>OV702280.1:143924583-149909583 GCA_916181665.1 Avena sativa
TCCTATGATTTTATGAGGGCAGTGGGTCACATGCAAGGGTTCCAGGAGCTGTTTTCACATTTTTTATTTTTTAGATTTTTTTGGTGCTTCCCAAAAAAACAGCGAAACCTGCCGGCAACCGCGGCAACGCGATGGTCGATGCAATCTTGGACCCAGGCATGCACCCAGCCTAGGTACCCCATGGGGCACCCCAAACCATTTTTCCTTGAAAATTGAGTGTGTCTTATAGGGTACATACAATTAGAAACAACATTTACCGGGTCGTACTAAAAAAATACAGTATATGCTTGCACCAAGAGATAAATACCCACCTCCTGGGAATGGCCATGCACGATGGTGTAGCATGCGTGGAAATTGCCTCGGGCCCATGGGCTCACCCTAATATTCCACCTCCTTTGGGAAAACACTGGTTTTTCTGGTTCAGAAAATGGAAAGTGGAGATTTCTCCAAATGACCACGAAATCTCTAGTTGAAGAATTCGCTTGTGATGCCGAGAGGGAGCTAGGTTGCGGGACTTGGGCTCAATCCATGGAGTGGTTCCTTGTTCTGGGCAGCGAGGAGGGGGAATCTACTGTTGGAAGCCATGTTAACTCACACTCGATAGACATCCTGGTGGTGCCTTGGGTGCTAAAGGACCTGGTATGCCTTTCCTATGATTTTATGAGGGAAGTGGGTCACATGCAAGGGCTCTAGGAGGTGTTTTCACATTTTTTTATATATATTTTTAGATTTTGTTTGGTGCTTCCCAAAAAAATAGCGACACCCGCCGGTGGCCAGGGCAACGCGACGGTCAGAGCAATCTTGGACCCAGGCATGCATCCAGCCTAGGTACCCCATGGGGCACCCCAAACCATTTTTCCATGAAATTTAGAGTGTCTTATAGGGTACATAAAGTTAGAAACCGAATTTACCGGGTTGTAACTCAAAAAATAAAGTATAGTTGGAGAATTGCATTTACCGAACACTGGTTTTTCTGTTTCAGAAAATGGAAAGTGGAGATTTCTCCAAATGACCACAAAATCTATAGTTGGAGAAGTCGCTTGTGATGCCGAGAGGGAGATAGGTTCCGGGTTTGGGCTCAATCCATGGAGTGGTTGCACGTTCTAGGAATCCAGAGGGGAATCTAGGGTTGGAAGCCATGTTAACTCACACTCGATAGACATCCTGGTGGTGCCTTGGGTGCCAAAGGACCTGGTATGCCTTGCCTATGATTTTATGAGGGCAGTGAGTCGCATGCAAGGGCTCCAGGAGCTGTTTTCACATTTTTTATTTTTTTAGATTTTGTTTGGTGCTGCCCAAAGAAACGAGGAAACCCGCCGGCAGCCGTGACAACACGACGGTTGGTGCAATCTTGGACCCAGGCATGCATCGAGCCTAGGTACCCCATGGGGCACCCCAAACCATTTTCCCTGAAAATTGAGAGTGTCTTACAGGGTAAATACAATTAGAAACCGCATTTACCGGGCCGTACTAAAAAAATACAGTATATGCTTGCACCAAGAGATAAATACCCACCTCCCAGGAATGGCCATGCACCATGGTGTAGCATGCGTGGAAATTGCCTCGGGCCCATGGGCGCGGCCTAATCTTGCACCTCCTTTGGAAAAGTCAAGATTTCTCCAAATGACCACGAAATCTTTAGTTGGAGAAGTCGCTTGTGATGCCGAGGGGGAGGTAGGTGCTGGGTTTGGGCTCAATCCATGGAGTGGTTCCAAGTTTTGGGCAGCGAGGGGGTCTAGGGTTGGAAGTCATGTTCACTCACACTCGATAGACATCCTGGTGGTGCCTTGGGTGCCAAAGGACCTGGTATGCCTTGCCTATGATTTTATGAGGGTACTGGGTCACATGCAAGGGCTCCAGGAGCTGTTTTCATATTTTTTATTTTTTAGATTTTTTTTGTGCTGCCCAAAAAAGGGCAAAACTCGTAGGAGGCCGCGGCAACGCGACGGTCGGTGCAATCTTGGACCCAGGAATGTATCCAGCCAAGGTACCCCATGGGGCACCCTAAACCATTTTCCCCTGAAAATTGAGAGTGTCTTATAGGGTACATATAGTTAGAAACCGCAATTACAGGGCCATAACTCAAAAAAATACAGTGTATGCTTGCACCATGAGCTAAAATACCACCTCCCGGGAATGGCCATGCACCAGGGTGTACCGGACTGCTGCAGCTCCAATCGACTGTGATCACCACACGAGGCGTGGCAGGGATAAAGAAGGGCGCCATCGAACTTGATGGTCTACGGCGCATCTCCCGGGCTACTTCATTGAATCCAAACTGAAGCCAAGGACCCTCGCCGCATGCAGGCTGCGCCGCCGCAATCGTTCCCAACGACGACGAGTTCATGTATGTCCATCCTCTTGTAGCTGTTTGGTATGTTTCTGCCATTAGACTGATCAGTTTTAGTTTGAACCGTATATGTATCATCAATAAAACATGGCACTTTTCCTCTTAATAACATCACGTCCGTGCTGTGAGGCTGTAGGCCTGTGCCACGAGTTCCAGATCGGTGTCCCGTGTTAGATTATGTACTCAACTTTGAATTACAGTAATTATTTATCTACAAGTATAAATTAGTTAATTATTTTTCCTTTGGATTCCTAATAAAAGTATCCATCCAGTGATACTAAATTTACTAATTATTAAATTTTTGAAATTGTCTTTAAATATTAATTTTAAACCGTGTTTTTGCCATATCTATAGATCTATAACTCTGTTTATAGTCGAACCTCTATCTATCAGTAATCTCAAATTCTAAAATATACATGTTTAGATCTGTTACTTTGAGAGATGAATCTAGCTTTATTTTGACCATAATATGAAATCTACATTTTCTCTCGGAACTAATCCTTGCAAATTTGGCCACACACTATATATCGTAGAACAATATGAATATACTATTCTACATTAATAAATAAACAATTTGGATTGTTGCTTTTGTTTTGTTCACGATTTGCATGTTTTGGTATTTAATTTCTTACCGTGTTTTTTTTAATTTGGTGGTTCTTTATTTGCAATGGATGTTTATTATTGTAATGTTTTCTCTACGTTAGATTCAAACGGAGCACGAGAGCGTTCACGAAGAATAAATCATCATCAATTATACTAAGGCAAGTTACACCACTTGTTCATAATTTTGTCCCAGTTTTGATTCTATGCATGTGATCTTCAAAATTCTGTAGTATGCATGTGTAGGATGATCTAGTAGAATTTTTCCTTAGTATTATTTTGCAAGTGCGATGATTTTGTAGTATGCCATGAGTAGCTCTATACTTAGGATTTCCCATCCTAATAGGTTACCCCTGTTTTTACTAAGTATTGCTTGCTATGCTATATATACAAAGTACCGTTGGGGGTTCGAAAGACAAAGAATTTTTCTAAGTATAAAGGCTCTCTAGAGCAAACTTTTCTTCTCAAATCCACTTCAAAATAAAACTAAGTTTTCTTCTGGGCGGAATGGTTGTCGGGACAACGAGTGAGATTTTGGTGGAGGACGGCCGCCCAGGAATCAAAGAAGTCTGCCATGTTTCAGAATTCAGAAGCTTCCAGTGCAACCACAATACATTATGGGCTCTGTCTTGGCCTAGTACTTAGTGGGAAACCTCACCTGGGTACCAATATTTGGAGGTTCTTGGCACGGTTGGATCCGGAAGGTAGAGGGGCTACTAAGGGAAAGCCTTGCCATGGTCTTGTCTGTAAAAGGACTTGATCGTGGATTGTGGGTAAAGTGCATAAACTCTCGAGAGTATTGCAATCTGATCGATCAGCCGTGTTCACGGAAACAGAACAACATTGAGCATCTGAAGGATGGAGCCTCTTAAGGATCTTCCTCTCTCTTTTATAAAACAAAGTTTTGAAACCCCATGGCGTGCGTAATATCGCTAATGGGTGGGAATTTGGGAACTTGATGTGTAATATCCAAGTGACGCTTGGTGCGTAATATCCAAGTGTTTGGTTGTTTGGACACTTGGTGCGTAATATCCTCGTGTGCCACTCGACCTTATTTTATCTAAGAAAATGTTTACAAAGTAGGGTAAAACTCTCCCTCTCTTTTCTCCATACTTAGAGAAAATTAGCTTTATCCAAATGAACTCCAAAGCCTAAACTAGCCTTGCATGTAGAGTTAGTCTTTCCTTTCTTGGTGTGATTTGCCAATACATTCAAAGTATTGACCCAACATGTTGGCTGCACGTTTCATGTGCAGAATTTCGGAGATCTTTGAAAGGTGCGCTAGGATCGCGGGTCTTCACTCAACCTGCCTGTGGCATTGATGGGACTCCAAGTTGTATTTATATCGCTTCTGCTGTAATAATGTAAACTCTGGATTATTCGATTCATGTAATAAAGACTTGTGTTTTACATGATATTTCATCGACTGTGAGTGCTAGCTATTGATCCAGGGACTAGCATGTTAACCACAGGGACTTAGGATCTTACTTGATCCGAGGTCACTACAGATGGTATCAGAGCATAAGTTGACTGTAGATCGTGACCCTAGACATGGAAAAACCTTAGGACAAATATTTTCTAAGTTATTTCAGAAAACTCTCATACTTCTCATCATCTACCTTTGGGGTTTTAAAATTTCTTAAGTCTCTTCTTTTCAACATTAGAAAATGACCACTACACACTTCAAGAAGAAACTTTTCTCAAGATTACCTTTTCAAAGAAGATCATCTCAATGTTTCGATTAAGTCGGGACTTGAAGACCTCCATGAAAGATGTTCCAAGACTGAAGCTACGAGATTAAAGACTTCAGAGGCCTTAAGTCAATGTTATTAACTAAAGAACTCGAAATATTAAAGATTATGAAGAACATGAAGACTATCAAGAGCACAAATACTTTTGAAGACTCGAAGCCTCGAAGTTTCCAAGTGACCTATTAGGAACCAAACCCGAATAAGATTTCGCTAAATATAGATGCGACAAATTGTTTGCTATCTTGTATGGTTTATTACCTTAGCTGATGAAAACCTATTTTCTAAATAAAATTTCTTGTATGGGTTATTCTTCTTCTTCCATACTCTATTCGTTCCTACTCTAAACCTTGGTCAACTCGACAGATAGACCATATCAATAAGTAGGACAAGGAACTTAACTTCACCAAGCGTAAGAGCCACACCGATGAAAAGAAGTGGATGCACCAGGTTGAAGAAAGAATGAAGAACGCCAACATTGAAGACAATAGAATGGTTCATTATGCCACCCAATTCCTAAAGGACGAGGCTGCAACCTGGTGGGAGATGCAACACGCCATTAATGAATCATCAAGGGATGATATCTTGGGAAGAATTTAAAGAGGTTCTACTACAATCTTGTCTCGTCACTCGTATACCAAAAACCCAAGAAGTTGAAGTCCCAAAACATTTAGCTTGCACGATCTATGGGGAAATAGGACATACCTCCAAGGAGCATCGTGATCAGTGCCCCTACCGTGAATCGGCAAGTTAGATATGGAATGCACCAAGGCACGTCGTTGTTACCAAAGAAGAGAAATGATCTGAGCAAAGTCATCTGCTTCAAGTGTCACAATCCTGGGCATTATGCTATTGATTGTCCAGAACAGGAGAATGTGGCTGGAAAGGATTAAAACAATTATGGTAATGGTAATAGATGTAGCAGCAATAAGAAGCTCAAGAAAGATCCTAACCAGGTGGCATGCTACAAGTGTGGCGAAACGGGGCATTACGTGTCAAATTGTCCTGGAAAAAGGAAGAATAGTGGTGGCAATCGCAATGGCAATGGAAATAATCCCAATTCGTACATCAGGTTATGGTGATTTATGTTAGTATCGAGAGAATCCAACATATACAATATTTTAAGGGTGGTAGCACCCTAATGTATTCTGAACCTATTTTTTTCTAGCCTTCTTGAATCTCGAGGACGGGATTCTTTTTAAGGGTGGTAGTCTGTAACTTCCCAAAATTATTAGAATTTTGAAATGGTTAATTATTGAAATAAGAAAATTGATTTGTTTTGTCTCGGTTGAAATTTGTGAAGAACTTAAACTTTATAAGACTATAATTTTCCTGAACCACATAGAAAAGAGCGGATTAACATGACTATCCGAAATATAATTATTGTTTGGGAAATTTATACATATCCGAGCAATTATTTTCTACATTTTATTTGTGTTTGTTTTGATTTAATACTTGGATATTTTCCAAACACATGTTTAACAAGAGCGGAAATAATATGACATTTCCAAATGTAAGTGAGGATATTCCTTTTGGTGTTATTTGAATCTTATAAATTGCATTTTGGATTTTTTTTGGATATTATAATAATTTCCAATCTACTGAAAATCAATCGAAGCAGATAATATGACTTCTCTTTATGATCTCTATAATTTAACGTAGATTTTGTGCATTTTGTGGAAGCGTTTTGGGTATTAATAAAATTAAAGTCTAAAAAATTATTTTTGAAATTGCATAAGTAGCCATGCGAGGCCAAAGTGCATAAAAAACATATATCTATGTTTTAAGTTTTCAGCTGGAAACATATTTTATAAGTCCAACATATTGATCTAGCTTTTTTGAAATCCGTTTAGAATTTTGGGTGGTACTTTATACCCATACGGGCTCTCAAAATTAAAGAAAAAGAACAAAGAAAATATAGAAAAGAAAATTCGTGACTTACTTTCACGAAGAGGCAAACCAGCCTAGTCACGTACACAACTCGCCGCATGCACCACGAGTGGCTAGCCGGTACCTCACGCGTACGTTTTGGTCAACCGAAGCCATATGTCTATCCTTTATTTTGTTCCTCCAACCACTAACGTGATGGGCCCAACTTCGTTTTTTTTTTCTCGACAGTTCATTCCTATACCGGTAAAATTTCACAAAAATCTCTTTAATTCGGCTAATTACTTTTCCCCTCGTCCACGCAAATCCCCCATATATATCTCCTCGCTAACCTCATTCAATTTTGGAAAAAAAATCCCTAATTCTAGACGACCGAATCGCTGAAACAGATCTCGTTGAAATTCAGCCACAACCGAGCTTCAAAGTTGAAATTCCAGGACACCTCGCTCTCCTTTTCTTCCCTAAGCTTTCTAGATTTTTCGCCTGACCTCACTTATTTTCTTTCCGTGCAAAGGAGCCCAGGACAGGTTGTCCAAGTCGCCGGAAGATCGCCGGACTGCCGCAGCTCCAATCGACTGTGATCACCACACGAGGCGTGGCAGGGATAAAGAAGGGCGCCATCGAACTTGATGGTCTACGCCGCATCTCCCGGGCTACTTCATTGAATCCAAACTGAAGAGAAGGACCCTCGCCGCCTGCAGGCTGTGCCGCCGCAATCGTGCCCAACGACGACGAGTTCATGTATGTCCATCCTCTTGTAGCTGTTTGGTATGTTTCTGCCATTAGACTGATCAGTTTTAGTCTGAACCGTATATGTATCATCAATAAAACATGGCACTTTTCCTCTTAATAACATCACGTCCGTGCTGTGAGGCTGTAGGCCTGTGCCACGAGTTCCAGATCAGTGTCCCATGTTAGATTATATACTCAACTTTGAATTACAGTAATTATTTATCTACAAGTATAAATTAGTTAATTATTTTTCCTTCGGATTCCTAATAAAAGTATCCATCCAGTGATACTAAATTTACTAATTATTAAATTTTTGAAATTGTCTTTAAATATTAATTTTAAACCGTGTTTTTGCCATATCTATAGATCTATAACTCTGTTTATAGTCGAACCTCTATCTATCAGTAATCTCAAATTCTAAAATATACATGTTTAGATCTGTTACTTTGAGAGATGAATCTAGCTTTATTTTGACCATAATATGAAATCTACATTTTCTCTCGGAACTAATCCTTGCAAATTTGGCCACACACTATATATCGTAGAACAATATGAATATACTATTCTACATTAATAAATAAACAATTTGGATTGTTGCTTTTGTTTTGTTCACGATTTGCATGTTTTGGTATTTAATTTCTTACCGCGTTTTATTTAATTTGGTGGTTCTTTATTTGCAATGGATGCTATTATTGTAATGTTTTCTCTACGTTAGATTTAAACGGAGCGCGAGAGCGTTCACGAAGAATAAATCATCATCAATTATACTAAGGCAAGTTACACCACTTGTTCATAATTTTGTCCCAGTTTTGATTCTATGCATGTGATCTTCAAAATTCTATAGTATGCATGTGTAGGATGATCTAGTAGAATTTTTCCTTAGTATTATTTTGCAAGTGCGATGATTTTATAGTATGCCATGAGTAGCTCTATACTTAGGATTTCCCATCCTAATAGGTTACCCCTGTTTTTACTAAGTATTGCTTGCTATGCTTGGGGGTTCGAAAGACAAAGAATTTTTCTAAGTATAAAGGCTCTCTAGAGCAAACTTTTCTTCTCAAATACACTTCAAAATAAAACTAAGTTTTCTTCTGGGCGGAATGGTTGTTGGGACAACGGGTGAGATTTTGGTGGAGGACGGCCGCCCAGGAATCAAAGAAGTCTGCCATGTTTCAGAATTCAGAAGCTTCCAGTGCAACCACAATACATTATGTGCTCTGTCTTGTCCTAGTACTTAGTGGGAAACCTCACCTGGGTACCAACATTTGGAGGTTCTTGGCACGGTTGGATCCGGAAGGTAGAGGGGCTTCTAAGGGAAAGCCTCGCCATGGTCTTGTCTGTAAAAGGACTTGATCGTGGATTGTGGATAAAGTGCACAAACTCTCGAGAGTATTGCAATCTGATCGATCAGCCGTGTTCACGGAAACAGAAGAACATTGAGCATCTGAAGGATGGAGCCTCTGAAGGATCTTCCTCTCTCTTTTCTAAAACAAAGTTTTGAAACCCCATGGCGTGCGTAATATCGCTAATGGGTGGGAATTTGGGAACTTGGTGTGTAATATCCAAGTGATGCTTGGTGCGTAATATCCAAGTGTTTGGTTGTTTGGACACTTGGTGCGTAATATCCTCGTGTGCCACTCGACCTTATTTTATCTAAGAAAATGTTTACAAAGTAGGGTAAAACTCTCCCTCTCTTTTCTCCATACTTAGAGAAAATTAGCTTTATGCAAATGAACTCCAAAGCCTAAACTAGCCTTGCATGTAGAGTTAGTCATTCCTTCCTTGGTGTAATTTGCGAATACATTCAAAGTATTGACCCAACTTGTTGGCTGCACGTTTCATGTGCAGAATTTCGGAGATCTTTGAAAGGTGCGCTAGGATCGCGGGTCTTCACTCAACCTGCCTGTGGCATTGATGGGACTCCAAGTTGTATTTATATCGCTTCTGTTGTAATAATATAAACTCTGGATTATTCGATTCATGTAATAAAGACTTATGTTTTACATGATATTTCATCGACTGTGAGTGCTAGCTATTGATCCAGGGACTAGCATGTTAATCACAGGGACTTAGGATCTTACTTGATCCGAGGTCACTACATAAAAGCAGGCACTCGAGCTTGAGAAACTTTTTTGGTGTTTTTGGGAGAGAGAAATAAGTGGCTGGGAGGAGACAACTTGGAGGGCCACACGTGGGCCACACCTAGGCCAGGGGCCACCTAGGGTTGGCCGCGCCACCAGGGGGTGTGCTGGCCTAGTGGGTCCCCCTAGTCCACTCCAGGTGTCCTTCTGCCCCTTTTTTCGAGGAAGAATTTAATATGAATTTTCTGGGATTTTTCGGGAAACTTTATTTTTGGCTAATTTTCAGGTTATGAGAAATTGATTTTCTCGCAGAAAAATATTTTTTTAGAAAAAGCAAAAAAGCAAACCCAAACCAAAACTACAAAAGTTCTAAGACACTCTAACAAGCAACCAACTAGCAAAACTAAAGCTAACAAGAGGAAGATCAAAGACTAGAGAGGAGAAAAATAAAAGTGAGCAAGTATAACCACTCTAAAAGCATTGTTTTGTTCATTAAAAATCCTTTTGTTAACAAGGTTGATCATGGAACGTCCCAAATTTCATCAAATGCAAAATCATGTTAATGTATTCATGTCATCATGGCATTATTACTTTGCATAAATTTTTTCAAAAGAAAACCCTAAATGAAACCAAATTTAAACCCTTCTTATTATTTATATATGGGGCATGGTTTTATTTTATTTTAAAAGACCCAAAAATGTTTTTGAGTGAATATATGTGTTTGGCACAATTTTTGACACTAGGATCACCACACAAAAGTTGGATGAAGATTTTATTTGATTTGAAATAGCCATTCAAATTATATTTAGAAAATCAAAACAGAAAAGGAAAAAGGCAAAAGAGAAAAAATAAATAGCAGCAACCTTTTTGGCCCAGTTAACCCTAGCAGCCCACTAATCCCACCCGGGGAAACCCCCCCCTCTCTCTCTGTTTCTCACCCGCGCGCGCACCCTCCCCTCACCGACAAGCGGACCCCGCACCCACGTCACTCCTTCTTCCCCAAATCCCGCCCACGACCAGTTCCTCCGTCGGTTCTTCCCCGCAATCACTACCGATAACTCGCGCGTTGATTGCCATTGATTCGCTGAGTAAATCCCCTCCCTGCTCCGACTACTTAACTCCCACCCCCTTGCGGCCATTTCCCCTCACCTAGCCAACACCAAGAGCCGCTAGGCTCCGCGAATTTTGCTCTACACCGCCGCATCACCGAGGAACTCCGGCGAGCTATCATGGTGAGTCTCGAGCGTGCCTTGCCCTCTGGTTAACACGACCTACTTCGCCATCTCCTTGTGCATCTTCTCATGCTTTTGGTTTGTTCTGAATCGCCCCAGGTCGCCGTCCCTGTCAACCTCTGCAAGCACCCGAGGAGCCGTCCAACTCCGGCGAGCAATCACGGTAAATTCTGAGTGCCCCTTGACCTCTGCTTCATGCCATCGTGTTCGCCGTAACCTTGCGCAGCTTCTATGCCTTTCGTTTGCCTTATCGCGCCCTAGGTCATCGTGTTTGTCTCCGGCAGTGAGTACCCGACGCTAGTGCGAGATCCGACAAGTTTTTCCGGCCACGTCTGTCCACCCCTGTCCAAAGCCACGACCACGTTGAGCTTCATCGTCTTCTCGCGAGCTCGGTAAACACCCGCACCACCCTCCTAACCCCCTAGCCTTGTCGGTGCGTTGCCTTCAGCAGCGTCGCCACCGCCTGTGCCTTTTCCGCTGCTAGGTTTTGGTCGAGCAAGCCATGTCCGTTAGATCTGCATCTGGCGGCTAGGATTAGATCACTTATCGAACAACTACGCTTAGATCTGGATCGTTAGATCGAACTTAAATCCAACAGCGCAGAAGCATGATCTAGCGTGAAGCGGTACGTGCCAATCAGAACACGCCGCGTGTCCCTGGTTTTGTTTTAAAATCTGAATTAAGATCTATTAGTTATTCAAACTTGTAAATTCAATAACATTTGATCTGTTGGTCCAAAAAATACAAATTTTATATCGATGGATTCAGAAAAATAAAATCTTTGCATCTATGGCCTTGGTTTGGCCATTTTCTTCTATAAAATTAGGATTTTATGCAGAAACATTTGTAGGCTTATTTTGACTATATAAATTGTTTAGAAAATTATTTTAATGTAATTTTTGGTTTATTTAGACTTTAGAAAGTATGATTTGTATTCAGTACTGTTTAGTTTGATTTGAAAAGTGTGATAAATCATTCCATTGCATTTGCATGCATTCATATATATTTTTGTTGTATATTGAATGTGAATTTTGTGGTATGATTTTATGTGTAGATTTTATGGATTGTGGAGAGTGTGATTGTGAGGATTGTGCCTATTCCCCCAACTACCAAGACAAGTGATGCTTCATCTTTGTCCTATATTTTTCCTATTGCATTAGTGTTATTTTGAGTAGGATTTGCATGGTAATTTTTGAAAGTATATTCTATGCTATGGTAAATCCTATAGATAGTCTTAGTAGTTTTTCCCTAAGTTAAGAAACTTGTTATACTAGTATGCTTAGCCTATCTATTAGAATACAAGGGTGGAATATTCAAGCTATGATATTATGCAAAATCTATGACTATGTTTTTGATTATTAAAACAACATGTTAATGAATCACCTGGGTGGAATGGAAAGATTGGTTTATGTTGAGTGGTTACACAAGGCCCATGTCTATGGTTTACCTTGTGTATCACACTTGTGGATGGCCACCCAGTAACAAAGAGATTTGAGATGCTTAGTGTTGAGAAGCTTCTAGTGCAACCACATGGCATATGGGCTCTGCCTTGACCAACTAGGTTGCAAGAAGTTAGCCAGATGGACAGTTGGTGGCAGGGTTGATAAGATGGAACGCGTCCATGGTGGTCTAAGGGAATGCTTCTGAAAGGTCTCTTCTCGATGCATGTCGAGTCTTGTGGGGAAAGTGCACCACCTCTCGAGAGGGTAAAACCTAAGTACTTAGCCGTGTCCCCGGTAACGGACATATTGAGTATCAAAGACATTGAAATGATCAAGGATCTCCTCATCCCCATTTCTCTAAGTTAAAACTTGTGGTTGAACAAGGGTAAAGGTTCAACAATGTCTATTGGTGGTTCCTTGGGCGTTTTTGTCAAACAAAAACTTAGTGTTTTCAATTAATAAGACAAACCTTATTTTGAGCAAAGCCAGCCTGAACTACACTTAGCCAAATTCATATAGTTATTAGATGTTACTATACTACTATGGTATCATTTGCCAATACAATTCCAAATGTATTGACCCTCTGTGGCAATTCCTTATGTTGCAGGTTACTCTGATGGTGACTAGGGTTATGAGTCTACACTCAACATGTTTGCATGTGGCACATGAAGATGAAGACTTTATTTATTTTGTTAGTATTCTGAACTCTATGTATTATCCTTGGGCTAATGAGTTGTAAGAACTATTGTTTCTCTGGATATTACGATGTAAAAATGACCTTTGTATCTGCATACTTCATCTTAAACTGTGGATGCTAGCTATTCGATCCAGGGACTAGCATTGCAATCACATGGGCCTTTACCTTAAAAGGTGGGGTCTTACAGATGGTACTAGAGCACTGTGTTTCCTATAGGATTATGACCCTAAGATGGATTAGACTAAGGAAACCACTAGGAAAAATGAAACTCTTTGCAAATTCCACACTTGTCTCTTTTCTTCTCGTAAACCTCTCCTAATCTTCTTTCTCATATCTATTTGTAGATGGCCGCCATCAACGAAGCTGTCAAGAAGGGACCACTCATGACCATGACCTTAGAATGTGAGACGGAGTTTCCCAAGGCACTCAAAAAACTCATGGTTATCTTGGGAATACATGGTGAAGCCGTGTACAAAGGATTCCCAGTGATGGATGATGAATAAGAATATTGGTGGGAACAACTCCATTTGTATAAAACAAGGAGGATAACCACAATGAGTTGGGATTCTACATGGTCACCAACTTTGAAGTGCATACGTCATTCGTTGACTCTGCAAGGAATGCATCTTGGAATGCTATCAAGGAGCTTGGTGAAAGACTCAAGTGTAGAATGCTCAACACTCAAAATGACCTTAGAGAGGAGAAGAAATATACCCAACACTTAGAGACCGCCATAAAATTTCTAAGGGAGGATATCATAGACTTAGCATATGAGTGAGAGTTGTGACGTACACAAATAGTTGGACCACCACACTTGTTGTTTTCTCGCGTTGATAGTTTTGATCATACCAACCTATGTGGTATGGCAAAAATTAGTCTAAGTTATGTTGAACCTTGGTGTTTGTGATTGAATATTGTATGCCATGAATTGTGTGTTTCATGTATGCTTTTGGTTTTTGTTTCACTACCTTATGTTTTTCTATCTACTTGTGTTGTTTCTATTTTTTCTCTATCCTGTGAAATAGATGCCTAGCTTTGTTATCAGCACCGCCAAGGAGTTCAAGGGAACTCGTTTTGGATCTCGTATTGTGGAGCTCACTAGTGTGCTCAGTATCCCCCCTCCCTAACATTAAGGGACTTCATCTTACGAAGTTCGAGAGGAAGGATCTATGGGGATTTAGAGTCTCATAGCCAGGACGCCAATCAGAGCCACCCACCGAGGAGATTGCTTTCAAGTTACTCCATGACGACAAGGAGAAGGGACTCCATGATGACAAGTTACTCCATGACGACAAGGAGCCACCCACCGAGGAGATTGCTTTCAAGTTACTCCATGACGACAAGGAGAAGGGACTCCTTAACATTAGTGTGCTCAGTCTCCCCCTCCCTAACATTAAGGGACTTAAGCTTACGAAGTTCAAGAGGAAGGATCTATGGGGATTTAGAGTCTCATAGCCAGGATGCCAATCAGAGCCACCCACCGAGGAGATTGCTTTCAAGTTACTCCATGACGACAAGGAGCCACCCACTAAGGAGATTGATTTCAAGTTACTCCATGCCGACAAGGAGAAGGGACTCGATGTTGCCATGTAGGAGCTACTTGGTCTTCTATGTGGACATCACTCCACCGAGCTCAGGGGCCTCTACTTCCACCCATTAGGAGACGTGACGAGGATGGAGAGGCTGTAGTGTATGATGATGCCACTAGACAGACTATTAAGCCTGTGCGTCTCTATATTCAGGACCTAGAGAGCCTCGTTAGGCACCTTGACACCGATAGGACCAACATAATGCTTAGCAATGACGAGCTTCGCGTCTAGCTGAGGGAGAAGGACAAGGCCTTCGAGGAGCAGGAGGAGAGCATCAAGGAGATGGAGGCTAGGTTCGAGAAGCAAGACAAGAGGTTCAAGAACCAAGAGAAGAGAGTGCAAGATAGCAACAAGAAGATCAATGAGATGAAGGCCAAGATAGAGCTCAAGGATCTTGAGTTAGAGACACAACAGGAGGTGATTGAGAGACTACGTTCACAAAAGAGGAAGCTTCAGGCGAAGGTCAATGCCTTGACCACCAGCGTAGATGAGTACAAGTCAGGAATCGAAGCAACAGGACTTACTCTAGTGGACGAGGAAGTTGAGATGGAAGAGTAGTGTTGACTACTTGGCTATCTATCTATCATCATTTTATTTATCGAGTCACATTGATCATCAAACATGTGGATCACTTTGCTAGTGTGTTTACTTTGCAAACTTGTTGTTCGTGTTGTTTAAACTCTAAGTTATTATGCTTGCTTATTGTGATTGTTGCTATGTATTGTATTGTGCATCTTA
Organism: Avena sativa; assembly: GCA_916181665.1. Lineage (NCBI taxonomy): Eukaryota > Viridiplantae > Streptophyta > Magnoliopsida > Poales > Poaceae > Avena > Avena sativa. The sequence goes on from OV702280.1 coordinate 143,939,680, forward strand.
GCATCTATGGGGTATTTATCCTTTCTTATCCTTATTGAAACCTCAGATCCCTCCCCATCGTGCCAATCCCAACAATAACAACAATGACAATGAGATGCAGCAGCTGATGACATCCCAGACTCAGTTGATGCAAATGATGACCCATTTTATGGCAAATCAGAATCAGAACCAAAAACAACAACAACAATAACAATAACAACAACAACAATCAAAACAACCCACCAGCCTTTGATATGCTTAAAAGGTTTGTGAGATTGAGGCCCACAAATTTTTCTGGAACCACTGATCCTATGGTAGCCAATGACTGGTTATGTTTTGTGAATAAGGACTTGGTCACTGTTGGTTGCACTGATGAGGAGAAAGTCAGATTTGCAGCCCCTCTGCTAGAAGGACCAGCAGCTACTTGGTGGGACAACTTCCAAATCACTACTCCTATTGAGGAAGTGACTTGGGCAATATTTGAGGATGGTTTGTGCACTGCTCATATCTCTTCAGGAGTGATGAGTTTGAAGAAGAAGGAATTCCACAACCTTAAGCAACGCCACCGCAGTGTTGTAGAATATATTGAGGAGTTCAACAATCTGGCACGCTATGCACCGAATGAAGTTGGCATTAATGCAAAAAGGAAGGAGAAGTTCCTTGAGGGACTGAATGATGAAATGTGCATGCAGCTATCTGTTGCACATTTTCCAATTTATCAATATCTGTGTGACAAAGCCACCATCTTGGAAAGCAAGATGAAGCAAGTGGAGAATATGAAGAGGAAGCATCACTTTGACAAGCATAGTTCTAGATCGTCACACAAGCGTTCCCATGGTGAAGATAGTGGAGGTTTTGGATCCCACAAACATTGGAAATATAACAACTACCACAACAATAACCGCCGCCATGATAGCAAAAATCACCATAGTCATGACAATGGTGGATATAAGAACCACAAGAGTGGACACAAGAGTCACCACAGTGGAAATGACAATGGGAGTCATCCTGCTAAGAGAGACATCAGTCAGGTTGAATGCTTCAAGTGCAAGAAAACTGGGCACTATGTAAATGAATGCCTAGAAAAGAAGACTAATGGAGCCAACAAGCCAAACCCTTTTCAAAAGGGTCATGTGAACCACATTGATGTCTAACATACAGCCTGTTGGGAACCCCAAGAGAAAGGTGTGAAGCAGCATAGCAGCAAGTTTTCCTTCAGTAAGAAACCGAGGTTATTGAACCAGTAGGAGGAAGGAAACATCACATAGGTGTTGCAAGAAACGCGGAGACCTGCACAACAAAAACTCAAGACCTTGCCCCAATGAATCAGTGAGGTTGTCAAGCTCACCGGTTTGCTGTAACAAAGGATTAAACGTATGGTGTGAAAGGTAATGGTTTGCAGCAAGTAAACAAGTAACAGTGGAAGATGTATCAATGGTAAAGACTGGACCGGGGTCCATAATTCACTAGAGGTGCTCTCCTTTGATAAACAATATAGCGTGAAGGGTAAAAAAATTACAGCAGGGCAATTGACTGGAACAGAGCAAGGAATAACAATGCAATACCAGACAAAAAGATCCTATGAGATTCGATTGGGCAACACAACAAGATACATAGACCGCCATCCAACTGCATCTATGACTAGAAGTCCACCTTCAGGTTATCATCCGAACCCCCTCCAGTATTAAGTTGCAAGCAACAGACAACTGCTTTAAGCAAAGTGTGCAAGTTAAACAATCCACTTGTTCCATGAACAAGAGACCGTTGTTTTGTCCCTAGTAGCAACAACACATCTACAACCGAAGAGATTTGTGTCACTTCCCTTGGAAACTAGAGGCATGAACCCACTATCGAGCATAAATACCCCTTCTTGGAGTCACTAGCAACTACTCGGCCAACATAGCTACTAACAACGGAGAGCATGCAAGATCACAAACAACACAAACATGATAGAATCATAAAGACAAAACCATTAATCAATTTGACATAGTAATCTCAATATCCATCGGATCCCCGCAAACACAACATGCATGATTACAAATAGATTCGATCTTGATCACGAATAGAGCTCGCAAGATCTATACATGAAAGCACAAAGGAGGAGATTCAACCATCTAGCTACTACATGGACCCATAGTCCAAGGTGGAACTACTCAGGAACCATACCAGAGAGAAGGCCTCCGGGATGATCACCCCTCCGGTAGGGTGCCGGGAAGAACTTCAGATCCCCCCGATCTAGGGACGATGGTGGTGGCGGCTATAGAAGGTTTCGTGGAATATTGATCGGGTACTAAGGGTTTCTGCATCGGGGGCTTCTTATAGGCGAAGAGGCGGCCATGGGGGCCACACCCAACCCAGGCGCGGGGTAGAGCTCACCCGCGCCTATGGGGGGTTTGGCCTCCCTGGTTTGCATCTCCGTCTCGTCTTCTGGATTCGTGTCCCTCACGGTAAAATATTGAATTTGGCTTTTGTCCCGTCCAATTCCGAGAATATTGATTTTCTGCCTTTCTGGAAACCAAAAACATAAGAAAACAGGCAACGGACACTGTGGCAACTTGTGTTGGGGGGGTGACCCCGGATAGGGTCAAGATGGGGGAAGCCAAAAGGAGTTTCCCCGGTCTTATGCCGAGTTACTGGTTATATCGGCCGACTCATGTAAAGGTCGGCCGAGATAAGCATGACCATGACCTTTACCAGAGGGGTTGTACGTTATTCAGCCGACGTACGAGTCAGGTCGGCCGGGCAAGTCCGAATAAGCCAAAATGTAGGTGAAGGCCGAGCCGAGTTAAGCAAGGCAGTGCCGAATAACACGAAACTTGCAGGAGAAGGAAGAACCTAAGGTCGGACCCTAGCCTCGGGCTAGGAAGAATCTGAACAGAGCCAAGCGCAAAGGACAAGGCGCAGAGCAGCAGAGGAGCAGAAGGAGGTCACGGAGGTTACAGTCCTGGAACCCGAGGCATGCAGGTGGGGCTCTTTGGAACTTTGCCGTCATTAGAAGAGGGACACGGAAAGGAGCTCGCCGAGTTACTATATTGGGACAAGCATATTCCTCGAATATGCTTGCCACGTCATCCCTAGAGGATCCAAGGCACCCCTTTATAAGGAGAGGCTTGGGTACTGAGCCAGGGATCGGCTCATTTTCTACACCATTAGGCTTTTAGTGTTCATCTTCTTTTCCTGCATACAGCTCAAGGAGCACCTGTAGTCCACGAGAGGAGAAATAAAGATCTGTATGTCGGTCATTTGTGTGTAGAATTAACTACATCTTCCCTCCCCAGATCCCTCTAGCATCCATCGGCCCCAAACTTTAGCCTACCCATGGCATCTGCCGTGCCACCACCACGACAGTTGGCGCCCACCATGGGGCCAGCAGCGGTGCTAGCTGGAGTCATGATCCGGACGGGAAACTTCATCCACACTGGCGAGCGCATTGTCTCTGGCTCAGTCCAAAGATTTGATCTCTGTGACTATGTCAGCGATAACGCATGCAGCTTCAGGGGAAAAGCTCCTCCACACAATGGCGTCTTCATCAACTTGGGCATGCACCAGATCTACGTCGGCGTCGACACCTCTGGCATTTATCCTCACCAAGTTATTGTTGCAGGAGAGCCCCCCCTAGTGCCGCAAACGGTCCGCGCGGAGAGCGCCCCGTCAGCAGCGTTGAGGTGATGGTCGCAGCCGGGGTGCAGGCGGGAGCAGCAGGTGCCGGATCAAGCAAGGATCCGATGACGGGTGTGCAGGTGACCACAAAGCAGGCAGCTCCACCACCCACCGAGGTAGATCCTTTAGTAGCCAACCCAGCCGAGGTGCAGGAGACGACCCCAAAGGCACCAAGGGTAAGATGGCCACATCTGGAAAGACCAGAAAATATTCTCCAGGCAACTATAGATAATCTGACTACGCCTGTAGCGCCGATACTTGATCCGGCTAATGCTCAGGAAGAATTAGAAGAAACCAGGCAAAAAGTACCGGTAGAGGCAAAAAAGGTGTCGGCATTGCGGGAGTCCTTAAACAGGACCCTGCGAGAATATGCTAAGGCAAACAAGCTCGATGTCGCCCCCCGAGTGGGTTGATGAATTAAGATTGAGACGGAAGAACCTCATGGATGATGTCAATAAAGAGCATGAGACTCATAAGGCAGATTCAGTCGATCTAGGCTTGCCGAGGTATAGTACCCCGACAAAGAACCTAAGGGCGGCAAATGCCGCTGCACTAGAGTTAGAAGGACTGACCGGCGAAGCCCGACAGAAACAGCAAGAAAGAGTGAATGAACTGGTGCGCATTGCAAACCAGCAGAATGAAGAAATTCTCAGGGCAGACCCGGCAAGGCCTGGTGCCTCACGAATGGTTCATTCGGCTGGTGCAGCACCCGCCCTATCTGTGGCAGCGGCATCTTCACCTGGAAACAATGCGCGAAAAGACAGAGCAGTAACTTTAGGAAAAAGAAATAAGCAAATTGTTCCGTATGATCCGGTAATAGCCGGAAAAGCAAATGAAAACAGAGGCAATGGGAGCCGAGGTAACAGTGGCGAAAGAAACCCCGGCCGTGCCGACAAAGGCAACGGAAGCCGAGGTAATGGGGATCTCGGAAGAGGCAATCATTAGAATAATATCCCGGCAGAAGGAAGGAGAGATCCGCCGCCCAATCCTCAGCCGAGATATGAACCTCGGCAGGAAAGAGAAGTGAGACCAGCTCGCCACAATCAGGTGAATGAGAGGTACAATGATGGTTATTCAAATATGGAATATGCGGGTCATGGTGGGAATAACCACTATGGAATGCATGAAAGGGTTATGTACAGAGATTTGCAATCAAGTGATGCAAGAGTAAAACTGGACCGGCTGTACCGGTCCGAGTTGTTAGAAGAGCAAGGTCCGCCGAGTCCGGCATGTTTCGGACCACAGATAATGGGCGAGCCGCCAGTGCCAAACTTTCAGCTGGCAAGAGGCACGAAAACATACAATGGGAGCACCAAACCACATGATTGGTTGATTGATTATGCCACTGCTGTAAAAATAGCAAGTGGAAACTTGCGACAGGCTACCTCGGCAGATATGTCCCGCAAATGCTGGAAGGACCGGCCAGAGTATGGCTGAATAATCTACCTCCAGGCAACATCAACTGTTGGTTGGATTTTGAAGAGATGTTTATCAGCAACTTCACCAGTACTTACAAAAGGCCAAACAGGCCGCAGCAGCTAGCCATGTGCAAGCAAAGGCCGAATGAGACAGACAGAGAATTATTAACTCGATGGTGTAACCTCAGGAATTCATGCGAGGGAGTTATAGAATCACAAGAGATATCTTGGTTCGCTCAAGGATGCCGTTATGCCAGTGTCTTGTGGCAGCGATTGCAAAGAGATATGCCAACCACTTTGGCAGAAACCATAGGATAGCGGATTCCTATGCATTGGGAGATCCGATGCAACTAAAGCTGATGTCGGCAGATCATCGGGAGCATCAAGATCAATATGCAAGAGATGCGGCCGGGTCATCGAGGCGCAATGAGTTCAGAGGAAGAACAAGAGAGGAAAGACCGGATTACAGATATGCCTCCAATCAGGTGGCAGCGGTAGTGCAAGATCAGCCGAGTCACGGAAACAGTCAGCGGCAGAAGAATGGTCCTCAGCAATGGACACCAAGGAATGAAGGGAAGAGACAATTGACATTAGAATAGAAGAAGCAATGGCAGGAAAGGCCGAAGTACACGTTTGAGTCCATGTTGGATCAACCGTGTAAGTTTCACACTCCAAAACCCGGCCAAGCCGGCCAATCATACAACTCGGCAATGCGCCTGGATGAAAAATGCAATGGGTAAACCGGCGGGCATGCAAGCACCTTCCCACCAGGCACATCAGGAGCAGCAGCCGCAGTTGACTGGAGCAAATGCACAGCAACTAATGTTACCCCCTCCTCCCCCGAGGTATGATAACTCGGACCAGAGAGATGCAGTGCATCAAGTGATAAATCAGGGTCAGGATGGAAGGACGAACCTAGGAAATAATGGACGCAATGATTACAGGGAACATCATCAATCATATTGCGTGTTCACAACATAATAGCAAGATAGGCAAAGTGTACAACACCGGCATATGGAAGTAAATGCAGTTATGCTAGCAGTACCAAGATATGTGCCTTGGTCAGATCAAGAAGTAACTTGGAGCATAAAGGATCACCCCAAAATAATGCCGAATCCAGGGTCGTACGCACTCGTACTAGATCCGACATTTGTCGGACCGAGCATTAATGTGAAATTTTCAAAAGTACTCATTGACAATGGGAGCAGTATCAATATCATGTACAAGGATACAATGCATAAACTCGGAATATCGCAGAATATGCTACAATCCACGAGAACCACGTTCCATGGAATAGTGCCAGGACTTTCATGCGAACCCATTGGAAAAGTTCGAGTAGATGTGTTATTCGCCACAAGGGATAATTAAAGAGCAGAAAATTTGGAGTTTGAAGTAGTGGATCTAGTGAGTTGTTATCATGCTTTACTCGGGCGGCCAGCATTGGCCAAATTCATGAGCAGATGCCACATAACTTACTTAAAAATGAAGCTGCCCGGACCACAAGGGGTGATAACAGTAGCAGGAGATTACAGGAAGTCGATGGAATGTGCCTCGGCCGGATCAAACCTAGCCGAGTCATTGGTGATCGCAAGAGAAAAAAGAAGGATTCAGGAGGTAGCAGCTCTCACTCAGTCGGCGATTGAATATGCCGGCATTGGCCAACCCACATGGAAGCCTTTCCTTCCAGCCGACTAAAGAAACGAAAAAAGTCCAGATAGATGAGCAATTCCCAGAACGCACCATCACTATTGGTGCCGGTCTAGATGCCAAATAGGAAGGCGAGCTCACCAACTTCCTCCGTGAGAATCGGGACATCTTTGCATGGTCAACTCAAGACCTGCAAGGTGTGCCGAGGGAGTTGGCCGAGCACTCTCTGCATGTAAGGCTAGGAGCAAGGCCGGTGAAGCAACCTCTCTGCCGCTTCGCCAAAGACAGGAGGAAAATAATAGGGGATGAGATAGCTCGGCTCCTGGCGGCCGGGTTCATCATGGAAGTGCTTTACCCAGATTGGTTATCAAACCCGATGTTGGTAGGAAAGAAAAAGGACGATCCAAATGTAGTCGTCGTATGGCGAATGTGTATTGATTACACGAACATGAACAAGGCGTGTCCAAAAGATCCTTTTCCTTTACCTAGAATAGACCAGGTCATTGATTCGACCGCTGGTTGTGAGATGTTATCATTTGTAGACGCGTATTCTGGTTTTCACCAGATACAGTTAAATCCGGCCGATCAAATAAAGACTGCGTTTATTACCCCGTACGGGGCTTATTGCTATCGCACCATGCCATTCGGCCTGCGTAACGCAGGGGAAACGTACCAGATATGTATGCAAAAATGTCGGCATGACCAGATAGGAAAAAATGTACAAGTATATGTAGATGATGTGGTTATCAAAACCAAAGAAAGCAAAACTCTACTGGATGATATTCGGCAGACATTCGCGAACTTGAGAAGGTTCCGAATGAAGCTTAACCCGGAAAAATGCACCTTCGGTGTACTGGCTGGAAAACAAGTCGGTTTTCTCGTATCTAGCCGAGGTATAGAGACCAACCCAACTAAGATAAGAGCAGTAGAAAGGATGGAATTGCCGAGATGTCTAAATGACGTACAGAAGTTCACAGGTTGCCTGGCCTCGCTTAGCCGATTTGTATGTCGGCTGGGAGAGAACGCATTACCACTTTATCAACTGATGAAAAAAATCTGATAAGTTCATTTGGACACCACAAGCTGATAATGCGTTCCATGAACTGAAGAAGATGTTGGTCACAGCGCCAATCCTGGCCTCTCCATTGTCAAAAGAGCCTATGTTACTTTACATAGCCGCCACAAACAGAGTAGTAAGTGCTGTGATCGTGGTGGAACGAATTGAAGATGATAAATTAGTACAAAGGCCGGTATATTACCTAAGCGAGGTACTATCAGCCTCAAAGAAAAATTACCCACATTATCAGAAGATGGCATATGGAGTATACATGTCAGCGAAGAAACTTAAACATTACTTCGAAGAGCACCCGATCAAAGTGATCTGTGAAGCACCCATAGCCGACATATTGAGCAACAAAGATGCAAGAGGCCGAGTAGCAAAATGGGCAATTGAATTGTCACCTTATGCTCCGCAATTCGATAGGCGAGATGCGATCAAATCTCAGGCTGTGGCCGACTTCTTCGTGGATTGGGCCGAGTTACAATATGAGCCACCATTACCAGATCCGAATTATTGGACGATGCACTTCGACGGTTCCAAACTGAGAAATGGCTTGGGGGAAGGGATAGTGTTAACCTCGCCAAAAAGAGATCAGCTGAAATATGTGCTGCAAATACATTTTGCGGCATCAAAAATGTAGCCGAGTATGAAGCACTCGTCCATGGATTGAAGGTGGCAAAAGAGATTGGGATACGCCGAATCTTATGCTACGGAGATTCAGATCTAGTAGTACAACAAGTATCAGGCAATTGGGATGCGCTAGATGCCAATATGGCCTTATATAGGTTCCATGTGCAAAAACTCAGTGGATACTTCGATGGATGTGAATTTCATCATATACCTCGGGCATAAAATGACGCCGCAGACACGCTATCAAAACTCGGATCAACCAGGCAATCAATTCCCCCAGGTATCGCCCTAGAGCACCTGAGAAAACCATCAATAACACCATCACCAGAGTCCGAATCCATCTTTATTCTGGCAAAATCAAGAGAAGATAGTATGCCGATGGAAATTGACAAAGAATGTAACCCGGAATTTCCGAAAGTGAACCCGGACGATGCACAGATGGATATGGAAAAATCCGAGGTAGTTATGTCGGCGGAAAATATGGAAAGATAGTGAGATTATCCCAGAGAGTATCATACCAACATGGGCGCAACCCATATTTTTCTTCCTTAAAGATGCGACTTTGCCGAATAACGAGGTATTGGCTAGACAGACAATGAGAAGAGCTAAAGCTTATACAATCATAAACAATGAGCTGTTTAAAAGGAGCGTCACAAGCATGTTGCAAAGATGTGTGGATTCGGCGGAAGGCCAAGAGATTCTCCTAGATATACATCAAGGAGAATGCGTGCAGCACGCCTCGTCCAGAGCTTTAGTAGCCAAAGCATTCAGGCACGAATTTTATTGGCCAACAGCATTGAAAGAGGCCAAAGAGCTGGTGAAAAAATGTAACGGTTGCTAGAGATATGCCAGCAAGATACATATGCCATCGTCCGAGTTAAAAAACAATACCAATTACTTGGCCGTTTTCTGTATGGTGCTTAGATATGGTGGGACCATTCAAACCGGCCCGGGGCGGGATGACCCACATTTTAGTCATGGTCGACAAATTCACAAAATGGATTGAAGTGAAACCAATAAAAAATGTGATAGACCCACAACAGTAAAATTCCTCAAAGATATTATCTTGAGATATGGTTACCCACACAGTGTTATTACAGACAATGGCACAAACTTTGCTGAAGGGGCCTTCGCTAGATTCTGTCAAGAAAAACACATAAGACTAGATGTCGCCTCGGTGGCTCACCCAGCATCTAATGGGAAAGTAGAAAGATCTAATGGACTAGTATTGTCCGGAATAAAACCACGACTCGTCGAACCGCTGCAAAGGTCGGCAGGGTGTTGGATCGAGGAACTACCAGCAGTACTATGGAACCTCAGAACTACCCCAAACAGGTCAACAGGTACACACCATTTTTTCTGGTAGATGGAGCAGAAGCCGTGCTTCCAGCCGACATAATACATGACTCGCCAAGAGTTACCCAGTGTACAACCGCTGAGGTAAATGAGATAGCTCGGCAAGATGATGTCGATCTGCTAGAAGAAGCCAGGGAGTTGGTACTATCAAGATCAGCTATTTATCAACAGGACTTGCGACGATATCACAGCAAGAAAGTCAATCCAAGAGTGTTTAAAGAAGGAGATTTGGTTCTTCGGTTAGTGCAACGCACGGCCGGCATGCACAAACTATCACCCCCATGGGAAGGACCATTCATCGTGAGCAAAGCATTGCACAATGATGCATATTACCTAATTGATGCTCAGTCACCAGAAAAGAACAAGGCAGACAAAGCCGACGAAGAATCGAAAATACCATGGAACATAGCTTTACTTCGTCCATTTTACTCGTAGGAGTCATCTATGACACGTTGTAAAGTGACACTTTAGGATGAAGTATCAACTATGTATTAAACCTCGGCACCTCGAGCAATGACTCGGGGACTACCCTACATTATTTTTCATTTTGGATTATGTATTAGACCTCGGCACCTTGAGCAGTAACTCGGGGACTGCCCTATATTGTTTCTGAGTTTGGGTTATGTATTAAACCTCGGCACCTCGAGCAATGACTCGGGGACTGCCCTATATTATTTTTCATTTTGGATTATGTATTAAACCTCAGCACCTTGAGCAGTAACTCGGGGACTGCCCTATGTTATTTTGCATTTTGAGTGATGTGTTAAACCTCGGCACCTAGAGCAGTAACACGGGGACTGCCCTATGTTGTTACACATTCTGAGGTAGGTACTAAACCTCGGCACTTTGAGTTATGCACTTGGAGCAGTGACACGGGGATTGCCCAACGTCATTTTTTCCTAAGTTATGTGTTAAGCTTCAGGACCTCGAGCAAGGAACTCGAGGACTATGACGTATTATCCATTATCTCGAATTAGGCATTAAAACCTCGATTCCTAGAGCACTGACTAGGGAATTTCCCCACAATTGTCCCTTGTTACAAAAATGGGTATTAAATTTCGGCACCCAAAACGATATTATTTCGCTTTCCCCAAATGTGGGCTTCGAGATTTATAACTCGGATAGAGATCAAGAACACAATGGTTGAGCCGTCAAATTTATAAAGGTCAGGCAATATTAAACGCTGAACTATGGTGGGACAAATGCAAACACACAATCCGAACTTACGAAATTGAAGGCCACCAAAGCAAAGATTTAAACCAACAAGATCAGTTTAGACAGAATAATAACGATCACCATCATATGTGCCTCAGTGGCAAAAGGCAAAAGAGGTTCATACCACACAGAAAGTCGGACAATTGTTTCACACACATCATACGCCCGACATACCGGGGATAAGAAACAACTTAAAGTTTTTCGAACCTAAGGGGCAGCGACTTGGTCAGGCACTAGGCGCTCTGAGGTAGACGACACCTCGGCCAAAGTTGCTTCGCCCTCCACAGAACTAGGAGCGACTTCGGGGGAAGCCTGGGGTGTTGAGAAACATTAGCTTGAGCTTGAGAATGCCCAGTCCCTTTGGAGGATGATCGCGCGTCGCCGTCCCAATCCGAGCTTGCGTTGGAATCACCAGAAGTACCCGAGTCGCCCTCATCCTCGTCCTGGTCGGCCGAATTATCATCAGAGGCATCTTCGACTTCGACGTCATCCGCCGGGTTAGAAAGGAAACTCAGACCTTCAATCCAGTTATGCACGTCCGCATACTCAACAAGATGGAAGGCACGAGCTTGTCGGCGAGTGACGAATTCTGGATCCTCAACCTAGTGGGAGCCAGTGCGTAAATTTATCAAGGTATCGAGCGAAATATCCTCGTACCATGACATAACGACTGTGAGCGCCATATCAGCACCAGCTCGTCCAGCGGACTCCCTCCAGAGATTTAACTGGTTCAGGGATGACATCAATCTTTCCACCAGTATCTTGATCTCATCAATATCAGGAGTTCTAGAAGTATTCGGCCAGAGAACATGGTAGGCCCGGATGGGTGCCTGCACCAAGTCCCTGCCCATAATCTTCATCGGACCAACGGCAGCGCCAACGACAACCAAGTAGTCTTCCATCGAGTATTCTGGGCTCGCATCTGCGGGGACACATCGGCGCAGACGCGCATTAATCACCGCTCTAGAGCTCACGGGCTTAGCTTCTGGAAAATGGTCTACACAAAATAAAAGTACATCGGTTAACAGTAAGAAAGAGAAGAAGATAACTCGGCCACGGTCAGAGGCTTACGATGAATATAGCTCAGCATTCTCTAAAGATCTTGAGCCCAATCACCCTTGGTCTTCTCAAAGCGAGTGATCTCCTCGCTCATCGCCCGTGTCTTAAGTTCGGCAGCCTCGAGGAGTTCTTTATTTTTCTGCAATTGCAGAGCTAGCCGATTCTTCTCTTCAGAGAACTCCTGGTCAACTTTCTCTAACTCAGACTTCTGAGAGAGCTTGAGGGACTCCACCTCGGCGCGCAAGCGAATTATCTCGTCATCTTTCTCTTTCAGCTGCGCCGAGTGAGTAGCGGCTTGTTCTAAAAAATGCAGCATCATATCAGGCATGGGTATGCATTCTTGATGTGATGCTGCAAGAGTTTGTAACTCGGCTATACCAAAGCCAAAAGGTTAAAAGAAACCCGGAATAAGTTTCGAACGGAAATCTGTAAAGAAAAAGGGTAACTAACCTTCCAGGGCCTTGACTTTCTTCTCAAGACGGATATTAAGATTGTTGATATTACCTATTCACCAGCAAAATGAGCTAACACCTCAAGTCCAAAACAATAAGAACTTTAGGGACAATATAAAAGTTTGTTAACTTACCAGCTTTCTTCACCACGGGAATTACTTTCTCATACTTATCTTGCAATTTCTTATGTGCGAAAAGCATCCTTTGGAATTAGGCAGTCCGCCGATCATGCGCAACCTAAGCGACAAAATAAATAGCACTGAGATACTCGAAGCTAAGCCAGATACGAATCAAGCAAAGCTTAATTCGGACCTAGGTGGCTGGATATTCGAAGCTAAGCCAGATCTGAATCAAGCAAAGCTTAACTCGGACCTAGGTGGCTGGATATTCGAAGCTAAGCCAGATCCGGATCAAGCAAAGCTTAACTCGTACCTAGGTGGCTGGATATTCGAAGCTAAGCCAGATCCGAATCAAGCAAAGCTTAACTCGGACCTAGGTGGCTGGATATTCGAAGCTAAGCCAGATCCGAATCAAGCAAAGCTTAACTCGGACCTAGGTGGCTGGATATTCGAAGCTAAGCCAGATCCGAATCAAGCAAAGCTTAACTCGGACCTAGATGCCATCCAACTGCATCTATGACTAGAATTCCACCTTCAGGTTATCATCCGAACCCCCTCCAGTATTAAGTTGCAAGCAACAGACAACTGCTTTAAGCAAAGTGTGCAAGTTAGACAATCCACTTGTCCATGAACAAGAGACCGTTGTTTTCTCCCTAGTAGCAACAACACATCTACAACCGAATAGATTTGTGTCACTTCCCTTGGAAACTAGAGGCATGAACCCACTATCGAGCATAAATACCCCCTCTTGGAGTCACTAGCAACTACTCGGCCAACATAGATACTAACAACGGAGAGCATGCAAGATCACAAACAACACAAACATGATAGAATCATAAAGACAAAACCATTAATCAATTTGACATAGTAATCTCAATATCCATCGGATCCCCGCAAACACAACATGCATGATTACAAATAGATTCGATCTTGATCATGAATAGAGCTCGCAAGATCTATACATGAAAGAACAAAGGAGGAGATTCAACCATCTAGCTACTACATGGACCCATAGTCCAAGGTGGAACTACTCAGGAACCATACCAGAGAGAAGGCCTCCGGGATGATCACCCCTCCGGTAGGGTGCCGGGAAGAACTTCAGATCCCCCCGATCTAGGGACGATGGTGGTGGCGGCTATAGAAGGTTTCGTGGAATATTGATCGGGTACTTAGGGTTTCTACATCGGGGGCTTCTTATAGGCGAAGAGGCGGCGATGGGGGACACACCCAACCCAGGCGCGGGGTAGAGCTCACCCGCGCCTATGGGGGGTTTGGCCTCCCTGGTTTGCATCTCCGTCTCGTCTTCTGGATTCGTGTCCCTCACGGTAAAATATTGACTTTGGCTTTTGTCCCGTCCAATTCCGAGAATATTGATTTTCTGCCTTTCTGGAAACCAAAAACATAAGAAAACAGGCAACGGACACTGTGGCAACTTGTGTTGGGGGGGTGATCCCGGATAGGGTCAAGACGGGGGAAGCCAAAAGGAGTTTCCCCGGTCTTATGCCGAGTTACTGGTTATATTGGCCGAATCATGTAAAGGTCAGCCGAGATAAGCATGACGATGACCTTTACCAGAGGGGCTGTACGTTATTCGGCCGACGTACGAGTCAGGTCGGCCGGGCAAGTCCGAATAAGCCAAAATGCAGGTGAAGTCCGAGCCGATTTAAGCAAGGTAGGGCCGAATAACACGAACATTGCAGGAGAAGGAAGAACCTAAGGTCGGACCCTAGCCTCGGGCTAGGAAGAATCTGAACAGAGCCAAGCGCAAAGGACAAGGCGCAGAGAAGCAGAGGAGCAAAAGGAGGTCACGGAGGTGACAGTCCTGGAACCCGAGGCATACAGGTGGGGCTCTCTGGAACTTTGCCGTCATTAGAAGAGGGACACGGAAAGGAGCTCGCCGAGTTACTATATTGGGACAAACATATTCCTCGAATATGCTTGCCATGTCAGCCCTAGAGGAGCCAAGGCACCCCTTTATAAGGAGAGGCTTGGGTACTGAGGAAGGGATCGGCTCATTTTCTACACCATTAGGCTTGTAGTGTTCATCTTCTTTTCCTACATACAGCTCGAGGAGCACTTGTAGTCCACGAGAGGAGAAATAAAGATCTGTATGTCGGTCATTTGTGTGTAGAATTAACTACATCTTCCCTCCCAGATCCCTCTAGCATCCATCGGCCCCAAACTTTAGCCTACCCATGGCATCTGCCGCGCCACCACCACGACAACTTGTTAATAGGTCAGTTCCAGAAAAGATATAAAAACACCTCAAAGTGTAGAGAAAGCAAAACAAAGTAGATACTAAACAAGAATGGAGCATCAAAAATTATAGATATGTTTCCGACGTATCAAGCATCCCCAAGCTTAACTCATGCTCGTCCTCGAGTAGGTAAGTGATAAAAAGAATAATTTTTGAGGTGACATGAACCATCAAAACCAAGATCAAACCATTGCAAGCATTGAAAGCTGGGATAAAAAAACTCTAAACATGTGCATGAAAGATGGAGTTCTAACAATAGGACATAGTAACTATGCATGCAACATGAAAGGCTACAGACAAATATTCATGAATAACATGCATTGAAAAATATTTGTTTGTTTCACATACACAAAACATAGCATAATGGCATTCAGCTTGTCCCTCATAGAGTAGCAAATAGATGCATAGGACACCTTCAAAGTTCACAAGGGTGACTAGAAACAAATAGCACAAGAACATGTAATATCACAATATGCATCAATCAATAAGTTTTGGAACACTGCACACAGAATGACAACTATGCTCTCTTAATGGTGCCTAAAGGTATAAGGTGGAGACTCAAATAATGGTGGAAGAAAGGCCTTTCATAAAGGAAGCAGAAATTTCAAGTTTCAAAAAGAGCTTCCAAAAATTATGCTACATGTTAGCTTTCAGCCCTCATTGCCCCTATCATAAGCATCATGAAGTGGTTAAGGTTAAAGTGAACAAACTATGGAGTATATGCTTGACGAAGTATTAGTTAGAAATCTCAAGTCCCTTGAATACGAGGGCCACTCCTCATGCTACTCAACTTCAGTCACCTGTAAGTTCTTGTCATTGTAAGTATTTGCATATCATAGAGAACCGCCAACGGTGTACCCCTTGCACATGGTACAAGAGCTATCCCATAACCAAAATGACAAGGCAAGCAGACAATGAGCATCTGAGCGATCTTTTTATTTACTATATGCATAACTTTTTTATTGAGGATGCTTCATAGATAGCTCACTATCGTAATGCTACAAGTTTCCATCATGATTAGGCATGGCTTAGGCTAGCAGCCCAGGCGTTTCTCTAAAACAAAATACAAACTCCATGGACTTACCAGTTCCCTCTTTATTTCACACCGGTGACATCCATAGACAAAAGAGCATGATATCAACTGAGTACAAAGTACAAGTGCAATGTTGAAAACGTTCCCCGTGACAACACGGTTCTGTAATTCCAACGTATAAGTGCAAGCAGATACAACATAGACGACACAATGGTTCAAGTTTATTAGAGGTAAAGAATATAAAGTGTGCCATCAAGTTCGTGAGGGCTTTAATCACTAAGTTTTCACATAACAAAAATAGTTTTTAATTGGAAGATAGCTGAAAACAAGAATATACTTGGAATGGTGTAACACATCATGCATAGGAATTTATAGTGGACACTTTGGAATATCTTGGTTTGTTGGGAGTTGGAAGCATGAGTAGAACTTAATCATACAAGTGTAGGCTAGCAAAATACTGGGAGCAACCAACTAAGAGAGCAATAATGGCCATAATCATGTAGTGCAACAAAGAATTACTAATCAAAGCAAAGAGTGGTACTAAAAGTCAAGGACTAAATGATCATAGAGGCTATGGTGACTTGTCATAGTCATAACATGGTGTGAGCATGTGCCAATTCAACCCAAACAAAGCATCGAAGGAGAATACCACAATACTAAGTCACGGTCAATGCAAGCTCCTCTTGCACTTACAAGCAAGAACTTTACTACTCCTTTCCAACACCAAGCAACTTATTTGCAACAACACAGCGAGAACGGGGGTCCAAAATACATTATTCAAGCAAACTAAACAAACTAAAACAAAGCAAAAGAAAACTAAGACGTTCCAAGAACAACACAATAGTGCATGAAACAATAAAAACGAAGTGTCTAGACAGACCTTAGCTTTTTATTGATGAAGAAGGGGATGCCTTAGGCATCCCCAAGCTTTGACGCTTGTACCTCTTGGATATTTCTTGGCGTGACACCGGGGTGGCATCCCCAAGCTTGAGCTTTCTCCATTCTTCATCTCATTACATCATTCTCTCTCTACACCTGAAATTTTTCCTTCATACAAAACTTCACACAATCTTCATTAGCAACATTAGTGTATTCAAAAGATATTAGACCTTAGGCAAAGCTTTGAAATAGCAAGACTTTTCACTAAAAACAAAATCTACTGTAGCAACTCCTTCAAAAATCTCAATTCCCCAAAAGAGAACTCAAAAAGGAATCAATAAGAACCAAATGCAAATAATGGCAGAAATTTGTCAAAACAGACCAGCAGGTAGAAACCGATTTTTTTGAACATCTTCTGTTGCTCAAATAAAAAAGTATTGAACTAACAAAAGTTAGCTAACATACTGGGGGATTTATTAGTAAATTTTCAGCGCAATCCGAGTTACAGAGACTCCTCACGAATGTTTTTGGTGGAGGACAGAAATCTGTTTCGGGACAGCAACTCCTCAAATCTTACTTCCCTCTCATTAGAGGTCATTATTGGCACAAAAAGCAAACAAAAAGGATAAGTAGAAGTCATTACTGAAGTAATAACTTTCAAGACTCAAGGAAACTCTTGGGTTATCTCCCAACAAGTACTTTTATTTAACGCCTTTAAGTTAGGCATGATAGCTTGAGAAGATGCTCACATAAGAAATATGAATTGAAGTCAAAGAGAGCATCAAGAAGAAAAGTGAAAACACATTTAAGTATAACCCTCTTCCTATGCATCAGAATCTTGTATACAAATAAATCCACAAAGAACAAAGTGACAGGCATAGGAAGATGAAACAAGAGTAACTTCAAAACTTTCAGCACATAGAGAGGTGTTTCTGTACCATGAAAAATTCTACAACCATACTTTCCTCGCTCATAATAATTTTCAGTAGCATCATGAATAAACTCAATAATAGAGCTATCACATAAAGCATGCCTTTCATGATCTACAAACACATAATTTCTATCAAGCTCAAAAATAATGGGATTAAAACCTCCACGTGTTTTATCCAAAGTAGATATTTCAAAAGGATCCACAGGAACATAACATTCATCCTCCTTTGGTAAGCATGGGGGACAATCAAATAATGTAAGGGATAAAGAGTTACTCTCATTAGAAGGTAGGCATGGGTAGATAATCCATTCTTCCTCCTTTTGTTCATCACTCCCCCACTTTTTCATCTAATGAGCTTCCATTTTTAACAATTTCTTTTTCCATAGGCTCCTGCAAGGCATTAGTCTCTTCCATTTGTGGAAAACGCCTATTAAAATATTAAAGAATAGAGCCATTTTGTTCCTTGTAGCTATCAAAGCAAAATTTAAGTATCTCAAAAACCTCATACTTATAAGGTGCATCATCAGTATTTTCAAGCAAACTGGCAAGTTCAAATGCACCCTTGAAGGCAATAAATTCTTCAATCTGTTCCACATCATAAAATTCATAATTTCCTTTAACATAAGAGGATATGGTAACATTATCATTATAATCACATTAAAAAGGTAGGTGTTTATACCTCCTACAGCAACAATATTTATCAAAGCAATAAGTAACATCATAAGTAGAGCACATGTCTCTAGCAATAGTATTCAACTTATCAATTTGTTCCCATAAGTGTTTCCCTTTTTGTGACAAACGGTGTTCCTTATAATAATAATACTTTTGTTCTTCCGTGAACCCACCTTGCCAATAAGAACTAGTTTCAAAGAAACCATCCATTGATAGAAAGCATGACCAAGCAAGGCAATAACAAACCAGCAACCAGAGTAGGAACTAATTTTTTTTTGTTTTTGAATAAAGAAAGCAAACCAAACTAGACTAATTTTTTTTGGATTTTTTTAAAAGAGGAAAATAAAACCAAGCAAAAGAAACAAAGTAAAGAGAAATGAAGTGAAGGACTCCCCTTGTGAAGATGTCCTTAGCCTCCCCGGCAATGGCGCCAGAAAGAGCTTGATGGCTAATGTGCAGCCTGTTGGGAACCCCAAGAGGAAGGTGTGAAGCAGCACAGCAGCAAGTTTTCCCTCATTAAGAAACCGAGGTTATCGAACCAGTAGGAGGAAGGAAACGTCATACAGGTGTTGCAAGCAACACGGAGACCTGCACAACACAAACTCAAGACCTTGCCCCAACGAATCAGTGAGGTTGTCAAGCTCACCGGTTTGCTGTAACAAAGGATTAAACGTATGGTGTGGAAGTTTTTTTCCATACAATCCCCCAAAAGAGGGATCAGGTTCCATTATCAATAAATAAAGAAACAACAACCACACATATCTACATCACACAGAGTACTGATCCACCTAGGGGCTCAAAGAGACTTAGTATCCATATTACAAACCAAGGCAAATGGTGTGGAAGTTAATGGTTTGCAGCAAGTAAACAAGTAATAGTGGAAGATGTATCAATGGTAAAGACTGTACCGGGGTCCATAGTTCACTAGAGGTGCTCTCCTTAGATAAACAATATGGCATGAAGGGTAAACAAATTACAGCAGGGCAATTGACAGGAATTGAGCAAGGCATAACAATGCAATACCATACAAAAAGATCCTATGAGATTCAATTGGGCAATATAACAAGGTACATAGACCGCCATCCAACTGCATCTATGACTAGAAGTCCACCTTCAGGTTATCATCCGAACCTCCTCCGGTATTAAGTTCCAAGCAACAGACAACTGCTTTAAGCAAAGTGTGTAAGGTAAACAATCCACTTGTTCCATGAACAAGAGACCATTGTTTTCTCCCTAGTAGCAACAACACATCTACAACAGAAGAGATTTCTGTCACTTCCCTTGGAAACTAGAGGCATGAACCCACTATCGAGCATAAATATCCCTCTTAGAGTCACTAGCAACTACTCGGCCAAGATAGCTACTAACAACGGAGAGCATGCAAGATCACAAACAACACAGACATGATAGAATCATAAATACAAAACCATTAATCAATCTGACATAGTAATCTCAATATCCATAGGATCCCCGCAAACACAACATGCATGATTACAAATAGATTAGATCTTGATCATGAACGGAGCTTACAAGATCTATAGATGAAAGCACAAAGGAGGAAATACAACCATCTAGCTACTACATGGACCCATAGTACAAGGTGGAACTACTAACGCATCATACCAGAGAGAAGGCCTCCGGGATGATCTCCCCTCCGGCAGGTTGCCGGGAAGAACTTCAGATCCCCCCGATCTAGGGATGATGGTGGCGGCAGCTACAAAAGGTTTCATGGAATATTGATCGGTTACTTAGGGTTTTTGCATCGGGGGCTTCTTATAGGCAAAGAGGCGAGGATAGGTGGTGGCCAGGGGGGCCACACCCTACCCAGGCGCAGGGTAGGGCCCACCCACGCCTAGGGGAGTTTGGACTCCCTGGTTTGCGTCTCCGTCTCATCTTCTGGATTCGTGTCCCTCACGGTAAAATTTTGACTTTGGATTTTGTCCCGTCCAATTCCGAGAATATTGATTTTTTGCCTTTCTTGAACCAAAAACAGAAGAAAACATGCAGCAGGCACTGTGGCAACTTGTTAATAGGTTAGTTCCAGAAAAGATATAAAAACACCTCAAACTATAGACATAGCAAAGAAAAGTAGATACTAAACAAGCATGGATCATCAAAAATTATAGATACGTTTCTGACGTATCACACATCAACGTGGAAGAAATTTATGAGGAGTCTGATGCTGTTGCTGGTAAGTTCCAGCTTAATTCCTTGCTAGCACTTGTCCTTTTCGATACCAGCGCATCACATTCATTCATATCAAGAGCATTTGTAGACAAAAATAGACTTCCAAATGAAACTATTGGATGTCCTATTAAAGTAAGATCTCCAGGTGGAGAGATGATAGTGAATTTTGGATGTCATGATCTAGTAAAAGAGTTTGGAAAGTATAAGTTTCCATTTAGTCTAATAATTCTAGATTCCCAAGGATTGGATGTAATTTTGGGCATTGGTTGGATGACTAAGTATGAAGGAGTAATAAATTGTGCCAATCGTACTGTTACACTCACAACCCCTGATAAGAAATAGGTTAGGTTCAAGTCTAACTTTGAATCCAAAGGGAGTAAGCTAAATTCTCTTAAGGGGGTTAGCATAGACAGTGTACGAGTGGTGAAAGAGTACACAAATGTGTTTCTGGAGGAATTACCAGGAATGCCACCAGATAGAGATGTAGAGTTTTTGATTAACTTACTACTAGGATCTGGACCAATAGCAAAGAGAGCCTACAAGATTTCAGTTGACGAGTTGAAAGATCTCAAGAAACAGTTTGGAGAACAGCTGCAGAAAAGATTTATCCAACCAAGTTCTTCATCTTGGGGTGCACCAGTTCTGTGTGTCGAGAAGAAAGATAGAAGTCAAAGGCTATGCATAGATTATCGTTCACTTAACGAAGTGACCATAAATAACAAGTACCCTTTACCTAGAATCAATGATATATTTTATCAGCTAGAAGGAGCCCGTGTGTTATCAAAAATAGATCTCCGATCAGGCTACTTTCAGCTAAAGATTAGAGAGCAAGACATACCTAAGACTGCGTTTACCACTATGTATGGATTGTATGAGTATACTGTGATGCCATTTGGGTTAAGAAATGCACCAGCTTATTTCATAAACATGATGAACAAGGTGTTCATGGAGTTTCTTGACAAGTTTGTTGTCGTATTCATCGATGACATTTTGATCTATTCCAAGAGCAAGGAGGAGAATGAAGAACATTTTGCGTTTGATACTTGAGAAACTTAGAGAGCACAAGTTGTATGCCAAGTTCATTAAGCGTGAATTTTGGTTGAATTAAGTTGGATTTCTTGGACATGTTGTGTCTGGAGATGGTATATCTGTCGATCCCGCAAAGGTGTCAGCTGTAACTGAGTGGGAATCTCCCAAGTTAGTTAAAGAAGTTCGTAGTTTCCTAGGCTTGGAAGGATACTATAGAAGGTTCATCGAGAATTTCTCGAAAGTGGCTAAGCCAATGACGGAGTTTCTTAAGAAAGAGAATAAGTTTGATTGGACAGAAGGTTGTGAAACCAGTTTCCAAGAATTGAAGAAGAGACTAGTGTCAACACCAGTCTTATGTCTGCCAAATTTAGAGAAGGACTTTCAAGTCTATTGTGATGCATCTCACCAAGGATTGAGTGGAGTTTTGATGCAAGAAGGAAAAGTTGTGGCTTATGCCTCGAGACAACTCAAGACTCATGAAGTAAAGTATCCTACTCATGACTTAGAGTTATCCTCTGTTGTCCATGCACTCAAAACTTGGAGACATTATCTTTTAGGAAAGCCTTGTGAAGTGTTCATAGATCATAAGAGTTTGAAATATATTTTCACCCAGAAGGAACTTAATATGAGACAAAGAAGGTGGCTAGAACTCATCAAGGGATATGACTTGAGTTTGCAATACCATCCCGGTAAATAAAATGTTGTAGCGGATGCCTTAAGCCGTAAAGTTTATGTGAATGGTCTCACCAAAGGAGAATTTCCAGATGATTTGTGTGCCCAATTTAAAGAATTAAGATTGGAGATAGTGCCAGAAGGATATCTCATGTCTTTGGAAGTTCAACCAACGTTGTTGGACAAGATCAAATAAGCCCAAAAGTTGGACAAGGAAATAGAGGAAATTAAGAGTAAAATTAGTAAAGGAAATGAGAAAGGATTCCATGAAGATGAACAAGGAAATTTATGGTATGGAAAGCGTATCTGCATTCCACAAGATCCGGAGCTTCAGAAATTGAATCTGCAAGAAGCACACAATTCACCATATTCTATTCATCCGGGTAACACCAAAATGTACATGTATGTGAAGGAAAGATTTTGGTGGAACAACTTTAAGAAAGATATTGCGGAACACATTGCTTTGTGTGATGTGTGTAGTAGAGCAAAAGAGGAACATAAGAAACCGGCAGGTATACCTGATTGGAAGTGGGATAAGATTGGTATGGATTTTATCACCGGACTACCAAGGACCAGATCAGGATATGATTCTATATGGGTTGTTGTGGATCGCCTAACTAATGTGGATCATTTCATACCCGTGAAGTGTAAGATCCCTCCTTTGTAAAGGAAAGGATCCCTGTGATTGCAATGCTAGTCCCTGGATCAATGCTAGCATCCACAGTTTAAGATGAAGTACACAGATACAAAGGTCGTTTATTACATTCATTCCAGAGATAAAACATAGTCTTTTACAACTCAGGGCCAAAGGCCTAATACAAGAGTTTATGGAATAAGTAAATAAACACAAGTCCTCATCTTCATGTGCCACAGGCAAGCATGTTGAGTGTAGACTCATGACTCCTACTCATCATCGGAGTAACCTGCAACATCACAAGTTACAGCCACAGTGGGTCAATACTTTGGAATAGTATTGGAAAGTGATAACTTAGTAAATTTTAAGTGGACTATATTACTATATGCATTTTGGCTAAGTGTAGCTTGGCTTGCTTTGCTTGAAAATAGGTTTTCCCTATTAGTTGAAATGACTAAGTTTTTCTTTATCAAAAACTCCCCAAGAAACCACCAATAGACATTGGGGTCCTTCACCCTTGTTCACCCACAAGTTTTACTTAGAAGTTGGAGTGATGAGATTCTTGTAGCTTCCATGTCTTGATGCTCAAGTTGTCCATTGCCATGGACTTGGCTAAGTACTTAGATTTTCCATCTGCAGAGGTTGTGCACTTTCCCCACCAGACTTGGTTTCCCAAGACAGGAACTTTCAGAAGCCTTTCCTTAGTCAAATGGACGCGTTCCAACCTATCATCCCACTACCACCAACTGTCCAAATGACTAAGTTCTAGCAACCTATATGATCAAGGCAGAGCCCATATTGCCAAGTGGTTGCACTGTAAGCTTTCTCAACACTTGGCCTCCAAATCCCTTTGTGCCTGGGTGGCATACCACAAGTGAGATACACAAGCCAAATCCATGGCCTTGTGTAACCACTCAACCAAAAACCACCATTCAAGTCCCATTCCACCCAGGAAGTTCATTGACTTAGTTGTTTTATTAAGAAAAACATGAGTCCCAAAGGACTTAGAATTATTTCACCATAGCATGTACATACTTTACCAACCCTTGTTTTATACTAGCTAGGCTAAGCATGGCATAGTAACTTAACTTAGGAAAATTCCCTAGCAATTCTACAATTCTACACTACATAGGATTTCCCAACATAGCATTTGGCAAAAGTAGCATGCAAGACTTAGCAAAAATAATTCTAATGCTTATTCAAAATAAAGGGTGGAAATATCATGAAGTATCACTTGCCTTGGTAATGGGGAGAGTAGCACTCTTCACAATCACAGTCACTAGCAAAATCTACACATAAAATTTGTAGCACACAATTACACACAATTTATATACAAACAAAATTATGTATGCATGCATGCAAGAAATTACTAAGTGATGTTTTTTGAAAACTCTACCAAGCAAGTGCATGATACAGAAACAAAACAAGACACAAAGTTTGCTAACTAAACTTATTTAGCTCTAAAACAATTTGCTAAACAAAAACTATGCCCAAAATGGACCTAAACAAGTTTCTGCATACAAAGTCATTTTAACAGATACTATTTGTTAAACACATTGCAGATTCAGAAAGGCCTTGATTCACTGATTCCAACGGTATGAAATTTGCAAAAATCTAACGTGGGAATCTCAAGTTATAGCCATTTGAAATCTGGATCTAAATCTGTTTTTGAATTCTATTTTTGAATCAACCCTAGCCACGCGTCGCGATATTACTGGCACGTACCGGTTCGCACCGGATCACCCTTCTGTGCCGTTGGATCTAACTAACGCTGCACGGCTCAGATCTGTCCATACCCCTTCGTTAAGTGAACTATTTCTACGCGTAGGATCCAGATCTGACGGCTAAAATCTCCTAACCAGAAACGAGCGGCGCTAGTGGCGGCGACAGGCGGCGGCGTGTATGACTGCGGCGGTGCTAGCGCTCTAGGTCGCCCGGGGAAGCAAGGAGGCGCTTACCAGGACCGCATTGGCGTGCTGAAGCTCGAGGTGGCTTTGGTTCGTCGAGGGGCGTGCGGACACGGCGAGGATTTCTCGTCGGAGTAGAGGCAGACGTCGGGCACGGTCGGTCGTCGACGTTGGCGAGGTTCCTCGTCGCGCTAAGCCAAGATAAAGGTACCGTTAGATGCGCACATCGACGTAGATTATAGGTGTACAAGTCAGAGGGCAAGGGGCGGTGGCTACTTACAGAGGGAAGTCGCCGGAGTTCGTGCAGAGAACGGTGGCGGCCGATCGTCGACGTTGCTGGAGCTACGGGTCATGCGAGGTCAAAAGGAAAGTGTCAGTAGGTGCGCAAGGACTCGCTGGTCTTGACAGCATGAACGAGAGACAGAGGGGAGCACGGAACTCACCGGAATTCGCCGGCGCAGTCGTCGGAACAGTGGCGGCGTCGTGCGAGTTGTGGGCAGCCTGGTGGCGTGGAGGCGAAATTGTTTGGGGGGAAATGGTCGCGAGGATGGGGGGATCTTATAGCCCGAGGCTCGACAAGAAACGCTTGCTGCATCAATGTCAATTAAGCTCGCGAAATCAGTGCAGCAACGGGCAGCGGCGGAGGTCGTGCGCGGAATCAGGGGAAGACGAAGCTGACGTGGACAGGGCCCGCTTGGCAGCGAAATAAGCAGAGGGGGTGTGGGGTCTGGCTGTCAGCGGCGGAGTGGGTGTGCTCGTGCGTGCGGAAGGAAAAGAAATGCCCCGGGTGGGCTAGTTGGGCCTGTACCGTTGCTGGGCTAGATTGGTGGCGCCTGGCCTTTTTCATTTGTTTGCTTGTTTTCTTTTTCTGATTCGAGTTTCTGAATAGATTTTCAAATGACTTCAAGTTCAATTTGAATTCAAATTTTCCTGGGATCTTTGCAGTGAGCAGTAGTCTCAAATATAGGCATAAGATCAAGTGGTTGCCTTGCAAAGGCTTGGTCAAGCTTGGGGATAAAAAATATCAGAGACTTGGCACTTGGTTTGCAAAATTTGAAAAATGGTTTTTGAACCTATTTCCAATTTGAAAACTTGGTTTAAATTCTACACTTAAAACTATCTTCATAGAAGGCAACAAACTTGGTTTATAAACAATCAAACTTTCAAATGGGAATAGCCATTTGATTTAAATCTGTTAAACATAGAATCTTAGCACTATGTGCTTCTGTTTTTCTGAAATGAGTTTGAAATTTGATCTCAAATCTATATGCATGCATGAATGATATGCAAACTTTGGAATTATGATTTTTGGGATGTTACATGAAGACTACTTATACAAGTGCTAAACTGGATAAGATCTAAATGAATAGGATTGTATGTCTGCATGGAGTACCTAACAGTATTGTGTCTGATAGAGTAACTCAGTTCACTTCGCATTTTTGGCTACAAATGCATGAATCATTGGGGACAAGACTGGAATTCAGCACAACATTTCATCCTCAGACTGATGGATAGACAGAAAGAACCAATCAGATTTTGGAAGATATGTTGAGAGCTTGTGCACTAGACTATGGATCTAGTTGGGATGAAAGTCTGCCATAAGCATAATTCTCTTATAATAACAGCTATCAAGCAAGCATAGAGATTGCTCCGTTTAAATTCTTTTATTGAAGAAAGTTCACTACGCTATTACTATGGAATGGAGTTGGAGAAAGAAATTTATTTGGACCAGAATTGATCAAGGAAGCTGAAGAGAAAGTCAGAATGGTAAATGATAGATTTAAGATAGCCCAATCTCGACAAAAGAGCTATGCAGATCCCTAGCATAGAGAAGTCACTTATGAGGTAGGTGATAGATCTTATCTTAGAGTCTCACCACTTCGTGGTGTGAAGAGATTTGGAGTCAAAGGGAAATTCGTACCTAGATATGTAGGGCCATTCAATATTTTGAGCCGCAAAGGAGAAGTGGCTTATGAGATTGAATTGCCTGAATCACTGTCTGCAGTTCACAATGTGTTTCATGTGAGTCAGTTGAAGAAGTGTCATCCGGATGTGGAAGAAACTTCATTAAAGGACACTATACCATTGGAAGAGGTACAGTTGGAGAGTGATCTCACTAATGAAGAGAAACCTATCAAGATTCTCAAGACAGCGGAAAAATTTACTCACACTAAGACTATCAAATTATGCAAAATACAATTGAATCATCATACGGAGGAAGAAGAAACTTGGGAAAGAGAAGATGACCTTCGGAAAGATCACCCTCACCTATTTGCTAGCCAATCCGAATCTCTAGGGCGAGATTCATCTTAAGGGGGTTAGATTGTAACATCCCAAATTTCATCAAATGCAAAATCATGTTAATGCATTCATGTCATCATGGCATTATTACTTTGCATAATTAAAAAAAACCCTAAATGAAACCATTTTTAAACCCTTCTTATTATTTATATATGGGTCATGGTTTTATTTTATTTTAAAAGTCCCAATTTTTTTTGAGTAAATATATGTGTTTGGCACACTTTTTGACACTAGGATCACCACACCAAAGTTTGGTGAAGATTTGATATGATTTGAATTTGAAATAGGCATTCAAATTCTATTTAGAAAATCAAAATAGAAAAGGAAAATGGCAAAAGAGAAAAAAATAAACAGCAGCAACCTTTTTGGCCGAGTGAACCCAAGCAGCTCACTAAGCCCACCCGGGGAACCCTCTTTCTCTCTCTCTCTCTCTCTCTCTCTCTCTCTCTCTCTCTCTCTCTCTCTCTCTCTCTCTCTCTGTTTCTCACCCACACGCACCCTCCCCCTCACTGACAAGTGGACCCCGCAGCCACGTCACTCCTTCTTCCCCAAATCCTGCCCGCGACCAGTTCCTCCGCTGTTTCTTCCCTGCAGTCACTGTCGATAACTCGCGCGTTGATTGCCATTGATTTGTGAGTAACTCCCCTCCCTGCTCCGGCTACTTAGCCCCCACCCCCTTGCGGCCAGTTCCCCTCACCTAGCCAACACCAAGCACCGCCATAGCACCGAGGAGCTCCGGCGAGCTATCACGGTGAGTCTCGAGCGCTCCTTGCCCTCTGGTTCAAACGACCTGCTTTGCCATCGCCTTGCGCATCTTCTCATGCTTTTGGTTTGTTCTGAATCGCCCCAGGTCGCCGTCCCTGTCAACCTCTGCAAGCACCCGAGGAGCCGTCCAACTCCGGCGAGCAATCACGGTAAATTTCGAGCGCCCCTTGACCTCTGCTTCATGCCATCGTGTTCGCCGTAACCTTGCGCAGCTTCTAATGCCTTTCGTTTGCCTTAATGCGCCCTAGGTCGTCGTATTTGTCTCCGGTAGTGAGTACACGACGCCAGTGGGAGCTCCGACAAGTTTTTCCGGCCGTGTCCGTCCACCCCTGTCCAAGCCACGACTACGTTGAGCTTCATCGTCTTCTCTAGTTGGAGAGATGATAGTGGATTTTGGATGTCATGATCTAGTAAAAGAGTTTGGAAAGTATAAGTTTCCAGTTAGTCTAATAATTCTAGATTCCCAAGGATTGGATGTAATTTTGGGAATTGGTTGGATGACTAAGTATGAAGGAGTAATAGATTGTGCCAATCGTACTGTTACACTCACAATCCCTGATAAGAAATAGGTTAGGTTCAAGTATAACTTTGAATCCAAAGGGAGTAAGCTAAATTCTCTTAAGGGGGTTAGCATAGACAGTGTACGAGTGGTGAAAGAGTACACAAATGTGTTTCTGGAGGAATTACCAGGAATGCCACCAGATAGAGATGTAGAGTTTTTGATTAACTTACTGCTAGGATCTGGACCAATAACAAAGAGAGCCTACAAGATTTCAGTTGACGAGTTGAAAGATCTCAAGAAACAGCTTGGAGAACAGCTGCAGAAAGGATTTATCCAACCAAGTTCTTCATCTTGGGGTGCACCAGTTCTATGTGTCGAGAAGAAAGATAGAAGTCAAAGGCTATGCATAGATTATCGTTCACTTAACGAAGTGACCATAAATAACAAGTACCCTTTACCTAGAATCAATGATATATTTTATCAGCTAGAAGGAGCCCGTGTGTTATCCCTAAAATCATGATTTCAAAGATTGCATATCATTCATCCATGCATATAGATTTGAGATCAAATTTCAAACTCATTTCAGAAAAACAGAAGCATTTGATGTTATGATTTTATGTGAACAGATTTAATTCAAATGACCAACACCATTTGAAAGTTTGGAAGTTTAGGAACTTGGTTTCTTGCCTTCACTGTTGAAAAGTTTGTGTGTAGAATTTAGACCAAAGTTTTCAAATTTGAAATAATTCCAAATTCCCTATTTCAAACATTTCCAAACCAAGTGCCTAGTCTCTATTACTTTGTTCTCCAAGCTTAACCAAGCCTTTGCAAAGCAACCCTATGATTTTATGACTATATTTGAGACTACTGCCCACTGCAAAAATCCCAGAAAAATTTGAATTCAAATTGAACTTGATTTCATTTGAAAATCTATTCAGAAAATCGAAATAGAAAAGGAAAAGGAATAAACAAAAGGAAAAGGCCGTGCGCCAGGATTCCAACCCAGTTTCTGAATAGGCCCAGTTAGCCCACCCGGGGGTTTTCTTTTCCTCTCTCACGCGCGAGCGCACACACTCAGTCGCCGACAGCCAGACCCCACCTCCACCTCGCGCACTTCACTGAAGAGCGGGCCTTCTCCACGTCAGCATCGTCTTCCCCCTGATTCCGCGCACGACCTCCGCCGCTGGCCGTTGCAGCTCTGATCTCGCGAGCTTAATTGACATTGATTCAGCGAGCGTTACCTGTCGAGCCTCGGGCTATAAGATCCCCCTTCCTCGTGACCATTTCCCCCCAGTCAATTTTGCCTTCACGCCACCAGGCTGTCCACGACTCGCACGACTCCGCCGCTGCTCCGACGACCGCACCGGCAAATTCCGGTGAGCCTCGTGTTCCCCTCTACCTATCATTCATGCTATCTTGTTCAGTGAGTCTCGGCGCATCTACTGACACACTCCACTTACCTTCGCATGACCCGTAGCTCCAGCAACGTCGACGACTGGCCGCCACCGTCTTCGGCTTCAACTCCGACGACCTCCAGTGGTAAGTCCAGACCGCCCCAAGCCTTGTCTTTCACACACGCGTGTTCTCCGTGATCTTCTGCATCTGACCACACCCTCCGTTTGCCTCCTAGTGATCTACAACGTCGTCTTCGACCTCGAACAGAACCACCTGTCGCCAGACTCAACTCCGACGAGGAATCATCGCCGAGTCAGCACGCCCCTTTGCAAACCAACGCCACCTTGAGCTTCAGCAGCTTCTTGCGAATCTGGTATGACCCTTCTCTCTCTCGCGGATGACCTGGAACGCTAGCGCCGCCGTAGACTGAGCGCTCCGCCGCTCACTGACACCGCGCGCCGCCAGGACATGGTCGCGTGCTCGAGCACCGTTGGATCTAGATCCAAGCGATAGGATAGATTCACTTATCAGCGAAGAGGTATGCGTTCAGAGCCGTGCGATTTAATTAGATCCTACGGCTGCTGAGCTCGATCCGGTGCGAATCGGTATGCGCCAGTAACAACGCGACGCGTGTCTAGGGTTGGATCTAAAAACAGATTTCAAATCAGAATTTGATCCAAATTTCAAATGCTTATAACTTTTGATCCACACGTTGGATTTTTGTAAACTTTATACCGTTGGATTCAGTGAGTCAAGACCTTTCTGAATATCCAATGTGTTTAACAAATAGTAACTGTTAAAATGGCGTTTTATACAGAAACATGTTTAAGGCTATTTTGAGTATAGATTTATTTTGGTAATTTGTATTGGTGCCAAATAAGTGTGATTGGCAAACTTTGTGACTTGTTATATTTCTGTAACATGCAATTGCTTGGTAGGGTTTTTCAAAAATCATCACTTAGTAAATTCTTGCATGCATACATTCATATTTTTGATTGTATATATAATTGTGTGTAATTGTATGCTATAATTTTTGTGTAGACTTTGCTAGTGACTGTGACTGTGAAGAGTGTTACTCTCCCCATTACCAAGGCAAGTGATATTTCATGAATATTTCATTCCTACATTTTGTACTAGTATTAGAATTATTTTTGCTAATTCTTGCATGCTACTTTTACCAAATACTATGTTGGGAAATCCTATGTAGTGTAGAATTGTAGAATTGCTAGGGGATTTTCCTAAGTTAAGTTACTATGCCATGCTTAGCCTAGCTAATAGAAGACAAGGGTTGGTAAAATATGTACATGCTATGGTGAAATAAATCTAAGTCCTTTGGGGACTCATGCTTTTCTTAATAAAACCACTAAGTCAATAAACCTCCTGGGTGAAATGGAAAGATTGGTTTATGTTGAGTGGTTACACAAGGCCATGGACTTGGCTTGTGTATCTCACTTGTGGTATGCCACCCAGGCACAAAGGGATTTGGAGGCCAAGTGTTGAGAAAGCTTACAGTGCAACCACTTGGCAATATGGGCTCTGCCATGATCATATAGGTTGCTAGAACTTAGTCACTTGGACAGTTGGTGGTAGTGGGAATGATAGGTTGGAGCGCGTCCATTTGACTAAGGAAAGGCTTCTGAAAGGTCCTGTCTTGAGAAACCAAGTCTGGTGGGGAAAGTGCACAACCTCTGCAGATGGAAAATCTAAGTACTTATCCAGGTCCATGGCAATGGACAACTTGAGCATCAAGACATGGAAGCTACAAGAATCTCATCACTCCAACTTCTAAGTAAAACTTGTGGGTGAACAAGGGTGAAGGACCCCAATGTCTATTGGTGGTTTCTTGGGAAAGTTTTTGACAAAGAAAAACTTAGTGATTTCAACTAATAGGGAAAACCTATTTTCAAGCAAAGCAAGCCAAGCTACACTTAGCCAAAATGCATATAGTAACATAGTCCACTTAAAATTTACTAAGGTATCACTTGCCAATACTATTCCAAAGTATTGACCCACTGTGGCTGTAACTTTTGATGTTGCAGGTTACTCCGATGATGAGTAGGAGTCATAAGTCTACACTCAACATGCTTGCCTGTGGCACATGAAGATGAGGACTTGTGTTTATTTACTTATTCCATAAACTCTTGTATTAGGCCTTTGGCCCTGAGTTGTAAAAGACTATGTTTTATCTCTGGAATGAATGTAATAAACGACCTTTGTATCTGTGTACTTCATCTTAAACTGTGGATGCTAGCATTGATCCAGGGACTAGCATTGCAATCACAAGGATCCTTTCCTTCACAAAGGAGGGGTTTAACAGTATTGGATACCGAATTGGTTGGTATGAAATTTCATATGGAACGATGCAATTCATGAACCACAATGGCCTAAGTAACTAGCAAGAGAGTATGTGATGATGTTCATCGAAAACAAACAAACCGTTGTTTGTATTTCTCGTTGACATCAATGCTTGACTTCAAGATTTGTTATAATAATTGTTATTTGAATCAGGTATTATGAGAACAAAGGTTGTTCAAATAATTACCATATTCCATATAAGATGGATGATTTACAAATCTAGTTGGAGAAATCACATCCATAAAACCTAATGCTAAAATGTCGCAAGACAAATGATTGAAAGATCACTTACAAAGTGACATCGCTGTTTAAATTATATTGGAAAGAAAACATGAAGAATCTTCATATTCATGGATTTTTGGAGTCTTTGATTTGATCAAGTGACGCTTGTGAGACTTTCCACGTGATAATTAAAACTTCGTTCAAAGGCCAAAGAAGAACGAACGACTAAATGATTGGAATTTATACATACCGGTGTATGTAGTCCATTATGTGTAGTCGTAAGCGATGGGTTTCAACTTCATATGCTTTCTCCGGAAATTTAGTGAATATTCACTTAATGAGAAAGAAGTATGAAATATTTGAAAAACATTTCAAAGACTTTCAAGATGAAGTGGAAAATCATTGTAACAAGAAAAATAAATGAATTATGATTTTATCATAAAAGGGATTTATTTGAGTTACAAGTTTAGCAAAACACCTAGATTTACATCTCCCGAAACACCATAGGAGTATGGAATGTTTGAGATTTGTAATGAAACCTTGTTTGACATGGTTGGATCAAAGGTGTTATTCATAAAACTGCCATTATGTTTTAAAAGATTAAAGCTTTAGAGACTACCGCTTTTACACTGAAAAGAGCTCCATCTTGATCCGCTGAAATGACACCATATGAGTTATGGTTTGGGGTAAAACCCAAGTTGTCATTTCTTACATTTTGGTATGCTAAACATAAGTAAGATGTTTACAACCAAAGTTGGATGAGCATGTCTTTGTAGGTTATTTCGAATAAGAATTGGTTATTCCTCCATAACACCGAGGACAAAAGGGTTTGTCGCTTGAAATCTGAAGTTTCTTGAAGAAGGAATTTTTCATAAAAGTTAAGTGGGAGGACAATAGAACTTTGATAAGGTTAACGAACCTTAGCTAAAATGTGCTAAGTTGCGCAGCGCCGGAAATCGTTCCGAAGGAGGCCATAATGCTCATAGCTTATGTGCCTCAAAGGTTGTGGTCACGGAGATCTAAGTTCTTATTGAACCAAGTTGGTCGGTTAAATAATCAAATGCTAAGATTTGAGAGTAAATCATTATTGTCTGACAATGATGAACCGACTACATGCAAAGAAGCGATGATGGGCCCTGACTCCGTCAAATGGCTTGAAGCCATAAAATCCGTGATAGTTCCATACATGAGAAATCAAGTTTTGAACTTGGAAGACCCTCCGGAAAGGTGTAAAAACCTATCGGTCGTATTTGGATCTATAAAGAAACAGACATGGATGTTTCACATCTATGAAATAGTCGACATGTCGTAAAGTATTTTATGACAATGTTCAAGGAGCTGACTATGACAAGATTTGATCTTTCATAGCGATATTTAGTCTGGACGGATTAAAGTAGCAACCACTACATATAATTTGGTATATGGTAGATGAATAAACAAAACAAAGTTCTTTTAATAGAATGGTTACCTAGGACGTGTACATGACACGATCCAAAGGGTTTTGTTAATTCAAAGGATGCTAAAAAGGGGCATGCAAACTTCAATTGTTGAAGTAAGCATCGCGGAGTTGGAATCTTCACCGTGATGAAAAAGAGTTTTTCATCAGGAGACGATGAAGATGCTTGCATTTGCATGAAATTAAGTGGGAGCGCTAAGACATATTTCTAATACATTATGTGGAGGACATCTTGTTGATTAGAAATGATGTATATTTTATTGACAAAGGTTAAGAATTTCATTTCGATGAAATACTTAGGCAAAACCCGAATATTTAGCGTGAATGTCTATAGTGGATAGACTGTGACGCCAATATGGTTGTGCCAAACGTACATATATGAGATATTGAAGGAGTTCAATATAGAAACGACAAGAAACAGTTCTTGTTGCATGGAAAGGAATTGAATCAAGATTCAAGTGTATCGACACTTGATAAGTGAAACAAGATTCAAGTGCTTTGACACTTGATGAGTAAAATCACAAGAATGATTTGATCAATCATACCATGATATGTACACATCCAGATATGTCATGTGCTCTAAGTGTTACGAGCATATACCAGAATGTCATAAAATGATCATTGGACAATAGTAAGGAAATTCTTATGATTTTTGGAAGAACTAAGAATATATTTGTGTAGAGGTGACAAACAATTACAAATAGTTCATTGTAAAGCGTTACCTTGATACTATTTTTGTCACAAGATACAAATTAAGTTTATCTCAATTTAAAGTATGGGTGGCACAATGTAATGGAAAGAAGATTCCATGATGAATTTGGATGAAAGCCAAAGTTAAGACATTGTGACGGATACTACAACAAAAGGCTAAGTATATGACTGCTATAGTAGCAGCAAAGGAGGGAATTTGTGTCAAGTAGTTTGTTATCAAACTAAGGTGTGGTTCGCAACGGGCTAACACTAAAGATATATTGTATGACAATAGTATCGACGTGTTTTAACCCCAAGGAACTAAAGGTCTCATCGAAAGACCAAATTTATACAATTCCATCTCATTAGAGAATGAGTGATGCGTAAAGACGCAAAGACATGCAAATACACACGGACCTGACAGTGTCAGATCCGTAGATTATGTTAACCACTTGCAATTGCATATATGGAACACCGAAAAGCCATAAGTGTTCAATACGCAAATTTTCAAACTAGATTATTGTCTCTAGTGCAAGTGGGAGACTGAAGGGAATATGCCCGAGAGGCAATAATAAAGTGGTTATTATCGTATTCCTTGTTTATGATAAATGTTTATTTTACATGCTATAATTGTATTAATACGGAAACGTTAATACATGTGTGTTTAATAAACAAAAAGGAAGTTCCTAGTTATGCCTCTCTTATAAACTAGCTCGTTGATTAACAAGATGATCAAAGTTTCCAGATCATGGACATTGGATGTTGTTAATAACGAGGTCACAACATTAGTGTAATGATGTGATGAACATTCATCCGAAGTATAGCATTACGATCAAAGTCATTTTGTTTATATTGCTATAACAACTTACGAAGTGATCCTAATCCTTAGACCATGAGATCATGTCAATCACTAACACCGGAAGAGTTTCTTGATAACATCAAACATCACACCGTAACAGGGTGATTATAAAGATGGGTTCGAAACTACCAAAGTGTTATGTTGAGGCCCATGGATCGAGAGTGGAATTTGTTCATCCTGACGGATAGATATGCTCTGGGCCCTCTCGGTGATATCACATTGATTAGCTTGCAAGCAAGTGATTTGATCACTAGAATGTTATATCACAGGAACGAGAAAAGAATACATGTCAGTAACGAGATCAAACTAGGTATGGAGATACCGATGAGCGAATCTCGGACATGTAATATATCGCGAAACAAAAGGATTAAGATACTAGCGTAAAAGGTTCCGACGATCACAAGAAAGTCATCGTTGAATGTGTGGGAGTCAGTATGGGTCTCCAGATCCCGCTTCTGATTATTGATCTGAGAGGGGTCTCGATCATGTCCGCATTATTCGCGAACCGTAGGGTGACACACTTAAGAGACACCGACATCCATTTGGAGCAAAAGTTTCATTCCGAAAAGAATAACAAGCGCAGGAATTTATTTCACTAGATACTGAAACGGGTTTTCGGGTGAAATTGCAGAAAGTGTTTCTGCATGTGAAATGAAATACTAGCAAGGGGTTATATGTGAATGTTTGTCATTAAAGTAATTGAAAAAATTCTGAATAAATAAAAGGAGTTTTATTTAATGAGAGTTTGCATTAAATTTGGTGGAAATTTAATGGGAATTTGAGTGGGTTTTTGAGTGGAGGGAATTGAATGGAATTTGAGTGAGTGGAGTGTCCACCCACATGAATGTGGAAGAGGTGGGGGCAGCCCCATGGCTGGGCGCATGGCCCCTTGGGTGCCCCCCTCTCCCTATAAAAGGAGCCCCCCTCCCTCTCTCTCACTCACACCTCCTCGTGAAGGATCTCTCTCCCCCTCTAGAATTTATTCCCCATGGTCTCGGACTAGCGAGATACATGTTCCCGGTGGCTATTCAGCAAGAAAGAGTTGTGCTTCCGCTGCATCGCTGGAGCGAGGAGGCGGAGGTTGCTCGGTGCCTCGAACGTGTGTGCGAGCACGGATGCGCTCCTGTTTTGCGGCGCTAGGACTTCCTCTCGATCTTGAGATCGGCAAGAGATCGTCTACATCAACCACGAGTTTGGACTCGTTAAGCTTTGTCGGTCTTCAAGGGTATGTTCTCTACGGATCTTCAAGCTTTGCCCGTTGTTTGTATCTAGTAGATAGATCTTGGTACATAGTTGTTCCCATCGTAGGAATTTTTTTGTTTTCTATGCTGCGAACCCTACATACACAAGTGCTAAACTGGATAAGATCTATATGAATAGGATTGTATGTCTACATGGAGTACCTAACAGTATTGTGTCTGATAGAGGAACTCAGTTCACTTTGCATTTTTGGCGACAACTGCATGAATCATTGGGGATAAGACTGGTATTTAGCACAACATTTCATCCTCAGACTGATGGATAGACAGAAAGAACCAATCAGATTTTGGAAGATATGTTGAGGGCTTGTGCACTAGACTATGGATCTAGTTGGGATGAAAGTCTGCCATACGCAGAATTCTCTTACAAAAATAGCTATCAAGCAAGCATAGAGATGGCTCCGTTTGAATTCCTTTATTGAAGGAAGTGCACTACTCTATTACTATGGAATGGAGTTGGAGAAAGAAATTTATTTGGACCATAATTGATCAAGGAAGCTGAAGAGAAAGTCAGAATGGTAAAGGAAAGATTGAAGATAGCCCAATCCCGACAAAAGAGCTATGAAGATCCAAAGCATAGAGAAGTGACCTATGAGGTAGGTGATAGATCTTATCTTAGAGTCTCACCACTTCGTGGTGTGAAGAGATTTGGAGTCAAAGGGAAATTCGCACCTAGATATGTAGGCCCATTCAAGATTTTGTGCTGGAAAGGAGAAGTGTCTTATGAGATTGAATTGCCTGAATCACTATCTGCAGTTCACAATGTGTTTCATCTGAGTCAGTTGAAGAAGTGTCATCCGGATATGGAAGAAACTTCATTAAAGGACACTATACCATTGGAAGAGGTACAGTTGGAGAGTGATCTCACTTATTAAGAGAAACCTATCAAGATTCTCAAGAGAGCAGAAAAAGTTACTCGCACTAAGACTATCAAATTCTGCAAAGTACAGTGGAATCATCATACCGAGGAAGAAGAAACCTAGGAAGAGAAGATGACCTTCGGAAAGATCACCCTCACCTATTTGCTAGCCAATCCGAATCTCTAGGGCGAGATTCATCTTAAGGGGGTTAGATTGTAACATCCCAAATTTCATCAAATGCAAAATCATGTTAATGCATTCATGTCATCATAGCTTTCTTACTTTGCATAATTTAAAAAAATTCTAAATGAAACCATATTTAAACCCTTCTTATTATTTATATATGGGTCATGGTTTTATTTTATTTTAAAAGACCCAAAAATGTTTTTGAGTAAATATATGTGTTTGGCACACTTTTTGACACTAGGGTCACCACACAAAAGTTTGGTGAAGATTTGATTTGAATTTGAAATAGCCATTCAAATTCTATTTAGAAAATCAAAACAGAAAAGGAAAAAGGCAAAAGAGAAAAAATAAACAGCAACAACCTTTTTGGCCGAGTTAACCCTAGAAGCTCACTAAGCCCACCCAGGGAACCTCTCTCTCTCTCTCTCTCTCTCTCTCTCTCTCTCTCTCTCTCTCTCTCTCTCTCTCTTTCTCACCCACGCGCACCCTCCCCCTCACCGACAAGTGGACCCCGCAGCCACGTCACTCCTTCTTCCCCAAATCCCGCCCGCGACCAGTTCCTCCACCGTTTTTTCCTGCAGTCATTGTCGATAACTAGCACGTTGGTTGCCATTGATTTGCTGAGTAACTCCCCTCCCTGCTCCGGCTAATTATCCCCCACCCCTTGCGGCCATTTCCCCTCACCTAGCCAACACCAAGCACCGCCACATCACCGAGGAGCTCCGGCGAGCTATCACACTGAGTCTCGAGCGTTCCTTGCCCTCTGGTTCACACAACCTGCTTCGCCATAGCCTTGCGCATCTTCTCAAGCTTTTGGTTTGTTCTGAATCGTCCCAGGTCGCCGTCCCCTTCAACCTCTGCAAGCACCCGAAGCGTCGTCCAACTCCGGTGAGCAATCATGGTAAATTTCGAGCGCCCCTTGACCTCCGCTTCACGACATCGTGTTAGCTGTAACCTTGCGCAACTTCTAATGCCTTCCGTTTGCCTTATAACTCCCTAGGTCGTCGTCTTTGTCTCCGGCAGTGAGTACCCGACGCCAGTGCGAGCTCCGACGAGTTTTTTGGCCGCATCCGTGCACCCCTGTCCAAGCCACGACCACGTTGAGCTTCACCGTCTTCTCACGAGATCGGTAAGCACCCGCACCACCCTCCTAACCCCCTAGCCTCGTTGGTGCATCGCCAACAGCAGTGTCACCACTGTCTGTGCCATTTCCGCCACTAGGTTTTGTTCGAGCAAGCCAGGTCCGTTAGATCTGCATCTGGCGGCTAGGATTAGATCACTTGTCGAACAGGTACGCTTAGATCTGGATCGTTAGATCTAACTTAAATCCAACGCAAGGAAGCGTGATCCAGCGCGAAGCGGTACGTGCCAATCAGAACACGCCGCGTGTCCCTGGTTTTGTTTTAAAATCTGAATTTAGATCTATTAGTTTTTCAAACTTGTAAATTCAATAACTTTTGATCTATTTGTCCAAAAATTACAAATTTTATATCAATGTATTCAGAAAAATAAAATCTTTGCATCTATGGCCTTGTTTTGGTCATTTGTAACACCCTCAGAATCGGCCCTATGCAAGTTTCGGCGCTTCCCGCCAAACCCGCATAGAAACGATTCAAAGGTGCCCACCAGGCACTTTCGTGCGGGTGGAAAACGAAGTAATAACATTACACAACAGTCCTCGAGGGGACCCACAGAATGGATATATGTTTACAACAGCGACTCAAAGAGTCAAGAATACGGATATAATATACCAAGATCCAAATCACCTTGAAAATGATAGAGCGTCCGACTACGGACAAGATGCAAATGGGGCTAAGAGCCCTGAAGAATAACCAATGGCGTCCATAACCCTGCCCAGGCCAAGCCGGAAGGGTAACCCTGCTACCGACGTCGATCTCAAAACCTGCTTAAACAAAAGGGGTGCCGACAAAGGGCAAAGGAAAAAGAGAGAGCGGTCAGTACTGAGGCCAGTACACGGCGAGGCTAGAATTCGGCGATCCTCGCCTACATAGGTATGGTGGACTGAAGAGGCAGCGGCAGCATGCACTAAACAACCTATAGAGACTCGATGCAACTGTCGGCTATCAGAGAGGGGTAAGAAAGATCTATTCGGATCCAACCTGAATCTAACACCAAACAAACCCATCCTGGTATTCCCCCTCGATACCAACCGAGAAAGTCAACCAAGGAACTCACACCGTTGGCAGTTTTATTCATTCGTTATAGTTGCAGCAATTACTAGTCAAATATAGATAGTCATCCTGATAAAATAAGCAGTGGGCAGTTTTGTTTAACCATTCCGTTGTAGTTGCGACACTTACTAGTCAAATACAATTAGCATGAGATATCCCCAAACCCAGCAGTTGTTGGTACTTTTATTTAGCCGTTCCGTTGCAGTGAAGCTGATTACTAGTCATATCGGATACAAGTCAAATTATAACAGTAATCTTTAGTTATAGTTGTCTATGATCAAGCACTGTGCTCCAAGTCGTCCATAACCGCGGACACGGCTTCTCGAAAAGATTTAACCCTGCAGGGGTGCACCAAAGTATCCACACGCACTTCGACCCTTTTTGCCAGATCAATTAACATACACCCATCGGTATGTCGGCGGGGCCTAAGTCATGACGTTTCCCAGACCCAAAGCAAGCACGGGGGGCCACCCCACTAAGTCTACCCGCAACGAAGTCGGCCGGTCTCCAAGACGGACTCAGGGTTTGGGTGGACGGCTGTAAACGACTGGGAACCCGAAAAGATGACTGGGCTTGTCGATACAGCGAAAACGTGTCCCGATCCTAAACAGTACAGTGTGCTCCTCGCACAATCGTAAATAAAGCAGTAAATCATGGCATAAGTACAGAATAGTAATAAAGCCCCAAACTACTTGTGGCCCCTAGTACAGTACTTTGAAATCAGGTACTAAATCGATGGGGTGCCCATACATCCCACATGTGGTTAGCGCGCTCGATCTCGGAACAGGTGTCAAGAAATCGGGATCCTACGGGACACCAGTGAGCGGTCGGAAACCAAATATTATCTATCACCCACCGGTGCCTCTGCATTTACCTACTTCAATTTTAGTTATTAAACGATAATTGAATTAAACGATAATTAAAGCCATGGTCATCTCCAACATTAAACATGCGGCAATACTCCAACAACTGTGGTACTTGACGACACGCAACAGCTCTTGAGCAAGCGACTACGACGCGCGGGTCCAACTATCTACCAAACAACAGGTAATAGGAGGTGTCCAAGGCAATATAAGGCTGCAAGGGATAACACGGGTTCGAAAACTAGAGCATCGCAACACAGATAGCAATAGATCAACAGGAGGGAAATAAATACTATAAAAGTAAGATAGGTAGAAAGGGGGAGATGCTCGCCTGAAAACATTGCTGAAGGTTTAACCGAAGATCGGGTCGACACTCGCATCAACTCAACGGCCTTATCCGCGAAGAAGCAAAACACTAGAATAAACACCGGATGCAATATTTAATACTACGGCAAAGGATCGGGCATGATGCATGGATGGTGCATGGCATGGTAAATATGCGGTGCAATTAGGCCATATTAAGCGGTACCGGGGTCCCGACATTTAATTAGACGGTTCAAGTTATTTATCTACCCCGCAAATTAAATGTTGTCTTAACAAGGCAAAATTATATCACCGGTTCGCTACACAAATTAAATGGAACCAATATGAGACTAGATTTGCCCGCATATGGGCCCCATATTTAATTATATGGTGAATCGGCATAAGGCCCCCAAACCACACAATATGCATGCGAGTATGACAATTTAATATGCAACAAGTATATGTTATTATAAAAATAGGGTCTTAGGGTCACACATTAGGGTTCGGCGATCTTGGTGTTCCGAGGGTTCGGGGTTGGTCTCAGGGTTCAGGGTTCGACGGGATCGTTCTTCGAAGGTCGGATACAAGATGCAGAGCTTGGCGTTCCGGGAAGAAGGACTTGGTGCGGCGTCGAAGTACTTGGCGTATCCGTGTCGACGTCCTTGGCATCCGGGTTCTCGGGCATCGCATCCGGGAAGGAGAACTTGTAGCATCCGGGGAGATCTTGATTCGGCTTCGGTCGAAGTGTTCGGAAGCAGATCTTGGTGTAGGGACGGTCCTTGTCGGCGATTCTTCGGGTTCGACACCGGGGTCTTCCGGGTTCCATGTCGGAGTACTTGCCGTCCATATTTTGTGAGAGGCGAGATTCTTGAACAACTTGGTGTCCCTGTTTGCCGAAGGCACGATCACCACATAGCACACCTGGAAGGAATCGGCCAGAATAGCTACTCGACCAGAGCAACTCGACAGAGATGGATGGACAAAAGCGGAGGCTTGCATCAGGGGTTGGAGGCAGCGTGCACCACATGCGCAAGGACTACGAGGGCGCTAGGACGACAACGGCCAGGGACGAGGAGCACCAGGGCCAAAGGCGGCCGGCGCTAGGCGGGCTCGACGTCGTCTCTGCGGCCGCTGGGGCAGACGAGCATGGGGCCGGCGAACTTGGGGAGGGTGACGGAGCCACACAGGCACGAGCAGAGGCCGGCGAGGGGAGCTCGAGGCCGATCTTGCAGAGGACGGCGGCCGAGCGCTGACGACAGGTGGTGAGGCGGCCACGGTGCCGGCAGGGAGGGAGGCGGAGGATCTCGGGGCAGAGGGCGGCAACCGTTCGTAGGAGGGAGAGGGGTGGCGTCACGGGTTGGCAGATGAAGACAGGGCGGCCGGTAGAAGCTCCGGCGGGCCGACAGCGGTTCCCGCGAGGGGGAGAGGACGCAGAGGGGAGAGGGCTCGGCGAGGCGACCGTCGATGGCGGCAGCTCGCAGGCCACGGCGAGAGGGAGGCGGCCTGCGGAGGAGGGAAGCTCCTGGCGGCGGGGTGAGGGTCGCCGGCGAGCCAGAGAGAGGAGCTCTGGCGGCGAAGGAGGCCGGCGCGCTGGCTCGAGGAGCTTGAGGGGGGCGGCTCGACGGAGAGGTGCGGGGGGGGGGGGGGGGGGGGCGCGACGGCGAGGCTGGGCCGGCGGCCGGAGGGAAGGACGAAGGGGCGGGGTCGCGGGGTGCGATGCTGCAGGTGGGGCCGGGGGAGGCGCAGGCGGCCGGCGGGGAAGACGAGGTCTGGGGCGCGGCGAGGCCGGCGTCCGGGGCGACGGAGGAGGGCCCTGGCGGTCGCGCGGTTGCGAGCAGAGAGGCAGGGAGGCGACGGGTGCGAGGGAGAGAGCAGAGGCGGCGGGGACGCGGGGTCGGGGGCGGCAGGTGGGACCCGCAGGTGGGCCGCGGCTTGACCGCGTGAGTCCCACACGGGGTGGGCGCGGGGAGTGGGGCGGTTCGATGCGGGGGAGGCGACATCTGGGGAGCTGGTGGGGCTGCGTGGCGTGTGTGACGGGGTGGGGCCAGGGTGTCGGGTGGAGAGAGGGAGTGGCTGCGGGGTGGGGCCGGGCCCAGGGAGGTGGCGTGGGTGTGTGTGGGGGATACGGTGGGGTGGGGAATTGTTGACCAGGGGGGAAGGCTGGGATTGATGAGGTGGCTGAGCCGAGGATGAGGTGGAGGGAACGGTGAGGTGGAGGGAGGGGATTGGTGGGGATGATGTGGAGGGGCTGGGTAGGATTAGATGTAGGTAGGAAAAGGTTGGTCTAGGGTTTGCTAGGTCTGTTGGGCCGGGTGGTAGATGGTCTGGTCCGGTTGGGCCTCTGGCCTGACCGGCCGGACTGTCTCCCCGGACAAAAACGTTTTATTTATTTTGTTTAGTTTTAAATATTCTTTTGGTAAAATAGTTTAGGCAAACAAAAGATCCAGGCGGACCGAGGGTTTGATTTGAAATAAAAGACGGGGATATTTAGAAAATCAAACTAGGCGTTTCGAAAATAGTTTAGACAAAAACCATGCATGATGATGTCATGATGATGCAATGCACAAATATAACGCGATTTTCTAGTAGTGGTTTTGCGGGATGCCACAATTCGACACCACTAACAATGGATCTCGCCCTCGAGATCCGCCTCT
This sequence comes from Avena sativa, assembly GCA_916181665.1. Lineage (NCBI taxonomy): Eukaryota > Viridiplantae > Streptophyta > Magnoliopsida > Poales > Poaceae > Avena > Avena sativa. Next base: position 143,983,338 of record OV702280.1, read on the forward strand.
TGGTACCGGGAAGAAGGGCGACGGTCTGAATCTTCTCGCATCGTGCAGATCCTCGCGACACCACTAGCAAGAGGTCGTTGTTCGTGATCGTCGAGAGAACACTCCGGGAACAAAAGGTCGAAGGTAAAGGTCTCAAAAGGGTAAAGCCACCTATAACTTCCGCGGAAGGAGTATAACTGCAATGATTCCCCATTCAATGCGCAAGAGCGAATGATAAGAGTAGTCGGATGGTGATCAGTCCATCGCGCACCCAAAGCATTACCCTGCACATGAATAGGAAATTATGCAACCAACTCTCAGAATTCAGATTGTAGATCTCGACAAGCGAGGTTCGGAAACAGAGGAGTGATGCAGACTCTGCATCGGATCTGGCGTAGATGATGTCGTCGCGTCGGAAAACACCGGAAGGCACGAGAAGGAACAAAGAGAAGTCCACCAGACGAAGGTTCCTCGGATAGCATGAAGACCAGATGTAGCAACACCGTTACCAAAGGAGGAAGCGAAACCCTGAAGGTACGATGGAACCCAACCACGAGAAATCCTGGACTCGAAGAGAGAGAAGAGAGCGGATTCAAAACACACAGAGGTGAGGGGAGAGCAGCAGAGGGGTAAGGAGTAAAATCAGACCTAACCAGAACTATCCAACCGATTTTGCAAAAATAGTTTTGACACTCTACTTCGGCCGTTAGCTAGGTTATCCTACAGGTTGGACTTCTGGGGTATCGCAACTGCTGAGCTCTGATACCACTCTGTAACACCCTCAGAATCGGCCCTATGCAAGTTTCGGCGCTTCCCGCCAAACCCGCATAGAACCGATTCAAAGGTGCCCACCAGGCACTTTCGTGCGGGTGGAAAACGAAGTAATAACATTACACAACAGTCCTCGAGGGGACCCACAGAACGGATATATGTTTACAACAGCGACTCAAAGAGTCAAGAATACAGATATAATATACCAAGATCCAAATCACCTTGAAAATGATAGAGCGTCCGACTACGGACAAGATGCAAATGGGGCTAAGAGCCCTGAAGAATAACCAATGGCGTCCATAACCCTGCCCAGGCCAAGCCGGAAGGGTAACCCTGCTAACGACGTCGATCTCAAAACCTGCTTAAACAAAAGGGGTGCCGACAAAGGGCAAAGGAAAAAGAGAGAGCGGTCAGTACTGAGGCCAGTACACGGCGAGGCTAGAATTCGGCGGTCCTCGCCTACATAGGTATGGTGGACTGAAGCGGAAGCGGCAGCATGCACTAAACAACCTATAGAGACTCGATGCAACTGTCGGCTATCAGAGAGGGGTAAGAAAGATCTATTCGGATCCAACCTGAATCTAACACCAAACAAAACCATCCTGGTATTCCCCCTCGATACCAACCGAGAAAGTCAACCGAGGAACTCACACCGTTGGTAGTTTTATTCATTCGTTATAGTTGCAGCAATTACTAGTCAAATATAGATAGTCATCTTGATAAAATAAGCAGTGGGCAGTTTTGTTTAACCATTCCGTTGTAGTTGCGACACTTACTAGTCAAATACAATTAGAATGAGATATCCCCAAACCCAGCAGTAATTGGTACTTTTATTTAGCCGTTCCGTTGCAGTGAAGCTGATTACTAGTTATATCGGATACAAGTCAAATTATAACAGTAATCTTTAGTTATAGTTGTCTATGATCAAGCACTGTGCTCCAAGTCGTCCATAACCGCGGACACGGCTTCTCGAAAAGATTTAACCCTGCAGGGGTGCACCAAAGTATCCACACGCACTTCAACCCTTTTTGCCAGATCAATTAACATACACCCATCGGTATGTCGGCGGGGCCTAAGTCATGACGTTTCCCAGACCCAAAGCAAGCACGGGAGGCCACCCCACTAAGTCTACCCGCAACGAAGTCGACCGGTCTCCGAGACAGACTCAGGGTTTGGGTGGACGGCTGTAAACGACTGGGAACCCGAAAAGATGACTGGGCTTGTCGATACAGCGAAAACGTGTCCCGATCCTAAACAGTACAGTGTGCTCCTCGCACAATCGTAAATAAAGTAGTAAAGCATGGCATAAGTACAAAATAGTAATAAAGCCCCAAACTACTTGTGGCCCCCAGTACAGTACTTTGAAATCAGGTACTAAATCGATGGGGTGCCCAAACATCCCACATGTGGTTAGCGCGCTCGATCTCGGAACAGGTGTCAAGAAATCGGGATCCTACGGGACACCAGTGAGCGGTCGGAAACCAAATATTATCTATCACCCACCGGTGCCTCTGCATTTACCTACTTCAATTTTAGTTATTAAACGATAATTGAATGAAACGATAATTAAAGCCATGGTCATCTCCAACATTAAACATGCGGCAATACTCCAACAACTGTGGTACTTGACGACACGCAACAGCTCTTGAGCAAGCGACTACGACGCGCGGGTCCAACTATCTACCAAACAACAGGTAATAGGAGGTGTCCAAGGCAATATAAGGCTGCAAGGGATAACACGGGTTCGAAAACTAGAGCATCGCAACACAGATAGCAATAGATCAACAGGAGGGAAATAAATACTATAAAAGTAAGATAGGTAGAAAGGGGGAGATGCTCGCCTGAAAACATTGCTGAAGGTTTAACCGAAGATCGGGTCGACACTCGCATCAACTCAACGGCCTTATCCGCGAAGAAGCAAAACACTAGAATAAACACCGGATGCAATATTTAATACTACGGCAAAGGATCGGGCATGATGCATGGATGGTGCATGGCATGGTAAATATGCAGTGCAATTAGGCCATATTAAGCGGTACCGGGGTCCCGACATTTAATTAGACGGTTCAAGTTATTTATCTACCCCGCAAATTAAATGTTGTCTTAACAAGGCAAAATTATATCACCGGTTCGCTACACAAATTTAAATGGAACCAATATGAGACTAGATTTGCCCGCATATGGGCCCCATATTTAATTATATGGTGAATCGGCATAAGGCCCCCAAACCACACAATATGCATGCGAGTATGACAATTTAATATGCAACAAGTATATGTTATTATAAAAATAGGGTCTTAGGGTCACACATTAGGGTTCGGCGATCTTGGTGTTCCGAGGGTTCGGGGTTGGTCTCAGGGTTCAGGGTTCGACGGGATCGGTCTTCGAAGGTCGGATACAAGATGCAGAGCTTGGCGTTCCGGGAAGAAGGACTTGGTGCGGCGTCGAAGTACTTGGCGTATCCGTGTCGACGTCCTTGGCATCCGGGTTCTCGGGCATCGCATCCGGGAAGGAGAACTTGTAGCATCCGGGGAGATCTTGATTCGGCTTCGGTCGAAGTGTTCGGAAGCAGATCTTGGTGTAGGGACGGTCCTTGTCGACGATTCTTCGGGTTCGACACCGGGGTCTTCCGGGTTCCATGTCGGAGTACTTGCCGTCCATATTTTGTGAGAGGCGAGATTATTGAACAACTTGGTGTCCCTGTTTGCCGAAGGCACGATCACCACATAGTACACCTGGGAAGGAATCGGCCAAAATAGCTACTCGACCAGAGCAACTCGACAGAGATGGATGGACAAAAGCGGAGGCTTGCATCAGGGGTTGGAGGCAGCGTGCACCACATGCGCGAGGACTACGAGGGCGCCAGGACGACAACGGCCAGGGACGAGGAGCACCAGGGCCAAAGGCGGCCGGCGCTAGGCGGGCTCGACGTCGTCTCTGCGGCCGCTGGGGCAGACGAGCATGGGGCCGGCGAACTTGGGGAGGGTGACGGAGCCACACAGGCACGAGCAGAGGCCGGCGAGGGGATCTCGAGGCCGATCTTGCAGAGGACGGCGACCGAGCGCTGACGACAGGTGGTGAGGCGGCCATGGTGCCGACAGGGAGGGAGGCGGAGGATCTCGGGGCAGAGGGCGGCAACCGTTCGCAGGAGGGAGAGGGGTGGCGTCACGGGCTGGCAGATGAAGACAGGGCGGCCGGTAGAAGCTCCGGCGGGCCGACAGCGGGTCCGGCGAGGGGGAGAGGACGCAGAGGGGAGAGGGCTCGGCGAGGCGACCGTCGATGGCGGCAGCTCGCAGGCTACGGCGAGAGGGAGGCGGCCTGCGGAGGAGGGAAGCTCCTGGCGGCGGGGTGAGGGTCGCCGGCGAGCCGGAGAGAGGAGCTCTGGCGGCGAAGGAGGCCGGCGTGCTGGCTCGAGGAGCTTGAGGGGGGCGGCTCGACGGAGAGGCGCGGGGGGGCGCGACGGAGAGCTAGGCCGGCGGCCGGAGGGAAGGACGAAGGGGTGGGGTCGCGGGGTGCGATGCTGCAGGTGGGGCCGGGGGAGGCGCAGGCGGCCGGCGGGGAAGACGAGGTCTGGGGCGTGGCGAGGCCGGCGTCCGGGGCGACGGAGGAGGGCCCTGGCGGTCGCGCGGTTGCGAGCAGAGAGGCAGGGAGGCGACGGGTGCGAGGGAGAGAGCAGAGGCGGCGGGGACGCGGGGTCGGGGGCGGCAGGTGGGACCCGCGGGTGGGCCGCGGCTTGACCGCGTGAGTCCCACGCGGGGTGGGTGCGGGGAGTGGGGCGGTTCGATGCGGGGGAGGCGACATCTGGGGAGCTGGTGGGGCTGCGTGGCGTGTGTGACGGGGTGGGGCCAGGGTGTCGGGTGGAGAGAGGGAGTGGCTGCGGGGTGGGGCCGGGCCCAGGGAGGTGGCGTGGGTGTGTGTGGGGGATACGGTGGGGTGGGGAATTGTTGACCAGGGGGGAAGGCTGGGATTGATGAGGTGGCTGAGCCGAGGATGAGGTGGAGGGAACGGTGAGGTGGAGGGAGGGGATTGGTGGGGATGATGTGGAGGGGCTGGGTAGGATTAGATGTAGGTAGGAAAAGGTTGGTCTAGGGTTTGCTAGGTCTGTTGGGCCGGGTGGTAGATGGTCTGGTCCGGTTGGGCCTCTGGCCTGACCGGCCGGACTGTCTCCCCGGACAAAAACGTTTTATTTATTTTGTTTAGTTTTAAATATTTTTTTGGTAAAATAGTTTAGGCAAACAAAATATCCAGGCGGACCGAGGGTTTGATTTGAAATAAAAGACGGGGATATTTAGAAAACCAAACTAGGCGTTTCGAAAATAGTTTAGACAAAAACCATGCATGATGATGTCATGATGATGCAATGCACAAATATAACGCGATTTTCTAGTAGTGGTTTTGCGGGATGCCACACCATTTGCTTATGTAAAATTAGGATTTTATGCAGAAACATTTGTAGGCTTATTTTGACTATATAAACTGTTCAGAAAATTATTTTAATGTAATTTTTGGTTTATTTAGACTTTATAAAGTATGCTTTGTATTCAGTACTGGTTAGTTTGATTTGAAAAGTGTGATAAATCATTCCATTGCATTTGCATGCATTCATATATATTTTTGTTGTATATTGAATGTGAATTTTGTGGTATGATTTTATGTGTAGATTTTGTGGATTGCGGAGAGTGTGATTGTGAGAATTGTGCCTATTCCCCCAACCACCAAGGAAAGTGATGCTTCATCTTTTTCCTACCATTTTATCTATGTGTTAGTGATATTTTGAGTAGGATTTGCACAGGGATTTTTCTAAGTATATGATATGCTATTGTAAATCCTATAGATATTGTCTTAGTAGTTTTTCCCTAAGTTAAGAAACTTGTTATACTAGTTAGCTTAGCCTAGATAGTCGAATACAAGGGTGGAATATTCATGCTATGATATTATGCAAAATCTATGACTATGTTTTTGATTAATAAAACAACATGTTAATAAATCACCTGGGTGGAATGGAAAGATTGGTTTATGCTGAGTGGTTACACAAGGCCCATGTCTATGGTTTACCTTGTGTATCACACCTATGGATGGCCACCCAAGAACAAAGATATTTGAGATGTTTAGTGTTGAGAAGCTTCTAGTGCAACCACATGGCATATGGGCTCTGCCTTGACCAACTAGGTTGCATGAACTTAGCTAGATGGACAGTTGGTGGTAGGGTTGATAGGATGGAACGCGTCCATGGTGGTCTAAGGGAATGCTTCTGAAAGGTTTCATCTTGATGCATGTCGAGTCTTGTGGGGAAAGTGCACCACCTCTCGAGAGGGTAAAACCTAAGTACGTAGCCGTGTCCCCAGTAACAGACATTTTGAGCATCAAAGCATTGACATGATAAAGAATCTCCTCATCCCCATTTCTCTAAGTTCAAACTTGTGGTTCAACAAGGGTATATGTTCACCAATGTCTATTGGTGGTTCCTTGGGTGTTTTTGTCAAAGAAAAACTTAGTGTTTTCAACTAATAAGACAAACCTTATTTTGAGCAAAGCCAGCCTGAACTACACTTAGCCGAATTCATATAGTTATTAGATGTTACTATACTACTATGGTATCACTTGCCAATACAATTCCAAATTTATTGACCCTCTCTGGTTGTAACTTATTATGTTGAACGTTAATCTGATGGTGACTAGGGTTATGAGACTACACTCAACATGTTTCCCTATGGCACATGAAGATGAAGACTTTATTTATTTTGTTAAGTATTGTGAACTCTATATATTAGCCTTGGGCTACTGAGTTGTAAGGACTATTGTATCTCTGGATATTACGATGTAATAATGACCTTTGTATATGTGTACTTCATCTTAAACTTTGGATGCTAGCAATTCGATCCAAGGACTAGCATTGCAATCACATGGGCCTTTACCTTAAAAGGTGGGGTCTTACAGATAAAGTATTGTTACCAAAACAATTCCAAATGAGACAAAACTTTGCATTCCACAAAGTGATTATGTTACCTCAAAATTGATATCAATAGTCCTAATCATAATAGTTTTAAAACTTTCTTTTGGAAGGGGATAATATATTTCTCCAACTTTGATGCTCTCAATATTTTCAATGGAATTCAAGCAATAGCTCTTATCAATCTTCTTGGGGAAATAGAAAGTATGCTCTTTGTCATTAATATTAAAAGTTACTTTTCCTCGATTACAATTGATGACAACACCTGCAGTATTAAGAAAAGGTCTCCCAAGAATAATAGACATATTATCATCTTTAGGCATCTCAAGCACAACAAAATCAGTTAAAACCAAGTAATTATGAGCCACTTGAACAGTAACATCCTCACATATACCAACAAGAATAGTAGTGCACTTATCAGCCATTTGCAAAGATATATCAGTAGGTATTGATACATCGGAAACGTATCGATAATTTTTGATGCTCCATGCTTGTTTTGTATCTACTTTGCTTTGCTTTGTCTATACTTTGAGGTGTTTTTATATATTTTCTGGAACTAACCTATTAACAACTTGCCACAGTGCCAGTTGCCTATTTTCTTCTGTTTTTGGTTCCAGAAAGGCAGAAAATCAATATTCTCGGAATTGGACGGGACAAAAGCCAAAGTTATTATTTTCTCGGAGCAACAAGGAACCACGAAGCAGAGCCGGAGGGGGGCCACTAGGTGGCCAAACCCCCCTAGGCGCGGGAAAGCCCTGGAGGCGCCTGGAAGGGGTGTGGGCCCCCTGGATCCCCACCGACCTTGATTCCTGCGCCTATAAGAAGCCTCCGATGGGAAAACCCTAGATAATCCAGAAGAAATCCATGAAAACCTCTGTAGCGCCGCCGCCACCGAAGAGGAGATTCGGGGGACAGAAAGTCTCTGTTCCGGCACCATGACGGGACAGGGAAGTGCCCCCGGAGCCATCTCCATCGATCTCCATCGCCATCTCCACCACCGTTGCTGATTCCCATGATGAGAGGGAGTAGTTCTTCCTCGAGGCTAAGGGCTCTACTAGTAGCTATGTGTTCATCTCTCTCTATGCATGATCTTGTGGTCATGAGCTTTGTAATAAAGTAGATCTACCTTGCTACTCAAGTGCTTCATTAGATCTCTGCTCTCCCCATGTGTGTGGAAGTGACAGCGTGCATGCCATGGTGGCACTTAGGTTTGAGTCTACATAAATACTCTTTGTACTTTAATAGATCTATGCTTTTCCCCACATGTGTGAAAGTGACAGCATGCATACCATGTGTGGCACTTTGGCTAGATTGAATATTTCTTATGAGTTATATTTGGAGTTGGATGTCTCTATGAAATTGTGGTGTTTGTTGGAACCATCTAGCGCTCAAGGTGATAGTGTGGGGTTATCTAGATTGGGGAAGGACCTACCATGGATTAGAGTGTCCAACCGGAGAGTAGTTAAGAGTAGTATCATGAAGAGAAGATATTTATATGAGAGAGTGTTTAGTAGTGAAAGTATGATCCCTAGGCCTTGTTTCTAAACATTGAAACACCGTTTGCTACTAGATCTGTTGCATGTTTGCTTGCTTTAGTCTTTACCTCACCGTCAAGCTCTTTTCTGGCACCTTTACCACTTGTATTTCACTGTCTCTTCGCCGAACTAGTGCACCTATACACCTGACAAGTGTATTGGGTGTGTTGGGGACACAAGAGACTTCTTGTATCTTGATTGCAGGGTTGCTTGAGAGGGAATACCTTTGACCACCTCCTCCCTCAGTTTGATAAACCTTGGGTGATCCACTTAAGGGAAACTTGTTTTTGTTCTACAAACCTCTGCACTTGGAGGCCCAACAACTGTCTACAAGAATAGAAGTGCGTAGACATCAAGCTCTTTTCTGGCACCGTTGCCAGGGAGGTAAGGTAAAAGGTACTCACATCGTCCGGTGTGAGTGCTCAAAGTTATTTCCTTTAGATTCTGCATTTTTGTCTTTTTGTTTCTTGTTTTCACTAGTTAGGCTTAATGGAAAACAACAAAAAAATTAGAGAGCTTTATAGTGTTTATCTTGAGCTAGGACATGAAGTGTTTAAAGAGAAAATTAAAAAACCTATGGAACTTTATTTGCATGCTAATAGCAATGTTATTAGTATGAATTCATTGGACACCATTGTTGCTAATGCTATGGAAAAGTCTAAGCTTGGGGAGGCTAGTTTTGATGAGCATGATATTTTTAATCCCCCAAGCATGGAGGAGAAAATTTTCTTTGATGATACTTTACCTCCAATTTATGATACTTTACCTCCAATTTATGATGATACTTTACCTCCATATATTTGATGATACTTTACCTCCAATTCTTTGATGATACTTTACCTCCAATTTATGATGATTACAATGATGAGTATGATATTTTCAGTCCACCTACTATTGTGGAGGAAATTGATTGTGATTACAATATGGTGATGAGAATAATAATGATAGATATTTTGTTGAATTTGCTCCCACTACAATTAATAAGAATGACTATGCTTATGTGGAGAGTAATAATCATAATATGCATGTGGCTCATGATAAGATTGTTTTATGTGATAGTTATATTGTTAATTTTATTCATGATGCTAGTGAAAGTTATTATGAGAGAGGGAAACATGGTCTTATGCATCTCAAAAATATTAAGTTTCCCCTCTTTATGTTAAAAATCTTGAAGTTGCACCTGTTTTGCTTTCCTATGCTTGTTGCTTTGTGCTTTCATGACTTGTTTCTTTACAAGATTCCTATGCATAGGAAGTGGGTTAGACTTAAATGTGTTTTGAACTTGCTTTTTGATGCTCTCTTTTACTTCAATTCATATTTCCTATGTGAGCATCTTTGAAACTATCATGCCTAACTTAAAGGCATTAAAGAAAAGTACTTGTTGGGAGATAACCCAAGAGTTTCCTTGAGACTTGGAAATTATTACTTCAGTAATGACCTCTCCTTATCCTTTTTGTTTGCTTTTTGTACCAAGAATGACCTCTAATGAGAGGGAAGTAAGATTTGGGGAGTTGCTCTCCCGAAACAGATTTCTATCCTCCACCATAAAAATTAGTGAGGAGTCTCTGTAAATCGGATTGAGACGAAAATTTACGAATAAATCCCCCAGTATATTATAACTTTAGTTAGTTCAACACTTTTTGATTTGAGCAATAGAAGAGTTTAGAAAAAATCGGTTTCTACCTGCTGGTCTGTTTTGACAGATTTGTGCCATTATTTGCATTTGCTTCTTATTGATTCCTTTTTGAGTTCTCCTTTGGGAATTGAGCTTTTTGAAGGATTTACTACAGTATCTTGTGTTTTTAGTGAAAAGTCTTGCTATTTCAAAGCTTTGCCAGAGATCTAATATCTTTTGAATATACTAATGTTGCTAATGAAGATTGTGTGAAGTTTTGTATGAAGGAAAAATTTCAGGTGTAGAGAGAGAATGATGTAATGAGATGAGGAATAGACAAAAACTCAAGCTTGGGGATGCCATACCAGTGTCACCCCAAGAAAAATTCAAGAGGTACAAGCTTCAAAGCTTGGGGATGCCCAAGGCATCCCCTTCTTCATCAATAAAAATCTCAGGTCTTTCTAGACACTTCGTTTTTATTGTTTCATGCATTGTTGTGTTGTTCTTGGAGCGTCTTAGTTTTCGTTTTTGGTTTTCGTTTGCTTAGTTTGCTTGAGTAAGTTGGTTGGTTACACTACACTTCTTTTGGAGAGAGACACACTTTGTTTCCATTGCCTAGAACACTCTAGTTTTCACTCTTATTGTTCTATGAGTGTTCACTTTTGCTAGCACTGCGTTCAGCCTTAGTTTTCTTGTGCTTTTATATTAGAACTTTTTAGTTCTTCTTTGTGGATTTATGAGAAAATATCACTGATATTTATTGATTATTATCTTTGTGAGTTGTTTCAAATAAGTTGTTTGGTGTTGGAAAAGAGTAGAAAGTTTCATGCTTATAGTGGCACAAAAGGGAGCTTGTTTTGACTATGACTTAGACTTTATCATGTCATGCTAGGTGTTTCTTTGAACTTATGCTTAGTGATTATTGCTGTAGCATGACTTGTTACAAACAATTAGGATTGCTTAATGTGCCTTGAAAGAATCATGCGTTGTTTTAGCATACAAAAGCATAGTATTGTGGTATTCTCCTTTGATGCTTTGTTTGGGTTGACTTGGCACATGCTCACACAATGTTATGACTATGACAAGTCACCATAGCCTCTATGATCATTTAGTCCTTGACTTGTAGTACCACTCTATGCTTTGATTAGTAATGTTTTGTTGCTCTACATGATTATGGCCATTATTGCTCTCTTAGTTGGTTGCTCCCAGTCTTTTGCTAGCCTCCACTTGTATAAGTAAGCTCTACTCATGCTTCCAACTCCCAAGAAACCAAGTTATTCCATAGTGTCCACTATAAATTCCTATGGATGGTGTGTTACACCATTCCAAGTATATTCTTGTTTTCAGCTATCTTCCAATTAAAAAGTATTTTGTTATGTGAAAACTTAGTGATTAAAGCCCTCACGAACTTGATGGCACATCTTATATTCCTTGCCCCTAATAAACTTGAACCATTGTGTCATCTTTGTTGTATATGCTTGCACTTATACGTTGGAATTAGCAGAACCATGCTGTCATGGGGAACGTTTTCAACATTGCACTTGTACTTTGTACTCAGTTGATATCATTCTCTTTTGTCTATGGATGTCACCGGTGTGAAATAAAGAGGGAAATTGTAAGTCCATGGAGTTTGTATTCTGTGTTAGAGAAACGCCTGGGCCGCTAGCCTAAGCCATGCCTAATCATGGTGGAAACTTGCAGCATCACCATAGTGACATCTATGAAGCATTCTTCTTATGAAAAAGAGAGACACATTGAGAAAATAGGAAAGAGAGAAAAAGCACCATATTCCCATGGTACATAAGAAAGATTGCTGAGATGCTCATTGTCTGCTTGCCTTGTCATTTTGGTTATGGGAAAGCTCCTGTACCATGTGCAAGGGGTACCCCGTTGGCGGTTCTCAATGATATGCAAATACTTATAGTGACAAGAACTTACCTGGACCCAAAGTTGAGTATGCATGAGGTGTGACCCTCGTATTCAAGGGGCATGAGATTGCCAACTTATACTTCCTCAAGCATATACTCCAGCTTTGCCACTTTAACCTTAACTACTTCAAGATGCTTATGATAGGGGCAATGAGGGCTAAAAGCTAACAAGTACCATAATTTTTGGAAGCTCTTTTTGAAACTTGTAATCCCTGCTTCCTTTACAAAAAAGCCATTCTTCCACCATTATTGAGTCTCCACCTTCTACATTTAGGCACCATTAAGAGAGCATAGTTGTCATTCTGTGTGCAGTGTTCCAAAGCTTATTAATTGATGCATATTGTGATATTACTTGTTCTTGTGATATTTGTTTCTAGTCACCCTTGTGAACTTTGAAGGTGTCCTATGCATCTATATTGCTACTCTATGAGGGACAAGCTGATTGCCACTATGCCATGTTTTCTATATGTGAAACAAACAAACATTTTTCAATGCATGTTATTCATGATATTTGTTTGTAGCCTTTTCATGTTGCATGCATAGTTACTATGTCCTATTGTTAGAACTCCATCTTTCATGCACATGTTTAGAGTTCTTTGATCCCCGCTTTCAATGCTTGCAAATGGTTTGATCATGGTTTTGATAGTGCATGTCACCTCAAAAATTATTCTTTTTATCACTTACCTACTCGAGGACGAGCAGGAGTTAAGCTTGGGGATGCTTGATACGTCGGAAACGTATCTATAATTTTGATGCTCCATGCTTGTTTTGTATCTACTTTTCTTTGCTTTGTCTATACTTTGAGGTGTTTTTATATCTTTTCTGGAACTAACCTATTAACAAGTTTCCACAGTGCCAGTTTCCTGTTTTCCTCTGTTTTTGGTTCCAGAATGGCAGAAAATCAATATTCTCGGAATGGACGGTACAAAAGCCAAAGTTATTATTTTTCCCGGAGTAACACGGAACCACGAAGAAGAGCCGGAGGGGGCCACAGGGTGTCCAAACCCCCCTAGGCGCGGGCAAGCCCTGTAGGCGCCTGGAGGGGGTGTGGGGCCCCTGGACCCCCACCGACCTTGATTCCTGCGCCTACAAGAAGCCTCCGATGGGAAAACCCTAAATAATCCAAAATAAATCCACAAAAACCTCTGTAGTGCCGTCGCCACCGAAGGGGACATTCGGGGGACAGAAAGTCTCTGTTCCGGCACCCTGCCGGGACGGGGAAGTGCCCCCGGAGCCATCTCCATCGATCTCCATTGCCATCTCCATCACCGTTGCTGATTCCCATGATGAGGAGGGAGTAGTTCTTCCTCGAGGCTAAAGGCTCTACCGGCAGCTATGTGCTCATCTCTCTCTCTATGCATGATCTTGTGGTCATGAGCTTTGTAATCAAGTAGATCTACCTTGCTACTCAAGTGCTTCATTAGATCTCTACTCTCCCCATGTGTGTGAAAGTGACATCGTGCATACCGTGTGTGTGGCACTTTGGCTAGATTGAATAGTTTTTATGAGTTATATTTTGATTTGGATGTCTCTATGAAATTGTGGTGTTTATTGGAACCATCTAGCGCTCAAGGTGATAGTGTGGGGTTATCTAGATTGGGGAAGGCCCTACCATGGATTAGAGTGTCCAACCGGAGAGTAGTATCATGAAGAGAAGATATTTTTATGAGAGAGTGTTCACTAGTGAAAGTATGATCCCTAGGCCTTGTTTCTAAACATTGAAACACCGTTTGCTACTAGATCTGTTAAATATTTGCTTGCTTTAGTATTTACCTCACCGTCAAGCTCTTTGCTGGCACCGTTACCACTTGTATTTCACCATCTCTTCGCCGAACTAGTGCACCTATACACCTGACAAGTGTATTGGGTGTGTTGGGGACACAAGAGACTTCTTGTATCTTGATTGCAGGGTTGCTTGAGAGGGAATACCTTTGACCACTTCCTCCCTAAGTTCAATAAACCTTGGGTGATCCGCTTAAGGGAACTTGCTGCTGTTCTACAAACCTCTGCACTTGGAGGCCCAACAATTGTCTACAAGAATAGAAGTGCGTAGACACCAGGTATCAAATTTTCTAACTGGAGCCTCTTGTAGAGAGAAAAAGACATAACACTAACTCCAGCTCCCAAATCACATAAAGCAGTTCTAACATAATTATTTTTAATAGAGCAAGGAATAGTTGGAATACCTGGATCACCAAGTTTCTTTGGAACCTTACCATTGAAGGAATAATTAGCAAGCAAAGTAGAAATTTCCTCATTAGGAATCTTCCTTTTATTAGAGACAATATCCTTCATATACTTTGAATAAGGAGGCAACTTAATAGCATCAGTCAAAAGAATTTGCAAATTAAAGGTTTCATCCACTCACAAAACTTGTTATAGTGTTCTTCCTCCTTTGACTTGTGTTTCTTATTAGGAAAAGGCATTGGTTTCTGCACCCAAGGTTCTCTTTCACTACCATGTTTATTAGCAATAAAATCTTCCTTAGTGTACCTAGTGTTCTTAGTGTGGTTCTTAGGTTCTTCCTCAATTTCTTACTTATCAAGAGCATCATTTTTATCATTACCACTATCAGTTTCAGCATCAGAGACAGATATACTATTAGGATCTACAGCAGGTTCAGAGGGTTCCTCAACTATTTTATGTTTCTTTTTCTTTCTCTTATGAGGACTACCACTACTTTCACCTTGTTGAGAATCCTACTCAATTATTTTAGGGTGTCCTTCTGGATATAAATGATCTTGAGTGGTTGCACCACCCCTAGTTCTAATTCCATAAACATGTTTATCTCCTGAAGCATTAACTAGCATATCTTTTTGTACCTTAGCAAGTTGATCAATTTGAGTTTGAACCATTTGGAAGTGTTTAACAAGCATTTTAACATCATTAGCAGTTCTTTCCACATTATCTTTCAAATCATTAGTAGCTCTAGAGTTTTCCAATAAATGATTCTGAACTTGTTTATTAAAATTACCTTGTTTAACAATAAAAATGTCAAGTTCTTCTAAGCATTGATCAAGAGATTTACCATACGGAATATCACCTTCATCAAAGTGTTAGAGAGAGTGTACCTCGATAGTAGATGAGTGGGGAATTGGCTTACATAATTCTTCTATAGGAGGTAAATTCTTCACATCTTTAGATCTAATACCTTTCTCCTTAAGACATTTATTAGCTTATTTCATCACTTCATTATTTAAGGCAATCACTCCCCTCTTCTTTGGTGTTGGTGTTGGAGTTTGTCCAGGCACAATTGGTTCATGAGTAATAGGCTCAGGTGTATTTAGCTCAGCTGAAGTCCAATCATCATAATTCTTTCTTATTTTAGCCATTAATTCTTCAGCTTCTGCAGGAGTTCTTTTCCTGAAAACACAATCAGAAAAACTATCTAGGTATGTCCTAGAATCATCAGTTAGTCCATTATAATAAATATCAAGAAGCTCATTTTTAGGCAATGGACATCCAGGATGTGCATGAATCAAGGCAAAGAACCTTGTCCATGACTCAGGCAGTTTCTCTTCTTCTCCTTGTTTAAAATCAAAAAGTTTCTGCAAAGCAGCATGTCTAGCACTGGGAGGAAAATGTTTCTGAAAGAAAGAAGCAATCAAGCAATCTGGGCTATCAATGGATCCAGGAGGTAATCTATTAAACCAAGCTTTAGCTTCTCCTTTTAGTGAAAAGGGAAGATTTTTGTAACAAAGTACTTGCGCATATTAAAATCATCAGAGAATAAGGCACTCATAGTGGAAAGCTCATTCATATTAGCTATCGCACTTTCATTTTTAGTCCCACAAAAAGGTTCTTTCTCAACAATGTCTATATAGGATAAAGCAAGAGAGAAATCATAATCTTTATCTTTAATATCTATGGGAGAAGTAGAAAACTTAGCATCATAAGACAGTTTAGGAATAATGGTACGTCTCTCAAGGAGACTCCTAATAGCACTAGCACCATGTGTGTTTTGGTACTCTTCAATAAATTCATCAGTCATTTCAATGTAACCATCACTAATATCATATCTCTCTCTAGACTCAGGTGAGCTAACAGGTGTAATAGTGTCTTCACTAGGAGTTTCAGTGTTTCCCAATATAGTTCTAGCAATAGTAGCATCTAGGAAAGGACCTAATGAACCACTTGCATCAAGCACAGTAGAAGTAACATCATGAGTATCCGAAGAAATTTCATATTCAGCAGTAGTAGCAGTGTGTGTGGCATGAGTATGTGGTGGTGGTGGTGTAACAAGCTTACTTATAACAGACGGTGAATCAAGAGCAACAGAGGTGTTTAGGATTGTACCTCTTCTTGTAGTGGATGGTAAATAGGAAACTTTCCATCACGAGGCTTCCCCATGATCAAAGGAATAATAGTGAACAATAATAGATCCAAGTGAACTTACAAATAAAGCTATGCTCCCCAGCAATGGCGCCAGAAAATATTCTTGATGACCCACAAGTATAGGGGATCGCAATAGTCTTCGAGGGTAGTATTACCCAATTTATTGATTCCACACAAGGCGAGCCAAATAATACTTATAAGCCTTAACAACTGAGTTGTCAATTCAGCTGCACCTGGAAAAAGTATTGCTCACACTAGTTTATCAGTAGCAACAGTTTTGTAGTAGCAATAGCAAAGTAACAGCAGCAGTAAAACGAAGGCAGTAGTAACAATAGTAGCAAAGCGTAGGATATGAGTGCGGTAGGCATAGGGATGGATAGATGGGTGTTGCATGGACAAGTCTAAACATGTAACTTCAAGATCTAGGGCAATTGCGCATAAATAAGATAAAGCATCCATGTACTAAACAATCATAAGCATGTGTTCCATATATAGTCATACGTGATCGCAATGAGAACTTGCACAACATCTTTTGTCCTGCCAGCCCGTTGCAGTGGGGCCTCAAGGGAATCTACTGGGAATTAAGGTACTCCTTTTAATAGAGCACCGGAGAAAAGCATTAACACCCCATGAACACATGTGATCCTCACATCAAATCCAACCCCTCCGGCTGTCCCAATTGATATGTGTACACAACTTGCAGATTAGATCACAAACAATACTATCATCATGAATCAATAATAAGTTCAGATCTGAGATCATGGCACTCGGGCCCTGGTGACAAGCATTAAGCACAACAAGCTGCAACAAAGTCAAATAGCACGAATAGAGATACTAGGCACCATGCCCTAACAATCTTATTCGATTACATGATAGAACTCATCCAATACCTACCATCCCCATAGCCTACAACAGTGTATTACTCACTCATGGATGGGGGAAACATGGATGGTTGATGGAGAGGCATTGTTGATGATGATGGCGATGATCCTCTCCAAATTCCCCGTCCCGGCAGGGTGCCAGAACGGAGTTTCTTGTTCCGAATCGCGGTTTCTGGTGGTGGCAGTGTAGCGGAACTCTTTCTGGAAAAACGTTGAACCCCCCCTGAGTTTTTTAGGTCAGAAGGAAACTTATAGGCGAAGAGGAAGTCCGAGGGGGTGCCTGATACGGCCACACCCCCTCAAGGCGCGGCCAGGCCCAGCCTGCGTGGTAGGGGTGTGTGGGCCTCTCAGAACCCCACTCCGTCTTGTATTCTGGCTCCATGAGTCTTCTGGTGAAATAGGATTTTTGGCATATTTTCTAGGATTTTTCCTGATAATTGATTTTCTGCACAAAAAATAGACACAAAGGTAATTCTGCTGAAAACAACATCGGTCTGTGTTAGTTGTATCCAAACCACACATGTTTAGAGGAGAAACAATAGCAAAAGTGTTCGGGAAAGTAGATACGTTTTGGACGTATCATAGTACATCATTAGTACTACCAAAGCCCACTATTTCCCTTGGCTATACCATTTTGTACCCACTCATCCTTGATGGTTTTGTAGTCAAGATAATAATCTTTTCTGCAAATATTATCATCTTTCCTACTTTGGCAGAAGCTCACATCCACATGCTACTTCCCCTTGACCAAATATTTGCATGGTTATGGCCTACTAACCATGGTCTATCAGTCCACCATTCACTTATTTCCATTGGATCTCTGTACTTCTTAAACCCACCGGGTTTATGAGGCATCATGACTCATCTGCTATGGCAGCCTTAGTTTTAACAAAGTTTGCCATCACTTCTAGATCGCCTCCAATACAACCATGTAAAACTCTTGCTGCCATTATCATCTACATAACTTGATCTAACTATCCATCTAACCCTTGTACCAAGGTGAGCTCTGAGCTCCCTATTACAACCATGTTTAGGTGCCATAAAAATATCCAAACCCTAGATTCCTCCAAATCTAGTTTCACTATAGTTCCTCAAAGACCAAGGTTGGTTATGTTATATAAGTCAAATGGACATCATCTACCTTGGATATAATCACTTTCCAAATAATTTCCATAATTATTTGGAACCTAAAACTAATTAAATTCCTTTCTTTGCGAAATCTTCAAAACCTTGCCCATAAAGGAAAGTTTGTTTCTCTCCAAAATAATTTGCCAAGTAAAGGAACATTTGATTCCTATATATCATATCCCTTCTTCAAAACTCAAAAATAAATATTTTTGAGATCCTCTATTATTTCTTTTTTGCCCTTTTTCTTAAATGGCAGAAACACAAAATAATTGCTTAAAAATACCTTTCTATCTAAATAAATTCCAAGAAAATTACCCAATGTGTGATATGGTATTTAGGACCATATCACATAAAAAACCACCCTTGTCCAATGTACAAATATCAAATGAGGTTCCATAAACCTTTTATGCACTTTTTGAATAAATTCTATTAAGTTGACTAATAATCGTTGGAAAAATCCCAAATAAATACTAGGGAGGTACTTTGACCATACCCATATACCAGTACCTTTTTCTCATCTTTCTTATGTCAAGTTTCGAGACTTACTTCACAATGCTCTCTTAAGCCAAAATTTGACAACATTCAAACTTATGCCTTAAACCTCCACCAAACTGGTCAACCAAGCTTGCACAACACCTCTCATCCTCCCTGGTTGAAATACACTATAGCATGTGCCTTCCCATTGTACTTGATGAGCTCAAATCACTCTAGAGCTTTGTTGGTAAACCCCAAGAGGAAGGTGTGATGAGTACAGCAGTAAGTTTTCCCTTAGTTATGAAACCAAGGTTATCGAACCAGTAGGAGGAAGGAAACAACTTCCAAAGTGTTGCCAGCAACTTGGAATACTGCACAACACAAACTCAAGACTTTTCCCCAACTTACAGTGAGGTTGTCAATCTCACTGGTTTGCTGAAAACAAAGGATTAAATGTTTAGTCTGGAAGGTAATGGTTGCTGGTAGAGAGTAAACGGTAATTGTAGATGATGTATCAATGGTAAATATTGGACCGGGGTCCACAGTTCACTAGAGGTGTTCTCCTTAAGAAAGATAACATAACATGTTGGGTTAGCAAATTACAGCGGGACAATTGACAGGACTGAGCAAGGCATAACAATGCAAATACTAGACATTCATGATGTTATGAGATTTGATTGGGAATTACAACAATATAGATAGACCGCCATCCAACTGAATCTATGACTAGTAATCCACCTTCAGGTTATCACCGAACCCCCTCTAGTATTAAGTTGCGAGCAACAGATAACTCCATTAAGCAATGTGTGTAAAGTAAACAATACAATTGTTCCATGAACAAAAGATTGTTGTTTTCTACCTAGTTGCAACAACACATCTATAACCTTAGAGAGTTCTGTCACTTCCCCAGATTCAATAGAGGCATGAACCCACTATCGAGCATAAATACTCCCTCTTGGAGTCACTACCGTCTACTTGGCCAAGATAGCTACTAGACACAGAGAGCATGCAAGATCTCAAACAACACAGACATGATAGAATAAATAATTAATAAGATATGATATAATCAATAATCAATCTGACTTAGTATCTCAATATCCATCGGATCCCCGCAAACACAACATGTATGATTACAAATAGATGATGATCATGAACGGAGCTCACAAGATCTAAACATGACAACACAAAGGAGGAGAAACAACCATCTAGTTACTGTATGGACCCATAGTCCAAGGGTGAACTACTCATGCATCATACCGGAGGCTGGCATGGTGATGAAGAAGGCCTCCGGGATGATCTCTCCCCTCCAGCAGGGTACCTGGAAGAGCTTTAGATCCCCCGATCTAGGGACGATGGTGGCCGCGGTTACAGACTGTTTTTTGGACATCTGATCGGGTACTTAGGGTTTTGGCATCAGGGGGCTTATATAGGCGAAGAGGCTATGAAGGAGGGTAGCCAGGGGCCCATACCATTCCCAGGCACGGCCTAGGGTGGTCCCGTGTGTGTGTGGGGGGGGGGGGGGGGTGTGGTCACCCTGTGGCTCCCCTCTGGTCGCCCTTCGGTCTCTGTGTTGTCCTCGGTGAAATGTTGACTTTGGCTTTTGTCTCGTCCAATTCCGAGAATATTTCCTTACTTGCTTTTCTGAAACCAAAAATAGCAGAAAACATGCAACTGGCACTACGACATCTTGTTAATAGGTTAGTCCCAGAAAATGTATAAAAATACCTCAAAGTGTAGACAAAGCATAGCAAAGTGGATACTAAACAAGCATGAAACATAAAAAATTATTGATATGTTTGCGACGTATCAAGCATCCCCAAGCTTAACTCCTACTCGTCCTCGAGTAGGTAAGTGATAAAAAGATTAATTTTTGAGGTGACATGCACCATCACAATCTTGATCAAACCATTTGCAAGCATTGAAAGTTGGGATCAAAGTACTCTAGACATGAGCATGAAAGATGAAGTTTTAACAATAAGACATAGTAACTATGTTGCAACATGTAAGGATACAAACAAAGATCATGAATAACAATGCATTGAAAGACGTCTGTTTGTTTCACATATAGAAAACATAGCATAGTGGCATCCAGCTTGTCCCTCATGGAGTAGAAAAACATAAATGCATAGGAAACCTTCAAAGTTTATAAGGGTGACTAGATACAAATAGTTCAAGAACAAGCACTATGAACATTATGAATCAATCAATAAGTTTTTGGACAATGCACATAGAACTAAGAATGACAACTATGCTCTCCTAGTTGGTGCATAAAGATAGAAGGTGGAGACTCAATATAAAAGTGGAAGAAAGGCCCTTCAAAGGGAAGCAGGGATTTTAAGTTTCATAAAGAGCTTCCAAAAATTATGGTAGTTATTAGCTTTCAGCTCTCATTGCCCCTATCATAAGCATCTTGAAGTGATTAAGATTAAAGTGAACAAAGTATGGAGTATATGCTTGACAAAGTATAAGTTGGCAATCTCATGTCCCTTGAGTATGAGGGCCGTTCCTCATGCTACTCAACTTTAGTCACCGGTAAGTTATTGTCATAGTAAGTATATGTGTATCATAAAGAACCGCCAACGGGGTAACCCTTGCCCCATGATACATGATCTATCCCATATCAAAATGACAAGGCAATAGACAATTAGCATCTCAACGATCTTTTTATTTGCTATTTGCATAGGTTTTTATTGAGGATGCTTGACAGATTGCTCACTATGGTTATGCTGAAAGTTTCCACAATGATTAGGCATGGCTTATGCTAGTGGCCCAGGCATTTATCTAACACACATACATAACTCCATGAACTAACAAGATCCCCTTTTATTTCACACCGCCGACATCCATAAACAAAAGAGCATGATATCAACTAGGTAGATATTTACAGGTGTTGAAAGCGTTCCTCGTGACAGCTCAGTTCTACTAATTCCCAACTTATAAGTGCAAGCATATACAACATAGATGACACAATGGTTCAAGTTTATTAGGGGCAAGAAAAATAAAGTGTGTCATCAAGTTTGTGAGAGCTTTAATCACTAATTTTCACATAACAAGTTTAATTTGGAAGATAGATAAAATAAGAATATACTTGGAATGGTGTAAAATACCATGCATAGGAATTTATAGTGGACTCTTTGGAAAAACTTGGTTTATTGATAGTTGGATGCATGAGTAGAGCTTACTCAATACAAGTGTATGCTAGCAAAAGACTGGGAGCGACCAACTAAGAGAGCAATAATGGCCATAATCATGCAGAGCGACAAAACATTATCAATCAAAGCATAAAATGGTATCACAAGTCAAAAGCTAAATGATCATAGAGGCTAAGGTGACCGATTCATAGTCATAACATGGTGTGAGCATGTGCCAAGTCAACCCAATCAAAGCATCAAAGGAGAATACCATAATACTATGCTTTTGTATGCTAAAACAACACATCATTCTTGCAAGGCACATTAAGCAATCTCAATTGTTTGGAACAAGTCATGCTAAAGCAATAATCACTAAGGATAAGGTCAAAACAACATCTAGCATGACATGATAAAGTCTAAGCCACAGGCAAAACAAACTCCCTTTTGTATCACTATAAGCATGAAGCTTTCTACTTTTTTCCAACACAAATCAACTTATTTGAAACATCACATGGAAACTGGGGGTCCAACTACTTTATTCAAGCAATCTAAGCAAACAAAAACCAAAAACGAAAACTAAGACGCTCCAAGAACAACACAACAGTGCATGAAACAATAAAAAAGAAGTGTCTAGAAAGACCTAAGATTTTTATTGATGGAGAAGGGGATGCCTTGGGCATCCCCAAGCTTTGACGATTGTACCTCTTGAATATATATTGGGGTGACACAGGGTGGCATCCCCAAGATTGAGCTTTTGTCCATTCTTCATCTCATTACATCATTCTTCCCATACACTTGGAAATTTCCTTCATGGAAAACTTCACACAATCTTCATTAGCTACATTAGTGCATTCAAAAGTAATAAACCTTTGGGTTTAGTTTAAAAATAGCAAAACTTTCATGAAAAACACAAGCTACTATAGCAATTCCTTCAAAAAGCTCAATTTTCCAAAGAGAACCCAAAAAATAAATCGATAAGGAGAGGTTATTACAGTGGTAATAACTTCCAAGTCTCAATAAAACTATTGGGTTATCTCCCAAGACATACTTTTCTTTAACGCCTTTAAGTTAGGCACAAGAAGCAAGAATCAAGTATTTTCAAATGAAGAAGCATTAAGATCAATACTCGAAATTTCTTAAACTAGGAAAGGTATCTCATCCAAATGAGTAGTAGAGGATCCTCTCTCAGCACTCTTGTGTTCACTACTTTCATCAAATGGGTTTTTAGGAACAATCTAATCAAAATTCTTTTCTAAGGCTTCATGCATTCCTACAAGTTTAAAAGGTATGGGTATTTTAATTTCCTCTGCATTGGGTTTGGTTTTATCCAACTTTTCTAACGTACCCATAACATCTACACATGAGATGGCATACTAAAATGATCAAAGACCTTTTTGGCTTCTTTAGCAACTTCAATGAACTCCTTTAGCAAAGTTTCTAGAATAAAATCTCTCTTTTCAGTATCCTCCACTTCTTTAAGTTTAAGAAAAAATATTTCCATCATGGGGTTAAGGTTAACAAACATATCCTCCAACATGTGAACTAAAGGAGCTGCAGCAATTTCATCATTAGGAGCACGTTCTGCTAAGGATCTATCCTCAATATCCTCACGTTTGCTAATATGATTAAAGAATTCTTCAATATTTTCTTTCCCAATTATAGAGCCACTACCTATTAAAAGGTCTTTCAGGGTGAACTTGGGGATCAACATGGTGAGCAAGATCAAGGTGACAACTATAGGAAGAACTAACTTTTTTGTGTTTTTTGATAAGAAAACGCAAACAAAACAAAACTATTTTTTGTAATTTTTGATAAAAAGAAGCAACTAAAACAAAGAAAAAGGAACTAAGAAAAACAAAAACAAAGTAAAGAGAAAGGTTGTGAAGGACTCCCCTTGTGAAGCTGTCCTTAATCCCCGGCAACAGCGCCAGAAAAAGTCTTGATGAGCTCAAATCACTTTAGAGCTTCGTTGGGAAACCCCAAGAGGAAGGTGTGATGAGCACGGCAGTAAATGTTACCTCAGTTATGAAACCAAGGTTATCAAACTAGTAGGAGGAAGGAAACAACTTCCAAAGTGTTGCTAGCAACTTGGAATACTGAACAACACAAACTCAAGACTTTGCCCCAACTTACAGTGAGGTTGTCAATCTCACTGGTTTGCTGAAAACAAAGGATTAAATGTATAGTGTGGAAGGTAATGGTTGCTTGTAGAGAGTAAAAGGTAATAGTAGATGATGTATCAATGGTAAAGATTGGACTGGTGTCCACAGTTCACTAGAGGTGTTCTCCTTAAGAAAGATAACATAACATGCTGGGTAAACAAATTACAACGGGGCAATTGACAGGACTGAGAAAGGCATCACAATGCAAATAATAGACATTCATGATCCTATTATATTCGATTGGGCATTACAAGGCATTACAACAATATACATAGACCGCCATCAAACTGCATATATGACTAGTAATCCACCTTCAGGTTATCATCCGAACCTCCTCCAGTATTAAGTTGCAAGCAACGGATAACAGCATTAAGCAATGTGTGTAAAGTAAAATATACAATTGTTCCATGAACAAAAGATTGTTGTTTTCTCCATAGTGGCAACAACACATCTATAAACTTAGAGATTTCTGTCACTTGCCCAGATTCAATAGATGCATGAACCCACTATCGAGCATGAATACTCCCTCTTGAAGTCACTAGCATCTACTTGGTCAAGTTAGCTACTAGAAATGGAGAGAATGCAAGATCTCAAACAACATAGACATGATAGAATAAATCATCATTAAGACATGATAGAATCATTAATCAATCTGACATAGTATCTCAATATCCATTGTATCCCCGCAAACACAACATGTATGATTACAAATAGATGATCTTGATCATGAACGGAGCTCACAAGATCTAATCATGATAGCACAAAGGACGAGAAACAACCATCTAGCTACTGTATGGACCCATAGTCCAAGGGTGAACTACTCATGCATCATACCGGAGGCTGGCATGGTGATGAAGAAGGCCTCCGGGATGATCTCTCCCCTCAAGCAGGGTGCCGGGAAGAGCTTCAGATATCCCCGATCTAGGAACGATGGTGGCAGCGGCTACAGACTGTTTCGTGGAGATCTGATCGAGTACTTAGGGTTTTGGCATCGGGGGGCTCATGTAGGCGAAGAGGCGAGATAGGAGGGCAGCCAGGGGGCCCACACCCTGCCCAGGCGCAACCCAGGGTGGGCCCACGCGTGGGGGGGCGGGTGGCCACCCTATGGCTACCCTCTGGTCGCCCTTCGGTCTTTGTGTTGTCCTCGGTGAAATATTGACTTTGGCTTTTGTCCTGTCCAAGTCCAAGAATATTTCCTTACTAGATTTTCTGAAACCAAAAACAGCAGAAAACATGCAACTGGCACTGCAGCATCTTGTTAATAGGTTAGTCCTAGAAAATGTATAAAAATACCTCAAAGTGTAGACAAAGCATAGCAAAGTGGATACTAGACAAGCATGGAACATAAAAAATTATAGATACATTTGCGACGTATCAGTCCTCTACCCCTTGGAGAGGGAGAGGGAGAGGGAGAGTTATGTCATATCTTTTTGTATTTCTCCTTGTACTAAAAGCTTGGCATCAACCATAGCTCCTCTGTCCCCATCTACTCGACCCCCAGCCCCACACCCCACTCAGCACCTCCCAAGTCAACCTATCCCTGGCCAGCCCTCATCCGAAGCTCCTCCATAGAATTAGACCACCATGGACCCTTTTCCATCGGATTATAAGGGCAGAACCACCCCAGCTCCTCTCCCCTCCCTCATTTCACTCCCTCCACACCAGAAAACCATCCCCACTCGCTCCTTCTCACTCCCTTCTCCTTGTTCGCCATGGATAGAAGAAACAACCCCATTCGGCCATTTTTGAGCTCTTGAGTTCTTGAGCTTGTTCTCATTCCCAACCACCCCGACCCCCTCCATTACTGCCATCACAATCCCCTGCTTTAGTATCCTCCTCCCCCAAACGCCTAGAGATCATCTCCCTCCTTGCAGACCGGGAGAAGGGGAAACCTCTCCCTCTCGGTATACATCTTGCATGCAAGTTCGTGGGTCAACCCAACCTCCCCTACTTCCCTTTTTGGATTGCATGTCCTCCCTTTACTCAGATCTACCTCACTCGGATTTTTCCTATGCTAAGTACTACCCTAGGATCCCTCTCTAGTGAACTCCCAAAGGTGCTCATCGGCGCAGACGTGCATGTACCCCTCCCACACTAAAGCCACTACTCCGACCCGTCGCCAGACTCACCAGGAGACGCCGCGTCGTTTCGTCTTCCGCACCTCAGGCGAGACCCCCGTTAAACTCTGCCTCCGTTAGGGTTTTGGCTCGCCATCGATGTCTAGAGGAAGAGGACGACCGAGAGACGTCCATCCCCATATAATCAGACGGCTCACGGCGCCTAAAACCCCTTCAACATTCACCACTAATGACAGCCAGGCCCCGCCGTGTGTGGATTAAAACGCGCCTCCCGCGCAGGATGATCCCCGGGTGGGCTAAAATGACCCCGCTGGCCCATTTCCCTTTGAGATCTGGCCCGCCCCTACTAATTCTTTTTTCCTTTTCACAAGATCTATAATATGCATGTTTAGTTTAAATATGTAATAGATTGTAAATCACACAAAACAGGCTAGGAAATATTTTTAGCATGTACCCCATTGTCCCCTTCAACTAGCAGCACAAAGTTCCACCCAAAATAGTAAACACATTTTTACCCATCATTATAATACCCAGAGGTATATTTTTCACTAAGTAAGCCTTCCAGGAACATTTCTAATACTAAATGACCTAAACCCAAGTGGTACTGAAAGGTATTCTAGATACCTTGCTTGTCACCTTGGCCCTACCCTATTTTGCTCATAACAAAAATAACAAAAACATGCCAAATCTTACTTTAAGAAATTCTCTAGGTCAAACCAAAATGGATATTGACCTAATTCCAACTCCAAATGCACCTGAATATCAATATCATTCAAAACCCAGAAGCCCAAAATTTATCAAGCCCTGATTTAATTTTGGTGAATTAAACTATTCTGTGTATGATTAATTCACTAGTAAAATCACCACAGTAGTTCTGTTTATCCCAAAAGAGTGATTCCAATTTCTATATAAAGGTAATATAAATACTTAACATTTTTCATTGGAATTATATCAAAAGCTCCTATAGATTAATTCTAGTTGAAAATACAAAAACCTTGCAGAACTGCGTTTGGGAATTTCTCGAGGGCATTCTGGTAAATATTTTAATGTGACTCCAAATCCTCTTGAATCATTCCAATAAATAATACCTAATCATCCAAGGAAATATTTTTTGTAGCTCTAGAACTTTCTGGTGAATTATTTCCTAAAATTTGAGTTTTATTCACTAGACAATTCATTATAAATCAATAAAATTTGGTATCACTATTTTACTTCCACTGATTGGATCCCAGGACATTATCATGTTAGACCCTTGCGGATAATAAAGTAGCACCCTACCATTGCGACATCCAAGTACATATGGGTTGTAGGCTTTACGTACTTCCACTAGGCTATTCACCTTCTTGAAGATGGATTGGTCAAGGTTATGATATGTTATGAATCGAGCATCCTCAGAGCTGTTGGTGAAAAATCCAAGTAACGACATTCCTCTGTTGCGTGATAGGGTTAGATTTTTGAAATTCTTGCTTCCCATGAAGTCCATCCAATGTTTTTGGGCGACTGATGTCCTTAGTATGTAGGATGGGTGCGGGGCTAACATGAGAAGAATCTGACCGAATACAGGGCATGTAAAGTCGTTTAATTGTTGCATATGTTCTTCCACTAAAGCTGGAAGGATGATGCAAATAGCATAAGTGCATCATTAGAGTTAGGTAAACCACACAAGGCACAATGCACAACCCTAAAAAAATAATTAAGTAAACACCATAATGCATCATATAATTTGATAGGAAAATTTCTCATCGAAATTTCATAAGATGCGCGCATCAAAAAAACTACCTAAAAAGCAGCGTGTGTCAAAAAAAATACCTAAACAAAACAAGGAATCAACTAGAGTAGTATGAAAGCACCGCAAAACGCTTCACCATGTAGGATCTAGGTAAAGGGCATGAAGAACATTTTTTCCAGAGGTCACCAGGGAAGACAGAAAGGCCCCCACCTGAATTTTCTCGTTTTATCATAAAGAAGGGGAGAAAAAATAGCCATAGCTTCAGTGACTTGGTGAACCCAGGTCTCACGGTGACTTGCCCCAAGATCCAGCTTCCATCTTTGATCCAAGGTATGACAATAGATCAGATTTTAAACTACAAAGTAAAACTATTCAAAAATTGACAAAAAATCAGTAAATCATAGGTACCTAGGTTTGAATCCTATGAAAGTTTCATCCCATTTGGATTACTAGTTTGTGAATAAATAGCTTTTTATGTTCCTGGTACTAGTTTAAAATAATATCCGCTGTATCCAGAAAAAACCTCGGAGGAGAATAGACAAAGGAGGGAGGGAGTCAGGGAGACATTATCCAATGTAGAACTTATAAATGGATCGATGAGTTCTGAGCAGATGGAGTAGTCGCCACCGATGAATGACCAGCCACAGTCGCTGACGCTAAAGAAGCACGACCATGAGCTGACGCATTCCTAGCATCCAACACAACCATCGCTTTAGTAGTGGCAGCCAGCATAGCCAAATTTGATCCAGCAGTAACCGATGAGGATTTCAAATGCACCTCCACTTCTTTCCAAGCATCACTTAACACCGCCCAAGACTCCAATGCAGTACAAGCATGAGCCCCACATCCGCTTAACATGTATCTGCTGGTGCTGCTATAGCATCCACATCTGCTTTACAAGCATCCATCGACGCAGCAAAAGCATCCGCTGATGCTGATTCCATTTCCTAGAAATGCCACAAGCATATTTACTTCACAATGCCAAAAATAAATGTATTTTATCCATTAGAAAGCCTGTAATCACTGGAGTTTGGGCATGTACGTACCAGAAAACGGTGGTGTAACATCCCTAAAATCATGTTTCAAACTCATGCATATCATCCATGCATCCATGATCATTTAGGATTTCATTTCAAACAAATCAATTAAAAAAGAGGAGCATATGATCTTATTATTTTATGTGATCATCATTTAAAGCAAATACTACTCTCCAATGAGAGATTGTTGTTCATTGAACCAAACCTTGTTGTCTTATTTCTCTCAGATTGTGTTGCTAGATTGCTAGGATTTAAACCAAAGTTTCAAAACAAATATGATTTGAAAACCAATTTCTAAACCTATTTAAAAACTAGTGCTATGTCACTGCTTATTTTATTTTATTCCAAGTGACCAGGCCAATTCAAAGTGGCCACTTGGTTTTGTGCCCATTTTTGTGAGTGTTGCACCCTACAAAAATCCTGAAAAGATTTGAATTCAAACAGCTTTTGAAATCATTTGAATTTTATTCCTGAGATTGCAAACAGAAAAAGAAAAGGAGAAAAGAATTAGAAAAGGGCCGGCGCCACCTTTCTAGCCCAACAACAGAATCAACCCACTAAGCCCACCCGGGTTTCCCCTTCTCCCTCTCTCACTCGCAGACAAACCCACAGAGTCACTGACGCAAGGACCCCACCTCCTCTCTGTTTCACCCCCTGACAAGTGGACCCTGCGACCACGTCGTCGTCGTCGTCAATCACGCGCGGCGGAGGCGCTCGCTCCGCCGTTACCTCGTCGCAGTCACTGCGGGCTTAATTGCCATTGATTCTGCGCGTGATCCTCGCCGCTCTGGCTATAAGACCCCCTCCCCTCGCTGATCATTTCTCCTCACCTAGCGCCACCACTCCGCCACCAGGCTGCACTAATTCGAGACACTCCGCCGTGGAACAGACGCACTCCGACGACCAATCTCGGTGAGCTTCGTGCGCCCCTTCCTCTCTAGTTCATGCAGACATCTTCGCAACTCCCTTGTGCACATTCTGACACCATTGGTTCATCCTATACTGCCCCAGGTCGTCGACTTCATCAAGCACTGCAAGTTCCCGACGACGTCTTCGACTCCGGCGACTAAATTCGGTGAGCCCCGTGTTCCCCTTCGTTTCTGATTCACACGAGCATGTTCGCCGTAGCCTTGCGCACCCCCTGATACCATTGATTCGTGCTAGGGTGACCCGGAGCGCCGCCAACGACTTCGTCACTGAACACCCGACGCTGTCAGCAACTCCGATGAGCTCGTGCTGCCGTGTCCGTGCGCCCCTTGTCAAGCCATCGCCACGTTGAGCTTCAGTGCATCGCCACGAATCTGGTAAGCGTCTCCGATGACCCCAAAACCCCCTGTAGCGCCGCGCCGCCGTAGACAGAGCACGCCGCCACCAGTTGCCACCGCCAGCGCCGCCCATCCGTGGTCGTTTGATCGCGCACTGTTAGATCCAGATCTGACGGGCTAGATAGAACACTTAAGCGAAGGGGTACGAATAGATCTAGGCCATGCAGTTTAAGTTAGATCTGGCGGCTCACAGACGCGATCCAGAGCGAACCGGTACGCACCAATCAGAACATGACGCTTGGCTAGGATTTAGATTTAAAATCAGGATTTGAATCTATTAGATGTTTGATTTTGTTTTAATCATAACTTTTGTTTCCCACGTCCAAATTTGATGAATTTTATATCAATGGAATCAGGAGAGAAAACCCTTTCCAAATATGCAATGTGTTTAAGGATTTGTTCCTCTTAAAATGGTTTTATTTACAGAAACATGTGTAGGCCTATTTTGTGTATATAAATTATTTGAAAATTGTTTTAGTGTTCAAATAAAGTTTGTTTGGTAAGTTTTGAACTTTTTTATGAACCAGTAGTGTGCACTTGTCTTGTTGAGTTTAGAAAATCATCACATATCATGTTGCATGCATTCATATATTTTTTTCTTGTAATTATTTTGTATGTGATTTGGTGCTATCATTTTATGTGTAGATTTTGGTGCAAATAGTGATTGTGATTGTGAGGATTGTAGCTACTCTCCAAACTACCAAGGCAAGTGGTGCTTCATGATATTTTTATCCCTATGTTTTCTACTATGCATTAGAAATATTTTGCTAGTCTTGCATGGTTATATTTTGCTTATATGCTATGCTTGGGAAATCCTAGTAGTTGTAGAATTGCTAGAAATTTCTAAGTTAAGATGCTTATCTATGCCATGCTTAGCCTAGCTAGTAGCAACCAAGGGTGGTGAAATATTCATGATATGACAAAATATTTCTAAGTCTTTGGACTTTTGTTTTTGCTTAATAAAACAACTAAGTGAATGAAACACCTGGGTGGAATGGAAGAAATGGGTTATGTTGAGTGGTTACACAAGGCCCATTTCTATGGTTTACCTTGTGTATCACACTTGTGGAAAGCCACCCAGGAACAAAGGGATTTGAAAGGACAAATGTTAAGAAGCTTCTAGTGCAGCCACTTGGCAATATGGGCTCTGCCTCGATCACATAGGTTTCAATAACTTAGCCATTTGGACAGTTGGTGGTAGTGGGATGATAGGTTGGAACGCGTCCATTTGGTCTAAGGGAAGGCTTCTGAAAGGTCCTGTCTTGGTGAAAATCAAGTCTTGTGGGGAAAGTGCACAACCTCTGCAGATGGAAGAATCTAAGTACTTAGCCATGTCCCTGGAAAAGGAAAACTTGAGCATCAAGACATGGAAGCTATCAAGAATCTCCTCATCCCAATTTCTAAGTAAAATCTGAGGGTGAACAAGGGTGAAGGACCCCAATGTCTATGGGTGGTTCCTTGGGAAAAGTTCTTGACAAAGAAAAACTTAGTGATTTCAACTAATAGGCAAACCTATTTTGAGCAAGAAAGCCTAAGCTACACTTAGCCAGAATTGCATATAATATCTACTCCACCAAATTTATACTAAGGTATCACTTGCCAATACTATTCCAATGTATTGACCCACTGTGGCTGTAACTTGTTGTAGAGGTCCCAACCTAATAAGGTAGATTCCTCCTGTGTTTTACAATGCTAGTCCCTGGATCAATAGCTAGCATCCACAGTTAAGATGTAATATCAAGAAACAAAGGTCATAATATAACTTTATAACCAGGAATAACATAATTTTATTACATCACACATAGCTCACATGGCTATTACATTACATTGCAGCGGAATAACAATAAGCATGGGGTCCTTCATCTTCAAAGTGCCACAGGCAGATGTTGGTTGTAGACTTTGTAATCCTAATCAAACAATCTTCACTAAAATCAATCAAACCTGCAACATACAAGTTACAGCCACAAAGGGTCAATACATTTGAATTGTATTGGCAAGTGATACTATATTTGTATAGTGGAGTCTATCATCTATATGCATTTGGCTAAGTGGAGTTGAGGCTTGCATTGCTCAAAATAGATTTTTCCTTAACTTTTGAAAATACTAAGTTTTTGCTTTGACAAAATCATTTTTCTCAATCAAAGATTTCAAGATCCTTGTACCAAGCCATCTCTCCATAAATGATTGAAGAATTCAAACAACCCTTGTTCAAACCACAAGATTTTAATTTAGAAATTTGAATGATGAGATTCTTGATTGCTTCCATGTCTTGATGCTCAAATTGTCCTTTACCAGGGACATGGCTAAGTACTTAGATTTTACACTCTGCAGAGGTGGTGCACTTTACCCACAAGACTTGGTTTCCCAAGACAAGATCTTTCAGAAGCTTTCCCTTAGACCAAAATGGACGCGCTCCAACCTATCAAACACTACCACCCACTGTCCATATGGCTAAGTTCTTGCAACCTATATGATCATGGCAGAGCCCATATTGCCAAGTGGTTGCACTTGAAGCTTCTCAACATTTGACATCTCAAATCTCTTTGTTTCCTGGGTGGCCATCCACAAGTGAGATACACAAGCCAGGTCCATGGTCTTGTGTAACCACTCAACATAACCCAATCCTTCCATTTCCACCCAGGTGATACATTAACTTAGTTGTTTTATTAAACAAAATCACAAGTCCTTAGACTTAGAATATTTTTCCATAGTGTGAATATATATTCCACCCATGTTTTCTATTAGCTAGGCTAAGCTTGGTAGTAGTAGGAATCTCTAACTTAGGAAATCCTACTAAGGATTCATTACTAAGTTTTCCTATAGCAAGATCTATACTTAGCAAAAACCATGCAAGTTTTACTTAGCAAAATCACTAATGCATAATAAAAGTATTGGGATAGAAAGTATGAAGCATCACTTGCCTTTTTGGTAGAGTATAGGTTTACTTCTTGATCTTTGCAACAATCACACTCTTCAAGTCACTACAAATCAATCAAGCAAGGCACAAACTCAATCTACCAATCAAGTAAAACAACACACATAAATAACAAAGTCAAAGAAATGCATGCAAGCATGCCAAGCTTTGTTTTGTTTGAAAAAGTGGTTCCTAGTGGTTCATAGTCATTTGGGTACATCAAATGGTAATTTCCTAAAGTGGCCAAGTCATTTGCAAAAGGTTTCACTTTAAAATCATTTTCAAAACAAAGTGTTATTTTATGTGGTGTAGAAATATTTTTATTTAGGCATTAGCCTATAGGGTTCACCAAATGAGTTGCTATTGCAAAACTTGGTGTTTTTTGGTCAGTAGGTTTGGTCCAAACCATGTACTCAAAGTTTTCTTTCCATAAAACATTTTCATAATAAAAACTATTCTTTTTATTTGGCTAGAAAATGACTAAGTCAAGTAATCTAACCTAAATCTTACAAAAATCATTTTTAATACCAAGGATTGGTTCCTAGGGTCAGTAAGATCACAACAAACCATTTTGCAAAGGTTTTAATTCAAAAATCATTTTTAAACAATTTTTATACTCTAAACAAGCATACATAAGTTTCTACAAATTCAAACAAGCTAACAGATACTATTTGTCAAACTAAGGCCATGGTTGGCTAGGGCTTGTTCTCCTGAATCCATTGATATAAAATTTGTCAAATTTGGACGTGTGGATCCAAAGATATAAGGGTTTGAAGTTTGCAAAAGTTTCTGTTTTCAAATTCTGTTTTAAAACATTTCTGGCCACGTGTCTGTATCTTATTGGCTCATAACGGTTCGGTAGGATCGCGTGATGTGGTCCGCAGGATTTAAGTGGGATTGTGCGG
Organism: Avena sativa; assembly: GCA_916181665.1. Lineage (NCBI taxonomy): Eukaryota > Viridiplantae > Streptophyta > Magnoliopsida > Poales > Poaceae > Avena > Avena sativa. The sequence goes on from OV702280.1 coordinate 144,017,215, forward strand.
TGCAGATCAAACGTAACGGTTCAGTTAAGTGATCTATCGTGTGCATAGGATCGTGATCTAACGGCTCACATCGTATCAGCCAGGAACTGGCGGCGCTGCGGTGGCTACCGGCGGCGGAGCGGCCTGGCGGTGACGTTGCCGGCGATACAGGAAGCGAGAGAGAGAAAGGGCATGCTCACCGGGTTCAGGGGGTCACGGCGAAGCTCAGGGTACTGCTGGCTTGACAAGGGGCGCTCAGGTACTGCAGCAATTGCTCGCCGGAGTAGAGGACGGCGTCGGGCGCGTCAGGTGGTCGTCGTGGACGGCGCTGTGGATCACCTCAAAGCGAAATGACGATACGGTTAGATGCGCAGGAACAAGGCAGAGTCGTGTGTGTGAACTAGAAAAAGAGGGGCGACCGGAATCCACCTGTGGGGCTCGCCGGAGTTGAAGAAAGTCGCGGTGCTGCAGGTCGTCGTCGAAGGCGAGGTTTCAGGGTACCCGCGGTTGAATGGAAGGCACTGACAGAAGCGCCAGGGAGTGGAGAAGCTGCTAGGGTGCTCGGGGAGGCAAGGCAGTGGCTGGGCTCGCCGGAATTGAGGAGGGAGCTCGTCGGTGACGGCGGTGGTGCAGAGGAAATTGGCGACAGCCTAGGGGCAGAGAGGAAGAGTGGTCTGGGGGGGAAATGACGAGGAGGGAGAGGCGATTTATCCTGCGTGGTCGTGGGGCTGATTCAACGCGTGTTTAAGGCGTATTACGCCGGAGTTAATCCGTCTGCAACGGCCATGCGAGGGGTGGGCGAGGTCTGCGGGTGAAGAAGAAGAGCAGTGGTGTGTGGGGTCCGCTGGCAGTGAAAGAAAGGGAAAAAGGGAGGGGTCCACATGTCAGCTGCTTAGCGGGTCAGAACATTGGTGCCAATCGTTTTCCTCGCGGGGTGAGGAACTGGGCTGTTTCCTGGGCTTGTTGGGCTGCCTGGGCTGGATGGTTGGGCTGCTATATTTTTTTTCTGTCTGATTCTTTTTCCTTTTCCAATTCTATTTTTCTGTTTTGAACTTCAAACAAACACATTCAAAAACAAATCAAACATACACCAATCCTTGCACTTTGAATTTGGTTCTGTTTAACATCATAATTCACATTCTAAAATAAAATATTATTTTAAATCTTTTTAGGTTCCTTTTATTAATTAAATAAATGGATCATTAGTTTAATAAAATAGGGTTTGTTTTATTTAATAAAATCTTCATTTAAAATCCAAAATGTTTTCAAAACCCAATCAGTAGGTTTTATTTGGAAATAAAGAATATTTGGAAAACTTGTTTAAAATAAAATAATCCTTTTACTTTAAGGTCCAGTAATAATTAAATAAAATGGGCCTTAGTTATTAAATAAAATAGAATTTGATTTTATAAATAAAATCTTTATTTGAAACCTAAATATTTTCAAAATCAAATCAATAGGTTTTATTTGGAAATATTAAATACTTGGAAACTTGTTTTTAAAACAAAATAACATTTTATTTTTAGAGTCCATTATTAATTAAATAAAATAGACTTTCATTATTAATTCAACTAGGGTTTGTTTTATTGAGAATGTTTATTTTAAAATCTAAAATAAAGACAATCACTTTAATAAGTTTTGAGGTTTTAATTAAAATGGTAAAACCTTTAAATAAAACTTGGATAGTAATTCTTTATTAATTTATTTAAATAAACCTTTGTTATTTTTATTCAAAACAAAATGTTTCAATTCAAAGTTTGGTCAAGTTTTAATTTGGCTTTATAAAATAATCCTTATTTGTAAAACTTCTATTTCATTTGAAAACAAATCTTTTCATTTATTTGTTTCAAAATAATATTTCCAAATGTTTTTATTTTTCCTTTTATTAAATGTTTATCTTTTTTTTTAAATCCCTTTAGGTTTTTATTTAATTCAAATGGGTTTGAAGTTCCAATTGCATTCAAAAAGTTTCTTCTGGTCCTGAAAATCAAACAAAGTTTTGTTTTATTAATTTATTTTCACATTACAAGATTTGGAAAATCTTGGGATGTGACAGGCTACCACCCTTAAAATAAATCTCGTCCCGAGATTTGGGGAGGCTAGGGTTACAAGAAAGTTCAAAACAATTAGGGTACTACCACCCTTAAAAATTTTCAAACAAAATTACATAATGTCCTTCTTGGATCCTGGGTAAAACTTCTCTAAGCAAAGTTTGCATTGTATCCTTGGTTTTCATTCTTGATTCATGGGCCAAGGTTGAGATCCTTCATAGACTTGTTTAGCTTGTTCTTCATCTTTTCTGGACAATTGTTTACATAGTGGCCTAGTTCCTTGCATTTGAAACATGTGACAAGGCTGATATCTTTCTTTTCCTTGGGTATCATTGTCTTTTGCTTGTTTCTTTGGTTCTTCTTCTTTTCTGGGCATTCATTGGCATAGTGTCCCATCTCTTTGCAATTGAAACATTGCACTTGGCTTATGTCCTTTTTCTTCTTTTTGGGTCTCTCCAAAGCTAGGAGTTCTTCTAGTTCATGTTCTTCATGGGTGGGAGATCTTTCTCTCTTCTTGAGGCATTGATCTTCATGTTCCTTGGATGCATGATCTTTATCTCTAAAAATATTGCTAGCTTGGGTTCCTTCTAGATTAGCTTCTTTGTCATCCTTGTTGTCATTAGCTCCTTGGGAAAAGTTTTCTCTCATGTTGATCACTTGAGTAACCAATCCTTGCAACAATTGGGATTGAAGTTTCAAAATCCTTTGTATGGCTGGGTCTAGTCCATTGTTGTTGGCTAAAAGCTGAGTTGTCTCTTGGCTCAACTGGTTTTGGGTTGCTATGAGTTCTCTCATGTTGTCCTCTTGGTTGCTGTTGGTGTCATCAACCTTGATGTTGAAGTCTCTTGGAGTAGTCATCTGTTTGGGTTGGATTTGGATTAGAATGGGCAAAAAGATTTCTAAGGAAATAATTCTAATCACACACATCACAATTCACACAAGCAATGTGCAAGCAACCACAAACAAACATTCCACTCAAACAACAAAGTTCAAGCACATTTTTAGGCAACAAAATAGTTTTGTTACACCACATAAGTTGGTGTGTTTGACCTAACTAAAATATGGTGGTCCATCTATATGGTTCACTTGTGATCTTCCCATCCTTCTTGGTTGCTTCTTCTTACATGAGATCATGGTTTCCTTGAAAAACTCTTGATTACTATGCTTCAAAGTTATTGATGGTTCCTTCTTATTTTGCATTCCCTCAGTCTCTAAATCTTGAGTAGGACTTCTTTGTTTCACTTGTAGTACTTAGTGGTTTCCAAGTTGGAAGTCCTTAGTGAATATGCTGAAGATGTTGAAGTCATTAGAGTTGAAGGTGTTGAAATCATTAGAGTTGAAGATGTTGAAGAAGTCCTTTGCACATGGTGTAGTCTTTGGCCATGGGGTAGGTTTTCCATCAAGTTGAAGTACAAAAGATGTAGAGTTGAAACCAAAATGGTTGAGGAAAGAGTTTACAAGTGTTTTTGTAAATAAGTTTTTGGAACAAAATACAACTCCTATTTTTCTAAGGGTTTTTGTCCAATCCTAGGTTTACAAATCCTACAGGCAACACAATGCTCTGATACCATCTGTAGAGGTCCCAACCTAATAAGGTAGATTCCTCCTGTGTTTTACAATGCTAGTCCCTGGATCAATAGCTAGCATCCACAGTTAAGATGTAATATCAAGAAACAAAGGTCATAATATAACTTTATAACCAGGAATAACATAATTTTATTACATCACACATAGCTCACATGGCTATTACATTACATTGCTGCGGAATAACAATAAGCATGGGGTCCTTCATCTTCAAAGTGCCACAGGCAGATGTTGGTTGTAGACTTTGTAATCCTAATCAAACAATCTTCACTAAAATCAATCAAACCTGCAACATACAAGTTACAGCCACAAAGGGTCAATACATTTGAATTGTATTGGCAAGTGATACTATATTTGTATAGTGGAGTCTATCATCTATATGCATTTGGCTAAGTGGAGTTGAGGCTTGCATTGCTCAAAATAGATTTTTCCTTAACTTTTGAAAATACTAAGTTTTTGCTTTGACAAAATCATTTTTCTCAATCAAAGATTTCAAGATCCTTGTACCAAGCCATCTCTCCATCAATGATTGAAGAATTCAAACAACCCTTGTTCAAACCACAAGATTTTAATTTAGAAATTTGAATGATGAGATTCTTGATTGCTTCCATGTCTTGATGCTCAAATTGTCCTTTACCAGGGACATGGCTAAGTACTTAGATTTTACACTCTGCAGAGGTGGTGCACTTTACCCACAAGACTTGGTTTCCCAAGACAAGATCTTTCAGAAGCTTTCCCTTAGACCAAAATGGACGCGCTCCAACCTATCAAACACTACCACCCACTGTCCATATGGCTAAGTTCTTGCAACCTATATGATCATGGCAGAGCCCATATTGCCAAGTGGTTGCACTTGAAGCTTCTCAACATTTGACATCTCAAATCTCTTTGTTTCCTGGGTGGCCATCCACAAGTGAGATACACAAGCCAGGTCCATGGTCTTGTGTAACCACTCAACATAACCCAATCCTTCCATTTCCACCCAGGTGATACATTAACTTAGTTGTTTTATTAAATAAAATCACAAGTCCTTAGACTTAGAATATTTTTCCATAGTGTGAATATATATTCCACCCATGTTTTCTATTAGCTAGGCTAAGCTTGGTAGTAGTAGGAATCTCTAACTTAGGAAATCCTACTAAGGATTCATTACTAAGTTTTCCTATAGAAAGATCTATACTTAGCAAAAACCATGCAAGTTTTACTTAGCAAAATCACTAATGCATAATAAAAGTATTGGGATAGAAAGTATGAAGCATCACTTGCCTTTTTGGTAGAGTATAGGTTCACTTCTTGATCTTTGCAACAATCACACTCTTCAAGTCACTACAAATCAATCAAGCAAGGCACAAACTCAATCTACCAATCAAGTAAAACAACACACATAAATAACAAAGTCAAAGAAATGCATGCAAGCATGCCAAGCTTTGTTTTGTTTGAAAAAGTGGTTCCTAGTGGTTCATAGTCATTTGGGTACATCTAATGGTCATTTCCTAAAGTGGCCAAGTCATTTGCAAAAGGTTTCACTTTAAAATCATTTTCAAAACAAAGTGTTATTTTATGTGGTGTAGAAATATTTTTATTTAGGAATTAGCCTATAGGGTTCACCAAATGAGTTGCTATTGCAAAACTTGGTGTTTTTTGGTCAGTAGGTTTGGTCCAAACCATCTACTCAAAGTTTTCTTTCCATAAAACATTTTCATAATAAAAACTATTCTTTTTATTTGGCTAGAAAATGACTAAGTCAAGTAATCTAACCTAAATCTTACAAAAATCATTTTTAATACCAAGGATTGGTTCCTAGGGTCAGTAAGATCACAACAAACCATTTTGCAAAGGTTTTAATTCAAAAATCATTTTTAAACAATTTTTATACTCTAAACAAGCATACATAAGTTTCTGCAAATTCAAACAAGCTAACAGATACTATTTGTCAAACTAAGTCCATGGTTGGCTAGGGCTTGTTCTCCTGAATCCATTGATATAAAATTTGTCAAATCTGGACGTGTGGATCCAAAGATATAAGGGTTTGAAGTTTGCAAAAGTTTCTGTTTTCAAATTCTGTTTTAAAACATTTCTGGCCACGTGTCTGTATCTTATTGGCTCATAACGGTTCGGTAGGATCGCGTGATGTGGTCCGCAGGATTTAAGTGGGATTGTGCGGTGCAGATCAAACGTAACGGTTCAGTTAAGTGATCTATCGTGTGCATAGGATCGTGATCTAACGGCTCACATCGTATCAGCCAGGAACTGGCGGCGCTGCGGTGGCTACCGGCGGCGGAGCGGCCTGGCGGTGACGTTGCCGGCGATACAGGAAGCGAGAGAGAGAAAGGGCATGCTCACCGGGTTCAGGGGGTCACGGCGAAGCTCAGGGTACTGCTGGCTTGACAAGGGGCGCTCAGGTACTGCAGCAATTGCTCGCCGGAGTAGAGGACGGCGTCGGGCGCGTCAGGTGGTCGTCGTGGACGGCGCTGTGGATCACCTCAAAGCGAAATGACGATACGGTTAGATGCGCAGGAACAAGGCAGAGTCGTGTGTGTGAACTAGAAAAAGAGGGGCGACCGGAATCCACCTGTGGGGCTCGCCGGAGTTGAAGACAGTCGCGGTGCTGCAGGTCGTCGTCGAAGGCGAGGTTTCAGGGTACCCGCGGTTGAATGGAAGGCACTGACAGAAGCGCCAGGGAGTGGAGAAGCTGCTAGGGTGCTCGGGGAGGCAAGGCAGTGGCTGGGCTCGCCGGAATTGAGGAGGGAGCTCGTCGGTGACGGCGGTGGTGCAGAGGAAATTGGCGACAGCCTAGGGGCAGAGAGGAAGAGTGGTCTGGGGGGGAAATGACGAGGAGGGAGAGGCGATTTATCCTGCGTGGTCGTGGGGCTGATTCAACGCGTGTTTAAGGCGTATTACGCCGGAGTTAATCCGTCTGCAACGGCCACGCGAGGGGTGGGCGAGGTCTGCGGGTGAAGAAGAAGAGCAGTGGTGTGTGGGGTCCGCTGGCAGTGAAAGAAAGGGAAAAAGGGAGGGGTCCACATGTCAGCTGCTTAGCGGGTCAGAACATTGGTGCCAATCGTTTTCCTCGCGGGGTGAGGAACTGGGCTGTTTCCTGGGCTTGTTGGGCTGCCTGGGCTGGATGGTTGGGCTGCTATATTTTTTTTCTGTCTGATTCTTTTTCCTTTTCCAATTCTATTTTTCTGTTTTGAACTTCAAACAAACACATTCAAAAACAAATCAAACATACACCAATCCTTGCACTTTGAATTTGGTTCTGTTTAACATCATAATTCACATTCTAAAATAAAATATTATTTTAAATCTTTTTAGGTTCCTTTTATTAATTAAATAAATGGATCATTAGTTTAATAAAATAGGGTTTGTTTTATTTAATAAAATCTTCATTTAAAATCCAAAATGTTTTCAAAACCCAATCAGTAGGTTTTATTTGGAAATAAAGAATATTTGGAAAACTTGTTTAAAATAAAATAATCCTTTTACTTTAAGGTCCAGTAATAATTAAATAAAATGGGCCTTAGTTATTAAATAAAATAGAATTTGATTTTATAAATAAAATCTTTATTTGAAACCTAAATATTTTCAAAATCAAATCAATAGGTTTTATTTGGAAATATTAAATACTTGGAAACTTGTTTTTAAAACAAAATAACATTTTATTTTTAGAGTCCATTATTAATTAAATAAAATAGACTTTCATTATTAATTCAACTAGGGTTTGTTTTATTGAGAATGTTTATTTTAAAATCTAAAATAAAGACAAACACTTTAATAAGTTTTGAGGTTTTAATTAAAATGGTAAAACCTTTAAATAAAACTTGGATAGTAATTCTTTATTAATTTACTTAAATAAACCTTTGTTATTTTTATTCAAAACAAAATGTTTCAATTCAAAGTTTGGTCAAGTTTTAATTTGGCTTTATAAAATAATCCTTATTTGTAAAACTTCTATTTCATTTGAAAACAAATCTTTTCATTTATTTGTTTCAAAATAATATTTCCAAATGTTTTTATTTTTCCTTTTATTAAATGTTTATCTTTTTTTTAAATCCCTTTAGGTTTTTATTTAATTCAAATGGGTTTGAAGTTCCAATTGCATTCAAAAAGTTTCTTCTGGTCCTGAAAATCAAACAAAGTTTTGTTTTATTAATTTATTTTCACATTACAAGATTTGGAAAATCTTGGGATGTGACACTTGTGATGTTGCAGGTTATTCTGATGAGGATTAGGAGTCATGAGTCTACACACAACATGTTTGCCCGTGGCACATGAAGATGAAGACTTGTTATCTATTTACTTATTTAAACTCTTGTACTAGGCCTGTGTCCATGGAGTTGTAAAGACTATGTTTGTCTCTGGAATGACTGTAATAATGACCTTTATTTCTGTGTACTTCATCTTAAACTGTGGATGCTAGCATTGATCCAGGGACTAGCATTGCAATCACAGGGATCCTTTTCCTTTATAAAGGAGGGATCTTACAGGTGGTGCGGTGGTGTTCAATGATGGAGCGGCGGGGATGGTCCGACCGAGGGAGGGCGGCCAAGCGGAGAAGATGACGATGCAGTTGAGGGGCGCACGACCGACCTTCCTCAAAACTAACTTTCGCCTTGCTATTTTTTGTGAACCCTTCTTTTTCTAGGGTGAAAACCCCATTATATTAATAGTAGCAACCACACGACTGAGGATCTCTCCTTGCATTTCTTAGTTTCCCGCCTACAGACATCAAGTTTTGTGCACTTATTCGTATGATATAATGAATTGCTTGGTATAAAATGTTACAGGTGGTAGAAGCCTACCGTTCTATGACATCAAGTTCTAGAGTTCAAACATCAACCTAAAATTCCACAATCATAACTAAAAGTTTTACTTTACTACCAGATACATGCTTACAAAGCACTCACAACTGGCATTAACATTATTATAAAAGATCTCAGAATAAAAAAAATTGAAAGATAAAAAACCACCACAAGTTAGAATAAGATGACTCCTGTTGCCAAATATCGTCACACATAACCGGGTCAAATATATATTATGTAATAATAGTACATTAAATATATATATTCATCAGCACCACACACCAGTACTGCAGGATCAGAAATATATGGGCGTGGAGAATCTCGAATTTCTGTTACGGTCTCATCTACTTCTAGAGCCAAATTGAAAAGATTGTCAGCTTGCATTTCCACCTGTTCCAAGGTCCAGTCGTATGCCTGGCCAATCAGGTCGTTGCCATCCCCATCAGGCGACTTGGGAACTAAGTTGTCAGCCATGAACTTTTTGAAACCAATAATAGCATCATGAGCAACTGAAATTGATGTATTCCATCATGCAGTCAAATCAGCTATTCACTTAGTAGATGAGGCCACTTCTTCTTTTAGGCGCCTAATCTGTTCCTCTTGGTGTTTCTCTTTCTCTTGATGGCACAAAAATCATGTGTCTATGAGCTTTGTATTTTTCTCGAAGACAAACAATTGTCAAATCCTTGTAGTGACCTACACCATTACACCATGAGCGATATGAATAAGGTGGAAACTGCAGATAACAAATCCAAAATTAAACCAAATTCATGTTTCAAAAAAATAATCCAAATTCAGCTACACACTTCGTGTAAGCTCCATAGTGGTAGAACAAAATGACCAATTAGAGGCATATTGCCCAAACATGGGAAATAGAACCGACATGAGAAGGGACGTACTTCAGGGTTTTCCTTCTTAGATGGCACATGAGCAGTCCTGGTCTTAGTAAGTGGCAATATATCAGAATGACTTCAATTCTACAAATCATGATGCAACAAAAATGATCAATATATTTTAGGGTACAAAGCATAGCTTACTGAAATTCTATTAAAGGAGCTGCATACATCAAAACACTTGTCACTCGATAAACAAGATTAAGGAATGTCTTCATGCAATGCCTCCTCCACGGGTGGGACATGAGCATGATGCTAAATAAAATGCATCACAACCAGTAAATTTTAGGAAAGAACACATCAACTTCATAATGCAAAGAAGGATATGTGCATAAATCTAATGCCGAGGATTGGGCGTGTTCCCCTTAACCAAAAAATATAATTTAAAAACTTAGCAATGCAGGACACCAACGAACAACAATCTGTTTATGAACTATATTCAGCAAATTACCTCTTCACTATTCAACAGAGGACCGCTCTGTGAAATAAATCCAGGGGCCAAGCTTCCCATTCTCATAAGACTCTTCTTGGCAGCATATACTTCCCTATTTTCATTGGACCTTATAACTAATTCCATGGCTATATCCATGGTGATCCCAGCTTCCTAATGTTGCATATAGACCTACTATTTCAAATAGAAATCACTTCAACAACTATCCGGATGGTTGCGGACTCGCCAGATATTTCGCTGATGCGATAGAGAGTGGACGCTGCTGGGTAAAGAAGGTTCTCGATGGGGGAGGTGCAAAAATGTGCAAAACATGTAGCAATACTCGTATATTGATAGAGATAGCAGTAACCACAAACTATAGATAGGTTGTAAGAAGACTGTCAACTACTCCCATATTAATTAAACTAGTGTAATTTAAAGTGGCAGTGCTATGATATAGTGAGTACAAGTAAACAAATTGGGATTATAAATCTACAACCAGCCATCAAAAGCATCAAGGGCATTCTCAATATCTAGATTGTAGACTGTACTTGGTTAATAACCAAATTTCCAGCTCTAATTACCCAAATCTAAGATCATGTATCCTATTTACAACTGAGCATAGCGAATTGGACACATCCGCTAACTTTGTGGCCATATCATCAACATGCATGTGCTAGCGCTCCTGCTCCTCCTCTTAGAGATCATCGCTGATCTCGAGCTGTAACCACAGTGAAATTGATACATTCGATTTGGATTCACGGATGTAGTGTAATAGACTTTCCCCCTAGTAGACCAAGGTTTAATTGAACCTTCGGAACAATGCTAAAAGGAATTAAAAAGGACACATCTGCAAGACTTTGTTTTTTTTGTTTTACCTTCGTTTACCAGAACAATCTAGTTTACTTTATATCATGGGTTCCTTCAATGGATGGAGATAGGACAAGGTTGAAGATTCACCTGCAAATGCATATCATATGGGATAAAATATAATAATAGGCATAGTCATGTGCAATGTTTTAATAGAGATAATCTTTGTGGGAAGCACATCCTAATATACTAAAGCCCATGTGAGTCATAGGCATAGCCATAGCCTTTTGATCCAACTGGTTGCACCATGAAGTACCGTGCTACAAATAGTTATTAAGTGAAAAACACAGATCAAAGCCATAACCCTTTTTGTCACCGGGTTTCCTATGAGATTGCCACTAGCCAAGTATCTCACCTTAAGCATTTATCTATCTCACGGGTCTTGGGTACCTACAAGTCCAAAGATCAAGGCAATAGAGAAAGAAACAAAAGATACAAATATCTTATTAAAACAAAACACAATACTCCCATGGATTAGATGCACATAATCACTACAAGGTTTCGCCCAAACCCACAACCCATGAGAGCTACACACTGATAACAATAAGATCAAGGATAGAAAACATTGTGCAAAATACTTAGATTGAAATCAAATATTGTTACAATGGTCTCCAAATCATGAGGAGATCTCAAGTACAAAGTAATGGCTAGGGCTAATGGAGATGATAGAAGATGGAGGGGATGAACTATGGTGTGGATCTCCTTTGGTGGTGTTGTAATGCAATCTAAGAATGGTGGCCCTCTACGTGATAGCTGGGACCTCAAAATATATAGGCGTCTTCATGAAAGTTGTAGGGTTTGACAAGACGATGCCACCGACACATGGTACGGGCGGGCCCTGCCAGTACCAGTGGTTGTTATGGCCCCTTATGCCTGGTTATTGTTCCAGGATTACTTGGCCATGTAGAATTCCAAAATCTTCATTAATGACTCCTGAATTCGCATTAAAAGCATGATTTCCTACACAACACAATTCAAAGAAATGGTTAGCATATCTTTGCAATAATTAGTCATTAGTGGCAATGCTAGATATATTCTTTGTCAATTTCTTGACTAAAAATAATGTTAAAACACAGAGAAAGATGGCTATTTTTAGAGCCATCAACCTCCCCAAATATCAAACCTTGGTCACCCTCGAGCAAGAAAAAATAAAAGAGCTATAAGGAATTCAACATTTCAACTTGAAACAATGAGAATATGAATTCACTTACAGTTTTTAGTCAATGCATCCAACACTTCTTCCATTTGAAAGGCTCATAAAAGTTAGAGAAATGCCAAGAACACTATACAAGCTTTGATAACTGAATACAATCAAAGTAGAGTTTAATATAAGTATAAATAACTATAAGTGTAAAAATCAATCTAATTCCTCTAGTTAACTCTCAATTTTCCAAGGAACAGTACGATGTATTATTATAGCAAAATTGAGTAAGAGAGTTCATGTCCTAAGTAGCATAACAGTGAAGTGTCTTATTGACACCCACATCAGTAAATCAATACTATCAAAACACTTCTATTCCAATAATTGTGTTTTAAGAAAATTCATAAAGTAGTAATGAGACCATGCCAAGGACTTGTTATGTGGATCTTCATATATATTTTTCTTCTTCCTTCTTTCAAGGATAATTCTCAACAAGGATCATTGAGTGATTCTTTTAAAAAATGGTTTGTACAACCTTCGAGAGTAACAATACTTTTTCCCATTATGGTCACAAGTGCCACCCATGTCGTCAACGCATACCCAAAATCAGGGGTTGTACCATTGATCGTTCGTAGGCTAGTGGAGTTGTTGGTATCCAAAGGTGTGCGTGAAAAATATATAACTCTTTAAATAGTACCATGGTTTGATCCACAAGGTTATCTTTGGCAAGCTTCACAATTACCGCTATACTTTATTTTAATCAAACAACTCCTTTCAAGAGTGCCATCAAGTCTATCAAAACATCTATGGGGTTAAGTATCTTCAAAGGTAAACTCTCAAGACAATCATTCATCAAACAAGTCATAAATTTCAAAAATTTCTTATTGTACTTGTTTGGCAATATTATTTCCAAGGCAAGACTCGGTTAGCTACAAGAACTAGAGAAAAATCTTCCATAACTAATGATTCGAACAAATAAAAAGCTTTACTCTAACTATTTTCAATTATTCCCACTAGCATAGCATCTTAGCAAATCAACCAACTACGATAAACAATTAAAACTTCAAAAGTGGGAGACATAGGACATACCTCTCATGTGTGACTTCATAATCCTCTTCCTTATGGGGATGTGTTCCTTCAAAACTCAAGTAAAAATCACTCCCATAATAAAATTAAAGCTAAGAGGTAAAAGGCATATCCACTTTCATGAAAAATGAAAAGGGGAAAATTATTTTGTATTTTTTAGGATGGGGATTAGAGAAAATAAAAGAACTTTGTACCAAGCAAGGAACTAAGAAAATAAAAACAAACAAAAAACAAAAGTAAACAAAAAATGAAAGAAGAGCAAAGTGTTGGAACAAACCAACACAGGTGTTTCATAGCTCTCAAGCAGATGGAGTACAACCTCACTATTACACATATAAAATTGTCAGGGGACACGACCCTAAGCTTAGGCTTTTGCAAGCCCTTCTGTTTCTCATTGTGGTGGTTCAAAATCTCCCATGTTCCATTGATTGCTCCAATTGTTGAACTGGGGGGCGAGGTTGGCAGTAGCATCTGGAAGGTTGATGGAGAGGTTGTTCATGTTTTGGATATTTCCTTCGAGAGCATAGATATCATCATAGGTGGTGTAGAAGTTTGGTGGATGCACATATTGTTTGGGTCCTTCTTGTTCTACTTCTTCATCTTCTCCTTCTTCATCCACGAGTACTTCTTGTTGGGGTATACTTGCATCAACCTGCTCATCATAACGCAATTGTCCCTCCTTGATAGATAATAGACCATTAGGAAAAGGAGATGGGATCAAGTGATCCGCCCCAGGTATATCAAGGAAGTATTTACCATTAGTTATGGAAATCATACCACAAGATCTCTGAGTAGTAAAACCAAGACGGATGTCTCCTGCCAATGGTTGGATTTTACCTAGGTTGACGTGAAGTGCATGTGCAAGCATGGTTATCACTCCTCCTCTACATATGGAACAACAAGATTGCAGAGTTTGATTCTTAAGACAAAACAAAATAAGGGCGCCCAAATTTGGCGTTAAGTTACAATTAGGAATAACACCTTTAGAGAGGATCATCATGTCCTCCTCATTGACTCTAGTAAACTCACCACATCCTGCAAGGTGTTAGCAACAACATAAAACAAATAACGAACAACATGATGATCAATTTGGTTTCCCTTGGTTGTGTTTCCACGAATTCTCATTATATAGGGTAAGCCAAGGGTGTTTGATTCAGAACAAGGGTGGTGGAGCGTATGTTACTGTCATTATTGGCAAACCCAAAGTAGTAATCCCATTAGTCGAGTGTCAAGGAGTACTCATAGTTCAAAATATGAAAGTTGATAGGATGAACTCCAGGCATTTGTTCCTTGGGGCAATAGTGTGAGCACACCGAATGTGTCAAGGTGATGAGAAACTCAAGCGTCAAGTGATGGTATGTGGTGACATACTGAAAAACAAAGTCACACAAACCAACATTGTTGCAAAGTAAATCAAAATCAGCACGAATGCCAAGTTGGTTTAGTATATAGGGACACACCCACTTGGTGGACTTGATTTCTCGAAGCTTGAGGCGGTTGAAATGGTACAACTGACACTCCTCGGTGAACTCGATACCAAGTGACTTAGGGGTTAGCGTATCAACGGGTGGTGCAGCTTGTTCCGCAACCATCGCACGTGTATGGTCCTCGTGTTCATCTACAAATAAATAAATAATAAAGCTAATAAAAAATTAGTCCAATAGAATCATAGCATAAACGATCCTATACACTTGTTACAAAAGATACTCCTCTAAAAACAACACTAAACATGCTCAATATCAAGATTGGCTCAAGAACAAGACCTAAGTCTAGATTGATAATGGTGAGAGATTGAGCAAGGTTTTGATCCAAATAAGTTGGGATCGGAGGAGAAACATACCTTAGATCGATTGGGTGCCACTATCGGAGCCCTGGCAACCGGGGTGCCACGTCCCCACGCTGAGCAGGTTGAGAATTTGGGCAAGGTTAAAGAGGACCTCAGCCGCTTCTATCAGAAGATCTTCCCAAAGGGCGTGGCCCTTGACGATGTCGACTCCCTGGCGAAGGCAATGGAGGGAGATGCGCCTGTGAATACAAGAAGACCCAGAAGGGCGCAAATGCCATTCTTGGCTTGGCGATGGAACTAGCGTGTGGTGCAAAGCTGGACCTGAGCCGAGCCACCTCCAAGATACTAGTGGTGGCGGATGGCAGTTAGGTAGCCTGCGCCCCCTTCGCTTCACGCTGCAAGTATTATGGCCCCCGTATGATTGAGCTACTTGCCAATTATGCAATGGATCAAAATATGGTGGCCGCGGCTCTAGCCATGTAGCCTGGTACTGCCTCGGATGCGACGCACCCTGAGGGCCCTTCTGCTGCTTACTTGCTGATACCTTCAATCCGGATTACAGATGTAGTATAGCTCTTTTTCCCTAGTAGACCTAGGTTATCGAATCATCGGGAAGCATAAAGCGTTGTAAAGTTACTTAAATAGACCTTCGGGAGTTTTAGAATTCTTTTTGTGTTTTACCGGACCAAGAATTTGCGATCTTTTAATGTTGTTGATGATGGAGAGAGAGGGCCTAGGGCTTTCGTTTCACTCGTAGCTGTGCAAAACATCTGATGGTAAATAAAGATAATAATAAAATATGCATGTAATTATTAGAGCAAGATAATTATATGTGGGCAGTGCATCCATAATTGCTATTGCCTCCACAAGCACTTATAGCAATAACCACTAGTCTCATCCATAGAAGAAAGAGATCTAATGATATGCATAGTGATGCAACCGTTAATCCCAAGTAAATCCCTCACATACAGCTGTACTACCTGTTTTGTTACTAGGGTTCCCGTCCTGCAGATTAGTCATTACTCACACTCCCTATACCTGGATCAATCCTTGGGGTCTTGGGTACCTGACAAGTCCTTAAATTGAGGCAAGAGAGGTACAATAATAATCATGTCATACAAACTAATACATGATCCCATCTATGATAAATAACACAGACAAAGCTACATGGCTAGGCCGAAGCCCTTAGCCCAAGGAGAATTACTCACACATAGATATGAAATCAACAATCATAAACACTGTAATGGAAATCATGAGATAGATACTAATAGTCTTACAATGTCGCCAATCGGAGATGAGGTCTACTATTACGAGTGGTGGAATATGGCTTTGGTGGTGGAGAAGGGTTTAGAGATTAGATCCAGATCTATCCCTCTGGTGTTGTGGTTTCTCATGGCTGGGTGTTGTCGGGGGAGAAGCGAGAGGAAGAGGGTGAGGCTATTTCTCTTTTCCCATGGCCTCTTTATATAGGGGTACCTTCATGAAAGTTTTTCTGTTTGACCTAGTAGTGTTGGTGCCAACTATACATGCGCAATTTTATTCCTGCCGTATAGTTGGTCGTTAAAGCTTCTGCCTCCACTTCACCACTCCTGGTTTCTTTGAATTGTTGACAATCTTGTATATTTAACTTTAATGTTGTGATTCCCAGCATCAAACGTCATTATCTGCATAGGGAAAAATAGAAAGATGGTATTGCAAACCCTTTGATCATTAGGCATTAGTGGCAGGATTTAGATAGATATTTCATCATAAATATGAATAATATCTAGTTTAAATGCAGACGTGGATGGCTATGTTTCACAGCTATCAACCTACCAAAGCTTAAAATTGATCGTATTTGAGAAATAAAACCACAATCAAAAAGGAACTCATCATTTAAACAGAAATAACGAGATGCTGATCTTACTCATTATTAGTAGTCTCATGTTTCCTCCACTTTATTAATATAAAAAACTTCAACATAGATAGAGTAATGGAAAGCCTATCATACGGGTTTTAATGAATCCTTATAGCGCAGCAAGATTATTTTTAGCATGGATGATTCAAATGAGTAAACTTTATTCCATGTCATGTAATCAACTCATAGGCTTGCCTTTGAACAATAAAGTATAATCATGTATAATTGAGAGTGTGAGAGTTCATCATGAAAATCATATACACACAAAAGTATCTCAATTATCCCACATCAATAAATCAAGACTTCTCAAGCACTACTTTTCTATTCATTGTCCTTCAACAATTTTAGTTTTTAAGTAATTGAGAACATGCCAAAAGTTTTAATTAGTTTATTGGGATATGATGGACACTCGTGGCATTACCAAGGTTTTTGTTCCTTTTGCATAATGATTACTCATATCAGCTAGAGGAGTGATTCCATCATGAACACAACTACACGAGAGTGCCAAGAATCTTACCCATTATAGCATTGCTGCTACATATGTTTAATCAACTCATAGCCGAAATCTAGGAGTTTCCTCCATGAAGATTATTCGTAGGCTAGCAGAGTTGTTGGCATCCTATGAAGTTTGACACACATAAAGCTATATCATTCTTATGATTCACAAGTCAAACTTTGGCATGCTCAAAAAACCGCTAAAAATTAATTTAATTGAACAAATCCTTTTAGAGAGAGCTACCAAGTCAATCATTATTTTCTGTGGTGTTGAGTGTCTTTGGGAATAAGCTTTCAAGGCTAAATAGTACAACTCCCAAGCTTTCAATTGTGAGACTTTTTCTTATTTCAATTGTTAAGAAATTTTTTAGGCAAGACTTGGTTAATTACAAGAGCTTGAACAAAAAATACTCAACTAAATATCCATGCAAGCAAAAAATTTCTCCAATGTAAAGACTCACTCCACCAATATAATATCTTAACATTTACTACTAACTAGCATGGGTTTCTCAAACATCAAAAGTGGGGAGTCATAAGGCATACCTCTCATGTTTGGTTACACTTCTCTATTCCCTTTTGATCTGTTTCTTGGAAACTCAAAGTCGATCACTCTCCTGCAACTATGTGAGAACCTCGAGGAGAATAGAAAATAAAAAGGGGAAATAAAGATAAATGGAAATTTCTTTTTGTTGTTTTTGAGAGAGGGAATTAAAGAATATAAAATTGGCGGAAAATCTCAGCTTGAAAATCTTTAAAACAAATAAAATAACAAAAGTTAATGTGTTGGGGAAACCAACACAAGTTCTTATAAACTCAAATTAAAAAGCATAACCTCGAAATAAAGATAAAACAAATGAACGCCAAACAAAGATAATGAGGAAATTTTCCCAATCTTAGGGTTTTGCAAGCCCTTCAAATCAATGAGGTGGTAGGAAAAGTTGTAACTCAAGTTCGCAAATTGAGTTGATAAGTTACTAGTGGTTTGTCGGAGGTTTAGAGCGAGATTATGCATCCCCTCCACTGTTCCTTCAAGTTCTTGGAAGTCTTGATATGTAGCAAACCGGTTTCGTGGCTGCTCCTCTTGATAAGTAACTTCTTGCTCCTATTCTTGGTCCTCATCCGGAATCTCCTCCTCGGGTTTATGTTGTTTAACCTACGCATCATATAGCAAACGTCCCTCCTCGATAGAGAAAAGACCATTAGGCAGAGGAGCGGGGTAGAGACGCCCAGCTCCTGCAATATGCAAGTAATAAACACCACCTCTCCTAGTGACCATTCCACAAGATTTTAAAGTAGATAAAGCAATACGTCTCTCACCTAGCAATGGTTGCAACTCACCTAGGTTGATGCCTAGGGAAATGGCAAACACGGTGATGATGCCTCCACCTGTGATTGGTCCTTGGATTTTGGAGGATTGGTGCTCCAAGTAGCGCACAAGAATTGCGCCCAATTTGAGTGACAAGTTGTTGTTGAAAGCAGATTTTGCGAGGAACAAGATGTCCTCCTTATTGAGTCTTGTAAACTCATTTCGTGCCTGCAAGGTGTTAGCAATAACATAGAACAAATAGCGAATAGCAGGATACTGAATATTCTTCCTGTTGTTGACTCTATAAGTGAAACTAATTCTATTATAATAGTGATCTGGGGAAGGGTTCATGTCGACATAAGATGCGTATAAGGCATTAACATCATTGTTTGGCAAACTAAAACAATTGCATGATTCATTAAGTGTTAATGTATAATTTTTGTGCATAAGTCGGAACGAAATCATGTCCTCTATGTGCCATGTTTTAATGGTGCTTTGCAAATAACTTAAAAATTTAAGAGTTAACCGGCGATAAGTAGCCACATCATGGAAAACAAAGTTTTGTAGGCCAACCCTATTGCAAAGTAAATTGAAGTCATTAGAAATACTGAGTTGATTCAATATAACGGGACAAGCCCACTTGGTTGTCTTCACTTCTCGGTTCTTGATCTTGTTGAAGCGATCACATTGGAGCTCATTCTTGAACCGTATCCCCATGCAGTCCTGAGCTGCCATGGTAGCCTGAGAAGAACTCGCATCGGCACGAGCACATGTTTGGCTCCTTGTGTTCATCTTCTAAAATAATAAGAAAGGCAAAAAACTTTTTGATCCAACAGTAATAAGTATAACATATTCCTCATCATAGCACACTAAAGAATCTCCTCAAAATAATAATCTAGGCAAGGGAAATATGGAAATTAGTACATAATAAGTCTCACCCTAGATTGATAATGACAACAGATGGGAGATGAATTTGCAAAAAGTAATTGGATGATCGGAGGAGAAACATACCATAGATCACCTGTGTGCGAGGAAATTTAACGAAATTGGGTAGAGATGAAGATACCTTGAGGTTTTGAGAGAGTTTGGAGGTAGAAGAGGGAAAAAGGATTGAAGTTTTGTTGTTGGGGGTACCTTCCTATGGCATTTTTGTGGTCGGACGAAACTATATGGTCGCAACTATACGGCCGGAACATTTGTTCCCGCCGTATAGTTGGTCTGACGGCAAAATTTTAGGGTTTCTTCCTGGTGGCGATATCTATACGACCAGAGCTATACAACCAGGATTTTTATCCCCGCCGTATAGTTGGTCATTAAAGCTTTTGTATCTGGAAAAGAAAAATCGACGATGGCATAGATATCTATACGGACAGAAGTATATGGCTGGAATTTTTATTCCCGCTGTATAGTTGGTCGTTAAAGGTACCGTAGTTGTCAAAAAATTTCTATATCTTCGATAACTCTTTCTTAACCTGAAACTTAGCGAAACACCTTGCTTACAGAAAAATGAGAGTATAAATTGTCGACCAACAACAACATGTATAAAACTGGAATTTTAGTACCACCGTACCTCTCCTCCTCAACTGGAGTTTTCTAGCACTCTTTATTCAACATAAAACTTAAACTTAAACTTAAAGACTTTACTCAAACCTTTATTTCACATGGGTTTCCTCCCATGAAGCACTCTTTCATGGTCAATAGCTTGACCTTGATGTTCCTCACTTAGGCCAGATGAGTGGAAAACCTACTCCAACCTAGTTGACCTTCAAAGTGATGGCCTCCTTCTCATCATGCTTAGCTATCTTCTTCCTGGGAAAATGAATAAAAAAACAAAATCAATAAGAGCAGAACAGCCTTTAATGTAAACTAAAGTATTTTCTTTAATCCCTAGAGCCTGTTTGTAGGCAGAATCTACTAGATGTAATTTTAACTCGGTGATTTCAAAAGATCCAAGATTTAACTTGTTAATAAGAATTTTTGGAATTGTTGAAACACTTGCACCTAAATCACAAAGTGCATCTATCTCATTAGTCCCAATTTTAAACTTAATAGTAGGCTCAAATATATCATCAAGCTTAACAGGTAGTTTTCAGCAATTTTCTTATATTCTTCCTCAATCTCACGTACCTTTATTGCTACCTAATTAACGAATTATTGATACATAGCTTCTTCATTTCCTTCACTTATTGGAAGCTTGATATTGATCGTTTTCACAAGATCTTCAACCGTGTAATTTGGTGAAGGGGCATTACTATAGTCAAGTTCTTCAGACTCCTCCCTTTGGATTCTTATCATCTTGAGGTCTTCAACCGGACTGGGCTCAGCTTTACCTGCAAATTTAGCTAGAATGAGTGTTTGACTCTCGGTTATCTTACCTAGATGTGCCTCAACAATACTTGTTCTTTCTTAGAGGGCCTGCAAATCATTCCTCAAACTTATAGCTTGGTTAGACAGTTTTCTAAGCATATTAGCATGGTTCTCCGTTATCTTAACAAGGATATTGTTTTGCTCATTTTGTGAGTCCATAAAATACTTTAGAGTTTCTTGGAGACTACCATTACTTGATCCCATACTATTATTAGAGTTACTTGCAGGACTAGAATAATGTTTTTGGAAATTTGGATTATAGTTCTTCTTCCAAGCAGGGTTATAATCATTACGAGCTACGAAGTCTATTTCTTCAATATTTGATTCTAGTGTAGCTCATACGTGGGTTTCCTTACCTTTGACGGCTAATATGAGCTCATCCAGCTTAGCATTGAGTTCTTCATTTTCTTGAGGCGTGACAAAGTTCACCTTCTTTGTGTTTGATCTTTCCACATGCCATTGGGCATGGTTCTCTTGCATATTGTCTAGCACCTGCTTTGCGTTGGTAATTTGTTTGACCATAAATGTTCCTCCAGCCGCAGTACCAAGCATAGACTTAGACACAGGTTTAAGAGCATTATAAAATAAATGTAGAATTAACCAATCTTCCATCCCATGACTGGGACAATTTCTCAAGCATTCTTTCATTGTCTCCCATGCAAGCACTAGTGGCTCACGCTCTTCCTGTCTAAAACCTGTGATATTACATCTTAGTTGCATACTCTTTGCAGGTGGGAAAAATTTAGTTATAAATAAAGAAGTACATTCCACCCATGATGCAATAGTATTTCTAGGCAAAGATAGCAACCATTATTTTGATCTTCCTCTAAGAAAGAAAGGAAATAAGAGCAACTTGACCGCATCGAGGTCAACATATTTAATGTGCATCATATCACATATTTCAATGAAAGTATTCAAGTGCATACCTCCATCCTCAACAGCGGAGCCTCCAAATTGATTATGTTGAACCAAACTTAAATAATGGGGCTTAATTTCATAGTCCTCAGCAATAATTGCTGGCTGGGTAATAGGAGTACACAAATAATCATTGTTGGGAGTTGCAAACTCCCCAAGCTTCTTTTCAGCCATATTCCTAAGTTTTTGGGTTTTCTTAAGTAAGAACTTATAATAGTAAAAACAATAATTTAAATACTAACTATTTTTTTTGGATTTTCAAATAAAGACTAAAACTAAACTAACAAAAATAAAAACAAGAATTAAAACTAGCAAGGTTCCTACTAACCTTACTAGGGTAGCTATTGCTTCCCAACAACGGCGCCAGAAAAAGGGTTGATACCTTCGATCCGGATTATGGATGTAGTATAGCTCTTTTTCCCTAGTAGACCTAGGTTATCAAATCCTTGGGAAGCAGACTGCATAACAAAGTTACTTAAATGGACCTTCAGGAGTTTTAGAATTCTTTTTGTGTTTTACGGACCAAGAGTTTGTGATCTTTTGTTGTTGTTGTTGATGATGGAGAGAGAGGGCATAAGGCTTTCGGTTTCACCAGTAGCTGTGCAAAACATCTAATGGGTATAAAAGATAATAATAAAGTATGCATGTAATTGTTAGAGCAAGATAATTTTATGTGGGTAGTGCATCCATAATTACTATTGCCTCCGCAACCGCTTATAGCAATAACCTACTAGTCTCATCCATAGAATAAATAGAACTAATGATATGCATAGTGGTGTCACCATTAATCCCAAGTAAACCCCTCACATACAACCGTACTACCCTTTTCATCACTAGGGTTCCCATCCTGCAGATTATTCATTACTCACACTTCCTATACCTAGATCAATACTCGGGGTCTTGGGTAGCTAAAAAGTCCTTAGATTGAGGGAAGAGATGGTACATTAATCATCATATCATACAAACTAATACATGATCCCATCTATGATAAATAACACGCACAAAGATACATGGCTAGGCTGAAGCCCTTAGCCCAAGGAGAATTACTCACACAGAGATATGAAATCAACAATCATAAACATTGTAATGGAAATCATGAGATTGATAGTAATAGTCTTACAATGTCGCCTATCGGAGATGATATCTACTATTACAAGTGGTGGAATATGGCTTTGGTGGTGGAGAAGGGTTCAGAGATTAGATCTAGATCTATCCCTCTGATGTTGTGGTTTCTGATGGCTGGGTGTCGTCAGGGGGAAAACGATAGGAAGAGGGAGAGGCCTGTTTCTCGTCGCCCGAGGCCTCTTTATATAGGGGTCCCTTCATGAAAGTTGTTCTGTTTGACCTAACGGCGTCGGTACCAATTATACGGCAGGAACTATACAGATGGAATTTTGTTCCCACCATATAGTTGGTCGTTAAAGCTTCAACCTCCACTTCACGACTCCTGGTTTCTTTGAGTTGTTCACAATCTCTTATCTTTGACTTTAATGTTGTGATTCCCATCATCAAACGTCATTATCTGCGTAGGGAAAAAATAGAAAGACGGGATTGCATACCCTTTGATCATTAGGCATTAGTGGCAGGATTTAGAGAGATATTTCATCATAAATACGAATAATATATAGTTTAAATGCGGACGTGGAAGGCTATATTTCACAGCCATCAGTTGCGCGTGTAGATTTTCCCTGCTTTTGTTCTAGTTTGCGTAATGTTTTATACTAGATGTCTTTTGAGATTACCACGTAGTAGTTCTTTATGTGAATATATGCTTTCATCTTTTGTTATTGCAGATTGCTTTGTCCTTATACCTTGTTACTTGTGAATCTCCTAGGTCCCTTCGACTATGACTCTGACAACTTCGCCATTTCCCTTGGCCTTTGCCGAACCGATGACAAATGAGGCATCACAATTGCATTGCTGCGTGACCACATTTGAAGTTTGGAGAGGGATGTCCTCATCATCCGTGGCCACGCTGCCATTTGGAAATCCAAAATGGAACGGGCTGTCGCAAGGGATAAGTATGTTCTCTAAGTGTTTCAGTGGATTGGCAAACAACTTCAGTGTAAGCGGCAATCGGGTGCCTCGATTGGTTTTGTAGCTGTGTTTGTTCTTTTCGGCTTCTGAGCTATTACTTTTGCAGTTATCAACTTCCTCACCCAACTGGAGTTGGATGCCGGAGGATTCTTCTTGATGGACCGCGACCGAGCAGTCGTGGTCGCAACTATACAAGACACTGTCCATCAGGTGCTTCATGTTTTTAAGCATGCGAGGTCGTAATTCGTGTCCATCTGTGCTGCCATGCATGTTTCCATTGGATGCAGCTCCCTCCAGTTTCCTGGGGCTGCTGGGGAAGTTTCAGAGAACGGATGCCATAAAGGAGCTTGTGCAGCAACTTGTTGCAGGTGAAAAACCAGCGCTGGCCCTTGTTCGGCTGCACCGTCGGGACGTGGACCTGGCAGAAATAGCAACAGGGCCGCCTGTTCCCCCAGATGGTATGGCATGGAACATGCGCCCGCACTATGATGCGGTGGCTCGACATGCCAAAGACATTGTGCACTTCTTCAACGAGAGACTGAACGTTCTGCTTCAGCAAGGCTAATCCCTGCAATTATTGTATAGGACAATGTAAAATTTGTATAGTTCTGTTGGGGTGTTGCTTCCCTTGTAAAATTTGTAAAATGTATTGCATGTGATGCTTGTTGTTGTAAAGTTTGCATGCCATTTTTGTTATCCTGGTGTGGTCAGCTATTCAGGTGTATGCATTAATGTAAGAGTCGACGAAGTCGTTGGGTGAGGTGCGTCCCCCGAGGATGTTTGTACGAACATAAATTTTTATAAGGAAAAGACATATTGGCAAATGAACTTAGCTTTTATTCATCACATAGTAGGGAGTAAAAGGTTTGGCTGAGTAGCCTGGCTAAAAAGCCTTTTTGTAAGTAAAACAGCTAAGGATAGAAGCGTCACAACTGTGCGATGTTCAAGGGGTTGGCGTATGCTACTCCGGACTCGATGTCCTTGAGGCGGTAGGTGCCGCCTGGAATTATTTCAGTAACCACATAGGGGCCTCACCAGGGTGACTCGATCTTCAGGTGCCCTTTTTGCTTGATTTGCAGGACGAGGTCTCCTTCGACGAAGGACCTTGGACGCAGCCGACGGCTGCGGTAGTTGCAGCGACTTTGACGGTACACTGTCGAACAGGCGGCGGCGATGTCGCGTTCCTCGTCTAATAGGTCGAAGGCGTCTTCGAGTGCGGCCGTTTATTTGGCTTTGCTGTAAGCGATGACCCGTGGCGCTTTGTAGCATACCTCGGTAGGTTGCATTGCTTTGGCTCCGTGCAGAATGAAGAAGGGCGTGTAGCCGGTGGAGCTGTTTGGCGTTGTGTGCAGGCTCCAGAGGACGGAGGGTAGTTTGTCTTCCTAGGATCCCACCGCTCGTTCGAGAGGGCGCATGAGTCGTTTCTTGATCCCGTTGCAGACAATGTCGTTAGCTTTTTCGACCTGGCCATTGGTCTGCGGGTGCGCAACTGAGGAGTTCATGATGTTGATGTCAAGGCCTTCGCAGAAGTCTTGGAACTCTTTAGAGGTGAAGTTTGTGCCATTGTCGGTGATGATGCTATGGGGCACCCCGAACCTGTAGACAATGGACTAGAAAAACTTAATGGTAGTGACACCATTTTGGTTGGTGACGGGCGTAGCCTTGATCCACTTGGTGAACTTGTCGACTGCCACCAGGAGGAAGACGTATCCTCCGGGTGAGGACTTTTGCAGCTTGTCGACCGTATCGAGTCCCCATTGAGCGAAGGGCCAGGCTAGTGGTATAGGCCATAGCTCTGAGCCTGGTGCATGTGGTTTATCGGCAAACCATTGGTAGGCATTGCACTTCTCGACAATGTCCTTGGCATCACGCATCATGGTTGGCCAGTAGAATCCAGCTCATAGAGCCTTGGCGACTAGGGCGTGGCTACCAACATGGTGGCCATAGATGCCTTCGTGGATGTCGAGGAGGATGCTTTTCCCGTCACCATTGGTGACACATCATTGGAGGACTCCGGTGATGCTTTGTTTGTACAGTTCACCATTTAAAATGGTGAAGGCTTTGGACCAGTAGGCAATCTACCTCGCATCAGCCGGGCATCCGGTAGTAGCTTGCTCACTAGGTACTTGATGTATGGTTGAGTCCATGTTTGCTTGATTTCCAGGACTTGCATGCGGCTCACCAGCTCGATGTCCGTCTCTAGTTCTTCGGGTGTCTCCGTTTTCATAGGTGGTGCATCCCCCAAGTGCTCCGCAACGTCGACTGTGCCCTTTGAAGTTTTGCGCTTAAAGGAGCATTCGCAGATTTGTTCAAGGAACACATATGGCGGTACCAGAGCGCAGGTGGAGTCAATGTTGGCGATCTTGACAGCCTCCTTGTTGCTTTCTCGGCCATTGTGCCGGAGTTTGTATCCGTCGAAATTTCCTTCGAGTGAGTTATAGAGGTCGCGGTAGGTGATCATGTTGTCGCTGATTGCGTCGCATTGGTTCATTGTCTGCTGAACGAAAAGGTTCGAGTCGCCATAGATGACTAGTCGAGTGGCACCGCAGACCTTAGACATCCGCATGCCATGGATTAGCGCCTCATACTCATCCTCGTTGTTTGATGCGCAGAATCTCATCTGCAGCACATATATCATCCTATCCCCTTGAGGGGATGTCAAGATTACTCCGGCTCTAGCTCCTTCCCCATGTTTCGATCCGTCGAAGTGCATTGTCTACAGCTGGGACATGTCCGGGGTGTCCGGGAGATGCAGCTCCATCAAGTGGACAAGGAAGTCAGGGAGCACCTGTGATTTGTTGGCGGTGCGCCGCTCATAGATGATGTCCCGCGAGGATAGCTCGATGCCCCAAAGGTCCACTCGCCTCGTTGCCTCGGGTTGTTGAGGATGTGTGATAGTGGTGCGTTGTTGACAACCACTATCTAGTGCTCCTGTAAGTAGTGGCACAGTCATGCATACATCGTATCATAGCTTTTGATAGTGAGGGTACCTATGCTTCTTTGGTGTCATCACCTCGCTGAGGTAGTACACCAGGAGCTGCACCCCATGGATTTTTCCTTCCTCAGGTCGTTCGACTACAAGTGGCGTGCTGATCACCTAGTGTGTTGCGAAAATGTACAGCAGCATGGTCTCTCTCTCTATTGGTGTCACCAGTATGGGAGGTGCGGAGATCAGACGCTTGAGGTCTTCGAATGCTTCATCGGCTTCAGCCGTCCACTCGAATTTGTCCGACTTGTGGACCAACTGGTAGAAGGGGAGAGCCTTTTGCCCATGCGGCTGATGAACCCACTGAGCATTGTGATTCGTTTGGGTAGCTGCTGGACTCCTTTGACATTCTTCGTCGTCTCCATGGAGTATAGCCTTTATTTTCTTCGGTTTGGCCTCGATACCTCTCTCGGAGATGAAGTATTCGAGAAATTTTCCAGATGGGATGCCGCAGGCGCACTTTTCCGGGTTCAGCTTGATCCTGTATCAACCAAGGTTGTCAAACATATCTCAGAGATCGTCGATCAATGTTTGGCTCTCCTTGGTCTTTACAACTATGTCGTCGACATAGGAAGGCCTGCATGCACCTTTGGTAGGTTTCTCCTGCGTTCTTGAGCCTGAAAGGCATTGTGTTGTAGCCAAAAACCCTGAACGGCCTAATGAACGTCGTATTTTCTTGATCCTTGACCTTCATTGGAATTTTATTGTAGCCTGAGTAGGCATCAAGGATAGAGAGTCATTCACATACCATGGTGGATTCAGGGCCGTAAAGTCCACGCACATCCGCAGGATATCCGTGTCCTTTTTGGGGACCAGCACGGGGTTGTCTACCAAGGTGATTTATTTGATATCCCTTATTAAATTAGCAGGAGTCTATTGACTTTGATGCCAATTACCTCAACTCTTCCCTCAGATAGTCGACGCATCATCTGCTTGACTTGCCGCACATCTGGGTATATGTTGAGTGCGTGCTCGGCGAATTCCCTGGGAACTCCTAGCATGTCCGCAGGACACCAGGCGAAGGTTTCCCAGCGCTCATGGAGGAATTCAATGAGCGCGAGTTCCTATGCGGGACTCAGGTTGTTGGCAATCAAATCCGTCTTGGTGGGACCTGACCTATGCGGGACTCAGGTTGTTGGCAATCAAATCCGTCTTGGCGCGAGTTCCTATGCGGGACTCAGGTTCCTATGCGGGACTTAGGAATTCAATGAGCGCGAGTTCCTATGCCTTCGTGCTGACCATGGAGTCGAAGGATAGGTCAGGTGCGTTCTGCTTGGTCATTGGGGGCAGAATGTGGTATGTCGACTCCTTCAACATTGCGAGTTTCTCCTTCATGCCAAAGGACTAGGAGATTCTGTTAAAGTCCCTGTCACAGCTATCGGACTTGGTGAAGCTTCATGGGATGATGATGACGTTGTTGGGTCCTGGCATCTTCAGCAGGAGGTACGTATAGTGCGGTACTTCAAGGAATCTTGCGAATGCCATGCGACCGAGGATGGTGTGGTATTGTGAGGGACAGTCGACCACCTCAAACTCAATCCGCTCATGCCTGTAGATCTTGGGGGTGACGAAGATGATGACGAGCCATATTTTACCCAGGGGTACACTCCCTATCGCTAGGACTACGCCTGAAGAGCTCTGTGTCGCTGCGACAATTTGTGGTCTTCCACCTCAGATGAGGACGTGCAACTCTTCTTGAATTTCATTGCGGACTTTTTCTTTGGCTAGGGTCTCTTCTCTAGTTAACGCGGCTCCGACAAGCCCAAGACCTACGATTGCAGACTTGTGGACGGCGGATCGTGGGTCCCCGACTCCGACAAGCCCAAGACCTACGATTGCAGACTTGTGGACGGCGGATCATGGGTCCCCGACTGGTAGTTGATTGGCAAGCAGGTACGTAGTAGCTTCTATGACCACGACCTATGGTGTTTTGGGCATCATGTTGCCCTGGGAGTCCATCGACATGAAGGACAGATCGAGTGCCTTGGTAGCCTCGCGTCTTGCGCTAGGGTCCATTCGCTCTAGTCGAGAGCGACTCTTGTAGGCGGCGTGGTTGTTGTAGCCTTTTCAGGAGGAACCACCAATGGAGGAGAGAGCGACTCATCGCATGCTTGATTTTTCGGCTGCCTTCCGACGTTGTTCGAGCTCTTTGTGTTGCGCAACCTGTCGGTTGTATTCCTTCACGGGGAGCCTTTGGTAGCCCATCAGCATGTGACGTGAGACGTCTATCGGCAGGGGTTGCCTCGCAAGGCCTCTCGGAGCCTCTCCCACTCGACCTCAAAGAGGAGGTCTTCCATTTGCAGAGTTAGGGGGAGCTTGCGGATTGCCATGTTGTTGATGTGGGCATCATTGACGACCGCGCACATGAAGCGGTGGGGGAGATTGTTTCTCCTACAACTCTCAGATCTTGAATCATAGGTTCCTTCCTTCGTAGGAGAGTCGCATAGATCAGAGCTGTAGATCTTCTGCTGTCATCCGAACCACGCGTCAGCGAGGGTGCGCTTACGACACCTATTGGTCGCACCCATGAAGCATGTGCGATCGCCGGAGGCACCACCAGTTCAGGGAGGTGAAGGGTGCCAACCTTGCCTACCTAGAAGCATAGGCTCCCAAGCATCATGTCGACTCTGTCTCCTACAGAATTGCAGTCTTGGCGGGTCACTGACGAGTGGACAGTGAAGTCGATCATGCCGAGGAGGAGGTGGTCCTCCGTCCTAGAGGAGTCAAAGATTGCGGTGGATGGGGCCATAATGACCGCAACATCGGCATCCCTAGTTCCCATAGACGACGCTAATTTACAAGGGTTCCACTTATCAATGCCCATTGTTATGGACTTGGGTTTTGGAGAAGGAGGGGTCGCTGGAGATGGCGGAACAGCTAACAGGTAAGCAACACGGGACACGGTGTTTTCCTAGGTTCAAGCCCCTAGAGGGAAAACCCTACTCCTGCTTGTCTTGTCTCGATAAATGGCGATGCCGGAGGTTAAAGGGGTCCGCAGATTGGATCTGGCGAGGTATGTGCTAGGTTATGAGGTAGGTCCTCCTCGCCGTGCCCTCCTGGCCTTTATATAGATAGGCCAGGTCTCGTGATAGGTCGAGTCGGTTACAAGTTTAGGGTTTCTCCCTTCAAGTTTCTATCCAAAGAAGACGTGTCCGCCAAGGAGTCGAATCCTTCCTGGGCTTGGGTGTAACACCCTCAGAATCGACCCTATGCAAGTTTCAGCGATTCCCGCCAAACCCGCATAGAAACGATTCAAAGGTGCCCACCAGGCACTTTCGTGCGGGTGGAAAACGAAGTAATAACATTACACAACAGTCCTCGATGGGACCCACAGAACAGATATATATACAACACGACTCCATGAGTCAAGAACACAGATATAATATACAAAGATCCAAATCACCTTGAAAATGATAGAGCGTCCGACTACGGACAAGATGCAAATGGGGCTAAGAGCCCTGAAGAATAACCAATGGCGTCCATAACCCTGCCCAGGCCAAGCCGGAAGGGTAACCCTGCTAACGATGTCGATCTCAAAACCTGCTTAACAAAAAGGGGTGCCGACAAAGGGCAAAGGAAAAAGAGAGAGCGGTCAGTACTGAGGCCAGTACACGGCGAGACTAGAATTCGGCGGTCCTCGCCTACATAGGTATGGTGGACTGAAGCGGCAGCGCAGCATGCACTAAACAACCTATAGAGACTCGATATAACTGGCGGCTATCAGAGAGGGGTAAGAAAGACCTATTCGGAACCAACCTGATTCTAACACCAAACAAACCCATCCTGGTATTCCCCCTCGATACTAACCGAGAAAGTCAACCGAGGCACTCACACCGTTGGCAGTTTTATTCATTCGTTATAGTTGCGGCAATTACTAGTCAAATATAGATAGTCATCCTGATAAAGTAAGCAGTGGACAGTTTTAATTAACCATTCCGTTGTAGTTGCGTCACTTACTAGTCAAATACAATTAGCATGAGACATCCCAAAACCCAGCAGTTGTTGGTACTTTTATTTAGCCATTCCGTTGCAGTGAAGCTGATTACTAGTCATATCGGATACAAGTCAATTTATAACAGTAAACTTTAGTTATATTTGTCTATGATCGAGACCTGTGCTCCAAGTCGTCCATAACCGCGGACACGGCTTCTCGAAAAGATTTAACCCTGCAGGGGTGCACCAAAGTATCCACACGCACTTCGACCCTTTTTGCCAGATCAGTTAACATACACCCATCGGTATGTCGGCGGGGCCTAAGTCATGACGTTTCCCAGACCCAAAGCAAGCACGGGGGGCCACCCCACTAAGTCTACCCGCAACGAAGTCGGCCGGTCTCCGAGACGGACTCAGGGTTTGCGTCAGTGGCTGTAAACGACTGGGAACTCGAAAACTCGGGATTGTCGATACCGGGAAAACACTCCGCTTCCAAAACAGTACAGTGTGCAGTACCTCGCACAATTTAATTAAAGCAGTAAAGCATGGCATAAGTACAGGATAGTAATAAAGCCCCAAACTACTTGTGGCCCCCAGTACAGTACTTTGAAATCAGGTACTAAATCGATGGGGTGCCCATACATCCCACATGTGGTTAGCGCGCTCGATCTCGGAACAGGTGTCAAGAACTTGGGGTCCTACGGGACACAAGTGGACGGTTAACAACCAAATAACATCTATTGCCCACCTGTGCCTCTGCTTACCTACTTCAATTTTAGTTATTAAACAATAATTGAATTAACGATAATTAAAGCCATGATCATCTCCAACATTAAACATGCGGCAATACTCCAACAACTGTGGTACTGGATGACACGCAACAGCACTTGAGCAAGCGACTACGACGCGCAAGTCCAACTATCTACCAAACAACAGGTAATAGGATGTGTCCAAGGCAATATAAGGCTGCAAGGGATTTCACGGGAATGAAAACTAGAGCATCGCAACACAGATAGCAATAGATCAACAGGAGGGAATAAATACTATAAAAGTAAGATAGGTAGAAAGGGGGAGGTGCTCGCCTGAAAAACATTGCCGAAGGTTCAACCGACGATCGGGGCGAAGCTCACATCAACTCAACGGCCTTATCCGCGAAGAAGCAAAACACTAGAATAAACACCGGATGCACTATTTAATACTACGGCAGAAGATCGGGCATGATGCATGTATGATGTATGACATGGCAAAGATGCGATGCAATTAGGCAATATTACGCGGAACCGGGGGTCCCGACAATTAATTAAACGGTTCAAGTTATTTATCTACCCCGCAAATTAAATGTTGTAAAAACAGGGCAAGATAAGTTACCGGTTCGCTACACAAATTTAAATGAGGCCAATATAAGACTAGATTTGCCCGCATATGGCCCCATATTTAATTTAGGTGAATCGGCATAAGGCCCCCAAACCACATAAATATGCATGTGAGTATGACAATTTAATATGCAACAATTTATATAGATGGCATTTATAAAATAGGGGCTCAGATCAGGGTCACACATCGGGGTTCGGAAGATCTTGGGGTTCCGGGGGGTTCGGGGTCGGTCTTAGGGTTCAGGGTTCGACGGGATCGTTCTCGGATAACAGAGTAGATCTTGGCGCATCCGTGGTCTTCGGGTCATGTCGACGGTCATGGCGTTCGGGATGAAGTACTTGTTGTATTCGCATCGGCGACCTTGGCGTCCGGGTTCTCGACAAACTTGGCGTCCGAGATGAAGGGCTCGTCGTCCGGGGATCCTCCGAGTCCGTGTTGACGACCTTGGGGTTCCGACTTTGGTTGTTGGCCGTGAACTTGTTCCGCGAAGGTACGGTCTTCGGGTCCGGGAGGTAGATCTTGAGGTACCGGCGGGTTCGTTGCCGGTGGTCCTTTGGGTGTCTCCGGTTTTGACCATCGTAGGGCGATGTAGATCTTGGCAACCGTCAGCGCTCATGTGCAGGGACAAAACAGACATGGGCTAATGGCAGAACGCCGGAGGAGACGGACACTGGCAACACGCGGGGAGCTCGACGATGAACTGCAGTTGCTGCAGGCGGACCTCGAGGCTCGCAGAGACATAGGCGGGGCGGCGGCGCTCGGCAGGTAGAAGAGGCGGGGAGGGCCCGTCGCGGCTCGGCGCTTCGGGAGGCCGACACGGCGCAGGCGGCCAGCCAGGGTCCCGCAGGGGCGGCGAGGAGCTTGACGGGGCGCGGACGGCAACGCGGTTCCGGCGAGGTGAAGGGGCCGCGGGTCGGCAACGGGGAGGCGCGGGAGAGGAGGGCTCGGGCGGCGGGATCCTGCGGCCAGAGGAGGAGGCGGCCAGGGGAGAGTGGGGCGGAGGAGGCCGGGCGTGCTGGGGTCAGGCGAGGTGGGGAGGTGGGCGACGGGGCCGAGGCGCTCGGGCTCGGCGACGCACTGGGAGGAGAGGGGGTGGTTGAGGCAACGGCGGTGGGGCGGAAGGGCCGGGGCCGAGCGGGGCGAGCCTGGCGGCGGCTCGCGAGGAGAGGCGGAGGCGAGGCGGCCGGAGGAGCTCCGGGCGAGGGAGGGGAGACGGGGAGGAAGCGCCGGGTAGGAGGCCGGGGGCGCGCCGGCGGCGGGGAGCCGAGGCCGAGCGGCGGTGGCGGGGGTTGGTGAGAGGTGCGGGGAGCGGGTGTTGCGGGAGGGAGAGGACGCGTGGGGAGGCGTGCGCGTGTGTGGCGTGTGGGACCCGCGGGTGGGCCGCGCAGGGTGCGTGCGTGCTGCGGCCAGGGAGGGAGTGGGGCTGCGGGTGTGTGTGACGCTGTGTGGGTTGGGGTGGGGCCCAGGGAGAGAGAGTGGGGAGTGGGGGTGAGAGAGAGGATTGGTGAGGTGGCGGTGGGTGTGATGAGGTGGAGGGAAAGGTGAGGTGGAGGGAGGGGATTGGTGGGGATGATGTGGAGAGGGCTGGGTAGATTAGGACTAGGTAGAAAAGGGTCTAGGTTTAAGGTGGACCGATTGTAGGTAGTCTGGACCGATTGGGCCTCTGGCCTGACCGGTCGGACTGCCTCTCCGGACAAAATATTTTTATTGTTTTAATTTTATTTGTAAAACATTTTTGTAAATACTTTTTAGACAAATAAAAGATCTGACCAGACCGATGTTTTAATTTGAAATAAGACGGGGGCTATTTAGAAAACAAAACTAGGCGTTTCGAAAATAATTTCAGACAAACAATGCATGATGATGACGATGCAATGCACAAAAACAACGCGATTTTCTAGTAGTGGTTTTTGCGGGATGCCACAATTCGACACCACTAACGATGGATCTCGCCCTCGAGATCCGCCTCATGGTACCGGAAAAAAGGTCAGTGATCTGCATCTTCTCGCTTCGTGTAGATCCTCGCGACACCACTAACAAGAGGTCGTTGTCCGTGATCGTCGACGGAACACTCCAGGAACAAAAGGTCGAAGGTAGAGGTATCAACAAATAAAGCCACCTCTAGCTTCCGTGGACGGAGTAAAATTGCTGGATCCACTGATTCGGTGTACAAGAGCGAATGATAAGAGTAGTCGGATGGTGATCAGTCCATCGCACACCCAAACCATTACTCTGCACACGAATAGGCGGATTATGCAACCAACTTTGGGAATTCAGATTGTAGATCTCGACAAGCGAGGTTCGGAAACAAAGGAGTGATGCAGACTCTGCATCGGATCTGGCATAGATGATGTCGTCGCGTCGGGAAACACCGGAAGACACGAGAAGGAACAAAGAGAAGTCCACCAGACGAAGGATTCCTCGGATAGCATGAAGACCAGATGTAGCAACACCGTTACCAGAGGAGGAAGCGAAACCCTGAAGGTACGACGGAACCCAACCACGAGAAATCCTGGACTCGAAGAGAGAGAAAAGAGCGGATTCAAAACACGCAGAGGTGAGAGGAGAGCAGCAGAGGGGTAAGGAGTAAAATCAGACCTAATCAGAACTATCCAACCGATTTTTCAAAAATAGTTTTGACACTCTACTTCGGCCGTTAGCTAGGTTATCCTACAGGCTGGACTTGTGGGGTATCGCAAATGCTGAGCTCTGATACCACTCTGTAACACCCTCAGAATCGACCCTATGCAAGTTTCAGCGATTCCCGCCAAACCCGCATAGAAACGATTCAAAGGTGCCCACCAGGCACTTTCGTGCGGGTGGAAAACGAAGTAATAACATTACACAACAGTCCTCGATGGGACCCACAGAACAGATATATATACAACACGACTCCATGAGTCAAGAACACAGATATAATATACAAAGATCCAAATCACCTTGAAAATGATAGAGCGTCCGACTACGGACAAGATGCAAATGGGGCTAAGAGCCCTGAAGAATAACCAATGGCGTCCATAACCCTGCCCAGGCCAAGCCGGAAGGGTAACCCTGCTAACGACGTCGATCTCAAAACCTGCTTAACAAAAAGGGGTGCCGACAAAGGGCAAAGGAAAAAGAGAGAGCGGTCAGTACTGAGGCCAGTACACGGCGAGACTAGAATTCGGCGGTCCTCGCCTACATAGGTATGGTGGACTGAAGCGGCAGCGCAGCATGCACTAAACAACCTATAGAGACTCGATATAACTAGCGGCTATCAGAGAGGGGTAAGAAAGACCTATTCAGAACCAACCTGATTCTAACACCAAACAAACCCATCCTGGTATTCCCCCTCGATACTAACCGAGAAAGTCAACCGAGGCACTCACACCGTTGGCAGTTTTATTCATTCGTTATAGTTGCGGCAATTACTAGTCAAATATAGATAGTCATCCTGATAAAGTAAGCAGTGGACAGTTTTAATTAACCATTCCGTTGTAGTTGCGTCACTTACTAGTCAAATACAATTAGCATGAGACATCCCAAAACCCAGCAGTTGTTGGTACTTTTATTTAGCCATTCCGTTGCAGTGAAGCTGATTACTAGTCATATCGGATACAAGTCAATTTATAACAGTAAACTTTAGTTATAGTTGTCTCTGATCGAGACCTGTGCTCCAAGTCGTCCATAACCACGGACACGGCTTCTCGAAAAGATTTAACCCTGCAGGGGTGCACCAAAGTATCCACACGCACTTCGACCCTTTTTGCCAGATCAGTTAACATACACCCATCGGTATGTCGGCGGGGCCTAAGTCATGATGTTTCCCAGACCCAAAGCAAGCACGGGGGGCCACCCCACTAAGTCTACCCGCAACGAAGTCGGCCGGTCTCCGAGACGGACTCAGGGTTTGCGTCAGTGGCTGTAAACGACTGGGAACCCAAAAACTCGGGATTGTCGATACCGCGAAAACACTCCGCTTCCAAAACAGTATAGTGTGCAGTACCTCGCACAATTTAATTAAAGAAGTAAAGCATGGCATAAGTACAGGATAGTAATAAAGCCCCAAACTACTTGTGGCCCCCAGTACAATACTTTGAAATCAGGTACTAAATCGATGGGGTGCCCATACATCCCACATGTGGTTAGCGCGCTCGATCTCGGAACAGGTGTCAAGAACTCGGGGTCCTACGGGACACAAGTGGACGGTTAACAACCAAATAACATCTATTGCCCACCTGTGCCTCTGCTTACCTACTTCAATTTTAGTTATTAAACAATAATTGAATTAACGATAATTAAAGCCATGATCATCTCCAACATTAAACATGCGGCAATACTCCAACAACTGTGGTACTGGATGACACGCAACAGCACTTGAGCAAGCGACTACGATGCGCAAGTCCAACTATCTACCAAACAACAGGTAATAGGATGTGTCCAAGGCAATATAAGGCTGCAAGGGATTTCACCGGAATGAAAACTAGAGCATCGCGACACAGATAGCAATAGATCAACAGGAGGGAATAAATACTATAAAAGTAAGATAGGTAGAAAGGGGGAGGTGCTCGCCTGAAAAACATTGCCAAAGGTTCAACCGACGATCGGGGCGAAGCTCACATCAACTCAACGGCCTTATCCGCGAAGAAGCAAAACACTAGAATAAACACCGGATGCACTATTTAATACTATGGCAGAAGATCGGGCATGATGCATGTATGATGTATGACATGGCAAAGATGCGATGCAATTAGGCAATATTACGCGGAACCGGGGGTCCCGACAATTAATTAAACGGTTCAAGTTATTTATCTACCCCGCAAATTAAATGTTGTAAAAACAGGGCAAGATAAGTTACCGGTTCGCTACACAAATTTAAATGAGGCCAATATAAGACTAGATTTGCCCGCATATGGCCCCATATTTAATTTAGGTGAATCGGCATAAGGCCCCCAAACCACATAAATATGCATGTGAGTATGACAATTTAATATGCAACAATTTATATAGATGGCATTTATAAAATAGGGGCTCAGATCAGGGTCACACATCGGGGTTCGGAAGATCTTGGGGTTCCGGGGGGTTCGGGGTCGGTCTTAGGGTTCAGGGTTCGACGGGATCGTTCTCGGATAACAGAGTAGATCTTGGCGCATCCGTGGTCTTCGGGTCATGTCGACGGTCATGGCGTTCGGGATGAAGTACTTGTCGTATTCGCATCGGCGACCTTGGCGTCCGGGTTCTCGACAAACTTGGCGTCCGAGATGAAGGGCTCGTCGTCCGGGGATCCTCCGAGTCCGTGTTGACGACCTTGGGGTTCCGACTTTGGTTGTTGGCCGTGAACTTGTTCCGCGAAGGTACGGTCTTCGGGTCCGGGAGGTAGATCTTGAGGTACCGGCGGGTTCGTTGCGGGTGGTCCTTTGGGTGTCTCCGGTTTTGACCATCGTAGGGCGATGTAGATCTTGGCAATCGTCAGCGCTCACGTGCAGGGACAAAACAGACATGGGCTAATGGCAGAACGCCGGAGGAGACGGACACTGGCAACACGCGGGGAGCTCGACGATGAACTGCAGTTGCTGCAGGCGGACCTCGAGGCTCGCAGAGACATAGGCGGGGCGGCGGCGCTCGGCATGTAGAAGAAGCGGGGAGGCCCGACGCGGCTCGACGCTTCGGGAGGCCGACACGGCGCAGGCGGCCAGCGAGGGTCCCGCAGGGGCGGCGAGGAGCTTGACGGGGCGTGGACGGCGACGCGGTTCCGGCGAGGTGAAGGGGCCGCGGGTCGGCGACGTGGAGGCGCGGGAGAGGAGGGCTCGGGCGGCGGGATCCTGCGGCCAGAGGAGGAGGCGGCCAGGGGAGAGTGGGCGGAGGAGGCCGGGCGTGCTGGGGTCAGGCGAGGTGGGGAGGTGGGCGACGGGGCCGAGGCGCTCGGGCTCGGCGACGCACTGGGAGGAGAGGGGGGTGGTTGAGGCGACGACGGTGGGGCGGAAGGGCCGGGGCCGAGCAGGGCGAGCCTGGCGGCGGCTCGCGAGGAGAGGCGGAGGCGAGGCGGCCGGAGGAGCTCCGGGCGAGGGAGGGGAGACGGGGAGGAAGCGCCGGGGAGGAGGCCGGGGGCGCGCCGGCGGCGGGGAGCCGAGGCCGAGCGGCGGTGCGGGGGTTGGTGAGAGGTGCGGGGAGCGGGTGTTGCGGGAGGGAGAGGACGCGTGGGGAGGCGTGCGCGTGTGTGGCGTGTGGGACCCGCGGGTGGGCCGCGCGGGGTGCGTGCGTGCTGCGGCCAGGGAGGGAGTGGGGCTACGGGTGTGTGTGACGCTGTGTGGGTTGGGGTGGGGCCCAGGGAGAGAGAGTGGGGAGTGGGGGTGAGAGAGAGGATTGGTGAGGTGGCGGTGGGTGTGATGAGGTGGAGGGAAAGGTGAGGTGGAGGGAGGGGATTGGTGGGGATGATGTGGAGAGGGCTGGGTAGATTAGGACTAGGTAGAAAAGGGTCTAGGTTTAAGGTGGACCGATTGTAGGTAGTCTGGACCGATTGGGCCTCTGGCCTGACCGGTCGGACTGCCTCTCCGGACAAAATATTTTTATTGTTTTAATTTTATTTGTAAAACATTTTTGTAAATACTTTTTAGACAAATAAAAGATCTGACCAGACCGATGTTTTAATTTGAAATAAGACGGGGGCTATTTAGAAAACAAAACTAGGCGTTTCGAAAATAGTTTCAGACAAACAATGCATGATGATGACGATGCAATGCACAAAAACAACGCGATTTTCTAGTAGTGGTTTTTGCGGGATGCCACATTGGGCCACCCAAAATTCTCCTAGGATTCACGATTGAGGTACATCTTCTTCATGGACATTGAGTTCGAAGAGTTTGGGGGCGATGCAAGGGACGTTAGGCTGGGTATGAGCATCGATGAACTCAATCATTTTGGCAACCAGAGTAGCACGCATAGCAGGCTGCCTGTTTTTGTATGGACGTACAACATCCGCCTGTGGCTCTGCATGAAGCAAAGGTACGTACATATGATCATTCTTATTCAGGGTCCGAAACAACCAGGTATCGATATGCATCTTTATCTCGGGCTATTGAAAGAGGAGTTAGCCACGTTTTGGGAGACGCCATCCCGTACGTGGGACGCCTACACTAGAGAATATTTCCCTTTGAAAGTCGTGTTGCTCATGATGGTGCTGGACTATCCTTGTTACACATATATATCAGCCCCACAGACACAATGCATGTCTCAAGTGCATGTATAAGACCACGCATCTCTAGCTACCAAAGGATCCCGAGTTTTTGAAAACCGTGTTCCAAGGGACTCGAAAGTGGCTTCACATGGATCACCCATGGAGAAAATGCGGTGACCTGTCTGATGGTAAAGACGAGCTCAAAAGAGCCCCATGTACAAGGAGCAGCGAAGAAATTGTGGAGCTTCTGAATAATTGGGAAGAGTGCCCTGCGCCAGGAAAGAAGTGACCGAGGAAAAAGCCATTGTTGGGTGTATGGAAAGAGAGGTATGTTTTCTGGGACCTCTCGTACTAGAAGGTCTTCCACATTCTCCATAGCCTCGATGTATTGCACATCATGAAGAACGTTACCGAGAGTCTCTTTGGCACTCCGCTCAACATGCCGGAGAGGACCAAGGATGTCCAAAAGAAAGAAACAACCTGAAATTGCTTGGCATCAAGAAGGAACTTCAGTATGCTGATAGTGTTGATGATGACGATCAGACGGAAGGGACTCTAGGTCACTTCAGAAGGGTTTAGAAGAATGAGGTTGTGGTACTTCGTTGCCTGCTTCACTCTGTGTCAGGAGAGATCGATCAGTTTTTTAGGTGCCTCCTAGGAGTCAAATTTCCTCACGGTTACTCAGAAATATAAGTAGATATATGAACGTAGCGAAGAAGAGATTCAGCAGTATGAAGTCTCATGACTATCACATGCTGATGACACAGATACTTCCAGTTGTGATCCGATGGATAATGGACGAGCACGTCCGTGAGACGCTGTTTGGCCTCTTCAACTTCTTCGACGTCATCTCTAGGAAGTTGATCGGCATGAAGCAGCTCGACAGGCTACAGGAACAGATCATGGTGATACTATGTGATCTCGAGATTTACTTCCCGCCCACATTCTTCGACATCATGGTGCATCTGCTTGTCCATGTCGTCGATCACATCATCTAGCTCGGGCCGACATTCCTGCACAACATGATGCCATTTTAAAGGTTGAATGGTGTCATCAAAGGATTAGTTTGCAACAGGCCCCGCCCAGATGGAAGCATATCCAAGGGCTCTCTTATCTACAAGTTTATCTCCTTCTGTCAGAACTATCTAACTGTCGAGAATGAGGATGTTGGAATACCCACCAAGAAGCACCTCGGATGGCTTGCTGGGTATGGTCACCGAGAGGGCTACCCCTCACTACATGTCGGCATTGCTAATTGGCGCATTGACTTTGACAGGACACACCAATTCGCACTACAACACATTGAATTGGTTGGCCCTTGGGGGGAAGAGCACAAAAGCTTAATCGAGCAGGAGTATATGAAGCGGGGCCGCTCAAGGAAGATGGGAGACGTAACGAGAGAGCACAACTCCAGTTTCACAGGTTGGTTCAAGAAAAGGCTGCTAGACAATCCCTCGCGGATACCTTCTATAGAATATCAAAAAATCATATTCTCCTTGTCACAGGGCCCAGCGCATAACCTAAGGACCTATCAGTTGTTTGACATCAACTGTTATAGATTCTACACCGA
Organism: Avena sativa; assembly: GCA_916181665.1. NCBI lineage: Eukaryota > Viridiplantae > Streptophyta > Magnoliopsida > Poales > Poaceae > Avena > Avena sativa. The sequence continues at coordinate 144,057,870 of OV702280.1, forward strand.
GGAAAAGGACATGAATAGGGAATATTAAAACTCAGGAGTAACTATGACGTCCTTCGCTAATGACGAGACTACTATCATGGAAATATTCTATGGAAGGATCGAGGAGATATGGGAGCTCTACTACTTTGGAGAGACGGTATCGATGTTCCATGTTAGATGGGCCAAGAACGTCGAAAAAGAAGGCCGATATTTCACCTCCTGTGTTATACCCAATGCCAAGTCGGTGAAGAACGCCACCACGAAAAATGAGACATGGGTACTCGATAGCCAAGTTGATCAATGTTTCCTTATTACCGACCCGTCAAACCCAGTCGTGTTGTAGTGAGGAGGGGCAAGAGGAGCATCATCAGAATGGAAAGATCCGCCAATGAGTAAGACTTTGAAAACAATGGCGATCCGAAAAACGACGAGGAATTCAACAAGTACCTCGACATGCCTACTATAGTAAGAAGGAAGACCACACTACCTACTAAAGGTTCTCCGTTCACGAGAAGAAATATCAAAGTGCCCGGGCTAAAGTATTCAACCGCGAATAAAAAAGGCAAGAATACTGTGAAGACAGGCTAGCTCGATACATCACATGACGACGTGTGACCTTTTTTGTGTATTAATTCACATGTGTGCTCGCAAATATATATTATTTAGAGACTAAAACATATATCGTGTTATTCGTGTGGGTGTATAATTTCATATGTGTGTGACAAGCGCATATCATTGGAACGCGCCACAAAAGTTTCAACTTACGTGGCACATTCCAACGATATGCATCACAGAACCTTGGCACTTAGTCAAATGGATGGTTCGGCCTTTTCTTTCCCCACCTCCCTTTCCCTTTCCCCAAATCGAACGCCTGGCGAACCCTAGCTCCCATCCACACGCCGGATGAACCCGCACGCGCCGCCCGCATGCATGCCCTAGCTCACGCATGCTGCCGTAAATCGAACGCACACATGCACGCCCTAGCTCCCGTGCGCACTCCTAACGAACCCAAGCCCCTGCATGCCCGCCCTAGCGTCGCCCTCACACGGGCATGCCCGTGGAGGAGGAGCCACCATGCGCCCATGGAGGAGGATCCGCTGGAGCCCGTCCCAGGCGCCCTAGAAGGAGCAGGCCAGTCTCGCAGCAGGAGCACCACCACCAGGCCACCTCGCTGATGACCACCTCCCCATCCGCAGGTACTATCACATCACTGATCCCTCTCTCTTTTGCCTCAGGATGCTGCTGCTCTAGCTAGTCTCATTTCAAAAATTGGGGCCATGTTAAACTCCTGCGTTGTTTCGGATAAAAGGGCATTAGAGGGATCTCGATCATGACTATATATAGCTCTCTTGTTTACCACAAACAAACTCTTCTACGTGTGCCTCATCTTGTTTTCCTCAATGATAAAATATAAACAATAAAGTTAACCACCCTATTCTCTCACTACATGCATGTGGTTTGCTCCTGCTATTACAAAGTTGGTGTTATGTATGTATTGCTACTTATCAAGGATTAGGCTCTAGATATATGAGAAACAAACAAACACAATTGTTTATTGAAGAGAAGAATTTGGCACCTAATCTCATGGTGCTCATGTTATATACTGATGTGGGAGAGTTATTTGGTACCAGCTTGTGTAGGTGCTCATGTTTTTTATATAAACCTGATTAGGATATATTTACTTGTTGGATTTAAATTCCAGTGCATGTGTAGAGGACTAGTGAAGTTGACAGAAACATGTTTTTCCTAACATTAAATTGGTATGTGTTCTAGATGGCCTAATAGATAGGGTCTAAGTTATGTGCATTTGCAAAGTTGATGCCTATGATTTTCTAGCTAGTTGTTGTTGCCTAAACCAAAGAAAATTTCCTAATTGTTTCCTTTGGAGGAGTACTGGTTTGTTGCTTATTGTGGCCTTGGGTTCCACTCCAAACATTCAGGTAATAATTTCATGTGTCGTATGTGGAAGTGAACAATTTTTTGTCTATTGTCCATGTGATGGATGGACGAGCTGAGATTTTTATTCGACCAGTGCTTGCTGTAGTGTTCTGGTAATATGTTACTAACATGGGACTACTACTACTTGATATGTGTTCAGGTTCAAGTTCAAGGTTAGGATGGTATGAGTAGCTATCACCCAAACAATTATTCTGATATACTACTACTCGATATGTAGTATTATCTTCATTCATTGTGTTCTTAAATATTTTACTATTTGCAAATGATAAGAAACAAGCTGTGGGGTGGGTAAAAAATGACAAATTATGTTGTAATCATATTGATTCATCATACGATGTGGTACTTAAGTGTTAAATATATCATTCTTATTTTAAATGCTTGGGATTTTTTGTTCGCATGCTCTATAGTTGCAGTATATGTTAGAGGTGCTCATATATATGTTCATGTGCTTATATGCCCATATTCTCCTGTGCTAACAGGTCCATGTTATGGATGGTGGTCTTTTTAACCTGGGATAGGTTTCTATATTATGTCCAATTTAAGGAACCCCGATACTAGTACTCTGTTTTATAAATATGAGAACAATTTGTTATCAATGCACATATACTTGGCTCCATAATGCTGAATCTTAAGATTCTACTAAATCTGGTGTGCTTGAGTTATATCTAGATGAAATGGTGCTGCTGTGAAATGGTGCTTCTATGCTTGAGTTCTTAAGGTCTGCCTATATAAAACTAATTATGCATGTTATGAAACGGTGTTGCTTTTGTGAATGATGTAGCTTTTCATTAAAGAAATTTCTATACAAATGGTGTTGTTGCTGTGAAATTGTGTTGCTACTGCTGTGAATGTTATGAATGATGTGCTGCTGTGAATGATGGATGGGGTCTAACGAGGGTTCGACACGTCTATGCCCATTGCTATGGACTTGGGTTTTGGAGAAGGAGGGGACGCTAGAGATTGCGGAATGGCTAACAAACAAGAAACACGCGACACGGTGTTTACCCTTGTTGAGGCCCCAAGAGGGAAAACCCTACTCCTGCTTGTCTGCTCTCGATTAATGGCGATGTTGAAGATTACAGGGGTGCACAGATTGGATCTAGTGAGGTGTGTTCTAGGTTATGAGGTAGGTCCTCCTCGCTATGCCCTCCTGACTTTTATATAGATAGTCCAGGTCTCGGGATAGGTCGAGTCAGTTACAAGTTTATGGTTTCTCCCTTCAAGTTTCTATCCGAATAAGACGTGTCCGCCAAGGAGACGAATCCTTCCTAGGCTTGTGCCACCCAAAATTCTCTTAGGCTTCATGATTGAGGTACATATTATTCATGGACTTCTGCCAGGCCGGACCGGGTAGGCTAAAATCAAGCACCCGTAGCGCATACCCATATTAGTAGCCCCCGAGTGTTCAGTCGAATCGCAGATTTGACTAGATACTCTTAAATATTTCGAGTGCTTTTCATCCGAACATGTTTCGAGTCAACGTGTTGCTTCATAAGGATAGTTGATATGCTTGCCTGACTCTCTTACGGATCGAGGTTATCTGCCTTTGGGCAAAACAACGGTATCTACTCAGTCTTGAGTCCCCGGACTCGAATCCAGAAAATTGTTTGCGTAAATCGACTCAGGTCGTGGAGGTCTTATAGGAGTCGAATTCCAGTGTTCTAAGTTATGTACCCAACATGTCTGTCAGGATTTTTCATCGTCCTATTGACACGGGATATTACTGGCAGAGCGCATTCGGGTGCGTTACCAGGCAATCATATTGTATATGTAGGTATTATCTTTGCGTCGCAGACACAACATCTGAAAGTTTATCACCGTGGACGCGTGTCGCGTGACTAAGGAGACGTTATTTCTCTTATTGTTATTTTTGGGCGGAGTCGCCGGTTATTCTGTAGGTGAAGGATTCGAAGGATCACAGTCAATTGATTCATAGGGTGCGACCAGCGCTCCCTACGGGAGTAGCCCCCGAGCGAGTCGTAGACTCAAGCAGAGACTTATAGTCATCAGTCGCGTGACACAGTGATTCGGAAGTCCTTCAGATGGTATTCAAATTTTTATTATTGTCAATGCTTTTTCAAATTCGGGGCTAGTGCACCCTATGGGAGTAGCCCCCGAGTCCGTAATGGTGTCGTAGACTCGAAGGAGGACTCGAAGCTTGAGAATGGTGTCGGGTGGGGTATGTTTCAAAATATGTTCAATTGACTCCAGGACCTTACCAAATTTTCAGGTGCGCAACCAGCGCTCCTGATAGGAGTAGCCCCTGATTATTTGGTCTAGTCGCATACTCGAGTAAGTACTTTTGCCTTGAATCAAAAGATTAGAGCCATTGCTAGGATTTTCTTTTTGCAAGTTGTTGATGTCATTGCTGACGCCTGGCGAGCTCAACCGTCTACGGCAGTAGAGACGATGGGACTAGACGGTTGTGGGTCCCACTTTCTAACTAGGATTTGACTAGTCACGCGTAGTTTACACGAAAGTTACTATGTTTCCTTGATTTCCATGCGTAGTGGATGGCATGCTCGCGAAGGTTCGGGAGGTACCCTCTATGTTGCAATGGGATGACTGATATGTGTTAGGTTTAGTAGATCGATGGCTACGCGTCGTCGTCTTCATCCTTTACCCGCTAGGAGCTGCAGTAATTTTTCTCTTTGCCATTTGTTGTTCTTGCGTTTTCTTTGCCGATCTTTGGCTCCGCCATTTCTAGAACTGTTGCTACCTCTTGCACTGGAAATTCTCCGTGCCTTTACTTCGTGCACACCGTACCAAGAAGATGAGCAAGCCGAAGAAGGTCACTGCCACCGCTGGTACTAGCGCCGCTGGCGCCGCCAAGAACACGGCCGCTGGTCGCGTCACCAATGGAGGTTGGCGGCGATCAATGGTAAGGGAGATAGACCTCCGCCGCTTGCGAGAATCCCACTTGATCTCGCAGGAGAAAAAATATGTCAATATCCCTAGCGAGGAGGTAACCCCTGACCCAATCGAAGGTTTTTGGGTGATGTTTTATGCCTTTCTTATTTGGGGTCTTTCCCTTCCTGCCCACAACTTTAATCATGGGATTCTCTTTCTTTATGGGCTTCAACTGCATCATTTGACGCCCAATTCTCTTCTTCACATAGCGTGCTTCATCACTTTGTGCGAGTGCTGGCTCGGTATCGAGCCACACTTTTTGGCCTGTTCAAAAAACTCTATTCTTTAAAGAGGCAATCCGGCATCCGTGGCTTAGTGTACAAGATGGGAGGGTGCGGGATATATATCCGCCCCAATCAGCAGTACTTTTCCTTCCACCTCTGCGAATTCTCCTAAGGATGGACCAACAAGTGGTTCTATATCCGTGATGAGAAGCTGAACAGCCAGCTCTATGGCCTGGCTCCCTTCGACGCCCATGCGATGATCGTCAGGAAGCGCTCCTGGTCCAATGACATCCTGTCAGGTGAGATTGAAGTCGTTGAGGCACTGTACAAGCGAGTAGAAGCTCTGAAGTTGGTGCGAGGTAAGGAAGTCTCCAGCGTCGACATCATCCGCACTTTCCTCAATCGTCGGGTGCAACCTCTCCAAGCGAGGGCGTACCCGATGTTTCTGTACTCCAGCGTTCATGAAACAATGAGAGTTTCGAATAAGGAGATGTCCTCATCCGATCTCGACAGGGCCCTTTGGCCCCTGCTATTCTTTAAGGCCGACGACGAGTTTTCGGTGGAGTCGTCGACTGCGCCATTTAGTGCTAGGAACGAGGTTCCTCAGGTGAGTATTTTACTTGTATGTAATGCATTTTGGATGTATCCACTATGCTTCAATCTGACTCGTGTTGGAGATATGCCCTAGAGGCAATAATAAATGTAGTTATTATTATATCTTTGTGTTTATGATAAATGTTTACATTCATGCTATAACAGTATTAACCAGAAACATTAATACTTGTGTGATTTGTAAATTAAATTAGAGTCCCTGGTAAAGCCTCTTTCTAATACTAGCTTGTTGATTAATAGATGATCATGGTTTCTTGATCATGAACATTTGAGATGTTGTTAATAACAAGGTCATATCATTAGGAGAATGGTATGATGGACATACTCCTATAGATAAGCGTAGCATAAAGATCAAGTAATTTTAATAGTTCAATTGCTATAAGCTTTCTAATGCATAGTAACCTAATTCCTTCGACCATGAGATCATGCTAATCATCATCACTGGAAGGATGCTTTGATGACATCAAACACCACACCATAACCGGGTGGCTGTAAAGATGGCATTAAGTGTTCGGAAAGTATGGGTTGAGACACATGGATCAAGAGTGGGATTTGTCCATCCATATGACGGATAGATATACTCTAGGCCATCTCGGTGGAATGTCATCCAATTAGCTTGCAAGCATGTGATTGGCTCACAAGGGATCACATATCATGGGAACGAGAAAAGAGTACTTATCGGTAACGAGGTTGAACTAGGTATGCAGAGATACCGACGATCAAAACCTCGGATAAGTAAACTATCATGAGACAAAGGGAAATTGGTATCGTATCTAAGTGGTTCATTCAATTGCAAATTAATCGTAGAAATATGTGGGAGCCATATGAATTTCCAGATTCCTCTATTGGTTATTGATCGGAGAAGTGTGTCGATCATGTCCGCATAATTCACGAACCGTAGGGAGACACACTTAAGGATTTGATGTTGTTGAGTAGTTATGGAATGATGAGTAAGAGACCGAATGTTGTTCGGAGTCTCGGATGGGATCCGGGATATCACGAGGAGATCCGGAATGGTCCAAAGAATAAGATTCATATAAGGAAAGTCCTGTTTCGGAGTTGAGGAATGATTCCGGTGTTTTCACCAGGAATGTTCTAGAAGGGTCCGGAAGGTCCGGCACTTCGGAGGGGAAGGGTACATGATTGTGTCATGACAATGTGGAATGGTTGCATCATGTACTAGGTCACTTTTCTGGGCAGTTTGAAAGTCAAACGCCAATTTGAAAAAGTCAAATCTCAAGTTTGCTTGGTGGAGGGATAGTAGGAAACCTACTTGGGGAGGAAGTCCCCTCCCTCCACCCGCCGGCCAAGGAGGCCGAGTTGGGGGAGGACTCCCTCCTCCCAACCAGCCACCCTCCACCTATATAAGGAGGGGTAGGGCGCCCCTACCCCTCACACCTCAAACCCTAGCCCCAAGCCGCCAGCCTCCTCCAAGTCGCCGCTACCTAGGGCTTCCTCCAACTCGCCAAGTTGGGGCTTCTCCAAGCCCTAGCCACCGGCCACACCCTCCCCTTGGTGACCTCTAAACCCTAGATCACCAAGGCCTCTCTCATAGTCCACCATACTCGCACCGGCTTAAGGCGAAGCCCTGCGGGATTTCCCCTCTACTTCCGACACCACGCCGTCGTGCTGCCGGAATCGCGAGGAGAGTGCTACAACCTCCGCTGCCTGCTAGAACAAGGGAGAGGAAGGTCTTCGTCGAGTACCGAACGTGTGACCGACTACGGAAGCGATGCCGGAACACAGCGCCGGAAGGATCGTCTACGCGATCTTGAGATCGGCAAGAGTACGACTACATCACCCACGAGAATCTGCTCTCGTTAACCGCTTTGGAATCTTCGAGGGTGAGTTCCTCTATCGACTCGTTGCTACAATCTAGTAGATAGATCTTGGCTTGTTTGTTTGCATGCGGTAGAAATTTTTTGTTTTCCATGCTACGAACCCCTACAGTGGTATTAGAGCCGTGTCTATATGTAGATCTGTTGCACGAGTAGAACACAATGGTCATTGTGGGCGGTGGTGCTTTTATTATCAATTGCCTTTTGTGTACTGTGCATCTTGCGGTATGATGGGATGAAGCGGCCCGTGCTAACCTTACATGACATCGTTCATGAGACTTGCTCCACGCTCAACATGCAACTTGTATTGCATAAGTGGCTTTGTGAGTGCATGTCTCTCCCATCATAGTATAGATCCAATTTACAACGGGCACTTGATAGTTCAAGCATCAACGTTGTGGTTCTTGTTCGTAAGTTAGAGTGACACTTATTGAAAGCTCCAAACCACGTAAAATATGCAAAGAAATTAGAGGCGTCTAACTTTGTTTTGCAGGGGTGTGCTGTGATGTGATATGGCCATAATTGTGATTATATTTGATGTATGCAATGTTCCTTATTGTAAGTTGGCAACCGGCAGGAGCCATATGGTTGTCTTTAAATTCTGTTAAGGCCCGCGTGTCTATTCAAAGTAGTTGTAATAGTTGAAGCTGGTGGATGACAACCATGAAACGGCGCCATTGACCTTGACGCTATACCGGTGATGATGGAGATCATGTTCGTGCTTGAAGATGGAGATCAGAAGCACAAGAAGAAAGGCCATATCATATCACATATTATGAATTGCATGTGATGTTAATCCTTTATGCATCTTGTATTGCTTAGTTAACGACGGTAGCATTATAAGATGATCCCTCAAGCACACAAATTTCAAGTTTTAAAGTGTTCATCCTTAGTGAGCACCGTTGCTAAAGATCGTTGTTTTGAAGCACCACATGATGATCGGGTGTGTTAGATTCTGCGGGTGTATACAACATGAGCAAGCCAGATTTGCTCATGCGGAAGCTAAGGTTTGATCTTGACGAGCCTAGCATGTACAGACATGGTCTCGGAACACGGATCACCGAAAGGTAAAGCATGAGTCATATAGTAGATATGATGAACATGTTGATTGTTCGCCATTGAAGCTACATCAACTCTCGTGATGATCGGTTTTAATGTGGTGGATTTGGTTCGTGTGATCACTAAAACAATGTGAGGGATATTTTTTTGAGTGGGAGTTCACCTAGATTAATTTAACTATTAATTAGAACTCAAGTTGTCATAAACTTAGTCTAAACTATTGAAAATATGTTGTAGATCAATGGCGGCCCCTACCATCAATTTTAATGCGTTCCTAGAGAAAGAGAAGTTGAAAAACAATAGAAGCAACTTCGCGGATTGGTTTCGCAATTTGAGGATTGTCCTCAATGCTGGTAATTTGACCTATGTGCTGATTGCACCGCTGGGTGAACCGCCTGCAGCTACTGCTACCGATGAAGTAAAGAATGTTTACCTCACTCGGAAGAATCAGTACTCCACAGTTCAGTGTGCTATCTTGTATGGTTTGGAATCGGAGCTTCAGAAAAGTTTTGAGAACCAAGACCCACATGATATTGTCCATGAACTCAAAATGATATTTGAGACTCACGCGGCAGTTGAAAGTTATGAGGCTTCTGAAAAGTTCTTTAACTGCAAGATGGAAGAGGGCAGCTCCGTCAGTGAGCATGTGCTTAAGAAGTCTGCGCACGCAAATAAACTGCAAAGTTTGGGTATAGTGATTCCTAATTCTTTGGGGATTTAACGTGTCCTCCAATCACTGCCACCAAGTTACAAGAACTTTGTGATGAACTACAATATGCAAAACATGAACAAGACGTTGCCAGAACTCTTCTCCATGTTGAAATCTGCAGAAGTGGAGATCAAGAAAGAGCATCAAGTGTTGTTGGTCAATAAGACCACCAAATTCAAGAAAGGCAAGTCTAAGCAAAAGGGAAACTTCAAGAAGGGTGGTAAGAAAGTTGCCGCACCGACGAAGAAGACCAAGGCTGGGCCTAAGCCTGATACTGAGTGCTTTTATTGCAAGGGAGAAGGTCACTGGAAGCGGAATTGCCCAAAGTACTTGGCGGATTTGAAAAACGGCAACATCAAGAAGAAAGGTATATCTGATATACATGTTATTGATGTGTATCTCACTAGTACTCGTAGTAGTGCCTAGGTATTTGATACTGGTTCGGTTTCTCATATTTGTAACTCGAAACAGGTACTGCAGAATAAACGGAAGCTAGCGAAGAACGAGGTGACGATGCGCATTGGAAATGGATCAAAGGTTGATGTGATCGCGGTCGGCACGCTACCTCTTCATCTACCATCGATATTAGTTTTATACTTAAATAATTGTTATTTAGTGCCTGCGTTGAGCATGAACATTATATCTGGATCATGTTTGTTGCGAGACGGTTACTTGTTTAAGTCCGAGAATAATGGTTTTTCGATTTATATGATTAATATGTTTTATGCACATGCACCTTTGATAGATGGTCTATTCTTATTGAATCTCGATCGTGGAAATACACATATTAATAACATTGAAGCTAAACGTTTGAAATTGAGCGATAACTCGACCTATATGTGGCACTGTCGTCTTGGTCATATTGGAGTGAAGCGTATGAAGAAACTCCATTCCGATGGACTTCTTGAATCACTTTATTTCGAATCACTTGAAATATGCGAAGCATGTCTGATGGGTAAAATGACTAAGACTCCATTTTCTGGGATGATGGAGCGAGGTACGGACTTATTGGAAATCATACATACCGATGTGTGTGTCCCAATCAGTGTAGCATCGCGTGGTGGTTATCATTATATTCTTACCTTCACGGATGACTTGAGTAGATATGGGTATATCTATTTCATGAAACATAAGTCCGAAACTTTCGAGAAGTTTAAGGAATTTCAAAGTGAGGTAGAGAATCAACGTAACAAGAAGATTAAATTTCTACGATCTGATCGTGGATGTGAATATCTAAGTTACGAGTTTGGCGAGCATTTGAAGAAATGCGGAATACTTTCACAATTGACACCGCCGGGAACACCACAGCGTAATGGTGTGTCTGAACGTCGTAATCGAACTCTCTTAGATATGGGTCGTTCTATGATGTCACTTACAGATTTACCGCTATCGTTTTGGGCTTATGCATTAGAAACAGCCGCATTCACTTTAAATAGGGCACCATCTAAATCCGTTGAAATGACACCGTATGAATTATGGTTTGGGAAGAAACCTAAGTTGTCGTTCCTTAAAGTTTGGGGTTGCGAAGCTTATGTAAAGAAGTTATAGCCGGACAAGCTTGAACCCAAAGCGGAAAAATGCGTCTTCATAGGATACCCGAAGGAAACTATTGGCTATACCTTCTATCATAGATCCGAGGGAAAAATCTTCGTTGCTAAGAATGGATCCTTTCTAGAGAAAGAATTTCTCTCGAAAGAAGTGACTGGAAGGAAAGTAGAACTCGACGAGGTTGTTGAACCTTCTCTCGAACTTGCGAGTAGCGCAACACCGGAAGTAGTTCATATGGCGCCTACACCAATAAGAGAGGAAGCTAATGATGATGATCATTAAAATTCGGTTGAAGTTGCTACAGAACCTCGCAGGTCAACGAGAACTCGTACCAGGCCTGATTGGTATGATCCCGTTATGAGTGTCATGTTGGTGGACAACACCGATGACCCTGCGACATCTGAGGAAGCGATGATGAGCCCAGATTCCAATAAATGGCAAGATGACATGAAATCCGAGATTGGATCCATGTACGAAAACCATGTATGGACTTTGGTGGACTTACCGGATGGCTGGAAGGTTGTCGAGAACAAATGGATTTTCAAGAAAAAAACAGATGCTGATGGTAATGTTACTGTCTATAAAGCTCGACTTGTCACAAAAGGGGTTCGACAAATTCAAGGAGTTGACTACGATGAGACTTTCTCACCAGTAGCGAAGCTAAAGTCTGTGAGGATTATGTTAGCAATCGCTGCATATTACGATTATGAGATATGGCAGATGGATGTCAAAACGACATTCCTCAATGGAGACATTGATGATGAGTTGTATATGATGCAACCCAAAGGTTTTGTCGATCCTAAAGATGCCAACAAGGTATGCAAACTTCAACGGTCCATATATGGATTGAAGCAAGCATCCCGAAGTTGGAATCACCGTTTTGATAAGGTAATCAAAAGTTTTGGTTTTATACAAACTTATGGAGAATCTTGTATTTACAAGAAAGTGAGTGGGATCTCTGTAGAATTCTTAATACTATATGTAGATGACATATTGTTGATTGGGAATGATGTAGACCTTCTTAATAGTGTCAAAGAATATTTGAATAATAGTGTTTCACTGAAAGATCTTGGCGAAGCAGCTTACATATTAGGCATAAAGATTTATAGAGATAGATCAAGATGCCTAATATCATTGTCACAAAGTACATATTTGGACAAAGTTCTAAAGAGGTTTGGAATGAAAGATAGCAAGAAAGGGTTCTTGCCCATGTTGCCCAATACGACCTTGAGTAAAACTCAAAGTCCAGCAACGGCAGAAGATAGAGAAATGATAAGTAAGACTCCCTATGCCTCAGCCATAGGATCTCTAATGTATACCATGCTATGTACTAGACCCGACATTGCATATGCTGTTAGTTTGACTAGCAGATATCAAAGTGATCCAGGAGTGGATCATTGGACAGCGGTCAAAAACATCCTTAAGTACTTGAGAAGAACTAAGGATATGGTTCTTTCTTATGGAGGTGATGAACAATTTGTTGTTAATGGTTACACCGATGCTAGTTGGAACACCGATCCGGATGATTCTAAATCTCAATCTGGATACGTATTTCCTTTGAATGGTGCATCAGTTAGCTGGAGGAGTGCAAAGCAAAGCGTTGTGGCGAGATCTTCAACTGAATCAGAATACATAGCTGCTTCAGAGGCTTCACAAGAAGCGATATGGATGAAGGAGTTCATTACAGAGCTCGGTGTGGTTCCAAGTGCGCTGGACCCAATGTCTATCTACTGTGTTAGCATGGGCGCCATAGACAATGCGCAAGAACCAAGGTCACACAAGAAGCTGAAGCACATCAAGCTACATTTTCACGCTATTCGAGAACATGTCCAAGATGGTGACATAAAGATTTGCAAAGTACACACAGATCTAAATGTGGCAGATCCGTTGACTAACCCTCTCCCGAGGGCAAAACATGACCAACACCAAACTGCCATCGGTGTTCGGTATATTACCATGTAATCTAGATTAGTTGACTCTAGTGCAAGTGGGAGACTATTGGAGATATGCCCTAGAGGCAATAATAAATGTAGTTATTATTATATCTTTGTGTTTATGATAAATGTTTACATTCATGCTATAACAGTATTAACCAGAAATATTAATACTTGTGTGATTTCTAAACTAAATTAGAGTCCCTGGTAAAGCCTCTTTATAATACTAGCTTGTTGATTAATAGATGATCATGGTTTCTTGATCATGAACATTTGAGATGTTGTTAATAACAAGGTCATATCATTAGGACAATGGTATGATGGACATACTCCTATAGATAAGCGTAGCATAAAGATCAAGTCATTTTAATAGTTCAATTGCTATAAGCTTTCTGATAATAGTAACCTAATTCCTTCGACCATGAGATCAGGCTAATCACCATCACCGGAAGGATGCTTTGATGACATCAAACACCACACCGTAACTGGGTGGCTATAAAGATGGCATTGAGTGTTCGGAAAGTATGGGTTGAGACACATGGATCAAGAGTGGGATTTGTCCATCCATATGACGGTTAGATATACTCTAGGCCATCTCGGTGAAATGGCATCCAATTATCTTGCAAGCATGTGACTGGCTCACATATCACGGGAACGAGAAAAGAGTACTTATCGGTAACGAGGTTGAACTAGGTATGCAGAGATAACGACGATCAAAACCTCGGATAAGTAAACTATCATGAGACAAAGGGAAATTGGTATCGTATGTAAGTGGTTCATTCGATCGCAAAGCAATCTTAGAAATATGTGGGAGCCATATGAATTTCTAGATTCCTCTATTGGTTATTGATCGGAGAAGTGTCTCGATCATGTCCGCATAATTCACGAACCGTAGGGAGACAAACTTAAGGATTCGATGTTGTTGAGTAGTTATGGAATGATGAGTAAGAGACCGAATGTTGTTCGGAGTCTCGGATGGGATCCGGGATATCACGAGGAGATCCGGAATGGTCCAAAGAATATGATTCATATAAGGAAAGTCCTGTTTCGGAGTTGAGGAATGATTCCGGTGTTTTCACCAGGAATGTTCTAGACGGGTCCGGAAGGTCCGACACTCTGGAGGGGAAGGGTACATGAATGTTTCATGACAATGTGGAATGGTTGCATCATGTACTAGGTCACTTTCCTGGGCAAAATAAAGAGAGAAATCAAATCCTAGTTTGAAAGTCAAACGCCAATTTGAAAAAGTCAAATCTCAAGTTTGCTTGGTGGAGGGAGAGTAGGAAACCAACTTGGGGAGGAAGTCCCCTCCCTCCACCCACCGGCCAAGGAGGCCGAGTTGGGGGATGACTCCCTCCTCCCAACCGGCCACCCTCCACCTATATAAGGAGGGGTAGGGCGCCCCCTAACCCTCACACCTCAAACCCTAGCCCCAAGCCGCCGGCCTCCTCCAAGTCGCCGCCGCCTAGGGCTTCCTCCAACTCGCCGGGTTGGGTCTTCTCCAAGCCCTAGCCGCCGGCCACACCCTCCCCTTGGTTCCCTCTAAACCCTAGATCACCAAGCCCTCTCTCAAAGTCCACCATACTCGCATCGGCTTAAGGCGAAGCCCTGCGGGATCTCCCCTCTACTTCCGACACCATGTCGTCGTGCTACCGAAATCGCGAGGAGAGTGCTACAACCTCCGCTGCCTGCTGGAACAAGGGAGAGGAAGGTCTTCGTCGAGTACCGAACATGTGACCGACTGCGGAAGAGCTGCCGGAACGCAGCGCCGGAAGGATTGTCTACGCGATCTTGAGATCGGCAAGAGTACGACTACATCACCCACGAGAATCTGCTCTTGTTAACCGCTTTGGAATCTTCGAGGGTGAGTTCCTCTATCGACTCGTTGCTACAATCTAGTAGATATATCTTGGCTTGTTTGTTTGCATGCGGTAGAATTTTTTTGTTTTCCATGCTATGAACCCCTACAACTCGTGTCTTTGGCATTTTGTAGGAACTTAAGATGGAGGACATGCTGCCTCCCCTTACTAAGAAGTTTGCAGTTGCGCTAGATGGTGGGGACATGGACGAGTCAGATTCCACTGTCCCTATTGCTCATTCGCCAGCGGAGGAGGGAGCCCCTAAGCCTAGCAACGGACGAGTCGGAGTTCACAAGAGATCTCTAAGTGAAGCTTCGGATGCCGTGATGCCTCCAACCCTAAAGGGGCCTTCTTTTTTACAGCATCACACTGCGGTTGAGGGTGCCACTTCCTGTCGTGGTATTGCCGACGATTATGCCATGTAGGGGTCCTCACAGTGCGTGTTTAGAGATGTGGGATAAAGTGAAAGTTTGGCGGGTACGAGGTAACACATCTTACCCAGGTTCAGATCCCACGACGGTGGCGGAATCCTACTCCAGCTATAAATCACTATAATGGCAATACGCCGGGTTACATGGATCGGTTCGCTGTGTGCGATATGAGTTGTTACGTTCTGCCCTAAAGGCTCCTCTAGGTCCGGCTTATATAGACACCAGATCCTAGAGTTACAGGCAAAGTCCTAGCCGAACAAGCTACAGAGTCCTATATGGTATAAAAATAGTCTAACGTGTCTTGCACTCCAAGGCTCTGGGTACGTTGATGACTCCACCGTAGCCTTCCTTTATCCGGCATGGGCCTCCCTTCTGGATCCATCTAACTGGGCTGCCCAGCAGGCCATAGGCCCTGCTACCGATTGTGGGCCACCCAGGTTATCCGGATTATAGATACGCAATGCTGATACCTATTTAGCATATCCCCAATAGTAGCCCCCGGAGAACTCCGAGATCTTGCGCCATCTAGCCTCTTCAGGTTGAATGCTCTGTCTCGGTGAATGTCGGCAAATCGTCAAGCAATATCTTGTAGTCATCCCAAGAACCCCACAATGCTCTCTGTCCTCAACATATAAGTCGGAGAACTGTTGAATCTTCCATCGTACTTTTCCCACAGCGGGATGAGATCCGTCCATGCCGGAATCATCAGATGGGACTGTTCACCTGCCTATGCCAGTAGAATGACGTAGACCATAGGTCAACAACGTCTCGTAACTCACACATGCAAAGAACATAATCATAGCCATTTTTCCCACGCGAAGGATGCAAAACGTTGGGAGGCGGCGGTGGGAACATGGTGAAATTTCTGCGCACACTCGCACATACGCTGTCCACGTAGCAACCATTTTATCAACTTTGCACAAATCTTGACGCCGAGTACTATATATCATAACCGCGGTGACTTTTACCTTTTCACCTCATTCTTCCTCGCATAATCTTCTTCCTCTAGCGAACGTCTCCTTGAGCTCATCGCACGCACAAAGAAAACCCTAGACTTCTCCAAATCCACGGTCATCACCCACTGCTCCGATGGCTAGTAGCAGCAACACCCCATCAATGGCAGCATTAGGCGAAGCCACGGCCAAGTCGACGGGTTCAGTCCACGTCCCACCGGAGGGCGTGGTGGTGCCGCTTTCCGCGGTGGTGGAATCCACCAGCGGCGACCATATTCCAGCGGGGCTGGAACCGCTAGAGGAGGCTGATTCCCACAAGGCAGAATGGCGCGTCTCGGACATTACCGAGAATGACATCAAGGAGATGCTCGCCGATGGATACCTTCCTGCGACGGAGGTCCTAATCTGGCGAGCGGCGCCGGCCGGTGAGGTCTTCCCTTCTCCCCTAGACGGAGAAAAGGTATACTTCAATGCTTAGTTTTTGCGCGGCATCTTCCTCCCAATCTCTGACTTCTTCATAGAAGTCCTTAGCCACTTCCGGGTTCAACCTCATATCCTTTCTTCCTCGCGCTTAGAAACTATGCGGCGCTGTGCGAGGGTTACCTAGGAATCAGGCCTAGGTTAGATCTGTTTATTTATTTCTTCACCATGAAGAGGGAAGTCAGGGTGAGCAAGGAGGATCTTAGGAACTATCGAACCATTAGCTTCAAGATTCGGCCTGGCTGGCGGTTCCCTGACATTGTAGGTCACGAATCCTGCAAGAATTGGCAGAGGACGTATTTCTACATCCCAGATATCCCTCTAATTGGCCAAGAAAAAACGTACTCGGACTTTGTCGATGGAGCTGCCGCTGAAGCCCCGACATGGAGATCCCAAGCCCTCCTCCCCTCCGATGACGAAGCCTCTCGCGCCGTAAGGCAGATCGATTGGTTCTTAGAGATGGGTCTGACCGGGTTGGACCTAGCCATGTGCTGGTTGATCAGGCAGATCTAGCCTCTGCAGCACCATGCGAAGCTTAATCACCAGTATACCAAGGACAGGAAGGATAGCCTCCGCATCTCCGAGGACAACTTCTCCAGTGACTCTGTCAAGCTTCGCCTCAAAGACATAGTCAAAGTGAAGGATGGGAAGCGTGGCTTCACTATAACCTATGTCATGTTCGAGGGCGGCACATGCCCAGAGGTACTCATTTATTTCCCGTGTATGACATATACTCCAGTTATTCCGTCTTGCATATAACATTGCGTCTAACACTTTAGGATTCACTTAACAACTAAACAACCTAGATGAAGGTAGCATGGCTGCCTAAGTCTACGATCCCATGATGAAGGAAGTCACCGTCGTGTTCGACGACGAGGTCCCGTTGGCACGAAAGTGGAATAGCTCCACCTCTAACGCAACCGACAGAGGCAAGAAGAAGAAGACGGAGGGTGGAGCCTCCAAGAGATCCACCGCCTCCCTGGAGTCGGAGAAGAGAAGAATAACCGGTATCCCTTTAACAAAGGCACCAACCATTGTGTAAGCTTCTAATCATCTGACATTGTCTCTTTCTTGTCTTATCCCTGTACTTATAGTTTTGCATGTTTCAGGAAGAAGGCCAGTATGAGTTTGAAGAAGACCTCCAAAACATCGAGGGATTCTAAAAACATCAAAGAAATGTTTATCCAAGCATCTCCCGCCATTGCCCCTCCGACTCCAAGCGTCTAGCCTACTGCGGCACCAACAAGTTCTCCGGCAAAGGTAACGTCTGAACCTTCCGCCATGGAAGTGGACCCAATTCCTTCTCAGGAGGTCCAGACGTTGCCGCGGATCCCCACATATCGGCGACCATGCGACACATTTGAGCACATCCTCTAAAGTGGTTGAAGCTCGGGCTAAGGATGCTACTAGTAGAGGTAAGGAGATGGTGGAAGGCGGAACTTCTGCCGTTGGCGGAGCCATTGCACCCAAGACGCCAATAGAGCTCCCAAATATTGTCTATCCGGTGCTTACACCAAGTAGCTCAACTCTGGCTCCTGGTGCAGCGCCGACTTCTCCCACGTGTGGTCTTGAGGAGCTGCTCAAGCAAGCAAAGATCCTGCGCGTAAACAGTCTTGATTTTAGCAAGATATTCTCCGAGAGCGCCATCAACTTCAAGATCATCGCACTTGTAAGTTTTGTATGCCTTTTGAATTTCATATGCAGTATCCCACTATAGCCCCTGAGTATTTAGATGGAAAACCATAGGTCTTTGGGTCTGAATGCTCTAAGAATGACTAAGCTAGAAACTTTGCACTGTAGCCCCCCCAAGTATGTAGTTTGAATGAATTATTCCAAGTAGATACTTTCAGAGTAGCATACGCAGTGTTTGTAATTTTTAATATTGTAGCCCCTAAGCTTCTAGTTGAAACGGATTAGTTCTGAGTAGATGCTTAAAGAAATACTAAGCATAGTGTTGAGTTAAAAATTCGTACTGTAGCCCCCAAGCCTCTATGCGGATACTTATCCGGCTAGATGCTCCAAGTAGACTAAGTAACTTTACTCTTTTTCACAGAATGAGAATGCTCGGAGGAATGTCGCCAATAAAAGTTCCACAAGATGCACGCAGATCTTGAAGCTGAAAAGGGTAAAACTGCCTTCTTGAAGGATCAAATCCCCAAGAGCAAGAATTTGTTTTTTTTTCAATTTCTCACTCAATCTTGGTCTTGCGCCATTAACTTCCTACTACTCATTATGCTTTGACATTTCTCCAACTCGCAGAAGCTATTTCCAAGGACAAGGGCATTGTAGAGCAATCCAAGCACATACAATTGCTGGATAGCAAAAACAAAATCCTTAAGCAGGAGAGAGCGGACTCGCTGAAGATGCATGAAGATGCCCTGGCCACCGTGCAAGAATCCGCAAACGCGGATATTAACCGTCTGAAGGAGGAAATTGCAATATCAAGGAGAAAAACAAAGCTCGCCGAGCAGAATAATCGGAAGCTTGAGGCTTACAAGGCCCTCCGACAAGCAAGGAAGTCCATGGAGGAGACTCTCCAGCAAGCTGAGGATAGCATCTTTTGTAAGCAATCTCCGTCTTCTACTTATGTAAACTGGGTACTCTAAACTTATGTTGTGTTGAACTCATGTACTCAATCATTTGGCCGGAAATGCAGCTCCTATTGGTTTGACCAATAATCCTCCTCCGCCAAAGGAATGCATGGTTCTTGCCGGCAACTTCATTAGCACCGCCATCACCCAAGCAAAGGAAATCGCAAGCCCTTAGTCATAAATATCAAAGCAGTGGACACCGTCATGAAGTACTCAGAGATCCTAGGAAAGGCCCTTGAGCATAGGGCTTTCAACGAGCCGAACTCGAGCGAACATTGTTAGGCTCGGCTCGAGCTCGGTAGAAGCTCGAGCCAAGATCGAGCGAGCCTAGGTTGACCTTCGAGCCTACATCTAAGCTCGAGTTTGGCTCGACCAAAGCTCGAGTAGGCTTGAGCTTGGTTCGTTGAAGCTCGGTAAGAAAATTTTAGTACATCCAAAGATAGACATGTAGCTACATAGCAAGAAAATAGTAAAGCTTGAAAACCGAATAGCAGAAATGGCTCGGAGTCTCACATAATAGTAGTCTCAAATAATAGTAATAAAGTGCCAACATGCCAGCACAATTATTTTAGCAGTCTTACAGCAGATAGAATAATAATAGCAATCTCAATTTTGCGTCTGTACAAAAATCACGAGCTTTACCAAACAGTTTGAGTTCGGCTCATCTAAGCTCGTGAGCTCGAAAACAGGCTCGAACTTGGTTTATTAGAGAGACGAATCAAGCTCGAGCCGAGCTATTAACGCGCCGAACTCGCACAGTTTGTCAAGCCCGAAATTTTTTGACAGGCCTACCTGAGCATATCGTAAGCTGGAAATCGTCATGTACCCGGGCTGGTGCAAGGATGGCGCTGTCTATGGTCAAGGCCCACTATGATGCTGCCGACATCAACACGGTGACCTCTGGCTTGCCTGACATAGACGATGACGGCCAGAAGATCAATCACAGAGCTATCTAGGCATCATTCGCCGGCTATGATACCAGGGTCGCCCAGTTGGTGGATGCAAACACCTTTGTGCCCCATGAGGTAATTGACACCGACCAAGCCAGCTCCTTCGAGTCCCTCAAGACTGCCGACTTCACTGATGGGCCAGATGGCTCTCCTGCGGCCGATGACGCTACCTCGAAGTCTCCTGCACCAGAGGAATGAAAACACTATGTAATGTTTGTTTCCTGTGGATGTTTTGTATGTATGCAGAAAACAATGGGTTAATCTTAAGGCGGAAAACAATGTCTATAAGCTTCCTGCTACTGAAGGACTAATTCTAGCATGTATATTATATTTTTAAGCAAGTGCTGGCTTATCCATTACTCTGGTTTTTATGCTTGACTTTTCGTGAGTCGGAAGACCCTTAGTTAGAACTATGTGCTCAGGCGATGATATCCAATGGCACCATCAAAAACCTAAGAACAAAATCGCCGACTTCGAGTGCCGAAAGTCACTACTCTAGAATCCACATAAAAACAACAAAGAACGTGTAGACTAGAAAACTTAAGCTAACGCCCGTAGGCACAATTTTCACAAGTGCAAATGCAAAACTTGCGCATAAAGGTTTTTATACGATCCAAAAATGAACAGTAAAGGAGGTAAAAGACTCACGCATATGAGTGAACCAAAGAGCTTTATTTCATTGATCATATAAGAGATACATAGTAGATAGTAAAATATGCTAAGTGTAAAAAGGACGTAGCCGTCCTATGTTCCAAGGCCGATCAAGCTCTGGGTAGTCATCATCCGGGTCACGACGCTTACGCCTATGATCCTTGTTTGGTCTATCCTCTAGTTCACGATTGTCAACGAGGTAGTGAGAACCATTGAGTAGTGCCTTGCTTATGATGAACGGTCCTTCCCATGGCAGGGATAGTTTGTGCGACTTCTTCTGCTTAAGTTGGAGCACCAGATCCCCCTATTGAAACGAGCGATGCCAAACGCGGCGACTATGGTAGCCGTGTAGCTTCTCCTGGTAGATGGCCGATCTTTGGCATGTCAATACGCGCTCTTCCTCGAGAAGGGCCACATCTAGGCGACTGGATTCTTCAGCGTCATCCTCGTCATAGGCGGCAACTCTTGGGGAATCGTGAAGGATGTCGGAAGGTAGAATTGCTTCTTCTCCATATACCATGAAATAAGGGGTGTAGCCGGTGGATCTGTTGGGAGTAGTTCTTAAACTCCACAAAACAGATGGTAACTCCTCCGCCCTGGCTCCAGCTGCTATATGTAGCGGTGCCTCTAGACGTGGCTTGATTCCCTACAGAATTAATACATTGGCTCGCTCAACTTTCCCATTGGACTATAAGGTGCCACAGATGCCAGATCAAGTCAGATGCGCTTCTCTCAACAATAAGCTTCCACTTCTCTGCGTGACAAGTTGCTACCAT
This sequence comes from Avena sativa, assembly GCA_916181665.1. NCBI lineage: Eukaryota > Viridiplantae > Streptophyta > Magnoliopsida > Poales > Poaceae > Avena > Avena sativa. The sequence goes on from OV702280.1 coordinate 144,079,333, forward strand.
TGTCTGTGATAATGCTATGTGGGAGACCAAATCTCACTACTAGATCCCGGACAAACCTGAGGGCAGTTGCCCCATAAATCTTTCTAATGGGTTTAATTCTATCCATTTAGTTAATTTATCAATTGCTACTAGCAGATGCATAAACCCACAAGGTGCCGTCTGTAATGGACCAACCATGTCCATCCCCTAGACTACAAACGGCCAAGTTATCAGGATTGCTCACATTTCTTAAGCTGGTACATGTTGTTGTAGGGCATAGTACTGGCATCCCATGCATGTCTCAACCATCTTGTCGGCGTCCGCCTTCGCGGTCAGCCAGTAGAATCATTGCCGGAAGGCTTTGTAGACCAACGATCGAGGAGCGGCGTGATGTCCACAATCTCCGAGATGGATGTCACGAAGGATTTCAATACCTTCTTGTTGGGAGACAAACTTAAAGTATACACCAGTGGTAATTCTTTTATATAGTTGCCCATTAATTATGGTATAGCCCTTTGCTCGACGTACTATTTGCAAACTTTAGACTTCGTCGATGGGCAAAATTCCGTGTACGAGATATTCCATGAATGGTTTTTTCCAACCCAGAGGGACCTTTGTTACTGTATGAAGAAAAGAGTCAACTCTATCCGGGTTCTCAGGGTCTGCTCCCTTCACGGATGGGGTCCGTAGATGCTCCAAAAAAAACGCCAGGCAGAATTTTTTTGCGCCCTGATCCAAGCTTTGACAATAGATCAGCCGCCTCATTTTCCTCCCTTTTGACATACTTGAATTCGTAGCCTTCGAAGCACTTGTCTATCTCGTCCACTTCTTCTCGATATGCCGCCATCATAGGGTTCCGTGCGTTCCAGGTGCTAACCACCTACTAGGCAACAAAGTTAGAATCTCCATAGCAAACTATGCGCTTGATGCCAATATCCTTGGCTACACGAAGTCCGTGAATGAGTTCTTCATATTCCGCCATGTTATTTGTAGCCTCAAAGTGGCTCTGCAGAACGTAGTGCAGCTTTTCCTCTATTGGTGACTATATCAGTACACCAGCCCCTAGCCGTTGATTAGCGTTGATCCGTCAAAGTGCATCACCCAGTATTCTAGGTCTAGTACAGGGGTAGAATCTGGCATCTCCTTCCAATCTACAATGAAATCTGCCAAGACCTGTGATTTGATAGCGTCGGGTCTCTTGTAGGTGATCTCGAAGGCGGCAAGTTCAATGCCCCACTTGGTGACCCTTCCTGTAGAATCGTTGTTGTTAATGATGTCGGGCAGTGGAGCTTTGCTCACTACTGTTATAGGGTTCTCGTGGAAGTAGTGCCTTAGCTTCCAAGAAGCAAGGAACACTCCATAAGCTAGCTTCTTGTAGTGCAGGTAACGCTGCTTGGACTCCGTCAAGACCTCGCTTACATAGTAAACTGGTCGTTGCACTCCATACTCATGCGCTGGTTCTTTTCGCTCCACCACAACAACGATGCTGATAACCCGGTTGGTGGCCGCCATGTAAATCAACATAGGCTCCATAGGCTCTTGTGCTGCAAGTACAAGTGCCAAGGAGAGTACCCACTTTAGCTCCTTAAGCGCAGCATCTGCTTCGTCTGTCCATACAAATTTGTCCGCCTTCTTAAGCAACTTGTATAGCGATAGAGCCTTCTCTCCAAGTTGGCTAACGAACCAGCTTACCACTGCAATGCAGCCTGTGAGCCGTTGGATGTCCTTCAGGCATGTCAGACGGTTTATGTTTAGGATGGCCTTGATTTTCTCCGGGTTGACCTTGATTCCACACTAGGAAACGATGAAACCCAACAATTTGCCGGCTGGAACCCCAAAGATGCACTTCTTTGGGTTAAGCATCATGTTGTAGTTCTGGATATTAAAAAAGGTTTCCTTTAAGTCGGAGATGAAGTCATTTGACTTTTTAGACATCACCACGATATCGTCCACATAGGCATGAATGTTCCGACCAATTTGGTCCTGTAGGCAATGCTGCATAGTCCGCTGGTATGTAGAACCTGCATTTTTTCAGCTCAATGGGCATCGTGACATAGCAAGACGTGCCGTAAGGTGTGGTGAACGAAGTGGCCAATTTGTCTGACTTCCTCATCTTCATCTAGTGGTATCCCGAGTATGCATATATAAAATATAGAAGTTCCGAGCCAGCCGTCGAGTCAATGACTTGGTTAATGCGAGACAGAGCAAATGGATCCTTTGGACACGCTTTGTTCAAGCCGGTGTAATCAACACACATTCTTAATTCTTTGGTTCCCTTTTTAGGGACAAGTACAGGGTTGGCCACCCATCGGGCGTGAAGGACTTCTCTGATAAAACTAGCCTTAAGTAACCTAGCTATCTCTTTGCCTATGGCGCGTCTCTTCTCGTCTCCGAAGCGTCGTAGAGGTTGTTTCACCAGTTTGCATTTTGGATCAATATTCAAGCTGTGCTCAGCAAGTTCCCTAGGTACACCTTTCATTTCGGTAGGATGCCAAGAAATGATGTCCCTATTATCATGGAGGAACTCGACGAGCGCGCATTCCTATTTAGGGCCTAGGTTCATCCCAATGGTGGTGACCTTGGAGGCATCGCCTACCACAAGTTCCACCGACTTGGTTTCGATGGTGGCCTTGAAAGCGGGATCAGAGTCAAAAATCTGCTTTTTCGATGTCAGTATCCCCGAGGCGGCGACCTTGCCTTAGATCTCCTTGAATTCTTCACTGTAGAGGACAACTTCTGCAAAGGCTGCTTATCCAATCTCGCAGTCCCTTGCCTTTGAAAAGCTTCCGGATACGATGATGACACCGTTTGGTCCGGGTATCTTCAGCTTGTTGTATACGAAGCATGGCGTGGCCATGATGGCGTGGAAAATATAGCGTCCGTATATGACGTGGTACATGCTCTTGAAGGGGACCACTTCGAAGGTCATGCGTTCTTGGCGGTAATTGTTAACATCGCCAAAAGCGACCAGAAGCATGATGCACCCAAGGGACCGAGCCTCCTGGCTAGGAGCTACGCCGTGGAACACGGTGCTGGTCCGCCTTAGGTTGGTCTCCTTCAAGTTCATATTGTAGGGTTCGCAGCATAGAAAACAAAAAATTTCCTACGATGGGAACAACTATGTACCAAGATCTATCTACTAGATACAAACAATGGGCGAATGTCTATCCTTAGAGAACATACCCTTGAAGACCGACAAAGCTTAACGAGTTCAAACTCGTGGTTTATGTAGACGATCTCTTGCCGATCTAAAGATCGAGAGGAAGACCTAGCACCACAATACAACAGCGCATCCGTGCTTGCACACACGTCTGAGGCACCGAGCAACCTCCGCCTCCTCACTCCAGTGATGCAGCGGAAGCACAACTCTTTCTTGCCAAATAGCCACCGGGAACATGTATCTCGCTAGTCCGAGACCATGGGGGATAAATCCTAGAGGGGGAGAGAGATCCTTCACGAGGAGGTGTGAGTGAGAGAGAGGGAGGGGATGCTTTAATAGGGAGAGGGGGGCACCCAAGTGGCCATGTTCCCAGCCATGGGGCTGCCCCTTCCCCTCCTCTCATTCATATGGGTGGACACTCCACTCACACAAATGCCTTTCAATTCCCTCCACTCAAAAACCCACTCAAATTCTCATTAAATTTCCACCAAATTTAATGCAAACTCTCATTAAATAAAACTCCTTTTATTTATTAAGAATTTTGTCAATTACTTTAATGAAAAAAATTCACATATAACCCCTTGCTAATATTTCATTTCACATGCAAAAACACTTTCTGCAATTTCACCCGAAAACCCGTTTCGGTATCTAGTGAAATAAATTCCTGCGCTTGTTATTCTTTTCCGGCATGAAACTTTTGCTCCAAATGGATGTCGTTGTCTCTTAAGTGTGTCACCCTACGGTTCGCAAATAATGCGGACATGATCGAGACCCCTCTCAGATCAATAATCAGAAGCGGGATCTGGAGACCCATACTGACTCCCACACATTCAGCGATGACTTTCTTGTGATCGCGTGAACCTTTTACGCTAGTATCTTAATCCCTTTGTTTCACGATATATTACATGTCCGAGATTCGATCATCGGTATCTCCATACCTAGTTTGATCTCGTTACTGACATGCAGTCTTTTCTCGTTTACGTGATATAACATTCTAGTGATCAAATCACTTGCTTGCAAGCTAATCAATGTGATATCACCGAGAGGGCCCAGAGCATATCTATCCGTCATCGAGATGAACATATTCCACTCTCGATCCATGGGCCTCAACATAACACTTTAGTAGTACTGAACCTATCTTTATAATCACCCTGTTACGATGTGACGTTTGATGTTATGAAGATACTCTTTCGGTGTTAGTGATTGACATGATCTCATGGTCTAAGGATTAGGATCACTTCGGATGTTGTTATAGCAAATTAAAATCAATGACTTTGATCATAATGCTATACTTCGGATGAATGTTCATGGCACCATTACACTAATGTTGTGACCTTGTTATTAACAACATCCAATGTACATGATCAGGAAACCTTTAATCATCTTGTTAATCAACGAGCTAGTTTATAAGAGAGGCATAACTATGAACTTCCTTTTATTTATTAAACATACATGTATGAACGTTTCCGTATTAATACAATTACAACATGTAAAATAAACATTTATCATAAACAAGGAATACGATAATAACCACTTTATTATTGCCTCTCGGGCATATTCCCTTCAGTCTCCCACTTGCACTAGAGAAAATAATCTAGTTTGAAAACTTTGCGTATTGAACACCTATGGATTTCTGGTGTTCCATATACGCAATTGCAAGTGGTTAACATAATCTACGATCTGACGTGTAAGGTCCGTGTGTATTTGCACGTCTTTGCGTCTTCACGCATCACTCATTCTCCAATGAGATGGCATTGTATAAATTTGGTCTTTTGGTGAGACCTTTAGTTCCTTGGGGTTAAATAATGTCGATACGATTGTCATACAATATAGCTTTAGTGTTAGCCCATTGCAAACCACATCTTAGTTTGATAACAAACTATTGACACAAATGCACTCCTTTGCTTCTACTATAGCAGTCATATACTTAGCGTTTTGTTGTAGTATCCGTCACAATGTCTTAACTTTGGAATTCATCCAAATCCGTCATGGAAAATCCTTTCCATTTCATTGTGCCACTCATAGTTTAAATTGAGATAAACTTAATTTGTATCTTGTGACAAAACTAGTATCAATGTAACGCTTTACAATGAACTATTTGTAACTGTTTGTCACCTCTACACAAATATATTCTTAGTTCTTCAAAAGATCATAAGAATTTCCTTACTATCGTCCAATGATCATCTTGTGATTCATTCTGGTATATGCTCATAACACTTAGAGCATAGGACATATCTGGATGTGTACATATCATGGTATGATTGATCAAAACATTCTTGTGATTTCACTCATCAAGTGTCAAAGCACTTGAATATTGTTTCACTTATCAAGTGTCGATACACTTGAATCTTGATTCAATTCCTTTCCGTGCGACAAGAACCGTTTCTTGTCATTTCTATATTGAACCCCTTCAACATGTCATATATGCACGTTTGGCATAACCATATTAGCGTCACAGTCTATCCATATAGACATTCATGCTAAACATTTGGGTTCTGCCTAAGTCTTTCATCAAAATGAAATTCTTAACCTTTGTCAATAACAGATACATCATTTCCAATCAACAAGATGTACTCCACATAATGTATTAGAAACATGTCACAGCGCTCCCACTTAATTTCTTGCAAGTGCAGGCATCTTCATCATCTCCTGATGAAAACTCTTTTTTGTCACGGTGAAGATTCCAACTCCGCGATGCTTACTTCAACCATTGAAGTTTGCATGCCCTTTTAGCATCCTTTTAATTTAACAAAACCCTTTGGACCGTGTCATGTACACGTCCTAGGTAACCATTCTATTATAAGAACTTTCTTTTGTTTATTCATCTACCATATACCAAATTATATTTAGTGGTTGCTAGTTTAATCCGTCCAGACTAAATATCGCTATGAAAGATCAAATCTTATCATAGTCAACTCCTTGAACATTATCGTAAAATACTTTACGACATGTCGAAAATTTCATAGATGTGAAGTATCCATATCAGTTTCTTTATAGATCCAAATACGACCGATAGGTTTTTACACCTTTCCGGAGGGTCTTCCATCTTCAAAACTTGATTTATCGTGTATCGAACTATCACAGATTTTATGGCTTCAAGCCATTTGACAGAGTTAGGGCCCATCATCGCTTCTTTGCATGTAATCGGTTCATCATTGTCAAACAATAATGATTTACTCTCAAATCTCAACATTTGATTGTTTAACCGACCTACTTGGTTCAATAGGAACTTAGACCTCCGTTACCGCAACCTTTGAGGCACGTGATCCATGAGCATTCTGGCTGCCTCCGGAATATTTTCCAGCCCTGCGCAACTCAGCACATATAGCTAAGGTTCGTTAACCTTATTAAAGTTCTGTTGTCCTCCCACTTAACCTTTTATGTAAAACTTATTTTTTAAGAAACTTCACATTTCAAGGGACAAACCCTTTTGTCCTTGGTGTTATGGAGGAATACCCAATGGTTATTCGAAATAACCTACAAAGACATGCTCGTCCGACTTTGGTTGTAAACATCTTACTTATGCTTAGCATACCAAAATTTAAGAAATGACAATTTGGGTTTTTACCCCCAAACCATAACTTCCATGGTGTCATTTCAACGGATCAAGATGGAGCTCTTTTCAGTGTAAAAGCGATAGTCTCTAAAGCTTTTAATCTTTTAAAACATAATGGCAGTTTTATAAATAACACCTTTGATCCAACCATGTCAAACAAGGTTTCATTACAAATCTCAAACACTCCATACTCCTGTGGTGTTTCGGGAGATGTAAATCTAGGTGTTTTGCTAAACTTGCAACTCAAATAAATCCCTTTATGATAAATCATAATTCATTTATTTCTCTTGTTACACTTGTAACTCAAATAAATCCCTTTATGATAAAATCATAAATCATTTATTTTCTTGTTACAATGATTTTCCACTTCATCTTGAAAGTCTTTCAACGTTTTCAAATATTTCATACTTCTTTCTCATTAAGTGAATATTCACTCAAATTTCTGGAGAAAGCATATGAAGTTGAAATCCATCGCTTACGACTAGACATAATGGAGTACATACATCGATATGTATAAATTCCAATATTTTAGTCGATCGTTCTTCTTTGGCCTTTGAACGAAGTTTTAATTATCTCGAGGAAAGTCTCACAAGCGTCACATGATCAAATCAAGGACTCCAAAAATCCATGGATATGGAGATTCTTCATGTTTTCTTTCCAATATAATTTAAACGGCGATGTCACTTCGTAAGTGATCTTTCAATCATTTGTCTTGCAACATTTTAGCATTAGTTTTTATGGATGTGATTTCTCCAACTAGATTTGTAAATCATCCATCTTATATGGAATACGATAATTATTTGAACAATCTTTGTTCTCATAATACCTAATTTAAATAAATATTATTAAAACAAATCTTGAAGGCAAGCTTTGATATCAACGAGAAATACAAACAACGGTTTGTTTGTTTTTGATGAACATCATCACATTATGGTTCGTGAATTGCGTCATTCTATATGAAATTTCATACCAACCAATTCGGTATCCAATACCCAAGAACCATATTGTTTAATAAGCAAAGGATACAACCATAACATGTATATCATCCATATACCAAAATTGGATATTTCCAATCTTTTCTTTTCTGCCAAATATATTTTATAGATTCTCTTTCAGCATTTCCTTTTCCTTTTTAAAAGAATCTATCAACAACAACAGTGGTGCCATATACATGACACATAGTCCAAAGCGTGTATATTCAAATAATAATACCTTTGGACTTGCACTTTGAAGTATATCACCATCATCAAATGATCGGTATTCTTTCAAAATCCATTCTTTAGTAATCTTTTAGTGTAGTAAACACTTTACATACATCCTCTATTCATCCTTATCATGACGACTTTCATGATCAAGCTACTATAGCTTATAAAGGCGAATAGTGAGTATAACATTACTTTCCAAAACCCTTTTGGATGATTAGGATGTCTAGCATCTCCAACCTTTGCAAATTCTCATCCAATATGAGAACATATATTATACTCTATCATATTGCAACCAAAACATTGTTTCACATATCGTTATATCTGCCATACACGATGGTTTCTGAAACAATTCTTTCAACTCCTAGATAAACTTGATATTAAAACAATCAAGAATCATGGAGGCAAACATGATACTTAAGATACTAACACTGGAATTGTTACTCTCGATTTAATACTAATTATTAAACTTCACGGAGTAAACAGAGTTTGCTAAAAGTTTGCAATAGAACTTTAAACTTTAGATTAACACTCAACACAATACGATACCAGTTCGTAAAGTAAATATCCAGAATTCTATAGTTCTATTATCTCAATTACAACTAAGCATAATGTGGTGAACGAATGCCAATGACTACAATAAATTATGCAAATTCACTTTGATTTAATTTATGATAAATTGAGTTCTACTAATCCAAATTAGAAATGAACTCCCACTCAAAAACGACATCCCTTGTGTCTTTTTGGTGATTACATGAACCAAATCCACTACACCAAGTACGATCATCACGTGAGTTAGTGTAGCTTCAAAGGCGAGCATCAAATCGGCATCATATCTTCCATATGAATCATGCTTAACCTTTTGGTCTGTGTTCCGAGGCCATGTCTATACATGCTAGGCTCGCCAAGTAAGAACCTTAGTATTCGCGTGTGTAACTGTCTTACACCCAAAATATGATCGTGGATCCAAGAACACCCGATCATCACGTGATGTCTTAGAGCGACGAAACATAATCGGTGCATACTTAAGGAATAACACATATTTATCTTGATAGCTAAATGAGGGGATCATATTATTATGCTAATAAAATGCCAAACTAGCAATATAAGATGAAACAAACATCACATGTTAATAAGTGAAATGATATGGTTCTTGCACTTGATCTCCATCATGTGCATCATGGTATGATCGCCATCATACCTCTATGTGTAAGGCCAAGGTCTATGGAACTTACACGTTATGTGTGTTGTAAGAGTATCTACTTATACTACTACTTACAACATCACCATATCATGACACTAGCCCAGCAACAATCTAAACTACACGCCTCTAATTTATCTATTGTAAGTTTTACGTGGCTTAGGGCTTTCGAGGATAGAACCGTTCTTACCTACGAACATGAACCACAACGAGGATAACCAAATTGTTAACAACTCATTGCAAATTAGATAATGACTATAGTAGGAGAGACAGACACCCGCTAGACACTTATGCAAAACTACTTGCATGTCAAGCGTGGAACATGTCTCATGTGCGAGGACATGTAAAGTTTGTCTGGGCCGCTTCATCCCACTATGCCACCAATATCCAAAGTACAACTAAGAAGCAATAAAATTATCATCATCGCCCACATACTCATATGTGTAATACCGTGTAAAGCATCTACGCATAGATCCGGCTCTGATACCACTGTAGGGTTCGCAGCATAGAAAACAAAAAAATTCCTATGATGGGAACAACTATGTACCAAGATCTATCTACTAGATAAAAACAACGGGCGGATGTATATCCATAGAGAACATACCCTTGAAGACTGATAAAGCTTAACAAGTTCAAACTCGTGGTTGATGTAGACGATCTCTTGCCGATCTCAAGATCGAGAGGAAGTCCTAGCACCGCAAAACAATGGCGCATCCGTGCTCGCACACACATCCGAGGCACTGAGCAACCTCGTCCTCCTCGATCCAGCGATGCAGCGGAAGCAAAAATCTTTCTTGTCGAATAGCCACCGGGAACATGTATCTCGCTGGTCCGAGACCATGGGGGATAAATACTAGAGGGGGAGAGATATCCTTCACGAGGAGGTGTGAGTGAGAGAGAGGGAGGGGGCTCGTTTTATAGGGAGAGGGGGGCACCCAAGGGGCCATGTGCCCAGCAATGGGGCTGCCCCTTCCCCTCCTCTCATTCATGTGGGTGGACACTCCACTCACACAAATGCCTTTCAATCCCCTCCACTCAAAAACTCACTCAAATTCTCATTAAATTTCCACCAAATTTAATGCAAACTCTCATTAAATAAAACTCCTTTTATTTATTAAGAATTTTTTAAATTACTTTAATGAAAAACATTCACATATAACCCCTTTCTAATATTTCATTTCACATGCAAAAACACTATAGAGGTCCCAACCTTTAATAAGATTGATCCCTCCTGTGTTTTACAATGCTAGTCCCTGGATCAATAGCTAGCATCCACAGTTAAGATGTAATATCAAGAAACAAAGGTCATAATATAACTTTATAACCAGGAAGAACATAATTTTATTACATCATACATAGCTCATTTGGCTATTACATTACATTGCAGCGGAATAACTATAGTCATGGGTCCTTCATCTTCAAAGTGCCACATGCAGATGTTGGTTGTAGACTTTGTAATCCTAATCAATCAATCTTCACTAAAAACAATCAAACCTGCAACATACAAGTTACAGCCACAAAGGGTCAATACGTTTGAATTGTATTGGCAAGTGATACTATGGTAGTATAGTGGAGTTTATCATCTATATGCATTTGGCTAGGTGGAGTTGAGTCTTGCATTGCTCAAAATAGATTTTTCTTATCATTTTGGAAATACTAAGTTTTTGCTTGACAAACTCATTTTCCTCAATCAAAGATTTCAAGATCCTTGTACCAAGCCATCTCTCCATCAATGATTGAAGAATTCAAACAACCCTTGTTCAAACCACAAGATTTTAACTTAGAAATTGGAATGATGAGATTCTTGATTGCTTCCATGTCTTGATGCTCAAATTGTCCTTTACCAGGGACATGGCTAAGTACTTAGATTTTACACTCTGCAGAGGTGGTGCACTTTACCCACAAGACTTGGTTTCCCAAGACAAGATCTTTCAGAAGCTTTCCCTTAGACCAATATGGACGCGTTCCATCCTATCAAACACTACCACCAACTGTCCATATGGCTAAGTTCTTGCAACCTATATGATCAAGGCAGAGCCCATATTGCCAAGTGGTTGCACTTGAAGCTTCTCAACATTTGACATCTCAAATCCCTTTGTTTCCTGGGTGGCCATCCACAAGTGAGATACAAAATCCAAGTCCATGGCCTTGTGAACCACTCAACATACCCCAATCCTTCCATTCCACCCAGGAGGTTCATTAACTTAGTTGTTTTATTAATCAAAACCTAAGTCCTCAGACTTAGAATATTTTTCCATAGTGTGAATATATATTCCACCCATGTTTTATATTAGCTAGGCTAAGCTTGATAGTAGTAGGAATCTTTAACTTAGGAAATCCTACTAAGGATTCATCTACTAGGTTTTCTTATAGCAAGGTCTATACTTAGCAAAATCCATGCAAGTTTTACTTAGCAAAATCACTAATGCATAGAGAAAGTAATGGGACAAAAAGTATGAAGCATCACTTGCCTTTTTAGTAGGGAATGGTGGTTCACTCCTTGATCTTTCTAGTCTCAGACTTCACTACAAATCAATCAAGCAAACACAAATTCAATTCACATTCCAAACCAAAGTCAAACAAACAATTCTTCACACACACAAAGTAATGGAATCTAAGTCATGCATGGGAGCATGCACAAGATAGTTTTATTTTGCAAAGAGGGCTTCTATTGGGTTTCTAAACTTTGTAAGATCCAAATTGGTCATTTACCAAAGTGGCAAAGTCATTAGCAAGAGGGTTTTGTCCAAAAACCATTTTTAAATCCATTCATTATTTCATGTGGTGAAAAATGTTTTTATCAAGGCAAAACTCTTAAGTTGTTCACCAAATGAGTTGCTAATTTGCAAAACTTGGTGTTTTGGGTCAGTGGGTTTGATCAAACCATTTTCTTAAAGTTTTCTTTCCATAAACATTTTTATAACAAAAACCATTCTTTTTATTTGGCTAGAAAATGGCTAAGTCAAGTAACCCAACCTAAATCTTTCCAAAATCATTCTTAACACCAAGGGTTGGTTCCTAGGGTCAGTAAGGTCACAGCAAACCATTTTGCAAAAGTTTTAACCCTAAAATCAATTTTAAACAATTTTTATACTCTAAACAAGATCACAAAAGAATCTGCAAAAACAAGCAAACTAACAAATACTATTGGCTAAACCAATTCCACAGTTGGCTAGGGCTTGCTCTCCTGAATTCATTGATATAAAATTTATAAAATTTGGACGTGTGGTTTGAAAGTTACAGAGGTTTGAAAATTGAATCTAGAACAGATTCAATTCTGTTTTTAAATCAAAGCATGGCCACGCGTCACGTCGTGATTGGCCGATACCGGTTCATCTGGATCGCGTGCTGCGGACTGCAGGATCTAGTTTGATTGCACGACATAGGGCGCGTACCCCTTCGCTATTAAGTGAGACTATCGTGAGCGTCAGATCTTGATCGGACGGCTGTGGGGTGCTCGACCATAGACGGGCGGCGCTGCGGCGGCTGCTGGCGGCGGAGCGACCAGACGATGGCGGCGCCGGTGAAATAGGAAGCGAGGAAGGAGGAAAAAGGTGCTCACCGGAATCGTTGACGTTTGCTGATGATCAACGTGGTACTTGTCCGTCGAGGGGCGCTAGGGGGCAGCTGCGATTGCTCGCCGGAGTAGATGACGGCGTCGGGTGCTTCAGGTGGTCGTCGTGGACGGCGCTGTGGATCACCCCAAAGCAAAACAACGATGCGGTTAGATGCAGAAAGATGTGGCGAGTGCGGGAGTGTGAACGAGGAGGCGCGGGGTGGTCTAATTTACCAGAGAGGTTCCGCCGGAGAAGAAACAGGCGGCGACGTTGTTAGAGCTAGTCCAAGCCAAAGCTCTGGGGCGCCCGCGGTCGAGTGATTGACACAGAAGGATGCGCCAGGGTATGGTGAGCGTGCTCGTGTGCTCAGGGAGGCGGAAGGGGGCGTGTGCTGGCCGGAATTGGCGAGAAGGGTCGTCGGAGACAGAGAGAGTGACTGACGAAATACGGCAGCCTGGGGGCGTGCTTGGGGAAGGAGGCAGAGGGGAACGAGAGAGGACGTGCTGGCGTTTTATCGAGCTTGATCACTGCGAGTTAAGGTGGATGCGTTAAGGCGTATTGATGCCGCGATTCAAAGCTTGCAACAGCGACGAGAGGAGGAAGAACCAGTCGCGGGGTGGGGAAGGAGAACAGTGGAAAGGGGTCCACTGGTCAGTGGGGAAAAGAAACGAGGGGGGAGGTCCACCAGTCATTGGTTCTGTGGGTAAGAAAATTGGTGCCAAACGTTTTCTTCGGGGAAAGAAGCTGGGCTGTTGCTGGGCCTATTGGGCTGCCTGGGTTGGGTCGGTCATGTCTTATTTTTTTCCTGTTTCTTAATCCTTTTCTATTTCTATTTTCTGAATTCTGTTTTGAAATTCCCAAACATTCAAACATCAATCAAACAATTCAAACAACACCAAACTTTGTAATATTGAATTTAGTTCTGTTCAGTATCATGGACAAAAGCCCAAAATAAAATAAAAATAAAATAATAATTTTATTGATCCATTCTTTAATTAAATAAAATGGACCTTTATTTATTTAACATAATTTGATTTATTCAATAAAATTCTCATTTGAATTCCCAACACTTTCAAATCTAAATCAGTAGGTTTTATTTGAAATTATAAGATACTTGAAATACTTGTTTAAAATAACATGGGCCTTAGTTATTAAATCAAGTAGAGTTTGATTTTATTAATAAAATCTTTATTTGAAACCTAAATATTTTCAAAACCAAATCAGTAGGTTTTATTTGGGGAAATATAGAATACTTGGAAATTTGTTTTAAAACAAAATAACATTTTATTTTAGAGTCCATTATTAATTACATTTAATAGATTTTCATTATTGAATCAAATAGGATTTGTTTTATTGAGATATTTATTTTGAAATCTAAAATAAAGCCAAAACACTTTAGTAGGTTTTATTTGTGAATATCAAATATTTGGAAAACTTATTTTAAATGATTTTAATAGGTTTTGATGTTTCAATTAAATTGGTAAAACCTTTTATTTCAATAAAGTTTGGATATTAATTCCTTATTATTTTATTTAAATAAATCTTTGCTAATTTTATTTAAAATAAAATGTTTTAAATCCAAAGCTTGGCCAAGGTTTAATTTGGCTTTACAAAAATAATCTTTATTTATGAATCCACCTTTCTTTTCCTTTGAAAACCAAATCTTTTATTAAAAGATCCAAAATAGTAATTCCAAAATATTTTAATTTCCTTTTATTAAATGTTTAACTCTTTAATTTCCTTTAGGATTTTTACTTAATTCAATTGGGTTTGATGTTCCAATTGATTTCAAAAAGTTTCTTCTGGCTCTGAAAATCAACAAAGTTTTATTTTATTCATTTATTTTCACATTACAAGATTTGGAAAATCTTGGGATGTGACAAACACTTTCTGCAATTTCACCCGAAAACCCGTTTCGGTATCTAGTGAAATAAATTCCTGCGCTTGTTATTCTTTTCCGGCATGAAACGTTTGCTCCAAATGGATGTCGGTGTCTATTAAGTGTGTCACCCTACGGTTCGCGAATAATGCGGACATGATCGAGACCCCTCTCAGATCAATAATCAGAAGCGGGATTTGCAGGCCCATACTGACTGCCACACATTCAGCGATGACTTTCTTGTGATCGCGTGAACCTTTTACGCTAGTATCTTAATCCCTTTGTTTCACGATATATTACATGTCCAAGATTCGATCATCGGTATCTCCATACCTAGTTTGATCTCGTTACTGACATGCACTCTTTTCTCGTTTACGTGATATAACATTCTAGTGATCAAATCACTTGCTTGCAAGCTAATCAATGTGATATCACCGAGAGGGCCCAGAGCATATCTATCCGTCATCGAGATGAACAAATTCCACTCTAGATCCATGGGCCTCAACTTTACACTTTAGTAGTACCGAACCTATCTTTATAATCACCCTGTTACGGTGTGACGTTTGATGTTATGAAGATACTCTTCCGGTGTTAGTAATTGACATGATCTCATGGTCTAAGGATTAGGATCACTTCGTATGTTGTTATAGCAAATTAAAATCAATGACTTTGATCATAATGCTATACTTCGGATGAATGTTCATGGCACCATTACACTAATGTTGTGACCTTGTTATTAACAACATCCAATGTCCATGATCAGGAAACCTTTGATCATCTTGTTAATCAACAAGCTAGTTTATAAGAGAGGCATAACTATGAACTTCCTTTTGTTTATTAAACACACATGTATTAACGTTTCCGTATTAATACAATTACAACATGTAAAATAAACATTTATCATAAACAAGGAATACGATAATAACCACTTTATTATTGCCTCTCGGGCATATTCCCTTTAGTCTCCCACTTGCACTAGAGAAAATAATCTAGTTTGAAAACTTTGCGTATTGAACACCTATGGCTTTCTGGTGTTCCATATACGCAATTGCAAGTGGTTAACATAATCTATGATCTGACGCGTCAGGTCCGTGTGTATTTGCACGTCTTTGCGTCTTCACGCATCACTCATTATCCAATGAGATGGCATTGTATAAATTTGGTCTTTTGGTGAGACCTTTAGTTCCTTGGGGTTAAATAATGTCGATACGATTGTCATACAATATAGCTTTAGTGTTAGCCCATTGTGAACCACATCTTAGTTTGATAACAAACTATTGACACAAATGCCCTCCTTTGCTTCTACTATAGTAGTCATATACTTAGCGTTTTGTTGTAGTATCCGTCACAATGTCTTAACTTTGGAATTCATCCAAATCCGTCATGGAAAATCCTTTCCATTTCATTGTGCCACTCATAGTTTAAATTGAGATAAACTTAATTTGTATCTTGTGACAAAACTAGTATCAATGTAATGCTTTACAATGAACTATTTGTAACTGTTTGTCACCTCTACACAAATATATTCTTAGTTGTAGAGGGAGTGTCCCAACCTTTAAACAATATAAGGTGGAGTCTCCTGTGTTTACAATGCTAGTCCCTGGATCAATAGCTAGCATCCACAGTTAAGATGTAATATCAAGAAACAAAGGTCATAATATAACTTTATAACCAGGAATAACATAATTTTATTACATCACACATAGCTCATTTGGCTATTACATTACATTGCAGCGGAATAACTATAAGCATGGGGTCCTTCATCTTCAAAGTGTCACGGGCAGATGTTGGTTGTAGACTTTTGTAATCCTAATCAATCAATCTTCACTAAAATCAATCAAACCTGCAACATTACAAGTTACAGCCACAAGGGTCAATAAATTTTGAATTGTATTGGCAAGTTTCACTACTATGTTGTATATAAGTGGATCCTATCATTACAAGTTAAGAATTTTTTCAATTACTTTAATGAAAAACATTCACATATAACCCCTTGCTAATATTTCATTTCACATGCAAAAACACTTTCTGCAATTTCACCCGAAAACCCGTTTCGGTATCTAGTGAAATAAATTCCTGCGCTTGTTATTCTTTTCCGGCATGAAACGTTTGCTCCAAATGGATGTCGGTGTCTCTTAAGTGTGTCACCCTATGGTTCGCGAATAATGCGGACATGATCGAGACCCCTCTCATATCAATAATCAGAAGCGGGATCTGGAGACCCATACTGACTCCCACACATTCAGCGATGACTTTCTTGTGATCGCGAGAACCTTTTACGCTAGTATCTTAATCCCTTTGTTTTGCGATATATTACATGTTCGATATTCGATCATCGGTATCTCCATAACTAGTTTGATCTTGTTACTGACATGCACCCTTTTCTTGTTCGCATGATATAACATTCTAGTGATCAAATCACTTGCTTGCAAGCTAATCAATGTGATATCACCGAGAGGGCCCAGAGCATATCTATCCATCATCGGGATGAACAAATTCCACTCTCGATCCATGGGTCTCAACATAACACTTTATTAGTACTGAACCCATCTTTATAATCACCCTGTTACGGTGTGACGTTTGATGTTATCAAGATACTCTTCTGGTGTTAGTGATTGACATGATCTCATGGTCTAAGGATTAGGATCACTTCGTATGTTGTTATAGCAATATAAACTCAATGACTTTGATCGTAATGCTATACTTCGGATGAATGTTCATCGCACCATTAAACTAATGTTGTGACCTCGTTATTAACAACATCCAATGTCAATGATGAGGAAACCTTTGATCATCTTGTTAATCAACGAGCTAGTTTATAAGAGAGGCATAACTAGGAACTTCCTTTTGTTTATTAAACACACATGTATTAACGTTTCCGTATTAATACAATTACAGCATGTAAAATAAACATTTATCATAAACAAGGAATACGATAATAACCACTTTATTATTGCCTTTAGGGCATATTCCCTTCACATCTTGTGCAGTGTATCCAGGTACATGATATTGATGTTGCTTCCACTATCCACCATGCACTTGGTGAACTCATTGTCATTAATCAAAAGGTTGATGACCATGGCATATAAGTTCTCCGTTGGAATGAGGTATGGGTGATCCTTTCTGTCCCAAGTGATTGGAACTTCCGACCAGCACTGGTACTAGGGAACTGGGGTAGGGTAGCCATCAGTATCCTCAGTGAGGTTTTCTCTGCTCAGATAGTTGGGGTGCCATGGAAAGTGTGGTATACAGGGGCCTTCTTTTCAAAGGGGTTCTTGCCTTTGCAATCACCCTTGTTGGCGTGCTTGGGGTCAAAGTCCTCGTCCATGTCACTTGAATCCTTGGACTCCTCTTCCTTGTTCCCTTTGCCCTTGCCGCACGGTCGGTTCTTCTGGCTTCATTTGTAGCCAGACTCCCGGTCTTCCTTGAATTCATTGATGAACTTCCAATGGAGATTGGTTTGAGTGGCTTTGCCATTAGCGTCTAGGTGTACAAGGCATGTCATATCACGGTACTCCTTGTACGTTTGGGGAACGCGGGGCGCTGCCAGGGTAGTTTCACTACCTCGCTGCTGCCCACGACCAGCTCCCCGTCGTCGGCCATGTTGTCCGTCGTCACCTCTTCCTGCAAATGTCATCGCGACCATGTCGGAGGTTGGATTTTCTTCTGGCAGACTCTTCCGCTTGGTGCTGTTATTCCTCTTCGCTTGGGTTGTGATGGTAATTGCCGGCAAGGGGTCGTGAGCATCATCGTTGGCAGTCGCGAACTCACTAGCCAATGAGATCATCTGATTGAGATCTAGCCTGTGATTGTCCTGCAGGCGTTTCAACTTATGTCGGGGCAATGTACCCTTTTCCAAGCCTTCAATGTAGGCATCCATAGCGGTCTGTTCATGCACTCCTGCACAGGAATTTTTCAAACCTAGCCAGTGGGAGAGGTAGGCTCGAGATGTATCGTCTTTCTATTGCATGCATCATTGTAGATCGCCAACAGTACAGGGATTTTTGTACGTACCCTCGAAGTTTTTGGTGAACGCTTCTTGCATGTCCAACCAGTTGCATATGGACTTTTCCGGCAAGTGATCAATCCATTGGTGGGCTGTGCTCGTCAACATCAGTGGGAGGTACTTGATGGCAACGTTGGGGTTTCCCCCGGCAATCTCCATCGTGTTGCTGTAATCCTGCAACCATGTAGCTTTTTTGGCGGTGCCATCATAGGGCTTGATCGTCTTGTCTATCCGGAAAACCTTGAGGTAAGTTGTGGTCCATATTATAGTTCCAAAGCAACGTCGTCCTAGGTACTGTCCTTCCCGGGCCTCGTGAATCTTGTCCAGGCGTGAGCGTGCGTTGTATGGCTCAGGGCTTGCTTTCTTATTCTTGCCATCAGGGGAAGGGCAGCGTGAGCGACGTGGCCCTCCTTTGCCATGGTGGCTACTAGGTGGCGACGGAGGCGGAGGTGGCGGTGTGTTAGCTTTCTTGTTGTGCCCCTCCTATGACTCCTCGCGTCTATCGCGGTTTCTTGTCGGACGCGGAGGGTCACGGGGTGACCTACTCTTGTGTCCTTCGTTGCCACTGTGCTCCCCACCATGATGGGGCTGCTCCACATTGTCGCGGATGACGATGCTACCCTGAGCGTGTCTTGGCGGAGGCATGCTTGTACGGTGTAGAGCCCTTGGATCTTTGTGATGTCGGGGGGACCGGGTCGGAGGAGATGGGCGACGAGGATGAGCCTTGCCGCCATGGTCGAAGGATATGGGGATAGCGTCCTTCCTGTTGCGTGCATCCCTCCGTCATCGTTCCGATGAACCTGTCTGGGACCCGACATCATGAGGAGATATGTCCCTTGGCAGCTTAGGATTGGTAGACTGGCAATATGTTGGGTCAGACTCGAGCCTCTAAGAGGTGGCCTTTTCCTGCTGTTTGACAGCCTTTGCTACAAGGTCAGACATGTTCCACAGCCGTGGGTGATCTATCCTGCTCCAGTAGGGTCTTGGCGACAACCAAGTTGAGGATAGGAGAGCGCATGACCTGCCTGCCTTCGCTGTCAATGTATGGCTTGTCTTGTGGCGGCTTTGAGGGAGCCCATCCTAGGTTGCGCCGTATACCAGGTTGTTGACAACGTGAGACGGAGCTTCCCTAGCCTTCTGCTGCTTGAGAAAAGTCTGTTACTCGGCCTCCATGGCTCTAGCTGCCTCAGTTGACTTATGCGCCTTGGCCAGATCTCGATCTAGCTTTGTGCCTTGCTCTGCGATGGCCTGCGCTTTCTCCAATAGCTGCTGGCGCTTTTTGTCAAGCTGGACTATGTTCCGTATATGGTCCACGGTCATTGGCTCGACGAGTAAATTACCTTACATCATTCTATCAGCTAGAGTGATTAGGGAGGCCGCAGACGTAGATGCTGGAGGCGGCGGATTTGCGGTGTTGGGGTTACTCGGACTGATGTTGAGTTCCTGCGGCTGCTGCACTGGGTTAGGCGGAGGAGGCATGGCGTTTGCACGACCATTGTCGGTAGCATTAGCTGGTCCCTTCCCCTTGTCCAGTGACTTAGGCGGAGCTTGTACGGGTTAGTCTTCTTCCATCACGCTCCTAATGGCGACGAAAACTTCTCGGGATGTGATGGCCTTGTCGGCCTGTTCCTCACGCTTGATATCCTCCTCCATCTCCTGCATAGCAGAGTCGAGTTCCTTTGGGTTGATATCCATCTCCTCTAAGTCCACACTGATGTCAGCATAGAGTGCGTCCAAAATAGAGTCAGAGGGTGTGGGGTTCGCCTCGATGATGGAGGATGATGCTGAGGCAGTAGGGATGTTGACTGGAGGCGATGGCAGCGGAGGCTATGATGGCGGTGGCCCGGGTATGGTAGCGATCTCGGCCTGAGCAGCAGCATCAGCGGTCACGTAGTTGTTGACGGTGTTGATCATGCTCTCGAAGGTGAGGAGACCCGCGGCCTGTTGCCGCCTTAGTCTATGCCGGAGAAGTGTACCATGATCCAGTCCTTCCACAAAGTGATAAATAGCATCATCACTGGGATAGTGTTCCAGATCGGCCCGTATACGTAGCCATCTGGCTAGGTAGTCGCGGGGGTTTTCACGTTCTCTCTAAATGCAACGCGCATGATCGAAGATAGTTACCACGCCGACGAACTGTGATCTCTGCTTTCCAGACGCGCGGACGTAGCCGGCGGATTTGCAGCGATCTTCCACCATTATATCCTGCATAGGGGTGGTTTGGGTGGGCCTTGAAGTTTTCTGATCTAAGCCGACGAACTCCCAAGAGAGATCCAACTTTGATCATTCCGCGAACGTATCCTGCCCGTAGGCAGTCCGTGCGGGCGTTGACGATCCTCCGACTTCCAGGGAACTAGTGCCCAAGTCGGTTTCGTCGATAAAGAGGTGGATGTCCCCGATTGGGACGATCGAGCAGCAGGTGAGATTCATCTTCGCGGGATATAGAACTCGTCCGGAGGTACGATCGGAACGTTCCTGGAGAAGAGAATACGACCGATGGCTATGGTTTCGCCGATTCCTATGAAGAGCTATGATCTTGCCTGTTGTAGAGCCTGAAGCGCCTCTTTCCCCATGGTGGGCGCCAACTGTCGTGGTATTGCCGACGAGTACGGCATGGAGGGGTCCTCACAGTGCGTGTTACGAGACATGGGGTAAGGCGGAAGGTTGGAGGGTACGAGGTAACACAGCTTACCCAAGTTCAGATCCCACGACGGTGGCGGAATCCTACTCCTGCTATAAATCACTATAATGGCAATACACTGGGTTATAGGGATTGGTTCGCTGTGCGTGATATGCGTTGTTATGTTCTTCCCTAAAGGCTCCTCTAGGTCCGGCTTATAAAGATACCAGATCCTAGGGTTACATGCAAAGTATTAGCCGGACAGGTTCATACAGGGTATACAACTAGTCTAACGTGTCTTGACTGTGGGCCACCCGGGTTATCCGGATTAGAGACATGCAATGGTGATACCTATTTTGCATATCCCCAACACTTCCCCGATTCTAGCGGTGCCTCTCCGGGCTTGGCTCCTCATCCGCAAGACAAGATAAAAAGTGCAATGTTATTTCTTAACCTCTCCAACATCCCCTCATTAGTGTTTGACGCCTTTACCTTTTGACTACACGATATTTGACTTCATGAGCAACGCTTTGAATGATTCGCTTGCTATGCTATATTCGGGGGTCTTCTCCGGAGGAGTAGATAAAGGATGAAACGGAAGAGATGGTCATGGATTCCAAAGCAGCAAGCCCAGAGTCTGCGGCGCCCTCCCGAAGATGGCGGACAAGTCAAGTGATGGCGCATCGAGTTCCTCCAAGTCGAGGACTCATGCAGTTGTCACCCTAAAGGCGCAAGCTGAACCCTTAGATTCTTTGGGTGGACACGTAAGTATCATTAGTCTATTACTAACGAGCCCCCGAGCCACTTATCCTTCTGACCGAGGCTTTCCTACTGCAGCCCTTCCTTTGTGACTTGTAGTGTCTTGGGCAGTAGCATCTATCCTTGGAGGCGAGCTTCTGGCAGCTCCAGGGTAAGCGTTTAACTATCTATGTTCTTTGGGTTCATGAGTTTAGAGTTTGTGCTTTAAATTTCTTGTGTTTAGAGGAGAACAATGAGGCCCTTCGCAAGCTAGACTCACTCGAAAAGAGTCGCGGCTAGGCGGAGACCAAAGCCAATGATGTTGTGGGAGCCCTCGAATGCTTCAAGCTGGAAGCTAGGGGGCATGAACAGAAGCTTGCAACTGATGCTGCTGTGCGGATTAAGGCGATGGCGGAGCAGTTAATGACTGCCACTCAGGCTTTGTCTGGTAGATCACTCAAACATTCCTAGTTACTTCTCTCTGATTTTGGACGTTTTCCTCGTTGTTTAATTTAGACCTGCTTTTTGCACATGCAGATGCCACCGACATTGCCTTCGATCGCCATGTCCTAGATCATGGGGACCTTCTTGCGGACGCAGTTGGTGTGGTTAAAGACCGTTGTATCTCCTCCGTTGAGACTTTGGCCAAGGCCAAAGAGGTCCTCAGCTGCTTCTATCGGGAGATCTTCCCGAAGGGCGTGGCCCTTGACGATGTTGACTCCCTGGCGGGAGATGCGCATATGGAGTACAAGAATACCTAGAAGGGCGCAGGTGCCACTCTTGGCTTGGCAATGGCACGAGCGTCTGGTGCACAGCTAGACCCAAGACGCGCCACCTCCAAGATGCCAGTGGCGGCAGATGACAATTAGGTAGCCTTCGCACCCTTTGCTTCATGCTGAAAGCGATATGGCCCCCGTATGATTGAGCTACTATCCAATTACACGATTGAGAAAAATCGGGTGGCCGTGGCTCTAGCCATGGAGCCTGGTACTGCCTCGGATGCGGCGCACCCTCAGGGCCCTTTTGCTACTTAGTTGCACGTGTAGATTTGCCTTTCTTTTGTTGTAGTTTGTGTAATGTTTTGTACTGAATGACTTTAGAGATAACCACATAGTGGTTATTTATGTGAATATATGCTTTCATCTTATGTTGTTGCAGATTGCTTTGTACTTATACCTTGTTACTTGTGTGTCTCCTAGGGCCCTTCAACTGTCACTCTGATGACTTCGCTAGTTCCCTTGGACTTTTCCCAACCGATGACAAATGAGGCGTCACAATTGCCATTGCTGCATGACCGCATTCGAAGTTTGGAGAGGGTAGTCACCGGCATCTGTGGCCATGATGAATTTTGGAAATCCAAAACAGAATGGGTTATCGCGAGGGAGAAGTATGTTCCCGAAGAGTTTCGGCAGATTGGCGAACAACCTCAGTGTAAGCAGCAACCGGGTGCCACGATTGGTTTTGTAGCTATGTTTGTTCTTTTTGGCTTCTGATGTATTGCTTTTGTAGGAAGAGAAGGAGCATGTGGCTATTCGGCTCAATTGCCTCACCCAACAGGACTTGGAGGCTGGAGGATTCTTCTAGATGGACCACGATCGAGCAGTCATGGTCGCAACTATAAAGGACCGTGACCATCAGGTGCTTCAGGTTTTGAATCATGCGAGGTCGTCATTTGTGTCCATATGGGCTGCCATGCATGTTTCCCTTGGATGCAGCTCCCTCTAGTTTCCTGGGGTTGCTAGGGAAGTTTTGGAGTGCGGATGCCGTAAAGGAGCTTGTGCCGTAGCAACTTGTTGCGGGTGCGAAAGCGGCGCTGGACCTTGTTCAGCTACACCGTTGGGACATGGACCTTGCGAAAATAACAGCAGGGACGCCTGTTCCCCCAGATGGTATGGCATGGAACATGCACCCGCACTATGAGGCGGTGGCTCGCCATGTCGAAGACATTGTGCACTTTTTCGATGAGCGAACAAAAATTCTTCTTCAGCGAGGTTAATTCCTGCAAGTATTATACAGGACAATGTAAAAAAATTATAGTTTCAGTTGGGCTGTTTTAGCCCTTGTAAAATTTGTAAAACGTATTTCATGTGATGCTTGTTGTTGTGAAGTTTGCATGTAATTTTTGTTAGCCTGACGTGGTCAGCTACTAAGGTGGATGCGTTAATGTAAGAGTCGACAAAGTCATTGGGTGAGGCGTAGCCCCCGAGGGTGTTTGTATGAACGTATATTTGTATAAGGAAAAGACATATTGGCCAAGGAACTTAGCTTTTATTCATCGCATAGTAGGGAGTACAAGGTTCGGCTGAGTAGCCTAGATGAAAAGCCTTATTATAAGTAAAACATATAAGGGTAGAAGCGTCATAGCTATGCGACGTTCCAAGGGTTGGAGTATGCTACTCCATACTCGATGTCCATGAGTCGGTAGGCTCCGCCTGGAATTACTTCAGTGACCACATAGGGCCTTCCTAGGGTGACTCGAGCTTTAGGTTCCCTTTTTGCTTGAGTCGCAGGACGAGGTCTCCTTCGACGAAGGACCATGGACGCAACTGACGATTGTGGTAGTTGCGGAGACTTTGCTGGTACACTATCGAACGAGCTGCAGCGATGTCACGTGCCTCGTCTAATAGGTCGATGACGTCTTCGACTGAGGCCATTGATTCGGACTCGCTATAAGCGATGACCCGCGAGGCTTTGTAGCGTACCTCGGTAGGTAGCATTTCTTCGACTCTGTGCACCATGAAGAAGGGCGTGTAGCTCGTGGAGCTGTTTGACATTGTGCACAGGCTCCAAAGGACGGAGCGTAGTTCGTCTGCCAGGCTCTCGCCGCTCGTTGGAGAGGGTCTAGGAGTCGTTTCTTGATCCCGTTGTAGATGAGGCCATTGGCTTTTTTGACTTGGCCATTGGTCTACAGGTGTGCAACTGAGGCGTACGTGATGTTGATGCCGAGGCCTTCGCAGAAGTCTTGGAACTCCTTCGAGGTGAATTTTGTGCCATTGTCAATGATGATGCTATGGGGCACCTCGAACCTGTACACAATGGACTCGAAAAACTTGACGGCAGTGGCACCAATTTGGTTGTTGACGAGCGTAGCCTCCATCCACATGGTGAACTTGTTGACTGCCACCAGGAGGAAGATGTATCCTCTGGGTGAGGACTTTTGCAGCTTTCTGACCATATCGAGTCCCCATTGAGAGATGGTCCAGGACAACGGTATAGGCCGTAGCTCTGAGCCTGGTGCATGTGGTTTACCGGCAAACCATTGGCAGGCATTACACTTCTCGACAATGTCCTTGGTGTGACACATCGTGGTTGGCCAGTAAAAGCCAGCTCGTAGGGCCTTGGCGACTAGGGCGCGGCTACCATCATGGTGGCCGCAGATGCCTTAGGATGCTTTTCCCATCACCGTTGGTGAACCATCGTTGGAGGACTCCGGTGATGCTTCGTTTGTAGATGATGGTGAAGGCTTTGGAGCGGCAGGCAATCTGCCTGGCATCATTCGGGTCATCCGGCAGTTACTTTCTCACTAGGTACTTGATGTATGATGGAGTCCATGTTTGCTCGATTGCCAGGACTTGCATGACGATCACCATCTCGATGTATGTCTCTAGTTCTGCGGGTGTCTCCATTTTCTCGGGTGGAGCAGCCCCCGAGTGCTTCGTGGTGTCGACTGTGCCCTTGGAAGTTTTTGCACTTAATGGAGCGTTCACAGATTTGTTTGAGGAACACACCTGGCAGTATCGGAGAGCGGGTGGAGCCAATATTGGCGATCTTGTCGACCTCCTTGTTGCTTTCTCGGCTGATCTGCCATAGTTTGTAACTCTTGAAGTTTCCTTCGATTGAGTTATAGATGTCGCGGTAGGCGATCATGTTGTCACTAATGGCATCACATTGGTTCATTGTCTGATGAACGAAAAGGTTGGACTCGTCGTAGATGACTAGTCGAGTGGTGCCATAGAACTTAGCCATCCACATGCCATTGGTTAGCACCTCATACTCGGCCTCGTTTTTTGATGCGCGGAATCTCATCTGCATCACATATCTCATCTTTTTCCCTTGAGGGGATATCAAAATTACTCCGGTTCTAGCTCCTTCCCCATGTTTCGATCCGTCTAAGTGCATTGTCCAGAGTTGGGACATGTCCGGGGTGTCCGGGAGCTACAGCTTCGTCTAGTAGACGAGGAAGTTAGGGAGCACATGTGATTTTATGGTGGTGCGCCGCTCGTAGATGATGTCCCGTAGGGACATATCGATGCCCCAAAGGGACACTCCCCCCGTTGCCTTGGGGTTGTTGAGGATGTGTGATAGTGGTGCATTGTTGACAACCACTATCTGGTGCTCCTGGAAGTAGTGGTGCAGCAGACGTATGGTCATGCATACGTTGTATGCTAGATTTTAATAGTGAGGGTACCTCCGCATCTTTGGTGTTAGCACCTCGCTGAGGTAGTACACCGGGAGCTGCACCCCAGTAATGCCCTAGAAATTATTCTGAAATAAAATTGCGTGTTATTTTCTATTTTGCATCATCATGACATCATGCATACTTTTTTCCTAAAATATTTTTACCAAGAGCCTATTTTGTTTTCTAATTAGTCCCCTTCTCTAATTTCAAATTAAAAACCCCAGACTTTCAGGATATTTTGTTTGCTTAAAAGATATTTACAAAAATATTTTAAAATAAAAACAAATAAATAAAATTATTTTTAGAGAGAGGCAGACGGCTGGGCCAAATAGCCCAGCTAGCCACCTACGATCCCTTATCGAAACCCTAGCCCTTCACACACACCACGTCGCCGCCAGCCACACAACGCATGCACGCACTCCACTGAAAAAAAAGCACACCACATACACCACAACACCGCCCCAACACAGGACACACACACACGACCCAGGCTGGTCACGCAACCTACACCCAGGCCAACACACCCACTCAGAACACACAACACGCACGCACCCCTCCCACATTACCCTATCGCTAACCACCAATCCCCATGCGAGGGCGCTGCCTCCCCTCCCGCGTCTTCCTTCTCCCGCTCAGCGATGCCGCCGCCAGGAGCTCTGCTTGTCGCCCAGCGCCGTCGCCTGTGCTCCTGGCCGCCGTCCCGGGTCGACCGCCACCGCTAATCGACGTCCCCCTGTCCCCCTGTCCTTGGCGCCAAGCGCCTCCATCTCTGCAAGCCGCTGCCTCCCTGGAGAGCTCCGCCATCGCCTGTGTCTTCTCGTCGCGCAGCTTGCCTCCGAGCTTTGTTCTATCATCGGTCCTCGCCCTCGTCCCCGCGTCCCCAAGGTCGCGCCCGCCTACCGAGTTCCTCTCTCCACATCCTTCCCACGAGCTCGCCGCTAGGACCCCGTCCCCGACGGCCACAAACACGCCTTGTTGCCTAAAACGCTGTGTCATTGGGCCGCCTCCTTGACGCCCCGTAGCACCACCACACTGGTTCCACTAATTACTATCGCGTGTGGGTGCCCTGTTTTTAGCGACCCCAAGCACCAGCAGTCGCACCATCTTGTTCCTGCCATTTTGTCTTGGTACCAATGTGGTACTGCCGCTTGATGTAAGACAAGCTCTCAAGTTGAAGTGTTGCTATACATGCAGATGTTTTCGTTCTGCTCATGATCGTGTTGAGTCTGTAGTTGTGTTGGGATGGAGTGGCTACTGCCACCGAAAGCCAAGATCTCCTCCATGGGAATGAAGACCCCAATATCGAAATCCGAAGATCGATCCTGCTGAGACAGAAACCCGTTGTACCCTCGGAACCAAGATCTCTGAACGAATGTGTGATCCCTTCCCGATACCCTGTTTTGATAAATATAATATAACTTGTGCATATTAAATTATCCATGCTTGCATACATATATTATTGTTCGGGGTTATACGGAGATTCATGTACTAAATAAATATGGAATATATGGGAGTGCTATTTGTCTTGTCCCGATTCCATTTAATATTGTGTAGTAAACCAATGCCATGTTATATCTTGTTAACTAGCATTTAAATTGTGGGGTAGATAAATAACTTGAAATGTCAGGATTCTGATTCCTCTTAATATTGATAAGTGGGGCCGCATATTACCATGCCATGCATCATATCATAAATATGCCGAATCTTCCGCTGTATTATTAAATTTTCCATCGGTTACTCTTTCGAGTGTTTTCTTCTTCACCGCATTGGATGATGAGTCGATGTGAGATACGACAATCCTTCGGTCACAGACTTTGTCTCACAAGCGAGCATTCTCCACCTTCTACCTATTTTATATTTATAGTCTTTACTTCCATCCTTTGTCTACGGCTATCCTTATTGTCGATGCTTTAGTACCGTCTCCTTTATTTACCTGCTCCACTATATTTCCTTGGTTATCCTATTGCCTTGTTTGATTATCTAGCTTTGCCCTTGCGAGTCATAGGCATGCTAGTATTGCTCTCATACGAGTGGAACACGATACTTGGATATTGTTGGTGATAAGATAATTAATCTGGTGATGTTGGTTATGATTATGGATATGGTTATGGTTTCACCTAATAATAAGGCCCCGGCAGGGACCACCTTTGGGAACTGCTTGAGCCGACCTAGGACCCGTTCGTTCTACGATACCAGTTCTGAGTTGATCGCGCTAACCAAACATGGGGGCCTCTGGGATCCCTCCCTCAACTACCGGCGCTATTCGTATATCTAGAGGGTTACAAAATTGGTTTTCCATTTGGTGCATACGCATAATATGTCCTCGGACATGGGTGAGTTGATATGTCTTTGGACTTTTTTTTGGTGGATTGCCATGGCTTGCATACATAAATCGCGGTACACGGTGGTGGAACCCATGGTGTGTAAAAGTTACCCTACAGGGCCCGATCCACCAGTAGGAGCAAACGCTATGCCTTCCTTGAGAATCGTCGTACCTCTTGGTTGGTTCCCCACAGTAGGTGATGCCTCTGGATATGCGCGTAGTTAAGGGAAAGTTCTTGTTGTGAGATTCGGATGGCACGCGTGGTATGTTGCGTGAAGGGTTGAGCATGTATTTGTGTATAGTAGTGCACCCCTACAGGATAAATCTTTTCGAGAAGCCGTGTGTCCACGGTTATGGACGCCTCAGGAGTATAGTGTCATGATCATAGACAACTTCACTAATGACTTGCCTCTTTAACAATATGACTAGTAATTAGCCTTATCAACTAAACACCTGCTTAACTAAAATTGCCACCGTGTGTGTTCCGCAAGGGGACGTCCTCGACTGGTCTTCGAGGTGGAAATCTTTGGATGGGTTATGTTTGGTGTTACATTATAGATATTGTATAGTGCTCTCTTATCTTGCTCTAATAGTCGAAGTTGTAGCGTGTATCTATAAGTTAGATAGTGCAAGCTTTGCTGACGCTGAGCCCACCATACCTATGTAGGCGAGGACCGCCGAATTCTAAGACTTGCCATGCACTGGCCTCAGTACTGACCGCTCTCTTTCTGTTTTCCTTTGCCCTTTGCTGGCACCCTTTTTGCTTGACAGGTATGTGATCGACGACGTTAGCAAGTTTACCCTTCCGGCTTGGCCTGGGCAGGGTTGGACACCGCTTGGTTATTCTTCAGGACTCTTAGTCCCATTTGGTTCTTGTTCGTACTCGGACGCTTTCCGCTTCCCTCATGATTCGTATCTTTGTATTGTATCATTTGTATTCTTGACTTGTTGATTCGTTGTTGTATATATCAGTTTTTTGTGGACTCTGTTGTAAACTACTGTGATGTAACTACTTGTAATCAAATCCCACCCACACGAAAGTGTTTGGTGGGCGTCTTTGAATCGCTTCTATGCGGGTTTTGGCAGGAAATGCTAAGATCTGCATAGACCCAATTCGGGGGCATTACAAGTGGTATCAGAGCAAAGGTTTATGATACCCCACTAGACCAGCCTATAGGATAACCTTGCCAACCGCCGATGTCTAGTGCCAAAACTATTTTTCTACAAATGCGTTGGATATATCTGAATAGCTCTGATTTTATTCCTTATCTCTATTCCTTCTACTCTTATCTTTGCGTGTTTTAGTCTGGTCTCCTACCTTCTTCAATTCAAGGATTCCCGTGGTTGGATCTTCCGTCGTACCTTTAGGGTTCCTCTTTTCCTCCTTTTGAAACGGTGGATCTACTTCTAGATTTCATTCTACTTGATCCCTCTTCAAATGTTTCCCGGTGTCCTGCAACTTCTGCAACGACATCATCTACCTATATCTTTTGTTAATACTGATTGACAAGATCTTCGGTCTGAATCCCGATAGTGGTTGCACGATTCTTCTATTCATGTATAGAGTAATGCTTCGAGTGCGGGATGGAGTCATGACCATACCACTACTCTTATCATTCGCTTTTGTACATTAAATTGATGGACCAGTGCGATTCTTACTCCTTCTTTGGATGTTAGAGGTGACCCTGTGACCTCTTTCTTCACCTTTGTCTCTCCGGAGTGTTCTCTCGAAGAACGCGAGAAATAACCCTTTGTTGGTGGTGTCGACAGTTTCAAGACGGAGCAAGAATTCTTGTTAGTGGTGTCATGACCATCATCCTGATGCAAGAAGATCCGATCATCAACCCTTCCCCCCGGTTTCTTTGCTAGGATCTTGGGAAAAGAACCCTTGTTAGTGGTATCTAGTTGTAATGCCCCGAAAAATATTTCGAAATAAAATTGCGTGTTATTTTATATTTTGCATCATCATGACATCATGCATACTTTTTCCCTAAAATATTTTTACCAAGAGCCTGTTTTGTTTTCTAATTAGTACCCTTCTCTAAATTCAAATTAAAAACCCCGGTCTTTCAGGATATTTTGTTTGCGTAAAAACTATTTACAAAAATATTTTAAAATAAAAAATAGACAAAGAAAAGTATTTTTAGATAGAGGTAGCCGGTCGGGCCAAAATGGCCCAACTAGCCACCTACGATCCCGTATCGAAACCCTAGCCCTGCACACACACACCCCGTCGCCGCCAGCCACACAATGCACGCAGGCACGCACTCCAGCTGACCCAAAGCACACCACATACACCACAACACCGCACCAACACAAGACACGCACACGACCCAGGCTGGTCACGCACCCCTACACCCAGGCCAACACACGCACTCAGAACACACAACACACACGCACCCCTCACATGTTACCCTATAGCTAACCACCAATCCCCATGCGAGGGCGCCGCCTCCCCTGCCACGTCTTCCTCCTCCTGCTCAGCGCCACCGCTGCCAGGAGAGCTGCTTGTCGTCCAGCGCCGTCGCCTGTGCTCCTGGCTGCCGCCCCGGGTTGACCGCTGCTGCTACTCCGCATCCCCTGTCCCCTTTCCCCGGCCCCAAGCGCCTCCATCTCTGCAAGCTGCTGCCTCCCTGGAGATCTCCACCATCGCATGTGTCCTCTCGTCATGCAGCTCGCCTCCGAGCTCTGTTCTGTCGTTGGTCCTCGCCCTCGTCCCCGCTTCCCCAAGGTTGCGCCCGCCTCCCTAGTTCCTCTCTCCACCTCCCTCCCACGAGCTCGCCGCTAGGACCCCTTCCCCGATGGCCACGGACGCGCCATGTTGCCTAAAGCCCTATGTCGTTGGTCCACCTCCTTGACGCCCTGCAGCACCACCACACTCATTCCACTACTTCATGTCGCGTGTGGGTGCCCTGTTTTCAGCGACTCCAAGCACCAGCAGTCGCGCCATCTTGTTCCCGCCATTTTGGCTTGGTACCAATGTGGTACTTCCGCTTGATGTAAGACAAGCTCTCAAGTTGAAGTGTTCCTATACATGCAGATGTTTTGGTTCTGCTCATGACCATGCTAAGTTTGTAGTTGTGTTGGGATGGAGTGGGTACTTCCACCAAAATCCAAGATCACCTGCATGGGTACGAAGACCCCGATATCGGAATCCGAAGACCGATCCTGCTGAGACAGAACCCCGTCGAACCCTCAGAACCAAGATCTCCGAACCAATGTGTGATCCCTTGCCACCCTATTTTGATAAATATAACATAACTTGTGCAAATTAAATTATCCATGCTTGCATACATATATTATTGTTCGGGTTTATACGGCGATACATGTACTAAATAAATATGGAATATATGGGAGTGCTAATTGTCTTGTCCCGGTTCCATTTAATTGTGTAGTGAACCGATACCATGTTATATCTTGTTAACCAACATTTAAATTGCGGGGTAGATAAATAATTTGAACCTTCTATTTAAATGTCAGTATTCTGATTCCTCTTAATATTGCTAAGTGGGGCCGCATATTACCATGCCATGCATCATATCATAAACATGCCGAATCTTCCGCCGTATTATAAAATTTTGCATCTGTTGATCTTTCTAGTGTTTGCTTCTTCACCGGATAGGACGATGAGTCGATGTGAGATACGACAAGCCTTCGGTCACCGACTTTGTCTCACAGGCGAGCATTCTCCCCCTTCTACATATTTTGTATTTATAGTCTTTACTTCCATCCTTCGTCTACTGCTATCCTTATTGTCAATGCTTTAGTACCATCCCCTTTATTTACCTGCTCCACTATATTGCCTTGGTTATTCTATTGCCTTGTTTGATTAGCTAGGTTTGCCCTTGCGAGTCGTAGGCATGCTAGTATTGCTCTCATACATGTGGAACACGATACTTGGATATTGTTGGTGATAAGATAATTAATCTGGTGATGTTGGTTATGATTATGGATATGGTTATGGTTTCACCTAATAATAAGGCCCCGATAGGGACCACCTTTGGGAACTGCTTGATCCGACCTAGGACCCGTTCGTTCTACGATACCAGTTCTGAGTTGATCGCGCTAACCTAACGTGGGGGCCTCTGGGATCCCTCCCTCAAGTACCGACGCTATTCATATATCCAGAGGGTTACAAAATTGGTTTTCCATTTGGTGCATGCGCATAATATGTCCTCGGACATGGGTGCGTTGATATGTCTTCAGACTTGTTGTTTTGGTGGATTGACATGCCTTGCATACATAAATCGCGGTACACGGTGGCGGCACCCACGGTGTGTACAAGTTACCCCACAGGGCCCGATCCACCAGTAGGCACAAACGCTGTGCCTTCCTTGAGAATCGTCGTACCTCTTGGTTGGTTCCCCACAGTAGGTGATGCATCAGGATATGCATGTAGTTAAGGGACAGTTCTTGTTGTGAGATTCGAATGGCACGCGTGATATGTTGCCTGAAGGGTTGAGCATGCGTTTGGGTACAGTAGTGCACGCCTGCAGGGTAAATCTTTTCGAGAAGCTATGTGACCATGGTTATGGATGCCACAAGAGTACACTGTCATGCTCAAAGACAATGCCACTAATGATTTGCCTCTTTAATAATATGACTAGTAATTATCCTTATCAACTAAACACCTGATTAACTAAAATTGCCACTTTGTGTGTTCCGCAAGGGGACTTCCTCGACTGATCTTCGAGGGGGAAATCTTCGGATGGGTTATGTTTGGTGTTACATTATAGATATCGTATGGTGCTCTCTTATCTTGCTCCAATAGTCGAAGTTGTAGTGTGTCTCTATAAGTTAGATAGTGCAAGCTTTGCTTCCGCTGATCTCACCATACATATGTACGCGAGGACCGCCAATTTCTAAGACTCGTCGTGTACTAGCCTCAGTACTGACCGCTCTCTTTCTGTTTTCCTTTGCTAAGAACCTTTTGGCTTGATAGGTATGTGATCGATGACGTTAGCAAGGTTACCCTTCTGGCTTGGCCTGGTTAGGGTTGGACACCTCTTGGTTATTCTTCAGGACTTTTAGTCCCATTTGGTTCTTGTCCCACTCAGACGCTTTCCGCTTCCCTCATGATTTGTATCTTTGTATTGTATCATTTGTATTCTTGACTGATTCGTTGTTGTATATATCGGTTTTTTGTGGACTCTGTTGTAAACTACTTGTAATCAAATCCCACCCACACGAAAATGTATGGTGGGCGTCTTTGAATCGCTTCTATGCTGGTTTTGGCAGGAAATGCTAAGATCCGCATAGACTCGAATCAGGGGCGTTACAAGCCCATGGGTTTTGCCTTCCTCAGGTCGTTCGAATACAAGTGTCGTGTTGATTACTTGGTGTGTTGTGGCAATGTACAGCAGCATGGGAGCTCTCTCTGTTGGCGTCACCAGTATGGTAGATGTGGAGATCAGACGCTTGAGGTCTTCGAATGCTTCATCGGCTTCAGCCGTCCACTAGAATTTGTCCAACTTGCGGAGAAGCTAGTAGAAGGGGAGAGCATTTTTCCCATGCAGCTGATGAACCTGCTGAGCACTGCGATTCGACCGTCTAGCTGCTGGACTCCTTTAACATTCTTCGGCCTCTCCATGGCTGGTATAGCCTTGATTTTCCTCGGGTTGGCCTCGATACCTCTCTCAGAGATGAAGTCTCCGAGCAATTTTCTGGATGGGATGCCGAAGGCGCACTTTTCCGGGTTCAGCTTGATCCTATATCGATCAAGGTTGTCGAACGTATCATGAAGATGGTGGATCGATTTTCGGCTCTCGTTGGTCTTTACCACTATGTCATCGACATAGGCAGGCATGCATGCACCTTTGGTATGTTGCGTCGGCGTTCTTGATCCCGGAAGGCATTGAGTTGTAGAAAAAACCCGAATTGTGTAATGAACACCATATTTTCTTGATCCTCGACCTTTAGTGGAATTTTATTGTACCCTGAGTAGGCGTCGAGGAACGAGAGTCATTCACATCCCGTGGTGGAGTCGATGATCTGGTCGATGCGCGGTGGACGAAAGTGATCCTTTGGGCAGTGATTGTTGAGGGTCATAAAGTCCACGCACATACGCAGGATGTCCGTGTCCTTTTTGGGGACCAGCACTGGGTTGGCTACCAAGGTGCTTTCTTTGATATCCCTTATGAAATTAGCATCAACGATTCATTTGACTTCGATGCCAATCGCCTCAGCTCTTCCCTCAAACAGTCGATGCATTGTCTGCTTGACTGGCCGCGCATCCGGGTATATGTTGAGTGCATGCTCGGCGAATTCCCTGGGAACTCCTGGCATGTCCGCAGGACACTAGGAGAAGATTTCCCAGTGCTCATGGAGGAATTCAACGAGCACGAGTTCCTGTGCGGGACTCTGGTTGTTGGCAATCAGAGCATTCTTGGTGGGATACGTTGGGTGGACCTGCACTACCTTGGTGTTGACCATGGAGTCGAAGGACAGGTCAGGTGCGTTATCCTTGGTCACAGGGGAGACTATTGTCTGTCGACTCCTTCAACCTTGCGAGTTCCTCTTGCATGCCGAAGGACTGGGAGATTCAGTTGAAGTCCCTGTCATAGCTATCGGACTTGGTGAAGCTTCCTGAGAGGGTGATGACATCGTTGGGTCCTGGCATCTTCAGCAGGAGGTACACATAGTTCGGTACTGCCAGGAATCTTGCGAATGCCACGGGACCAAGGATGGCATGGTATTATGAGGGCCAGTCGACCACCTCGAACTCAATCCGCTCATGCCTGAAGTTCTTGGGGGTGCCAAAGATGATGTCGAGCCATATTTTACCGAGGGCGTACACTCCCTTCCCCTGGGATGTAGCACCCCCCGGGATTAGGATTAAACTATCCTCAGATTACCATCTAAGATAAGCTCAACTCCAAGCACGAAAGATCACAGTATGATTCGGTAACTTTACAGAACTCAGGGATCCAACAACATAAGTTTAAACTCTTAACAGAGTAAGATTTTAGAGTTATTACAAACAGAGGTCATAGACCCAACATTACATCACACGGCGAAAGCAATATATGTTGTTCTACACAACAACTTAGCAAAGGGACTAAGAGGCCATAAACAGAAGTGATGTCCATCCCATAGTTCTAAGGCTGCTAGCTGGGACCCCCAACTACTCGTCGATGTCAACGTAGAAGCCACCTTTAGTCGCAACTAGTTCATCTATAGAAAAACAACAATGGCGCAAGGCTAAGTACGAGAATGTACTCCGCAAGACTTAGATAACCTAGATTCTACATGATCTAGCTAGAAAGGCTTTCTCTGGATTTACTTTCGCATAAAGCAATCTTTATTTGTAAACAAGAGAGAGAAGAGGCTTGTCTACTCAGAATCTTTTAAAAGAGATAAGATAACGTCTTCTTCATCTTGTTCATCACATCTTGATAACCACCAGCTTCATCAGAACCTCCTATCTAGGATCACCCCCTCAACCCAGAGGAAGCATCCTTAAGCACATGTGGATCAACAAGTTTTATAATGGTTAATGTTATCTATGATCTTAAGTTTGGTCGCCAAGCATTCATAACCGTGAACACGGCTTTTCGAAAAGATTTAACCCTGCAGGGGTGTAGAACTTTACCCACATGTTCCAACCGACTCTTAATGCCAAATTATTAGCCCTCTTCCTTGGAAGGCCGACAGAGAGTGGTTCACCACTACCTTGCTTTCACCGAGACCATGAGTCACGCCCTAGGGATGGTTCCACCATAACGGGTCAAGTCCCGACACCGGCCCCTAAGGATCTGAGGCAAGGCTGGTCTACCAGGGGCGCTATCTACCCTAGGCAACTGTGGACATGCTTCCCTACCTGTTATGATGCACCTCCATCACCTCCTCTTTCGAAAACGTTTTCAATGCGTATGCCAAATGGAAATACGGAACTATGTGACTCATGGAATCTACTAGGCAAGTTAGTTAGTCGAGGGGTTGTCCATGCCCCGTGTGGCTGTACACTCATCTTGGTTCCAAAGGAAAGAACTCATTTCCTAGTGGTGGCGAGCATGGTACTACAAAATCCACACCCAACGTGGCCTCCCATACAAGCCTTATCATGTTTAGTTAACTCCTTCGATGATGTCACCATCTCCTACCTTTCTAGATTCACCGGCACCTTCGGATCATCATCCGAATGTATCATACGGTACTATTAAGCATGGCTAAGCTGTCGGTCATAAAATATCTAGCAACGCTCAAATGCCAGACCTAGGTTTGCTTGTAGCAGTGGATCAGGAGTATAAGGCTACAAAAGGGAAACTGTGCAGCAGATAGGCAATAATTGCTACTGAAAATAGACCACATTGGAATCAGGTGCATCATAGCGAGAAAGTAATATACTTTGTAAAAGTAGGTTCAGAATGAGAGGCTACGCTTGCCTTGTCCTTCAGTAGACAAATATGGATCTTCGGTGTTGTTGACTTCAGCCTCGGGCTCCGATCCTATCGCGAAGAACCAATACCGAAAAGAAAGGCGACAATTCAAGACATGGCATAATACAATGTGCAAACAATATGTATGACATGACAAGTTAAGTAGTGTTGAAATGAACCCTAGAACATGATTGGTTAGTTTAAACGGGGTCCGAGAGGTCCAAACCTAGAACAGGGGGATCCTCGAAATCACTTGTGGGGTTCAATTTATTCTTCTAATTGAACTTGTCATGAAAGTTGGTTAACAAAGTATGATGATAGCTTAGATAGGTAGGTCTCAATTTTCTGAACATTTTGATATATTAAAATGAATTAGTTATTGAATTTACAAGTTTTATTCATTTTAAGAAATTAGTAAACCAATTTAAATTGATTTATTGTGTTAGGCTGACATCAGCACAAGCACCAGACATTTTTTACACACGGGCTAATCCTAGCCAGTGAGGCTAACAAAGGGGCACGAGGCCACCTCAACAACTACACTGGAGGTAAGTGGTCAACGGGGACCCAGGGCCACGTTGGCATGACGCCATGGTGACATCAGCGCGGTAGCCACCGCTAGATGGTCGGCGGAGACGGCGAGGGAGGGAGCACGGGGCTGCGGGCCCTAGCCTACTCGAACCAGCGCAACAAGACAGACACGAAGGTGGCGACGCTGCTAGTAATAGGTCACCGGAGCTTGGCCAGTCGAAGCAGGGGAACACGACGGTGCTGGTGGCTTGCTCAGACAGGAACGGGGAGGCACAGAATGACGGCAAGCCGGAGCTAGGGTTTTGGGAGCTCACATGAGCTCGCGATGGAGAGCAAGAGGGAGAGGGATAAGGGTATGGGGAGAGAGAGATCGACACGGTGGTCCTCGCGGCGTTCTTATCCTGGCATCTGGGGGCGGCGGAGCATCACAGTGGTTGGCGGCTATGGACGGCAGCGGCGCAGGCACGCAGGTGCTTGCCGTCGTCGTTGATGACGACGAGGCAAAGCGGTACGTGGGATGGGCCTCTGCTAGGCTTCAGGTGGGCGGCGGCTGTTGCTAGATGCTGCATGTGTGCAGGCAGGAGAGAGAGGAGGAGATGGCCACGACCCAGTTAGCTTACGAAACGTTTTGTTTTATTTCCTGAAACTTTTCTATTTCTGTTTTACTCTTTTCCAATTGTATTTCAATTCCTTTTTCTTATTTTCAAAAATGAAAAAATATTAGAAGTTTTAAAATATTATTTAGAACACATAGGTGCCCTCCATACTGTTCGGGCTCCACACATTTTGGGGTTTTTGAGAATATCAAAACTATTTGAATGTGTTTGAAAGAGAGGGGGAAGAACTAGGGATTAGGGTTTTGTACTTGTGTTTTGGTTCACACATTTGATCACATGCAAATATTTTATTGGTTTAAACAGATGCATTCAATGATTAAGTACTATTTACATATATCACAAACTTGGGCTATTACAGCTCTATCCCCCTTACAAGAATCTCGACCCAAGAATCCTAACTTTTAGAAAAGAAGGCAGGGTACTCAGGATCGTAGACGATCTTCTCGTTCCCAGTTGCTTCAGCCTCAGATTGATGAGACCACTGAACTTTCAGGAACTTGAGGTTTTTGACGATGAGTCTTGCACTCGGTTTCATCAAGGATATGAAAAGGATACTCACGATAAGTCATATCCTTCTAGAGATCAAGAGTTTGGCGATCAACACCACGGACAGGGTCTTTGAAGCAACGCTCGAGTTGAGACACATGAGAGACGTCATGCACCTTAGGAAAGTTTGCAGGCAACTCCAATTGATATGCAAGTTTACCTTGCCTGCAAAGAATGCGAAAAGGACCAACATAGCGAGGAGCCAGTTTTCCTTTGATGCCGAAACGATGGACACCCTATAAATGAGTGACCCGAAGATAAGCTTGATCACCAACATCATATTCAACATGTTGATGGTGACGATCATGATAGCTTTTCTGGCGAGATTGAGCAGTTTTCAAACGATCTCGAATGATTCGAACTTGATCTTCTGCTTCCTGAATCATATCCGGTCCAAAGAACTTTCTTTTGTCGGTTTCTGACCAGTTCAAAGGAGTACGACAGGTTCTTCCATATAAGAACTGGAAGGGTGCCATTTCTATGCTGGACTGATAAGTATTGTTGTAGGATAATTCAGCAAAAGGAAGGCATTTCTCCCAGTCCTTGCCAAAAGATATGACACACGCTCTTAGCATGTCTTCAAAGATTTGATTTACTCTTTCGGTCTAGCCACCGGTGCTAGGATGATAAGCTGTACTGATGGAGAGGCGAGTTCCCATGGCAGTTTGGAAACTTTTCCAGAACCATGAGGTGAACAAACTCCCTCGGTCAGAGACAAT
Organism: Avena sativa; assembly: GCA_916181665.1. Taxonomy (NCBI): domain Eukaryota; kingdom Viridiplantae; phylum Streptophyta; class Magnoliopsida; order Poales; family Poaceae; genus Avena; species Avena sativa. The sequence continues at coordinate 144,118,744 of OV702280.1, forward strand.
TTTCTTCGGAATCCCATGGAGGACAACTGTTCAAGAGATATATAGATATGCTAACTGACTAGCACTAATACTCTCGCGAACAGGTAGGAAGTGAGCAACCTTGGACAGATAGTCAACGATTACCCAGATGGCATCATTTCCTTTCTGAGTCTTAGGAAGACCAGTAATGTAATCCATACCAACTTCATCCCATTTCCATTTAGGGATTCGATGTGGTTGCAGGAGGCCAGCGGGTCTTTGGTGTTCATCCTTAACGCGACGAAAGACGTCACATTCAGCAACAAAATGAGCAATATCCTTCTTCACACCGTACCACTAGAATCTTTGACGAAGATCCCGATACATCTTGGTACCTCTAGGGTGGATAGAAAGAGGTGATTCATGAGCCTCTCGGAGGATTAAATCCCTCAACTTTTTTCTCTTCGGCACTACTAGACGGTTACCAAAGTAGATAACACGTTTATTATCAACAGAGAAACACTTAGCAACTCCGCTAGCACTGTTCCCTTTGATCTCAGCAATTTCAGAATCATATTTCTGAGCAAGCTTGATTTCATCCTCTATGGAAGATTTCACTTCAAGGGTAGAAAGTAATCCACGAGGAACTACTTCAAGATTTAATCGAGCAAATTCCTCATGAAGAGAAGCTTGAGATTGTTTGATCATCAGGTTGTTGCAGTAAGACTTACGACTTAGCGCATCAGCAACAACATTGGCTTTGCTAGGTTGATAGTTGAGACCCAGATCATAGTCCTTGATGAGTTCCAACCATCTTCTTTTCTTGAGATTTAGATCAGGTTGTGTGAAAAGATACTTCAGACACTAATGATCCGAGTATAACTCGCAACGACTAACAAGAAGATAATGTCGCCATTGCTTAAGAGAATGAACAACAGCTGCAAGCTCAAGATCATGAGTTGGGTAGTTGTTCTCATGTGGTTTCGACTAACGGGAAGCATAAGCCACCACATGCCTATCTTGCATTAACACACATCCGAGACCTTGGTGAGAAGCATCACAGAAGATGACAAAGTCTTTGTTGGTGTCTAGGAGAACCAGCACTGGTGCAGTTGTAACTTGGTTTTCAACATCTGGAAGCTTTCTTTAGCCTTATCAGACCATTCGAACTTCTTATCTGTTGGGGATATGCTATATGGGTATCCTCATAGAATGTCTCTTATCCGGATAACCCGGGTGGCCCACAGTTGGTAGCATGGCCCCTGGCTTGCTGGGAGGCGCATGCCAGATAAAGGAAGGCTACGGTGGAGTCATCGACGTACCCGGAGCCTTGGAGTACAAGACACGCAAGACTAGTAATAGACGGTGTAGGACTCTGTAACCTGTCCGGCTAGGACTTTTCCCTGTAACCCTAGGACCTAGCGACTATATAAGTCGGCCCTATGGGAGCCTTTAGGGCACGGTCAAGTAATGATTAGCACACACCTCGCACAGTGAACCTATCTCTGTAACTCGGCGTATTGCCATTATAGTGATTTATAGTAGGAGTAGGATTCCGCCACCGTTGTGGGATCTGAACCTGGGTAAGATGTGTTACCTCCTACCCGTCAACCATCCGCCGTCCCCCACGTCTCTAAACACGCACTGTGAGGACCCCTCCATGGCGTACTCGTCGGCAATACCACGACAGTTGGCGCCCACCGTGGGGCAAGAGGCGCTTCAGGCTCTTCAGCGGGCGAGGACCAAGATCTTCTTAGGAATGGGCAAACCCGTACCATCGGTCGCGTTCTCTTCTCCAGAAACGTTCCGATCGTCCCTCCCGACGAGTTTTGGATCCCGGCGAAGACGAACCCTACGCGGTGTTCGATCGTTCCTATCGGAGACATCCACCTCTTCATTGGCGAAACCGACTCGGGCACTAGTTCCCTGGGAGTCGAAGGAGCATCAAGACCCGCACGGACCGCCTATGGGAAGGATACGTTCGCGGAAGGATCGATGTCGGATCTCTCTTCGGAGTTTGCCGGCAAAGATCGGAAAAATTCAAGGCCCATCCAAACCGCCCCTCTGCAGGATATAACGGTGGAAGATTACTACAAGTCCGCCAGCTTCGTCCGTGCGTCTGGACAACAGAGATCCAAGTTCGTCGGCGTAGTTAACATATTCGATATGGCGCGTTGCGTTCAGAGAGAGGGCGAAAACCCCCGCGATTACCTCGCCAGGTGGCTCCGTATACGCGCCGATCTGGCCTAGTACTACCCCAATGATGATGCTATGTATCACTCTGTGGAAGGACTGGACCATGGGACGCTTCTCCGGATTTCTTTAAGACGACAGTAGGCATCGGGACGCCTTACCTTCGAAGGCATGGTGGACACCGTCAACAACTACACGGAGGCCGAAGCAGCAGCTTAGACAGCGCTTGCGCTCATTGATGGAGCCCCTCTGATTTAGCCACCACCACCGCCTCTGGCCGCCATCGCCGCAGCTGCGCCACGACCTCCAGTCATCGTCGCCGCTGTTGCACCTCCTCCCCCCGTCATCGAGGAAGTCCTGGCACCCTTCGACTCTATGATTGACGCGCTATACGACGACTTCAGTGCAGATTCAGAGGAGATAGATTTCAGTCCAGAGGAACTAGACTCCGCCATGCAGGAGATGGACGAGGAATACACGCGCAACGAGGAAGCCAACAACGCCGTCACGTCTCGAGAGGTGTTCATCAACATTGGGACGGCGATGGATGAAGATCAACCCGGACGAGCTCCGCCTACAGCTCTGGACAAAGGGAAGGGACCACATGTTGCTGACGACATTGATCGCGCAAAGGTCATGCCCCCTCCGCCTAACCCAGTGCAGCAGCCGCAGGAACTCGGCACCAGCCCGAGGAACAACAACACCGCAAATTTGTTGCCTCCGGCATCTACGTATGCTGCTCCCCAAGTTACTCCAGCTGATAGAGTGATATACGGCAATCTCCTCGTCGAGCCACTGACCGTAGCTCATATCCGGAACGTGACTCAGCTTGACGAGAAGCGCCAGGAGCTGCTGGAGGAAGCGCAGGCCATCGCGGAGCAAGGCGCTAAGCTAGATCGAGATCTGGTCAACGAGCAGAAATCCATAGAGAAAGCTAGAGCAATGGAGGCCGAGTACAAGACTCTGCTGCAGCAACAGAAGGCCAAGAAAGCTTCAGCTCGCGTCATCAACGATCCTGGTGTATGGCGAAACCTAGGATGGGCTCCCTCGAATTCGGCACAAGACAAGCCATACATTGACAGTGAAGGCATGCAGGTGATACCCACTCCCCTCCTCATCCTTGTTGTCGCCAAGACACTTCTAGAGCAGGATAGATCACCCAAGGCAGTGGACCAGGTCTATGACCTAGTGGCCAAGTCGGTAAAGCAGCAGGAAAAGGCCACCTCATAGAGGCTTGAGTCTAACCCAGCGTTTTGCCAGTCTAGCCAGCGCCAAGGGACAGATATCCTCTTGATGTCGGGTCTTAGACGGGTTCATCAGAACGAAGAGAGAGGGATGCGCGCAACAGGAAGGATGCTATCCCCATATCCTTCAACCACGGAGAAAAGGCCCGACCTCGTCGCCCATCGCCACCACCCCGCTCCCCCCGACGCGAAGACCCCAAGGCTCACCATCGTACGGATATGGCCCCGCCAAGGAAGAGCGGCATCGTCATCCGCGACAACGCGGAGCAGACCCGTCATGATGGAGAGCGCAACCAGAGACACAAGAGCAGGTCGCGCCATGACCCTCCGCGTCCGGCAAGCAATCGCGACAAGCGTGAGGCGTCATAGGAGGGTAATAGCAAGAAGGCTAACCCACCGCCACCTCGACCTCCGTCGCCACCTAGCAGTCACCATGGCAGAGGGGGCTCGCGTCGTTCACGCAGCCCATCCCCTGTTGACAAGAAGAAAAGAAACCTGGAGCCATACGATGCACGTTCGCGGATCGATAAGATCCACGAGGCCCGGGAAGGACCATACCTGGCACCACGTTGCTTTGGACCTGTGATATGGTCCGCAACTTACCCCAAAGGTTTCCGGATTGACAAGACCATCAAGCCCTATGACGGCATCGCTAAGCCAGCTACATGGTTGCAGGACTACGACAACATGGTAGAGATCGTCGGGGGTAACCCCAACGTTGCCGTCAAGTACCTCCCATTGATGTTGGCGGGCACAGCCCGTCAATGGATTGATGACTTGCCGGAGAAATCCATCTGCAATTGGTTGGACATGCAAGAAGCCTTCACCAAGAACTTTGAGGGTACGTACAAACGTCCCTGCACTGTTGGCGATCTACAGCGGTGCGTGCAAGAGAAAGACAAGACATCTCGCGCCTACCTCTCCCGCTGGCTGGATATGAAGAATTCCTGTGCAGGAGTGCACGCTCAGACCGCCATGGCCGCCTTCATCGATAGGTTGGAAAGGGGCACGTTGCTCCGACATAAGCTGAAGCGCTTGCAAGATAATCACCGTCTTGACTTGACCCAGATGCTTCAGTTGGCTAGTTATTTCGTAGCTGCCGAAGACGATGCTCACGGCTCTCTGCCGGCAACGGCTGTTCCAACTCAAGCTCGGAGGAACAGCAGTACAAAGTGGAAAACCACTCCAGAAGAAAAGCAAACTCCCGACATGGTCTCCATGACCTTTGCAGGACGAGGTGATGGCGGACAACGTGGCCGAGGACGGGGAGCTGGTCGTGGGCAGCAACGAGGAAGTGAAACTACCTCGGCGTCGCTCCGTGTTCCCCAAACCTACGAGGAGTACCGTGATATGCCGTGCCTCGTACACCTCGACATCAACGGCAAGGCCACCCATACCAATCGACACTGCAAGTTCGTCAACGACCTCAAGGAAGACCCAGAGTCTAGCTACAAGCGAAGTCGGAAGAACAGACCGCGAGGCAAGGGAAAGGGGAAGAAGGAGGATGAGTCCAAGGATTCAAGTGACATGGATGAGGACATTGACCCCAAGCACGCCGCCAAGAGCGACGACAAGGGCAAGAACCCCTTCGCGAAGAAGGAGCCAGTCTACCACACTTTCCTTGGCACCCCCACCATCCGACAACAGAAGACCTCCCTTAGGATCCTGATGGCTACTCTCCCCCCCAGTTCCCCAGTACCTGCGCTGGCCGGAGGTTCCAATAACTTGGGACAGGACGGACCACCCAGACCTTATCCCTATAGAGAACCAGTACGCTATGGTCATCAACCCCTTGATTGAAGGCGTGGAGTTCACCAAGTGTATGGTGGATAGTGGAAAAAACATCAACATCATGTACCTGGATACACTGCAGAAGATGAACTTGACGGAGGAAAACCTAAGGCGGACCAACACCATCTTCCACGGCATAGTTCCTGGTCAGGAGGCTCGGTCCCTTGGGTGCATTACACTTCAGGTTGCCTTTGGCGATGTTAATAATTACCGCCAAGAGCGCATGACCTTCGAGGTAGCCCCTTCAAGAGTGTGTACCACGTCATATTCGGCCGCGACATATTCCACAGGTTCATGGCCAAGCCATGCTTCGTCTATAACAAACTCAAGATACCCGGACCAAATGGTGTCATCACCGTATCCGGAAGCTTTACCAAGGCAAGGGACTGCGAGATCAATGAAGAAGCCGTTGCAAAAGCTGTCCTCTACAGCGAAGAATTCAAAGAGATCCAGAGCAAGGTCGATGAGTCAGAGATGCCCGCGTCGAAGAAGCATATCCCCGACTCCGCTCCTGCGTTCAAGGCCGCCATCGAGACCAAGCCGGTGGAACTTGTGGTAGGCGATGCCTCCAAGGTCACCGCCATTGGGACGAACCTGGATCCCAAATAGGAAAGCGCGCTCGTCGAGTTCCTCCGTGAGAACATGGACATCTTTGCCTGGCAACCTGCCGACATGAAAGGTGTACCTAGGGAACTTGCCGAGCACATCTTAAACATCGATCCAAAATGAAAACCAGTGAAGCAACCTCTACAACGCTTTGGAGATGAGAAGAGACGCGCCATAGGCAAAGAGATAGCTAGATTACTTAAGGCTAGTTTTATCTGAGAAGTCCTTCACACCTAATGGGTGGCCAATCCTGTACTTGTCCCCAAAAAAGGGAACCAAAGAATTAAGAATGTGCGTTGATTGCACCGGCTTGAACAAAGCATGCCCAAAAGATCCGTTTGCTTCGCCTCGCATTGACCAAGATCAAGATGAGGAAGTCGGACCAATTGGCCACTCGACGGTTGGCTCAGAACTTTTGTGTTTTCTCGATGCATACTCAGGATACCACCAGATCAAGATGAGGAAGTTGGAACAATTGGCCACTTCGTTCACTACTCCATATGGCACGTTTTGCTATGTTACGATGCCTTTTGGGATGAAAACCACAGGTGCTACGTACCAGCGGACAATGCAAGATTGCCTGCACGACCAAATTGGTAAGAACGTTCACACCTATGTGGACGATATAGCGGTGATGTCTAAAAAGTAAAATGACTTAATCTCCAACTTAAAAGAAACCTTTGATAATCTCCAGAAATGCAACATGATGCTTAACCCCTAAGAAGTGCGTCTTTGGGGTTCCAGCCGGCAAATTGTTGGGCTTCATTGTTTCCCAGCGTGGAATCGAGGTCAACCCAAAGAAAATCAAGGCCATCTTAAACATAAACCGTCCGACATGCCTAAAGGACATTCAACGACTAACAGGTTGTGTTGCACCAGTTAGTTGGTTCGTCAGCCGACTTGGAGAGAAGGCCCTACTGCTGTACAAGTTGCTAAAGAAGGCAGACAAATTCACATGGATGGACGAAGCAGATGCAGCATTGAAGCAGCTAAAGGAGATTCTTTCCTCAGCGCCCATACTTGCAACACCCGAGCCTGGAGATCCCATGTTAATTTACATGGCGGCAACCAACCGGGTAATCAGCATCGTCGTCGTGGTAGAACAGAAGGAACCAGGCTATGAGCACGGAGTTCAACGACCAGTTTACTATGTAAGTGAGGTCTTGACGGAGTCCAATCAGCGTTACCCGCACTACCAGAAGATAGCTTATGGAGTATTCCTTGCTTCTCGGAAGCTGAGGCATTACATTCAGGAGCACCATATCACAGTGGTGAGCAAGACTCCACTTTCGGACATTATCAAAAATAGCGACTCTACGGGAAGGGTCGCGAAGTGGGGCATTGAACTTGCCGCCTTCGAGATCACCTACAAGAGACGCGACGCTATCAAGTCACAAGCCTTGGCGGATTTTATCGCAGATTGGACGGAGATGCCAGATGCTACTCTGTTGCCGGAACCAGAGTACTGGGTGATGCACTTTGACAGATCAAAGCTGCTCAACAGCTCGGGGGCTGGTGTACTAGTACAGTCACCAACTGGGGACAAGCTACACTATGTTCTACAGATCCACTTCGGGGCTACGAACAACATGGCGGAGTATGAAGCACTCATTCAAGGATTACGCGTAGCCAAGGATATTGGCATCAAGCGCATAGTTTGCTGTGGAGATTCCGACTTGGTTCCCCAGCAGGTGGCTGGCACCTGGAATGCGTGGAACCCTATGATGGCAGCATATCGAGACGAAGTGGACGAGATAGCCAAGTGCTTCTTGGGATACGAGGTAAAGTATGTACCTAGGGAGCAAAACGAGGAGGCTGATCTGCTGTCTAAGCTTGGATCAGGGCACAAACGAATTCCGCCAGGAGTTTTCCTAGAGCATCTACATACACCATTCGTGAAGGGAGCCGACATCGACAACCCGGATAGAGTAGACTCTTTCGTCCACATGGTGGCAAAGGTCCCTCCGTCTTGGACAAAACCGTTCATGGAATACCTCGAACACGGAACTTTGCCCGACGATGAAGTCGAAAGACGGAAATAGTATGTCGAGCGAAGGGCTATACCATAATCAATGGACAGCTCTAGAAAAGGAGCACTACTAGTGTATACCTCAAGTGTGTTTCCCAGCTAGAAGGTATTGAAATCCTACACGAAATCCTTCTCGGAGATTGAGGGCATCACGCCGCTCCTCGATCGTTGGTTGCGAAAGCCTTCCGGCAAGGATTCTACTAGATGACCGCGAAGGCGGATGCCGACAAGCTGGTTGAGACATGCATGGGATGCCAGTATTATGCCCAACAACCACATGTTCCTGCTGAAGAATTGCGAACAATACCAGTAACTTGGCCGTTTGCAGTCTGGGGGCTAGACATGGTGGGACCGTTACAGACAGCACCATGTGGTTTTACGCATCTTCTAGTAGCAGTTGATAAATTCACTAAATGGATAGAAGCTAAACCCATTAGAAAGCTTGATGGGGCAACTGCCCTAAGGTTTGTCCGGGATCTAGTGGTGAGATTTGGTCTCCCACATAGCATTATCACCAATAACGGTAGCAACTTGTCACTCGGAGAAGTGGAGGATTATTGTTGGGAGAAGGGCATCCGACTTGACCTTGCATCTATGGCACATCCACAATCCAATGTTCAGGTTGAGCGAGCCAATGGATTAATTCTGCAGGGAATAAAGCCACATCTTGAGGCACCGCTACATAGAGCAGCTGAAGCCTGGGCGGAAGAATTTCCATCTATAGTATGGAGTTTACGAACTACACCCAACAGATCCACCTGCTACACCCCTTATTTTATGGTATATGGAGCAGAAGCAATCCTACCTTCCGACATACTTCACGATGCACCAAGGGTTGCCGCCTATGACGAAGATGACGCTGAAGAATCCAGACGCCTAGATGTGGACCTTCTCGAGGAGAAGCGTGTTTTGGCATGCCAAAGATCCACCATCTATCAGCAGAAACTACGCAGCTACCATAGTCGCTGTGTTCGGCATCGCTCGTTTAAAGAGGGGGATGTGGTGCTCCGACTTAAGCAGAAGAAGTCACACAAATTATCCCTGCCATGGGAAGGACCCCTCATCATAAGCAAGGCGCTACTCAATGGGTCTTACTACCTCGTTGACAATTGTGAGCTGAAGGATAGACCAAACGAGGATCATAAGCGTAAGCGACGTGACCCGGATGATGACTACCTGGAGCTTGACCGGACATGGAACATAGCACAGCTACGTCCTTTCTACACTTAGCATATTTTACTATCTACTATGTATCTCTTATATGATCAATGAAATAAAGCTCTTCGGTTCACTCATATGCGTGAGTCTTTTACCTCCTTTAGTGTTCATTTTTGGATCGTATAAAAACCTTTATGCGCAAGTTTTGCATTTGCACTTGTGAAAATTCTGCCTACGGGCGTTAGCTTAAGTTTTCTGGTCTACACGTTCTTTGTTGTTTTTATGTGGATTCTGGAGTAGTGACTTTCGACATTTATTGTCAGCGATTTTGTGCTTAGTTGATTGACGGTTCCATTGGGCATCATCGCCTGAGAGCATGGTTCCGACAACGAGTCTTCCAACTCACGAAAAGTAAAGCATAAGAACCAAAGTAATGTATAAGCCAGCACTTGCTTAAAATATATATACATGCTGGAACTAGTTCTTAAGTAGCAGGACATACATCATTGTTTTCCGCCTTAAGTTAATACATAGTTTTTTCCACATACACATCACAGAGGAAACAAATATTACAATTTGTTTTCATTCCTCTGGCACAGGCGACTTGGAAGCAACATCATCAGCAGCACGAGAGTCACCCTCGAAGTCGGCGGTGTGGAGGGACGCAGAGGAGATTTGGTTGCCGCCATCGATGGTATTCATCGGCACGAAGACGTTGACGTCGACTAACTCGGCAACTCTGGTGTCATAACCCGCGAGTGATGACAAGATAGATTCGTGATTTATCTCTTTCCCTTTGTCATCTATGTCGGGAATGCCACAGGTTACCGTGTCGATGAAGACATCCTCGTAGTGTGCCTTGACCATGGACAACGCCATCCTTGCACCGTCCCGTGCACATGAAGCTTTCCAGATTGTAATACGCTCGGGGGCTCGGCGTAGGATCTCCGAGAACTTCGCCACAGAGTCTGATGCCTTGATATTAATCTGGAGGGGCTTGGCAATCTCTTTGGCTTGCGCGATGGCGGTGTTGATGAAGTTGCTAGCAAGAACCATGCATTCCTTTGGTGGAGGAGGCGAACGGGTTAAACCCATAGGAGCTGCGAATTTCCGACAAAGGAGCACATGAGTTCAAAAATTCAGAGTATCTAGACTACAGAAATACAAGACAGAGAATCACTTACTGAAGATGCGAGCCTCAGCTTGCCAGAGGGTATCCGCCAAGGAGTCCCGTTCTTGTTGGAGGAGCTTGTACGCTTCATGATGGCGTTGATTCTGCTCATCGGCAGCTTTCTTCAGATCTTTTAAGATTGAAATCTCCTCCTTCAAGCGGTTCATATCCTCGATGGCGGAGTCCTGCAGGGCTTTCATTGATTCTTCATGCATCTTTAGCATATCCTTCCTCTCCTGCCTAAGGATCTTGTTCTTGCTATCCAGCTCCTGAATATGCTTGGATTGCTCGACAATGTCCTTAGCCTTGGCAATGGTTTCTACAAGTCGGAGAAAGCAAAGTACACAGTGAGTACTCAGAGAATACACAAGTTCAAGTCAGAATACGAAAAAGAAAGGAAAAACAGACGCTTTCTCTTGATGATCTGTTCCTTCAAGAAGGCAGTTTTACCCTTTTCGGCTTTAAAGTCCGCGCACATCTTCTGGTACTTGTCGTTGGCCATGCCCCTCCGAGCATTCTCATTCTATGAAAAGAAGAAAGTTAAACGTTGTTTGGTCTACTTGGAGCATCTAGACGGAAAATTTCCACCTAGACGCTCGGGGGCTACAGCGAGAGTTTTTAACTCAGCAATATGCTTAGTCTTTCTTTAAGCATCTAGTCGGAACTAATTCAGTTTTCGATTAGAAGCTTGGGGGCTACAATATAAAGTTTTTAACTCGGACGTATGCTTAGCTTCTCTTTAAGCATCTAGTCGGAACTAATTCAGTTACAACTAGAAGCTTGGGGGCTATAGTATCGAAATTTATAAACACTGCATATGCTACTCTTAAAGCATCTAGTCGGAATATTTCATTTCACCTATATGCTTGGGGGCTACAGTGAGAAGTTTTCTAGCTTAGTCACTCTTAGAGCATCTAGACGCAAAGACCTATGGTTTTCCGTCTAAATCCTCGGGGGCTATAGTGGGATATTCATATGAAATGCAAAAAGGAAAATAAAACATACAAGTGCAATGATCTTGAGGTTGGTAGCACTCTCAGCCAGCAGCTTGCCGAAGTATACACTGTTTCCTTGCAAGATCTCTGCTTGCCGCAGAAGCTCCTCTAGACCGCACATTGAAGATGTCGGCGCCGCACCAAGAACCAGAGCAGTGCTACCCGGCGTAAGTACTGGATAGACTATCTTCGGAAACTCAATGGTTTTCTTAGGTGCGGGGGCGCCGCCTTCGACATAAGTACCAGCTTCCACCACCGCCTTACCGCTACCGATGGCATCCTTAGCCGGAGCTTCAGCCATTTGATGTGCGGCACACTCCTGCGTCGCCTGCTCGCCGACAACAGCAAGCTCGGTAGAGGCACATGAGTCCACTTCCATGACGGAAGGGCCAGCTGCTTCCTTGGCTTGAGAGCTTGTCGGAGCGGATGAAGGCTTGACGATGGGAGTGACAGGGGCGATGGTGGGAGATGCATCGTGATGCAGCATGTCCTTGATGGTTCTAGAAGAAACCGAAGTTTTAAAGGTCTTCTTCCAGCTGGTCGTGGCTTTCTTCCTGAAACGTGCAAAATGCATAAGTACAGGAACAAGACAGATAAATGGACAATGTCGGAGAGAAAGAAGCTTACACAAGAGGGTGTGCTTTGGCAAAGGGGATCCCAGTAGTCTTTCTTTTCTCCACCTCCAGGGCGGCAGTAGTCTTCTTGGAGGCTCCACCTTCCGCTTTCTTCTTCTTGCCTCCCTTGCCAGCGTCAGAGGTGGAGCTCTTCCTCTTCCGCGACAACGGAACATCGTCGTCAGTCACGGCCGTGACTTCCTTCATCTTTGGATCATATATTTGGACATCCATGCTATCCTCCTCTAGATCGCTAAGCTGTTAAGTGAGAAGTTATCGCGTTAGACGAGATGGTAATGGTTAGACGGAAGAACTGGAGTATATGTCATACACAGAAAATATACAGTTACCTTTGGGCACTTGCTCTCTACAAACATGTCGTAGGTGATGGTGAAGCCACGCTTCTTGTCCTTCACCTTGACGATGTCCTTGAGGAGAAGCTTGACAGAGTCGCTCGAGAAGTTGTCCATGGAGATGCGGAGGCTATCCCTTCTATCGTTGGTATACTCGTGCATCAGCTTCGAGCGGTGCTGCAAAGGCTGGATTCGCCTAATGAACCAGCACATGGCTAGGTCGAGGCCATTCAAACCCGTCTCTACGAACCACTCTATCCGCCTTATGGCGCGGGAAGCATTGATGTCGGAGGGAAGGGAGGCCTGCGATCTCCATGTCGAAGTTTCGGCGGCGGCTCCATCGAAAAAGTCCGGCTACGTTACTTCTCGGCCGACCAGAGGGATATCTGGGCCGTAGAAGTAAGTATGCTACCAATTCTTGCAGGACTCGTGGCCGACGATGTCGGGGAAGCGCCGGCCAGGTAGGATCTTGAAGCTAATAGTGCCACAATTTCTAAGTGCATCCTTGCTGGCGCCGGCTTCGCCCTTGACGGTGAAGAAATAGATGAAGAGAACTAGCCTAGGCTTAATTCGTAAGTAACCCTCGCAAAGCGCCGCGTAATTGATAAGGGCTAGGATACTATTGGGAGAGAGGTACTGTGGTTGTACTCGGTAATGATTCAAGACAGCTAGGAAGAAGTTAGAGATGGGCAAGGAGACGCCGCATACCATCTGTGCTTTGAGGTACACCTTTTCTCTGGCTTGGGGAGAAGGTGTGACCTCGCCGGCCGGCGCCACCCGCCAGGCGAGCCCCGCCGTCACAGGGAGGTAGCCTGCGACGATCAACTCTTTGATGTCACGGTCCGTGATGTCTGAACCGCGCCAGTCACCTTTGTGGGAGTCATTTTCCTCCTCCCGCAACTCCAGCGCCGCTGGATTGTGGTCGCCGCCGGTGGCCACAACCACCGCAGACATGGGGATGACCAGGCCCTTTGGGGCACGACGACGGAGCTTGCCAGCTTCGCCGCGGCTTCTCCTGACACCGCCATCGAAGGGGAGGAGCTACTGCTGGCCATTGCGAGCGTTTGGAAGTGACTGGTGAGATTGCGAGTTAGGTTTTTTTTGTGTGAGGCGCGGAGAGCTCGAGGAGACGCTTGCCTGAGGAAGAAGAAGATGCAGGGGAGAATGAGGTGAAAAAGTAAATTTTCCATCGCAGTTACTATTTATGGTCTCCAGTATCAAGATTCGTGCAGCTTGATCGAACGGTTGCCGCGTAGACGATGTGTGCGAGGACGTGCGCGGAAATTTCGCCACGTACCAACCGTCGCTGCCAACGGTTCGTATCGCTCGCGCGGGAAAAGTGGACATGATTGCGTTCTCTGCATGTGTGAGTTACGAGGCGTTGCTGACCTATGTCTACCTCGCCCTAGCTGTCACAGGCAGATGAACCATCACATTAGAAGATTCCGGCATGGACGGATCCAGTCCGGCTACAGAAGAGTACAATGGAAGATTCAGCACTTCTCCGATTTACAAGTTGAAGAAGGAGAAAAACCTTGCAGGGTTCTTTGGGAGAACTACAATATATTGCTTGATTATTTGCCGACATCTATCTAGACGGAGCATTCAACATGAAGAGGCAAGACATGCAAGATCTCGGAGTTCTCTGGGGGCTACTGTTGGGGATATGCTATATGGGTATCCTCATAGCATGTCTCTTATCCGGATAACCCAGGTGGCCCACAGTTGGTAGCATGGCCCCTGGCCTGCTGGGCGGCCCAATTAGATGGATCCAGCAGGGAGGCCCATGCTGGATAAAGGAAGGCTACCGTGGAGTCACCGACGTACCCGGAGCCTTGGAGTACAAGACACGCAAGACTACTAATAGACGGTGTAGGACTCTATAACCTGTCAGGCTAGGACTTTTCCCTGTAACCCTAGGACATGGCGACTATATAAGTAGGGCCTTTGGGAGCCTTTAGGGCATTATCATGTAACAATTAGCACATACCTCGTACAGTGGACCTATCTCTGTAACTCGGCGTATTTCCATTATAGTGATTTATAGCAGGAGTAGGATTCCACCACCGTTGTGGGATCTGAACCTGGGTAAGCTGTGTTACCTCGTATCCGTCAACCGTCCGCCTTCCCCCACGTCTCTAAACACGCACTGTGAGGACCCCTCCATGGCATACTCGTCAGCAATACCACGACATTATCCTTCTTAAGAAGATCAGTCATTGGCTTTTCAATCCTGGAGAAGTTCTCGATGAATCGACGGTAATAACCAGCCATCCCAAGAAAACTTCGGACATCCTTGATGGATTTAGGAGACTCCCAGTCGAGGATAGTTTGGACCTTATATGGAATAACAGCAACCCCTTGGGCGGAAACAACATGACCAAGGAATACGACATCTTGTAACCAAAACTCACATTTGGAGAACTTGGCATAGAGACGATGTTCTCGGAGTTTTGTCAACAGCAAACGAAGATTTTTAGCATGCTCTTCTTCAGTCTTTGAATAGACCAGAATATTGTCGATGTAGACCACGACAAACTTGTCGAGATACTCCGCATGAAAGTGGCTGGATCATTGGTAAGACCAAAGGACATGACGGTGTACTCGTAAAGACCATAACGACTAGTGCATGCAGTCTTTCAAATATCTTCCTTACGGATCTTTATCTGGTGATACCCTAACCTCAAATCAATCTTGGAAAAGACAGTGGCACCACTTAACTTATCAAAGAGATCATTGATCCTAGGGAGAGGATACTTGTTCTTGATAGTCACAGCATTGAGTAGGCGATAATCCACAACCAGACGCGGTATATTGGTATACCGCTTCTTAACAAAGATGGTAGGAAATCCCCAAGAATATGTGCTGGGCTGAATGTATCCTTTTCCTTCTAACTCCTCTAATTTCTTCTTCAACACCTCAAGCTCATGAGGAGGCATACGGTAGGGTCTTTTAGAAACATGAGCAGTTCCAGGAGCAAACTCTACGACAAACTCCACACTTCGATCAGGTGGCATGCCAGGAAACTCCTCGGGAAAGACATCCGGGAATTCACAGACCACGGTAACATCTTGAATCTCCAGTGAAGGTAGAACTTCAAGAGCATACAACTCTGCTTCAGGAATAGAAACAACTAAAGGAGATAGTGACCCTATGATCCAATACTTGACTGTTATGCCAGCAGGACTAGTCGAAGTCACAGACTTGGTTGTACAATCGAGGATAGCTTGATAGCGGGTCAACCAGTCCATGCCCAAAATGATGTCAATGTCAATTGACTTGAGGGCAATCAAAGAAGTGTGGAAAATTGAAATGCAACTTCGATTAGATTCCCATGACTAACCATGGTGGAACGCCAACTAGAACCAGGATATTGAACCCATAGAGGAACATATAACCCCTCAAAACTTATCTCATGCATTTGAGCTAAAGCTTGTGATAGGAATGAATGCGATGCTCCAGAATCAAACAAAACTTTAGCTGGAATTTGATTGATACGAAGCATACCCATAATGACGCTTCAATCTTCTAGCACCTTGATTCTTATCATTCTTCTTTGGTGGTTGTGCCTTCTCATCAGCAATCTTTTGGTGACAATCTCTTGCATAGTGGCCAGACTGAAGACAGTTGAAACAGTTAAGGCATGATCTAGTACCAGCAGCAGGATAATTTTATCCACCAGCATTGTTTGGATTAGCATTCGAACGAGGAGCATATCCAGAAGACCTTGGGGTGTAAGGAGCACGTGGCACATCACTATAAGCCACAAAGACATGGCGCTTCTTATTGCTAGAACCAGACTTGTTGTACCCCTCCTGAGGACGCTTACGGGTTTGTTCATACTCCACCTTTCCACTCTCGGCCTTCATAGCCTTGTTGACAAGACCTTGGAAGTTACTAAAGTCCATGAGGTTGATATCACGGCGAACCTCAGGATCCAGTCCCTTGCGGAACAGAACTTGCTTCTTAGCATCAGTGGAGACCTCTTCAGTAGAATAGAAGGCAAGACAATTGAAGTTGCGCTGGTATTCACACACAAAACCAGTGCCCTGCTTAAGCTTGAGGAACTCCAACCTCTTCTGATCCATTAGACCCTCCGGAATATGATAAGCTCCGAACGCTTCAGTGAACTCTTGGCATGTAACAACATGTTGAGCTTCTAGACAAGAAATTTTCCCACCAGGAGCCAGCTGCTCCCTCCAGATGACAGGCAGCAAAAGTCACCCAATCAGCTTGAGCAACATGACCAACCTAAAGTTTGCGCTCCATAGTGCGAAGCCAGTAGTCCGCATCAAGTGGCTTAGTGGAATAGCTAAAGACTGGCGGAGTGAGACGTGTGAAGTCCTTGATACCAACTTGATTGTTCTGGGTTTGAGCAGTGTTACACTCAATCCTTTCAAGGAGCCTCATGTTGTCAGCACGGTTGGTTTCATACATGGCCATGAGTTGAACCATGGCTGGCGGTGGAGGAAGGTTGGAAGATTCACCCTCATTTGCAGCACCACGAGCATGAGCATGGGTACGGGCACGAGAGGTGTCACCCATCCTAAAAGAACAAAAAGGGTTAGACAAGGGATTCAAGGAAACAAGACATAAAGATGAACAAAGAGTACTTGTTGTAAACGTAGCATCTTATCAAGCATGGTAGTATCAAAGCATACTAATGTATACACGAACCAGCTGACTTGAAAAACATGACAATGGAATGCTAAGATGTTACACACCAAGCAAAACTGAGATATCTTGAAACTCTGGGAGTAGCAACCAGGTACAGTGTACTTTAGAAAAACAACCCCGAAACCATGATCCTAAAAGTTTCGAGATATGAGATAAGGAATGAAAACCTTTCCAAACCAAATAGGGTAAGAAAAACTCCAGCATCAGAAACACACCAGAGAAGGAGTAAAAAGAATCCTAGTGAGAGTTTCTGCAAATAATTTTTAACTTTCAAATAGTTTTGTCAGCTTCTAGACTCAACATCGACTAATAAAAGGGTTTCCTACAGGCAGTCCTGCTCTGATACCAAAAACCTATAGCACCGCCCGGGATTAGGGTTAAACTATCCTCAGATTACCATCTAAGATAAGCTCAACTCCAAGCACGGAAGATCACATTATGATTAAGTAACTTTACAGAACTCAGGGATCCAACATCATAAGTTTAAACTCTTAACAGAGTAAGATATTAGAGTTATTACAAACTAGAGGTCATAGACCCAACATTACATCACACAGCGAAAGCAAGTTATGTTGTTATACACAACAACTTAGCAAAGGGCCTAATTGGCCATAAACAGAAGTGACGTCCATCCCATAGTTCTCAGGCTGCTACCTGGGACCCCCAACTACTCGTTCATGTTAACGTAGAAGCCACCTTCAGTCGCAACTAGTTCACCTGTAGAAAAAAAAACAATGGCGCAAGGCTGAGTACGAGAATGTACTCTGCAAGACTTAGATAACCTAGATTCTACATGCTCTTGCTAGAAAGGCTTTCTCTAGATTTACTTTTGCGTAAAGCAATCTTTATTTGTAAACAAGAGAGAGAAGAGGCTCGTCTACTCAGAATCTTTTAAAATAGATAAGATAACGACTTCTTCATCTTGTTCATCACATCTTGATAACCACCAGCTTCATCAGAACCTCCTATCTAGGATCACCCCCTCAACCTAGAGGACGCATCCTTAAGCACACATGGTTCAACAAGTTTTATAATGGTTAATGTTATCTATGATCTTAAGTTCGGTCTCCAAGCGTTCATAACCGTGAACACGGCTTTTCAAAAAGATTTAACCCTACAGGGGTGTACAACTTTACCCACACGTACCAACTGACTCTTAATGCCAAATTATTAGCCCTCTTCCTTGGAAGGCCGACAGAGGGTGGTTGACCACGACCTTTACCTAGCTTTCGCCGAGACCATGAGTCACGCACTAGGGATGGTTCCGCCGTAACGGATCAAGTCCCGAAACCGGTCCCTAAGGATGTGAGGCGAGATTGGTTTACCAGGGGCGCTATCTACCGCAGCCACGCTTCCCTACCTGTTATGATGCACCTCCATTACCTCCTCTTTCAAAAACGTTATCAATGTGTATGCCAAATGGAAAGACTAAACTCTATGACTCATGGAATCTACTAGGCAAGTTAGTTAGTCGAGGGGTTGTTGAAGGCAATATGCCTAGAGAGGCAATAATAAAGTGTTTATTATGTGTATTCCAAGTATATGATAGATTTTTATTTTACATGCTATAATTGTATTAATACGGAAATGTTAATACATATGTGTTTAATAAACAAACAGAAAGTTCCTAGTTATGCCTCTCTCATAAACTAGCTCGTTGATTAACAAGATGATCAAGGTTTCCTGATCATGGACATTGGATGTTGTTAATAACGGGATCACGACATTAGTGTAATGGTGTGATGAACCTTCATATGAAGTATAGCATTACGATCAAAATCATTGAGTTTATATTGCTATAACAACTTACGAAGTGATCCTAATCCTTAGACCATGAGATCATGTCAATCACTAACACCGAAAGAGTTTCTTGATAACATCAAACATCACACCATAACAGGGTGATTATAAAGATGCGTTCAGAACTAATAGTGTTATGTTGAGGCCCGTGGATCGAGAGTGGAATTTTTTCATCCCGATGATGGATAGATATACTCTGGGACCTCTCGGTGATATCACATTGGTTAGCTTGCAAGCAAGTGATTTGATCACTAGAATGTTATATCACGGGAACGAGAAAAGAGTGCATGTCAGTAACGAGATCAAACTAGGTATGGAGATACTTATGATTGAATCTCGGACATGTAATATATCGCGAAATAAAGGGATTAAGATACTAGCATAAAAGGTTCCGACGATCACAAGAAAGTCATCGTTGAATGTGTGGGAGCCAGTATGGGTCTCCAGATCCCGCTTATGATTATTGATCCGATAAGGGTCTCGATCATGTCCGCATTATTCACGAACCGTAGGGTGACACACTTAAGAGACACCGACATCCAATTGGAGCAAAAGTTTCATGCCAGAAAGAATAACAAGCACAGGAATTTATTTCACTAGATACCAAAACAGGTTTTTGGGTGAAATTGCATAAAGTGGTTATGCATGTGAAATAGAATTATAGCAAGGGGTTATATGTGAATGTTTGTCATTGAAGTAATTGAAAAAATTCTGAATAATTAAAAGAGTATTATTTAATGAGAGCTTGCATTAAATTCGGTGGAAATTTAATTGCAAGTTTGAGTGGGATTTTGAGTGGAGGGAAATGAAGAGGTTTTTGTGAGTGGAGTGTCCACCCACATGAAGAGGGGAGGGCAAGGGGGTAGCCCCCATGCGCCGGCCTCCCCCTTGGGTTCCCCCCTCTCCTATAAAAGTCACCCCTCTCCCTCTCTCTCACTCACACGTCCTCGTGAAGAATCTCTCTCCCCCTCTAGAATTTATCCCCCATGGTCTCGGACTAGCGAGATACATGTTCTCGATGGCTATTCGGCAAGAAAGAGTTGTGATTCCGCTGAATCGCTAGAGCGAGGAGGCGGAGGTTTCTCGGTGCCTCGGACGTGTGGGCGAGCACGGATGCGCTGCTGATTTGCGGCGCTAGGACTTCCTCTCGATCTGAGATCGGCAAGAGATCGTCTACATCAACCACGAGTTTAACTCGTTAAGCTTTGTCGGTCTTCAAGGGTATGTTCTCTACGGATATACATCCGCCCGTTGTTTGTATCTAGTAGATAGATCTTGGTACATAGTTGTTCCCATCGTAGGAAATTTTTTGTTTTCTATGCTGTGAACCCTACAGTGGTATCAGAGCCGGATCTATGCGTAGATGCTTTACACGAGTAGTACACATATGATTATGTGGTCAATGATGATCATGTTGTTGATCCTTAGTTGTAATTTTGGATATTGGTGGCATAGTGGGATGAAGCGGCCCGGACAAACTTTACATGTCCTCGCACATGAGACCTGTTCCACGCTTAACATGCAACTAGTTTGCATAAGTGGCTAGCGGGTGTCTGTCTCTCCTACTATAGTCAATATCTATTTTTCAACGAGTTGTCAACAATTTGGTTATCCTCGTTGTGGTTCATGTTCGTAGGTATGAACGGTTCTATCTTAGAAAGCCCTAAGCCACGTAAATTTTGCAATGGATAAATTAGAGGCGTCTAGTTTAGATTGTTGCTGGTCTAGTGTTATGATATGGTGATGTTGTAAATAGAAGTATGATATGATAATCTTACAACAAACATAACATGTAAGTTCCGTAGACCTTGGCCTTACACATAAAGGTATGATAGTGATCATACCACGATGCACATGATAGAGATCATATGCGGGAACCATATCATTCTACTAATAAATGTGTGATGTTTGATAGCATCTTATATTGCTTGTTTGGCGTTTTATTAGCATAATAAGATGATCCCTCATTTAAATACCAAGATAAGAATGTGTTCTTCCTTTAGTATGCACCGATTATGTTTTCGTCGCTCCAAGACATCACGTGATGATCGGGTGTTCTTGGATCCACGACCATATTGCGGGTGTAAGACAGTTACACACGTGAATACTAAGGTTCTTACTTGGCGAGCCTAGCATGTATAAACATGGCCTCGGAACACGGACTGAAAGGTTAAGCATGAGTCATATAGTAGATATGATGCCCATTTGATGCTCGCCTTTGAAGCTACACCGACTCACGTGATGATCGGACTTGGTGTAGTCGATTTGGTTCATGTAATCACCAAAAAGACACGAGGGATGTCGTTTTTGAGTGAGAGTTCATTCGTAATGTGGATTAGTTGAACTCAATCTATCATAAACTTAGTCTAAACTTTACAAATTCTGTTGTAGATGGCACCACCTGCTTTTAATTTCAATGTGTTCATGGAGAAAGAGAAACTTGCAACGAACGGTAGCAAATTTACCGAATGGGCCATGAATTTGAGGATTCTCCTCTCTGCTGCACAAAAGCAATATGTGCTAGAAGAGCCGCTAGGCCCCCCACCTTTTGAGGATGCCCCTGACGAGGAGAAGAATGTCTATCAGACTCGTCGGGAGGACCACAACTTAGTTCATTGCTACATATTGTATGGGATAGAGCCAAAACTTCGAAAGCGTTTCAAAAACGGAAATGCATTTGATACAATGGGTGAGTTGAAAATGATTTTCGACACACATGCTGCTGTAGAGAGCTACAATGCTTTAGAAAAGTTCTTTAGCTGCATGATGGAAGAGCACAACTCCTTTAGTGAGCATGTACTCAAGATGTCGGGTCACGCCGATAAGCTTGTGTCCTTGGGAATATCGATTCCCATTGACTTAGGTATCCATCGTGTTCTGTAGTATTTGCCACCTAGCTATAAGAGCTTTGTGATGAACTATAATATCCAAGACATGAAGAAGTCTCTCCCCGAGCTTCTATCAATGCTTAAAACTGCAAAAGTGGAGATCAAAAAGGAACATCAAGTGTTGATGATCAGTAAGAACACTGGTTTCAAGAAAGACAAGAAGGGAAAACAGAAGGGAAGTAAGGGCGGCAAGCCGGTTTCCGTGCCTAAAAATAAACCCTGAGTTGGACCTAAGTCTGATACCGAGTGCTACTATTGTAAGGGGACTGGCCACTGGAAGCGCAACTACCCCAAGTATTTGGCAGACAAGAAGGCCAGCAAGGCAAACAAAGGTATATATGATATACATGTTATTGATGTGTACTTGACTAGTGCTCGCAGTAGCACCTGGGTATTTGATACCGGCTCAGTTGCTAATGTTTGTAACTCGAATCAGGGGCTGTGGAACAAGTGACCGATAGCAAGGGGTGAGGTCAAGATGCGTGTCGGCAATGGATCAAGCGTTGATGTGATCGCGGTCGGAACACTACCTCTCCATTTGTCGTCGGGATTAGTTATAAACTTGAATAATTGTTATATGGTGCCTGCACTGAGCATGAACATTATATCTGGATCGTGTTTGATGCGAAGTGGTTATTCATTTAAATCCGAGAACAATGGTTGTTCTATTTATATGAATGAAATCTTTTATGGTCATGCACCGATGATGAATGTTTTATTTTTATTAGATCTCGATAATAATGTTACACATATTCATAATGTTGATGCTAAAAGGATTAAACTTAATGATGATATATCCACATATATGTGGCACTGCCGTCTAGGTCATATTGGCGTTAAACGCATGAAGAAGCTCCATTCGTATGGACTTTTGGAATCACTTGATTTTGAATCATTTGATACATGTGAGCCATTCCTTATGGGCAAGATGATTCGAACGCCGTTTTTCGGTTCAATGGAACGGGCGACAGATTTATTGGAAATCATACATTCTGATGTATGTGGTCCAATGGGTGTGTCGGCGCGAGGTGGATATCGTTATTTTCTTACTTTCACGGATGATTTGAGTAGATACGGTTATATCTACTTGATGAAACACAAGTCTGAATCCTTTGAAAAGTTCATGGAATTTCAGAATGAAGTGGAAAATCATCGTAATAGAAAGATCAAATTTCTACGGTCCGACCGTGGAGGTGAGTATCTAAGTTACGAGTTTAGCACTCACATGAAAGAGTGTGGAATTGTTTCACAACTCACACCTGCCGGAACACCACAGCGATATGGTTTGTCGGAACATTGTAATCGTACTTTGTTGGATATGGTTCGATCTATGATGTCTCTGACGGACTTGACGTTGTCATTTTGGGGTTATGCACTAGAAACTGTTGTATTCACTTTAAATCATGCACCATCTCTATCCGTTGGAAAGACACCGTATGAATTGTGTTTTGGAAACAAACCTAAGCTGTCATTTCTTAAAGTTTGGGGATGCGATGTTTATGTGAAGAAACTTCAACCGGATAAACTCGAACCCAAAGCGGAAAAATGCGTCTTCATAGGATACCCTAAGGAAACTATTGGGTATTCCTTCTATCACAGATCCGAGGGCAAGGTTTTTGTTGCCAAGAATGGATCCTTTCTAGAGAAAGAGTTTCTCGCGAAAGGTGTGAGTAGTCGGAAGGTAGAACTCGAAGAAGTTATTGAACCTTCTCTTCAAAGTATGGCGAGTAGCACAGCGCCGGAAGTTGTTCCGAAGTTGGCTTGACCTGTTGAAGAGGGAACTAATGATAATTATCATGAAACTACGAGAGTACAACCGAACCTCGCAGGTCTAGCAGGGCGCGTGCAGCTCCCAAGCTGTACGGAAACCCTATTATGAATTTCATGGTTGATTAAATTGATGACCCTGCGACGTATGAAGAAGCGATGATGAGCCCGGATTCCAACAAATGGTTAGAAGCCATGAAATCCGAGATGGAATCCATGTATGAAAATCAAGTTTGGAACTTGGTGGACTTACCTCACGACCGAAAGGCCATGGAGAACAAATGGATTTTCAAAAGGAAAACTGATGCTGATGGTAATGTAACCGTCTATAAAGCTCGACTTGTCGCAAAGGGGTTTCGACAAATTCAAGGAGTTGACTATGATGAGACATTCTCCCCCGTAGCGATGCTAAAGTCAGTTAGGATTATGTTAGCAATTGCTGCATATTTTGATTATGAGATATGGCAGATGGATGTCAAAACCGTGTTTCTCAATGGTAATATTGCAGAAGAGTTGTATATGATACAACCAAAGGGTTTTGTTGATCCTAAGGATGCTAACAAGGTGTGCAGGCTTCAGCAATCCATCTATGGATTGAAGCTAGCATCACGAAGTATTTGTGGAGAGTTTGGATTTGTCCAAACTTATGGAGAAGCTTGTATTTACAAGAACGTGAGTGGGAGAAATGTGGCATTTCTGATATTATATGTGGATGGCATATTATTGATCGGAAATGATATAGATATTTCAAACAGTGTTAAAAGTTATCTAAATAGAAAATTTTCAATGAAGGACCTACGTGAAGCGTCATACATATTAGGCATAAAGATCTATAGAGATAGATCTAGGCGCCTAATAGGGCTATCGCAAAGTACATACCTTGATAAGATTTTAAAGAAGTTTAAAATGGACGGAAGTAAGAAGGGGTTATTACCTATGTTGCAAGGCAAGACATTGAGTAAGACTCAAAGTCCGGCTACGGCGGAAGAAAGAGAGATAATGGACAAAGTCCCCTATGCTTTAGCCATAGGCTCTATAATGTACGCCATGCTATGTACAAGACCGGATGTGGCACATGCTATTAGTTTGACTAGTAGGTACCAATCGGATCCAGTTCGGAACACTGGATAGCGGTCAAGAATATCCTTAAGTACTTACGAAGAACTAAGGATATGTTTCTTGTATACGAAGGTGAAGAAGAGCTTGTCGCTAAGTGTTATGTCGACGCAAGCTTTGATACCGACCCGGATGACTCTAAGTCTCAATCCGGATACGTATTTCTCATGAATGGCGGAGCAGTTAGTTGGAGGAGTTCCAAACAACTTGTGGTGGCAGGATCAACAACGGAGGCCGAATATGTTGCTGCTTCGGAAGCGGCTCAGGAAGCGGTTTGGATGAAGGAGTTAATGTCTGAACTAGGTGTGGTTGCAAGCACGTTGGACCCAATGGTGATCTATTGTGACAATAATGGTGCCTTTGCCAATGCCAAAGAACCAAGGTCTCATAAGAATTCCAAGCATATTAAGCGCCGGTTTCACTCCATCCGCGAGCATGTTAAGGATGGAGATATAAAGATTTGTAAAGTACACACGGATCTCAATGTAGTAGATCCGTTGACAATAACTCTCCCTAGAGCAAAACATGATCAACACCAAAACTCCATGGGTGTTAGATTCATCACTATGTAACTAGATTATTGTCTCTAGTGCAAGTGGGCGACTGAAGGGAATATGCCCTAAGAGGCAATAATAAAGTGTTTATTATGTGTATTCCAAGTATATGATAGATGTTTATTTTACATCCTATAATTGTATTAATACGGAAACGTTAATACATGAGCGTTTAATAAACAAACAGAAAGTTCCTAGTTATGCCTCTCTCTCATAAACTAGCTCGTTGATTAACAAGATGATCAAGGTTTCCTGATCATGGACATTGGATGTTGTTAATAACGGGATCACGACATTAGTGTAATGGTGTGATGAACATTCATCTGAAGTATAGCATTACAATCTTTGAGTTTATATTGTTATAACAACTTACTAAGTGATCCTAATCCTTAGACCATGAGATCATGTCAATCACTAACACTGGAAGAGTTTCTTGATAACATCAAACATCACACCGTAACAGGGTGATTATAAAGATGGGTTCAGAACTAATAAAGTGTTATGTTGAGGCCCATGGATCGAGAATGGAATTTGTTCATCCCGATGATGGATAGATATACTCTGGGCCCTCTCGGTGATATCACATTGGTTAGCTTGCAAGCAAGTGATTTGATCACTAGAATGTTATATCACGGGAACGAGAAAAGAGTGCATGTCAGTAACGAGATCAAATTAGGTATGGAGATACCGATGATCGAATCTCGGACATGTAATATATCGCGAAACAAAGGGATTAAGATACGAGAGTAGAAGGTTCCGACGATCATCAAAGCCATCGTTGAATGTGTAGGAGTCAGTATGGGTCTCCAGATCCCACTTCGGATTATTGATTCGAGAGGGGTCTCGATCATGTCCGCATTATTCACTAACCGTAGGGTGACATAGTTGGGTGACACCGACATCCAATTGGAGCAAAATTTTCATGCCGGAAAGAATAACAAGCGCAGGAATTTATTTCACTAGATACCGAAACAGGTTTTTGGGTGAAATTGCATAAAGTGGTTATGCATGTGAAATAGAATTCTAGCAAGGGGTTATATGTGAATGTTTGTCATTAAAGTAATGGAAAAAATTCTGAATAAATAAAAGAGTTTTATTTAATGAGAGTTTGCATTAAATTTGGTGGAAATTTAATTGCAAGTTTGAGTGGGATTTTGAGTGGAGGGCAATGCAAAGGTTTT
The DNA here is from genome assembly GCA_916181665.1 of Avena sativa. Taxonomy (NCBI): domain Eukaryota; kingdom Viridiplantae; phylum Streptophyta; class Magnoliopsida; order Poales; family Poaceae; genus Avena; species Avena sativa. The sequence goes on from OV702280.1 coordinate 144,144,839, forward strand.
TATGAGTGGAGTGTCCACCCACATGAAGAGGGGAGGGCAAGGGGGCAGCCCCCATGCGCCGGCCACCCCCTTGGGGTTCCCCCTCTCCTATAAAAGTCACCCCTCTCCTTCTCTCTCACTCCCACGTCCTCGTGAAGGATCTCTCTCCCCCTCTAGAATTTATCCCCCATGGTCTCAGACTAGCGAGATACATGTTCCCGGTGGCTATTCAGAAAGAAAGAGTTGTGCTTACGCTACATCGCTGGAGCGAGGAGGCGGAGGTTGCTCGGTGCCTCGGACGTGTGTGCGAGCATGGATGCGCTGCTGATTTGCGGCGCTAGGACTTCCTCTCGATCTTGAGATCGGCAAGAGATCGTCTACATCAACCACGAGTTTAACTCGTTAAGCTTTATCGGTCTTCAAGGGTATGTTCTCTATGGATATACATCCGCCCGTTGTTTGTATCTAGTAGATAGATCTTGTTACATAATTGTTCCCATCATAGGATTTTTTTTTGTTTTCTATGCTGTGAACCCTACAGTTGTCCATGCCCTGTGTGGCTGTACGCTCATCTTGGTTCCAAAGGAAAGAACTCAGTTGCTAGTGGTGGCGAGCATGGGACTACAAAAACCACACCCAACATGGCCTCCCATACAAGCCTTAGCATGTTTAGTTAACTCCTTCAATGATGTCACCATCTCCTACCTTTATAGATTCACCGGCACCTTCGAATCATCATCCGAATGTATCAGACGGTACTATTAAGCATGGATAAGCTGTCGGTCGTAAAAGCTCTAGCAACGCTCAAATGCTAGACCTAGGTTTGCTAGGAGCAGTGGATCAGGAGTATAAGGCTACAAAAGGGAAACTGTGCAGCAGATAGGTAACAATAGCTACTGAAAAAGACGACATTGGAATCAGGTGCATCATAGCGAGAAAGTAATATACTTTGTAAAAGGAGGTTCAGAATGAGAGGCTACGCTTGCCTTGTCCTTCAGTAGATAGATATGGATCTTCGGTGTTGTTGACTTCAGCCTCGGGCTCGGATCCTATCACGAAGAACCAATACCGGAAAGAAAGGCGACAATTCAAGACATGGCATAATGCAATGCGCAAACAATATGTATGACATGACAAGTTAAGTAGTGTTGATATGAACCCTAGAACATGATTGGTTAGTTTAAACGGGGTCTGAGAGGTCCAAACCCTAGAACAGGGTATGATGATAGCTTAGATAGGTAGGTCTCAATTTTATGAATATTTTGATATATTACACATATTTTTCTAACTTAAAATGAAATAGTTATTGAATTTACAAGTTTTATTCATTTTTTGAAATTATTAAACCAATTTAAATTGATTTATTCAATCAGGCTGACATCATCACAAGCACCAGACATTTTTTACACACGGGCTGATCCTAGCCAATGAGGCTGACAGAGGGGCCCGAGGCCACCTCAACAGCCACGCTGGCGGTCAGTGGTCAATGGGACCTAGGGCCATGTTGGCGTGACGCCATTGTGAAATCAGCACGGCGGCCACCGCTAGATGGTTTCCGGAGATGGCGAGGGAGGACACACGGGGCTGCGGGACCTAGCCTACTCGAACCAGGGCAGCAAGGCAGACATGAAGGTGGCGGCGCCGCTAGGAATAGGTCACCGGAGCTTGGTTAACGACTGGAAGTGCTCCCGGGTCTACGACGCGGGCGCGACACAATACGCTAGAGGGGGAAAGGAGGGGTCTGGGATGACCGTGGCTCACCATGGAGCTAAAGGGGTCAACGGCGAAGCGTGGGGTAGTCTTGAACGGAGGGAATGGTGACGGCGGTGGTCGTCGGTGGTGGGGAAGAAGCGGTTGATGCCGACGATTTGAGGCTTCCATGGTCGATTCCTTGGGCCAGTCGAAGCACGGGAACACGGCGGTGCTGGTGGCTTTCTCAGACAGGCATGGGGAGGCGCAGAACAACGGTGAGCCGGAGCTAGGGTTTCAGGAGCTCGCGATGGAGAGGGAGAGGGAGAGGGATAAGGGTATGGGGAGAGAGAGATCGACACGGCGTTCCTCGCGGCGTTCTTATCCTGGCATCTAGGGGCGATGGAGCATCGCAGCGGTTGGCAGTGATGGACGGCGGCGGCGTAGCCACGCAGGTGCATGCCGTCATCGTCAAAGACGACGAGGCGAAGCGGTACGCGGGCTGGGACTCTGCTGGGCTTCGGGTGGGCGGCGGCTGCTGCTAGGTGCTGCACGCGTGTAGGTAGGAGAGAGAGGAGGAGATGGGCCACGACCCAGTTAGCTTAGGAAACGTTTTGTTTTATTTCATGTAACTTTTTTATTTCTGTTTTACTCTTTTCCAATTATATTTGAATTCCCTTTTCTGATTTGCATAAATCAAAAAATACTAGACGATTTAAAATATTATTTAAAACACATAGGGGCCCTCCATACTGTTTGGGCTCCACACATTTTGGGGTTTTTCAAAATATCAAAACTATTTGAATGTGTTTCAAAGAGAGGGGGAAGAACTAGGGTTTAGGGTTTTGTACTTGTGTTTTGGTTCACACACTTGATCACATGCAAATATTTTATTGGTTTAAACAGATGCATGCAATGCTTAAGTACTATTTACATATATCACAAACTTGGGCTATTACATGGGACTATGCCATCGAAGGTTGTATCGGATGCCTCCATGATGCAGAGCGGGATCTGCATAGCTTCGGGTGTTCTAGCGAACATAAGGTTGATGCCGCTTCCACTGTCCATGAACACGCGACTCATCTCGAATCCGCCGATCTAAGCCTCAAGCACTGTTGGGGATATGCTATATGGGTATCCTCATAGCATGTCTCCTATCCGGATAACCCGGGTGGCCCACAGTTGGTAGCATGGCCCAAGGCCTGCTGGGCGGCCCAATTAGATGGATCCAGAAGGGAGGCCCATGCCGGATAAAGGAAGGCTACGGTTGGAGTCACCGACATACCCGGAGCCTTGGAGTGCAAGATACATAAGACTAGTAATAGACGGTGTAGGACTCTGTAACCTGTCCGGCTAGGACTTTTCCCTGTAACCCTAGGACCCGGCGACTATATAAGTCGGGCCTATGGGAGCCTTTAGGGCACAATTTCAGACGTTCATAGACAACTTCAGACAACCTCGCACAACGAACCTATCTCTGTAACTCGGCGTATTGCCCTTATAGTGATTTATAGCAGGAGTAGGATTCCGCCACCATTGTGGGATCTGAACCAGGGTAAGCTGTGTTACCTCGTACCCGTCAACCGTCCTCCTTCCCCCACGTCTCTAAACACGCACTATGAGGACCCCTCCATGGCGTACTGGTCAGCAATACCATGATAGTTGGCACCCACCGTGGGGCAAGAGGCGCTTCAGGCTCTTCAGTGGGCGAGGACCAAGATCTTCGCGGGAATCGGCGAACCCGTAGACATCGGTCGCGTTCTCTTCTCCGGCAACGTTCCGATCGTCCCCCTGACGAGTTCTGGATCCCGCGAAGACGAACCCCACGCGGTGTTCCATCGTTCCTATCGGAGACATCCACCTCTTCATCGGCGAAACCGACTCAGGCACTAGTTCCCTGGGAGTCGGAGGAGCATCAAGGCCCGCACGGACCGCCTACGGGCAGGATACGTTCACGGAAGGATCGATGTCGGATCTCTCTTCGGAGTTTGCCGACAAAGATCGGAAAAATTCAAGGCCCACCCAAACCGCCCCTGTGCAGGATATAAAGGTGGAAGATCGCTGCAGGTCCGCCGGCTTCGCCCGCGCGTCTGGACATCAGAGATCCAAGTTCGTCGGCATGGTTACCATCTTCGATCTAGCGCGTTGCATTCAGAGAGAGGGCGAAAACCCCCGCGATTACCTTGTCAGGTGGCTCCGTATACGAGCCGATCTGGCCCACTACCCCGATGATAATGCTATCTATCACTTCGTGGAAGGACTGGACCTTGGCACGTTTCTCCGGCATTCTCTAAGAGGGCAGTAGGCGTCAGGACGCCTTACCCTTGAAAGCATGGTGAGCACCGTCAACAACTACGCGGAGGCTGACGCGGCAGCTCAGACAGCGCTTGCGCTCATTGACGGAGATCCTCCGATTCAGCCACCGCCACCACTGCCTCCGGCCGCCATCGTCGCAGCTGCACCGCCACCTCCAGTCATTGTCGCTGCTGTTGCACCTCCACCGCCCGTCATCGAGGAAGTCCTGTCACCCTCCGACTCTGTTATTGACGCGCTTTATGCTGACTTCGGTGCAGATTCAGAGGAGATAGATTTTAGTCTAGAGGAACTAGACTGCAGGAGATGGAGGAAGAATACACGCGCGACGAGCAAGCCAACAATGACGTCACGTCTTGAGGGGTGTTTGTCACCATTGGGACGGCGATGGATGAAGATCAACCCGGACGAGATCCGCCTACCGCACTGGACAAGGGGAAGGGGCCACTTATTGCTGATGACGATGATTGTGCAAAGGTCATGCCTCCTCCGCCTAACCCAGTGCAGCAGCCGTAGGAACTCGGAACCGGACCGAGCAACAACAACACCGCAAACTTGGCGCCTCCGGCATCTACATCTGCAGCCCAAGGTATTCTAGCTAATAGAGTTATGTACGGCAATCTCCTCGTTGAACCACTGACTGTAGCTCATATCCGGAACGTGACTCAGCTTGACGAGAATAGCCAACTGCTGGAGAAAGCGCAGGCCATCACGGAGCAAGGCGCTAAGCTAGATCGAGATCTGGTCAATGCGCAGAAGTCCATAGAGAAAGCTAGAGCAATGGAGGCCGAGTACAAAACTTTGCTGCAGCAGCAGAAGGCCAAGAAAGCTCCGGCTCGCGTCATCAACAATCCTGGTGTAAGGCAAAACCTAGGATGGGCTCCCTCGAAGCTGGCACAGGCCAAGCCATACATTGACAGTGAAGGCAAGCAGGTGATGCCCACCCCACTCCTTAACCTCACCGTCGCCAAGACCCTTCTGGAGCAGGATAGATCGCCCGAGGAAGTGGAACAGGTCTATGACCTAGTGGCCAAGGCGGTGAAGCAGCAGGAAAAGGCCACCTCTTAGAGGCTTGAGTCTGACCCAGTGCTTTGCCAATCTAGCCAGTATAAGCCGCCAAGGGACAGATCTCCTCTTGATGTTGGGTCCCAGACGGGTTCATCAGAACGAAGACGGAGGGATGCGCACAACAGGAAGGATGCTATCCCCATATCCTCCGACCACGGAGAAAAGGCCCGACCTCATAGCCCATCGACCGCCTCGGTCCCCCCGACATCGCGAAGATCACAAGGCTCACCATCGTATGGATATGCCCCCACCAAAGCAGTGCGGCATTGTCATCCGCGACATTGCGGAGCAGACCAGTCATGACGGAGAGCGCAACCAAGGACACAGGAGAAGGTCACGCCATGACTCTCCGCGTCCGGCAAGCAACCATGATAGGCGTGAGGCATCGCTGGAGGGTAACAACAAGAAGGCTAATCCACCGCCACCTTCGCCACCGTCACCACCAAGCAGTCACAATGGCGGAGGAGGCCCGTGTCGTTCACGCAGCCCATCCCCTATTGACAAGAAGAAGAAGAACCCGGAGCAGTACGATGCACGTTCGCGGATCAATAAGATCCACGAGGCCCGGGAAGAACCATACCTGGGACCACGTTGCTTTGGACCTGCAATATGGTCCGCAACTTACCCCAAAGGTTTTCGGATTTACAAGACCATCACACCCTATGACGGCACCGCCAAGCCAGCCACATGGTTGCAGGACTACGGCAACGCGGTGGAGATTGCCGGAGGCAACCCCAACGTCGCCGTCAAGTACCTCTCGCTAATTTTGGCGGGCATGGCCCGTCAATGGATTGACGACTTGCCGGAGAAATCCATCTACAATTGGTTGGACATGCAAGAAGCGTTCACTAAGAACTTTGAGGGTACATACAAGCGTCCCTGCACTGTTGGCGATCTACAGCGGTGCGTGCAAGAGATAGACGAGACATCTCGCGCCTACCTCTCCCGCTGGCTGGACATGAAGAATTCCTGCGCAGGAGTGCATGCTCAGACCGCCATGGCCGCCTTCATCAATGGGTTGGAAAGGGGCACATTGCTCCGACATAAGCTGAAGCGCTTGCAGGACAATCACCAGCTTGACTTGAATCAGATGATCCAGTTGGCCAGTGAGTTTGCAGCTGCCGACGATGATGCTCGTGTCTCTTTGTTGGTGACAGTTGTTCCAACTCAAGCTCGGAGGAACAACAGTACAAAGCGAAAAACCGCTCCATAAGAAAAAGCAATCTACCGACATGGTCTCTATGACTTTTGCAGGACGAGGTGATGGCGGACAACGTGGCCGAGGACGGGGAGCTGGTCGTGGGCAGCAACGAGGAAGTGAAACTACCTCGGCGACGCTCCGTGTTCCCCAAACCTACGAGGAGTACCGCGATATGCCGTGCCTCGTACACCTCGACGTCAACGGCAAGGCCACCCATACCATCGACACTACAAGTTCGTCAACGACCTCAAGGAAGACCCAGAGTCCGGCTACAAGCGAAGTCGGAAGAACAGACCGCGAGGCAAGGGAAAGGGGAAGAAGGAGGATGAGTCCAAGGATTCAAGTGACATGGATGAGGACATTGACCCCAAGCACGCCGCCAAGAGCGACGACAAGGGCAAGAACCCCTTCGCGAAGAAGGAGCCAGTCTACCACACTTTCCTTGGCACCCCCACCATCCGACAACAGAAGACCTCCCTTAGGATCCTGATGGCTACTCTCCCCCCCAGTTCCCCAGTACCTGCGCTGGCCGGAGGTTCCAATAACTTGGGACAGGACGGACCACCCAGACCTTATCCCTATAGAGAACCAGTACGCTATGGTCATCAACCCCTTGATTGAAGGCGTGGAGTTCACCAAGTGTATGGTGGATAGTGGAAACAACATCAACATCATGTACCTGGATACACTGCAGAAGATGAACTTGACGGAGGCAAACCTAAGGCGGACCAACACCATCTTCCATGGCGTAGTTCCTGGTCAGGAGACTCGGTCCCTTGGGTGCATTACACTTCAGGTTGCCTTCGGTGATGTTAATAATTACCGCCAAGAGCGCATGACCTTCGAGGTAGCCCCTTCAGGAGCATGTACCACGTCATATTCGGCCGCGACATATTCCACAGGTTCATGGCCAAGCCATGCTTCGTCTATAACAAACTCAAGATACCCGGACCAAATGGTGTCATGACCGTATCCGGAAGCTTTACCAAGGGAAGGGACTGCGAGATCAATGAAGCAGCCGTTGCGGAAGCTGTCCTCTACAGCGAAGAATTCAAAGAGATCCAGAGCAAGGTCGATGACTCAGAGATGCCCGTGTCGAAGAAGCATATCTCCAACTCCGCTCCTGCGTTCAAGGCCGCCATCGAGACCAAGCCGGTGGAACTTGTCCTTGGGACGAACCTGGATCCCAAATAGGAAAGCGCGCTCGTCGAGTTCCTTCGTGAGAATAGGGACATCTTTGCCTGGCAACCTGCCGACATGAAAGGTGTACCTAGGGAACTTTCCGAGCACAGCTTAAACATTGATCCAAAATCCAAACCAGTGAAACAACCTCTACGACGCTTTGGAGATGAGAAGAGACACGCCATTGGCAAAGAGATAGCTAGGGTACTTAAGTCTAGATTTATCTGAGAAGTCCTTCACACCCAATGGGTGGCCAATCCTGTAATTGTACCCAAAAAGGGAACCAATGAATTAAGAATGTGCGTTGATTACACCGGCTTGAACAAAGCATGTCCCCAAGATCTGTTTGCTTTGTCTCGCATTGACCAAGTCATTGACTCGACGGCTGGATCGGAACTTTTGTGTTTTCTTGATGCATACTCAGGATACCACCAGATCAAGATGAGGAAGTCGGACCAATTGTCCACTTCATTCACTACCCCATACGGCACGTTTTGCTATGTTATGATGCTCTTTGGGCCGAAAAACGCAGGTGCTACCTACCAGCGGACAATGCAACGTTGCCTTCACGACCAAATTGGTCGGAACGTTCACGCCTATGTGGATGATATCGTGGTGATGTCTAAAAAGTCAAACGACTTAATCTGTGACTTATAAGAAACCTTTGATAATCTCCAGATATACAACATGATGCTTAACCCAAAGAAGTGCGTCTTCGGGGTTCCAGCCAGAAAATTGTTGGGTTTCATCGTTTCCCAGTGCAGAATCGAGGTCAACCCAGAGAAAATCAAGGCCATCTTGAACATAAACCGTCCGACATGCCTAAATGACATTCAACGACTAACAGGTTGTGTTGCAGCAGTTAGTCGGTTCGTCAGCCGACTTGGAGAGAAGGCTCTGCCGCTATACAAGTTGCTGAAGAAGGCGGACAAATTCACATGGACAAACGAAGCAGTTGCAGCATTGAAGTAGCTCAAGGAGATTCTTTCCTCAGCACCTATCCTTGCAGCACCCGAGCCTGGAGAACCTCTGTTAATCTACATGGCGGCAACCAACCGGGTAATCATAATCGTCGTCGTGGTAGAGAGGAAGGAACCAGGCTATGAGCACGGAGTTCAACGACCAGTTTACTATGTGAGCGAGGTCTTGACGGAGTCCAAGCAGCGTTACCCGCACTACCAGAAGATAGCTTATGGAGCATTCCTTGCTTCTCGGAAGCTAAGGCATTACTTTCAGGAGCATGCAATCACAGTGGTGAGCAAGACTCCACTGTCCGACATAATCAACAATAGCGATGCTATAGGAAGGGTCGCGAAGTGGGGCATTGAACTTGCCGCCTTCGAGATCACCTACAAGAGACGCGACGCTATCAAGTCACAAGCCTTGGCAGATTTGGTTGCAGATTGGACGGAGATGCCAGATGCTACTCTGTTGCCGGAACCAGAGTACTGGGTGATGCACTTTGACGGATCAAAGCTTCTCAACGGCTCGGGGGCTGGTGTATTGCTATAGACACCAACAGGAGACAAGCTACACTATGTTCTGCAGATCCACTTCGAGGCTAAAAAAACATGGTGGAGTATGAATCACTCATGCACGAGCTACGTGTAGCCAAGGATATTGGCATCAAGCGCATAGTTTGCTGTGGAGATTCCGACTTGGTTGCCTAGCAGGTGGCTGGCACCTGGAATGCGCGGAACCCTATGATGGCGGCATATCGAGACGAAGTGGACGAGATATCCAAGAGCTTCTTGGGCTACAAAGTCAAGTATGTACCTAGGGAGCAAAACAAGGCGACTGATCTGCTGTCTAAGCTTGGATCAGGGCGCAAGCAAATTCCGCCAGGAGTTTTCCTAGAACATCTGCGCACACCATCCGTGAAGGGAGCCGACATCGACAACCCGGATAGAGCTGACTCTTTCGTCAACATGGTGACCAAGGTCCCTTCGGCTTGGACAAAACCGTTCATGGAATATCTCGAACATGGAACTTTTCCCGACGACAAGGTCGAATGACGGCAAATAGTACGACGAGCAAAGGGTTATACCATAATCAATGGACAACTCTACAAGAGGAGCACTACAGGTGTATACCTAAAGTGTGGTTCCCAGCTAGAAGGTATGGAAATCCTACGCAAAATCCATCTCGGAGATTGCGGGCATCATGCCGCTCCTCGATCGTTGGTCGCGAAAGCCTTCCGGCAAGGATTCTACTGGCTGACCATGAAGGCGGACGCCGACAAGCTGGTTGAGACATGCATGGGATGCCAGTATTATGCCCGACAACCACATGTTCCTGCTGAAGAATTGCGAACAATACCAATAACTTGGCTGTTTGCAGTATGGGGGCTAGACATGGTGGGACCGTTACAGACGGCACCTTGTGGGTTTACGCATTTGCTTGTAGCAGTTGATAAATTCACTAAATGGATAGAGGCTAAACCCATTAGAAAGATTGATGGGGCAACTGCCCTCAGGTTTGTCCGGGATCTAGTGGTGAGATTTGGTCTCCCACATAGCATTATCACCGACAACGGCAGCAATTTGTCACTCGGAGAAGTGGAGGCTTATTTTTGGGAGAAGGGCATCCGACTTGACCTTGCATCTATGGCACACCCATAGTCCAATGGCCAGGTTGAGCGAGCCAATGGATTAATTCTGCAGGGAATCAAGCCATGTATTGAGGCACCGCTACACAAAGCAGCTGGAGCCTGGGTGGAAGAATTGCCATCTGTGCTGTGGACTTTATGAACTACACCCAACAGATCCACCTGCTACACCCGTTACTTCATGGTATATGGAGCAGAAGCCATCCTGCCTTCCGACATACTTCACGATGCACCAAGAGTTGCCGCCTATGACGAAGATGACGCTGAAGAATCCAAGCGCCTAGATATGGACCTTCTCGAGGAGGAGCGCGTTTTGGCATACCAAAGATCCGCCATCTACCAGAAGAAGCTATGCAACTACCATAGTCGCTGCGTTCGGCATCGCTCGTTTAAAGAGGGGGATTTGGTGCTCCGACTTAAGCAGAAGAAGTCACACAAATTATCCCCATCATGGGAAGGACCGTTCATCATAAGCAAGGCGCTGCTAAATGGGTCTTACTACCTCGTTGACAATCGTGAACTGAAGGATAGACCCAACGAGGATCATAAGCATAAGCGACGTGACCCGGATGATGACTACCCGGAGCTTGATCGGCCATGGAACATAGCACAGCTACGTCCCTTTTACACTTAGCATTTTTTATCTAATTGTGTACCTCTTATATGATCAATGAAATAAAGCTCTCTGGTTCACTCATATTTCTGAGTCTTTTACCTCCTTTAATGTTCATTTTTGGATCATGTAAAACCTTTACGCACAAGTTTTGCGATTACACTTGTGAGAATTCCGCCTACAGGCGTTAGCTTAAGTTTTCTGGTCTACACGTTCTTTGTCGTTTTTATGATGATTCTGGAGTAGTGACTTTTGGCACTTATTGTCGGCGATTTTGTGCTTAGGCTATTGACGGTGCCATTGGGCATCATCACCTGAGCGCGTGGTTCCGACAACGAGTCTTCCGACTCACGAAAAGTCAAGCATAAGAACCAAATTAATGGATAAGCCAACACTTGCTTAAAAAATATATACATGCTAGAAACTAGTCCTTGAGTAGCAGGAAATAACAACCATTGTTTTCCGCCTTAAGTTACATCAATAAGTTTTTTCCGCATATGCACCAAAGGTGAAACAAATATTACAAAGTTGTTCTTCATTCCTTTGGCGCAGGAGACTTAGAAGCAACGTCATCACCAGCAGGAGAGTCACCCTCGAAGTCGCGATGTGAAGAGACTCGGAGGAGATTTGGTTGCCGCCATCGATGGTGTTCATCAACACGAAGACGTTGATTTCGACCAAGTCGGCAACTCTGGTGTCATAACCCGCGAGCGGCGACAAGATGGATTCATGGTTAATCTCTTTGCCATCGTCGTTTATGTCGGGAATGCCAGAGGTCACCGTGTCGATGTCGGCATTTTCATAGTGTGCCTTCACCATTGACAGCGCCATCCTTGCGCCAGCCCATGCACATGAATCCTTCCAGCTTGTGATACGCTCGGGGGCTCTGCGCAGAATCTCCGAGTACTTCACCACGGAGTCCGATGCCTTGATATTTATCTGGAGGGTCTTGGCGATCTCCTTAGCTTGCGTGATGGCGGTGTTGATGAAGTTGCCGACAAGAACCATGCATTCCTTGGCTGGAGGAGGCGATCGGGTTAAACCCATAGGAGCTGCAAATTCCGACAAGGAGCGCATGAGTTCAAAAATTCAGAGTACCTAGACTACAGAAATCCAAGACAGAGAAAACCTACTGAAGATGCTGGCCTCAGCTTGCCAGAGGGTGTCTGCCAAGGATCCTTTCTGTTGTTGGAGGAGCTTATACGCCTCACTATGGCGTTGATTCTGCTCATTGGCAACTTTCTTCTGATCTCTTAAGATAGAGATCTCCTCCTTCAAGCGATTAATTTCCTCGATGGCGGAGTCCTGCAGGGCCTTCATTGACTCCTCATGCATTTTCAGCATGTCCTTCCTCTCCTGCTTAAGAATTTTGTTCTCACTATCCACCTCTTGAATGTGCTTGGATTGCTCGACAATATTCTTGGCCTTGGCAATGGTTTCTGCAAGTCAGATAAAGAAAAGTACATAGTGAGTACTCAGATAATATGGGCACAAAACCAAGTCGGAATGCGAAAAAGAAAACAGACGCTTGCTCTTGGTGATCTGTTCCTTCAAGAAGGCAGTTTTACCCTTTTCAGCTTCCAAATCTGCGTGCATCTTCTGGTACTTTTCGTTGGCCATGCCCCTCCGAGCACTCTCGTTCTGTGGAAAAAAGGTCAAAGATAAAACATTGTTTGGTCTACTTGGAACATCTAGCCAGAAATTTTCCACCTAGACGCTCGGGGGCTACAGCGGGAATTTTTGACTTAGCATTATGCTTAGATTTTCTTTAAGCATCTACTCGGAACTAATTCAGTTTTTGATTAGAAGCTTGGGGGCTACAGAATAAAGTTTTTTAACTCGGATATATGCTTAGATTTTCTTTAAGCATCTAGTCGGAACTAATTCAGTTTCAACTAGAGGCTTGGGGGGCTACAGTATTGAAATTTATAAAACACTACATATGCTACTCTTAAAAGCATCTAGCCAGAATAATTCATTCCACCTACAGGCTTGGGGGCTACAGTGAGAGGTTTTCTAACTTAGTCACTCTTAGAGCATGTAGATGCAAAGACCTATGGTTTTCCGTCTACATCCTCGGGGGCTACAGTGGGATACTCATATGATATGCAAAAGGCAAATAAAACTTACAAGTGCAATGATCTTGAGGTTTGTAGCACTCTCGGCCAGCAGCTTGCCAAAGGATTCGCTGTTTCCTTGCAAGATTTCTGCTTGTCGGCAGAGCTCCTCTAGACCGCATGTCGTAGATGTCGGTGCCGCACTAGGGACCAGAACAGTGCTACCCGGTGTATGTACCGGATAGACTACCTTTGGATAGGCTATGGTTTTCTTGGGAGCGGGGGCGCCGCCAACGACAAAAGTACCTGCTTCCACCACCGCCTTACCGCCACCGATGGCATCCTTAGCCGGAGCTTCAGCCATTTGGTGGGTGGCACTCTCTTGCGTCGCCTGCTCACCGACGACAGCAACCTCGGTAGAGGCACCTGAGTCCACTTCCATGGTAGAAGGGCCATATGCCTCCTTAGCTTGTGAGCTTGTCGGGGCAGACGAAGTCTTGTCGGAGGGAGTGGCAGGGGCGATGGCGGGAGATGCGTCGCGATGCAGCATGTCCTTAATGGTTCTAGAAGCCCCCAATTTGGAGGTCTTCTTCAGGCTGGTCGTGGCTTTCTTCCTGAAACATGTAAAAAATGCATAAGTACAGGAGCAAGACAGATAAATAGACAATGTCGGAAAGAAAGAAGCTTACACAAGTGGGGGTGCTTTGGCAAAGGGGATCCCGGTAACTTTTCTCTTTTCCGCCTCCAGGGCGACGGTAGTCTTCTTGGAGGCTCCACCCTCCGTCTTCTTCTTCTTGCCTCCGTCGGCAGCGTCAGAGGTGGAGCTCCTCCGCTTTCGTGCCAACGGAGCATCGTTGTCGGACACGACGGTGAGTTCCTTCATCTTTGGATCATAGATTTGAGGAGCCATGCTGTCCTCATCTATGTCGCTAAGCTGTTAAGTGAGAAGTCACCGTGTTAGATGAGATGACATTTGCAAGATGGAAGAACTGGAGTATATGTCGTACACGGAAAATAAATAACTATGTTTGGGCACCTGCCGTCTATGAACATGTCGTAGGTGATGGTGAAGCCACACTTCTTGTCCTTCACCTTGACGATGTCCTTAAGGAGGAGCTTGATGGAGTCACTCGAGAAGTTGTCCACGGAGATGCGGAGGCTATCCCTTCTATCGCAGGTATACTCGTGCATGAGCTTCGCGTGGTGCTGCAGAGGTTGGATTCGCCTGATGAACCAGCACATGGCTAGGTACAAGCCGGTCAAACCTGTCTCTACGAACCATTCTATCCACCTTATGGCGCGGGAAGCATCAAGGTCGGAGGGAAGGGAGGCCTGGGATCTCCATGACGAGGCTTCAACGGCAGCTCCATCAACAAAGTCCGGGTACGTTACTTGTCGGCCGGCCAGAGGGATATCTGGGCTGTAGAAGTAAGTACGCTGCCAGTTTTTGCAGGACTCGTGACCGACGATGTCGGGGAACCGCCGACCAGGACGGATCTTGAAGCTTATGGTGCCACAATTCCTAAGTTCTTCCTTACTGGCTCTGGCTTCACGCTTGACGGTGAAGAAGTACACAAAGAGATCTAGCCTAGGATTTATCCCTAAGTAACCCTCGCAAAGCGCCGCGTAGTTGCTAAGCGCTAAGATACTGTTGGGAGAAAGATTCTGGGGCTGGACTCTATAGTGGTTTAAGACGGAGAGGAAGAAATTGGAGATGGGCAGGGAGACGCCGCGTACCAGTTGGGCTTTGAGGTACACTTTTTCTCTGGCTTGGGGAGAAGGTGTCACCTCGCCGGCCGGCGCCGCCCGCCAGGCGAGCCCCTCCGTCGCAGGGAGATAGCCCTCGGCGATCAGCTCCTGGATGTCACGGTTGGTTATGTCTGAGCCACGCCAGTCGCCCTTGTGCGAGTCAACCTCCTCCTCCAACGGCTCTAGCGCCGCTAGATTATGGTCACCGCCGGTGGACTCAATCACCGCCATGACGGGGATGACCAAGCCCTCTGGGGGCACGACGACAGAGCTTGCCGGCTTCACCGCGGCTTCGTTCAGCACCGCCATGGAAGGGGAAGAGCTGCTTCTAGCCATGGAGTGAGTATGGAGGTGACTGGTGCGGATTGAGGCTAGGGTTTTTGCGAGTTTTGCGCAGAGAGCTAGAGGGGGCACGCGCTGGAGGAAGAAGACGATGCGAGGAGAGAATGAGGTAAAAAGTAGAAATTCCACCACGGTTACTATTTATCATCTCCAGCATCAAGATTCGTGCAGCTTGACCGGACGGTCGCCGCGTAGACGACGTGGTCGCGAACGTGGGGGAAAATTTCGCCACGTCTCCAACGGTTCGTATCACTCGCGCGGGAAAATCGGACATGATTGCGTTCTCTGCATGTGTGAGTTACGAGGCGTCGCTGACCTAAGCCTACATCGCCCTAGTTGACATAGGCAGATGAGCCGTCACATCAGAAGATTCTGGCATGGATGGATCCAGTCTGGCTACGGAAGAGTACGATGGAAGATACAGCATTTCTCCGACTTACATGTTGAAGACGGAGAAAACCTTGCAGGGTTCTTTGGGAGGACTACAATATATTGCTTGATGATTTGCCGACATCCATCTAGACGGAGCATTCCACATGAAGAGGCAAGACGGCGCAAGATCTCGGAGTTCTCCGGGGGCTACTGTTGGGGATATGCTATATGGGTATCCTCATAGAATGTCTCCTATCCGGATAACCCGGGTGGTCCACAGTTGGTAGCACGGCCCATGGCCTGCTGGGCTGCCCAGTTAGATGGATCCAGAAGGGAGGCCCATGCCGGATAAAGGAAGGCTACGGTTGTAGTCACCGACGTACCCGGAGCCTTGGAGTGCAAGATACACAAGACTAGTAATAGACGGTGTAGGACTCTGTAACCTATTCGGCTAGGACTTTTCCTTGTAACCCTAGGACCTTGTGACTATATAAGTCGGGCCTATGGGAGCCTTTAGGGAACAATTTTAGACGTTCATAGACAACTTCAGACAACCTCGCACAGCGAACCTATCTTTGTAACTCGACGTATTGCCCTTATAGTGATTTATAGCAGGAGTGGGATTCCACCACTGTTGTGGGATCTGAACCTGGGTAAGCTGTGTTACCTCGTACCCGTCCGCCTTACCCCACGTCTATAAACACGCACTGTGAGGACCCCTCCATGGCATACTCGTCGGCAATACCACGACAAGCACCAGGGCGGAGTGGCCTGGGCGAGGGATTTGACGGTGGCAGCAGATTTCTTGATGACAGACCAATGCTGGATGTAGGAGAGGATTGACTTTTTGGATCGTTGACAGCAGGCGCGCAGCTCTTCGATGGAGGCTGGTCGCTTGCAGGTGCCCTTGAAGTTACGGATGAAGCTGTAGACCAGATCCTCCCAACTGTGGATGGATGTAGAGGGAAGGTTATTTAGCCAGGCTCTGGTCGCACCCTTCAGCTATTGCCGAAGGCATTGCATGCTTGTGTTCTTGCTCCCACATGCAGTTTGACCAACAAGATGTGGTCCTCTAGCCAGATCTTCGGCTCCTATAGACCATCGAACTATAGGTTGTCTGACTTTGACTTGAAGCCTTTAGGCATCTGATTCTATTGTATAGCTCGACTGAAGCATCTGGCGCCACAAATCTCCGTATCTTCTTCCTCTGATTCCGTGGAGCACACATGTTTTGTGTGTGATTTGTCGATCTTGGGTTGTGTGAGCTCGCCATGATCATCATAGTTGTGGCTCCTTCGCCGCAGGTTGTAGCATCGCCGCAACAAGTTGTGGTCTTCCTCCTCGGATGAGGATGTGCGACTCTTCTTGAATTTCATCACAGCCTTTTTCTTTGGTTACAGGGGATCTTCTCCAGTTAACGCGGCTCCGACAAGCCCAACATCTGTGATTATAGACTTGTGGACGGCGGATCATGGATCCCCGACTGGTGGTTGATTGGCAAGCAGGTATGTATCAGGTGCTATGACCGCGGCATGCAGTGTTTCAGGCATCATGTTGCCCTGCGAGTCCATCAACATGGAGGACAGATCGAGTGCCTTGGTGGCCTCGTGTCTGGCACGAGGGTCCATTCGCTCTAGTCGAGAACGGCTATTGAAGGCGGCGTGGCCGTAGTAGACTTTGAGGTGGAACCGCCAATGGAGGAGAGAGAGGCTCATCACATGATTGATTCGGCAGCTGCCTTCGAACGCTATTCGAGCTCTTTGTGCTGCACAACTTGTTGGTTGTGTTCCTTCATGAGGATCCAATGGTAGCCCATCAGCATGTCATGTGAGGCGTCTATTGGCAGGGGTTGCTCCGCACAGCCTCTCTGACCCTCTCTCACTTGACCTCGCTGAGGTGGATCTCTTGTCGAGTCGTATTGGTGGCATTAGGGTTCGGAGGAGGAGGTCCTCCGTTCATAGCGTTAGGGGGAGCCCGATGATTGGCCCCATTGTCGACGTGGGCGTCAACGACGACCGTGCACATGAAGCGGTGGCGTAGATTGTTGCTCCCGCAATCCTCATATCCGGAATCGTATGTTCCTTCCTCCGTAGAAGGGTCACATAGATCGGAATTGTAGCTACTACTGTCATCTGAACCGCATGTCAGCGAGGGTGCGCCTATGGCACCGATTGGTGGCACCCACAAAGCAGGTGTGATCTCCGAAGGCACCACCCGTTCAGGGAGGCGAAGGGTGCCAACCTTGCCTACCTAGAAGCATGGGCTCCCAAGCACCCCATCGACTCTGTCTCCTATAGAATTGAAGCCTTGGCGGGTCGCAGGCGAGTGGGGGGTGAAGTCGATGGTGCCGAAGAGGAGGTGGATCTTCGTTATACGAAGTTGTGGTGGATGGGGCTGTTATGACCGCAACATCAGCATCCCCATTTCCCATAGACGGGGCCAATTGACAAAGGTTCGACTCGTCAATGCCCATTGTTATAGACTTGGGTTTTGGAGAAGGAGGGGATGTTGAATATCACGGAAGGGCTAATAGGCAATCAACGCGGGACACAGTGTTTACCTAGGTTCAAGCCCCTAGAGGGAAACCCTGCTCCTGCTTATCTGCTCTAAATAAATGGCGATGCCAAAGGTTACAGGGGTGCACAGATTGGATC
Organism: Avena sativa; assembly: GCA_916181665.1. Classification (NCBI taxonomy): domain Eukaryota; kingdom Viridiplantae; phylum Streptophyta; class Magnoliopsida; order Poales; family Poaceae; genus Avena; species Avena sativa. The sequence continues at coordinate 144,162,669 of OV702280.1, forward strand.
TAGCGAGGTATGTTCTAGGTTACGAGGTAGGTCCTCCTCGTCGTGCCCTCCTAACCTTTATATAGATAGGCCATCTCTCGGGATAGGTCAAGTCGGTTACAAGTTTAGGTGTCTCCCTTCAAGCTATCCGAAAAGACGTGTCCACCAAGGAGTCAAACCCTTCCTGGGCTTGGGCCACCCAAAATTCTCCTGGGCTTCACGATTGAGGTACATCTTCTTCATGAACTTCTGCCAGGCCGGACAGGGTAGGCTAACATCGGGCACCCGTAGGGTATACCCATGTCAGGGTCAATGGGGCTGTCAATGGGTATGTGGCTATTTTTTCTTGTAGGGATTTAAATTGAGTTGCCCGTTTCTCCCGAAGTGTCGATTCATTTCCATTTCTATTGATAAATGGGAACTTGTAGGTCAAAAAATTAGCAAAGGTCATGCCAAATTTTCCGGTCGTTATCTGTGCTAACTTTTTGCCTCTTTTTTTATAAAGTGCAAACATGTCGGCTAGTGACGAGGCCGGCCCTTCTAAACACATGAGCGTCAAAGATCAAGCCCGAGAGGCCAACAATTCATTCTGGGGGCGACCATGAGGAGGCGGGGGAGGAGATGCGAATGACACCACCACCGGCGACCGCCGTTGGAGGTGCTGGGGGCAATGAGGGAGATATAGATTACGAGGGGGACGACGACGACTACGAGGAACTAGTGAAGGCGGCGAGGAGGGAGACACTACCACCGATGGAGGCGAGCGCATGGATGGCGGTGAGTTCACGAATGGCGGTAGCAGCAACCTAGCCACTATGTAGAAGAAGAAGAAGAAGAAGAAGAAGAATAAGAAGAAGAAGAAGGAAGAAGAAGAAGAAGAAGAAGAAGAAGAAGAAGAAGAAGAAAAAAGGAAAAGAAGGATCAGAAGCTACAAGTGCTCGCCAATGTCTGCGACGAGTTCACTGAGGTCACACAAAGTGGCCTAGCCATGGCGCCCGCGTCGATTGCCAAAGGGTATGGTGATGACTGAAAGTGCACCTGTCGTTTGTAGATACTTTTGAAATAAAGATATTACTCCCATAGGGAGCGGGAGTTCTAAAGTCTAATAACTCTTCAATTAAACACTAAAATAGTAATGATAAAGAACGTTCTAAGTAACAATATTAAATGTGAGTTTTGTGTAAAAAGGTATTTTTGGGGTTTTGTATAAGAGAAAAATGAGTAAAGTAAAACAAACGGAGCACAGAAAGTAAGTATCGCATATGTAAAAGAGATATGAAACTGCAATGGGAAAAAGCATTCTCAGGGAGTAGCGGATACACCTCTAGCATTATAAAGGGTTTAAGGACAAGATTATTATCATGAACATTCATAATTATGTATGTGTGAGAGGAACTCCGTATTTGGACGAATAGGTAGCAACCACTGCTCACATCATCCTCATAACCATAGCAGACAAGCAATCGACATCAATCGAATTACTGCGCTATTAAGGGAATTTATCCTGTAGGATGTATCCCATGGCATGGATAGTATTCCGTGAGTTTCCTCGGTTCCCAAGTTGATACGTAAAGGGTGCTAACATCTTTATAGTCACCGTAAGTGCTAGCACACCTCCATCTACCAACAAGTAGTTCCCTCCATCAAGTCCCAGAAGAGGAAAATATCGAGAGGCATACTTCTCTAAACATCAAGATTAAGACAATCTAACACATGGTCACAACGATGAATATCATAATAAACTTTATATTATTTCAATCTGATGCTAGAGTTTCTCCATCTCCCCAAGAACTAATGATCTACTCAAACATGGAGGCAATCAACATCATGGCAAAGACAATGGAATCTATCATAGATGAATAGTATTGTATAAATCCACAACGAGTACAGAAATTACAACAAGATGTAGATAAGATGGGTGGAGATTGTGGTTATGCAGCGGTTGATGATGAAGATCGATGCCTTAGCCTCCCGGATCTGCATAGGGTGAACATGGATCCCCGGTGATGAGTTCCCCTTCTAGATCCCTTCCAGGGGTGAGGTTTTTGCGATTTGTAGTCGTTATGTATGTCGTCTCTCCCTTCCAAATGCACGGGTGAAACTATTTTAGGAGGCGGCGGCAGCGCGAACTATACGGCCGGAGAAATTCTTCCCGCCGTATAGTTGATCGTTAAACCTATTGCCTCCTGCGATTGCTTCGGGTTTTCCTCTAGTGTTATTTATATTTTACAAATTAGCTATTTACGCTTTTTTGACTCCTTTTTGCTCCAATACAACTGGTCCAGGAATTGTGTCTATCGTATCCATCATCTGTCCTGATCCTGGTGAAAATAGACATAAAAGATGTGCACGAACGCCGTAAAATACCAAGATCCTACCACTATAGTGCAAAATTATAATATAAAACATGATGCAAACATGCACTCATCAACTTCCCCAAGCTTAGACTCTTTCTCGTCACGAGAACGATTAGCTTAATGGATGTGATCCTCATATTCATGAAGCTGAGTCGATAAAATAAATGAGGCAGTTGCAGCATGTGTTTATCATATATGATACCTACAAATATGTTTATGAATAGTACCTTACTAGAACCATCCAAATATTATTAGCAGGCTTCCACACCTTAGCGTTTAACTGTTCACAAAATATTACTCTCAATATGATGTAAAAGTGTTTCAGTTCGATGGAATGAGTTAGCGAGATAGTCCCAAGCATTTTAGGATTAACACATTCACTTGGAATTTAAAATCTCAAATATTCTTTTCTCTTCTTTTTTATATGCTCACACTTTTGTTTAAGTGTTGTGCAAAGGAGCTAGTCATACATTCCACTTCATGTAGGAATTCAAAGTTTAACGATCTCAATTACCAAATTCCACTTGTATATGAAGCATATTTATAGCCTCAAGACTATACCTCGTCTTGTTCTCACTCTAATTTGATAGCACTTTGAATTTTCCTGTGTTCAAGGTATCTTTCTCAACTTAACTAATTAGATAATTTTTCCTTTTGTAAATCAAACCATGAACTTACAACATATTGACTAAATTATCTTTGTATGTTCGATTAATACCAATGGTGTGGAAGACTCCTATTGCTATCATCAAGTGCAAGTGAAATTATACTCAAGCCATTCATATATCTAATAAGACAAGCACAAACTCAATAATGCTCCATCTATGGTAATAGACTCGGAATTTCATAAAAGGGATCGACTATTCCTAAAGGGAATTCTAATGATGCAAACTTTAATTCTAAGATCAAACTAATACAAAGCTAAAATAGTAATAAAAAACTTATAAGATAGATTACAAGGTATTAAAGATCTCCCCAAGCTTGGAATCAAGCCAGGCGGGATCAAATAATCCCTCGCGATTATTTGATACCGTGATTATTGTAGATCACTGTGGCGCCATGGCATGTAACACCGCGGTGGGCAGCTTCTTGTTGGTATCCTCCAGGGAAGTGATGCGGCTATAGAACCTACCGAAATCAGATTGCAAAGTGTTCACTTTATCTGTGAGTTTAGTCATCAATGGGAGAAGATCATCCTTCTTCTCTATCTCCTTGAAATAGTGACGGACTTCAACGTGGTGGAGTAGCTCATGCTTTTGATATATCTCCATTGATTGCACGCGGCCTTTGGTCCAGGGGACAACTTCTTCTTCCCCATCCATAATTGATGGATCGGCGAAGTAGAAACCGTCCCTCCACTCTTCTTGAGGCTTCACCCTTATACGAGCACCAATGGTAGGCTTCGAGAGTGGGACTGTCGATTCCTTACTAGAACCTGCATGAATATTAGGTAATTCCTTACGCTTGTGCGTCCGGGGGTCCATGGTGATGAACTTGACCGTCTCCACACGCCCTTTTCCATTGGGCTTGTGACCTTCTCTCTCTTGTTGAGCTCTATTCTTTGCCGCCCAGTTGATCTCCGGGGGATCATAGACAGCACGACTGATGTAGATGTCACTCCAATCTTCATTGGGATCGCTGTTGTAGAAGCTTGGATCGACGTACTCCTTGTACCCCGGGCTAAACCTCTCCACCTCCTCGTTGCCGTCCTCCATGGACAGGCTGTGAGAGCGGTCCCTGGAGCAATGAGACCCAGGGTTTTCCATGGCCTAGGATGGGATAGAGCATGGTAGATTTGTTCCTAGTGATTTTGATTTAGAGAGAAATACAATGGCAGTATATAAGGGGGTCAGAGGTCAGTAAAACTTGCGAGAAACATTAAACTTACGTCCAAGAAAAGAATCTTAACGGAGCAGGGAGAGAAATCATGGATTTGGAAAAGTCCTGCTCTGTAATGACCAACTATACGGGAGCGACCTCTATAGTTGGTTCCGGGTAGATGTTTCCAAATATCTCGAGTCCAGGTCGGTTATGTTACTTACTTGGAACCGGCAAACCCCCTTTTTTATAAAAAATGAAAAGGAACAGAGATGCCAGTACATTTAACGACTAACTATATGGTGGGAATAAATTTTCCGGCTGTATAGTTTCCAGACATCTAAAAATTTCGTGAAGGGAATACAGTACGTTTAACGACCAAATATACGGTGGGAGCATTTTTTCTGGCCGTATAGTTGTGGCCGTATAGTTGGTAAAACCCTCAGAAACTTTAGAAAAACATAAGGAATTCAAAGGTAAAAATTTCAGGAGTATAAATTGTGAAGACAAATCACTTATTTAGAGAGAGAAAACTTATCTTGCACTTATCGTTTATTTAGTCGGGGATGACAAGCTCCTCCAACAACAAGAACTTCTTATCTTTAGGACGAATTGACCTCAGTTCATCTAATAATTCTCGTAAACAAAAATCACCAGGACTAAAGTTCCTCTCAATAAGATTGGTGCCTTGCTAGGCAAATATGGATACTGCATCCACTATCTTTATTTCTTGCCTCTTCATAATATGTAACTCAAATTCTTGAAGTAAAAGGATCCAGCGGATCAGTGTTGGATTATGAGTTTTCCTCTCAAGCTGTTCTTTTAAACCATCACGATCCGTATGAACTCTTACTTTGCATCAACTATATAAGAACAAAATTTATCGCAAGAGAAAAATACAGCAAAAAGTTCTCTTTCTTCCTTAGGATAATTCTTTTGAGCACTATTAAGAGTTCTACTAGCATGATATATAATATTAAATCTGTGACCTATATGTTATCTCAGAGTTACTCCTACAACATCATCAGTAGCTTCACATATTAAATCAAAAGTCATATCCCATATAGGTGATTTAATGACGGGAGCATGACATAAAACATTTTTAAGTTTATCAAAGGAAATAAGGCATTTATCATCAAAATTAAATCTTACTCCCTTTTGCAAAAGGTTACTTAAAGGTTTAGAAATTCCAGAGAAATTCTTAATGAACCTTCTATAAAAACCCACATGTCCAAGAAAACTTCTTATACCTTTTATATCCCTTGGTTGTGGCATTCTCTCTATTGATTCGACCTTAGCTCTGTCTACTTCAATACCCTTACCTAACACCTTATGTCCGAGGACTATACCTTCTTTGACCATGAAATGGAACTTCTCCCAGTTAAACAAGATTGGTTTCTTTGCGACGCTGCAAAACCCTTTTGAGATTATCCAAGAAAATAGTAAACAAAGTTCCATAGATAGAAAAGTCATCCATAAATATTTCCATTATCAGTTCTATAAAATCTGGAAAAATGGCAGTCATGCATCTTTGAGAAGTAGTTGTAGCATTACATAAACCAAAAGTCATGCATCGTTAAGCATGTAAATCATACGGACTAAGAAAAGTTATTTCAAGTTGGTCATCAGGATGAACAACTATTTGGAAAACCAGAGTATCCGTCCAAGTAGCAAAAATGAGTGTGGTTTGCTAACCTCTCTAAAGTTTGGTCTATGAACGGTAAAGTATAATGATCTTTCCTTGTTTCTTTATTCAATTTCCTGAAATCTATACACATCCTATGTCCAACAATAGTTCTAGTAGGTATCAATTCATTGTTTTCATTAGGAACAATAGTAAAACCACCCTTCTTAGGAACACAATGAACATGACTTACCCATTCACTTTCTTTTACAGGATAGATTATACCTCCATCCAGTAGGCGTAATATTTCTTTTTGTACCACTTCCTTCATTTCGGGCTTTAGCCATCTATTAAACTCTGCAAATGGTTTAGAACCTTCCTCCATGAATATTCGATGGATAGTTATCATGGGACTAATGCCCTTCAAATTATCCATTCAGTGCCCAAAGGCCTTGCGATGCTCCTTAAGTACTTTCATGAGTTATTCTTCTTCATCCCCTGAAAGTTTAGCACTAATAATAACAGGGAATTTATTTGTATTGTCCAAAAATCTATATTTAAGATTATCTAGTAAAGTCTTCAATTCTGGGGGCGGTAATTCCTCGTCCCCTCTCTTTTCTGGCTCTTCAAAAGCCTCATTAGTTGGATGCCCTAAAATGGGAAGCGAATCAAATTCACTTTCTAATTCTTCAAGGGACTTGTCCTCCATAATTATTTATTTATAATTTGAGACTTCATTTGCTTCTTCTACTTGATTACTAAATAGATGCCATCTCCTCAATAGTTTTTCCTTTCTCTTCTTCTTGTATTTGTAGAGGTCTGTCATTAAATTTGGAAAAGTGGAATTCTTTTTCCGCTTACCAAGCTTAAGAGACACAATCTCCTTTTTGAAATCAACTTTGGCACCTAAATCATTCAAAAAAATTCTTCCAAATATAATTGCGCAAAGAGTGTCAGATGGCATATCAACAACTACAAAATCGATAGGAAAATTTTCATTGCCAATTGTGACAGTTGCATCTTCAACTACTCCCATTGGAACTCTAAGATATTTATTAGCTAACATGATTGTCATATCAGTATTCTCTATTGTAGTAGGTACTATCTCTTCTTTTATTTCTAAATAAATATCATAAGATATAACATTAACTACGGTGCCAAGATCACATAAACCATCCTGTGAGGTTTCTTTAAATATGCAGGGAAGAATAGGCTTACCCACATCTTTTACTTTAATTTTACCTTAAACTAGTATGGAAGTCTCTTTATCAAGTTCAACTATGTTGCAATGTGCATACATAGCCATAATTGCTTCCTTGGTTACCTATTCATCTGTGGTTTCATCCAAATGTTCTTCAACTTCTAGCACACTTTCCTCTTATTTCTTATGTTGTACTGCTTTAACCTGTTCATATTCCAAAATATGTTTCTGTGCAGTATTAGGGAAAGTTATGTCATGCATTGGTTCTAGGGAGGCTAGTGTTCTTTAACTTCTCTTTTCTTCTCAGGTTCGGGTGGTGGATCATACTTGACCGAACCCTCTTTTGGAGCTTTGATATGTTCTGTAAAATTTTAACAACATGCAACACAAGATCCGAACCCAAATAAAGTTCCTTAGATAATTCATTAACATTGCCCTTTTTATTATAGTCATGAATACAATCATAATCTATTTCTATGCCTCCTTTGATTCCTAGACCAAAATTTCAACAAACTCTATGATCGTGAATTATATTAAGTGAAGCCCAAGCTTTAGTTATGGGAAGATTCATAAAAGCTCCTCTCGCGCAAGATTCTAGTTCCAATTTATTAGGTTCAATTAAATCGCCATAAAAGATATGCAATAAATACCATTTAGGCAAATCATGATGAGGACAATGATTAAGTAAATCTTTAAATCTTATATAAAATCTTACTAGTCCTTCATTAGGACAGTTCCTCCAAGTCATTATAATACGCCTGATTCCAAAATATTTTGATAAAGGATAATACTTATCTAGAAACTCACATGCTAAATTATCCCAAGTAGTAGTGGATTCTGGGGGTAAAGATCTATACCATGAGAGAGATGTGCTAGTCAAAGTCTGACTAAAGAGTTTTAGCCTTACCTCATTAGCAGTATACCCCGGTAATTGGGAAGTGCCACATATATCCTTAAAACATGCAATATTCTCATATGGATCAGGATCTTCTTCATTTCCAGTAAATTGATTCTTGTCTAAAATACCAAGTAGTAGAGGATTTATTTCAAACCCCCTTGTCTTCTCGTTGGAGTTGTCTCTTTTACTAATATCATAGGGCTTCCCAAAGTGGCTGAGTGGGTTAGCACTAGTCATGCTCAAACTCCATCATGTTGGTGGGACCCTGTAACTCAAAACAAAACTTAGCAAGACTAAAATAAATAAGAAAAAACTAAAAGACCTATAGAGCTTAGCTCCCCGGCAACGGCGCCAGAAAATATCTTGACGACTACAAGTGCACGGATTGTTTTTAGCTTGTTTCAAAATAAATATATCAATCCCACAGGGATCGGGAGTTCTGAAGTCTAATAACTCTTGAATTAAATACTGAAATAGTAATGCTAAATAACGTTCTAAGTAACAAGATAAAATGCAAGTTTTGTGTAAAAAGGTATTTTTAAGTTTTTGTATAAGAGAACAATAAGTAAAGTAAAACAAACTGAACACAGAAAGTAAGTATCATGTATGTAAAAGAGATGTGAAACTACAATGGGAAAAGGCGTTCTCAGGGAGTAGATACACCTCTAGCATTATAAAGGGATTAAGGTAAAGATTATTATCATGAAGATTCTTAACTATGTATGTGTGGGAGGACCTCTGTGTTTGGACGAATAGGCAACAACCACTGCTCACATCATCCTCAAAACCATAGCAGAGAAGCAATCGACATCAATCGAATTACTGCACTATTAAGGGACTTTATCCTATAGGATATATCCCATGGCATGTATATTGATATGTATGGGGTGCTAACAGCTTTATAGTCACCATAAGTGCTAGCACACCTCTGTCTACCAACAATTAGTTCCCTCGATCAAGTCCCCACAAGAGGCAAATACTTAGAGGTCAACTTCTATGAACATCAAGATGTAGACAGTCTAACACATGGTCACAGCGATGAATATCATAATAAAATTTATCTTATTTCAATCTCATGCTATGGTTTCTCCATCTCCCCAAGAACTAATGATCTACTCAAACATGGAGGCAATAAATATCATGGCAAAGACAATGGAATCTATCATAGATGAATAGTACTTGTCTAAATCCACAAAGAGTACGAAAATTACAACAAGATCTAGACAAGATGTAGATGAGATGGGTGGAGATGGTGGTGATGCAGTGATTGATGATGAAAATCGATGCCTTAGCCTCATGAATCTATTTAGGGTGAGGATGGATCCCCGGTGGATGAGTTCCCCCTCCATATACCTTCCGGAGGTGAGGTTTCTACGATTTCTAGTTGTTCTGTATGTCGTCGGTCTCATCCAATTGCATGGGGCGAAACTATTTGAGGAGGCGGTCGTGATGCCAACTACATGGCAGGAACTATACGGCTAGAGAAATTCTTCCCGATGTATAGTTGGTCGATATACCTTCTGCCTCCTGAGATCGCTTCGGGTTTTCTTCAGGTGTTATTGATATTTTCCAAATTAGCAATTTACGCTGTTTTTTAATCCTTTTCGCTCCAATGCAACTGGTCCAAGAATTGTGTCCATCGTATCCATCATCTGTCCTTATCCTGGTGAAAATACACATAAAAGATGCATGCGAACGCCATACAATTCCAAGATCCTACCACTATAGTGCAAAATAATAATATAAAACATGATGCAAATATGCACTCATCATATGGCATGCAACTCCGGTGCATCGTCTGGGAAAGCATGCCAATCAACACGAAGCACATAAGAAGTGCTGCCAATCAGGCTTTGCTAAAGAACCTCCTTAAAAATCTTCAAAAATGATACATATTCCGAGAGCCGTTCAGAAACCTGGAGAGAACGAACCCGGTGAACAAACTATCATTGATAAAGATGAGCAACACCTTGAGCATCTAGAAAACTGGGTAAAGACTAGCATTGACAAAGGTGAAAGCTGAGATATTATAAGTAGGAAAAATTCGATGCTCGATGAAGAAGAGTTCAAGTTATTAAAGGAAGAGTTAGATAATGCTGACTCTATGTAACAGCCCATGTTTGTAATATATGTACCCAGTACTTAAGCATGGCATGCATCTAATTAAATCATCCAAGTAATGCATGTGATCAAGTGTGTTGAATTTAATGCAAACCCTAAACCCTAGATTCTTCCCCTCTCTTTGGAACTACCTTCAAATGGTTTTCATATTTTGAAAAGTATCAAAGTTTATTGGAGCCCAAGTTGGTATAAAGGGCCCCTGAATATTTACAATGATTTCAAAACTCTTCGGTATTTTCAAACTGTTTAAAAAACAGAAAAAGGATTTGAAATACAAAGATAAATACACAAAAACGAAAAAGGAAAAAGGTTTTACAGAAAAAAATAAGCCAGAGCACCCCCAGGCTAGCCCAGCTTCTCTCACTCCCTCTCAGAACCTTTCCTGCAGCCCAGCAGCGGCCCAGGTTAGCCCACCCGGGGCCCAGGAGCAGGCCCGTACCCCTTCGCCTCTTTCTCCCTTTCTTCCTCCTCGCTAGAAGGATGCCGCCGCGGAAGCTGCTCGCTGTCGCCGGCACGGCCGTCCCTGCTTCATCGCGATTCTCGCCGCGCCAAGATGAACACTACCGATGTCGGCAACATCTATAAGACCCCCTACTGCTGCCGGGTGAACACTATCCCCTCCCTTTTCCCCAATTTACCCCTCTGGCCGAACCCTAGCTCGCGGGAGCTCCGGCTCGCCGTCGATCCTCACCTCCCCTCGCTGTTCCGAGCTCGCTGGGGTGACCGCCGAGGTCGACTAATTCGATTTCCCTGGCCAGCGCCCGCCGAATCCCTCCCCTTCGCCATAATCGAAGCCACCTGCCCGACGCCGATCGCCGTCTTCGCCATCGATTCCAGCCTCCTCGAGCCTCGCCGTCGCCTTCATCTGCTCCAGGGTGAGCTTCTGATTCTCCCTAGTCCCTTTCTTTTGCTCCCTCTCCCTCTATGCTGACGCCGCGTCACTGGTCTGCATGCGCTGCCGCCGTCCGTCGTCGTGGAGACTGCTCCGGTGACCACAAAACGGAGGTGCCGCCATAGTTAGGTCTGCCTCCATGCGCTGATTCGAACGAGCTGTTCCGCGTGTGCCGTTCGCATCCTAGCGCCGCCCGACGCCGCCGTCTGGCCTCTCTCCGGCGAGACCCGCGTGGCACCACGGTGGCAGCCAAACTGGCTCAGGCCCCACCTAGCAGCCGTAGTGGCTAGAGCTAGCCCCAGTGAGAAATGCCCTGAACCTGTTTTGCGCGTGTGGCTGCTGGTGTGGCTTTGGCCCCACCAATCAGTCCCTGTGGGTATGTTTAGTTATGGTAACAAAAGCCCTAGGTTGTATTATGACGTCAGCCTGATGCAATAAAGGTTTAAATATTTCAGAAAATGATTTAAATATTGAAAATTCAATAACTTATTATTTATAAGTCAGAAAAATATGAATAATATATCAAAATGTTCAGAAAAATGAAATCTACCTATTTAAGCTATAGTCATGCATTGCTAATAAACTTTAATGACAAGTTTATTTAGAACAACATAGTAACCCCTCTTAGGTGATTCTAGAGTTTTTCCGAGTTAGGGTTTTCAACACTCGGAACCCCGATTAAGTTGCCGAGCATGCTTTAGGGTTTCATTTCAATGCAATTCAACTTGTCATATCATCATCCTTGTTTGAGAATTGCATCGATGCCATGTCTTGATTGTCGCCTTTGTTTCCCGTTTGTAGCCTTATACTCCTGATCCACTGCTCCTAGCATACCTAGGTTTGGCATGTGAGCGTTGTAGAGCTTCTGCTACCGACAGCTTAACCAAGCATAGAAGCAACGTCTGATCTATTCAATGATGAATCTAAGGTGCCAAGGAAGGTAGTGAGGTAGGAGATGACGACATCATCGAAGGAGTTAACTAATCATGCTAAGGCTTGTATGGGAGGCCACGTTGGGTGTGGTATTTGTAGTCCCATGCTCGCCACCACTAGGAACTGAGTTCTTGCCTTTGGAACCGAGATGAGCATACAGCCACACGGGGCCTGGACAACCCCTCGACTGACTAACTTGCCTAGTAGATTCCATGAGTCACATAGTTCCGGCTTTCCATTTGGCATACGCATTGAAAACGTTTTCGAAAGAGGAGGTGATGGAGGTGCATCATAATAGGTAGGGAAGCGTGGCCACGGTTGCTTGGGGTCGATGGAGCCCCTGGTGAACCAACCTCGCCTCACATCTTTCAGTGCCGGCTTCTGGATTTGACCCGTTACGGTGGAATCATACTTATTGCGTGACTCATGGTCTCGGCGAAAGCAAGGTAAAGGTCATGGTCAACCACCCTCTGCCGGCCTTCCAAGGAAGAGGGCTAATAATATTTGGCATTAAGAGTCGGTTGGTACGTGTGGGTAAAGTTGTACACCCCTGCAGGGTATTAATCTTTTTGAAAAGCCGTGTTCACGGTTATAAACGCTTGGTGACCAGATTCTAAGATCATAGATAACTTTAACCATTATAAAACTTGTTGATCCATGTGTGCTTAAGGATGCTTCCTCTGGGTCGAGGGGTTGATCCTAGATAGGAGGTTCTGATGAAGCTGCTGGTTATCGAGATGTGATGAACAAGATGAAGACGTCGCTATCTTATCCCTTTTTAAAAGATTCTGAGTAGACGAGCCTCTGCTCTCTCTTGTTTACAAATAAATATTGTGTTCCGCAAAAGAAAATACGGAGAAAGCCTTTCTAGCCAGAGCATGTAGATACTACGTTACCTAAGTCTTGTGGAGTACATTCTCGTACTCAGCCTTGCGCCATTGTTGTTTTTCTACAGAGGATCTGGTTACAGCTGAAGGTGGCTTCTACGTTGACATCGACGAGTAGTTGGGGGTCCCAGGTAGCAGCCTGAGTACTATGGGATGGACGTCGCTTTTGTTTATGGCCTCTTAGGACTTTTGCTAAGTTGTTGTGTAGAACAACATAATTTGCTTTCGCTGTGTGATGTAATGTTCGGCCTATGACCTCTCGTTTGTAATAACTCTAATATCTTACTGTGTTAAGAGTTTAAACTTATGCTGTTGAATCCATGTGTTCTGTGATGTTACCAAATCATACTGTGATCTTTCGTGTTTGGGAGTTGAACTTGTCTTAGATGGTAATCTGAGGTTAGTTTAACCCTAACCCCGGGGGGTGCTACAAGTTTTGGTATCAGAGCAGGACTGCCTGTAGGAAACCCTTTTATTGGTCGATGTTGAGTCTAGAAGTAGACAAAACTATTTGAAAGTTAAAACTATTTGCAGAAACTCTGACTAGGAGTCTTTTTACTCCTTCTCTGGTGTTTCTGTTGCTGGAGTTTCTCTTACCTTATTTGGTTTGAAAAGGTTGTCATTCCTTACCTTATATCTCAAAACTTTTAGGATCGTGGTTTTGGGGCTGTTTTCCTAAAGTACTCCGTACTTGGTTGCTATTCTCAGAGTGCAAGATATCTCAGTTTTGCTTGGTGTGTAACATCTTAGCATTCCATTGTCATGGTTTGTAAGTCAGCTGGTTAGTGTATACATTAGTATGCTTTAATACTACCATGCTTCATAAGATGATACTTTTAAATCAAGTACTCTTCGTTCATCTTTTCGTCTTGTTCCTTTGAATCCTTTGTCTAATCCTCTTTTGTTCTTTCAGGACGGGTGATACCTCTCGTGCCCGTACCCGTGCTCATGCTCGGGGTGCCGCAAATGAGGGTGAATCTTCTAACCTTCCTCCGCCACCGTCCATGGTTCAACTCATGGCCATGTACGAAACTAACCGTGCTGACAACATGAGGCTCCTTGAAAGGATTGAGCGCAACACTGCTCAATGCCAGAACAATCGAGTTGGAATTAAGGACTTCACACGTCTCACTCCGCCAGTTTTCAGCTATTCCACTGAGCCACTTGATGCGGACTACTGGCTTCGCACCATGGAGCGCAAACTTCAGGTTGGTCATGTTGCTCAAGCTGATTGGGTGACTTTTGCTGCCTATCATCTGGAGGGGGCAGCTAACTCCTGGTGGGAAAATTTCTTGGCTATGCAAGAAGATCAACATGTTGTTACATGGCAAGAGTTCATTGAAGCCTTTCGAGCTTATCATATTACGGAGGGTCTAATGGATCAGAAAAGGGAGGAGTTCCTCAAGCTTAAGCAGGGCACTGGTTCCGTGTGTGATTACTAGCGCAATTTCAATCGTCTTGCCTGTATGCTAATGAAGAGGTATCCACTGATGCTAAGAAGCAAGCTCTGTTCCGTAAGGGACTGGATCCTGAGGTTCGCCATGATATCCATCTCATGGACTTTGGTAACTTCCAAGGTCTTGTTAATAAGGCTATGAAGGCCGAGAGTGGAAAAGTGGAGTATGAAGAAACTCGTAAGCGTCCTCAGGAGGGGTACAACAAGGCAGGTTCTGGTAATAAGAAGCGTCGTGTCTTCGTGCCTTACAGTGCTGTGCCATGTGCTCCTTATAATCCAAGGACTTCTGGCTATGCTCCTCGTCCGAATGCTACCTCAAATAATGCTGGTGGATCAAACTACCCTTCTGTTGGCAATGCATCGGGTTTTATATGCTTCAATTGTCGCCAGCCTGGTCACTATGCAAAGGAGTGTCCTCAAAAGAGTGCTGCTGAGAAGGCACAACCACCAAAGAAGAATGATAAGTATCCAGGTGCTGGAAAAGGACGCTTGAACCATATCTCCGCTGCGTATGCTCAGGAAGATCCAAGCGCAAAACTCGTCGTCAAAACATCAAGTTCCTGAAAGTTCAGTGGTCTCATCACTCTGAGGATGAAGCAACTTGGGAACGAGAAGATCGTCTCGATATGAGTACCCTGCTTTCTTTTCCAAAACATAGGAATCTCGGGTCGAGATTCTTATAAGGGGGGTAGAGCTGTAACAGCCCATGTTTGTAATATATGTACCTAGTACTTAAGCATAGCATGCATCTAATTAAATCATACAAGTAATGCATGTGATCAAGTGTGTTCAAGTTAATGCAAACCCTAAACCCTAGATTCTTCCCCTCTCTTTGAAACTACCTTCAAATGGTTTTCATATTTTGAAAAGTATCAAAGTTTATTGGAGCCCAAGTTGGTATAAAGGGCCCCTGAATATTTATAATGATTTCAAAACTCTTTGGTATTTTCAAACTGTTTAAAAAACAGAAAAAGGATTTGAAATACAAAGAGAAATACACAAAACAGAAAAATGAAAAAGGTTTTACAGAAAAAAAAGCCAGAGAACCCCCAGGCCGGCCCAGCTTCTCTCTCTCCCTCTCAGAACCTTTCCAGCAGCCCAGCAGCGGCCCAGGTCAGCCCACCCGGGGCCCAGGAGCAGGCCCGTACCCCTTCGCCTCTTTCTCCCTTTCTTCCTCCTCGCCAGAAGGACGCCGCCGCGGAAGCTGCTCGCTGTCGCCGGCATGGCCAACCCTCCTTCGTCGCGATGCTCGTCGCGCCAAGATGAACGCTACCGACGCCGGCAACGTCTATAAGGCCCCCTGCCGCCGCCGAGTGAACCCTATCCCCTCCCTTTTCCCCAATTTTCCCTCTGGCTGAACCCTAGCTCGCGGGAGCTCTGGGTCCCCGTCGATCCTCACCTCCTCTCGCCGTTCTGAGCTCGCTGGGGTGACCGCCGAGGTCGACTGATTCGATTGCCCTGGCCAACGCCCGCCGAATCTCTCTCCTTCGCTGTAATCAAAGCCACCTGCCCGACGCCAGTCGCCGTCTTCGACATCGATTCCGGCCTCCTCGAGCCTCGCCGTCGCCTTGATCCGCTCCAGGGTGAGCTTCTGATTCTCCCTAGTCCCTTCGCTTCCTCCCTCTCCCTTTGTGCCAATGCCGCGTCACTGGTCTGCATGCGCTGTCGCCGTCCGTCGTCGTGGAGACTGCTCCGGTGACCACAAAACGGAGGCACCGCCGTAGTTAGGTGTCCCCCCAGCGCTGATTCGAACGAGTTGTTCCGCGTGTCCCGTTCGCATCCTAGCGCCGCCCGACGCCACCATCTGGCCGCTCTCCGGCGAGGCCCGCATGGCGCCACGGTGGTAGCCAAACTGGCCCATGCCCCACCTGGCAGCCGCAGTGGCTAGATCTAGCCCAGTGAGAAATGCCCTGAACCTGTTTTGCGCGTGTGGCTTCTGATATGGCTTCGGCCCCACCAGTTAGTCGCTGTGGGTATGTTCAGTTGTGGTAACAAAAGACCTAGGTTGTATTATGACATCAGCCTGATGCAATAAAGGTTTAAATATTTCAGAAAATGATTTAAATATTGAAAATTCAATAACTTATTATTTATAAGTCAGAAAAATATGAATAATATATCAAAATGTTCAGAAAAATGAAATCTACCTATTTAAGCTATAATCATGCATTTCTAATCAAATTTAATGAAAACTTTATTTACAACAACATAGTAACCCCTCTCAGGTGATTCTAGATTTTTTCTGAGTTAGGGTTTTCAACCCTTGGAACCCCGATTAAGTTGCCGAGCATGATTTAGGGTTTCATTTCAATGCAATTCAACTTGTCATATCATCATCCTTGTTTGAGCATTGCATCGATGCCATGTCTTGATTGTCTCCTTTGTTTCCGTTATTGGTTCTTCGCGATAGGATGTGAACCCGAAGCTGAAGTCAACAACACCGAAGACCCATACCTGTATACTGACAGACAAGGCAAGCATAGCCTCTCATTATTAACCTATGTTTTACAAAGTATATTACTTTCTCGGTATGATGCACATGATTCCAATGTGGTCTTTTGTCAGTAGCTAGTGTTACCTATCTGCTGCACTTTTTCCCGTTTGTATCCTAATAATCCTGATCCACTGCTCCTAGCATACCTAGGTTTGGTATGTGAGCGTTGTAGAGATTTTGCTACCGACAGCTTAGCCAATCATTGAAGCAACGTGTGATCTATTCAATGATGAATCAGAGGTCCAAGGAAGGTAGTGAGGTAGGATATGATGACATCATCGAAGGAGTTAACAAATCATGCTAAGGCTTGTATGGGAGGCCACGTTGGGTGTGGTATTTGTAGTCCCATGCTCGCCACCATTAGGAACTGAGTTCTTGCCTTTGGAACCGAGACGAACGTACGGCCACACGGGGCCTGGACAACCCCTCGACTGACTAACTTGCCTAGTAGATTCCATGAGTCACATAGTTCGGGCTTTCCATATGGCATACGCATTGAAAACGTTTTCGAAAGAGGAGGTGATGGAGGTGCATCATAACAGGTAGGGAAGCGTGGCCGCGGTTTCTTGGGGTCGATGGATCCCCTGGTGAACCAACCTCGCCTCACATATTTAAGTACCAACTTTAGGATTTGAGCCGTAACGGCGGAATCATACTTTTTGCGTGAATCATGGTCTCGGCGAAAACAAGTTGAAGGTCGTGGTCAACCACCCTCTGCCGGCCTTCCAAGGAAGAGGGCTAATAATATTTGGCATTATGAGTCGGTTGGTACGTGTGGGTAAAGTTGTACACCCCTGCAGGGTATTAATCTTTTCGAAAAGCCGTGTTCACGGTTATGAATGCTTGGTGACAAGATTTTAAGATCATAGATAACTTTAACCATTATAAAACTTGTTTCCACGTGTGCTTAAGGATGCTTCCTCTGGGTCGAGGGGTTGATCCTAGATAGGAGGTTCTGATGAAGCTGGTGGTTATCGAGATGTGATGAACAAGATGAAGAAGTCGCTATCTTATCCCTTTTTAAAAGATTCTGAGTAGACGAGCCTCTTCTCTCTCTTGTTTACAAATAAAGATTTCTTTCCGCAAAATAAAATACAGAGAAAGCCTTTCTAGCCAAAGCATGTAGATACTACGTTACCTAAGTCTTGCGGTGTACATTCTCGTACTCAACCTTGCGCCATTGTTGTTTTTCTACAGAGGATCTGGTTACAACTGAAGGTGGCTTCTACGTTGACATCGACGAGTAGTTGGGGGTCCCAGGTAGCATCCTGGGGACTATGGGATGGACGTCGCTTTTGTTTATGGCCTCTTAGGACTTTTGCTAAGTTGTTGTGTATAACAACATAATTTCTTTTCGCTGTGTGATGTAATGTTCGGTCTATGACCTCTGGTTTGTAATAACTCTAATATCTTACTCTGTTAAGAGTTTAAACTTATGTTGTTGAATCCCTGTGTTCTGTGATGTTACCAAATCATACTGTGATCTTTCGTGTTTGGGAGTTGAACTTGCCTTAGATGGTAATCTGAGGTTAGTTTAACCCTAACCCCGGGGGGTGCTACAGGTTTTGGTATCAGAGCAGGACTGCCTATAGGAAACCCTTTTATTGGTCGATGTTGAGTCTAGAAGTTGACAAAACTATTTGAAAGTTAAAACTATTTGCAGAAACTCTGACTAGGATTCTTTTTACTCCTTCTCTGGTGTGTTTCTGTTGCTGGAGTTTCTCTTACCTTATTTGGTTTGAAAAGGTTTTCATTCCTTACCTTATATCTCAAAACTTTTAGGATCGTGGTTTTGGGGTTGTTTTCCTAAAGTACTCCGTACTTGGTTGCTATTCTCAGAGTCCAAGATATCTCAGTTTTGCTTGGTGTGTAACATCTTTGCATTCCATTGTCATGGTTTGTAAGTTAGCTGGTTAGTGTATACATTAGTATGCTTTAATACTACCATGCTTGATAAGATGATACTTTTAAATCAAGTACTCTTCATTCATCTTTTTGTCTTGTTCCTTTGAATCCTTTGTCTAATCCCCTTTTGTTCTTTCAGGATGGGTGATACCTCTCGTGCCCGTACCCGTGCTCATGCTCGGGGTGCCGCAAATGAGGGTGAATCTTCTAACCTTCCTCCGCCACCGTCAATGGTTAAACTCATGGCCATGTACGAAACCAACCGTGCTGACAACATGAGGCTCCTTGAAAGGATTGAGCGCAACACTGCTCAACGCCAGAACAATCGAGTTGGAATTAAGGACTTCACATGTCTCACTCCGTCAGTTTTCAGTTATTCCACTGAGCCACTTGATGCGGACTACTGGCTTCGCACCATGGAGCGCGAACTTCAGGTTGGTCATGTGGCTCAAGCTGATTGGGTGACTTTTGCTGCCTATCATCTGGAGGGGGCAGCTAACTCCTGGTGGGAAAATTTCTTGGCTAAGCAAGAAGCTCAACATGTTGTTACATGGCAAGAGTTCATTGAAGCCTTTTGAGCTTATCATATTCCGGAGGGTCTGATGGATCAGAAGAGGGAGGAGTTACTCAAGCTTAAGCAGGGCACTGGTTCCGTGTGTGATTACCAGCGCAATTTCAATCGTCTTGCCTGCTATGCTAATGAAGAGGTCTCCACTGATGCTAAGAAGCAAGCTCTGCCTAAGGGACTAGATCCTGAGGTTCGCCGTGATATCCATCTCATGGACTTTGGTAACTTCCAAGGTCTTGTTAATAAGGCTATGAAGGCCGAGAGTGGAAAAGTGGAGTATGAAGAAACTCGTAAGCGTCCTCAGGAGGGGTACAACAAGGCAGGTTCTGGTAATAAGAAGCGTCGTGTCTTCGTGCCTTACAGTGTTGTGCCACGTGCCCCTTATACTCCAAGGACTTCTGGCTATGCTCCTCATCCGAATGCTACCTCAAATAATGCTGGTGGATCAAACTATCCTTCTGCTGGCAATGCATCAGGTTTTATATTCTTCAATTGTCGCCAGCCTGGTCACTATTCAAAGGAGTGTCCTCAAAAGAGTGCTGCTAAGAAGGCACAAGCACCAAAGAAGAATGATAAGTATCCAGGTGATGGAAAAGGACGCCTGAACCATATCTCCGCTGAGGATGCTTAGGAAATCCAAGCGTCATTATGGGTACACTTCGTATGAATCAAATTCCAGCTAAAGTTTTGTTTGATTCTGGAGCATCGCATTCATTCCTGTCACAAGATTTGGCTCAAATGCATGGGACAAGTTTTGAGGGGTTATCTGTTCCTCTGCTAGTTCAGTCTCCTGGTTCTAGTTGGCGTTCCACCATGGTTAGTCATGGGAATCTAATTGAAGTTGCATTTCAACTTTTCCCCACTTCTTTGATCGCTCTCAAGTCAACTGGTATTGACATCATTTTGGGCATGGACCGGTTGACCCGTTACCAAGGTATTCTCGATTGTACAACCAAGTCTGTGACTCTGACTAGTCCTACAGGCATAACAGTCAAGTACTGGACCGTAGGGTCACTATCTCCTTCAGATGTTTCTATTCCTGATGCGGAGTTGTATGCTCTGGAAGTTCTACCTCCGTTAGAGATCCAAGATGTTTCCGTGGTCTGTGAGTTTCCGGATGTATTTCCTGAGGAGTTGCTTGGCATGCCACCTGATCGAAGTGTGGATTTTGTCATAGAGTTAATTCCTGGAACTGCTCCTGTTTCTAAAAGACCCTATCGTATGCCTCCTCATGAGCTTGTGGAGTTGAAGAAGAAATTAGAGGAGTTAGAAGGAAAAGAATACATCCATCCCAGCACATCTTCTTGGGGATGTCCTACTATCTTTGTCAAGAAGCGGGATACCAATATACCGCGTCTGGTTGTGGATTATCGCCCACTTAATGTTGTGACTATCAAGAACAAGTATCCTCTCCCTAGGATCAGTGATCTATTTGATCAGTTAAGTGGTGCCACCATCTTTTCCAAAATGGATTTAAGGTCAGGGTATCACCAGATAAAGATCCGTAAGGAATATATTCCAAAGACTGCTTTCACCACTCGTTATGGTCTTTAAAAGGTATACAGTCATGTCCTTTGGTCTTACCAATGCTCCAGCCACTTTTATGCGGCTTATGAACTCTGTCTTCATGGAGTATCTTGACAAGTTCGTCGTGGTCTACATCGATGATATTCTGGCCTATTCCAAGACTGAAGAAGAGCACGCTGAACATCTTCGTTTGGTGTTAACCAAACTCCGAGAACATTGTCTCTATGCCAAGTTTTCCAAATGTGAGTTCTGGTTACAAGAGCTCCTATTCCTTGGTCATGTTATTTTCGCCAAAGGGGTTGCTGTTATCCCCGATAAGGTTCAAACTATCCTCGACTGGGAGTCTCCTAAATCCGTCAAGGACGTCCAAAGTTTTCTCGGGATGGCTGGTTATTACCGTCGATTCATCGAGAACTGCTCTAGGATTGCAAAGCCGATGACTGATCTTCTCAAGAAGGATAAGAAGTTTGAATGGTCTGATAAGGCTGAAGAAAGCTTCCAGATGTTGAAAACCAAGTTAACCACTGCTCCGGTGTTAGTTCTCCCAGACACTAGCAAAGACTTTGTTGTCTTCTGTGATGCTTCTCATCAAGGTCTCGGATATGTGTTGATGCAAGATGGGCATGTGGTGGCTTATGCCTCTCGTCAGCTAAAACCACATGAGAACAACTACCCAACTCATGATCTTGAGCTTGCAGCTGTTGTTCATGCTCTTAAGCAATGGCGACATTACCTTCTCGGTAGTCATTTCGAGTTATATCGGATCATCAAAGTCTGAAGTATCTTTTCACACAACCTGATCTGAATCTCGGGCAAAGAAGATGGTTGGAACTCATCAAAGACTATGATTTGGGTCTCAACTATCAACCTGGAAAAGCCAATGTCGTTGCTGATGCGCTGAGTCGTAAATCTTATTGCAACACCCTGCTGATCAAATAGGCACAACCTTCTCTTCATGAGGAATTCGCTCGATTGAATCTTGAAGTAGTTCCTCGTGGATTCCTTTCTACCCTTGAAGTGAAGTCTTCTATAGAGGATGAAATCAAGCATGCTCAGAAATATGATTCCGAAATTGCTGAGATCAAAGGGAACATTGCAAGCAGAGTTGCTAAGTGTTTCTCTGTTGATAATCAAGGTACTGTTTACTTTGGTAACCGTCTGGTAGTGCCGAAGAGAACAAAATTGAGGGATCTAATTCTCCAAGAGGCTCATGAATCACCTCTTTCTATCCACCCTGGAGGTACCAAGATGTATCGGGATCTCCTTCAAAGATTTTGGTGGTCTGGTATGAAGAAGGATATCGCTCGTTTTGTTGCTGAATGTGACGTTTGTCGCCACGTCAAAGCTAAGCACCAAAGACCCGCTAGTCTCCTGCAACCACATAAAATACCTGAGTGGAAATGGGACGAAGTTGGTATGGATTTCATTACTGGTCTTCCTAAGACTCAGAAAGGAAATGATGCCATCTGGGTAATCGTTGACTATCTGTCCAAGGTTGCTCACTTCCTACCTGTTCGCGAGAGCATTACTGCTAATCAGTTGGCTGATCTGTATATCTCCCGAATAGTTGTTCTTCATGGGGTACCAAAGAAAATCGTCTCCGACCGTGGAAGTTCCTTCACCTCAAGATTCTGGGCAAGTTTCCAACAAGCTATGGGAACTCGCCTTTCCTTCAGCACAGCCTATCATCCTAGTATCGGTGGTTAAACCGAAAGAGTGAATCAAATACTTGAAGACATGTTGAGAGCGTGTGTCATATATTTTGGCAAGAACTGGGAGAAATGCCTTCCTTTTGCTGAATTCTCCTACAACAACAGTTACCAGTCCAGTATAGAAATGGCACCTTTCCAGTTTCTATATGGAAGAACCTGTCGTACTCCTTTGAACTGGTCAGAAACCGGCGAAAGAAAGTTCTTTGGTCCGGATATGATTCAGGAAGCAGAAGATCAAGTTCGTATCATTCGAGATCGTTTGAAAACTGCTCAGTCTCGCCAGAAAAGCTATCATGATCGTCACCATCAACATGTTGAATATGAAGTTGGTGATCAAGTTTATCTCCGGGTCACTCCTTTGAAGGGTGTTCATCGGTTCGGTATCAAAGGCAAACTGGCTCCTTGCTATGTTGGTCCTTTTCATGTTCTTTCCAAACAAGGTAACCTCGCATACAAGTTGGAGGTGCCTGCAAACTTCCCTGAGGTGCATGACGTCTTTCATGTGTCTCAACTCAAGCATTGCTTCAAAGACCCTGTCTGTGGTGTTGATCACCAAACCCTTGATCTCCAGAAGGATCTGACTTACCGTGAGTATCCTGTTCGTATCCTTGATGAAACCGAGCGCAAAACTCGTCGTCAAAACATCAAGTTCCTAAAAGTTCAGTGGTCTCATCACTCTAAGGATGAAGCAACCTGGGAACGAGAAGATCGTCTCCGATCTGAGTACCCTGCTTTCTATTCGAAAGCTTCTCGGGTCTAGATTCTTGTAAGGGGGTAGAGCTGTAACAGCCCATGTTTGTAATATATGTACCCAGTACTTAAGCATAGCATGCATCTAATTAAATCATCCAAGTAATGCATGTGATCAAGTGTGTTCAATTTAATGCAAACCCTAAACCCTATATTCTTCCCCTCTCTTTGAAACTGCCTTCAAATGGTTTTCATATTTTGAAAAGTATCAAAGTTTATTGGAGCCCAAGTTGGTATAAAGGGCCCCTGAATATTTACAATGATTTCAAAACTCTTTGGTATTTTCAAACTGTTTAGAAAACAGATAAAGGATTTGAAATACAAAGAGAAATACACAAAACAGAAAAAGGAAAAAGGTTTTACAGAAAAAAATAAGCCAGAGCACCCCCAGGCCGGCCCAACTTCTCTCTCTCCTCTCAGAACCTTTCCTACAGCTCAGCAGCGACCCAGTCCAGCCCACCCGGGGCCTAGGAGCAGGCCCGTACCCCTTCGCCTCTTTCTCCCTTTCTTCCTCCTCGCCAGAAGGACGCCGACGCGGAAGCTGCTCGCTGACGCCGGCACGGCCGTCCCAACTTCGTCGCGATGCTCGCCGCGCCAAGATGAATGCTACTGATGCCGACAACGTCTATAAGACCCCCTGCCGCCGCCGGGTGAACCCTATCCCCTCCCTTTTCCCCAATTTCCCTCTGGCTGAACCCTAGCTCGCGGGAGCTCCGGATCCCCGTCGATCCTCACCTCCCCTCGCCGTTCCGAGCTCGCTAGGGTGACCGCCAAGGTCGTCTGATTCGATTTCCCTGGCCAACACCCACTGAATCTCTCTCCTTCGCCATAATCGAAGCCACCTGCCCAACGTCGGTCGCCATCTTCGCCATCGATTCCGGTCTTCTCGAGCCTCGTCGTCGCCTTGATCCGCTCCAGGGTGAGCTTCTGATTATCCCTAGTCCCTTCGCTTGATCCCTTTCCCTCTGTGCCGATGCCGCGTCACTGGTCTGCATGCGCTGCCGCCGTCCGTCGTCGTGGAGACTGCTCCGGTGACCACAAAACGGAGGCGCCGCCGTAGTTAGGTCTGCCCCCATGCGCTGATTCGAACGAGCTGTTCCACGTGTCCCGTTCGCATCCTAGCGCCGCCCGACGCTGCCATCTGGCCGCTCTCCGGCGAGGCCCGCGTGGCGCCACGGTGCCAGCCAACCTGGCCCAGGCCCCACCTGGCAGCCGCATTGGCTAGAGCTAGCCCCAGTGAGAAATGCCCTGAACCTGTTTTGCGCGTGTGGCTGCTGATGTGGCTTCGGCCCCACCAGTTAGTCATTGTGGGTATGTTCAGTTGTGGTAACAAAAGACCTAGGTTGTATTATGATGTCAGCCTGATGCAATAAAGCTTTAAATATTTCAGAAAATGATTTAAATATTGAAAATTCAATAACTTATTATTTGTAAGTCAGAAAAATATGAATAATATATCAAAATGTTCAGAAAAATGAAATCTACCTATTTAAGCTATAATCATGCATTGCTAATCAACTTTAACGACAAGTTTATTTAGAACAACATAGTAACCCCTCTCAAGTGATTCTAGAGTTTTTTCGAGTTAGGGTTTTCAACCCTCGGAACCCCGATTAATTTGCCGAGCATGCTTTAGGGTTTCATTTCAATGCAATTCAACTTGTCATATCATCATCCTTGTTTGAGCATTGGATTGATCCCATGTCTTGATTGTCGCCTTTGTTTCCGGTATTGGTTCTTCGCGATAGGATTCGAACCGGAAGCCGAAGTCAACAACATCGAAGACCCATACCTGTCTACTGACGGACAAGGCAAGCATAGCCTCTCATTCTGAACTTATGTTTTACAAAGTATATTACTTTATCGCTATGATGCACACGATTCCAATGTGGTCTTTTTTCAGTAGCTAGTGTTACCTATCTGCTACACTGTTTCCCGTTTGTAGCCTTATACTCCTGATCCACTGCTCCTAGCATACCTAGGTTTGGCATGTGAGCGTTGTAGATATTCTGCTACCGACAGCTTAGCCAAGCATAGAAGCAACGTCTGATCTATTCAATGATGAATCAGAGGTACCAAGGAAGGTAGTGAGGTACGAGATGACGACATCATCGAAGGAGTTAACTAATCATGCTAAGGCTTGTATGGGAGGCCACGTTGGGTGTGGTATTTGTAGTCCCATGCTCGCCACCACTAAGAACTGAGTTCTTGCCTTTGGAACCGAGACGAGCATACAGCCACACGGGGCCTGGACAACCCCTCGACTGACTAACTTTCCTAGTAGATTCCATGAGTCACATAGTTTAGGCTTTCCATTTGGCATACGCATTGAAAACATTTTCGAAAGAGGGGGTGATGGAGGTGCATCATAACAGGTAGGGAAGCGTGGCCGCGGTTTCTTGGCGTCGATGGAGCCCCTGGTGAACCAACCTCTCCTTACATCTTTAAGTACCGGCTTTAGGATTTGACCCGTTACAGCGGAATCATACTTATTGCGTGACTCATGGTCTCGGCGAAAGCAAGGTAAAGGTCGTGGTCAACCACCCTCTGCCGGCCTTCCTAGGAAGAGGGCTAATAATATTTGGCATTAAGAGTTGGTTGGTACGTGTGGGTAAAGTTGTACACCCCTGCAGGGTATTAATCTTTTCAAAAAGCCGTGTTCACGGTTATGAACGCTTGGTGACCAAATTCTAAGATCATAGATAACTTTAACCATTATAAAACTTGTTGATCCATGTGTGCTTAAGGATGCTTCCTCTGGGTCGAGGGGTTGATCCTAGATAGGAGGTTCTGATGAAGTTGGTGGTTATCGAGATGTGATGAACAAGATGAAGAAGTCGCTATCTTATCCCTTTTTAAAAGATTCTTAGTAGACGAGCCTCTTCTCTCTCTTCTTTACAAATAAAGATTGCTTTCCGCAAAAGAAAATACAGATAAAGCCTTTCTAGCCAGAGCATGTATATACTAGGTTACCTAAGTCTTGTGAAGTACATTCTCGTACTCAGCCTTGCGCCATTGTTGTTTTTCTACTGAGGATCTGGTTACAACTGAAGGTGGCTTCTACGTTGACATCGACGAGTAGTTGGGGGTCCCAGGTAGCAGCCTAAGGACTATGGGATGGACGTCGCTTTTGTTTATGGCCTCTTAGGCCTTTTGCTAAGTTGTTGTGTAGAACAACATAATTTGCTTTCGCTGTGTGATGTAATGTTCGGTCTACGACCTATGGTTTGTAATAACTCTAATATCTTACTCTGTTAAGAGTTTAAACTTATACTATTAAATCCCTGTGTTCTGTGATGTTACCGAATCATATTGTGATCTTCCATGTTTGGGAGTTGAACTTGTCTTAGATGGTCATCTGAGGTTAGTTTAACCCTAACCCCGGGGGGTGCTACACTCTAAAGCATGGACTATGTGGATAAAGAGTATACGAGATCAGAACATAGGTAACCACCGGCTTGGAAGTGGGGGTTACAGAGGGAAACAGCCCATTCAGGACAAGGAGAATGTTGAGCTTGAACGCCTGGGTAAAGACAACACATGGCATAAAATCACAGACTTGCAGCTAAGGAACTTTTTCCGGTCCCACTACTACTTGGACCTGAACACAGGTGAGTTCTTCACCGATGATCCGGAGGTGAAGACCTTTGAGGACGAGTTGGTAAGGAATTTACCGTTGATCTCTCAAGTCTATTGCATTCTAATTAAAATAATGAAGCCAATAATCTAAATGCATGAGTTCATCTCTCCTTGTCTCTGTAGGAGAAGAAATTGAAGGCTACTAGTGAGTCATCATCCCAGGATTAGATGGCCGAACCATGGGACACGGTTTTCAACAGGGCGACATACGCTTACAAGAAGAGGGACAAGTGCTTGTAACCATCCTCAGCTGTCCGTGTGTCCAGGTTTGGTACGAGCATGAAGTTTGTCGAGTACTACAAATAGGACACCAAGAAAAGAAGGGAGAGGAAGAACCAGTTGGTGGCTAAGGATAAAACCGATGTTGAAAAGCTGAAGTTGAAGGTGCAGACACTAGAGAAAAGAGTGGACGAGAAAATAGTGGACAAGTTAGTGGAAGAGAAGCTCCACGCGATCTTCCCCTGGGTTGCTCGAGAGGATAGCTGCTTGGAATGTTTCAGGTTGATAGGGGCCGATATAGCTACCCAACTTCAGCGGCAGCAACTCGAGCATCAACGTTAATGCGTCACCAGACTTGGTGACACCTGCAGCTCCCGCCAAAAATACTAAGCCATAGCCGATGGTGGTGGTGCTTCATAATGCACCACTGCGGAAGAATGCTGATGATAGGCCTCCCGTCGGCAATGTCCATGTCTCAACATTAGACGAGCTCAACGCCCTGACCAAGGTAACTAATTAGTTAGTCCACTTCATCTCCTTTATGCCTTTGATGACTTCCACCTCATGATGCCCAACATGTTTTGAATCAGGACACTTGTAAGACACCACCTTTATAAAGGTAAAGGTCCCTGTGATTGCAATGCTAGTCCCTGGATCAATAGCTAGCATCCACAGTTTAAGATGTAATATCAAGAAACAAAGGTCATAATACAACTTTATAAACAGGAATAAAATAATTCATTACATCGTATATAGCTCATTTGGCTATCGCATTACAATGCAGCAGAAATAACTATATAGCATGGAGTCCTTCATCTTCAAAGTGCCACAGGCAATCATGTTGGTTGTAGACTTGTAATCCTAATCAACACACTTCACTTAACATCAAACAAACCTGCAACATAATAATTTACACCCACAAGGGTCAATACATTTGAATTATATTGGCAAGTGATACTATGGTAGAATAGTGGTGTCTCTCATCTATATGCAATTTGGCTAAGTGGAGCTTAGGCTTGCTTTGCTCAAAATAGATTTTCCTTATCATTTGAAAACACTAAGTTTTTGTTTGTCAAAATCACCCAAAGCATCTACCAATAGAAATTGGTGATCCTTTAACCCTTGGTCAACCATAAGCTTTTAATTTAGAAATTGGGATGAGGAGATTCTTGATAGCTTCCATGTCTTGATACTCAAATTGTCCATTGCCGGGGACACGACCAAGTACTTAGATTCTTCCTTCTGTAGAGGTGGTGCACTTTCCCCACAAGACTCGACATGCATCAGACCTTTCAGAAGCCTTCCCTTAGACCAAAATGGACGGGCTCCAAACCTATCACCCCTACCACCAACTGTCCATTTGGATAAGTTATCGTAACCTATATGATCCAGGCAGAGCCCATATTGCCATGTGGTTGCACTAGAAGCTTCTTAACATTTGACATCTCAAATCTCTTTGTTCCTGGGTGGCTTTCCACAAGTGAGATACCCTAGGGTAGGCCATAAATATGATGCCCTGTGTAACCACTCAACATAATCCATACAAGTCCCATTCCACCCAGGTTATTCATTCACATAGTTGTTTTATTAAACAAAACACAAGTCATTGACTTAGAAATATTTCATAGCATGAATATAATACACCCTTGTTTTATACTAGCTAAGCTAAGCATGATAGTAGTAGGGATTTTAACTTAGGAAAATTTTACTAAGGCATCATCTACTAGGATTTCCCAAGGCATAGCATAATTAGTAAAAATTCCATGCAAGTCCTACTCAAAACATCACTAATGCATAGTGAAAATAATAGGAAAAAAGTATGAAGGACCACTTGCCTTTTTGGTAGAGAATATAAGTTAACTCCTTGATCTTGAAATGGTCACACTCTTCAAAGTTGACTACAATTAAATCAAGGCACCAATTCAAACTACCATTCAAACAATTCATCATATAAAATGATAAAAACAAAACTATGCATGCAAGCATGCAAAAGATTGTTTTATTTGGAAAATTGGTTTCTAATAGGCTATAAACATTTTAAACACATATTGGTCATTTATAAAAGTTGCAAAACCATTTAAAATCAAGTTAGTGAAAATGGCCACTTTAAATCATTTTTGTTTTGCTAGAAATGGTTTAAATCAAAGTACTAGTTTCTTGTGTTTGCCTAATATATTTTTAAACACAAATGTTAGTGTTTATGGTCAAAGTGTTGAAAAATAAAATCATTTACAAAAGGTTTCACTCAAAAACCATTTTTAAATCAAGCACCATTTTTATTTTACTAGAAATGCTTTTATTCAAGGAATAATTCCTTGTGTTTAAAAAATATATTTCCAAACCCAAAAGTTTGTTCTTATGGTCAGTAGGTTCAAAACAAATCATTTACAAAAGATTTTACCCTAAAATCATTTTTAGAATAAATATTATACACAAAATAGGCCTAAAAAGTTTCTGCAAAAACAATCAATTTTCCAGAAGCAAAATGCTAAAGTAAGGGCATGGTTGCAAATTATTCTTTTTCCTGATTCCAATGATATAAAATTTGTAAATTTTGGACGTGTAGATCAAAAGTTATGGAATTTACAAATTCAAACATCTAATAGGATAGTTTCTGTTTTTAAAAGATCAGGCGTGGCCAGGTGTCAACTTGTTACTGGACGATACCGGTTCGTTTGGATCGAGCGTTACAGAGCGTTGGATCTAAAGTAAATCGTGCGGCTCAGAGTGCTTGATACCGTTTCAGCTAAGTCATCTATCTACGTCGCTGGATCTGGATCTAACGGTTGATGAGCAAGCGACCACTAACTGGTGGTGCTTGGTGATGGCGCGCGGCGGCGACGCTCGGCCAGATGTGTTCCGGTGACTACAGGAAGCGAGGAAGTATGTGGAGTAGCTCACCGAGTTTGCAGTGATGAGAGGATGCTCGAGGTGGTCGTCATCGTCGAAGGGGCGCACGGTGTTGATCTGAATCGCTCGTCGGAGTCGTCTCTGTCGACGAGCAAGATTGGCGACGTCATTGGCGAGGCTGTGGTGCGCGCTAAGACAAATGGAGGGAACCGTTAGGTTCATAAGAGAGTAACGTGCACAGGAGCATCAAAGAGAGGGGAACGGGAGTTCTGGGCTCACCTGTAGAGCTCGTCGGAGTGGAGGCAGACGGCGGAGGCATTCTGTCGTTGAGGTTGCCGAGGCTCTAGGGTTTGCGCGGGCGAGTGGGAGGTACTCGGAGATGCGTAGGGAGGTGCGGATCGTGTTCGTTTGATCTGGGGCAGTGGGGTGACTGGGTTGGCTAGAATTTGATTGGAGAAGCTCGACGGAGCAGCGATGGTGTGGTCAGTGATTCGGGCAGCCCAGTGGCGAAGAGGAGTTGGCGTGTGAGGGGAAAGGTAGAGCGGAGGCATGCGATTATGTATGCGTGATTGCTGATGGATTTACTCGCGGCATTTAGGCAAATTTAAGCTAGCATTGATCGGCAGAAACGGTAGCGAGGTGAGGGGGAACGAGTCGCGCGGGGTTGATGACCTGGCTAGTGGGCAGTGTTGTCAGCAAGAGAGAGGGGGTATGCGGTGGGGTCCAAGTGTCAGTGATTGCGCGGGTGCGAGTTTTGGTGAAGAAAACGTTTCGGGGAGGAGAGAGGTAGGCTGCGCTGGGCTTACTTGGGCTGGGCTGGTTCTTTCCCTTTTTTTATTCTGTTTCCTTTTTCTTTTTCCTTTTCTAATTTCTGTTTTGATTTTATTTAAATGTTTCAAACACATATTTTATTTCAAAAAATTTCCAAACTTCTAGTAAGTTTTAATATTGTTTATTAATGTATTTTAAAGAACATTTTGGAATAATTCTTTTATTCATTTATGGTTTATTATTTATTTATAATAGGCACTTGCCTTTATTCAAATAAGATTTTAATTATATTTTCAAACTCTTATTTGGATTCTAATTTTCACCAAACCTTTTTCAGTAGGTTTTATTTATTCAATAGTGTGTTGAATAATTCATTTTGAATTACTTAAATGTTTTAATATGATTTATTAATCATTTAAATTGGGCATTTGTCTTTATTCAAATGAAATCAAATATGGTTGTCCATATAAATTTTAATCCAATAATCATTATTTATTTATTTTATTTGGATTATTTTTATTTCATTTTCTTATGGATTTAATTTAAAGTTTAAATTGTCTTCTAAATAATTTTCTTGGAATTTATTTTTTAGATTACGCAACTTGTCTTTGTTTAAATAAAATTGGATATTTTTAATCCTTATGATTTTATTTAAATAATTTTACCCATTTTTTATTATTCAATACCTTCATTTGTTTATGGACTTGGCCAAGATTTAATTTGGTTTTTTGAATATTCCTTATTTATTTTCTTTCTTTCTTTGCTTATAAAATCCATATCTTTTTATTTGTAGATCCAAAATTGGTGATTGAAATTTGTATAATTTTATTTAATATTTGTTTATCTTTTCAAATCCTTTTAGGATTATTTTGCTCATAATTTGGTATGGATTTTAGATAGGAGCTTTATTAGCTTTGGCAATTATTTTCTTTATCTTATTAAATTCATAAATTTTTATCCATGGCTCTAAATTAAATGAAACCAATTTCTATGGTTTTATAATATTTTTATTTATCACTTTTGATCATTTTAAAATGATTGTTGCTGAATTTTTTATATGGATCAAATCCATAGTCTTAGAGAGATCTTGGAAATTATTTTCTTCCATTAGGTTTTTAGGGTTTTGGTTTACTTCTCGAAATGTTTAAATTTCAAGATACCTTCATTGACGAATGCATTTCACTTGATTGAAATTTGGTTTGATTCCATTTTATTCAAAGTTTGTTCAAGAAGGGTTTTGATGTTTCCATTTTGAAACAAAAAGTTTCTTTTCGCCCTAAATTTCAACAATTATTTCTTTTGTTTATTTATTTTCACATTTCAAAATTTGGAAAATTTTGGGATGTGACTGGCTATCACCCTTAAAGGAAATCTCGTCCCGAGATTTGGGAAGGCAAGAGGTTACAAGTTGGCTTAAAGAAAACTAGGGTACTACCACCCTTAAAAAGGTTTCCAACTGGATTACATCTTGGCTTACTTGGGATCTTGATGTAACTTCTCTGGACAGTTGTTTGCATAATGGCCTAGCTCTTTGCATTTGAAACACATCAATTGGCTAATATCCTTCTTTTCCTTTGGTATCATTGCGTCTTGTTTGTTTCCTTGGTTCTTCTTCTTTTCTGGACATTCACTAGCATAGTGTCCCATCTCTTTGCAATTGTAACATTGCACTTGGCTTTTGTCTCTCTTCTTCTTTTTGGGTCTCTCGAAAGCTAGGAGTTCTTCTAGTTCATGTTCTTCATATTTCACCACAAAGGTGGGAAATCTTTCTCTCTTCTTGGGGCAGTTACTAGAGATGTGACCTTCTTCTCCACAAGGGTAGCAACACTTTGTGGTCACTTTGGACGTGGCTTTATGAGTCATGGTTCTGATTTTGCCTTCATCCTTCTTGGTAGAAGTTGTTCCTTTATGGAGGTTTCCAAACATTTGATGCATTCCATCTTGCTTCATTTGTGGAACTATAGGATAGATGGGCATTGGATAGGGACATGATTATTTCCTTCACATAGGAAACAAGTCACTTGAGATGTGGGGCATTGTTTAGTTGGATGTTTCTGTTCACAATTAGGGCATTGATCATCATGATCTTTGTAAGTGTGTCCTATGTGTCCACAAATATTGCAAGCTTGAGTTCCTTCTATAATATCATCCTTGACATTATTGTTGTCACAATCTCCTTGGGAAAGGTTGTCTCTCATGTTGATCATTTGATTGGTCATCCTTTGCAACAATTGGGATTGTATTTTCAAAAACTTTTGCATGGTTAGGTCTAACCCATTGTTGTTGGCTAAAAGCTGAGTTGTCACTTGATTCAACTGGGCTTGGGTTGCTAGAAGTTGTTCTCTCATGTGCATCTCTTGGTTGTTGTTATCACCATCCTTGATGTTGGAGTTTCTTGGAGAAGTCATCTGTTTGGGTTGGATTGGGATTAGAATAGGTAAAAGATTCTAGAGGAAGAATTCTACTCACACACAACAATTCACACAAGCAATCACAATCAAACATTCCACTCAAACAACAATATTCAAGCACATTTTTAGGCAACAGAATATTTTTCCTACACCACCAAAGTTGGTGTGATCAATAATTTGATTTATCTAAACACTAGTATGGTGGTCCAACTATAGGCTTCCACTTGATATCTTCCCATTCTTCTTGGTTGTTTCTTCATGAATAAGATCATTGGTTTCCTTGGAAAAGTTCTTGCATCTTGGTCACAAAACTTCAAAGGTGATGATGGTTCCTTCTTAGTTGTGTTTCTTTAGTCTTCAAATCTTAAGTAATATTTCTTGTCTCACTTGTAGTCCTTAGTGATGTCCAAGTTGAAGTCCTTGGTGAAACTAAAGTTGAAGTCATTGGTGATGTTGAAGTTGAAGTCATTTGAGTTGGTGAAGTCCTTTGCTCATGTTGAAGACTTTGCTCATGGTGGAGGCTTTGTCCAACAAGTTTGAAAAGGAAGATATGTAGAATCAAACCAAAAAGGTTGAGGAAAGAGTTTACAAGGTTGTTTGTAAATAAGTTTTGGAACAAATACAACTCCTATTTTTCTAAGGGGTTTTGTCCAATCCTAGGGTTACAATCCTACAGGCAACACAGTGCTCTGATACCATCTGTAAGACCCCACCTTTATAAAGGTAAAGGTCCATGTGATTGCAATGCTAGTCCCTGGATCAATAGCTAGCATCCACAATTTAAGATGTAATATCAAGAAACAAAGGTCATAATACAACTTTATAACTAGGAATAAAATAATTCATTACATCTTATATAGCTCATTTGGCTATCACATTACAATGCAGCAGAAATAACTATATAGCATGGAGTCCTTCATCTTCAAAGTTTTAGAGGCAATCATGTTGGTTGTGACTTGTAATCCTAATCAACACACTTCACTTAACATCAAACAAACTTGCAACATAATAAGTTACAGCCACAAGGGTCAATACATTTGAGTTGTATTGGCAAGTGATACTATGGTAGAATAGTGGTGTCTATCATCTATATGCAATTTGGCTAAGTGGATCTTAGGCTTGCTTTGCTCAAAATAGATTTTCCTTATCATTTGAAAACACTAAGTTTTTGTTTGTCAAAATCACCCAAAGCATCTACCAATAGAAATTGGTGATCCTTTAACCCTTGGTCAACCATAAGCTTTTAATTTAGAAATTGGGATGAGGAGATTCTTGATAGCTTCCATGTCTTGATACTCAAATTGTCCATTGCCGGGGACACGACCAAGTACTTAGATTCTTCCTTCTGTAGAGGTGGTGCACTTTCCCCACAAGACTCGACATGCATCAAGACAAGACCTTTCAGAAGCCTTCCCTTAGACCAAAATGGACGGGCTCCAAACCTATCACCCCTACCACCAACTGTCCATTTGGATAAGTTATCGTAACCTATATGATCCAGGCAGAGCCCATATTGCCATGTGGTTGCACTAGAAGCTTCTTAACATTTGACATCTCAAATCTCTTTGTTCCTGGGTGGCTTTCCACAAGTGAGATACACTAGGGTAGGCCATAAATATGAGGCCCTGTGTAACCACTCAACATAATCCATACAAGTCCCATTCCACCCAGGTTATTCATTCACATAGTTGTTTTATTAAACAAAACACAAGTCATTGACTTAGAAATATTTCATAGCATGAATATAATCCACCCTTGTTTTCTACTAGCTAAGCTAAGCATGATAGTAGTAGGGATCTTAACTTAGGAAAATTTTAATAAGGCATCATCTACTAGGATTTCCCAAGGCATAGCATACTTAGTAAATATTCCATGCAAGTCCTACTCAAAACATCACTAATGCATAGTGAAAATAATAGGTCAAAAGTATGAAGGACCACTTGCTTTTTTGGTAGAGAATATAAGTTAACTCCTTGATCTTGAAATGGTCACACTCTTCAAAGTTGACTACAATTAAATCAAGGCACCAATTCAAACTAGCATTCAAACAATTCATCATATAAAATGATAAAAACAAAACTATGCATGCAAGGATGCAAAAGATTGTTTTATTTGGAAAATTTGTTTCTAATAGGCTATAAACATTTTAAACACATATTGGTCATTTATAAAAGTTGCAAAACCATTTAAAATCAAGTTAGTGAAAATGGCCACTTTAAATCATTTTTGTTTTACTAGAAATGATTTAAATCAAAGTAATAGTTTCTAGTGTTTGCCAAATATATTTTTAAACACAAATGTTAGTGATTATGGTCAAAGTGTTTAAAAACAAAATCATTTACAAAAGGTTTCACTCAAAAACCATTTTTATTTTACTACAAATAATTTTATTCAAGTAATAATTCCTTGTGTTTAACAAAATATATTTCCAAACCCAAACTTTTGTTCTTATGGTCAGTAGGTTCAAAACAAATCATTTACAAAAGATTTTACCCTAAAATCATTTTAGAATAAATTTTATACACAAAATATGCCTAAAAAAGTTTCTGCAAAAACAATCAATTTTACAGAAGCAAAATGCTAAAGTAAGGGCATGGTTGCAAAGTATTCTTTTTCCTGATTCCAATGATATAAATTTTTTAAATTTTGGACGTGTAGATCAAAAGTTATGGAATTTAAAAATTCAAACATCTAATAGGATAGTTTCTGTTTTTAAAAGATCAGGCAGGTCCACGTGTCAAGTTGTTACTGGAAGGTACCGGTTCGTTTGGATCGAGCGTTACAGAGCGTTGGATCTAAAGTAAATCGTGCGGCTCAGAGTGCTTGATACCGTTTCAGTTAAGTCATCTATCTACGCTGCTGGATCTGGATATAACTGTTGATGAGCAAGCGACCACTAACTGGCGGCGCTTGGCGATGACGTGCAGCGGCGACGCTCGGCCAGAAGCATTCCGGAGACTACAGGAAGGCGAGGAAGGATGTGGAGTAGCTCACCAAGTTTGCAGTGACGAGAGGATGCTCGAGGTGGTCATCATTGTCGAAGGGGCGCACGGTGTTGATCTGAATCGCTCGCTGGAGTCGTCTCTGTCGACAGGTGAGCGTGTCCACGTCGTTGGCGAGGCTGTGGTGCGCGCTAAGACAAATGGAGGGCACCGATAGGTTCGTAAGAGAGTCACGTGCACAGGAGCATCAAAGAGAGGGGAAGGGGAGGTCTGGGCTCACCTGTAGAGCTCGTCGGAGTGGAGGCAGACGGCGGAGGAGTTCTGTCATCGAGGTTGCCGAGCCTCTAGGGTTTGAGCGGGCGAGTGGGAGGTACTCGGAGATGCATATGGAGGTAGGGAGCGTGTTCGTTTGATCTGGGGCAGTGGGGTGACTGGGTTGGCCGGAATTTAATTGGAGAAGCTCGACGGAGCAGCGACGGTGTGGTTAGCGATTCGGGCAGCCCGGTGGCGAAGAGGAGTTGGCGTGTGAGGGGAAAGGTAGAGCGGAGGCATGCGATTATGTATGCGTGATTGCTGATGGATTTACTCGCGGCATTTAGGAAAATTTAAGATGGCATTGATCGGCAGAAACGGTAGCGAGGTGAGGGGGAACGAGTCGCGCGGGGTTGATGACAATGACCTGGCTGTGGGGCAGTGTTGTCAGCTAGAGAGAGAGGGGGTATGCGGTGGGGTCCAAGTATCAGTGACTGCGCGGATTCGATTTTTGGTGAAAAAAACATTCCGGGGAGGGGAGAGAGGTGGGCTGCGCTGGGCTTAGTTGGGCTGCTTGGGCTGGGCCGGTTCTTTCCCTTTTTTTATTCTGTTTCCTTTTTCTTTTTCCTTTTCTAATTTCTGTTTTGATTTTATTTAAATGTTTCAAACACATATTTTATTTCAAAACTTTTCCAAACTTTCAGTAATACTGTTTATTAATGTATTTTAAAGAACATTTTGGAATAATTCTTTTATTCATTTACGGTTTATTATTTATTTATAATAGGCACTTGCCTTTATTCAAATAAGATTTTAATTATTTTTTCAAACTCTTATTTGGATTCTAATTTTCACCAAACCTTTTTCAGTATGTTTTATTTATTCAATAGTGTGTTAAATAATTCATTTTGAATTATTTAAAATATTTTAATATGATTTATTAATCATTTAAATTGGGCATTTTTCTTTATTCAAATGAAATCAAATATGGTTGTCCATATAAATTTTAATCCAATAATCTTTATTGCTTTATTTTATTTGGATTATCTTTATTTCATTTGCTTATGGATTTAATTCAAGGTTTAAATTGTCTTCTAAATAATTTTCTTGGAATTTATTATTTAAATTGGGCAACTTGTCTTTATTTACATAAAATTGGATATTTTTAATCCTTATGATTTTATTTAAATAATCTTTACCCATTTTTTATTATTCAATACTTTCATTTGTTTATGGATTTGGCCAGGATTTAATTTG
Organism: Avena sativa; assembly: GCA_916181665.1. Taxonomy (NCBI): domain Eukaryota; kingdom Viridiplantae; phylum Streptophyta; class Magnoliopsida; order Poales; family Poaceae; genus Avena; species Avena sativa. The sequence continues at coordinate 144,200,132 of OV702280.1, forward strand.
GTTTTTTGAATATTCCTTATTTATTTTCTTTCTTTCTTTGCCTTATAAAATCTATATCTTTTTATTTATAGATCCAAAATTGGTGATTCAAATTTGTTTAATTTTATTTAATATTTTTTTATCTTTTCAAATAATTTTAGGATTATTTTGCTCATAATTTGGTATGGATTTTAGATAGGAGCTTTATTAGCTTTGGAATTTATTTTCTTTATCTTATTAAATTCATAAGTTTTTATCCATGGCTCCAAATTAAATGAAACCAATTTATATGGTTTTATAATATTTTTATTTATCACTTTTGATCATTTTAAAATGATTGTTGCTAAATTTTTTATATGGACCAAATCCATAGTCTTAGAGAGATCTTGGAAATTATTTTCTTCCATTAGGTTTTTAGTCTTAGAGAGATACCTTCATTGATGAATGCATTTCACTTGATTTAAATTTTGTTTGATTCCATTTTATTCAAAGTTTGTTCAATAAGGGTTTTGATGTTTCCATTTTGAAACAAAAACTTTCTTTTCACCCTAAATTTCAACAATTATTTATTTTGTTTATTTATTTTTCACATTTCAAAATTTGGAAAATTTTGGGATGTGACAACACTTCTTTTGTACTACTCAATAAAGTTGTCGGTGGAAAGTTTAAGAATGTTTCCAAGGCACTCTCATAGAGTCGGCGAGCCACACAATGCACAACAATCCAATGGTTGATGCCGTGATGAGTGTCCAGATTGCTCGAGTGTTTCCAGGGTGTGACAACATGGCTTTCAACCTCAAGGAGCCGACGAACACAAGACCCTTGAAGAATGCCATGGCTGGCCCTTGAAATGGCCGAAGAACCAGATTCTTCTTGTGGGGCACACTAGCGCCACCTCAATCATCTGACCACCACCTCGGAAGCCAGCCGTCATCGTCTCCACCACCAGTAGCTACCAACAACTATTGGGAGTGTGTGGGCTGCCCCAAGGTGAAGCCCCCGCAACCGCCATCTCCCCCGCCACCACCACCACATGGTGGCAACAACGAAGATAATGACGAATTTGTCAGCGTCGACAACTTCATTAACACTGGCGCCGACAAAGGATTGTACATGCCATGTGTGGATGAAGAACCATTCATTGCTCACGATAGTCAAGGTGGTCGTCCCATTACATGCATGCAATGCCTGGTCCTCCGTGTTTTTTCTCAACAAACGCCTCTGGCCGCGGATCCACATGAGAAACCTAGATTCTTCTTCAGCCCTAGCACACTCAAAAAGGTGGCTAGTGAGAACTTAGCATCCCCTGTTGAGGAGCCTACTTAGAAGACAAAGAAGCACATGAAGAGAGGTAAGAAAGCCGAGAACCAACCTTGTCCGAAGAGGATCCGGGATCGGGACGATGTCGTACCAGCCCGCGGGGATTGCTTTTCCCGAATGCATGTAGTCGGTGAAGAGATACTAACTCCATAGTTGCTTCACCTCGCTCGTGGAGCCATGCAAACTTTGAATGATGGTATCAACACACTAGAGGGCATCCTTCTTAAAGACAAAGAGCCAAATTACCCGGTTTTCACTGTCAAGGTGCCACCGGACGTGGAATTTGTCCATTAAGCCCCCGCGGACATGTTCTTCATAGAGTATGAGGATGTCTTCAAGCTGTTTCTCTCAAAACGACTAGACTATAACCAAGTCCGCCTATTCACGCTCAATCTGGCGATGAAGATCAAGAGAGAGAAAACCTGGTACATCGCGATAGCGGATCCCTGCTACATACGTGATAGCCAGTTGGTGGAAGGATTAGAGACGCGGACCATGGCGACGGTGTACCTCCAAAAGTTCATCGTGGACAACAAGAGGATGGACACACTTCTTTTGTCTTTCTTTCCCGAGTACGTACACACACCCACTAACCGTCGTAACTTAGGCTTTCTTATAGATTTCTTCCTTTGCCCTTTTCCAACATCCCATTTCAATCTTGTTGTGCAGATACATATATTGCACACTCATTGTAATTTCCATGAAGTACTCGCTCGCAACATATTTTGACTCGGCAAGTAAGAAGAAGAAGAAATACTACACCAGAATAAGGGGTGTTCTCAATGAGGCTCTCGAGGGCTATGCCATAAAGGGATGCCCCTTCGCCAACAAGGGGGAATGTTTCAAAGATGGCAAACATGTGTTCAAGCATGTGCTTGAGTTCCCCTGCGTCAAGGAGCTGACTACTAGTGGCAGCACCAAGGAGGCCTTCTACATCATGCATCACCTTAAAGGGTTTGTCCTGGATTGCCAGAACCTAATTCTGCCATCTAGTCGCTAAGCATGGGCCGAAAATTTGGCGCAATCTGACGATGATGATCTTAGAGAAGACTATGTTCGCATCCAGGTTATGTTTTTGTGGTGACTCAGCATACCACTACATGATGTAGTACACTATAGTCGTTGACATAACACCAATGAAACACCGTTCACTAGTATTACATCCCTCAGAGTGGTACAACAGAAACACAACAGGTCCAAGACATGACTATAGGTTACAACTCGACTTCTTTACAAAAGATCCAGAGAACACTCTAGGTTATAGAGAGAGACAACAACTTCTTTCAAGGAAGAACCAGAAATAATAATTCACATCTATCCTTCTAATAGTACTAGTATCTAAACTATTTTGCTTGCAATTGCTTCTATTGCATTGCTCTACAGAAGTTATGGTATCTCAGATCACTGTAGATCTTCGTTGCGAGTCCCCAAGAGGAAGGTGTCATGATCACAGCAGCAGGTATTCCCTCAGTAAGAAACCAAGGTTATCGAACTAGTAGGAGGAAGGAAACGACTCAAAGGTGTTGCTAGCAACTTGGAAACCTGCACAACACAAATTCATGACTTTGTGCCAACGAACAGTGAGGTTGTCAATCTCACCGTTTTTCTGAAAATAAAGGATTAACTGTATGGTGTCAAAGGTAATAGTAGTTTGCAGAAAGGTAAACAGTAACAGTGGAAGATGTATCAATGGTAAAGATTAGACCGGGGTCCGTAGTTCACTAGAGGTGTTCTCCTTAAGATAAACAAACATGGCATGCTGGGTAAACAAATTACAGCAAGGCATTTGACAGGACTGAGCAAAACATAACAATGCAATACTAGACATTCATGATCCTATTAGATTCGATTGGGCAATACAACAAGATACATAAACCGCCATCCAACTGCATCAATGACTAGTAATCCACCTTCAGGTTATCATCTGAACCCCCTACAGTATTAAGTTGCAAGCAATAGATAACTGCTTTAAGAAAAGTGTGTAAGGTAAACAATCCACTTGTTCCATGAACAAGAGACCGTTGTTTTCTCCCTAGTAGCAACAACACATCTACAACCTTAGAGATTTCTATCACTTCCCTTAGATTAAATAGAGGCATGAACCCATTATCGAGCATAAATACCCCCTCTTGGAGTCACTAGCATCTACTTGGCCAAGATAGCTACTAGAAACAAAGAGCATGCAAGATCACAAACAACATAGACATTATAGAATCAATAAGACAAAACCATTAATAAATCTGACATAGTAATCTCAATATCCATTGGATCCCCGCAAACACAACATGCATGATTACAAATAAATGATCTTGATCATGAACGGAGCTCACAAGATCTAAACATGGTAGCACAAAGGAGGAGATACAACCATCTAGCTACTACATGGACCCGTAGTCCAAGGTGGAACTACTCACGCTTCATACGGGAGGCTGGCATGATGAAGAAGAAGGCCTCCAGGATGATCTCCCCTCCGGAAGGGTGCCAGGAAGAACTTCAGATCCCCCCGATCTAGGGACGATGGTGGCGGCGGCTACGGACTGTTTCGTGGAAGATTGATCGGGTACTCAGGGTTTAGCTATCGGGGGCTCTTTATAGGCAAAGAGGCGAGGCAGGGGGCACCTAGGGTGGCCGCACACACCCTAGGTGCGGGCCCACCTAGGTCACGCGCCCACGGGGTGTGGCCCCCTGGTGGCTCTTCTCCGTTACGTACTATGGCTTCGTGTTCCCCACGGTAAATTATTGACTTTGGCTTTTGTCCCGTCCAATTCTAAGAATATTGATTTCCTGCCTTTTCTAGAACCAAAAACAGAAGAAAATAGGAAACTGGCACTATGACATCTTGTTAATAGATTAGTACCAGAAAACATATAAAAACACCTCAAAGTGTAGACAAATCAAAGCAAAGTAGATACTAAACAAGCATGGAACATCAAAAATTATAGATACGTTTTCGACGTGTCAAGCATCCCCAATCTTAACTCCTGCTCGTCCTCGAGTAGGTAAGTCATAAAAAGAATAATTTTTGAGGTGACATGCACCATAAAAATGAAGATCAAACCATTTCCCTACATTGAAAGCTGGGATGAAAGAACTCTAAACATGATCATGAAAGATGGAGTTCTAACAGTAAGACAAAGTAACTATGCATGTAACATGAAAGGTTACAAACAAATATCATGTATAACAAGCATTAAAAGACGCTTGTTTGTTTCACATATAGAAAACATAGCATAGTGGCATTCATCTTGTCCCTCATGGAGTAGAAAATAGATTCATAAGACACCTTCAAACTTCATAAGAGTGACAAGATACAAATAGTTCAAGAACAATCAATATGCTCTCTTAACTGGTGCCTAAGGATAGAAGGTGGAGACTCGATATAATGGTGGAAGAAAGGCCCTTCAAAAAAGGGAAGCAAGGATTTCAAGTCTCAAAAAGAGCCTCCAAAAATTATGGTACTTGTTAGCTTTCAGCCCTTATTGCCCCTATCATAAGCATCTTGAAGTGATTAAGGTTAAAGTGAACAAACTATGGAGTATATGCTTGATAAAGTATAAGTTGGCAATATCATGTCCCTTGAATACGAGGGCCTCTCCTCATGCTACTCAACTTTAGTCGCCTGTAAGTTCTTGTCATAGTAAGTACATGTGTATCACAAAGAACCGCCAACGGGGTACCCCTTGCACATGATACAGAAGCTATCCCATAATCAAAATGACAAGGCAAGCAGACAATGATCATCTCAGCAATCTTCTTATTTACCATGGGAAAATAGTTCTTTTTTCTCTCTTTCCTCTTTACAATATGTCTCTTTTTTTATAAGAATAAAGCTTCATAGAATGCTCACTATGGTGATGCTGCAAGTTTCCACCATGATTAGGCATGGCTTAGGCTAGAGGCCCAGGCGTTTCTCTAACACACATACACAACTCCATGGACTTACAAGCTCCCCTTTTATTTCACACTGACAACATCCATAGACAAAAGAGCATGATATCAATTGTGTACAATGTACAAGTGAAATGTTGAAAGCATTCCCCATGACAGCACGGTTCTGCTAATTCCAACGTATAATGGCAAGCATACACAACATACATGACACAATGGTTAAAGTTTATTTAGGGGCAAGAAAAATAAAGTGTGCCATCAAGTTCGTGAGGTCTTTAATAACTAAGTTTTCACATAACAAAATAGTTTTTAATTGAAAGATAGTTGCAAACAAGAATATACTTGGAATGGTGTAAGACACCATGCATATGAATTTATAATGGACACTTTGGAATAACTTGGTTTCTTGGGAGTTGGATGCATGAGTAGAGCTTACTCATATAAGTAGAGGCTAGCAAAAGACTAGGAGCGACCAACTAAGAGAGCAATAATGACCATAGTCATGCAGAGCGACAAAACATTACCAATCAAAGTATAGAGTGGTACTACAAGTCAAGTACTAAATGATCATAGAGGATATGGTGACTTGTTCATAGTCATAACATGGTGTGAGCATGTGCCAAGTCAACCCAAACAAAGCATCAAAGGAGAATACCACACTACTATGCTTTTGTATGCTAAAACAACGCATGATTCCTTCAAGGCACATTAAGCAATCTAAATTGTTTGGAAAAAGTCATGCTACAGCAATAATCACTAATCATAAAGTTAAAACAACATCTAGCATGACATGCTAAAGTATAAGTCACAGTCAAAGCAAGCTCCTCTTGCACTATTCAAGCAAGGACTTTCTACTCCTCTCCAACACCAATCAACTTATTTGCAAAAACACAGCGAGAACGGGGGTCCAAACTAATTTATTCAAGCAACCTAAGCAAACTAAAATGAAAACTAAGACGCTCCAAGAACAACACAACAGTGCATGAAACAATAAAAATGAAGTGTCTAAAAAAACTGAGCTTTTTATTGATGAAGAATGGGATGCCTTGGGCATCCCCAAGCTTTGACGCTTGTACCTCTTGAATATTTCTTGGGGTGACACGGGGTGGGATCCCCAAGCTTGAGGTTTTGTCCATTCTTCATCTCATTACATCATTCTTATCTACACCTGAAAATTTTCCTTCATACAAAACTTCACACAATCTTCATTAGCAACATTAGTGTATTCAAAAGATAATAGACCATTGGGGTTTAGTTTTAAAACAGCCAAACTTTCACTAAAAGCATAATATACTGTATCAATTCCCTCAAAAATCTCAATTTCCCAAAAAGAACCCAAAAAGGAATCAATAAGAAGCAATTGCAAATAATGGCAGAAATCTGTCAAAACAGACCAGCAGGTAGAAACCGATTTTTTTCGAAGACCTTCTATTGCTCAAATCAAAAAGTGTTGAACTAATGAAAGTTAGATAACACACTGGGGGATTTATTCGGAATATTACAGCTCAATCCGACTTACAGAGATTTTACACGAATGTTTATGGTGGAGCACAAAAATCTGTTTTGGGACAGCAACTCCCCAAATCTTACTTCCCTCTCATTAGAGGTTATTCTTGGCACAAAAAGAAAATAAAAAGGATAAGGAGAGGTCATTAAATAGGTAATAACTTCCAAGACTAAAGAAAACTTTTGGGTTATCTCCCAATAAGTACTTTTTTAACGCCTTTAAGTTAGGCACAAGAAGCAAGAATCAAGTATTTTCAAATGAAGAAGCATTAACATCAAACCTTGCTTTCAAAGGAGGAGCAAAAAGAAACTTCTCTCCTCATATGGAAGTGTTCAATACCTTTCTTGAATACAAATTGATATTTAATGGTGCCTTATTTCATATCAATGATGGCACCAATAGTTCTAAGAAAAGGTCTTCCCAAAGTAATAGGACAAGAAGCATTGTATTCAACATCCAAAACATAGAAATCAACAGGGACATAAGCATTTTTAACCATAATAAGAACATCATTAAAACTCCCCATGAATTTCTTTTTAGCATTATCATTAAGTGGGACATCCAAATAACAATCTTCCAAAGGTGGCAAATCAAGCATTTCATAAATCATTTTAGGCATAATACAGACACTAGAACCAAGGTCACATGAAGCTTTGAGATCAAAGTCATTCACTTGCATATTAATGACGAGTTCCCAACTATTTTCTACTTTCCTAGGAATAGAGGCTTTGTGTTTCAACTTTTCTTCCTTAATTTTAATGAGAGCATCTGTAATGTGTTTGGTGAAAGCTACATTCATATCACTAGCATCAAGAGTTCTAGCAAGCTTTTGTAGGAACATAATCACTTCAGAAATATTGCAACCATCAAGATGAAAATCAAACTTAGCATCACTAGTAGTAGAATCATTGGGTTTAGGCATGGTGGTAGGAGGAATAGGGACTTCTTGTGGTTTGGTGGCATCCATATTGGTGTGGTAATAGTGCACACACTATTGTTTCTAGCAATTTCAGCTTCTCTTTCCCACTTAGCATGTAGTTGAGCTAACAGTCTAACATTTTCATCAATAGTAACTTGTATGGCATGAGTAGCAGCAAAGGTACTTTCCAAAGTTTCAGGTTTAGAAGCCATTTTATTAATCAAAGAGGACTGTGCTTCAGACAAAGAGGAAATATTTTTCTCAACATTCAAAATCTTTTCCTCCACAGTTTTTTTGAAAGAGGTTTGTTTACTAATAAAGTATTTGAGCATGACTTCAAGTTTAGAGGGAGCACTCCTAGTGAAGGATTTTCCATAGGTATTTCCATTATTAGGAGGATAAGGCCTATAATTTTTGTTACTACCAAAATTATTCCTATAGGCATTATTGTTGAAATTATTGTGTCTAATGATGTTCACATCAACTTGATCTTCTTGAGCAACCAAAGAGGCTAGGGGAACATTATTAGGATCTATAGGAGCTTTTCCATTAACAAGCATAGACATGATAATATCAATCTTATCACTCAAGGAGGAGGTTTTTTCAACAGAATTTACCTTCTTACCATGTGGAGCTCTCTCCGTGTGCCATTCAGAATAGTTGACCATCATATTATCAAGGAGCTTTGTTGCAGCACCCAAAGGGTCATAAAGGTACCTCTAGTAGCTGAATCCAACAGGTTTCTTGAGGAGAAGTTTAAAGTCTCGATAATCACTCAAGCAGTAAATCCATGAGTGGGACAATTATTAACCAAAGATTTCATTCTTTCCCAAGCTTGAGCAACATGTTCATTATCAAGTTGTTTAAATTTCATTATCTCACCAGGAGGATAGTATTTTCCAATAAAAGTATCTTTGCACTTAATCCAAGAATCAATACTATTCCTAGGCAAGGATAGCAACCATTCTTTAGCTTTTCCTCTCAAGGAGAAAGGAAACAACTTGAGCTTAATAATATCTCCATCTATATCCTTATATTTTTGCATCTCACAAAGTTCAACAAAGTTATTGAGGTGGGCATTTGCATCATTAGAACTAGCACCAGAAAATTGCTCACACATCACAAGATTCAACAAAGCAGGCTTAATTTCATAAAAGGTAGCATCAAGAGCAGGTGGAGCAATAGGTGTACTCAGGAAATCATTGTTGTTTGTGCTATTGAAGTCACACAACTTGGTGTTCTTAGTAGAGTTCATTTTGGCAAAAGTAGAGCAAGCTAACAGCAGCAGCAGCAACTAGAGTAGGAACTAATTTTTGGAGTTTTTGATAAAAAAAGGCAAACAAAACCAAGAAAAAGAAACTAAGCAAAACAAAAACAAAGTAAAGATAAAGGTTATGAAGGACTCCCCTTGTGAAGCCATCCTTAGCCTCCACGGCAACGGCGTCATAAATCTTGATGGTAGCTCAGATCACTGTAGAGCTTCGTTGGGAGTCCCCAAGAGGAAGGTCTGATGAGCACAGCAGCCTTCCCTGAGTAAGAAACCAAGTTTATCGAACTAGTAGGAGGAAGGAAACGACTCAAAGGTGTTGCTAGAAACTTGGAAACCTGCACAACACAAACTCAAGACTTTGCCCCAACGAACAGTGAGGTTGTCAATCTCACCGGTTTGCAGAAAACAAAGGATTAACTGTATGGTGTGGAATGTAATAGTGGTTTGCAGAAAGGTAAACAGTAACAGTGGAAGATCTATCAATGGTAAAGAGTGGACCGGGTCCATAGTTCACTAGAGGTGTTCTCCTTAAGATAAACAAACATGGCATGCTGGGTAAAAAAATTACAGGAGGGCAATTGACAGGACTGAGCAAGGCATAACAATGCTATACTAGACATTCATGATCTTATGAGATTCTATTGGGCAATACATCAAGATACATAGACCGCCATCCAATTGTATCTATGACTAGTAATCCACCTTCAGGTTATCATCTGAACCCCCTACAGTATTAAGTTGCAAGAAACGGATAACTGCTTTAAGAAAAGTGTGTAAGGTAAACAATCCACTTGTTCCATGAACAAGAGACCGTTGTTTTCTCCCTAGTAGAAACAGCACATCTACAACCTTAGAGATTTATGTCCCTTCCCTTAGATTAAATAGAGGAATGAACCCACTATCGAGCATAAATACCCCCTCTTTGAGTCACTAGCATCTACTTGGCTAAGATAGCTACTAGAAACGGAGAGCATGCAAGATCACAAACAACACAGACATGATAGAATCAATAAGACAAAACCATTAATCAATCTGACATAGTAATCTCAATATCCATCGGATCCCCGCAAACACAACATGCATGATTACAAATAGATGATCTAGATCATGAACGGAGCTCACATGATCTAAACATGGTAGAACAAAGGAGGAGATACAACCATCTAGCTACTACATGGACCCATAGTCCAAGGTGTAACTACTCACGCTTCATACCGGAGGCTGGCATGATGAAGAAGAAGGCCTCTAGGATGATCTCCCCTCCGGCAGGGTGCCGAGAAGAACTTCAGATCCCCCCGATCTAGGGACAATGGTGGTGGCGGCTACGGACTGTTTCATGGAAGATTGATCGGGTACTTAAGGTGTTGGTATCGGGGGCACTTTATAGGCGAAGATGCGAGGCAGGAGGGCACCTAGGGCGGCTGCACCCCCCATGCGTGGGCCCACCCAGGCCACGCGGCCAGAGGTGTGGCCCCCTGGTGGCTCTTCTCCGTCTCGTGCTCTGGCTTCGTGTTCCCCATGGTAAAATATTGACTTTGGCTTTTGTCCCGTCCAATTTTGAGAATATTGATTTTCTGCCTTTTCTGGAACCAAAAATAGAAGAAAATAGGCAACTGGCACTCTGGCATCTGGTTAATAGGTTAGTACCAGAAAACATATAAAATCACCTCAAACTATAGACAAAGCAAATCAAAGTAGATACTAAACAAGCATGGAACATCAAAAATTATAGATACTTTTCCGATGTATCAAGAAGTAGGTTCTATGTCTAGACATTGTACTCCTATCTACTCAACAACTCTGTCTTCACTTTAGTTGATGTATATGTTGATCTCCTCGACTTCTTTGAAGAACTTGAGCTTTTGGTGAGGATTCCTTGGAGCAGAAGTTGATGTAAACGTCGTCTGTATTGGCTTTAGAATCTAGCAAGGGTTAAGAAGGTACGTTGAGTGCAAGCATACTCAGCAAGTTCACTAAAATGGAGTGTTTGATGCACTAGCTACAGCCACAGACCATAGGTCATCGTCTATGCAAGTTTTCAAAAATATTTCTTGAAAGGTTGCTTTATTCTGAAAAGCTATGTCCGTCATCCTTAAAAAGGTTTACTAGAACTTTCGTGGAGTTCCTTTCCTGTCGCGTTCGTACCTCCTTCTCGGAACAGGGAGTACAAAGTTACAGCTCTTACACTCTGTAGAGGTGCGTTACTTTACCCATGAGAGATATTAGATTTGTTGCACATTCGAGTGAAAGGAAGAAGATTTGGCTAACTTCTCTGTCCCATTCCAAATCTCATGGTTAACGCGTGATATACGGCACAATAATCATTGGCGACATTGGTTGTTAAGTCCTAGATAATATGTTCCTTTACCACCGGAACTTTCATAGTAGGTTATTACCTCTTAGTAAATAACCTATAATCGTATTATTATGAAAATAGTGTTTTCTGACCTTTTTGAAATGCAGGTGATGAAAACACTAGATTTGCAAAATATTTGATAGAAAATACCAAAGTACATGAGAAAGTGTGAACTTGCCTTTTGTAATTACAAGATTATGCACTCACGGTGTTCGATACAATAGAAGATCCAATATATGAAATCAGCATCATTGGTCCAATACAGACTAATGTTTAAAGAAGCAATATGCTGGGATGCATAATTAATGTAATGCATTTTGTGAAACTACCAAAATGTATCCCAGATAGTCTAAGTGAGTTGAACTTCGATGATTTTTTAAGATTTTGTTTATCTTCAATTCTTACTTTACAAATAGATGTATTTATAATGAACTTGAGTTCTAACATTTAAGATATAATGATAAAGTATAAAGCAAAATAGGATTGAGGTTGATTGTTATTTGATGATTATGATGAAAACCCAAGTGTTGGTTCAAGAATTTCAAAGAAATTATTATAGAGTTGTTGTTTGAAGTGGCAAAAAGAATAATATTTGAATAAAATAGTGATTAGGTTTGGTTAATCAATCTTGAAGGGTACTAGGGTTTATATTAGGTTTTTTGATAAGTATAATTATAGATGTGGGATCATTCACTTTCAATTGAAGTGAATGATGAGTTTAATAACATGCAACTTATTAATGGAAGTATAATTAGATGATCTTAGTAATTTGTTAGGAGTTGAAGTCATGTTACTAATGATTAAGAGATAAATATCATTGACCATATTATATGTGAGTGATGCACATTATTAATTTAAAAGTGGTTTGTTTTAATTTGATTTTAAGATTTTAAAAGAGTATTTTAAGTTTAGTCCTTTACATTTAAGGAATTATAGTTATGGTTTTGAATTTGGTATCTAAATTTGAAGTATTTAATGTTTATCAAGAAATGTGATTATTTCTTACTTAGGAAATAATTTTAAAGAATTAACAAAACAGTTATCTTATTTTAATAAGATGGGTAAATGAAATTTTATTACATAGAAATCTTAAAATGTATTGGAATATTATATTTAGTATTTTTCTAGTAAATTATATTTATTCAAGATCTTAAAAATGAATTTCATTTATTTTTAAGTATTATCTTCACTTTTATAAAATTCCTCCAAGGTTTAAATGTAGTTAATTATTTTCTTCAAATTTTATTTGTAAATTTTTAAATTAATATGTAATAAAATAGTAGAATTATTTTATATAAAAAGAAATTTTTTTATTTATTTTTAGGATTTTTCCTTATTTAAATAAATTTTATTTTTGATTTAAGTATCTTTAATATTTAGTTGTATTATATTAGTTTCAATAAGTAATGTTGTATTTTTCCCAAGTAGTGCTTATTTTTGTGAACACTTTAATATATCATATATATTTTTAGGAATTTGTTTTATATATTTTTTATAGAGTTAAAACAATTTGTAGGTTATTTTGGTAATTGTATAATTTTATTTTCCCTTTTGTTATTTTTACCCCTTTTGGGCCTGTTTGGTTGGATGTCTGGGTTGACCCGACCCAAATGAGCCTGGCTCGGGGTGCTCTATCCCGGCCCACCTACTCCCTCTCTCTCACACATGACACACGTACGCGACGAACATGTATACAAGCCTCGTTCTTCCCCTAGTTCTGCTCGATGTCGTCGCCTGCTCAATTCCGGTGATGCAAGACGTTGCGGCCGCCACAGTTAGCCGCTAGAGCTCCACCACAGCAAGTACTTGCTTCTAGCTCCCTCTGATTTGGGATACTCGTCTTCTTCTAGTCGCCCCGCAAACCTTCCGGTGCTAGGGTTCCAACCAAGGTACTACGGCGATACTCCACCGTCGTGCCAAGGTGGCTAGTGGCTCTAGATCTCCCTCTTGATGCTGGTGTACTCCTGGTTGAGGCTTGGCGCAGGCGCAGCACCACCCTGCCCCATGTGTCGTCGTGTCGTGGTCGCGCTTGGTTTGGTGTCACCTCTGCTTCTTCTCTGACGAGCTCTGCCCCGCCTACAGGTAGGTGACCTCCTCGTTTGTTTTCCCCTTCATCAGCTCTGAGCCACACCCTAATTTGGGTTTCAACAAATTTCAGAGGTTGTTCATGATCTAGGGTTCCTTCTCTTTTTAATTCACTACTAGGAAACTAGCTATAGATAGACAGACCTTCTGTGGCGCATGGTTCTGACCATGCGCCACAAAAGATGTCCAGTGGCGCATCTATCATAATGCGCCACATAACCCTAAAACTTCTGTGGTGCATGGCAATTGGAAATGCGCCACAGAAGTTAGGTGGGACCCACACCAGGCCTTGGTCTATGAAACATCTAGGCGCATCTGTCGATATGCGCCACAGAGTTTTTCACTTCTGTGGTGCATATAGAAAGATGCGCCACAGAATCATCAGGTGGGACCCACAGCAGGCGGGCTTTGACCGTGATCTGACCAACCTTCTGTGGTGCATATGATTATATGCGCCACAGAACACGAATGTGGGCCCCACAGTATGGCCACCTATGACCAAGATTTTTTGGCGCATATATGGATATGCGCCACAAAAGATCAAACTTCGGTGGCGCATATCTGCAATATGCGCCACAGATATACGCCACAGAATGGTGTCTTCTAATCAGAATATGTTGAGTGTTTCTAGTACATTTTCCTCTTGCTTTTCTCAACTAAATAAGTACCCGTGGCATAGGTAGAATACTAGACAATCTACTAGATAGACAGTGGCATACATCATTGCAAATGCACATGCGCATAGCCCTTGAACAGCAAAAAAACAATGGCATACATCATTGCAAATGCACAAACTACAACATTGCAAATTCCTTCACCGAGCTGGTGGGGGCGATGGCGGTGGAAGATTCCAGAACTCCCTGTTCACGCGCACCTACAGCCTGCGGACGTGCTCCTCCATGGACACGTTGGGGTCGAGCACCGGCCACCACCCGATTCGTTCCGCCATGCACGCCCTCCCCTCCGGGGATGCGAGCACGGCATACAACCTCATGGCCTTGTTGTAGAGGGCCTCGTGCCGCATCCTGACCTCCTCCTCGATTAGGTTGACCTCTGAATCCCGCGACGGCTGACTCCGAGCACTGCCCCTCGACCTCGCCCCTCCACTGCGAGTAGGCTAAAGGCAACGTGAGCGGGTTATGCTGTCCAGCGAGTCTTCAGACGAGTTGTGGGAAGAAGACATCAGGGGAAGGGATGATGCTTTTGACAGGGAGTGTGGTATATATAGAGGGGTGTCATTAAAGCAGCTAGCTGCCACCTTTAATTTTGCGCAGATCTGGACAAAGGGTTTTGTGGCGCATATGGCCTATATGCGCCACAGAAGTTCTATCTTTTGTGGTGCATATCACCCATATGTGCCATAGAACCCTGAATCCAGATCTGCTTTTGACCGGGCTCTGACCGACCATATGTGGGCCCATAGTCTGGCCACCTATGGCCAAGGTTCTGTGGTGCATATGGGCTATATGCGCCACAGAAGATTGAACTTTTGTGGCGCATATAGCCCATATGCGCCATAGAACCCTACGTCCAGATCTGCACAAAAAGGTGGCAGCTTTGCACCCCTCTATCTACCACCATCCATTTCACATCCTTCTTCCCCCTCCTCCCAGCTCGTCTTCCTCCTCTCTCCCACCCCATTGTGCCCATAATTTTATACATTTTGTTGTATTTAAACCTACTATAGTTGATAGATTGGTTAGGGAAAGCCTTTCTCCAATTAGTAGATCTAAAACACACTTACTTTTCTCCTCCACATCTCTATTTGTGTACCATTATATCTCCATAGATCTATTGGTCCACACTCTCTCACATCGCGCTCTTGACTCGGTATTCAATCTACCTGGTGAGTAATTGGCCATGAATATGCATGTTTTGTAGGTGTAAAGCTTGTCGCGCGGGCGGTGTGTACATGCGATGCATGGCACGAAGATGATGTTTGTGCATGAAGCTTGTGTGGTGCGTGAATGTTTGCATGGGAAGAAGTTTCTTTTTTTTGCTTGTCTGCCCCGGTGTGGTGCATGGATGTTTGCCGAAATGTTGATTCATTTCCATTTCGAAATTTTTTTGAAACCACCCATATGTCCTACTTTTAGGAAAGGTCATGCCGAATTTTTCTGGCGAGCATGTGTGTTTGTGTGTGTGCATAAGGTGTGGTTTCTAATTAACCTACTCTGTCTTTTGCTGTATACATGCATACCACGTAGGCAACCATGGTCGTCAGGATGAGCGAAGGTCGAGTTACTAGGTATAAGAAAGACGCGAAGACGGACATGATTCAGAACAACAAGACCCTGATAATATGTCCATGTCAAACATGCTAACTCCAGCGCTGGATTGACCCTGATTCTGGACAATTGGAGGATCACCTGATCAGGCGCGGTTTCATGCGCGACGACTTCGATGAGGAGTAGGCAGTAAATGGTGGTGGTCATCATGAAAACGTGGGAGGGAGAAGACGAAGAGTCTCCCGGCGGGCATTGTCATGATGACGAAGAATATACTAGTGGGCATGATCATCATGACAAAGAAGTAGATGTCGACGGGAATGACCATCATGAAGAAGGATAAGAAGCGAACACCCAGACGCTGCTACCTTTGGTGTTAAGGGACCCTCATGTTCAGGAACTGCTTCTCAAGGAGACGAGCAACACCAAAACTGTATCCAGAGAGAAAGCCAACATGGTGCAAATGGAGATAGATGGGATGACTCCATTGTATCATGGGTGTCGGCCTGAGGATACATGCTTGAGTGTAACGCTCAAGGCTCTAGAGATGAAGGCGGAACACAAATGGACCGACATGAGCTTCAATGCTAACATGGAATTCTGGCGCGATCGTCTTCCTAACAGGAACACATTTCCAACAATTATAGAGGAGGCTAAGAAAATCGTGTGCCCTCTCGACCTACCTGAGGAAGAAAGGAGACGTAATAAGAGAACACAACTCTAGCTTCACGGGTTGGTTCAAGAAAAGGCTGCTGGACAATCCCCCGCAGACGCCTTCTACGGAAGATCAACGACTCATATTCTCCTTATCATAGGGCCCAGCGCATAACATAAAGACCTATCAATCGTACGACATCAACGGTTATAGATTCTACACCGAGGAAAAGGACATGAATAGCGAATATCAAAACTCAGGAGTAACTATGATGTCCTTCGCCGATGACGAGACTAATGTCATGGAAAGATTTTATAGAAGGATCGAGGAGATATGGGAGCTCGACTACTATGGAGAGACGGTACCGATGTTCCGTGTTAGATGGGCTAAAAACGTCAAAAAAGAAGTACGGTATTTCACCACGTGCGTTATACCCAATGCCAAGTCGGCAAAGAAGGCCTCCGCAAAAAATGAGTCGTGGATACTTGCTAGCCAAGTTGATCAATGTTTCGTTATTACCGACCCATCAAAGCCCAGTCGTGTTGTAGTGAGGAGGGGAAAGAGGAGCATCATCGAAATGGAAGGATCCGCCAACGAGCAAGACTTCGACAAGAACGGTGATCCGAAGATCAAAGAGGAATTCGACAAGTACTTCAACATGCCTACTACTACTACAGTAAGAAGAAATACCACACTACCTACTAAAGGTTGTCCGTTCACGAGAAGAAATCTCATAGTGCCCGGGCTAAAGTATTCAACCGCGAAGAAAAAGGGCAAGAAGATTGGAAGAGAGGCTATCTAGCTCGAAACATCACATGACAACGTGTGACCTTTTTTGTGTATTGGTTAGAGACTAAACATATATCGTGATATTCGTGTGGGTATACAAATTCACATGTGTTTGTGACAAGCACAATATATACAATAATTCGAGGAAGTTTTTTTAATAAATATACATATGTATGTGCTGGTTTTAAATATATTAGTAACATATAATTTTGAAACAAAAAAAGTGACCTAGCCAGGATTCGAACCTGGCTGGCACAGGTTTGTCTATGCATCATAACCACTAGGCAAATCTGTGTTTGATGTCCAACTAACGCCTCACGGTGGTTTGACTAAGTGCCAATGTTCTGTGTCGCATATCGCTGGAATGCGCCACAGAAGTCGCCACAGAACATTGGCACTTAGCCAAATAATAGTCCTCCCCCTTCCCCCTTTTCTTTCCCCAACCTACTCTCGCCCCTAATGAACCCTAGCTAATTACCTCTCTCGCGTGCCCCCGACGACCCTGCCGCCGCCTGAGCCCATGGAGGAGGAGACGCCTGCCGCCGTCGGAGCCCATGGAGGAGGAACCACCTTACCATCGCCAGAGCCCGTGGATGAGGAGCCACCTACCCCGCCGGAGCTCGTGGAGGAGCCACCTGCCGCCGCCCCCGAGGAGGAGAAGGACAACGCACACCGTCGTTGACAACCACCTCCCCATCCAGCGCCACCTCACCGTCCACGCCAGGTGAGCTTCTTAGGGTTAGGATTTGACTGATTAGGGTACTGACTAAGATTGCTACTAACTGATTAGTGTTAGGATTGCTATTGACTGACTAATTTGGATTAGGGTTAGGGTTAGCGCCACCTAGTTTGCTGATTTGGATTACTATAGTTTGCTGATTAGGATTAGGGTTAGGGTTCTTTGGATTAGGGTTAGCGCCACCTAGTTTGCTGATTTGGATTAGGGCATGCTCTGTATCTGATTATTTGTACTAGGAAACAATTTTATAGCTAAACTTTGCTGCATTTTGCAGCATATATTTTGCTGCATATATCTGTATCTGCCTATGTATGTCAGGGACTAGTGGTGGTATGGAATAGTGAGAGTAGTGTTATGTAATGGTGAGTTAGTAACTATGAGGGTACTCCAGGTATTCCGCCATGTGGGCATATAGTAATTGGCTAGGTCTATATAAGCCTATGTTGTATCCTGTTGCAAGAATCAAGAAATCAAAACCCTAATTCTATCATTTATTTCTAGCAATTTACCTTTGATTTAGTTCTTGCAATTTATCCTTTTTATCTGCAATTTATCATTACATAACACTACTCTCACTATTCCATACCACCACTAGTCCCTAACAATGTAACAGATGTGAAGTAAGAAACACATAAAGAGAGAATTTTGCTGCATATATTTGTAGAGAAGTCAATAACATGATGCGATTTCATAATTGAATTGCTCAAATATTTTTGGGTATGGCAGTATCCAATAAAATATTAAGTGATGCAGATTACTAGCCTTTGGTAGAATTCTATTTCCACTCTGAAAACAAAACTGCAAAACAAATAGAAATATAAGAAATGCAGATTATTAGCCTATGCATTTCAAAACAGAGTCTCCCACAACTGTATTTTCATATAATATTTTGACAAGTGCTGGGTGCTGGGTGCGGGTGCTTCATCTATGTTACCAAGTATGACACCTTTGTAGCATAGAAAACTGGATTATATATTCCAGTAAACAACTGTTAGACTCTTTTAGATGAATTCTTTTAGATGTACTGGATTATATATTCTAGTAAACAATTGTGGTGATAATGTTGTTTATTTATATGAAATGGTGATGCTACTATTTGTGTATATGATATGGTGCTCCTACTTTATATGTATATGAAATGGTGCTGTTGTGCTGTTTAAGTAGATGAAATGGTGTTGCTACTGCTGTTTATGTATATGATATGGTGCTAATGTTGTTTATTTATATGAAATGGTGTTGCTGATGTTTGTGCATATGATATGGTGATGCTACTATTTTTGTATATGAAATGGTTGTGCTGCTGTTTATGTATCTAATTGATGATGGATGATGGAAGCGGAGGCGGCGATGATGGATTGGGTTATTTTTTTGTGTGTGAGAATGATGGATGGGGTCAATGGGGCTGTGGGGCTGTTTTTTTTTGCAGGGATTTCAATTGAGTTGCCCGTTTCTCCTGAAGTGTTGATTCACTTCCGTTTCGGTTGAGAAATGAGCACTCATAGGTCCAAAAATTAGCAAAGGTCATGCCGAATTTTTTGTTCGATATTTGTGCTAACTTTTGGCCTCTTTTTTCTAATAATAAAGCGAAAACATGTCGACCAACGATGAGACCGGTCCTTCTAAACACATGAGTGTCGAGGATCTAGCCCGAGAGTCCAACAAGTCGTTCTAGGGGCTGTCCCAAGAGCATGAGGAGGCGGAGGAGATGAGAATGACAACACCACCGGCGACTGTCGTCAGAGGTGCTGGGGGCAACGAGGGAGATCCAAATTACGAGGGGGACGACGACAACTACGACAGAACTAGTGAAGGCGGGGAGGAGGGTGACACCACCATGGATGGCGGCGAGCGCACGGATGGCGATAGCGGCAACCCGACTGCTATACAGAAGAAGAAGAAGGAGATTAAGGATCGGAAGCCGCAAGTTCTCGCCAATGTTTGTGATGAGTTCACCGAGGTCACAGAAGGTGGCCAACCCATTGCGCCTGCATCGATTGCCTGCGGGTATGGCATGCAACTTGGGTGCATCGTCCGGGAAAGCATGTTGATCAACACGAAGTACATCCGAAGTGATCCTAATCGGGCTTTGGTCGAGAACCCCCTTAAGAAGCTTCACAAGCGATAAACATTCCCAGAGAAGTTCAGAAACCTGGAGAGAAAGAACCCGGTGAACAAACTAGCACTGACAAAGATGAGCAACGCCTTGAGCGGTTGGAAAACCCGGGTAAAGAACAACATTGACAAAGGTGAAAGCTGGGAGATTATAAGTAGGAAAAGTCCAATTCTCGACGAAGAAGAGTTCAAGATATTCAAGGCAGACTTAGCTACCGCTGACTCTAAAGCATGGACTGAGTGGGGAAAGACTATGCGAGAGCAGAACATAGGTAACCACCGGCTTGGAAGCGGTGGATACAGAGGGAAACAACCCATTTGGGACAAGGAGGATGCCGAGCTTGAACGCCTGGGTAAAGAGAACCCATAGCATAAAATCACGGACCTGCATCTCTGAAATTTTGTCTGGGCCCGCTACTACCTGGACCCGATTACACGGGAGTTCGTCACCGACGACCCAGAGGTGAAGGCCTTTGAGGAGGAGCTGGTAAGGAATTTACCGAGGATCTATGAAGAGTTTCTAATTAAAATAATTAAGCCAAGAATCTAAATTCATGGGTTCACCTCTCCTTGTCTCTCTGCAGGAGAAGGAATTGAACGCTACTGGTGACTTGTCGTCCCAGGATTCGCCGGCGGAGCCGTGGGATACTGTTTTCAACAGGGCGACGAACGCTTACAAAAATAGGGACAAGAATTTTCCGCCAAAATCAGTTGGCCGTGTATCTGGCTTCAGTACGAGCAAGAAGTTTACCGAGTATTAAAAAGAGGACGCAAAGAAGAAGAGGGAGAGGAAGAACCAGTCGGCGGTTAAAGATAAAGCCGAGGTTGAAGAGATGAAGTTGAAGGTGAAGACATTAGATAAAAAGTGGACGAGAAAGAAACGGACAGGTTAGTGGACGAGAAGCTCCGAAGCGATCATCCCCCTAGGTTGTTCAAGGGGCTAGCTGTTTGGAATGCAGAAGGTCGACAGGGGCCGATACACGTGCCTAGCTTTAGAGGCAGCAACTCGAGCATCAATGTTCACGCAACGCCGGACTTGGTGACCCCGCCGGCCACCATCCCCGCGGCGCAACTACAAGAGATAGTCGTCATACAGTTGCCCCCTGCTACTCCTGCCAAAAATACCAAGCCGCACCCGGCGGCGGCACTAGTACCGCGGGAGAATGCTGATGATAGGCCTGCCGCCAAGACTGGCCGTGTGTCGACATTAGCCGAGCTCAACGCCCTCACCAAGGTAACTAATTAGTTACTCCGCTTCATCTTCTTTATGCGCCTTGGTGACTGCCACCTCGATCATGATGCCCAACATATGTGTTTTGACTCAAGATGCTACTTGCGTACTACTCCACAAAGTTGCTGGAGGCAAGTTGGCGGATGTTGCCAAGGGCAATATCATACAACCAGCAAACCGCACGATGCACAACAATGCAAAGGACGATGTCGTGATGAGGGTCCGGATTGCTCGGGTGTTGCCAGGGTGCGACGACATGGACCCCCCCCCTTTCAACCTCGGGGAGCTGACGAACACAAGACCCTTGTAGAATGCCACGGCTGGCCCTTGACATGGCCGAAGACTCAGATTCGTCTTATGGGGCACACCGGCGCCACCTCGATCATCCGGCCACCACCTCGGAATCCAGATGTCACCGGCGCCACCTCGATCGTCTGGCCACCACCTCGGAATCCACCTGTCGTCGTCGCCACCACCAGTCGCCACCAACAACTATTAGGAGCGTGTGGGCCGCCCCAAGGGGAAGCCGTCGCAACGCAACCGCCACCGCCCCCACCACCACCATCACCACATGGTAGCAACAACGATGATGATGAAGAATTTGTCAATGTCGACGACTTCATAAACACCGGTGCGGGCAAAGGATTGTACATGCCTGTCGTGGATGAAGAACCTATCGTCGCTCACGACAGTCAAGGTGGGTGTCCCACTACATGCACGCAATGCCTGGTCTTCTGTGGTTTATCTCAAGAGACGCCTCCGACCGCCGATCAACAGGGGAACCTGTTGGATTCGTCTTTAGCCCTGGCACACTCCAAAAGGCGTTTGTTGAGCACTTAGCATCCCCAGTGGATAATCCTGCTCAGAAGACGAAGAAGAACAGGAAGAGAGGTAAGAAAGCCGAGATCCAACCTCCTCCAAAGAGGATCCGGGCTAAGGATGACGCCGTACCAGCCCGCAAGGATGGCTTTCCCAGGATAAATATAGCTGGTGAAGCGATACTGACTCCGGAGCTGCTTCGCCTTGCTCGTGGACATATGATCGCTTTGAGTGATAGTATCAAGACACTAGAGGCCATACTTCTTAAAGACAAAGATCCAAATTACCCGGTTTTCACTGTCAAGGTGCCATTGGATGTGGACTTCGTCCATGCATCCCCCGCGGACGTGTTCTTCATAGCGTACGAGGACGTCTTCAAGCTGTTTCTCTTGAAACGGCCGTACTATAACATGGTCTGCATATTCGTGCTCAATCTGGCGACGAAGACCAAGAGAGAGCAAACCCCCTACATCGCGATAGTGGATCCCTACTACATGCGTGATAGCCAGTTGAGGGAAGGATCAGAGACGCGTGCCAAGGCGATGGCATACATCGAGAAGTTTATGGTGGACCACAAGAGGATGAACACGCTTCTTTTTGCCTTTCTTTCCCGAGTAAGTACACACACCCGCTAGAATTGGTAACTTAGGCTTTCTTATAGCTTTCTTCCTTTGCCCTTTTCCAACATCCTGTTTGAATCATGTTGTGCAGAGACAAATACTGCACACTCATCGTCATTTCCACAAAGTACTTGATAGCAATGTATTTCGACTCGGTGAGTAAGAAGAAGAAGAAAGACTACACCAGAATAAGGGGTGTTTTGAATGAGGCTCTCGAGGGCTACGCTAGAAAGGGATGCCCCTTAGTCAGCAAGGGGGAATGTATCAAGGATGACAAACACGTGTTCAAGAACGTGCTCGAGTTCCCCTGCGTCAAGGATCCGGCTACTGGCGGTGCTAAGGAGGCCTTCTACGTCATGCATCACCTTAAAGGGTTTGTCCGGGTTTGCCAGAACCTAACTCTGCCATCTAGTCTCCGAGCATGGGCCAAAATTTTGGCGCAAAGCAATGATGATGATCTTAGAGAAGACTTCCATCACATCTAGGTTAAGTTGTCGGAAATCATCGTGAAAGATGTCAACACGAGGGGAGGGGTCCTAATACACAACAGAGGGTTAACTAAGAGGGAGATTGAAAATATTCTTCGTAAGCAGGGTGACAAGAGGACATGGATGATGAAGGATGGCTATCTACCGTTCCCAAAGCCGAGCGTTAGCAGTTCTCAACAATGATCGATGTGTGCGCCTAGAATTATCATAGATGTCTGTGTGTAGTGTTGTGTCACAAACTATACTACTGTGGTCGTATGTTGTAAACTTCACTATTGTGGTCGTTGTCGTCGAAGTTCTATGATTGTGATCGATGTGCTATATTTTATGTTCACTAATCTTTTCCTTTAGTTTATGTGAACATATATGCATGTGGACCAATTTAGTTCTTTCTATTACATGATTTACTAATATGCCTTATCTATAGAGATGACGAAGTGGTACGTGGTGTACAAGAGTTGGGTTCTAGGAGTCTACGATGAGTGGGAGGACTATCAGAAACAGGTGAGCAAGTTTAGCGGCAATAGCTACAAAGGATACGTGACTCGAGAGGAGGCGGTAGCCAATGAAGGAACCACCTGTGGAAGGAGAACTGGATGAAGATATTGCTAGTGCTCTTGCTCTTGCTCACCGTCATCATAGCTGTATTCTGTTTGATTCTAGTGTAGGCGGACTTCATTTGTAATGTGATGAGATGGTGAACTTTGTACCAAACACTTGTATAAATATTCGCCACCTTTGACTTGTATTGTAATATGATGACCACTTGTCTACCTCGATCGAGCTCTAAGTAGTGTGATGGCACTATATTCGTGTTTTTATTATGTTTGTTTTCATATACTAAGTGAAATATACTGTTTCTACTACTATGTTTATAATAACTGTATAATACGTGTATAATACATGTACAACCACTGATTATGGGCCAGTATTGTTTTTTAATACCTGATATACACACTAGTGGTGCATCCGTTTTGACCTTCTATGGCGCATACCACATCAGTGGCACATTTGCCAGAATGCGCCACTGAATACAGTCATGTGCGCATCTGGCAGAATGCGCCACAAAACTATCATGACTTCTTTGGCACATTTCGAAATGCGCCACAGAAGTTCTCATCAGTGGCAAGTAACAGTGGCACATCTGATATGTGTCACAGAAGTCCAGAAAGGATGCACCACTGATTAAGGTTTTCCTAGTAGTGATTATTCCCAGATGTTTCAATAAATTGCTGGTATAATTGTAATTCTCTGATGTATTGGTGGATTTGGTTAGTGAATTACTTAGAAATAATTTCTATGGTTGCCATGTTAATTGATCAACTAATTATACCTTAGTTAAATGGATTCACTTGTGGTAATCCTAGTTGTTCTCTTTAGTGATTAAGAAACAATAGGTAGATAAATGTTTAGTATATTTAACACTCCTTGCCGCTAGATGCTAATTTGGTTTGCATCTATAATTACCTGAACTTTAGTTCATAAACTCTTAGACTGTCAAGTACTTGTTATGTAAATGAGTTGCAGATATTTGATTGAATTGAAACTTGGTTTGAATTAATTCACAATATAGTTCCTTCATGAACAATGAATTACTGCTGGATAATAAATGATTCCTATTTCATCGACTTAGGAAAATGATTGATTTTCCTATTGGGATAGTTGGTGGTTTTAGCTAGTGGCTTTGGTTTTCTTTGATATCCACTAAAGTAAAGTCTTCCTAGAAGTATGTATTCCTCTATATCAGGACTTGATACTCCTGTTAACTAGATGTGCTATGATCATATATGAGATACACTTGGTGAACTGAACATATGGTTCAATGATGGTTTGAAATATTTCCTAGATAGTTTACTCTTGAAACTAGATGATTCCTAGGTAACTAAACTGGGAAGATGATTTCAAGAAAGATGATCTAAATTCATTTGGTGTGCTTTGCAAGTATATCTTGCTTTGTTTACTTGTACTGTCAACATGACAGATTACTTTAAAAATGATTCCTAGGAATTAAAGCTAGATAAATGATTTGAATTGCATCCTTTGCTTTCTTGCAATGGTAATGATGTTCTTTAAGAGCCCTATTGGCTTAAGAGTGGTTGATTGGATTAGTTACATGCATACATTTGCATGCCCAGGTCATACTTGGGTATGATTTGGTTGCTGATTATTAGTGGTTGTTGGATATTGTTGCAGTGTTGAATGATTGAATCTAGTACATGCACTATTGCTCTCAATTGAGCGTGTCTTGCTCAATTGCTTAGTAGTGATAGTATGATCCTCATTTGGGATGCTATTGGTAACACCTGATGCTTTTCTAGAGTGGCTACTAACTATTTGTGTGGTGCAATCAGTGATGTGTTTGATCAAGAAATATCTATCAAACTTGACAGAGAACTTGAATGAAATATGATTCCTAGTAATTTTAATCTAGGGAAGTGATTTAGATTACTTGATGTATTTGAAAGTTGCTTTCCTGATCTGTTGGATATATCATGTAAACAATACTTGTGGCTTCTGTATATGATCATGCTGTTGTGGTACATCTTTGGATGTTGCACAGTGGCCGAGATCATCTACATGATCTACTACCTTATTGCTTTTCAAAAATTTGGCTTGTCCCTAACCAATGATGCAAAGGCTGAGGCAATGATTTGGATATATAAGGAAAAATTCTTTTATTTGGCTAATTTACCTGTGATGAGTTTTGCATAGCATCTCTATGCAAGTCTGAGAGAAAATATTACCTCTCATGCTCCTAGACCAGATCTAGTTGAAGGGTAGTTGTAATAATCTATCTTGGATGCCTTTTCCCTTATCTACCCCTAATCCTGATGGTGCAAACTATTAAGAACAGATGCTAAATGATCTGGTGGTACTTTTATTACCTTGCTACCTGATGTAGATAAGTTGATAGTAGATCTTGAGCAACTAATATGTGATCTTGGCTTGCTCTTGATCACCTATTACTTTCAGTTATAGCTTGCTCCTCTATTAGATACTGGCCTGCTTCTTCTTGATCTACTATAGCATCTAAACTCTGGCCTTCTTCTCCTAGAGTCATTGCGAGTGTTGACCTTTTCCTCTATTGCTGGCTTGATCTGAATCTCCTCCTTGTCCTAGCTATTGGATGGCTTCTTGAAGCAACCATTGATTGGATGAGGTTTTGGTGGGATGATCTATGTGTTCTTGAGAGAAAACAGATAAGATCTAGTAATGTTCTTGGTGGTGTTATTTGGTTGATGATAAGATGATAAGATGAGGGATGTGCTCTGGAGTGTGGAGATGGAATGGTAGCTTTGCTGCTACGGCTGGTTCACCCCTTTGTGTACATGAATTGCTTGGTTCACCACTTTGTGTACATGAATTGCTTTCTTGTCTCCTTCCTGGGGTTGCTGTTGTGTTGACAGCACACCCATATGCATGGTTGTGTGAGCAGCTTGTTTGCTTGGTGTGAGTCATGGATCAGATCAAGGACTTCCTTGATATTTCTTGGTGGTTTTTACTTCTTATCTGTTTACTATTTTAAACCAAGGTGAAACTTTCCCCTGGCTTATGATGCTAAGCCTGAAGCCATTTTTGATGATAAGAACAGATTTACACATTGGTGAAACTTGCCCCTTCAATTTTAAGATCAATGATGAGACAAACAGTGCATTACACTGTAATTCTGAGAGCAGTCAAAACTAACCCCTTCACATGTTATATTTTTCTTTATGTTTGTTTGCAGGTATAAGATCATAAATATAAAGAAAAGATTTAGAAGATGGAGAAAGTGAAGATAAATTTATTTTTAGGTTTTACTTTATTCTTTTGTAATTTACTTTTTTCATTTGTAAAACACAATGTAATATATCTTTTCTTGTAATAAGTATTCTTTTAGTTATTTCATTTATGTAATTCCTCTTTCTATTAATTTATTTCCTGTAATTTACTTTCATTCTTTTATTGTAAAAGAGCAATCATACTATATGTATATATGTAATAATAAAGATTATTATTGTAATAATTTCATTTCAAAAAAATTAGATTCAATTTTATCAATTGAATAATAAAATTTGAATTTTCTTCCCCTCAAACACAAAATATACAAGAGAGGTCATGCCGAAATTTGTCGCATTTGCTCGGATGCTTTCATCAGAACAAGAGAGATCTCGATCTCTCTACAACTTCTTTAGTTTTGCGCGAAAATTTCCCGGATTTTCTTATGCATGAATGCAATGCACAAACATGTGTCATGTCTATTTCGAGGTGCTAATCCTGGGATGTTACAGTTTCCGAAAATCATCGTGGAAGATGTCAACACAAGGGGAGGGGTCCTAAAACACAACATAGGGTTGATTAAGAGGGAAATCGAAGATATTCTTCATAAGAAGGGTGACATCAGGACGTGGATGACGAAGGATGGCTATCTACCATTCCCAAAGTCAAGAGGGAATAGTTCTCAAGATCGATGTGTGCGCCTAGCATTATCGAGTATGTGCATAGATCGATGAGTGTAGTGTTGTGTCATAAACTTTACTACTGTGGATGTTGTCGTCGAACTTCTATGATTGTGATCGATATGCTGTCTTTTATGTTTAATTTCTGTGAACATATATGCATGTGAACTCATTTAGTTCTTTTCATTGCATAATATACTAATATGCCTTGTCTATAGAGATGAAAAAGTGGTACATGATATACAAGGGTTGGGTTCCAGGAGTCTACGATGAGTGGGAGGACTGTCAGAAATAGGTGAACAAGTTCAGCAACAACATCTACAAAGGATGCGAAACTTGAGAGGAGGCGGTAGCCAACTGGAGGAACCACCTGTGGAAGGATAACCGGATAAAGATATTACTCTTGCTCACCATCATCACAGTTGTATTCTATTTGACTCTAGTGTAGGTGGTGACCACTTGATTTGTAATGTGAGATGATGAACTTTGTACCAACACTTGTGTAATAATTCTCCACTTGTCACTTGTACTGTGAGTTGATGAACACTTGTGTATCTTGATTGGACCCATTACAAGCGCTCGTGCTAAGATATTAGACAATAGGTGAATTTATTTCTTAATGAGCCTGATGTTTTACTTAATGAGAATTTTATACTTCCTAAGTCTTTATATTATTGTATGATCAGGTACATGGGAGAAGAAGGCATAGCACAGAGCGAGGAGCTAAAGAAAATGGAGCATGGAATGTTGATCAATGAAGCTAGCACGAGGGAGGAGAGGGACGAAGCGCAAGGAGCTACAAAGGACAAGATCAACACCTGGCAGAGTCTCTTCCGCGGCAGAGAAACGATGCCAAATCCTGCCACGGCAGGCTGTCGCGGCACAGAAAGTGGCTGAAACTCTGCCCCGACAGAGTCGTGCCGCGGCATGTTTCAGGCCTATTATTCTACTGCGGCACGGAGCATGCCTGCGCGCTTAAAGGCTGTCCCACCTGGGTCGGCATGTATCTTAGTTTGAGTCGTGTGCATCTACAACTCTTAGCCTAGACGCCCCCTTGACTCTTAAATAGATTGGGCGCCATTTCTAGTAGGTTTTGACCATGTTAAAATATTTTAGAGTTGTTTCTATCTAGAACCTCTGGAATTACTTGTGATCAATTTCTACCAACTACAATTGAGTGTGATCTGTTGTTCCATTAGGAATCAGTAGATTGCAAACTACCGTTTGTGGTCAACGGCTGCATGCACAAGAGCGTGGCGTTGTGAATGTCCCACAGGGTTCGAGAGCTATTGCATTGGCATCAGGGTTCGAGCAGGAGAGTTGATAGCTACAGGATAGTTATCATCCATCCACCCTCATCATCGACTAGTGCTTGCTGAGAAGATCGGGCCACCCCATATCATATTGGTATCATATTTCCTTGTTTACTCGGTGAGCATTCGCAAATCCATCCATAGATTATTTTACTTTTTGTCCTATAAAGAAAAAGCCTCACAAAAAAAAAGAATTGCCATAGCCTAGATTGCATTACTTTCAAGTACTAGTTGCCGGTTGTGTTCCTCCTTTAGATCCGATCTATATTTCTTCTAGTAGTAGTTTCTTTCTAGTTGCAAGTCGAGTTCATCATTTGTTTCCGCCACCACAGTCAGATCCGATATAAGAAAAGAGTCCTGGTAGTTTACTTTTTGCCAATTCGGATTCACAAAAAAAAATCGCTGTCCATCTCTGTTGTGGCACAGAATCGAGCTGTTTTTCTGCCGCGCACCTGCAGAGTCCTATCGTGGCACGTTTTGAGTCTGTTTGTCTGTCGCGAGCTGTTGTCCTGCCGCGACACGTTTTTGAGTTGTTTTCCTGCTGCGCGCTGCCACATCTGCGACACGTTTTTAGCTTATTTTTCTGTCATCACAGCTCCACCACCACTACTTTTGATCATTGTTTTGTTACAAACCCTAGCCATAGTCATTCATTCATAGGTATTAGGAACTTGCCCACTAAGACTAGTTTGCGCTCCACCAGGCTGCTCATAGGTTTCGGTGCTGTGTTTATAATTTGGCCATGATCAAAGTGTGATTCAGAGTATATTAAAAAAAAAGAGAATATAGAAAAAGAAAAAGGATTGTATAAAAATAAAAAGACAATTGTGCAAGAGTCCTAGTGATTTCTTTGTGCACCGATAGATTGAGCAATCTTGTGCTTGTGACATTGAGCCTTGCTAGTGTCTCTCCAGCGTAGTGCAACACCCTTCATAGTTGCATTGCCACGTTTATCTCCACGTGTGTGTTTCTTGGTTTTTTGTACGATCATCACTAGGACTTGTTTGCGGTGTAGTTAGGAGTCCATACCTATAGCTCCACCATAAATAACCTATGTGCCTTGTGATCGTTCTATATACCCTTGATATTCATTTCATCACATCAGTGCATCAGTTTTGATATCATTTTGGTTACGCATCTCTATTCTCTTTGGAACGGTAAGATCTACTCTCTTGTTAGTTGTGAGTGAGATTTGAGTGTTCCACCAAACAGATTTTGTTTATTGCACTAATCTACTAATCATGTCTTCTAGTGATTTTGATGTTGTGGCACAAAAAAGAAGGACGAGGAGCTTATAAACTGGTAGGAATATCAAGCATTGAAGTCCCATTTGACACGTGTGTTCAACCACACAACCAATTCCATTGACAAAAATATTTAGGACGTGCAAGTGACTTCGGAAGCAAACATTCAGGCAGTGTCTACCATACAGACACAATTGACAGATATCAACACCAATGTCACAGCTTTGCAGTGTTCTATAGAGTATTTAACACTTGCACTTGAGCAACAACGTCAGCAACCATTGGATGAAGAGCTAGATGATGATGCTGATGGTGTTGCTGGTGCTGCTCCCCATCTTGGCAGGGGACGGCCTCATGCTCCTGCGCCTGCACCTCTACATGGTCGTGGATTTGCCCCTGTTGGCCGTGCTCGGCGTATACCTCACCAGCCGGTTGATGATGGATTGGGAAAGCCCGACTTCTCAATTCCTAAGTTTGATGGCTCTATTGATCCTGAAGATTACCTCACATGGGAGTTCAAGATTGAAAAATTCTGGCGTTTGTATGAGTACACTGAAGAAAAGAAGTTTAAGCTTGTAGTGTCATAATTTGATGGTTATGCTCTGCGTTGGTGGAATGCTCTTGTGCAGAATAGAAGGGATGACAATGACCTTTGTACCCACCAACTACTTTGTACCCACCAAAGTAGTACAACTTATCATGAAGGAACGCTTTGTACCCACCAACTACTTACGCTCAGTTTTGACAAGTTGACCCAGTTGAAGAAAGGAACCATGACAGTTGATGAGTACTACATGGAGATGGAGATGCTTATGCAACGTGCTAGAATTAGAGAATAACTTGAGATGACCATTCAACGATTTCTCAACAATCTAAAGTTACCAATCAAGAGCATTGTACGCCATCATAGGTATGAGAATATGAACGAGTTACTGCATCATGCTATAGAGGCTGAGTCATAGTAAGCGGAAGAGGCCAAGGAGCATGCTCGTTTTCTAGCTACTAGTCGTTTCTCCAGGGCCACGCCACCACCTATGGTGCCCCCTGCAGTGGCTGCCTGCCACCCTTATCCATCGGTGGTCAAGCATGCTCTCGCGCCCTCTTATGGTTCCTATGCTAAGAAATCCGCTGCTCCTGCTACTAGTTCGGGTTCTAATATGCCAACTGCGCGTACTCGCGATGTGGAGTGTCACACTTGCGGAGGTCGAGGTCACTACAAGAGAGATTGTCCAAACCGCAAGGTGATTTTTGTCAATGAGCAAGGAGAGTTTGAGAGTGGAGATGGTGTTGATCCTCATGATGATGGCACTGGTTATGACATCGAGGATGGTATGGACGCTTTCCCTGAGCATGCGCCTACCATAGTGATCTCTCCACGTATTCTTAGTGTGCAGCCTGTTGTTGACTCTCAACGTTGCAATTTGTTCCAAACTAAAGCTCTTGTTGGCCCTAACAAAGCTTGCAAAGTTATTATTGATGGAGGTAGCTGCAGGAATCTTGTAAGCAAGGATTTATGTGCCAAGCTGAATTTGACTTATTTGCCTCACCTCAAGCCATACTACATACAATGGTTGAGTGACAGTGGTGAGATGAAGGTAAACCATATGGTACGAGTGAATTTTAAAATAGGGCCATACAAGGATTCTATTGATTTTGATGTGGTTCCTATAACTATTTGCCATCTATTATTGGGTCGGCCTTGGCTGTATGATCGCCATGTACAACACAATGGTCGTGCCAATACTTATCACTTGGAGTTTAAGGGAAATAAGATTAACCTGCAATCAATGACACCACAACAGATTGTGAATGAGTCTAGACATAAGATAGAGGTAAACTTGAAGGATGCATCTGTTGACAAGCGTGATAGTGGTGCAGCGTACATGATGTAATAGAGTCTGCAAAGAGTGATATAACGAAAATATAGAGATTGCCTAACCTATTGATGCTAGCCACCAAGAAAGATATGAGAGAGTTTCGAAAGGATCCTACAACCATGCCACTTGTGCTCATGTATAAGGGTGAGGTTTTAGTTTCTAACGACATGACCTCTATTTCTCTTGGTGTATCTACTGTTTTGCAAGACTTTGGTGATGTGTTTACGGACGATGTGCCGGCTGGACTTCCACCCATGCACGACATAGAGCATCAGATATATCTGATTCCAGGCGCCACATTGCCCAACCGTGCACCCTACAGGACCAACCTCGAAGAAACTAAGGAGATACAGAAACAAGTACAAGCGTTGCTCGACAAAGGGTATATTCGCATTTCTCTTATCCCTTGTGTTGTTCCTATTATTTTAGTTCCTAAGAAAGATGATACATGGCGCATGTGTGTAGATTGTAGAGCTATTAATAACATCACTATTCGATATCGTCATCCTATTTCACGCTTAGAAGATATGCTACATGAATTGAGTGGTGCTAATATTTTCTCTAAGATTGATTTGCGTAGTGGGTATCATAAATTAGGATGAAGGAAGGGGATGAGTAGAAAACTGCTTTCAAAACTAAATTTGGCTTGTATGAGTGGCTAGTTATGCCGTTTGGTCTTACTAATGCACCTAGTACATTCATGAGATTAATAAATCATGTTTTGAGAGAATTTATTGGTCGTTTTGTGGTTGTTTATTTTGATGATATACTTATCTATAGCCACAACGAAACTGAATATTGTAGTCATATTCGACAAGTTTTGCAAGTGTTGTGTGATAATAAATTGTATCCTAATCTTGAGAAGTGCACATTTGCAAAAAATAAGATCATATTTTTGGGATATGTTGTATCTAACCATGGGGTAGAAGTAGATCAATCTAAAATCTTATATTATATATATCTATTCTATCTACTAATTTATGTAGAGGTAGGTTCGTCCTCTGAAAATTTCTGTCCGCTTTTTTTTGGACGGTTTTATCCCTGCATGTTTGAGAGTATTACTTTGCCTGCCACCGCGTGAAAAATCCCCTTCAGCTGAAAGACCCCAAATGCCACCCTGGTCAACAACCGACCGCACGCTCAACACCGCTGGACCTCTTGATCTCCGGCCACCAGAGTCGCCTCCCTCCTCGGGCCTATCCGCCTTTCCGGCGACCGCAACGACTCCTTAGATCCCCTCCTCCAGCTCCGCCCGACGGAGAAGACCGTGGCGGCGCATCAGGACGGAGAAGCACGACATGGCATCGACGGCCAGTACCAGGGCGCAGGCGAGCTCGCGTGAGGAGCTTGAACGGGACGAGGACGTGGGATGCTCTGGGACAGGGGAGCCCGGGAGGGGGCTTCAGGGGGCGTGGGGATGGCGCGGCGGCGCACCACGGCAGAGAGGGGACGATGGCGAGGAACACTGGCGCACAGAGCTTGGTCGGGGGCCGGCGTTGGAGAGGGAGTCACCGAGGAGTGCGGCGGAGCGTACGAGAGGACGAGGATAGTGGCGCCTTGCAGGGACCATGGCGAGGCGAGCTAAGCTTGATGTCGATTTCCCGTGTTCACCCTGGCCCGGAGGCGTCCGCTGCTTTCCACTGCCCTCTACCTCGACGGCTCCTTCCTCTGAACTCCCTAAAGGCGCCAGCGACCTCGATGCGCCCTCCGACTCGCTCCGCTTCCCTCTGTCCTCGCCGTGTACCGACGCAGCCGCCCGCGCCTCGCCGCTCGCCACGCCCACGCGCATACGCGTCAGCCGCAGGAGCCGCGACAACAACTACAGCCTCAACTGCTTCTGTTCCCTCACGTTTCTGGCATATCCCGCCCATCTCTGGCGAATCCCATCATACCCTGTCGAAGACGGATGTCTCAGCTCCCCGTAGGTGAAAACCTCACGCAAATCCGCCACCGGAGTCACTCGAAAACATCATCGCAAGTCAGCCCGACCTACAGTCAATTCTACTCCCAAAATTCAGTTTCGCGTTCGCGGAGGACCCCTCTGATCATCACTGTTTCCTCATCGATAAGATTAATCTCTAGAGACACTACAATAACGAGATTTGTGGGTCGTCGTGCTCTCTTCATTCCGGTAAAAATAGCGCCCATTTTTATGCCTTATAGAACTTGCCACCATCTACCGAAGTTCGGCCAACGCTCAGATCCTCGACGATTTCCTCCGTCGGTCCGTCAGTTTCGACCCCGCCGCAGCACCTCTAATCCTCCCATTTTTCATGTCGATGTGGTTCATGTCCGGCACATCTCCTTCGACATATTTTTCACTCCTATGTCCCCTCTACGCACCTACGCAAACCGCAAGCAAATTAGTGCAGCATAACGCTGGCAATCTTCCCGCGAAAATCTGTTGAGCTAGCAATTTTTCGCACGATCTGAATTCGGTTTGTCATCGAGTGGTTCATGCCAATTTGCACGAAGCCCCCTTGGAATTTTCCACTCTACACCCGACGCTCTTACTCTGCAGCTAGCTGGGCCGACCCGTTCCCGCAGGCACCGACGCCTTCAGCCTGACCCGTGAGCGGCAGGCACCAACGCCTTCAGCCTGACACGTGAGCGGCAGGCACCCACGCCGCTGCCCAGTCCTCTCCCAGCAGCCCGGTTGCCTCTAACCCCTTTTTCTTTTTCAAAACATTTTCTTTAATAATTCAATTGATCCAAATCCACTTTCAAATTCATAGATGCAAATTTATTCAGAATATGAAAATATTTTTAAAATGAATAGTAAATGATTTCCATAGATGAATTCAAATCCATTTTTAAAAATTACAGAAATGCCCCTAACTATTACAGCTAATGACAATTTTGTCCACTTCTATTTAAAATGCGATTATTTATAACTTTTGAAAAATAATATATGTTTTCTTATACGCTATGCCACCTCAGAGTGGAATAATCGTTCGGTCCACTGCCCCTGCCGACCTCGCACGCCGCTGCTCAATCCCCTTTTTTCGCCTCCATTATAAAAAAATTATGCCACTGCCGTCGGCGTTGAGGCTCGCGGTGCCGCAGAGGATGGAGATATCACATGGGCACCAAGTTGGAGTTGATGGCGTGGACAGTGAGGGTGATCCTACTCCCTTAATCCATAGCAACTCTTGTCCTTTCTCGTCGTGGCGAAGTTTGTGGCTCCAAAGAAGGATATCCTAGCAGTCGTATAGGTCTTGGAGTTGAAAAATAATACATGATTAACAAGCCATGGCAACGCACGGACGTCTTTTCCGCTGAGCTACCACCAGGACTACCTCCTATTAAAGGAATTGAGCACTAAATTGATCTAATTCCTGGTGCTACGTTGCCCAACCGCGCGCCATATAGAACCAATCCAGAGGAGACAACGGAGATACAACGCCAAATTCAGGAACTACTCGACAGAGATCATATTCGTGAGTCCCTTAGCCCTTGTACTGTTCCTATTATTTTGGTACCTAAGAAAGATGGTTCTTCGCGCATGTGTACTGATTGTAGAGCTATCAATAATATTACTATTCGATATCGTCATCCTATTCCATGTTTAGATGACATGCTTGATGAATTGAGTGGCTCTACCATGTTTTCTAAAATTGATTTGCGTAGTGGTTACCACCAGATTCATATGAAATTAGGAGATGAATGGAAAACAACATTTAAAACTAAGTTCGGTTTATATGAGTGGTTAGTAATGCCGTTTGGTTTAACTAATGCACCTAGCACTTTCATGAGATTAATGAACGAAGTTTTACGTGCTTTCATTGGACGTTTTGTGGTCGTCTACTTTGATGATATTTTGATTTATAGCAAATCTTTAGAGGATCATTTGGACCATTTACGTGCTGTTTTCAATGCTTTACATGATGCACGTTTGTTTGGTAACCTTGAGAAGTGCACATTTTGCACCAATCGAGTTGCGTTTCTTGGCTATGTTGTTACATCATAGGGTATTGAAGTGGATCCAGCCAAGATTGAAGCTATTGAGAATTGGCCGTAGCCCAAGACGGTCACACAAGTGAGGAGTTTTCTTGGCCTCGCTGGTTTTTATAGGCGCTTTGTCAAAGACTTTGGATCAATTGCCGCGCCGCTGAATGAACTTACCAAGAAGGATGTGCCCTTTGTTTGGGGCGATGCACAACAACAGGCCTTCGTCATATTGAAAGATAATCTAACACATGCTCCCTTTCTCCAACTTCCTAATTTTACTAAGACTTTTGAGCTTGAATGTGATGCTAGTGGAATTGGTTTGGGAGGGGTGTTATTACAAGAGGGAAAACCTGTTGCATATTTTAGTGAAAAATTGAGTGGGGCTAGTCTGAACTATTCTACTTATGATAAAGAATTATATGCGTTGGTTCGGACATTAGAAACTTGGCAACATTATCTATGGCCTAAAGAATTTCTTATACATTCTCATCATGAATCCTTGAAGCATATTCGTAGTCAAGCTAAGTTGAATCGTTGTCATGCAAAGTGGGTTGAATTTATTGAGTCTTTTCCTTATGTTATCAAACACAAAAAGGTTAAAGATAATATTATTGCCGATGCTTTGTCATGCCGTTATACTTTGTTATCTCAACTTGACTTCAAAATATTTGGATTAGAAACTATTAAGGAACAATATGTGCATGATGCTGAATTTAAAGATGTGTTGCAGAATTGTAGAGATGGTAGAACATGGAACAAGTTCGTCTTCAATGATGGATTTGTGTTCCGTGCTAACAAACTATGCATTCCGGATAGTTCTATTCGTCTTTTGTTGTTACAGGAGGCACATGGAGGAGGATTGATGGGACACTTTGGTGTCAAGAAAACGGAGGATGTTCTTGCTGCACACTTCTTTTGGCCACGTATGCGTCGAGATGTTGAGAGATTTGTGGCACGCTGCACTACTTGTCAAAAAGCTAAGTCTCACCTTAATCCACATGGTTTATATATGCCTCTTCCTGTTCCTAGTGTTCCTTGGGAGGATATTTCTATGGACTTTGTTTTGGGATTTTCACGAACACAGAAGGGGAGGGATAGTATTTTTTGTTGTTGTGGATCGGTTTTCTAAGATGGCACACTTTATTCCTTGTCATAAAACGGATGATGTTGCGCATATTGCTGATTTGTTCTTTCGTGAAATTGTTCGTTTGCATGGTGTGCCAAATACTATTGTTTCTGATCGTGATACTAAATTTCTTAGCCACTTTTGGAGATGTTTATGGGCTAAGTTGGGGACTAAATTGCTGTTTAGTACTACATGTCATCCCCAAACTGATGGACAAACTGAAGTAGTAAATAGAACTTTGTCTACTATGTTGCGGGCTATTTTAAAGAAGAACTTAAAATTATGGGAAGAGTGTTTACCTCATATAGAATTTGCTTATAATCGTTCGATGCATTCTACCACAAAGATGTGCCCATTTGAGATCGTGTATGGTTTTGTTCCTCGTGCACATATTGATTTATTGCCTTTACCTTCTTCGGTGCAAAATAATTTGGATGCTACACAACGCGCTGAAATGATATTAAACTTGCATAAGACTACTAAAGATAACATTAAACACATGAATGCTAAGTATAAACTTGCTGGGGATAAAGGGAGAAAGCATGTTGTGTTTGATGTTGGAGATCTTGTTTGGTTACATTTGCGTAAAGATCGTTTTCCTGATTTACGCAAGTCTAAGTTAATGCCGTGTGCAGCTGGTCCCTTTAAGGTGTTAGAGAAAATAAATGATAATGCATATAAACTTGAGTTGCCTGCAGACTTTGGTACGGTTAGTCCTACGTTTAACATTGCAGATTTGAAGCCTTACTTTGGTGAGGAAGATGAGATTGCGTCGAGGACGACTTCAATTCAAGAAGGGGAGCATGATGTGGCCATCCCTTCTATTGATACAACCGTTGTACCTACAGCTACACACATACAAGGACCCATCACAAGATCTCGTGCCAAACAACTTAACTATCAGGTACTTTCGTTTCTTGGAACTATTCCTCACATACATGAGAATATGATGCTGCCTAAATCAGATGTACTTCTTACTCTTAGGAATGATGGACCAAGCATGGATGATAGGGACAAGTATTGGAGCACGACCATGCATGGAGATGGCAACAAGCATGTGATGATCCAAGAGAAGGCCACGGATGAAGATTTCAGAACTCTAAGGCCACCATAAATGACGAAAGAAGGCTTAGACGAAATATTCAAGATTAATACTTCACGAATTCGTCCATAGCTTAATATGGTGCTGCGACACCTTTATTTTGGGCCAGGCCCTTGTAATTTTCGCAGGATTTTAAATAGCTACTTTTTAGAGTCCGTATTTGAGGGGAAAAGGACTTCTAGGGTTGGATTCGACCACCACTTCCATGGCTGGCCGAAACCCCACCTTTTCCTCAAATACTCCCCATATCCGTCACCCTAGACTCAGATTTTGTTTAGACATTAAGTTAGCCATCGTAGCAACTTCGCCAAGGCTCGAGCGTCGCAGAGGCCTCTTGTACTTCGCACCTATACAGGATCCCACCTTTTCAATAAAGCTTTCCTCTTAATCCGCAATATCTTGATTGCAATATTGGTTCTTACTTGTTCTCGATTTCAGGTAGGAATTAAGACCTCTTTGGTCAGGCTAATCGTGTTCCCGCAGGATCGGTAACCTCCAGGAGATTGGCCTAGCGATTGCATTGGCGCTCATGCTCGCACGTGTAGTCGGATCGTCAAGCCCGAACTCCACCAAATCGATTATCACTTTCTCATCGAAAGATCTGACACCTTTGCCCTATCGCAGTGGTCCGCGGCGTAGAGCGGGGCTTGCGTACGCCGGAGAGGCGGAGTAGGGCATGTTGATGTCAACGCCGAAGGCCGAAGGAGGGCGCGGCGCCGGACAAGGGAAGAGCACATTGGGGTTGAAGCCGCCGTCGAACTCGGGCGACGAGGAGTACCTCTGCCGAGCAGCCGCCTGGCCCTCCAGGAAGCTGGCCGGAGAGATCGGCGAGAATCCGACGGGTGAGCCGGCGCTCGCCTGGCTTCCCTAGTGTGGTGGGTACGGCGCGGCCATCAACGCTGAACGCGTCACCGCCGCCTGCTTCGCCTTCACCATCGCATGTTCTTCCGCCACCGCCTTCTCCATCGCCTTATCCTCCTCCGCTTGTTGTTGCCGGAGCTTCGCCCTCTCCTTACTGTCCTTCCATTCGGCCGACGAGATCTTCCTGGCGTGCTCCCTCTTCTCCCACTCGGCCGAGGTCATGCCCTCCGGCTTGGTCGGCGGCGCTCTTGGCTTCCTCGCCTTCTTCTCCGCCGGACCCTCGCCGAGGATCGATCTGGGTTGGACGAAGCTCTTGGGCGGCATGTCGGGCGGGGTGATCGGCGGAGCGTCGGGGGTGGGGGAATGGGGAAGAAAGGAGGGAGGGGAGAAGAAAAGGGAGGGAGATCGGTGAATTAGCGGGAGTGGTGCCTTCTCTCGCCGACAGAGCTGGCCCACGCCCGTTTTCGCTGAGTTCGGTGTTCCCAGGGCGTACCTGGGATCCTGGGTATGGCCTGGGTAGGACGGACCCAAACACGCCGAAATCCAGACGAAAACAGGTCCCTGGGTACGCGACTGAGCCGATTTTCGGTGTCCGGACCGGCGTCCTGGGTAGGCGAGTGGAGATGCTCTTAGGTTTATGTACTGTATACCTACAATTGCTAATTTAGTCACGGTTAATTTCCTCTATTACTCTTTGATGTTTAATTCATAACTCAATTGATGGACATATGGTTATGGTTAATTTAATCCCCTAATTAATATTTGTGTCCTCTCTCAAACCGAGCTATCGTTCTACATTTCCACCTGAGATCAATATGCCGCTGCCTCCGCCCTCCCGATAGAATAAGTCACAGCTCTTCCTCCTAGATGTCTTCGGTTGTTCACGTTCTACAAATCATACCGATCCATGAGGCTAGCATAATGGCGTTCATTTTTTTTTGGAAAAGAGTATATATTAATATCACAAGGATACCAATTACACCCGGCCTCTGCAACAAAGCATGCCCTAGCGGCTTTATGGATGCACACAACCCAGAAAAAAGAAAGAAGAATTGCAAAAAAGAAAAGTCCCGCTATAGAGAACTAATCCTCAAAGCAACAATAGTGACACCATCAGAACAGCACCAGTAGTCCCCACTCCAATAACAACGCCTTCAAGAAGTAAACAGTGCCCAAGCACCCTCGTTGCCTGATCAAAGATCATAGGTTTTCACCCTGGAGAAAGTCCTTGCTCACAAAACAATGCCTTTAACAAGGTCATTGCCAGGCACAACCAGTTAAGGCCAGACCTTGGATTTTCACCCTGCAAGATAAGACTGGGAACTCCCCCTGTGTTGTATTCCCGCACCAACAGTCGCTGCAACGAGTCCCAGAACACGCAGCCAGATCTCCGTCCCCACAATAACAAAAATCACCATTGCTACCCTCATATTTCGCTTTGTTGACATTGACATGGTTATACCCTATGGGTACACGACATTAGCATACCTGGTCCATCCCAAGGAAGGCCCACAAGAACATACGCGGCCTGTGAAGATTTTCGGGTGTCCCAAGCCCATGACATCTTCGGATCCTTGGAGAGAAAGACTAGAATAGATAGAATATTCAACGGGGCAAACCCTAAACTTGTAACCGACTCGATCTGTGTCCGGGACCTGCCTAACTCTATATAAAGGCCAGGAGGGCACGGCGAGGAGGGCATCCTTTTTCCACCGCATACACACCTCCATGCCAGATTGCATCTGCGCACCCCTGTACTTTTCGGTTCCGCCGTAATCAAGAGCAGACAAGCAGGAGTAGGGTTTTCCCTCTGGGGGCCTGGACCTGGGTAAATCTCGTGTCCCCTGGTTGCTCGTCTCTTAACCGTTTGTGATCTCCAGCACCCCCATCTTCTCCAAAACCCAAGCTCATAACAATGGGCATTAACGAGTCGAAACCTGGTCAATTGGCGCCGTCTGTGGGAATCGGGGGCGCTGATTGTGCGATCGTGACGGTTCCGACCAAAGCGATCCACAACTGCTCGGAAACAGAGAGCCATCTCCTCTTCGGCGCTTTCGACTTCACCGCCCACTCGCCAGCCACCATGAAGGACTTCGAGCCCGTAGGCGACGGGCTCGAGATTCTGTTTGGGAGCTTCTGCTTCCAGGTGGGACAGACCGGCACTTTCCGCCTCCCAGAGCGAGTAACACTGCCATCGATTAGGCCCGCCTCGTGGGCCCCGCATCCCAGTGTGCTACGCACGTCAATGTAGACAAATGAGTCATACGACAGTAGCAGCTGCAACTCGGATCTGTGCGACCCTCTGTCGGATGAAGGAACCTATTGTTCCGGATCCAAAAGTTGCGACAACAGCGATCCAATCCGTGAGCGCTACTAGTGCGCTGTGGTCATCCAAAGTGACATGGAACAACCACCAGGTTCGAGTGCCCACGTGCCACCACCTAACCCACATGGTAGAAATGGAGAAAACAAGAGGCAACCATCCCCCCACCCAACGAGGACGACCCTGATGCCCATCAAAGAATTCACCTCAACGAGGAAGGATGGAACCAGGCACGCGAACCCGTGGCGGGCAATAAAATCCTGCCTGTGGATGCTTCACGGGACCTGTTGATGGCATACCACCTGCTCCCCATCGAAGAGCATAAAAAGCAGGTGAAGATGCAGGAGCTACTCGATAAACGCAAGCAGCCTCGGAGTCCAGCGTGCGGCGAGCTGCGGTCTCTGCCACTGGCGGCTCCATATCGCACGGCAATCAAGCCAACACGCATCGCTCTCGTACGGATAACATGGATCCCGCCGCACGTCGCGAGGTGACTCAAACCCTCAACACGTCCTTCATGGAGATGGATGCCAACGACAACGTCATCCCGAAGACGCCACAAGCTACGATCATGGCATCCACCACATATCTCGTGTCCCATCCACCTCCGGTGGGGGACCCGAAGACGGTCATGCATAAGTCAGCACTAGCCGGACTCGGACTCGTTGGAGGTGCACTCCACAAGGAAGCTCCTACGGAGCCAAAAAAGAAGGCTACGGTCAGATTCAACCGCAGCCCCACGCCCTCAGACGAAGAGGAGGAAGACGAGCACGATCTACCACAACGACACAAGAGTCCACAACATCGGAGCCACGACTACGACGCTCAAAGCGAACTCGCTCAATGCAAGGTCGACAAGGCACGTGCCAAACGCGCGCGCTCATCCGAATCTGAAGAGGATGATGATGGAGAACTCTGCGGAGCTCGATGCTTCAGCAGATTTGTTCGGCGAACACGGATGCCGAGAAATTTCAAGCTCCCTTCGGACACTCCGAAGTTTCACGGTACTCATAACCCTAAGGCATGGCTCAGCGACCACCTGTCGTCCATCAAGCTGCACGGCGGAAACAAAAACACTGCCCTGCAGTGCTTTCAGCTGCAGCTGACAGGCGCATCCCGGATCTGGCTCAGCAGCCTGTCCTCGGGTTCCATCCGAAGCTAGGAGGAACTAGTGTAAAGTTTCATCCGAAACTTTAAGGGTACCAGCAAGAGGCCAGTCTCGATAGAGGAGCTGCGGGCTTGCACTCAACGAACGGGCGAATCCATTCGCTCGTACATACTACGTTGGTCCAACATCAAGAACTCCGTGGCACACATCTCCAAGAAGAGAACGACCGACGCCTTCAAGGATGGCGTCAAACGCCAGGAATTCAAGGAAGAACTTGGGCGCATCAAGCCCAAGACACTCGACCACCCCATGGACATCGCCAACAGGTGGGCAGATGGCGAGGATTCCGTCCACCGAGCACACTTGGACGAGGAAGAAGACTACAGACGCAGAGGTGAGCACCGTAGCAAGCGAAGATCACGCGTCTACGACGATCGCGATGGAGCCGACATGGTTGCGGCTGGCTACACCGAGCGCCGCAACGAAAACAACCGCAGTAGTGGCGGATACCGTGGAAACAACTTCCGCAATGGAGGACGCCCAACGCAAACGTGGCAGCGCCGCGGTCGCGACGACGAACCCTCGGCATACGACAAGTTGTCGGGCCCATGCACCATCCACTTCTACATCGACAAGCAGGATAGCAAAAAGAAGGCCAGCCACATGCTCAAGAACTGCCGCGAGTTCCAGAAACTCAGCGAGGGCTTAGCC
Source organism: Avena sativa (assembly GCA_916181665.1). Lineage (NCBI taxonomy): Eukaryota > Viridiplantae > Streptophyta > Magnoliopsida > Poales > Poaceae > Avena > Avena sativa. The sequence goes on from OV702280.1 coordinate 144,243,192, forward strand.
CAGATGAGACAACAGATCCCGAACCCTGGGTTCGGACACGCACCCGCACCAGGAAACATCGCCCACAGAGCTCCTCCACCACCACCCGTGGGACCTTTGAATCACGCGCTCGTGCAAAACAACGGCGTAAACGGTTACCCCGCAGCGAAAGGGTCCCTGATGATCCAAAAGGGGCACCCAACAAACAGGGTGCAAAAGAAGATCACCCGCCAGTTCAGCCTGGTTGTGACCTCTCCACCCGCCATCCCTGAGTACCTCAGTGGTTCGGAGTCCTGCATCACATTCAGTCATTCGGATCACCCCCGCCAGATCCCCCACCCAGGTCATGCTGCCCTGGTGCTTGAGGCGCAAATCATAGGGTTTGAGATGAGTCACGTCTTCATGGACGGCGGCAGCCGCATCAACCTGATGTTCTCTAGCACCCTAGCAGCAATGCGGATCCTGCTGTGCAGCCTGGAACAATCCGACACAATGTTCCACGACATAGTCCCAGTGAAGGGCATATTTCCCCAGGAAAAATATGGCTCGATATCATCTTCGGCAAACCCGAAAACTTTCGGTGTGAGCGGCTCGAGTTCGAAGTGGTGGACTGGCCATCACAATACCATGCCATCCTCGGACGCATGGCATTCGCAAGGTTTGTGGAAGTACCGCACTACGCGTACCTGCTACTCAAGATGCCAGGACCTAGGGGCGTCATCACCGTTCAGGGCAGCTTCACCCGATCCGACCACTACGACAGGGACTTCAACAGAATCTCAAAGTCGTTCGGCATGCAGGAGGAGCTCACAAGGCTTCGAGAGGTGACAGACAATGGGGCACCCCCAGTCTCCAGGCAAAATGCACCCGACATGTCATTCGATCCAACAGTCAGCACGAAAAAGGTGCAGGTCCACCCGACGGACGCCTCCAAGGCGGCGCTGATTGCCAACGACCTCAGCCCTGCATAGGAAAGCGCGCTCGTCGAACTCCTCTGTGAGCGCTAGGAAATCTTTGCCCGGTGTCCTGCGGACATGCCAGGAGTTCCCAGGGAATTCTCCGAGCATGCACTCAATGTGTTTCCAGACGCCAAGCCCATCAAACAGTCCATCCAATGATTTTCCGAGCCACGGGCCGAAGCTGTTGGAATCGAAGTCAACAAATTGCTCGACACCGACTTCATCCCGGAGATCAAGGAGAGCGGGCTGGCAAACACTATGTTGGTCCCTAAAAAGGACACGGACATCCTGCGGATAAAAAGGACACGGACATCCTGCGGATGTGTGTGGACTTCACATCGCTCAACAAGCACTGCTCGAAGGACCACTTCCCTCTACCTCGGATTGATCAAATCATCGATTCGACTACAGGATACGAGAAACTCTCGTTCCTTGATGCCTACTCAGGCTACAATCATATTCGACTAAAGGTCAAAGATCAGGAGAAAACATCGTTCATCACGCCGTTCGGAGTATTCTGCTACAACACAATGCCCTTCGGGCTGAAGAACGCAGGTGCCAGGTACCAGCGGTGCATGCAGGCATGCCTGAAGAGCCAGATCGGCCGCAACATACAAGTCTATGTCGATGACATAGTTGTTAATACAAAGGAGGCAAAGACACTGATCGACGATCTCCGCGAGACGTTCGACAACCTTGATCACTACAAGATCAAGCTGAACCCAGAAAAGTGCGCCTTCGGCGTCCCATCTGGCCAACTTCTTGGCTACTTCATCTCTCAGCGAGGGATTGAGGCGAACCCGAAGAAAATCCGGGTCATACTGGCCATGGAGAAGCCGAAGAACCTCAAAGGTGTCCAGCAGCTCGCTGGGCGCACTGCGGCGTTGAGCAGATTCATCAGCCGCATGGGTGAGAAGGCCCTGCCTTTCTACCAGCTGCTACGCAAAGCAGAAAAATTCGAGTGGACACCTGAAGGAGACGACGCATTCGAAGATCTCAAGCGGCTGCTATCCACCTCGCCCGTCCTGGTCACACCAAAGGAACGCTAGCCTCTACTGCTATACATAGCAGCCACGCATCAGGTGGTCAGCACCGTGCTCATGGTCGAACGACCCGAAGATGGCAAGACCCATGGGGTCCAACGCCCAATCTACTACCTCAACGAGGTATTGAGACCAACAAAACAGAGGTACCCTCACTACCAGAAACTCGCCTATAGCGTGTTCATGACGGCTCGTCGGCTAAGCCACTACTTCCAGGAGCATCAGGTGATGGTCATCAACGAGGCGCCACTGATCAACATCCTGAACAACCCCGAGGCTACATGACGCGTAGCCCTGTGGGGCATCGAGCTGTCCCCTCTAGACATAGTCTACGAGAAGCGCCACGCGATCAAATCTCAGGTCCTCCCGGACTCCCTCGTCCACTGGATGGAGCTACAGCTGCCGGACACCCCGGATATGACGCAATCATGGACGATGCACTTCGACGGCTCCAAGCGCGAGGCTGGAGTAGGAGCCGGTGTCATACTGACGTACCCACAAGGCGACAAGATGAAATACGTCCTCCGGATGAAATTTCGGGCCTCCAACAATGAAGACGAATACGAGGCCCTCATCCGTGGAATGAAGATGGCAAAGATCTGCGGCGCAACGCGCCTAGTCATCTACGGTTACTCGAACCTCGTCATCCAACAGACGATGAACGAGTGCGATGCACACGCCACTAACATGATCGCGTATCGCGCGCTCTACAACTCACTCGAGGGAGACTTTGACGGCTGCGAGCTTTGGCACGTTGGAAGGGAAAGGAATGAGGAAGCCGATAGACTCGGCAACATCGGCTCCACCCGTGCACGGGTGCCACCAGGCGTGTTTCTCGAGCAAATCTGCGTCCCCTCCATCAAACGGAAATTCCCCAAAGGATCACCCGAAGAAGCAGAGCACTCGGGGGTTGCGCTGCCTGAAGGACCAGAAGGACCGGAAAAGATCGACACGGAGTTCGCGTTGGTCAACCTAATGCAGGTCATGGCAATCGAAGAAACATGGATGCAATCGTACCTTCGGTACCTGATAAACAGGGAACTGCCTGATGACCCGACAGATGACCGACGCATATCTCGCCGGTCCAAGGCCTTGATTATCATCAATGGCGAGCTGTACAAGCACAACACTTTGGGTGTACTCCAAAGGTGTGTCACCATCGGTGATGGCAAAAACATCCTCCAAGACATCCACGAGGGCATCTGCGGCCATCACGCGGGCAGCTGCGCCCTCGTCGCCAAAGCTCTATGAGCTGGATTCTACTGGCCAACGGCCATGAACGATGCCAAGGACATCGTCCAGAGGTGCAACGGCTGCCAGAGGTTTGCGGATAAACCACACGCACCAGGGTCGGAGCTCAGGCCCATACCTCTGGCCTGTCCCTTCACCCAATGGGGCCTCGACATGATCGGCAAACTTCCCAAGTCTTCGAAAGGAGGCCACGTCTACCTCCTGGTCGGAGTCGACAAGTTCACCAAGTGGATCGAAGCCATGCCCGTCTCAATAAAAAGGGCAAAATGGCCGTCAAGTTCTTCGAATCCATAGTCTACAGGTTCGGCATGCCGCACAGCATCATCACGGACAATGGATCGAACTTCATCTCCAAAAAATTCCAGGACTTCTGCGAAGTCCTTGGGATCAACATATCATACGCCTCCGTGGCGCACCCGCAAACCAACGGGCAGGTCGAAAAGGCCAATGGCCTCGTAGGTGGCGGCATCAAGAAACGCCTACTCAGCCCACTCGAACGGCTTGCGGGAGCATGGGCAGAAGAGCTACCCTCCGTCCTCTAAAGCTTGCGCACAACTGGCTACACGCCCTTCTTCATGGTGCATAGAGCCAAAGCCATGTTACCTGTGGAAGTACACCATAAGGCCCCGCGGGTCGTCGCCTACATCGAAGCCAAATCAACGGCCGCACTCGAAGACGCCGTCGACACACTCGACGAGGCACGCGACATCGCCGCGGCTCGCTCGGCGGTCTACCAGCAGAGCCTCCACAACTATCACAGTCGCCGGCTGCGCCCAAGGTCCTTTGTCGAAGGAGACCTCATCCTATGACTCAAGCAAGAGCGACCGAAAAAGCTCGAGTCACCTTGGGAAGGACCCTACGTCGTCACCGAAGTCATCCCAGGTGGTGCCTACTGCCTCAAGCACGTGGAGTATGGAGTTGCATACTCCAACCCAGAGAACGTCGCACAATTGCGACGCTTCTATCCCTAGCCATCCCTATTTACTTTCAATAAGGCTACTCAGCCAAGGCTACTTAGCCGGAGAATGTACCTCTTCATTAAGATATGAATAAAGCTAAGTGTCTCGCCCAAAAATTTATCTTTCCCTCACATTACTTTATGTTACAACACACTCGGGGGCTCCGCCTCACCTCACGACTTCGTCGACAGAGGATAAACGCATGTACACCTGAGTAGCTGATCACGTCAGGCTAACGAAAAGGGCATGCATACAACCAAGCACCACGTGCTAATACAAATAACCTTTACAACAAAGGGCACAATAAGCCCACTCGAAGTATATACAAGTTTTACATCTATCTTTTTTATAGGGCCTACCTATTCTGAAGGATCACATGCGCCCGCTGCTTAAAAAGATCTACAATCTCTTCGGCATACTGCCTAACAGCCGCGTAATGCGGGCGCATATCCCATAGGCTACCATCTGGTCGAGGGGGTGGCCCAGCGGCCACCACCGCAAGATCAACATCTGGATGGCGTAGCTGAACAAGCGACAGGGCGGCCTTCACCCCTGCAATCAACTGGTTCCGCACCAACTCCCTGACGTGACCCACGTCCCAAAACTTTGCCAACAAACCCCATAGAGTTGAAGGCGCCTCATCAAGAGGAAACATGATGTGCAGAATCGACGCCAGAGAAGTTCTCACCTGCCTTAGCACCCGTGACACCTGATGAGCGCGATCTTGCACAGTCGCAAGGACAGTGGCCCGGTCGCGGTCCATCCAGAAAAAGCCTCCGGCTTACATATCCTGTTGGGTCAAGCAGTGTCTGAACTACAAAGCGCTCCTTCTCCTCGCTCGGAACAAGATTGGCACCTGCAGAAAATACAGAGTAAGATGACACGCAAACCATGCACATCCGAAAACTAGCAGTAGCTCAAGGAAACTTACACTGCAGCTGCTCGGCCAACTACCACATCTCCCCCATCAGATACTCCTCCTTGGCGGTAGCCCGCTCCGCCTTCGACTTCCACATGTCCGCACGGCCTCGGATGCCAAGTGTCTCCTTCTCAAGGATGTGGACGCCGTCACGAAGAAAAACAAGTTGCGATGCATCATCCAAAGATGGTCACGGCTGAGGGGCAGACGAACTATCAACGGGATCCTCACCCGAAGGTCCCTAAAGGAAAAAAGGCAAGAATATGAACAACACACGACCGAGCAACAACTTGAAGCATCATTTATATACAACAAAAGGCCACTGCGTGGCACAAGGAAAATATTCGACAAATATTACAGCAAAAGAAGAAGACAACTATCCTAAAGCTACAACAACGAAGCCTAAGCAGCCGCATCTGGAGTGGCCTCGGAGCCAGAGTGCCTGCTCTTGACCTCCTCCTACTGCTTCGCCGCATACTCCGCTAGAAGGTCAATGAGATTTGGCCCATAGAGCTTACAGCGAGAAGAGAAAAAGCAAAAGCTACCTCGGAGCCGTCAGGAGATGTTGGCATCTAAGAAGTGACCTGATGAAGATCCAACTCCACCCCGGACTCCATGGCCATAGCAAGCCCCATGAAGCGCCGATGCCCTTCTGCTTGCGCTTGAAGGTCGTAGGTGCATCCGCTAACAGCGCATCCGCCAAAGAATCTACATCCTCAAGGGCAGCGCCCTTGGGAACAATTTCCTTGTAGAAGCACCCGAGGATCTCCTTGGCCTTGGCAAGGGAGCCAACAGCAGTACCGCAGCGGTCTTCGACTGCCGCGGCGGCATCATCCAGAGCGCTCCCGTGCTCCAAGGCACAGCGATCGAATTCAATGCCCGAGGCATCTGGAGCAAAAGGAAGACAAAGTAGGAATCGTATAAGGGCATGAAGACAAAGCAGCCGACAAACCAAAGACAGGCAAAAGCACTTACCGGAAACGTCCTTGGCAGCAGCCATCACCTTCTCAGCCACCTCCTTCTCGCGCGCAGCCGCAATAGTGGCGAGCTACTCTTCGTGATCCGAAGCTTGCCACTGAAGGCGCTGCTTGGCCGTGGCTGCATCAGCCAACTCCTACTCAAGGCGCACCTTCGTCCCAATGGCACCCTCAGCTTTCTTCTCCGCTCGCCCAAGGCTCTTTTTGAGAGCATCAAGCTGGCGAAGGGTAGCGTTATTTTCATCTGCAAAAACACCAAGAACATTCATAAGCAAGACAAGCTACAGACAACCAAGCAGATGAAAAAGAACAAGATCAATTCAGCACGTACCTCGAAGTTGCCGCATGCTGGCGTCCAGCGCCAGATGCTGCTACACAAGCAGGTTCGCACTATGCACAAAGGGCTGCGGAAGGAAGCAAATGAAAACAATCAAGAAAGAATCAAGAAAAGGGCTCGGCGGCTGCACCCCGCAATGAGCACAACGTCGAGAAAAAAACGACCGGAAAAAGACTCGGGGGGATCCCCCAGGACAAAAGGGAAAAATAACTTACATGCTCAGATGGAGACTCCTAAGGTCCCGGTGTAGTATTCTAGGAGACGATCACTCGAGCCTCCTGCGGAGAGGGCTTCAGATCATTGCCCCCAGAGGTGTCCACCGTGTGAGAGGGAGGGGGCGTCAGTTTCGACTCCCCTACGGCCTCCTGAGTGGCCTCATTAAAAGAGCCCTCAGAGGAGTGGCTGCAAGGTAAACACCAATAAAAAAAAGACAAGAAGACAAGAAAATACGAACGCCTAGAATCCGAAGGTACTTATGAGTCGATGTCGCTCATGTCAAATACGGGCAGCGCCCTCTTCTCTTTGTTCTTCTTCTTGGCCGGCGGCTGTGGCGCCATAGCCCACAGAGGCACAGCCAGAAAAGGCGAAGAAGAAGCGCCATCATCTCCGCTGTGGTGGACAAGGAACAGCGGGTCCCTAGGCATCAGCGGAGTCAAGGAATCCGAAGATTCGCTCGAGCTCCGTGCCCACTAACAAGTCTGCCCCTCGCTCGCCTTGGGGGCTTCCTCAGTCGGCGATTGCGCCGGCAGAAGCTCAGACTCGGAGTCCACAACTTCGTTGTCCTGCGCAATCGGAAACCTTTCGGGTAGTGGAGGCACCATGCCAGGCACCTTGACCTCCTGCACAATGAAGACATAAACGTTAAGTACAAGCAATCATAAGGAAAAGCACTCGAAAAAAGGCGCTACGCGCACGTCGCGAATCTACACCTGCGGAACTAGTCTCGCGGCACTGAACGGGGGCATCAGCGACTTCCCCGGAAGGTCCTCATCAGACTTGTACTTCAGCAGAGGCCGAAGAACTTTGTCGAGGTCCTCCCTGGAGAGATCCTCAGCCGAAACTCTCGTCGGGTCATGGCGGCCAGAGTAAAGTAATATCGGATGCGCCCTAGCCTGCAGTGGCTGCACTCGACGTTTGAAGAAGGTGCGGATGATGTCCACACCGTTCACCTCCTTCTCCACAACCATCTGGAGATCCTCCACCCGATGGTAGAGCTCCTCTACCTCCTCCACCTCGCCCTCCAGGATATGGTTCTTCCAGGATCTCTGCTTCAAGATCTCCTGGGTGGAGTCGAAAGGGGCAAGGACGAAGTTTTGCCCGTCCACTGTGCAGTCGCAGATATAAAACCACTTCCTCCGCCAGTATTGGACGGGCTCAGACATAGAGAAAGAGAAGAAAAGAACAGTAGATCGGATGGAAATGATGCAGCCGCCAAGCGGATAGACCTCGCCGGTGCCGGACTGCCTCTTAACGGAATAGAGCTTCCGGAAGAGGCCAAAGTGCGGCTCGATACCGAGCCAGCACTCGCAAAAAGCATTGAAGCAGGCGATGTGGAGAAGAGAATTGGGCGAAAGATGGTGGAGTTGGATGCCATAGAAGAACAATAGTCCACGCAGAAAATCATGGACTTGGAGCGAGAGGCCGCGAAGAACAAAAGCGAAAAACATTACCCGAAACCCTGCGGGTGGACGGGGTGTTACCTCATCTCCAGGGATCTTGACGGCCTCCTTATACCGCGGGATGAAACCCGCATCACGAAGCTTGCGTAGGAACCCTTGCGCGTCTCCGAGCGCAGCCATCCACCATCGGTGATGCGGCGGTGGTGTTTTTCTTGACGCCGGAAGCAGCACTTATGCCTGCTCTGGTGGAGGCCTTCTTCGACTTCCCCATCGTGGCGCATTGACGGCGACGGTGTGCGCGCAAGAATGAGGAAGGGAACGATTGAAGAATGTCCAGTGCGCGCAAGGATGAGCTCGTGAAAATGGAGGTAGTGAAAGCAAATGGCTAAGGGTGAAAAAAAACTACAACTTTCCCCATAGTTATAAGGACGAAGACGATGAACAGGGACCGTTCATCTAGAAGCCCTAACACTAGGATCAGATCCAACCGTCCGCATGTCAACATAGCAGCGAACCGTCGCTCGCACGGCGTCCACTACGCACGGAAACCGATGAGACGCCGTAATTCTCGACACATCGCGCATGACCAGTTAACTCCAAGTCAGAAAGTGGGACCCACGTTCATCCAGTCACGAAACCTCTGGCGCTGCAGATGGTTGAGGTCACCGATCATCAGCACCGACGTCATCAATAGCAACGGTTAGAAATCTTTGGCTGACAGCTAAAATTTACTCACTTGAATCTACGATTCGAGCAACTACTCGGGGGCTACTCCTATCAAGAGCGCTGGCCGCACACCCGAGTCATGATTAAGGTAGCACACCAGTGTTGATTCTTCAAATCCAACGTCGAGTCTATGACTGCACTACGGACTCGGGGGCTACTCCCATAGGGAGGATTGATTCAAGCATCCGAAAAAATTGTGTCCTATAGACCTGAAGCTAAAAACGGCTGAGTTAAAGTCTCTGCTTGAGTCTACGACTCGAACAGACACTCGGGGGCTACTCCCATTGGGAGAGCTGGTCGTGCACCCTATGAATTCTTCGGCTACGATCCTTCGGATCAAAATGCAAAAACTTTTTGGAAACTTTGCCCCAACCAACTCTAAGTGAGTAACATCCTCCTTGGCCACCCAAAACACCCCTACGGTGATAAAATTTCGGATGTTGTGTCTGCTACGCAAAGATAAGACCTACAGATACCATCCGATGGCCTCGTATCGCACCTGACTGCGCTCTGCTAGTAAAAATCCGTGCCAACAGGCACGATGAAAACCCCGACGGACGCGTTGGTTACATCATTCGAAAACTACTGGGATTCGACTCCTATAAGACCTCAACGGCCTGAGTCGAATTACGCCAGCATCTGTTCCAGATTCGATTCTAGGGACTCGAGTCTGAAGAAGATCATGTTGTTTTGTCCTAAGACAGTTAATTGACCCTGATCCGTTAGGAGAGTCAGGAACATGCATCAACAATCCCTACACACTAAAATCATTCTTTTCTCTGATGAACAGAAACAAGCTGCACCTGAAAGATTGAAGAGTCCTCAGCCGAATCTACGATTCGACTGAACACTCGGGGGCTACTGACATGGTAATACTCTGTAGGTACATGACATTAGCATACCTGGTCCAGCCCAAGGAAGGCCCACAAGAACATAGGCGGCATGTGAAGATTTTCAGGTGGCCCAAGCCCATGACAACTTCGGATCCTTGGAGAGCAAGACTAGAACAGATAGAATATTCAAAGGGGCAAACCCTAAACTTGTAACCGACTCGATCTGTGCCCGGGACATGCCTAACTCTATATAAAGGCCAGGAGGGCACAGCGAGGAGGGCATCCTTTTTCCACCGCATACACACCTCCATGCTAGATTGCATATGTGCACCCCTGTACTTTTCGGTTCTGCCGTAATCAAGAGCGGACAAGCAGGAGTAGGGTTTTCCCTCTGGGGGCCTGAACCTGGGTAAATCTTGTGTCTCCTGGTTGCTTTTCTGTTAACCGTTCCGCGATCTCCAGCACCCCCATCTTCTCCAAAACCCAAGCTCATAACAATGGGAATTGACGAGTTGAAGCCTCGTCAGACATTATCCGCATCTGACTTCACCATGGCACTAAGAATGGGACTTGGTGGGAACAAACAGCAGAGCTTCGCAATGCTCTCGCTAAAACCAAATGGCCAGAAAAACAAGGTGCGCACGGCCGAATACCTTCCGATTCATCATTCTCCAGGCATGATACGCCCATGGGAGTTCGTTGGCAGAGCCTTCCGGAACCCGCCTCTCTAGACCAGATCAACAAGGACAGACATCAAGCAGATCTTCGTCTTTGTGCGAAGGAAACCAAAGGACCACCACCATTATTAGATCCGACACAGTGATCCCACACCGCCGCCGGTTCCGAAGAACGAATCGAGCAGGCAACTAGGGTTGGAGAGACGATCTAGGTCTTCCAACGGAATTCCATCGCCGGCACCTCCACCACCATATCTCCCACTCCGCCGCCCTGGAGGAACGAACAAGACGCCAGCACGGGGGACAGGCGGCCGCTGCGCGCTAGCACTCCGGACGGGCCTTCATGCCGCCGCCCTCCATGCTACCTCGCGCCGCCGAGCCACCTTCCCCAGGCCGCCGCTGATTTCCCCGCGCGAAGGGGCCCCATCGGGGGAGCGCCTCCCTCGCCCACCGCCTTAGACGGCTAGGCGCGGCCGCCACCACCGGTGCCGGCGACGGCAGCGGCCGGGGGAGAGGAGATCGCGGCGCCTCTTTTCTAGGGTTTGGTGCCTCCAGAGCTGCCCCGTGCGAGGAAACCCGGGAGTCGGGGGGAGTCGGGCTTAATGGCGTTCATATAGGGAGGTCATCATGTTGATATTATTTCTTGTTGTGGAAGCGTCATGCACATATATGATACTCCCTCTGAACCATATTACTTGATTTGGATATGTAAAATTTGGATGAACCTATATACTATATAGTGTGTAGATTTATCCAAATCTAGATAAATTTGAGTCAACTAATATGTGTCTGAGGAAGTACATCCAATAGATTGATCCACCTAGATGACGATTATGGCGGCATTGATCTCAGTCTTCCTAACTCGTGATAGCATCAACTCGGATAGCATGTTCGCCGAAGCCACCACTGGTGGAAAAAGGGCATATAGTCCTAGGCCGTAACGGGCTCTAGTAATATTTTTGGGCCCGGGACTGCCAAAACGGGACTAGAGGCCCCCCTCTCTAGTCCCGGCTTGCTACGGCCTGCGACAAAAGACAGCCACGTGGTTTTTTCAGCGAGGCGGGGGCGGAAACCCTCTAGTCTCGGGTCGTAACACCACCCGGGACTATAAGGCTTCCTGCCGCGGCAGAGAATTCGTGTGTTTATCTGCCGCGGCAGAGATTGTGTGTTTCCTATTTTTTTGCCATTTCGTTCCCTTTTCGTTTTATGTTTCACTATAATTTTAAACATATATTTCAGTACACTTATTCTACGCGACTATATACACAGTACACGTTGATGGATCTATGTAATTAATCGATCCCTTGCAAGCATACATCTAATCAATCATATCAAAAGGAAGCAATGTTTTGAAATTACATGGTCATTGATGATACATATATCATATCAACTACATGGATATCACTAAGGCATATAGAGTTCCTCGTCATCCACATAATGTTCTCCATGTACATCAAGGACCTCCTTCATTAGAAATCCCGCCCGCTCCTCTTGAATTGCTCGTATGTGCTGTTCTGGCTCTAGTTTCTCCCGCAAATCGTAAATATAATGTGAAACAACTTTCCGCTCACTGGTCAACTCGCGGATGTACTCGCAGACGTAGTATCCACATAAATGAGTTCCCGGTGGCTGATGTAAACTCTTCACCATTTTATAAGTTAGCTCCTTTTTGAATGGACCTGGTATTTTCTGTCTGAACCATGTCCAACACCTGCTCGGCAAAGCAAATGAACAAAGGAGTTATTAGTTACTTGATATCAGGAAATGAACAAAAGAGGCCAATATAATGCGATAATGATTGAACTTACTTATGGAGCATTGCTTTCATGTCGCTCCACTGCTCTTGGTCCCAACTTAATGAGTCGTGGACTTTAACTAGGGACTTGTCAACTTGAATGTTTAGCAAGATCCAGTGGAATTTGCGGACGTTTACATAAGCATACATGCATAGCTCATCAATTACACTTAACATCGAGTAAGCAAAAATAAAATGTGTACAAGATAGAAACACTCACTTGAAGTTGTAAGGAAATAGTATTTCCTTAACAAAATTATTCTCGGTTAAGAACCTGCACAGGTCTTCCTCCATGTCCTTGGGGTGATTCTTTAACGTATATTCATTAATGATATATGGGTCAATGAACCCAACATCATATCTTCTAGCTCTTTTACATTCAAGCATCTTCATTCTGCAGAATATAATATCATACAAAAGGATATATATTTAGGATAATATATTAAATGCAATGAATGAGCTGAGCTACAAACTTAATTATAGAAATAAATCACTTATAGACAGTAGCAACCAATGATAGATTTGTCGAGGGCGCAATGGTTGTATAATTGAAACAGTTCGGTCATTTGAACCTATATCGAGTATGGTTTGAAGTGATGCTCCTTTCTAATGTCCACCGCAAACCAATCTTTCTGATGCTTTTTTCTGTTTGCAACAGGTACCGTGTGTGCAAATTTTGCATATGTGTGGATAGACGCGCGAGCTCCTCATGACTGACTAGAGGCTCCCCTTGGACATACTTCCGTACTATCTAACCCACTAGCGTATCTTCATAGCCTAAATATTAACCAAGAGACATATTTGCTTCGGTAGCAAGTGCTTTAACCTCCGATATAGTGATGCCCATTAGTGCAGCATTAGTACTGGCTCTAGGGTCCATTATTTGCATGTCCATATCCATTTTAGCTCCGAAAGCCTTGTCAAGGTCTGCAATCACTTTGAGCGGGGGGACCGATTGATTCTTTTGTTGTCCGAGCTGGGAAACTTGCTTCCCGCTTTTTGCACTTGTGCCTTTTTCTTCTTTGCTTGCTTAATAATCTCCCGGTCATAGTCTGATTCCAGATTCATCGATATCTGGGATGGTTTCTCAAGAAAGGACTTAGTCCACTTTTTGGATTTTTCATCTTATACCGGTTTTGGCTTAGGCTTTTTGGGTGCAAAATGCTCCTTAACTTGGGCAGCCACATCCGTGGCATTTTCCTCATCGGTCTTGTCATAAGGTCTCTTTGGAATAGCCGGCGGGATGTCGACTATCTTCACTGTTTGACCTTTCTTCGATGTGGGGCGCGGGGGAGTGGCGACCTTCCATTTCTTGGACGAGGTAGTATTGCATGGAGGCGAAGGCGGAGATCGAGTATTGAATGGAGGTGGAGATCGAGTTGATGTACTCCTGCTGCGGTGATTGACATCGGGGCAGGGTGGACTTGGAGGTTGACGATAATCAGGACGGGGTGGACTTGTAGGTTGACGATAATCAGGGAGGGGTGGACTTGGAGGTTGACGATCATCAGGGCGGGGTGGTCCTGACGATCATCAGGACTTGGATTCCTTGGAGTCGGTGGCCTTGGCGCCGAGCCTAGAAACTTGATGTAGTTCTTCTTCCATAGAATGATGTTGCGCTTGACATCTCCTAGTTTCGTAAGGACTTTAGGCATAGCGATGTCAATCTCTAGGTCCGCAATATCCCCCACTATGTCATCCACCGTGACACGAGCATAGCCAGGTGGAATCGGAAGTGAATAGTGGAGTGCTCCAGGTAGACAAGGTAAAGCAGTGTCGATCGCCACCTTGAAGGACATGTTGTTCATTGGCTGATGTAGCTCACATTGTGCCATCTATCTTACATCATCCACAGGGTAGCAAGGAGTCGGTGCATCATCCAGCAGTGCTTGATCATCAGCCCGGACCTCCGTGGAAGCCACGCTGCTTCTCCGTTGGCTAATATCCAATGCAGGATCATCAGCCTGCGGGTGAATTGACGACGGCCTTTGGCTAATTTATTGCTTGAGCTTCTTCAGATCAGCTAGGTCCTACTCTACCTTCAATATCCGGTCTGCCTCCCGGTCCTTCTTTCTCTGACGGCTTCTGTAACTGTCATCATATTGAATAAACCCTTTCTTCCACGTAACATCGGCGCCTTAGCCCCGTGTTCGTCCACCCTTTTCAGTATTCCTGAGGGCGCGTGTTAGCTCGTCGTTCTCTCTCTCGAGACGGAACAATCCCAATTGAGCATCGTTCATTGCTTGAACAAGGTGTCAACACACGGATTTTTAATCCCAGATGCCTATTATGCCATACATCGCATTCCTATGATTACCATTTTTGCGAGACATAACAAATTTGGATATCACGATACATCATCCATTACAAACCATACATAAGGTCTTACACAAATAAGGATCTCATGATCCAGTTCTTAATACAACTCAAGCAGCGGAATAACGTAATAATAAAGGTAGCGTAGGCGAAGCTCCATCTTCGGGGTCACAGGCAATGCTGACGATGGGAGATGATCCTAGTTGTCGTGACCTTCCTGCGGTCCATCATCCTGGTACTCCTCTTCATAGTCTGGCCACGGGAATAGCCAGGGACAAAGCCATGAGTACTCTTTAAGTACTCGCAAACTAATACTAACAAGTTAAGGGGTTTTTTGTAGTAGGACACTAAGCTCTAGGGTTGTTTTGCAAAAACCCAGATTTACCTCTACTAAGTTCAGAAGCAAGAAAACTAGTTGAATCTTATACTGCCTAAGTGGGAACTTGAATTTCATATCACAACTCTGTTGTGGTCAAGTCAAAGTCTCAATTCATTTCACAAGTACTTTTGAAAACATCTGAGGGGAACAATATGGCCACTCCAACTGTCCATAACCGCGGACGTGGCTATTCGAATAGTTTGACACTCTGCAGAGATTGTACACTTTCACCACAACATTCGATACATCCGTCAGGAACAAATCCTCAATTCACCATACTCAGTATGCAGATAATCAATCCTAACCTTTCAATTACACGCCCTAGTATAGGCACCTCTCCTGTGAGTTTGGCCTCCCAACCATGACCAACGGTCATCTTGGGTACTGCACAGGTGGACAATCTTCACAAGGTAGCCTCATCTCAGACCTTGGCCGGGAGGGAACCCATACTAAGGTATATAAGTTTCCAGTCAAGCCCTACCCAATTTTCGGGTATTGTGGTTGTACGGTAAAATTGGAATGGTATCGCATCCAGACAACCATCAGTTTTATAAAGGGCTAAGGCTCATGCCTCAACATTTTCATCATCAAAATCATCTGGTGTTCGGAAACACATGTCAAAAAATTTCAGTAGAATGACTCATCATTCCAAGGTTTTCATAACCATTTTCACCAAGTATTCCCATCTAAAGTTGATCAAGTTTTATGCTTAGCAGTAGCATCTACAAGTGGGGTAAGTACTAATGAGGGGTAGTAAACAAGTGGAAATTTATTAAGTTCAATCTCATGCCTTAGGATGACATCAAGATTATCTAGCTTAGGCCAAATTTAATGCTCTTTATGAAACCTTCAATTATCTTCCTAGAATCTACAAGTCACTTAAGTAAACTCTAAGAAAAAGCTTTGATAAAGAAATAAAGTATAAATCTTGCAAGTAAAACTAGGATTGGGTATCATCAAATGTGTCCAACCAAGCATGCTTAGTGCAATGCATAGGTTATCTAACTTTCATAATTGCAAGTGTTAGCTTTCAAGGTTTCAAGTATTGGCTTGCATAAGTATCAGTATAAGCTTGCTTTGAGCAGAGCAGTGGTTGAAGTTTTCCTCGGCTTCTTCCTCGTAGTATCCTCCTTCCTCCTCGTATCCTTGGTCGGTACTAGCGTCTATAAATAAATACGAGGTACACAATCACCAAACAATACTTAACTATTTTCAATCATCACACAAAGGTGCACTATAGATGATCTAGCATCATCACTAACATTACAAGATTAAAGCTTTTGTCTTATTTATTTTAGAAAAGTAATTTCTACTCATTGAAAAACTACTTAAGATTTAATATCCTCCAACTCAAACATGGGATCATGTTGACACATGTCATCACCACATATTTCAGTACATGGGAATGTGATTTAAAGTGGTGTCACAATTTAATAAGGTTTAACATTTTTATTTTAAATAATTAAAGTGACTAGAAATGCCTATGTGGCATTCTTTTATTACTTGAACATTATTTCTGTAAGTAAACCCATATGTTTTTATATATTCTGGAAGGTATGATCAAATGTGATTTCTGAGAGTTGGAATCAACTCAAAAGATATTATGGTTGAATTTTGAAAAATGTTTGAATGCAGAAAAGCTTCTGACTTGTTATTTTTACCAAGGGTGATCTACAGATCCAAATGATTTGAATCCAACGGGCTTGGATTAAGCATTTAGTACCTTTCTAACAAAATTGGTTTCATGCTATTTGGTTCACTGAATCAAGCTGGGTTGATTTTTGAATCTAGGAACAGAACTGAGTTTGAAATAAAATAGGAAAATCTAAATTCAAACGGTTGGGCTGCGCGGGAAAGGTTAATGGGCCGGCCCAGTGTCACTCCGCAGCGCGGGGCTCAACTTACAGGGGGGTTCCACCAGTCAGTGGCTCATAACACGCGAAGCGGTACGGGGCTGTGTGGTTCGTTGGATTAGAAGGAAGATCGACGGCTGGGGATCGTCATCGACGATGAACATGTCACCAGCGAGCTCGAACCCTAGCGGCTCAGTGGGGGTGCATAGGGGGCATACCAGGGCTCCAGCAATGACGGCGAGGCGGGCAAATGAACGAGTGGTCAACGGCGAGCTCAGGGATGGTCGAGGCAGCTCTGGGGGTGGTCGAAATCAACGGCTCCCTTCTTCTCTAGAGGCGGCCTGCTCCGGCGCAATTCCGGCGAGCTGCTGCTCCTCGTGCTCTGGCTAGAGGGTGGAATGATCAGTGAGGTGAGGGTAGTGGGATGGTGTGCTTCAAACGGCTGGGGGTCGCCTCCTTTTATAGGCTCGACGGCGAGACCGAGAGGGATGGGCAGGTGACGATGGCGACATGGCTACGGGCGGCTAGAGGCATGGCTGAGGTTGGCGATCGACACGATGTCTCCTGGTAGTAATAAGGGGAATTTCACCTCTTATCATGCCCTGAAGAAGATCTTCACCACTGCGATCATGATCCATGACTTAACTATAACAGAAAGAGAGTAAAACAGGTTAAAAAAATATATTATATAAACATTTTCTAATAATATACTAATAATATACTACTAACAATATTACCACAAATAGTATAATATACAAATAATAATATTACTAACAATATACTAACAATATACTAACAACAACATTACCACAAATAATATATTACTAACAATACTACTAATAATAATATACAAAACCCTAATAATATAATATTACCCCAAAATAATATTTCCTAATAATATATTAATATACTAATAATATTAATAATATACTACTAACAATATTACCACAAATAATATAATATACAAATAATATTACTATACTAACAATATACTACTAACAACATTACCACAAATAATATACTACTAAAAATACTACTACTAATAATATACAAACCCTAATAATATAATATTACCATAAAATAATATTTCCTAATAATAATATAATAATAATAATATATACTTACAATACTAATGATATACTACTAACATTTCCAAATAATATACTAAAAAATAATAGCATTTCTATATACAAAACCCTAACAAAAATAAATATTAATAACTAACAAATATAAACAAATAGCTAGAAAAATTACTACTAAAATACCTAAATTACTAGCTACAAATTACCACCGAGGCGTTTGGTGCGGGCCGACAGCAGCACGACGGCGGCACGACGGGGCGGCGCGCGGCGACACGGCGAGGCGGCAGCTCGGTGCGGGGCGGCGGCAGATCGGTGCGGGGCGGCGGCAGATCGGTGCGGGGCGGCGGCAGATCGGTGCGGGGTGGCGGCAGGTCGGGGCGGCCGGAGACGAGGGCGGCGGCGTGGGGGAATCGGGCAAGACCTCCCCTGCATCTTCGTCATTCTCGATCTCGTCTTCACCTCGTCGATTTCGCCAAGTGCTAGGTGGGCGCGGTGTACTTATACCCCCCACCCTTTAGTCCCAGGCTAAGCCACGGCCCGGGACTAGAGACCCCCTCTAGTCCCGGGTCCAGCCACGACCCGCGACTAGAGGATTTTTTCGGCCGCTTCATTTTCGCGCGTGCCAGGAACCCTCTAGTCCCTGGTCCAGCCACGACCCGGTACTAGTGTCTCTTTTGTAAATTTTTTTAATTCAAATCAAATATAAAACTTTGGAAAATCATATCTCCTATTGTATAAATCCAAATAAAACAAATAATATGTCTATTATTATCAAAATATAAAGAATCTTAATATAATATAAATACATCTGTTTGCATCATTTATAAATTGTGTCATTTGTAAATTTTCTTTTTTAATTCAAATCAAGTATAAAACTTTGGAAAATCATATCTCCTATTGTAAAAATCCAAATAAAACAAATAATATGTCTATTATTATTAGAAAAATATAAAGAATCTTAATATGATATCCATACATCTGTTTGCATCATTTATAAATTGAGTCATTTGTAAATTTTCATTTTTTTATTCAAATCAAATATAAAACTTTGGAAAATCATATCTAATATTGTAAAAATCCAAATAATACAAATAATATGTCTATTACTATCAGAAAAATATAAAGAATATTAATATAATATCCATACATCTGTTTGCATCATTTATAAATTGTGTCATTTGTAAATTTTAATTTTTTTATTCAAATCAAATATAAAACTTTGGAAAATCATATCTACTATTGTAAAAATCCAAGTAATACAAATAATATGTCTATTATTATTAGAAAAATATAAAGAATCTTAATAAAATATCCATACATATGTTTGCATCATTTAGTCCTGGCTGTAGTCACTAACCGGGACTGCAGATATTTCCCGCCATTTCCCACCGCTTCCCGCCAAGTTTTTCCGCCCTTTCCCTTTTACCAAAACTTTTAGTCCCGGTTGTAGTCACTAACCGGGACTAAAGATATTTCCCGCCATTTCCCACTGCTTCCCCCCAAATTTTCCCGCCCTTTCCCTTTTACCAGATCTTTTAGTCCTGGTTGTAATCACTAACCGGGACTAAAGATATTTCCCTCCATTTCTCACCGCTTCCTGCCAAGTTTTCCCGCCCTTTCCCTCTATATCTAGGCCGATCGCGCCATGGCTATCCACACATCCACACCTTCATCTCTCACAACAATGGATAGTGCCTACTGGGCCATTTTGACCCTCGAGGAGACCGAGGCGCTGTGCGCCTCCAGCTACCCTTGCCCACCGGGCTACCGGCCGCCCGTCGGATGGATGCTGAGCATTGGAGGGGTTCATGTCCCTCCTGTCCCTCAAGGTTCCGCACGCCAGGCGGCCATCACGAACCACTTCTACCATGAGCTCACACCAGAGCAGCGGATGGATCCCTAGTGGGATCCCGACAACTATGACACCTGGAATGCCTTCTTTGCTAACCGGTAGGAAAGAGAGCTCGCCAGCTACGAGGGTGACAGCCCTCCTCGGTGAACCACAAAGAAGCCAGCCACCGCCTGTGGTGGGCGAACCAGACTATCATCAGCGTGATGCGCTACATCGCCGGGGGAGACCATCCATGCCTGTGGTACCCGGAGCCGCCACAGAGCCATAAGAAGGGTGGTGGTGGTGGTGAAGGCCGTGGGTGTAGTGGCGTCATCATCTAGGAGCCCCCTCCCACACGCATCGTGAATCCGAGGTCGGAGTGGCAGGTGCCCCCACAATATGCCATGGTTGGGCTGAGGATCCAACCCCGTGTGCCAAGCAACGACGACGATGACGAAGACGACCCGAAAGCTGCGTATTATAGGGCTAGATATGAGCATGACTAAAGGGGGGCCTATAGTCCCGATTTCGTAGTATCAGTTTTTTAATATTAACAAATGTATTGATTGTTAGTCCTGGTTTGTAGGTGCACCCGGACTAAAGGGGGGGCCTTTAGTCCTGATTCCATAGTCTCGGTTTTTTAATATTAATAAATGTATTGAATGTTAGTCCTGATTTGTGGCTGGACCGGGACTAAAAGGGGGCCTTTAGTCCCGCTTCCGTAGTATTTAAACTAATAAATGTATTGAAACTAATACATCTTGCTCAATCAAACTGGATGACGACTCCCGGTGCCTAAGCCGCGGGAGGTGAAAACCCAAAGAGACGGAACCATCACGCGAGCATAGCTCGGGTGAGATCCCTGAAGAATCTGCCAGGTATCGTCTACCCTGGTGTCCAACGCAGTTATATAGCGACGGACGTGCTGGTCCTCCTCCCTGACATGACGTTGTACCACCTCCTCGGTGGCCGGCTCCCTCTGCACCCTCCCTGGACCAGGCGACCTCCACCAAAGAAGCTCCGGGTCGAAGACGACACCCAGATTCCTCACCAAGCTACGCGCCCCAGAAGGTAGCACCATCCAGTGCCAGCCCAACGGAGCCTAGTCTCGGACATGCCCGGCGGAGCCCAGTACTCCATCGTTGCTGCCAAGTCGACTATGAGGATGCGGGATGGGCATCCTAAAGTAGGCGGTGAGTAATGTGTGTATGTGTGGGTGGCCATGACGGTCGCCCTATAAATAGAGGGAAAGGGCGGGCAGGCTGGATCAGGCAACCTATAAATAGAGGGAAAGGCCTATAAATAGAGAGAAAGGCCTATAAATAGAGGGAAAGGCCTATAAATAGATGGAAATGCATATAAATAGAGGGTTCATCTTTAGTTCCGGTTGGAGAAACCAACCGCGACTGAAGGGATTGCGGCAGGCTGGGCCAGGCAGCACTAATGATTGGGGTGAGTGTCGATATTATGTCGTGCGGCTTGTACCTTGTTCTGGATGGTGTCGCCAACCGGGAGTAAAGCTGAACCTTTAGTCCTTGTTGGAGACACCAACCGGGACAAAACACGAGTGAGCACTAATAATAGGGGTGAGTGTCGATATTATGTTGTGAGTGTCGACACTATGCCGAGCTGCTTGTACTATAAATAGGCATCCTTGTGAGTCCAGTCCTCCAGCCAGTTTGAGGCATCTCCAAGATGGTCTTCAAGAGCAGGGAAACCACTATGGCGAGTTTGAGGGAGATGCCGAAGGATCCTAGTCCTCCGGCATCTCCAACAAACTGGTCATAGAGGCACTCCCTAATATGTGAAATTAGTTAGCTCCCAAACGTATTGATCTAGTTAGAGAAGTTACAAGCTGCAAGATGGTGTGCGAGAGCAGGGACACCACTACGGCCAGCTTGAGGGATATGCCGCCGGAGCCCAGTCCTCCGGCATGTCCCTTAAGTTGTTCATAGAGGCACTCCCTAATATATGACCACGCGCGTTTGGAGATCAGATCTTAATGGTAAGTACGAATCGGGATTAAAGGCCCCCCTTTATTCCCGGTCCAGCCACAAAACGGGACTAACACACTCAAGATGGTTTCCGTACAACACTATGCAGTCATGGAGCATCTTCATTCATAACCGTGTTTAATACATAAAAATGGGCACGTGGAGCATCTTCATTCATAAAATGTTACATTATTACACATCATTTCTTCGCGTGTGTCCCTTTCTGATTCCGCCGTATCCATGGAGCATCTTCATTCATTAACATGATGCTTGGGTCATCCTTCACTGCGAAGGGAGGAATTTCATGAAACTTATCACAATCTTCTGACAAGTCTGTCTTGTCCTCCACTCCCATGATGTTTCTTTTTCCTGAAATAACTATGTGGCGCTTTGGCTCATCATCTGATGTATTCTTTTGCTTATTGATTCTTTTTCTAGGTTTGGTAGACATGTCCTTCACATAGAAAACCTGAGCCACATCATTGGCTAGGACGAATAGTTCGTCTAAGTACCCAAGATTGTTGAGATCCAACGATGACATTCTGTACTTCTTGTCTACCTCAACCCCTCCTCCTGTTAGCTTGACCCATTTGCACCGAAACAAGGGGACCTTAAAATTAGGTCCATAGTCAAGTTCCCATATATCCTCTATGTAAACATAATATGTTGTCTTTGACCCATTGTTGTTTGTTACATCAAAGTGGACACCACTGTTTTGGTTGGTGCTTTTTATCTTGGGCGATCGTGTAAAATGTATACCCATTTATCTCGTACCCTTAGAAAGTCGATATAGTTGAAGATGGTGACCTGGACAACAAGTATAGCTGATCTCCAAGAGTGTTGTTTTTGATGAGATGTTGCAACCAACCGCCGAAACTCTTCACGTGTTCATCTCTAATCCAAGCGTCATGCTTTCTAGGGTTGTTTTAGCGTAAAATTTTCTTGTGTTCCTCGATATACGGGGCTGCCAAGATAGAATTCTATAGAACTGTGTAATGTGCTTCAGTGTAAGAATGTCCGTCCCTACATATTATTGATTTCCTTCCTAGAGTACCCTTTCCACTCAGTCTCCCCTCATACCGCGATTGAGGAAGACCAATCGGCCTAAGGTCAGGAACGAAGTCAACACAAAACTCAATGACCTCCTCTGTTCCATAGCCCTTGGAGATGCTTCCTTCTGGACTAGCACGGTTATGAACATATTTCTTTAAGATTCCTATGAACCCCTCAAAGGGAAACATATTGTGTAGAAATACAGGACCGAGAATGGAAATCTCTTCGACTAGGTGAACCAGTAGGTGCGTCATAATATTGAAGAAGGATGGTGGGAACACCAACTCAAAACTGACAAGACATTGGACCACATCATTCTATAACCATGGTAGATCTTCAGGATTGATTATCTTCTGAGAGATTGCATTGAGGAATGCACATAGCTTCACAATGGGTACTCGAACATTATTCGGTAGAAGCCCCCTCAATACAATCGAAAGCATTCGCGTCATAATCACGTGGCAGTCATTGGACTTTAGGTTTTGGAACTTTTTTTCTGCCATATTTATTATTTCCTTTATATTCGACGAGAAGTCAGATGGGACCTTAATACTGCTCAGGCATTCAAAAAATATTTCCTTCTCTTGTTTGGTATGAGCGTAGCTGGCATGACCTTGAAACAATTCTGGGTGCAGGCAATCTTGGTCTTTCATACGTTGATGGTCCTTTCGTGCTTCCGGTGTATCTTTTGTCTTCCCATACACACCCAAGAATCCTAGCAGGTTCACGCAAAGATTCTTCGTCACATGCATCACATTGATTGCATAGCAGACCTCTAAGAATTTCCAATATGGTAGCTCCCAAAATATAGACTTCTTCCACATGGGTGCGTGTCCGTCAGCGTCCTTCGGAATAGATTTTCCGCTAGGACCCTTTCCAAAGGTTAATATTTGATCCAAATATTTGACCATATCAAATATATCAGCACCAGTACGCTCCTTAGGCTTTGTCTGGTGACATGCCTGACTGTTGAAATGCTTGCCTTTCTTTCTTAAGGGATGATTAGACAAAAGAAATCGATGATGCCCATTGTACACATTCTTCTTACAATGATCCAAATATATACTTTCAGTCTCATCTAAACAGTGTGTGAATGCATTGTATTCCTTGTTTGACTGTCCTGAAAGGTTACTAAGAGAAGGCCAATAATTGATTGTTACGAAAAGCAACGCTCGGAGGTCAAATTCTTCCTGCTTGTGCTCATCCCACACGTGTATGCCGGGTTCATGCCACAAGTGCAAAATTTCTTCAACTAATGGCCTTAGGTACACATCAATGTCGTTGACGGGTTGCTTCGGACCTTGGATCAACACTGGCATCATAATGAACTTTCGCTTCATGAAAAAACAAGGAGGAAGGTTATAGATGCATAGATTCACGGGCCAGGTGCTGTGACTAGAGCTCTGCTCCCCAAACGGATTCATACCATCTGTACTTAGACCAAACCTTAAATGCCTTGCGTCATCTGCAAAGTCCGGGTACTTTCTATTGATTTTTCTCCATTGCGACCCATCAGCAACAACTTGGCGTGCTCTTTGTTTCTGAATAAGCGTTTCAACTGTGGTATTATAGGAGCATATGTCACATCCCGTGATTTTCCAAATCTTGTAATGTGAAAAATAAATGAATAACATAAAACTTTGTTTGATTTTCAGGGCCAGAAGAAACTTTTCGAATTCAATTGGAACTTCAAACCAATTTGGATCAAATAAATCCTAAAGGGATTTAAAAAGATAAACATTTAATAAAGGAAAATAAAATGTTTTGGGAATTACTATTTTGGATCTTTTAAATAAAAGGATTTGGTTTTCAAAAGAAATAGAAGTTTTATAAATAAGGATTATTTTATAGAGCCAAATTAAAGCTTGGCCAAGCTTTTGAAATAAAACATTTTGTTTTGATAAAAATAGTAAAGGATTATTAAATAAATTAATAAGGGTTTAATATCCAAGTTTTATTAATAAAGGTTTTACTATTTCCAAAAACATCAAAACTTAATTATTTGTTTAAAATAAGTTTTCCAAGTATATTTTATTCTCAAATAAAACCTACTGATTTGGTTTTGAAAATAATTTTCAAAAAGGAGAATTTAAATAAATCAAATCCTATTTTGATTCAAACAATGGTCTATTTATTTAATTAATAATGGACCCTAAATAAAATTATTATTTTAGTTTTGGAATTTTGGTTTATGTTACTGAAGAGAACCAAATTCAAAGTTACAAAGTTTAGTGATTGTTTGAATTGATTTGAGGATTGTTTGTGTGTTGAAATTCAAAACAGAAATTAGTTCAGAAAAAGAAAAAGTTTCATGAAGAAAAAAATAGAACCAAACCCAGCCCAGCCGGCCAAGCCCACGAGCCCAGCAAACAGCAAAGCTTCCTTCTCCCCGAAAGAAAACGATTCGCACTCGATTTAGAACCCACAGAGACGCTGACGGGTGGACCCTCTTCTCCCGCTCATGCCTCGCTGACAGCAGGGACCCACGCAGCCAGCACACCTTCTTCCTCCTCGCGCTAACGACGCCGGTCGTTTCTGCCGTTGATGTCGCGGCTTCAATTCGCAGTAATGCCGCGCCTTAACCTCGCTGCGACCACGTCCTATTAAACGCCTGCGTCTTCTCCTCCTTTCCCCTCTGTCGCCACAACCAACACGCCACCAGGCTGCTCTGAATCGAGCTCGCCCTCCCACTGCCCCGACGAGCTTCCACCTCCAATTCCGGCCAGTACTCGCCACCTCCTGCCCCCACAAGCACACGAGCACACTCACCACTCCCTGGCATATCTTCCTGTACCCGCCGTTCAACCATGGGCGCCCCAGAGCGTCGACTGCGACAAGCCTCTGAGCGCCGCCGCGTCTGCAACTTCTCCGTCGAGCTCCTCCAGTAAGTCCACACCGCCCTAAGCCTTCTCCTTCACGCTCGCGTCATCTGCGTGATCTCCTGCATCTGACCACACCCCCTGTTTGCCTCCTCGTGATCGTCAGCGTCGCCTTCGACCACGAACAGAACCACCCGACATTGTTCTCTACTCCGGCGAGCAATCGCTGCTGTTCCAGGACGCCCCTTGCCACGCCGACCACACGACGAGCTTCACCACGTACTCGCGATCACGATGAGCATTCCCACCTCGATTTTGCTTCCTAGAACCACCGCTAGCACCTCGTCTGGCTGTCGCCGCCGTCTGCCGCCACGCAGCGCCGCCAGCTTCTGGTCAAGCACGTGTGAGCCGTTAGATCTCCATCCTGTGGCGTAGACAGAACGATTTAAGCGAATTGGTATGGGACCATCTGAGCCGCACGATTCGCATTAGATCCAACGCACCGCAGAGCCGATCCGGCCGAACCGGTACCAGCCAGTAGCGTTGCGACGCGTGGCCAGTTTTGTTTAAAACAGAAATTTGAAAACAGAATTGTTTGTGATTTTGAAAACACTATAACTTTAGATCCACACGTCCAAAAATTACAAACTTTATATCGTTGGAATCAGTGGAACAAACCCTAGATAACTATGGAATTTGTTTAGCAAATAGTATCTGTTAGATTGTTTGATTTTGCAGAAACATTTGTAGGCTTGTTTAGATTAGAAAATTGATTCAAAAATGTTTTTGAGGTTAAAACCTTTGCAAATTAGTCTGTGGTGAACTTACTGACCCTAGGAACCAACCCATGGTTTTGAAAATTAATTTGGTAAAGTTTAGGATGGATTAATTGGTTTAGCCCATTTCTAGCCAATTAAAAATATTGGTTTTGTTTTGAAAAGG
The DNA here is from genome assembly GCA_916181665.1 of Avena sativa. Lineage (NCBI taxonomy): Eukaryota > Viridiplantae > Streptophyta > Magnoliopsida > Poales > Poaceae > Avena > Avena sativa. The sequence continues at coordinate 144,269,535 of OV702280.1, forward strand.
TTTATGGAAAGAAAACTTTGGGAAAATGATTTGGACCAAACCTACTGACCCTAAAACACCAAGTTTTGAGAAACAACAATTTATTTGGTGATCAACTTAAAGTTGTTGCTTTGATAAAAATATTTTCCACCACATAAAATAATGAATGGATTTAAAAAAAAATGGTTTTGGACAAAATCCTTTTGCAACTGACTTTGCCACTTTGAAAAATGACCACCTTGTACCTTACCAAGTTTAGAAGCCTAATAGAGACCATCTTTGCAAATGGAACCATCTCTTGTATACTTACATGCATGACCTTGATCCCATTATTTTATGTGTGTGAATTGTTTGATTGATTATTGGTTTGGAATGCTTGTTGATATTGTGTTTGCTTGATTGATTGTAGTGAAGTTAGAAAAGTGTGAGACTAGCAAGATCAAGGAGTGAACCACCATTCCCTACCAAAAAGGCAAGTTACACTATCATTAAAAGTCCTACTATTTTCATTATACTTAGTGGATTTTGAAAACATGCATGAAAATAATTTTATACTTATGCTATGATAAATCCTAATAGGATACCCTATACATTCCTTAGTGAAAACAATGTAGTTGTTACATGCTTAGCCATGCTATATTTTGAAAATAGATACATGTTGAGATTTTACAAAGGTTGAGAAAAGGACTTGTGTTTTACATAATAAAACAAGGACTCAATGAACCACCTAGGTGGAGGATACTTTAAGTTTTGGAGAGGGTGGCAACAAAAGGAACCATGTCTATGGGAATCACTTTGTGTTGTGCTCCAAAAGAAAACCACCTAGGAAACTTAGAGATTGAACATGTTTCTCCAATTGTGGCTTTCGTGTGCAACCACATGCTATTATGGCTCTGGCTTAGTCAACTACATTGGGAAGACCCATGCACTGTCTTCAGTTAACTGGACATGGGGACCTGGAATCCTACATGGGTGCTGAAGGCAAGCTAGCAATGGTGTATGGGAGGACCCTTTGGAAAGACTTCGTCACATTCTCAATCTGTCGGTACTCCATCTTGGTGAGCACTAATCCAGTAGGCCACTGGTGGCAAAAGGATGGGATTGTGACATGTGGGTAAAGTGTACTCCTTCTGCAGAAGATAATAAAATCTAAGTACTTAGCCGTGTCCCCGGTTATGGACAATACTGAGCAACTAAAGTTTGAACTATGGGAGATCTCGACATTCCAACTTCTAAAATAAAAACTTGATGCACTTGGGGGTACCAAGGAATTCAAAGAGATTTTGTTAAGCTTGATGCACTTGGGGTTACCAAGGTGCTCAAGAGATTTTGCTTAAAGCTTGATGTACTTGGGGTTACCAAGGAACTCATGAGATTTTGATAAAATTGTTGCACTTGGGGTTACCAAGGAGCTCAAGGGATTTTGACAAGGACTTGAACACTTGAGTTTCTACCAAGGAGTTCAAGGAACTTGGAAAAGAGATTTGACAAAGGACCAAACCCATTTTGAAAAGATAGGATAAAATATTGCTTTATGCAAATAAGCCTTAAACTCTACTTAGCCAAAACTGCATGTAATGATAGGATCCACTTATATTCTACAAAGTAGTGAAACTTGCCAATACAATTCAAATGTATTGACCCTTGTGGCTGTAACTTGTAATGTTGCAGGTTTGATTGATTTTAGTGAAGATTGTTTGATTAGGATTACAAAGTCTACAACCAACATCTTCCTGTGGAACTTTGAAGATGAAGGACCCCGTGACTATAGTTATTCCGCTGCAATGTAATGTAATAGCCAAATGAGCTATGTATGATGTAATAAAATTATGTTATTACTGGTTATAAAGTTATATTATGACCTTTGTTTCTTGATATTACATCTAAACTGTGGATGCTAGCTATTGATCCAGGGACTAGCATTGTAAACACAGGGGACTCCTCCTTATGTTGAATAAAGGTTGGGACACTCCTTCTACAGCATACCACATCACCTTGGCAGGAACCCTCTTCCGGGGGGCTCGCCCTCAATGTCACCAGGGTCATCTCGTCTGATCTTATATCGAAGTGCAATGCATACCGGGCATGCATCCAAATTATCGTACTCCTCATCGCGGTAGAGGATGCAGTCATTAGGGCATGCATGTATCTTCTCAACCTCTAAACCTAGAGGGCAGACAATCTTCTTTGCTTCGTACGTACTGGCGGGCAATACGTTATCTTTTGGAAGCATATTCTTCATCATTTTCAGCAACTTTTCAAATGAGGAGTGAGGTATAGCACACTCTGCCTTCCATCGCAGCAATTCTAGTGTGCTGCCCAGCTTTTTCAGACCATTTTCGCAATTTGGGTACAATAACTTTTTGTGATCCTATAACATGTGATTGAACTTCTCCCTCTCTTTTTCATTTTCACAGTCTCTTCGTGCATCGGCAATGGTCCGACCAAGATCATCAGCGGGTTCATCATGTGTCTCTTCTTCAGCCTCCCCTTCACCATTCCCCATGGAAGTATCTCCGTACTCAGGGAAACCATGATAGTTGTCATCCTCCTCTTCTTCATTATCTTCCATTATAACCCCCCTCTCTCCGTTCTTGGTCCAAAAATTATAACTAGGGATGAAGCCGGACTTCAACAGGTGGTTGTGAAGGGTTTTTGAGTCAGAGTAATCCTTCTGATTCCTACATCAACTACATGCACAGAATACAAAACTATTGCGCTTGTTTGCATCAGCAACACGGATGAATTCATGCATGGCATTAATGAACTCGCTAGAGCGTCGGTCAGTACCGTACATCCATTTCCGGACCATCTGCATTATAGTAGAAGTATATCAAAAACCATTACACAACATGATAAATTTATTACAAGTTATAATGAGAGCTTCTAGAGCATTAATTTTGAATTTTGAAAAAATTACACGCACCAATTTGTGAATGGGAGAAAACAATTAACATGATAAATGTGGAGTTTTTGATTATTGTTCTATCAGTGAAAACCTCATTCCATTCTATGCTCTGAAACTCTAAAATTACACATTTCAATTTTTAGTAACTATGTGCCTAATCAAAATTTGTTACACATATCAAAATCCTTCTACTTCTAGAGCATGCATGCAAATCCATATCTCTATACTTCTAGAGCATTATAGAGCTAAAGTAGCAATAAGAGATGAAAGAATGAAGTTCTAACCTTTTAAAACTTTGGATTTAGGCGTTGCAAACTAAATCTTGACAAACCTTGAGAAAAAAATGGCATGAACTCGGCTTGCTTCTTTGAGTAAGATGGCCACCATATGGCTAGGGCAGGTAGACTCGAAGTTGTATATATACTAGGGACAACTAGTCCCAGGCCGTGATATGACCCGGAACTAATAGTCCCCGAAAAGAGCAGCTGGCCCGCTCCAGATTACTAGTCCCGGGCCGTATTACAGATCGGGACTATAGGTCCAGTCCAGCCCGGGACTAGTAGCTCTCGCGATTATTAGCCGTTGGAGGCATCACGGCCCGAGACTATTGCTAGCACTAGTCGATGTTCGTAACAGGACGGGACTGGTGACATTATTCAGATCGAACGAAAAGCCTATTTTCCAATAGTGCAGTAGGCACAAGTTCACGTTACATTGATTTCCAACGGTATGCCACCCGCACGCGGGCCTATTTCAGCGGATCAAGAAACGCAATATATCCATCTCTAAACAAAAACTAGTCTCTAGTAAACTTTAGGTACACATGTCTCCGTTGATCGTTTCATATGACAATAGGAAGTTGGAATTTCTCATCTACCGCGTCTGACACATGAAATAGACCTTTAATTTTATAATGGTATTCATAATCATGGGTTTATTTGTCAAGTTGACTAATCAATCTAGGTCTATAGGGCTATTCAGTTTGTTCTGTGTGCCTGTGGCATCCCGCAAAACCACTACTAGAAAATCGCGTTGTTTTTGTGCATTGCATCGTCATGACCGCATGCTCATGTCATCATGCCGCATTGCATTTGAGCATCGTCATCATCTTGCATTTGCTTGCCTAAAACTATTTGCGGAAAAACCTAATTTGTTTTCCAAACGCCCCATCTTAATTCAAACGCAAAACCGGATCTCCGGATTATTTTGTTTTGACTGCTATCGGTTTGCAGAGGCTTTGTTTTAATCAAATAAAATATTAAATTATTTTCAGTAGGGGCAGTCGAACGGGCCGATTCGACCCGAACGACCACCCCCAGAATAACGGTCCCTTTAAATCGGTCCGCCTAAATTCCTAAACATACCCAACCTAGTCTACCCACACCCCCTCCACCTCACCCCCACCTATCCCAGGATGCCACATCACCTTGGCCATCCCCCCCTCCAACCAAAATCTGCCACTTGGCCCTCTCTTCCTTTTCCTCTCTCTCTCAGCACACAAACCACACTCCCACACACAACACCACACACGCACACAGGAACCGGTCCACCCACCGCACGCGCCTGCAGCCCCCCCTGACCCGACCGACAGCCCCCTGGCCCACCTGGCCCCACCACCCACCTGCCCCGCCTGTCTCTTCCTCTCTCCTCTCCCCCTCGCGTCTTCCTCGCACGCGCGACCGCCCCGCGGCCTTTCCCTCCCTCACCGATGCCTCCATCTCCTCTCCTCCCGCCGGCGCCGCGCGCCGCCGGCCCACCCCGGCCAACTCCGCAGCTCCTCCCGCCCCCGCCTTCCTCGCCACCGCACCCGCGGCCACCCCGAGCTCCGCGCCCCGTCTCTGGCCACGCTCCGCGCCGCCCCGGCCCGTGCGCGCCGCCCGTCGCCGCTCCCCGCGCCTCCCGCTCTGCCGCTCCGCCGCCGAGCTCGCCCACAGCTCCCCTTCGCCGGCCGCCACGCTCCTCCCCTACCTCTCTGCTCCGCCACCAGCCGCCCCCTGTTTCTCCTCTTCCCCGAGCGCCCGCGACGCCCGCCTCCGGCCGCGACTCCCTCGGAGCTCCGCCGAACCCCGGCCCCCAAGCTCGCCGACGACCTCGCTCCCTCCTCCGCGTCCTCCTCGCCGCCGGCGCGGAGCCTCGCCGCCGCGCCACCCGCCCGCGCGTCCGCCTCTCCTCTCCGGCGCCGAACCGCCTTGCCGGACCCCTCCTCCGCAGCGCTGGTCGCCACCGCCGGTCCCCGCAGCCGTCCGCCGCTGCCGGTTACCTTCCCCGCCTCTGCCCCGGCCTGCACAAGTCCGCCGCCGCCTCCCTATCCCGCGGTCGCGTCCCCGGAGCCACGCCACCAACCCCCGACCCCGTCGCCACGGGAGCCTGCAAGCTCGCCTCCGTGGTTCCCCGAGCGCCGCCGGGCCCCGCAGCAGCACCTCCCTGCCGCAGCACCTGCCCCGAGGCCGCTGCCCGCTCTCCCGGCGTCGCCAAGATCTTCGATGTGGAAACCCCCGTGTACCGGTACCGACGTACGAGGTGGAACCCGAAGGTCGCCATCATGGATCCACAAGCCCTCCGTAATGGACATCCGAAGACCCCGACCCACGGAACCCCGAAGACGGAATCCGAACCTGTCGGAACTACAAGTTCTTCTCCCCTCGGCACGCCAAGATCTTCGTCTCGGAACACCAAGAACCGTTCCCGGAGTCCGGTTGTCGAGCCGAATCCGCGGAACCCCGAACCTCCCCAAGATCTGCGCTGCGGAACGACAAGACCGCCACACGGACGCGAACCCCCAAAACCCTGAGGCCCCGAACCGAAGACCGATCCGAAGCGCCAAGACCTCCGACAGGGAACCGACCAGTTCGCCGAGAACCGCACCCGAACCTGAAGCATGACAAGATCTGCCCCAGGTCCGAACCCTGAGACCGAACCCCGAACCCCCGGAACCCCAAGATCGCTGAACCCTAAATGTGTGAACCTCTTCCCGAAACCCTATTTTATAACATAATACAACTTGTCGCATCTTAAACATTCATCTTGCATGCATATTTGTGTGGTTTGGGGGCTTTATGACGATTCACCTAAATTAAATATGGGGCCCATATGCGGGCAAATCCGGTCGTATATTGGTCCCATTTAAATTTGTGTAGCAAACCGGTGCTATCTTTTACCATGCTAAAACAACATTTAATTTGCGGGGTAGATAAATAACTTGAACCGTTTAATTAAATGTCGGGACCCCGGTTCCGCTTAACATGACCTAATTGCACCGCATAATTACCATGTCATACATCATACATGCATCATGCCCGCTCTTCTGCCGTTGTATTAAATATTGCATCCGGTGTTTCTTCTAGCGTTTTGCTTCTTCGCGGATAAGGCCGTTGAGTTGATGCGAGTGTCGACCCGATCTTCGGTTGAACCCTTCGACAATGTTTTCAGGCGAGCATCTCCCCCTTTCTACCTATCTTACTTTTATAGTATTTATTCCCTCCTGTTGATCTATTGCTATCTCTGTTGCGATGCTCTAGTCTTTCGTACCCGTGATATCCCTCGCAGCCTTATATTGCCTTGGACACATCCTATTACCTGTTGTTTGGTAGATAGATGGACTTGCGCGTCGTAGTCGCTTGCTTAAGTGCTGTTGCGTGTCGACAAGTGCCACAGTTGTTGGTGTATTGCCGCATGTTTGTTGTTGGAGATGATCATGGCTTTACTTATCGTTCACTTTAATTCCTGTTTAACAACTAAAATTGAAGTAAGCAGAGGCATCGGTGGGTGATAGATAATATTTGGTTTCCGAACGCCCACTTGTGTCCCATAGGACCCCGAGTACTTGATACCTGTTCCTTGTTTTATCGCGCTATCCACATCCGGGAGGTATATGGGACCCCCCTGAGCCAGAGCTTGATTCAGTCTTATTTCTTGGGGCCACAAACTAGTTTGAGGTTTTATTTACGATCCTGTACTTATGCCATGCTTTACTGCTTTATTTAAATTGTGCGACAGATAGCACCTGTACTGTTTAGGATCGGGACACGATTCCACGGTGTCGACAAGCCCAGTTTTGGGTTCCCAGTCGTTCACAGCCGTATACCCAAACCTTGAGTCCGTTTCGGAGTCAGCTAACTTCGTTGCAGGTAGCTTAATGGGGTGGCCCCCTGAAATATTTCTGAATCCTGTGATTGCTTTGTCGTGAAAGCCTCGTTGGGTTTTGATTTGGTTTTTCCGAGGTTGATCGAGTGTGTGTTGCTATTTGTGCACCCCGGCCGGGTTAAAACTTTCTGAAAGCCGTGTCCGCGGTTATGGACGACTTGGAGCACAGTATCTCGATCATAGACAAGCATAACTAAAGTAGTGCTATAAATTTGACTTTATAATGACTAGTAATCAACTTCACTATAATGGAATGGCTAAATAAAACTGCCAACAATTGCTTGTTTGGAAGTCGCTTGCGACCATTGTACCTGACTAGTAAGTATTGCAACTATAATGGTATGGCTGAATAAAAGTACCAACAACTGTTGGGTTTTGGGTTATCTCATGCTAATTGTATCTGACTAGTAAGTGTCGCAACTACAACGGAATGGTTAACTAAAACGGCTCACTGTTTATTTTATCAGGACGATTATCTACACCTGACTAGTAATTGCTGCAACAATAACTGAATACATAAAACTGCCAACGGTGTGAGTTCCTCGGTTGACTTCCTCGTTTGGTCTCGAGGGGGAAACACCAGGATGGGTTTGTTTGATGTTAGAATCAGGTTGGATCCGAATAGGTCTTTCTTATCCCTCTCTAATAGCCGCCAGCTGTATCGAGTCTCTATAGGTTGTTTAGTGCATGTTGCCGCTGCCGCTTCAGTCCACCATACCTGTGTAGGCGAGGACCGCCGAATTCTAGCCTCGCCGTGTACTGGCCTCAGTACTGACGCTCCTCTTTTTCCTTTGCCCTTTGTCGGCACCCCTTTTGTTTAAGCAGGTTTTGAGATCGACGTCGTTAGCAGGGTTACCCTTCCGGCTTGGCCTGGGCAGGGTTATGGACGCCATTGGTTATTCTTCAGGGCTCTTAGACCCATTTGCATCTTGTCCGTAGTCGGACGCTCTATCGTTTTCAAGGTGATTTGGATCTTTGTATATTATATCTGTATTCTTGACTCATGGAGTCTCTATTGTATATATCTGTTCTGTGGGTCCCATCGAGGACTGTTGTGTAATGTTATTACTTCGTTTTCCACCCGCACGAAAGTGCCTGGTGGGCACCTTTGAATCGTTTCTATGCGGGTTTGGCGGGTTTTCGCTAAAACTTGCATAGGTCCGATTCTGAGGGTGTTACAGTGCCCACACATAAAAACATGTTATGCATGTTAGGTGAAGAAAATCTTTGTAGATGCTAGAATACGATTCACATATATACCATGTTAAATCTGTCAAGCTTCATGCACTAACCAACGTAACCAAAAGTCCGAACTGATGGACAGGGCTAGTGCAATCCACTTATACACTTCAACATCCCCTCTCACGTGTGATGGGGAGAAGTCAGCACGTGCAACCGGAAGAGAGCGACGGCGCGCGAAACTCAAGTATGACTCAAGAGGCCTATACAAGAAGATAGAGGGGTCAACGGCAATTTTATGATAAATTGCGAAAGCCAAAACTCGAACTCGAGACCTTAGGCTCTGATACCATGTCAAGCTTCATGCACTAGCCAACACAACCAAAAGTCTGAACTGATGAAAAGGGCTAGTGCAATCCATTTATACACTTCAACACCCCCTCTCTCGTGTGACGGAGAGAAGTCAGCACGTGCAACCGAAAGAGAGCGACGGCGCGCGAAACTCACGTATGACTCAATAGGCCTATACGTGGACACAGAGGGGTCTACGACAATTTTAGGATAAATTGCGAAATCCAGGACTCGAACTCGAGACCTTAGGCTCTGATACCATGTTAAGCTTCATGCACTAGCCAACGCAACCAAAAGTCCGAACTAATAGAAAAGGCTAGTGCAATCCACTTATACACTTCAACACCCCCTCTCATGTGTGACGGAGAGAAGTCAGCACGTGTAACCGGAAGAGAGCGACGGCGCGCGAAACTCACGTATGACTCAAGAGGCCTATACGTGGACACAGAGGGATCAACAACAATTTTAGGTTAAATTGCGAAAGTTAGGACTCGAACTCGAGACCTTAGGCTCTGATACCATGTGAAGTGTATATGTGGATTGCACTAGCCCTTTCCATCAGTTCGGACTTTTGGTTGCGTTGGCTAGTGTATGAAGTTTGACATGGTACCAGAGCCTAAGGTCTCGAGTTCGAGTCCTGCCTTTCGCAATTTATTCTAAATTTGTTGTTGACCCCTATGTGTCCACGTATAGGCCTCTTGAGTCATACGTGAGTTCCGCGCGCCGTTGCTCTCTTCCGGTTGCACGTGCTGACTTCTCTCTGTCACACGTGAGAGGGGTGTTGAAGTGTATAAGTGGATTGCACTAGCCCTTTCCATTAGTTCGGCTTTGGGTTACGTTAGCTAGTGCATGAAGCTTGACAAAATCTACTTATCAAATGATCAAGCATCATTAATTGGAAGTTAGTCTATAAGGTAGACATGGCGAGAAGAAGCAAATAACAGGTAAATTATAAGGCTGTAACAAATTATCGCTTCATGAAAATAGAAAAAAATGAACCGTGAAATCTTGATTTCATTTGCATAAGAAGCACTTCCAATGACACATTAGTTCATCTGGTTTGGAGGTAGGTTAGCTTAAGTACCTTTTTTACTCAGAGTAAAATAACCGAGTAATGGTTTTTCTAAAACAGCGAAGGATACTACACTGTGGATTATCAGATAAGCCTTCTACAAGTTTTTTCACTCTAGCCATTTTTTTACACCAGCGGTTGTTATAGAAACAAACTATCTTTTCATAAACCACTATGTTTAGTTTGGAACTTTGTCTTTGTGGCACTAACTGATATTCAGTTTAGCTGATTCACACTCATTTCGTTTTAACTATATTATATTTTCATTTTTTCACTTCTCATCATGTGTTGTACTTTATAGATGATTCTCTCTAAGAATGATAATTTTTTTTCAGTATAAGCATGTCGTCCATTTCCTAGACTATACATGCTTATTGAATATGTACTTCAAAGAAAACATCACTTAAGCTGAAATGTAGTGGTATTGACTTGGATTAATGGATTGCAATTTACACTAAAAGGTCAATCGAAACATGTATTTCTAGGGATGGTTGGGTTTAAGGCATTACAACGTGGTTTAGTGTCCTAGATTTCTTCAGGTGTATTTTTGAGACATTAGGTTCACGTAGAATATCGAGCTCAAAATATAAAAAGGTAACTATTAATCATGATATCTTCAATGAAATAGATACTGGAGAAAGGTATTATTTATTTCTGGCCATTGCATAATGGTGAATATTAATCAATACTTTAGTTGTATATTGGTTACTCATTTATAATAGGAGTAAATAAAGTATTGTATACCTTATAGACATTATTAAATTAATTAATTTAGATATCCTTATAAATATTTCGTAGTTCTAATTTATACAAGATTCCAAACAAAATGATATTATAAAAACTTTTCATGTGTACTATGAATTAGTATGATGTAAGAATGTGTAGTATCATGTTCTCAAAAAGGCTAGCGCGTGCAGGAGCACGAGTTGATGACTAGTTGAATCAATTCAAAATTGTTCTATTCCCATGAATGTTAGTTAAGTGCATAGTTTTCATGGATTAGCTAGTTTCTATAGGCGCTTTGTGAAAGATTTTAATACTATTGCTTCACCATTGAATGATTTGACTAAGAAAGGTGTGGCATTCGTGTGGGGCACAGCCCAAGATATTGCATTTGATACATTGAAACGTTTGCTTACTTTTGCACCATTACTTGCAATACCTGATTTTTCAAAGCAATTTGAAGTTGAATGTGATTCTAGTGGTATATGTATTGGTGGCGTTTTGATGCAAGAGGATCGCCCTATAGCATATTTTTCTGAGAAACTTACTTGTGCTAGATTGAACTATCCTATATATGATAAAGAATTGTATTCACTTGTTAAAGTTCTTGAAGTTTGGCAACGTTACTTGTGGCCAAAAGAGTTTATCATACATTCTGATCATGAAGCTTTGAAGTATTTAAAAGCTTAATCAAACTTGCATCAAAGATTAGCTAAATGGGTTGAGTTTATTGAATCTTTTACATGCATCATTAAGTATAAGAAGGGAAAAGAAAATATAGTTGCTGATGCTTTATCTAGGAAGAACATGCTATTAACCAATATTGATGTTAAAATTCCTGGATTAGAGAGTATTTGTGCACTTTATGCAACTGACAATGATCTTTCTGAACCATATCATTTGTGTGCTCTTAGAAACGCATGGGTTAAGTATCATATACATGATGGATATTTGTTTAAAGCTAAGAAACTATGTATTCCAGAATCGTCGTTGCGTCTGTTTTTAGTGCAGGAATCACATGCTGGTGGTTTGATGGGTTACTTTGGGCGTGAGAAGACATTGCTCATGCTTGCTGATCATTTTTTATTGGCCTAAGATGAGGCTTGATGTGTACAGATTTGTGAGCCATTGCATTACATGCCACAAGTCGAAATCTAAGCTGAAGCCTCATGGTTTGTATACCCCTGTCTCTGCGCCTACTTCACCATGGGAAGACATTAGTATGTATTTTGTGCTAGGTCTACCTAAAACTCAGAGAGGGCATGATTCTATATTTGTGGTAGTAGATAGATTCTTTAAGATGGCTCATTTTATTGCCTTCCACAAAAGCGACGATGCGTCGCATGTTGTACCCTGTTTTTCAGGGACATCGTGATATTGCATGGAGTACCAAGGACGATTGTTTCTGACTGTGATGTGAAGTTTATGAGCTACTTTTGGAAGACCTTATGGGGGAAGCTGGGAACGAAGCTACTATTCAGTACTACTTGTCATCTCCAAACAGATGGTCAGATAGAGGTGGTGAATAGAACATTGTCACAACTATTGAGGACTATGATAAAGAAGAATCTGCGGGAGTGGGACGAGTGTTTGCCACATGTTGAGTTCGCTTAAATAGGGCAGTGCATTCAACTACTCAGCTTTACCCTTTTGAGGTGGTGTATGGTTTCAAGCCATTAACGCCACTGGATTTGTTGCCTCTACCATTAAATGAGAGAATTGATATGGAGGCATCAAGCCATGCTGAATATGTGAAGAAACTTAATGAGAAGACTCAAGAGGCTATTGAGAATAAAGGAAAGAACATTGCTGCTGCAAGGAATCAAGCAAGGAAGGAAGTGTTGTTCAAGCCTCATTATATGGTCTGGGTACATATGCGCAAGGACAAATTTCCATTGCGGCGCCAATCCAAGTTGAAGCCACGTGGTGCTAGTCCTTACAAGGTGTTAGCCAAGATTAATGATAATGCCTACACGATTGATATACTTATTGCTAAATTTGGTGGAGATAGCAATAGTTTCAACATTGCTGGCCTGTCACTGTATGATGGAGAAGACCTTGGAGCATTGAGGTTCGACGCCTTTTGAAGGGGGGAGATAATGAGGACATCCCTATACTTACACCTGCCCCAATTACTACTAAAGATGTTCCAGCTGCTGTTAACAAGGATCAGTCCAATGAGATCAGAATTGGACCCATTACAAGAGCTCATGCTAAGCTATTAGAAAAACAGGTGAATTTATTTTCTTAATGAGCCTAATGTTTTAATTAATGAGAATTTTATACTGCCTAAGTCATTGTATTATTGTATGATCAGGTACATGGGAGAAGAAGGCATATCACGGAGCTAGGAGCTGAAGCAAATGGAGCATGGCGTGTTGATCAATAAAGCAAGCGCGAGGGAGGAGAGGGAGGAAGCGCAAGAATTTACAAAGGACAAGATCAACACCTGGCAGAGTCTCTGCCACGGTAGAGAAATGATACCAAATCCTACCACGGCAAAGAAAGTGGCTGAAACTCTGCCACGACAGAGTCCTGCCGCGCCACGTTTCATGCCTATTATTCTGTCGCGGCAAGGAGCAAGCCTGCGCGCCTAAAGGCTGTCCCACCTGGGTCGGCACGTATCTTACTTTGAGTCGTGTGCGTCTACAACTCTTAGCCTAGCCACCCCCTTGACTCTTAAATATATGGGGCGCCGTTTCTAGTAGGTTTAGACCACGTTAACATATTTTGGAGTTGTTTCTATCTAGAACCTCTAGAATTACTTGTGATCGATTTATACCAACTAAAATTGAATGTGATCTGTTGTTCCACTTGGAATTATTAGATTGCAAACTACCGTTCGTGGTCGACTGCTGCGTGTGCAAGTGCGTGGTGTTGTGACCCACAGGGTTCGAGAGTTGTTGCATTGGAATCAGGGTTCGAGCGAGAGAGTTCATACCTACAGGCTAGTTATCATCCATCCATCCTCATCATCGACAAGTGCTTGCTGAGAAGATCGTACCACCCCATATCACATCTAATATCCGCTACAGAAGGGCAGTACCCATGCACCATAAATGGGGGTTTTCCTAGTGGTGAGAGTCAAGTTTTTGAGTATCCAACCGCTAAAATTTAGTGACTAGACCCTCGGGGACTGGGATTACCTAGAGAGCCTCGCCAAGAAGACGATGCAGCTCGATTGCATCCACGGATGGCACTGGGAACGCCCGACCGTTGTGACGCCGACTCGACACGACTGTCGGTAACTTTAGGGACAGCAGGCGATTGAGCGTCGGCGACTTTCGCGACAAATAACGGGAAAGTGGAGGATTTTACCACGGGCGCCTTGATTGTGAGCAAAATCTCCTTGACAGGCGGATCGACTTCTATGACGTCTTCCTCCTCTTCGAGCAACTTGCCCCTTTTGGGGGCCGCCGTGTCACCCTTGGCCATAGTCGTCGCATCCTCTACGGGGAGGTCGACCTTCTTCTTCTTGGTGCCTGCGTCAGGCGCCCCAGCGGCACCCTCCTTCCTCTTCATGGAAGGGTCACCCGTGACCTCGGCGTGTCCTGTCGGGACCTTCCCCATGAAGGAGCGCTTGATATTTTTGGGGCCGCCCCTATGAGACATGTAACAGTCAGTGATTCGGTAATTCCAAGAGAAGTACGTGAAGCAAAGCAGAAACACAGGCACTTAAACTTACTTGGTGACTAGGATAGCTCACATCCCGGTGATGATATGCGCGGGCTTCTCCAGTTCAGGCCCGATAGGCTGCGATAATCCCATCTCTAGAAGGCTCGTCTGACGCTGCTGCTTTGGAGGATCTCTTGGCTCTGCAGCAGGCTTGGAGGGCGTCGGAGAGCTCTCCTCCGCAACGATTTCCGGATCGCTATCTCCCTCTTCAAAGCGGCGATTGGCTTTGGCCTCATGATGCTTGTGACGACGCATCTTGTGTTTTGCTGAGGGAGGCGTGCGTTCCTCCTCGGCAACTTCATCTTCTTCCTCCTGTTTAGTGGAGGAGTTACCTTCTTCATCGTCAAGACCTCCTCCGGCACCTCCTCGTACAATGGACGTAGCCAATGTTCCAGAATCTGGAATGTCTATAGACAGTCGGGTCAGCCAGGCGAGTTGGAAAATGCGATTGAGAAAGAAACTAACTAAGCCACTTACGGTGGGGGTCAGCGTTTCGCTTGGCCTGTATGGTCCAAGCCCGTTGTTGACGCCGGTGAAGGGTGCCTCCGTGATATATAATCTTCTGTGACCCACTGTTCTAAGCTCTCCATTGAAGGGTCGGATCTTCCGGTGTATTCACACATCAAGCTAGGCTGGTTCATTAGCGGAAATCGTCGCTACCCAAGCCAATTGTTGAAGAGGTTAATTGTTTTAAACCCTTCATCCTTGACGACTGTCTACGCACAGCCTGTTGGGAACCCCAAGAGAAAGGTGTGAAGCAGCAAGCAACAAGATTTCCCTCAGTTGAGACCGAAGTTATCGAACCAGAAGGAGGAAGGAAACGTCACACAGGTGATGCAAGCAACACGTAGACCTGCACAACACAAACTCAAGACTTTGCCCCAACGAACAGTGAGGTTGTCAAGCTCACCGGTTTGCTGTAAGAAAGGATTAAGCGTATGGTGTGGAAGGTAATGGTTTGCAGCAAGTAAACAAGTAACAATGGAAGATGTATCAATGTTAAAGATTGGACCGGGGTCCATAGTTCACTAGAGGTGCTCTCCTTAGATAAACAACATGGCATGAAGGGTAAACAAATTACAGCAGGGCAATTGACAGGAACTAAGCAAGGCATAACAATGCAATTACTAGTCAGAAAGATCCTATGAGATTCGATTGGGCAATACAACAAGATACATAGACCGCCATCCAACTACATCTATGACTAGAAGTCCAACTTCAGGTTATCATCTGAACCCCCTCCAGTAGTAAGTTACAAGCAACAGACAACTGCTTTAAGCAAAGTGTGTAAGGTAAACAGTCCACATGTTCCATGAACAAGAGACCGTTGTTTTCTACCTAGTAGCAACAACACATCTACAACCGAAGAGATTATTGTCACTTCCCTTGGAAACTAGAAGACATGAACCCACTATCGAGCATAAATACCCCCTCTTGGAGTCACTAGCAACTACTTGGCCAAGATAGCTACTAACAACGGAGAGCATGCAATATCACAAACAACACAGACATGATAGAATCATAAATACAAAACCATTAATCAAACCAACATAATAATCTCAATATCCATCGGATACCCATAAACACAACATGCATAATTACAAATAGATTAGATCTTGATCATGAACAGAGCTCACAAGATCTATACATGAAAGCACTAAGGAGGAGATACAACCATCTAGGTACTACATGGACCCATAGTCCAAGGTGGAACTACTCACGCATCATACCGGAGAGAAGGCCTCCGGGATGATCTCCCCTCCGGCAGGGTGCTGGGAAGAACTTCAGATCCCCCTCCCCCCCCCCCGATCTAGGGATGATGGTGGCTGCGGCTATAGACGGTTTCGTGGATATTTGATCGGGTACTCAGAGTTTTTGCATTGGGGGCTTCTTATAGGCGAAGGGGGAGACCGAGGAAGCGGCCATGGGCGCCAAACACTAGCCAGGCGCGGGGTGGGGACCACCCATGCCTGGGGTGGGTCTGGCCCCTCTGGCCGGCCCCTCCGGCTCTCCTCTGGACTTCTTGTTCCCCACGGAAAGTAATTGACTTTGTCATTTGTCCCATCCAATTCCGAGAATATTTCTTTACTAACTTTTCTGAAACCAAAAACAGCAGAAAACAGGCATCTAGCACTGTTGCAACTTTTTAATAGGTTAGTACGAGAAAACATGTAAAAAGCACCTCAAAGTGTAGACAAGTAAAGCAAAGTAGATACTAAACAAGCATGGAGCATAAAAATTATAGATACGTTTTCAACGTATCAACATCCCCAAGCTTAACTCCTGCTCGTCCTCGAGTAGGTACGTGATAAACAGAATAATTTTTGAGGTGATGCACCCTCATAATAAAGATCCAACCATTTGCAAGCATTGAAAGCTGGGATCAAAGAACTCTAAACATGTGCATGAAAGATGGAGTTCTAACAATAGGACATAGTAATTATGCATGCAACATGGGAAGCTACAAACAAAGATCATGAATAACATGCATTGAAAAACGTTTGTTTGTTTTACATACAGAAAACATAGCATAGTGACAATCAGCTTGTCCCTCATAGAGTAGCAAATAGATGCATAGGACACCTACAAAGTTCACAAGGGTGACTAGAAACAAGTAGCACAAGAACAAGTAATATCACAATATGCATCAATTAATAAGCTTTGGAACACTGCACACAGAATGACAACTATGCTCTCTTAATGGTGCCTAAAGGTAGAAGGTGGAGACTCAACAATGGTGGAAGAAAGGCCTTTTTTGTTTGTAAAGGAAGCAGGGATTACAAGTTTTAAAAAGAGCTTCCAAAAATTATGGTACTTGTTAGCTTTCAGCCCTCATTGCCCCTATCATAAGCATCTTGAAGTGGTTAAGGTTAAAGTGGCAAAGCTGGATTATATGCTTGACGAAGTATAAGTTGGCAATCTCATGCCCCTTTAATACATGGGCCACACCTCATGCATACTCAACTTTGGGTCCAAGTAAGTTCTTGTCACTGTAAGTATTTGTATATCATTGAGAACCGCCAACGGGGTACCCCTTGCAAATGGTACAGGAGCTTTCCCATAACCAAAATGACAAGGCAAGCAGACAATGAGCATCTCAGCAATCTTTTTATTTACCATATGCATAGCTTTTTATTGAGGATGATTCATAGATATCTCACTATGGTGATGCTGCAATTTTCCACCATGATTAGGCATGGCTTAGGCTAGCGGCCGAGGCATTTCTCTAACACAGGATACAAACTCCATGGACTTACAAGTTCCCTCTTTATTTCACACCGGTGACATACATAGACAAAAGAACATAATATCAACTGAGTATAACAAGGTACAAGTGCAATGTTGAAAACGTTTCTCGTGACAGCACGGTTCTGCTAATTCCAACTTATAAGTGTAAGCATATACAACAAAGTTGTCACAATGGTTCAAGTTTATTAGGGGCAAAGAATAAAGTGTGTTCGCGAGGGCTTTAATCACTAAGTTTTCACATAACAAAATAGTTTTTAATTAGAACATAGTTGAAAACAAGAATATACTTGGAATGGTGTAACACACCATGCATAGGAGTTTATAGTGGACACTTTGGAAAAACTTGGTTTCTTGGGAGTTGGAGGCATGAGTAGAACTTACTCATACAAGTGCAGGCTAGCAAAAGACTTGAGCAACCAACTAAGAGAGCATAATGGCCACAATCATGTAGTGCAACAAAGCATACTAATCAAAGCAAAGAGTGGTACTACAAGTTAAGGACTAAATTATCATAGAGTCTATGATGACTTGTCATAGTAATAACATGGTGTGAGCATGTGCCAAGTCAACCCAAGCAAAGCATCAAAGGAGAATACCACAATACTATGCTTTTGCATGCTAAAACAACGCATAATTTCTTCAAGGCACACTAAGCAATCCCAATTGTTTGGAACTAGACATGCTACATCAATAATTACTAAGCATAAGGTTAAAACAATACCTAGCATGTCATGCTAAAGTCTAAGTCACAGTCAATGCAAGCTCCTCTTGCACTTCAAGCAAGAACTTACTACTCCTTTCCAACAACAAGCAACTTATTTGCAAAACAATACATCGAGAACGGGGGTCCAAACTACTTTATTCAAGCAAACTAAACAATCTAAGCAAAGCAAACGAAAACTAAGATGCTCCAAGAACAACACAACTGTGCATGAAACAATAAAAACGAAGTGTCTAGACAGACCTGAGCTTTTTATTGATGAAGAAGGGGATGCCTTGGGCATCCCCAAGCTTTGACGCTTGTACCTCTTGGATATTTCTTGGGGTGACACCATGGTGGCATCCCCAAGCTTGAGCTTTTGTCCATCCTTCATCTCATTTCATCATTTCTCTCTTTACACCTGAAATTTTTACTTCATACAAAACTTCACACAATCTTCATTAGCAACATTAGTGTATTCAAAAGATATTAGACCTCTAGCAAAGCTTTGTAACAGCAAGGCTTTTCACTAAAAACACAAGCTAATTTAGTAACTCCTTAAAAAAGCTCAATTCACCTAAAGAGAACTCAAAAAGGAATCAATAAGAAGCAAATGCAAATAATGGCAGAAATCTGTCAAAACAGACCAGTAGGTAGAAACTGATTTTTTCGAACATCTTCTGTTGTTCAAATAAAAAAGTGTTGAACTAGCTAAAGTTAGCTAACATACTGGGGTTTTTATTCGTAAATTTTCTGCTCAATACGAGTTACAGAGCCACCTCACGAATGTTTTTGGTGGAGGACAGAAATCTGTTTCGGGACAGCAACTCCACAAATCTTACTTCCCTCTTATTAGAGGCCATTCTTCGCACAAAAAGCAAACAAAAAGGATAAGGAGATGTCATTACAGAAGTAATAACTTCCAAGCCTCAAGGAAACTGTTGGGTTATCTCCCAACAAGTACTTTTCTTTAACGCCTTTAAGTTAGGCACAAGAAGCAAGAAGAATCAAGTATTTTCAAATGAAGAATTGCCCCTCTTGTTCCTTCTTTTCTTACCTTTCTTTTTCTCTTTAGGGAAGATATGATTGCTTACCGGAGGATAAAAGTGCATAATATGTTTTCCCACATCTATTACATCTCCAAGGTGCTTCAGTAGGGATCTTCCAAGTGTGATTTGTCCCTTGCCTACACATTCAATAACAAGATAATAAGTAGTCACCATTTTCCCTGAGATTTTTATAAACACACCTTCAGCTATTCCAATGGGTAATATAGTGGCATTGTTGGTAAGACAAATTTCCTCTCCTCCTTCAATAATCCCCCAAAGACTCAAGAAATCAAAAATATCTTTAGGCATGAGACAAAATTCATACATGATATCACAGCGAGCATCAAAAAAGTGTAGTGTTTATAGAGACTTTGATTGTGAGAAACCACTTTGAAGGCTCAGAATTTATAGGAACATAATCATGGTAAGCCCTAAGAGTGTGATAGCAACTAACATAGCAGCAATACCGGTCTCAAGAGTGTTCAACCTGGCAAAAATATTTGTGAAAGAGGAATCAGACTTGCCAGGTGTACCATAGATCATGATTAATTTTTTTATGGCATCAAAAGCTTCATCCTCAGTACATAGCAAAAAATCTTTCTCATCCACATCATCTAAATCATATCTATAACGAAGAGAAATACCACGGTAGAAACTATCAATAACCAAGCTGAGACTCACCTCAGGCTCAATTTCCCTCTGGAAAGCAGAGATTCTAGACCAAGCTTCTTTAAATATTTCTTCACTTTTTTGCTTAAAAGTGGAGATCTCTACCATAGGTGAAATAAAGATTGTTCCAAAGCCAGACATGGCAGCAACTAGAACAGGAACTATTTTTTTTGTGTTTTTGAATAAAGCAAACAAACCAAACTAGACTAATTTTTTGGGTTTTTTTGGAAAGAGGCAAACAAAACCAAGCAAAAGAAACGAAGAAAACTAAAAACAAAGTAAAGAGAAAGGAAGTGAAGGACCCTCCTTGTGAACATGTCCTTAGCCTCCCGGCAATGGTGCCAGAAAAGCTCTTTGATGGCGCCTAGTTGATGTGGGAGCTTCTTTCTTTATTGCTTGGCAATGGCGCCAGAAAAGTTTCACGACTGTCTACGCACAGCCTGTTGGGAACCGCAAGAGCAAGGTGTGAAGCAGCAAGCAGCAAGTTTTCCCTCAGTTGAGACCGAGGTTATCGAACCAGAAGGATGAAGGAAACGTCACATAGGTGTTGCAAGCAATGCTTAGACCTGCACAACACAAACTCAAGACTTTGCCCCAACGAACAGTGAAGTTGTCAAGCTCACCGGTTTGCTGTAACAAAGGATTAAACATATGGTGTGGAAGGTAATGGTTTGCAGCAAGTAAACAAGTAACAGTGGAAGATGTATCAATGGTAAAGATTGGACCGGGGTCCATAGTTCACTAGAGGTGTTGTCCTTAGATAAACAACATGGCATGAAGGGTAAATAGATTACAACAGGGCAATTGACATGAACTGAGCAAGGCATAACAATGCAATTACTAGTCAGAAATATCCTATGAGATTCGTTTGGGCAATACAACAAGATACATAGACCGCCATCCAACTGCATCTATGACTAGAAGTCCACCTTCGAGTTATCATTCGAACCCCCTCCAGTATTAAGTTGCAAGCAACAGACAACTGCTTTAAGCAAAGTGTGTAAGGTAAACAGTCCACATGTTCCATGAACAAGAGACCGTTGTTTTCTCCCTAGTAGCAACAACACATCTACAACCGAAGAGATTATTGTCACTTCCCTTGAAAACTAGAGGCATGAACCCACTATCGAGCATAAATACCCCCTCTTGGAGTCACTAGAAACTACTTGGCCAAGATAGCTACTAACAACGGAGAGCATGCAAGATCAAAAATAACACAGACACGATAGAATCATAAAGACAAAACCATTAATCAAACCAACATAATAATCTCAATATCCATCGGATCCCCGCAAACACAACATGCATGATTACAACTAGATTAGATCTTGATCACGAACGGATCTCACAAGATCTATACATGAAAGCACAAAGGAGGAGATACAACCATCTAGCTACTACATGGACCCATAGTCCAAGGTGGAACTACTCACGCATCATACTAGAGAGAAGGCCTTCGGGATGATCTCCCCTCCGGCAGGGTGCCGGGAAGAACTTCAGATCCCCCCCGATCTAGGGATGATGGTGGCGGCGGCTACAGACGATTTCGTGGATATTTGATCGGGTACTCGGAGTTTCTTCATCGGGGGCTTCTTATAGGCGAAGGGGGAGATCGAGGCGGCGGCCAGGGGCGCCAAACCCTAGCCAGGCGTGGGTTGGGGCCCACCCACGCCTGGGGTGGGTCTGGTCCCTCTGGCCGGCCCCTCCGGCTCTTCTCTGGACTTCTTATTCCCCACGGAAAGTAATTGACTTTGTCGTTTTTCCCGTCCAATTCCGAGAATATTTCTTTACTAACTTTTCTGAAACTAAAAACAACAGAAAATAGGCATCTTGCACTGTTGCAACTTTTTTAATTGGTTAGTACCAGAAAACATGTAGAAAGCACCTCAAAGTGTAGACAAGTAAAGCAAAGTAGATACTAAACAAGCATGGAGCATCAAAAATTATAGATACGTTTCCAACGTATCAATCCTCAGGTTGTTCATCCGACCACACATCTCGGTGAGGGGAAGATCCTTCAATGACAACCGCCATGGATTACTCCGCTCCATGGTGTACGCCGGGATCGCTACCTCTCCAGTTGGAGGTGATTCTTTGACGTAGAACCAAAACTGTTTCCACTCACTAGCCGTCGTTTGGGTAGCATCAGTTTGAAGAAGCTAGCGTGAGACTTCACCTGTAAGGTGATGCCGCCCTTCGCCAGTAGGGGACCATTCTTCCCCTCGCGGGTGGACTGGCCATGGAACAGTTCCATCCAAAGCGGGAAGTAGGGGAGGCACCCTAAATACGACTCGCAGAAAGCAATGAAGACTGCAATCTGCCTGATACTGTGAGTCTCTAAGTCGGATGGCTTGATCTATAGAACTGAAGGAAACGTCTGAAGAACAAGGGACGTGGGAAACCCTAGCCCGCTCTCTACGTGGCGGACGAAAGAAATGAACTCTTGGGGTGTGGCTTGGTTCATTCTCACTCGCCGTCGGGATTCGCCAGTTACCCTTGGTGAGGATGCTCATATCCTGAAAGGACTGCAGTGATGTTGCGGTGCAATTCGATTTGGACCACGTGGGTGCCATGAGCACGAACTCACAAAGTTTGGGGTTCAGATCGGAAGAAGATGCGGGTGGAGAAAAGACAAGGAAGAATGACAAGAACGGGGTGAGATCCATATTTTTCTCTGCTACTCGCCATTTATAGCGGCACGCTCCAGTAATCATGTGATTAGTCGTTCTTCACAGTAATTCCGCCGAAGTTACCGTGGGAAATTGACTAATGGCTAGTTTGACCATGTTGACGGTCCAAATTTGGCAAAACTGGTCACTCGCTCACTCGACTAGCTCATTCTAATCGTCTGAGCGAGGCAACTTGGAGGTTAATTAATTTGCAAAGGACGCGATTGAGGATCATAGTATTATCCCTTCATTGGAGGAGTTCGTCACTGATTCTCCTCGGCATCCACTAGGACTCGCATTCTACGTCTGCCAAATTAACTCCTACGCCTAATCCCTGCCGCACTCGCGGACTACTGATGGGGATATGCCAATCAGGGTATCCCTAGAGGTTGGATTCGATTGGCCCAAGACAATGTCGAATGGGCCTACTATAACCGCGACTGGAAAGAAGGCTTCAATGGGAACCGACGACTAGAAGTTGGAGGCCCAAGACCTTAGCTAGGCCCAGTAGGATTAGGTCAACACCTCCGAAACCCTTACTGATTAGGTTTTAATCTTGTAAACCCTAGCGAGGTACCCCTATAAAAACCTCCCTAGGGTCCCTGTTATACTCACGAGCTATTAGCTACCCCATCCTTACGACTCGCTGCCTATACGCCGAGCTCGCCCACCTTGTAACTCACTCGCCATTAATACAATCAAGCAGGAAGTAGGTCTTTGCCCTACGGGGGCCAAACCTGGGTAAACCCTTGTCTCCGTCCCCAATCTCGATCCGCAGATGACATCTTGCTCTTGCCCCCTTTCGACTCAATCACCCCTAGTAGCGACTACCGTGGCCATTCTCATGACATGGATCACGGTGATGACTAGTGTGCATCCTGTGCCAAGCCGCATGGCAGTTATTCCATGTCTAATGCATGCAATCCATGTTCCCAAGCATGCATGACCGTCCTCTTGCTTCACTCATTGCCATCAACCTATGCGTTTCCTCCTCATTGGGAGCTCGGAGATATTCCTTACTAAAGACACATATCATCATCTTGGCAAACTGCTGCACGCACTTGAGCAATGTCGTACCCAATCACTCTAATTCTATCGATATCTTTTGGTATGCACTAAAACCAATGAGACCAATGAGACCTGCACAATTTCTCAGGCGAGTGAAAGACCGGCCGTTTGCCATGCAAGATTCAACAATACGCACCCAAAACTCTTGCCGCATTAGTAACACCTACAACAAAGATGAGGCAGATTGGTGCAAATCTCGGTGAAGTAATCTCTCATGAACATATCATGGACGAGAGCTCGATTCCTAGGAATGCAAATGCGGCTCGAGACTCAACGCTTCCTTTTGGTGCCATCGTCAAGTTCCTTCATGGTGACCAACAAGATGAGAGTCTCCACATCGTCGTCGATTTCTCTGTGTACGAATCATCGGACGACGACAAGTCCTCGAGGAAAAACTGCATAGACGCATACGACATCTACACAAAAGAGGGGCGGTGTTCACAACAATTCGGCCACCAATCAACCGGAGACGAATGGTCCAGTAAAAATTACCTCGAGTAGAGAGGGGATTGGTAGCGTCTTCGACGCAGCTGCTCGACAACGGTTAATGGGGCCTTAAGTGGAGCTTCGCGATAGATCCATGGCGATGGACACGACTCAGGTGGGATAGATCTAAAAGAAAATAGTCAGTCGTGAGCTCCCCAAGAGGCAGAATGGACCGGAGCTAGGGAAGCGTTTTAGGGACACAGAGAGACTCGGAGGGGCTCAAATATGCGGAACAACAAGTTGAAGGAGGCGGCTGCGGGAAGGATGGACACCGAAATTTCAGGCACGCAGATACTTCACCGTGATCGGGGCTGCGGAATTTCACTTGCTCAAACCTGGAAATATGGCGCATGTGCAATCCAATTTTCCTACGGTGCATATTCATCTAGAGTGAGAGTTGTCTCCGACTTTCCTTAGCAAGTTGGAGAATCTGGAGTGCTTCATGATGTCAATCAATCGAAGCTGAATGTCAGAAACCGACTGATTGATACTTTCTTAGTTCGAAATTAAGTATAGCAGATTTACTTGGATATACTTGTATCTACACACTAGAACATTTTACATACTATATGTAATAAATATGTGACACTTATTTCTGAAACGAACAGAGAATGAGCTAATATCAACTGAAACAGAGCGCCAGCTTAGATGGACACGCATGCTAGCAAAATTCATCTTGATAATGATCGGCCCTGTGTCGATCGAAAACCGCATGCGAAACTGTTGTGTTCTCGTCATGATGTGCTCGATGAGCTCATTGGTTTCTCAGCCCAACGGCTCCAGTGAGCTGTGAAGTACGTACTGTAGTTTGTCAAGAGAACATCCAGATAATTAAGCTGATTAACAGAGTTGAAAGGTCGACATCTATAAGAAAAATAAAACCTTTTCTTCGAGTGGAGGTACACGGTAAGACGCACTAGAATATTACTGCCGCCTGCCGCCCAATACATAATGCATCTGCCGCGTCGTTTCTTCATCTCTATGGCCACACGCCAAGGCTCTCCGGACATGGAACTGTACAGCGCTTGTATGACGCCCTAGTGCATGGAGTCATGCTCTACGAAATGACCTATTCATGGAAGTTAAGTACAAAATAACCTGATACTAAAGACAATTCACAACCTAAGCTATTTGTATGACGCCCTACTGCATGGAGTCATGCTCTACGGTGTGAGAGTTATACTTAAGAGTGTATACGAGATGGAGTAGTACTCCACTCGTATACGTATAATTTTTGTATTATGCCACACAAGGGGCTTTTCCTTGTTCTATAACACGTAACCGAAGCCACCGAAAGGGGCTATCGTTCCCGTCATTATTTTCTACATGGTATCAGGCCGACCTCTTCCCCTCTAGCTGCCGCCGCCGCAGGTGCTCTCGACGCCACCGCTACTCCCTCTCCTCCGACGATCTTCCTCCAAACTCACATCAGGACCTTCACCTCCCTCTCCTCTACCAATTCCCCACAATTTTACACCCAAAATCCCTTCTACAACCCTTCTCCACCAAAACCCTAGATCCATCTATCAGGACCAATGTCGACGCCCTCTTCATCCTCTCCTTCGTTCTTGACGGCACCGACAAGGCTCGCGTCATGGGTCTTCTTGACGGCACCGACAAGGCTCGACCTACAACCCTTGAAGTCGAAGATGAGAACCAGAAGAAGATCACTATGCCCAACCCCAACTATGATACCTGGATCACCAGGGATCAGAAGGTCGTGAGTTTCCTGGTGAATTCACTCTCGGAGGATGTTCTTCCCCATGTTTATGGCCTTCCCCATGCTGTAGATGTGTGGGCAGCCCTGGTTTCTCTCTTCTCCTCGCAATCCAAGTCCAAGGTCTCGAGCCTGCGAGGTGCCCTCACCAATACAAAAAAACTTGATCTCACAGCTCAACAATACATCACCAAGATGAAGGGGTTTGCTTCGGAACTTGCTGCCGCAGGCAAGCCTGTCGATGACGACGAGCTCAAGGACTACATACTCAATGGCTTGGATGGCTCCTTCAACCATCTGGTCTCGACCATTAATGCTGTCCCCTCCACAACTCTTACTGATATGTGTTCTCAGCTCCTCGCTTGTGAAAATCGTGACCTCATGCTTCAATCTTCAGGACAAGCCTCGGGGTCCTTCATGTCATCTGTTAATGACGTGTCTCGTCGCCCTCCTGATGCCTATTCTCGCCCACCCACACCTCCCACGCCAACACCCTATTCTTACCCTATGCCGCAGCCTCCACCTGCACCCTACAACCCGCCACCACAACAGCCCTACTATGCCCCATATCCTCTATCCTACCCACAACACCCACCCCCTGTCATGCAATTCCAGCCACCTCTCCTACCCTTCCCCACCACTCAACCATCCTATATGCAGCCCCCTCCACAACACTACTACCGTCCTCCTTCACAACCAGCGCGGCCTCCTCCACCGCCACCGCGTCAGGATCCTCCTCGCAACACCAACCAACGGCGCAAAGGGGGGCGTAAGGACCGTGGCCGTGTTGCCACACCATGGCAGGACGGTGTCTTCTGCCAAATCTGCAAAAAGGAGGGTCATGCAGCTGCCGACTGTTGGTGGCGCTACGGCGATGATGATGATGACACCTCCAAGGATGTCAAAGGTGCTTATGGTGTTGATACAAATTGGGTGATTGATACAGGAGCAGCCAATCACACCACAGGACAACTCAACAAGCTTCAACTTCATGAGCCCTACAATGGTCGTGATCAAGTTCACAATGCTAGTGGACAAGGTATGGAAATTGCTCATATTGGTCATTCAGTTTTGCAAACCCCGCAATGTTCTTTTAAACTCAAAAATATTCTTCACGTTCCTGATGCTTCCATGAACTTTCTTTCTGCACATAAAATCACTCTAGACAATAATGCCTATATTGAAATTCATCCTTTCTTTTTCTTGATTAAGGACAAGGCCACGCAACAAATCATGTTTAGAGGTCCATGTGAAGGTGGCCTCTATCCCCTTGTTCCAGTTTCCATGGGGTCATCTTCCAAGCATGCTCTTGTCACCGTCAAGCCTTCATCCTCCACGTGGCATCGTCTCTTAGGGCATCATCCTTTATTGTTCAGCAAGTTCTTAGGAAGCATAGTTTGTCTTATACTCCAGAAATAAATTCTTACATATGTGATCCATGCCAACTTGCCAAGAGTCACCAGCTACCGTATCCTGTTTCCACTAGTGTTTCTACAGTGCCTCTAGCATAAGTTTTCTCTGATGTATGGGGTCCAGCTCCTCTTTCTGTAGGCAAACATGCATATTATGTAAGCTTTATCGATGACTTTAGCAAGTACACTTGGATTTATTTGCTTAAAAAACGTTCTGATGTTTATCATGTTTTTCTTGATTTTCAACAATATGTTGAACGACCATTTGGTACAAAGATCCTCACTATGCAAACTGATTGGGGTGGTGAGTATGAGAAGTTAAATACCTTCTTTCAGCGAGTAGGCATTGTTCATCATGTGTCATGTCCTCATGCTCATCAACAAAATGGTTCTGCTGAACGCAAACATCGTCATATTGTCGAAGTTGGCCTTGCTTTGCTTGCCAATGCCTCTATGCCGCTCAAGTATTGGGATGATGCTTTCATCACTACCACTTTTCTTATAAACTTGTTGCCCACAAAAGTTCTTAATCTTGAGTCCCCCACTGAAAAGCTTCTTCCTGTCAAACCAAACTATGAGACTCTTCGTGTTTTTGGTTGTGCATGCTGGCCAAATCTTCGCCCCTACAATAAACACAAACTTTATTTTCGATCCAAGATGTGTGTTTCTTGGTTACAGTTTTCGTCATAAAGGAGTAAAATGTATAGATGTTACAACTGGTCGAGTCTATATTTCTCGTGATGTTGTCTTTGATGAAAACATTTTTTCGTTTGCTGAGTTGCATCCTAATGCTGGTCGCCGTCTCCGTGAGGAACTTCTACTTCTTCCATATGACATGCCACACTCAAACTCACACAATGGGGGTGCGCTTGCTAATGATCAATATGTGCACAATATTCCTGTTATTCCTGTTCTACGGGTTCCTACTCTAGAGGCATCAAGATTGTCCCAAAATGTTGCACCAAATTCTGGTGAAACTGATGCAAATTACACATCAAATCATGCAACACAAGGGAACAATGCTACAGGAGCTCCTCGGCCCGATCCCGAGGTCGATACGCGGCACAGATCCTCCTCGGATCGTGCTCCTATCCCCTCTGATTCTTCAGAGTCAGAACCCACCTAGGACCCGCCGTCCTCTCCTAGAAGAGCGCGTGCGGGCGAGTCTGGGCACGCCACGTCTGGGCGGGCAGAGCCCCGCCAGGCTCGGTCTCTCTCACGGTCCCCCTCGCCCCCTCCGCACCACCACGATGCTGCCACGTCGCCGCCTCCCCCCGCGTCTGCGTCGCCGCATGAGAACGACCCGGACAACACCGTCGACAGTGACGCATCTCCCGCCCAGGATCAGCAACTCGGATCTTCTATGCAGCCACAGACTGTGTCGCCTCCTGCTGTTGGTGTGCAAACACGTTTGCAAAAAGGTATTCGACGGCCTAAAAAATATACCGATGACACTGTTAGATATGCTTTGTTGACATCTACAGGAGAACCTCAAAATCTAAAGGATGCTCTTTCTGATAAAAACTGGAAGCAAGCAATGCAGGAGGAATATGATGCACTCATTGACAACAAAACCTGGCATCTTGTTCCATCATGCTCCAAGAAAAATGTGATTGATTATAAGTGGGTCTATCGTATTAAAAGACATGCTGATTCCCTGGGAACCCTGGCATGTCCGCAGGACACCAGGCGAAGATTTCCCAGCGCTCACGCAGGAATTCTACGAGCGTGCTTTCCTATATGGGGCTGAGGTCGTTGGCGATCAGCGCCGTCTTGGAGGCGTCCGTCAGGTGGACCTGCACCTTTTTCGTGTTGACCGTGGAGTCGAACGACATATCGGGTGCGTTTTGTCTAGCTACTAGGGGTGCCCCATTGTCTGTCACCTCTCTGAGCCTTGTGAGCTCTTGCTACATGCCGAATGACTGGGAGATTTTGTTGAAGTCTCTGTCGCAGTGGTCGGATCGGGTGAAGCTTCCTTGGATGGTGATGACTCCTCTGGGTCCTGGCATCTTCAGTAGCAGGTACGCGTAGTGCGGTACTGCTAGGAATTGTGCAAATGCCACACGCCCGAGGATAGAGTGGTACTGTGATGGCCAGTCCACCACTTCGAACTCCAATCGCTCGCGCCTGAAGTTTTCGGGATGGCCGAAGATGACATCAAGCTATATCTTCCCCAGGGGATATATGCCTTTCCCTAGGACTATGCTGTGGAACGTTGTATTTGAGTGCTCCAGGCTGCACAGCGGGATTCACATTGCTGCGAGTGTGCTAGCGAACATCAGATTGATGTTGTTGCCGCCGTCCATGAAGATGCGGCTCATCTCAAATCCTCTGATCTGCGCCTCGAGCACCAGGGCAGCATGACCTAGGCGAGGGATCTGGCGTGGGTGATCCGAATGCTCGAACGTGATGCAGGACTACGAGCCACTGAGGTTCTCAGGGATGGACGGTGGGGAGGTTACCACCAGGTTCACTTGGCGGGTGATCTTATTTTGCACCCTGTTGGTTGGGCGCCCCTTCTGGATCATTAGGGACCCTTTTGGTGGCGGATATCCTCTTGTTCCGTTGTTTGGCGCGGGTGCGATTGCTGGATTCGACGATCCAACGGGTGGTGGTGGAGGAGCTCCATGGGCGATGTTACCTGGTGCATATGCGGGTCCAAATCCAGGGTTCACGATCTAGCGTCGTATTTGGGTGAGACCCTCGCTAAGCTTCTGGAACTTGCGACAGTATTTTAGCATGTGGTTGGCCTTCTTCTTGCCATCCTGCTTGTCAATGTAGAAGTGGATGGTGCAAGGACCAGACAATTTCTCGTATGCCGAGGGCTCGTCGTCACGGCTGCGACATTGCCATGTTTGTGTGGGTCGCCCTCCGTCACGGAAGTTGCCTCCGTGGTATCCGCTACTGCGGTTGCCCTCGTTTAGGTGGCCAGCATATCCATCTGCGACCATGTCGACTCCATCGCGGTTGTCGTAGACGCGCGATCTTCTCTTGCTGCGGCGTTCTCTCCTACGGCCATAGTCGTCCTCGTCATTCGAATGCATTCGGTGGAGGGAGTCCTCACCATATGGCCATCGACTGGCGATGTCCATGAGGTGGTCGAGAGTCTTGTGCTTGACGTGCCCAAGTTCTTCCTTGAAGTCCGGCCTCTTGACACCATCCTTGAAGGCGTCGATTGTCCTTTCCTCAGAGATGTGCACGGCGGAGTTCTTGATCTGGGACCAGCGTAGGATGTATGAGCGAATGGACTCGCCGGTATGTTGGGTGCAGGCTCGAAGTTCCTCGATCGAGGCTGGCCTCTTGCTGGTGCCCTTGAAGTTGCGGATGAAGCTGTATGCCAGCTCCTCCCAGCTTCGGATGACCAGAGGATAGGCTGCTAAGCCAGATCTGAGGTGCGCCCTTTAGCTGCAGCTGAAGGCACTGTAGGGCAGTGTTCCTGTTTCTGCCGTGCAGCTTGACGGATGAGAGGTGATCGCCGAGCCAGGCCTTTGGGTCCTGCGTGTCGTCGAACTTCGGAGTATCCGAAGGGAGCTTGAAATTTTTCGGCATCCGCGTTCGCCGAATGGATCTGCTGAAGCATCTGGCTCCGCACAGCTCTCCTTGTCTTCTTCATCGGATTCGGTTGAACATGCGTGTTTAGCGCGTGCCTTGTCGATCTCGCTCTAGGTGAGATTGTTTCGAGCATCATAGTCGGTACTGTGGTGCCGTGGGCTCTTGCGACGTCGAGGCAGATCGTGCTCGTCCTCGTCGGATGAGGGTGTAGGGCTGCGGGTGAACTTGATCGCAGCATTTTTCTTTGGATCCGCAGGAGCCTCGTCGTGGAGCGTAGCTCCGACGAGCCCGAGACCAGCTACCGCAGACTTATGCATGGCGCTCTTCGGGTCACCCACCAGAGGTGGATGGGATGCGAGGTATGTAGTGGCCGCCATGATCGCAGCCTACGATGTCTTCGGCATGACGTTGTCGTTCACGTTCATCGTCATGAAGGACGTGTTGAGGGCCCTGGTGACTTCACGGTGCGTGGCGTGGTCCATGTGCTCCGTTCGAGAGCGATGTTTGTTTGCGTTGTTGCCATGCGAGCTGGAGCCACCAGTGGCGGAGAGCGCAACTCTCAGCGCACTAGACTCCGAAGCCTCCTGCTTACGTTTGTCGAGCTCCTCCTACAGTTTTACCTACCGGTTATGCTCGCTTATGAGGAGGAGGTGGTAGGACATTAGTAGATCCCGTGAAGTATTCACAGGTAGGGTGACATTGCCTGCCATGGATTTGCGTGCTTGGCCCCATCCTTACTCGTTGAGTTTGATCTTCTGGTAGGCGTTGGTGTCGCCTTTGTTGGGCCTAAGCGATGGAGCTCCCCCGTTTCCTCTGTTCTCACCTTGCGGGTTGGGAGGCGGTTTAGGCGCACTCGAACCTGGCGGCAGTTCTGCTTCGCCCTGGATGACCACGACGCATAGGTAACGCCTGCGAACTGGATCGTTGCTGCCACAACTTTTTGATCTGGAACCGTAGGTTTCTTCATCCGAGGGAGGGCTGCACAAATCTGAGTTGCAGCTGCTGCTGTCATCTGACTCGTCTGTCAGCGTCAATGCACGTAGCGCACCGATGGGTGGGACCCATGAAGCAGGCCTGATGGACGGTGGTGGCACCCACTCTGGAAGGCGTAGGGTGCCGGTCTGCCCCACCTGGAAGCAGACGCTCCCGAACAGCATCTTGAGCCCGTCGCCAATGGACTCGAAATCCCGCTGGGTGGCCGGTGAATGGGCGGTGAAGTCGAAGGTGCCGAAGAGGAGGTGATTCTCTATCGCCAACGAGTTGTAGATCACTCCAGATGGGACCGTCACGATCACACAATCAGCGTCCCCAGTTCCCACAGATGGCGCCAATTGACGAAGTTCGGTATTATCAATGCCCATTGTTATGTACTTGGGTTTTGGAGAAGACGGGGATGCTAGAGATCGCGGAACGGTTAACAGACAAGCAACGCGGGGACATGAGGTTTACCCAGGTTCAGGCCCCCGGAGGGAAAACCCTACTCCTGCTTGTCTGCTATTGATTACGACGGAACCGAAGGTTACATGGGTGCGCAGATGCAATCTGGCGTGAGGTGCGTATGAGGTGAGTTGGAGATCCTCCTCGTCGTGCCCTCCTAGCCTTTATATAGATAGGCAGGTCCTGGGTGAAGGTCGAGTCAGTTACAGATTAGGGTTTGAACCCTTTCAAAATCTATCTACTCTAGTCTTGTTCTCCAAGGATCCGAACGCGTCATGGGCTTGGGCCACCCGAAATCTCCACAGGCCGTGTATCTTGTTGTGGGCCTTCCTTGGGCTGGACTAGGTATGCCAATGTTGTGTACCAGCGGGGTATAACCATGTCAGTAACCCTGCTAACAACGTCGATCTCAAACCTGCTTAAACAAAGGGGTGCCGACAAAGTGTAAAGGAAAAAAGAGAGCGGTCAATACTGAGGCCAGTACACAGCAAGTCTTAGAATTCGGCGGTCCTCGCCTACATAGGTATGGTGGACTAAAGCAGTAGCGCAGCATGCACTAAAAAACCTATAGAGACTCAATACAACTGGTGACTATCATAGGGAGATAAGAAAGGCCTATTCGGTTCAACCTGATACTATCACCAAGCATACCCATCCTGATATTCCCCCTTGAGTCCAAACGAGGAAGTCAACCGGGGAACTAACACCGTTGGCAGTTTTATTCATTCCATTATAGTTGCAGCAATTACTAGTCAGATATAGATAGTATGAGTCATCCTGATATAATAAGTAGTGGGTAGTTTTAGTTAACCATTCCATTGTAGTTGCAATACTTACTTGTCAGATATAATATCATGAGACATCCCAATTCCAGCAGTTGTTGGTACTTTTATTTAGCCATTCCATTGAAGTGAAGATGATTACTTGTCATTCCAAAGTCAAGTTTATATCCCTACTTTAGGTATAGTTTTCTATGATCAAGATACTGTGCTCCAAGTCGTCCATAACCGCGGACACGGCTTTCAGAAACTTTTACCCTGTAGTGGGCACAAATAACAACACACGCACGATCAACCTCGGAAACACCAAATGAAAACCCAATGAGGCATCACGACAAAGCAATCACAAGATTCATATAATATTTCAGGGGGCCACCCCACTAAGCTACCCGCTACGAAGTTGGCCGGCTCTGAGATGGACAAAGAGGTTTGTGACGATGACTATAAATGACTGGGAACCCGAAAGTATGAGTGGGCTTATTGATACCACGAAAACATGGCACAGGGTTCCAAAACAGTACAGTAGTAAACGCTCTCCCCGAGGAACGGTAGTAAATAAAGCAGTAGCATGGCATAAGTACATGATAGTAATAACGCCCAAACTACTTTGTGGCCCCAAGAAATAAGATATGATTCAAGCTCTCACTAAGGGGATTCATGGTCCCACATGCGGATAGTGTGAATAGTCAAGGAATAGGTATCAAGTACTCGGGGTCCTACGGGACACTAGTGAGCGGTTAAAAACCAAATAACATCTATTGCCCACCAGTGCATCTGCATTAGTTATATCTATTCCTAGCAATTTAATATCAAGTTGTAATTTGAGTCATGATCGTCTGCAACATTAAACATGAGGTATTCCTCCAACAACTGTGGAACATCGATGGCACGAAGTGACATCTACACAAGCAGCTACGACTCGCAAGACCGACTATCTACCACACAACAGGTAATAGGAGGTGTCCATGGCAAATATAGTGGCTGCAAGGGATGTCACGGGTACGAAAACTAAAGCATCGAGTCACAGATATCAATAGATCAACAGGAGGAAATAAAGACTATAAAAGTAAGATAGGTAGAAGGGGGAAGAATGCTCTCCTGGGAAAAACACCACTGAAGGTTCATCTGAAGATCAGGTCGACACTCGCATCAACTCATCAGCCTAATCTGTGAAGAAGCAAAGCACTAGAGAAAACATAGGATGCACTATTTAATACGACGAAAGAAGATCGATATGATACATGTATGATGTATGACATGGAAAAGGTGCGATGTAATTAGCCAATATTAAGAAGAATCGGGGTCCCGATAATTAATTAGATGTTCAAGTTGTTTAGATACCCCCATTTTAAATGTTGTCTTAACAAGGCAAAACATGGAGGTTCGCTACATAAATTTGAATGGGGATAATATAAGACTAGAAAATCCCACATATTGCCTGCATCAGAGTGATACAAGTGCCACAACATCCTCTTGATGTTCTTATCCATCTTGATGTTCTTGTCCGCCCAGAATCTACAAAAGAATTGTTCCCAAGGA
Source organism: Avena sativa (assembly GCA_916181665.1). Lineage (NCBI taxonomy): Eukaryota > Viridiplantae > Streptophyta > Magnoliopsida > Poales > Poaceae > Avena > Avena sativa. Next base: position 144,303,891 of record OV702280.1, read on the forward strand.
AAAACATGGAAAAGGTCGAATACTTGTCAAAGAATTGATCTTCTTGATGTTCTTGTCCATCTTGATGTTCTTGTCCACAAGGCAAAACATGGCAAAGGTCGAATACTTGTCCATCTTGATGTTCTTGTCCGCCCGGAGTCTCCAAAAGAATTATTCCCAGGTTGTAGTAGCCCTTAGGGGTGATATAAGTGCCACAACATCCTCTTCACGCGTCTACCACCACATCTCACTACACATTACCAAGAGAACACGCACACTGAACATGTCTGGCGAGCACAACAGGGGGACATGGACAGGGACGAGGCCGAAGGTCGAAGAGCTTGGCAAGGGGTGCGCACGCGACCGGGGACATGCCCGAGCAAGGCCGCAGGGGCAGCGGTCCATGCAGGGAGGCGAGGCTCACCACCATCCCTGCCCATGCGCAGCAAGGTGGGGACGGGGACACGCCGGCATCAGTAGGAAAGGCGAACACAGGAGGCGGCAGTAACCGACCAGAGCTGGAGGGAGGATGCAGTGATGGCGCGTAGACCTGCATCGGGGCCGGGAGGAAGCATCTCAGGCCCGGTCGAACGGGTGCTGTCGGTCGAGGAGGAGAGGCGCGGGAGGGAAGAGGGGACCCTGGCGGTGGCGCGTCAGGGAGAAGCAAGGCGAGGGCGGAGGACTAGGTGGCGGACGACACGAGGGACCGGTGGGGACGATGACCATCCGTAGACACGGGGCTGAGAGTGGGCAAGGCCGGCTCGAGGAGAGGACGGTCCTGGCCTCGTGTGCAGGCGGCGGTGTCCTGGGAGGCCATGGCGGACACGGGAGAGCGAGGGCCGGGCAGGAGCCAGTGTCAAGCCGGAGAGGGAGAGGTCGGTAGGGCGCACGAGATAGGGAGGCGGCGGACGCGTTCGCGAGTGGCGGGCGATGACTTTGGTCGGCGAGGGGGCTCCTGGCGGTGGCCGTTGGTAGAGATGGAGGTTGTCGGGTTGGGGAACGAAGGGAGCGAGGCGAGTAGAGAGGAAAATTGCGGGGGGAGGTTGCGGCGGAAAAAGTATGTGGGGCCAGGTGTGGGACGTGGCTAGGAGCAGTCAACACGCGGGGTTGGCATCACGGGGTGCGTGTTTTACGTGTGCGAGAGAGAGGGGTGTCGCGGCAGGTAGTGGGGATGGGACCAGCACGTGTGATGGGTGCGTGCGTGCTGTGCTGCGTGAGTTGTCTACGGCTGCGGCAGCTGAGTGTGGGTTGGTTGGCGGCTGGCTAGGGGTGTGGTGATTTGAGTCTAGGGTTTGGCGGGGGGGGGGGGATTATGGTTAGGGTTTTGATTTGAACATAAGGGGAGGATATTAATATAGAAAACAAAGTAGGTCTTTTAACAAAATAGTTTTAGGCAATTAGATGCATGTTGGTGTCATGATGATGCACAAAGTAATAAACATGAGCGATTTTCTAGTAGTGGTTTTCCCGGGGTGCTACAGGTTAGCTCTCTACAATCTTGTTGCACCGATCTCGGAGATTAGATCTTGGCTTTTCCACATATTGGATCTTGGTTTTATGCATTCTTGTGCGAGAATTTTTTTGTTTTCCATGCAACGAAACCTACAAAAAGTGCATAAGCTATCCTACCGATGAGGCCCAAGGGCCGCCCACGTGTAGGTCCCGTCTGAGCAGAACAGGGAACAGTGCCGACCAACCATCCTATCCACTTCTTGTGGTTATAAGTTCATGTGCGAGAGACGTCGCCGGCTGGACTACGAGTCAAGCATACACAAATTAGTATGTATGCCAACGACATACAAGAGTACAATAGAGCCAAACCATCTAAAATAAACAGAAATATTCAATGCCATATGGCAAGATCCAATATCCTAGATCGAGATAGTACTTTAGGATACATCCTCATACATCACACAACATAGTACCAAGCGGAAGCGGAAAACAAGATCCGAGTTGGATAAGAAGCAAATTGGCATAAGATGCCCTAAATATAAGCACATCCCTCCCACAGATCTCAAGGATCTCCAAGCCTGGAATATCTACACCGGATGCTCGTTGCCACCATCATCGGTCTTCTCGACCCAGTAGCCTTCCTACAGATATACCTATCCATCTGAACCAATATTTTATCGTGTGAGACCCTAAGGGACTCAGCAAGTCTTTATGCATCTAAAGGGAACAACCGGAGGGTGACGCAATTGCAGCAAAAATAAAGCCTAACATTTATATAGAGACACGCTACAACATCTGCCCAACCAATGATAGACGGACGCTCGCTAAATAAACAATAGTTAGTTACCCAACATATATATATCAACATAAATAAACATCGCTCGCCCACCTCCCTGTTTCCCGAACGAGAAGGCGGAAGAACATCCCATCCGTTGGCAGTTTTATTAATCATTCCATGAATATTTCACTATTTACTAGTCAAATTTTAGTCATATTAAAAGCGGTACTTTAGATATGCTTATCTATGATTGCGAAAGTATGCTCCAAGTCGTCCATAATTGCAGACATGGCTTTCAGAAATATTTACCCTGCAGAGGTGCACAAATAACAACACACGCATGATCAACCTCGGAAAAACCAAATAAAAACCCAACAAGGCATCACTACAAAGTATTCTCAAGATGCACATAATATTTTAGGGGGCCACCCCACTAAGCACCCCGCAACAAAGTTGGCCGGCTTCGAGACAAACCCAGGGTTTGTGTCGACGGCTGTAAACGAGTAGGAACTCAAAAGTGTGACTAGGGTTGTAGATACCTCATAAACATAGCATAATTCCTAAATAGTACAGTAGTAAGCGCTTCTCGAGCAACAGTAGTAAATAAAGCAGTAGCATGGCATAAGTACACGATAGTAATAACACCCGAAACTAGTTTGTGGCCCCAAGAAATTAAATGTGACTCAAGCTAAGACTAAGGGTATTCATGGTCCCACATGCGGATATTGTGATAGTCAAGGAACAAGTATCAAATACTCGGGGTCCTACGGGATACAAGTGAGCATAAAGAACCAAATAACAGATATTTCTCACCGGTGCCTCGTTCTTTAGTTATCTCATTACTACTCAATTTAGTTGTTTAGGTACCTCATTATTCCAAGACTCTTACAAACCCTACACATGCAATTCTATGACTCGCCTGGCTCAAACAACTCCTATAGTAACGACTCATAGAATTGAGGGAACAAGCTTCGGTGGGGTTTAAAAGTAAAGGCTATGAAATACTTGGGATTCAATTTTATTCGGATCGCAACATATGATGCAAGAATAAGATAGATGCAATAGGTGTTATATGTAGTTCAAGCATGTGGAAATGCCTGCATGGAAGCTCAATTGCATAATAGGAAGGATCCGGATAAAACTCATGAGGCTCCTGATATTCTCCTTGCTCGACGTCTATCTGGATAAAAACCAAACACACAAGGGGCCGAAATAAATACATTGCACAATCATATGAAGCATATGCAACAAGAAAACAATGTATGCCATGATGGAATGATGTACAATTACATGATATAACATAGCATTCATGGGTGAGGTGTGGGGTACAAGAATAAAGCATTTTATTGAGTTTTTAGTCATGTTTCGCTTGTATAAACCTTGATGCCCCTTTCATAATTATGTTATGCATGATACAAATCATATCATGGAATGTGTAGTTAGAATAGGCTCGTTGAGCAAATCGATTTAGACATTTCATTTGTCAAATTCGGAGTTACGAAATTAAAGTGATGAATTTATTAAGAAATGAGATTTAATGGTATTTAAATTATTTCGAAATTTTAAATTGCTCAAAATGATATTTTAAATAGCATAAAAATATTCCTCATGTTTTTATGATTCAAAAACATATATTATTCAAATTGTTTGGAACTATGAATTTAAATTATTATTAAAGTCAAATTATATTAAAAATGGGTCACAGTCAAAGGTTTGACTAGTTTGAAACAGATTTGAAAACATTTGAATTTATAGATGGATTCATATTTGAAATCTAAACACTTTTCATCTTAAAATTTTATTCAATTTAGAATTTAATAAAAGTTATTAGAAGTTTAAGTTTAAACAAAATTAAATAAGATTTGGGGTTTGATTTTGAAAAGACCAAAGCTTCTGTTACTCGGAACAAGGATAACCAGAGGGGCATATAGGTGGGATTAACGGCTTCATGGGGCTACATCGTGTGCGTACTGTGGGGTGGCGACATGTGTTCCAAGGAAGGGCTGCGGTTTGCGACTGAGGAAACCTAGGGGCCTAAAAGTAAAAGGCATGCCTGATATGTGTCGAACCGACGCACAGTTCTGCAGGGTGCGGCGGCTCCGGCGACTCTTCCGACGAAGATGGCAACTAAACGGCAATGAATCGGGACATGGCGCAAAGACAAAAGATGAAGAGGGTACATAGGTTGACAACTTTTGTTTGGGTGGTATCTCCGGAGGGCGGCTGAGCTGGCTGGGATCTAAGGAGGAACATGGCTAGATCTACTGCTGTTAGAAACTACAGCTGCATGAGCGGCAGTGCTAGCAACGTCCGACAGCGAGCGGTGATGACGCGAGGAGGGTTTGTGCTGGTCGAACAAGGAGAGAAACGCACGAGGCGGTTCCTAGGAGCGAGACACAACACGCAGGCAAGCTATGCGTGGTCGAGGACATCGGGGAGAGCCGACGTAGAGGTGAAACGGATGGAGGCACACACAGAACGTACGATGAGCGGCGGCATCACATGAAAAGAGAAGACCGGGGAGGTAGTGGAACTCACCGGCAACCGGACGGTGCAGGCGGGCGGGCTCTAGGTGGCCACGATCTCCGGTGGGGCTCGCGGTCAGGTTCCTCGGGTTCATGGCATCTATGGCGGTGCTGCAAAATCTTCAGCGCTCTCCTGCGGGGCTCCATCTACAAGACGATGAAGAGGATGCATGGTACCAGCCGGTGCACTTGGTTCGTCTTCAGAAGCTCCAGAACAACAAGAGGAGGGATGGGCAGAGCTAGGGTTTGAGATGGCCATGGTGGTGGTTTGAAGAAGGAAGAAGATGGTTTCCTGGTGTGCGATCCAAGCACATGACTTAATAGGATTAATAGGATACTCATACCAACAAGTTGCAACTTATTTTCTAGAGGTCATTCTAAAAGAACTCTAAGGTTAAGCATGCTTGGCCTAGAACAATTCTAGGATGGGTGACCGACCGAGAAGTGGGTATTGGATGCGCATGAATGAGGACAAAGTGCGTAGAAAAGACTAGTGTTGGCCTGTGGGTCCAGTCTAGATATCCTACTAAGCTACCAGGAGTGACACCCCCGGGGCCAAGTGGATGGGGTGTTACACCTTGTGGATCTCGATCTGTCTCTAGGCTTGGAGGAGGGTAGGCCAGGAGGGGAAGGCTGGCACGTGGGGTGGCCTTGATTTTGCAAAAAAGTGAGATAGGGGGATGGCATCGGGTAGGGCTAGGGTTTTCTCCCTCTACTCCTTTTTGCTTTAGCTAGAGAGGGGAGAGGGGACCAGGGGAGGCATGTGAGGCATGTGGGTTGCTAGTGGGGTGGCACAAGACAAAGGAAGAGGGGATGGGGTGCTTAGGTGATCACATGGCCATATGCCATGATTAGCAAAAAGGTGGCTCATGTAGATAGGGTGGTTTATGTGTAGTGGTTTGTTTAGGTTCCACCAAAACACAAGAGAGGGATCATGTTGGGTTTAGCTAGTTAGATAGAACAATTAGGTTTATTTTATTTCTTTATTTCATTTGTTTTCTTTTACTTACATAAACAAACTTTTGTATATGTTTCAAAAGAGCAACAAGATCATCTAAATCCAAAGAGATACAAGGATGGTTATGGGAGGTGAGCTAGGGAGGCATGGGTTGATTTGATCCACATTTTTAATTCAAACCAAACCACTCTACTCCAAAATACAAATAAAAACAAAATGGAAAGAGAAGGGGACAATCTTGCATGTGGCATTCATGAGGTAATAACTGCTAGTACTACTAGTTGTGAAAACAACTATTCACATTCATGGTCATTTAATAGGCATTCTTCATTGATTTTGAATTGTGGCTCAACATAAGAAGAGATATTGCTTATCATATGAGAATAATCAGCATATGCACATAGATGAAACCAAATGACCATAATAGTGTGTATTTTCCCACTAGTTCATCTTGTAATAAAAAATGGCACCATACATGAGCATATAGTAAATAATCCATATGGAAGCTTATTAGAAGAAATTGTACTCACATGACATGCATAGGTGGCCATGCATGCTTCCATAATTGATATTGTGACAACAACATGATTCATATATGGGAGCATGTAGAAATAAGTGGATCCATCCCAACACACATGAGCTAGATATAAATAGCAAGGGAAATGGAATGGCTCATATGTTACTAAGATGGTGGAATGATAAGGTGGTGACAAGAAAGGTGGTGGAGTTGTAAAATATATGCCCCCAACTCAACATGGTCATCAAGCAATATATCAAGAACCAACTACAATCTATCAAGAGGCAAATACAATAATGGAACAAATGCATGTGAGATAAGAACCAAATGAAAAAGCTTTTTATATGATTCTCAAATGCAAGGTGGCATGATGACATGAGCATGATATAATGATGATGCAATGAATGACATGTAGGAAGTAGCATTAAGGACTAGTCAAGTAGCATTACAATTTTTAGAAAATTGGGATGCTACAGAGAACCAGTTCTTGTTTCATCTCTAAAAACCTTGTCGCTTGATCAGTTTGCCCTTTTCTCCAAACACACCCGACCATTGGAGCATGCAAAACTGACGATCAAGTATGCTTTGAGTACCTTCTTCTCACATTAATGCATGTGTGACCCCCAATGCAACCCAAAATGTCCAAGTCTCATCTAGATTGAGACAAAGCCATGTTTTAAAAGAAAATCAAGACTAACTACTGGACTTGATCTAAACAAGTACCAGTACATCAGTATTAGTTCTATAAAATACTTTACTAATAGTAACGATATAACATTTGACAGATTCAATAGCATTGATAGATTCAGTAGTACAGAATAAGACAAAAATATTGCCAGATTCCCATTTCATATTCAGCAGCACTAGACAGATTTAGCAGAATTTTAAAGTGACCAATTCAGCAGTACAGACAATGGCCAAAAGAAAATATAGATTCATAATGCAGACAATGAAATTCAATAGTTATAGCAAGGCCATGACTCAAAAGGAAAGAGAGACCATATTCTACACTCGATCGGTCCATCATAACAAGTACTAGTACATATGTATTACTACAAAATAGATTAGTAGTAGCAGACCTCCATAGAAAATACTCAGCATAACTCATCAACGTGTCCAAGTGCTGGCCGGGTAGCGCTTTGTTTCCTACCTGTTACGCTTTACTTGTCACACCATCGCCTGTGGGGCCACTATGTCAGCAACGTACATTGTAAATAGGTATACATTACCGCAACTTTGTTCCACCTCTCCCCATACAAATTGAGTCTGTCACCGATATAAATAATTAATTAGTACGATGTTACATATATTAACATTGGGATCATCACGAGCAGATTTAGTTGTATTATCTCACTCTTGAAACTTGTCTATGCATTACTCCTAATCCACAGGGAATTCTGACAAATGGTTCAGAAGCTTCCATGTAACACCGCAACTATGACAAGTACAACATGAGCCCTTCCAAGGCTACTTCGGCCGACAACTGCCTGCTCGTCAGATCAGATGTCGCCACCATTTCGACCGCATGGAGCTCATGCCAAAGAGATAGCGACCAAAGCTTCACCTTGTACCTCGGCGATTCGAACACCCCTGAACTAACGAACCTAGGGGATATGACGATGTCCGTGGTATGGCTGTCAATTTGGGTGACGAACACCATGCCCTCTTTCCTGATACCGATGATCTTTGCTCTCCACGAGCCTCTTGCGGGCACCGGCTTAGACATCTCCAAGTGTTTGAGGCTATAGTGCATTATGTTCGCATTCCTCGAGTGGGCAACTCTGAGGTGGCGAACGAGATTTAGCAAAGGTGTTAGCTCTACCGACGAGGTGATGACCTCACATCCAGGCTTCGTGCAGACCTGCCAGCCGTGGAAGCACCAGATTATGTGTTTGTAGACTTTGTTGTAGGGGAACAATGTCCTGTAATGGTCATTGGGGCTTCTGCTTCCTTTTCTACCTGTGACTTGGTAGTGCAGCTCCTTGGAGCATGCAGCCAGTCATGCGGCGCTGGTAGTGTCCAGACGCATAGCAATTTTGTTGAAAACATCATCGTTGACCTTGCTCTAGACGCTATACAACCGGTTGTGCGTCGATTGTTACATCGGGATGGATTGGGGGCGAGGTCGGACCAGAGTATGACTATCGGGGGGCTTTTGGAGAGGGCTAGTGCGGCCTACAAGATCTGATGCAGTGGGAGAGATGGCTAGGAAAATGTGCGAAGCGCACACTGGAGACGTTCTGAAATGCGGCCAGGAGGCGCTGGCGAGTGGGGATAAAAGATCGATATGGGGAAGAAGGGATGGCTCTTTGAACGAGGTTTTTTTCAAGGTCTCTAGGCAGCATCCAGGAAGAAGACTATAGCTTGGCTGGCACACTACACTGCACTAAATTAACCATCTCACATCCTTGCGCATTTTATAGCTAGGCTGGCACGCTATCATGCACTAAATTAATCATGTCACATCCTGAGGCATTACAGCTAGGCAAGAACGCTGCCGTGCATGTCGACTAGAGTTGTTGCTATCTTTTTTGACGAGATGATGTTTATTTACATCTTCTATATTCCTAAAAAATAGTGTGTACCTAGTAATAGTACACTTGCACTAGTACAATACTACTACTAGCAGTAGAGTATATCAAACAATCATCTCATTAGTTCCGCTGCATACAAGAGATGTACCTACTCCTAAAACAAAAGTAGTGCACTTGATTGTTAGGTATAACTCTTGTATGCAGTGGAACTAACAAGATGATTGTTTCTAGTTTGCTAAAAATGATTATACGGTGGAACAGAGGTAGTACACTAGATGTTTATTTTGCTGCAAACATAGTATAGTAAATACTTACACATTGGATCCTAGTGTGATCCAGTACCACGGTGTTCCAACACAATGTATTACTAGAGGGGTATAGTTATAGACCACCTCTTTACATAATAGATATAATTAAAAGCAAACAGTCACCGCCTTAATACACCTATGATATAGTAAATTGTTGCTCAAATGATGGGTGATAAGCTGCACATCTGATCACCTTCTCCCAGTTATCATGATCAAATACCATCACCTTAAAGGATGTGTTTCCATGCTTCTTGAATATCAGAAAGTATCCTACCTTAAAGTCATGTGCTTTAACAAAATCTAGCCATCCTTCGTCAAGGTTAACCTTGCCACCTTGCTTCCTCAGGTCAACATCCCATATGTAGGCTTTGTAGATCTTTAGCTTGATGGCCTCCGGGTACTCACCGCCAAATGTTGGCAAAAAGGTGCTCAGTATGGTCCGCATGTCTAACCCACCCAGTATTAATAGCATCTTGTAGAACTCATCACAAGTGTTCTCCATGTGGGTGTTCCTGGCTCGCCCTCCATCCGAAATGCATAGAGCTCACCTTGTTTGGGTTCCGGTGTAGAAAACAAAAAAAATCCTACGTCGGATCACCCTAATACCCAAGACCTATCTATTAGTAATGTAGTAACAGTTGGAGGTTTCAGATACATACCCTTGTAGTTCGAAAGCGGTTAACATTCCAAGGGGAACGTGGTTGAAGTAGTCGTGCTCGTAGACGGTCTCAAGGTCGCGAAGCTCCTCGCAGGTCACACCTTGCTCCATCATCATGCAGCCGTCAGGATCATGACATCCAAGATGCCCCAAGTGTGGCCCCTTGTGGTCTCGTACACATATGGTGTACGATGATGACCTCTGGATCCTTGATCCCTGCCGGGAGTGTGGAAGTAGATCTCCGTCTTGGAATCTTCTTAGCACAACAGCGTGCTGCTGGTCTGTCGTCTCTTGCGCGAGCAGTCCAATCATGGGACCATGCTTGCGCGAGACAATTAGAGATAGAGAGAGGAGAGGGAGGAAGGAGGCACATTTAGAAGGGAGTAGAGCTCCCAACTCATGCCCTTTTGTTGTGTCTCTCCTCCAAGGGGGGATCTTTATATAGGGGTTGAGGGGCAGCTTTGCCCCTCTCCCAAGGCTTCCAGGCGGTATCCAATGGAGGGAGGGGGCTTCCCTAGGGCGCCCCAAACACTAACCCTAGATGGCAGGCAAGGGGAGCAGCCCTAGGCGCCCCAAACCCTATCCTTAGGTGCATGAGCACTTCCTCTCTTCTGGTTTTTCCCTCATGGGCCCTTTTCCCTAGGATGTTTGGCCCATTAGTGGAATACCCTTTCAAATTAGATTTTAATATTATATTTAATATTAATTACATTAATTAATATGTAAATATATATTACAAAAATATGATTTGATCTAACACACCTTTCGGTTTCCCTTTGATTTCCCCCGAACGACTTCGGAACATCCCGTAACGATTCCGGTTCTCTCACAGAACTTTTCCGGTTTCCTTTTTCTTTCTCCGAACAACTTTAGATATCTCCATGAAGAAATTCCGGCTTTCTCTTTCTATACTGTTATTCCAACTTATAGATGATCTCCAGCTCATCATACCCTTAAGTGCATCTCCCCACTGCTCAAGAATGGCACAAACATTATCTCTATCAATGATCAATAGCAGGACCAGGATGCCCATATTAACTCATGTACATTCTATGATGACGATGATAACATCCCAATTTCAGCAACCCTGATTTGTTTTCCAAAAGGGCAAAAATCAGGGGGAACAAAAACTTTTTCTTGTTAAGTGTTGCAATGTTTGTTGATTGTTTTCTTGTGCTCATGTAACTAATTACGCATTAGGTAATATACTCCTTACCTCAACCCTAGTTGACAAAAACTATTTTACAAAAGAGAAGTCTTGGCTCATCTTTTATTTTCTCAAATGTTCTGGCATTTCAAACTTGATCCAAGATGACTTTGACACAACGAAATATCTTACTAGTTTCTATTAACAAAACTATGGAGATTTATATATAATCTCCTTATGTTTCCAGGATAGAGCTTTCAACTACTCTTACCTATAGGTTTTCCAAAAACCTTTCCTAAAATCTTTTCATTCCAATATTGGTAGAAATACCAAGATTCCCTTATCTTACTTCAAATGACAACCTCTTCAAAACACCCATTCTTACCTCAAGCTAGGCTTGATGTTAAACTCAGTAGTATTTAATCTGCTGTCATATGAGTTGCCTTGATCTATTGATTGCCTTGTTTGTTTAGGAACTAGAGTGAGCTAATATAGGATCTCATCCCTTAGGATCAAACCAATATTTGAGACCACAAAATCTAAAACTAAGCTCATAAGCTGGATCTATCCTTATTCACTCAAGTGACCCTATAATCTACATAACCAGCTCAATCCTGAGCTAACCCTTTCCATTAGCACCCAACTCATCAAAGACCAAATATGCTTGGAACCCCTCTACTCAATATATACTACAATATCATCCAATTTATGATAAGAATGAACCCTTCCATCTTCTCCAAATCCTTTCCTCTTTCATACTTGTCCAAAACCATAAAACTACCAAATTTGACCAAGTCTGGAATCCTTATCTAGATTCAATCTTGGAGACTCCACCTATTCTATCCTTTGTGCATTCTTGAGAATGTACTTGAAACATATTGTAGTACATCATCATTACTACAAAATACCACTCTTTCCCTTGGCTAAACTCTTCTTGTAACCACTCATCCTTGATGGTTTTGTAAACAAGTTAATAATCTTTTCTTCTAATCTTCTCATCTTGCCTACTTTGGCAGAAGCTCACAACCATATGCTACCTTCCCTTGACCAACTCTTTGCATGGTAATTATCTACTAATCATGTTCTATAAACCCACACTTCACTTGTTTCCATTTGTGCTTCTTAAACCCACATGGTTTATGAGGCCTCATGACAAATCTGCTATGGCAGCCTTATTTTGAACAAATTTTGCCATCACTTCTAGACCAGCTCAAATACAAACAAGCCCAACTCTTGTTGTACTGATCATCTATATAACTTGTAATATCCATCCATCTATCCCTTGCATCAAGGTGAGCTCTGAGCTCACTAATCCAACAAGGTTTAGGTGGTATAAAAATATCAAAGCCCTAGATCCTCTAACCCATGCTCTCTTAAAAAATCTATCATGATTTGCGAAACCCAAGGATGATAATGATTGATACTTCAAGTTGAGATCATTTTAATTGGGAATATAATCTTATCCAATTTCTCTATAATTATTTGGGACCTAAAACTAATTATTTCCTTCCTTAACCAAGTCTACAAAACTTCCCCTGTAAAGGAAAGTTTGTTTTTCTCCAAACTAATTTGCCAACCCAAGGCACATTTGATGCCTATGTATCCTATCCCATCTTCCCACCTCAAAAATAAACTAATTTGCCAACACAAGGCACATTTCATAACCCAAGTGTGACTATCCAAATCTAGATCTCATGCCTCAGTATGACGTCTAGTTCTAACTACCTTAGGCCAAGTTTTATGCTCTTTATGCTACCTAAAATATCTTTCCAAAACTCACTAAATACTAACTAAAGTAATAAAGAACTTTGATAAATAAATAAAAGAATAAAGCTTGCAAGTAAAACTCGGATTTAGTATAATAAAGTGGTATAACAAAATATGCCTAAGGCATTGCATAGGTTAATTGGTATTGTGGGGCTTGCAAGTATTAGCTTGCATAGTGTAGATTGCTAGGATGGCTTGCCTGGAGTTGTGCAGTGGCTGAAGTTCTCCTGTCCTTCTTCCTCGTAGTAGTACTCCTCCTCTTCGTATCCTTGGTCGGTACTAGCATATATAAATAAATACGAGGTACGCAATCACCAAACAATACTTAACTACTTCTATTTGGCACACATGGGTTCACACTAGATTATCTAGGATCATCAGAATCATCACAAGGATTAAAGCCTTAGTCTTATTTATTTTATTGTAGAAAAGTAATTTCTACTCATTGAAAAACTACTTAATATTTAATATTCTCCAATTTAAAATATGGGATCATGTTGACACATGTCATCACCACATATTATAATACTTGCGAATGTGATTTAAAGTGGTGTCACAATTTAATAAGGTTTAACATTATTATTTTAATTAATTAATGTGACTAGAAATTCCTATGGGGCATTCTTTTAATACTTGTCCTATATTACTGCAAGTAAACCTAGATCTTTTTTACATATTTAGAAAGATCTTGTCAAATGTGATTTTTGAGAGTTGGACACAACTCAAAAGCATTTATGGTTGATTTTTGAAAAATGTTTGAATGCAGAAAAGTCTCTGCCTTGTTATTTTTACTATAGGTGATCTATAATTCTAAATGGTTTGAATCCAACGGGATTAGATTAATAATTTCAATAGATTTCTAACAAAGGTTTCATGCAACTTGGTTTAGTGAATCTCTCTGAATTGATTTTTGAATCCACTGATAAAACTAGGTTTGAACTAAATTGAAAAATCTATATTTGAATTACTAGGTTGCGCAGGAGAGCTAAATGGGCCAGCCCAGCGGCATAGCACGCGCGCAGCAGGCTGCTAATATAGAGGTGCCACACGTCAGCGGCTCTAGCTACGCGAAGCGGTAAGTTTCAACCTGGGCCGCGCGATTAGATTAGATCCTATTGCTGGGGTCTGTCCTCTCCGTCGGGCAGCGCCGGTGAGACTGAACCCTAACGCGGCGGTGGGAGTCGTGTGAGGCTCACTAGGGATCCATCTAGGGTCGGCGTTGGGGGAGAACGACGTTGTCGACGATGGCGGTTCGAACGGTGGTCACGGCGGCTCCTGGGGAGGCTCCAATCAACGACTCCCTTCTCCTTCTGCAGCGGCGGGCTCTAGTGCAATTCCGGCGTTGCGGAGCTCGCCTTGCTCCAGGGAGAGGTGTGGGAGGTTCTGTGAGAGGTGGGGAGTGGGATGGTGTGGCGATTTGAGGCTGGGATGGCCTACTTTTATAGCTGAGCGAGAGAGGCAGTGCGGCATGGGCAGAGCTCATCGTGGTCGACGGTACAACGAGCTAACGGCATCGCGGAATGGTGCGCGGTCTCCTGGCGATGCTCAAGGACTTAATGGCGCGACAAGGGGCAGTCGAGGTTGGTCGGAATAGGCTGGCGCTCTGAGCGGCACCGATGGCGGTTTTGACAATGCACAGTGGCTACAGGTCGCGCGACGGCGAATGGGGATGTATAGGAGCTAGATGGTGTTAAGGCGAGTGTGTGCACACGCGGTGAGGGTGAGGGCGCGGTGTACGCGAGCTGGTCGGGTGCGGCCTACGCGAGAATTGGGCACGGCGATTCCTCTATGTTCCAGGGCTTGGCTGCATGCGAGGGCTGGATAGGGGCGACGGTGGACGGTGTGCTGCCTCCTAGACATGGTGGACGGACGTGGCGTTCGCTTCCGCGTGCTGGCCATGGTCGGCTGCCAAGGGGGGGGGGGGTCGGGTGGCACGGCATGGTGCAAAGGGGTAGAGGGTTAGCTGCTTAATTGCACTCGTAGTCACTGGGGGATACAAGGGTTAAGAATTAGGGACAAGTGTTTGAATGATCACTGCTCAAAACATTATAAGTTAGACAGATTGAATAATACCATCTGCATCTCATCAATGAAAGGAATGTTGAATAATACCATCTGCATCTCATCATGCAGATCATTCAAGAATCTCTCCTTCTTCTTGGCTTCAGTGTCAATCTCATCTGGTGCATACCTAGCCAATGACAGAAATTTGTCACAGTACTCAACTACCGTCATCCTCCCTTGCTTCAAAATCTCTGAATTCATCTCTCATCCTCTTGATTAAACCAGGTGGCACGTGGGTTCTACTGAACTTGAGTTTAAATTCATCCCAAGTCATCATCTGTCCTCCATTCATGGTGTGAATGCTATTCCACCAAGCTCTTGCATCTCTTGCCAGATAATGGGTGGCAAACAGTACTTTCTCATAGGTCTCCACTCCTGCGACTTCTAAGTTGTTCTCCATGATCTACAACCAGTCATCAGCATCTAATGGCTCTTCAGATTTACTAAAATAGGTGGATTGGTGTTCTGAAAGTTCTTGATCTTGGATCCATGGTTGTCCTGGTTTTCATGGCCTTAATTTTTATTGGCCATCTGAGCTATGTGCTGAAGGGTGGCTAATTTGGCTTGACGTTCTGCTCTTTTAGATTCACGGTCAGAAACCAGCATTTGCAAGATTTGTAGCATTGGGTCCGGGGATGAACTGCTTCCTCCGTGAGGCATCTAAAGATTGAGATAGATCATGAGACAAGAGGGAAATTTCTAAGGTTCATGGATTTGTTTTTGAAAAGTTTTTAAACTTTAATTTGACTTAAGTTTTGCCAACTAGAAACTTGATTTTCATTAATTCATTCATAGCACACAGTACAAACACACACCACACTAAGGTAACAAATGGTTTTAAGAACCATTCTATGAAGCTACGATACAGTGGGACCAGATACAACTCACACCTACGATAGTGCTCAAGTGCTACTACTCATCAGAATCGGTGTCTTCATCATCATCAATGAAGGCGGAATCATCATCATTTGTGTGGAAGTCCATGGCTTGGTCCTCCAGGTAGTCATCATCACTGAGGTAGGAGTAAGGGTCTCCACGCATATCTTCCCCTGCATTCTCTCTCTACTCAAGATGCATGTCCCGCTCATGGATGGTCTCCTCCAAGTCTGTCACTTTGTGACGAAGGCGAGCAATGATGCGATCCTTCTTGTCACGCAGACGATGAAATGTCTTGTGCTCCTTTGCAAGGATGGCGAGGGTCAGGTTCTTCTTGACTGCAATGGCATAGTTGTGGTTGGAGTATGCGCGGGCATTGTCCAACACCTTCTGCCTTTCATACAACATGAAGCTGAGATGATCCACGTGATGCTTCAGCTCCGGGTGTCCTGGCACCTCCAATGGTTGTCCCATAGCATCACGCCTTGCATAGTACTCGAAGCAGGTTCCCTTGCTCTGATTTATGCTCTTCCCCACACAGACGAGCAAGAGCTTCCTGCATAGCCCTGGCGAGTCCATCTAGCGAGTTGTTCTCTCTTAAGGTGAATTGGATTCTCTCTGAGGTGGGTGCCTCCATCTTGCCTTTGAGATTGGCAACAATCAGCCATTGTAGTTCTCCTCCTTGTTGACCGTTGAGCTGTGCTTCGAAGAACTCGGGGTGTGGGTGCTCAACAAGTTCCGAGAGTTGTTCTAGATCATGCTCAAAGATGAGCTATCCTCCATTGCCCAACTAGTAGAACTTGCTATACTTCACCTCCATCTATAAGAATATAGGATGAGTAAGTTAGTAGAGTGATCAAGTGTGTCAAATTTTATGCAAGTTTGCAAGAATTTTTGAGGTACATGAATTTTCATAAAAGAATCTAAGTGATATGAATGAGAATAGGTTTTCATAAATACTCACTTCTTTTGTTTTGAAACTAAGTTTTTGATTCAAGCGTCCATTCTAACTAGGGTCTCCTATGGTCAGGATGGCTCTGATACCAACTTGTCAACACCCGGATTTTTAATCCTAGATGCCTGTTATGCCATACATCACAATCCCAGGATTACCATTTTTGCGAGACATAACAGATTGGTACCATAGTTCATCATCCATTACAAACCATAATAAAGGTCTTACAAATAAAGGATATCATGATCTAGTCTTAATACAATCAACATAGCGGAATAATATAATAACAGTTGCATGGTCGAAGCTCCATCTTTAGGGTCACGGGCAATGCTGACGATGGGAGATGATCCTAGTTGTCATAGACTTCTTGCTGTCCATCATCCTGGTAGTCCTCCTCATAGTTTGTCCATAGGAATAGCCAGGGACAAAGCCATGAGTACTCTTTAAGTACTCGCAAACTATCACTAACAAGTAAAGTGGTTCAAGTAGGAATCCTAAACTCTAGGTTGTTTTGCAAAAAAATCTAGGTTTACTCTAACTGAGTTTTAGAAGTAAATAAAACTAATTTAATGTTCTGTAACACCTAAGTGGGAACATGTTCACAACCCTGTTGTGGTCAAGTCAAAGTCATAGATCATTTCATAAGTCATTTTTAAAACATCTGATGATGGAACAGTTTGGCCACTCCAACTGTCTATAACCGCGGACGCGGATATTCAAATAGTTTGACACTCTGCAGAGGTGGTACACTTTCACAACAACATTCTATAAATCCGTCAGGAACAATACCGAATCACCATAATCAATATGCGTATAATCAATCATAACCTTTCAATTACACACCCTAGTATAGGCACCTCCCTTATGAGTTTTGCCTCCCAACCATGACTATTTGTCATCTTGGGAACTGCACAGGTGGGAAATCATCACGAGGTAGCCTCAACTCAAACCTCTTCCGCAAGGGAACCCATACCAAGATATATAAACTTCCTGTCAAGCCCTATCCAAATTCGGGTATTGTGGTTGTACGGTAAAGTTGGAATGGTATCGCATCCGAACCCAACCATCAGTTTTATAAAGAGCTAAGGCTCATGCCTTAGCATTTTCATCATCAAATCATCTGGTGTTCATAACACATGTCAAAACATTTCATTAGAATGACTCATCATTCTAAGGTATTCATACTCATTTTCACCAAGTATTCCTATCTAAAGTGATTAGGTTTTATTCTTAGCACTAGCCACTAAAAGTTGAGGGTAATCACTAATGAGGGGTGCTACTCAAGTGTGACTATCCAAATATAGATCTCATGCCTCAGTGTGACATCTAGTTCAAACTAACTTAGGGCAAGTTTTATGCTCTTTATGCTACCTATAGTATCTTTCCAAAACTCACTAAATACTAACTAGAAGTAACAAAGAACTTTGATAAAGAAATAAAAGAATAAAGCTTGCAAGTAAAACTGGGATTTGGTATAATAAAGTGGTATAACCAAATATGACTGAGGCATTGCATAGGTTAATTGTTATTGTGGGGCTTGCAAGTATTAGCTTGCATAGTGTAGCTTGCTAGGATGGCTTGCCTTGAGTAGTGGAGTGGTTGAAGTTCTCCTCTCCTTCTTCCTCATAGTAGTACTCCTCCTCTTCATATCCTTGGTCAGTACTAGCGTCTATATATAAATACGAGGTACGCAATCACCAAACAATACTTAACTACTTCTATTTGGCACACAAGGGTTCACACTAGATGATCTAGCATCATCACAAGGATTAACGCCTTAGTCTTATTTATTTTATTTTGGAAAAGTAATTTATACTCATTGAAAAATAACTTAAGATTTAATATTCTCCAATTTAAAATATGGGATCATGTTGAAACATGTCATCACCACATATTTTAATACTTGGGAATGTGATTTAAAGTGGTGTCACAATTTAATAAGGTTTAACACTATTATTTTAATTAATTAAAGTGACTAGAAATGCCTATGGGGCATTATTTTAACACTTGTCCAAAATAACTGCAAGTAAACCTAGATATTTTTACATATTAAGAAATATCTTGTCAAATGTGATTTTTGAGAGTTGGAATCAACTCAAAAGAATTTATGGTTGATTTTTGAAAAATGTTTGAATACCGAAAAGTCTCTACCTTGTTATTTTTACTATAGGTGGTCTGTAATTCTAAATGGTTTGAATCCAACGGGCTTGGATTAATAATTTCAATACCTTTATAAAAAAATTGGTTTCATGCAACTTGGTTCAGTTAATCTCTCTGAATTGATTTTTGAATCTACTAACAGAACTAGGTTTGAACTAAATTGAAAAAAATTATATTTGAATTACTAGGTTGCGCGGGAAAGCTAAATGGGCCGGCCCAGCGGCACAGCACACACGCAGCGGTCTGCTACCAGAGCGGTCCCACACGCTAGCGGCTCTAGCTACGTGAAGCGGTAAGTTGTAACCTGGGCCGTGCGATTAGATTAGATCCTATGGCTGGGGTCTGTCGTCTCTGTCAGGCAGAGCCGGCGAGACTGAACCCTAACGCGGCGGTGGGTGTCGTGTGAGGCTCACCAGGGCTCCATCTAGGGTCGGCGTTGGGGGTGAATGGCGTTGTCAACGACGGCGGTTCGAATGGTGGTTGCAGCGGCTCCAATCAATGGCTCCCTTCTCCTTCTGTAGCAGCAGGCTCCGGTGCAATTCCAGCGATGCGGAGCTCGACTTGCTACAGGGAGAGGTGTGGGAGGTTCTATGAGAGGTGGGGAGTGGGATGGTGTGGCGATTTGAGGCAGGGGTGTACTCCTTTTATAGCCAAGCGAGAGAGGCAGTGCGGCATGGGCAGAGCTCGTCGGAGTCGACAGTACAACGATCTAACGACATGGCGGAGGGTGTAGGATGGTGCGCGGTCTCCTGGCGATGCTCAAGGTCTTAATGGCACAACAAGGGGCGGTCGAGGTTGGTCGGAACAGGCTGGTGCTCTGAGTGGCACCGATGGCGGTTTTGACGACGCACAGTGGCTACGGGTCACGCGGCGGCAAACGAGGATGTCTGGGAGCTAGTTGGTGTTAAGGTGAGTGTGTGCACGAGTGGTGAGGGCGAGGTGCGGCGTACGCGAGCTGGTCGGGTGCTACGCTCTGGCGTGTTGTGAGCAAGGCAGAGAAGAAATGGGCCCGACGATTCCTCTGTGGTCCAGGGCCTGGCTACGTGCGAGGGCTGGACAGGGGTAGCTGTGGACAGTGTGCTGCCTCCTGGACATGGTGGACGGGCGCGGTGTTCGCTCCAGCTTGCTGTCCATGGTTGGGTGGCGCGGCATGGTGCAAAGGGGTAGAGGGCTAGCTACTTAATTTCACTGGTAGTCACTAGGGAAGACAAGGGGTAAGAATTGGGGACAAGGGTTTGAATGATCGCTGCTCAAAACAATATAAGTTAGGAAGTTTGATTTGTGTCTGCCAAGTGTTTGATGAAATGGACACATGAGCTTCACATTTGAATTTTGGATTAATTTTGGTGAGTGCTCTGGTCACATGCTTGGTAGTATCTGGTTGCTTGGGTTTGGCAAGGTGAACTGGTTTGAGTGGTTTTTGAGAAATGGTGATCTTAGTACCTACACTTGATTCAGTTTTGAATTGTCATTTGAATAGCTTTAAAATATGTTTTTGTTTGTTTGCAAAGTGGTCTTGGGTTCACTTTTACTTGGTCTAGCAAGGGGTGAAAATAATTGGATTTGTTTCTGTTAGAAAACTTGGACTAGAAAAACACTCAAAGTGGTCTAGTGGTTAACTTTGGTCAAAATGACCATTTTCTTATAATGCTTATTTTTTATTTTCTCTTTATTTGATTCTGCTTGGAAATGATTTAGATGATGTTGTTTTCATCTTTAAACCAATCCTTGCCATTCATAGCAATCAATCATGGCAATACAAGCATTCATGCATTCATCACATACACACATGCATTCATATTGATTTTAATTAACGAAAGTTTTTGTTAACCCTAAACTTGGGTGATTGGAACTTGATAATCTTGATTAATATTTTCGGGATGTTACATAAGATGACCTAGAGTCAGAGTGAAACTAGATAAGGAGAAAAATAAGCATACTAGAGTGTTCGCAAATACTTTTCAGCTTTGAAATAGTTTTCGCAAGCACTAGACTCAACATCGACCAATAGCAAGGTTTTCGTGCAGTCAGTACTACTCTGATACCAAAGCCTCTGACACCCCCGAGATCAGAGATAATCAAATCCCAGATATTCGTCTGACATAAGCTTAAACTTGAGCTCGAGGATATCCAGTGAAGAATCGATAACACAACGATGACCCTAAGACACAAAATTATTTACAACAAGCTCATAACTGAGCAAAGAACCAAATTATTACAAGCATAGGTGACTGACCACAAACATCAAACAACAGAAGGAAAATTATGCTATTAAGTATAGCAAACTTACCAAATGGCCTAAGAGGCCTGAAGCATAACGATGATGTCCCAGCCCATATATTCCAGGCTGCCAGCCGGGAACCCCAAGCTACTCGTCGATGTTGATGTCGTACCAAACTTGTCTTCTGGGAACACTTATTCTGTTAAAAAATAACTACAAAGCAAGGGTGAGTACAGGGTGTACTATGCAAGACTTATGGATGGTGGAGTTGTTTTGCATAAATCTATCTTTGTTTATAAAACAAGAGGTAGAAGAAGCTCGTCTACTCAGAATATTTTAAAAGGGTATAAGAGAGCGACATATCCAAAGTATTGATAATCATCTTTTGATATCCACCAAATCATCCTCAAACCTCATCTAGGATCACCTCCTCTTACCCATGAGGAAGCATCCTTAAGCACACATTGATCTGCCAAGTTTTACAATTAGGTTATAGTTCTCTATGATCTTAGAATCTGGTCACCAAGCGTTCATAACCTTTAACACGGCTTATCGAAAAGAGTTAACCCTGCAGGGGTGTACAGCTTTACCCACATGTACCAACCGACTCTTAATGCCAACGTTTGAGCCCTGTTCCTTGGAAGGCCCGCAGAGGGTGGTTGGCCACGACCTTTACCTTGCTTTCACCTAGACCATGAGTCATGCCCTAAGGATGGTTCCACCGTAACGGGTCAAATCCCGAAGCCGATCCCTAGAGATTTGAGGTGAGGTTGGTTTACTAGTGGATCCATCGACCCCAAGCAACCCGGTCCATGCTTACCTACATGTTATGATGCACATTCACCCACCAAATCTTTCAAAAGGTTTTCAATGCGTATGTAAAATGGAACGCCCGAACTATGTGACTCATGGAATCTACTAGGCAGGTTAATCAGGCGAGGGGTTCCCAATCCCTGTGTGGTTGTACGCTCATCTCGGTTCGAAAGGAAAGAACTCGGTTCCTAGTGGTGGCGAGCATGGGACTAGAAAAACCACATCCCACTGTGGCCTCCCATACAATACTTATCATGTTTAATCTCATATCACTGATCTCATCTCATCATGTTCTCATGTCATACTATATTATCTTCATCTGATACATAATCTGGATGAACCAGACTTAACAACTAAGTGTGTCTAAGCAAGACTCGGATATGAGCTCTAGCAGTTCACAGAAGCAGTGGATCAGGTAATATAAGCTCAAAGGGAGTAATGCAACAGATAGGATACTCTATATATCGGTAAAAGACCACAGTAGAATCGTATGCATCATGGCAGGAATTGAAATGCTTTTGAAATCATAGGATTATATCATGGTGGGGCTATGCTTGCCTTTTTCCCGTTGATAAACAATAAGCAGATCTTTGGAAGCCTTATACTTGACTTGGTTATAGTTTGTCAAATATTGTTCTTTGATCTTCGACGGTGTCGACCTCGGTCTTCGATCTCGATCTCAATATCGTATTCTATCAAGAAGAAGCAAACACCGAAAAGAGAGGGAAACAATCAATATATGGCATCGATGCAATTCTCAAGCAGTTAATTTGTACGGAAATGTAACCCTAAGACATGCTTGGCAGTTTAATCGGGGTTCCGAGGGGTGCAAACCCTAACTCGGAAGACCTCCGGAATCACCTATGAGGGGTTACTATGTGATTCTATTTAAACTTGTCATTTACATTGTTTAACAATGCATGGTTATAGCTTAAATTAGTATTTCTCATTTTTCTGAACATTTTGATATATTATACACATTTTTTTGACTTATAAATTAAAATTTATTGAATATACAAGATTTATTCAATTTCTGGAATTTTTGAAAAAGGTTAAAGGGTTTATTGTGTCAGCTAATGTCAGCGCATGCATTTAGTACTTTTTACACCGGCCTATGGCTAACCCAAGTGACTGATAGATGGGCCCAAGGCCACATCAGCAGCCACGTGGGCCAGGAGAGACCCACCTCGGTTGACTGGGCTGACCACGTCCGCTGACATCACGATGTCGTCAGTGTGACGTCATTCGACGGTGATCCTCCCAGGTCGAGCACGGGATGGTCGCGGGGGGATAGAGCGGGCGCGCTAGACGCACGAGGTTGCGGGGAGCCATAAGGTGGCGGCGCCACTGGCTATGGGTCACCAAAGACGACCGGCGGCGACAGAGCTACTACGCGCGGGCAAATCAAAGTGAGAGGGACACAGTGGGGTGGTCCAGGTGGACCAAAAGCTCACCAGATGCATGATGGTAGGCTCTGCGAGGCACGGGGTGGCCAGAATCAAAGAGGACGGCGGCGAAGGTCCTCGGAGACCGATGTTGCGATTGACATGATTCGGACCATGCCGGATTTCTCTGATATGGGCAAACGAATTAGGCGAGCAAGGAGGTCACCGTGGTATGCCTAGCGGGGTTCGAGGTGTGCTAGAACAAAGGCGCCCCGAGGCTACTATGGCTAGGGTTCCGGCTCGATTGGGGATTCACAGAGGAGAGAGCTCGCGAGAGATAAGGAAGGACTGGGAGAGTGAGAGGCGTGCGGCTGCTCCTTATCCTCTTCTGGTTGTCGGCGCGGTGGCGATCATCGCAGCACAGAGTCAGATGGCATCGGCGCTGCCAGGCAGCAGCTTCTCCGGCTGCTCAAGGAAGAACAAAAGAGAAAGGCGCCGAAGCTGTATGGGCTGGCTGGGCTGCAGTTGGGCCACGAGTGAGCTGCGGAGAAGGTTGAGAGGGAGAGGGAAGAAGCTGGGCTGCGGCCTGAATATTCTTTGTCTTATTTTTTTACAGAAAACCTTTTCCATTTTCTCTCTCACTTCCCTATTTTGTAATACCATTCAAATATGTTTTTCAGCATTTCAAATATACTAGAGTGTTTTGTAAAGCTATAGAAATATTTCAGGGGCCCTTATAATCCATTTGGGATCCATAATTTTTGGTAGTTTTCAAAGTACATAAACCATTTGGAAGGTTTTCAAAGAGAGAGGGAAGGATTAGGGTTTAGGGTTTGTATTTGTTAATGTTTCTTTTGCATGCACTTTAAGATATTATGCTCATGAATGCAGAAAAAATACTAATATAATATTAGCTAACTATGGGGTGTTACATGTCGGCGTAGAGCGCATCTAGAACGGAGTTGGAGGCTGCGGGGGCTTCCTTGACGATAGAGGACGATGCTGAGGTAGCGGGGCCGTTGGCTGGAGGAGGCGGTGTGGAGGGGCGGCGATAGGCCGGGTATGGCAATGTGCGGTGCCACGACAACCCCATCAGCAGCGGCAAAACTGTTGACAGTGCCGATCATCCATTCGAAAGTTAGAAGACCCATGGACTGCTGCCGCCTTAGTGTGTCGAGATCCATCCCTTCGACGAAGTGATAAACAGTATCATCATCAGGGTAATTCTCCAGATCATATCGTATCCGGATCCATCTGGTGAGGTAATCGCGGGGGCTTTCGCCCTCTCTCTATACGCATCACGCCAAATTGAAGATAGTCACCACGCCGACAAAGTGTGATCGCTGCTTTCCAGACGCATGGGAGAAGCTGGCGGATTTGCAGTGATCTTCCACCATTATCTACTGCACAGGGGCGGTTTGGGTGGGCCTTGAATTTTTCCAATATAAGTCAGAAAACTCCAAAGAGAGATCCGACTTTGATCCTTCCGCGAACGTATCCTGCCCTTAGGCGGTACGTGTGGGCCTTGATGATCCTCCAACTTCTAGGTAACTAGTGCCCGAGTCGGTTTCGCTGATTAATAGGTGGATGTCCCCGATTGGAACGATAGAGCAGCGGGTGGGGTTCGTCTTTGCTAGGATCCAAAACTTGTCGAGAGGGACGATCAGAATGTTGCCGGAGAAGATAACATGACCAATTTCTATGATTTCGCCGATTCATGCGAAGAGCTTGGACCTTGCCCGTCGTTGAGCTTGAAGCGCCTCTTGCCCCACGGTGGGCGCCAACTATCGTGTTATTTCCGATGAGTATGCCATGGAGGGGTCCTCACAGAGTGTGTTTAGAGACATGGGGGAAGGCTTCAAGTTGGAGGGTACAAGGTAACACATCTTACCCAGGTTTAGATCCCACGAGGGTGGCGAAATCCTACTCCTGCTATAAATCACTATAATGGAAATACGCTGAGTTATAGGGATCGGTTTGATGTGCGCGATATGAGTTATGTCATGCCCTAAAGGCTCCTCTGGGTCCGGCTTATATAGTCACCGGACCCTAGGGTTACAGGGAAAGTCCTTGCCGGACAGGTCACAGAGTCCTACACGAGTACCAACTAGTCTAATGTGTCTTGCATTCCAAGGTCCGAGTATGTCGGTGACTCCATCGTAGCTTTCCGTATCCGTCATGGGCCTCCCTTCTATATCCTTCTTACTGGGCCGCCCAGCAGGCCATGGGCCTTGCTACCAACTGTGGGCCACCTGGGTTATCCGGATTAGTGACATGCAATGGTGACACCCATTTAGCATATCCCCAACACTCATGGTCTAAGGAGAAGGAGACTACGTTTTTTACTATTGCAACTATGAACCTCGTGACTTGATCGTGTCGTAATCTTTGGGTAATGTCCATCACATCATTCACCAATGATATGACGTCGTTGTCAACTGGCACTATCACCCATGATCAGGAAACCTTGATCATCTATTACCCAATGAACTAGTATTAATAGAGGCTACTAGGGACTTCCGTTTCATAAATAATAACCGTTTATTATTTACCTCTAGGGAATATTTCCTTCACTCCTGTCTTTTTCGATGATGAGTCTCTCCAAGCTTGAGCTTCTTGTCCAAACACTACAAAAAATGCCCGTGGATAGATAATGTCTCTACCACCTATCAATAATTTTGAAATACATTATTAGCTGAGCAAAAAAATGAGCAAAAATATTTTGTTTATATTGGTTCATAATTATTACTGTTGGACTTGTATTAAAAACACTTTGCAACGATGCTAGTTTTGTACCAACATTATTTATATATTTAGCGTAATTTTTGGTCGAAGAAAAAACATGCAAAAATAGGACACCTTATTCCGGGGGATGGAGGGAGTAGAGTACAATATGAGATCATCTAAGAAAGTAAAGTGGAGCAATTTTCTTATCAAAGTACACAAGGTCTTAAATCTAGCTAGCACGAACGCTGGTTATATTAGTATTGCCAAGGTCTAGGCATCACATTAGTTGTAGTTCATTATCGAATAATACATATTCGGACAACCAGGAACAGAATAACAAACTAACGTGATGATCTCTATATGTTTTCGATGCTAGAGATGCATACATATACTTGAAATTTTGGCAAAAATCAAGTTAGGGAAGTGATGACTGGTTTCCTGCATCCAACAACAGGGTTATTGCAGTACTCGTAGTGATAACTAATTATTAGAAAGATCAATCCCAAAGGACCTTTGCAAGATGGAAACCACACAACCCCGCAACTGTGTTGTCAATGCGGCCACATTCGAACCCAAAACGTTGTTTGAAAATAGTATACACTATAGGTTGCTAGAGTAATAGTAAACAAGAGAGATTTAAAGTAACTAGCAACAAAGTAAATAAAGTACTGAAAGTAAACTAGAACAAGAAGTAAACTAAAGGGTTTGTAGCTGTAGGTTTGAATGGAATGGGAGAGGGTTTCTAGGCTTCGGTCTCACTAGTACTAGATGGGCAAATATATGTGTGATCCATTGTCTACATGAGATTCCTTCAACAAATAAACATTACCCACTCGATTACCGGGTTGTCACACTGTGTGTACTATGCATAATTCTCACGTGTCACTAGCGAGGCAAACATACACTTCCGGAGCAAGGGATCCCGTGAACTCATCTTCGTGACTCATGTAATTGAATACTTGGATCGCAAACACATTCTAACTTAGCGCACTAGATAAAACCTCAACCTAGAAACTAATCAATCACTCACACATGGATGAACAACAAAACATAGATGAATATATCAATGATGTCACAACCATGTTCAATCTTACTAATACAAGATCTAAGACAAGGGAGAGAGAGATGGAGACGCCGTTGGAGATGATGATGATGATGATGAACGGTGCACGCGGTGAAGGTGGGGGCGCCTCCTTATCCTCATCTTGCTTGATGGTGTGGAGATGTGGATATTGTGTGCGGCGGCTATGGATGCAGTGGAGCGGCAGGGCTCTGCCCCTTAGTCGTGGATGGATTCTCCTCCCTTCCTCTAGGGTTTCCCCTCTTTAAATAGGCATTCTAGAGGTTGGTTTCGCGAACCGACGGAGCTGGGGGCCGAATATGCCCATTGGGCCTTCAAAAATGTTGTTATGTTTGATGAAATGAAGTCATTAGAGGGCCATACGGTACAGGCGGGCTCCGCCCGTACCGCTGGTCGTTACGCCTACTGGACCCTCCAGTATTTTGGTTGCCATTTCTTCATACAGACTCCGATTGAGGTGTTCCTTGGCTCGTTCAATTCATATGGACGAGGGCTACAACACCATGGACTTTCATCTTCATTTTTAATTGATGGAAAAAATAATTTCTTCCTCCAAATAGCTAAGTCTGGTGCCTATAGCTCCTCCATATTGCATCCTCTTGGCTCTTTTATCCATGATTCTTCGTAGCACCTACACACAAGTCAAAGACAATAAAAAGGTAATAAAATCCTAATAAAAATACTAATATGCAAAGCCCATGTGTAAATGAAGGAGAACTAGTATTCATACATAATAGGCATAGTTATAGATAGATGTATCATTGTAATGAGTGAAAATATGAATAATTTATATACTTAAATATGCATCAATTTTTGACTCATCAGGCAGCAACTGCTGCCCTAACTTTCCCAAGTTAAAGGGACCTCCTCCCTTGAGACCAACCAAGCAAAACATGCTGAGTGGCCTCTCAAATCATCATCAGTCGTGGATCGATCAATAAAAAATTTGAACTTATTATTACAGTTCACCGTAGATCTAGCCTCAGAACTTGCTTGCATGTCTAAAACTGTACTCCCTCTATCCCAAGGTTTAAGGTTTATATTTTTTGAAAAGACAAGGTACACAAAGTTTGACAAAACCTTTAGAAATAATTATCAAGAACTATGATATTATATAGATACCATGTTAATATATGTTTCATGATGTATCAAAGGGTATGTATTTCATATTGTAAATATTAATACTTTTTTCTAAAAAAATTGTCAAACTTTACATAATTTGACTTTAAAAATAATAATTCTTAAGCCTTGGGACGGAGGTTGTAGTATACAAACGGGATAAATGCACTATATGAGAATTACTATTTCTCAACAGCAAACCAATATTAACCAACTGCCAATAAAAGCTTGACCGTATCTCATCATCAAGATCAAAGGTTTTAGGGATTATGTACATACCGCAGTACCACCAGGATTTCTGAGGGATGCGGCGGATCTATAGATGAGGTTGCAGAGACCATCACCCGCCACCGACCCGCCTAAGACGAGTAAGTTACAGTGGTGGTGGTCGTCAATGGAGGGAAGCGTAATGGCGATAAAAGTAGAGAGACAAGGAGTGTGTGTGAGAGAGATCTAGAGCTGGGGCTAGGGTTGGGTATGGTGAGGGAATAAATGCAGCAAGGGCATACATGTAATGTGGACAAAAGAAACCTTGCCTTTCCCAGCAATATCCACCTATAAGAAAATCCAATGGTCGCTAATACAGTACTACTTATTTTCATGCCAAAATTAATAACCTACTGTAGAAAATTGGACACGACAGCTTGAGTGCTTGAATAGGAAAACATCAAAGACATAATTTGAAAGTATATTACATGGTGCCTACAACCAATAGTGGAAATGATGTTGCAAGTGCTATGTTCTACTCCCGTGTATTTAACTGGTGAACCTATGACAACCCCCCCCCATTGACGTGCATGCAGATCCAATCTGAAATTTGCAGTGGGCATGTTAAGACCGCACGTGTGTATAAAACACAGTCTACTCGAAACACTAGAAAAGCTTCGTCAGCATTGAAAGCAGTAGGTTCGGGGTTTGAAGGAGGCTCGAGGATTAATGGCTTGTTGATTCCCACAAACACTAATCTCCCATCAAGATTGTTCCTTATAATCCAGTCTGGTGCTACAGGGTCATTCCGATCAGGGGCCCTCTAGAAAACGTGGCAGCGGAGCGAGGGATAAGAGAGCAGCTCTGTACCCATGTATGACATTGGATCACAATGGTTGCTGGTTCGTGCACACCTGGTGTGAATCCACAGGATACCTCCACCAAGCTTTGCCAAGTACCAGCTGCGTGATGCAATATCTTCAGCCTCGGCATCATCACCAGCTTGGACATTTGCCGGCTCTTTAATTATTGGAGCATGTATGACACATGGACCTGCAACTTTACCTGTGTGTGTATTTCAGTTAGCAAAAGTATCACTAACAATGGAGTTGTAAATAGTTTATAAATTTTTCTTATAAATAACGAGACTCGCTTCACTTGTTCGGTTCCCATACCAGAACATCTCCCCGCGGTTCTATCACTGCATATATGCAATCAATAGGACCACTAGTTAGACTCATGGTAATGGCATAGACAGACTTTGCTGGTGCAAGATAGTCGTTCTGAAGGATAATCCAGTCTATGTGCCAACGAAAATCTATGGTAGCAATGAATTTGTCAAACACCACCATCACGCTGTAGTGCCATTGGTTGTCAAATCTATATTGTTTACTTGTTATTTGTATCTTCAGCAGCTCGATACTCGCATGCTTGTAGCTGTAAGTGCATGGAAGGGCAGGGAAAAACTGGTCACCCGATGGATAAATATCAACACGCTACACATGTGGCATTTCGATACGTTCCATACTGTAGATGTTTTAGAGGTACTAGCGCCCCAGGTGCTTTGCCATCGCAATCTAGTCTCTGCTGGCACCAACCCAGCGATCCTTGTTTTCAATTCCTTCATCATCCCAAGTACTGGGTATGTCATCATCAACTGGTACAAATACTTTTACTCTTGGATTATCTAGTGGAATCTGCAATGAGTCAATGCTATGCAATATATTTTCTTCATATCGGTGTTCCACAAAGGGGAAAGTGGCGAGCTAGCTTTACGGAAAAACTACTATCTAAAAGATGAAGAAATGTGATGAATAAATCATTCATGCAAACAAACACACCAAGGAAAAGGGTCTTGTTTGGATTAAAAAAAAGTGTAGGAATAGGAAATTTCCCTATGGTGGTGGCATTGTTCAATCATTTGGTTCAAAGGAATGGACCAGAGGAGAAACCGTAGGCAATTTTCCTATGATTGATTAACAAGATTAGGGGCCTCTTTTGATCATTAATTTTTAAAACACGTAGGAAAAGGAAAAACATAGGATTGACATGGCCTGTACAGTAAATTCATGTTAGTATTTAAGAAAGCATGAATTTTATAAGAGGTGTCTTTGTACGGTGCATAGGAAACAAACTTAGAAATTTTGCAGGAATATATAGAGTGTGAGCGCATTGGACTTCTCAAATAAGAAATAAAATAAGGTTGGAGCTCATGATTATATTTTTATGGAGTGGAGGGCATATGAACTAAGAAGGGACTCCATAGGAAATTGATATCTTCCAAAATTTCTATGGGTTAGAATCCTCCAAAATTCATATGCAATTCTTCCACTCCAACTTGGACCTCATTGTTAAATTCTTACATGCGCAAAGAACAAGATTGAGGTCCCAAGAGACACCATAACATCACAAATATACTCTCGTGTAAGGTTTGACTTTGATTTGACCATTTTTATAAGGAATCCTATGTTTTTGTATTCATGTAAAGCAAACAGCCAACTTTTTACAGAATTCTTATGTTTGTCAAACACATGAAACTTAAAATATAAGGATAACCTTGATTGGCCAATACACCTTCCATTACGCGCATCAACAATCCTAGTCTTTCTTGTGTTCTCAGTTTAGTATGTTTGGATGAGAAAGAGGGGGACACCGAAGCAAAAGTCTTAGGCCTCTTTGGATCGCAGGATTGAGAACATAGGAATGTCACAGGTTTGCTATTGAAAACATGCGATTATAAAACATAGGAAAACTACCTACATGAATGTCATGTCTCGATCCTATGCAGATGATGAGAGTTGAGGCTCAAGTAGATGTTCACATTCCTACGGGATTTAGGCATGGGAAACAATCTAAGGATTCGAATCCTACAAAATCGTCCAAAACATATTTTTACCTTCTCGTCACGGTCGAATGGCCATGTCTGAGGGGCAGAGTGAAGTAGGGCGGGCGAATCAAACAGGATACCAGGATCTTCCGCAATCGCTCAATGCATGCCAACCATGTCGGGAGCCAGGTGAGCAGTGCTCAGAAGATCGGCGCGACTGGTGATGTTTCTCAGTGGTCCGTAGTGGAGTTTGACAAATCGTATTGCCTGGTTATAGCTCTCACGTATCTTACACTTCATCTATAGGGTTCTTTGCATTGAAAACAAAAAAATTCTATCGCAACAACACACGAAACCAAGATCTAATCTATAGGGCTAGTTACTTTACGACCAAAAAGTTCGCAGGCGAAGGCATCATGGGTCCAGGTTGCGTGAAATCACCATAATTCGAAAAGTTGGTGGGGTAATTACCGAGAGGGACATTTCGAGTTAATGGTGGCCAAACCAAATATTTTCAAATCTTAGTCGTTATGTCAGGATATTCCGTTACATTATTACCTGTCGTTCCCCTGGTGTGCCCTTTCTAATTCACCGTCCACGTGACGCATGGGCAAATCCATTTCTGTACTTTCCTAACCCTGACACCGAATTAGGCAGCAGCGACGGTCCTTTTTCTCCCTCCCCTACACTAAATCCGATTCGGCGGCAGCGACGGTCATTTTTCTCCCTGTCCCCTCCCCCTCCCACACACCCCCACCCCCTCCCCACCCCACCCACACACACACTGAATCCGGCAGCGGCATGTCAAGCGAGGCCAAGGTGGTAGCTACGTCGGCGACTGATTTGGCTTCGTTGGAGCCAGCGTCTCGGGCACAACTCCAGACAAGCGAAGAAGCGGCGAGGTCTCCAGCCCAGGTTAGCGAGCAGGTCAGCCAGAAGTCTGATAATAGGGTACAGCAGCGGGTTGAAGAGAAAAGCTAGGACGACGGAGGAGTGTTTGGCTGCAGTGCGAGGTTGTGCAACCCAGATCTCGAGAAAAACCACCCAAGAGAAGAACGAGAGGTGAATTTTTCTTTTCTATGCCTTGTCTTGAAAGTAGATTAGTTACTGCAAACTAGTGTCGAATGAACTAAAAGGTCTCCTTTTTAATCAAATTACAACTATGTTGCAACGGACATATATGAGTTCATGGTTCATGTCCGCCAGTACACTGCAAAACTAGATTTTGGTTGCGAGAGGGTTGCGTTCGGGCAGGTTGTGCGTCTGCTTGTAAACTACAAAGAGGTTGTGTCTATTTCGCAGCTGATAGATATGCTTCATTCTAGAATTCCTTGGGGATCCATGCAGAGGGAAAAATTGGTGTGGCATAACATGAGTGATACCTATGTGCAAATTAAGCACTCCCATGAGCTTCAGATGCATTGGGAGTGTTGTGCAGCTGATCTTCAGGTAAAAGTTGAAGCGATGATTGAAGATATGTATGCAGATACTAGAGATCTTGCTGCCAGAGCTTCTGCTGCTCGAGTTTACGGACCACTTGATGTTGATCAAGCTAAGTTCAATATACACCTAGAGGTGGATTCATACACAGCAAAACTTGATGGCAGAGTTAATAAGCCAATTTCGTCATGTACTATGGAGATAGCCTTCGATTCCAAAAACATAACTCTTGTTGAAATGAGAGAGATGATTGGTAAGGAAATCATCATTGTCCCTAAGTAGATGGCATGACTCCGGTGGTGGCATCATAAGAAGCAGGAGTCCATAGAGGTTTTGGATACCGATGATCTGATGCAGATTATGCGATGAAAAAAGCAAACCAGGAAGGTGTTCTTCCTGGCTATCATTTCTGATGTTGTTGGACAGGTTGTAGTGGATGCATAGGCCCCTATTGTGGCTAAACATTGCGAGCCGATAGACGTTGATCAGATATGATGAGAGATGCTACCTGGGTCTTGTCAGATAGACCGCAGGGTTCCTCTACCTGTATTTTTAACAAAGGTTGTTGTTTCTTTGAAACTGTGTTGATGTGGTCATGTTTGTTTAGAGATTGCAAACCGATGTTCTGTGAGCTGTTGAGATTTTCAGACATATCACTCAATGAAAGCATCATTATTGTAATAAGACACAAGTACATTGTAGTTGACATGATTATGTTTGCTGAGATGATGTGATATATTTGTTTATGAGATTATGATTGTTGAGAGATTGTAATATAATATGTTGTGAGCTGTTGGGATTTTGGGACATATCATTCATTGAAACCATCACTGAACAAGGTGATATATAAGTAACTTGTAGTTGATATGATTATGATGTAATATAATGCTTTATGAGATCAGTAACTTTACTAATCGCTAGATAACTACTTGTTACTTAGAAGGAAGTACTATCATGGATGAACAAGCGTAGGGTTTAGGAAAAAACTTACCAAGTAGGAGACAGTGATCTATTGGACGGACATGTCTAGGATTTAGGAATAAGGGTTAAGGGGTTAGTACAATAAACAGATCATTAGACCCTAAACCATAAATCCTAATCCTATATTGTTCGGTACATAAGATTTTGTATGTTGCTATAAGTCAAACAAATTGGGAAGGAGGAAGTACATGATTAATATTACAAATTAAAATAAAGGAAGAGATAAGCTATTAGGTATGAGATAGTAATCTAGCCATGGGACATTGTATCAATTAAACCAATGTAGCATGCTAATTTAGTCAATGTTGCAACGTTGACGCACTTCACTTTCAACACTCCTTCTCTCCACTCACTACCCTCCTCTCTCTCCTCACCATCGTCGACCCATCGCCGCGGCCGCATTCGCCATGTCGCCCTCGAACGACGAGGACGACCAGTCGAGAAGCGACAGCTTTCTCTCCGACATCGAGTCTTCCCTCCCCGATATGAGTTCCTCTATTTTCTCATCAATGGTTAGGCATTGGTAATTGCATCGACCCAAGACTTGAAATGTGCATGCAATCATGTTTATTTCTTGCTTTTCGTTCCCTTGTAGGTACCACTCACGATCTACGACCCCGATTGGGAGGGCCTAGATTTCTATTGGGAAGTACCATGTGACCATGGGCTAAACCTAAGGAAATATGTTGCATTTGAAAGCAGTAACACTAGAAGAAGGTTTTTGGGTTGTACAAATCAGGTTTGCTTTTGTTATGTACAATGGCGACATGAAGAAAATTGTGTAGTGTTATGTTGATAATTAGGTCCCGTGTTTTTTTAGGTTGGCCTAGTGTAAAGCAGTAGAGTGGATGGATCTTGAGTGGCCAGATGCACTTAAGAAATTTTTGGCCTAGTTGTGGGATATGTATGAGCTTGAAAGGTCAAAGATATTTACAGATGCCCGTGATGCAGCTGCAAAAAATTACAAGCTCTTGGTAGGAAATAAGGAGCTGGAATAGGAAATCAAGCGTTTGCGGTCAGAACTAAATGATACAATCAATGGGAGCTTGGTGGTGGGAACTGCACGGAAGATTCAGAAGGCAGAAAAGTGTTGGGCCACGTAGAGATACAACAAAAACTTTTTCCCTCTAACGTGGTGATCCCAAGATCTAGCTGAAGTAGAAGGCCACGAGGTTTACCACTAGACGCGCAGTTGCGGATTACTGATGAAGCACGTCAGTTGAATGCAGTGCAGTCCTTTGCGATCCGATCCGACCGTCTTGGTGCTAATCGTACAACACCTCTACTAGTATCAACACGTACAAGGAGGAGCACTGGTGGTGAACTGCTAGATTCGGTACGTCGGTAGGACTGCTGTGGAGCTAGGGTTTCCAACACATGGAATGACCTAACCGATCAACGATTCTCCCTTCTGGGTTACTGTGCTCCACTATATATAGGGAGTGAATGTGGGCTCCACTCACGTGGCCCATTCACTAAAGCCCATATAATGCCAGTCACTCTAAGTCCGACTCACTGACTCAGTCCTAATCCGGCTTGGGTCCAACCCAACCATATTTCCGGTTCAGATCCAATCCGAACTTTCTCCAGCTCTTAAGTGTGTGACCCCACAGGCTCATGGCTACTTGGACACGATTAGAGTCCGACTCTTAATCGATCAGTCGGTAACGGTTCCTAGCAGAACGTGTCGACTCCCAAGTACCAAAGAGTCATGACGACTTGCCTTTCCAATGTGACTTGCGTCCGAGTCCGTTTTGCCTCACGATATACCTTGTCAGCCTATAGGCGAATATTTTTCATCCCTTAAATAGTCTGACTCTCTTCTCGATCCGAGATAAGTGATTGACCCGACTAACTCTTAGTCGATCGCCTCAGGTAACACTTAACCGAGTCGTGCATGGCCATGCTTTCCGAATCATATCATCCAAGAGGGCCCATATAATATCTCTCCAAGTGGAGGGGCAAAATCCCATCTTGAATATTCACATCACGCAGCCTGATTCTCAGTCGACCCGAACTCTGCCTTTATAACTGCCTAGTTACGGATCAGTGTTTGACAGAACCTAAGTGGGTGATCCTCAACTCGGACTGTGCAATAACCTCAGGTCTAAGGATTACATTGATTGAGATATACAAATGACAACTTGTTCGTTGTACATCAATATGGGTCAATCCTACTCGCTAAACCCTTTCGCCGAATCTGTGTAAGTCGGAATAGCATCTCCATGCCCATGACAAGTGGAACCGAGTCATCAAGCCGACTTTCACATTGGTCTAAGTTGTGTGTCCAGCACAACCTCGATGACCAAGGATATTTAGTACAAACAACATGAATGTATAGTTTCACAACCGAATCACATATTCAATGATATACATCAGATGCTCATACAAGGACAACTTAATAACTTTATGAATACAATGGGAAAACATCATCATACAATATTGCCTCTAGGGCATATTGCCAACAGTCTCCCACTTGCACTCGACTCAATCTTCCAACATCACATGTCTAAGCATCTAATGCCCATGGCTCTCATGTGCGCCTCGTGCTTAGGCTTGGTAAGGGCTTTGTCAACGGATCCGCAATATTTGCATACGTGTGTACCTTGCATAACTTGATATCACCCTGATCCACGAACTGGCAAATCAGGTGGTACCACATGAGTATGTGCTTGTTCTTCTGGTGTTGTCTAGGTTCCTTGGCTTCTAAAACAGTACCATTGTTTTCACAATACTCGTCTAACAGATTGGACGAGCCCTGAACCACACCAAGATCCATGAGTAAATTCCTCATCCAATCAGCTTTCTTTGCTGCCTCTGAGGTGGCAATATACTCAGCCTCTGTTGTGGATGCAGACACAGTCTCTTGCTTGGAACTCTTCCAGCTCACAGCACCTCCGTTTATAATAAACACGTATCCAGATTGCGAACGAGAATCATCAGAGTCGGTAAGGTAACTCGCATCTGTGTAACCCTTTACACTGAGTTCATCGTCACCACCATAAACCAAAAACATATCCTTAGACCTTATCAAGTACTTTAGGATATTTTTAGACGTTGTCCAGTGGATTTCTCCAGGATTAGCCTTTTGCTCACAACACTTAGAGCATAGGAAACATCCGTCATACTACAAATCATGGCATACATGATGGATTCGAGTGCATAAGCATATGGAATCGCACTCATCCGATTTCGCTCATCAGTTGTCGAAGGACACTGAGTCTTCCTAAGTTTTACACCATGGGACATCGGTAAGAACCCCTTATTATACGATTCCATGTTGAACTTCTTCAACACTTTGTCCAAATAAGTACTCTGACTCAATCCAATGAGCCTCCTTGATCTATCTCTATAGATCCGGATTCCGAGGATGTATGTTGCCTCACCCAAGTCTTTCATTGAGAAACTCTTTTCCAATGATTCCTTCATTTCTTGCAACATCTGGACATCATTTCCAATCAATAATATGACATCCACATATAAGATCAGAAAGTTTACTTTGCTCCCACTAAACTTCTTGTATAAACAAGAATCATGATCACTCATGATGAAGCCAAACGATTAGACTAGCTCATCAAAGCGAATATTCCAACTCCGAGATGCTTGCTTCTATAGCTAACATGATCCGAACTTATTTAAGCATCACTACAGTCGAGAAAGTCTCATTGTAATCAACCCCTTGAACTTGTCGGAACCCCTTCGCGACAAGGTGTTCTTTATAGACAGAAACATTTCCATCCATATCAGTTTTCTTCTTAAAGACCCATTTTCTCTCTACGGGTCTTGCACTGTCTGGTAGATCAACCAAGTTCCAAACCTAATTTTCATCCATGTACTTTAACTCGGATCTCATGGCTCCAAGCCATGTCACGGAATCAGATCCCACCATCGCTTCCGAATAATTTGCCGGCTCATCATTGTCTAACAGTAACACATCACAAACACTTTGTGATCTCGCCGATCTTTGTACACTAGTGGGAAAAAGCCTATCCGTGGTGCACTCTTTTTGGAGTTAGTGGCGCACCCCCCGCGCGCCACGAATAAGACGCCATTAACTATAGGAGGTTCGTGGCGTACCCCGACACGCACCACTGACTACCCCGTTATCCGTGGCGCACCATCCTGCCGTGCGCCACGAATGTCATCCGTGGCGCACCCTAGTTCGATGCGCCACTAATAACGTGCGCCACTAACTAGATAAACGTGTGCGCCACTAACTTGTCTCAGGATTTCAAAACAAAATAGCAGAATATAGCAGAAATACACAAAATACACAAGAAATATACCAGAATACAGCAATATATCACAGAAATGCACAGAACTCATAGGAATACCCAGAAACTCAGTGAAATTCATACAAAGTGCCAAAATACATCAATATGGGGAGTCCAAGTGTTACACACAAGTATTGGGAGAGTACAAGTTCAAAATCACACATGCATCTCGATACATATTCGATCATCGTCGATCATGACCTAGACTATGACGGAATAGAGGACAACGGCGGCGGCGGTGAGCAAGGAGAAGACCATGATGATCTTCATTCGGTTCTTCTTCCATAGGTGCCTCCTCCACTTGGCTACCGCCAACTCTCGAGTCTTATACCCCTTGTAGCTGTTGCCGCTGAAGTTGATCACTTGTTGCTGGAAGTCCTCCCACTCCTCGTAGAGTCCCGAAACGGGGCCCTTGTACACCACGTAGCAGTTTGCCTTCGCCATCACTACGGACAAGGCAAAAATATAGACATAGTAGGCATTCATGTTATGCAACGAATAGAATGGCATGATAACGAAATATAGCAAAGACATTCATACACCTAAAACAATAGTAGCACACATAATTAAACAGGTCCAACATAGGCACAAGGAGCCTCGGTAACTTAAGGTTTATGACCTCCCACACACACACATGTCCAACACGACAGTTTCCTAAACATCACGATGATAGTCGATCAAGTCCATGACCTAAAGACAGCACACACGACACACACTAGCCGGTAGTATTCTTGGGCAACGGTCGGCAGCCCTCTCTCGTCATGAAGGTCCTGTCGTCGAGCTGCAACTCGAGGCGGTCTTTCATCTCGCGGTTAGTCAGCGCTCTGCCGCCGTAGTCGAAGGCCCCTCCTCTTGTCATGACATCTTCATGGATGCATAGACAGATCTGATTTTGGATGCACTAGAACTGTTCCATGAGGTCCGAATCGTCGATTGTCGACAACTTTTCGGCCCAAACTCGGAGATCAGCCGGCAGCGCCTCCATCCGTGAATCATGCATGTACATCCTTACATGATGGAAGGCGTAGAAGGCCTCCTTCACACTTCCTGCCGGCTGCTTGACGCATGGGAACTTGGTGGCGTGGCTGCAGATGTTCCTGCCATCCTTTTTTCTTTCGCCCCCTTTGCTGAACTTGCCTCCCTTGGCGGCGTAGACTTGTAGAGAAAGATCCAGGACACGCTTGATTCGGTCCCATCTCTTCGGCTTCGTTTCACTGGATGAGTCCAAGTACGTTGCTTGCGACAACCTCGGGTAGACGGAGATGAGTGTGTAGTATATGCCACTTCGGAAAACAATAGAAACAGAACTGTTGGAAGAAGGGGACAAAAGGAATCTAAGGATGTGTTATGATGGATGGAGACCGGTTGTGTGCACTTACTCGGGGAAGGCATGGACAAGCGTAGACTTGTCCTGGTTCTCGAAGAAGAAATTCCCGAGGTATTGCGACACTGCTTCCATGTATCCGTCGCTCGCAAGCATTTCTTCGCGCGTGTAGTAGGGGTCCACAATGGCTACGTCTTTGATTTTCTCCCTATGTGATGTGGACATCCCTTCTATTGATACAACCGTTGTACCTACAGCTACACACATTCAAGGACCCATCACAAGATCTCGTGCCAAACAACTTAACTATCAGGTACTTTCGTTTCTTGGAACTATTCCTCAAATACATGAGAATATGATGCTGACTAAATCAGATGTATTTCTTACTCTTAGGAATGATGGACCAAGCATGGATGAGAGGGACAAGCATTGGAGCATGGCCATGCATGGAGATGGCAGCAAGCATGTGATGATCCAAGAGAAGGCCACGGATGGAGATTTCAGAACTTTGAGGCCACCATAATGAAGAAAGAAGGCTTGGACGAAATATTCAAGATTAATACTTCACGAATTCGTCCATAGCTTAATATGGTGCTGCGACACCTTTATTTTGGGCCAGGCCCATGTAATTTTTGCAGGATTTTAAATAGCCACTTTTTAGAGTCCGTATTTGAGGGTAAAAGGACTTCTAGGGTTGGATTCGGCAACCACTTCCATGGCTGGCCGAAACCCCACCTTTTCCTCCTTAAATACTCCCCATAGCGGTCACCCTAGACTCGGATTTTGTTTAGACATTAAGTTAGCCATCGTAGCAACTTTGCCAAGGCTCGAGCGTCGCAGAGGCCTCTTGTACTTCGCACCTATTCAGGATCCCACCTTTTCAATAAAGCTTTCCTCTTAATCCGCAATATCTTGATTGCAATATTAGTTCTTACTTGTTCTCGATTTTAGGTAGGAATTAAGACCCTCGCTGGTCAGGCTGATCATGTTCCCGCAGGATCGGTAACCTCCAGGAGATTGGCCTAGCAATTGCATTGGCGCTCGTGCTTGCACGTGTAGTCGGATCGTCAAGCCCGAACTCCACCAAATCGATTATCATCATCTCATCGAAAGATCGGACACCTTTGCCCTATCAAGTGGTATCAGATTTCAGGTTGCTCGGTGAGATTTTACTGTTTTTGTAGATTAGATCTGTTTTTAACTATAACCCACGAAAAAGCCAAAAACACAGTTAGAGTTTAGATCCATCCCATAACCAATCTACGCCTCGCATTATCTTTTCAGTTTTTGCATTGTTGAATTTGTGTCTACATCGTCGTGTCGAGTCGAGTTGCTGGTCTTAGTGTCTCGTCCCTTAGAGTTTCGAGTTCTGATCATAGTAGTCACCGCCACACTCACCGATCACCGCCACCATATTTCGCCACCATATTCCGCCGCCATACACCCAGCCACCATAAACCCTAATACTCCGCCACCGCCTTCCTACCGCGACACAGATCCAATCAGTTTTCCTACTGCGGCACGAGTCCGAGTAGAGTTATTATTTCCTAGTTCTTTCTTTTTACTTTCCTTCTTTGTTGTTTCCATGTTAAGCTAAAGTCCAAGTCGAGCTCCGAGTTCGGTCGTAAGTCTAGAAGGAGAGCAAAAAAAAATCGATGAGATGATGATCACTTTTCTGGCTATACTGTTTTTTGACCCCGGGGATCACTTTTCTCCATCAGCCGTTATAGCGATATATTTTTGGCGCCTGCGCGCTTTCCGGAGCAAAATAAAAAATTTCGAATTTTTTTTGGGGGCTAACCTATTTTTAGACCCCATAGATCAGTTCTAGACACTCGCCATCATAGTGATTTTCCACCCCTCGGTTCGCTTTTCCGGGTGCCATATCATCATACATTGCTTGTTGTGACGCGTCATGACATCGTTGGTGATCTAGGCTCGCGTCTCTAGTACGGTCTAGCCTAGGACCAGCACAGTACCGTCGTTGAGCATTCTTTCAACTTTTGCATTGTTGTTTTGATAATTGCTAACCCCTTTGCTAAGCCTTCCCAGAGCTCCACAGATATCCTCCACGTGCAGTGTCTCGACTCCCGGTAATCGCTCGGTTCAGTATCTGGACCCACTGATCCTCGCGGTTACACATCGCCTTTTCCTGCTGTTTGGTAAGAACTTGTAAGAGCTTCGTATATTGCTTGACGGATTACGCGTGCCTTCCACCATATTTCCGTAGTATATACCTGTGCTTTTTAAGGACTAACCATGACAGATACTTCGCGAAACCCTGCCACAATGACGAACGAAGAACTACATGCCCACTTCTCTGAGCTATTGGTCAGTCGTGCTGAAGACGTGGATACACGCCTAGGGGAGTTTGACACCAAGCTCACCAACACCGTGGACAAGATCGATGGACTCGAGAAATCCTTCAACGCCAAGCTTGACGCTCGGTTCAAAGAGATTTTGAACAGATTGCCCGCACCCACACCTGGCGCACGGCGCATTCCGATCAGGGGTCGGACTGCTGGTTTGGCTGCCGCCGCACCCCCGGCGGCTACGCTGCAGCTGACACACCTCAGACTTCCGCCGCGGCTGCTGCAGCAACATTGGGGACAGACGACGGGTACTACTACGACCCCGACGACGACGATCTGTTCGATGAGGAGGTTGAACAACCTCCACAGGTACCTGCTGGCCGTCCCCGACATTACTACCGCAACGCTCGACCACCGGTACGTGATGATGATCATGTTGCAAAGCTTAAATTAAATATTCCATCTTTTGAGGGTAAATATAATCCTGATGCATATCTTACATGGGAGATGGAAGTAGAACAACGTTTTGCATGCTTAAATGTCCTGAGAATATGCGTGTTAGTGCTGCTACATGTGAATTTACTAAATTTGCCTCCCTTTGGTGGTCTGAGTATTGTCGTTTAAATCCTACTACTATTCCTAGTACTTGGACTGCTTTAAAAACTGCTATGCGTGTTCGTTTTGTACCTCCCACTTATCAACGTGATTTACTAAAGAATCTGACACGTTTAGAGCAAGGGAAAATTTTTGTAGAAGAGTATTATCAGGAATTGCAAACGGGGATGGTTCGGTGTGGTATTGTTGAATCTAATGAACAAATGCTTGCACGTTTCTTTGGTGGATTAAACAAGGACATTCAGCACATCTTAGATTATAAGGAATATAATTCTATCACTCGTTTGTTTCATCTTGCTTGCAAAGCTGAACGTGAAGTGCAGGATCGCCAAACACCATGGAGGAGGACTAATAATTCTGCAGGTCGCACATCCACTTGGACATCCCGACAATCAGCGCCTCCTTCTCGTGATTCGCCACCAGCTACTACCACATCCAAGGCCACCACAAGATTTCCAGCTTCTCCTCCACCGTCATCCAATGCTCCTGCTCGTAGTGCATCTTCTATGGCTTCCACGGGTAAGACAAAGGATATACAATGCCGCAAGTGCTGGGGTT
This sequence comes from Avena sativa, assembly GCA_916181665.1. Lineage (NCBI taxonomy): Eukaryota > Viridiplantae > Streptophyta > Magnoliopsida > Poales > Poaceae > Avena > Avena sativa. The sequence continues at coordinate 144,346,453 of OV702280.1, forward strand.
TTGGTCATATTGAGAGATAGTGCACAACACAACATGTGATGATGGTGCGGGATGATGGTCAATACGATTCAGCGAGTGACTTTGATGAAGATACATTAGCCCTTATTTCTGCTCGAGATGGAGACAATTCTGATGCTGATGAAGAGACAGAGGTAATGGGAGCTGAAGCTGCTGATCAATACAAGAGCTTAATTACACAACGTGTGTTGAGTGTGCAATTGAGTAAATCTGAGCAAGATCAACGCCACAATCTGTTCCAAACACATGGTGTTGTCAAGGAAAGAGCTATATGGATCATCATTGATGGAGGGAGTTGTAACAATCTGGCTAGTGTTGACATGGTAGATAAGCTTGCACTTCCAACAAGACAACGCCCACATTCATATTACATCCAATGGTTTGAGAGTTCTCGCAATATCAAGGTAACAAGAACGGTACGCGTGCATTTTACTATTGGTACATATTCTGATTTTGTTTACTGTGATGGTGTACCTATGCAAGCTTGTTCTTTGTTACTTGGTAGACCATGGCAATTTGATAGAGAATCTGTTCATAATGGAAAAACTAATCACTATTCTCTTATGCATGATGGAAAGAAAATTGGTCTAAAACCTATGACTCCCGAACATATTTTAAAAGATGATCTTGCTAGAGCTAGTAGAGCTAAAACTGAGGAGAAAAATAAAAGTGAGAATCAGATTGTTGCTGCAGATTTTGTACCACCAAAGAACACTAAATCTGATTCTACCCATGCTACTGAAATTCGTTTGAAGAGTCCATGTATGCTTGCAAATAAAATTGATATTGCTGAACTAGATGTAACCAATACTCAATGTTATGCAATTGTCTGCAAAGAGGTTTTGTTTTCATTTGAGAATATGCCTCCTTCTTTGCCACCCGCTATTGCTAAACTTTTCCAGGAATATGAGGACGTCTTTCCCGCTGAGCTACCACCAGGACTACCTCCTATTAGAGGAATTGAGCACCAAATTGATCTAATTCCTGGTGCTACGTTGCCCAACCGCGCGCCATATAGAACCAATCCAGAGGAGACAAAGGAGATACAACGCCAAATTCAGGAACTACTCGATAGAGATCATATTCGTGAGTCCCTTAGCCCCTGTGTTGTTCCTATTATTTTGGTACATAAGAAAGATGGTTCTTCACGCATGTGTACTGATTGTAGAGCTAACAATAATATTACTATTCGATATCGTCATCCTATTCCACGTTTAGATGACATGCTTGATGAATTGAGTGGCTCTACCATGTTTTCTAAAGTTGATTTGTGTAGTGGTTACCATCAGATTCATATGAAATTAGGAGATGAATGGAAAACAACATTTAAAACTAAGTTCGGTTTATATGAGTAGTTAGTAATGCCGTTTGGTTTAACTAATGCACCTAGCACTTTCATGAGATTAATGAACGAAGTTTTACGTGCTTTCATTGGACATTTTGTGGTAGTCTACTTTGATGATATTCTGATTTATAGCAAATCTTTAGAGGAACATTTGAACCATTTACGTGCTGTTTTCAATGCTTTATGTGATGCACGTTTGTTTGGTAACCTTGAGAAGTGCACATTTTGCACCAATCGAGTTGCGTTTCTTGGCTATGTTGTTACATCACAGGGTATTGAAGTGGATCCAGCCAAGATTGAAGCTATTGAGAATTGGCCGTAGCCCAAGACGGTCACACAAGTGAGGAATTTTCTTGGCCTCGCTAGTTTTTATAGGCGCTTTGTCAAACACTTTGGATCAATTGCCGTGCCGCTGAATGAGCTTACCAAGAAGGATGTGCCCTTTGTTTGGGGAGATGCACAACAACAGGCCTTTGTCATATTGAAAGATAAGCTCACATGCTCCCTTACTCCAACTTCCTGATTTTACTAAGAGTTTTGAGCTTGAATGTGATGCTAGTGGAATTGGTTTGGGAGGGGTGTTATTACAAGAGGGAAAACCTGTTGCATATTTTAGTGAGAAATTGAGTGGGGCTAGTCTGAACTATTCTACTTATGATAAAGAATTATATGCGTTGGTTCGGACATTGGAAACTTGGCAACATTATCTATGGCCTAAAGAATTTGTTATTCATTCTAATCATGAATCTTTGAAGCATATTTGTAGTCAAGCTAAATTGAATCGTCGTCATGCAAAGTGGGTTGAATTTGTTGATTCTTTTCCTTATGTTATCAAACACAAAAGGGTAAAGATAATATTATTGCTGATGCTTTGTCGCGCCGTTATACTTTGTTATCTCAACTTGACTTCAAAATATTTGGATTAGAAACTATTAAGGAACAATATGTGCATGATGCTGAATTTAAAGATGTGTTGCAGAATTATAGAGATGGTAGAACATGGAACAAGTTTGTCTTCAATGATGGATTTGTGTTCCGTGCTAACAAACTATGCATTCCGGATAGTTCTGTTCGTCTTTTGTTGTTATAGGAGGCGCATAGAGGAGGATTGATGGGACACTTTGGTGTCAAGAAGACGGAGGATGTTATTGCTGTACACTTCTTTTGGCCACGTATGCGTCGAGATGTTGAGAGATTTGTGGCACGCTGCACTACTTGTCAAAAAGCTAAGTCTCTCCTTAATCCACATGGTTTATATATGCCTCTTCCTGTTCCTAGTGTTCCTTGGGAGGATATTTCTATGGACTTTGTTTTGGGATTGCCACGAACACAGAAGGGGAGGGATAGTATTTTTGTTGTTGTGGATCGGTTTTCTAAGATGGCACACTTTATTCCTTGTCATAAAACGGATGATGCTGCGCATATTGCTGATTTGTTCTTTCGTGAAATTGTTCGTTTGCATGGTGTGCCAAATACTATTGTTTCTGATCGTGATACTAAATTTCTTAGCCACTTTTGGAGATGTTTATGGGCTAAGTTGGGGACTAAATTGTTGTTTAGTACTACATGTCATCCCCAAACTGATGGACAAACTGAAGTAGTAAATAGAACTTTGTCTACTATGTTGCGGGCTATTTTAAAGAAGAACTTAAAATTGTGGGAAGAGTGTTTATCTCATATAGAATTTTCTTATAATCGTTCGCTGCATTCTACCACAAAGATGTGCCCATTTGAGATTGTGTATGGTTTTGTTCCTCGTGCACCTATTGATTTATTACCTTTACCTTCTTCGGTGCAACATAATTTGGATGCTACACAACACGCTGAAATGATATTAAACTTGCATAAGACTACTAGAGATAACATTGAACACATGAATGCTAAGTATAAACTTGCTGGGGATAAAGGGAGAAAGCATGTTGTGTTTGATGTTGGAGATCTTGTTTGGTTACATTTGCGTAAGGATCGCTTTCCTGATTTACGCAAGTCTAAGTTAATGTCGCGTGCTGCTGGTCCCTTTAAGGTGTTAGAGAAAATAAATGATAATGCATATAAACTTGAGTTGCCTGTAGACTTTGGTACGGTTAGTCCTACGTTTAACATTGCAGATTTGAAGCCTTACTTTGGTGAGGAAGATGAGATTGCGTCGAGGACGACTTCAATTCAAGAAGGGGAGCATGATGTGGACATCCCTTCTATTGATACAACCGTTGTACCTACAGCTACACACATTCAAGGACCCATCACAAGATCTCGTGCCAAACAACTTAACTATCAGGTACTTTCGTTTCTTGGAACTATTCCTCACATACATGAGAATATGATGCTTCCTAAATCAGATGTATTTCTTACTCTTAGGAATGATGGACCAAGCATAGATGAGAGGGACAAGCATTGGAGCATGGCCATGCATGGAGATGGCAGCAAGCATGTGATGATCCAAGAGAAGGCCACGGATGGAGATTTCAGAACTTTGAGGCCACCATAATGAAGAAAGAAGGCTTGGACGAAATATTCAAGATTAATACTTCACGAATTCGTCCATAGCTTAATATGGTGTTGCGACACCTTTATTTTGGGCCAGGCCCATGTAATTTCGCAGGATTTTAAATAGCCACTTTTTATAGTCCGTATTTGAGGGGAAAAGGACTTCTAGGGTTGGATTCGGCCACCACTTCCATGGCTGGCCGAAACCCCACCTTTTCCTCCTTAAATACTCCCCATAGCCGTCACCCTAGACTCGGATTTTGTTTAGACATTAAGTTAGCCATCGTAGCAACTTCGCCAAGGCTCGAGCGTCGCAGAGGCCTCTTGTACTTCACACCTATTCAGGATCCCACCTTTTCAATAAAGCTTTCCTCTTAATCCGCAATATCTTGATTGCAATATTAGTTCTTACTTGTTCTCGATTTCAGGTAGGAATTAAGACCCTCCCTGGTCAGGCTGATCGTGTTCCCGCAGGATCGGTAACCTCCAGGAGATTGGCCTAGCGATTGCATTGGCGCTCGTGCTTGCACGTGTAGTCGGATCGTCAAGCCTGAACTCCACCAAATCGATTATCATCATCTCATCGAAAGATCGGACACCTTTGCCCTATCACTATGGATCCTTATCGACATCTGGAGGGCAAAGAGGCGGACCAAGTTGTAGTCCAGATGCTTCGAGTGCATCAGATCGTAGATTTCCTCGTACCGCTGGAAGAACAGATCCGCGGGTGCTGCATCGACGAAGCCATGTCTCTTTGTCACTTTGCATGTGAAGACCAGGTACCCGGGGTGCTACATCGAGATGCAGAATGTTGTGATGCAAATGCTTCATGGATGCATCTGTGACATCGAGCAGCTCCTGAGTCAGAATCGGCTGGCCCTCTATGTGCATCGTGTAAGGCCGGGGCGCTTCTGTGAAGCCGGCGTGATGATGCCGAAAAACTGGCTGCTTCTTCTGATCCAGCTGGCTCGCCGAACCCTTCTTGCTCCATCTATGCTTCCGGTACTTCGACTTCATAGCGGCTGGGTCAGTGGATCCCGCCAGCTGCTCACTGGCCGCCTTGTGTAGTGTGTTGGGGCTGATTATCACCGTAGGAGGACCACCGGCGTCAGCATCGGGCACCTCCTGGGAACCGCCAAACCGCAGACGCTGCGTGCATGACAAGGGACTGCCGGCCGGTTCACCGCAGGGGGATGGCTCTCCAAGTGGAGGCATGAAGAATCCATCGTTGGCCATGGAGTTGGTGTTGAAGTAGTCATCCACGTTGACGTCCATATCATCATCGTCATCATGTTCAACCTCCACGTCATCATTGGGCTGTGGCGACGGCGTGTGTGCGGCCAAAGCCTTATGTCGTGCGGTGTTGGCGATGACAAGAGGTACCTTCTTTGGTGCGGTGGCACGTGCTTTGTCGTCCTTCGCAAGCCGAAGCTGGCTCTTGGGACATAGAATGGGCCAGCCGTAGCAGCCTTCAAGGTCCTTATGTTCTTCGGCTCCCTCGGGTTGCCTGGGTGGGTCGATTCTTTCAAAACCCTTCACGGCCCTCACGACCTTGACCCGAAACCAGCCAGCAGGGATTGGCTTGCTGTGCATCATTAGCCCCTTGGGTTGAACGATGGCGCCTTGCCTACATCCCTCAACACGCCGTCGACCTTGTGAAGAAATGTGCAATTGGCATCCTGCGGGACAACATATATGTGTGTTAATTCATTGTGTGTGAGGTCACGAGCCCTACGATGAAGCATTCAACACTTACTGTTGTGAGGGCGTCGAGCTTGACGAGTGTGGACACGCGAGGCTGCATCAGATCTTGCTCCCGTTCATCCTGAAGCAACGACGCCAGCTGCGGGTTGGTGTTGTGCACCGGTGCCGCTGCAGGCAGAGCTTGGGTGTTGGGAGACGCATGCTGATCATGGGTGTTGGGTGCCGCCTCCGCCGGCTCCGGGCTCACCAACGTGGGAAGAGGATGCACGGAGGGGTTGGAGGGCGGGGTCACAAAGTTCGGCGACGGGTGCTATTGAGAGTTGCTGCCACTCACGTTGGGCACCGGTATCGGCCTAACTCCACCCGCCTCATTCCACTTGGCCAAACCCTCCAACAGGTGAGGAGGGAACAGACTACACATCTTCTATTCCATCTTGGCCTCCAATTTTGCCGGTAGCTCGGCCACTTCTGCCTTGATCTGCTCGATCTTCCTTGCCTGCTCCGCCGCTCTCTTGTCCCTCCTCTCCTTCCTGGTCTTTGCGTCCGCTTTGAAGTGGACGCCGACCTTCGTGGTCAGCCCAAAGCCGGCAACACGTCCACCGGACGTCATCTTCTTGTTCTTGGGCCTCTTCTTTTTGGCATTGACCGCCCTATTAAAAGGAGTGTCCCACGACTCCCTTACACCCTCTTCGATACCTGTCGTGGCTGCTATTTCAGCTTCCTGCACATTTAGTACTACAATGGATGGATTCATTACCGATTGCAAATAATATGAACTACTGAGATCCACGGTAAGTGTCTTACCAGGAGTTTCTCAAATTCCTGCACGGCCAGGTCTTCGGTTTTGAACTCCTTTGTTATGGGGCACAGAAAGTAGCGTTCCCGCACAAAGTTCCTCACCTGCGGGTCCGTGAATCGGTCCCACTTATTTGGTTTTCCTAGACGCCGAAGCTCGGCGTCCTCCTTGTCCCAAATGTCCTGGGCTGCTCTGTAGCCTCCGTTCCCGAGGCGGTGGTGGCCTATGTTCCGGTCGTACAGTCTCTTCCCCCATGCCGAATCGAGTTTTGCGGTATCGGTCTCCAGCGTCTCCTTGAAGAGCACATAGTCATTGTGCTCGAGCATCGGCTCCTTGGCCTTTATCTCCTCCCAACTTTTCTTCTCGTCGATCCTCTTCTTCACGCGAGATCTCTAGCTGGGCAAGGCGATGCTCATCTTCGTGAGCGCCGCCTGGTTCACGATATTTCCCTTGACCACCTTGTCGTCGAATTCATCCGGGAACTTGTAGCACCCATGAAGCTTCTCCATGAGGAGCTCGACGAGGTGAACGTTGGCAGGATCTCGGAGGTTCCGCGTGTTGATCGTCACGACCTCTCAGACCATGCACCCGATTTGGACCCTGTAGCCAGCGGCAAGATCTTTTGGCTCCTCGGGCGCGCCGGTCGGGGACACTTGGGTGAACTCCTGGCGCTGACTGTCGTGCGTTGGCGGTGGCCGAGGATTCCTCACAAACTTCTTCTTACTGCCGTCGTCGGTGCGTTCACCGGTATCAGTCGTCTGTTCGCCGCCGGCGGTGCGTTCACCGGCATCGGAACGGTCGCTGCCGTCGGTGGTGGTCTCATCCTCGTCCCCCATCTCATCTTCGTCGTCATCACCTAACGACGATCCGGCATCGCCTTCATTGTCCGTCATCCCATCTATTTCCTCCTCCTCCTCCCTCCTCTGGGACAACTCCCAAAACGGGCATCGCTCTTCAACACTCGGTCCCAGGTCCTTTGATGTGCCGGCACCGTTGTTGACATGTCCGGTCGACATTGTTGCACTATGCAAGAAAATAGAACTTGTTAGTACATTAGTTCGACCAAAAAAATTGGCAGCACCTCCCCTAAAAATGTCTACGTAGGAGTGCCCGTTTCTCAACCAAAACAGAAATGAATCAACATTTCGAGAGTAACGGGCACTCACTTGAGATCCATGCAACAATTCACAAAAAAAAGAGGCACAAAATGTTCCTTAGGCGACCACAGAGGGTCGACAACATACACAAAACATACACAAAAGGCATAAAATGGTTCCTTTCCACCATAAAGGTTGACAACCTGCTGATCTTCATAATATAAAGCACTAAAATGCTCCCAGATTTCTTGAACAGAGTTCATTATAGGAGAATAAAATGCTCCCAGATTTCTTCAACAGAGTTAATTAAGCTAGCAGATTAACCATGTTGCATATCATTTTAATTAATGCAAATCAGTGAATGATCATGAACAAGCATTTAAATACAAGCAGATTGCCTATGAATAAGAAAATGCCATAAGCAGTAGGACTAGCAGTAACAGTCCCGATAAGAAAATGCCATAAGCATACTTGGTTCATTTTTAGAGAAAAACAACAAGCAAGTGGTGGTGGTAGTAGCCAGCCCCAATTTCACCACCTACCTCAATATAAAACGAGAATGTGGGTAGAAATAAATGAATTGGCCGTGAAACTTGGTACTACTACTACTATTTGTACCTGTTTGAAATGTAAATAGGTGTCAAAAATGTTGTTGGCTGGTATTGCAGAGCAAATTTGTCCTAGTATATCATAATGTGCATTGGGGTGCATTAAATAATCTGTTGATATTTAGATATTACAATTTACAAACAGATGAGCTCAAGATTGCTTGTTATGTTATCATGTGTTGTATTCCAATAGTGACATGCTTGTGCTAGTGGTTTTTTTCCTTTTATAAGAGAGGACAAAGAGTTGAAGCATCTAGACTGTGATATGGAGCTCGGTAGGCAGATAATTGATCAAGTATTAGTGGAACTACAAGTTAGTTGGGGGTAATAGTTTTGATACTTCTGATGAAAAAGCAATACAAAGTTCATCCGAAAAAAGGATGTAATTCAAGAGTGTGTAAGTTTTGACTTTGTGAAACTTTGTATAGTTAAGCATATTTTCAGGAATTAGTTCCAGTAGTTGAAACACAGTGGTTTTGTGTGAGTATTGATTGCACTGTTACATAAGAATTTCTGATTGAGATTAGGTGTTTTTTTAACAGAAACTAAAAAATTCCAGATTAGCAAGTATTATTTTATTGTATTATATTGTTTTCTTATTTTAGTACTCAGAAGTTGTTCATGAACATTCTATATGGTGAAAGGTCTTGGTAATGAATTATTTGTTGGGAATTTCTTGTTGTTGGAGACACGGTTGAATTGAAAGTCACCGCATTATCTTTGCCTTCTCAATAAAAATAATAAATAGGACAAGAAATGCAGCAACGCAGGAACAAGAACATGACAGGGAGAGGGGAGGGAGCGGATCCCGAGGTGGATGCACAGTCGTCTTGGCGAGCTTGGCCTTGTCGAGGTGGTGCGGGCGGGCCTCCTCCTCCTGGTCCTCAGGTCCTGAGGTGCTGCGGGACTTGTCGAGGTGGTGCGGGCGGGCCTCCTCCTCCTGGTCCTGAGGTGCTCCTCCTCCTGGTCCACAGGTGGCAGTGCGGCTGGCTGCCGGAGAGAGGAGAGGTTAGAGAGGGGAGGGGCGGAGGGGAGGGGAGATCGAGGCAAGCTGCGGTTAGGGTTCGTCAGCGAGGGGGGTTAGGAGGGAAGGGAAAGAGAGATGGCAGAGGGCGGCGGAGTACCTGCGGACGGGAGGCGGTGGCGGGAGGTTCGGCGAGCGGAGGCGCTGGCGGGCGATCCGGCGAGCGGCGGGGGAGCAAGGCAAGCACACGGGGGAGCAAGGCGAGCGCACAGGGCAAAGGGGATTCAATCGAATTGGGGAAGAATGGGAGAGAAGAGAAGGCGAGGCCGTTATTTTGGCTAAGTCAGGGGAGTTCGTGGCGCACCCCCATAACGGTGCACCACGGACAAGTTATCCGTGGCGCACCGATATTGGGGTGCGCCACGAACTCCCCTGGCATTACTTAAAAGGCTATGCGGTGCAGTGTTGACAACGACACTTGTATAGCCCAGTGGTTCTAGGGTTGGTTATCTCATTTAAAACTTGGAGGTGCCAGGTTCGATTCCTGGCATTCCAACACTTTTTTTAATAAAAACATTCTTTTACATTTTTTGTGTTCCATATGTAACTAATATCACTTTTTTTTCAAAATGGGGATATCACCCCGGCCTCTGCATCGACTGATGCATATGGCCTTTATTGCTTTATTAAAATTATTAATAGAATTTATTACAAATTTCTAGCTCATGGGTCACATAAAGTCGAAACATGCACCAGCCATCTAAACAAACTGAGGATCAAAAAAATTCGTCGCATCAACATGTGATTCTGTTGTCAAAACGCCAGCCGCACCGGATGAATAAGTCCCGTGCAACCATTTCCAAACGGTTGCACCCAATAGCCATGTCCGGTCTTCGCTCCTCTGGCTGGAGGAAAGACCACATACGGATCCAGTGGGTAGTTATAGGAATAACCTGCATGAAAGAAGATTTTGATGTTCCGTTAAAAATCAAGTCATTCCTAATATTCCAAATAGCCCAGAGCAAAGCACAAACACCCACTCGTATTTGAACTTTCTCTAACTTATCAACACCATGTAGCCAATTTCCTAATAGATTATTAATATTTTTTGGGGGAGCTAAATTAAAAGCCATATGGATTATACGCCAAACTACTTTAGCAAACGTACAATCAAAGAACAAGTGTTGTATCGTTTCGTTCTGATCACAGAAACAACATTTCTGGCTTCCTTGCCAATTTCTTTTTGCTAAGTTATCTTTTGTTAGCAAAACCTTGCGATTTAAAAACCACATAAAAATCTTAATTTTTAGTGGCACCTTCATTTTCCATAAATACTTCCGTAAGAACCTTGTGTTCCCATTTAGTAAGTCAAGATACATGGATTTGACCGAGAATACCCCCGATGAAGTTAGATTCCATTTAAATTTATCTTCCCCCTCTTCAAGGTGTATATCCATTAATCGATTCACTAAATGTAGCCAACTTGACCATCTAAAACCGGTTAAAGTTCTTCGGAATGCAACATTTAGAGGGTCATTTGACAGAACGTGTGCAACAGAAACTTCTTTTCTTTGCACAATGGCATAAAGCAACGGGTACTGAACAGCTAGAGGAGTCTCGCCTAACCAAATATCCTCCCAAAAATCGTGCACTACAACCACTCTTAATTGTGAATGACCCTCTAGAAAAAAACTCTTCCTTTACCCTCATAAGCCCTTTCCAAAATGGAGAGTCTGATGACTTGACTTTTACTTGTGATAGTGTTTTGGAATGCAAATACTTATTTTTCAATAATTCCTGCCAAACCCCTTCCTCATTCAAAAGTTTAAACAACCACTTGGTGAGTAGACTTTTGTTCTTTAATTCGAGAACCTCTACTCCTAACCCCCCCTGATCTCTCGGTCTACAAATAATGTTCCATTTGGTTAAGCGATATTTTCTTTTATGTTTGTCACTTTGCCCAAAAAAATCGAGATCGAAAGAAATCTAGTCTCTTTCGAACCCCTTTCGGAATCTCCATGAAAGACAACATAAACATTGGTAAACTTGTCAGAACAGAATTAATTAAAACCAAACGATCTCCGTATGATAATAATTTTCCTAACCAACAAGCTAATTTTTTCTCAAAGCGATCCTCCACCGGTTTCCACTCTCCATTCTTCAGCTTTCTGAAGTGGATCGGAATACCGAGATATGTAAATGGGAAAGATCCCATTTCGCACCCAAAGAGATTCATATATTGATCTTGTGAATCATTAGCTTTCCCGAAGCAAAATAATTCACTCTTATGAAAGTTTATTTTCAATCCAGAAAGTTGCTCAAAAATGCAGAGAATTAGTTTCATGTTAAGTGCTTTCTGCAAGTCATGTTCCATGAAAATGATAGTATCATCCGCATATTGTAGAATAGATACTCCACCCTCTACAAGATGAGGAATGAGACCTTCCACCTGACCATCCTCCTTGGCTCTAGCAATTAGGATGGCCAACATATCCGCGACAAGGTTAAAAAGGATTGGACATAAAGGATCCCCCTGTCTCAAACCTTTTTTTGTTTGAAAATTGTGACCGATTTCATCATTAACCCGAATGCCCACGCTACCTTTTCTTACAAAATCATTGATCCATTGACACCATAAAGGGTCAAACCCTTTCATTCTTAGTGTTTGTTGCAGAAAGGACCAATTAACTTTATCGTAAGCCTTCTCAAAATCTATTTTAAGAAGAACCCCGTCTAAGTTCTTTCTGTGGAGCTCATGAATAGTTTCATGGAGAATCACAACTCCTTCGAGAATGTGTCTCCCCGGCATAAAAGCAGTTTGTGTTGGTCTTATTATTTTATGAGCGATTTCAGTTATTCGATTTGTTCCCACCTTAGTGAATATTTTAAAGCTCACATTTAAAAGACAAATGGGACGATATTGTTGTATTTGAATAGCATTTTCTTTCTTTGGAAGAAGAATAATAGTACCAAAATTCAGCTGGAATAATGGTAGATCTCCTTTATGGAATTGCACAAACATGGCCATCATATCTTCCTTGATAACTCCCCAGAAAGTTTGATAGAATTCAGCGGGTAGGCCGTCTGGACCCGGCGCTTTATTCTTTTCCATTTGCATAATTGCATCACAAACCTCCTTCTCTGTGAATTCGGATGTGAGAATAGTGTTTTCTTCCAAAGAAATTTGAGGTATGTCCTCAATCTCATTTTCTAGCATAGAAACATAATTCAAATTTGGTTCTCCAAATAGGTTCTTATAGAATTCAGATATGTAAACCTTCAAGTTTTCTTGTCCAATTATAGTCCCTTCATCTTGCTCTAGCTGGAAGATCTTCTTCCTTCGATGTTTACCATTAGCAATAAGATGAAAATATTTCGTGTTATTTCCCCCTTCTTGGATGTGTTTAACTTTAGCTCTCTGAGCCCATTTAGATTCGTCATTGCGCCTAAGCTTAGCCAAATCATCATTCGCCTTATTCAAACTAGCTTTCTCTGAAAAGCTTAGAAGGGTGGTTTCGGCTTTTCGATCTAGCGAATCGATTAAGTTTAAAAGGTGAAGTTTTTCCTTCTTATAAACGCTGCTAAGATTTTTAGCCCATCCTCGCAAAAAAATCCGTAGATGGCGAATTTTATTCTGCCATTTCTCCATTGGAGAGTCTCCAAAAGAAATGGTAGCCCACTCTTGTGCAACCATTTCATAAAAACCATCTTGTCTTAGCCACGAAAGCTCAAAAGAGAAATTTGCCTTGTTTCCCAAGTGAGCTTGTTCACCTGAGTCAAGGAGCAGCGGTGTATGGTCTGAGCCTGACCTTGTCAAAGCCCTCACACTGACCAAAGGGAACTTCAGCTCCCACTCCACATTTGTTAAAATTCTGTCAAGTTTCTCATAAGTTGGTATATCCCTTCTGTTAGCCCACGTAAATTGTCTACCCGAGAGAGCTATCTCTCTGAGGTTAAGACTTTCGATAATTGCATTGAACACAAAAGGCCATCTAACATTAAAATTTTCATTATTCTTCTCTTCCTTACGTCTAATTATGTTAAAATCACCGCCAACAATCATGGGAAGAGTCTCATGCTCACATATACGGACAAGCTCCGCCAAAAACTCATGTTTTTTGGCATCTTGAGCTGCTCCATAAACAGGAATTAAAAGCCATTCAAAACCATCTGATTTGGAAACCATATGCATCTTCACGCATCTGTCTCCGCTCACCATATTTTTCACTTGTAATGTGGTCCTATTAATACCAATTAACATACCCCCAGACCTCCCTAGAGGTGGTAAGCAATACCAAGCAATGTCTAGTCCTCCAGAAATATGGCCTAAAAAATGGCTTGTGAAGTTTGATCGGCCGGTCTCTGAAATCGCAAAAAAATCAGGTTTATGTTCCCTGAAAGTCTCACTCACCGAAAGGTGCTTTGCCGTGTCTCCAAACCCCCCACTATTCCAAATGCAACCTTTCATTTAGAAATAGTTTTATTTTTTTTGTTAATCCGTGCACTACGCCGAACTGCCAATCTTTCATTCGACTTTTTCCTAAGCGGTTTTTTCACTATTAAGTCACGGAGGAGAAGATCCTTATGATCTTCAGAGCCTTGTTGCTCTTCCTCCTGCAAGTCACCACTAAGATTAATCGCTTTATTTAAAACTAGACTATATTCTGAAATCTTCTCTTTTCTCGCTTTCTCTCCATTCCTCTTTAGTGAAATTAAAGTACGCTCTAAATCTGTATCTTTTAACAAGTGAACTGAATTTAAAACCTGAGAAGATGTACGCCCCAAAGAAACCCCTAGCTTACATGCCTTAGCAATGATTTCCTCGTTCGAAAAAGTAGTTAAAGTAAATTTGGGACATGAATTTGTACCTGCGCAAGAAGATGAATCGCGAAAAATAGCCAGTTGTTGTGCCCTCTCCAACTGCGTCGCGTCCGCATTCGGCTGAGCATGAATTCGGTCACTTGACCGAACTCATTACAAATAATAATTTCTACTATTTCTAAAACATAGTAGCACCAATATTTTCAAGATATAAAGTGAGAACATGTATATAATTGTGGGTAGGTAATAAATTTATTATAAAAAACCACCAATAATCTTGTGTATATCAACACCCTGCTCCAAAAAACCACGTATAGTATTTTGTCGACTTGACGCACACGATTGTGCACATGCATACATCACACACAAAAATATCACTTCGTGAGATGTTGCTTACGAACGAGCTAGCGTCGACGTCTCGGCACGATCTTCTTGCCCTTCTTCGTCGCGGTAGAGTAATTGAGCCCTTGAACTTCTGGATTTCTTCTCGTGTGCGGGCATTCTTTAGCGTGGAGGGTGGTATTCCTTCTAAGATGAGGATACGCGCTAGGGTTGTCGAAGAACTTGTCAAATTCCTCTTCTTTATTCGGATCGCCGTACTTGTCGAAGTCTTGCTCGGTGGTGGCTCCCTCCATTTCGATGATGCTCCTTTTCCCCCTCCTGACCACAATGCGAGTAGGCCTTGTAGGATCGGTAATGAAGAAGCATTGATCCACATGGCTAGGCAATACCCATGGCTCGTTTTTTGCCTGGACGTTCGCGCCAGCCGCCTTTGATGCTTTGGCTTCGGGTATAACCATGGTTGTGAAATACCGGCCTTCTTTTTCGACGTTCTTGGCCCATCTGACCTGGAACATCGGCATCTTCTCTCCGCAGTAGTCGAGTTCCCAGATATCCTCGTTCCTTCCGAAGAACCTTTCCTTCACATTGGATTCCTCGTCGGCGTAGGATAGCATCGTGACCCCCGAGTTCTGGTATTCGCTGTTCTTGTCCTTCTCCTTGGTGTAGAAAGTGTACCCGTTGATGTCGTACGCCTGATAGGTCCTCACGTTCAACGAGGGGCCCTGTGACAGGATGAATAAGAGTCTATCATCGCCAGCAGGCGCCTTACCCTCATTAAGAAGGAGCAGATCCTTCTTGAACCAACTCGTGAAGGTAGAGTTGTGCTCTCTCGTCATGTCTCCCCTCGTCCTCCGCCTGCCCGTGTCGTTCAACCTATTATCAATAAAGCTTTTATGCTTCTCCACCCAAGGACCAACCACTTGTATGTGCTGTAGCGCGACTCGGTGTGCCCTGTCATAGTCTAGGCACCGACCCTTGAAGATGGCGTGCACTGCTGCGAAGCCCTCGCGGTGACCAACTCCAGCGATCCTGCCGAAGTGCTTGCGCTTCGGAAGACCAACAGGTTCCTCGGACTGCATATAATTATGGCAGAATGATATGGACTCATAGAGCATGAAGCCCTTGGCTATGCTTCCATCCGGCTTCGCCCTGTTTCGAACGTATCCTTTGAGCACGCCGTTCAGCCTTTCGAACGGCATCATGTTGTGTAGGAACGGTGGACCGAGCTAGATGATGTCATCGACGAGGTGGAAAAGTAGATGCAACATCATATCGAAGAACGCGGGGGGGGGGAGTAGATCTCGAGCTCGTTGAGTATCACGACGATCTCGTCCTACACGGTCTCGAGTTGCTTCATCCCGATCTCCTTCCTAGAGATGACGTCGAAGAAGTTGTAGAGGCCAAACAACGTCTCACGGACATGCTCGTCCATGATCCCTCGGATCGCAACTGGGAGTATCTGCATCATCAGCACGTGACAGTCGTGTGACTTCATCCCGCTGAACCTCTTCTTCTGTACGTCCAGGTATCTGGATATCTTCCCTCCATACCCGATAGGAAGCTTGATTCCTATGAGGGTGTTGAAAAACTTCTCGAGCTCGTCCTCGCTCATAGTGAAGCAGGAAGGGGGGCAGTAGTAGTTGTTCGGCTTAGCCCTCTTGCGTCGACCTTGAGTCTCTTCCTCGTCGTCATCATCATCATCGGGGCATACTCCTTGTTGAAGCGCTTCCTTGATGCCCAGATGTATCATGTCGTATCTTGCTTTCGGCCTGTCTTTGGCCTATCTGGCATGTTGCATAGAGTGGCAAGCAGACTCTCGCACACGTTCTTGATGATGTGCATGAGATCAAGGCTGTGGGGCGTGTGGAGATATTTCCAGTACGGTAGGTCCCAGAAAACAGACCTTGCTTTCCATACACCGTGCAGCGGCTTCACCGGCGGAGGGCACTCCTTCCAGTTATCCAGCAACTCCTTGATTACCTCGCCGCTCCTCCTCTCCGGGGGTCCATCGAGCTCCACCGTACCATCGAACAGATCCACGTGTTTCCTCCACTTGTGATTCGTGCGTAGCCACTTTCGCATCTTTGGGAACACGGTTTTCGAAGACCCGGGATCCCTCGGTAGCTGGATATGCGGGGTATTCTCCATGCACCTGACGCAAGCATTGTGTCCGTGGTTTACCTGGCACAATACATATGCGTAGCCCGAATAGTCCTGCACTGTCGTGAGCAGCGCGACCCTCATATCGAAGTAGTCTCCAGTGTAGGCGTCCCACATACGGGCTGGCGTCTCCCACAGCGTGGCTAACTCCTCTTTTAACAACCTGAGATATAGATGCATATCGATACCCGGTTGTTTCGGGCCCTGAATAAGAATGCTCATGTTCATGTACCTCTGCTTGGTGCATAGCCTGGGGGGAGGTTGTATGGCCATACGAACACGGGCCAGGTGCTATGCTTACTGCTCTGGTTGCCAATGGGGTTCAATCTGTCGGTGCTCATGCCCAGCCTCACGTTCCTTGGATCGCCCCCGAACTCGTCTTCGAACTCCATGTCCAGTGCCTTCCACTGGTTAGCGTCTGCACGGTGTGTCAGGATCTGGCCCTTCCCGGGATCATCTTCCGGCGGAACCCTTTCCGCATTCCATTGCATGAGCTTCGCTTCCTTAGGGTCCACTAAATACCGCTGCAGACGGGGAGTGATAGGAAAATACCATACAACTTTATGAGGAACTTTCTTGTTACCCCTCTTGTATCGTGGATGGCCGCACACCGGACATGTTAGTCTATCCTCGTACTCGTCCCGATAAAGTGCGCAGTAATTGATGCATGCGTGGTACTTTACGTATGGTAGGTCAAGAGAGCACATGACTTTCTTGGCCTCATCGATGCTTCTTGGAAATGTGTTATTCTCAGGAAGCACATCGCCCCGAAATTCCATGTTATCGTTGAAGCTCACGTCGGTCCATCTGTTGTTCACCTTCATCTCCAAAGCCTTGAGGGTTACATTCAGACGTGTATGCTCGGGCCGGCACCCAGGATACAACGGAGTAACAACGTCTTTCTCCATTTGCGCCAACTTTGCTTTCTCTCTCGCGGCCGCTATTGTGTTGTAACCACCCTTGAGGAGCACTTCTCCAAGATGAGGGTCCTGCAGGGCCGAACTTAGCGGTGTCTGCGTGTCTGTGTCTTCTCCGCCACCAGCGTCTCCTTCATCATGGTGATCATGTCCGGCATCTCCTTCATCATCATCGTGATGATCATCATGTCCGGCATCTCCCTCATCGTCATGATCATCATCATGTCCGGCATCTCCGTCAACATGCTCATGTCCGGGTGCCTCTTCCTCCTCCACGACATCATTGTAGCCGAGCATGAATCCACCCATGAGCAAGTGCTTCTCCAATGTCCCGGAATGAGGTTTGATTAGGGTCCCGAGTTTTCAAGTCTTGCAAGGACATCTTATCTCGGTCTTGTTGGTATGAACCATGAAGGCCGTCACTCGGGCCTTGTATCTAGCCACCATACCTTCGCTAATTTGGCGCACCATGGTTGCCTGCGCACAAGAGATTAGTTTAATTAGAACCACACCATATGCATGTCTCGCCATAAAATTTTGGCAGCACCTCCCCTGTAAATAGGGCATATGGGTGGTGCAAAAGTTGGCCGAAACATAAATGAATCAACATTTTGGAAACCATGCACCACACCGGCACCTGCACATAAACACACAAAATCATAAACAAGAATATACACGCATCGAAGACGCCGGCGGCCTTCACATACAACACACATCCGCGCCATGCATACACCTCCGATCGACGTCCCGGCCCGTGACACATGCATATGCATATCCAACAACTCACAGACAAGCATGTGCCATCCAACACAACTCACCTAGTAGACAAGTTGATGGAGACCGTGTGCGAGGGAGCGTGTGTCTTGTGGAGGCTAACTTGATGGTGATGTGACCAATAAATGATGTATATGTGGGGCTTTTACTGAATATACATGGTGGAGAGGGACTCCCTCCCCACACCCATCCAACCAAAAGGTGTTTGGCAACCTAAAATGGAGGTAGAATTGAAGAAAATGGGGTGAGGAGGAGGAGGGGGTCGAGCTAGATCTATGGGAAGTAATGGCTTGCTTGTGGTGGTAGTTAGGAGAAGGTGCCACCTTTATGGAGGGTTGGACGACATGTTCGTGGCGCATCTCGTTTTCGTGAGCCACAGACTTCCCAGGTTCATGGCGCACCGAAATGGGGTGCGCCACAAACGTCCATGGCAAATTCTGCAGGGGCCTGGCCCACCGTAGTTCATGGCGCATGCGTGAAATGGTGCACCACAGACTCCACCCATGTTCGTGGCGCACCCCCAATTTCGTGCGCCACGGATAGTGGTGGCCGGCCGTTGGAGCCTGTCATAGGTGGGGCCCGCCTTATGCGTGGCGCATCGATCCAGCGTGTGCCACAGATAAGTTGGGGTTAGTGGCACATAATTCAGGCATGCGCCACGAACAATGTAGTTAGTGGCGCATAATATCAGGTGTGCCACGGATGAGGGGCCTGTGGATAAGGGTTTTCCCACTAGTGGTAGTACAGGTGGTGCTGCCGGCTCAGCTACCACGACTGGCTCAACCTCCAAGGGTTTTGCCGACTCTCTAATGGCCGGTTCCTCTCGAATTTCTTCGAGCTACACCGTGCTCCCACTGACTACCCGACCGAGAAACTCTTTCTCAAGGAAAACACCGTTCCGAGCGACAAACACTTTGCCCTCTTCTCGGTTGTAGAAGTAGTAACCCAAGGTTTCCCTCGGATACCCCATGAAAATACTCTTATCTGCCTTGGTTGTATGCTTGTCTGACTGAAGTCTCTTGACAAATTCTTCACAACCCCAAATCTTAAGAAAAGACAAACTCGGCTTTTTGCCTCTCCCCATCTCATGCGGTGTCTTCTCTATCGATTTTGATGGTACTCTGTTCAGTGTGAATGTCGCTGTCTCTAGACAATAACCCCAAAATGATAAAGGCAGATATGTCCGACTCATCATTGATCGTACCATGTCCAAAAAGGTCCGACTCCGCCTTTCTGAAACACCATTCCTTTGTGGTGTTCCTGGCGGAGTAATTTTGGGAACTATTCCACAACTTTTCAGATGGTCATCAAACTCATGGCTCATGTACTCGCCTCCTCGGTCTGACCGAAAAAACTTTATTTTCTTTCCGAGTTGATTATGTACTTCATTCTGGAATTCTTTGAACTTTTCAAAAGCTTCTGACTTATGTTTCATCAAGTAGATATATCCATACTTACTCAAATCATCAGTGAATATAATGAAGTACTCATAACCACCTCTAGCTATCGTCTCATTGGTCCACATACATCACTATGTACTACTGCCAACAAGTCGGATGCCCTCTCACAACTCTTTGCAAAGGTGTCTTGGTCATTTTTCCGAGTAGGCAAGATTCACATGTCTCGAACGACTCTAAGTCAAACGAAGTTAGGAGTCCATCATCACAGAGCTTCTTCATGCATTTCCAACTTATACGACCAAGAAGATAGTGCCAAAAGTAAGTCATATTCAGATCATTTGGTTTCAACCTTTTAACATTTATGTTATAAACCGACTCACCATCAAGATTCAAAATAAATAACCTGTCCTAGACGGGTGCAAAGCCGTGAAACATATCATTCAAATATAAAGAACAACCATTATTCTTGATATTCGACTCATAGCCTTGCCTCATCAAAATGAAGCAGAAATAATGTTTCGACTGAGCACTGGAACATAATAACAATTATTTAGTTCCATAATGAATCCGGAAGGTAAATGAAGTTGCATCGTGCCAACTTCCAACACATCAAATCTTGCTTTGTTGCCGACTCGAATATCAACCTCGCCTCTTGCTACGCTCCTAGTTCTTACCAGTCCCTGCAACGAGTTGCAGATGTGAATAACTGATCCGGTATCATATACCCAAAAACTATTAGGTACATCCGCAAGATATATGTCTATAACATTGCAAACAAGTGTACCTGAGTCAGAAGTCGTACCTCCACTCTTGTCTTTTCGGCCAAATACTTGCTGCAGTTCCTCTCCCAGTGTCCATCCGCCTTGCAGTAGAAGCAAGTGGATTCGGTTGAAGGAGATGGCTTAGTCCCCGAGGAAGCGCTTGGGACCAGGTCCTGAACCTGCTTTCCTCTCGACTTAGCCTTCTTCTTAGTCCAAGAACTCTTCTTGAACTTAGCCTTATTCTGCACCATCAACACTTGACTGGCGCCCTTCTTGAGATCCGCCTCTGCCTGCTTGAGCACCACATGTAATTCAGTGAGCTTCTTATCCATACCATGCATGTGGTAATTCGAAATGAACTGCCCATATGCACTAGGAAGAGAGTTTAGAATTATATCCATAGAAAACTCTTCACTAATGGGGTAGCCAAGCCTCTCCAGAGACTGTACGTAACCAACCATTTTGATCACATGTGGACTCAGTGGATCACCATCCTTAAGCTTGCAACTCAGAAAAGCTTGAGAGACTTGATACCTGTCAGTCTTCGCCTGAGCTTGGAACATACTTTTGAGGCTTTCGATCATATCGTAGGCCTCAACATTATCGAACTGCTTTTGCAAGTCCGGTTCCATGTGAGCAAGCATAAAACAGCTAATATCCGTGGACTCATCCTTAGCCCGACAGTAGGCATTGGTGGCAGCGACAGTCGCATTCTCATTCGGCTCATCTGGAAGTGGGTTGTCTAGGACATGGTTCTTCTTTTCTTGTTTGAGAACAATTCTTAGATTTCGATACCAGTTGGTAAAATTAGTGTCGTTCAGTTTATCTTTCTCAAGAATGGTTCTCAACGTAAAACCGGATATCTAAGAGTGACTGCTACTAGGTGCCATGATCTACAAGAAATATGCAAAACACTTAAGACATGTATTCATAAAAGAGCAAGCATATTAAACACTTTAATATTTTATGCTCCAACTAGAACTAACACCCCTCCGATGGTTGCTTAGTGATTCAGGATCCTAAATAAGCAAGTCGGCTAGTGAGCTTTAGCATCACCACTAGCTGTCAAGTGATCTAGGTAGACAACTCCTTGTCAATCCCATCTCATATGACTCATGTTGGACGGGTGGCATCACATGCCCCAGCTCCAGTCCGGCTTTTCCCCGAGCCCCACAACCGTTGTGATAGACCCGTCTAGCTTACCGAGTGTTTTCATAGTAAGAGTCTGACTCGAACCCACCTAGTCCAAAAGAATTGGCAGCACCTCAATTTTATGAGCCCACTACCAAAAATGTCCGACCTTTGATGGTGCAAACACTGGCGGGAAAACCAACTAGACCTTCTTTAAGGGATTAAAATTTATAGAATATCTAATAGAGGTAAAATAGAGACATATCAACAACACAAAATAAATCAATTATAATGTGAAATGGTATGGCTCTCTTCATGGAAATCTCCATCTCCACAAATCCTGTAATCCGACTCGTGCCAACTCTTGTCACTTTTCGTCTTACTCCATGTCGCCGACATGTACATTGACTTGCATGCCATCCGGGTTCTCCAAACAGCTACACTAGCTTAGTAAAGTAAATTACATAGAGAATACGACACATAGGTCGTTATACAATAAAATGACAGCACCTAGGCTCCAGCCGGCTGACAAAAACCGTGATTCGCAGATCACGTATGAATTACACACATACATCACATGCACATGAACCATACCATTCACAACTTCCTGCAAAAACAAGTTATGTGTAGATACGCTATCTACCAGCGTTGTGAAACTCACAACGACGTCTAACACGCTACGACAGGGCGAAGACGGCGGTCCCGCTAGCCGGATAGCGAGCGGGGATCGAAGGGGGAGCGCCCCTCGCGGGTGCGGGCAGTCCCCGACGATTTTTCCGAAAATGTAGATCATATCTACATTCTGAACATGGATTCCGACCATTATTCTGACTCGATCAAACTCCTTTGATCTTCGATCACTGCATCTGGATTTACGTGTCACAGTCTACCCCGATGGCAGAAACTGATTGGTAGGGGTATGTCGTTCCATGACCTCAGCAATATGATCACGGAAATCAGATCTACCATTCCCCGAGTACAGTTGATCCAATCAACCTTGTACAAAACCGATCTATCTCATAGATCGACCACGAAAACAACATATAGATCTCATCTACAGCCAACCGCATATCACATATGCAAGATCTCGAGCCTAAGACCAGAAGCTATCGCTCTGATACCACTGTTGGTCTACGTAGAGATAAAGCAAAAACTTTTTCCCCCAAACGCGGTGATCCCAAGATCTAGCTGAGGTAGAAGGCCACGAGGTTTACCACTAGACGCGCAGTTGTGGATTACTGATGAAGTGTGTTAGTTGAATGTAGTGCAGTCCTTTGCGATCCGATCCGATCGTCCTGGTGCTGATCGTACATCACCTCTGCTGGTATCCACACGTACAAGGAGGAGCAGCGGTGGAGAATTGCCAGGTTCTGTACATCGGCAGGACTGCTGTGGAGCTAGGGTTTCCAACACATGGAATGACCTAACCGATCATCGATTCACCCTTCTGGTTTACTGTGCTCCACTATATATAGGGAGTGAATGTGGGCTCCACTCACGTGGCCCATTCACTAAAGCCCATATAATGCCAGTCACCGTGAGTCCGACTCACTGACTCAGTCCTAATCTGGCTTGGGTCCAAACCAACCAGATTTTTGGTTCAAATCAAATCCGAACTTGCTCCCGCTCTTAAGTGTGTGACCCCGCAGGATCATGGCTACTTGTACATGATTAGAGTCTGACTCTCAATTGATCGGTCGGTAGAGGCTCCTAGCAGAACATGCCGACTCCCAAGTACCAAAGAGCCATGATGACTTGCCTTTCCAATGCGACTTGTGTCCGAGTCCCTTTTTCCTCACGATATACCTTGTC
This sequence comes from Avena sativa, assembly GCA_916181665.1. Lineage (NCBI taxonomy): Eukaryota > Viridiplantae > Streptophyta > Magnoliopsida > Poales > Poaceae > Avena > Avena sativa. The sequence continues at coordinate 144,369,590 of OV702280.1, forward strand.
ACACTATAGGCGAATATTTGTCATTCCTTAAATAGTCCGACTCTCTTCTCGATCCGAGATAAGTGATTCACCCGACTAACTCTTAGTCAATCGCCTCGGTTAACACTTAACCGAGTTGTGCATGGCCATGCTTTCCGAATCATATCATCCGAGAGGGCCCAGAGAATATCTCTCCTAGTGGAGGGGAAAAATCCCATCTTGATTATTCACATCATGCAGCTTGATTCTTAGTCGACCCAAACTCTTCCTTTATAACTGCCCAGTTACGGATCAACGTTTGATAGAACCTAAGTGGGTGATCCTCAACTCGGACTATGCAATAACCTCAGGTCTAAGGATTACATTGATTGAGATATACAAATGACAACTTGTTAGTTGTACCTCAATATGGGTCAATCCGAATAGCTAAACTCTTTAGACGAATCTGTGTAAGTCGGAATAGCATATCCATGCCCATGACAAGTAGAACCAAGTCATCAAGCCGACTTTCACATTGGTCTAGGTTGTGTGTCGGGCACAACCTCGATGACCAAGGATATTTAGTACAAACAACATGAATGTATAGTTCCACAACCGAATCACATATTCAATGATGTACATCAGATGCTCATACAAGGACAACTGAATAACTTTATGAATACAATTGGAAAACATCATCATATATGATTGGCTCTAGGACATATTCCCAACAAAAAGGAGAGGGATCAACTCATGGAAGAGAATAAGAAGCTAGAGTACTGCGTTGCGGATCTGTTGAAGGATCTGAAGAAGAAGCACGAGGTGAGCAAGGGCAAGCTACATACGATCAAGGAAATTTTAGATGAATAATTTGTGCCATGGCAATATCTGAAACTAGTTAACTGTAAGACTTGCTATTGTGATATCTTGACTAATCTGAACTCAATCCTTGAGCAAAATAACCTTTCATAAGAAAGCATAATTTGCATAGAGAGAGGTCCATGTTTACAAAATCACTACTACATGGATAAAACACGATTTGGTCGATCAGAACACATAGTTTGCAAACTAATTTCGGAGGAACTTATAGTTTGCACTAATCCTGGTGCAGAGATGCTTGTTTTCCTTCCTGACAAACTCCAGTTTGAGGGTTCGTTCGATCAGGTCTGCTTTGGTTTTTACCTGCTCCCTCAGTACTTGGCCGTGCGACTCCCGCTGGTTCAAGCACTCCGTCTGGGAAGCGACAAGCTTATCAGTAAGCTTAGGATTATCCACCTTGAGAACCTTGATGATCTCCTCCTTCGCACGCGCCGAGGTGATACCTTTCTCGTGAAGTTCCTTCCAGCCGGTGATGTCCACCTTCAGATTGTGGCACTTGTCATAAAGGATCGTGACTTCTTCTCTCAGGCGGTCATGGGACACTTTCTGAAAATTCTGCTTCTCCATTTGGATAGCCATCTTATCCTTTAGCCTGGTCGGAAGTTCTACGTTTAGCTTTTGCCTCTTTTGCTGCAACAAAAATATGTGGTTAGTTTCCATAATTTAAACAATTAACTACTGTTAAAGTCATAGTTTGAAGTACAGAGAAATCAAGGATTGTCCAAAATTTAACAGAATCAACTAGTGGCATAGTCCTAATTCCAGTGTCAGAGCAATATAGGATTTTCCCAATTCAACATGATAAACTAGTGGCATATTCCTAATTTCAATGTTAGAGAAATATAGCCCTTTTCCCAATTCAATGGGATAAAGTAGTGGCATAGTCCTAATTTCAAATTCAAAGCAACGTGGGACTATATCCAACTAAGGGTGCTGTGGGTTTTTCCGATGTAACCAAATAGTAGTGGCATAGTCATAATCTAATTCCAAGCTCAGATACATAATGGAAAGAAAGGATGATGACCATTCATGAGAAACAAACCCATAATTCAGTTGACAGAAAAGTAAGATAAACAGAGAAATAAGGAGTTGCTCCAAGATTCCTTAATTGCACGACATATATAAATTACAAAAGCAGCGGAGCATGAACTGAGATTCCTACCCCCCTCTACTCAGAATCTGAATTGGGCAGTGTTGTTAGCTCCTCGTTCTCCTTGTTTGGACTCTTTGGCACGGTGAGACCTCGGCCCATGTACTCCTTCATCCATCTCAATGCATCCAGGCAATGGTCCCTGTCATTGTAGGCTTTGATGGAAGCCTTTGCTTCGATGATGCATTCTCTGCGTGTCTCGGTAGCTTTGTCCAGCAGGAGGATGTATCTATTCTGGAGATTCTTCTTGTCACACAAGATCTTTGTAATTAACTTGATGGCCAGGTCTTGTTTGGACAAGTTGTGTGCGATCAACTTCTACAGCTCGTCGTGCTCTGCTTCGAGCCTCTTGATGTTAAGTGAAAAATCAAGCGTGATCTCCTTCTGCAGAGACAAACGCCTTCGAAGGCGATCATTAGCCTGGGTTAGGGAGCGTGCACCCTGTAGATGGTTGTCTATCTTGGCATTGATCGCGGCCACCTTTTCATGGCAATCGGCCTTCATTGCAACATCATTAATGTTATTTAAAATAGGTACTCTATAATTGTACGACATGTTTCAGGGAAGAACAATATTCAAGTCACAAAAACCCCAATGTATCTATGAAGATTGAGCGTGGTCCCTACTTGGAGGCTACTTGTAGGCATACATGGTCTAATATTTCCACATTTAGAATCTCAAAAATAAAACCAAATTCATGTCGAGATTTCCTACCTCGCTGAGTCAGGAGCATGGCCGAACGGGTCCTGCGACGCTGCCGCCATCGTGCTAGTTTCAGGATCCACGACCGCCCTAGAATATGTAGAAGAGTAAAAAGAAGAAGAATAAGAAGAATAACAAGAAGAAGAATAACAAGAAGTAGACATAGCAGAAGAATAAAACAGAGAATAATAATAATAAGAAGAAGAAGAAGACTGTACCGGGAGGAGAACTGGCCTGCTAGAACACTAGGTGCTGCCACCACCATCGTGCTGGTTTTAGCGTCCACAGCCACCCTGGAATATGTAGAAAAGTAAGAAGAAGAATAAGAAGTAGAGATAGAAGAAGAAGAAGAAGAAGAAGAAGAAGAAGAAGAAGAAGAAGAAGACTGTATCGGGAGGAGCCCTAACCTGCTAGAACATTCAGCGCTGCCGCTGGCCTACCTCCATCGTGCTGCTTTCAGGGTCCATGGCCGCCCTGGAATATGTAGCATAGTAATAAGAAGAAGAATAAGAAGTAGACATAGAAGAGGAAGAAGACTGTACCGGGAGGAGCCCTGGCCTGCTAGAACATTCAGCGCCGCCACAGCCATCGTGCTGCTTTTAGGGTCCACGACCGCCCTGGAATATGTAGCATGTTAATAAGAAGAAGAATAAGAAGTACACATAGAACAAGAAGAAGACTGTATCGGGAGGAGCCCTGGCCTGCTGGAATATTCAGCGTCGTCGCCGCCATCGTGCTGTTTTCAGGGTTGATATGTACAATTTTCATCACCATTATATATCATATTTTGCCCCTATTCATTAATATATTTCATATTAAGTGGTGTTACTTATGTCTTTTCACCTGTTTTTGCATGTTGGATGATTCTTGGAGGATGAACTGCCGGAGTCAGGTTTCTGATGGAAAAAGAAGAGTTTTGATGCAATTTTGCAAAGATCAGAAAAATACCAGAAAAACTACGGAAAACCCTATTTTCCCAGAAGACGAAGAATGCCAAAAGGGGAGGCGGAGATGGGCCACAGGGGGCCCACACCCCCCAGGCGCGAGCCACCCCTAGGCCGCGCCTACAGAGGGTGTGGCCCACCTGGCCCACCTCTGGCTTCTCCCTCTCGCCTATATCTTCTCCTTCAAACCCTAAAACACGAGGAGTGACCACCGAAAGATTCCGCCGCCTCTGCAGGGCGTAAAACACCGGGAGAGAAAGAGCTCTCTGGCAGACAGATTTCTACCAAGGAAATTCCTTCCCGGAGAGGGGAGATCATCGCCATCAACACCATCATCAAGCTAGACTTCATCGGGATCATCATCATCATCCACGCCATCATCTCCACCAGCACCATCATCACCACTCCATCCCTCTGTAACAATTGTATTGAATCTTGCATAGTTCTTAGGGGAATCTTTCCCGGTGTTGATTACTATTGTAGTTGATGCTTGTGAGTGGAACCATTGAATTATTGTTTATGTTCAGATTGTTATTCATCACCATATCATGTTTGATCTTGATCCATATGATTTCTCGTGAATAGTTCATTTAGTTCTTGAGGACATGGGAGAAGTCATGTTGTTAGTAGTGGATTTGTGTTGAGATATTATTCAAGTTTAGTATTTAAGTTTTGGTGCTATTCTTCTAGTGGTGTCATAATTAACGTCAGCTACATGATACTTCACCATTTATGGGCCTAGGGGAATGCATTGTGTATTTGTCTACTAATTGTGGGGTTGCCGGAGTGACAGAAACCTGAACCCCCGTTAGGACATCATTGCACAAGGGAGTGTAGGATCTCAGAGTTTAAGGCTGTGGTTAGGTTTTTACCTTAATTGCTTTCTTGTAATTGCGGATGCTTGCAAGGGGTTTAATCACAAGTATGTATTAGTCCAAGTAAGGTCGGTGCATTTGCATAGGTTCACCCACACAATACTTACAAAACCAAATAAGACTACTCGGATATATGAAGCGAAAGCACTTGACATAATTCCCATGTGTCCTCGAGAACGTTTGGTCCTCATAAGTATTTCCACCGGCTTGGCCTTTGCTAAGAAAGGATTGGGCCACTTGCTGCAATTGTTTGATGTCATTATTACTTGCACTTTATTTCTTTGATTTATCACAAAACCCCTAAAAATCTGTTTGCTAAGTATTTACAGAGATTTCCTGCTCCGTACGACTAGTCAACACCTTCTGCTCCTCGTTGGGATCGACACTCCTATTTATCGAAAGTAGTACGATACACCCCCTATACTTGTGGGTCATAAATACTATTTTGGCGTCATTGCCGGGGAGTGAAGTGCTATTGAAGAGTGGATCTGGTTAAGGAAACTTCTACTGTGAGTATTGTTTTTATTTCTGTTTTTTACTTTGTGTCCAATATGGATAACCAACTTTGTTTTTTGTTTGGGAAAACTACTACCACTATTAGGGTAGTAGATGAACCACCACCTGTCGAGATAGATCCTTTTAAGATACCTACAAGTATTGTTGATCGTGTTATGGATAATTATTATTTAGGGGATGGAACTGTCCACCCTGGTGATCACTTGCTTTTTATCCATGAATTATGCGGGTTGTTTAAGTGTGCAGGCATCACAACTGAACAGGTGAAGAAGAAGTTACTCTCTATATCGTGGAAAGGAAGAGCTGAAGAATGGTATAAGCTGCTAAAGAATGGACAATCTACGGAATGGGAGGAAATAATATATCTCTTTTATTCTAAATTCTATCCTCCCAGTGAGATTCATAAGGATAGGAATCTGATATATAACTTTTGGCCTCGTGATGGAGAGAGTACAGCTCAAGCTTGGGGAAGATTGAAGTTACTAATGCTTAAATGTCCTATTCATGAACTCCCTAACAATATTATTATCAATGACTTTTATGCTAGGATTTCTCTTCATGATAAAGATTTACTAGATGCTTCTTCTGCTGGATCATTCACACGTATGAAGTAAGAAGATAAATGGGATCTCCTAGACCGTATTCAAGAGAACAGTTAAGCATGGGAGAATGACAAAGGAAGAAATTCATGTATAAACTATGATTATGAATGCATTAAATCTTTTATGGGAACTGATGACTTCCGTGATATTAGTACTGAGTATGGTCTTGATTCCCAAAGTATTTCCAATTGTTTTAAGGCCTTTGCCTCTTACATAGAAATTCCTAAAAAGAAGTGGAATAAGTACCATGCACCTTATAAATATGTTGTTAATCATGTTCCTGTTAGAAGTACCGAAGTTTGTACTACTAATCATATTTTTCCTAAACCTTATGTTGAGAAAACACCTTTACCAGCTAAGGTAAAGGAGTATTCTATGATAATTAGTGCGAATAACAAAGGTACAAAGGAACCTATGGAACCTGATGAGCAAATAAATATTGAACCTGTGGTAGCTATTGTGAAAGATCTTGTCACTAGAAATATAGAGGATGAGCACATTGTCTTCTGTGAAGACGCTTCTAATATTATATCTCATCCTAGGAAAGCTAGAAAATCTAGTGTCCCTGTGCTTTCTGTTAGAATTGGTGAACATTGCTATTATGGTTTATGTGATATTGGTGCTAGTTCTGGTGCTATTCCTTATGAGCTTTACAGGGAAATTATGCATGAAATTGGTCCTTGTGAGCTTGAGGATATTGATGTGGTTATTCACCTTGCTAATAGAGAGACAGTCTGTGTGGCATCCCGCAAAACCACTACTAGAAAATCGCGTTGTTTTTGTGCATTGCATCGTCATCATCATGCATTGTTGTCTGCATTATTTTGAAAAGCCTAGTTTTGATTATACAAACACCCCTCTTTATTTTAAAAGGCAAAACCCTGAGCTTATCGGATATTTTGTTTCCCCTAAAAACTATTTGCAAAGTGGCTTTGTTTTAAATTAAACCGAACCCAACAAACACAAATACTAAAACAGCCCCCCTAAATTCTAGTCCCACCAAATCCTATCCTACCCACCACTCAGCTCGCCACCTCACTCTCTCACCCAAAACCTACCCACCTGCCACCTCACCGATCCACCACTTTCCCCCCCCCCCTCTCTTTTTCTCACCTAGATCCCTCCTACCCCTCTCCCTTACAGGTTGGCCCCACCCCTATCCGCGGCCCACATCCCACCAACCCCTGACCTGCCCACCCGGCCCACGCGCCTCTCTGTCCCCTCTTACCCGCTGCCGCTTGGCCCTCTTTCCCTGACCGCCGGGCCCCCCACCTTCCCGGGCCCCACCGCGTCAGCCTCTATCCAGCTCACCCTGGTCAACCTCCAGCCTCCCCCCTGGCCCACGCCCTGCCTCGCCCCTGGGTCCCACAGCCCCACCTCACCATCCCGCACCTGCCCCGACCCAGTCCCCACGCGCCGCCTCCCTCCCCTGTTCCTCTTCTTCCCCGCGCCGGTCCGCCCTCCACCTTTCTCCGCCTCGCCGCCGGCCCCTACCGCCTCCAGGCAGCCGCGCGCGGCCGCGCCTCCCCGCACCGCCTAGCCCCGCCGGCGCGCGGCCCTACATCGCCTCCTACCTCTCTCGTGTCGCCGCTCCTCCGGCCTACCCCCCCCCCCCCCCCCCCCGTACTCCCACGCCACCGGAGCCCTATCGCCGCCAGGAGCTCCGCCGACCTCCCCCGCGACCGGCCATCCTCCTCTCGCCGCCGCGCGGGCGCCGCCTCGCCTGGCCGTCTCCACCGCCACCGCCAGCACGCGCCCTCCCCCGTCCTCTACCTCCGCTCTCCCTGCGCCGCCCCCACTCGAGCTCCGCCCGGCAGCCTCCCCGTCGCCCGCGCCCCAACCAGCGCGCCTGCATCGACCCCGCCATCGCCCGGCTGCCCCGCCGCACGTCCTCGCCGGCCCTGCCTCTGCTCCGGCGCGCTCGAGCTCCCCCTCCGCCCCGCTCGAGTCCGGCGCCGCCCCTCGCCTCCGCAAGCCTCGTCCTCCGCGCGGCCCGCCACCAGCTCGCCCGTCTCCGCGTTCCGCGCCTCCGCGCCCGAGCCTTCCGCCTCCGCCGCGTCTGTGCGCCGGCTCAGCCTACTCTGTGAACGCCATGACGCCGCCCTGGTCCTCGTCGTGCCGTCCCGGCCGCTGCTCCGCGCGTGCTTAGTGTACCAGGAGCAACCCAGCATGTCTCGCGTCCTGCAGGTCCACCATCGGGACCCCCTGTTTCTGCTGGTGTTCATGCTGTCTTACCTTCGGACAAGGTCACCCTTGTTGTTCTCAACAAGTTCTGCCTGCGACCACCGTTACCGAAACCAAGTACGCCGGTAATTGTAGCCGGAACGCCAAGGCCTACGTCACCGAACCCACGGGGCCTTCCACACGGAGCGGCGATGCATGAATTTGAGAAGGCCGACATCGGTCGTCGGAACCCCAAGATCATCAACGGAATCCGAGCTCGACACCGACAAACTAAGAGGGCACCACAAGACCGTCGACAAGAAACCGCGAACCGGAACCGGAGAGCTCCGTCACAAAACCACAAGGCCTTTGGGGGTGGAACCGACAAGTTCTACATCACGTAGCACCAAGGAACCCTTCATGGATCCGAAGACGGACCCTCGACACGCCAAGATCTACCCTCGGACGCCAAGACCCGAACCGGGAGGACGCAAAGATCGCCACGAGAACGACAAGCACTTCACCCCGAAGCCAAGACCGACCCGACTTGAGGACCCGACAAGATCTTCGCGACGATAAGAACGACACCGACCCGGAAGAGTCCGATGCGCCCCGACACCGAACCAAGTACTCCTTTCCGGACGCCGAGTCTGCCCAGAACCCGGATGCGCCAAGCTCTACCCCGTCAACCGAGAACGATCCCGGAGTCCGAACCTCGTTTCCGTCGAGCCCTGAACCCCGAGACCGACCCCGGACCCTGTCGAACCCCGGAACCCCCGGAACCCCAAGATCGTCGAGAACCCTAATGTGTGCCCCTTCCCGAAACCCTATTATATAAAAGTAATAACAACTTGTTGCATATTAATTGCCATACTTGCATGCATATTTGAGTGGTTTGGGGGCCTTATGCCGATTCACCTCATAATTAAATATGGGGCCCATATGCGAGCAAATCTAGTCTCATATTGGCCTCATTTAAATTTGTGTAGCGAACCGGTGCCAGCTTTTGACTTGCTAATACAACATTTAAATTGCGGGGTAGCTAAATAACATGAACCACCTAACGAACTGTCGGGACCCCCGGTTCCGCTTAATATTGACCTAATTGCATCGCACCTTGCCATGCCATGCATCATACATGCATCATGCCGATCTTCTGCCGTTGTATTAAATATTGCATCCGGTGTTATTCTAGTGTTTTGCTTCTTCGCGGATAAGGCCGTTGAGTTGATGTGAGCTTCGCCCCGATCTTCGGTTGATCCTTCGGCAATGTTTTCAGGCGAGCATCTCCCCCCTTTCTACCTATCTTACTTTTATAGTATTTATTCCCTCCTGTTGATCTATTGCTATCTGTGTCGCGTTGCTCTAGTTTTCGTACCCGAGATATCCCTTGCAGCCTTATATTGCCTTGGACACATCCTATTACCTGTTGTTTGGCAGATAGTTGGACTTGCGCGTCGTAGTCGCTTGCTCAAGTGCGGTTGCGTGTCATCAAGTGCCACAGTTGTTGATGTATTGCCGCATGTTGATGTTGGAGATGATCATAGTTTTACTTATCGTTCACTTTAATTCCTGTTTAACAACTAAAATTGAAGTAAGCAGAGGCATCGGTGGGTGATAGATAATATTTGGTTTCCGAACGCCCACTTGTGTCCCGTAGGACCCCGAGTACTTGATACCTGTTCCTTGATTTATCGCGCTATCCACATCCGGGAGGTATATGGGACCCCCCTTAGCCAGAGCTTGATTCAGTCTTATTTCTTGGGGCCACAAACTAGTTTGAGGTTTTATTTACGATCCTGTACTTATGCCATGCTACTACTGTATTTACAATTGTGCGACAGATAGCACCTGTACTGTTTAGGATCGGGACACGATTCCGCGGTGTCGACAAGCCCAGTTTTGGGTTCCCAGTCGTTCATAGCCGTCTACCCAAACCTTGAGTCCGTCTCGGAGCTTGCTTACTTCGTTGTGGGTCTACTCAATGGGGTGGCCCCCTGAAATATTTCTGAATCCTGTGATTGCTTTGTCGTGAAGGCCTCGTTGGGTTTTGATTTGGTTTTTCCGAGGTTGATCGAGTGTGTGTTGCTATTGGTGCACCCCGGCCGGGTAAAACTTTCTGAAAGCCGTGTCCGCGGTTATGGACGACTTGGAGCACAGTATCTCGACCATAGACAAGCATAACTAAAGTTTATTGCTATAAATTTGACTTTATAATGACTAGTAATCATCTCCACTATAATGGAATGGCTAATTAATACTGCCCACAATTGCTTGTTTGGAGTGTCGCTTGCGACCATTGTACCTGACTAGTAAGTATTGCAACTACAACGGAATGGCTGAATAAAAGTATCAACAACTGCTGGGTTTTGGGTTTATCTCATGCTATCTGTATCTGATTAGTAATTGTTGCAACTACCACGGAATGATTAACTAAAAGTGCCCACTGCTTATTTTATCAGGATGATTATCTATACCTGACTAGTAATTGCTGCAACGATAACCGAATAAATAAAATTGCCAACTGTGTGAGTTCCTCGGTTGACTTCCTCGTTTGGTCTCGAGGGGGAAACACCAGGATGGGTTTGTTTGATGGTAGTATCAGGTTGGATCCGAATAGGTCTTTCTTACCCCTTTCTGATAGCCGCCCGTTGTATCGAGTCTCTATAGGTTGTTTAGTGCATGCTGCCGCTGCCGCTTCAGTCCACCATACCTTTGTAGGCGAGGACCGCCGAATTCTAGTCTCGCCGTGTACTGGCCTCAGTACTGACGCTCCTTCTTTTTCCTGTGCCCTTTGTCGGCACCCCTTTTGTTTAAGCAGGTTTTGAGATCGACGTCGTTAGCAGGGTTACCCTTCCGGCTTAGCCTGGGCAGGGTTATGGACGCCATTGGTTATTCTTCAGGGCTCTTAGCCCCATTTGCATCTTGTCCGTAGTCGGACGCTCTATCGTTTTCAAGGTGATTTGGATCTTTGTATATTATATCTGTATTCTTGACTCATTGAGTCGCTGTTATATATATCTGTGCTGTGGGTCCCATCGAGGACTGTTGTGTAATGTTATTACTTCGTTTTCCACCCGCACGAAAGTGCCTGGTGGGCACCTTTGAATCGTTTCTATGCGGGTTTGGCGGGTTTCGCTAAAACTTGCATAGGTCCGATTCTGAGGGTGTTACAGAGTGGTATCAGAGCTCAGCAGTTGCGATACCCCACAAGTCCAGCCTGTAGGATAACCTAGCTAACGGCCGAAGTAGAGTGTCAAAACTATTTTTGAAAAATCGGTTGGATAGTTCTGATTAGGTCTAATTTTACTTCTTACCCCTTTGCTATTCTCCTCTTATCTCGACGTGTTTTGAATCCGCTCTCTTATCTTTTCTTCGAGTCCAGGATTTCTCGTGGTCGGGTTCCGTCGTACCTTCAGGGTTTCGCTTCCTCCTCTGATAACGGTGTTCTACCATCCGGTGCTCAAGCTGCCTGATGAATCCGTCTACTGTGGTACCATTCTTTGTTCCTTGTTTGTGCCTTCCGGTGTTTTCTGACGCGACGGCATCATCTATGCCAGATCCGATGCAGAGTCTGCACCCCTCCTTTGTTTCCGAACCTCGCTTGTCGAGATCTTCAGTCTGATTACGAGAGTTGGTTGCATAATCCGCCTATTCATGTGCAGAGTAATGGTTTGGGTGCGCGATGGACTGATCACCATCCGACTACTCTTATCATTCGCTCTTGTACATCGAATCGGTGGATCCAGCAGTTTTACTCTGTCCCCGGAAGCTAGAGGTGGCTTTATTTGCTGATACCTCTACCTTCGACCTTTTGTTTCCGGAGTGCTCTCTCGACGATCACGGACAACGACCTCTTGTTAGTGGTGTCGCGAAGATCTACACGAAGCGAGAAGACGCAGACCGCCAATCTTCCTTCCGGTACCATGAGGCGGATCTCGAGGGCGAGATCCATTGTTAGTGGTGTCGAATTGTGGCATCCCGCAAAACCACTACTAGAAAATCGCGTTGTTTTTGTGCATTGCATCGTCATCATCATGCATTGTTGTCTGCATTATTTTGAAAAGCCTAGTTTTGATTATACAAACACCCCTCTTTATTTTAAAAGGCAAAACCCCGAGCGTATCGGATATTTTGTTTCCCCTAAAAACTATTTGCAAAGTGGCTTTGTTTTAAATTAAACCGAACCCAACAAACACAAATACTAAAACAGCCCCCCTAAATTCTAGTCCCACCAAATCCTATCCTACCCACCACTCTCAGCTCGCCACCTCACTCTCTCACCCAAAACCTACCCACCTGCCACCTCACCGATCCACCACTTCCCCCCCCCCCTCTCTTTTTCTCACCTAGCTCCCTCCTACCCCTCTCCCTTACAGGTTGGCCCCACCCCTATCCGCGGCCCACGTCCCACCAACCCCTGACCTGCCCACCCGGCCCACGCGCCTCTCTGTCCCCTCTTACCCGCTGCCGCTTGGCCCTCTTTCCCTGACCGCCGGGCCCCCCACCTTCCCGGGACCCACCGCGTCAGCCTCTATCCAGCTCACCCTGGTCAACCTCCAGCCTCCCCCCTGGCCCACGCCCTGCCCCACCCCTGGGTCCCACAGCCCCACCTCACCATCCCGCACCTGCCCCGACCCAGTCCCCACGCGCCGCCTCCCTCCCCTGTTCCTCTTCTTCCCCGCGCCGGTCCGCCCTCCACCTTTCTCTGCCTCGCCGCCGGCCCCTACCGCCTCCAGGCAGCCGCGCGCGGCCGCGCCTCCCCGCACCACCTAGCCCCGCTGGCGCGCGGCCCTACATCGCCTCCTACCTCTCCCGCGTCGCCGCTCCTCCGGCCTACCCCCCCCCCCCCCCCCCCCCCCGTCCTCCCGCGCCACCGGAGCCCCATCGCCGCCAGGAGCTCCGCCGACCTCCCCCGCGACCGGCCATCCTCCTCTCGCCGCCGCGCGGCCGCCGCCTCGCCTGGCCGTCTCCACCGCCACCGCCAGCACGCGCCCTCCCCCGTCCTCTACCTCCGCTCTCCCTGCGCCGCCCCCACTCGAGCTCCGCCCGGCAGCCTCCCTGTCGCCCGCGCCCCAACCAGCGCGCCTGCATCGACCCCGCCATCGCCCGGCTGCCCCGCCGCACGTCCTCGCCGGCCCTGCCTCTGCTCCGGCGTGCTCGAGCTCCCCCTCCGCCCCGCTCGATTCCGGCGCCGCCCCTCGCCTCCGCAAGCCTCGTCCTCCGCGCGGCCCGCCACCAGCTCGCCCGTCTCCGCGTTCCGCGCCTCCGCGCCCGAGCCTTCCGCCTCCGCCGCGTCTGTGCGCCGGCTCGGCCTACTCTGTGAACGCCATGACGCCGCCCCTGGTCCTCGTCGCGCCGTCCCGGCCGCTGCACCGCGCGTGCTTAGTGTACCAGGAGCAACCCAGCATGTCTCGCGTCCTGCAGGTCCACCATCGGGACCCCCTGTTTCTGCTGGTGTTCATGCTGTCTTACCTTCGGACAAGGTCACCCTTGTTGTTCTCAACAAGTTCTGCCTGCGACCACCGTTACCGAAACCAAGTACGCCGGTAATTGTAGCCGGAACGCCAAGGCCTACGTCACCGAACCCACGGGGCCTTCCACACGGAGCGGCGATGCATGACTTTGAGAAGGCCGACATCGGTCGTCGGAACCCCAAGATCATCAACGGAATCCGAGCTCGACACCGGCAAACTAAGAGGGCACCATAAGACCGTCGACAAGAAACCACGAACCGGAACCGGAGAGCTCCGTCACGAAACCACAAGGCCTTTGGGGGTGGAACCGACAAGTTCTACATCACGGAGCACCAAGGAACCCTTCATGGATCCGAAGACGGACCCTCGACACGCCAAGATCTACCCTCGGACGCCAAGACCCGAACCGGGAGGATGCAAAGATCGCCACGAGAACGACAAGCACTTCACCCCGAAGCCAAGACCGACCCGACTTGAGGACCCGACAAGATCTTCGCGACGATAAGAACGACACCGACCCGGAAGAGTCCGATGCGCCCCGACACCGAACCAAGTACTCCTTTCCGGACGCCGAGTCTGCCCAGAACCCGGATGCGCCAAGCTCTACCCCGTCAACCGAGAACGATCCCGGAGTCCGAACCTCGTTTCCGTCGAGCCCTGAACCCCGAGACCGACCCCGGACCCTGTCGAACCCCGGAACCCCCGGAACCCCAAGATCGTTGAGAACCCTAATGTGTGTCCCTTCCCGAAACCCTATTATATAAAAGTAATAACAACTTGTTGCATATTAATTGCCATACTTGCATGCATATTTGAGTGGTTTGGGGGCCTTATGCCGATTCACCTCATAATTAAATATGGGGCCCATATGCGAGCAAATCTAGTCTCATATTGGCCTCATTTAAATTTGTGTAGCGAACCGGTGCCAGCTTTTGACTTGCTAATACAACATTTAAATTGCGGGGTAGCTAAATAACATGAACCACCTAACTAACTGTCGGGACCCCCGGTTCCGCTTAATATTGACCTAATTGCATCGCACCTTGCCATGCCATGCATCATACATGCATCATGCCGATCTTCTGCCGTTGTATTAAATATTGCATCCGGTGTTATTCTAGTGTTTTGCTTCTTCGCGGATAAGGCCGTTGAGTTGATGTGAGCTTCTCCCCGATCTTCGGTTGATCCTTCGGCAATGTTTTCAGGCGAGCATCTCCCCCCTTTCTACCTATCTTACTTTTATAGTATTTATTCCCTCCTGTTGATCTATTGCTATCTGTGTCGCGTTGCTCTAGTTTTCGTACCCGAGATATCCCTTGCAGCCTTATATTGCCTTGGACACATCCTATTACCTGTTGTTTGGCAGATAGTTGGACTTGCGCGTCGTAGTCGCTTGCTCAAGTGCGGTTGCGTGTCGTCAAGTGCCACAGTTGTTGATGTATTGCCGCATGTTGATGTTGGAGATGATCATAGTTTTACTTATCGTTCACTTTAATTCCTGTTTAACAACTAAAATTGAAGTAAGCAGAGGCATCGGTGGGTGATAGATAATATTTGGTTTCCGAACGCCCACTTGTGTCCCGTAGGACCCCGAGTACTTGATACCTGTTCCTTGATTTATCGCGCTATCCACATCCGGGAGGTATATGGGACCCCCCTTAGCCAGAGCTTGATTCAGTCTTATTTCTTGGGGCCACAAACTAGTTTGAGGTTTTATTTACGATCCTGTACTTATGCCATGCTACTACTGTATTTACAATTGTGCGACAGATAGCACCTGTACTGTTTAGGATCGGGACACGATTCCGCGGTGTCGACAAGCCCAGTTTTGGGTTCCCAGTCGTTCACAGCCGTCTACCCAAACCTTGAGTCCGTCTCGGAGCTTGCTTACTTCGTTGCGGGTCTACTCAATGGGGTGGCCCCCTGAAATATTTCTGAATCCTGTGATTGCTTTGTCGTGAAGGCCTCGTTGGGTTTTGATTTGGTTTTTCCGAGGTTGATCGAGTGTGTGTTGCTATTGGTGCACCCCGGCCGGGTAAAACTTTCTGAAAGTCGTGTCCGCGGTTATGGACGACTTGGAGCACAGTATCTCGACCATAGACAAGCATAACTAAAGTTTATTGCTATAAATTTGACTTTATAATGACTAGTAATCAGCTCCACTATAATGGAATGGCTAATTAATACTGCCCACAATTGCTTGTTTGGAGTGTCGCTTGCGACCATTGTACCTGACTAGTAAGTATTGCAACTACAACGGAATGGCTAAATAAAAGTATCAACAACTGCTGGGTTTTGGGTTTATCTCATGCTATCTGTATCTGATTAGTAATTGTTGCAACTACCACGGAATGATTAACTAAAAGTGCCCACTGCTTATTTTATCAGGATGATTATCTATACCTGACTAGTAATTGCTGCAACGATAACCGAATAAATAAAATTGCCAACTGTGTGAGTTCCTCGGTTGACTTCCTCGTTTGGTCTCGAGGGGGAAACACCAGGATGGGTTTGTTTGATGGTAGTATCAGGTTGGATCCGAATAGGTCTTTCTTACCCCTCTCTGATAGCCGCCCGTTGTATCGAGTCTCTATAGGTTGTTTAGTGCATGCTGCCGCTGCCGCTTCAGTCCACCATACCTTTGTAGGCGAGGACCGCCGAATTCTAGTCTCGCCGTGTACTGGCCTCAGTACTGACGCTCCTTCTTTTTCCTTTGCCCTTTGTCGGCACCCCTTTTGTTTAAGCAGGTTTTGAGATCGACGTCGTTAGCAGGGTTACCCTTCCGGCTTGGCCTGGGCAGGGTTATGGACGCCATTGGTTATTCTTCAGGGCTCTTAGCCCCATTTGCATCTTGTCCGTAGTCGGACGCTCTATCGTTTTCAAGGTGATTTGGATCTTTGTATATTATATCTGTATTCTTGACTCATTGAGTCGCTGTTATATATATCTGTGCTGTGGGTCCCATCGAGGACTGTTGTGTAATGTTATTACTTCGTTTTCCACCCGCACGAAAGTGCCTGGTGGGCACCTTTGAATCGTTTCTATGCGGGTTTGGCGGGTTTCGCTAAAACTTGCATAGGTCCGATTCTGATGGTGTTACAGTCTGTCCCATTGGCATTGTAAGAGATGTGGAGGTTCTTTGTGGTAAGATTAAATATCCTGCTGATTTTCTAGTACTTGGTTCATCAACTAGTAAAACTTGTCCTGGCATTTTTGGTAGACCTTTCTTAAAACTTGTGGAGCTATTATAGATTGTAAGAAGGAGAAAGTTTTAAATAAGTTTGATGGAGATTCTTATGAGTTTAACTTTTCCAAATTTGCTAAAGCTCGTTGTGAAAAATAGCTTGCCTAATGAAGATTTCAGGATGGAATAAGTTGCTTCTATTGATCTAGTTTATGACCTTGGACATCTTTTTGATGATTGTAAGTATGCTCATTCTGAAGATAAAGTTGTTTCCTATGGTAGTTATATTGTCAACTTTATTCAAAGTGCTACTGAAAGTTATTATGAGAGAGGGAAACACGGTTTTATGCATCTCAATAATATTAAGTTTCCCTGTTTTATGTTGAAAGCTTTGATGTTGCATTTGTTTTGTCTTCCTATGCTAGTGCCTTTTTGTTACAATAATATGTTTTCTCATAAGACCCCCTTGCATAGTAAGAGGGTTAGACTCAAATGTGTTGGATATTTGCTTCTTGATGCTCTCTTTCACTTTAAATATATATCTCCTATGTGAGCATCTTTGAAATTATCAGGCCTAACTTAAAAGGCAATATTTTGGTTGAGTCTTGGAAGTTATTACCTCAGTAATAACCGCTCCTTTTCTATCTGTTTTGGTTTTTGTGTCAAGATCAACTACTTTTGAGTAGAGGAGTTGTGAAAAGTGGCTGTCCTATGTAGCATCCCAATTGTCTAACATTGGAATGCTACATAAGAAATACCGATCAACACTACCTTATGCTTGTTATTTGTTGCATCATCATGACATCATCCTCATGTCACCATGCCACATTGCATTTGAGCATCATATAAAACCCCTTTTGTTGGTTCTTATTCTATATGCATTCATATTGTATTACTTGTATTTGCCTCTTGATATATTGTAGTTGGTTCTTGATATATTGCTTAATGCCCAAGTTGAATTGGGGGCATATATTTTATTAACTCCACCACCTTTCTTTGGCATCACCTTACAATTCCACCATCCTAATGATATACGAGCCTTGCAATTATGTTTGGTTATTACCTCTAGCTCGTATGTGTTTCGGAGGATCCACTTCTACTTCTATCATGCTCCCAGATATGATATCATATTGTTTTCACAATATTTCTTATGGAAGTCTACTTGGCCATCTTTGCATGCCAAGTAGTGGTAGATTCTATTTAATTTCACTTCAAGGGTTATTCTATTTGGGGTGGTATTAGAATAGAGGGGCCATATTAGAACATAGTGGTACATGCACATTATACTTGGTCTTCTCAATTCCAATATAACCATCAACTATCTTTAACATGGTCGAGTTTGAATGAATTTCAAATAGGATGCCACTCTTCTTCTAGAGGGTTTGTAGTTGTTTTCACAACCTCATCATGCTTGCATGCATGGGCCATCCAAACCTAGTCTACCCCATCTTTCTCTCTCCCTTTTCTTCAACCCATCTTTTCAACCTTCTTGCCCCGTGTTTTTATTTTGGTTTGCAAGCAACACATGTTTCAATTTGAAAACAAACATTTCCATCTTTTGAATATAAATCAAAAACAGCAAATTCTATCTAATAGAAAAAAAAGAGTAAACCTTACCTGGGCCTTTCCTGGCCGCAGCACAGTCCCTGGAGTTCTCTCCTTCCTCCCGTGGCCCAGTTCCTCCCAGCCATAACCTTTAGTCGCATCACGCCGTCAATGTTCTTCTGTTTCCTCCCCTCGCTCGCTCTTTTCTTTGTGCACCGACGAACGCGCAGCAGGTCTCCGTCCGTCCGCCGTTGTCCTCGTCACACTCCACCACCACCTTCCCCTCTTCTTATCCTCCCCAAGGCGTCCTGGAACCTTATCTTCCTTCCTCTTTCCCTGGAAGCGCCGCTGCTTCTTTTCCGCTCTCTGCAAGCCAACCGAGACCAGCTCTGAATCCCCGTCTCTCCGTTGCCAGTGGAAGAAGCAAGCCGAAGGGAGCCGTGGTGCCGCCGGCTTCATATCGCTTGCGAAGAATCAACTCGCCGGAAAGGATCCGGAGCCAGAGGGCTACTTCCCGCTGTCGCTCATGTTCCCCCGAGGCGAGCCACCATTGCCGTTGTCGCCGATGTCGCCTTCGGCCGTCCCCTTCCCTAGTTACCACGGGAATCGAGCGAGGTAAGGATTCTTCGCCAACTTTGATCTTTGTGGCTTGTTCAAATTCCCAAAGGATTCTTCGCCAACTTTCAGCGAAGTTCGAACGATATCACTACATTGCTGCTCTTATTCTGTCCGTCCGTCAATCTCACGCGCCTCGTAGTACCTCTGTCCCTCCTATTTTTCCCGCCGGTGTGGTTCCTCTCCTGTGAAGCTCATTTGACATATTTTGAACTCCTATGTCCCCTCTACGTACAGGCGCAGACTGCATGCAAATAGGTGCAACAGCACGCTCGCAATCTTCCTCCGAAAATCTGTTGAGCTAGCTCGTTTTGCAACTTTGATTCAGCAGTGTGCCGGTCTGCTTAGATATCCCCACGTCTGTTTCCTTTCCTGCTGCGTGTTTTGATGCTGTCGACACTCAAGTCCAAAGCGTTGTGTACTCTTGGTTCAGTAGATGGTTTTTCTCTCTCCAGATCAAATCAAAACATTCGGGCCTCCTTTTTTTTGACATCAGAGAACAGCTAGCCTTTGGATGTCCTTGATCATGTTACCCTGCAGCCTCAGCTCGGATCCAGTCCGGCTAATAACAAAGTCCGTTTTGTCTAAATTTATTTAGCTCTGAAACTGAAGTTTTTTGTTCTCCAAACTAAACCAGTGTGAAAATTAAGATAAACACTTCAGCAGACTCTTATACTTGTAAACAAAATTACAGAAATATATCCCTATACAATACAATGAGCCTTTTGTAGATAAACTCACTCAATATTCAAATGCTAATTACTTTGAAACTATAATCCAAATTCTTATATCTTCGCGCTGAGAAGTTTCTGGTCTTGTTGAAACTTTTCGAATCCAAATTCACTTTTTTCTGTTTGAATATTCCTAAACCTGCAAACAAATGACATTTTTTCCCTTTCCCATTTAAGATGCAATAACTAATAACCTTTAATCTATAAATCCAAATGTTGAGTATTATATATCAAATTTGGTCAGGAAAACACGAGGATTAATAGTATGTCATCCAAAATAAATTTTGGACAAATAAAATTTCGATTTTATTAAAATACCATTTAAATGCTATTTTTCTTAATAAAATCATAACTTTAATTCCGTAACTCTGATTTCAACAAATGATATGTCTAAATTGATCAGCGCGACGAGCCCTTTCCAATTGTATATTCTATACTTGTAATTGCATAATGCATCATAGAGAAATTGAAAATCAGAACTGTTTATGTAAAAAAAACATGATGATTAAAATTGGGAAACTATTATTCTCGTTGATAAGCCTCACTAATGTTGTATCATTAATGTGCTATGATCATGATACCTTCTCAACATAGTTTGCATCATTAACTTGCCATGTCATGCATCATATCATGATCATGCCGATTCTTCCACATTTGTTGTAATTGCTACATCGCTTGTTCCTTTTAGTGTTTTGCTTCTTCCCGGATAGGACGATGAGATGTTGTGAGCTTCGACAAGTTCTTCGGTTATGAAACTTCGGCAATGTTTTTCAGGCGAGCATTCTCCCCCTTTCTACCTATTTTACTTTATAGTCTTTATTTCCTCCTGTTGATCTATTGCTATCTATGTGCGATGCTCTAGTTTTCGTACCCGTGATATCCCTTGCAGCCTTATATTGCCTTGGACACATCCTATTACCTGTTGCTTGGTAGATAGTTGGACTTGCGTGTCGTAGACGCTTGCTCCAGTGATATTGCGTGTCGTCAAGTACCACAGTTGTTGGAAGACTGCCATATGCTTTATGTTGGAGATGATCATGGCTTTAATTATTGTTTAATAACTAAAATTGAAGTAGGTAAATAATGCAGAGGCACTGGTGGGCAATAGATGTTATTTGGTTTTTAACCGTCCACTTCTATCCCTTAGGACCCCGAGTACTTGATACCTGTTCTTTGAATATTCGCACTATCCGCATGTGGGACCATGAATCCCCCTAGCCAAAGCTTGAGTCATATTTATTTCTTGGGGCCACAAAGTAGTTTGGGGCTTTATTACTATCATGTACTTATGCCATGCTTTACTGCTTTATTTACGATTGCGCGTGGAGCGCCTCTACTGTTTAGGTAAGTGGAATGTTTCCGCGGTATCGACAAGCCCAGTCACACTTTCGGATTCCTGGTCGTTTACAGCCATTAACACAAACCTCTGGGTCCGTTTCGAAGCCGGCCAACTTCGTCGTGGGTAGCTTGGTGGGGTGGCCCCCTGAAATTTATATGAATCTTGCAATTGCTCTGTCGTGATGCCTCGTTGGGTTTTTATTGGTTTTTCTCGAGGTTGATCGTGCGTGTGTTACTATTTGTGCCCCCTGCAGGGTAAAACTTTCTGAAAGCCGTGTCCGCGGTTATGGACGACTTGGAGCACAGTATCTCGATCATAGACAACTATAACTAAATTAGTGCTATAAATTTGACTTTATAATGACTAGTAATTAGCTTCACTATAATGGAATGGCTAAATAAAAGTGCCAACAACTGCTGGTTTGGATTGTCACCTGTTACCATTGTATCTGACTAGTAAGTATTGCAACTACAATGGAATGGCTAAATAAAAGTACCAACAACTGCTGGGTTTTGGGATGCCTCATGCTATATGTAACTGACTAGTAAGTACTACAACTACAACGGAATGGTTAACTAAAATTGTCCACTGCTTATTATATCAGGATGACTCATGCTATCTATATCTGACTAGTAATTGCTGCAACTATAATGGAATGAATAAAACTACCAACTATGTGAGTTTCTCTGTTGACTTCCTCGTTTGGTCTCGACGGGGAAATACCAGGATGGGTATGCTTGGTGTTAGTTTCAGGTTGGATCCGAATAGGTCCTTCTTATCCCTATCTGATAGCCGCCAGTTGTATTGAGTCTCTATAGGTTGTTTAGTGCATGCTGCGCTGCCGCTTCAGTCCACCATACCTATGTAGGCGAGGACCGCCGAATTCTAGTCTCGCCGTGTACTGGCCTTAGTACTGACCGCTCTCTTTTTCCTTTGCCCTTTGTCGGCACCCCTTTTGTTTAAGCAGATTTTGAGATCGACGTCGTTAGCAGGGTTACCCTTCCGGCTTGGCCTAGGTAGGGTTATGGACGCCATTGGTTATTCTTTAGGGCTCTTAGCCCAATTTGCATCTTGTCCGTACTCGGACGCTGTATCGTTTTAAAGGTGATTTGGATCTTTATCTTGTATATTTGTATTCTTGACTCTTTGAGTCATTGTTGTATACATCTGTTCTGTGGGTTCCATCGTGGACTATTGTGTAATGGTATTACTTCGTTTTCCACCCGCACGAAAGTGCCTGGTGGGCACCTTTGAATCGTTTCTATGTTGGTTTGGCGTGAATCGCTGAGACTTGCATAGGGCCGATTCTGAGGGTGTTACATCCTAGGATAGATTTTAGTACTGCATTGTAAAAATTCGTGAAGGATCTGAGTACATCGGATGGAGCTGTTTTTTTCTGTGCTTGTTCTCCAAGTTATTTTCCAACTTTCATTAGTTTTGCACTTTTTGATTTGAGTAACAGAAGTTTTTCGAAAAAATCAATCTTTACCTGTTGGTCTGTTTTGATAGATTTCTGCCAACATTTGCATTTGCCTCTTATATTGATTCCCTTTCAGATTCTTTTTGGGATTTTGGAAAGGAGTTTCTACAGTAGTTTTTGTGTTGATGGATTTTAGTTGAAGTTTGAACATAAAGTTTTATTGTTTTTGCATACACTAGTGTTGCCATTGAGGTTTGTGTAAGGCCTTGTATGAAAGGAATTTTCAGGAGATGGAGAAAAGGAATCTGCAGAGTTCGTCTTTGAGTAGGTAAAAAGTGGTGAAAACTGAAGGTTCGTGAAAACCTATATTTTTATATTTTTTTTGTTTTTATTACATAAGGAAGGTTACGAGACGAAACAGAGGAGGAAACGGAGGCCAGGGTGGCCACACCCACCCTAGGAACGGGCCCCGTCTGGCCACACCTAGAGGGGGTGTGAGCCCCCTGAACTCCGTCTCCGCCTCATTTTTGCACAGTACCTTCCTTATGTCTCGAAACTTCGTAATATATAACCTCCCGGATCCCCCAAGGTTCGTGTATCGTGTTCTCGATGTGTTTCTATTTCGATCTATTTTTGTCAGGCAAATTCTCAGTTTTGGAGATACAATGTCTTCCTTTGGATCACCATAGAGGATTACTCAACGGATGTCATCAACCCGTATATGTATGAGTTGAAGATTCATCCTAATGAGTTGATTCTCAAGGATGGGAAGGTGCAGAGGAGATTCAAGGCCCTAAAGGAGAAGGCAGTCTAGAAGAGAGGATGGAGGCATTGGAGCAGGAAGTTTTCAGGTACAAGAAGATGGCGGAACGCGAAGTGGATGTCATCCATAAGACAAGTTGAGAACTCATCACTAAGCACAAGGAGGAGTTTGCTGAGCTCCGAGACGAAATCCTCTCACTCCATCAGGCCACCAACCAATTACAAGCACAACTCTACGACATACAATATCAAAACTGTGGGTATGAGGCTATATTTAATCGCATAAGCTCTGCTGCTAGTTTCAGAATTGTGGAAACCAAGACATCCTTTGTGGATGGGGAGCCTTTACCTTGGAAGTATGATGATGACAAGGGACGATCACCACCAAAGGAGTAATTCGTCATCAGGTTTGGCATCCCCTTGGCTTGTTCCAAGCATGGGGGAGTTCCACGGTATCACATCATTATCTTTTATCTTTTTACCTTTTTAGTAGATTCATATCTTGGGTAGAGAAGTTATCTTATAGGTTGGTATGCATTGTGGAAGTATCTCTCCTTTAGTTGGTTATCTATTTATCCCTTGGTGTGAGTGCCTTTATGGAATATTAATGAGAAGTCTCATCTTTTACTTTTTGCACTTGTTATTTTAGTTGGCAATCTCTATTATATGATTGATCTTGTTGATCAGTATCAGTATCACTTTGGGAGCATCAAGTAGATCTAAATTGGTTTTGGCAAACCGAGCTCTGGTCAGTAGCAACACTTTTTGAGGTTTGAAAGGAAAGGAGAAAAAAGTTACAGATATTTTGTATCATTTATTTTCTTTCTTGATTGGCTCATAAGCTTAGTATTCTTTATTTAAGATATTTTGTGTCTTCAAGGAAGATTGCATGTTTGGCTTTATCACTTGTAGGTTTGTTTGTTTCCTTCAACCCTTTTGCTTGCCACCCAGCCTTGCTAGCCAAAAACCTGTTTTGAGAAGGCATACTTCTCATGCATCCAACCCCTTTGAACCAAAACCTGTGCCATTTGTGTCCACCATATCTACCTATTAGCACTATTGCTATTCCAAGCAAATTCTCAAGCTTCATCTATATTTTGAATTAAAAATTATTTTTTTATGTGAAAACTAGTTAGTAAAGCTCTCATGAACTTGATGGCACACCTTATTTTCCTGCCCCTAATAAACTTGAACCATTGTGTCATCGAAGCTGTATATGCTTGCATCTACACGTTGGGATTAGAAGAACCGTGCTGTCACGGGGAACGCTTTCAACACTTATGGATACTTATCCAATTGATATCATGCTCTTTTGTTTGCGAATGTCGTCGGTGTGAAATAAAAGGGGAGCTTGTAAGTCCATGGAGTTATGTATGTGTGTTAGAGAAACGCCTAGGCCTCTAGCCTAAGCAATGCCTAATCATGGTGGAAACTTGCAGCATAACCATATTGAGCAATCTGTGAAGCATCCTCCATAAAAACCTATGCAAATAGAAAATAAAAATATCGCTGAGATGCTCACTGTCTACTTGCCTTGTCATTTTGATTATGGGATAGCTCATGTATCATCTGCAAGGGGTACCCCGTTGGCGGTTCTTTATGATACACATGTACTTACAATGACAAGAACTTACCGGTAACTAAAGTTGAGTAGCATGAGGAGCGGCCCTCGTACTCAAGGGACATGAGATTGCCAACTTATATTTCGTCAAGCATATACTCCATCCTTGTTCATTTTAACCTTAATCACCTCAAGATTCTTATGATAGGGGCAATGGGAGACCAAAGCTAGTAAGTACCATAATCTTTTGAAAGATCTTTATGAACTTGAATTCCCTGCTTCCCTCTATGAAGGGCCTTTATTCTACTTCTAAGTTGAGTCAGTAAACCTACTTCCTCTCTATCTCCAGCAAGCATTTGAGTTGTTGTGTTTCAAGCATTCATATGATGATTTATTCAATCATGTTCTTTATCTTCCTTGTTTGCACAAGACACTTATCTAATGAGTATTACTTTGAAAGCCTTCATTGTGAAAAACCTTTTATGTTTGAGCAAAGAGTACTCTTGTTGTAAAACTTCTATAAATGCTTTATTTCTAAAACTGTTTGCTAGCTGTTCATTGACCACGAATAAAGTTTGCCAATTCCAATTATGATTTATCTTTATGCAACTCTATTGTGACTCCTCTACTTGTTGCAAGCTGAGTTATATAATGGTGAGTTACTTTCTTCTATGAGTTGTGTAATGGTAAGTGTGATGCTTCTTATCCGTATTATTTTATCGACACTTCACTCCATAAACATGTGGACATGTTTATTGAGCTTAGTTTTCTCTTGGGGACAAGCGAAGGTCTAAGCTTGGGGGGAGTTAATACGTCCAATTTGCATCACCATTTTATATCATAATTTGCCTCTATTCATTGATATATTTCATATTATAAGAGGTGTTACTTATGTATTTTCATCTGTTTTTTGCATGTTGGATGATTCTTGGAGGATGAACTGCCGGAGTCAGGTTTCTGATGGAAACAAAGTGTTTTGATGCAATTTCATGAAGATCAGAAAAATACCAGTAAAATTACGGAAAATCCTATTTTCCTAGAAGACGAAGAATGCCAGAAGGGGAGGCGGAGATAGGCCACAGGGGGCCCACACCCCCCCAGGCGTGGGCCACCCCTAGGCCGCGCCTACAGGGGTGTGGCCCACCTCTGGCTCCACCCTCTCTCCTATATATTCTCCTCAAAACCCTAAAACACGGGGAGCAACCACATAAAGATTCCGTCGCCTCCGCGGGGCATAAAACACCGAGAGAGAAAGAGCTCTCCGATAGACAGATTTCTGTCAGGGAAATTACTTCCCAGAGAGGGGAGATCGTCGCCATCAACACCACCATCAAGCTAGAATTGATCGGTATCATCATCATCATCATCATCCACACCATCATCTCCACAAGCACCATCATCACCACTCCATCCCGCTCTAACAATTGTACTGAATCTTGCATAGTTCTTAGGGGAAACTTTCCCGGTATTGATTACTATTGTAGTTGATGCTTGTGAGTGGAACCATTGAATTATTGTTTATGTTCATATTGTTATTCATCACCATATCATCTTTGATCTTGATCCATATGATGTCTCGTGAGTAGTTCATTTAGTTCTTGAGGATATGGGAGAAGTCAAGTTGTTAGTAGTGGAAACGGACCCAGGGTTTGCGTCAGTGGCTGTAAACGACTAGGAACCCGAAAGTGTGACTGGGCTTGTCGATACCGCGAAAACACTCCGCTTCCCTAAACAGTACAGGTGCATTCCTCGCACAATTTTAAATTAAGCAGTAAAGCATGGCATAAGTACAGGATAGTAATAGAGCTCCAAACTACTTTGTGGCCCCCAGTACAGTACTTGGAATCAGGTACTAAATCGATGGGGGTGCCCATACACCCCACCTGTGGTTAGCGCGCTCGATCTCGGAACAGGTGTCAAGAACTCAGGGTCCTACGGGACACCAGTGAGCGGTTAAAATCCAAATATTGTCTATTACCCACCGGTGCCTCTGCATATACCTACTTTCAATTTTAGTTATTAAAAAATAATTAAAGCCATGATCATCTCCAACATTAAACATGCGGCAATACTCCAACAACTGTGGTACTTGACGACACGCAACAGCACTTGAGCAAGTGACTACGACGCGTAGGTCCAACTATCTACCAAACAACAGGTAATAGGATGTGCCCAAGGCAATATAAGGCCGCAAGGGATATCACGGGTACGGAAACTAGAGCATCGCAACACAGATAGCAATAGATCAACGGGAGGAAATAAAGACTATAAATGCAAAATAGGTAGAAGGGGAAGGGATGCTTGCCTGAAAACATTGCCGAAGGTTCATCCGAAGATCGGGTCGACACTCACATCAACTCATCGGCCTAATCCGTGAAGAAGCAAAGCACTAGAAGAAACACCGGATGGACTATTTAATACTACGGTAGAAAATCGGGCATGATGCATGTATGATGTATGACATGGCAAAGGTGCAATGCAATTAGATCATATTAAGCGGAACTGGGGTCCTGACATTTAATTAGGTGGTCTATGTTGTTTAGATACCCGCAATTTAAATGTTGTCTTAACAAGGCAAATTATATCACCGGTTCGATGCACAAATTTAAATGGAGCCAATATAAGACTAGAAAAGACCGCATATGGACTCCATATTTAATTATAAGGTGAATCGGCTTAATGCCCCCAAACCCACAACATGTATGCAAGCATGACAATTTAATATGCGACAAGTGATAAATATCATATTATAAAAAAATAGGGTCTTAGAAAGGGATCACACATTGGACCGACGATCTTGGGTTCGATGTGGGTTGGGTTCGGCAGATCTTGGTTCCGGGGGTTCGGGGCCGGACTCAGGGTTCAACAGGGATCGAGGTTCAGATTCAAGATGGAGAACTTGGGTCCAAGCGGTCGATCTTGCCGTCGCGAAGATCTTGTCGGGTCCGTGTATCGGGTCGGTCTTGGCGTTCGGGATGCAGAACTTGGCGTTCCGCGGCGAAGTGCTTGTCGTACCGGTGGCGATCTTGGCGGTCATCGGGTCCGGGAGCGGTTCTCGGCGAACTGGTCGGTTCCATGTCAGCGTACTTGGCGTTGCGTGAAGAGGATCTCCGAGTTCAGGGTCTCGGCCACCAGATCCTTGAAGGAGGTCATGGCGTCCGTGTAGATTACTTTCGGTCATCGAATCCGTGTAGGCGCACTCGGGGTCTCGGCGTCTAGGTTCCGTGAAGATCTTGGATAAACTTGTCAATGTTCCTGCTTGTGCTTCCAGTTTGTCGATCTTGTCGCATGGCCACTGTAGAGCAGAACCACGTCGACAACTTGTTGTCATCGACACGGGCAGCAGGGTCGCAGAGGCGCGCGACGCAGAGGGGACCCGAGCGACGCTCGCGACAGCGCCATGGGGAGGTGCTGCCAGTGGCAGAGCTCGCAGGCGAGAGGAGCGACAATGGCGAGGTCGCAGACTAGGGACCGGGCAGCGCTCGACGACCGGGCCCAGGAAGGACGCGACCAGGGAAGGCTCGGTGGAGAAGAACTCGCGGCGGCGGACGACGGAGGTGGTCTTGGCCGGCGGGGTTGGTGGTGGAGTTCGGGCAGAGGGTGGCCGGCCGGCGACGGGGACGCGGCGGCGGTCAAGAGGGGCCCGCTGGCGGAGGTGGTTGAGGCCGACGGGGGCCAGCGCGGAGCTCCGGACCGCGCGGGACAGAGGGGAGAGGGCGGGGACACGGGAGCTGGTGGGGACGGACGGAGGAGCTCGCCGGTGGTCGGTGGCAGAGGCCAACGGCCGGGCCGAGCACGGGGGAGGGAGCGCGGCGAGGGAGGCGACTGGAGGGACGCAGACGGGAGGGGGGACCTGCATCGGGTCGGGAAGGGGCAGTCGGAGCAGGCGCCGATGCGGGGCGAGGAGAGGGTGGCGTCTGGGGCGGCGCCATGGCTTCCCGACGAGGAGGAGGCGAGGCAGCGGTGGTGAGCGGGGCCTCGCGAGGTAGGTGGCGACAGGATAGAGACGAGGAGGTGGGGATCGACGCGGGGCGGGGCAGGTGGTCTCGGGGTGGGCCAGGAGCGAGGTGGGAGGTGGGGCCGGAGTGGAAGGGAGAGGGGTTGGGGAGTGGGTCGGCTGCTGGGGAGTGTGGGGTGGAGTGAGGTGGCAGGTTAGGAGTGGATGGGGTGGAGGAAGTGGTGAGGTGGCGGTTGGTGATTGGCCGGGGTGATGTGGCTGGGGATGGGTAGATTAGGATTAGGTAGGAAAAGATTTGGGGTAGCTAGGATTTTATCTGGAGGTGGCCAGCCGGGCTTTCGGGCCTAGCGGGCTGCCTCCTAAAAATAATTTAAAATCTTTATTTATTTAAAACGGGTCTTTTGCAAACCGTGGGTAGACAAAACAAAATATTCCGGAGACCCGGGTTTTGATTTGAATTAAAGACGGGGTATTTAGAAAACCAAAACTGGACTTTTTAAAAATAGTTCTATGCAAACAAATGCAAGAAGACATGACGATGCTCAAATGCAAGGTGGCATGATGACATGAGCATGCGGTCATGATGATGCAATGCACAAAAACAACGCGATTTTCTAGTAGTGGTTTTTGCGGGATGCCACAATTCGACACCACTAACAATGGATCTAGCCCTCGAGATCCGCCTCATGGTACCAGAAAGAAGGTCGGTGATCTGCATCTTCTCGCTTCGTGTAGATCCTCGCGACACCACTAACAAGAGGTCGTTGTCCGTGATCGTCGAGAGAACACTCCGGGAACAAAAGGTCGAAGGTAGAGGTATCAACAAATAAAGCAACCTCTAGCTTCGATGGAAAGAGGGAACCGATGCATTCTCATCCACTTCAATGTACACAAGCGAATAGAGTGAGTAGTCGGCATGGGGGCCAATCCATCACGCACCCAAACTATTACTCTGCACAATCAGTAGAAAAGCATGCAACCATTCTCGGAATCAGACTGAAGATCTCGACAATCGAGGTTCAGGAACAAAGGAGTGATGCAGACTCTGCATCGGATCTGGCGTAGATGATGTCGTCGCGTCGGAAAACACCGGAAGGCACGAGAAGGAACAAAGAGAAGTCCACCAGACGAAGGATTCCTCGGATAGCATGAAGACCAGATGTAGCAACACCGTTACCAAAGGAGGAAGCGAAACCCTGAAGGTACGATGGAACCCAACCACGAGAAATCCTGGACTCGAAGAGAGA
The DNA here is from genome assembly GCA_916181665.1 of Avena sativa. Classification (NCBI taxonomy): domain Eukaryota; kingdom Viridiplantae; phylum Streptophyta; class Magnoliopsida; order Poales; family Poaceae; genus Avena; species Avena sativa. The sequence goes on from OV702280.1 coordinate 144,399,218, forward strand.
GAAGAGAGCGGATTCAAAACACGCAGAGGTGAGAGGAGAGCAGCAGAGGGTAAGGAGTAAAATCAGACCTAATCAGAACTATCCAACCGATTTTTCAAAAATAGTTTTGACACTCTACTTCGGCCGTTAGCTAGGTTATCCTACAGGCTGGACTTGTGGGGTATCGCAACTGCTGAGCTCTGATACCACTCTATAACACCCTCAGAATCGGCCCTATGCAAGTTTCAGCGCTTCCCGCCAAACCCGCATAGAAACGATTCAAAGGTGCCCACCAGGCACTTGCGTGCGGGTGGAAAACGAAGTAATATCATTACACAATAGTCCTCGATGGAACCCACAAAACATATATATACAACAGCGACTCAAAGAGTCAAGAATACAGATATACAATACAAAGATCCAAATCACCTTTAAAACGATATAGCGTCCGAGTACGGACAAGATGCAAATTGAGCTAAGAGCCCTGAAGAATAACCAATGGCGTCCATAACCCTGCCCAGGCCAAGCCGGAAGGGTAACCCTGCTAACGACGTCGATCTCAAAACCTGCTTAAACAAAAGGGGTGCCGACAAAGGGCAAAGGAAAAAGAGAGAGCGGTCAGTACTGAGGCCAGTACACGGCGAGACTAGAATTCGGCGGTCCTCGCCTACATAGGTATGGTGGACTGAAGCGGCAGCGCGGCATGCACTAAACAACCTATAGAGACTCGATACAACTAGAGGCTATCAGAGAGGGGTAAGAAAGACCTATACGGAACCATCCTGATACTACCACCAAACATACCCATCCTGGTGTTTCCCCCTCGAGACCAACGAGGAAGTCAACCGAGGAACTCACACCGTTGGCAGTTTTATTTATTCAGTTATCGTTGCAGCAATTACTAGTCAGGTATAGATAGTCATCCTGATAGAATAAGCAGTGGGCACTTTTAGTTAACCATTCCGTTGTAGTTGCAACACTTACTAGTCAGATACAATTAGCACGAGATATCCCCAAACCCAGCAGTTGTTGGTACTTTTATTTAGCCATTCTGTTGCAGTGAAGCTGATTACTAGTCATATCGGATACAAGTCAAATTATAACAGTAAACTTTAGTTATAGTTGTCTATGATCGAGAACTGTGCTCCAAGTCGTCCATAACCGCGGACATGGCTTTTCGAAAAGATTTAACCCTGCAGGGGTGCACCAAAGTTTCCACACGCACCTACACCCTTGTTGTCGGATCAGGTAGGTACAAGATCACAAAACATACACCCAACGGTATGTCGACGGGGTTTCGGACACGACGTTTCCCAGACCCAAAGCAAGCACGGGGGGCCACCCCACTAAGCTACCCGCAACGAAGTTGGCCGGCTCCGAAACGGACCCAGGGTTTGCGTCAGTGGCTGTAAACGACTGGGAACCCGAAAGTGTGACTGGCCTGTTCGATACCGCGAAAACACTCCGCTTCTCTAAACAGTACAGGTGCATTCCTCGCACAATTTTAAATTAAGCAGTAAAGCATGGCATAAGTACAGGATAGTAATAAAGCTCCAAACTACTTTGTGGCCCCCAGTACAGTACTTGGAATCAGGTACTAAATCGATGGGGGTGCCCATACACCCCACCTGTGGTTAGCGCGCTCGATCTCGGAACAGGTGTCAAGAACTCGGGGTCCTACGGGACACCAGTGAGCGGTTAAAATCCAAATATTGTCTATTACCCACCGGTGCCTCTGCATATACCTACTTTCAATTTTAGTTATTAAACAATAATTAAAGCCATGATCATCTCCAACATTAAACATGCGGCAATACTCCAACAACTGTGGTACTTGACGACACGCAACAGCACTTGAGCAAGCGACTACGACGCGCAGGTACAACTATCTACCAAACAACAGGTAATAGGATGTGCCCAAGGCAATATAAGGCCGCAAAGGATATCACGGGTACGGAAACTAGAGCATCGCAACACAGATAGCAATAGATCAACAGGAGGAAATAAAGACTATAAATGCAAAATAGGTAGAAGGGGAAGGGATGCTCGCCTGAAAACATTGCCGAAGGTTCATCCGAAGATCGGGTCGACACTCACATCAACTCATCGGCCTAATCCGTGAAGAAGCAAAGCACTAGAAGAAACACCGGATGGACTATTTAATACTACGGTAGAAAATCGGGCATGATGCATATATGATGTATGACATGGCAAAGGTGCAATGCAATTAGATCATATTAAGCGGAACTGGGGTCCCGACATTTAATTAGGTGGTCTATGTTGTTTAGATACCCGCAATTTAAATGTTGTCTTAACAAGGCAAATTATATCACCGGTTCGATGCACAAATTTAAATGGAGCCAATATAAGACTAGAAAAGACCGCATATGGACTCCATATTTAATTATAAGGTGAATCGGCTTAATGCCCCCAAACCCACAACATGTATGCAAGCATGACAATTTAATATGCGACAAGTGATAAATATCATATTATAAAAAAAATAGGGTCTTAGAAAGGGATCACACATTGGACCGACGATCTTGGGTTCGATGTGGGTTGGGTTCGGCAGATCTTGGTTCCGGGGGTTCGGGGCCAGACTCAGGGTTCAACAGGGATCGAGGTTCAGATTCAAGATGGAGAACTTGGGTCCAAGCGGTCGATCTTGCCGTCGTGAAGATCTTGTCGGGTCCGTGTATCGGGTCGGTCTTGGCGTTCGGGATGCAGAACTTGGCGTTCCGCGGCGAAGTGCTTGTCGTACCGGTGGCGATCTTGGCGGTCATCGGGTCCGGGAGCGGTTCTCGGCGAACTGGTCGGTTCCATGTCAGCGTACTTGGCGTTGCGTGAAGAGGATCTCCGAGTTCAGGGTCTCGGCCACCAGATCCTTGAAGGAGGTCATGGCGTCCGTGTAGATTACTTTCGGTCATCGAATCCGTGTAGGCGCACTCAGGGTCTCGGCATCTAGGTTCCGTGCAGATCTTGGATAAACTTGTCAATGGTCCTGCTTGTGCTTCCAGTTTGTCGATCTTGTCGCATGGCCACTGTAGAGCAGAACCACGTCGACAACTTGTTGTCATCGACATGGGCAGCAGGGTCGCAGAGGCGCGCGACGCAGAGGGGACCCGAGCGACGCTCGCGACAGCGCCATGGGGAGGTGCTGCCAGTGGCAGAGCTCGCAGGCGAGAGGAGCGACGACGGCGAGGTCGCAGACCAGGGACCGAGCGGCGCTCGACGACCGGGCCCAGGGAGGACGCGACCAGGGAAGGCTCGGTGGAGAAGAACTCGCGGCGGCGGACGACGGAGGTGGTCTTGGCCGGCGGGGTTGGTGGTGGAGTTCGGGCAGAGGGTGGCCGGCCGGCGACGGGGACGCGGCGGCGGTCAAGAGGGGCCCGCTGGCGGAGGTGGTTGAGGCCGACGGGGGCCAGCGCGGAGCTCCGGACCGCGCGGGACAGAGGGGAGAGGGCGGGGACGGGGGCGCTGGTGGGGACGGACGGAGGAGCTCGCCGGTGGTCGGTGGCAGAGGCCAACGGCCGGGCCGAGCACGGGGGAGGGAGCGCGGCGAGGGAGGCGATCGGAGGGACGCAGATGGGAGGGGGGGACCTGCATCGGGTCGGGAAGGGGCAGTCGGAGCAGGCGCCGACGCGGGGCGAGGAGAGGGTGGCGTCTGGGGCGGCGCCATGGCTTCCCGACGAGGAGGAGGCGAGGCAGGGGTGGTGAGCGGGGCCTCGCGAGGTAGGTGGCGACAGGATAGAGACGAGGAGGTGGGGATCGACGCGGGGCGGGGCAGGTGGTCTCGGGGTGGGCCAGGAGCGAGGTGGGAGGTGGGGCCGGAGTGGAAGGGAGAGGGGTTGGGGAGTGGGTCGGCTGCTGGGGAGTGTGGGGTGGAGTGAGGTGGCAGGTTAGGAGTGGATGGGGTGGAGGAAGTGGTGAGGTGGCGGTTGGTGATTGGCCGGGGTGATGTGGCTGGGGATGGGTAGATTAGGATTAGGTAGGAAAAGATTTGGGGTAGCTAGGATTTTATCTGGAGGTGGCCAGCCGGGCTTTCGGGCCTAGCGGGCTGCCTCCTAAAAATAATTTAAAATCTTTATTTATTTAAAACGGGTCTTTTGCAAACCGTGGGTAGACAAAACAAAATATTCCGGAGACCCGGGTTTTGATTTGAATTAAAGACAGGGTATTTAGAAAACCAAAACTGGACTTTTTAAAAATAGTTTTATGCAAACAAATGCAAGAAGACATGACGATGCTCAAATGCAAGGTGGCATGATGACATGAGCATGCGGTCATGATGATGCAATGCACAAAAACAACGCGATTTTCTAGTAGTGGTTTTTGCGGGATGCCACAACGGGCTAGGCCTGGCCGCGCCTGGAGGGGGTGTGGCCGCCTCAGGCACCCCCTCGGCCCCCCTCTTCGCATGTAAGTTGCATTCTGACCTAAAAACTCAGGGGGTGTTCGAAGTTTTTCTAGAAAGAGTTCGACTACACTTCCACCACCAGAAACCGCGATTCGGAATCAGAAAATCCATTCTGGCACCCTGCCGGGACGGGGAATTTGGAGAGGATCATCGCCATCATCATCCACAATGCCTCTCCATCAACCATCCATGTTTCCCCCATCCATGAGTGAGTAATCCCTTGCTGTAGGCTATGGTGATGGTAGGGATTGGATGAAATCTATCATGTAATCGAATAAGATTGTTAGGGCATGGTGCCTAGTATCTCTATTAGTGCTATTTGACTTTGTTGCAACTTGTTGTGCTTAATTCTTGTCACTAGGGCCCGAGTGCCATGATCTCAGATCTGAACTTATTATTGATTCATGATGATAGTATTATTTGTGATCTTATCTGCAAGTTGTGTACACATATCATTGTCCGGATCCAAAGGCCCCGAAATGACAGAAATTGCGACAGCCATAGGGGATGGTTGTGATGTGAGGATCACATGTGTTCATGGAGTGTTAATGCTTTGCTCCGGTGCTCTATTAAAAGGAGTACCTTAATTGCCAGCAGATTCCCTTGAGGCCCCGCTGCAACGGGCTAGCGGGACAAGATGTTGCTGGCGAGCACGTATCACTATATATGGAACACAAGCCTATGATTCTTTAGTACTTGGATACTTTATATTATTTATCTGCAATTTGCCTAGATATTGAAGTTACATGTTTAGACTAGTGCATGCAACGTCCGTCTATCCATCCCTATGCCTACCGCACTTATATCCTACTGTTTGCTACTATTGTTACTATTGCCTTCGTTTTACTGCTTCTATTACTTTGTTATTGCTACTACAAAACTGTTGCTACTGATAAACTACTGTGAGCAAGACTATTTCCAGGTGCAGGTGAATTGACAACTCAGTTGTTAAGGATTAAAAGTATTCTTTGGCTCCCCTTGTGTCGAATCAATAAATTGGGTAATACTACCCTCGAATACTGTTGCGATCCCCTATACTTGTGGGTCATCATACTACAATATGGTTCAAGTAAATTCTCAATAATGCACATAGGATGGAGTGGTTGGAGTTCCAAAAATTGAATCTAGATAAGGATTTTCAGACTTTTCCAAATTTGGCAGATTGGTGGATTTGGATAATCATGAAAGAGGGAAGGATGCAAGGGGTTTATTCTTATCATAAACTGGATTATATTGAAGTATATCTTAATTAGAGGGAATCCATGATTGTATTTGGTCTTTGATGAGTTGGATGCTAATACAAAGGATTAGCTCAGGATGGATCTGGGTAAGTGGATTAGAGGAGCACTTGATTGACTTAAGCTAGATCCAGCTTAGAATACTTGGTTTGAGATTGATGATCTCCACTTTGGTTTGATCCTACAAGATGAGCTACTAGATTATCTCACTCTAGTTCCTAAGATCAATCAGCAGATCAAGGCAATTCATCAGACAAAAGATCAAGTCAACTCATTATGATAAACAATCAAATACTACTGAGGTTACTGTCAAGCCTAGCTTGAGGTAAGAAGGGGTATTTTAAAGAGGTTGCATTTTGAATTAAGGTCAGGACCTCTTGGTATTTCTACCAAGATTAGAATGAAAAAGGTTTTATGATAGGTTTTGGAAAACCTAGATATGGGAGTAGTTGAAAGTTTTGTCTTGAAAACACAAGGATATTATATGTAGGTAAACTAGTAAAACATTTTTTGTATCAAAGTCATCTTGGCTCAAGTTTCAAATGCCAGAACATTTGAGAATATGAAAGATGAGCCAGGACATCTCTTTTGTAAAATAGTTTTTATCAATTAGTGTTGAGGTAAGGAGTATATCATCTAATACATGATTAGTTGCACAAGCACAAGAAACAATCAACAAACATTGTAACATTTAACAAGAAAAAGTTCTTGTTCCCCCTGATTTTTGCCTTTTTGACAAGAAATCAGGGTTGCTAAAATTGGGATATTACAATTTAGTTCTTATCCCATATGCATTATATATTGCATTACTTGTTTTTTCCTCTTGAGATATTGTATTTGCTTCTTGATGAATTGCTTCATACCCAAGTTGAGTTGTGGGCATATCTCTTTTGCAACTCCTCCACCTTTCTTTGTTACCAACTTACAACTCCACCACCCAAAATATATAAGAGCATTGCATTTCTTTTGGCTTTTGTCTAGCTCACATATAAAAGGATGGATCCAAATTCTAAATCTACATGCTCCCATATAAGATCTCTATTGTTTTCAGAATATCAATTATGTGGAGCCCCATGGCCTCCTTTGCATGCCATGTGTGTAGAATTCTATCTTGCAAGGTTACATATGGTTTTATCCTTTAAATGCTCATGTGTAATACTCTTTTTCTATAGGTTGATCTAGTGGAAAATACACACTAGTGGTCATGTGTATTCATATATGTGCATATGGTGAACATTATCATGTGCTTAGCAAGCTCCTATTCTTAAGCATGGGTTGTTCCTTTTTGAATGCATGCATTGATGAATATTGGCCATATTAGACCATAGTTGTTTTCACAATTATTATGTGTCCTATATAATTCACATGCATGGCCCATGCGAGAAAATCACTTTTTCCTCCCCTCATGTTTGTCCTTTGGGTGTATGGGGGATTATTTGATGCAATGCAATCAATTGGACTCTATTCAAATAATCCTCATGTACCATCTACATTTCCTTCCACATGTCTCCTCTTTGGTTTTTGGAGTTTGTATCTTGGTGAGGCTTATTTGAGACATCTTGGTTTGAACAAATACAAACAAAAACAATTGCAAACAAGAAGACCTATCTACCTCACCTAGCCTACCCCATCTTTTGTTTGGTGCCTTCTATTTTGTTTGCAAGCTGTACCTGTTTCAAAATTTGAACAAACATCTCAAACAAATACATTCAAATTCAAAATAGAATTCTAAATAAAAAGAAAAGGATTAGAACCTCACATGGCCTGCAGCTCCTACTGGCCCAGCCGCAGCAGTGCATCCCAACCTTCGGTCCCAATAGCACACAATATTAAGGTTAGCAGGTTTCGCTGCCTCTCCTTGATCCGGCTACTGTTCATATAAACAGTGCCACGATATGAACAGTACCACACGAACATCATACTATATATCATGAACAGTGCCTTTCCGTGATCCGTTTTTTTCCATTTGTACTTCTTACTTCTCGAATAATTTTCAATTCGTCTATTTGGCCATAATTTTGACTTAAATATTTTTGCCTATTTTTCTGTCCGTTTGATCCAACAGTCCATTCGTGTATGTACTATTCATCGTTTAATTTGTACAATCGCGTGTCACGTCATGTAGACTCGGCTAAAATTTTCTGCCCTAACCAATATTTTTTTACGTTTATCTTCACTAACTATTTGACTTAAATTTTTTGGTCCCACCTTTTCCGGCCATTCGATCAGCCGGTCTATTTCCGCCCCCGTACTATTCAACGCTTACTAATTCTGCCCAATCGTGTGGCACATTATGTTGACGCATCACAATTTTTCGGCTAAAATTTTCTTGCTCTAACCTTTTTTACGTTCATATTTTCTAACTACTCGGCTTAAGCGCCATAATTTTTCTACTTAATTTTCGGATACAAATTCTCAGCTTTATTTTTGTAGCTATTTGTTCGGCCCTAATTTTGACTTAAATTCTTTTGTCCATCTTTTTTGGCGGTTCGATCCGATTATCCGCATCCGTGTGTGTACTATTCATCACCTAATTTTGCCAAATTGGATGCCACGGCAGGTAGACGCAACACAACTTTTCGGCTAAAATTTTCTTTTTCTAACCATTTTTTACGTTAATCTTTTCTAACTATTCGGCTTAAATGTTGTAATTTTTCTACTTAATTTTCAGTCACAACTTCTTGGATTTATTTTTGTAGATGTAGTTATTCTATGTCCACATTTTTTTTGCTTCCATTTTTACTATTGCAAGGTACTTTGGCGAAATAACTTTGATAGTTAATCCGTGCCAACTTCTTGCCCGTGTATAATTATACAACCTTACTTCGTCATCAATATTTCTTTTAAAGTTACTAGCAGAATGTCCGTGCGTTGCCACGGTCACACAAAATTTATTCCTACATTTAGAGAACCGACGACGCCCATAGCTCCGTCTGTTCTATCCCTTCTTGCATGTTTTCCTCGGAAACTACACGAAAGCACATGCACGATTCATCGCAAAGCCAAAAATATTATAGAGTTACATCTGGCTAGTTAAGCAAAGGCATGGTATTCCCTTCGACAGTCATCCCGGTCGAGGACGACGAGCACGTACACCACGTGGATGAGGCTGAGCACCAGACACGTAGATGATGTCGGGGATGTAACAGAGGACGCTGGCGCAGAACTCCATCTGTTCTGTAAGAAGGAAAGGAAGATCAAGACTGTCAGTACATTGTCGAGACTGCAAAAAATATAAACACCATGGTGTTCATATAGTTAGCAACACAAAATGTGTCTATGTTGTTTCCCTTTTTAACCGATTAATTCCATACTTACAGATTGATACGACCGTGCATCCAAACAACTCACTCTTTCGATAGGGAATAAACTCTGATCCTAACATAAATTATAATGTAGTGCCAATACCTATGCCTATGGCTCGACTTCGATAAACAGATACATGTTAGAATATACTTCAAGAGCACTATGTCCTAATTGGAGTAACCAATTCAAGTCTATTATAACAGACTAACCGAATATAATGGTGGTAAGCATCCAAACATGATCCCCATACACCCTACATAGCCCCTCCTCATTATGTCCATTAGTCCATAGCACTATATCTTAATTGGAGCAACCAAATAAAGATAACTATATCAGAGTAATGGTGGTAAGAATCCAAACATGATCCCCATGAGCACTATATGTCCATACTACAACACACAAGCATTCAAGAAACAAGTAGAAAAATCATTGGTATATTAGTATGTGATCAAGATTGCGAAAAAAGAACAAAGTATTTTATCTGTATTGTTGCCAACACAAAAATGTATGTGTTTATGTTGTTGTTTGTTTTTATCCAATTTATTCTAGACTTGCCGATGAACCCAACAGATAATCACAACAAGCCACTACTCTGACGAGACTAAATTCGCAGCGCTAACTCGTAACTTAATATAATATAATCTTTGGAAAAAGGAAAGTCCCCAATCTCTGCATATAATCCTGAGTTATGCCTATGGTTCTACTTTGGTGACCAAGGACAAGATAGGATACAATCAGTTCAAGAGATCTGTACCAGTATATTGGTGGTGAAATTCAAAACATGTTACCCACTCACCCTACATACGTTCTCCATTTTGTGTCACTATGTACATCAGGTGGGCATTCAGGAAACGTAACGCAATCTGCTCTGATTGGAAGGGCAGTATGCATTAGTGGCTACATAATCTTTATAAGCATACTATGTTTGGTTTATCTGACAGACTTATGTTGGACAAAGGGATACATTGTTTGTCCAAAATGCAGAACCAAGCCACCGTATAGACAGGAAAAGCCGAGTAAAATGAAATAATACTACGGAGAGAAGAATTATCACACGGGGTTATCAGGTTAGAGGGCAGCGCGTCGTGTATGAAAAGAAAAGAGTTACCAAACTTCGAGTAAACAAACACAGGCGGCCGTTTAGGAAGCAACAGGCAGGCAGTTTCAGGCATTTCATCACACTACAACACAACTCATGTGCTTGTTGCCCTTGCAGCGTTTAGCTGTACGATTTCACAAACACGCTATCAAGCATTTTACCATATACGAATAAGACACAATCATCTTTTTTCTGATGCCTAAAATCTATCTTGTGATTACGGAAGAAGAGGAAAGGCTTCCACACGACCATGGTGAGAAAACGTATTTTTTCTGATAACCCCATGGACACTATGTACTTGATAAAGTTCATTGTCACTCGATGCCTATATGTCACTAATTCAACGGCTTACAACAACAGAAGTAAAACGTAAAAAGGTAAATTTAGTAAGAAATCCAATCCACCTGAATGGATACCAAACATTAATATTGCATAAGAAGTTATCAAAGTTGGAGTTTCAAGTACCACCGTCATATGCAAGCTTTGCAAAGATAAAAGTAATCTTCATAAAAGTACCCATCAATGATTCCTACCAATGTAGTGTTATACCATCTAGAGATATAATATGCAGACCTGAAAATGCGTGGCGCCTAAAACTGGTCTTTTTCCGCTCTCATCATGGCCGGACATGGAGCTGCTAGATGGGAAAGGGCCCAAGCTTGCTGGACGCCAACGCCCTGTGCTCCTCCTCGGCCCGCGTCTATGGCCACATCGGCTTTCACCTCTCCAAAATTATCAACTAACAGGTATCCATTAAAGAATAACAGTACACCATAACAACATTATCAAAATGAAACATCCATAATTAGATTGTTTTGTACATGTAAAATTATACAACAATTTTTGTGTGTGGCAAGTAGCATCCACCAATTTAATATTTTCCTAGATCAATGAAAAGCAAACATAATCCCATGTGGTTAGGAATAGATAGACTGGCTGAGGCAAACTAACCTTGGAGAGTGCATGTATGAACTCTGAACTTTGGACTTATCAGCAGATCAAGTAAACTCGAGAGCATGTAACCTGAAATCTGAACTCCGTGTGTGCAGTTTCTTTCCTCAGTCTGCCGCCTCCGTTCTTGAAGCCATTAGTGCCCCAGCAGCCTCCCACGCGCCCTGTTGCAAGGGATAGAGCATGGTCGTTGGCGGGTAGGCGGGGGGCAGCAGCGCCGGTATGCCGGGGCTGGGGAAAACACATGGAGGTGGAAGCTGGAACCAAGTGGAGGCGTAGGCGCTGGACCAAGGTGGCGCCGGGTGGCATGGATATGCAGCAGTCAGCAGTAACGGCAGCAGATCTCGCAGTTCGTCGATGCCCCTCTTTCTCCCTTGTCGCCTCGGCGGGGCGAGGCCATGGAGGGGGAGGATTGGCCGCCGGAGTTAGTGGACCGGGTGGTGGCTGGCTTTGCACTCGCCTCTGCCTCCAGCGGATGGAGCAGGAGGGGCGGGTGAGATGGATTCCCTACGTTCCCAGGGGTCGCGCTGCTGGAAGCCATGGAAACCTCGCCGTCGATGTGGCAGCGCGGTCCGGGGAGTAGGGGAGGCCGGAGCTCCATCGCCGCCTCGGGGTCCATCCACATCATCGTCGTCGATGTGGCAGCGCCGGTCCGAGGAGTAGGGGAGGCCGGCGGAGGAAGGGGAGGGGGAAGCGGGTGGCGCTGGGTGACGAGGGGAGGGGATAAGGCCCGGTGGTGCTGACTTCGTGTCACTTGGCGGTGGCAGGGAGGGTTATTTTTTCCAACTGTTAGGGGCAAAATCGTCATTTTAGGGCAGACGGAAAATTTTGAAGGGTGACGAATGGTCCCAATCTTTTTAATAATATAGATTTCATATTTTTTAGCAGATATTTTTTTAGGTTATTTCATATATTTTAGCAATAATTTTTTCCTCGCTCTTTTCCATCTGTAATTTTTATACGGTAGTTATCCTTTGGTACTTTTTCAAGGGTGAATAATTTTCTAGCTATATTTAATAAGCAGTGACTCAATTTTGTTATACCTTTTTATTCATTCACACTAATTGTACCATTCACCGCTTTTTTAAGTACTACAGTTTTCTGATGCCACAACTCCAGACAACAATAATACACTATATAGGATATACTCTCCACCAACAATTTTAAACGATTATTTTATAACATTGCTCCTCACGGACGCGACCTGAGGCCGCGCCACTTTTGCTAGTAGCACCCAACCACCCGTAGCTTCCTTCCTCTGCTTCCTCTAGGCCAGCCCAACCTCGCCCCACCTGGCCCATACCCCTTTGACCGAGAGGTACACGCCGTCTCCTGTTCATCCTCTACCCTCGACCCTCCTCTTTGCAAGGTTGATGGCAACGATAGGTGGCCGCCCCCACACCGTTGTCCTCGTCACCCTCATGCCCAGCTCGTGTTTTCCTCCTTAACTAACACACCTCGAACCCTATCCCATCCCCATCTGCACCCTGCGCCGACATCCTCTCCCTCTTCCTCTATTTCGTATGTCCCCCTTCTATCCGAGAGCAGCATCGAGGAGAGCTTCGTCGCACCATCGCCATGATCACCTTCTGTAGCCAAAGGGCGTGCGGGCGTTCTTCACTGTCAGCCGCGCGAGCTGCAATGCCAGGAGGAGCCAAAGCAGCCGTAGCTTCACCTCTTCTTATTCATGTCTGAGTCCGAGCGCGCCGGCATAGTACAACATCGCCTCCGTCCTCCCCTGTCGCGAATCCTACGGGAATCAGTGGAGGTGATTCCCCCGCCCTTTCCCCCTTCCTGTGTGCATCCCCTCTGCCGCCATGTGCTTGTCCCCGCCGCCATTTAGCTCCACCGGCGCGCACACTTCGCCTCCAGATGCACTCAACAGAACAGCAGCGGCATCTCCGAACATGAACTTATCCCCGACGATACACGCTACTTCCAATGAATCTTCCAACACGTAACCGCTTCACGTTTGAACCACCTCCGTGCAGCTCCAAATGCCATCCTGATCCACCCAGTTTTAAGCTCGCGGTCATCTGGCAAATTCCGAACAAATCTCGGCAGAGCTTCTGAAGTTTTCTGTCAGTTGCACCAACTGAATCGGCTCTGAACATCGTCCTTTTCCGGTGGCCACAGTCTCTTATCGGCGATGATTCATTCGCAGAAGTCGAAGCCCTTGTCCTCCTCTACATCTTTTCTTTTTGCGGCGACATAAAAATTCCAAATCTATCGCTCGCCAACGTTGACCGAAGATCAGCAAAAACATCTGCCTTCCGGCAGAGCTTTAGTTCGTTAGTGGTTGTTTTCGACAGTTACCAGCAGCAGCCGCACCATTGCATCTAGACCCCTAGTTTCCCCCAGCCTCAACCCACAGCCCTTCCTTGGCACACATGTCGACACCCCGCAGTGCGTGCATGATGTGGCCTCGAACAGTCATGACCCCATTTTTGTTTGTCTCTATGGGTAGTTTTCCCTGGTTAACAAAAGTCTGCCTAATTTATAAACTCAAAAACAAAAATAAAATCTGAATAAACATGAGATAATTCATATCTTTTAAACTACTTTTAATTTGAACAAACTTATAATATAAAATATAAATGTTTTCCAAATAAGAATTCAACCATTTTTTCAAATTTGACTAGGGTTGACTCTATCTAGTCAAACTATTAATATTTGACCTTTTTTATAATTTGATTTAGATATGGAATTAAATTCACAAATTCAAATATTATTTTTATATATGTTTTTGAATCAGAAAAATGTGTGGATTCTGATTATGATATTTATAATATCATTTGAGAAATTTAAAATTTTGAAATAACTTAATTGTTAATAAATGTTATTTAATAAATATTGCATAACTTTAAATCCGTAACTCCAAATTCGACAAGTGATATGTCTAAATCGATTAGCTCGATGAGCCCTTCCAACTATGCATTCCATGATATGAATTGAATCATGCATCATATAAATATTAAATATCCAGTAAGGTTTATGCAAGCAAAATATGACTAAACAATTAATAAAATGCTTTATTCTTGTACCCACACCTCACCCATGTCATGCTATGTTATAAAGCATAATTCCATCATGGAATACCTTGTATTTATTGTTGCATATGATTTATATGATTGCACAATGTATTTATTTTGGCCCCTTGTGTGTTTGGTTTTTATCCAAATAGACGCCGAGCGAGGAGAATATCAGGATCCTCAGAAGTATTATCTGGATCCCACATATTCTGCAACTGAGCCGCCAGGTAAGCAATTCCCCATGCTTGCACTATATATAGTACATATTGCATCTGCCTTATTCTTGCATCATGAATCGCGTCATGAACAAAATTGAATCCCAAGTATTGCATAGTCTTTACTTTTAAACTCCACTGAAGCTTGTTCCCTCCATCCTATGAGCCATTATTATAGGAGTTGTTTGAGCCATGTGAGTCATAGAATTGCATGTGTAGGGTTTGTGAGTGTCTATGAATAATGAGGTACCTAAACAACTAAATTGAGTAGTAATGCGTTAACTAAAGAAAGAGACATCGGTGAGCAATATCTGCTATTTGGTTCCTTATGCTCACTTGTGTCGCGTAGGACGCCGAGTATTTGATTCTTGTTTCTTGACTATCGCACTATACGCATGTGGGACCATGAATCCCCTTAGTCCTAGCTTGAGTCATATTTAATTTCTTGGGGCCACAAGCAGTTTGGGGCATTATTACTATCATGTACTTATGTCATGATTTAATACTTTATTTACTACTGTTGCTCGAGGAGAATTTACTACTATCTGGTTTTGGAACAAATGTGGAATGTTTATGCGGTATCGACAAGCTCAGTCACACTTTTGGGTTCCCAGTCCTTTACAGCTATTATCGCAAACCACTTGGTCTGTCGCGGAGCCAGCCAACTTTGTAGCGGGTAGCTTAGCGGGGTGCCCCCCCTAAAATCATTTATGTATCTTGTGAATGTTTTGTCGTGATGCCTCATTGGGTTTTCATTTGGTTTTTCTGAGGTTGATCGTGTGTGTGTTGCTATTTGTGCATCCTTGCAGGGTAAATTTTTCTGAAAGCCATGTCTGTGGTTATGGACGACTTGGAGCACAGTTTCTTGATCATAGACAAGCATAACTAAAGTACTGCTTTGAAATTGACTAAAACTTGCCTAGTAATAGTGTAATATTCATGGAATGATTATTAAAATTGCCTATGGATGGGATGTTCTCCCGCCTTCTTGCTCGGGAAATGAGGAGGGCAAGCGATGTTTATTTATGTTGATATATATCTGTTGGATACTTAACTGTTGTTTAATTAACAAGCGTCTCTCTATCATTGGTTAGGCGGATGTTGTAGCGTGTCTCTATAGAACTGCAAGGATTTATTTTCGCTTCAATTGCGTAACCCCCAGGTTGTTCCCTTTAGATGCATAAAGACTTGCTGAGTCCCTTAGGGTTTCACATGGTAAAATATTGGTTCAGATGGACAGGTATATCCGTAAGAAGGATACTGGGTCGAGGAAACCAATGGTGGTGGCAACGACCATCAGGTGTAGAGATTCTATGGCATGGAGATCTTGAGATCATGTGGGCGGGATGTGCTTATTTTTAGGTCATCTTATGCCAATTTGCCTCTTATCCATACTCGGATATTGTTTTCTGCTTTCGCTTGATGCT
This sequence comes from Avena sativa, assembly GCA_916181665.1. Taxonomy (NCBI): domain Eukaryota; kingdom Viridiplantae; phylum Streptophyta; class Magnoliopsida; order Poales; family Poaceae; genus Avena; species Avena sativa. The sequence goes on from OV702280.1 coordinate 144,414,882, forward strand.
CTGATGTATGATGTATGAGGATGTATCCTAAAATATTATCTCTATCTAGGATATTTGGATCTTGCCGTATGGTGTTGAATATTTCTATTTTCTTCTAGATGGGTTGGCTCTCACGTACTCTTGTATGTTGTTGGCATACATACTCATTTGTGTATGCTTGACTCGCAGTCCAGTCGGTTACGTCTCTTGCACATGAAGTTATAACCACGAGAAGTGGGTAGGGTGGTTGACCAGTACCATACCATGTTCCGCACATATGGGACCTACGGGTGGGTGGCCCTTGGGCCTCCTCAATACGATACCATATTCATTTTTTGGTTATACCGGCTTGTGATTTAGGGAATAGGATCCAGTAGACTACATGCATAAAGGGTTTTACATTATCCAAAAATGAACACTAAAGGAGGTAAAATACTTAGGCATATGAGTGAACCAAATGCTTTATTTCATTGATCATATAAAGATACATAGTATATAACAAAATATGCTAAGTGTAAAAGGGACGTAGCTATGCTATGTTCTATGGCCTATCAAGCTCCCGGTAATAATCATCCGGGTCACGTCGCTTGAGCTTTTGATCCTCACTTGGCCTATCTTTCAACTCAAGTTTATCGATGAGGTAATAGGAATCATTGAGTAGTGCTTTGCTTATGATGAATGGTCCTTCCCATGGAGGGGATAGTTTGTGTGACTTTCTCTGCTCAAGTCAGATAACTAGATCCCCCTCTTTAAACGAGTGATGCCTTCTATCGTAGCTACGTAGCTTATGCTGGTAGATGGCGGGCCTCTAGAATGCTAGAACGCATTCCTCCTTGAGAAAGTCTACATCTAAGCCTCTGGATTCTTTAGCGTCATCTTCATCGTAGGCAGCGAATCTTGGTGCATCGTCGAGGATGTCAGAGGGTAGAATTTATTTTTCTCCATATACCATGAAGAAGGGAGTGTAGACAGTAGATCTGTTGGGATTAGTTATTAAACTCCACAAAACAGATGGCAATTCTTCCACCCAAGGCGGAGCTGCTCTATGTAGCGGTGCTTCTAGACGTGGTTTTATTCCCTGCAAAATTAATCCATTGTCCCGTTCAACTTGACCATTAGACTGTGGATGTGCCACCGATGCTAGGTCAAGACGGATGCCTTTCTCGTGACAGTAAGCCTCGACTTCTCCGAGTGACAAGTTGATGCCATTATCGGTGATGATGCTATGTGGGAGACCAAATCTCACCACTAGATCCCGGACAAACTTAAGGGTTGTTTCCCAACCGAGCTTTCTAATGGTTTTAGCTTCTATCCATTTAGTGAATTTATCAATTGCTATGAGTAGATGCGTAAACCCACAAGGTGTCGTCTGCAGCGGCCCAACCATGTCAAGCCCCCAGAATGCAAATGGCCAAGTTATTGGTGTAGGCCGTAATTCTTTAGCTAGAACATGTGGTTGTCGTGCATAATATTGACACCCAATGCATGTCTCAACCAGCTTATTGGCGTCCACATTTGCGGTCAGCCAGTAGAAAATCCTTGCCGAAAGGCTTTTGAGACCAAAGATTGGGGAGCAGCGTGATGCCCGCAATCTCCGAGATGAATCTCACCAAGGATATACATACCTTGCTGCTTGGAAACACACTTTAGGAATACTCATGTGGTGCTTCTTTTATAGAGCTCCCCATTTATTATGGTATAACCCTTTGCACGATGTACTATTTGCCAGCTTTCGACTTTGTCGGCAGGCAAAGTTCCATATTTGAGCTAGTACATGAACGGTTTCTTCCAAGCCGGATGGACTATTGTTACTTCATTATCAAATGAGTCAACCCTATCCAGATTCTCGGGGTCTACTCCCTTCATGGATGGGGTACGTAGATGCTCTAGAAAAAACTCCTGGCGAAATTGGTTTACGAGCAGATCCAAGCTTTGACGGCAGATCTGCCCCCTCATTTTCCTCCCTTTGACGTACTTGACTTTGTAGCCTTCAAAGAACTTGGTTATGTCGTCTACTTCATCTCGATCTGCCACCATCATAGGGTTACACGCGTTCTAGGTGCCAGCCACCTGCTGGGCAACTAAGTCGGAATCTCCATAGCAAACTATGTGCTTGATGCCAATATCCTTGGCTACGTGAAGTTCGTGTATGAGTGCTTCATATTCTGCCATGTTGTTTATAGCCTCGAAGTGGATTTGGAGGGCATACTGTAGCTTCTCTCTTGTTGGTGATTGCAATAATACACCAACCCCCGAGCCATTGAATAGCTTTGATCCGTCAAAGTGCATTACCCAAAATTCTAGTTCTAACACAGGAGTATCTTCTGGCAGTTCCGTCTAATCTGCAATAAAATCCGCCAAGGCTTGCGATTTGATAGCATCGTGTCATTTGTAAGTTATTTCAAAGGAGGAAAGCTTGATACCCCACTTCTCCACTCTTCTTGTAGCATCACTGTTGTTGATGATGTTGGATAGTGGAGCCTTGCTCACTACTGTGATTGGCTGCTCTTGGAAATAGTGCCTTAGCTCCCAAGAAGCAAGGAAAACTCCATAATCTAGCTTCTAGTAGTGCGGGTAATGCTTCTTGGACTCTATGAAGACCTCTCTTACATAGTAAACTGGTCGTTGTACGCCATACTCATGCATTGGTTCTTGCCTCTCCACCATGACGACGATGTCGATAACCCGGTTGGTGGCCTCCTTGTAAATTAACATAGGCTCCATTGATTCCGGTGCTGCTAGTATAGGTGCGGAGGAAAGTATCTTATTCATCTCATGTAGTGTTGCATCTTCCTCGTCCGTCCATACGAATTTGTCCGCCTTCTTCAGCAACTTGTACAGCGAAATGGCCTTCTCTCCAAGTGGGCTGACGAACCGTCTTACTACTGCAACATAGCGTGTGAGCCGTTGGATGTCCTTCAGGCATGTCAGATGCTTGATGTTGAAGATGGCCTTGATTTTCTCCAGGTTGACCTCGATTCCACGATGGGAAACGATGAATCCTAACAATTTGCCAGTAGGAACCCCAAAGACGCACTTCTTAGGGTTAACCATCATGTTAAACTTTCGGAGGTTATCAAAGGTTTCCTTTAAGTCGGCGATGGGGTAATTTGATTTCTTTGATATCACCGCGATGTCATCCACATAACCGTGAATGTTCCGACCAATTTGGTCATGGAGGCAATGTTGCATTGTCCTCTAGTAGGTTGCACCTACATTTTTCAACCCAAAGGGCATCGTGACATAGCAAAATGTGCCATAGGGTGTGGTGAAAAAGTGGCCAATTGGTCCCACTTTCGCATCTTGATCTGGTGGTATCCTGAGTATGCATCTAGAAAACATAGAAGTTTTGAGCCAGCTGTCCATTAAATGACTTGATCAATGCGAGGGAAAGCAAACGGATCTTTCATACATGCTTTGTTCAAGCTAGTGTAATCAACGCACATTCTTAATTCTTTGGTCCCCTTTTTGGGCACAAGTACAGGATTGGCCACCCATCGGGTGTGAAGGACTTCTCGGATAAAACTAGCCTAAAGTAACCTAGCTATCTCTTTGCCTATGGCACGTCTCTTCTCGTCTCCAAAACATTGTAGAGGTTGTTTCACCGATTTTCATTTAGGATCGATGTTTGAGCTGTGCTTGGCAAGTTCCCTAGGTACACCTTTCATGTCGTCAGGTAGCCAGGCAAATATGTCCCTATTCTCATGGAGGAACTTGACGAGCGCGCTTTCCTATTTGGTATCCAGGTTTGTCCCCATGGCGGTGGTCTTGGAGGCATCGCCTACCACAAGTTCCACCGGCTTGGTCTCGATGGCGGCTTTGAATGCGGGATCGGAGTCAGAAATATGCTTCTTTGATGCCGGCATCTCTGAGGCGTCGACTTGGAGCTGGATCTCCTTGAATTCTTTGTTGTAGAGGACAGCTTCGGCAAAGGCTAATTCAGCTATCTCACAGTCTCGTGCCTTTCCGAAACTTCCGGCAATGGTGATTACACCGTTTGGTCTGGGTATCTTGAGATTTTTGTATACAAAGCATGGTTTGGCCATGAAGGAGTGGAAGATGTCGCATCCGAATATGACATGGTACCGGCTCTTGAAGGGGACCACTTCAAAGGTCATGCGCTCTTGGCGGTAATTGTTGACATCACCAAAGGCAACCCAAGGGTAATGCACCCAAGGGACCAAGCTTCCTGACCAGGAACGACTCCATGAAACACGGTGCTGGTACGCCTTAGGTTGGTCTCCGTCAAGTTCATCTTGTGATATGTATCTAGGTACATGATGTTGATGTTGCTTCCACTATCGATAAGGCACTTGGTGAACTCGTTGCCGTCAACCAGGGGGTTGATCACCATGGCATATTGGTTCTTTGTTGGAACAAGGTCAGGGTGATCCGTCCTATCCCAAGTGATTGGAACTTGTGACCAGTGTAGGTATTGGGGAACTGGAGGTAGGGTGGCCATCAATATCCTTAGTGAGGTCTTCTGTGCCCAGACAATTGGGGTGCCAAGGGAAGTGTGGTAGACGGGAGCCTTCTTCTCGAAGGGGTTCTTGCCTTTGCCATTGCCCTTGTCGGCATGCTTGAGCTCTATGTCCTCATTCATGTCACTTGAATCCTTGGACTCCTCTTCCTTCTTCCGGCTTTGTTTGTAGCCAAACTCAGGGTCCTCCTTGAGATCGTTGACAAACTTCCTTTAGCGATTGGTGTGAGTGGCTTTGCCATTAGCATCGAGGTGTCTGAAGCACGACATATCTCGGTACTCCTCGTATATCTAGGGAACACGGGGCGCTGTCGGGGTAGCTTCACTACCGTGCTGCTGCCCACGACCAGCGCCCCGGCCTTGGCCATGCTGTCTGCCATCTCCTCTGCCCGCAAACGTCATGGCGACCATGTCAGAAGCTGGATTTTCATCTGGAGAACTCTTTTGCTTGTTGTTTTTATTCCTGTTGGCTAGGGTTGGTATGGATATTGCTGGCAAAGAGCCGTAAGCATCATTGCCGGCTGCCGCGAACTCACTGGCCAAGGAGATCATCTGATTGAGATCCAACTTGTGACTGTCCTGCAGGCGCTTCAATGTTTGTCGGAGCAAAGTCCCCTTCTCCAAGCCGTCGATTAAGGAGGCCATAGAGGTCTGATCGTGCACCCCCACGCATGAATTTTTCATATCCAGCCAATGGGAGAGAAGGCCCAGATGACTCGTCCTTTTCCTGGAAGCACCGATGTAGGTCACCAACAGTGCAGGGACGCTTATACATACCCTCGAAATTTTGGTGAACGCTTCGCGCATGTCCAACCAATTGCATATAGACTTCTCCGGCAAGTCGTCAATCCATTGGAGGGTGGTACTCGTCAACATCAGTGGGAGGTACTTCACAGTGTGGTTGGGGTTTCCCCAACGATCTCCACCGCTTCACTGTAATCCTACAACCACGTAGCTGCCCTAGCAGTGCCGTCATAGGGCTTAATTATCTTTTCAATCCGGGAACCTTTGGGGTAAGTTGTGGACCACATCACTGGGCCGAAGCAACATGGTCCGAAAGTATTGTCCTTCCCGGGCCTCGTAGATCTTGTCCAAACATGAACATGCATCATATGGCTCCGGGTTTCCTTTGTGGTTGTCTCCGCCATGGGAGGGGCTGCGTGAGAGGTGCGGTCCTCCTCCGCCATGGTGGCTGCTAGGTGGCGATGATGGTTTAGCCTTATTGATGTTTCCCTCCTACAACTTCTCACGCCTGTCGCGGTTGCTTGTCGGACACGGAGGGTCATGGTGTGACATGCTCATGTGACCATGGTTGCTATTGCGTCCTTCGTCGCGCCGAGGCTGCTGCATGTTATCGTGCATGATGATGCCGCCCTAAGGGTATCTTGGCGGAGGCATGCTTGTGCAATTGTGAGCCTTTGGGTATTCGTGATACCGAGGATGATGGGGAGGTGGGTGCGAACGTCGAGGCTAAGCCTTTCCTCTGTGGTCGGAGGATATGGAGATAGCATTAGTCCTGTTGCGTGCCTCCCTCTGGCTTTGTTCTGATGAACCCGTTTGAGATCCAACATCGTGAGGAGATCTTGCCCTTTGTTGCCTGGGGGCGCTATACTGACAATATGCCGGGTCAGACTCTAGACTCTGAGAAGTGGCCTTTTCCTACTGTTTGACAGCCTTGGAGACAAGGTCATACACCTGATCTAGAGCCTCCAGCGATCTATCATGCTCCATTAGTGTCTTGGTGACGGCCATATTGAGGGCGGGCATTGCCATGACTTGATTTCCCTCTTTGTCAATGTATGTCATGGCTTGTGCCGGCTTCGAAGGAGCCCACCTCAAGTTAGACCATATGACGGGATCGTTGATGAAGTGATCCAAAACTTTCTTGTTCTTCTGCTGCTTGAGAAGATTCTTGTATTCTGTCTCCATGGCCTTAGCCGCTTCGATTGATTTTTGCACCCTAGATAGATCTCGATCTAGATTTTCTCCTTGCTCCGCGATGTTCTATGCCTCTTCCAAAAGCTGCTGGCATTTCTCATCAAGCTATACAGCGTCCTAGATATGGGCTCTGGTCATGAGCTTGACGAGCAAATTCACATACATCACTCTATTTGCTGAAGTGATTTGGGCGGCCGTAGACATAGATGGCGGTCGAGGCAGATTTGCGGTATTGGTGTTGCTGGACCCGGTGGCCAGTTCCTGCGGTTGCTGCACGGGGATAGTTGGAGGAGGCATAGTCCTTGCCGGAGGATCCTCGGCGTTATCGGCTAGTCCCTTCCCGGTGTCCCGTGGCTTTGGAGGAGCTGCTCCGGTTTGGTGATCTTCTTCTATCACACTCCTGGTGGGGACTAGAACCTGATGGGAAGTGATGACCTTGTTGGTGTTCTCCTCACGGTTGATCTCCTCCTCCATCTCCTTCATAGCAGTGTCGAGTTCTTCCGCGTTGACGTCAATTTCCTCCAATTCCATGTTGATGTTAGCATAGAGCGTGTCTAGAATAGATTCGGAGGGAGCAGGATCCTCTTTGATGGCGGAGGATGATGCTGAGGAAACACGGCCATTGGGAGGCGGCAGCGGTGGCCCAGGTAAGGCGACGGGGCCGGCTTGGGCCAGGTCATCGGTAGCGGTGAAACTATTAACAGTGTCGACCTTCTGAGCGAGAGTGAGGTTCCCTGTGGCATGTTGCCTCCTTAGCATATGCCTAAGAAGTGTGTCGCGCACAAGCCCTTCGATGAAGCAGTAGATCGCGTCCTTGTTGGGGATAACCTTCCAAGTTGGCCCTCAGCCGGAGCCATATGGCGAGGTAATATTGGGGGTTCTCACCATCTCTCTGAACGCAACGAGCCAGATCTAAGATGATCACAACACCGACAAAGTGCGACCGCTGCTTTCCATACGCACGGGGAAACCCGTCGGATTTGCATTGGTCTTCCACCATTATATCCTGCATAGGGGCAGTTTGGGTGCGCCTTGAATTTTTCCTATCTAAGCCGGCAAACTCCAAAGAGAGATCTGACTTCAATCCTTTCGCGAACGTATCCTGCCCGGAGGCAATCCGTGCGGGCCTTGACGATCCTCTAGCTTCCTAGGAACTAGTGCCCGGGCCAGTTTCGCCGATGAAGAGGTGGATGCCCCTGATTGGAACAATTGAGTAGCGGGTGGGGTTAGCCTTCGCCGGGATCCATAACTCATCCGGATGGACGATCAGAACATTGCTAGAGAAGAGAACACGCACGATGGCTATGGTGTCATTGATTCTCGCGAAGAGATTGGACCTCGCCCGGTGTAGAGCTCGAAGCGCATCTTGCCCCACGGTGGGTGCCAACTGTCGTGGTATTGCCAACGAGTATGCCATGGAGGGCTCCTCAAAGAGCGTGTTTAGAGAGGTGGGGGAAGGCAGCGAGTTGGCAGGTACGAGCTACATCTTACCTAGGTTCAAATACCACAACGGTGGCAGAATCCTACTCCTTCTATAAATCACTATAATGGCAATATGCCGAGTTACAGGAATCGGTTCAATGTGCGAGGTTTTTAGTTGTGCGTGCCCTAAAGGCTCCCATAGGTCCAGCTTATAAAGGCCCCAGAATCTAGGGTTACAGGGAAAAGTCCTAGCCAGACAGGTTACAGAGTTCTACACTAATACAACTAGTATTACGTGTCTTGCACTCCAAGGCTCCGGGTTGGTCCGTGACTGCAGCGTAGCCTTCCTTTATCCGGCATGCGCATCCCTTCTGGATCCGTCTAACTGGGTTGCCCAGCAGGCCATGGGCCTTGCTACCAACTTTGGGCCACCCTGGTTAGCCGGTTTAGAGACATGCAATGGTGATACCCATTTAGCATATCCCCAACAGCTCTTGAGGTGCCCCTTGGTGCCCTATTATGGGTGGAAAGGCACCTTGGGTCGTCCAAGAGCTATTTGAATGTTTCTTCGACTTTCGGTAGGATTCCTCTAATCCATACCTACTTCAAACTGCCTTATTTTCCCAATCCAAAATTGCCTTGGGGAACCTTCCTTATCCCTTAAGACAAACATGGATTCACATATTACGGAACCTTCCAGACTACCTAAGATAGGCCAGGACATCCTGGACCCTTCCGGAACCTTCCATAACCTTCTAGAACCTTCGGCTCCTTCCAAAATCTTCCATATATGTCTGGAACCATTCCGAACACTCCCAGGACCATTCCAGACACTTCCGACATCATCCAGGACCTCTCGAAACCATTACAAGACTATCCGAGACACTCTCGGAACTCTTATCTCATCTCATTAATGCACAAAACTTATTTCGAACACTTTCGGCAATATTTTGGACACCTCCGATATATTTCGAGACAGTCCGAACACCTGCGGAATTACTTCTCTACTAAATATTCATTCTCAATCATATTCTAAATTACATTGAACTATTAAGTGTGTGACCCTATGGGTTCGAATATTTGCGGACATGTCCAGAACTCATTCTGTGACAATGATTATTATTGGCGCCTTGATACACGTAGTAACCCCCGCAATTAACACGAAGATCTTTATCGTGTGAATCATAGTATTAAGTCCCATACATATCGTATTGCTTCGTCGATACTTTACATTGCCCAAGATGAAACACTAGGTTATTCTCATTACCCGGCATGTACTCTTTACTCATACTGCACCATCGATATTCATGTGTTCAACATTTGATCACGTGTCCGGCCAGACGATGACAAACATCATAGTACATGAGTGGGCCCAAAGTGTATCTCTCCATTGTTATGAGTAGCAGTTTTCGCAAGCACCCCATGTGAATATTTGGCGTACCATCTGGTAAGAGCAAGTATCAACTTTATGATTACTCTGTTAAGAGCAACGTTTGAAGAATCTTTCGACGTCCCATATTGTACTCAAGTTCACATATGTCTCGTGGTGAAATGAAGTTTAGTAAAGGCAATACATTGTTTATGATAAACTACCGATAAAAATATTGACGATGTATTTCATGGTATATCATGTTGGGTGTATCCATTTTCGTTGTTCTTCCAACAACTCCAATATCGTATATCATTGGAAACTGCACAACACATTGTCGTTTTACCCATAATAAGGAAACCGGGACTATCAATGATACACGAACTAGTATTAGAGGCGAGACTGGGGATATTTAAATAGTGTTTATGATTGCACACATGTATTAGGGTTTTCCTCCAAATACACATTATCCAAAACTAATACAATTATAGCACAGAATAAACTTAATCATGAACATGAAATATAGAATAATACAAATTATTGTTGCCTCTAGGGCATATTTCCATCAGATCTATGGTGGTGGACCCTACTTTGGTGTTGTTGTGATGCAATATGAGAATGGCTGCTCTTTGCACGGGGCCTAGAGTCTCGAAATATATAGGTGACTTCATGAAATTTACAATGCTTAACCTAGCGGAGTTGTCACCACATGGTACGGGCAGGCCTTTCCCGTACAATAGGTCATTAAGCTTGTAGGAAGCTCCTTTTTTACCCCAGTTGACTTGGATGAGTAGGCAACATGATAATCGTCAAAAATGCTCCTAATTTCGCCTTGAAAGTGTGATTTCCTACACAACACAAATTAAAACCAAGGATTGCATATATTTGAAATAATTAGTCATTAGTAGCAAAGCTAGAGGGATTCTTGGTCAATTATTGACTTAAAATGCGATTTCAACATGAATAAAGATGGCTATTTTCATAGCGATCAAGAGGCTTTTTGTGTCTTTCAAGCTTGGTTGGATATAGTCAGAGTTCTTCTAAGTTTAAGATAAGAAACCCCTCTCAAATATCATGACGACATGTGTGATCCTGCACAACATGTCATCGAGGATGAGAGGGATATGAACTTGAATTTTATTTTAATGTTCATAGCCGTGTCAAACATCAAGGAAACCACAATATAATCTAAGATTTCTTGAGACCTACGGCAGACTGAAGACAGGGTTAGACATACTAAACTTCAGCAGGATCTCATTGAGCATCAGTGGCAGTTGTATGGTGGAAGATAGTCTCCTATTCTCATTTGTTTTCATTCTTATTCATGTGTGATTTAAATAATTCTTTGCATTCCGACCATTCCTTATTTTTGTACTTATTTTTATTTGCACTATTATTGTAATTTAAATAATTTTGTAGTATGTGATGTTAAAACAATAATAAGTTTGATTATTATTACCGTTATACTAAGAATTTGTTCTCTAAAGATATAGGTATTTCTATTTTCGTGCCCTTGTTTCGTTAGTTATACTCAGTTTTCCCAGCCGCTTAAATTTTTCTCACTTTTCTCCTAGCTATATTATGGAACCCTCGGAAGCGCTCGCATGCGCTCGGACTGAGGGATGTCGTCAGGTCAAAGGCTTGACAGCTACATGCCGAACGGTGGTGCCACATTGGGGGCAGGTCCTTCCATGGCTGTTACGTGGTGATGAGTGGGGCCAGGATACACGTCAGACCCTCCATCCATCTCTCGCGGACTTGTGGGACGCTTTGTGTGGCGGGTGCAGCCAATGACAAATGAGGCCGTTCTGTGGGGACATCAAAGCCAATGAATGATGGGGCCATCATGTGGGGCCCTACTGTGGGGCCGCCAAAGCCAATGACCGGTGGGGCCGTGAAGTGGGGTTGGAGGGAGGATTTTTATATTTGCCATGTTTTACTTTGCAACTTGCATATTTGCCATTTTGTGTGTCACTCACATGTGGTGGTCATGTGGGAAATATGCAAATTTCAAAGAAAAAGTTTGGCAGATATGAAAAATTGGCAAATATGCAAAAATCCCGGAATAGCTACTCCGCCAAACGTTGATAGGTGGGGTCATGTATGAAACACATGAGGTCGGATTTCTCTCTCATTCGCTCCCAGCCCCCAGCCCCGAGCATCTCCTATCCTACCGGCGGACAGAGCAACCATCGTTGGCGCGTCGATGACTCCGTCCTATAGTGGCGTCGGATGAACTGCCGTGCTGCACGTCAACCATAGCTCTAGCACATGTCCCGTCAGTATGCATTGTATGTTGAGGCAGTACCGACCGCAGGCAGGACCGCCGCCCACAACGACCAGGATTTTGTTCCGCCGCCATAGCTCGACGAAAGGTCACAACAATTGCTAGTAGTTCTTGGTAAGACCTTTTCTCCTACTCTACCCACCCTAATCAATTTGGTTCCTCGATAATGTAGGAGTAAATTAGTCTTCAAAGTCTGGTTGTAGCGGTTACATCGGAGAGGGTGGGGATTCGATCATGTCATGGCCACATTCTCCTTCTCCTACCACGTCGGAAGTGCAGGTAGCTCCTTCTCTTTGTACTACCATTGAATTTGAAGTGCCGCCATGGCCTATCGGACTGATTTTAATTGGGTTTGTTAGGGGATTGTTACAGTGTGCTATGTAGGCCGATGATCCACGGTACATTGCATACAGATTAATCAACCCAGTGGTCTAGCCAGATGATGGATTTGGAGGAGATGGTTGCCAATTTAGGCAATGAATTGGCCCGTAAAAACCTCTTGATATCGAGCGGAAGCGTACTGTCGAGGAAGAAAAGAAGAACTCAGAGATTATTCGCAAAGAGAAGTTGACACTTGAGGCTGATCTTGCTGTATCTGATCAAGTGGTAAAAAATATAAAAAATGAACTACAAGTGAAGGAGGAGGAGGAGAATAGTAGATTCATGTGGGTAGTTTTAGTAGTTGTCATCCCGTCCTAGCAGTTAACGTATGGGATTGTGGTGAAGGTGACACGTGTAATGATTAGTTGAATAGATAGCTAATTTAGAGAGTAGAATTGTTATTCAATGGATGGATGTGAGTTCCTGCTAATTTAGTCACTTTGCGGTGCCAAAGTTGTCAAGTGAATGCACTGCGAGGCCCGAGTTGCTTGCCATTGGATCTAGCTGCCCATAGTTGGTGTGCCAAATTCCTAGAGGTTCAAGTTGGGCGCCCTGTCAGTTCTGAACGTTGTGTCGCTTCCATCATGGCTTCCATGTAGATTTGCAGCATTGACGGCAGCATCCATTCCCCGTTCTTCTTGACGCTGGATTCTTCTTCTCTAGAGAGTCAATCTGTCAAAAAAACTACTACTCCCTCCGATCCAAATTATTTGACTCAAATTCGTCAAGATACAGATGAATATAATACTAATTCATGTCTAGATACAATCGAATCTAGATAAATCTAAATCAACTAATTTGGGTCAGAGGGCGTACTACTTATGAATCAGCTTTAGAGCATATCCCTCCAATCCATATTACTACTTGTCACTAAAATGGATGTATCTAGACATGTTTTAGTGCTAGATACATCCATTTCAACGACAAGTAGTATGAATCGTAGGGAGTATCAATTTTGATTCAAATGATACATATTTCGATCAAACTTATACAAGCCCACCAGATATTTTCAAAGCAAGTACTACTACTTACGAATCAGCTTTAGAGCATATCCACTGGTCTCACGGCTCAAATATATACTCCCTCCGACCCATATTAGCACTAAAATTTGACTAGATTCGTTCATATCTAGATGAATCTAAGTCAACTAATATAGGTCGGAGGGAGTATAAAATTTATTCCAATCATACATATATTTTAAGTCACAGAATTTTGGTTCAAATTTGGCTCAAATTTGTCCCAATATTAAGTGGACGGTGAGCTAGCTTCCCTACCTGTCGTATGTGTACTCCAAAAAGTACGGGAAAAGTGCTCCCATCCATCAGTCCATGAGGTACATCCGGACTTCACCGTCTAAGTGCACCTCGATGTGCCAGCCGCAGCCGCGACCTGCCTCCCACAGCATCGGTTCATGAGGGCTTGATATGGGCCATCGAAGTGATGTTGCGGATGATGGATTCAATCATCGTCGCATCGATGACCATTGTCGTCACCGCCGCCACCTCGGTGTCTTTCATCAGCAACGGATAAGGAGGTGAACGGAAGTGAGATAGACAGAGAAAGAAATTTCAGACGCTTAGATCCTCACCGCCGCACACTATTCAAGCCGCCATGCTTGGATCCGCACCGCCGCAAGCCGTTCCATCCCCCACGATTAGGTTCACGCCGCCGCACGCCATTCCAACCACTAGGCTTAGATCTGCGTTGTTGCACGCTGTTCCGACCCCCACACTTAGGTCCGTGTTGTCGCACGCTATTCCGACCACCAGGCTTAGTTCTGCGCCACCGCACGCCGCTTAGACCGCCAGGCTTAGTTCTGCACCGATGCATGCCGTTTGGACTATCGCGCCGCCGTACGTTGATAGGAGGGTAGGAAGATGCGGCTGGTATACGTGCGACAGGGAAAGGGAGGGAGAGACATCCAACCCGTCGGCTCTCCTCAGCGTATAGGGTAGGTGCGCCCATCGGGAAAGAGAGACCTCTAGCCCATCGGATCATGATGTATCCAATGGTGGTTGGACAAGATCTGTGTGACATACATATTGACTAAACAGAGCAGAACCAAACTGAGAGCTAGTTGATGTGGCTGGTATACGTGCGGTAGGGAAAGGAAGCGAGAGAAATCCAGCCTGTCGGGCTCTCCTCTCCGTACAAGGTAGGTGCACCCATCAGGAGAGAGATACCTCCAGCCCGTCGGATCATTATGTATCCAACGGTTATTGGCCAAGATCTGTGTGACATACATCTCGACCAATCAGAGCGCAGCATCCAATCTGAGCACAAGTTGAGATGTTGTGAGGGTTTGAGTCAGGAGAGAGGGGAAAAGTGAGGAAAATTTTAGCGGGGGGGGGGGTGAGGAAAACTCTAGAGAGAGGGGAAACTTACTAGATCTAAGGAAAACAAGGGCACTCAGATAAAAAATGAGTAAGAGAAATTCAAGCTTTTGGCATAAAAAATGGAAAATATGTTATTTGAACAAAATAATTCATCGTGGCCGACATTATATTGTTTGCAACTCAAAGGTACACAAGTGTTCCAAATTTGGCCTCATTTAGACAAAGTATGTTTTGGGATGGGTTATTTTGGAGGTTGATCGAGTAGAAAGCCATGCATCTTCATAGCTAGTAGCTCATTCCAAGAAGGGTTTAAGAAGTAGGTTTAGGGGATAAGTCCATTTCTCTTTATTTTCTTTTCCTTTATTATTCATGTTAGGTTATAGGCAACATAACAAGACTCCATTTGAAGGTTGCACTATGTTTTGAATTAAACTAACCATAGAACCATTTTTTGAATGTAATCACTTAGAAAAAGAAAAATGTGGCTGATTACAAGTTAATCCAAAATTTTCAATTTCATATGGTAAATCAATCCAAGATACACAAGTGTGGCAAATTTTGGATCAACTGGTCAATTTTTAAGCCATGAACTAGCTAAACCCCATGTGTTGACCACATGTCGAGGGTAAAACTAAGCAGTGTTAAGCAACTAGGTGCATGACCATAAAAACTTGCAATAACACATACATTATGGGATTATCCAACATAAACTTGGTAGCGTCACACTAGTTCGAATTCAATACAAACATTGACAGTAGTTCAAATTGATGACAGAAATTCAAAATAATAATTCAAATTCATTTTTTTCTTGCTCCTAGTGTTTTTAGCTGGGTTCACCACCTTGCTCCTGGTGATCCTAGCTGGAATATTCTCGGAGTCCACCATCAGCTTCTTCTGTTTGTTCCCTTTGTTCTTTTTCTATGAATCCAATGAATCAAGTGCTTCAGTCTATCGGACAAATGGTTTAATCACGTTTCGATCCTCTGGTTCATACGGTTCAAAAATATTTTCCTCCATTTCTTCAATATCCGTTCGTGTAATTCCTTTATGTTTGAACTCTGCTTCAATTTCCCATGCATTTGATGTAATCTCCCCTGCATTTCGTTCAATCTCCTCTCGATCGACTGGTTCAATCTCCCCTGCATTTGGTTCAAGATCCTCTGCATTTGGTTTAATCTCCTCTCGATCCATTGGTTCAATATCCCATGCATTTGGTTCAATCTCCTCTGCATTTGGTTCAATCTCCTCTCGATCTGTTGGTTCAATCCGCAATGTATCCATCGCTTCATTCTCCTCTTGTTCAAATACTCCATTCTCATCTGCATTTGCTGCTCCCGCCTGATCATCCATTCCATAAGCTTGGTCCACTGCATTTTTACAAATCCTAGCAATGTGCCCTAGGATCCCACAACGTTTGCACTTACATCGTCGAGGTGGCGCAATACTCTCTGCACTAGCTCTGATCATATTCTTCCTTGGCCTACTTGCTATCCTAGTAAAAACTGGAGGGTATAGCTTGAAGCCTGGATCCACTTCCATCCATTGGTCTTTTCCCAACAAGGCTGGAACATTCTGAGCATATGCTGCCCTAAATTTGGAAATAGAGAAATACTTCGAGACGTACTGATCAACTTCGCCCTCTTCACCACCTAGAACACCCATGAGAAACAATGCATGTATGCAGCGTTTCCCACGGAGCTGCTGAAAGATCACGGATGCGGCCTAGAGGGGGTGAATAGGCGGTAAAAGAATTTTATAAGATGGGCTTAACAATGGCTGAATAAAACTATTGTTTTGTTTTGTTAAGGACAAAGCCAATATATGCTAAGGTTCACCTATGTTAACCAACAAATTATGCTAAGCAATACAAGAAACAATGTGATAACAAGATAGAATACTTCAAGCACGAAGGCTATCACAATGTAAAGTGCATAAGTAAAGACCTCGGGTATAGAGATAACCAAGGAACGTGGGGACAACGCTATTTTACCGAGTTCCTTCCACAATGGAAATACGTATCATTGGAGGGGTGGGCGGTACTAAGACCACCAACGCCACAAGAGGCCTCACCCTATTCTCCCGAGCACCCGCCATACGGCAAGCACCCGATCCACTATGGGACAGTTGAGGGTGGTCACCAAACCCGTACAATATTGGGGCAATCTCCACAACTTAATTGGAGGCTCCCAATAAACTCCACCAAGGACACAAACTTGAGGATAGCTCCACAACTTAATGGTATGCCCTAAGAACACACCACAAAGGCCACACAACTGTCTAGGGTTCCAAGAACCCAAGAGGGACAAGCTTCTTGATTTTCACCAACCAAATCCTCCGAGGAGAAATCAAACCGATGCACCAAATTCAAAAGGCAAGAACACCACAAATATGCTCCAATCCTTCATTCTCAATGTCCAATAAATCTATTAAAGCAATTGGGAGAACAAGAGAAGAAGAACACAAAATCCTCCAAGATCTATGTCCCAAAGAATCACTCATAAACAGATGATTTGGTTTAGTCAAATAGATCTCCTCTATATTCCTATCAAATATTGTCAAGAATCATTGGAGGGGAATAAGAGAATCAAGCTCAAGGGATTAACGAAAATGGGGCAAAGGCTTGAAGAAATAGAGGAGAAGAAGCTTATAAAAGAGAGATATATAAATAGGGGGGGCCTAGAAATCAGCCGTTGGGGCCAACTGTCGGCTGGGCCAGTAGTACCGCTGTTGGGCCGGTACTACCGCCAAGCACCCCAGCAGCGCAAGAGCGGCAAGCGCTGGATAATGCAGCAAGCGAGGCTAGAGATCAAGATGCAAAGCAAGCGCGAGAGAGAGAAAGCGATGCAGCGCACGCAGGGGATTGGGGCGGGGCACAATACATGTAGCGAGGGAGTCAACATGGAGCAGCGAGCGTGCCATCATGGGAGAGAGGGGATCAGGGAGGGTGCACAGTGGTAGGCTACAAGGAAGCGGCGGCCACAGGAGCAGGCGGGCGAGCAAGCATCTAGGCCGGCCCGGTAGTACCGGCCCAGCCGGCCAGTACTACCGGTTGGGACAACCGGGCGACACAGAAGTGAAGCCCGTGCGCGCATGGCGGGCGATAGCGGCAGAGGTACTACAGCTCGGCCCAATAGATTTTTTCTTTTTATTTTTATAAATCAAATAAGAGGCAAATTTCCAAATGATATAACTTGAGTTAGGAATCTCCGATTGACCCGAAACCAATTTTGTTGGGAAGAGGATTACAAGAGCTACCCAATAAAATATTGGTTACCACCAAGCGAGAATATTTGATGTATTATAATGTGAGATACCTCCCTTGGTGAAAATCCAAAAAACCGCCAAGATCAAAAATGCGACAAGATACAAAAGGGAAATCCGTTTTTGGTGAACTAGAGCTTGTCATGAATATTACCACAAGCTCTAGAGCCTCAAAAGATAAGATACAAATACCAACCAAATACAATGATGCTAAGTATGAAAAGGTTTGAGCTCTCTCCGAATGATCTGATCGAGTTACTCACTCGAGAGCCCCTCTTGATAGTATGGCTATCTTTCCTAAACCCGATCTCCCAACTAACAACATGAGATCGGCAAAAGGGAAAACCTATCAGGATAATACCTTTTCCCTGAGCATTTCCACTTGAGATCGATGTAGACGATCTTGATCTTCTCAAGATGGAACACCTTTCTTGATTCCTCTTCATCGATCCATGACCACCAAGGATGGAAAGCATCAAACATGAGATCTTCTAGAGATGGCGTATTTTGATCTTCAAAACACTTCTTCTTCATATCATCTACCTTGAAGCCAACACATGCTTCAAGTGATGACAATGGACAAATCCTACAAGTGCAACTTAATACACACATTAGTCCAGAAAGATTGTCAGTAATTACCAAAACCCACACATGGGAGCCCACACGCTCTTTCAGCTGCCATTTCCTGTAATGGCATGTCCTATCAACCAAACTCACTGGATACCTCCATTGCCTATATTTACTATCAGTATACGTTACCTTAGCCTCCATTCCTCTTCTAATGCATTTCATCTTCAATTGTTTTACCCTAGCATGCAAAGCCTTAATCAAAGATGGGAGGATGAGATGGCCATCATATACTGTTGATGCAATTCTTTGACACAAATCGATCTTTATCATGATCATCTGCCTAATCTTATAAAATATTTTCCATAGCATAAGCCCTTTCATTGACTTGACCTTTGCATTGAAACTCTCTTCAAGGTTACTTGTTACATAGTCTACCTTGCAAATTTCATTGAATCGGCTTCTTGACCACACCATTCCATGATGTGCATCCAAGTACTCCTTCATCGCAGGTTTTTGTTTATACAACACTTTCAAATGATATAGATGCTTCCTCAAACTGTATGTGTATGAAGTTGGACATAGTTTGTCAGTAGAAAATTTACCCTTGAATTTCTTTGTAAAATTCTGCACTAAGTGTCGCATACATTCCCTATGCTCCACTCTGAGGAATACTGCTTCTACAGCTTTCTCCAAACCTTTGCAAGCGTCTTTGTGGATAGTAAGTCATGGTGGATGACCTATAAGGTCGCACAAATTATCCAGAAACCAAGTCCAACTTTCCTCTTACTCAATCTCCAGAACTCCATAAGCAATGGGGAACATCCAATTGTGGCCATCAATTGTAGTAGCAGCTACTAGCTGTCCTTTAAATCTGCCATGAAGAGTTGTTGTATCCACGGCCAAATAAGGCTTGCAACCATCTAGAAACACTTGCCAGCAGGCTTTGAAACAAACAAAAGCCCTTCTAAAACATTCCTTCTCCATTGTCTTCCCTCTTATTTTGTACCGAACTTTATGTCTGTCTATCTGTACAACACTACCCGGAATAGCCATCTCCACTTCAGCTATGAAGCTGTAAAGAAACTAAAAACTTTCATTCCATGGACCACTGATCCTCTCAAGAGCCATTTCCTTTGCATAGAACATCCTCATGTAAGATACTGTAATATTAAACTTTTTACAAACTTCTTTTATGAGTTCTGTTGCACCAAGTGATGGGTTCTCTCTCATCCAATCCATGGTTGCATCTGCCAACCACCTAGTCTTTGCTAGTTTTGTTTTGTCCTTTGGTTGTCCCCCTTGAGGTGGAAAAGAATGTTCGAACTGGTTAATTTTTATCTGAAACATAATGAAAATGTCAGGTACAGCTAACAAACTCTACAAAATGATCTAAAATACACAACTGGTTGTAATACCTGAACCAAACTGCTCTTGAGCATAGTGGATGCATGCATCCTCCACCTATACCTCTTGTATGGGCACTTCACTGTGAACCTTCCTGGCTCACTCTTAATAACATCATAATCCTTATTGGTGCAAATGCAATATGTAGTAAGGGAATTACGACAGTCCCGCATCATTTCAAATACGGTGCCTTCTGAAATCTTAGGATCGTCCCTGTCCCACTCAATTACTAGTATGTCCTCACCATCTGTGACACCCCCGAGATCAGGGCTAAACAAATCCCAGACCTCCATCTGAAATAAGCTTAGCCTTGAGCTCGAGAATATCTAATGAAGAATCGGTAACACGGTAGTGACCCTACGACACAAAAATTTATTACAGCAAGCTCATAACTAAGCAGAGAACCAAATTATTACAAGCAGAGGTCACTGACCACAAACATCAAACAACGGAAGGAAAATTATGCTATTAAGTATAGCAAACTTAACAAATGGCCTAAGAGGCCTGAAGCATAACGATGACGTCCTAGCCCATAGATTCCAGGCTGCCGGCCGGGAACCCAAGCTACTCGTCAATGTCGATGTAGTACGGAACTTGTCTTCAGGGGAACACTTACTCTGCCAAAAGTATCAACAAGGCAAGGGTGAGTACCGGGTGTACTCCGCAAGACTTATGGCTGGTGGAGTTGTTTTGCATAAAGCCATCTTTGTTTATAAAACAAGAGAGAGAGAGAGAGAAGAAGCTCGTCTATTCAGAGTATCTTAAAAGGGATAAGAGAGCGACATCTCCAAAGTATTGATCATCATCTTTTGATATCCACCGAATCATCATCTCCTGAACAAGGATCACCCCCTCGTACCCATGAGGAAGCATCCTTAACAAACATTAGTTGCCAAGTTTTACGATTAGGTTCATGTTCTCTATGATATCCCATCCGTTCCCAAGTCATCCATAACCGTGCACACGGCTTTTCGAAAGATTATTACCCTACAGGGGTGTACAACTTTACCCACACGTACCATCCGACACTTAATGCCAGATCATTAGTCCCCTTCCTTGGAAGGCCGGCAGAGGGTGTGGTTGGACACTACCTTTACCTTGCTTTCGCCGAGACCATGAGTCACGCAATAAGTATTTTTCCGCCATAATGGGTCAAATCCTGAAGTCGTTACTTAAAGATGTGAGGCGAGGTTGGTTTACCAGGGGCGCCATCAACCCCAAGCAACCGCGGCCACGCTTCCCTACCTGTTATGAATGCACCTCCTTCACCTCCTTCTTTAGAAAACATTTTCAATGCGTATGTCGAATGGAACGCCCAAACTATGTGACTCATGGAATCTACTAGGCAAGTTAGTCAATCATGGGGTCCCCATTTACCCCATGTGGTTGTACTCTCGTCTTGGTTCAAGAGGTAAGAACCTAGGGTCCTAAGGGTGGCGAGCATGGGACTAGAAAAACCACATCCCACTATGGCCTCCCATACAAGCCTTAGCATGTTTAATCTCATATCACTGATCTCATGTCATCACGTTCTCCTGCCATACCAAATTATTTGCATCTGATGCATCATCTGGATGGACCAGACTCAACAACTATGCATGGATAAGCAGGACACAGGTATAAGCTCTAGCAGTGCACACACGCCAAACCTAGTTATGCTAGGATCAGTGGATCAGGTAATATAAGCTCAAAGGGAGTAATGCAATAGATAGGATACTGTATCTATCGATAAAAGACCATAGTAGAATTGTATGCAACATGGTAGAATTGAAATGCTTTCGAAATCATGGGATTATATCATGGTGGGGCTATGCTTGCCTTTGCCAGTTGATAATAGATAATCAGATCTTCGGGTGCCTTGTACTTGACTTGATTATAATTGGTCAAGTATTGTTCGTCAATCTTCGAGATTCGACGGTGTTGATCTCTAAATTCGATCTCGATCTCGTATTCTACCGGGAAGAAGCAAACACCAGAAATAAAGGGGAAACAGTCAACAATGGCATCGATGCAATGCTCAAGCAAGAATGATGATATGACAAGTTAAATTGTATTGAAAAGTAACCCTAAGGCATGCTTGACAGTTTAAACGGGGTTCCGAGGGGTGAAAACCCTAATTCGGGGAAACTCCGGAATCATATGAAAGGGGTTACTATGTTGTTCTAATTATACTTTTCATGTAAGTTGATTAACAATGCATGATTATAGAATAGATAGATAGTTCTCATTTTTCTGAACATTTTGTATTTTATTTGTATTTTTCCGACTTATAAATAATAAGTTATTGAATTTACAATATTTAAATCATTTTCTGGAATTATAAATCAATTTAAAAGGTTTATTGCGTCATCATGATGTCAGCACAGGGGAGGGGTGGTTTTACACCGGTGCAAAGACTAGCCGGAGAGGTTGACGGGTGGGGATAAAGCCACCTCAGCATCCACGCAGGCAAAGTGGGACAGGGGGGGCCGGTTTGACCAGGCTGACCACGCGCTGGTGTCACGATGACGTCGGCATGACGTCAGCTGGGGATTGATCATCAGATCGTGGGTCGATCCGTCGATCGGGAGCACCCTGGATGCGGGGCTGGTCTCACTCGACTCAGCGCTTCGCGTTGAGCCAGAAACGGGCGGCGCTATGCGGGGTGGTTGCAGGAGTTGCCGGCGGCGAGCTCAACTGCGGCGGCGGAATGAGGCGCACGACGCAGGCACGATACAGGAAGCAAGAGGGAGCACTGGGGGTACCAGGGGAAGCATAAGCTCACCGTGAACACGATAAGACGGTCGGCGAAGCAACCATGGCCGGAGACGGCAGTACTCGGCGGTGACATCCGTCGGGGAGAGGAGATCGTCGGCTCGATTCCAGCAAAACGGAGGCACCTCGACTCGATTCATTTAGCAAGCAGGCAAAGACCGACAGGGCGGAGCTCGGGGCATCTTCGATGGAGCTCGGCGGGGCTTGGAACGATGCCGATTCGTCATCTTTGTTATCTAGGGTTTCGGCCAAGAGAGGGGAAACCAGGAGAGAGCGCGAGAGATAGTGAGATGGGTATGGGGAGAGAGAGGACGTCGCGCTAGTTCTTATCCTTGAGCTCATCGGCGGCGGCGAGCATCGCAACGCGAGGGAGATCGAAGGCGAAGGCGCTGACACGGAGCAGCTTGCCGGCGGGAGGAAGACGACGAGAGAAAGGTGAAGGGGTATGCGGGCCAGGGTTGGGCTGGCTTGGGCTGTTGCTGGGCCGCATGAGGCTGCTGGCTGACGACAAAGAAGGAAAGGGAGAAGTGGGCTGGTTGGGCTGCGTCCTGGGCTACTGCTGCTGCTCTATTTTATTTCTAGAAACTTTTTCCTTAATTCTGTTTTCATTTCTCCTTTGCATTTTCAAATCCTTTTCAGTTTTAAACAGTTTGAAAATACCAAAGAGTTTTGAAATCATTTTAAATATTCAGGGGCCCTTTATACCAATTTGGGCTCCAATAAACTTTGATACTTTTCAAAATATGAAAACCATTTGAATGCAATTCAAAGAGAGGGGGAAAACTAGGGTTTAGGGTTTTATTTATTTTCTTCAATGCATAATTTAAATGATGATGCTCATGCAATGCACAATCAAAACCCTAATATATAATTATCTAGACATGGGTTGTTATAGCTCTATCCCCCTTACGAGAATCTTGACCCGAGATTCCAAAGGTAGGAAGAGAAACAGAGAGATAAAGAAACAGGATCACTCTAAAGATAAGAGGGAAACACACTAACAACACACAGAGTATCTCATGGTCAGCTCATGAATGGAGTGTTTAGAAACAACTCTCAGATGACAAACATGAAACACGTCAAAGTAACGGAGGAAACAAGAGGAGATGGTTTCAAGTTGTTAGATAGATGGTCTTCATAAGGATTGAGACCATGGAGCTCACAGAAGAGTTTAAACTTCTGAGAAGGGAGGTTCCAACAAAGAGAACATGACCACAAACTTCGATAGAGTACCTCTACTAAATGGATTAGGTAGAGATTTCAGGTTGCGGAGATATGGATCAACAAAACCGAGTTGTTGAACTACTTTTGACATAAAAGGGTCATTTTTTTATTCAACAGAAGGCCAATACAGAAAGGTATTTTGGTGGAGAGAACTCATAATAGTCACAAGAAACATGTAGCAAGAAAATTTCTGATTACCAAAATCATAGTCATTCTTAAAATAGGTTTGAGAGAACGAAGGAAACTCTTTATTCATCCAGGTTTATCTGAATCTTTGCCAAAGATTATGATATCCCTTTACACCACCAAGATGAATAATTAAGAAGATTCCTGATAACACGAGAAGAAAGAAACTTCATTCTCAGACTTCAATTATTTGGCACAACAAAGTGTTTGTCAACATAAAAGAGTCTGGAGGATCGACCGAGAGATATTTAGCAACAATACTTTAAATGTTCTCCTCGATGTTCGAGAAATCAAACATCAAGTAAAGGTCAGACTTCGGATTTAAAGGAACCATAAGCACAACTCCTATAATAACATATAGAATAAGTCTCATGAAGGGTTGTTGTTATTGGTGAATCAAGGGAATATGTCAAGAGGTCTTTCCGGCTAAGTTTGTGTCAATGATTACATCAATCTTGCCAGATTTACCAAGAGACCTATGTCAAAACCTTAAGGAACACCAACCATCGTATCTGCTTGAGATTCAGATGTGGTTAGGTGGTATGATATTTCAGGCTCAGCATGACTGAATTGAAAGTTTGCAACATTTACCACAAAGGTAAAGTTACTAGATTCTCAAGATATGGACTACGGTGTAAAGCTCCAAAAGAGTGAACTAAATTGTTAGACCCATGTATTAGCAACTTGTCGAAAGACAACTGCACACACATAAGGTACTGTCAATAAAACACACATGTGTCATTAAGGAAAGAGAGATAACTCTGCTCGAGTTCACGACGACATCTTTCGTCAACTGCACTTGAACCGGAGAAGGTTACTTCTATAATCCAGAACTCATACTTCGAAATGACCCGAAGAAGGTTCTCGAAAGTTTCCAACATTAATGCCCAATGTTCCATATGAATCCAATCTAACATGGAGAGGATAAGGATGTCATCGATGGGCTCAATAACAAACTTATCGAGACACTCCAAGAAGATGGACTCATATGTTGCTAGAACAAGGCAAAAATACTGGTCAGACCAAAGAACATGAAGATGTACACAAGTGAAATATCACAAGCATAAACACCATCAAGATAGTCCTTGGGACTGAGTTTGATTTGACGATAACCCAAATCAAATCAAATGTGGGGAAAGATAACATATCCACAAAGGAGATATTATCTAACTTCAGAACGAACAAAACTATACATCCCTTTAGGAAGGAACAGAGTCGGATAGAACTTTTGTCTTACAACTCTCCAGGTTGTTGTTTAAGTTCAACCAACTTATTCAGGGGTATCCAATATGGATCCTTGGAGAAAAGAGCAGTTAAGAGAACTTGCTTGCTCAAGAACTTGACAACACGTTCATGTGGCAACATGGCGATACTTCTAGTGGACACCTAGAATATCACGAACCACCGATATGTCACTTTGTTCAAGAGGAAACTTGCTTTGTAAGGCAGGAAGGCACAGTCTCAGAGCTTCGGCATGAGCCTAACTCTTTGACTAAAGAGAGTACCAGAACAATGGACTTGGTAGCACGATCATCCTTTGCTTGGTGATAGGGTTAACCAATCACGCTGAGAATGACACAAATGTCCTTAGAGTTCAAAACAATAATTGCTAAGAATCTCAGATGGCCACATTGTTATGCACACGCATCACTCACGAGCGCAAAAGCTCGAGGAAGGGTGGGTAAAAATGTGTGGTAGTATCACTTCATTAAGGGTTCATGAAACTCAACATGACCTCTTAGTATAAAAGAGTGTAATACTTCAAGATAGAACAGAAAGAAGCTAATCAATGCCTCTTGATCTGCGGATTACAACACTTTGACCTGGTCCTAGATATGACAAGGTACTAGATTTTGTTTCTCCTAACATCCCGAGATGGTTTGTCATGACAAACCACAAGAGTAACTTACATAGGAAGACAGCAATGCAAATTTACTACTTGGCTACCAACCGGTAAACAAAGGTCAAAAAACAAGGGAAAAAGGTGAACATGCTTAGGATAGAATCCCGAGATGTGGATGCATAGATTAGCAATCTTCCGAAAACCAATGCAGAGAAGGGGTAAGGTGTGGCAGAGTCACGAATATAGATGTGAGACTATCGACGAGTACTCTTGTCGTGATCTATTTGGTTCTATTAAAGAACATCTGTCATAGCATGTGGTAGGGGAAGTCCTTAGTTGTCGCAATTCAATTGCGACAAAGACCACAAACTTGGAGACTAGAATTGTAGTACCAGCCATCCTGAGGTAATGTGTGAACATTAACGGCAGGGTCAAAAGAATGGATCTTGGTTTAAAGGTCAGCTTCATGTACAAGATTCACAACACCAGAATCCAGCACAATCAGGGATCTTAGGTTCAAGTCCAAGGGTTAAAATCCAAGGAAAGAAGTAACTACTACTTGAGTGACAAAGCGTACACTGCAAGATAGTAATCACGAGGTAGCTTCCAAGAGAAGAAATGACTTCTGAAGTACCAAACAAACGAAAAAGGAGGCACACGAGGCGAAAGGAAACATCGAAGCCTAGAATAGAACATTGACGAACCATCAACATGATGTTGTGGACCCATAAAATAGAGAGATTATGATAGACAGAAATCTCACAAACGATTAGGATCAAAGGGAAACAAGAAACACACACAACTAACTCTAGAGAACTCAACACTAGGTCAAATGGTTGAGAACCGGCATGCCTGAAGAAGCACCTAACTTTTGAAAGACTGGATGAGATAGCAAAACTTTTCCAAATCAACACAATATAAGGTAACCCAGAGTTAGAGTGAAACTGGATAAGGAGAAAGAGAAGCATACTAGAGTTTTCGCAAGTACTTTTCATCTTTTAAAATAGTTTTCACAAACACTAGACTCAACATCGACCAATAGCAAGGTTTTTATACGGTCGGTACTACTCCGATACCAAGACCTGTGACACCCCCGAGATCAGGGCTAAACAAATCCCAGACCTGCGTCTGAAATAAGCTTAACCTTGAGCTCGAGAATATCCAGTGAAGAATCGGTAACACGGCAGTGACCCTACGACACAAAAATTTATTATAGCAAGCTCATAACTGAGCAGAGAACCAAATTATTACAAGCATAGGTCACTAACCACAAACATCAAACAACAGAAGGCAAATTATGCTATTAAGTATAGCAAACTTAACAAATGGCCTAAGAGGCCTGAAGCATAACGATGACGTCCCAGCCCATAGATTCCAGGCTGCCAGCCGGGAACCCAAGCTACTCGTCGATGTCGATGTAGTATGGAACTTGTCTTCAGGGGAACACTTACTCTGCCAAAAGTATCAACAAGGCAAGGGTGAGTACAGGGTGTACTCCGCAAGACTTATGGCTGGTGGAGTTGTTTTGCATAAATCCATCTTTGTTTATAAAACAAGAGAGAGAGAAGAAGCTCGTCTATTCAGAGTATCTTAAAAGGGATAAGAGAGCGACATCTCCAAAGTATTAATCATCATCTTTTGATATCCACCGAATCATCATCATCTCCTGAACTAGGATCACCCCCTCGTACCCATGAGGAAGCATCCTTAACAAACATTAGTTGCCAAGTTTTACGATTAGGTTCATGTTCTCTATGATCTCCCATACGTTCCCAAGTCGTCCATAACCGTGGACACGGCTTTCCGAAAGATTATTACCCTGCAGGGGTGTACAACTTTACCCACACGTACCAACCGACTCTTAATGCCAGATCATTAGCCCCCTTCCTTGGAAGGCTGGCAGAGGGTGTGGTTGTACACGACCTTTACCTTTCTTTCGCCGAGACCATGATTCACGCAATAAGTATTGTTCCGCCATAATGGGTCAAATCCCGAAGTCGGTACTTAAAGATGTGAGGCGGGGTTGGTTTACCAGGGGCGCCATCAACCCCAAGCAACCGCGGCCACGCTTCCCTACCTGTTATGAATGCACCTCCTTCTTTCAAAAACGTTTTCAATGCGTATGTTGAATGGAACGCCCGAACTATGTGACTCATGGAATATACTAGGCAAGTTAGTCAATCATGGGGTCCCCATTTACCCCGTGTGGTTGTACGCTCGTCTTGGTTCAAGAGGTAAGAACCTAGGGTCCTAAGGGTGGCGACCATGGGACTAGAAAAACCACATCCCACTGTGGCCTCCCATACAAGCCTTAGCATGTTTAATCTCATATCACTGATCTCATCTCATCATGTTCTCCTGTCATACTAGATTAGCTGCATCTGATACATCATCTGGATGGACCAGACTCAACAACTATGCATGGCTAAGAAGGACACAGGTATAAGATCTAGCAGTGCACACACGCCAAACCTAGTTATGCTAGGAGTAGTGGATCAGGTATAAGCTCAAAGGGAGTAATTCAATAGATAGGATACTCTATCTATCGATAAACCACAGTAGAATTGTATGCAACATGGCAGAATTGAAATGCTTTCGAAATCATGGGATTATATCATGGTGGGGCTATGCTTGCCTTTGTACTTGACTTGATTATAATTGGTCAAGTATTGTTCGTCGATCTTCGAGCTTCGACGGTGTTGATCTCTGACTTCGATCTCGATCTCGTATTCTACCGGGAAGAAGCAAACACCGGAAATAAAGGGGAAACAATCAACAATGGCATCGATGCAATGCTCAAGCAAGAATGATGATATGACAAGTTAAATTGTATTGAAAAGTAACCCTAAGGCATGCTCGACAGTTTAAACGGGGTTTCGAGGGGTGAAAACCCTAATTCAGGGAAACTCCGGAATCATATGAAAGGGGTTACTATGTTGTTCTAATTATACTTGTCATGTAAGTTGATTAACAATGCATTATTATATCATAGCTAGATAGTTCTCATTTTTCTGAACATTTTGATATATTATTTGTATTTTTCTGACTTATAAATAATAACTATTGAATTTACAATATTCAAATCATTTTCTAGAATTATAAATCAATTAAAAAGGTTTATTGCGTCATCATGATGTCAGCATAGGGGAGGGGGTGGTTTTACACCGGTGCAGAGACTAGCCGGAGAGGCTGCCGGGTGGGGCCAAAGCCACCTCAACATCCACGCAGGCAAAGTGGGACAGGGGGGCCGGTTTGACCAGGCTGACCACGCGCTGACATCACGATGACGTCGGCATGACGTCAGCTGGGGATTGATCATCAGATCGTGGATCGATCCGTCGATCGAGAGCACCCTGTGATGCGTGGCTGGTCTCACTCGACTCAGCGCTTCGCGCTGAGCCAGAAACGGGCGGCGCTATGCGGGGTGGTTGCAGGAGTTGCCGGCGGCGAGCTCAACTGCGGCGGCGGAATGAGGCACATGACGCGGGCACGATACAGAAAGCAAGAGGGAGCACTGGGGGTACCAGGGGAAGCATAAGCTCATCGTGAGCATGATAAGACGGTCGGCGAAGCAACCCATGGCCGGAGACGGTAGTACTCGGCGGTGACATCCGTCGGGGAGAGGAGATCGTCGGCTCGATTCCGGCAAAACGGAGACACCTCGACTCGATTCATTTAGCAAGCAGGCAGAGACCGATGGGGCGGAGCTCGGGGCATCTTCGATGGAGCTCGGCGGGGCTTGGAACGACGCTGATTCGTCGTCTTCGTTAGCTAGAGTTTTGGAAAAGTGAGGGGAAACCAGGGGAGAGCGCGAGAGATAGTGAGATGGGTATGGGGAGAGAGAGGACGTCGCGTTGGTTCTTATCCTTGAGCTCATCGGCGACGGCGAGCATCGCAACGCGAGGGAGATCGACGGCGAAGGCGCTGACACGGAGAAGCTTGCCGGCGGGAGGAATACGACGAGAGAAAGGCAAAGGGGTATGTGGGCCAGGGTTGGGCTGGTTTGGGCCGTTGCTGGGTCGCAGGAGGCTGCTGGCTGGCGACAGAGAAGGAAAGGGAGAAGTGGGACGGCTGGGCTGCGTCCTAGGCTGCTGCTGCTGCTCTATTTTATTTCTAGAAACGTTTTCCTTAATTCTGTTTTCATTTCTCCTTTGCATTTTCAAATCCTTTTTAGTTTTAAATAGTTTGAAAATACCAAAGAGTTTTGAAATCATTGTAAATATTCAGGGAGCCTTTATACCAATTTGGGCTCCAATAAACTTTGATACTTTTCAAAATATGAAAACCATTTGAATGCATTTTAAAGAGAGGGGGAAAACTAGGGTTTAGGGTTTTATTTATTTTCTTCAATGCACAATTTAAATGATGATTCTCATGCAATGCCCAATCAAAACCCTAATATATAATTATCTAGACATGGGGTGTTACACCATCATACTCGGCTAAAACGAGGATGTCATTGTTCTCCTCATTCTCTTTGTCATCAGTGTCATCAAATCTGGCACTATGGGCAATTTCATCAGTGTATTGATCCTCTAGTGCATGTTTACTAAATCTATCTACCAATTCAGGAAACATCAACTCATGCTCATCATCTAGTGGAGGCGCTCCCTCGTCAGGCTCTGCTTCGCCCTCCACATCGGCCACACGAGCGATTTGGCTTACACTCGCAGTGCGAACAGATGGTACTGATGTGGAACTATAAGGAGCGTTGGGGTGCACAATATTAGCAGAGACAATAGAGACACATGATGCCCGACCACCAGATGATGATTTAACCCTCTTTCCCGTGTGCTCAACTTTAGGTTGCACATGGAGACAAATTCGACCAAAATGTTAAGCAACATTCAAAGAGAAAAGCATTACCAGATCACCATCGCTAATTAGTGGGAGAAATATTTGCTCGCTAATGTTGAAATATTGCAAATTAACTAAATCGCCACTACTCCAGGGGAATTTATAATAGATTTTATCCTTCAAATCTCTGAGAGTTATGGAGGTTGAAGCCATCGCTGGGAAGTCAAATCCAGAGAGATATTGTTCACAACCACGAATTATGCTAGTATCCAGTCTAACCGCCAGCCAAAATGCCAGCACTAGATCAATCCTATTCGAAAAGCAAGGAAAATAGTTAAGCACCAGCGTTCACGCTCAAATACTTCCTATAATCAATCCACAAAGGGAAATGATGCTTACCCAGATGAAATCCATGCGTTAGATCCCTCTGATTCCACCTAATATTCTCCGTTCTCGATGGGGATGGACCGTATACCAGCCGGCGTTGCATACTGTTCCGCAAAAGGGGTAGATCTATAGGGGCGGGAGCGGAGCCGGATGTGGAATGGGCTCCATGGCTAGGGGGAGGGGGCGACTCTAGGGCCGAGGATGACATAAGGTAGGAGGGAACGATGGCAGTGCAGCGGAGGGGCAGTGTGGGAGTTGTTCCAGGCTTGGGGGAGCGAATGCTTTGGGTGATCGAGAATGGCCGGTCCGACGTGTCTCCATGCAGCCCCACCCTTTACCACGTATGGAAGACCTGTCACAACGCGTCCCCACCCTTCACCATGTATGTAGGACCTGTCCCAACATGGCCCCACCCGTCAGCATGTAATGGTCGAGGCCACGTAACGTAACGCTCAATGCACGACCCATCCCAATGCGGTCCCACCCAGCATGTAACGGTCAAGCCTTTGACCTGACAGCATCCCTCCATCCGAGCGACTATGAGCACATGCGTGTAGGGGTTCGTAGCATGGAAAACAAAAAATTCTACCGCATGAACACACAATCAAGATCTAATCTATGATCAAGCCAAGATCTATCTACTAGATCGGTGCAACAAGTTGATAGAGTACTAACCCTCAAAGATCCAAAGCGGTTAACGAGAGCAGATTATCGTGGGTTATGTAGTCGTTCACTTGCCTATCCCAAGATCGCATAGATGATTCTTCTGGCGCCGTGTTTCGGCAGCGCTCCCGTAGTCGGTCACACGTACGGTACTCGAGGAAGACCTTCCTCTCCCTTGTTCCAGCAGGCAGCGGAGGTTGTATCTCTCTCCTCGCGATTCCGGCAGCACGACGGCGTGGTGTCGGAAGTAGAGGGGATATCCCGCAGGGCTTCGCCTAAGCCAGAGCGGGTACGGTGGAGTAGAGGGAGCCCCGATGATCTAGGGTTTAGAGGCCGAGGTTTAGAGGTAGCTAGCAATTAGGGTTTAGCTAGTTGGTAGCGGTTTAGAGGAGATCTATATTGGTCGCAACTAGAGAGGGGGGCGATGACCAACCTAGGGTTACTTGTGTAGGCAAGGGGGGCATCCTACCCCTCCTTTTATAGGTGGGGAGGCGCCAAGGGGAAGGGAGTCCTCCCCCAACTCCACTTCATGTGGCCGGCACAAGGGAGAGGGAGGATTCCTTCCTTATGTAGAAATCCTTCTCTCCCTCCACTTGGAAATATTGTCCCAGTTTGACTTTTCAAACTCCCCTTTTAACTTTCAAATTAGAGATTGATTTCTCTCTTTCAAGTGTCTAGCCAAGTGACCTAGGACATGATGCAACCATTCCACTTTGTCATGACACATCGATGTACCCTTCCCCTTCCGGATCGGCAAACCTTCTAGACCCTTCTAGAACATTTCGGTGAAAAACACCGGAACCATTCCCGAACTCCACAATTGGACTTTCCTTATATGAATATTATTCTCCAGACCATTCCGGATCTCCTCGTGATATCCCAGATCCCATCCGAGACTCTGAACAACATTCGGTCTCTTTATTCACATTCCATATCTACTAAACAACATCGAATCCTTAAGTGTGTCTCCCTACGGTTCGTGAATTATGCAGACATGATCGAGACTCTTCACTGATCAATAACCAATAGAGGAATCTAAAAATTCATATGGCTCCCACATATTTCTATGATTACTTTGCGATCGAATGAACCATTTACATATCATACCAATTTCCCTTTGTCTCGTGATAGTTTACTTATCCGAGGTCTGATCGTCGGTATCTCTGCATACGTAGTTCAACCTCGTTACCGATAAGTACTATTTTCTCGTTCCCATGATATGTGATCCCTTGTGAGCCAGTCACATGCTTGTAAGATAATTGGATGACATTCCACCGAGAGGGCCCAGAGTATATCTATCCGTCATATGGATGGACAAATCCCACTCTTGATCCATGTGCCTCAACACATACTTTCCGAACACTCAATGCCACCTTTATAGCCACCCAGTTACGGTGTGGTGTTTGATGTCATCAAAGCATCCTTCCGGTGATGGTGATTAGCATGATCTCATGGTCGAAGGAATTAGGTTACTATGTATCAGAAAGCTTATAGCAAATGAACTATATTAATGACTTGATCTTTATGCTATGCTTAACTATAGGAGTATGTCCATCACATAATTCTCCTAATGATATGACCATGTTGTTAATAACATCTCTATGTTCATGATCAGGAAACCATGATCATATATTAACCAAGAAGCTAGTTTAACAAGAGGCTTTACTAGGGACTCTTTTATGTTTACAAATCACACAAGTATTAATGTTTCCGGTTAATACAATTATAGCATGGTATTAAAACATTTATCATAAGAATGAAGATATGATAATAACCACTTTATTATTGCCTCTTGGGCATATCTCCAATAGTCTCCCACTTGCACTAGAGTCAATAATCTAGTTTCAAATCTTTGTGCATTCAACACCTATGGCTTTCCTGTGTTGTATTTACACGATTGCTAGTGGTCAACTGATCTCTGGATCCGACACTTTCAGGTCCGTGTGTAATTGCATGTCTTTGCGTCTCTACGCATCACTCATTCTCTAATGAGATGGATCTGTATAAATTTGGTCCTTTGGTGAGACCTTTAGTTCCTTGGGGTTAAAACATTTTGATAATATTGTTGTACAATATATCTTCATAGTACTATCCCGCTGTGAACCACACCTAGTTTGATAACAAACTACTTGACACAAATGCCCTCTTTTGCTGCTATAATAGCAGTCATATACTTAGCCTTTGGTTGTAGTATCTGTCACAATGTCTTAACTTTGGAACTCATCCAAATCCATTATGAAACTTACTTTCCATCATATTGTGCCACCCTTAGTTTATATTGAGATAAACTTAATTTGTACTTTGTGACAAAACTAGTATCAGTGTAATACTTTTACAATGAACTAACCATCTATTTGTCACTTTTACAAAATAATATATTTTTAGTTCTTCTAAAAGATCATAAGAATATATTTACTATCGTCCAATAATCATCGTATGAATCATTCTGGTATACGCTCATAACATTTAGAGCATAGGACATATCTGAATTTGTACACATCACAGCATGATTGATAAAATACTCCTTGTGGTTTTATCTATCAAGTATCAAAAATACTTGAATCTTTATTCAATCCTTCCTGTGCAACAAGAACCTTTCTTGTAGTTTCTATATTGAACTCATTCAATATCTCATCTATGTACTTCTGGCACAACCATATTAGCGTCTCAATTTATCCATATAGAAATTGATGCCAAATATTCGGGTTTTGCCTAAGCCTTTCATCGAGATGAAATTCTTAACCCGTGTCAATAAAAAGATACATCATTTCCAATCAACAATATGTCTTCCACATAATGTATTAGAAACATGTCTTATCTCTCCCACTTAATTTCTTGCAAATGCAAGCATCTTCATTGTCTCCGATGAAATTAAACTCTTTTAACAGTTTCATCATAGTGAAGATTCCAACTCCGTGATGCATACTTCAACCATTGAAGTTTGCATATGCTTTTAGCATCCTTTGAATTAACAAAACCCTTTGGACCATGTCATGCACACGTCCTAGGTAACCATTCTATTAGAAGAACTTGTTTTTTATTCAACTACCACATAACAAAATTATATGTAGTGGTTGCTACATTAATCCGTCTAGACTAAATATTGTTTAATGGAAGATCAGATCTTGTCATAGTCAACTCTTTGAACATTGTCATGAACTCTTTCCCGACATGTCGATAATTTCATAGATGTGAAATATCCATGTCTATTTCTTTATAGATCCAAATACGACTATAAGGTCTTGCACCTTTTCAGAGGGTCTTTCAAGTTCAAAGCTTGATCTCTCGTATATGGAACTATCACGGATTTTATGGCTTCAAACCATTTGACGGAGTCAGGGCCCATTATCGCTTCTTTGCATGTAGTCAGATCATTATTGTCAAATAATGATGTAACTCTCAAATCTTGGTATTTGATTGTTTACCCGACCTACTTGGTTCAATAGGAACTTAGACCTCCGTGACCACAACCTTTGAGGCATGTGAGCCATGAGCATTGTTGCTGCCTCCGGAACACTTTTTTGTGCTGCGCAACTTTGCACATATAGCTAAGGTTCTTTTAACCTTATCAAAGTTCAATTGTCCTCCCACTTAACTTTTCACAGAAAATTCCTTTCTCAAAAAAACTTGACATTCTAAGCGACAAACATTTTTGTCTTTGGTGTTATGGAGGAATACTCAACGATTATTCAAAATAATATACAAAGATATGTTCATCCGATTTTGCTTGCAAACATCTTTCTTATGCATAGCATACCAATGTTTAAGAAAGGACAACTTGGGTTTTATCCCAAACCATAACTTTATATGGTGTCATTTCAACGGATTATGATGGAGCTCTTTTCGGTGGAAAAACGGTAGTCTCTAAAGCTTTAATCTTTAAAATATAATGGCAGTTTTATAATTTACACCTTTGATCTTACCATGTCAAACAAGGTGTCATTACATATCTTGATCGCTCCATACTCTTATGGTGTTTCGGGAAATGCAGATCCACAGAACGATTCCTCAAATCTAAGGTATTATGATAAATTTTTAACTCAAATGTCTTCCTTTATGATCCTATCATAAATTCTTTATTTTATTGTTACATTGATTTTGCACTTCATCTTGAAAGTTTTTGAACTTTTCAAATGTTTCACACTTCATCCTCATTAAGTAAATATTCATATATTCACTCAAATTTTCGGAGAAAGCATATGAAGTTGAAATCCATCGCTCTTGACTACATGTAATGGAATTCATACATCAAATATGTACAAATTCCAATAATCTAGTCATTCGTTCCCTTTTGGCCTATGAACGGAGTTTGAATTATCTCTAGGAAAGTTTCACAAGCGTCATTTGATCAAAAATCAAAAGACTCCAAAATTCCATCCACATGGAGTTTCTTCATGTTTTCTTTCCAATATAATTTAAACGGCGATGTCACTTCCTAAGTGATCTTTCAATCAATTGTCTTTCGACATTTTTAGAATTTATTTTATGGATGTGATTTATCCAACGATATTTGTAAATCATCCATCTTTTATGGATTACGGAAATTATTTGAACAACGCTTTTGTTCTCATAATACCTGATAAAACAAATCTTGAAGGCAAGATTTTATGTCAATGAGAAACACATCAATACTTTATTTGTTCTCGATGAACATCATCACATATTCTCTTGCTAGTTACCTAGGCCATTGCAGTTCATGAATTGTGTTGTTTCGTATGACGATTCACACCAACAAATTTAGTATCCAATACTTAAGATCCACATTGTTTAACAATCAAAAAATACAGCCATAACACGTATATCCTCTATATACCTAAACTGAACAATTCTAGTCTTTTCTTTTCTGTCATATCTTTCTGAGATTCTCTTTCAGTATTTTCTTTTCTGTTTGAAAGAATCTATTAACATCAATAGTGGAGCCATACACATGAAACATAGTCCAAAGCATGTATATTTAAATACCAATATCTTTGGACTTGCACTTTGAAGTAGATCACCATCATCAAATACTTGGTGTTCTTTCAAATTCCATACTTTAGTAATCTTTTAGTGTAGTAAACATTTTACCTACATCAAATATTCATCCTTATCATGGAACTATTCATGATCAAGCTACTTTATCTTATAATGATGAATTACGAGTATAATGTTGCTCTCCAAAACCTTTTGAAGGATTAAGACGACCAGCGTATCCAACCTTTTGCAAATTCTCATCAAATATGAGAACATGACTTTTGCCATATTATACTCTATCATGTTGCAACCAAAACTTCATTTCAGATATCACAATATGTTTCACACATGATGGTTTCTGAAACAATTCTTTTAGCTCCCCGATAACCTTGATATTAAAACAATCTTTTGAATATCAAGAACATGGAGACAAACATGATATTTATATACTAACACTGGAATTGTTACTCTTGATTTAATACTAATTATTAAACTTCAAGAAGTAACCAGAACCTACTGAAAGTTTGCAATAGGACTTTTAAAATTTAGATTAACACATCAAAACAATATGATACCAGTCCGTAAAGTAACTATCTAGAATTCTATAGTTCTATTATCTCAATTATAACTCAGCGCAAGGTGGTAAACGGATTCTAATGACTACAACAACTATGCAAATTCACTTTGATTTAATTTATGATAAATAGTGTTCAACTTTTAATCATATTGCTATTAAACTCCCACTCAAAACAATATCCCTCACATTGTTTTAGTGATTACATGAACCAAATCTACTACACAAAGTATGATCATCACGTGACATGATGTAGTTTCAAAGGGGAACAATCATCATGTTCATCATATCGTCTATATGACTCATGCTTTACCTTTCGGTATTTCGTGTTCCGAGACCATGTCTGTACATGCTAGGCTCGTCAAGATCAAAGCTTAGCTTCTGCATGAGCAAATCTGGCTTGCTCCCATTATATACACTCGCAGAATATAACACACCTGATCATCACGTGGTGCTTCGAAACAACGAGCTTTGGCAATGGTGCCTACTAAGGACGAACACTCTATAACTTGATATTTTGTGAGAGGGGTCATCTTATAATGCTACCATCGCGAACTAAGCAATACAAGATGCATAAAAGGATTAACATCACATGCAATTAAAAATATGTGATATGATATGGCCTTTCTTCTTGTGCTTCCGATCTCCATCTTCAAGCACGAACATGATCTCCATAATCACCGGTGTGGCGTCAAGGTCAATGGCGCCGCTCCATGGTTATCGTCCACCAGCATCAACTATTATAACTACTTTGAATAGTAGACACACAGGTCTAGAATAAATTAAAATACAACCATATGGCTCCTGCCGGTTGCGGACTTACAATAAGGAACATTGCATACATCATATATAATCACAATCATGTACATATCACATCACAGCACACCCCTGCAAAAGAAAGTTAGACACCTCTAATTTTCTTTGCATGTTTTACGTGGTTTGGGGATTTCATCAAGTGTCGTTCTAACTTACGAAAAAGAACCACAACGTTGATACTAGTATTGCCAATCACCCGATCGCGTAGATGATCCTTCCAGCGCCGTGTTCCGGCAGCGCTCCCGCAGTCGGTCACACGTATAGTACTCGATGGAGACCTTCCTCTCCCTTGTTCCAGCAGGCAGCGGAGGTTGTAGCTCTCTCCTCACGATTCCGGCAGCATGACGGCGTGGTGTCGGAAGTAGAGGGGAGATCCCGCAGTGCTTCGCCTAAGCCAGAGCGGGTATGGTGGAGTAGAGGGAGCCCCGGTGATCTAGGGTTTAGAGGATGAGGTTTAGAGGTAGCTATCAATTAGGGTTTAGCTAGTTGGTAGCAGTTTAGAGGAGATCTAGATTGGCCGCAACTATAGAGGGGGGCGGCGGCCAACCTAGGGTTTCTTGTGTAGGCAAGGGGGGCACCCTACCCCTCCATTTATAGGTGAGGAGGCGCCAAGGCAAAGGGAGTCCTGCCCCAATGATGTGGACATCCCTACTATTGATACAACCGTTGTACCTACATCAACACACATTCAAGGACCCATCACAAGATCTCGTGCCAAACAACTTAACTATCAGGTACTTTCGTTTCTTGGAACTATTCCTCACATACATGAGAATATGATGTTGCCTAAATCAGATACATTTCTTACTCTTAGGAATGATGGACCAAGCATGGATGAGAGGGACAAGCATTGGAGCATGGCCATGCAAGGAGATGGCAGCAAGCATGTGATGATCCAAGAGAAGGCCACGAATGAAGATTTCAGAACTTTGAGGCCACCATAATGAATAAAGAAGGCTTGGACGAAATATTCAAGATCAATACTTTACGAATTCGTCCATAGCTTAATATAGTGCTGCGACACCTTTATTTTGGGCCAGGCCCATGTAATTTTCGCAGGATTTTAATTAGCCACTTTTTAGAGTCCGTATTTGAGGGGAAAAGAACTTTTAGGGTTGGATTCGGCCACCACTTCCATGGCTGGCCGAAACCCCACCTTTTCGCTCTTAAATACTCCCCATAGCCGACCCCCTAGACTCGGATTTTGTTTAGACATTAAGTTAGCCATAGTCGCAACCTCGCCAAGGCTCGAGCGTCGCAGAGGCCTCTTGACTTCGCACCTATTCAGGATCCCACCTCTTCAATAAAGCTTTCCTCTTAATCCGCAATATCTTGATTGCAATATTGGTTCTTACTTGTTCTCGATTTCAGGTAGGAATTAAGACCCTCGCTGGTCAGGCTGATCGTGTTCACGCAGGATCGGTAACCTCCAGGAGATTGGCCTAGCGATTGCATTGGCGCTCGTGCTCGCACGTGTAGTCGGATCGTCAATCCCGAGCTCCACCAAATCGATTATCGCCATCTCATCGAATGATCGGACACCTTTGCCCTATCAAGTGGTATCATATTTCAGGTTGCTCGGTGAGATTTTACTGTTTTCGTAGATTAGATCTGTCTTTACCTATAAACCCACGAAAAAGCCAAAAACATAGTTAGAGTTTAGATCCATCCCATAACCAATCTACGCCTCGCATTATCTTTTTAGTTTTTGCATTGTTGAATTTGTGTCTACATCGTCGCGTCGAGTTGCTGGACTTAGTGTCTCGTCCCTTAGAGTTTTGAGTTTTGATCATAGTAGTCACCGCCATAGTCGCCGATCACCGCCACCATATTCCGCCACCATATTCCGCCGCCATATACCCTGCCACCATAAACCATAATACTCCGCCACCGCCTTCCTACCGCGACACAGATCCGATCAGTTTCCTGTCGTGGTACGAGTCCGAGTAGAGTTATTGTTTCTTCGTTATTTCTTTTTACTTTCCTTCTTTGTTGTTTCCGTGTTCAGCTAAAGTCTGTGTCGATCTAAGAGTCCGGTCGTAAGTCCAGAAGGAGAGCAAAAATAAAAAAAAGTCTAGAACCGCCTCCGAAATTTTTTTCTGGCTCTACTGTTTTTCGACCCCGGGGATCACTTTTCTCCATCGGCCGTTATAGCGATAATTTTTTGGCGCCTGCGCGCTTTCCGGAGCAAAATAAAAAAATTTGAATTTTTTTTTGGGGCTAACCTCTTTTTAGACACCGTAGATCAGTTCTAGACACTCGCCATCATAGTGATTTTCTGCATCTCGGTTCGCTTTTTAGGGTGCCATATCATCATACATTGCTTGTTGTGTCGCGTCGTGACATTGTTGGTGATCTAGGCTCGCGTCTCTAGTACGGTCTAGCCTAGGACCAGCACAGTACCGTCGTTGAGCATTCTTTCAACTTTTGCATTGCTGTTTTGATAATTGCTAATCCCCCTTGCTAAGCCTTCCTAGAGCTCCACAGATATTCTCCACGTGCGGTGTCTCGACTCCTGGTAATCGCTTGGTTCAATCTCTGGACCCACTGATCCTCGCGGTTGCACATCGCCTTTTCCTGCTGTTTGGTAAGAACTTGTAAGAACTTCGTATATTGCTTGACGGATTACGCGTGACTTCCACCATATTTCCGTACTATATACATGTGCTTTTTAAGGACTAACCATGACAGATACCTCGCGGAACCCTGCCACAATGACGAACGAAGAACTACATGCCCACTTCTCCGCGCTCTTGGTCAGTCGCGCTGAAGACGTGGATACGCGCCTAGGGGAGTTTGACACCAAGCTCACCAATGCCGTGGACAAGATCGATGGACTCGAGAAATCCTTCAACGCCAAGCTTGACGTTGTTCAAGGAGCTTTTGAACAGATTGCCCGCACCTGCACCCGCACCCACACATGGCGCACGGCGCATTCCGATCACGGGTCGGACTGCTGGTTCGGCTGCCGCCGCACCCCCGGCGGCTACCGCTGCGGCTGACGCACCTCAGACTTCCGCCGCGGCTGCTGCTGCGACATTGGGGACAGACGACGGGTACTACTACGACCCCGATGACGACGATCTGTTCGACGAGGAGTTTGAACAACCTCCACAGGTACCCGCTGGCCGTCCCCGACATTACTACCGCAACGCTCGACCACCGGTACGTGATGATGATCATGTTGCAAAGCTTAAATTAAATATTTCATCTTTTGAGGGTAAATAT
Source organism: Avena sativa (assembly GCA_916181665.1). Taxonomy (NCBI): domain Eukaryota; kingdom Viridiplantae; phylum Streptophyta; class Magnoliopsida; order Poales; family Poaceae; genus Avena; species Avena sativa. Next base: position 144,455,734 of record OV702280.1, read on the forward strand.
AATCCTGATGCATATCTTACATGGGAGATGGAAGTAGAACAACGTTTTGCATGCTTAAAATATCCTGAGAATATGCGTGTTAGTGCTGCTACATGTGAATTTACTAAATTTGGTTCCCTTTGGTGGTCTGAGTATTGTCGTTTAAATCCTACTACTATTCCTAGTACTTGGACTGCTTTAAAAACTGCTATGCGTCTTCGTTTTGTACCTCCTACTTATCAACGTGATTTACTAAAGAATCTGACACGTTTAGAGCAAGGGAAAAATTCTGTAGAAGAGTATTATCAGGAATTGCAAACAGGGATGGTTCGGTGTGGTCTTGTTGAATCTAATGAACAAATGCTTGCACGTTTCTTTGATGGATTAAACAAGGACATTCAGCACATCTTAGATTATAAGGAATATAATTCTATCACTCGTTTGTTTCATCTTGCTTGCAAAGCTGAACGTGAAGTGCAGGATCGCCAAACATCATGGAGGAGGACTAATAATTCTGCAGGTCGCACATCCACTTGGACATCCCGACAATCAGCGCCTCCTCGTGGTTCGCCACCAGCTACTACCACATCCAAGGCCACCACAAGATTCCCAACTGCTCCTCCACCATCATCCAATGCTCCTACTCGTAGTGCATCTTCTATGGCTTCCACGGGTAAGACAAAGGATATACAATGCCGCAAGTGCTGGGGTTTTGGTCATATTGAGAGACAGTGCACAACACAATGTGTGATGATGGTGCGAGAAGATGGTCAGTACGATTCAGCAAGTGACTTTGATGAAGATACACTAGCCCTTATTTTTGCTCGAGATGGAGACAATTCTGATGCTGATGAAGAGACAGAGGTAATGGGAGCTGAAGCTGCTGATCAATACAGGAGCTTAATTACACAATGTGTGTTGAGTGTGCAATTGAGCAAATCTGAGCAAGATCAACGCCACAACCTGTTCCAAACACGTGGTGTTGTCAAGGACAGAGCTATACGGATCATCATTGATGGAGGGAGTTGTAATAATCTGGCCAGTGTTGACATGGTAGAGAAGCTTGCGCTTCCAACAAGACAACGCCCACATTAATATTACATCCAATGGTTTGAGAGTTCTCGCAAGATCAAGGTAACAAGAACGGTACGCGTACATTTTACTATTGGTACATATTCTGATTTTGTTGATTGTGATGTTGTACCTATGCAAGCCTGTTCTTTGTTACTTGGTAGACCATGGCAATTTGATAGAGAATCTGTTCATAATGGCAAAACTAATCACTATTCTCTTATGCATGATGGAAAGAAAATTGGTCTAAAACCTATGACTCCCGAACAGATTTTAAAAGATGATCTTGCTAGAGCTAGTAGAGCTAAAACTGAGGAGAAAAATAAAAATGAGAATCAGATTGTTGCTGCAGATTTTATACCACCAAAGAACACTAAATCTGATTCTACACATTGTGGCATCCCGCAAAACCACTACTAGAAAATCGCGTTGTTTTGTGCATTGCATCGTCATCATCTTGCATCTGTTCGCATAAAACTATTTCGGGAAAACCCAAATTGTTTCTAAAACGCCCCGTCTTTAATTCAAACGCAAAACCCCGGGTCTCCGGATTATTTTATTTGTCTGCTATTGGTTTGCAGAAGCCGTGTTCAAAACAAATAAAATATCAAAGTATTTTTAGCGGGGGCAGTCGAACGGGCCGTTTCGACCCGAACGACCACCCCCAGGATTTTACAAACGGTCCACCCTAACAATTCCTACAGCTACCAATCGTCCTACCCAGCCTCCCCTCCACATCACCCGGGCCAATCAGCAGATGCCACCTCACCTCTCCCTATCCCCCAACCAACCAGGCTTTGCCACCTAGACTAACTCCCCCACCCCCTCTCTCTCCTCTCTCTCACACAGCCACACAACCCACAACCACCGATGCCTGCACACACGCGCGCAGCGCCTGCCCCGGTCCATCTCCTGCAGCCGGCCCACCCGCAGTGCCACACCCCATCCCGCGGGCCCACCTACCCGACCCCACCTGCTCAGCCCCTTCCCTCCTCTCTCCTCTTCCTCCCTCCCGCTCCGCGCTGGCCTCTCTCTCCCGCAGCGCGTCTGCTCCTCTCGCCGGCGCAGCGCCACCCTCCTCCGCCGATCTCCCCGCATCCGCACCCCTCCCTCGCCCCTCCTCAGGCCGCTCGCCGCCGCTCCACCCTCCCCTCTCCCCTCCGCGAACCTCCGCGACCACCCCGGCCAAGCTCCGCCGCTTCCCCAGGCCTCGCCTCGCCAGAGCTCCCCGCCGGGCCGCGCTCCGTCCGCGCCGTCTCCTCCCCGGCCCGAGCACGCCCCGTCGCCCGCGCCTGCTCCCTCGCCTCCGGCCCCGCCCTTCTCCCATCCTGCGCCTCGCCGCCTCTTCCCCTCCGCTCCCTCCGCTCGCCGTCGCCCCCGCTCGCCTCCGCCGCCGTGGCCGCTCCCGACGCGCGCCCCGCCTCCGCCCGAGCCCGCGCCCCGCCTCCACCGTCTATCTCACCCCCGCAGGCTCGCCCGCCTCCGGCCAACCTCGCCGGCGCGCGCCCCGCTCGCCCCGCCGGCGAGCCGTCTCCTCCGCGCCGGTCTCGTCCCGTCCAACCTCTGCCGCCGCCCGGCGCCATCTCCACGCCATCTCTCACCGCCGCGGGGCCTCCTCTTCCCCTCGTCGTGGCCGAACCCGGAAGCCCCGCCTCCCTGGCCATGGTGCGCGGCGCCCGCTCCCTCGGCCCGGTGGTCCCCGGCAGCACGTGGCCTCGACAGCGACCTCTCCGCCCTTTCTTCCTGCGTCTCGTCCGTGCCACGGCCTCTCTGTCCTTGCTGCTGCACCAAGGGAGCATCGGCTCCATCAGTGACCGGAAGCGCGCGTACACGGACGTGGTGCGCACCTGGAGTAGGAAGTGAGCAGCTCCATCTGCAGACGGATGGAATCGTGTGGCTGTTGATCTGGAGCACCGATGACGCCGTCACAACCCCGAAGACCAAACCAACCCGATGGCTCGACATGATCTCCCCTAGAGGACGCCAAGTTCGCCACGGAACGACAAGCTCTCCAACCCGGATACGCCAAGTGCTTCTTCCCGGACCCGAGGATCAAGCCTCGACACCCCGAACCCGGAGCCGCGCCAAGATCTCCGATCCCTCGATCCGAAGACCGATCCCCGAAACTCTGAGTGCGCCGACGACCAGATCTCCACGGTGTAACGACAAGACCGACTCGATGACATGGATCCGACAAGATCTTCGTGGCGACAAGAACGACATCGACCAGAGAGAATCCGATGCGCCCCCGACACCGACCCAAGTCCTGCTTCCCGGACGCGACACGAGCTACCCCCGATATTCGAGAACGTTCCCGGAGTCCGAGAACGTTTCCGTCGAACCCTTGACCCTGGACCCCGACCCCGAACCCCGTCGAACCCAACCCAAGTTCGTCGAGACCCCTATGTGTGAACCCCTTCCCGAAACCCTATTTTATAATATAATCCAACTTGTTGCATATTAAATTGTCATACTTGCATGCATATTTGTGTGGTTTGGGGGCCTTATGCCGATTCACCTCTAATTAAATATGGGGCCCATATGCGGGCAAATCTAGTCTCATATTGGCCTCATTTAAATTGATGTAGCGAACCGGTACCATATTTTGGCCATGTTAATACAACATTTACATTGCGGGGTAGGTAAACAACATGAACCACCTAAGTAATTGTCGGGACCCCGGTTCCGCTCAATATGACCTAATTGCATTGCACCTTGGCCATGTCATGCATCATACATGCATCATGCCGATCTTCTGCCGTTGTATTAAATATTGCGTCCGGTGTTTACTCTAGTGTTTTGCTTCTTCGCGGATAAGGCCGTCGAGTTGATGTGAGCTTCGCCCCGATCTTCGGTTGAATCTTCGACAATGTTTTCAGGCGAGCATCTCCCCCTTTCTACCTATCTTACTTTTATAGTATTTATTCCCTCCTGTTGATCTATTGCTATCTGTGTTGCGATGCTCTAGTTTCCGTACCCTTGATATTACTTGCAGCCTTATATTGCCTTGGACACATCCTATTACCTGTTGTTTGGTAGATAGCTGGACTTGCGCGTCGTAGTCGCTTGCTCAAGTGCTGTTGCGTGTCGTCAAGTGCCACAGTTGTTGATGTATTGCCGCATGTTGATGTTGGAGATGATCATAGTTTTACTTATTGTTCACTTTAATTCCTGTTTAACAACTAAAATTGAAATAAGCAGAGGCATCGGTGGGTGATAGAAAATATTTGGTTTCCGAACGCCCACTTGTGTCCCGTAAGACCCCGAGTACTTGATACCTGTTCCTTGATTTATCGCGCTATCCACATCCGGGAGGTATATGGGACCCCCCTTAGCCAGAGCTTGATTCAGTCTTATTTCTTGGGGCCACAACTAGTTTGAGGTTTTATTTACTATCCTGTACCTATGCCATGCTTTACTGCTTTATTTACGATTGTGTGAGGAGCACGCTGTACTGTTTTGGAAGCGGAGTGTTTTCGCGGTATCGACAGTCCCCGTTTGGGGATCTGCTGTCGCTTACAGCCATTGTCGCAAACCTTGAGTCCGTCTCGGAGCTTGCTTACTTCGTTGCAGGTGTACTCCAAGGGGTGCCCCCCTGAAATATTTCTGAATCCTGTGATTGCTTTGTCGTGAAGGCCTCGTTGGGTTTTGATTTGGTTTTTCCGAGGTTGATCGAGTGTGTGTTGCTATTGGTGCACCCCGGCCGGGTAAAACTTTCTGAAAGCCGTGTCCGCGGTTATGGACGACTTGGATCACAGTATCTCGACCATAGACAAGCATAACTAAAGTTTATTGCTATAAACTTGACTTTATAATGACTAGTAATCAGCTTCACTATAATGGAATGGCTAATAATACTGCCCACCATTGCTTGTTTGGAGTGTCGCTTGCGACCATTGTACCTGACTAGTAAGTATTGCAACTACAACGGAATGACTGAATAAAAGTATCAACTACTGCTGGGTTTTGGGTTTATCTCATGCTATCTGTATCTGATTAGTAATTATTGCAACTACCACGGAATGATTAACTAAAAGTGCCCACTGCTTATTTTATCAGGATGATTATCTATACCTGACTAGTAATTGCTGCAACGATAACTGAATAAGTAAAACTGCCAACTGTGTGAGTTCCTCGGTTGACTTCCTCGTTTGGTCTCGAGGGGGAAACGCCAGGATGGGTTTGTTTGATGATAGTATCAGGCTGGATCCGAATAGGTCTTTCTTACCCCTCTCTGATTGCCGCCAGTTGTATCGAGTCTCTATAGGTTGTTTAGTGCATGCTGCCGCTGCCGCTCAGTCCACCATACCTATGTAGGCGAGGACCGCCGAATTCTAGTCTCGCCGTGTACTGGCCTCAGTACTGACGCTCCTCTTTTTCCTTTGCCCTTTGTCGGCACCCCTTTTGTTTAAGCACGTTTTGAGAGCGACGCCGTTAGCAGGGTTACCCTTCCGGCTTGGCCTGGGCAGGGTTATGGACGCCCTTGGTTATTCTTCAGGGCTCTTAGCCCCATTTGCATCTTGTCCGTAGACGGACACTCTTTCATTTTCAAGGTGATTTGGATCTTTGTATATTATATCTGTATTCTTGACTCTTCGAGTCGCTGTTGTATATATCTGTTCTGTGGGTCCCATCGAGGACTGTTGTGTAATGTTATTACTTTGATTTCCACCCGCACGCAAGTGTCTGGTGGGCACCTTCGAATCGTTTCTATGCGGGTTTGGCGGGTTTTCGCTAAAACTTGCATAGGGCCGACTCTGAGGGTGTTACACACATGCTACTGAAATTCGTTTGAAGAGTCCATGTATGCTTGAAAATAAAATTGATATTGCTGAACTAGATGTAAACAATACTCAATGTTATGCAATTATCTGCAAAGAGGTTCTGTTTTCATTTGAGGATATGCCTCCTTCTTTGCCACCCGCTATTGCTAACCTTTTGCAGGAATATGAGGACGTGTTTCCCGCTGAGCTGCCACCAGGACTACCTCCTATTAGAGGAATTGAGCACCAAATTGATCTAATTCCTGGTGCCACGTTGCCCAACCGCGCGCCATATAGAACCAATCCAGAGGAGACAAAGGAGATACAACGCCAAATTCAGGAACTACTCGACAGAGATCATATTCGTGAGTCCCTTAGCCCCTGTGTTGTTCCTATTATTTTGGTACCTAAGAAAGATGGTTCTTCGCGCATGTGTACTGATTGTAGAGCTATCAATAATATTACTATTCGATATCGTCATCCTATTCCACGTTTAGATGACATGCTTGATGAATTGAGTGGCTCTACCATGTTTTCTAAAGTTGATTTGCGTAGTGGTTACCACCAGATTCGTATGAAATTAGGAGATGAATAGAAAACAGCATTTAAAACTAAGTTCGGTTTATATGAGTGGTTAGTAATGCCGTTTGGTTTAACTAATGTACCTAGCACTTTCATGAGATTAATGAACGAAGTTTTACGTGCTTTCATTAGACGTTTTGTGGTAGTCTACTTTGATGATATTCTGATTTATAGCAAATCTTTAGAGGATCATTTGGACCATTTACATGATGTTTTCAATGCTTTACGTGATGCACGTTTGTTTGGTAACCTTGAGAAGTGCACCTTTTGCACCAATCGAGTTCCGTTTTTTGGCTATGTTGTTACATCACAGGGTATTGAAGTGGATCCAGCCAAGATTGAAGCTATTGAGAATTGGCCGCAGCCAAAGACGGTCACACAAGTGAGGAGTTTTCTTGGCCTCGCTGGTTTTTATAGGCGCTTTGTCAAAGACTTTGGATCAATTGCCGCGCCGCTGAATGAGCTTACCAAGAAGGATGTGCCCTTTGTTTGGGGCGATGCACAACAACAGGCCTTCGTCATATTGAAAGATAAGCTAACACATGCTCCCTTACTCCAACTTCCTGATTTTACTAAGACTTTTGAGCGTGAATGTGATGCTAGTGGAATTGGTTTGGGAGGGGTGTTATTACAAGAGGGAAAACCTGTTGCATATTTAGTGAGAAATTGAGTGGGGCTAGTCTGAACTATTCTACTTATGATAAAGAATTATATGCGTTGGTTCGGACATTAGAAACTTGGCAACATTATCTATGGCCTAAGGAATTTGTTATTCATTCTGATCATGAATCTTTGAAGCATATTCGTAGTCAAGCTAAGTTGAATCGTCGTCATGCAAAGTGGGTTGAATTTATTGAGTCTTTTCCTTATGTTATCAAACACAAAAAGGGTAAAGATAATATTATTGCTGATGCTTTGTCACGCCGTTATGCTTTGTTATCTCAACTTGACTTCAAAACATTTGGATTGGAAACTATTAAGGAACAATATGTGCATGATGCTGAATTTAAAGATGTGTTGCAGAATTGTAGAGATGGTAGAACTTGGAAAAAGTTCGTCTTCAATGATGGATTTGTGTTCCGTGCTAACAAACTATGCATTCCGGATAGCTCTGTTCGTCTTTTGTTGTTACAGGAGGCGCTTGGAGGAGGATTGATGGGACACTTTGGTGTCAAGAAGACGGAGGATGTTCTTGCTGCACACTTCTTTTGGCCACGTATGCGTCGAGATGTTGAGAGATTTGTGGCACGCCGCACTACTTGCCAAAAAGCTAAGTCTCGCCTTAATCCACATGGTTTATATATGCCTCTTCCTGTTCCTAGTGTTCCTTGGGAGGATATTTCTATGGACTTTGTTTTGGGATTGCCACGAACACGGAAGGGGAGGGATAGTATTTTTGTTGTTGTGGATCGGTTTTCTAAGATGGCACACTTTATTCCTTGTCATAAAACGGATGATGCTGCGCATATTGCTGATTTGTTCTTTCGTGAAATTGTTCGTTTGCATGGTGTGCCAAATATTATTGTCTCTGATCGTGATACTAAATTTCTTAGCCACTTTTGGAGATGTTTATGGGCTAAGTTGGGGACTAAATTGCTCTTTAGTACTACATGTCATCCCCAAACTGATGGTCAAACTGAAGTAGTAAATAGAACTTTGTCTACTATGTTACGGGCTGTTTTAAAGAAGAACTTAAAATTGTGGGAATAGTGTTTACCTCATATAGAATTTGCTTATAATCGTTCATTGCATTCTACCACCAAGATGTGCCTATTTGAGATTGTGTATGGTTTTGTTCCTCGTGCACCTATTGATTTATTGCCTTTACCTTCTTCGGTGCAACATAATTTGGATGCTACACAACGCGCTGAAATGATATTAAACTTGCATAAGACTACTAAAGATAACATTGCACACATGAATGCTAAGTATAAACTTGCTGGGGATAAAGGGAGAAAGCATGTTGTGTTTGATGTTGGCGATCTTGTTTGGTTACATTTGCGTAAAGATCGTTTTCCTGATTTACGCAAGTCTAAGTTAATGCCACGTGTTGCTGGTCCCTTTAAGGTGTTAGAGAAAATCAATGATAATGCATATAAAATTGAGTTGCCTGCAGACTTTGGTACAGTTAGTCCTACATTTAACATTGCAGATTTGAAGCCTTACTTTGGTGAGGAAGATGAGATTGCGTCGAGGACGACTTCAATTCAAGAAGGGGAGCATGATGTGGACATCCCTACTATTGATACAACCGTTGTACCTACAGCAACACACATTCAAGGACCCATCACAAGATCTCGTGCCAAACAACTTAACTATCAGGTACTTTCGTTTCTTGGAACTATTCCTCACATACATGAGAATATGATGCTGCCTAAATCAGATACATTTCTTACTCTTAGGAATGATGGACCAAGCATGGATGAGAGGGACAAGCATTGGAGCATGGCCATGCATGGAGATAGCAGCAAGCATGTGATGATCCAAGAGAAGGCCACGGATGAAGATTTCAGAACTTTGAGGCCACCATAATGAAGAAAGAAGGCTTGGACGAAATATTCAAGATCAATACTTTACGAATTCGTCCATAGCTTAATATGGTGCTACGACACCTTTATTTTGGGCCAGGCCCATGTAATTTTCGCAGGATTTTAATTAGCCACTTTTTAGAGTCTGTATTTGAGGGGAGAAGGACTTTTAGGGTTGGATTCGGCCACCACTTCCATGGCTGGCCGAAACCCCACCTTTTCGCCCTTAAATACTCCCCATAGCCGACCCCCTAGACTCGGATTTTGTTTAGACAGTAAGTTAGCCATAGTCGCAACTTCGCCAAGGCTCGAGCGTCGCAGAGGCCTCTTGTACTTCGCACCTATTCAGGATCCCACCTCTTCAATAAAGCTTTCCTCTTAATCCGCAATATCTTGATTGCAATATTGGTTCTTACTTGTTCTCGATTTCAGGTAGGAATTAAGACCCTCGCTGGTCAGGCTGATCGTGTTCACGCAGGATCGGTAACCTCCAGGAGATTGGCCTAGCGATTGCATTGGCGCTCGTGCTTGCACGTGTAGTCGGATCGTCAAGCCCGAGCTCCACCAAATCGATTATCGCCATCTCATCGAAAGATCGGACACCTTTGCCCTATCACCCAACTCCACTTCATGTGTCCAGCCCAAGGGAGAGGGAGGATTCCTTCCTTCGGTAGAAATCCTTCTCTCCCTCCACTTGGAAATATTGTCCCAGTTTGACTTTTCAAACTCCCCTTTTGACTTTCAAAATAGAGTTTGATATCTCTCTTCCAAGTGTCTAGCCAAGTGACCTAGGACATGATGCAACCATTCCACTTTTTCATGACACATCCATGTACCCTTCCCCTTTCGGATCGGCGAACGTCTAGACCCTTCTAGAACATTCCCGTGAAAACACCGGAACCATTCCCGAACTCCCGAATTGGACTTTCCTTATATGAATCTTATTTTCCGGACCATTTCGGATCTCCTCGTGATATCCCAGATCCCATCCAAGACAACATTCGGTCTCTTTACTCACATTCTATATCTACTAAACAACATCGAATCCATAAGTGTGTCTCCCTACGGTTCGTGAATTATGCAGACATGATCGAGACTCTTTTTTGATCAATAACCAATAGAGGAATCTGGAAATTCATATGGCTCCCACATATTTCTACGATTACTTTGCGATCGAATGAACCATTTACATACGATACCAATTTCCCTTTGTCTCGTGATAGTTTACTTATCCGAGGTCTGATCGTCGGTATCTCTGCATACATAGTTCAACCTCGTTACCAATAAGTACTCTTTTCTCGTTCCCGTGATATGTGATCCCTTGTGAGCCAGTTACATGCTTGCAAGCTAATTGGATGACATTCCACCGAGAGGGCCTAGAGTATATCTATTCGTCATATAGATGGACAATCCCACTCTTGATCCATGTGCCTCAACACATACTTTCCGAACACTCAATGCCACCTTTATAGCCACCTAGTTACGGTGTGGTGTTTGATGTCATCAAAGCATCCTTCCGGTGATGGTGATTAGCATGATCTCATGGTCGAAGGAATTAGGTTACTATGTATCAGAAAGCTTATAGCAAATGAACTATATTAAATGACTTGATCTTTATGCTACGCTTAACTATAGGAGTATATCCATCACATCATTCTCCTAATGATACAACCCTGTTGTTAATAACATCTCTATGTTCATGATTAGGAAACCATGATCATATATTAACCAACAAGCTAGTTTAACAAGAGGCTTTACTAGGGTCTCTTTTATGTTTACAAATCACACAAGTATTAATGTTTCCGGTTAATACAATTATAGCATGGTATGTAAACATTTATCATAAGCATGAAGATATGACAATAACCACTTTATTATTGCCTCTTGGGCATATCTCCAACACTACGAGGGTTCATAATAAAGCGAGGGGAAAAGTGCGTAAAAGTTAAGAGGTTGGAGAAAACTGAGTACAACTAACGAAGCAAGGGCACAAAAATATAAATCCCAAAGATATAAATGTTAAATAAATGAAAAAACGGTTTTGCGGTACCACGCAAGCTGCGGTAGAATGAATCCTGAAAATTCATACAAAAAATGTTGGGTTCTTCATCAGAAAATAAAAAAATCTAACTACGCGAACACAATAACCAAGATCTATTCTATGTAGACGTAAGTAACAGAGAGGGAAATGGTGTTAATACCCTTGAAGACCGTGGTACGACTTATGCAGCTAGGCATATGTTGATGAAGACGAACAACTCCTCGCTCCAAGCACTGAGCTCCTAGCAACCCAAGTGTGGCAACTCCAAAGTTCTACACACGTATAGTGTAGACTACGTCTCCCGGGCTCCGATCCAGCCGAGAAGCGAAAGAAGAAAGAAGGCATATTGAATATTGCACGACGTAGTGCGGAGGTGGAGAAACGAAGTCCCTCAAAGTTCTCTCCAATCTTACAGAGTAAACTATAAGGAAAATGAGAGAGAGAGAGAGAGGAGAGAAAATGGGGTGCCTCAAAGGGAGGTGGTGCCCCTTTATTTATAGTAGGAGGGGAGGGCCAAATCCCAAGGGTCAAGCAGTGTGGGACTAAATCCCACACCCTCCAGACACCAAGGGAGCCGCCGTCCCTAGGTGGGCCCTAGGCAGGGAGCCCACTAGGGCTAGGCCGGCTGGCCCCTCCTCCCATGCCGCCTTGCCCTCTTGGGCCTCCCCTACGGGTGAGGCCCATTAGACATCGGCTGCCTTTTAAAAATAAAATAAAACAATATGTTTTATTATTAATTTAATTAATTCACTTAAAACACATATATTATTATATGTTTCACTCCGGAACTTCATCCATACCCCTTTGATCAACATCGGGTCCAACACGGAACTTTTCCAGTTTCTCTCTCCCATTTCTCCTGCGGTGCTGGATCAATCCCTATGCGTCTCGACCCTTAAGTGTGCCACCCTGCGGTTCAGAAACACTTCAGACATGACCGAGACCCCTATCGTATCAATGATCATCAACGAGACCTAGATGCCCATAATGAAACTCGTGCATTTCACGAATCTCATCGCTTGAACCTTCAATGTCGCGTCCCACTCTCTTTGCCACTTGATACCTAGTTCATCCAAGATTTGATCTTTGGTATCTCCATACCTAGTTCGATATCGTTACCGATGAACTCGTTTACTCGTTCTCGTGTCGTTGCATTCCATGACCAAGTCATACGCTTGTAAGCTTCGTTAATGCAACGTCACCGAATTGGCCACGTCTATCTATCTCTTACTTGGACTGTCAATCCTGATACATACTCCTCAACATGTCCCTTTGAAAAACCTGATTGTACCTTTTTTATCACACTTTTACATCTTGATACTTGATACCATCAAGGCCTCCTCCAGTGACTGCAATTATGTATTATCTCACAGTCAAAGTATTAGGTTGCGAGGTCTCAATGTTATCATCAATGTTGAACGTTTTTGTAACTAGATCACATTATGATATAACTTTGGGTGTTTGTCTATCACCATTCAACCAATGATATGACCTCAATGTCAATTGGCATAAATTCCCCTGATCTTGAAATCTTAGATCATCCAGTTGACCAATGAGCTAGTTCATTAGAGGTAACTAGAGACACAGTTTGTTTACATACCACACGTGTATTAATGTTTCATATTAACATTGTTATAAAATGACATGAAACATATTATGAACATAAATGAGATATATCAATTAGAACACTTTATTATTTTCCTCTGGGGCATATCTTCTTCAGTCTCCCACTTGCACTGGAGTACAAATTAATCTAGTTTACATTAGGCAATGATCTAACACCAACAACAGTCCGGTGTTGTTCATGCTTGGATTGTGGAAGACCCTTGGTCAATAGATCTGCAAAATTCAAATATGTGTGTACTTTGAAAATCTTGATTTCACCATCTTCAACATTTTGTCGAATGGCATGAAATCATCGCTTGATATGTTTGACCATGGAATAATTTCTTGGTTCCGAAGCATTTGCAATGGATGCTTCCCGCTTCACCAGCTGTGATGTATTCTGACTCTATTGTAGACAGTGCCACCACTGGATGCTTCCCACTCCTCCAGCTTACCACGCCACCATTCACCATAAACACATAGCCTGTTTGAGACTTTGAGTCATCACGATTCGAGTCAAAGCTTCCATCCACGTAACCAGTAACGTTTAAATCTTCGTCACTACCTCCATAGACTAGGAACATATCCTTAGTTCTATTGAGATACTTCAGGATATTTTTCACAGCTGTCCAATGATCCACTCCTGGATTACTTTGGAACCAGCTCGTCAAACTAAGATCCAAGGCTACATCAGGTGGAGTACTCGGCATAGCATACATGATAGAGCATATGCCTAAGGCATAGGGGATATTAGACATCCTATCTCTTTCATCAGCTGTTGTTGGACATTGAGTCGAACTCAAATGCGGGTTTGGCGGGAATCTCTAAAACTTGCATAGGGCCGATCCGAGGGTGTTACACTCATTAATGCCTTGAACGTTGGAATATCTCAGCAGAGGAGGAGGCTCAAGAAGCTAAGGATGTCAAGCTGGTGGAATTGCTGGAACAAGTTCGTCTCCGGGATGAGAAGCTGAAGGCCGGTGAAATTCTGCCTCCACCTCTCGTTCTGTAGACACTTGTTGAGAAGGTCACTCTTGAAATCAAGACCAGCCTCCACAAGCTAGAACACGAGCGTGTTTTAAGTTGTATTTTCGATATTTTATTTGTATGTATATTTTATCCTCTAGCCCCCAAACATGAAGTTGGATAAAGATCCGGATTTATGCTTTTCTAGGATGCCAAAGGACGAAGTAATGTAGCCCCTAAGACTCGTGTTGAAATTTAACTTCGTTAAAATTACAGTCTGAGCCTTAGTAGCAATCTGACTCTGGTTACTATTCTGACTTATAGAAAGTTAATGTTTACAACCAGGAACTGTTAAAGAACATATGTGGAAGTGGATAGAGGTAAAAACTCTCCAGCTTGAAAATGCTCAGCTTAGAGTGGAGAAGGATGAAACTGAAGGTAAGATTTTTCGGCTATCTCTTCTCGGATGGTAGTCAGTTGAATTTCGACAAATTTTTTTTTGTTTTCTATTCCAGACTTGTTGAAGCAATTGTTCAAACTTGTGTAGAATGCCAAGAATTTCTGAGCCTTGGAGTCAAAAAATTCTGGACTTTGGGAACAAATCCAGAAGCTTAGAGCTGACCACGAACGTAGTGTGGCCAATATTTTGGAGTCTAGAAATGTAGCTACCGATGAGCGTGATTACACCATTGCTCTTAGGGACAAGGAGATCTCGGATCTGAAGGCAGAGTTGTACCAGCAAAAAGATACTACACAAGCACTTCGGGATGAACTCTGGATCTTGAGAGAGGAAAAGATCGAAGTGGATGAATCCACCTTTGGTATGTTTTGTGGACACTTTGTCTCCATTGTAATTGTTTCTTGATTTTTCCTATGATGTTATGTAGGATTTTGAATATTGTGCTTAATCTACATAGCCTCTCAACCTCCTGGACTCTTCATCATCTGAGTCACGCACCAGCCGGCTTGTAACAGTCAGAGATCTACTTCATGACAAACATCAATCTCTTGAAGATATTGGCGAAACCGTTGATATCCCCGACTTACAGAAGCTTTCATCTCTGGAGGTGCGTGACAAGGCGAAGGATGTGTCGAAGCTGGTCCAAGTTTGTAAAATTCTTATGCTCGCACGGCTGTGCAAAATGCCTTTACGATGGTAATGAGCCACCATGGAAACATGGAAATCTAGAGAGTTACCAAGGGGTATGCCACTGAAGATGAAGATGGCAAGCCTCAGAACATCGTAGAAATTTGGGAATCTTGTGCTGGATACGCTTGTCGCGTGGCCGAGATGACCAACTTTGAGAAGCCTTTCTTTACCTCTATTGCAGTGCCACCAAGCCCCCCATCCGAAGCCAAAGAAGAATCCAAGGACAATGAGGAGACTGAGTCTAACGTCCCTATCCCGGAAAAAGATCAGGACAGCACCGATGATTTTGCGAATCATTCTCCTCCACCTACACCATAGATTTCGAAGGGAAAAAACTTTTCACTATTCTAAGATAGGCATTATGTAATAAGTAAACTACTTTATTTTGTGGTGCTGGTATGTAAGAACTGATGCTTTACTACTTAGCATTTTATATATTTTGATGTGACCTCGAAAATTTCTTAAGAACTTTGTGTTTAGACTTACCTTTTTATCTGGCTATCTGCCTTGTCCCTTTATGAGCCGGCAAACCTTTAGCACAGAAACATTGGCAAGCAATGGAGCTCAATTTCTAAACCAGTTTAAACTCGGAAACAAAGCCGGCTTCTAGTACTAACAATTCATTACTCGAAATATGCCTTCGTCTAAGCAATCAGAAAAAATCAAAGTATAAACATAAAATGAGATTTACACCTGAAGGCAACATTTTAATAGGTTTTCAAAAATCATAACCAGAACAACCATGAGCATAAAATACTTTCAAGCATCCTGGGATTTTTGAAATTAACATGCTCTTTTTGAAATAAGATGGTAAAAAAATTCAGAAAATTTTGAGGTAAGCAATACTTTATTCCGCTTTGAACATGTAAATATGATTACAAGAAAATATAATTAAGAATAGAAGGAACGTAGTTGTGCAATATTCCATGGATGATCTAATTCATCCGGGTTTGTACTACCACCAGCTCTTTTTCTCTTCCGAGTATCAGGTCTTTCCTTGATTGGTCTCATATCGGTTAAATAGTATGATCTATTATGCAGAACTTGGCTAATCATAAAAGATCCTTCCCAAATCGGGGAAAGTTTGTGCTTTATTTTTTTGCACGTGTCGAAGAACCAAATCACCCTTTCTGAAGGAAAGTTTTTGCACTCTATGACTATGGTACTTGCATAACTTCTACTGATAGGTTGTAGATCTCTACTCAACAACGACGCGAACTTCTTCGATTATATTGTGATCATCCCATCGAGAGACGTCGGCATCTTTGATATACGCTTTGTCTCGGGGAGATTTATGGATTAAATCACTCAGAAGAAGTACTTCTGCAGCATAGAACAATAAGAAAGGAGTATATCCGATTGACCTGTTAGGAGTTATTTGCAAGCTCCAAATCACATACGGTAATTCTCTAGCCCAAGCCCCCGCAGCACGATGAAGCGGTGCTTCGAGACGAGGTTGGGGTCCTTATAAAATGAGACCATTTTCCCTTTTGACTTGTCTGTTGGCTTGTGGATGTGCGACTGATGCAATATCAAGTCGGATCCCTTGATCTTCAAAGAATTAGGCTAATTCTCCCATGGAAAAGTTGCTCCTGTTGTCTGTAATAATACTATATGGATAACCGAATCAGATAACTACATCCTCGACAAACTTTCTGGCTATGGCTCCACCGCAATTTGTTACAGGTTTAGCCTCAATACACTTTATAAATATATCCACCATCACTAGGATATGGGTAAATCCACATTTTGTCGTCCTAAATGGCCCTACCATATCAAGCCCCCAGACCACAAATGACCATGGAATAGGGATTGTTCGCAGCTCAGCCAGAACATGTGCTTGACAGGCGTACTTTTGGCATCCCTTGCACGTTTTGACCAGTATATCTCCATATGGCTTAGTTGTGAGCAAAAAGAATCTATGTTTAAAATCTTTTGCTAGTAAGGATTTCGCTGCAGCGTGATGGCTGCATTCACCTTCATGGATTTCTCATAGGATTTTCACTCCTTCTTCCGGAGAAATACAACGCTGGAAAACCCTAGAAACACTTCGACTGTAGAGCTCACCATTTATAATTGTATAGGCTTTTGCTCGTCCGTTGATCTTCCAGCCAAGAACTTTGTCTTTGGGTAATTTTCCTTCTACCAAGAAATCTAGGTAGGGTTGTGTCCAGCTGAGAATCATAGCTAGAACTTCTACTATAGGTGAGTAGGATTTCATCGGATAGGCCTCATCAACTCATGTGATAGAGGGAGCTTTAAGGTGCTCTAGAAAAACACTATATGGAAGTGTTTCCACGGAGGGCTTGTTCTTGATAGAGAATCTGCTTCCTCATATTCTGCTCGAGGGATGTGTTGAACCTCAAAACCCCCGAACGATTTGGATAATTCATCCACATCAGCTTTGTATGCTGCCATGTGTTTATTTGCGTTACAGATATCGGATACTTGTTGTGCAACTAAAGTCAAATCTCTGTAACACATGAGTCGAGTAACGCCAATGTCTTTGGTCATGCGTATTCCATGTAACAATGCTTCCTATTCGATAATATTATTGGTTGTCATGAAGTGAATCTATAACACATAGAATAGCTTATCTCCTTGGGGTGATTTGATCACCACGCCAGCCCTCGAGCCTCCCCGTGCTTTTGACCCATTGAAGTGAAGAGTGAAGAGTCTAAACTTGTGGGTCTAGAGGACTTGCATTTTCCGCCGTTTCTGTCCAATCAGTGACAAATTCGGCAAGTATTTGGGACTTTATTGATGTAAGTGGTTTATACTCAATGTCGAAAGCTACTAGATCTATTCCCCATTTTACGACAGGTCCTCTAGCGTCGTGATTTTTGTTTATATCTCGCAGGGAGCGGTGCTCACCACTATGATCTTGTGCTCTTGAAAGTAGTGTCGTAGATTGCTGGCGGCAAAGAATACTATAAAGGCTAGCTTTTGGTAATTTGGATACCTTTGCTTCGAATCTATCAGGACCTCACTTAGATAATAGGTTGAACAATGTACTGGATATTCGTGATTTTCCTCCTCGTGCTCCATATATGTTACAATGCTTATGACTCTGTTTGTCGTTGCGATGTAGAGTAACATAGGTTCTTGTGGCTTAGGTGCCACAAGGATTGGTGGATTCTTTGGTCTAGAATTTTTTTTCGGTTTTCTTCAAGGGCTTGTATAAAGGTACGGCTCTTTCTCCGAGTCGGCTAAAGAACCGCCTTACTGCTGCGATGCAGCTAGTGAGTCGCTAGACGTCCTTCAGGCGAGTTGGCCTGGTAATGTTTATGATAGTCTTGATTTTGTCCCAGTTCACCTTTATCCCTCTTTCAGACACGATGAAACCTAACAATTTTCTGTCTGGTATTCCGAAGAAGCAATTCTTCGGGTTAAGCATCATATTGAATTTTCGTAGGCTAGCGAATGTTTCCTCTAAGTCGTAAATCCATGTTTCCTTCTTTTTGGACATAGCGAATGTTTCCTCTAAGTCGTAAATCCATGTTTCCTTCTTTTTGGACATAACCGCTATGTCATCCAGGTATACATAAACGTTCTGTCCGATTTGGTCGTTGAGACAATGCTGCATAGTGCATTGATATGTTGCTCTTGTGTTCTTTAAGCCAAAAGGCATAGTTTTGTAGCAGAAGGTTTCGAAAAGGGTGACGGAAGACGTCTTGATTTGATCTAATTTTTTCATTGGTATTTGGTGATATCCAGAATATGCATCGATAAAATAGAGTAATTCCGTCCCTGCCGTGGAATCAATAACTTGATCGATTCTTGGCAAAGGAAACAGATCTTTGGGATAAGCCTTATTCAAGGCAGTATAATTAACACACATCCTTAAATCAATAGTGTCCTTTTTAGGGACGAGTACAGGATTTTCCACCCAATCTGTATGGATGACCTCTGTGATAAATCCGGCTAAATCTAGTCGGGCTAACTCCTTAGATATAGCTTTTCACTTTTCATCACAAAACCATCGTAAGGATTGTTTGATGGGTATAATATCGGGATACACATTAAGAGAGTGCTTGGCAAGTTCCCTAGGTACTCCGGTCATGTCAGAAGGTTGCCATGCATAGATATATTTATTAGCTTTGAGGAACTCGACGAGCACGCTTTCCTATGCAAGGTCTAAACCTACCCCTATGTTGGTCGTCTTGGAGGGATCACTTTCCTTCAGTGGCGCCTTCTTCGTCTCTTCTGAAGCCTTGAACTACAGACTCAGTTTCAGCACCTCATTCTTTGTTGCGGGCATCTCGGATGGGTCAGTCTTTTTCTTGATTTCCTGGTACTCCTAGGCGTGCAGCACGGCTTCAACAAAGACGACAGATCCTTCCCCGAATAGTGATGATGTCGTTGGGTACCCAGAGTTTCATCATGTTGTAGATGTAGCAGGGACGGGCCATGAACTCCCAATAAGCCGGACGCCCGAAGATGGCATGTTATGCACTTTTCAACGGTACCACCTCAAAGGAGAGTGGTTCGATCCTGTAATTATTTGCAATACTAATGTTACGTCCAGAGTGATCTCACCCAAAGAATCTGCCTGTCTTCCTGGTATAATACCATGAAAAACCACATTGCTATGGTTTAGCTGGATTTCGTGAATCTTCATGCGGTGGAGCGTCTCGATGTAGAGGCTATTGATGTTGCTGCCACCATCCATGAGAGTTTTGGAGAACTCATAGCCATCAATCAAAGGATTGACGGCCAAAGGGTACTTTCCCTAACGATGAGCTTTCTTCGGGTGATCACTTCGGTCAAAGGTGATGGTTACTTCCGACCAATCCAAAAACTAGGGGACAGCCGGAAAAGTGGCATTGAGCTCATGGAGAACCGCTTTTTTACCTTAGTTGGCTGAGTTCCAAGGAAGAAGACATAAGTGTCTTTCTTTCTAGGGTAGTCCTTATTTCCATCCGAGTTGGGTTGTCCGGCGTCCGCTTCTTCCATGTCGAAATCTTCCTTGGCCTCCTTGCCTTTCTTGGAATTTTTCTTTCCTTTTCATCACTTGGCCCTGTAGCCAGCAGATTCGTCTATCTTGATGTCATCATTGAAACGACACTCAACATTGGTATGGGAAGAACCCCCGTTCCCATCCGGGTGATGTACGCAAGGGCTGTTGGCAATGTGGGCCCAGGAATAAGTTTTTTCGGGCTGCTGATCTCCTCTACTGTAGCATCACAATTGTCTAACAATTACAATGCTACTTGCCTAGTCTTTATATTGCTACTTCCTACATATCATTCATTGCATCATCATTATATCATGCTCATGTCACTATGCCACCTTGCATTTGTGCATCATATAAAGACCCCTCCATTTGGTTCTTATCCCATATGCATTATATATTATATCACTTGCATTTGCCTTTTGATATATTGTATTTGCTTCTTGATAAGTTGCTTCATGCCTAAGTTGAGTTATGGGCATATCTATTTTGCAATCCCACCACCTTTGTTTGTCACCACCTTATAATTCCAATATCCTAGTTATATATGAGCCATTGCATTTCCATTGGTATTTAAATCTAGCTCATAAATAATTTGGGTGGATCCTATCTTGTTCTCTTTGCCCATATATGATCTATATTGTTCTCACAATATTGATATGGGATTCTCCTTGGCTCATTCTTGCATGCTATGGAGGTAAAATCCACTCTAATCAATTCATGGGGTTGCTTTGAATAAGGGAGTTATTTGACTTGATTTGGCCTTGTTAACACATAGTGGATTATACACACTATATCGGTATATCATTCAAATAAACTTTTATTTAAATGAACTCATGCTAGGGATTGATTGGTTCATACCATAGCACAATTCACATTCTTGTAAGTGTAATGGTTCTATCCCTACATGCATGGCCATGTCCCAAACCACTCCACCTTCCTCTCATATATTTGTTGCTTTGTGATATTTTATTTCACTTCTTGGAAGTGGCATAGAACCTATCTTTCATCTAACCTAGAACTACACCTCCTAGTTGTTCATCTCCCTGCCTCAATCTCTGGTTTTGTTCTGATCTTTTGCAAATTTTTGCAAACAGCATCTTGTGTGAAAATTCTGGAAACAAACCAAAATTCAAACGAAAAAGGAAAAAACGTTTTAGCTCCAGCAGCTTACCTATTGGTCGTGGAGAGAGGCGCTCTCCACTGTTTGTCTTCTAGCTCGAGCACGAGCCTGGCGCCTCCCTGCCGCGTCAGCCACGAGCACACCTGCCCCACAGCTGCGTCCCCTCCTCCATATCTTGGCCAGATCGAGATCGCATCTCACCTGCCCCTTCATCTTTTTCCTTTCCCCTTCTCCACGCAGAATCCCCATCTTTGTGCCGTGACTGCCGCGTACTCCTATTCGTCCTCGCAGAAGAAATTGAGCCTAGAAGCCCCATAAGGGCTTGTTCGTTTACGCCCAAAACCACCGGGGTCAGCATGGATTGTGGCCCAATCCCGGCTATCCAGCCCAGGCAGGTAATTATTCCAGCTTTGCCAATTCCTACTCTTCGTTTAAACCATGTCTGGATTATGGCCCAATACTTTTCATGGATTTTTCTTTCACTAGGCCTGGAAAAATAATCTCGTCACCTGAGGTATGGAAAATTTTCCAAGAGAGGGCACCGGAAAACACGATGCGATCGTGATGTTTCCAGAGAGCGGTTTCTATCGGGTATGGGATAAACGAACGGAAACATGATACATGGATTATACGATAATTAATACCAAATGGATTGGGTGGAGCACTTGGATCAACCAATTCCATGTTAGGCTCAGTTCCATGTCCTGGATTTGTTCCGTGACAAACGAACAAGCCCTAAGCGATGAATTCGGCAGGTACATCTGTTCCGGGCGCTGTCCTCCTTCGAAGACCATGACGGCGCTGCTGTTTAGGTTCTGCTTCAACTCTAGCAGCTCCCTGGTGAGAAGAGACCCCTCCCGATCCACTTCTCCCTAATCCACTCTTTCCTTCTACTCTGTTGAATTTAAGTGTCGTTGTCCTCTGCAAGATCACGTCGTCGGCACGATTACAGTAGCTATTCTCTTCAGTTCCATCTCTTCCTGACCCTCCTGAACCACCATGTCGACCAGGCTCATCTCCTGCCACCCTGCATCGGATGCTTTTGCCCAGCCCGTCACCGCGTCGCCGTCCTTCCCTGTAAGTACACGCCCTGCCCGCCTCTGCTCCCTTCGATGTCGCCAAGGTCGTGGGCAACCGCGAGTTTCCTGCCTCTCCCTCTCTTCGTGCCTACCACTCCGCCTCACCTCAGCCCTCCTGGCTCGCCCTACCGCTCGCACAACGCGCCCCGCACGCCCGCACACGGTATCTTCTCGAACGCCATCAGCAGCCGCAGCAGTTCTGTAAACCTCTGAAGCCGATCGATTCCGGCCACCTCCGTCCATCCTAAGGTTTCCCCTCTTTCCATTCCAAAAACAATCACTCCAATCGGACCTCTCAACCCTCCAGAATCTTCTGCCGAAGATCAGCAAGTCACGCTGCAAAAGCTGAAGCTTTTCGTCAGTCAATCGGCCTCGTTTTCTTCTTGTTCGTCACAAGATTGCAACCTCCTCAGTCCACCCCCGTCGGGTACTTCACATCCATGCGAAGAGGGTACTTCCCTGTTAGGCCCCCGTTGAGAATTGGTAGGGATTTTGGGCTAATTGGGGATAATTCGAGGAAGACGCACAGGTAATAGCAGGGAAGAACCCTAAAAGGACTAAGCTAGAGATTAGATATGTTTTTCCTTCTTACTCCTTCTCCACGGCAAAACCGGTATATATGGTTGAGTTCTTACAGTGTCTTAACTGAATAATGGTAAACTGGAATTACAATGATAGTAAATGTGACTACAGCAGCTGCGCCACTCTTATTGTGAATCGGCCGCAAATCAATCACAGCCATTGATCCTGACTTGTCTCGTCACCGTCCTTGTGCATCGTTAGATAACTGAATGTCTTGTACCCCCAATGTTTGGGTTCAGTTCAGGTCCTGACAATGCCGTCGCCTTGAAACAGCACTTGTCCTCAAGGCTGAAATGTCGGAAATATGGTCTGGATAAATCGCATGTCTTCCCACGTGGCATCTTCTGGGCCAAGACTTTCCCAGTGTATGAGCCACTGTTTCACAGGTGATTTCTGTCTCTGGATCAGCCGTTCATCCAACAGTGCAAACGGAGCAGTCTTGATTTTGCCGTCATGTGTCACAAGAGGAACGTGTGGTAAAGGCACAACATGATTACCCACATGTTCTTTGAGTTGACTAATGTGAAACACTGGATGTATTGTTGCTGTGTCTGGCAGTTGAAGTCGATAGGCAACTTCGCCGACTCGCTCCAAAATCTTGAACGGCCCATAGTATTTAGAACGAAGCTTGAGGGAGCCACGAAGACCAAATGCATTCTGGCGATATGGTTGGATCTTCAGATATACCATCGTTCCTGTGTCAAATTGCCGTTCTGTTCGCTTCTTATCTGCAAATAGCTTCATCCTGTTTTGAGCTACTAGCAGGTTACTCTTGAGGCGTTGCATGATGTTTTCTCTGTCAGTTAGCAAGGCTGTTGCTGCAGGACACCGTGCTTCTTCTAAGGAAAATTCACCAATCATAGGAGGAGGGTAGTGGTACAGTGCCTCAAAGGGAGTCATCTTCAGGGAGGAGTGATAAGACGTGTTGTACCACCATTCGGCCATAGGAACCCATAGACTCCACTTTTTTGGCTCTTGAAATACCATGTTGCGCAAGTATGCTTCTAGACACTGGTTGACACGTTCCGTTTGACCGTCGGTTTGTGGATGATAAGCAGTACTGAACTTCAATTTGACATTCAAAGCTTGGAAGATTTCCTTGTATAGGGTGCTGGTGAATATCCTATCACGGTCAGAAACAATCTCTTTAGGAGGACCATGTAGTCGAACCACCGAGTCCAGAATCGCGTGCACAATGGTTTCCACGGAGTAGGGATGAGCGAGAGCAATGAAATGGGAATATTTCGTCAGTCTGTCCACAACCACCAGAAGTACCTCCTTGCCGTTTGAGTTTGGCAAGGCTTCAGTGAAATCCAAGCTAATGCTTTCCCAAGGAATTCCAGGAATCGGTAGAGGCTGTAAAAGACCAGCTGGATGTTTGTGCTGCACTTTAACTAGTTGCCACACAGGGCATTCAGCAACAAATTTTTCTACCATTTGTTTAAGATGTGGCCAACAGAAAATCCTCTTGATTCTTTGATAAGTAGCTTTGGTTCCTGAGTGGCCTCCTAAGGCAGATTGATGGAAGGTTTCTAGCAACTGTAACCTCATATTGGTAGAGGAACCAACATATATTTTGCTGCCATGTTTTATCGGTCCATCTTTCAATATGTATTGAGGAGTAGAACCAACATCCTTGGCCAATTTCTTGAGGAGTTTAGAGCTGTCTTTGTCTTGTATATAACTCTGTTTTACTTCTTCAATCCACTCAGGTACACAAACAGTGATAGCATTGCACTGACTGTCCCTTCTGGATAAGGCATCTGCGACCAGATTTTCTTTCCCTTTCTTGTATTCTATTGTGTAATCAAATTCCAGCAATTTCAGGAGAAGTTTGTGTTGAATTCCATCAGTCAATCTCTGAGTTGTCATGAATCTGAGGCTTTGTTGATCAGTTTTAATGATAAGGGGATTTCCCAGTAAGTAGTGTCTCCATTTTTTAACGCTTCAAGGATTGCTAGGGCCTCTTTCTCATAGATGGACTGTGCTGCAGCTTTTGGACCCAATGTCTTGCTGAAGAAAGCCAGTGGCCTATTGGATTGCATCAGAACAGCTCCTAGCCCGGTGCCACATGCATCCGCCTCCAAGACAAATGGTTTGGAGAAGTCGGGGAGAGCGAGAACTGGGCAAGTTGTCATGGTGAGTTTGAGCTTTTCAAATGCAGTTGTGTGTTCCTCGGTCCAATGGAAAGAGCTTTTCTTCAATAAATCATGGAGAGGTCTGCAAATCTTGCCATAATCTCTGACAAACCTTCTATAGTACCCTGTCAAACCAAGAAAACCCCTGAGTTTGCTGACAGATTTGGGTAGAGGCCAGTCGATAATAGCTTTGATGTTTTGCGGCTTTGTTGAAACTCCAGCTCCGGAGATAATATGACCAAGATATTCTACTTGAGGAACAGCAAATGTAAACTTGGAGAGTTTGGCATAAAGAGAATTTTTTTTGAGAATTTCCATCACAATATTTAGGTGTTGAATGTGTTCCTTGTGAGATTTGCTGTATATGAGAATGTCATCAAAGAAAACTAAGATGAACTTCCTCAGATGTTCCTTGAAGATTGTATTCATTAGGTTTTGAAAAGTGGCTGGTGCATTAGTGAGCCCAAATGGCATCACTACATACTCATAGTGGCCCATATGAGTTTTGAAAGCAGTCTTCAGGATATCCGTCGTGTTCATCCTAATTTGATGGTATCCAGATAGTAGGTCTAGCTTGCTAAATATAGTTGCTCCATAGATTTCATCTAGTAAATCCTCAATCACTGGCATTGGAAATTTATTTTTGATTGTGATTGAGTTCAACAATCTGTAATCAATGCACAATCGCCAGCTGCCATCCCTTTTTCTGACCATGACCGCGGGAGATGAAAAAGGACTCAAACTTGCTTGAATTTCACCTGATTTCAGTAATTTGGTAATGATTTCTTCCATTGAATCCTTCTGCATGTGTGGCACTCTATATGGTCTCAAGTTTGGAGGATGTGCTCCAGGTTGTAATGTAACAGAGTGGTCACATGTCCTGCTAGGAGGGAGAGAAGTTGGTTCAAAGAAAACCTCAGCAAATGAATTTATCAGCTCTTCTATTTCTGCTGATAATTTCTGAACTATCTCTTGCCGTTCAGTGTGTAAAGCATTGATCTGAATGATATAACCAAGAATGGATTTGGACAGTAGCTTGTTCATAACTTCTTCTGTGAGAATGCATTTTTGTGGAGGAAGAGTGTGATCTGTCAGTTCAATTGGATTGCCATTTTGGTGCACTGTAAGTAGTCTGAGTGGTAAGTCTAGAGTAACAGGGCTGACATCATACATCCAGTCAATTCCAAGGATAATATCATACGTTTCCAATGGTAGCACATGGAAGTTGGAGCAAAAGTCATGACCCTGAATATGATATGCTAAGTTGTGTACAGTAGCGTCAGACACCAGATGTCCCCCTCCAGCAATTGAAATTTTCTTGGCAAGAGCTTTCTTCATAACACAGTTACTAGCTATAGCAAACTTGTAATTCATGAAAGTGTGTGAACTTCCACTATCCACCAGAGCCACTGCTTGGTAATTGCCAATTTGTAAGAGCAGAGAGAAAGTTGCTAATCCAGCCGTTCCTTCTACAGCATGAGTAGATAACTGCATCAACTCAGGTTGCACATTAGTGTTGTCAGGAGTATTGGGAGCAGTGTGATAAGTGGGTTCAGTAGGAGAGGCCACAGTGGTTGCCAGAGTTTCTTGAGTGTCCTCCTCTTCTATCTCCTGCATGATATGAAGTGTTCGCCCTTGCCGACACCTATGTTCTCGATTCCAAGGTTCTTTACAGTACCAGCATTGTCTGGTAGGTCTATCTGCTGGTCCTGTGTGTGCAGCCTGTCGATCGGTCGCAGTGTTTTGCATTTGTTTAGCTACTGGATATTTGAAACTTGTATGTGGTATGTTTCCCCTATTTCTTCCATAACTCGCTTGATAATATGTTTTCTTAGCTGCCGCAGCATTTTCATAATTTTTGGCGAACCAATAGGCTTCGAGAATACCTCTAGGTCGTTGCCCACTTACATCATGTTTAATGTCTGCCCGTAATCCTCCAATAAAACAGCTCATAAGAAAAGCTTCTTGTAGGTACGGATGATCTCTGCGCACTAATTGAACACACTCCTCAAACTGATCAATGTAAGCAGCAACTGAGGTTGTTTGCTGAATATTTTTCAGTTTTTCCACAGCTTCGTGTGCATTTGCTTGAGTGAAGCGATCTGCTATCATCTGACAGAATTGCTGCCAATCCACAATCTGCCAGGGTACGCAGATATTTTTAAGCCAAACATTTGCTCTGCCAAAGAAATGGCCTGAAGCTATATTGACCCATTGTTCATACGGAGTACCAGACATGTCGAAAAACTTCTCGCATTGCTGTAGCCAACCAATCGGGTCATCACCAGCAAACAAAGGAATTTCTAGCCTTGGTCCTTTCAATACTGCATCAGCATAATAGGATACTCCACCTAGCTATTGTATTGTGTCATTTCTGTTAATTTCAGTGGATGACAGTTTGATATTAGCACCAGATTGCGATTGCATATCTTTCATAGGCAGAAATTGACCAGTCACTGGGTTGTAGTGTGGTGGTTGAGAGTGGAGCTGATTGGGAAATCCCTGGGAAGGCCAGATCCCAGGGTTGGGTGGATATTGCTGGTGAATTGGAGCGTATGGTGGTGGGTGGCTGATGGGTGGGACCTGAAAGTGAGGTGCAAATTGTGATGACTGCTGCTGGTTGTAAGGATTTCCTTGGTGTTGTGTAGTGGCACAGCAAACACTATCAGTAGTAACATGAGAGGAAGCCAAACTAGTATGTAACTGTGTCATGTTACCAGTTACTGTTGGTTGAATAGGTGCAGCATTTGACCACATATTGGTTGACAGAGGAATAGTAACAGATAATGGTGGAAATTGACGTTGGTCATGCAAGCTTGGTTGGTGAGATATACCGTCCCTTAGAACAGGTTGGTCATCAGTAGTAGCAGAGGTTGATGGCGTTGAGAGATACTTCTGCATAAGAGCGTCCAGAGCATCCATGGTGACCATATTTTGTTGAATATTGGCTATTCCTGCCGCGGACTGCTTCAGCTCAGTAATATCTCCACGAATTTCTGTCATCTCCGCCTCGAGTCGTTCGACTGCCGCTTGGGCATCAAACACTCCTGCCGCCGCCGTTTGACCCCTGGTAGGCGCCATCCTTGCTGCAGGATCTGTACAGCAGAGCACCAGGGCGCTCTCGCTGGCCAATACACCTGAGCGTACCCCGCCGCCAGGAACCTGTTGTACTGAGATTGGGGATTTTACAGGAAACCAAACCCAACTCAGTCCACGAGGTTCGATCGCCTCCGAAACTCGTCGATCTGTATGGTGGCTCCGGAATTTTACAGCGCTACACTGAACGCCAACCCTTACCAACCCAGATCAAGAGATTCCCCGTCGCCCGAAAATTTTCTCACCGCCGTCAACACGAATTCCACACCGCCGCCATGAATCTGGGAAGAAGGGAAGGAATTTTATGAGAGATCCCAACCTTCCCACCTCTCAGACCCGATTCACCTCCGACTGTGCCAAGGATCGTGGTAGCTCTGATACCATTGTTAGGACCCCATTGATAATTGGTAGGGATTTTGGGCTAATTGGGGATAATTCGAGGAAGACGCACAGGTAATAGCAGGGAAGAAACCAAAAAGGACTAAGCTAGAGATTAGAAATGTTTTTCCTTCTTACTCCTTCTCCACGGCAAAACCGGTATATATGGTTGAGTTCTTACAGTGTCTTAACTGAATAATGGTAAACTGAAATTACAATGATAGTAAATGTGACTACAGCAGCTGCGCCACTCTTATTGTGAATCGGCCGCAAATCAATCACAGCCATTGATCCTGACTTGTCTCGTCACCGTCCTTGTGCACCGTTAGATAACTGAATGTCTTGTACCCCCAGTGTTTGGGTTCAGTTCAGGTCCTGACATTCCCTCTTTCTAAATCACCATTCAATGGTTCAATTCGTTGATCACAGATCCGGTGATCGTCTTCTGAAGATCATAGAATCCCTGTGCCAAACTGTCCTATTCCCGTCAGTTCGAAACCCTCTGTTCCTCCTATCTTTCCCGCTGATACAGCATCTCTCCGGCGAAGCCTCCTTGATGAAAGTTGCTCCCTGTTTTCCCCTATACACACCTGAGCAAACGATGTGCAAAACGGAGGTCCGTAGCTCCCAGAATAATCCTCAAAAGATTGCCCAATCTCACAGTTTCTGCGGACGGAATTCTGAACTGTTCATGCTGACACTTAAAAAAAATTCAGAGAACAGTTTTTCTATTTGTATGACGACAAAACCCCACCCTAAGATTTTGTTCCCGTCAGAATCAGCGGGTGACTCGTTGACATAAGTTGAAGCACTAGCCATCCTCTACAATTCATTACATGGCGACTAAGTATATTTCCGTACAGATTCATCGACATCATCCTCTGAACTCAGTCAAAAATATAAAGTTTCTGACAATTTTAGCTTTAGTATTTATTATGCTGTCAAAACCTCTTCAGATCAATGGGTTCCCGTCCGACTCTATGAATGCCGTCAACATGAAAGTTTCATAGCTCATCCTTGTCTACAAATCTCTCTTATATAGGGAACTCCAATTCTGTCTAGTTTTGTCTCCAAGATCAACCCAAAACGAAAGACATTAACAGTTTTCTGACTAGTTCTTTTCCTGTTATCATCTAGCCTCTAAGATCACTCCAGAACTCCAACATCTAGTCTGACTATGAAAATCTTGTAAACATAAAAATTGTAGATATCCTCCTCCTCTACAACTTTGCTCTTTTACGAAAATTCCGATTCCCAACGGATCTCTCTTCACAATCATCCAAACTCAGAATGTTTTAACCAAAAATTCTGCAATTTCAAACATCTATTTTATCAAGTCCAAAACCATTTGAAACTTTGACCAAATCTTAAAATATGTTCTGTACTATTTTGTGGAAAACTCAAAACACCAAATATATTTCTTTTTAACTATTAAACATGAATATTTCCTCTGATTATTTATCAAATATTGAATTATAATAAAAATTATTGGAATATTGTTAAATGCTTTATTATATGTTGAATAACATCTTTTAATTCAGAAATCCAAATGTTGCATATGATATATGTTTTGAGATCAGAAAAATGCAAGGAGTAATAATATGACATCCAAAATAATTTTTGAGCAAATAAAAATTTCGAAATAATTTAAATGCTATTAAATGACTATTTCTTATTAAATTGATTACTTTAATTCCATAACTCCAAATTCGACGAATGATATGTCTAAGTTGATCAGCGACGAGCCCGTTCTAACTATGCATTCCATGATATGAATTGAAGCAATGCATCATTAATATTAAGGGGGCAGTAAGGTTCTGGGAGCAAAATATGAGTAAACAACAATAAAATGCTTTATTCTTATACCCCACACCTCACCCATGCCATGCTATGTTATACCATGTAAATTGTGCATCATATCATCATGGCATACCTTGTTTGCTTGTTGCATATGATTTATATGATTGTGCAATGTATTTATTGCTCATTGTGTGTTTGGTTTTTATCCGGATAGACGCTGAGCAAGGAGAATATTAGGAGCCTCAGGAGTATTACCCGGATCCATCTTATTCTGCAACTAAATTTCTAGGCAAGCATTTCCCCATGCTTGCACTACATATAGTACCTATTGCATCTATCTTATTCTTGCATCTTAAATACGTCACGAGTAAAATTGAATCTCAAGTATTGCATAGCCTTTAATTTTAAACCCCACCGAAGCTTGTTCCCTCAGTCCTTTGAGCCATTACTATAGAAGTTGATTGAGCCATGCGAGTTGTAGAACTACATGTGTATGGTTTGTGAGTGTCTGTGAATAATGAGGTACCTAAATAGCTGAATTGAGTAGTAATGGGATAACTAAAGAAAGAGGCACCGGTGGGCAATAGTTGAGATCTGGTCCTTATCCGCCCACTTGTGTTCCGTAGGACCCCGAGTAATTGATTCTTGTTCCTTGACTATCGCACTATCCGCATGTGGGACCATGAACCCCTTAATCCTAGTTTAAGTCATACTTAATTTCTTGGGGCCACAAGTAGTTTGGGGTGTTATTACTATCCTGTACTTATACCATGCTTTATTGCTCATTTGCTACTGTTGTTCGAGGAGTGTTTATTACTATAATGTTGCCTCGTAACTCACACATGCAGAGAACACAATAATGTACGTTTTTCCTGCGCAAAGGATACGAACCGTTGGCGGCGGCGGTTGGGAACGTGGCGAAATTTCCGCGCACGCGTCCGCACACGTGGTCCACGCATCGACCATTCAATCGCTTTGCACGAATCTTGATGCTAGGGGTTATAAATTACAACCGTGGTGGATTTTTACTTTTCACCTCATTCTCCTCCTGTGTCGCCATCTTCCTCCTGCGAGCACCTCCTCGAGCTCTCCACGCGCACGCGAAAAACCCTAGCCTCCCAATCTTCTCAGCCACCTCCCCTTCCAATCCAATGGCGAGCAGCAGCTTTGCCCCTTCAATGGCGGCATCAGGCGATGCCACGGCGAAGCCGGCGGGCTTCGTCCATGTGCCCATAGAGGGCTTGCTGCTGCCCAAGTCCGCGGTGGTCGAATCCACCGGCGGCAACCAAATTCCAGCGACGCTAGAGCTGCTGGAGGAAGAAGGCGACTCCCACAAGGGAGATTGGCGTGGCACAGATACCACGGACAGTGATATCAAGGAGCTGGTCGTCGAAGGCTACCTTCCCTCGTCAGAGGGACTGGTCTGGCGGGCGGTGCCGGTCGACGAGGTCACCCCTTCTCCCCAAGCCGGAGAGAAGGTGTACCTCAAAGCAAAATTGGTACGCGGCGTTTCCCTGCCCATCTCCAATTTCTTCCTAGCCGTCCTCAACCACTACCGGGTTCAACCTCAGAACCTTACCCCCAATAGTATTCTTGCGCTTAGCAACTACGTGATGCTTTGTGAGGGTTACTTAGGGATTAGGCCTAGGTTAGATCTCTTTATCTATTTCTTCACCTTCAAGAGGGAAGTCGGAGCTAGCAAGGACGAGCTTAGGAACTGTGGCACAATTAGTTTTAAGATCGGCCTGGCCAGCGATTCCCCGACATCGTTGGTCATGAGTCATGTAAAAACTGGCAACAAACGTACTTCTATGGCCCAGATATCCCTCTTACTGGCCGAGAAGCAACGTATCCGAACTTCGTCGATGGATCTGCCGTTGAAGCCTCAACATGGAGATTCCAAGCCTCCCTCCCTTTCGACATTGATGCTTCCCGCGCTATAAGGCGGATAGAGTGGTTCGTAGAGATGGGTCTGACCGGATTGGACCTGGCCATGTGCTGGTTCGTCAGGCGGATCCAGCCTCTGCAGTGTGGC
Source organism: Avena sativa (assembly GCA_916181665.1). NCBI lineage: Eukaryota > Viridiplantae > Streptophyta > Magnoliopsida > Poales > Poaceae > Avena > Avena sativa. The sequence goes on from OV702280.1 coordinate 144,487,604, forward strand.
ATCCCGCAAAGCCACTACTACAAAATCGCGTTGTTTTTGTGCATTGCATCATCTTGACCGCATGCTCATGTCATCATGCCACGTCGCATTTGAGCATCGTCATCATCATGCATATTATTTTACTTGAAACTATGTTGCGAAAGTCTACTGTTTTCTGAAACTAGCCCTCCTTCTATTTCAAATTAAACCCCCCGGATGTTTCCGGATATTTTGTTTGTCTAAAAACTATTACAAAATTTTATTGCAAATTAAACAAATATTTAATTATTTTTAGTGGGGCAGTCGAACGGGCCGGTTCGACCCAGTCGACCACCCCCAGTACAAAATCGGTCCACCTAAACTAAACCTAATCCTAAAACTACCCAACCTAATCTACCCAAACCCCCCTCCACCTCACCCCACCCAATCCTCTCTCGCCACCTCACCCTCCTTCCAATCCCTACCCAACCAGACACCGCCACCTCACCCCCACTCCCTCCCTCTTCCCTGCCCACACCACACACACAACACCCCCCACCCCACAGCAAACCATCCCACCCCACACCGACCCGCCTCTTCTGGCCCACCCGGTCCCACCTCCCCTGTCCGTTTCCACCTCCCCCCCGTTCGAGCCTCCCCCACCGCCCCCACCAACCGCGCTCCTCTCCTCCGCAAGCCCCGCCACCGCCAGTCGCCTTCTCCCGCGCCGCCCTGGCCCTCTTCTCCGGCCGCCGGAGCTCGCACCTCTCTGGCGAGCCTGCGCCGCCACCGGCCTCGCCCTTTCCCCGCTGAGCCGCCAGCGACCGCCGCCCTCCCTGGCGTCCTCGCCCGCAGGCCGGCCTCGCCGCTGAGCCGAGCTCCCCTCTGGCCGGAGCCCGCATCCCCGCCTCCCCGCCGCTCGAGCTCGACCCGAGCCCCGCCGCCCAGGAGCCCGCCTCCGGCCCTCTTTCCCTGCCACCGGCCGCGGCCTCCACCCCGGCGCGCTCGAGACCTCCTCCCCGCCTCCATCTTCCTCTCTGGCGCCGCCAGGTGCCGCCGCCCGAGCCTGCGCCAGCAGCCGCCGCCGCGAGCTCCCTCCTCCTCGCCGGCCGGCGCTTCGTCGCCCCGACGCGTCCTCCGCCCCGCAGACCGCGACCTGCCGCCCGCGCACCCCGGCGTCGGCCCCGCCACCGAGCCGCGCCCCCCGGCCTCCTTCCTCCGGCAGCGAGCTCCGCCCCGCCTGCCTCGCGCCGCTCCCGCCAGCGACCACCGCGGGTCGGCCCTGCCTGCCGCCTCCCTGCATCCTCCCCATCTTGGAGCCTGCTGCACATGCTCCAGCAGCCGCCCGTGGCCTCCTGTTGGTGCTGCCTCTGCCCCATCGTCATGTTCAAGATCAACGGCGACAGGTGCATTGCCGGGTTCCTTTGGCGTTCATGTGACCTGCACAAGCACCCGACGAGCTAACAGCGGAAACTATACCAACGCCAAGATCCCCGAAGTATTCATATCATGCCAAGAGCGACCGAAGATGGAACCCCGAAGGCCGTCGACATGGAAACCGAAGATATCCGACACAGACGCCAAGATCTGCCTCACGGGACCGAACCCCAGTGTGACAAGTACCCCTTCCGGACGACAAGACCGCCGAGAAACCGAATGCCAAGGTCGTCTACATGGATCCGAAGGCCGAGCCCTCGACACGCCAAGATCGCCGACGCGAATACGCCAAGTTCGTCTTCCCGGACACCGTGCGACAAGATCTACTTCACGGATCCGAAGACCCCGGTACCCGATCCACTCGAGTTCGCCATCGACGACTAGATCGACACCGACCAGGGCGAGTCCGATGCGCCCCGACGCCAACCAAGTCCTGCTACCCGGATGCGACAAGATCTGCCCCGTTGTTCGAGAATGGTTCTGTCGAGACCGACCCCGGCGCACCCTGAACCCTGAGTCCGGCCCCGAACCCCGAACCCCGGAACACCAAGATCTGCCGAACCCTAAATGTGTGAACCCAAACCCGAGACCTTATTTTATAAATGATATATCTGATGCATATTAAATTGTTCATGCATGCATGCTTGTATGTGGTTTGGGGGCCTTATGCCGATTCACCTAATAATTAAATATGGGGCCCATATGCGGACAAATCTAGTCTCATATTGGCCTCATTTAAATTTGTGTAGCGAACCGGTAACTTATTTTGCCTTGTTAAGACAACAATTAAATTGTGGGACAGCTAAATAACTTGAACCTATTAATTAATTGTCGGGACCCCGGTTCCGCTTAATATGACCTATTGCATCGCATCTTGCCATGTCATTCATCATACATGCATCATGCCCGGTCTTCTGCCTTAATCTTAAATAGTGCATCCGGTGTTTATTCTAGTGTTTTGCTTCTTCGCGGATAAGGCCGTTGAGTTGATGCGAGTGTCGACCCGATCTTCGGGTGAACCTTCGGCAATGTTTTCAGGCGAGCATCTCCCCCTTTCTACCTATCTTACTTTTATAGTATTTATTCCCTCCTGTTGATCTATTGCTATCTGTGTTGCGTTGCTCTAGTTTTCGTACCCGTGATATCCCTTGCAGCCTTATATTGCCTTGGACACATCCTATTACCTATTGTTTGGTAGATAGCTGGACTTGCGCGTCGTAGTCGCTTGCTCAAGTGCTGTTGCGTGTCGTCAAGTGCCACAGTTGTTGGTGTATTGCCGCATGTTTGATGTTGGAGATGATCATGGTTTTACTTATCGTTCACTTTAATTCCTGTTTAACAACTAAAATTGAAGTAAGTAAGCAGAGGCATAGGTGGGCAATAGATGTTATTTGGTTGTTAACCGTCCACTTGTGTCCCGTAGGACCCCGAGTACTTGATACCTGTTCCTTGAATATTCGCTCTATCCACATCCGGGAGGCTTATGGGACCCCCTGAGCCAGAGCTTGATTCATTCTTATTTCTTGGGGCCACAAACTAGTTTGAGGTTTTATTTACTATCCTGTACTTATGCCATGCTTTACTGCTTTATTACGATTGTGCGATGGATAACACACTGTACTGTTTAGGAAAGCGGAGTGTTTTCGCGGTATCAACAAGCCCCGTTTTGGGGTTCCCAGTCGTTTACAGCCATTGACGCAAACCTTGAGTCCGTCTCGGAGTCAGCTAGCTTCGTTGCGGGTGTACTCCAAGGGGTGGCCCCCTGAAATATTTCTGAATCCTGTGATTGCTTTGTCGTGAAGGCCTCGTTGGGTTTTGATTTGGTTTTTCCGAGGTTGATCGAGTGTGTGTTGCTATTTGTGCACCCCGACCGGGTAAAACTTTCTGAAAGCCGTGTCCGCGGTTATGGACGACTTGGAGCACAGTATCTCGATCATAGACAACTATAACTAAAGTAGTGCTATAAATTTGACTTTATAATGACTAGTAAGCAACTTCACTATAATGGAATGGCTAAATAAAACTGCCAACAATTGCTTGTTTGGGTGTCGCTTGCGACCATTGTATCTGACTAGTAAGTATTGCAACTACAACGGAATGGCTAAATAAAAGTACCAACAACTGCTGGGTTTTGGGTTATCTCATGCTAATTGTATCTGACTAGTAAGTGCCGCAACTACAACGGAATGGTTAACTAAAATGGCCCACTGCTTATTTTATTAGGATGATTATCTATACCTGATTAGTAATTACTGCAACGATAACTGAATAAATAAAACTGCCAACGGTGTGAGTTCCTCGGTTGACTTCCTCGTTTGGTCTCGAGGGGGAAACACTAGGATGGGTTTGTTTGATGGTAGCATCAGGTTGGTTCCGAATAGGTCTTTCTTACCCCTCTCTGATAGCCGCTAGTTGTATCGAGTCTCTATAGGTTGTTTAGTGCATGCTGCCGCTGCCACTTCAGTCCACCATACCTATGTAGGCGAGGACCGCCGAATTCTAGTCTCGCCGTGTACTGGCCTCAGTACTGACCGCTCTCTCTTTCCTTTGCCCGATGTCGGCACCCCTTTTGTTTAAGCAGGTTTTGAGATCGACGTCGTTAGCAGGGTTACCCTTCCGGCTTGGCCTGGGCAGGGTTATGGACGCCATTGGTTATTCTTTAGGGCTCTTAGCTCAATTTGCATCTTGTCCGTACTCGGACGCTGTATCATTTTCAAGGTGATTTGGATCTTTGCATATTATATCTGTATTCTTGACTCATGGAGTCGTGTTGTATATATATATCTGTTCTGTGGGTCCCATCGAGGACTGTTGTGTAATGTTATTACTTCGTTTTCCACCCGCACGAAAGTGCCTGGTGGGCACCTTTGAATCGTTTCTATGCGAGTTTGGCGGGAATCGCTGAAACTTGCATAGGTCCGATTCTGAGGGTGTTACATGCAGCACCGCTCAAAGTTGATGCATGAGTACTCTAAGAAGAGGAAGGATAGCCTCCGCATCTCCGAGGACAACTTCTCCAACGACTCCGTCAAGCTTTGCCTTAAGGACATCGTCAAGGTGAAGGATAGGAAGCGTGGCTTCACCATCACCCACGACATGTTCGAGGAGGGCAAGTGCCCAGAAGTACCTGTTTATTCTCCGTGTATGACATTTGCTCCAGTTCTTCCGTCCTTCCTTTGTCATCTAACACCTTATGATTTCACTTAACAGCTTAAGAGTATAAAGGAGTACGACATGGCTGTCCAAATTTATGACCCAAAGATGAAGGAAGTCACTGTTGTGTCCGACAACGATGTCCCGTTGGCGTGAAAGTGGAAGAGCTCCACCTCTGACGCTGCCGACGGAGGCAAGAAGAAGAAGACAGAGGGTGGAGCCTCCAAGAAGTCCACTGCCGCCCTGGAGGCGGAGAAAAGAAAGATTACCGGGATCCCTTTTACCAAAGCACCCACTATCGTGTAAGCTTCTTTTCCTCCGACATTGTCCATCGTTCGTCTTTTTTCCTGTACTTATACTTTTGCACGTTTCAGGAAGAAAACTGGCTTGAGTTTGAAGAAGACCTCCAAAACATCGGGGGCTTCTAAAAACATCAAAGATATGTTGCAGCGAGATGTGCCGCAACAAGCATCTCTCGCCATCGCCCCTGTCACTCCCAGCGTCCAGCGCAAGCCTGCTCCGACAAGCTCTCCGGCTAAGGATGCATTTGGCCCTTCCGCCATGGAAGTGGACTCAGCTGCCTCCGCGGATCGCATCATTGCCTGCGAACAGGCGACACAAGAAAGCACCACAACCAGAATGGCTGAAGCTCCGGCTAAGGATGCCATCGGTAGCGGCAAGGCGGTGGTGGTGGGTGGAACGTTAATCGAAGGCGGCGCCTTTGCACCCAGGATAACCATAGAGCTCCCAAAGATAGTCTACCCGGCGCTTACGCCGAGTAGCTCCACTCGGGTTCCTGGTGCAGCGTCGACATCTCCAACCTGCGGTCTTGAGGAGCTTCTCCGACAAGCGAATATCTTGCAAGGAAACAGCCTTTCCTTCAGCAAGTTATTTGACGAGAGCTCTACCAACCTCAAGATCATCGCACTTGTAAGTTTTATTTGCCTTTCGCGTTTCATATGAGTATCCCACTGTAGCCCCTGAGGATTTAGACGGAAAAACCATAGGTCTTTGCATCTGAATGCTCTAAGAGTGACTAAGATAGAAAACTTCTCACTGTAGCCCCCAAGTATTTAGTTTGAATAAATTATTCTGACTAGATACTTTCAGTGTAGCATAAGCAGTGTTTGTAAATTTCGATACTGTAGCCCCCAAGCCTCTAGTTGAAAACTGAATTAGTCCCGAATAGATGCTTAAAGAAAGACTAAGCATATGACTGAGTTAAAAAACTTTATACTATAGCCCCCAAGCTTCTAGTTCAAAACTGAATGAGTTCCGACTAGATGCTTAAAGAAAGACTAAAGAATATTGCCAAGTTTAAAATTCTCACTATAGCCCCCAAGCCTCTAGGTGAATAGTTATCCGGCTAGATGCTCCAAGTAGACTAAACAACCTTAGATGTTCTTCCCACAGAATGAGAACGCGCGGAGAGGTGTCGCCAACGAGAAGTTCCACAAAATGCGTGCGGAGTTGGAAGCTGAAAAGGGTAAAACTGCCTTCTTGAAGGAACAAATCACCAAGAGCAAGAGTCTGTTTTTCCTTTCGTTTTCGTACTCCAACTTGGTCTTGTGCCAGCACTCTCTGAATACTCACTGTTTGTTGTTCCTTCTCCGACTTGCAGAAACCATTGCCAAGGCTAAGGATATTGTTGAGCAATCCAAGAACATTGAGTTGCTGGATAGCGAAAACAAGATCCTTAAGCAGGAGAGAAAAGATATGTTGAAGATGCACGAGGACTCCATGAAGGTCCTGCAGGAGTCTGCCAACACGGAGATGAACCGAGGAGATTGTGATGCTGAAAGAGCAAAAGAAGGCTACCGATGAGCAAAATCAGCGCAATCTTGAAGCATACAAGATCCTCCGACAAGAACGGGACTTCATGGCGGAAACGCTACAGCAGGCCGAGGCGAGCATCTTTGGTAAGTAATTCTCTGTCTTGTACTTCTGTAAGTCAGGTACTTTGAATTTTTGTGTTATTGAACTCATGTGCTCCCTTGTCGGAATTGCAGCTCTTATTGGATTAACCCAATCGCCTCCTCCGCCTAAGGAATGCATGGTCCTTGCTGGCAATTTTATCAGCACCGCCATCAGGCAAGCCAAGGAGATAGCTAAGCCCCTCCAGATTAATATCAAAGAGGTGGATTTCGTGATGAAGTTCTCAGAGATCTTGCGCCAAGCCCCCGAGCGTATTCTAAGCTGGAAAGCTTCATGTACACAGGCTGGTGCAAGGATGGCACTGTCGATGGTCAAGGCGCACCATGAAGATGCCGACATCAACGTGGTAACCTCAGGTCTTCCCGACGTAGATGACGACGACCAGAAAATTGACCATAACTCTAGCTGGGCATCTCTCGCGGGCTATGACACAAGGGTTGCGGAGTTGGTTGACCACAATATCTTCGTGCCGCTCGAGACCATTGACGGCGATCATCAAGGCTCCTCCGAGTCCCTCAAGACCACCGACTTCGAAGAGGATGGCTCTCCTGCCTCCGATGCTGCTGCTTCCATGTCTCCTTCGCCAGAGGAATGAAAAAACATGATGTAATATTTTGTTTCCTCTGGTTTGATGTATGCAGAAAAACTACTAAGTTATCTTAAGGCGGAAAAACAATAGGTGTAATTTCCTACTACTTAAGCACTGATTCCAGCATGTAATTATTTTTTTAAGCAAGTGTTGGCTTATCCATTACTTTGGTTTTTATGCTTGACATTTTGTGTGCCGAAAGACTCGTAGTCCGAACCATGCACTCAGGTGATGATGCCCAATGGCACCGTCAAAAACCTGAACACAAAATCACCGACAACAAGTGCCGAAAGTCACTACTCCAGAATCCACGTAAAAACAACAAAGAACGTGTAGACCAGAAAACTTAAGTTAACGCTCGTAGGCGGAATTTTCACAAGTGCAAATGCAAACTTGCGCATAAAGGTTTTATACGATCCAAAAATGAACACTAAAGGAGGTAAAAGACTCAACAATATGAGTGAACCAGAGAGCTTTATTTCATTGATCATATAAGAGGCACACAGTAGATAAAAAATATGCTAAGTGTAAAAAGGACATAGTTGTGCTATGTTCCATGGCCGATCAAGCTCCGGGTAGTCATCATCCGGTTCACATCGCTTACGCTTATGATCTTCACTGGGTCTATCCTTAAGTTAACGATTTTCAGCAAGGTAGTAAGACCTATTGAGCAACACCTTGCTTATGATGAACGGTCCTTCCCATGGCGGGGATAATTTCTGTGACTTCTTCTGCTTAAGTCGGAGCACCAGATCCCCCTCTTTAAACGAGCGATACCGAACACGACGACTATGGTAGCTACGTAGCTTCTGCTGGTAGATGGCGGATCTTTGGCATGCCAAAACGCGCTCCTCCTCGAGAAGGTATACATCTAGGCGTCGAGATTCTTCAGTGTCATCTTCGTCGTAGGCGGCAACTCTTGGTGCATCATGAAGGATGTCGGAAGGCAGGATGGCTTCTGCTCCATATACTGTGAAGTAAGGGGTGTAGCCGGTGGATCTATTGGGTGTAGTTCGTAAACTCCACAGCACAGATGGTAGTTCCTCCGCCCAGGCTCCAGCTGATGTATGTAGCAGTGCCTCAAGACGTGGCTTGATTCCCTGCAGAATTAATCCATTGGCTCGTTCAACTTGGCCATTGGACTGTGGGTGTGCCACAGACGCTAGGTCAAGTCAGATGCCCTTGTCCCAACAATAAGCTTCCACTTCTCCGAGTGACAAGTTGCTGCCATTGTCGGTGATAATGCTATGTGGGAGACCAAATCTCACCACTAGATCTCGGACAAACCTAAGGGTAGTTGCCCCATCAAGCTTTCTAATGGGTTTAGCTTCTATCCATGGACCAACCATGTCCAGCCCCCAGCCTGCAAATGGCCAAGTTATAGGTATTGTTCGCAATTCTTCAGCTGGAACATGGGGTTGTCGGGCATAATACTAGCATCCCATGCATGTCTCAACCAGCTTGTCGACGTCCGCCTTTGCGGCCAGCCAGTAGAGTCCTTGCCGGAAGGCTTTGGAGACCAATGATCGAGGAGCGGCGTGATGCCCGCAATCTCCGAGATGGATCTCACGTAGGATTTCAATACCTTCTTGCTAGGAAACACACTTAAGGTATACACCAGTGGTGCTTCTTTTGTAGAGCTATCCATTGATTATGGTGTAGCCCTTTGCTCGACGTACTATTTGTCGTCTTTCGACTTTGTCGCCAGGCAAAGTTCCGTGTACGAGATATTCCATGAACGGTTGTGTCTAGGCCAGAGGGACCTTTGTCACTATGTGAACGAAAGAGTCAACTCTATCCGGGTTGTCGATGTCTGCTCCCTTCACGGATGGTGTCCGTAGATGCTCCAAAAAAATGCCAGGTGGAATTCGTTTGCACCCTGATCTAAGCTTAGACAGTAGATCAACCGCCTCGTTTTGCTCCCTAGGTACATACTTGACTTCGTAGCCCAAGAAGCTCTTGGCTATCTCGTCCACTTCGTCTCAATATGCCGCCATCATAGGGTTCCACGCGTTCCAGGTGCCAGCCACCTGCTGGACAACTAAGTCAGAATATCCACAACCTATGCGCTTGATGCCAATATCCTTGGCTACGTGTAGTCCGTGAATGAGTGCTTCATACTCCGCCATGTTGTTCGTAGCATCGAAGTGGATCTGGCCCCGAGCCATTGGGTAGCTTTGATCTGTCAAAGTGCATCACCCAGTATTCTGGCTCCGGCATTGGGGTAGCATCTGACATCTCCGTCCAATCTGCGATAAAATCTGCCAAGGCCTGTGACTTGATAGCGTCGCGTCTCTTGTAGGTGATCTCGAAGGCGGCCAGTTCAATGCCCCACTTCGCGACCCTTCCTGTAGCGTCGCTGTTATTGATGATGTCGGATAGTGGAGCTTTGCTCACAACTGTAATAGGGTGCTCCTGGAAGTAGTGCCTTAGCTTCCGAGAAGCAAGGAACACTCCATAAGCTATCTTCTGGTAGTGCGGGTAACGCTGCTTGGACTCCGTCAAGACCTCGCTTACATAGTAAACTGGCCGTTGAACTCCGTACTCATAGCCTGGTTCTTTCCGCTCTACCACGACGATGATGCTGATTACCCGGTTGGTGGCCTCCATGTAGATTAACATAGGCTCCCCAGGCTCGGGTGCTGCAAGGATAGGTGCCGAGGATAGTATCTCCTTTAGCTACTTCAGTGTTGTACCTGCCTCGTCCGTCCATGTAAATTTGTCTGCCTTCTTCAACAACTTGTATAGCGGCAGGGCCTTCTCCCCAAGTCGGCTGATGAACCGACTAACCACTTCAACGCAACCTGTTATTCGTTGTATGTACTTCGGGTATGTTAGACGGTTTATGTTTAGGATGGCCTTGATCTTCTCTGGGTTGACCTCGATTCCACGTTGGGAAACGATGAAGCCCAACAATTTGCCGGCTGGAACCCCGAAGACGCACTTCTTAGGGTTAAGCATCATATTGTATTTCCGGAGATTATCAAAGGTTTCTTTTAAGTTGGAGATTAAGTCGTTTGACTTTTTAGACATCACCGCTATATCGTCCACATAGGCGTGAACATTCCGACCAATTTGATCGTGTAGGCAATGCTGCATTATCCGCTGGTATGTAGCACCTGCGTTTTTCAGCCCAAAGGGCATCGTGACATAGCAAAACGTGCCATAAGGTGTGGTGAACGAAGTGGCCAATTGGTCCGACTTCCTCATCTTAATTTGGTGGTATCCTGAATATGCATCGAGAAAACACAAAAGTTCCGAGCCAGCCGTCGAGTCAATGACTTGGTCAATGCGAGGCAAAGCAAACGGATCCTTGGGACACGCTTTGTTCAAGCCGATGTAATCAACGCACATTCTTAATTCTTTGGTTCCCTTTTTGGGGACAAGTACATGATTGGCCACCTATCGGGTGTGAAGGACTTCTCGGATAAATCTAGCCTTAAGTAACCTAGCTATCTCTTTGCCTATGGCGCGTCTCTTCTCGTCTCCGAAGCGTCGTAGAGGTTGTTTCACCGGTTTACATTTTGGACCAATATTCAAGCTGTGCTCGGCAAGTTCCCTAGGTACAACTTTCATGTCGGTAGGTTGCCAGGCAAATATGTCCCTATTCTCACGGAGGAACTCGACGAGCGCACTTTCCTATTTGGGATCCAGGTTTTTCCCAATGGCGGTGGTCTTGGAGGCATCGCCTACCACAAGTTCCACCGGCTTGGTTTTGATGGCGGCCTTGAAAGCTGGGCCGGAGTCAGAAATCTGCTTCTTCGACGCCGGCATCTTCGAGGCATCGACCTTGCTCTGGATCTCCTTGAATTCTTCGTTGTAGAGGACAGCTTCCGCAAAGGCTGCTTCTCCAATCTCGCAGTCCCTTGTCTTGGTAAAGCTTCCGGATACGATGATGACACCGTTTGGTCCGGGTATCTTGAGCTTGTTGTAGATGAAGCATGGCTTGGCCATGAAGCCGTGGAAGATGTCGCGACCGAATATGACATGGTACACATTCTTAAAGGGGACCACCTCAAAGGTCATGCATTCTTGGCGGTAATTATTAACATCGCCAAAAGCGACCTGAAGTGTGATGCACCCAAGGGACCGAGCCTCCCGGCCAGGAACTACGTCGTGGAAGATGGTGCTAGTCTGCCTTAGGTTAGCCTCCGTCAAGTTCATCTTGTGAAGTGTATCCAGGTACATGATGTTGATGCTTCTTCCACTATCCACCATACATTTGGTGAACTCGTTGCCGTCAATCAGGGGGTTGATGACCATGGCGTACTGGTTCTCCGTAGGGATGAGGTCTGGGTGATCCTTCCTGTCCCAAGTAATTGGAATCTCCGACCATCGCAGGTAATGGGGAACTAGGGGTAGAGTGGCCATCAGTATCCTCATAGAGGTCTTCTCTTGTCGGACGGTAGGGGTGCCAATGAAAGTGTGGAAAACGGTCGCCTTTTTCTCGAAGGGGTTTTTGCCCTTGCCATCGCTCTTGGCAGTGTGCTTGGGGTCAACATCCTCATCCATGTCACTTGAATCCTTGGACTCCTCCTCCTTCTTCTTCCCCTTGCCCTTGCCTCGTGGTCTGTTCTTTCGACTTTGCTTGTAGCCGGACTCCGGGTCCTCCTTGAGATCGTTGACGAACTTGCAATGGCGATTGGTGTGAGTGGCTTTGCTGTTGGCATCGAGGTGTACGAGGCACGGCATATCACAGTACTCTTTGTAGGTTTGGGGAACGCGGAGCGCTGCCGAGGTAGTTTCACTGCCTCCTTGCTACCCACGACCAGCTCCCCGTCCTCGACCACGCTGTCCGCCATCACCTAGCCCTGACCATGTCGGAGGTTTGCTTTTCTTCTGGCGGGGTCTTCCGCTTGGTGCTGTTGTTCCTCCGAGCTTGAGTTGGAATGACCATTGCTGGAAGGGAGCCGCGAGCATCATCGTCGGCTGCCGCGAACTCACTGGCCAACTGAATCATCTGGTTGAGACCTAGCTGGTGATTGTCCTGTAGGCGCTTCAACTTATGTCGGAGCAACGTGCCCCTTTCCAACCCATCAATGAAGGCGGCTGTAACACCCTCAGAATCGGCCCTATGCAAGTTTCAGCGCTTCCCGCCAAACCCGCATAGAAACGATTCAAAGGTGCCCACCAGGCACTTTCGTGCGGGTGGAAAACGAAGTAATAACATTACACAACAGTCCTCGATGGGACCCACAGAACAGATATATATACAACACAACTCCATGAGTCAAGAATACAGATATAATATACAAAGATCCAAATCACCTTGAAAATGATAGAGCGTCCGACTACGGACAAGATGCAAATGGGGCTAAGAGCCCTAAAGAATAACCAATGGCGTCCATAACCCTGCCCAGGCCAAGCCGTAAGGGTAACCCTGCTAACGACGTCGAAACCTGCTAAAACAAAAGGGGTGCCGACAAAGGGCAAAGGAAAAAGAGGAGCGTCAGTACTGAGGCCAGTACACGGCGAGGCTAGAATTCGGCGGTCCTCGCCTACATAGGTATGGTGGACTGAAGCGGCAGCGCAACATACACTAGAACAACCTATAGAGGCTCGATATAACTGTCGGCTATCAGAGAGGGATAAGAAAGACCTATTCGGAACCAACCTGATGCTACCACCAAACATACCCATCCTGGTATTTCCCCCTCGAGACCAAACGAGGAAGTCAACCGAGGAACTCACACAGTTGGCAGTTTTATTTATTCGGTTATCGTTGCAGCAATTACTAGTCAGGTATAAATAGTCATCCTGATATAATAAGCAGTGGGCACTTTTAGTTAACCATTCCGTTGTAGTTGCAACACTTACTAGTCAAATACAATTAGCATGAGATAAGCCAAACCCAGCAGTTGTTGGTACTTTTATTTAGCCATTCCGTTGCAGTGAAGCTGATTACTAGTCATATCGGATACAAGTCAAATTATAACAATAAACTTTAGTTATAGTTGTCTATGATCAAGCACTGTGCTCCAAGTCGTCCATAACCGCGGACACGGCTTCTCGAAAAGATTTAACCCTGCAGGGGTGCACCAAAGTATCCACACGCACTTCGACCCTTTTTGCCAGATCAATTAACATACACCCATCGGTATGTCGGCGGGGCCTAAGTCATGACGTTTCCCAGACCCAAAGTAAGCACGGGGGGCCACCCCACTAAGTCTACCCGCAACGAAGTCGGCCGGTCTCCGAGACGGACTCAGGGTTTGCGTCAGTGGCTGTAAACGACGGGGAACCCAAAACTAGGATTGTCGATACCGCGAAAACACTCCGCTTTCCTAAACAGTACAGGTGCTATCCATCGCACAATTTAAATAAAGCAGTAAAGCATGGCATAAGTACAGAATAGTAATAAAGCCCCAAACTACTTGTGGCCCCCAGTACAGTACTTTGAAATCAGGTACTAAATCGATGGGGTGCCCATACATCCCACATGTGGTTAGCGCGCTCGATCTCGGAACAGGTGTCAAGAACTCGGGGTCCTACGAGACACCAGTGAGCGGTCGGAAACCAATATTATCTATCGCCCACCGGTGCCTCTGCATTTACCTACTTCAATTTTAGTTATTAAACAATAATTCAATTAAATGATAATTAAAGCCTTGAACATCTCCAACATTAAACATGCGGCAATACTCCAACAACTGTGGTACTGGACGACACGCAACAACACTTGAGCAAGCGACTACGACGCGCAAGTCCAACTATCTACCAAACAACAGGTAATAGGAGGTGTCCAAGGCAATATAAGGCTGCAAGGGTTATCACGGGTACGAAAACTAGAGCATCGCAACACAGATAGCAATAGATCAACAGAAGGGAATAAATACTATAAAAGTAAGATAGGTAGAAAGGGGGAGATGCTTGCCTGGAAACATTGCCGAAGGTTCATCCGAAGATCAGGGCGAAGCTCACACCAACTCAACGGCCTTATCCGCGAAGAAGCAAAACACTAGAATAAACACCGGATGCACTATTTAATACTACGGCAAAAGATCGGGCATGATGCATGTATGATGTATGACATGGCAAAGGTGCGGTGCAATTAGGCAATATTAAGCGGAACCGGGGTCCCGACATTTAATTAAACGGTTCAAGTTATTTATCTACCCCGCAAATTAAATGTTGTAATAACAGGGCAAGATAAGTTACCGGTTCGCTACACAAATTTAAATGGGGCCAATATAAGACTAGATTTGCCCGCATATGGACCCCATATTTAATTATAAGGTGAATCGACATAAGGCCCCCAAACCACATGACAATATGCGTGCGAGTATGACAATTAAATATGCGACAATTTATATAGTTGACGATTGTAAAATAGGGGTCTCGGATAGGGGATCACATTAGGGTTCGGCGAACTTGGGCTCCGAGGGGTTCGGGGTCGGGTCTTAGGGTTCGACGGGAGAATGTCTCGACGAGATCGGTCGCGGACAACGGAAGTATATCTCGGCGCATCCAAGAAGGACTTGGTTGGTGTCGGGGGCACATCGGATTCGTCCTGGTCGGTGTCGCTCTTGTCGTTGCGAAGCTCTTGTCGGGTCCGCGCCATCAAGTCGGTCTTGGCGTTCGGGATGAAGATCTTGGCGTTTTCGAGGAAGTACTTGTCGCACCGGGATGAAGACCTTGGGGTGCCATCTCGATCATCGGTCAACTCGTTGGAAGTAGAACTTGGCGTGCTATGGTTCGGGTTCGGTCTTCGGACTCCAGGAGCGAGGTCTTGCATCCGTGAAGGAGAGCGTGAAGCCAGTGTCGGGGTTTAGACTTCGAATCCGGGATCGGGTCTTCAACGTCTCGGCCATCGGGTTCACGACGGCATCATCGCCGTGTCGAAGGCATCGGGGTTTCCGTGGCGAAGATCTTGTAGAGGGTTCGTCTAGAGCCATCGGGTACGGTACGGTCTTCGGAGCACGCGGGTTCTTGACGTGGTTCATCGGGCTCGGAGATCTTGTAGATGAGACGGTCTTGAACAGTACCACCTCCACCGAATCACTGCGCAAGCACGGGCGACAGGCGAGGGCGATGGAGGAGTCCACTAGGAGTAGGTCCTGTGGCGCGGGGAGGCGCTGGCCGGCGGGGATCGGACGCGGTCAGGAGGGAGCAAGGGAGGCGACGGGGCCAGCTCGAGAGGAAAGGGCGGCGCCGGAGGGACGCGGCACAGCGGGACGAGGCCGGCGGCCGGCTCGCAAGGTGACGGTGGTGGCGCCCTGGACGCGAACGAGGGAGAGCGGGTGGTGGCCGACGATGGCTCCGGCCCTGGCGGCGGGGTCGAGCGCGGCTCGGGCGCGGACGCGCGATGAAGGGCGGCGGCGGGGCTAGCTTGAACGGCGGAGGGGGTGCAGGCGGGGCCGGGGTAGAACGGGGCGGCGGCGTCGGCGGGATCCAGGGAGGCGGCGAGCGCCGGCGCGGCTGCTGCTGCCGGGGTGGGTGGCGGCGACCCTCGGCGGCCGGCGAGGCGGGGCGAGGAGGAGGAGCAGAGGCCGGTGGTGGAGGGGGCGCCGGCGGCGGGGTCGAACGGGAGGAGCGGGTCGCGGCCGGGCAGAGAAGCCGCGTGCGGGGAGCGTGCGGGGTGGGGCGTTGCGCGGGGGAGGTGGAACCGGGCCAGGGGCAGCAGGGAGGTGGGGACAGGCGGGGTGGGGTGTGCGCGCTAGCGTGCGTCTGTGTGCGTGCGTTGCGTGTGTGGGGCGTGGGGCTCCTGGGTGGCGGCGGCAGGGAGGGACTAGGGGATGGTTAGCAGTTTAGGGTTAGGGTTGATTAGGGTTTTGGGGTAGTAGGCTGCTGGCTAGCTGGGCCTTTGGCCTGGCAGGCTGGCGGCCTCCCCCGGAAAAATATTTTTATTATTTGTTTTATTAAAAAAAGTATTTTGCAAATACTTTTTAGACAATACAAGATCTGAACTGACCGAGGCTTTAATTTTGAAATTGAAGATGAGGACTAATTAGAAAACAACATAGGATTTTACGGTATAGTTTTATGAAAAAGAAGAATATGCATGACGTCATGATGATGCAATGCACAAATACAACGCGATTTTCTAGTAGTGGTTTTTGCGGGATGCCACAGCGGCCATGGCGGTCTGAGCGTGCACTCCTACGCATGAATTCTTCATATCTAGACAGCGGGAGAGGTAGGCACGAGATGTCTCGTCTTTCTCCTGCATGAACCGTTGTAGATCGCCAATAGTACATGGACGTTTGTACGTACCCTCGAAGTTCTTGGTGAACGCTTCTTGCATGTACAACCAATTGCAGATGGATCTCTTTGGCAAGTCATCAATCCATTGTCGGGCCGTGCCCGCCAACATCAATGGGAGGTACTTGACGTCGACGTTGGGTTACCCCCGGCGATCTCCACGGCGTTACCATAATCCTATAACCATGTAGCTGGCTTGGTGGTGTCGTCATAGGTCTTGATGGTCTTGTCAATCCAGAAGCCTTTGGGGTAAGTTGCGGACCGTATCATAGGTCCAAAGCAACATGGTCCCAGGTATGGTCCTTCTCGGGCCTCATGGATCTTGTCCAGATGTGAACGTGCATCGTATGGCTCCGGTATTCTTTTCTTCCTCTTGCTATCAGGGGATGGGCTGCGTGAACGACGCGGGCCTCCTCCGCCATGGTGGCTGCTGGGTGGCGACGGTGGCGTAGGTGGCGGTCGGTTAGCCTTCTTGCTGTTACCCTCCTGTGACGCCTCACGCTTGTCGCGGTTGCTTGTCGGACGCGGAGGGTCATGGCGCGACCTTCTCTTGTGTCCTTGGTTGCGCTCTCCGTCATGACGGGTCTGCTCCGCGTTGTCGTGGATGATGATGCCGCTCTGCCTTGGAAGAGGCATATCCATACGACGATGAGCCTTGGTGTCTTCGCGATGTCGGGGAGAGCGGGGCGGTGGAGATGGCGATGGGGTTGAGCCTTGCCTCCATGGTCAGAGGATATGAGGATAACATCCTTCCTGTTGCGCGCATCCCTTCGTCTTTGTTCTGACGAACCTGTCTGTGACCCGACATCATGAGGAGATCTGTCCCTTGGCGGCTTATGCTGGCTAGACTGGCAGAACGCTGGGTCAGACTCAAGCCTCTGAGAGGTGGCCTTTTCCTGCTCCATAAGGGTCTTGGCGACGGTGAGGTTGAGAAGAGGAGGGGGCATCACCTGCCTCCCTTAACTGTCAATGTATGTCTTGGCCTGTGCCGGCTTCGAGGGAGCCCATCCTAGGTTTCGCCGTACACCAGGATCATTGATGACGCGAGCTAGAGATTTCTTAGCCTTCTGCTGCTGTAGCAGAGTCTTGTACTCGGCCTCCATTGCTCTAGCTTTCTCTATTGACTTCTGCGCATTGGCCAGATCTCGATCTAGCTTAGCGCCTTGCTCCGCAATGGACTGCGCTTCCTCCAGCAGCTGTTGGAGCTTCTCGTCAAGCTGGACTACATTGTGAATATGAGCCATGGTCATGGGCTCGACGAGGAGATTGTCGTACATCACTCTATCAGCTGGAGTGACTTGGGAAGCAGCAGACATAGATGCCGGAGGCGGCGGGTTTGCGGTGTTGTTGTTGCTCGGACTAGTGCCGAGTTCCTGCGGCTGCTGCACTAGGTTAGGCGGAGGGGGCATGACCTTTGCGCGATCATTGTCGGCAGCAACAGGTGGTCCCTTTCCTTTGTCTAGCACTGTAGGTGGAGCTCGTTTGGGTTGATCTTTGTCCATCGCCGTCCCAATGGCGACGAACACCTCTCAGGACGTGATGGCGTTGTTGGCCTGCTCGTCGCGCTTGTAATCCTCCTCCATCTCTTGCATAGCAGAGTGTAGCTCTCCGGGCTGAAGTCTATCCCCTTCAAGTCTGCGCTGATGTTGGCGTAGAGCGTGTCAAGCACGGAATCGGAGGGTGTCGTGGCTTCCTCGATGGCGGGGAGTGGACGTGCAACAGTAGCGACGATGACTGGAGGTGGTGGCGGAGCTATGGCGACTACGACCGGAGGCGGTGGTGGCAGTGGCTGAGGTGGAAGGGCTCCGCCAACGAGCGCAATTTCTATCTGAGCTTCCTCCTCAGCCTCCACATAGCTGTTGACAATGTTCACCATGCTTTCGAAAGTGAGGCGTCCTGAAGCCTGCTGCCGCCTTAGCGTATGCCGGAGAAGTGTGCCTTGGTCCAGTCCTTCCACAAACTGACACATAGCATCATCATTGGGGTAATGAGCCAGATCGGCACGTATACAGATCCACCTGGCCAGGTAACAATGGGGGTTTTCGCCCTCTCTCTGAACGTAACGCGCCAGATCGAAGATGGTCACCACTCCAACGAACTTGGATCTCTGATGTCCAGACGCACGGGCGAAGCCGGTGGACTTGCAGCGATCTTCCACCGTTATCTCCTGCACATGGGTGGTTTGGGTGGGCCTTGAATTTTTCCGATATTTGCCAGAAAACTCCGAAGAGAGATCCGACATTGATTCTTCCGCGACCGTATCCTGCCCATAGGCAATCCGTGCGGGTCTTGATGCTCCTCTGACTCCCAGGGAACTAGTCCCCGAGTCAGTTTCGCCGATGAAGAGGTGGATATCTCCGATGGGGACGATTGAGCACCGCATAGGGTTTGTCTTCGCCAGGATCCAGAACTCGTCAGGAGGGACGATCAGAATGTTGCCGGAGAAGAGAACGCGACCGATGGCTATGGTTTCGCTGATTCCCGCGAAGATCTTGGACCTCGCCCACTGTAGAGCCTGAAGCGCCTCTTGCCCCACGGTGGGCGCCAACTGTCATGGTATTGCCGATGAGTATGCCATGGAGGGGTCCTCATAGTGTGTGTTTAGAGATGTGGGGTAAGGCGGATGGTTGACGGGTACGAGGTAACACAGCTTACCCAGGTTTAGATCCCATAACGGTGGCGGAATCCTACTCCTGCTATAAATGACTATAATGGCAATACGCCGAGTTACAGGGATCGGTTCGCTGTGCGAGGTATGAGTTATGTTCTGCCCTAAAGGCTCCCATAGGCCCGACTTATATAGTCGCCATGTCCTAGGGTTACACGGAAAGTCCTAGCCGGACTAGTTACAGAGTCCTACATAGCCTTCCTTTATCCGGGTATGTCGGTGACTTACGTCGGTGACTCCAAGGCTTCGGGTACGTCGGTGACTCCTCCATAGCCTTCCTTTATCCGGCATGGGCCTCCCTTCTGGATCCATCTAACTGGGCCGCCCAGCAGGCCATAGGCCATGCTACCAACTGTGGGCCACCCGGTTTATCTAGATACGAGACATTATATAAGGATACCCATGTAGCATATCCCCAACATGAGCCCCCTAGGGTCTCACTCGATAAATATTTGGTTCAGATGGACAGGGTTACCCAAAGGAAGGCTACTGGGTTGAAGAGACCGATGATGGAGGCAACGATCGTCAGGTGTAGAGTTTCTGGGGCATGGAGATCTTGAGATCATGTGGGCGGGATGTGCTTATTTTCAGGGCGTCTTACGTCGATTTGCTTCTTATCCGTACTCGGAACTTATTTTCCCCTTTCTCTTGATACTCTGATGTATGCTATTTGAGGATGTATCCTAAACTAGTAGAACTATCTATTAATTTGAATCTTGACGTATGGCATTGAATATTTCTATTTCTTTTAGATGGTCTGGCTCTGATGTACTCTTGTATGTCGTGACATACACACTTGTGTATGTTATATTGTCGCATGCCTGTCGACTACGCCTCTCATACTTGTCCTGATATTCTTGCAAAGTGGATGTGTTGGCCGGTACCGTGCCCTGTTTCGCTCAGACGGGACCTACCCGTGGGTGGCCCCGGGCCTCCTTGGTAGGACACCTCATGAACTTTGGGTTCATTCCAGGCTTGTTACTTCGAGTGTGGTGTCCGATGTATTACACCTGGTACCAGAGCCATTCCTCCCTTCAGGGTCTCATCCAAGATGGTCGTTGTCAGTCTAGAAAATATTTTTTATAGTTATGTATATTAGGGAAAAACTAAACGTGAGAGTAGGACTGCTTCCATTTTTCTTCTTACCCTCCTACCCACCATTTTTTGGTAAGGAAGTGTAACATTTATCAATCCTCTCCTAAAAATTCAAAATAGGATTCACGTGTTCTGGGTTTCCCTAGTACCATAGGATGTGTGTTAAATCATTTGTCTATCTGTTGCATCCAACCTTGTCGCAATCTTCCTTTGTTTATCAACTGTTGGCACATTCCATACTGACAATCTTTGTGTAAACTGACGCGACCTATCCAATTCTTTGTAGACTGGCGCGATCTTGTTGAGGGTGTTCGTCCTTCCAGCATGCTTTCACAGAATGTGGAGTTGCTAATCTCTATTCATTATCTATTGGTATTTTAATACCAAAAAATGCGGAAATTTTTTCTTTGATACATCTGTGTTTTCACACTCCTTTTTAGTCGTGTGATACACTTTTCATCTTCTTTTGTCGGCATGTCCATGCTAACTCGATCTTTTAATACCGGCGCTTCAATCTGGAGTTTTACTTCATCTTCAAATTCTTTTAGGCTAAAGACATAATTGTTGGAGATATTCCCTAGAGGCAATAATAAAAGTTGTTATTATTATATCTTTGTGTTTACGATAAATGTTTACATTCATGCTATAATAGTATTAACCGGAAACATTAATACTTGTGTGATCTGTAAACTAATTAGAGTCCCTAGTAAAGCCTCTTTATAATACTAGCTTGTTGGTTGATAGATGATCGTGGTTTCCCGATCATGAACATTGAGATGTTGTTAACAACAAGATCATATCATTAGGAGAATGGAGTGATGAACATACTCCTATAGATAAGCATAGCATAAAGATCAAGTCATTTCAATAGTTCGTTTGCTATAAGCTTTCTGATACATAGTAACCTAATTCCTTCGACCATGAGATCATTCTAATCACCATCACTAGAAGGATGCTTTGATGACATCAAACACTACATCGTAACTAGGTGGCTATAAAGGTGGCATTGAGTGTTCGGAAAGTATGTGTTAAGGCACATGGATCAAGAGTGGGATTTGTCCATCCATATGATGGATAGATATAATCTAGGCCCTCTCGGTGGAATATCATCCAATTAGTTTGCAAGCATGTGACTAGCTCACAAGGGATCACATGACGGGAACGAGAAAAGAGTACTTACCGGTAACGAGGTTGAACTAGGTATACGGAGATACCGACGATCAGACCTCGGATAAGTAAACTATCGCGAGACAAAGGGAAATTGGTATCGTATGTAAGTGGTTCATTCGATTGTAAAGTAATCATATAAATATGTGGGAGCCATATGAATTTCCAGATTCCTCTATTGGTTATTGATCGGAGAAGAGTCTCAGTCATGTCTGCATAATTCACAAACTATAGGAAGACACACTTAAGGATTCGATGTTGTTTAGTAGATATGGAATGCAAGTAGGGAGACCGAATGTTGTTCGAAGTCTCGGATGGGATCCGGGATATCATGAGGAGATCCGGAATGGTCCAGAGAATAAGATTCATATAAGGAAAGTCCAATTCCGGAGTTCGGGAATGATTCCGGTGTTTTCACCGGACCGGAAGGGGAAGGGTACATGAATCTGTCATGAATGAATGGAATGATTGAATCATGTCCTAGGTCACTTGGTTGGGAATTTGTAAGGAAGAAATTAAGCTCCAAATTGAAAGTCAAAAGGCAAGTTTGAAAAGTCAAACTGGGACAATGTATCCTGGTGGAGGAAGGAAAGAATCCTTCTTTCTCTCCACCACAAGCCAACTATGAGAGGGAGTTGGGGAAGAATTCAAACTCCCCTCTCCCAAGCTGCCCTCCCTCTCATAAATAGAGGGGAGGGGGCGCCCCAAAATACACAACGCCAGCCCCTCCCCACATAGCCGCCGCGCCGCCGCCGCCCTAGCCGCTGCCGACTCCACCTCCTACACTCCGTCCCTCTAAACCCTAGATCACCAAAAACCCTAATTCTCCACCATAACCTGCTCCGGCTTAGGCGAAGCCCTGCAGGATCTTCCCTCTACTTCTGACACCATGCCGTCGTGTTGCTGGAATCATGAGGGGAGAACTACAACCTCCGCTGCCTTCTGGAACAAGGGAGAAGAAGTTCTTCATCGAGTACCGACCGTGTGACCGACTACGGAAGCGCTGTCGGAACACAATGCCGGAAGGATCGTCTACGCGATCTTGAGATCGACAAGTGTACGAATACATCACCCACGAGAATCTTCTCTCGTTAACCGCTTTGGAATCTTCGAGGGTGAGTACTCTAATCGACTCGTTTCTACAATCTAGTAGATAGATCTTGGCTTGTTTGTGTTCATGCGGTAGATTTTTTTTGTTTTCCACAAGGGTCAATACATTTGAATTGTATTAGAAAGTGATACCACATTGTTATAGAGAATCTAACATCTACATGAATATATGGCTAAGTGGAGTTTTGGCTGGCCTTTGCATAAAATAAGTTTTCTCTATCCTTTGTAAAATAGTTTTTATCTTTTTCAATACACTTCCTCAAACATGGCACACTGGATACACACCAGGTGCTTCCCTTGTTCATCCAACAAGTTTTAACTTAGAAAAATTAGAATGATGAGATTCTTGATTCTGCTTCATTGTCTTGATGCTCAAAATTGTCCATAACCGGGGACACGGCTAAGTACTTAGTTTTACCCTCTCGAGAGGTGGTGCATTTTCCCCACAAGACTAGACATGCATCGAGATGAGACTTTTCAGAAACAATCCCTCAGATCACCACAGACGCGTTCCATCCTATCATCACTACCACCTTCTGTCTGTCTGACTGAGTTCTTGCAACTTAGTTGGTCAAGGCAGAGCCCATATGCCATGTGGCTGCACTGGAAGCTTTCACGACAAGAATGTCTCAAATCTGTTTGTTCCTGGGTGGCCATCCACAAGTGAGATACACAGGGTAAACCATATAAATGGGCCCTGGGTAACCACTCAACAAAAATCCATACAAGTACCATTACCACCCAGGTGTTTCATTAACACCAGTTGTTTTCATTAGTCCAAAACAATACTTGTATTTTCATAAGACATCATATCATGATTTCCACCCACAATTCTACATAGCTAGACTAAGCATTCTAAACTTACCATGTCTCCTATCTTTAGGAAATACTACCAAGGTAGATACTATAGGATTAGCATAGCATAGAAATACACATAATAGTCCTATCATGCACACTACAAAAATATCACTAATGCAATATTGAAAAGATAGGACTTTTGATGACCAAAGTATCACTTTCCTTTGTAGTAGAATATTTAGATACTCTCCTTGATCTTGAAAAAGTCACACTCCTAAAAGTTCACTACAATACAATCAAGCAAAAGCACACACTCAAAACTACAACACAAAAATAACAAAACAATAACAATAATAGAAAGAAATGCATGAAAGCATGCAAAAGGTCATTTTATTGAAAAAGTTGGTCCTAACAAGGCTCTAAACATTACAAACACCTACTGGTATTTTTATAAAAGTGGAAATCCAATTGGAACCAAGTTAGTGTAATTTGGATATTTAAATCATTTTTCTTTTTCTAGAAAAGCTTTTATTCAAAGGAATATTTTTCTAGTGCTAACAAATTATATTTTTAATTTCAAATGTTAATGTTTATGGTCAGGGGGTCCAAAACAAAACCATTTGCAAAAGGATTCACTCAAAAATAATTTTTACAACCATTTTTATAGCAAAAATAGCCCTAAACAAGTCTCTGCCTAAAACTCTAATTTGACAAAAGCAAATGACCAAACTAAGGACACAGGAATATAGTTCAGATTTTTATGAATCCATAGACACCAAGTTTGTATTTTTATGATTTGTAGATGAAAAGTTATGAATTTACAAGTTTAATCATCTAACAAATCTTTTCTGGATTTTGTTTGAAAGTCTCAGCCACGTGGCGTGTTTCTACTGGCCGGTACCGTTTCTGCAGGATCAGCACTGCGCACCGTTAGATCTAAGTGGGATCGCACGGACCAGACCGAACCGTACCCCTTCGCTAAGTGAACTAATCCTAGCCTTAGATCGCAGATCCAATGGATCTTGAGTGTTTGGTCGGAGATGGGCGGCGCTGCTAGCGAGCTGCGACGGCGGCACGTCGGGCGACGGCGTACTAGAGGTGCTAGGGATTAAGGGGAGGTACGGGGTGGTTACCAGGGTTGCAAGGTCGAGGCGGTTGCGGTGGTAGACGCGGTTGACGAAGGGGCGCACTGGTTTAGCCGCTATTGCTCGCCAGAGTAGCTCCTGTCGTCGGGTGTTTGCAGACGGAGATGTTGCCGAGCATCTGGGCCACGAGCAAGCAAAATAAGGACATCAATGAGTGCGCACGAGAATGACGAGAAAGTTAGTTTGAACCATAGGGCAAGGGGCACACAACGCTCACTGGAATCGGCGTCGGAGCTCGTCGGTGGCCGCGGCGGTGCGAGCCAAATTGCGAACAGCCTGGGGGCTATCGGGGTGTGGGCTTAAGGGAAAACAGAGAGGAGGGAGTGGGGATTAAGAAGAGGGGGTCGGGGAAGGGAATTATGCCGTGAATCAATGGCTTTTATTCAAATTGAATCGGGGGGAACAACAGAGAGGGGGCGAGTTCATCGCGTGTTGAAGACGACGGGATGACGTGGCAGTAGGGCCCGGTGGTCATTGAGGGGTGCGGGGAGGGGGTGGGTGCGAAAAGAAATCTGTGGGGAGAGAGGAGTGGCCGGGTGGGCTATTGGGCTGGGGTTTGCTAGGCCTAGTGGGTTTAGCTGGCTTCTCTTTTTTCCCTCTTATTCTTTTTCTTTTTCTGTTTGTATTTTTTGTTTTTAAACAAATCATTTGATTCAAACAACAATTTGATTTCAAAACTTCACCAAAACTTTTCATATTATTTTATTAAAAATATAAGTTGGTTATTTAGTCCAACTACTGATTTTCAAAATATTTTTATAAATTAATAATGATTTAAAATTAAGTGAGGCACATTGGCTTTTATTTAAATAAAATTTGAATATGGTTCATAAGCCCAGATAATTTTATTTAATAAATTTTTATCCTTTTATAACATTTAACTATACTTTTTATTCCATTTACCTATGGATTTTAGCCATAGTTTAAATTGACTTTGCAATTATTCTTATTTATTTATCCTTCTTTGTCTTATAAAATTCATGTCTTTTTATTTATAGCTCCAAAAATGGTGATTCCAATTTATATAATTCTATTTAATAATTATTTATCTTTTTATATCCTTTAGAATTAATTTTTCCACAATTAATATTGATTTTAGGTATGGGCTTTATTAGCCTTGGAATACTTTCTTTTATCTTATAAAATCATAAGTTTTTATCCATGGCTCCAAATGGAGTGAAATCAATTACCATGGTTTTGTAATATTTTTTTTACCATTATTGTTTATTTAGGAATGTTTGTTGCTAAATTTTTCTATGGAACAAAGCCATAGTCTTGGAGTGATCTTGATGATGATTTCTCTTATTAGGGTTTAGGTTTTTGGTCTAATTTTTCCAAGTTCTCAATATCAAGATACATTCCATGCATGAATGCATTTGATCTGTTTGAAATTTTTTTTGTTGCTTTTTCATTCAAATTTTGTTCAAGTAAGGTGATGTTTCCATTTAGAAACAAAAAGTTTCTTTTCCCCATAAATTTCATCATTTAATTATTTTGTTTGTTTATTTTTCACATTTCAAAATTTGCAAAATTTTGGGATGTGACATTAAGATGGCCAAATCTTGCTCCATTCTTTTGGTCTTCCTCTCATCAAGAAACCAGTTAAAACCCCCTCGCTTTATCTTCTATCCTCTACGCGTCAGACGCCACAAAGACTTTTCCGATGTTTTGCAATTCCTTTATTCAAGACCTCGGTGCTTTTATCGTTCTATCGATTGAATCCTTCATCTATCTCCGTGATCTTCTTTCATATTTTCCGTTGGCTTGAGACTTCCGACACAACGACAACATCATCATCCTTATCTATCTTGGATCAGACGAATTGTTTGCATTAATCTTTGTTTTCTTACGGAGCTTCATAAGTTTCTCCTTGTCAAGATCTCTAGTCTAAAATTCTGAGAGTTTGTTTGCACAATTTTCATATTCAGAGTAATGCTTTGGGTGCGGGATGGAGTAGCTACCATACCACTACTCTTATCATTCGCTCTTGTAAATTGAATTGGTGGATTAATGTGATTTCACTCATTCCACAGAAGTCAGAAGTGGCTTTATCCCTCGAGACTTTTACTTGCGTCCTTGTTTTTCCGTAGTGTTTGCTCAAGAGCATAAGCAATAATCTATTGTTGATGGTCTCGTCTATTTCAAGAGGGAGCAAAATCTTCAGTGATTGGATGGAATAAAGGCAAATATTCTCCGTCTTCTTCATTCTACTAGATCTCGACATCGTCAAACAAGATGGATGTAAATTATACCTAACTTATTTTGGCAATTCTTTTCCTCTTGGTAAAGCCAATTATGGTTTATGCTATGAATCACAAAATCTATTGCAATAATGTCATGGTGGAGGAAAGCAATAAGAATCTTTGCAATAACTCCAGACCTTCAACTCCTTCATCAGGTTTCCACCATAATCTTGTGTCACCTCCTCCTCTCAAATATAAATCCGCACACCTCCTTTGCATGGTCCTTTGGTCCTTACCTGTGCAAGAATAATCTAATCCGAGAATTCAGGAACTCAAATCTTTCCGTTGATATCAAGGACTCTATTTTTTGAAGGCAATTTATTTTATGGACTTCATTTATTAAATATAAGGGAAGAAACAATGCCATTTTCATAGTGGGTGTTAACTTATAAAAAATTGTTCTTTTCTTCTGGTGAGAGAAAGAATCATCTTCACATGCATCTGTTAATCTTTAATCCGAATGATGTGTCTTTATTTTCTCTTCTCGATTCACCGCCTTCGCAAGTTCTTTCAAGAAGTGGTTATATTCTTTATTGTGTTCCTCAAGAGCACCTGATCTATATCCATCCTACCTTCCTTGTTTCGCTAAAATCCCTCTCCTTGGTCTTTTTATTTTCTAGGAATCTCGGGGCGAGATTCTTCTTTAGTGGGGGAGAGTTGTAGCATCCCAATTGTATAACAAATGCAATGCTACTTGCCTAGTCTATATATTGTTACTTCCTACATATCATTCATTGTATCATCACTATATCATGCTCATGTCACCATGCCACCATGCATTTGTGCATCGTATAAAGACCCCTCCATTTGGTTCTTATCCCATATGCATTATATATTATATCACTTGCATTTGCCTCTTGATATATTGTATTTCCTTCTTGATAAGTTGTTTCATGTCTAAGTTGAGTTGTGGGCATATATCTTTTGCAATCTCACCACCTTTCTTTGTCACCACCTTATAATTCCACCATCCTAGTTATATATGAGCCATTGCATTTCCATTGGTATTTAAATCTAGCTCATAAATAATTTGGGTGGATCCTATCTTGTTCTCCTTGCCCATATATGATCTATATTGTTCTCACAATATTGATATGGGATTCTCCTTGACTCATTCTTGCATGCTATGGAGGTAAAATCCACTCTAATCAATTCATGGGGTTGCTTTGAATAAGGGAGTTATTTGACTTGATTTGGCCTTGTTAACACATAGTGGATTATACACACTATATCGGTATATCATTCAAATAAACTTTTATTTAAATGAACTCATGCTAGGGATTGATTGGTTCATACCATAGCACATTCACATTCTTGTAAGTGTAATGGTTCTATCCCTACATGCATGGCCATGTCCCAAACCACTCCACCTTCCTCTCATATATTTGTTGCTTTGTGATATTTTATTTCACTTCTTGGAAGTGGCATAGAACCTATCTTTCATCTAACCTAGAACTACACCTCCTAGTTGTTCATCTCCCTGCCTCAATCTCTGGTTTTGTTCTGGTCTTTTGCAAATTTTTGCAAACAGCAGCTTGTGTGAAAATTCTGAAAACAAACCAAAATTAAACGGAAAAGTAGAAAGCGTTTTAGCTCCAGCAGCTTACCTGTTGGCGGTGGAGAGAGGCGCTCTCCACTGTTTGTCTTCTAGCTCGAGCACGAGGCTGGCGCCTCCCTGCGACCCTGCATCGGATGCTTTTGCCCAGCCCGTCATCGCGTCGCCGTCCTTCCCTGTAAGTACACGCCCTGCCCGCCTCTGCTCCCTTGTCGATGTCGCCAAGGTCGTGGGCAACCGCGATATTCCTGCCTCTCCCTCTCTTCCTGCCTACCGGCTACCACTCCGCCTCACCTCAGCCCTCCCTGGCTCGCCCTGCTGCTCGCACAACGCGCCCCGCACGCCCGCACACGGCATCTGCTCGAACGCCATCAGCAGCCGCAGCAGTTCTGCAAACCTCTGAAGCCGATCGATTCCGGCCACCTCCATCCATCCCCGACGCTCACCAACACCCCAAACCTTCTCTGGTTTCCCCTTTTTCCAAGAAACAATCACTCCAATCGGACCTCTTAACCCTCCAGAATCTTCTGCCGAAGATCAGCAAGTCGCGCTACAAAAACTGAAGCTTTTCGTCAGTCAATCGGCCTCGTTTTCTTCTTGTTCGTCACAAGATTGCAAGCTCCTCGGTCCACCCCCGTAGGGGCACTTCACATCCACGCGAAGAGGGTACTTCCCTCTTTCTAAATCACCATTAAACGCTTCAATTCGTTGATCACAGATCCGGTGATCATCTTCTGAAGATCATAGAATCCCTGTGCCAAACTGTCCTTTTCCCGTCAGTTCGAAACCCCTGGGCAGACCTTTGTTCCTCCTATCTTTCCCGCTGATACAGCAGCTCTCCGGCGAAGAGTCCTTGATGAAAGTTGTTCCCTGTTTTACCCTCTACACACCTGAGAAAATGAAGTGCAAAACGGAGGTCCATAGCTCCCAGAATAATCCTCGAAACATTGCCCAATCTCACAGTTTCTGCAGACGGAATTCTGAACTGTTCGTGCCGACACTTAAAAAAAATTCAGAGAACAGTTTTTCTATTTGTATACCGATAAAACCCCACCCTAAGATTTTGTTCCTGTCTGAATTAGCGGGTGACTCCTTGACATAAGTTGAAGAACTAGTCATCGTCTACAATTCATTACATGGCGACTAAGTCTAATCCCATCCAGATTCGTCGACATCATCCTCTGAACTCAGTCAAAAATATAAAGTTTCTGACAATTTTTGCTTTAGTATTTGTTATGCTGTGAAAACCTCTTCAGATCTATGGGTTCCCGTCCGACTCTATGAATGCCATCAACATGAAAGTTTCATACCTTATTCTTGTCTACAAATCTCTATTCTACAGGGAACTCCAGTTCTGTCCAGTTTTGTCTCCAAGATCAACCCAAACCGGAAGACATTAACAGTTTTCTGACTAGTTCTTTTCCTGTTATCATCTAGCCTCTAAGATCACTCCAGAACTCCAACATCCAGTCCGACTATGAAAATCTTGTAAACATAAAAGTTGTAGATATCCTCGTCATCTACAACTTTTCTCTTTTACGAAAATTCAGATTCCCAACAGATCTCTCTTCACAGTCATCCAAACTCAGAACGTTTTAACCAAAAATTCTGCAATTTCAAACATCTATTTTATCAAGTCCAAAACCATTTGAAACTTTGACCAAATCTTAAAATATGTTCTGTACTGTTTTGTGGAAAACTCGAAACACCAAATATATTTGTTTTTAAATATTAAACACGAATATTTCCTCTGATTATTTTGTCCAATATTGAATTATAATAAAAAATATTGGAATATTGTTAAATGCTTTATTATATGTTGAATAACATCTTTTAATTCAGAAATCCAAATGTTGCATATGATATATGTTTTGAGATCAGAAAAATGCAAGGGGTAATAATATGCCATCCAAAATAATTTTTGAGCAAATAAAAATTTCGAAATAATTTAAATGCTATTAAATGACTATTTCTTATTAAATTCATTACTTTAATTCCATAACTCCAAATTCGACAAATGATATGTCTAAGTTGATCAGCGCGATGAGCCCATTCTAACTATACATTTCATGATATGAATTGAAGCATGCATCATAAATATTAAGGGGGCATCAAGGTTATGGGAGCAAAATATGAGTAAACAACTAATAAAATGCTTTATTCTTGTACCCCACACCTGACCCATGCCATGCTATGTTATACCATGTAAATTGTGCATCATATCATCATGGAATATCTTGTTTTCTTGTTGTATATGATTTATATGATTTTGCAATGTATTTATTTTGGCCCCTTGTGTGTTTGGTTTTTATCCGGATAGACGCTGAGCAAGGAGAATATCAGGAGCCTCAGGAGTATTACCCGGATCCATCTTATTTTGCAACTAAATTTTCAGGCAAGCATTTCCTCATGCTTGCACTACATATAGTATCTATTGCATCTATCTTATCCTTGCATCATAAACGCGTCACGAATAAAATTGAATCCCAAGTATAGCATAGCCTTTAATTTTAAATCCCACCAAAGCTTGTTCCCTCTGTCCTATGGGCCATTACTACAGGAGTTGTATTGAGCCATGCGAGTCATAAAACTGCATGTGTAGGATTTGTGAGTGTCTGTGAATAATGAGGTACCTAAACAACTGAATTGAGTAAGTAGTAACGGGATAACTAAAGAAAGAGGCACCGGTGGGCAATAGTTGAGATCTGGTTCTTATCCGCCCACTTGTGTCCCGTAGGACCCCGAGTACCTGATTCTTGTTCCTTGACTATTGCACTATACGCATGTGGGACCATGGTTTCCCTTAATCCTAGCTTGAGTCATACTTAATTTCTTGGGGCCACAAGTAGTTTGGGGTTTTATTACTATCCTGTACTTATGCCATGCTTTACTGCTCATTTACTACTATTGTTTGAGAAGCGTTTACTACTATACTGTGTTGGAAAGTGGAATGTTTTCACGGTATCGACAAGCCCAATCACACTTTCGGGTCCCAGTCGTTTACAGCCATTAACACAAACCTTTGCGTCCGACTCGGAGCCGGCAAACTTCGGCGCGGGTTGCTTAGTGGGGTGGCCCCATGAAATCAAATATGAATCTTGCGAATGCTTTGTCGTGATGCCTCATTGGATTTTCATTTGGTTTTTCCAAGGTTGATCATGCATGGTTTGCTATTTGTGCATCCCTGCAGGGTAAATCTTTCTGAAAGCCGTGTCCGTGGTAATGGACAACTTGGAGCACGGTTTCTCGATCATAGACAAGCATAACTAAAGTACCGCTTTTAAATTGATTAAAACTTGCCTAGTAATAGTGCAATATTCATGGAATGATTAAAAAAACTGCCAACGGATGGGATGTTCTTCCGCCTTCTCGTTCGAGGATGAGGAGGTGGGCGAGCGATGTTTATTTATGTTGATATATATCTGTTGGGTAATTAATTGCTGTTTAATTAATGAGCGTTCGTCTATCATTGGTTAGGCAGATGTTGTAGCATGTCTCTGTAGAACTACTCGGTTTTACTTTCGCTGTAATTGCATCACCCTCGGGTTGTCCCCTTCAGATGCATAAAGACTTGCTGAGCCCCCTAGGGTCTCACTCGATAAATATTTGGTTCAGATGGACAGGGTTACCCACAGGAAGGCTACTGGGTTGAAGAGACAGATGATGGAGGCAACGATCGTCAGGTGTAAAGTTTCTGGGGCATGGAGATCTTGAGATCATGTGGGCGGGATGTGCTTATTTTCAAGGCGTCTTACGTCGATTTTCCTCTTATCCGTACTCGGATCTTATCTTCCGCTTTCGCTTGATACTCTGATGTATGCTATTTGAGGATATATCCTAAAATATTAGAACTATCTAGTAATTTGAATCTTGTCGTATGCCGTTGAATATTTCTATTTCTTTTAGATGGTCTGGCTCTGATGTACTCTTGTATATCGCTGACATACACACTTGTGTATGTTATGTTGTCGCATGACTGTCGACTACGCCGCTCGTACTTGTCCCGATGTTCTTACAAAGTGGATGGGGTGTTGGCCGGTACCGTGCCCTGTTCTGCTCAAACAGGACCTACCCGTGGGTGGCCCCGGGCTTCCTCGGTAGGACACCTCATGCACTTTGGGTCCATTCCAGACTTGTTACTTAGAGCGTAGTGTCCTAGGTATTACATCTACCCTAGACTCGGGAAGTTTCGCGACCTCATCCCCGGCCTCCTCCGCGCCCTCCTCGTCCTCCCAATCCGAAAGTTGCTTTGGCAACTACATTATCTGGATTAGGTTTATCTTATGAGGTATTCTTGTGCTTCTGGGTCTGCTGTTTTGGCTGCTTGGCCGTGTTTGGTACGACCAGAACATTCAGTAGTCCCTCTGAATCATCATTGGCATCTGCATATTTGCTTTCCATTTCTATCATTTCTTCCAAGTCTGTAACTTTGTAGAGCTTTAGCCTGTGACGCAGTTATCTGACTAGGAGCCCTGTGATGTAAGCTTCAATAGCGGTCTGGTCATTTACTCCTTCACAGGAGTTTTTTGTGTCCATCCATCGCCCGAGGTAATCCCATGAAGTTTCTCTGGGTCTTTGGGTGCACTGTTTCAAGTCTCCGGCTCTGTAGGGCCTCCTATATGTACCCTCGAAGTTCGAAAAGAATGCACTTTGCATATCATACCATTTGTTTACCGAGTTTTCTGGAAACTCATTGTGTAGGGTTCGCAGCATAGAAAACAAAAATTTTCCTACGATGTGAACTATATACCAAGATCTATCTACTAGATACAAACAACGGGCGGATGTATATCCGTAGAGAACATACCCTTGAAGACCGACAAAGCTTAACGAGTTCAACTCGTGGTTGATGTAGACGATCTCTTGCCGATCTCAAGATCGAGAGGAAGTCCTAGCGCCGCAAATCAGCAGCGCATCCGTGCTCGCACACACGTTCGAGGCACCGAGCAACCTCCGCCTCCTCGCTCCAGCGATGCAGCGGAAGCACAACTCTTTCTTGCCGAATAGCCACCGGGAACATGTATCTCGCTAGTCCGAGACCATGGGGGATAAATTCTAGAGGGGGAGAGAGATCCTTCAAGAGGAGGTGTGAGAGACAAGTGAGGAGGGGGGCTCCTTTTATAGGAGGAGGGGGGGGGCACCCAAGGGGGTGGCCGCCGGCCATGGGGGCTGCCCCCTCCCCTCCTTCATTCATGTGGGTGGACACTCCACTCACAAAATGCCCTTTAAATTCCCTCCACTCAAAAGTCCACTCAAATTCCCATTAAATTTCCACCAAATTTAATGCAAACTCTCATTAAATAAAACTCTTTTATTTTATTCAGAATTTTGTCAATTACTTTAATGACAAACATTCACAAATAACCCCTTGCTAGAATTCTATTTCACATGCATAACCACTTTATGCAATTTCACCCGAAAACCTGTTTCGGTATCTAGTGAAATAAATTCCTGCGCTTGTTCATTCTTTCGGCATGAAACATTTGCTCCAATTGGATGTCGGTGTCTCTTAAGTGTGTCACCCTACGGTTCGTGAATAATGCGGACATGATCGAGACCCCTCTCGGATCAATAATCAGAAGCGGGATCTGGAGACCCATACTGACTCCCACACATTCAACGATGACTTTCTTGTGATCGTCGGAACCTTTTACGCTAGTATATCTTAATCCCTTTGTTTCACGATATATTACATGTCCGAGATTCGATCATCGGTATCTCCATACCTAGTTTGATCTCGTTACCGACATGCACTCTTTTCTCATTCCTGTGATATAACATTCTAGTGATCAAATCACTTGCTTGCAAGCTAATCAATGTGATATCACCAAGAGGGCCCAGAGTATATCTATCCGTCATCGGGATGAACAAATTCCACTCTCGATCCATGAGCCTCAACATAACACTTTATTAGTTCTGAATCCATCTTTATAATCACCCTGTTACGGTGTGACGTTTGATGTTATCAAGAAACTCTTCCGGTGTTAGTGATTGACATGATCTCATGGTCTAAGGATTAGGATCAC
This sequence comes from Avena sativa, assembly GCA_916181665.1. Lineage (NCBI taxonomy): Eukaryota > Viridiplantae > Streptophyta > Magnoliopsida > Poales > Poaceae > Avena > Avena sativa. Next base: position 144,521,684 of record OV702280.1, read on the forward strand.
TTCGTAAGTTTTTATAGCAATATAAACTCAATGACTTTGATCGTAATGCTATACTTCGGATGAATGTTCATCACACCATTACACTAATGTTGTGATCCCGTTATTAACAACATCCAATGTCCATGATCAGGAAACCTTGATCATCTTGTTAATCAACGAGCTAGTTTATGAGAGAGGCATAACTAGGAACTTTCTGTTTGTTTATTAAACACACATGTATTATCGTTTCCGTATTAATACAATTATAGCATGCAAAATAAACATCTATCATATACTTGGAATACACATAATAAACACTTTATTATTGCCTCTCAGGGCATATTCCCTTCACATTGATCCATGATCGAGCCATTTTCCATAGCATAAGTGGGAGATACCGGACTGCGACCAACCTGTTTCCTCCTTTGGCGATGCAGCAAGCCTAGAAAAAATCTTGGAGCCAAGTATCTGGCGGAGCCACACCGTCGTAGGGTTGAATGTGCTTTGTGATGCCCAAGTCAACTAGAAATTTTGTTCAACGAATACGTGGACCAAAACATTTGGGTCCCACGTACACGTCTTCCTCCTCGTACCATCGCGCTTGTATGTTAGATTCAATGCGGTGGCGAGCATCATTGGGTGAGAGTGATCTGCGCCTCGGTTGCTCGCTATGCCTGCACGGTGGCGGAGTCAGATTTCTGCTTCTTCTCCTACCATTGCCCTCTCCACCCATGCGGCTTCCATGGCCGTGGTTAGATCCCTCATGGTCACTACTGGGTGGTGATGGTGGTCTGTCGGGTTATTTCTAGCTGATCGACGAGCTCCTGGAGATTCATTGTGCTGGCTCTGAGGTGGATCTTCATGATGTCGGCCATCGTCCCGACTTATTCCAGGGTATTCCTCGCCGTTTCTTCATCTGGCGTTATCGTCATTACGACAAGGTTCAGCCGTATGGCTAGTGTGCCTGGGAGGCGGCATCCTTTGCCGATCCCGTTGTTGCTGGCGTTGCGCTTCCTCTTCATCCCTACGGCCATTAATTTGTCGATGATGGGGTTGGTGAGGAGTCAATGCTTTGGCGTCCTGGGATGTAGACGGGAGAACTTTGATCCAGTCCTGCATGGTCCTGCGATGATGACAGTTTGAACCGGTCCTTGAGTTTTTTTCATCCCTAGGGGCGGAACGGTGGCGCTGATCTGGCTCCCTTCGGGATCTTACATCAGTGTTTTGGTCTAGGTCAGTGCGACACTTCTGTGATTTTGAGGCTAGTTTTCTGCTGAACGACATGGCCATTTTCTGCTGCTGCAGTCCTTTGTTCAGCAATGCAACACACTATTGGACCTGTTTTGGATACGGGTTGTTGGCAAGGATAGCTCGAGTGGCTACATCGTTCTCTACTGTGTGTTGTAGACTCAGATTTTACCCTTGGCCTTTTTGTCAAAAAAGTCTTTTTGGACATCCAGATTCCTATGAGCAAGAACCAGGCTACCTCTTGTTTTGTTTGTAGTCGCTTGTATTTTGACTTGTACTGGGCAGGATTGATGTCTATCTGCTCCTTAATCTCAATGATGCGCACAACCTCGTCGAGAAAAATCAAGCGATGCTTCTCTAGGTCCTAAGCCCTTTTCTCCAATTCTTACGACGTAAGATCCGAAGCAGTTGGGATTGGTACTGTTAATCTGTAGACTTCACATGGACCTTGGGTGACTACTTGTCCATCAACTGGAGGATCAATCGGTATGGGATTAACTGAGTCTCCATCTGGCTACTCCACCTCAACTTCTTCATCTATTTCTTCATCGCTGGCTTCCTCTACCGGTTCCACCAGTGTCAGGGTTTTATTCTTCTTCTTCTTCTTCTTCTTCTTCTTCTTCTTCTTCTTCATCCGTCTAGTAGATTTTATGTGCGTACTAGTGGAGAAGACCGCTTTTGGTCCGATACCGGGAGATAAGCTTCCATCAGTACTTTCATACATGGTTGGCTCAGATTTTGAATTTCGGAGGAATCTCCGGTGTCCATATCATCTTGTGAGGTGTAGTCCTCATCCATACTATCATATGGACTTGGCGGTGTCTCCTCTTCACCTTGCACTGTTTTGGAGCTGTATTCTTCTTCATACGCCTCCATCTCCTTCTCGAAGTCTTAGAGTTCCTGCGATGTGAGTGATTCTTGAGGGGAAGCAGGTAAGTTAGTATTTTCTCCGACCACATCGAGGACTGAATTGTTTCCGGCTCCAGCATCGACAGAGTCAGATCTAGAGCCAACATAAAGCAAGAAGCAATGCTTCTTCTTCTTCATTGATTGGAGGTAATGGAACAGCTGACTCTGCACCTCTGCCTCTTTGAAACTTTGCCTGATCTCATCAATTCCCTTGTAGTCGACATAGGGGTGTTTCATCATCTGATTTATCCTGTGCCTCAATAGCGATTTTCCTACTCCAGCATCGGTAGAACCGGATCTAGAGCTAATATAATCCTCATCCCTGTATCCGACCTCAACTGGGAGATCAGACCCGGAGTTTTCCTCCACCGCTTCTTCCAGTACAGGAGCGGGCTGGGTGGGTTCTAGTTTTTCCAGGATCTTGAACTCTTTCGCCTCCGCAGAAAGAGTAGATCCGTATTATTCTTTTGCCTTGATAATCACCTCAGGGGCGGGTTGGGAGAAACCGAGATTGATATTGATTTCTCCGATTGGCATGATGGTGAAGGTCGTCATGGGATCCTTGGCTGTAATTTAGGTCACGTTGAGAAGAACGAGAGGGACGTTGCTGGCATAGAGAATGCGACCGATGGCGATTGTTTTGCCACTTTCTGCACGCGCATATTCTGCATGGAATGAAGGTCCAAAGGTCACCTGCCCCACGATGGGTGTCGGGGCCTAGACAACCGGGGTGCCACGTCCCTACAGTTGATGATTCTAGCGCCAGGAGTGTCGCCCCTCCTTAAGAGGCAGCATCACTCTACAGGCGGCCCGACCACGCGATACCTCACGAGGCCCCCGCTCCTCACGAGGGTGCAACCTTCGGAGAGTGCATCTCGTGCAGAGGCCCTACAGTCATAGCGTGTTATGTCCCAGGGCTTCAGATATTTCGGATCATGCCAGGGGAAGAATGGTAACACCTTCAGGCAAGGCACGAGCTTGGTCCCGACAAGGTGCACTATGGCGCCATAGTCCTGGTCCGCCTTAGTAAAGCAAGGCCTGGTCCGACTTCTTTCTTGCAGGGAGAGGACAGACGACCTCACGGTGGAAGGCTCTTCCCCGATCCGTTCTAGTGTAAGAAAGGGAAAGCAGAGAGTGTCGGATGGAGACAAACGGTTCCAAAGGAGGCCACTTTATAGGATGATAGGGCAAAATGCGACGTGCTAGACCTAGTCCACTAAAAGCAGACTCACGGACTAGGCCCGCGAGGAGCGCCTCTGTGGTAACCCTTCCTGCCTAACATTTGGGGGAAGAGGCCTGACGCCGCCCTATATATGGATTCCTTCTCCTACCTTAGAACAGGTCGATCCCCATCGATCTAAACCCTAGACTTGCATCCACCATTGTACCCTCGCGAAGTGAGCGAGCAATACAACCAAGCAGGAGTAAGGGCTTTACGTCCTCATGAGGGTCCCGAACCTAGGTAAACAACCCCGTGTCACCTCTCTATCGTGTGCTTGCTCTGCCGTTGCCACTATCGTCGAGGCTCCTTCGCGAGACAAATCTCCGACATTTGGCGCGCCAGGTAGGGGGATGCGGCGCGCTTTCAAGACCTTCATCAACCTCAGTGGCATGTCAGCTCACATCGAGACCCGTGCCGAGCATGTCCTCCGTCTTGCAGTGAGCAAGGCCCAAACTAAGCCGGTTCCATGATGCACCCCCTCCGAGCAGGACCCATGGACAAAAGGACGAGGCAGGCTCTACCTACCACCCATCGTCACAGCCCCATCATCCTCACGCGGCGCCAGCTTGCTCTCCTGCACCGTGTCCTCGTGCGGCCACGACAAGCACCTCACACCAGACGCCGCCAAGAACATGGTGCAGGAGCTCCTAGACCACCCGCCGACCGACCCAGGCAAAGGGAGCTGGTGTGACCGGATCTCCGAGCTCCTCAACATCGCCACCCTCTCTCCGGAGGGGCTCGAGGCGAGGACCAGGCACCGGGGGCTGGGGGCTCGCTCCCGGCTCAACGTCGCGATGGGGCCCCCAATCCCGACCAGGTCACCCCACCGGCGGTCAACAGCTGCCAGATCGTCTCGCCCCTCGTGGCGGCAGCAAAACCGCACAGGTGCGAATACCGTCTCGCCGACGAAATTGTCGCAACGGGTCAACAGAACTATGCGGTCCTCGCCAACGGCAAGACGATGTAGGACAACGGCTGCCTCGCCCTTACCAAGGGGATCTCCCATGTGGTCTGGCCGCATAAGTTCCACCCGGAGATGCATGCGTGCTATGATGGAACGACCAACCCGTGCGAGTTCCTATATCTCTACACCACGAGTGTCCAGGCTGCGGGAGGCGACGACCGCATCACGGAGAATTGGTTTCCCCTGTGCCTGAAGGACACGTCCAACACTTGGCTAATGAACCTTCCCGAGGAATCAATCGACTTGTGGGCTAACCTCAGCTCTCTCTTCGTCACCAACTTCAAGGGGACCTACGAGCTCCCTCTCACATACTACGACCTTCACCAGGTGCACCAGCAACCTGGAGAAACCCTCTTCAAGTTCCTGCAAAGGTTTATTCGAGTCTGCAACAAGATCCCTAAGATCTCGGACTCCAACGTCATCACCGCCTTCTTCGAGGGCGTCAAGGACGTCAAGATGAGGGAGAAGATCGACATCCGGGGTGAGATCCTCACCATGGCTGCATCTCACCCCGGATGCGGAACTCTTCGTCATGGATGAAAAGTGCGCTAAGGCGGAGGCGGGGAGGATGTTTTGCCTCGCCGAAGCAGAGACCACCCCAAGGCCTTGAGCTCGTCCAAGAGCAAGGATAAGAATCCCAAGCGCAAGACCACCATCGTCCTGGCCGCGGAGCCATACCAAAAGAGTCCTCGCAAGGAGCAAGACGAAGGGGAACGAGACGACAACTCATACTGCCACCTCCAAAAGAAGCATGGGAATCCCACTGACGACTGCTACGAGGTCAATAAAATCCATCACATGCGCAACAACCAAAGGAGAAGAAGGCAAGGCGGTGAGCGCGATGGCGCGAGGAGCCGCAACCATTGGGGCAAGCACTCGAACAACAACTCCAACGGCTACGACACCCGTAGGCAGGATACTAGGCCAACGCCGTGCAGTAGCTCCCTCCCCTGTAGGAGAAAGGACACACTGAGGAACCCGTGGGATACTAGTTGCCGTAGGGTTCCATTGCCTGCATCCTCGAGGGCTCCCATGATCCGGTGTCCAACCGACACTTCAAGATGCTCACTCGCGAGGTCGCCGCTGCCAGACCGGATGTTCCTTCCCCGAAACTCAAGTGGTCCCAGTATGCCATCACCTTCGATGCTCGTGACCATCCCGTCTCCACCAGGCCCGTGGGCACTCTCCCCATGATCTGCACCCCCACAATCAACATCATCGTGGTCGTGAAGACCCTCATCGATGGAGGTGCAGGACTGAATGTGATCTCCACCGAGATGTTCTCCCAGCTGCAGATGCCCTGCGATAGGCTAATGCCGACCATGTCGTTCTCCGAAGTGACTAGCGGGACCACCACACCCATCGGGCAGGTGCGCCTCTCCATCACGTTCGGGACGTGTGACAAGTACCGAACCGAGATCATCGACTACGACGGGGCTCACATCGAGCTCCCCTAAAATGTCATCCTCGGCTACCCTTGGCTGGCCATGTTCATGGAAGCACCCATCACGCCTAAAATGTTCTCAAAATGCCCGGAAGCAACAGGGGGGTCATCACGGTCCGCTGTGACAAAGTAGAAGCCTTGCGCTCCCTCGAGCAAGCCTACAAGACATAAGTCACCGCCTTCCCTGAGGACCCGGGTTCGTTGGGCTATGTCGGGGGCTCCGAAAGAAGGAAGCACATGTCGGCTCAGGAGAGCGCCATGGCCAAGAGGGCGGCAGCTGCGTTGTTCCTGTTTCGCGAGGAGCAGACCGTAGTCGGCAGCCGTGCCTTCAAGAGGGATTCTCGTCCGCCACCGCCCGCCCTCTCTAGCAATGGAGAGGCCCCTGAGAGTTGTGTCGACCCGAGGGTTCCTGACTTCCCAGTGGACTACACTCAGCGTGCCTATAACACCGACTACCTCCCCAAGGGCATTCGGTGTTATCAATCATCTCCTAAAAATTCAAACTAGGATTCACGTGTTCTGGGTTTCTGTAGTACCATAGGATGTGTTAATCCTTTGTCTATATGTTGCATCCAACCTTGTTGTCGCAATCTGCCTTTGGTTATCAACTGTTGGTAAATTCCATATCGACAGGCTTATCTGTAAACCGACGTGAGCTATTAGACTCTTTGTAAACCGACACGTCTTGTTAAGCATGTTCTTCCTTCCTGCATGCTTTCACAGAATTTGGAGTTGCTAATCTCTATATGTTAAGTTGTTTTTGCATCTAGTTGGTATTTTAATGCCGAAAAATGCGGAAATTTTTTATTTGATGCATATGTGTTTCCACACTCCTTTTTGAGTCATGTGTTATACACTATTCACCTTCTTTTATTGGCATGTCCTTGCTAACTTGATCATTTATTACCGGCGCTTCAATTTGGATTTTTAATTCATCTTCAAATTCTTTTGGGACAAATACATAATGTGTGTCGATCCGATGCTTGTGATTGTAATTTGGTTCTCGGTATAGCTATATGACCCTTATTAGGAGTGGAATATAGTAAATGTTATCAATCTAATCCTCCAGATGACCGTGGTTACCTCTTGTGATTTTGAGTTATATCATCATCATATCTATATAATATTCAAGTATATTTGGCAATCCAGAGGTTTCTTAAGGCACTATGGTGGATTATCATCTGACTGTCATGCTTCACATATTTTGAACTCCATATCCGAAAAGGTTCTCTTTGATATGAGAGAATATCATCTTTTCATCTATGATACATTTGCTTAAATGTATGAGTTAACATTGCTCCTTTATCCAAGATATCTTTATCTTTGCAACCGGTGATCCGATCAAAAAGGTGAACAAGTCAGTATCCCTTTTCTTATCCGAAGGGCTAGATAACCTATTCTTTTCAATGCATCTTTCTAAATACCAATCCTTGCTCCTTATGTTGATATTTCACAGTGGTATATCTTGATGATATTCTCGTCTATTCTATATCAATGGAAGAACATGAAGAATGACCTCTTTTCATCCGCTCAAGCTTCGAGAATACCACATCTGTGCAAAAATCTCAAAGTGTAAATCCTGACTTTCTAAACTCACCTATCTCTAAAACAACCTTCTTCTAAAGACATTGCTACATTCTGGAATCATCAAGTCAATTGTTAATTCCATGTAACACCCCTAGTTATACTAATAGTAATTAGGAAATGTTTGTGCATTCATGAGCATCATTATCATTGCTTAAGAAAATACCATTGAAGAAAAGGTTCCTAAAACCCTAAACCCTACTTTCCCTCCCTATTTGAAACACATTCAAAATGGTTTTGAATTTTTAAAACTACAAAAATTATGGAACCCAAATTAGTTACAAGGGTCCCTGCAATATTTGAATATTTGTAAAACTTCTGGTATTTTGAAATGTATCAAAATAGATTTGAAATTGAAATACAAAAGAGAAAGGAAAAATAGAAAAAGAAAAACATTTTAGAAAGAAAAATAGTAGCCAGCACCCTACCCAGGCCGGCCCATTCCTCTCTTCTCCCTTCCCGCCGCTCGCGTGCGCAGCCAGTAGCCTAGGACGGCCCATCCCCGGCCTGATACCGCTTCGCTCTTTCATGTCGTCTTCCCTACCATCGGCAAGAATCTCGGTGGCGCTGCCGATGCTGTCCGCCGTGCCGCTGCGTTGCGATGCCCGCCGCCGCTCTGGAGCCAAGGATAATAACCGCCACGTCCTCCTCTCCCTCCTTATCCCCATTTCTCTTCCTCTCTCGCTCTGCATTGCTCGCACGCAGAAGCCCTGAAACCCTAGCCGCCGCTCGCTGATCGTCACCATCGTCTCCGGCCATCCCTCGCCCATTTGAGCACACCACTGGAACCGTCGTGCTCGACTCCTTCATCTTCCCGAGTCACGCAAGCCAGAGCCGTCCCTAACGCCGCAATCAAAACCTCCTTCCCCGTCACTGACCGTCGCCTCACCGTCGATTCTGGCGCCCTCCAACCTCGCCCGGCCTCGTCGACCCCTCCACTGCCTCCATGGTGAGCTCCTGCATCTTCTAGTGCCCTGCGTTCGCCCTCTCCCTCTCTATATCGCTGTTGCCGTGACCACCTATGAGCGCCGCCCCTGGCCATCATCGTTGTCGTCACTCCGGTGACCAAATACGGGCGGCGCTGCCTCCTTCTTGTTCGCCTGGCTCCGCTTGTTCGAATGCACGTACTCACGCGTCCTCGTTCACGCCCTAGCGCCGCCATCCGCCGCCGTCTGCAGTGTTCTCCGGCGAGCCCGCGTGGCACATGTTTGGCCTGCCGACGTGGCCTCGGCCCCACCCATCAGTCACAGTGGGTAGCCTCTGGTTTGGTGAGAAAAGGTTAGGGCTAGGGTGTGTTTACGTCAGCATGCCGCAATAATCCTATTAAATGATTAAAATAATTACGGAAAATTGTTATAAACTTGTAAATTCAATAATTAATTATTTATAAGTCAGAAAAATGCAAATAATATATCAAAATATTCATAAAAATAAGATCTACACAGTAGCAATATAATCATGCATTGTTAAACAACTTAAATTGCAAGTTAATTAGAAGAACTAAATGTAGCCCTCTCATATGCATCTACGGTTTTTTTGAATTAGGGTTCAGACCCCTCGGACCCCGTTTAAAATGACCAAGCATGTTTAGGGTTTCAATTTTTAATAACTTTTAACTTGTCATATCATCATCCTTGATTGAGCATTGCATCGATGTCATGTGTTGATTGTTTCCTTTCTTTCCGGTATTTGGTTCTTCTCTGGTAGAATACGATATCGGAGATCGAGATCAAAGAACAAGATCAACACCGTCGAATATCAACGACCAATACTTGACCACCTATAAACAAGTCAAGTACCAGGTGTCCAAAGATCTGCTTATCGGGTATCAACAGGCAAAAGCTAGCGAAACCCCACACATGATATGACCCTATGCTTTCAAGCATTTAAAATTCATGCCATTTGCATGCGATTCCAAACTCTTTTGGTCGATCAATAAAGTTATCCTATCTGATGCATGTTTCCCTTTGTAGCCTATATATCCTGATTCACTACTCCTAGCATAACTAGGGTTTTCTTGTGAAGCGTTGCTAGAACTACTTTATCTGTTGTGTTTAGCCATGCTTAGTTGTTCCGTTGATTCACCTCGTTGATGGATCCGAGCTCCAAATGAACCTAGTTTGACAGGAGAATGTGGTATGACTGGTGATGTGAGGTAAACATGCTAAGGCTTGTATGGGAGGCCACGTGGGTTGTGGTTTTTGTAGTCCCATACTTGACACCCTTAGGACCCCAGGTTCTTGCTTCTTGAACCAAAATGAGCGTACAACCACATGGGGGTTTCTGGGGACCCCCTTGACCCCAACTTACCAAGTACGATCCGTGAGTCCATAGTTTGAGGTTTTATTTGGCACCCGCATGGAAAAAGGTTTTGGAAAATGGTGCAAGCATATAGGACATGGTCGAGTGAAGGGTGCACGACACTGAACTGGATCCCGGTACACAGAGTCGAGGACCGCCTGGGAGTATGGCCAACTATCGTAGCCGAGAGCCCTTTTAGGTGACTCATGGATTAGGTAAAAGTAAGGGAAAGGTTTCGGTCGATCACCCTCTGCCAGGACACCAAGGAAGTGTGTCAAGTGACACTAAGAGTCGGTCAGCGCGTGTGGGTAAAGTTGTACATCCTTGCAGGGTTAAATATTTATGAAAAGCCATGTCCACAGTTATTGTAACATCCAAAAAATATTAATCAAGATTATCAAGTTCTAATCACCATAATTTAGGGCTAACAAAAAACTTTTGTTATTAAAATTAAAATGAATGCATGTGTGTGTGATGAATGCATGAATGCTTGAAATGCCATGTTTGATTGCTATGAATGGAAAGGATTGGTTTAAAGATGAAAACAACATCATCTAAATCATTTCCAAGCAGAATCAAATTAAGAAAAATTCAAATCTAAACATTATGAGCAAATGGTCATTTTGACCAAAGTTAACCACTAGACCACTTTGAGGGTTTCTAGTCCATGTTTTCTAACATAAACATATCCAATTATTTTCACCCCTTGTTGACCAAGTAAAAGTGAAACCAAGCCCACTTTGCAAACCAACAGAAACATATTTCAAATCTATTCAAATGACAACTCAAAATGGAATCAAGTGTAGCTACTAAGATCACCATTACTCAAAAACCACTCAAACCACTTCACCATGCTAAACCCAAGCAACCAGATACTACCAAGTATGTGAACAGAGCATCCACCAAATTTCATTCAAAAATTTCAAACTTAAATTCTTTTGGCCATTTCATCAAACACTTAGTGAGCACAGTAAACCCTGCCTAACTATCACTGTTTTTGATCAATGCTTTGTTCCCTCTTTGCACCCAAATCTCTCCCCTTGTCTCCCCCAGTGACCACACTGCATTGACACAAGCTAGCAAGCTACCCCTTTGCAGCATGTCGAGACACCCGAGCCCCCCTTTCTAGCCGACCATGGCTAGCTAGCAGAAGGCAACACCGCGCCCGTTCACCATGTCTAGGAGGCAGTCCACCGCCACCCCTGTCTAGCCCTCGCACGCAGCCAGGCCCTGGACCACAGAGAACGTGCCACGCCCCTTTGTCTCTACGCCATGCCGAGAGAACGCCAGAGCGCCGCGCCCGACACACACGTACACGCTGCGTCTCGCCTTCGCCACTCGTGCCTGCAATCACCGTGACAGCAGCAACCCCCTATACATCCCCGTTCGCCGCCGCGTGACCCGTAGCCACTGTGCGTTGTCAAAACCACCGGCGGTGCCGCGCAGAGCACGGACCATTCCCGACCAACCTCGAACGCCCCTTGCCGCGCCATTAAGTCCTTGAGCATCTCCAGGAGACCGCGCACCGTCCTACACCCTTCGCCATGCCATTAGCTCGCTGTACCATCGACCCCGACGAGCTCCACCCATGCCACACTACCTCTCTCGCTCGGCTATAAAAGGAGGCCTCCCTAGCCTCAATTCGCCACACCATCTCACTCCCCACCTCTCATAGAACCTCCCACACCTCTCACCGGAGCAAGGCGAGATCCGCAACTCCGGAATTTCACCGGAGCCCGCCGCTTCAGAAGGAGAAGGGAGCCGTCGATTGGAGCCGCCCCAGGAGCCTCCTTGACCACCGTTCGAACTGCCATCATCGACAATGTCATTAGCCCCCAACGCCGACCCTAGATGGAGCCCTGGTGGGCCTCACATGACCTCCACCGACGCATTAGGGTTTAGACCTCGCCGGAGCTGTTCGTCGTCGATGACGCACCTCAACCGTAGGATCCTATTCTAATCGCGCGGTCCAGATTGCCACTTACCGCTTCGCGTAGCCAGAGTCGCTGACGCGTGGGACATCCCCTTTAAGTCAGCCTGCGCGCTCTGCTGTGCGCCGTGGGCCGGCCCAGTTAGTTCCCGCGCAACCTAGTAGATTCAAATATATATTTTTCAATTTAGTTCAAACTCTAGTTCTGTCAGTTGATTCAAAAATCAATTCAGAGAGTTTTACTAAACCAAATTACATGAAACCAATATTGTTAGAAAGGTATTGAAATTGTTAATCCAAGCCCGTTGGATTCAAACCATTTGAAATTATAGATCACCTATAGTAAAAATAACAAGGCAGAGACTTTTCTGCATTCAAACATTTTTCAAAAATCACATTTGACAAGATATTTCTGAATATGTAAAAAGATCTTGGTTTACTTGGAGTAATAATGGAAAAAGTATTAAAAGAAGGCCCCATAGGCATTTCTAGTCACTTTAATTAATTAAAATAATAATGTTAAACCTTATTAAATTGTGACACCACTTTAAATCACATTCCCAAGTATTAAAATATGTGGTGATGACATGTGTCAAAATGATCCCATATTTTAATTGGAGAATATTAAATCTTAAGTAGTTTTCCAATGAGTAGAAATTACATTTCCAAAATAAAATAAATAAGACTAAGACTTTAATCCTTGTGATTATTGTGATGATGATAGATCATCTAGTGTGAACCTTTGTGTGCTAAATAGAAGTAGTTAAGTATTATTTGGTGATTGTGTACCTCATATTTATTTATAGACGCTAGTACCAACCAAGGATACGAAGAGGAAGGAGACTACTACGAGGAAGAAGAGGAGAACTTCAACCACTGCACTACTCAAGGCAAGCTCACACTTGCAAATTTGCAAGCCATCCTAGCAAGCTAACACTTGCATGATAACTATGCAAACTAGAGGCCCTAGGCATATTTGGTTATACCACTTGATTATACCAAATCCCAGTTTTACTTGCAAGCTTTATTATTTTTATTTCTTTATCAAAGTTCTTTATTACTTCTAGCTAGTATTTAGTGAGTTTTGGAAAGATATTATAAGTAGCATAAAGAGAATAAAACTTGGCCTAAGTTAGTTAGAACTAGATGTCATATTGAGGCATGCGATTGGATTTAGATAAATCACACTTGATTAGCACCCCACATTAGTGACTTGTAACAACCCTAGTTTTATTAAATACTAACTAGGATTGGTTTGTGCATTCATGAGCATCCTCATCTTAAAATGCATGCAAGAAATAGATTCAAAATCCCTAAACCCTATTTTCTCCTTCCTATTTGAAACATATTCAAAATGGGTTTGAATTTCGAAAAGAACAAAAAGTGTGGAACCCAAATGGTTAAAGGGTCCCTGCATTATTTTAAATATTTATAAAAGTCTCTCTATTTTTAAATTATTCAAAACAGATTTGGATTTGAAATTACAAAAGAGAAAAGGCAAAACATAAATAGAAAAACATTTAGGAAGAAAAACTGCTTCCTAAACCTAACTGGGTCGTGGCCCATCTCTTCCCTTCTCTCCCTGCCGCCCTGTGCATCACCCGCAGCCCATCCTGAAGCCCATGCGCTGCCCAAGCCGGCCCGTACCCCTTCGCCTCTGTTACTGCCATCTTCCTCCGGAGCGGCAAGCTCCTCTCTGTCGCGCCGCCGACCGTCGATCCCCGCCGCCTACTCCTTGTCGTCCGTTGTGCTCCGAGGTGAAGATAAGAACCACGCCGACCCTCTGCCTCGTCCTTACCCCCTCTCTCTCTCTTGGGCGACCTCCTACACCCTCTCTCTCGCTGCAATCCCGAACCCTAGCCCTAGGTCGCCGTCGAATCGCCACTGTTCAGGGCCTCCCCGTATTTCACCGACATGATCTGGAGCTCTGCCTCGCCGCCCTCTACCTCCCCGCTGAAGGAATCAAGCAGGGGCACCCTGAATAGGCCGCCCTGACTGCATCTTCCCCGATCCCGACGAGTTTATCTTGGGCCATAGCTTCTTCTCCGGTCTACCCCTCGTCTTCCCGACCGCACCGATAGCTTCACGGTGAGATTCTACGTCTTCCTGTCCCTCTCATGATTCCTAGCATGGCCCATAGCAACCCTGCGTCTCGCGCCGCTACTCGCCGCCGCAGACTACCATCGTAGTCACGCCTCTGGTGACCATACAGGGGCGGCGCCACATCCACATGGTTCACCTTGTCGAGATCTTTCCAACGCACCCAACCACGCGTGCTGGGGTGGCCTGTATCGCCGGCGATGACCACCGCCTGTCGCGCACCGCCGGCGAGTCCGACGTGGCTCCCACGTGGCCTTCGGGTGGACCCACCGTGGCTAGGCCCCTTATGTCTTTGTGTGTGGGTAGGATTAGTGCGGTAGCAAAGTTTCTAGCCGTCGTGAAACGTTGCTGTGATGTTACGCTGACGTCGCCTTGGACCCTTTGACCTATTGATTGCCACCGTGGAGGCTGACATGGGCATATGGCCCACTGGTCAGTGACTGCAGCTAGGCTCAGCCATAGTAAGAAATGACCCCACCTCTGCGCTGATGTCATAGTGGCGCAATAAATCAATTTAAATTGGTTTATTAATTTTAGAAATTGACTAAAACTTTTAAATTCAATATCTAATTATTTACAAGTCAGAAAAATACAAATAATATATCAAAATGTTTAGAAAAATGAGCTCTATCTCTTTAAGCTATAATCATGCATTGTTAACCAACTTTCATGACAAGTATAATTAGAAGAACAAACAACCCCTCTCACATACATCCGTCGTTTCTCCGAATTAGGGTTTGTACCCCTCGAAACCCCGATTAAATTGTCAAGCATGCCTTAGGGGTTTATTTCAATACAATTTAAGTTGTCATATCATCATCCTTCCTTGAGCATTGCATCGATGCCATGTGTTGATTATTTCCCTTCCTTTCCGGTATTTGGTTCTTCTCTGGTAGAATACGATATCGGAATCGAGATCAAGTCCAAGACTGAAGACCGAGGTCAACACCGTCTAAGCTCGAAGACCAATACTTGATCAAGTATAACCAAGTCAAGTACCAGATGTCCGAAGCTCTGCTTTCTGGATATCAACTGGCAAAGGCAAGCGAAGCCCCACACATGATATAATCCTATGATTTCAAAGTATTTACATTCTTGCCATGACAATACGATTCTAAGGTCTTTTATCGATAGATAGAGTAACCCTATTTGATGCATGTTCCCTTTTAGCCTAAATTACCTGATCCACTACTCCTAGCATAACTAGGGTTTGGCTTGTGAAGCGTTGCTAGAGCTGTTACATCTGTTGTGCTTAGCCATGCTTAGCTGTTACCACTGGTCCATCCGGTTGATGAATCAGAGCTGAGAATGAACCTAGTTTGATAGGATGAAGTGGTATGATCTGAGATGGATAATAAACATGCTAAGGCTTGTATGGGAGGCCACGTGGGTTGTGGTTTTTGCAGTCCCATACTTGCCACCCTAGGACCCGATGTTCTTGCATCTTGAACCAAGACGAGCATACAGCCACACGGGGGCCTGGAAACCCCCTCGACCAACTAACTTTCCGAGTAGATTCCATGAGTCACATAGTTTGGGCATTCCATTCGACATATGCATTCTGGCTCTTCTCGATGGAGGTGAATGAGGTGCATTCATAACAGGTAGGTAAGCGTGTACGGGAACAAGAGATGCCCGACATCCGTAATCTTGAACCCTGCGCACATCATTAGGGACCGGCTTCGGGACTCGACCCGTTACGGCGGCATCTCCCTAGTGCGTGACTCATCGTCTCGGCCAAAGCAAGGTAAAGGTCGTGTCTAACCACCCTCTGCCGGCCTTCCAAGGAAGAGGGCTAATGTACTGGCATTAAGAGAAGGTTAGTACGTGTGGGTAAAGTTATACACCCCTGCAGGGTTATTAATATTTTTGAAAAGCCGCGTCCGCGGTTATGGACGAACTTGGGAACGAACATGAAGATCATAGAGAACTTGAACCTAACCGTAAAACTTGGCAAGTCAAGTATTGTGTGCTTAAGGATGCTTCCTCATGGGTACGAGGGGGTGATCCTAGTTGGTAGGTTCAGCTGATGATGATTCGGTCGATATCAAAAGATGTTCAAAGTTAGAGATACCGCTCTCTTATCCTCTTTTAAAATATTCTGATTAGTCGAGATTCTTCTCCTTCTTGTTTTACAAAACAAAGATGGCTTTATGCAAAATAACTCCACCAGCCATAAGTCTTGCGGAGTACACCCAGTACTCACCCTTGCTTCGTTGATACTTTTGCAGCAGAGTAAGTGTTACCATAGAAGATGAGTTCTTCACGGCATCGACATCGACGAGTAGTTTGGAGTTCCCAGCCGGCAGTCTGGGATCTATGGATTGGACGTCATCATTATGCTTCAGCCTCTTAGGCCATTTGTTAAGTTTGTTATACTTAATAGCATAATTTGCCTTCCTTTGTTTGATGTTTGTGGTTAGTGACCTCTGCTTGTAATATTTTGTTCTTTGCTCAGTTATGAACTCGTTGTAATAAATTTTGTGTTGTAGGGTCACTGTTGTGTTACCGATTTTCTCTCTGTACGCTTCCGAGATTAGGTTAGGCTTATGTTCAGACGAAGGTCTGGAATTTGTCTAGCATTAATCCCGGGGGTGTCACATGACTACCCCAACTTTAGTGGCTAGTGATAACCATAAAACTTGATCACTTTAGATGGGAATACTTGGTGAAAATGATTATTAAAAACCTTAGAATGATGAGTCATTCTAATGAAATGTTTTGACATGTGTTATGAACACCAGATAATTTGATGATTAAAATGTTGAGGCATGAGCCTTAGCCCTTTATAAAACTGATGGTTGGGTTCAGATGCGATACCATTCCAATTTTACCGTACAACCACAATACCCGAATTTGGGTAGGGCTTGACTGGAAGTTTATATATCTTAGTATGGGTTCCCTCGTAGAAGAGGTTTGATCTGAGGCTACCTCATGATGATTGTCCACATGTGCAGTTCCCAAGATGACAGATGGTCATGGTTGGGAGGCCAAACTCATAGGGGAGGTTCCTATACTAGGGTGTGTAATTGAAAGGTTAGGATTGATTATCCGCCTACTGAGTATGGTGATTCAGGATTGTTCCTGACGGATGTATCGAATGTTGTGGTGAAAGTGTTCCACGTCTGCAGAGTGTCAAACTATTCTAATAGCTACGTCCGCGGTTATGGACAGTTGGAGTGGCCATACTGTTCCGTCGTCAGATGTTTTCAAAATGACTTGTGAATTGAATCATGACTTTGACTTGACCACAACAGGGTTGTGAACATGAAAACTAAGTTCCCACTTAGGTGTTGTAGAACATTAAACTAGTTTTATTTACTTCTAAACTCAGTTAGAGATAAACCTGGATTTTTGCAAAACAACCTAGAGCTTAGGATTCCTACTTGAACTACTTTACTTGTTAGTGATAGTTTGCGAGTACTTAAAGAGTACTCATGGCTTTGTCCCTGGCCATTCCTATGGCCAGACTATGAGGAGGACTACCAGGATGATGGATAGCAGGAAGTCTATGACAACTAGGATCATCTCCCATCATCAGCATTGCCTGTGACCCTGAAGATGAAGCTTAGACCACGCTACCCTTATTATATTAGTACGTTGTGTTGATTGTATTAAGACTGGATCATGCGATCCTTTATTTGTAAGACCTTTATTATGGTTTGTAATGGATGATGAACTATGGTACCAATCTGTTATGTCTCGCAAATATGGTAATCCTGGGATTGTGATGTATGGCATAACATGTGTCTGGGATTAAAAATCCAGGTGTTGACAAGTTGGTATCAGAGCTATCCTGACCATAGGAGACCCTAGTTAGAATGGACGCTTGAATCAAAAACTTAGTTTCAAAACAAAAGAAGTGAGTATTTATGAAAACTTATTCTTATTCTTATCACTTAGATTATTTCATGAAAATTCATGTCATTCAAAAATTCTTGCAAACTTACATAAAATGTGACACACTTGATCACTCTACTAACTTACTCATCCCACATTCTTATAGATGGAAGTGAAGTACAGCAAGTTCTACCAGTTAGACAATGGAGGATAGCTCATCTTTGAGAGCGAATTGGACCAACTCTTTGAGCTTCTTGAGCACCCGCACCCTGAGTTCTTCGAAGCACAACAAAACAATCAGCAAGGAGGAGAACTACAATGGTTGATTGTTGCCAATCTTAGAGGCAAGATGGAGGCACCCACCTCAGAGGGAATCCAATACACCGTAAGAGAGAACAACTGGCTAAACGGACTCGCCAGGGCTATGCAGGAAGCTCTTGCCCTTCTGTGTGGGCAAATCATCAATCAGCTGAAGGGTACTCGCTTTGAGTACTATGCAAGGCGTGATGCTATGGGACATCCATTAGAGGTACCAGGCCACCCGGAGCTGAAGCATCACGTGGATCATCTTAGCTTCATGTTGTATGACATGCAAAAGGAGTTGGACAACACTCGCACATACGCTAACCACAACTATGCCATTGCAGTCAAGAAGGAACAGACCCTCGCCATCCTTGCAAAGGAGCACAAGACCTTTCACCGTCTAGGTGACAAGAAGGATCGCATCATTGCTCGCCTTCGTCACAAAGTGACAGACTTGGAGGAGACCATCCATGAGCAGGACATGCAGCTTAAGGAGAGGGAGAATGCAGGGGAAGATATCCTTGGAGACCTTACCCCTACCTCAGTGATGATGATGACTACTTGGAGAACCAAGCCATGGACTTCCACATTGATGATGATGATTCCGCATTCATTAATGATGATGATGAAGACACCAATTCTGATGAGTAGTAGCACTTGAGCACTATTGTAGGGGTGAGTTGTATCTGGTCCCATTGTATCATAGTTTCACAGAATGGTTCTTAAAACCATATGTTACCTTAGTGTGGTGTGTGTTTGTATTGTGTGCTATGACTGGATGAATGAATGAAAAGCAAGTTTCTAGTTGGCAAAACCAGAGTCAAACTCAAAATTTAAAAATCTTTTAAAAAACAGATCCATGAACCTTAGAAATTTCCCTCTTGTCTCATGATCTTTCTCAATCTTCAGATGCCTCGCGGAGGAAGCAGTTCATCCCCCGACCCAATGCTTCAAATCTTGCAAATGTTGGTTTCCAACCGTGAAGCTCAAAGAGCAGAACGTCAAGCCAACTTAGCTACCCTTCAACACATAGCTCATATTGCCAATAACAATCAAGGCCATGGAAACCAGGACAACTACGGATCCAAGATCAAGAAATTTTAGAACACCAATCCACCCATTTTCAGTAAGTTTAAAGAGCCATTAGATGCGGATGACTGGCTGCAGACCATGGAGAACAACTTAGAAGTCGCAGGAGTGGAGGCCAATGAGAAATTACTGTTTGCCACCCATTATTTAGAAGGAGATGCAAGAGCTTGGTGGAATAGCATTCGCACCATGAATGGAGGACAGATGATGACTTGGGATAAATTAAAACTCATGTTTAGCAGAACCCATGTGCCACCGGGTTTATTCAAGAGGATGAGAGATGAATTCAGAGAATTGAAGCAAGGGAGGATGACGGTAATTGAGTACCGTGACAAATTTCTGTCATTATCTAGGTATGCACCAGATGAGATTGACATTGAAGCCAAGAATAATGAGACATTTTTGAATGGTCTACATGATGAGATGCAGACGGTATTAGTCAACATTCCTTTCGCTGACATTGAAGCCTTAGTGGATTTTGCAATCCAGATGGAAAGCAAGATCAACCAAGGCAATGAGAATCGCAAGCGTTGAATGATGCATCAACCAGGAACCCACCACACCCCAAAGTATCGCCCCAACCCGTCTGTAGGATATGCCCCAAGAAACAGTAGACCCCCGATGACCCGTCCGAACTATCCCAACTGTGGACGAGGAAACCCAAGGCCCGAAGGAAACCACAACAACAACCCCGACAACTCCAACAATTTCAACCGTACACCACCCAAGTTCAACAACGCCAACAACACCAATACTGCCCCAAGGACTGGAAGCAATGTTGTGCATATTGCAGGAAAAGACAAGTCTCAAGTTACTTGTTATGAATGCAGAACCAAGGGTCACTACTCCAATGAGTGCCCCAAGAAGCTTGCAGCAGCCACCAATGTGAATGAACCAGCTCAGCAGTAGCGCCGTGTTTAGCCTGGAAGGAGATTTGCCCCAGGGAACTCACTCAACCGCAACGGCCGACTATTTCACATGAATGCTGAAGAAGCCCAGGAAGCGCCAAATGTCGTGTTGGGTATGTTTTCTATTAACTCAGTACTTGCAAGAGTGTTGTTTGATTTTGGAGCATCGCACTCGTTTGTTACAGAAGAATTTGCATGCACTAGTAAGATTCAACCAAAAAAATTGAAGCATGTTATGATAGTTCAAATACCTGGTTCAACCACCAAAGCTAGACAAATTTGCAAGGCCATACCTATCAGAATCCATGGCATAGATTTTTATGCTAATCTAATAGTACTTGGAACCAAAGGTTTGGAAGTAGTACTAAGAATGGATTGGATATCGAAACATAAAGGATTAATTGACTGCCAAGAAAGCCATAACTATGACTAGTACCGCTAGAGTATCAGTAGAGCATGTATCCGAAACTTTGCCCCGACAATTCAAGTGCAACAAGAGTCTATCCCAACCAACCATTGACCAAGTCAGAGTAGTATGTGAATACCCCGACGTATTCCCAGATTTATTGCCCGGTATGCCCCTAGATCGGGATATCGAGTTTATCATTGAACTAATCCCTGGAACTAGACCCATAGCTCAGAGATCTTATAGTATGAACTCGTGTGAATTAGTAGTGATGGGGATATGCCTACTGGGGTATGCCTAGCAGGACGTTTCCTATTGGCCCAAGGTGCCAGCGAGTGGGCCCGCAGGACGGCGACTGGATCGAGACTTGGCGAGGACCCAGGCGACTGGAAGCCGGAGGCCCAGAAGCGTAGCTAGGCCCAGTCAGATTAGGTCAAGGACCCTCAGAATACTTAACCAATTCGGTTGTAGATCTGTAAACCCTAGTGAGGCGATCCTATATAAACCTCCCTAGGGTACGCATAGAGGACACGTTCCATCATACCCCCAGCGACTCGCCGCCTTGTCGTCGAGCTCGCCCTTGTACTCTCTCCATAATACAATCTAGCAGGAGTAGGTCTTTACCCTACGGGGGGCCGAACCTGGGTAAACCCTTGTGTCTCTGCCCTCATCTCGCACCCTTGTGTCCCCTTATTCTACTACTGGCTGCCGATTGCAGCATCTGCCGTGGCCATTCCCACGACAGTGGCGCCCACCATGGGGCCTGGCCGGTCAGGCCGGTGTTCTGCGGTGAGATCCAATTTGCCCATCAACGAGACGATCGCCACCGGCCGCATGATCGCGATCGGCGAGATCCTCCAGATCTTGCCGAGAAGCTACATCCCGGTGGCACGTCCCGTCATGCACAGCGTGATCATGCCGGTCGGCACGGTCAGCCTCTTCGTCGGCTTCACCGACACCATCACCTCGGAGGACCCGGCTCGCATCCGCGAGTCACCACCACGCGACCAGCTCTCTGAGAGCCAGGTCTGCACTATCCACCGCCTCGCCTCCGAGTATGACTCGGCCAATAGCAACATGGCCGATACCACCATGGTCGCGGACGACGCGACCCTCAACGATGATGCCGACTCGGCGGCCCCAGCGTCGGCTGCCGGATCCATCGTCACCGTGTCGCCCACGGGCTCCATCACCCAGGTCTCCAACGTGTGAGACTTCGAGGACCCCTTGTAATGCCCCGAAAAATATTCCGAAATAAAATTTGCGTTTTAATTTCTTTTCGCATCATCATGACATCATCATGCATATTTTATCCGTAAAATTATGTTATTAAACCACATTTTGTTTTACTAAATATCCTTGTGGTTTTATTAAACCCGTCTCTCGTTCTTATTTAAAAATTAAAATAAATAATATTTCTTGAAGTAAAAGCTTTTCTTATTTTATAAATAAATTTAGGCTAAAAGCCCGTCTAAAGTTTTGGCCCAAAACTAATCTCATCTAGACTAGATAAATATCTCAATCCCCTTTTCTTTTCCCAAACCCTAGAACTAACCTAAACCTAACCCTAACCCCATTCCTCCCTTGCCGCCGCCTACACCCAGCCTCGCACACACACAACGCACGCACTCACGCGACCCCAACCACAGACACCACCACGCACGCCACACGCTGTCACGTTGCAACTCACACACACGCAGACCCACCACAAGCACACACACGCGGGAATTCCCCAACACGACCCACACCCAGGAAACGCACGCACGGGATCCCCTCGATCCCGCGACCCCTGCGCCTCGTCCGCATCTCCCTCCAACTCCTGACTCCGTCGCCACTCTCGACCTCTCCTCCCTCCGTCAGCTGCGCCGCCTCTTCGTAGGCCGCGCCCGCGAGCCGCCACGCACCCGTGACTGCTGCCGCTCGCCTGCCCTGCACCCCGCGTCCCCTCGTTGCTGCCACCTCTCCTCCGAGCAGAGCTGCTCCGCTGCCGCCAGCCCGTAGCCGCGGCTCTCGCCTTCCCGCGCGCGGCCGCCCGAGCTCCTGTCTGACCTCGCCGTCACCGACGCCCAGAACTCAGCATCCGCGGCCCCCGTTCTCCCTGCCATCGAGCACCTCGCCTCTGCTCCATGGCTTCCGCCTGTCGCCCCTGCTCGAGCCTGCCCGGCCTTCTCTGCGGACGCCATGACGCCGCCCCTGATCCTCGTCTGCAAGCCCGGCCTCGCTACCTCCGTTCCTTGTTGGAGCCTGCAGAGCTCCTCTATCCTGCAGCGCCACGTGCGTGTCTCTGCGTCACCGTCGCCATCTCCGTCTCTGGCGCCGTCCACCTCGTCCGCGCGTCCGGCTGCTCGAAGCCGTCACCTTCCTCTGTACGAGATGTCGCCAAGCACGCAAGCAGCGTCGCTGTAGGACCTCTGCCTCCTCTTGTCCCGGTCGCCACGACCGCACGTGACCTCCAGGCCCAGATTGACCTCGCCTCCATCCCGTCAGCAGGTGCCATGGACGCTGGTGACCCCTGCTTTCTCTCCATCGTTGTTGTCCAGTGCCCATCTCTGTCGTCCTGTGTTGCTCATGTGGTGCTGGCATTGTCATGAAGCTGCTACTTGAAGCGAGATGGTGCCTTGTCTGTGCTGATGCCCAGGTGGTTTGTCAAAACAATTGGACATCAAGATCTCCAACACTAGAACCCTGAACACTAAGTTGACAGATCCACACTACAAGGACTCCTTCACGGCCCCGAAGATCTTCGTACATGGAACGCCAAGACCTCCTTCACGAATCCGAAGGCCCCGATTTTATAGGAACCCAAGATCTTCCGAGCCCAAATGTGTGACCCTTTTCCGAACCCCTATTTTTATAATATGACATATATGTTGTTGCATTTAAATTATTCATGCTTGCATACATATTTGCGTGGTTTGGGGGCATTATGCCGAATTATCTCGTAATTAAATATGGAGCCCATATGCGGGCGAATCTAGTCTAATATTGGCTCCATTTAAATTTGTGCAGCGAACCGCCATGTTTTGTATTGTTAAGTCAACATTTAAATTGCGGGGTAGTTAAATAACTTGAACCTAATAATAAATGTCGGAATCCCGATTCCGCTTAACATTGATAAGTTAGGCCGCATATTGGCAGGCCATGCATCATATCGTAAGCATGCTGGATCTTTCGCACTAGTATTAAATATTGCACCGGTTGTTCTTTCTCGTGTTTGCTTCTTCACCGGATAGGACGATGAGTGGATGCGAGTTGCGACAAGCCTCCGATTTCCCGACTTTCTCTCACAGGCGAGCATTCTCCCCCTTCTACCTATTTTGCATTTATAGTCTTTACTTCCTTCCTTTGATCTATTGCTATCCTTATTGTCAATGCTATAGTATCGTTCCTTTATTTACCTGCTCCACTATATTGCCTTGGATATCCTATTGCCTTGTTTGATTAGCTAGCTTTTGTCCTTGCGAGTCGTAGGCATGCTTAGTACCGCTCTCATACAGGTGGAACATGATACTCGGATATTGATGGTGATAAGATAATTAAATTGGTGATGTTGTATATGGTTATGGTTTCACCTAATGATAAGGCCCCGGCAGGGACCACCTTTGGGAACTGCTTGAGCCGACCTAGGACCCGTTCGTTCTACGATACCAGTTCTGAGTTGATCGCGCTAACCAAACGTGGGGGCCTCTGGGATCCCCCCCTCAACTACCGGCGCTATTCGTATATCCAGAGGGTTACAAAATTGGTTTTCCATTTGGTGCATACGCATTATATGTCCTCGGACATGGGTGAGTTGATATGTCTTCGGACTTGATGTTTTGGTGGACTGCCATGGCTTGCATTGCATAAATCTGGGATATTGTGTCGGAGGTGGGATGGAGCTCTACAAGTTATCTTCCGATCATCGCCCGGCCGTAGACTCAAACGCTGTGCCACCTGGAGAATCAGCTGTATCTCTTGTGTGGGTAAAACACAATAGGTGATCCCTCTGGATATGCGCGTAGTTAAGCGACAGTTCTTGTTGTGAGATTCGGATGGCACGCGTGATATGTTGCCTGAAGGGTTGAGCATGCGTTTGGGTACAGTAGTGCACCCCTGCAGGGTAAATCTTTTCAAGAAGCCGTGTGTCCACGGTTATGGACGCCTCAGGAGTACAGTGTCATGATCATAGACAACGCCACTAATGTTTTGCATCTAATAATATGATTAGTAATTAGCCTTATCAACTAAACACCTGCTTAACTAAAATTTCCACCGCGTGTGTTCTGCAAGGGGACTTCCTCGACTGGTCTTCGAGGGGGAAATCTTCAGATGAGTTATGTTTGGTGTTATATTATGCTATTGTATAGTGCTCTCTTATCTCGCTCTAATAGCCGTAGTTGTAGAGTGTCTCTATAAGTTAGATAGTGCAAGCTTTGCTGCCGCTGAGCCCACCATACCTATGTAGGCGAGGACCGCCGAATTCTAGTCTCGCCGTGTACTGGCCTCAGTATTGACCGCTCTCTTTCTGTTTTCCTTTTCCCTTTGCCGGCACCCTTTTGATTTGACAGGTATGTGATTGACGACGTTAGCAAGGTTACCCTTCCGGCTTGGCCTGGGCAGGGCTATGGACACCGCTTGGTTATTCTTCAGGACTCTTAGTCCCATTTGTATCTTGTCCATACTCGGATACCATTCTCGTTTTCTCTTTGAATTGTGTCTTTTGTATTCTTGACTCATTGAGTCGTTGTTGTATATATAAGTTTTTGTGGACTCTGTTGTAAACTACTGTGATGTAACTACTTGTATTCATATCCCACCCACACGAAAGTATCTGGTGGGCATCTTTGAATCGCTTCTATGCGGATTTTGGAGGGAAATGCTAAGATCTGCAGAGACCCGATCCGGGGGCGTTACACCCCTCCATCCTTGGGATCTTCGACTTCGACTCCGGGTCGGAGAACTCCGGCGACTTCCACATCGGATCTGGCCGCAACGTCACGGCCTACATGGCGAATGGAGCGGACCCCCCGCTAGACCCCTTCTCCATGCCGATTACGCCGACCGCGACGGTGACGGAGGTCGAGGAACTCCGCGTAGGACTGGAGGAGGCGGTCCGCAAGGAACAAGCCGAGCGCAAAAAATTCCGCCTCGAGTAGGTGATAGCGCAGGAGCTTTCGCGCTACCACCAACTCCGCATCAGGTCGCGCCTGAACCCCACCGTTCAGGGCCGCGCCCTGAACTTCGACGACGAGAACGACCCGTCTCACATAGCCGAGCGTGCGATCTGCGAAAATGCGCCGCCAGGAGGAAGTTCTCGGCCACCACCAGACGCGACGGCTAACGGCACCCCACCACCACCACCCGGCCGCACGCCCCCCCAGGATCAGCCGAGAATCCTGGTCTCCTCGCGGGAGCGAGACGCGAATGGCCTCCTGCTATTCTCCACCCCGATGGACAACGTCGTCGCAAGACGAGCCGCGGTCGACAACATCACCGTGACCGGGGAAGGCGCCCTGCAGATCCAGTACGCCAAGGCCCTACTGGACAAGGCAGTCGAGCAACAAAACGCGGGTGCCGACTCACAGGGTCGCATGTACTCGCGTTCGTCAGGCAGTTGGGCGGCCTCGAGCGGCCGCCCATTGGTGGCAAACACCCTTAACTGCCCACCACCCGAGCCCCTGCATCTCCAACATCGACCCGCACATGCGGCACTCTCCACCAATGACACGTGACCGACAAACAACTTTGTCGCCACCAACGGGCAGCCAGTCGACGCGCGCACCCACATCATCAACAACCAGAGCTGGCGCGCACGCCAGCCTGATGACTTGAGGCATACCCTCACCAACCGCCGTGATGGCGAACCAAGGGGGTCGCTGAGCCGAGTCGGACCCCAGTTCTTCGGACCAATGATCCGAGGCGAAAGATACCCAGCGAACTTCAAGGCACCGAAGGAGATCGAGAAGTACGACCCCTCGTACGACCCGTCTATGTGGCTAGACACCTACCTCATGGCGATGGCAATCGCCGGCCACATCGACCTTATCGCCACTCGCTACCTCCCCCTGATGATGGAAGGAGCGTGCCGGCAATGGATCAACACCCTCCCCGCAGACAGCATCGACTCCTGGGAGGAAATGCACGACGCCTTCGTCATGCACTTCGAGGGATCCTACACCCGTGCCACCACCATCGAGGACCTGGAGCGATGCATCCAGGGACCCCGCGAGTCAACCCACAGCTGGATCCAAAGGTGGCAAGACCTGTGGTACAACGCGGCCGGAATCCACCTGGACACCGCGATCCACTGCTTTAAGACCTCGTGCCGCTACGAGCCCCTGGTCACCAAACTCAAGCGGGTATACAAAACACTCGACAACATACTGGACCTCCTCGAGATCGCCAAGCGGTACGCGGAGGAGGATCCAAACCAAGAAACCGACAACGAGTCAGGAGGGAATCGCCGCACGAGCGGCCACGACAATGGGAGGCGACCCGAGCTACGGTACAACAACACTCGCCTCACTGGCAAGCGCCGCGGTGATGGGCGAGTCGACTTCGTCGCCAACGCCGGGTACGCTCCACGCGAGCCCAAGAGCTTCCGCCGCGATGGAGGTGAGCGCCGCGATAGCGGCAACTACAAGGTGAAGCCGCGGTTCGACCCCGCGGCCCTCCTCAACCAGCCCTGTTTATTCCACAGCAGGGAGGGGAAACACGCCACGCACACGACCGCCGACTGCCACTCCCTAAGGGAGATCGAGAAGGCATGGCGTGCAAGGGAAGACCCCGACAACCACCCACCAAACGGCGGCAAATTCGGCAACGACGCCGGCTTGATCCACACCTTCACAGGCTTCAACACGAAGCGCGAGAAGAAGGTCATCGCCCGCGCCGTCGTCGTCAATGCGATGTCCCAAATCGACATCCCCTAGTTCCTTAACTGGTCCGAGCAACCAATCACCTGGATCCGCAAGGACCACTCATCACGGATCGAATATCCGGGCCGAGTCGCCTTGGTGGTCAAGCCCAAGGTGGGGGACTATTGGCTCCCCAAGACGCTGATGGACGACGACAGCTCCATCAACATTCTATACCTGGACACATTCAGGCGACTATGGCTCTCGCAGTCGATGATCGAGATGACCTACACCACCTTCCACGCAATCGTCCCAGGTCGGAAGGCGTATCCAATCGGCAAGGTGACGCTGCCAGTCACCTTTGGCACACCAGGAACTTCCGCACCGAGCGGATCGTTTTCGAGCTGGTGCCGTTCGACAACCCCTAGCACTGCTTCCTGGGGCGCCAGGCGTTCGCCAAATTGATGGCAGCGCCCCACTACGCGTACAACGCGATGAAGCTCCCCGGGCCATGCGCCATCATCACTGTCCATGGCGATCCCGACATGGTCGCAGAGTGCGAGGCTAAATGCGCCGAGCTTTCTGACGCTGTCATCGCGACATAAGCCAACCACACAGAGGATCTCGCCAAATACGCGAGCAGGGTCAACAATGACGACCGCACCATACTCAAGAAACCCAGCTCGGAGGGTGGCAGCTCCGCCGCCTTCGAGGCAACGACGCACACTCGCACCGTCGAGCTGGTCCCAGGCGACTCCAGCTAGACGGTGATGATTGGGACGGGCATGAGCCCAGCATAGGAAGGCACGCTCATCGAGTTCCTATGTGAGAATCGAGAAATCTTCGCATGGAAGCCATCCGACATGCCTGGTGTCCCGAGCGAACTCGCTGAGAACAAACTCAACGTCGACCCCAAAGCGCGACCCGTCAAGCAGTCGCTGCGGCCCTTCAATGAAGAGCCTCGCCGAGAAATCGCCAAGGAGGTGCAGCGTCTACTCGATGCAGGCTTCATCCAGCCAATCAAATACTCCAAGTGGCTGGCAAACCCAATCCTGGTCGAGAAGAAAAATGGGACCTGGAGAATGTGTATCGATTACATAAACCTCAACAACGCCTGCCCGAAGGAGTAGTTCGTCCTCCCGCGGATCGACCAAATCATCGATTCAACCGCGGTCTTGGAGTCGCTATGCTTCCTCGATGCTTACTCTGGGTACAACCAGATAAAAATGGCAGTCGAGGACGAAGAGAAGACGGTGTTCATCACGCCATTCAGAGCATTCTGCTACACTGCCATGACCTTCGGCCTCAAGAACGCCGGGGCGACCTACCAGAGGTGTATGCAGGAGTGCCTTGCGAGCCAAATCGGCCACAACATCCATGTATACATCGATGACATGGTGGTAAAATCCACTCTCCAGGGCGACCTACTCGCCGACCTGGCAGAAACCTTCGCCAACTTGCAGAGGTACAAGATAAAGCTAAACCCAGGGAAGTGCACCTTCGGCATACCTACCGGACAGCTACTGGGTACATCGTCTCCAAGCACGGAATCGAGGCGAACCCCGCCAAGATCAACACGATCGCCCGTCTCGGGAGACCCGAGTGCCTGCGCGACGTCCAGAAGTTGGCCGGGCGAGTCGCGACTCTCAGTCGCTTCATCCCCCGGCTGGGCGAGAAGGCGATGCCTCTCTACCGCCTAATGCGCAAGAACCCCACTTTCCAGTGGGACAAGGACGCAGAGAACGCGCTCCATGATCTCAAGGAGGTGCTACTTGCGGCACCGCTACTCGCCGCCCCAGTCGACAAGGAGCCCATGCTCGTCTATGTCCCAGCTTCCAAGCGCGTCGTCAGCGCCGTCATGGTCGTCGAACGACCAGAGGGGCAAGGAGCGCCCGGTGCAGCGACCTGTATACTACATCAGCAAAGTCCTCACCGAGTCTCTCCAGCGCTACCCACAGTACCAAAAATTGGTATATGCGGTCTTCAGAGCATAGCGGCGACTGCCGCACTACTTCCAGGAGCACCCAATAACGGTCGTCTCCTCGGCACCGTTGTAGGACATCATCCGCAACCGTGAAGTGACCGGGCGAGTCGCCAAGTGGGCCGTCGAGATCGGCGTCCACAACATCAGGTACGAGCCGCGCAAGGCGATCAAGTCGCAGGCTCTCGCAGACTTTCTTGCCGACTGGGAGGAGGCCCAGCAGCCACATAAACTGCCATACCTCCATTACTGGAGCCTACACTTCGATGGCTCCAAGAACACAGATGGCGCAGAGGCAGGGATCGTGCTCACATCTCCGAAGGGCGACAAGCTGCGCTACGTCCTGTACCTTGACTTCACCCCCTGCACCAACAACATGGCCGAGTACGAGGCGCTACTCCACGGCATGCGGGCAGCCAAGGAGATGAACATCAATCGCCTCCGCTGCTACGGCGACTCTGACCTCGTCGCCGGGCAAGTCGCCGACACCTGCGACGTAGTCTCCCCCACCATGGCGGCATACCGCCAAGCAGTGGACCAGCTGGGAGGCCACTTCGCGGGCTACTCTGTCGAGTGGATCAACATGAGGAAGAACGAGGAGGCCGACGCACTCTCCCGCATCGGCTCGGCTCGACTCGCACCACCTGCCGGCGTCTTCCTTGAAACCATCACCAAGCCTTCCGTCTCTCCCTCGAGGGAGATCGACATCGGAATTCCGCTGCAACCAGACACAGCCCTGGTCGCACTGATCGCCGAGTCAAGCGACATGACCGCGCCAACGTCGCTTACCTGGAGGGAGGCACCCTACCCGCTGATGAGACGGAGGCATGGATGATAGCATGCCGCTGCAAATCCTTCGTCATCATCAACGGCGAGCTCCACAAGCGGAGCGTGACCGGCGTGTTCCAACGTTGTGTCCAACCCGCAGAAGGACGAAAGATCCTCCAAGACATCCACGCTGGCGACTGCGGCCACCACGCAGGCACCCGCTCCCTGGTCGCCAAGGCCATGCGACATGGCTTCTACTAGCTCACCGCACACGCCGACGCGGTCAACATCGTCGAAGGATGCGTCGGGTGCCAGAAGTACGCCAACCAGACTCATGTGCCGAGCTCGGCACTCAAGACCATCCCCATCACCTGGCCATTTGTCGTATGGGGCATGGACATGGTGGGCCCGTTCAAGAAGGCCCCTCTGGCTTCACCCACGTCCTAGTTGCGGTCGACAAGTTCACAAAATGGGTGGAGGCCAAGCCAGTCTGCAAGTGCGATGGGAAAATTGCCACCAAATTCCTATGTGAGCTCATCTACCGCTACGGATTCCTGCACAACATCGTCACGGACAACAGCACAAATTTCACCAAAGGAGCCATGGCGGAATTCTGCGAGGAGGACAATATACGACTCGACCTCGCCTCAGTCGCTCACCCGAAGTCCAATGGACAGGCGGAACGCGCTAACCAGAGCATCCTCCATGGAATGAAGCCACGACTGCAAGTTCCACTCGAGCGAACATACGGGTGCTGGGTCGAAGAGCTCCCCACTGTCATCAGGGGCATCCGCACCTCCGTCAACAGGTCGACATGATTTACTCCCTTCTTCATGGTGTAAGGTGCCGAGGCCGTCATGCCAACCGACCTCAAGCACGATTCGCCACGCGTGGTCAATTACACGGAGGCCGACAACGAGCTCGCACGCCAGGACGGAATCGACCAGCTCGACGAAGCGCGCGATCTAGCTCGCTCCCGCACCGCCATCTACCAGCAAGGGATTCGACGCTACCACAGCCGGCGAGTACGGACTCGCACGTTCCAGAAAGGCGACCTAGTACTGCGTCTTGATCCAGGACAAGAAAGGCATGCACAAGCTCTCCCCCCTTGGGAGGGACCATTTGCCATCGGGCGAGTCCTGGGCAACGACGCCTACTACCTCACCGACGTCCGAGGCGACGGAAAACTTGACGTCAAGCGGCCATGGAATGTAAACCTCCTATGGAAGTTCTACTCCTAGAACTCCAGACATGTACCTCCTATCTGCTATGAAATAAAGAAGATCCATTCACACAAGTTGCGTCCACTCTCCGTACCTTGTGCCACTCGCACTCGTAAAAACAATGCTATGCTATTCGTAGAAGTCAACCTTTGGTGACGCGACCGGCATGACCAAGTAGTGCGGTACGTGGGCACTGGAAGACTTCAGGCCTCGTACCGTCCATGAAAAAAGCTAACCCGGAGACCCATTGGAGTCGCCCCGCTCAACTGGCTTCCCGAGCCAAGACAACTGCATTCGCTTCCCACAGCGACCCAGTCCTCCACATCCTCGGCGCAGCGACTCGAACGGCAAAGTACCAGGCTCGGGGACTAACGCTAGCCCAAAGAAGAGCGGCTAGGGAAAAACGCCAAGTAGGAGAGCGCGCCCTGGACTCGCCACGCGACTGGTCTTACGAACCAGGTGGAGTGACGTGCCTAACACAATGTGCCTAGTCCTCACCTACCTCGGGCATGCGACAAGAACGGCCAAGTACCACGCTCGGGGACTCGGCGACCCGACCCCGTTCACGCCCGGGAAAACGGCCAAGTAAGCACCCCTTGGATTCGCCATGCGACTAGCTTACCGAGCCATGGCGAGTCGACCATAACTCACTAACAGTTCAAACAACATATAAAAACGAGGTTAACCCCATAAAAAGGGTGGACGCGCTCGGGGACTCGCAGAACCAACAACCAAAGCACAAAAACAATGAAAAAAGAACCCCTGCAAAATTTGTTCGCGTACAAGGAGAATTACATATTTATCGTAAGATAACGCCCAGTGGAAAAATACTCTATTCCGCAGGCTTCGACGAGGAGGCGCCACCATCCTTGCGACTGCGGATAAAGGGAACCCAAGGATTCGATGGGTATGTCGTGAGCTCACCCGCCATGGCCGCTCGAAACGGTTGCTCCACCTTGAAGTCCCGGTGCGCCGGCTCTGGGCCATTGGGGGCGACGACCATTTATTGATAAGGAATAAGGTCGCCCATCGCCCACACGCGATCGAAATACACCATGGCTCGCTCCGTCAGCTTCAGCACCTCGGCAATATCGACTGAGCCCGTCGATGAAGGGTACCCACTCGTGACGTCGTCAAGGTCGAAGTCGTCGGGAAAATGCGCGAGCCCAAGGCTCAGCGCAGTCGCCGCTCCATGACGGAAGGCCGACCGCGTCATGAGCTCCACAACCGCCGGGGCCTTCTCTAGATAGCGCCAAACTTCGACGAGGTCGCTGGGGATCACCTCCGTGGGCGATATCTCCTGAAGATACGCCCGAAGGCAGTCGCTGATAGCGCGACAGAATTGACCAGAGTGGTGACGCATTGCCGCACGTCGTACGACGCCGCCTCTTAGGCGTTATCAGTGATCAAGCCTGCAACACACAAGCCAACGGTAAGGGAAGCACTAGCAAAACAATGCGAGTCGCGTGCCCGGGGATTCACAGAAGGAAAACTCACCAATCAGTGGGCGACAGAGTTCCGTGATGAAATTTTGAAGAGCTGATAAGTCATTCTGCAGCCCGGCGACGAGCGCGTCCGACACCTTCCGCTCCTCAGCAGCAGAAGCAACGGCCGCCTTGGCCCGTCCTTCCGCTGAACTCGCTTCCGCCTTCGCCTCCTTGAGATCACGCTCTAGTTCGGCGATTCGCTTCTCCGCGGCGCTCAAGGACGACTGGGCAGCCATCAAATCACTCGCCGGAACGAGGCCCTGGCGATTCTCCTTCACCGCGGTCATGCTATCCTCTGCTTCCACAACAAAACAGTTACAAACGTGGCAAGTTCGTGACTAGCGCCAAACACGACAAATACTCACCCGTAGTCTCTCGAAGCTGCTCGTTCGCATTCTGAACAACGAGGAGTTCCTTGTCACGCGGTGCTTGGTAGCAAGCCGCTCGGCCGACTCGTGCTGCAGGCCCTGTGCAACAATTACAGCGTCAGTAACAAAATCTCCTAAGTGCCTAGCCACTGAAATTCAGCGACTAGCCACTCGGGGACTGGACGACAAAATCTCCTAAGTGCCTATCCGCTGAAATTCAGCGACTAGTCACTCGGGGACTAGACGACAAAATTCCTAAGTGCCTAGCCGCTAAAATTCAGCGACTAGACACTCGGGGACTGGATGGCGAAAAACAGTAAGAATCCGACCACTGAAATTCAGTGGCCCGATCCTCGGGGACTGGACATACCTGGATGGCGGCACCTAGCATGCCGTGAAGCTCCATTGCGTCCACTGACAAGAGCACGATTGGAGTATGCCCGCGACGCTGTTCGACCTTCGTACCGGCGGCCCCAGGCAATTGGCTCGACGGCACCGAGGCACTCGCCGTGGCAGCCCTCGCCGTGGCAGCCCTCGCTACAAAGCGAGGGAACGTCGCCACCACGGCTCCTGCGCCACCTGAAGGCGTCCCGGTCGCCTCAACCATGGCCGTGGGGCCTGCCTACTGCGACTCCGCGTCCTCCATGGCCTTCGGAGCTACGTCCACCGCAATCGGGGTTTCGCTCGGGGCTACTGCTGGCTCGTCTGAGATCGTGACGACCTCGCCGCCCTTTGTTCTCTTGGTGCCTTAAGTGGGCTCCTCAACCTTGTCGCCCTTCCTTTTCTTCGAGGGATTAGCTGGCGCCTCCGCGGCGCCCGATGGAACCTTGGCCACCGAAGGGTGACCTATATTCTTCACTCCAGTCCTGCGGAACAACTCCGTCAATAACACTCGCCAGTCGAACATGAGTCAAGCAGACAAATCAAAGTTTTGAGAAATACTCACTTGGCGACTAGGATAAATCATAGGCCAGTATGAATACTGGCCGGCTTCTCCAGCTCTGGCCCCAGTTTCTGACTGAGGCCCGTCTCGAACACGCTCTGCGCCCAAGACACCGACGGCTTCTTCGAGGACGAGGCCGCGGCAGGAGGTTCAGTGGCGATCGCCGCGGGAGATCTTCTCGGCGGCGAGGCCCCTGCGGCTGGAGCGGCCACCAGCCCGGTAACTGGGACGAACGGTGGTGGTAGTGATGCCAACGGCACCTCGTCTTCCACGACAGTTGCACCAGTCGCCGTGGTCGCGTGCGCCGCTGCTTCTTCGGCTGTGCTGGTAGCATCGGAGATAGTCGCGGACCGAGGCGGAGACGCCGTCTTAGCCGGCTTCGTCTTCTTCTTTGGTGGCGGTGGCTTCTTCTTCTTTGATGGTTTGGCTTCACGCTGCGAGGTATGCTCGGGGATCTCGTCATCGTCATCATCGTGGGCCTCGAGGCTTTTGCTGGCCTCGAGATCACGTTGATGTTGCCCACGGGTCTTGCGGACCGTGGGTGCAGCGACCTCCACGGCTTCATCGCCATCGTCGTCATCGTCATCACCACCGCCCCCGTCACTTCTGGCATCGCCCGTATCAGGCGACGAATCGGTCTCGTCTTCGGCAGAAGAGTTCGAGTTCTCATCATCTGCGGGTGGAAGCCAACCTTCCACCACTTGGAATAGCCGCAGCAACCAAGCAACATTAGCACGACCGCGAATGCAAAAACCGCGACTGCGAGTGCATGGGAAATAAGAAAACTCACCGTTGGAGCTTGGCGCTTCGCGGTGTAAGGTGCGACCCCGGCCTTTGCATCAAGATACACCGCCAGGGTGATCTTCTTCAGGGCCAGGGTGTAGTCATTGAGTCTCCACTCGGCTTACATGACTTCGTCGGGTCGTCCATGCCTGTATACTCGTACATATAGTGGGCACGGCTGGCCAGAGGCATGAGCCGTCGCCCGAGCCAGCAGTTGTAGAGGTTGATGGTTTGGAGGCCCTTCTTCTTCAGGTTGCGGATGGTCTGCAACATCTCGCCAACAACCATCCGCTGGTCTAGCGGAAGCTTGGTGACTTGGAGCCGACGCGGCTCGGGACGGTCAGCGGAGTATGTCGGAAGAGCCACCTCGTCGCCCGGTGGCGACTCGGTCACATAGAACCAGCTCTTCTTCCATTCATTCGCTGCTTTGGTGGGCAGCATCAGATCTAAGAACGACGCCTTCGACTTCAGCTGGAAGGTCAGGCCGCCCGCAGCTAACATAGGGCCGCCTGCCTGTTCGCGGCTGATCCTCCCATGGAACAGATCTTTCCATAGGGAGAAGTATGGTCGACAGCCCAGGTAGCACTCGCAGAATGCCACGAAGATGGCGAGCTACTTGATGTTGTGCGGTCCCAGGTCTGACGGTTGGATGTCGTAGTAGGCGCAGAAGCGACGGAAGAAGAGGGAGGTGGGGAATCCGAGCCCCCGCTCCAGATGGCTGGTGAAGCAGACGAATTCCCCCTCGCGCGGATTTGGGATCACCTCTCCGGCCGCGGGGATGCGCCATCTCCCGGTGCGGAGGATCCCTGCCTCCTCGAATGATTTCAGCATCGCCTTCGTACACTTGGATCTGCCCCATGGTTCCGCAGGAGGGGCCATTGATCGGGGATCTGGGGCTGTAGATCGCTCTGGGTCGCTCAGGTCACTTCACGAAATGGAGGATTGAGAATTCATGAGATCGTAGGAAGTGAGGGGAGTGTTTTTCCCCTCGCCCGTCACTCTCCTTATATAGTGGCTGTTACCTGCCATTTTCGGGGAGCCGTTACCACACAGTAATTGTGCCGATATTACCGTTGGATTACCCAACGGCTAGTGTGACCAGCGCTGACGGTCCAACTTCATCCACTCGACTCGCTGTCTTCAGCGACTTGACGATTCGCCGACCTGATCACTACAACAGTGACTTAATTATTCACCGACCCGTTCGCCAAGCTACGATCTGATTAGTCGCTGTTATTGCGACTCAAATGACTAGTTCTTTCCTTTGTTCAGGAGTCCACCGCCGATTCGACTGGGTGTCCGAATTGGACCCGCATACTCCGACTGCCAACGGACACCTGCGACGAATCAACGACAGCCTCGGGGACTACTGATGGGGATATGCCTACTGGGGTATGCCCAACAGGATGTTTCCTATTGTCCCAAGCTGCCAGTGAGTGGGCCCGCAGGATGGTGACTGGATCGAGACTTGGCGAGGACCCAGGCGACTGGAAGCCGGAGGCCCAAAAGCGTAGCTAGGCCTAGTCGGATTAGGTCAAGGACCCTCCGAATCCTTAACCAATTCGGTTTTAGATCTATAAACCCTAGCGAGGTGATCCTATATAAACCTCCCTAGGGTACGCATAGAGGACACGTTCCATCATACCCCCAGCGACTTGCCGCCTAGTCGTCGAGCTCGCCCTTGTACTCTCTCCATAATACAATATAGCAGGAGTATGTCTTTACCCTCCGGGGGGCCGAACCTGGGTAAACCCTTGTGTCTCCGCCCTCATCTCGCACCGTAGATGGCCGACCGCCCTTGCCCCTTGTTCTACTACTCGCTGCCGATTGCAGCATCTGTCGTGGCCATTCAAGTAGAGATGAAGAAGCAACTGGATGCTATGCTAGAGATAGGATTGATTCAACCAAGTGCGTCGCCATGGAGATCACCTGTCTTGTTTGTGGATAAGAAAGATGGAGGTAAACGTTTGTGCACGGATTATCGGAAGCTAAATGATTTCACCATTAAGAACAAGTACCCACTGCCGAAGATAGAAGATCTGTTTGACCAGTTGACCGGTGCCAAAGTGTTTTCTAAGATTGATCTTAGAACTGGTTACCATCAACTCAAGATTCGCGCAGAGGATATTCCAAAGACTTCCTTCACCACCCGATGGATTGTATGAGTACACTGTTTCTTTTGGATTAACCAATGCCCCTGCTATTTCATGAACCTCATGAATAAGATTTTTATGAACTTCCTGGATAAGTTTGTCGTTGTGTTCATCGATGACATTCTGATATAATCCAAATCAGAAGAAGAACATGAGCTACACCTAAGGACCATCCTTGAAACCCTTAGGGAGCATCAATTGTATGCCAAGTTTAGCAAATGTGAGTTCTGGTTAAAGGAAGTAGGATTCCTCGGACATATCGTGTCGGCAAGAGGAATTGCTGTCGACCCTGCTAAGGTTAAGGATGTGGAAGAATGGCAAGCCCCGACCACTCAAACCCAAGTTCGTGCATTTCTCGGATTAGCGGTATATTATCGCAAGTTCGTAGAAGGATTTCTGAGCATCGCAAGACCCATGACCCAATTGTTGAAGAAATATAAGAAGTTTGAATGGACGGACAAATGTGAAGCAAGTTTTCAAGAACTTAAGAAGAGATGGATTTCAACCCCAATCTTGATCATGCCGGATATCACGAAGCCTTTTGATGTGTTTTGTGACGCATCCAAGATTGGTCTCGGATGTGTGTTGATGCAAGAAGGGAAAGTCATATCCTATCTATCCCGACAACTGAAACAACATGATCAGAATTACCCTACCCATGACCTTGAACTAGAAGCCGTAGTTTTAGCCTTGAACACATGGCGGCATTACCTCATGGGTAACTGTTGTGAGATTTATTCGGATCACAAGAGCCTGAAGTATATTTTCACCCAGAAGGAGCTGAGTATGAGGAAAAGGAGATGGATAGAGCTAATCAAGGACTATGATATGGACATTCACTATCACCCCGACAAAGCCAATGTGGTAGCAGATGCCCTTAGCAGATTGCCGTGTCGCTTGAACACCATGATTCTGAAAGAGCAACCAAGTTTGCACAAGGAGTTGGAAGATTTCAGAATGGAACTAGTAAGTGAAGGATTTTTGGCTAGCATAGAACTTCAACCCACTTTGATCAGTCAGATCAAGGAGGCGCAGAAAGGAAATGCTAGTATCGACGGAATCAAACGTTGTATCAGTATAGGGAAGGTACCCGGATTCACCGAAGATGAAGAAGGAGTTTTGTGGTACAAAGGTCATATCTGTGTGCCAGCAGATTCAGAGTTGAAACAAGATATTTTGAAAGAAACCCATGATACTCTTTATTCTATCCACCCCAGAGGAACCAAGATGTATCAGTATTTGAAGGAGCAATTTTGGTGGCATAAGTTGAAGAGAGAAATCGGAAGCTACATAGCCAAGTGTGATATCTGTCAGAGAGTCAAGGCGGGACATCAGAGACCCGCAGGACTGTTGCAACCATTGTAGATTCCAGAATAGAAATGGGATTCTGTAGGAATGGATTTTATCACCGGTTTGCCTACATCTAGTAGGGGAAATGACTCTATTTGGGTCATAGTGGATAGACTGTCCAAAGTCGCTCATTTCTTACTGGTCAAGAGTACTTATCAGATTTCGAAGCTAGCAGAGTTGTACATTGGTAGAATAGTCAGTTTGCATGGAGTCCCCAAGAACATTGTGTCGGATCGAGGAACTCAGTTTACCTCAAGATTTTGGAAGAAATTCCAAGAAGGATTAGGAACAAGACTGGATTTCAGCACATCTTATCACCCTCAAACTAATGGACAAACGGAGCGAGTAAACCAGATACTCTAAGATATGTTGAGAGCCTGTGTGTTGGAATCTGGATCAAAATGGGAAGACTGTCTGCCTTTCGCAGAATTCTCATACAACAATAGTTATCATGACAGTTTGCAAATGACCCCATTTGAGTTTATGTATGGAAGGAAGCAACGTACCCCTTTGAATTGGTCGAAAGTAGGAGAGTCAGATTTTTGGACCTGACATCCTACGCGAAGCCAAAGATAAAGTTCATAAGATCTGTGAGCACCTCAAAACCGCCAAATCCAGACAGAAGAGTTATGCCGACAAGAGACGTCCAGACCTAGCATTCAATATCGGAGATTTTGTTTATCTCAAAGTATCACCCTTGAAAGGAATGCAACATTTTCAACTCAAAGGAAAGTTAGCCCCCAGATATATCAGACCCTTCAAGATTTTGAATCGCCGAGGAGAAGTATCATATCAACTGGAACTACCGGAGGAGATTTTAGCCGTGCATAATGTGTTTCATATCTCATTACTTCACAAATGCCTAGAAGTCCCGAAGAAGATCGAAGTTTTCAAGAATATTGATCACAAACCCATAGAGATCAACGAGGATCTAACATATCTTGAAGTACCCATTCGTATTTTGGAAGAAGCCTTCAGAACCACCAAAACCCAGAGTATCAAGTTTCTCAAGATCCAATGGAGTAACCATACTGAAGAAGAAGCTACTTGGGAACGATAAGATTACATTAGGACTGAGTTTCTAGATCTCTTTAGTTCCTAGTTTTATTTTTCTTAAATCTCGGGAAGAGATTTTGTTTAAGGAGGCAAGGTTTGTAACATCCCAAAAATATTAATCAAGATTATCAAGGTCTAATCACCCAAATTTAGGGCAACTTTTGTTATTAAAATTAATATGAATGCATGTGTGTGTGATGAATGCATGAATGCTTGCAATGCCATGTTTGATTGCTATGAATGGCAAGGATTGGTTTAAAGATGAAAACAACATCATCTAAATCATTTCCAAGCAGAATCAAATCAAGAAAAATTCAAATATAAACATTATGAGCAAATGGTCATTTTGACCAAAGTTAACCACTAGAATACTTTGAGGGTTTATAGTCCAAGTTTTCTAACAGAAACAAATCCAATTCTTTCACCCCTTTCTAGACCAAGTAAAAGTGAACCCAAGCCCACTTTGCAAACAAACAGAAACATATTTCAAATCTATTCAAATGACAATTCAAAATGGAATCAAGTGTAGGTACTAAGATCACCATTACTCAAAAACCACTCAAACCACTTCACCTTGTGTAACACCCTCAGAATCGGCCCTATGCAAGTTTTAGCGATTCCCGCCAATCCCGCATAGAAACGATTCAAAGGTGCCCACCAGGCACTTTCGTGCGGGTGGAAAAGAAAGTAATATCGTTACACAATAGTCCTCGATGGAACCCACAAAACACATATATACAACAGCGACTCAATGAGTCAAGAATACAGACATACAATACAAAGATCCAAATCACCTTTAAAACGATACAGCGTCCGAGTACGGACAAGATGCAAATTGAGCTAAGAGCCCTGAAGAATAACCAATGGCGTCCATAACCCTGCCCAGGCCAAGCCGAAAGGGTAACCCTGCTAACGACGTCGATCTCAAAACCTGCTTAAACAAAAGGGGTGCCGACAAAGGGCAAGGAAAAAGAGAGAGCGGTCAGTACTGAGGCCAGTACACGGCGAGGCTAGAATTCGGCGGTCCTCGCCTACATAGGTATGGTGGCCTGAAGCGGCAGCGCAGCATGCACTAAACAACCTATAGAGACTCGATACAACTGGCGGCTATCAGAGAGGGGTAAGAAAGACCTATTTGGAACCAACCTGATACTACCACCAAACATACCCATCCTGGTATTTCCCCCTCGAGGCCAAACGAGGAAGTCAACCAAGGAACTCACACTATTGATAGTTTTATTTATTCAGTTATCGTTGCAGCAATTACTAGTGAGGTATAGATAGTCATCCTGAAATAATAAGCAGTGGGCACTTTTAGTTAGCCATTCCGTTGTAGTTGCAACACTTACTAGTCAGATACCATTAGCATGAGATATCCCAAACCCAGCAGTTGTTGGTACTTTTATTTATCCATTCTGTTGTAGTGAAGCTGATTACTAATCATGTCGGATACAAGTCAAGTTATAACGGTAAACTTTAGTTATAGTTCTCTATGATCGAGAACTGTACTCCAATTCGTCCATAACCGCGGACACGGCTTCTCGAAAATATTTAACCCTGCAGGGGTGCACCAAAGTTTCCACACGCACCTACACCCTTGTTGTCAGATCAGGTAGGTACAAGATCACAAAACATACACCCAACGGTATGTCGACGGGGTTTCGGACACGACGTTTCCCAGACCCAAAGAAAGCACAGGGGGCCACCCCACTAAGCTACCCGTAACGAAGTCGGCCGGTCTCCGACACGGACCCAGGGTTTGTGTCGACGGCTGTAAACGACTGGGAACCCGAAAGTGTGACTGGGCTTGTCGATACAGCAAAAACGTATCACGGGGTTCCTAAACAGTACAGGCGCTCCACGTGCAAACGTAAATAAAGCAGTAAAGCATGGCATAAGTACAGGATAGTAATAAAGCCCCAAACTACTTTGTGGCCCCCGGTACAGTACTTGAAATCAGGTACTAAATCGATGGGGGTGCCCACACACCCCACCTGTGGTTAGTGCGCTCGATCTCGGAACAGGTGTCAAGAACTCGGGGTCCTACGGGACACCAGTGAGCGGTTAAAATCCAAATATTGTCTATTACCCACCGGTGCCTCTGCATTTACCTACTTTCAATTTTAGTTATTAAACAATAATTAAAGCCATGATCATCTCCAACATAAAGCATATGGCAGCCTTCCAACAGCTGTGGTACTGGACGACACGCAACAGCACTTAAGCAAGCAACTACGACGCGCAAGTCCAACTATCTACCAAACAACAGGTAATAGGATGTGTCCAAGGCAATATAAGGCTGCAAGGTATATCACGGACACGAAAACTAGAGCATCGCAACATAGATAGCAATAGATCAACAGGAGGGAATAAATACTATAAAAGTAAGATAGGTAGAAAGGGGGATGTGCTCGCCTGAAAAACATTGTCGAAGGTCCATCCGAAGAACGGGCGTCACTCGCATCAACTCATCGGCCTAATCCGTGAAGAAGCAAAGCACTAGAAGAAACACCGGATGCACTATTTAATACTACGGCAGAAGATCAGGCATGATGCATGTATGATGTATGACATGGCAAAGATGCGATGCGATTAGGCAATATTAAGTGAAACCGGAGTCCCGGCATTTATTTAATTGGTTCATGTTGTTTAAATACCCCACAACTATGTTGACTTAATAAGACAAAACATGGCATTGGTTCGCTACACAAATTTAAAGGGGACCAATATTAGACTAGAAAAGCCCGCATATGGACCCCATATTTAATTATGAGGTGAATCGGCAAAATACCCCCAAACACCCAATGTATGCGAAATGAACAATTTATGTGCAATAGGGATATATTATATATTATAAAATAGGGGGCTCGGAAAAGGGGTCACACATGGGTTCGGCGATCTTGTGGTCTCGGGGTTCGACGGGGTCGGTCTTTGGGATCCGGGGCGTCGGGGCTTCGGGGTCTCGACCATCGGATCGAGAATCTTGGCGTTCCGTGAAGGAGGCATCGGGGTCTTAGGTCTAGGCCTCGGTGCTCCAAGTCGAAGGCCCTGGGGTTCTGCGGTCTTCGGTTCCGTGAGGCGGATATGTCCAACAGGAGGGTCTCAAATGGCCGAATCAACCTCGCCACATCTTCTCGCGGCAACAGCATCAACACATCTGTACACCGAAAACGCAGTGCACCTAAAGCATCATCACCACTCCATACCAATCAAGGGACGCTAGATTATATTTATTCCCCAGGATGATTTCTTTCAAACACCAGCACAAACAGGTGCTACACACAACATCACCAGGAGGGTGCCTTGAAGGGGACGATGCAGACATATGGGCTGGCCGGAGAGGACAGGGAAGGGGCGACGCGGGCGGCTAGAGGATGATGTCGCTGCCGGCCAAGCGTTGCTGCAGGGGAGGCGCTAGGACGCGCGCGACGACGGAGGGTGGCTCGGCCTCGCGGACAGAAGCGAGCGAGCGGCAGGGCCGGTCGAAGCCCGCAGGGTCGACGGGCTCGGTTGGGACGGCCGCTGCAGAGGAAACAAACGGCGACGGGGCGCAGGGCCGAAGAGCCCATTGTTGAGGCCGACCGGAGGGAGGCCAGGACGGCGAGGTCACGCGAGGTGCAGGCCGGAGGGGACCCGGGCGCGAAGACAACGATGAGAAGGAGGCCGCCGGCTGCGGCGTGTCTGCGAGAGGAGGGCGCCGCGCACCATGGCCAGGGCGGTGGGGCTTCCGGTAGCAGGGCCACGACATGGGGAAGAGGGGGCCCTGCAGGCGGCGAGAGAGGGCCACGACAAGGTCGACGAGGGGAGGCGGCCAAAACTCCGGGGAAGGTGGCGGTGCAGAGAGGCGTGGCGCCTGGCTCGAGCAGCAGAGGAGGTGGCGGCCGTCGCTCGACGACGGAGAGGAGCGGGGGAGGGTCGGGCGAGCCAGGATGGCACGTGGTGAGGGGAGATGCGGCCCTGGCGATGCAAGGTGGGGAGCTCGGCTTGCAGGCCCTGGCGGCGAAAGCAGGGGAGGTGGCGGTGACGGGCTCTACGATCAGAGGCGAGGCAGGAAGAGCGGTGTGGAGAGGAGCGACGGGGGGTGGGGATTCGATACGGGGAGGGAGATGAGTGGTGGGTCCAGGCGGAGCGTGCGGGGCTGGGGAGTGGGTCCAAGGCAGGGTCAGGGGTGGGTGTGGGCCGCTGCGCGCTGGCGTGCGTGTGTGATATTTGTGTGTGGCCGGCGGCGGTGGGTGGGAATAGGTAGGAAGTAGTCTGGGAATTAGGGTTTGGCAAGAGGGATCTAGGGTTTGATTTTGGGTAGTAGGTGGTCTGGTCAGTTGGGCCTTTGGGCCTGACCGGATGGACTGCCTCCCCTAACAAAATATTTATTTTATTTATTTTCTTTTATTTAAAAAAAAATATTTATAAAAGAGTTTTAGACAAATAAAAGATCTGGACAGATCTGGGGTTTGGATTTGAACATCGAGGGTAATATCTAGAAAACAAAATAGGCGTTTAGAAAATAGTTTTAGGCAAACAGATACATGTTGATGTCATTATGATGCACAAAGTATTATTT
Source organism: Avena sativa (assembly GCA_916181665.1). Classification (NCBI taxonomy): domain Eukaryota; kingdom Viridiplantae; phylum Streptophyta; class Magnoliopsida; order Poales; family Poaceae; genus Avena; species Avena sativa. The sequence continues at coordinate 144,565,423 of OV702280.1, forward strand.
AATCGTGATTTTCAAGTAGTGGTTTTACCCGGGGTGCTACAATTCGACACCACTAACAATGGATCTCGCCCTCGAGATCCGCCTCCTAGTACGGGCAAGAAAGCCGACGCTCTGAATCTTCTCGCTTATTGTAGATCTTCGCGACACCACTAACAAAGATTATTTCTCCATCTTGAAATCGGTGACACCACCAGCGAGCGGTCGTTGATCATGTGCGTCGAGGGAGTACTCCGGATAAACAAAAGACGAAAATAGAGGCATCAAAAGATGAGGCAACCACTAACCTCGACAGAAGGAGAGAAAAGGTGCACTCTAATTGTAACACCCTCAGAATCGACCCTATGCAAGTTTTAGCGAAACCTGCCAAACCCGCATAGAAACGATTCAAAGGTGCCCACAAGGCACTTTCGTGCGGGTGGAAAACGAAGTAATAACATTACACAACAGTCCTCGATGGGACCCACAGAATAGATATATATATATAACAGCGACTCAATGAGTCAAGAATACAGGTATAATATACAAAGATCCAAATCACCTTAAAAACGATAGAGCGTCCGACTACGGACAAGATGCAAATGGGGCTAAGAGCCCTGAAGAACAACCAATGGCGTCCATAAGCCTGCCCAGGCCAAGCCGGAAGGGTAACCCTGCTAACGACGTCGATCTCAAAACCTGCTTAAACAAAAGGGGTGCCGGCAAAGGGAAAAGGAAAAAGAGGAGCGTCAGTACTGAGGCCAGTACACGGCGAGACTAGAATTCGGCGGTCCTCGCCTACATAGGTATGGTGGACTGAAGCAGCAGCGGCAGCATGCACTAAACAACCTATAGAGACTCGATACCACTGATGGTTATCAGAGAGGGATAAGAATGACCTATTCGGATCCATCCTGAAGCTAACACGAAACAAACCCAGCCTGGTGTTTCCCCCTCGAGACCAAACGAGGAAGTCCACCGAGGAACTCACGCAGTTGGCAGTTTTACTTATTCAGTTATCGTTGCAACAATTACTAGTCAAGTATAGGTAAACATCCTGATAAAATAAACAGTGGGCACATTTAGTTAACCATTCTGTTCTAGTGGCAACACTTACTAGTCAGATTCAATTAGCATGAGATAACCCCAAAACCCAGCAGTTGTTGGTACTTTTATTTAGCCATTCCGTTATAGTTGCAATACTTACTAGTCAGATACAATCGTCGCAAGCGACAAACCAAACAAGCAATTGTGGGCAGTTTTATTTGTCCATTCCATTATAGTGAAGCTGATTACTAGTCATTATAGAGTCAAATTTATAGCACTACTTTAGTTATAGTTGTCTATGATCGAGATACTGTGCTCCAAGTCGTCCATAACCGCGGACACGGCTTTCAGAAAGTTTTACCCAGCCGGGGTGCACCAATAGCAACACACACTCGATCAACCTCGGAAAAACCAAATCAAAACCCAACGAGGCTTTCACGACAAAGCAATCACAGGATTCAGAAATATTTCAGGGGGCCACCCCTTAAAGTAGACCCGCAACGAAGCCGGCCGGCTCCGAGACGGACTCAAGGTTGTGGGGACGGCTGTGAACGACTGGGAACCCAAAACTGGGCTTGTCGACACCGCGGAATCGTGCCACGATCCTAAACAGTACAGTGTGCTCCTCGCACAATCGTAAATAAAGCAGTAAAGCATGGCATAAGTACAGGATAGTAATAAAACCCCAAACTAGTTTGTGGCCCCAAGAAATAAGACTGAATCAAGCTCTGGCTGAGGGGGGTCCCATAAGCCTCCCGGATGTGGATAGCGCGAATATTCAAGGAACAGGTATCAAGTACTCGGGGTCCTACGGGACACAAGTGGACGGTTAACAACCAAATAACATCTATTGCCCACCTGTGCCTCTGCTTACCTACTTCAATTTTAGTTGTTAAACAATAATTAAAGTGAACAATAAATAAAGCCAGGATCATCTCCAACATTGAACGGGCGGCAATTCTCCAACAACGGTGGTACTTGACGACACGCAACAGCACTGGAGCAAGCGACTACGACGTGCAAGTCCAACTATCTACCAAACAACAGGTAATAGGATGTGTCCAAGGCAATATATGGCTGCAAGGGATTTCACGGGTACGGAAACTAGAGCAACGCAACACAGATAGCAATAGATCAACAGGAGGGAATAAATACTATAAAAGTAAGATAGGTAGAAAGGGGGAGATGCTCGCCTGAAAACATTGTCGAAGGTTCATCCGAAGATCGGGGCGAAGCTCACATCAACTCAACGGCCTTATCCGCGAAGAAGCAAAACACTAGAACAAACACCGGATGCAATATTTAATACTACGGCAAAAGATCGGGCATGCTGATGATATGATGCATGGCATGGCAAAGATGCGATGCGATTAGTTCAGATTAAGCGGAACCGGGGTTCCGACAATTAAATATATGGTTCTAGTTGTTTAGCCACCCTGCATTTTAAATGTTGTATTAACATGGCCAAACAAGTTACCGGTTCGCTACACAAATTTAAATGAGGCCAATACGAGACTAGATTTGCCCGCACATGGGCCCCATATTTAATTAGATGGTGAATCGGCATAAGGCCCCCAAACCACAGACAAAGATGCATGCATGAACAATTAATATGCGACAAGTTGTATTATATTATAAAATAGGGTTTCGGGAAGGGGTTCACACATTAGGGGGTCTCGACGAACTTGGGGTTCCGGGGTTTGGGGTTGGTCTCAGGGTTCAGGGTTCGACGGGATCGTTCTCGGACTCCGGAAGTAGTTCTTGTCGCATCCGTGGTCTACGGGTCATGCCGACGGTCCTGGCGTTCGGGATGAGTACTTGTCGCATCGGGGTTCCCGGCGAGCTCGACGTCCGGGAAGGAGAACTTGTCGTCCAGGGTCTCGGTGTCCGGGGTGAAGTACTCGGCGTCCTCGAGGAAGTACTTGGCGTCCGGCGGTCGATCTTGTCGATTCCACTCCAACGGCCTTGTTGTTCCGCAGCGTAGCTCTTGGGGAGGTTTTCGGGGTTCCACGGGTTCGACGAGACTCGGTCTTGGCATCCGTGAAGGAGAACATGAAGTCGATACCGGGGTTTGCACTTTGGTTCCGGGATGACGAACTTGTCATTTAGAGGGGTTTCTCGGGCCCGGGAAGGCGATCTTGGTGTCCTTGTCGAAGTCCTCCGGGAGATCTTGTGAAGCTAAAACATCGTCAGGCAGATCTTGTTGAGTCAGGAGCCCCCTCTGTTGCAACGGCCTAGCAACAAGACGGCACGGGGCAGGGGCCCGCGGTCGCGGTCGCGGCCATGGCTCCAGGACGACGGGAAGATCGAGGCGGCCAGAGGTGACGCGGGGGAGGCGACCTGGAAGGCGGGCTCTGGCCGGACAGGGCGGGGCACGGTCGGCGACGAGGGCACGGGGCCGGCCGGCGCAGCACCGCGCGGAGGAGGGCGCTGGGCGGAGCGGAGGCCGGGGCCAGGCGAGCAGGGCGGCAGTAGCGTGGCAGACGGCTGCGGGCGAGCCGGCGAGCGCGGAGGCGGAATAGGCGCGGAGGCGGCGAGGTGGGAGGAGGGGGAGCGGACGCGGTCGGGGACGCGCGGCCGGGGAGAGGTGGCAACGGGGCTCTGCAGGGCCGGGCGGAGAGAAGAGGCAGGCCCGGTGGCCGAGTTCGCGGGAGGCGGCGGGGAGGAGAGGGTCTGGGGCAGGTCGGAGGAGCAGGAGAAGACTGCGCGGAGGAGCGGGAGACGACCGGCGGTGGCGGAGGCGAGCGGGCCGGAGGCGGGGAGGCGCTCGGGAGGAGGAGAGGGGGAGGCGGTGGCCGGTGAGGTCGGTGGGGGCGAGCGGAGGCGGAGAGGTGGCCGGCGACTGGGCCAGCAGGGGAGCGCCGGGGTGGAGCGGCGCGTCGGGAGGTGGGCGTCGGGTGGGGAAGAAGGAGCGGGGAGAGAGGAGCGCGTGGGGAGGCTGGGTCGGGGTGGGTCAGAGGAGAGAGGGAGTGTGGGGCTGGCAAGGTGGGGCCGCGGGGTCGGGTGGGACCCAGGGGCGTGAGTGGGTGTGTGTGTCGGTGTGTGTGGCCAGGGTGGGTGGTGTGCGTGCGTGCGTGCAGGGTGTGTGCTGGGGGTGGGTCCCAGGGAGAGAGAGGGGGAGAGAGAGAGAGGGAGGGAAGAGGGGCTGGTGAGGTGGCAGCTTTTGATTGGAGGGGGGATGGCCAAGGGTGATGTGGCAGCCTGGGATAGGTGGGGGTGATGTGGCTGGTTGGGTGGGTAGATTAAGTTGGGTAGCTTTAGGATTATGGGTGGACCGATTTTTATTCTGGGGGTGGTCGTTCGGGTCGATTCGGCCCGTTCGACTGCCCCACTAAAAATAATTCAGAATTTTATTTATTTTAAATGCACCGTTTGCAAACCGATAGCAGACAAACAAAATAATCCGGAGACCCGGGGTTTGCGTTTGAACAAAGACGGGGCGTTTAGAAAACAAATTAGGTTTTCCCGGAAATAGTTTTATGCGAACAGATGCAAGATGATGACGATGCTCAAATGCAATGTGGCATGATGACATGAGCCTGCGGTCATGATGATGCAATGCACAAAAACAACGCGATTTTCTAGTAGTGGTTTTGCGGGATGCCACACTAATCCACTTCAATGTACAAGAGCGAATAGATTGAGTAGTCGGCATGGGGGCCAATCCATCACGCACCCAAACTATTACTTCGCACATGCAGTAGAAAATCACGCAACCCATTCTTGGAATTAGACTGAAGATCTCGACAAGCGAGGTTCGGAATCAAAGGAGGGATGGAGATTCTCATCAGATCTGATGTAAATGAGGTCGTCTCATTGGAAAACACCGGAAGATACAAAGAAAATTTCTAGTGAATTTTTGGTCCACTAGAAGGTACAACAGATGAAACATTCCTCGGATAGCATGAAGGACGAATGTCGAAGCACCGTTACAAGAGGAGGAAGTGAAACCCTGAAGGTACGACGAAAACCCAACCACGAGAATTCCTGGACTCGAAGAAAAGATAAGGGGTAGATTCAAAACACGCAAAGGTAAGAGGAGAATAGCAGAGGGGTAAGGAGTAAAAACAGACCGAATCAGATCTATCCAACCGATTTTCCAAAATAGTTTTGACACTCTACATCGGCCGTTAGCTATGTTATCCTACAGGCTGGACCACTGGGGTATCGTAACTGCTGAGCTCTGATACCACACTGTAACACCCTCAGAATCGGCCCTATCCAAGTTTCAGCGATTCCCGCCAATCCCGCATAGAAACGATTCAAAGGTGCCCACCAGGCACTTTCGTGCGGGTGGAAAACGAAGTAATATCATTACACAATAGTCCTCGATGGAACCCACAAAACACATATATACAACAGCGACTCAATGAGTCAAGAATACAGACATACAATACAAAGATCCAAATCACCTTTAAAACGATACAGCGTCCGAGTACGGACAAGATGCAAATTGAGCTAAGAGCCCTGAAGAATAACCAATGGCGTCCATAACCCTGCCCAGGCCAAGCCGGAAGGGTAACCCTGCTAACGACGTCGATCTCAAAACCTGCTTAAACAAAAGGGGTGCCGACAAAGGGCAAGGAAAAAGAGAGAGCGGTCAGTACTGAGGCCAGTACACGGCGAGGCTAGAATTCGGCGGTCCTCGCCTACATAGGTATGGTGGACTGAAGCGGCAGCGCAGCATGCACTAAACAACCTATAGAGACTCGATACAACTGGCGGCTATCAGAGAGGGGTAAGAAAGACCTATTTGGAACCAACCTGATACTACCACCAAACATACCCATCCTGGTATTTCCCCCTCGAGGCCAAACGAGGAAGTCAACAAAGGAACTCACACTATTGGCAGTTTTATTTATTCAGTTATCGTTGCAGCAATTACTAGTCAGGTATAGATAGTCATCCTGAAATAATAAGCAGTGGGCACTTTTAGTTAGCCATTCTGTTGTAGTTGCAACACTTACTAGTCAGATACCATTAGCATGAGATATCCCAAACCCAGCAGTTGTTGGTACTTTTATTTATCCATTCCGTTGTAGTGAAGCTGATTGCTAATCATGTCGGATACAAGTCAAGTTATAATGGTAAACTTTAGTTATAGTTGTCTATGATCGAGAACTGTGCTCCAAGTCGTCCATAACCACGGACACGGCTTCTCGAAAAGATTTAACCCTGCAGGGGTGCACCAAAGTTTCCACACGCACCTACACCCTTGTTGTCAGATCAGGTAGGTACAAGATCACAAAACATACACCCAACGGTATGTCGACGGGGTTTCGGACACGACGTTTCCCAGACCCAAAGCAAGCACAGGGGGCCACCCCACTAAGCTACCCGTAACAAAGTCGGCCGGTCTCCGAGACGGACCCAGGGTTTGTGTCGACGGCTGTAAACGACTGGGAACCCGAAAGTGTGACTAGGCTTGTCGATACAGCGAAAACGTATCACGGGGTTCCTAAACAGTACAGGCGCTCCACGCGCAAACGTAAATAAAGCAGTAAAGCATGGCATAAGTACAGGATAGTAATAAAGCCCCAAACTAGTTTGTGGCCCCCGGTACAGTACTTGAAATCAGGTACTAAATCGATGGGGGTGCCCACACACCCCACCTGTGGTTAGTGCGCTCGATCTCGGAACAGGTGTCAAGAACTCGGGGTCCTACGGGACACCAGTGAGCGGTTAAAATCCAAATATTGTCTATTACCCACCGGTGCCTCTGCATTTACCTACTTTCAATTTTAGTTATTAAACAATAATTAAAGCCATGATCATCTCCAACATAAAGCATATGGCAGCCTTCCAACAGCTGTGGAACTGGACGACACGCAACAGCACTTAAGCAAGCGACTACGACGCGCAAGTCCAACTATCTACCAAACAACAGGTAATAGGATGTGTCCAAGGCAATATAAGGCTGCAAGGGATATCACGGACACGAAAACTAGAGCATCGCAACATAGATAGCAATAGATCAACAGGAGGGAATAAATACTATAAAAGTAAGATAGGTAGACAGGGGGAGGTGCTCGCCTGAAAAACATTGTCGAAGGTCCATCCGAAGAACGGGCGTCACTCGCATCAACTCATCGGCCTAATCCGTGAAGAAGCAAAGCACTAGAAGAAACACCGGATGCACTATTTAATACTACGACAGAAGATCGGGCATGATGCATGTATGATGTATGACATGGCAAAGATGCGATGCGATTAGGCAATATTAAGAGAAACCGGAGTCCCGACATTTATTTAATTGGTTCATGTTGTTTAAATACCCCACAATTATGTTGACTTAATAAGACAAAACATGGCATTGGTTCGCTACACAAATTTAAAGGGGACCAATATTAGACTAGAAAAGCCCGCATATGGACCCCATATTTAATTATGAGGTGAATCGACAAAATACTCCAAAACACCCAATGTATGCGAAATGAACAATTTATGTGCAATAGGGATATATTATATATTATAAAATAGGGGGCTCGGAAAAGGGGTCACACATGGGTTCGGCGATCTTGTGGTCTCGGGGTTCGACGGGGTCGGTCTTCGGGATCCGGGGCGTCGGGGCTTCGGGGTCTCGACCATCGGATCGAGAATCTTGGCGTTCCGTGAAGGAGGCCTCGGGGTCTTTAGGTCTAGGCCTCGGTGCTCCAAGTCGAAGGCCTTGGGGTTCTGTGGTCTTCGGTTCCGTGAGGCGGATATGTCCAACAGGAGGGTCTCAAATGGCCGAATCAACCTCGCCACATCTTCTCGCGGCAACAGCATCAGCACATCTGTACACCGAAAACGCAGTGCACCTAAAGCATCATCACCACTCCATACCAATCAAGGGCCGCTAGATTATATTTATTCCCCAGGATGATTTCTTTCAAACACCAGCACAAACAGGTGCTACACACAACATCACCAGGAGGGTGCCTTGAAGGGGACGATGCAGACATATGGGCTGGCCAGAGAGGACAGGGAAGGGCGACGCGGGTGGCTAGAGGATGACGTCGCCGGCGGCCAAGCGTTGCTGCAGGGGAGGCGCTAGGATGCGCGCGACGACGGAGGGTGGCTCGGCCTCGCGGACAGAAGCGAGCGAGCGGCAGGGCCGGTCGAAGCCCGCAGGGTCGACGGGCTCGGTTGGGACGGCCGCTGCAGAGGAAACAAACGGCGACGGGGCGCAGGGCCGAAGAGCCCATTGTCGAGGCCGACCGGAGGGAGGCCAGGACGGCGAGGTCACGCGAGGTGCAGGCCGGAGGGGACCCGGGCGCGAAGACAACGGCGAGAAGGAGGCCGCCGGCTACGGCGTGTCTGCGAGAGGAGGGCGCCGCACACCATTGCCAGGGCGGTGGGGCTTCCGGTAGCAGGGCCACGACATGGGGAAGAGGGGGCCCTGCAGGCGGCCGAAACTCCGGGGAAGGTGGTAGTGCGGAGAGGCGTGGCTCCTGGCTCGAGCAGCAGAGGAGGTGGCGGCCGCCGCTCGACGACGGAGAGGGTCGGGCGTGCCAGGATGGCACGTGGTGAGGGGAGATGCGGCCCTGGCGGCGCAAGGTGGGGAGCTCGGCTTGCAGGCCCTGGCGGCGAAAGCAGGGGAGGTGGCGGTGACGGGCTCTACGATCAGAGGCGAGGCAGGAAGAGTGGTGTGGAGAGGAACGACGGGGGGTGGGGATTCGATACGGGGAGGGAGATGAGTGGTGGGTCCAGGCGGAGCGTGCGGGGCTGGGGAGTGGGTCCAAGGCAGGGTCAGGGGTGGGTGTGGGCCGCTGCGCGCTGGCGTGCGTGTGTGATATTTGTGTGTGGCCGGCGGCGGTGGGTGGGAATAGGTAGGAAGTAGTCTGGGAATTAGGGTTTGGCAAGAGGGATCTAGGGTTTGATTTTGGGTAGTAGGTGGTCTGGTCAGTTGGGCCTGACCGGATGGACTGCCTCCCCTAACAAAATATTTATTTTATTTATTTTCTTTTATTTAAAACAAAATATTTATAAAAGAGTTTTAGACAAATAAAAGATCCGGACAGATCTGGGGTTTGGATTTGAACATCGAGGGTAATATCTAGAAAACAAAATAGGCGTTTAGAAAATAGTTTTAGGCAAACAGATGCATGTTGATATCATGATGATGCACAAAGTATTATTTAATCGTGATTTTCTAGTAGTGGTTTTACCCGGGGTGCTACACCTTGCCAAACCCAAGCAACCAGAAACTACCAAGCATGTGACCAGAGCATCCACCAAATTTCATTCAAAAATTTCAAACTTAAATTCTTTTGGCCATTTCATCAAATACCTGGTGAGCATAATAAACCCTGCCTAACTATCACTGTTTTTTATCAATGCTTTGTTCCCCCTTTGCACCCAAATCTCTCCCATTGTCACCCCCAGTGACCACACTACATTGACACAAGCTAGAAAGCTACCCCTTTGCACCATGTCGAGCCACCCGAGCCCCATTGCCAGCCGACCATGGCTAGCTAGCAGGAGGCAACGCCGTGCCCGTTCACCATGTCCAGGAGGCAGCCCACCATCCAACGCCACCCCCTGTCCAGCCCTCGCACTCAGCCAGGCCCTGGACCACAAAGAACATGCCGCGCCCATTATCTCTACGCCAAGCCGAGAGCACTCTAGAGTGCTGCGACCGACACGCACGTACACGCCGCACCTCGCCTTTGCCGCCCATGCCTACAATCACCGTGAGACCAGCAACCCCCCAGACATTCCCGTTAGCCTCCGCGCGACCCGTAGCAACTGTGCATCATCAAAACCACCGTCGGTGCTGTTCAAAGCACGGACCGTTCCCGACCAACCTCGACCGCCCGTTGTCGCGCCATTAAGTCCTTGAGCATCGCCAGTAGACCGTGCATCGGCCTAGACTCTTCGACATGCCATTAGCTCCTCCCATGCCGCACTGCCTCTCTCGCTCGGCTATAAAAGGAGGCCTTCCAAGCCTCCATTCGCCACACCATCTCACTCCCCACCTCTCACAAAACCTCCCACACCTCTCACCGGAGCAAGGAGAGCTCTGCATTGCCGGAATTTCACCCGAGCCTGCCGCTGCAGAAGGAGAAGGGAGTCGTCGGTTGGAGCCGTCCTAAGAGCCGCCATGACCACCGCTCGAACCGCCGTCGTCGAGAACGCCGTTCCCCCCCAACACCAACCCTAGCTGGAGCCATGGTGAGCCTCACACGAACCCCACCGCCGCGTTAGGGTTTAGACCTTGCCAGAGCTGTTCGTCGTTGACGATGCACCTCAGCCATAGGATCCTATTCTAATCGCGCGGTCTAGATTGCCACTTACCGCTTCACGCAGCCAGAGTCGCTGATGCATGGGACACCACCTTTAAGTTAGCCCGCGCACTGCGCTATGCACTATGGGCCGACCCAGCCGCGTGACCCAGTAGATTCAAATATAGATTTTTCAATTTAGTTCAAACTCTAGTTCTGTTAGTTGATTCAAAAATCAATTCAGAGAGTTTTACTGAACTAAATTACATGAAACCAATTTTGTTAGAAAGGTATTGAAATTGTTAATCCAAGACCATTGGATTCAAACCATTTGAAATTATAGATCACCTATATTAAAAATAAAAAGGCATAGACTTTTCTGCATTCAAACATTTTTCAAAAATCAACCATAAATGCTTTTGAGATGATTCCAACTCTCAAAAATCACATTTGACAAGATCTTTCTGAATATGTAAAAATATCTATGTTTACTTCCAGTAATAATGGACAAGTATTAAAAGAAGGCCCCATAGGCATTTCTAGTCACTTTAATTAATTAAAATAATAATGTTAAACATTATTAAATTGTGACACCACTTTAAATCACATTCCCAAGTATTAAAATATGTGGTGATGAAATGTGTCAACATTATCCCATATTTTAATTGGATAATATTAAATTTTATGTAGTTTTTTAGTGAGTAGAAATTACTTTTCCAAAATAAAATAAATATGACTAAGACTTTAATCTTTGTGATGATTGTGATGATGATAGATCATCTAGTGTGAACCCTTGTGTGCCAAATAGAAGTACTTAGGTATTTTTTGGTGATTGTGTACCTAGTATTTCTTTATAGATGCTATTACCGACCAAGGATACGAAGAGGCAGGAGACTACTACGAGGAAGAAGCAGAGGACAACTTCAACCACTTCACTACTCAAGGCAAGCTCACAGTTGCATCTTTGCAAGACATCCTAGCAAGCTAACACTTGCATGATAACTATGCAAACTAGAGGCCTTAGGCATATTCGGCTATACCACTTGATTATATCAAATCCAAGTTTTACTTGCAAGCTTTATTATTTTTATTTCTTTATCAAAGTTCTTTATTACTTCTAGTTAGTATTTAGTGAGTTTTGGAAAGATATTATAGGTAGCATAAAACTTGGCCTAAGTTAATTAGAACTAGATGTCATACTGAGGCATGAGATTAGATTTGGATAAGTCACACTTGATTAGCACCCGACATTAGTGACTATCCCCAACTTTAGTGGCTAGTGCTAAGCATAAAACTTGATCACTTTTGATGGGAATTCTTGGTCAAAATGATTATTAAAAACCTTAGAATTATGAGTCATTCTAATGAAATGTTTTGACATGTGTTATGAACACCAGATGATTTGATGATGAAAATGTTGAGGCATGAGCCTTAGCCCTTTATAAAACTGATGGTTGGGTTCGGATGCGATATCATTCCAATTTTACCATTCAACCACAATACCCGAATTTGGGTAGGGCTTGAATGGAAGTTTATATATCTTAGTATGGGTTCCCTTGCGGAAGAGGTTTGAGCTAAGGCTACCTCGTGATGGTTGTCCACCTGTGCAGTTCCCAAGATGACAGATGGTCATGGTTGGGATGCCAAACTCATAGGGGAGGTGCCTATACTATGGTGTGTAAGTGAATGGTTAGGATTGATTATCCGCATACTGAGTATGGTGATTCAGGATTGTTCCTGACAGATGTATCGAATGTTGTGGTGAAAGTGTACCACCTCTGCAGAGTGTTAAACTATGAATAGCCGCGTCTGCGGTTATGGACAGTTGGAGCGGCCATACTGTTCCGTCGTCAGATTTTTTCAGAATGACTTGTGAAATGAATCATGACTTTGACTTGACCACAACAGGGCTGTGAACATGAAAACTAAGTTCCCACTTAGGTGTTGTAGAACATTAAACTAGTTTTCTTTACTTCTAAACTCAGTTAGAGATAAACCTAGCTTTTTGCAAAATAACCTAGAGCTTAGGATTCCTACTTGAACCACTTTACTTGTTAGTGATAGTTTGTGAGTACTTAAAGAGTACTCATGGCTTTGTCCCTGGCTATTCCTATGGCCAGACTATGAGGAGGACTACCAAGATGATGGACAGTAGGAAGTCTATCACAACTAGGATCATCTCCCATCGTCAGCATTGCCTATGACCCTAAAGATGAAGCTTAGACTATGCTACCCTTATTATATTATTCCGCTGTGTTGATTGTATTAAGACTGGATCATGAGATCCTTTATTTGTAAGACCTTTGTTATGGTTTGTAATGGATGATGAACTATGGTACCAATCTGTTATGTCTCGCAAAAATGGTAATCCTGGGATTGCGATGTATGGCATAACAGGCATCTGGGATTAAAAATCCGGGTGTTGACAGTTATGGACAACTTGGGAATGGACGTGGGATCATAGAGAAGAATAACCTAATCATAAAACTTGGCAAAGTAAAGTGTGCTTAAGGATGCTTCCTCTTGGGTACGAGGGGGTGATCCTAGATGAGGTTCGATGATGATGACTTGGTGGATATCAAAGAAGATGATCAACACTTTGGAGATGTCGCTTTCTTATCCCCTTTTAAAACACTCTGATTAGACTAGCTTCTTCTCCCTCGTATTTTATAAACAAAGATGTTTTATGCCAAACAACTCCACCAGCCATATGTCTTGCGGAGTACACCCTGTAATCACCCTTTCTTTGTTGATACTTTTGCAGCAGAGTAAGTGTTACCATAGAATATGAGTTTTCTTTGGCTTCAACATCGACGAGTAGCTTGGGGTTCCCGGTCGGCAGCCTGGAATCTATGGATTGGGACATCGTCCTTATGCTTCAGGACTCTTAGGCCATTTGTTAAGTTTGCAATACTTTTTTTAGGAGAAAAGTGGGAAAGCCTCCCACTGCAATTTTTATATATTTTTAGTAAATGTTGTATGTACAAAGATATTTACAAGAGGATGCCTAGCTATGTAAGAGAAAAACAAAAGATCAAATCTGTCATTGCAGCCATTCTCTAAATGTTTCAGCATGTTTCTTCTTCACTCTATATCTAATCATCCTTAATTCTTGATTATAAATTTCCTTCCAACTCTGGAAGGATGGTCTCTGATTTTTAAAAATGTTATTGTTCCTGATAATCCAAATACTCCAAGATTCCAGGATTATCAATTCCATCGAGAACAGCAAAGCAAGCTTGACTTTTATATCTTCAATCATTTCCAGGTAGGAAATATGCCTGACTCTTTGTGGACAAATGAAGTCCCAACATTGAGTAGCAAGAGGACAATCCCATAAAAGATGTTTTACAGTTTCCTCTTGATCACAAGCCATAACAACACAAGTTTATGTTGGTAATTGGAATCTCTTCCTTTTTAATACATCTCTTGTATTTAACATGTCCAGTAAGAGCAACCAAAAGAAGAACTTATGCTTTGCTTGACAGGAGGATTGCCAACACCGAGAAAAGTGAGGAAGAGATTCTTGAGAGCCTATTAGAACTAAGTAGGCCTTTCTAGTATTGAATACATTGCTCCCCCAGATATAAGTCCATCCATCTTGTTCTTGTGTTTCAAGGATAAGCCTCATTTTCTGGCAAAGTTCCTCCAGCTGCTGAAATTGTAAGTAAGCTTGTTGGGAGAGAGGTAGATGAAAGAGATCCTCCAGGAACTCAGTGTTAAGAATAGACTTAACAGTCTGATCAGTTTTTTTGGCAAACAAAACCAAGTGTGGACATTTCTGGTGCAGACAGTTTTCTTGCCATAAGTCTGTCCAGAAAAAACTGAAGTGCCATACTTTATAGAACACTAAGCCATCCCTTTATATAGATCAATCAACCTTTTATGAGACTTCCACCAAAAAGATCCTTCTAAACTTTTCCATGGTAGAGATCCATCGTTGTAGTAGTATTTCCAGACCAACTGCACCCACAGAATGTCTTGCTTTTTGTAGAACTTATCCATGTTTTTAAGGAGGAGTACCCTATTTTGAACCTCCAAATCAAGCACTCCCAATCCACCCTGTTTTTTAGGTCTACAATCTTTTCTCCATGCAACCAGGGCAGTACCTTTTGCTTGAACCTCAGTATCTTTTTTCTCCATAAACAGTGTGGCATGTATTTGCTGACCCGTTCTTTGATTGTTATAGGCACATCTAAACAACTCATGAATAAAATTAGCAATGAGCTTAATACAGACTTTACAAATTGTAATTCGCCACCATAGTTCAGGAAGTCTGCAATTCCACCTAACCTTTGCTGAACTCTTTGGACCATTGGTAGATAAAACTCCAGGTAGGGTTTTATAATGCTCAGAGGGAGACCCAAGTAAGTAAAAGGTAGACTTCTTTTCAGACAACTGACAATATTTGCAAAATGTGTTAGCCTTTCATTTGTCATATTGATAGGAATCATACTTGATTTGTGGTAGTTAACTTTAATCCAGTAGAATCAGCAAATGAATTAAGTAATGATTTCAAGCAAAGTAAGTGCTAAACATTGGCCTGCATCACCACCAGTGTATCATCTGCATATTGTATTACAGGGAAATCTGGACAGTCAGAATTTTTGGGGGTGCAACGAGTTCATCATTCATTTCCTTATTTAGAATAGTTTGAAGAAGATCAGCAGCAAGCACAAAAATTAGAGGGGAAAGGGGGTCCCCTTTCCTAACACCTCTTCTACAATAGAATTTCTTCCCTCGGACACCATTTAACATAACTACTGAGCTTCTAGAGCCAAATAAGGATTCAATCTAGAGTAGACATCTTTTGCCAAAACCTTTTGCCTTTAAGATTTCCATAATAGTGGAATTCTCAATTTTATCAAAGGCCTTCTCAAAATCTAGTTTGAGAATTAAAATTTACTCTTTAGATTTGTGACATTGAAAGAGATATTCAAAAGCCCATCCAAGACAATCCTGTATTGATATTTTATAAGAATCCATATTGATTTCTATGAACTAGCTGCAAGATAACTTTTTGAAGTTTGTTTGCAAGAAGCTTAGTGATAATCTTCAGTACACTGTTTAGAAGAGATATGGGTCTAAAATCTGCTGCTGTAGTAGGATAATCATTCTTTGGAATTAAAGAGATATATGAAGTATTAATACTTTCCAAGCTTATTTTCCCATCATAGAAGTCTTGAATGAGAGATTGAACATCATTTTTAATAATAGACCAGCAATTATTAATAAATTCATTATTGAATCCATCTGGTCCTGGAGATTTTTCATTGGGAAGAGCAGAGACAACCTCCTCAATTTCCTTTTCTGAGAAAGGTGCCTTAAGCTCTGCACTGCTCTCAGCACTCAGCTTATGTCTATACATGGTATCCAAATCAAACAATAATTTTGGATTATTTGAAGAGCCCATCCCGTCTTTAAAAGCTTTCCAAAGAATGTCAGCTTTACCATCATGATCACAGATTTCTGCATCATCATCATTTTTCAGAGAGACAATGAAGTTTGCTATACTTAATAGCATAATTTGCCTTTCGTTGCTTAATATTTGTGGTTAGTGACCTCTGCTTGTAATATTTTGGTCCTTCGCTCAGTTATGAGCTTGCTATACTAATTTTTGTGTCGTAGGGTCACTGATGTGTTACCGATTCTTCACTGGATATCCTCGAGCTCAAGGTTAATCTTATGTCAGACGGAGGTCTGGGATTTGTTTATCCCTGATCCCGGGGGTGTCACAGGTTTTGGTATCAAAGCAGTACCGACTGTAGGAAACCCTTTTTATTGGTCGATGTTGAGTCTAGTGCTTGTGAAAACTATTTGAAAGATGAAAATTATTTGCGAAAACTCTAGTATGCTTGTTTTTCTTCTTATCCAGTTTCACTCTAATTCGGGTCATCTTATCTTGTGTTGATTTGGAAAAGTTTGCTATCTTGTATCATCTTTCAAAGCTTAGGTGCCTTTCCAGGCATGTCGTTTCTCAACCAATTGACCTAGTGTAGAGTTCTCTAGAGTCTGGTGTGTGTGCTCCTTGTTTCCCTTGTTCTATTTCAGCTGAGAGATTTATTTCCATCATGATCTCTCTATCTTATGGGTCCACAACATCATGTTGATGGTTCCACAGTGATATGTTCTAGGTCTTGAGGTTTCCTTTCGCCTCGTGAGCCTCCTTTTTACTTTGTTCGGGTACTTTAGAAGTTGTATCTTCTTTTGGAAGCTACCTTGTGGTTACTACCTTGAAGTGTACGATATGTCACTCAAGTAGTAGTTACTCCATTCTCTGGGTTTTAACCCTTGGACTTGAACCTAAGATACCCGATTGTGCCGGATTCTGTTGTTGTGAATCTTGTACATGAAGCTGACCTTTAACAGAAGATCCATCTGTTGATCCCTATTGCTAATGTTCAAACATTACTTTAGGATGGTTAGTATTTCTTACTCTAGTCTTCAATCTTGTGGTTATTTTCATGATTGAATTGTGACAACTAAGGACTTCCCCTACCACATGCTATGGCAGATGTTCTTTAATGGAACCAAATAGATCATGACAAGATTTATCCTCAAGAGTCTCACATCTATATTCGTGACTCTGCTACACCTCCCTTTTCTGCATTGGTCTCCGAAAGATTGTTGACTTATGCATCCATATCTCGGGATTCTATCCTGAGCATGTTTCTTTTCCTTGTTGTTTTTTAACCTTTGTCTACCAGTTGGTAGCCAAGTAGTAAATGTGCATTGGTGTCTTCCGATGCAAGATACTCTTGGGGTCCATCATGACAAACCATTTCGGAATGTTAGGAGAAACAAACTCCAATAACTCATCATTTCTAAGACTAGGTCAAAGTGTTGTAATCCGCAGATCAAGAGTCAATAACTAGCTTGTATCTGTTCCACCTTAAGTGTCACACTCCTTTATACTAAGAGGTCTTACTGAATTTCCATGACCCCTTAATGAAGTGATGCTTTTACACATATTTACCCACCCTTCCTCGAGCTTTCGTGCTCGTGAATGATGCGTGTGCGTAATAATGTGGTCAACTGAGATTATTAGCAATTGTCATTTCTTTGAACTCAAAGGACATTTGTATCATTCTTAGAATGATGGTTAACCCTATCACTAAGCAAAGTTTGATTGAGCTACCAATTATGATATTCTGGTACAACCTCTTCAGTCAAAGAGTTAGGCTCATGCCGAAGCTCTAAGACTATATATTCTTGCCTTACGAAGGAAGTTTCCTCTCGAACTAAGTGACATATCGGTGGTTCGTGATATTCTGGATGTCTTACTAGAAGTATTGCCATGTTGCCAAATGACCGTGTTGTCAAGTTCTTGACCAAGCAAGTTCTCTGAACTTCTCTTTTCTCCAAGGATCCATATATGATACCCCTAAACTAGTTGGTTGAGCTTAAACAACAACTTGGAGAGTTGTAAGACAAAAGTTTTATCTGACTTTGTTCCTTCTTAAAGGGTTGCCTAGTTTTGTTCGTGTTGAAGAAAGATAGTATTTCCTTTGTGGAAATGTTATCTTCCCTGCCTTTGATTTGATTTGGGTTATCGTCAAATCAAACTCAGTTCCAAGGATTATCTTGATGATGTTTCTTCTCGTGATGTTTCACTAGAGCGCATCTTCATGTCTTTGGTCTGACCAATAGTTTGCCTTGTTTATACAACATATGAGTCCATCTTTTTGGAGTGTCTCAATAAGTTTGTTGTTGAACCCATCGATGACATCCTTATTTTCTCCATGCTAGATTATATTCATATGGAACATTTGGGATTAATGTTGGAAACTTTTGAGAACCATCCTCGTGTTATCTTGAAGTATATGTTCTAGATGTTAGAAGTGACCTTCTTTGATTCATGTGCAATTGTTAAAAGATGTCACCATGGATTCGAGTAGATTTATCTCTATTTCCTCAGGAATCATTTCAGGTTAGACAAGCATGTGCGGAGAATTCTTGATATGGTAGGTTGATACCTTCACATCTCGAGAATATCCTCCAAGCACAACAAGCCGCTGACAGATTTGTCATGGAAGAGAAGAAGTTATAAAAACTTCAATATCCTCCTAAATGTTTTCCAACAAGGATTATGTTGTGTTTCATTGCGAATAGTTCATGTAAGTGCAATTATATTTTGATAACTTGTTAATACATGGGTTTTGAAATCTAGCTCATCTTTTGGAGCTTTACACTATAGTCCCTATCTTGAGAATCTAGTAACTTTACCTCTATGGTAAATGTTGCAAGTTTTCTATTTGGACATGCTGAGTCTGAAGTATCATCCCACCTAACCAAATCTGAATCTCATGCAGATATGGTGGTTGGTGTTCCTCAAGGTTTTGACATAGGTTTCTTTGTAAATCTGGCAAGATTGATGTATTGGTTGACACAAATAGCCGGAAGACCTATTTTCATAACATCTTGATTCAGTAGTAACAATCACTCTTCATGAGGCTTCTTCTATATTTTATTATAGGAGTTGTGCTTATGGTTCCTTTGTACCTGAAGTCTGACCTTTACTTGATGACTAGTTAAAGGCTTGTTAGTAGCCTAATATTGGAGCCTCAAACATCAAGGAGAACATTTAAAGTAGTGTTGCCAAATGTCTCTCAGTCGATTTTATAGACCCTCTATGTTGGTAAGCATCTTGTTATGCCAAGTACTTGGAGTCTGAGAATGAAGTTTCTTTCTTCTCGTGTCATCCGGAATCTTCTCCGCTATTCATCTTGGTGGTGTGAAGTGATATCAAGATCTTTGTCAAAGATTTTGATAGTACTGGATGAATAAACAGTTTTCTTCTCGTTTTCTTAAACATCTTCAAAGAGAAACCATGATTTTGGTGATCATAAGTTCCTCTTGTTACATGTTCCTTGTGACTCCTATGAGTCCTATCCACAAAACACCTTTTTGTCTTGGCCTTCTATTGAACAAAAGAGTGACCCTTATGTTTCAAAAGTAGTTCAACAGCTTGGTTTTGTTGATCCATATCTCTACAACCTAAAATCTCTAATTAAGCCATTTAGTAGAGGTTTCCTATCGAAGTCTGTTGTCATGTTCTTTCTATTGTAAGCTTTCTTTTCAGAAGCTTAAACTCTTCTATGAGTTCCATGGTCTCAGTCCTTATGAAGACCAATTATCTGTCACCTTGAAACCTTCTCCTTTTGTTTCCTCCGTTACCTTGACGTGTTTCATGTTGTTAACTCCAGAGATGTCGCGAAGCATCTATCCATGAGTTTACCATGAGATACTCAGTTTGTTGTTCAGTGTCATTCCCTCTCATCCTTAGTGTGAGGAATAACCTCTAAGGAAATGAAGCGCTTCATTCATTCAATAATTTTAACATCCCAAAAATATTGATCAATGATTATCAAATTCCAATCATCAAAATTAGGGTTAACAAAAACTTTTGTTAATTAAATCATATGAATGCATGTGTGTATGTGATGATTGTATGAATGCATGAATGGACTTTTGTGATTGATCTAAATAGCAAAGAATGGTTTAAAGATGAAAACAACATCATCTAAAACATTTCCAAGCAGAAACAAATTAAGAGAAAATAAAAAACAAACCAAAATAAGCAAATGGTCATTTTTGCCAATCTTGCTCACTAGGCCACTTTGAGTGTTTCTAGTCGAAGATTTCAAATAGAAACTTTTCCATTTATTTTCACCCCTTGCTAGACCAAGTAAAAGTGAATCAAATCCCACCTTTCAAACTTACAGAAACATTTGGCAACTTGATTCAAATGACAATTCAAAATTGAATCTATATCATATGTGAAGATCACCCATTTTCAAAACCCAACCAAACCAGTGCACCTTGACCAATCCAATCAACCAAAGACTCCCTAGTATGTAACTAGCACACCCACAAAGTTTGAATCAAAAATTCAAATTTGAATCTCTTTCGGCCATTTCATCAAACACCTTGCAAACACCAAACCAACAAACATTCAAGACTAGAGTGAGCAGTAATTTTGGCCTAACTTGTCCCCTATCTATCTCACACTACACTCTCAGTAGATCATCTAACTTGTTTAACCCCTCTAGCTCACTGTAAAGCAGACCATGCCATCAATGGCAAGCATGCCGAGAGCACCCTTGCCACCCCAATGTCGCCATCCAGCTAGAAGCTTCTCTAGCTTCACCAACCTTGTCTGGGACACTCTCCACCGTCTACTGCCACCCCCTGTCCAAGCCTCGAGCACTACCAGCCCCTAGACCACACAACCCGAGCGCACCCAGCTTCTCTGCGAGCGTGCCGAGAGCGTGCCAGTGCGCCACCTGCGACACACGCCCACAAACCGCGCGCCGCCCTCGTCGTGTGCAAGCAGGATCACCACCACCACAGGAACACCCCAGACACGCCCGTTCGCCGCCGTGTGACCCGTATCACCTGTGCACCATTAAAACTTCCGTCGGACCCGCTCAGAGCACCGTGACGAACCATCTCGCACCACCCCACGCCGCGTGACCATTCCATTGAGCTTCGCCAGGGAACATATCATTGTCCCCTACCTTTGCCCATGCCAGTAGCTCGTTGTGACGACGACCACGATGAGCTCCGCCCGCGCCCTTCGGTCCCCTCGTCGCACTATAAATAGAGGCCATCCTCGCTCGATTTCCTCACACCATCTCACTCCCCTCTCTCTCATAAGCACCCCACCTCACTCTTGGAGCAAGGCGAGCAGCGCATCGCTGGAATTTGGCCGGAGTATGCCGCAGAGGAGGAAGAAAGGAGCAGTTGATTGGAGCCTCCCCAGGAGGAGCTGCCGGTACCAGGAGGATCGCCGTCGTCGACTTCGTCGTTCGCCCCTATCGCCAACCCTCTCCTGAGCCCCAGTGTGCCTCCCACGACCCCCACTGGCCGCGCTAGGGTTCTATCTCGCCACCGTTGCCCGACGTGGACGATGAACCACATCCGTTGGATTAGAGTTGAATCGCACGGTCTAGATCACCCCATACCGCTTCGCACCCCCTGTCTCGCTGACTAGTAGGGTCCTTCACTTAAACCCACCCGCACGTGCGCTGTGCACCATGGGCCGGCCCAGCTAACCTCCCGCGCGACCCAGTAATTCAAATTTAGGTTTATTCTTTTAGTTTCAAACTCAGTTCTATACCTAGATTCAACGAAGCTCGATTCACTGAACCAAAATGCATGAAACCAATTTTGTTAGGAAGGTACTGGAATGCTTAATCCAAGCCCGTTTGATTCAATTCATTTGGAATTGTAGATCATCTATAGTAAAAATAACAAGGCAGAAGCTTTTCTGCATTCAAACATTTTTCAAAATTCAACCACAAAAGCTTTTGAGTTGGTTCCAACTCTCAAAAATCACATTTAACAAGACCTTTCAGAATATATAAAAATATATAGGTTTACTTACAGAAATAATGGACAAGTAATAAAAGAATGCCTCATAGGCCATTCTAGTCACTTTAATTAATTAAAATAAAAAGGTTAAACCTTATTAAATTGTGACACCACTTTAAATCACATTCCCATGTACTGAAATATGTGGTGATGACATGTGTCAACATGATCCCATGTCTTAGTTGGAGAATATTAAATCTTAAGTAGTTTTTCAATGAGTAGAAATTACTTTTCTAAAATAAAGGAAATAAAACTATTTTGCCTTAATGATTGTAATGTTTGTGATGATCCTAGATCATCGAGTGAAAACCTTGGTGTGATAAATAAAAGTAGTTAACTATTGTTTGGTGATTGTTGCGGTGACCCAGCATACCACGGCATGATGTAGTACACTATAGTCATTGACATAACACCAATGAAACACCGTTCACTAGTATTACATCCCTCAGAGTAGTACAACAGAAACACAACAGGTCCATGACATGACTATAGGTTACAACTCAACTCTTTACACAAGATCCAGAGAACACCCTAGGTTAAAGAGAGAGAAAGAATGTTCTTACAAAGAAGAATCAGAAATAAACAACTCAAAAACTATCATACTATTAAGACTAGTATTTTAAATAGTGGCCTGGCATTGCTGTTATTGCAATACGCTATAGAAATAGGTTCTATGGCTAGAGATTCTATTCTTATCTAATCAGCAACTTCGTCTTCACTTGAGTTGATGTATATGTTGACTTTCTTGACTTCATTGAAGAACTTTAGCTTTTGATGATGATTTCTGGAGCATGAATTGATGTAGACATCGTCTGTACCGGCTTTAGAACCTAGAAAGGGTTAAGAAGATACGTTGAGTACGAGCGTACTCAGCAAGTTCACTAGAAAAGGAGTGTTTGATGCACTATATCTACAGCCACAGACATAGGTCGTAGGCAATGCAGGTTTTCGTAAACATTTCTTCAAAGGTTGATTTTATTCTGAAAATCTATGTCTGTCAGCCTTCACGGGTTTACCAGAACTTTCATGGAGTTCCTTTCCCGCTGCGTTCACAGCTCCTTCCCGGAACAGGGAGTAACAAGTTACAATTCTTACACTCTGCAGAGGTGCGTTACTTTACCCATGAGAGACCTTAGCCTTGTTGCACAACCAAGTCATGACCTTGTCCATACTTCCTTGGTATGGGGCCCAGTCTAAGATCCAAGCCAATCACTGCCCCCTTCGTGATCCCGCATGCCTCCTTGGTGTACACCATGCCCACATATTGAATTACGGCAATGGTTTGTATAGACCGTTAGATGCCAGAACTATCGTGGGACGTTGAGGGTTCCCACCCATATGCTGCATATCCTCTACAAATTACCAATTAATATGCACGCTACGAGTGATAACAGCCATGACCTGCACATCCGGCTACATGCGAGAGGAAGAAGATACAGCTGACTTCTCTGTCCCATTCCAAATCTCATGGTTAACGCGTGATATACGGCGCAAGAATCACTGGCGACATTGGTTGTTAAGTCCTAGATAATAGTTTCCTTTACCACTGGAACTTTCATAGTAGGTTATTACCTTATGATAAATAACCTGTAATCATATTATTATGAAAATAGTGTTTTCGGACCTTTTTCAAATGCAGGTGATGACAAGACTGGATTTGTAAAATACTTTAAAGAAAATAATCAAAGGACATGAGCAAGTGTGAACTTGCCTTTTGTGATTGCAAGATTATGTACTCACAGTCTTCGAAATGACATAAGATCCAATATCTGAAATCTGCATCATTGGTCCGATAAGGACTAATGTTTAAAGAAGCAATATGCAGTTATGCATAAGTAATGCTATGCATTTTTGTAAAACTCCCAAATTGAATCCCCAATACTTTGTGTGAAGTGAATTCAAGTGATTCTTTTCAGAGTTGGTTTATCTTCAAATTTTACATTACAAGTAATGACCTTTATAAAGAAACTAAGTGTTAACAATCCAAAATATGTAAGCAAAGTATAAGATGATGTTATTATGGTGAATTGTCATGTGGTGACTATGATAAAAGTCCTTGGGATTGAGTTGTTAAAAGTTGAAGAACTTATTATAAGATTGTTATTTGAAGTGGAAAAAAGAATAATATTTGAAGAAAATATTTCTTTTATAATGTTCAAGCAATCTTCATTGTTAATAAAATGTGATCAATGCCTTCTAGTATTTGATTGATTAGTTTGGACTTGAGATGCATTATGTCTTAATTGAAATAGACCAAAGTTAACAATAGAAACATAAGTAGTGTATTAGACATGATGTTTATAAGCTTTGAGACTAAAGTTAACTTTAAAAGGGTAAGTAAACTTAAGATGTAATATGTTTTAATTATTCCCAAGTTTTAGATTTATGATAGGTATAACTAAGGTGTGGAATTATTCACTTTCTATTTAAGTGAATGATTTAGATTAAATTTGTTTTGCTTATTAAGAAAATAATTTGTATTTATTTAATGGGAGCATAATTAGATGATCTTAGTAATTTGTTAGAATTTAAAGTTATGTTAATAATGGTTAAGATATAATGATTGTTCATCATATTATATAAATGGGTGATACCCAATGTTTATTTAAAATGATTCTTACTAAGGTTTTTAAAAGAATATTTTAAAGTTAAAAGTTATACTTAAGTTTGATTATGAATTCAAGTTATGGTTTTGGAATTAGTGCTAGACACTAATTGCTCAAGGTTTTATAAGAATTGTGATTATTTCTTACTTAAGAATTGTTTTTAAAGAATTCACAAAATAGGTATTAGGTAAGGATTTATTATTAAAAACATTAAAGGCTTTTCTAATAATATATTTAATATTTTTCTGGTGTAATATATTTATTCAAGACATTAAAAATGAATTTTATTTATTTTTAAGTATTATCTTTATTTTTATAAAATTCATCAAAGAATTAAGTGTCTTTAAATATTTGCTTTATGTTTTATTTGTAAAACTCTAAGTGATTATTTTTTATAAAAATGATTTTTTATTTATTTTTAGGGTTTTTATTTTATTTTATAAAATTTCATTTAAGATTTAATGGTGTTAATAATTATTTTACTTTAAATTTATTTTAAACACTTAATATTATATTTTTATTAGGTAGATATTATTTTTGTTGTCATTTTGATATATCATATGTATTTTTAGGATTTTTTATAATTTTCTATAGCTAAAAATGTTTGGAGGTTATTTTAGTAACTCATTTTTTTATTTTATTTCGAAACCTAATCAACCTGGGCCGTTTGGTTGGATATGTGGGCTGGCCTGGCCCAACTGGACCATGCCAGACCCCTCACCCCAGCCCACCCCTCACTCCAGACACACACGCACACACACAGACCTCATCCTCTCGCCCCTTGCTCCCAAGCAATGTCGCCGCCGCCACTCCCGATTCCGGCGAGGCAGGCTGTTGTGGTCGCCGCTGATGGTTGCCGGGACTTCTCCTCCCTCAGGCCAACCTGGCCCTCCAATTGGATTTATTCTTTAAGCCCTCCTGAGCTCGCCCCTTCCATTTTCTGTGCATCTAGGGTTTCAGTGTTGGGGTTGCCATGTGTCGGTGATCCTGTGGTGCTCTTCGTCGGCCTGGACTCCGCTCGACGCCAGCAGAAAGGTGCGTAGGTGCAACCCCGGCGTGTCCTTCTCCTGATGCCTGCGGGACGGAGCTATCAGCGCAACCCAGGTAGTGGGTGCTTTCTCCGATTCAGTGATGGTGTTGGGCAAGATCTGTTCCATGGCTTCGTCAAGCCAACGCTCCAGGTGCTCGACACCCCACGGTGAGCTCTGATTCTTTGCGACCAACCCTTGTGCTGATGGCTAGGATCCATGATTCAGTTATCCTTGTTTTCTACTGATCTGTTGTTAGTTATGGTTACTTACTTTGGATGAGTAAAGATTTCATGGCCCCTGTATTAAATATGTGAAATGAAGTTTGGGTTGTTCGGAACTAGGTGGTTACTGAATTTTTGATTCAATCAAATGATTATTTAGTAGAGATACTGATTCTTGGGAATATGATGTAAATCTGTTTGGGATGATTTTCTCTATTGTTGCTTATGGGATAAGATTGGCAACATGACAATAGAGATTTATTTAATTCCTAACTATTCTGTTAGGAAGATGATGCAAGGATTTAGCTTGTTTGATTATAGATGGTATACAGACATGGTATTTGCTGATGTCGTGCCTCAGTTGAGTGTGCACAGCAGCAGAGCAATCTATGCATGAGCTGCCGTGGTTGATCATTGGTTCATGTCCTTATTGGATCTGATTCATCTATTGTGAGTGTTTAGTATAAAGTGGAATTGTTATTTCTAAGTCAGATCCAATGCCAAATAACACTGTGATAAACACATATATTGAGCTTGTCATCTAATCTAAACCAATGGTGCAAAGCTGAGGTTTTAGAAACATGTGCTAGTTTAAGATGACCTTATAATGATTCCTGGGCTACCTGATTAAGAAGATGGTTGATATGTCAATACTATTTGCTTGTATATGCTATGAAAAGCTATCTCTTTGAGGATGTGGTGATTATTAATTTTAGTGGCTTCCTCTGTTGTGAGATTAGTACTATGGAACCCAATTGAAGGGCGCACAGTAACATATCCATAGTGAGTAGGATTACTGCTATGTTGATGAATCTACATGGTCAAAGATCACTAGCTCTTGATAATCATTGTGTGCAATATGTTCTAGCCTATGATGCAAAGGCTGAGGCCATGATTTGGGTAGGAACAGATATTATGATGTGGTAAGAAACCTCTAGGATGAATCTACATAGAATTCTCTATGCAGTTCTGTGAGGAAAAACTATTCTCCTAATCCTCCTAGACAAACTCTAGTTGCAGGGTGGTTGAATAGAGATTGATTTGTAGCACCCCCTTATTCCCCTTAATTCTATTGGTGAAACGACAAAATTATATGATGCATGAGTTGAGGTATGCTCCTACTGGATCTCTACCTGCTGCTCTTCTGTAGCTTGCTTCACTGAAACTTGAGCTTCTTGATCTGCTACAGCTAGATTTCTCCTTCCTAATTACTTCTCCTCCTTGTTGGCCTGCTACTTATTTTACTGAAGCAGCTGCCTGACCTTGATTTTCCTCTTGTTCTAGCTCTTGGATGGCTTTAGGGAGCAACCAGAGTTGGGGTCTGGATTTCTGGTATGCTTTTACTAGTGTTATTGGAGCTGGTTCTTGATGACATAGATCTGGATAGATAAGTGATAATCTGATACTGGTTGTGGTGGTTATGTCTAGTGCTTGAGAGTTCTAGTGCTAAGAAATGAATTGGGGTGGAAGGAGATGTGTGGTAAGTGACCAACAATGTGGTACTCTGCTACTACGGCTGTGTTCTTATCTTCCCTTGTGGCTGTCTTGTGTTGACAGCACACAAACATGCAATGACTAAGCTGTTGTTGAGTAAGCTGTCTGCTTGACTGTTGTGGGTTGAGGATCAGATCAAGTACGCTAGATCTTTTGCTGGAATTACTGCCTTTCGTTTTACCTGTTACTAGTTTGGTGAAACTTGCCCCATGCCTATGATGCATAGACTGAGGCCATTACTAGATAAGAACAAATACTACTCATTTGGTGAAACTTGCCCCTTTTTTATAAGATTAGCCCAGTGATGTGCTAAACAGTGCATTACACTATCAAACTGAGAGCACTACTTTAACCAAGTCCCCATTATGTTTCTTCCTTGCCTTTTTGTTTTGTTTTGTTTTGTTTTGTTTTGTTTTGCAGGGTGAAGAATAAGGAGAGTTGAAGAACAGAAGACATAGGACTAATTAGCAAAATAGTTTAGGTTTTCTTTTTTATTCTTTTACAACTTTATTTGATTCTTAAATATTGTAAATAATATTGTATTCTTTTATTAGTGTAATAAAGTTCATTTTTTCTCTTTGTTAGTTGAAACTTGTAAGGATTTGTATCGTATTTAATAAAGTTTACTTATTTCCTTTTTCTTTTACAATTCTTTTGTAAAGACAATGTCATATTTATTTTGTTGTAATAAAGAGCTCTTTTATTCATTTCAGTAATGTAATTTCTTTTTCTGCTTGAATAATGTAAAGACATTGTATTATTGTATTTCTTTCAATAAAGTTTATATTTGCTTATACTAGTTTGTATTATGATTATGAAATATCCTGTAATAGTTTAAGATTTAAATTTAAATCCAAGTTATATTTGAATTGTATGATCTCATCATTGAAGTCTTGAATGCAAATTCTTTTCCCCAAAATTATAAATTCAACAAAGGTCATGTCCAAATTCCTAACCCCCATCTAAGATGAACCAAACCCCATTCCTCCAACGGCAAGAGAAACACTTATCTCTTTGTGTTTTAAATTTTAATTCGAATAATTGTGAATATTGAATCTTATTTATAAATAAGAATTCACCTCTTATGTTTTATTATAATTTAATTTCCAATTCTTATTCTATTTCAAATTCGTTTAATATTCAAATATATCAAGTAAATATTCAGATTTGGATTGTCTTCCCCTAAAATACAAAAGTACATTAGAGGTCATGTCGAAATCCATCGCACCTGTCCTGGTGTTTCCATCAGAACAAGAGAGATCTCGATCCCTCTACAGCTCTTGTAGTTTTGCGCGAAAATTCCCCGGATTTTCTTATGCATGAATGCAATGCACAACCCTGTGTCCTCTTTATTCGTAGGTGCTAATCCTGGGATGTTACAATTGTGTAACTCGTATTTATCTATAGACGCTAGTACCGACCAAGGATACGAGGAGGAAGGAGGATACTACGAGGAAGAAGCCTGGGAGAACTTCAACCACTACTCTGCACAAGGCAAGCCTAACACTACCAGTCATCTTAGCAAGCTATTAACTGAGCAAGCTAACACTTGCAACTTGGCAATCTTATACCCCTTGATGACACATAAACCTAGTTTTACTTGCAAGCTTAGCATTTTTTTATCAAATCTTTCTATGCAAGTTTATTTAGTGATTTGTAGAGTTTCAAGAGGTTGTTTAAAGGTAGCTTAAAGAGCATAAAACTTGACCTAAGTTAGTTAATCTTGATGTCATCCTGAGGCATGAGATTGAACTTAGATCATTCTCACTGTTTACCACCCCTCATTAGTATTTACCCCCACTTGTAGATGCTAGTGCTAAGCATAAAACTTGATCAACTTTAGATGGGAATACTTAGTGAAAATGGTTATGAAAACCATAGAATGATGAGTCATTCTACTGAATTTTTTTGACATGTGTTCTTGAACAACAGATGATTTTGATGATAAAAATCTTAAGGCATGAGCCTTAACCCTTTATAAAACTGATGGTTGTCTGGATGCGATACCATTCCAATTTTACCGTACAACCACAATACCCAAAATTTGGGTAGGGCTTAACTAGAAATTTATATACCTTAGTATGGGTTCCCTTGCAGCCAAGGTTTGAGGTGAGGCTACCTTGTGAAGATTGTCCACCTGTGCAGTTCCCAAGATGACAGTTGGTCATGGTTGGGAGGCCAAACTCACAGGAGAGGTGCCTATACTAGGGCGTGTAATTGAAAGGTTAGGATTGATTATCCGCATACTGAGTATGGTGAATTCAGGATTGTTCCTGATGGATGTATCGAATGTTGTGGTGAAAGTGTACCACCTCTGCAGAGTGTCAAACTATTCGAATAGCCGTGTCCGCGGTTATGTACAGTTGGAGTGGCCATGTTGTTCTGTTGTCAGATGTTTTCAAAATTACTTGTGAAATGATTCATGATTTTGAATTGACCACAACAGGGTTGTGATTTTGAATTACAATAAGGGCTTAGCTCAAGGCTAGCTCAGCTTATACAAGTAGCAACATAAATAGAATAAATCCTCCATTCTTCAAATTGCCCACAAGTGAACAAGTGCCGAGTGGAGTACCGTGGCCTAAATCGATCACTCATAATCAGAATATAGTGGAACATGAAACGTAGAAGCCCCGAAGGGTCAATACATGGAATGTATGGCAAGTAGAGCTATTAAAGGAGAAGATAGAGCTAACATATACATGCATATGTGGCAAGTGGAGTTGTGGCTAGCTTGCATTTGCAAATATCTTTGTCCTACTTTCATAAACAGTTTTTGATTTTCTTTGGAAAGATCCCAATTAAGTTAACCCATCAACATTAAATCAATTAGGAAATTAGAATGAGCGAGAAACATGTCATGAAATCAATATCAAGGAACTCAGATGTCCATAAGCGGGGACACAGCTAATCGATTAGTTTATACACCCTGCAGGGGTTAGTAAACTTTACCCATGTGACTTGGCCAGCCCAGCTCGTACAACCACTCTCATATTGGGTGATGATAGGTAGAAGTCCAAGAAGGGACCGTTCGGGAAGTAGCTCCCCAAACCCGACACGCACCGGTCCAACCTACCAAAATTCTACATCTCTGGATACGTCGGTTCGAGTTACCACAACCTACTGAGTCCAACCAACCTCCCATTTCATTATTGGCACATGGTTGTACACGTAAGCTACAAAATAAAGAAGCCAATCATTTTCTCTTGATACCTGGGTGCCTTTCCGCAATGATACCACCAAAATTTTCAATCCCATCACACCCAGGAGATTCATTGATTAAGTTGTTTTTAGTTTTCGCAAACCAACACATTTAGAAACAACCTTCAGTGATGTAACCCTGCCATCGTTCATCATAGCATGGCTAAGCACATCTACCAACGGTGGCTCATCTACATATAGGACATATCATAGCGATAGTAATTTCCTACACATGCATCTACAAAATACATGACAATGCATTGAAAATAGTAGGACAACATCATGAACAAAGTAGCATTTACTTGCCTTGGCTGTAGCGGTCGAACGAACAATCCTCACATGAGCAAGCGTTGCACTCGTCACAATCTACACGATACAATTGCAATCACATAAACAAACCAAACACATTCATTTACAAACATGACAATGCAAGATGCATGCATGAAAAGTTAAACAATGCTACAGTAGCTTCATATAACCTTATTCAGTATACCTACTGTATGCATGCATGGAAAACATTTTAAGTGCATAGAAAACAAAGCATGCAATTTTAAATGCCCAAACAACTGAGCTATAACCCAAATATTTAGCCACTGCTAATAAACTATTTGTAAAATCTTGGAAAAATATTCACTGTGTAGGCAACCTAAAATAGAACCAGCACCAACTGGAATCACTCAAAAAGGATTTATATAATTCCCTGGGTAATTAAAATACTCCAGTAAGCCTTTTTATAGATTCTGCAAATTCCAATACCGTAAGTCTACCTTTTTAATTCACTGTAAGATTCCACTTGTTCTAATGATTCGAGGGACTTGTTATTTGCAATTTTTGGAGTTGTAGAACTTCTACTATGAATTTAATACTCTAAAAAGGACATTAACGCATTTAATTAACCAAGAAAAATCCTTGCTGCAAAAGCATAAAACAAATGTACAGCAATATTCTACGTGAATCGCGGAATCCATACATATTTTATTTTCAATTTTTGGCCCAGTAGATTATTTTCTATGGATTTTAAAATATTCATCTAATTTCTGTTAAAAATAATTCGAATTAAAGACTCAGTCAACTTTGACTGGTTGACCACGCTGACATGGCGCTGACCAGTCAGCGCCCTGACCAGACTAGTCAACGGTCCATCTGGACCGTTGGATCCAGATCATACGATAGAGGGGAGGCGCGCGTGGGTGCTAACCGGAGCAGACGACGGGCGACGACGGTGAGGTCGTGGGCGATGGCGGTGGCGGTCCTCGGTGGCGGTGGGCGGTGCGACGACATCGGTGGCGAGGCGGCGAGGCTCATGGTGGCAACGGCGCGGACTCCCGCATCCGCGGGCAACGGAGGCGGCGGGCTGGAGTGGCGGGCGGCGTCGGCGACGAGCTTGTGGCGGCGTCGGGCCTGCACCGAGGAGGGGAGGTGGGTCAGCGGGCGGCGGCGGGTGCTCCCAGTGGGAGAGCGGGGCGAGGGGGGGTCATCGTGGTGGCGACGTCGCTTACCGCGGCGATGGCGGCGTCGGATTATGGCGAGAGATTGCTCCGCGTAGGCGGCAGCTTAGATGGCGATCTTTGGGGGGTTTGGAAGAAGGGTTCATAGATACTAATATGGGAAAAAAATCTCGGTGAAAATAGTTCGAATTCGGCCCGATTCCGGAGGAATCGGAGCAACCTGCGAGTTGGAGAAGAACACAGCTGACGTGTGGGGCCCACGCGTCAGCGACGCGCTGAGGCTGATGGGGCAGGCCCGCTTGTCAGCGGGGCTGGCAAGCGGCGGCGGCTGTTATCCGCCGCGCGCGCTATGCTGCTGCTACTGCGAGGCCTGGCAGGCCCCGGCTGGGCCGCGGCCCGGCTGGCTGCGCCGGCTGCCCCTTTTCTCTTTTTTTTTGATTTTCTTTTCTTTTTTCCTGATGATTTTGTTAACTGAATTTTTATCTGAATCTGTCTAGAGTTAAGTCAAAAATTCAGAATGCTATAGAATTTGATCCGGAGCTCCGATTGAGGCGATTCAAAGTGCTACGGATTCGTGACGGAACCCTCTACGCACCTGTGCCTTCCAAACAACTAAAATATACTGTTTTTAACAGAAGCATGGTAAAACCGAGCATTCAAGTGTAGGTGGCAAAATGCAATTGCAAGTGAATTGTTTTGCCAAAACCTTTTCAAACTGATTTTTTGCAATGATGATCATGATGCACTGACATGTATGCTATGCAGTACAAAATCTAAAATTTGGGATGTGATAAGACTAACCCCCTTAAGATGAATCTCGTCCCCGAGATTCGGCGTGGCTAGCAAATAGGTGTGGGTGGTCCTCTCGGATGTCATCCTCACGCTCCCAAGTGGATTCCTCTTCGGTGTGGTGGCTCCATTGCACCTTGCAAAACCTGATCGTCTTGGTACGGGTAATCCTCTCCGCTGTCTCGAGTATCTTGACCGACTTCTCCTCATAGGTCAAGTCACTCTCAAGCTGAACCTCCTCTAGTGGCACCGTGTCTCTCAATGGTGTATCCACCATCTCCGGATGGCACTTCTTCAGCTGGGACACGTGGAACTTATTGTGGATGGCGGACAGAGCCTCTGGCAACTCCAACTGATAAGAAACCTCTCCTTTGCATGCTAAGACCCGATACGGTCCTATAAACCGAGGTGCCAGCTTACCCTTGATTCCAAATCTCTTAATTCCACGCAGTGGCGATACCCTGAGGTACGCTCTATCTCCTATCTCATGCACCACTTCCTTGCGCTTGGCATCAGCGTAGATATTTTGCCTCGACTGTGCTACCTTCAGCCTGTCCCTAATCAAAGCGACCTTCTCCTCGGCATCCTTGATCAAATCAGGTCCGAATAGCTGACGCTCTCCTACTCCATCCCATAACAATGGTGTCTGGCATCTTTTCCCATATAGCACATCAAACGGCGACGTTTTGATGCTGGTTTGGTAGCTGTTGTTGTAGGAAAACTCAACATACGACAAATTCTCATCCCAACTAGAACCATGAGCCAAAGCGCAAGCTCTCAACATATCCTCCAAAATCTGATTTACCCTCTCGGTTTGTCCATCAGTCTGAGGGTGGAACGCTGTGCTAAACTCCAACCTAGTTCCCAATGACTCGTGTAGATGGTGCCAAAAGTGCGATGTAAATTGGGTGCCTCTATCTGATACAATGCTCTTGGGAACTCCATGTAGGCACACAATTATATCCATATAAATCTTGGCCAACCTTGCACTCGTGTAGGTTGTCTTCACCGGTATAAAGTGGGCTACCTTGGTCAAATGGTCGACCACTACCCAAATAGATTCATATCCCGACCTGGTCCTGGGCAATCCTGTGATAAAATCCATTCCCACTCTATCCCATTTCCAATCCGGCACGGGCAATGGCTGTAGCAATCCTTCTGGCTTCTGGTGTTCCTCCTTCACTCGGCTGCATACATCACATAAGGCAATATGCTCGGCGATGTCTCCCTTCATGTTACTCCACCAAAATCTGTCCTTTAGATCCATATACATCTTTGTATTGCCCGGATGTATGGAATACGGCGAGTCATGAGCTTCCTGCAGAATCAACTTCCTTATCTCCGGATCGTTGGGAACGCACAAACGATCTCCATACCACAAGGTTCCTTGCTCATCCTCGCGGAATTATTTTGCTCGATCCTCCTTCATCTTTTCCTTTATCTCTTCTATCTCCTTGTATCCTACTTGAGCCTTCCTGATCATGTCCTGTAGCGTTGGTTGGACTTCCATTGCTGCCAAATATCCTTCTGACACTACTTCCAGTCTAAGCTCCTTGAATTTCTTGCACAAATCCTCGGGCAATTCCCCAACAGTCAATCCATTGGCATAGACCTTTCGACTTAGAGCATCTGCTAATACATTGGCTTTTCTTGGGTGGTATTGCAAATTCATATCATAATCCTTGATAAGTTCCAACCATCTCCTTTGCTCATGTTCAGTTCCTTCTGTGTAAATATGTACTTCAGGCTCTTATGGTCGGTGGACACATCGCAGTGTTTTCCCATTAGGTAGTGCTTCCATACCTTGAGCACATGAACAATCGATGCTAATTCCAAGTCATGCGTGGGGTAATTCCTCTCATAGTGTTTAAGTTGCCGTGAGGCATATGACACCACTCTCCCATATTGCATCAGCACACTTCCAAGTCCATGTCGAGAAGCATCACAGTACACCTGGAAATCCTTCTGAAGATCAGGTCAACACAGAACAGGCGCGGTCACTAGTCGACGCTTCAGTTCCTAAAAGCTGGCTTCACACGCATCTGTCCACTCAAACTTCCTCTCCTTCAGAAGTTCCGTCATCGGCTTAGCAATCTTGGAGAAATTCTCTATGAACCTCCTGTAATATCCAGCAAGTCCCAAAAAGCTCCGAATATCGCCCACATTCTTGGGTGCTTCCCACTCAGTTACTGCCGTCACTTTGCTTGGATCAACAGCGACTCCTTCTCCTGACACCACGTGTCCAAGAAACCCAACAGTGTTAAGCCAGAATTCACACTTGCTGAATTTGACATCTAGTTTATGTTCCCTCAGCTTCTCCATAATCAGTCACAGATGTCTCTCATGCTCAGCATCATCCTTGGAATATATCAGTATGTCATCAATGAACACAACCACGAACTTGTCCAAGTACTCCATAAACACCTTGTTCATCATGGTCATGAAATATGCCGGAGCATTCGTTAGTCCAAAAGACATAACCGTATACTCATATAAACCATACCTAGTGGTGAAAGCATTTTTTGGTGTGTCCTCCTCCCGGATCTTCAATTGGAAATAGCATGATCGCAGATCAATTTTTCTAAACACCTTTGCTCCTTCTAGTTGATCAAACAAATCATTTATGTTCGGCAGGGGGTATTTGTTCTTGATGGTCACTGCATTTAGCGAGCGATAATCCACCACTAACCTCTTGCTGTTGTCCTTCTTCTCCACAAATAGAACAGGTGCACCCCATGATGACAAACTAGGCTGAATAAATCCCTTGTCCAACTGCTCCTTTAGCTGTTTCTTTAATTCCTTCAGCTCATCCACATCCATCTTATATGGTCTCTTTGCTATAGGTCCTGTTCCCGGCATCAGATCGATGAGAAACTCCACATCCCTGCCAGGTGGCATCCCTGGCAGCTCTTTCAGAAACACGTCGGGGTACTCCTTTATCACAGGCATAGTATCCATGCTAACCCCTTAAGATAATTCAGCTTACACCTTCCCGGTCGCACCGACGACTTGAACCTAATTCTCTTACCATCCGGGGTTTTGAGCGAAACCGCTCGCTGTGCACAATCTATGTGTCCCCCATGCATAGACATCCAATCCATGCCCAATATTACATCTAAACCTTGTGACTCCAATACTACCAGATGTGCAATGAAATTGTGTGCTCCAATCCTCACAGTTAAGTCGCGGCATCCCGCGCTAGCTATCATATCCCCTCCAGGTGAGCTTACTCTAATAGACCCTTTCAGAGACTCCATGGGTAGCTTATACTTATCCACAAATGCCCTTGATATGAATGAATGCGATGCACCAGTATCGAAAAGTATAAGTGCAGGGTGAGTGTTGATTGGAAACTTACCAACCACAAGCTCATGCTCATCTGGGATCTCCTCCACATTCATGTGGTTCACTGTGGCCTTCTGGTTATTGCCTGGCTTCAGTCCCTTCTTGTTCGGACAGTTATCTGCATAATGTCCCTTCTGGACGCACTTGAAGCATGTCACCTCACTCAGGTCCTTCTTCACAAAGTTGCGATCACGGTTGCGGTCATGTCCATTGTGTCCTCCAGAATGGTGATTGTGTCCTCCCTTGTGGTTGTGGCGGTTGCTCTTGTGGCTATCATGGCGATGTCCATCGCTTCCATGGATGTGGCGGTCATGGCTTCTATGGTGCCCATGGTCACTTCCCCCATCCTTGGAGTATCCATCATAGGAAGTGCGAGACTTGTGATGAGAGCCAGAGTGGTGATTGTTGCTCTTTCTCTTGCGGTTCTCCACCTGTTTGTGCTTCCCTTCCAAGATTCTGGCCTTGTCCATAAGCTCCTGGAAAGTGGGACAATAAACCACTAGCAGCTGCACTGAAAGCTCATCACTGAGGCCATCCAGGAACCTCTCTCTCCTTTTGGCATCAGTGTCAACATCCTCAGGGGCATAACGCGACAGGTTGTTGAACTCCTCAATATACTCATCCATGGTGCGGTTGGTTTGGCGCAAGTTGCGAAATTCCTTCCGCTTCAGGCTCAGAACTCCTGAAGAAACGTGGTTGGTCCTGAAACCTTCCTCAAACATTGCCCAAGTCACAGTGTCCAGCGGGTGGGTGATCTGAAAAGTGTCCCACCACGAAGCGGCTGGTCCCTCTAGTAGGTGAGTGGCAAATCTCACCTTCTCAGCATCTGTGCACCCAACAGTTACCAGATCCTTATTCACTGAACGCAACCAGTCGAGAGCAACCATCGGCTCCGTTGCAGTAGAGAACTTCGCTGGCCTTAGCCTCAGGAACCTTGTAAGTCCATCTCCCTGGGGCTGGTTGTTCCCATTGTTGTTGTTGTTGTTGTTGTTGTTGTTGTTGTTGTTGTTGTTGTTGTTGTTGTTGTTGTTGTTGTTGTTGTTGTTGTTGTTGTTGTTGTTGTTGTTATTGTTGTTGTTGTTGTTGTTGTTGTTCTGAGCTTCCATGAACTGGCTCATCACTTGGGTTAGTTGTGCCTGAGCCGCCATGAGCTGCTCCAACTCAGTAGGTTGACGGCGGGAAGACATCTGCGGTTCAGCACAGGTAAGCTTAGAAAGAATCGATTACGAAAATAGGATTCTACCCATGCATTATGTTCAAATAACAACAAAGCAATCGCAGACAATCTCAAGCAAGCAACACATCAGCAAACAAACGATCCAGCTACGTTCCAGGGGTTATCCTAGCAGTATATATCTACTGAAATATTGTTTAGAAGGGTTGGCAACAGTTATCAACACAAATTGGCCAACAACGCATTAAAACAGGAATCTGCCAGAACAGTCCAGCAGTGTTCACGAATTTTTCTACCTGACTTAAACTCGTCAGGAATTTTTGCTGATTTTTGTGTATACATTACAGCAAGTTTCGAACCAAAAACTATTTTTTCAGAATTTTCCCAGTTACCAATAAAATATGAAAAATCTTTCAGTACAGATGGGTCAGCAGAAAAACTGCATTAGGAAAAACACGGATATCAACCAAAACTTGTCATAACTGATGGGGATATGCCTACCGGGGTATACCTAGCAGGACGTTTCCTACTGGCCCAAGCGTCAGCGAGTGGGACTGTAGGACGGCGACTGGATCAAGACTTGGCATGGACTCAAGCGACTGGAAGTTGAAGGCACAGAAGCGTAGCTAGACCCAGTCGGACTAGGTCATAGAATCTCCGAATCCTTAACTAATTCGGTTGAGATATGTAAACCCTAGGGAGGTGAGTCTATATAAATCTCCCTGGAGGACGCATAGAGGACACGTTCCATCATACACCCTAGC
Source organism: Avena sativa (assembly GCA_916181665.1). Classification (NCBI taxonomy): domain Eukaryota; kingdom Viridiplantae; phylum Streptophyta; class Magnoliopsida; order Poales; family Poaceae; genus Avena; species Avena sativa. The sequence goes on from OV702280.1 coordinate 144,603,101, forward strand.
GACTCGTCGCCTAGCCGCCGAGCTCGCCCCATTGTACTCTCACCATAATACAATCTAGCAGGAGTAGGTATTTACCCTCCGGGGGGGGGGGCGAACATGGGTAAACCCTTGTGTTTCAACCCTCATCTCGCACCGCAGATGGCTGGCCGCCCTTGCCCCATGTTCTACTGCTCGCTGCCGATTGCAGCATCTGCCGTGGTCATTCCCACGACAGTGGCGCCCACCGTGGGGTCTGACCGGTCAGGCCGGTGTTCTGCGGAGAGATCCAATCTGCCCATCAACGAGTCGATCGCCATCGGCCGCATGATCGCGATCGGCGAGATGCTCCAGATCTTGCCGAGCAGCTACGTCTCGGTGGCGCGACCCGTCACGCATAGCATGATCCTCCCGGTCAGCACGATCAGCCTCTTCGTCGGCCTCACTGACGTCATCATCTCGGAGGACTCGGCTCGCATCCGCGAGTGGCCGCCACGCGACCGGCTCTCTGAGAGCCAGGTCCGCACGATCCATCGCCTCGCCTCTGAGTACGACTAGGCCCACAACAACGTGGCCGAAACCACCGCGGCCGCAGATGATGCGGCCCTCAACAACGACGCCGATTCGGCGACCCCGGCGTCACTCGCCGGATCCATTGTCACCGCGTCACCCGCGGGCTCCATCACCCAGGTCTCCAACGTCGGAGACTTCGAGGATCCCTCCATCCTCGGGATCTTCGACTTCGATTCCGGGTCGGAGAACTCCGCCGACCTCCATGACGGAACCGGTCGCGATGCCGCGACCTACATGGCAACTGGCGCCGACCCACCGGAAGATCCATTCTCCACGCCGATCCCTCCAAACACGACGGCAAAGGAGGTCGAGGAACTCCGCCTGAAGCATGCGGAGGCAGTCCGCAAGGAACAAACCGAGCGCGGAAAATTTCGCCTCGAGCAGGTGACAGCGCAGGAGCTGTCGCGCTACCACCAACTCCGAATCAGGTCGCGCCTAAACCCCACCGTCCAGGGGCGCGCCCTGAATTTTGACGACGAGAATGACCCGGCCCGCATGGCCGAGCGCCCGATCTGTGAGAACGCGCCTCCAGGAGGAAGCACTCGGCCCCCACCAGGAGCAACAGCCAATGGCGACCTGCCACCACCCAACCGCGCACCCCCTAGGGACCAACCAAGGATCGTGGTATCCTCACGGGAGCGAGACGCGAACGGCCTCCCATTGTTCTCCACCCCAATGGACAACCTCGTTGCGGGCCGAGCAGCAGTCGACAACATTGGAGCCATTGGGGAAGGTGCCCTGCAGATCCAATACGCCAAGGCTCTGTTTGCCAAAGTGGTCGAGCAACAAAACGTAGGCGTCGACTCACAGGGTCGGATGTACTCGCAAGCGGCCGCCCCATGGCGGCGAACACTCTTAACTGCCCGCCACCCGAACCCCTACAGCTCCAACACCGACCCGCGAACGCGGCACTCTCCACCAACGACCCTAGGCCGACGACCAACTTCGTCGCCGCCAACGGACAACCCATCGACGCCCGCACCCACATCATCAACAACCAGAGCTGGCGCGCATGCCATCCTGATGACCTGCGACACACCCTCACCAACCGCCGCGACGGTGAGCCGAGGGGGTCGCTGAGCCGCATCGGGCACCAGTGCTTCGGACCAATGATCCGAGGCGAAAGATACCTGGCGAACTTCAAAGCGCCGAAGGAAATAGAGAAGTACGACCCTTCGTACGACCCCTCCGTGTGGCTGGATACCTACCTCATGGCGATGGGGATCGCCGGCCACACCGATCTACTAGCCGCCCGCTACCTCCCTCTGATGATGGAGGGGGCGTGCAGGCAGTGGATTAACACCCTTCCCGCGGATAGCATCGACTCCTGGGAAGAGATGCGCGAGGCCTTCGTCAGGCACTTCGAGGGTTCATACACCCGCGCCACCACCATTGAGGACCTGGAACAGTGCGTCCAGGGACTCTGCGAGTCGACCCGCAGCTGGGTCCAACGGTGGCAAGATCTGTGGTACAACGCGGTCGGCATCCACCCAGACACCGCGATCCACTGCTTCAAGACCTCGTGCCGCTACGAGCCCCTGGTCGCCAAGCTCAAACGAGCGTACCGCACACTCGACAACATACCGGATCTCCTGTAGATCGCAAAAAGGTACACGGAGGAGGACCCAAGCCAAGAAACCGACGACGAGTCGGGAGGACACCGCCGCACGAGCGGCCACGACAATGGGAGACGACCCGACTTATGCTACAGCAACACTCACCTCACCGGCAAGCGCTGCAGTGACGGGCGAGTTGACTTCGTCGCCAACACTGGATACGCGCAGCGCGAGCCCAAGAGCTTCCGCCGCGACGGGGGACAACGCCGCGATGGTGGAAACTTCAAGGCGAAGCCGAGGTTCGACCCCGCGGCCCTTCTTAACCAACCTTGTGTATTTCACAGCAGGGAAGGAAAACCCGCCACGCACACGACCGCCGACTGCCACTCTCTCAAGGAGAACGAGAAGGCACGGCGCGCGTGGGAAGACCCCGACAACAACCCGCCAAACGGCAGAAAATTCGGCAGCGTCGCCGGCTCGCTCCACACCTTCACAGGCTTTAACACGAAGCGTGAGAAGAAGGTCATCACTCGCACCATCACCGTCAACGCGGTGGCCCAGATAGATATCCCCTAGTTCCTCAACTGGTCTGAACAACCAATCACTTGGAGCCGCGCGGACCACTCGCCACGGATCAAGTATCCGGGCCGAGTCGCCCTGGTGGTCAAGCCCAAGGTGGGAGACTACTGGCTCCCCAAAACATTGATGGACGGCGGCAGCTCCATCAACATCCTGTACCTGGACACCTTCAGGCGACTGCGGCTCCCGTAGTCGATGATCGAGACGACCTACACCACGTTCCACGACATCGTCCCCGGTCGGAAGGTGTACCCGATTGGCAAGGTGACGCTGCCAGTCACCTTTGGCACACGGGCAAACTTCCGCACCGAGCGGATCGTCTTCGAGCTGGTGCCTTTCGACAGCCCCTACCACTGCGTCCTAGGGCGCCAGGCGTTCGCCAAGTTCATGGCAGCACCCCACTACGCGTATAACGTGATGAAGCTGCCCGGGCCGTGCGGCGTCATCACCATCCACGGCGACCCCGACATGGCCGCCGAGTGCGAGGCCAAAGGAGCCGAACTCGCCGATGCCGTCATCGCGGCAGAGGCCAACCACGCCAAGGAGCTCGCCAAGTACGCGAGCGGGGTCAACAACGACGACCCCACCATACTCAAGAGGCCCAACTCGAAGGGCGGTAACTCCACCGCCTTCGAGGCAACGACGCATAACCGCACAGTCTAGTTGGTCCCAGGCGACTCCAGCCAGACGGTGACGATCGGGACGGGCATGAGCCCAGCATAGGAAGGCGCGCTCATCGAGTTCCTCCGTGAGAATAGGGACATCTTCGCGTGGAAGCCCTCTGACATGCCTGGTGTCCCGAGGGAACTCGCTGAGCACAAACTAAATGCAGACCCCAAAGTGCGACCTGTTAAGCAGTCGCTGCGGCCCTTTAATAAAGAGCACCGCCGAGCCATCGCCGAGGAGATGCAGCGTCTACTCGCTGTAGGCTTCATCCGGCCGATCAAGTACTCCAAGTGGCTGGCAAACCCAGTCCTGGTCGAGAAGAAAAATGGGACCTGGAGGATGTGTATCCATTACACAAACTTAAACAGCGCCTGCCCAAAGGAGCAATTCGTCCTCCCGCGGATCGACCAAATCATCGATTCCACCGCGGGCTCGGAGTCGCTATTCTTCCTCGACGCCTACTCTGGGTACAACAAGATCAAAATGGCTGTCGAGGACGAAGAGAAGACGACGTTCATCACGCCATTCGGATCCTTCTGCTACACTGCCATGACCTTCGGCCTCAAGAACGTGAGGCGACCTACCAGCGGTGCATGCAGGAGTGCCTTGCGAGCCAAATTGGCCGCAATATCCACGTCTACATCGACGACGTGGTGGTGAAGTCCGCTCGCCAGAACGACCTACTCGCCGACCTGGGGGAAACATTCGCCAACCTGCGGAAGTACAAGATAAAGCTAAAACCAGGCAAATGCACCTTCGGTGTGCCAACTGGACAGCTAGTGGGATACGTTGTCTCCAAGCGTGGGATCGAAGCGAACCCTGCCAAGATCAACACGATCGCTCGACTCGGCAAACCCGAGTGCCTGCGCGATGTCCAGAAGCTGGCCAGGCGAGTCGCGGCTCTCAGTCACTTCATTCCCCGGTTGGGCGAAAAGGCGATGCCCCTCTACCGCCTAATGCGCAAGAACCCCACCTTCCAGTGGGACAAGGAGGCAGATGACGCGCTCCACGACCTCAAGGAGGTGCTACTCGCAGCACCGCTACTCACCGCCCCGTTGACAAGGAACCCATGCTGGTCTATGTGGCGGCTTTTGAACGCGTCGTCAGCGCCGTCATGGTCGTCGAATGGCCAGAAGACGGAAAGGAGCGCCCGGTGCAGCGACCAGTGTACTACATCAGCGAGGTCCTCACCGAGTCGCGCCAGCGCTACCCGCAATACCAGAAATTGGTATACGCGGTCTTCAGAGCACAGCGGCGACTGCTGCACTACTTCCAAGAGCACCCAATAACGATCGTCTCCTCAGCACCGTTCCAGGACATCATCCGCTACCGTGAGGCGACCGGGCGAGTCGCCAAGTGGGCCGTCGAGATCGGTGTCCACAACATCAAGTACAATCCACGAAAGGCGATCAAGTCGTAGGCACTCGCAGACTTCCTCGCCGACTGGGAGGAGGCCCAGCAGCCAGAGAAGCTGCCATACCTCCACTACTGGAACCTACACTTCGACGGCTCCAAGAACGCGGACAGCGCCGGGGCAGGGATCGTGTTAACATCTCTGAAGGGCGACAAGCTCCGCTACGTCCTCTACCTCGACTTCACTCCCTGCACCAACAACATGGCCGAGTACGAGGCGCTAATCCACGGCATGCGAGCTACCAAAGAAATGAATGTCAACCGACTGCGCTGCTATGGAGACTCCGACCTTGTCGCCGGGCAAGTCGCTGGCACCTGCGACGCCGTCTCCTCCACCATGGCGGCATACCGCCAAGCAGTGGACAAGCTGGGTGCACACTTCGCAGGCTACTCGATCGAGTGTATTGACAGGCGAAAGAACGAGGAGGCTGGCGCACTCTCTCGCATCGGCTCGGCTCGACTCGCACCACCCACCGGCGTCTTCCTCGACACCATCATCAAGCCTTCCGTCTCTCCCCCAGGGAGATCGACATCGGAATCCCGCTGCAACCAGAAGCAGCCCTGGTCGCACTAATCGCCGAGCCAGACGACTGGACCGCGCCATACGTCGCCTACTTGGAGGAAGGCACCCTGCCAACGGATGAAACGGACGCCCGGATGATAGCACGCCGCTGCAAATCCTTCGTGATCATCAACGGCAAGCTCCACAAGCGCAGCGTGACCGGTGTGTTCCAATGCTGTGTTCAGCCCATCGAAGGATGCAAAATCCTCCAAGACATTCACTCCGGCGACTGCGGCCACCACGCCGGCGCCCGTTCTCTGGTCGCAAAGGCTATGCGGCACAGCTTCTACTGGCTCACCGCAGACGCTATCGACATTGTCCAGCGGTGCGTCGGATGCCAGAAATACGCCAATCAAACCCACATACCAAGCTCGGCGCTCAAGACAATCCCCATCACCTGGTCGTTCGCCGTATGGGGCATGGACATGGTAGGCCCCTTCAAGAAGGCCCCCTCCGGCTTCACGCACCTCCTAGTCGCAGTTGACAAATTTACAAAATGGGTGGAGGCCAAGCCAGTTCGCAAATGCGACGGGAAGACCGCCACAAGGTTCCTACGCGAGCTCATCTATCGCTACGTGTTCCCAAACAGCATCATCACAGACAACGGCACCAACTTCGCCAAAGGAGCCATGGCCGAGTTCTGCGAGGAACACCACATTCGACTCGACCTCGCCTCAGTCGCCCACCCGGAGTCCAACGGCCAGGCGGAACGTGCCAATCAGAGCATGCTCCATGGCTTGAAGCCACAGCTCCAAGTCCCACTGGAGCGCTCCGCTGGGTGCTGGGTCGAGGAGCTACCCTCCGTCATCTGGGGCATCTGCACCTCCGTCAACAGGTCGACGGATTCACCCCCTTATTCATGGTGTATGGTGCAGAGGCAGTCATGCCCACCGACCTCGAGCACGATTCACCAAGGATGGTCAACTACACGGAGGCTGCAAATGAACTTGCACGCCAAGACGGAGTCGACCAGCTCGACGAGGCATGCGACCTAGCTTGCTCCCGCACTACCATCTACCAGCAAGGGCTCCGCCGCTACCATAGCCGGCGAGTAAGGACTCGCACTTTCTAGGAAGGCGACTTGGTACTGCGCCTAATCCAGGACAAGAAGGGCATGCACAAGCTCTCCCCCCTTGGGAGGGACCATTCGCCATCGGGCGAGTCCTAGGAAACAATGCCTAATACCTCACCGACGTCCGAGGGGACGGGAAACTCAACGTCAAGCGGCCATGGAATGTAAACCTCCTACGGAAGTTCTACTCCTAGAACTCCATACATGTACTCTCCACCCGCTATGAAATAAAGCAGATCGGACACCGAAAATTGTGTTTACTCTCCGTGTCTTGTGCCACTCGCACTCGTAATAATAGCGTCATGCTATTCGCAGAAGTCAACCTCTGGTAAAGCGACCGGCACGACCAAGTAGTGCGGTACGAGGGCACTGGGAAACCCCAGGCCTCGTAACGTCCACGAAAAACGCCAACTCGGAGCCCCATTGGAGTCGCCTAGCTCGACTGGCTTACCGAGCCAAGACAACTGCCCTCGCTCCTCACAGCGACCAAGGTCCTCCGCATCCTTGGCACAACGACTCAAACGGCCAAATACCACGCTCGGGGACTGACGTCCAGTCAAATACGAGCAGCTAGGGAAAAACGCCCAGTATAAGAGCGTGCCCAGGACTCGCCATGCGACTGATCCTTCGGGTCAGTCAGGAGTGACGCGCTTACTCTAACGCGCTTAGTCCTCACCTACCTTGGAGCTGCGACTAGAACCACCAAGTACCACGCTCGGGGACACGGCTACCCGACCTCGTTCGCGCACGGGAAAAGGGTCAAGTAAAGAGCACCCATGGGAGTCGCCCTGCGACTGGCTCTCCGAGCTCTGGCGAGTCAACCTTAATCCATTAAAAATTCGCAAACACATAACAAACAAGGTAAACCCCATAAAAAGGACGGACACGCTCGGGGACTCATTCAATCAAAATCCAAAATCGCAAAACAAATGACAAAACAACACGAATTTCCTTTATAGCAGCACAAGTTGTTCCAAAATACAAGGTTCAATAGTTCTCTTGTACTAACGCCCAAGGGCACAATGCTTCTACTCCGCAGGTTTTGACGCAGACTCGCCGCCACCCCTGCGGTTACGAATAAAGGGCACGTACGGGTTCGACGGGTACGTCGTTAGCTCGCCCGCCATCGCTGCACGGAACGACTGCTCAACCTTGAAGTACCGATGCTTCGGCTCAAGGATCGTTGGGGGCGACAACCGTCTCCTGATAGGGGATGAGGTCGCCCATCGCCCAAACGCGGTCGGAGTACATCGCGGCCCGGTCCGTCAGCTTCAGCACCTCGGCAATCTCCACCGAGCCCGTTAACGAGGGGTAGTCGCTCGTGACATCGTCGAGGTCGAAGTCTTCCAGGAAATGGGCAAGCCCAAGGCTGAGCGCCGTCGCTGCCCCACGCCGGAAGGCCGACCGCGTCATGAACTCGAACACCGACGGAGCCTTCTCTAGATAGCGCCATACCTCAACAAGGTCACTGGGGATCGCCTCCATGAGCGATCTCTCCTGAAGATATGCTCGAAGGCAAGTCGCCGACAACGCGGCCAAGCCGACCAGAGTGGCCACGCACTGCCGCGCGTCATACGACTACGCTTCTTCCACGTTGTCAGTAATCCGGCCTGCAGCACATCAATAAACGGTAAGCGACTCGTCGACATCTCAATAAAGTTAGTACCACCGAGAATTGGGTGAAGGAGAATTTACCAATCAGCGGGCGGCAGAGGTCCGTGATGAAACGTTGAAGAGAAGAAAGGTCATCCTGCAGCCCAGCAACGAGCGTGTCAGATAATTTCCGCTCTTCAGCGGCAGAAGTGACAGCCGCTTTCGCACGCCCCTCCGCTGAACTCGCTTCCGCCCTCGCTTCCTTGAGCTCACGCTCCAGGTCAGCGACCCGCTTTTCGGCCACGCTCAAAGCAGACTGAGCCGCTGTCAAGTCACCCACCGGGACAAGGCCCCGACAAACCTCCTCCGCCTCGGCTGCAATTGCTTGAAGCCCCTTGTTCGTCTCCTGGATGGCAACTAGTTCCTTCTCCAAGCGACACTTTGCAGCAAGCCGATCGGTTGATTCGCGCTGCAGGCCCTGCGCACAAACTGCAACGTCAACAACAACAAAATTCCTAAGTGCCCACTCGCTGAAATTCAGCGACCAGGCACTCGGGGACTGGACATTGAAGATCCTAAGTGCCCACCCGCTGAGATTCAGCGACTAGGCACTCGGGGACTGGACATTGAAAATCCTAAGTGCCCACCCACTGAAATTCAGCGACTAGACACTCGGGGACTGGACGATATAAAAACATTAAGAATCTGACCACTGAAATTCAGTGGCCCGATCCTCAGGGACTGGACATACCTGGATGGCAGTGCCTAGCATGCCGTGAAGCTCCAGCGCGTCCACAGATGCAAGCACGACCGGAGTGTGGCCGCGACGCTGTTCAACCTCCACCTCGGCGACCCCAGGCATCCGGCTCGTTGGTGCCGAGCCACTCGCTGCGGCCGCCTTCGCCATGAAGCGAGTGAAGGTCGCTGCAGATGCCGTGGCGCCACTCGGAGCCGGCTCGGCCACGTCGGGTGAGGCAACAGCCTCCTTGGTCTTCGAGGCCACTTCCGCCGCAGTCGGAGGTTCACTCGGAGCAATCGCCGGGTCATCAGAGACCAAGACAACATCGTTGCCTTTCGCCCTCTTGACACCTTCGGCGGGAGCAGCGACTTCATCGGTTTTCCTCTTCCACGAGGAGTCCACCTCGGTGACGACTGGCGGAACCTGGGCCATGGAAGGATGGCCGATCTTTTTAACACCAGTCCCGTGAAACACCGATATGAATAAGACTGTCCGACTACAATGAAAAACAGGCAGATGAACAACACTCACTTGGCGACTGGTATGAACCGCAGACCGGTGCGGATGCTAGCCGGCTTTTCCAACTCGGGCCCCAACCTCCGAGTGAGGCCCGTCTCGAACACATCGTGTGCCCAAGACACTAACGTCTTCTTAGAAGACGAAGCCGCGGCAGGAGCCTCCGCGATAATTGCCGCGGGAGCCTCCCTTGGAGGCGAGGCCCCTATGGCTAGAGCATCGCCCAAACCAGCGATTGGGGCGAATGGAGGTGGTAACGACGCCAACGGCGCCTCGTCCCTGGGGGCGGTAGCGTCCGGCGCCACGGTCGCGTGCGCTGTCGCGGCCCTAGCCGAGCTGGTGGCATCGGAACTGGTCACAGATCGAGGCGGAGATATCTGCTTCGCTGGCTTCGCCTTCTTCTTCGGCGGAGCCGTCTTCTTCTTATTCTTCGACGGCGTGGCATCACGATGTGAGGTGTGCTCGGGAAGCTCGTCGTCGTCATCATCGTGAGGCTCGAGGATTTTACTCGCTTCGAGCTCACGCTGGTGTTGCCCGCTGGTCTTGCGAAATGTGGGGGCAGCGACTTCCACGGGTTCGTCTTCGTCGTTGTCGTCGTCATCACCCTCATCGCTCTCGGCGTCGCCTTTGACGGGTGACGACTCGCTCCCGTCTTGGACGGACGAGATCGAGTTCTCGTCGTGTGCGGGTGGAAGCCACCCTTCTACCACTTGGAACAACTGCAATAAAAACAAAACAATGTCAGCACAACCGCGAATGCATCATCTGCGACTGCGAGTGATGACGAAATGACGGCTTACCATCGGAGCCGGGCGCCGTGCAGTGTAGGGGGCGACCCCGACCTTCGCGTCAAGATACACCTCCTGGGTGATCTTCTTCAGGGCCAGGTTGTAGTCTTTGAGTCTCCACTCAGCGAGGGAGGACTTCGTCGGATCGTCCTTACCCGTATACTCGTACATGTAGTGGTTGCGGCGGGCCAAGGGCACGAGCCGCCGCCCGAACCAGTAGTTGTAGAGGTTGATGGTCTGGAGGTCCTTCTTCTTCAGGCCGCGGATGGTCTGCAACATTTCATCGAGAACCATCCGTTGATCCAGCAAGAGCTTGACGACCTGGAGCCGACACGGTTCAGGCCGATCGGCGGAGTACCTTGGAAGTGCCACTTCGCCGTCTGGAGTCGACTCGGTGATGAAGAACTAGGACTTCTTCCATTCGTTCGCTGCCTTGGCGGGCAGCATCAGGTCAAAGAACGACGCCTTCGACATTAGTTGGAATGTTAGGCCGCCCGCAGCTAGCATCGGGTCGCCTGACTCTTCGCGGCTGATTCTCCCATGGAACAGATCCTGCCACAAGGGGAAGTAGGGCCTGCAGCCCAGGTAGAACTCGCAGAACGCCACGAAGATGGCGAGCTGCTCGATACTGTGTGGACCTAGATCCGATGGCTGGATCCCGTAGTAGGCATAGAAACGCCGGAAGAAGAGGGAAGTTGGGAAGCCCAGCCCCCGCTCCAGGTGGCTGGTGAAGCAGATGAACTCTCCCTCACGCGGGTCCAGAGTCACTTCTCCGGCCGCGGGGATGTGCTATCTTCTGGCTCGAAGGTTCCCGGCCTCCTCGAAGGATGCCAGTAGCGCTTTGGTGCATTTGGATCTTCCCCATGGCTCGGTGGAGGGGGCCATCGGTTGGAGATTCGTGGGGGTCGGAGCTCTCTGGATTGTTCAGATCACTGTGCGGAATGGGGAAACAGAGACGAGCGAGATCGGAGGAAGAAAGAAGAACCGTTTCCCTACCCGCCTATCATTCTACTTATATAGCGGTTGCTACCCGCCAGCTTCGGGAGCCATTACTACGCGGTAATTATGCCAAAGTTACCGTTGGATTACCCAACGGCTAGTTTGACCCCAATTGACGGTCCAACTTCATCCATTCGACTCGTCGCTCCCAGCGACTTGACGATTCGCCGACCCGATCACTATGACAGTTACTAAGTATTCGCCGACCCGCTCGCCGAGCTGCGACACGATTGGTCGCTGTTATTGCGACTGAAATGACTAGTTCTTCCCTTTGTTCAGGAGTCCGCCGCCGATTCGACTGGACGTCCGCATTGGACCTGAATACTCCGACTGCCAGCAAACGCCTGTGACAAATCAACGACGGCCTCGGGGACTACTGATGGGGATATGCCTACCGGGGTATACCCAGCAGGACGGTTCCTACTGGCCCAAGCGTCAGCGAGTGGGCCTGCACGACGGCGACTGGATCAAGACTTGGCGTGGACTCAAGCGACTGGAAGCTGAAGGCCCAGAAACGTAGCTAGGCCTAGTCGGACTAGGTCATAGAATCTCCGAATCCTTAACTAATTTGGTTGAGATCTGTAAACCCTAGGGTGGTGAGTCTATATAAACCTCCCTGGAGGACGCATAGAGGATACGTTCCATCATACACCCTAGCGACTCGCCGCCTAGCCGCCGAGCTCTCCCCATTGTACTCTCACCATAATACAATCTAGAAGGAGTAGGTCTTTACCCTCCAGGGGGCCGAACCTGGGTAAACCCTTGTGTTTCAGCCCTCATCTCACACCACAGATGGCTGACCGCCCTTGCCCCATGTTCTATTACTCGCTGCCGATTGCAGCATCTGTCGTGTTTATTCCCACGACAATAACTCTTCTATAGAATTCGCACAAATAATACTGGAACTTTGGAGTACACATAGGAGAAACTAAATAGTTTAAACTAACAGTAAATAAGTTTTACATTGATCGAGACTTAATCTAATGATGTATCCTAACGAAGACTAATTGGTGGGCATCTATCTACTTCATGAAGAGGTTGCAGTAGGTCCTTGCACTCATGCGTTGGCGCTTCTGTCCACGAACCAACCATGGCGGCGGGGTATACACCTCTCCTGAGTCATCACTTGAATCCTCAAATTCCACCTCTTCTGGATCCTCCTCTTCTTCTTCACCCTCTGCTGCAGCTGCAACAGCTTCATCTCCTCCACCATCATCATCATCATCATCATCATCATCATCATCGTTCCCGCCGTCATCATCATCATCGTTCCCGCCGTCCCCACTACTAGGAAAACGGCTATAGGTAATCAGCACATCCGTGGCTCACATGGTTGAAGTGCCCCACGGCTAAAACAGGCGTGGCTCACCTGTGGGCAGTGCCCTACTAGTAACTAGAACAACCGTGGCGCACATGACTATAGTGCGCCACAGATATGTGTGGGCCAGGGCCCTGTTGGCCGCATCATCTCCATTGTTGTCATCAGAGGGTGGATTCAACTATGCTTGGAGAGCGGCAATCTGGGCTGCCATATCTTCAATAGTATGGTCCCTTTCCTGGACGGTCCCTTGCAGATGTTGTATGGCTTGATTGTTTTCCTGCACGGTCCCATTAAGCTGGGCTATGGTTGCGTCCCCTGTAGGGGTTTGTAGCATGGAAAACAAAAATTTTCTACCGCATACAAACAAACAAGCCAAGATCTATCTACTAGATTGTAGCAACGAGTCGATAGAGGAACTCACCCTCGAAGATTCCAAAGCGGTTAACGAGAGTAGATTCTCGTGGATGATGTAGTCGTACACTCCCGATCTCAAGATCGCGCAGACGATCCTTCCGGCGCTGTGTTCCGGCAGCGCTCCTGTAGTCGGTCACACGTTCGGTACTCGACGAAGACCTTCCTCTCCCTTGTTCCAGCAGGCAGCGGAGGTTGTAGCACTCTCCTCGCAATTCCGGCAGCACGACGGCGTGGTACCGGAAGTAGAGGGGAGATCTCGCAGGGCTTTGCCTTAAGCCGGAGCGAGTATGGTGGACTATGAGATAGCCTTGGTGATCTAGGGTTTAGACACACCAATTAGAAGGGGCTAAACCAGCGGCTAGGGCAATTAGAAGCTCTAACTCGGCGGCTTGGGAGAAATCCCTAGGCTGTGGCTAGGGTTTAGGTTTACAGGGAGGCAACTTGTGTGTCTAGGAGGGGAGCCCTGCCCCTCCTCTTATAGGTGGAGGGAGGCGCGCCTGGGGAGGGGAGTTCCTCCCCAACTCGGACCCAAGTTGGGCCGGCGGTGGGAGGAGGAACTCCTCCCCCAAGTCGGTTTCAAACCTCCTTCTCCTCTTTCCCAAAACTAGCCGTTTGACTTTCAAACTAGCCGCTTGACTTTTTCAAACTAGGATTTGAATAAACCCTCTATTTTGGTACAGCGATGACACCTAGTACATGATGCAATCATATCAACTTGATATAACACATTCATGTACCCTTTCCCCTCCGGAGTGCCGGACATTCCGGAACCTTCTAGAACATTTCTGATGAAAACACCGGAATCATTCCCAAACTCCGAAACAGGACTTTCCTTATATGAATCTTATTCTCCAGACCATTCTGGATCTCCTCGTGATATCCCGGATCCCATCCGAGACTCCTAACAACATTCGGTCTCTTACTCATCATTCCATAACTACTCAACAACATCGAATCCTTAAGTGTGTCTCCCTACGGTTCGTGAATTATGCGGACATGATCGAGACACTTCTCCGATCAATAACCAATAGAGGAATCTGGAAATTCATATGGCTCCCACATATTTCTACGATTAATTTGCGATCGAATGAACCACTTACATACGATACCAATTTCCCTTTTTCTCACGATATTTTACTTATCCGAGGTTTTGATCGTCGGTATCTCTGAATACCTAGTTCAACCTCGTTACTGATAAGTACTCTTTTCTCGTTCCCGTGATATGTGATCCCTTGTGAGCCAGTCACATGCTTGCAAGCTAATTGGATGACATTTCACCAAGAGGGCCCAGAGTATATCTATCCGTCATATGGATGGACAAATCCCACTCTTGATCCATGTGCCTCAACACATACTTTCCGAACACTCAATGCCACCTTTATAGCCACCAAGTTACGGTGTGGTGTTTGATGTCATCAAAGCATCCTTCCGGTGATGGTGATTAGCATGATCTCATGGTCGAAGGAATTAGGTTATTATGTATCAGAAAGCTTATAGCAAATGAACTATATTAAATGACTTGATCTTTATGCTACGCTTAACTATAGGAATATGTCCATCACATCATTCTCCTAATGATATGACCCTGTTGTTAATAACATCTCTATGTTCATGATCAGGAAACCATGATCATATATTAACCAACAAGCTAGTTTAACAAGAGGCTTTACTAGGGACTCTTTTATGTTTACAAATCACACAAGTATTAATGTTTTCGGTTAATACAATTATAGCATGGTATGTAAACATTTATCATAAGTATGAAGATATGATAATAACCACTTTATTATTGCCTCTTGGGCATATCTCCAACAGTCTCCCACTTGCACTAGAGTCAATAATCTAGTTTCAAACCTTTGTGTATTCAACACCTATGGCTTTACGGTGTTGTATGTACACGATTGCTAGTGGTCAACTGATCTCCGGATCTGACACTTCTAGGTCCGTGTGTAATTGCATGTCTTTGCGTCCCTACGCATCACTCATTCTCTAATGAGATGGCTTTGTATAATTTTGGTCCTTTGGTGAGACCTTTAGTTCTTTGGGGTTAAAACATGTTGATAATATTGTCGTACAATATATCTTCATAGTATTATCCCGCTGTGAACTACACCTAGTTTGATAACAAACTACTTGACACAAATGCCCTCTTTAACTGCTATTATAGCAGTCATATACTTAGCCTTTTGTTGTAGTATCTGTCACAATGTCTTAATTTTGGAACTCATCCAAATCCATTATGGAACTTACTTTCCATTATATTGTGCCACCCTTAGTTTAGATTGAGATAAACTTAATTTGTACTTTGCGACAAAACTAGTATCAATGTAGTACTTTTACGATGAACTAACCATCTATTTGTCACTTCTACAAATAATATACTCTTAGTTCTTCCAAAAGATCATAAGAATATCCTTACTATTGTCCAATGATCAACTTATGAATCATTCTGGTATATGCTCATAACATTTAGAGTACAGGACATATCTGGATTTGTACATATCACAGTATGATTGATATAAATACTCTTTGTGATTTCATACATCAAGTATCAATCTATACTTGAATCCTTGTTTCACTTACCAAGTGTCAATACACTTGAATATATCATCAATATTGAACTCATTCAATCCTTTCTGTGCAACAAGAACCTTTCTTGTAGTTTCTATATTGAACTCATTCAATATATCATCTATGTACTTTTGGCACAACCATATTAGCGTCTATTGATGCCAATTATTTGGGTTTTGCCTAAGTCTTTCATCGAGATGAAATTCTTATCCTGTGTTAATAAAAAGATACATCACTTCCAATCAACAATATGTCTTCTACATAATGTATTAGAAATATGTCTTAGCGCTCCCACTTAATTTCTTGCAAATGCAAGCATCTTCATTGTCTCTGATGAATTTAAACTCTTTTAACAATTTCATCATTGTGAAGATTCCAACTCCGCTATGCTTACTTCAACCATTGAAGTTTGCATATGCTTTTAGCATCCTTTGAATTAACAAACCCTATGGACCGTGTTATGCACATGTCCTAGGTAACAATTCTATTAGAAGAACTTGTTTTGTTTATTCAACTACCATATAACAAAATTATATGTAGTGGTTGCTACATTAATCCGTCTAGACTAAATATCGCTATGAAAGATCAAATCTTGTCATATACAACCTTTGAACATTGTTGTGAACTCTTTCCCAACATGTCGACCATTTCATAGATGCGAAAACATCCATGTCTATTTCTTTATAGATCCAAACACAACTGTAAGGTCTTACACCTTTCTCGAGGGTCTTTCAAGTTCAAAACTTGATTTCTCGTGTATGGAACTATCACGAATTTTATGGCTTCAAGCCATTTTACGGAGTCAGGGTCCATCATCGCTTCTTTCCATGTAGTACGTTCATTATTCTCAAATAATGATTCAACCCTCAAATCTTGGTATTTGTTTGTTTACTCGACCTACTTGGTTCAATAGAAAACTTTGACCTTCGTAACCACAACCTTTGAGGCACGTGAGCCATGAGCATTGTTGCTGCCTCCGGAACACTTTTCGGCGCTACGCAACTCTGCACATATAGCTAAGGTTCTTTTAACCTTATCAAAGTTCTATTGTCCTCCTACTTAACTTTTCACGAAAAATTCCTTCTCAAAGAAACTTGACGTTCTAAGCGACAAACACTTTTGTCTCCGGTGTTATGGAGGAATACTTAACAAAGACATGTTCATCCGACTTTGGTTGCAAACATCTTTCTTATGCATAGCATACCAATGTTTAAGAAAGGACAACTTGGGTTTTATCCCAAACCATAACTTTATATGGTGTCAATTCAACGGATTATGATGGAGCTCTTTTCAGTGGAAAAACGGTAATCTCTAAAGCTTTTAATCTTTAAAATATAATGACAGTTTAATGAATTACACCTTTGATCTTACCATGCCAAACAAGGTTTAATTACATATCTCGAACGCTCCATACTCTTATGGTGTTTCGGGAAAATGCAAATCCACGGAACGATTCCTTA
This sequence comes from Avena sativa, assembly GCA_916181665.1. NCBI lineage: Eukaryota > Viridiplantae > Streptophyta > Magnoliopsida > Poales > Poaceae > Avena > Avena sativa. The sequence continues at coordinate 144,619,899 of OV702280.1, forward strand.
AATCTTAGGTATCATGCTAAACTTGTAACTCAAATATCTTCCTTTATGATCTTATCATAAACTATTTATATTCTTGTTACAATGATTTTGCACTTCATCTTGAAAGTCCTTGAACTTTTCAAATGTTTCACACTTCATCCTTATTAAGTAAATATTCATATATTCCCTCAAATTTTCGGAGAAAGCATATGAAGTTGAAATCCATCGCTCTTGACTACACATAATGAACTTCATACAACAATATGTACAAGTTCCAATAAGCTAGTCATTCGTTCCCTTTTGCCCTATGAACGAAGTTTTAATTATCTCTAGGAAAGTTTCACAAGCGTCATTTGATCAAAAATCAAAAGACTCCAAAATTCCACACACATGGAGTTTCTTCATGTTTTCTTTCCAATATAATTTAAATGGCGATGTCACTTCCTAAGTGATCTTTCAATCAATTTGTCTTTCGACATTTTTAGCACTAGTTTTATGGATGTGATTTCTCCAACGAGATTTGCGAATCATCCATCTTTTATGGATTACGGAAATTATTTGAACAACCCTTTTGTTCTCATAATACCTGATAAAACAAATCTTGAAGGAAAGCTTTGATGTTTAACGAGCAACACAATAACCCTTTATTTGTTCTCGATGAACATCATCACATATTCTTTTGCTAGTTACTTTAGGCCATTGTAGTTCATGAATTCTGTTGTTTCGTATGACGATTCATACCAACAAATTCAGTATCAAATACTTAAGAACCACATTGTTTAATAAGCAAAGAATATAGCCATAACATGTATATCATCTATATACTTAAACTGAACAATTCTAGTCTTTCTTTTCTGCCATATATTTATGAGATTCTCTTTCAGTATTTATTTTCAGTTTGAAAGAATCTATCAACATCAATAGTGGAGTCATACATATGACACATAGTCCAAAGCGTGTATATTTAAATACCAATGTCTTTGGACTTGCACTTTGAAGTAGATCACCATTATCAAATGTTTGGTGTTCTTTCAAATTCCTTTCTTTAGTAATCTCTTGGTGTAGTAAACATTTTACCTACATCAAATATTCACCCTTATCATGGAATCGTCCATGATCAAGCTACTTTTAGCTTATAACGATGAATTACGAGTATAATGTTGCTATCAAAAACCTTTTGGAGGATTAGGACAACAAGTGTTTCCAACCTTTTGCAAATTCTCATCAAATATGAGAACATGAATTTTGCCATATTATACTCTATCATGTTGTAACCAAAACTTCGTTTCAGATATCACAATATCTTCCACACATCATGGTTTCTGAAACTACTCTTTCAGATCCTAGATAACCTTGATATTAAGACAATCCTTTGAATATCAAGAATCATGGAGACAAACATGATACTCATACACTAACTCTTGGAATTGTCACTCTTGTTTTAATACCAATTATTAAACTTCATGGAGTAACCGGAACTTTACTGAAAGTTTGCAATAGGACTTTTAAACTTTAGATTAACACTTCAAAACAATACGATACCAGTTCGTAAAGTAACTAACCAGAATTCTATAGTTCTATCATCTCAATTATAACTAAGCGTAAGGTGGTAAACGGATGCCAATGACTACAACAACTATGCAAATTCACTTTGATTTAATTTATGATAAATAGTGTTCAACTTTTAATCATATTGCCGTTGAACTCCCGCTCAAAACAATATCCCTCACATTGTTTTAGTGATCACACGAACCAAATCCACCACATCAAAACCGATCATCACGAGAGTTGATGTAGCTTCAATGGTGAACAATCAACATGTTCATCATATCTACTATATGACTCATGCTTTACCTTTCGGTGATCCGTGTTCCGAGACCATGTCTGTACATGCTAGGATCGTCAAGATCAACCTTAGCTTCCGCATGAGCAAATCTGGCTTGCTCACGTTGTATACACTTGCGGAATCTAACACACCCGATCATCACGTGGTGCTTCGAAACAACGAGCTTTAGCAACGGTGCTTACTAAGGATGAACACTTTAAAACTTGAAATTGTGTGCTTGAGGGATCATCTTATAATGCTACCGTCGTGAACTAAGCAATACAAGATGCATAAAAGGATTAACATCACATGCAATTCATAATATGTGATATGATATGGCCTTTCTTCTTGTGCTTCCGATCTCCATCTTCAAGAACGAACATGATCTCCATCATCACCAGCATTGCATCAAGGTCAATGACGCCGCTCCATGGTTGTCTTCCACCAGCTTCAACTATTACAACTACTTTGAACAGACAAGCGGGTCTTAACAGAATTTAAAAACAACCATATGGCTCCTGCCGGTTTCCAACTTACAATAAGGAACATTGCATACATCATATATAATCACAATCATGGCCATATCACATCACTGCACACCCCTGCAAAACAAATTTAGACGCATCTACTTTCTTTGCATATTTTACGTGGTTTGGGGCTTTCAATAAGTGTCGTTCTAACTTACGAACAAGAACCACAACATTGATACCAGTATTGTTAATCACCCGTTGTAAATTGGATCTTAACTATGCTAGGAGAAACAGGCACCCGCAAAGCCACTTATGCAATACAAGTTGCATGTCAAGTGTGGAGCAAGTCTCATGAACGATGTCATGTAAGGTTAGCCCGGGCCGCTTCATCCCAACATACCGCAAGATGCAAAGTACACAAGAAGCAATCGACAATAAAATCATCAACGCCCACAATGACCATTGTGTTCTACTCGTGCAAACAGATCTACATTTAGACACGGCTCTGATACCATTGTAGGGGTTCGTAGCATGGAAAACAAAAATTTTCTACCGCATACAAACAAACAAGCCAAGATCTATCTACTAGATTGTAGCAACGAGTCGATAGAGGAACTCACCCTCGAAGATTCCAAAGTGGTTAACGAGAGCAGATTCTCGTGGATGATGTAGTCGTACACTCCCGATGTCAAGATCGCGCAGACGATCCTTCCGGCATTGCGTTCCGGCAGTGCTCCCGCAGTCGGTCACACGTTCGGTACTCGACGAAGACCTTCCTCTCCCTTGTTCCAGCAGGCAGCGGAGGTTGTAGCACTCTCCTCGCAATTCCGGCAGCACGACGGCGTGGTACCGGAAGTAGAGGGGAGATCTTGCAGGACTTCGCCTTAAGCCGGAGTGAGTATGGATGATCTAGGGTTTAGACACACCAATTAGAAGGGGCTAAACCAGCGGCTAGGGCAATTAGAAGCTCTAACTCGGCGGCTTGGGAGAAATCCCTAGGCTGTGGCTAGGGTTTAGGTTTAGAGGGAGGCAACTTGTGTGTCTAGGAGGGGAGCCTTGCCCCTCCTCTTATAGGTGGAGGGAGGCGCGCCTGGGGAGGGGAGTCCCTCCCCAACTCGGACCCAAGGTGGGCCGGCGGTGGGAGGAGGAACTCCTCCCCCAAGTCGGTTTCAAACCTCCTTCTCCTCTTTCCCAAAACTAGCCGTTTGACTTTCAAACTAGCCGCTTGACTTTTTCAAACTAGGATTTGAATAAACCCTCTATTTTGGTACAGCGATGACACCTAGTACATGATGCAATCATATCAACTTGATATAAAACATTCATGTACCCTTTCCCCTCCGGAGTGCCGGACATTCCGGAACCTTCTAGAACATTCCTGATGAAAACACCGGAATCATTCCCAAACTCCGAAACAGGACTTTCCTTATATGAATCTTATTCTCCGGACCATTCCGGATCTCCTCGTGATATCCCGGATCCCATCCGAGACTCCGAACAACATTCGGTCTCTTACTCATTATTCCATAACTACTCAACAACATCGAATCCTTAAGTGTGTCTCCCTACGGTTCGTGAATTATGCGGACATGATCGAGACACTTCTCCGATCAATAACCAATAGAGGAATCTGGAAATTCATATGGCTCCCACATATTTCTACGATTACTTTGCGATCGAATGAACCACTTACATACGATACCAATTTCCCTTTGTCTCACGATATTTTACTTATCCGAGGTTTTGATCGTCGGTATCTCTGCATACCTAGTTCAACCTCGTTACTGATAAGTACTCTTTTCTCGTTCCCGTGATATGTGATCCCTTGTGAGCCAGTCACATGCTTGCAAGCTAATTGGATGACATTTCACCGAGAGGGCCCAGAGTATATCTATCCGTCATATGGATGGACAAATCCCACTCTTGATCCATGTGCCTCAACACATACTTTCCGAACACTCAATGCCACCTTTATAGCCACCCAGTTACGGTGTGGTGTTTGATGTCATCAAAGCATCCTTCCGGTGATGGTGATTAGCATGATCTCATGGTCGAAGGAATTAGGTTACTATGTATCAGAAAGCTTATAGCAAATGAACTATATTAAATGACTTGATCTTTATGCTACGCTTAACTATAGGAGTATGTCCATCACATCATTCTCCTAATGATATGACCCTGTTGTTAATAACATCTCTATGTTCATGATCAGGAAACCATGATCATATATTAACCAACAAGCTAGTTTAACAAGAGGCTTTACTAGGGACTCTTTTATGTTTACAAATCACACAAGTATTAATGTTTTCGGTTAATACAATTATAGCATGGTATGTAAACATTTATCATAAGTATGAAGATATGATAATAACCACTTTATTATTTCCTCTTGGGCATATCTCCAACATCCCCACTACTAGGAAAACGGCTATAGGTAATCAGCACATCCGTGGCTCACATGGTTGAAGTGCCCCACGGCTAAAACAGGCGTGGCTCACCTGTGGGCAGTGCCCTACTAGTAACTAGAACAACCGTGGCGCACATGACTATAGTGCGCCACAGATATGTGTGGGCCAGGGCCTTGTTGGCCGCACGCCAAACATCTGTAGCGCACTATAGTCATGTGCTCCATGGTTGTTAGTGCCAACCGTGGCGCACATTGGGGGGGGTGCGCTACGCCTAAGCGCATGCCCCCCTCTGCTGTGAAACGGCCACAAACATCTGTGGCGCACTCTGCCTTGTGCGCCACAGGGAGTAGGAACATCCGTGGCGCACATGGCATAGTGCGCCACGGATGTTTCTACTCCCTGTGGCGCACTAGGGCCGTGTGCTCCACGGATGTGTCGATTTTTTTAGGACAGCACTTTATGTGCACATGTGTGACCACATCCACCACCCCACACTTCACTTTCCCCTTCTTCTTCCTCCTTAGATCTAGTCAGGATCTTCTCCTTCCCACCTCAATTTCTCCACCCATTCACCATTTTTAGCATGTAAAACTTGCTTTGGATGTTACATAAGTAATAGAGGAAGGTCTCCGGTCTCTCATCTCCTTCTCCGGTCGACGCGCGCACCTCTCCTTTCCATCTTTCTCGCGATCGGTCTCTCATATCGGTAAGTTGTCCATGTAAGGATGTGTTCATGTGTATATGGATGATGTGCTCATATGTATGTAGATGATCTATGCTCATGATGTGTGTATGGAGAGGATCGATGGTCATATATGTGTGTGTATATGGAGGGTATCGATGATGCTCATGCATGTGTGTATGGAGAGGATAATGATATGTTCATGTGTGTATGGATCGGTCTCTCTCTCTCTTGTGTTTGTATGTGAACAAGTTGCCATTTGTTTTGCCAAAATGTTGATTCATTTCCATTTTGTCAAGACTTTGGCATTTCTCAAAGGTCCTAATTTTAGGATAGGTCATGCCGAAATTTTCTATCGACCATTGCATGCATGCATTCATTATGTGGTTCTAATAGACTTCAAAATTGTACCGTGTACACCGTGCAGGCAAAAATGGTCCGCATAATGAGTGAAGGCATTGTGGCTAGATTTTTGAAATGTGCGACGGCCGACATGATACGAAATAACAAGAAAGATATAAGATGTCCGTGCAGAAGATGCAAACTCAACTGGGTGATCGACCCAGATTCCGGGAATCTGCAGGCGCACCTGCTCCGCCATGGTTTCATGGATGGATACACTCGTTGGATAAGCGATGACATAGACGATGGAGACGGTGAAGGTGGCCAACATGACGATGATCATCATCACGGCGAGAACGGGCGAGATGATGAAGAGTCTCCTGGAGATGGTGAAGGTGCGGAAGCAGACCGGGATGATGATGATCTAGATGCCGGAGGAGCAGACGACGATGGAACAACGTCAGGCTGGGTGTCGGACCCTTATGTGCAAGAGCTGCTTCTCAAGCAGACGAGTAACGCCAGGGCTGCCGCTAGAGAGAAATCCACGCTTGCGCAACTTGAGAAAGATGCGGTTACTCCATTGTATGAAGGATGCAGGCCCGATGATACCCGGTTGAATGTAACGCTCAAGGTTATGGAGATGAAGGCAAAACACAAATTGAGCGACGCAAGCTTCGACGATATGATGGCATTCTGACACGATCGTCTCCCGGAGGGGAACACATGTCCAACTAGTATCGAGGATGCCAAGAAAATCGTCTGTCCTCTCGATCTACCGCACGTTAGATATCACGTATGCATCAACGATTGCATCATTTATCGGGGTGAGGACGCGGAGAAAACCACATGTCCGGTGTGCGGCGTGAGTCGATACAAGAAAGGGAAGAAAGCACCTTGAAAAGTGGTATGGTACTTTCCTATCACTCCTCGTCTGCAGCGCTATTTCGCGGACCCTAAGGAAGCGAAGCTCATGCGATGGCATGCGGAAAGGAAGAAGCCAGGAGATGATGATGATGACCCCGAAAAGGATGAGCTGCTGACGCACCCTTCAGATGCTAGCCAGTGGAAAGCATTGGACCTCGAATTCCCATAATTCGGTGGAGATTCGAGGAACATCAGGCTTGGTGCGAGCACTGATGGACTCAATCCGTTCGGTAGCCAGAGCAGCACGAACAGCACTTTGCCCGTGTTTGTATGGATGTACAACCTCCCTCCATGGCTGTGCATGAAGAAGAAGTACATACAAATGAGTATGCTAATTCAAGGGCCGAAACAACCTGGTACCGACATCAATCTGTATCTCGGGCTGTTGAAAGAGGAGCTAGCCACGTTATGGGAATCTGGAGCCAATACTTACGACGCCGTCGCACAAGATTATTTCACTATGAGAGCCGCATTGGTCACTACGGTGCAAGACTATCCAGGTTGCGGGTATATCTCGGGGCAGGTTATCCATGGATTCTGCGCATGCGTTAGGTGCATGGATAACACAAGCTATCTCCAACTAGAGAAAGATCCAGGGTCATCGGAAACCGTGTTCATGGCACACCGGAGGTGGCTCGGCAAGAATGATCCATGGAGAAAACGTGGAGACCTGTTCGATGGCAAATTAGAGATTCGAGGAATCCCAGAGCGTAGGAGCAGCGAAGAAGTGGAAGAGTTGCTAAAAAACTGGAAAGATTGTCCTAATCCTGGAAACAAGCGAAAGAGGAAGCAACAAGACAAGCCGCTGATGAAGGTATGGAAAACAAGGTCTGTTTTCTGGGAGTTGCCATACTGGAAGTTTCTCCGCACGCCTCATAGCCTCGACATCGTGCATATCACGAAAAACGTGTGCGAGAGTCTGGTCGCCACCATAATCAACATGCCAGATAGGACGAAAGATGGTCCGAAAGCAAGGCACGACCTGATATGCTTGGGTATCCTGAAGGAGCTTCACGGAGGACGCACTACTCCTGATGATCAGGAAGATGACGATGATCATGAGTCGGAGACGACACAAGGTCGTCGGAAGGGTAAAAAGTTCAAGAAGAACGAATATTACTGCCCTCCTTCTTGCTTCACTCTAAGCCAGGATGAGATCAAACAGTTTTTCAAGTGCCTTCTAGGAGTCAAATTTCCTTACGGCTACGCGGGCAAGATAAGCAGATACCTAGACGAGGCGAAGCAGAGGTTCAGTGGCATGAAGTCTCACGACTGTGCCGTGCTAATGACGCAGGTACTTCCGGTCGCACTAAGAGGGATAATGGACGAGGACGTCCATGAAATGTTATTTGGCCTATGCAAGTTTTTCGACGTCATCTCTAGGAAGTCGGTTGGCGTGAATCAGCTCGGGAGGCTACAGGAGGAGATCGTGGTGATACTATGTGAGATTGAGGTCTACTTCCCACCCGCATTCTTTGACATTATGGTGCATCTGCTGGTCCATGTCGTGGAGGACATCGTACAACTCGGGCCGATGTTCCTCCGCAGCATGATGGCGTTCGAAAGGATGAACAGACACATCAAAGGATACGTTCGCAACAGGTCCCGTCCAGATGGAAGCATAGCCAAGGGCTTTCTGGCCGAAGAGTGCATCTCTTTCTGCACGAATTATCTAGACATCGAGAACCCTGTCGGTCTTCCCGTCAACAGGCACCTTGGCAAGCTCGACGGATCTGGTCACCGAGAGGGTCATCGCATACTGCATGCAGACTTCGATTTTTGACGCGCAGACTTTGATCGAGCAAACCTTGTTGCGCTACAGCATTTAGAACTGGTCGATCCTTGGGTACAGAAGCACAAAAGGTTAATCGAGAAGAATTACAGTGACCGGGGCATACAGAGGACGCAGGGAGAAATAATCAAAGAGCACAACTTAGATTTCACGCGTTGGTTTAGGTAGACGCTCCTTGATAATCCCCCGCGATCGCATTCTTCTGACACGGAAAAGATCATATTCACCTTGTCACAGGGACCGATGCAAAACCTGGTGACCTATCAGGCGTATGATATCAATGGCTACACATTCTACACGGAGGAAAAGGACAACAAGTGTGATTATCAGAACTCTGGCGTAACGTCGGAATTCTACACCGATGACAACATGAAGGAAAGATTCTACAGAAGAATCGAGGAGATCTGGGAGCTCGACTACTGTGGATAAAAGGTGCCGATGTTCCGTGTCAGATGGGCAAAGAGCGTCGAAAGAGAAGATCGGTAATTCACAAGCATGGTTATACCCGGAGCAGCCAAATCCAAGGCCACCGGTGCAAACGTGGCCGCGGAAAATGAACCGTGGGTACTGGCTACCAAAGTGGACCAATGTTTTTTCATTACCGACCCGACAAAGCCTAGCCGTGTTGTCACGAGGAGAGGAAAAAGAAACATCATCGGAATGGATGGAGTCGCCAACGAGCAAGACTTCGACCAGTACGGCGATCCAAAGATTGAAGATGACGACGACTACGATGCAACAACATACATCACAAGAAGAAAAAGGACAACCCTACCCAAAAAAGGTAGCCCGTTCGAAAGAAGAAACATTAAAGTGCCGGGGCTAAATTATTCAACCGCGACAAAGAAGGGAAAAAAGATTGTAAAACGCTAGCTCAAAAAAGATTGTAATATTCATGGACAAATTATTATGAAATTTAGTTATACTTTGAATCATATTTGTAACACTTTTATGACATATATCACCACTTTTGGGCATTTTTGGAATATTTAAAAGTATTTTAAAAACAAAACAAAACTTGTATGGCATATATCACCACTTTTGGGCATTTTTTGGAACATTTAAAAGTATTTTTAAAATAAAAATAAAAAAGTGGAGCACCAGGATTCGAACCTGGGTGCTCATAGTTTAGAATAGAGCTAAGGGGCAGAACCAGTGGGATAAGGCAATACTAGTGTTAACTAGTGGGGTGGCCACCCTCTTATCTGATAGTCCAACCCACATAGGCGTAGCGCACCCTGGCCAAGTGTGCTACGGTTATCCATAGCGCACTTGGCCAGGGTGCGCTACGCCTATGTGTGTTGGACTAGTCAACCGCGCATGCCACGTCCGCCTCTCTCATCCCCGCATCTCACAAACACCGCCACCGCCGTGCTGCGCTCTCGATCCGCCACCGTGCCGCTGCTTTCTCGATCCGCCACCGCCGCGCTGTGCTCTCGAGGAGGAGGAGGCCCGCGCCGCTTGTGGAGGAGGAGGATCTCGCGCCGCTCGAGGAGGTGGAGGCCGCCGTCGTCCGCCCGTCGTCCGCCCGTCAGAGGTGAGCGTCGCCCCTCCCCTGTCTCTCCCTCTGTCCCTCTCTCTCCCTCTCTCTCCCTCTGTCCCTCTCTCTGCCTCTTTATGGTGGCCTCGGACACGCCGGAGTGGATGTCTGAGCTCGCGCAGCCTTTCCAGCATGCTTTGTAGACGACGATGCGCGCGCCAGGGGCAATGCCGATGGCTCTGCCTTTAACGTAGTTGACAGGGAAGGAAAGGAGTTTGTCAGATTTGTTAACATGTGATTTGTTGCCAAGAGAAAACGTCCTGAGAAATTGAGAGCATAATAATAAGATAATAGACATGATGCTCTAGTCATTGCTCCTTACCATCCCCAGTTTCTTTGCAAGAAGGCAGTACATGGTGCTCTAGTCATTGCTGAGTTTGATTAAGACCACAAGTGCTAGAATAGTACATTGCCTGGTAGATAGAGTAGCTTGGTAGATAGCTTACGGTTCAGAGTAAGCAGTAGCATGGTTCATGGTCTCCAGCAGTAGCAAGATCTCCATTGGTTACAGTAAAAGGACCTTCCCATGTTTTGCAAAACGTACAAAGGAAGGAACCACACTGGCAGGCGCGATGTTTTCCTCCTGGTGAGCAGGACGAAGTCACCATGGATTCTCCACAGATGCAGAAATGTGATTTAGAAATCAAGATTTTCTAAATTCTAGTACTAGGTGAAAAGCAGACTCATGATATTGCTCACATATGTAGGCAATTAGCTTTAATCAAACTTCAAAAGTTTGATAAAAATAACCTTCCAAAGTTTTGCAACAACCCGGGGAAGAGTAGAAAGATTCTGAATTTTCTCTCTTTTTCCATGATGACCTTCCTACTACTGTTCGTTGCATTGAAATCGCTTTGAGATTTCTCTCGTGTATCTGATCAACATCTTGCACCCCATATAGGTGGATTATAATACTAATTATGGTTGATAGGTGGTGGAGTAATTAGAAAGAGAGTAGAAGTAGTGGCATGAATTAGCATCTGGGAACTAAAAGAATAAGTTATTTTCTCTGTTCAGGTCATTTCCATCATATGAGCACAACTGAATGCTATTTTCTTTTTTCAAGAGACCTAGCAGGCTTTAGTTGACAGAAACATGTATGCTTGGGTTTTAGTTGCTGTTGTGTATGCTCATATGTGTTATTTTATTTTTTCAAGATACCTAGCAGGCTTTAGTTATTTTCTTTCCATCATATGCTTGGTGCCTGGTGAATCCAGATGATAACTGTAAATGCCCATTGCTTGATGTGGCTGGGCATGTTGATGCATTCTTAACCAATGTGTTTTCAACCTAGATGTTTTTGTGGTGAGTTTTTATGAATCACTCAATGTGTTTTCATATTCCTAGTATTTTGTATTTTGTTTCAGTTGCTTAAGCTGTGGTAGCTTGTAGCTTGTAGCTTGTAGCAGTTAGCTTGTAGCTTGTCCAAACCTGAACATCAGTTTAGGACTTCTTATGTGCTGCTAAGTCCAAACCTGAAACTATTGTTTATCCTATGCGAAACTTCTTATTCAGCATTATAGTTAGCCATTTTATGCTTGCTAAAACCTGAAACTGCTAAGTCCAAACCTGAAACTGCTAAGTCCAAACCTAAAACCTGGCCATTTATGCTTGATGTATTGTTGTTTGTTGGCCATTTATTCTGGTTGCTCCATTTTTGCCTGAAACTGAATCTGCTTGATGTACTGGTTGTGTTGGCCATTTATGTGCTGGCTGTGTTGGCCAGATTATCCTATGTGACCAGATTATGTGCTGGTTGTGTTGGCCATTTATTGTGTGCTGGTTGTGCTGGCTATGATGGCCATTTATTGTGTGCTAGCTATGCTGGCCATATATATGCAGCTTCTTGTATGAAATGAGTCCCGATTTTTGCAGGAATGTTGATTAACTTCCGTTTCGGCAGAAATCGGGCACTCCTAGTTTAAGAAAATTAGCAAAGGTCATGCCGGATTTTTCCGTGCATTTAACCAATTATTTGTTTTTTATTAGTGCGAAGATGTGTGACAACGACGAGGCTGGATGATCTAAGCGCATCAGCGCTGAAGGAGAACTCAGACCTCCGAATAAACAATTGACATTCTGGGAGGCGGCCCAGCGGCTAGAAGACGATGAAGAATACCATCCTTCGGAGAGCGAGGATGATGAGATGGAAGACGCGGAGGAAGAAGCCGAAGGAACGACGGACGATGAAACCACTGATGGCAGCGAGGGCACAGGGAGTGGTAGCAATCCTTCTAAGAAGAAGAAGAAGAAGCCGAAGGACCGGCGCCCGAACACGGTCGGCACAGTCAGGGAGGAAATTACCGAAGTGAGCCCATCAGGGGTTCCTTTGGAGCCCGCCCTTGTCGTCAAAGGGTACGGTGGGAAAGTGGCGGCGATCACCCGGACAACCATCTCGATCAACACCGAGAATCTCCGGCATAAATATAATGGCCACTTGCGCACACTCCTCTTCGAGAAGCTGCATGCAAGATACAAGTTCCCCGCTAAGTATCAGAACACAAATTATCATGGGAACGAAGTAAACAAATCCGCCCTCACAAAGATGAGCACCGCCCTGGCCAGCTGGAGAACCCGGATAAAGAAGAAGATCTATAAAGAAGGCAAAAGTCTCGAGGAGATCTAGAAGATTGACCCGCAGATCACCGAAGATCAGTTTCGGGAGTTCAAGGAGAGGTGTGAACCCGAAAGAGCCCTGGCCAATAGTAATCGGGGAAAGGTGCTGCAGGCGATGAATATAGGTCATCACCACCTCGGATCTGGTGGATACAGAACCGCGGAGGCCAAATGGAATAAGGAGGATGAAGAGTATAGATCCAAGGGGATAGAAAACCCCTTTGCTAAATTCGAACCCGGGCAGGTTCGAAACTTCATCAGGGCCCGTTACCATGTGGACCCAAAAACCAAACAACCCACCGCGGATCCTGCGGTGAAGGAATTCGAGGAAATTGTGGTAAGTATAATCTAATTACCGCGGATCAACTCGATTGCAATCTAATCGATGATCTAAATGATTCACTGTTACTTCTTCTGCAGGAGGAGGAAATTGTTGCTAGTCATGGATCCCAGGGTTCCTCATCCCAGGGGTCGACGGCGGCCACCCGGTGGGATAACCCTTTTAACAGGGCGATGAACCGGGCCAAGAAAATAGAGCCGGTTACGAAGAAGCCGTCGTCGGTTGGCTGTCTGGCCGGCCTCGGGGGTAAGAATTGGGTGGATCATTTTGGTCCACCGCTAAGGATGCATGTGGCGCTGTCGGGAAGGAGCGAGGAGGAAAACCGCGAGGTTCAAGAACTTAAGGCACAAGTGGCGCGGATCCCGCAGATCGTCCAAGACAACCTGGCAATCACCCTCACGTCCTTCCTGCCTACCTTGGTGGAGTCAATAGCGAACTGGAGTGCGGGTGGTCGAGTAGGGCCGTGCCCGATTCCAAGCATGGTCAGCAGCCACTCGAACAACATGGCGCCTCCGAATCAGGCGAACTACGTGTTCGTGACTCCGCCCGCTAGCACCGCGGTGCCGCAAGTGTTGGTGACTCCCCCTGCCATCACCGCGGCGCTGGAGTACATGTTGGTACCCCCTGCCATCGTCGCGGCGGCACCGGAGCTCCAAGCACCCGTCGGTAGGGAGAATACACCGGCGGCCAGCACCGCGCCATCAAGCAGCCCTTCCGTCTCTTGCACGCCCGTCGCCGTATGCGGTGCGTCGAAATTAGCCGATCTCGACGCCATCACGGTAAACAAATTGCTTTAATTACCGCCTTTCATGCCATCTATTACTCTTATGGCATCTCTGACGACGCCGTACATGTTTTCCGCAGACGGATGTTCCTTGCACTCTCTTATGCTATGTGAACAACGAGCTGAGGGATGTTGCCAAGGGTACCATCGTTCAACCCTTGCAGTGCACGTTCCACTAAAGGCCGATGTCAGATAGCGTGCACAGGGTTAAAATTAGTCGGGTGCTAAGGGGCTGCGACGACCTGGAACCTCCCATTCAACCCCCAGGAGCGGATGAAGAAGAGCCGTCTGTCCTCAGAACTTTCTTCGGCTTATTCTTGCTATGGCCAAAGAGCATGATCCGTTTGGGGATGACGGGGGCCATCACGCCACAGACAACAGCACCGCCTGTCGTGCCAGCGACAAGCGGTGGCAAGGCCCCCTTACCGCCCTCGCCGTCACCTCCACGCGGTGGGTCGGATGATCATGTTGATGATATGCACATGGCGCAGGATCCGGCCGAGGACGACGAAGACTGGAATGATCACTTCTTCAGCACTCAGTTTGGCAACGAAGAAGACCTAGCTGGTGGCCCCACAGAGAAAGCCACTATCACCAAGCGTCTGTTTGGTTCTCAGGAGACGCCTCCAGCTTGTGCCTTTACAGAGCCAGCTGATACAACCAACCGGCCCTTTATTCTAAGCCCTGACACACTACATAGGGCGGCCGGTGCTCAGATTGCGGTGTCTGCCCGCTCTCCAAAAGGAAAAAAGGGCAGGAAAAGAAAATCTAGCAGCTCGAGCCAGCCGGTGGCGTCAACAACTGCGAATCCGATCAGGTTTCGGGACGGGCCACCAAGACCCGAGGGTATTATGTGGAGGATTCATGTGGCGGGTGAGCCCATGCTACCTAAGAATTTGCAGAAGCTCGCCAGTTCGGAACTGCAGAGTGTGCATGACGGCGTGCTGACGATAAAGAGAAGCCTTCTATCGGAGAAAGATCCCTCGCACCCGGTATTCATGGTTAAGGTGCCACCAGGCTTAGGCTTCGTCGATAATGCCCCTGCGGATCTGTTCTTCCTGCGGTTCGACGACATCTTCAATATGTTCCACCTATACCCGCTGCACTATACCATGGTCCGTCTGTTTTCTCTCAGCCTGGCCATGTAGATCATTAGAGAGAACACACCGAGCATCGCTATAGTGGACCCCTACTACATGCGTGACGGCTGCTTGGGTTCCCCCGCCGAACGACGTATCGTGGCCTCGTACCTAAAAAGAATCCTCGTGGCGAACAAGACAAAGGAATACATTCTCGTGCCTTACTTTCCCGAGTAAGTCGTTATTCACTCGCCACCGTCGATTGGCTTTATTAGATCATCATCATTCTTTTTCCAACACATTCCATTTGAATTTTTTGGGCAGAGATGAACACTGCACGCTCATCTCCTTATTGCCGAAGCATCTCCACGCCACGTATTTCGACTCGGGGAGTCTAGAAAAGAAGAAAAACTACGACAAGATCAAGGAAGTTCTGGATGATGCTCTCACTGGCTTTGCCTCGACGGAAGGCACCACCTTCGTGCGTACGAAGGTCAAGTTCGGCAGGCACGTCTTCAACCACGTAACGGAGTTCCCCTGCGTGAAGCAGCCGGAAAACAGTAAGAAGGAAGCCTACTACGCACTCCATCACATGAGGGCGTTCCTACTTGACCAGCAGAATTCTACGCTTCCAGATCATCTCAAATAGTGGGCCGAAGCAAAGGCCAAGATCAATGATTCGGATATTAGACAAGAGATGTATCGCATCCAGCAGCAGTTTGGGGCAAGCATCTTTCGTGATTTCATGACTTCGGGGGGGATCTTCTACGGAGGAAATATCCCGAATAACCGTGACATAGAAGATCGCCTAGAGATGCAGGGTGACTATAGGAAGTTCATGACGAGAAAAGGCGTCCTCCCGTTCCCTAAGCCGAGCCAGAAGGCTTGATGTTGCCTAGTTGTGTAGTTACAAACTATAGATGACCTTTGTGTGTGTGTGGACAAGTGTACTTATCTTATTAGGTTTATGAATCATCGCTTACTTATTTTGCTTATTATTATTATATATCAATCAATGCTTGGTTTTTTTGCTTACTCTTTGGTCCTTTGCTCACTTTGGTCCTTCTTTTTTTCCTTACTATTTTTTTGAGAATAGTGCCGATGATTGAAATGTCGTGGCACACTATATATGTGAATGTGCTACGAAGGGATTGTGAGCCTTGTGAAATGAACAAGTCCAGGTCTTGTGCATCCTACTTGGCTCACCGTTCCATCGTAGCATATTCCTATGTCCAACGACCTATGTATATATATGAGTCATTCTTTTCGAGTTATTTTTGTCTTTTTCGAGAATAATGCCGATGATTGAAATGTCATGCCACACTATATATGTGAATGTGCTATGATGGGATTGTGAGCCTTGTGATATGCACAAGTCCAGGTCTTATGCATCCTACTTGGCTCACGGTTCCATCATAGCATATTCCTGTCCAACGACCTATGTATATATATGAGACATTCTTTTCGAGTTATTTTTGTCTTTTTCGAGAGTATGCCGATGATTGAAATGTCGTGGCACAATATATATGTGAATGTGCTATGACGGGATAGTTAGCCTTTTGATATGCACAAGTCCAGGAATTGTGCATCCTACTTGGCTAATTGTTCCGTCATAGCATATTCCTGTGTCCAATGACCTAGCTAGTTATATATGAGGCATTCTTTTCGAGCTACTTTGGTCTTTTTCGAGAATAATGCCGATGATTGAAATGTCATGGCACATTATATATGTGAATGTGCTACGATGGGATTGTACGCCTTGTGCTATGCACAAGTCCATGTGTTGTGCATCCTACTTGGCGTACGGTTCCATCGTAGCATATTCCTGTGTCCAACGACCTATGTATATATATGAGACATGCGTTTTGAGTTACTTTGGTCTTTTTCAAGAATAATGCCGATGATTGAAATGTCGTGGCACACTATATGTGAATGTGCTGCGATGGGATTGTTCGCCTTGTGCTATGCACAGGTCCAGGTGTTGTGCATCCTACTTGGCGAACAGTTCCATCGTAGCATATTCCTGTGTCGAACAACCTAGTTATATATGAGGCATGCTTTTTGAGTTTGGTCTTTTTGATTTAGGAGTACTTTCTATAAGTGTATCTTCATATGCGACTTTAATTATATATGTTTTTTTTCAATCACCGGTTAATTATTATTGTTAACTTATAGATGACGTGGTACGTCGTGTACAAGGGGCGGGTTCCCGGAGTCTACGATGATTGGGAAGACTGCCGGAGACAGGTGCACCGTTTTAGCGGCAATAGATACAAAGGGTACAACACTATGGCGGAGGCGGAAGCTAGATACACGGGCTATCTAGCGGGAGTTAGGACAAGGAACCGGATGAAGACCTACACCTTCGTCGCGGCGGTGATCATGCTTATCTTCTTTGGTTATTTATCCCGTGTTTGTGTCTAGCTAGTTTAGATGTCTAGGCGAGCTTCCGAGCTCTAACTTGTTCAATCGACACATGTATTCGCATGTCACCAACTACTACTTTGTAACTTGATCGAAACAATGTAACTTAGACTATTTCTTCATGTATGAGACTTATCTATATGTATTTGTTTCAATCTTGTTTTTCATATTGTGTATTTATATATATAATTGTATATCTTGTATCTGTGTGTATATATCTGCTGTAATATTGTATATAATCTGGCTCGGAAATTAAAAAAAAACAAAAAATACATCTGTGGCGCACATGATCTACCTTCTGTGGCGCACTACACCTAAAGCGCACTATGGAAGCTTAGTGGCGCACTTGGTAGTGCGCCACAGAAGATCCTAGGGGTAGCGCACCTGCCCAAACATCTGTGGCGCACTAGCAGGTGCGCTATGCCTGTCTCTACACAACCGTGGCGCATTAGGCAGTGCGCCACGGCTAAGAGATAGCCGTAGCGCAAGGCACGTGGCGCACTGCTAGTGCGCCACAGATGATGTTTTCAGGTGCGCCACTAAAGGCCGTTTTCCTAGTAGTGCCCGGCCTATCAGTGCATTATTCAGAACATCCACAGCTTCATGCAAGGTCTCAATCTCCTGTCCCTGGACCACCATACCATTGCTGGCGAAATCTACTATCTCCTTTACCATCATCACTTTCTCAGCTAGAGCTCCATTATCCCTTTACATATCCTCTATGTGCCTCCGCCACGGCGGCATGTTGTTCCTGTCGCCCGGGGTAACCACAGTGTTCCCATTCTCATCACGCCTTCCGTAGTCACGGTAGGGTGAGTCTTCTGGCAGCAGGTGTCGGACAAGGTGGCACTGGCATGATAGGGCTTCATGCAGGCCAAGTTTATTCCAAGTCCCCAGTTGCAGTATGTCTTGGTGTAGACCAGATGCACAGGGTTTGGCAAGGCGGCATCACTGAAGATGAAAGTGGTGATCTCCCAGGCGTCCTCGCCATATCAATAGGTGTATAGTCTTCTTCCCTTGAACATGGGCAGTGGCAATCCAAATGACTGCGAGAGCTGTGCCAACTGTCTTGCAAAGGGCCTTGGTGACTCCATCGTTGCATACTCAGTCCTGACTTCTCCCATCTATCAATTTAAGAGGAAAGTGTGAGAATAGCATATGGTAAAGATTTACGAGAGTGAAAGGCATAAGATGAAAGACAGAGTTAATATAAGCTTTAATAATTCTATGGCTTCCTATTCCAAACCTAGGTCACGATCCTACAATCGACACACGGGCTCTGGTACCATCCTATAACACTACGGTTCTGAAAAGACCGTAGCTTCTATGTGACATGCCAATCCCTGGATCGGTTCATTGGCTCACAATAGAATAAAGATGAATAACATAGAAAAATATCCGTGCATCATAAATAACGAAGATCCAGAGTATCATTATTACAATAAGGGCTTAGCTCAAGGCTAGCTCATCTTATTCAAGTATCAACATAAATAGAATAAATCCTCCATTCTTCAAATTGCCCACAAGTGAACAAGTGCCGAGTGGAGTACCGTGGCCTAAATCGATCACTCAGAATCGGAATATCCTGCAACATGAAACGTAGCAGCCCCGAAGGGTCAATGCATGGAATGTATGGCAAGTAGAGCTATTAAAGGAGACGATAGAGCTAACATCTATATGCATATTTGGCAAGTGGAGCTATGGCTAGCTTGCATTTGCAAATACCTTTGTCCTACTTTCATAAACAATTTTTGATTTTCTTTGGAAAGATCCCAATTAAGTTAACCCATCAACATTAAAGAAATTAGGAAATTAGAATGAGCGAGAAACATGTCATGAAATCAATATCAAGCAACTCGGATGTCCATAAGCGGGGACACGGCTAATCGATTAGTTTATACACCCTGCAGGGGTTAGTACACTTTACCCATGTGACTTGGCCAGCCCAGCTCGTACGACCAATCTCGTATTGGGTGATGATAGGTAGAAGTCCAAGAAGGGACCATTCGGAAAGTAGCTCCCCAAACCCGACACGCACCGGTCCAACCTACGAATATTCTACATCTCTGGATATGTCGGTTCGAGTTACCACAACCTACTGAGTCCAACCAACCGCCCATTTCATTATTGGCACATGGTTGTACACGTAAGCTACAAAATAAAGAAGCCAATCATTTTCTCTTGATACCCGGTTGCCTTTCCGCAATGATACCACCAAAATTTTCAATCCCATCACACCCAGGAGATTCATTGATTAAGTTGTTTTTAGTTTTTGCAAACCAACACATTTAGAAACAACCTTCAGTGATGTAACCCAGCCCTCGTTCATCATAGCATGGCTAAGCACATTTACCAACGATGGCTCATCTACATATAGGACATATCATAGCGATAGTAATTTCCTACACTTGCATCTACAAAATACATGATAATGCATTGAAAATAGTAGGACAATATCATAAACAAAGTAGCATCTACTTGCCTTGGCTGTAGCGGTCGAACGAACAATCCTCACACGAGCAAGCGTTGCACTCGTCACAATCTACGCGATACAATTGCGATCACATAAACAAACCAAACACATTAATTTACAAACATGGCAATGCAAGATGCATGCATGACAAGTTGAACAATGCTACAATAGCTTCATATAACCTTATTCAGTATACCTACTGTATGCATGCATGGAAAACATTTTAAGTGGATAGAAAACAAAGCATGCAATTTTATATGCCCAAACAATTGAGCAATAACCCAAATATTTAGCCACTGCTAATAAACTATTTGTAAAATCTTGGAAAAATATCCACTGTGTAGGCAACCTAAAATAGAACTAGTCCAACTGGAATCACTCGAAAAGGATTTATATAATTTCCTGGGTAATTAAAATACTCCAGTAAGCCTTTTTATAGATTCTGCAAATTCCAATACCGTAAGTCTACCTTTTTAATACACTGTAAGATTCCTCTTGTTCTACTGATTCCAGGGACATCTTATTTGCAATTTTTGGAGTTGTAGAACTTTTACTATGAATTTAATACTCTAAAAAGGACATTAAACCATTTAATTAACCAAGACAAATGCTTGTTGCAAAAGCATAAAACAACTGTACAGCAATATTCTACGTGAATCACGGAATCCATACATATTTTATTTTCAATTTTTGTCCTAGTAGATTATTTTCTATGGAATTTACAATATTCATCTAATTTCTGTTAAAAATAATTCGAATTAAAGACTCAGTCAACTTTGACTGGTTGACCACGCTGACGTGGCGCTGACCAGTCAGCACCCTGACCAGACTAGTCAACGGTCCATCTGGATCGTTGGATCCAGATCAGATGGTAGAGGGGAGGCCCGCGTGGGTGCTCACCAGAGCAGAAGACGGGCCGCGGCGGCGAGGTCGTGGCGACGGCGGTGGTCCTCGGCGGCGGCGGGCGGTGCGACATCGTCGGTGGCAAGGCGGCAAGGCTCGTGGTGGCAACGGAGGCGGCGGGCTGGAGTGGCGGGCGACGTCGGCGGCAAGGCGGAGAGCTCGCGGCGGCATCAGTGCTGCAGCGAGGAGGGGAGGTGGGTCAGCAGGCAGCGGCGGGTGCTCCCAGCGGGAGAGCGGGGCAAGGGGGGTTGACGCGGCAGCGGCGTCGCTTACCGCGGTGATGGCGGCGGCGGCAGCGTTGGATTCTGGCGAGAGATTGCTCCGCGTAGGCGGCGGCGGCTTAGATGGCGATTTTTGGGGGGTTTGGAAGAGGGGTTCGTAGAGATTAATATGGGAAAAAAATCTCGGTGAAAACAGTTCCAATTCGGCCCGATTCTAGAGGAATCGAAGCAACCTGCGAGTGGGAGAAGAACACGGCTGATGCATGGGGCCCACGCGTCAGCAACGCGCTGAGGCTGACGGGGCGGGCCCGCTCGTCAGCGGGGCTGGCAGGCAGCGGCGACTGTTATCCGCCACGCGCGCGCGGTGTGCTGCTGCGGGGCCTGGCAGGCCCCGGCTGGCTGCGCCGGCTGCCCCTTTTCTCTTTTTTTTTTCTTTTCTTTTTTTCCTGATGATTTTGTTAACTGAATTTTTATCTGAATCTGTCTAGAGTTAAGTCAAAAATTCAGAATGCTATAGAATTTGCTCCGGAGCTCCGATTGAGGCGATTCAAAGTGCTACGGATTCGTGACGGAACCTTCTACGCACCTGTGCCTTCCAAACAACTAAAATGTACTGTTTTTAACATAAGCATGGTAAAACTGAGCATTCAAGTGTAGGTGTCAAAATGCAATTGCAAGTGAATTGTTTTGCCAAAACCTTTTCAAACTGAATTTTTGCAATGATGATCATGATGCAATGACATGTATGCTATGCAGTACCAAATATAAAATTTGGAATGTGACAGATAATCCACATACCGAGTATGGTGAATTCAGGATTGTTCCTGACAGATGTATCGAATGTTCTGGTGAAAGTGTATCACCTCTATAGAGTGTCAAACTATTCGAATAGACACGTCCGCGGTTATGGACAGTTGGAGTGGCCATGCTGTTCTGTCGTCAGATGTTTTCAAAATGACTTGTGAAATGATTCATGATTTTGACTTGACCATAACAGGGTTGTGATATGAAATTCAAGTTCCCGCTTAGGTGTTATAAAACTTTCAACTAGCTTTCTCTGCTTCTGAACTCAGTAGAAAAAAATCTGGCTTTTTGCAAAACAACCTAGAGCCTAGTATCTCCTACTCAAAAACCACTTACCTGTAGTGATAGTTTGTGAGTACTTAAAGAGTACTCATGGCTTTGTCCCTGGCTATTCCCGTGACTAGACTATGAAAAGGAGTATCAGGAGGATGGACAGCAGGAAGGTTACGACAACTAGGATCATCTCCCATCATCAGCATTGCCTGTGACCATGAAGATGGAGTCTCGCCTATGCTATCATTATTATTACATTATTCCGCTGCTTGAATTATATTAAGACTGGATCATGTGATCCTTATTTGTTGTAAGACCTTATGTATGGTTTGTAATGGATGATGAACTGTGATATCCAATCTGTTATGTCTCACAAAAATGGTAATCCTGGGATTGCAATGTATGGCATAACAGGCATCTGGGATTAAAAATCCGGGTGTTGACAAGTTGGTATCAGAGCCTTCTTGAACATAGGAGTCCCTAGTTTATAATGGACGTTTGAATCAAAAACTTAGTTTCAAAATCAAGGTAGTGAGTATTTATGAACACTTATTATCATTCTTACCACTTAGACTCTTTCATGAAAATTCTTGTTCCTCAAAAATAGTTGCAAACTTACATAAAATTTGAAACACTTGATCACTCTACTAACTTACTCATCCTACATTCTTATAGATGGACGTGAAGTATAGAAAGTTTTATCAGTTGGGGAATGGAGGAGACCTCATCTTTGAGCGTGACTTGGACCAGCTTTCGGAGATGCTAGAGCGTTCGCACCCCGAGTTCTTCGGAGCTCAACTCAAGGATCAGGAAGGAGAGGAGTTGCAATGGCTAGTTGTTGCAAGTCTCGGGGGAAAGATTGAAGCCCCCACCTCAGAGGGAATTCAGTTCACCTCGAGAGAGAACAACTGGCTCGATGGACTTGCCAGGGCCATGCAGGAAGCTCTTGCCCGTCTATGTGGGCAGAGTATCAATCAGATCAAGGGTACCAAGGAGTGATGTTATGGGATAGCCACTGGAAGCCCCGTATCACCATGAGCTGAAGACTCAATTGGACCACCTCAGCTTCATGATGTATGACCATCAGAAGGAGTTAGACAATGCTCACTCCTACGCCAACCAAAGGTATGCCATCGCTGCCAAGAAGGATCAGACCATTTCCATGCTAGTGAAGGATCGCCAATCTCATCACCGTCAGCTCGAAAAGAAGGAGCGCATCATTTCCCGTCTTCGCCATAGGATCACAGAGTTGGAGGAGACTATCCAGGAGACATATATGCAGCTGGATGAGAGGGAGAATGCAGGGGAAGACCTTTGTGGAGACCCCTACTCCTATCTCAGTGACGATGATGACTTTCTGGAGGACCAGGCGATGGACTTCTTCACAGATGAGGATAACTTCACCTTCATTGATGATGATGATGAGGATGATGAGGACATCGACTCTGAAGAGTAGTAGCACTTGAGCACTAGCGTTAGTGAGTTGTACTCGGTCCCACTGTATCATAGTTTCCTAGAATGGTTCTTAAAACCATCTGTTTTCCTTTGCTGTGGTGTGTTTTTGTATCGTGTGCTATGAATGAATGAAAAGCAAGTTGCTAGAAAAATCCGAGTCAAACTTTGAAACCTTTTCAAAAACAAAACACTGAACTTTAGAAATTTCCCCCTTTTCTCATGATCTATCTCAATCTTCAGATGCCTCGCGGAGGAAGCACTTCATCCCCAGACCCGATGTTGTAAATCTTGCAAATGTTGGTTTCGGACCGCGAAGCCGAAAGATCCAAACGTCAAGCCAACTTAGCCACCCTTCAACAGATATCTCAGATGGACAACAACAACCAAGGCCATGGAAATCAGGACAACCATGGATCCAAGCTCAACAACTTCCAGAACACCAATCCACCCATCTTCACTAAGTCAGAAGAGCCCCTCGATGCATATGATTAGCTGCAAACCATGGAGAACAACCTAGAAGTTGCAGGAGTGGAAGCTAACAAGAAAGTCATGTTTGCCACCCACTATTTGGCCGGAGATGCAAGAGCATGGTGGAACAACGTTCGTGCCATGAATGGAGGTCAGATGATGACTTGGGAAGAGTTCAAAGTTAAGTTCAGCAGAACCCATGTGCCACCAGGTTTGATCAAGATGATGAGAGATGAATTCAGGGAACTGAAGCAAGGAAGGATGAACGTAGTGGAGTATCGCGACAAATTTTTGTCATTGGCTAGGTATGCACCTGATGAGATAGACACTGAAGCCAAGAAGAAGGAGAGATTCCTGAATGGTCTACATGATGAGATGCAGACAGTGTTAGTCAATATCCCATTTACCGATATTGAAGCCTTAGTGGACTCTTCCATTCAGATGGAAGGTAAGATCAACCAAGCTAATGAGAACCGTAAGCGGCGCATGATGCATCAACCAGGAACCCATCATACACCAAAGTATCACCCCAATCCATCTCTAGGATTTTCCCCAAGAACCAATAGACCCCCGATGAACCGTCCAACTTATCCCAACCGTGGAAACCCGAGGCCCAGAGGAAATCACAACAACCCCGACAACCCTAGCAATTTCAACCGTGCACCGCCCAAGTTCAACAACAACAATGCAGCCACCAACACCAACACTGCCCCAAGGACTGGAAGCAATATTGTGCCTGTTGCAGCAAAGGACAAGTCTCAGGTGACTTGTTATGAATGTGGAACCAAAGGTCACTATTCCAATGAGTGCCCCAAGAAGACTGCTGTAGCCCCCAATGCAAATGCCCTAGCTCAGCTGCAGCGTCGTGTTCAGCTTGGAAGAAGGTTTGCCCCAGGGAACTTGCTAAATCGCAACGGCCGTCTCTTTCTCATGCATGTTGAAGAAGCCCAAGAAGCGCCAGATGTCGTGTTGGGTATGTTTTCTGTTAACTCAGTACTTGCAAGAGCATTGTTTGATTCTGGAGCATTGCACTCATTTGTTACCGAAGAATTTCCATGCACTAGTAAGATTCAACCCACCAAATTGAAGCATGTTATGATAGTTCAAATACTTGGTTCAACCACCAAAGCTAGACAAATTTGTAAGGCCATACCTATCTGAATCCATGGCATAGATTTTTATGCTAATCTAATAGACTCGGAACTAAAGGTTTGGAAGTAGTACTAGGAATGGATTGGATGTTGAAACATAAAGGATTAATCGACTGTGCCAAGAAAGCCATAACCATGACCAGTACAGTCGGCATATCAGTAGAGAATGTATCTGAAACCTTGCCCCGTCAATTCAAATGCAACAAGAGTATAGCCCAACCCACCATTGACCAAGTCAGAATAGTCTGTGAATACCCCGATGTATTTCCAGATGTTTTGCCCGGTATGCCCCCAGATCGGGATATCGAGTTTATAATTGAACTAATCCCTGGAACCAGACCCATAGCCCAGAGACCATACAGTATGAACCCGTCTGAATTAGTCGAGTTGAAGAAGCAACTGGATGCTATGCTAGAGATAGGATTGATCCAACCAAGTGCGTCGCCATGGAGATCACCTATCTTATTTGTGGACAGGAAAGATGGAGGTAACCATTTGTGTACGGATTATCGGAAGTTGAATGATGTCACCATCAAGAACAAGTACCCACTGCCAAAGATAGAAGACCCGTTTGACCAGTTGATTGGTGCCAAAGTGTTTTCTTAGATTGATCTTAGAACTGGTTATCACCAACTCAAGATTCGCGCAGAGGATATTCCAAAGACTGTCGTCACCACCAGATACGGATTGTATGAGTATACGGTCATGTCTTTTGGATTAACCAATGCCCCCTCTTATTTCATGAACCTAATGAATAAGATTTTTATGGACTTCCTGGATAAGTTTGTCGTTGTTTTCATTGATGACATTCTGATCTATTCCAAATCAGAAGAAGAACATGAGCTATACCTAAGGACCATCCTTGGAACCCTTAGGGAGCATTAGTTGTATGACAAGTTTAGCAAATGTGAATTCTTGTTGTAGGAGGTAGGATTCCTCGGACATATAGTATCAACCGGAGGAATTGCTGTTGACCATGCAAAGGTGAAGGATGTGGAAGATTGGCAAGCCCTAACCACTCAAACCCAAGTTCGTGCATTTCTCGGATTAGAGGGATACTACCGCAAGTTCGTAGAAGGATTTTCGAGTATCGCCAGACCCATGACCAAATTGTTGAAGAAGGATAAGAAGTTCAAATGGACGGACAAGTGTGAAGCGAGTTTTCAAGAACTCAAGAGGAGATTGATTTCAGCCCCAATCTTGATCATGCCGGATATCACGAGGCCGTTTGATGTGTATTGTGACGCATCCAAGATTGGCCTCAGATGTGTGTTAATGCAAGAAGGCAAGGTTATATCTTATCTGTCCCGACAACTGAAGAAGCATTTACAGAATTATCCAACCCATGAACTTGAACTAGCACCGTAGTTCTAGCCCTAAAGACATGGAGGCATTATCTCATGGGAAACCATTGTGAAATTTACTCAGATCACAAGAGACTGAAGTATATATTCACTCAGAAGGAGCTGAATATGAGGCAGAGAAGATGGATAGAGCTAATCAAGGACTATGATCTGGACATTCACTATCACCCCGGTAAAGCCAATGTGGTAGCAGATGCCCTTAGCAGATTGTCGTGCCGCTTGAACTCCATAATTCGGAAGGACCAACCAAGCCTGCACAAGGAGATGGAAGATTTCAGAATGGAATTAGTAAGTGAAGGATTTTTGGCTAGCATAGAACTTCAACCCACTTTGATCAGTCAGATCAAGGAGGCGCAGAAAGGAAATGCTAGTATGAACGGAATCATACGTCGTATCGGTACATGCAAAGTACCCGGATTCACCAAAGATGAAGAAGGAGTGTTGTGGTACAAAGGATGACTCTCTATACCAGTATATTCAGAGTTGAAAGAAGTTATTTTGAAAGAATCCCATGATACTCTTTATTCTATCCACCCCGGAGGAACAAAGATGTATCAGGATCTGAAGGAGCAATTTTGGTGGCATAAGATGAAGAGAGAAATCGGAAGTTATATAGCCAAGTGTGATATTTGCCGGAGAGTCAAGGCGGGACATCAGAGACCCGCAGGACTGTTGCAACCACTGCAGATTCCGGAATGGAAATGGGATTTAGTTAGAATGGACTTTATCACTGGATTGCCTACGTCTAGTATGGGAAATGACTCTATTTGGGTCATAGTTGATAGACTGTCCAAGGTAGCCCATTTCTTACCAGTCAAGACCACTTACAAGAGTTCGAAGCAAGCGGAGTTATACATTGCTAGAATCGTCAGTTTGCATGGAGTCCCCAAGAACATTGTATCGGATCTAGGAACTCAGTTACCTCGAGATTTTGGAAGAAAGTCCAAGAAGGATTGGGAACCCGACTAGATTTCACCACAGCTTATCACCCTCAAACCGATGGAAAAACGGAGCGAGTAAATCAAATACTCGAAGTTATGTTGAGATCCTATGTTTTAGAGTATGGATCTAAATGGGAAGACTGTCTGCGTTTCACAGAATTTTCTTACAGCAACAGTTATCAAACTAGTTTGCAAAATGCCCCCCCTTGAATTCATGTATGGAAGAAAGTGTCGCACCCCTTTGAATTGGTCGGAAGTAGGAGAGAGTCATATTTTTGGACCCGACATACTACGAGAAGGAGAAGAGAAAGTTCACGAGATCCGTGAGCACCTCAAGACCGCCCAGTCAAGACAGAAGAGTTATGCCGACAAGAGACGTCGAGACCTCGCTTTCAATATCGGAGATTTTGTGTATCCCAAAGTGTCGCCTTTGAAGGGAATGCAACGTTTCCAGCTCAAAGGAAAGTTAGCCCCCAGATATATCGGACCTTTCAAGATTCTAAATCGTCGAGGATAAGTATCATATCAACTGGAACTGCCAGAGGAGATGTCAGCCGTGCATAATGTGTTCCATATATTTTTACTTCGCAAATGCCTTGAAGTCCCGGAGAAGACTGAAGTTTTCAAGAACATTGATCACTTCACCATATAGATCAACGATGACCTGACGTATCCCGAAGTACCCATCCGTATTTTGGAGCAAGCTTTCAGAACCACCAGGACCCGAAGCATCAAGTTTCTCAAGATTCAGTGGAGTAACCACACTTAAGAAGAAGCTACCTGGGAGCGAGAAGATCACATCAAGACGGAGTTTCCCAATCTTTTCAAATCTTAGTTTTCTTCTTTCTTCTTTCTCGAATCTCGGGACGAGATTTTGTTTAAGGAGGGAAGGTGTAAGGTTCCCAACCTTTAATAAGGTAGAGATCCCTGTGTTTACAATACTAGTCCCTGGATCAATAGCTAGCATCCACAATTAAGATGTAATATCAAGAAACATAGGTCATAATACAACTTTATAACCAGGAATAAAATAATTTTATTACATCTTACTTAGCTCATTTGGCTATCTCATTACAATGCAGCAGAATATAACAATAGCATGGGGTCCTTCATCTTCAAGGTGCCATAGGTAGACATGTTGGTTGTAGACTTGTAATCCTAATTCACTAATATCAAACAAACCTGCAACATAACAAGTTACAGCCACAAGGGTCAATATATTTGAATTGTATTGGCAAGTGATACTATGGTAGTATAGGGGGGTCTATCATCTATATGCATTTGGCTAAGTGGAGCTTAGGCTTGCATTGCTCAAAATAGATTTTCCTTATCATTTGAAAACACCAAGTTTTTGCTTGACAAAAATCACCCAAGGCATCTCCCAATAGAAATTGGTGATCCTTCAACCCTTGTTCAACCACAAAGTTTTAACTTAGAAATTGGGATGAGGAGATTCTTGATAGATTCCATGTCTTGATGCTCAAATTGTCCTTTGCCAGGGACATGGCTAAGTACTTAGATTTTACACTCTGCAGAGGTGGTGCACTTTCCCCACAAGACTTGGTTTCACCAAGACAAGATCTTTCAGAAGCCTTCCCTTAGACCAGAATGGACGCGTTCCAACCTATCATCCCCTACCACCAACTGTCCATTTGGCTAAGTTATTGCAACCTATATGATCCAGGCAGATCCCATAATGCCAAGTGGCTGCACTTGAAGCTTCTCAACATTTGACATCTCAAATCTCTTTGTTCCTGGGTGGCCATACACAAGTGAGATACACAAGGTAAACACATGAAATGGGCCTTGTGAACCACTCAACACAAACCATTCCTTCCATTCCACCCAGGTGATTCATTCACTTAGTTGTTTTATTAAACAAAACACAAGTCCACAGACTTAGAAATATTCCATATCATGAATATATATTCCACCTTTGTTTTCTACTAGCTAAGCTAAGCATGATAGTAGTAGGAATCTTAACTTAGGAAATTCTACTAAGGTTTCATCTACTAGGATTTCCCATGGCATAGTTTACACTTAGCAAAATTCCATGCAAGTCCTAATTAGAAATATCACTAATGCATAGTGTAAATAATGGGACAAAAGTATGAAGAATCACTTGCCTTTTTGGTAGAGAAACCTGTGTTTACAATGCTAGTCCCTGGATCAATAGCTAGCATCCACAGTTCAGATGTAATATCAAGAAACATAGGTCATAATACAACTTTATAACCAGGAATAAAATAATTTTATTACATCTTACTTAGCTCATTTGGCTATCTCATTACAATGTAGCAGAATATAACAATAGCATGGGGTCCTTCATCTTCAAGGTGCCACAGGCAGACATGTTGGTTGTAGACTTGTAATCCTAATTCACTAATATCAAACAAACCTGCAACATAACAAGTTACAGCCACAAGGGTCAATACATTTGAATTTTATTGGCAAGTGATACTATGGTAGTATAGGGGAGTCTATCATCTATATGAATTTGGCTAAGTGGAGCTTAGGCTTGCATTGCTCAAAATAGATTTTCCTTATCATTTGAAAACACCAAGTTTTTGCTTGAATAAAATCACCCAAGGCATCTCCCAATAGAAATTGGTGATCCTTCAACCCTTGTTCAACCACAAAGTTTTAACTTAGAAATTGGGATGAGGAGATTCTTGATAGCTTCCATGTCTTGATGCTCAAATTGTCCTTTGCCAGGGACATGGCTAAGTACTTAGATTTTACACTCTGCAGAGGTGGTGCACTTTCCCCACAAGACTTGGTTTCACCAAGACAAGATCTTTCAGAAGCCTTCCCTTAGACCAGAATGGACGCGTTCCAACCTATCATCCCTTACCACCAACTGTCCATTTGGCTAAGTTATTGCAACCTATATGATCCAGGCAGAGCCAATAATGCCAAGTGGCTGCACTTGAAGCTTCTCAACATTTGACATCTCAAATATCTTTGTTCCTGGGTGGCCATACACAAGTGAGATACACAAGGTAAACCATAGAAATGGGCCTTGTGAACCACTCAACACAAACCATTCCTTCCATTCCACCCAGGTGATTCATTCACTTAGTTGTTTTATTAAACAAAACGCAAGTCCACAGACTTAGAAATATTCCATAGCATGAATATATATTCCACCTTTGTTTTCTACTAGCTAAGCTAAGCATGATAGTAGTAGGAATCTTAACTTAGGAAATTCTACTAAGGTTTCATCTACTAGGATTTCCCATGGCATAGTTTACACTTAGCAAAATTCCATGCAAGTCCTAATTAGAAATATCACTAATGCATAGTGTAAATAATGGGACAAAAGTATGAAGAATCACTTGCCTTTTTGGTAGAGAATATAGGTTCACTCCTTGATCTTGCAACAATCACACTCTTCAAGTCACTACATTTCAATCAAGCAAGGGCACAATTTCAATCTACCATTCAAGCAACAACACATAAAATGATAGAAACAAAACAATGCATGCAAACATGCAAAAGATTGTTTTATTTGTAAAAGTGGTTATTAATGGGTCATAAACATTTGGAAGCACCTAATGGTCATTTTATAAAGTGGCAAAACCATTTGCAAAAGATTTTACTTCATAAACCATTTTTAAACAAAATAAATATTTTATGTGGTTGAAAATGCTTTTAGCAAAACAACGATTTTATGTGGTTCACCAAATACATTTTTAGATCATAAAACTTGGTTCTTGGGTCAAAGAGTTTATTCCAAAACATTTTCCAATGATTTTCTCCCAAAAGCATTTTTAATAAATAAACATTACTTTTATTTGACTAGAAATGGTTTAAATCAAAAGTTTATTCTTTTGCTTCACCAAACATATTTTTGAAACCACAAGTTGATTTATATGGTCAGTAGGTTCAAAACAAACCATTTTCCAAAGGTTTTATCTCAAAATTCATTTTAGAACAAATTTTATATTCTAAATATGCATACATAAGTTTCTGCAAAAACAATCAATTTAACAGAAGCAATTTACTAAACAAAGTGCATGGTCAAAAAGTACTTGTCTTGCTGATTCCATTGATATAAAATTTGCAGAATTGGACGTGTGGTTTGAAAGTTATGAATTTTTCAAATTGGAACATCTAATAGGAAAGTTTCTGTCTAATTAATCAAACGCTGGCCACGTGGCGTGATTTACTGCAGATACAGTTTCGCTCGGATCAACCTCTCTGGTGAGTTGGATCTAAACATATCGTGCGGCTCTGATCCAAAGATACCTCTTCGATTAGTTTCTTTCGCGTGCGTTGGATCTATATCCTATGGCTGTCGATCAAGCAACCATCAATCGGCGGCGCTGGCGGCGGCGCTCTGGCGGCAGAGTTCCGGCTAATACAGGAAGCAAGAGAGAGGGACGAGTGGCTCACAGTGATTGCAGGGGTATGGCGAAGCTCAAGGTGGTCTTCGGGTAGCAGGGGGCGCACGAGGATGACCAAAATTGCTCGCCGGAGTTTGCCTGGCGTCGGGCACGCACTGGCGTCGTGGTTGGCGAGGCTACAGAGCACGGTAGGACACCAAACAAGTGGCGTTAGACGCGGACAAGTTCACTGGTCACAGGCGTATCTTTGGAAAGACGAGGGGGAGTCAAATGGTTACCAGGGAAGTCGCCGGAGAGGAAGCAGACGGCGACGATGTTCAGTCGAGGAGGTTGCCCATGTTCTGGGTCAAGCGCGGGCAAGCTGAGGATGTAGAGAGAAGCACCACGGGGTGGGGAGTTTGTTCGGGTGGTTGAGGAGGCGAGGGGCGACGCGGAGCTGCCGGAATTTCTCGCGGAGCTCACCGGAGACAGTGAGGGTGCATGGGGAATTGGGGACAGCCTGGGGTCTCCGATGGTGTGGCGTCTGGGGGGGAAATGGAGAGGGGATGCTGGCGAATTAGTATGCATGATCGCGGGGTTGAATTGCTGAGGCATTGACGCGAATTTATGCGAGCGATTATAGCCAGAAACGGTCGGCGGGGTGAGGGGGAGGAACGAGTCCGCAGGTTGAAGACGCTGACGGGATAGGTGGGGTCCGCTTGGCAGCGGGAGAGGGAAGGAGGAGGTGAGGTCTGGTCGTCAGCGGTGCTAGGGGTAAGTTCGCGAGTGAAAAACGTTTCACTGCGGGAGGGGGAGATGGGCTACTGATGGGCTTAGTGGGCTAGGTTAGTTGGGCTGCTCCTATTCCATTTTATTGATCTGATTGTTTTTCCTTTTTCCATTTCCAATTTCTGTTTTGATTTTTGTTTAATTATTTCAACATCAATTTGAATTCAAACCTCAACCAAAATTTGTGTAGGTTTAACTACTAATTAGTAATATAATCTGAAGTCAATTTTGGAATAAAACTTTATTCTTTTTGGGGTCTTTTAATTATTTAAAAAGGCTCTTGTTTTAATTCAAATAAGATTTAATAACATTTTCAAAACACCATTTAATTTCTTAAACCTTCCAAATATTTTCAGTAGGTTTTATTTGTTTAATAGGGTGTCAAATAATTCATCTTGAATTATTTGGAAAGTATTTAATATGATTCATAAATCATTTGAATTGGGTATTTGTTTTAATTCCAATGGAATTAAATATAGTTCTAATTCCCTAAATTTTTTTTGGAAGATTTATTTTATTTAAGTTAATTAAACAACTTTTATTTCACTTAGGTAAATTCCAAATATCTTTTCCCATGATTTAATTAATCATTTCTAATAGGGATTTTGTCTTTATTCAAATGGAAATGAAATTTGGTTAATGCCACTTTATTTATTTTTTATTTTGGAAATTATTTATCCTTTTATTTTATTTGAATTTGGATATTATTCATTCCATTTGCTTAATGGATTAGGCCAAGATTTAATTTGGTCCTTAAATAATCCTTATTTAATATTTCTTTCTTCATCTTATAAAATCCATATCTTTTTATTTATAGATCCAAACTTGGTGATTCCAATTTGTAAACTCTTATTTCATATTTATTTATACTTTTAAATTACATTAGGATTAATTGCTCACCACTTGGTATGGATTTATAGATAGATGCTTTATTAGCTTTGGGAATTAAATATCCTTACCTTATTAAATTCATAAGATTTTATTTATGGCTCCAAATTGAATGAAATCAACTTACATGGTTTTATAATATTTCCATTTGTCATTCTTGATCATTTTGAAATGTTTGTTTGACAAATTTCTATTTGGATCAAATCCATGGTCTTAGAGATAGCTTGGAAATGATTTTCCTCTATTAGGGTTTAGGGTTTGAATTTATTTTCCAAGTGTTTAAATTTCCAGATGCATTTATAAGGAAATGCATTTTACTTGATTTGAATTTAGTTGGATTCAAACATTAACCAAAGTTTGTTCCAGATGGGATTTTAAGTTTCCATTTAGAAACAAAAGTTTCTTTTCACCCTAAAATTCAACAACCTTTTATTTTGTTTATTTATTTTTCACATTACAAGATTTGTAAAATCTTGGGATGTGACGGAAGGTTTGTAACATCCTAAAAATATTGATCAATGATTATCAAATTCCAATCATCAAAATTAGGGTTAACAAAACTTTTGTTAATTAAATCATATGCATGCATGTGTTTATGTGATGATTGTATGAATGCATGAATGGACTTGTGTGATTGATCTAAATAGCAAGGAATGGTTTAAATATGAAAATAACATCATCTAAAACATTTCCAAGCAGAAACAAATTAATAGAAAATAAAAAACAAACCAAAATAAGCAAATGGTCAGTTTTGCCAATCTTGCTCACTAGGCCACTTTGAGTGTTTCTAGTCCAAGATTTCGAACAGAAACTTTTCCATTTCTATTCACCCCTTGCTAGACCAAGTAAAAGTGAATCAAAGCCCACCTTTCAAACTTATAGAAACATTTGGCAACTTGATTCAAATGACAATTCAAAATTGAATCTATATCATATGTGAAGATCACCAATTTTCAAAACCCAACCAAACCAGTGCACCTTGACCAATCCAATCAACTAGAGATTCCCTAGTATGTAACTAGCACACCCACAAAGTTTGAATCAAAAATTCAAATTTGAATCTCTTTCGGCCATTTGCGGTGACCCAGCATACCAATGCATGATGTAGTACACTATAGTCGTTGACATAAGACCAATGAAACATCGTTCACTAGTATTACATCCCTAAGAGTAGTACAACAGAAACATAGCAGGTCCAAGACATGACTATAGGTTACAACTCAACTCTTTACATAAGATCCAGAGAACACCCTAGGTTAAAGAGAGAAAGAATCTTCTTACAAAGAAGAATCAGAAATAAAAAACTCAAAAACTATCATACTATTAAGACTAGTATTTTAACTAATGGTCTGGCATTGCTGCTATTGAAATACGCTATAGAAATAGGTTCTATGGCTAGAGATTCTATTCTTATCTAATCAGCAACTTCGTCTTCACTTGAGTTGATGTATATGTTGATTTTCTTGACTTCATTGAAGAACTTTAGCTTTTGATGATGATTTATGGAGCATGACTTGATGTAGACATCGTCTGTACTGGCTTTAGAACCTAGCAAGGGTTAAGAAGATACATTGAGTACGAGCGTACTCAGCAAGTTCACTAGAAAAGGAGTGTTCAATGCACTATATCTACAGCCACAGACCATAGGTCGTAGGCAATGCAGGTTTTCGTAAACATTTCTTCAAAGGTTGCTTTTATTCTGAAAAGCTATGTCCGTCAGCCTTCACGGGTTTACAGAACTTTCATGGAGTTCCTTTCCCGCTGCGTTTGCAGCTCCTTCCTGGAACAGGGAGTAACAAGTTACAGTTCTTACACTTTGCAGAGGTGCATTACTTTACCCATGAGAGACCTTAGCCTTGTTGAACAACCAAGTCATGACCTTGTCCATA
The DNA here is from genome assembly GCA_916181665.1 of Avena sativa. Lineage (NCBI taxonomy): Eukaryota > Viridiplantae > Streptophyta > Magnoliopsida > Poales > Poaceae > Avena > Avena sativa. The sequence continues at coordinate 144,655,051 of OV702280.1, forward strand.
CTTCCTTGGTATGGGGCCCAGTCTAAGATCCAAGCCAATCACTGCCCCCTTCGTGACCCCGCATGCCTCTTGGTGTACACCATGCCCACATATTGAATTACGACAATGGTTTGTATAGACCGTTAGATGCCAGAACTATCGTGGGACGTTGAGGGTTCCCACCCATATGTTGTATATCCTCTACGAATTACCAATTAATATGCACTCTACGAGTGATAACAGGCACGACCTGCACATCCGGCTACATGCGAGAGGAAGAAGATACAGCTGAATTCTCTGTCCCATTCCAAATCTCATGGTTAACGCGTGATATACGGCGCAAGAATCACTGGCGACATTGGTTGTTAAGTCCTAGATAATATGTTCCTTTACCACTGGAACTTTCATAGTAGGTTATTACCTTATGATAAATAACCTATAATCATATTATTATGAAAATAGTGTTTTCGGACCTTTTTCAAATGCAGGTGATGACAAGACTGGATTTGTAAAATACTTTACAGAAAATTATCAAAGGACATGAGCAAGTGTGAACGTGCCTTTTGTGATTGCAAGATTATGCACTCACAGTCTTCGAAACAACATAAGATCCAATATCTGAAATCTGCATCATTCGTCCGGTAAGAACTAATGTTTAAAGAAGCAATATGCAGTTATGCATAAGTAATGCTATGCATTTTTGTAAAACTCCCAAATTGAATCCCCAATACTTTGAGTGAAGTGAATTCAAGTGATTCTTTTTAGAGTTGGTTTATCTTCAAATTTTACTTTACAAGTAATGACCTTTATAAAGAACCTAAGTGTTAACAATCCAAAATATGTAAGTAAAGTATAAGATGGTGTGATTATGGTGAATTGTCATGTGGTGACTATGATAAAAGTCCTTGGGATTGAGTTGTTAAAAGTTGAAGAACTTATTATAAGATTGTTATTTGAAATGGCAAAAAGAATAACATTTGAAGAAAAGATTTCTTTTATAATGTTTAAGCAATCTTCATTGTTGATAAAATGTGATCAATTCCTTCTAGTATTTGATAGATTAGTTTCGACTTGAGATGCATTATGTCTTAATTGAAATAGACCAAAGTTAACTATAAAAACATAAGTAGTGTATTAGACATGATGTTTATAAGCTTTGAGACTAAAGTTAACTTTAAAAGGGTAAGTAAACTTAAGATGTAATATGTTTTAATTATTCCCAAGTTGTAGATTTATGATAGGTATAACTAAGGTGTGGAATTATTCACTTTCTATTTAAGCGAATGATTTATATTAAATTTGTTTTGCTTATTAAGAAAATAATTTGTATTTATTTAATGGGAGCATAATTAGATGATCTTAGTAATTTGTTAGAATTTAAAGTTATGTTAATAATGGTTAAGATATAATGATTGTTCATCAAATTATATAAATGGGTGATACCCAATGTTTATTTAAAAGGATTCTTACTAAGATTTTTAAAAGAATATTTTAAAGTTAAAAGCTATACTTAAGTTTGATTATGAATTCAAATTATGGTTTTGGAATTAGTACTAAGACACTAATTGCTCAAGGTTTTATAAGAATTGTGATTATTTCTTACTTAAGAATTGTTTTTAAAGAATTCACAAAATAGGTATTAGGTAAGGATTTATTATTTAAAACATTAAAGGCTTTTCTAATAATATATTTAGTATTTTTCTGGTGTAATATTTATTCAAGACCTTAAAAATGAATTTTATTTATTTTTAAGTATTATCTTTATTTTTATTCATCAAATAATTAAGTGTACTTAAATATTTGCTTTATGTTTTATTTGTAAAACTCTAAGTGAGTATTTTTGTAAAATAATAGAGTTATTTTGTACACAAAAATGATTTTTTATTTATTTTTAGGGTTTTTGTTTTATTTTATAAAATTTCATTTAAGATTTAATGGTGTTAATAATTATTTTACTTTAAATTTATTTTAAACACTTAAAATTATATTTTTATTAGGTAGATATTATTTTTGTGGTCATTTTGATATATCATATGTATTTTTAGGATTTTTTTATAATTTTATATAGCTAAAAATGTTTGGAGGTTATTTTAGTAATTCATTTTTTTATTTTATTTCTAAACCTAATCAACCTGGGCCGTTTGGTTGGATATGTGGGCTGGCCTGGCCCAACTGGACCATGCCAGACCCCTCACCCCCTGCCCACCCCTCACTCCACACACACACGCACACACACACAAACCTCATCCTCTCCCCCTTGCTCCCGTGTGATGTCGTCTCCTCCACTCCCGATTCCGGCGAGGCAGGCCGTTGTGGTCGCCGCTGATGGTTGCCGGGGCTTCTCCTCCCTAAGGACGACCTGGCCCTCCAATTGTATTTATTCTTTAAGCCCTCCCAAGCTCGCCCCTTCCATTTTGTGTGCATCTAGGGTTTCGGCGTTGGGGTTGCCGTGTGCCGGTGATCCTGTGGTGCTCTTCATCGGCCTGGACTCCGCTCGACGCCAGCAGAAAGGTGCGCAGGTGCAACCCGACGTGTCCTTCTCCTGATGCCCGCGGGACGGCGCTGTCAGCGCAACCCAGACAGCGGGTGCTTTCTCCAATTCAGTGATGGTGTTGGGCAAGATCGGTTCCATTGCTTCGTTAAGCCAACGATCTAGGTGCTCGGCACCCCACCGTGAGCTCGGATTCTTTGCGACCAACCCTTGTGCTGATGGCTAGGATCCATGATTCAGTTATCCTTGTTTTCTACTGATCTGTTGTTAGTTATGGTTCCTTACTTTGGATGAGTAAAGCTTTCGTGGCCCCTGTATTAAATATGTGAAATGAAGTTTGGGATGTTCTGAACTAGGTGGTTACTGAATTTTTGATTCAATCAAATGATTATTAAGTAGATATACTGATTCTTGGGAATATGATGTAAATCTGTTTGAGATGATTTTCTCTATTGTTGCTTATGGGATAAGATTGGCAACATGACAGTAGAGGTTTATTTAATTCCTAACTATTCTGTTAGGAAGATGATGCAAGGATTTAGCTTATTTGATTATAGATGGTATACCGACATGGTATTTGCTGATGTGGTGCCTCAGTTGAGTGTGCACAGCAGCAGAGCAATCTATGCATGAGCTATCGTGGTTGATCATGGGTTCATGTCCTTATTGGATCTGATTCATCTATTGTGAGTGTTTAGTATAAAGTGTAATTTTTATTTCTAAGTCAGATCCAATGCCAAATAACACTGTGATAAACACATATATTGAGCTTTTCATCTAATGTAAACCAATGATGCAAAGCTGAGGTTTTAGAAACATGTGCTAGTTTAAGATGACCGTGTAATGATTCTTGGGCTACCTGATTAAGAAGATGGTTGATATGTCAATCCTATTTGCTTGTTTATGATCTGAAAATCTATCTCTTTGAGGATGTGGTGATTATTAATTTTAGTGGCTTCCTCTGCTTTGAGATTAATACTGTGGAACCCAATTGAAGGGTGCACAGTAACATATCCATAGTGAGTAGGATTACTGCTATGTTGATGAATCTACATGGTCAAAGATCACTAGCTCTTGATGATCATTGTGTGCAATATGTTCTAGCCTATGATGCAAAGGTTGAGGCCATGATTTGGGTAAGAAAAGATATTATGATGTGGTAAGAAACCTCTAGGATGAATCTACATAGAATTCTCTATGCAGTTCTGAGAGGAAAAACTATTCTCCTAATCCTCCTGGACAAACTCTAGTTGCAGGGTGGTTGAATAGAGATTGATTTGTAGCACCCCTTATTCCCCTTAATTCTATTGGTGCAAACAACAGAATTATATGATGCATGAGCTGAGGTATGCTCCTACTGGATCTCTACCTGCTGCTCTTGTGTAGCTTGCTTCACTGAAACTTGAGGTTCTTGATCTGCTACAACTAGCTTTCTCCTTCCTAATTACTTCTCCTCCTTGTTGGTCTGCTCCTTCTTTTACTGAAGCTGCGGCCTGACCTTGATTTTCCTCTTGTTCTAGCTCTTGGATGGCTTTAGGGAGGAACCAGATTTGGGGTGTGGATTTCTGGTCTGCTTTTACTAGTGTTATTGGAGCTTGTTCTTGATGATATAGATCTGGATAGATAAGCGATAATCTGATACTGGTTGTGGTGGTTATGTCTAGTGCTTGAGAGTTCTAGTGCTAAGAAATGAATTGGGGTGGAAGGAGATGTGTGGTAAGTGACCAACAATGTGGTACTCTGCTACTACGGCTGTGTTCTTATCTTCCCTTGTGGCTGTCTTGTGTTGACAGCACACAAACATGCAATGACTAAGTTGTTGTTGAGTAAGCTGTTTGCTTGACTGTTTTGGGTTGAGGATCAGATCAAGTACGCTAGATCTTTTGCTGGAATTATTGCCTTTCCTTTTACCTATTACTAGTTTGGTGAAACTTGCCCCATGCCTGTGATGCATAGACTGAGGCCATTACTAGATAAGAACATATACTACTCATTTGGTGAAACTTGCCCCTTTTTTATAAGATTAGCTCAGTGATGTGCTGAACAGTGCATTACACTGTCAAACTGAGAGCACTACTTTAACCAAGTCCCATTCTGTTTCTTCCTTGTCTTTTTGTTTTGTTTTGTTTTGCAGTGTGAAGAATAAGGAGAGTTGAAGGACAGAAGACATAGGAATAATTAGGAAAATAGTTTCGGTTTCTTTTTTATTCTTTTACAACTTTATTTGATTCTTAAATATTGTAAATAATATTGTATTCTTTTATTAGTGTAATAAAGTTCATTTTTTCTCTTTGTTAGTTGAAAGTTGTAAGGATTTGTATCTTATTTAATAAAGTTTACTTATTTCCTTTTTCTTTTACAATTCTTTTGCAAAGACAATGTCATATTTATTTTGTTGTAATAAAGAGCTCTTTTATTCATTTCAGTAATGTAATTTCTTTTTCTGCTTGAATAATGTAAAGACATTGTATTATTGTATTTCTTTCAATAAAGTTTATATTTGCTTATACCAGTTTGTATTATGATTATGAAATATCCTGTAATACTTTAAGATTTAAATTTAAATCCAAGTTATATTTGAATTGTATGATCTCATATTTGAAGTCTTGAATGCAAATTCTTTTCCCCAAAATTATAAATTCAACAAAGGTCATGTCCAAATTCCTAACCCCCATCTAAGATGAACTAAACCCCATTCCTCCAACGGCAAGAGAAACACTTATTTCTTTGTGTTTTAAATTTTAATTCGAATAATTGTGAATACTGAATCTTATTCATAAATAAGAATTCACCTCTTATCTTTTATTATAATTTAATTTCCAATTCTTATTCTGTTTCAAATTCGTTTAATATTCAAATCTATCAAGTAAATATTCAGATTTGAATTGTCTTCCCCTACAAAAGTACATTAGAGGTCATGTCGAAATCCATCGCACCTGTCCTGGTGTTTCCATCAGAACAAGAGAGATCTCGATCCCTCTACAACTCGTGTAGTTTTGCGCGAAAATTCCCCGGATTTTCTTATGCATGAATGCAATGCACAACCCCGTGTCCTCTTTATTTCTAGATGCTAATCCTGGGATGTTACACCATTTCATCAAACACCTTGCAAAAACCAAACCAACAAATATTCAACACTATAGTGAGCCGTAATTTTGGCCTAACTTGTCCCCTATCTAGCTCACACTACACTCTAAGTAGATCATCTAACTTGTTCAACCCCTCTAGCTCACTGTAAAGCAGACCATGCCATCAATGACAAGCATGCAGACAGCACCCGTGCCACCCCAATGTAGTCAGCTAGCTAGAAGATTCTCTAGCTTTCCCAACCTTGTCTAGGACACTCTCCACCGTCCACCGCCACCCATGTCCCAGCCTCGAGCACTGCCAGCCCCTGGACCACACAGCCCGAGCGCGCCCAGCTTCTCTGCGAGCGTGCCGAGAGCGTGCCAGTGCGCCACCCGCGACACACGCCCACAGACCACGCGCCGCCCTCGCCGCGTGCAAGAAGGATCGCCACCACCACAGGAACACCCTAGACACGCCCATTCGCCGCCGTGCGACCCGTATCACTTGTGCACCGTGACGTTCAACCATCTGGCACCACCCCACGCCGTGTGACCATGCCATTGAGCTTCGCCAGGGAACACAGCACCGTCCCATAACTTTGCCCATGCTAGTAGCTCGTTGTGACGACGACCATGATGAGCTCCGCCCGCGCCCTTTGGTCCCCTCGCCGCACTATAAATAGAGGCCACCCTCGCTCGATTTCTTCACAGCATCTCACTCCCCTCTCTCAGAAGCACCCCACCTCACTCCTGGAGCAAGGCGAGCAGAGCATCACCGGAATTTTGCCGCAGTCTGCCGCGGAGGAGGAAGAAAGGAGCAGTTGATTGGAGCCTCCCCAGGAGGAGCTGCCGGTACTAGGAGGACCGCCATCGTCGACTTCGTCGTTCGCCCCCATCGGTGACCCTCACCCGAGCCCCGGTGAGCCTCCCACGACCCCCACTGGCCGCGCTAGGGTTCTATCTTGCCGGTGTTGCCCGACGTGGACGATGAACCACAGCCATTGGATTAGAGTTGAATCGCACGGTCTAGATCACCCCATATCGCTTCGCACCCCCTGTCTTGCTGACTGGTAGGGTCGTTCACTTAAATCCACCCGCGCATGCGCTGTGCACCGTGGGCCGGCCTAGTTAACCTCCCGCGTGACCCAGTAATTCAAATTTAGGTTTATTATTTTAGTTTCAAACTCAGTTCTATACCCAGATTCCAAAATCAACCCAGCTCGATTCACTGAACCAAAAAGCATGAAACCAATTTTGATAGAAAGGTACTGGCATGCTTAATCCAAGCCCGTTTTATTCCATTCATTTGGAATTGTAGATCATCTATAGTAAAAATAACAAGGAATAAGCTTCTCTGCATTCAAACATTTTTCAAAATTCAACCACAAAAGCTTTTTAGTTGGTTCCAACTCTCAAAAATCACATTTAACAAGACCTTTCAGAATATATAAAAATATATAGGTTTACTTACAGAAATAATGGAAAAATAATAAAAGAATGCCTCATAGGCCATTCTAGTTAATTAATTAAAATAAAAAGGTTAAACCTTATTAAATTGTGACACCACTTTAAATCACATTCCCATGTACTGAAATATGTGGTGATGACATGTGTCAACATGATCCCATGTTTTAGTAGGAGAATATTAAATCTTAAGTAGTTTTTCAATGAGAAGAAATTACTTTTCTAAAATAAAGGAAATAAAACTATTTGCCTTAATGATTGTAATGTTTGTGATTATCCTAGATCATCTAGTGAAAACCTTGGTGTGATAACTAAAAGTAGTTAACTATTGTTTGGTGATTGTGTACCTCGTATTTATCTATAGATGCTAGTACCGACGAAGGATACGAGGAGGAAGGAGGATACTATGAGGAAGAAGCCGAGGAGAACTTCAACCACTACTCTGCACAAGGCAAGCCTAACACTACCAGTCATCTTAGCAAGCTATTAACTGAGCAATCTAACACTTGCAACTTGGCAAGCTTATACCCCTTGATGACACATAAACCTAGTTTTACTTGCAAGCTTAGTATTTTTTTTATCAAAGCTTTCTATTCAAGTTTATTTAGTGATTTGTAGAGTTTAGAGAGGTTGTTTAAAGGTAGCATAAAGAGCATAAAACTTGACCTAAGTTAGTTAATCTTGATGTCATCCTGAGGCATGAGATTGAACTTAGATCATTCTCACTTGTTTACCACCCCTCATTAGTATTTACCCCCACTTGTAGATGCTAGTGCTAAGCATAAAACTTGATCAACTTTAGATGGGAATACTTGGTGAAAATGGTTATGAAAACCTTAGAATGATGAGTCATTCTACTGAAATGTTTTGACATGTTTTCTTGAACACCAGAGGATTTTGATGATGAAAATGTTAAGGCATGAGCCTTAGACCTTTATAAAACTGATGGTTGTCTGGATGCGATACCATTCCAATTTTACCGTATAACCACAATACCCGAAATTTGGGTAGGGCTTGACTGGAAATTTATATACCTTAGTATGGGTTCCCTTGCGGCCAAGGTTTGAGATGAGGCTACCTTGTGAAGATTGTCCACCTGTGCAGTTCCCAAGATGACAGTTGGTCATGGTTGGGAGGCCAAACTCACAGGAGAGGTGCCTATACTAGGGCGTGCAATTGAAAGGTTAGGATTGATTATCCGCATACTGAGTATGGTGAATTCAGGATTGTTCCTGATGGATGTATCGAATGTTGTGGTGAAAGTGTACCACCTCTGCAGAGTGTCAAACTATTCGAATAGCCGTGTCCGCGGTTATGTACAGTTGGAGTGGCCATGTTGTTCTGTTGTCAGATGTTTTCAAAATTACTTGTGAAATGATTCAAGATTTTGAATTGACCACAACAGGGTTGTGATATGAAATTCAAGTTCCCACTTAGGTGTTATAAAACTTTCAACTAGCTTTCTTTGATTCTGAACTCAGTAGAGATAAATATGGCTTTTTGCAAAACAACCTAGAGCCTAGTATCTTCTACTCAAAAACCACTTACTTGTATTGATAGTTTGCGAGTACTTAAAGAGTACTCATGGCTTTGACCCTGGCTATTCCCGTGGCCAGACTATGAAGAGGAGTGTCAGGAGGACGTACATCAGGAAGGTTACGACAACTAGGATCATCTCCCATCGTCAGCATTGCCTGTGACCATGAAGATGGAGCCTCACCTATACTATCGTTATTATTACGTTATTCCGCTTCTTGAATTGTGTTAAGACTGGATCATGTGATCCTTATTTGTTCTAAGACCTTATGTATGGTTTGTAATGGATGATGAACTGTGATATCCAAACTGTTATGTCTCGCAAAAATGGTAATCCTGGGATTGCGATGTATGGCATAACAGGCATCTGGGATTAAAAATCCGGGTGTTTACAATAATAGTGGCATGGATCAACCTCTCCTAGAAGATCGTCGAAGATTAGTGTGATCCTGTTCCTTTTATCTTCCTACCTAGGAATCTCGGGTCAAGATTATTTTTAAGGGGGATAGAATTGTAACATCCCTAGTTCTACTAATAGTAATTAGGAAATGTTTGTGCATTCATGAGCATTATTATCATTGCTTAAGAAAATATCATTGAAGAAAAGGTTCCTAAAACCCTAAACCCTACTTTCCCTCCCTATTTGAAACACATTCAAAATTGTTTTGAATTTTTAAAACTACAAAAATTATGGAACCCAAATTGGTTATAAGGGTCCCTGCAATATTTTAATATTTTTAAAACTTCTGGTATTTTGAAATGTATCGAAGTTGATTTGAAATTGAAATACAAAAGAGAAAGGAAAAACAGAAAAGGAAAACATTTCAGAAAGAAAAATAGTAGCCAGCACCCTACCCAGGCCGGCCCATTCCTCTCTTCTCCCTTCCTGTCGCTCGCGCGCGCAGCCAGCAGGACAACACAGCTAATCCCCGGCCCGATACCGCTTCGTTGTTTCCTGTCGTCTTTCCCACCGTCGGCAAGCAGCTCGGTGGCACTGCCGATGCCATCCGTCGTGCCGCTGCGTTGCGATGCCCGCCGCTGCTCTAGAGCCGAGGATACGAACCGCCACATCCCCCTATCCCTCCTTATCCCCATTTCTCTTCCTCTCTCGCTCTGCGTCGCTCATGTGCATAAGCCCCGAAACCCTAGCCGCCGCTCATTGATAGTCGCCGTCATCTCTAGCCATCCCTCGCTTATTTGAGCACACCGCTAGAACTGCCGTGCTCGACTCCTTCATCTGCCCGACTCACACAAGCTTGTGTTGGGCCAGGCAGAGATAAAACAAAACTTTTTCCTCTAACGTGGTGATCCCAAGATCTAGCCGAGGTAGAAGGTCACGAGGTTTACCACTAGACGCGCAGTTGCGGATTACTGATGAAGCACATCAGTTGATGCAGTGCAGTCCTTTGCGATCTGATCGTCCTGGTGCTGATCGTACAACACCTCTGCTGGTATCCACACGTACAAGGAGGAGCACCGGCGGCGAACTGATAGGTTCGATACGACGGTAGGACTATTGTGGAGCTAGGGTTTCCAACACATGGAATGACCTAACCGAACAACGATTAACCTTTCTGGTTTACGGTGCTCCACTATATATAGGGAGTGAACGTGGGCTCCACTCTCGTGGCCCATTCACTAAAGCCCACATAACACTAGTCACCGTGAGTCCAACTCACTAACTCAATCCTAATCCGGCTTGGGTCCAACCCAACCAGATTACCGGTTCAGATCCAATCCGAACTTTCTCCCGCTGTTAAGTGTGTGACCCCGCAGGCTCATGGCTACTTGGACACAATTAGAGTCCGACTCTCAATCGATCAGTCGGTAGCGGCTCCTAGCAGAACATGCCGAGTCCCAAGTACCAAAGATTCATGACGACTTGCCTTTCCAATGTGACTTGCGTCTGAGTCCCTTTTGCCTCACGATATGCCTTGTCAAACTATAGGCGAATATTTGTCATCCCTTAAATAGTCCGAATCTCTTCTCGATCCGAGATAAGTGATTCACCCGACTAACTCTTAGTCGATCGCCTCGGTTAACACTTAACCGATTCGTGCATGGCCATGCTTTCCAAATCATATCTCACGAGAGGGCCCAGAGAATATCTCTCCGAGTGGAGGGGCAAAATCCCATCTTGGTTATTCACATCACGCTGCATGATTCTCAGTCGACCTGGACTCTGCCTTTATAACCGCCCAGTTAGGGTCAACATTTGACAGAACCTAAGTCGGTGATCCTCAACTCGGACTATGCAATAACCTCAGCTCTAAGGATTACATTGATTAAGATATACAAATGACAACTTGTTCGTTGTACCTCAATATGGGTCAATCCGAATCGCTAAACTCTTTAGTCGAATCTGTGTAAGTTGGAATAGCATCTCCATGCCCATGACAAGTGGAACCGAGTCATCAAGACAACTTTCACATTGGTCAAAGTTGTGTGTCCAGCACAACCTTAATGACCAAGGATATTTAGTACAAACAACATGAATGTATAGTTTCACAACCGAATCACATATTCAATGATACACATCAGATGTTTATACAAGGACAACTTAATATCTTTATGAATACAATGGGAAATCTCATCATACATGATTGCCTCTAGGGCATATTCCCAACATTTTGAGCCGTCCCTAATGCCGCAATCAGAACCTCCTTCCCCGTCGCCATACGTCGCCTCACCGTCGATTCCAGTGCCCTCTGTCCTTGCCCAGCCTCGTCGACCCCTCCACTGCCTCCATCGTGAGCTCCTAAATCTTCCAGTGTCCTCCGTACGCCCTCTCCTTCTCTGTATCACCATCACCATGACCACCTGCAAGCGCCGCCGCTGGCCATCATCGTTGACGTCGCTCTGGTGACCAAATTCGGGCGGTGCTACCTCCTTGTTCGCCTGGCTCCGTTGGTTCGAACGCACGTACTCACGCATCCTCTCTCACGCTCTAGCGCCGCTAACCGTTTCTGTCTATAGTGTTCTCCGGCGAGCCCACATGGCTCCTGTGTGGCTTGCCGACATGGCCTCGGCCCCACCCGTTAGTCACAGTGGGTAGCCTCTTTTTTCTTGAAAAAAGATTAGGGTTAGGGTGTGTTGACGTCAGCGTGACGCAATAATCCTATTAAGTGATTTAAATAATTACAAAAAATTGTTATAAACTTGTAAATTCAATAATTAATTTTTATAAGTTAGAAAAATGCAAATAATATATCAAAATGTTCAGAAAAATAAGATCTACACAGTAGCAATATAATAATGCATTGTTAAACAACTTCAATTGCATGTTAATTAGAAGAACTAAATGTACCCCTCTCATATGCATCCGGGGTTTTTTCGAATTAGGGCTTGGAACCCGTGGACCCCGTTTAAAATGACCAAGCATGTTTAGGGTTTCTATTTCAATAACTTTTAACTTTTCATATCATCATCCTTGCTTGAGCATTGCATCGATGCCATGTGTTCATTGTTTCCTTTCTTTTTGGTATTTGGTTCTTCTCCGGTAGAATACGATATTGGAATTGGGATCGAGATTGAAGACCGAGATCAACACCGTCGAAGTTCAAAGACCAATACTTGACCAACTATAACCAAGTCAAGTACCAAGTGTCCGAAGATCTGCTTATCGGGTATCAACAGGCAAAGGCAAGTGAAACCCCACACATGATATGATCCTATGCTTTCAAGCATTTAAAATTCTTGCCATTTGCATGCGATTCCAATGTCTTTTGGTCGATAGATAAAGTTATCCTATCTGATGCATGTTTCCCTTTGTAGCCTATATATCCTAATTCCTGCTCCTAGCATAACTAGGGTTTGGCTTGTGAAGGGCTGCTAGAGCTACTTTATCTGTTGTGCTTAGCCATGCTTAGTTGTTCCGTTGATTCACCTGGTTGATGGATCCAAGCTCCGAATGAACCTAGTTTGATAGGAGAACATGGTATGACTGGTGATGTGAGGTAAACATGTTAAGGCTTGTATGGGAGGCCATGTAGGTTGTGGTTTTTTGAAGGGAATATGCCCTGAGAGGCAATAATAAAGTGTTTATTATGTGTATTCGAAGTATATGATAGATTTTTATTATGCATGCTATAATTGTATTAATACGGAAACATTAATACATGTGTGTTTAATAAACAAACAGAAAGTTCCTAGTTATGCCTCTCTCATAAACTAGCTCGTTGATTAACAAGATGATCAAGGTTTCCTGATCATGGACATTGGATGTTGTTAATAACGGGATCACAACATTAGTGTAATGGTGTGATGAACATTCATCCGAAGTATAGCATTACGATCAAAGTCATTGAGTTTATATTGCTACAACAACTTACGAAGTGATCCTAATCCTTAGACCATGAGATCATGTCAATCACTAACACCGGAAGAGTTTCTTGATAACATCAAACGTCACACCGTAACAGGGTGATTATAAAGATGGATTCAGAACTAATAAAGTGTTATGTTGAGGCTCATGGATCGAGAGTGGAATTTGTTCATCCCGATGACGGATAGATATACTCTGGGCCCTCTCGGTGATATCACATTGATTAGCTTGCAAGCAAGTGATTTGATCACTAGAATGTTATATCATGGGAACGAGAAAAGAGTGCATGTCGGTAACGAGATCAAACTAGGTATGGAGATACCGATGATTGAATCTCGGACATGTAATATATCGTGAAACAAAGGGATTAAGATACTAGCGTAAAAGGTTCCGACAATCACAAGAAAGTCATCGTTGAATGTGTGGGAGTCAGTATGGGTCTCCAGATCCCGCTTCTGATTATTGATCCGAGAGGGGTCTCGATCATGTCTGCATTATTCACGAACCGTAGGGTGACACACTTAAGAGACACCGACATCCAATTGGAGCAAAAGTTTCATGCCGAAAGAATGAACAAGCGCAGGAATTTATTTCACTAGATACCGAAATAGGTTTTCGGGTGAAATTGCATAAAGTGGTTATGCATGTGAAATAGAATTCTAGAAAGGGGTTATTTGTGAATTTTTTTATTAAAGTAATTGACAAAATTCTGAATAAAATAAAAAAGTTTTATTTAATGAGATTTTGCATTAAATTTGGTGGAAATTTAATGGGAATTTGAGTGGATTTTTGAGTGGAGAAAATGGAAGGGCCATTTTGTGAGTGGAGTGTCCACCCACATGAATGAGGGAGAGATGGGGGCACCCTCCATGGCCGGCGGCCATGCCCCCTTGGGCTGCCCCCCTCCCCTATAAAAGGAGCCCCTCCTCTCACTTGTCTCTCACACCTCCGCGTGAAGGATCTCTCTCCCCCTCTAGAATTTATCCCCCATGGTCTCGGACTAGTGAGATACATGTTCCCGGTGGCTATTCGATAAGAAAGAGTTGTGCTTCCGCTGCATCGCTGGAATGTGCGTGCGAGCACGGATGCGCTGCTGATTTGCGGCGCTAGGACTTCCTCTCGATCTTGAGATCGGCAAGAGATCGTCAACATCAACCACGAGTTGAACTCGTTAAGCTTTGTCGGTCTTCAAGGATATGTTCTCTACGGATATACATCCGCCCGTTGTTTGTATCTAATAGATAGATCTTGGTACATAGTTCACATCGTAGGAAATTTTTTGTTTTCTATGCTGCGAACCCTACAGTGGTATCAGAGCCGGATCTATGCGTAGATGCTTTACACGGGTAGTACACATATGAGTATGTGGGCAATGATGATCATGTTGTTGCTCCTTTGTTGTAATTTTTGATATTGGTGGCATAGTGGGATGAAGCGGCCCGGACAAACTTTACATGTCCTCGCACATGAGACCTGTTCCACGCTTGACATGCAACTACTTTGCATAAGTGGCTAGCGGGTGTCTCTCTCTCCTACTATAGTCAATATCTATTTTGCAAACGAGTTGTCAACAATTTGGTTATCCTCGTTGTGGTTCATGTTCGTAGGTAAGAACGGTTCTATCTCGAAAGCCCTAAGCCACGTAAAACTTGCAATGGATTAATTAGAGGCGTCTAGTTTAGATTGTTGCTGGGCTAGTGTTATGATATGGTAGTGTTGTAAGTAGAAGTATGAGATGATACTCTTACAACACACATAGCGTGTAAACTCCATAGACCTTGGATTTACACATATAGGTATGATAGTGATCATACCACGATGCACATGATAGAGATCATCTGCGGGAACCATAACATTTCACTAATAAACATGTGATGTTTGATAGCATCTTATATTGCTTGTTTAGCGCTTTGTTAGCATAATAAGATGACCCCTCATTTAAATATCAAGATAAGAATGTGCTCTTCCTTTAGTATGCACCGATTATGTTTCGTCGCTCCAAGACATCACGTGATGATCGGGTGTTCTTGGATCCACGATCATATTTCGGGTGTAAAATAGTTACACACGCGAATACTAAGGTTCTAACTTGGCGAGCCTAGCATGTACAGACATGGCCTCAGAACATGGACCGAAAGGTTAAGCATGAGTCATATAGTTGATATGATGCCCATTTGATGCTCGCCTTTGAAGCTATACCGACTCACGGGATGATCGGACTTGGTATAGTGGATTTGGTTCATGTAATCACCAAAAAGGCACGAGGGATGTCGTTTTTGAGTGGGAGTTCATTCGTAATATGGATTAGTTGAACTCAATCTATCATACACTTAGTCTAAACTTTACAAATTCTGTTGTAGATGGCACCACCTGCTTTTAATTTCAATGTGTTCATGGAGAAAGAGAAACTAGCAACGAACGGTAGCAACTTTACCGAATGGGCCATGAATTTGAGGATTCTCCTCTCTGCTGCACAAAAGCAATACGTGCTAGAAGCGCCGTTAGGCCCCCCACCTTTAGAGGATGCCCCTGACGAGGAGAAGAATGTCTATCAGACTCGTTAGTGGGACCACAACTTAGTTCATTGCGGCATATTGTATGGGCTAGAGCCGGAACTTCGAAAGCGTTTCGAAAACGGCAATGCATTTGATACAATGGGTGAGTTGAAAATGATTTTCGACACACATGCTGCTGTAGAGAGCTACAATGCTTCAGAAAAGTTCTTTAGCTGCATGATGGAAGAGCACAACTCCGTTAATGAGCATGTACTCAAGATGTCGGGTTACACCGATAAGCTTGTGTCCTTGGGAATAACGATTCCCATTGACTTAGGCATCCATCGTGTTCTGCAGTCTCTGCCACCTATCTATAAGAGCTTTGTGATGAACTATAATATGCAAGGCATGAACAAGTCTCTCCCCGAGCTTCTGTCAATGCTTAAAACTGCGAAAGTGGAGATCAAAAAGGAACATCAAGTGTTGATGATAAATAGGAACACTGGTTTCAAGAAAGACAAGAAGGGAAAACGGAAGGGAAGTAAGGGCGGCAAGCATGTTGCCGTGCCTGAAAAGAAACCCCGAGTTGGACCTAAGTCTGATACGGAGTGCTACTATTGTAAGGGGACTGGCCACTGGAAGCGCAACTGCTCCAAGTATTTGGCAGACAAGAAGGCCGGCAAGGCAAACAAAGGTATATATGATATACATGTTATTGATGTGTACTTGACTAGTGCTCACAGTAGCACCTGGGTATTTGATACCAGTTCAGTTGCTAATATTTGTAACTCGAATCAGGGGCTGCGGAACAAGCGACCCCTAGCAAGGGGTGAGGTCAAGATGCGTGTCGGCAATGGATCAAGCGTTGATGTGATCGTCGTCGGAACGCTGCCTCTCCACTTGCCGTCGGGATTAGTTATAAACTTGAATAATTGTTATCTGGTTCCTGCACTGAGCATGAACATTGTATCTGGATCGTGTTTGATGCGAAGTGGTTATTCATTTAAATCCGAGAACAATGGTTGTTCCATTTATATGAAAGAAATCTTTTATGGTCATGCACCGATGATGAATGGTTTATTTCTATTAGATCTCGATGATAATGTTACACATATTCATAATGTTGATGCTAAAAGGATTAAACTTAATGATGATATATCCGCATATATGTGGCACTGCCGTCTAGGTCATATTGGCGTTAAACGCATGAAGAAGCTCCATTCGGATGGACTTTTGGAGTCACTTGATTTTGAATCATTTGATACATGTGAGCCATGCCTTATGGGCAAGATGACTAGAACGCCGTTTTCCGGTTCAATGGAACGGGCGACAGATTTATTGGAAATCATACATTCTGATGTATGTGGTCCAATGAGTGTGTCGACGCGAGGTGGATATCGTTATTTTGTTACTTTCACGGATGATTTGAGTAGGTATGGTTATATATACTTGATGAAACACAAGTCTGAAACCTTTGAAAAGTTCAAGGAATTTCAGAATGAAGTGGAAAATAATCGTAATAGAAAGATCAAATTTCTACGGTCCGACCGTGGAGGTGAGTATCTAAGTTACGAGTTTAGCACTCACATGACAGAGTGTGGAATTGTTTCACAACTCACGCTTGCCGGAACACCACAGCGAAATGGTGTGTCGGAACGTCGTAATCGTACTTTATTAGATATAGTTCGATCTATGATGTCTCTGATGGGCTTGCCATTGTCATTTTGGGGTTATGCACTAGAAACTGCTGCATTCACTTTAAATCGGGCACCATCTAAATCCGTTGAAAAGACACCGTATGAATTGTGGTTTGGAAACAAACCTAAGCTGTCTTTTCTTAAAGTTTGGGGATGCGATGTTTATGTGAAGAAACTTCAACCGGATAAACTCGAACCCAAAGCGGAAAAATGCATCTTCATAGGATACCCTAAGGAAACTATTGGGTATTCCTTCTATCACAGATCCGAGGGCAAGGTTTTTGTTGCCAAGAACGGATCCTTTCTAGAGAAAGAGTTTCTCGCGAAATGTGTGTGTAGTCGGAAGGTAGAACTCGAAGAGGTTATTGAACCTTCTCTTCAAAGTATGGCGAGTAGCGCAGCGCCGGAAGTTGTTCCGGAGTTGGCTCCACCTGTTGAAGAGGGAACTAATGATAATGATCATGAAACTCCGAAAGAGTACTACCGAACCTCACAGGTCAAGCAGGACGCGTGCAGCACCCGAGCTGTACGGAAATCCTGTCATGAATTTCATGGTTGATGAAAATGATGACCATGCGACGTATGAAGAAGCGATGATGAGCCCAGATTCCAACAAATGGTTAGAAGCCATGAAATCCGAGATGGAATCCATGTATGAAAATCAAGTTTGGAACTTGGTGGAATTACCTCACGACCGAAAGGTCGTGGAGAACAAATGGATTTTCAAAAGGAAAACTGATGCTGATGGTAATGTGACCGTCTATAAAGC
The DNA here is from genome assembly GCA_916181665.1 of Avena sativa. Lineage (NCBI taxonomy): Eukaryota > Viridiplantae > Streptophyta > Magnoliopsida > Poales > Poaceae > Avena > Avena sativa. The sequence continues at coordinate 144,672,874 of OV702280.1, forward strand.
TCGACTTGTCACAAAGGGGTTTCGACAAATTCAAGGAGTTGACTACGATGAGACATTCTCTCCCGTAGCAATGCTAAAGTCAGTTAGGATTATGTTAGCAATTGCTGCATATTTCGATTATGAGATATGGCAGATGGATGTCAAAACCGCGTTTCTCAATGGTAATATTGAAGAAGAGTTGTATATGATACAACCAAAGGGTTTTGTCGATCCTAAGGATGCTAACAAGGTGTGCAAGCTTCAGCGATCCATCTATGGATTGAAGCAAGCATCACGAAGTTGGAATCTCCGCTTTGATGAGGTGATCAAAGAGTTTGGATTTGTCCAAACTTATGGAGAAGCTTGTATTTACAAGAAAGTGAGTGGGAGCAATATGACATTTATGATATTATATGTGGATGACATATTATTGATCGGAAATGATATAGATCTTTTAAACAGTGTTAAAAGTTATCTAAACAGCAAATTTTCAATGAAGGACCTAGGTGAAGCGTCATACATATTAGGCATAAAGATCTATAGAGATAGATCTAGGCGCCTAATAGGGCTATCGCAAAGTACATACCTTGATAAGACTTTAAAGAAGTTTAAAATGGACGGAAGTAAGAAGGGGTTCTTACCTATGTTGCAAGGCAAGACATTGAGTAAGACTCAAAGTCCGGCTTCGGCGGAAGAAAGAGAGATAATGGACAAAGTCCCCTATGCTTCAGCCATAGGCTCTATAATGTATGCCATGCTATGTGCAAGACCGGATGTGGCACATGCTATTAGTTTGACTAGTAGGTACCAATCGGATCCAGGTTCGGAACACTGGATAACGGTCAAGAATATCCTTAAGTACTTACGAAGAACTAAGGATATGTTTCTTGTATACGGAGGTGAAGAAGAGCTCGTCGCTAAGTGTTATGTCGAAGCTAGCTTTGAAACTGATCCGGATGACTCTAAGTCCCAATCCGGATACGTATTTCTCATGAATGGAGGAGCGGTTAGTTGGAGGAGCTCCAAACAACCTGTGGTAGCGGGATCAACAACGGAGGCCGAATATGTTGTTGTTTCAGAAGCGGCTCAGGAAGCAGTTTGGATGAAGGAGTTCATATCCGAACTAGGAGCGGATGCAAATGCGTTGGACCCAATGGTGATCTATTGTGACAACAATGGTGCCATTGCCAATGCCAAAGAGCCAAGGTCTCACAAGCATTCCAAACATATTAAGCGCCGGTTTCACTCCATCCGCGAGCATGTCAAGGATGGAGATATAAATATTTGTAAAGTACATACGGATCTCAATGTAGCAGATCCGTTGACTAAAACTCTCCCTAGAGCAAAACATGATCAACACCAGAACTCAATGGGTGTTAGATTTATCACTACGTAACTAGATTATTGTCTCTAGTGCAAGTGGGAGACTGAAGGGAATATGCCTTGAGAGGCAATAATAAAGTGTTTATTATGTGTATTCCATGTATATGATAGATGTTTATTTTGCATGCTATAATTGTATTAATACAGAAACATTAATACATGTGTGTTTAATAAACAAACAGAAAGTTCCTAGTTATGCCACTCTCATAAACTAGCTCGTTGATTAACAAGATGATCAAGGTTTCCTGATCATGGACATTGGATGTTGTTAATAACGGGATCACAACATTAGTGTAATGGTGTGATGAACATTCATCCGAAGTATAGCATTATGATCAAAGTCATTGAGTTTATATTGCTATAACAACTTACGAAGTGATCCTAATCCTTAGACCATGAGATCGTGTCAATCACTAACACCAGAAGAGTTTCTTGATAACATTAAACGTCACACCGTAACAGGGTGATTATAAAGATGGATTCAGAACTAATAAAGTGTTATGTTGAGGCTCATGGATCGAGAGTGGAATTTGTTCATCCCGATGATGGATAGATATACTCTGGGCCCTCTCGGTGATATCACATTGATTAGATTGCAAGCAAGTGATTTGATCACTAGAATGTTATATCACGGGAACGAGAAAAGAGTGCATGTCGGTAACGAGATCAAACTAGGTATGGAGATACCAATGATCGAATCTCGGACATGTAATATATCGTGAAACAAAGGGATTAAGATACTAGCGTAAAAGGTTCCGACGATCACAAGAAAGTCATCGTTGAATGTGTGGGAGTCAGTATGGGTCTCCAGATCTCGCTTCTGATTATTGATCCGAGAGGGGTCTAGATCATGTCCGCATTATTCACGAACCGTAGGGTGACACACTTAAGAGACACCGACATCCAATTGGAGAAAAAGTTTCATGCCGAAAGAATGAACAAGCGCAGGAATTTATTTCACTAGATACCGAAACAGGTTTCCGGGTGAAATTGCATAAAGTGGTTATGCATGTGAAATAGAATTCTAGCAAGGGGTTATTTGTGAATGTTTTTCATTAAAGTAATTGACAAAATTCTGAATAAAATAAAAAAGTTTTATTTAATGAGAGTTTGCATTAAATTTGGTGGAAATTTAATGGGAATTTGAGTGGATTTTTGAGTGGAGAAAATTGAAGGGCCATTTTGTGAGTGGACTGTCCACCCACATGAATGAGGGAGAGGTGGGGGCACCCTCCATGGCCGGCGGCCATGCCCCCTTGGGCTTCCCCCCTCCCCTATAAAAGGATCCCCTCCTCTCACTTGTATTTCACACCTCCTCGTGAAGGATCTCTGTCCCCCTCTAGAATTTATGCCCCATGGTCTCGGACAAGCGAGATACATGTTCCCGGTGGCTATTCGGAAATAAAGAGTTGTGCTTCCGCTGCATCGCTGGAGCGAGGAGGCGGAGGTTGCTCGGTGCCTCGAACGTGTGTGCGAGCACGGATGCGCTGCTGATTTGCGGCGCTAGGACTTCCTCTCGATCTTGAGATCGGCAAGAGATCGTCTACATCAACCACGAGTTGAACTCGTTAAGCTTTGTCGGTCTTCAAGGGTATGTTCTCTACGGATATACATCCGCCCGTTGTTTGTATCTAATAGATAGATCTTGGTACATAGTTCACATCGTAGGAAATTTTTTGTTTTCTATGTTGCGAACCCTACATTTTTGCAGTCCCATACTTGCCACCCTTAGGACCCGAGGTTCTTGCCTCTTGAACCAAGATGAGCGTACAAGCACACGAGGGTTTCTGGGGACCCCCTTGACCCCAACTTGCCTAGTCTGATCCATGAGTCCATAGTTTGAGGTTTTATTCGGCACCCGCATGGAAAAACATTTGGAAAATGGTGCAAGCATATAGGATGTGGCTGGGTGAAGGGTGCACGGCACTGAACTGGATCCCGGTACACAGAGTCGAGGACCTCCTGGGAGTATGGCCAAATACCGTAGTCGGGAGCCCTTCTGGGTGACTCATGGATTAGGCAAACGTAAGGGAAAGGTTTCGATCGATCACCCTCTGTTAGCACACCAAGGAAGTGTGTCAAGCGACACTAAGAGTCAGTTGGCGCGTGTGGGTAAAGTTGTACACCCCTCCAGTGTTAAATCTTTTCGAAAATTCATGTCCATGGTTATGGACAACTTGGCAATGGACGTGGGATCATTGAGAAGAATAACCTAATTGTAAAACTTGGCAAAGTAAAGTGAGCTTAAGGATGCTTCATCTTGGGTATGAGGGGGTGATCCTAGATGATGATGACTTGGTGGATATCAAAGATGGTGATCAACACTTTGGAGATGTCGCTTTCTTATCCCCTTTAAAATACTCTGATTAGACGAGCTTCTTTTCCCTCCTACTTTTGCAGCAGAGTAAGTGTTACCATAGAAGATGATTTTGCTTCGGCATCAACTTCGATGAGTAGTTTGTGGTTCCCGGTCGGTAGCCTAGAATGTATGGATTGGGACGTCATCGTTATGCATCAGGCCTCTTAGGCCATTTGCTAAGTTTGATATACTTAATAGCAAAATTTGCCTTCCGTTATTTGATGTTTGTGGTCAGTGACCTCTTATTGTAATATTTTGGTTCTTAGCTCAGTTATGAGCTTGCTATAATAATTTTTGTGTCGTAGGGTCACTGACGTGTTACCGATTCTTCACTGGATATTCTCAAGCTCAAGGTTAAGCTTATGTCAGATGGAGGTGTACTGGTTGCACCATTCCGTTAAGAAATCAACTTGGGAATGTGAGGATCACCTTCGTTCTGAACACCCTCCTCTCCTTGTTCTTTTCTTTTTCCTAGGAATCTCGGGGCAAGATTCTTGTTTAGTAGGGGAGAGTTGTAGCATCCCAATTGTCTAAAAATTACAATGCGACTTGCATATCCTATATATTGCTACTTCCTACATATCATAATTGCATTACATTATATCATGCTCATGTAATGAAGCCACCTTACATTTGAGCATCATATAAAAACCCCTCTATCTGGTTCTTATCCCATGTGCATTATATATTGTATTACTTGTTTTTTCCTCTTGACATATTGTATTTTCTTCTTGATGAATTGCTTCATGACCAAGTTGATTTGTGGGCATATCTCTTTTGCAACTTCTCCACCTTTCTTTGTCACCACCTTATAACTCCAGTACCCAAACTATATAAGAGAATTGCATTTCTTTTGGCTTTTGTGTAGCTCACATATAAGAGGACGGATCCAAATTCTAAATCTACATGCTCCCATATATGATCTCTGTTGTTTTCACAATATCAATTATGTGGAGCCCCATGTCCACCTTTTCTTGCCATGTGTGTAGAATTCTATCTTGCAAGCTTACATATGTTTTTATCCTTTAAATGCTCATGTGTGATGATCTTTGGCTATAAGTTGATCTAGTGGAAAATACACACTAGTGGTCATGTGTATTCATATATGTGCATATGGTGAATATTATCATGTGCTTAGCAAGATCCTATTCTTGAGCATGATTTGTTCCTTTTTGAATGCATGCATGGATGAATCTTGGCCACATTAGATCATAGTTGTTTTCACAATTATTATGTGGCCTATATAATTCACATGCATGGCCCATGCAAGAATATCACTTTTTTCTCCCCTCATGTTTGTCCTTTGGGTTTATGGGGGATTACTGATGTGATGCAATCAATTGGAATCTATTCAAATAATAATCGTGTACCATCTAAATTCCCTTCCTCATGTCTCCTTTTTGGTTTTTGGATTTTGTATCTTGGTGAGGCTTATTTGAGACATCTTGGTTTGAACAAATACAAACAAAAACAAGTGCAAAGAAGAAGACCTATCTACCTCACCTATCCCACCCCATCTTTTGTTTGGTTCCTTCTATTTTGTTTGCAAGCTATACCTGTTTCAAATTTTGAACAAACATCTCAAACAAATATATTCAAATTAAAAACAGAATTCTAACTAAAAAGAAAAGGATTAGAACCTCACCTGGCATGTAGCTCCTTCTGGCCCAGCCGTAGTAGTGCAACCCAACCTTCAAGCCCAACAGCACAAAGCCACCCACAGCTTCCTTCCCCTGCTTCCTCTAGGCCATCCCAACTCGCCCCACCTGGCCCATACCCCTTCGACCGAGAGGTACACACCGTCTCATGTTCATCCACTACCCCCGACCCACCTCTCTAAAAGGTTGACGGTAGCGGCAGGTGGCCGTCCCCAAGCCATTGTCCTCGCCACCCTCACACCCAGCTCGTATTTTCCTCCTTATCTACCACACCTCCAACCCGAGCCCCTCCCCGTGTGCACCCCACGATGCCATCCTCTCCCTCTTCTTCTGTTTGCTCTGTCCCCATTCGATCCGAGTGCAGTAGCGAGGAGAGATTCACCGCGCCATCGCCATGATAACCTTCTGTAGACGAAGGGCGTGCGGGAGGTCTTCACTGTCAGCCGCGTGAGCTGCAACGCTAAGAGGAGCCGGAGTAGCCATAGCTTCACCTCTTCTACTTCATGTCCAAGTCCGAGCGCTCCGACACAATACACCGTCGCCTCCACCGGCCCCTGCCCCTATTCCTACTGGCATTGGCGAAGGTGAGCGCCCAGCCCTTTTCCCCTTCATGTTTGCATCCCCTCCACCGCCCTGTTCTTGTCCCTGTCGCCATTTAGCCCCACTGGCGCGCATGCTTCGCCTCCAGACGCACTCAGCAGAACTGCGGCGGCATCTCGAAACACGAGCTTCTCCCTAATGATACACGCTACTTCCAACGAATCTTCCAACACGTAACCGCTTCATGTTTGAACCACCTCCATGAAGCTCCAAACGGTGTCCTGATCCACCCAGTCTTAAGCTCACGATCATCCGGCAAAGTCCGAGCAAATATCGGCAAAACTTCTGAAGTTCTCTATCAATTGCACCAACTAAATCCGCTTTGAACGTTGTCCTTTTCCGGCAACCACGGTCTCTTATCGGCGTTGAATCCTTCACGGAAGTTGAAGCCCTTGTCCTCCTCATATTTTATTTTTGCAGAGACATCAAATTCCAGCTCTATCGCTCACCAATATGGACCGAAGATCGTCAAAAACATCTGCCTTCCGCCAGAGCTTTAGTTCGTCAGTGGTTGTTTAGGACAATTACTAGCAGCAGTTGCACCTCTGCATCTAGACCCCTAGATTCTCTAAGCCTCAGCCCGCAACCCTACCTTGGCACACATGTCGCCACCCCGCAGTGCACGCATGATGTAGCCCTGCATAGTCCAGACCCCACCTTGTTTGTCTCTGTGGGTAGTTTTCCCTGGGTAACAAAAGTCTGCCTAATTTATAAACTCAAAAACAAAAACAAAATCTAAATAAACATGAGATAATTCATATCTTTTAGAATGTTTTGAATTCGAACAAACTTATATTATAAAATATAAATGTTTTCCAAATATAAATTCAACCATGTTTTCACATTTGACCAGGGTTGAATCTATCTAGTCAAACTATTAACATTCGACCCTTCTTTAATAATTTGATTTAAATATGGCTTTAAATTCACGAAATTAAATAATATGTTTTATATATGTTTTTGAACCAGAAAAATGTGAGGAATCTGATTATGATATTTATAATATCATTTGATCAATTTAAAATTTCGAAATAATTTAATTGTTAATAAATGTCATTTAATAAATATTGCATAACTTTAAATCGTAACTTCAAATTCGACAAGTGATATGTCTAAATTGATTAGCTCGACGAGCCCTTTCCAACTATACATTCCATGATATGAATTAATGTATGCATCATATAAATATTAAATATCCAGTAAGGTTTATGCAAGCAAAATATGACTAAACAATTAATAAAATGCTTTATTCTTGTACCCACACCTCACCCATGCTATGCTATGTTATACCATGTAATTGTGCATCATTCCATCATGGAATACCTTATCTAGATTGTTGAATATGATTTATATGATTGTGCAATGTATTTATTTCGGCCCCTGTGTGTTTAGTTTTTATCTGGATAGACGTCGAGCAAGAAGAATATCAGGAGCCTTAGGATTCTTATCCGGATCCCACCTATTCTACAACTGAGCTTCTAGGCAAGAAATTCTCCATGCTTGCACTACATATAGTACCTATTGCATCTATATTAGTTTTGCGTCATGAATCATGTCACGAATAAAATTGAATCCCAAGTATTGCATAGCCTTTACTTTTAAAGTCCATCGAAGCTTGTTCACTCCTTCCTATGAGCCATTACTACAGGATTTGTTTGAGCCATGCGAGTTTTAGAATTGCATGTGTAGGTTTTGTGAGTGTATATGAATAATGAGGTACCTAAACAAGTGAATTGAGTAGTAATGGGATAAATAAAGAAAGTGGCGTGAGTGAGCAATATCTGCTATTTGGTTCTTTATGCTCACTTGTGTCCCGTAGGACCCCGACTACTTGATTCTTGTTCCTTGACTATTGCACTATCCACATGTGGGACCATGAATCCCATTATTCCTAGCTTGAGTCATATTTAATTTCTTGGGGACACAAGTAGATTGGGGCATTATTACTATCATGTACTTATGCCATCCTTTACTATTTTATTTACTTCTGTCTGGTTTTGGAAGAAATGCAGAATGTTTACGTGGTATCGACAATCCTAGTCACACTTTCGGGTTCCTAATCGTTTATAGCCATTGTCACAAACCCCTCGGTCTGTCATAGAGCAGGCCAACTTCGTAGCGGGCAGCTTAGCAGGATGGCCCCCTGAAATCATTTATGAATATTGTGAATTCTTTGTCGTGATGCCTCGTTGGGTTTTCATTTGGTTTTTCTGAGGTTGATCGTGCGTGTGTTGCTATTTGTGTACCCCTGCAGGGTAAATCTTTATGAAAGTCGCGTCCGTGGTTATGGACGACTTGGAGCACAATTTCTCGATCATAGACAAGCATAACTAAAGTACCTCTTTCAAATTGACTAAAACTTGACTAGTAACAGTGCAATATTCATGGAATGATTAATAAAATTTCCTACGGATGGGATGTTCTTCCGTCTTCTCGCTCGAGAAACGTGAAGGAGGGCGAGAGATGTTTATTTATGTTGATATATATATGTTGGGTACTTAACTATTGTTTAATTAATGAGAGTCTATCTAGCATTGGTTAGGCGGATGTTGTAGCGTGTCTCTATAGAACTTCTAGGATTTATTTTTGCTGCAATTGCGTCACCCCCAGGTTGTTCCCTTTAGATGCATAAAGACCTTCTGAGTCCCTTAGGGTCTCACATGATAAAATATTGGTCCAGATGGATAGGTATATCCGCAAGAATGATATTGGGTTCACGAGACCGATGATGGTGGCAACGACCGTCAGGTGTAGATATTCCAGGGCATGGAGATCTTGAGATCATGTGGGCGGGATGTGCTTATTTTTAGGTCATCTTATGCCATTTTTCCTCTTATCCGTAATCGGATCTGGTTTTCCGCTTCCGCCTTGATGCTCTAGTGTGTGATGTATGAAGATGTATCCTAAAATATTATCTCCATCCAGGATATTTGGATCTTTCCTTACGGTGTTGAATATTTATATTTTCTTTTAGATGGTTTGGCTCTGATGTACTCTTGTGTGTCGTTGGCATACATAGTCATTTGTGTATGCCTGACTCGTAGTCCATCCGGCTACGTCTCTTGTACGTGAAGCTATAAGCATGAGAAGTGGGTAGGGTGGTTGGCCGATGATGTGCCCTGTTTCGCTCAGACGGGACCTGCACGTGGGTGGCCCTTGGGCCTCCTCGGTAGGACACCTTATCCACTTTTGGGTTATACCAGCTTGTGATTTAGAGCATAGGGTCTAGGGGATTACATGCATAAAGGGTTTTACATGATCCAAAAATGAACACTAAAGGAGGTAAAAGACTCAGGCATATGAGTGAACCAAATGCTTTATTTCATTTATCATATAAAGGTACATAGTATATAACAAAAATATGCTATGTTCCATGGCCGAGCTCTGGGTAATCATCATCCGGGTCACGTCGCTTGCCTCTTATGATCCTCACTTGTCCTATCTTTCAACTCACGATTATCGATGAGGTATAGGAACCATTGAGTAGTGCTTTGCTTATGATGAATAGTCCTTCACATGGCGGGGATAGTTTGTGTGACTTTTTCTGCTTAAGTAGGAGCACCAGATCCCCTCTTTAAACGAGTGATGCCTAACGCGGCGACTATGGTAGCTATGTAGCTTTTGCTGCTAGATGGTGGACCTTTGGCATGCCAGAATACATTCCTTCTTGAGCAGGTCCACATCTAAGCGTATGGATTCTTAAGCATCATATTCATTGTAGGCGGCGAATTTTCATGCATCGTGGAGGATGTTAGATGGTAGGATTGCTTCTGCTCCATGTACCATGAGGAATGGGTGTAGACGGTAGATCTGTTGAGATTAGTTCTTAAACTCCACAAAACAGATGGCATTTCCTCCGCACAGGCTCCAACTTCTCTATGTAGTGATGCTTCTAGACGTGGTTTTATTCCCTGCAAAATTAATCCATTAACCCGTTCAACTTGAACATTAGACTGTGGATGTGCCACAGATGCTAGGTCAAGACGGATTCCTTTTTTGTGATAGTAATCCTCGACTTATCTGAGTGACAAGTTGCTGCCATTGTCGGTGATGATCCTATGTGGGAGACCAAATCTTAACACTAGATCCTGGACAAACTTAAGGTTTGTTGCCCCATTGAGCTTTCTAATGGGTTTAGCTTCTATCCATTTAGTGAATTTATCAATTGCTACGATCAGATGCATAAACACATAAGGTTTCGTCTGCAGCGGACCAACCATGTCAACGCCCTAGACTGCGAATGGCCAAGTTATTAGTATAGTACACAAATCTTCAGATGGAACATGTGGTTTCGTCCATAATATTGATACCCAATGCATGTCTCAACCATCTTGTCGGTGTCCGCCTTTGTGGTCAGCCAGTATAATCCTTGCTGGAAGGCTTTTGAGACCAAAGATTAGGAAGCGCCGTGATGCCCGCAATCTTTGATATGAATCTCATGAAGGATATCCATACCTTGTTGTTGGGAAACGCACTTTAGGAACACTCCTATGGTGCTTGTTTTGTAGAGCTGCCCAATTATTATGGTATAGCCCTTTGCTCGGTGTACTATTTGCCGGCTTTTGACTTTGTCGGCAGGCAAAGTATTTTCTTTGAGGTAGTCCATGATTAGTTTCATCCAAGCTGGAGGGACTATTGTTATTGCATTAACAAATGAGTCAACCGTATCCGGATTTTCAGGGTCCGCTCTATAACATCCCAATTTCAGCAACCCTGATCTGTTGTCCAAAAGGCAAAAATCAGAGGGAACAAAAACTTTTTCTTGTTAAGTGTTGAAATATGTTCTTACTTGTTTGCTTGTGTTCATGCAAGTGATTGTGTATTAGGTGATATACTCCTTATCTCAACACTAGTTTACAAAAGATATTTTTCAAAAGAGATGTCTTGGCCCATCCTTCATATTCTCAAATGTTCTAGCATTTCAAACTTGAGCCAAGATGATTTTGATAAAACAAAAATTCCTTATTATTCTCCCTCTAACAAAATATGGAGAACTATAATATAATCTCCTTATGTTTTCAAGACAGAACTCTCAACTACTCTTACCCCTAGGTTTTTCCAAAACCTTTATTCAAAACCTCTTCATTCTAATCTTGGTAGAAGTACCAAGAAGTCCTTATCTCACTTCAAAACACAAACTCTTCAAAAATACCCATCCTTAACTCAAGCTAGGCTTGATGGTAACCTTAGTAGTAGTAGTTGATAAGTTTGAATAGATGAATTGCCTTGATCTGCTGATTGCATTGTTTGCTTAGGAACTAGAGTGAGATAATCTAGTATATCATCCCTTAGGACCCAATCTATGATTGTGATCATCAATCTCAAACCAAGCATCCAAATCTGGATCTACCATCTCATCTCCTAATCAGATTAATCCAAGGATAACCCCTTTCGATGGTTTCCAACTTAGTGACGAACCAATCTAAGCATGGATCCTATCTACTTAGTTAACCCATCAACATCATCCCTTTGATCATGACTTTGGAACCTAGCATTCTCTCAAAATCATCTACACTTGTACTCTAGTCTAAAACCCTAAATCTACAAAAATGGCTAAGTCTGGAATCCTTATGAGGATTCAATCTTTCGAGCTCTACCTTTTCCAACCTATGTGCATTCTTGAAAATGCATTTGAACCATCTTGTAGTACATCATTAGTACTACCAAACCCCACTCTTTCCCTTGGATAAACCATTTTGGTTCCCACTCATCTATGATGGTTTTGTAGCCAAGATAATAATCTTTTCTGCAAATATTATCATCTTGCCTACTTGGGTAGAAGCTCACATCTATATGATACCTCCCGTTGACCAAATATTTGCATAGCTATGATGTACTAACCATGGTCTATGAATCCATACTTCACTTGTTCCCATTGGCGCTCTGTGCTTCTTAAACCCCCATGGTTTAGGAGGCATCATGACCACTCGGTTATGGCAGCCTTAATTTCAACAAAGTTTGCCATCTCTTCTAAACCACCTCAAATACAACCAAGCCCAACTATTGCTTCCATTATAATCTATATAACTTTTTTTAGCTATCCATCTATACCTTGTACCTAGGTGATATATGAGCTCCCAGATCCAACCCAGTTTTGATGGTATAAAATTATCAAAACCCTAGATTCTCCCAAATATATTTTCCATCCTTTTTCACCACAATTCTTCAAAACCCAAGGTTGTACCTGATGGATACATCAAGTTTACATCATGTACCTTGGTTATGATAATTCCCCAAATACTTCCCATAATTATTTGGATCCTCAAACTATTTATATTCCACTTTTGGCAAAACCCTAAAACCTCTGTCTATAAAGGCAAGTTTGTTTCTCTCCAAATCACATTTCCAAATAAATGAACATTTGAGTTATAGATATCATACCATACCTTATAAACTCTAAATAAATATTTTTGAGATTCTTTATTATTATTTTTTTGCCCTTTTTCTTAAATGGTAGAAACAAGAAATAATTCCTTAAAAATACTTTCCCATCTCAATAAATTCCAATAAAATTCTAGAATGTGTAATATGGTATTTAGGACCATATAAAATAAAAATACAACCTTGTCCAATGTAAAAATATCAAATAAGATTCTAGAAACCATTTCTGCACTATTTGAATAAATGATCTTAAGTGGACCATTAATCTTTGGAAAAATCCAAATAATTCTTAGGCTTATGCAATGATCCAATATACACACCAGTACCTTTTTCTCACCTGCCCTAATGAAACTTTTTCAACTTTCTTCACAAGCTTCTTTTTGACCAATTTGTGCACAACCATCAAACCTTGACTCAAACCCACTCCAAACCCCATCAAATCCTGCCAAAGACTTCACCACAGCAACCCTAGCCCCTCTGGTCGACTAGCACTGTAGCACTATAATAGGGACACCCTTTCTTTTCTCCCACGTGCTTGTAAGTGAGAGGGAAAGACATGCTTCCTAAAAATCTTGGGCAATAAAAACCCACCACCAATTCCCCCTCTCCCTGGACAAGCTACTGATCCCACACGACAATTCCACCACCCCTAAGAGCCAATCCCTGGCCACCTCCTCTTCTCAAGCCCTCCATGGACATTGTCCATCCTACACCCAACCCCTTCGGGATTTAAGGCTAGAGGCCACCAACCCCGCTACCACTCCCCCCATTTGCTTCCTCTCACTCCACCAGACCTCCCCTGAGCTCCCTCCCCTGCTCCCCTGCCCTGTTTTTCCCGGGAGATGGAGGAGAAGGCACTTAGGCCTTCTCAAAGAAATCGAGCCCCGAGCTACACCCCTCCTCTTTCCCCCTCTGCATGTCACTTAGCCGAGCTCCCCATTTCATTCTGAACCTAACCATGCCTCCCTCTCGCAGCTGGAATGCCTCTAGCATCGCCGCCAACAAGCTCTGGTGAAGCACTCTCGGTCGCGTTCACGGGAGATGCCCTTCTGGGCAGAAACCCCGCTGTCGCCCCTCCCTGGACTTGTCGTCAACCACCGCGACGCCCCAGATCATCCCCGGCCACCGGCGCGCCCTGTGGTAAACCACCGCCATCTCCCTGGCCCTGGTTAGGGTTTCATCCCCGGGGCAGGAATGGGAGGAAGGAGATGACCCAGTGCCGTCGATCTCCTTCTAAGCATGCGGCCATGGGTGCTCGATACCCCTTCGCAGGCCCCGCCTCACTGGAATCCGGGCCCCGCCGGGCCTTTCAAATGCGTGCCCTCCCACGCAGAGAGAAGCCGCGTGGGCTGGTTTTCCTCTCTGCGGCACAGTATGCCAACAAATCTGGCTCACGACCCCCTCTGCCCTTTTCCTTTGAAGTTTTAATTCTAGATCTGCAAAAATCACTATCAGTTTAAAAAAATGGAAAACCACCTCAATGGCCTAGATCTAATTTATCTAGGGTTTCTGAGTGTCCTCCCTAAGATGCAGTACCAATACTTTGACTAAGAGTAAACTGTACTTTCTCTGAGATTTAACCCACTAACATGTATCTATTATACTAAATAAATCACCCAGTAAATTATACATACTCAAATGGAATGAATCCAAATTCATCTTTTAGATAATTGAAATACCCAACAAATAGACTTGTTCCCATGTTAAGGTGAACTATGTTTTGCCAGTAATAAAAATAACAAAAATAGCCATTATCTGCCTTTAGAAAATTCCCTAGGTAAAACCAAAGTTGGTTTTGACATAACTCCAACTTTCTGTACATCTATATACCCATATATATATAACCCTAGGAGCACAAAATTTATTAAGGTTCTATTGAATTTTGATGAACTAAACTATTCTGTGCATGGGTTATTCACTAATAAAATCACTACAGTATGTCTGCTAATCCAAAAAGGCTGATTCCAATTTCTACAGAAAGGTACTCTGAATACCTAATTTGTGTCCTACATCAAAATCTTCTGTAGATTAAATTTGGTGAAAAAGACAAATGGCTTCTAATACTTCCTTTGGGAATTTCCTGAGGGCAATCTGCTAATTATTTTAAGTTGATTCCAATTCCTCTTGAATAAGTACATAAAATACTACCTAATCACCGAATGAAATAATTTTTGGAACTCCAGAACTTTTCTGGTGAATTATTTCCTCAAACTAGAGCTTTATTCAATAGAAAATGCTTTATAAATTAAGGGAAATTGATAATATAGTGAAACCACTTTTGTTGTATTTATTTTATCAATATCTATCTGATGGTATCATTTTTATACAATGATATCATATAGAACTTGTCCTTTCCAAAAAACCTCTCTCTTAGGTAATTTCCTAGACTATAAATCCAAAGGGATCATCTTCCTATTGTCTCCAAATCTTTTACCATTCTCAACAAGACAATCATCCAACACCCTACTTTTTTATAGCATGTGATTATCCTTCGATTGTTGTATGGTTTGATTCTTGTATGCCTTGTATTGATGGTGGTGTTGTTTGTGTGCATGTATGCTCGATAACAGCGATAGTTGCGGTTATGTGCCGTCGAGAAGAAGGAAGCCTCGGAGCATTATTACTGCTATCATTATTATTATTGGTATTCTGGTATTCTAAAGAAGTCACATGACATCTCGCCGGTCACAGGCAAGCCACCTTCTTGCTCATAAGCCCTTGTCCTACTCTTATACTCATAAATGTTTTATTGAACTGTTTATCTAAATTGCATGGTTTTACTAGTATTATTATTTATGGTAGTGGCTTGTCTCCTCCAAGTCATTACATGTTTCTACTACGAGTACAATACCCTTGAGGACACCTATTCCTCCTCTAGTAGGATAGATGGTGTATAGCACCATGCCCCTTGGAAACCCTGTTTTAGCCGAAGCAAAACTATGGGATGGGAACACCCGGGAAAAGCTTACAAAAATGTTTTATGAGAAAACCTTAGCATGGTCTGGCCTGCCAAGTATGTTTGAAAAGGGAAAAAGGGTTTTGGTTTTACAAAAAGGGTTGGACGAAAGATGGAGGAAAATGTTTATGAAAACGCAGCCGGTTCTTTGTAGTTTTGCTTGAACAATTAACTCGTGCAACCACATTACTCTGGAATGGGACGGAGCTGGGCTCGAAGTTTGTGTAATCTGGTATAGGTTCCTCACACTACAACAGGGGAAAACAATCCCTGGAGGGTGGGCTTTCTCCGAACAAATGGTCCATGCATAACATCGACCAGGAGAAGGAAAGAAGGGTCTATGGACCTCCACGCGACAGTATGAACCCCTCATTGAAAGTGCACACCTGTCGAGGTGCAAAAAGCGCTTCGGTTGGCTGGTAACTATATAGGGCGTCCTAGTTTTGAGGGAATAACCTCATAGGGTAGGCACTTGTATCGGAGAGGGCATCCAGAAGGTCTTGACCGGTTATTCGACCCACGATCGGTGTAGATCAGGGAAGGGTAATCAGATGGTGTGGGTACAGTGTACAACCTCTGCAGAGTGTAAATCTATTCGAATAACCGTATCCACGGTCATGGACGGTTGGGAAGGCTGTGAAGGGAATATGTCCTGAGAGGCAATAATAAAGTGGTTATTATGTATATTCCAAGTATATGATAGATGTTTATTTTGCATGCTATAATTGTATTAATACGGAAACGTTAATACATGTGTGTTTAATAAACAAACAGAAAGTTCCTAGTTATGCCTCTCTTATAAACTATCTCGTTGATTAACAAGATGATCAAGGTTTCCTAATCATGGACATTGGATGTTGTTAATAACAAGGTCACGGCATTATTGGAATGGTGTGATGAACATTCATCCAAAGTATAGCATTACGATCAAAGTAATCCTAATCCTTAGACCATGAGATCATGTCAATCACTAACACTGGAAGAGTATCTTGATAACATCAAATGTTACACTGTAACAGAGTGATTATAAATATGGGTTTAATGCTACTAAAGTGCTATGTTGATGCCCATGGATCAAGAGTGGAATTTGTTCATCCCGATGACGGATAGATATACTCTAGGCCCTCTCGGTGACATTGCATTGGTTAGCTTGCACGCAAGTGATTTGATCACTAGAATGTTATATCACGAGAATGAGAAAAGAGTACATGTCAGTAACAAGATCAAACTAGGTATGGAGATACCGATTATCAAATATCGGACATGTAATATATCCTGAGACAAAGGGATTAAGATTCTAGCGTAAAAGGTTCTCACGATCACAAGAAAGTCATCGTTGAATGTGTGGGAGTCAGTAATGATCTCCAGGTCCCGCTTCTGATTATTGATCCGAGAGGGGTCTCAATCATGTCCACAATATTCGCTAACCGTAGGGTGACACACTTAAGAGACCCCGACACCATTTGGAACAAATAATTTCATAGTGAAAAGATTAACAAAGCGCAGGAATTTATTTCACTAGACACCGAAACTATTTTTGGGTGAAATTGCTAAAAGTGTTTTTGCATGTGAAATAAAATACTAGCAAGGGGTTATATGTGAATGTTTGTCCATTATGGTAATTGACAAAATTCTGTATAAATAAAAGGATTTTTATTTAAAGAGAGATTGCATTAAATTTGGTAGAAATTTAATGGGGATTTTGAGTGGAGAAGTGAAGGGCCATTTTGTGAGTGGAGCTTCCACCCACATGAATGGAGAGAGGGCAAGGGGCAGACCCATGCGTCGGCCACCCCCTTTGGGTTCCCCCCTCCTCCTATAAAAGGAGCCCCTCTCCCTCTCTCTCTCACTCACACCTCCTCGTGAAGGATCTCTATCCCCCTCTAGTTTATCCCCCATGGTCTCGGACTAGCGAGATACATGTTCCCGGTGGCTTATCGGCAAGAAAGAGTTGTTCCTTCCGCTGCATCACTGGAGTGAGGAGGCGGTGGTTTCTCGGTGGATCGGACGTGTGTGCGAGCACAGATGCGCCGCTGATTTGCGGCGCTAGGACTTCCTCTCAATCTTGAGATCGACAAGCGTTCGTCTACATCATCCAAAAGTACAACCTCATTAAGCTTTGTCGGTCTTCAAGGGTATGTTCTCTACGGATGTATATCCGTCTATTGCTTGTAACTAGTAGATAGATCTTGGTACATAGTTGTTCCCATTATAGGAATTTTTTTGTTTTCTATGTTGTGAACCATGTAGTGGTATCAGAGCCAGATCTATGCGTAGATGCTTTGCACGGGTAGTACACATAAGTATATGTGGGTGATGATGATCATGTTATTGCTTCTTAGTTGTACTTTAGATATTGATGGCATAGTGGAATGAAGCGGCCCAGACAAACTTTACATGTCCTCGCACATTATACCCGTTCCACGCTTGACATGCAACTAGTTTTGCATAAGTGGCTAGCGGGTGTCTGTCTCTCCTACTATAGTCAATATATAATTTGCAACGAGTTGTCAATAATTTGGTTATCCTCGTTGTGGTTCATGTTTGTAGGTAAGAAAGGTTCTATCTTTGAAAGCCCTAAGCCACGTAAAACTTGCAATGGATAAATTAGAAGCATCTAGTTTAGATTATTGCCGGCTTAGTGTCATGATATGGTGATGTTGTAAGTAAAAGTATAAGTCGATACTCTTATAACACACATAACGTGTAAGTTCCATAGACCTTGGCCTTACAAATAAAGGAATTATGAGGATCATACCACGATGCACATGATGGAGATCAAGTGCAATAACCATATCATTTCACTTTTTCACATGTGATGTTTCTTGCATCTTATATTGCTTGTTTGGCATTTTATTAGCATAGTAAGATGATCCCTCATTTAGATACCAAGATAAAAATGTGTTCTCCCTTATGTATGCACCAATTATGTTTCGCTGCTCCAAGACGTGATGATCGGGTGTTCTTGGATCCACGATCATATTTCGGATGTAAGACAGTTTACACACGCGAATACTAAGGTTCTTACTTGGCAAGCTTAGAATGTGGAGACATGGCCTCGGAACACGGACCGAAAGGTTAAGCATGAGTCATATGAAAGATATGATGCCCATATGGATGCTCGCCTTTGAAGCTACACCGACTCACGTGATGATTGGACTTGGTGTAGTGGATTTGGTTCATGTAATCACCAAAAAGGCACGAGGGATGTCATTTTTGAGTGGGAGTTCATTCTTAATTTGGATTAGTTGAACATGATCTATCATAAACTTAGTCTAAACTTTACAAATTCTGTTGTAGATGGCACCACCTGCTTTTAATTTCAATGTGTTCATGGAGAAAGAGAAACTTGCAACGAACTGTAGCAACTTTACCAAATGGTTCATGAATTTGAGGTTGTTCCTCAATGCTGCACAAAAGCAATATGTGCTAGAAGGTCCGATAGGTGACGCTCCTACAAGCAATGCATCTCAGTATGAGCTCAATGTGTACGACACAAAGCTTAATGACTACACTCTTGTGAAATATGCGATCCTTCTATCATTGGAGCCTGAACTCCAAGGACACTTTGAACTTAGCAATGCTGATCATGGTGAAGGAACTCAAAGCTATGTTTGAGAGCCAAGGGCATGCTATGAGATACACAATCTGCAACGAGTTCTTTAGTGTGAAGATGAAGGAACAAAACTCTGTGAACGATCATTTCATGATGATGACGGGATATGTTCAACACCTTAAGGCACTAGGATATGATATCCCAGTTGACCTTGCGATGGATAGAGTTCTGCATTCGCTCCCACCAAGCTACAAAGAGTTTGTGCTGAATTACAAGAAAAGTGGTGCGATTGGATCGCTCACCGAACCTTTTGCCATCTTGGTGGCAATCAAAGTAGACATAAATGATAGGAATATAGGGTTGGTAGTCGATAAGACCATAACCTCTAGAGAAAGGGCCGTGGCCAAAGCAAAACTCAAGATGGGCAACATTTTTGTTGTGCCTGAGAGAACGGTCAATGGAGGTCCTAAGCCTAATACTGAATGTTATTATTGCTATGAGTTGGGTCAATGGAAACAGAACCGCCTCAAGTATTTGGCAGACAAGAAGGCCGATAAGGAAAATAAAGGTATATACGATATACATGTTATTGATGAGTACTTGACTAGTACTCGAAGTAGCACCTGGGTATTTGATATCAGATGAGTTGCTAATATTTGTAACTCGAATCAGGGGCTGCGAAACAAGCGACCGCTAGCAAGGGGTGAGGTCAAGATGCGTGTCGGCAACGGATCAAGCGTTGATGTGATCGCCTTCGCAACGCTACCTCTCCACTTACCATCGGGATTAGTTATAAACTTGAATAATTGTTATCTGGTGCCAACACTGAGCATGGACATTGTATCTGGATCAAGTTTGATGCGTAGTGGTTATTCATTTAAATATGAAAACAATGGCTGTTCGATTTATATGAATGATATCTTTTATGGTCATGCACCGATGATGAATGGTTTATTTCTGTTGGATCTCGATAATAGTGGTACACATATTCATAATGTTGATGCTAAAAGGATTAAACTTAATGATGATATATCCGCATATATGTGGCATTGCCGTCTAGGTCATATTGGCATTAAACACATGAATAAGCTCCATTCGAATGGACTTTTGGAATCACATGATTTCGAATCATTTGATACATGTGAGCCATGCCTTATGGGCAAGATGACTAGAACGTGGTTTTCCGGTTCAATGGAACGGGTGAAAGATTTATTGGAAATCATACACTCTGATGTGTGTGGTCCAGTGAGTGTGTCAGAGCGAGGTGGATATCATTATTTTGTTACTTCCACGGATGATTTGAGTAGATACGGTTATATCTACTTAATGAAACACAAGTCTGAAACCTTTGAGAAATTCAAGGAATTTCAGAATGAAGTGGAAAATCATCGTAATAGAAAGATCAAATTTATACGGTCTGGCCATGGAGGTGAGTATATAAGTTACGAGTTTAGCACACATATGAAAGAGTGTGGAATAGTTTCACAACTCACAACACCACAACGAAATGGTGTGTCGAAATGTCGTAATCGTACTCTACTGGAAATGGTTCGATCTATGATGTCTCTGACAGGCTTGCCATTATCATTTTGGGGTTATGCACTAGAAACTGCTGCATTCACTCTAAACCTGGCACCATCTAAATCTGTTAAAAAGACACCGTATGAATTGTGGTTTGGAAACAAACCTAAGCTGTCATTTCTCAAAGTTTGGGGATGTGATGTTTATGTGAAGAAACTTCAACCGGATAAACTCGAACCCAAAGAGTAAAAATGCGTCTTCATAGGATACCCTAAAGAAACTATTGGGTATTCCTTCTATCATAGATCCGAGGGCAAGGTTTTCTTTGCCAAGAATGGATCCTTTCTGGAGAAAGAGTTTCTCGCGAAAGGTTTGTGTAGTCGAAAGGTAGGACACGAAGAGGTTGTAGAACCTTCTCTTCATAATATGGCGAGTAGCGCAGCGCCGAAAGCCGTTCCGGGGTTGACTTCACCAAATGAAGAGGGAACTAATGATAACGATCGTGAAAATCCCAAAGAGAATACTACCGAACCTCGTAGGCCTAGCAGGATGCGTGCAGCTCCCGAGCTGTATGGAAATCCTGTTATGAATTTCATGGTCGATGAAATTGATGACCCTGTGACGTATGAAGAAGCGATGATGAGCCCGAATTCCAACAAATGGCTAGAATCCATGAAATCCGAGTTGGAATCCATGTACGAAAACCAGGTTTGGACCTTGGTGGACTTACCTCACGACTGAAAGGCTGTGGAGAATAAGTGGATTTTCAAAAGGAAAACTGATGTTGATGGTAATATAACCATCTATAAAGCTCGAATTGTCGCAAAAGGGTTTTGAAAAATTCAAGGAGTTGACTATGATGAGACATTCTCTCCCGTAGCGATGCTAAAGTTAGTTAGGATTATGTTAGCAATTGTTGCATATTTCGACTATGAGATATGGAAAATGGATGTCAAAAATACATTCCTTAAAGGCAACATTGAAGAAGAGTTGTATATGGTACAACCAAAGGGTTTTGTCGATCCTAAGGATGCTGACATGGTATGCAAGCTTCAGCGGTTCATCTATGGACTGAAGCAAGCATCCCGGAGTTGGAATCTCCGCTTTGATGAGGTGATCAAAGAGTTTGGATTTATCCAAACTTATGGAGAGGCTTGTATTTACAAGAAAGTGAGTGGGAGCGATGAGGCATTTATGATATTATACGTGGATGACGTATTATTGATCAGAAATGATATAGATCTTTTAAACAGTGTTAAAAGTTATCTAAATAACAAATTTTCAATGAAGGACCTAGGTGAACCATCATACATATTAGGCATAAAGATCTATAGGGATAGATCTAGGCGCCTAATAGGGCTATCTCAAAGTACATACCTTTATAAGAATTTAAAGAAATTTAAAATGGACAGAAGTAAGAAAGGGTTCTTAACTATGTTGCAAGGAAAGACATTGAGTAAGACTCAAAGTCCGGCTACGGCGGAAGAAAGAGAGATAATGGACAAAGTCCCCAATGCTTCAGCCATAGGCTCTATAATGTATGCCATGCTATGTACAAGACCGGATGTGGCACATGCTATTAGTTTAACTAGTAGATACCAATCTGATACATGATCGGAACCCTGGATAGCGGTCAAGAATATCCTTAAGTAACTGAGAAGAACTAAGGATATGTTTATCGTGTACAGAGGTGAAGAAGAGCTCGTCGCTAAGTGTTATGTCGACTCTAGCTTCGACACCGATTTGGATGACTCTAAGTCTCAATCCGGATATGTATTTCTCATGAATGGTGGAGCGGTTAGTTGGAGGAGTTCCAAACAACCCATGGTGGCGGGATCAACAACGGAGGCCGAATATGTTGCTGCTTCAGAAGCGGCTTAGGAAGCAGTTTGGATGAAGGAATTCATAACAAGGTCATGGACATTGGATGTTGTTAATAACGAGGTCACAACATTATTGGAATGGTGTGATGAACATTCATCTGAAGTATAGAATTACGAGAAAATTCATTGAGTTTATATTTCTATAACATCATATGAAGTAATCCTAATACTTAGACCATGAGATCATGTCAATCACTAACACCGAAAGAGTACTTGATAACATCAAATATCAGACCATAAAAGGGTGATTATAAAGATGGGTTCAGTGATACTAAAGTCTTATGTTGAGGCCCATTGATCAAGGGTGGAATTTTTTCAGCCGATGACGAATAGATATACTCTGGGCCCTCTCGGTGATATCACATTGGTTAAGCAAGTGATTTGATCACTAGAGTGTTATATCACGAGAACAAGAAAAGAGTACATGTTAGTAACGAGATAAAACTAGGTATGGAGATAGTAATGATCGAATCTCGGACATGTAATATATCACGAGACAAAGGGATTAATATTCTAATGTAAAAGGTTCTCACAATCACAAGAAAGTCACCGTTGAATGTGTGGGAGTCAGTAAGGATCTACAGGTCCCGCTTCTGATTATTGATCCGAGAGGGGTGTCTATCATGTCCACATTATTCGCGAACCGTAGGGTGACACACTTAAGAGACACCGACACCATTTGGAACAAATAATTTGATGCTGAAAAGATTAACAAAGCGCAGGAATTTATTTCACTAGACACCGAAACTGTTTTCGGGTGAAATTGCTGAAAGTGTTTATGCATGTGAAATAAAATACTAGCAAGGGGTTATATGTGAATTTTTGTCCATTATGGTAATTGACAAAATTTTGAATAAATAAAAGGAGTTTTATTTAAAGAGAGATTGCATTAAATTTGGTGTAAATTTAATGGGAATTTTGAGTGGAGAAGTGAAGGGCCATTTTGTGAGTGGAGATTCCACCCACATGAATGGAGGGACGGCAAAGGGGCAGCCCCATGTGCCGGCCACCCCCTTGGGGTTCCCCCCTCCTCCTATAAAATGATCCCCTCTCCCTCTCTCACTCACACATCCTCGTGAAGGATCTCTCTCCCCCTTTAGTTTATCCCCCATGGTCTCGGACTAGTGAGATACATGTTCCCAAAGGCTTTTCGTCAAGAAAGAGTTGTTGCTTCCGCTTCGTCGCTGGAGCGAGGAGGTGGAGGTTGCTTGGTGGCTCGGACGTGTGTGCGAGCACAGATGCGCCGCTGATTTGTGGCGCTAGGACTTCGTCTCGATCTTGAGATCGGCAAGCGTTCGTCTACATCATCCATGAGTACAACCTCGTTAAGCTTTGTCGGTCTTCAAGGGTATGTTCTCTATGGATGTATATCCGCCCGTTGCTTGTATCTAGTAGATAGATCTTGGTGCATAGTTGTTCCCATCGTAGGAAATTTTTTCTTTTCTATGCTATGAACCATACAGGCTGCTGTAGAGAGGTGCTGGTTTTAATTTCGAAAAGGACTTCGGAAAAGCAATGGCTTGTAAATGTTTTGACCATGGGGTGGTCGGAAAAAGGAGGAAGGATTTTGGGTGATGGGATGACCGGAAGGAAAAACAAATGGGTGACCCTATCCTAGGGTTTTCTTAAAACTCTTCAAAAAGGTTTCCAAAATGTTTACAAAAAGTTTTTCAAAAAATATATAGAGATATGCTATACGTACAAGAGAAACTAGTTTATAAAAGAACCGCTCATGGAGCCATCCTACTACATCCATATTGCATATCAATTTTTACTGTTCTCTTAAGGTGGTTTGCGAGTATATTCAAAGTACTCATCGGTATTGTCCCTGGCTATTTACTTGGCCGGAGTTTTCAGAAGCAAGAGGAACGATGAAGGTTGCTGACGTCTATGCGAGCTAGGACGTCTTCCAGTCATTTGCCTGTAGGTTAAGGCATGACATGTGCTCTGCGCTTGAAGACTTCCGCTATTTGTGTTGTAATCGCCATAACAGCCACATTGTCAGTTTTGTAATCGTTACTTTCTGGATGATGTAATGATACTGGTCGGTTATGCTCATGGCTCACTGATCATGGGAATATGAATTGTATGCATAATAGATACTCTCGTACCGTAAATTCTATGCATAACGGGTACTCTCGTATGGTAAATCCGGGGTGCCACAGACTTGGTTTAAGAGTCATCCTGACTATAGGAGACCTTAGTTAGCATGGACGTTAGACAGGACAACCACTATTTCTAAGAACACCGGATTTCGAAAACTATGTTCCCAAAAGATTTTCGAAGGATTTATTATCTCACCTTCTCTGACTTAAATGATTTAAAATTTGAATTATGATATATGTCGTCTACTTCAAATGTCCCGTTTTCAAAAACAAAGTCCGACTCAGAGACTACTAAGATGGATATCCCGAAATGAAGAGACACCAAGGCAAGCAAAACAAATGAGCTGCCAATGAAGCAATATACTACAAGATCGCCCTACCAATAGAGTCCTTCATCACCCCCAAATCTATCAAGTACGGCACCTACGACGACAAATGGCAAGATAGAAGTCAAGACCCCCGTAACGTCCGTACCTAGGATAAGTACCCTGAACATAAGATTCCCCTTATGGCGTGTAGTCACCCCTTAGTACCTATGGTACACCTTGTTTGTTTGTCATATGCTTGTATGATGCTCGGCATGTGTTGCTTGTCTTCCTAGGATCACTTGATCCTATTGTATGACCACCTTGTTTGTATATCCCGACAAGAACCTTCGTAAGCCCATAACATGAAACCTCTCCTCAGCAGGATGGCCACATAAGGAATTCTCCGACAACCCCTCTCCGTGTTTTAGTTCTAAACTCTACCAAAGGGCAATGACCCTATTCAACCCTCTGTCGCATCAATGGTAAGTCCTAGCCATAACACAAATGCCCCAAGAATCCGGAAGATAAGGAGGCCCGAAGACAACGAGCCTACTCCGTCGTCGGCCTAAAGCAACACTAAGAGTTCAAGTGAAGACAACCCATCTGAAGCCAAAATGCCTCCACCTCAACTAAGGAACAAGAAGAAGCGTCGCTAACCGCTAAATCTATACCGAGTTAACCCTTACGACTTAGTTAGGAATCCACCATAGCAAGGTAGTTACAATAAGGCGTGACCTGAAGACCTCAAATCAAATGTCACACTAATGCTCCAAGACGAAGGATCTACCCCAACCTCGATGACCATAAGCAAAGCTCTAAGTTGGAAAGCCTACGTCTTTCCACTCAAACCCAGAAGACCGCCTACGAGAAGAAAATCCAGGAAGATCTCCAATCCAAGAACTTGCCCCAAGAACCACACGGGAGTCTCGAAGGAAACAGAAAACAAACCTCATCAACAACCTTCAAGAGTCTACTCGATCCTCCCAACACCCGAGATGTTCAGAATTAGGACGACAAGACTACCTGACGCCGCCAATACTACTCTCCAAGGAGTAGAAGCACCCCAAAGAATCAAGTCTCTCTCAAGACGTCACGAAGCCCCTTCTCTGCTATTGCTGCTATCCGAATCCGCAAACCCCGAGAAGGAGAACAAGGAACCGAAGTAACCAAAGTAAGTACCCGAACATAGCAAGACTACGAGATTCCAGGAGCACTCTCAACAAAGTCCTTCGTACCTGTAACACCCTCATAATCGACCCTATGCAAGTTTTAGCGAAACCTGCCAAACCCGCATAGAAACGATTCAAAGGTGCCCACCAGGCACTTTCGTGCGGGTGGAAAATGAAGTAATAACATTACACAACAGCCCTCGATGGGACCCACAGAACAGATATATACAACAACGACTCAGAGAGTCAAGAATACAGATTTACAGTACTAATATCCAATCACCTTTAAAACGATATAGCGTCCGAGTACGGACAAGATGCAAATTGAGCTAAGAGCCCTGAAGAATAACCAATGGCGTGCATAACCCTGCCCAGGCCAAGCCGGAAGGGTAACCCTGCTAATGACGTCGATCTCAAAACCTGCTTAAACAAAAGGGGTGCCGACAAAGGGCAAAGGAAAAAGAGGAGCGTCAGTACTGAGGCCAGTACACGGCGAGACTAGAATTCGGCGGTCCTCGCCTACATAGGTATGGTGGACTGAGCGGCAGCGCAGCATGCACTAAACAACCTATAGAGACTCGATACAACTGGCGGCTATCAGAGAGGGGTAAGAAAGACCTATTCGGAACCAACCTGATGCTACCATCAAACAAACCCATCCTGGTGTTTCCCCCTCGAGACCGAACGAGGAAGTCAACCGAGGAACTCACCCAGTTGGCAGTTTTATTTATTCAGTTATCGTTGTAGCAATTACTAGTCAGGTGTAGATAATCATCCTGATATAATAAGCAGTGGGAAATTTTAGTTAACCATTCCGTTGAGATTGTAATACTTACTAGTCAGATACATATAGCATGAGATAACCCAAAACCCAGCAGTTGTTGGTACTTTTATTTAGCCATTCCGTTATAGTTGCAATACTTACTAGTCAGTTACAATGGTCGCAAACGACAACTCTAGCAAGCAATTGTTGGCAGTTTTATTTATCCATTCCATGATAGTGAAGCTGATTACTAGTCATTATAAAGTCAAATTTATAGCACTACTTTAGTTATAGTTGTCTATGATCGAGATACTGTGCTCCAAGTCGTCCATGACCGCGGGCACGGCTTTCAGAAAGTTTTACCCAGCCGGGGTGCACAAATAGCAACACACACTCGATCAACCTCGGAAAAACCAAATCAAAACCCAACGAGGCCTTCACGACAAAGCAATCACAGGATTCAGAATTATTTCAGGGGGCCACCCCATTGAGTAGACCCGCAACGAAGCTAGCTGACTTCGAGATGGACTCAAGGTTTGCGACAATGGCTGTAAACGACTGGGAACCCAAAACTGGGCTTGTCGATACCGTGAAAACATTCCGCTTACCTAAACAGTACAGTGTGCTCCTCGCACAATTGTAAATAAAGCAGTAAAGCATGGCATAGGTACAGGATAGTAAATAAAACCTCAAACTAGTTTGTGGCCCCAAGAAATAAGAATGAATCAAGCTCTGGCTCAGGGGGGGTCCCATAATCCTCCCGGATGTGGATAGCGCGAAAATTCAAGGAACAGGTATCAAGTACTCGGGGTCCTACGGGACACAAGTGGACGGTTAACAACCAAATAACATCTATTGCCCACCTGTGCCTCTGCTTACTTACTTCAATTTTAGTTGTTAAACAGGAATTAAAGTGAACGATAAGTAAAACCATGATCATTTCCAACATCAAACATGCGGCAATACACCAACAACTGTGGCACTTGACGACACGCAACAACACTTGAGCAAGCGACTACGACGCGCGGGTCCAACTATCTACCAAACAACAGGTAATAGGCGGTGTCCAAGGCAATATAAGGCTGCAAGGGATATCACGGGTACAAAAACTAGAGCAACGCAACTCAGATAGCAATAGATCAACAGGAGGGAATAAATACTATAAAAGTAAGATAGGTAGAAAGGGGGAGATGCTCGCCTGAAAACATTGTCGCAGGTTCATCCGAAGATCGGGGCGAAGCTCACATCCACTCAACGGCCTTATCCGCGAAGAAGCAACACACTAGAAGAAACACCGGATGCACTATTTAATACTACGGCAAAAGATCGGGCATGATGCATGTATGATGTATGATATGGAAAAGGTGCGATGCAATTAGGCAAGGTTAAGCGGAACCGGGGTCCCGGCAATTAATTAGGTGGTTCATGTTGTTTAGAAACCCCGCAATTTAAATGTTGTCTTAACAAGGCAAGATTATATCATCGGTTCGCTACAGAAATTTAAATGGGACCAATATAAGGCTAGATTTGCCCGCATATGGGCCCCATATTTAATTATAATGTGAATCGGCATAAGGCCCCCAAACCACATGAGATGTATGCGAGCATGCTCAATTTAATATGCAACAAGTTTATATCACATTTATAAAAATAGGGGTCGAGAAAGGGGTCACACATTAGGGTTCGGCGATCTTGGGGATCGAGGGGTTTGGGGTCCGGTCTCAGGGTTCAGGGTTCGACGGGCTCGGTCTCGGATAACGGAGGTAGGTCTTGTCGCATCCGTGGTCTTCGGGTCATGTCTACGGTCATGGCGTATCGAACTTCGCGTGTCCTCGGTAGATCTTGTTGACTCCACTCCGACGACCTTGTCGTTCTGCAGCGGAGATCATGGGGTCATCGGGGTCCGGGTCTTGGTCGGGTCGCCGGTAGTTCTTGGTGTCCAGGGATGTTCCGGGTCCGGGGTTCGCCGCTCCGTGGGGTGGATCTTGTCGATTCGGCGTCATCGCCCCTAGTTTCCATGACGAAGTACTCGGGGTTCCACTCGATTGTCGGTGTAGAACTTGATTATGTAGTCTCCAACTACCATATTCCATCTGCAAACGGCCTCTGCTGACCCGAAACAACACAAGGCAGGGACCCACTGCCTGCTACAGAGAGCCAGGAGGCAGCCCGCGTGGCTCGTCGATGGGCGGGCCCGGCGGCTGCAGGGAGAGGCTTGGCAACGGCGGCGGGTCGATGACGGGTGGAGGCGGCCGGCGGGTTCCGCGGTTGCCGGAGGGGAGGCCGCGAGCCTGGCCGGGGACGGGCGCGCGAAGAGGCGGCCGCGACGGGGCGGCGCGGGAGGAGCACAGGGCGAGGTCGGGGAGGACGAGGCCGGACGGCGGAGGGTGGTCGCCGGCGGCGGGACGGCGGTCTCGCAGGCGGAGGGAGGAGGCGGTGGAGCGGGAGAGGTCGGGGGCGGGGAGGACGCGCCGGCGGAGGCGGGAGGCGCGGCCGGAGGTGGTGAGCGGGGCCGACGGGGAGGCGGCCACGAGCTTGGCGGCGGCGAGGCTTTGCTTGGCGGCGGAGGCGGGCGCCTGAGGGGGAGGCGGGGCGAGCGGAGGCGAGCGGGACGGAGGCGGCGGAGCGAGGAGGAGCTCCGGCGAGGGAGGCTCGAGCGAGGGGGGGGGGGAGGAGCAGAGGAGGAGGCCTGGGCGGAGGAGCGCGGGCGAGGAGAGGGAGGCCGGAGGCACGGGCGCGTCGGTGGCAGAGGGAGAGGCGAAGGAGGAGGGGGACGGCCGCGCCGGCGGGCTCGGGCGGTTGCAGGAGGAGGGGAGGTCGCGGTGGGGAGAGAGGAACGCGTGGGAGAGGAGACCGACAGGAGGGGGTCTGGGGACGCGGGGCCAGGGGGGTCCAGGGGGTGATTGGAGAGTGGGGCCGGGGGTGCTGCGTGTGTGGGTGTTGTGTGCGTTTGGGTGTGTTGTGTGTGTGTGGCATGAGTGGAAGAGGGAGAGAGAGGTGAGGTGGCGCGATTAGAGTGGTGGGTGTTTTGGGGAGGGGTGAGGTGGCGACATAGGATAGGTTGGGGTGAGGTGGAGGTAGGGTGGGTGGATTAGGACTAGGTAGGTTAGGGATTTTGGGTGGACCGTTTTTGTACTGGGGGTGGTCGACTGGGTCGGGTCGGCCCGGTTCGGCTGCCCCCTAAAATAATATAACATTTATTTAATTTGCAATAAACTTTTGTAAATATTTTTTAGACAAACAAAACATCCGGAAGCATCCGGGGGTTTATTTTGAAATAGAAGGAGGGCTAGTTTCAGAGAACAATAGTCTTTCGCAACATAGTTTCAAGGGAAAATAATATGCATGATGATGTCATGATGATGCTATGCACAAAATCAACGCGATTTTCTAGTAGTGGTTTTGTCGGATGCCACAGTACCCTACAAACTTACTCTTCCAACAGTAAGTGATGGATCGCCCCGAAACCCGTTCAGTAAGGCGTCAAGTACCCTCGCCGTTGGTCGGTGCAAATCTACTCTGATGCAACGTCGTGGGTAAAACACGCAAAGAAGGGCATCATACTTGCATATCATCCAACAGGAGTCATTCAGACTCAACCCGGAATTATCCCATCCTATAAAACCACCTCCCTAGCCCGTCAATCACGGATGGCACCCTCCAACATATCAGACCCCCTAACTTGCCAGAAAGAACTACTAGGGAGCTAGTTAAACGCCCTTCCCGCTACGATTACTACCACAAGAAGTGGTGTCGGTGTCCCTCGGGAAGCGGATTATGCAAGGTCGACAGAAGATAACCAACTCCGGACGAAAGATGCAGTGCCCTCCCTCAGCATCCTCATACGACTCCAACCAAGAAGGTCTGCGACTCCATCAAGCACCCCTAGTGTTGCTCTAAGGTGGAAAGACTGCGTCTTTCCTGCCCAAAACCCCATAAAACCCTGAAGTCAAACCCCGATCATCGCTAGGTGAGACCACCCTCTAAATTAGAATTGTGGACCCCGCATGCAATATAACAATCTGCACTTCTCCAGAATCCGAAGATACCTCAGGAAAGTTCTCCATCACCAAGTCGACCGTCCAGCGAACACGACAGTATATCAAACCAAGGAAGGCAGAAAATCTTACTATCGTGGTAAATAAATGAAGAAGGTTCAACTCGTCGTCCCACTGCAAGCAGAAAGGACAATGTCAACACTAAACCTACCTAGAATTGTCCTAAGGGGAAAATATTGCGTCTTTTCCACTTACTTCATCTAAACCGCCCAATCTGAAGCCACCCAGCTCCGATCTGTATCTGACCATGCCTGTTTGTTGTTAAACCTGTTACCCTCTAATACTTCCACCCCTGAAATTGTTAGGAGGATGTTATTACCCAACCCTACTCCTCCCTAATCTCGGGACGAGATTATTTTAAGGGGGAAAGGTCTGTAACATCCCAATTTCAGCAACCCTGATCTGTTGTCCAAAAGACAAAAATCAGGGGGAACAAAAACTTTTTATTATTAAGTGTTGAAATGTTTGCTTACTTGTTTACTTGTGTTCATGCAACTAATTGTGTATTAGGTGATATACTCCTTATCTCAACACTAGTTTACAAAAGCTATTTTTTCAAAAGAGATGTCTTGGCCCATCCTTCATATTCTCAAATGTTCTGGCATTTCAAACTTGAGCCAAGATGATTTTGATAAAACAAAAATACCTTATTAGTCTCCCTCTAACAAAATATGGAGAACTATAATATAATCTCCTTATGTTTTCAAGACAGAACTCTCAACTACTCTTACCCCTAGGTTTTTCCAAAACCTTTATTCAAAACCTCTTCATTCTAATCTTCTTAGAAGTACCAAGAAGTCCTTATCTCACTTCAAAACACAAACTCTTCAAAAATAACCATCCTTACCTCAACCTAGGCTTGATGGTAACCTTAGTCGTAGTTGATAAGTTTGAATAGATGAATTTCCTTGATCTTCTATCTAATGAATTGCCTTGATCTGGTGATTGCATTGTTTGCTTAGGAACTAGAGTGATATAATCTAGTAGCTCATCCCTTAGGACCCAATCTATGATTGTGATCATAAATCACAAACCAAGCATCCAAATCTGGATCTACCCTGAGCCACTTAAGTGACCGTCTCATCTCCTAATCAGATTAATCCAAGGATAAGCCCTTTTGATGGTTTCCAACTTAGTGAAGAACCAATCTAAGCATGAATCCTATCTACTTAGTAAACCCATCAACATCATCCCTTTGATCATGACTGTAGAACCTAGCATTCTCTCAAAATCATCTACACTTGTACTCTAGTCTAAAACACTAAATCTGCCAAAATGGCTGTCTCGAATCCTTATCTCAAACTTTGGAGCTCTACCTTTTCTAACCTATGTGCATTCTTGAGAATGTATTTGAACCATATTGTAGTACATCATTAGTACTACCAAAGACCACTCTTTCCCTTGGATAAACCATTCTGGTTCCCACTCATCTATGATGGTTTTGTAGCCAAGATAATAATCTTTTCTACAAACCTTATCATCTTGCCTACTTGGGAAGAAGCTCACATCTATATGCTACCTCCCCTTGACCAACTATTTGCATAGTTATGATCTACTAACCATGGTCTATGAATCCATACTTCACTTGTTCCCATTGGAAATCTGTGCTTCTTAAACCCCCATGGTTTAGGAGGCATCATGACCACTCTGTTATGGCAGCCTTAATTTCAACAAAGTTTGCCATCTCTTCTATACCACCTCAAATACAACCAAGCCCAAATCTTGCTTCCATAATCATCTATATAACTTTTTTAGCTATCCATCTATACCTTGTACCTAGGTGAGCTCTAAGCTCCCAAATGCAACCTTGTTTTGGTGGTATAAAATTATCAAAACCCTAGATTCTCCCAAATCTATTTTCCATCCCTTTTCACCACAATTCTTCAAAACCCAAGGTTGTACCTGATGGATACATGAACTTTACATCATCTACCTTGGTTATGATAATTCCCCAAATACTTCCCATAATTATTTGGATCCTCAAAGTATTTAAATTCCACTTTTGGAAAAACCCTAAAATCTCTGTCTATAAAGGCAAGTTTGTTCCTCTCCAAATCACTTTTCCAACTAAATGCACATTTGAGTTAGATATATCATACCCTACCTTTATTATTTCATTTTTCCCTTTTTCTTAAATGGCAGAAACAAGAAATAATTCCTTAAAAAATACTTTCCCATCTCAATAAATTCTAGTAAAATTCTACAATGTGTAATATGGTATTTAGGACCATATAACATCAAAAACCAACCTTGTCCAATGTAAAAATATCAAATAAGCTTTTAGAACCATGTATACACTATTTGAATAAATGATCTTAAGTGGACCATTAATCTTTGGAAAAATCCCAAATAATTCTTAGGCTTATGCAATGATCCTATATACACACCAGTACCTTTTTCTCACCCGAACTAATGAAACTTTTTCAACTTTCTTCACAAGCTTCTTTTTGACCAGTTTGTGCACAACCATCAAACCTTGACTCAAACCCACTCCAAACCCCATCAAATCCTGCCAAAGACTTCACCACATCAACCCTAGCCCCTCTGGTCGACTAGCACTGTAGCACTATAATAGGGCCACCCTTTCTTTTGTCCCATGTGCTTGTAAGTGAGAGGGAAAGACATGCTTCCTAAAAATCTTGGGCAATAAAAACACACCACCAATTCCACCTCTCCCTGGACAAAATACTGGTCCCACATGAACACTCCACCACCCCTAAGAGACAATCCCTGGCCACCTCCTCTTCTCAAGCCCTCCATGGACATTGTCCATCCTACACCCAACCCCTTCAGGATTTAAGGCTAGAGGCCACCAACCCCGCTACCACTCCCCCCATTTGCTTCCTCTCACTCCACCAGACCTCCCCAGAGCTCCCTCCCCTGCTCATCTGCCCTGTTTTGCTGAGGATATGGAGGAGAAGACACTTCGCCGTCTCAAAGAAATCGATCCCCGAGCTACACCCCTCCACTTTCCCCCTCTACATGTCGCCTAGCCGAGCTCTCCATTCCATTATGAACCTAACCATGCCTCCCTCTCGTTGCAGGAATGCCTCTAGCGTCGCCGCCAACAAGATCCGCCGAAGCACTCTCGATCGCGGGAGATGCCCTTTTGGGCGGAAACCCTCACCGCCTCCCCTCCCTAGACTCGCCGTCGACCACCGCGTCGCCACAGATCATCCCCGACCGCCGGCACTCCTTGTGGTAAGCCACCACCGTCTCCATGGACCAGGTTAGGGTTTCGTCCCTAGGGCACGAACAGGAGGAAGGAGACGACCTAGGGCCGTTGATCTCCTTCTAATCGTGCGGCCTTGGGTCGTCGATACCCCTTCGCGGGCGCCGCCTCACTGGCATCCGGGCCCCGCCGGGCCTTTCAAACTCACGCCCTCTCGCGCAGAGAGAATCCGCGTGGGCCGGTTTTCCTCTCTGCGGCCCAGTACACTAGCAGATCTGTCCTTCGACCGCCTCTGCCCTTTTCCTTTTAAGTTTTAATTCCAGATCTGTAAAAAGCACTATCAGTTTAAATAAAAATAAAAATGTGAAACCACCCCAATGGCCTAGATCTAATTTTTCTAGGGTATCTAAGAGTCCTCCCTAACATGAAGTACCATTACTTTGACTAAGAGTAAACTATACTTTCTCTAAGATTTAACCCACTAACATGTATCTATTGCACTAAATAAATCACCTAGTAAATTATACATATTCAAATGGAATGAATCCAAATTCATCTGTTAGATAATTGAAATACCCAACAAATGGACTTGGTCCCATGTCAAGGTGAACTATGTTTTGCCAGTAATAAAAATAACAAAAACGGCCATTATCTGCCTTTAGAAAATTTCCTAGGTAAAACCAAAGATGGGTTTGACCTAATTCCATCTCTCTGTATATATATACCCATATATATCAAACCCCAGGAGCCCAAAATTTATTAAGCGTCTAAGTAATTTTGATGACATAAACTATTCTATGCATGGGTTATTCACTAATAAATTCACTAAAGTATGTTTACTAATCCAAAAAGGTTGATTCCAATTTCTAAAGAAATCTACTCTAAATACCTAACCAGTGTCCTTGGAATCACATCAAAATCCTCCATAGATTAAATTTGGTGAAAAATACAAATTGCTTCTAGTACTTCCTTTGGGAATTCCTAAGGGCATTCTTATAATTATATTAAGTTGATTCTAATTCCTCTTAAATTAGGCCATCAAATACTACCTAATCACCCAAGTAAATAATTTTTGGAACTCCAGAACTTTTCTGGTGAATTATTTCCTCAAAATAGAGCTTTATTCACTAGAAGATGCTTTATAAATTAATGGAAATTGATAATATAGTGAAACCACTTTTGTTGTATTTATTTTATCAATATCTATCTGATGGTATAATTTTATACAATGATAGCATACAAAACTTGTCCTTGACGAAAAACCTCTCTCTTAGGTAATTTCCTAGACTATAAATCTAAAGGGATCATTTTCCCATTGCCTCCAAATCTTTTACCAATCTCAACAAGACAATCATCCAGCACCCTACTATTTATAGCATGTAATTATCCTTTGATTGATGTATGGTTTGATGCTTGTATGCCTTGTATTGATGGTGGTGTTTTTTGTGTGCATGTATGCTCAATAACGGCGATAGTTGCGGTTATGTACCATCGAGAAGAAGGAAGCCTCGGAGCATTATTACTGCTATCATTATTATTATTGGTATTCTGGTATTCTAAAGAAGTCACGGGACATCTCGCTGGTCACAGGCAAGACACCTTCTTGCTCATAAGCCCTTGTCCTACTCTTATACTCATACATGTTTTATGTAACTGTTTATCTAAATTGCATGGCTTTACTAGTATTATTATTTATGGTAGTGGCTTGGCTCCTCCAAGTCAATACATGTTTGTACTACGAGTACAATACCCTTGAGGACACCTATTCATCCCCTAGTAGTATAGATGGTGTATACCCTCTTGGAAACCCCGTTTTAGCCAAAGAAAAACTATGGGATGGAAAGACCTCGGAAAAGCTTACAAAAATGTTTTATGAGAAAACCTTGGCGAGGTCTGCACTGCCAAGTATGTTTGAGAAAAAGGGTTTTAGTTTTATACAAAGGGTTGGACAAAAGATGGAGGAAAATGTTTATGAAAACGCACCTGGTTCTTTGTAGTTTTGCTTGAACAATTAACCCGTGCAACCACATTACTCTAGAATGGTACAGGACTGGGCTGGAAGTTTGTCTAATCTGTTATAGGTGCCTCACACTACTACATGGGCAAACAATCCCTAGAGGGTGGGCTTTCTCCGGACAAACGGTCCATGCGTAGCATCTACCGGGACAAGGAACGAAGGGTCTACGGACCTCCACGCGATACTATGAACCCCTCATTGAAAGTGCACACCCATCGAGGTGCAAAATGCGCTCCGGTTGGCTGGTAACTATATAGGGCATCTCGGTTTTGAGGGGATTAACCTCATAGGGTAGACACTTGTATCAGTGTAGATCAGGGACGGGTAATCGGATGGTGTGGGTATAGTGTACAACCTCTGCAGAGTGTAAATCTATTCGAATAGCCGTGTCCACGGCCATGGACGGTTGGGAAGGCTGTTGTAGAGCGGTGCTGGTTTTGATTTCAAAAAGGACTTCGGAAAAGCAACGGCTTGGAAATGTTTTGACCATGGGATGGTCGGAAAAAGGAGGAAGGAGTTTGGGTCATGGGATGACCGGAAGGAAAAACAAATGGGTGACCCAATCCTAGGGTTTTCTTAGAACTCTTCAAAAAGGGTTCCAAAATGTTTACGAAAAGTTTTTAAATAAAGATATAGAGATATGCTATACCTACAAGAGAAACTAGTTTATAAAAGAACCTCTCATGGAGCCATCATACTACAGCCATATTGCATATTAATTATTACTATTCTCTTAAGGTGGTTTGCGAGTACATTCAAAGTACTCACTGGCATTTTCCTTGGCTATTTACTTGGCCAGACTTCTCAGAAGCAAGAGGAACGATGAAGGTTGCTGATGTCTATGCGAGCTAGGCCATCTTCCTAGTCATTTTCCTATAGGTTAAGGCATGACATGGGCTCTGCGCTTGAAGGCTTCCGCTATTTGTGTTGTAATCACCAAAACATCCACATTGTAATTTTTGTAATCGTTACTTTCTTGATGATGTAATGATACTTGTCGGTCATGCTCACGGCTCACTGATCATGGGAACGTGAATTGTATGCATAACGGGTAGTCTCGGACCGTAAATCCGGGGTGCCACATGCTCCCTTCACGGATGGGGTCCATTGATTCTCCAAAAAAACTCCTGGCGGAAATTGTTTACGAGCTGATCCAAGTTATGACAACAGATCTACCACCTCATTTCCTCCCTTTTGACGTACTTGACTTTGTACCCATTGAAGAACTTTGCTATCTCGTCTACTTCATCTCGATATGCCTCCATCATAGGGTTCCGCACATTCCAGGTGCTAGAAACCTGCTGGGCAACTTGGTCGGAATCTCCACAGCAAACTATGCGCTTGATACCAATATCCTTGGCAATGCGAAGTCCGTAAATGAGTGCTTCATATTCCACCATGTTGTTTGTAGCCTCGAAGTGGATTTGCAGGATATATTGTAGCTTCTCTCCTGAGCCATTGAGTAGCTTTGCTCCATAAAAATGTGTAACACCCTTAGATCGGCCATATGAAAGTTTAGCAATTCCTGCCAAACCCGCATAGAAATGATTCAAAGGTGCCCACCAGGCACTTGCATGTGGGTGGAAAACAAAGTAATATCATTACACAATAGTCCTTGATGGAACCCACAGAAATAGATATATTCAACAACGACTACATGAGTCAAGAATACAGATATACAGTACAAAGATCCAAATCACCTTAAAAACGATACAGCATCCGAGTACGGACAGGATGCAAATTGGGCTAAGAGCCTTGAAGAATAACCAACGGCGTCCATAACCCTGCCTAGGCCAAGCCGGAAGGGTAACCCTGCTAACGAGGTCGATCTCAAAACCTGCTTAAATAAAAGGGGTGCCGACAAAGGGCAAAGGAAAAAGAAAGCAGTCAGTACTGAGGCCAGTACACGGCGAGTCTTAGAATTCGGCGGTCCTCGCCTACATAGGTAAGGTGGACTGAAGCGGCATCGTAGCATGCACTAAACAATCTGTAGAGACTCGATACAATTGTCGGCTATCAGAGAGGGATAAGAAAGACCTATTCAGAAACAATATGATACTACCACCAAACATACCCATCCTGGTATTTCCCCCTCGAGACCAAATGAGGAAATCACTACAAGAAAACCCCATCTGTAGGAATACATGTTTTGCAACGACTTCTACACGTGTTGTAAAATTTTAAGATAGATACGCATGTTAGCGTTGCAGAATATATCTGTTCTTCTTATGGGCTGCGATGTATAGGGTCCAGCGCACTACACCTTTTGTTCCCAGGTATTATAGTTTCCCACGTCTTACTGAACTATCCTTTACCTAAAAAAAGAACTCACGAACTATCCGCACAAAACCTAGATCTAAAGCAAGGTAGAGCCGTCTACCATCTTGCTTCAACCCTCACGTATCATCCCTGGCCATCTCCGATTGGTGGCGGCTCAACAAGCCATCTCCTTCCTTCGTCTCACCCAGTCATTCCACTTGGTGGCGGTAGGGATTTTCGCTTCTCCATGGCACTTTCAAGGGCGCAACTTGCTTGACGGCAGGTTATGACGATGTTGGCGGGCGCTCGCGGCGCTCTGTATGTCCCTCTGATCTAGGCCTGTACGGGGGCCTGTGGTATGTGCAGCTACACAGGTCCCTTGAATCTATGCCCCTAATTTTGATTACTCTAAATAGAGTTTGATGTTTGATTACATAACTA
This sequence comes from Avena sativa, assembly GCA_916181665.1. Taxonomy (NCBI): domain Eukaryota; kingdom Viridiplantae; phylum Streptophyta; class Magnoliopsida; order Poales; family Poaceae; genus Avena; species Avena sativa. The sequence goes on from OV702280.1 coordinate 144,711,442, forward strand.
ATTAGGTAGTACTAGAGCAGAAAGCATTTCTTGGCTGGAAGCCCACGGAAGCAACTCATCGAAATTCTCAGGTATACCTCCTCTTTTTTTTGTTTCTCTCTCTATTCCTAATATTCTTATACATCCTTCAACTCATATTAGTTGACTTGAATTTGTCTAGATTCGAATGTATTTATACATGTTTTAGTGCTAGATATATCTAAATCTAGACAAATCCATGTCAAGTAATATGGGTCGAAGAAAGTACTATTATATTTTGATGGGACTAATCAAATGATAATAATCCCTACATATTTATTAATTTCTTTGAAGTTCCCCATAAAACTATCTGCCAACGAAAATGTAACTTACGTAATATATTATTAGGGGACTAATCGTGTGAAAATAATCCCTCCAGATTGATTATTTTCCTTGTAATTCCCCATAAACCGATCTGCCAATGAACATGTATGCTACACTCTCAGTAGACCAGCTGCTATTTAATGTGTATTCGTCTCATTTCAATTTCCTCGTATTTGTTAACCATGTTCTTCCATGAGTTGGCGATGGTGGTGTGACAAGCTGCTTGGTCACCGGTTTACAGAAGGGACAGCCTTGCCACAGACCGATGGAAAAAATACTGGAATTTCAACAAGGCGTTATCTATACTTGCTAAATGGATATGAAGGTATAAGTGGTTTGTTTGTGCCTCCAATTTTTTATGGAAACTGACTGCCAGAATAAATTAAACATTTGGCCATTCATCTGTACCCAGGAACAAACTGCCGACAACAAGTGAATTTGAGTTATACAGGTAGAGTTAATTGATTGACATCATAGTTTGGACTCATACTGATTTCCTGTAAACATGTGTGGTAAAAAAAAGGAGTGGAACTTCATTTGTATTCCTGTGTGGTAATCATTTGTATTTTTCATATAATTATCACTATTATTTTTTCGTCTTTCTCTTTGTATTCCAATCTGTGTGGTAATGATTTGATGTATAGGTGCGATGGGTTATTTCAAATGCATGGGGTGACTAAATTTATATTTCTTGCTAACTTAGCTTTGGCATGCTACTGATGTGTTTGATCAAATAGAAATTCCATGCAGTGTGCGTATGTGAGGTATCATCAACCAAGATCTACATGCATTTTTCTTTCATTTTTCATTTAGACTTTACTCTATCCGTACATGAAATGCCTCCTAAGATGGTTTAACTATTGACGAAATTGTGGTCTCTATTCAATTTATCTATGAAAGAAACATTTTGACTGGTGCTTTGCATGGTGAAGATAACCCCTGATTCAGATATGTCCTTTGATATATTCGCATGGTGAGGAAGTATGTACTAGAATTTATTACACCCTTCCAAATATTTTTTTCCATATTGATTTTGAAATTGGATTTTGTTTTGCAGGGCCAAAAGATCAGCTAGGATTTCTATATGAGGATATCAATTCTATAGATTAGAGCGTAGAACATTAGAAGGAATAGATATAGGATTAGTTAGAACATCATATTTCAAGGAAGACTGTAAGTTATGGATGATAATTCTTATGTATTGGTGTGGTTCTAGGAATCAATATTGAATATTGTTCATGCATAATTTGTATGATAATTATCTTGTACTGGATTGTGGTTCTAGGAATCAATATTGAATTTTGCTCATACAACATGCATTCATAATCTGCGATTTGTGTGTGCTCTCATATGTATCTCATAAAGTTTATATTCTCCTGCTAAAAGGAAAATGCTACCATCTTTGAAGAAAATTAAACTACACAATCTAGAAAATAATGAATATATTAATTAAAATTAATCAATCTGTATAAACTATGTATCAACGGATACAATTTTTGTTCGATATCTGTTGCAATTTTGCAACGCTTTACCCATTGGTTAGCAACGCACATATATATGTTGCATTATATCCTAGCAACGCCCAAAAACGCAACGCATACAAAGTCGTTGGTAAAGGAGCTAGCAACTCTTATATGGTCGTTTAAATACGGATTGGTGTGTTGTTGTAGGGGCGATAATGTTGTAGTGAGTCCTTCCGAGGAAACTCACACGGTTGGCAGTTTTATTCATTCTTTCTGTGGTGGTTATCCAACTTACTAGTCATATCAGATACAAGTCAAATTATAACAGTAAACTTTAGTTATAGTTGTCTATGATCGAGAATTGTGCTCCAAGTCGTCCATAACCGCGGACACGGCTTTTCGAATAGATTAAACCCTGTAGGGGTGCACCAAAGTTTCCACACGCACCTACACCCTTGTTGTCAGATTAGGTAGGTACAAGTTCACAAAACATACACCCAACGGTATGTCGACGGGGTTTCGGACACGACGTTTCCCAGACCCAAATCTAGCACAAGGGGCCACCCTACTAAGCTACCCATAACGAAGCCGGCCGGTCTCCGAGACGGACCCAGGGTTTGTGTCGACGGCTGCAAACGACTGGGAACCCCAAAGTGTGACTGGGCTTGTCGATACAACGAAAAGTATCACGGGGTTCCTAAAAAGTATAGGCGCTCCACGCACAATAGTAAATAAAGCAGTAGAGCATGGCATAAGTAGATAATAGTAATAAAGCCCCAAACTACTTTGTGGCCCCTAGTACAGTACTTTGAAATCATGTACTAACTCGATAGGGGTGCCCACACACCCCACCTGTGGTTAGAGTGCTCGATCTCGGAACAGGAGTCAAGAACTCGGGGTCCTACGAGACACCAGTGAGCAGTTAAAAACCAAATATTTTCTATTACCCACCGGTGCCTCTGCATTATTTACCTACTTTTAATTTTAGTTATTAAACGGTAATTAAAGTCATGATCATCTCCATAATTAAGCATGTGCCAACCACCCAACAACGATGGAACATCGACGACGCGAAGCAACACCTGAGCAAGCGACTACGACTCGCAAGGCCGATTGTATATCAATCAACAGGCAATAGGAGTTGTCCATGGCAATATAGAGGCTGCAAGGAAGTATAAAGGGGTACGGAATCTATAGCATCGCAATACAAATAGCAATAGATTAACATGAGAAAATAAAGACTAGAAATATAAAATAGGTAGAAAGAGGGAGAATGCTCGCCTGGAAAACATTGCTGAAGGTTCATCCGAAGATCAGGTCGACACTCGCATCAACTCATCAGCCTAATCCGTGAAGAAGCAAAGCACTAGCAGAAACACCAGATCCACTATTTTAATACTACGGCAGAAGATCAGGCATGATGCATGTATGATGTATGACATGGAAAAGGTGCAATGCAATTAGGCCATATTAAGCGAAACTGGGGTCCCGTCAATTAATTATTAAATTCATGTTGTATAGATACCCCGCAATTTAATTATTGTCTTAACATGACAAAATATATCATCGGTTCTCTACACAATTTTAAATGGGACCAATATTAGACTAGATTTGCCCGCATATGGTGTCCATATATAATTATTAGGTGAGTCGACAAATACCCCCAAACCACATGACACGATGTATGCAAGCATGAATAATTATATGCAACAATTATATATCATTTATAAAATAGGGGCTCGGACAAAAGGGGTCACACACGTAGTATCGGCGATCTTGGTTCGGAGGGGTTTGGTCTTCGGGGTCTTGACGTCTTCGGATTTGGGAAGGCGATCTTGGCGTGCAGCGTCCTTCGGTTCCATGTTGGAGGTCGAACTTGGGTCCATGTAGAAGCGCTTGATGATCCGTGAGAGAGATCTTGGATCCTAGCATGCCGGAATTGGATTCACGGGTCACAACATCACTTGTTGGAGTTCGGGAGAGCTTGGGGTGCAGAACTTGGTAGCGCCGGTTTTAACAAATGAAAGCTCACTGTGCGGGTACACACCACTTAGGCACAGAAACTGCCTCAACAACCTGCAGGATATAGGAAGATTGACGCCAGCCTTGGAGGCACAGTGCCAGGGCGCATCCACAGGAAGACACGGATGACACGACCATGGAAAGGCACATAGGAGACAGGGCTCGACGGCCAATATCGGGGCCGGTCTAGGGTTGAGTCAATGGCGATGGGGAGGGGGGTGCGATGACCGGAGAGGGGACCTATAGGGGGAGGCATTGACAAGGCCTATAGGCACGGCGGTGCTACGACTCGAAGGAGAGGCGGGCGAGTTTGGCGGCAGGGCATAGAGCCGCGGGGGCCTTCCTGAGGAGGAGGGTGGCCGGTGAACAGAGGACGGATGGGCCGCGACATCGACGATGCTCGCTGGCGCAGCCAGGGTCGGACTAGCGGCTGGCGCGCGCCCTGCAGGTGAGGGAGAGGCAGCGGCGGTAGGCGACAGGGAGGCATGAGCAGAGGGTGAGGCGAGGCGGTGGCGCTTGGCAGGGCGACAGGGGATATAGGAGGAGGTAGAGCCAGTGGACGACGAAGCGGGATGGTAGGGACCAGGCGGCGCTGGAGAGGGTGCTCGATCAACGGCTTGAGCTAGGCGGCGGTTGATGTCGCGTGAAAGCTTCGTTGTGAGACCCCAAGAGGAAGGTGTGATGAGAACATCAGCATTTTTTCCCTCAGTAAGAAACCAAGGTTATCGAACCAGTAGATGGAAGGAAATGACTCAAAGGTGTTGCTAGCAACTTGGAAACCTTCACAACACAAACTCAAGACTTTTCCCCAACGAACAGTGAGGTAGTCGAACTCACAAGTTTGCTAAAAACAAAGGGTTAACTATATGGTGTGGAAGGTAACAGTGGTTTGCGGAAAGTAAATAGTAACAGTGGAAGATATATCAATGGTAAAGATTGGACCGGGTCCATAGTTCACTAGAGGTGTTCTCCTTAAGATAAACAAACATGGCATGCTGGGTAAACAAATTACAGCAGGGCAATTGACAGGACTGAGCAAGGCATAACAATGCAATACTAGACATTCATGATCCTATGAGATTCGATTGGGCAATACACAAGATACATAGACCGCCATACAACTGCATCTATGACTAGTAATCCACCTTCAGGTTATCATCTGAACCCCCTCCAGTATTAAGTTGCAAGCAACGGATAACTGCTTTAAGCAAAGTGTGTAAGGTAAACAATCCACTTGTTCCATGAACAAGAGACCGTTGTTTTCTCCCTAGTAGCAACAACACATCTACAACCTTAGAGATTTATGTCACTTCTCTTAGATTAAATAGAGGAATGAACCCACTATCGAGCATAAATACCCCCTCTTGGAGTCACTATCATCTACTTGGCCAAGATAGCTACTAGAAACGGAGAGCATGCAAGATCACAAACAACATAGACATGATAGAATCAGTAAGACAAAACCATTAATCAACCTGACATAGTAATCTCAATATCCATCGGATCCCCGCAAACACAACAAGCATGATTACAAACAGATGATCTTGATCATGAACGGAGCTCACAAGGTCTAAACATGGTAGCACAAAGGAGGAGATACCTAGCTACTACATGGACCCGTAGTCCAAGGTGGAACTACTCACACTTCATACCGGAGGCTGGCATGATGAAGAAGAAGTCCTCCGGGATGATCTCCCCTCCGGCAGGATGTCGAGAAGAGCTTCAGATCCCCCCTATCTTGGGACGATGGTGGCGGCGGCTACATATGGTTTCGTGGAATATTGGTCAGGTCCTTAGGGTTTCTGTATTGGGGGGACTTTATAGGCGAAGAGGCGAGGCAGGGGCAGCCAAGGAGGCCGCACCCCCCAGGCGCGGGCCTAGCCTGGCCGCGTGGCCAGTAGTGTGGCCCCCTGGTGGCTCTCCTCCGTCTCGTACTCTAGCTTCGTGTTCCCCATGGTAAAATATTGGCTTTGGATTTTGTCCCATGCAATTCCGAGATTATTGATTTTCTGCCTTTCTGGAACCAAAAACAGAAGAAAACAGGAAACTGGGACTATGGAATCTTGTTAATAGGTTAGTACCAGAAAACATAAAAAAATGCCTCAAAGTGTAGACAAAGCAAATCAAAGTAGATACTAAACAAGCATGGAACATCAAAAATTATAGATACGTTTCCGACGTATCAGCGGGCGCGTCAAAGGAGCAGAGGAGGTAGGAGACGGGGAGGGAGTTGGTGGCGAGAGATGCGGGTCGTGGGGCATGCGTTCGGTGGGGGTGGGTCCAGGAGCTAGCGAGGGAAGGGGAATCAAGGATGAGAGAGGTTGACCACGTCGGGATCGGGTCGAGGGGGTGGGGCCAGGCGTGCTGTGTACGCGTGTTAGGTGAGGCCGCGGACGGCTGGGTTGCGTGCGTGCGAGGTTTGAGTGGCCGCGGAAACTACCGGGGTGTGGAGTGGTAGCTAGGGTTGGGTGGTTTGGGAGATTATGGTTAGGGTTTAGGTGAGAAAAGCTAGGGTTTGGTCTAGACGGTATGGGCTGGGCCTGCCGGGATGGTAGGTGGTCTGGCCTACGGGCTGGACTGTCTTCCCAGGGTTTTAATAAATTAGTTTTTTAATATTATAATATATTTATTTTGTTTTGTTTAAACCAAAATAGTTGCAACTATGTTGTAGAAAAAACAAAATATCCGGACAGACCGGGTTTTGATTTGAATAAAGAGAGGGGGCATTTTAGAAAATAAAGAGAGCCTTCTAGAGAAATAGTTTTTAGGTTAAAAGATGCATGATGTCCTGATGATGCACAAAGTATTATTTAACACATGATTTCTAGTAGTAGATTTACCATGGGTGCTACAATTAGACACCACTAACAATGGATCTCTCCCTCGAGATCCGCCTCATGGTACGAGAAAGAAGGCCAACAGTCTGAATATTCTCGCTTCGTGTAGATTCTCGCAACACAACTAACAAGGATTATTTCTCCATGTTGAAACCGGCGACACCACCAACAAGAGATCGTTGTCCATGATCATTGAGAGAACACTCTGAAGAAACAAAGACGAAGGTAAATGTATCAAAAGATAAGGCCATCTCTAACTTCTATGGAAGAAGTCAAAGTGCTTGAGCCACAGATTCGATGTACAAGAGCGAATGATAAGAGTAGCTGGATGGTGATCGGTCCATCATGCACCCAAAGCATTAATCTGCACAAGAATAGGAGAATTATGCAACCAACTCTCAGAATTCGAACTGGAGATCTCGATAATCGAGGTTGAAACAAAAGAATGATGAAGGTTTTTCATTAGATCTAATACAGATGATGTCGTCGCGAAAGAAAACACCAAAATATATAAAGAAAAAAATTAGTGGATTTTCGGTCCACTAAAAAGATACAATAGAGAAAAATTCCTCAGATAGCATGAAGACCAGATGTAGAAGCACCGTTACAAAAGGAAGGAAGCGAAACCCTGAAGGTACGGTGGAAACCCAACCATGAGAATTCCTGGACTCGAAGAAGAGATAAGAGAGCAAATTCAAAGAATGTAGAGGTAAGAGGAGAATAGCAGAGGGGTAAGGAGTAAAATCAGAACTAATCAGATTTATGAAACCAATTTTCAAAATAGTTTCGACACTCTACAACGTCCGTTGGCTAGGTTATCCTACAGGCTGGACCAGTGGGGTAATCATAACTGCTGAGCTCTGATACCACTCTGTAACACCCTCGGATCGGCCATATGAAAGTTTAACGATTCCCGCCAAACCCACATAGAAACGATTCAAAGGTGCCCACGAGACACTTGTGTGCGGGTGGAAAACAAAGTAATATCATTACACAATAGTCCTCGATGGAACCCACGGAAACAGATATATTCAACAACGACTCCATGAGTCAAGAATACAGATATACAGTACAAAGATCCAAATCACCTTGAAAATGATACAGCGTCAGAGTATGGACATGATGCAAATTGGGCTAAGAGCCCTGAAGAATAACCAATGGTTTCCATAACCCTGCCCAGGCCAAGCCAGAAGGGTAACCCTGCTAACGACGTCGATCTCAAAACCTGCTTAAACAAAAGGGGTGCCGACAAAGGGCAAAGGAAAAAGAGAGCGGTCAGTACTGAGGTCAGTACACACGAGTCTTAGAATAACAGCGGTCCTCGCCTACATAGGTATGGTGGACTGAAGCGATAGCACAACATGCACTAAACAATCTGTAGAGACTCGATACAATTGTCAGCTATCAGAGAGGGATAAGAAAGACATATTCAGAACCAATCTGTTACTACCACCAAACATACCCATCCTAGTATTTCCCCCTCGAGACCAAACGAGGAAGTCCTCCCGAGGAAACTCACAAGGTTGGCAGTTTTGTTCATTCTTTCTGTGGTGGTTATCCAACTTACTAGTCATATCAGATACACATCAAATTATAATAGTAAACTTTAGTTATAGTTCTCTATGATCGAGAACTATGCTCCAAGTCGTCCATAACCGCGGACACGGCGTTTCGAAAAGATTAAACTCTGCAGAGGTGCACCAAAGTTTCCACACGCACCTACACCCTTGTTGTCAGATCAGGTAGGTCAAAGGAGCAGAGGAGGTTGGAGACGGGGAGGGAGTTGGTGGCGAGATATGCGGGTCGTGGGGCATGCATTCGGTGGGGGTGGGTCCAGGAGCGAGCGAGGGAAGGGGAATCGAGGACGGGAGAGGTTGACCACATCGGGATCGGGTCTAGGGGGTGGGGCCAGGCGTGCTGTGTACGCGTGTTAGGTGAGGCCACGGACGGCTAGGTTGCGTGTGTGCGAGGTTTGTCTGGCGGCGGCGACTACCGGGGTGTGGAGTGGTACCTAGGGTTGGGTGGTTTGGGAGATTAGGGTTAGGGTTTAGGTGAGAAAAGCTAGGGTTTGGTCTAGCCGGTATGGGCTAGGCCTGCTGGGGTGGTAGGTGGTCTGGCCTACGGGCTGGACGGCCTTCCCCGGATTTTAATAAATTAGTTTTTTTATATTATAATATATTTATCTTGTTTTGTTTAAACCAACACAGTTGCAACTATGTTGTAGACAAAACAAAATATCCAGACAGACCGGGTTTTGATTTGAATAAAGAGAGGGGGCATTTTAGAAAATAAGGAGAGCCTTCTAGAGAAATAGTTTTTAGGTTAAAAGATGCATAATGTCTTGATGATGCACAAAGTATTATTTAACACGTGATTTCTAGTAGTGGATTTATCCAGGGTGCTACAAAATGCATTACCCAAAATTCTGGTTCTGGCACAGGAGTATCTTCTGGTAGTTCCGTCCAATCTGCCATAAAATCCATCAAGGCTTGCGATTTGATAGTGTCGTGTCTTTTGTAGCGTCGTTGTTTTTGATGATGTTGGACAGTGGATCCTTGCTCACTATTGTGATTAGGTGCTCTTGAAAAAAGTGCCTTAGCTTCCGAGAAGCAAGGAAAACTTCATAAGCTAGCTTCCGGTAGTGTGGGTAACGCTGCTTGGACTACATCAAGACCTCTCTTACATAGTAAACTGGTCGTTGTACACCGTACACATGTGTTGGTTCTTGCCTTTACACCATGACGATGATGTTGATAACCCGGTTGGTGGCCCCCATGTAAATTTACATAGGCTCCATTGATTCTGGTGCTGCTAGTATAGGTGCGGAGGAAAGTATCCTCTTCAACTCCTGTAGTGATGCATCTGCCTCATTCCTCCATACGAATTTGTCCGCCTTCTTCAAAAACTTGTATGGTAGCATGGCCTTCTCTCCAAGTCGGCCAACGAACCGTCTTACTATTACAACATGGCCTATGATATGTTGGATGCCCTTCAGGCATATCGGACACCTGGTGTTAAGGATGGCCTTGATTTTCTCCGTGTTGAGCTTGATTCCACGATTGCAAATGATGAAGCCTAACAATTTGCCAGTAGGAACCCTGAAGACGCACTTCTTAGGGTTAAGCATCATGTTAAACTTTTGGAGGTTATCAAAGATTTCCTTTAAGTCGGCAATGAGGTCATCCACATAAGCATGAATGTTCCGACCAATTTGGTCGTGGAGGAAATGTTCCATTATCCGCTGGTAGGTAGCACATGCTTTTTCATCCCAAAGGGCATCGTGCCGTAGCAATAAGTGCCATATGGTGTGGTGAACAAAGTGGCCAATTGGTTCGAATTCCGCATCTTGATCTAGTGGTATCCTGAGTATGCATCAAGAAAACACATAAGTTCAGAGCTAGTCGTCGAGTCAATTCCTTGGTTAGTGTGATGAAAATCAAACAGATCCTTTGGACACGCTTTGTTCAAGCCGGTGTAATAAACGGACATTCTTAATTCGTTGGTTCCCTTTTGGGGACAAGCACAGGATTGGCCCCCCATTAGGTGTGAAGGACTTATCGGATAAAACTAGCCTTAAGTAACATAGCTATCTCTTTCCCTATGGCACGTCTCTTCTTCTCCCGGAAGTGTCGTAGAGGTTGTTTCACCGGTTTGCATTTAGGATCGATGTTTAAGCTATGCTTGGCAAGTTCCCTAGGTACACATTTCATGTTGGCAGGTCGCTAGGAAAAGATGTCCCTATTCTCACGGAGGAACTCGACGAGCACGCTTTCCTATTTGGGATCTAGGTTTGTCCCAATGGCGATGGTCTTGGAGGCATCCCCTACCACAAGTTCCACCGGCTTGGTCTCGATGGCGGCCTTGAATGCAGGATCAAAGTCAGAAATATGCTTCTTCGATGTCGTCATCTCTAAGGCGTCGACTTGGCGCTGGATCTCCTTGAATTCTTAGCCGTAGAGGAAGGCTTTGGCAAAGGCTGCTTCACCTATCTCGAAGTCTCGTTCCTTTGCAAAACTTCCGGCAATGGTGATTACACCGTTTGGTCAGGGTATCTTGAGCTTGTTGTAGAAAAAGAATGGTTTGGCCATGAAGGAGTGGAATATGTCGCGTCCGAATATGACATGGTACACACTCTTGAAGGGGACCACTTCAAAGGTCATGCACTCTTGGTGGTAATTGTTGACATCACCAAAGGCGACCGGAAGGGCAATGCACCCAAGGTACCGAACTTCCCAACCAGGAATGATGCCACAAAACACGGTGCTGGTCCAACTTAGGTTGGTCTCCGTCAAGTTCATCTTGTGTATTATATCCATGTACATGATGTTGATGTTCTTCCACTATCGACGAGGAAGTTGGTGAACTCTCTGCCGTCAATCAGGGGGTTCATGACCATGGAATATTGGTTGACTGTTGGAACATGATCGGGGTGATAGGTCATGTCCCAAGTGATTTGAACTTCCGAACAGTGCAGGTATTGGGGAACTAGAGGTAGGGTAGACATCAGTATCCTCAGTGAGGTTTTCTATGCCCGGACAGTTGGGGTGCCAAGGGAAGTGTGGTAGATGGGAACCTTCTTCTTAAAGGGGGTCTTTCCTTTGCCATCACCCTCGTCGGCATGCTTGGGCTCTATGTCCTCATCCATGTCAATTGAATCCTTGCAATCCTCTTCCTTCTTATTCCCTTTGCCCTTGCCTCACAGTCGGTTCTTCCAGCTTTGTTTATAGCCGGACTCTGGGTCCTCCTTGAGATCGTTGAAAAACTTGCATTAGAGGTTTGTGTGAGTGTCTTTGCCATTAGCATCGAGGTGTATGAAGAATGACATATCGCGGTACTCCTTGTACATCTGGGGAACGCGGGGCGCTTCCAGTGTAGCTTCACTACCACGATGCTGCCCACGACCAGCACCTTGGCCTCGGCCATGCTGTCTGCCATCTCCTCTGCTCGTGAACTTCATGGCGACCATGTCGGAAGCTGGATTTTCTTCTAGCAGACTCTTCCGCTTGTTGTTGTTCCTCTTTGCTTGGGTTGGTATGGCTATTGCCAGCAAAGAGCCGCAAGCATCATCTCGGCGGCCTCGAACTCACTGGCCAATGAGATCATCAGATTGAGATCTATCTTTTGATTGTCCTGCATGTGCTTCAATGTATGCCGGAGCAAAGTCCCCTTATCCAAGCCGTCAGAGATGGCGGCCATAGCGGTCTGATCATGCACCCCCCACACTGGAATATTTCATAACCAGCCAACGGAAGAGGTAGGCCCGAGATGACTCATCCTTTTCCAGGATGCACCGTTGTAGGTCACCAACAGTGTAGGGATGCTTATATGTACCCTCAAAATTTATGGGGAACGCTTCGTGCATGTCCAACCAATTGCATATGGACTTCTCCGGCAAGTCAACACTTCTAGGAAACTGGCTATAGGTAATCCACACATCTGTGGTGCATGTTCTAGTGGTGCCCCACGGGTAAAATAGGCATGGCGCACTGCCCACAGGTTCCCTATGGGTAACTACCTTAAGCGTTGCGCACATGGGGGTGGTGCGCCACGGCTACGTATGGGCCAGTGCACTGTCGGCCGCAGACAACCTAGCTGTAGCGCACCTGGGCAAAGTGCACTATGGATGTGGCAGGTAGCCGTGGCGCACATGGGCACCATGCTCTATGGGAAAAATGGGGCAACTCTACTTCTTAACTGGGCAAACACATCAGTGGCGCACTGCTGGCATGTGCGCCACGGCTGTGCTTTATGCCTGTGGCGCACCACCACCATGTGTGCCACGAATGTGTGTGCTGTCTACTTTTTGGATGTTTTTTCACATGTGACTATCCACTACCACCTCCCACTTCACTTTCTCCTCCTTCGTCCTCCTTGGATCTGGTCGCCCTACTCCTCCTTCCTGCCTCAATTTCTCCACTCTTTCACCATTCGTAGCATGTAAAACTTACCTTGGATGCTACATACATAATAGAGGAAAGCTCTCCTTCTGGCCACCATCCTGTCGGTCTCTCACCTCTCCTTCCATCTTCTCGATCATTCTCTCATCTCGGTAAGTTGTCCATGTAAGAGGATGTTTTCATGTGTATGGATGATATGATCATATGTATGGAAAGGATCGATGCTCATGTGTTTGGAGCATCAATGCTCTCTCATATGAGAATGTATGTTTGTGTGTGACTGAGTTGGCATTGTTTTACCAAAATGTTGATTCATTTCCATTTTGGCAAGACTTTGGCATTTCACAAAGGTCGTAGTTTTAGGATAGGTGATGCCAAAAATTTCCATCAACCATTGGATGCATGCATTAGTTGTGTGGTTCTAATAAACTTCTAATTCTACCGTGTACATCGTGCAGGCAAGCATGTTCCACTTAATGATAAAAGGCATTATGGCTAGATTTTTTAAATGCTTTGTTAGTTGGTTGCTCTCTTAGTTGGTTGCTTTGATTAGTAATGTTTTGTCGCTCTGCATGATTATGGCCATTATTGCTCTCTTAGTTGGTTGCTCACAGTCTTTTGCTAGCCTCCACTTGTTTGAGTAAGCTCTACTCATGCTTCCAACTCCCAAGAAACCAAGTTATTCCAAAGTGTCCACTATAAATTCCTATGCATGGTGTGTTACACCATTCCAAGTATATTCTTGTTTTCATCTATCTTCCAATAAAAAAGTATTTTCTTATGTGAAAACTTAGTGATTAAAGATCTCACAAACTTGATGGCACACTTTATATTCCTTGCCCCTAATAAACTACCATTGTGTCATCTATGTTGTATATGCTTGCACTTATACGTTGGAATTAGCAGAACCATGTTGTCATGGCTAACGTTTTCAACATTGCACTTGTACTTTGTACACAGTTCATATCATGCTCTTTTGTCTATGGATGTCGCCGGTGTGAAATAAAAAGGGAGCTTGTAAGTCCATGGAGTTATGTATTTTGTGTTAGAGAAACGCCTGGGCCGCTAGCCTAAGCATGCTTAATCATGGTGGAAACTTGCAGCATCACCATAATGAGCAATTCGTGAAGAATCCTCAATAAAAACCTATGAAAATAGCAAATAAAAAGATCGCTGAGATCCTTATTGTCTGATTGCCTTGTCATTTTGGTTATGGGATAGCTCATGTACCATGTGCAAGGGGTACCCCGTTGGCAGATATCTATGATACACATGTACTTACTATGACAAGAACTTACAGGTGACTAAAGTTGAGTAGCATGAGGTGCGGCCCTCATATTCAAGGGACATGAGATTGCCAACTTATACTTTGTCAAGCATATACTCCATAGTTTATTCACTTTAACCTTAATCACTTCAAGATGCTTATGATAGGGGCAATGAGGGCTGAAAGCTAACAAGTACCATAATTTTTGGAAGCTCTTTTTGAAACTTGAAATCCCTACTTCCCTTTATGAAGGGCCTTTCTTCCACTATTATATTGAGTCTCCACCTTCTACCCAAGGCACCAGTTAAGAGAGCATAGTTTCCATTCTTAGTTCTATGTGCAGTGTCCCAAAACTTATTGATTGATGCATATTGTTGATATTACTTGTTCTTGTGCTATTTGTATCTAGTCACTCTTATAAACTTTGAAGGTGTCCTATGCATCTATTTGCTACTACATGAGGGACAAGCTGAATGCCACTATGCCATGTTTTCTGTATGTGAAACAAACAAACGTTTTTCAATGCATGTTATTCATGATGTTTGTTTGTAGCCTTTCATGTTGCATGCATAGTTACTTTGTCTTATTGTTAGAACTCCATCTTTCATGCACATGTTTAGAGTTCTTTGATCCCAGCTTTCAATTCTTGCAAATGGTTCGATCTTGGTTTTGATGGTGCATGTCACCTCAAAAATTATTCTTTTATCACTTACCTACTCAAGGACGAGCAGGAGTTAAGCTTGGGGATGCTCGATACGTCGGAAACGTATCTATAATTTTTGATGTTCCATGCTTGTTTAGTATCTACTTTGCTTTGCTTTGTCCACACTTTGAGGTACTTTTCATATGCTTTCTGGTACTAACCTATTAACAAGTTGCCATAGTGTCAGTTGCCTGTTTTCTGTTGTTTTGGTTCCAGAAAAGCTAGTAAGGAAATATTCTCGGAATTGGACGGGACAAAATCCAAAGTCAATATTTCACCGAGGAGAACACAGAGTCTACAGGAGAGACGGAGGGGTGCCACAGGGCGGTTGCACCCCCCAGGCACAGGCCCACCCTAGGCCACGCCAAGGCAGTGTGTGGGCCCCCTGGCCGCCTCCCAGCCTCGCCTCTTCGCCTATAAGAAGCCGCCGATGCCTAAACCCTAAGCACCTGATCAATATTGCACGAAACCATCTGTAGCTGCTGCCACCATCGTCCCTAGATTAGGGGGATCTGAAGCTCTTCCCGGCACCCTGCCGGAGGGGAGAGCATCCTGGAGGCCTTCTTCTTCATCATGCCAGCCTCCGGTATGAAGCGTGAGTAGTTCCACCTTGGACTACGGGTCCATGTAGTAGCTAGATGGTTGTATCTCCTCCTTTTGCTTTCATGTCTAGATCTTGTGAGCTCCATTCATGATCATGATCTCATCGATTTGTAATCATGCATGTTGTGTTTGCAGGGATCCGATGGATATTGAGATTATTATGTCAGATTGATTCATGGTTTTGTCTTATTGACTCTATCATGTCTGTCTTGTTTGTGATCTTGCATGCTCTCCGTTGTTAGTAGCTATCTTGGACAAGTAGTTGCTAGTGACTCCAAGAGGGGGTATTTATGCTCGATAGTGGGTTCATGCCTCTATTTATTCTAAGGGAAGTGACAGAAATCTCTAAGGTTGTAGATGTGTTGTTGCCACTAGGGAGAAAACAACGATCTATTGTTCATGGAACAAGTGGATTGTTTACCTTACACACTTTGCTTAAAAAGTTGTCTGTTGCTTGCAACTTAATACTGGAGGGGGTTATGATGATAACCCAAAGGTGGACATCTGGTCATAGATGCAGTTGGATGGCGGTCTATATATCTTGTTGTATTGCCCAATCGAATCTCATAGGATGTTTATGTCTAGTATTGAATTGTTATTCCTGGCTCAGTCCTGTCAATTGCCCTACTGTAATTTGTTTACCCACCATGCCATGTTTCTTTATCTAAGGAGAACACCTCTAGTGAACTATGGACCCCTGTCCAATCTTTACCATTGATACATCTTCCACTATTACTGTTTACTTGTTGCAAACCATCATCACCTTCCACACCATAAAGTTAATCCATTGTTACAGCAACCGGTGAGATTGACAACCTCACTGTTAGTTGGGGCAAAGTCTTGAGTTTGTGTTGTGCAGGTCTCCAAGTTGCTAGCAACACTTTGATAACCTTGGTTTCTTACTGAGGGAAGACTTGCTATTGTGCTGCATCATACCTTGCTCTTGGGGTTTCCCGACGAAGCGCTCCACGTTGACGCAGCGCCATCAGGGATGTTCGGCCTTGTGCTTTGCACAAGTCCAAGTCTTGTGCATCCTACTTGGTAAAATAGTTCCATCATAGCATATATTTGTGTCCAACAACCTAGGAATATATGAGGCATTCTTTTTGAGATGGTACTATTTCATAAGTGTATATTTATATGCAACTTTTACATGTTTAGATGATGTGGTACGTCGTGTACAAGGGACGGGTTCCCGGATACTACGATGATTGGGAAGACTGCTGGAGACTGGTGCACTATTTCAGCGGCAATAGCTACAAAGGGTACAACACTATGGAGGAGGTGGAAGCTAGATACACTCTCTATCTAGCTGGAGTTAGGACGAGGAACCGGATGAAGATCTTCACATTCTTCGCGATGATGCTTATCGTCCTGGGTTGTCTGTTCCGTGTGTTCCTACTTTAGATGTTTAGGCGAGCTTCCGGGCTCTAACTTGGTCGAGACACATGTATTCATGTCACTAGCTACTTTGTAACTTGATCAAAACAATGTAACTTATATTGTGTATTCATGTATGTGACTCATCTATATGTATTTGTTTCTATCTTGTATGTATATTCATATATGTGTATGTATATCTGTATGGTATATCTATGTATGTATATTAGCTGTCTTGTATATAATTTGTATTTTATATTATTTGTATTGAGTATTTTTTTAAAAAAACTTGGCCGTGGTGCACATGGCCTGGGTTAGTGGCACACTTATTTAAAGCACACGTGGGCTAGTCTTAGTGGCGCACTGCCTCGTGCGCCATAAGCAACATAGTGGAAACGCACTGTGTTCCACAGCCGTGGCATACTGTGCAGTGCACTACTGCTGTAGCATCCTAGCATTTGGGAACTAACGAAGGGTAGATTTAGGAATTTGAAAATGTGGGTAAATGTTTTGCCAAATAAAACCCTAAAGTGATCAAAGTTTCTTTCATGCTTTGAGGTTAGGTATAGTCTTGAAGGATGATTGTTATAGACTTTGATATGATCTTTGTGGACATATGTGTTTTGGGAAATGAAATCTTAATTTAAAACTTGAGTGTTTGAATTATAATTCAAAGGATTTTGAATAATGTTTGAATCTTTGATTTAATTAAGAGTGAACCAATAATAACTCAAACTTTTGTAAAGAGAGCAATTAAGAATATGAATATCCATTTCATAATTTTATTCAATAAATAAGTTACAAAAATGTAACTTATGAGAATCATCCACACTCTTTACAATAGAAAATAAATAAAGAATAATATTTCTTTATTGATGATAGTACAATCTTTATTACAAAAGAATAAAATAAAGAGTACAAAAGAATAAATTAAAGATTTCAATTGAATATGAGAGTTATTACAAGTGCCTAGTCTACAAAGACAAATAAAAAACCTAAACTAAAGTCTTGATCTTAAATTTGGTTCCTGCAAAATAAAAGTAAACTTAAAAGAAAAATAAAGTTAGGATTAGGATTAATTTTACGCTCAGAAACTGACAGTGAAGTGCACTGTTCACCTTTTCATCATTGAGTATATAAGGGGCAAGTTTCACCAGCCAAGTAGAACTAACCAGATGAAAGTAACTTTCAAAATTCAGAACATATCCACAACTAAGTAGCAAGCACACAAGCAGCACACACACCAAACCGCATGGTGTGTGCTGTCAACACCACATCAGCAGCACAACCAAACAAAACCATCAAAACAGTCGTGGGAAAACCAATCCCCACACAATTCAATTGCTCTTACATACCAAGCACAACAGCTAGCAGCTAAACCAAGCCAAATCCAAGCTAAATCAAACCAACCAAATCCCAGGATCACATCACCAAGATGGTGACATAAGGAGGGGGAAGATCAGGTGGATAGCAAGACCAAGATCAAGCCATCAGGATCAGGAGATGATGGGATAGATCGAGGATAAGCCAGGAGATGGAAATACCAGGGGAGCACCAGATCAAGCTACCACAAGATCAACCACTATCAACCACTAGCAACCACAACATCAAGTGACAGTGGTGAGTAAATAGACCATCACATGATCTATCTGTCTAAGATTATACAAGCATACATGATCTATATCTTATTCAAACTCTTAGAAAACACCCAAGTGGGGTGAATCAATCATTGAGGTTTTAAACTCTAAAAGCAATCAAAAAAGTATAAGGATCCAACTAAATCTCAGAACAACATCATTGATTTAGTTATCAAGCTATATTTAAATTCAAGAATGAACATAGATAAGATTTAAACTTCTAGGCACATCTCTAAGACAAGAGTAGCACCTTAGAATCTAATCTTATGGATTTATATAAGTTATCAAGCTTACAAGCATTTCTCCCCAACTTCAATTCAAGCAATAGTAGCTGGTATCACTACCAGAACAAATCCATGTGAATCAACAAGATAGAGGTCTAAATCCCTAAACCTTAGACCAACATCATTGGTTATAGGGATACAAGGAAAGAGGATTTCACTTATCTATCATGCCAAGCCAAATCTTAAGCTTGATTAAAACCATACCAAGTAAAAGAATCTAGTCTTGTGTGCCATACTAGGATGGTGTCACAAGAACAGTTCTAAACATAGAAGGTTAAGGATCCAATCTTCACAGATACAATCAACCAATTATAAATCATTTTCCTATTCTTAAACACAGGAATCATAAACAAGATATTCATATATATATGTCTTCACTGAAAGAGACCATTTTGATGTCAATTTATATATGAATTTTCAAGCCAACAGTACTAAGACAGTGACTTCATCACACCCTACTCACTGTCATTAACCAAGTAATGACAGTGGTAAGTTATCAAAACCACTAGCTTTACCAAGTATTGTTTTCATAGCAACTGTATCATCTGAATCATATGAAATTTAACCATGGAATCATCAGCAGTAAGCCACAGCTAGTCACCACTTAACAGGTTCAGGGATCATTAACCCATGATCCAGTTCATCTATTAGTTAATCAATAGCAGGGTATGAACCCTAAGCAGAACCAAGAACCCTAATCATGACCAGACAATCACTAGGAAGGTCACTACCAACATCTAACATGGGATGAACTATCACAGAGAGCACAAGGGGAGAGGAAAAAACTTACAATAGGTCCTCGCTGTAGATTAGAAGAGGAAGCAGAGATAGCCGACGACCATGGCGACACAGGGAGAACCCCCAGGGGGGCACTACAACCCACACATCGCCACGGCAGCGACCTTAGCCACACCTGGAGGCGAGGAACATCACCACGACGCATGACAGCAGCGGCGACGTCAGGATCAACGCCAACCCCAAACCCTAGGGTTCGGGACGACATCGATGTAACATATCAACTTTTGTGTAATATTAATAAATACATGTTGGAGCATTGCATGCATGCATAATAGTTGCACTTTGGTTAACTCAAATAAACATAAGAAAAACCCTAATTTCTTTCCCTCTCAAAACCATTCAAATGGTTTTGTATTTTGAGAACTAACCAAAAGAATGGAACCCAAAATGAATAAAAAGGGTCCCACAATATTTTATATACTTTATAAAAAGTTTCTGTAATTTGGAAATATTCAAAATAGTTTGGAATTTGAAAATACAAATAGATAAATAAAAAACAGAAATAGAAAAGGTTTCTGAAATAAAAATCTAAGTAACCTAGCTACTGGCCGAGCCCATTCTCTCCCCTCTCTCTCTTTGCCCCCCACCGCAGCCAGCAGCCAGCCACCCGGGGCCCAGGCTGGCCCAGCCTGGCCCGTACCATTTCATCGACGCTATCGTTGTCGTCCACCTCTCGCCGCGCCCGAAGCAGCTCGTTGTCGCCTCGCCGCCGCCGGCCGCCGCGTGCCAAGATCCGTGCCGCCGCCCCCGAGCGCCTACAAGACCCTGCCAGACACGCCGGTGAACCCTAGCATGTCATTTCCTCTCCCCTCTTCTCCCACGCGCAAACCCTAACCCTAGAGCTCACAGACGCCGTCGAGCCCCACCATCACCGGCCGCCCCCGAGCCTCGCCGTGGCTCCTGGAAGCTTCCCCTCGACACGGTGAGAAGCCTCGCAGAAGGAATCGACGCGAGGAGCTCCCAATCGTCAAGAAGGACACCGCCTTCCCGAGCTCCGACCACCGCTTCCTCCCTCGATTCCGGCGTCGCCTGTGCTCACCTCGCCTCACCAACACCACCATCGTGCTCCTGGTGAGCCACCGGTGCTCAAGCACCTTTCCACTTCCTCTCTCTCCCTCTGGATCTTCCTCCCTGCGAGATCCCGACACCACTGCCACTCGCCGTCGTTGCACCGCCGTCCCCGGTGACCATTTCAAGGTGGCGGCGCCACTATCTTGCTCCCCGCGACGCCCTCTTTCTAACCCCCACAACCATGCATCCAGGCGCGCTCAGAATCGGTGGATCGAGCATCAACCGAGGATGAGCACCATTGCTGACGTCAGCCTGACATCAGCATGATGCAATAACCCTATTTATTTTATTTAAATGTTTTCTGTAATTGTTTTATTAAATGGAAAATGTATGACAGGTGGGCCCTGCCTGTCAGGGTTTTAATCATTTCTGTAAATGTTTTCTGAAATTAATAAAAGTCTGACATGTGGGCCCAAGTTTGGAAATTATTTCAAATATTCCAAAAATTATTTAAAATGAATTAAAATTTGAGAAATTCATATCAAAATCATTTTAAATCAGAAAAATACAAATAATATACCAAAATGATCAGAAAAATGAATCCTATCTAACTAAGCTATAATCATACATTGTTAATCAACTTTGATGGCAAGTTTAATTAGAAGAACCAACTGAACCCCATAGGTGATTTCGAAGATCCCCCTGTTCTAGGGTTTGGATATCTCGAACCCCCTTTAAAATGACCAAACATGTTCTAGGGTTCTTTTCAACACCATTTAACTGGTCATATCATCCAAATTGTATGAGCATTGCACATGCCATGTGTTGAGTGTTGCTTTCTCTTTTTCGGTGATTGGTTCTATCGAATAGGAACCGAACTGAAGCTAAAGTCAACGCCACCTAAGAGCAGTATCAGTCCAACAACGGACAAGGCAAACGAATCCCCACTCATACATATGAATCCTATGATTACAAAGTATTTCATTCTCGTCATATGCATTCAGTTCAACAGTCTTCTATTAGTAGACAGAGTAATCCTATCCGATGCATGTTTTCCTTTGTGAACTATATTACCTGATCCACCGCTCCTAACATAACTAGGTTTGGCTTATGAGCATCGCTAGTGCCACAGTTCAGTCAAGCTTAGCCCTGCTTAGTGGTCTAATGCTGATCATTCATGTGATGCACCGGAGATGCGAATAAATCTAGTATGGTAGGTTGTTGTGATGTGATCAGATATGAATGATAAACATGCTAAGGCTTGTATGGGAGGCCACATGGGTTGTGGTTTTTGTAGTCCCATACTTGCCACCCTTAGGACCTGATGTTCTCGCCTGTTGAACCAAGACGAGCGTACAACCACACGGGGGCCTGGAAACCCCCTCGACTCACTAACTTGCCTAGTAGATTGCATGAGTCACATAGTTCGGGCTTTCCATTCGACATACGCATATTGGTTGTTCTTTAATGGAGGTGAAGGAGGTGCATTCATAACAGGTAGGTAAGCGTGGCCGGGAACAAGAGATGCCCGTCATCCGTAATCTTGAACCCCGCACACATCATTAGGGACTGGCTTCGGGACTTGACCCGTTATGGCGGCATCTCCCTAGTGCGTGACTCATGGTCTCGGCGAAAGCAAGGTAAAGGTCGTGGTCAACCACTCTCTGCCGGCCTTCCAAGGAAGAGGGCTAAAAATTAGGCATTAAGAGTCAGTTGGTTCGTGTGGGTAAAGTTGTGCACCCCTGCAGGGTTATTAATCTTTTCGAAAAGCCATGTCCACGATTATGGACGACTTGGGAATGGATTCTGTGATCATAGAAACTATAACCGAATGATAAAACTTGTCAACTAATGTGAGATCTGGAGTACTTCCTCAGGGTTGTTTGAGGGGGTAGTCCGGGAAGAGAGGTTCAGTTGATGATGGTACTCAGTGGATATCAAAGATGATTCTAAGATCTAGAGTTGAAGTCTTCTTATCCCTTTAAAAAAATGATCTGACTAGACGAGTTTCTTCTCCCTCTTGTTTTGAAAACAAAAGATGGATTTATGCGAAATAACTCCACTAGCCATAAGTCTTCCGGAGTACACCCTGTACTCAGCCTTGCTTCGTTGATGTTTTCTACAGATGAAGCTACTCCAACTGAAGGTGGTTTCTATGTCGAAGTCGACGAGTAGTCGGGATTCCCGGGCAGCAGCCTAGGATCTATGGAAGGGACGCTACTTCTGTTTAAGGCCTCTTAGGCCCTTTGCTAAGTTAGTTGTTTAGAAAAACTTGTTTGCTTCCGTTGTTTGATGTAATGATGGGTCTGTGACCCTGGTTTGTCTGACTGGTTTGTAACTCTCTTAAGAGTTTAACTTATTAATGTATGGTTTATATGTTCTGTAATGTTACCGATCTTTCCCTGCGCGTTTCGGAATTTAGGTTAGGCTTATATCAGATGAGGATATGGTATTTGTCTAGCCCTGATCCCGGGTCGTGACAATCGATCTGGCCACAGGAGAGCTCCAAGTCCAAATCCAATTGGATAGAAGGGTAGAGCAGGGTCGACAACCTCATCCTGCACCATGGCGGCGGCCAGGACAGTCCACGACGGCGGGAATCGCCGGTGGCGGGGATCGGGGAAGGAGAAGGAGAGGGGTGAGTCGAGAGAGAAGACAAAGAATGAGTTGGGCTGAGTGGGCCGAAAACCCTTCGTGGTGTTTTTTTAACCTTGCCCTACTGGGCCACAAGGGCCCAATAAACCCAAAGACAGCCCAAACCATTTAGAGCCTGTTTTACTAAATTGGAAAAGACCAAAATGCCCCTGAAATTAAATAAATTCTAGAAAATAAAATAAAAGTCCAAAAATTATAATAAAATATTTTTGGATTCACAATAATCCAAACTATCCAAATAAATTAAGAAATAAAATTTTAAACATATAAATTTTATTAAGAATTTTGTAATTTAAATATTCCTTATGGAATTTTACAAAATTATTGAAAGATGATAAAAATAAATAAAAATCACTTTCATTATATTTTAATATTGTAGTATTTTAAAAAATACTAAACAAATATTTAATAACAATTTTTGATATTTAAGTGATAATTCTTAAAGGAATTTCTAAATCAATAAAACAAATAAAAGGGAAATAAAATAAAAAAATACAATATTCTATTATAAATATTAAAAAAATTAATAGTTATAAATCCTTTATTATTAAAAAGAATTTTTATAATAATGGGGAGAATGCATATCAAGTTAAATGATGCATTACATTACTTTGCATAATCATTTTGCTTCTTTAAATATTGTCCTTACCGGGCAATAATGATGCTTTTGTAGACAGAGAAGCTCAAGGTCCAGTGCAAGCATCAGACTTAACTACCTTGCAATCACAAGGCAAGTTCATCACTTTCTCATGTCCTTTGAAGAGTTTTTATCAAAGTATTTGCGAATTGTGTGTTATCATCTACACTATAGAAAAAGAAAACAATATTTTCTCAAGATACTAAATCTTAGATATCATCCTAAGTGATGATATGATGGAGCAATAGAACTTAAGGTTCTAATTGCACTAATGATGAACAATTAGGAATTAATAACCCATGACATCAGTGATTCAAGCGCCGTATATTACGCGTTAACCATGAGATTTGGAATGGGACGGAGAAGTCAGTTGTATCCTTTTCCTCTTGTATGGAGGCAAGATGACCTTAACATGACATTGTGATTCCTTGTGTGGATCCAACATATGGGTGGGCACCCTTACGCCCCACACTTTTGGTGTCTAGATTATCTATGAATGGTGTTTAGGCAAATAGTCCATGTAAATGGTACTAATCCGGGCATCACTAGGTCATAGAGTCTTCGGGAACTCATCAGGGTTTTAGCCTGCCCGAATGGGGGCTTAACGAATGTGAGCTAGCCCGAAGGATCATGCAGACATATGAGGTCGTGGAGAGGGTACTGATTGGCTTGGACCAACTACTGGGTCCCACATCATGGAATTGTGGACGGGAAAGTACGCCCGGTTGTGCAACAAGGAGTTGATCTATCATGGGAAAAGTAACGCACCTCTGCAGAGTGTAAGAATTGTAACTTGTTACTCCCTATTCCGGGAAGGAGCTATGAACGCGGTAGGAAAGGAACTCCATGAAAGTTTTGGTCAACCTGTGAAGGCTGGTGGTCATAGATTTTCATAATAAAATCAACCTTTGAATAAAGATTTACGAAAATTGCATAGTGCCAACGAATAATAGTCCGAGGTGGTAGATAGAGCATCAAAATTCCTACCTTGCATATATTGAATTTGCTGAATAACACTGTTACTCATCCTTTCCTTTGAATCCTTGCTTAGACTCTGAGAATCCTGAAGATACTCCAATGTATGCATGTGAGAGTAAAGAGGAGGTCTTCTATGAAGAGCCCAACTTGTATGGAGCCGTAGAAGGGGAGGACTACGACATCGTCTACGAAGGAGAGTTCCAGGAGTCTGAATAATTACTATAGTTCTAGTGACCACTTGAGCCGAGCATCATGAACAATATATAGCAATAAGTTGCTGAGCTCAATTTGGAGTTTAAGTTTTAAATTTGAAACTTCCGCTGAAACACTTATATTTTGGTTTGTCAGTTGAATCTTTTGGAAGTCTTGAACTTCCATTATTGTAATAATAATAACGTGTGTATGTTTGTAATATGGACCCGCAATGTTTCTGTTGTACCACTCCGAGGGATGTGATATTTATGGAACGGTGTTCTGTGGATGTCATGACAATGACTATAGTGTACTACACATGTAGTGGTATGCTGGGTCACCGCAGTTGGTATCAGATAAAATTGCTTTGACCTTAGGTTGGAAACCTAGTAAAGGGTATTACCTGTAGGAGAGATAGCAACGATAAAGAATTCTCTAAAAGAAATATAATGGGTATTCAAATGAGAATATTCTGTTATATGTTTTAGTGTGATAATTCTTTGTTATGATGCAATATATTATTGGTTACTAATAAAAATATTTTTCTAATATATACAGAGCTATGGCACCAAAGTTTCCAAAAAAGACTTTGCTAAGGAAAGAGGAGACTCTTGATGATTATCAAGGATCATTCACCGATCAACTTCGTCAACTTTTAGAGATCTTTAGTTGTCCAACTAGAATTCTAGTGAATACTATGATGGTCGGATGTTATCCAAGTATCGTGTGAGTATCCAACTTCCAGAGGAGCTTGGATTATATCACGATCTACCTATAGGTGAAGGTAGGAGTCACTTAGCATCATATCATGTTGCTGTTGTGGAGGCGATAGCTAATATCCGGGAGCATAAAGCCAAGGAGTTAGAAGGTAGCACATTCTCTGTGATACCTCATGATTCTATAGACTCGGAGCCTATACCGGATCATCTGTTAATAGGCATCCTAAGTTAGCTTCCAAGTTTATGGATAGATACCGAACACTCGTTGCGTCTTTTTATAAGACACATCAAGTGATTATCGAAGACAAATATGACATGTTAGAGGATCTAACTGATCCGGAAAGGAGGAATCAGTTAGCATTCCAGTTGGAGAAGGAAGCAAGTAGTAGTGCAAAACCTATCTTTAAGGATATACCTATAGATCCTGAATCTTTTATACCATATCCTTATTCACCAAGTCTTGAACCTATACATGATCCTACTATAGATATGAGGTATGCAGTACCACAGGGTTCAGAGGATGATTCTGATTCAGAACTTCCTATTGAGAATTCTGATGGTTGGAGAGGGGGGTCATATGAAGGATCTTATGTACACCAGGTGTCCACAGATGGTTCTGACAAAAATGTTGGAAAATCTAGCTGGATGGGTGCAAGAATTAACCCTAGTAATAGTAGTAGAAATGCCATGTCGGTAACTCGGGATGAAGAAGAAGATCCTGAGGAGAGAGTGTTTGAATCATCAACATCTTCTCAAAACCGAGGGAATATACATTATCCAGTGTTTAACTATCTTGCCCAAAGGAGCACCTGGGAAGCAGCATGATCTGCTTACCCTGTTGACAACTCAAGGAATGAAGATCAGGAGATGCAAGCGGGAGATAATGTTGAATATGTTTCTGAAGACTTTTCAGCTGAGCTGGAGGGAGTCAATGCACTCAGGTTGAGTAATGTCTCAAGTCCTGACACTTCAGATACTGAGTATGTTCCTTCTGGAAGGCCATTTGTTTCACAAACTATGCGACAAACGACACGTCATCATGGTTGGACATCAGGCATGTATGATGAGCATAGTTACTACTAAAGGGAGGCAACTAGTTAGCGATATCAAGTACCGTGTATTGTACTCCAATTAAATAAGATAGTTAGATAAATAAGGTAGTGTTGTGATTATACCTATATGGTCTATGTTGTAATGACTTTGTATTATTATGATATTATGTATAATATGTGAAATGCATATTTGGATTTTCTTTGGATCTTCATTGTGTGACTAGTTTTGTGCGTAGAGTCGAGCTCAGAACACATGTGTATGATGTAATTATGAGTATTCTCTTTATGTTGAAGGATTAGAGGGTCATGGATACGGGTGTAGAAATCGAAACTGAGCAGCAGAAGATGGAACGAGAGGCCAAGGAGAAGGCAGATGCAGATGCAGCAAATAAGGGAGCATTATCACCACCACAACCAATGAGGCCGTTGATGGAGCAGAACTTTATGAAGTGTATGCAAATGATGCAAGAGACCTAGAACAAGTTCATGGAGGAGTTCTGGGACGAGCAAATTACAGGGCACCTAAGGTGGAGTGAGTCTATCTGATTTCTAGAACGCAAGGACGCTACCTTTTGCATCATCTCCTGAACCAATGGATGCAGAAGATTGGCTAGCATACACAGAAAGAAAGCTGAAGACTGTAGGTTGCAATGATGAGGAGAAATTGAGGTATGTAACTCGTCTTCTGACAGGACCTGCAGCATCTTGGTGGGAAAATCAGTTGGCCATGCAACAACCAGGAAGGGAGTATACCTGGGAAGAGTTTAAACAGAGATTCCGTGAATACCATGTTCCGGAGAGTGTTATGGAATTAAAGCGAAGAGAATTTGAAGATCTGCAGCAGTGATATACTAGTGTTATGAAGTATATCCGGGAGTTTAGTTAACTATCTCGTTATGCCGAGGAAGAAGTTAACACGGAGGAAAGGAGGAAGAAGCGTTTCCTGTGTGGATTAGATCCATTTGTGAGGATGCAGTGGAGGTTGGATAATAAGCAAACTTATTAGCAGTTGCTAGATGCAGCTATTACCTTTGAAGATGACTACAAGAATGTCCAATAGGATAGAAGGAAGCAAGCAAGCAGGAAACCAAGGGGATACAAGCAAGCAAGCCCAAGCCCAATCTGGAATTCAAACCAAGGAATAAGCCCTATAACAACAACAATTCCAATCGGAGTACAAATCCAAATGCAAAGAATATTATATGCCACAATTGCAAACTCCCAGGGCATATTAGCAGGGATTTCCCAAAACCAGTAATTGTATGTCACGCTTGTGGTCAGAGAGGTCACATCAAGCCCAATTGTCCAAGAAAACCACAAGGTGGTTGGCCGGCTCGAGATGGAAGGCAAGCCAGAGGAGGAAATGGACAACCAATAAAGGAGGAAATAATGGCAAGAACAACAACGACAAGAGGAAAATACCTACCGGGAAACTGAACTGTGCAACCCTCGAGGAGGTGGATAATTCAGAGCATGCAGTGATAGGTACGCTCAATATCCTTACCAATCCCGGCAAAGTTCTATTTGATACTGGTGCAACTACTTCATTCATTTCTGAAGAATTCTGTGATAAATTCGGGATTAGAAGGGCAACATTAGAAAACCCTATGACCATAGTCACGGCAGGGGGAAATGTGATTGTACGCCACATAAAACAAGATCAGGTTATCTCGATCTATGGTTATACATACTTCGTAGACCTTTATGTGATTCCTTTGAAGGGAATTGCAGTAGTGCTAGGGATGGACTGGATGATGGAACATGGAGCTCAGATAAATTTTGAGGAGAAAACTGTCTCAATCAAAACTCCAAGTGGATCAAGGATAGTTTACCAAGCAGATAAGCACAGTCATATCATGGTGGATCTGCAGCTGAACTCAATGAAAGAGGTCAAGTTGGAAGATATTCCTATAGTAAATGAATTTCAAGATGTTTTTCCAGCAGAGCTACTGGGAATGCCACCAGATCGGGAGATAGAGTTCACTATTGATCTAATTCCTGGTACATCACCAATAGCTCAAGCACCATATAAGATGGGACCCAAAGAGTTAAAAGAACTCAAAGATCAAATTGATGAGTTAGCCAGAAAAGGATTTATTCAGGAAAGTGTATCTCCATGGGGAACACCAATAATGTTTGTGGATAAGGGAGATGGTGGAAGAAGGATGTGTGGAGATTATAGAAATCTGAACAACGTTACTATCAAGAATAAGTATCCTTTACCAAGGATCCAAGATTTGTTTGATCAAGTGAAAGGAGCGGGAGTATTTTCAAAGATCGACCTAAGATCTGGATACCATCAAATAAAAATCAAACCGGAAGATGTTCCAAAGACAACATTTGTCTCAAGATATGGACACCATGAATATCTGGTTGTACCATTTGGTTTGACCAATGCACCTGCAATATTCATGAATTTGATGAACAAAATCTTCATGCCATATTTGGATAAGTTCGTCTTAGTCTTTATTGATGATATTCTTATATACTCCAAGGATAAGGAAGAGAATGATGATCATTTGAGGATAGCATTGCAGACTCTAAGGGAACACAAAATTTATGCTAAGTTCAGTAATTGTGAATTTTGGCTAAATGAGGTAGAATTCCTGGGTCATGTGATCAGTAAATATGGAATTGCTGTAAATCCATCTAAGGTTCAGTCAGTACTAGAGTGGACTGCACCAACCAATGTGAAGCAAATTCGAGGTTTCTTAGGAATGGCTGGTTATTACCGGATGTTCATTGAAGGTTTCTCCAAAATAGCTGGACCAATGAACAAATTGATAAGAAAGAATACACCATTAAATTGGGATGAGAAGTGTGAAGCAAGTTTTTAGGAGTTGAAGACCAGGTTAACCATAGCTCCAATTTTAGCAGTTCCTGAAACAGGGAAAGACTTTACAGTATACTGTGATGCATCTAATGAAGGTTTGGGTTGTGTGTTAATGCAAGATCTGAAAGTGATTGCTTATGGTTCAAGACAACTGAAACCACATGAAGTCAACTATCCAACTCATGATTTAGAGTTAGCAATAGTAGTTTTTGCGCTAAAAGGATGGAGTCAGATGTGAGTTATACACTGACCATAAAAGTCTCAAATATTTCTTCACTCAAAAGGAATTGAATATGAGACAGAAGCGTTGGTTGGAACTAATAAAATATTATGATTTAACAATCAAGTATACTCCAGGAAAAGCAAATGTTGTAGCTGATGCTTTAAGCAGAAAGAGTGCAGATATTCAGCCCAGCAATCCAGAGCTACCAAAAGAGTTACAAATGGACTTGGAAAGATTAGAGCTTCAATTCATAAGACCAGAGGTTCTTGGAGGATTAGCTACTATGCAGGTAGTTGCAGAGTAGGGCAGTGATCTTAAGCACGAAATTTTCAGACATCAAGCAGAAGATCCTTTTATTGCCGAGGAAATTCGGAGGATATCTCAAGGGCAAAAATCAGTTTTTCGCCTTGGAGATTATGAGTGTTTATTGTTTCAAGACCGTCTTTGTGTTCCAGATGTGACTGAGATTCGTGATGCCATACTCAGAGAAGCACATGAAACACCATATGCTAGACATCCAGGAAGTACTAAGATGTATATGGATTTGAAAGAACTATTCTGGTGGAATAACATGAAAAGGGACATTGCTAAATATGTATCAGAATGCCATACTTGCCAAAGGGTGAAGGCTGAACATCAAAGTCCAGCAGGACCATTACAACCTTTGGAAATTCCCGCATGGAAGTGGGAACAAATAGGTATGGACTTCATCATAGGATTGCCCATGACACCAAAAAGGAAGGATATGATATGGGTAATTGTGGACAGACTCACTAAGAGTGCACATTTTATTCCGGTAAATCAGAAAGATAATGTCGAGAAGTTAGTAGAATTTTACGTCAAAGAGATAGTAAATAAGCATGGAGTGCCCAAAAAAATCGTAGCTGATAGGGGATCAGTGTTTACTCCAGCATTTTGGAAGCAATTGCATGAAGCACTTGGTTCCAAGTTAGATTTCAGCACAACATATCATCCTGAGACAGGAGGTCAAACTGAAAGAACAAATCAAATACTAGAAGACATGTTAAGGGCTTGTGCATTAGATTTTGGAGGTACATGGGAAGATCATCTACCATTGGCAGATTTTTCCTACTATAATAGCTATCAGGGTAGTCTAAAGGCAGCTCCATATCAGGTTCTGTATGGAAGGAAGTGTATATCACTAATATGTTGGTATGAGCCTGGAAGTAGCAAGGAGTTTGCACCAGACTATATCAAGGAAAAGACAATATATCATTGATAAGGTCAGGGATGGACTGAAAATAGCTCAGAGTAGGCAGAAAAGTTATGCTGATCAAAGTCGAAGATCTTGACATCCTGAAGTAAGAGATATGGTATATTTGAAAGTAAGTCCAATGAAAGGGGTGAAAAGGTTCGGAGTTAAAGTAAAACTGAGTCCAAGATATATTGGACCATTCAAGATATTGAGTCAGAACGGAACTATAGCTTATGCTTTAGAGTTACCGTCAAGATTAGCTCAAGTGCATAATATTTTCCATGTGTCACAACTTCGTAAATGTTTGAAAGTTCCGGATGATGCAATCACACATCAGGAGATAGAACTACAAGCAGACTTGACCTATGTTGAAAAGCCCTATAAAATTTTGGAAAAAAAACTAGAAAATATGAAGGAATAGAGAAATCAAGTATTGCAAAGTGCAGAGGGAACATCACCCTGAAAGGGAAGCCACTTGGGAGAAAGAAGAGGATTTAAGAAAAGCCAATCCAGAACTATTCAGGTACATGTCAACACACTTCGGGACGGAGTTTAATTTAAGGGGGGAAGTCTGTAACATCCCAGCATTTAGGAACTAACGAAGGGTAGATTTAGGAATTTGACATGTTGTATGCATTCATTCGTGAAAATGTGGGTAAATTTTTTGCCAAATAAAACCCTAAAGTGATCGAAGTTTCTTTCATGCTTTGAGGTTAGGTATAGTCTTGAAGGATGATTGTTATAGACTTTGATATGATCTTTGTGGACTTATGTGTTTTGGGAAATGAAATCTGAATTTAAAACTTGAGTGTCTGAATTATAATTCAAAGGATTTTGAATAATGTTTGAATCTTTGATTTAATTAAGAGTTAACCAATAATAACTCAAACTTTTATAAAGAGATCAATTAATAATATAAATATCCATTTCATAATATTTTTCAATAAATAAGTTACAAAAATGTAACTTATGAGAATCATCCACAATCTTTACAATAGCAAATAAATAAAGAATAATATTTCTTTATTGATAATAGTACAATCTTTATTACAAAAGAATAAAATAAAGAGTACAAAAGAATAAATTAAAGATTACCATTGAATATGAGAGTTATTACAAGTGACTAGTCTATAAAGACAAATAAAAAACCTAAACTTAAGTCTTGATCTTCAAATCTGGTTCCTGCAAAATAAAAATAAACTTAAAAGAAAAAGAAAGTTAGGATTAGGATTAATTTTACTCTCAGAAATTGACAGTGAAGTGCACTGTTCACTTTTTCATCATTGAGTATATAAGGGGCAAGTTTCACCAGCCAAGTAGAAGTAACCAGATGAAAGTAACTTTCAAAATTCAGAACATATCCACAACTGAGTAGCAAGCACACAAATAGAACACACACCAAACTGCATGGTGTGTGTTGTCAACACCACAGCAACAACACAACCAAACAAAACCATCAACACAGCCGTGGGAAAACCAATCCCCAGACCATTCCATTGCTCTTACATACCAAGCACAGCAGCTAGCAGCTAAACCAAGCCAAAGCCAAGATAAATCAAACCAACCAAAGCCCAGGATCACATCACCAAGATGGTGACATAAGGAGGGGAAAGATCAGGTGGATAGCAAGACCAAGATCAAGCCATCAGGATCAGGAGATGATGGGCTAGATCAAGGACAAGCCAGGAGATGGAAATACCAGGGGAGCACCACATCAAGCTACCACAAGATCAACCACTAGAAACCATAACATCAAGTGACAGTTGTGAGTAAATAGACCATCACATGATCTATCTGTCTAAGATTAGACAAGCATACATGATCTGTATCTTATTTAAACTCTCAGAAAACACCCAAGTGGGGTGAATCCATCACTGAGATTTTAAACTCTAAAAGCAATCAGAAAAGTATAAGGATCCAACTAAATCTCAGAACAACATCATTGATTTAGTTATCAAGCTATATTTCAATTCAAGAATGAACATAGCTAAGATTTAAACTTCTAGGCACATCTCTAAGACAAGAGTAGCACCTTAGAATTTAATATTATGGATCTATATAAGTTATCAAGCTTACAAGCATTTTTTCCCCAACTTTGATTCAAGCAATAGTAGCTGGTATCACTTCCAGAACCAATCCATGTGAATCAACAAGATAGAGGTCTAAATCCCTAAACCTCATACCAACATCATTGGTTCTAGGGATACAAGGAAAGAGGATTTCACTTATCTATCATGCCAAGCCAAATCTTAAGTTTGAATAACACCACACCAAGTAAAAGAATCTAGTCTTGTGTGCCATACTAGGATGGTGTCACAAGAATAGTTCTAAACTGAGAAGGTCAAGCATCCAATCATCATAGATACAATCAACCAATTATAAATCATTTTCCTGTTCTTAAACACAGGAATCATAAACAAGATATTCATATATATATATATGTCTTCACTGAAAGAGACCATTTTGATCTCAATTTATATATGAATTCTCAAGCCAACAGTACTAAGACAGTGACTTCATCACACCCTACTCATTGTCATTAACCAAGTAATGACAGTCGTAAGTTATCAAAACCACTAGCTTTACCAAGTATTGTTTTCAAAGCAACTATATTATCTGAATCATATGAAATTTAACCATGGAATCATCGGCAGTAAGCCACAGCTAGTCACCACTTAACAGGTTCAGGGATCATTAACCCATGATCCAATTCATCTATTAGTTAATCAACAGCAGGGTATGAACCCTAAGCAGAACCAAGAACCCTAATCAGGACCAGACAATCACTAGGAAGGTCACTACCAACATCTCACATGGGATGAACTAGCACAGAGAGCACAAGGGGAGAGGAAAAAACTTACAATAGGTCCTCGCTGTAGATTAGAAGAGGAAGAAGAGATAGCCGACGACCATGGAGGCACAGGGAGCACCCCCAGGGGGCGCTGCAACCCACACATCGCCACAGCGGTGACCTTAGCCACACCTGGAGGCGAGGAACATCACCACGACGCACTACAGCAGCGGTGGCGTCAGGATCAATGCCAACCCCAAACCCTAGGGTTCGGGACGACATCGATCTGGCCACGAGAGCTCCAAGTCCAAATCCAATTGGATAGAAGGGTAGAGCATGGCCGACAACCTCATCCTGCACCATGGCGGCGGCCAGGACAGTCCACGACGGCGGGAATCTCCGGCGGCGACACCACTGACCATGGGGTCGGGGAAGGAGAAGGAGAGGGGTGAGCTCGAGAGAGAAGACAGAGAGTGAGTGGGCTAAGTGGGCCGAAAACCCTTCAGGGTGTTGTTTTGACCTTGCCCTACTGGGCCACAAGGTCCCAATAAACCCGAAGACAACCCAAACCATTTAGAGCCTGTTTTTAGTAAATTGGAAAAGACCAAAATGCCCCTAAACTTAAATAAATTCTAGAAAATAAAATAAAATTCCAAAAAATATAAATAAAATATTTTTGGATTCTCAATAATCCATACCAAATAAATTAAGAAATAAAATTTTAAACATATAAATTTTATTAAGAATTTTGTAATTTAAATATTCCTTATGGAATTTTACAAAATTATTGAAAGATGATAAAAATAAATAAAAACCACTTTCATTATATATTAATATTGTAGTATTTTAGAAAAATACTAAACAAATATTTAATAACAATTTTTGATATTTAAGTGATAATTCTTAAAGAATTACTAAATCAATAACATACAAATAAAAGGGAAATAAAATAAAAGAATACAATATTCTATTATAAATATTAAAAAAATTATATTTATAAATACTTTATTATGAAAAAGAATTTTTATAATAATGGGGAGAATGCATATCAAGTTAAATGATGCATTACATTACTTTGCATAATCATTTTTCTTCTTTAAATATTGTCCTTACCGAGCAATAATGATGCTTTTGTAAACATAGAAGCTCAAGGTCCAGTGCAAGCATCAGACTTCACTACCTTGCAATCACAAGGCAAGTTCATCACTTGCTCATGTCCTTTGAAGAGTCTTTATCAAAGTATTTGTGAATTGTGTGTTATCCTCTACACTATAGAAAAAAGAAAACATATTTTCTCAAGATACTAAATCTTATATATCATCCTAAGTGATGATATGATGGAGCAATAGAACTTAAGGTTCTAATGGCACTAATGATGAACAATTAGGAATTAATAACCCATGAAATCAGTGATTCCAGCGCCATATATTACGCGTTAACCATGAGATTTGGAATGGGACGGAGAAGTCAGTTGTATCCTTTTCCTCTTGTATGGAGGCAAGACGACCTTAATGTGACGTTGTCATTCCTTGTGTGGATCCAACATATGGGTGGGCACCGTTATGCCGCACACTTTTGGTGTCTAGATTATCTATGAATGGTGTTTAGGGAGATAGTCCATGTAAATGGTACTAATCCGGGCATCACTAGGTCATAGAGTCTTCGGGAACTCATCAGGGTTTTAGCCTTCCCGAAAGGGGGCTTAACAAAGGTGAGCTAGCCTGAAGGATCATGCAGACATATGAGGTCGCAAAGAGGGCAGTGATTGGATTGGACCAACTACTGGGCCCCACATCATGGAATTGTGGACGGGAAAGTACGCCTAGTTGTGCAACAAGGAGTTGATCTCTCATGGAAAAAGTAACGCACCTCTGCATAGTGTAAGAATTGTAACTTGTTACTCCCTGTTCCGGGAAGGAGCTACGAACGCGGCAGGAAAGGAACACCATGAAAGTTCTGGTCAACCTGTGAAGGATGG
Organism: Avena sativa; assembly: GCA_916181665.1. Lineage (NCBI taxonomy): Eukaryota > Viridiplantae > Streptophyta > Magnoliopsida > Poales > Poaceae > Avena > Avena sativa. Next base: position 144,746,960 of record OV702280.1, read on the forward strand.
TGGTCATAGATTTTCATAATAAAATCAACCTTTGAAGAAAGATTTACGAAAATTGCATAGTGCCAACGACTAATAGTCCGAGGTGGTAGATAGAGCATCAAACTTCCTACATTGCATATAATGAATTTGCTAAGTAACACTCTTACTCATCCTTTCCTTTGAATCCTTGCTTACACTCTGAGAATCCCGAAGATACTCCAATGTATGCATCTGAGAGTCAAGAGGAGGTATTCTATGAAGATCCCAACTTGTATGGAGCCGTAGAAAGGGAGGACTACGACATCATCTACGGAGGAGAATTCTAGGAGTTCGAATAATTACTATAGTTATAGTAACCACTTGAGCCGAGCATCATGAACAATATATAGCAATAAGTTGCTGAGCTCAATTTGGAGTTTAAGTTTTAAATTTTCAACTTCCGCTGAAACACTTATATTTTGGTTTGTAAGTTGAATCTTTTGGAATTTTTGATCTTCTGTTATTGTAATAATAATAACGTGTATGTTTGTAATATGGACCCGCAATGTTTCTGTTGTACCACTCTGAGGGATGTGATATTTGAGGAACGGTGTTCTGTGGATGTCATGTCAACGACTATAGTGTACTACACATGCAGTGGTATGTTGGGTCACCGCAACTGCTATCTCGAGATACCCGTAGCACACTTGGCAGTGCGCTACAGGTAAGACTTAGTCATAGCGCAGACCTCGTGGCGCACCCCTAGTGCACCACGGAAGGGAAAACCATGTGTGCCAAAACAGCCATTTTCCTAGTAGTGCGTCGATCAATTAGCGGCTGGTGCCTGTCAACATCAGTGAGAGGTACATCACGGCATGGTTGGGGTTTCCTCCAGCGATCTTCACTGCTTCACTGTAATTGTGCAACCACGTAGCTGGCCTGCCAGTGCCTTCATAGGGCTTGATCGTGTTGTCAATCCGGAAAACTTTGGGGTAAGTTGTGGCCCGTATCACTGGGTTGAAGCAACATGGTCCCATGTATTGTCCTTTTCGGGCCTTGTAGATCTTGTCCAAACATAAACGTGAATCATACGACTTCAGGTTTCCTTTGGGCTTGTCTCCACCATGGGAGGGGTTGTGTGAGCGACGCGGTCGTCCTCCTCCATGGTGGCTGCTAGGTGGCGATGGTGGCGGTGGTGGGTTAGCCTTCTTGTTGTTTCCCTCCTACGAATCCTCACGTTTGTCGCGGTTGCTTGTCGTACATAGAGGGTCATGGTGCGATCTACTCTTGTTCCCGTGGTTGCCAATGAGTCCTTCGTTGCTCCGAGGCTACTCCACATTATCATGGATGAAGATGCCGCCCTAGGGGCATCTAGGCGGAGGCATGCTCGTGCGATGGTGAGCCTTTGGGTCTTTGTGATGCCGGGGATTACGATGAGGTGGGGGCGAACACCTGGGCTGAGCCTTTCCTCCATGGTCGGATAATATGGAGATAGCGTTAGTACTATTGCATGCCTCCCTCCGTATTCATTCTGATGATCCCATTTGAGATCCGACATCGTGAGGACATCTTGCCCTGTGTTGCATGGGGGTGCTAGACTGACAATAAGCCGGGTCAAACTCTTTCCTCTGAGAGGTGGCATTTTCCTGCTGTTTGACAGCCTTAGCGACAAGGTAATAAACCTGATCTAGAGCCTCCGGCAATCTATCCTTATCCAGTAGAGTCTTGGTGACAGCCATATTGAGGGCGGGCGTTAGCATGACTTGGTTTCCCTCTTTGTCAATGTATGTATTGGCTTTTGTCGGCTTCTAAGGAGCCCAGCCCAAGTTAAACCGTCCGCTAGGATCATTGACGACATGAGCCAGAGCTTTCTTATTCTTCTGCTGCTAGAGCGGGTTCTTGTATTATGTCTCCATGGCCTTAGCCGCTTTGATTGATTTTTGTGCCCTAGACATAACTCGATCTAGCTTTGCACCCTGCTCCGCGATGTTCTGTGCCTCTTCCAGAAGCTGCTGGAATTTCTCATCAAGCTAGACAACATCCTGTATATCGGCTACTGTCATGGGATCGACGATCAAATTTCCATACATCATTGTATCTGCTGGAATGATTTGGGCGGCCGTAGACGTAGATGGTGGTGGCAGCAGATTTGCGGGATTGGCGTTGCTGGGCCCGGTGGCCAGTTCCTCCGGCTGCTGCACGGGGATAGCATGAGGAGGCATAGCCCTTGCCGGAGGATCCTCGGTGTTGTCGGCTAGTCCCCTCCTGGTGTCCCACAGCTTTGGCGGAGCTACTCCGGTTTGCTGATCTACTTGTATCACACTCCCGATGGCGACTAGCACCTGATGGGAAGTGACGACCTTGTTGGTGTGCACCTCGTGGTTTATATCATCCTCCATCTCCTTCATAGCAGTGTCGAGTTCTTAGGTGTTGACGTCAATTTCCTATGAGTCCATGCTTATGTCAGCATAGAGCGCGTCTAGAATGGAGTCGGAGGAAGCGAGAGCCTCTTCTATGGTGGAGGATGATGCTGCGGAAGCAGAGCCATTGAGAGGTGGTGGTGGTGGCCCGGGTAAGGCGACGGGTCCATCCTAGGTTTGGTCATCGGCTAAAGCGAAACTGTTAACAGTGTCGACCATCTGAGCGAGAGTGAGGTTCCTTGTGGCATGTTGCCTCCTGAGCGTATGCTGGAGAAGTGTGTCATGCGCGAGCCCTTCGACGAAGTGGTAGATGGCGTCCTTGATGGGATAAGCTTCCAAGTCGTCCCTCAGCCGGAGCCATCTGGAAAGGTAATCTCGGGGGTTCTCACCATCTCTCTGAATGCAATGAGCAGGATAGAAGATGGTCATAATGCCACTTTCCAGACACACGGGGCAACCCGACGTATTTGCATTGGTCTTCCACCATTATATCTTGCATAGGGAAAATTTGGGTGGGCCTTGAATTTTTCCAATCTAAGTAGGCAAAATCCAAAGAGAGACCCGAATTCAATACTTCTGCAAACGTATCCTGGCCGGAGGCAGTCCTTGCGGTCCTTGACGATCCTCCGGCTTGCTGGGAACTAGTGCCCGAGCCTGCTTCCCTGATGAAGAGGTGGATGTCACTGTTTGGAACAATTGAGCAGCGGGTGGGGTTCGTCTTTATTGGGATCCTAACACGTCGGGAGGGACGATCGGAACGTTGCCAAAGAAGAGAACACGCCTGATGGCTATGGTGTCGCTGATTCCCGTGAAGAGATTGGATCTTGCCTGGGGTAGAGCTTGAAGCACTTCTTGCCCCACGGTGGACGCCAATTGTCATGGTATTACTGACGAGTATGCAATGGAGCGGTCCTCATAGAGCATGTTTAGAGAGTTGGGGGAAGGAAGAGAGTTGGCGGGTACAAGGTAACATAGGTTACCCAGGTTCAGATCCTACAACGGTGGCAGAATTCTACTCCTCCTATAAATCACTATAATGGCAATACGCCTAGTTACATGTATCGGTTCGTTGTGCGAGGTGTTTAGTTGTATGTGACCTAAAGGCTCCCAGAGGTCCAGCTTATAAAGGCGCCAGAACCTAGGGTTATATGGAAAAGTCCTAGCCGGATAGGTTACAGAGTTCTACACTAATACAAACTAGTCTTATGTGTCTTGCACTCAAAGGCTCCGGGTTGGTCCATGGCTGCACCGTAGCCTTCATTTATCTAGCATGGGCCTCCCTTCTAGATCTGTCTAACTAGGCCGCCTAGCAGGCCATGGGTGTTGCTACCAACTATGGGCCAGCCGGGTTAGCCGGTTTAGAGACATGCAATGGTGATACCCATTTAGCATATCCCCAACACCTCTTGAGGTGCCCCTTGCAGCCGTTTTATGGGTGGCAAGGCCCCTTGGGTCGTCCAAGAGCCAGCCTCAAAGTTTTTTTGACTTCTGGTAGGATTCCTCCAATCGAGACCTACTTCAAACTGCCTTATTTTGCCAATCCGAAATTGCCTTGGGGAACTTTCCTTATCCCTTAAGCCAAACGTGGATTCACCTATTATGGAATCTTCTAGACTACCTAAGATAGACCGGGACATCCTGGACCCTTCCAGAATGTTCCATAACCTTCTGGAACCTTCCACTCCTTCCAAAAACTTCCATATATGTCCGGAACCATTCCGGACACTCCGAGGACCATTCTGAACACTTCCGGGATCATTCGGGACCTCTTAAAACCATTCCAAGACCAGCCGAGACACTCTCGGAACCCTTATCTCATCTAATGAATGATCAAAACTTATTTCAAACACTTTCGGCAATATTCCGGACACCTCCGATATATTCCGAGACACTCTGAACACCATCAGAAGTACTTCTCTACTAAATCTTCATTCTCAATCATATTCTAAATTCCATTTAACTATTTAGTGTGTGAACCTATGGGTTTAAATATTTGCGGACATGTCCATAAGTCATTCTATGACAATGTATCCTATTGGCTCCTTGATACACGTAGTAACCCCCGCAAATAAAACGAAGATCTTTATCGTGTGAACTATAGTATTAAGTCCCATACATATCGTATTGCTTCGTTGATACTTTACATTGCCCGATATGAAACACTAGGTTATTTTTGTTACTCGGCATGTACTCTTTACTCATACTACACTATCGATGTTCATGTGTTCAACATTTGATCACGTGTCTGGCCAGTCGATGATAAACATCATAGTACATGATTGGGCCCAGAGTGTATCTCTCGATCGTTATGAGTAGCATTTTCTACAAGCACCCCATGTCAATAATTGGCATACCATCCGGTAAGAGCAAGTATCAACTTTATGATTAGTCTATTTAGAGAAATGTTTGAAGAATCTTTCCTCGTCTATATTGTACCTAAGTTCACATGTGTCTCGTGGTCAAATGATCTTTAGTAAAGGAAATACATTGTTTATGAGAAACTACTGATAAAAATATTGACAATGTGTTTCATGGTATATCATGTTGGGTCTATCCATCGTCGTTGTTCTCCCAACAACTCCTATCTCGTATATCACTTGCAACTCCACAACACATTGTCGTTTTACCCATAGTAAGGAAACCGGGACTATCAATGATACATGAACTAGTATTAGAGGCGAGACTAGGGATATCTAAATGGTGTTTATGATTCCACACATGTATTAGGGTTTTCCTCCAAATAATAATTATCCGGAACTAATACAATTATAGCATAGAATAATTAACTTAATCATGAACATGAAATATAAAAATAATACAATTTATTATTTCCTCTAGGGCATATTTCCATTAGAGCTATGGTGGTGGATCTCCTTCGGTGCTGTTGTGATGCAATTTGAGAATGGCGTCTCTTTGCATGGGGCCTGGAGTCTCGAAATATATAGGCGACTTCATGAAATTTACAACGTTTGACCTAGAGGAGTCATCACCACATGGTACGAGCGGGCCTTGCCCGTACAACAGGTCGTTAAGCTTGCAAGAAGCTCTTTTTTACCCTAGTTGACTTGGTTTAGTAGGTAACATGATAATCGTCAATAAATGCTCCTGATTTTTCCTTAAAAGTGTGATTTCCTGCACAACACAAATTAAAACCAAGGATTGCACATCTTTGCAATAATTAGTCATTAGTAGAAACACTAGAGTGATTCTTGGTCAATCATTTGACTTAAATGTGATTTAAACACAAAGAAAGATGGCTACTGTTGGGGATATACTTTCCGGGTATACCCACAGGAGTCGCTGACCAGGGTGGCCCACAAATGGGTTAGAGATTTGCTTCATGGGTAGCCAAGTTAGATAAAGAGGAGGAACCAGTTCCAGCTATGACAAGGCCCAGAAGTGTTACTGACTTAGGCATGTAGTATTACTTGTAGTCCAAGCTGTATCTAGTTACCGACTCTATAACGTAGCCGGATAGGTCTCTCATGTAACCCTAGGTACCGGTGACTATATAAACCCGCCCTATGGGAGACTTTAGGGCACAACCAATCGTAACACCACAATCAACTCGCATAGGCAAACCTCTCTTGTAATCCGCTATAACATCCGGCCTACGCCGATATATTACTCGGTTGATAGCAGGAGTAGGATCCGATCACCGCAATCGGATCTGAACCTGGGTAAACTTGTGCTCACCGCTCCTAGAACATCTGACGTCTCACATCCCATCTTTCCAATGCCACTAGGACCCCCTATGGCGTACTTGTCGAAAATCCAACGACAATTGGCGCCCACCGTGGGGCAGGTGACCTTTGGAGCTTCGTTCTAGGCGGAATCTGCGTGTGCAGGAATTGGCAAAACTATCGCCATGGGTCGCGTGGTCTACCCCAGTGATGTCCCTCTCGTCCTTCTCGACGAGACCTTGATTCTGGCTTCAAAACCCATGACGACCTTGATACGTCAAAAACGTATCTATAATTTTTGATGTTCCATGCTTGTTTAGTATATACTTTGCTTTGCTTTGTCTACACTTTGTGGTGTTTTTATATGTTTTCTGGTACTAACCTATTAACAAGATGCCACAATGAAAGTTGCCTGTTTTCTTCTGTTTTGGTTCTAGAAAGGCAGACAATCAATATTCTCGGAATTGGACGGGACAAAAGCCAAATTCAATATTTTACTGTGGGGAACACGAAGCAAGAAGATGACACAGAGGATGGCCTCGAGGGGGCCACACCCCTAGCCGCGCGGGTGGGCCCACCCCGCGCCTGGGGGTGTAGCCAAGTCAGGCACCCCCTCGGCCTCCCTCTTCGCCTATAAGAAGCCGCTGATGCCTAAACCATAAGCACCCGATCAATATTCCACGAAACCATCAGTAGCCGCAGCCACCATCGTCCCTAGATTAGGGGGATCTAAAGCTCTTCCCGGCACCCTATCGGAGGGGAGATCATCCTGGAGGCCTTCTTCTTCATCATGCCATCCTCCGGTATGAAGCGTGAGTAGTTCCACCTTGGACTACGGGTCCATGTAGTAGCTAGATGGTTGTATCTCCTCCTTGTGCTTTCATGTCTAGATCTTGTGAGATCTGTTCATGATCATGATCTCATCTATTTGTAATCATGCATGTTGTGTTTGTGGGGATCTGATGGATATTGAGATTACTATGTCAGATTAATTAATGGTTTTGTCTTATTGATTCTATCATGTCTGTCTTGTTTGTGATCTTGCATGCTCTCGGTTGTTAGTAGCTATCTTGGCTAAGTAGTTGCTAGTGACTCCAAGAGGGGGTATTTATGCTCGATAGTGGGTTCATGCCTCTATTTAATCTAAGGGAAGTGACAGAAATCTCTAAGGTTGTAGATGTGCTATTGCCACTAGGGAGGAAACAATGGTCTCTTGTTCATGGAACAAGTGGATTGTTTACCTTACACACATTGCTTAAAGCAGTTGGTTGTTGCTTGCAACTTAATACTGGAGGGGGTTCAGATGATAACCTGAAGGTGTACTTCTAGTCATAGATGCAGTTGGATGGCGGTCTATGTATCTTGTTGTATTGCCCAACCGTATCTTATAGGATCATGATGTCTAGTATTGCATTGTTATGCCTTGCTCAATCCTGTCAATTGCCCTGCTGTATTTTTTTTACCCAGCATGCCATGTTTGTTTATCTAAGGAGAACACCTCTAGTGAACTATGGACCCCGGTCCAATATTTAACATTGATACATCTTCCACTGTTACTGTTTACTTGCTCCAAACCACTGTTACCTTCCACACCATATAGTTAATCCTTTGTTACAACAAACCGGTGAGATTGACAACCTCACTGTTCGTTGGGGCAAAGTCTTGAGTTTGTGTTGTGTAGGTCTCCAAGTTGCTAGAAACACCTTTGAGTTGTTTCGTTCCTCCTACTGGTTCGATAACCTTGGTTTCTTACTGAGGGAAAACTTGCTACTGTGCTGCATCACACCTTGCTCTTGGGGATTCCCGACGAAGTGCTTCCACGTTAATACAGCGCCATCATCAAGCTTTTGTGGCGCCGTTGCCGGGGAGGCTAAGGACGTCTTCACAAGGGGAGTCCTCCACAACCTTTATCTTTACTTTGTTTTTGTTCTGCTTAGTTTCTTTTGCTTGGTTTTTTATCTAATTAGTTTACCTTGGTTTGCTTTCTATTATCAAAAACACACAAAAATTAGTTCCTGCTCTAGTTGCTGCTGCTGTTGGCTTGCTCCACTTTTGCCAAAATGAACTCTGCTGAGAACACCAAGTTGTGTGACTTCACTAGCACAAACAACAATGATTTCCTAAGCACTCCTATTGCTCCACCTGCTCATGATGCTACCTTTTATGAAATCAAGCCTGCTTTGTTGAATCTTGTGATGAGAGAGCAATTTTCTGGTGCTAGTTCTAATGATGCTGCTGCCCATATCAATAACTTTGTTAAACTTTGTGAGATGAAAAAGTATAATGATGTAGATGGAGATATTATTAAGCTCAAGTTGTTTCCTTTCTCCTTGAGAGGAAAAGCTAAAGAGTGGTTGCTATCCTTGACTAGAAATAGTATTGATTCTTGGATTAAGTGCAAAGATGCTTTTATCGGAAAGTACTACCATCCTGCTAAGATTATATCTATGAGAAGTGATACTATTAAATTTAAACAACTTGATAATGAACATGTTGCTCAAGCTTGGGAAAGAATGAAATCTTTGGTTAAGAATTGTCCCACTCATGGACTTATTGCTTGGATGATTATCCTGAATTTTTATGCAGGTTTGAACTTATCTTCAAGAAACCTGTTGGATTCAGCTGCTGGAGGTACCTTTATGACCATCACCTTGTGTGCTGCAACAAAACTCCTTGATAATATGATGGTTAATTATTCTGAATGGCACACTGAGAGAGCTCCACATGGTAAGAAGGTAAACTCTGTTGAAGAAACCTCCTCTTTGAGTGATAAGATTGATGTTATTATGGCTATGCTTGTTAATGGGAAAGCTCCTTTAGATCCAAATAATGTCCCCTTAGCCTCTTTGGTTGCTCAAAAAGAGCAAGTTGATGTGAACTTCATTCGAAACAACAATTTCAACAACAATTCCTATAGGAATAATTTTGGTAGTAACAAGAATTATAGGCCTTATCCTCCTAATAATGGCAATACCTATGGAAACTCCTACAACAATACTAGAAGTGCCCCCTCTGAACTTGAAGTCATTCTCAAAGATTTTATTAGTAAACAAACCACTTTCAACAAGACTGTTGAGGAAAATCTTTTGAGTGTAGAGAAAAATATTTCCTGTTTGTCTGAAGCACAGTCCTCTTTGATTAATAAAATGTCTGCTAAACATGAAACCATGGAAACTACCTTTGCTGCCACTCATGCCATACAAGTTACTATTGATGAAAATGTTAGACTGTTAGCCCAACTACATCCTAAGTGGGAATGGGAAGGCTAAATTGCTAGAAACAATAGTATGTGCACCATCACCACCACCAATATGGATGCCACTAAAAAACAAGAAGTTCATATTCCTCCTCCTACAATTCCTAAGCCCAATGAGTCTACTACTAGTGATGCTAAGTTTGATTTTGATCTTGATGGTTGTAATATTTCTGAAGTTATTATGTTCCTACAAAAGCTTGCTAGAAGTCCTGATGCTAGTGATATGCATGTAGATTTCACCAAACACATTACAAATGCTCTTGTAAAAATTAAGGAAGATAAGTTAAAACACAAAGCTTCTATTCCTAGGAAAGTAGAAGATAGTTGGGAACCCATTATTAATATGCAAGTGAATGACTTTGATCTCAAAGCTTCATGTGATCTTGGTTCTAGTGTCTCTATTATGCCTAGGAAGATTTATGAAATGCTTGATTTGCCACCTTTGGAAGATTATTATTTGGATGTCCCACTTAATGATAATACTAAGAAGAAACTCATGGGGAGTGTTAATGATGTTCTCATTATGGTTAACAATGTTTATGTCCCTATTGATTTCTATGTTTTGGATGTTGAATACAATGCTTCCTAACCTATTACTTTGGGAAAAACTTTTCTTAAAATAATTGGTGTCATCATTGATATGAAAGAACGCACAATTAAATATCAATTTCCATTCAAGAATGGTATTGAACACTTCCCTATGAGGAGAGAGAAGTTCCTTTTTGCTCCTCCATTGAAAGCAAGGTTTGATGTTAATGCTTCTTCATTATAAAATACTTGATTGCTTGCTTCTTGTGCCTAACTTAAAGGCGTTAAACAAAAGTACTTGTTGGGAGATAGTCTTGGAAGTTATTCCTTCAGTAATGAGCTCTCCTTATCCTTTTTGTTTGATTTTTGTGCCAAGAATAACCTCTAATGAGAGGGAAGTAATATTTGGGGAGTTGCTATCCCGAAACAGATTTTTGTGCTCCACCATAAAAAATCGTGAGGAATCTCTATAAGTCAGATTGAGCTGAAAATGTACTAATAAATCTCCCAGTATGTTAGATAACTTTTGTTAGTACAACACTTTTTGATTTTAGAAATATAAGGTCTTCGAAAAAATCGGTTTCTACCTGCTGATCTTTTCGACAGATTTCTGCCATTATTTGTATTTGCTTCTTATTGATTCCTTTTTGGGTTCTTCTTGGGAAATCGAACTTTTTGAGGGAGTTGATACAGTATATTATGTTTTTAGTGAAAGTATTTATGTTCCAAATCTAAACCTAAGGGTCTATTATCTTTTGAATACACTAATGTTGCTAATGAAGATTGTGTGAAGTTTTGTATGAAGGAAACAATTTTAGGTGTAGAGAAAGAATGATGTAATGAGTTGAAGAATGGACCAAAGATCAAGCTTGGGGATGCCACGCCGGTGTCACCCCAAGAAATATTCAAGAGGTACAAGCATGAAAGCTTGGGCTTGGGCATCCCCTTCTTCATCAATAAAAAGCCCAGGTCTTTCTAGACACTTCATTTTTATTGTTTCATGCATAGTTGTGTTGTTCTTGGAGCGTCTTAGTTTTTGTTTGCTTGCTTAGTTTGCTTGAATAAAGTAGTTTGGACCCCCGCTCTCGCTGTGTTGTTTCAAATAAGTTGATTGGTGTTGGAAAGAAGTAGAAAGTTCTTGCTTGAGTAGTGCAAGAGGAGCTTACTTTGACTGTGACTTAGACTTTAGCATGTGATGCTAGGTGTTGTTTTGACCTTATTCTTAGTGATTATTGCTGTAGCATGACTTGTTCCAAACAATTGGGATTGCTTAGTGTGCCTTGAAACAAATCATGCGTTGTTTTAGCATACAAAAGCATAGTATCATGGTATTCTCCTTTGATGCTTTGTTTGGGTTGACTTGGCACATGCTCACACCATGTTATGACTTTGAACAAGTCACCATAGCCTCTATAATCATTTAGTCCTTGAATTGTAGTACCACTTTATGCTTTCATTACTAATGTTTTGTCGCTTGGCATGATTATGGCCATTATTGCTCTCTTAGTTGGTTGCTCCCAGTCTTTTGCTAGCCCCCACTTGTATGAGTAAGCCCTACTCATGCTTCCAACTCCAAAGAAAACAAGTTGTTCCAAAGTGTCCACTATAAATTCCTATGCATGCTGTGTTACACTATTCCAAGTATATTCTTGTTTTAGCTATCTTCCAATTAAAAAGTATTTTGTTATGTGAAAAATTAGTGATTAAAGCTCTCACAAACTTGATGGCACACTTTATTTTTCTTGCCCCTAATAAACTTGAACCATTGTGTCATCTATGTTGTATATGCTTGCACTTATACGTTGGAATTAGCAGAACCGTGTTGTCATGGGGAACGCTTTCAACATTGCACTTGTACCTTGTACACAATTGATATCATGCTCTTTTGTATATGGATATCGCCGGTGTGAAAAGAAAGGGGAGCTTGTAAGTCCATCGAGTTATGTATATGTGTTAGAGAAACGCCTAGGCCGCTAGCCTAAGCCATCCCTAATCATGGTGGAAACTTGCAGCATCACCATAATGACATCTATGAAGATTTCGTCTTATAAAAGAAGAGACATATTGAAAAGAGGAAAGAGAGAAAAAAGCACCATATTCCCATGGTAAATAAGAAGATTGCTGAGATGCTCATTGTCTACTTGCCTTGCATTTTGGTTATGGGATAGCTCCTGTACCATGTGCAAGGGGTACCCCGTTTGCGGTTCTCTATGATACACATGTACTTACTATGACAAGAACTTATAGGTGACTAAAGTTGAGCAGCATGAGGAGCGGTTCTCATATTCAAGGGACATGATATTGCCAACTTATACTTTGTCAAGCATATACTCCATCGTTTGTTCACTTTAACCTTAATCACTTCAAGATGCTTATGATAGGGTCAATGAGAGCTGAAAGCTAACAAGTACCATAATTTTTTGAAGCTCTTTTTGAAACTTGAAATCCCTTCTTCCCTTTATGAAGGGCCTTTCTACCTTTAGGCACCAGTTAAGAGATCATAGTTGCCATTCCAGGTTCCATGTGCATTGTCCCAAAACTTATTGATTGATGCATATTGTTGATATTGCTTGTTCTTGTGCTATTTGTATCTAGTCACTCTTATGAACTTTGATGGTGTCCTATGCATCTATTTGCTACTCTATAAGGGACACGCTGATTGACACTATGCCATGTTTTCTGTACGTGAAACAAACAAACATTTTTCAATGAATGTTATTCATGATGTTTGTTTGTAGCCTTTCATGTTGCATGCATAGTTACTTTGTCTTATTGTTAGAACTCCATTATTCATGCTCATGTTTAGAGTTCTTTGTTCCCAGCTTTCAATGCTTGCAAATGGTTTGATCTTGGTTTTGATGGTGCATGTCACCTCAAAAATTATTCTTTTTATCACTTACCTACTCGAGGTCGAGCAGGAGTTAAGCTTGGGGATGCTTGATACGTCAGAAATGTATCTATAATTTTTGATGTTCCATGCTTGTTTAGTATCTACTTGTCTTTTCTTTGTCTACACTTTGAGGTGTTTTTATATGTTTCTGGTACTAACATATTAACAAGATGCCACTGTGCCAGTTGCCTGTTTTCTTCTGTTTTTTGGTTCGAGAAAGGCAGAAAATCAATATTCTCGGAATTGGACAGGACAAAAGCCAAAGTCAACATTTTACCGTGGGGAACACGGAGCCAACCGCCTCGGGAACCCCCTCGGCCTCCCTCTTTGACTATAAGAAGCCCCTGATGCCTGAACACTAAGTACCCGATCAATATTCCACGAAACCATCTGTAGCCGCCGCCACCATCTTCCCTAGATCGGGTGAATCTAAATATCTTCCCAGCACCCTGCCGGAGGGGAGATCATCCCGGAAGTCTTCTTCTTCATCATGCCATCCTCCGGTATGAAGCGTGAGTAGTGCCATCTTGGACTACGGGTACATGTAGTAGATAGATGGTTGTATCTCCTCCTTTGTGCTTTCATGTCTAGATCTTTTGAGCTCCTTTCATGATCAAGATCTCATATATTTGTAATCATGCATGTTGTGTTTGTAGGGATCTGATGGATATTGAGATTACTATGTCAGATTGATTAATGGTTTTGTCTTATTGATTCTATCATGTCTGTGTTGTTTGTGATCTTGCATGCTCTCGGTTGTTAGTAGCTATCTTGGCCAAGTAGTTGCTTGTGACTCCAAGAGGGCGTATTTATACTTGATAGTGGGTTCATGCCTCTATTTAATCTAAGGGAAGTGATAGAAATCTCTAAGGGTTTAGATGTGTTGTTGCCACTAGGGAGAAAACAAGGGTCTCTTGTTCATGGAACAAGTGGACTGTTTACCTTACACACTTTGCTTAAAGCAGTTGTCTGTTGCTTGCAACTTAATACTGGAGGGGGTTCGGATGATAACCTGAAGGTGGACTTCTAGTCATAGATGCAGTTGGATGGCGTTCTATGTATCTTGTTGTATTGCTCAATCGTATCTTATAGGATCATGATGCCTAGTATTGCATTGTTATGCCTTGCTCAATCCTGTTAATTGCCCTACTATAATTTGTTTACCTAGCATGCCATGTTTGTTTATCTAAGGAGAACACCTCTAGTGAACTATGGACCCTGGTCCAATCTTTACAATTGATACATCTTCCACTGTTACTGTTTACTTGCTGCAAACTACTGTTACCTTCCACACCATACAGTTAATCCTTTGTTACAGAAAACCAGTGAGATTGACAACCTCACTATTCGTTGGGGCAAAGTCTTGATTTCGTGTTGTGCAGGTCTCCATGTTGCTAGCAACACCTTTTTGTCATTTCCTTCCTCCTACTGGTTCGATAACCTTGGTTTCTTACTGAGGGAAAACTTGCTACTGTGCTGCATCACACCTTGCTCTTGGGGTTTCCCGACGAAGTGTTTCCACGTTGATAACGCGCCATCATCAGACCTACATTATCATGTCTTTCGGCGAGATCGATATTTATCTCAGTTTCGCTGAACCCGCCTAACCCACCCTTGAGGTGATGACCATGGCGGAAGAAAAATCCGGATCTACTCTATCCGTAGAGGCGGAAGAGTTCAAGATCCCGGAGAAAATCGAACCCACCCAGCCCACTCCCATAGTGGAAGAAGAGGTGGAAGAAGAATCTGGATCTGATCTCTTTGACGAGATCGGGTACACGGACGAGGAATACATCCGCTACAGATCTGGCCCTGCCGATGTCGTAGCAGAAAAAGAAATCTTGAGTAGAAAGATAACAGAGATGGTGAGACACCCCTACATCGATTACGAAGAAATCGCCGACATCAAGGAGAAGTTTGAGATGGCAGAGGCGGAAACCAAGTTGTACCACTACCTCAAGAACATAAACAAGAAGAAGCATTGTTTCGTCTACCATATAAGCTCTGGATCCGACTCTATCGATGCTGGAGCCGGCAGCGATTCATTCCTTGACACAATCGAAGAAAACGCCTACTTACCTGACTTCCCTCAGGAGTCAATAACGTCGCAGGAACTTCAAGACTTCGACAAAGAGATGGAGGAGTACAAGTAAGAGCACGCCTCCTAGCCAACGCAAGGTGAGCCGAAAAATTCTCCTAGTCCATATGATAACATGTATGAAAGCTACAGCTCGCAGGATGATATGGATACCGGAGATTCCTCCGAGGTCCACAAGCCAACCACTATGGAAAGTACCGATGGAAGTTTATCCCCCGGTACCGGACCAAAAGCCGTCTTTTCCACTGGTATGCACGTTAAGGCTACTGGGTGGTCAAAGAAGAAGATGAAGAAGAAGGAGAACAAGAATCCGACACTGGCAGAGCCGGACATTGATGAAACCAACGAAGAAAAAGTTGATAAAGAGATCGAGATGGAGAATTAGGATGGAGAACCGATAAATACCATGCCTATCGACCCTCCTGTGGATGGATACGTCGTCACCAATGGTGCACGTGACATTTACAGAGATGCTCTCACGATTCCAATCCCAACGGCTTCGGATCTTACACCAGAGGCGCTGGAGAAAAGGGCTGAGGACCTGGAAAAGCATCGTCTATTTTTGCTTGAAGAAGCCGCGCGCATCGTCGAGCTTAGGCAGCAGTTAGACAGTGATCCTGCCAAGTATCAGTTAGATTTCAAGCGACACCCAAGCAAAACAAGGGGAGGTCCGTTTCTTTCCAACAAGAATCCGGATATCCACAAAGATCTATTCGACGGAAAGACCGGAGAGAAGATCCGAGTCTACGGCATGCCGTTGGAAAACACTGATGCAGCTTGAGCCATCCTCGCCAACAATCCGTCTCCACAACAGTTCTAGCAGTGCGTCATGTTGCTGGACAAGGGATTAAAGTAGCAGAAAATGGCCGCGTCATTCAGTGGCAAGCTGGCCTCAAAGTCCGAGTTTTGCCACACTAGCGCTAACCAAAGCGCTGACGGAAGGCTCCGCAGGGATACAGATCAACAGTACCGTCCCCGAGGAGAAGAATAGAATTCAAGAACCGGCTCAAACAGCCACTCTCGCCGGACGGCGCGGGACTGGGAAAGAGTTATTCCGGCTGTGTACGAAGACGCCATGAGGGCAATGGTTCCTCATTAGGACCATCATCGGCAAAACAAATGATACAGAGAAGACCCGGAAACACGCTGCCAGCGAGAAGAGAAAGATCGGCTTAGGATACCACCACCGAGCCGTCCGTCTGGTAACACCGGACAAAGAGATGATCCGGATCGTCCTGTATCAAGTAGGGACGGAGCCCAAATAAACCGGCATCGGAGTCAGCATAATGAGGCTCCACCGCCACCACCGTGTAACCCAGCCAGAAATAATCCACTAGTGCCACGATCGCCTCCTAGCAGTGACCATGAAGGATCCCGACGTAGCCATGGAAGCCGCAGGGGCGGAGGCAGCAATGGTGAGAGGAGAAGCAGAAATCCGACTCCACCGCGCAGAAGCCATGAGCATCCAAGGCACATATCTATCTCTCCAAATGACGCTCTCCATTGCATTGAATCAAACATAGAGGCGTGATAGTCCGAGGAAGAATATGTGTACGTGGGAACCAAGTGCTTTGGCCCATGCATACGTTAGACTAAATTTCTGGTTGACTTTGGTATTGCCAAAGACATCCAACCCTACGACGGTGCGGCTTGACCAGATACCTGGCTCAAGGACTTTTTGCAGGCTTGCTGCATCGCCAAAGGAGGAAACAGCCTGGTCGCGGTCTGTTATCTCCCGCTTATGCTGAGGAAGACAGCTCGATCATGGCTTAGTGAACTGCCATAGAATTCAATTCATAACTGGTATGATATGCAAAGTGCATTCTTTTTAAACTTCGAGGGAACATACAGGAGGCCCTACACAGTCGGAGCCTTGCAGTGTTGCACACAAAGACCCGGAGAAACTTGTCGGGATTACCTTGGACGCTGGATTGACATGAAGAACTCCTGCGAAGGAGTAAACGAGCAAACTGCGATAGAAGATTTCATTGCAGGAATCCCAATCCGACTTTTGCGTCACAGATTGAAGCGTGACCACGTCACAGATTTGGGAGAGATGATAGAGACGGCAAGCAAATATGCTGATACCGATGATGATTCAGAAGGGATGCTAAACATTCTGGCCAATCCCAATGCGACCAAATAGCCAAAACAACAAACTCAGAAGCGCAAGAACACCTCAGAAGATAAACTGGCACCAGACAACGCAACTTTCAATGAAACGTTTGGATCTGGAGGACGAGGAGGGCGCAGAGGCGGCCAGGGTAGAGGCCGAGGAACTTCTCGAATCCAGGGCAAAGGAGACCTGCAACCCGGAAGAACCTACACCTAGGCTGACATTGCCAACAATTCCTGTGTCCACCACTTTGATAGTAACGGGGGATCTACCCACATAAATGCCGAGTGTCATTTCAATGACAACATCAGAAAAGACGAATCCGCTAGATATAGAGCCAAGCGATGAAAAGGAAAGAAAAATTCTGAGAAAGAAAAGGAGCCCAAGGAAGATTCCAACATGGAAGAAGCAGATGCCACCGCAGAGCCCAAATCGGATGGAAAGAAGAATTTTCCGACTAAGTAAGATGCATACGTCTGCTTGCTTGGATCCCAACCTACCAAAGAAAAGAAGGCGGTTCTCTGTGAGCTCAATGCTATGGTTTCGGTTATTCCACAGTTTCCGGACTGGTCGGACGTAACCATCACCTTTGATCGCTCAGATCACCCAAGGAAAACACATCGTCGGGGAAAGTACCCTATGGTTGTCAATCCTCTTATTGATGGCTATGAGTTCTCTAAAACACTCATGGACGGTGGAAGCAGCATTAACATCCTCTACATTGAGACGCTCCACCGCATGAAGATACACGAGAGCCAGTTGAGTTACAACAGTGTAACTTTCCATGGCATTGTACCAGGGAGACAGGCGGATTCTCTGGGTGAGATTACTCTGTACGTGACTTTTGGAACCCGAGAAAATTACCGGACCGAGACACTCTCTTTTGAGGTGGTACCGTTCAAAAGTTCTTACCACGCCATCTTCGGGCGTCCGACTTACTGGGCGTTCATGGCCCATCCCTGTTACATATACCACATGATTAAACTTCCAGGTCCAAAGGGCGTCATCACCATCCGGGGAAATCCGAGGAAGGCGCGAGAAAGCGACGAAGGATCTGGTGCCTTCGACGAAGCTGTGCTGCACGCCCAGGAGTACCAGGAGATAAAGAAGACCAATAATCCGTCTGAGATGCCTGCTATGAATAATGAGGTGCTGAAGCCAAGTTTGCAATTCAAGGCGTCGGAAGAGACGAAGAAAATGTCGCTGAAGGAAGATGATCCCTCCAAGACGACGAATATAGGGGTAGGCTTAGACCGCGCATAGGAAAGTGCTCTCGTCGAGTTCCTCAAAGCTAATAGTGATATCTTCGCATGGCAGCCTTCTAACATGACCGGATTACCTAGGGAACTTGCCGAGCACTCTCTTAATGTGTATCCTAACGCTAAACCCATCAAACAGTCCTTACAACGGTTTGGTGATGAAAAGCGCAAAGCGATAGCCAAGGAATTAGCCCTATTAGAATTAGCCGGATTCATAACAGAGATCATCCATACAGATTGGGTGGAAAATCTTGTACCTGTCCCTAAGAAGGACACTATTGATTTAAGGATGTGTGTTGATTATACCGCTTTGAACAAGGCATGCCCAAAAGACCTGTTCCCTTTTCCAAGAATCAATCAAGTTATCGACTCAACGGCAGGGTCAGAATTACTCTGTTTTCTCGATGCATATTCTGGATATCACCAAATACCGATGAAACAGTCGGATCAAATTAAGACGTCTTTCATTACACCTTTTGGAAGCTTCTGCTACAAAACTATGCCTTTTGGCTTAAAGAATGCAGGAGCAACATATCAACGTACTATGCAACATTGTCTCAACGACCAAATTGGACGCAACGTCCATATATACGTAGATGACATAGCAGTTATGTCCAAAAAGAAGGGAACTTTAATTTCTGACTTGGAGGAAACATTTGCTAGTCTACGAAAATTCAATATGATGCTAAATCTGAAGAAGTGTTCTTTGGAATTCCAGCCGGAAAATTGTTAGGTTTCATCGTCTTAGAGCGAGGCATAGAGGTGAACTAGGAAAAAATAAAGGCTATACTTAATATCACCTGGACAACTCACCTGAAGGACGTGCAACGTCTCACTGGCTGCATTGTAGCAGTGAGTCGGTTCATCAGCCGGGTCGGCGAGAGAGCCGCACCTTTATACAAACTCTTGAAGAAAATCAACAAGTTTGTCTAGACCTAGGAAGCCAAAACTGCCCTGCAAAGTTTGAAAGACCTACTTTCAAACCCACCAGTTCTCGCAGCGGCAGAACCTCAAGAGCCTATACTACTCTACATTGTAGCGACCAACAAGGTCATAAGTGTGGTTACAGTAGTGGAGTGCGAGGAAGAAGGCCACGAGCATAAGGTGCAACGTCCAACCTATTACCTGAGTGAGGTCCCAACAGAGTGAAAACAATGGTATCCACACCGTCAAAAGCTAGCCTATGGAGTGTTCTTTGCATCCAGAAAGCTTCGCCAGTATTTTCAAGAGCACAAGATCACAGTGGTGAGGAACGCTCCCCTACGAGATATAATCAATAACCGCGACACAGGACGTGTCGCAAAGTGGGGAATAGAGCTTGCATCTTTCGACATTGAGTACAAGCCGCATACAGCAATCAAGTCCTAGATACTTGCCGACTTTGTTGTTGATTGGACAGATATGGTAGAAAACACAAGTCTTCCAGACTCAGAATTTTGGAGCCTTCATTTGGATGGATCAAAAGCACGAGGAGGCTCGGGGGCTGGCGTGGTGCTCAAATCACCCCAAGGATATAAGATGTTCTATCTGTTGGAAATACACTTCACGGAAACCAATAATATTGCCGAGTATGAAGCATTGTTGCATGGAATACGCATGGCCAGAAACATTGGCATAAAAAGACTCATGTGTTACGGAGATTCGGATTTAGTTGCTCAACAAGTATCTGATATCTGCCATGCAAACAAGCACATGGCAGCATACAAAGCTGTTGCAGATGAACTATCTAAATCGTTCGAGGGTTTTGAGGTTCAACACATCCCTCGAGCAGAAAATGAGGAAGCAGATGCTCTATCAAGAATAGGCTCTGCGCGAAAACGAGTACCAGATGGAGATTTTTTAGAGCATCTAAGGGTCCCCTCCATAGTGAGAGTTGATGAGGACTATCCAACGAAATCCGACTCACCTTTAATAGCAGCTCTAGCTGTAATTCCCAGCTGGACAAAACCCTATCTGGATTTCCTAATAGACGGAAAAATGCCCAAAGATGAAGTCTTGAGCCGACAGATCGTCCGACGAGCAAAAGCCTATACTATAATAAATGGTGAGCTCTATAAGCGAAGTGTTTCTGGCGTGTTCCAGCGATGTAATTCTTCGGAAGAAGGAGTGGAAATCTTGAGAGAAATCCACGAAGCTGAATGTGATCACCATGCTGCAGCAAGATCCTTAGTGGAAAAATCTTTTCGACACAGATTCTTTTCGCTTACATCTAAGGAAGATGCCGACAAACTGGTCAAAACGTGCAGAGGCTGGCACAAATATGCCCATCAGACACACGTTCCGGCTGAACAGATGCGAACAATCCCTATTACATGGCCATTTGTAGTCTGGGGGCTTGATATGGTAGGGCCTTTTCGCATGGAAAATGTGGATTTACTCACCTACTAGTGATGGTGGATAAATTTACAAAGTGGATTGAGGCTAAACCCGTAACAAGTTGCGATGGAGCCACATACAGAAAGTTCGCTGATGACATGATTATCTGATTCGGATATTCGCACAGTATAATTACTGACAATGGGAGCAATTTTTCCATGGGGGAACTTGCCGAATTCTGCGAAGAAAAAGGGATCCGACTTGATATTACATCAGTCGCACATACACAAGCTAATGTACAAGTCGAAAGAACTAACGGTCTTATTTTGCAAAGACTCCGACCTCATCTCGAGGCACCGCTTCTTCGGGCTGCGGGGCTTGGGAAGAAGAATTACCGTTTGTGATATGGAGCTTACATACCACTCCTAACAGATCAACCGGCTATACTCCTTTCTTCTTGGTCTATGATGCAGAAGAAGTTCTTCCAAGTGATCTAATTCATTAGTCTCCATGAGTCAAAGCGTATATCGAAGAAGATGCAAAAGTTTCTCAACAAGATGATCTCGATATAATCAAAGAAATACACGTCGTTACTGACCATAGATCTACAACCTATCAGCAGAAGTTTTGCAAGTATCATAATCACAGATTTCAAATCCGTTCTTTCAGAAAAGGCGATTTGGTTCTTCGACTTCTGCAAAATAGAAAGCAAAAACTTTCCCCGATTTGGAAGGACCTTTTATGATTAGCAGAGTTCTGCATAATGGGTCGTATTATTTAACTGATATGAGACCAGTCAAGGAAAGACCAGATACTCGGAAGAGGAAGAGAGCTAGCGGTAGCACAAACCCGAATGAA
Organism: Avena sativa; assembly: GCA_916181665.1. Classification (NCBI taxonomy): domain Eukaryota; kingdom Viridiplantae; phylum Streptophyta; class Magnoliopsida; order Poales; family Poaceae; genus Avena; species Avena sativa. The sequence continues at coordinate 144,768,342 of OV702280.1, forward strand.
ATAGATTTTTGAATATCTAAAATTGTTACTTTAGGATAAAAAATTCAATTTATTATCTATACTTTGGTTTTTTATCTGATTGCTTAGACGCGGGTATTTTTTGAGTAATGAGTTGTTGGTACTAGAAGCCGGCTTGTTTCCGAGTTTAAACTGGTTTAGCAATTACGCTCCATTGCTCGGCAAAGTTTTGGTGCTAAAGATTGGCTAACCCATGAAAGGAACGAGGCAGAGAGCCAGATAAAACGACAAGTATAGGCATAAACCAAAAGTGCTTCAGAAATTTTCAAGCACACACATAAAATATATAAACATAAGTGCTATGATAGTAAGAGCATTAGTTTTTACAGACCAACACAAATCAAAATATTGTTTCCATTATTACATTGCCAGAAGTTCAGAATAATGCGTAAAAATTGTTTATGCTGCAGAGCCAGGTGGTGGTGATGAAGAAGGTGGAGCGCTGGAGTCGACAACATTGTCTCCCTGGACCTCAGACTCGGAAGCTGCTTCAGTGAGGCTGTCTTCTAGATCTTGAGGCGAGGGAGGCACGGCGACGGATCTGAAGAGTGGCGTCGCATAGTTGGTCATCTTTGCCACACGACAAGCATAACCTGCACAGGAATCTTGGATTTCCTTGATGTCCTGCGGGTTGCCCTCATCTTCGTCTTCGGCGATACCTTTGGTGACATGCCATATTTCCATCTCGCTGTGGTGGATCATGAGCATGGTAAGAGCAGTCTGGGAAGCAATCCGAGCATAGGAGATCTTCCAGTCCTCGATAAGCTTCGGAATCTCCTTGACCTTGTCCCTCACCTCTTGCACTGACATCGTGTGCAATTCGGAAAGCTTAACCGACTCGCCAGCCTCTTCAAGGGTCCGGCAGAAGTCGAACAAGATATCTCCAATGAGCTGATGCGCTCGAGGCAAGGTTTGGAGGTAGGAGAGTTGGAAAGATTCAGGGGGGCTGGGAAAGAACCAATAGTAAAAATTTGACTGAAAAATAAAGTTGAAAATAAGCATAAAATGTAAGTCGGAAATCTTACCTACCACAGAATGGTTCCACCGGGCATTCTCCTCGCGGAGGCTGTTTAGCTCGCTCTCTGTGGCCTGGGCTAGATCCCTCTGACTATCAAAGTCCTTCTGAAGATCATCTAACTGTTTATCTCGGAGGGCTAGCAGCTTCTCGAGCCTCATGGTCTCATGATTGCTTGACTCCAGGATAGCAGCTACGGATTTCTCCGACTCAATGGTTAGCTTCTGAAGCTTGTCCCGGAGTTCAGCATTCTCCAGTTCCAAGACCTTGAAGTTCTCGGATTGTTCCACCATCTTGCTGGACTGACACAACAGTTCTGCAAAGGGAAAAAATATCAGTCAGACAGAACAAGTTTGACTATGACAAAAGCTAACTGACAAAGAGGAAGTCAGAAAAGTTTAACTTATGCTTCATCTCCTCAACTTTTAACTTTGAATTCTCAAGGCGCAAGGCTTTGATATCCTTGCGTTTATTACAAATATTCTTGAGCAATTCCTGGTTGGAAGATGCAATTTTCTGTATGTTTAGAAGATGGAATACCGTCAGACGGCTACTAAGACTCGAGCTGCAAATTTATCTAAGTAAAAATACAGCACGAGCCTTGGGGGCTACACTACATCATTCTTTTGAAACCTAAAAGCATCAACTCGGATCCAATGATGTTTATCTGTCTTTATTCTTGGGGGCTAGAGGATATGATAATAAAATAAATGCAAATAAGAATCGGAAACATAGAATGTGTTCCAAGTGCAACTTCTCAAATCCAAGTTTAGTGCTGTGAAACACTTTCTCGGCAAGGGAGAGGGAGGGAACATCTGTTGCTGGGAGTTCGCCAGACTCTATCTTAGCATACCGGACCAAAATTTGGTCCAGGAGGCTGACCAGCTTGACGTCCTCCTGCTCTTGGCTTGCTACCTCTGCGGTTAAGGTTTGCTTATCAAGACTGGACAGAGCCAACTTGAGGATCTCTTCCTTCTTCTTCCTCTTCAGGATACAGACAGCAGAGTCGTTCACCTTATCCAGCCTTACTGTAGATACTACCATGGGATCATTACCCTTGAAGGGTTCACCCTTGTTAGTTGTCTGGTCATCAATGGTGACTAGGGCTTGCGAGATGTTGCCAGCATCAGGAGAGGCGGAAGCTTCCTGTGCTGATGGAGTACTGGATGGATTCGGTGGCAGCATAGTAGGGGAGATGACAAGATTCTGCTAACGCATTTGCTTGACCGTCTTGATGTCCGGCTTGGTCTTACTCTTCAAAGACACTTTAGCTCTAGAACACGAAAATCCAAATATCAAGTGTGCTCAGGAAAGAAAGAAAGGTACAAGGTACTAAAAACAAAAGACAAGGTGCTTACTTTTTAACTACTGGCAGCACTTGGCTACTAGCCGTGATAACAACTTCCTTTGCCTTGTGCTTTTTGGAGGCGGAGGCGGAAACTTCATGCACCTCATCATCCTCTGTCACCTCTGAATCGTCTGAAATATAGCCCTCTAGTGGAGCTAGCTCAGACGCGGGGAGTATCTCAAGCTGACAAAGTCGAAAAGCATCAATGAAAAATAGAGTCGTAGAAAGAACAAAAAAGAATGACGAAACACAAAAATAGATTTGAAATATTTATCGGAGTTAGAGGACGGTTGGACGTAAACATCTTCATGGAGACATCCGGAACTTTTCATTCCACTCTTTCCTTGATCAAATACTGCATAAGGGTCCTGTAATCCTTCGCCGGAATCCGGTTCGAGCTGACCCACGGGGTGTCCTTCTTGTCGCTCGTGAAGGTGTGCATGAGGTGATCTCCGTGATGCTGCAGAGGCTGGATCCGGCGATCTAGCCAGCAGTGGATCAAGTTGGATCCGCGGAGGCCCTTGTGCTTCATCAGAAATTCAATCCGCCTCTTGGCGAGGATCAAAATATCCGACAGTTTTGGCGCTTCCGTGTCCCGTCACTTCTGGTGGGAGGAGGCACCGTTGACGAAGGTTGGAAGACCTTCCTCCTTTCGAGGAGCCGAAATATCCTTATGATAAAAGAAGGTTCCGGCCCAGCGTTTGACGGATTCTCTAGCATTAATCCTAGGATAAACTCGGTTTCTCCTAAGTACTAAGCTAAGGGTGCCGGTGGTGTAAGGCACACCGACACTAATGGAGTTCTTCCGGGTACCATAGTAGTACAGGAAAAGGGTGAGACTTGGACTAATGCCAAGAAACCCCTCGCATAGAGCTGCATGAGTACTAAGCTCGAGCAGAGAGTTGGGAGGAAGGTTATGGAGTTGCACACCGTAATGATTGAGGACCTCGAGGAATAAGTCCTACGGTGGCAGGCTGAGGCCACGATCGATATGTGTGCCGAACAGCACCCGCTCGTCGTCAGGCGGGGTGGGAATGACATTCCCTGAGGCGCCCCGCCATGCGCCAGCGACGATGAGTCCTTCGCTCTCCATGACTTGGAGTTCGGCATTGTCCATGGTGCTGGGGATCCAGAGGCCCCGCATTTTCTTTTCATCCGCCGCTGATGAACCCGCCGCCGCTCCTGAGGCCGAGGCAGACGCCATTGCTCTTGGAGAAGAAGGACTAGTGGGGGAGAGATATTTTCTTGCGGCGTGTAGATGGGAATGGTTGTGGAGCACTCGAGGAGTACGAGGAGACAATGAATGAAGCGGTGGAGAGATAAATCTAAGAGAAGGGTTTTCTCCTCTCTTTTATTTACCTCTACGCCAAGATTCGTGCGTTCATACGCGCGATTAGTGCCACACGTATATGAGAGAGGTTGGTAGCTTCATCGCGACTCTTCCGCTCCATCATTTCTCGCGTGGGCATTGAAATGACGTTCTGTTCCATAAGGAACGGACCCACCAACAGTCGTGTCGATGGGACTCCTGTTAGTGACAGGACCTGGTCTAAAAAGTTGTCAGCCCGCACGCCACTGTAAAATCCGGCTCATGTTTCAAATTGAGTAAGGAAAAGACTGAAGTCAGAATACAACATATCCGACTCAACTGACTTGGAATCCTACATACTGAAAGAAGTTTTCGGGAACCCTTCAAGATTTTCAAGACAAAGAAACCATCAAGCTAGACGATTTATCCGACTTTGGATCTTGGAGACATCCAGGGGCTATTGTTGGGTCTGGGTATACCCACAGGACTCGCTGACCAGGTTTTCCCACCAATGGGTTAGAGCTTTGCTTCATGGGAGGCCCAGTCAGAGAAAGAGGAGGAACCAGTTCCGGCTACGACAAGGCCTAGAAGAGTTACCGACTTAGACATGTAGTATTACTTGTAGCCCAAGTTGTATCTAGTTACCGACTCTATAACATAGCCGGATAGGTCTCTCCTGTAACCCTAGGGACCATATAAACCAGCCCAATGGGAGCATTTAGGGCACAACCAATCGTAACACCACAATCAACTCGCACAGGTGAACCTCTCTTGTAATCCACTGTAACATCCGGCTTACGTGGATATATTACTGGGTTGCTAGCAGGAGTAGGATCCAATCACCGTAGTTGGATCTGAACCTGGGTAAACTTGTGCTCACCGCTTCTGGAACATCCGACGTCTCACACCCCATCTTTCCAACGGCACTACGACCCCCTATGGCGTACTTGTCGACAATTCGAGGACAGCTATTTGCACAGTGATCAAGAGGCTTTTTGTGTCTTGCAAGCTTGGTTTTATATAGTCAGAGGTCCTGCTAAGTTTAAGATAAGAAACCCCTCTCAAATATCATGACGACATGTGTGATCCCGCAAAACATAATCATCGAGGATGAGAGGGGTATGAACTTGAATTTTATTTACAATGTTCATAGTCATGTAAAACATCAAGGAAACCACAACATAATCCAAGATTTCTTGAGAACTACCGGCAGATTGAAGACAAGGGGTAGACATACCCAACTTCAGCAAGATCTCATTAAGCATTTGTGGCAGTTGTATGGTGGAAGATAGTCTCCTATTGTCATTTGTTTACATTCTTATTCATGTGTGATTTAAATAATTCTTTGCATTCCGACCATTCATTATTTTTGTAATTATTTTTATTTGAACTATTATTCTAATTTAAATAATTTTGGAATATGTGATGTTAAAACAATAATAAGTTTGATTATTATTACTGTTATAATAAGATTTTGTTCACTAAAGATATAAATGTTAGCTAAATGAAAAACTGTTTTGCGGTACCACGCAAGCTGCGGCACAATGAATACTAAAAATTCATACAAAAAATATTGGGTTCCGCAGCAGAAAACAAAAAATTTCTAACTACACGAACATAATAACCAAGATCCATTCGATGTAGACATAAGTAACGAAGAGGGAAACTATGTTCATACCCTTGAAGACCATGGTATGCCTTATCCAGGTAGGAATATATTGATGAAGACAAACAGATCCTCGCTCCAAGTGTTGATCTCCTAGCAACCCAAGTGTGGCACCTCCGAAGTTCTACACACATATAGTGTAGACGACGTCTCCCGGACTTCGCTCTAGACAAGAAGCGGAAGAGGAAAGAAGGCAGACCGAATATTGCACGACGTAGTGCAGAGGTGGAGAAACCAAGTCCCTCAAAGTTCTATCTTATATTATAGAGAAAACTCTAAGGAAAATGAGAGAGAGAGGAGAGAAAATGGGGTGACTCAAAGGGGAGGCGTTCCCCTTTATTTATAGTAGGAGGGGAGGGCCAACTTCGAAGGGGCAAGCGGTGTGGGACTAAATCCCACACCCGCTGGCCACCAAGGGAGTCGCCGGCCTAGGTGGGCCGCAGGCGGGGAGCCCACTAGGGCTAGGTCGGCTGGCCCCTCCTCCCATGGCGCCTTTCCCTCTTGGGCCTCCCCTACGGGTGAGGCCCATTAGGCATGGGTTGCCTTTTAAAAATAAAAGAAAATAAAATAAAGGGATTTTTATTTTTGTACCCTTGGTTCCTTAGTTGTACTCACTTTTCCCCAGCCGCTTAAATTTTCCTCACTTTTAACCATCTCCTTCTACAAAACTCTCACATGGTTTGAAACTTGCTGTCCGGCAGCCTTGTCATTGCATGCTAACAAGTAGGGCTGCATTCAATTGGGTCCCGTAGTGGACCCTTGCTGTTACGAGCTGACAAGTGGGGCTACGGTCTGTCGGGTCCCGTAGTGGACCCTTGCTGTTACATGCTGACAATTGGGGCCGCGTTAAGTTGGTTCCCGTAGTGGACACCTCTCTCCACTTATCCAGATCAGCATGGGACCCGCAACTTATCCACGTGAGCATTGGACCCACAACTTATCCACGTGAGCCAGCCCCGCGTCCATGCTATTGCCTCCCCATTCTTCTTCTTCTCCGACTACGGCGGCTCTTCTCCAGCGATGGTGGCCTTTGTCAAACTTCACTTCGGCCTCCCGTTCATCATGGTCAAAGTATGGTGCCGTCTTGTTGACCTGTATGACAGATGACAATGGCAACTGTGCGCATGGAAGGTTAGATATTGCACCAAAATGTTCCGATTAGACGGGCGCACTTGTTGTGGATAATGCGGCTAGAGAGCCGTTCCGATGATTGAATTGGTTTATCGAGTTAATATCTCCGCTGCAATCAAGTTAATCTATGAGGTGAAAGTCAAACTTTGAGATAGGGAGATGGAGTTATAAGAAATAAGAAAATGACACAACTCTTGAACACTTTCAAATTAAAAAATTATACAACTATTAATGTAAAAGAGTGTTTATAATTGACATAACTCTTGAATGTAGGATTCGCAGCATAGAAAACAAAAAATGTCCTACGATGGGAACTATGTACCAAGATCTATCTACTAGATACAAACAATGGGCGGATGTATATCCGTAGAGAACATACCCTTGAAGACCGACAAAGCTTAACGAGTTGAACTCGTGGTTGATATAGACGATCTCTTTCCAATCTCAAGATCGAGAGGAAGGTCCTAGCGCCGCAAAGCAGTAGTGCATCCGTGCTCGCACACACGTACAAGACACCGAGCAACCTCCGCCTCCTCTCTACAGCGATGCAGCGGAAGCACAACCCTTTCTTGCCGAATAGCCACCAGGAACATGTATATCGCTAGTCCGAGACCATGGGGAATAAATTCTAGAGGGGAAGAGAGATCCTTCACGAGGAGGTGTAAGTGAGATAGAGGGAGAGGGGTGCCTTTTATAGGAGAGGGGGGAACCCCAAGGGGGTGGTCGGCGCATGGGGGCTGCCCCCTTGCCCTTCCCTCATTCATGTGGGTGGACACTCCACTCACAAAATCCTCTTCAAATCCCTCCACTCAAAATCCCACTCAAACTTGCTATTAAATTTCCACCAAATTTAATGCAAACTCTTATTAAATAAAACTCTTGTTATTTATTCAGAATTTTGTCAATTACTTTAATGACAAACATTCACATATAACCCCTTGCTAGAATTCTATTTCACATGCAAAAACACTTTCTGCAATTTCACCCGAAAACTTGTTTCGGTATCTAGTGAAATAAATTCCTGCGCTTGTTATTCTTTCCGGCATGAAACATTTGCTCCAACTGGATATCAGTGTCCCTTAAGTGTGTCACCCTACGGTTCGCGAATAATGCGGACATGATCGAGACCCTTCTCCGATCAATAATCAGTAGCGGGACCTGGAGATCCATACTGACTCCCACACATTCAACGATGACTTTCCGGTGATCGTCGAATCCTTTTACGCTTGTATCTCAATCCCTTTGTTTCACGATATATTACATGTCCGAGATTCGATCATTGGTATCTCCATACCTAGTTTGATCTCGTTTCTGACATGCACTCTTTTCTTGTTCCCGTGATATAACATTCTAGTGACCAAATCACTTGCTTGCAAGCTAACCAATGCGATATCACCGAGAGGGCCTAGAGTATATCTATCCGTCATCGGGATGAACAAATTACACTCTTGATCCATGATTCTCAACATAACACTTTAGTAGATTTGAAGCCATCTTTATAATCACCCAATTACGGTGTGACATTTGATGTCAACAAGAAACTCTTCCGGTGTTAGTGATTGGCATGATCTCATGGTCTAAGGATTAGGATCACTTCGTAAGTTGTTTACAGCAATATAAACTCAATGACTTTGATTGTAATGCTATACTTCGAATGAATGTTCATCACATCATTACAATAATGTTGTGATCTTGTTATTAACAACATGCAATGTCTATGATCAGGAAACTGTGATCATCTTGTTAATCAATGAACTAGTTTATAAGAGAGGCGTAACTAGGAACTTTCTGTTTGTTTATTAAACACACATGAATTAATGTTTCCATATTAATACAATTTAGCATGCAAAATAAATATCTATCATATACTTGGAATACACATAATAAACACTTTATTATTGCCTCTCACGGCATATTCCCTTCAGTCTCCCACTTGCACTAGAGACAATAATCTAGTTACATAGTGATGTATCTAACACCCATGGAGTTCTGGTGTAGATCATGTTTTGCTCTAGGGAGAGTTTTAGTCAACAGATCTGCTACATTGAGATCTGTATGTACTTTACAAATCTTTATATCTCCATCCTTGACATGCTCGCGGATGGAGCGAAACCAACGCTTAATATGCTTGGAATGCTTGTGAGACCTTGGCTCTTTGGAATTTTCAATGGCACCATTGTTGTCACAGTAGATCACCATTGGGTCCAACGTGTTTGCAACCACACCTAGTTCGGATATGAACTCCTTCATCCAAACTGCTTCCTGAGCCGCTTCCGAAGCAGCAACATATTCAGCCTCCGTCGTTGATCCCGCCACCACAGGTTGTTTGGAGCTCCTCCAACTAACCGCTCTGCCATTCATGAGAAATAAATATCCATATTGATACTTAGAGTCATCTGGATCGGTGTCAAAGCTAGCGTCGACATAACACTTAGCGACGAGCTCTTCTTCACCTCCGTATACAAGAAACATATCCTTAGTTCTTCGCAAGTACTTAAGGATATTCTTGACCGCCTTCCAGTGTTCCGAACCTGGATCCGATTGGTACCTACTAGTCAAACTAATAGCATGTGCCACATCCGGTCTTGTACATAGTATGGCGTACATTATAGAGCCTATGGCTGAAGCATAGGGGACTTTGTCCATTTTCTCTCTTTCTTCCGCCGTAGCCGGACATTGAGTCTTAGTTGTCACATACCAAGATTTTAGAAATTGGGACTAGAAAAAAAATTGCATTTGCATGATATTCATCAGCATTGCATTGCATATTTGCATCAAGAAAAATTCCTACTATTGTCCCTAAAACACCAAATAGTATGTGCCACTTTGTCCCTAAAGGGAATTAATTTGGTTTTATCAAAACCAACTATTGCTAAGGCAGATATTATTGCTAAATTATAGCCTAAAAATATCCAATTAATATTACAAAATTTTAGAAACAAAATTGAGCTCATTTGGATCTATTATGAAAAAGTTATGGAATGAATACAAACAAATAAAGATATAAATAAAATGAAATATACAAGGATTTATAAATCCACTACTTGCAAACTAGTAAAAAATTATAAATATGATCCTATAATGATCTATTTGATTTTAGAAAAATTTAGAAACAAGAATCATATCATTTGGAGTTCGTATGCAAAAGATATAAAGAAAATACAAAACTAGAAAAAGAAAAAGGAAAAGGAAAAAAACTAATGGGCCAGCCGGCGGCCTAGCAAGCAGCCGACCAACCAGCCAGCGTACGTGAAGAACGCATCGTGTCCAGGTGCTTTAAAAAGCGTGCAAACATCAGTTTTCTACACCTATCTCTATTTAAACTCCTGTATATTTTTAGCTACAACTCCGAGCGACTTTCATTTGTTTCTACTTGTTCCCTACTCCAAGACCTATCTCTACACCATCCTAAATCTCCATATAATCTCGTGGAGACACAGCTGTACGAGTTTCCCTTCTCAAAATCCCGAATCGACACATGCCCGAATCTTATTTCGTTTATTCACCCATCTAGACTTCGTCATTTTCCCTTCTGCCAAAAAACGAAAGTTATAGATCTCGTCGAAATCTTTCAATCCCGGCAAACCTCACCTCTTTTCATCCACCACAGCCGGAGAATTTTGCACCGCAATATTTCAGATATGATGGTGTAAATCCAAGATGTACTCGCGCTCGTTTCTTCAAATCCAAATTCCTTTGGTGAGAAGGTAGGACTAATGATTCCCCACAACTTTCATGTTGTAAGTTTTTCAATTTGACCTATGGATTTGTCTCTCTAACACAGATCTATTTCTTGTCTATTCTGAGCCAAAATCGGGTCAATCTCCTCTCCTAACCACTGGATCTCATCCCAATGGCCAGGATTAGATCGATTCCGCGAAGGGGTATGAGCCAACCGGATCTCCCCACATGTCAACGCCAGGTCAGCCTCGTGTCCCAGTCAGCATAGAATATTCCCAGGGAATATTTCGTGTAGATTTGAAATTGAATTTAATTTGCAGAAAATTATGCAAACTTGCAAAAATCATATAAAAATATTCGTAGATCCAAAAATAGCAAATAATATATCAATGGATTCAGAAAAATGTGTAGAATATTAATATGGTATTAGATTCAACCTTTACAGTATGTGTTTACTGCAGTAACTTAATTAGTTTTAATGGTCTTTTAGGTTAATAAATTCATAGGAAATTATCTGTAACTCCGAAAATATGAACAATATATCAAATTGAAGCTACTATAATGTTGATTAATAATATCTGGTTGGATCCAGCTTTTGCGGAATTTACCCCATAGCAATTTAATTAGTTTTAATGGCTTTATAAATCATTAAATTCATAGTAAATTAATAGTTTGTCACAAAAATATAAATAATATACCGATGTAGATCATCAATATGCAAATGGTTCAGGCAAATAATGTAAGGTTTTGCAGCAATTAAATAAATAGATTAATGGCTTATTTAGAGTATTAAAATCATAGTAATTCGAATACTTCTCAGAAAAGTACAAATAATATGTCCCTGGAATCACAATTCTGTGGAGATTACAGATGTAATTTTAGTTTGATTTGTAGGCTATAGAAACTATATGAATCATCTAAAACCCATTAAACACTATTTAAATCATACAAAAAATCTATAACTCTGATTAGGTTGCATCCAACGCCTACTGGTTTTGTGTTAACGTCCTCTATCTAGTGAACCCAAGAAACAAATTTAATTCGATAGTTAGAACATGCGTTACAACAGAACTATTAAAACCCCTATATTGGCAAGTAATTATTAATAACAAGTACTCCATTGCATTAATTGGTGTCTTTCATGCATCATATACTTCAGTATTGTTTAGTGAACTAAAATAACAACCATTGTGACTTATTAAATTGCCATGCATGCATTTGTTGTATTTGTTTGATCTCTATGTGCTATTGTTTATGTTGTATGCAATTGTTTGATCGATAGATTGCGAGGAGTACAAAGTGTGTGATTGCAACTACTATGATTGCAAGTATTGTGGTTATGACGAGTGCAACCATTATATCTATGAGGATTGTGAGGATTATCTAATCGACTACTTCTACAACAAAAGGCAAGTGGTGTTATCTTGATCATAAATGCCCTACTGTTTTCCTATGCATTGTAGATGTTTTTGTAGAACTGCATATGTAGGAATTGCATAGGAAAATTGTTTGATCAATAGATTGCGAGGAGTACAACATGTGTGATTGCAACTACTATGATTGCAAGTATTGTGGTTATGACGAGTGCAACCATTATATCTATGAGGATTGTGATGATTATCTAATCGACTACTTCTACAACAAAAGGCAAGTGGTGCTAACTTGGTCATAAATGCCCTACTGTTTTCCTATGCATTGTAGATCTTTTTGTAGAATTGCATATGTAGGAATTGATGTGTATATGCTATGCTATGTCCCATATTATTCCCTACTATTCCTTGTTTATGAGCCATCGTATCGGTAGATTTCTTAGCTATGCTATTTAGACGAGGAAGGAAATCACATCATGAAAAGTTATATGTTTTGAAAGGATTTTATTTTGTTATATGACAATCCAACATGATTTTAATGAACCACCTAGGCGGAATGGCATTGATTAGGTCATCGAGTGTAGATTATGGTGGGGAATGCCGCCCAGGATACTAAGAAAGGATTGGTTTCTTTATTTGGTAGCTTTCGTGTGTAACCATGTGCCAGTAAGATTGGGTGGCTGGCTGGATAGGTTGTGGCGACCCGAACCGTACGTAGCCAGAGATGTAGAATAGTGTAGGTTGGTACAGTGCGTGGATGGGTTTGGGAAGTTCTTCCCGAATTGTCTCGTCTTGGACTTCTCCCTATCATCACACAATATGAGTGTGGTGGTCCGATCTGGGTTGGCCAGGTCATATGGGTAAAGTGTACAAACCCCTGCAGGGTGTATAAACTAAGTACTTAGCCATGTCCCCGGTTATGGACAATTTGAGCAACCTGATACTGATGCTATGATATTTCTCACTCATCCTTATTTCTTAATTACTTAAAATTTGTTGGGTAAACATAATTGGGTAGGATCACCTGGGAGTGAAGAAGAGTGTCCTATTTATCGTATTGAAAAACTACTTTGTTACAAATGTTAGGATAAAACTATTGCTTTAAGCAAATGAGCCTGAACTCCACTTAGCCAAATAAGCATGTAGTTGATAGATCTGTTGTTAACCACTTTATCCTACTTGCCATACATTCAATGTATTGACCATTCGTGGCTACAACGTTTCATGTTGCAGGTTATATCATATCTGAGTGATCGTTCATAGGTCGCGAGACTCCACTCAATATTTGTTCGCCTGTGGCAGATTTGAAGGATGGAGATCTACCTTGTATTTGCTTTCCGCTATAATATAATGTAAATTCTGGATCATATTAGTTGTATTTATGATGCACAGTTATATTTGGTATCATTTTGTACTATATGTGCCAGTGAACCGATCCAGGGATTGGCACTATACACATGAACTCAGCCTTATCAGGCGAGGGTGTTACAAGATGGTATCAGAGCTGTGTGTTGACTGTAGGATCGTGGCTTTCGAAATGGATTAGTAATAGAAGACCTCTATTGGGATAACTATCATATTTTCCACTTATTAGAACTCTTATATTCTTGTCTATCTTTTCTATAACCTTTTCTTGTTCAAAATTTGTAGTTGTCCATTCTTATGATACCTATATGAGAGTTTGACTACAAGCAAAATAACAAATAGTATGACATAAATAAACATCTCATCAAGTTTGGCTATGTCTAGACCACCATATTCTATCTCTTTAGGAGATCATCGCTATCGTGTTAGCATATTGTTCTTACCAACTTATGTGGTATGATAATATAGGTTGCTTGCTTGTTTATATTGAACCATATTGTGTCATGCCTTGTTTAGGATCTGTTGTTTTGAAACTCTAAAGTTGCTGGAGTTTTCGTGTGGTTTTTTAAATATTTTAATGGTGTGAATTGATTGAAATTCGTGGAATTACTGCCGCAGTTTTTTGCTTGACCTGTTGTACCGCACGATTTTTCATATTTTATTGATAACTCAGCAAAATCTAAAAAAATAGGATCTGGAGCGTAATTACCTGTAGTATATGCACAACAATTGGATAAAATTTCTGACGATTTTAAGTCGGTCAGAAAAATTCGTGAAGTCTGCTGTACCGTTTTGACAGATTTTGTTTATTGCTTATATGTTGCTATGTTTTACTCTAGTATTGTTCCCAATACTTTCAAACTATTTTGTGGTTATATACTGCTATATTTAGACCCCTGTAATGTTATTATACAAGTGTTTGATTGTGTGTTGATCTCCTATGATTGTTCCTTGTTTGTGACATTGATTGCTTCATATAGTTATGGGTAGGATTATTTTCTTAGTCGTTTCTTTCCTATAGAATCTATTCTTCCCTATCTTGAACCCTTGGAGATATAATGATGTGTTAAGTGGAAGGTTTGACAACACAATGCATTTAGGAAGGAGAATGCTTTATCTAATGGAAAAAGGAGATGTGGGAGTATGAATTGTTGAAATGATGTTATGTAGTAGATTACGCAACCTGGAAGTTGAAGTATGAATAGTTTAGTTTTAGTAGTAGCTTTGTTGATTGAATACATGGGAGTATACATAGAGAATTAGTTCATGACCATGGAAACATTCCTCAAGGCAAGTGAGGATGCCCGAGTGATAGAAAAACGTGATTCACCTATCCTCATACAGGGTAATGATTTGGGTGCAGGATGGATTGATCACCATTCCTACTACTCTTGTTATTCGCTCTTGTATTGTTGGCTTTGTGAATCTCGAGTGCCTTTCAACCATAGCAAAGAGCCAGCGTTGAGCTTAAACCATAGAGATTGGAGAACATAAAAATTTCCCACTAGCTAGATTATATTGGATTCACATGACATAGTAGTAATAGTAGATATAGACTGGATGGTTAAATAAGAAGCTCGAATTGTTGGTGCACAACTTGATACTACACTCACAATCCTAGAAGGAGGAAGAACAAGATATAGCTTATCAACTATCCTTGGAGATGCAAGTTTAATTTTCTTAAGGGGGTTAGCCTCGACATCAACACCCATATGTTTGCTAGCCATTCCGAATCTCGGGACGAGATTCATCTTAAGGGGGTTAGTATGTCACATCCCAAGATTTTAGAAATTGGGACTAGAAAAAAATTTGCATTTGCATGATATTCATCAGCATTGCATTGCATATTTGCATCAAGAAAAATTCCTAAATAAAAATAAAGGACTAAAACCCCAAATAGTATGTGCCACTTTGTCCCTAAAGGGAATTAAATTGGTTTTATAAAAACCACTATTACTAAGGCAGAGATTATTGCTAAATTATAGCCTAAAAAGATCCAATTAATATTACAATTTTTTTTAGGGTAATTGAATTTTTTTTTAGGGTAATATTACAAAATTTTAGAAACAAATTGAGCTCATTTGGAGCTATTATGAAAAAGCTATGGAATGAATACAAACAAATGAAGATATAAATAAAATGAAATATACAAGGATTTATAAATCCACTACTTGCAAAATTTAGAAACAAGAATCATATCATTTGGAGTTCGTATGCAAAAGATATAAAGAAAATACAAAACTAGAAAAAGAAAAAGAAAAAGGAAAAAAACTAATGGGCCAGCCGGCGGCCCAGAAAGCAGCCGACCAACCAGCCAGCGTACGTGAAGAACGGATCGTGTCCATGTGCTTTAAAAAGCGTGCAAACATCAGTTTTCTACATATATCTCTATTCAAACTCCTATATCTTTTTATCTACAACTCCGAATCAACTTTCATTTGTTTCTACTTGTTCCCTACTCTAAGAACTATCTCTAAACCATCCTAAATCTCCATATAAACTCGTAGAGCCACAGCTGTACAAGTTTCCCTTCTCAAAATCCCGAATCTACACATGCCCGAATCTTATTTCGTTTATTCACCCATCTAGACTTCGTCGTTTTCCTTCGGCTAAAAAACGAAAGTTGTAGATCTCATCGAAATTTTTCAATCCCGACAAACCTCGCCTCTTTTCATCCACCACAGCCGGAGAATTTCGCACCACAATACTTCAGATATGATGGTGTAAATCCAAGATGTACTCGCGCTCGTTTCTTCAAATCCAAATTCCTTTGGTGAGAAGGTAGGACTAATGATTCCCCACAAATTTCATGTTGTAAGTTTTTCAATTTGACCTATGGATTTGTCTCTCTAACACGGATCTATTTCTTGTCTATTCTGAGCCAAAATCGGGTCAATCTCCTCTCCTAACCACTGGATCTCATCCCAACACCCAGGATTAGATCAATTCCGCGAAGGGATACGAGCCAACCGGATCTCGCCACGTGTCAACGCCAGGTCAGCCCCCCGTCCCAGTCAGCATAGAATATTCCCTCCCTGTAGATTTGAAATTGAATTTAATTTGTAGAAAATTATGCAAACTTGCAAAAATCATATAAAAAGATTTGTAGATCCAAAAATAGCAAATAATATATCAATGGATTCATAAAAATGTGTAGAATATTAATATGGCATTAGATTCAACCTTTACAGTATGCGTTTACTGCAGTCACCTAATTAGTTTTAATGGTCTTTTAGGTTAATAAATTCATAGGAAATTATCTGTAACTCCGAAAAATATGAACACTATATCAAATTGAAGCTACTATAATGTAGATTAATAATATCTGGTTGGATCCAGCTTTTGCAGAATATTTACCCCGTAGCAATTTAATTAGTTTTAATGGCTTTATAAATCATTAAATTCATAGTAAATTAATTGTTTGTCACAAAAATATAAATGATATACCGATAGAAAGCTGGTTCCATGTAGATCATCAATATGAAAATGGTTCAGGCAAATACTGTAAGGTTTCACAGCAATTAAATAAATAGTTTAATGGCTTATTTAGAGTATTAAAATCATAGTAATTCGAATACTGCTCAGAAAATTACAAATAATATGTCCCTGGAATCATAATTCCGTGGAGATTATAGATATAATTTTAGTTCGATTTGTAGGCAACAGAAACAATATGAATCATTTAAAACCCATTAAACACTATTTAAATCATACAAAAAGATCTATAACTCCGATTAGGTTGAATCCAATGCCTACTGGTTCATATTAACTACCTCTATCCAGTGAACCCAAGAAACAAATTTAATTTGACAGTTAGAACAGGCGTTACAACAGAACTATTAAAACCCCTATATTGGCAAGTAATTATTAATAACAAGTACTCCATGGCATTAATTGGTCTCTTTCATGCATCATATACTTTAGAATTGTTTAGAGAACTAAAATAACAACCATTGTGACTTATTAAATTGTCATGCATGCATTTGTTGTATTCGTTTGATCTCTATGTGCTATTGTTTATGTTGTATGCAATTGTTTGATCGATAGATTGCGAGGAGTACAACGTGTGTGATTGCAACTACTATGATTACAAGTATTGTGGTTATGACGAGTGCAATCATTATATCTATGAGGATTGTGAGGATTATCTAATCGACTACATCTACAACAAAAGGCAAGTGGTGCTATCTTGGTCATAAATGCCCTACTGTTTTCCTATGCATTGTAGATGTTTTTGTAGAATTGCATATGTAGGAATTTATGTGTATATGCTATGCTATGTCCCATATTATTCCCTAGTATTCCTTGTTTATGAGCCATCGTATCGGTAGATTTCTTAGCTATGCTATTTAGACGAGGAAGGAAATCACATCATGAAAAGTTATATGTTTTGAAAGGATTTTATTTTGTTATATGACAATCCAACATGATTTTAATGAACCACCTAGGCGGAATGGCATTGATTGGGTCATCGAGTGTAGATTATGGTGGGGAATGCCGCCCAGGATACTGAGAAAGGATTGGTTTCTTTATTTGGTAGCTTTCGTGTGCAACCATGTGCCAGTAAGAGTGGGTGGCTGGCTGTACTTAGTAGGTTGTGGCGACCCGAACCCTACGTAGACAGAGATGTATAATAATGTAAGTTGGTACGGTGCGTGGATGGGTTTGGAAGCTCTTCTCGAATTGTCTCGTCTTTGACTTCTCCCTATCATCACACAATATGAGTGTGGTGGTCCGAGCTGGGTTGGCCAGGTCACATGGGTAAAGTGTACAAACCCCTGCAGGGTGTATAAACTAAGTACTTAGCCGTGTCCCCGATTATGGACAATTTGAGCGACCTGATACTGATGCTATGATATTTCTCACTCATCCTTATTTCTTAATTACTTAAAACTGGTTGGGTAAACATAATTGGGTAGGAGCACCTGGGAGTGAACCAGAGTGTCCTATTTATCTTATTAAAAAACTCCTTTGTTACAAATATTAGGATAAAACTATTGCTTTAAGCAAATGAGCCTGAACTCCACTTAGCCAAATAAGCATGTAGTTGATAGATTTGTTGTTAACCACTTTAGCCTACTTGCCATACATTCAATGTATTGACCATTCGTGGCTGCAACATTTCATGTTGCAGGTTATATCGTATCTGAGTGATCGTTCATAGGTTGCGAGACTCCACTCAAAAATTGTTCGCTTGTGGAACATTTGAAGGATGGAGATCTACCTTGTATTTGCTTTCCGCTGTAATATAATGTAAATTCTGGATCATATTCGTATTTTATGATGCACAGTTATATTTGGTATCATTTTGTACTGTGTGTGCCAGTGAACCGATCCAGGGATTGGCACTATACACATGAACTCAGCCTTATCAGGCGAGGGTGTTACATTACTCAATGTCGTTCCTTGTGTCATAGGTAAGAACCCCTTCTTACTATCTTCCATTTTAAACTTCTTTAAAATCTTATCAAGGTATGTACTTTGGGATAGCCCTATTAGGCGCCTAGATCTATGTCTATAGATCTTTATGCCTAATATGTATGACGCTTCACCTAGGTCCTTCATTGAAAATTTGTTGTTTAGATAACTTTTAACACTGTTTAAAATATCTATATCATTTCCGACCATTAATATGTCATCCACATATAGTATCAGAAATGGCACATTGCTCCCACTCACTTTCTTGTAAATACAAGCTTCTCCATAAGTTTGGACAGATCCAAACTCTTTGATCACCTCATCAAAGGGGAGATTCCAACTTCGTGATGCTTGCTTCATTCCATAGATGGATCGCTGAAGCTTGCACACATTGTTAGCATCCTTAGGATCGACAAAACCCTTTGGTTGTATCATATACAATTCTTCTTCAATATTACCATTGAGAGACGCGGTTTATACATCCATCTGCCATATCTCATAATCGAAATATGCAGCAATTGCTAACATAATCCTAACTTATTTTAGCATCGGTATGGGAGAGAATGTCTCATCGTAGTCAACTCCTTGAATTTGTCAAAACCCCTTTGCGACAAATCGAGCTTTATAAACGGTTAAATTACCATCAGCATCAGTTTTCCTTTTGAAAATCCATTTGTTCTCCACGACCTTTTGGTCGTGAGGTAAGTCCACCAAGTTCCAAACTTGATTTTCATACATGGATTCCATCTTGGATTTCATGGCTTCTAACCATTTGTTGGAATCTGAGCTCATCATCGCTTCTTCATACGTCGCAGGGTCATCATTTTCAGCAACCATGAAATTCATGACAGGATTTCCGTATAGCTCGGGAGCTGCACTTATCCTGCTAGATCTGCGAGGTTCGGTAGTACTCTCTTTTGGAGTTTCATGATCATTATCATTAGTTCATTCTTCAACTGGTGAAGCCAACTCCGGAACAACTTCCGGCGCTGCGCTACTCGCCATACTTTGAAGAGAAGGTTCAATAACCTCTTCGAGTTCTACCTTCCGACTACTCACACCTTTCATGAGAAACTCTTTCTCTAGAAAGGATCCATTCTTGGCAACAAAAACCTTGCCCTCGGATCTGTGATAGAAGGAATACCCAATAGTTTCCTTAGGGTATCCTATGAAGACGCATTTTTCCGCTTTGGGTTCGAGTTTATCCGGTTGAAGTTTCTTCACATAAACATCACATCCCCAAACTTTAAGAAATGACATCTTAGGTTTGTTTTCAAACCATAATTCATACGGTGTCTTTTCAACGGATTTAGATGGTGCTCGATTTAAAGTGAATGCAGCAGTTTCTAGTGCATAACCCCAAAATGACAACGTCAAGTCCGTCAGAGACATCATAGATCGAACGATATCTAATAAAGTACGATTACGACGTTCCGACACACCATTTCATTGTGGTGTTCCGGCAGGTGTGAGTTTTGAAACAAGTCCACACTCTTTCATGTGAATGCTAAACTCGTAACTTAGATACTCACCTCCATGGTCGGACCGGAGAAATTTGATTTTTCTATTACGATGATTTTCCACTTCATTCTGAAATTCCTTGAACTTTTCAAATGTTTCAGACTTGTGTTTCATCAAGTACATATAACCGTATCTACTCAAATCATCCGTGTAAGTAACAAAATAACGATATCCACCTCGCGCTGACACACTCATTGGACCACATACACTAGAATGTATGATTTCCAATAAATCTGTCGCCCGTTCCATTGAACCGGAAAACGACATTCTAGTCATCTTGCCCAAAAGGCATGGCTCACATGTATCAAATGATTCAAAATCAAGTGATTCCAAAATTCCATCCGAATGGAGCTTCTTCATGCGTTTAACGCCAATATGACCTAGACTGCAGTGCCACATATATGCGGATATATCATCATTTAGTTTAATTCTTTTAGAATCAACATTATGAATATGTGTAACATTATTATCGAGATCCAAAAGAAATAAACCATTCATCATCGGTGCATGACCATAAAAGATTTCATTCATATAAATAGAACAACCATTGTTCTCGGATTTAAATGAATAACCACTTCACATCAAACACGATCCAGATACAATGTTCATGCTTAGTGCTGGCACCAGATAACAATTCTTCAAGTTTATTACTAATCCCGATGGCAAATGGAGAGGCAGCGTTCCGATGGCGATCACATCAACGCTTGATCCATTGCCGACACGCATATTGACCTCACCCCTTGCTAGCGGTCGCTTGTTCCGCAGCCCCTGATTCGAGTTACAAATATTAGCAACTGAACCGGTTTCAAATACCCAGGTGCTACTGCGAGCACTAGTCAAGTACACATCAATAACATGTATATCATATATACCTTTGTTTGACTTGCCAGCCTTCTTGTCTGCAAAATACTTGGGGTAGTTGCGCTTACAGTGGCCAGTCCCCTTACAATAGTAGCACTCGGTATCAGACTTAGGTCCAACTCGGGGTTTCTTTTCAGGCACGGCAACCGGCTTGCCGCCCTTACTTCCCATCCGTTTTCCCTTATTGTCTTTCTTGAAACCATTGTTCTTATTGATCATCAACACTTGATGTTCCTTTTTGATCTCCACTTCTGCAGTTTTAAGCATTGACAGAAGCTCGGGAAGAGACTTCTTCATGCCTTGCATATTATAGTTCATCACGAAGCTCTTATAGCTAGGTGGCAGAGACTATAGAACACGATAGATGCCTAAGTCAATGGGAATCGATATTCCCAAGGACACAAGCTTATCGGTGTCACCCGACATCTTGAGTACATGCTCACTAACGGAGCTGTGCTCTTCCATCATGCAGCTAAAGAACTTTTCTGAAGCATTGTAGCTCTCTACAGCAGCATGTGTGTCGAAAATCATTTTCAACTCACCCATTGTATCAAATGCATTGCCGTTTTTGAAACGCTTTCAAAGTTCCGGATCTAGCCCATACAATATGCCGCAATGAACTAAGATGTGTTCCTCCTGACGAGTCTGAGAGACATTCTTCTCCTCGTCAGGGGCATCCTCAAAACATGGGGGGCCTAGCGGCGCTTCTAGCACATATTGCTTTTGTGCAGCAGAGAGGAGAATCCTCAAATTCACGGCCCATTCGGTAAAGTTGCTACCGTTCGTTGCAAGTTTCTCTTTCTCCATGAACACATTGAAATTAAAAGCTGGTGGTGCCATCTACAACAGAATTTGTAAAGTTTAGACTAAGTTTATGGTGATTACATGAACCAAATCCACTACACCAAGTCCGATCATCACGTGATTCGGTGTAGCTTCAAAGGCAAGCATCAAATGGGCATCATATCTACTATATGACTCATGCTTAACCTTTCGGTCCATGTTCCGAGGCCATGTCTGTACATGCTAGGCTCACTAGGTTAGAACCTTAGTATTTGCGTGTGTAACTGTCTTACACCCGATATATGGTCGTGGATCCAAGAACACCCGATCACCACGTGATGTCTTGGAGCGACGACAACATAATCGGTGCATACTAAAGGAAGAACACATTCTTATCTTGATATTTAAATGAGGGATCATCTTATTATGCTAATAAAGCGCTAAACAAGCAATATAAGATGCTATAAAACATCACATGTTTATTAGTGAAATGATATGGTTCTCGCATATGATCTCTATCATGTGCACCGTGGTATGATCACTATCATACCTTTATGTGTAAGGCCAAGGTCTATGGAACTTACACATTATGTGTGTTGTAAGAGTATCATAACCATATCATAACACTAGCCCAGCAACAATCTAAACTAGACGCCTCTAATTTATCCATTGCAAGTTTTACGTGGCTTAGGGCTTTCGAAGATAGAACCGTTCTTACCTACGAACATGAACCACAACGAGGATAACCAAATTGTTGATAACTTATTGCAAAATAGATATTGACTATAGTAGGAGAGACAAACACCCGCTAGCCACTTATGCAAACTAGTTGCATGTCAAGCGTGGAACATGTCTCATGTGCGAGGGCATGTAAAGTTTGTATGGGCCGCTTCATCCCACTATGCCACCAATATCCAAAATTACAACTAAGGAGCAACAACATGATCATCATCGCCCACATACTCATATATGTACTACCCGTGTAAAGCATCTACGCATAGAACCTGGCTCTAATACCACTATAGGGTTCGCAGCATAGAAAACAAAAAATTTCCTACGATGGGAAATATGTACCAAGATCTATCTACTAGATACAAACAATGGGCGGATGTATATCCGTAGAGAACATACCCCTGAAGACCGACAAACCTTAACGAGTTGAACTCGTGGTTGATGTAGACGATCTCTTGCTGATCTCAAGATCGAGAGGAAGTCCTAGCGCCGCAAAGCAGCAGCACATCTGTGCTTGCACACACGTACAAGACACCGAGCAACCTTCGCCTCCTCCCTCTAGCGATGCAACTGAAGCACAACCCTTTCTTTCCGAATAGCCACCGGGAACATGTATCTCGCTAGTCCGAGACCATGGGGAATAAATTCTAGAGGGGGAGAGAGATCCTTCACGAGGAGGTGTAAGTGAGAGAGAGGGAGAGGAGTGCCTTTTATAGGAGAGGGGGGACCCCAAGTGGGTGTCCGGCACATGGGTGCTGCCCCCTTGCCCTCCCCTCATTCATGTGGGTGGACACTCCAGTCACAAAATCCTCTTCAAATCCCTCCACTCAAAATCCCACTCAAACTTGCTATTAAATTTCCACCAAATTTAATGCAAACTCTCATTAAATAAAACTCTTTTTATTTATTCAGAATTTTGTCAATTACTTTAATGACAAATATTCACATATAACCCCTTGCTAGAATTATATTTCACATGCAAAAACACTTTCTGCAATTTCACTCGAAAACCTGTTTTGGTATCTAGTGAAATAAATTCCTGCGCTTGTTATTCTTTCCGTCATGAACATTTGCTCCAACTGGATGTCAGTGTCCCTTAAGTGTGTCACCCTACGGTTCGCGAATAATGCAGACATGATCGAGACACTTATCCGATCAATAATCAGTAGCGGGGCCTGGAGATCCATACTGACTGCCACACATTCAACGATGACTTTCCTGTGATCGTCGGAACCTTTTACGCTTGTATCTTAATCCCTTTGTTTCAAGATATATTACATGTCCGAGATTCGATCATTGGTATCTCCATACCTAGTTTGATCTCGTTACTGACATGCACTCTTTTCTTGTTCCCGTGATATATCATTCTAGTGATCAAATCACTTGCTTGCAAGCTAACCAATGTGATATCACCGAGAGGGCCCAGAGTATATCTATCCGTCATCGGGATGAACAAATTCCACTCTTGATCCATGATTCTCAACATAACACTTTAGTAGCTTTGAAGCCATCTTTATAATCACCTAGTTATGGTGTGACGTTTGATGTCAAAAAGAAACTCTTCCGGTGTTAGTGATTGGCATGGGCTCATGGTCTAACGATTAGGATCACTTCGTAAGTTTTTTTATAGCAATATAAACTCAATGACTTTGATTGTAATGCTATACTTTGGATGAATGTTCATCACATCATTACACTAATGTTGTGATCTCGTTATTAACAATATCCAATGTCTATGATTAGGAAACTGTGATCATCTTGTTAATCAACGAACTAGTTTATGAGAGAGGCATAACTAGGAACTTTTTGTTTGTTTATTAAACACACATGTATTAACGTTTCCATATTAATACAATTATAGCATGCAAAATAAACATCTATGATATACTTGGAATACACATAATAAACACTTTATTATTGCCTCTCAGGGCATATTCCCTTCATTGAACACATTCAAATTAAAAAAATTATACAACTCTTGATGTAAAAGAGTGTTTATAATTGACACAACTATTGAACACTTTAAAATTATAAAAATTATACAACTCTTAATTCAAAAGAGTTTTTATAATTGACACAACTCTTGAACACTTTCAAATTAAAAAAATTATACAACTCTTAATGTAAAAGAGTGTTTATAATTAACACAGCTCTTGAACACTTTCAAATTGAAAAAAATATACAACTCTTCATGTAAAAGAGTGTTTACAATTGACACAACTCTTGAACACTTTCAAATTGAAAAATTATACAACTCTTAATGTAAAAGAGTGTTTATAATTGACACAACTCTTGAACACTTTCAAATTACAATTTGGGCATGATAATGTTGTCCTAAAAAAATCTTGAGAGTTTCCATTTTTAGAGTGTGAAAAGTGATCCGTAAACTAAAATCTTTATGCCTCGTGCATATACGAAAATTATACACCTTTGAACTCTTTGAAATTGCACTTAGGACATGATAATGTTGTGCTAATGAAATCCTAAACATTTATCATTTTCATAGAGTGAAATATAATGCATAAACTTGTGTATACGAAAATTATAAAACTTTGAACACTATGAAATCGCACTTAACACGTGATAATGATGTGCTAACAAATTTTGAGAGATTATCATTTTCTCCCCATTTTCATAGAGTGGAATGTAATGCATAAACTTGCATATACGAAATCGCACATAGGACATGATGATGTTGTGCTAAGAAAATCTTGAGAGATTATCATTTTCATAGAATGTAATGCATAAACTTGCATATGGCAAAAATTATACACTTTTTAACTCTTTGAAATCGCGCTTAGGACATGATAATGTTGTGCTAATAAAATCCTGATCATTTATCATTTTCATGGAGTGAAATATTGCATATATGAAAATTATACACCTTTGAACACTTTCCCTTCAAATTATATTAAAAACCATTTGTTTATGGAGTTAAAGTACCGGTGGAAAACTCGTTATTTTTCATGGATAGAGGGGTGCCCCCGACAGATAAAGGGTAGGATCAATGGTTGGTGGGCATGATTCGCGTGACAACTGTCTTGACCAATTAAAGGGTAGCAACCAAGATGAGCACAGGTGTGAGAGTTTGTGACTAAGAGAGAGAGACGATAAAATTGAGCAGAACTTAAAAACCAAGGGAAAAACTCAGTATAAATTAAAAACCAAGGGAAAAACTGACAAAGGGATTCAAATAGAAAACAAAATTTACAAAATGGAAAATGCTTCTTTTATATAATAAAATACATCTTGGCATACATCAACCTATTTGCAATTCAAATATACATCAGTTTGACAATTATTGCCTCTTTAAGACAAACTTTGTTTTGGGGAGGGATGTTTTGGAAAGAGGCTTGAGTAGAAAGCCATGAACCTTCCTAGATAGTAGGTGATCTGAGAAGTGGTGATTTAGGTTAAAACTTGATTTATATACATTTCTTATGGTGGCAGGTCAAATAATAAGACTCCCAAGGTAGACGCCAGTATGTTTTGATCTTTCTAAATTTGTTGTGCATAAAATGACTCAATTAGCTAGGTAAAACTCATTCGTTGACTCTCTATTGACCAGCCACCGGAGCGTAAAAGTGAGTATATTGCACACAACATTGTTAGTACTAGAGGGAAAAACTGAGTACAACTAAACTGCCAGTGTTACACTTGAGGGTATAACTGAGCACAACCACTAAAAGAAATGTTTCCTTCCAAAACGACTGGACCCATCGGTCAGTGTAGAAGGTGCCTCTTCTGCGACAAAAATCTTGGCTCGACCGTGGCTGATGCAAAACTTTTTTTTCAGTTTCGTGCCCCTCTAATATGACGAAACCGCTAAAAACATGGAGGAAGCTCGACGGGCACGTGGTAGAAGTAAGATTTCCACTTCCCCACAAGATGTTGACTCGCCGAAGTATTTTTTTGCGTGTGGGTCCTGAACGTCATTGACTATAGAGGACCAAACTTTTCGGTAGCACCTCCCTGATTTGAACTCAATAACATTGTTCGATGCCTCTTTCGTTTAGTCAAGCTGCTGGGTCCTACATTGTCTGCCTCACATTAGAGGAATCGTGTGTATGATGGAATTTTTTCCTTCCCTGTTCTGAACATGATAGCATCGCTCGATGCATCTACCTTTTAATATGGTTGCTGGGTCCCACGTGTCGTCCTCACACTAGAAGAAACATGTGCATGATAGATTTTTTTCTTGGCTCGTGCCTCCTTGATGTGAACTCGATAACCTTGCTCGATCTATCTGCCGTTAATCACGATGCTGGATCCCACGTGCCAACCTCTCATTACAAGAATCGTGTGTATGACGAAATTTTTTCCTTCGCTCCCGCTACCATGTTCCAAACTTGGTAGCGCTGCTAGATGCATCTACAGTTTAATCACGCACTTGGGCCTCACATGTCATCCTCACATTGAAACGTATGGATGGTGATTTTTTTCCTTGGTCTGTCATTAATCGTGTTGCTTGGCCCACATGCTAGCCTCTTATTAGAAGAATCGTGTGTATGATGGAATTTTTTTCTTCGCTCCTGCTACCATGTTCCGAACTTTATTGCGCTGCTAAATGGATCTATAGTTTAATCACACAGCTGGGCCCGCATGTCATCCTCTCATTAGAAAAAACGTGTGTATGATTGATTTTTTGCCCTCGGTCACGCCTCCGTGTTAACTTGATAGCATTTCTCGGCCAATCTGCCATTTATTCTGGCTTGTGGGTCCCATATGTCAGCATCGCATTAGAAGAATTGTGTGTATATGATTGAAATTTTCTTCTCTAGCACTACCCAGTTCCTAACTATATAGCATTGCTCGATGAATCTGCCGTTTGGTCGCTCTTCTGGGTTCCACATGTCTGCATCTCATTAACTTGATAGCTTTGCTCGGCGAATCTACCGTTTATTCAGGCTGGTGGATCTCCTATGTCAGTATCTCATTAGGAGAAACGTGTGCATGTTGGACTTTTTTCTCGCTTGCCCCTCCCTGTTTCAAACTTGGCAACGTTGCTCGACGCAACACATATATAAGGTCTCACTGGTGGGTCCCACGTGTTAGCCTCTGTGTAAATGAAACGTGCTATGATAGAATTTTTTCCGGCTGCCTGTGTTGTTCTGAACTTGGTCTGTTGCTAGGTCCCAGATGTCAGCCTGTTGTGTGCAGGACACGTGTCTAGGCTGGGTCCCAGATGTCAGCCTCCATTTGAAAAAACATGTGTATGTTACTTTGGCAACATTGCTATATGCAATAGCACTTTATCTGGGTCCCAGGTATCATCCTTTCTTAAGAAAATGTTACTCAATATCCATTGTTGGGCCCCACATGTTAGCATTAGTCTATAATAATATAAATTAGCACGACCTATTTTGACCTTGGTACGTTGCTGGGTCCCACATGTCATCCTTCTTTGTGTATGAAGCGTGTCTATGCTGGGTCCCACATGTCAGCATTCTCTGTGTAGGAAGCGTGTCTATGCTGGGTCCCACATGTCACTCAATTTGAAAGTATAGTTGGACTTATTTTTCAGGTCGAGTCCATGCTAGATGCAGAAGCAGTTTATCCGGGTCTAGATGTCAGCCTCAGAATACAAAAAACTTAAATCTATAATAACACAAATTGCCTAGGATTTGAACTCGAAGGATGTTGACAAACTAGACGTTGCTCGACGAATCTGCTATTTCACGCTGTTGGATCCCACATGACAGCCTCTTATTAGAAGAAATGTGTGCATGTTGGACTTTTTTCTCGCTCGCGCCTTCCTGTTTCGAACTTGGCAACGTTTCTCGATGGATCAGGTTTATAATCTGGCTAGTGGGCCCGACATGTCAGTTTCTCTGTAAATGAAACGTGTGTACGATGGACCTTTTTTAGCCGCCTCCGCTGTTTTGACCTTGGCAACGTTGCTAGAAGCAGCAGCCGTGTATGGTCTTGATGCTAGGCCCCATTGCTAGCCTCTCTGTAGAGGTATTTACCTTTTTTTCAAACCTATCCATTAAATTCGATGGACTCTGCAGTTGGTGGGTCCGTGATGTCAGCCTCTCTGTAATGCAAATTGCTAGTACTAGAAAATGTAAACCGGACATATATATATATATATATATATATATATGTATACACCAAGGATTTGAACTAAAGACATTCATCAAATTAAATTGATAGAAACTGAGTGCGTTACCGCTACACTAAAAATAATTGTTCAAAAGATAACATTAAACATTTATTAGTACTACACCTTATGTATTAGTCTTCTTAAAAATATTCTGTGTCCATGTATATCTACTTTAAAATATATAAGGGCATCGCTCCTGGCATCTCAATTATAAAATGCCACATGATGGAGTAGTTTCTTAAAAATATGGGTAGGAAGATTTTTTATTCTAAATTTAAACTAAAAAGAGTTTGGCTATTCTATATGTGCTATACTCCATGGGCTAATTTCTCAAATTTTACTGGGCTATTCTCAGTAGTGACCCCTAAAAGGCCAAATTAAAATATTCAGGGTTATGCTGGATGGGTCTTTATCGAATTTCACTGGGTAGTGCTCAGCATTCCCCTGAGCCCTAAAGGGCGAATTAAAATGTTCTGGCTAGACAGGGGCCGAATGGGCTACCTTTCATCTCATCTGCTAAGGCGGGACTCGAAACGAAGACCTCAATAAGGGAGAGAAAAATATTCTCAAAACAAAAAAAAAACAATGTTGTGCGAAAAATACCATGGGATGTGAGGAAAAAAGGGATAATTATTTCGAAAGATATGTTCATGTGAAAAACCTAAAGAACAAGAGACACACACTCGCCAAAAATAGACTGATATCCAAATGAAAAATCACGCTGTATCTTTACCCCTATCATCT
Source organism: Avena sativa (assembly GCA_916181665.1). NCBI lineage: Eukaryota > Viridiplantae > Streptophyta > Magnoliopsida > Poales > Poaceae > Avena > Avena sativa. The sequence continues at coordinate 144,797,410 of OV702280.1, forward strand.
CTGTCCAAAACACATCCCACGAATCTGATGATAGAAAGGCAAATGCTCTATGGCAAATATCCAGGCAGCAACGACGCAACTTTTGACAGATTCAGTAGCATTTGAATGATTCAGTGGTACAAAATAAGATAGAAAAATATCGATAGATTCCCACTTCATATTCAGAAGCAGATTCAGCAGCATTTCAAAGTGACTGATTCAGTAAAAGAGACCTGAAATTAAATAGAAGTACAAAGAGAATTAAATATTTCTTTTAGCCCTACAAAATATTTTAGTAATAGCAAGGACATAACATTTGATGGATTCAGTAGCATTCGAAAGATTCAGTAGTACATAATAAGAGAAAAAATATCAACAGGTTCCAATTCATACTCAGCAGCACTTGTCATATTCAACAACGTTTCAAAGTGACCGATTCAGCAGTACATAGACAATGGTCTAAAAAATTAGCAGATTCAGCAGTGCAGACATTGAAATTCAATAGTTTTAGAAAGGCCATGATTAGAAAGAAAAGCGAGACCATATTCTAGTCTCAAATAATCAGGCTACATACATATTTATAAGATCGAGTATGTCAAAGAGAGGGGTATACTTAGACCGACTCTATACAGAATAGTTGCGATTTGAACCGAACATGCACCAACTTAATACAATTTTGATTTATATTGTTCCTCCAGTGATAGGTCATGATGATAACCTACACATCTAATCACCTTCTAGAAACAATATTTATCAAATAAAATTACTTTCATGGATCTTGTGGTAAGCTTCTTGAATACCATAAGTTGTCCTTTCTTCAAAGCATGTGTGTTGGCAAACTCTGGCCATCCCGCCTCCATGAGTATTTTTCCATCTTCCTCCTTTAGGTGGACATCCCAGATGCAAGAAGTGGAGGTCTTTAGATTGATGGTCGGAGGACACTCGCCCTCAAAACAAGGCAAAAATAAACTAGGGATGGCAAGCATATTTAACCCGGATTCACTCAGTACATTGCAGAAGCTGCCGGTGGTCTTCTCCCAATGGGTGTATCCAGCCTGCCTCAGTGTCCTCTACATCAGGATGGAAGCACAGTTCTCTCCTGTCTTCTTCCATAGTGAGCCTTGTCCAACCTTGAGATTCTTGCTTGAACACTGCAGAAAATTTGGCCTCAATCAGGGAATGTCTCGAGCTACTGCAGATCGAATTGCAAAATAATACCTAAACGAAGACATCTAACAAAACCATAATACGCCTGTAAAGAGGTCAATCAAGCAAACAACAAAAACCATTATTGACGTATAGACCACCCAAGTAAAACATGATCAATGACCTCACAAATCATCATCGGTCGTGGAATGATCACTACTAAATTTGAGCTTATTGCTACTTACCACAGCACAAATGATCAATCTCTTGGTGGAGGTGTTATGGTTATAGATATCCACCTTAAACGTGGAATAATCTATTACCTTGAACACCAGGATATCATCATCCTGCAGTTCATGCCCATCTGCAAAACATAACTAAGCTTCATTGAAGACCAGCTTATCACTGATCTTATCGCGCTCGATGTGCACAGACCAGCCGCACTCAGGGCAAGTATTCAGCATGATAGGCATGACAATCCACTTCAGGCCCTTCTTTAACTCGCTAGGAATGACTAGCATGTATATGTCTTCTTCATCGAGTTGCACATAAAAGCGAGATGGCTGAGGAGGGGCCAATTGGTGGCCACCCCTGGCCTGGCCCTCACACTTTCCCTATATGTAACCCATCCTTAAGACACCTGTCATACACCATTGGCTTTTTAGCTAGTGTGTTCCTCTCAATTATGAACTTAAAACATGGGAAGGGGTAGATTCCCAATCAGAAGTAGTAAAAGGTAGTTGCTCATCGAAGTTGAAGAGAGCATAGTTCTACATAAATTTGAGCACACTATATATGAATCAACAGCATAAAAATCAAACTGTAGCACAAGTTCAGACTTCAGAGTACGGATCTATTTTTAGCTTCATAGCATAGCTGCTTCATTTTTTTGCAATCATCTTGTGTACTTGTAAACAAGTGGCAAGTTATAAATAATACTACATATTATAAATACTAGTACGACATATCATGACTAAATTATAATATTTAAATGTTGGGATTTGATAGTCTTTATCTAACGGTCAATGTTTAAAGTTATTCGTACTAGTGCGTATCTAGACAAAGTTGGGCAGCCACAATGTTGCTATAGCTAAATCTGACAAAAACTGAATTTGGCTTCACCATACAATTTGGCTGAGCTCCACAATATAGCTATTCTCAATTTCTGCGTCATGCGGTCCCACCGCTGAAAAAAATAGCCTTATTTTTTTGTCAAGATATGAGAACATAGGACACATGTCACACATACGGTTGGCTAAGAAATTTGGAACCACATTTGGTTTTGGAGCACCCTCTTGCTCCGGTTCCCTCTTTTCCTTAATTTGGAACCACCTCCACAATGTAGGGAACTAGTTCCAAAAGCCAAAGAGAAAATATGGAACCACTTTTGGCTAGACATTTTGACAAATGTTGGGATTTTCCAGTCTTGATATAATGGTCAATGTTCAAAGTTATTCATACTAGTAGTTAAAAGTTTTAGAAAAGATGCATGTGTATCTATACAAAGTTGAGTCCATTAAAATTTGGAACGTAGTGAGTACAAAGAAACAAAAAAAACAACAAACTACTTACACATGCATGCATCATAGTGAGTTTAGGAGTACTCATAGTCTTGTTGGATGGTGCCACCGTCGAAGAATACATTTCCGCGGGTGATGGGTCCATTGCCGCACAAGCAGTTGGTGCCGCTGCCGGAGATATTGGTGCTGACGCGGGAGAAGACAGTGCCGAGGGAGATGCTGCCAGGTCCACCGGCGAAGACGGAGCCTCCATCGGAGTAGATAGTGCAGCAAAGGATGGTGATCGAGCCTGTTGAGCCACGCAGAGATAAAACAAAACTTTTCCTCTAACGTGGTGATCCCAAGACCTAGCTGAGGTAGAAGGCCACGAGGTTTACCACTAGACGCGCAGTTGCGGATTACTGATGAAGCGCGTCAGTTGATGCAGTGAAGTCCTCACGATCCGATCGTCCTGGTGCTGATCGCACAGCACCTCTGCTGGTATCCACACGTACAAGGAGGAGCGTCGGCGGCGAACTGCTAGGTTCGTTACGGCGGCTGGACTGCTGTGGAGCTAGGGTTTCCAACACATGGAATGACCTAACCGAACAACGATTAACCATACTGGGTTACGGTGCTCCACTATATATAGGGAGTGAACGTGGGCTCTGCTCGCACGACCCATTCACTAAAGCCCATATAACACTAGTCACCGTGAGTCCAACTCACTAACTCAGTCCTAATCTGGTTTAGGTCCAACCCAACCAGATTACAAATTCGGATCCAATCCGAACTTGCTCCCGCTCTTAAGTGTGTGACCCCGCAGGCTCATGGCTACTTGGACACGATTGGAGTCCGACTCTCAATCGATCAGTCGGTAGCGGCTCCTAGCAGAACATGCCGACTCCCAAGTACCAAAGAGTCATGACGACTTGCCTTTCCAATGCGACTTACGTCCGAGTCCCTTTTGCCTCACGATATACCTTGTCAGACTATAGGCGAATATATGTCATCCCTTAAATAGTCCGACTCTCTTCTCGATCCGAGATAAGTGATTCACCCGACTAACTCTTAGTCGATCGCCTCGGTTAACACTTAACCGAGTCGTGCATGGCCATGCTTTCCGAATCATATCTCACGAGAGGGCCCAGAGAATATCTCTCCGAGTGGAGGGGCAAAATCCCATCTTGGTTATTCACATCACGTAGCTTGATTCTCAGTCGACCCGAACCCTGCCTTTATAACTGCCCAGTTACGGATCAGCGTTTGACAGAACCTAAGTCGGTGATCCTCAACTCGGACTATGCAACAACCTCAGGTCTAAGGATTACATTGATTGAGATATACAAATGACAGCTAGTTCGTTGCACCTCAATATGGGTCAATCCGACTCGCTAAACTCTTTAGCCGAATCTGTGAAAGTTCGAATAGCATCTCCATGCCCATGACAAGTGGAACCGAGTCATCAAGCCAACTTTCACATTGGTCTAAGTTGTGTGTCCAGCACAACCTCAATGACCAAGGATATTTAGTATAAACAACATGAATGCATAGTTCCACAACCGAATCACATATTCAATGATAAACATCAGATGTTCATACAAGGACTACTTAACAACTTTATGAATACAATGGGAAATATCATCATACATGATTGCCTCTAGGGCATATTCCCAACAGTCTCCCACTTGCACTAGAGTCAATCTTTCGACATCACATGTCTAGGCATCTAATGCCCATGGCTCTCAGGTGCGCCTCATGCTTTGGCTGTGGTAACGGCTTTGTCAACGGATCCGCAATATTTGCATCCGTGTGTATCTTGCATAACTTGATATCACCCTGATCCACGAACTGGCGAATTAGGTGGTACCGCATGAGTATGTTCTTGTTCTTCTGGTGTTGTCTAGGTTCCTTGGCTTGTGCAATAGCACCATTGTTGTCACAATACACGTCCAACGGATTGGACGAGCCCTGAACCACACCAAGATCCATGAGGAAATTCCTCATCCAAACAGCTTCCTTTGCTGCCTCCGAGGCGGCAATATACTCAGCCTCTGTTGTAGACGCAGACACAGTCTCTTGCTTAGAACTTTTCCAGCTCACAGCACCTCCGTTTATAATAAACACGTATCCGGATTGCGAGCGAGAATCATCAGAGTCGGTGAGATAACTCGCATCCGTGTAACCCTTTACACTGAGTTCATCTTCACCACCATAAACCAAGAACATATCCTTAGTCCTTCTCAAGTACTTTAGGATATTTTTAGCCGCTGTCCAGTGGATCTCTCCAGGATCAGCCTGGTATCTGCTCACAACACTTAGAGCATAGGAAACATCCGGCCTAGTACAAATCATGGCGTACATGATGGATCCGACTGCAGAAGCATATGGAATCGCACTCATCCGACTTCGCTCATCAGTTGTCGAAGGACACTGAGTCTTGCTAAATTTTACACCATGGGACATCGGTAAGAACCCTTTCTTAGACGATTCCATGTTGAACTTCTTCAACACTTTGTCCAAATAAGTACTCTGACTCAATCCAATGAGCCTCCTTGATCTATCTCTATAGATCCGGATTCCGAGGATGTATGTTGCCTCACCCAAGTCTTTCATTGAGAAACTCCTTTCCAATGATTCCTTGGTTTCTTGCAACATCTGGACATCATTTCCAATCAGTAATATGTCATCCACATATAAGATTAGGAAATTTACTTTGTTCCCACTAAACTTCTTGTACAAACAAGAATCATGATCACTCTTGATGAAGCCAAACGATTTGACTACCTCATCAAAGCGAATATTCCAACTCCGAGATGCTTGCTTCAACCCATAAATGGATTTCTGAAGTTTGCATACCTTGTCATCATTAGCCGGATCGACAAAACCCTCGGGCTGTATCATATACACGTCCTCGGTTAAATTTCCGTTAGGGAAAGCCGTTTTGACATCCATCTGCCATATCTCATAGTCGAAATAGGCTGCTATAGCTAACATGATCCGAACTGATTTAAGCATCGCTACGGGCGAGAAAGTCTCGTCGTAATCAACTCCTTGAACTTGTCGGAACCCCTTCGCGACAAGGCGTGCTTTATAGACGGAAACATTTCCATCCATATCAGTTTTCTTTTTAAAGACCCATTTTCACTCGACGGGTCTTGCACCGTCTGGCAGATCAACCAAGTTCCAAACTTGATTTTCATCCATGGACTTTATCTCGGATCTCATGGCTCCAAGCCATGACTCGGAATCAGATCCCACCATCGCTTCCGAATAATTTGCCGGCTCATCACTGTCTAACAGTAACACATCACGAACACTTCGTAATCTTGCCGATCTTCGTAGTACAGGTGCGGCTGCCGGCTCAGCTGCCACGACCGGCTCAACCTCTAAGGTTTTTGCCGACTCGCTACTAGCCGGTTCCTCTCGAATTTCTTCGAGTTGCACCGTGCTCCCACTTACTCCCCGACTGAGAAACTCTTTCTCAAGGAAGACACCGTTCCGAGCGACAAACACTTTGCCCTCTTCTCGGTTGTAGAAGTAGTAACCCAAGGTTTCCCTCGGATACCCCACGAAAATACACTTATCCGACTTGGCTGTAAGCTTGTCCGACTGAAGTCGCTTGACAAATGCTTCACAACCCCAAATCTTAAGAAAAGACAAACTCGGCTTTTTGCCTGTCCACATCTAATGCGGTGTCTTCTCTACCGACTTTGATGGTACTTTGTTTAGTGTGAACGCCGCTGTTTCTAGACAATAACCCCAAAATGATAAAGGCAGATCTGTCCGACTCATCATTGATCGTACCATGTCCAACAAGGTCCGATTCCGCCTTTCCGAAACACCATTCCTTTGTGGTGTTCCTGGCGGAGTAAGTTGAGGAACTATTCCACAACTTTTCAGATGGTCATCAAACTCATGGCTCATGTACTCGCCTCCTTGGTCCGACCGAAGAAACTTTATTTTCTTGCCGAGTTGATTCTGTGCTTCATTCTGGAATTCTTTGAACTTTTCAAAGGCTTCCGACTTATGTTTCATCAAGTAGATATATCCATACCTACTCAAATCATCAGTGAAGGTAATGAAGTACTCATAACCACCCCTGGCTGTCATGTTCATTGGTCCACATACATCACTATGTACTAGTCCCAACAAGTCGGACGCCCTTTCGCAACTCTTTGCAAAAGGTGTCTTGGTCATTTTGCCGAGTAGGCAAGATTCGCATGTCTCGAACGACTCCAAGTCGAACGAAGTTAGGAGTCCATCATCATGGAGCTTCTTCATGCGTTTCCAACTTATATGACCAAGCCGACAGTGCCAAAAGTAAGTCATATTCAGATCATTTGGTTTCAACCTTTTAACATTTATGTTATAAACTGACTCACCATCAAGATTCAAAATAAATAACCCGTCCTGGACGGGTGCAAAGCCGTGAAACATATCATTCAAATACAAAGAACAACCATTATTCTTGATATTCGACTCATAGCCTTGCCTCATCAAACATGAAGCAGAAATAATGTTTCGACTGAGCACTGGAACATAATAACAATTATTTAGTTCCATAATGAATCCGGAAGGTAAATGAAGTTGCATCGTGCCGACTTCCAACGCAGCAACTCTTGCTTTGTTGCCGACTCGAATATCAACCTCGCCTCTTGCTACGCTCCTAGTTCTTACCAGTCCCTGCAACGAGTTGCAGATGTGAATAACTGATCCGGTATCATATACCCAAGAACTATTAGGTGCATCAGCAAGATATATGTCTATAACATTGCAAACGAGTGTACCTGAGTCGGAAGTCATACCTCCACTCTTGGCTTTGTCGGCCAAGTACTTGCTGCAGTTCCTCTTCCAGTGGCCATCCGCCTTGCAGTAGAAGCAAGTGGATCCGGCTGAAGGAGATGGTTTAGTCCCTGAGGAAGCGCTTGGGACCGGGTCCTGAGCCTGCTTTCCTCCTGACTTAGCCTTCTTCTTAGTCCAAGAACTCTTCTTGAACTTAGCCTTATTCTGCACCATCAACACTTGACTGGTGCCCTTCTTGAGATCCGCCTCTGCCTGCTTGAGCATCCCATGCAATTCAGTGAGCTTCTTATCCATACCATGCATGTGGTAGTTCGAAATGAACTGCCCATATGCACTAGGAAGAGAGTTCAGAATTATATCCGTAGCGAACTCTTCGCTAATAGGGTAGCCAAGCCTCTCCAGAGACTGCACGTAACCAACCATTTTGATCACATGCGGACTCAGTGGATCACCATCCTTAAGCTTGCAACTCAGCAAAGCCTGAGAGACTTGATACCTCTCAGTCTTTGCCTGAGCCTGGAACATACTTTTGAGGCTTTCGATCATATCGTAGGCCTCAACATGCTCGAACTGCTTTTGCAAGTCCGGTTCCATGTGAGCAAGCATAAGACAGCTAATATCTGTGGACTCATCTTTAGCCCGACGGTAGGCATTGGTGGCAGCGACAGTCGCATTCTCATTCGGCTCATCTGGAAGTGGGTTGTCTAGGACATGGTCCTTCTTTTCTTGTTTGAGAACAATTCTCAGATTTCGATACCAGTTGGTAAAATTAGTGTCGTTCAGTTTATCTTTCTCAAGAATGGTTCTCAACGCAAAACCGGATATCTGAGAGTGACTGCTACTTGGTGCCATGATCTACAACAGAAAATATGCAAAACACTTAAGACATGTATTCATAAAAGAGCAAGCATATTAAACATTTTAATATTTTATGCTCCCACTAGAACCAACACCCCTCCGATGGTTACTTAGTGATTCAGGATCCTAAATAAGCAAGTCGGCTAGTGAGCTTTAGCATCACTGCTAGCCGCCAAGTGATCTAGGTAGACAACTCCTTGTCAATCGCATCTTATGCGACTCCTGTTGGATGGGTGGCATCACATGCCCCGGCTCCCATCCGACTTTTCCCCGAGTCCCACAATCGTTGTGATAGACCCGTCTAGCTTACCGAGTGTTTCTGCAGTAAGAGTCCGACTCGAACCCACCTAGTCGGAAAGAATTGGCAGCACCTCAATTTTATGAGCCCACTACCAAAAATGTCCGACTTGTGATGGTGCAAACACTGGCGGGAAAACCGACTAGACCTTCTTTGAGGGATTAAATTTTACCGACTATCTAATAGAGGTAAAACAGAGACATAACAATAACACAAAATAAAGCAATTATAATGTGAAATGGTATGGCTCTCTTCATGGCGATCTCCATCTCCACAAAGCCTGTAATTCGACTCGTGCCAACTCTTGTCACTTGTCGTCTTACTCCATGTCGCCGACATGTACAACGCCTTGCATGCCTTCCGGGTTCTCCAAACAGCTACACTAGCTTAGTAAAGTAAATTACATAGAGAATCCGACACGCAGGTCGTTATACAATAAAAAGACAGCACCTAAGCTCCAGCCGGCTAACAAAAACCGTGATTCGCAGATCACGTATGGATTACACACATACATCACATGCACATGAACCATACCATTCACAACTTCCTGCAAAATCAAGTTATGCATAGATACAATATCTACCGGCGTTGTGAAACTCGCAACGACATCTAAGGCGCTACGACAGGGCGAAGCCGGCGGTCCGAACATGGATTCCGACCATCGTTCCGATTCGATCAAACTCTTTGATCTTCGATCACTGCTTCTGGATTTACGTGTCACAGTCTACCCCGATGGCGGAAGCCGACCGGTAGGGGTATGTCGTTCCACGACCTCAGCAGTATGATCACGGAAATCAGATCTACCATTCCCCGAGTACAGTTGATCCAATCAACCTCGTACAAAACCGATCTATCTCATAGATCGACCACCAAACAGCACATAGATCTCATCTACATCCTACCGCATATCACATATGCGTGATCTCGAGCCTAAAACCAGAAGCTATCGCTCTGATACCACTGTTGAGCCACGCAGAGATAAAACAAAACTTTTCCTCTAACGTGGTGATCCCAAGACCTATCTGAGGTAGAAGGCCACGAGGTTTACCACTAGACGCGCAGTTGCGGATTACTGATGAAGCGCGTCAGTTGATGCAGTAAAGTCCTCACGATCCGATCGTCCTAGTGCTGATCGCACAGCACCTCTGCTGGTATCCACACGTACAAGGAGGAGCGCCGGCGGCGAACTGCTAGGTTCGTTACGGCGGCTGGACTGCTGTGGAGCTAGGGTTTCCAACACATGGAATGACCTAACCGAACAACGATTAACCATACTGGGTTACGGTGCTCCACTATATATAGGGAGTGAACGTGGGCTCTGCTCGCGCGACCCATTCACTAAAGCCCATATAACACTAGTCACCGTGAGTCCAACTCACTAACTCAGTCCTAATCTGGTTTAGGTCCAACCCAACCAGATTACAGATTCGGATCCAATCCGAACTTGCTCCCGCTCTTAAGTGTGTGACCCCGCAGTCTCATGGCTACTTGGACACGATTGGAGTCCAACTCTCAATCGATCAGTCGGTAGCGGCTCCTAGCAGAACATGCCGACTCCCAAGTACCAAAGAGTCATGACGACTTGCCTTTCCAATGCGACTTACGTCCGAGTCCCTTTTGCCTCACGATATACCTTGTCAGACTATAGGCGAATATATGTCATCCCTTAAATAGTCCGACTCTCTTCTCGATCCGAGATAAGTGATTCACCCGACTAACTCTTAGTCGATCGCCTCGGTTAACACTTAACCGAGTCGTGCATGGCCATGCTTTCCGAATCATATCTCACGAGAGGGCCCAGAGAATATCTCTCCGAGTGGAGGGGCAAAATCCCATCTTGGTTATTCACATCACGCAGCTTGATTCTCAGTCGACCCGAACCCTGCCTTTATAACTGCCCAGTTACGGATCAGCGTTTGACAGAACCTAAGTCGGTGATCCTCAACTCGGACTATGCAACAACCTCAGGTCTAAGGACTACATTGATTGAGATATACAAATGACAGCTAGTTCGTTGCACCTCAATATGGGTCAATCCGACTCGCTAAACTCTTTAGCCGAATCTGTGAAAGTTCGAATAGCATCTCCATGCCCATGACAAGTGGAACCGAGTCATCAAGCCAACTTTCACATTGGTCTAGGTTGTGTGTCCAGCACAACCTCAATGACCAAGGATATTTAGTATAAACAACATGAATGCATAGTTCCACAACCGAATCACATATTCAATGATAAACATCAGATGTTCATACAAGGACTACTTAACAACTTTATGAATACAATGGGAAATATCATCATACATGATTGCCTCTAGGGCATATTCCCAACAGAGCCGACAGAGAAGTTGGCACCGCCGAAGGGTAAGAAATGGATGCAAACTTTGTGGGCACCACGATCTCCATGCTGGAAGACAATGTTGCAGTCTCTATAATACGGTGGACCTTGGTCTCGTTAAGATTATCCAGCATGTGGAAGATATAGTCGGCTTGTCTTCCGAATCTCTAGAAGATCCATTCTGCTCAATTCCTGATATGCAACTGAAAGAAGAAGGGTGCTTCATAGAAATGGAGGTGGAGATATATATATATGTATATATATATAGAGAGAGAGAGTGAGCTGGGGGTGGGGTACTGGGATGGGGGTTTGGGGGTCGCGTTTGCTCTGGCGATGCTTGGGAGCTTGTGGGCGGTTGCTGCAGTTAGTATCTAGTCGTATCAGTTTGACCAGTTTATATTCGCTAGTACTAGTAATCTAGTAAGTACTCCACTCTATACTCGTATACGTATATGGGACGGAGAAGACTACGTACAGTACAATTTGTGCTGCGACCTGGAGATTGGGGACAATCATCATATTGTTCGCTGCATGTAGTATGCTAGTCAGATGTGAGTCAACTTATGGAGTATTAAACAGAGATTGTGTACAAATTTATGTTTAATCAAGTAAAGACACAAGAGCATCAAACTAGCTTTACAAATCATACTACTCCATATAAATTGTGGCTGTCTCTATAATACGGTGGACCTCGGGCTCGTTCAGATTAACCAGCATGTGGAAGATCTAGTCGGTTTGTCTTCCGAATCTCTGGAAGATCCATTCTGCCTCAATTCTTGATATGCAGCTGAAAGAAGAAGGGTGCTTCATAGAAATGGCAATGGAGAGAGAGAGAGAGAGCTGGGGATGGAGTACTAGGGTGTGGGGTGTGGGGGTCGCGTTTTCTCTAGCGAAGCTTGGGAACTCGTGGGCGGCTGCTGCAGCTGGTGTCTGGTCGTATCAGTTTGGCCAGTTTATATTCGCTAGTACTAGTACTCTAGTAAGTACTCCATTTTATACTCTTATACGTATATGGGACAGAGAAGACTACGTACAGTACAACTTGTGCTGCGACCTGGAGACTGGGGACAGTCATCATATTGTTCTTTGCATGCAGTATGCTAGTCAGATCTGAGTCAACTTATGGAGTATTAAACAGAGATTATGTACAAATTTATGTTTAATAAAGTAAATATACAAGAGCATAAAACTATCTCTATAAATCATACTACTCCATATTAAATACTATAGAAGAAATAGTTCAACGACCAACTGGGAGCTACTCCCATTACATACGGATTGCTACTCTAGTACTATAGAACATTTCTGGAGCAAATACATTGGCCGCATGGCCTTTTTCCTTTTTGAAATGCATAACCAGACTAGTTCCAATCTAGGGCGTTAGAGAAGCTTGGGATGAACCAAAGCGAAGTCTTCACGAATTAAGGTTCAATGCATTCATTTAGCATATTATGTGATGAGAAGGCTGTCGTGGTATTGCCGACCAGTACGCCATGGATGGGTCCTCACAGTGCGTGTTTAGAGACGTGGGGTAAGGCGGAAGGTTGGCCGGTACGAGGTAACACAGCTTACCCAGGTTCAGATCCCACGACGGTGGAGGAATCCTACTCCTGCTATAAATCACTATAATGGCAATACGCTGAGTTACAGGGATCGGTTCGCTGTGCCAGATATGAGTTAATTGGTACCCTAAAGGCTCCTCTAGGTCCAACTTATATAGTCGCTAGATCCTAGGGTTACAGGCAAAGTCCTAGCCGGACAGGTTATAGAGTCCTACACGGTACACAACTAGTCTAACGTGTCTTGCACTCCAAGGCTCCGGGTATGCTAGTGACTCCACATAGCCTTCCTTTATCCGGCATGGGTATCCCTTCTGGATCCATCTAACTGGGCCGCCCAACATGCCATTGGCCTTGCTACCGACTCTGGGCCACCCCGGTTATCCGGATTAGAGACATGCAATGGTGATACCCATTTAGCATATCCCCAACAGTAGCCCCAGAGAACTCCGAGATCTTGCGTCGTCTTGCCTCTTCAAACTGAATGCTCCGTCTAGATGGATGTCGGCAAATCTTCAAGCAATATCTTGTAGTCCTCCCAAGAACCCTGCAATGCTCTTCGTCTTCAACATGTAAGTAGGAGAACTGATGAATCTTCCATCATACTCTTCTTGTAGCCGGACTGGATCCGTCCATGCCGGAATCTTAAGATGGGATGGTTCACCTGCCGATGCCAGTAGAGTGACGTAGACCATAGGTCAGCGACGCCTCGTAACTCACACATGCAGATAATGTAATCATAGCCATTTTCCCGCGTGAAGGGTACAAAACATTGGCGGCGGTAGTGGGAACGTGGCGAAATTTACCCGCACGCGCACACACACGTTGTCCATGCAAAAATTGTTCGATCAACTTGCACGAATCTTGATGCTGAGTACTATAAATTATAATCGTGGTGATCTTTATATTTTTACCTCATTATTCCTCGCATCATCTTCTTCCTCTAGCCAGCGTCTCCTCAAGCTCTCTGCGCGCACAGAGAAACAACCCTAGATTTTTCTTCCAATCTCACAGCCACTCTTCCTCTACACCAATGGCTAGAAGTAGCACTAATCCATCCATGGTGGCGTTAGGCGTGGCTACGGTGAAGCCGAAGAGCTCCGTCTATGTTCCGCCGGAGGGCGTGGTGGTGCCGCGCACCACAGTGGTGGAATCCACAGGCGGCGACCATGTTCCAGCGGGGCTGGAACTACTAGATGAAGAGGCTGATTCCCACAAGGGGAATGGTGCGTCTCGGACATTGCCGAGAACGATCTCAAGGAGATGCTCGTCGAGGGGTATCTCCCTGCGACGGAAGGTCTGGTCTGGCGGACGGCGCCGGCCGGCGAGGTCGTCCCTTCTCCCCTTGTCAGAGAAAAGGTATACCTCAAAGCCCAACTGGTGCGCGACGTATCCCTCCTAGTCTCCGACTTCTTCATAGAAGTCCTTAGCCACTACCGGGTTCAAGCTCAGAACCTATCTCCGAATAGCATCCTCACGCTTATCAAATACGCGGCTCTTTGTGAGGGTTACCTAGGAATCAGGCCTAGGTTAGATCTGTTTATCTACTTCTTCACCGTCAAGAGGTTAGCTAGAGTGAGCAAGGATGAGCTTAGAAATTGCGGAACCATTAGCTTCAAGATCCGGCCTGACCGGCGGTTCCCCGACATCGTAGGCCACGAGTCCTGCATGAACTAGGAGAAGACATATTTCTATGGCCCAGATATCCCTCTGGCTGGACGAGAAAAATCATACTCGAACTTTGTCGATGGGGCCGCCGCTGAATCCCTGACATGGAGATCCCAAGACCTCCTCCCCTCCGACAATGAAGCCTCCCGCACCATAAGGCGGATCGAGTGGTTCATAGAGACGGATCTAACCAGCTTGGACCTAGCCATGTGCTGGTTCATCAGGCGGATTCAGCCTCTATAGCACCGCGTGAAGCTTATGCACGAATACTCCAAGGATAGGAAGGATAGCCTCCACATCTCCGAGGAAAACTTTTCGAGTGACTCCGTCAAGCTTCGCCTCAAGGACATAGTCAAGATGAAGAACAGGAAACGTGGCTTCACCATCACCTACGAAATGTTGGAGGGCGGCACCTGCCGAGAGGTACTTTTTTATTTTCTGTGTATGACATATACTCCAGTTCTTCCGTCTTGCCTTAACCATTGCGTCTAACACTTTGGGATTCACTTAGAATCTAAAGAATCTAGATGAAGATAGCATGGCTGCTTAAGTCTAAAACCCCAAGATGAAGGAAGTCACCATTGTGTCCGACGATGATGACCCGTTTGCACGAAAGTGGAAGAGCTCCACCTCTGACGCTGCCGACGGAGGCAAGAAGAATAAGATGGAGGGTGGAGCCTCCAAGAGATCCACCGCCTCCCTGGAGGTGGAGAAAAGAAGAATGATTGGTATCCCGTTGACCAAAGCACCAAGCATTGTGTAATCTTCTTAACATCCGACATTGTCTCCTGCTCGTCTTATTCCTGTACTTATACTTTTTGCATGTTTCAGGAAGAAGGCCAGTATAAGTTTGAAGAAGACCACAAAAACATTGAGGGCATGGAAGTGGATCCAGCTCCTTCTCAGGGAATCCCCGATGTTGCCGTGGAACTTGTCATTGTCGGTGAGATGGCGACACAAGAAAGCATGTTGTCCAAAGTGGCTGAAGCTCGGGCTAAGGATGCCACTGGTAAGGCAATGGTGGAAGGTGGAACTTCTGCCGTAGGCGGAGCCGTTGCACCCAAGACGTCATTAGAGCTCCGAAAGATCATATACCTGGTGCTTGCACCGAGTAGCTCAGCTCTGGCTCCTGGGGAAGTGTGACTTCTCCCACGTGTGGTCATGAGGAGCTGCTCAAGCAGGCGGAGATTCTGCGTGTAAACGGCCTTGCTTTTAGCAAGATATTCGCCGAGAGCGCCAGCAACCTCAAGGTCATTGCACTTGTAAGTTTTATATGCCTTTTGCATTTTATATGTAGTATCCCACTATAGCCCCTGAGGATTTAGATGGAAAACCATAGGTCTTTGGGTCTGAATGCTCTAAGAGTGACTAAGCTAAAAACATCGCACTGTAGCCCCCAAGTATGTAGTTTGAATGAATTATTCCGACTACATATTTTTAGAGTAGCATACACTAGCATACACAGTGTTTGGAATTTTCAATACTGTAGCCCCAAGCCTCTAGTTGAAACAAAATTAGTTCCGACTAGATGCTTAAAGATAGACTAAGCATATTGTCGAGTTAAAAAATTCGTAATGTAGCCCCCAAGCCTCTAGGTGGATAGTTATCCTACTAGAAGCTTCAAGTAGACTAAGTAACTTTAATCTTTTTGCAGAATGAGAATGCTAGGTGGGGTGTCGCCAACAACAAGTTCCACAAGATGCGTGCTGATCTCGAAGCTGAAAAGGGTAAAACCGCCTTCTTGAAGGATCAAATCACCAAGAGAAAGAGTTTGTTTTTCTTTTCAATTTCACACTTAAAATTGGTCTTGTGCCATTAACTTCCAACTACTCATTGTGCTCTGTCATTTATCCGACATGCAGAAGCTATTGCCAAGGCGAAGGATATTGTCGAGCAATCCAAGAACATACAACATCTGGATAGCGAGAACAAAATCCTTAAGCAGGAGAGAGCTGAATCTTTGAAGATGCACGAGGATGCTATGAAGGCCATGCAGGAGTCTGCTAACAGAGAGATCAACTGCCTGAAGGAGGAAATTGAAATCCTCAAGGAGCAGAACAAAGCTACCGCCGAGCAGAATACGCGCAACCTTGACGCTTACAAGGTCCTCCGACAAGAACGGGACTCCATGGCGGAGACTCTGCAGCAAGCTGAGGATAGAATCTTTGGTAATAAATCTCCGTCTTGTACTTCTACAGGCCAGGTACTATGAACTTTTTGTTGTGTTGAACTCATGTACTCCATTGCTTGGCCAGAAATGCAGCTCCTATTGGTTTAACCAATAATCCTCCTCCTCCAATGGAATGCATGATTCTTTCTGGCAACTTCATCATCACCGCCATCACCCAAGCAAAAGAAATTGCTAAGCCCTTGAACATCAACATTAAAGCGGTGGACTCCATCATGAAGTAATCGGAGATCCTATGCCAAGCCCCCAAGCGGATCGTAAGCTGGAATGCTTCATGTACACGGGCTGGCGCAAGTATGTCGCTGGCAATTATAAAGGCTCACTATGATGATGCCGAGATCAACACGGTGACCTCTGGCTATCCCGACATAGACGATGATGGCCAGAAGATCGATCATGGAGCTATCTGGTTATCGCTCGCGGGCTATGACACCAAGGTCGCCAAGTTGGTGGATGCAAACACCTTTCTACCTATTGAGGTCATCGACGCCGACCAATCCAGCTCCTCCGAGTCCCTCAAGACTACCGACTTCGTTGATGACCAAGAGGATTCTCTTTCTGCTGATGATGTTACTTCGAAGTCTCCTGCGCCAGAGGAATGAAAAAAACTTATGTCATATTTGTTTCCTCTGGGTGTATGTATGCAGAAAAACTATGGGTTTAACCTTAGGCGGAAAACAATAGCTATATGTTTACTGCTACTTAAGTACTAGTTCTAGCATGTATATATTTTTAAGCAAGTTCTGGATTATCCATTGCACTGGTTTTTATGCTTGACTTTTCATGAGTGGGAAGACCCGTAGTCGGAACTATGCGCTCAAGCGATGATGCCCAATGGCACCATCAAGAACCTAAGCACAAAATCGCCGACTTCGAGTGCCTAAAGTCACTACTCCAGAATTCACACAAAAACAACAAAGAACGTGTAGACCAGAAAACTTAAGCTAATGCCCGTAGGCAGAATTTTCACAAGTGAAAATTCAGAACTTACGCATAAAGGTTTTATACGATACAAAAATGAACACTAAAGGAGGTAAAAGACTCAAGCATATGAGTGAAACAAAGAGCTTTATTTCATTGATCATATAAGAGGTACATAGTAGATTAAAAATATGCTAAGTGTAAAAAAGACGTAGCTGTGATATGTTCCATGGCCGATCAAGCTCCGGGTAGTCATCATCCGGGTCACGTCGCTTATGCTTATGATCCTCGTTTGGTCTATCCTCTAGTTCACGATTGCCAACGAGATAGTAAGACCCATTGAGTAGCGCCTTGCTAATGATGAAAGGTCCTTCCCATGACGGTGATAATTTCTATGATTTCTTTTGCTTAAGTCGCAGCACCAAATCTCCGTCTTTAAACGAGCGATGTCGAACGTGGCGACTATGGTAGCTGCGTAGCTTCTGCTAGTAGATGGTGGATCTTTGGCATGCCAATACGCGCACTTCCTCGAGAAGTTCTACATCTAGGTGTCTGGATTTTTTAGCTTCATCTTCGTCGTAGGTGGCAACTCTTGGTGAATTGTGGAGGATGTTGGAAGGCAGGATGGCCTCTGCTCCATATACCATGAAATAAGGGGTGTAGCCGGTGGATCAGTTGGGTGTAGTTCGTAGACTCCACAGAATAGATGGTAATTCCTCCGCCCAGGCCCAGCTGCTCTATGTAGCAGTGCCTCTAGACGTGGCTTGATTCCCTGCAGAATTAATCCATTGGCTCACTCAACTTGCACATTGGACTATGGATGTTCCACAGATGCCAAGTCAATTCGGATGATCTTCTCCCAAGAATAGGCTCCCACTTCTCCGAGTGACAAGTTGCTGCCATTATCGGTGATAATGCTATGTGGGAGACCAAATCTCACCACTAGATCCCGGACAAACCTAAGGGCGGTTTCCCCATCAAACTTTCTAATGGGTTTAGCTTCTATCCATTTGGTGAATTTATCAACTGCTACTAGCAGATGTGTAAACCCACAAGGTGTTGTATGTACTGGACCAACCATGTCTAGCCCCAGACTGCAAACGGCCAAGTTATTTGTATTGTTTGCAATTCCTGAGATGGTACATGTGGTTGTCGGGCATAATAGTAGCATCCCATGCATGTCTCAACCAGCTTGTCTGCGTCTGCCTTCGCGGTTAGCTAGTAGAATCCTTGCCGGAAGGATTTGGAGTCCAACGATCAAGGAGCGGTGTGATGCCTGCAATCTCCAAGATGGATCTCACGAAGGATTTCAACACCTTCTTGTTGGGAAACACACTTTAGGTATACATCAGTGGTGCTTCTTTTATAGAGATGTCCATTGATTATGGTATACCCTTCGCTCGACATACTACTTGTCGACTTTCGACCTCAGCGATAGGCAAATTTCTGTGTATGAGATATTCCATGAACGGTTTTGTCCAAGACGGAGGGACCTTTGTTACTATATGAACAAAAGAGTCAACTCTCTCCGGGTTCTCTGGGTCCGCTCCCTTCATGGATGGTGTCTGGAGATGCTCCAGAAAAATTCCAGGCGGAATTGGTTTGCGCCCTGATCCAAGCTTTGACAGCAGATCAGCCGCCTCATTTTCCTCCCTATTGACATACTTGACTTCGTAGCCCTCGAAGAACTTGGCTATCTCGTCTACTTCGTCTCGATATGTCGCCATCATAGGGTTTCGCGCAATCCAGGTGCCATCTACTTGCTGGGCAACCAAGTCGGAATCTCCACAGCAAACTATGCGCTTGATACCAATATCCTTGGCTACGCGAAGTCCGTGAATGAGTGCTTCATATTCCACCATGTTATTTGTAGCCTCAAAGTGGATCTGCAGAATGTAGTGTAGCTTTTCCCCTGTTGGTGACTATAGAAATACACCATCCCTCGAGCAGTAGAGTAGCTTTGATCCATAAAAGTAAATCACCCAGTATTCTGGCTCTGGTACAAGGGTAGCATCTGGCATCTCCGTCCAATATACGATGAAATCCGCCAAGACCTGTGATTTGATAGTGTCGCGTCTCTTCTAGGTGATCTCGAAGGCGGCAAGTTAAATGCTCCACTTCGCAACCCTTCCTTTAGCGTCGTTGTTATTGATGATGTCGGACATTGGAGCTTTGCTCACAACTGTGATATGGTGCTCCTAGAAATAGTGCCTTAGCTTCCGAGAAGCAAGGAACACTCCATAAGCTAGCTTCTGGTAGTGCGGGTAACGCTGCTTGGACTCCGTAAAGACCTTGCTTACATAGTAAATTGGTCATTGCACTCCGTACTCATGCGTTGGTTCTTTCCGCTCCACCATGATGACGATGCTGATTGCCCAGTTAGTGGCCGCCATGTAAATCAACATAGGCTCGGGCGCTGCGAGCACAGGTGCAGAGGAGAGTATCTCCTTTATCTTCTTAAGCACAGTATCTACTTCGTTCGTCCATGTAAATTTGTCCGCCTTCTTCAGCAACTTATACAGCAATAGAGCCTTCTCTCCAAGTCATCTAACAAACCGTCTTACTGCTACGATGCAGCCTGTTAGCCGTTGGATGTCCCTCAGGCATGTCGGATGGTTTATGTTTAGGATTGCTTTAATTTTCTCCGGGTTGACCTCGATTCCATGCTGGGAAACGATGAAGCCCAACAATTTGACGGCTGGAACCCCGAAGACGCACTTCTTTGTGTTAAGCATCATGTTGTATTTTCGGAGATTATCAAAGGTTTCTCTTAAGTCGGAGATTGAGTCATTTTACTTTTTAGACATCACCGCTATATCGTCCACATATGCGTGAACATTCCGACCAATTTGATTGTGTAGGCAATGATGCATAGTCCGCTGGTACGTAGCACTTGCGTTTTTCAGCCCGAAGGGCATCGTGACATAGCAAAACGTGTTGTAAGGTGTGGTGAACGAAGTGGCCAATTGGTCCGACTTCCTCATTTTTATCTGGTGGTATCCTGAGTATGCATCTAGAAAACACAAAAGTTCCAAGCCAGCCGTCGAGTCAATGACTTCATAAATGCCAGGCAAAGCAAACAGATCTTTCGTACACGCTTTGTTCAAGCTGGTGTAATCAATGCACATTCTTAATTCTTTGGTTCCCTTTTTGGGGAAAAGTACATGATTGGCCACCCATCGGGTGTGAAGGACTTTCCGGATAAAACTAACCTTAAGTAACCTAGCTATCTCTTTGCCTATGGCGCGTCTCTTCTCGTCTCCGAAGCATCGTGGAGGTTGTTTCACCGGTTTGCATTTTGGATCAATATTCAAGCTGTGCTCGGCAAGTTCCCTAGGTACACCTTTCATGTCGGCAGGTTGCCAGGCAAAGACGTCCCTATTCTCACGGAGGAACTCGACGAGAATGCTTGCCTATTTAGGGTCCAGGTTTGTCCCAATGGCGGTGGTCTTGGAGGCATCGCCTACCACAAGTTCCACTGACTTGGTCTCGATGGCGGCCTTGAAGGCGGGATCGGAGTCAGAAATCTGCTTCTTTGATGCTGGCATCTCCGAGGCATCGACCTTGCTCTGGATCTCCTTGAACTCTTCGCTTTAGAGGATAGCTTCAGCAAAGGCTGCTTCTCCAATCTCGTAGTCCCTTGCTTTTGTAAAGGTTCCAGACACGGTGATGACGCCGTTTGGTCCGGGTATGTTGAGCTTGTTATGGACGAAGCATGGTTTGGCCATGAAGGCGTGGAAGATGTCGCGTCCGAATATGACGTGGTACACACTTTTGAAGGGGACCACTTCAAAGTTCATGCGTTCTTGGTGGTAATTGTTAACATTACCAAAAGCGACCGGAAGCATGATGCACCCAAGGTCCGAGCCTCCCGGCCAGGAACTATGCCATGGAACACGGTGCTGGTCCACCTTTGGTTGGTCTCCATAAAGTTCATCTTGTGCAGTGTATCCAGGTACATGATGTTAATGATGCTTCCACTGTCCACCATGCACTTGGTGAGCTCATTGCCGTCAATCAAAGGGTTGATGACCATGGCGTATTGGTTCTCCGTTGGGATGAGGTTTGGGTGATCCTTCCTGTCCCAAGTACTTGAAACTTCCGACCAGCGCAGGTATTGGGGGATTGGGGATAGGGTGGCCATTAGTATCCTCAACAAGGTTTTCTGTGCCTGGACAGTTGGGGTGCCAAGGAAAGTGTGGTAGACGGGGGACTTCTTCTCGAAGGGGTTCCTGCCTTTGCCATCGCCCTTGTCAGCGTTCTTGGGGTCAACGTCCTCGTCCATGTCACTTGAATCCTTGGACTCCTCTTCATTCTTCTTCCCTTTGCCCTTGCCTCGTGGTCTGTTCTTCTGGTTTCATTTGTAGCCGGACTCCGGGTATTCCTTGAGGTCATTGGCGAACTTGCAATGGTGATTGGTGTGAGTGGCTTTGACATTGGCGTCTACGTGTACAAGGCATGGCATATCACGGTACTCCTTGTATGTTTGGGGAACGCAGGGCGCTATCTGGGTAGTTTCACTAACTCGCTGCTGCCCACGACCAGCCCCCATCCTAGGCCACGCTATCCGCCATCACCTCGTCCTGCAAACGTCATCACGACCATGTCGGAGGCTGGCTTTTCTTCTAGAGGACTCTTCCGCTTGGTGCTGTTATTCCTCTTGGCTAGGGTTGGGATGGCCATTGCCGGCAAGGAGCCGCGAGCATCGTCGTCAGTAGCCGCAAACTCACTAGCGAGAGCGATCATCTGATTGAGATCTATTCTGTGATTGTCCTGCAGGCGCTTCAGCTTATGTAGGAGCAATGTACCCTTCTCCAAACTATCAATGTAGGCGGCCATAGAGGTCTGATCGTGCTCTCCTGTGCAGGAATTTTTCATATCGAGCCAATGGGAGAGGTAGGCTCAAGATGTCTCATATTTCTCTTGCACGCACCGCTGTAGATCGCCAATAGTGCAGGGACGCTTATACGTACCCTCGAAGTTTTTGGTGAATGCTTATTGCATGTCCAGCCAGTTGTAGATGAACTTCTCATGCAAGTCATCAATCCATTAGCGAGTTGTGCCCGTCAACATCAGTGCGAGGTACTTGATGGCAACGTTGGGGTTTCCGCCGGCGATCTCCACCGCATTGCTGTAATCCTGCAACCATGTGGTTGGTTTCGCGGTGTCGTCACAGGGCTTGATCGTCTTGTCAATCTGGAAACCCTTGGTGTAATTTGCGGTCCAAATTATAGGTCCAAAGCAACGTGGTCCCAGGTACTGTCCTTCCTGGGCCTTGTGAATCTTTTCCAGGCGTGAGCGTGCATCATATGGCTCCGGGCTTGTTCTTTTCTTCTTGACACCAGGGGATGGGCTGCATGAACAACGTGGGCCTCCTCCACCATGGTGGCTTCTAGGTGGCGATGGAGTCGGAGGTGGCAGTGGGTTAGCATTCTTGTTGTTACCCTCCTGCGATGCCTCGTGTCTGTCGCGGTTGCTTGTCGGACGTGGAGGGTCGTGACGTGACCTGCTCTTTTGTACTTGGTTGTTGTTGCGCTCTCCATCATGATGGGACTGCTCCGTGTTGTCGCGAATGACGATGCCACCCTGAGGGCGTCTTGGTGGAGGCATGCTCATACGGTGGTGAGCCTTTGGGTGTTCGCGATGTTGGGGATATCGGGGCGGTGGAGATGGGTGACGAGGATGAGCCTTTCCTCCGTGGTTGGAGGATATGGGATATCATCCTTCATGTTGCATGCATCCCTCCGTCTTTGCTCTGATGAACCCGTCTGGGACCCAACATCATGAGGAGATCTCTCCCTTGGTGCCTTAGGATTTCTAGACTCGCAATATGTTGGGTCGGACTCAAGCCTTTGAGAGGTAGCCTTTTCATGCTGTTTGACCGCCTTTGCTTCAAGGTCATAGACCTGTTCCACAGCTGCGGGTGATCTATCCTGCTCCAGTAGGGTCTTGGCGACGACTAAGTTGAAGATAGGAGTGGGCATGACCTTCCTACCCTCGTTGTCAATGCATGGCTTAGCTTGTGGAGGCTTCAGGGTAGCCCATCCTAGATTGCGCCGTACACCAGGATCATTGATGATGCGAGCTAGAGATTTCCTAGCCTTCTGCTGCTTGAGCAAAGTCTTGTACTTGGCCTTCATAGATCTAGATTTCTCGATTGACTTTCGTGCCTTGGCTAGATCTTGATCTAACTTTGCGCCCTACTCCGTGATGGCCTGTGATTCCTCCAGTAGCTACTGAAGCTTCTTGTGAAGCTAGAATACGTTGCGTATATAAGCCACAGTCATGGGATCGACGATCAAATTGTCGTACATCACTCTATCAGCTGGAGTGATTTGGGTAGCCACAGACGTAGATGCTGGAGGCGGCGGATCTGCGGTGTTGGGGTTACTCGGACCGATGTTGAGTTCCTATGGCTGCTGCACTGTCTTAGGCGGAGGTGGCATGGCCTTTGCGTCATCATTGTCGGCAGCATCGGTTGATACCTTCGCCTTTTCCAGCGCCTTAGGCGGAGCTTGTCCGGGTTGGTATTCTTCCATCACGCTACCAATGGAGACGAATACCTCTCGGGATGTGATGGCATTGTCGGCCGGCTCCTCACGCTTGATGTCTTCCTCCATCTCCTGCATGGCAGAGTCGAGTTCCTCCAGGTTGATGTCAATCTCCTCCGAGTCCACACTGATGTCGGTGTAGAGCACATACAAAATGGAGTCGGAGGGTGCGGGGGCTTCCTCGATGACGTAAGAAGATGTTGAGGATGCAGGGACATTGACTAGAGGCGGTGGCGGCGGTGGCTGATGCGGCGGGGTGCCGGGTACGGCTACGAGCACTGCCTGAGCTTCTGCTTCAGCAGCCACGTATTTATTGACGGTGTCAACCATGCCCTCGAAAGTGAGGCGTCCCAAGGCTTGCTGCCGCCTTAGCGTATGCCGGAGAAGTGTACCGCAGTCTAGTCCTTCCACAAAGTGATAAATAGCATCATCACTGTGGTAATGTTCCAGATCGGCTCGTATATGGAGCCACTAGGCGAGGTAATCGCAGGGGTTTTCACCCTCTCTCTGAACGCAACACGCTAGATCGAAGATAGTCACCAAGCCAAAGAACTTTGATCTCTGCTTTCCAGACACACGGGCGAAGCTGGCGGATTTGCATCGATCTTCCATCATTATATCCTGCACGGGGGCGGTTTGGGTGGGCCTTGATTTTTTTCGATTTATGCTGGCAAACTCCAAAGAGAGATCCGACTTTGATCCTTCCGCGAATGTATCCTGCCCGTAGGCGGTCCATGCGGGCCTTGACGATCCTCCGACTCCCAGGGAAATAGTGCCTGAGTCGGTTTCGCCGATGAAGAGGTGGATGTCCCCGATTGGGACGATCAAGCAGAGGGTGGGGTTCGTCTTTGCCAGGATCCATAATTCGTCGGGAGGAATGATCGGAACGTTGCGGAAGAAGAGAACACGGCCGATGGCTACGGTTTCGCCGATTCCCGCGAGGAGCTTGGAACTCGCCCGTTGTAGAGCCTGAAGCGCCTCTTGCCCCACGGTGGGCGCGAACTGTCGTGGTATTTCCGACGAGTATGCCATGGAGGTGTCCTCACTATGCGTGTTTAGAGACGTGGGGTAAGGCGGAAGGTTGGAGGGTATGAGGTAACACAGCTTACCCAGGTTCAGATCCCACGACGGTGGCGGAATCCTACTCCTGCTACAAATCACTATACTGGCAATACGCCAAGTTACAGGGATTGGTTCGCTGTGTGAGGTATGAGTTAATTGGTGACCTAAAGGCTCCTCTAGGTCCGGCTTATATAGTCGCCAGATCCTAGCGTTATAGGCAAAGTCCTAGCCGGACAGGTTACAGAGTCCTACACGGTACACAACTAGTCTAACGTGTCTTGTACTCCAAGGCTCCGGGTACGCTGGTGACTCCATGTAGCCTTCCTTTATCCGGCATGGGCATCCCTTCTGGATCCATCTAACTGGGCCACCCACCAGGCCATAGGACTTGCTACCGACTATGGGCCACCCGGGTTATCCGTATTAGAGACATGCAGTGGTGATACCCATTTATCATATCCCCAACAAAGGCAGTATTTGTTGATAAACCAACAGAGGCGTCCATACCAATAAGACTGAAGCGGCATATTTTTTTGGAGATATGCCCAAGAGGCAATAATAAAAGTAGTTATTTTTATATATTGGTGTTTATGATAAATGTTTACATCAACTGTTGATGATCAATAAGACGGTTCCCATAAGCCGGTGAGGGAGGAAAATGGCTCTCTCCACCTCCACCCCCACCTCCACCTCGGTGATCATGGCTTCTAATTCCTTGCCATGGAAGGACTTCTCCACTGGTATTTCTCCCAGGCCTTGCCATTTAGGAGCAGGTGCGTCGATGTTTTGGTACTTCGGTTCACTTCTCTCCCTCCTTCGGCAAAGAGTTATTTCTAGTGGTCTCATTCTCTTATGCCTCTTTTCCTTTGACTGAAGAATCTGTGAGTTTGGCTCTGCAATGCTGTTTGGGTGGTAATTGCCATCTCTACAAGGTTTTCAAATTGAGTGATCAAAGGTTTAGGTTTTCGGTGGCCTCTAATCAGGTGGGTCATTTCATCTATGGATTGAAGGATCGTGTCTGGCCTAATTTCATCTGTCATTTCTCTATGTTCAGAGGAACTCACCCATCGATCTCTGGCTTTCTTCCTTCTGATAATTGGCCGGTGAAATCATATAAGGAAAATGTAGATCTGTCACAACGTAGTCATACCAATTTGAAATTCAGTTTAAGTTCCCTGGTGGAAAATGCAAGGATGGTTTCATCTGGTCGCTCTGCTCATATTTTATCCAAGTTTGCTCTTAATGAGTCTATGGTTAATTTGGATTCCTTTGGTCATAATTCGGTTAATGTCGCTTCTTCTTCAAGGACATCTGAGGATCACCGTCGGCGATCACCTGATCACATTTTATTTGGCAAGTTCACTGATCTGGTTTTGGTGGATCAGAACAACTTTTCAAATTTGAAGTTTGTCAACGATAGTTTCCTCTGCAAAATGTGTGATCGCCTGCCTATTCTGTTGCTCGAACAGTTGGAAGATTTCCGTGCTTCTGGATACTCTAATAAGGAAATTATGAATATCCTTAAACTACCAATTTTACCCCCCAAAGATTTGGTGTTTGAATTTATTGGCAGGTGATCCCAGTGTGGACTCTCTGATCATCTGTCTAAGTGCTACCTAGGTTTTTTTTGAATTATCGCGAGCTGGGCCGAAAATGTGATGTCTGCATTTGGCACTGCGAGCCCTCCTGCGCTTCCTGTCTGGCCCAGGGTCACCGTGCCAAAGATTGTGTTGTTGGGCTGCGATGTCTGCTTTGCAAGGAGCTGGGTCATTGGTCCAAACAGTGTCATCTTAACAAGAAGTTGGTCCGACAAATCTGGAAACCAAAACAAAAACATATCGGGCAGAATCGGACCGATTTAATGGGTCGGAAAATCTGGGTTGTTAAGAACCAAAACAAGCTCCGTGCAGATATTCCCCAAACCCCTGTCTCTTCGCCTTCGGAGCTTCCGGCAGAAACCTCTACAGTAAACCTTGGATGCGAGATTGCAACGGCGAACTTCCCGGTGAATCCTCTGGCTTTCATCCCGAACGGTATGTCTATTGACCATGGCCTTGTTGATCGACACGTTCGCTCTGTTCTTGTGGTTGATCCTTCAGCGCCTTTGAACCACGACAATGTGGTAATTGCTGAACCAAAACGCTTTATCCCTATCCAGTTTAGATCTGACATGAGAAACACTATTGAGCGTCTATTGAATGAGAGTGGTTTTGAGGTTGCACAAAGTGATGATCACCCTTTTGGCCTTGGTAGTTTCACTCTGGTTGACACTCTGAAAGCTAACACTATAGTTGGAACCACCTTTGAAGTTGATGATATCACATCTGTCACTTTTGTGAAGCATGACCAGGCTAGGAATCGTATGCTTGCCTCTTTTGGTCGACAAACTTGGATGCTATTCCTGGGTTTTTCTACAGATTATCAGACCAATTTCTATATTTGTAGTGTTGTTGAGAATTTTGGGCTTCTCACCCTGTGGCACAGGCCAAGAGAACACTTGAAATTTGTCTTAGTTAAGGTGGCTGTTGCAAACCCAAAATATATCCCTAAAAGATTTGTGATATCTCAGTTAGGTGGTGCTAGGAATTCTTGGACTATACCAGTTTATATCCTTCGCAGTAGTGACTGGAATGCACACATTCA
This sequence comes from Avena sativa, assembly GCA_916181665.1. Lineage (NCBI taxonomy): Eukaryota > Viridiplantae > Streptophyta > Magnoliopsida > Poales > Poaceae > Avena > Avena sativa. The sequence goes on from OV702280.1 coordinate 144,824,922, forward strand.
TGACCTCCCACCACCCGATGAGGACCCATAACCTGAAGATAGAAACCCTCATCCTTTCTATGGTCTAGAACAAACAGATGAGCAAATTTATCAGCAACAGTTGGCAGCTTGGCTACAATAGCATGGAGTTCATGGGGGTCAGGGGAACAATAACAACCATGGTCATCAACATGCACCTTTACAGAATGCTCAACTTGATCAGGTAATGGCTGGGGATGCTGTAGATGTTGCTGTCTCACCACCTCTCTACAATTTCCAAGCCATCTTGCGTGAGCAAGGTGTTACTGTTGAAGCTGGTATCCCACCACCTGCTACCAATATTTCTGATAGCCCTTTGACAGCATGGAATGATAATGTGGATAGCCGTATGTCTGAGGATCTCTCCCCCTCTAACTCTATCATTGTGAATGCTATTCAAACTGAACCTGAGTCACTCTTTGCTGCAAATGCTTTAGCTCTATCTTGTTTACATTCTCCTAAGGCTACTGGAAATACCTAGTCTTCCTGTGAAGTGGATAATTTGTACTTTGCCAAAGCATTGGTCTGTGGTTTAAACCCCTTTTAAAATGATACTGGGCTCAAAATAACTATTATTCAGAATGCACTAGCCCAGATTTTAAAGCAGGAAATTTGGGTTGACAAGAGACTTCTTTCTTCCTTGTCTGCTTTTAACAATGTCAAACTGGTGCTTGGAAAGAGAATCCTCTCTGCCCCATTTGCCAGAAATGTTATTAGGAAGAATGGTATAATCTTACTCCCTCCAAGGATGTGGTTATTCTGCCAGAAGGGGGACATGTGGATCTGGGCATCAAAGAGGTGCCTATTTTTGACATCAGTGTTAACTCTCAATTCCTTGACAAAGTGGCTGATGTTACTAATCTGAATATGCCTATATTAACTTCCCAGGTTAGAAGGAGTCCAAGAAGCACCAAATATGATGGTTTCAAGGTCTAGATGCCAGTAGATGGAAAGAAGTGTAAATCCATGGTTAATCCAAGAAAATTTCCAACTGTTATTGAAGCTAATGATATTCAGATCCCTGCTAGACATGTTTAGGTAGTGACAAATATTGAAGAGGTTGATGCTGCTATTCCACCACCCACCCCTCTGGCTATGGTGCAGGACATTGGTGTGAAGCTTTGTGGAGTCCCTGAAAAGGAGCTTACTGCTACGAAGCTCCTTACTGCTCCTTAGGAAGGGAAGAAATAAGTGTTTCTTTGCTGTAATGAATAAGTCCAAAAAATGGGTTGTTTTATGTTGGAACATTAGAGGTCTCAATGCTAGAGACAAGCAGCTTGCATTGTTAAATGCCATAAATTCTAGTGGTTGTGCTGTAGTTTGTCTGCAAGAAACCAAGAAATATCATTTTGATTTGGCTTTTATCAAGTCCTATTGTCCTAAGAGGTTTGACGATTTTGCTTATATTCCTTCCAATGGTGCCTTTGGGGGCCTTATTTTTATTTGGAACAGTTCTGTCTTTTCTGGAATGGTTATGCATTATGTACCTTTTTCTATCTATGTTCATTTCACTTATACTCAATCTACTTTAGACTGGACTCTGGTTAATGTGCATGGACCTTGTAATGGCACTCAAAGGGAAGAATATGTTGATTTGCTAATGAATATCCAAATCCCTGATGATGAGGACTAGTTAATAATGGGAGACTTCAACTTCATAAGATCACCAGAAAATAGAAACAAACCGGGAGGAAATGTTCAAGACATGTTCACTTTCAATGAGTTTATTAGATTGCAAAATCTCACTGAAATTCCCATAAAAGGGAAAAAAATTACATGAAGTAATATGCAAGCTGATCCTCTATTGGAACAATTAGATTGGGTTTTTTCATCTCTTCATTGGAATGAACCATACCCTTCTACCTTTGTCACGGACCAGGGTAAACCTACTTCTGATCATACTCCATGTGTTATTACCATCCAGACATCTATTCCAGGAAGTAATGTTTTCAGATTTGAATCCTTTTAGAATACCCATTCTGGTTTCCTTGATACTATGGCTAAAAGTTGGAATAAGCCTATTTTTATAGGAAATAGTGCTCCTGTTCTAAATGCTAAATTTAAAAGGCTTAGATATGATCTCAAACATTGGAGCAAGTCTATCTCCAAAATTTCTAACTGTATTGATAACTCAAATAGATATCTAATGGAAATAGATAAGAGTGAGGACAAGAGGCAGTTAACTGTACCTGAAGCAACTTTCGTCAAATTCTTAAGAATCATATTCTTACTTTGCTTGACTATAAGAGGCAGTATTGGAAGGCTAGATGTACTGTTAGATGGACAAAATTTGGGCATGAGAACTCTAAGTTTTTTCATGACATGGCTACTGAAAGGTATAGAAGGAATAACATTTCCCACCTAAATTTGAACAATGGTAATGTGGCAAGTTCACATGATGACAAAGAAAAGGCAATTTTCCAAGCTTTTAAAGAGAGAATAGGCACTGCACAAAATCCTCAAATGCTTATGGATTTGACTGATCTAATTATGCCTATTGAAGGACTTGGGAAACATTATGAAACCTTCTTATTTGAATAGATTGACCTGGTAGTCAAGCAAATGCCTCCTGATAAAGCACCAGGACCTGATGGGTTTAATGGTCACTTCATCAAAACTTGTTGGCACATCATCAAGGAGGATATATATAAACATTGTCAGGATTTTCAGTCTGGCAACCTTAATATGGAAAGAATAAACATGGGATATATTAATCTTATTCCCAAAAAGAGTGCACCTGAATCTATGGATGATTTTAGACCTATCATCCTTCTTAATTGTTGCCTCAAAATCATTACAAAAATTCTTGCAAATAGGTTACAGAAAGTGGTTCTTGAAATTGTACATAAGAATCAATATAGTTTTCTTAAAGGTAGAATTATCCAGGATTGTTTGGCTTGGGACTTTGAGTTTATACACCAATGTGAGCAATCTAAGAGGGAAATAATTCTACTCAAGCTAGATTTTTCAAAGGCTTTTGACACAATTGACCATCAGGACATGATTAAAATAATGAAACAAATGGGATTTGATGCCAAATGGCTTAAGTGGATTGACATTATCTTTGGATTCGGGAAATCTTCTGTTTTGCTGAATGGTGTTCCTGGCAGACAATTTCACTGTAAAAGGGGTGTCAGGCAAGGAGACCCTCTGTCTCCTCTTATCTTTGTTTTAGCTGCTGACCTGTTGCAGTCTGCAATTAACAAAGCACTTAGTTTTAATAGACCGGAACCACCTATTCCCTGCATCTCTAACATGGAATATGCTGATGATACCATTATTATCATGCCTGCTAATATTAGTCAAGTTACTACAATGAAAAATATTCTTGATACCTATGCTCCTTCCACTTGTCTCCATATCAATTATAGTAAATCTATTATGATCCCTATGAATATAAATGATCAGTTAACAATGGATCTTGCTAGCCTTCTTGGTTGTGTGGTTGGGAAAATGCCCTTTACTTATTTAGGTCTACCTCTAGGGACTACTAAACCAACGGTGACTGATTTCTTTCCCCTGCTGGACAGGGTTGAAAAGAACCTCTCTACCAATTACATGTTGATGTCCTGTAGTGGCAGGACAACTCTCATAAACTCTTTGCTAACCTCTATTATCATGTTCCCAATGTGCACTCTTAAAATCTCAGCAAAAAATAGTTGAGTATATTGATAAGATTAGAACGCGCTGTCTATGGAATAAGAAAGATGAGGTTGGAGAACATTGCAATGCATTGATTGCCTGGGACAAGGTTTGCAGACCAAAAAATAAAGAGGTATGGGTGTGATGAAACTCAAGATTCAGAATGAATCACTCTTACTGAAGTTTCTTCATAAATTTTACAACAAAGTGGAAACTCCTTGGGTCTCTCTCATTTGGGACACTTATTATAATGGGAAAGTACCTCATGCATGTGATCCTCGTGGTTCCTTTGGGTGGAAAGATATTGTTAAGTTATTCCCAATTTACAGGGGGATAACTGTCTGCAAAGTGAAATCTGGTAACACTGTGTTGATGTGGAAGGACAACTAGATTGATGGTGTGGCATCTGAAATGTTTCCTAGAGCCTTCTATTTTACAACTAAGGAAGATTGTTTTATCACAGAATTTCTTACTGCTCCTGACCTTGCCACACATTTTAATCTGCCTGTTACTACACAAGCTATGGATGAATTGAAAGAACTTCAAGGAAAAGTTTGGAGTGTAGAACGGAATGATTTGAACAAGGATCTATGGACATACACCTGGGGGTCAGAAAATTTCAAAGCAAGCATGTTTTATCATTTCTGTTTCAGGACTATGGAACCACACATCTCCTTTAAATGGTTATGGAGGAGTAAATGCACACCAAATAAAAAAAATTCTGTTGGTTATTACTCTCAAACAGATTGGATACTAAAAATATGCTCAAACATCGTCATTACAACAATGTTTCTAGTTTTGACTGCCTCATATGTAACAATAACCTTGAAGAGACTGTAGAGCATCTTTTCTTCGGTTGCATGTTCAGCAAACAGTGTTGGCAAGTGCTTCAGATTGGCTGGGATAATCATGGGGATCGTCTACACCTCATTGAGCAAGGAAGGAAGAATTATACGAGAAAGATGTTCATGGAGATATTTATTGTAGCAGCCTGGAACATTTGGAAAGAGAGGAATGATCTCTGCTTCAATAATGTCATACCCTCCATTGCTTCATGAAAGACAGATTCCAGCAGGACCTCAGGCTTCTGGTGCATAGAACTAAACCTGAATTTCATCAGGGAATTCATAACCTTTGCAATTATTTTTAACTCTTTGTAATTCTCTGTTTAGCTAAAAACCCCTTTACCCCCCCCCTGTATTTCCTTCCTGCCACAGGCACACAAAATGTAAACTCTCTCTGGCTTCCCCATCTTGGGGAATCCTGAAGTAATACAAAGATACTAGAGGATTTCCCTACTGTCATTAGTTTAAAAAAAATGAGAAATGTTTACATTCATGATATAACTGTATTAACCTTAAAGATTAATACTTGTGTGATTTAAACTTGTTAGAGTTACTAGTAAAGCCTCTTTTTTAATACTAGCTTGTTGGTTAATAGATGATCATGGTTTCCTGATCATGAATATTTAGATGTTTATAACAACAAGATCATATCATTAGGAGATTGGTGTGATGGACATACTCCTATAGTTAAGCGTATCATAAGGATCAAAGTCATTTCAATAGTTCGTTTGCTATAAGCTTTCAGATACATAGTAACCTAAATCCTTCGACCATGAGATCATGTTAATCACCATCACCGGATGGATGCTTTGATCACATCAAACACCACTTCGTAACGGGTTGGTTATAAAGGTGGCATTGAGTGTTCTGAAAGTATGTGTTGATGCACATGGATCAAGAGTGGGATTTTTCCATCCATATGACGGATAGATATACTCTGGGCCCTCTCAGTGGAATGTCACCCAATTAGCTTGCAAGAATGTGACTAGCTCACAAGGGATCACATATCACACGAACAAGAAAAGAGTACTTATCGGTAACAAGGTTGAACTAGGTATGCAGAGATACCCACGATCAAACCTCGGATAAGTAAAGTATCGTGAGACAAAGGGAAATTGGTATCATATGTAAATGGTTCATTCGATCATGAAGTAATCGTATAAATGTGTGGGATCCATATGAATTTCCATATTCCTCTATTGGTTATTGATCGGAGAAGAGTCTCGGTCATGTCTGCATAATTCACGAACTGTAGGGAGACACACTTAAGGATTCGATGTTGTTTAATAGATATGGAATGTGAGTAAAGAGACCGAATGTAGTTCGGAGTCTTGGATGGGATCTAGGATATCACGAGGAGAGAAGTTTGGGAATGGTTCCGATATCATTAAGATTCATATAAGTAAAGTCCAATTCCGGAGTTCGGGAATGGTTTCTGTGTTTTCACCGGAATGTTCTACAAGAGTCTAGAAGGTTCACCGATCTGGAAGGGGAAGGGTGCATGGATGTGTCATGATAAAGTGGAATGGTTGCATTGTGTCCAAGGTCAATTGGCTGGACACTTGGAAGAGACAAATCAAACTCTAGTTTGAAAGTCAAAATAAGGCAGTTTGAAAAAGTCAAAGTGGGACTTTGGTTTCCAAGTGGAGGGAGGGAAGGAATCCTACCTAAGGGAGGATTCCTCCCTCTCCCTTGCGCTGGCCACATGAAGTGCAGTTGGGGGAGGACTCCCTCCCCCTTTCCGCCTTCCCGCCTATAAAAGTAGGGGTAGGGCGCCCCCCTACCCCACACACCCAAACCCTAGCCAAGGCGCCTACCCTCTCTAGCCGCCGCCGGGAGCTCCTCCAAGTCGATGACTTGGGGCAAAACCCTAGCCCCTTTCCTCTGGCCACACCACCCCCTCGGCGTCCTATAAACCCTAGATTGTCGAGGCCCTCTTCTACTCCACCATACTCGCTCCAGCTTAGGCGAAGCCCTACGGGATCTCCCCTCTACTTTCGACACCACGCCGTTGTGCTGCCGGAATCGCGAGGAGAGAGCTACAACCCCTGCTGCCTGCTGGAACAAGGGAGAGGAAGGTCTTGATCAAGTACCGAACATGTGACTGACTGTGGGAGCGCTGCCGAAAAACGTCGCCGGAAGGATCGTCTACGTGATCTTCAGATCGGCAAGTGAACGACTACATCTCGCACGAGAATCCTCTCTCGTTGACCACTTTGGAATCTTTGAGGGTGAGTACTCTATCAAATCGTTGCTACAATCTAGTAGACAGATCTTGGCTTGTGTTTGTTCATGTGATAGAATTTTTTTGTTTTCCATGCTATGAACCCCTACAGTGGTATTAGAGTCGTGTCTATATGTAGATCTATTGCACGAGTAGAAAACAATGGTCATTATGGGAGGTGGTTCTTTTATTATCAATTTCTTCTTGTGTACTTTGCATCTTGTGGGATGGTGGGATGAAGTGGCTCGGGCTAACCTTACATGACATCGTTCATGAGACTTGCTCCACGCTCGACATGCAACTTGTATTGCATAAGTGGATTTGCGGGTGTTTGTCTCTCCCATCATAGTGAATATTCAATTTACAACAAGCACTTGATAGTTCTTGCATCAACATTGTGGTTCATGTTCACAAGTTAGAACGGTACTTATCGGAAATCCCCAAACCACGTAAAACATGTAAAGAAAATTAGAGGCGTCTAACTTTGTTTTGCAGGGGTGTGTTGTGATGTGATATGGCCATGATTGTGATTATATATGATGTATGCAATCATCCTTATTGTAAGTCACCAACCGGCAGGAGCCTTATGGTTGTATTTTAATTTCGTTAAGACCTATGTGTCTATTATTCAAAGTAGTTATAATAGTTGATGTTGGTGGACGACAACCATGGAGCGGTGCCATTTACCTTGACGCCACGCCCATGATGATGGAGATTATGTTCGTGCTTGAAGATGGAGATCGTAAGCACAAGAAGAAAGGCCATATGATATCACATATTATGAAGTGCATGTATGTTAATCCTTTTATGCATCTTGTATTGCTTAGATCACGACGATAGCATTACAAGATGATCCCTCTCACAAAATATCAAGTAATAAAGTGTTCATCCTTATTTAGCATCGTTACCAAGAGTCGTTGTTTCAAAGCACCACATGATGATCGGGTGTGCTTGATTCAACGTGTGCATACAACGGTAGCAAGCCAGATGTGCTCATGCAGAAACTAAGGTTAATCTTGACGAGCCTAACATGTACAGACATGGTCTCGGAACACAGATCACCGAAAGGTAAAACATGAGTCATATAGTAGATATGATGAACGTGTTGATTGTTCTCCTTTGAAACTACATCATCTCTCATGATGATCAGACTTGATGTAGTGTATTTGGTTCGTGTGATCACTAAAACAATGTGAGGGATATTGTTTTGAGTGGGAGTTCACCTAGATTAATTTAAGTATTAATTAGAACTCAATTTTTCATATACTTAGTCTTAACTATTATAAATATGTTGTAGATCAATGGTGGCCCCTACCATCATTTTAATGCATTCCTAGAGAAAGAAAAGTTGAAAAACAATGGAAGCAACTTCACGGATTGGTTCCGCAATTTGAGGATTGTCCTCAATGCTGGTCAGTTGACCTATGTGCTGGATGCACCGCTGGGTGACCCACCTGTAGAAGATGCTACCGATGATGTGCAAAATGTTTTCCTCGCTTGGAAGCAACAGTACTCCACAGTTCAGTGCGCTATCTTGTATGGTTTGGAATTGGAGCTTCAGAAAAGGTTTGAGAACTTTGACTCACATGATATTGTTCGTGAACTCAAAATGATATTTGAGGCTCATGCGGCAGTTGAGAGTTATGAAGCTTCTGAAAAGTTCTTTAACTGCAAGATGGAAGAGGTCAACTCCATTAGTGAGAATGTGCTTAAGATGTATGGGCACGCCAATAAACTCCCGATCTTGGGTATAGTGATTCATAATGCTTTGGGGATTCATTGTGTCCTCCAATCACTACCACCAAGTTAGAAGAACTTTAGATGAACTACAACATGTAGCGCATGGATAATTCGTTACCAGAACTCTTCTCTATGTTGAAGTCTACGGAAGTGGAGATCAATAAATAGCAGCAAGTGTTGATGGTCAATAAGAGCACCAATTTTAAGAAGCAAGGCAAGCCTAAGAAAAAGGGAAACTTCAAGAAGGGCCGTAAGAAAGCTACCATGCTGGCGAAGAATACAAAGGCTAGGCCTAAGCCTGATACTCAGTGCTTTTACTGTAAGGGAGAAGGTCATTGGAAGCGGAATTGACCCAAGTACTTGGCGGATCTGAAGAACGGCAACATAAAAAAGAAAGGTATATCGGATATACATGTTATTGATTTAGATCTTGCTAGTAATCGTAGTAGTGCCTGGGTATTTGAGACTGATTCGGTTGCTCATATTTGTAACTTGAAACAGGTGTTACAGAATAAACGGAGACTAGAGAAGAACATGGTGACGATGCGTGTTGGAAATGGATCAAAGGTTTATCTGATCGCGGTCGGCATGCTACCTCTTCATCTACCATCGGGATTAGTTTTATACTTAAATAATTGTTATTTGGTGCCTGCGTTGAGCATGAACATTATATCCAGATCATGTTTATTGCGATACGGTTACTTGTTTAAGTCTGAGAATAATGGTTCTTCGATTTATATGAGTAATATATTTTATGGTCGTGCACCTTTGATACATGGTCTATTCTTATTGAATCTCGACTGTAGTGATACACATGTTCATAACATAGAATCTAAACGTATAAAATTGAATGATAGTTCTACATACATGTGGCATTGTCGTCTTGGTCACATTGGAGTGAAACGTATGAAGAAATTCCATTCCGATGGACTTCTTGAATCACTTGATTTCGAATCACTTGAAAGATGCAAAGCATGTATGATGGGAAAAATCACTAAGACTCCATTTTTTAGTATGATGGAGCAAGCTACGGACTTATTGGAAATCAAACATACCGATATGTGTGGCCCGATGAGTGTAGCATCGCGCGGTGGTTATTGTTATGTTCTTACTTTCACGAATGGCTTGAGTAGATATGGGTATATCTACTTCATGGAACATAAGTCCGAAACTTTCGAGAAATTTAAGGAATTTCAAAGTGAAGTTGAGAATAAACATAACAAGAAGATTAAATTTCCACGATCTGATCGTGGAGGTGAATATCTAAGTTATGAGTTTGGCGGGCATTTGAATAAATGCAGAATACTTTCACAATTGACACCACTGGGAACACCACAACATAATGGTGTGTCTGAACGTTATAATTGAACTCTCTCAGATATGGTTTGTTCTATGATGTCACTAACAGATTTACCATTATCATTCTGGGGTTATGCATTAGAAACATCCGCATTCACTTTAAATAGGGCACCATCTAAATCCGTTGAGACGACACCGTATGAATTATGGTTTGGAAAGAAACCTAAATTGTCGTTCCTTAAAGTTTGGGGTTGCGAAGCTTATGTAAAGAAGTTACAGCCCGATAAGCTTGAACCCAAAGCGGAAAAATGCGTATTCATAGGATACCCGAAGGAAACTATTGGGTATACCTTCTATCATAAATCCGAGGGGAAATCTTCATTGCCAAGAATGGATCCTTTTTAGAGAAGGAGTTTCTCTATAAAGAAGTGTCTGGAAGGAAAGTAGAACTCGACGAGGTTGTGAAACCTTCTCACGGATTTGAGAGTAGTGCAGCACCGAAAGAAGTTCCTATGGGGACTAAACCAATAAGAGAGGAACCTAATGATGGTGATCATGAAACTTCGGTCAATGTTACTATGGAACCTCGCAGGTCGACGAGGACTCGTACCACACTTGATTGGTATGATCCCGTTATGAGTATCATGTTGGTGGACAACACCGACGACCCTGCGACATATGAGGAAGCGATGATGATCCTAGATTCCAATAAATGGAAAGAAGCCATGAAATCCAAGATTGGATCCATGTACGAAAATCAAGTATGGACTTTGGTGGACTTACCGGATGGCCAGAAGGCTGTCGAGAACAAATGGAATAAGAAAACAGATGTTGATGGTAATGTAATCGTCTATAAATCTCAACTTGTCGCAAAAGGGTTTCGACAAATTCAAGGAGTTGACTACGATGAGACTTTCTCACCGGTAGCGAAGCTAAAGTCTGTGAGGATTTTGTTAGCAATCATTGCATATTATGATTATGAGATATGGCAGATGGATGTCAAAACGAGGTTCCTCATTGGAGACATTGATGAAGAGTTGTATATGGTACAAACCAAAGGTTTTGTCGATCCTAAGGATGATAACAAGGTATGCAAACTTCAATGGTCCATTTATGGATTGAAGCAAGCATCCCGAAGTTGGAATCAATGTTTTGATAAGGTGATCAAAAGTTTTGGTTTTATACAAACTTATGGAGAAGCTTGTATTAACAAGAAATTGAGTGGTAGCTCTATAACATTCCTAGTACTATATGTGGACGACATATTGTTGATTGGGAATGATTTAGACCTTCTTAAAAGTGTCAAAGATTATTTGAATAATAGTTTTTCAATGAAGGATCTTGGCGAAGCTACTTACATATTAGGAATAAATATTTATAGAGATAGATCAAGACGCCTAATATCACTTTCACAGAGTACATATTTGGACAAAGTTCTAAAGAGGTTTGGGACGGAAGATAGCAAGAAAGAGTTCTTGCCCATGTTGCCCAATACGACCTTCAGTAAAACTCAAAGTCTTGTTACGGCAGAAGATAGAGAGAGGATGAGTAATACTCCCTATGCCTTAGCCATTTGATCTATCATGTATTCCATGATATGTACTAGACCTTAGCAGATATCAAAGTGATCCAAGGGTGGATCATTGGACAGCGGTAAAAAACATCTTTAAGTACTTGAGAAAAACTAAGGATATGGTTCTTTCTTATGGAGGTGATGAACATGTCGTTGTTAATGGTTACACCGATCCGGATGATTCTAAATCTCAATCTGGATACGTATTTACATTGAATGGTGCAGCAGTGAGCTGGAGGAGTGCAAAGCAAAGCGTTGTGCCGAGATCTTCAACTGAATCAGAATACATAGCTACGTCGAAGGCTTCACAAGAGGCAATATGGATGAAGGAGTTCATTATGGAGCTTGGTGTGGTTCCCAGTGTGTTGGAACCAATGTCTATCTACTATGATAACATAGGATGCCATAGACAATGCGAATGAGCCAAGGTCACACAAGAAGCTAAAGCATATCAAGATACATTTTCACGCTATTCGAGAGCATGTCCAAGATGGTGACATAAAGATTTGAAAGTTCACACAGATCTGAATGTGGCGAATCCGTTGACTAAACCTCTCCCGAGTGCAAAACATGACCAGCACCAACCGCCATGGGTGTTCGGTATATTCCCATGTAATCTAGATTATTTACTCTAGTGCAAGTGGGATAATATTGGAGATATGCCCAAGAGGTAATAATAAAGTAGTTATTATTATATCTTTGTGTTTATGATAAATGTTTAAATTCATGCCCTAACTGTTTTAACCGGAAACATTAATACTTGTGTGATTTGTAAACTTGTTAGAGTCCCTAGTAAAGCCTCTTTGTAATACTATCTTGTTGGTTAATAGATGATCATGGTTTACTGATCATGAACATTGAGATGTTGTTAACAACAAGATCATATCATTAGGATAATTGTGTGATGGACATATTCCTATAGTTAAGCGTAGCATAAAGATTAAAGTCATTTCAATAGATCGTTTGCTATAAGCTTTTAGATACATAGTAACCTAAATCCTTCGACCATGAGATCATGTTAATCACCATCACCGGATGGATGCTTTGATGACATCAAACACCACTTCGTAACTGGGTGGTTATAAAGGTGGCATTGAGTGTTCGGAAAGTATGTGTTGAGGCACATGGATCAAGAGTGGGATTTGTCCATCCATATGACAGATAGATATACTCTGGGCCCTCTCAGTGGAATGTCATCCAATTAGCTTGCAAGCATGTGACTAGCTCACAAGGGATCACATATCACAGGAACAAGAAAAGAGTACTTATCGGTAACAAGGTTGAACTAGGTATGCAGAGATACCCATGATCAAACCTCGGATAAGTAAACTACCACGAGGCAAAGGGAAATTGGTATCGTATGTAAATGGCTCATTCGATTACGAAGTCATCATAGAAATTTGTGGGAGCCATATGAATTTCCATATTCGTCTATTGGTTAGGTTATAAATCTGAAAAATATCCTGACTGGTTACTTTAGGGTTTGTATTTTTTGCATTTAGGATCTTTTGGGGTTGTTAATTGCAGTGCATTAGAAGGCCTACCATCAAATACTGAGCGATTTAGGAATGACTCCTCACTTGTGCTCGACAATGTGCCAAACCTGAAGACATTACCTTGTCTTCAAACAGGCCTTCAAAAGTTCTAAATAGAAAAATGACCACTTCTTATGTTTATTTACGATGATGAGTTGAAACATTCATTTCAGAAGCAGTTGATGATATTGATGCATGTTGTTGTGTCACATGTTCAAAATCACCTTGAAAGTGCTCTCAAAAGAGAGAAATATGAAGTATTGGTGAAAGAGGATATCATCAAGGCATGGATATGCTGGCACGAGCAGAGGGTGAGACTCATTAATCGGAGAAGAGTCTCGGTCATGTCTGCATAATTCACGAACCATAGGGAGACACACTTAAGGATTCAATGTTATTTAGTAGATATGGAAAGTGAGTAAAGAGACTGAATGTAGTTCAGAGTCTCGGATGGGATCTGGGATATCACGAGGAGAGAAGTTCTGGAATGGTTCTGATATCATTAAAATTCATATAATAGAATTCCAATTCCGGAGTTCGGGAATGGTTCCTGTGTTTTCACCGGAATGTTCTAGAAGGTTCTAGAAGGTTCACCGATCTGGAAGGGGAAGGGTACATGGATGTGTCATGACAAAGTGGAATGGTTGCATCATGTCCTAGGTCACTTGGCTGGACACTTGGAAGAGAGAAATCGAACTCTAGTTTGAAAGTAAAAATAAGGCTGTTTGAAAAAATTAAAGTGGGACTTTGGTTTCCAAGTGGAGGGAGGGAAGGAATCCTACCTAACGGAGGATTCCTCCATCTCCCTTGTGCCGACCACATGAAGTGGAGTTGGGGGAGGACTCCCTCCCCCTTGACTCCTCACCGCCTATAAAAGGAGGGGTAAGGAGCCCCCTACCCCACACACCCAAACCCTAGCCAAGGCGCCTACCCTCTCTAGCCGCCGCGGGGAGATCCTCCAAGTCGGCGACTTGGGGAAAAAACCTAGCCCCTTGACGCCATCCACACCACCCCCTCGGTGCCCTTTAAACTCTAGATCAATGAGGCCCTCTTCTATTCCACCATACTCGCTCCGGCTTAGGTGAAGCCCTACGGGATCTCCCCTCTACTTCCGACACCACGCCGTCGTTCTTCTGGAATCGCGAGGAGAGAGCTACAACCTCCGCTTCCCGCTGGAACAAGGGAGAGGAAGGTCTTCATCGAGTACCGAATGTGTGACCGACTGCGAGAGCACTATCGGAACACGGCACCGGAAGGATCGTCTACACGATCTTGAGATCGGCAAGTGAACGACTACATCACTCACGAGAATCCGTTCTTGTTAACCTCTTTGGAATCTTCAAGGGTAAGTACTCTATCGACTTGTTGCTACAATCTAGTAGATAGATCTTGGCTTGTGTGTGTTCATGCGATAGAAATTTTTTGTTTTCCATGCTACGAACCCCTACATATTTCAGGATGCGGTGGCTCATAAAGGCATATTGCATAGTGCGATGTGTAGACTGATACGTTGGAAACATATCTATAATTTTTGATGCTCCATGCTTGTTTAGTATCTACTTTGCTTTACTTGTCCACACTTTGAGGTGATTTTTACATGTTTTCTGTTACTAACCTACTAACAAGTTGCAACAGTGCCAGATGCCTATTTTCTACTGTTTTTGGTTTCAGATAAGTTAGTAAAGAAATATTCTCGGAATTGGACGGGACAAACGTCAAAGTCATTTACTTTTCGTGGGGAACAGAAGTCCAGAGGAGAGCCGGAGGGGCCGTCCAGGCTGGCCAGACACACCCCAGGCATGAGTGGGCCCCACCCCGCGCCTGGCTAGGGTTTGGCGCCCCTGGCCGCCGTCTCGGTCTCCCCCTTCTCCTATAAGAATCCCCCAATGCAGAAAACCTAAGCACCCGATCAAATCTCCACGAAACCATCTGTAGCCGCTGCCACCATCATCCCTAGATCGGGGGGATCTGAAGTTCTTCCCGGCACCCTGCCGGAGGGGAGATCATCCCGGAGGCCTTTTCTCTGGTATGATGCGTGAGTAGTTCCACCTTGGAATATGGATCCATGTAGTAGCTAGATGGTTGTATCAGCTCCTTTGTGCTTTCATGTATAGATCTTGTGAGCTCTGTTCATGATCAAGATATAATCTATTTGTAATCATGCATGTTGTGTTTGCGGGGATCCGATGGATATTGAGATTATTATGTTGGTTTGATTAATGGTTTTGTCTTTATGATTCTATCATGTCTGTGTTGTTTGTGATCTTGCATGCTCTCCGTTGTTAGTAGCTATCTTGGCCAAGTAGTTGCTCGTGATTCCAAGAGGGGGTATTTATGCTCGATAGTGGGTTCATGCCTCTAGTTTCTAAGGGAAGTGAGAGAAATCTCTTCAATTGTAGATATGTTGTTGCCACTAGGGAGAAAACAACGGTCTCTTGTTCATGGAACATGTGGATTGTTTACCTTACACACTTTGCTTAAAGCAGTTGTCTGTTGCTTGCAACTTAAAACTAGAGGAGGTTCGGATGATAACCTGAAGGTGGACTTCTAGTCATAGATGAAATTGGATGGCGGTCTATGTGCCTTTTTGTATTGCCCAATCAAATCTCATAGGATCTTTCTGACTATTAATTGCATTGTAATGCCTTGCTCAGTTCCTATCAATTGCCTTACTATAATTTGTTTACCCTTCATGCCATGTTGTTTATCTAAGGAGAGCACCTCTAGTGAACTATGGACCCCGGTCCAATATTTACCATTGATACATCTTCCACTGTTACTTGTTTACTTGCTGCAAACCATTACCTTCCACACCATAAGATTAATCCTTTTTTACAACAAACCGGTGAGCTTGACAACCTCACTGATTCGTTGGGGCAAAGTCTTGAGTTTGTGTTGTGCAGGTCTCTGTGTTGCTTGCAACACCTGTGTGACGTTTCCTTGCTCCTACGGGTTCGATAACCTCGTTCTGTACTGAGGGAAGACTTGCTGCTTGCTGCTTCACACCTTGCTCTTGGGGTTTCCAACGAAGTCCTCCACGTCAGCACCATCAACAAGTTTTCTGGCGCCGTTGCCGGGGAGGCTCAGGACGTCTTCACTAAGGGATTCCTCCACTTCCTTTCTCTTTACTTTGCTTTTAGTTTGCTTTGTTTATTTTATTTTGTTTTGGTTGCCTCTTTCCAAAAAGACCCAAAAAAATTACTCTAGTTTGGTTTGCTTGCTTTATGCAAAAACACAAAAAAAATAGTTCCTGCTCTAGTTTCCACCTTGTTCTAGCTCACCATGTTGCTCCCCAAGTTCGCCCTGAAAGATCTTGCAATAGGTTGTGTATCCATAATTGGGAAAGATAATATTGAAGAATTCTTTAATTATGTTAGCAAGCATGAGGATATTGAGGATAAATCTATAGTAGTGCTTGCTCCTAATTATGAGATTGCTGCAGCTTCTTTAGTTCATATGTTGGAGGCTAGGTTTGTTAGCCTTAACCCCTTCATACAATTCCTGTTCATAAAACTAAAAGAAGAAAAGAATGCTAAAAAGAGAGAATTCATCCTTGAAACTTTATCAAAAGAATTTCATGATGTTGCTAGGGAGGCCAAAAAGGTCTTTGAGCGTTTCAATATGCTAGGCTCAAGTGTAGATGTTGTGGGTATTTCTGATAAAACTAAGCCTAGAGAAGAATTCAAGATACCCATACCCCTTAAGCTTGTTGGAATGCATGAAGCCTTTGAAAAGAATTTTGATTGGATTGCTCCTGAAAATCTTTTTGATGAAGGTAGTAGACCAAAGAGAGATGAGAAGGGATCCTCCAAAACCCATTTGGATAAGATACCTTTCATAGTTGAAGACTTTGCAAGTATGGATGTTAATGCTTCTTCATTTGAAAATACTTGATTCTTCTTGCTTCTTGTGCCTAACTTAAAGGCGTTAAAGAAAAGTACTTGTTGGGAGATAACCCAAGAGTTTCCTTGAGTCTTGGAACTTATTACTTCAGTAATGACCTCTCCTTATCCTTTTTGTTTGCTTTTTGTGCCAAGAATAACCTCTAATGAGAGGGAATTATGATTTGGGGAGTTGCTGTCCCGAAACAGATTTCTGTCCTCCACCAAACAAATACATGAGGAGGCTCTGTAACTCGGGTTGAGCTCCAAATTTACGAATAAATCCCCCAGTATGTTAGCTAACATTCGTTAGTTCAACACTTTTTGATTTGAGTAACAGAAGATGTTCGAAAAAATCGGTTTCTACCTGCTGGTCTGTTTTGACAGATTTCTGCCATTATTTGCATTTGCTTCTTATTGATTCCTTTTTGAGTTCTATTTAGGTGAATTGATATTTTTGAAGGAGTTACTACAGTAGCTTGTGTTTTTATTAAAAATCCTTGATGTTCCAAAGCTTTGCCAGAGGTCTAATATCTTTTGAATACACTAATGTTCCTAATGAAGATTGTGTGAAGTTTTGTATGAAGGAAAAAATTTAGGTGTAAAGACAGAATGATGCAATGAGATGAAGATAGGACAAAAGCTCAAGCTTGGGGATGCCACCATGGTGTCACCCCAGGAAATATCCAAGAGGTACAAGCGTCAAAGCTTGGGGATGCCCAAGGCATCCCCTTCTTCATCAATAAAAAGCTCAGGTCTGTCTAAGCACTTCGTTTTTATTGTTTCATGCACAGTTGTGTTGTTCTTGGAGCGTCTTAGTTTTCGTTTGCTTTCCTTAGGTTGTTTAGTTTGCTTGAATAAAGTAGTTTGGACCCCCGTTCTCATTGTGTTGTTTTGAAAATAAGTTTTCTTGGTGTTGGAAAGGAGTAGTAAGTTCTTGCTTGTAAGTGCAAGAGGAGCTTGCATTTACTGTGACTTAGACTTTAGTATGACATGCTAGGTGTTGTTTTGGCATTATGCTTAGTTATTATTGTTGTATCATGTCTTGTTCCAAACAATTGGGATTGCTTAGTGTTCCTTGAAGAAATTATGCGTTGTTTTAGCATGCAAAAGTATAGTATTGTGGTATTCTCCTTTGATGCTTTGCTTGGGTTGACTTGGCACATGCTAACACCATGTTATGACTTTGACAAGTCACCACTAGCCTCTATGATCCTTGACTTGTAGTACCACTCTTTGCTTTGATTAGTATGATTTGTTGCACTACATGATTTGGGCCATTATTGCTCTCTTAGTTGGTTGCTCCTAGTCTTTTGCTAGCCTCCACTTGTATGAGTAAGTTCTACTCATGCTTCCAACTCCAAAGAAACCATGGTTTTCCAAAGTGTCCACTATGAACTCTTATGCATGGTGTGTTGCACCATTCCAAGTATACTCTTGTTTTCATCTATCTTCCAATTAAAAACTATTTTGTTCTGTGAAAGCTTAGTGATTAAAGCCCTCACGAACTTGATGGCACAATTTATACTCTTTTCCCCTAATAAACTTGAACCATTGTGACAACTTTGTTGTATATGCTTGCACTTATAAGTTGGAATTAGCAGAACCGTGCTGTCATGGGGAACGTTTTCAACATTGCACTTGTACTTTGTACTCAGTTGATATCATGTTCTTTTGTCTATGGATGTCACCGGTGTGAAATAAAGAGGGAACTCGTAAGTCCATGTAGTTTGTATCTTGTGTTAGAGAAACGCCTGGGCCGCTAGCCTAAGCCAAGCCTAATCATGGTGGAAACTTGCAGCATCACCATAGTGAGCTATCTATGAAGCATCCTTAATAAAAAGCTATGCATATGGTAAATAAAAAGATTGCTGATATGCTCATTGTCTGCTTGCCTTATCATTTTAGTTATGGGGAAGCTCCTGTACCATGTGCAAGGGGTACCCCATTGGTGGTTCTCAATGATATGCAAATACTTACAATGACAAGAACTTACTTGGACCCAAAGTTGAGTATGCATGAGGTGTGGCCCTCATATTCAAGGGACTTGAGATTGCCAACTTATACTTCGTCAAGCATATACTCCAGCTTTGCCACTTTAACCTTAACCACTTCAAGATGGTTATGATAGGGGCAATGAGGGCTAAAAGATAACAAGTACCATATTTTTTTGGAAGCTCTTTTTGAAACGTTAAATCCCTGTTTCCTTTACAAAAAGGCCTTTCTTCCACTATTATTTCAGTCTCCACCTTCTACCTCTAGGCACCATTAAGAGAGCATAGTCGTCATTCTGTGTGCAATGTTCCAAATCTTATTAATTGATGCATATTGTGATATTACTTATTCTTGTGCTATTTGTTTCTAGTCACCCTTGTGAACTTTGCAGGTGTCCTATGCATCCATTTGCTACTCTATGAGGGACAAGATGATTGCCACTATACTATGTTTTCTGTATGTGAAACAAACAAATGTTTTTTCAATGCATGTTATTCATGATCTTTGTTTGTAGCTTGTCATGTTGTATGCATAGTTACTATGTCTATTGTTATAACTCCATCTTTCATGCACATATTTAGAGTTCTTTGATCCCAGCTTTCAATACTTGCAAATGGTTGGATCTTTATTGTGAGGCTGCATGTCACCTCAAAAATTATTCTGTTTATCACTTACCTACTCGAGGATGAGCAGGAGTTAAGCTTGGGGATGCTGATACGTTTTAAACGTATCTATAATTTTTAATGCTCCATGCTTGTTTAGTATCTACTTTTCTTTACTTGTCCACACTTTGAGGTGATTTTTACATGTTTTCTGGTACTAACCTACTAACAAGTTGTAACAGTGCCAGATGCCTGTTTTCTGCTATTTTTGGTTCCAGAAAAGTTAGTAAAGAAATATTCTCAGAATTGGACGGGACAAATGTCAAAGTCAATTACTTTCCATGGGGAACAAGAAGCCCAGAGGAGAGCCGGAGGGGCTGGCCAGGGTGGCCAGACCCACCCCAGGGGCGGGTGGGCCCCACCCCGCACTTTGCTAGGGTTTGGCGCCCCTGGCTGCCGGCTCGGTCTCCCCCTTCGCCTATAAGAAGCCCCTGATGCAGAAACCCTAAGCACCCGATCAAATCTCCACAAAACCGTCTGTAGCCGCCGCCACCATCATCCCTATATCGGGGGGATCTGAAGTTCTTGCCGGCACCCTACCGGAGGGGAGATCATCCCGGAGGCCTTCTCTCATGTATGATGCGTGAGTAGTTCCACCTTGGACTATGTGTAACTACCTCGGTGAATTACGCTCCTGGTTGCAAGCCTGGATGAGCGGAAATGGCTGAAATAGTACGGTGGGGCCCAAATGCCACTCACAGGTAGACCTTTCGGCCGTCCCAACCATTTCCAATCATCGGGACAAGAACGGGCGGCGTAATCGGCAGGCGAAGGGATCAACTACATACACAAATGAGTATGTATGCAAGCCACCATACAACAGTACATCAGAGCCATTCCATCTAAAAAGAAAGGAAAAATAGCAACGCCATACGGCAAGATTCAAATGTCCTAGATAGATATAATAGTTTAGGATATCTCCTCATACATCAAACATCAGAGTATCAGGCGGAAGCGGCAAACAAGATCCGAGTACGGATAAGAAGCAAATCGGCATAAGATGCCCCATAAATAAACACATCCCGCCCACAGATCTCACGGATCCCCGTTCCCGGAATCTCTACACCGAATGATCGTTGCCCACATCGTCTGTCTCCTCCACCCAGTATCCATCTCGTGAGTGTACCTGTTCATCTGAATCAAATAATTTATCGTGTGAGACCCTAGGGGTACTCAGCAAGTCTTTATGCCTCTAAAGGGGACACAACCTGGGGTGACGCAATTGCAGCAAAAGATAAACCCTAACAGTTCTATAGATACTCGCTAACCATCCGCCTAACCAAAGATAGAAGGATGTCCGTGAATTAATGACAACAGTTATAACAGTAATATCACCAGATCCATCCTCCTCCTCGCTTACCAACGAGGAAGCAGACGAACAACCCCCTATCCATTGGCAGTTTTATTATCCATTCCATGAGTGTTGCACTATTTACTAGTCAGTTACTTAGTCAAATTAAAAGCGGTACTTTAGTTATGCTTGTCTATGATCGAGAAACTGTGCTCCAAGTCGTCCATAACCGCGGACACGGCTTTCAGAAAGTTTTACCCTGCAGGGGTGCACAAATAGCAACACACACTCGATCAACCTCGGAAAAACCAAATCAAAACCCAACGAGGCTTTCACGACAAAGCAATCACAGGATTCAGAAATATTTCAGGGGGCCACCCCATTGAGTACACCCGCAACGAAGTTAGCTGACCCCGAGACGGACTCAAGGTTTGGGTGGACGGCTGTAAACAACTGGGAACCCGAAAGTGTGACTGGGCTTGTCGATACCGCGAAATCGTGTCCCGATCCTAAACAGTACAGGTGCTCCTCGCACAATCGTAAATAAAGCGGTAAAGCATGGCATAAGTACAGGATAGTAAATAAAACCTCAAACTAGTTTGTGGCCCCAAGAAATAAGAATGAATCAAGCTCTGGCTCAGGGGGGTCCCATAAGCCTCCCAGATGTGGATAGCGCGAATAATCAAGGAACAGGAATCAAGTACTCGGGGTCCTACGGGACACAAGTGAGCAGGAAAAACCAAATAGCAGATATTGCTCACCGGTGCCACTTTCATTAGTTATCCCATTACTACTCAGGTTAAGTTGTTTAGGTACCTCGTTATCCATCAGACTCTCACATACCCTACACATGCTGTTCTACGACTCGCACGGCTCAAACAACTCCTGTAGTAATGGCTCATGGGATGGAGGGACAAGCTTCGGTGGGGTTTAAAAGTAAAGTCTATGCAATACTTGGGGTTCAGTTTAATGCAATCGCGACTCAATGATGCAAGAATAAGATAGAGGCAATAGGTACTGTATGTATGCAAGCATGTGATAGTGCTTGCCTGGCAGCTCAGTTGAAGCGAGAGACGGATCTGGGTAGTGCTCCTGGGTTTCTTCATATATCCCCTGCTCAGCGTCTATTCGAAGAAGAACCAAACAAACAAGGCCAACATAAATAAAGTGCACAAGCATATGAGTTAAAATGCGACAAGCAAACAATCATGCCATGATGAATGATGCACAATTTGCATGGCAATAAAGTAGCATGGAATGGGTGAGGTGTGGAATACAAGAATAAATCATTTTATTGAGTTTTGGCCACATTTTATCCTCAGATTAGTTGCTGTTTACATTATATTTATATGATTCATGCTGCAAAACAGAACATGGAGTGCATAGACAGAAAGGTCTCGTCGAGCTAATCATTTTAGACATACATTTGTTGAATTTGGAGTTATAATTCAAAAGTTATTAATTAATTAAGAAAAGGGCATTTTATTGTAATTTTAATCAACTTGAAATTTAAAGTGTTCAAAATATATTTTGGATGGCATATTTGAATTCCTCACATTTTTCTGATCTAAAAACATATATCATTTGTTTAATTTGAATTTATATTTTAAAAGTTATTTAAATACTGATTTGAATTTGAATTTTAAACAATTTTGAAAGATTTAATTCGAAACAGAAAAACAGAAATCCTTTCTTCACCCAGACCAGACCAAGCCACAGTCACTGGCGAGTGGGCCTGACGCTGACTGGGCATTGGACTGGTGGGTTTGAGGACCGCGGGTTGAGCTCCAAGAACTTGGGGTATGGTTTTATAAAAAGACTAGGCTGGATGGGCTGCGGGTGGAGAGTTCGAAAAGTCCAGTGCCCTTTTTATAAAATCTTCCGGAGGTTGAGGTAGCTAACTGACGAAACTGTATTTCAAAACGCGAAAACAGCCAGCTGAACCCTGTCTTCGGGAGACGATGGCGAGCAATCCTTTGGGAATTTGGTGATGCCGCAAAAATGAAAATTGTAGAGGGACGATAGGGCTACAACTTTCGTGTTTGGATCTTCTCCAACGGAGGTCTGCAGCGGACGGGGCAAGGAGATGAACATAGGGGAAAGCTGTAGTCGAAACTGACATGGCGTCACTGAATTTTCTGACAGATTTCCTACGAGATTGTATCGATTTCGGAGGATGATTTCGAGAGATATACTGCTCCGTTTCATGCGCCGTTTGATCCTACTGAAAGCTGGAAGTGCCCTCTTTGTAATAGTGCAAGGGGATGTGCCTAACTAGATCTAGGTAGGCCAGGAGGTGAGTGGGAATTCCGGTACTGCAGGTGTCGTGCAGGGTGCTGCTGAAACTGTCGAGCTCTTGTCTGGGCCTGACGTGCGCGACGGTGACGAGGGAGGGGAACTATGGCTGCGGTGGCGAGCTCTCGGGCGGCAGGGAGGGCATAGGAAGGAGGGGAATGGAAAGGGGGCTTACCACGAGGCCGGCGGTGGTCTCGGAGGGCTCGGGGGTGGTTGGGTATGGCGGCAAGGCGAGAACGAAGATGGCTGCGCCTGCAGGTCCACCCGAGACCGATGACTGGGGGATAGCGTACAGCTGCTCCCAGCTCCTCCTGGCCCTGCAGCTTGACGCGGTGGACGACGTAGACCGGCCTCCTGCGTTCACCGGCTCCAGGAGAAGATCATGGAGGCGACGCGATGATGTTGCACTCGGGCAAGGGGAAGACAGACGGGAGCAGAGGTAGAGGGAGGGGGATGGCGGCGCGGGATGCAGAGGGGGGTCTGTAGGGTTGGAGAAGATCGAGGGGGATAAGAAGGAGGGGCAGGCGAGTGCGAGGTGACGAGGACAACGGAGTGGAGACGGCCACCTGCCTGCTCCGTCAGGGCGCACAGAGAGGAAGGAAACGGGGAGGAGAACGAAGCACAGTAACGGCGTCGGGGTGAAGGGGTACTGGGCCAGGGGAGGAGAGTTGGGCCGGAGGGGAAAAGAGGGCCGGGCAGATAAGAGGGCTGGGCTTCTGCTGCTCTCTCCAGCCCTTTTGTTTATTAAATGTTTGTTTGTTTTTATTCTATTACAATTTCAACCCAGCTTCTAATTTCAAATTCTTTTGAACTTTTTCAGGGGATTTTGAACAGAGGGTTTGACCAAGAAGGAGAGGCAAGAGAGAACAAGAGGCATAAGGAGAGAGAATGCCCACATACATATTCATTTTGGGCATTTTTCTAGAATTGGGATTTAGGGTTTAGAAAATGGAACAAAAACATTTGGTAAAATAATGGACCCTAGCAAGTGGATCCCATCTTGTAGGAACAAAAATAGTGAGAGATAAAAAGAGAGAAGAAGGTAATGGTGATAGCATTATACAATCAAGACAAAACATTGCAAGGTTTGATATGATGCTCAAATGCAGGGTGGCATGATGACAAGAGCATGGCATAATGATGATGCAACAATTATATATAGGAAGTAGCATTATATTACTAAACCAAGTAGCATTACAGTTGTTAGACAAATGGGATGCTACAACTCTCCCCCACTAAACAGGAATCTCGCCCCGAGATTCTAGGAAGAAGAAGAAGACTCAAAGAGGGTAGGATAGTTGGCACGGAGCTCATCTTCACGCTCCCAAGTGGCTTCATCAACGGAATGGTGCGACCACTGCACCTTGCAGAACTTGATGGACTTGTTGCGAGTCCTTCTTTCTGCGACTTCCAGGATTTTTGTGGGGTGTTCTTGATAAGACAGGTCTTCTTGGAGATTGATAAGCTCATGATCCACGGTCCTGCCGGGATCCTTGAAGCACTTCTTGAGTTGAGAGATGTGGAAAACATCATGAACCTTGAGTTTTTCCGGGAGCTCAAGAGCATAAGAAACTTCTCCTCTTCTTCCACGAATTTTGAATGGACCGATGTATCTAGGAGGCAGCTTTCCTTTGATACCAAAACGGTGGGTGCCTTTCATGGGAGTGACACGAAGGTAAACGAGATCACCAGGGACATACACCATGTCCGTGTGCTTTCTGTCATAATTGCTCTTCTGGTGACTTTGAGCAATCTTCAGATTCTCAAGAATGATTGCACCTTCTCCTCCGCTTGAGTTACAATGTCAGGGCCAAACCAAATTCTTTCTCCTGCACCCGACCAACCAATCGGAGTTCTGCATTTGCGGCCATAGAGAGCCTCAAATGGTGCCATCTTCAGACTTTTCTGGAAGCTGTTGTTGTAAGAGAATTCAGCATAAGGAAGACATTCCTCCCACTTCATGCCAAAAGAGATGACGCAAGCACGAAGCATATCCTCCAGAATCTGATTGATCCTTTCAACTTGTCCTTGCGACTGAGGGTGGTAAGCTGTGCTGAAGTTCAATTTTGTTCCCAAAGCATTTTGGAAACTTTCCCAGAACTTGGAAGTGAAGATGCTCCCACGGTCTGAACTGATCTCAAGCGGAACCCCATACAGAGAGACAATTCTGTTGATATAGAGCTCAGCCAACTGAATTACGGAAATTGTTTCCTTGACGGGGAAGAAGTGAGCCACTTTAGAAAGCCTGTCAATGACAACAAAGATTGCATTGTTGCCCTTCTGCGACCTTGGAAAACCAGTGATGAAGTCCATCTCTACTTTCTCCCATTTCCATTCCGGGGGTTTCAATGGTTGTAGAAGACCGAAAGGTTTCTGATGGACAGCTTTCACTCTGCGGCAGACATCACACTCCGAGACATACTTGGCACAATATCGTTTCAAACCCGGCCACCAATATTGTGTTTTCAAGTCCATGTACATCTTTGTGCTGCCAGGGTGGATAGAAAGAACAGAATCATGCGCCTCCTTGAGAACTTGCTCTCTCAAACCCGGGTAGTTCGGAACAAACATCCGGTGTTCAAAGAAAAGCGTGCCTTGATCATCGACATGGAAGGACTCATACTTCAGAAGCTGAAGTTTTGAGATGATCTTTCTGGTGTGCGGATCACCAAGCTGACGAGAGCGGACCTTCTCTTCCAAGAGAGGAGTAGCCAGAAGGTTCAGGAGATACCCTTGTTCCACAACTTCAAGGTTGAGATGACGAAATTCCTCGCACAAGAGAGGCTGTTGTTCTTCCATCATGAGGTTATTGACATAAGCTTTGCGGCTGAGAGCATTGGCCATGACATTAGCTTTGCCCGGAGTGTAGTTGATGGTCAAATCAAAATCATTGATTGCTTCAATCCATCTCCTCTGCCGAAGGTTGAGATCAGGCTGAGTGAAGATATACTTCAGACTCTTGTGATCAGAAAAGATTTCACAACGGTTGGCCAGCAAGTAGTGCCTCCATAGCTTCAAAGCAAAGACAACTGCTGCGAGCTCGAGGTCATGTGTAGGATAGTTGATCTCGTGCGTCTTCAACTGTCGAGAGGCATAAGCAACAACTTGTTTTTCTTGCATAAGGACTGCACCCAATCCTTGCAAAGAGGCGTCACAGAATATCTGGAAAGGCTTAGATGTGTCCGGAGGAACCAAGACTGGTGTGGAAGTGAGCTTCTCTTTGAGTGTCTCAAAGCTTGCTTGACATGCTGGAGTCCAAAGGTATTTCTTGCCTTTCTTGAGGAGATCGGTAAGAGGCTTCGCTATCTTTGAAAAGTTCTGAACGAAGCGACGGCAATAACTAGCCAAACCAAGGAAGCTCCGCACTTATTTGACATTAACAGGAGGAAGCCATTCAACAATTGTCTTCACAGTTTCCGGGTTGACTGCAATGCCCTTGGCAGAGATGACGTGACCAAGATAGGTTACTTGAGGCAGCCAAAACTCACACTTGGAGAACTTTGCATACAGGCGGTTCTCACGAAGCTTGTTTAGGACACACCGAAGGTGTTCTTCATGTTCTTCCTTTGACTTAGAATAGACTAAGATGTCATCCAGATAGACCACAACGAACTTATCAAGATACTCCATGAAAACCGAGTTCATAAGCCTCGAGAAGGTAGCAGGTGCGTTGGTGAGACCAAAAGACATGACCGTGTACTCATACAGGCCATAGCGGGTGGTGAAAGCTGTTTTAGGAACATCTTCCTTGCGAATCTTTATTTGGTGATAACCACTTCTCAAGTCAAGCTTAGAGAACACCACAGCTCCAGCTAGCTGATCGAAGAGATCATTAATCCGCGGGAGGGGATATTTATTCTTGATGGTTTTAGCATTGAGAGCCCGATAGTCCACACAAAGTCTATCAGTCCTGTCCCGCTTCTTCACAAAGATTGTTGGGCTACCCCAAGAAGAGGTACTGTGTTGAATGAAACCCAACTTCTCTTGTTCATCAAGCTGTCGTTTGAGTTCAGCCAACTCAGCAGGACCCATTTTATAAGGCCGCTTGGAGATAGGAGCCGTTCCAGGTTCAAGCTCAATTACAAACTCAACCTCACGATCTGGAGGCATACCCGACAACTCTTCAGGAAAGACATCTGGAAACTCACAGACCACCGGAACACTCTGAATAGCTTCCATAGCATCATCATTCAGAGCCGCCAAAGAGAAAAGCTGGATAGCAGGAGTCAGACTTGGAGAAAAGACTATATGGCCTTCAGGAATCTTCAGAGAAACCGAGCGTTCAGCACAATCAATCACAGCTGCATTTGCTGTCAACCAATCCATGCCCAAGATGACATCAATGTCAGAATTGCCAAGAACAATTAAGGATGCCAAGAACGAAGAGCCACCAATCTCAATTTGATTGCCATGGCTGATATGAACAGCCCTCATGTTTGCTCCAGGAGAAAGGACCATTAACCGCTTGAGGAGAGGAACCATAGCTAACTCATTTTCATTTACAAACTTGTGAGAAACAAATGAATGCGATGCACCAGAATCAAACAAAACTCGTGCAGGGACTGAGTTAACGGGAAGCATACCCATCACAACTCCAGGTGCATGCTCAGCTTGAGCGGCGTTGACACAGTTGGCACGAGCAACACTAGACCCGGGCTTGGTGTTGATGTTGAGAGCCCGAGGTGGTGGTGCACGAACCATAGGAGAGCTTGCCGCAGATCTTGGAGGGGGTGGAGGAAGAGCTTTGTTTTTCATCGGACAGTTCCAGTTTTGATGCCCAGAGTCTCCACACGTGAAACAAGCACCAGGCGGACGTGGAGCAACGTAGCCAGGGACTCCGCCAGGCGCTCCAGGGTAGTGGTGGTTGTAGCCCCTGGGAGCAGCAGTGAGGAAGTTTGTTGGCCTTGCCGCGAAGTTTGAAGGTCTTGGTGGAGCCGGGAGCGACGGTGGGGTGTTAGGAACCCAGACACGACGCTTAGAGGGAGCTGACATAGCTGAAGAGCTTGCTGCATCACAGTTGTGTTTCTTTGACTCCTCAAACACTTGCCTACTTGCTTCTTCCTGGAGAGCTGTATGTTGAAGTTCCAAAAAAGACGCCGGCCTTGCATGTGTGATTACATATTTAATCGATGCATTGAGCCCTTGCCTGAACCTCTTTTGCTTCTTCTTGTCGTCAGAGATCTCATCGCCACCATAACGAGAAAGATTCATGAAGTTCCTGATGTAGGTATTGACATTGTCATTTCCCTGCTTGAGGTTGAGAAACACTTCCTTCATCCTTTCCATGACAATTTCTGACAGATACTGCTCTTTGAATGCTCCAGTGAACCGTTCCCAAGTAGGCTGAAAACCAGTGCAGTTTGCCTTCAGGTAATTCTCCCACCAGAGAGCTGCATCTCCCTTCAGAAGGTGAGTAGCACACTTTACCCATTCTTGCTCAGGAACATCAGCAGTCTCCAGTAGCCTTGACATCTCACGCAACCAATCATCAGCATCAAGTGGTTGATCAGAAACATCAAATTGGCATGGGTTGAACTTCAGGAAGCTTTTGATGTCTCCTCGCTTGGGAGGTGGAGGTAGCAGAGCAAACTCATTCCTCCTGACACTTTCCTCAAAACGCTGCTGGTTCTGCTGCATTGCTACCAAGGCATTGGCGATGTTTGACAATGCGGACCCCAGTTCAGGTGGTATGTCCTCATCAGAACGGCGTGGTGGAGCCATCCTGTGATTGATATAAAACACAAGTCAGTACTATAATGGAGAATAATAATAATCCAAAATAGTACCAAGATGGAATTAACCAAGATTAAAGGATACAATTTACTAAGATGATATTAAAATATCAACAAAGTTCAAAGCACCTAGAAGATATTAAGCATATCGCACACGACTGAAAAGGAGTGTGGTACACAGATATATCAAAGAAAAATTTTCCGCAAATTTCGGCATTAAAATACCAGTAGATGCGCAAAAACACTTAACGAATCAAGATTAGTGACTCTACCAATTCAATATACAAAAGCGAATGATAAGATTAGTGGTATGGTCGCGACTCCATCCCGCACTCAAAGCATTACTCCGCACATGAATAAGTGGAACACATATCCTAACCCCTTCTTCTTAAAACGAACCTAAAGATTAGTAACTACGGAAACGAACACCCCAAACAAGATAACGTCGGATAACAAAGAGTAAGACAGATTGCGGCGGTATACAACGAATCAGATAGATCGCGTCGGTTTGTAAAAGCCTGTCGGTATGGAATGTACCAACAGTTGATAACCAAAAGTCTGATTGTGATAACAACTTGGATGCAACAGATAGACAAGGAATTACACACACACACACACAACCTATGGTACTACGGAAACCCAGAACACGTGAATCCTAGTTTGAATTTTTAAGAAGAGGATTGAAAACGTTACACTTCCTTACCAGAAAAGGGTGGGTGGGTGGGTAAGAAGAAAAGTGGAAGCAGTCCTACTCTCGCGTTTTGTTTTTCCCTAATATACATAACTACCATAAATATTTGCTAGACTGACAACGACCATTTGGCTGAGACCCTGAAGGGCGGGATGGCTCTGATACCAATTGTAACTACCTCGGTGAATTACGCTCCTGGTTGCAAGCCTGGATGAGCGGAAATGGCTGAAATAGTACGGTGGGGCCCAAATGCCACTCACAGGTAGACCTTTCGGCCGTCCCAACCATTTCCAATCATCGGGACAAGAACGGGCGGCGTAATCGGCAGGCGAAGGGATCAACTACATACACAAATGAGTATGTATGCAAGCCACCATACAACAGTACATCAGAGCCATTCCATCTAAAAAGAAAGGAAAAATAGCAACGTCATACGGCAAGATTCAAATGTCCTAGATAGATATAATAGTTTAGGATATCTCCTCATACATCAAACATCAGAGTATCAGGCGGAAGCGGCAAACAAGATCCGAGTACGGATAAGAAGCAAATCGGCATAAGATGCCCCATAATAAACACATCCCGCGCACAGATCTCACGGATCCCCGTTCCCGGAATCTCTACACCGAATGATCGTTGCCCACATCGTCCGCCTCCTCCACCCAGTATCCATCTCGTGAGTGTACCTGTTCATCTGAATCAAATAATTTATCGTGTGAGACCCTAGGGGTACTCAGCAAGTCTTTATGCCTCTAAAGGGGACACAACCTGGGGTGACGCAATTGCAGCAAAAGATAAACCCTAACAGTTCTATAGATACTCTCTAACCATCCGCCTAACCAAAGATAGAAGGATGTCCGTGAATTAATGACAACAGTTATAACAGTAATATCACCAGATCCATCCTCCTCCTCGCTTACCAACGAGGAAGCGGACGAACAACCCCCTATCCATTGGCAGTTTTATTATCCATTCCATGAGTGTTGCACTATTTACTAGTTAGTTACTTAGTCAAATTAAAAGCGGTACTTTAGTTATGCTTGTCTATGATCGAGAAACTGTGCTCCAAGTCGTCCATAACCGCGGACACGGCTTTCAGAAAGTTTTACCCTGCAGGGGTGCACAAATAGCAAAACACACTCGATCAACCTCGGAAAAACCAAATCAAAACCCAACGAGGCTTTCACGACAAAGCAATCACAGGATTCAGAAATATTTCAGGGGGCCACCCCATTCAGTACACCCGCAACGAAGTTAGCTGACCCCGAGACGGACTCAAGGTTTGGGTGGACGGCTGTAAACGACTGGGAACCCGAAAGTGTGACTGGGCTTGTCGATACCGCGAAATCGTGTCCCGATCCTAAACAGTACAGGTGCTCCTCGCACAATCGTAAATAAAGCGGTAAAGCATGGCATAAGTACAGGATAGTAAATAAAACCTCAAACTAGTTTGTGGCCCCAAGAAATAAGAATGAATCAAGCTCTGGCTCAGGGGGGGTCCCATAAGCCTCCCGGATGTGGATAGCGCGAATAATCAAGGAACAGGAATCAAGTACTCGGGGTCCTACGGGACACAAGTGAGCAGGAAAAACCAAATAGCAGATATTGCTCACCGGTGCCACTTTCATTAGTTATCCCATTACTACTCAGGTTAAGTTGTTTAGGTACCTCGTTATCCATCAGACTCTCACATACCCTACACATGCTGTTCTACGACTCGCACGGCTCAAACAACTCCTGTAGTAATGGCTCATGGGATGGAGGGAAAAGCTTCGGTGGGGTTTAAAAGTAAAGGCTATGCAATACTTGGGGTTCAGTTTAATGCAATCGCGACTCAATGATGCAAGAATAAGATAGAGGCAATAGGTACTGTATGTATGCAAGCATGTGATAGTGCTTGCCTGGCAGCTCAGTTGAAGCGAGAGACGGGTCTGGGTAGTGCTCCTGGGTTTCTTGATATATCCCCTGCTCAACGTCTATTCGAAGAAGAACCAAACAAACAAGGCCAACATAAATAAAGTGCACAAGCATATGAGTTAAAATGCGACAAACAAACAATCATGCCATGATGAATGATGCATAATTTGCATGGCAATAAAGTAGCATGGCATGGGTGAGGTGTGGAATACAAGAATAAATCATTTTATTGAGTTTTGGCCACATTTTATCCTCATATTAGTTGCTGTTTACATTATATTTATATGATGCATGCTGCAAAACAGAACATGGAGTGCATAGACAGAAAGGTCTCGTCGAGCTAATCATTTTAGACATACATTTGTTGAATTTGGAGTTATAATTCAAAAGTTATTAATTAATTAAGAAAAGGGCATTTTATTGTAATTTTAATCAACTTGAAATTTAAAGTGTTCAAAATATATTTTGGATGCCATATTTGAATTCCTCACATTTTTCTGATCTAAAAACATATATCATTTGTTTAATTTGAATTTATATTTTAAAAGTTATTTAAATACTGATTTGAATTTGAATTTTAAACAATTTTGAAAGATTTAATTCGAAACAGAAAAACAGAAATCCTTTCTTCACCCAGACCAGACCTAGCCACAGTCACTGGCGAGTGGGCCTGACGCTGACTGGGCATTGGACTGGTGGGGTTGAGGACCGCGGGTTGAGCTCCAAGAACTTGGGGTATGGTTTTATAAAAAGACTAGGCTGGATGGGCTGCGGGTGGAGAGTTCGAAAAGTCCAGGGCCCTTTTAATAAAATCTTCCGGAGGTTGAGGTAGCTAACTGACGAAACTGTATTTCAAAACGCGAAAACAGCCAGCTGAACCCTGTCTTCGGGAGACGATGGCGAGCAATCCTTTGGGAATTTGGTGATGCCGCAAAAATGAAAATTGTAGAGGGACGATAGGGCTACAACTTTCATGTTTGGATCTTCGCCAACGGAGGTCTGCAGCGGACGGGGCAAGGAGATGAACATAGGGGAAAGCTGCAGTCGAAACTGACATGGCGTCACTGAATTTTCAGACAGATTTCCTACGAGATTGTATCGATTTCGGAGGATGATTTCGAGAGATATACTGCTCCGTTTCATGCGCCGTTTGATCCTACTGAAAGCTGGAAGTGCCCTCTTTGTAATAGTGAAAGGGGATGTGCCTAACTAGATCTAGGTAGGCCAGGAGGTGAGTGGGAATTCCGGTACTGCAGGTGTCGTGCAGGGTGCTGCTGAAACTGTCGAGCTCTTGTCTGGGCCTGACGTGCACGACGGTGACGAGGGAGGGGAACTATGGCTACGGTGGCGAGCTCTCGGGCGGCAGGGAGGGCATAGGAAGGAGGGGAATGGAAAGGGGGGCTTACCACGAGGCCGGCGGTGGTCTCGGAGGGCTCGGGGGTGGTTGGGTATGGCGGCAAGGCGAGGACGAAGATGGCTGCGCCCGCAGGTCCACCCGAGACCGATGACTGGGGGACAGCGTACAGCTGCTCCCAGCTCCTCCTGGCCCTGCAGCTTGACGCGGTGGACGACGTAGACCGGCCTCCTGCGTTCACCGGCTCCAGGAGAAGATCATGGAGGCGACGCGATGATGTTGCACTCGGGCAAGGGGAAGACAGACGGGAGCAGAGGTAGAGGGAGGGGGATGGCGGCGCGGGATGCAGAGAGGGGTCTCTAGGGTTGGAGAAGATCGAGGGGGATAAGAAGGAGGGGCAGGCGAGTGCGAGGTGACGAGGACAACGGAGTGGAGACGGCCACCTGCCCGCTCCGTCGGGGCGCACAGAGAGGAAGGAAACGGGGAGGAGAACGAAGCACAGTAACGGCGTCGGGGTGAAGGGGTACTGGGCCAGGGGAGGAGAGTTGGGCCGGAGGGGAAAAGAGGGCCGGGCAGATAAGAGGGCTGGGCTTCTGCTGCTCTCTCCAGCCCTTTTGTTTATTAAATGTTTGTTTGTTTTTATTCTATTACAATTTCAACCCAGCTTCTAATTTCAAATTCTTTTGAACTTTTTCAGGGGATTTTGAACAGAGGGTTTGACCAAGAAGGAGAGGCAACAGAGAACAAGAGGCATAAGGAGAGAGAATGCCCACATACATATTCATTTTGGGCATTTTACTAGAATTGGGATTTAGGGTTTAGAAAATGGAACAAAAACATTTGGTAAAATAATGGACCCTAGCAAGTGGATCCCATCTTGTAGGAACAAAAATAGTGAGAGATAAAAAGAGAGAAGAAGGTAATGGTGATAGCATTATACAATCAAGACAAAACATTGCAAGGTTTGATATGATGCTCAAATGCAGGGTGGCATGATGACAAGAGCATGACATAATGATGATGCAACAATTATATATAGGAAGTAGCATTATATTACTAAACCAAGTAGCATTACAGTTGTTAGACAAATGGGATGCTACACTATGGTTCCATGTAGTATCTAGATGGTTGTATCTCCTCCTTTGTTCTTTCATGTATAGATCTTGTGAGCTCCGTTCATGATCAAGATCTAATCTATTTGTAATCATGCATGTTGTGTTTGTGGGGATCCGATGGATATTGAGATTATTATGTTGGTTTGATTAATGGTTTTGTCTTTATGATTCTATCATGTCTGTGTTGTTTGTGATCTTGCATGCTCTCCGTTGTTAGTAGCTATCTTGGCCAAGTAGTTACTAGTGACTCCAAGAGGGTGTATTTAGGCTCGATAGTGGGTTCATGCCTCTAGTTTCCAAGGGAAGTTGCAGAAATCTCTTCGGTTGTAGATGTGTTGTTGCCACTAGGGAGAAAACAACGGTCTCTTGTTCATGGAATATGTGGACTGTTTACCTTACACACTTTGCTTAAAGAAGTTGTCTGTTGCTTTCAACTTAATATTGGAGGGGGTTCGGATGATTACCTGAAGGTGGACTTATAGTAATAGATGCAGTTGGATGGCGGTCTATGTATCTTGTTGTATTACCCAATCGAATCTCATAGGATATTTCTGACTAGTAATTGCATTGTTATGCCTTGCTCAGTTCCTGTCAATTGCCCTGCTGTAATTTGTTTACCCTTCATGCCATGTTGTTTATCTAAGGAGAGCACCTCTAGTGAACTATGGACCCCAGTCTAATCTTTACCGTTGATACATCTTCCACTTTTACTTGTTTACTTGCTGCAAACCATTACCTTCCACACCATACGTTTAATCCTTTGTTACAGCAAACCGGTGAGCTTGACAATCTCACTGATTCATTGGGGCAAAGTCTTGAGTTTGTGTTGTGCAGGTCTCCGTGTTGCTTGCAAAACCTGTGTGACGTTTCCTTCCTCCTACTGGTTCGATAACCTCGGTCCCTACAGAGGGAATACTTGCTGCTTGCTGCTTCACTTCTTGCTCTTGGGGTTTCCAATGAAGTGCTCCACGTCAGCACCATCATAGACAAAGTTGCTTCTCATTAGATATCCTTGGGCATCGTCAGCTCCGACTACCGGCACGATGATCAGATAGTTCACTCCAAGGAAAAGAGATTATGTTCCAAGGTCAGTAACCCTTGTCCATGGCTTACCTCGATGTAGTAACACATCAGGGTCTTTCGAGAACACCAGGCAGCCAAATCCAAAAGAATATGTGCGAACAGTGCGACCGCCACTAACAACATTAGGACGAGCCATATTAGCACAAATAAGACATTGAACATCTTTCTCAATGGCACTGCCCCGGGTAAAGAAGAGTAGAAGGCTGGAACCGTCTAGAGAACTGGCTAACCACCACATACCATAATCATACTCGTGCTTGTGGCCCAGAGCGCCTTCGAGTTCATCCACCCAGTTAACCATGGCTGGTGGCATCAGGTGCAGCGCAGGAGCTGGAAAAGAAAAATGCAGTTCATTAAAAATTGTTTGGTTCGCAAGATTTTAAAAAAATGAAGAAATAGGAAAATACAATAATCGGATAGCATGATATAATAAATCATATTGGAATCATAATCACAGGAATCTGTAATAGAAGCAATCTGGTTGAACCATGCGAAAGAAGGCAGAAATATGTGTTGATAAATATGTGAATATTATGGATTCATTCATGAAGAAACCCTGTCGAATGTAATACTAATAATATACATAGCAATACTTAGGAAAAATCCCATAGATATAAATGCTCTAAACTCATAGGGAAATCCTTTCAGACAAAGAGGGTAAACAACATAGAATATAAAACAATGCCATATGACAACTTTGTAAAATAAGAATACATCCATGAATATGAATCTAGAGCGCTATATATGGAGGTGTAATTACCAGGATAATAAGGACTCCATGCATAAACGCTACCAATCTCAGTTATGGCGAACACTAGTCTTCTGTGGATAATTACATCGGTGTAACTAAAATAGGTCAGGGTCTCATTCGGAAGAACTGTCCATACATATTTATGACCATGATGAATGAGAACTGAGCCGTCGAAAAGGGCAACAAGAGTGTAATCTTGATATCTCCCAGAAAATGTGGGAACTTGGCAAATAGCTATCTTCTGCAGTATCATACGATAGCCATGATCCAAGAAAGTATCTAGGCGATTAGTGGATTCAAACGGCACCAGTGGGATAAGAATCTTGCGATGAGTGTACACGTCAACAAGTTCCCAGCTGTATTGGAGGCCAACTGTGGCGATCCAATCACCATTGGCGCCTGCCCACTGTTTATTCGTGTCGTCTGGGATGACAGCATCTGAGAAGAACCTGTCTAGCGGCGATAGCTTACAGAGGAGGCTCTCACCATCTAACATGCAATCCCACGGTATCTTAGTCCGGTGAGAATGAAGAACACATGGGAGGTCCAACGGCTGAGAAACCAGCAGAGTTGCACTATATTTTGCTGAGTCAAGATGAAGTTTGGACGAACCGACGAGGCTCGTAGCCGTGATGACGTCGCATCTAGTTGTGAGTTCTTCAAGGGGGCCTTCGGTAAACACACTACAAGAAAAATATCCTTTTACAACGGACGATTTTTGTGGTTGAAGGACCATTTTTCATGGCTCAAGAGTCTTCTACGATGTATTCCCTTCGTGGTAAAAGCCCCATCACAAATGATTCTACCATGTTTTTTTCGACCATGGCGGATCGCACCCTTTAGCCACGAAAAGTCGTTCCATAGTAGATATGTTCGCCATCCGTGTTGACTGCTAACGTCATGAAAATTGCCACGTGGCCTTTAACGGCCAGTTAACACCATTAACTGTCAATGGAACCATGGTAGAAGACAGGCCTATCCAGGGCCTAGTAATTATTAAGTGGGCCGACCCATTAAGGAAGCCCAACAAGATCAAGTCCCATTACTGTTTTACCATGCACTATTACAAATGGGCCCACTGGTGTAGCTGTGGGCGGCCCGTGAACTTTCTGGCCCATTAATGTTACGTTCTGCACAGTTTGAATTGGGCCCATTTGTGCTGCCAGTCGAGGCCCATATACTTTTGGGCCCTTCACTGTTTTTGCCTAGTGAAGGCCCGCTGAACTCGCTACTCTGCGGCCCATTAGCGGCATGCGCAATGTCGGCCCTGTACTGTTAAGGCCTACGATCGGCCTGACACTGTTCTTACAGACCGTAATGGGATACCAACTGACGGACCATTTGTAGGAAGGCCCGTTAATGTTATGGCCCATAACGCGGCCTACTCATTTTCCGGCCTGTTACTGTTCTAAACCAGGAAGGATATCCGGCATGTTACTATTCCGACCTGCTCATGTTCTGATATGTACTGTTCAGGCTAGTTACTGTTTTGGCATGTTACTGTTTTGGCCTGTTACTGTTATGGCATGTTTCTATTTTGCTATTCGCCCGTTATTTTTTTGGCAGGTACAATTTAAGGCCTATGGCAGCCTATGTGGCCTGCCGTGATTCGGGCCTTTTATTGTATATTGAGCCCGTCTGCTAGTCGGCATATCATATTCTATAATTATGGCGTAATTATTCTTTAGAACAGTTCATTCATATTTCGTCACATTAATGTGGCGCGAGAATCAACATATTACATCAATAGGAAAATACTGATATTTATTATAGACCAGAATTCAACAGAAACAAAACGATGCATTACATAGACATCGCTAGTCATGGGTTGGAATATGGTTTCTTCTAGAGCTTACATCACCGTACAAGTAACAACAGGCTTACCATGTGTAAGATCCCTCCTTTGTAAAGGAAAAGGATCCCTGTGATTGCAATGCTAGTCCCTGGATCATTGCTAGCATCCACAGTTTAAGATGAAGTACACAGATACAAAGGTCATTTATTACATCCATTCCAGAGATAAAACATAGTCTTTTACAACTCATGGCCATAGGCCTAATACAAGAGTTTTTGGAATAAGTAAATAAACATAAGTCTTCATCTTCATGTGCCACATGCAAGCATGTTGAGTGTAGACTCATGACTCATACTCATCATCGGAGTAACCTGCAACATCACAAGTTACAGCCACAGTGGGTCAATACTTTGGAATAGTATTGGCAAGTGATACCTTAGTAAATTTTAAGTGGACTATATTACTATATGCATTTTGGCTAAGTGTAGCTTGGCTTGCTTTGCTTGAAAATAGGTTTTCCCTATTAGTTGAAATCACTAAGTTTTTCTTTGTCAAAAACTTTCCCAAGAAACCACCAATAGACATTGGGGTCCTTCACCCTTGTTCACCCACAAGTTTTACTTAGAAGTTGGAGTGATGAGATTCTTGTAGCTTCCATGTCTTGATGCTCAAGTTGTCCATTGCCATGGACTTGGCAAAGTACTTAGATTTTTCCATCTGCAGAGGTTGTGCACTTTCCCCACCAGACTTGGTTTCCCAAGATAGGACCTTTCAGAAGCCTTTCCTTAGTCAAATGGACGCGCTCCAACCTATCATTCCCACTACCACCAACTGTCCAAGTGACTAAGTTCTAGCAACCTATATGATCATGGCAGAGCCCATATTGCCAAGTGGTTGCACTGTAAGCTTTCTCAACACTTGGCCTCCAAATCCCTTTGTGCCTGGGTGGCATACCACAAGTGAGATACACAAGCCAAATCCATGGCCTTGTGTAAGCACTCAACCAAAAACCACCATTCAAGTCCCATTCCACCCAGGAAGTTCATTGACTTAGTTGTTTTATTAAGAAAAGCATGAGTCCCAAAGGACTTAGAATTATTTCACCATAGCATGTACATACTTTACCAACCCTTGTTTTTCTACTAGCTAGGCTAAGCATGGCACAGTAACTTAACTTAGGAAAATTCCCTAGCAATTCTACAATTCTACACTACATAGGATTTCCCAACATAGCATTTGGCAAAAGTAGCATGCAAGACTTAGCAAAAATAATTCTAATGCTTATTCAAATTAAAGGGGTGGAATATCATGAAGTATGACTTGCCTTGGTAATGGGGAGAGTGGCACTCTTCACAATCACAGTCACTAGCAAAATCTACACAAGAATTTTGTAGCACACAATTACATACAATTCATATACAAGCAAAGATATGAATGCATGCATGCAAGAAAATGCTAAGTGATGATTTTTTGAAAGCTCTACCAAGCAAGTGCATGAAACAGAAACATAACAACTCCTAAAGTTTGCTAACTAAACTTATTTAGCCCTAAAACAATTTGCTAAACAAAAACTATGCCCAAAATGGACCGAAACATGTTTCTGCATACAAAGTCATTTTAACAAATACTATTTGTTAAACACATTGCAGATTCAGAAAGACCTTGATTCCCTGATTCCAACGGTATAAAATTTGCAAAAATCTAACGTGGGAATCAAAAGTTATAGCCATTTGAAATTTAGATCAAAATCTGGTTTGAATTCTGTTTTTAAATCTAACCCTAGCCACGCGTCGCGATATTACTGGCGCGTACCGGTTCGCACCGGATCACCCTTCTGTGCGGTTGGATCTAAATAACGCTGCACGGCTCAGATCTGTCTATACCCCTTCGTTAAGTGAACTATTTCTACGCGTAGGATCCAGATCTGACGGCTAAAAACATCTAACCAAAAACGAGCGGCGCTAGCGGCGGCGACAGGCGGCGGCGCGTCGGTCATTGGCGGTGCCGGCGTTCTAGGTCGCCCGGGGAAGAAAGAAGGCGCTTACCAGAACCGCAGGAGGCTGCTGATGCTCGAGGTGGCGTTGGTTTGCAAAGGGGCGCGTCGACACGGTCTCAGGAACTCGTCGGAGTAACGGGCGGCGTCGGTAGCTTGCAGTCGTGCTCCTTGCCGAGGTTTGGCGTCGCCCTAGCACGAACCAGTGGCATCAGGATTTACGCAAGACATAGGCGAACAAGCTCGCGTGAAGGAGGGGGCAAGGGGCGCTCGGGTTTTACCTTAATTGGTCGCCGGAGTCAGGCGGCGGTGCAGATGGTTTCGGTCGTGGACGGAGACGACAACCTGGGTCACGAGCAGGCAAGGGAAAGGTGTCAGCAGGTGCACAAGGTCATGCTGAGCATCCACGTTTGAACTAGATAGAGGGGGGCGGTCGAGGCTCACCGGAATTGATCGCCGGAGTCGTCGGTACAGCGGGGCTTCGAGAGCTAATGCGCGCAGCCTGGTGGCGGAGTGAGCGAGGAGAGTGGGGGAAAAAGATCGCGGTGCAGAGGGGATTAAATAGGCCCAGGCGCGACAGGAAATGGCATTAAGGCCAATTACGCCGCGCCATTACCGGCTTCACTGCAGCGGCGACGTGGTCGCGAGCGCGATTTGGGGAAGACGAGGGCGACGTGGAGAGGGCCCGCTCGTCAGCGAAGCGCGCGAAGAGGAGGTGGGGTCTGGTCGTCAGCGGCTGTCTGGGTGCGTCGGCGCGTGCGAGTGGGAGAGGAATGGCCCGGGTGGGCTAGCTGGGCCTATTCTGAAGCTGGGCTGGAATGGTAGCGCTCGGCCTTTTCCATTTGTTTGCTTCTTTTCTTTTTCTGATTCGATTTTCTGAATTGATTTTCAAATGAATTCTAGTTCCATTTGAATTCAAATTTTCTTGAGATTTTTGCAGGGAGCAGTAGTCTCAAATATAGGCATAAGATCATGTGGTTGCTTTGCAAAGGCTTGGTCAAGCTTGGGGATCAAAATATCAGAGGCTTGGCACTTGGTTTGCAAAATTTGAGAAATGGTTTTGAAGCATTTCAAATTTGTAAATCTTGGTCCAAAACCACACTCAATCCTTTCTATAAGAAGGCAACAAGCTAGGTTAAAAATCAATCAAACTTCTCAAATGGGAATGGCCATTTGATTTGAATCTGCTCACATAAAATCATAGCACTTTGTGCTACTGTTTTCTAAAATGAGTTT
Source organism: Avena sativa (assembly GCA_916181665.1). Taxonomy (NCBI): domain Eukaryota; kingdom Viridiplantae; phylum Streptophyta; class Magnoliopsida; order Poales; family Poaceae; genus Avena; species Avena sativa. The sequence goes on from OV702280.1 coordinate 144,865,589, forward strand.
GAAATTGTTCTCAAATCTATATGCATGCATGAATGATATGCAAACTTTGAAATTGTGATTTTAGGGATGTTACACCATGACAGCTGCAAAAGAGATTATCAAGTAGACGGTTAGTCCAATCTTGTCGATCTTTCAGTTCTAGTATCTGTTCGCATGTAATCGTGATTATTGCATCTATTTCCTCTGTTTCTTGTTCAATTAAATCATTTTTTCGAGTGCAGATGTAACACCTCTTTCTGCTGGAATAACTGGAACAGTGGGCCGATGCAAGCAATAACTAATGTCGCTGCTGCTTTGTGAAATAACCTCAATACTTAACGTAGGAGTCCTCGCTTTTTCCTCTATAGCTTCATGTGCAGCCTGAAACAAAGAAAACAAGTAAGCATAGCATACCAGCAAACTGGCAACCAACTTATATTTCAAATAATTGTAATGTATCATTGTCCAGGAACAATCAATGATGTGCCTCGTACATCTCTTTCCAGAATAACAAGAACAGTCGATGTCCTGGACCGACGCGAGCATGTGCCTGTATCACAGCCGCTCTCTGGAACAAACAATACGGATTATTTGTAGGCTAAAACTAATACATATTAAGTTAGTAAAGCAAAGCAGGCAAAGAAACACTGTGTTTTTTGTTAAAGATTTTCAGAATCAGTATTGTCCTAATATAACAAAGCAAACAATCAACATGTGTCTCATGTAGTCTAACTAAACTTGTTTTGTAAGTGAATGTAGTGAACCAAGCAACTACTCTTTCCCTCATAAAAAAATCATATCACTGCCTAACGGAAATATAGAAAATATAACAAAAAGAGGTGCTTGGGATCTCTTGAGCTGCTTAGAATTTGTTAAGACAATAAGCATTAACCTATAATATAAAAATAGCATTTAGAAATGGTCTATTGTATGAACTATCCATATCAGTGTGCAATTCGAGAAATTATGGTTGTACCTCCAACCATAGAAGGTGGCATTGTTTTAATCATTAGCGAACTATGATATTACCTTGGAAAAACAAGCAATAGATTAAGTGTATGTCTTAAATAGACTACCAGCATATTTTCAAAGACATAAGATATCAACCACTGCTTTTCAGTAGCCAGATCATTCAATTATTTGATCGTCGGGCCAGTATATAAAAAAGAAGAAAAAAAAGAGATGAGTCATTTGCTGCCAAAATAATAGTTGGATGCACCCAAAAAGTAGCAGAAACCTTCTTTGTAATGCCTACAACTATTGTATTTCCAACTACTGACAGTATCATTGTGCATATAACCAGACAACTAAGAAAATCGAATAGACAAATAAGCAACTGATACATTGTGCACCTTATACGATTAATGAAGTATTTGAACAATGTATGGCCGGTATGAAGTGGAAGATCAAATTATGAAGAATGTGACATTCTTTCGGTAGAAGAAGTTTGTTCACCATATAGAGTTAGTAGCTAGGAAATGTAGCAATGTCGTATGCATCAAATAAACTGCTGTTTGAAAAAAAGATATCCAACATATATAATGTCAAGTAAACATGTACGAGCTCTGTTATCCACATTATATCCATAGAAACCACGACACAATATCGCATTGTTGCAATCACATGTCAACTAAACATGCAAAAGACTCATAATCAATTGAACCATCTGGTTGCTAATATTAAACTAGCAAGATCATCTATAGATTAAATCGAGCAGACATGAGTTGGAACATATGCATAATGTCTCATGTTTCTTAGTAATCAACAATTGTATTCTCAAATAAATTTCCATAATTTAAGTTAAGAAAATCATGACACTGCTTTAACAATGAGAAAACTAAAGAATCAAATTGGCAATAGAATCTATATGTGCCTCATGTATAGTAGCTAGTGAGGTAATGAATTAAGCAATAAAACACCAGGTGCACGATAGACTTACAGATCATTATAGTACATATATATAGTAACTATGTATCATACGAAGCTTAATTATGCTTTTTATATCCAGGGAGAATATTGCGTTAATGGTCATCTTGTTCTAATCATTGGCCAACTCATGTGGTGCCAACACTAGACAATGTGACTACCTTCAGGGTTCATACAAACTCTTAATAGCAGACAAATACTGCAATAGACTATAAATTATCATAAAAGTGGATATACTTAAATTACCACCACCTAATAATAGTCTAGTTAATGCATAGATATATAAATTAATGGTGAGCCAAATATAGCAAATAATATAGCATCAGCATGATTGAGTGAGATAATTGCATTAAAAATCGAGATATTTACATTTGGTTTTTGTTACATAGCAGAAAAATATAGCATAAAAGTGGATATACATAAATCACCACCACCAAATCATGGTCTAGTTAACGTATATATAGATATATAGATAGATAGATAGATAAATAGATAGATAGATAGATAGATAGATAGATAGATAGATAGATAGATAGATAGATGGATGGATAGATAGCTACATAGATAGATGAACATAAGTCAATTACAGAAATAATAGATCAACGCCATGATCAAGTGAGCACATTGAATTATAATCGAGGGATTCATGTTTCGTTTTTGCCCAGTATTGTTTCAGGTCAATCTTGTTCTAATCATTAGACGACTCATGCGGTGCCTCATACAAACAAGCATCTAATACTAAGAACATCTCGGTAGAAACAAGTGACTTACTATTTCTCTTTGTGAAGTCCCGTTGGAGGACATCCTGTTGTCAGTTTGTTCGTTGAAGACATCCATCGCATCCAGCACTGGGATAGCCGATTCATCTGCTTTATTTTGGCTCCTCTGCATATAGGTTCCGGTCACTCATTAACATAAAATAGGTTTGCATCCATCAATATAAAGCAACAGGTACTAACAAGATTGTAGGGGTGATTCACTCTGTGATTCTACGTGTTCTCTATGAGAGGAAAAATATAAGATAGTGGGTGTTGTTATTTACAAAGATCTAGATAGACATTATAGTATAATCACTTGTGAACAAGTAAAATGTTGCCAACGGGGGAATGACCCCTTCATTGGTTATACGTTGTTAGGTATGTGAGACACCCGATTTATTCATGCCTCAGTGGAGACTCGAAAGTATGCCCATGCTGGGACTCAAACCCAGGCGGGCTAGCCTCCACACCTGGAATTTCAGCTACCAGGCCAGCGCCTGGTTCTCCACTTGTGAACAAGTAGAGCAAGGAATGGTGGAATATAAACAAACATTTTAATGACATAAAATTTGCCATGGCAACAAAATAGAATGCAGATACAGTCAGTCCTTAGCACAAACTGGAGACAAATTACAATGTAAAATGGGATTGCAAACAAATATGTGAAGTGCCATAAAATTTTCCATGATCTACGGAGCATGAAGATACTGTATTAACATTAGGACAAACAAGATAGACATTATAATGGTATACCTCGTGAACTTACAGAGCATGGAATGCAAACACATGTGAAGTGACTTAAAATGCCATGAACAACATAATAGAAGGTAGATACTGCTACTCCAGAAATTATAATTCAGAAAATTGAATTTATAGAGCAGGGCATACAGATAACCATGTTTAGTGACTTAAAACTTCCCATCTAATACTACATCTAATCCAAAAACTAACGAATATAAAGTTTTCACAAGTCAGTCGACGCAAAATTCGACTAAGTTTGTAGAACATACAAGGAACATCTACCATGCCAAACTAATACCATTCGATACATCGGGACATGTATTTTCTGTCACAAATGATACAAATTAACCGTTAATATATTTTATATCTGCCTAGTCAAAGTCATCATTGTTTGACTTTAAAAAGTATAGATCTTCTTTTATGGAACAAATGTAGTATATAATAGGAGGCAGCAACTGTTGGAGGTTAATTGAAATGAGATAGAAATAATAACGGCATACCTTGTAGAGGGAATGCAAAACCAACAAGTTGAATGACATAAAATTTGCGTTGAATTACATAAAAGAAGGCAGTTACTATGGTTGCTTAGTACATACCAGATTGAAATTAAAATAGCATAAATTCTAAACTTGTAGAGTAGGGAATGCTAACCTACATGTTCACTAGCTTAAAACTACCAATGAACTCCAAAATTACATGCAATCAGTGTTGTAGTTACGGACAAAGCAAATGCACATTATGATGACATAACTTGCGAACTTGTAGAACATGTAGGCAACTTTAGATGTTTAGTGAGTTAATATTTGCCATGAACTGCATAACAGCAATGAGATCCAATGATGCTAGTTTTATACTAGCAAAATTGTTTATATATTGAGAGTAATTGTTGGTCAAAGAGAAAACAAGGAAAACAAGGATGCCTTATTCCTTGAAACAGAGGGAGTAGTTTAACGCCTGGATTTAACATAGACTACACCGAATTTATTAAGGGAAAGTCAAATATTAATTAAGCCATTATTGAGGTAGAAATTTACGAACAATATGGAAATGCAGTTCACTGTCGTAGACTTATACCTAATATACTGAAATGAACAACTAGATCTGGTTTACCTTGGTCACGACGTCGTCTACGCATACACGGCATCTTTGCGGGTCACGTGAAAGACGCCAAGTATGCCAGGTAGTGGTGAGTCGCTCTGAAGCAGATAGATCATGGTGACATCAGTGAAGCAGATCTTTGGACGTTGTTGATGGGTATCACTTGCTTGATAAGATTGCCGCTGGAGGATATCTGGTGTACTGCACGGTGTTGTCGGTGGAGCAGATCTATTACTACTGTTTATGTACTCGAGGCTCTTCTCAAGAGAGTCGGTGAAGCAGATCTGGTGTAGTGGACTATTGAGTCCATGAAGCAGATCGAATGTAGTGCACACCAGCTTAGGTGAAGCAGCTTAGGTGCTGTGGACGAGGGAGTCAGCGAACTAGGTTCGGTAAGGAGGACGTCGGCTGATCTGGTAGACCGGTGAGGAGTATGTGGTATCACGAGGTATAGCATGCAGGCCGGCGAAGTGCGGTGGTGCAGAAGCCGGAGGTGGGATAGGGGGTATGGGGTGGCATGTGGAACGGCGAAGTGCGGCAGGGATGTTCCAGTGTGGTGGTTCAGGAGCTGCAGGTGGGATAGGGGGTTGGGTGGCGTGTAGGGTGGGCTGTAGCGAGGATGGTCTAGTGCGGTGATGCAGGAGCTGGAGGTGAGATAGGGGTTGGGTGGCGAGTAGGCTGGAGAACTGGGGAAGGGATGTTACGGTGTGGTGGTGAAGGAGCTGGAGGTGATATAGTGGGTTGGGTGGCGTGTAGGACGGTGAAGCACTGCAGGATGCTCCGGTGCGGTGGTGTAGGAGCCGGATGTGAGATAGGGGTTAGGTTTTTTCGGAGTGCTATGGGGGAAATGGCGTCGGTGGAAGGTGGACTACCCAGCTTCAGAGCTGTGGGCACCGGGGGAGAAAAATTACGAAATATACCCACGACCTGACATTTTTAGTTAGGCCATTGTCAGAGGTAGAAAAGGAATTTCGTACAGCTAAGAACTTGGTGCGTGAACACTCGAAATATTTCGATGGAGGTGTGGTAGGGAATTTGGCGCTATAAGATTTTCAATTTGGATATTTAGTATAAAAGATATAGAAACATAATAACCTATTATATGAGTGGAGGATTTTCATTTTGAGTGAAAGCTCCACCCACATGAATGTGGAAGAGGTGGGGGCAGCCACCATGTCTATGGCGCCATGCCCCTTGGCTGCCCCCTCTCCCTATAAAACGCCCACCACTCCTCCTCTCATATCAGACATCCTCGCGAAGAATATCTCTCCCCTTTAGAATACCCCCATGGTCTTGAATCAGTGAGGTACATTCTCCCAGTGGGTTTTTCTTCAAGGATTTATTGCTTCTGCTGCTTCGCTGGAGCGAGGGCACGGAGGTTGTCGGGGTATCCGAACGTGTCTGTGATCACGGATGCACCACTGCTTTGTGGTGCTGGACTTGATGTTGTTGGACCTGCTAGACCAGATGGACTTCATCACGATCTTGAGATCGGAAAGAGATCGACTACATCACCAACAAGTTCATACTCTAAAAGCTTTCTGTCTTCGAGGGTATGTATTCTATGGATGTATATCCACCCGTTGCTTGTATCTAGATGGATGGATCTTGGTGCGCTTAGTTCCCATCGTAGGATTTTTTTGTTTTCTATGCTATGAACCCAACAGTAAGATGTAGATATGGGCATGCCCTTGGTCGTTAGGCTTGAAATCCAAGAATGTCCATACTCGTTGACAACTAAGCTTAAATTCGTTTAGATCTTACCACTTACTTTTAGGTTAAATTTTACACGTGCGTGGGAGTACTTTTTCTAGAAAGACCTCAAAAGAACCAAAATTACATCGAGGTCCATACACTTAGCACAGAGCGCCCTAGAGTAATTAAGCAAGGAAAACCATTGGGTTCGGCTCCTTCTCGAGAGAGCAGCTCATTGAACCATACTCTTCATGCCACTTCCTCTTCGATTGTTTTCAAGATATGGCCAGATTTGACACCATGCAAAATCTTGGATATGGGATCATCAACACAAAGTGAGATGTAGATATGGCAATGTCCTTGGTCGTTCGGCTTAAAATCCAAGAATGTTCATACTCATCGACAACTAAGCTTAAATTCGTTTAGATGTTACCACTTACATTTAGGTTAGAATTTTACACAGGCCATGGGAGTACATTTTAATCAAGGACCTAAAAAGGGGTGAATTACATTGAGGTGCATAGATCTAACACAAAGGTCCCTAAGATATTTAAGCAAGGAAAACAGTCGGGTTCAGATAATTCTCGAGATACCAGTCGATCGAGCGATGCTCTTCATGCTACTTCATCTCTCGGTTGTTTTCAAAACATGGACACATTTGTCGGCATGCAAATTATTGGATATAGGGTCATCAACACAAAGTATGATGTTTGATTGCTTTCCTAATAAGGACAGAAATTTTTACATGCAAATTATTAGCAAGATGTGAAATATTTCAAAAAGAACCTCCACGGTTTTCGATATATAGAATGCTTGGTGGGTACTACCGTTAAAAGATATTCTATTTGTAGAACTTTGAGAGCAATCTACCACATACTTTTAGGTTAAAATTCTAACTAACATTTAGATCATAGCTTAAATTCGTTTAAATGGGCAAACTTAGCTAGGAAGCTTAAGAACTTGTTAAACTTGGTGTAAACGTAAGGGAAATATGTTCCAAACTTTGTCTTGAAAATGGGCTTGTGGTATTCTGAGCCATATTCTTCGTACTTTCTTTCATTTAAAGGAAAATACATTCATTTTACAATGAAAATACAAAAAAAGTTCCTAAAAGTTGGAAACTCCCATTATTGGCAACATTATGGTTCACCATGCCAAGATGCACCCATCTACCAAACATCAGAACATTTCCATAAAGTATCATGTACATATATGGCCATATATTCACCCATGTTGTTCGGCTTGAAGCCTAATAATGTTAATACAATGTAGGCCATATTACCAAACAGATCTATGTTTTCAAAAGTTGTGAAGACTAGTGATTGTCAACATGCAAATGCTTAGCAAGAAATTGAATCATTCAAAAATCTCGTCTGTGGCTACCGTCAAAAGATAACTATAGAACTTTAAGAGCAATCTACCACTTACTCGTATTTAAAATTTTACATAATATTGGAAAATAGGCTTAAATTCTATAGGATGGAGGGAGTACTACTACTTGCTTGGCGAGAAAAAAAAGCACTCCTCACTTTTGAACCAACTTGCTGCGGGTTTGCCTGGTCCTTCCTCTTCCTAGGGTGGAACGAATGGAGGTGGAGTAGTTGGGGGTCGGAAGGCTGGCCAAATCATAGTGGTGTCCCCCGCAAAAATAAAAATAGAAGATCATAATGGTGCGCATCTAATGCGATGGGACACCCCTTGTCCACCAGATTAAGTGGAGTAGTACTAGTATTGCTCATGGTGATCTTTTGACTATCCTTCACCCCTGAAATTTACTAGTTACTACTGACTGTACGTGTACCTCGTGTCAGGAACTCATCACAGCTTTGCTCTGACATCGCACTGCCTCCAAATCCTCCTCTTTGCTTCTCTCGCGCTGCCTCCTCTATGCTCTCGGTCCCTTCTCCCTCCTAGTTTTTTTCAATAGGGGGAAAGCCCAAGTGGAAATATTTTTTACCATGACACGATTTTACCACCACTTACTTTTAGGTTAGAATTTTAAACCGGTGGTAGGAGTACCTTTTACACCAAGGACCTAAAAAGGAGAAAAATTACATCAAAGTCCATACATCTAGCACAAAGGACCCTAAAATTACATCGAGGCATGCAAATTCTTGGATATGGGATCATCCATATAATGTATATGATGTAGATATGGCCATGAACTTATTCGTTCGGCTTCAGATCCAAGAATGTGCATACTTATTGACAACTAAGCTTAAATTTGTTTAGAATTTTAAATCGGCCGTGGAGTACCTTTTACACCAAGGACCTGAAAAGGAGAAAAACTAAATCGAGGCACAAAGGACCCTAAAATTACATCAAGGCATGCAAATTCTTGGATATGGGATCATCAGTATCATGTATATGATGTAGATATGGCCATGACCTTGGTCGTTCGGCTTAAAATCCAAGAATGTGCGTACTCATTGACAACAAAGCTTAAATTCATTTAGAATTTTAAACCGGCGGTAGGAGTACCTTTTACACCAAGGACCTAAAAAGGAGAAAATTACATAGAGGTCCATACATCTAGCACAAAGGACCCTAAAATAATTAATCAAGGAAATTACACGCATCGGTTTCATCAGGGACTAAGCAAGGAAAACAATCGGGTTTGGCTTCTTCTCGAGAGAGCAACTATTCGAGGCATACTAGCTCTTCATGCTACTTCCTCTTCGATTGTTTTCAAAATATGGCTAGATTTGTCGGCATGCAAACTCTTGGATATGGGTTGACCATCAACATAAAATAAGATGTAGAGGCAATGACGTTGGTCGTTCGACTTAAAATCCAAGAATGTCCATACTCATTGACAACTACGCTTCAATTAGCTTAGAACTTACCACTTACTTTTAGGTTAAATTTTACACGCGCGATGGGAGTAAATTTTTCTTCAAAGACCTAAAAATAACCAAAATTACATCGAGGTCCATACACTTAGTACAGAGGGCCTACAGTAATTAAGCAAGGAAAACAGTCAGGTTTGGCTCTTTCTCGAGAGAGTAGCTCATCAAACCATACTCTTCACGCCACTTCCTCTTTGATTGTTTTCAAGATATGTCCTGATTTCACGCCATACAAAATCTTGGACGATATGGAATCATCAACACAAAGTGCGATGTAGATATGGCAATGGCTTTGGTCGTTCGTCTTAAAATCCAAGAATGTTCATACTCATTGACAACTAATCTTAAATTCGTATAGATTTTACCACTTAATTTTATGTTAGAATTTTACATGGGAGGTGGCAGTACATTTTTCATCAAGGACGTAAAAAGAAGGAAAATTGCATCGAGGTCCATACATTTAGCATAGAGGACCCTAAAATAATTGAGCAAGGAAATTACACGCATCGGTTTCATCAGCGACTAAGCAAGGAAAACAATCGGGTTCGGATCCTCGAGAGAGCAAGTGATCGAGGCATACTAGCTCTTCATGCTACTTCCGCATCGATCTTTTTCAAAATATAGCTAGATTTGTCAGCATGCAAACTCTTGGATATGGGATGATCATCAACATAACCTAAGATGCAGATATGGCCATGACCTTGGTCGTTCGGCTTGAAATCCAAGAATGTCCATACTCGTTGACAACTATGCTAAAATTTCTTTAGATCTTTTTTTTGAGGGTAAAACAGTAGGGTAAAGAACCCCACTGCAATTTTTATAAATCATAAAGAATTACAAGTAGCGAATATTTACAAGTTTCAAGCCACCACAAAGAGGGATAACACTATGAGCAACTATCTCCTGTCTAAATTATTGCTAATCCAATCTTTGAGGTCCTGGTAATACTTTTTCTTAATTCTACACAGAACCCATCTTAATTCCTGAGAAACAATAGCCCTCCATTCATCAAGGGAGGCATGCTTGTTATTGAAGATTTCATTGTTTCTGCACATCCATATGCCCCAAGCCCCAAGAATAATGATTTCCATTGCCAAGGGGACTTTTAGGCCGCTTTTAATACTAGTCAATGCCTCGAAGATATTTAGATAATTGTCTTGGATAGGACAAATTTCAGCCCAGCATGCTTTTGCAAAAGAACAACCCCAAAATAAGTGCAGAAGAGTTTCCTCACTCGTGCAACCATGGAACACACAATCATATGAAGCCAGAATGAATCTCTTCCTTTTCAAAAGATTTCTGGTGTTTAGCCTATCAAGGAGAAAAAGCCAGAAGAAGAACTTATGTTTTTGCTGGCAAGAGGACTTCCACAACCAGGAAAAATGTGGTTGCACGGACTGGTATCCATATAATGAAGAATAGGCCTTTTGGACTGAAAAGTAGCACTGCCCCAAATATAGCTCCAGCTGTCTTTTTCTCCCTGCATTCCATCACTGAGAATTTGCTCAAGGCTTTGATATTCATAGTAAGCTTGTTGTGACAGAGGAAGAAAAAAGTGATCTTGCATATTGGGTGTCTGTAAGAACTCACAAACAGAAATGTGAGGATTTTTTGCATAAGAAAGAAGATGAAGAAGCTTATGCTGTAAGCATTCATCATTCCACATATCAGTCCAGAGAAGAGTGGATTTTCCATCTCCCACCGAGCACTTTGCTATTCCTTTAAATATGTCAACTAATTTCAGATGAGCTTTCCACCAAAAGGATCCCTCCAGACTTCGTCCAGGCAGTTTACCATTGCAGTAATAAGTGTTCCAGACAAGATGAACCCATGGGATATCCTTGTGATTGTAGGATTTATCCAAATTTTTCAAAAGAAGTGCTGAGTTTTGAACATTAAGATCAAGAACCCCCAAACCTCCATGATTCTTTGGTCTACAAACTTTATTCCAGGCAACTAGGGCTTGACCTCTAGCTTGAACATCAGTGGTTTTCTTCCTCCACAAGCACTGCCTCATATACTTAATCACCGAATCTTTAATAGAGACAGGAAGTTCAAAACAACTCATATAATATATGGGAAGGGAGGATAAGACAGATTTAACCAACTATAGTTTTCCCCCATAGTTTAGGAAATGAGCAATCCCACCTAATCTTCTTTCTACTCTCTGAACAATAGGCAGAAAATGCTCCACTGCAGGCTTGCTGATGGTTAAAGGCAATCCAAGGTAAGTGAAGGGTAATGAGCCAGGGAGGCATGAAAGTGTGCTAGCAATGTACCTTAGCCTCTCAGAATCCATGTTGATTGGCATCATACTAGATTTAGAATAATTGACTTTGAGTACAGTGGAAAGGGAAAAAGTATGAAGAAGAGCCTTAAGGCACAATAATTGCTTTGAATCAGCCTTAAGGATTAATAAGGTGTCATCTACATACTGCACTACAGGGAAATCAGGACAAAACACACCTTCAAGGGGAAGGGAGAGAATCCCAAGGCTCATTGCTTTGTTGATAATGCATTGAAGAAGATCATCTGCCAGGACAAACAGGAGTGGGGATAAAGGATCCCCTTGCCTTACACCTCTTCTGCAATAAAACTTTTTCCCAGGAACTCCATTTAACAAAACAGAGGATGAAGCAGAACCAAAGATCAACTGAATCCAATTAATCCATTTTTCACCAAAACCTTTGGCTTTGAGAATATTAATAATTGTTTAATGCTCAATTCTATCAAAAGACTTTTCAAAATCAAGCTTTAGAATTAAAATTTCTTCTTTGGACTTGTGGCATTGATCATGGAATTCAAAAGCCCATCCTAAACAATCCTGAATAAATCTTTGTTTGAGGAAACCATACTGGTTTTTGTGGACAAGTTTAAGGATAATTTTTTGAAGCCTGTGAGCCAGAAGCTTGGTTATAATCTTGAAGACACTGTTGAGCAGAGAAATAGGCCTGCAATCAGCAGGTGTCAAAGGGGCTTCATTTTTTGGAATGAGGGTGATAAAAGAGGCATTAATGCTTTCCAAAGAAGTCTTGCCTTCATAGAAATCTACAAGGAGTTGTTTAACATCCTCCTTAATAATAGGCCAACATTGTTTAATGAATTCATTATTGAAGCCATCAGGACCAGGGGATTTTTCATTAGGAAGTTCCTTGATTACACCTTCAATCTCATTACCAGAGAATGGTTCTTATAAAACATCCTTTTCCTCTTGACTCAAGCATTCCCCTGCCAACGCACTAAGGTTAAAGTGCATTTCAGGCTTATCAGATGTTCCCATTCTATCTTTAAAGGCATTCCAGAGTAGATCAGCTTTACCAGAATGATCATGAATCTCTTTAGTCGAATCATCTTTGAGCATGGAGATGTAGTTATGCCTAAAGCTTATGGTGGCTTTTGAATGAAAGAATTTTGTGTTCTCATCACCCAACTTGACCCATTTGACTTTTCCTCTTTGCTTCCAATAAGCATTTTGATCTTGAAGAAGTGAGATTATAAGGCTTTTTAGAAGGTCTCTGAGATTCCATTCCAGAATAGTAAGAGTTCTCATTTCCTCCAAGACATCCAAGAGATCAATGGTATCATTGACATTGCTAATTTGTGCTTTCAAGCAAGGCAATTTTTTTGCCCAGATCTTCAGTCCCCTTCTGACATTTTTGAATTTAGCATTAATTTTTTAGCAGAATCATGGAAGCCAACTGGGATGTTCCAGGCATTTTGAACAATTGCTTTAAAATCATTATGATGAATCCAATATATCTCAAATCTGAAAACATGAGATTTTGGAATCATTGTGCCAATGGAGATGACACAAGGTAGATGGTCAGAGGTAGGCTTAGTAAGAGGGACAACAAAAGTTGAAGGATAGATCTGAGTCCAGGAAGCAGATGTAAAGAACCAGTCCAGCCTTTCCAACAGAGGTTCTTTTTGCATGTTGCTCCAAGTGAACTTTCTACCTTTAAGGGGTAATTCAATGAGACCCAGATTGCTAATGGCTTCATTGAAAAGTAGCATATCATTCACATCCCCTCCCTGCCTATTTCTGTCAGAGGGTTTTCTAATAAAATTGAAGTCACCCACAATGAGCCAATCCATATCTTCAGGCATGTCAATATTTCCAAACCATTCTAAAAAATCTGCTTTTTTTCAGCTAAGCATGGCCCATAAATGTTGGTGAGGATCCAGGTTTCATTGGACAAGAGGGATGTCAAGGTGATGGAGATGGAGAATTCATTTTGGAAAGAAAGATGCCCAAAAAACAGAGAGCTATTCCAAATGATAATCCAACCCCCAGAAGCCCCCCTAGAGGGAAGGAATTCAAATTTGGTAAATTTGGAGGGGCAGAATTTTCTGATATAAGAGATATCGAAAACTTCCTTCTTAGTTTATTGGAGGCAAATAATGTCACAGCCAGATTCATCAATTTTATTTCTGAGAGCAACCCATTTTTTCTGAATTAATTCCCCTGATGTTCCAGTTCAGAATCTTCCAAATTCTTTTATTATCCATTAAAAAACCAGTTGTATGTTGAGTGCTGAGGTGATACAACCAATGTAATCACCCAACTGAAAAGATCACAACCAAGTAGACAAAATGCATTCCATACCATAAACCAAGTGGCAGGTTCTACATTAGGTAGCAAACACATCAGAAGACCACTAATACAGGTTTCAGAACAGGGAGCCAACAAGGCTCCAACAAAAGACAGATTGTGATATATTAAAACACTTAAGTTGGGGGTTTCTTCTTGGCTTGCTGACCACAGGTACTAGCAGCCCCATATTTCTTCTTGCCTCCAATGATCAAGCTTGATGATCCATTCCCTTTGATGATGCCTTATGGAGGAGCCTTGACTGCCACTTCAGTGGACTTCCCTTTCTTGAGAAACCTCTTCTCCAGGTCACCATCCTTTACCTTGCAGAAAGAGGCAGCAAGATTTTTAACCACTTTAGGATTTAAGCAAGGTGGAGAAGCATTGCAAGTCAGATAGTCAACAATTGAGCAGTTTAAATGAATTTTGAAACCCCCATTTAATTCAACAATTCTAGGACTTCTTCTCACCTTAGTTTCAACTAGAGGTTCCTTGCCCTTTCTCTTTCTGGAAGGAGTGGAAGGAGAGCAAGAGGACTGCTTGGCCTCAATGCCCAGACAAGGGGGTGCCATCTGTGAAATGCTTTCATTAGGGATGATGAAAGAGATTGAATTTTCCTCAGCAATAGGTTCTTTAATAATTTCCCATAAAGGGGAAGTAAGAAAGCTCTTGGCCTAGTTAAACTTCTCTGGAGTAGCAAGCATGAGAGTAATAAAATTGAACCAACTTACAGGAATTTCACACATAAGTGAGTCCTTTGAAGAAGAGTCCTTCTGAATATGTGGAGCAAAGTAGCTTTCCCAGAGCTCCAGACCTTGTTGAGAAAAGCCCCGCTTTGCAGCATGGACATCAGGAATGGACACAAAAGTTCTGACCATTCCCACCTGAAGATGGGATTCATTAGGGGAAAGGAGGTGCTAATCTTCCATCATCCAATCATCATTCCCATCAGCCTCAGCACCAGTGTCCATGGGGCTCTCCACCATCCCCTCTTCATCAGAGTTAGCTTCATCCTCCACCAAGTAGTTCTGAAGAATGTTCTGCAGGCCCTCACCAATACCAACACCCTGAGGCCCTTCAACCACAGCCTATCCCTCAACAACTGCAGGTTCTGCATTCACAGATTCATCATCATCAGACTCCCAGTCATTAACAAGAATAGCACCAGTAACTCAACATTTGACATCCTATGGGGGAAGATTATGGTTATCCACTGGCATGTCTTCACCAAGAGCAATCACAGGACCTTGGACAGGAGCAGCAGCAGCTTCCCAAGGGTCCCAATCTTCATTGTTATCCCCACCAGGAGCGAGGCGGCGCGCGGGCGGCAGTGGTGGGCGGCGGCGCCGCGGCGGCGGCTAGGGCGCGGCGGCGGCTTGGCTCGGGGAGGGCTAAGGCTTGTGTTGTGTTGGAGCAGCCCCCCCTTCATTTAGATCTTACCACTTACTCTTAGGTTAAATTTTACACGCGCGATGGCGGTAAATTTTTCTTCAAAGACCAAAAAAGAACAAAAATTACATTGAGGTCCATACACTTAGCACAGAGGGCCCTAGAGTAATAAAGAAAGTAAAACACTCGGGTTCGGATCCTTCTCAAGAGAGAAGCTCATCGAACCATACTCTTCATGCCAATTCCTCTTTGATTGTTTTCAAGATATGGCCAGATTTCACGCCATGCAAAATCTTGGACGATATGGGATCATCAACACAAAGTGCAATGTAGATATGGCCATGGCCTTGGGCATCTGGATTGAAATCCAAGAATGTCCATATTCATCGGAAACTAAGATTAAATTCATACAGATTTTACCACTTACATTTAGGTTAGAACATTACACGGGAGGTGGGAGTACATTTTTCATCAAGTACCTAAAAAGAAGGAAAATTACATCGAGCTCCATACATTGAGCATAGAGGAACCAAAAATAACTAAGCAACGAAATTACACGCATCGGTTTCATCAGAGACTAAGCAAGGAAAACAATCGGGTTCGGCTTCTTGTCGAGAGAGCAACTGGTCGAGAAATACTAGCTCTTCATGCTACTTCCTCTTCGATTCTTTTCAAAATATGGCTAGATTTTTCAGCATGGAAACTCTTGGATATGGGATGACCATCAACATAAAATAAGATGTAGATATGTCGATGACCTTGGTCGTTCTTCTTGAAATCCAAGAATTTTCATACTCGTTGACAACTATCCTTAAATTCGTTTAGATCTTACCACTTACTTTTAGGTTAAATTTACACGCGCGATGCGAGTACATTTTTCTTCAAAGACCTAAAAAGAACCAAAATTACATCGAACAGTCAGGTTCAGATGCTTCTCGAGGGAGTAGCTCATCGAACCATACCCTTCATGCCACTTCCTCTTTGATTGTTTTCAAGATATGGCCAGATTTGACGCCATGCAAAATCTTGGACGATATGGGATCATCAACGCAAAGTGCGATGTAGATATGGCCTTGGCTTTGGTCGTTCGGCTTGAAATCCTAGAATGTTCATACTCATCAACAACTAAGCTTAAATTCGTATAGATTTTACCACTTACTTTTATGTTAGAATTTTACATGGGCGGTGGGAGTACATTTTTCATTAAGGACCTAAAAAGAAGGAAAATTACATCGACGTCCATACATTTAGCACAGAGGACCCTAAAATAATTAAGCAAGGAAATTACACGCACCGGTTTCATCAGCGACTAAGCAAGGAAAACAATCGGGTTCGACTCCTTCTCGAGAGAGCAAGTGATCGAGGATTACTAGCTCTTCATGCTACTTCCTCTTTGATTGTTTTCAAAATATGGCTAGATTTGTCGACATGCAAACTCTTGGATATGGCATGATCATCAACATAAAGCAAGATGTAGATATGGCCATGACCTTGGTCGTTTGGCTTGAAATCCAAGAATGTACATACTCATTGACAACTATGCTTAAATTCATTTACATCTTACCACCTACTCTTGGGTTGAATTTTACATGCGTGGTGGCAGTACATTTATTCTTCAAAGACCTAAAAAGTACCAAAATTACATTGAGGTCCATACAGTTAGCACAGAGGGACCTAGAGTAATTATGCAAGGAAAACACTCGGGTTCGGATCCTTCTCGAGAGAGCAGCTCATCGAACCATACTCTTCATGCCACTTCCTCTTCAATTGTTTTCAAGATATGACCAGATTTGACGCCATGCAAAATCTTGGATGATATGGGATCATTAACACAAAGTGCGATGTAGAGATGCCCATGGCCTTGGTCATTTGGATTGAAAACCAAGAATGTTCATATTCTTCAACAACTAAGATTAAATTCATATAGATTTTACCACTTCCTTTTAGGTGATATTATTACACGGGTGGTGGGAGTACATGTCTCATCAAGGACCTAAAAAGAAGGAAAATTACATCAAGGTCCATACATTTATCACAGAGGAACCTAAAATAATTAAGCAAGGAAATTACATGCAACAGTTTCATCAGCGACTAAGCAAGGAAAATAATCGTATTCGGCTTCTTCTCGAGAGAGCAACTAATCGAGGCATACTAGCTCTTCATGATACTTCCTCTTCGATTCTTTTCAAAATATGGCCAGATTTTTCGGCATGCAAACTCTTGGATATGGGATGACCATCAACATAAAATAAGATGTAGATATGGCCATGACCTTAGTCGTTCGTCTTGAAATCCAAGAATGTCCATACTCGTTGATAACTACGCTTAAATTCGTTTAGATCTTACCACTTAATTTTAGGTTAAATTTTAAATACGCGATGGGAGTCAATTTTTCTTCAAAGACCTAAAAAGAACCAAAATTACATCAAGGTCCATAGACTTAGCATAGAGGGCGCTAGAGTAATTAAGCAAGGAAAACAGTCGGGTTTGGACGCTTATCGAGGGAGTATCTCATCAAACCATACCATTCACGCCACTTCCTCTTTGATTGTTTTCAAGATATGGCCAGATTTTACGCCATGCAGAATATTGGACGATATGGGATCATCAACACAAAGTGCGATGTAGATATGGCCATGGCTTTGGTTGTTCGGGTTGAAATCCTAGAATGTTCATACTCATCAACAACTAAGCTTAAATTCGTATAGATTTTACCACTTACTTTCATGTTAGAATTTTACATGCGCGGTGGGAGTACATTTTTCATCAAGTACCTAAAAATAAGGAAAATTACATCGACGTCCATACATTTAGCACAAAGGACCCTAAAATAATTAAGAAAGGAAATTACATGCACCGGTTTCATCAGCGACTAAGCAAGGAAAATAATCGGGTTCGTCTCATTCTCAAGAGAGCAAGTGATCGAGGATCACTAACTCTTCATACTAGTTCCTCTTTGATTGTTTTGAAAATATGGCTAGATTTGTCGGCATGCAAACTCTTGGATATGGGATGATCATCTACATAATGTAAGATGTAGATATGGCCATGTCCTTGGTCGTTCGGCTTGAAATCCAAGAATGTCCATAGTCATTGACAACTATGCTTAAATTCATTTCGATCTTACCACCTACACTTAGGTTAAATTTTACACGCGT
The DNA here is from genome assembly GCA_916181665.1 of Avena sativa. Lineage (NCBI taxonomy): Eukaryota > Viridiplantae > Streptophyta > Magnoliopsida > Poales > Poaceae > Avena > Avena sativa. The sequence goes on from OV702280.1 coordinate 144,883,773, forward strand.
GGTGGCAGTACATTTTTTCTTCAAAGACCTAAAAAGAACCAAAAATACATTGAGGTTCGTACACTTAGCACAAATGGACCTAGAGTAATTAAGCAAGCAAAACACTCGGGTTCGGATCCTTCTCGAGAGAGCAGCTCATCGAACCATACTCTTTAGGCCACTTCCTTTTCAATTGTTTTCAAGATATGGCCAGATTTGACGCCATGCAAAAGCTTGGACGGTATGGGATCATCAACACAAAGTGCGATGTATATATGGCCATGGCCTTGGTCGTTTGAATTGGAATCCAAGAATGTTCATATTCTTCGACAACTAATATTAAATTCATATAGATTTTACCACTTACTTTTTGGTGAGATTATTACACGAGCGGTGGGAGTACATTTCTCATCAAGGACCTAAAAATAAGGAAAATTACATCGAGGTCCATACATTTAGCACAGAGGAACATTAAGCAAGGAAATTACACGCATCGGTTTCATCAGCGACTAAGCAAGGAAAATAATCGGGTCCGGCTTCTTCTCGAGAGAGCAACTGATCGAGGCATACTAGCTGTTCATGCTACTTCCTCTTTGATTCTTTTCAAAATATGGCTAGATTTGTCGGCACGCAAACTCTTGGATATGGGATGACCATGAACATAAAATAATATGTAGATATGGCCATGACCTTGGTCCTTTCTTCTTGAAATCCAAGAATGTCCATACTCATTGACAACTACGCTTAAATTCATTTAGATCTTACCACTTACTTTAAGGTTAAATTTTACATGCGTGATGGGAGTACATTTTTCGTTAAAGACCTAAAAAGAACCAAAATTACATCAAGGTCCATACACTTAGCATAGAGGGCGCTAGAGTAATTAAGCAAGAAAAACAGTCGGGTTCGGATGCTTCTCGAGGGAGCAGCTCATCGAACTATACCCTTCACGCCACTTCCTCTTTGATTGTTTTCAAGTTATGGCCAGATTTGACGCCATGCAAAATCTTGGACGATATGGGATCATCAACACAAAGTGCGATGTAGCTATGGCCATGGATATGGTCGTTCGGCTTGAAATCCTAGAATGTTCATACTCATCAACAAGTAAGCTTAAATTCATATAGATTTTACCACTTACTTTTAGGTTAGAATTTTACACGGGCGGTTGGGAGTATATTTTTCATCAAGGACCTAATAAGAAGGAAAATTATATCGATGTCCATACATTTAGCTTAAAGGACCCTAAAATAATTAAGCAAGGAAATTACACGCATCGGTTTCATCAGCAACTAAGCAAGGAAAACAAACGGGTTCGGCTTCGTCTCGAGAGAGCAACTGATCGAGGCATATTAGCTCTTCATGCTAATTCCTCTTTGATTGTTTTGAAAATATGGCTAGATTTGTCGGCATGCAAACTCTTGGTTATGGGATGATCATCAACATAAAGTAAGATGTATAGATGGCCATGACCTTGGTCGTTTGGCTTAAAATCCAAGAATGTCCATACTCATTGACAATTATGCTTAAATTCATTTAGATCTTACCACTTACTCTTAGGTTAAATTTTACACGCGCGGTGGGAGTACATTTTTCTTCAAATACCTAAAATGAACCAAAATTACATTGAGGTCCATACACTTAGAATAGAGGGCCCTAGAGTAATTAAGCAAGGAAAACACTCGGGTTAGGATCCTTCTCGAGAGAGTAGCTCATCGAATCATACTCTTTAGTCCACTTCCTCTTCGATTGTTTTCCAGATATGGCCAGATTTAACTCCATGCAAAATCTTGGAAGATATGGGATCATCAACATAAAGTGTGATGTAGATATGGCCATGGCCTTGGTCGTTCGGATTGAAATCCAAGAATGTTCATACTCATCGACAACTAAGATTAAGTTCATATATATTTTACCACTTACATTTAGGTGAGAATTTTATACGGGCGGTGGGAGTACCTTTTTCATCAAGGATCTAAAAATAAGAAAAATTACACTGAGGTCCATAAATAATATGTAGATATGGCCATGACCTTGGTCGTTCTGCTTGAAATCCAAGAAAGTCCATACTCGTTGACAACTACGCTTAAATTCATTTATATCTTACCACTTACTTTTAGGTTAAATATTACACGTGCGATGGGAGTACTTTTTTCTTCAAAGACCTAAAGAGAACCAAAATTACATCAAGGTCCATACACTTAGCACAGAGGGCCCTAGAGTAATTAATCAAGAAAAAAAGTCAGGTTCGGCTCCTTCTCAAGAGATAAGCTCATCGAACCATACTCTTCACTCCACTTCCTCTTTTATTGTTTTCAAGATATGGCCAGATTTGAGGCCATGCAAAATCTTGGACGATATGGGATCATAAACACAAAGTGCGATGTAGATACGGCCATGGCCTTGGTCGTTCGGCTTGAAATCCAAGAATGTTCATACTCATCGATAACTAAGCCTAAATTCATATTGATTTTACCACTTACTTTTAGGTTAGAATTTTACACGGGCGATGCGAGTACATTTTTCATGAAGAACCTAAAAAGAAGTAAACTTCCATCGAGGTGCATATATTTAGCACAGAGGTCCCTAATATATTTAAGCAAGGAAAACTATCGGGTTTGGATCATTCTCGAGATACTCATTGAAAACTAAGCTTAAATTCGTTTAGAATTTTAAACCGGCTGTAGGAGTACCTTTTACACCAAGGACCTAAAAAGGACAAAATTACATCGAGGTCCGCACATCTAGCACAAAGGACGCTAAAATTGCATCGAGGTATGCAAATTCTTGGATATGGGATTATCAATATAATGTATATGATGTTGACATGGACATGACCTTGGTCGTTTGGGTTGAAATCCAAGAATGTCGATACTCATTGACAACTAAGCTTAAATTCGTTTAGATCTTACCACTTACATTTAGGTTAAATTTTACACGCTCGGTGGGAGTACATTTTTCTTGAAAGACCTAAAAAGAAACAAAATTACATCGCGGTCCATACACTTAGCACAGAGGGCCCTAGAGTACTTAAGCAAGGAAAATAGTCGGGTTCGGCTCCTTCTCGAGAGAGCAGCTCATCAAACCATACTCTTCACGCCACTTCCTCTTCGATTGTTTTCAAGATATGGCTACATTTGACTCCATGCAAAATATTGGACGATATGGCTTGAAATCCAATAATGTCCATACTCGTTGACCACTATGCTTAAATTCGTTTAGATCTTACCACTTACTTTTAAGATAAATTTTACACGCGCGATGGGAGTACATTTTTTCTTAAAAGACCTAAAACGAACCAAAATTACATCGAGTTTCCTACACTTAGCATAGAGGGCCCTAGAGTAATTAAGCAAGGAAAACAGTCAGGTTCATCTCCTTCTAGAGAGAGCAGCTCATAGAAACCATACTCTTCACGCAACTTCCTCTTCGATCGTTTTCAAAAATGGCCAGATTTGATGCCATGCAAAATCTTGGATGATATGGGATCATCAACACAAAGTGCCATGTAGATATGGCCATGGCCTTGGTCGTTCGGCTTGAAATCCAAGAATGTTCAAACTCATCGACAACTAGCTTAAATTCGTATAGATTTTACCACTTACTTTTAGGTTAGAATTTTACACGGGCGATGGGAGTACATTTTTCATCAAGGACCTAAAAAGAAGGAAAATTACATCAAGGTCCATGCATTTAGAACAGAGGACCATAAATTATTAAGCAAGGAAATTACACGCGCGGTGGGAGTACATTTTTCTTCAAAGACCTAAAAAGTACCAAATTACATCGAGGTCCATACACTTAGCATAGAGGGCCCTAGAGTAATTAAGCAAGGAAAACAGTCGGGTTCGTCTCCTTCTCAAGAGAGCAGCTCATCGAATCATACTCTTCATGCCATTTCCTCTTCGATTGTTTTCAAGATATGGCTAGATTTGACGCCATGCAAAATCTTGGATGATATGGGATCGTCAACGTAAAAGTGCGATGTAGATATGGCCATGGCCTTGGTCGTTCATCTTGAAAGCCAAGAATGTTCATACTCATCGACAACTAAGCATAAATTCATATAGATTGTACCACTTAGTTTTAGGTTTGAATTTTACACGGGCGATGGGAGTACATTTTTCATCAAGGACCTAAAAACAAGGAAAATTACATCGCGGTCTATACATTTAGCACAGAGGACCCTAAGATATTTAAGCAAGGAAAATAGTCGGGTCCGGATCATTCTCGAGATACTAGTCGATCGAGCCATGCTCTTCATGCTACTTCATCTCTCGGTTGTTTTCAAAACATGGACACATTTGTCGGCATGCAAATTCTTGTATATGGGGTCATTTACAACACAATGTATGATGTTTGATTGCTTTCCTAACAAGGACATAAATTTTTACATGCAAATTATTAGCAAGAGGTGAAATATTTCGAAAAGAACCTCCATGCTTTTCGATATATAGAATGCTTGGTGGGTACTACCATCAAAAGATATTTTATTTGTAGAAGTTTGAGAGCAATCTACCACATAATTTTAGGTTAAAATTCCATTTAACATAGAGAACAGAGCTTAAATTCGTTTAAATGGGCGAACTTAGCTATGAAGCTTAAGAACTTGTTAAACTTGGTGTAAATGTAAGTGAAACATGGTCCAAACTGTGTCTCGAAAATGGGCTTGTGGTATTCTAAGCCATATTCTTCGTACTTGGTTTAATTTAAAGGAAAACACATTCTTTTTACAATGAAAATACAAAAATGTTTTTTTCCTAAAAGTTGGAAACTCCCATTATTGGCAGCATTATGGTTCACTTCTGAGAATTCTGAGAATATTTCTTTACTAACTTTTCTGAAACCAAAAACAGCAGAAAATAGGCATCTGGCACTGTTGCAACTTGTTAATAGGTTAGTACTAGAAAACATGTAAAAAGCACCTCAAAGTGTGGACAAGTAAAGCAAAGTAGATACTAAACAAGCATGGAGTATCAAAAATTATAGATACGTTTCGAACGTATTAGAATCCCCAAGCTTAACACCTGCTCGTCCTCGAGTAGGTAAGTGATAAAAGAATAATTTTTGAGGTGACATGCACCCTCACAGTAAACATCCAACCATTTGCAAAAATTGAAAGCTGGGATCAAAGAACTCTAAACATGTGCATGAAAGATGGAATTCTAACAATAGGACATAGTAAATGCATGCAACATGGCAAGCTACAAACAAAGATCATGAATAATATGTTTTGAAAAACATTTGTTTGTTTCACATGCAGAAAACATAGCATAGTGGCAATCAGCTTGTCCCTCATAGAGTAGCAATATAATGCATAGGACACCTGCAAAGTTCACAAGGGTGACTAGAAACAGATAGCACATGAACAAGTAATAACACAATATGCATCAATTAGTAAGCTTTGGAACACTGCACACAGAATGACAACTATTCTCTCTTAATGGTGCGTAAAGGTAGAAGGTGGAGACTCAATAATGATGGAAGAAAGGACTTTTTGTATAGGAAGCAGGGACTACAAGTTTCAAAAAGAGCTTCCAAAAATTATGGTACTTATTAGCTTTCATCCCTCATTGCCCCTATCATAAGCATCTTGAAGTGGTTAAGGTTAAAGTGACAAAGATGGAGTATATGCTTGACAATGTATAAGTTAGCAATCTCAAGTCCCTTGAATATGAGGTATACACCTCATGGATACTCTACTTAGGGCCCAGACAAGTTCTTGTCACTATAAGTATTTGCATATCATTGAGAACCGCCAACGGAGTACCCCTTGCACATGGTACATGAGCTTTCCCATAACCAAAATGACAAGGCAAGCAGACAATGAGCATCTCAGCAATCTTCTTATGTACCATGGGAATATGGTGCTTTTTATCTCTTTCCTCTTTTCTCAATATGTCTCTCTTTTTTTATAAGAAGAATGCTTCATAGATGTCACTATGGTGATGCTGCAAGTTTCCACCATGATTAGGCATGGCTTAGGCTAGCGGCCCAGGCGTTTCTCTAACATAGAGTACAAACTCCATGGACTTACAAGTTCCCACTTCATTTCACACCGATAACATCCATAGACAAAAGAGCATGATATCAACGGAGTACAAAAAGTACAAGTGCAATTTTGAAAACGTTCCCCGTGACAGCACGGTTCTGCTAATCCCAACTTATAAGTGCAAGCATATACAAAAAAGTTGCCTCAATGGTTCAAGTTTATTAGGGGCAAAGAATAAAATGTGCCATCAAGTTCGTGAGGGCTTTAATCACTAAGTTTTCACATAACAAAATAGTTTTTAATTGGAATATAGTTGAAAACAAGAATATACTTGGAATGGTGTAACACACCATACATAGGAGTTTATAGTGGACACTTCTGAATAACTTGGATTCTTGGGAGTTGGAAGCATGAGTAGAACTTACTCATACAAGTGGAGGATAGCAAAAGACTGGGAGCAACCAACTAAGAGAGCAATAATGGCCATAAAGCAAACTAATCAAAGCAAAGAGTGGTACTACAAGTCAGGGACTAAATGATCATAGAGGCTAATGGTGACTTGTCATAGTCATAACATGGTGTAAGCATGTGCCAAGTCAACCCACGCAAAACATCAAAGGAGAATACCACAATACTATGCTTTTGCATCCTAAAACAACACATAATTTCTTCAAGACACGCTAAGCAATCCCAATTGTTTGGAACAATACATGCTACATCAATAATCACTAAGCATAATGCTAAAACAACACCTAGCATGTCATGCTAATGTCTAAGTCACAGTCAATGCAAGCTCCTCTTGCACTTCAAGAAAGAACTTACTACTCCTTTCCAAACACCCAGCAAAGTTATTTGCAAAACAACACAGCGAGAACGGGGGTCCAAACTACTAAAGCGACCTAAACAAACTTAGCAAAGCAAATGAAAACTAAGACGCTCCAAGAACAACACAACTGTGCATGAAACAATAAAAGTGAAGTGTCCAGATAGATCTGAGCTTTTTATTGATGAAGAAGGGGATGCCTTGGGCATCCCCAAGCTTTTACGCTTGCACCTCTTGGATATTTCTTGGGGTGACACCATGGTGGCATCCCCAAGCATGAGCTTTTGTCCATTCTTCATCCCATTTCATCATTCTCTCTCTACACCTAAAATATTTCCTTCATACAAAACATCACACAATCTTCATTAGCAACATTAGCTTATTCAAAAGATATTCGACCGCTGGCAAATCTTTGGAACAGCAAGGCTTTTCACTAAAAACACAATCTACTGAAGTAACTCCTTCAAAGAAACTCAATTTACCTGAAGAGAGCTCAAAAAGGAATCAATAAGAAGCAAATGCAAATAATGGCAGAAATTTGTCAAAACATACCAACAGGTAGAAACGAATTTTTTCGACCATCTTATATTGCTCAAATCAAAAAGTGTTTAACTAAAGAAAGTTATCCAACATACTGGGGGATTTATTCGTAAATTTTGAGCTCAATCCGAGTTACCGAGCCTCCTCACAATGTTTTTGGTGGAGGACAAAAATCTGTTTTGGGACAACAACTCCCCAAATCTTACTTCCCTCTCATTAGAGGTCATTCTTGGCACAAAAAGCAAACAAAAAAGGATAAGGAGAGGTCATTACAGAAGTAATAACTTACAAGACTAAAGTAAACTCTTGGGTTATCTCCCAACAAGTACTTTTTTTAACGCCTTTAAGTTAGGCACATAAAGTTTGAGAAGATGCTCTCATAAGAATTATGAATTGAAGTCAAAGAGAGCATCAAGAAGCAAATTCAAAACACATTTAAGTCTAACCCACTTCCTATGCATAGTAATCTTGTAAGAAAATAAATCAAAGAAACACATAGTAAGAAGAATGGGAAAACAAAACAAGTGCAACTTCAAGATTTTCAACATGAAGAGGGGAAACTTAATATTGTTGAGATACATAAGACCATGTTTCCCTCTCTCATAATAACTTTCAGTAGCATCATGAATAAACTCACCAATATAAATATCACATAAAGCAGGCTTTTCATGATCTACAAACACATAATTTCTATCAAGCTCAAAAATAGTGGGATTAAAACCTTGAGAGGTTCTATCCAAAGTAGATATTTCAAAAGGATCCATGGGAACATAACATTCCTTCTTTAGCAAGCATGGGGGACAATCAAATAATATAAGAGATAAAGAGTTACTCTAATTAGAAGATAGGCATGGGTAGATACATTCTTCCTCCTTTTGTTCATCACTCTCCTCCTCTTTTTCATCTAATGAGCTTCCAGTTTCAACAATTTCTTCTTCCATAGGCTCCTGCAAGGCATTAGTCTCTTCCATTTGTGGAAAGCATATATTAAAATATTCACGAATATAGCCATATGCTTCCTTGTAATTATCAAAGCAGAATTTTAGTATCTCATAAACCTCATGTTCCTAAGGTTCATCATCAGTATTTTCAAGCAAACTAGCAAGTTCAAATGCACCCTTGAAAGCAATAAATTCTTCAATTTGTTCCACATAATAAAAGTCATAATTTCCCTTGACATAAGAAGATATGGTAACATTATCATTATACTCACATTGAAAAGGCAGGTGTTTATACCTCCTACAGCAACAATACTTATCAAAGCAATAAGTAACATTATAAGTATAGCACACGTCTCTAGCAATAGTATTCAACTTATCAATTTGTTCCCATAATTGTTTCCCTTTTTGTGACAAACGGTGTTCCTTATAATAATACTTTTGTTCTTCCGTGAACCCACCTTGCCAATAAGAACTAGTTTCAAAGAAACCATCCATTGAAAGCATGATTAAGCAAGGCAACAGACCAACATCTAGAGTAGGAACTAATTTTTTTGTGTATTTGAAAAAGGCAAGCAAACTAAACTAGACTAATTTTTTTTGGTTTTTTTTAAAAGATGCAAACAAAACCAAACAAAAGAAACAAAGCAAACTAAAAACAAATTAAAGAGAAAGGAAGTGAAGGACTCCCCTTGTGAAGACGTCCTTAGCCTTCCCGGCAACGGCGCCAGAAATTACTTGATGCTACACTCAATAGGTAGGAAGAGTGCTTCGTTGGAAACCCCAAGAGCAAGGTATGAAGAGTACATCAGCAAGATTTCCCTCAGTAGAAAGCAAGGTTATCGAACCAGAAGGAGGAAGCAAACGTGACATAGGTGTTGGAAGCAACATGGAGACCTGCACAACACATACTCAAGACTCTGTCCCAACAAATCAGTGAGGTTGTCAAGCTCACCGGTTTGCTATAACAAAGGATTAAACGTATGGTGTGGAAGGTAATGGTTTGCAGCAAGTAAACAAGTAACAGTGGAAGATGTATTGATGGTAAAGATTGGACCGGGGTCCATAGTTCACTAGAGGTGCTCTCCTTACATAAACAACATGGCATGAAGGGTAAAAAAATTATAGCGGGGCAATTGACAGGAACTGAGCAAGGCATAACAATGCAATTACTAGCCAAAAATATCCTATGAGGTTGATTGGGCAATACAAAAATATACATAGATCGTAATCCAACTGCATCTATTCCTAGAAGTCCACCTTCAGGTTATCATCCGAATCCCCTCCAGTATTAAGTTGCAAGCAACAGACAACTACTTTAAGCAAAGTGTGTAAGGTAAACAGTCCACATATTCCATGAACAAGAGACTGTTGTTTTCTCCCTAGTAGCAACATCACATCTACAACCAAAGAGATTATTGTCACTTCCCTTGGAAACTAGAGGCATGAACCCACTATCGAGCATAAATACTCCCTCTTGGAGTCACTAGCAACTCCTTGGACAAGATAACCACTAGCAACGGAGAGCATGAAAGATCACAAACAACACACACATGATAGAATCATAAAGATAGAACCATTAATCAAACTAACATAATAATCTCAATATCCATCGGATCCCCGCAAACACAACATGCATGATTAAAAATAGATTAGATCTTGATCATGAACGGAGCTCACAAGATCTATACATGAAAGCACAAAGGAGGAGATACAACCATCTAGCTGCTACAAGGACCCATAGTCCAAGGTGGAACTACTCACAAATCATACCGGAGAGAAGGCCTCCGGGATGATCTGCCCTCCGACAGGGTGCCGGGAAGATCTTCAGATCCCCCCGATCCAGGGACGATGGTGGCGGCGGCTACAGACGGTTTCGTGGAATATTGATCGGGTATTGAGAGTTTCTGCATCAGGGGCTTCTTATAGGCGAAGGGGGAGACCGAGGCGGCCGCCAAGGCGGCCAAACCCTAGCCAGGTGCGGGCTAGGGCCCACCCGCGCCTGGGGAGGGGGGGGGTCTGGCCCCTCTGGCTGGCCCCTCGGGCTCTCATCTGGACTTCTTGGTCCCCACGGAAAGTTATTGACTTTGTCCTTCGTCCCGTCCAATTCCGATAATATTTCTTTACTAACTTTTCTGAAACCAAAAACAGCAGAAAACAGGCATCTGGCACTGTTGCAACTTGTTAATAGGTTAGTACCAAAAAACATGTAAAAATCACCTCAAAGTGTGGACAAGTAAAGCAAAGTAGATACTAAACAAGCATGGGGCATCAAAAATTATAGATACGTTTCCAACGTATCATTCACCCATGTCGTTCGGCTTAAAGCCTAAGAATATTCATACAATGTAGGCCATATTGCCAAGCAGATCTAGTTTTTCAAATGTTGTGAAGACTAGTGATTATCAACATGCAATTGCTTAGCAAGAAATCAAAACTTTCAAAAATCTCGTTGGTGGCTACCGTCAAAAGATAACTTTAGAATTTTAAGAGCAATCTACCACTTACTCGTATTTCAAATTTACATAATATTGGCGAATCGGCTTAAATTCTACAGGATGGAGGGAGTACTACTACTTGCTTGGCGAAAGAAAAAAATCACTCCTCACTTTCGAACCAGCATGCTACGGGTTTACCTGGTGCATCCTCTTCCTAGGGTGGAACAAATGGAGGTGGAGTAGTTCGGGTTAGGAAGGTTGGCTAGATCATAGTGGTGTCCCCCGCAAAAATAAAAATAAAATATCATAATGGTGTGCATCCAATGCGATGGGACACCCCTTGTCCACCTCTTTAAGTAGTACTAGTATTGTGCATGGCGATCTTTTGACCATCCTTTACCCCTAAAATTTACTAGTTACTACTCACCGTACGTGTACCTCGTGTCAGGAACTCATCGCAGCTTTGCTCTGACATCACACTACCTTCAAATCCTCCTTTCCACTGCTCTCATGTTGCCTCCTCTATGCTCTCGGTCCCTTCTCCCTACTAGTTTTTTTCAATAGGGGGAACTCCAAGTGGCAATATTGTTTACCATGCCAAGATTTTACCACCACTTACTTTTAGGTTAGAATTTTAAATCGGTGGTAGGAGTACCTTTTACACCAAGGATCTAAAAAGGAGAAAAATTACATCGAGCTCCATAGATCTAGCACAAAGGACCCTAAAATTACATCGAGGTATGCAAAATTCTTGGATATGGGATCATCAATATAATGTATATGATGTAGCTATGGCCATGTCCTTGGTCGTTCGGCTTCAAATCCAAGAGTGTGCATACTCACTGACAACTAAGATTAAATTCATTTAGAATTTTAAACCGGCCATGGGAGTACGTTTTACACCAAGGACCTAAAAAGGAGAAAAATTACATCGAGGTCCATACATCTAGCACAAAGCACCCTAAAATTACATCAAGGCATGCAAATTCTTGGATATGGGATCATCAATATAATGTATATGATGTAGATATGGCCATGACCTTGGTCGTTCGGGTTCAAATCCAAGAATGTCCATACTGATTGACATCTAAGCTTAAATTCGATTAGAATTTTAAACCGACGGTAGGAGTACGTTTTACACGAAGGACCTAAACAGGAGAAAATTACATCGAGGTACATACATCTAGCACAAAGGACCCTAAAATTACATCGAGGCATCCAAATTCTTGGATATCGGATCATCAATAGTATATGATGTAGATATGGCCATGACCTTGGTCGTTCGCTTCAAATCCAAGAATGTCCTTACTCTTTGACAACTAAGCTTAAATTCACTTAGATTTATCACTTAATTTTAGGTTAAGATTTTACACGTGTGGTGGGAGTACATTTTACACCAAGGACCTAAAGACAGGTAAAATTACATCGAGGTTCCATACATTTAGCACAAAGGGCCCTAAAATAATTAAGCAAGGAAAACAGTCGGTTTCGTCTCCTTCTTGAGATAGCAGCTGATCGAGGCATACTCTTCTAAATACTAATTCCTCTTGATTGTTTTCAAAATATGGCCATATTTGTCGGCATGCAAATTCTTGGATATTTGGGATCATCAATATAAAGTATGATGTAGATATGGCCATGACCTTGGTCGTTCGGATTGAAATCTAAGAATGTTCATACTAATTGACAACTAAGCTTAAATTCGTTTAGATCTTACCACTTACTTTTAGGTTGCAATTTTACACATTTGGTGCGAGTGCATTTTACATCGAGGACCTAAAAAGGGAGAATTACATCGATGTCCATACATTTAGCACATAGAGACTAGCCTATTGAGGCATACTCCTCATGCTACTTCCTCTTCAATTGTTTTGAAACTATGGCTAGATTTGTCGGCCTACAAATTATTGGATATGGGATCAACAATGCAAGGTATGATGTAGATATGTCCATGACCTTGGTCGTTCAACTAAGCTTAAATTTGTTAAGATTTTACCACTTACTTTTGGGTAAAAATTCTACACGTGCAACAGGGGTATATTTTACATTAAGGACCTAAAAGGAAAATTACATTGAGTTCTATACATTTTTCACGAAGGACCCTAAAACAACTAAGTAAGGAAAAAAATTGGGCTTGTCTCGTTCTCGAGAGATGTCGTGGGAATGGTCACGGCAGATGCTGCAATCGGCAGCGAGTAGTAGAACGAGGGGCAAGGGCGGCCAGCCATCTGCGGTGCGAGATGAGGGCGGAGACACAGGGTTTTACCCAGGTTCGCCCCCCCCCGGAGGGTAAAGACCTACTCCTGCTAGATTGTATTATGATGGTGGTACAATGGGCGAACTCGGCGTCTAGGCGGCGAGTCGCTTGGGTGTATGATGGAACGTAACTCTACACGCCCTGTAGGGAGGTTTATATAGACTTACCTCTCCTAGGGTTTACATATCTCAACCGAATCAGTTAAGGCTTCGGTACTTGCTTAACCTAATCCGACTGGGCCTATCTACTCGCCTGGGCCTTCAGCTTCCAGTCGCTTAGATTCACACCGGGCCTTGATCCAGTCGCCATCTTGCAGGCCCACTCGCCAGTTCCTGGGCTAGTCGGAAACGTCCTGCTGGGTATACCCTGGTAGGCATATCCCCATCAGTAGTCCCCGAGATCGTCGTTGATTGGGCGCAGGTGGTTGCTGGCAGTCGGAGTATACGGCCTCAAAGCAGTAGTCGAATCGTCAGCGGGCTCCTGAATAAAGGAAAAAGCTAGTCATTCTGATCGCAGCTTTGGTGAGTCGAGTCGGCGAAATACTCAGTCACTGTCGTAGTGATCGGGTCGGCGAGCCGAGTGGCTGTAGTTGGACCGTTAAACGTGGTCAAACTAGCCGTTGGGGTAATCCAACGGTAACTTTTAGCGTAATCACCGCGTAGTAACGGCTCCCTGATTTGGCGGGTAACAACTGCTATATAAGGGGAATGATAGGCGATCGGAGAACCACCTCCTCGCCATTTCCTCCGATTGCGCGCACCTTCGCCTTCCTCCGCATCGCGATCCAGCCGACCCGAAATCCTCCAACCCCCACGAATCCTTCCGCCAATGCCCCCCTCCACCGAGCCTTGGGGCAGATCCAAGTGCACGAGAGCGCAACTGGCGTCCTTCGAGGAGGGCGGGATCCTGCGCGCCGGCAGGTGGCGCATCCCTGCGGCCGGAGAGGTGACTCCGGACCCGCGCGAGGGTGAGTTCGTCTGCTTCACCAGCCACCTAGAGCGGGGGCTGGGATTCCCAACATGCCTTTTCTTCCGGCGCTTCTGCGCCTTCTACGGGATCCAACCGTCGGACCTGGGCCCGCACAACCTCGAGCAGCTCGCCATTTTCGTGGCGTTCTGCGAGTGCTACCTGGGCTGCAGGCCCTATTTCCCCCTGTGGCAAGATCTATTCCACGGGCGGATCAGTCGCGAGGAAGCGGGCGGCCCAATGCTCGCCGTGGGCGGCCTGACGTTTCAGCTGAAATCGAAGGCTTCCTTCTTCGATCTGATGCTACCTACCAAGGCGGCGAGCCAATGGAAGAATTCTTGGTTCTACGTCACCGAGGCGACTCCAGACGGCGAGGTGGCGATCCCAAGATACTCCGCCGACCGGCCTGAACCACGCCGACTCCAAGTCGGCAAACTTCCCACAGACCAGCGGATGGTCGTGGACGAAATGCTCCAGACCATTCGCGGCCTGAAGAAAAGAGGTCTCCTGCCTATCAACTTGTACAACTACTGGCTCAGGCGGCGACTCGTCCCCCTGGCCCGCCGCGACCACTACATGTACGAGTACGCGGGCCGGGAGGACTCGACGAAGTCCTGCCTCGACGATTGGCAACTCGAGGATTACCTCCTGGCGCTGAAGAAGATCACCCAGGCGACGTACCTCGACGCGAAGGCCGGGGTCGCCCCCTACACCGCGAAGCATCCAGCCCCAACGGTAAGTCAACTTCTCGTCATTCGCAGTCGCAGTTAAATGCAGTCGCGGTCATACTGATGTTGTTTATGCTTATTGCAGCTATTTCAAGTGGTGGAAGGCTGGCTTCCGCCCGCGGACGACAAGAATTCGAGCTCGTCCGTCCAGGAGGCGGGCGAATCGCCTCCAGCGAGGGGAGGCGTCGAAAGTGACGGGAGCGGCGACGACGACGAATCCGAGGAAGAGGTCGCCCCGCTGGTCCGAAAAACGAGCGGACAGCGGCAGCGTGAGCTCGAGGCGAGCAAAAGCCTCGAGCGTCATGACGATGATGACGACGAGCTCCCCGAGAACACCTCACGTTGCGAGGCCACTCCATCGAAGAAGAAGAAGAAGAAGAAGAATAAGAAGAAGGAGGTGAAGTCCCCTCCAAAGAAGAAGGCGAAGCCAGCAAAACAGGCATCTCCGCCTCATTCGCCGAGCAGTTCCGACGCCACCACCCTGGCTGGGGGTGAAGCCCCACAGATGGCGAGGGCGCCGGGTATCACCGCCGTCCTGAATGAGGTGCCTCTGGCCTTGATGCCTCCGCCGTTCGCCCCAGTCTCCGGGTCGGGGGCCGCTCCGGTCGCGGTAGCTTCGCCGCCCAAGGATGCTCCTGCCGAAAATGTTTCGGAAGCTCCGGTCGCAGCTTCAACAACAAAGAAACCGTCCGTGTCATGGGCGCGCGACGTCCTGGAGATGGGCCTCAGTCGCCGACTGGGCCCCAAACTAGAGAAGCCGGCTGGCATCCACACGGGGCTACGCTTCATTCCAGTCGCCAAGTGAGTTTTGCTCACCTACTTTTGTCTTTCATTGTACTCGGCTTATCTTGCTCACGCGATCAATTTGTAGGACCGGAGCAAAGAAGATAGGCCATCCGACCGTGGCCAAGGTGCCACCCGTCGTCATCGAGGAGGATCCCTCCCGGAAAAGGAAGGCGGACGAGGTCGTCGTCCCCGCAGATAGCGCCAAGAAGGCCAAGGGCGACGAAGTCGTCACGATGTTTGACGTCACGGCGATCGCTCCTAGTGAACCCGTAGCGGAGGCGGCCTTGCCCACCAAGGAGGGTGCTCCCTCGCCTGGGGCAGCCGAGCCGGTCTCCTTTGGTGCCGGTGCCTCCATCGCCACGTTCCCGCGCTTCATGGCCAAAGCGGCTACAGCGAGTGGTACCTTGCCCTTGAGCCATGCGCCTGGAGTCGCCGATACGGAGGTCGAGCGGCGTCGCGGGCACACGCCGGCTCTTCTCACGTCCGTGGATGCGATACAACTTCATGGCATGCTTGGCGCAGCCATCCAGGTATGTCCAGTCCCCAAGGATCAGGCCGGTGCGTTGCAGCGGTCTGATTCTTTAAATGCTTGTTTTTATTTATCGCGTCTAGTCCCCGAGTGCGCACTCGCTTAATTTCAGCGGGTGGGCACTTAGGAATTTTTGATTGCTAGTCCCCGAGTGCGCACTTGCTGAATTTCAGCGGGTGGGCACTTAGGATTTTTTGATTGCCAGTCCCCGAGTGTGCACTCGCTGAATTTTAGCGGGTGGGCCCTTAGGATTTTTTGATTGCCAGTCCCCGAGTGCGCACTCGCTGAATTTCAGAGGGTGGGCACTTTAGATTCCGACTTTGTTAACTGTTTGAATTGTGTGCAGGGTTTGCAACGTGAATCAGCTGACCGGCTTGCTGCAAAACGCCGCGCGGAGAAGGAACTGGCCACCGTCCAAGAGGCGAACAAGGGGCTTCAGGCAATTGCCGCGAAGGCAGAGGAGGCCCTCCAGGGACTTGTCCCAGCGAGTGAATTGGCAGCAGCTCAATCGGCGTTGAGCTCGGCTGAGAAGCGGATCGCTGACCTCGAGCGCGAGCTGAGGGAGGCGAAAGAGGAAGCGAGTTCGGCGGACGGTCGAGCCAAGGCCGCTGATACAGCCGCCGCGGAAGAACGTAAGGTTTCTGACGCCCTTGTTGCTGGGCTTCAGGATGATTACACTTCTCTTCAGAGCTTCATCACGGATCTCTCCCGTCCCTTGGTTGGTGAGTGTGTCTGCTCCTGCCTGTTGCATGTGCCTTTTTGTAATATCCGATGTACTCACTGTTATCTTCTATCCGCAGGTCGTATCATTGATAGCGCGGAAGAGGTGAGCTCGTTCGACGCGCGGCAATGTGTGGCCACGCTGGTCGACTCGGCGATGTTGTCGGCGACGTGCATCCGGGCCTACCGCCAGGAGATGTCGCCCACGGAAGTAATTCCCAGCGACCTCGTCGAGGTGTGGCGGTACTTGGAGAAGGCGCCGCCGGTCGTCGAGTTTATGACGCGATCGGAATTCCGACGTGGAGCAGCAACGGCACTTAGCCTTGGGCTCGCTCACTTCCCGGAGGACTTCGACCTGGACGACGTGACGAGTGGCTACCCGTCGTCGACTTGCTCGGTGGAGATCTCTGAGGTGCTCAAGTTGACGGACCGCGCCGCGGTGAACTCCGAGCGCGTCTGGGCGATGGGCGACCTCCTTCCTTACTAGGAGATGGTCGTCGCGCCGAACGACCCCAAGCCGCAGCACCGGGACTTCAAGATCGAGCAACCCTTCCGTGCGGCGATGGAGGGTGAGCTGACGACGTACCCGTAAAACCCGTACACGCCCTTCATTCGCAATCGCAAGGGTGCTGGCGAGTCGTCGTCGAAACCTGCGGAGTAGAATAGTTTGCCCTGGAGCGTTAGTAGCAGTTCTGCCGTTGGGCATACTTTGTATTTTGTGATGTTTGCAACATGCTATTAATGAGATATCGTGTTGTTTTGTGAATTGTCGTGTGTTTTTCGATCAAGGGTTGAACGAGTCCCCGGGCGCGTCCGCCCTTTTTATGGGGTTTTACCTCGTTTGTTATGTGTTTGCGGTTTTTGAATGTTTTGTTATTGTGGTCGACTCGCCCGGACTCGGAGAGCCAGTCGCAAGGCGACTCCCTTGAGCTCTCTGTACTTCACCGTTCTCCCTTGCGCGAACGAGGTCGGGTGGCCGAGTCCCCGGGCGTGGTACTTGGTTGTTCTAGGCGAGACTCGAGGGTGGGTGAGGACTTGGCGCGTTGGTTTGAGCGCGTCACTCCTGCCTGGCCCGTTGGGTCAGTCGCATGGCGAGTCCTGGGCATGCTCTCATACTTGGCGTTTTCCCTAGCCGCTCGCGCTGAACTGGTCGTCAGTCCCCGAGCGTGGTACTTGGCCGTTCGAGTCGCTATGTTGAGGATCCGGAGGATCATGGTCGCTGTGAGAAGCGAAGGCAGTTGTCTTGGCTCGTAGAGCCGGTCGGGCTAGGCGACTCCGATGGGGCTCCGGGTAGGCGTTTTTCGTGGACGTTGCAAGACCTGAGGTGACCCAGTGCCCTTGTAACGCACTACTTGGCCGTGCCGATCGCTGTACCAAAGGTTGACTTCTGCAGTTAGCTTGAAGCTGTTATTACGAGTGCGAGTGGCACAAGACACGGAGAGTAGGCGCAATTTGCGGTAACCAATTCTTTTTTATTTCATAGCGACTGGAGGGTACATATGTGGGGTTCTAGGAGTAGAACTTCCGTAGGAGGTTTACATTCCACGGTCGCTTGACGTCGAGTTTGCCGTCCCCGCGGACGTCGATGAGGTAGTAGGCATCGTTGCCGAGTACGCGCCCGATGGCGAATGGTCCCTCCCACGGAGGGGAAAGCTTGTGCATGCCCTTCTTGTCCTGGATGAGGCGCAGCACCAGGTCGCCTTCTTGGAAGGTGCGAGTTTTCACCCGCCGGCTGTGATAGCGGCGGATTCCTTGCTGGTAGATGGCGGTGCGTGATCGAGCGAGGTCACGTGCCTCGTCGAGTTGATCGATTCCATCCTGACGGGCGAGTTCGTTCGCGGCCTCCGTGTAGTGGACGACCCGTGGCGAGTCGTGCTCAAGGTCGGTGGGCATGACTGCCTCGGCGCCGTACACCATGAAGAAGGGGGTGAACCCTGTCGACCTGTTGACCGAGGTGCGGATGCCCCAGATGACGGAGGGTAGCTCCTCGACCCAACACCCGGCGGTGCGCTCAAGTGGTACTTTGAGCCGCGGCTTTAGGCCGTGGAGGATGCTCTGGTTGGCCCGTTCCGCCTGGCTATTGGATTCCGAGTGGGCGACTGACGCGAGGTCGAGCCGGATGTGGTGTTCCTCGCAGAACTCGGCCATGGCTCCTTTGGCGAAGTTAGTGCCCTTGTCCGTGATGATGCTGTTTGGGAACCCATAGCGATATATGAGCTCGCGTAGGAATTTAGTGGCGGTCTTCCCGTCGCATTTCCGGACTGGTTTGGCCTCCACCCACTTTGTGAATTTGTCGACCACGACCAGGAGGTGGGTGTAGCCAGAGGGAGCCTTTTTGAAGGGGCCTACCATGTCCATACCCCACACGGCGAATGGCCAGGTGATGGGGATTGTCTTGAGCGCTGAGCTCGGCACGTGCGTCTGGTTGGCGTACTTCTGGCACCCGGTGCACCGCTGGACAATGTCGACGACGTCGGCGTGTGCGGTGGGCCAGTTGAAGCCATGCCGCATAGCCTTGGCGACGAGAGAGCGGGCGCCGGCGTGGTGGCCGCAGTCGCCGGAGTGGATGTCGTGGAGGATCTTGCGTCCTTCGGCGGGTTGGACGCAGCGTTGGAACACGCCGGTGACGTTGCGCTTGTGGAGCTCGCCGTCGATGATGGTGAAGGATTTCCATTGGCGTGCGATCATCCGGGCGTCCGTCTCGTCTGCCGGCAAGGTGCCAACCTCCAGGTAGGCGACGCAGGGCTTGGTCCAGTCGTCTGGCTCGGTGACGAGTGCGACCAGGGCTGCCTCTGGCTGCAGCGGGACTCCGATGTTGATCTCCCTTGGGGGAGAGACTGATGGCTTGGTGATCGTGTCGAGGAATACGCCGGCGGGTGGTGCGAGTCGAGCCGACCCAATGCGAGAGAGTGCGTCGGCCTCCTCGTTCTTCCGCCTGTCAATCCACTCGACGGAAAAACTTGCAAAGTGTCCACCCAGCTTGTCCACTGCTTGGCGGTATGCCGCCATGGTGGTAGAGACGGCGTCGCAGGTGCCAGCGACTTGCCAGCGACGAGGTCGGAGTCTCCGTAGCAGCGTAGGCGGTTGACGTTCATCTCCTTGGCAGCTCGCATGCCGTGGAGTAGTGCCTCGTACTCGGCCATGTTGTTGGTGCAGGGGGTGAAGTCGAGGCAGAGGACGTAGCGGAGCTTGTCGCCCTTCGGTGAAGTCAGCACGATCCCTGCTCCTGCGCCGTCCGCGTTCTTGGAGCCGTCGAAGTGCAGGCTCCAGTAGTGGAGGTATGGCAGCTTTTCTGGCTGCTGGGCCTCTTCCCAGTCGGCGATGAAGTCCGCTAGAGGCTGCGACTTGATCGCTTTTCATGGCTCGTATTTGATGTTGTGAACTCCGATCTCGACGGCCTACTTAGCGACTCGCCCGGTCGCTTCGCGGTTGCGGATGATGTCCTGCAATGGTGCTGAGGAGACGACCATGATTGGGTGCTCCTAGAAGTAGTGCGGCAGGCGCCGCTGTGCTCTAAAGACCGCGTATACCAGTTTCTGGTACTGCGGGTATCGCTGGCGCGACTCGGTGAGGACCTCGCTGATGTAGTACACCGGTCGCTGTACTGGGCGCTCCTTTCCTTCCTCCGGCCATTCGACGACCATGACGGCGCTGACGACGCGCTCGGAAGCCGCGACGTAGACCAGCATGGGTTCTTTGTCGGCGGGGGTGGCAAGTATTGGTGCGGCGAGTAGCACCTTCTTGAGGTCGCGGAGCGTGTTGTCCGCCTCCTTGTCCCACTTGAAGGTGGGGTTCTTGCGCATCAGGCGGTATAGGGGCATCGCCTTTTCGCCCAGGCGGGGGATGAAGCGACTGAGAGCCGCTACTCGCCTGGCCAGCTTCTGGATGTCGCGCAGGCACTCGGGTTTGCCGAGTCGGGCGATCGTGTCGATCTTGGTGGGGTTCGCTTCGATCAGGCCTCGGAGACGACGTACCCCAGTAGTTGTCCTGCTGGTACACCGAAGGTGCATTTGCCTGGGTTAAGCTTTATCTTGTATTTCCGCAAGTTGGAGAATGTTTCCGCCAGGTCGGCGAGTAGATCACCCGGGCGGGCGGATTTTACGACCACGTCGTCGATGTAGACGTGGATGTTGCGGCCAATTTGGCTCGCGAGGCACTCTTGCATGCACCGCTGGTAGGTCGCCCCGGCGTTCTTGAGGCCGAAGGTCATGGCGGTGTAGCAGAAGGCTCCGAATGGCGTGATGAACGCCGTCTTCTCCTCGTCCTCGACAGCCATTTTGATCTGGTTGTACCCAGAGTAGGCGTCGAGGAAGCATAGCGACTCCGAGCCCGCGATGGAGTCAATTATTTGGTCGATCCGCGGGAGGACGAACTGCTCTTTCGGGAAGGCGCTGTTCAAGTTTGTGTAGTCGATACACATCCTCCAGGTCCCGTTCTTCTTCTCGACCAAGACTGGGTTTGCCAGCCACTTGGAGTATTTAATTGGCTGGATGAAGCCTGCAGCGAGTAGACGCTGTACCTCCTCGACGATAGCTCGGCGGCGCTCTTCATTGAAGGGCCGCAGCGACTGCTTGATGGGTCGCACTTTGGGGTCGGCGTTTAGTTTGTGCTCAGCGAGCTCCCTAGGAACACCAGGCATCCCAGAGGGCTTCCATGCGAAGATGTCCCTGTTCTCACGGAGGAACTCGATGAGTGCGCCTTCCTAGGCTGGGCTCATGCCCGTCCCGATCGTCACCGTCTGGCTGGACTCGCCTGGGACCAGCTCGACGGTGCGGGTATGCGTCGTTGCCTCGAAGGCTGAGGTGTTTGCGCCCTCCGAGTTGGGCTTCTTGAGTATGGTGGGGTCGTCGTTGTTGACCCCGCTCGCGTACTTGGCGAGCTCGTCGGCGTGGTTGGCCTCTGCCGCGATGACGGCATCGGCGAGCTCGGCTCCTTTGGCCTCGCACTCGGCGGCCATGTCGGGGTCGCCGTTGATGGTGATGACGCCGCGCAGCCCGGGGAGCTTCATCGCGTTGTACGCGTAGTGGGGCGCTGCCATGAACTTGGCGAACGCCTGGCGCCCTAGGATGCAGTGGTAGGGGCTGTCGAAAGGTACCAGCTCGAAGACGATCCGCTCGGTGCGGAAATTTGCTGGTGTGCCGAAGGTGACTGGCAGCGTGACCTTGCCGATCGGGTACGCCTTCCGACCGGGGACGATGCCGTGGAACGTGGTGTGGGTCGTCTCGATCATCGGCTGCGGGAGCCGCAGCCGCCTGAAGGTGTCCAGGTAAAGGATGTTGATGGAGCTTCCGCCGTCCATCAATGTCTTGGGGAGCCAGTAGTCGCCCACCTTGGGCTTGAACACCAGGGCGACTCGGCCTGGGTACTCGATGCGTGGCGAGTGGTCCTGGCGGCTCCAGGTGATGGGCTGCTCCGACCAGTTGAGGAACTGGGGAACGTCCACCTGGGCCATCGAGTTGACGGCGACGGCGCGGGTGATGACCTTCTTCTCGCGCTTCGTGTTGAAGCCTGTGAAGGTATGGAGCGAGCCGGCCACGTTGCCGAATTTTCCGCCGTTTGGCGGGTTGTTGTCGGGGTCCTCCCGCGCTCGCCGCGCCTTCTCGATCTCCTTGAGAGTGTGGCAGTCGGCGGTCGTGTGTGTGGCGGGCTTCCCTTCCCTGCTATGAAACGCACAAGGTTGGTTAAGGAGGGCCGCAGGGTCGAACCTTGGTTTTGCCTTGTAATTGCCGCCGTCGCAGCGTTGCCCTCCGTCGTGGCGGAAGCTCTTGGGCTCGAGCTGCGCGTGTCCGGCGTTGGCGACGAAGTCGACTCGCCCGTCACTGCGGCGCTTGCCGGTGAGGCGAGTGTTGCTATAGAGTAGGTCGGATCGTCGTCCGTTGTCGTTGCCGCTCGTGCGGCGTTGGCCTCCCGACTCATCGTCGGTTTCCTGGTTTGGATCTTCCTCCGCGTACCGTTTGGCGATCTCGAGGAGGTCCGGTATGTTGTTGAGCGTGCGGGAATGTCGCTTGAGCTTGGCGACCAAGGTCTCATAGCGGCACGAGGTCTTGAAGCAATGGATCGCTGTGTTCGGGTGGATGCCGACCGCGTTGTACCATAGTTCTTGCCACCGCTGGACCCAGTTGTGGGTCGACTCGCGGGGTCCCTGGACGCATCGCTCCAGGTCCTCGATGGTGGTGGCACGGGTGTAGGATCCCTCGAAGTGCCTGACGAAGGCGTCGCGCATCTCCTCCCAGGAGTCGCTGCTATCCTGGGGGAGGGTTTGATCCACTGCCTGCACGTCCCCTCCATCATCAAGGGGAGGTAACGGGCAGCTAGCAGGTCGGTGTGGCCCGCGATCCCCATCGCCATGAGGTATGTATCCAGCCACACGGAGGGGTCGTACGAGGGGTCGTACTTCTCTATTTCCTTCGGTGCCTTAAAGTTCGCCGGGTATCTCTCGCCTCGGATCATTGGTCCGAAGCACCTGGGCCCGAGTCAACTTAGCGACCCCATTGGCTTGCCGTCGTGGCGATTGGTTAGGGTGTGTCGCAGGTCGTCGGGCTGGCGTGCACGCCAGCTTTGGTTGTTGATGATGTGGGTGCGGGCGTTGATGGGTTGACCGTTGGCGGCGACGAAGTTGGTCGCTGGCCTGGGGTCGTTGGTGGAGAGTTCTGCGTTCGCGGGTCGGTGTTGGAGCTGCAGTGGCTCTGGTGGCGGACAGTTGAGGGTGTTTGTCGCCATTGGGCGGCCGCTTGAGGCCGCTCTGCTTCCCGAAGAACGCGAGTACACTCGACCCTGCGAGTCGGCGCCTGCGTTTTGCTGCTCGACGGCTTTTGCGAGCAGGGCCCTGACATACTGGATCTGTAGGGCGCCGTCGCCGGTGGCCGTGATGTTGTCAGCTGCTGCTCGGCCCGCCACGAGGTTGTCCATCGGGGTGCAGAACAGTGGGAGGCCGTTCGCGTCTCGCTCCCGTGAGGAGACTACTATCCGCGGCTGATCCCTGGGGGGTTTAGCAGTTGGGTGGAGGTGGGGCGCCCATTGCCGTCGACCCTGGTGGGGGCCGGATGCTTCCTCCTGGCGGCGTGTTCTCGCAGATCGCGCGCTCGGCCACGCGGGCCGGGTCGATCTCGTCGTGACCCTAGACGGTGGGGTTCAGGCGCGACCTGATTCACTGCTGGTGATAATGCGACAGCTCCTGTGCTGTCACCTGCTCGAGGCGAAATTTTTCGCGCTCGGCTTGCTCCTTGCGGACTGCCTCCGCCAGCTTTAGGCGGAGTTCCTCGACCTCCGTTGCCGTGGCGTTAGGAGGGATCGGCGTGGAGAAGGGATCCTCCGGCGGATCGGTGCCGGTCGCCATGTAGGTCGCGGCGTGGCGAACGGTTCCGTCGCGTAGGTCGGCGGAATTTTCCGACCCGGAGTCGAAGTCGAAGATCCCAAGGATGGAGGGATCCTCGAAGTCTCCCACGTTGGAGACCTGGGTGATGGAGCCCGCGGGTGAAGCCGCGGTGATGGATCCAGCGAGTGACGCCAGGGTCGCCGACTCGGCGTCGTCGTTGAGGGCCGCGTCTTCCGCGGCCGCGGAGTATTCGGCCACGTTGCTGTGGGCCGAGTTGTACTCGGAGGCGAGGAGATGAATCGTGCGGACCTGGCTCTCGGAGAGTCGATCGCGTGGCGGCGACTCGCGAATGCGATCCGAATCCTCCGAGACGATGACGTCGGTGAGGCCGACGAAGAGGCTGATCGTGCCGACCGGCAGGATCATGCTGTGCGTGACGGGTCACGCCGCCGGGACGTAGCTGCTCGGCAAGATCTGGAGCATCTCGCTGATCGCTATCATGCGGCCGGTGGCGACCGTCTCGTTGATGGGAAGATTGGATCTCGCCGCAGAACACCGGCCAGACTGGCCAGGCCCCACGGTGGGCGCCACTGTCGTGGGAATGGTCACGACAGATGCTGCAATCGGCAGCGAGTAGTAGAATGAGGGGCAAGGGCGGCCAGCCATCTGCGGTGCGAGATGAGGGCAGAGACACAGGGTTTTACCCAGGTTCGGCCCCCCGGATGGTAAAGACCTACTCCTGCTAGATTGTATTATGATGGTGGTACAATGGGCGAACTCGGCGGCTAGGGTGTATGATGGGCGAACAGGGTGTATGATGGAACGTAACTCTACACGCCCTGTAGGGAGGTTTATATAGACTTACCTCCCCTAGGGTTTACATATCTCAACCGAATCAGTTAAGGCTTCGGTACTTGCTTAACCTAATCCGACTGGGCCTATCTACTCGCCTGGTCCTTCAGCTTCCAGTTGCTTAGATTCACACCGGGCCTTGACCCAGTCTCCGTCTTGCAGGCCCACTCGCCAGTTCCTAGGCCAGTCGGAAACGTCCTGCTGGGTATACCCCGGTAGGCATATCCCCATCAAGAGAGCAACTAATCGAGGCATACTAGCTCTTCATGCTACTTTCTCTTTGATTGTATTCAAAATATGGCTAGATTTATCGGCATGCAAATTCCTGGATATGGGATCATCAACAGAAAGTAAGATATAGATATGGCCATGACCTTGGTGGTTCGTCTTGAAATCCAAGAGTGTACATACTAGTTCAAAACTATGCTTAAATTCATTTAGATCTTACCACTTACTTTTAGGTTAAATTTTACACGCGCGGTGGGAGTACATTTTTCTTCAAAGACCTAAAAAGTACCAAAATTACATCGAGGTCCATACACTTAGCACAAAGGACCCTAGTGTAATTAAGCAAGGAAAACAATCGGGTTCGTCTCCTTCTCGAGAGAGAATCTCATCGAACCATACTCTTCATGCCACTTCCTCTTCGATTGTTTTCAAGATATGGCCATATTTGATGCCATGCAAAATCTTGGACGATATGGGATCATGAACATAAAAGTGCGATGTAGATTTGGCCATGGCCTTGGTCGTTCGGCTTGAAATCCAAGAATGTTCATACTCATCGACAACTAAGCTTAAATTCATATAGATTGTACCACTTACTTTTAGGTTTGAATCTTACACGGGCGGTCGGACTACATTTTTCATCAAGGACATAAAAACAAGGAAAATTACATCGAGGTCCATACATTTATCATAGATGACCCTAAGATATTTAAGCAAGGAAAATAGTCGGGTTCGGATCATTCTCGAGATACTAGTCGATTGAGCCATGCTCTTCATGCTACTTAATCTCTCGGTTGTTTTCAAAACATGGCCACATTTGTCAGCATGCAAATTCTTGGATATGGCGTCATCCACACAATGTATGCTGTTTGATTGCTTTCCTAACAAGGACATAAATTTTTACATGCAAATTATTAGCAAGATATGAAATATTTCGAAAAGAACCTCCATGCTGTTCGTTATATAGAATGCTTGGTGGGTACTACCATCAAAAGATATTTTATTTGTAGAACTTTGAGAGCAATCTACCACATACTTTTAGGTTAAAATTCAATTTAATATAGAGAACAAAGCTTAAATTCGTTTAAATGGGCGAACTTTGCTAGGAAGCTTAAGAACTTGTTAAACTTGGTGTAAACGTAAGTGAAACATGGCCCAAACTTTGTCTCGAAAATAGGCTTGTGGTCTTCTAACCCATATTCTTCATACTTGCTTTAATTTGAAGGAAAAAACATTATTTTTACAATGAAAATAAAAAAATGTTTTTTCCTAAAAGTTGGGAACTTCCATTATTGGCAGCATTATGGTTCACCATGCCAAGATGCACCCATCTACCAAACATCAAAACATTTCCATAAAGCATTATGCACATATATGTCCATACCATAAAGCATTATGCACATATATGGCCATATATTCACCCATGTCGTTCGGCTTAAAGCCTAAGAATGTTCATACAATGTAGGCCATTTTGCCAACAGATCTATTTTTCAAATGTTGTGAAGACTAGTGATTATCAACATGCAAATTCTTATCAAGAAATCGAATCTTTCAAAAATCTCTTTGTTGGCTACCGTCAAAAGATAACTGTAGAACTTTAAGACCAATATACCACTTACTCGTATTTAAAATTTACATAACATTGGCAAATCGGCTTAAATTCTATAGGATGGAGGGAGTACTACTACTTGCTTGGCGAGAAAAAAGCACTCCTCACTTTCGAAGCAGCATGTTGCGGGTCTGCCTAGTGCTTCCTCTTCCTACGGTGGAACAAATTGAGGTGGAGTAGTTCGGGTTAGGAAGGTTGGCTAGATCATAGTGGTGTCCCCCGCAAAAATAAAAATAAAAGATCATAATGGTGTGCATCCAATGCGATGGGACACCCCTTGTCCACCTCTTTAAGTAGTACTAGTATAGCGCATGGCGATCTTTTGACTATCCTTCAACCCTAAAATTTACTAGTTACTACTCACCATACGTGTACCTCGTGTCAGGAACTCATCGCAGCTTTGCTCTGACATCGCATTGCCTTCAAATCCTCCTCTCCGCTGCTCTCACGCCGCCTCCTCTATGATCTCGGTCCCTTCTCCCTACTAGTTTTTTTTTAATATGGGGAACTCCAAGTGGCAATATAGTTTACCATGACAAGATTTTACCCCCAATTACTTTTAGGTTAGAATTTTAAACCGACGGTAGGAGTACCTTTTACACCAAGGACCTAAAAAGGAGAAAATTACATCGATGTCCATACATCTAGCACAAAGGACCCTCAAATTACATCAAGGTATGCAAATTCTTGGATATAGGATCATCAATATAATGTATATGATGTAGCTATGGCCATGACCTTGGTCGTTCTGCTTCAAATCCAAGAGTGTGCATACTCATTAACAACTAAGCTTAATTCGTTTAGAATTTTAAATCGGCCGTGGGAGTACCTTTTACATCAAGGACCTAAAAAGGAGAAAAATTACATCAAGGTCCATACATCTAGCACGAAGAACCCTAAAATTACATCGAGGCATACAAATTCCTTAATATGGGATCATCAATATAATGTATATGATGTAGATATGGCCATGACCTTGGTCATTAGGCTTCAAATCCAAGAATGTACATACTCTATGACAACTAAGCTTAAATTCATTTAGAATTTTAAATCGACGGTAGGTGTAAATTTAACACCAAGTACCTAAAAAGGAGAAAATTACATCGAGGTCCATACATCTATCACAAAGGACCCTAAACTTACATCGAGGGATGCAAATTCTTGGATATGGGATCATCAATAGTATATGATGTACATGTGGCCATGACCTTGGTCGTTCGCTTCAAATCCAAGAATGTCCATACTCATTGACAACTAAGCTTAAATTCATTTAGATTTACCACTTACTTTTAGGTTAAAATTTTACACAGACGGTGGGAGTACTGTAACACCCCAATTTTAGCAACCCTGATTTAATGTCAAAAAGGCAAAAATCTGGGGGAACAAAAACTTTTTCTTGCATTGTTTGCTTACTTGTCTGCTTGTTGTAAAGCAATTGCTTGTGTATTAGTTGTGTGCTCCTCATCTCAACCCTAGTTTACAAAAACTATTTTACAAAAGAAATCTCTTGGCTCATCTTCTATATTCTCAAATGTTCTGGCATTCCAAAACTTGAGCCAAGATGACTTTGACACAACCAAATGCTTTACTAGTTTCTATTAACAAAACTATGGAGATCCATATATTATATCCTTATGTTTTCAAGACAGAACCTTCAACTACTCTTATCTCTAGGTTTTCCAGAAACCTTTATTAAAACCTTTTCATCTCAATCTTGGTAAAGATACCTAGATGGTACTTATCTTACTTTAAAGCAAAACCCCTTTCCAAATTACCCATCCTTACCTCAAGATAGACTTGATGGTAACCCTAGTAATAGTTTGATAAGGATTTAGATGAATTGCCTTGATCTGTTGGTTGATGAATTGCCTTGATCTGCTGATTGTCTTGTTTGCTTACGAACTAGATTGAGCTAATCTAGTAGCTCAACTCTTAGGACCCAATCCTTGTTTGTGATCATAACTCTCAAGCTAAGCATCCAAAGTCTGGATCTACCCTAAGTCACCTCAGGTGATCATCTCATCTCCTACTTATCTCAATCTAAGGATAATCCCTCTGGATGTTTTCCAACTCAGTGGAGACCCCATCTAAGCTTGGATCCCATCTAATTAGTTAATACCTCAACATCACCTCCTTGATAATGATCTTGGAACCGGGCATCCTCTCAGAAGCTTCTACACTTGCACTCTAGTCCAAAACCCTAAATCTGCCAAAATGGCTAACTCTGGATTTCTTATCTAGATTCAATATTTAGAGCTCTACCTATTCCAACCTATGTGCAGTCTTGAGATTGTACTTGAACCATATTGTAGTACATCTTTAGTACTACCAAGGCTCACTCTTTCCCTGGGCTACGACATTCTATGTCCCACTCCTCCATGATGGTTTTGTAGTCAAGATAATAATATTTTCTGCAAATCTTATCATCTTGCCTACTTTGGCAGAAGCTCAAATCTATATGCCACCTCCCCTTGACCAACTATTTGCATGGTTAGGACCTACTAACCATGGCCTATAAATCCCCACTTAACTTGTTTCCATTGGATCCTTATGATTCTTAAACCCACATGGTTTAGGAGGCTACCTGATCTATCTGTTATCGTAGCCTTATTTTCAACAAAGTTGCCATCACTCCAATACCATCTCAAATCCAACCAAGCCCAACTATTGCTTCCATAATCATCTACCTGACATGGTCTATCCATCCATATACCCCTTTTACCAAGGTGAGCTCTGAGCTCCCTAATCCAACCTTGTTTAGATGGCATCAGACTAATCAAACCCTAGATCCTCCAAGTATCTAGTTTCCACCCTTTTCACCATTTACTTTCCAAACCAAGGTTGATCTTGATGTCCATATCACGTTTACATCACCTACCTTGTATATAAAGCATCCCCAAATAATTCTCCCAATTATTTGGACTATTAAACTATTTTATTTCCTTATCTTGCAAATTCATCAAAACCCTTTTCTATAAAGACAAGTTTGTTTTTCTCCAAATCACCTTGCCAACTCAAGGCACATTTGATTCTATAGTTAATATACCCCCTTCCAAACTCAAAAATAAATATTTTTGAGATTCTTAATTATTTCTTTTTGCCCATTTCCCTAAATTGCAGAAATAAGAAATAATTCCCTAAAATTACTTCCCCACCTCAAGAAATCCAAATAAAATTCTCCACAGTGTAATATGGTATTTAGGACCATACCACATAAAAAACAAACCCTGGCCAAAGTAAAAATATCAATTAAGCTTCTAGAAACTACTTCTGGACTATTTGAACATTCGAGTTTAAGTGGACTTTTGAACATTAGAAAGATCCCAAATAAATCCTGGAAGTGTACAAGGACCATACCATCCAACTAGGACCATTTCCCCATCTTTCCAATGCAAATTTTTGGAATTAATTCATAACCGAAGTTTTGATCAAATATGGCAAACTAATCAAAACCTTTATCCAAACCCCATCAACCCTCATCAAAGCTTGCCAAGTAAGTCTCCTTAGCAGCAACCACCCCTCTGGTCGACCAGCACTCTAGCATGCCCCACACCCTTGGGCCCCACATGGTTCTTGAAGTAGGAGACAAAGGAAAGGTCATGTCTAAACCCATTTCTTTACTCATTTCAGCACTCTACTCCCTCTCTGCTCCATGCACGACCACAAGAACCCCCAAAACTCTCCCCACCACCCCTGGCCACCAATGCGAAGGCCATGGACCAGCTCATTGCTCATCTATGAACCACACCCACCATAGACCCTCCCCTCGGTTTATAAGGCCACAGACCACCCCAGCTCTCCCCTTCCAGCTCATTTTCCCCCTCTTTCCCTCACTCACCTCCTAGAACGCCTGCTTCCCTCTCCCTACTCTGTCCTGCTCGTGGGAAGAAGAAGGAGCTTCGGCACCCGATATAGAATCGAGCATAGCTCTCTCCCTTGTGCTCCTCTGGCCCTGCATGTCCCTCTGCAGTACTCCCCTCCTCCTCCTCTATCTAACCCTGGCCATATCCTTGACATGCAGACATCCCTGCTGTCGCATCGGCGAGCTCCGGCGAGCTCCACTTTGGCCACCGTCGCGCGAGCACCTTCCCGGCGACAAGACCCCTACTGCCGCCCATCCTCGGAGTCTTCGTCGTCAATCGCGTCGAACCATCGCCTCCACGGCCTCTCCCGAGCCCTTGGTGAGCTTCCCGAATCTCCCTGACCCAGCTGGGGTTTCCTCATCGGCGAGCCATCCCCGCGAGGACGACGAGCCCTGACCACCGATTTGTCCCAGATCTAACGGCCAGGGGTTGCCCTTACCCCTTCGTCTCGCGGCCGCCCCCACGCGAGTGCTGCGCCTCGGCCGATTTGGCTCTTCGGGCCGAGTATCCCCCAGATCTGGCCCATAGGCCGCGAGCCCCTTCTCCTTTTCCTTTAGATTTTAGATCTGAAATTCAGCAGTTTGTTTTAAATGAAAACAAAAAATGGAAAAACCCTTACAATTGCATAGATCTAATTTTGTTGGATGCACACATGTTTTCCCTAACTTGTAGATAAATGTCACATCCCAAAAATTTCCAAATTTTGTAATGTGAAAAATAAATAAATAATTGTTGAAATTTAGTGTGAAAAGAAACTTTTTGATTTCAAATGGAAACATTAAAACCATCTTGAAGAAACTTTGAATACAATTTGAATCCAACTAAATTCAAATCAAGTGAAATGCATTCTTCATAAATGCATCTTGAAATTTAAACACTTGGAAAATAAACCAAAGCTCTAAACCGTAATGGAAGAAATCATTCTCAAGATATCTCAAAGACTATGGAATAGTTCCATGTAAAATTTGTCAACAAGCATTTATAAAGGATCAAAAATGACAAATAGAAATTATTTCTATTCAATTTGGAACCATGGATAAAAACTTATGAATTTAATAAGTTGAAAGGAAATAATTTCCAAAGCTAATAAAGTTCCTATATAAAAAACATACCAAATTGTGAGCAATTAAGCCCAAAAGTATATAAAAGGATAAACAAATATTAAATAAAAATATACAAATTGGAATCACCAATTTTGGATCTATAAATGAAAAGATATGGATTTCATAAGATAAAGAAAGAAAGAAATAAATAAAGGATATTTAAAAGCCAAATTAAAACTTGGCCAAATCCATAAGAAAATGGAATAAATATAATCCGAGTCCAAAATAAAATAGAAGGATAAATAATATTCAAATAAAATAATATGGCATCAACCAAATTCTATTTCTATTTGAATAAAGACAAAATCCCTAATAGAAATGATCAATTAAATCATGGAAAAATAATAATTGGAATTTACCCAAGTGGAATAAAAGTTATTTAGTTAACTTAAAAAGGAATCAAAGAAATCATCTAAATAAAATTTCTGGAATTAAAACCATATTTGATTTCATTGGAATAAAGACATTTGCCCAAATTAAATGATTAATAATCATATTAAAATACTTTAAATAATTCAAAGTGAATTATTAAACACCCTTTTTAATAAATAAAATTTACTGGAAAAGACTTTGATAAAAATTTGAATTTAAATAAGAATGGAAATTATATTTAAAATCTTATTTGAATAAGGGCACGAGCCTATTTTAAATAAAATATAAACCACAAAAGAATAAAGGAATTATTATAAAATAGACTTAAAATAACTATTTAAAAACAGTATAGAAATATTCTAAACATTTGAAAAAGGTTTGAATTCAAACAAGGTTTGAAATCATTTGGACAAAATCAAAACAGAAAAAGAAAATTGAAAAAAAATGAATCAGAAAAAAAGGGAAAGCACCCAACCCACTAAGCCCAGCAAGCCCATTTTCCCTCTCCCCCGCAGGAAACGATTCACACCCGCGAACTTACCCGTGCAGTCGATGATGTCTGGACCCCACCTTCTCCCTCTCTCACCCACTGACGACGCTACCCCACAGCTAGACATCATCGTCTTCACCCCACCCGTGCTGACCTCGTTGGTCGTTTCTGCCCGTTTAAACTCGGTTCAATACACGTTAATACCGCAACCTTTACTCCCTCTGACCATGCTCGATAAAACGCCTCCCTCCCCTCTCTCTTTCCCCTCAGATCCCATTCCACCGTAGCCACCAGGCTGCTCGAATTGCTTGCTCGAACTTCACTGCCTCCGATGATCTCCGGCGATGATTCCAGCCAAGTCTCGCCTCCCCTTGCCCCTATCCACCACGAGACTACTCCCCGTTGCTAGGCGCACACTCCAGTACCACCAGCTCACTCACGCTTGCCCTAAAACCTCGATTGCGTCTTCGCCAGAGCAGCGCCGCTGTCTGTCTCCTCTCCGACGAGCTCCCTCGGTACTTTCTGACTCCCCTTCCCCTCCGGTATGGTCCTGTGATCGTGACTCTCTTACACACCTAACTACGCCCTCCGTTTGTCCTAGCATGTCGTAAATCCTTGCCAACGACGACGAGCCGAGACGCCCGACACTGACGACAACTATGGCGAGCAATAGCCAGCAGCATCGTGCGCCCCTGTCGCTGAAACGATCACGTCGAGCTTCTCCAACCTCCTGCGAACCAAGTGAGCATTCTCTCCCTCTCCTGCGCTTCCTTTTTCGCCGGTAACTCCATCATATGAGTGCACCGCAGCCACTCGCCGCCGCCAGCGCCGCCCAAACTTGACCATCTCGTCTCTGTCCGTTAGATCTCGATCCGTCGGCTGTGATAGAATCACTTAAAGCGAAGGGGTACGCTAGATCAGAGCAGCACGATCCCCTTTAATCCAACGCACCATAGCATCTGATCCGCACGAACCGTTTTTAGCCAATAAGAACAATACACGTGGCTCAGGATTTGTTTTAAAAACAGAATTGAATCTATTAGTTGTTTGAAATTGTAAATTGCATAACTTTTGATCCACACGTCCAAATTTTGCAAATTTTATATGAATGGAGAAAGAAGAGTACTTTCCAACCATGCACTTTGTTTAAGAAATTTCTTATTTTAAATTGGTTGTTTTTAAAGAAACTTGTGTAGGCATAATTTGAATATAAAAATTATTCTAGAAATATTTTTAAGGTAAAATCTTTGGTAAATGGATTGTTTTGAACCTACTGACCATAGAAACCAACTTTTGGATTTAAAACATATTTTGTGAAGCTAAAGAATAAATCCTTGAATTAAAGCATTTCTAGTTAAATAAAAATATTGATTATGGTATAAAAATGCTTTTTGACTAAAACATTTGGAAAATGATTTGATTCAAACTCTCTGGCCCTAAAAACCAAGTTTTAGGATTTAAAAATATATTTGATGAACCCTATAAATTGTACTTTGCTATAAGGCATTTCCAACAACATAAAATATTGCTTTGGTATAAAAATGGTTTATAAGTACAATCTTTTGCAAATGGTTTTAATATTAAACACTTGACCTTAAAACACTAACATTTGTGTTTAAAAATGTATTTGTCAAACACTAGAAAATATTACTTTGGTTTGGACCATTTCTAGCAAAACAAAAATGACTTAAAATGGCCATTTTTCACTAACTTGATATCCAATGGTTTTGCCACTTTTATAAATAAACAATAGGTGTTTTAAAATGTTTATAACCTATTGGAAACCACCTTTACAAATAAAAGAATCTTTGGCATGCTTGCATGCATTGATTTGTTTTTATTATTCTATGTGATGATTGCTTGAATGGTAGATTGAATATTTGCTTGCTTCATTGAATTGTAGTGGAATTTGAAGAGTGTGACTATTGCAAGATCATGGAGTGAACTTATATTCTCTACCAAAAAGGCAAGTGATGCTTCATACTTTCGTCCCATTATTTTCACTATGCATTAGTGATATTTCTAAGTAGGACTTGCATGGAATTTTACTAAGAATGTTATGCCATGGGAAATCCTAGTAGATGAAACCTTAGTAGAATTTTCCTAAGTTAAGATTCCTACTACCACCATGCTTAGATTAGCTAGTAGAAAACAAGGGTGTATTATATTCATGCTATGAAATATTTCTAAGTCAAGGACTTGTGTTTTGTTTAATAAAACAACTATGTGAATGAATCACTTGGGTGGAAAGGGACTTTCTTGGAAGGATTTTTGTTGAGTGGTTACCAGGGACCATTTTCATGGTTTACCCTGTGTATCTCACTTGTGGAATGCCACCCAGGAACAAAGAGATTTGAGATGTCAAATGTTGAGAAGCTTCAAGTGCAGCCACTTGGCATTATGGTCTCTGCCTGGATCATATAGGTTGAAATAACTTAGCCAAATGGACAGTTGGTGGTAGGGGATGATAGGTTCGAACGTGTCCATTCTGGTCTAAGGGAAGGCTTCTGAAAGATCTTGTCTCAATGCATGTCGAGTCTTGTGGGGAAAGTGCACCACCTCTACAGAGTGAAAAATCTAAGTACTTAGCCATGTCCCTGGCAATGGACAATTTGAGCATCAAGACATGGAAGCTATCAAGAATCTCCTCATCCCAATTTATAAGTTAAAAACTTGTGGTTGAACAAGGGTTGAAGGATCACCAATTTCTATTGGGAGATGCCTTGGGTGATTTTTCCAAACAAAAACTTAGTGTTTTCAAATGATAAGGAAAATCTATTTTGAGCAAAGCAAGCCTAAGCTCCCCCTTGCCAAATGCATATAGATGATAGACTACACTATACTACCATAGTATCAGTTGCCAATACAATTCAAATGTATTGACCCTTGTGGCTGTAACTTATTATGTTTCAGGTTTGTTTGATATTAGTGAAGTGTGTTGATTAGGATTACAAGTCTACAACCAACATGATTGCATGTGGCACTTTGAAGATGAAGGACTCCATGCTATAATTATTTCTGCTGCATTGTAATTGAGATTGCCAAATGAGCTATGTAAGATGTAATGTATTATTTTATTCCTGGTTATAAATTTGTATTATGACCTTTGTTTCTTGATATTACATCTTAACTGTGGATGCTAGCTATTAATCTAGGGACTAGCATTGTAAACACAAGGATCTCTACCTTATTAAAGGTTGGGACCTCTACAGATGGTATCAGAGCACTGTGTTTCCTGTAGGATTGTAACCCTAGGATTGGACAAAACCCCTTAGAAAAATAGGAGTTGTATTTGTTCCAAAACTTACTTACAAACAATCTTATAAACTCCTTACTCAACCTTTTTTGATTTGATTCTACATCTCTTCTATTTCAACTTGATGGAAAAAACCTCAACATGATCAAAGACTTCAACATGAGCAAAGGACTTCACCAACTCCAATGACTTCAACTTCAACATCACCAATGACTTCAACTTTAGTTTCATCAAGGACTTCAACTTGGACATCACTAAAGACTACAAGTGAGACAAGAATATTATTCAAGACTTGAAGACTAAAGAAACACAACTTAGAAGGAACCATCATCACCTTTGAAGTTTTGTGACCAAGATACAAGAATTTCTCCAAGGATATAATGATCTTGTTCATGAAGAATCAACTAAGAAGAAGGAAATGATCTCAAGTGAACCATATAGTTGGACCATCATCACCTTTGAAGACTTGGGTTGTCACTATTGCTACCGGCCAAGCTTCGGTCTGGAGGTAGGGGTCGGTACGGATGGAAGGACCAGGACCGGAGACAACAACCCAAAAGTAAAAGCCGCCGTTCCTAGGGATAGACAAATGAAAAGCGTAAGTTTGATTATCCGAGCCCCTGTCTACCGTGTGTAGCAGGTCGTGGTGTTATCTCGACGGATTTATTGATTCTTGTGGGTAAAGTGCAAAAACTCTGCAGAGTGTAATCTATTCTAATAGCCGTGTCCACGGAC
This sequence comes from Avena sativa, assembly GCA_916181665.1. Classification (NCBI taxonomy): domain Eukaryota; kingdom Viridiplantae; phylum Streptophyta; class Magnoliopsida; order Poales; family Poaceae; genus Avena; species Avena sativa. The sequence continues at coordinate 144,920,292 of OV702280.1, forward strand.
AAGGACGGTTGGAATGGCAAGAGCTAGGAGTAACCTTCGGTTAGGTTGTGATAAAGTAAAGGATGTGCTTGGTCAGGAGGAAAGAAAAGAATAAAAATGGTTTTGACCAGAGATGGTCGATAAGGTTTTAAAAAGGGTTTTACAACAAAACGTTTTCTAAATCTTTTTAACAAGGACGTGGAGATGTTCGGATTTCCAAAAAGGAGGCATATTTTATAAAAACTCTTTTTCAACAAAGATATAGAGATGCCAATGTTAGGTCTTTCAAAAGCAACCGTAGTGTAGAGCCTTCTCGCCATAGCCAGATATGCATTATCTTATTACCTTGTCTTGTTGGTTTGCGAGTACATTCAAAGTACTCACCGGCATTGTCCTTGTCTATGTACTTGGCCAGATTGCAGATGTTAAAAAGGAACAAAGGTGCTGACGTCTATGCGAGCTAGGCCATCTTTCGAGTCAGTTGCCTGTAGGTTAAGGTATGGCCTCTGCGCTGAAGACATCCGCTACTTGTGTTGTAATTGCCATAATGGCCCCTTTATAAGTTTTGTACTCGTTAATGTAAGGATGATGTAATGATACTAGTCAGTTATGCTCACGGCTCACCGATCATGGGAACGTTAATTGTATGCATAACGGGTATTCTCGGACCGTAAATCCGGGGTGCCACAAGTACATTTTACACCAAGGACCTAAAGACAGGGAAAATTACATCGAGGTTCCATACATTCAGCAGAAAGGGCCCTAAAATAATTAAGCAAGGAAAACAGTCGGTTTCGTCTCCTTCTTGAGATAGTAGCTGATCGAGGCATGCAAGAATGTTCGGCATGCAAATTCTTGGATATTTGGGATCATCAATATAAAGTATGATGTAGATATGGCCATGACCTTGGTTGTTCGAATTGAAATCCAAGAATGTTCATACTAATTGACAACTAAGCTTAAATTTATTAGATCTTACCACTTACTTTTAGGTTGCTATTTTACACGTGCGGTGGGAGTGCATTTTATATCGAGGACCTAAAAAGGGAAAATTACATCGATGTCCATACATTTAGCACATAGAGACTAGCCCATCGAGGCATACTCTTCATGCTACTTCCTCTTCAATTGTTCTGAAACTATGGCTCGATTTCTCGGCCTACAAATTCTTGGATATGGGATCATCAATGCAAAGTATGATGTAGATATGGCCATGACCTTGGTCGTTTTGCTTGAAATCTAAGAATGATCACACTGATTGCAACTAAGCTTAAATTTGTTTAGATTTTACCACTTACTTTTGGGTTAGAATTATACACGTGTAGCGGGGGTACATTTTACATCAAGGACCTAGAAAGGAACATTACATTGAGTTCTATACATTTTTCATGAAGGACCCTCAAACAACTAAGCAAGGAAAACAATCAGGCTTGTCTCGTTCTCGAGAGAGCAACTGATCGAGGCATACTAGCTCTTCATGCTACTTCCTCTTTGATTGTTTTCAAAATATGGCTAGATTTGTCGGCATGCAAATTCTTGGATATGGCATCATCAACATAAAGTAAGATATATATATGGCCATGACCTTGGTCGTTCGGCTTGAAATCCAAGAGTGTCCATACTCGTTGAAAACTATGCTTAAATTGATTTAGATCTTACGACTTACTTTTAGGTTAAATTTTACATGCGCGGTGGGAGTACATTTTTCTTCAAAGACCTAAAAATTACCAAAATTACATCAAGGTCCATACACTTAGCACAGAGGGCCCTAGAGTAATTAAGCAAGGAAAACAATCAGGTTCGTCTCCTTCTCGAGAGAGCATCTCATCGAACCATACTCTTCATGCCACTTCCTCTTCGATTGTTTTCAAGATATGGCTAGATTTGACACCATGCAAAATCTTGGACGACATGGGATCGTCAACATAAAAATGCGATGTAGATATGGCTATTGTTGGGAATATGCCCTAGAGGCAATCATGTATGATGAGATTTCCCATTGTATTCATAAATATATTAAGTAGTCCTTGTATAAACATCTGATGTGTATCATTGAATATGTGATTCGGTTGTGGAACTATGCATTCATGTTGTTTGTACTAAATATCCTTGGTCATCGAAGTTGTGCTGGACACACAACTTAGACCAATGTGTAAGTTGGCTTGATGACTCAGTTCACCTTTTCATGGGCATGGAGATGCTATTCCAACTTACACAGATTCGGCTAAAGGGTTTAGCGAGTCGGATTGACCCATATTGAGGTACAACGAATAAGTTGTCATTTGTATATCTCAATCAATGTAATCCTTAGACCTGAGGTTATTGCATAGTTCGAGTTGAGGATCACCGACTTAGGTTCTGTCAAACGCTGATCCGTAACTGGGAAGTTATAAAGGCAGGGTTCGGGTCGACTGAGAATCAAGCTGTGTGATGTGAATAACCAAGATGGGATTTTGCCCCTCCACTCGGAGAGATATTCTCTGGGCCCTCTCGTGAGATATGATTCGGAAAGCATGGCCATGCACGACTCGGTTAAGTGTTAACCAAGGCGATTGACTAAGAGTTAGTCGGGTGAATCACTTATCTCGGATCGAGAAGAGAGTCAGACTATTTAAGGGATGACATATATTCGCCTATAGTCTGACAAGGTATATCGTGAGGCAAAAGGGACTCGGACGTAAGTCGCATTGGAAAGGCAAGTCGTCATGAATCTTTGGTACTTGGGAGTCGGCACGTTCTGCTAGGAGCCGCTACCGACTGATCGATTGTGAGTCGGACTCCAATCGTGTCCAAGTAGCCATGAGCCTGCGGGGTCACACACTTAAGAGCGGGAGCAAGTTCGGATTGTATCTGAACATGTAATCTGGTTGGGTTGGACCTAAACCTGATTAGGACTGAGTTAGTGAGTTGGACTCGCGGTATCTAGTGTTATATGGGCTTTAGTGAATGGGTCGCGCGGGCAGAGCCCACGTTCACTCCCTATATATAGTGGATCACCGTAACCCTGAAAGGTTAATCGTTGTTCGGTTAGGTCATTCCATGTGTTGGAAACCCTAGCTCCACAGCAGTCCAGTCGTTGTTACGAACCTAGCAGTTCGCCGCCGGTGCTCCTCCTTGTACGTGTGGATACCAGCAGAGGTGATGTGCGATCATCACCAGGAAGACAGGATCGTGAGGACTGCACTGTACCAACTGACGCGCTTCATCAGTAATCCTCAACTGCGCGCTAGTGGTAAACCTCGTGGCCTTCTACCTTAGCTAGATCTTGGGATCACCATGTTAGAGGAAAAGTTTTTGTTTTATCTCTGCGTGGCCCAATAGTGGTATCAGAGCGTTAGCTTCTGGTTTTAGGCTCGAGATCTCACATATGTGATATGCGGTTGGCTGTAGATGAGATCTGTGTGCTGTTTGGTGGTCGATCTATGAGATAGATCGGTTTTGTACGAAGTTGATTTGATCAACTGTGCTCGGTGAATGGTAGATCTGATTTCCGTGATCATACGGCTGAGGTCGTGGAACGACATACCCCTACCGGTCGGCTTCCGCCATCGGGGTAGACTGTGACACGTAAATCCAGAAGTGGTGATCGAAGATCAAAGAGTTTGATCAAATCGGAACGATGGTCGGAATCCATGTTCGGATCGGGACTGCCGGCTTTGCCATGTCGTAGCGCCTTAGATGTTGTTACGAGTTTCACAGCGCCGGTCAATATTGTATCTATGCATAACTTGTTTTTGCAGGAAGTTGTGAATGGTATGGTTCATGTGCATGTGATGTATGTGTGTAATCCATATGTGATCTGCGAATCACGGTTTTTGTCAGCCGGCTGGAGCCTAGGTGCTGTCATTTTATTGTATAACGACCTGCGTGTCGGATTCTCTATGTAATTTACTTTACTAAGCTAGTGTAGCTGTTTGGAGAACCCGGAAGGCATGCAAGGCGTTGTACATGTCGGCGACATGGAGTAAGACGGCAAGTGACAAGAGTTGGCACGAGTCGGATTACAGGCTTTGTGGAGATGGAGATCGCCATGAAGAGAGCCATACCATTTCACATTATAAATGCTTTATTTTGTGTTATTGTTATGTCTCAGTTTTACCTCTATTAGATAGTCGGTAAAATTTAATCCCTCAAAGAAGGTCTAGTCGGTTTTCCCGCCAGTGTTTGCACCATCACAAGTCGAACATTTTTGGTAGTGGGCTCATAAAATTGAGGTGCTGCCAATTCTTTCCGACTAGGTGGGTTCGAGTCAGATTCTTACTGCGGAAACACTTGGTAAGCTAGACGGGTCTATCACAACAGTTGTGGGGCTCGGGGAAAAGTCGGATGGGAGCCGGGGCATGTTTTGCCACCCGTCCAACATGAGTCGTATGAGATACGATTGACAAGGAGTTGTCTACCTAGAACACTTGGCGGCTTGCGGTGATGCTAAAGCTCACTAGCCGACTTGCTTATTTAGGATCCTGAATCACTAAGTAACCATTGGAGGGGTTTTGGTTCTAGTGGGAGCATAAAATATTAAAATGTTTAATATGCTTGCTCTTTTATGAATACATGTCTTAAGTGTTTTGCGTATTTTCTGTTGTAGATCATGGCACCAAGTAGCAGTCACTCTCAGATATCCGGTTTTGCGTTGAGAACCATTCTTGAGAAAGATAAACTGAACGGCACTAATTTTACCAACTGGTATCGAAATGTGAGAATTGTTCTCAAACAAGAAAAGAAGGACCATGTCCTAGACAACCCACTTCCAGATGAGCTGAATGAGAATGCGACTGTCGCTGCCACCAATGCCTACCGTCGGGCTAAGGATGAGTCCACGGATATTAACAGTCTTATGCTTGCTCACATGGAACCGGACTTGCAAAAGCAGTTCGAGCATGTTGAGGCCTACGATATGATCGAAAGCCTTAAAAGTATGTTCCAGGCTCAGGCGAAGACTGAGAGGTATCAAGTCTCTCAGGCTTTGCTGAGTTGCAAGCTTAAGGATGGTGATCCACTGAGCCCGCATGTGATCAAAATGGTTGGTCACGTGCAGTCTCTGGAGAGGCTTGGCTACCCCATTAGCGAAGAGTTCGCTACGGATATAATTCTGAACTCTCTTCCTAGTGCATATGGGCAGTTCATTTCGAACTACCACATGCATGGTATGGATAAGAAGCTCACTAAATTGCATGGGATGCTCAAGAAGGCAGAGGCAGATCTCAAGAAGGGCGCCAGTCAAGTGTTGATGGTGCATAATAAGGCTAAGTTCAAGAAGAGTTCTTGGACTAAGAAGAAGGCTAAGTCAGGAGGAAAGCAGGCTCAGGACCCGGTACCAAGCGCTTCCTCGGGGACTAAGCCATCTCCTTCAGTCGTATCCACTTGCTTCTACTGCAAGACGGATGGCCACTGGAAGAGGAACTGCAACAAGTACTTGGCCGACAAAGCCAAGAGTGGAGGTATGACTTCCGACTCAGCTACACTTGTTTGCAATGTTATAGACATATATCTTGCTGATGCACCTAATAGTTCTTGGGCATATGATACCGGATCAGTTATTCACATCTGCAACTCGTTGCAGGGACTGGTAAGAACTAGGAGCGTAGCAAGAGGCGAGGTTGATAATCGAGTCGGCAACAAGCAAGAGTTGCTGCGTTGGAAGTCGGCACAATGCAACTTCATTTACCTTCCGGATTCATTATGGAACTGAATAATTGTTATTATGTTCCAGTGCTCAGTCGAAACATTATTTCTGCTTCATGTTTGATGAGGCAAGTCTATGAGTCGAATATCAAGAATAATGGTTGTTCTTTGTATTTGAATGATATGTTTCACGGCTTTGCACCCGTCCAGGACGGGTTATTTATTTTGAATCTTGATGGTGAGTCGGTTTATAACATAAATGTTAAAAGGTTGAAACCAAATGATCTGAATATGACTTACTTTTTGCACTGTCGGCTTGGTCATATAAGTTGGAAACGCATGAAGAAGCTCCATGATGATGGACTCCTAACTTCGTTCGACTTGGAGTCGTTCGAGACATGCGAATCTTGCCTACTCGGCAAAATGACCAAGACACCTTTTTCAAAGAGTTGCGAAAGGGCGTCCTACTTGTTGGGACTAGTACATAGTGATGTATGTGGACCAATGAGCACGACAGCCAGGGGTGGTTATGAGTACTTCATTACCTTCACTCATGATTTGAGTAGGTATGGATATATCTACTTGATGAAACATAAGTCGGAAGCCTTTGAAAAGTTCAAAGAATTCCAGAATGAAGCACAGAATCAACTCGGCAAGAAAATAAAGTTTCATCGGTCGGACCGAGGAGGCGAGTACATGAGCCATGAGTTTGATGACCATCTGAAAAGTTGTGGAATAGTTCCTCAACTTACTCCGCCAGGAATGCCACAAAGGAATGGTGTTTCGGAAAGGTGGAATCGAACCTTGTTGGACATGGTATGATCAATGATGAGTCGGACAGATCTGCCTTTATCATTTTGGGGTTATTGTCTAGAAACAGCGGCGTTCACACTAAACAGAGTACCATCAAAATCGGTAGAGAAGACACCGCATGAGATGTGGATAAGCAAAAAGCCGAGTTTGTCTTTTCTTAAGATTTGGGGTTGTGAAGCATTTGTCAAGCGACTTCAGTCGGACAAGCTTACAGCCAAGTTGGATAAGTATATTTTCATGGGGTATCCGAGGGAAACCTTGGGTTACTACTTCTACAACCGAGAAGAGGGCAAAGTGTTTGTCGCTCGGAACGGTGTCTTCCTTGAGAAAGAGTTTCTCAGTCGGGGAGTAAGTGGGAGCACGGTGCAACTCGAAGAAATTCGAGAGGAACCGGCTAGTAGCGAGTCGGCAAAAACCTTGGAGGTTGAGCCGGTCGTGGCAGCTGAGCCGGCAGCAGCACCTGTACTATGAAGATCGGCAAGATTACAAAGTGTTCGTGATGTGTTACTGTTAGACAGTGATGAGCCGGCAAATTATTCGGAAGCGATGGTGGGATCTGATTCCGAGTCATGGCTTGGAGCCATGAGATCCGAGATAAAGTCCATGGATGAAAATCAAGTTTGGAACTTGGTTGATCTGCCAGATGGTGCAAGACCCGTCGAGTGAAAATGGGTCTTTAATAAGAAAACTGATATGGATGGAAATGTTTCAATCTATAAAGCACGCCTTGTCGCGAAGGGGTTCCGACAACTTCAAGGAGTTGATTACGACAAGACTTTCTCGCCCATAGCGATACTTAAATCAGTTCAGATCATGTTAGCTATAGCGGCCTATTTCGACTACGAGATATGGAAGATGGATGTCAAAACGGCTTTCCTTAATGGAAATTTAACCGAGGACGTGTATATGATATAGCCCAAGGGTTTTGTCGATCCGGCTAATGCTGACAAGGTGTGCAAACTTCAGAAATCCATTTATGGGTTGAAGCAAGCATCTCGGAGTTGGAATATTCGCTTTGATGAGGTAGTCAAATCGTTTGGCTTCATCAAGAGTGATCATGATTCTTTTTTGTACAAGAAGTTTAGTGGGAACAAAGTAATTTTCTAATCTTATATGTGGATGACATATTACTGATTGGAAATGATGTCCAGATGTTGCAAGAAACCAAGGAATCGTTGGAAAGGAGCTTCTCAATGAAATACTTGGGTGAGGCAACATACATCCTCGGAATCCGGATCTATAGAGATAGATCAAGGAGGCTCATTGGATTGAGTCAGAGTACTTATTTGGACAAAGTGTTGAAGAAGTTCAACATGGAATCGTCTAAGAAGTGGTTCATACCGATGTCCCATGGTGTAAAACTTAGCAAGACTCAGTGTCCTTCGACAACTGATAAGCGAAGTCGGATGAGTGCGATTCCATATGCTTCTGCAGTCGGATCCATCATGTATGCCATGATTTGTACTAGGCCAGATGTTTCCTATGCTCTAAGTGTTGTGAGGAGATATCAGGCTGATCCTGGAGAGATCCACTAGATAGCGGCTAAAAATATCTTAAAGTACTTGAGAAGGACTAAGGATATGTTCTTGGTTTATGGTGGTGAAGATGAACTCAGTGTAAAGGGTTACACGGATGCGAGTTATCTTACTGACTCTAATGATTCTCGTTCGCAATCCGGATACGTGTTTATTATAAACGGAGGTGCTGTGAGCTGGAAGAGTTCCAAGCAAGAGACTGTGTCTGCCTCTACAACAGAGGCTGAGTATATTGCCGCCTCGGAGGCAGCAAAGGAAGCTGTTTGGATGAGGAATTTCCTCATGGATCTTGGTGTGGTTCAGGGCTCGTCCAATCCATTAGACGTGTATTCTGACAACAATGGTGCTATTGCACAAGCCAAGGAACCTAGACAACACCAGAAGAACAAGCACATACTCATGCGGTACCACCTGATTCGCCAGTTCATGGATCAGGGTGATATCAAGTTATGCAAGGTACACACGGATGCAAATATTGCGGATCCGTTGACAAAGTCGTTACCACAGCCGAAGCATGAGGCGCACCTGAGAGCCATGGGCATTAGATGCTTAGACATGTGATGTCGGAATATTGACTCTAGTGCAAGTGGGAGACTATTGGGAATATGCCCTAGAGGCAATCATGTATGATGAGATTTCCCATTGTATTCATAAAGATATTAAGTAGTCCTTGTATAAATATCTGATGTGTATCATTGAATATGTGATTCGGTTGTGGAACTATGCATTCGTGTTGTTTGTACTAAATATCCTTGGTCATCGAAGTTGTGCTGGACACACAACTTAGACCAATGTGAAAGTTGGCTTGATGACTCGGTTCCACTTGTCATGGGCATGGAGATGCTATTCCAACTTACACAGATTCGGCTAAAGGGTTTAGCGAGTAGGTTTGACCCATATTGAGGTACAACGAACAAGTTGTCATTTGTATATCTCAATCAATGTAATCCTTAGACCTGAGGTTATTGCATAGTCCGAGTTGAGTATCACCGACTTAGGCTCTGTCAAACGCTGATCCGTAACTGGGCAGTTATAAAGGCAGGGTTCGGGTCGACTGAGAATCAAGCTGCATGATGTGAATAACCAAGATGGGATTTTGCCCCTCCACTCGGAGAGATATTCTCTGGGCCCTCTCGTGAGATATGATTCGTAAAGCATGGCCATGCACGACTCGGTTAAGTGCTAACCAAGGCGATCGAGTAAGAGTTAGTTGGGTGAATCACTTATCTCGGATCGAGAAGAGAGTCGGACTATTTAAGGGATGACATATATTCGCCTATAGTCTGACAAGGTATATCGTGAGGAAAAAGGGACTCGGACGTAAGTCGCATTGGAAAGGCAAGTCGTCATGACTCTTTGGTACTTGGGAGTCGACACGTTCTGCTAGGAGCCGCTACCGACTGATCGGTTGTGAGTCAGACTCCAATCGTGTCCAAGTAGCCATGATCCTGCGGGGTCACACACTTAAGAGCGGGAGCAAGTTCGTATTGGATCTGAACATGTAATTTGGTTGAGTTGGACCTAAACCTGATTAGGACTGAGTTAGTGAGTTAGACTCACGGTGACTAGTGTTATATGGGCTTTAGTGAATGGGTCGCGCGGACAGAGCTCACGTTCACTCCCTATATATAGTGGAGCACCGTAACCCTGAAAGGTTAATCGTTGTTCGGTTAGGTCATTCCATGTGTTGGAAACCCTAGCTCCACAGCAGTACAGCCATCGTTACGAACCTAGCAGTTCGCCGCCGGTGCTCCTCCTTGTACGTGTGGATACCATCAGAGGTGTTGTGCGATCAATAACAGGACGACAGGATCGTGAGGACTGCACTGCATCAACTGACGCGCTTCATCAGTAATCCGCAACTGCGCGTCTAGTGGTAAACCTCGTGTCCTTCTACCTCGGCTAGATCTTGGGATCACCACGTTAGAGGAAAAGTTTTTGTTTTATCTGTGTGTGGCCCAACAGCTATGGCCTTGGTCATTAGGCCTGAAATCCAAGAATGTTCATACTCATCGACAACTAATCTTAAATTTCATTTAGACTGTACCACTTACTTTTAGGTATGAGTTTTACATGAGCGGGTTTTGTACATATTTCATCAAGGACCTAAAAACAAGGAAAATTACATCGAGGTCCATACATTTAGCATAGAGGACCCTAAGATATTTAAGCAAGGAAAACATTCAACTCATTCTTGAGAGAGCAGTTCATCGAACAATGCTCTTGATGTTACTTCCTCTCTATACTTTTTTTAAAATATGGCCATATTTTATCGGCATGCAAATTCTTGGATATGGTATCATCGGAAGATTTAATTTTTCAAAATTTGAGAAGACTCGTGATGGTTAACATGCAAATGCTTAGCAAGAAATCGAATCTTTCACAAATCTCGTAGGTTTTATCTACATTGATTTCCTGGTGGCTACCTCCAAAAGATAGCTATAGAACTTTAAGAGCAATCTACCACTTACTCGTATTTCAAATGTTAGATTATATTGGAAAATCGGCTTAAATTCTTTTGGAAGGAGGGAGTGCTAATTTTGCTTCGTGAATAAAAATAGGGCTCCTCACTTTCGAATCATCTTGCTGGGTGCGTGCTTGGTGCTTCCTCTTCCTAGGGTGTGAAATGGAATGAATGGAGGTGGAGTAGTTTGGAATAGGAAGGCTAGCCAGATCATAGTGGTGTCCCCCGCAAAAATAAAAATAAAAAGATCATAATGGTGTGCATAAAAATCCAATGTGATGAGACATACGGTAGTATCAACCCACCCCTTGTCCATCACTTTAAGTAGTGTACTGAGTACTAGTACTAGTACTGCGAATGACGATCTTTTGAATATCCTCCCCCCTAGATATTTGGGGAAGGAAGTGAAAATTTGGAAACCGGGGAAATTTGAATTGCTACTCTACTACTCCAGACAAGGACCAAAATGGTTCGCACCAATGCAGCTGACGAACATGCCAGACACAGACACGAAGCCGCCGACACGAGGCTGGTCGACGCACATGCGCGGCGCCATGTTGTGGACGAGGAAGAGATCAGCCGTCCGGGTGTGTGGATAGTGTTGAGGTAGTGAAGGATGGAGAAAACACTATTTGTTTTGTGTAGTAGTACTAGTGTACTTCCCACCATACCTCGTGTCAGAAACTCATCAGCTTTGCTCTGACATCGCACCGCCTTCAAATCATTCTCTTCGCTGCTCATTGACAACTAAGCTTAATTTCGGCTTGAAATCCAAGAACGTTCGGCAATGGCCATGGTCGTTCGGCTTGAAATCCAAGAACGTTCATACTCATTAAGAACTAAGCTTAATTTCACTTTTGATTTTACCACATATTTTCAGGTTAGAATTTTACTTGTTGTCAATGAGTATGAAACGAGCCAGGCTTTAATTTTTGCTCGTATTCTTAACGAGTTGAATTATACGAGCCTTAAGGAGTGAGAGCCTTAATGAGTCGAGCTGCTCGATAGTAGAGCCCTATGGATCATCCACATAAAGTATGATGTAGATATGACCATGACCTTGGTCTTTTGGCTTGAAATCCAATAATGTTCATACTAATTAACAACTAAGCTTAAATTCATTTAAATAGTAACACTTTTAGATTAAAATTTTACACGGGAGGTGGGAGTACATTTTACATCAAGGACCTAAAAATTTGACCAGAAATTACACAAAAGTGAAACTAGAGAAGAGGAGCATGCGTCCATTTTAATCATTTTATTCAACCTCCCCTATACTACTCTCTATCCTTAGTTCCCCATTCCCCTACCTCTACACCAAGCGCCGCCATTCCACTCCTCCACCATGCCGCTTTCCGATCCTGTCCACCGCATAGTATGAGAGTGTTCTTTCTTCTTCATGTCCCGCCTGCCGCCATCGATATTCCCTCTTTTCCATAAAACCAAATCAAGCCATCATCCCAATTTCCAGAAGCTCCCTTGAAATGGCAGGACCAAGAAAGGACATTGATGATTCTAAGCTATTCTGGGAGGTTTTTACCGAAGGCCCACTTGAAGAACTCATAACGAGATGCGACGTCATCACCGCCGCGAGCCTCGTCGGTTCGTCCAAACATCTTATTTACTCGGCAAAATATAGTTCAACTTTACATGCTTCTCAGCCGTTTGGCCTCCCCTATGTTCTTCATTCTCACCCGACTAAGAAACCATGGGAATGAAATGAGTACTTTGAGGGCAAGGGCACGACATTTAAGATAACACCGTTGGACAGGTTCTCCTCCGACGCTGTGTTCCCGAATTGTATGGGTAAACAGTGGGTAGGTGCCAATGGAGATTGGATCTCCATTGTTGGGTGCGAGTTTAAGTGGGAGCTTGTCAATGTGTATACTCATCAACGCGTTCCTCTCCCACAAGTTCAGGAGTTTGTACCCACCAACGATCTGTTTACATTCATGCATAATGATCGCACCATTATCCTCCGGAAGATTGATATTTGCCGAGCTCCCTCAGTTGCTACAGATTATTTAGATTTCTCTCTTGTCACTATCTTTGACTACTCAATTGCTACCGTTGATGGCGATGAGTATACATGGACAGTTCTTGAGAACCTATTGCAGATCCAGTACTTCTTCAAATACAGCGATGCAGTTATCCACAAAGGTCTGGTATTTGCAGCCACTTCGACTACTCAATTCCTACCCTTGATGGTGATGAGTATACATGGACAGTTCTTGAGAACCCGTTGCAGATCCAGTAGTTTTTTAGATACAACAATGCAGTTATCCACAAGGGTCTGGTATTTGCAGCCACTGATAGTGGCGGTGTTTATGTCTGGAATCCTCTGTATTTTGGTAAGTTTGATCCACACTTGTTGTAATCACTAGTTTCGGTATTTATGGATGTAAAGTAGTTTTTGTTGATTTGCCTGACATTTCTTTTTCTAGGTCCTATTCTGCTCCCGACACCACCTATTGCGCATCTTGGGGAAGACAACCTTGATGACATAGATCATGAGGAGTACAAACCTAGTTTATGGTTCTTAGCAATATTTGCAGACAAATATTGCCTTCTTATTATCCATACTAACGGCGTAACTGATGAGGAGTTTTATGGCGGTACTTATTATGGCCATGATAATCATGTTGCTGATCATAGTGTTGATCGATGCGGTCGCACTTTTGGCACCTATGCTACTGGGTTTGGCTGCAACGTGTACTCAAAGGACACTTTTTACTTGATTCCACCTAAGCCATGCATACGATCGCTGACCTGGGAGCATATTCCCTTTTTCTTGAATTGAACTATCCGATTAACATTGCAGTAGGCGGTGCAGATGTTGCCCCAGGATATCTGAGAGAAGCAACTCTACACCTCCCACCATGCAATAGTACTTGGTTATACGTCGTTTCCTAAAATATGCTGCTTCAGTCTAAATACTAAAGAAGCGGTTGTTGGGTTCTCAACCAACGTTGTATGGAAATCTCCAGAGACTCCATTATGGTTCATCCCGAGCTTCGCCAATGCCTGGGATTGGAACCTAGCTACCGTAAGTACTCGTAATACTATGTAATAGGATAGTTTGGTTGTTATCGGCCCTGTTGAACTATTTTGGCTGCAAGGTAATACTAGTATAGTACTACGTATTGTATTTCAGAGTATATTGTACTATATACTGATACTTGTTTAGATTAAGGCAGGAGATGTACTGCTTTTGCTTTGTTCTGTCATTGCTATTACTATAGTATTTTATAGAACTAATACTGATGTACTGGTACTTGTTTAGATCAAGTGCGGATTTGTCTTGCTTTTCTTTTGTAACTTGGCCTTGTCATAAACTCATAATCTAGACGAGGCTTGGGCATTTTTAGTTGCCTATGGAGGTCACACACACAACCATTGATGTGAGAAGGAGGTATGCACACAAAAGCAGACTTGATCGTCGGTTTTTCTTGCTCCAATAATCGAGTGTTCCGAGAAAAACACAAACTGAATCGCTCACTTTGAAATGTTGATTAGTCTGTGCAGTGATACTGGATATGAACTGGGAATCTGTCGATAATTTTCTTTCTTATTCTGTACTGCTGAATCTTTCGAATGCTAGTGAATCTATCAAATGTTCTATGCTATTACTAAAGTATTTTTTAGAACTAATAGTGATGTCCTGTTACTTTTTTTGGAACAGCATGGCCATAATATGGTCTCTCTTTCTATTTGAATTATGACCTTGCTACATCTATTGAATCTCAATAGTTGCATTGTTAAATCTATAAATTCTTCTTGTCATCATCTGTACTGCTAAATCGGTCACTTTGAAATGTTGTTGAATCTGTCAAGTGCCACTGATTATGTAATGGGAGTCTGTTGATATTTTTCTGATTTATTCCGTACCATCGAATATTTCAAATGCTAGTGAATTTGTCAAATGTTCTGCCATTTTTTGTTACTAAACTTTTTTGTAGAACTAGTACTGATGTACTAGTACATGTTTAGATAAAGGGCAATAGATGGACGGTCTTGCTTTTATTTTGAAATATGTCCTTGTCACAATCTAGATGAGGCTTGGGAATTTTGGGTTGCATATATGTTGGTCACACTGGCATTGATGTAAGAACGAGGTATGTACAGAAAAGCAGTCTTGATCGTCAGTTTTGCATGCTCCAATGATGGAGTGTGTTCGAATAAAAGGTCAAACTGAATCAAGAACTGATTATCCCTGTACTGCTATTGAATTTCAGTGTCTATATTGGTAAATCGTCCACTTTGAAATGCTGCTGAACATGTTAAGTGCGGCTAATTATGAAATGGGTATCTATCGATATTTTTATTTCTTATTCTGTACTACTTAATCTTTCAAATGCTAGTAAAAACAGTAGTTCCTGGCTTAAGGTAGTTCTAAGTATTTTGTATGAAGTTCTTCCTCCGCTAACCTATTTTTACAGTAATAACCATGTATTGGTGATACGTCCTAAATGTATCTATAATTTTTGATACTCCATGCTTGTTTTATCTCATTTGTCTTATGTTTTGTCTACACTTTGAGGTATTTTTTATACACTTTTTGGAACTAACCTATTGACAAGATGCCGCAGTGCCAGTTTCCTGTTTTCTGCTGTTTTTTGGTTTGAGAAAAGCTAAAAAATGAATATTCTCAAATTGGATGGGACAAAAGACAATCTTCCTATTTTTCCTAGAGCAATACGGAAACGCGAAGCAAAGACGGAGGAGGGAACCAAGGTGGGCACACCCTATGGTGGCGCAGGTACCCCCTGGTGGCGCCACCACAGGGTGTGGGCCCCCTAGCCGCCTCCCCGCCTTTCCTTTTCACCTATAAGAAGCCCCCGAGAGAAAAATCCTAGATGAAACGACCTCCATCCACAAAAAGTTCAGTAGCGCCGCCGCCACCGAAGGGGTGATTCAGGGGACAGAAGTCTTTGTTCCGGCACCCTGTAGGGACGTGGATTGACCCCGGATACATCTCCATCAATCTCCACCACCATCTCCATTGTCGTTGCTAATTTCCATGATGAGGAGGGAATAGTTCTTCCTCGAGGCTAAGGGCTCTACCGGTAGCTATGTGTTCATCTCTCTCTCTATGCATGATTATATTGTGATCATGAGCTTTGTAATCAAGTAGATCAACTTTGCTACCCAAGTGCTTTAATAGATAACCGGCTCTCCTCACGTGTATGAAAGTAACAGCGTGCACACCATGTGGCACTTAGGCTATAGATTACATAAATAATTATCATGAGTATATTTTGAGTTGGTTGTCTCTATGAAATTGTGGTGTTTGAAGGAACCATCTAGTGCTCAAGGTGACAGTGTGGGGTTATTTAGATGGGGATTGCAAACTTTAAGGAGTGTTGTTATAGCCATACCGTGGATTAGAGTTATCCAACTGGAGAGTAGTTCAGAGTAGTATCATGAAGAGAATATATTTATTGAGAGTGTTCACTAGTGAAAGTATGATCCCTAGGCCTTGTTTCTAAGCATTGAAACACCGCTTGCAACTAGATTTGTTACATGTTTGCTTTCTTCCATCTTTATTTTATTTTGCCTTTAGTCTCTTCCTCCCGTCAAGCTCTTTTCTGGCACCATTGTCTTATAATCATCCATATCACTTGTATTTCACTATCTCTTCGCCGAACTAGTGCACCTATACACTTGACAAGTGTATTTGGTGTGTTAGAGACACAAGAAACTTCTTGTATCTTGATTGCAGGGTTGCTTGAGAGGGATACCTTTGACCACTTCCTCCCTGAGTTCGGTAATCCACTTAAGGGAAACTTGCTGCTGTTCTACAAACCTCTGCACTTGGAGGCCCACAACTGTCTACAAGAATAGAAGTGCGTAGACATCAAGGTCTTTTATGGCGCCGTTGCCGGGGAGGTAAGGTAGAAGGTACTCACATCCTTCGGTGTGAGTGCTCGAAGTTATTTCCTTTAGATTCTGCAATTTTATCTTTTTGTTTCTTGTTTTCACTAGTTAGGCTTAATGGAAAACAACAACAAAATTAGAGAGCTTTATAGTATTTATCTTGAGTTAGTACATGAAGTGTTTGAAGAGAAAATTAAAAAACCTACGGAGCTTTATTTGCATGGTAATAGAAATGTTATTAGTATGAATTCTTTGAGCACCATTATTGCTAATGCTATGGAAACATCTAAGCTTGGGGAAGCTAGTTTTTATGAAAATGATCTTTTTAGTTCCCCACCATTGGAATATAGCTATTCTATTGCTTATGATGATACCAAACCTCCAATATATGATGATTACAATGATGAATATGATATTTTTAGTCCACCTACTATTGAGGAGAAAATTAATTATGATTACGATATGCCTCCTATATTTGATGACTGTAGTGATGAGAATAATAATTATAGCTATTTCGTTGAATTTGCTCCCACTACAATTAATAAGAATGACTATGCTTATGTGGAGAGTAATAATTATTTTATGCATGTGGTTCATGATAAGAACGTTTTATGTGATAGTTATATTGTTAATTTTATTCATGATGCTACCGAAAGTTATTATGAGAGAGGGAAACATGGTCTTATGTATCTCAATAATATTAAGTTTCCCCTCTTTATGTTGAAAGTTTTGCAGTTGCATTTATTTTGCTTTCCTATTATTGTTGCTTTGTTCTTTCATGACTTGTTTCTTTACAAGATTCCTATACATAGGAAGTGTGTTAGACTTAAATGTGTTTTGAATTTTCTTCTTGATGCTCTCTTTTACTTCAATTAATATTTCTTATGTGAGTATCTTCTCAAACATTCAAGCGTAACTTAAAGGCGTTAAAGAAAAGTAATTCTTGGGAGATAACCAATAGTTTTCTTGAGTATTAGAAGTGATTACTTCTGTAATAACCTCTCCGTATCTTTTTTGTGTTTTTGTGCCAATAATAACCTCTAATGGGAGAGAAGTAAGATTTGGGGAAGTTGCTGTCCCGAAACAGAGTTTTGTGCTTCACTGTAAAAATTTGTGAAAAATATATTTATGTCGGATTGAGCTGTAATTGTCTGAGCTTATGTCCTAGGTTGTTATCTAACTTTTGTTAGTTCAACACTTTTCGATTTGAGCAACATAAGGTCTTCGAAAAAATCGGTTTCTACCTGCTGGTCTATTTTGACAGATTTCTGCCATTATTTGCATTTGCCTCTTATTGGTTTCTTTTTGAGTTCTCCTTGATCACTTGATCTTTTAAAAGTAATTGCTACAGTATCTTGTGTTTTGATGGAAGTTTTTCTGTTTTGGAACTAAACCCAAAGGTCTATTACTTTTGAATACACTAATGTTGCTAATGAAGATTGTGTGAAGTTTTGTATGAAGAAAAAATTTCAAGTGTAGGGGAAGAATGATGTGATGAGATGAAGAATGGACAAAAGATCAAGCTTGGGGATGCCAACCTGTGACACCCCAAGAAATATTCAACAGGTACAAGTGTCAAAGCTTGGGGATGCCCAAGGCATCCCCTTCTTCATCAATAAAAATCTTAGGTCTCTTTCTAGACACTTCGTTTTTATTGTTTCATGCACTGTTGTGTTGTTATTGGAGCGTCTTAGTTTTCATTTTTAGTTTTATTTTGATTTGTTTGCTGCAATAAGTTGGTTGGATCCCAACACACTTCTTTTGGAGAGAGACACACTCTATTTTCATTGCCTAGAACACTCTAGTTTTCATTCTTATTGTTTTGTGAGTGTTCTCTTTTGTTAGCACTGTGTTTAGCCTAAGTTTTCTTATGATTTTTTCTTAGAACTTTTTAGTTCTTCTTGGTGGATTTGTGAGACAAGCTCACTGGTCTTTATATATTATTATCTTTGTGAGTTTTTTCAAATAAGTCGATTGGTGTTAGAAAAGAGTAGGAAGCTTCATGCTTAGGTGGTACAAAAAGGAGCTTGTTTTGACTGTGGCTTAGGCTTTATCATGTCATGCTAGATGTTTCTTTGACCTTATGCTTACTGATTATTGTTGTAGCATGACTTGTTCCAAACAATTGATATTTCTTAATGTGCCTTGAAAGAATCATGCGTTGTTTTAGCATACAAAAGTATAGTATTATGGTTTTCTCCTTTGATGCTTTGTTTGGGTTGACTTGGCACATGCTCACACCATGTTATGAATATGAACCAGTCACCTTAGCCTCTATGATCATTTAGTTTTTGACTTGTGGTACCACTTTATGCTTTAATTGATAATGTTTTGTCGCTCTGCATGATTATGGCCATTATTGCTCTCTCAGTTGGTCGCTCCCAGTCTTTTTCTATTCTCCACTTGCACTGAGTAAGCTCTACTCATGCATCCAACTCCCAATAAACCAAGTTATTACAAAGATTCCACTATAAATTCCTATGCACACCATTCCAAGTATATTCTTGTTTTATCTATATTCCAAATTAAACTTGTTATGTGAAAATTAGTGATTAAAGATCTCACAAACTTGATGCCACACTTTATTTGTCTTGCCCCTAATAAACTTGAACCATTGTGTCATCTATGTTGTATATGCTTGCACTTATACGTTGGGAATTAGCATAACCGGGATGTCATGGGGAACGCTTTCAACACATGTAAATATCTACCCAGTTGATATCATGCTCTTTTGTTTATGGATGTCGGTGGTGTGAAATAAAAGGGGAGCTTGTAAGTCCATGGAGTTATGTATGTGTGTTAGAGAAACGCCTAGGCCGCTATCCTAAGCCATGCCTAATCATGGTGGAAACTTGCAGCATCACCATAGTGAGCAATCTATGAAGCATTCTTCTTATAAAAAAAAGAGAGATAGAAAAAAAGAGAAGAGAAAAAAGAAAAAAAGGAAAGAAGAGAAAAAAACAGTATTTTACCATGGTAAATAAGAAGATTGCTGAGATGCTCATTGTCTGTTGCCTTGTCATTTTGATATGGGATAGCTTCTGTATCATGGGGCAAGGGGTACTCTGTTGGCGGTTCTCTATGATACACATATACTTACAATGATAAGAACTTACCGATGACAAAAGTTGAGTAGCATGTGGAACGACCCTCGTACTCAAGGAACATGAGATTGCCAACTTATACCTTTTCAAGCATATACTCCATATTTTTTTCACTTTAACCTTAATCACTTCAAGATGCTTATGATAGGGCAATGAGAGCTGAAAGCTAACAAGTACCATAATTTTTGGAAGCTCTTTATGAAACTTGAAATCCCTGCTTCCCTTTGAAGGGCCTTTCTTCCACTTTTATATTGAGTCTCTACCTTCTATCTTTATGCACCAATTAATAGAGCATAGTTGTCATTCTTAATTTTATGTGCATTGTCCCAAAAATTATTGATTGTTTCATCATGTTGATATTGCTTATTCTTGAACTATTTGTATCTAGTAACCCTTATGAACTTTGAAGGTGTCCTATGCCTTTATGTTTTGCTACTCCATGAGGGACAAGCTGAATGCCACTATGCTATGATTTATATATGTGAAACAAACAAACGTTTCTCAATGCATTGTTATTCATGAATCTTTGTTTGTATCCTTTCATGTTTCAGCATAGTTGCTTTGTCTTATTGTTAGAACTTCATCTTTCATGCTCATGTTTAGAGTACTTTGATCCCAACTTTCAATGCTTGCAAATGGTTTGATCATAATTGTGATGGTGCATGTCACCTCAAAAATTATTCTTTCTATCACTTACCTACTCGAGGATGAGCATGAGTTAAGCTTGGGGATGCTTGATACGTGGTAAACGTATCTATAATTTTTGTGCTCCATGCTTGTTTTATATCATTTGTCTAATGTTTTGTCTACACTTTGAGGTATTTTTATACACTTTCTAGAACTTACCTATTGACAAGATGCCGCAGTGCCAGTTGCATGTTTTCTGCTATTTTTGGTTTCACAAAGGCTAAAAAATGAATATTCTCGGAATTGGATGGGACAAAATCCAATCTGCCTATTTTTTCCGGAGCAATACGGAAACGCGAAGCAAAGACGGAGGAGGGCACCAGGGTGGGCACACCCTATGGTGGTGCGGGTACCCCCTGGTGACGCCACCACAGGGTGTGGGCCCACGGGCCGCCTCCTCGCCTTGCCTTTTCGCCTATAAGAAGCCCCTGAGGAAAAAACCCTAGATGAATCGACCTCCATCCACAAAAATTTCCACAGCGCATCAATCTCCACCACCATCTCCATCGTCGTTGATGATTCCCATGATGAGGAGGGAGTAGTTATTCTTCGAGGATAATGGATCTACCAGTAGCTATGTGTTCATTTATCTCTATGCATGATCATATTGTGATCATGAACATTATAATCAAGTAGATCTACTTTGCTACTCAAGTACTTTAATAGATCTCTGGCTCTCCCCATGTATGTGAAAGTGACAGCGTGCACATCGTGTGGCACTTATGCTATAGATTACATAAATACTTGTCATGAGTATATATTGAGTTGGTTGTCTCTATGAAATTATGGTGTTTGAAGGAACCATCTAGCTCTCAAGGTGACAGTGTGGGGTTATCTAGATGGGTATTGCAAAATTTAAGGAGTGATGTTATAGCCCTACCATGGATTAGAGTTATCCAACCGGAGAGTAGTTCAGAGTAGTATCATGAGGAGAATATATTTATTGAGAGTGTTCACTAGTAAAAGTATGATCCCTAGGCCTTGTTGCTAAGCATTGAAACACCGTTTGCAACTAGATATGTTACATGTTTCCTTGCTTCCATCTTTATTTCAGTTTTCCTTTAGTCTCTTCCTCCCGTCAAGCTCTTTTCTGGCACCGTTGTCTTATAATCATCCATATCACTTGTATTTCACTATCTCTTCGCCGAACTAGTGCAACTATACACCTGACAAGTGTATTGGGTGTGTTGGGGACACAAGAGACTTCTTGTTTCTTGATTGCAGGGTTTCTTGAGAGGGATACCATTGACCACTTCCTCCCTAAGTTCGATAAACCTTGGGTAATCCACTTAAGGGAAACTTGCTGATGTTCTACAAACCTCTGCACTTGGAGACCCTACAATTGTCTACAAGAATAGAAGTGCATAGACATCAACTGGTACTTGTTCAGATCAACCTATCGAGTGCAGAATATGGTCTCGTTTTTCTTTTGAATCTAGACTTTCTAAATCTATCAATTCTTATGGTTATTGTCCGTGTACTGCTAATCGGTCAGTTTATGATGCTACTGAATCTGTCAAGTGCTGCTGAATATGAACTGGAAATCTATCGATATTTTTTCAGTATTATTCTGTACTGCAGAATCTATGAAATGTTATGTCGTTACTACTAGTACAATATTTTCACAACTAACTGTGATGTAATTGGAGTACTTGTTTAGATCAAGTGCAGCAGATTGTCTTGCTTTTCTTTGGAAACTTAGCATTGTCACAATTATCTAGATGCGTCTTGGGCATTTTGGGTTGCATATAGGGGTCACACATGCATTGACGTAAGGAGGAGGTATTCTCATAGAAGCAGACTTGATCATCAGTTTTGCTTGCTCCAATGATCGAGTCTGTTCGGAGAACATGGCAAACTGATCGTGCGCCAAGGTTTTTTAGCTAGAAAAAGAACCGATTCTCTCTGTACTGCTATTGAATTTAAAGCAGGAAAGCTACTGAACCTCTCAATTGTTCTATCCTTGCTATTACTAAATTATTTTGTGGAACTAATACTAATATACTGGTACTTGTTTAAATCAAGGGCAGTAGATAGTCTTGCTTTTGTTTTGAAACCTGGCCTTGGCACAATCTATATGAGACATGCATTTTGGGTTGCATAGGGGGGGTCGCACAGACATTTGATGTGATAAGAAGGTACTCAGAGCAGACTTGATAGTCAGTTTTTCATGCTCCAATGGTCGAGTGTGTTTGGAGAAAAGGGCAAACTGATCAGGTGACAAGGTTTTAAGAGCTGAAACAAGAACTGGTTCTCTCTGTACTACTATTGTATTTTAGTGTCTGTATTGTTGAATTGCTAACTTTGAAATGCTGCTGAATTGTTCAAGTGATGTTGAATGTGAACTGCGAATCTGTCGATAATTTTTCTATCTTATTCTGTACTGCAGAGTTTATATAAATATCTGCCAAAACGAATTATCGATTTCTTTCCCTCCCTCTTTGAGATCTTTGTTTAGAATCCGATAAAAGCCACAGCAAAATGCAATATTTATATACCACGAGAAGAAATCTAGCTCATTCGGCCCCTCATTAGTCTAGAACATTTTAATTCTGCCTTTTAGGGGTATAAGGGAACTGCTGACCACAGCCCACGGAAATTTGAGAAACGAGCTCATGGAGAATAGCCTATGGAGTATAGCCCATGTAGAATAGCAAGCTCTTTTTAATTTGGCCTTTTGGGTATTTCCCCCACCTATCAATATTTTAAAAAAAACTCTTCTTTCCATATTTTTCTTACACTACCTGTAGTTTTTAGTTTAGCTGCCAGGAGCGTCGCCTTATTATTTGATGGGAGATAAAAATGTTCAAAGAAGTCTTTTTAAGAAGATAAATCAATAAGTTATAATAGCAAGGCTTAACGATTCTATTCAATTAGTTGTTTCTGTCGTAGTGGCAAGATACCCAATCAACCGGTGGTGAGGTCTCGAGTTTGAATCCTAGGCAATTTGTGTTAATATTGAGTTACTTTTTGTACTCTCAGGCTGACATCTGGGACCCAGATAAACTGCTGCTGTAGCTAGCAATGTTGCCAAGGTCAGGACGGCGGACTTGACATGAAAAAACAGTCCAACACATATACACACATTTAATTTAAATAGAGGTTGATATGTGGGACCTAGTATGGACATGTTTAATTCAAATAGTGGCTGACATGTGTGACCCAGATAAACTGCTGCTGTATCTAGCAATGTTGGCATGGTCAGGACGGCGAACTCGACCTGAAAAAACAGTCCAACATACATACACACGTTTATTTCAAATAGAGGATGATATGTGGGACCTAGCATGGACACATTTAATAGTGGCTGACATATGGGACCTAGCATAGACACGTTTCGTGCAAAGAGAAGGCTACAATGTGGGACCTAACATAGACATGTTTTCTCTACATAGAATGCTGATATGTGGGACCCAGCATCAGAGTGTAGATTAACATTTTTTGTACTCTATAAGGTTGACATCTGGGGTCCAGGTAAATTGCTGCTGCATCATAGACACGTTTCCCCTCAAAAAATCCACCAATGTTGCCAAGGTCATAACGACAGACTCAACCCGAAAAATAGTCCAGCATACACACATTTTTTCAAATAAAGGCTGACATCTGGGACCCAGCGTAGACACCTTTCCTACACAGAGGTTGTTGACATCTGGGACCCAGCTACGGACCAAATTTAGAACAAGGGAGGCGGCCGAAAAAATCCCATCATAGCACGTTTCATTTACGTAGAGGCTGAAATGTGGGACCCACCAGAGATACCTTATATAGGTGCTGCATCAAGCAACATTGCCAAGTTCGAATAAGGTAGACACGAGCGAGAAAAAAGGCTAGCATGCACATGTTCTTCTAATGAGATGCTGACATGTGGGACCTAGCTGCGTGACCAAACAACAGATTAGTCGAGCAACGCTATCTAGTTCGGAACAGGGTAGCGCTAGAGAATAAAAAAATTCATCATATACACACTATTCTTCTAATGTGAGGCTTACATATGGGACCCACCAGCCTATATAAACGGCTGACGTAGCGAGCAACACTATCAAGTTAACACAGAGGCGAGATCAAGGGCAAAAATTCCATCATACAAACGTTTCTTCTAATGAGAGTATGCCACGTGGGGCCTAGCAATGTGATTATGCATCTGGCAGGGCTACCAAGTTCGGAACAGGGTAGCGCGACCGAGGGCAAGAAATCCATCATACACGTGTTTATTCTGATGAGAGGATGATAGGTGGGCCCAGATGAGTGACTAAACGGCAGCGCAATCAAGTTCGAAACAGGGTAGCGGGAGCGAAGGAAAAAATTTCATCATACACACGATTCTTGTAATGAGAGGCTGGCATGTGGGACCCAACATTGTGATTAACGGAAGAAATATCGACCAACGTTATTGAGTTAATATCAGGAAGGCACGAGCCAAGGAAAAAAAATCCATCATGCACACATTTCTTCTAGTGTGAGGATAACAAGTGGGACCCAGCAGCCTGATTAAACGACAGATGCATCAAACGACACTATCAAGTTCGTAATAGGAAAGGAAAAATTCCATCATATACACGATTACTATAATGTGAGGCAGACATGCGGGAACCAGCAGCCTGACTAAACGAAAGAGGCATCGAAAAACGTTATCGAGTTCAAACCAGGGAGGCACGTCTGAAAAGTTTGGTCCGCTATAGCCACTAACGTCCGGGACCCACACGCAAAAAAATACTTCGGCGAGTCAACATCTCGCGAGGAAGCGGAAATCTTAATTCTGCCACGCGCCCATTGAGCTTCACGTTTTTAGCGGTATTGTCCTAGTAGAGGGGCACGAAACCGGAAAAAAAAGTTTTGCAACAACCACAGTCGAGCCGAGATTTTCGTCGCGGAAGGCACGCCTTCTACAATGACCGACGGGCCCAGTCGTTGCGGAAGGAAACATTTCTTGTAGTGACACCTCCTGAAATAGTCGAGAATCATCGGCACTGTCCTTGCTAGATCTAGCCATCTCAATGCACCTGTTGTGGCAACGGTGGTTGGGATTCGTTGGTTTGGGCTCTGGAAAAGAGGGACGATATGAGGAACACAGACTCTGAAAACTGGGCGGAGTGGAGGGCGAGTCAGAGTGGGGATAGAGGAAAGTGGAGAGGAGGAGAGGGATAGGGGAACTAGTGGAGTACTCGTTGAATAAATCACAAGCTAAAAACCTTATTAAGGGGTCACCCTTAAGCTTATGGGTAGTCCATAATCATTAAAATATTTATATCTAGTACACATACAATAGAAAATAAATTTTAATGACAAGAATATGAGAGGGTAGCTCTTACATGTGGGTCCTTGACTTCTGACTCTCTCTCAAAAAAACTTGACTTCTGATATGCGGGGCACGCAAAAATCTCCTCTCTAGCATCGTCGATGATGATCTCTCCTCATCAAAGGCACCCGTTCGGCTCTTCTACACATCTCATATCTCTTTCTTCTCTTGTAAGCTTTCACGCAATGATTTCAACATCGTGCAGCGGTGTTCAGAAAGGTAGGGCCCACGTCATGTCACCATCAACTTTTAACCAGATTTTCAGTACAGGTGGCACCTGTTCGGGTGGGAGCATGATGGAGCTCACACAAGTAAGCGGGTTCCAATGAAGAACAATAAAGGGTAAATTCAGTTTTTTTTCAGATAGTTAAACTCAGTTCAGTTTAATAAACGGATTTGCTACTTCTCAGGCATATGAGAACATCTTATGTCCCAGTCAACCCTCTCAACATGAAAAAAATGTAGACATCATTTTTGGACAACTTGTCAAAAAACTTGCCTTGTGATATGGATTTCCATGTAGAGTATGAACATAAATGTGCCCATATTTGGTAGATATGGTTATATATTGGCAGGGTAAACAATGCGAGATTCTAACTTATTGTATGAATATGGCCTAGAATGTAATAACCCTAAATTTTACACAAAGTGGGCCATGTTTAATACTGCTGTTGGGCGAATAGGATACACAACTGTAACCTGTGTGCAAGTATCTTTCAACGCATCCTCTTTCTGCAATGCATTAATACGAGCAGTAGAAATCTTAGCATGAACATGAAACATTATCCCGGTTGCATTTGGACATGGGTACATGAGCAGATTTGGAAATGCATAGCACGGGCTATCTCCATCAAGCAATCCAACCGAGATAATGTTGAGGCTCCCATCTCACAACACCTACTAGAGGGTAAACATGCCAGTCTTGACATATTCCAGGAGGAATTTTCCAGATCCTGCGTGCTTTGCCAAGGTCTTTGCCTTGTGCTTACGGCCGTGGCCACGGTCGATGCCCACCAAGTGCTGCATTATGTTGTCGATGTCCTTGTTGATGACTTCGCCACAAAATGGACAAAACAGCTTCCCATTATAGTGGAAAGGAATTTTCCCACTCCGCAACCGCCTAAGTACGTAGCGGCTCTTTCTGTCTCTAGAGTCCTTATCTTCGCCCATGTTGTCAGATTCTTCGTGTGGATTTTTAAGTACATAAGTAATCATATAAGGGCCAGTTTGATTCGTATGATAAGAAAAAGAAAGGATTCTATATATCCTGCAAATCAAACAACCATCATAGGAAATTTTTTTATGGGATTTAATCCTACAATATCCTATACAGATCCTTTGAATCAAACATGCCCTAAAAGATATAATTGACATAGAACTCAAGAATTGACATTTATGAATATGAATGACAACATATAATATTCGCAGTTGATATTTTAGTTCACGTATCATCGCTAGATTATACACTGCAATCATGTGTTTCCTAAATTTTGTACTAAGAATAATAACAAGAATGGAACAAATTTTTTTGACTATAGAATCGAACAATATTCATATAGATTTTAATGACAGAAATTTATGTGACATTAATCAACAATCCAGTAACAACAATGCCTAAAACCCCTAAAATCAAATATTCTTACAACAATTATGTGACAGATCAATCAAATCTATAGCACAAGAAGACCGTATGAACAACAACAAACAGATGTAAAATTGCTAGATGGCAGATTAGCAGATCTAATCAAATCTACAGAAGGATCGACCCTTCCAACCAGAGAATCTGATATGCCTACAACAAGAAGGCAACAAATCAAAATAATCTACATATCGAGAAAAACCTACGTATGAACAATAAAATCTAAGAATAGTGAAGCAGAGTAGTACGTTGGTGTAACACCCTCGCCTGATAAGGCTGATTTCATGTGAATATTGCCAATCCCTGGATCGGTTCACTGGCACACACAGTACAAATAAATACCAAAGAATTTAACAGTGCATCATAAATAATGAATTGATCTAGAATTTGCAATTATTACAATAATTCTTAGCTCAAGGATAGCTCAATATAAAGTAGCATATGAAAGCATAAACAATTGATAGGATACATCTTCAATTGTGCCACAGGCGAACAACTTTTGAGTGGAGTATCGTGACCTATTCGATCACTCAGAATCGGAAACATAACCTGCAACATAAAACGTAGAAGCCCCGAAGGGTCAAAACTTGGAATGTATGGCAAGTAGAGCTAAGTAAGAAGACAATAATCCTAGCATCTACATGCATATTTGGCAAGTGGAGATATGGCTAGCTTGCATTTGCAAACACCTTTGACCTACTTTCATAAACAATTTTTTATTTTCTTTGAAAATATCCCAATTAAGGTAACCCATCAACATTAAAGCAATTAGGAAATTAGAATGATCGAGAAACATGTCATGAACTCAATATCAAGAAACTTAGATGTCCATAACCAGGGACACAGCTAATCGATTAGTTTATACACCCTGGAGGGGTTAGTACACTTTGCCCACGTGACTTGGCCAGCCCAGCTCGTACCACCACTCTCATATTGGGTGATGATAGGGAGAATTCCAAGAAGGGACCATTCGGGAAGTAGCTCCCCAAACCCGATACGCACCGGTCCAACCTATCAAAATTCTACATCTCTGGATACGTGGGTTCGAGTTACCACAACCTACTGAGTCCAACCAACCGCCCATTTCATTATTGGCACATGGTTGTACACATTAGCTACAAAATAAAGAAGCCAATCATTTTCTCTTAATACCTGGGTGCCTTTCCGCAATGATACCACCAAAAATTTCAATCCCATCACACCCAGGAGTTTCATTGATTAAGTTGTTTCTAGTTTTCGCAAACCAACACATTTAGAAACAACTTTCAGTGATGTAACCCAACCCTCGTTCATCATAGCATGGCTAAGCACATCTACCAACTGTGGCTCATCTATAGGAAATCCCTACCACATAGTAGGACATAGCATAGCGATAGTACTTTCCTACACATGCATCTACAAAATACATTGCAATGCATTGAAAATAGTAGGACAATATCATGAACAAAGTAGCATCTACTTGCCTTGATAGTTGGTGAAGTAGTTCAAACACTCGTTGCAATCACACATGTTGCACTCCTCGCAATCTATCGAGCAAACAATTGCATACCATATAAACAATAACACATAGAGATCAAACAAATGCAACAAATGCATGCATGACAATTTAGTAAGTCACAATGGTTGGTACTTTAGTTCTCTAAACAATACTGAAGTATATGATGCATGCAAGAGGCCAATTAATGCAATGGGGTACTTTTTATTAACAATTACTTGCCAATATAGGGAGTTTAATAGTTCTATTGTAACGCCTATTCTAACTGTCGAATTAAATTTTTTTCTTGGGTTTACTGGATAGAGGACGTTAATACGAAGCAGTAGGCGTTGGATTCAACCTAATCTGATTTATAGATCCTTTTGTATGATTTAAATAGTGTTTAATGGGTTTATATCATTTATATAGTTTCTATTGCCTAAAAATCAAACTAAAATTATATCTGTAATCTCCACGGAATTTTGATTCCAGGGACATATTATTTGTAATTTTCTGAGCAGCACTCGAATTACTATGATTTTAATACTCTAAATAAGACATTAATCTATTTATTTAATTGCTGCGAAACCTTAAAGTATTTTCGTGAACCATTTGCATATTGACGATCAACATGGAACCAGCTTTCCATCGGCATATCATTTATATTTTTGTGATATGTAAATAATTTACTATGAATTTAATGATTTCTAAAGCCATTAAAACTAATTAAATTACTACAGTAAACGCATACTGTAAAGGTTAGATCTAATGTCATATTAATATTCTACACGTTTTTCTGAATCCATTGATATATAATTTGCTATTTTTGGATCAACGAATCTTTTTATATGATTTTTGCAAGTTTACACAATTTTCTGCAAATTAAATTCAATTTCAAATCTACAGGGAATATCCCCTGGGAATGTTCTATGCTAACTGGGACGCGGAGCTGACCTAGCATTGACACGTGGCGAGATCTGGTTGGCTCGTACCCCTTCGTTGATAATCTCTAATCTTGACCGTCGGGATGAGATCTAGTGGCTAGGAGAGGAGATTGACCCGATTTTGGCTCAAAATAGACAAGAAATAAATCTCTGTTAGAGAGACAAATCCATAGGTAAAATTGAAAAATTTACAACATGAAAGTTGTGAGGATCATTAGTCCTACCTTCTCACCAATGTAATTTGGATTTTGAAGAAACGAGCGCGAGTACATCTTGGATTTACACCGTCATATCTGAAATATTGTGATGCGAAATTCTCTGGCTGTGGTGGATGAAAAGAGGTGAGGTTTGTTGGGACTGAAAGATTTTGATGAGATCTACAACTCTCGTGTTTTGGCCGAAGGCAAACGACGAAGTCTAGATGGGTGAATAAACGAAATAAGATTCGGGCATGTGTAGATTCGGGATTTCGAGAAGGGAAACTCATACAGCTGTAGCTCCACGGGTTTATATGGAGGTTTAGGATGGTGGAGAGATAGGTTTTGGATTAGGGAACAAGTAGAATCAAACGGAAGTCGATTTGGAGTTGTAGATTAAAAGTTATAAGAGTTTGAATAGAGATAGGTTTGAGAAAAACTGATTTGCACGGAAATTAAATCAACTAGGATTGATCCTTATCATGTACGCGCGTGGCTCGTTCGGTCCGGTCGGCTGGCTAGCTGGGCTAGCCCACTTAGATTTTTTTTTCCTTTTTCATTTTCTATGTACTTGTTTCCCTCATATCTTTAGCATACGAACTTCAGATGACACGATTTTTGTTTCTAAAATTTTCTAAAATCGAATAGATCATTGTAGGATCATAATTGTAATATTTTTACTAGTTTGCAAGTACTGGATTTATAAATTCTTGTATATTTCATTTTATTTATATCTTTATGTGTTTGTATTTATTCCATAACTTTTTCATAATAGCTTCAAATGAGCTCAATTTTGTTTCTAAAATTTTGTAATATTAATTGGATATTTTTAGGCTATAATTATCAATAATCGATGCCTTCGCAACTATGGGTTTTTATAAAGCCAATTTAATTCCTTTTAGGAACAATGTGGCATATACTATTTAGGGTTTTAGTACTTTATTTATATTTAGGGATTTTTCTTGAATGCTCGTGAATGTCATGCAAATGCAAAAAAAATTCTAGTCCCAATTCCCAAAATCTTGGGATGTGACAGACTAACCCCCTTAAGATGAATCTCGTCCCAAGATTCGGAATGGCTAGCAAGGTTATGGGTATTGTTGTCCAGGCTAACCCCCTTAAGATAAATGAACTTGGCATCTCCAACATCTAATACTTAATTGCGGAATCTTGTGCTAGCTACCAATCCTTTCAAGTTGGTTCTCTTCAACAGATCCTCTAGGTAACTTCATATGTAACTATTCTTATCTATGAGTGCCTCAATACGAATGAACACCATGTACCAGTATTTAAAACATTACGACTGTGATGTATGGATTAACCAGGGACTTACTAGTCGTGAGGTCCGGCTTGAAGCTCCTTCTCTAGGCATTTATAGGCATAATGTCCCGACTCATTACACTTGTAGCAGGTGACAAGGCTGGGATCCCTTACTGGCTTCATTTTTTCATCATAGCCGCTTTTCCTGTTTCCTTTGCGATTCTTCTTTTCTGGACATTGTGACGCATAATGCCCTGGCTCTTTACAATTGTAGCACAACAGCTGGCTAATATCCCTCGCATGGGAGTTGTAGCAGTTCTTCCTCTTCATGGGTCTCTCCAAGGCTAGGAGTTCTCTTAGTTCTTCTTCTTCATATTTCACCAAAAATTCAGGAAACCTTTCTCGCTTCTTGGGGCAGTCACTAGAGATATGACCTTCTTCTCCACATGAGTAACAACACTTTGTGGTCACATTGGGTGCGGCCTTATGAGGCACGACTCTGACTTCGGCCTCCGCCATAGGGCTTGATTCTGCATGGGTCTTCTTGAGAGCTTGATACACTCCATCCTTGACTCCTTTATTCACTTGTTGTACCATGGGGTAAAGGTGACAATGAATAGGGACATGATCGTTCCCTTCACATAGAAAGCAAGTGACTTGGGATGTGGGGCACTCTCCAACTAGATGGTTTC
Organism: Avena sativa; assembly: GCA_916181665.1. Classification (NCBI taxonomy): domain Eukaryota; kingdom Viridiplantae; phylum Streptophyta; class Magnoliopsida; order Poales; family Poaceae; genus Avena; species Avena sativa. Next base: position 144,951,878 of record OV702280.1, read on the forward strand.
CATCACAATAGGGGCACTGATCTTGATGCTCCTTTTATGTATGTCCTAACTCTCCACAGACTTTGCAAGCTTGAAACTCCTTCAGAACATCCTCTCCCGTCGTTGATGCATGGGTGATGGGACAAGGTCGTAGTATAACTTCATTGAACTCCTCCCAAGTTAGTTTTGTATTGTTGATGGCTCCATGCATCCTCCACCAAGTTGTATGGTCCAAATTCACATCATCCATCGCACGACGGGATGCCTTGCTAAAAGCTTCAATGTACTCCGCAATAGTATGATTTCCTTGGCGTAAATTGTTGAATCCTCTCTGACGTGAATTCATGACTTCATATGAAATCTGTGCATCACGGAATGCTTTCTGAAACATGTCCCATGTTACTTGTACTACGGGGTGAGTGGCTTGATACTTGTACCACCATTTTGCTGCAGGTCCTTCCTATAAGTGAGTGGCAAACCTCACCTTCTCTTCACCTGGGCAGCCAATAGTCACTAGGATCTTGTTCACTTTTTGCAACCAATTATCCACCACAGTAGGCTTAGAAAAGCTTGAGTATGTTGGTGGTTTGAGCATCAGAAAATTGCTGAGTAGGTTATGCTGGGCGGTGGCTTGTTATTGGACAGGTATTCTGTCATCACTTGTGCTAGCTGTGCTTGTGCTGCCATGAGATTCTCCATTTCAGTGGATTGACGACGGGGTGACATCTATTGGTATAGCATAGACAAGTTATAGATAGAAAGACTAGAGAAGTAATACTACCCATAACTATATGAAACAAGCAATTGACTCACAAGCAAACAATCATCACAAACAACACTCAAGCCAAAATAGGTTTGTTTATGTTCTTGAAGTTTTGTTTTAGTGGCATACCATCAACAAAATAGTTTTCCATTGTCTAATATCCAATTGGGGTGAACCTACAATCATAAAGGCAATGGACAGAATCTATCCTGAAACTACAGCAGTGTTCACGAATTTTTTTGGGCACCTTAAACTCATCAGGAATTTTAGCCAATTGTTTTACACATAGTACAGGAAGTTCCGCACCAAACCCTTTTTTCAGATTTTTCCCAGTTACCAAAAAAACATGAAAAATCGTACAGTACAGCTGGTTCAGCAGAAAACTGCAGCGAAACTATCACGAATTTCTAATCAAAACCTTCATTAACATATTATGGAATCTCACAAAAATATTCTGGAACTTTAAGGTATCAAATAGCACAATCTAAACATAATAAATCAACTATCAAACAAGTTCTTACAACAATCGTGTAACACCCTCGCCTGATAAGGCTGAGTTCATGTGTATAGTGCCAATCCCTGGATTGGTTCACTGGTACACAGAATACAGATGAATACCGAAGAATTTAACAGTGCATCATAAATAACGAATTGATCTAGAATTTACATTATTGTAATAATGCTTAGCTCAAGGCTAGCTCAATATCAAGTAGAATACAGAAGCATAAACAATTGATAGGCTCCATCTTCAATTGTGCCATAGGCGAACAACTGTTGAGTGGAGTATCGCGACCTATTCGATCACTCAGAATCGGAACATCCTGCAACATAAAACGTAGCAGCCCCGAAGGGTCAATACTTGGAATGTATGGCAAGTAGAGCTATTAAAGAAGATAATAGAGCTAACATCTACATGCATATTTGGCAAGTGGAGCTGCGGCTAGCTTGCATTTGCAAATACTTTTGTCCTACTTTAATAAACAGTTTTGATTTTCTTTGAAAAGATCCCAAATAGATTAACCCATCAACATTAAAGAAATTATAAAATTAGAATGAGCAAGAAACATGTCATGAGCTCAATATCAAGCAACTCAGATTTCCATAACTGGGGACACGGCTAATCGATTAGTTTATACACCCTGCAGGGGTTAGTACACTTTACCCATGTGACTTGGCCAGCCCAGCTCGTACCACCACTCTCATATTGGGTGATTATAGGGAGAAGTCCAAGAAGGGACCGTTTGGGAAGTTTCTCCCCAAACCCGACACGCACCGGTCCAACCTACTAAAATTCTACATCTCTGGATACGTGGGTTCGAGTTACCACAACCTACTGAGTCCAACCAACCACCCATTCCATTATTGGCACATGGTTGTACACGTAATCTACAAAATAAAGAAGCCAATCATTTTCTCTTGATACCTGGGTGCCTTTCCGCAATAATACCACCAAAATTTTCAATCCCATCACACCCAGGAGATTCATTCATTAAGTTGTTTTTAGTTTTCGTAAACCAACACATTTAGAAACAACTTTCAGTGATGTAACCCAACCCTCATTTATCATAGCATGACTAAGCACATCTACCAACGGTGGCTCATCTATAGGAAAGCCCTACCACATAATAGGACGTAGCATAGCGATAGTACTTTCCTACACATGCATCTACAAAATACACGACAATGCATTGAAAATAGTAGGATAGCATCATGAACAAAGTAGCATCTACTTGCCTTGATAGTTGGTGAAGTCGTTCAAGCACTCGTCGCAATCACACAGGTTGCACTCCTCGCAATCTATCGATCAAACAATTGCATACAACATAAAAAATAGCACATAGAGATCAAACAAATGCAACAAATGCATGCATGACAATTTAATAAGTCACAATGGTTGTTACTTTAGTTCTCTAAACAATACTGAAGTATATGATGCATGCAAGAGGCCAATTAATGCAATGGAGTACTTATTATTAATAATTACTTGCCAATATAGGTCTTTTAATAGTTCTGTTGTAACGCCTGTTCTAACTATCGAATTAAATTTGTTTCTTGGGTTTACTGGATAGAGGACGTTAATACGAACTAGTAGGCGTTGAATTCACCCTTATCGGAGTTATAGATCTTTTTGTATGATTTAAATAGTGTTTAATGGGTTTTAAATGATTCATATAGTTTCTATTGCCTAAAAATCAAACTAAAATTATATCTGTAATCTACACGGAATTGTGATTCCAGGGACATATTATTTGTAATTTTCTGAGCAGTATTCGAATTACTATGATTTTAATACTCTAAATAAACCATTAATCTATTTATTTAATTGCTGCGAAACCTTACAGTATTTTCTGAACCATTTGCATATTGATGATCTACATGGAACCAGCTTTCTATCGGTATATCATTTATATTTTTGTGATATGCAAATAATTTAATGATTTCTAAAGCCATTAAAACTAATTAAATCACTACGGGGTAAATAATCCGCAAAGTCTAGATCCAACTAGATATTATTAATCTACATCATAGTAGCTTCAATTTGATATATGGTTCATATTTTTCGGAGTTACAGATAATTTCGTATGAATTTATTAACCTAAAAGACCATTAAAACTAATTAAATTATTACAGTAAATACGTACTGTAAAAGTTAAATCTACTGCCGCAATAATATTCTACACATTTTTCTGAATCCATTGATATATTATTTGCTATTTTTGGACCTACGAATCTTTTTATATAATTTTTGCAAGTTTACTTAATTTTCTGCAAATTAAATTTCAATTTCAAATTTACAAGGAATATTCCCTAGGATTATTCTTTGCTGACTGGGCTGCGGGCTGACCTGGCGTTGACACGTGGTGAGATCTGGTTGGCTCATACCCCTTCGCGGAATCGATCTAATCCTGGCCGTTGGGATGATATCCAGTGGCTAGGAGAGGAGATTGACCCGATTTTGGCTCAGAATAGACAAGAAATAGATCCGTGTTAGAGAGACAAATCCGTAGGTCAAATTGAAAAACTTACAACATGAAAGTTGTGGGGAATTATTAGTCCTACCTTCTCACCAAAGGAATTTGGATTTGAACAAACGAGCGCGAGTACATCTTGGATTTATACCGTCATATCTGAAATATTGCGGTGCGAAATTCTCCGGTTGTGGTGGATGAGAAGATGTGAGTTTGTCAGGATTGGAAGATTTCGACCAGATCTACAACTTTCGTACGAAGTCTAGATGGGTTAATAAGCGAAATAGGATTTGGGCATGTGTAGATTCGGGATTTCAAGAAGGGAAACTCATACAGCTCTGGCTCCACGGGTTACTATAGAGGTTTAGGACGGTGGAGAGATAGGTCTTGGAGTAGGGAACAAGTAGAAACAAACGGAAGTCGATTTGGAGTTGTAGATTAAAAGTTATAAGAGTTCGAATAGAGATAGGTTTGAAAAAAAATGATTTGCACGGATATTAAAGAAAACCAGAGATCGATCCTTCTTCGTGTGCGTGGCTGGCTGGTTCGATCTTGTAGCTGGGCCGGCCCACTTAGATTTTTTTTTCTATTTTTCATTTTCTATTTACTTGTTTCCCTCAAATCTTTTGCATATGAACTCCAAATGATATTATTCTTGTTTCGAAATTTTTCTAAAATCGAACAGATCATTGTAGGATCATACTTATAATTTTTTACTAGTTTGCAAGTAGTGGATTTATAAATCCTTGTATATTTCATTTTATTTATAACTTTATTTATTTGTATTTATTCCATAACTTTTTCATAATAGCTCCAAATGAGCTCAATTTTGTTTCTAAAATTTTGTAATATTAATTGGATCTTTGTAGGATATAATTATCAATAATCGATGCCTTAGCAACAATGGGTTTTTATAAAGCCAATTTAATTCCCTTTAGGAACAAAGTGGCATATACTATTTAGGGTTTTAGTACTCTATTTATATTTAGGGATTTTTCTTGATGCAAATATGCAATGCAATGCTCATGAATGACATGTAAATGCAAAAAAAAAATTCCAGTCCCAATTTCTAAAATCTTGGGATGTGACAGACTAACCCCTTAAGATGAATCTCATCCCGAGATTCGGAATGGCTAGCAAGGCTATGGGTGTTGATGTCGAGGGTAACCCCCTTAAGAAAATTAAACTTGCATCTCCAAGGATAGTTGATAAGCTATATATTGTTCTTCCTCCCTCTAAGATTGTGAGTGTAGTATCAAGTTGTGCACCAACAATTCGATCTTCTTATTCAACCATCCAGTCTATGTCTACTATTACTACTATGTCATGTGAATCCAATATAATCTAGCTAGTGGGAAAATTTTATGTGCTCCAATCTCTATGGTTTAAGATCAACGCCGGCTCTTTGCTATGGTTGAAAGGCACTCGATATTCGCAAAGCCAACAATACAAGAGTGAATAACAAGAGTAGTAGGAATGGTGATCAATCCATCCCGCACCCAAATCATTACCATGTATGAGGATAGATGAATCACGTTTTTCTATCACTTGGGCATCCTCACTTGCCTTGAAGAATGTTTCCATGGGCATGAACTAATGCTCTATGTAGACTCCCATGTATTCAATCAACAAAGCTACTAATAAAACTAAACTATCGATACTTCAACTTTCAGGTTGCGTAATCTACTACATAACATCATTTCAACTCTTCACACTCCCACATATCTTTTTTTCCATTAGATAAAGCATTCTCCTTCCTAAATTCATTGTGTTGTCAAACCTTCTATTTAACACATCATTATATCTCCAAAGGTTCAAGATAGGGAAGAATAGATTTTATAGGAAAGAAACGACTAAGAAAATAATACTACCCATAACTATATGAAGCAATCAATGTCACAAACAAGGAAACAATCATAGACGATCAACACACAATCAAACACTTGTATAATAACATTACAGGGGTCTAAATATAGCAGTATATAACCACAAAATAGTTTGAAAGCATTGGGAACAATACTAGAGTAAAACATAGCAATATATAAGCAATAAACAAAATCTGTCAAAACGGTACAGCAGACTTCACGAATTTTTCTGACAGACTTAAACTCGTCAGGAATTTTAGCCAATTTTTGTGCATATACTATAGGTAATTACTCTCCAGATCCTATTTTTTGGATTTTTGTGAGTTACAAATAAAATATGAAACATCGCGCGATACAACAGGTCAGGCAGAAAACTGTAGCAGTAATTCCATGAATTTCAATCAATTCACACCATTAAAATAATTTTAAAACCACACAAAAACTCCAAAAACTTTAGATTTTGAAAACAACAGATCCCAAACAGGTCATCACACGATATGGTTCAGTACAAACAAGAAAGCAACCTATATTGTCATACCACATAAGTTGGTAAGAACAATATGCTAACACGATAGCGATGATCTCCTAAAGAGATAGAACATGGTGGTCTAGACCTAACCAAACTTGATGAGATGTTTATTTATGTCATACTATTTTTTTTACTTATCTAACTCTCATATATGCATCATGAGATGGTAGCCAATCAAAGGCATTAAGTAGAGCACGCTGAATAACTACTTATTTTACCTTGGTAAGGGCGCCGAGCTCGGCTAATGTTGAGACACGGGCGGCCGACGGCTGATCCTTGTTCTTCTCCGTCTAGGGTGCATTAGGAAGCACCGCCAGCTGTTGCGCCTTGGTAGTCTCGGCAGGAGGGGCAGCTCCGGCGCATCCAACTCCATTGGTTGCGCCGCGGGGATGGAGGGCGGCGGGGTAACCATGTCCGGCGACACTTGGTGGCTCGAGGTGCTGCCACCGGCTCTGGGCACTTGTATCGGCCCCACCTGACCGTCCTCATTCCATTTTTCTATCCCCTCCATCAGCCGAGGGGGTAGCATCTCGAGGATCTTCTGCTGCACTATAGCGTTCACCTCGTCCTGGCCCACCTTACTGGCCTCCAGATACGCCATCTTCCACTTTAGCTCTTCCTTCTCGGCTTGATCCTGAGCCGCCGACTGGGTCCGCCTCTCCTTTCTCTTCTTAGGTTCCTCGTTGTAGTACTCGTGGAACTTTGTGCTTGTACCAAAGCCAAAGATACGGCCAACTGACATGGGCGGGTCGGACTTCTGCCTCCCCTTGTAGGCGTTGGTCTCCCCATTGAAAACCCTGTCCCATGGCTCCGTCGAGCCCTGGGATGATGGATCCAGCACCTCATGCGCAGCCTTGATTTCAGCGTCCTGCGGACAAGGAAAGGTGAACCCACATTTAGGAACTTGCCTTCATTATTCAAAATGAAAAGAAAATGGACCGCGGGTAAATTACGTACCAGCTTCTCCTCAAACTTCCTCACATCGTCATCGTCGGTGATGAATTCCATGGTATCCTTGTCCAGATAGTATTGGGCCCGGACAAAGTTCCGGGTCTTCTCGTCCGTGATTTTTAAAAATGGGTTTTCTTTCCCGAGACGCTCAACCTCGGCGTCCTCCCACACCCATATGGCCTTCTTTCCCCTATAACCGTCGCTTCCACATTGGTGGTTACCTATGTTCTGTTCCCGCATTTGCCGACCCCACTTTGTCCATTCCTTCGAATCGTTAGTCTCCGTCTCCGCCTTGAATATCTTGAACTTGTCTTCGTCGATCATGGGCTCACCCTTCTTGATCTTCTCCCAACTTTCCTTTTTCGCGATCTTGTTCCTCACCCGGGTTATCCAGCTGCTCAAGGCATTGGCCATCTTCATGATGGCTGACTTTTCACCTTATTGGACGGGTCCAGCTTGTCGGTGTACGGGGTCGGGAACTTGTACCGTCGGTGAACTTCTTAGTGCCGTTTGCCACCAACCGCTCATTCGCTTCACTTCTCAGGTGCTTCGTGTTGATCGACATGCTTTCCCGGACGATACACCCGAGTTGCATGCCGAACCCGATGGCAACATCCGGAGGCTCCAACGGTTGGCCACTTTCCGAGACCAGAGTGATCTCGTCGGTGGTGTCGGCGAGCTTTTGCGGCTTTCGATCCTTCCTCGGCTTCCTCTTCTTAAGATATGGGTTGCTGCTATCGCCATCCGTCGTGCGGTCCCCGCCATTGGTTGTGCGGTCCCCGCCACCAGTCGTCGTCCTCGTCCTCGTCCCCCTCTTTCTCATCATCCCCATCGTGCCCCGCAGAAGCTGCCACGTCCTCATGCTGAGACTCCGCCGCCTCGTACTGCGACGCCACCTCCCAGAAAGTAAGGTTCGCCGCTCTAGCTTGGTCTTCGACGCTCATGGCGGCCTTAGAAGTGCCGGCCCCATCGGCGAACGACATGTTTGCACACTTCTAAACAAATTAAACTAAGTTAGTATTAATTAGTGTGGACAATATTTAAAATCAGCTGCTCATATGTCAAAAAAATTACAAAGTGTCCGACCAAAAAATTCGGCATGACCTTTGCCATTGTTTTGACATATGAGCCCCATTTCTCGACCGAAATGGATCGAAATCAACATTTCAGGAGAAATGGGCAGCTCAGGTGATTTCCCTGCAAACATTCCACATACAAAAAAGCACAATGTGCTCCACAGCCGCATATGGTGCTCCAGATTTCATCTCTAGCAACATTAAACAGTAGCATTCCAGATTTCATTAAATAGTAGCATTCCAGATTTCATTAAATAATAGCATTCCATATTTCATTTAGCATTAAACAGTAGCATTCCAGTAGCATTAAACAATAGCATTTTAATAGCATTCCAATAGCTTTAACTGATAATGGAATGCTAGTGCAGGTAAACTGTGTTTTGTATATATAGTCAGAACGCTATTCTAGATTTGACAGTAAGGACTGCATTGTATAGAAACAAGCTACTGTTGGTTAAACCAGGATGCATCTTTAACCTCATTTATATCTAGTTGGTTAAACAAACAAGACTGCATTGTATAGAAACAATACCTCATTCCAGTATCTTTAACTGATTATGTACTACTACTAGTACTCGATAAGCAGACCACCTCTTTGAATAATGCAAGTTGTTTTGGAAATTCAGTGACACATAGATTTAGCCTATTGAATATTATCTGACTCTGGAAGAATATTGAAGGGAATATGCCCGAGAGGCAATAATAAAGTGGTTATTATCATATTCCTTATTTATGATAAATGTTTATTTTGCATGCTATAATTGTATTAATACGGAAACGTTAATACATGTGTGTTTAATAAACAAAAAGGAAGTTCCTAGTTATGCCTCTCTTATAAACTAGCTCGTTGATTAACATGATGATCAAAGTTTCCTGATCATGGACATTGGATGTTGTTAATAACGAGGTCACAACATTAGTGTAATGATGTGATGAACATTCATCTGAAGTATAGCATTACGATCAAAGTCATTGAGTTTATATTGCTATAACAACTTACGAAGTGATCCTAATCCTTAGACCATGAGATCATGTCAATCACTAACACCGGAAGAGTTTCTTGATAACATCAAACGTCACACCGTAACAGGGTGATTATAAAGATGGGTTCAGAACTACTAAAGTGTTATGTTGAGGCCCATGGATCGAGAGTGGAATTTGTTCATCCCGATGACGGATAGATATGCTCTGGGCCCTCTCGGTGATATCACATTGATTAGCTTGCAAGCAAGTGATTTGATCACTAGAATGTTATATCACGGGAACGAGAAAAGAGTGCATGTCAGTAACGAGATCAAACTAGGTATGGAGATACCGATGATCGAATCTCGGACATGTAATATATCGTGAAACAAAGGGATTAAGATACTAGCGTAAAAGGTTCCGACGATCACAAGAAAGTCATCGTTGAATATGTGGGAGTCAGTATGGGTCTCCAGATCCCGCTTCTGATTATTGATCTGAGAGGGGTCTCGATCATGTCCGCATTATTCGCGAACCGTAGGGTGACACACTTAAGAGACACCGACATCCATTTGGAGCAAAAGTTTCATGCAGAAAAGAATAACAAGCGCAGGAATTTATTTCACTAGATACCGAAACGGGTTTTCGGGTGAAATTGTAGAAAGTGTTTCTGCATGTGAAATGAAATACTAGGAAGGGGTTATTTGTGAATGTTTTTCATTAAAGTAATTGACAAAATTCTGAATAAAATAAAAGAGTTTTATTTAATGAGAGTTTGCATTAAATTTGGTGGAAATTTAATGGGAATTTGAGTGGAGGGAATTGAAAGGCATTTGAGTGAGTGGAGTGTCCACCCACATGAATGTGGAAGAGGTGGGGGCAGCCCCATGGCTGGGCGCATGGCCCCTTGGGTTCCCCCCCTCTCCCTATAAAAGGAGCCCCCCTCCCTCTCTGTCACTCACACCTCCTCGTGAAGGATCTCTCTCCCCCTCTAGAATTTATTCCCCATGGTCTCGGACTAGCGAGATACATGTTCCCGGTGGCTATTCGGCAAGAAAGAGTTGTGCTTCCGCTGAATCGCTGGAGCGAGGAGGCGGAGGTTGCTCGGTGCCTCGAACATGTGTGCGAGCACGGATGCGTTTCTATTTTGCGGCGCTAGGACTTCCTCTCGATCTTGAGATCGGCAAGAGATCGTCTACATCAACCACGAGTTTGGACTCGTTAAACTTTGTCGGTCTTCAAGGGTATGTTCTCTATGGATGTACATCCGCCCGTTGTTTGTATCTAGTAGATAGATCTTGGTACATAGTTGTTCCCATCGTAGGAAATTTTTTGTTTTCTATGGTGCAAACCCTACAGTGGTATCAGAGCCGGATCTATGTGTAGATACTTTGCATGGGTAGTACACATATGAGTATGTGGGCGATGATGATCATTTTATTGCTTCTTAGTTGTACTTTGGATATTGGTGGCATAGTGGGATGAAGCGGCCCGGACAAACTTTACATGTCCTCGCACATGAGACCTGTTCCACGCTTGACATGCAACTAGTTTTGCATAAGTGGCTGGCGGGTGTCTGTCTCTCCTACTATAGTCAATATCTAATTTGCAATGAGTTGTCAACAATTTGGTTATCCTCGTTGTGGTTCATGTTCGTAGGTAAGAACGGTTCTATCTTCGAAAGCCCTAAGCCACGTAAAATTTGCAATGGATAAATTAGAGGCGTCTAGTTTAGATTGTTGCTGGGCTAGTGTTATGATATGGTAATGTTGTAAGTAGAAGTATGAGATGATACTCTTACAACACACATAGCGTGTAAGTTCCATAGACCTTGGCCTTACACATAAAGGTATGATAGAGATCATACCACGGTGCACATGATGGAGATCATATGCGGGAACCATATCATTTCACTTATAAACATGTGATGTTTTTATTGCACCTTATATTGCTTGTTTGGCGTTTTATTAGCATAATAAGATGATCCCTCATTTAGATATCAAGATAAGAATGTGTTATTCCTTGAGTATGCACCGACAATGTTTCGTCGCTTCAAGACATCACGTGATGATCGGGTGTACTTGAATCCATGAGCATATCTCGGGTGTAAGACAGTTACACACGCGAATACTAAGGTTCTTACTTGGCGAGCCTAGCATGTACAGACATGGCCTCGGAACACGGACCGAAAGGTTAAGCATGAGTCATATATTTTGATATGATGACCATTTGATGCTCGCCTTTGAAGCTACGCCGACTCACGTGATGATCGGACTTGGTGTAGTGGATTTGGTTCATGTAATCACCAAAAAGACATGAGGGATGTCGTTTTTGAGTGGGAGTTCATTTCTAATTTGGATTAGTAGAACTCATTTATCATAAAATTAAATCAAAGTGAATTTGCATAATTTGTTGTAGTCATTGGGATTCGTTCACCACTTTATGCATAGTTGTAATTGAGATAATAGAACTATAGAATTCTGGATATATACTTTACAAACTGGTATCGTATTGTGTTGAGTGTTAATCTAAAGTTTAAAGTCCTATTGCAAACTTTTAGCAAACTCTGTTTACTCCGTGAGATTTAATAGTTGGTATTAAATCGAGAGTAACAATTCCAGTGTTAGTATCTTAAGTATCATGTTTGCCTCCATGATTCTTGATTGTTTTAATATCAAGTTTATCTAGGAGCTGAAAGAATTGTTTCAGAAACCATCATGTGTGGCAGATAAAACGATATCTGAAACAATGTTTTGGTTGCAATATGATAGAGTATAATATATGTTCTCATATTGGATGAGAATTTAAAAAGGTTGGAGATGCTAGATACCCTAATCATCCAAAAGGGTTTTGGAAAGTAACGTTATACTCACGATTCACCTTTATAAGCTACAGTAGCTTGATCATGAAATTCTTCATGATAAGGATGAATAGAATATGTATGTAAAGTGTTTACTACACTAAAAGATTACTAAAGAATGGATTTTGAAAGAACACCGATCATTTTGATGATGGTGATCTACTTCAAAGTGCAAGTCCAAAGGTATTATTATTTGAATATACACGCTTTGGACTATGTATCATGTATATGGCGCCACTTTTGATGTTGATAGATTCTTTTAAAAAGGAAAAGGAAATGCTGAAAGAGAATCTATAAAATATATTTGGCAGAAAAGAAAAGATTGGAAATATCCAATTTAGGTATATATATGATATACATGTTATGGTTGTATTCTTTGCTTGTTAAACAATGTGGTTCTTGGGTATTGGATACCGAATTGGTTGGTATGAAATTTCATACGGAACAACGCAATTCATGAACCACAATGGCTTAAGTAACTATCAAGAGAATATGTGATGATGTTCATAAAAAAAACAAACCGTTGTTTGTATTTCTCGTTGACATCAAAGCTTGACTTCAAGATTTGTTTTAATAATTGTTATTTGAATCAGGTATTATGAGAACAAAGGTTGTTCAAATAATTACCATATTCCATATAAGATGGATGATTTACAAATCTAGTTGGAGAAATCACATCCATAAAACCTAATGCTAAAATGTCGCAAGACAAATGATTGAAAGATCACTTACGAAGTGGCATCGCCATTTAAATTATATTGGAAAGAAAACATGAAGAATCTCCATATTCATGGATTTTTGGAGTCTTTGATTTGATCAAGTGATGCTTGTGAGACTTTCCACGTGATAATTAAAACTTCGTTCAAAGGCCAAAGAAGAACGATCGACTAAATTATTGGAATTTATACATATCGATGTATGTAGTCCATTATGTGTAGTCATAAGCGATGGATTTCAACTTCATATGCTTTCTCCGGAAATTTGAGTGAATGTTCACTTAATGAGAAAGAAGTGTGAAATATTTGAAAAACGTTTCAAAGACTTTCAAGATGAAGTGAAAATCATTGTAACAAGAAAATAAATGGTTTATGATTTTATCATAAGGGATTTATTTGAGTTACAAGTGTAACAAGAAAAATAAATGAATTATGATTTTATCATAAAAGGGATTTATTTGAGTTACAAGTTTAGCAAAACACCTAGATTTACATCTCCCGAAACACCATAGGAATATGGAGTGTTTGAGATTTGTAAGGAAACCTTGTTTGACATGGTTGGATCAAAGGTGTTATTTATAAAACTGCCATTATGTTTTAAAAGATTAAAGCTTTAGAGACTACCGCTTTTACACTGAAAAGAGCTCCATATGGATCTGTTGAAATGACACCATGGAAGTTATGGTTTGGGGTAAAACCTAAGTTGTCATTTCTTAAATTTTGGTATGCTAAACATAAGTAAGATGTTTACAACCGAAGTCGGATGAGCATGTCTTTGTAGGTTATTTCGAATAACAATTGTTTATTCCTCCATAACACCAAGGACAAAAGGGTTTGTCGCTTGAAACGTGAAGTTTCTTGAAGAAGGAATTTTTCATAAATGTTAAGTGGGAGGACAATAGAAGTTTGATAAGGTTAACGAACCTTAGCTATATGTGCTGAGTTGCGCAGTGCCGGAAAATGTTCCGGAGGCAGCCAGAATGCTCATGGCTCACGTGCCTCAAATGTTGTGGTCACGGAGGTCTAAGTTCTTATTGAACCAAGTCGGTCGGATAAACAATCAAATACTAAGATTTTAGAGTAAATCATTATTGTTTGACAATGATGAACCGACTACATGCAAAGAAGCGATGATGGGCCCTGACTCCGTCAAATGGCTTGAAGCCATAAAATCCGTGATAGTTCCATACACGAGAAATCAAGTTTTGAACTTGGAAGACCCTCCGGAAAGGTGTAAAAACCTATCGGTCGTATTTGGATCTATAAAGAAACAGACATAGATGTTTCACATCTATGAAATAGTCGACATGTCGTAAAATATTTTATGACAATGTTCAAGGAGTTGACTATGACAAGATTTGATCTTTCATAGCGATATTTAGTCTGGACGGATTAAAGTAGCAACCACTACATATAATTTGTTATATGGTAGATGAATAAACAAAAAAAAGTTCTTCTAATAGAATGGTTACCTAGGACGTGTACATGACACGATCCAAAGGGTTTTGTTAATTCAAAGGATGCTAAAAAGGGCATGCAAACTTCAATGGTTGAAGTAAGCATCGCGGAGTTGGAATCTTCACCGTGATGAAAAAGAGTTTTCATCAGGAGACGATGAAGATGCTTGCATTTGCAAGAAATTAAGTGGGAGCGCTGAGACATATTTCTAATACATTATGTGGAGGACATCTTGTTGATTAGAAATGATGTATCTTTTATTGACAAAGGTTAAGAATTTCATTTTGATGAAATACTTAGGCAAAACCCGAATATTTAGCGTGAATGTCTATAGTGGATAGACTGTGACACCAATATGGTTATGCCAAACATACATATATGAGATATTGAAGGAGTTCAATATAGAAACGACAAGAAACAGTTCTTGTCGCATGGAAAAGAATTGAATCAAGATTCAAGTGTATCGACACTTCATAAGTGAAACAAGATTCAAGTGCTTTGACACTTGATGATTGAAATCACGAGAATGTTTTGATCAATCATACCATGATATGTACACATCCAGATATGTCCTATGCTCTAAGTGTTATGAGCATATACCAGAATGAATCATAAAATGATCATTGGACGATAGTAAGGATATTCTTATGATCTTTTGGAAGAACTAAGAATATATTTGTGTAGAGATGACAAACAATTACAAATAGTTCATTGTAAAGCGTTACATTGATACTATTTTTGTCACAAGATACAAATTAAGTTTATCTGAATTTAAACTATGGGTGGCACAATGAAATGGAAAGAAAGTTTCCATGATGGATTTGTATGAATTCCAAAGTTAAGACATTGTGATGAATACTACAACAAAAGGCTAAGTATATGACTGCTATAGTAGCAGCAAAGGAGGGAATTTGTGTCAAGTAGTTTGTTATCAAACTAACGTGTGGTTCGCAACGGGCTAACACTAAATATATATTGTATGACAATAGTATCGACGTGTCTTAAACCCCAAGGAACTAAAGGTCTCACCGAAAGACCAAATTTATAGAATGCCATCTCATTGAAGAATGAGTGATGCGTGAAGACGCAAAGACATGCAAATACACACGGACCTGAAAGTGTCAGATCCACAGATTATGTTAACCACTTGCAGTTGCGTATTTGGAACACCAGAAAGCCATAGGTGTTCAATACACAAAGTTTTCAAACTAGATTATTGTCTCTAGTGCAAGTGGGAGACTGAAGGGAATATGCCCGAGAGGCAATAATAAAGTGGTTATTATCGTATTCCTTATTTATGATAAATGTTTATTTTGCATGCTATAATTGTATTAATACGGAAACGTTAATACATGTGTGTTTAATAAACAAAAAGGAAGTTCCTAGTTATGCCTCTCGTATAAACTAGCTCGTTGATTAACATGATGATCAAAGTTTCCTGATCATGGACATTGGATGTTGTTAATAACGAGGTCACAACATTAGTGTAATGATGTGATGAACATTCATCTGAAGTATAGCATTACGATCAAAGTCATTGAGTTTATATTGCTATAACAACTTACGAAGTGATCCTAATCCTTAGACCATGAGATCATGTCAATCACTAACACCGGAAGAGTTTCTTGATAACATCAAACGTCACACCGTAACAGGGTGATTATAAAGATGGGTTTAGAACTACTAAAGTGTTATGTTGAGGCCCATGGATCGAGAGTGGAATTTGTTCATCCCGATGACGGATAGATATGCTCTGGGCCCTCTCGGTGATATCACATTGATTAGCTTGCAAGCAAGTGATTTGATCACTAGAATGTTATATCACGGGAACGAGAAAAGAGTGCATGTCAGTAACGAGATCAAACTAGGTATGGAGATACCGATGATCGAATCTCGGACATGTAATATATCGTGAAACAAAGGGATTAAGATACTAGCGTAAAAGGTTCCGACGATCACAAGAAAGTCATCGTTGAATATGTGGGAGTCAGTATGGGTCTCCAGATCCCGCTTCTGATTATTGATCTGAGAGGGGTCTCGATCATGTCCGCATTATTCGCGAACCGTAGGGTGACACACTTAAGAGACCCCGACATCCATTTGGAGCAAAAGTTTCATGCAGAAAAGAATAACAAGAGCATGAATTTATTTCACTAGATACCGAAACGGGTTTTCGGGTGAAATTGCAGAAAGTGTTTCTGCATGTGAAATGAAATACTAGCAAGGGGTTATTTGTGAATGTTTTTCATAAAAGTAATTGACAAAATTCTGAATAAAATAAAAGAGTTTTATTTAATGAGAGTTTGCATTAAATTTGGTGGAAATTTAATGGGAATTTGAGTGGGTTTTTGAGTGGAGGGAATTGAAAGGCATTTGAGTGAGTGGAGTGTCCACCCACATGAATGTGGAAGAGGTGGGGGCAGCCCCATGGCTGGGCACATGGCCCCTTGGGTGCCCCCCCTCTCCCTATAAAAGGAGCCCCCTCCCTCTCTCTTACTCACACCTCCTCGTGAAGGATCTCTCTCCCCCTCTAGAATTTATTCCCCATGGTCTCGGACTAGCGAGATACATGTTCCCGATGGCTATTCGGCAAGAAAGAGTTGTGCTTCCGCTGCATCGCTGGAGCGAGGAGGCGGAGGTTGCTCGGTGCCTCGAACATGTGTGCGAGCACGGATGCGCTGCTATTTTGCGGCGCTAGGACTTCCTCTCGATCTTGAGATCGGCAAGAGATCGTCTACATCAACCACGAGTTTGGACTCGTTAAACTTTGTCGGTCTTCAAGGGTATGTTCTCTATGGATGTACATCCGCCCGTTGTTTGTATCTAGTAGATAGATCTTGGTACATAGTTGTTCCCATCGTAGGAAATTTTTTGTTTTCTATGCTGCAAACCCTACAAATATATATGTTCTGCAGCAGTAAAAATGTACTTTTGTAAAATAAATTTAAACATGCACTGAGCCCCAAATTTACATTATGTAAGACATCTTGTGGCGACTAAAAGACATAGGCTCACAATTTTAACTGAATTAGGGTTAGCATCAGGTTCAGATCAGAGTAACACTAATTGGGATAGATTAATTGAGAGTGCATTTTGTTTCTTTCCATCATTCACCCAATATATTTTGTTTCAGGTTCAGATCAGAGTAACACTAATAGCTTAGTATATTTTGTTTCAGGTTCAGATCAGAGTAACACTAATACACCTACGTTCAGCTTAGAGTAACACTAATAGCTTAGTATATTAGGGTTAGCTTCAGGTTTAGATCAGAGTAACACTAATATTCACCCAGTAACACTAATAGTATATTTTGTTTCTTTCCATCATTCAGTAGGAATGTGCAGTAGCATGTACAGGAATGATGGAAAGAAACGAGAATCCTATGGCATTTTGCTGATGAATGTCAAATTGGGAGCTGACAATTCAAGCAGGTCTCACGTTGGGGGATGTCCCGAGTATCTCGCCGAGTTTCACGTGGTCGTTTTCTATGGACGATCGAGTAGCTACAATGCTAGTAATAGATAATGTCACCGTTGTAACCATCTAGTATCACTTTGGCATCAAAACCTATGAGGCCCTCTTATCTGCCAAATGCAACGAACCTACGTCATACAAGATTTAGACAGGGATGTGCAGACATGTACTCTGTCAAAGCATAATTTGCTGCTCCCAAATAAACCCCGAGACAGGGATGTTGCGGTGACCCAGCATACCACGGCATGTGTAGTACACTATAGTCGTTGACATGACATCTACAGAACACCGTTCCGTAAATATAACATCCCTCAGAGTGGTACAACAGAAACATCGCGGGTCCATATTACAAATGTACACACATTATTATTATTACAATACCGGAAGTTCAAGACTTCCAAAAGATCCAACTTACAAACCAAAATATAAAGTGTTCAGCGGAAATTTAAAAGTAACAACTCCGACTAGGAGTTGAGCTCAACAGCTTATTCTATAGAGTTCATGCTGCTCGGCTCCGTTAGTTACTACTAACTAGATACTTAATTGGACTCGTTCTCATTGACACCGTAGCGTATCTCGTAATCCAGTCCTTCAACTCCTCCGGACAGATCAGGTTCCTCGTAGAACACATCTTCTTGGCATTCGGCTGCATACATTGGCACGTCTTCGGGATCCTCAGAGTCTAAGCAAAGGATCAAAGGAAAGAATGAGTAACGGTGTTACCCAACAAGTTCATTATATGCAAGGTGGGAAGTTTGATGCTCTAACTACCACCTCGGATTATGGATCCTTGGCACTATGCAGTTTTTGTAAATCTTTCTTCAAAGATTGATTTTATTCCGAAAAACTATGCCAATCAGCCTTCACAGGTTGACCAGAACTTTCATGGAGTTCCTTTCCTGCCGCTTTCGTAACTCCTTCCCGGAACAGGGAGTCACAAGTTACAGTTCTTACACTCTGCAGAGGTGCATTACTTTACCCATGAGATATCAACTCCTTGTTGCACAACCGGGCATACTTTCCCGTCCACAATTCCATGATGTGGGGCCCGGTAGTTTGTCCAAGCCAATCACTACCCCCTTCGTGACCCCGCATGCCTCCTTGGTGTACACCATTCCCACATAATGAATTATGGCAAGGGTTTGTACAAACCATTAGATGCCAGAACTATCGTGGGACGATGAGGGTTCCCACCCATATGCTGCATATCCTCTACGAATTACCAATTAATATGCTCGCTACGAGGATAACAGCCACGACCTGCACATCCGGCTTCATGCGAGAGGAAGAAGATACAACTAACTTCTCTGTCCCATTCCAAATCTCATGGCTAACGCGTAATATACGGCGCTAGAATCACTGATGTCAGGGGTTATTAAGTCCCTACTTGATCATTATTGTTGCAATTAGAACTCTAAGTTCTATTGCTCCATCATATCACCACTTAGGATGATATCTAAATTTCTTTACTTGTGAAAATAATATTTTCTTTCTTTTATAGCATATATGATAACACGCAATTTGCAAATACTTTGATAAAGACTCTTCAAAGGACATGAGCAAGTGATGAACTTGCCTTGTGATGGCAAGGTAGTGAAGTCTGATGCTTGCACTGGACCTTGAGCTTCTAGTTCTACAAAAACATCATTATTGCCCAGTAAGGACAATATTTAAAGAAGCAAAATGATTATGCAAGTAATGTAATGCATTATTTAATTCCATATGCATTTTCCCTATATAAGGTGCCTTTTAATAAAGCATTTATAAATATTATTATTTTTTTATATTTATTGCATATATTATTTTATTTTATTTCCCTTTTTATTTGACTTTTATTGATTTAATAATTCTTTTTAGGAATTATTAATTATACATTAAATTTTTTATTAAATATTTATTTAGTATTTTTCAAAAATACTATAATATTAATAAATTATGAAAGTGATTTTTATTTATTTTTATCATCTTTCAATAATTTTGTAAAATTCTATAAGGAATATATAAATTACAAAATTCTTAAAAAAAATTAAATGTCCAAAATTTTATATCTTATTTTATTTGGACAGAGTGGATTATTGTGAATCCAAAAATATTTTATTTTTTGGACTTTTATTTTATTTTCTAGAATTTTATTGAGGTCGGGGGCATTTTGGTCTTTTCCAATTGATCAAAACAGTTTTTTAAACAACTTGGGGTGGCCTTTTGGGCTTATTGGGCCAGTGTGGCCTAATAGGGAGGGTCAAAATCACCACCCCGAGGTGTTTTGGCCCACCCAGCCCACACACTCTGCCTCCTCCTCGTTCTCACCTTTCCTCTTCCTCGACCCCGCGAGCTCTGGCGCCGCCGCTGGCGATGGACGTCGTTGTGGCTTCCCCTGGCCGCTGCCGTGGTGTAGGGCGAGGTTTGCGACTACGCTTGTTCGTCTAGTCCAACTCGATTTGCCTCCGGGGCTTCCCCGTGGTCAGATTCACCCCGTTCCCGAACCCTAGGGTTAGGGAAAGGTGTTGTCGCCACCACCGCGGTCCCGCCTGCGGTGGTGTGCTAGGCTCGTGTGCTGCTGTGGCCGCCGCCGTGGCTGGTGCAGGTTGCAGCGCCCTCTGGGGTGCTCCCTGTGCCGCCGCGGTTCGTCGGCCCATCTGCTTCCTCTTCGATTCGTCAGCGAGGACCTCGGGTAATTTGCTTCTATGGTTCTTGTTCATGCTACTACCATGAATCTATCTGTGTGTCTAGTGGCTTCTCATGCCTAGTGATTATGTTCTGATTAGGGTTCATCTCCTAATTAGGGTTCTTGTTCTGATTAGGGTTCATAACCCCATGTTGATCATATCCATGATGGTTTAGATCTAGTGTTGATCATACTTGAGCATGAAGAATGATTGTTTGCTGTGGATCATGATTTGTAGTGGCTTTGATGATGCTAGTGGCTTGTCAGATTTATTCCAGTGGTAATCCACTATGATCCCATGCTAGTGTTTCTATGGAATCCCTGATTGGAAATGTTTTTGATCTGAGAACTTACTCTACTGTCAGAATGCTTATACTGACAGTAGTTTTCTCTCAGTAGCTGCTTACTGCAATTATAATGATAGGCTTGTATGAGATTATACATACTGAATATAATCATTACATGTAACGATTTTCTGTGGATGTATAGATGAATATGATATTGATTCCTGGCACTTGGCTTCAGGAAGATGATATGTATTGGTTTGTCCCTTTTATCTATGGGAACTAAGCAAATATTGGTTTTAGCTCATTAAGAACTTGTCCTTGTGATACCACTGTAATCTGGCACACAAGTGATTGGGTTTTTATTTCTGGGCTTAGCTTTGTCAATACTTGTGATTAATACTGGCAAGATAGAATAAAATCTTTTCTTAACTCTCCTGCCTATGATGTTCGTCTGAGGCTCTAGGATTTTAAGTCCTAGTTAGTCGATCAAATAGTTTGTTTGTAGCTTGTAAGATTAGAGGTGATACTCTCTTTAGGAGATGTGCCCTGATCTGATAAGACAAATGAAAGATGATTTAAGTTGCATAAATTAACACTGAACTCTGTGATGCTGGTCTGAGAGTTTTAGTGCATTTGTTTGAGTTTGATTTCTTATCTTTATACTTGAAATCTCTAGGATAGATTCACCTCACTTGGGTGATTATTGAGAGATTATTTCATAAAGCAACACATGCTTTTGTTTCAATACTATGAATTAATGATGTGATGGTTTTATGAGGCTCACCACACAATCTGATGTTGATGTAGTAAGTTGTTGATGATGATGATGATCTTTATCTGGTTTTGCTGGACTCCTGAGCTTGCTCTTGAGCTTGCCTGCTCCTCCTAGCTCCTGGGCTTGATCTTGTTGTCCACCTGATTCATCCCCCTCCTTATGTCACCATCTTGGTGATGTTTGGTTGATCTAGGGTGGTTTGGTTTGGCTGCCGTTCTTGGTTTAGCTGCTGTCTACACTAGCTGTGCTTGTGTGCTGTGTAGTGGAGAGATGCACTGATGTGCTCCTCCACAGCTGTGCTGTGGTTTTGTGAGATTGGTCTAGGCTTGTGAGGTCTACAGCACACCATTTGCATGCTGGTGTGTGTCCAGCTTGTGTGCCTGCTATGCACTTGTGGATATGTTTAGAATTTTTGAACTTACCATTACCAGATTACTTTCACCTGGCTGGTGAATTGGTCCCTTTTGGCTGTCATTTGAATTCTGGCTTTGAATTTATGAAAGATGAAATCTTTCATATTGGTGAAACTTGCCCCTTTTATAACATTTCTCAATGATGAATTTGTCAAGTGCATTTCACTGACATATCTGAGAGAAATAATACTAACACTAATCTTATTTTGTTTCTATTTAGTCTTTGTTTTGCAGGTACAAAGATAAAGATGAAGATTTAGTGTAGATTTAGATATAGGATAGTTAGTAGATATTTAAATGTAATTTTCTTATTCTTTTGTAATTTTTCTTTTATTATTCTTCTACTCTTTATTTTATTCAATTGTAATAAAGATTATATTATTATTAATAAAGAATATTCTTATTCTTTATTCTTTTGTAAATTCTGAAGTTTGGAAATGGATTTAGTATGTTACATTCTTTGTAACTTGTTTATGTATTAATAATATGAAATAAGTTTCATATTCAATATTGTTTTTGGATAAAATTTATGTTATAATACTTATCTCTTAATTAATTTAAGATTAAAAACTTATATCTAAATCATTCAAATTATAATTCAAACACTCAAGTTTAAAATTCAAATTCATTTTAAACACATAACTCCTTAAGATCATTTCAAAGTTTTTAACAATCATCCTTTAAAACTAAACCTAATCTCAAAGTATGAAAGAAACATTGATCACTTAGGGTTTTTTATTTGGCGAAAATTTTAGCCACATTTTTCACAGATGAATGCATGCAACAATTCATATTCCTAAATCTACCCTTCGTTAAGTCCTAAATGCTGGTATGTTGCCGGCTTCCCCCCCTTAAATTAAACTTTGTCCCGAAGTTTGTGGAGATGTACCTGAATAGTTCTGGATAAGCTTTTCTTAAATCCTCTTCCTACTCCCATGTGGCTTCCCTCTCAGGGTGATGTTCCCACTGTACCTTGCAATATTTGATTGCTCTGTTCCTTAATCTTTTCCAGTTTTCTTCCAGAATCTTACAGGGCTTTTCAATATAACTTAGGTCTGCTTGTAGTTCTATCTCTTGATGTGTTATTGCATCATCTGGAACTTTCAAACATTTGCGAAGTTGTGACACATGGAAAACATTATGCACTTGAGCCAGTCTTGATGGTAACTCTAAAGCATAAGCTATAGTTATGTTTTCACTCAGTATCTTGAATGGTCCGATATATCTTGGACTCAATTTCCCTTTAACTCCGAATCTTTTTACTCCTTTCATTGGACTTACTTTCAAATAGACCATATCTCCTGGCGAGGCGACGGCGAGGTACACGTCCGGCGAGCGACCGTGGGCAAGCGTGGCGGCACTACACTACAGACATGGCGGGGCAAGTGCGGTGCGGCAAGAGTGGTGTAGCGGCGAGAGCGGAGGCGTGTAGCTAGTTAGGGTTCTGGCCGCATGTATCTGGTCAATTTGGGGAAGAAACAGGGAGAAGGGCTCGTTAAAACCGCCAAGTCCCAGAATTTTGTGGCGCATTTGTTCTGATATGCGCCACAGAATTGTTGGGGATGGTACAAACCGAGTGTTGCACTGCTGTTTAACACAAAATGCAGCTTACCACACTAGTTCAGTGCTTGCTCCTCTGTTTTGATGCCCCAGGTTCGACTCCTGGCGGCCACAACTTTTTTTTTAATATTTTACGGATTATAATAATATATTAAAAGAAAGAACTAATATATTTATCTATTAAAAACAAAAATTAATATATTATATGCTTGTCACACACACCCACATTAATATATCCACATACATTTCTCTTCGAGGTAATATATTAAAAGCAAGAACTAATATATTTGTCTATTAAAAAAAATAATTAATATATTATATGCTTGTCACACACACCCACATCAATATATCCACGTACATTAGTTTTTCAAAACAAAGGTGTGAAAAACCGCTAAGTCGGCTCCGAGATAGCGCTAGTGTCTCTTCACAATAAATTTTTTGCCCTTCTTCTTCACGGTAGAATACTTTAGGCCGGCCACCTTGAGATTTCTTCTCGTGTATGGGAAACCTTTAGCCGGTAGGGTGGTCTTCCTTCTTACTTTAGCATAAGTAGTAGGCTTGTCGAAGTACTTGTTGAATTCCTCTTCGATCTTGGGATCGCTGTTCTTGTCGATGTCTTGCTTGTTGGCGGGTCCTTCGATTCCGATGATGCTCCTCTTACCCCTCCTCACGAGAACACGGATTGGATTTGCCGGGTCGGTAATGAAGAAGCATTGATCAACTTGTCTAGCGGGCACCCATGGCTCATTTTTTGTGGAGGCGTTCTTCGATTTGGCATCGGGTATAACCATGGTGGTGAAAAACCGGCAATATTTTTCAACACTCTTGGCCCATCTGACACGAAACATCGGCACTGTCACTCCGCAGTAGTCGAGTTCCCATATCTCCTCGATCCTTCCATAGAATCTTTCCTTGACATCAGTCTCGTCATCGGCGTATGATAACATAGTTACTCCTGAGTTTTGGTATTCACTATTCTTGTCCTTCTCCTCGGTGTAGAATCTGTAGCCGTTGATGTCGTATGTCTGATAGGTCCTAACGTTGCGCCCGGGTCCCTGTGAGAGTGAGAATATGAGTTTCTGATCTTCAGTATAAGGCGTCGGCATGGGAGTTTCCAGTAGCCTTTTCTTGAACAACCCCGTGAAGCTGGCGTTGTGCTCTCTGGTTATGTCTCCCTTCTTCCTTGTCTTGCCCAGGTTATTAGCGAGCTTCTGCTTGATTAAGGTTTTGTGCTCATCCACCGAGGGTACGACCAACTCTATGTGTTGTAGCGCGACTCGGTTTGCCCTGTGAAAGTCAGCGCGTTCGAGTTCGATGCCGACGTGGAGTGCGCGGTAGCCCTCGCGGTGACTAAATCCAGTGAGCCTCCCTAGGTGCTTCCTGGTGGGCAGACCGACATCCTGGTTCTCGATGCTTAGGTAGTTCTAGTAGAAGGATATACACTCGTAGGTCCGAAAGCCCTTGGCTATGATTCTATCTGGACGGGACCTATTGCGAATGAATCCTTTGATGACACCGTTCAGCCTTTTGAACGGCATCATGTTGTGCAGGAACGCCGGCCCGAGATGGATGATGTCATCCACGACATGGAGAAGTAGATGCACCATGATGTCGAAGAACGCGGAAGGGAAGTAAATCTCGAGCTCGCATAGTATCTCGATGATTTGTTCTTGTAGCTTGCCAAGCTGCTTCACGCCGATAGACTTCCTAGATATGACGTTGAAGAAGTTGTAGAGGCCAAACAGCGTCTCACGGACGTGCTCGTCCATTATCCCTCGGATCGCAACGCGGAGTATCTGCGTCATCAGCACGTGAGAGTCGTGAGACTTCATCCCGCTAAACCTCTTCTTCGCTAGATCCAGATATCTGCTTATCTTCCCAGAGTAGCCGTGGGGAACCTTGACTCCTATGAGGCAACTAAAAAACCTGTCGAGCTCCTCCTCACTCAGACTAAAGCATGCAGCTTTAAGCACCACCCCATTATTCTTAGCCCTTTTGCGGCGACCTTGGGTCCCTTTCGTATGTTCATCGTCATCGCCGGCATCGTCACTATCGGGGTATTGAAGTTCCTTATTAATGCCAAGCAATTTCAGGTCGCTTCTTGCTTTCGGCCCATCCTTGTTCCTATCTGGCAAGTTCATCAGAGTGCCGAGCAGGCTCTCGGTAACGTTCTTCGTGATGTGCATCATATGGAGGCTATGGGGCGTGTGGAGGACCTTCCAGTAAGGCAGGTCCCAGAAAACAGGCCTCGCCTTCCATACTCCATGCAACGGTGGCGGCTGTTCCCTCGACCGCTTCTTTCCCGGCGCAGGGCACTCTTCCCAATTGTCTAGAAGCTCCTTGATTTCTTCGCCGCTCAATGGTCGTGGGGCATTATCAAGCTCGTCTTTGCCATTAAACAGGTCTCCGCGTTTTGTCCACGGGTGATCCTTGCGGAGACACATTCGAGTCCTTTGGAACACGGTTTTCGAAGACCCGGGATCCCTCGGCAGCTGCAGATGCGGGGTCTTGTCCATGCACCTAACACATGCATAGAATCCATGGTTCACCTGGCACGCTACATATCCGTAACCAGGATAGTCATGCACCTTCGTGAGAAACGCGGCTCTCGGGTCGAAATAATCTCCAGTGTAGGCGTCCCATGTACGTGTCGGCGTCTCCCACAACGTCGCTAACTCCTCTTTCAGGAGCCCGAGATGCAGATGCATGTCGACACCCAGTTGTTTTGGACCCTGGATAAGGATACTCATGTGTACGTACCGCTGCTTCGTGCACATCCAGGGGGGAGGTTGTACGGCCATACAAACATGGGCCAGGTGCTGTGCGTGCTACTATGGTTTCCAAAGGGATTGAGTCCATCGGTGCTCATGCCCAGCCTGATTTTCCTTGGATCGAGCCCGAACTCATCTTGGAATTCGATGTCTAGTGCATTCCACTGGCTAGCGTCCGTGGGGTGTGTCAGGATCTTTCCCTTCTCCGGATCATCTTCCGGCTTCTCCCTCTTCCCGTGCCATTGCATGAGCTCTGCTTCCTTAGGGTCTATGAAATAACGCTGCAGACGAGAAGTGATAGGAAAGTACCACACCACTTTTTGGGGAACTTTCTTGTTCCCTCTCTTGTATCGTCCCTGGCCGCACACCGGGCATGTGGTTCTATCCTTCTACTCGTTCCGATAAAGTGCGCAGTCGTTGATGCATGCATGGTACTTCACGTACGACATGTCTAGTGGGCAAACTACTTTCCTCGCCTCCTCGATACTTGTTGGCAGTGTGTTTTCCTTGGGAAGACAAGCGTGCCAGAATTTCATGTGAGCGTTGAAGCTAGTGTCGGTCCATTTGTGCTCCGCCTTTATCTCCAAAGCCTTCAGCATTACACTCAAGCGTGTATCCTCGGGCCGGCACCCAAGATACAATGGAGTCCTCCCGTCTACCTCCATCTGTGCCAGCTTGGCTTTCTCTCTGGCTGCAGCTTTCGCGTTGGTCGTCTGCTTGAGGAGAATTTCTTGAAGATGAGGGTCCCGCAAGGCCAAAGTTAGCACCGTGTCCGTGCTCCCTTCTTCTCCGCCACCACCACCATCTGCTCTGGCATCATCTCCTTCATGATGATCGTGTCCGTCGGCATCTCCTTCTTCATGATGATCATCATGTTATCCTTCCTCATGATGAACATGTCCGGGAGACCCTTCTTCTTCTTCCCCGCCCCCGGCCTCTTCTTCATCATGGCCACCGCCATCTGCCGACGGGTCATTCACTAAGAAGCCGGGCATGAAACCACACGTGAGAAGATGAGACTCCAGTTGTCCAGAATCAGGGTTGATCCACTTCCTGTGTTTGCACGTTTGGCATGAACATCTTATCTTCGTCATGTTGTTATGAACCATATCGGCCACCGCGTCAGCCTTGTATATAACCACCCGGCGTTCGCTCATATGGATGACCATGGTCGCCTGCGCGTGAACATAGACCAAATTAAAGAGAGAGTGTTAGAACCATGCGCACACACATGACGCCCACACATATATGCATGATCGCCAATTTTTTTTGGCATGACCTATCCTAAAAGTAGGACGTATGGCTAGTGCAGAAATTTGCCGAAATGGACGTGTATCAACATTTCGGCAAACCTCCATGCACCCGGCGCCAGCAACATGAATTCATGCACAAGACAAAGCTCCTCCAGAAGCAATAATGCATGCATTCAACAAACACAACACAAAGCGAAGGAACATCGTCTCGCCATCGCACACCGCCCACGGGACCAATCTTCACCTACAAAACATCCATATATACATGCATGCTTCGAGACCCACCGGCCACACAAAACATGGAATCACACAAAAGTACCCATGCACACCTCACAAATCCACAATCATGCATAGGCATAGCGGTGGAGGAGAAAAGTATGGGTAGGTGTAGTACCTTTACAAAGTAGCAGTAGCTTCCCTCACAAGTAGATGAACCAAAGTAGGTCTAGATATCAAGAATGGAGGTGAGTATGAGAAAAATGGAGTGGGAGGGAGGAGAGGGATGAGCTAGTTGGAGGTGGGAAGAAGGGAAAGGGTGGTGGTAGGTAGGAGGGGATGCCACCTTTTTTTAGATCTGTTTCGCACATTCTGTGGCGCATATGGCTATATGCGCCATAGAAAGTGAGAATTCTGTGGCGCATATAGACATATGCGCCACGGAATTATGGCATGCCCATGTGCTGGGTCAGGCCCACATGGGGCCCACAGCAATTCTGTGACGCATATGGCTATATGCGCCACATAATTCTCACTTTCTGTGGCGCGTATAGCCATATGCGCCACAGGATTGCAAGAATCTGTGGAGCATTTGCTATTTGCGCCACAGAATTAATTTTAGTGGAGCATTTTCCCTATATGTGCCACATGATTAAAATCTACATCTAATCGTTTTCCTAGTAGTGTAAGTCATTCTATTCCATGAATATATGCATAAAGCTCAAACTTTATTGAAAATTGTCGAATCCCTGAACCCCTAAACACATAAACCCTAAAACCTGAAACACTAAAGCCTTACACCCTAAAATCCGAAACACTAAACCACTAAACCTTGATCGAGCAGCTGTCATGCACACTTATACATCAAATTAATTGTCAGATACTTTTATTAATTAGGGTAACACCATTCTAGTCGATGAATATAGGGATAAAGCTTGCACATCATTGAAATTCCCTAAACCCTCGACCATAAATAACCCCTAAAACTTAAACCATCAACCCATTAATACTAAAACCCTAAACCCTCAACCCACATACACCCTAACCAAGCATCTATCATGCACTTATAGAACAAAATTTGAGATGCTTTCATTAAATTTAGGGTAACGCGCTCAGTTATATTCCATGAATATAAGCATAAAGCTTGAACATTATTGAAAATTTCCTAAACCTAAACCCCTCAACCTATAGTCAAATCCTAACTAAGCATGTATCATGCACTTATAGATTCAATTTTGAGATACTTCCATTAAATTACGGTAACACCATTCTATTCCACGATTAAAAGCATAAAGGAGCTTGAACATTATTGAAATTTCCTGAAACCACAAAACCCTAAACACTAAACCCCTAAACCTTGACCAAACAAGTATCATGCACTTCTAGATCAAATTTGAGATACTTACATTAAATTCAGCAACGCCTTTATATTCAACGAATATAGGTATAAAGCTTGAACATTATTGGAAATTACCTAACCTCTAAACACTAATAAATAAACTCTAAACCCCTAAATACTAAAACCCTAAACCCTTCAACCCATAATTAAACCCTAATCAAGCAGGGTATCATGCACTTATAGATCCAAATTTGAGATACTTTCATTAAATTACGGTAAAGCCATTATATTCCATAATTATAAGCATAAAGCTTGAACATTATTGAAAATTCCCTAAACCCCTAGAAGATCATGACCAAGCCAGTGTATCATCCACTTGCTCTAGTGGAATGGTGTATTGTAAGATATAAGACAATATAAATCTAAGATAAGAATTAGGGCATATCTGATTCGTAGGATAAAAATGTAGGAATAGGAAAAATGTAGGATTGCAATGTCATGACCAATCTAATCCTACAGTATTCCTATGAACCAAAGTTCGTTTGGCTCCGCCGTAGGAAAAATAAAGGATTCTGAAAAAGATGTAGGAGTGCATGTTTGATTTCCTATGAAATCTAGTAGTAGTTCTTAGGAAAAATTCCTATGGGAATTAATCCTACAAATCAAATGACCATCATAGAAAAATTTCCCATAGGATTTAATCCTAAAAATTTCCTATGCAAATCCTTTGAATAAAATAGGCCCTTACTACTGCGAATGGCCTCTCTTTTGAATAACCTTCCCTCCCGATGTTTGGGAAGAAAGTTTTTGCTCAAAGTCACACTTTTTAAAATTTGGCTAACTACATAGAAAAATGTGTTTAAATTTATAATCCCTAATCAGTATTGTTAGAACTATTATGAAATATACGTTCATATGGTGCGCATTAGATATTGTAGACGTTGGTAATTTTTATCTATATATTTGATCAAATTTTGTATTTGTTTACTTTGACAAATAATTAATACTCATATATGAATTCTAATTTGGAATATATAGAGGGAGTAGTACTACAACAAAGAATATGTCTCAGAGTGGAGGGGGAAACCGAAGAGCAAGAGGGCAACAACAAGGAGGAGTTGAAGGCCGTGCGATATTAGAGCACTCCATGATGATCGGTTTCTAACATGAGGTACTAGAAGTACCATCTTTTATAGCGTACACACTCTACTACTAGAAGGAGTAATAAATTTGCAAAACAAATTTGTTTTTTCTCTCATTCATTGCCTCTCTCACCATCCATCTCTCCTCGGCGACCCCTCGTGCACCGGTCGGCTGATCTCTCCCTCGTCCATAGCCAGGCGCTGCGCTGCACACGTGTGCCTTGGTACGGCTACACTATGACTCTTGTGTGCTTTTCATCTGCCTTGTTGTACACAGGAAGGAACCACTTTAGGCCCTGTAGGAAAATTTCAGTAGAATTCAAAGTTTTCTGGTCTCGTCTGAAATCCATGAATGTTCATACATCATACACCACAATAGCTAATTTCATCCCTAAATTTTTCGAAAAGGGGCCAAATTTTGACTACAATAGACTTTCAGATCGAGATGTTGAATCTTGCAAAACAGTAAGTTTAAATGGTTTAAAACGCACGTGACCTAGCTATAACACACATGTAGTTCCACTCTTTAGTACTTTGAGCAAATTGTCGTAAAGCTAGATTATTGCACGGATATATCGCTATAAATGTTGAAAATTTATGATACCTGGTAATATCAATTAAATAGGCTACACTGGTGGAATTTTAGCCATATATTACCTTATAGTTGCTTCACATAAAAACATTGTTGTCACTTTTATTAACTTACGATAACGCCATTCCATTCCACGATTATAAGCATAAATCTTGAACATTATTGAAATTTCCATAAAACCTAAACCTTAAACCCCTCAAACCTAAACCCTCACCAAGCATGTATCATGCAATTCTAGATAAAAATTTGAGATCTATACTTTCATTAAATTGTGCTAACGCCTTTCTTTTTCACGAGTATATCCATACGACTCGAACATTAATGAAAAATCCCTAAACCCTAACCCCCTAATTCCTAAACCCTAAGCCCTATACCCCTAAACCCTAACCCTGACCAAGAAGGTATATATCATGCACTTATAGATAAAAATTGAGTTATAATTTCATTAAATTGTTTATAAGTCATTCTATTCCCTAAATATAAGCATAAATCTCGAACTTCATTGAAAATTTCTAAATTCCTAAACCCATAGCCCTAAAACCAGAAAAACTGAACCCATAAAACCTAAACCATAAAATCTTAAACACTAAACTCCTAAACCCTGAAAATTAAGCAGCTATCATGCACACTTATATATCAAAGTTTGAGATACTTTTATTAAATTGGGCAACGACATTCTATTCGACGAATATAACCATGAAGCCAGATCTTTGTTGAATATTCCCTAAACCCTAAACAACACATAAAACCTAAACACTAAACCCGTAAATACTAAAACACTAAACCCTTAACCCCTCAACCCATAATTAAACCCTAAACAAGCAAGTTTATCCTACAATTATACATATATACCAATTTGAGATACTTTCATTACATTTCGGTAACGCCATTCTCTTCCATGAATATAACAATAAAGTTTCAACATTATTGAAAAGTTCCTAAACCCCTAAACCCATAATTAAACCCTAACCAAGTATGTATCATGCACTTATAGATCCAAATTTGAAATACTTTCATTAAATTGCAGTAACGACATTATGTTCCACACATGTAAGCATAAAGCTTGAACATTATTGAAAATTCTCTAAACCCATAAACCATAAACCCCTAAACGACCCTGACTAAGCAGCAGGTATATATATCATCCACTTATAGATCAACATTTGAGATATATTTTCATTAAATTATGCTAACGCAATTCCATTCCACGAATCTAAGCATAAAGCTTGAACATTATTGAAAATGCCATAAAACCTAAACCATTAACCATATAAACCTATCTAAACCCTGACCAAACAGGTATCATGCACTTATAGATCAAATTTTGTGATACTTTCATTAAATTGCGCTAACGTCATTCTAATTCATGAAAGCTAAAACATTATTGAAAATTCCCAAAAGTACCCTAATCCCCTAATAAAGCCTAAACCATAAGCCCCCTATATATACCCCTAAAAATCCTAAATCCTTAACCCCTAACCCTAAGCTCAGACATATTATTGAAAATTTCCTAAACCCTAAACCCTAAAATACCCCTAAAAACAAAACCCTAAACCACTAATACTATAAAACCCTAGTAAACCCTAAAACCTGAACACTAAATCCCTACACACTAAAACCCGAAACATTAAACCCCTAATCCTTGACCGAGTTGTTGTCATGCACACTTATAGATCAAATTAATTTGAAGATACTTTTATTATTTAGGGTAACTCCATTCTATTCGACGAATATAGGCATAAAAATTGAACATTATTAAAAATTCCCTAAACCCTAAACCCTAAACAACCCCTAAAACTTAAACCCTAAACCCATAAATAATAATGAATCCCTAACCCTCAAGCCACATACACCCTAACCAAGCATGTATCATGCACTTATAGATCAAAATTTGAGATACTTTCATTAAATTACGGTAACGCCATTCTATTACACGATTAAAAGTATAAAGAAGCTTGAACATTATTGAAAATTATATAAACCATAAAACCCTAAACACTAAATCCCAAAACTGTCAACACCCGGATTTTTAATCCCAGATGCCTATTATGCCATACATCGCAATCCCAGGATTACCATGTTTGTGAGACATAACAGATTGGATATGACAGTACATCATCCATTACAAACCATACATAAGGTATTACAACAAATAAGGGATCACATGATCCAGGCTTAATACAATCAAGCAGCGGAATAACGTAATAATAATGGTAGCGTAGGCGAGACTCCATCTTCATGGTCATAGACAATGTTGACGATGGGAGATGATCCTAGTTATCGTAACCTTCCTGTGGTCCATCCTCCTGATAGTCATCTTCATAGTCTGGCCACGAGAATAGCCATGGACAAAGCCATGAGAACTCTTTAAGTACTTGCAAACTAAGACTAACAAGTGAAGTGGTTTTGAGTAGGAAATACTAAGCTCTAGGTTGTTTTGCAAAAAAGCCAGATTTATCTCTACTGAGTTCAGAAGCAAAGAAAGCTAGTTGAAAGTTTTATAACACCTAAGTGGGAACTTGAATTTCATATCACAACCCGTTTGTGGTCAAGTCATACTCATGATTCATTTCATAAGTCATTTTGAAAACATCTGACGATGGAACTGTTTGGCCAATCCAACTGTCCATAACCGTGGACGCGGCTATTAAAATAGTTTGACACTCTGTAGAGGTGGTACACTTTCACCACAACATTCGATACATCCGTCAGGAACAATATTGAATTCACCATACTCAGTATGCAGATAATCAATCCTAACCTTTCAATTACACGCCCTAGTATAGGCACCTCTCCTGTGAGTTTGGCCTCCCAACCATGACCAACTGTCATCTTGGGCACTGCACAGGTGGATAATCTTCACAAGGTAGCCTCAGTTCAAACCTTGGCCGCAAGGAACCCATACTAAGGTTTATAAATTTCCATTCAAGCCCTACGCAAATTTCGTGTATTGTGGTTGTAAGGTAAAATTGGAATGGTATCGCATCCGAACACAACCATTAGTTTTATAAAGGGCTAAGGCTCATGCCTCAATATTTTCATCATCAAAATCATCTGGTGTTCATAACACATGTCAAAACATTTTAGTAGAATGACTCATCATTCTAAGGTTTTCATAATCATTGTCACCAAGTATTCCCATCTAAATTGATCAAGTTTTATGCTTAGCACTAGCATCTACAAGTGGGGGTGAACACTAATGAGGGGTGGTAAACAAGTGTATCTTATCTAAGTTTAATCTCATGACTCGGGATGACATCAAGATTTATCTAACTTAGGCCAAGTTTTATGCTCTTTATGCTACCTTTAATAATCTTTCTAAGCTCTACAATTTACCAAATAAACTTAACTAGAAAGCTTTGATAAAGAAATAAAATACTAAGCTTGCAAGTAAAACTAGGATTGGGTATTAAGTAGTGTAAGCTTTCTAAGTTGCAAGTGTTAGCTTTCTAAGTAAACTTGTATAGTGAGGCTTGCATAATTGCAAGTATAAGCTTTCTTACATAGCTTTCCTTGTGCAGATCAGGGGTTGAAGTTCTCCTCGGCTTCTTCCTTGTAGTATTCTCCTTCCTCCTCGTATCCTTGGTCGTACTAGCGTCTATAAATAAATACGAGGTACACAATCACCAAACAGTACTTAACTACTTTTATTTGTCACACCAAGGTTTTCACTAGATGATCTAGCATCATCACAAACATTACAATCATCAAAGCACTTGTCTTCTTTATTTTATTTTGGAAAAGTAATTTCTACCCATTGAAAAAGTACTTAAGATTTAATATTCTCCAACTAAAACATGGGATCATGTTGGCACATGTCATCACCACATATTTTAGTACATGGGAATGTGATTTAAAGTGGTGTCACAATTTAATAAGGTTTACCCTTTTATGTTAATTAAATAAAGTGACTAGAATTGCCTATGCGGCATTCTTTTATCACTTGTTCATTATTTATGCAAGTAAACCTAGATATTTTTATATATTCAGAAAGGCCTAGTTAAATGTGATTTTTGATAGTTGGAATCAACTCAAAAGCTTTTGTGGTTGAATTTTGAAAAATGTTTGAATGCAGAAAAGCTTTTGCCTTGTTATTTTTACTATAGGTGATCCACAATTCCAAATGGTTTGAATCCAATGGGCTTGGATTAAGAATTCCAGTACCTTTCGAACAAAATTGGTTTCATGCAATTTGGTTTAGTCAATCGATCTAGGTTAATTTTTGAATCTAGGTACAGAACTAGGTTTGAAACTAAATGAATAAACCTAAATTCAAACTACTGGGTCATGCAGGAATGTAAATGGGCCGGCCCACGGCACACAGCGTGCGCGCGTGTGAGTTTAAGTGGTTATCCCCACCAGTTAGCGAGACAGGAGGGTGCAAAGCGGTACGGGGCAATCTAAACCACACGATCAACTTCTAATCGAATGGCTATGACTTATCGTCTCCGTCGGGCAACTCCGGCGAGGTAGAACCCTAGCACGGCAAGTGGGGGTCTATGGGGGCTCACCGGGGCTCAAGCGAGGGTCTACGACGGGGGCGAACGACAAAGTCGATGACGGCGAACCTCCTGGTACTGGTGGCTTCTCTTGGGGCGGCTTCAATCGCTGGCTCCTTTCTTCCTCCTCTTCGGCAGACTCCGGCCAAATTCGGGCGACCTGTTGCTCGCCTTGCTCTGAGGATGAGGTGGGGTCGTTCTGAGAGAGAGGGGAGTGTGTTGGTGTGAAGAAATCGAACGGGGTGGCCTCTATTTATAGTGCCAAGAGGGGACCGAAGGGCACGGGTAAGATCGTCGTGGTCGTGGTCACAGTGGGCTAATGGCATGGGCGACGGTAGGGGCGGTGCTGTGCTCCCTGGCGAAGCTCAACGGCATGGTCGCGAGGCGTGGGGCGGTGCGAGACGGTCGGAACGCTACGGTGCTCTAGGTGGGTCCGATGGGAATTTTAATGGCGCACGGGCTCTCCTGGTCGCGCGGCGACAAACGGGCGAGTCCTGACAGTTCCTGGGACGGTGGTGATCACGCACGCAAGCGGAGAGGGCGGTGCGCGGTCTATGGGCGCATGTCAAGTGCGGCGCTCTGGCACGCTCTCGGCATGGCACAAAGGCATAGGGCTCGGCGGTTCTAGGGTGGTCCAGTGGCTGGCAGGGCGTTGGCGTTGGACAGGGGTGGCGATGGACGATGGTCAATGTCCCAGACAAGGTGGCTAGGCTTGGTGCTGCTCCTAGCTTGTTGTCGACCATGGGGTGGAAAGGTGAGGCTCGGCATGCTCACCATTGATGGCAATGGCAAGCTCACGGTGAGCTAAAGCTTGTTAACTAAGCTACATGATGTACTAATAGCCTACTGTGAGCTAGAGAGGGAACAATTTAGGCCAAAAACACTGCTCACAATAGTGTTTGTTGTTTGTTTGATTTGTGTTTGCAAGGTGTTTGATGAAATGGCGAAAAGAGATTTGAATTTGAATTTTTGGTTCAAACTTGGTGGGTGTACTAGTTACATACTAGGTAGTCTCGGGTTAGTTGGTTTTGTCAAGGGGCACTATTTTGGTTGGTGCTTGATAATTGGTGATCTTCACATATGATAAAGATTCAATTTTGAATTGTCATTTGAATCACGTTGCCAAATGTTTCTGTAAGTTTTAAAGGTGGGCCTTGGTTCACTTTTGACTTGGTCTAGCAAGGGGTGAAAATAATTAGAATTGTTTTTGTCTGAAATCTTGGACTAGAAACACTCAAAGTGGCCTAGTGAGCAAGATTGGCAAAAATGACCATTTGCTTATTTTGTTTGTTTTTTGATTTCTCTTGATTTGTTTATGCTTGGATTTGATTTATATGATGTTGTTTTCATCTTTGAACCATTCCTTCCTATTTGCATCAATCACACAAGTCCATTCATGCATTCATACAATCATCACATACACACATGCATTCATATGATGTTGATTAACAAAAGTTTTTGTTAACCCCAATTTTGGTGATTGGAATTTGATAATCATTTTTCAATATTTTTGGGATGTTACAAACCTTCCCTCCTTAAACAAAATCTCGTACCTAGATTTGAGAAACAAGAACAAAGAAAACTAGGATTTAAAGAGATCTGTAAACTCTGTCCTGATGTGGTCGTCTCGTTCCCAGGTAGCTTCTTCTTCAGTGTGGTTGCTCCACTGAATCTTGAGAAACTTGATGCTTCGGGTCTTGGTGGTTCTGAAAGCTTCCTCCAAAATACGGATGGGTACTTCGGGATACGTCAGGTCATCGTTGATCTCTATGGTGCACTGATCAATGTTCTTGAAAACTTCAGTCTTCTCCGAGACTTCAAGGCATTTGTGAAGCAATGATATATGGAACACATTATGTACTGCTGACATCTCTTCTGGCAGTTCCAGTTGACACGATACTTCTCCTCAATGATTCAAAATCTTGGAGGGTCCGATATATCTGGGTTCTAACTTTCCTTTGAGCTGGAAACATTGCATTCCTTTCAAAGGAGACACTTTGAGATACACAAAATCTCCGATATTGAAGGCGAGGTATCGATGTCTCTTGTCAGCATAACTCTTCTGTCGGGATTGGCTAGTCTTGAGGTGCTCATGAATCTCGTGAACTTTCTCTTCTGCTTGTCGTAGGATGTCGGGTCCGAAAATCTGACTTTCTCCTACTTCCGACCAATTCAAAGGGGTACGACACTTCCTTCCATACATGAATTCAAATGGGGCTATTTGCAAACTAGCTTGATAACTATTGTTGTACGAAAATTCTGCGAAAGGCATACAGTCTTCCCATTTAGATCCATACTCTAGCACAAAAGCTCTCAACATATCTTCGAGTATTTGATTTACTTGCTCCGTTTGTCCATCTGTCTAAGGGTGATAAGCTGGGCTGAAATCTAGTCTAGTTCCTAATCGTTCTTGGACTTTCTTCCAGAATCTCGAGGTAAATTGAGTTCCTCGATCTGACACGATGTTCTTGGGGACTCCGTGCAAACTGACGATTCTAGTGATGTACAACTCTGCTAGCTTCGAGCTCTGGTAAGTGGTCTTGATGGGTAAGAAATGGGCTACTTTGGACAATCTATCAACTATGACCCAAATAGAGTCATTTCCCCTACTAGAAGTAGGCAAACCGGTGATAAAGTCCATTCCAACAGAATCCCATTTCCATTCCGGAATCTGTAAGGGTTGCAACAGTCTTGCGGGTCTCTGATGTCCTGCCTTAACTATCTGACAAATATCACACTTGGCGATGTAGCTTCCAATTTCTCTCTTCATCTTATGCCACCAAAATTGCTTCTTCAAATCTTGATACATCTTTGTTCCTATGGGGTGGATAGAATAAAGAGTATCATGGGAGTCTTTCAAAATAGCTTCCTTCAACTCTGAATCTGTTGGCACATAGATACGTCCTTTGTACCACAAAACTCCTTCATCTTCGGTGAATCCAGGTACCTTGCCTGTACTGATATGATGTTTGATTCCGTCGATACTAGCATTTCCTTTCTGCGCCTCCTTGATCTTACTGATCAAAGTGGGTTGAAGTTCTATGCTAGCCAAAAATCCTTCACTTCCAAATTCCATTGTAAAGTCTTCCATCTCTTTGTGCAAACTTGGTTGCTCCTTCAGAATCATGGAGTTCAAGCGGCACGGCAATCTGCTAAGGGCATCTGCTACCACATTGGCTTTACCGAGGTGATAGTGAATGTCCAGATCATAGTCCTTGATTAGCTCGATCCATCTTCTCTGCCTCATATGCAGCTCCTTCTGAGTGAATATATACTTCACGCTCTTGTGATCCGAATAAATATCACAACGGTTTCCCATCAGGTAATGCCTCAATGTCTTCAGGGCTAGAACTACAGCTACTAGTTCAAGATCGTGGGTAGGATAATTCTTCTCATGTTGCTTCAGTTTTCGGGATAGATAAGATATTACTTTTCATCCTTGCATCAACACACATCCGAGACCGATCTTGGATGCGTCACAATACACATCAAATGGCTTCGTAATATCCGGCATGATCAAGATTGAGGCTAAAATCAATCTCCTCTTGAGTTCTTGAAAACTTTCTTCACATTTGTCCGTCCATTCGAACTTCTTATCCTTCTTCAACAATTGGGTCATGGGTATTGTGATACTTGAGAATCCTTCTACGAACTTGCGGTAATATCCCGCCAATCCGAAAAATGCACGAACTTGGGTTTGAGTGGTTGGGGCTGGCCAATCTTCAACATCCTTCACCTTTGCAGGGTCAACGCCAATTCCTCCGACTGATACAATATGTCCGAGTAATCCTACTACATGTAACTAGAATTCACATTTGCTAAACTTGGCATACAACTGATGATCCCTACGAGTTCCAAGGATGGTTCTTAGGTGTAGCTCATGTTCTTCTTCTGATTTGGAATAGATCAGAATGTCATCGATGAAAACAATGACAAACTTATCAAGGAAGTCCATAAAAATCTTATTCATGAGGTTCATGAAATAAGAGGGGGCATTGGTTAATACAAAAGACATGACAGTGTACTCATATAATCCATATCTGGTGGTAAAGGCAGTCTTTGGAATAACCTCTACGCGAATCTTGAGTTGATGATAGCCAGTTCAAAGATAAATCTTAGAAAACACTTTGGCACCAGTCAACTGATCAAACAGGTCTTCTTTCTTTGGCAGTGTGTACTTGTTCTTTATGTTAACATCATTCAACTTCCGATAATCCATACACAAACGGTTACCTTCATCTTTCTTGTCCACAAATAGGACAGGTGATCTCTAGGGCGACGCACTTGGTTGAATCAGTCTAATATCTAGCATAGCATCCAGTTGCTTCTTTAGCTCCACTAATTCAGACGGGTTCATACTATATGGTCTCTGGGCTATGGGTCCAGTTCCAGGGATTAATTCAATGATAAACTCGATATCCCGATCTGGGGCATACCGGGCAAAACATCTGGAAATACATCGGTCTATTCACAGACTATTTTGACTTGGTCAAGGGTTAGTTGGGCTAGACTCTTGTTGCACATGAATTGACGGGGCAAGGTTTCAGATACATGTTGTACTGATATTCCAGCTGTATTGGTCATGGTCATGGCTTTCATGGCACAGTCGATTAATCCTTTATGTTTTGATATCCAATCCATTCCTAGTACTACTTCCAAACCTTTAGTTCCGATTACTATTAGATTAGCATAAAAATCTATGCCATGGATTCGAATAGGTACGACCTTGCAAATTTGTCTAGCTTTGGTGGTTGAACCAGGTATTTGAAGGGTGGCTAAGTTGGCTTGACGTTCGACTCTTTCAGCTTCGCGGTCAGAAACCAACATTTGCAAGATCTGTAACATTGGGTCTGGGGATGAAGTGCTTCCTATGCAAGGCATCTGAAGATTGAGATAGATCATGAGAAAAGAGGGAAATTTCTAAGGTTCAGGGTTTTTGAAAAGTTTTTGATGTTTGACTCAGATTTTTCCAGCAACTTGCTTTTCATTTGTTCATTCATAGCACACCATACAAACACACACCACCACAAAGAACAGATGGTTTTAAGAACCATTCTAGGAAACTATGATACAGTGGGACCGGATACAACTCACTAACACTAGTGCTCAAGTGCTACTACTCCTCGGAGTCGGTGTCCTCATTATCCTCATCATCAATGAAGGCGAAGTCATCCTCAACGGTTAAGAAGTCCATGGACTGATCCTCTAGAAATTCATCATTATCACTGAGATAGGAGTAGGGGTCTCCACGGATGTCCTATCCTACATTCTCCCTCTCCTCAAGCTGCATGTCCCTCTCGTGGACGGTCTCCTCCAATTGTGTGATCCTGTGGCGAAGACAGGAAATGATGCGCTCCTTCTTGTCGAGCTGACGGCGACGAGACTGGGGATCCTTCACTAGCATGGCAATGGTCTGATCCTTCTGGGAGGCGATGGTGGACTTGTGGTTGGTGTAGGAACGTGCATTGCCCAACTCCTTCTTCCGGTCATACATCATGAAGCTTAGGTGGTCCAGTTGGTTCTTCAGCTCAGGGTGATATGGTGCCTCTAGTGGTTGTCCCATAGCATCTCTCCTCGGGCATAACTCAAAGCGGGTACCCTTGATCTGGTTGATACTCTGCCCACACAGACGGGCAAGAGTTTCCTGCATGGCCCTGGCAAGTCCATCGAGCCAGTTGTTCTCTCTAATGGTGAACTAAATTCCCTCTGAGGTGGGGGGCTTCAATCTTTCCTCGGAGACTTGCAACAATCAGCCATTGCAATTCCTCTCCTTCCTGATCATTGAGCTGAGCTCCGAAGAACTCGGGGTGCGGATTCTCCAGAAGTTCCAAAAGCTGGTCCAAGTCACGCTCAAAGATGAGATCTCCTCCATTCCCCAATTGATAGAACTTGCTATACTTCACGTCCATCTATAAGAATGTAGGATGAGTAAGTTAGTAGAGTGATCAAGTGTGTCAAATTTTATGTAAGTTTGCAAGAAATTTTTGAGGAACATGAATTTTTATGAAAGAGTCTAAGTGATAAGAATGAGAATAAGTTTTCGTAAATACTCACTTCCTTGGTTTTGAAACTAAGTTTTTGATTCAAACGTCCATTCTAAACTAGGGTCTCCTATGGTCAGGATGGCTAGAGAGCAACTTGTCAACACCCGGATTTTTAATCCCAGATGCCTGTTATGCCATACATCCCAATCCCAGAATTACCATTTTGGCGAGACATAACAGATTTGATATCATAGTACATCATCCATTACAAACCATTCATAAGGTCGTACAACAAATAAGGGATCACACGATCCAGTCTTAATACAATCAAGCAGCAGAATAACGTAATAATAATGATAGCATAGGCGAGAGTCCATCTTCATGGTCACAGGCAATGCTGACGATCGGAGATAATCCTAGTTGTCGTAACCTTCCTGCGGTCCATCCTCCTAATAGTCCTCTTCATAGTCTGGACACGGGAATAGCCAGGGACAAAGCCATGAGTACTCTTTAAGTACTCGCAAACTAAGACTAACAAGTGAAGTGGTTTTGAGTAGGAAATACTAAGATCTAGGTTGTTATGCAAAAAGCCAGATTTATCTCTACTGAGTTCAGAAGCAAAGAAAGCTAGTTGAAAGTTTTATAACACCTAAGTGGGAACTTGAATTTCATATCACAACACTGTTGTGGTCAAGTTAAAGTCATGATTCATTTCATAAGTCATTTTGAAAACATCTTATAGGGACAGTATGGCCAATCCAACTGTCCATAACCATGGAAGCGGCTATTCAAATAGTTTGACACTCTGCAGAGGTGGTACACTTTCACCACAACATTCGATACATCCGTTAGGAACAATCCTGAATTCACCATACTCAGTATGCGGATAATTAATCCTAACCTTTCAGTATGCGGATAATTCACCATACTCTCCTGTGAGTTTGGCCTCCCAACCATGACGAACTGTCATCTTGGGTACTGCACAGGTGTAAAATCATCACAAGGTAGCCTCAGCTCAAACCTTGGCCGCAAAGGAACCCATACTAAGGTATATAAATTTCCAGTCAAGCCCTACTCAAATTTCGGGTATTGTGGTTGTACGGTAAATTTGGAATGGTATCACATTCGAACACAATCATCAGCTTTATAAAGGGCTAAGGCTCATTCCTTAATATTTTCATCATCAAAATCATCTGGTGTTCATAACACATGTCAAAACATTTCAGTAGAATGACTCAGCATTCTTTGGTTTTCATAACCATTTTCACCAAGTATTCCCATCTAAAGTGATCAAGTTTTATGCTTAGCACTAGACACTAAATTGGGGGTAATCACTAATGAGGGGTGCTAATCAAGTGTGACTTATCTAAGTCTAATCTCATGCCTCAGTATGACATCTAGTTTTATATAACTTAGGCCAAGTTTTATTCTCTTAATGCTACCTCTAATATCTTCCCCAAAATATCACAAACACTAACTAAAAGTAATAAAGAGCTTTGATAAATAAATAAAAAGAATAAAGCTTGGAAGTAAAACTAGGATTTGGTATAATAAAGTGGCATAACCAAATATGCCTAAGGCATTCAATAGGTTTAGTGGTATGGTGGGGCTTGCAAGTATTAGCTTGCATAGTCAACTTGTAGTGTTAGGCTTGCTTAGTTGGTAGCTTGCTAAGTTAGCTTATATTGTGAGGCTTGATTAGTTGGTAGCTTGCTAAGTTATCTTGTATTGTGAGGCTTGCCTTGGGTAGTGCAGTGGTTGAAGTTCTCCTCTGCTTCCTCTTCGTATCCTTGGTCGGTACTAGCGTCTATAAATAAAAATGAGGTACATAATCACCAAACAATAATTAACTACATCTAATTAGCACACAAATGTTCACACTAGATGATCTAGCATCATCACAATCATCACATGGAATCAAGACTTAGTATTATTTATTTTATTTTAGAAAAGTAATTTCTACTCATTGAAAACTACTTAAGATTTAATATTCTCCAATTAAAATATGGGATCATGTTAACACATGTCATCACCACATATTTTAATACTTGGGAATGTGATTTAAAGTGGTGTCACAATTTAATAAGGTTTAGCATTATTATTCTAATTAATTAAAGTGACTAGAAATGCCTATGGGGCATTCTTTTATTACTTGTCCATTATTACTACAAGTAAACCTAGATATTTTTATTTATTCAGAAAGGTCTTAACAAATGTGATTTTTGAGAGTTGGAATCAACTCAAAAGCATTTATGGTTGATTTTTGAAAAAAATTGGAATGCAGAAAAGTCTTTGCCTTGTTATTTTTACTATAGGTGATCTATAAATTCAAATGGGTTGAATCCAACGGGGTTGGGTTAAGAATTTCCATATCTTTCTAACAAAATTAGTTTCATGCAATTTGGCTCAGTAAAACTCTTTGAATTGATTTTTGAAGTTACTGTATGAACTAGGTTTGAAACTAAATTGAAAAATCTAAATTTAAACTACTAGGGTGCATGGGAGAGCTAGATGGGCTGGCCCACTGCGCACAGCGCGCGCGGGGGCTGGTTTAAGTGGTTTCCCCACTCGTTAGTGAGACATGGGGTGGAGAAGGGGTATGGGCTGATTATGACCGTAGGATTAGATTAAAGATCAACGACTCACAACCATCGTTCTCATCTGAACAGGACACGACGGGGACGAACCCAAGCACGGACAAAGAGGGTTGGGGAGGCTCACCGGGGCTCAGACGAGGGTCGGCGATAGGGGAGAATGAGGTTATCGACGGTGGTGGTTCTCTTGGTACTGGCGGCGTCTCCTAGGGTGGCCGCAATCGACGGCGCCCTTCTCCTCCTGCTGCGGTGGTCTCCGGTGAAATTTCGGCGACCTGGTGCTCGCCTTCTCCGGGGAAGAAGTGGGGTGGTTCCGAGAGAGAGGTGAGTGAGATGGTGTGGAGAATTGGAGCTAGGGAGGCCTCCTTTTATAGCCGATCGAGAGAGGCCGAGTGGCATGGGCAGAGCTCGTCGGGGTCGGCGTTATAGCTGCTACTGGCATGGCGCGGGGGCTAGGACGGTGCACGGTCACCTGGCGATACTCAACGACTTGATGGCGTGGAAATGGGCGTTCGAGAATGGTCGGAACACGTTGGTGCCCTGAGCGGCACCGACGGTATTTCAACGACGCACAGGTGCTCCTGGTCGTGCGATAGAGAACGGGCATATCTAGGAGGTTCCTGGGGTCGTTGATACGTCCAAAACGTATATACTTTCCCAAACACTTTTGCTATTATTTCTCCTCTAAACTTGTGTGATCTGGATACAACTAACATGGACTGACGCTGTTTTCAGCAGAATTACCTTAGTGTCTTGTTTTTGTGCAAAAAATCAACAATTAGGAAAAATCACGGAAAATATGCCAAAAATTATATTTCACCAGAAGACCCACGGAGCCAGAAGACGAGACGGATAAGGGGACTGGGGGCCCACACCCCTGCCAGGCGCGGGTGGGCCCTGCCCCGCGCCTAGGGGGTGTGGGCACCCCAGGCACCCCCTTGGCCTCCCTCTGCGCCTATAAGTTGCCTTTCGACCTAAAAACCAAGGGGGGT
The DNA here is from genome assembly GCA_916181665.1 of Avena sativa. Taxonomy (NCBI): domain Eukaryota; kingdom Viridiplantae; phylum Streptophyta; class Magnoliopsida; order Poales; family Poaceae; genus Avena; species Avena sativa. Next base: position 144,996,563 of record OV702280.1, read on the forward strand.
TCGATAGTTTTCCAGAAAGAGTTCTGCTCCGACACCGCCACCAGAAACCAAGATTCGGATCCAGAAACTCCGTTCTGGCACCCTGCCGGGACGGGGAATTTGGAGAGGATCATCGTCATCACCAACGCCTCTCCATCAACCATCGATGTTTCCCTCATCCATGAGTGAGTAATCCCCCCTGTAGGCTTGGGGATGGTAGGGATTGGATGAGTTCTATCATGTAATCGAATAATATATGTTAGGGCATAGTGCCTTGTATCTCTATTAGTGTTATTTGACTTTGTTGCAACTTGTTGTGCTTAATGCTTGTCACTAGGGCCCGAGTGCCATGATCTCATATCTGAAATTATTATTGAATCATCATGATAGTATTTTTTGTGATCTTATATGCAAGTTGTGTACACATATCATTGTTCGGATCCAAAGGCCCCAAAGTGACAATAATTGGGACACCCGGAGGGGATGGCTGTGGTGTGAGGATCACATGTGTTCATGGAGTGTTAATGCTTTGCTCCGGTGCTCTATTAAAAGGAGTACCTTAATTTCCAGTAGTTCCCTAGAGTCCCCGTTACCACGGGTTGGCTGGACAGAAGATGTTGTGCAAGTTCTCATTGCGAGCACGTATGACTATATTTGGAGCACATGCCTAGGATTGTTTAGTACTTGGATGCTTGTTATTATTTATCTGCAATGCCCTAGATCTTGAAGTTAAATGTTTAAACTTGTCCATGCAATGCCCGTCCATCCATCCCTATGCCTACCGCACTCGAATCCTACTGTTACCGTTACTATTACTATTGCTCTTGTTTTACTACTGCTTGTTGCTTTGCTGTTGCTACTACAAACTGTTTCTACTGATAAACTTCTGTGAGCAAGAACTATTTCTAGGTGCAGCTGAATTGACACCTCAGTTGTTAAGGCTTGCAAGTATTCTTTGGATCCCCTTGTATCGAATCAATAAATTGGGTAATACTACCCGCGAAGACTATTGCGATCCCCTACACTTGTGGGTCATCAAGACTATTTTCTAGCGCCGTTGACGGGGAGCATAGCTTTATTTGTAAGTTCACTTGGATCTGTTATTGTTCACTACTACTTTCATCATGGGGAAGTCTCGTGATGGAAAGTTCCCTATTTTACCATCCACTACAAGAAGAGGTATAGTCCTAAATACCTCTGTTGCTCTTGATTCACCGTCTGTTATAAGTAAGCTTGTCACACCACCACCACATACTCATGCTACACACACTGCTACTACTGCTGAATCTGAAACTGCTTTTGATGCTCATGATGTTACTTCTATTGTGCTTGATGCGAGTAGTTCCTTTCCTAGACGCTACCATGGCTACTCTAGGAAATACCGAAACTCCTAGTGAAGACACTGTTACACCTGTTATCTCACATGAGTCTAGTGAGAGTTATGATATTAATGATGGTTACATTGAGATCACTAATGAATTTGTTGAAGAGTGCCGAAACACACATGGTTCTAGTGCTATTAAGATTCTCCTTGATTGATGTACAATTATGCATAAATGTTCTCTAATCCTAAGTTTGCCACCTCTCCCATAGATATTAAAGATAAAGATTATGGTTTCTCTCTTGATTTATCTTATTTAGATATTGTTGAGAAAGAACCTTTTTGTGGTACTGAAAATGAGAGTGTTGTGGCTCATATGAATAAGCTTTCTACTATGAGTGCTTTGTTCTCTGATGATTTTAAGATGCATAAGTACTTTGTTACTAAGATTTTCCCTTTTTCACTAAAAGGAGAAGCTAGGGCTTGGTTTAATAGATTACCTCCTGGTTCCATTGATAGCCCTGATTGCTTGATTGCTTCCTTCTTCTAGAAATATTTTCCTCCCAGTGCTAGACATGCTGCTTTGGAGAGACTTTTTGATTTTAAGCAGGGAAAAGAAGAGAAATTTCCTGAGTCATGGACAAGGTTCTGTGCCTTGATTCATGCACATCCTAGATGTCCATTACCTAAAAATGAGCTTCTTGATATTTATTATAATGGACTAACTGATGATTCTAGGACCTACCTAGATAGCTTTGCTGATTGTGTTTTTAGGAAAAGAACTCCTATAGATGCTGAAGAATTAATGGCTAAGATAAGCAAGAATTATGATGATTGGACTTCAACTGAGCTAAATACACCTGAGCCTATTACTCCTGAACCAATTGTGCCTGAACCAGTTCCAACACCAACACCAAAGAAGAGGGGACTTATTGCATTAAATGATGAAGTGATGAAAGAAGCTAAGAGATGTCTAAAGGAGAAAGGTATTAGAGCTGAAGATGTGAAGAACCTACTTCCTATAGAAGAACTATGTAAGCCAATTCCCCACTCATCTACTATTGAGTTACACTCTCTCCACTTTAATGAAGGTGATAATCCCTACGGTAAGCCTCCTGATCAATGTTTAGAGGAACTTGACACATTTATTGTTAAACAAGGTAATTTTAATAAACAAGTTCAAAATCATTTATTGGAAAACTCTAGAGCTATCCATGAGTTGAAAGATATTGTGGAAAGAACATCCAATGATATTAAAATGCTTTGTAAACACTTTCAAATGGTTCAAACCCAACTTGATCAACTTGCTAAGGTACAAAAAGATATGCTAGTTAATGCTTCAGGAGATAAACATGCTTATCGAATTAGAACTAGGAGTGGTATAGCTACTCAAGATCCTTTATATCCTGAAGGACAACCCAAAAGAATTGAGCAGGATTCTCAACAAGGTGAGAATAGTGGTAGTCCTCGTAAGAGAAAGAAAAAGAAACATAAAGTAGTTGAGGAACCACTTGAATCTGTTGTAGATCCTAATAGTATATCTGCCTCTGATGCTGAAAATGAGAGTGGTAATGGTAATAATGATGCTCCTGATAAGGAGGAAGGTGAGGAAGAACCTGGGAAGCACACTAAGAACACTAGGTACACTAAGGAAGATTTTATGGATAATAAACATGGTAAAGAGAGAGAAACTTGGGTGCAGAAACCTATGCCTTTTCCATGTAAGAAACACAAGTCAATGGAGGAAGAACACTACAACAAGTTTTGTGAGTGGATGAAACCTTTATTTTGCAAATTCCTTTGACTGATGCTATTAAATTGCCTCCATATTCAAAGCATATGAAGGATATTGTCTCTAATAAAAGGAAGATTCCTAATGAGGAGATTTCTACTATGCTTGCTAATTATTCCTTCAAGGTAAGGTTCCAAAGAAACTTGGTGATCCAGGTATACCAACTATTCCTTGCTCTATTAAGAATAATTATGTTAGAACTGGTTTATATGATTTGGGAGCTGGAGTTAGTGTTATGCCTTTTTCTCTCTACAAGAGACTCCGGCTAGAGAAGTTGATACCAACCGATATATCTTTGCAAATGGCTGATAAGTCAACTACTATTCCTGTTGGTATATGTGAGGATGTTCCTGTTCAAGTAGCTCATAATTGCTTGGTTCTGACTGATTTTGTTGTGCTTGAAATGCCTGAAGATGATAATATGTCTATTATTCTTAGGAGACCTTTTCTTAATACTGCAGCTGCTGTCACTAATTATAATCAAGGAAAAGTAAGATTCAATATTGATGACAAAGATCATACTATTTATTTCCCCAAGAAGGTTGTTAAGAGCTATTGCCTGAATTCCATTGAAAATATTGAGAGCATCAAGGTTGGAGAAATATATTGTCCCATTCCACAAGAAAATTTTGAAACTATTATGATTGGGACCATTTCTATCAAGTACGAGGTAACATAATCACCTTGTGGAATGCAAAGTTTTGTTTCATATAAGATTGTTTTGGTAACAAGACTTGATCAACCTTGTTAACAAAAGGATTTTAATGAACAAAATAATGTTTTCACTGTGGTTATACTTTCTTTCTTTTACTTTTCTCCTTCCTAGTCTTTGCCTTCCTTTTGCTAGCTTTGGTTTTTATAGTTGTTTGCTTGTTAGTTTGTCTTAGAGATCCTGTAGTTTGGCTTTTGGTTTGCTTTTGCTTCTTCTGAAAAAACTGTTTCTACGAGAAAATCAATTTTCATACCCTGAAAATTGGCCAAAAATAAAGTTTCCCGAAAAATCCTAGAAAATTCAAAATAATTTTTTCCTCAAAAAAGGGGCAGAGAGACACCTGAAGTGACCCAGGGGGACACCCCAGGCCACCACACCCATGGTAGGCGCGGCCTACCTGTGGGCCCCTCCAGGCTGCCTCCTCAAAGCCATCTTCTTTCTCTCTCCCGAAAAACACCGGAAAACTTGCTCGAGCTCGAGTTCTTGCTGTTCTTGCTCGCGATTTTCCATATCCTTGCTTAGCCCCTCTTTGATGCTGATTTATGGTGATATTGTTCCTTGGTATGTGCCTCCTCCACTTGTCCAATTAGATTTGTGATTGGTAGATTGTATCTTGAGTATTTTGCTGCTATAGGTGACAGGGTGTTTGAGCTTGCATGCTTTTTCTATGCTTAGAAACTTTATTTTGATGCATGTGTAGTCCTCTAGCAAGTTCCTATAGTAGTTGCTCATCATTTATCAACTTGGAAATCACTTGGTTTGATGTTTGTCTAAAAATTTCAGCAAGGAAGATGAGTACCTATCCACTGAATCAATATGACTTGATGGTGTCTGAGCCAATGAAGGTTCATCGTGAGGAGGCAGTTTTTCCTTCTGTATACCCATGCCATGAATTTATGAGAACCGCGGGAATCTCCTAGGATTTCCAAACCATGATTGCCAATGCAGGATTGGAACGCTTTATTGAAGGTGAACCATTTCAATTTGTTAAGCTAACCATGGCTTTTGTGCAGGACTTCCGGTTCACTTGGTCTACATCCAATCCCATGGTCCATTACAAAATATATAATATACCTGTCGACCTGCCTTTTGTTGATTTCTGTGTAGCAATTAGAGTACCTCAGTGGGGATCTTGTGAGAAGATCAAGGAGAGGCCCAAGTCACTTATGGATTTATATGCTAAGATTTGCCAAGGTTTTGACTTCTCAAAGGAAAGTGGTAAAATTCGGAACATTCAGTTCCTAGATATTAGATACTTTGTCTATTTCATTACCAAGTGTGTTCTTGCTAGAAATATTGTTAGAAAGTTGTCTTCTTTTGATCTAGATTTTATCGCAGCTGCTCTGAATAGGAATAGATCTTATAGCCTGGGTGCTTTGATCGCTCACCATCTCACCACCAACCGCGAGAAGGGTGGAATTTGTGGAGGTCTCATTGCTTCTAGGTTGCTAGCTTTCCATGGTTTAGAGCCTCACTATTCAGATTATTAGTTCCCCATAGAGAGGCTTGATCTTGAATCCATGATTCAACATGGTTTTGTTTCCTTGGGGGATAATGTGAGAAGTTTGTCACATGAATTATCGTTTTCCCAGCAAGGCCGGAGAAAGGGTAGGACTGAGAAAATAGTTTATTTGCATGCACCTGCTTTGTTGAACTTTGATAACAGGCAAGGATGGTCGCTTACGGAGGAGAAGGTTGACACATATGTGGCAGAGCTCTCCCAGCAAAAGGAGAATGTTGAAGAGGATGCCGAAGACAATTCGGTTCAGCCCTCCAACTTGGGAGAGTCTTCATACCAGCAGCCCTCATTTGATTGGGACGCGTCTTCTTCTTCATCGCAAGCGCCTGACTATGATCATTCCTATGATGACCCACCAGCATAGGGTTACTACCCGCGCTATTGAGCCCCACTTAGGCCAAAAGCCTAAGCTTGGGGGGAGGTATACTGACATCACACTCATCTATATATCATGTTCGGTTGGTTCTTTGTATATCCATTGTTTCGCTTCCTTTTTGGTTCTTGTTGCTTCTTTATCAAAAACACAAAAATACCAAAAATATTTTCGTTGTTTTTCTTGGTTTGTTTATTTGTTTCTTTGCTTTGGTTTGCCTTAAAAGAAAAATCCAAAAATATTTTGCTTTGTTTGGTTTGCTTTTTATTTGTTTGTTTTTGCTTTGTTTGCTTTCTTTAAAAAAATCGAAAACACCATCTTCTTTGGTTTTGTAAGTTCTTCGCAGCGTTTAGCCGTCCTCAGTGGATTTTGGTTTCATGTTATTATTCAAGTCACACAAGTGAAGGGCAATAATGAAGATTAAGACAACTCGAGGTGTGGCAAGAGGCTGGTAACGAACTCTATTTGTTTCATTTTTGTACATATACTCATCATTGTGAGCATGCTTATCATGTTTGTGTAAGGTGTATGTCATTATGGATGCTTAGTAGTTCTTGCTTGTCTATGATTAGCTCCAGCTTGCTAATAGTTTGTAGCATGTCATATGAATGTTTGCTTGCATTGTTTTACTCATATTTTGGTATAATATTGTGGTATCCTCCGCTGACTTCTCATATGAATCGACTTGGCATATGCTCACGCATGCATATGACTAATCAATAGTCAGTAAGCCTCGATGATTTATTTTGCCTCAGAGTTCTTGTATCACTTTCATGCCATAATTAGTCATGTTTTGTTGCAAGCATGATAATGACAGTTATTGCTCTCTTGTCTGTCGCTCCCTCTCTTTTGCTAGCCTTCACTTGCACTTAGTATGAGCTCTACCTATGCTTCCAACACCCCAAAACCAATATTGCCAACTGGGTCCACCATACCTACCTATTAGCATCATTTGCTATTTCAGTGCATATTCAATATGCCATGTTTTCTTCCAAATAAAATGTTTGTCTGTTTTGAGAAAGTTAGTTAGTAAAGCTCTCACGAACTTGATGGCACACTTTATTCCTTGCACTTAATAATCTCGAACCATTGTGACTATTCCATGAAAGTTATATTCTTGCAAATTATATGCTCGGAGTCAGCAGAACCGTGCTGTCACGGGGAACGCTTTCAACACTTTTTGGATATCCTATCCAGTTGATACTTTGCTCTTTTGTTTACGGGTGTCGACAATGTGAAATAAAAGGGGAGCTTGTGAGTTCATGGAGTTTATACATTGTGTTAGAGAAACGCTTGAGCCGCTATCCTAAGCCATGCTTAATCATGGTGGAAACTTGCAGCATCACCATAATGAGCATCTATGAAGCATCCTCAATAAAATGTTATGCATATGGTAAACAAAAAGATTGCTGAGATGCTCATTGTCTGTTTGCCTTGTCATTTTGGTTATGGGAAAGCTCCTGTACCATGTGCAAGGGGTACCTTGTTGGCGGTTCTCTATGATATGCATGTATTTACAATGACAAGAAATTTCAGGTGACCAAAATTGAGTAGCATGCGGAGCGGCCCTCATACTCAAGGGACATGGGATTTCTAGTTTATGGTCTGTTAAGCATATAATTCATACTGGACCTCACTTTTACCTTAACCACATGAAGATGCCTATGATAGGGGCAATGAGAGAGTACCTTCCTTTCAGCATTAGGAAGCCTTTCAAACTTTTCAAAACTGTTTTCACAACCTTGTTGAGTCACCACTTATTCTGTGAGCACCTTCTTGAGAGCATAGTTGTCATTCTTATGTTTGTTCCAAAACATGGTTAATTATGTCATGACTTTGATGCTTGTATCTCTGATATCTTTACTTCTAGTCTTCACTTGAACTTCAAAGGTGCCTTGGCATTTACATAGTGCTCTACAAACAAAGGCAAGCGAGATACCACTCTATCATACCTTACTATGACCATTGCAATGTTGCTTATGTTTATGTTTCATGCTACTTATTAATATTGAGTTGGTTTCTCTTCATAGCTTCCAATGACTATTGAGTAGAATTAGTTGCATACTTCTTATTATGAATGGTTTAAGCATCTACTCTTGTGCTGAGAATATATACATCATATGAAGCAAATGTGTTCGTGAAAGTTTTTTTATCGCACTCGGTTTTCAACTGAATTGCTTGAGGACAAGCAATAAGCTAAGCTTGGGGGACTTGATACGTCCAAAACATATCTACTTTCCCGAACACTTTTGCTATTGTTTCTCCTATAAACTTGTGTGATTTGAATACAACTAACACGGACTGACGTTGTTTTCAGCAGAATCACCTTGGTGTCTTGTTTTTGTGCAGAAAATCAACTATCAGGAAAAATCCCGAAAAATATGCCAAAAATTATATTTCACCAGAAGACCCACGGAGCCAGAAGACGAGACGAAGAAGGGGCCTGGGGGCCCACACCCCTGCCAGGCGCGAGTGGGCCCTGCCCCGTGCCTAGGGGGTGTGGCCACCCCAAGCACCCCCTCGGCCCCCCTCTGCGCCTATAAGTTGCCTTTCGACCTAAAAACCGAGGGGGGTCGATAGTTTTCCAAAAAGAGTTCTGCTCCGCCGCCGCCACCAGAAACCAAGATTCAGATCCAGAAACTCCGTTCTGCCACCCTGCTAGGACGGGGAATTTGGAGAGGATCATCGCCATCGTCATCACAAACGCCTCTCCATCAACCATCGATGTTTCCCTCATCCATGAGCGAGTAATCCCCCACTGTAGGCTTGTGGATGGTAGGGATTGGATGAGTTTTATCATGTAATCGAATAAGATCTGTTAGGGCATAGTGCCTAGTATCTCTATTCGTGCTATTTGACTTTGTTGCAACTTGTTGTGCTTAATGCTTGTCACTAGGGCTGTCACATCCCAAGATTTTCCAAATCTTGTAATGTGAAAAATAAATGAATAAAATAAAACTTTGTTGATTTTCAGGGTGAGAAGAAACTTTTTGATTCCAATTGGAAACCTTCAAACCTATTTTGAACAAATAAATCCTAAAGGGGTTTAAAAAGATAAAACAATTAATAAAGAAAATATTAAATAAAATTACTATTTTGGATCTTTTAATAAAAGATTTGGTTTTCAAAAGAAAAGATAGATTTATAAATAAGGATTATTTATAAAGCCAAATTAAACCTTGGCCAATAATTTGAAATAAAATGTTTTGTTTTGATAAAAATAGTAAAGGTTTATTTAAATAAAATAATAAGGATTTAATATCCAATTTTATTTAAGTAAAGGCTTTTCCCATTTTAAATAAACACAAAAACTAATTTATTTATTTTAAATAAGTTTTCCAAGTATTTTATATTCTCAAATAAAACCTACTGAAGTGTTTTGGTTTATTTTAGATTTCAAAATAAAGTTTTTAATAAAACAAATCCTATTTGATTTAATGACTAGGTCCATTTTATTTAATTATCAATGGACCCTAAAATAAAATTTTTATTTTATTTTAACCAAGTTTTCCAAATATCTTATATTTTCAAATAAAACCTACTGATTTGGTTTTGGAAATATTTAGGTTTCAAATGGAGTTTTTAAATAAATTAAAACCCATTTGATTTATTAACTAGTGTCCATTTTATTTAATTATAAATGGACTCTAAAAAAAACATTATTTTATTTTGGGAATTGGTTTATGTTGTTAAACAGAAACAAAACTCATTACAAGTGTGGTGAATGTTTGAATTGTTTGAGTGTTTGTTTTGTTGTTTGAAATGTTGGTTGAAATTTCAAAACAGAAATTGAAATTGGAAAAAGAAAAAGATTCAGATACAAAAAATATGAGAACGGACTGACCAAACCCAACTAGGCCCAGCAGCCCATTCCAGCCCAACTCCTTTTTCCCACGCACGAAACGTTTTTCACCAGACACAGAACCCGCGCAGTCACTGAACACTGGCCCCCACCTCCACTCCCTTTCTTTCGCTGACGAGCAGACCCCACAGCCAGCTCATCTTCTTCCTCCTCGCGTTGAACTCGCCCAGCCGTTGCTGCCATTGATTTCTCCGGTTGATTACACCTTAATGTCGAGTTAATCCCTCGTCGTGACCATGCACATTTAAATGCCAGCGTCTCCCCTCCATTTCCCCTCTGTCTCCTCCCCCAAGTGTGCCCCCAGGCTGCCGAATTTCACTCGACACCGCCACTGTCCGACGATGCTCCGGCGATGATTCCGGCAGCACCACATCGCCCCTTGCCTCATCGACCACGCACACATACTCCACACATCCTGGCGCATCTTCCCGTGCCACTGGTTCGCCCGCGAGTGCCCCATAACGTCGGCTTCGTCAACCTCAACTCGCCAACGCCGTCTGCAGTTTCTCCGACGACCTCCCTCTGGTAAACCAGACCACCCCGACCCCTCTCAATCACGCACACACCATCGCCGTGTCATTTCGCGTCTGACCATGCGTTTCGTTTGTCTCCTAGTGATCCATAGCACCGTCCTCGACGACGACTGAGCGTGGCCGAGGCGCAGCTCCACTCCGGCGAGCAATTAAGCCCGCTCTAGTGCGCCCCTTGCCAAGACGACTCCATGTTGAGCTTCGACGTCGCCCTGCGATCACTGCGAGCATTCCCCCCACCTTCCATTGCTTCCTGTATCGCCGGCACTGCCACCGTCTGGCCTCTCCGCCGCCAGTAGCCACCGCAGCACCGCCCATCTATGGCTGGCACACTGCGCACCGTGGGATCTTGATCCGACGCTCACGATAGATCCTTAGCCAAAGGGGTACGAGTGATCCTGTGCCGCACGATCTGACTTGATCCAACGCACCAGAGAACGTGATCCAACCGAAACGGTATGGACAAATAGAATTAGGACGCGTGTCACTGGTTTGAGTTTAAACAGAATTTGAAATTAGAATTAGATGCAATTTTGAAAACCTTGTAACTTTAGTTCTACACGTCCAAAATTTACAAACTTCATATAAATGGAATCAGTGGAACAAGCCCTAGCCAACCTTGCCTTTTGTTTAGTAAAAAGCCTCTGGTAAAATGTTTGCTTTTGCAGAAACATTTGTATGCTTGTTAAGAATGTGAAAATTGTTCAAAAATGATTTTGGGGTTAAAATCTTTGGCAAATGGTGTGATTTGAACCTACTGACCATAGGAAACACTTTGTGGTTTCAAAAATATATTTGGTGATGCAAAAGAATGATTCTTTGATTTAAAACCATTTCTAGACAAATAAAAATATAGTTTATTTATCAAAAATGGTTTTGGAAGAAAACTTTTGGGAAATGTTTTGTTTTAAACTCTCTGACCCCAAACACCAAGTTTTATGGTTTGGAAACATATTTGGTGAACCCTATAGATTAATGCCTTAATAAAAATATTTCTACACCACATAAAATGATACTTTGTTTTGAAAATGGTTTTTGAAGTGAAACCTTTTGCAAATGACTTTGACACTTTACAAAATGACCATTGGGTGCTTTAAAATGTTTACGACCCATTAGGAACCACTTATACAAATAAAACAACCCTTTTGCATGCTTGCATGTGTTGTTTTATTATTTTATGTGATGTTTTGCTTGATTGGTAGATTCAGATTGTGCCTTGCTTGATTGATTTGTAGTGACTTGAAGAAGTGTGATTGTTGCAAGGACAAGGAGTGAACTTATACTCTACCAAAAAAGGCAAGTGATGCTTCATACTTTTGTCCCATTACTTTCACTATGCATTAGTGATTTTCTCTAAGTAAAACTTGCATGGAATTTTGCTAAGTATAAACCTTGCTATAGGAAAACCTAGTAGATGAAACCTTAGTGGAAATCTTCCTAAGTTAAGATTCCTATTACTATCAAGCTTAGCCTAGCTAATATAAAACAAGGGTGGATTATATATTCACACTATGGAAAAATTTCTAAGTCTGAGGACTTGTGTTTTGTTTAATAAAACAACTAAGTTAATGAATCACCTGGGTGGAATGGTAATTCCTTGGTGGATTTTGGTTGAGTGGTTCACAAGGCCCATGTTTATGGTTTACCTTGTGTATCTCACTTGTGGATGGCCACCTAGGAACAAAGAGATTTGAGATGTCAAATGTTGAGAAGCTTCAAGTGCAAAAAAGGCAAGTGATGAGAAAAGGGAGACAAGGTTTTGAATATCACTTCTCAGAACAGTGTAGTTAGGCAGAGTTCGTTTTGTGTCTCCAGGTGTTTGATGAAATGGCCGAATGAAATTTATATTTGAATTTTTGGATGAAATTTGGTGAGTGTACTGGTAACATACCGGGTAGTCTCTGGTTGCTTGGATTTGTCAAGATGAACTGGTTTGGTTGGGTTTTGAGAAATGGTGATCTTACCATAGAACTAGATTCAATTTTGAATTGTTCTTGGCATAGATTTGTAATTTTTTTCTGTGGGTTTGCAAGGTAGATTTGGGTTCACTTTTACTTGGTCTATCAAGGGGTGAAACGATTTGGATTTGTTTCTGTTATAAATCTTGGACTAGAAACACTCAAAGTGGTCTAGTGAACAAGTTTGGCAAAAATGACCATTAGCTCATATTGTTTATAATTGAATTTCCATTGATCTGATTCTTCTTGGAAATGATTTAGATGATGTTGTTTTCATCTTTAAACTAATCCTTGCTATTCATAACAATCAAACAAGTCCATACAATCATTCATGCATTCATATTGATTTTAATTAATAAATGTTTTTGTTAACCCTAAATTTGGGTGATTGGAATTTGATAACCTTGATTAATATTTTTGGGATGTTACAAACCTTCCCCCCTTAAACAAAATCTCGTCCCGAGATTTGAGAAAAAAGAAGACTAGGATTTAAAGAGATCTGGAAACTCAGTCCTAATGTAATCTTCTCGCTCCCAGGTAGCTTCTTCTTCTGTGCGGTTACTCTACTGAATCATGAGAAACTTGACACTCCGGGTCCTGGTGGTTCTGAAGGCTTCCTCCAAAATACGGATGGGTACTTCGGGATATGTCAGGTCATCGTTGATCTCTATGGTTCGGTGATCAGTATTCTCGAAAACTTTGGTCTTCTTCGGGACTGCTAGGCATTTGCAAACTAACGAGATATGAAACACATTATGCATGGCTGACATCTCCTCTGGCAGTTCCAGTTGATACGATACTTCTCGGTGATTCAAAATCTTGAAGGGTCCGATATATCTGGGGGCTAACTTTCCTTTGAGTTGGAAACGTTGCATTCCTTTCAAGGGTGATACTTTGAGATACACAAAATATCCGATGTTGAAGGATAGGTCTCGACGTCTCTGGTCAGCATAACTCTTTTGTCTGGATTGGGCGGTCTTAAGGTGCTCATGGATCTTGTGAACTTTCTCTTCGGCTTCTCGTAGGATGTCGGGTCCGAAAATCTAACTCTCTCCTACTTCCGACTAATTCAAAGGGGTGCGACACTTCCTTCCATACATGAATTCAAATGGGTCCATCTGCAAACTGGCTTGATAACTGTTGTTATATGAAAATTCTACGAAAGGCAGACAGTGTTCCCATTTTGATCCATATTCCAACACACAAGATCTCAACATATCTTCGAGTATCTGGTTTACTCGCTCTGTTTGTCCATTAGTTTGAGGGTGATAAGTTGTGCTGAAATCCAGTCTGGTTCCTAATCCTTCTTGGACTTTCTTCCAAAATCTTGAGGTAAACTAAGTTCCTAGATCTGACACGATGTTCTTGGTGACTCCATGCAAACTAACTATTCTAGTAATGTATAACTCTGCTAGCTTCAAACTCTGATAAGTGGTCTTGACTGGTAAGAAATGGGCGACTTTAGACAATCTATCTACTATAACCCAAATAGAGTCATTTCCCCTACTAGATGTAGGCAAACCGGTGATAAATCCATTCCAACTGAATCCCATTTCCATTCTGGAATCTACAATGGTCGCAACAGCCCTGCGGGTCTCTGATGTCCCGCCTTGACTCTCTGACAGATATCACATTTGGCTATGTAGCTTTCGATTTCTCTCTTCATCTTATGCCACCAAAATTTCTCCTTCAAATCCTAATACATCTTCGTTCCTCCGGGGTGGATAGAATAAAGCGTATCATGGGATTTTTTCAAAATAGCTTGTTTCAACTCTAAATCTACTGGTACACAGATACATCACAAAACTCCTTCTTCATCTTTGGTGAATCCGGGTACCTTCCCTGTACCGATACCACGTTTGATTCCGTCGATACTAGCATTTCCTTTCTTTGCCTCCTTGATCTGACTGACCAAAGTGTGTTTAAGTTATATGCTAGCCAAAAATCCTTCATTACTAGCTCCATTCTGAAATCTTCCAATTCCTTGTGCAAACTTGGTTTCTCCTTCAGAATCATGGAGTTCAATCGACATGGCAATCTGCTAAGGGCATCTGCTACCACATTGGCTTTACCGGGGTGATAGTGAATGTCAAGATCATAGTCCTTGATTAACTCTATCCATCTCCTTTGCCTCATATTTAGCTACTTCTGGGTGAAAATATACTTCAGGCTCTTGTGATCCGAATAAATCTCACAACAGTTTCCCATGAGGTAATGCCACCATGTCTTCAAAGCTAAAACTACGGCTACTAGTTCGAGGTCATGGGTAGGATAATTCTGCTCATGATGCTTTAGTTGTCGGGATAGATAAGATGTGACTTTGCCTTCTTGCATCATGTCACATCCCAAGATTTTCCAAATCTTGTAATGTGAAAGGTAAATGAATAAAATAAAATTTTGTTGATTTTCAGAGTGAGAAGAAACTTTTTGAATCCATTTGGGATCTTTCCAAAAACTATTTTGGATCTTTTAATAAAAGTTTTGGTTTTCAAATGAAATAGAAGTTTTATAAATAAAGATTATTTTATAGAGCCAAATTAAACCTTGGCCAAGTTTTTGAAATAAAATGTTTTGATAAAAATAGTAAAGGTTTATTTAAAATAAAGTAATAAGGATTTAATATCCAAGTTTTATTAATAAAGGTTTTACTATTTCCAAAACATCAAAACTTATTTATTTAAAATAAGTTTTCCAAGTATTTTATATTCCCAAATAAAACCTACTGATTTGGTTTTGAAAATAATTAGATTTCAAAAGGAGTATTTAAATAAAACAAATCCTATTTGATTTAATAACAATGGTCTATTTATTTAATTAATAATGGACCCTAAAATAAAATTATTATTTATGGTTTTGGAATTTTGGTTTATGTTACTGAACAGAACCAAATTCAAAGTTGCATAGTGTGGTGATTGTTTGAATTGATTTGAGTTTTGTTTGGTTGTTTGAATTTCAAAACAGAAATTGAATTTGGAAAAAGAAAAAGATTCAGGAAAGAAAAAAATAGAAACAGGCAGCAGCCCACGCGACCAGCCCACTAAGCCTACTACCAGCCCACCTATTTCTCCCTCTGTGAAACGTTTTTCACTTATTAACTGACTCGTGGAACCAATGACAAGTGGACCTTCCCCCTCACTCTTTTTCTCGCTGACCAACCGACCCCACTTTTCCAGCTCACCTTCTTCCTCGCGCAGACGACGTCGGCCGTTTCCTGCCGTTGATGTCGCGGCTTCAATTCACCTTAATGCGGCCACCATTACTCCCTGCGACCACGCGGTATTAAACGCCCCTGTCTCCTCTTCCTTTCCCCTCACGTGCCTCCCTCTCTCTGCCCCCAGGTTGCCTTGAATCGAGCTCGCCCTCTCACTGCTCCGACCATCGTCTCCGACCAATTTCGGCCAAACCTCGCCACCTCCTGCCTCCCCTAGCACACGAGCACACTCCCCACTCCTAGACGCTCCTTCCTGTACCTCTCATTCACCCGCGGGCGCCCCAGAACATCGGAAACCACTTCGACTGAGCGCCGCCGTGTCTGCTACTCTCTCCGGCGACGTCTCCTGTTAAGTCCAGACCACCCCGCGCCTTCTCGTTCATGCACGCGTCATCTCCTTGATCGTACGAGTCTAACCATGCTTCTTGTTTGCCCTCTCGTGACCCGTAGCACCGTCCTCGACCTCGACCGTGTGCAACCGTCGCCAGACCTAACTCCGGCGAGGAATTCCTCCTGTCCTCGTGCGCCCCATGCCCAGACGACTCCAAGTTGAGCTTCGGCGTCGCCCTGCGATCATTGTAAGCATCTCCCCACCTTCCCTTGCTTCCTGTTTCGCCAGCGCCGCCACCATCTGATCGCACCGCCGCTCGCCGTTGACCTTGCGCCGCCAGTTCTTGGCTAGTGGATAGGAGCCGTCCGATTTAGATCGAAGAGACACGATAGAACCACTTAACAGCGAAGGGGTACGCGACTAATGCCGTGCGATGCAACTTGATCCAACGGCCTACAGCACGTGATCCACCCGAACCGGTACCAGCGAATAGGAAAGCGACGCGTGGCCAGACTTTGTTTAGAACTGAATTTGAAATCTGATTAGAATGTGATTTTGAAAACACTATAACTTTTGATCCACACGTCCAAAAATTGCAAGCGTTATATCGTTGGAATCAGTGGAACAATCCCTAGCTAACCATGCAATTTGTTTAGTAAATAGTATCTGTTAGATTGTTTGTTTTTGCAGAAACATTTGAATGCTTGTTTAGTTTAGAAAAATTATTCAAAAATGTTTTTGAGGTTGAAATCTTTGCACATTAGTTTGTGATGAACTTACTGACCCTAGGAACCAACCCATGGTTTTGAAAATGGATTTTGTGAAGTTTAGGATGGATTAATTGGTTTAGTCCATTTCTAGCCAAATAAAAATAATGGTTTTGTTATGAAAATGTTTTTGGAGTAAAAACTTTGGGAAAATGTTTTGGATCAAACCTACTGACCCTAAACACCAAGTTTTGAGAAACAACAACTTATTTGGTGAACAACTTAAAGTTGTTGCTTTGATAAAAATATTTTCCACCACATAAAAATAATGATTGGGTTTAAAAATAGTTTATGGACAAAACCCTTTTGCAAATGACTTTGCCACTTTGGAAAATGACCAACTTGAACCTTACAAAGTTTAGAAACCTAGTGGAGACCATCTTTGCAAACAAACCAATCTCTTGCATGCTTACATGCATGACTTAGATCCCATTGTTTTGTGTGTGTGAAATTTTTTGGTGGATTATTGGTTTGGAATGCTAGTTGATATTGTGTTTGCTTGATTGATTGTAGTGAAGTTAGAAAAGTGTGGGACTAGCAAGATCAAGGAGTGAACCATCATTCCCTACCAAAAAGGCAAGTGACACTATCATCTAAAAGTCCTACTATTTTCATTATACTTAGTGGATTTTGAAAACATGCATGAAAAGAATTTTTATACTTATGCTATGCTAAATCCTAATAGGATTCCCTATACATTCCTTAGTGAAAACAATGTAGTTGTTACATGCTTAGCCATGCTATATTTTGAAAAGAGATACATGTTGAGATTTTTATGAAGTTGAGAAAAGGACTTGTAATTTATATAATAAAACAAGGACTCAATGAACCACCTGGGTGGCCAAGGATACTTTGAGTTTTGGAGAAGGTGGCAACAAAAGGAACCATGTCTATGGAAATCTCTTTGTGTTGTGCTCCAAAGGAAACCACCCAGGAAACTTAGAGATTGAACATGATTCTCCAATTGTGGCTTTCGTGTGCAACCACATGCTATTTATGGCTCTGGCTTAGTCAACTACATTGGGAAGACATATGCATTGTCTTCAGGCTACTGGACATGAGGACCTGGAATCCTACATGGGTACTTCAAGACAAGCTAGCAATGGTGTATGGGAGGACCCTCTGGAAATACTTCGTCACATTCTCAATCTGCCAGTACTCCATCTTGGTGAGCACTAATCCAGTGGACACTGGTGGCAACAAGATGGGATTGTGACATGTGGGTAAAGTGTGCAACTTCTGCAGAAGATAATAAAATCTAAGTACTTAGCCGTGTCCCCGGTTATGGACAATACTGAGCAACTAAAGTTTGAAGCTATGGGAAATCTCGACATTCTAATTTCTAAAAGAAAACTTATAAAACTTGATGCACTTGGGGGTACCAAGGAGCTCAAGAGATTTTGATAACACTTGATGCACTTGGGGTTAGCAAGGAGCTCAAGGGATTTTTGACAAGGACTTGAACACTTGGGATTTTACCAAGGAGTTCAAGGATTTTTGAAAAGGAGATTTGACAAAGGACCAAAACCATTTTTAAAAGATAGGATAAATTATTGCTTTATGCAAATGAGCCTAAAACTCTACTTAGCCAAATATGCATGTAATGATAGAATCCACTTATATTCCACATAGTAGTGAAACTTGCCAATACAATTCAAATGTATTGACCCTTGTGGCTGTAACTTGTAATGTTGCAGGTTTGATTGATTTTAGTGAAGATTGATTGATTAGGATTACAAAGTCTACAACCAACATCTTCCTGTGGCACTTTGAAGATGAAGGACCCATGCTTATATTTATTCCGCTGAAATGTAATGTAATAGCCAAATGAGCTATGTAAGATGTAATAAAATTATGTTATTCCTGGTTATAAAGTTATATTATGACCTTTGTTTCTTGATATTACATCTTAACTGTGGATGCTAGCTATTGATCCAGGGACTAGCATTGTAAACACAGGGGACTCCACCTTATATTGTTTAAAGGTTGGGACACTCCCTCTACAGATGGTATCAGAGCATTGTGTTGCCTGTAGGATTTGTAAACCTAGGATTGGACAAAACCCTTAGAAAAATAGGAGTTGTATTTGTTCCAAAACTTATTTACAAACAATCTTGTAAACTCTTTCCTCAACCATTTTGGTTTCAACTCTACATCTCTTCTACTTCAACTTGATGGAAAAACCTACCCCATGACCCAGGACTTCACCATGTACAAAGGACTTCTTCAACTCTAATGACTTCAACTTCTTCAACTCTAATGACTTCAACATCTTCAGCATATTTACCAAGGACTTACAACATGGATACCACTAAGGACTACAAGTGAGACAAGGAAATTTTGCTCAAGATTTAGAGACTAAGGGAATGCAAAATTTAGAAGGAGGCCACATCACTTGAAGTTTTGTGACCAAGGAGTTTTCCAAAGGAACCATGATCCCAAGTAAGAGGAAGAAACCAAGAATGATGGAAAGATCACAAGTGAACCATATAGATGGACCACCATATTATAAGTCAAACACACCAACTTACGTGGTGTAACAAAAATATTTTGTTGCCTAAGTATGTGCTTGAACTTTGTTGTTTGAGTGAAAAGTTGTTTGTGAATGCTTGCACATTGCTTGAGTGAATTGTGATGTGTGTGATTAGAATTATTTCCTTAGAAAACCTTTTGCCTATTCTAATCTCCATTCAACCCAAACAGATGACTTCTCCAGGAAACTCTAACATCAAGGTTGATGACACCAACACCAACCAAGAGGACAGCATGAAAGAGCTCATAGCAACTCAGAACCAGTTGAACCAAGTGACAACTCAATTCATAGCCAACACTAGTGGAGAAGATCCAACCCTGCAAGGATTTTTGGAAACTCAAGGCCAACTGATGCTTAAGGTGACTGATCAAATGATCAAAATGGAAGAAAGCTATTCCAAAAGAGTCTTTGACAACAAGGATGACAGAAATGTTATTCTAGATGGAGCCCCAGCTTGCATTATTTGTGGAGACAAGGATCATACTTCCAAGGAGCATGGAGATCAATGCCCCAACTGTGAAGAGAAACATCCTGTTGGACAATGTCCCACCTCTCAAGCTACTTGCTACCTATGTGAAGGAAACAACCATGTTCCTATCCAATGCCCCATCTATTCCATTGTGGAACAAAGGAAACAAGGTGGAGTGCAACAAATGATTGCAAACCATCAAGAAGGATCCAAGTCTACCAAGAAGGTTGATGACAAAGGAAAAGGACCACTTATACCTCCAAACAAGACAACCCAATTCAAAGGACCAAAGAAAGGGCCTATGAATTATCCAAAGAGCAAGAGAAGGCCCAGGAAACATGTAGACATTCCTACCTACCAGATAACTTATGAACAACATGAACTGGATGCACTCTTAGCTTTGGAGAAGCCCAAAAAGCAAAAGAAGGACAAAATCCATGTGCAATGTCATAAGTGTAAAGAAATGGGACACTATTCCAGTGAATGCCCAGAGAACCAGAAGAATAAGGATATTGGCCAAGTGGTGTGCAACAACTACAAAGAGCTAGGCCATTATGTAGCAACTTGTCCACAAGATCCACGTAAAGAACTCAAGGACATCAACTGTTTCAATTGCAAGAACCCAGGACATTATGCAAGCAACTGTCCAGAAAAGATGAACAAGTTAAACAAGCCTATGGAGAAACTCAACCTTGGCCCATGAGTCAAGCATGGAAACCAAGGAACAATGCAAATGATTGCCTAGAGAAGTTTCCCCAGGATCCCAAGAAGTCCAATATGTAATTTTGTTTGAAATTTTTAAGGGTGGTAGTATCCTAGTTGTTTTTTAGCCTACTTGTAACCCTAGCTTTCCCAAATCTCGGGACGAGATTTATTTTAAGGGTGATAGCCTGTCACATCCCAAGATTTTCCAAATCTTGTAATGTGAAAGGTAAATGAATAAAACAAAATTTTGTTGATTTTCAGAGTGAGAAGAAACTTTTTGAATCCATTTGGGATCTTTCCAAAAACTATTTTGGATCTTTTAATAAAAGTTTTGGTTTTCAAATGAAATAGAAGTTTTATAAATAAAGATTATTTTATAGAGCCAAATTAAACCTTGGCCAAGTTTTTGAAATAAAATGTTTTGATAAAAATAGTAAAGGTTTATTTAAAATAAAGTAATAAGGATTTAATATCCAAGTTTTATTAATAAAGGTTTTACTATTTCCAAAACATCAAAACTTATTTATTTAAAATAAGTTTTCCAAGTATTTTATATTCCCAAATAAAACCTACTGATTTGGTTTTGAAAATAATTAGATTTCAAAAGGAGTATTTAAATAAAACAAATCCTATTTGATTTAATAACAATGATCTATTTATTTAATTAATAATGGACCCTAAAATAAAATTATTATTTTTGGTTTTGGAATTTTGGTTTATGTTACTGAACATAACCAAATTCAAAGTTGCATAGTGTGGTGATTGTTTGAATTGATTTGATTTTTGTTTGGTTGTTTGAATTTCAAAACATAAATTGAATTTGGAAAAAGAAAAAGATTCAGGAAAGAAAAAAATAGAAACAGGCAGCAGCCCAGCCGGCCAGCCCACTAAGCCCAGTACCAGCCCACCTATTTCTCCCTCTGCGAAACGTTTTTCACTTATTAACTGACCCGCGGAACAAATGACAAGTGGACCTTCCCCCTCACTCTTTTTCTCGCTGACCAACCGACCCCACTTTTCCAGCTCACCTTCATCCTCCGCAGACGACGTCGGCCATTTCCTGCCGTTGATGTCGCGGCTTCAATTCACCTTAATGCGGCCACCATTACTCCCTGCGACCACGCGGTATTAAACGCCCCTGTCTCCTCTTCCTTTCCCCTCACGCGCCTCCCTCTCTCTGCCCCCAGGCTGCCCTGAATCGAGCTCGCCCTCTCACTGCTCCGACCATCGTCTCCGACCAATTCCGGCCAAACCTCGCCACCTCCTGCCTCCCCTATCACAAGAGCACACTCCCCACTCCTAGACGCTCCTTCCTGTACCTCTCATTCACCCGCGGGCGCCCCAGAACATCGGCAACCACTTCGACTGAGCGTCGCCGTGTCTGCTACTCTCTCCGGCGATGTCTCCTGGTAAGTCCAGACCACCCCGCGCCTTCTCGTTCACGCACACGTCATCTCCTTGATCGTACGCGTCTAACCATGCTTCTTGTTTGCCCTCTCGTGACCCGTAGCACCGTCCTCGACCTCGACCGCGTGCAACCGTCGCCAGACCTAACTCCGGCGAGGAATTCTTCCTGTCCTCGTGCGCCCCTTGCCCAGACGACTCCAAGTTGAGCTTCGGCGTCGCCCTGCGATCATTGTAAGCATCTCCCCACCTTCCCTTGCTTCCTGTTTCGCCAGCGCCGCCACCATCTGACCGCACCGCCGCTCGCCATTGACCTTGCGCCGCCAGTTCTTGGCTAGTGGATAGGAGCCGTCCGATTTAGATCGAAGAGACACGATAGAACCACTTAACAGCGAAGGGGGACGCGACCAATGCCGTGCGATGCAACTTGATCCAACGGCCTACAGCACGTGATCCACCCGAACCGGTACCAGCGAATAGGAAAGCGACGCGTGGCCAGACTTTGTTTAGAACTGAATTTGAAATCTGATTAGAATGTGATTTTGAAAACACTATAACTTTTGATCCACATGTCAAAAAATTGCAAACTTTATATCGTTGGAATCAGTGGAACAAGCCCTAGCTAACCATGCAATTTTTTAGTAAATAGTATCTGTTAGATTGTTTGTTTTTGCAGAAACATTTGAATGCTTGTTTAGTTTAGAAAAATTATTCAAAAATGTTTTTGAGGTTGAAATCTTTGCAAATTAGTTTGTGATGAACTTACTGACCCTAGGAACCAACCCATGGTTTTGAAAATGGATTTGGTGAAGTTTAGGATGGATTAATTGGTTTAGTCCATTTCTAGCCAAATAAAAATAATGGTTTTGTTATGAAAATGTTTTTGGAGTAAAAACTTTGGGAAAATGTTTTGGATCAAACCTACTGACCCTAAACACCAAGTTTTGAGAAACAACAACTTATTTCGTGAACAACTTAAAGTTGTTGCTTTGATAAAAATATTTTCCACCACATAAAATAATGATTGGGTTTAAAAATAGTTTATGGACAAAACCCTTTTGCAAATGACTTTGCCACTTTGGAAAATGACCAACTTGAACCTTACAAAGTTTAGAAACCTAGTGGAGACCATCTTTGCAAACAAACCAATCTCTTGCATGCTTACATGCATGACTTAGATCCCATTGTTTTGTGTGTGTGAAATTGTTTGGTGGATTATTGGTTTGGAATGCTAGTTGATATTGTGTTTGCTTGATTGATTGTAGTGAAGTTAGTAAAGTGTGGGACTAGCAAGATCAAGGAGTGAACCATCATTCCCTACCAAAAAGGCAAGTGACACTATCATCTAAAAGTCCTACTATTTTCATTATACTTAGTGGATTTTGAAAACATGCATGAAAAGAATTTTTATACTTATGCTATGCTAAATCCTAATAGGATTCCCTATACATTCCTTAGTGAAAACAATGTAGTTGTTACATGCTTATCCATGCTATATTTTGAAAAGAGATACATGTTGAGATTTTTATGAAGTTGAGAAAAGGACTTGTAATTTATATAATAAAACAAGGACTCAATGAACCACCTGGGTGGCCAAGGATACTTTGAGTTTTGGAGAAGGTGGCAAAAAAGGAACCATGTCTATGGCAATCTCTTTGTGTTGTGCTCCAAAGGAAACCACCCAGGAAACTTAGAGATTGAACATGATTCTCCAATTGTGGCTTTCGTGTGCAACCACATGCTATTTATGGCTCTGGATTAGTCAACTACATTGGGAAGACCCATGCATTGTCTTCAGGCTACTGGACATGAGGACCTGGAATCCTACATGGGTACTTGAAGACAAGCTAGCAATGGTGTATGGGAGGACCCTCTGGAAATACTTCGTCACATTCTCAATCTGCCAGTACTCCATCTTGGTGAGCACTAATCCAGTGGCCACTGGTGGCAACAAGATGGGATTGTGACATGTGGGTAAAGTGTGCAACTTCTGCAGAAGATAATAAAATCTAAGTACTTAGCCGTGTCCCCGGTTATGGACAATACCGAGCAACTAAAGTTTGAAGCTATGGGAAATCTCGACATTCTAATTTCTAAAAGAAAACTTATAAAACTTGATGCACTTTGGGGTACCAAGGAGCTCAAGAGATTTTGATAAAACTTGATGCACTTGGGGGTACCAAGGAGCTCAAGAGATTTTGATAAAACTTGATGCACTTGGGGTTACCAAGGAGCTTAAGGGATTTTTGACAAGGACTTGAACACTTGGGATTTTACCAAGGAGTTCAAGGATTTTTGAAAAGGATATTTGACAAAGGACCAAAACCATTTTTAAAAGATAGGATAAATTATTGCTTTATGCAAATGAGCCTAAAACTCTACTTAGCCAAATATGCATGTAATGATAGAATCCACTTATATTCCACATAGTAGTGAAACTTGCCAATACAATTCAAATGTATTGACCCTTGTGGCTGTAACTTGTAATGTTGCAGGTTTGATTGATTTTAGTGAAGATTGATTGATTAGGATTACAAAGTCTACAACCAACATCTGCCTGTGGCACTTTGAAGATGAAGGACCCATGCTTATATTTATTCCGCTGCAATGTAATGTAATAGCCAAATGAGCTATGTAAGATGTAATAAAATTATGTTATTCCTGGTTATAAAGTTATATTATGACCTTTGTTTCTTGATATTACATCTTAACTGTGGATGCTAGCTATTGATCCAGGGACTAGCATTGTAAACATAGGGGACTCCACCTTATATTGTTTAAAGGTTGGGACACTCCCTCTACACATCAACACATATCTGAGACCGATCTTGGATGCATCACAAAACACATCAAAAGGCTTCGTGATATCCGGCATGATCAAGATTGGGGCTGAGATCAATCTCTTCTTGAGCTCTTGGAAACTTGCTTCACATTTGTCCATCCATTCAAACTTCTTATCCTTCTTCAACAATTGGGTCATGGGTCTTGTGGTACTCGAGAATCCTTCTACGAACTTGCGGTAATATCCCGCTAATCCGAGAAATGCACGAACTTGGGTTTGAGTGGTTGGGGCTTGCCATTCTTCAATATCCTTAACCTTGGCAGGTGTACTGCCAACACGATATGTCCGAGGAATCCTACTTCCTTTAACAGAACTCACATTTGCTAAACTTGGCATACAACTTATGCTCCCTAAGGGTTTCAAGGATGGTCCTTAGGTGTAGTTCATGTTCTTCTTCTAATTTGGAATAGATCTGAATGTCATCGATGAAAACAACGACAAACTTATCTAGGAAGTCCATAAAAATATTATTCATGAGGTTCATAAAATAAGAGGGGGCATTGGTTAATCCAAAAGACATGACAGTCTACTCATACAGTCCATATCTGGTGGTGAAGGCAGTCTTTGGAATATCCTCTGCGCGAATCTTGAGTTGTTGATAACCAGCTCTAAGAACAATCTTAGAAAACACTTTGGCACCGGTCAACTATTCAAACAAATCTTCTATATTTGGTAGTGGGTACTTGTTCTTGATGGTGACATCATTCAGCTTCCGATAATCCGTGCACAAACGGTTACCTCCATCTTTCTTATCCACAAACAATACAGGTGATCTCCATGGCGACACACTGGGTTGAATCAGGCCTATCTCCATCATAGCATTTAGTTGCTTCTTCAGCTCAACTAGTTCAGATGGGTTCGTGCTATAAGGTCTCTGAGCTATGGGTCCAGTTCTAGGGATTAGTTCAATCATAAACTCGATATCCCGTTCTGGGGGCATCTGGGCAATACAGCTGGGAATACGTCGGGGTATTCACAGACTACTCTGACTTGTTCAATGGTTGGTTGGGATAGACTCTTGTTGCACTTGAATTGACGGGGCAAGGTTTCAGATACATGCTCTACTGATACTCCAGTTGTACTAGTCATGGTTATGGCTTTCTTGGAACAGTCGATTAATCCTTTATGTTTCGACATCCAATCCATTCCTAGTACTACTTCCAAACCTTTGGTTCCAAGTACTATTAGATTAGCGAAAAATCTATGCCATGTATTATGATAGGTACTTCCTTGCAAATTTGTCTAGCTTTGGTGGTTGAACAAGGTATTTGAACTATCATAACATGCTTCAATTTTGTTGGTTGAATCTTACTAGTGCATGCAAATTCTTATTTAACAAACGAGTGCGATGCTGCAGAATCAAACAACACTCTTGCAAGTACTGAGTTAAAAGAAAACATACCCAGCACGGCATCTAGCGTTTCTTTGGCTTCTTCGGCATTCATGTGAAACAGACAACCGTTGCGGTTGAGCGAATTCCCTAGGGCAAATCTTCTTCCAGGCTGAACACGGCGCTGCTGCTGAGCTGGGGCATTCACATTGGGGGCTGCTGCAAGCTTCTTGGGGCACTTATTGGAGTAGTGACCCTTGGTTCCGCATTCATAACAAGTCACCTGAGACTTGTCCTTTCCTGCGACAGGCACAACATTGCTTCCAGTTATTGGGGCAGTATTGGGGTTGGTGGGGTTGTTGACTTTGGGCCGTGCACGATTGAAATTGTTGGAGTTGTCGGGGTTGTTGTTGTGGTTTCCTCCGGGCCTTGGGTTTCCTCCTCCACAGTTGGGATAGTTCGGATGGGTCATCGGGGGTCTATTGTTTCTTGGGGAAAATCCTGCAGACGGGTTGGGGCGATACTTTGGGGTATGGTGGGTTCCTGGTTGACGCATCATTCGACGCTTGCGATTCTCATTGGCTTGGTTGATCTTGCCTTCCATCTGGGAAGAATCCACTAAGGCTTCAATGTCAGTGAAAGGAATGTTGATTAACACTGTCTGCATCTCATCATGCAAATCACTCAAGAATCTCTCCTTCTTCTTGTCTTCAGTGTCAATCTCATCTAGTGCATACCTAGCTAATGACATAAATTTGTCACGGTACTCAACTACTATCATCCTCCCTTGCTTTAAGTCTTTGAATTCATCTCTCATCCTCTTGATTAAACCCGGTGGCACATGGGTTCGGCTAAACTTGAGTTTTAATTCATCCCAAGTCATCATTTTCCTCCATTCATGGTGCAAACGCTATTCCACCAATCTCTTGCATCTCCTGCTAGATAGTGGGTGGCAAACAGTACTTTCTCATTGGCCTCGACTCCTGTGACTTCTAAGTTGTTCTCCATGGTCTGCAGCCAGTCATCAGCATCTAATGGCTCTTCAGACTTACTAAAGATGGGTGGATTGGTGTTCTAAAAGTTCTTGAGCTTGGATCCATGGTTGTCCTGGTTTCCATGGCCTTGATTGTTATTGGCCATCTGAGCTATGTCTTGAAGGGTGTCTAAGTTGGCTTGATGTTCGGCTCTTTCAGCTTCACGGTATGAAACTAACATTTGCAAGATTTGCAGCATCGGGTCCGGGGATGAACTGCTTCCTCCGCGAGGCATCTGAAGATTGAGATAGATCATGAGACAAGAGGGAAATTTCTAAGGTTCAGGGGTTTGTTTTTGGAAAAGTTTTAAAACTTTGAGTTTGAGTCAGGTTTTTCTAACTAGAAACTTGCTTTCATTCATTCATAGCACACATTACAAACACACACCACAATAAGGAAATAGATGGTTTTAAGAACCATTTTGTGAAACTAAGATACAATGGGACCGGATACAACTCAACCTACGATAGTGCTCAAGTGTTACTACTCATCAGACTCTGTGTCTTCATCATCATCAATGAAGGCGGAGTAATCATCATCACTGTGGAAGTCCATGGCTTGATCCTCTAGGAAGTCATCATCATCACTGATGTAGGAGTAAGGGTCTCCACGGATATCTTCCCCTACATTCTCCCTCTCCTCAAGCTGCATGTCCTGCTCGTGGATGGTCTCCTCCAAGTCTGTCACTTTGTGATGAAGGCGAGCAATAATGCGATCCTTCTTGTCACGAAGACGACAAAAGGTCTTGCGCTCCTTTGCAAGGATGGCGATGGTCTAGTCCTCCTTGACAGCGATGGCATAGTTGTGGTGGGCGTAGGAGCGGGCATTTTCCAACTCCTTCTGCCTATCATAAAGCATGAAGCTGAGATGATCCACCTCATGCTTCAGCTCGGGGTGGTATGGCACCTCCAATGGTTGTCCCATAGCATCACGCCTTGCATAGAACTCAAAGCGGGTGCCCTTGATCT
Organism: Avena sativa; assembly: GCA_916181665.1. Taxonomy (NCBI): domain Eukaryota; kingdom Viridiplantae; phylum Streptophyta; class Magnoliopsida; order Poales; family Poaceae; genus Avena; species Avena sativa. Next base: position 145,024,203 of record OV702280.1, read on the forward strand.
GATTGATGCTTTTCCCACGCATATGGGCAAGAGCTTCCTGCATAGCCCGAGCGAGTCCATCTAGCCAGTTGTTCTCTCTTAAGTTGAACTGGATTCCCTCTGAGGTGGGGGCTTCAATCTTCCCTCTAAGACTTGCAACAATCACCCACTGCAATTCTCCTCCTTGCTGATCATTGAGCTAGGCTCCGAAGAACTCGGGGTGCAGGCTCTCCAGAAGTTCCGAGAGTTGGTCCAAATCACGCTCAAAGACGAGCTCTCCTCCATTGCCCAACTGATAGAACTTGCTATACTTCACGTTCATCTATAAAAATGTAGGATGAGTAAGTTAGTAGAGTGATCAAGTGTGTCAAATTTTACGTAAGATTTTGCAGAATTTTTTAGGAACATAAATTTTCTTGAAAGACTCTAAGTGATAAGAATGAGAATAGGTTTTCATAAATACTCACTTCTTTTGTTTTGAAACTAAGTTTTTGATTCAAGCGTCCATTCTAACTAGGGCCTCCTATGGTCAGGGTGGCTCTGATACTAACTTGTCAACACCTGGATTTTTAATCCTAGATGCCTATTATGCCATACATCGCAATCCCAGGATTACCATTTTTGCGAAACATAACAGATTGGTACCATAGTACATCATCCATTACAAACTATAATAAAGGTCTTACAAATAAAGGATCTCATGATCCAGTCTTAATACAATCAACACAGCGGAATAATATAATAACGGTAGCATGGGCAAAGCTCCATCTTCAGGGTCACAGGCAATGCTGACGATGGGAGATGACAAAAATTGGCTAAAATTCCTGATGAGTTTAAGGTGTCCAGAAAAATTCGTGAACACTGTTGTAGTTTTAGGACAGATTTTATCCATTGCTTTTATGATTGTAGGTTCACCCCCAAACGAATATTAGTCAATGTAAAACTATTTTGTGGATGGTATGCCACTAAAACAAAACTTCTGGAACATATATAAAACTATTTTGGTTACAATGATTGTTTGCTTGTGTGCCAATTGTTTGCTTCATATAGTTATGGGTAGTATTACTTCTCTAGTCTTTCTATCTATAACTTATCTATGTTGTCCCAAACAGATGTGGCCTCGACGTCAACACACTGAGATGGAGCAACTGATAGCAGCACAGGCATAGCTAGCACAGGTGATGACCCAATTCATGGTTGCCAACAACAACAACAACAACAACAACAACAACAACAACAACAAAAACAAAAACAAAAACAACAACATAAACAAACAACAACAACAACAACAACAAACAACAACAACAACAACAACAACAACAACAACAACAACAACAAAAACAACAACAACAACAACAACAACAATGGGAACAACTACAACAACAACAACAGGAACAACCAGCCCTAGGAGGATGCTCTCACCAGGTTTCTGAAATTGAGGCCAGCTAAGTTCTCCACTACACCTAAACCTATGATTGCTCTCGACTGGTTGCGCTCGGTGAACAAATATTTAGTAACTGTTGGATGCACTGATGCTGAGAAGGTGAGATTTGTGATGACCCACAAGTATAGGGGATCGCAACAGTCTTCGATGGTAGTATTAGCCAATTTATTGATTCGACACAAGGGGAGCCAAAGAATACTTGCAAGCCTTAACAACTGAGTTGTCAATTAAGCTGCACCTGGAAATAGTTCTTGCTCACAGAAGTTTATCAGTAACAACAGTTTGTAGTAGCAACAGCAAAGCAACAGCAGCAGCAAAACAAGAGCAATAGTAACAGTAGTAGCAAATAGTAGGATATGAGTGCGGTAGGCATAGGGATGGATGGACGGGCGTTGCATGGACGATTCTAAACATGTAACTTCAAGATCTATGGCATTGCAGATAAATAAGAATAAGCATCCAAGTACTAAACAATCCTAGGCATGTGATCTATATATAGTCATGCGTGCTCACAATGAGAACTTGCACAACATCTTTTGTCCTGCCAGCCCGTGGCAGCGGGGCCTCTTAGGGAACTACTGCAATTAAGGTGCTCCTTTTAATAGAGCACCGAAGAAAAGCATTAACACTCCGTGAACACATGTGATCCTCACACCACAGCCATCCCCTCCGGTTGTCCCAATTTCTGTCCCTTCGGGGCCTTTAGATCCGGATAATGATATGTGTACAGAACTTGCATATAAGATCACAAACAATACTATCATAATGATTCAATAATAAATTCAGATCTGAGATCATGGCACTCGGGCCCTAGTGACAAGCATTAAGCACAACAAGTTGCAACAAATTCAAATAGCACTAATAGAGATACTAGGCACTATGCCCTACAATCTTATTCGATTACATGATAGAACTCATCCAATCCCTACCATCCCCATAACCTAGAGTGGGGGATTACTCACTCATGGATGAGGGAAACATTGATGGTTGATGGAGAGGCGTTGGTGATGATGATGGCGATGATCCCCCTCAGTTCTTAGGTCAAGGGGTAACTTATAGGCGAAGAGGGAGCCCGAGGGGGTGCCTGGGGTGGCCGCACCCCTCTAGGCGCGGGCTAGGCCCACCCGCGCCTGGAAGGGGTGTGCCCCCCCCCCCCCCCCCAGGCCTCAACTCTGTCTCGTCTTCTGGCTCCATGGATCTTCTGGTGAAATAGGATTTTTGGCATATTTTCCGGGATTTTTCCTGATAGTTGATTTTCTGCATGAAAACTAGACACCAAAGTAATTATGCTAAAAACAGCATCGGTTCGTGTTAGTTGTATCCAAATCACACCATTTTAGAGGAAAAAAAATAGCAAAAGTATTCGGGAAAATAGATACATTTTGGACGTATCAACTCCCCCAAGCTTAGCTTATTTCTTGTCCTCAAGCAATTCTGTTGAAAACTGAGTGCGATAAAAGAACTTTCACGAACACATTTGCTTCATATGATGTATATATTCTCAGCACAGGAGTAAATACTTAAACCATTCATAATAAGAAGTATGCAACCAAGTCTACTCAATAGTCATTACAAGCTGTGAGGAACCAACTCAATAATAATAAGTAGCATGGAATATAAACATAAGCAACACTGCAATGCTCATAGTAAGATATGATAGAGTGGTATCTCGCTTGCCTTTGTTTGTAGAGCACAATATAAATGCCAAGACACCTCTGAAGTTCACATGAATACTAGAAGTAAAGATATCAGAGATACAAGCATCAAAGTCATGACATAATTAACCAAGTTTTGAGACAAACACAAGAATGACAACTATGCTCTCAAGAAGGTGCTCATACAATAAGTGGTGACTCAACATGGAAGTGAAAAGGTTTTGAAAAGTTTGAAAGGCTTCCTAATGCTGAAAAGAAGGTACTCATTATCTTTGAGCTATCATTGCCCTATCATAGGCATCTTTATATAGTTAAGGTAAAAGTGAGGTCCAATATGAGTTATATGCTTGATAGACCATAAACTGGAAATCCCAAGTCCCTTGAGTTTGAGGGCCGCTCCGCATGCTACTCAACTTTGGTTACCTATAAGTTCTTGTCATTGTTCATACAAGCATATCATAGAGAACCGCCAATGGGGTACCCCTTGCACATGATACAGCAGCTATCCCGTGATCAAAATGACAAGGCAAGCATCCAATGAGCATCTCAACGATCTTTTTATTTACTATGTGCATAGCTTTTTATTGAGGATGCTTCACAGAATGCTCATTATGGTGATGCTGCAAGTTTCCACCATGATTAGGCATGGTTTAGGCTAGCGGCCTAGGCGTTTCTCTAACACATATATATATACTCCATGAACTCACAAGCCCCCCTTTTATTTCACACCGTCGACATCTGCAAACAAAAGAGCAAGGTATCAACTGGATATGTATCCGTAAGTGTTGAAAACGTTCCTCGTGACAACACGGTTCTGCTAACTCCCAGTATATAATTTGCAGGCATATAACTTTCATGGATAGGTCACAATGGTTCAGGATTATTAAGTGCAAGGAATAAAGTGTGCCATCAAGTTCATGATAGCTTTACTAACTAACTTTCTCAAAACAGATAAACATTTTATTTGGAAGAAAACAAGGCATATAGAATATGCACTGAAATAGCAAGTGATGCTAATAGGTAGTTATGGTGGACACAGTTGGCAATGATGGTATTGGAGAGTTGGAAACACAAGTGGAGCTCATACTCAGTGCAAGTGAAGGCTAGCAATAGAGAGGGAGCGACAAACGAGAGAGCAATAATTGTCATAATCATGCTTGCAACAAAACATGAATTATGGCATGAACGTGATACAAGGAATCTGAGGCAAAATAAATCATCGACTCTTACTGACTATTGTTTAGTCATATGCATGCGTTAGCATGTGCCAATTCGATTCACATGAAACATTCATAGGAGGATACCATAATATCATACCAAAATATGAATAAAACAATGCAAGCAAACATTCATATGACATGCTACAAACTATTAGCAAGATGGAGCTAATCATAGACAAGCAAAATACTACTAAGCATCCATCAGTAACATACTCCTTAGAATGAACAGAGTAAGCATGCTCAAAATGATGAGTATATGTACAAAAATGAAAACAAATAGAGTTCGTTACCAGCCTCTTACCACACCTCAAGTTGTCTTAATCTTCATTATTGCCCTTCACTTGTGTGACTTGAATAATAACACGAAACCAAAATCCACTGAGGACAGCTGAACCCTGCAAAGAACTCACAAAACCAAAGAAGAACAACAAATATTTTTGGTGTTTTCGATTTTTCAAACAAGCCAACAAAGTAAAAACAAACCAAACAAAGCAAAATCTTTTTTGATTTTTCTTTAAGGCAAACCAAAGCTAAAAAGAAAAGAAAAAACTAAGAGAAACAACGAAAATATTTTTGATATTTTTGTGTTTTGATAAAGCAGAAACAAAAACCAAAAAGAAAGCACACAATGTATATATAAAGAACCAACCGAACATGATATATAGATGAGTGTGATGTTGGTATACCTCCCCCCAAGCTTAGGCTTTTGGCCTAAGTGGGGCTCCATCCCATGGTGCCCAAGAAGGTGCACCTCCGTAGTACGTCGAGGAGGCTCCCTCGTCCTGGTATGAGCTTGAGGACTCCCCTGTGTAGTACGCAGAGGGGTCATATGAGGGCGCTTCCCCCTAATAGTGTTCATGGAAACCAAGAACGTGCAGCTTGTCATCCATCTCCTCCTTGGAGCATGACAAAGGTCCCTGAGAAATATTGAACAAAGTGGTTTGGGGGAGAGGGATCTCTCTCTCTCTTCCGCGTCAATAAACAGCATTCTATAAACCAAGTTCTCAAGGATAGATATAGTGGTGACAAAGTGATGTGCATTCATGGCAGCAAGATCAAGCCTCTAAGGGGCCAAAACTGTATCATTTGGATCAACAGCAAGGTCCAAGGCAGTAGCAACACGTGCAGCAATAATTCCCCCATAAATGGGTCCCTTAGAAGCTAAGCGATGAGCAATGAGAGAACCAAGATTGTACTTAGTTTCATTGTTGAGCGCAGCAGCTATGAAGGCCAAATGATAGTTGGAAATATTACTAGTGTTCTCCCTACCAAGAACACTAGTGGCAAGATGGTAAGCAAAGTACCTTATGGCTGGGAGTTGAATATTTCTTATCTTTCCCCATTGATCTCTACGATCATCATCATTGATTATCCCGCGGTAGAGCTCTAACAAATTAGCGGGTTGAGATGGAATCTTCTTTGCTGACCCAGTTGTACCAAGTCACAGGGCCTCAAAAAATTTGTTCAATGTCATATTATAAGACCTGCCATGAATTTTGAAAGACACATCTGGCTTGAAAAATGCTGTTAGTAAAAGAAAAGTTCTCCACAAATGTTTTAGTGAGCGTAGAATATTGCACGCTCTCATCCTACATAAATCTTGTTAGTCCAGCCCTCCGAACCAAGGTTGTAAAATCATCAAGAATCCCAGCAGCCCGCAAAAAGTTTAGGCAAGGAAAGGTGGAAGGGTGAGCATCCCCCTCATCTCCCTCGTCGCCGAATCGCGGAGTAATGAGATCCTCATTGTATGAGAGCCTAGCTCGGGAGGATGATCTTGAAGGCCTTGCCCTCCTATGTGCATCACCCTCAAATATTTCTCCAAATGTGTGGTTGTCCATGACCACTCTTTTGTGAAAATTTTAGATAAACATCAAACCAAGTGATTTCCAAGTTGATAAATGATGAGAAACTACTATAGGAACTTGCTAGAGGGCTACACATGCATCAAAATGAAATATCTAAGCATAGAACAAGCATGCAAGCAATCTATCAATCACAAATCAAATTGGACAAGCGGAGGAGGCACATACCAAGGAGCAATCCTCCAAAAATCAATAGCAAAGATGGCCTAAGCAAGGAGATCGAAAATCGCGAGGAAGAACAACAGGAACTCGAGCTTGAACAAGTTATTCGGTATTTTTCGGGAGAGAGAAAGAAGATGGCTGGGAGGAGACACTTTGGAGGGGCCTAGGTGGGCCACACCCCACCCAAGCACCACCTGTAGGGAGGCCGCGCCTACCAGGGGTGTGGGTGCCTGGGGTGGCCCCCTGGGTCACTCCAGGTGTCCCTCTGCCCCTTTTTTCGAGGAAAATTTTATTTTGAATTTTCTGGAATTTTTCGGGAAACTTTATTTTTGGCCAATTTTCAGGGTATGAAAATTGATTTTCTCGCAGAAACAGTTTTTTAGAAGAATCAAAAGAAAAGCAAAAAACCAAACTACAGAAGTTCTAAGACACTCTAACAAGAAAACAACTGGCAAAACCAAAGCTATCAACAAAAAGGCGAAGACTAGGAAGGAGAAAAATAAAAGAAAGCAAGAATAACCTCAGTGAAAACATTATTTTGTTCATTAAAATCCTTTTGTTAACAAGGTTGATCAAGTCTTGTTACCAAAACAATCTTATATAAAACAAAACTTTGCATTCCACAAGGTGATTATGTTACCTCATACTTTATAGCAATGGTCCCAATGATAATAGTTTCAAAATGTTCCTGTGGAATGGGACAATATATTTCTCCAACCTTGATGCTCTCAATATTTTCAATGGAATTCAGGCAATAGATCTTAGCAACCTTATTGGGGAAATAGATAATATTCTCTTTGTCATTAATATTGAATGTTACTTTTCCTTGATTACAATTGATGACAACACCTGCAGTATTAAGAAAAGGTCTCCCAAGAATAATAGACATATTATCATCTTCAGGCATCTCAAGCACAACAAAATCAGTTAAAACCAAGCAATTATGAGCCACTTGAACAGGAACATCCTCACATATACCAACAGGGATAGTAGTTGACTTATCAGCCATTTGCAAAGATATAGCAGTTGGTATCAACTTTTCTAGCTTGATTCTCTTGTAGAGACAGAATGGCATAACATTAACTCCAGATCCCAAATCACATAAAGCAGTTCTAACATAATTATTCTTAATAGTGCAAGGAATAGTTGGTATACCTGGATCACCAAGTTTCTTTGGAACCTTACCATTGAAGGAATAATTAGCAAGCAAAGTAGAAATCTCCTCATTAGGAATCTTCCTTTTATTAGAGACAATATCCTTCATATACTTTGAATAAGGAGGCAACTTAATAGCATCAGTCAAAGGAATTTGCAAAAATAAAGGTTTCATCCACTCACAAAACTTGTTCTAGTGTTCTTCCTCCTTTGACTTGTGTTTCTTACCTGGAAAAGGCATAGGTTTCTACACCCAAGGTTCACTCTCTTTACCATGCTTATTAGCAATAAAATCTTCCTTAGAGTACCTGGTGTTCTTAGTGTGCTTCTCAGGTTCTTCCTCAACTTCCTCGTTATCATGAGCATCATTATTAGCATTACAACTCTTAGTTTCAGCATTAGAGACAGATATACTATTAGGATCTATGGCAGGTTCAAGTGGTTCGTCCACTATTTTGTGTTCTTTTTCTACCACTACTTTCACCTTGTTGAGAATCCTGCTCAATTCTTTTAGGATGTCCTTCAGGATATACAGGATCTTGAGTAGCTATACCACTCCTAGTTCTAATTCCATAAGCATGTTTATCTCCTGAGGCATTAACTAGCATATACTTTTGTACCTTAGAAAGTTGATCAAGTTGGGTTTGAACCATTTGAAAGTATTTACAAAGCATTTTAATATCATTAGAAGTTCTTTCCACAATATCTTTCAACTCATTGATAGCTCTAGAGTTTTTCAATAAATGATTCTGAACTTGTTTATTAAAATTACCTTGCTTAATAATAAATGTGTCAAGTTCCTCTACGCATTGATCAGGAGTCTTACCATAAGGAATATCACCTTATTCAAACCGTTGGAGAGAGTGTACCTCAATAGTGCATGAGTGGGGAATTGGCTTACATAATTCTTCTATAGGAGGTAGATTCTTCACATCTTCAGCTCTAATACCTTTCTCCTTTAGACACTTCTGAGCTTCCTTCATCACTTCATCATTTAATGCAATTACTCCCCTCTTCTTTTGTGTTGGTGTTGGATCTGGTTCAGGCATAACTGGTTCAGGAGTAATAGTCTCAGGTGTATTTATCTCAGTTGAAGTCCAATCATCATAATTCTTGCTTATCTTAGCCAGTAATTCTCTAGCATCTGTAGGAGTTCTTTTCCTGAAAACACAATCAGCAAAGCTATCTAGGTATGTCCTAGAATCATCAGTTAGTCCATTATAATAAATATCAAGAAGCTCATTCTTAAGCAATGGACATCCAGGATGTGCATGAATCAAGGCACAGAACCTTGTTCATGACTCAAGCAATTTATCTTCTTCTCCCTGTTTAAAATCAAAAAGTCTCTGCAAAGCATCATGTCTAGGACTGGGAGGAAAATATTTCTGGAATAAAGAAGCAATCAAACAACCAGGGCTATCAATGGAAACCAAGAGGTAATCTATTAAACTAAGCCCTAGCTTCTCCTTTTAGTGAAAAAATGGAAGATCTTAGTAACAAAGTACTTGTGCATCTTAAAATCATCAGAGAATAAAGCACTCATAATGGAAAGATCATTCATATGAGACACAACACTCTCATTTTTAGTCCCACAAAAAGGTTCTTTCTCAACAATGTCCAAATAGGATAAATCAAGAGAGAAATCATAATCTTTATCTTTAATATCTATGGGAGAGGTGGCAAAGTTAGGATCAGAGGAAAGTTTAGGAATAATGGTATGCCTAGCAAGGAGACTCTTAATAGCACTAGTACCATGAGTGTTTCGGCACTCTTCAACAAATTCATCAGTGAACTCAATGTAACCATCATTAATATCATAAATCTCTCTAGACTTAGGTGAGCTAATAGGTGTAACAGTGTCTTCACTAGGAGTTTTAGTATTTCCTAGACCAGCCATAGTAGCACATCTAGGAAAGGACCTAATGAACCACTGGCATCAAGAATAGTAGAAGTAACATCATGAGCATCAAAAGAAGTTTCAGACTCAGCAGTAGTAGCAGCGTGTGTTGCATGTGTATGTGGTGGTGGTGTAACAAGCTTACTTATAACAGACGGTGAATCAAGAGCAACATAGGTGTTTAGGATTGTACCTCTTCTTGTAGTGGATGGTAAAATAGGAAACTTTCCATCACGAGACTTCTCCATGATGAAAGTAGTAGCATTGAACAATCATAGATCCAAGTGAACTTACAAATAAAGCTATGCTCCCCCGCAACGGCCCAGAAAATATTCTTGATGACCCACAAGTATAGGGGATCGCAACAGTCTTCAAGGGTAATATTACCCAATTTATTGATTCGACACAAGGGGAGCCAAAGAATACTTGCAAGCCTTAACAACTGAGTTGTCAATTCAGTTGCACCTGGAAATAGTTCTTGCTCACAGAAGTTTATCAGTAGGAATAGTTTCTAGTAGCAACAGCAAAGCAACAATAGCAGCGAAACAAGAGCAATAGTAACAGTAGTAGCAAACAGTAGGATATGAGTGCGGTAGGCATAGGGATGGATGGACGGGCGTTGCATGGATGAGTCTAAACATGTAACTTCAAGATCTAGGGCATTGCAGATAAATAAGAATAAGCATCCAAGTACAAAACAATCCTAGGCGTGTGATCCATATATAGTCATGCGTGATAACAATGAGAACTCGCACAACATCTTTTGTCCTGCCAGCCCATGGCAGCGGGGCCTCTAGGGAACTACTGCAATTAAGGTGCTCCTTTTAATAGAGCACCGAAGAAAAGCATTAACACTCCGTGAACACATGTGATCCTCACACCACAGCCATCCCCTCCGGTTGTCCCAATTTCTGTCCCTTCGGGGCCTTTAGATCCGGATAATGATATGTGTACAGAACTTGCAGATAAGATCACAAACAATAATATCATAATGATTCAATAATAAGTTCAGATCTGAGATCATGGCACTCGGGCCCTAGTGACAAGCATTAAGCACAACAAGTTGCAACAAAGTCAAATAGCACTAATAGAGATACTAGGAACTATGCCCTACAATCTTATTCGATTACATGATAGAACTCACCCTATCCCTACCATCCCCATAGCCTACAGCGGGGGATTACTCACTCATGGATGAGGGAAACATTGATGGTTGATGGAGAGGCGTTGGTGATGACGATGGCGATGATCCTCTCCAAATTCCCCGTCCCGGCAGGGTGCCAGAATGGAGTTTCTGGATCCGAATCTTGGTTTCTGATGGTGGCGGCGGAGCGGAACTCTCTCTAGAAGAACGATGAACCCCTCTCGGTTTTTAGGTCAAGGGGTAACTCATAGGCGAAGAGGGAGCCCGAGAGGGTGCCTAGGGTGGCCGCACCCCCCCTAGGCACGGGCTGGGCCCACCCGCGCCTAGCAGGGGTGTGGGGCCCCAGGCCTCCACTCCGTCTCGTCTTCTGGCTCCGTGGATCTTCTGGTGAAATAGGATTTTTGGCATATTTTCCGGAATTTTTCCTGATAGTTGATTTTCTGGACAAAAACTAGACACCAAAGTAATTCTGCTGAAAACAGCATCAGTCCGTGTTAGTTATATCCAAATCACACAAGTTTAGAGGAGAAACAATAGCAAAAGTGTTCGGGAAAGTAGATACGTTTTGGACGTATCAATTTGCTGCTCACGTACTTGAGGGACCAGCTGCTTCTTGGTGGGATACTTTTCAGATCACCCACCCACTCGACACTGTTACTTGGGCCATGTTTGAAGAAGGTTTCAATACCAACCATGTCTCTTTAGGGGTCCTGAGTCTGAAGAGGAAGGAGTTCTGCAACTTGCGCCAAACCAACTGTATGGTGGCAGAATACATAGAGGAGTTTAACAATCTGTCACGCTATGCACCTGAAGACGTTGACACTGACGCCAAAAGGAGAGAGAGGTTCCTGGATGGCCTTAGTGATGAGCTATCACTTCAATTATCTATGGTCTATTGTCCTACTTTCCAAGAGATGATGGACAAGGCTAGAATTCTTGACGGGAAGCACAAGCAAGTGGAACAACGCAAGAGAAAGTACAATGATCACAATTTAGGATCACACCATAAGCCCTACCATGATGGTAATGGGAATTCTGGACATCACAAGCATAGAGGGAATGGACACAACCACAATGGAGGCAATGACGATCACCGCAATGGAAATCGAGATCTCGGCACTGTGGAATGCTTCAAGTGCTTGAAGATGGGACACTATGCCGATAACTGCCCGGAGAGGAAGAGTGAAGCTGGAGCCAAACCGGATTCACCCCCGAAGGCAACTGTCAACCATGTGAGCATGGGGAAAGCGCTCAATAAGCCAGGCCGTGTGACTAGTAAGTTCCTGCTAATTCATGCATCGCACTCGTAATATTTCAATACTGGTGCATCGTGTTCATTCATATTAAGGCATTCATGGATAAGAATAGTTATATATGGAGTTACTTAGAGGATCTGTTAAAGAGAACCAACTGGAAAGGATTGATAGCTAGCACAAGATTCCACAATTAAGTATTAGATGTTGGAGATGCCAAGTTCAGTTTTCTTAAGGGGGTTAGCCTCGACAACAACACTCATACCCTTGCTAGCCATTCCGAATCTCGGGACGAGATTCATCTTAAGGGGGTTATTCTATCACATCACAAGAATTTAGAAAATTGGGACTAGAAAAAAAAATTACATTGCATTGACATGGCATTTTACATTCATGAAAGTTTTGAATTGAAAAACACTATTCAAAACCCCTATTTTTGAATTACTAAATTGCATCTACAAAGACAATATACAAGGGATTTCTAAATCCACTATTTGAGACTAGAGAAAATAATACAAACTTGATCTTATGAAGATCTACAGATTTTTAGAAAAAATTGGACATAAAAATCATCTCAATTGGAGTTTATTTGAAAACATCATAAGAGAAATAAGAAATAGAAAATTTTAAAAACAAATTTGAGCTTATCTGGAGATATTATGGAAAATATATGGAATAAATACAAACAAACAAAGTTATAAAAGAAATGAAATATATAAGAATTTATAAATCCTCTATTTTATTTGTACATGAAAAATGTTCATTAACATTCTAAAACAATGTAATGAATTTTATAAACATAGAGAAACTTGTTTCATTCAAATCTGAGTTCAAAATTAAATTCTTCAAAATAAATAAGAAAAAGAAATTAAAAAAGAATTAAGAAAAATAATATTAAAGCAGCGAGCCAGCAGCCCAGAACCTAAGCCTACGCGAGCGAGCGCATGTGTACGGGCGCGTATAGCAGCAGCAACACCGGCCAGTGAAGCCTCCCTCTCTCCCGTTCCTTTATTCTTATGTTTTTTCTCATGTTTTTTCTCTGCCGCAGTTCGTTCCTGACTCGAAAACAGCTCTAGAAAATCATCGAATTCGGCCAATTCTTTTACTCCCTTTCCACGAGACTCCGGGTATAAATAATCTATAATACTCTCCTCGAAAGCCCCCAAAAATATACAAATTCCTGGCCATCAGGCTGTCCAGTTTGGAGCTCGTTTCAATCTCCTCAGAATTTCTTGCCAGAGCTTCGGAGGTTGAAGATTACCGTCGATTCCAAGCTTCCCTCTCAATTATTTTTCCTCATCTATCTTACCCCCTTTCAATCGCAGCCGGTCGCTAAAGATTTTTCGCCGAAGTTCGCCGAAGAAGTAGACGACCAGCCATTGTTCGTCGGCGTTTTAGGAAGAGAAGGGCACCGGGAAGTACACATACGTGACCGAGAAGACGAGCTAAACACCGTGGACCACTTCGCCGCCGCCGCGAATCGCCGGAGTAGTGCCACTGTTGACATCCGAGCCGCCACCACCGTCGCCGTGGTCACCGTGATGAGCACCAAATGCATTTCTCCTCGATCGTCCGATCATGTTTATGTGGCTCAGATTAGATGGTATAAATGAATCGGTACTGTCAATAATAGTGCGCCGCGTGGAGTCCCCGTAAGAAGTCAACTGTGTGGTCAGCGTAGTCAATGATTTTCGAATTAAAGTATGCAGAAAATTGTATAAACCTATAAAAATCATAAGAAAGATTTACAAGTCCAAAATTTATGAATAATATACCGTTAGATTCATATTTTTACGTAGAATATTGCTGCGCAATTGTTTCAGACTTTTGCAGCAAGGTTTTTCCATGATTAATTAAATGGTTTAATGGCCTATTTAGAGTAATAAAATCCTAGGAAAAGTTTTACCACTCAGAAAATTGCAAATGAGGTGTCCCTGGAATCAGTAGAACTAGTAGTATCTGTTTATGAATTAAAAGATAGCCTTACAGTAGTTAGTTTTGCAAAACCAATTAAAATTCTATCTAGAGTATTTTAATTATATAAAAAGTTCCGTAAGTTATTTTTGTGTGACTCCAGTTGGCCCAGGCTCTATTTTAGATTGCCTACACAGTGGTTATTTTTCCCAGATTTTACAAACTAGTTAACAGTAGTGGCTTAATAATTGGAGTAGAGCTCCATTTGTTGGCCATTTAAATTGGATGTTTTGTTTTAATGCCTTATAAATGTTTTCCATGCATGCATATAGTAGGTATACTGAACAGAGGTTGTAGATTACTACTGAAGCTTTGTTCGACTTGTCATGCATGCATCTTATATTTTTATGGTTATATATGATTGTTTATGTGTTCAATTGTGTATCGTGTCGATTGTGACGAGTGTAACGCTTGCTTCTGTGAGGACTGTACACTCGACTCCTACTATCAAGGCAAGTAGTTGATATTTTATTCATTAATTTGTCCTACTATTTTCCCTTGTCATTTGTAGTGTATTTTTGTAGCTACGTGTGTAGGTATTACTATGCTATGCTATATCCTATGTATTGTGGTAGGGAAATCCTTTATAGTTGAGCCCCCGTATGGTAGATGTGCTTAGCATTGCTGTAGATGCAAGGAAGGGATCAAGGCTTGGTAAAGCAAAGGTTTGTTCTACTAAAGCAACATAATATCAATAAAATACCTGGACAGAGTGGCTGGATTAGTCATCGGAGTGTGAATCATGGTGGGAATACCGCCCAGGGCACTGATAAGGATTAGTTGTTTTACGTGTGCAACCATGTGCTAGTAAGAAATGGGTGGTTGGTTGGACTCAGTAGGTCGTGGTAGACCCGAACCCAGCGTAGCCAGAGATGTAGTGAATGGTTGGTTGGGACCGGTGCGCAGTGGGGTTTGGGGATCTACTTCCGGAATGGTCTCTTCTTGGACTTCTCCCTATCACCACTCAATATGAGTGTGGTGGTATGATCTGGGATGTCCAAGTCATATGGTTAAAGTGTACAAACCCCTGCAAGGTGTATAAACTAAGTACTTAGCCGTGTCCCCGGTTATGGAAATGAGTTGCTTGATATTGATGCTATGACATATTCTCGCCCATCCTTATTTCTTGATTTCTAAAACTTGTTGGGTGAACTTAATGGGTTGTTGTGAATCAAATTGGTTTAATAAAGTAGGAAAAAGTGTTTGGAAAATGCAAACTATCCACAGCTCCATCAGCCAAATAAGCATGTAGTTGCTAGGCCTATTGTCTCCCTATTTAGCGCTACTTGCCATACATTCCATGTATTGACCCTTCGGGGCTGCTACGTTTTATGTTGCAGGATATTCCGATTCTGAGTGATTGAATAGGTCGCGGTACTCCAGTCAACGTTTGCTCGCTTGTAGGCAATTGAAGATGGAGTCTACTATATATTTATGCTTCCGTTTGCTATTGAACCATTTTGAGCTAGCCTACGTGCTAAGCATTATTGTAATAATTGCAAATTCTGGATCAATTCGTTATTTATGATGCACTTTTAAATTCTTAGGTATTCATCTGTACTCTGTGTGCCAGTGATCCGATCCAGGGATTGACACTATACACATGAACTCAGCCTTATCAGGCGAGGGTGTTAAAGAAACTGGCTCGTGAACTTGAAAATTTTAAGAAACTTGGGCATTATTCGTCAAATAATTCATACTTTGTGATAAAATTGGTGCGGTGAGACTTTGAACCATATATAGTATTTGAACCATAAAATTGGTGCGGTGATAAAATTAGTAATGCCATTCTATTCCACGAATATAACCATAAAGTTTGAACATTATTGAAAATTCCCGAAACACTAAACCCTAACCAAGCAGGTATCATGCACTTATAGATAAAATTTGAGATACTTTCATTAAATTTGGCAACACCATTCTATTCGATGAATATAAGCATGAAGCTGGATCATTATTGAAATTTCCCTAAATGCTAAACAACCCCTAAAACATAAATCCTAAGGTCTCCTTTGATTTGCGGGATTCCTAGAACATAGTAATAGGAAAACCATAGGATTGGAGTAGCATGACCTCTTCAATCCTATAAGAATAGAAAATTACATAAATTTGGACCAAGTACGTATTTTAATCATAGGTAAAGAAAAGGAATTCAAACATGAGGTTAGGGTGAATGGAAATTTTCCTAGAAAATAGAGAACAAAGGAATCCTTTGAAGGAATCAATATGGATTGTAATCCTTTGAATCAAATGACCAACATAGGTATATTTTCCAAGGGACAAAATCCTTCACAAATTCTTTGAAATTCCTTTGAATCAAACAAGCCCTAAACCCCTAAATACTAAACCCTAAACCCTCAGCCCCTCAACCCATAATTAAACCCTAACCAAGTAGGTAACGTCATTCTATTCCATAGATATAACCATAAAGTTTGAACATTATTGAAAACTCCTGAAACCCTAAACCCCTAAAACCTAAAAACCTACACCCTGAACCCTAAAATCCTAAAAACCTAAACACTACCCCCTATAACGTGACCAAGCAAGTATCATGCACTTATATATCAAATTCGAGATACTTTTATTAATATAAAATGGGTAACACCATTCTATTTGACGAATATAAGCATAAAGCTTGAACATTATTGAAAAATCCCAAAACCCAAAACCCTAAACAACCCCTAAAACCTAAACCCTAAACCCCTAAATACTAAAACCATAAACCCTAAACCCTCAACCCATAATTAGACCCTAACCAAGCAGGGTATCATGCACTTATAGATCCAAATTTCAAATACTTTCATTAAATTGCGGTAACACCATTCTGTTCCACGAATATAAGCATGAAACTTGAATATTATTGAGATTTCCCTAAACCCTAAACCACTAAACTGTAAACCCTAAACCCCCTAAATCCTAAACCCTAAATGACCTTGACAAAGTAGGTATCATTTCCTCGCAGATCAACATTTGACATATACTTTCATTAAATTACGCTAACACCATTCTATTCCAAAAATATAAGCATATAGCTTGAACATTATTAAAAATGCCATAAAACCTAAATCCCTAAAACCTAACCCCTAAATACTAAAATTAAAACCAGAACACTAAACCCCTAAACCCTTACCAACAAACGGTTGTCATATGCACACTTATATATCAAATTTTGAGATACTTTTACTAAATTGGGTAACTCCATTCTATTCCATGAAAATAGGCATACAAATCGAACATTATTGAAAATTCCCTTAACCCTAACCCTTCCAAAACCTAAACTCCAATCCCTATACCCCTAAACCCTAAAAACTATAAACCCTCAACCCGTAAACCCTAACCAAGCAGGTACCATGCACTTATAGATCAAAAATTGAGATAATTTCATTAAATTGTTCCTAAGTCACTCTATTACACAAATTTAAGCATTAGGCTTGAAATTTAATGAAAATAACTGAAACCATAAACCCCTAAAACCTAAAACCCTAAGCCCTAAATCTCGAAACACTAAACCCCTAAACCTCACTAACAAGCATCTATCATGCACACTTATAAATCAAATTTTGAGACACTTTTATTAAATTGGCTTTTTTTAAATACTTTCATTAAATCGCGACAATGCCATTATTTTCCACACATATAAGCATAAATATTGAACATTATTGAAAATTCCGTAAACCCATAAACCCTAAACCCCTAAATAACCCTGACTAAGCAGCAGGTATATCATCCACTTATAGATCAACATTTGTGATATACTTTCATTAAATTACGCTAACACCATTCCATTCCACGAATATAAGAAAAAGTCATGAACATTATAGAAATTGCCCTAAAACCTAAACCGTAAACCCCTAAACCCTAAACCCTCACCAAGCATGTATCATGTAATTCTAGATCATAATTTGAGATCGATACTTTCATTAAATTGCGATAACACCATTCTTTTTCATGAATATATCCATATGACTCGAAAATATAACGAAAATTTCCTAAACCCTAACCCTGACCAAGCAGGTATATACCATGCACTTATAGATAAAAAATTGAGTTATAATTTCATTAAATTGTTGATAAGTCATTCTATTCCATGAATATAAGCATAAATCTCAAACTTCATTGAAAATTCCTAAAACCCTAAACACCTAGCACTAAAACCTTAAACACTAAACTCCTAAGCCCTGATAAATTAAGCAGTTATCATGCGCACTTATATATCAAAGTTTGAGATACTTTTATTAAATTGGGCAACGACATTCTATTCGACGAATATATCCATGATGCCCGATTATTGTTGAAATTTAACTAAACCGTAAACAACACATAAGACCTAAACCCTAAACCCCTAAATACTAAAACACTAAACCCTTAACCCATAATTAAACCTTAACCAAGCAGGTTTATCCTACAATTATATATATATATCCAAATTTGAGATACTTTCATTACATTGCGGTAACGCCATTCTCCTCCATGAATATAACCATAAAGTTTGAACATTATCGAGAAGTCCCTTAAACCCTAAACCCCTAAACCCATAATTAAACCCTAACCAAGTAGGTATCATGCACTTATAGATCCAAATTAGAAATACTTTCATTAAATTGCGGTAACGCCATTATGTTCAACACATATAAGCATTAAGCTTGAACATTATTGAAAATTCCCTAAATCCTAAACCCATAAACCCTAAACCCTAAATGGCCCTGACTAAGCAGCAGGTATATCATCCACTTAGATATCAACATTTGAGATATACTTTCATTAAATTACGCTAACGCCATTCCATTCCACGAATCTAAGCATAAAAGGTTGAACATTATTGAAAATGCCCTAAAACCTAAACCTTTAACCATATAACCCTAAACCCTAACCAAGCAGGAATCATGCACTTATAGATCAAATTTTTAGATACTTCCATTAAATTTCGCTAACGTCATTCTAATTCACGAAAGCTCGAACATTATTGAAAATTCCCTAAAGTACCCTAATCCCCTAATAAATCCTAAACCATAAACCCCTATATATACCCCTAAAAACCCTAAACCCTTGACTCCTAACACTAAGTTCAGACATATTATTGAAAAATTCCTAAACCTGTAAGGTTCCCAACCTTTAATAAGGTAGAGATCCCTGTGTTTACAATGCTAGTCCCTGGATCAATAGCTAGCATCCACAGTTAAGATGTAATATCAAGAAACAAAGGTCATAATACAACTTTATAACCAGGAGTAAAATAATTCATTACATCTTACATAGCTCATTTGGCTATCACATTACATTGCAGCAGAATATCTATAAGCATGGGGTCCTTCATCTTCAAAGTGCCACAGGCAGACATGTTGTTTGTAGACTTGTAATCCTAATCATTAAACTTCACTAATATCAAACAAACCTGCAACATAACAAGTTACAGCCACAAGGGTCAATACATTTGAATTGTATTGGCAAGTGATACTATGGTAGTATAGTGGAATCTATCATCTATATGCATTTGGCTAAGTGGAGCTTAGGCTTGCATTGCTCAAAATAGATTTTCCTTATCATTTGAAAACACTAAGTTTTTGCTTGACAAAATCTTTACCAAGGCATCTCCCAATAGAAATTGGTGATCCTTTCAATCACTTGTTCACCCACAAGTTTTTAACTTAGAAATTTGGATGATGAGATTCTTGATAGCTTCCATGTCTTGATGCTCAAATTGTCCTTTGCCAGGGACATGGCTAAGTACTTAGATTTTACACTCTGCAGAGGTGGTGCACTTTCCCCACAAGACTTGGTTTCACCAAGACAAGATCTTTCAGAAGCCTTCCCTTAGACCAAAATGGACGCGCTCCAACCTATCAAACCCCTACCACCAACTGTCCATTTGGCTAAGTTATTGCAACCTATATGATCCAGGCAGAGCCCATAATGCCAAGTGGTTGCACTTGAAGCTTCTCAACACTTGACATCTCAAATCTCTTTGTTCCTGGGTGGCCATCCACAAGTGAGATACACAAGGTAAACCATAGAAATGGGCCTTGTGAACCACTCAACACAAACCATTCCTTCCATTCCACCCAGGTGATTCATTTACTTAGTTGTTTTTATTAAACAAAACACAAGTCCTTAGACTTAGAAACTTTTCCATAGCATGAATATATATTCCACCCTTGTTTTCTACTAGCTAAGCTAAGCATGATAGTAGTAGGAATCTTAACTTAGGAAAATTCTACTAAGGTTTCATCTACTAGGATTTCCCATAGCATGGTTTATACTTAGCAAAAATTCTATGCAAGTCCTACTTAGAAATATCACTAATGCATAGTGAAAATAATGGGACAAAAGTATGTAGCATCACTTGCCTTTTTGGTAGAGAGTATAGGTTCACTCCTTATTCTTTTCAATGTTCACTCACTTCAAATCACTACAATTCAATCAAGCAAACAATATTTCAATCTACCATTCAAGCAATTCATCACATAAAATGATAGAAACAAAACAATACATGCAATCATGTCAAAGATTGTTTTATTTGAAAAAGTGGTTTCTAATGGTTCATAAACATTTGAAAACACCTAATGGTCATTTTATAGAGTGGCAAAATCATTTGTATAAGATTTTACTTCATAAACCATTTTTACATCAAGTCATTATATTATGTGGTGAAGAAATGCTTTTAATAAGGCAAAATTCTATAGGTTTCACATAATATGTTTTGAAACCATATAACCTTGTGTTTTGGGTTAGAGAGTTTATTTCCAAAACATTTCTCTAAGGTTTTCTTCAAAAACTATGTTTAATAATTAAACCATATTTTTATTTGACTAGAAATGGTTTAAATCAAAAGTTTATTCTTTTGCTTCACTAAATACATTTTTGAAACCACCAATTGATTTCTAAGGTCAGTAGGTTCAAAACAAATCATTTGCTGAAGATTTTATCCTCAAAATCATTTTAGAACAATTTCTATATTCTAAACATGCATACACAAGTTTCTGTAAAAACAAACAATTTAGCAAAACAAATTTTCTAAAAAAAGTGCATGGTTGGCTAGGGCTTGTTTTTCTGAATCCATTGATATAAGTTTGCAAAATTTGGACATGTAGATTAAAAGTTATAGATTTTACAAAATCTAGCATCTAATAGATCAAATCTGTTTTAATTCAAACGAACAGAGCCACGTGGCGTGTTGTAATTCGTCGGTACCGGTTTGCGTGGATCAGCAACGTGAGGCGTTGGATCAAGTTACATCCCACGACACAGATTGCATACCCCTTCGGCGTTAAGTGATTCTATCGCATCCATTAGATCATCATCTAACGGTCATCATCACCCTGACCATGTTCTGGCGGCGGTGCTCGGCTAGCGGCGGAGCTGGCGCTAGAGGAAGCAAGGAAGAGTAAGGAGATGCTCACCAGGTTCAGGAGATCACGGCGAAGCTCAAGGTACTCGCGGGAAGGCAAGGGGCGCACGAGGTTGCTGTCAATCTCTCGCCAGAGTAGCTTGCGGGCTCGGGCACGCACGGCCGTGGTCAAAGGCGGGTCTCTAGGACGCAAACGAGAAAATAACGCATCAGGAAGGTGCACACGAGTTCAAGGATCACGAGAATACTCACCAGTGAGCAAGGGGCGCACGAGGTCGTCGGCTATAGCTCGCCGGAGTCGAGTTCATCCTCGGTGGCGCTCAGACATGGACGGAACCGAGGCTGTGGGGGCGAGCTGGTGCTACGAGGAGATGCGCCAGGAGGTGGGGATTATGTGATCTTGGTCGAGGAGGCAAGGGGCAGCAGGGTATGGCCGAAGTAGCCGTCGGAGTTCGTCGGAGGCCGCGGTAGTGCAAGGTTGATTCGAGGCGGCCTGGTGGCAGAGGGGAAAGGGTGTCTGAGGGGAAATGGAGAGGGGGAGGAGGCGGTTAAGAGGGCGGTTGTAACACCCTCAGAATCGGCCCTATGCAAGTTTTAGAGAAACCCGCCAAACCCGCATAGAAACGATTCAAAGGTGCCCACCAGGCACTTTCGTGCGGGTGGAAAACGAAGTAATAACATTACACAACAGTCCTCGATGGGACCCACAGAACAGATATATATACAACAGCGACTCAATGAGTCAAGAATACAGATATAATATACAAAGATCCAAATCACCTTGAAAATGATAGAGCGTCCGACTACGGACAAGAAGCAAATGGGGCTACGAGCCCTGAAGAATAACCAATGGCGTCCATAACCCTGCCCAGGCCAAGCCGGAAGGGTAACCCTGCTAACGACGTCGATCTCAAAACCTGCTTAAACAAAAGGGGTGCCGACGAAGGGCAAAGGAAAAAGAGAGAGCGGTCAGTACTGAGGCCAGTACACGGCGAGACTAGAATTCGGCGGTCCTCGCCTACATAGGTATGGTGGACTGAAGCGGCAGCGCAGCATGCTCTAAACAACCTATAGAGACTCGATACAACTAGCGGCTATCAGAGAGGGATAAGAAAGATCTATTCGGATCCAACCTGAATCTAACACCAAACAAACCCATCCTGGTATTTCCCCCCTCGAGACCAAACGAGGAAGTCAACCGAGGAACTCACACAGTTGGCAGTTTTATTTATTCAGTTGTCGTTGCAACAATTACTAGTCAGGTATAGATAGTCATCCTGATAAAATAAGCAGTGGGCAGTTTTAGTTAACCATTCCGTTGTAGTTGCAACGCTAACTAGTCAGATACAATTAGAATGAGATATCCCAAACCCAGTAGTTGTTGGTACTTTCATTTAGCCATTCCGTTATAGTTGCAATACTTACTAGTCAGGTACAATGGTAGCAAGCGGCAACCCAAACAAGCAATTGTTGGCAATTTTATTTAGCCATTCCATTATAGTGAAGCTGATTACTAGTCATTATAAAGTCAAATTTATAGCACTACTTTAGTTATAGTTGTCTATGATCGAGATACTGTGCTCCAAGTCGTCCATAACCGCGGACACGGCTTTCAGAAAGTTTTACCCTGCAGGGGTGCACAAATAGCAACACACACTCGATCAACCTCGGAAAAACCAAATCAAAACCCAACGAGGCTTTCACGACAAAGCAATCACAAGATTCAGAAATATTTCAGGGGGCCACCCCATTAAGTATACCCGCAACGAAGTTAGCTGACTTCGAGACAGACTCAAGGTTTGTGGGGCCGGCTGTAAACGACTGGGAACCCGAAAGTGTGACTGGGCTTGTCGATACCGCGAAAACGGGTCACGATCCTAAACAGTACAGGTGCTCCTCGCACAATCGTAAATAAAGCAGTAAAGCATGGCATAAGTACAGGATAGTAAATAAAACCTCAAACTAGTTTGTGGCCCTAAGAAATAAGAATGAATCAAGCTCTGGCTCAGGGGGGTCCCATAATCCTCCCGGATGTGGATAGCGCGAATATTCAAGGAACAAGTATCAAGTACTCGGGGTCCTACGGGACACAAGTGGACGGTTAACAACCAAATAACATCTATTGCCCACCTGTGCCTCTGCATTTACCTACTTCAATTTTAGTTGTTAAACAGTAATTAAAGTAAACGGTAATTAAAGCCATGAACATCTCCAACATTAAACATGCGGCAACACTCCAACAACTGTGGTACTGGACGACACGCGATAGCACTTGAGCAAGCGACTACGACGCGCAAGTCCAACTATCTACCAAACAACAGGTAATAGGATGTGTCCAAGGCAATATAAGGCTGCAAGGGATATCACGGGCACGAAAACTAGAGCATCGCAACACAGATAGCAATAGATCAATAGGAGGGAATAAATACTATAAAAGTAAGATAGGTAGAAAGGGGGAGATGCTCGCCTGAAAACATTGTCGAAGGTTCATCCGAAGATCGGGTCGATACTCGCATCCACTCATCGGCCTAATCCGTGAAGAAGCAAAGCACTAGAGGAAACACCGGATGCACTATTTAATACCACGGCAGAAGATCGAGCATGATGCATGTATGATGTATGACATGGCAAGATGCGATGCGATTAGGCAATATTAAGCGGAACCGGGGTCCCGACAATTAATTAATAGGTTCATGTTGTTTTTGTAACCTCAATTTAAATGTTGTCTTAACATGGCAAAATATATATCACCGGTTCGATGCACAAATTTAAATGGGACCAATATTGGACTAGATTTGCCCGCATATGGATCCCGTATTTAATTATGAGATGAATTGGCAAAATGCCCCAAACCCACATGATATGCATGCGAGATGAACAATTAATATGCAACAAGTTCATATTACGATTTTATAAAATAGGGCTCGGAAAGGGGATCACACATTAGGGTTCGACGATCTTGGTTCGGGGTCAACAGGGTTCGACGGGAAGGCAAGGTTCAGTTCGATGGGATCGGTCTCGGAAAACGGAAGTCGATCTTGTCGCATCCGAGCAGAAGAACTTGGCTGGCGTCGGGGGCACATCGGACTCGCCCTGGTCGGTGTCAATCTTGTCGGGCCCGCGTATCAGGTCGGTCTTGGCGTCCGGGATGAAGAACTTGGCGTTCTGCGTCGATGTCAGTACCGTCCGTGTTCTCGAGCATCGCATCCGAGAAGGAGTACTTGTCGCACATGTGGTCTTCGGGTCCGGGTAGAAGAGCTCGTCGTCCGGGGATTCTCTGGGCCCGCGATCTGCGGTAGCTAGTCTTGGCGTCAGGGAAGAAGACCTCGTCGCTCCAGGAGAAGATCTTGGCGTCGGTAGATCTTGAGAGCGACACGAGTCGTCGGGGCCGTACTTGTCACATGGTACATGCTGTGGCTGATCTTGCCGATGGGGAAAAAACATGTCCGCTGCTGGTCAAACACGCACACACACGGAGGGTTCAAACGGCGAGGTACATGGTACTGGACAGGGCGACGCAGGCGACAACACCATGGCGGCGACTGCCAGCGAGAAGCGGGGCGGCCATGGCGATGGACCCGCAAGAAGCAGGAGGCGCGGGCGGCGGAGGTCGTGGTCCAAGGCGGCGCCAGGGCGCGAGGAGAGCTCGGGCGGCGGAGGGCAGAGGCCGGCGGGCGGCTCCCTGGCGGCGCTCGAGACGAGGAGGTGGTGGCTTAGCAGGGTCCGGGGCGACGGGGGCCACAGTGGCCGGGTGCGGTGCCCCAGGGCGGCGGCCGACGAGGAGGACCGGAGGCGAGGAGGACGGGGTAGGCGGGCCTGATGGTGGCGGTGACGGAGGCGAGGGCGCCCCTGGCGGCGAGGCAAGGAGGTCGGGGAGGCCAGGATGGCGAGGGCCGGAGGGAGGCAGGGCTCCTGGCGGCGGCGCCCTGCGTGGCGGGGAGGCGCCGGCGGCCTGCGGAGGGGAGGAGGGCGAGGGGAGAGAGAGGAGCGGGGGCGCGTGGGTGGGGTCATGTGGGTGCGTGGGGAATCAGAGTGGAGCGGCAGAGGGGCCGGGGTGGGTCCAGGAGGAGAGAGCGGGGTCGGGGAGACGCGTGAGGGACGCGGTCGGTGGGGAGTGGGCCAACAGGGTGGGGCCAACTCGATGGGGGTGTGGGGAGTGGGGGGTGAGAGAGGGGATTTCTGGTGAGGTGGCAGTGTTTGGTTGGAAGGGGATTGGGGCAGGGTGACGTGGCGACCAGCGATTGGAGGGGGTGATGTGGCTCGTTGGTGGAGGGAGGCGGGTAGACTAGGTTTAGGTAGAAAAGGTTTTAGGGTTTTAGGATTAGATATTTTAGACTAGGGTTTTCTTTTATTTAAAATAAATTTTGTAATTAGTTTTAGATGAATAAAAGATCCGGCTGGACCGACGGTTTGGTTTTAACAAAGGGGGAGGATATTAATATAGAAAACAAAGTAGGTCTTTTAGCAAAATAGTTTTAATCAATCAGATGCATGTTGATGTCATGATGATGCAATGCACACAATCAACGCGGTTTTCTAGTAGTGGTTTTTGCGGGATGCCACAATTCGACACCACTAACAATGGATCTCACCCTCGAGATCCGCCTCATGGTACCGGGAAGAAGGCGGTGATCTGAATCTTCTCGCATCGTGTAGATCTTCGCGACACCACTAACAAGAGGTCGTTGTCCGTGATCGTCAGAGAACACTCTGGGAACAAAGGGCGAAGGTAGAGGTATCCACAAATAAAGCCACCTCTAACTTCGATGGAAAGAGGGAACCGATGCATTCTCATCCACTTCAATGTACACAAGCAAATAGAGTGAGTAGTCGGCATGGGGGCCAATTCATCACGCACCCAAACTATTACTCTGCACAATCAGTAGAAAAGCGTGCAACCATTCTCAGAATCAGACTGAAGATCTTGACAAGCGAGGTTCGGAAACAAAGGAGTGATGCAGACTCTGCATCGGATCTGGCGTAGATGATGTCGTCGCGTCGGAAAACACCGTAAGGCACGAGGAGGAGCAAAGAGAAGTCCACCAGATGAAGGATTCCTCGGATAGCATGAAGACCATATGTAGAAGCATCGTTACCCAAAGAGGAAGCGAAACCCTGAAGGTACGACGAAAACCCAACCACGAGAAATCCTGGACTCGAAGAGAGAGAAGAGAGCGGATTCAAAACACGCAGAGGTGAGAGGAGAGCAGCAGAGGGGTAAGGAGTAAAATCAGACCTAATCAGAACTATCCAACCGAATTTGCAAAAATAGTTTTGACACTCTACTTCGGCCGTTAGTTAGGTTATCCTACAGGCTGGACTTGTGGGGTATCGCAACTGCTGAGCTCTGATACCACTCTGTAACACCCTCAGAATCGGCCCTATGCAAGTTTTAGCGAAACCCGCCAAACCCGCATAGAAACAATTCAAAGGTGCCCACCAGGCACTTTCGTGCATGTGGAAAACGAAGTAATAACATTACACAACAGTCCTCGAAGGGACCCACAGAACAGATATATATATACAACAGCGACTCAATGAGTCAAGAATACAGATATAATATACAAAGATCCAAATCACCTTGAAAATGATAGAGCGTCCGACTACGGACAAGAAGCAAATGGGGCTAAGAGCCCTGAAGAATAACCAATGGCGTCCATAACCCTGCCCAGGCCAAGCCGGAAGGGTAACCCTGCTAACGACGTCGATCTCAAAACCTGCTTAAACAAAAGGGGTGCCGACGAAGGGCAAAGGAAAAAGAGAGAGCGGTCAGTACTGAGGCCAGTACACGGCGAGACTAGAATTCGGCGGTCCTCGCCTACATAGGTATGGTGGACTGAAGCGGCAGCGCAGCATGCTCTAAACAACCTATAGAGACTCGATACAACTAGCGGCTATCAGAGAGGGATAAGAAAGATCTATTCGGATCCAACCTGAATCTAACACCAAACAAACCCATCCTGGTATTTCCCCCCTCGAGACCAAACGAGGAAGTCAACCGAGGAACTCACACAGTTGGCAGTTTTATTTATTCAGTTGTCGTTGCAACAATTACTAGTCAGGTATAGATAGTCATCCTGATAAAATAAGCAGTGGGCAGTTTTAGTTAACCATTCCGTTGTAGTTGCAACGCTTACTAGTCAGATACAATTAGCATGAGATATCCCAAACCCAGCAGTTGTTGGTACTTTCATTTAGCCATTCCGTTATAGTTGCAATACTTACTAGTCAGGTACAATGGTAGCAAGCGGCAACCCAAGAAAGCAATTGTTGGCAATTTTATTTAGCCATTCCATTATAGTGAAGCTGATTACTAGTCATTATAAAGTCAAATTTATAGCACTACTTTAGTTATAGTTGTCTATGATCGAGATACTGTGCTCCAAGTCGTCCATAACCGCGGACACGGCTTTCAGAAAGTTTTACCCTGCAGGGGTGCACAAATAGCAACACACACTCGATCAACCTCGGAAAAACCAAATCAAAACCCAACGAGGCTTTCACGACAAAGCAATCACAAGATTCAGAAATATTTCAGGGGGCCACCCCATTAAGTATACCCGCAACGAAGTTAGCTGACTTCGAGACGGACTCAAGGTTTGTGGGGCCGGCTGTAAACGACTGGGAACCCGAAAGTGTGACTGGGCTTGTCGATACCGCGAAAACGGGTCACGATCCTAAATAGTACAGGTGCTCCTCACACAATCGTAAATAAAGCAGTAAAGCATGGCATAAGTACAGGATAGTAAATAAAACCTCAAACTAGTTTGTGGCCCCAAGAAATAAGAATGAATCAAGCTCTGTCTCAGGGGGGTCCCATAATCCTCCCGGATGTGGATAGCGCGAATATTCAAGGAACAGGTATCAAGTACTCGGGGTCCTACGGGACACAAGTGGACGGTTAACAACCAAATAACATCTATTTCCC
Source organism: Avena sativa (assembly GCA_916181665.1). Taxonomy (NCBI): domain Eukaryota; kingdom Viridiplantae; phylum Streptophyta; class Magnoliopsida; order Poales; family Poaceae; genus Avena; species Avena sativa. Next base: position 145,052,221 of record OV702280.1, read on the forward strand.
ACCTGTGCCTCTGCATTTACCTACTTCAATTTTAGTTGTTAAACAGTAATTAAAGTAAACGGTAATTAAAGCCATGAACATCTCCAACATTAAACATGCGGCAACACTCCAACAACTGTGGTACTGGACGACACGCGACAGCACTTGAGCAAGCGACTACGACGCGCAAGTCCAACTATGTACCAAACAACAGGTAATAGGATGTGTCCAAGGCAATATAAGGCTGCAAGGGATATCACGGGCACGAAAACTAGAGCATCGCAACACAGATAGAAATAGATCAACAGGAGGGAATAAATACTATAAAAGTAAGATAGGTAGAAAGGGGGAGATGCTCGCCTGAAAACATTGTCGAAGGTTCATCCGAAGATCGGGTCGACACTCGCATCCACTCATCGGCCTAATCCGTGAAGAAGCAAAGCACTAGAGGAAACACCGGATGCACTATTTAATACCACGGCAGAAGATCGAGCATGATGCATGTATGATGTATGACATGGCAAGATGCGATGCGATTAGGCAATATTAAGCGGAACCGGGGTCCCGACAATTAATTAATAGGTTCATGTTGTTTTTGTAACCTCAATTTAAATGTTGTCTTAACATGACAAAATATATATCACCGGTTCGATGCACAAATTTAAATGGGACCAATATTGGACTAGATTTGCCCGCATATGGATCCCATATTTAATTATGACATGAATTGGCAAAATGCCCCAAACCCACATGATATGCATGCGAGATGAACAATTAATATGCAACAAGTTCATATTACGATTTTATAAAATAGGGCTCGGAAAGGGGATCACACATTAGGGTTCGACGATCTTGGTTCGGGGTTAACAGGGTTCGACGGGAAGGCAAGGTTCGGTTCGATGGGATCGGTCTCGGACAACGGAAGTCGATCTTGTCGCATCCGAGAAGAAGAACTTGGTTGGCGTCGGGGGCACATCGGACTCGCCCTGGTCGGTGTCGATCTTGTCGGGCCCGCGTATCAGGTCGGTCTTGGCGTCCGGGATGAAGAACTTGGCGTTCTGCGTCGATGTCCGTACCGTTCGTGTTCTCGAGCATCGCATCCGAGAAGGAGTACTTGTCGCACATGTGGTCTTCGGGTCCGGGTAGAAGAGCTCGTCGTCCGGGGATTCTCTGGGCCCGCGATCTGCAGTAGCTAGTCTTGGCGTCAGGGAAGAAGACCTCGTCGCTCCAGGAGAAGATCTTGGCGTCGGTAGATCTTGAGAGCGACACGAGTCGTCGGGGCCGTACTTGTCACATGGTACATGCTGTGGCTGATCTTGCCGATGGGGAAAAACATGTCCGCTGCTGGTCAAACACGCACACACACGGAGGGTTCAAACGGCGAGGTACATGGTACTGGACAGGGCGACGCAGGCGACATCACTATGGCGGCGACTGCCAGCGAGAAGCGGGGCGGCCATGGCGATGGACCCGCAAGAAGCAGGAGGCGCGGGCGGCGGAGGTCGTGGTCCAAGGCGGCGCCAGGGCGCGAGGAGAGCTCGGGCGGCGGAGGGCAGAGGCCGGCGGGCGGCTCCCTGGCGGCGCTCGAGACGAGGAGGTGGCGGCTTAGCAGGGTCCGGGGCGACGGGGGCCACAGTGGCCGGGTGCGGTGCCCCAGGGCGGCGGCCGACGAGGAGGACCGGAGGCGAGGAGGACGGGGTAGGCGGGCCTGATGATGGCGGTGACGGAGGCGAGGGCGCCCCTGGCGGCAAGGCGAGGAGGTCGGGGAGGCCAGGACGGCGAGGGCCGGAGGGAGGAAGGGCTCCTGGCGGCGGCGCCCTGCGTGGCGGGGAGGCGCCGGCGGCCTGCGGAGGGGAGGAGGGCGAGGGGAGAGAGGAGCGGGGGCGCGTGGGTGGGGTCACGTGGGTGCGTGGGGAATCGGAGTGGAGCGGCAGAGGGGCCGGGGTGGGTCCAGGAGGAGAGAGCAGGGTCGGGGAGACGCGTGAGGGACGCTGTCGGTGGGGAGTGGGCCAGCAGGGTGGGGCCAACTCGATGGGGGTGTGGGAGTGGGGGTGAGAGAGGGGATTTCTGGTGAGGTGGCAGTGTTTGGTTGGAAGGGGATTGGGGCAGGGTGACGTGGCGACCAGCGATTGGAGGGGGTGATGTGGCTGGTTGGTGGAGGGAGGCGGGTAAACTAGGTTTAGGTAGAAAAGGTTTTAGGGTTTTAGGATTAGATATTTTAGACTAGGGTTTTCTTTTATTTAAAATAAATTTTGTAATTAGTTTTAGATGAATAAAAGATCCGGCTGGACCGACGGTTTGGTTTTAACAAAGGGGGAGGATATTAATATAGAAAACAAAGTAGGTCTTTTAGCAAAATAGTTTTAATCAATCAGATGCATGCTGATGTCATGATGATGCAATGCACACAATCAACGCGATTTTCTAGTAGTGGTTTTTGCGGGATGCCACAGTGGTGTCGCGGCGAGGATTAAACGCAGCATTACGGAGAATTCAAGCAGAGGAATCAACGGCAGGAAACGGCCAGGCGTGTTCATCGCGGGGAGGAAGAAGGTGAGGTGGCAGTGGGGTCGTCTCGTCAGCGATAGAGGGGAAGGGGGAGTGGGGCCTGGTCGTCAGCGTCTCTGCGGGTTTCTTTCTCGGTGAATAACGGTTCGCTCGGTGAGAGGGAGAGGTGGGCTGGACTGGGCTGGGTCCTTTTACACATTTTTTTTGTTCTGTTTGTTTTTCTTTTTCCTTTTCTTTTATTCTGTTTTGATTTCATTTAATCATTTCAAGCATCCATTTGAATTCAAAACTTTGTCAAATTTTGTGTAGCTTTAAATGTTGATTAATAAAACATTCTGAAATCATTTTGGAATAATTTATTTATTCTTTTTAAGGTATTTTTAATTATTCAAAATAGGCTCTATTTTTAAATCAAATAAGATTTAATAATAATTTCAAATACCATTTAAATTTCTAAAACCTTCCAAATCTTTTTAGTAGGTTTTTATTTATTTATTTGGGTTCAAATAATTCATCTTGAATTATTTGGAAAGTATTTAATATGATTCATAATTCATTTGAATTGGGTATTTGTTTTAATTCCAATGGAATTTAATATAGTTTTAATTCCCTAAAGTTTAATTGGAAGATTTCTTTAATCTTAATTAAGTTGAATTAAACAATTTTTATTTCACTTGGCTAAATTCCAAAATACTATTTTCTCATGCATTGTATAATTATTCTTATTAAAGATTTGTCTTTATTAAAATAAGGATAGAATGGTTAATGCCATTTTATTTTATTTTGGAAATTCCTTATCCTTTTATTTTATTTGGATTTGGATTCTATTCATTCCATTTGCTTAATGGATTAGGCCAAGATTTAATTTGGTCTTTTAAATAATTCTTATTTAATATTTCTATCTTTGTCTTATAAAATCCATATCTTTTATTTAGAGATCCAAACTTGGTGATTCCAATTTGTAAAATTTTATTTGATATTTATTTATCCTTTTAAATATATATTAGTATTATTTGCTCACCATTTTGTATGGGTTTTAGATAAGTGCTTTATTAGCTTTGGAAATTACTTTTCCTTATCTTATTTAAATTCATAAGATTTTATTTATGGTTCCAATTTAAGTGAACCCAATTTATATGGTCTTATGATATTTCTATTTGTCATTCTTGATTATTTGTAAATGTTTGTTGACAAATTTTTATACGGATAAAATCCATAGGCTTGGAGATAATTTGGAAATGATTTTTATTCCATTAGGGTTTAGGGTTTGGATTTATTTTCCAAGTGTTTAAATTTCCAGATACATTTTATGATGAATGCATTTTACTTGATTTGAATTTTGTTGAATTCAAACTTTAATTAAAGTTTGTTCAAGATGGGATTTTAAGTTTCCATTTAGAAATAAAAGTTTCTTTTCACCCTAAAATCCAACAATAATTTATTTTATTTTATTTATTTTTCACATTACAAGATTTGGAAAATCTTGGGATGTGACAAAACCCTAAACCATCAATACTATAAAACCCTAGTAAACCCTAAAACCGGAAACACTAAACCCCTACACCCTAAAACCTGAAACACTAAACCACTAAACCTTGATCGAGTAGCTATCATGCACACTTATAGATTAAATTTATTTTCAGATACTTTTATTAATTTCCTGAAACCGTAAAACCCTAAACATTAAACCCCTAAACCCTGACCAAACAAGTATCATGTACTTTTAGATCAAATTTGAGATACTTACATTAAATTGGGCAACACCATTATATTCGACGAATATAAGCATAAAGCTTGAACATTATTGAAAATTACGTAAACCCTAAACCCTAATAAACCCTAAACCTCTAAATAATAAAACCCTAAACCCGTCAACCCATAATTAAACCCTAACCAAGAAGGGTATCATGCACTTATAGATCCAAATTTGAGATACTTTCATTAAATTGTGGTAACACCATTATATTCCACAATTATAAGCATAAAGCTTGAACATTATTGAAAATTCCCTAAGCCCCTAAAGGATCATGACCAGGCAAGTGTATCGCCCACTTGATCTAGTGGAATGGTGTATTATAAGATATAAGACAAGATAAAGATAAGATAAGAATTAGGGCATATTTGATTCATAGGATAAAAAACGTAGGAATAGGAAAAATATAGGATTGCAATGTCATGACCACTCAATCCTACAGGAATTCCTATGAATCCAAGTTCGTTTGACTCCATCGTAGGAAAAACAAAGGATTCTGGAAAAGATTTAGGAGTGCATGTTTGATTTCCTATGAAATCTAGCAGTAATCCTTAGGAAAAATTCCTACGGGAATCAATCCTACAAATCAAATGACCATCGTAGTAATATTTCCCATAGGATTTAGTCCTACAAATTTCCTATGCAAATCCTTTGAATCAAACATGCCCTTACTAATGTGAATGGCCTATCTTTTTAATAACCTTCCCTCCTGATGTTTGGGAAGCAAGTTTTTGCTCAAAGTCACACTTTTAAAATTTGGCCAACTGCATTGAAAAATGTTTTTAAGTTTATAATCCCTAATCAGTATTGTTAGAAATATTATGAAATATACGTTCATGTGGTGCACATTAGAAATTGTAGACGTTGGTAATTTTTCTCTATATATTTGATCAAATTTTGGATTTGTTTCCTTTTACAAATAATTACTACTCCTATATGCGTTCTAGTTTGGGATATATAGGGGGAGTAGTACTACAACAAACAATATGTCTCGGAGTGGAGGGGAAACCAAAGAGCAAGAGGGCAGCAGTGATGAGAAGTTGAAGGCGGTGCAATATCAAAGCACTCCATGATGATGGGTTTCTGAAGAAACTCTACAATTATAGACAAGCCTAAGATTTTTTATAGGGATTTATATTTTCATGCCCTTGGTTTGTTAGTTGTACTCAGTTTTGTCCATCTGCTTAACTTTTCCTCACTTTTGCCCAGCTCCTTCTCCGAAACTCATCAAAGAGCTCAAACGGCAGTTGCCATTAGGTTGACTGTTGGCTGACGTGTGGGGCCGCACGGTGTGGGACCATGAGGGGTCGGTTGGTCAGGAATGCATTATGCTGTGGGAGGCGTATTGTGGGACCAGGTGGGGCACAATTGATAGTTATGTGCGCACCTCTTGCCTAAATTGGAAGCTTTCTTTATTTTTATTTTTATAATTGGCATTTTAAGAGCGTGTTTTCCCTCTCTCTATCCTGCTAACAGTTATGTTTTATTTTTTAAATTTGTAGAAAATCTAGAGCAGCTTCTCTCATCATTCGTTGTTCCTTTTTCCCTTCATTTTTTCCAATCTGGTAGCAAATATAACCAGCAACATAGATACATTCAATAAACAAAGCAGATATTGATAAATCAGCTAATGTAGGATAGATAGTATGGTACTTAAGAAGTTTCGACGATTTGGATGCTAAGCGGCAACATCGCACAAGTTTAACACACACAAAACAAAAGAAGTTGCTTTATAGCAGCAACAGTAGCACACAAGATCTGTGGCACCTCTTGGCCTCCGCCCTCCTGGCCTCCGCCTCCTCTGTCTGGCACTTCCTCCACTTCTTGCTGCCCAGTCCCTTGACCTTGGGAGCTTAGGGCTTGATCGGGGGCTTGTGACCCTCTTCGAAGGCCACTGATAGCTGTGAGATTTGATACATTTCTAATGAATTTTCTTGATGGTTTTCGTCTTGATCTGATGGTTTTTGAGCTTTACCTAACGCTAATACTTCGGTAGCGAAAAAAACTTGGTTTTCAATGTGTGTTTTAGGTTCTGAACATGAACAGAATGTTTCAACAACAGAAATACGATATTCAGGAGAAAACAAGCAAGTCTCCTTTTGGAAGCAAACGAGGAAGGTAACCAGTAGGTTTAACGACCAACTATACAACAGTAATATTTTTTTCTGGCCGTATAGTTTCCATCTCCTTCACCCTGTCAAAAGGAACAACTTTCATGAAGAAGGCATATGTGAAAACAGAACACAACAGCCGCCGTTCCATCCAGAAGGGAGAAAGAAGAGATCCGAAGAAGAAGGGGAAGATGTTCTTCATCTCGCTCCACGATCTTCAACCTCCTAGCCACCACACCCCATAGCCATTACTTGTACTTGATAGAGAGAGAGAGAGATTTTCACCTAGCAAGATTAGGGTTTGAGATTGTTGCTTCCTATCTTGAATTGTGTTGGATTGATTTTCTATTCTTACTGTGAATCTCCACAATAATATCGATAAGAACTCCCTTTATTTAATTATATCGATGATGCTTTCTTTTCTCATGTCTGAGAAAGTTCCTTTGGGCGTGGCAGATGTAAGGGATTGGTGAGGTGTGATGTGCCTATATATTTTCCATTAGTTTGTGATTGATTTTAATTGCTATATTATGTGTGATTGACTATCTATGGGATTCCTAATGCTTGTTGTCCAATTAAGGGCCCAAACAATATGATACTTTATTCTACATAGATAAGATCTTGTTTCCTAGCAGACCGGCGACCCCCTGAGTGACACGACTATATCAATGGAAAACTAGTTGAACTCAAGGAGCACAAGGAGTCACTGTGCCTATTGCATTAGTCTGATCTGAGGAGCTTAATTGCTAAGCAACCTAAAGGATCTTAATCGCCTAGTGACTGACCATCGTTTTGGTAACATACTACTAGGATTATTGAAGTTACCAAGAGGAGTTCCGGCTAATTATGGGTTTCTCACCTACACACATACTTATAAGATTATAATTGTTACATTTATCACTCATCCACTTGGCACAATCACTATCACCATGAACTGTATCTCCCCGCGCCTACTTTGTCATCTAAGAAAAACAACAAACAATCGAATCGTTCTTTACTTTCATGTTTTTTATTTCTAAAGTTTAAATTTTAGTTTTATTTAAATACATTCAGTTTAATCCAAATTTTATTCTTATTTCAACACTTGCAATCAATTCACTCGAAGACCTGTGACAACTTTGAGTGTGACAGAGACTTCATTCATAAATACTTTCTTTTGGGCTCCCTGTGGGATCGATATCTTAACTTCGAAACTAGCTACAAACGATATGTGCACTTGTAGACATCAAGATATTTTATGGCGCCGTTGCCGGGGAGCTAAGCGCTAAGTGTTTGTCTCTTGACATTTTAGGTGTTAATGAAAAACTTTTGAGATTAAATAAGGTTGAAGTTGAAAACCTGAGTGATTTCATGGAAATCATGTCCATTCACAGGGAAACTCCCAAGAAACCTGAGAAAACTCTCAGAGAATACACTGCTCCAAATCTTTCTTATTTTAAACAACCAATAGAATTTCCTAATCCTGGAGTTAGAGAATATCGTTTTCATGGTGAGATTATTAAAATTTTGTAGGAAAAAGATTTCAGTGGAAGGGAAGATGAAGACCCAGGAAGACATCTTAGAGAGTTCGACGATATGATAACAACAATTGGACCAAAAGGTTTTCCTAGAGATTTCTCCCGTCTAAAATTATTCCGTTGGTCTCCTAAAGGAAAGGCTCTAGACTCGTTTTATTCTCTCCCTCGTCATTATATTAATTGCTGGGAAATTTGTATTGTCAAATTTATAAACAAATTTAATACTTTTAAAATGGTAACTGAAATTAGAAAGAATATAGGCAAATTCAGTCAGAACGTGGGAGAAAACTATCCACAAGCTTGGGCTAGATTTTTTGGAATGGTTAATAGTATTCCTAATCATGGATATTCTGAATCAACTATTTGCCACTTATTTTACCATATTCTTAATACTCAATGAAGAGAGTTGCTTGACTTATCAGTAGGAGGATCGATAAATACTTTAACTGCTAAAGCCTGTTTGGAATTGATGTACACTAGGGCTAAGAATAATTCTCTTTATAAACCTAATTTTGGTACTAAGCTAGAAAAAGGAATACTTGGTATAACCCTTGATCTTATGCCTGAAGTATGCAAAAAAATGAAATAAAAAGGTATACCTTTTGAACTTGTTAAGGAAAACAATGTAGATCTATTATAGATTTTTACTAAAGAAGATGAAACTAGGAAAGTTTTTCAAGAATTAAAATAGCGACAAGCCAAATCTCATAATAACCTGCATAAGCAATTTCAAAGACATAAGAATATTTTGGCAGAACTCACGGAAAATTATGATGAGATTGGCCAAGAAATAAAATCATTTCACAAGTACCTTAGTATGATTGAAACCCAATGTGAACAAATAGCCTCTGGTTATCAATTTTTTCTTCAAGCTAATATAAATATTCCTATTTCTACTAATGTTGTTAGAAGGAGAGGTGTAGTTGTTACAGGACCATTAGGACCACCAGAATATGAAGCTGAAAAAGATCGAAGGGAAAAAGCCTTGCTCAAAGCAAGACAAGAAGATGACACATTGGTGGATCCTCAAGATGAAACTTCTCAAGAAACACAAAACCAAACCTTAGAGGAGCAAAATGATGCACATGATGACCGCTATGACTCTGATGCAGAGACTGTTGATCCAAGAGAAGAAAAAGAGATAAGCAATGAAGATGAACTTGTTGCAGTAGAAAAGAAGAAAAGCGATAAGCAGCAACAAAAGAAAACAACTAAAGAGCATGGTCCCCCACAAAAGGTAAAATAAAAGAATATGAAAGGTGAGCAAAAACTTCCATATCCATATCGCAAAAAGAAAGCACCAGATCGGGTAATCTATGACTCTTTTAAAAAGGAACTTGGTGATCTCCATCTAGAAATTCCATTTGCGGATGCAATAAAAGTTCCTACCTATTCTAAATTTCTCCAAGATATTCTTAATAGAAAGAACTAACTGAAACTGTTGCCATGGTGACTAGTTATCCTAATAATGGGAAATTATTTTCTAAATCGGGAGATCCCGAAATACCAACTATTTGATGCTCAATTGGCAAAACTAATATTCATAATGCCTTGTGTGATTTAGGTGCAGGAGTTAGTGTAATGCCATATTCCCTCTATAAAAGGTTAGGATTAGGGGAGTATTTCCCTACTTCTATCACTTTAAAGATGGGTGACAAATCCACTAAACAACCCATTGGTATGATTGAGTATGTTCTACTTAGAATAGATGAGCATGTTACTCCCACTGATTTTATTATTCTTGAAATGCCAGAGGATGAAAATTTATCTATAATACTTGGAAGATCTTTTCTTACTAATAAAGTATCTTTAGCTGATTGTGCTAAGAAAAAATAATCTTCAATGTTTATGATGCTGAAATCATCCAGTATTTTGCAAAGAAGCTAGAAGCAGGAGAAAGATATATTCCACTCGCAAAAGGACTTCAAGTGGTAAGTTCCCTTGATAAGGGGCAACCCAATGTAAGAATTTGAGAAAACAGAGAGAAGGTTGAAATAGTTGACCATTTTTAATAAAATTCTTGATGGGAGTCAATCCATCACATTAATAAAATAGTTAAGAATAAAATGTTCATCGTATTCCTACCACTTTTTCATAGACATCCTTACGGAAGCGCGTCCATAAAGATGCAGCTGTCAAAAAGCAGTAGAATTATCGACAGAAAAAACATAGATTAAGTGTAAAAATTAAGTTTGAATTTTATCTGCAAAAACTAGCCTAAACATATTGTTCAGATTAAAAAGTGAATCTCTGAAAATTTAGGCAAAAAATCATGCTCCCGAAGGTTTAACGACCAACTATATGGCAGGAATATTTTTTCTAGTTGTATAGTTGCGTTCGTATAGTTATCTACCCCCTTTCTCACAAATTGTTTGTCGGGGTACAGAAGGTTTTACGACCAACTATACGGCGGGACCTTTTTTGGTCCAGTTGTATGGTCACGCCCATATAGTTGGGATCTGGCAACTATACGGCGGGAACTACATATCCCGCCCATATAGTTCCTGTCGTATAGTTTGCAAGACCACTTAAACGAGCCGGCTGGGGTAGGGTTCTTCCTCCTCCTCCTTACTTTTCTCTCATATTCTCTCTCCAAACTCCTCAAAATCCACCTAAAATTCTTGATTCTTCGTGGATTTCATTCGTTTGTGTTGGGGAATCAACAGTCGATATGTTTCTCTCCCTATCCATGCTTTATTTTCAGAATTCCATGGTTGAAACTCTCACATTTGATCTAGTGGATGAACTCAAGATTGTTTGATTTTCCCTTTTGATTTCTCACATTAGGATTAAATTTCTCCACGTAGAATCGTTCGTATATCATGTAGAAACTATATGCCTAAGGTTTGATGTTGAAACTTTTCAGTACATCAAGATGAAAAATCTTGGTGGCATTTTCTGCAAGAGCAAGAACCAACGTGGTGAGGGCTCGGGACTCTGGGCTGAGCTCGACAACAAGTACGCCATGGTTTCATCAAGGCGGGTGATGCCAACACGTTGGGCCGATGATGCCTTTCTCACCGCGGCAAGGTTGAGAGCAGATTTTGACCACATGTGTGGAAGTGCAGGGTATCACTCCTCGCCTACGCAAACCACTACACCTACACTGAGCTCACCTTTGAGTTCCTTGCCTCCTTCTATGATGACTATAGGGAGAAAGGTAATGCGTGCACGATAAGCTTCACCATAAACCAGCATCTATATCAAATCTATTTTCAACAATTTGTGATGCTTTTGGATCCCCTCATGATGGGGAATCAATTGTAACAAATTTATATAGCGTCTCAAGTGGAGAAACTTGGGAGGTTATTTCTATTAACAGTGGTAGGGACTTCTACCAGAAGAAGATGTCCACCATTCAGAACCCAAAAATTCATTACTTCACCTTGTTCCTCTCCAATACTCTGTTGGGAAGAGGAGATACCGGTTCCATGGCCAATGCAAACATGGCCATGATAACCAAGGCACTCTTCCCCGATGCACCGCAGAGTCCCAATCCTACGGCTCTACTCCTCCAGCACCTCCGCCATCAGAGCAACAAAAGAAAAGGTGACATTCGCATTGGTGGGTTGGTAACCCACCTTGTTCAAGCATGTAACATTCCAATACCTGTTATGCAACATGTTGATGGCTCCATACTTATGGACTTCAAATATATAACTGCTTGTGGCTTCATCGGAGTCTACCGAGCTGTTAAGAGGCTCCGAGCATATCAGTTTGGTTATCTTGATGCCTCACATGATGAGCAGGTGTCGTTTCCTTGTCCACAAGCTTTCTTGATTTTGGGGAAGGATAACTGGATCCTCACCAAATATCAAGTGATGGAGATCATGCTGAGATCCAGCCTAACCCCAAAGACGATGAAGAAGGAGAGCATCAGGATAAGCAGGAGCAGGAGCAGGACAATCCTTCTTGGGAAGGACAGCGGCAGCAACAGGAAGGGCCCTGGGACCTATGGCCCAATCAGCAGGAACATCAGCAGGGGTTCAACAACGTCCCCTATCAAGAATTTCTGCAGCTCAACCTGCGCGTTGGGGAGATCGACCACACTCTTCAGGGAGTGAATGAGGATGTTAGTTCCCTAACTAATGACTTCAGTCAATTCATGAAAAACTTCCCCAACTACTACTAGCAGTACCCGTACCAGCCGCCGAATGATGGCAACAACTAAGCTTTGTTGGGCCACGAAGAGATAAAAAAACTTTTCCTCTAACGTGGTGATCCCAAGATCTAGCTGAGGTAGAAGGCCACGAGGATTACCACTAGGCGTGCAGTTGCGGATTACTGATGAAGCGCGTGAGTTGATGAAGTGCAGTCCTTGCGATCTCGATCCAATCAACGATCATCCAAGTGCTGATGGTACAATGCCTCTGCTGGTGTCCACACGTACAAGGAGGAGCGCCGGCGGTGAACTGCTAGGTTCAGTACGTTGGCAAGACTGCTGTGGAGCTAGGGTTTCCAACTCATGGAATGACCTAACCGATCAACCCTTCTGGGTTTCTATTCCCCACTATATATAGGAAGTGAATGTGGGCTCCACTCACTCGTGGCCCATTCACTAAAGCCCATATAATATTAGTCACCGTGAGTCCGACTCACTGACCTAGTCCAAATTCGGTTTGGCTCTAACCCAACCAGATTTCCGATTTAGATCCAATCCAAACTTGCTCCCGCTCTTAAGTGTGTGACCCCGTAGGCTCATGGATACTTAGACACGATTGGAGTCCGACTCTCAATCGATCAGTCAGTAGCGGCTCCTAGCAGAACGTGCCAACTCCCAAGTACCAAAGAGTCATGACGACTTTCCTTTCCAACGAGACTTACGTCTGAGTCCCTTTTGCCTCACGATATACTTTGACAAACTATAGGCAAATATTTGTCATCCCTTAAATAGTCTGACTCTCTTCTCGATCCGAGATAAGTGATTCATCGGACTAACTCTTAGTTGATCGCCTCGGTTAACACTTAACCGAGTCGTGCATGGACATGATTTCCGAATCATATCATCCGAGAGGGCCCAGAGAATATCTCTCCAAGCGGAGGGGCAAAATCCCATCTTGGTTATTCACATCACGCAGCTTAATTCTCAATCGACCCGAACTCTGCCTTTATAACTGCCCAGTTACGGATCAGCGTTTGACAGAACCTAAGTCGGTGGTCCTCAACTCGGACTATGCAACAACCTCAGGTCTAAGGATTACATTGATTGAGATATACAAATGAAAACTTGTTCATTGTACCTCAAATATGGGTCAATCCGACTCGCTAAACTCTTTAACTGATTCTGTGTAAGTTGGAATAGCATCTCCATGCCCATGACAAGTGGAATTGTGTCATCAATACGACTTTCACATTGGTCTAAGTTGTGTGTTCAGCACAACCTCAATGAACAAGGATATTTAGTACAAACAACATGAATGTATAGTTTCACAACCGGATCACATATTCAATGATACACATTAGATGTTTGTACAAGGACAACTTAATATCTTTATGAATACAATGGAAAATATCATCATCCTTGGTTTCCTTTAGGGCATATTCCCAACAGTCTCCCACTTGCACTAGAGTCTATCTTCCGACATCACATGTCTAAGAATCTAATGCCTATGGCTCTTAGGTGCGCCTCATGCTTTGGCTGTGGTAGCGTCTTTGTCAATGGATCCGCAATATTTGCATCTGTGTGTACCTTGCATAACTTGATATCACCCTGATCCACGAACTTGCAAATCAGGTGGTACCACATGAGTATGTGCTTGTTCTTCTGGTGTTGTCTAGGTTCCTTGGCTTCTGCGATTCTCATGGAAACAGCTTCGTTAGGTGGCAATATACTCAGCCTCTGTTGTAGATGCAAACACACTCTCTTTGTCACATCCCAAATTTTAGATTTGGTCTTGCATATCATTCATAGCATCGCATCATATCTTTCCATGCAAAACCGTCGAGTAGAAAGGTTCGACGAAGCGCTATTTGCAAAACCCTATTTTACTTCGCTACAAGGTTCCTGCGGGAAGCTTTAGTAGGACTAGCATGGACCACCCTTGTAGGTTCGAGGTTTCGCTCAAACCTTGACGCTAGGTTGTTTCCCTCGACGATACGAACCCGTAGGCACGAGAATCGCTCGAATCGGAGTTCGTACGGAAAAGCTTCGGACGTTTTAGTAAACCGCCGGAAAACGGTCCGAAAATCCGGACCTATTTCCGAGTTGTAGTCAAATTTTGGACCGATTTGGAGTAGGACCCGCGCAAGGGGCCACTTAAAGGGCAGCCCCGCTGCCTCGGGAACCGCACCCGCACCCCACGCGCGATTCCCGAGAATCGCCGCCGCCTCCCGCATCGCCTCCTCCTGGCGCCGTCGCCCCTGGCTGCCTCGCCGCCGCCGCCCCTCGTCGCCGTCGCCGCCCCAGGTCCGGCCGCCGCCATCCTCTCTCTCTCCTCTCCCTATTCCCGCGCCCGCCGCCGCCGCATCCCATCACCGCCTCCGTGTCCCGCACCACCGGCCGCCGCCCCGCCGCCTGCAGCCACCCCTCGCAGCGCCGCCCTCCACCCGCGCGAGCCCGCCCCGGCCGCCGCCTCGCTCGCTCCTCTCCGCGCCTCGGCCGCCGCCTCGCCGCCCTGCAGCGCGCCCCGCTGCTGCCCGCATGCCGCTGCGCGCGCTTGCCGCTGCGCGCTGTCGCAAGCCGCGCGTGCTGCTTGCGCGCCACGCCGCTGCGCTGCGCGCTGCCGCTTGCGCGTCGCCGCATGCGATATAGCGTGCCTCCGCGCGCGCGTCTACCTACACGTGCACGCATACACGCACGTACGCGCGCCGCCTTGCGTGCGATTGGTTTTTTTCGGACCGTTCGTTGACCGTGTACGTCCGTGTAGGAAAAACCTCGTCGCCGGAAGTGATCGTCGCCGCCGTCCGGAACCCGTTCGGAGTCCGATTCGTCGTTGTTTCCGGTAAGACAACAGCCACCGTCAGATCTCAGATCAGCGGCTTAGATCGTTAGTTGACCGGTCAGACTCAGGCGTTGACTAGTCAGACGCCCAGTCAGCGCCCAGTCAGCAGACGAGTTGACCAGTCAACGGACACAATTGACTAGTCAATTTCGTTAATCCTTCCAGTTGACAGATTTCGGTAGAATCTTGTAAATTGCGTAGAAATTAAACCGCTTGGCCAAAAATTGCAAATAAAATATGTGTGGATTCAGTGAGTCGTGTAGAATCTCGCTGTACCTTTGGTTCAGGTTTTTACTGCAAGGTTTAGAACAGTTTAATCAAACTAGTTAGTGGCCTTTTCGGAGTAATAAATTCATAGAAAAAGATCCGTAGCTCCAAAAATCGCGTATGATATGTCCCTGGATTCAGTGGAACGAGGGGAATCTCATCGTGAATTAAAAAGATAGGCTTACAGTAAAAACTTCTGCAGAAACTGTCTATTGGCTTTCTGCAGTGTTTTAATTACTCCGGGAGTTTTATAATTCCTTTTTGAATAATTCCAGTTGGTACTGTTTCTAATCAGCGATTCCCATACTGTAGAATTTTCCCAAGATTTTACAGACAGTATACTACCGGTAGTGAATTATTTAAGTTCTAGCTCTAGTTTGGAGCATTACTTTTGTCTAGTAGTTTTCCTTGCGCTAAAACTATTTTCCATGCATGCAATCGGTAGTATTATGGTATAGGATGTTGTGGTGCAGCTGTAGCACCAATTCACTTGTCGCTCTTGCATTTCATGCATCATATTTGTTGCATATGTTGTGGATTGTTTGTTTATGAATGCAATTGTATCGTGTAGATTGTGACGAGTGCAACGCTTGCTCGTGTGTGGATTATTCTTCCGACCGCTACAACCAAGGCAAGTAGATGCTACCTTGTTCATGATATCGTCCTACTATTTTCAATGCATTGTCGTGTATTTTGTAGATGCATGTGTAGGATGATACTATCGCTATGCTATGTCCTATTATGTGGTAGGACCCTCCTTGTAGATGAAACACCGTTGGTAGATGTGCTTAGCCATGCTATGTTGAACATGGGCTGGGTTACATCATTGACACTTGTTTTCTCAAAGTATTGGTTTGTGAAAACTAAAAACAACTTAATCAATGAACCCCCTGGGTGTGATGGTATTGATAATTTTTGGTGGTTTCATTGCGGAAAGGCACCCAGGTATCAAGAGAGAATGATTGGCTTCTTTATTGTGTAGCTTACGTGTATAACCATGTGCCAATAATGAAATGGGCGGTTGGTTGGAATTAATAGGTTGTGGTAACTCGAACCCGCGTATCCAGAGATGTAGAATTTTGGTAGGTTGGACCGGTGCGCATCGGGATTGAGGAGCTACTTCCTGGACAGTCTCTTCTTGGTCTTCTCCCTATCATCACCCAAAATGAGAGTGATGGTACGAGCTGGGTTGGCCAAGTCACATGGGTAAAGTGTACTAACCTCTGCAGAGTGTATGATCTAATCGATTAGCCGTGTCCCCGGTTATGGACAATTGAGTTGCTTGATATTGATTCCATGACATGTTTCTCGCTCATTCCAACTTCATAATTGTTTTAATATTGTTGGGTTAACTTAATTGGGATCTTTTCAAAGAAAATCAAAAACTGTTTATGAAAGTAGGACAAATGTATTTGCAAATGCAAGCCAGACACAGCTCCAATTGCCAAATATGCATGTAGATGTTAGTAATATTGTCTCCTTTACTAGCTCTACTTGCCATACATTCGATGTATTGACCCTTCGGGGCTGCTACGTTTCATGTTGCAGGTTATTCCGATTCTGATTGATCGTTATAGGCCACGGTACTCCACTCGGCACTTGTTCACTTGTGGGCAATTTGAAGAATGGAGGATTTACTTTATTTATGTTGCTACCTGAATAATTTGAGCTAGCTTTGTCCTAAGATTTTATTGTAATAATGGTACTCTGGATCTTCGTTATTCATGATACACGGATATTTTGCTATGTTATCTATCTTACTCTATTGTGGGCCAATGAACCGATCCAGGGATTGTCATGTCACATAGAGGCCACGGTCTTTTCAGAACCGGGGTGTTACAGGATGGTATCAGAGCCCGTGTGTCGACTGTAGGATCGTGACCTAGGATTGGATTAGGAAGCCATAGAATTATTAAAGCCTATATTAACTCTGTCTTTCATCTTATGCCTTTCACCCTCGTAAATTCTTACCATATGCTATTCTCACACTTTCCTCTTTTACTTGATAGATGGGAGAAGTCAGGACTGAGTATGCCACCATGGAGTCACCAAGGCCCTTTGCAAGGCAGTTAGCTCAGTTCTCGCAGTCATTGGGATTGCCACTGCCCATGTTCAAGGGAAGAAGGTTGTACACCTATGGATATGGAGAGGATGCATGGGAGATCACTACCTTCATATTCAGAGATGCCTCCTTGCCAAACCCCGTGTACTTGGTCTACACCATGACATACTGCAACTGGGGACTTGGAATCAACTTGGCCATACATGAAGCCCTGTCTCGCTAGTGCCATAATGTCCGACACCTACTACCAGCAGATTCACCCTACCGTGACTATGGAAGGCGTGATGAAGATGGGAACATTGTGGTTACCCCGGGCGACAGGAACAACATGCCGCCCCGTCGGAGGCACATAGAGGACATGGAAAGGGAGAATGGAGCT
Source organism: Avena sativa (assembly GCA_916181665.1). Taxonomy (NCBI): domain Eukaryota; kingdom Viridiplantae; phylum Streptophyta; class Magnoliopsida; order Poales; family Poaceae; genus Avena; species Avena sativa. The sequence continues at coordinate 145,069,738 of OV702280.1, forward strand.
CTAGCAGAGAAGGTGAGGATGATAAAGGAGATTGCAGATTTTACTAGCAATGGTATGGTGGTCCAAGGACAGGAGATTGACACTTTGCATGAAGCTGTGGGAGTTCTAGAGAATGCCCTGATAGCCAGAGATGCAACCATAGCTCATCTTCATGGTACTGTGCAGGAGAACACCCAGAACATACAACAGTTGCAAGGGACCGTCCAGGAAAGGGATCAAACCATTGAAGCTATGACAGCCCAGATTGCCGCTCTCCAAGCACAGCTGAATCCACCCCCTGAAGATGACAATGGAGATGATGGCAACAATGGGGATGGTGATGACAGTGGAGATGATGATGAGGAGGAGGACGAGGATGATGACGATGGAGACAATGATGGTGGGGGAGATGAAGCTGTTGCAGTTGCAGCTGAGAGCGAAGCAGAAGAGGAGGATCCAGAGGAGGTGGAGTTTGAGGTTTCAAGTGATGGTTCAGGAGAGGTGTACACTCCGCCGCCATGGTTGTACCGCGAGCTGAAGCGTCAACGCATGACAGCAAGGACCTACTGCAACCTCTTCAAGAAATAGATAGAAGTCCACCAATTAGTCCACGTTAGGCGAATTCGTTAGGATTAGTCTCGATCGATGTGAAGCTTAGTTCGTGTTAGTTTAAGAGTGTTTAGTTGCTTATTTGTGTACTCCAATATCCCAGGAATTATTTGTGCGATTTTTAATGAAAGAGTTATGGCAATTTGGTTACTATCTGTGTTATTTTCGCTGCAGTTTTCTGCTGATACAGCAGTACTGCGCGATTTTTCATATTTTTCTGGTAACTCGGAAAAATCTGAAAACAATTGGGATGATGCGAAACTCTCTGTGCTATATGCACAAAAATCAGCTAAATTTTCTGACGAGTTTAAGTCAGGCGGAAAAATTTGTGAACGCTGCTGGACCGTTCTGGCAGATTACTGTTTTGGGTTGTGTAGTTGATCAACTGTTTAGTTGACCATTGCCAACTCTTGTAAAACTATTTCAGTAGGTATATACTGCTAGGATAACCCCTGGGATGTTGCTGGATCGCTTGTTTGTTGATGTGTTGCTTGCTTGTGATTGTCTGCTATTGTTTGTTGTTGATTGATCATATGCATGGGTAGAATCCTATTGTCGTAGTTGATTCTTTCTAAACTTACCTGTGCTGAACCGCAGATGCCTCCCCGCCGTCACCCCACTGAGTTGGAGCAGCTCATGGCCGCTCAGGCACAGCTGACCCAAGTGATGACCCAGTTCATGGCGAATCAGAACAACAACAATGGAAACAATCAGCCTCAGGGAGATGCTCTCACCAGATTTCTGAGGTTAAGGCCAGCTAAGTTCTCTACTGCAACGGAACCAATGGTTGCTCTCGACTGGTTGCGTTCAGTCAACAAGGATTTGGTAACTGGTGGATGCACTGATGCTGAGAAGGTGAGGTTTGCCGCTCACCTACTGGAGGGACCAACCGCTTCTTGGTGGGACACTTTTCAGATCACCCACCCGCTGGATACCGTGACTTGGGCTATGTTTGAGGAAGGTTTCAGGACCAACCACGTGTCTTCAGGAGTTCTGAGCCTGAAGAGGAAGGAGTTCCGCAACTTGCGCCAAACCAATCGCACCGTGGCCGAGTACATTGAGGAGTTCAACAACCTGTCCCGTTATGCACCTGAGGATGTTGACACTGATGCGAAAAGGAGGGAGAGATTCCTAGATGGCCTCAGTGATGAGCTTTCAGTACAGCTACTGGTGGTTTATTGCCCCACTTTCCAGGAGCTTATGGACAAGGCCAGGATCTTGGAAGGGAAGCATAAGCAGGTGGAGAACCGCAAGAGAAAGAACAACAATCACCACTCTGGTCCACACCACAAGTCTCGCACTTCGTATGATGGATATTCCAAGCATGGAGGGAGTGACCATTGGAACCATGACCGCCACCACCATGGAGGCGATGGACATCGTCATGACAACCATAGGAGCACCCACCACAACTACAAGGGAGGACACTCTCACCACTCTGGAGGACACGGTGGACATGACCGCAACCGTGATCGTAATTTTGTGAAGAAGGATCTGAGTGAGGTGACGTGCTTCAAGTGTAAGCAAAAGGGACACTATGCTGACAACTGTCCGGAGAGGAAAGGACTGAAGCCAACCAACAACGAGAAGGCCACAGTGAACCACATGAATGTGGAGGAGATTCGAGATGAGCCTGACCTTGTGATTGGTAAGTTCCCAATCAACACTTACCCTGCACTTATACTTTTCGATACTGGTGCATCACATTCATTCATATCAAGGGAATTTGTGGAGAAGTATAAGTTACCTACTGAGTCCATGAAAAGGTCATTTAGAGTGAGTTCACCTGGAGGAGATATGATAGCTAGTGCAGGATGCCGCGATTTAACTGCGAGGATTGGAACACACAACTTCATTGCACATTTGGTAGTGTTGGAATCACAGGGATTGGACGTTATTCTGGGTATGGATTGGATGTCTATGCATGGGGGACACATAGATTGTGCACAGCGAGCTGTTTCACTCAAAACCCCGGATGGTAAGAGGATTAGATTCAAGTCAGCTGTACGACCAGGAAGGTGTAAGTTGAACTCTCTTAAGGGGGTTAGCATGGATACTGTGCCAGTGATTAGGGATTACCCCGATGTGTTTCCGGAAGAACTGCCAGGAATGCCACCTGACAGGGAAGTAGAGTTTCTTATCGATCTGATGCCGGGAACAGGACCAATAGCAAAGAAACCATATAAGATGGATGTGGATGAGATGAAGGAATTGAAGAAGCAATTGAAGGAGCAGCTGGAAAAGGGATTCATTCAGCCTAGTTTGTCGTCATGGGGATCACCTGTTCTGTTTGTGGAGAAGAAAGACAGCACCAAGAGATTAGTGGTGGACTATCGCTCGATGAATGAAGTAACCATCAAGAACAAGTACCCTCTGCCGAAAATAAATGATTTGTTTGATCAACTGGAAGGAGCAAAGGTGTTCAGCAAGATTGATCTGCGATCTGGCTACTTTCAATTGAAGATCCGGAAGGAGGATGTACCAAAAACCGCCTTCACCACTAGGTATGGTTTATATGAGTATACAGTTATGTCTTTTGGACTAACGAATGCCCCGGCATACTTCATGACCATGATGAACAAGGTATTTATGGAGTATTTGGACAAGTTCGTGGTGGTGTTTATTGATGACATACTGATATATTCCAAGGATGATGCTGAGCATGAGAAACATCTGCGATTGATTATGGAGAAGCTGAGAGAACACCAGCTGTACGCCAAATTCAGCAAGTTTGAATTCTGGCTTAACACCGTTGGGTTTCTTGGACACGTAGTGTCAGGAGAAGGAGTCGCTGTTGATCCAAGCAAGGTGACTGCAGTAACTGAGTGGGAAGCGCCCAAGAATGCGGGAGAGATTCGAAGCTTTTTGGGACTTGCTGGATATTACAGGAGGTTCATTGAAAACTTTTCCAAGATTGCTAAACCGATGACTGAACTTCTGAAGAAGGAGAGAAAGTTTGAATGGTCAGACGTATGTGAAGCCAGCTTTCAGGAACTGAAGCGTCCACTAGTGACCGCGTCTGTTCTGTGTTTACCAGATCTTCAGAAGGATTTCCAAGTGTACTGTGACGCTTCACGACAGGGACTTGGGAGTGTGCTGATGCAAGATGGGAGAGTAGTGTCTTATGCCTCGCGACAACTCAAGCACCATGAGCGGAATTACCCCACACACGACTTGGATTTAGCGTCAGTGGTTCATGCGCTCAAGGTATGGAGGCATTACTTAATGGGAAAACACTGTGATGTGTACACCGACCACAAGATCCTGAAGTACATATTCACGCAGAAGGAACTGAACATGAGGCAAAGGAGATGGTTGGAGCTTATCAAGGACTATTTTATGAATCTACAATACCACCCAGGAAAGGCCAATGTAGTAGCTGATGCTCTGAGCCAGAAAGTTTATGCCAATGGATTGACAATTGGTGAATTGCCTGAGGACTTGTGCAAGAAATTCAAGGACCTTAGACTGGAGGTAGTATCTGAAGGATACTTAGCAACAATGGAAGTCCAACCGACGCTACAGGACAGGATCATAAAGGCTCAGATAGGAGACAAAGAGATAGATGAAGTTAAGGAAAAGATGAAGGAAGGTCGAGCAAGGGAATTCCGTGAGGATGAGCAAGGAACCATGTGGTATGGAGATCGTTTGTGCGTCCCCAACGATCCCGAGATAAGGGAGTTGATTCTGCAGGAAGCTCATGACTCGCCATATTCCATACATCTGGGCAATACAAAGATGTATATGGACCTAAAGGACAGATTCTGGTGGAACAACATGAAGGGAGACATCGCGGAGCATATTGCCCTATGTGATGTGTGCAGCCGAGTGAAGGCAGAACACCAGAAGCCAGCAGGACTGCTACAGCCATTGCCTGTGCCGGATTGGAAGTGGGATAGAGTGGGAATGGACTTTATCACAGGATTGCCCAGGACTAGGTCAGGATATGACTCTATTTGGGTAGTGGTCGACCATTTGACCAAGGTAGCCCACTTCATACCGGTAAAGACGACCTATACGAGTGCAAAGTTGGCCAAGATTTACATGGACAAGATTGTGTGCCTACACGGAGTTCCCAAAAGTATCGTATCTGACAGAGGCACCCAATTTACCTCACACTTCTGGCGCCAGCTGCACGAGTCACTTGGTACTAGATTGGAGTTTAGCACAATGTTTCACCCACAGAGTGATGGACAGACCGAAAGGGTGAATCAGATTTTGGAGGACATGCTAAGAGCTTGCGCCTTGGCTCATGGCTCTAGTTGGGATGAGAATTTGCCGTATGCGGAGTTTTCCTACAACAACAGCTATCAAACCAGCATCAAGACGTCACCGTTCGATGTGCTGTATGGGAAACTATGCCGTACACCATTGCTATAGGATGGAGTAGGAGAACGTCAGCTGTTTGGACCTGATTTGATCAAGGATGCCGAGGAGAAGGTCGCCTTGATTAGGGACAGGCTGAAGGTAGCACAATCAAGGCAGAAGAGCTACGCTGACGCCAAGCGCAAGGAAGTGGTGTATGAGATAGGTGATAGAGCATACCTCAGAGTATCGCCACTTCGTGGAATCAAGAGGTTTGGAATTAAGGGTAAGCTGGCACCTCGATTTATTGGACCGTATCGGGTCTTAGCACGCAAAGGAGAAGTTGCTTATCAGTTGGAGTTGCCAGAGGCTCTGTTCGCTGTTCACAACGTGTTCCACGTGTCCCAGCTGAAGAAGTGCCATCCGGAGATGGTGGATACACCATTGAGAGACACTGTTCCGCTAGAGGAGGTTTAGCTGGAAAATGATTTGACCTATGAGGAGAAACCGGTCAAGATTCTGGAGACAGCAGAGAGGACTACCCGTACCAAGACGATCAGGTTTTGCAAGGTGCAGTGGAGCCACCACACTGAAGAAGAAGCCACTTGGGAGCGTGAGGATGACATCCGAGAGGACTACCCACACCTATTTGCTAGCCGCGCCGAATCTCGAGGACGAGATTCATCTTAAGGGGGTTAGTCTTGTCACATCCCAAATTTTAGATTTGGTCTTGCATATCATTCATAGCATCGCATCATATCTTTCCATGCAAAACCGTCGAGTAGAAAGGTTCGACGAAGCGCTATTTGCAAAACCCTATTTTACATCGCTACGAGGTTCCTGCGGGAAGCTTTAGTAGGACTAGCGTGGACCACCCCTGTAGGTTCGAGGTTTCACTCAAACCTTGACTCTAGGTTGTTCCCCTCGACGATACGAACCCGTAGGCGTGAGAATCGCTTGAATCGGAGTTCGTACGGAAAAGCTTCGGACGTTTTAGTAAACCGCCGGAAAACGGTCCGAAAATCCGGACCGATTTCCGAGTTGTAGTCAAATTCTGGAACTATTTGGAGTAGGACCCGCGCAAGGGGCCCACTTAAAGGGCAACCCCGCTGCCTCGGGACCGCACCCACACCCCACGCGCGATTCCCGAGAATCGCCGCCGCCTCCCACATCGCCTCCTCCTGGCGCCGTCGCCCCTGGCTGCCTCGCCGCCGCCGGCCGTCGCCGCCGCCACCCTCTCTCTCTCCTCTCCCTATTCCCGCGCCCGCCGCCGCCGCATCCCATCGCCGCCGCCGCATCCCATCACCGCCGCCGCGTCCCGCACCACCGGCCGCCGCCCCGCCGCCTGCAGCCACCCCTCGCAGCGCCGCCCTCCACTCGCGCGAGCCCGCCCCGGCCGCCGCCTCGCTCGCTCCTCGCCGCGCCTCGGCCGCCGCCTCGTCGCCCTGTAGCGCGCCCCGCTGCTGCCCGCGTGCCGCTGCGTGCGCTCGCCGCTGCACGCTGCCGCTGCTGGTTGCGCGCCACGCCGCTGCGCTGCCGCTTGCGCGTCGCCGCATGCGATATAGCGTGCCTCCGCGCGCGCGTCTACCTACACGTGCACGCATACACGCACGTACGCGCGCCTCCTTGCGCGCGATTGGTTTTTTTCGGACCGTTCGTTGACCGTGTACGTCCGTGTAGGAAAAACCTCGTCGCCGGAAGTGATCGTCGCCGCCGTCCGGAACCCGTTCGGAGTCCGATTCGTCGTTGTTTCCGGTAAGACAACAGCCACCGTCAGATCTCAGATCAGCGGCTTAGATCGTTAGTTGACCGGTCAGACTCAGGCGTTGACTAGTCAGACGCCCAGTCAGCGCCCAGTCAGCAGACGAGTTGACCAGTCAACAGACACAATTGACTGGTCAATTTCGTTAATCCTTCCAGTTGACAGATTTCGGTAGAATCTTGTAAATTGCGTAAAAATTAAACCGCTTGGCCAAAAATTGCAAATAAAATATGTGCGGATTCAGTGAGTCGTGTAGAATCTCGCTGTACCTTTGGTTCAGGTTTTTACTGCAAGGTTTAGTACAGTTTAATCAAACTAGTTAGTGGCATTTTCGGAGTAATAAATTCGTAGAAAAAGATCCGTAGCTCCAAAAATCGCGTATGATATGTCCCTGGATTCAGTGGAACGAGGGGAATCTCATTGTGAATTAAAAAGATAGTCTTATAGTAAAAACTTCTGCAGAAACTGTCTATTGGCTTTTTGCAGTGTTTTAATTACTCCGGGAGTTTTATAATTCCTTTTTGAGTAATTCCAGTTGGTGCTGTTTCTAATCAGCGATGCCCATACTGTAAAATTTTCCCAAGATTTTACAGACAGTATACTACCGGTAGTGAATTATTTAAGTTCTAGCTCTAGTTTGGAGCATTACTTTTGTCTAGTAGTTTTCCTTGCGCTAAAACTATTTTCCATGCATGCAATCGGTAGTATTATGGTATAGGATGTTGTGGTGCAGCTGTAGCACCAATTCACTTGTCGCTCTTGCATTTCATGCATCATATTTGTTGCATATGTTGTGGATTGTTTGTTTATGAATGCAATTGTATCGTGTAGATTGTGACGAGTGCAATGCTTGCTCGTGTGTGGATTGTTCTTCCGACCGCTACAACCAAGGCAAGTAGATGCTACCTTGTTCATGATATCGTCCTACTATTTTCAATGCATTGTCGTGTATTTTGTAGATGCATGTGTCGGATGATACTATCGCTATGCTATGTCCTATTATGTGCTAGGACCCTCCTTGTAGATGAAACACCGTTGGTAGATGTGCTTAGCCATGCTATGTTGAACGTGGGCTGGGTTACATCATTGACACTTGTTTTCTCAAAGTATTGGTTTGTGAAAACTAAAAACAACTTAATCAATGAACCCCCTGGGTGTGATGGTATTGATAATTTTTGGTGGTTTCATTGCGGAAAGGCACCCAGGTATCAAGAGAGAATGATTGGCTTCTTTATTGTGTAGCTTACGTGTATAACCATGTGCCAATAATAAAATGGGCGGTTGGTTGGACTTAGTAGGTTGTGGTAACTCGAACCCGCGTATCCAAAGATGTAGAATTTTGGTAGGTTGGACCGGTGCGCGTCGGGATTGAGGAGCTACTTCCCGAACAGTCTATTCTTGGTCTTCTCCCTATCATCACCCAAAATTAGAGTGATGGTACGAGCTGGGTTGGCCAAGTCACATGGGTAAAGTGTACTAACCTCTGCAGAGTGTATGATCTAATCGATTAGCCGTGTCCCCGGTTATGGACAATTGAGTTGCTTGATATTGATTTCATGACATGTTTCTCGCTCATTCCAACTTCATAATTGTTTTAATATTGTTGGGTTAACTTAATTGGGATCTTTTCAAAGAAAATCAAAAACTGTTTATGAAAGTAGGACAAATGTATTTGCAAATGCAAGCCAGACACAGCTCCAATTGCCAAATATGCATGTAGATGTTAGTAATATTGTCTCCTTTACTAGCTCTACTTGCCATACATTCCATGTATTGACCCTTCAGGGCTGCTACGTTTCATGTTGCAGGTTATTCCGGTTCTGATTGATCGTTATAGGCCACGGTACTCCACTCGGCACTTGTTCACTTGTGGGCAATTTGAAGAATGGAGGATTTACTTTATTTATGTTGCTACCTGAATAATTTGAGCTAGCTTTGTGCTAAGCTTATATTGTAATAATGGTACTCTGGATCTTCGTTATTCATGATACATGGATATTTTGCTATGTTATCTATCTTACTCTATTGTGGGCCAATGAACCGATCCAGGGATTGGCATGTCACATAGAGGCCACGGTCTTTTCAGAACCGGGGTGTTACACTCTTGCTTGGAACTCTTCCATCTCACAACACCTCTTTTTATTACAAACACATACACGGATTGCGAACGAGAATCATCAGAGTCGGTAAGATAACTCGCATCTGTGTAACCCTTTACACTGAGTTCATTGTCACCACCATAAACAAAAAACATATCCTTAGTCCTTCTCAAGTACTTTAGGATATTTTTAGCCGCTGTCTAGTGGATTGCTCCAGGATCAGCCTGGTATCTGTTCACAACACTTAGAGCATAGGAAACATCCGGCCTAGTACAAATCATGGCATACATTATGGATCCAACTTCAGAAGCATACGGAATCGCACTCATCCGACTTCGCTCATCAGTCGTCGAAGGACACTGAGTCTTGCTAAGTTTTACACCATGGGACATCGGTAAGAACCCCTTCTTAGAAGATTCCATGTTAAACTTCTTCAACACTCTGTCCAAATAAGTACTCTGACTCAATCCAGTGAGCCTCCTTGATCTATCTCTATAGATCTGGATTCCGAGGATTTATGTTGCCTCACCCAAGTATTTCATTGAGAAACTCCTTTCCAATGATTCCTTAGTTTCTTGCAACATCTGGACATCATTTCCAATTAGAATATGTCATCCACATATAAGATTAGAAAGTTTACTTTGCTCCCACTAAACTTCTTGTATAAAAAAGAATCATGATCACTCTTGATGAAGCCAAACGATTTGACTACCTCATCAAAGCGAATATTCCAACTCTGAGATGCTTGCTTCAACCCATAAATGGATTTCTGAAGTTTGCACACCTTGTAAGCATTAGCCAGATCGATGAAACCCTCGGGCTGTATCATATACACGTCCTTGGTTAAATTTCTGTTAAGGAAAGCCGTTTTGACATCCATCTGCCATATCTCATAGTCAAAATAGGATGCTATAGCTAACATGATCCAAACTGATTTAAGTATCGCTACGGGAGAGAAAGTCTCGTCGTAATCGACTCCTTGAACTTGTCGGAACCCCTTCGTGACAAGGAGTGCTTTATAGACGGAAACATTTCCATCCATATCAGTTTCCTTCTTAAAGACCCATTTGCAATCAATGGGTCTTGCACCGTCTAGCAGATCAACCAAGTTCCAAACTTGATTTTCATCCATGGACTTTAACTCGGATCTCATGGCTTCAAGCCATGACTCAGAATCAGATCCCACAATCTCTTCTATATAATTTGCCGGCTCATCACTGTCTAACAGTAATACATCACGAACACTTCGTAATCTTGCCGGTCTTCGTAGTATAGGCGCTGCTACCGGCTCAGCTACCATGACCGGCTCAACCTCCAAGGTTTTGGCCGACTCTCTACTAGCCGGTTCCTCTTGAATTTCTTCGAGCTACACCGTACTCCCATTGACTCCCCGACTGAGAAACTATTTCTCAAGGAAGACACCGTTCTGAGCGACAAACACTTTTCCACTTCTCGGTTGTAGAAGTAGTAACCCAAGGTTTCCCTCGGATACCCCACGAAAATACACTTATCTGACTTGGTCGTAAGCTTGTCCGACTGAAGTCGCTTGGCAAATGCTTCACAATCCCAAATCTTAAGAAAAGACAGAATCGGATTTTTGCCTGTCCACATTTCATGCGGTGTCTTCTCTACCGACTTTGATGGTACTCTGTTTAGTGTGAACACCTCTATTTCTAGACAATAACCCTAAAATGACAAAGGAAGATCTGTCCAACTCATCATTGTACCATGTCCAACAAGGTCCGGTTCCTCCTTTCCGAGACACCGTTCCTCTATGGCATTCCCGGCGGAGTAAGTTTAGGAACTATTCCACAACTCTTCAGATGGTCATCAAACTCGTGGATCATGTACTCGCCTCCTCGGTTCGACCGAAGAAACTTTATTTTATTACCGAGTTGATTTTGTACTTCATTCTGGAATTCTTTGAACTTTTCAAAGGCTTCTGACTTATGTTTCATCAAGTAGATATATCCATACCAACTCAAATCATTAGTGAATGTAACGAAGTACTCATAACCACCCCTGGCTGGCGTGCTCATTGGTCCAATATATCACTATGTACTAGTCCTAATAAGTCGGACGCCCTTTCACAACTCTTTTCAAAAGGTGTCTTGGCCATTTTGCCTAGCAGGCAAGATTCACATGTCTCGAACGACTCCAAGTAGAACGAAGTTAGGAGTCCATCATCATGGAGCTTCTTCATGCACTTACAACTTATATGACCAAGCCGATAGTGCCAGAAGTAAGTCCTATTCAGATCATATGTTTTGAACCTTTTAACATTTATGTTATAAACCGACTCACCATCAAGATTCATAATAAATAACCCGTCCTAGACGGGTGGAAAGCTGTGAAACATATCATTCAAATATAAAGAACAACCATTATTCCTGATATTGGACTCATAGCCTTGCCTCATCAAACATGAAGCAGAAATAATGTTTTGACTGAGCACTGGAACATAATAATAATTATTCAGGTCCATAATGAATCCGGAAGGTAAATGAAGTTGCATCATGCCGACTTCCAACGCATCAACTCTTGCTTTGTTATCGACTCGGATATCAACCTCGCCTCTTCCTATGCTGCTAGTTCTTACCAGTCCCTACAACAAGTTTCAAATGTGAATAACTGATCTGGTATCATATACCCACGAACTATTAGGTGCATCAGCAAGATATATGTCTATAACATTGCAAACAAGTGTACCCGAGTCAGAAGTCATACCTCCACTCTTGGCTTTATCATCCAAATACTTGTTGCAGTTCCTCTTCCAGTGGCCATCCACCTTGCAGAGAAGCAAGTGGATCCGACGGAAGGAGATGGCTTAGTCCCTGAGGAAGCGCTTGGGACCGGGTCCTGAGCCTGCTTTCCTCCCGACTTAGCCTTCTTCTTAGTCCAAGAACTCTTCTTGAACTTAGCCTTCTTCTGCACCATGAACACTTGACTGGAACCCTTCTAGAGATCCGCCTCTGCCTGCTTGAGCATCCCAATTCAGTGAGCTTCTTATCCATGCCATGCATGTGGTGCTTCGAAATGAACTGACCATACGCACTAGGAAGAGAGTTCAGAATTATATCCGTAGCGAACTCTTCGCTAATGGGGTAGCCAAGTCTCTTAAAGACTGCACGTAACCAACCATTTTGATCAGATGCAGACTCAGTGGATCACCATCCTTAAGCTTGCAACTCAGCAAAGCCTAAGAGACTTGATACCTCTTAGTCTTTGCCTGAGCCTGGAACATACTTTTGAGGCTTTCGATCATATCGTAGGCCTGAACATTCTCGAACTGCTTTTGCAAGTCCGGTTCCATGTGAGCAAGCATAATACATCTAATATCTGTGGACTCATCCTTATCCTAACGGTAGGCATTGGTGGCAGCGACAATCGCATTCTCATTCGGCTAATCTGGAAGTGGGTTGTCTAGGACATGGTCCTTTTTTTTGTTTGAGAACAATTCTCAGGTTTTGATACCAGTTAGTAAAATTAGTGTCGTTCAGTTTATCTTTCTCAAGAATGGTTCTCAAAGCAAAACCGGATATCTGAGAGTGACTGTTACTTGGTGCCATGATCTACAACAGAAATATGCAAAACACTTAAGAATGTTTTCATAAAAGAGCAAGCATATTAAACACTTTAATATTTTATGCTCCCATTAGAACCAAAACCCCTCCGATGGTTACTTAGTGATTTAGGATCCTAGATAAGCAAGTCGGCTAGTGAGCTTTAGCATCACCGCTAGGAGCCAAGTGATCTAGGTAGACAACTCCTTGTCAATCGCATCTCATACGACTCATGTTGGTCGGGTGGCGTCACTGCCCCGGCTCCCATCCGACTTTTCCCTGAGTCCCACAACCATTGTGATAGACCCGTCTAGCTTACCGAGTGTTTCCGCTGTAAGAGTCCGACTCGAACCCACCTAGTCAGAAAGAATTGGCAGCACCTCAATTTTAAGAGCCCACTACCAAAAATGTCTGACTTGTGATGGTGCAAACACTGGCGGGAAAACCGAAGACCTTCTTTGAGGGATTAGATTTTACCAACTATCTAATAGAGGTAAAACAGAGACATATCAATAACACATAATAAAGCAATTATAATGTGAAATCGCATGGCTCTCTTCATGGTGATCTCCATCTCCACAAAGCCTGTAATCCGACTCGTGCCAACTCTTGTCACTTGTCATCTTACTCCATGTCGCTGACATGTACATCGCCTTGCATCCTATTCGGGTTCTCCAAATAGCTACACTAGCTTAGTAAAGTAAATTACATGGAGAATCTGACACGCGGGTCATTAGACAATAATATGACAGCACCTAGGATCCAGCCAGCTAAGGAAACCGTGATTCATAGATTATGTATGGATTACACACATACATCACATGCACATGAACCATATCATTCACAACTTCCTACAAAAACAAGTTATGCATAGATACGATATCTACCGGCGTTGTGAAACTCGCAACGACATCTAGGGCGCTACGACAGGGCGAAGCCGGCGCTCGATCAAACTCTTTTGATCTTCGATCACCGCTTTTGGATTTACGTGTCATAGTCTACCCCGATGGCGGAAACTGACCAGTAGGGGTGTGTCGTTCCACGACCTCATCAGTATGATCACGGAAATTCAGATCTACCATTCCTCGAGTACAGTTGATCCAATCAACCTCGTACAAAACCAATCTATCTCATAGATTGACCACCAAAACAGCACATAGACCCAATCTATAGCCAACCGCATATCACATATGCGAGATCTCGAGCCTGAAACCAGAAGCTATCGCTCTTATACCACTGTTGGGCATGAAGAGATAAAACAAAAAAACTTTTCCTCTAATGCGGTGATACCAAGATCTAGCTGAGGTAGAAGGCCACGAGGATTACCACTAGGTGCGCAATTGTGGATTACTGATGAATCGCTTCAGTTGATGCAGTGCAGTCCTTGCGATCTCGATCCAATCAACGATCGTCCAAGCGCTGATGGCACAACGCCTCTGCTGGTGTCCACACGTACAAGGAAGAGCGCCGGTGGTGAACTGCTAGGTTTAGTATGTCGGCAGGACTGTTGTGGAGCTAGGTTTTCCAACTCATGGAATGACCTAGCCGACTAACCCTTCTGGGTTTCTGCACCCGACTATATATAGGGAGTGAACGTGGGCTCTACTCACTCGTGGCCCATTCACTAAGGCCATTATAATATTAGTCACTGTGAGTCTGACTCACGGAATCGATCCAAACCCGGCTCGGGTCCAACACAACCATATTTCCGATTTAGATCCAATCCGAACTTGCTCCCGCTCTTAAGTGTGTGACCCCGCAGGCTCGTGGCTACTTGGACACAATTGGAGTCCGACTCTCAATCGATCAGTCTGTAGTGGCTCCTAGAAGAACGTGCCAACTCCCAAGTACCAAAGAGTCATGATGACTTGCCTTTCCAATGCGACTTACGTCTGAGTCCCTTTTGCCTCACGATATACCTTGTCAAACATAGGCGAATATTTTTCATCCCTTAAATAGTCCGACTCTCTTCTGGATCTGAGTTAAGTGATTCATCCAACTAACTCTTAGTCGATTGCCTCGGTTAACACTTAACCTAGTCGTGCATGGCCATGATTTCTGAATCATATCATCCGAGATAGACCAGAGAATATCTCTCCAAGTGGAGGGGCAAAATCCCATCTTGGTTATTCACATCACGCAGCTTAATTCTTAGTCGACCCGAAGTCTGCCTTTATAACTGCCTAGTTACGGATCAGCATTTGACAGAACCTAAGTCGGTGATCCTCAACTCGGACAATGCAACAACCTCAGGTCTAAGGATTACATTGATTGAGATATACAAATGACAACGTGTTCGTTGTACCTCTATATGGGTCAATCCGACTCGCTAAACTCTTTAGCCGAATCTGTGTAAGTTGGAATAGCATCTCCATTCCCATGACAAGTGGAACCATGTCATCAAACCGACTTTCACATTGGTCTAAGTTGTTTATCCAGCACAACCTCAATGACCAAGGATATTTAGTACAAACAACATGAATGTATAGTTCCACAACCGGATCACATATTCAATGATACACATCACATGTTTATACAAGGACAACTTAATATCTTTATGAATACAATGATAAATATCATCATCCATGATTACCTCTAGGGCATATTCCCAGCAAGCTTGGCAATAGCCTAAGCTTGGGGAAGGTTTGAAAACATCCAAACTTTGCATTTATATTTTTATTTCTGCTTTTTGATTTATTTTAGTTCTTCAAAAATTGCATGTTTACTTTCAGTTTTGCATTCCTAAATCAAAAACACAAAAAAATTAGTTGTAACTTCTATTGCAAATTTGTTTCTTTGTTTCTCTCGAAGATTGCACAATTTCAGGTGACTTGGCAATAGGGAAATATAGCGGGGTTTAACTCAAGTACAAGAACGAAGCAAGTAAGAAGAGGTAGCACATTCCATTCATCACCTCTTTTGCAACTTTAAATTGACCCTACAACTATTTGCTCTCTTGCACTTAAGTCACTCTCCACTTAGATTGTTATCCTATAAATTATATTCCTTTGCTAGTGTCTCCTTTTAGCTTTGAAATAATGAGCAATGAACTTGGTTAAAATATTTCCAACATTTTTACAACAAGAAAAAGCATCCAAAAGATGACTTGAGTCCATGTTTATCCCAAAGGGTTTGATTTTAGGAAGTATTCAACCCCATTGACCTTAATGTAATAGACTTGAGAGGACTTCTGAATGAAATTTTTGATAAAATAAACGCCTTGAAGTAGTAGATATTGTGCCATTGTTGTTTCACTAATTAAAGTAAGATATTACTTTACGAGTGTCATTACAACACTTTCGTTCTCCATGGGGAACTATTAACTCCGCTATCCAACGAATAATCTAAATGTGGAAAACCACTTGATTTCGGTGAAGGGAATATGCCCGAGAGGCAATAATAAAGTAGTTATTATAAGATTCCTTACTTATGATAACTGTTTATTTTGCATGCTATAATTGTATTAATACGGAAACGTTAATACATGTGTGTTTAATAAACAAAAAGGAAGTTCCTAGTTATGCCTCTCTCATAAACTAGCTCGTTGATTAACAAGATGATCAAGGTTTCCTGATCATGGACATTGGATGTTGTTAATAACGAGGTCACAACATTAGTGTAATGGTGTGATGAACATTCATCCGAAGTATAGCATTACGATCAAAGTCATTGAGTTTATATTGCTATAACAACTTATGAAGTGATCCTAATCCTTAGACCATGAGATCATGTCAATCACTAACACCGGAAGAGTTTCTTGGTAACATTAAACATCACACCGTAACTGGGTGATTATAAAGATGGATTCAGTGTTATGTTGAGGCCCATGGATCGAGAGTGAAATTTTTTCATCCCGATGACGGATAGATATGCTCTGGGCCCTCTCGGTGATATCACATTGGTTAGCTTGCAAGCAAGTGATTTGATCACTAGAATGTTATATCACGGGAACGAGAAAAGAGTGCATGTCGGTAACGAGATCAAACTAGGTATGGAGATACCGATGATAGAATCTCGGACATGTAATATATCGTGAAACAAAGGGATTAAGATACTAGCATAAAAGGTTCCGACGATCACAGGAAAGTCATCGTTGAATGTGTGGGAGTCAGTATGGATCTCCAGGTCCTGCTTCTGATTATTGATCGGCGAAGGGTCTAGATCATGTCTGCATTATTTGGGAACAGTAGGGTGGCACACTTAAGGGACACTGACATCCAATTGGAGCAAAATTTTCATGCCGGAAAGAATAACAAGCGCAGGAATTTATTTCACTAGATACCGAAATAGGTTTTCGGGTGAAATTGCCGAAAGTGTTTTTGCATGTGAAATGAAATACTAGTAAGGGGTAATATGTCAATGTTTTTCATTAATGTAATTTACAAAATTCTAAATAAATAAAAGTAGTTTTATTTAATGTGAGTTTGCATTAAATTTGGTGGAAATTTAATGGGAATTTGAGTGGGATTTTGAGTGGAGGAAATTGAAAGGCATTTGAGTGAGTACAGTGTCCAAACACATGAATGTGTAAGAGGTGGGGGAAGCCCCATGGCTGGGCGCCATGCCCCTTGGTTTCCCTCCTCTCCCCAAAAAAGGCCCCCCTCTCATCCTCTCAAAGCACACCTCCTCGTGAAGGATATCCCTCCCCCTCTAGAATTTATCCCCCATGGTCTCGGACTAGCGAGATACATGTTCCCGTTGGCTATTAGGCAAGAAAGTGTTGTGCTTCCGCTGCATCGCTAGAGATAGGTGGCGGAGGTTGCTCGGTGTCTTGTACGTGTGTGCGAGCACGGATGCGCTGCTGTTTTGCGGCGCTAGGACTTCCTCTCGATCTTGAGATCGGCAAGAGATCGTCTACATTAACCACAAGTTTGGACTCGTTAAGCTTTGTCGGTCTTTAAGGGTATGTTCTCTATGGATGTATATCCGCCCGTTACTTGTATCTAGTAGATAAATCTTGGTACATAGTTGTTCCCATCATAGGAATTTTTTTGTTTTCTATGTTGCGAACCCTACAGTGGTATCAAAGCTGGATCTGTGCGTAGATGATTTGCACAGGTAGTACACATATGAGTATGTGGGCGATGATGATCATTTTATTGCTTCTTAGTTGTACTTTGGATATTGGTGGCATAGTGGGATGAAGAGGCCAGGACAAACTTTACATGTCCTCGCACATGAGACCTTTTCCACGCTTGGCATGCAACTAGTTTTGCATAAGTGGCTAGCGGGTGTCTGTCTCTCCTACTATAGTCAAATTTGCAACGAGTTGTCAACAATTTGGTTATCCTCGTTGTGGTTCATGTTCGTAGGTAAGAACGTTTCTATCTTTGAAAGCCCTAAGCCACGTAAAACTTGCAATGGATAAATTAGAGGCGTCCAGTTTAGATTGTTGCTGGGCTAGTGTTATGATATGGTTATGTTGTAAGTAGAAGTATGAGATGATACTCTTACAACACACATAACGTGTAGGTTACATAGACCTTGGCCTTAGACATAGAGGTATGATAGAGATCATACCACGATGCACATGATGGAGATCATATGCAGGAACCATATCATTTCACATACCAACATGTGATGTTTGATTGCATCTTATGTTGCTTGTTTGGCATTTTATTAGCATAATAAGATGATCCCTCATTTAGATATGAACATAAAAATGTGTTCTTCCTTAAGTATGCTCTGACAATGTTTCGTCGCTTCAAGACATCACGTAATGATCGGGTGTACTTGAATCCACGAGCATATCTCGGGTGTAAGATAGTTACACACGCGAATACTAAGGTTCTTACTTGGCGAGCCTAGCATGTACAGACATGGCCTCGGAACACGGACCGAAAGGTTAAGCATGAGTCATATGTTTTGATATGATGACCATTTGATGCTCGCCTTTGAAGCTACACCAACTCACGTGATGATCGGACTTAGTGTAGTGGATTTGGGTCATGTAATCACCAAAAAGGCACGAGGGATGTCGTTTTTGAGTGGGAGTTCATTTCTAATTTGGATTAGGAGAACTCAATTTATCATAAATTAAATCAAAGTGAATTTGCATAATTTTTTGTAGTCATTGACATTCGTTCACCACCTTATGCTTAGTTGTAATTGAGATAATAGAACTATAGAATTCAGGATATTTAGTTTACGAACTGGTATCGTATTGTGTTGAGTGTCAATCAAAGTTTAAAGTTCTATTGCAAACTTTCAACATACTCTGTTTACTCCGTGAAGTTTAATAATTAGTATTAAATCGAGAGTAACAATTCCAGTGTTAGTATCTTAAGTATCATGTTTGCCTCCATGATTCTTGATCATTTTAATATCAAGTTTATCTAGGAGCTGAAAGAATTGTTTCAGAAACCATCATGTGTGACAGATATAACGATATCTGAAATAATTTTTTGGTTGCAATATGATAGAGTATAATGCATGTTCTCATATTGGATGAGAATTTACAAAGGTTGGAGATGCTAGACATCCTAATCATCCAAAAGGGTTTTGGAAAGTCATGTTATACTCAAGATTCATCCTTATAAGATACATTAGCTTGATCATGAAAGTCGTCATGATAAGGATGAATAGAAGATGTATGTAAAGTGTTTACTACACTAAAACATTACTAAAGAATGAATTTTGAAAGAATGCCGATCATTTTGATGATGGTGATCTACTTCAAAGTGCAAGTCCAAAGGTATTATTATTTGAATATACACGCTTTGGAATATGTGTCATGTATATAGCGCCACTTTTTATATTGATAGATTCTTTCAAAAAGGAAAATAAAATGCTGAAAGAGAATCTATAAAATATACTTGGCAAAAAATAAAAGATTGGAAATATCCAATTTAGGTATATAGATGATATACATGTTATGGTTGTATTCTTTTCTTGTTAAACAATGTGGTTCTTGGGTATTGGATACCGAATTGGTTGGTATGAAATTTCATACGGAATGACGAAATTCATAAACTACAATGGCCTAAGTAACTAGCAAGAGAATATGTAATGATGTTCATTGAAAACAAACAAACCGTTGTTTGTATTTCTCGTTGACATCAAAGCTTGACTTGAAGATTTGTTTTAATAATTGTTATTTAAATCAGGTATTATGAGAACAAAGGTTGTTCAAATAATTACCGTATTCCATATAAGATGGATGATTTACAAATCTAGTTGGAGAAATCACATCCATAAAAACTAATGCTAAAATGTCGCAAGACAAATGATTGAAAGATCACTTACGAAGTGACATCGCCGTTTAAATTATATTGGAAAGAAAACATGAATAAACTCCATTTTCATGGATTTTTGCAGTCTTTGATTTGATCAAGTGACGCTTGTGAGACTTTCCTCGGAATAATTAAAACTTCGTTCAAAGGCCAAAGAAGAATGATCGACTAAAATTATTGGAATTTATACATATCGATGTATGTAGTCCATTATGTGTAGTCGTAAGCAATGGACTTCAACTTCATATGCTTTGTCCGGAAATTTGAGTGAATATTCACTTAATGATAAAGAAGTATGAAATATTTGAAAACATTTCAAAGACTTTCAAGATGAAGTGGAAAATCATTGTAACAAGAAAATAGATGATTTATGATTTTATCATAAAGGGATTTATTTGAGTTACAAGTGTAACAAGAAAAATAAATGAATTATTATTTATCATAAAGGGATTTATTTGAGTTGCAAGTTTCTCAAAACACCTAAATTTACATCTCCCGAAACACCATAGGAGTATGGAGTGTTTGCGATTTGTAATGAAACCTTGTTTGACATGGTTGGATCAAATGTGTTATTTATAAAACTGCCATTATGTTTTAAAAAGATTAATGCTTTAGAGACTATCGTTTTTACACTGAAAAGAGCTCCATCTTGATCCATTGAAATGACACCATATGAGTTATGGTTTGGGGTAAAACCCAAGTTGTCATTTCTTAAATTTTGGTATGCTAAACATAAGTAAGATGTTTACAACCGAAGTCAGATGAGCATGTCTTTGTAGGTTATTTCGAATAACAATTGGGTATTCATCCATAACACTAAGGACAAAAGGGTTTATCGCTTGAAACGTGAAGTTTCTTGTAAAAGAAGTTTTTCATAAAAGGTTAAGTGGGAGGACAATAGAACTTTAATAAGGTTAACGAACCTTAGCTATATGTGCTGAGTTTCGCAGCACCGGAAAATTTTCCGGAGGCAGCCATAATGCTCATAGCTTATGTGCCTCAAAGGTTGTGGTCACAGAGATCTAAGTTCTTATTGAACCAAGTCGGTCGGATAAACAATCAAATGCTGAGATTTCAGAGTAAATCATTATTGTTTGACAATGATGAACCGACTACATGCAAAGAAGCGATGATGGGCCCTGACTCTGTCAAATGGCTTGAAGCCATAAAATCCGTGATAGTTCCATCCACGAAAAATCAAGTTTTGAACTTGGAAGACCCTCCGGAAAGGTGTAAAAACCTATCGGTCGTATTTGGATCTATAAAGAAACAGACATGGATGTTTCACATCTATGAAATAGTCGACATGTCGTAAAGTATTTTATGATAATGTTCAAGGAGTTGACTATGACAAGATTTGATCTTTCATAGCAATATTTAGTCTGGACGGATTAAAGTAGCAACCACTACATATAATTTGGTATATGGTAGATGAATAAACAAAACAAAGTTATTCTAATAGAATGGTTACCTAGGGCGTGTACATGACACGGTCCAAAGGGTTTTGTTAATTCAAAGGATGCTAAAATGGGCATGCAAACTTCAATGGTTGAAGTAAGCATCGTGGAGTTGGAATCTTCACCGTGATGAAAAAGGAGTTTTCATTTGGAGACGATTAAGATGCTTGCATTTGCAAGAAATTAAGTGGGAGCGCTAAGACATATTTCTAATACATTATGTGGAGGACATCTTGTTGATTGGAAATGATGTATCTTTTATTGACAAAGGTTAAGAATTTCATTTCGATGAAAGACTTAGGCAAAACCCGAATATTTAGCATGAATGTCTATAGTAGATAGACTGTGACGCTAATATGGTTGTTCCAAACGTACATATATGAGATATTGAAGGAGTTCAATATAGAAACGACAAAAAACGGTTCTTGTCGCATTGAAAGGAATTGAATCAATATTCAAGTGTATCAACACTTGAGAAGTGAAACAAGATTCAAGTGCTTTGACACTTGATGAGTGAAATCACAAGGATGTTTTGATCAATCATACCATGATATACACAACCATATATGTCCTATTCTCTAAGTTTTATGAGTATATACCAGAATGAATCATAAAATGATCATTGGACGATAGTGAGGATATTCTTATGATCTTTTGGAAAAACTAAGAATATATTTCTATAGAGGTGACAAACAATTACAAATAGTTTACTGTAAAGCGTTACATTGATACTAGTTTTATCACAAGATACAAATTAAGTTTATATCAATTTAAACTATGGGTGGCACAATGAAATGGAAAGAAAGTTTCCATGATGGATTTGGATATATTCCAAAGTTAAGACATTGTGACGGATACTACAACAAAAGGATAAGTATATGACTGCTATAGTAGCAGCAAAAGAGGGAATTTGTGTCAAGTAGTTTGTTATCAAACTAATGTGTGCTTTGCAACGGGCTAACACTAAAGATACATTGTACGACAATAGTATCGACATGATTTAACCCCAAGGAACTAAAGGTCTCACCAAAAGACCAAATTTATACAATGCCATCTCATTGGAGAATGAGTGATGCGTGAAGACGCAAAGACATGCAAATACACACGGACCTGAAGCGTCAGATCCGTAGATTATGTTAACCACTTGAAATTGCATATATGGAACACCAAAAAACCATAGGTGTTCAATACGCAAAGTTTTCAAACTAGATTATTGTCTCTAGTGCAAGTGGGAGACTGAAGTGAATATGCCCGAGAGGCAATAATAAAGTAGTTATTATCATAGTACTTACTTATGATAAATGTTTATTTTTCATGCTATAATTGTATTAATACGGAAACATTAATACATGTGTGTTTAATAAAAAAAGGAAGTTCCTAGTTATGCCTCTCTCATAAACTAGCTCGTTGATTAACAAGATGATCAAGGTTTCCTGGTCATGTACATTGTATGTTGTGAATAACAAGGTCACAACATTAGTGTAATGGTGTGATGAACATTCATCTGAAGTATAGCATTACGATAAAATTCATTGAGATTATATTGCTATAACAACTTACAAAGTGATCCTAATCCTTAGACTATGAGATCATGTCAATCACTAACACCGGAAGAGTTTCTTGATAACATCAAATGTCACACCGTAACTAGGTGATTATAAAGATGGATTCAGAACTAATAAAGTTGAGGCCCATGGTTCGAGAGTGGAATTTGTTCATCCCGATGACGGATAGATATGCTCTAGGCCCTCTCGGTGATATCACATTGGTTAGCTTGCAAGCATGTGATTTGATCACTAGAATGTTATATCACGGGAACGAGAAAAGAGTGCATGTCGGTAACAAGATCAAACTAGGTATGGAGATATCGATGATCGAATCTCGGACATGTAATATATCGTGAAACAAAGGGATTAAGATACTAGTTTAAAAGGTTCCGACGATCACAGGAAATTCATCGTTGAATGTGTGGGAGTCAGTATGGATCTCCAGATCCCGCTTCTGATTATTGATCAGAGAAGGGTCTCGATCATGTCTGTTATTCGCGAACCATAGGGTGGCACACTTAAGGGACACTGACATCCAATTGGAACAAAAGTTTCATGCCGGAAAGAATAACAAGCGCAGGAATTTATTTCACTAGATACCGAAATAGGTTTTCGGGTGAAATTGCCGAAAGTGTTTGCATGTGAAATGAAATACTAGTAAGGGGTTATATGTGAATGTTTTTCATTAACGTAATTGAAAAAATTCTAAATAAATAAAAGGAGTTTTATTTAATGAGAGTTTGCATTAATTTTGGTGGAAATTTAATGGGCATTTGAGTGGGATTTTGAGTGGAGGAAATTGAAAGGCATTTGAGTGAGTAGAGTGTCCAACCACATGAATATGTAAGAGGTGGGGGAAGCCCCATGGCTGGGCGCCATGCCCCTTGGGTGCCCTCCTATCCCCTAAAAAGGCCCCCCTCTCATCCTCTCAAAGCACACCTCCTTGTGAAGGATCTCCCTCCCCCTCTAGAATTTATCCCCCATGGTCTCGGACTAGCGAGATACATGTTCCCGGTGGGTATTCGGAAAGAAAGAGTTGCGCTTCCACTGCATCGCTTGAGCAAGGAGGCGGAGGTTTCTCGGTGTCTTGTACGTGTGTGCGAGCACGGATGCACTGCTGTTTTGCGGCGCTAGGACTTCCTCTTGGTCTTGAGATCGGCAAGAGATCGTCTACAAGGGTATGTTCTCTACGGATGTATATCCGCCCGTTGCTTGTATCTAGTAGATAGATCTTGGTATATAGTTGTTCCCATCGTAGAATTTTTTTGTTTTCTATGTTGTGAACCCTACATTCGGCTATTAAGTTATGTAAGCGTCTGTAGTTGCAATGCTATGACGAGTAAAATTTTTAGTCTCCTCGTGGTCTCATGTTCCAAGTGAAGTTGTAGTACTCCTCTGGCCCATTATTACTCAACAGTTATCTATTGGCATGGTCACGAGTATGCAACAGAGTCCCAATTAACATGTTAAAAACAGTGGCATTATTTCTCTATGGAAGAGCGGAAATTTTTGAAAAGCATGGAAAGGAAAAAAGGTGCTTTGAGGGTATTGCAATTTTGATGTGGGAGTAGATGAGTTGTTCTTAAATTGAATGATTTTGGTGCAAACTTGAGTACTCTTAATTGATTAAAGAAACAAGGGCCAAAAGTCTTTTCATCTCTCAACAAAGAGAGAAACCAAAAGAATTTGTTTCACTTTCCTAGCTAAACTATTGACACTTTCTCGGGCATATAATTTATTTGCTAGCAAGATATACGTGGTTAGGAAGTGGACTCAGTGCAATCTTGTGAATAGTTGTATGATCATGTTTAAGATTGCAGGAATTGTGAAGAAAGGAATTTTGCACCAATTCGATCTTGTAAGTCCTTTTATTTCAGTTTTGAATCTCCGCTATTCTTCTCTATTTCCTTGTCACTCGAGGGCAAGAAACATCTAAGCTTGGGGGAGTTGATAGCTGTTTGATTCGATACATTTTTAATGGTTTTTATTGATGGTTTTCGTTTTGATTTGATGGTTTTCTAGCTTTAACTAATGCTAATACTTCGGTAGCAAAGAAAACTTGATTTTCAATGTGTGTTTTAGGTTCTGAACATGAACAGAAGGTTTCAACAACAAAAATACAATATTCAGGCGAAAATAAGCAAGTCTCTTTTTGGAAGCAATCGGGGAAGGGAACCAGTACGTTTAACGACCAAATATATGGCGGGAATATTTTTCCGGCCATATAGTTTCCACCGCCTTTACCCTGTCAAAAGGAACAACTTTCATGAAGAAGGCATACGCGAAAACAGAACACAGCAGCCGCCGTTCCATCCAAAGGGGAGAAAGAAGAGATCCGGAGAAGAAGGGGAAGACGTTCTTCATCTCGCTCCACGATCTTTAACCTCCTAGCCACCACACCCCATAGCCATTACTTGTACTTGAGAGAGAGAGATCTTCACCTTGCAAGATTAGGGTTTGAGATTGTTTCTTCCTATCTTGAATTGTGTTGGATTGATTTTCTATTCTTATTGTGTATCTCCATGGTAATATCGAGAAGAACTCCGTTTATTCAATTATATCGATGATGCTTTCTTCTCTCATATGTGAGTAAGTCCCTTTGAGCATGGAAGATGTAAGGGATTGGTGAGATGTGATGTGCCTATATATTTTCCATTAGTTTGTGATTGATTTTAATTACTATATTATGTGTGCTTGACTATCTATGAGATGCCTAATGCTTGTTGTCCAATTAAGGGCCCAGACAACATGATACTTTGTTCTACATAGATAAGATCTTGTTTGCTAGTAGACCGGCGACCCCCGAGTGACACGGGGATATCAATGGAAAACTAGTTGAACTCGAGGAGCACGAGGAGCCACTGTGCCTATTGCATTAGTCTATTCCAAGGAGCTTAATTGCTAAGCAGCCTGAAGGATCTTAACCGCCTAGTGACAGACCATGGTTTTGGTAACAGACTAGTAGGATTATTGAAGTTGGGATGAAATCTACCAAGAGGAGTTCTGGCTAATTATGGGTTGCTCACCTACACACATACTTATAAGATTATAATTGTTACAGTTATCACTATCACCATGAACTGTATAACCCCGCGCCTACTTTGTCATCTGTGAAAAACAACAAACAATCGAATCGTTCTTTACTTTTATGATTTTTATTTCTAAAGTTTACATTTTAGTATTATTTAAATACATTCAGTTTAATCCAAATTTTATTCTTATGTCAACACATGTAGTAAATTCACTCGAAGACCTCTGACAACTTTGAGTGTGACAGAGACTTCATTCATAAACACTTTCCTTTGGGCTCCATGTGGGATCGATATCTTAACTTCAAAACTAGCTACAAACAATCTGTGCACTTGAAGACATCAGCCACCGTCAAGAGGTTGCGGAGGTGAAAGCCAAGCGCCTTGTGCTTGGATCTGAAGGCGTGGATGTTCATGGTCTGGCCGGCGTTGGGGTTGCAGGACCTCATGTCCTCGCGATGTGTCACAATGTAGTTGAAGTAGGTGGTGCCAAGTCTCTTCTTGCAGAAGGGGCACCTGTAGACATCACGGGCTAAGTAGGTGTTGTACCTGCCAGATTTCAGCTACCTCAGCACCAGACGAGTCTTGGTGTGATTGGAATCGTCATCTCTGCAGACGTCGCTGCTATCCACCTGTTGGAAAACATAGTAGTGTGCAATAAGGACATGATTGAGATACCTTGATTATTGGATTGATTATTTGCATAAATTAATCAATTGAGATCCTCTGATTATTTGCATAAATTAACCGAGTGGGTCAAATTCCCCAATCCCCAAATCTCAAACATAATCAAATAATGATCCCAGCTACAGATCGGCGCTAGTACTAACTAGGGAATCCATTTAGTACAACTCGGAGGACAAATAAAATATGATTGAAATATGAACAGGGGATTCATCGAAACATGAGATCTAACACAGGAGGATTAGCTTCTGTAAAAGGATCTAGCATCCAATGATAGAAAATACGAACATCCAAACCCTAATAACACACGATCTAGCATCCAACGATGGGAATGGGAAAAGAAAAAGAGAAGGGAAGAAAACCATAGTTACCTCTGACCATGGGGACGATGCTGGTGCCGTACGGGTTCTCTGGCCAGATGTACTCCTCCTTCTCGCAGGGGTTCCAGTAGAGCAGGATTTTCCCGGGACCGGCGGGGGCCTCCTCGCTGGCGCCTATGGCGAAAGCCGAGAATGGGGCCTGGACGGGGACGGTGGCTGCCTTCGATGCTTCGACGGGGCCTAGATAGGGATGGGTCCTCCTCGCCGGTAGCCTTGGAGGCAATGATGGACACCACGCCATTCTTCTTCGGTGCTAGCGTGGTTGGGGTTTTCTTTGGGGGTTTGTAGAAGGTGATGGGATAGTGGAGACGGTTGCATGAGTGAGTGAGAGTGAGGAGGAGGATAGGGAGAAGGAGATGGATATGGAGAGGTCCTCTATGAAGGTTAAGAGAAGGGAAGTTTCATTGCACCATGGTGCACCGCGTAACCGTGTACAATACTGCACCGTGCACGGCCACACACGTCCGCTACCTCCCCCTGCACCGCAACACGCGTACCGTGCATCACATTTTTTCCCTCGTGTCTAACCCTAGCGACTTAGGTGAGCTTAGTTATACCCTCGAGAGTAACACTGGGAATTTGGTCGTACTCAGTTTTTCCCTCTAGTCCTAACACTATTGCGTGCAATATTCTCAGTTTTACACTTTCGTGGCTGGTCAACAAAGAGTCAATGAATGGGTTTTAGCTATCTAATTGAGTCATTTTATGTACAACAAATTCAAAAATATCAAAACATAGTGGCACCTACCCGGAGAGTCTTCTTATGTGACCTGCCACCATAAGAAACGTACATAAATCAAGTTTTAACCTAAATCACCACTTCTCAAATCACCTACTATCTATGAAGGTTCATAGCTTTCTACTCAAGCTCCTTCCCAAAACATCCCTCCCCAAAACATAGTTTGTCTGAATGAGGCAACAATTGGCAAACTCATGTATATTTGAATTGCAGATAATTTGATGTATGCCAAGATGTATTTCATTGTATAAAACATGAATTTTCCATTTTTAAATTTTTTCTATTTTCTATTTGAATCCCTTTGTTAGTTTTCCCTTGGTTTTTGAGTACTACTTAGTTTTCCCCTCTCTCTTAGTCACAAACTCTCACACCTATGCTCATTTTGGCTGCTATGCTCTGATTTGTCGAGACAGTTTTCACGCGGATCGTGCCCACCAACTGTTGATCCTCTATGATCTAGCGGACATGGGCCACCCCTTTATCTATCGAGGTCCACCCCTCTCTCTACGCAAAAAGGAGTTTGCCATTGGTAATTTAACTCTATAAACAAATGAATTTGAATATAATTTGAAGGAAAAGTGTTCAAAGGTGTATAATTTCATATATGCAAGTTTATGCATTACATTTCACTCTATAAAAATGATAAACTCTCAAGATTTTCTTAGCAAAACATTATCACATCCTATGTGTGATTTCAAAGTGTTCAAAGGTGTATAACTTTTGTATATGCAAGTTTATGCATTACATTTCATTCTATGAAAATGATAATGTCTCAAGATTTCCTTAGCACAACATTATCATGTCGTAAGTGTGATTTCAAAGTGTTCAAAGGTGTATAATTTTCGTTAATGCAAGTTTATGCATTACATTTCACTCTACGAAAATTAAACTCTCAAGATTTTCCTAGCACAACATTATCAAGTATTAATTGTGATTTCAACGAGTTCAAAGGTGTATAATTTTAGTATATGCAAGTTTATGCATTACATTTAACTCCATGAAAATGATAATCTCCCAAGATTTTATAGCACAACATTATCATGTCATAAGTGCGATTTCAAAGTGTTCAAAGGTGTATAATTTTCCATATGCAGGTTTATGCATTACATTCAACTCTATGAAAATGATAATCCATCAAGATTTTCTTTGCACAACATTATCATGTCCTAAATGCGATTTCATAGTGTTTAAAGGTGTATAATTTTCGTATGTGCACGAGACATAAAGATTTTAGTTTAGGGATCTATTTAGTTTATGCATTACTTTTCATGCTCTAAAAATGGTCAACTCTCGAGATTTTCTTAGGACAACATTATCATGTCCAAATTGTAATTTTAAAGTGTTCAAGAGTTGTATAATTTTGGTATATGAACTGGACATAAAGATTTTAGTGAATGCATTACTTTTCACCTACTAAAAATTATAAACTCTCTTTTACATTAAGAGTTTTATAATTTTTGTAATGTGGAAGTGTTCAAGTGTTTTGTCATTTTCTTATTTCTTATACTTCCATCTCCCTAAATATTAAAGTTTGGATTACACCTCATAGATTCACTTAATTGCAACCAAGACACTAACTCGATAAATAAATTAAATAATCGAAACGGTTCCTCTGTTGGCCGCATTCTCCACAGCAAGCACACGCCCAACTGAGCTCTCGAGTTGCACCAATTGATTGTCCACAGTAAGCGCCCCCTCTAATCAGAACAATTTGGTGCGAGATCTAACAAAGACACTAACTCGATAAACAACACGGTTTCCATTGCCATCCTTCATACAAGTCAACGGGACAGTGCCATACTGCGGCTAGGACAAGGGAGGCCGAAGTGAAGCTAGACATAACTCGCCGGCCGGAGAAGGCTTATCGTCATTCGAGAAGAAAAGGAAAGGCGATGCAACGGCATAGGCACGGGCACAGGCATGGCCCTAGATCGGGGTCCCAACTTGCAACGCCAACCTAGGTAAGTTGTGGGTCCGGCGCTCACATGGATAAGTTGTGGGTCCAACACTGATCTGGATAAGTGGAGAGAGGTGTCCACTACGGTACCCGATTGAACACAGCCCCACTTTTCAGCACAACGGCAAGGCTAGCAGACATCAAGTTTCAGACTGTGCGAGGGTTTCAGAGAAGGATCTGGGCAATAGTGAGGAAAAATTAAGCGGTTGGGAAAAGTGAGTACAACTAACGAACTAGGGAAATAAAAATAAAATCCCTTTTTTATATTTTTTTTGTACAAAAAGTTAATATCCGGAATTTCTGCCATTTCCGGAATCCGGACCACCCGTCTGTGCACATAGAGCCCTTTTGTCATACTACCATCTAGCTTATGTGTATCGACTTTTTTTATCCGTAGTTTATTTGAACAAGATATGACCCCATGACAAATTCCTTGAATTTTTTAGAAGCTTTACTATTGTTTTAGTATTGTTCCCTATTAAATGGCTATAGAAATAGCAAAATCCGGACACACGTTTACATAAAACTGGACCGCTCGGGTCGTGGCCGACTTGGCAGTTAGTCCAAAAAAGCACAGCCACATGGTGTTTCTCGATTTCTTAATCTCTCCGCCCGTGGAAAACGAAGAGGAAACTGATTCCCGCACCTAGATAGAAGAACAATAACCAGAAAACCATGTTGCATTCAATGGTTTCAGTGAACAGTGGCTCGATTCTACAAAGGTTGCCGGCGATTCAGGGCGAAGAAGCACACTTTGGTCACCAGTGGTTCAGGGCGGAGAATCTATGCCCTTGCGAGTTGTCCATTAATTATGCATTGCGGATACATGTACGAGCCCGGGCTCTAGTCGTTTCTGATTATTTTCTACTGTTCTTGGTCACCGGCATTGCATTTCTTCATCGGTTACCGGGTTGTTTGATATTACTAAGCCAATCATTGATGGCATTGGTTGGCGTACCCTTGGGCATGGTACGGATAAATATGTCCAGTTTTAGATAAAATTGTTGTTTTACTAGATGTTTATATTCAGAATTTGATGGAGATGTTGTGCAACATGATACATATTATATTCTTGTATGGTTGATCTTTGTTTAGTTTTAGATAAAAATGTTGTTCTATTAGACGATTTTATTAAGACTTTGATTAAAATGTTGTGATACATCAGGAATGGAGAACCCGTGTAATGTCTGCTGTTGTTACTTTCCCATCTGCGCTCCCACTAACCAGGGTGGACTGAATTTCGAAGTGTCCTTCCTAAAGGATTCAGACGCTGAATCTATTGTATGATCATGTTTTTATTTTATTTTATTGGTATGTTCTTATTTTTCTCTCTTCTAGTTGTCCCTAATTGTTTGTGTGTGTCGGACATCTGGTACTAGGTGTACCCCGGTCCATCTGCGACTGGCTTGCCCTTCCAAGCCTCGTCGGGCCTCACGAGGGGGCGGAAGGCCCCCTCTCGACGTTCACCACGTCGGGCCACCCTAAAGGCCTCTAGAGGGTAGAATCCTCCTGGCACGCCTTCCTCAGGAGGGTCCGAGCCGGAGATATTCCGGCCATGCAAAGGAGGCGCACTAGGGCGCCAATCATAGGAAGATGACAAGATCAACGGTGACATTGGATACCACCCCGGCGCAGTCCCGAGGCAAGGGGCCTGGTCAAAACCAAGGATGTCGGGACCATACTGGTAGGATGGTGTCCCCCCAAGAGGCCAGAAAAAGACACGCCCATGTTTGAAATGTCAGCGATGACCAAAGACCCGGGGAGGACTGACGCTTTTCCGGGGGGATAGACCCATTCCACACAAAGTAGTCTCATGGACCGGGATCTTGAGGAGCGACATTCTGGTCGTCCTTCCCGCTAAAGAATTGTGGGAAGAGGCCCGTCGCCGCTATATAAGGATCCCTCCTCCTACCTTAGAATGGGTCGATCCCTGAGATCTAAAACCCTAGACTTTCACCACAATTATACCCTCGGGAAGCACGCGAGCAATACAATAAAGCAGGATTAGGGGATTTAACTCCTCATGAGGGTCACGAACCAGGGTTAAAAAACCCGTTGCAACCCTCTACCGTGTGATTGCTTCACTGTTTCCACCATCGCCAAGACTCCTTGGAACAGCCTGTTCAGCCCCCTCACGAACCAACGACTCGTTGGACCCTTGTTTCCTTCGTGGGAAATATCTCCTACATTTGGCATGCCAGGTAGGAGGCTGAGGCGCGCTCTCGAGGTTCTCCTAGCGGTCGGCGCCATGGCGACGAGCCCTCGCACAAAGAGCTCCCGTGCCGAGGCACATCTGGAATCGTCGAATGCATATTGGGCGGCTCCCAAGCTCCCGCCTCCGGGCGACACTTCAAGCAGTTCTCCTGTGAACTGTCGATGGCAAGGCCTAGCGCTACATTTGCCCCTCTTAGGTGGTCGCAGCAGCCGATCTCCTTCGACGCCATGGCCCACCCTGGTTCCACCCTCTTGGTGAGTGATGTGCCCATGGTATGCACCGACACCATCGGTGGGGTCGCTGTAGCCAAGACCCTTGCCGATGGCAGGGCGGAGCTGATCGTGCTCTTGGAGGGGGTGTTCAAGCAGTTGCTAGTACCAGCCAAATGCCTCCTCCGCGCCCTTTTCACATCCCAAAATTTTCCAAATTTTGAAATGTGAAAAATAAACAAGCAAAAGAAACAACTGTTGAAATTTAGAGTGAAAATAAACTTTTTGCTTCTAAATGGAAACATCAAAACCCTACTTGAAAAAATTTGAATGAAAAGGCAACAAACAAACTTTCAAAGAATCAAATTCATCCCTACTTGGAATGTATCTTGAAATTAAAGCACTTGGAAAAATTGAACCAAAACTCTAAACCGTAATGAAAGAAATCATTTCCAAGATCACTCCAAGACTATGGCGTTGTCCCATATAAAAATTTATCAACAAACATTTCAAAATGATCAAAAATGGTACACAAAAATGTTATAAAACGATGGAAATTGATTTCATTCAATTTGGAGCCATGGATAAAAACATATGATTTTAATAAGATAAAAGAAAGTAATTTGCAAGGCTAATAAATCTCCTAACAAAAATCAACACTAAATTGTGAGCAAAGTAATCCTAAAAGGATTTGAAAATATAAATAACTATTAAACAAAATTATACAAATAGGAATCACCAATTTTGGAACTATAAATAAAAAGATATGAATTTTATAAGATAAAGAAAGAATTAAATAAATAAGAATTGTTTTAAAAGACAATTTAAATCTTAGCCAAATCCATAAGCAAATGGAATAAAATTAATTAAAATAAAATAAAAGAATAAAATATTATTTGAATAAAATTATATGGGTTTGAACCATGTTCAATTTAAATAAAGACAAAATGCCTCACTCAATAAATATTAAATCATAAGAAAATATTTGAAAATATTCCAAAATGGACTAGTTAATCAACACATATTTTGAGTAAAATCTACTGAAAAGGTTTGGTAAAAAATTGAATTCAAATTGTGGTTTAAAACAAATGATTCAAATAAAAACAGAAAATGAAAACAAAAAAAGGAAAAAGAATAAGAAAAAAAATAGAAAACGACCCAACCCAACTAACCTACACAGCACCCCTAGCCCAACCTGGCCCAATAGAAGCCCACGCGGGGCACTCTTCCCTCCCCCGCGAGAATTCTCTCACCCACGCACACACCCACACCCCCACTGATGCCCTGGACCCACCTGCCACCTTAGCGCCGTTAACCCCGCGCGTAGGACGCATTCCCCTCTCTGCCATTTCTGCATGAATTTGATTCGCATAAATTCGATTGATTGGCGCAGTGATTCACTCCCCCGACCCCTGCTACTAATTCCCCTCTCCCTCCTCCCCATTTCCCCTCAATCTCCCACCCCTGAGCGTGCCCAGGCTGCCCCCATTTTGGCTTAAACCGCCGCGGCCACCGACGAGCTCCAGCGCCAATTCCGGCAGACTCCGACCACCCCCTGCCCCCTAGAACACGCAGGATTGCTTGCCATCGTCACGTGCACCTTCCAGCAGCCCCCGTATGCTCGTGCATGCCCCAGAGGCTCGGCTCCTTCGTCGCCTGCACGCCACCGATGACCCCCGTAACTCCATCGAGCGATTCCGGTAACCCTAATGCGCCCCTTGCCCTCTAGATCATACTATCGTGCTCGCCTTCGTCTTGTGACTCTTCTAGTACTCGCCATTCACTCGCGCGTGATCTGTAGGCTCGCCTCCGACGACTCCCGTGCGTGCCCGACAAACCGGACTCTTGCGACGAATCCCCGTCGACCCCGTGCGCCCCTTCCGCCAGCCACGATTACCCTGAGAACCGCCACGTCCTTGCGACCCTGGTAACACCCTCCTACCCTCCTCTTACCCCCTAGAATCGCCGGACCGCAACCACCAGATGCATCGCCGCCGCCACCATCGCCAATGCCGCCCATCTTAGGTCATTGCGTCTTGATTCGTTGGATCTAGATCTAGTGGCTAGGATAGATCATTTAGACGAAGCGGTAGGAGTTGATCTGCGCTGTGCGATGCTAATTAAATCTAACTTCTCATGTTGCTCGATCCACCCAAAGCTGTATCAGCCAGTAAAAATTAAGACACATGGCCAGACTTTTGATTTAGATCCAGAAAACTATCTATTAGATGTTTGAACTTGCAAACATCATAACTTTTGATCTGTATGTCCAAAAATTACAAATTTTATATAAATGGATTCAAAAAAATGTGTAATATGCACATATGGCCTTAATTTGGTCATGTTCTTCTAAAAAAATAGGTTTTTATGCAGAAACATTAATATGACTATTTTGAGTATAAAAATTGTTCTAAAAATTATTTTTGAGTGAAACCTTTTGCAAATGGTTTTGTTTTGAATGCCCTAACCATAAACACTAACATTTGAATTTAAAAATATATTTTGTTAACACTAGAAATTATTACTTTGAATAAAGGCACTGATTTCTACGCACTTCTATTCTTGTAGACAGTTGTTGGGCCTCCAAGTGCAGAGGTTTATAGTACAACAGCAAGTTTCCCTTAAGTGGATGACCCAAGGTTTATCGAATTCAGGGAGCAAGCGGTCAAAGGTATTCTCTCTCAAGCAACCCTGCAATGAAGATACAAGAATTCTCTTGTGTCCTCGACACACCCAATACACTTGTCGGGTGTATAGGTGCACTAGTTCGGCAAAGAGATAGTGAAATACAAGTGGTAATAGTGCCAAAAACTAGCTTTTGACTTGTTGTTGACATGGGAGAACGTGTGTGAGCCAGAAAAGAGCTTGACGGTGAGGTAAAGACTAAAGCAAGCAAACATGCAATAGATCTAGATGGAAACGGTGTTTTAATGTTTAGAAACAAGGCCTAGGGATCATACCTTCACTAGTGAACACTCTCTCATATAAATATCCTCTATTCATGATACTACTCTTAACTACTCTCCGGTTGGACACTCTAATCATCATTAGGGCTATAACAGCACTCCTCAAAGTCCGCCTTCCCCAATCTAGATAACCCCACACTGTCACCTTGGGCGCTAGATGGTTTCAACAAACACCACAATTTCATAGAGACATACAACTCCAAATATAACTGATAACAAATATTCAATCCAGCCAAAGTGCCACACATGGTATGCACGCTGTCACTTTCACACACGTGGGGAAAAGCATAGATCTATTAAAGCACAAAGAGTATTTATGTCGACTCAAACCTAAGTGCCACCATGGCGTGCACGCTATCACTTTCACACACATGGGGAGAGCAGAGATCTATTGAAGCACTTGAGTAGCAAGGTAGATCTACTTGATTACAAAGCTCATGACCACAACCAGATCATGCATAGAGAGAGAGATGAACACATAGCTACCGGTAGATCCCTTAGCCTCGAGGAAGAACTACTCCCTCCTCATCATGGGAATCAGCAATGGTGATGAAGATGGCGATGGAGATCGATGGAGATGGCTCCGGGGGCACTTCCCCGTCCCGACAGGGTGCCGGAACAGAGACTTTTTGTCCCCCGAATCTCCCCTTCGGTGGCGACGGCTCTACGGAGGTTTTTCTAGAAGTATGATGGATTCTTTAGGGTTTCTCAGTCGGGAGCTTCTTATAGGCAAAGGTGGCAAGGTCGGTGGAGGTCCAGGGGGCCCACACCCCCTGTGGGCGCGGCCTAGGGTGGGCCTATGCCCACCTAGGGTGTGGACACCTTGGTGTCCTCCTCCGTCTCGTCTTCGATTTTCCGTATCGCTCAGGGAAAAATATGAACTTTGGCTTTTGTCCCGTCCAATTCCGAGAATATTCATTTTTTAGCTTTCTGAAACAAAAAACAACAGAAAACACGCAACTAGCACTGTGGCATCTTGTCAATAGGTTAGTTCCATAAAGTGTATAAACATACCTCAAAGTTTAGACAAGGTAAATAAAAGTAGATATAAAACAAGCATGGAGCATCAAAAATTATAGATACGTTTCTGACGTATCAGGCATTTCTAGTAAAACAAAAAAATGATTTAAAAGGCCTATTTCCACTAACTTAATTTCAAATGAATTCCCACTTTTATAAAAGACTAGTAGGTGTTTTTAAATGTTTAGAACATTGTTAGAAAACACTTTTTCGACAAAACATCGTTTGCATGCTTGCATGCATTTTTTTGATTTTTATTGTTTTGTGTTGTGAATTGTTTGAGTGCTAGTTTTGAATATGTTCTTTGCTTGAATGTATTGTAGTGAACCTTCAGGAGTGTGACAAATGCAAGATCAAGAAGAGTACCTAGATTCTCTACTAAAAAGGCAAGTGATACTTTGGTCATGAAAAGTCCTATCTTTTCAATATTGCATTAGTGATATTTTTGTAGTATGCATGATAGGACTAGTTTTTATATATTGCTATGCTATAGTAGATCCTATAGAATATATCTTAGTAGGAATCTTCCTAAATCCGAAGACAAGTTATGCTAGTATGCTTAGCCTAGCTATTAGAAAATTCAAGGGTGGAATATTCATGCTATGGTATTATGCAAAGTCTATGACTATGTTTTTGATTAATAAAACAACTATGTGAATGAATCACCTGGGTGGAATAGGAAGATTGGTTTGTGTTGAGTGGTTACACAAGGCCCATGTCTATGGTTTACCTTGTGTATCACACTTGTGGATGGCCACCCAGGAACAAAGAGATTTGAGATATTTTGTGTCGAGAAGCTTCCAGTGCAGCCACATGGCATATGGGCTCTGCATTGACCAACTAGGTTGCAAGAACTCAGAGAGGCAGACAGTTGGTGGTAGTGATGATAGGATGGAACGCGTATGTGTTGATCTGAGGGATAGTTTCTGAAAAGTATCGTCTCGATGCATGTAGAGTCTTGTGGGAAAAGTGCACCACCTCTCGAGAGGGTAAAACCTAAGTACTTAGTTGTGTCCGCGGTAATGGACATTTTGAGCATCAAAGACATTGAAATGATCAAGGATCTCCTCATCCCAATTTCTCTAAGTTAAAACTGGTTGGGTGAACAAGGGAAGCACCTCGTGTGTACCAGTGTGCCTTGTGTGATGAAATGTTTTGATAAAGAGAAAAACTATTTTCAAAGGATAGAGAAAACTTATTTTATGCAAAGGCCAACCAAAACTCCACTTATCCAAATATTCATGTAGATAATAGATTCTTCATATCATGATATCACTTGCCAATACAATTCAAATGTATTGACCCCTATGGCTGTAACTTATTATGTTGCAGGTTTGTTTGATGTTAGTGAAGTATGTTGACTAGGGATTACAAGTCTACAACAAACATGATTGCCTGTGGCACATGAAGATGAAGGACTCCATGCTATATAGTTATATCTGCTGCTTTGTAATATGATATCCATATGAGCTATGTAAGTTGTAATGAACTATTTTATTCCTGGTTATAAGTTGTAATATGACCTTTGTTTCTTGATATTACATCTTAAATTATGGGTTCTAGCTATTCCATCCAGGGACTAGCACTGTAAACACAGGGATCTCTATCTTATCAGGTTGGGACCTCTACAGATGGTATCATCGCATTGTGTTGCCTATAGGATTTGTAACCCTAGGATTGGACAAAACCCCTTAGAAAAATAAGAGTTGTATTTGTTCAAACTTATTTTCAAACAATCTTGCAAACTCTTTCCTCATCATTATGTTTTAATTCTACATATATCCCCTTTTCAAATTGTTGGAAAAAGACTTCAACATGAGCAAGGACTTCACCATCACTAATGACTTCAACTTCAGTTTCTCCAAGGACTTTAACTTGGACATCACTAAGGACTAGAAGCAAGACAAGAATAATACTCAAGACTTGGAGACTGAAGGAAACACAACTTAGAAGGAACCATCATCACCTTTGAACTTTGTGACCAAGATGAAAGAATTTCTTCCAAGAATACCATGATCTTGTTCATGATGTAACAACTAGGAAGAATGGAATGATCTCAAGTGATACCCATAGTTGGACCACGACACTAGTGTTTACTTTAAATTGATTTATTGATCACACCAACTTATGTGGTGTAGAAAAAATATTTTGTTGACTAAAATATGCTGGAATCTTGTTGTTTGAGTGGAATGCATGATTGTGATTTCTTACACATTGCTTTGTGTGATTTGTTGTGTGTGAGTAGAATTCTTCCTCTATAAATCTTTTGCCTAATCTAATCCCAATCCAACCCAAATAGATGACTTCTCCAAGAGACCACAACTACAATATCAAGGATGGTGACAACAACAACCTAGAGATGCACATGACAGAACAACTGCTAGCAACCCAAGCCTAGTTGAATCAAGTGACAAGCCAGTTTTTAGCCAACAACATTGAGTTGACTCAGCCATGCTAAAGTTTTTGGAATCCCAATCTCAATTGTTGCAAATGATGACCACTTAGATGATTAACATGAGAAGCAACCCTTCCCAAAGATATTGTGACAACAATGATATCAAGGATGATATTTTAGAATGAACTCAAGTCTGCAAAATCTGTGGAGACATAGGACACACTTATAAAGATCATATGGACCAATTCCCTAATTGTGAAGAGAAACATCTAGCTAGACAATGCCCCACATACCAAGTTTCTTGTTTACTATGTGAAGGAAATGATCATGTCCCTGTTCAATGCCACATTTATCCTATAGTTCAACAGATGAAACATCAAACTAAGGATGGAAAACATCAAGTCTTTGGAAACACTCATGAAGGTACAACTTCTACCAAGAAGGATGAAGACAAAGTCAAATCTCAGTATGCACCTCCATACATTGTAACCCACTATGGTGGAAAAAGAGGAAACATGGACGTTATCCTAGGAACTGTTCTAAGAACCAAGGAAGTTTTCCCACATTTGTGGTGAAATATGAAGAACATGAACTAAGAGATCTTATAGCTTTGGAGAGACCCAAAAATAAGAAGAGCCAAGGAAACAAACAAGAGATAGATATACCAAAGATAAAGAGAGATATTATCCAATTGATGTGCCACAAATGCAAATAGCTAGGCCATTATGCATCACATTGTCCAGAAAAGGAGAAGAACAAGACAACCAAACCTATAAAGGATCTCAACCTTGTCACATGTTTCAAATGTGGAAATAAGGGACACTGTGCAAACAACTATCCATAAAAGTCACATCAAGACTCCAAGTAAGCCAAGATGTAATCTAGTTAGAAATCTTTTAAGGGTGGTAGTACCCTAGTTGTCTTGAAGCCAACTTGTTGAGTCTAGCTTTTCCAAATCTCGGGACGAGATTCCTTTTAAGGGTGGTAGTCTGTCACATCCCAAAATTTTCCAAATTTTGAAATGTGAAAAATAAACGAACAAAAGAAACAATTATTGAAATTTAGAGTGAAAAGAAACGTTTTGCTGCTAAATGGAAACATCAAAACCCTACTTGAACAAATTTGAATGAAAAGGCAACAAACAAACTTTCAAAGAATCAAATGCATCCCTACTTGGAATGTATCTTGAAATTAAAGCACTTGGAAAAATTGAACCAAAACTCTAAACCCTAATGAAATAAATCATTTCCAAGATCACTCGAAGAATTTGGCTTTGTCCCATATAAAAGTTTAGCAACAAACATTTCTAAATGATAAAAAATGGTAAACAAAGATGTTATAAAACCATGGAAATTGATTTCATTTAATTTAGAGCCATGGATAAAAACATATGATTTTAATAAGATAAAAGAAAGTAATTTCCAAGGCTAATAAAGCTCATAACAAAAATCAACACTAAATTGTGAGAAAAATAATCCTAAAAGGATTTGAAAATATACATAAATATTAAATAGAATTATACAAAGAGGAATCACCAATTTTGGAACTATAAATAAAAATATATGAATTTTATAAGATAAAGAAACAATTAAATAAATAAGAATTGTTTTAAAAGACAATTTAAATCTTAGCCAAATCCATAAGCAAATGGAATAAAATTAATTCAAATAAAATAAAAGAATAAAAGATTATTTGAATAAAATTATATGGGTTTGAAACATATTCAATTTTATTTAAACAAAGACAAAATGCCTCACTCAATAAATATTAAATCATAAGAAAATATTTGAAATATTCCAAAATGGACTAGTTAATCAACACATATTTTGCGTAAAATCTACTGAAAAGGTTTGGTAAAAATTTGAATTCAAATTGTGGTTTAAAACAAATGATTCAAATAAAAACAGAAAATGAAAACAGAAAAAGGAAAATGAATAAGAATAATAAAATAGAAAACGACCCATCCCAACTAACCTACCCAGCACCCCTAGCCCAACCTGGCTCAACAGAAGCGCACCCGGGCCACTCTTCCCTCCCCCGCGAGAATTCTCCCACCCACGCACACACCCACACCCACACCCCACTGACGCACTGGACCCACCTGCCACCTCAGCGTAGTCAACCCCGCTCGCAGGACCCGTTCCCCCCTCTCTGCCTTTTCTACATGAATTTGATTCGAGTAAATTTGATTGATTGGAGCAGTGATTCACTCCCCGACCCCTGCTACTAATTCCCCTCTCCATCCTCCCCATTTCCCCTCAATCTCCCACCCCCGAGCGCCCCCAGGCTGCCCCCATTTTGGCTTACATCGTCGCTACCACTGACGAGCTCCGACGCTAATTCCGGCGGACTCCGACCACCCTCTGCGCCCCTAGAACACGCAAGCTTGCTCGCCTTCATCACGCGCACCTTCCAGCAGCCCCCGTTTGCTCGCGCATGCCCCAGAGGCTCGGCTCCTTCGTCGCCTGCATGCCACCGACCACCCCCGCAACTCCATCGAGCGATTCCGGTAACCCTAATGCACCCCTTGACCTCTAGATCATACTATCATGCTCGCCTTCGTCTTGTGACTCTTCTGGTACTCGCCATTCACTAGCGCGTGATCTGTAGGCTCGCCTCCGATGATGCCCGTGCGTGCCCAACGAACCCGACTCCGGCGAGGAATCTCCGTCGACCCCGTGCGCCCCTTCACCAGCCACCACTACCTTGAGAACCGCCACGTCCTTGTGACCCTAGTAACACCCTCCTCCCCTCCTCTTACACCCTAGAATTGCCAGACCGCACCACCAGACGCGTCGCCGCCGCGCACCGTCTCTAGCGCCGCCCATCTTAGGTCATTGCGTCTTGATCCGTTGGATGTAGATCTAGTGGCTGGGATAGATCATTTAGACGAAGGGGTATGAGTTGATCTGCGTCATGCGATGCTAATTAAATATAACGGCTCATGTTGCTTGATCCACCCGAAGCGGTATCAACCAGTAAAATTAAGACACGTGGCCAGGCTTTTTATTTAAATCCAGAAAACTATCTATTAGATGTTTGAACTTGCAAAAATCATAACTTTTGATCTGTATGTAAAAAAATTACAAGTTTTATATAAATGGATTCAGAAAAATGTGTACTATGCACATATGGCCTTAGTTTGGTCATTTGCATCTGAAAAATTAGGTTTTTATGCAGAAACATTAATAGGACTATTTTGAGTATAAATTTTTTTCTAAAAGTTATTTTTGAGTGAAACCTTTTGCAAATGGTTTTGTTTTGAAACCCCTGACCATAAACACTAACATTTGAATTTAAAAATATATTTTGTTAACACTAGAAATTATTACTTTGAATAAAGGCATTTCTAATAAAACAAAAAAATGATTTAAAAGGCCTATTTGCACTAACTTGAATTTAAATGAATTCCCACTATTATAAAAGACCAGTAGGTGTTTTTAAATGTTTAGAACCTTGTTAGAATTTTTTTTCAATAAAACAACCTTTTGTATGCTTGCATGCATTTCTTTGTTTTCTATTTTTTGTGTTGTGAATTGTTTGAGTTCTAGTTTTGAATATGTGCTTTGCTTGAATGTATTGTAGTGAAACTTGAGGAGTGTGACAAATGCAAGATCAAGAAGAGTACCTAGATTCTCTACTAAAAAGTAAGTGATACTTTGGTCATGAAAAGTCCTATCTTTTCAATATTGCATTAGTGATATTTTTGTAGTATGCATGATAGGACTAATTTTTATATATTGCTATGCTATAGTAGGTCCTATAGAATATATCTTAGTAGGAATCTTCCTAAGTCCAGAGACAAGTTATGCTAGTATGCTTAGCCTAGCTATTAGAAAATTCAAGGGTGGAATATTCATGCTATGATATTATGCAAAGTCTATGACTATGTTTTTGATTAATAAAACAACTATGTGAATGAATCACCTAGGTGGAATGGGAAGATTGGTTTGTGTTGAGTGGTTACACAAGGCCCATGTCTATGGTTTACCTTGTGTATCATACTTGTGGATGGCCACCAAGGAACAAAGAGATTTGATATGTTTTGTGTCGAGAAGCTTCCAGTGCAGCCACATGGCATATGGGCTCTGCCTTGACCAACTAGGTTGCAAGAACTCAGACAGGCATACAGTTGGTGGTAGTGATGATAGGATGGAACGCGTATGTGCTGATCTGAGGGATTGTTTCTGAAAAGTCTCATATCGATGCATGTCGAGTCTTGTGGGAAAAGTGCACCACCTCTCGAGAGGGTAAAACCTAAGTACTTAGCCGTGTCCCGGGTAATGGACATTTTGAGCATCAAAGACATTGAAATGATCAAGGATCTCCTCATCCAAATTTCTCTAAGTTA
The DNA here is from genome assembly GCA_916181665.1 of Avena sativa. Classification (NCBI taxonomy): domain Eukaryota; kingdom Viridiplantae; phylum Streptophyta; class Magnoliopsida; order Poales; family Poaceae; genus Avena; species Avena sativa. Next base: position 145,112,236 of record OV702280.1, read on the forward strand.
AAACTAGTTGGGTGAACAAGGGAAGCACCTGGTGTGTATCCAGTGTGCCTTGTGTGATGAAATGTTTTGATAAAGATAAAAACTATTTTCAAAGGATAGAGAAAACTTATTTTATGCAAAGGCCAACAAAACTCCAATTAGACAAATATTCATGTAGATGATAGATTATTCATATCAATATGATATCACTTGCCAATACAATTCAAATTTATTGACCTTTGTGGCTATAACGTCTACAGCCCCGCCGTACGCGGGAGCGATGGAGGGCACCACCATGCCCCTAGGATGGATCTAGCTCCCCATCACCTTCGGGATGAGCGACAACTACCGCACGGATCTCATCAACTTTGACATCGCCTGAATCGTCCTGCCGTACAACGCCATCTTGGGCTACCCAACGATATCCAAGTTCATGGAAGACACTCAAAACGCCTACAGGCTAGTCAAGATGCCGGGAGACGGCGGGACCACCATCACGGTCCACTGTGGAGAGGTTGAAGTTGTGCACTCCCTCGAGCAGGCCTACAAAGGGGTGTCGACTGCACGCCAGGAGGCTACGGCTGACTCGAGCAACAACGGGCCTCACCTGGTTGACAAGGTCCCGATGGCTAGCCGAGATGAGCCCGCAGCGCCCCCATCAAGGACGCAACATGCTCCTTGGGCATCGCTAGAAGAAAGAAACCGACTTTCTCCCAGGACCTGGCAGAATCCAGGAATGTCCCCCTCGACGCGGCGATCCCGGGGGCTACCATCACCATCGGTGCTCACCTCTTAGCTCGGCGGGAGGAGGCACTCATCACTTTCCTCCGAGCCAACATGGAAATGTTCGCCTGGACCCGTCAGATACGACAGGGGTGCCAGAGGAGGTAATTGAGCATTACTTGGTGGTATGCCCCACGACATGCCTGGTGAAAATGAAGGCATGGAAAGAATCCGTAGAAAAGTAGCAGTTCATCGTGGCCGAGATGGAGAAGTTGGTCAAGGCGCCCCTCGTCAAGGAGGTCCTCACACCGACCGGTCTTCCAACCCCGTGGTGGTCCACAAGGCCACTGGGGGCAGGCGGATCAGTGTTGACTTCACTGACCTCAATAAGGCATGTCCCAAGGATCCCTTCCCACTCCTGCTGATTAACCAGATCATGGACTCCACGGCGGAATGCGACCTTATGTGCTTCCTAGATACCTTCTCAGGGTACCACTAGATCAATATGGCTAAGGAGGATGAAGAGAAGACAGCCTTCGTCACCCTATGTGGAGTGTACTGCTACATCTGCATGCCGTTTGGCCTCATGAACGCCGATGCCACCTTCAAGAGGCTCATGAGAATCGCGCTGGATGAGAAGATGGGAAGGAACGCGTAAGCCTACATCGTCGACATCATGGTCAAGATCCGCGAGAAGGACACCTTGGTGGAAAACATGTTGGAAACCTTCTCCAACTTGCGCAGGGTGAACATTAAACTCAACCCTGCCTAGTGTGTTTTTATTTCCGTCAGGCAAGCTCCTCAGCTTCCTGGTATTGCACTGGGGGATCTAGGCCAGCCTTGACAAGGTTTGATCCATCGAGGAGATGGGCCCCCCTAAGAGGCTATAAGAGATGCAGCGCTTAGCGGAGTGCATGGTGGCTTTGGGAAGATTCATCTCCAAGATGGGCGAGAAGGCCCTGCCCTTCTTCAAGATCATGAGGCGCACCGGAAACTTCTAGTGGACTCTAGAGGCTGACGAGGCCTTCGAGGCCCTCAAGAGGTGCCTCACCATCCCTCCCGTCATGGTGGAACCAAGGCTCTGTGAGCCACTACTATTGTACCTGGCAGCCACGCCACAGATGGAAAGCGTCGTCCTGGTCACTGATCGTGAAGAAGTGGTGGAGAAGAAAAGGAAGCCACGCACCACGAGCCCTCCAGAGGACTTGGGGGCTGCGGTGGGAGACGGTGATGAGAAGGAAGAAACTGGTGGTGAGGGTGCTGGCGTAGTCCCGACCAAAAACACTGAACTTGTTCATCACCCAGTCTACTTCGTCATCATGGTGATCTGGGATGCTCATGAGTTGTACCCCATGCAGCAGATGTTCCTCTACGTGCTCCTGGTCGCATCGTGGAAGCTGCATCACTACTTCCACGGTCACCCAATCAGGGTAGTCGCCAAGTTTCCTTTGGAGACAATCCTGCACAACCCCAATGCCACAGGCCACGTGGCCAAGTGGGCCATCGAGCTACAACCCTTCGAGATGACGTTTAACACCACGCCCACCATCCGCGGGAGGGCCCTAGTGGAGTGTGTGGTAGAGCAGACTGACCCAGGGGGAAGCGAGTCTCGGGAGGAAATCACTCAGCTCCCTAGGAAGCTAGTGCCAGGGCATTGGATCGTGAACTTCAACGGAGCATTCAATGGTGACGGGGCAGGGGCAGCCGTCGTGCTCACATCTCCAACAGGCGACAAGCTCTTCTATGTTGTGCAACTGTGCATTAGGGACGAAGTCAAGTGCTCCAACAACATTTTCGAATACGAGGGACTGATCGCCAGCCTCAAGGCGGCAATCGCCCTTGGCATCAAGCGCGTCATAGTCCAGGGAGACTCCCTGCTCCTGGTCAACTTTTCCAACAAAAGCTATGGCCCCAAGGACGAGCACATGGCAGCATATCTCGAGGAGGTGTGGAAACTCGAGAAGAATTTCTTGGGCATGGATTAACTCCATATCCCGCAAGGGGATAACCACAAGGCAGATGAGATCGCCAAACACACATCGAGGCGAGATCCCCAATAGCCGGGATTCTTTGAAGAAATGTTGTTTGTCGTCGGATTGATGACAAGTACGCCATAGGGGGTCCTAAGAGCATTGAGAATATGGGGTGTGAGTCATACGGTGTTCTAGGAGCGGTGAGCACAAGTTTACCCAAGTTCAGATCCGACTATGGTGATTAGATCCTACTCCTCCTAGCAACCCAGTAATATATCGCCAATAGCCAGATATTATAGAGGATTACAAGAGAGGTTTGCTTGTGCAAGTTAGTTGTGGTTATTTCTATGCCCTAAAGGCTCCCTCAGGTCAGGCTTATAAAGGCGCCAAGTCCTAGGGTTACTCGGTCTTTTGGAATAGTTGGTTAGTGCATGAAGCTTAACATGGTATCAGAGTTTAAGATCTCGAGTTCGAGTCTTGGTTTCCACAATTTATCCTATAAATTTTTGTTATCCCCCTATTTCCTACGTATTGGCCACTTGAGCCATACCTCTCTGTTTACACGTGTTGACTTGTCTTCCCGTCACAAGTGAGTGGGATATTGAACTGTATATAAGTGGATGCCTAACTCTTACTATCAGATCGGTCTTTTGGAATAGTCGGTTAGTTCATAATGCTTAACACAGGAGAGACCTATCTGACTATGTTACTCAGTCGGTTACTAGTTATAGCTTGGACTACAAGTAATAATACAGGCCTAAGTCGATAAGTCTTTTGGGCCTTGTCATAGCCGGAATTGACTCCGTCCTCTTTCCCTGATTGGGCCACTCGTGAAGCAAAGCTCTAACCCATTGGTGGGCCACCCTGGTCAGCATGTCTTGTGGGTATACCTGGAAAGTATATCCCCAACAGTAGCCCCCGGAAGTCTCCAAGATCCAAAGTCAGAATAATCGTCTATCTTGATGGTTTCTTCGACTTGCGGAATCTCGAAGGGTTCCCAAAAACATCATTCATTTGTGCAGGATTTCGAGTCTCATTTGAGTCGGATCTATCTTCTAGATTTAAGTCACTTCCACGGTCGATTTCAAACTTGAGCCGAAATTTAAGATATGGACATGCCTGACAACTTTTTAGATCTTTTTCGTCATTAATAAAACATTTTGTCGATTACTGTGACGTTACTGTGCACGCCCGGAGATCGAGGCAGTGGAGGCTTCGCGAGGAAGCTTCCTTTCCTATTCCACGATGCATGGCGCAATCTTAGCATTTTCACACTAATCTTGACACAATTGGGTTTATAAAGGGTAGAAAATCCCCCATTTTCACCATCTACACCTATTTCTCCCTTCTTCTTCGCGAGCACCTTTTCCTTGACTCCCTTGTTCTCTCTCCATGCCACAGAGATCTTTGCTAGCACCACTAGAAAATTGTCAACTCACACACCACAAAATGGTAGAGGCATCTGGTTTTGGTGCCGCCGGCACTTCCGCGGCGGAGGATAGGGGTGACAGGGGAGTCTGGATCTCCTGTGTTCCTGATGACGAGAAGATCGAAGCCACGGAGGAGGAGGGGCTCCTCGTCGGCGACTGGAAGAGCAGCCACGGTGAACACATTCGCGCGCCGCGCATCGAAGAACGTGTCCACTTTGGGACTCACCTCGATCGAGGTCTGAGCTTTCCACCGTCGGATTTCTTCACTGAGGTAACTTCCCACTATGGTGTTCAGCTCCATAATCTTCCTCCGAACTCCATCTTAGAGCATAGTTCATACACATCTCTATGTGAGGGTTTCCTCGACATCATGTCGAATCTTCTTTTTTTCTGGTATTACTTTGGTACTCAAAAAAACTCAATCAGTGCTGGTATTCCTTACAATACTGGCACACTTAGCTTAGTTCTTAGTAGAGACCGAGTCTACCCTAGGATATATGCGACTGAGTCGGTTAGGAGATGGTCTTACACTTTTTTCTATCGAAAGGATAAACCGGCTCCCGACAAGACAGAAGGATTTTCGGCTTTTATTGATGGTGCCGCCGCTCACCAAGAATCTTGGGATACGGACGCATCATCTCTGAATGATGATTTGATCCTTGCCAAGAGGAAGATCGAATATATGATGAAGCATCAAGGACTGAGGGTATCCGACTTAGTCCATTACTGGCTACTTCGTTGGATTCAACCTCTTTAGCACCATGGGGACCAGCTGATGCACACAGTCACCCTCGAGAAGAAGGACATCTTAAAGCTGAGTCTGACTCTGATCCCTTCCAAGGAGTATGGATCCAGGGTGAAGTGGCTTATCAAGGAGCAAGTGAACCGGAAAATTCCGGGGTTCGGAATGCACATCTACACACATGAAAATTCTGATTACTCTTTCTTGTCTTTTCCTCTTTGAGTGTTTTGCAATACTGAGTTACCTTTTTTCAACTTTCAGCTTGCTAACCTCCCCGAGTTGGAGCTTGCTCCTGTCGAGGGATATCCTCTAGAAGACCAAGATCTTCTGGAGCAAGAAGAATCTAAAGAAGTACTAGAATCATTATCCCGGAAACTCAAGAATCCGGTTGTGTCTGTTGGCCCACAAACGGTGCCTGCCGTAAAGAGGTATATTTCTTCTACCAGACTTTCATATTTTTCGATTATGTTTATTCTTGATCTTAACGATTATAGCTTGTTATTTTCCAGAGCTAAGTCTTTGGTTAAAGGAAAGGTGAAGGCGAGCAAGGTTTTGCGCTAGCAGAAGCTATCTATGCCTTCTCCTGATGTTACACCTCTGACCCCCAATCCAACTCACACTACAAGAAAAATGTCCTTTTACAACGGATGATTTTCATGGTTGAAGGTCTGTTTTTCTTGGTTGAAAAGCCTTCTACGACGGATGACCATCATGGTAGAAGCCCCATCACAAATGATTCTACCATGGTTTTTTTTAACATGGCGGATCGCACCCTTTAGCCACAAAAAGTCATTCCGTCATAGATCTGTTCGCCAGCCACGTTGACTACTGACGTCATGCAAACTTCCATGTGGTGTGCGTCGTTAATGTCCAGTTAACGCCATTAACTATCAATGATACCTTTGTAGAAGCCAGCCTAGTAATTATTAAGTGGGCCGGCCCATTAAGGAAGCCCAATAGGATCATGTCATGTTACTGTTTCACCATGCACTGTTACAAATGGACCCACTCATGCAGCCGTGGGTGCCCCGTAAACTTTCTGGCCCGTTACTGTTTCCATATACACTGTTTGAATTTGGCCCGTTTGCACAGCCCATAAATATCCGGGCCCGTTAGTGTTCTGCCCTACACTGTTCTAAATGGGCCTGCTTGGTCAGCCCTCTTGGGACCATAACCATTCTGGCCCATTGATATGTTGCAAACGTATCTATAATTTTTGATGCTCCATGCCTGTTTTACACCAATTGATTTATGTTTTGCTTGAACTTCGTGGTATCTTTATGCATTTTCTAGAACTAACCTATTAACAAGATGCCACAGTGCCAGTTCCTGTTTTCTGCTGTTTTTGGTTTCAGAAAAACTAGTAAAGAAATATTCTTGGAATTGGACGAAACAAAAGCCAAAGTTCCTATTTTTTCAAACACAAGACAAAGTCCAAAGCAGAGACGGAGGAGGGAACCGACACGGCCACACCACCCCTAGGCGCGGGTACCCTCCTGGCCACGCCTGGCTAAGGTGTGGGCCCCTCAGGCATCAACCGACCTTGTTCTTTCGCCTATATAAACCACGCGAGGCAAAAGCCCTAAGTATCAGATCATAATTCCATGAAAAGTTCTGCAGCACCGCCGCCACCAAAGACGAGATTCAGGGGACAAAATTCTCTGTTCTGGGACCCTGCCGGGACGGGGAATTGCCCCCGAAGCCATCTCCATCAACTCCACAGCCATCTCCATCGCCGTTGCTGACTCCCATGATGAGGAGGGAGTAGTTCTCCCCCGAGGATAAGGGCTCTACCAGAAGATATGTGTTCATCTCTCTCTCCATGGTGTGATCTTTATGTGATCATGAGCTTTGTAATCTAGTTGAATAAGTATATGTTACTCTTCATCTATTATGCTACTCAAGTACTTTTATTAATGTAATCTCTGGAGTCCCACGTGTGTGAAGTTCACAGTGTGCACACCTTGTGTGGCTCTTAGGCTAAAGGTTACAGAAATACTTATCATGAGTTATAATTTGAGTTGGATGTCTCTATGAAATTGTGGTGTTTGTCTAGAACCATCTAGCGCTCAAGGTGACAGGGATAGGTTACCTAGATGGGGAATGCGGACTTTAAGGTATGCTCTTATAGCCCTACATGGTGAATTGGTGTTCATTATCCGACCGGAGATTAGTTAAGGGTAGCATAGTGAAGAGAATATATTTATGTTATCATTATTGAGAGCGTCCACTAGTGAAAGTATGATCCCTAGGCCTTGTTTCTAAGCATGGAAACACCATTTACAACTAGTCCTGCTACATGTTTGCTTGCTGCCATTTTTATTTCAGATTGCAATTACCACTTATAATCATCCATATTACTTGTATTTCACTATCTCTTCGCCGAACTAGTGCACCTATACACCTGACAAGTGTATTGGGTGTGTTGGGTACACAAGAGACTTCTTGTATCTTGATTGCAGGGTTGCTTGAGAGGGATATATTTGACCTCTTCCTCCCTGAGTTCGATAAACCTTGGGTGATCCACTTAAGGGAAACTTGCAACTGTTCTACAAACCTCTGCACTTGGAGGCCCAACACTGTCTACAAGAATAGAAGCGTGCATAGACATCAAGTTCTTTTCTGGCACCGTTGCCGTGGAGGTAAGGTAAAAGGTACTCACATCCTCTGGCTAATAAGCTATCTTCTAGTACTATTGTTGGTGTGTGAGTGCTCAAAGTTATTTCCTTTAGATTATTCAATTATATCTTTTTGTTTCTTGTTTTTATTTTCACTAGTTAGGCTTAATGGAAAACAAAAAAAATTAGAGGGCTTTATAGTATTTTTCATGAGTTAGAAGTGTTTGAAGAGAAAATTAAAAAACCTATGGAACTTTCTTTACATGCTAATAGCAATGTTATTAGTATGAATTTTTTGAACACCATTGTTGCTAATGCTATGGAAACATCTAAGCTTGGGGAAGCTAGTTTTTATGAAAATTATCTTTTTAGTTCCCCAACTTTAGAAGAGAAAGTTTGCTCTGATGATACTTTATCTACCATATGTGATAATTCTAATAATGCTTGCGATCCACATATTGAAAGTGTCCCTTTTAAAATACCTAAGATTTTTTTTGAACGTGTTATGAATAATAGCTATTTTGGAGATGGAACTGTCCATCCTGGTGATCATTTAATCTTTATACATGAATTATGCAAGTTGTTCATGTGTGCAGGTATTCAATGGACCAAGTTAAGAGGAAGCTATTATCTTTATCTCTTAAGGGCAAAGCAAGGGAGTGGTATGAGCTACTAGATGATCCTCATCATTCGGAGTGGAAGGAACTTGAATCTCTCTTTTACTCTAAATTTTATCCTCCTCATAAAATCCATAAAGATAGGAATTATATTTATAATTCTCATCCTCATGATGGAGAAAGTATTTCCCAAGCATGGGGGATATTGAAGTAACTAATGCTCAAATGTCCCATTCATGAGCTCCCCAGTAATATTGTTATTAATAATTTTTATGCAAGGCTTTCAGGAAATTACAAGGACTATCTAGATACCTGTTTAGAGGGATCCTTCACAAGTAAGGAGTTCAAAGCTAAGTGGGATCTTCTTGAAACAATTCAAAGCAATACCGAAGATTGGGATAATGACAAAGGTAAAGAACCAAGTATAAACTATGAGTATGATTGCATTAAGTTTTTCGCAGAAACTGCCAATTTTCAAGTGCTTAGTGCCATATATGGTCTTGATGCTCAAATTCTTGTTAATTGTTGTAGAGCCTTTGCTTCTCATAATAATTCTCCTTAAGAAAATTGGGACATGTATCATGAACCTTTTAAATACACTTGCATGAAAAATGAAATTGTTATTAATGATTGCAATAAAAATGCTCAAACCTCTAAAAGTACTATTTCTTATAAGCATGTTAATTTTTGTGGAGTACTTAGACCTTGTGAAAAGAATCTAATCGAAGAAGAATATTGTATCCACCACAGGAATGAAAAAACTAGAACGTGGGATAGGGCTCTAAATGATCTTGGTGAAAAAGTTTGTGTCATCTATCCTTTTATTTGTGAACTTTGCCATACAGTGGGTCATTTCAATTTTCAATGCTCAAGGTATGATAATAGCCTTTCTAATCCAATGAGTACTGCAACTTTGTATTGTGATGACATGATCACTCCTAATCAGCATGATGAACTTACATTATTTTTGGGGTGTGAAGAGTTATCAAGAAAAACTTCTTTGGTAGATATGAGTTCTTTTGATATGAATAACGTCCTGCATGGTTGTCATATTTATTGTCTTGATAATTTCCACGCAAATACTTACATACAAAATATTATAAAAGATGAGATTTTAACAAAATATTACATGACTAATAAGTGTTTTGCTCTTATTAATGAAAAGGAGGAATCCTCCAAAGTTTCTCCTATTGTCTCTAACAATAAACTAGGGTATGTGGAGAAGCTTCCTTTCAAGCCTCTCCCTCCTAAAGAGGGAAAGAAGAAGAAGAGGTGTAAAATGAGAGATGAAACGGTATTTTCCCCTAAGCATGTTGCTTCTATTATAGTTTTTTCTGATGAGTCCGAACTCGATGATGAACCTATACCGGTTACCTATAAAGTGATCATGATTGGGAAAAGCACACTACTTTTGATATTGAAAATCTCTTGGGTACCAATTATGAAAATGATGATGTTAATAATTGATGTACTATTATTACTATCCATGTCCCTTCCAATGATGATATGTTTACAAATGACCACACTTTGGAAGATAACTATTATATTCCTTATGATGATACTATACCTCCAATGTATGATGATTACAATGATGAATATGATATTTTAAGTCCACCTACTATTGCGGAGAAAATTAACTATGATTAAAATATGCCTCCTATATTTGATGATTATGGTGATGAGAATAATAATGATAGCTATTTTTTTGAATTTTCTCCCACTACAATTAATAAGAATGACTATGCTTATGTGGAGAGTAATAATTATTATATGCATGTGGCTCATGATAAGAATGTTTTATGTGATAGTTATATTGTTAACTTTATTCATGATGCTACTGAAAGTTATTATGAGAGAAGGAAACATGGTTTTATGTATCTCAACAATATTAAGTTTCCCCTCTTTATGTTGAAAATTTTGAAGTTGCACTTGTTTTTCTATCCTATGCTTGTTGCTTTGTTCTTTCATGACTTGTTTCTTTACAAGATTATTTTTCATAGGAAGTGGGTTAGACATAAATTTGTTTTATATTTGCTTCTTGATGCTCTCTTTTACTTCAATTCAAAAAAATTATGTGAGCATCATCGAAATTATCATGCCTATCTTAATGGCTATAAAGAAACAGCTTTTAGGAGATAACCCATTATATTTTTTCTTTCAGTTTATTTTTGTTTATTTGAGTCTTGGAAGTTATTTCCTCTGTAATAACCTTTCCATATCCCTTTTATTTCGTTTTTGTGCCAAGAATAGTCTCTAATGAGAGGGAAGTAAGATTTGGGGAAGTTGTTGTCCCGAAACAGATTTCTATGCTTCGCTGTAAAAAATCATGAAAAACTTCAGAACATCGTATTGATCTGAAATGTTTTGTTTGCATGCCCCTAGTATTTACCCAACTTTCGTTAGTTTTGCACTTATCGATTTGAGCAACAGAAGATTTTCGAAAAAATCGGTCTTTACCTGCATGTCTTTTTTGACAGATTTCTTCCGTTATTTGTATTTGCCTCTTAATCGATTTCTTTTTGTGTTCTTCTTGATCACTTGAACTTTTAAAAGGAGTTGCTACAATAGCTTATGTTTTAATGGATGATTTACTTGAGTTGAAACTGAACCCAAAGGCTTATTATCTTGAATACACTAATGTTGCTAATGAGGATTGTGTGAAGTTTTGTATGAAGGAAATTTTCAAGTGTAGGGAGAGAATGATGTGATGAGATGAAGTATGGACAAAATCTCAAGATTGGGGATGCACCCATGTCACCCCAAGAAATATTAAAGAGGTACAAGTGTCAAAGTTTGGGGATTCCCAAGGCATCCCCTTCTTCATCAACAAAAATCTCAAGTCTTCTGTCAAGATACTATATTTTTTTTGCTTCATGCACTATGTGTTGTTCTTGGAGCGTCTTTGTTTTTGTTTTTATTTTTATTTTGTTTTTTTGCTGCAATAAGTTAGTTGGATCCCAGCATGTTTGTTTTGGAGAGAGAGACGCTCCATTTTCATTGTCTAGAACACTCTAGTTTTCGCTCTTATTGTTCTATGAGCGTTCTCCTTTGCTAGCACTGCGTTTAGCTTTAGTTTTCTTCTTCTTGCTTAGAACTTTTTAGTTCTTCTTTGTAGTTAGGTGAGACAAGCTCTCTGTTCTTTATTGATTATTATCTTTGTGAGTTGCTTCAAATAAGTCGATTGGTGTTGGGAAACAGTAGAATGTTTCATGCTTATAGTGGTACAAAAGGAAGCTTGTTTAGATTGTATCTTAGACTTTATCATGTCATGTTACATGTTTCTTTGACCATATGCTTAGTGATTATTGTTGTAGCATGACTTGTTTCAAACAATTGAGATTGTTTAATGTGCCATGAAATAATCATGGTTTGTTTTAGCATACAAAAGCATAATATTGTGGTATTCTCCTTTGATGCTTTATTTCGGTTGACTTGGCACATGCTTACACCATGTTATGACTATGAACCAGTCACCTTAGACTCTATGATCATTTTTTTACTTGTGATATCACGTGATGCTTTGATTAATAATGTTTTGTCACTCTCCATGATTAGGGACATTATTGCTCTCTTTGTTGGTCGCTACTAGTCTTTTGCTAGCCTCCACCTGTACTGAGTATGAGCTCTACTCGTGCATCCAACTTCCAAGAAACCAAGTTATTCCAAAGAGTATACTATAAATTCCTATGCATGGTGTGATGCACCATTCCAAGTATATTCATATTTTTATATATCTTCCAAATTAAATTTTTGTTATGTGAAAATTAGTGATTAACGCTCTCACAAACTTGAAGGCACACTTTATTTCTTGCACTTAATAAACATGAACCATTGCGACTATCTTATATGCCTATATGCTTGCAAGTTATAAGTTGGGAATTAGCGGCACCATGCTGTCATGGGGAACACTTTTGACATTGCACTTAGTCTATTTAGTTGATATCATGTTCTTTTGTTTATGGATCCTGGGAGGTGTGAAATAAGGTTGGAACTTGTAAGTCCATGGAGTTTGTATATGTGTTAGAGAAACGCCTGGGCAGCTAGCCCAAGCAATGCCTAATCATGGTGGAAACTTGCAGCAAAACCATAGTGGCATTCTATGAAGCATGATCAATAAAAACCTATGCAAATAGCAAATAAAAATTGCTGAAATGCTCACTGTTTGTTGCCTTGTAATTTTGATATGGGATAGCTCCTGTGTCATGGGGCAAGGGGTACCCCGTTGGAGGTTCTCTATGATACGCATATACTTACAATGACAAGAACTTGCCTGTGACCAAAGTTGCGTATCATGAAGTCTCGGTACTCGTACTCAAGGGCATGAGATTTTAAACTTGTGATTTGTCAAGCATATACTCATGTTTGCACTCACTTTAACCTTAATCACTTCAAGATTCTTATGATAGGGGCAATGAGAGGTCAAAGCTAATAAGTACCATAATTTTTGGAAGCTTTATGAAACCATTTAATCCCTACTTCCCTCTGCGAAGGGCCTTTCTTTTTTACTTTTTGTTGAGTCTTCATCTTCTATCTGTATGCACCAGTTAAGAGAGCATACTTGTCATTCGGAGTTCAATGTGCATTGTCCCAAAACTTGTTGATTGATTCATAATTATGGTATTGCTTGGTCTTAAATTATTTGTATCTAGTCACCCTTGTGAACTTTGAAGGTGTCCTATGCATTTATGTTTTTCTATTCCATGAAGGACAAGCGGAATATCACTCTTTCTTTGGTTTCTATTTGTGAAACAAAAAAATGTCTTTCAAAGCATTATTCATGATCTTTTGTTTGTGTAGCCTTTCATGTTGCAACATAGTTGCTATGTCTTATTGTTAGAAATACACCTTTCCTGCTTATGTTTAGAGTACTTTGATCCCAACTATCAATGCTTTACAATACCTTATTCAAGATTGTGATGGTGCATGTCACCTAAAAAATTATTGTTTTTATCACTTACCTACTCGAGGACGAGCAGGAGTTAAGCTTGGGGATGCTATACGTTGCAAACATATCTATAATTTTTTATGATCCATGCCTATTTTATACCAATTGATTTATGTTTTACTTGCACTTCATGGAATTTTTATGCATTTTCTGGAACTAACCTATTAACAATATGCCACAGTGTCGGTTCCTGTTTTCTGCTGTTCTTGGTTTCAGAAAAACTAGTAAAGAAATATTCTCGGAATTGGACGAAACAAAAGCCAAAGTTCCTATTTTTCCTAACACAAGACGGAGTCAAAAAGCAGAGACAGAAGAGGGAACCGAGGCGGCCACACCACCCCTGGGTGTGGGTACCCCCCTAGCGGCGTATGGCTAGGGTGTGGGCCTCTCTGGCGTCCACCGATGTTGTCCCTTCGCCTATATAAACCCCCCGAGGCAAAAACCCTAAGTATTAGAACAGAATTCCATGAAAAGTTTCGCAGCGCCGCCACCACCAAAGACGAGATTCAGGGGACAGAAGTCTCTGTTCCCGCACCCTGCCGGGACGGGGAATAGCCCCTGAAGCCATCTCCATCGACTCCACCACCACCTATATCGCCGTTGCTGACTCCCATGATGAGGAGGGAGTAGTTCTCCCCCAAGGCTAAGGGCTCTACCGATAGCTATGTGTTTATCTCTCTCTCCATGGTGTGATCTTTATGTGATCATGAGCTTTGTAATCTAGTTGAATAAGTAGATGTTACTCTTCATCTATTATTCTACTCAAGTTCTTTTATTAATGTAATCTCCGGAGACACCTTGTCCCACATCTGTGAAGTTGACAGTGTGCACACCGTCTGTGGCTCTTAGGCTAAAGGTTACAGAAATACTTATATGAATTATAATTTGAGTTGGATGTCTCTATGAAATTGTGGTGTTTGTTTGGAACCATCTAGCGTCAAGGTGACAAGGAGAGGTTACCTAGATGGGGAATGCGGACTTTAAGGTGTGCTCTTATATCCCTACACGGTGAATTGTTGTTCGTTATCCAACCGGAGAGTATTTAAGGGTATCATAGTGAAGAGAAGATATTTATGTGTTATCATTATTGAGAGTGTCCACTAGTGAAAGTATGATCCATAGGCCTTGTTTATAATCATTGAAACACCATTTACAACTAGTCCTGCTACATGTTTGATTGCTTCCATTTTTATTTCATATTGCAATTACCACTTATAATCATCCATATTACTTGTATTTCACTATCCCTTCGCTGAACTAGTGCACCTATACACCTGACAAGTGTATTGGGTGTGTTGGGGACACAAGAGACTTCTTATATCTTGATTGCAGGGTTGCTTGAGAGGGATATCTTTGACCTCTTCCTCCCTGAGTTCGATAAACCTTGGGTGATCCACTAACGGGAAACTTGTTGTTGTTCTACAAACCTTTGCACTTGGAAGCCGAACATTGTCTACAAGAATAGAATTGTGCATAGAGATCACCCATTACTGTATATATCTATGTACTGTTTGAAAAGGGCCCATATACTTTGGGCATGTTATTGTTCAGTACCGTAAATGTCCGGCCATGTTCTGGCCCGTTACTGTTCTAACCTAGTAAGTTGCTCGGCATGTTACTGTTCTGGCCTGGTGCGAACTTAGCATGTTACTGTTCTGGCCTGCTACTATTCTGGTATGTTACTGTCTGGGCAATTTAAGGTTTTGGCCTGTTATTTTTCTGGTTCCTACTGTTTCGTGTGTTACTATTTCGGCCTGTACTATTCTGGCCTGTTACTGTTTCTGCATGTTATGGTTTTAGCCTGTTATTGTTTCGGACAGTTACTGTTTTGGCCTTTTACTGTTTCAGCATGTTACTATTTTGGTCTGTTACGGTTCTGGCCTGTTACTGTTTCCACATTTTACGGTTTCGGCATGTTACTATTTCGGCTTGCCACTGTTATGGCCCATTACTGTTACTAATCTCGCATGTGGGTCGACCCCTTTACTTTTACGGTCTTTTATAGTTTCTGCATTTCTGGAGCCTATTTCGGTATCATAAAAGTTGTACAACGTGTGAGCATTTTTACTGTTCATCGTCGGCCTAATACAAGACGGGCAACTACAGAGCACGATACTATACCCTAGTCGACCTGGCTAGTACATGTATGGTACCGCCTACCGCTATGTGTGGACGGCATCAACTAAATGCCTACATGGCCTATGCAATTAGTCTAGATATTACATCAAATGAAAACTACTTAAAATTATTACATATTATCAACTCAAGAGAAAGAAAAATCGGCATTTCAGTTAACAATCGAGTTGATAGCAGTCCTCAATTTGTTTTCTCCATCTATCACCAGCATCTCCCTTTTGAGTGTGACATCTACATTGGAAAACAAACTTGATACATGATCTAGCAGCCCCCTCTTTGGTGGTGATAGCAATAATTGCAGTCTGGAACTAAGTAATAACAAGTTAATACGTCAAATAAGGCAAACTACTCATTTAACTGATACGACAGGAGCTATGAACTGGAGTTTACTACTGGTCAATGGTTCAAATATATTGACCATCATGTCAAACAAACAGGACAAGCAAGCATTAAACAAGTGTGCCTACCATGAAACAAGAAATATAACAATGTGTGTGGCTTAGAATTTTAGCAAATATAAACTAGCTAGGTCATTTTAACAAATATATATAGAAGAATAAACTAGACAATGGCATGCAGTTACTGTCTTAGCTAAGAATGAACAAGACATAAATTATAACGGCATCATGAGAGAACTTGTAAAGGAGGAATGCAAACCCCAAATGAACTATACAGTAGAGGATAGTTAGGTCGTTTCTTAGGACGAACCAGAACCAGATACGAAATATAATGGTGTCGCTTGTGAACCTGTAGAATAGGACAGGCAACCATTATACAAGTGTACCTACAATGAAATGACCAGTCAAACAAAGTGTTTCTTAGAATTTCAGCAAATATAAACTAGCCATGTTATTTCAAAAAAATATATGAAAGCAGTTGTATATCCTGGAAAGCAAGAGACGTTGGTTGACTTAGAATTTGCGGTGAGATACACAATGGCATGCAGTTACTATCGTACCTAAGAATGAACCAGATAGAAATTATAATGGCATCATATCAGAACTTGCAGAGAAGGAACGCAAACCATGAATGAACTACATAGTAGAGGATATTTATGCTATTGCTTAAGGATGAACCAACACCAGATTACAAATATAATGGTGTCTCTGGTGAAACTGTAGAAGAGGACAAGAAAGCATTAGACAATTGTGCCTACAATGAGATGAGCAATTAATCAAAGTGTTTCTTAGAATCTTAGCAAATACAAACTAGCCAAGACATTTCAACAAATATATATGGAAGCATTCGTTTCTCCTAGAATGCAAAAGATATTGGGTGACCCAGAATTTGTGGTGATCTACACAATGGGCATGCAGTTACTGTCGTAGCTAGGAACCAAATAGAAATTATAATGGCATCATAATAAAACTTGTAGAGCAAGAATGCAAACCACGAATGAACTATATATAGAGGATAGCTATGTCGCTGATTAGGACGAACCATTAGATATGAAATATAATGGCATTGCTTCTAAACCAGTAGAACAAGACAAGCAAGCCTTACACAAGTGTGCCTAAAATGAATTAATCAATCGAACAGAGTGTTTCCTAAATTTTCAGCAAATATAAACTTGTCAGGTCCTTTCAACAAATATATATGGAAGAAGTAGTATATCATGGAATGCAAGAGACATCGGGTGACTTAGAATTTGCGGTGAGCTACACATGGGACTGCAGTTACTTTAGTAGCTAAGAATGAATGAGACAGAAATTACAATGGCATCATGCGAGAACTTGCCGAGCAGGAATGCAAACCATGAATGAACTATACAGTAGAGGATAGTTATGTCATTTCTTAGGATGAACCAACACCAGATTAGAAATATAATGGTGCCTCTTACAAACCTGTAGAAGAGGACAAGCAAGCATTAGACAAGTGTGCCTACAATGAAATGAACAATTAATCAAAGTGTTTCTTAGAATTTCAGCAAATATAAACTGGCCAGGTTATTTTAACAAATATATATGGAAGTAGTCGTTTATCCTAGAATGCAAGAGACGTTGGGTAACCCAGAATTTTCAGTGAGCTACACAATGGGCATGTAGTCACTGTCGTAGCTATGCCGCTGCTTAGGAGGAACCATTAGATATGAAATATAATGGCATTGCTTGTGAACCTATAGAACAGGACAAGCAAGCATTACACAAGTGTGCCTACAAATGAATTGAGAAATCGAACAGAGTGTTTTCTAGAATTTCAGCAAATATAAACTAGCCAGGTCATTTCAACAAATATATATGAAAGCAGTAGTATATCCTAGAATGCAAGAGACGTTGGGTGGCTGACTCAGAATTCGTGGTGAGCTACACAATGGGCATGCAATTACTTTCATATCTAAGAAATAACGAGGCAGAAATTATAATGGCATCATGCAAGAACTTCCAGAGTAGGAACGCAAACCACGAATGAACTACACTATAGAGGATAGTTATGTTGTTTCTTAGGATGAACCAACACTTGATTAGAAATATAATGGTGTCTCTTGTGAACCTTTAGAAGAGGACAAGCAAGCATTAGACAAGTGTGCCTTCAATGAAATGAGCAATCAATCAAAGTATTCCTTAGAGTTTCAGCAAATATAAATTGGCCAGGTCATTTCAACAAATATATATGGAAGAAGTTGTTTATCCTAGAATGCAACAGATATTGGGTAACCTAGAATTTGCGGTGAGCTACACAATGGGCATGCAGTTACTGTTGTAGCTAGGAGCAATAATGCAAACTACGAATGGACTATATATCGAGCAACGTTGCCAAATTCTAAACACGGAAGCACGAATGGAAACCATGAATGAATTGTAACAGGATCAGACCAGAAACTGTATAGAAGGAATGGAAACCACGGATGAACTATATATACAGTAGAGGATAGTTATGTCGCTGCTTATGACGAACCATTAGATACGAAATATAATGGCATCAATTGTGAACCTGCAGATTAGGATAATCAAGCATTACAGAAGTGTGCTAACAAATGAATTGAGTAATCGATTAGTATTTCTTAGAATTTCAGCAAATATAAACTAGCCAGGTCATTTCAACAAATATATATGCAATCAGTTGTGTATCCTAGAATGCAAGAGATATTGGATGACTCGGAATTTGCGGTGGGCTACACAATGGCATGCAGTTATTGTCGTAGCTAAGAATGAACCAGACAGAAATTATAACGGCGTCATACAAGAACTTGTAGAGCAGGAAGGAAAACCACAAATGAACTATATATATGGTAGAGGGTACTTATTTCATTGCTTAGGACAAACTAGCACTAGATAATGAAACAATGACATCGCTTGTGAACCCGTAAAAGAGGTTGTGTAAACCAACATATTTAGATCTCCCTTTTGGAGCTCTAAGCAAAGACAAAGAAAATAGTCAGTGTTGCAGCTTTTGAAGAACCAGATGGCAACAACAAAATTATAATAAAATTAGTACGAATAGTTTTAATGCATACTTCATGTTAGCAGAACGATGCCAGGGAGAAAATAATAGTAGGAATATAGCTCAGGACTAACTAGATAAATTCAGTAACAGTGGAGCAGGGAATCCACACTAATATTTTCCAGTGACTTTACATTTTGGAAGAACTAAACAATAGCAGACAATAATTGTTATACGGAGTAGCTAAGAACATGTGCATGACTTTAAAATTTGTAGAGCAGCAAATGCAAGCCAACATGTCTAGTGACCTTTATATAGCAAAAATGAATAGGCGTGCGCACTGATTTGGTGTGTAGCATGATTAGAAAAATCGGTTTTGCTAGAAATCACATGGCTGATTTTTAGTTATATCTCAGTCGCCTCTCTTATCATTGAATATACCTCGTGATTCATGCAATATACGAGTTACACATGAGTTGCAACTAGGTTCTAACTAAAAATTTAATGAATTGCAACTAGGTTGCAACTAAGAATTGGTATAAATTTTATCAGTTGCAACTAGGTTGCAACTAGGTTGCAACTGAGAATTAGCACAAAATAGTAGAACAAAGTCAGCGACTTAGACATAGCTAAAAATGAGGCGCCTAAGATCTAGGCTCTCCCTGTTCACTGCGATAGGCTTGAACCTACTGTGCTGCTGAAAAAACAAAAAAAGAGTTGGTAGAATTGTTACCATGGTAGGAGAGGCTTCTAACCATCATCTGTACCCGCACGAGTGACGTCCAGGTGACCAAGAGTGATGCGGTTGTGGTGGCTGTATGTGTCGGGGAAGCAGAACTTGGGCGGTCGATGCTGTCTTGAGCATGGTGGATGAGAGCGTCACTGAGGCAAAATCGGTGCACTGCACGGCGGCTCCGGTATGGTACGGTTGGGGTGGATGCCGACGGCACGGAAGCAGATCTTGGGCAGTCGTTGACAGATTTAGCCAGGTGCGGTGACCTGTATCAGGTGCGTTGGACGTCGGGGAAGTGGCAATGGTGCATTGGATGAGATCGCAGCTAATGCGGCTCAGTCATACTGGTGGGTGAGGAGTGCATGGTGTCGAGTTTCGGCGGGCAAAGCCAGCATGAGAAGTGCTACGGGAGGTTCTTTCGTCGGAGCTGGTGGTCGAAGAGGCAAGAGAGTGTGAGCGGAGCTAAGGGTTTTTCTGAGGATTTTTATTTGTGTGTGTGCGGAAGAATCATTGTTTTGAAATTTATTGATATTACTGTAGTACCAACCCGAGAGGTAAATACTATTAATTATTTGTTTGAAACAGAGGGGCGCAAGAAATTTTGTAGTGTTTGAAACAGAGGGGCGCGAGAAATTTCGTAGTGTTTGAAATATAGGGGCGTGAGAAATTTCATAGTGTTTGAAATAGACGGGCGCGAGGCAGCGAGGACCACGTGATTTTGGCCGTCTAGCAATCTTGTCTGTCCATCCAAAATCAATGGGCTAGAGCCAATACCTTCCCTGCGAAGGCACTGGCACGGACTTTTATGCAAGCAATCGCTGGGTGTCCCAGAGTAGACTATAGGGGTAGATGTGTAGGCCACAATATATTAGTAGCACACAGTTAACCGGGCTAGCTGGGGGCCAGGTTATTTTGGCGCTCCACGAGTTGAAAGTTTTCGTGTAATCGATTTTTAGGAGTGAATGCATGCAGGTAAAAAAACATACTAACGCATATTATTGCTATTATGTCAGCATATTGTGATTACGTGCATGATAGTACTAGTTGGTTATTCCATTTCAGGAGTGAATATATGCATCTCAATCAAAAAAAGGAGTGAATGTATGGAGATAAAAAAAATACTATGTAACTACCATGCATCATGATTACATGCATGATAGTAGTTGGTTAATGAGTTGCATGCATCGTGTATTAAGTGGATTCTATTGGGTTGATCATATTACTCGTACTCTCCGTATATTCGTTGATCTCATCACAGTCTAGTTACTGAGTTGCATGCATGTGCGCACAAGCTCCATTTCTTTTGTTGATTGAGTGACAGACCCTTTTTGTGACGTCCGCTGATGACTCTCGCTAATCAACACAGATAAGCTATGTGAACCGTATAGAAAAAAGTGGAGTCGAGTCGGAAACCAAATGGATGCACCGGTTAGACTCAACACGTGGGACCCATTAAACAGAGCATGCAACAACTATCAGCCAACCATGTTATCCTCCAATTAATACAACAAGAATGGAAGTAATAATTTATGGGCTACTATACAAAAAATTAGCTAGTAGTAACTAGTACTATCGTTAACAAAAACCTCTAGAGCGCATTCGATTTCTAATAAGAGTGGAATATAATTATGCGAAGACGGATGAGAAACCAAAAAAAGGGCTAGTGGAAGGCTCTCCCTTCCTACCAATTCCTACGCCAAAGCTAAACATTTCACTGTCTCAGATTCGGCGATTGCAACACTATGGACGCCCTTTGGAGGCATGGCCTCCACAATGGTCATGAGCTCGACGGCCAACATGAGAAGGCTTCTCCCTTCCTTACTTAGCAGGGCATGACCTCGACGGCCTCCGCAATGGTAGAAGCTAGCTGTGGAGCTCGGTGACTTCCTTCTTCAAATTACTACACTCAGCACAAAGGGTTGAGGAGCCACGCTCATAAGATTATGCGAGCCTCTTTTGAAAATCCAGATCGACTCGAAGGCGATCACACTCTAGGTTGAGCTCGAAGTTTTTCTGCAGAATTTTGATGTTATGGCTATTGATTTCATCTACTTTGGCTGAGATTATCGCCGTGACTTCCTGCATGGAAAATCCATCATCAGTAATAGAGCATGCATGGAGTGCATGTAGAGAAGAACATAAAAATGCCACTACATGTATAGTGCCTACCTCTTTTTTTCGATGGAGAGGGGGCATGATGTTGTTGTACAAGTCAGAGATATCCGCCGTGCTATCAACCCATGGGTTGGAAAATTCGACGCCCGAGCCACCTGGCCTGGAATATGTATAAAGACAGTTCAATAGTAGGAGCAGACAGCCGAGAAATCACCTACCCAGACTCTTGGTCCTGGTGATAGCCGCTCTTCAGATACATGCGTGTGGAGGATCCCTCTCCCCATTGCTGGTCCCGTTTCTAGGTCCGAGTTTGCAGGTCCCACTGCCGACATGGTTTCTCCACCGCCATCTTGTTGTTCTTCCGACGAGACGAGTTATTTTGTGACATAGGTGGATGAAGAAGTAAAGAATCAAGGGAGTGAGGTAGTACAAGTAGGAAGAGAGTGAATAGTGGAAGCAAGATGTCAAGGTCTGGGTCTCGTTGCCGCCCTTTGAGAAATCTCATCGGTCCATCAAAAGACCCACCAGGCAGGATGAATGTTGTGCCGCAGTAGGAAGTAAAACATAGGTCCCTTGGAGTAGACTATGAGTAGGCCACTATGCTAGCGATCGAGCAAGTAGATGTAAATATTTTTATGACCCACCAAAGGTTTGTAGTAATGTCTTATCAAAGCAGTGGACAAGATTCCATCCAAACGATGAAAAACTAGAGTGGAATTACGTAACCCGGAAGGTTCTACAATTTTTTTTGCGATCAGGAATCTACAATCTCTCGTATCGCCACATGAAAAAGATACTAGTACTAGTACTAGTACTCCGCATAACTATCCAATGTAGAGTAGTAATAGTAGTACATTACTAGTAGTAGTAGTAGTCACATTAAATTAAATATACCTAAGGCTTGACGCCTAATCATCACAAACACTCACCAAAAGATCGAACAGCAAATTTAAAGAGAACTTAGGGATTATTTAGATCACAAGATTTCAAAACACATGAATTTAACCGGGTCACATGTACAAATCAGAGGATTGCAAAAGAGAGCAAATATGCAGGCTTGAAACACACCGAACACGCAGTAAAAGTGCCTTAATCCTATGCAAATCAGTGTAAAAAATGGATGTTGAGATTCCTATGGGATTGGGTTGTAGGAATGCAATCATTACTAATTTTGGAGGTATTATTTCTTTCATACAAATGGTTTCCTTATGGAAAAATACTATGGGTTGAATTCCTCCAAAATTCTTTCGAAAATCATTCGATCTAAAGAGGCCCTTAATTAAGCTGAGCGTGCTCACGCAGACGAACACCTTTCGGCAGGAGGTGATGCGGTCATATATTTTAATCTTGAACCCTTCTGTAGTGACCTTGAACATAAAGCAGTCACCCTCCTTCAACTCATGGAAAGCAGCAAAGGTAGCCCACCCTTTTGTCAAGGATGATCTGGTCTTTGTTGTGGTTGGCATGGACAACCCACTCGCATTCCTCGCACGCTTGTACCACTAGTAGCTAGAGGTAGGGGCGTCCCTTCACGTAAGTCTTGAAGTAAGTCGGGATGATAAGCATATATAAGTCTTGCTGGACTAACTGGATGTAGAACTGGCTAGGACGATGCGTTGTGGCATGGTGTCCGACCGACCTAGGGAGTCCTTTTGGTTTGGCAGAACTAGTGATCGACCTTGCAGCACTCTCCCTTGCCAAGGCCTCTACTCTCCTGCCCGGCAGCTTCAAATCCCTTGGTATGATGGGGAAAGCATCTTCATAGCCACCTAGATAAGGAGCAGTTCGATCAATATTGTAGTCTAATTTCGGCATTACAGTTGGGCCGTCCTACATGAAAATTACCATTGTGTCAGACCTTTTTAATTACCAAAACGCAACAATGCATCGTATAAATTGACTAAAGATCACAATGTGTCATTGCACCATCAAAATTACCTAAATAACACAAGGTATCAGGTAAATTAAATTTCTTAAACAGCACGATGTATCATCAGAATCACCTAGCCTGATGGGTCTGCAAAATTATATTGATTAAACAGCTAGAAGGCGTACCATTTAATTAGATTGATTAAGAAGCATAATGAATAATCTATATGGATAAAACAACACAATAAATTGTCTGGATAGACAAAAGAACATATGACATGGTTATACCCCACAGGTACATGATCTCAGCATACCTGGTCCAGCCCAAGGAAGGCCAACGGCAACTATACGCCGGCCCATGAAGATTTTCGGGTGGCCAAGGCCCATGACGCTTTCGGATCCTTGGAGAACAAGACTAGAGTAGATAGGAAATTCAAAGGGGTAAAACCCTAGAACCTGTAACCGACTAGGTCTATGACCGGGACCTGCCTGAGTCTATATAAAGGCTAGGAGGGCACGACCTAGATCCTCTCCTCATACTTTTCGCATACACACCTCCATGCCAGATTGCATCTGCGCACCCCTGTAACCTTCGGTTCCGCCGTAATCAAGAGCAGACAAGCAGGAGTAGGGTTTTTCCTCCGGGTAAACCTCGTGTCCCCATGTTGCTTGTTTGCTAACCGTTCCACGATCTCCAGCATCCCCATCTTCTCCAAAACCCAAGTCCATAACAATAGGCATTGATGAGATCAAACCTCGTCAATTGGCGCCGTCTGTGGGAACTAGGGACGCTGATTGTGCGATCGTGACGGTCCCAACCCGATCGATCTACAACTCTGCGGCGACGGAGAGTCACCTCCTCTTCGGCGCTTTTGATTTCACCGCCCACTCACCGGCCACCATGAAGGACTTCGAGCCCGTAGGCGACGGACTCGAGATCCTGTTCGGGAGCTTCTGCTTCCAGGTGGGGCAAACTGGCACCCTCCGCCTCCTTGAGCGGGTGCCCCTACCATTAATCAGGCCCGCTTCATGGACCCCGCACCCCGTGCTACGCACAACATCATCAACAGATGATTCCTACGACAGCAGCAGCTGCAACTCTGACCTGTGCGATCCGCCATCGGATGAAGGGACCTACGGTTCCGGATCCGAAAGTTGCGGCAGCAGCAGACCAATCTACGAGCGCTACCAATGCGCCGTAGTCATCCAGAGTGACGTGGGCAACATAGTCCTGCCTGCAGACTCCTCCTGGGATCTGCTGATGGCCTACCACCTGCTCCTGATCAAGGAGCACAAGAAGCAGGTCAAGATGCAGGAGGTGCTTGACAAACGCAAGCAAGCAGCCTCAGAGTCCAGCGCGCGACGAGCCGCGCTCTCTGCCATGGGAATCGGCTCCAGCTCGAACGGCAACCAAGGCAACAAGCACCACTCTCGGATGGAGAACATGGATCCCAAGGAGCATCGTGAGGTGACCCGAACCCTCCACACATCCTTCATGGAGATGGACGCCGACGGCAACGTCATCCCGAAAACGCCGCAGGCTGCGATCATGACAGCCACTGCGTACCTCGAAGCCCACCCACCTCCAGGGGGACCCGAAGAGGGCCATGCACAAGTCCGCACTTACAGTACTCGGACTCGTCGGAGCTGCGCTCCACCAGGAAGCTCCCACGGAGCCAAAGAAGAAAGCTCCGGTCAGGTTCGACCGCAGCCCCACCCCTTCATCCGAAGAAGAGGAACATGACCTTCCTCGAAGGAAGAAGAGTTCGCGCCACCACAACCGCGACTACGACGCCAGAGACGCGCTCACACAGCGCAAAATCGACAAAGCACAAGCCAAGTGCGCATGCTCGTCTGAATCCGAGATGGAGAAGACGAAGGAGAACTCTGCGGAGCCCGATGCTTTAGCAGATCTGTTCGGCGAACAAAGATGCCGCGCAATTTCAAGCTTCCTTCGGATACTCCGAAGTTCGATGGCACACAAGACCCAAAGGCATGGCTCAGTGACCACCTATCATCCGTCAAATTGCACGGCGGAAACAAGCAAACCGCCATGCAATGCCTTCAGCTGTAGCTGACAGGAGCGGCCCGGATCTGGCTCAGCAGCCTATCTTCAGGGTCCATCCGAAGTTGGGATGAGCTAGCTTATAGCTTCATCCGAAACTTCAAGGGCACCAGCAAGAGGCCCTCCTCAATCGAAGAGTTGCGAGCCTCCACTCAACGAACGGGCGAATCCATTCGCTCGTACATACTACGCTGGTACAACACCAAGAACTCCACAGCACACATCTCTGAAGAGAGGGCCATCGACGCCTTCAGGGACGGCGTCAAGCGCCAAGACTTCAAGGAGGAACTCGGGCGCGTCAAGCCCAAAACACTCGACCACCTCATGGACATCGCTAACAGGTTGGCTGACGGCGAAGATTCCATTCACCGAGCACAATCGGAAGAAGAGGACGACTACGGCCGACAACGAGAGCGCCGTAGCAAGAGAAGATCGCGCGTCTACGACGATCGCGATGGACCCGACATGGTCGTGGCCGGCTACGCCGATCGCCGCAACAACGCCAACCGCAATAGAGGAGGATACCGCGGAGGAAACTTCCGCGACGGAGGACGCCCAGCATAGTTGTGGTAGCGCCGCGATCGCGATAACGGACCCTCAGCATACGAAAAACTTTCGGGTCCATGCACCATCCACTTCTACATCGACAAGCAGGATGGCAAAAAGAAGGCAAGCCACATGCTCAAGGACTGCCGCGAGTTCCAGAAACTCAGCGAAAGCATGGTCCAGATGAGGCAGCAAGCTCCACTTCCTGGATTCGGGAACGCACCCGCGCCAGGTGAGATAGCGCATGGAGCTCCTCCACCGCCACCTGTAGGAGGCCCGAACCAACCAGTCGCACCAGCACAGAACAACGCTGGGAATGGGTATCCCCCGCCGAAAGGAGCACTGATGATCCAGAAGGGGCGCCCCACGAATAGGGTGCAGAAGAAAATCACCCGACAGATCAACCTGGTCGTGGCAACTCCACCCGCCATCCCTGAGTACCTCATCGGAGTCCTGCATCACGTTCAGTCGTTCGGATCACCCTTGCCAGAACCCTCGCCCAGGTCATGCTGCCCTGGTGCTGGAGGCGCAGATCGGAGGTTTCGAGATGAGCCGCGTCTTCATGGACGGCGGCAGCGGCATCAATCTGATGTTCGCAAGTACTCTAGCAGCAATGCGGATCCCGTAGTGCAGCTTGGAACAGTCAGATACAACGTTCCACGGCATTGTCCCAGGAAAGGGCATATTCCCCCTGGGCAAAATATGGCTCTACGTCATCTTCGGCAAGCCGGACAATTTCCGACTCGAACGGTTCGAATTCGAAGTGGTGGACTGGCCATCACAGTACCACGCCATCCTCGGGCGTGTAGCATTCGCAAGGTTCTTGGCTGTCCCACACTATGCATACCTGCTACTCAAGATGCCAGGGCCAAATGGCGTCATCACAATCCACGGGAGCTTCACCCGATCGGACCAATGCGACCGGGATTTCAACAAAATCTCCCAATCATTCGGCATGCAGGAGGAACTCGTAAGGCTCTGCGAGGTGACGGACAATGGGGCACCCCCAGTCGCACAACAAAACGCACCTGACATGTCCTTCGACTCCACCGTCAACACAAAGAAGGTGCAGGTCCATCCGACCGACGCCTCCAAGACGGCGCTGATCGCCAACGACCTCCGCCTCGCATAGGAAAGCGTGCTCGTCGAATTCCTCCGTGAGCACTGGGAAATCTTCGCCTGGTGTCCTGCGGACATGCCAGGAGTTCCCAGGGAATTCGCCAAGC
This sequence comes from Avena sativa, assembly GCA_916181665.1. NCBI lineage: Eukaryota > Viridiplantae > Streptophyta > Magnoliopsida > Poales > Poaceae > Avena > Avena sativa. Next base: position 145,139,334 of record OV702280.1, read on the forward strand.
ATGCACTCAACGTCTTTCTAGACACCAAGCCCGTCAAGCAGTCCATCCGGAGACTGTCCGAGCCACGGGCCGAAGCCATCGGGAAGGAAATAAACAGGTTACTCGCCGCAGACTTCATCAGGGAGATCAAAGAAAGCGAGTGGCTCGCAAATACAGTGATGGTCCCCAAGAAGGACACGGATATCCTGCGGATGTGCGTGGACTTCACGTCGCTGAACAAGCACTGCCCAAAGGACCACTTCCCTCTTCCTCGGATCGACCAGATCATCGATTCGGCCGCAGGATGTGAGAAACTCTCCTTCCTCGATGCCTACTCAGGATACAACCAGATTCGACTCAAGGTCGAAGATCAAGAGAAAACGGCGTTTATCACACCGTTCAGAGTGTTCTACTACAACACAATGCCCTTCGGGCTAAAGAACGCAGGTGCCATGTACCAGCGATTCATGCAAGCATGCCTCAAGGACCAGATCGGTCGCAACGTTCAAGTCTATGTCAACGACATAGTCATCAAAACCAGGGAGGCAAGAACACTCATCGACGTTCTCCGCGAGACGTTCAATAACCTCGATCGCTACAGGATCAAGCTCAACCCCGAAAAGTGCGCCTTCGGCGTCCCATCGGGTCAGCTGCTTGGGTACTTCATCTCTCAGCGAGGGATCGAGGCAAACCCGAAGAAAATCAGGGCCATCATGGCGATGGAGAAGCCGAAAAACCTCAAGGGTGTCCAGCAGCTCGCAAGACGAATAGCGGCGTTGAGCAGATTCATCAGCCGCATGGGCGAGAAGGCCCTGCCATTCTACTAGCTGCTATGCAAGGCAGATAAATTCGAATGGACGCCCGAAGGCGACGATGCGTTCGAAAGCCTCAAACGGCTACCCTCCACCTCGCCCGTTTTGGTCAGGCCAAAGGAGCGCGAGCCTCTGATGCTGTACATAGCAGACACACACCAGGTGGTTAGCACCGTGCTAGTGGTCGAATGACCCGAAGAAGGCAAGACCCATGGGGTCCAACGCCCAATCTACTACCTCAGCGAGGTACTGACGCCAACAAAACAGAGGTACCCTCACTACCAGAAACTCGCCTACGGCGTGTTCATGACGGCTCGACGGCTGAGCCATTACTTCTAGGAGCACCAGGTGATGGTCATCAACGAAGCACCCCTGAATAGCATCCTGAATAACCTAGAGGCCACAGGACGCGTGGCCCTGTGGGGCATCGAGCTGTCACCCCTAGACATCGTCTACGAGAAGAGACTCGCAATCAAATATCAAGTCCTCCCGGACTTCCTTGTACATTGGATGGAGCTGCAGCTGCCAGACACCCTAGACATGTCGCAGTCATGGACGATGCACTTTGACGGCTCCAAGCGTGAAGCTGGAGCAGGAGCCGGGGTCATACTGACCTCCCCGCAGGGCGACTAGATGAAGTACGTCCTCCGGATGAAATTCCGAGCTTCCAACAACGAGGCCGAATACGAAGCCCTCATCCACGGCATGAGGATGGCAAAGATCTGCGGCACAACGCGCCTGGTCATCTATGGTGACTCCAACCTCGTCGTCCAGCAGACGATGAACGAGTGTGACGCACACGCCGAAAACATGATCGCGTACCGCCCACTCTACAACGCACTCGAAGGAGAATTCGACGGCTGCGAGCTTCAGCACGTTGGAAGAGAAAGCAACGAGGAAGCCGACAGACTCGCCAACATTGGCTCCACCTGCGCAAAGGTGCCACCGGGTGTGTTCCTCGAATAGATCTGCGTGCCATCCATCAAGCAGAAATTCCCCAAGGGATCACCCGAAGAAGCAGAACACTCGGGGGCTACGCTGCCCGAAGGACACAAAGGACCGGAGAAACTGGACACAGAGGTCGCTATGGTCAACCTGATGCAGGTCATGGCAGTCGAAGAAACTTGGACGCGACCGTACCTCCAGTTCTTGATAAACGGAGAACTGCCTGACAGCCTGACGGATGCCCGGCGCATATCTCGTCGGTCAAAAGCCTTCACCATCATCAATGGCGAGCTGTACAAGCGCAGTATTATGGGTGTACTACAAAAGTGCGTCACCATCGGTGACGGGAAAACCATCCTCCAAGACATCCACGAGGGCATCTGCGGCCATCACGCAGGCAGCCGCTCCCTTGTCGCCAAAGCTCTACGAGCTGGATTCTACTGGCCAACGGCCATGAGCGATGCGAAGGACATCGTCCGAAGATGCAACGGGTGCCAAAGGTTCGCCGACAAACCGCACGCACCCGGATCAGAGCTCAGCCCCATACCTAACGCTGGCCCTTTGCTCAATGGGGCCTCGACATGATCGGCAAACTGCCAAAGTCCTCGAAAGAAGGGCACGTTTACCTCCTGGTCGCAGTCGATAAATTCACCAAGTGGGTCGAAGCCATGCCGGTTACCAACCAAAAGGGCAAGACTGCCGTCAAGTTCTTCGAGTCCATTGTCTACAGGTTCGGCATACCACACAGCATCATTACCAACAATGGATCGAACTTCATCTCCAAATAATTCCAAGACTTCTGCGAGGGCCTCGGGATCAACATCACATACGCCTCAGTGGCTCACCTGCAAACGAATGGGCAGGTCGAAAAGGCCAACGGCCTAATCGGCGATGGCATCAAGAAGCGCCTCATGAGCCGACTCGAACGAAAGGCTGGAGCCTGGACGAAAGAGCTACCATCCGTCCTATGGAGTTTGTGCACCACGCCAAACAGCTCCACCGGCTACACGCCGTTCTTCATGGTGCATGGAGCCGAAGCCGTGCTACCAGCCAAAGTACGCCACCAGGCCCCCCGGGTCATCGCTTACAGCAAAGCCGAATCCATGGCTGCACTCGAAGACGCCGTCGACACACTCGATGAGGCAAGAGACGTAGCAGCAGCTCGATCAGCGGTGTACCAGCAGAGTCTCCGCAACTACCACAGCCGCCGGCTGCGCCCAAGGTCCTTCGTCGAAGGAGACCTCGTCTTGCGACTCAAGCAAGAGTGACCGAAGAAATTCGAGTCACCATGGGAAGGACCCTACATCATCACCGAAGTCATCCCAGGTGGCGCCTATCGCCTCAAGCACGTGGAGTCTGGAGTCGCATACTCCAACCCATGGAACATCGTGCACTTGCGACGATTCTACCCCTAGCTATCTACCCCTTTACTTTCTATAAGGCTATTCAGCCAAGGCTACTCAGCCGAACAATGTACTTCCTCCATTACGATATAAATAAAGCTAAGTGTCTCGCCCCAAAAAATTTCGTTTTACTATTTACACCTTTACTACATGATACAAACGCACTCGGGGGCTCCCCCCACCTCACGATCTCATCGACTGAGGATAACACGTGTATACCTAAGTAGCTGATCACATCAGGCTAACAAAAAGGACACATGCGCAAACAAAGCACTACGTGCTCAAACAAACAATTGCATATTTATAACAAAGGGGCAAAACATGCCCAGACACGTACATACAAATTTTACATCTACCTCTTTTACAGGTACTACCTATTCTGAAGAATAACTTGAGCATGTTTCTCAAACAAATATACGACCTGTTCGACATACTGCCTTACAGCCGCATAATGCGGACGCATGTCCCACTCACCACCATCCGGCCGAAGAGGTGGCCCATCCGCTACAGCAGACAAATCTACATCAGGGCGATGCAGCCTCACAAGGGACAACACAGCCTTCACTCCTGCGACGAGCTGTTGCTGCACCAACTCCTTGACATTATTCACATTCCGAAACTTCGACAGAAGACCAGCAAGGTTTGTTGGCACGGCATCCAATGGAAACATAACATGCAGCATCGACGCAAGCGACGTCTGCACCTGACGAAGCACCCGCGAAACTTGGTGCACACGATCTTGCACCGTCGCAAGGACCATAGCATGGTCACGATCCATCCAGAAGAACCCGCCGGTCTCCATGTCTTGCTGAGTCAAGCAATTGACCCGAACAACGACACGCTCTTTTTCCTCCCTTGGAGCAAGATTAGCACCTGCGACACCCGCACCAAAATAAGACACAAGGTCAGCAGGCACATCCGAAGAACTGAGCTGCAGCTCGAAACAAAGAACAACTCACATTGCAGCTGCTCAGACAGTCGAAGAAGTTCCGCCATCAAATACTCCTCTCTGACTGCACCGCGATCTGCCTTGGACTTCCAAACATCGGCGTGACCACGCACCCCAAGCAACTCCTTCTCAAGACTACGAACACGGTCTCGAAGAAAAGCAAGTTGTGACGAATCATCCAAAGATGGCCGCAGCCGCGCTGCAGGCGAGGTGTCAATGGGATGAGCACCCGAAGGAACCTAGAGCAGCAGAAAAGAAAAGGACATAAACACTCAGACCTAGGAGAACACATCTCAGCAGAATTCATTAAGTGCATAAAAGGCCACTACGTGCCACAAGGATTTGATCGTCAACATAATTATAAAAAAAGAAAACTAAAGCTATCCTACAGCTACAACACCTAAGATGCGACACCCTGAGTAGCCTCGGAGTCGGACTGCCTCGCCTTGGCTTCCCCCTGCTGCCGTATTGCGTACTCGGCCAACAGATCAATCAGCTTTGGCCCATATCACTTACAGCGAGCAGAATAGGTAGCGAAGGCTACCTCGGATCCATCCGCAGTCGTCGGCATCCGGGAGGTGACCTGGGGAAGATCCAGCTCCCCTCCAGCCGCCAAAGCCATCGCCAGCCCGACAGATGTGCCGATGCCCTTCTGCTTGCGCTTGTACGCCGCAGGCGCTTCGGCTGACAGTGCCTCCGCCAGGGCGTCAACATCATCAAGAGCCGCACCCTTGGGGACAAGCTCCTTGTAGAAGCGGCCAAGGACCTCCTTGGCCTTGGCAAGTGAGCTGACGACGGTGCTGCAGCGATCTTCGACCGCTGCAGTAGCATCATCTAGAGCACTCCCGTGCTCCAGAGCGCTGCGGTCAAACTCGATGCCTGCGGCATCTGAGACAATAAAGAAAAGGAATGAAGAAAGCACCCAGAAGAAAGACAAGAAAAACAAAAGGGGCAAAAGAGTATACTCACCCGAAACAGCCTTGGCAGCAGCCATGAGCTTGCCCGCCACCTCTCTTTCACGCGCAGTCGCAGCAGTGGCAAGCTGCTCCTCGCGGTCCGTGGCCTCCCGCTGCAGGTGCTCCTTAGCCTCCGCCGCAGTTGCCAGCTCCAGCTCGAGGCGCTCTTTCGCACCAGTAGCGACCTCAGCCTTCTTCTCCGCTTGACCGAGGCTCTTCTTGAGAGCATTAATCTCACGGAGGGAAGTGTTATGCTCCTCTGCATCCAAAAGATACAGGTGTCAGATAACAGGACGCAGAAGCAAACATCAAAGGCATAACAGTACCTTGAAGCTGTTTGAGGCTGGCCTCCAGCACCAGGTGCTCCTGCACCAGTCCCTTGGCATCCTGCACAAAAGGCTGCAGGAAGAAGACCTACCAGTCAGAAAAAGGACTCGGGGGCTACGCCCAACAGAAAAGAACAGAAGCAGAAGACACACACGAAAACGCTCGGGGGCTCCCCCTGAGACTCGAAGAACAAAACAAGAAAACTCTTTTACAAATGCATGGGGGCTTCCCCCGTGGCAGGAGACTTACATGATCCAATAGCGACGTCGAAGGTCCGCTGGCGAAATTCTGAGTTGCAACCACCTGAGCCTCCTGCGGAGGAGGGTTCGGAGCAGCGCCCTCAGAAGTTGCCACCGTCTGAGGAGGAGGAGACGCGACTTTCGACTCCCCCATCATCTCCCGAGCACCGACGCTAGAGGAGTCATTGGAAGAGTGCCTGCACACGAACAAATTAGTACAAGAACAAAGTAAAAAGAAAAGAAAACGCAGTACAGAGGAAACTTACGAGTCAAGCTCGCTCAGGTTGAAGACAGGAGGGGTCAGTCGGACCCTCTTCTCCTCTTTCTTCTCTTCCTTCTTCTCTTCCTTCTTCTCTTCCTTCTTCCGCTTCGCTGGCGGGTGCGGCGCTACAGCCCGCACAGGAAGAGCAGGAATAGGGGAGGAAGAGCCTCCATGCCCATCACTATGGCGCTCAAGACACAGAGGATTCCTAGGAGTCGGAGGAGTCGAAGCATCCGAAGACTCGCTGGAGCTCCGCGATCGTTTGCGAGTGTGGTCCTCGCTCGACTCGTTAGCATCTTCAGCCGAAGATCGCGCTGATGGCAGCTCGGACATGGAATCCACCAAATCATTATCCGGAGCATCCGGATATACTTCGGGTAATGGAGGCGACATACCCGCACTTTAAAGCTCTGCACAGGAGAAGAACAATTTGTTAGCAAACAAACACAAAACAATGCAGTCGAAAAATAGCGCTACGCGCACGGATCTACTGAAGGGAATATGCCCTGAGAGGCAATAATAAAGTGTTTATTATGTGTATTCCAAGTATATGATAGATGTTTATTTTGCATGCTATAATTGTATTAATACGGAAACATTAATACATGTGTGTTTAATAAACAAATAGAAAGTTCCTAGTTATGCCTCTCTCATAAACTAGCTCGTTGATTAACAAGATGATCAAGGTTTCCTGATCATGGACATTGGATGTTGTTAATAACGGGATCACAACATTAGTGTAATGGTGTGATGAACATTCATCCGAAGTATAGCATTACGATCAAATTCATTGAGTTTATATTGCTATAACAACTTACGAAGTGATCCTAATCCTTAGACCATGAGATCATGTCAATCACTAACACCGGAAGAGTTTCTTGATAACATCAAACGTCACATCGTAACAGGGTGATTATAAAGATGGATTCAGAACTAATAAAGTGTTATGTTGAGGCTCATGGCTCGAGAGTGGAATTTGTTCATCCCGATGACGGATAGATATACTCTGGGCCCTCTCGGTGATATCACATTGATTAGCTTGCAAGCAAGTGATTTGATCACTAGAATGTTATATCACAGGAACGAGAAAAGAGTGCATGTCGGTAACGAGATCAAACTAGGTCTGGAGATACCGATGATCGAATCTCGGACATGTAATATATCGTGAAATAAAGGGATTAAGATACTAGCGTAAAAGGTTCCGACGATCACAAGAAAGTCATCGTTGAATGTGTGGGAGTCAGTATGGGTCTCCAGATCCCTCTTCTGATTATTGATCCGAGAGGGGTCTCGATCATGTCCGCATTATTCACGAACCGTAGGGTGACACACTTAAGAGACACCGACATCCAATTGGAGCAAATGTTTCATGCTGAAAGAATGAACAAGCGCAGGAATTTATTTCACTAGATACCGAAACAGGTTTTCGGGTGAAATTGCATAAAGTGGTTATGCATGTGAAATAGAATTCTAGCAAGGGGTTATTTGTGAATGTTTTTCATTAAAGTAATTGACAAAATTCTGAATAAAATAAAAGAGTTTTATTTAATGAGAGTTTGCATTAAATTTGGTGGAAATTTAATGGGAATTTGAGTGGACTTTTGAGTGGATGGAATTTAAAGGAGATTTGTGAGTGGAGTGTCCACCCACATGAAGAGGGGAGGGCAACGGGGCAGCCCCATGCGCCGGCCACCCCCTTGGGTGGCCCCCCCCTCCTCCTATAAAAGGAGCCCCCCTCCTCACTTGTCTCTCACACCTCCTCGTGAAGGATCTCTCTCCCCTCTAGAATTTATCCCCCATGGTCTCGGACTAGCGAGATACATGTTCCCGGTGGCTATTCGGCAAGAAAGAGTTGTGCTTCCGCTGCATCGCTGGAGCGAGGAGGCGGAGGTTGCTCGGTGCCTCGAACGTGTGTGCGAGCACGGATGCGCTGCTGATTTGCGGCGCTAGGACTTCCTCTCGATCTTGAGATCGGCAAGAGATCGTCTACATCAACCACGAGTTGAACTCGTTAAGCTTTGTCGGTCTTCAAGGGTATGTTCTCTACGGATATACATCCGCCCGTTGTTTGTATCTAGTAGATAGATCTTGGTATATAGTTCACATCGTAGGAAATTTTTTGTTTTCTATGCTGCGAACCCTACAGTGGTATCAGAGCCGGATCTATGCGTAGATACTTTACACGGGTAGTACACATATGAGTATGTGGGCGATGATGATCATGTTGTTGCTCCTTTGTTGTAATTTTGGATATTGGTGGCATAGTGGGATGAAGCGGCCCGGACAAACTTTACATGTCCTCGCACATGAGACCTGTTCCACGCTTGACATGCAACTAGTTTGCATAAGTGGCTAGCGGGTGTCTGTCTCTCCTACTATAGTCAATATCTATTTTGCAAGAGAGTTTTCAACAATTTGATTATCCTCGTTGTGGTTCATGTTCGTAGGTAAGAACGGTTCTATCTCGAAAGCCCTAAGCCACGTAAAACTTACAATGGATAAATTAGAGGCGTCTAGTTTAGATTGTTGCTGGGCTAGTGTTATGATATGGTAGTGTTGTAAGTAGAAGTATGAGATGATACTCTTACAACACACATAGCGTGTAAAATCCATAGACCTTGGATTTACACATATAGGTATGATAGTGATCATACCACGATGCACATGATAGAGATCATCTGCGGGAACCATATCATTTCACTAATAAACATATGATGTTTGATAGCATCTTATATTGCTTGTTTAGTGCTTTGTTAGCATAATAAGATGATACCTCATTTAAATATCAAGATAAGAATGTGTTCTTCCTTTAGTATGCACCGATTATGTTTTCTTCACTCCAAGACATCACGCGATGATCGGGTGTTCTTGGATCCACGACCATATTTCGAGTGTAAAACAGTTACACACGCGAATACTAAGGTTCTAACTTGGCGAGCCTAGCATGTACAGACATGGCCTCGGAACACGGACCGAAAGGTTAAGCATGAGTCATATAGTTGATATGATGCCCATTTGATGCTCGCCTTTGAAGCTATACCGACTCATGTGATGATCGGACTTGGTGTAGTGGATTTGGTTCATGTAATCACCAAAAAGGCACGAGGGGTGTCGTTTTTGAGTGGGAGTTCATTCGTAATATAGATTAGTTGAACTCAATCTATCATACACTTAGTCTAAACTTTACAAATTCTGTTGTAGATGGCACCACCTGCTTTTAATTTCAATGTGTTCATGGAGAAAGAGAAACTAGCAACGAACGGTAGCAACTTTACCGAATGGGCCATGAATTTGAGGATTCTCCTCTCTGCTGCACAAAAGCAATATGTGCTAGAAGCGCCGTTAGGCCCCCCACCTTTAGATGATGCCCCTGACGAGGAGAAGAATGTCTATCAGACTCGTCAGGAGGACCACAACTTAGTTCATTGCGGCATATTGTATGGGCTAGAGCCGGAACTTCGAAAGCGTTTCGAAAACGGCAATGCATTTGATACAATGGGTGAGTTGAAAATGATTTTCGACACACATGCTGATGTAGAGAGCTACAACGCTTCAGAAAAGTTCTTTAGCTGCATGATGGAAGAGCACAACTCCGTTAGTGAGAATGTACTCAAGATGTCGGGTTACGCCGATAAGCTTGTGTCCTTGGGAATATCGATTCCCATTGACTTGGGCATCCATCGTGTTCTGTAGTATCTGCCACCTAGCTATAAGAGCTTCGTGATGAACTATAATATGCAAGGCATGAAGAAGTCTCTCCCCGAGCTTCTGTCAATGCTTAAAACTGCAGAAGTGGAGATCAAAAAGGAACATCAAGTGTTGATGATCAATAGGAACACTGGTTTCAAGAAAGACAAGAAGGGAAAACAGAAGGGAAGTAAGGGCGACAAGCCTATTGCCGCGCCTGAAAAGAAACCCCGAGTTGGACCTAAGTCTGATTCCGAGTGCTACTATTGTAAGGGGACTGGCCACTGGAAGCGCAACTGCCCCAAGTATCTGGCAGACAAGAAGGCCGGCAAGGCAAACAAAGGTATATATAATATACATGTTATTGATGTGTACTTGACTAGTGCTCGCAGTAGCACCTGGGTATTTGATACCGGTTCAGTTGCTAATATTTGTAACTCGAATCAGGGGCTGCGGAACAAGCGACCGCTAGCAAGGGGTGAGGTCAAGATGCGTGTCGGCAATGGATCAAGCGTTGATGTGATCGCCGTGGAACGCTACCTCTCCACTTGCCGTCGGGATTAGTTATAAACTTGAATAAATGTTATCTGGTGCCTGCACTGAGCATGAACATTGTATCTGGATCGTGTTTGATGCGAAGTGGTTATTCATTTAAATCCGAGAACAATGGTTGTTCCATTTATATGAATGAAATCTTTTATGGTCATGCACCGATGATGAATGGTTTATTTCTATTAGATCTCGATGATAATGTTACACATATTTATAATGTTGATGCTAAAAGTATTAAACTTAATGATGATATATCCGCATATATGTGGCACTGCCGTCTAGGTCATATTGGCGTTAAACGCATGAAGAAGCTCCATTCGGATGGACTTTTGGAATCACTTGATTATAGATCATTTGATACATGTGAGCCATGCCTTATGGGCAAGATGACTAGAACGTCGTTTTCCGGTTCAATGGAATGGGCGACAGATTTATTGGAAATCATACATTCTGATGTATGTGATCCAATGAGTGTGTCGGCGCGAGGTGGATATCATTATTTTGTTACTTTCACGGATGATTTGAGTAGATACGGTTATATCTACTTGATGAAACACAAGTCTGAAACCTTTCAAAAGTTCAAGGAATTTCAGAATGAAGTGGAAAATCATCATAATAGAAAGATCAAATTTCTACGGTCCGACCGTGGAGGTGAGTATCTAAGTTACGAGTTTAGCACTCACATGAAAGAGTGTGGAATTTTTTCACAACTCACACCTGCCGGAACACCACAGCGAAATGGTGTGTCGGAACGTCGTAATCGTACTTTATTAGATATGGTTCGATCTATGATGTCTCTGACGGACTTGTCGTTGTCATTTTGGGGTTATGCACTAGAAACTGCTGCATTCACTTTAAATCGGGCACCATCTAAATCCGTTGAAAAGACACCGTATGAATTATGGTTTGGAAACAAACCTAAGCTGTCATTTCTTAAAGTTTGGGGATGCGATGTTTATGTGAAGAAACTTCAACCGGATAAACTCGAACCCAAAGTGGAAAAATGCGTCTTCATAGGATACCCTAAAGAAACTATTGGGTATTCCTTCTATCACAGATCCGAGGGCAAGGTTTTTGTTGCCAAGAATGGATCCTTTCTAGAGAAAGAGTTTCTCGCGAAAGGTGTGAGTAGTCGGAAGGTAGAACTCGAAGAGGTTGTGGAACCTTCTATTCAAAGTATGGCGAGTAGCGCAGCGTCGGAAGTTGTTCCAGAGTTGGCTCCACCTGTTGAAGAGGGAACTAATGATAATGATCATGAAACTCCAAAAGAGAGTACTACCGAACCTCGCAGGTCAAACAGGACGCGTGCAGCTCCCGAGCTATATGGAAATCCTGTCATGAATTTCATGGTTGATGAAAATGATGACCTTGCGACGTATGAAGAAGCGATGATGAGCCCGGATTCCAACAAATGGTTAGAAGCCATGAAATCCGAGATGGAATCCATGTATGAAAATCAAGTTTGGAACTTGGTGGAATTACCTCACGACCGAAAGGCCGTGGAGAACAAATGGATTTTCAAAAGGAAAACTGATGCTGATGGTAATGTGACCGTCTATAAAGCTCGACTTGTCGCAAAGGGGTTTCGACAAATTCAAGGAGTTGACTACGATGAGACTTTCTCTCCCGTAGCGATGCTAAAGTCAGTTAGGATTATGTTAGCAATTGCTGCATATTTCGATTATGAGATATGGCAGATGGATGTCAAAACCGCGTTTCTCAATGGTAATATTGAAGAAGAGTTGTATATGATACAACCAAAGGGTTTTGTCGATCCTAAGGATGCTAACAAGGTGTGCAAGCTTTAGCGATCCATCTATGGATTGAAGCAAGCATCACGAAGTTGGAATCTCCGCTTTGATGAGGTGATCAAAGAGTTTAGATTTGTCCAAACTTATGGAGAAGCTTGTATTTACAAGAAAGTGAGTGGGAGCAATGTGGCATTTCTGATATTAGATGTGGATGACATATTATTGATCGGAAATGATATAGATCTTTTAAACAGTGTTAAAAGTTATCTAAACAACAAATTTTCAATGAAGGACCTAGGTGAAGCGTCATACATATTAGGCATAAAGATCTATAGAGATAGATCTAGGCGCCTAATAGGGCTATCGCAAAGTACATACCTTGATAAGATTTTAAAGAAGTTTAAAATGGACGGAAGTAAGAAGGGGTTCTTACCTATGTTGCAAGGCAAGACATTGAGTAAGACTCAAAGTCCGGCTTCGGCGGAAGAAAGAGAGATAATGGACAAAGTCCCCTATGCTTCAGCCATAGGCTCTATAATGTACGCCATGCTATGTACAAGACCGGATGTGGCACATGCTATTATTTTGACTAGTAGGTACCAATCGGATCCAGGTTCGGAACACTGGATAGCGGTCAAGAATATCCTTAAGTACTTACGAAGAACTAAGGATATGTTTCTTGTATACGGAGGTGAAGAAAAGCTCGTCGCTAAGTGTTATGTCGACGCTAGCTTTGAGACCGATCCGCATGACTCTAAGTCTCAATCCGGATACATATTTCTCATGAATGGCGGAGCGGTTAGTTGGAGGAGCTCCAAACAACCTGTGGTAGCGGGATTAACAACGGAGGCCGAATATGTTGCTGCTTCAGAAGCGGCTCAGGAAGCAGTTTGGAAGAAGGAGTTCATATCCGAACTAGGAGTGGTGGCAGACGCGTTGGACCCAATGGTGATCTATTGTAACAACAATGGTGCCATTGCCAATGCCAAAGAGCCAAGGTCTCACAAGCATTCCAAGCATATTAAGCGCCGGTTTCACTCCATCCACGAGCATGTCAAGGATGGAGATATAAAGATTTGTAAAGTACATACGGATCTCAATGTAGCAAATCCGTTGACTAAAACTCTCCCTAGAGCAAAACATGATCAACACCAGAACTCAATGGGTGTTAGATTTATCACTATGTAACTAGATTATTGTCTCTAGTGCAAGTGGGAGACTGAAGGGAATATGCCCTGAGAGGCAATAATAAAGTGTTTATTATGTGTATTCCAAGTATATGATAGATGTTTATTTTGCATACTATAATTGTATTAATACGGAAACGTTAATACATGTGTGTTTAATAAACAAACAGAAAGTTCCTAGTTATGCCTCTCTCATAAACTAGCTCGTTGATTAACAAGATGATCAAGGTTTCCTGATCATGGACATTGGATGTTGTTAATCACGAGATCACAACATTAGTGTAATGGTGTGATGAACATTCATCCGAAGTATAGCATTACGATCAAAGTCATTGAGTTTATATTGCTATAACAACTTACGAAGTGATCCTAATCCTTAGACCATGAGATCATGTCAATCACTAACACCGGAAGAGTTTCTTGTTAACATCAAACGTCACACCGTAACAGGGTGATTATAAAGATGGATTCAGAACTAATAAAGTGTTATGTTGAGGCTCATGGATCGAGAGTGTAATTTGTTCATCCCGATGACGGATAGATATACTCTGGGCCCTCTCGGTGATATCACATTGATTAGCTTGCAAGCAAGTGATTTGATCACTAGAATGTTATATCACAGGAACGAGAAAAGAGTGCATGTCGGTAACGAGATCAAACTAGGTATGGAGATACCGATGATCGAATCTCGGACATGTAATATATCGTGAAACAAAGGGATTAAGATACTAGCGTAAAAGGTTCCGACGATCACAAGAAAGTCATCGTTGAATGTGTGGGAGTCAGTATGGGTCTCCAGATCCCGCTTCTGATTATTGATCCGAGAGGGGTCTCGATCATGTCCGCATTATTCACGAACCGTAGGGTGACACACTTAAGAGACACCGACATCCAATTGGAGCAAATGTTTCATGCCGAAAGAATGAACAAGCGCAGGAATTTATTTCACTAGATACCGAAACAGGTTTTCGGGTGAAATTGCATAAAGTGGTTATGCATGTGAAATAGAATTCTAGCAAGGGGTTATTTGTGAATGTTTTTCATTAAAGTAATTGACAAAATTCTGAATAAAATAAAAGATTTTTATTTAATGAGAGTTTGCATTAAATTTGGTGGAAACTTAATGGGAATTTGAGTGGACTTTTGAGTGGAGGGAATTTAAAGGGCATTTTGTGAGTGGAGTGTCCACCCACATGAATGAAGGAGGGGAGGGGGCAGCCCCATGGCCGGCGGCCACCCCCTTGGGTGCCCCCCCTCCTCCTATAAAAGGAGCCCCCCTCCTCACTTGTCTCACACACCTCCTCGTGAAGGATCTCTCTTCCCCTCTAGAATTTATCCCCCATGGTCTCGGACTAGCGAGATACATGTTCCCGGTGGCTATTCGGCAAGAAAGAGTTGTGCTTCCGCTGCATCGCTGGAGCGAGGAGGCGGAGGTTGCTCGGTGCCTCGAACGTGTGTGCGAGCACGGATGCGCTGCTGATTTGCGGCGCTAGGACTTCCTCTCGATCTTGAGATCGGCAAGAGATCGTCTACATCAACCACGAGTTGAACTTGTTAAGCTTTGTCGGTCTTCAAGGGTATGTTATCTACGGATATACATCCTCCCGTTGTTTGTATCTAGTAGATAGATCTTGGTATATAGTTCACATCGTAGGAAATTTTTTGTTTTCTATGCTGCGAACCCTACATCTACACCTGCGGAACATGAAGCAAAGAAGAAAACGGAGGAGTCAGAGACTTCCCCTGGATATCCTCTCCGGACTTGAACTTCAGCAGCAAGCGAAGGGCCCTATCAAGATCTCCCTGGGAGATTTTCTCAGCCAAAACCCTCGTCGGATCACGCCGGCCAGCATAAAGGAACATCGGGTGCGCCCTAGCCTGGAGTGGCTGCACCCGACGCTCGAGAAAGGTGCGGATGATATCCACACCGTTCACTTCCTTCTCCGGAATCAACTGGAGATCCTCCACCTGACGATATAGAGCCTCTATCTCCGCCACCTCGCCATCCAAGATCTTGTTTTTCCAAGACCTTTTCGGCTCAATCTCCTAGGAGGGGTCGAAAGGAACAAGACCAAAATCTTGCCCAGGTACTACGGAGTCGCGGATATAAAACCATCGCCTCCGCCAGTACTGGACAGATTCGGACATGGAAAAAGAAAAGAAAAGCAGATTGGGCCTGAGGGAGATGATGCAACCCCCAATGGGATAAACACCATCCGAACCAGATTGCCTCTTCACGGAATAAAGTTTACGAAATCGAGGCCAAAGTGCAGCTCAATACCGAGCCAGCACTCGCAGAAAGTGATAAAACAATCAATGTGAAGAAAAGAATTGGGGGAAAGATGGTGCAATTGGACACCGTATAGAAAAAGCAGTCCACAAAGGAAGTCGTGGACTGGGAAGGAAAATCCACGCAAGATAAAGGAAAGGAACATAACCCGATACCCAACGGGGGGACGGGGTTTTACCTCATTGCCTGGGAGTTTAACAGCCTCCCTATCCGGCGGGATCAGGCCCCGCTCGCGATGCCTGCGGAGATCACTCTCCCGCGTCTCCAATCACCGCCAGCCACCGTTGGTGACACGGTTAGCGGCCGTAATTTTCTTCCCTCCGGTGGCGCTAGTGCCAACCGCAGACGACGACTTCTTTGGCTTCCCCATCGCGGTACGGCGGTGCCGGCGGCGAGAGCGCAGGATGGAAGAAGGAAATGTGAAGGAATATTCCAGCGCGCAGTAAGAGCTCTCAGAACACAAGGAAGAAGTGAAAGCAAGAATCGATATGGTGAAAACAAACTGAAGTTTTCCCCAATGATTATAAAGACGAAGACAATGCACGACAGACGTCCATCGAGAATACCTAACGCCAACGGCAGGATCTGGCCATACACGTGTCAGCATCACAATGAGCCGTCGCTAACACGCCGTCCACTACGCGTGGAAATCGAGGCGATGCCGTCATTATCTCCACGCCGTGCGTGACCGGTCAATTCAAGGTCAAACAGTGGGACCCATGTTCGTCCAGTCAAGTCATCTCTGGCGCAGCAGACGCTTGAGGTCATCGATCGTCAGCACCGACGTCGTCAAAAGCTACACTAGCAACAACTACAATTTCTTCGGCTTCAAAGCTAAGAGTACTCACTCGAATCTATGATTCGACCAATTACTCGGGGGCTACTCCTATCAGGAGCGCTGGCCGCGCACCCGAAAGATGAATAGAAGCGAACTGTTACTTTGAGTCCCTCGTCGAGTCTACGACTCCACTATGGACTCGGGGGCTACTCCCATAGGGAGGACGGATTTAATCATCCAAAAAATTTTGTGTCCTACGGACCTGAAGCGGAACAACGACTGAATTAAAGTCTCAGCTCGAGTCTACGACTCGAACAGACACTCGGGGGCTACTCCCATAGGGAGCGCTGGTCGCGCACCCTATGAATTCTTTGACTGTGATCCTTCGGATCAGCATGCAAAAACTTTTCAGCAACTCTGCCTTAATTAACGCTAAGTGAGCAACGTTCTCCTTGGCCACCCGAAACACCTCCGCTGTGATAAACATTCGGATGCTGTGTCTGCGACATAATGATAAGACCTACAGATATCATCTGATGGCCTGGCAACGTACACGACTGCGCTCTGCTAGTAAAAACCCGTGCTAACAGGTGCGATGAAAAATCCCGACGGATGCGTTGGGTACATCAGTTAAATTCACTGGAATTCCACTCCTATAAGTCCTCCGCGGCCTGAGTCAAATTACGCCAGCATATGTTCCAGGTTCGAGTTGAGGGACTCGAACCTAAAGAAGATCGTGTTGTTTCGTCCTAAGACAGTTAACTGACCCTGATCCGTCGGGTGAGTCAGGCACACGCATCGACAATGCCTACACATGAACTATTGAAATACATAGTTGCACCCAAAAGATTGCAGAGTCCTCAGCCGAATCTACGATTCGACTGAACACTCGGGGGCTACTAACATGGTTATACCCCACGGGTACATGATCTCAGCATACCTGGTCCAGCCCAAGGAAGGCCCACGGCAACTATACGCCGGCCCATGAAGATTTTCGGGTGGCCAAGGCCCATGACGCTTTCGGATCCTTGGAGAGCAAGACTAGAGTAGATAGGAAATTCAAACGGGTAAAACCCTAGAACCTGTAACCGACTAGGTCTATGCCCGGGACCTGCCTGAGTCTATATAAAGGCTAGGAGGGCACAACCTAGATCCTCTCCTCATACTTTTCGCATACACACCTCCACGCCAGATTGCATCTGCGCACCCCTGTAACCTTCGGTTCGACCGTAATCAAGAGCAGACAAGCAGGAGTAGGGTTTGCCCTCCGGGGGCCTAAACCTGGGTAAACCTCGTGTCCCCGTGTTGCTTGTTTGCTAACCGTTCCACGATATCCAGCATCCCCATCTTCTCCAAAACCCAAGTCCATAACAATGGGCATTGATGAGATCAAACCTCGTCAACATATATGCAATGCATCATGGAAAATACCAAAAAGTATTGATTATACAGCTAGAAGGCATACCATTCGATTAGATTGATTAAGCAGCACAATGAATAATCTGCATTGATAAAACAACACAATGAATTATATGGATAGACAAAAAAGTATATATGCAATGCATCATCAAAAATACCAAAACACCACAAGGCATCATGTAATTAATTTAATAAACAATGTCAACATAATCAAAATTACCTAAACTAGCGGGTATTTGAAATAATGTGAACAGCTAGAAGGCATATCATTTAATCTTAAACAGCAGAACGCAAATCAAAATGGACGAAATGAGACAATGAGGAGACAGGACACAATGAATCATAAAAAAATACAAGAACACCACAACGTGTCATGGAAAATTGCTAAATAGCACAAAGCATCATCTAAGTACTAAAATAGAACCCTGCATCATCATCAACAATATATCATAACTAAGCAGAACAGCACAAAAGACAATTATCAATAATATGACATATAAAGAACAACACAATAGACAATTATCAAGAATATGACATATAACTAAGCAGTTTAACAAGGGACCTGCAGTAGACGTTGCCAAAATCTGACCAGATGTACATTGGATTTGGGTTAAAGGCCCAATCCTCCAAATCTATCCTCGTTGCAGTGGGGGGGCGCGAACTTGCTGCACATGGGTAGATGGATTGAGAAGATGAACAGGGCCTCACTGACGAAGAACCAACCACATACACCGAAGAAGCATGGACAATGGCGGATGAAGGGGAGCCATCGATAGGGGTTTCCCCGTGTACACTCAGAAATTTGGAACATTGGGAATGAGAGTACAACCTGCAGACGATAAGAACGCGTCCGCCGCCGCACGAGCATTCGGGCCCGACGAAGCCGGCACCATAAGCTTGGACGATCGCTCGGTGGGCAATGAGGGTTCTGGCATGGCTGGTCGAAACCCTAAGGGCGACGGACACCTCACCTTGCGCGCGATTTGCACACACGCAGAAGGGGAAGGATGCTTCACAAAGGGCGCTGCACACGGAGGAATCGAACAAGCCAGCCTGCAGCTCCGAAGCAGATATTGATGAGGACCCCAGCTCCACCACAGACAAAGGTTTCGGCATTTGTTCCATCGAAGCAACTTGGGTTAACAACTTCGAGTTGAGAGGTGGGTGTGGAAATGTGATAGAGAGAGGGGATGGTGGGAGGACAGGGTAACCCTCAATCCCCTTTATTAGTACAAAAGTCAAGCTATGAAAAGTTTGACGAAATTTTTAGTGCCCTTTGTGCTAAATGTATGGACCTCGATGCAATTTTACCTTTTTTAGGTCCTTGATGTAAAATGTACTCCCACCACCCGTGTGAAATTTTAACCAAAAAGTAAGTGGTAAAATCTAAATGAATTTAGTCTTAGTTGTCAATGAGTATTAACATTTTTGGATTTCAAGACGAACGACCGAGGTCATGGCCATATGTACATCATACTTTATGTCAATGATGATCCCAAATCCAAGAATTTCAAGATGCCAAATTGAGCCATATGTTGAAAATTATCGAAGAGGAAGTAGTATGATGACTATGGCTCGATGAGGTGCTTTTTCTAGAAGGACCGCCCCATCTGTTTTACGTGCTTAATTTTATGGTGCTTCCTGCTAGATGTATGGACGTCGATGCAATTTTCCCCTTTTTAGGTCCTTGATGTAAAATGTACTCACCCAGTCCTTGTAAATTTTTACCCTAATAGTGAGTGGTATCTAAAAAAATTTAATCTTAGTTGTCAACGAGTATGAACATTTTAGGATTTTAGCCGAACGACCAAGGTCATGGCCATATGTAAAAATCATATTTTCTATCGATGATGGTCCCATATCCAAGAATTTGCATGCTGAATTTGGCCATATTTTTAAAAACAATTGAAGAAAAAGTAGTATGAATAGTATGGCTCGATGAGGTGCTTTCTCAAGAAGGAGCCGACCAAATGTTCTCCTTGGTTAGTTTTATTGTGCTTCGTGCTAGATGTATATGGAACTTGATGTAATTTTCCTGTTTAGGGCATTTTGGTGTAAATGTATGGACCTCAATTTAATTTTCCCTTTTTATAGTTCCTCGGTGTAAAATGTACTCCCACTGCCCGTGTAAAATTTGGCCATATTTTGGAAATAATAAAATAGGAAGTAGTATGAAGATTATGGCTTGATGAGGTGCTTTCTCGAGAAGGATCTGACCCGAATGTTTTCCTTGGTTAATTTTATGGTGCTTCGTGGTAGATGTATATGGACCTTGATGTAATTTTCCTTTTTAGGGCATTTTGTGTAAATGTATGGACCTCGATTTAATTTTCCTTTTTTAGGTCCTCGGTGTAAAATATACTCCCACCGCCCATGTAAAAGTTGGTTATATTTTTAAAACAATGGAAGAGGAAGTAGTATGAAGAGTATGGCCTTATTTGAGGTGCTTTCTCGAGAAGGAGTCGACCCGACTATTTTCCTTGGTTAATTTTATGGTGCATCGTGGTAGATGTATATGGACCTTGATGTAATTTTCCCCTTTTTAGGGCCGTATTTGGAAGATGTATGGACCTTGATGTATTTTTACCTTTTCTAGGTCCTTGGTGGAAAATGTACTCCCACTTCCCATGTAAGATTTTAACCTAAAGGTAAGTGGTAAACTCTCAATGAATTTAAGCTTAGTTGTCAATGAATATGAACATTTTTGGATTTTGAGACGAATGATCGAGGTCATGTCCATATGTACATCATACTTTATCTCGATGATAATCCCATATCCAAGAGTTATATGATGCCAAATTGAGCCATATTTTTAAAACAATCAAAGAGGAAGTAGTATGACGAGTATGGCTCGATGATGTGCTTTTTCGAGAAGGAGTCGACATGTCTATTCTCCTTTCTTAATTGTATGGTGCTTCGTGCCAGATGTATGGACCTCGGTGCAATTTTCCCTTTTTTAGGTCCTTGATGTAAAATGTACTCACCTGGTGCGAGTAAAATTTTAACCTAAAAGTGACTGGTAAAATCTAAACGAATTTAATCTTAGTTGTCAATGAGTATGAATATTTTTAGATTTCAAGCCGAAAGACTAAGGTCATGGTCATATATAAATCATTTTTTCTATCGGTGATGATCCCATATCCAAGAATTTGCATGTCGTCGAATTTGGCCATATTTCGAAAATAATGGAAGAGGAAGTAGTATGAAGAGTATGGCTCGATGAGGTGCTCTCCCGAGAAGGAGACGACCGGGATGTTTTCCTTGGTGATGGTGCTTCATGCTAGATGTATATGGACCTCGATGTTATTTTCCTTTTTAGGGCCCTATTTGTAAATGTATGGACCTCGATTTAATTTTCTATTTTTTTGGTCCTGGGTATAAAATGTACTCCCACCGTCCATGTAAAATTTGGTCATATTTTGCAAACAATCGAAGAGGAAGTAATATGAAGAGTATGGCTTGAGATGAGGTGCTTTCTCGAGATGGAGCCGTCCCGACTATTTTACTTGCTTAATTTTATGGTGCCTTGTGCTAGATGTATATGGACCTCGATGTAATTTTACCCTTTTTAGGTCCTTCATGTAAAATGTAATCCCACGCCCGTGTAAGATTTTAACCTAAAGGTGAGTGGTAAATTCTAAACGAATTTAAGCTTAGTTGTCAATGAGTATGAATATTTTTGGATTTTGAGCCGAATGACCAAGGACATGGCCATATGTACATCATACTTTATGTCGATGATGATCCCATATCCAATAATTTCATGACGCTAACTTGGTCCATATTTTGAAAATAATCAAAGAGGAAGTAGTATGACGAGTATGGCTCGATGAGGTGCTTTTTCGAGAAGGAGTCGACCCGTCTATTTTACTTTCTTAATTTTATGGTTCTTCATACTAGATGTATGGAAATCGAAGCAATTTTCCCCCTTTTTAGATCCTTTATGTAAAATATACTCACCGGATCCGTATAAAATTTTAATCTAAAAATGAGTGGTAAAATCTAAACGAATTTAATCTTAGTTGTCAATGAGTATGAACATTTTAGGATTTCAAGACAAATGACCAAGGTCATGGCCATAAGTAAATCATATTTTCTATCGATGATGATCCCATATCCAAGACTTTGCATGCCTTTGAATTTGATCATATTTTGAAAACAATCGAAGAGGAAGTAGTATGAAGAGTATGGCTCGATGAGGTGCTTTCTCGAGAAGAATCCAACCCGACTATTTTCCTTAGTTAGTTTCATGGTGCTTTTTGCTAGATGTATATGGACCTCGATGTAAATTTCCCTTTATTGGTCCCTATTTGTATGGAGCCCGATTTAATTTTCCCTTTTTAGGTCCTCGTTGTAAAATTTACTCCCACCACTCATGTAAAATTTGGTCGTATTTTGAAAACAATCGAAGAGGAAGTAGTATGACGAGTATGGCTTGATATGAGGTGCTTTCTCGAGAAGGAGCCGACCCGACTATTTTTGTTGCTGAATTTCATGGTGCATCGCGCTAGATGTATATGGACCTCGATGTAATTTTCCCCTTTTTAGGGCCCTATTTGGTAGATGTATGGACCTCGATGTAATTTTACCTTTTTTAGGTCCTTGGTGTAAAATGTACTCCCACTTCCCATGTAAGATTTTAACCTAAAGGTAAGTGGTAAAATCTAGACGAATTTAATCTTAGTTGTCAATGAGTATGAACATTCTTGGATTTCAAGCCGAACGACCAAGGTCATGGCCATATCTACATCATATTTTCTGTCGATGATGATCCCATATCCAAGAATTTGCATCTCATTGAATTTGGCCATATTTTGAAAACAATTGAAGAGGAGGTAGTATGAAGAGTATGGCTCGATGAGGTTCTTTCCCGAGGAGCCGACCAGACTATTTTCCTTGGTTAATTTTATGGTTCTTCATGCTATATGTATATGGACCTCGATTTAATTTTCCATTTTTAGGTCCTTGGTGTAAAATGTACTCCCGCCGCCCGTGTAAGATTTTAATCTTAAAGTAAGTGGTGGTAAAATCTTGTCATGGTAAACAATATTGCCACTAGGATTTTCCCTTTTTGAAATAAAAATTAGGAGGGAGAAGGGACCCATAGCATAGAGGATGGGGCGAAGAGGACAATTTGAAGGCGGTGCGATGTTAGAGCAACGTTGCGATGAGTTTCTGACACAACGTACAGGTACAGTGAGTAGTAGTAAATTTCAGGGGGTAGACCCATCGCATTGGATGCATACCATTTATGTTCCTTTTTTAGTGGGGGACCAATTCTTCCAGGCTTCCTAGTACCAACTTCTCCACCTCCATTCATTCCCTTTCACAAGAAGAAGAAGCAGAAATCACACCCGAAGCAAGCCGGTTCGAAAGTGAGGAGTGCTCTTTTTTTAGCGTCGCAAGTAGTACTCCCTCTTTCCCAAAGAATTTAAGCCGATTTTTCATTATTATGTAAAATTTTAACTAAGAGTAAGTGGTAGATTGCTCTTAAAGTTCTACAACTATATTTTGATGGTAGCCACCAAGCAATCAATGTACCGAAAACCAAAGAGAATTTTAAAACATTCAATTTTCCCCTTTTTTAGGCCCTTGATGTAAAAAGTACTCCCACCGCCCATGTAAAATTTTAACCTAAAAGTAGTGATAAAATCTACACGAATTTAACCTTAGTAGTCAAGGAGTATGAAAATGTTTGGATTTCGAGCAGAACGACCAAAGTCATGGCCATATGTACATCATTATTTATGTCGATGACGATCCCATTTCCAAAAATTTGCGTGCCGCCAAATTTGTCCATATTTTGAAAACAATCGAAGAGGAAGTAGTATGAAGACGATGGATTGATGAGATGCTTTCTCAAGAAGGAGCCGACCCGACTGTTTTCCTTGCTTAATTTTATGGCGCCTCGTGCTAGATGTATGGACCTCGATATAATTTCCCCCTTTTTACGACCATTTGTGGTAAATGTATGGACCTCCATGTAATTTTCCTTTTTAGGCCCTTGATGTAAAATGTACTCCCACCGTTTGTGTAAAACTTTAACCTAAAATTCATTGGTAACATCTAAACTAATTTATTCTTTGTTGTCAATGACTATGAACATTTTTGGATTTCGAGTCGAACGACCAAGGTCATGGCCATATGTGCATCATACTTTATGTCGATGACGAACCCACATACAAGAATTTTCATGCCGCAAAATTAATCCTTCCATATTTTCAAAAGAATCAAAGGCGAAGTAGTATGAAGAGTATGGCTCAATGAGGTTCTTTATCGAGAAGGAGCCGACCCGAATGTTTTACTTGGTTAATTTTATGGTTCTTCGTGCTAGATGTATATGGACCTTGATGTAATTTTTCCTTTTTTAGGGAATTATGTGTAAATGTATGGACCTCAATTTAATTTCCCCTTTTTTAGGTCCTCGGTGTACTCCCACCGCTCGTGTGAAATTTGGCCATATTTTGAAAACAATCGAAGAGGAATTAGTATGAATATTATGGCTTGATGAGTTGCTTTCTCAAGAAGGAGCCTACCCGACTATTTTTCTTGCTTAATTTTATGGTGCCTCATGTTATATGTATATGGACCTCAATTTAATTTTCCCTTTTTAGGACCCTTTTTGGTAGATATACGGTCCACGATGTAATTTTCACATTTTTAGGTCCTTGGTGTAAAATGTACACCGACCGCCCATGTAAGTTTTTAACCTCAAGGTAACTGGTAAAATCTCAAAGAATTTGAGCTTAGTTATCAACGAGTATGAACACTTCTGGATTTCGAGCCGAACGACCGAGGTCATGGCCATATGTATATCATACTTTATGTCAATGATGATTCCATATACAAGAATTGCATGACGCCAAATTGAGCCATATTTTGAAAATAATCAAAGCCGAAGAAGTATAACAACTATGGATCGATGAGGTGCTTTTTCGAGAAGGAGTCGACCTGCCTGTTTTCCTTGCCTTATTTTATGGTTCTTCATACTAGATGTATGGACCTCGGTGCGAGTAAAATTTTAACCTAGAAGTGAGTCGTAAAATCTAAACGAATTTAATCTTTGTTGTCAACGAGTATGAACATTTTAGGATTTCAGGACAAACGACTAAGGTCATGGCCATATGTAAATAATTTTTTTTGTCGATGATGATCCCATATCCAAGAATTTGCATGCCATCCAATTTGCCCATATTTTGAAAACAATCGAAGAGGAAGTAGTATGAATAGTATGGCTCGATGACATGCTTTCTCGAGAAGGAGCTGACCCGACCTTTTTCCTTGATTAATTTTATGGTTCCTCGTGCTAGATGTATATGGACCTCGATGTAATTTCCCCTTTTTAGGGCCCTATTTGGTAGATGTATGGACCTCGATGTAATTTTACCTTTTTAGGTCCTTGGTGTAAAATGTACTCCCATTGCTCATGTAAGATTTTATCCCAAATGTAAGTGGTAAAATCTAAACAAATTTAAGCTTAGTTGTCAACGAGTATGAACATATTTGGATTTCAAGACGAACGACCAAGGTCATGGCCATATGTACATTATACTTTATGTCGATGATAATCCCATATCCAAGAATTACATGATGCCAAATTGAGCAATATTTTGAAAACAATCGGAGAGGAAGTAGTATGACGAGTATGGCTCGATGAGGTGCTTTTTGCGAAGGAGTCGACCTATCTATTTTCCTTGCTTAATTGTATGGTGCTTTGTTCCAGATGTATGGAACTTGATGTAATTTTCCCTTTTTAGGTCCTTGATGTAAAATGTACTCACCCGGTGCAAGTAAAATTTTAACCTAAAAGTGAATGGTAAATCTAAACGGATTTAATCTTAGTTTTCAACGAGTATGAACATTTTTGGATTTCAAACCGAACGACCAAGGTCATGGCCATATGTAAATCATATTTTATATCGGTGATGATCCCATATCCAAGAATTTGCATGTCGCC
Source organism: Avena sativa (assembly GCA_916181665.1). NCBI lineage: Eukaryota > Viridiplantae > Streptophyta > Magnoliopsida > Poales > Poaceae > Avena > Avena sativa. Next base: position 145,164,827 of record OV702280.1, read on the forward strand.
AAATTTGGCCATATTTTGCAAACAATCAAAGAGGAAATAGTATGAAGAGTATGGCTCGATGAGGTGCTTTCTCAAGAAGGAGCCGACCTGACTGTTTTCCTGCGTTAGTTTTGTGGTGCTTCGTTCTAGATGTATATGGACCTCGATGTAAAATTTCCCTTTTTAGGTCCCAATTTTTAAATGTATGGACCCCGATTTAATTTTCTCTTTTTAGGTCCTCGGTGTAAAATGTACTCCCACCGCCCCTATAAAATTTAGTCATATTTTGAAAATAATCAAAGAGGAAGTAGTATAAAGAGTATGGCTAGATATAAGGTGCTTTCTCGAGAAGGAGCCAACCCGACTATTTTCCTTGCTTAATTTTATGCTCCATCGTGGTAGTTGTATATGGACCTCGATGTAATTTTCCCCTTTTTAAGGCCCTATTTCCTAGATGTATGGACCTTGATGTAATTTTACCCTTTTTAGTTCCTTGGTGTAAAATATACTCCCACCGCCCGTGTAAGATTTTAATCTTAAAGTAAATGGTTTTTAAAATCTTTTCATGGTAAACAATATTGCCACTAGGATTTTCCCTTGTTGAAAGAAAAACTAGGTGGGAGAATGGACTGAGAGCATAGAGGAGGGGGCGAAGAGGAAAATTTGAAGGCGGTGCGATGCTAGAGCAAAGTTGTGATGAGTTTCTGACACGAGGTACAGGTACAATGAGTAGTAGTAAATTTTAGGGGAGGTGGGCCCATCGCATTGGATGCATACCATTTATGTTCCTTTTTTGCGGGGGACTAGTTTGGCCAGGCTTCCTAGTACCAAATTCTCCACCTCCATATGTTCCCTTTCACACGAAGAGGAAGCACAAAGCACACCTAGAGCAAGCTGGTTTGAAAGTGAGGAGTGCTCCTTTTTCACGTCGCAAGTAGTACTCCCTCTTTCCCAAAGAATTTAAGCCGATTTGTCATTATTATATAAAATTTGAACTAAGAGTAAGTGGTAGATTGCTCTTAAAGTTCTACAACTATATTTTTACATTAGCCACCAGGCAATCAATGTACCAAACCAAAGATATTTTTAAAAGATTCGATTTTCCCTTTTTTAGGCCCTTGATATAAAATGTACTCCCACCGCCCATGTAAATTTTTAACCTAAAAGTAAGTGGTAATATCTAAATGAATTTAACCTTAGTTGTCAACGAGTTTGATCAGGTTTGGATTTCGAGGAGAACGACCAAAGTCATGGCAATATGTACATCATAGTTTTTGTCGATGACGATCCCATTTCCAAAAATTTGCTTGCCACCAATTTGTCCATATTTTGAAAACAATCGAAGAGGAAGTAGTATGAAGACTATGGCTTGATGAGGTTCTTTCTTGAGAAGGAGTCGACCCGACTGTTTTTCTTGCTTAATTTTATGGCGCTCATGCTAGATGTATGGACCTCGATGTAATTTCCTCCTTTTTAGGTCCCTTTGTGGCAAATGTATGGACCTCGATATAATTTTCCTCTTTTAGGCCCTTGGTGTAAAATGTACTCCCACCGCCCGTGTAAAACTTTAACCTAAAATGCAGTGGTAACATTTAAACGAATTTAAGCTTAGTTGATAATGAGTATGAACTTTTTTGGATTTCTAGTCGAACAACCAAGGTCATGGTCATATATGCATCATATGTTTTGTCGATGACGATCCCACATACAAGAATTTTCATGCCGCCAAATTAATTCGTCCATATTTTGAAAAGAATCGAAGGTGAAGTAGTATGAAGAGTATGGTTCAATGAGGTTCTTTATCGAGAAGGAGCCGACCCGAATGTCTGTCTTGGTTAATTTTATGGTGCTTCGTGCTAGATGTATATGGACCTCGATGTAAAATTTCCCTTTTTAGGTCCCAATTTTTAAATGTATGGACCCCGATTTAATTTTCTCTTTTTAGGTCCTCGGTGTAAAATGTACTCCCACCGCCCCTATAAAATTTAGTCATATTTTGAAAATAATCAAAGAGGAAGTAGTATAAAGAGTATGGCTAGATATAAGGTGCTTTCTCGAGAAGGAGCCAACCCGACTATTTTCCTTGCTTAATTTTATGCTCCATCGTGGTAGTTGTATATGGACCTCGATGTAATTTTCCCCTTTTTAAGGCCCTATTTCCTAGATGTATGGACCTTGATGTAATTTTACCCTTTTTAGTTCCTTGGTGTAAAATATACTCCCACCGCCCGTGTAAGATTTTAATCTTAAAGTAAATGGTTTTTAAAATCTTTTCATGGTAAACAATATTGCCACTAGGATTTTCCCTTGTTGAAAGAAAAACTAGGTGGGAGAATGGACTGAGAGCATAGAGGAGGGGGCGAAGAGGAAAATTTGAAGGCGGTGCGATGCTAGAGCAAAGTTGTGATGAGTTTCTGACACGAGGTACAGGTACAATGAGTAGTAGTAAATTTTAGGGGAGGTGGGCCCATCGCATTGGATGCATACCATTTATGTTCCTTTTTTGCGGGGGACTAGTTTGGCCAGGCTTCCTAGTACCAAATTCTCCACCTCCATATGTTCCCTTTCACACGAAGAGGAAGCACAAAGCACACCTAGAGCAAGCTGGTTCGAAAGTGAGGAGTGCTCCTTTTTCACGTCGCAAGTAGTACTCCCTCTTTCCCAAAGAATTTAAGCCGATTTGTCATTATTATATAAAATTTGAACTAAGAGTAAGTGGTAGATTGCTCTTAAAGTTCTACAACTATATTTTTACATTAGCCACCAGGCAATCAATGTACCAAACCAAAGATATTTTTAAAAGATTCGATTTTCCCTTTTTTAGGCCCTTGATATAAAATGTACTCCCACCGCCCATGTAAAATTTTAACCTAAAAGTAAGTGGTAATATCTAAATGAATTTAACCTTAGTTGTCAACGAGTTTGATCAGGTTTGGATTTCGAGGAGAACGACCAAAGTCATGGCAATATGTACATCATAGTTTTTGTCGATGACGATCCCATTTCCAAAAATTTGCTTGCCACCAATTTGTCCATATTTTGAAAACAATCGAAGAGGAAGTAGTATGAAGACTATGGCTTGATGAGGTTCTTTCTTGAGAAGGAGTCAACCCGACTGTTTTTCTTGCTTAATTTTATGGCGCTCATGCTAGATGTATGGACCTCGATGTAATTTCCTCCTTTTTAGGTCCCTTTGTGGCAAATGTATGGACCTCGATATAATTTTCCTCTTTTAGGCCCTTGGTGTAAAATGTACTCCCACCGCCCGTGTAAAAATTTAACCTAAAATGCAGTGGTAACATTTAAACGAATTTAAGCTTAGTTGATAATGAGTATGAACTTTTTTGGATTTCTAGTCGAACAACCAAGGTCATGGTCATATATGCATCATATGTTTTGTCGATGACGATCCCACATACAAGAATTTTCATGCCGCCAAATTAATTCGTCCATATTTTGAAAAGAATCGAAGGCGAAGTAGTATGAAGAGTATGGTTCAATGAGGTTCTTTATCGAGAAGGAGCCGACCCGAATGTCTGTCTTGGTTAATTTTATGGTGCTTCGTGCTAGATGTATATGGACCTTGATGTAATTTTCCCTTTTTAGGGCATTATGTGTAAATATATGGACCTTGATTTAATTTTCCGTTTTTAGGTCCTTGGTGTAAAATGTACTCCCACCGCTCGTGTAAAATTTGTCCATATTTTGAAAACAATCGAAGAGGAATTAGTATGAAGATTATGGCTTAGAGGTGCTTTGTCGAGAAGGAGTTGACCCGACTATTTTTATTGCTTAATTTTATGGCGCCTAGTGTTGGATGTATATGGAACTCAATGTAATTTTCCACTTTTAGGGCCCCTTTTTGGTAGATGTACGAACCACGATGTAATTTTAACTTTTTTTAGGTCGTTGGTGTAAAATGTACACAGACCGCCCGTGTATGTTTTTAACCTCAAAGTAACTGGTAAAATCTAAAAGAATTTGAGCTTAGTTGTCAACGAGTATGAACATTTTTGGATTTCGAGCCGAACGACCGAGCTCATAGCCATATGTACATAATAATTTATGTCGATGATGATCCCATATACAAGAATTGCATGACGCCGAATTAAGCGATATTTTGAAAATAATCGAAGAGGAAGTATTATGACGAGTATGGCTCGATGAGGTGATTTTTTGAGACGGAGTCGACCCACCTGTTTTCCTTGCCTAATTTATGGAGCTTCGTACTATATGTATGGACTTCGATGCAATTTTCTCCCTTTTTAGTTCCTTGATGTAAAATGTACTCACCCGGTGCGAGTAAAATTTTAACCTAAAAGTGAGTCGTCAAATCTAATCGAATTTAAACTTTGTTGTCAACGAGTATGTACATTTTAGGATTTGAAGACAAACGACCAATGTCATGGCCATATGTAAATGTAATTTTCCCCTTTTTAAGGCCCTATTTGGTAGATGTATGGACCTTAATGTAATTTTACCTTTTTTAGGTCCTTGGTGTAAAATGTACTCCCGCCGCCCGTGTAAGATTTTAATCTTAAAGTAAGTGGTGGTAAAATCTTGTCATGGTAAACAATATTGCCACTAGGAGTTTCCCTTGTTGAAATAAAAACTAGGAGGGAGAAGGGACCCAGAGCATAGAGGATGGGGCGAAAAGGACAATTTGAAGGCGGTGCGATGTTAGAGCGAAGTTGCGATGAGTTTCTGACACAAGGTACAGGTACAGTGAGTAGTAGTAAATTTCAGGAGGTAGGCCATCGCATTGGATGCATACCATTTATGTTCCTTTTTTAGTGGGGGACCAATTCTGCCAGGCTTCCTAGTACCAACTTCTCCACCTCCATTTATTCCCTTTCACAAGAAGAGGAAGCAGAAAGCACACCCGGAGCAAGCCGGTTCGAAAGTGAGGAGTGCTCTTTTTTTAGCGTCGCAAGTAGTACTCCCTCTTTCCCAAAGAATTTAAGCCGATTTTTCATTATTATGTAAAATTTTAACTAAGAGTAAGTGGTAGATTGCTCTTAAAGTTCTACAACTATATTTTGATGGTAGCCACCAGGCAATCAATGTACCGAAAACCGAAGAATATTTTAAAAGATTCAATTTTCCCCTTTTTTAGGCCCTTGATGTAAAATGTACTCCCATCGCCTGTGTAAAATTTTAACCTGAAAGTAAGTGATAAAATCTACACGAATTTAACCTTAGTAGTCAAGGAGTATGAACATGTTTGGATTTTGAGCAGAACGACCAAAGTCGTGGCCATATGTACATCATTATTTATGTCTATGACGATCCCATTTCCAAAAATTTGCGTGCCGCCAAATTTGTCCATATTTTGAAAACAATCGAAGAGGAAGTAGTATGAAGACTATGGATTGATGAGATGCTTTCTCAAGAAGGAGCCGACCCGACTGTTTTCCTTGCTTAATTTTATGGCGCCTCGTGCTAGATGTATGGACCTCGATATAATTTCCCCCTTTTTACGACCATTTGTGGTAAATGTATGGACCTCCATGTAATTTTCCTTTTTAGGCCCTTAATGTAAAATGTACTCCCACCGTTTGTGTAAAACTTTAACCTAAAATTCATTGGTAACATCTAAACTAATTTATTCTTTGTTGTCAATGACTATGAACATTTTTGGATTTCGAGTCGAACGACCAAGGTCATGGCCATATGTTCATCATACTTTATGTCGATGACGATCCCACATACAAGAAATTTCAGGCCGCAAAATTAATCCGTCCATATTTTGGAAATAATCAAAGGCGAAGTAGTATGAAGAGTATGGCTCAATGAGGTTCTTTATCGAGAAGGAGCCGACCCGAATGTTTTGCTTGGTTAATTTTATGGTTCTTCGTGCTAGATGTATATGGATCTTGATGTAATTTTCCCTTTTTAGGGAATTATGTGTAAATGTATGGACCTCAATTTAATTTCCCCTTTTTTAGGTCCTCGGTGTAAATTGTACTCCCACCGCTCGTGTAAAATTTGGACATATTTTGAAAACAATCAAAGAGGAATTAGTATGTAGATTACGGCTTGGTGAGGTGCTTTCTCAAGAAGGAGCCTACCCGACTATTTTTCTTGCTTAATTTTATGGTGCCTCATGTTAGATGTATATGGACCTCAATGTAATTTCCCGTTTTAGGGCCCTTTTTGGTAGATGTACAGTCCACGATGTAATTTTCACTTTTTTAGGTCCTCGGTGTAAAATGTACACCGACCGCCCATGTAAGTTTTTAACCTCAAGGTAACTGGTAAAATCTCAAAGAACTTGAGCTTAGTTGTCAACGAGTATGAACACTTTTAGATTTCGAGCCGAACGAACGAGGTCATGTCCATATGTATATCATACTTTATGTCGATGATAATCCCATATCCAAGAATTGTATGACGCCAAACTGAGCCATATTTTGAAAATAATCAAAGAGGAAGTAGTACGACAAGTATGGCTCGATGAGGTGCTTTTTCGAGAAGGAGTTGACCCGCCTGTTTTCCTTGCCTTATTTTATGGTGCTTCATACTAGATCTATGGACCTCGGTGCGAGTAAAATTTTAACCTAGAAGTGAGTCCTAAAATCTAAATGAATTTAATCTTTGTTGTCAACGAGTATGAACATTTTAGGGTTTCAGGACAAACGACCAAGGTCATGGCCATATGTAAATCATATTTTTTTGTCGATGAAGATCCCATATCCAAAAATTTGCATGCCATCGAATTTGCCCATATTTTGAAAATAATCAAAGTGGAAGTAGTATGAAGAGTATGGATCGATGACGTGCTTTCTCGAGAAGGATCTGACCTGACCGTTTTCCTCGATTAATTTTATGGTTCCTTGTGCTATATGTATATGGACCTTGATGTAATTTTCCCCTTTTTAGGGCCCTATTTGGTAGATGTATGAACCTTGATGTAATTTTACCTTTTTTAGGTCCTTGGTGTAAAATGTACTCCCATTGCCCATGTAAGATTTTAGCCCAAATGTAAGTGGTAAAATCTAAACAAATTTAATCTTAGTTGTGAACGAGCATGAACATATTTGGATTTCAAGACGAACGACCAAGGTCATGGCCATAAGTACATCATACTTTATATCGATGATAATCCCATATCCAAGAATTACATGATGCCAAATTGAGCAATATTTTGAAAAAAAATCGGAGAGGAAGTAGTATGACGAGTATGGCTCGATGAGGTGCTTTTTGAGAAGGAGTCGACCCATCTATTTTCCTTGCTTAATTGTATGGTGCTTTGTGCCAGATGTATGGACCTTGATGTAATTTTCCCTTTTTAAGTCCTTGATGTAAAATGTACTCACCCGGTGCAAGTAAAATTTTAACCTAAAAGTGAATGGTAAAATCTAAATGAATTTAATCTTAGTTTTCAATGAGTATGAACATTTTTGGATTTCAAGACGAACGACCAAGGTCATGGCCACATGTAAATAATATTTTATATCGGTGATGATCCCATATCCAAGAATTTGCATGTCGCCGAATAGGGCCATATTTTTGCAAAAAATCAAAGAGGAAATAGTATGAAGAGTATGGCTCGATGAGGTGCTTTCTCGAGAAGTAGCCGACCCGACTATTTTCCTTGGTTAGTTTTATGGTGCTTCGTGCTAGATTTATATGGACCTCGATGTACTTTTCCCTTTTTAGGTCCCTATTTGTAAATGTATGGACCCCGATTTAATTTTTCCTTTTTTAGGTCCTCGGTGTAAAATGTACTCCCACCGCCCCTATAAAATTTGGTTATATTTTGAAAATAATCGAAGAGGAAGTAGTATGAAGAGTATGGCTTGATATGAGGTGCTTTCTCGAGAAGGAGCCTACCCGACTATTTTCCTTGCTTAATTTTATGCTCCATCGTGCTAGATGTATATGGACCTCGATGTAATTTCCCCCTTTTTAGGGCCGTATTTCATAGATGTATGGACCTTGATGTAATTTTACCTTTTTTACATCCTTGGTGTAAAATGTACTCCCGCCGCCCGTGTAAGATTTTAATCTTAAAGTAAGTGGTGGTAAAATCTTGTCATGGTAAACAATATTGCCACTAGGAGTTTTTCTTGTTGAAAGAAAAACTAGGAGGGAGAAGGGACTAAGAGCATAGAGAGGGGGCTAAGAGGACGATTTGAAGGCGGTGCGATGCTAGAGCAAAGCTGCGATGAGTTTTTGACACAAGGTACAAGTACAATCAGTAGTAGTAAATTTTAAGAGGGGTGGGTCCATCGCATTGGATGCATACCATTTATGTACCTTTTTTTGCGGGGGACCAGTTCTGGCCAGGATTCTTAGTACCAACATCTCCACCTCCATATGTTACCTTCCACACGAATAGGAAGCACAAATTGGTGTAATTTCCCCCTTTTTAGGTCCTTGGTGTAAAATGTATTCCCACCGCCCATGTAAGATTTTAACCTAAAGTTGGGTGGTAAAATCTAAATGAATTTAAGATTATTTGTCAATGAGAATGAACATTTTTGGATTTTGAGACGAACGACCAAGGTCATGGCCATAGGTAAATCATATTTTATATCGGTGATGATCTCATATCCAAGAATTTGCATGTCGCCGAATTTGGCCATATTTTCCAAACAATCAAAGAGGAAATAATATGAAGAGTATGGCTCGATGAGGTGCTTTCTCGAGAAGGAGCCGACCTTATTGTTTACCTTGGTTAGTTTTATGGTGCTTCATGCTAGATGTATATGGACCTCGATGTAATTTTCCCTTTTTAGGGACCTATTTGTAAATGTATAAACCCTGATTTAATTTTCTCTTTTTTAGGTCCTCGGTGTAAAATGTACTCCCACCGCCCCTGTAAAATTTGGTCATATTCTGAAACAATCAAAGAGGAAGTAGTATGAAGAGCATGGCTTGATATGAGGTGCTTTTTCGAGAAGGAGTCCGACCTGACTATTTTTATTGCTTAATTTTATGGTGCCTCGTGTTAGATGTATATTGACCTCAATGTAATTTACCTCTTTAGGGCCCTTTTTGGTAGATGTATGGACCACGATGTAATTTTCGCTTTTTTAGGTCCTTGGTGTAAAATGTACTCCCACCGCCCGTGTAAGATTTTAACCTAAAACGAAGTGGTAAAATCTAAAAGAATTGAATCTTAGTTGTCAACGAGTATGAACGTTTTTGGATTTCGAGCCGAACGACTGAGGTCATGGCCATATGTACATCATACTTTATGTCAATGATAATCCCACATCCAAGAATTTCATGATGCCAAATTGAGCCATATTTTAAAAATAATCGAAGAGGAAGTAGTATGACAAGTATGGCTCGATGAGGTGCTTTTTTGAGAAGGAGTCGACCCGTCTGTTTTCCTTGCTTAATTGTATGGTGCTACGTGCCAGATGTATGGACCTCGATGCAATTTTCCCTTTTTTAGGTCCTTGATGTAAAATATACTCACCGGTGCGAGTAACATTTTAACCTAAAAGTTAATGGTAAAATATAAACTAATTTAATCTTAATTGTCAACGACTATGAATATTTTTGTATTTCAAGCCGAACGGTCATGGCCATATGTAAATCATATTTTCTGTTGATGATGATCCCATATCCAAGAATTTTCATGTCGCCAAATTTGGCCATATTTTGAAAACAATCAAAGACATTTCTCGAGAAGAACTGACCCGTCTATTTTCCATGCTTAATTATATGGTGCTTCGTGCTATAGTACTATTCCCTTGGTGTAATTTTTCCTTTTAGGTCCATTCATGGTAAATGTATAGACCTCGATGTAATTTTCCCTTTTTAGGCACTTGATGAAAAATGTACTCACACCGCACGTGTAAAATTTTAACCTATAAGTAAGTGGTAAAATCTAAATGAATTTAATCTTAGTTGTCAACGAGTATGAATATTTTTGGATTTCAAGACGAACGACTAAGTTCATGTACATATGTATATCATACTTTATGTCGATGATTATCCCATATCCAAGAATTACATGATGCCAAACTTGTCCATATTTTGAAAACAATTGAAAGGGAAGTAGTATGACGAGTATGACTCGATAAGGTGCTTTTTAGACAAGGAGCCGACCCGTCTGTTTTCCTTGCTTAATTGTATGGTGCTTCATGCCAAATGTATGGACCTCGATGGAATTTTCCCTTTTTAGGTTCTTCATGTAAAATGTACTCACCCGGTGCGTCACGTTCCTATATTTGGGAGCAGATGGGTGAATCTTGGCATGGTAAACAGTGTTGCCATTGGGAGTTTTCAACCATTAGGAAAATAAAAAAATCATTCTTTAGGGGACATGAGTGTATTTTCTGTAAAACAAGTAGGAAAAATATGTATCTATAGAAAAAAATAAAGATAGAGAAGAGAGACTATGAGCAAAGAGGAGGCAGCTCGAGAGAGCTGCGAAGAGGAGTTTTCTTTTAAACGGGGAGAGTAGGAGTTGAAGATGGTGCAGTGATAGCTTCCTCACATAGGATACATGGTATTGTGAACTAATAGTACTACTAGTACCGATTAGTAGTAGTACTAGTATTATATATGCACGCAAAACAAATTATGTTTTCTCTCTCCTTCACTTCCTCACCATCCCTATACCCCGGCCGGATCATTTCTCCCTCGTCCAAAACGTGGCGTTGTGCACGTGTGTGGACCCTCCTTGTGTCGGCGGCTCCGTGTGAGTATCTCGCTCAGCTGTGTTCTTCATTGGTGTGCATAAGAAGGAACCATTTTGGGGGCTTGACAGCAAACATTTGTACTACTACTGCTTAGCAGTTCAAAGTTTCCCGATTTCGAAATTTTCACTTTCTTCCCAAACATCCAGAGGGATGGTTATTCAAAAGATAGTGGTGCACAAGGGATTGTTTGACGGAGTACAAGTAAATGCGATAGATTGATCTTAAATTTTCCAAAAACCTTTCTAAGCTAACTAGGAATACAGTACATCAAAACTACCGAGAGTTTCTGAAAAATTATAGTTCTTAGCTATGCAAGAATTTGGCGTGGTGGAATTACCATACTTGGTAGAAGTACATGGATGCCTCTTGGCATGGTGAACAATATTTCTAGTACTATTTTCCTATAAAACAATATTGCCACTAGGAGTTTCCCCCTGTTGAAAAAAATATGGGATCTAGAAGAGACCGAGAGCACGCAGGAGGCAGCGCGAGAGAAGCAAATAGTAGGATTTGAAGGTTGTGCAATGTCAGAGCAAAGCTGCGATGGATTCCTGACACAAGGTACAGAGTACAGACGTACGGTGATGGGTAAAACAAATTGTGTTTTCTCTCTTCTTCACTTCGTCATCATCATCCCCACACCCCGGTCGGCTGATCTCTCCCTTGTCCAATATGTGGCGATGCACACGTACGTTTGACTTGCCTTGTTCTTCCATTTTACACCCTGCGTGACCTACATCATGCTGGTTAGAAAGTGAAGAGTTGTTTTTTGTGCGAAGAAAGTAAGTACAGTAGTACGGTATGGCTCAGCTGCTCGCTAGAGAAGGAGCGGACGAAACTGCTTTACTTTGCTTAATATTAGGGGCCTTTGTGCTAATGTTTAGACCTCTATGTAATTTTCTATTATTTGAGGTCTTCTATGTAAACTGTAGTCCCACCGACCATGCCAAATTTTTACTACAAGTAAGCTCGGTAGATTGCTCTTAAAAATTTCCAAAAAACTTTTCAAGCTAACCAGGAATTTAGTACATCGAGAGCCACCGAAAGTTCTGAAAAAATCAAGTTCTTGTGGTGCATCCACATCCTGACAAAGTTGACATGGTTTTGTTAACATTCAAAATAAAAAGTACAATATTTTGTGTGTGTGGCGCTCTCTTATTAATTATTCTCTGGTTTCAACTCAAACTAAATGATGAAGGTCATGCAATTATCGCCATCATATGTTTATTTAGGATAGAGTTCCGACATCTGCTATATTGCGTGCATCTTCTTGTACTAATCCGTTTTGCTAGCAGGAGTTCCCAAATATCGGGAAAAAGATTATGATAATTTTCTATGTGACATGAGTGTTTTGTCTATAAAGAATGTACGAAGTCTATGACTCAAAATGCTACACTCTAGTTTCAGACAGAGTGACAACCATTCTCTTACTCGCGATTCTCAAGTTCCTTGAGTTTTCAAGCTTCTTATTATTAGTGAAACCCCGCCCACTTAAATTACTCAATTTATTAAGATTACCAATTTTCTGAGTGAAAAGAATGTTTTTGAAATTATGGGATCAGGAAAAAATTCAATTTTCTAAGTGACAAACTGAGGATTGAAAAAACCAAATGTAAAAAAATTCAATTTGCATCTAGAAAATTTGACCTTGATTCGAAATCAATAAAAAACAAATGAAAAAACATCACACGACATCATCTAACTTGTACTACTTATCGTCAAAGATGATAATCATGAGAATTCACAACTTTCGAAAAAACAAACTCCTTCAAAATATGTCCTGCTATTTGTGAAAAATCTCGAGCTTCAAGCCAAATGACAAGGGTAAATAGCCATACATTGTGGTATTGTTCGATCCCATACTTTATAGGTGGTTGCATATTGGCATGGTGAGCAAAAATGCTGCTAAATAATGGGAGTTTCCTAGTTTTATGAACAAAAAACCATTTTGGATTTTAGAAATCAAAATAATTAATGTTTTCCTTTAAAGTAAAGAAATTCATATCTACATCATATACTTTATGTTGATGATATCATATCTAAGAATTTGGATGCCGCCATATTTTTTCCATATGTTGGAAACAATCGAAGAGGAAGTAGTATGAAGAGTATGACTCGATCAGTTGCGTGCTCTCTCGAGAAGGAGCCTAACCCGACTATTTTCCCGTCTAAATTTTAGGGTGCTTCGTGCTAAATGTACGGACCTCGATGTGATTTTTCCCTTTTTAGGTCCCTGATGTAAAACATACTTGCATCGTCCGTGTAAATTTTGAACCTAAAAGTAAGTGGTAAATTTTAAATGAAATTAAGCTTAGTTATCAAAATTAGTATGAACATTCTTCGATTTCAAGCCGAACGATGAAGGTCATGGCGTTATCTACATCATACTTTATGTTGATGATCCCATATCCAAGAATTTGCATGCTGCCATATTTGGCCATATGTTGAAAACTATCGAAGAGGAAGTTGTATGAAGAGTATGGCTCGATCGGCTGCTCCTCTCTTGAGAAGGAGCCGAACCCGACAGTTTGCCCTGCTTAATTTTAGGGTGCTTCGTGCTAAATGTACGAACCTCGATGTGATTTTCCCTTTTTTGGTATTTGATGTAAAACATAATCCCATCATTCATGTAAAATTCAAACCTAAAAGTAAGTGGTAAATTTTAAACAAATTTAAGCATAGTTGTCACAATGAGTGTGAATATTCTTGGCTTTCAAGCCGAACTACCAAGGTCATGGCACTATCTACATCATACTTTATGTTGATGTCCCATATCCAAGAACTTGCATGCTGCAAAATTTGGCCATATTTTGAAAACTATCAAAGAGGAAGTAGTATGAAGAGTCTGGCTTGGTCAGCTGCTCTCTCGAGAATGCGTCGAACCCGATTGTTTGCTTTTTTGCTTAATTTTAGGGTGCTTCGTGCGAAATGTATGGACCTTGATGTAATTTTCCTTTTTAGGAACTTGATGTAAAATATACTGCCACCGTCTAAGTAAGTAGTAAAATTTAAACGATTTTAAGCATAGTTGTCAATGAGTATGACCATTCTTGGATTTCTCACCGAACTACCAACAAGGTCATGGAAATATCTACATCATAGTTTATGTTGATGATCCCATATATAAGAATTTTCATGTCACCAAATTTGGCCATATTTTGAAATAATTTAAGAGGAAATAGTCTGAAGAGTATGGGTTGATAAACTCCTCTCTCGAGAAGGAGTCGAACCGAACTATTTTCCTTGTTTAATTTGAGGGTCCTTTATGCTAAATGTATGGACCTCGATGTGATTTTTTCTTGTTTATGTCCTTGATGTAAAATGTACTCCCACGGTTAGTATAAAATTTTAACTAGAGGAGTACAAGTAAATGCGATATATTCATCTTAACATTTTCAAAAAAAATTCTAAGCTAACTAGGAATTCAGTACATCAAAACCACCGATAGTTTCTGAAAAATTCAAGTTCTTAGCTATGCAAGAACTTAGAGTGGTGGAGATACCATACTAGAAGAGAGAAGAGTAGGATTTCAAGGTTGTGTGATGTCAGAGCAAAGCTGCGATGGGTTCCTGACACGAGGTACATAGTATAGACGTATGGTGATGTGTAAAACAAATTATGTTTTCTCTCTCCTTCACTTCGACATCAACATCCCCACACCCCGGCTGTCTGATATCTCCCTCGTCCAATACATGGCACTGGGCACATGCGTTTGACTTGCCTTGTGCTTCCATTTCACACCATGCGGGACCTGTAGCATGTTGGTTCGAAAGTGAAGAGCTTTTTTGTGTGTGTGAAGCAAATACAGTAGTACGGTATGGATCAGTTGCTTGCTGGAGAGGGAGCAGACCAAACATCTTTTTTTGCTTAATTTTAGGGGCCATTGTGCTTAATGTTTGGACCTCTAAGTCATTTTCTATTATTTGAGGTCTTCGACGTAAACTGTAGTCCCACCGAACATGCCAAATTTTTACTATAAGTAAGCTCGGTAGATTCCTCTTAAAATTTTCCAAAAAACTTTTGAAGCTAACCAGGAATTTAGTACATCGAAAGCCACCGAAAGTTCTAAAAAATTCAAGTTCTTGCTGTGCAGCCGCATCTCGACAAAGTTGACATGATTTTGTTAACATTCAAAATAAAAAGTACAATATTTTTATTGCGGTGTTCTCTTATTAATTATTCTCTAGTTTCAACTCAAACTAAACGATGAAGGTCTTGCCCTTATCGACATCATATGTTTATTTAGGATAGAGTTTCGACATCTACTATATTGGGTGCATATGGTTGTACTAATCCGTTTTGCTAGCAAGAGTTCCCAATTATCGGGAAAAAGTTTATGACAATTTTCCGTGCGATATGATTGTTTTGTCTATAAAAAATGTACGAAGTCTATGACTCTAAATGCTACACTCTAGTTTCAGACAGAGTGGACGACCATGCTCTTAATCACAATTCCCAAGTTCCTTATGTTTTCTAGCTTCTTATTATTAGTAAAACCCTGCCCACTTAAATTACTCAATTTATTAAGATTACCAATTTTCTAAGTGACAAGAATGTTTTTCAATTTATAGGATTAGTAAAAAATTCAATTCTCTAAGTGAAAAACTCAGGCTTAAAAAAAATCGAATGTAAAAAAATTTCAATTGCAAATCTAGAAAAATTTGACCTTGATTCGAAATAAAAAAACCAAATGAAAAAAACATCGCACGACGTCCTATGACTTGTACTACTTTACATCAAAGATGATAATCATGAGAATTCACAACTTTCAAAAAAACAAACTCCTTCAAAATATGTCCTGCCATGTATGAACATTATCGGGCTTTAGGCCGAAAATGTAGGGTTAATGGACATACTCTATGGTAATGTTCGATCCCAAACTTTGTAGGTGGGTGCATCTTGGCATGGTGAACAAAAATGCTACTAAATCATGGGAGTTTCCAAGTTTTATGAACAAAAACCATTTTGGAATTCATAAATGAAAATAATTAGTGTTTTCCTTTAAATTAAAGAAATTCATATCTACATCATATACTTTATGTTGATGATCTCATATCCAAGAATTTGCATGCCACCAAATTTTTCCATATGTTTAAAACAATCGAAGAGGAAGTAGTATGAAGAGTATGGCACGATCAATTGCGTACTCTCTCAAGAAGGAGCCGCACCCGACTGTTTGCCCTGCTTAATTTTAGGGTGCTTCATTCTAAATGTACAAACCTTGATGTAATTTTCCTTTTTTTGGTGTTTGATGTAAAACATACTCCCATCATTCGTGTAAAATTCAAACCAAAAAGTAAGTGGTAACTTTTAAACGAATTTAAGCTTATTTGTCATAATGAGTGTGAACATTCTTGGATTTCAAGCCGAACGACCGAAGTCATGGCGTTATCTACATCATACTTTATGTTGATTATCCCATATACAAGAATTTGCATGCTGCCAAATTTTGCCATATTTTGAAAACTATCGAAGAGGAAGTTGTATGAAGAGTATGGCACGATTAGTTGCGTACTCTCTCGAGAAGGAGGTAAACCCGACTATTTTATTTTTTCTTAATTAAAGGGTGCTTCGTGCTAAATGTATGCACCTTGATGTAATTTTCCATTTTTAGGTGTTTGATGTAAAATGTACTCCCACCATCCGTTTAACATTTGAACCAAAAACTAAGTTGTTAAATTTAAACGAAATTAAGCTTAGTTGTCAATCGGTATGAATATGCTTGGGTTTCAAGCAGAACGACCAAGTACATGGCCATATCTATATCATACTTTATGTTGATGATCTCATATCCAAAAATACGCATGCCGTTTATTTTGGGCATATTTTGAAAACAACCGAAGAGGAAGTAGTATGAAGAATACTATGTTGGGAAGGATTCGATCCAACTATTTTCCTGCTTAATTTTAGGGTGCTTCGTGCAAAATGTATGGACCTCGATGTAATTTTCTTTTTTAGGAACTTGATGTAAAATATACTCACACCGTCTAGTAAGTGATAAAATTTAAACGAATTTAAGCATATTTTTCAATGAGTGTGAACATTCTTGGATTTCCAAACGAATGACCAAGTTCATGGTCATATCTACATCATAGTTTATGTTGATGATCCCATATCCAAGAATTTGCATGCCGCCTAATTAGGCCATATTCTAGAAATAATTGTAGAGGAAGTAGTATAAAGAGTATGGCTCGATCATCTCCTCTCTCGATAAGGAGCTGAACCCGATTGTTTCCTTGCTTGATTGGAGGGTCCTTTGTGCTAAATGTATGGACCTAGATATTATTTTCCCTTATTTATGTCCTGGATATAAAATGTACTCCCACCATAAGTGTAAATTTTTAACTAGGGGAGTACAAGTAAGAGTGATAGAATGATCTTAAAATTTTTAAAAAATCTTTTTAAGCTAAGTAGGAATTTGGTACATCAAACCACCAAGAGTTTCTGAAAAATTCAAGTTCTTAGATATGCAATAACTTGGCGTGGTGGAGTTACCATACTTGATAGAAGTACATGGGTGCCTCTTGTCATAGTGAACAATATTTCCACTATTTTCCTCAAGTAAAAAAAAATATTGCCACAAGTTGTTTCCCCCTCTTGAAAAAAAAATCTGGGAGCGAGAAGACACGGAGAGCACGCAGGAGGCAGCACGAGAGCAGCGAGGAGGAGGATTTTGAAGTCTATGCAATTTCAAAGCAAAGCTGCGATTGGTTCTTGGCATGAGGTATCGAGTACACTTAGTAGTAAATTTTAGGACCTTTACTATACATGCACGCAAAATAAATTGTTTTTTCTCGCGTCAGGCACTTCTAACTTTTTATTCCGGCACGATGTCATTTGCCTTGCTATTATGCCTAGCTACCGACAGGAAAAAACATTATACCCTTAAACATGGGGCTAGCGTTGCGGGCAGAGCATTTAATAAATACATCTAATTTTCTGTTATTATTTGTTCTTTTTGCATAAGTGCCTAGGTTAACTTCCGCGTTTGGACATGCCTTGTCATGAAGACGTAGGAGTCAATCTGACAGCCACAGGAGAACATCCGGCCACCCCCCACCCCATCTTTTATTTTGGTGAGAAACCCGCCAGCCCCTCATCGTCTTCCTCTTCAGCTCCGGCCGCTTGTGTACGATCGTAGCCCTTCTCCACCCTTACAAAAAGGTAGAAACCGCCAACCATCCCCAGAAATATTTTTTAGTTCTCTTCCCCGGAACGACATCCAACAGTGTTCGTCCGTCTGGAGAGATGAAGCATAAGATATCAGAGCGCTACAGCCAGGCAATGGGATTTGACAACCTCCACTACGGACCATTGAGCAACATCACCAGTCATCGTCGATCTTATGAGCTCCACTCGCCTGGTCGCGGTATGGTTTGCATGCGTCGAGGGATTATGGAAGATCCTGCTCTTCTGTTTGGTTCTCCTACCCTACTTCACTCTGACCCACAGACATGGCGATTCGACCGTGACGAGGCGGTAAAAAGTAGTTTTGCAGGATTTTTGTAGGATTTGAATCCTTCCTATGCCTAAATCCCATAGTAATTGGAACATCTACTTGAGACCCAACTCTCGTCATGTGCGTAGCATTGAGACATGTCGTTCATGTAGGTAGTTTTCCTATGCTTTACAGTCACCTATTTTTCACTGGCAAACCTGCACATGTGACATTCTTGTGTTCTCAATCCTCTCTCATCCAAACTGAAAAGAAAAGAACGACCAGGATTGTTGATACATGTGTATTGGCCAATCAAGTCTGTCCTTATATTTCATGTGTTTGACAAACACAAGTATTCTGTAAAAAGTTGGCCATTTGGTTTACAAGAAAACAAAACATAGGATTCCTTATAAACATGGTCAAATCAAAGTCAAACCTCACGCAAGAGTATATTTATGATGTTATCTGTCTCCTGGGACCTCATTTCTTTGAACCAAATGATTTTAGAGTGCCACCACCATAGAAAAATTTCCTATTCCTACACTTTTTTTAAATCCAAACAAGACCTTTTTCTTCGGTGGGTCTGTTTGCATGAATGATTTATTCATCACGGTCTCATCAAAGCTAGATCGCCACTTTTCCCTTTGTGGAACACTTTGCATGCCCCTATATATGAAGAAAATATATTACAGGGTATTGACGCATTGCTGATGCCACCAGACGATCCAACAATATAAGCATTTGTACCAGTTGATGATGACATACCAGGAACTTGGGAAGAAGATGGATATGAAAACAAGGGTCACTGGGTTGGTGCTAGAGGAGAGTGGATTGCGATGGCAAAGCACCCGGGGCGCTGGTACCTCCAAAACGTCTACAATATGGCACGTATATTAGGGGCCTTTGTGCTAAATGTTTGGACCCCTATGTAATTTTCTATTATTTGAGGTCTTCGATGTAAACTGTAGTCCCACGACCATGCAAAATTTTTACTACAAGTAAACTCGGTAGATTTCTCTTAAAAATTTCCAAAAAACTTTTGAAGCTAACCAGGAATTTAGTACATCGAGAGCCACCGAAAGTTCTGAAAAATTCAAGTTCTTGTTGTGCATCCACATCCCGACAAAGTTGACATGGTTTTGTTAACATTCAAAATAAAAAGTACAATATTTTGTGTGTGTCGCTCTCTTATTAATTATTCTCTGGTTTCAACTCAAACTAAATGTTGAAGGTCATGCAATTATCGACATCATATGTTTATTTAGGATAGAGTTCCGACATCTGCTATATTGGGTGCATCTTGTTGTACTAATCCGTTTTGCTAGCAGGAGTTCCCAAATATCGGGAAAAAGATTATGATAATTTTCTATGTGACATGAGTGTTTTGTCTATAAAGAATGTACGAAGTATATGACTCGAAATGCTACACTCTAGTTTCAGACAGAGTGACAACCATTCTCTTACTCGCGATTCCCATGTTCCTTGAGTTTTCAAGCTTCTTATTATTAGTAAAACCCTTCCCACTTAAATTACTCAATTTATTAAGATTACCAATTTTCTGAGTGACAAGAATGTTTTTGAATTTATGGGATCAGGAAAAAATTCAATTTTCTAAGTGACAAACTCAGGATTCAAAAAACCAAATGTAAAAAAATTCAATTTGCATCTAGAAAATTTGACCTTGATTCGAAATCAATAAAAAACAAATGTAAAAACATCACACGACATCATCTAACTTGTACTACTTATCGTCAAAGATGATAATCATGAGAATTCACAACTTTCGAAAAAAAACTCCTTCAAAATATGTCCTACTATTTGTGAAAAAACTCGAGCTTCAAGCCAAATGACAAGGGTAAATAGCCATACATTGTGGTATTGTTCGATCCCATACTTTATAGGTGGTTGCATATTGGCATGGTGAACAAAAATGCTGCTAAATAATGGGAGTTTCCTAGTTTTATGAACAAAAAACCATTTTGGATTTTAGAAATGAAAATAATTAACGTTTTCCTTTAAAGTAAAGAAATTCATATCTACATCATATACTTTATGTTGATGATCATATCTAAGAATTTGGATGCCGCCATATTTTTTCCATATGTTGGAAACAATCAAAGAGGAAGTAGTATGAAGAGTATGACTCGATCAGTTGCGTGCTCTCTCGAGAAGGAGCCTAACCCGACTATTTTCCCTTCTAAATTTTAGGGTGCTTCGTGCTAAATGTACGGATCTCGTTGTGATTTTTCCATTTTTAGGTCCCTGATGTAAAACATACTTGCATCGTTCGTGTACATTTCGAACCTAAAAGTAAGTGGTAAATTTTAAATGAAATTAAGCTTAGTTATCAAAATTAGTATGAACATTCTTCGATTTCAAGCCGAACGATGAAGGTCATGGCGTTATCTACATCATACTTTATTTTGATGATCCCATATCCAAGAATTTGCATGCTGCCATATTTGGCCATATGTTGAAAACTATCGAAGAGGAAGTTGTATGAAGAGTATGGCTCGATCGGCTGCTCCTCTCTTGAGAAGGAGCCGAACCTGATAGTTTTCCCTGCTTAATTTTAGGGTGCTTCGTGCTAAATGTACGAACCTCGATGTGATTTTCCCTTTTTTGGTATTTGATGTAAAACATAATCCCATCATTCGTGTAAAATTCGAACCTAAAAGTAAGTGGTAAATTTTAAACAAATTTAAGCTTAGTTGTCACAATGAGTGTGAATATTCTTGGCTTTCAAGACGAACTACCAAGGTCATGGCACTATGTACATCATACTTTATGTTGATGTCCCATATCCAAGAATTTGCATGCTGCAAAATTTGGCCATATTTTGAAAACTATCAAAGAGGAAGTAGTATGAAGAGTCTGGCTCAGTCAGCTGCTCTCTCGAGAATGCGCCGAACCCGATTGTTTGTGTTTTTGCTTAATTTTAGGGTGCTTCGTGCGAAATGTATGGACCTCGATGTAATTTTCCTTTTTAGGAACTTGATGTAAAATATACTGCCACCGTCTAAGTAAGTAGTAAAATTTAAACGATTTTAAGCATAGTTGTCAATGAGTATGACCATTCTTGGATTTCTCACCCAACAACCAACAAGGTCATGGAAACATCTACATCATAGTTTATGTTTATGATCCCATATATAAGAATTTTCATGTCACCGAATTTGGCCATATTTTGAAATAATTTAAGAGGAAATATTATGAAGAGTATGGGTTGATAAACTCCTCTCTCAAGAAGGAGTCGAACCGAACTATTTTCCTTGTTTAATTTGAGGGTCCTTTATGCTTAATGTATGGACCTCGATGTGATTTTTTCTTGTTTATGTCCTTGATGTAAAATGTACTCCCACCATTAGTATAAAATTTTAACTAGAGGAGTACAAGTAAATGCGATATATTTATCTTAACATTTTCAAAAAAAATTCTAAGCTAACTAGGAATTCAGTACACCAAAACCACCGATAGTTTCTGAAAAATTCAAGTTCTTAGCTATGCAAGAACTTAGCGTGGTCGAGCTACCATACTTAGTACAAGTACATGGGTGCCTCTTGGCATGGTGAACAATATTTCCAATATTTTCCTCAAAGAAAAACAATACTACCACAAGGAGTTTCCCTGGTTGAAAAAAATCTAGAAGAGAGAAGAGTCGGAGAGCACGCAGGAGGCAGCGCGATAGCAGCGAAGAGTAGGATTTCAAGGTTGTGTGATGTCAGAGCAAAGCTGCGATGGGTTCCTGACACGAGGTACATAGTATAGACGTAAAACAAATTGTGTTTTATCTCTTCTTCACTTTGTCATCAACATCCCCACACCCCGGCTATCTGATCTCTCCCCCGTCCAATACGTGGCACTGGGCACATGCGTTTGACTTGCCTTGTTTTTCCATTTCACACCATGCGGGACCTTCAGCATGTTGGTTCGAAAGTGCAGAGCTTTTTTGTGTGTGTGAAGAAAATATAGTAGTACGGTATGGCTCAGTTGCTCGCTGGAGAGGGAGCAGACCAAACTGCTTTTTTTTGCTTAATTTTAGGGGCCATTGTGCTTAATGTTTGGACCTCTAAGTCATTTTATATTATTTGAGGTCTTCGACGTAAACTGTAGTCCCACCGAACATGCCAAATTTTTACTACAAGTAAGCTCGGTAGGTTCCTCTTAAAATTTTCCAAAAAACTTTTGAAGCTAACCAGGAATTTAGTACATCAAAAGCCACCGAAAGTTCTAAAAAATTCAAGTTCTTGCTGTGCACCCGCATCTCGACAAAGTTGACATGGTTTTGTTAACATTCAAAATAAAAAGTACAATATTTTTTGTGCGGTGTTCTCTTATTAATTATTCTCTAGTTTCAACTCAAACTAAATGATGAAGGTCTTGCCCTTATCGACATCATATGTTTATTTAGGATAGATTTTCGACATCTACTATATTGGGTGCATATGGTTGTACTAATCCGTTTTGCTAGCAGGAGTTCCCAAATATTGGGAAAAAGTTTATGACAATTTTCCGTGCGATATGAGTGTTTTGTCTACAAAAAATGTACAAAGTCTATGACTCTAAATGCTACACTCTAGTTTCAGACAGAGTGGACGACCATGCTCTTAATCACGATTCGCAAGTTCCTAATGTTTTCAAGCTTCTTATTATTAGTAAAACCTTGCCCACTTAAATTACTCAATTTATTAAGATTACCAATTTTCTAAGTGACAAGAATGTTTTTCAATTTATAGGATTAGGAAAAAATTCAATTCTCTAAGTGACAAACTCAGGCTTCGAAAAAATTGAATGTAAAAAAATTTCAATTTGCATCTAGAAAAATTTGACCTTGATTCGAAATAAAAAAAAATGAAAAAAACATCGCACGACGTCCTATGACTTGTACTACTTTACGTCAAAGATGATAATCATGAGAATTCACAACTTTCAAAAAAACAAACTCCAAAATATGTCCTGGCATGTATGAACATTATCGGGCTTTAGGCCAAAAATGTAGGGTTAATGGACATACTTTGTGGTAATATTCGATCCCAAACTTTGTAGGTGGGTGCATCTTGGCATGGTGAACAAAAATTCTACTAAATCATGGGATTTTCCAAGTTTTATGAACAAAAACCATTTTGGAATTCATAAATGAAAATAATTAGTGTTTTCCTTTAAATTAAAGAAATTCATATCTACATCATATACTTTATGTTGATGAACTCATATCCAAGAATTTGCATGCCACCAAATTTTTCCATATGTTTAAAATAATTGAGGAGGAAGTAATATAAAGAGTATCGCACGATCAGTCGCGTACTCTCTCGAGAAGGAGCCGCACCCGACTGTTTGCCCTGCTTAATTTTAGGGTTCTTCATTCTAAATGTACAAACCTTGATGTAATTTTCCTTTTTTTGGTGTTTGATGTAAAACATACTCTCATCATTTGTGTAAAATTCAAACCAAAAAGTAAGTCGTAACTTTTAAACGAATTTAAGCTTATTTGTCATAATGAGTGTGAACATTCTTGGATTTCAAGCCGAACGACCGAAGTCATGGCGTTATCTACATCATACTTTATATTGATTATCCCATATCCAAGAATTTGCATGCTGACAAATTTGGCCATATTTTGAAAAGTATCGAAGAGGAAGTTGTATGAAGAGTATGACACGATTAGTTGCGTACTCTGTCGAGAAGGAGCCGAACCCAACTATTTTCTTTTTGCTTAATTAAAGGGTGCTTCGTGCTAAATGTATGGACCTTGATGTAATTTTCCATTTTTAGGTGTTTGATGTAAAATGTACTCCCACCATCCGTTTAACATTTGAACCAAAAAGTAAGTTGTTAAATTTAAACGAAATTAAGCTTAGTTGTCAATCAGTATGAACATTCTTGGGTTTCAAGCAGAACGACCAAGTACATGGCCATATCTACATCATACTTTATGTTGATGATCTCATATCCAAAAATATGCATGCCGTTTATTTTGGGCATATTTTGAAAACAACCGAAGAGGAAGTAGTATGAAGAGTATTATGTTGGGAAGGAGTCGATCCAACTATTTTCCTGCTTAATTTTAGGGTGCTTCGTGCAAAATGTTTGGACCTCGATGTAATTTCCTTTTTAGGAACTTGATGTAAAATGTACTCACACCGTTTAGTAAGTGATAAAATTTAAACGAATTTAAGCATGTTTTTCAATGAGTGTGAACATTCTTGGATTTCCAACCGAATGACCAAGGTCATGGTCATATCTACATCATAGTTTATGTTGATGATCCCATATCCAAGAATTTGCATGCCGCCTAATTAGGCCATATTCTAGAAATAATTGTAGAGGAAGTAGTATAAAGAGTATGGCTCGATCATCTCCTCTCTCGATAAGGAGCTGAACCTGATTGTTTCCTTGCTTTATTGGAGGGTCCTTTGTGATAAATGTATGGACCTCGATATGATTTTCCCTTATTTATGTCCTGGATATAAAATGTACTCCCACCATCAGTGTAAATTTTTAACTAGGGGAGTACAAGTAAAAGTGATAGAATGATCTTAAAATTTTCCAAAAATCTTTTTAAGCTAAGTAGGAATTCGGTACATCAAACCACCGAGAGTTTCTGAAAAATTCAAGTTCTTAGCTATGCAAGAACTTGGCGTGGTGGAGTTACCATACTTGATAGAAGTACATGGGTGCCTCTTGTCATAGTGAACAATATTTCCACTATTTTCCTCAAACAAAAAATATTGCCACAAGTTGTTTCCCCCTATTGAAATAAATCTGGGAGCAAGAAGAGACGGAGAGCACGCAGGAGGCAGCACGAGAGCAGCGAGGAGGAGGATTTTGAAGTCTATGCAATTTCAAAGCAAAGCTGCGATTTGTTCCTAGCATGAGGTACCGAGTACACTTAGTAGTAAATTTTAGGACCTTTACTATACATGCACGCAAAACAAATTATGTTTTCTCGCATCAGGCACTTCTAACTTTTTATTCCGGCATGATGTCATTTGCCTTGCAATTATGCCTAGCTACCGACAGGAAAAAACATTATACCTTAAACATGGGGATAGCGTTGCGGGCCGGAGCATTTAATAAATACATCTAATTTTCTGTTATTATTTTTCCTTTTTGCATAAGTGCCTAGGTTAACTTCCGCGTTTGGACATGCCTTGTCATGAAGACGTAGGAGTCAATATGACAACCATAGGAGAACTTCCGGCCACCCCCCACCCCATCTTTTGTTTTGGTGAGAAACCCGCCAGCCCCTCATCGTCTTCCTCTTCTGCTCCGTCCGCTTGTGTACGATCGTAGCCCTTCTCCACCCTTACAGAAAGGTAGAAACCGCCAACCATCCCCACAAATATTTTGCAGTTCGCTTCCCTGAAACTACATCCAGTAGTGTTCGTCCGTCTGGAGAGATGAAGCATAAGATATCAGAGCGCTACAGCCAGGCAATGGGATTTGACAACCTCCACTATGAACCATTGAGAAACATCACCAGTCGCGTCGATCTTTTAAGCACCACTCGCCTGGTCAAGGTATGGTTTGCATGCGTCGAGGGGTTGTGGAAGATCCTGCTCTTCTGTTTGGTTCGCCTACCCTACTTCACTCTGACCCACAGACATGGCCAGTCGACCGTGACGAGGAGGTAAAAAGCAGTTTTGCAGGATTTTTGTAGGATTTGAATCCTTCCTATGCCTAAATCCAATAGTAATTGGAACATCTACTTGAGACCCAACTCTCATCATGTGGGTAGCATTGAGACATGTCGTTCATGTAGGTAGTTTTCCTATGTTTTACAATCACCTATTGTTCACCGGCAAACCTGCACATGTGACATTCTTGTGTTCTCAATCTTCACTCATCCAAACTGAAAAGAAAAGAACAACCAGGATTGTTGATACATGTGTATTGGACAATCAAGTCTGTCCTTATATTACATGTGTTTGACAAACACAAGTATTTGTAACAAGTTGGCCATTTGGTTTACAAGAAAATAAAACATAGGATTCCTTATAAACATGGTCAAATCAAAGTCAAACCTCACACAAGAGTATATTTATGATGTTATCGTGTCTCCTGGGACCTCATTCCTTTGAACCAAATGATTTTACAGTGCCACCACCATAGAAAAATTTCCTATTCCTACACTTTTTTTAAATCCAAACAAGACCTTTTTCTTCGGTGGGTCTGTTTGCATGAATGATTTATTCATCACGGTCTCATCAAAGCTAGATCGCCACTTTCCCCTTTGTGGAACACTTTGCATGCCCCTAGATATGAAGAAAATCGATTACAGGGTATTGACGCATTGCTGATGCCACCAGAAAATCCAACAATAGAAGCATTTGTACCAGTTGATGATGACATACCAGGAACTTGGGAAGAAGATGGATATGAAAACAAGGGTCACTGGTTGGTGCTAGAGGAAAGTGGATTGAGATGGCAAAGCACCCGGGGCGCTGGTACCTCAAAAACGTCTACAATATGGCACGCATTGAGCTGCCACCTGTGCAGGGTGTTAATATTCATCCATGCACTGCCCAGGTTTCCCCCGGGCCCCCATGCACTTACAGATACAAGCAAGCGAGTATCGAACTACTGAAGATACAAATAAAAAGTTGTAGGGTACGCAGCATAGAAAACAAAAAATTCCTACGATGGGAACAACTATGTACCAAGATCTATCTACTAGATACAAACAATGGGCAGATGTATATCCGTATATAACATACCCTTGAAGAACGAC
Organism: Avena sativa; assembly: GCA_916181665.1. Lineage (NCBI taxonomy): Eukaryota > Viridiplantae > Streptophyta > Magnoliopsida > Poales > Poaceae > Avena > Avena sativa. The sequence continues at coordinate 145,191,639 of OV702280.1, forward strand.
AAATCTTAACGAGTTAAACTCGTGGTTGATGTAGACAATCTCTTGCAAATCACAAGATCGAGAGGAAGTCCTAGCGCCGCAAATCAGCAGCGCATCCGTGCTCGCACACACGTCCGAGGCACCGAGCAACCTCCGCCTCCTCGCTCTAGCGATGCAGCGGAAGCACAACTCTTTCTTGCCGAACAGCCACCGGGAACATGTATCTCGCTAGTCCGAGACCATGGGGGATAAATTCTAGAGGGGGAGAGAGATCCTTCATGAGGAGGTGTGAGTGAGAAGTGAGGAGAGGGTGCCTTTTATAGAGAAGGTGGGAACCCCAAGGGGGTGGCCGGCGCATGGGGCTGCCCCCTTGCCCTCCCCTCTTCATGTGGGTGGACACTCCACTCACAAAATTCCTTTAAATTCCCTCCAATCAAAATCGCACTCAAACTTGCTATTAAATTTCCACCAAATTTAATGCAAACTATCATTAAATAAAACTCTTTTTATTTATTCAGAATTTTGTCAATTACTTTAATGACAAAAATTCACATATAACCCCTTCCTAGAATTCTATTTCACATGCAAAAACACTTTCTGCAATTTCACCCGAAAACCTGTTTCGGTATCTAGTGAAATAAATTCATGCGCTTGTTATTATTTTCGGCATGACACTTTTGCTCCCATTGGATGTCGGTGTCTCTTAAGTGTGTCACCCTACGGTTCGCGAATAATGCGGACATGATAGAGACCCCTCTCGGATCAATAATCAGAAGCGGGATCTGGAGACCCATACTGACTCCCACATATTCAATGATGACTTTCTTGTGATCGTCGGAACCTTTTATGCTAGTATCTTAATCCCTTTGTTTCGCGATATATTACATGTACGAGATTTGACCATCGGTATCTCCATACCTAGTTTTATATCATTACTGACATGCACTCTTTTCTCGTTCCCGTGATATAACATTCTAGTGATCAAATCACTTTCTTGCAAGCTAACCAATGTGACATCACCGAGAGGGCCCAGAGTATATCTATGTGTCATCGGGATGAACAAATTCCACTCTCGATCCATGGGCCTCAACATAACACTTTATTAGTTCTGAACCCATCTTTATAATCACCCTGTTATGTGTGACGTTTGATGTTATCAAGAAACTCTTTCGGTGTTAGTGATTGACATGATCTCATGGTCCAAGGATTAAGATTACTTCGTAAGTTGTTATAGCAATATAAACTCAATGACTTTGATCGTAATGCTATACTTCGGATGAATGTTCATCACACCATTACACTAATGTTGTGATCCCGTTATTAACAACATCCAATGTCCATGATCAGGAAACCTTGATCATCTTGTTAATCAACGAGCTAGTTTATGAGAGAGGCATAACTAGGAACTTTCTATTTGTTTATTAAACACACATGTATTAACGTTTCCGTATTAATACAATTATAGCATGTAAAATAAACATCTATCATATACTTGGAATACACATAATAAACACTTTATTATTGCCTCTCATGGCATATTTCCTTCAGTCTCCCACTTGCACTAGAGACAATAATCTAGTTACAAAGTGATGAATCTAACACCCATGGAGTTCCTGTGTTGATCATGTTTTGCTCTAGGAGAGTTTTAGTCAATGGATCTGCTACATTGAGATCCGTGTGTACTTTACAAATCATTATATCTCCATCCTTGACATGCTCGCGGATGGAGTGAAACCGGCGCTTAATATGCTTGGAATTCTTATGAGACCTTGGTTCTTTGGCATTGGCAATGGCACCATTGTTGTAACAATAGATCACCATTGGGTCCAACGCGCTTGCAGCCACACCTAGTTCGGATATGAACTCCTTCATCCAAACTGCTACCTGAGCCGCTTCCGAAGAAGCAACATATTCGGCCTCCGTTGTTCATCCCACCACCACAGGTTGTTTGGAACTCCTCCAACTAACCGCTCCGCCATTCATGAGAAGTACGTATCCGGATTGAGACTTAGAGTCATCCGAGTCGGTGTCAAAGCTTGTGTCGACATAAAACTTAGCGACGAGCTCTTCTTCACCTCCGTACACAAGAAACATATCCTTAGTTCTTCGTAAGTACTTAAGGATATTCTTGACCGCTATCCTGTGTTCCGAACCTGGATCCGATTGGTACCTACTAGTCAAACTAATAGCATGTGCCACATCCGGTCTTGTAATAGCATGGCATACATTATAGAGCCTATGGATGAAGCATTGGGGACTTTGTAAATTATCTCTCTTTCTTCCGCCATAGCCGGACTTTGAGTCTTACTCAATGTCTTGCCTTGCAACATAGGTAAGAATCCCTTCTTACTTCCATCCATTTTAAACTTCTTTAAAATCTTATCAAGGTATGTACTTTGCGATAGCCCTATTAGGCGCCTAGATCTATCTCTATAGATCTTTATGCCTAATATGTATGACGCTTCACCTAGGTCCTTCATTGAAAATTTGCTGTTTAGATAACTTTTAACACTGTTTAAAAGATCTATATCATTTCCGATCAATAATATGTCATCCAAATATAATATCAGAAATGCCACATTGCTCCCACTCACTTTCTTGTAAATACAAGCTTCTCCATAAGTCTGGACAAATCCAAACTCTTTGATCACCTCATCAAAGAGGAGATTCCAACTTCGTGATGCTTGCTTCAATCCATAGATGGATCGCTGATGCCTGCACACCTTGTTAGCATCCTTAGGATCGACAAAACCCTTTGGTTGTATCATATACAACTCTTCTTCAATATTACCATTGAGAAACGCGGTTTTGACATCCATCTCCATATCTCATAATCGAAATATGCAACAATTGCTAACATAATCCTAACTGACTTTAGCATCACTACGGGAGAAAATGTCTCATCGTAGTCAACTCCTTGAATATGTCGAAACCCCTTTGCGACAAGTCGAGCTTTATAGACAGTCACATTACCATCAGCATCAGTTTTCCATTTGAAAATCCATTTGTTCTCCACGGCCTTTCGGTCGTGAGGTAATTCCACCAAGTTCCAAACTTGATTTTCATACATGGATTCCATCTCGGATTTCCTGGCTTCTAATCATTTGTTGGAATCCGGGCTCATCACCGCTTCTTCATACGTCGCAGGGTCATCAATTTCATGAACCATGAAATTCATAACAGGGTTTCCGTACAGCTCGGGAGCTGCACGCGTCCTGCTAGACCTACGAGGTTCGGTAGTACTCTCTTTAGGAGTTTCATGATCATTATCATTAGTTCCCTCTTCAACTGGTGAAGCCAACTCCGGAACAACTTCCGGTTCTGAGCTACTCGCCATACTTTGAAGAGAAGGTTCAATAACCTCTTCGAGTTCTACCTTCCGACTACTCACACCTTTCTAGAGAAACTCTTTCTCTAGAAAGGATCCATTCTTGGCAACAAAAACCTTGCCCTCGGATATGTGATAGAAGGAATACCCAATTTTTTCCTTAGGGTATCCTATGAAAACGCATTTTTTCCGCTTTGGGTTCGAGTTTATCCGGTTGAAGTTTCTTCACATAAATATCGCATCCCCAAACTTTAAGAAATGACAGCTTAGGTTTGTTTCCAAACCACAATTCATACAGTGTCTTTTCAACGGATTTAGATGGTGCCCGATTTAAAGTGAATGAAGTAGTTTCTAGTGCATAACCCCGAAATGACAACGACAAGTTCGTTAGAGACATCATAGATCGAACCATATCCAATAAAGTACGATTACATCGTTCCGACACACCATTTCACTGTGGTGTTTCGGCAGGTGTGAGTTGTGAAATAATTCCACACTCTTTCATGTGAGTGATAAACTCGTAACTTAGATACTCACCACCACGGTCGGACCGTAGAAATTTGATCTTTCTATTACAATGATTTTCCACTTCATTCTGAAATTCCTTGAACTTTTCAAAGGTTTCAGACTTGTGTTTCATCAAGTAGATATGACAGTATCTACTCAAATCATCCGTGAAAGTAACAAAATAATGATATCCACCTCGCGCCGACACACTCATTGGACCACATACATCAGAATGTATGATTTCCAATAAATCTGTCGCCCGTTCCATTGAACCAGAAAACGGCGTTCTAGTCATCTTGCCAAAAGGCATGGCTCACATGTATCAAATGATTCAAAATCAAGTGATTCCAAAAGTCCATCTGAATGGATCTTCTTCGTGCTTTTAACGCTAATATGACCTAGACGGTAGTGCCACATATATGCGGATATATCATCATTAAGTTTAATCCTTTTAGCATCAACATTATGAATATGTGTAAGATTATTATCGAGATACAAAAGAAATAAACCATTCATCATCGGTGCATGACCATAAAAGATTGAATTCATATAAATAGAACAACCATTGTTCTCGGATTTAAATGAATAACCACTTCGCATCAAACACGATCCAGATACAATGTTCATGCTCAGTGCAGGCACCAGATAACAATTATTCAAGTTTATTACTAATCACGACGGCAAGTGGAGAGGTAGCGTTCCGACGGCGATCACATAAACCCTTGATCCATTTCCGACACGCATCTTGACCTCACCCCTTGCTAGCGGTCGCTTGTTCCGTAGCCCCTGATTCGAGTTACAAGTATTAGCAACTGAACCGGTATCAAATACCCAGGTGCTACTACGAGCACTATTAAAGTACACATCAATAACATGTATATCATATATAGCTTTGTTTCCCTTCCGGCCTTCTTGTCTGCCAAATACTTGGGGCAGTTGCGCTTCCAATGGCCAGTCCCCTTACAATAGTAGCACTCGGTATCAGACTTAGGTCCAGCTCGGGGTTTCATTTCAGGCACGACAACCGGCTTGCCTCCCTTACTTCCCTTCCGTTTTCCCTTCTTGTCTTTCTTGAAACCAGTGTTCCTATTGATCATCAACACTTGATGTTCCTTTTTTTATCTCCACTTCTGCAGTTTTAAGTATTGACAGAAGCTCGGGGAGAGACTTCTTCATGCCTTGCATATTATAGTTCATCACAAAGCTCTTATATCTAGGTGGCAGAGACTGCACAACACGATGGATGCCTACGTCAATGGGAATTGATATTCCCAAAGACACAACCTTATCGGTGTAACCTGACATCTTGAGTACATGCTCACTTATGGATTTGTGCTCTTCCATCATGCAGCTAAAGAACTTTTCTGAAGCATTGTAGCTCTCTACAACAGCATGTGTGTCGAAAATCATTTTCAACTCACCCATTGTATCAAATGCATTGTCGTTTTCGAAACTCTTTCGAAGTTCTGGCTCTAGCCCATACAATATGCCACAATGAACTAAGTTGTGGTCCTCCTGACGAGTCTAATAGACATTCTTCTCCTCGTCAGGGTCATGCTCAAAAGGTGGGGGGCCTAGCAGCGCCTCTAGCACATATTGCTTTTGTGCAGCAGAGAGGAGAATCCTCAAATTCATGGTCCATTCGGTAAAGTTGCTACCATTCTTTGCAAGTTTCTCTTTCTCCATGAACACATTGAAATTAAAAGCAGGTGGTGCCATTTATAACAGAATTTGTAAAGTTTAGACTAAGTTTATGATAGATTGAGTTCAACTAATCCACATTACGAATGAACTCCCACTCAAAAACGACATCCCTCGTGTCTTTTTGGTGATTACATGAACCAAATCCACTACACCAAGTCCAATCATCACGTGAGTCGGTGTAGATTCAAAAGGCGAGCATCAAATGGGCATCATATCTACTATATGACTCATGCTTAACCTTTCGGTCCGTGTTCCGAGGCCATATCTATACATGCTAGGCTCGCCAAGTAAGAACCTTACTATTCGCATGTGTAAATGTCTTACACCCGAAATATGGTCGTGGATCCAAGAACACCCGATCATCACGTGATGTCTTGGAGCGACGAAAACATAATCGGTGCATACTAAAGGAAGAACACATTCTTATCTTGATACTTAAATGAGGGATCATCTTATTATGCTAATAAAATGCCAAACAAGCAATATAAGATGCTATCAAACATCACATGTTTATTAGTGGAATGATATGGTTCCCGCATATGATCTCTATCATGTGCATCGTGGTATGATCATTATCATACATTTATGTGTAAGGCCAAGGTCTATGGAACTTACACGCTATGTGTGTTGTAAGAGTATCATCTCATACTTCTACTTACAACATCACCATATCATAACACTAGCCCAGCAACAATCTAAACTAGACGCCTCTAATTTATCCATTGCAAATTTTACGTGACTTAGGGCTTTCGACATAGAACCGTTCATACCTACGAACATGAACCATAACGAGGATAACCAAATTGTTGACAACTCGTTGCAAAATAGATATTGACTATAGTAGGAGAGACAGACACCCGCTAGCCACTTATGCAAACTAGTGGCATGTCAAGCGTGGAACAGGTATCATGTGCGTGGACATGTAAAGTTTGTCCGGGGCGCTTCATCCCACTATGCCACCAATATCCAAAATTACAACTAAGGATCAACAACATGATCATCATCGCCCACATACTCATATGTGTACTACCCGTGTAAAGCATCTACGCATAGATCCGGCTCTGATACCACTGTAGGGCTCGCAGCATAGAAAACAAAAAAATTCCTACGATGGGAACAACTATGTACCAAGATCTATCTACTAGATACAAACAACGGGCGGATGTATATCCGTAGAGAACATACCCTTGAAGACCGACAAAGTTTAACGAGTTAAACTCATGGTTGATGTAGACGATCTCTTGCCGATCTCAAGATCGAGGGGAAGTCCTAGCGCCGCAAATCAGCAGCGCATCTGTGCTCGCACACACGTTCGAGGCACCGAGCAACCTCCGCCTCCTCGCTCTAGAGATGCAGCGGAAGCACAACTCTTTCTTGTCGAATAGCCACCGGGAACATGTATCTCGCTAGTCCGAGACCATGGGGGATAAATTCTAGAGGGGGAGAGAGATCCTTCATGAGTAGGTGTGAGTGAGAAGTGAGGAGGGGGTGCCTTTTATAGAGAAGGTGGGAACCCCAAGGGGGTGGCCGGCGCATGGGGCTGCCCCCTTGCCCTCCCCTCTTCATGTGGGTGGACACTCCACTCACAAAATTCCTTTAAATTCCCTCCACTCAAAACCCCACTCAAACTTGCTATTAAATTTCCACCAAATTTAATGCAAACTCTCATTAAATAAAACTCTTTTTATTTATTCAGAATTTTTTCAATTACTTTAATGACAAACATTCACATATAACCCCTTCCTAGAATTCTATTTCACATGCAAAAACACTTTCTGCAATTTCACCCGAAAACCTGTTTCGGTATCTAGTGAAATAAATTCATGCGCTTGTTATTCTTTCTGGCATGAAACTTTTGCTCCAATTGGATGTCGGTGTCTCTTAAGTGTGTCACCCTACGGTTCGCGAATAATGCAGACATGATCGAGACCCCTCTCGGATCAATAATCAGAAGCGGGATCTGGAGACCCATACTGACTCCCACATATTCAATGATGACTTTCTTGTGAACGTCGGAACCTTTTATGCTAGTATCTTAATCCCTTTGTTTCGCGATATATTACATGTTCGATATTTGACCATCGGTATCTCCATACCTAGTTTTATATCGTTACTGACATGCACTCTTTTCTCGTTCCCGTGATATAACATTCTAGTGATCAAATCACTTTCTTGCAAGCTAACCAATGTGATATCACCGAGAGGGCCCAGAGTATATCTATGTGTCATGGGGATGAACAAATTCCACTCTCGATCCATGGGCCTCAACATAACACTTTATTAGTTATAAACCCATCTTTATAATCACCCTGTTACGGTGTGACTTTTGATGTTATCAAGAAACTCTTCCAGTGTTAGTGATTGACATGATCTCATGGTCCAAGGATTAGGATTACTTCGTAAGTTGTTAAAGCAATATAAACTCGATGAATTTGATCATAATGCTATACTTCGGATGAATGTTCATCACACTATTACATTAATGTCGTGATCCCGTTATTAACAACATCCAATGTCCATGATCAGGAAACCTTGATTATCTTGTTAATCAACGAGCTAGTTTATGAGAGAGGCATAACTAGGAACTTTCTGTTTGTTTATTAAACACACATGTATTAACGTTTCCGTATTAATACAATTATAGCATGCAAAATAAATATCTATCATATACTTGGAATACACATAATAAACACTTTATTATTGCTTCTCAGGGCATATTCCCTTCAAAAGTATATTGTACAGATTTGACAGCCAATGGTACTACAGGGCGATGGCGGTGTTTGCAAAATTCATTGCTACCATAGATTTTCCTTATGACAGTGACTGGACTATCCTTCGGAACGACTATCTTGCACCAGCAAAGTATGTCAGTTCCATTGCGGTAACTATATCCACTGGTCGTATTGATCACGTAAACGCGGTGATTGAGCCGCGAGGAGATGGTCTGGTCTAGGAACCGACCAAGTGGAGTGAGTGTCATTATCTAAAAGTAAAATTTATAAATTACTTACAACTCCATTGTTAGTGATAATTTTGCTAACTGAAATACACATAGAGGTATACTTGCAGGTCCCCGTGTCATACAGGCTCCAGTAATTGAAGAGCCAGGAAACGTCCAAGCTGGTGACGATGCTGAGGCTGGAGATATTGCATCATGCAGCTGGTACTTGGCAGACTCGGGCTAGGGCTAGCTGTCCTGTGGATTCACACCAGGGATGCATGAACCAGCAGCCATGGTGATCCAGTTTCATACATGGGTAGAGAGCTTCTCTCTTATACCTTGCTCCGCTGCCACGTTTTCATCAGGGCCTTTGATTGGGATGACCCTGTAGCACCGGACTGGATCAGAAGGAACAATATTGATGGGAGATCAGTGTTTGTCAGAATCAACCATCCATTAGTCCTTGACCCCCTCGAAACCCCGAACATGCTAATGTCGATGCTGATGAAGCTCTGCCAGTGTTCAAGGCAGACTGTGTGTTTGCTACACACGTCCTCTCCCAACATCGCCCACAGCCAATTCCAGATTGAAGTCGCATGCACGTCAATGGGGGGCCTGCCATATGTTCATCACTTAACTACACAGAAGATGAACATAGGGAGCAAATGATTGAGGCACCAATGTGGTTCGTGTCAACCCTACCTCGAGCTTTCTGAAGTTTGACCAAGATGCAGAAAAGCATATTAACAACACTCGCAACATCATTTCTATAGCTAGTATTACTCACCATGTAATTTACAATGCTATGTACGTATTACTTTCATATTGTATTGTAGTATCAACATGCAACATCATATCCAGTATTTCATGTAGGAACCTTGTAATATATTTTGGTATTTATATGTTTGATGTTTCCCTATGCGAGCACTCAAGCTGCCATGCCCAATTTTCTACAGTAGGTCTAGTAGTACTATATAGGTGGCCGTTCGATTTGCTTTGTCCACAACATTCGTATGACCTCGTTGCGTTTATTCCCTCACCAGACCCAGCCCCATCTCCAGATCTCTCTCACGCGCACTCCTTATCTCTCTACTTTTATCGCCATTGCGCTTCACTCCATTGACGACCACCACTGCCGAAACTTACTTGTCTTAGGCGGGTCGAAGGTGGGTGGTAGCCCCTGCAACCTCATCTATAGAGTCGTCGCATCCCTCACGCATCCTGGTGGCAGTGCGGTATGTACATAATCCCCGAAACCATTGATCTTGATGATGAGATGTGGTCAAGCTTTTATTGGTGGTAGGTTAACATTGGTTTGGTGTTGAGTACTAGTAGTTCTCGTCTAGTAGTACACGTTGGTTAACATTGGTTTAGTGTTGAGTACTAGCAGTTCTCATCTAGTAGTACAGGTTGGTTAACATTGGTTTGGTGTTGAGTACTAGTAGTTCTCATCTAGTAGTATAGTTTTACACATGCAATCAAGTTCTGGGGCTAGATCTACGATGAATTGTAATAATAAGTTCAAATTTTGTAGTATTGATCGATCCATGACTGATGATGGTTTTGGAGGCCACTCGACATGTTTTGGTTGATTGGTCTTAGGGGCGTAGTTCCCTTTAACCTGGGAAATTGAGGGCAGCAGCTGCCCTACCCTGATTTTTGCCAAAATTTCAAGTATATGTATGCATCTCTAGCATCGGCAGCAAATAGAGCTCATCATGTTCATCCGTTCTTCTATTCGTGGGGTGTTCCGTATCTGTACGAATCGATTATGGACTTCTAGCTATAGTTAAGACTTTGTGTAGTACTTGGATTAGAAAATTACTCCACTTTAGTACTTTCTTAGTTGATCTTTATATTATACTCTACTCCCTCCACCCCCCGGAATAAGGCCTCCTTGTTTTGCATGTTTTTTTTCTACCAAAATGTACTCTAAATATATAAAAAATGTTGGTACCAAACTAGCATTGTTTAAAAGTGTTTTTAATATGAAAACAATAGTACTAATTATGAACAATATAATCAAAATATAGTTGCACATCTTTTTGGTCAACGAATAATGTATTTCACAATTATTTACAGCTAGTAGAGACATTATCTGAACACCCCATTTTCTTGTAGTGTTCGGGCAAGAAGCTCAAGGTTTGAGAGACTCATCATCGAAGAAGAAAGGATAGCCCTATGCAATCCGGATGGGGGGCGATCCAGGAACACCCACGTGGAGAACACATGTGACGAGTTTTGCAAGATGTTGTTAATACCAGGTGGGTTATACGTGCGGAGCATACCTAGCACCTTTTTGCCAATGTTTGGCGGTGAGTATCCGGACGCCATCAAGCTGAAGATTTGCAAAGCCTACATATGGGATGTCGACCTAACGAAGCAAGATGGAAAGTTTATCCTTGACGAAGGATGGCTAGATTTTGCCAATGCACATGTATTAAATGTAAGATACTTTCTAGTATTCAAGAAGCTTGCCACCACATCCTGTAAGGTTATCACCCATCATTTAATCAACAATTTACTAGTATATAGTAGGTGTATTAATGCGGTGATAGTCCGCTTTTAATTATAACTATTCTGTAAAGAGGTGGTCTATGACTATACCCCTCTAGTGATGCATTGTGTTGGAACAATGTGATACTTGATTGCACTAGGCTCTAATGTGCAAGTATTTACTGTACTATGTTTGCAGCAAACCAAACTTCTAGTGTACTACTTCTAGTAGTGGCAGAGCCATAGCCCGTCATGCCCGCGCTCAACTAGTTAACTCCACTGAAATACTATAAGAAAACTAAGATAGAAAGAGGATATTTATCGGGCAAACACTCAACTAATCAACTGTATCTATACTCTTTGCCCATGCTTAAATTATGAGCTAGCTCTGCCACTGACTGGTAGTATTGTACCACCTCTGTTCCACATTATGATTCTTTTTAGAAAACTAATACTGCTAGTAGTAGTAGTTCCTGTACAAGTGTACTACTACTAGGTACTGTACGCACTAGTATTTTTTAGGAATATAAGAGCTATAAATAAACATCATATGGTCAAACAAGACAGTATTAACTAGTCGGCATGCATAGCAGCGTGCCAGCCTTGCTAGCTGTAATGCCCTAGGATGTGACATGATTAATTTAGTGCACGGTAGCGTGCCAGCCTAACTTATAATTTAGTCAAATGTAGCATGCCAGCAAAGCTATATTCGTTGTCATGTATGCAGCTCTAGAGGGCTTGCAAAAAAAAATAACTTATTCAAAGACTAGAGCCATCCCATCTTCCCTAACATGGACAAGTTTCAAGAGTGAGATAGCACAACTAAATCTTCTTGTGATGATCCCAATGTTAAGATAGGTAACATCATACAAATTAATTATTATATATTGATGACAGACTCAATTTGTTTGGGGAGAGATGGAACGAAGTTGCGGTAATGTATACCTATTTTCAATGTACGTTGCTAACATAGTGGGCCTACAGCCGACGGTGTGACAAGGAAAGCTTAACAGGCAGGAAACAAAGCACTGTGTATTCTGTATGACCCGGCCAGCACTTGGGATGTGTTATGATGTGTATTTTGTACGGAGGTTTGGTATTGCTAATCTATTTTGTAGTAACACATATATACTGGTATTTGTTCAGATCGACCGATCGAGTGCAGAATATGCTCTCTGTTTCCTTTTGAATCATGGCCTTGCTACAACTATTGAAAACAACTATTGAGTTTCATCCTCCGCGTTGCTGAATCTGTCATTTCTTTTGGCAATTGTCTGTACTGCTGAATTGGTCACTTTGAAATGCTGCTGAATTTGTCAAGTGCTGTTGAATATGAACTGAGAATCTGCCGATGTTTCTCTAGTCTTATTATGTACTGCCGAATCTGTCAAATCCTACTTACTAAAGTGTTTTCTATAACTAATACTTATGTACTAGTACTAGTTTAGATCAAGTGTAGTAGTTAGTCTTGCTTTTGTTTTGAATCATGGTCTTGTCTCAATCTAGATGAGACTTGGGAATTTTGGGTTGCATCGGTGTCACACAGGAATTGATGTGTGAAGAAGATACTCAAAGCAGACTCGATCGTCAGTTTTGCATGATCCAATGCTCGAGTGTGTTTGGAGAAAAGGGCAAACTGATCGATCGGGCGACAATATTTTAAGAGCTAAAACAAGAACTTGTTCTCTCTGTACTCCTATTGTATTTCAGTGTATGTATTGCTGAATCGCTCACTTTGAAATGTTGTTGAATTGGTCAAGTGCTGATGAATGTGAACTCCGAATCTATCGATAATTTTTCTATCTTATTCTATACTATAGAGTTTATATAAATATCTGGCAAAAAGAATTATCGATTTCTTTCCCTTCCTCTCTAAGATCTTTGTTTCGAATCCGGCCGAGCCACAACAAAGCAATTTTTATATACCAGGAGAAGAAATCTAGCTTATTCGGGGTATAAGGGGACTGCTGACCACAGCCCAGGGAAATTTGAGAAACGAGTCCATGAAGAATAGCCAATGTAGAACAGCCCATGTAGAATAGCTAAACTCTTTTTAATTCGGCCTTTTGGGCATTGCCCCCACCTCTCAATATTTTTTAAAAACTCTGCATACAGTTTTTTTTACAGCGCCTATAGTTTTTAGTTTAGCTACCAGGAGCACCTCCTTATTATTTGATGGGAGATAAAATTGTTCAAAAAAGTCTTTTTAAGGAGACAAGTCAATAAGTTATAATAGCAAAGCTTAATGATTCTATTCAATTAGTTGTTTCTGTCATAGTGGCAAGACACCCAATCAACCGGTGGTGAGGTCTCTAGTTCGAATCCTAGGCAATTTGTGTTAATATAGAGTTACGTTTTTGTACTCTCAGGCTGACATCTGGAACCCAGATAAACTGCTGCTGCATCTAGCAATATTGCTAAGGTCAGGACGACAAACTTTACCCAAAAAAACAGTCCAATATATATAGACACATTTACTTTAAATAGAAGTTGACATGTGGGACCCAGCATGGACACATTTTATTCAAATAGTGACTGACATGTAGGATCCAAATAAACTACAGTTGCATCTACCAATGTTGCCAAGGTCAGGACGGCGGACTTGACCCAAAAAAACAATCCAATATATATATATATATATACATATATATACACGTTTAATTTAAATATAGGTTAACATGTGGGACCCAGCATGGACACGTTTAATTCAAATAGTGGCTGACATATGGGACCCACCATAGACATGTTTCCTGAATAAAGAAGGCTGCAATGTGGGACCCAACATAGACATGTTTCCTATGCATAGAAGCCTGACATGTGGGACCCAACATCAGAGTGTAAATTAAAAAATTTGTACTCTATAAGGCTGACATCTAGGGCCTAGGTAAACTGCTGCTGCATCATAGACACGTTTCCCCTCAAAAAATCCACCAATGTTGCCAACATCATAATGGCGAACTCAACCCTAAAAAATAGTCCAACATACACACGTTTATTTCAAATAGAGGCTGACATCTGGGACCCAACGTAGACACGTTTCCTTTATAGAGGTTGCTGACATCTGGGACCAAGCTACGGACCAAAGTCAGAACAATGGAGGTGGCCGAAAAAATTCCATCATAGCACGTTTCATTTATGGAGAGGCTAACATATGGGACCCACTAGAGAGACCTAATATAGGTAATGCATCGAGCAACGTTGCCAAGTTCGAATAAGGTAGGCGCGAACGATAAAAAAGTCCAACATATACATATTCTTCTAATGAGATGCTGATATGTGGGACCCAGCAGCATGACCAAACGGCAGATTCGTCGAGCAACACTATCTAGTTCGGAACAGGGTAGCGCTAGAGAAGAAAAAATTCCAGCATATACACACTATTCTTCTAATGTGAGGCTGACATATGGGACCCACCAGCCAGTATAAACTGCTGATGCATCGAGCAAAGTTGCCAAGGTCGAAGAACGGAGGCGCGAGCGAGAAAAGGTCCGACATGCACACATTTCTTCTAATGAGATGCTGACATGTGGGACCCAGCAGCATGACCAAACGGTAGATTCATCGAGCAACGCTATCTAGTTAGGAACAGGATAGCACTAGAGAAGGAAAAATTCAATCATATACACACGATTCTTCTAATGAGATGCTGACATATGGGACCCACCAGCCTGAATAAACGACTGATGTAGAGGGCAACACTATCAAGTTGACACAGAGGCGCAACCAAGGGCAAAAATTCCATCATACACATGTTTCTTCTAATGAGAGTATGACACGTGGGGCCCTGCTGCGTGATTATGTATCTAGCAGCGCTATCAAGTTCGAAACAAGGTAGCATGACCGAGGAAAAAAATCCATCATACACACGTTTCTTCTAATGAGAGGATGACATGTGGGCCCAGATGCGTGATTAAATGGCAGCGCAATCAAGTTCGAAACAGGGTAGCGTGTGCGAAGGAAAAAATTCCATCATACACACGATTCTTGTAATGAGAGGCTGGCATGTGGGACCCAGCATCGTAATTAACGTCAGATAGATCGAGAAACGTTATCGAGTTTATATTAGGAAGGCACGAGCCAAGGAAACAATCCATCATGAACATGTTTCTTCTAGTGTGAGGATGACACGTGGGACCCAGTAGCCTGCTTAAACGGCAGATGCATCGAACGACGCTATCAAGTTCGGAACAGGGAAGGAAAAAATTCCATCATACACACGATTCCTCTAATGCGAGGCAGACATGCGGGACCCAACAACCTGAATAAACGGAAGAGGCATCGAACAACGTTATCGAGTTCAAATCAGGGTGGCACGACCGAAAAGTTTGGTCTGCTATAGTCACCGATGTCCGGGACCTACATGCAAAAAAATACTTCAGCGAGTCAACATCTCGCGAGGAAGCGAAAATCTTACTTCTACCATGCGCCTGTCGAGCTTCCTTCATGTTTTTAGCGGTTTCCTCGTAATAGAGGGGCGTGAAACCAAAAAAAAAGTTTTGCATCAGCCACGGTCAAGGCAAAATTTTCCTCACAGAAGAGGCGCCTTCTACGACGACCAACGGGCCCAGTCATTGCGGAACGAAACATTTCTTGTAGTGTCAGTCCTCAGCGCGGAGGAAATTCTATCTCCGCGTGCTATAGAAACCGAACTACGACCCTAGACTCACAGACCGACGTCATCATGGGTGACTCGGCTAAAGATAAGGGTGAACCCTCTAAGGGTAGTGATCCCTTAGCAAATAAAATCGCTGATGATCCCCCGAAGACTCCGACTGGCTTCATCTTGAAGAGCGCCCAAGAGCAGAATAAGCTTGCTCGTGAATGCCTTGAACATCGGAATATCTCAATAGAGGAGGAGGCTCAAGAAGTTGAGGATGTCAAGATGGTGGAATTGCTGGAACAAGTCCGTCTCCACATGAGAAGCTGAAGGTCAGTGAAATTTCGCATCCAGCTTTTGTTCCATTGACACTTGCTGAGAAGGTCACTCTTGAAATCAAGACCAGCCTCCATAAGCTACAACACGAGTATGTTGTAAGTTGTCTTTTCGACCCTTTTTATTTGTATGTATATCTTATCCTCTAGCCCCCAATCATGAAGTTGGATAAAGATCCAGATTTATGCTTTTATAGGATGCCAAAGAATGAAGTAGTGTAGCCTCCAAGGCTCGTGCTGAAATTTAACTTATTTAAAATTACAGCCTGAGTCTTAGTAGCAATCTGATTCTGGTTACTATTCTGACTTACAAAAAGTTAATGTTTACAACCAGGACTGTTAAAGAACATATGTGACAAGTCGAGAGAGGTAAAGACTCTCCATCTAGAAAATGCTCAGCTTAGAGTGGAGAAGGATGAAGCTGAAGGTAAGTTTTTCCGGCTCTCTTCTCATATGGTAGTCAGTTGAAGTTCGATTAACCTTTGTTTTTTGTTTTCTATTCCAGACTTGTTGAAGCAATCGTTCAAACTTGTGTAGAATGCCTAGAATTTCTGATCCTTGGAGACAGAAAATTAATACTGGACTTTGGGAACAAATCCATAAGCTTAGAGATGACCACCAACGAAGTGTGGCCAATATTTTGGAGTCCAGCAACATTTCTACAGAGGAGCATAATCGCACCATTGCTCTCAAGGACAAGGAGATCTCGAATCTGAAGGCAGAGCTGGACTAGCAAAAATATACTATGCAAGCACTTCGGGATGAACTCCGAAGCTTGAGAGAGAGGAAAAGATCAAAGTGGATGAATCCATCTTTGGTATGTTTTGCGGACACTCTATCTCCGTTGTACTTGTTTCTTGACTTTTCCTATGATGTTATGTTGGATTTTGACTATTGTGATTGATCTACAGATCCTCTCAACCGCCTTGACTCTTCATCATTTGAGTCACGCACTAACCGTCTTGTAACAGTCAGAGATCTACTTCATGACTACCATAAATCTCTTGAAGAGATTGGCGAAACCGTTGATCCCCCTGACTTACACAAGCTTTCGGCTCTCGAGGTGCGTGACAAGGCGAAAGATATGCCGAAGCTGGTCCAAGATTGGAAAATGTCTTATGCTCGCATGGCTGCGTAAAATTCCCTCACAATGGTAATGAGCCACCACGGAAACCTGGAAATCTATCAAGTTACCAAGGGGTATGCGACTGAAGATGAAGATGGCAGGCCTCAGAATGTCGGAGCAATTTGGGAATCTTGTGCCAGATACGCTTGTCGTGTGGCCGAGATGACCAACTTCGAGAATCCTTTCTTTACCTCTATTGCAATGCCACCAAGCACCCCATCTGAAGCCAAAGAAGAATCCAAGGACGACGAGGAGACCGAGTCTAACATTCCCGTCCTGGGAAAAGATCAGGACGACACTGCTGATTCGGCTAATCCTTCTCCTCCACCTGCAGCATTAATGAAGGGAAAAACATTGCATTATTCCGAGAGAGGTCTTATGTAATACGTAAACTAATTTATTTTGTCGTGCTAGTATGTAAGAACTGATACTTTACTACTTAGCACTTCATATATTTTGATGTGTGCTCAAAAGTTTCTTAAGCACTTTGTGTTTACACTTATCATTTTATGTGTCTATTTTCCTCGTCCCTTTCATGAGACGGCAAACCTTTAGCACAAAAACGTTTCCGAGCAATGAATCTCAATTGCTAAACCATTTTAAACTCGAAAACAAAGTCGTCTTCTAGTACCAACAATTCATTACTCAGAATATGCCCGTGTATAAGCCATTAGATACAAAATCAAAGTATAAACATAAAATGAGATTTACACCCGAAGGTAACATTTTTATATGTTTTCAAAAATCATAACCAGAATGACCATGAGCATAAAATACTTTTAAGCATTCTGTGATTTTTGGAATTGACATGCTCTTTTGGAAATAAGATGGTAAAAAACTTTTCAGAAAATTATGACGTAACCAATACTTTGTTCCACTTTGAACATGTAAATATGATTACAAGGAAATGTAATTAAGAATAGAAGGGACTTAGCAGTGCAATATTCCATGCACAGTCTAACTCATATGGGTCTGTACTACCACCATCTCTCTTTCTCTTCCGAGTATCGGGTCTTTCCTTGATTGTTCTCATATTTGATTGTTCTCATATCGGTTAAATAGTATGACCTATTATGCAGAACTCGTTGATCATGAAAGGTCCTCCCAAATCGGGAAATTTTGTGCTTTATTTTTTGCATGAGTCAGATAACCAAATCACCCTTTCTAAAGGAACGAATTTCACTCTATGACTATGGTACTTGCGTAACTTCTATGGATAGGTCGTAGATCTCTGCTCAACAACGACGCGAACTTCTTCGATTATATCGAGATCATCCTGTCGAGAGACTTTGGCATCTTCTTTGATATACGCTTTGAATTGGGGAGATTGATGGATTAAATCACTCAGAAGAACTACTTCTGCACCATAGACCAAGAAGAAAGGAGTATATCTGGTTGACCTGTTAAGAGTTGTTCGCAAGCTCCAAATCACAGAAGGTAATTCTACTACCCAAGCCCCCACAACACGACGAAGTGGTGCTTCGACACGAGGTCGGAGTCCTAGTAAAATGAGACTGTTTGCACTTTCGACTTCTCTGTTGGCTTGTGGATGTGTGACTGGTGCAATGTCAAGTCAGATCCTTGATCTACCATGGAAAAGTTGCTCCCATTGTTCGTAATAAAACTGTGCGGATAACCAAAGTGGATAATTACATCCTCGACGAACTTTCTGGCTGTGGCTCCATCGCAATTTGTTACAGGTTTAGCCTGAATCCAGTTTATAAATTTATCCACCATCACTGGAAGATGGATAAATCCACATTTCGCCGTCCTAAATGACCCTACCATATCAAGCCCCTAGACCATAAATGGCTATGTAATAGGGATCGTTAGCAGCTGATCAGCCGGAATGTGTGCTTGATGGGCGTACTTTTGGTAGCCCTTGCACATTTTTTTGAGCCAAAAGAATCCGTGTTTAAACGTGGCCCAACTGTGGTATCAGAGTGATAGCTTCTAATTTTAGGCTCGATAGCATGCATATGTGATGTGCAGTTAGCAATAGATTGGATCTGTTTGTTGTTTTGGTGGTCGATCTATGAGATAGATCAGTTTTTTACGATGTTGATTGGATCAACTATACTCGGGGAATGGAAGATCTGATTTCCGTGATCATACTGCTGCGTTCGTATAATGACAAACCCCTATCGGTCGGTTTCTGCCATCGGGGTAGACCGTGACACGTAAATCTAGATGTGGTGGTCGAAGATCAAAGGAGTTTAATAGAGTTAGAACAATGAGTGAAATCCATGTTCGGAATCTAGATGAGATCTATATTTTCAGAAAAACGGTCGGGCACTGCCTGCACCCGCGAGGGCTGCTGCCCCTTCGATCCCCGCTCGTTGTCCGGCTAGCGGGACCGCTGGCTTTGCCCAGTCATAGAGCCTTAGATGTTGTTGTGAGTTTCACAACGCCGGTAGATATCGTATCTATGCATAACTTGATTTGCAGGAAGTTGTGAATAGTATGGCTTATGTGTATGCGATGTGTGTAATCCATACATGATCTGTGAATCACAGTATTGTTAGCTAACGGGAGCCTAGGTGTTGTCATATTATTGTATAACGACATGTGTGTCAGATTCTCTATGTAATTTAATATACTGAGCTATTATAGCTGTTTGGAGAACCCGGATGGCATGCACGTCAATATACAAATTAGTGACATGGAGTAAGACGACAAATGACAAGAGTTGGCATGAGTCAGATTACAGGCTTTGTGGATATGGATATTGCCATGAAGAGAGCCATACCATTTCACATTATAATTGCTTTATTTTGTGTTGTTGATATGTCTCTATTTTACCTCTATTAGATAGTCGGTAAAATTCAATCCCTCAAAGAAGGTCTAGTCAGTTTTCCTGCGAGTGTTTGCACCATCACAAGTCGGACATTTTTGGTAGTGGGCTCATAAAATTGGGATGCTGCGAATTCTTTCCAACTAGGTGGGTTTGAGTCCGACTCTTTCATCAGAAACACTCGGTAAGCTATACGGGTCTATCACAACAGTTGTGGGACTCGGGGAAAAGTCGGACGGGAGCCAGGGCATGTGATGCCACCAGACCAATATGAGTCGTATGAGATGCGATTGAGAAGGAGTTGTCTACCTAGATCACTTGGCAGCTAGCGATGATGCTAAAGCTCACTAGCTGACTTGCTTATCTAGGATCCGGAATCACTAAGCAACCATCGAAGGGGTGTTGGTTCTAGTGGGGGCATAAATATTAAATTGTTTAATATGCTTGCTCTTTTATGAATACATTTCTTAAGTGTTTTGCATATTTTCTGTTGTAGATCATCGCACCAAGTAACAGTCACCCTCAGATATTCGGTTTTGCATTGAGAAAGATAAATAGAATGACACTAATTTTACCAACTGGTATCGAAATCTAAGAATTGTTCTCAAACAAGAGAAGAAGGACCATGTCCTAGACAACCCACTTCTAGATGAGCCGTATGAGAATGCGACTATCACTGCCACCAATTCCTATTGTCAAACTAAGGATGAGTCCATGGAAATTAACTGTCTTATGCTTTCTCACATGGAATCGGACTTGCAGCAACAGTTCGAGAATGTTGTGGCCTACGATATGATCGAAATCCACAAAAGTATGTTCTAAGCTCAGGCTAAGACTGAGAGGTATCAAGTCTCTCAGGCTTTGCTAAGTTTCAATCTTAAGTATGGTGATCCACTGAGTCCGGATGTGATCAAGATGGTTGGTTATGTGTAGTCTCTAGAGAGGCTTGGCTACCCCATTAGCGAAGAGTTCACTACGGACATAATTCTGAACTCTCTTCCTAGTGCATATGGTTAGTTCATATCGAACTACCACATGCATGGTATGGATAAGTGTAACATCCCAAAAATATTACTCAAGATTATCAAGTTCTAATCACCCAAGTTTAGGGTTACTAAAAACTTTTGTTATTAAAATTAATATGAATGCGTGTGTGTGTGATGAATGCATGAATGCTTGCAGTGACTTGTTTAATTGCTATGAATGGCAAGGATTGGTTTAATCATGAAAACAACATCATCTAAATCATTTCCAAGGAAAATCAAATCAACAAAAAATCAAACATAAACAATATAAGCAAATGGTTATTTTGACCAAAGTTAACCACTAGACCACTTTGAGTGTTTCTAGTCCAAGTTTTCTAATAGAAACAAATCCAATTATTTTCACCCTTGTTAGAAAAAGTACAAGTGAACCCAAGACCACTTTGCAAACCAACAGAAACAGATTTCAAATCTATGCAAAGAACAATTCAAAATTGAATCCTAAATATATACTAAGATCATCATTTCTCAAAAAACACTCAAACCAGTTCACCTTGCCAAACCCAAGCAACTAGATACTACCAAGCATGTGTCCAGAGAACCCACCAAATTTCATTCAAAATTTTCAAACTTGAATTCTTGCGGCCATTTTGTCAAACACTTGGCAGCCATAAATCAAACTTCCTAACTTACACCGTTTTGATCAGTGATCATTCAAAACCTTGTCCCCAATTCTCACCCCTTGTTCCCCCAGTGACTACCAATGCATTGATCAACCTATCACCCCTACCATTGCATAAGTGCTGAGCCACCCGAGCCCCCATGCCAGCTGATCATGGCCAACATGCAGGAGCAGCCGCCGCGCCCGGCCATGATGTACAGGAGGCAGCCCACCGTCCACCGCCACCCCCTGTCCAGCCCTCGCACGCAGCAAGGCCCTGGACCACAGAGAATACGCCGCGCCCACTGTCTCTGCTCCATGTCGAGAGCATGCCAGAGCGCCACTCCCGACATGCACGTACACTCCACGCCTCGCCTTCGCCGCCTGTGCCAGCAATCACCGCGACACCAGCAACCCCCTAGACATCCCCGTTCGCCGCCGCGTGACCTGTAGCCACTGTGCGTCGTCGAATTTGCCATCGGTGCCGCTTAGAGCACCAGCCCGTTTTGACCAACCTCGACCGCCCCTTTCCGCACCAATCAGTCATTGAGGATCGCCAGGAGACCGCGCACCGGCCTACAGACTCCGCCATGCCAATAGCTCACTATACCATCGACCCCGATGAGCTCTGCCCATGCCGCACTGCCTCTCTCACTCGTTATAAAAGGAGGCCACCCCATCCCAAATTCGTCACACCATCTCACTCCCCACCTCTCATAGAACCTCCCACACCTTTCCCCGGAGCAAGGCGAGTTCCGCATCGCCGGAATTTCACCGGAGCCCGCCGCTGCAGAAGGAGAAGGGAGCTGTTGATTGGAGCCGCCCCAGGAGCCGCCGTGACCACCGTTCGAACCACCATCGTAGACAACGTCGTTCGACCCCAACGCCGACCCTAGCTGGAGCCCCGGTGAGCCTCACACGACCCCCACCGCTGCGTTTGGGTTCAGTCTCGCCGGCGCTGCCCGACGGAGACGACATACCCTAGTTGTAGGATCTAATCTAATCGCACGACCCAGGTTGAAACTTACCGCTTCGCGTAGCTAGAGCCGCTAACACGTGGGACCGCTCTGGTAGCAGCCCGCTGCGTGCGCGCTGTGCAGCTAGGCCGGCCCATTTAGCTCTCCTGTGTAACCCAATAGTTCAAATATAGATTTTTCCATTTTAGTTCAAACCTAGTTCTGTCAGTAGATTCAAAAATCAATTCAGAGAGTTTTACTGAACCAAATTGCATGAAACCTATTTTATTAGAAAGCTATTGAAATTATTAATCCAAGCCCATTGGATTTAAACCATTTGAAATTATATTAAAAATAACAAGGCAAAGACTTTTCTGCATTAAAACATTTTTCAAAAACCAACCATAAATGATTTAGAGTTGATTCCAACTCTCAAATATCACATTTGACAAGATCTTTCTGAATATGTAAAAATATTTAGGTTTACATGCATTAATCTTGGACAAGTATTAAAAGAATGCCCCATAGGCATTTCTAGCCACTTTAATTTATTAAAACAATAATGTTAAACCTTATTAAATTGTGACACCATTTTAAATCATATTCCCAAGTATTAAAATATGTGGTGATGACATGGTCAATATGATCCCATATTTTAATTGGAGAATATTAAATCTTAAATAGTTTTTAATGAGTAGAAATTACTTTTCCAAAATAAAATAAATAATACTAAGGCTTTAATACTTGTGATGATGCTAGATCATCTAGTGTGAACCTTTGTGTGCCAAATAGAAGTAGTTAAGTATTGTTTGGTGATTTTGTACCTCGTATTTATTTATAGACGCTAGTACCAACCAAGGATACGAAGAGGAAGGATACTACGAAGAAGAAGAAGAAGAGAACTTCAATCACTACACTACTCAAGGCAAGCCATCCTAGCAAGCTAACACTTGCATGATAACTATGCAAACTAGAGGCCTTAGGCATATTTGGTTATACCACTTTATTATACTAAATCCTAGTTTTACTTGCAAGCTTTATTCTTTTATTTCTTTATCAAAGTTCTTTATTACTTCTAGTTAGTATTTAGTGAGTTTTGGAAATATATTATAGGTAGCATAAAGAGCATAAAACTTGGCCGAAGTTAGATAGAACTAGATTTCATACTGAGGCATGAGATTAGATTTGGATAAGTCACACCTGATTAGCACCCCTCATTAGTCATTACCCCCAATTTAGTGTCTAGTGCTAAGCATAAAAGTTGATGACTTTAGATGGGAATACTTGGCAAAATTGATTATGAAAACCTTAGAATGATGAGTCATTCTAATGAAATGTTTTGACATGTGTTATGAACACTAGATGATTCGATGATGAAAATGTTGAGGCATGAGCCTTAGCCCTTTATAAAACTGATGGTTGGGTTCGGATGCGATACCATTCCAATTTTACCGTACAACCACAATACCCGAATTTGGGTAGGGCTTGACTGGAAGTTTTTATATGTCTTAGTATGGGTTCCCTTGCGTAAGAGGTTTGAGCTGAGGCTACCTCATGATGATTGTCCACCTATGCAGTTCCCAAGACGACAGATGGTCATGGTTGGGAGGCCAAACTCATAGGGGAGGTGCCTATACTAGGACGTGTAATTAAAAGGTTAGGATTGATTATCCGCATACTGAGTATGGTGATTCAGGATTGTTCTTGACGGATGTATCGAATGTTGTAGTGAAAGTGTACCACCTCTACAAAGTGTCAAACTATTCGAATAGCTGCGTCCGCGGTTATGGACAGTTGGAGTGGCCATACTATTTCGTCATCAAATGTTTTCAAAATGACTTGTGAAATGATCTATGACTTTGAATTGACCACAACAGGGTTGTGACCATGAAAACTAAGTTCCCACTTAGGTGTTGTAAAACATTAGACTAGTTTTCTCTACTTCTAAACTCAGTTAGAGATAAACCTGGCTTTTTGCAAATCAACCTAGAGCTTAGGATTCCTACTTGAACCACTTTACTTGTTAATGATAGTTTGCGAGTACTTAAAGAGTACTCATGGCTTTGTCCCTAGATATTCCTATGGACAGACTATGAGGAGGACTACCAGGATGATGGACATCAGGAAGTCTATGACAACTAGGATCATCTCCCATCGTCAGCATTGCCTATGACCCTCAAGATGGAGATTCGACCATGCTACTATTATTATTATTATTCCGTTGTGTTGATTGTATTAAGACTGGATCATGAGATCCTTTATTTGTAAGACCTTTATTATGGTTTGTAATGGATGATGAACTATGATACCAATCTGTTCTCGCAAAAATGGTAATCCTGGGATTGCGATGTATGGCATAACAGGCATCTAAGATTAAAAATCCGGGTGTTGACAAGTTGGTATCAGAGCCATCCTGACCATAGGAGACCCTAGTTAAAAGGGATGCTTGAATCAAAAACTTAGTTTCAAAACAAAAGAAGTGAGTGTTTATGAAAACCTATTCTCATTCTTATCACTTAGAGTCTTTCAAAAAAATCATGTTCCTCAAAAAATTCTTGCAATCTTACATAAAATTTGACACACTTGATCACCTCACTAACTTACTCATCCTACATTCTTATAGATGGAAGTCAAGTATAGCAAGTTCTACCAGTTGGGCAATGGAGGACAACTCTGAAGGGAATATGCCCTGAGAGGCAATAATAAAGTGTTTATTATGTGTATTCCAAGTATATGATAGATGTTTATTTTGCATGCTATAATTGTATTAATACGGAAACGATAATACATGTGTGTTTAATAAACAAACAGAAAGTTCCTAGTTATGCCTCTCTCATAAACTAGCTCGTTGATTAACAAGATGATCAAGGTTTCCTGATCATGGACATTGGATGTTGTTAATAACGGGATCACAACATTAGTGTAATGGTGTGATGAACATTCATCCGAAGTATAGCATTACGATCAAAGTCATTGAGTTTATATTGCTATAACAACTTACGAAGTGATCCTAATCCTTAGACCATGAGATCATGTCAATCACTAACACCGGAAGAGTTTCTTGATAACATCAAACGTCACACCGTAACAGGGTGATTATAAAGATGGATTCAGAACTAATAAAGTGTTATGTTGAGGCTCATGGATCGAGAGTGGAATTTGTTCATCCCGATGACGGATAGATATACTCTGGGCCCTCTCGGTGATATCACATTGATTAGCTTGCAAGAAAGTGATTTGATCACTAGAATGTTATATCACAGGAATGAGAAAAGAGTGCATGTCGGTAACGAGATCAAACTAGGTATGGAGATACCGATGATCGAATCTCGGACATGTAATATATCGTGAAACAAAGGGATTAAGATATACTAGCGTAAAAGGTTCCGACGATCACAAGAAAGTCATCGTTGAATGTGTGGGAGTCAGTATGGTCTCCAGATCCCGCTTCTGATTATTGATCCGAGAGGGGTCTCGATCATGTCCGCATTATTCACGAACCGTAGGGTGACACACTTAAGAGACACCGACATCCAATTGGAGCAAATGTTTCATGCCGAAAGAATGAACAAGCGCAGGAATTTATTTCACTAGATACCGAAACAGGTTTTCGGGTGAAATTGCATAAAGTGGTTATGCATGTGAAATAGAATTCTAGCAAGGGGTTATTTGTGAATGTTTGTCATTAAAGTAATTGACAAAATTCTGAATAAAATAAAAGAGTTTTATTTAATGAGAGTTTGCATTAAATTTGGTGGAAATTTAATGGGAATTTGAGTGGACTTTTGAGTGGAGGGAATTTAAAGGGCATTTTGTGAGTGGAGTGTCCACCCACATGAATGAAGGAGGGGAGGGGGCAGCCCCCATGGCCAGCGGCCAGCCCCTTGGGTTCCCCCCCCTCCTCCTATAAAAGGAGCCCCCCTCCTCACTTGTCTCTCACACCTCCTCGTGAAGGATCTCTCTCCCCCTCTAGAATTTATCCCCATGGTCTCGGACTAGCGAGATACATGTTCCCGGTGGCTATTCGGCAAGAAAGAGTTGTGCTTCCGCTGCATCGCTGGAGCGAGGAGGCGGAGGTTGCTCGGTGCCTCGAACGTGTGTGCGAGCACGGATGCGCTGCTGTTTTGCGGCGCTAGGACTTCCTCTCGATCTTGAGATCGGCAAGAGATCGTCTACATCAACCACGAGTTGAACTCGTTAAGCTTTGTCGGTCTTCAAGGGTATGTTCTCTACGGATATACATCCGCCCGTTGTTTGTATCTAGTAGATAGATCTTGGTATATAGTTCACATCGTAGGAAAATTTTTGTTTTCTATGCTGCGAACCCTACAGTGGTATCAGAGCCGGATCTATGCGTAGATACTTTACACGGGTAGTACACATATGAGTATGTGGGCGATGATGATCATGTTGTTGCTCCTTTGTTGTAATTTTGGATATTGGTGGCATAGTGGGATGAAGCGCCCGGACAAACTTTACATGTCCTCGCACATGAGACCTGTTCCACGCTTGACATGCAACTAGTTTGCATAAGTGGCTAGCGGGTGTTTGTCTCTCCTACTATAGTCAATATCTATTTTGCAAGCGAGTTGTCAACAATTTGATTATCCTCGTTGTGGTTCATGTTCGTAGGTAAGAACGGTTCTATCTCGAAAGCCCTAAGCCACGTAAAACTTGCAATGGATAAATTAGAGGCGTCTAGTTTAGATTGTTGCTGGGCTAGTGTTATGATATGGTAGTGTTGTAAGTAGAAGTATGAGATGATACTCTTACAACACACATAGCGTGTAAAATCCATAGACCTTGGATTTACACATATAGGTATGATAGTGATCATACCACGATGCACATGATAGAGATCATCTGCGGGAACCATATAATTTCACTAATAAACATATGATGTTTGATAGCATCTTATATTGCTTGTTTAGCGCTTTGTTAGCATAATAAGATGATCCCTCATTTAAATATCAAGATAAGAATGTGTTCTTCCTTTAGTATGCACCGATTATGTTTTCGTCGCTCCAAGACATCACGTGATGATCGGGTGTTCTTGGATCCACGACCATATTTCGGGTGTAAAACAGTTACACATGCGAATACTAAGGTTCTAACTTGGCGAGCCTAGCATGTACAGACATGGCCTCGGAACACGGACCGAAAGGTTAAGCATGAGTCATATAGTTGATATGATGCCCATTTGATGCTCGCCTTTGAAGCTATACCGACTCACGTGATGATCGGACTTGGTGTAGTGGATTTGGTTCATGTAATCACCAAAAAGGCACGAGGGATGTCGTTTTTGAGTGGGAGTTCATTCGTAATAAAGATTAGTTGAACTCAATCTATCATACACTTAGTCTAAACTTTAGAAATTCTGTTGTAGATGGCACCACCTGCTTTTAATTTCAATGTGTTCATGGAGAAAGAGAAACTAGCAACGAACGGTAGCAACTTTACCGAATGGGCCATGAATTTGAGGATTCTCCTCTCTGCTGCACAAAAGCAATATGTGCTAGAAGCGCCGTTAGGCCCCCCACCTTTTGATGATGCCCCTGACAAGGAGAAGAATGTCTATCAGACTCGTCAGGAGGACCACAACTTAGTTCATTGCGGCATATTGTATGGGCTAGAGCCGGAACTTCGAAAGCGTTTCGAAAACGGCAATGCATTTGATACAATGGGTGAGTTGAAAATGATTTTCGACACACATGCTGCTGTAGAGAGCTACAACGCTTCAGAAAAGTTCTTTAGCTGCATGATGGAAGAGCACAACTCCGTTAGTGAGCATGTACTCAAGATGTCGGGTTACGCCGATAAGCTTGTGTCCTTGGGAATATCGATTCCCATTGACTTAGGCATCCATCGTGTTCTGCAGTCTCTGCCACCTAGCTATAAGAGCTTCGTGATGAACTATAATATGCAAGGCATGAAGAAGTCTCTCCCCGAGCTTCTGTCAATGCTTAAAACTGCAGAAGTGGAGATCAAAAAGGAACATCAAGTGTTGATGATCAATAGGAACACTGGTTTCAAGAAAGACAAGAAGGGAAAACGGAAGGGAAGTAAGGGCGGCAAGCCGGTTGCCGCGCCTGAAAAGAAACCCCGAGTTGGACCTAAGTCTGATTCCGAGTGCTACTATTGTAAGGGGACTGGCCACTGGAAGCGCAACTGCCCCAAGTATCTGGCAGACAAGAAGGCCGGCAAGGCAAACAAAGGTATATATGATATACATGTTATTGATGTGTACTTGACTAGTGCTCGCAGTAGCACCTGGGTATTTGATACCGGTTCAGTTGCTAATATTTATAACTCGAATCAGGGGCTGCGGAACAAGCGACCGCTAGCAAGGGGTGAGGTCAAGATGCGTGTCAGCAATGGATCAAGCGTTGATGTGATCGCCGTCGGAACGCTGCCTCTCCACTTGCCATCGGGATTAGTTATAAACTTAAATAAATGTTATCTGGTGCCTGCACTGAGCATGAACATTGTATCTGGATCGTGTTTGATGCGAAGTGGTTATTCATTTAAATCCGAGAACAATGGTTGTTCCATTTATATGAATGAAATCTTTTATGGTCATGCACCGATGATGAATGGTTTATTTCTATTAGATCTCGATGATAATGTTACACATATTCATAATGTTGATGCTAAAAGGATTAAACTTAATGATGATATATCCGCATATATGTGGCACTGCCGTCTAGGTCATATTGGCATTAAACGCATGAAGAAGCTCCATTCAGATGGACTTTTGGAATCACTTGATTATGAATCATTTGATACATGTGAGCCATGCCTTATGGGCAAGATGACTAGAACGTCGTTTTCCGGTTCAATGGAACGGGCGACAGATTTATTGGAAATCATACATTCTGATGTATGTGGTCCAATGAGTGTGTCGGCGCGAGGTGGATATCGTTATTTTGTTACTTTCACGGATGATTTGAGTAGATACGGTTATATCTACTTCAATCAAGTAGATATAACCGTATCCACTTCAATCAAAGGTTTCAGACTTGTGTTTCATATAACCGTATCTACTCAAATCATCCGTGAAAGTAACAAAATAACGATATCCACCTCGCGCCGACACACTCATTGGACCACATACATCAGAATGTATGATTTCCAATAAATCTGTCGCCAGTTCCATTGAACCGGAAAACGGCGTTCTAGTCATCTTGCCCATAAGGCACGGCTCACATGTATCAAATGATTCAAAATCAAGTGATTCCAAAAGTCCATACGAATGGATCTTCTTCGTGCGTTTAACGCTAATATGACCTAGACGGCAGTGCCACATATATGCGGATATATCATCATTAAGTTTAATCCTTTTAGCATCAACATTATTAATATGTGTAAGATTATTATCGAGATCCAAAAGAAATAAACCATTCATCATCGGTGCATGACCATAAAAGATTGAATTCATATAAATAGAACAACCATTGTTCTCGGATTTAAATGAATAACCACTTCGCATCAAACACGATCCAGATACAATGTTCATGCTCAGTGTAGGCACCAGATAACAATTATTCAAGTTTATTACTAATCCCGACGGCAAGTGGAGAGGTAGCGTTCCGACGGCGATCACATAAACGCTTGATCCATTTCCGACACGCATCTTGACCTCACCCCTTGCTAGCGGTCGCTTGTTCCGTAGCCCCTGACTCGAGTTACAAATATT
This sequence comes from Avena sativa, assembly GCA_916181665.1. NCBI lineage: Eukaryota > Viridiplantae > Streptophyta > Magnoliopsida > Poales > Poaceae > Avena > Avena sativa. The sequence continues at coordinate 145,221,742 of OV702280.1, forward strand.
AGCAACTGAACCGGTATCAAATACCCAGGTGCTACTACGAGCACTATTAAAGTACACATCAATAACATGTATATCATATATAGCTTTGTTTCCCTTCCGGCCTTCTTGTCTGCCAAATACTTGGGGCAGTTGCGCTTCCAGTGGTCAGTCCCCTTACAATAGTAGCACTCGGTATCAGACTTAGGTCCAGCTCGGGGTTTCATTTCAGGCACGACAACCGGCTTGCCTCCCTTACTTCCCTTCCGTTTTCCCTTCTTGTCTTTCTTGAAACTAGTGTTCCTATTGATCATCAACACTTGATGTTCCTTTTTTTATCTCCACTTCTGCAGTTTTAAGTATTGACAGAAGCTCGGGGAGAGACTTCTTCATGCCTTGCATATTATAGTTCATCACAAAGCTCTTATAGCTAGGTGGCAGAGACTGCAGAACACGATGGATGCCTAAGTCAATGGGAATTGATATTCCCAAAGACACAACCTTATCGGTGTAACCTGACATCTTGAGTACATGCTCACTTATGGATTTGTGCTCTTCCATCATGCAGCTAAAGAACTTTTCTGAAGCATTGTAGCTCTCTACAACAGCATGTGTGTCGAAAATCATTTTCAACTCACCCATTGTATCAAATGCATTGCCGTTTTCGAAACTCTTTCGAAGTTCTGGATCTAGACCATACAATATGCCACAATGAACTAAGTTGTGGTCCTCCTGACGAGTCTAATAGACATTCTTCTCCTTGTCAGGGTCATGCTCAAAAGGTGGGGGGCCTATCGGCGCCTCTAGCACATATTGCTTTTGTGCAGCAGAGAGGAGAATCCTCAAATTCATGGCCCATTCGGTAAAGTTGCTACCGTTCTTTGCAAGTTTCTCTTTCTCCATGAACACATTGAAATTAAAAGCAGGTGGTGCCATTTACAACAGAATTTGTAAAGTTTAGACTAAGTTTATGATAGATTGAGTTCAACTAATCCACATTACGAATGAACTCCCACTCAAAAACGACATCCCTCGTGTCTTTTTGGTGATTACATGAACCAAATCCACTACACCAAGTCCAATCATCACGTGAGTCGGTGTAGATTCAAAAGGCGAGCATCAAATGGGCATCATATCTACTATATGACTCATGCTTAACCTTTCGGTCCGTGTTCCGAGGCCATGTCTATACATGCTAGGCTCGCCAAGTAAGAACCTTACTATTCGCGTGTAAATGTCTTACACCCGAAATATGGTCGTGGATCCAAGAACACCCGATCATCATGTGATGTCTTGGAGCGACGAAAACATAATCGGTGCATACTAAAGGAAGAACACATTCTTATCTTGATACTTAAATGAGGGATCATCTTATTATGCTAATAAAATGCCAAACAAGCAATATAAGATGCTATCAAACATCACATGTTTATTAGTGGAATGATATGGTTCCCGCATATGATCTCTATCATGTGCATCGTGGTATGATCATTATCATACCTTTATGTGTAAGGCCAAGGTCTATGGAACTTACACGCTATGTGTGTTGTAAGAGTATCATCTCAAACTTCTACTTACAACATCACCATATTGTGGCATCCCGCAAAACCACTACTAGAAAATCGCGTTGTTTTTGTACATTGCATCATCATGACCGCATGCTCATGTCATCATGCCACATTGCATTTGAGCATCGTCATCATCTTGCATGTGCTTGTATAAAACTATTTCGGAAAAACCCAGTTTTGTTTTCTAAACGACCCGACTTTGTTCAAACACAAAACCCCGGGTGCTGCCGGATACTTTGTCGTGAAAGCCTCGTTGGGTTTTGATTTGGTTTTTCCGAGGTCGATCGTGTGTGTGTTGCTATTTGTGCACCCCGGCCGGGTTAAAACTTTCTGAAAGCCGTGTCCGCGGTTATGGACGACTTGGAGCACAGTATCTCGACCATAGACAAGCATAACTAACGTTTATTGCTATAAATTTGACTTTATAATGACTAGTAATCAGCTTCACTATAATGGAATGGCTAATTAATACTGCCCACAATTGCTTGTTTGGAGCATCGCTTGCGACCAATGTACCTGACTAGTAATTATTGCAACTACAACGGAATGGCTGAATAAAAGTACCAACAACTGCTGGGTTTTTGGGGTTATCTCATGCTAATTGTATCTGACTAGTAAGTGTTGCCACTATAACGGAATGGTTAACTAAAAGTGCCCACTGCTTACCTTATCAGGATGATTATCTAAATCTGACTAGTAAAGTGCCGCAACTATAACTGAATAATTAAAACTGCCAACTGTGTGAGTTCCTCGGTTGACTTCCTCGATTGGTCTCGAGGGGGAAACACCAGGATGGGTTTGTCTGATGGTAGTATCAGGTTGGTTCCGAATAGGTCTTTCTTACCCCCTCTGATAGCCGCCAGTAGTATCGAGTCTCTATAGGTTGTGTAGTGCATGCTGCCGTTGCCGCTCAGTCCACCACACCTATGTAGGCGAGGACCGCCGAATTCTAGCCTCGCCGTGTACTGGCCTCAGTACTGACGCTCCTCTTTTTCCTTTGCCCTTTGTCGGCACCCCTTTTGTTTAAGCAGGTTTTGAGATCGACGTCGTTAGCAGGGTTAACCTTCCGGCTTGGCCTGGGCAGGGTTATGGACGCCATTGGTTATTCTTCAGGGCTCTTAGCCCCATTTGCATCTTGTCCGTAGCTGGACGCTCTATCGTTTTCAAGGTGATTTGGATCTTTGTATATTATATCTGTATTCTTGACTCATTGAGTCGCCGTTATATATATATATCTCTGTTCTGTGGGTCCCATCGAGGACTGTTGTGTAATGTTATTACTTCGTTTTCCACCCGCACGAAAGTGCCTGGTGGGCACCTTTGAATCGTTTCTATGCGGGTTCGGCGAATTTTGCTCAAACTTGCATAGGTCCGATTCTGAGGGTGTTACAGAGTGGTATTAGAGCCCAGCAGTTGCGATACCCCACAAGTCCAGCCTGTAGGATAACCTAGCTAACGGCCGAAGTAGAGTGTCAAAACTATTTTTCAAAATCGGTTGGATAGTTCTGAATAGGTCTGATTTTACTGCTTACCCCTCTGCTATTCTCCTCTTACCTCTACGTGTTTTGGTTCCGCTCTCTCCTCTCTCTTCGAGTCCAGGATTTCTTGTGGTTGGGTTTCCGTCGTACCGTCAGGGTTTCGTTTCTCCCTTTGTAACGGAGGTGCTACGATCATCAATCTGCAACTTGTCTGTTGAACCCTTCCTCCAATCTTTTGTTCCTGAGCTCTTCATCTATATGTGTTCCTTGCTGGATATCCGTATCGTTGAAAAACATATGAGAAGGACGAGCATTGGTGTAGTTGGAGTATACCTTGAGCATGTGTTGTTCATGCCAATGGAACCACCGCAGAACCTAATCATTGTGTCTTTCATACGATTTCTGCTGGCATCATTCCTTTGTTCCGGATACCGCCTATGAAGATCTTCAGTATAAATCTCGAGAGTTGAGTTGCCTAATTCTCCTACTCATGTATAGAGTTGATAGTTTGGGTACGGGATGGATTGATCACCCTAACCGACTCTTACTGTTCGCTCTGTACATCGAACTGGTGGATCCATGTAACTTTTCCTCTTCTAATGGAAGTTAGAGGTGGCCTTACCGTTTGATACCTCTACCTTCGTCCTTTGTTTCTCCGGAGTGTTCTCTCGATGATCAGGAACAACGACCCTTTGTTGGTGGTGTCGCCGATTTCCAGATGAAGAAGGAACCCTCGTTAGTGGTGTCGCGAGGATCTACACAACGCGAGAAGATGCAGATCGCCGACCTTCCTTACGGTACCATGAGGCGGATCTCGAGGGCGAGATCCCTTGTTAGTGGTGTCGAATTGTGGCATCCCGCAAAACCACTACTAGAAAATCGCGTTGTTTTTGTACATTGCATCATCATGACCGCATGCTCATGTCATCATGCCACATAGCATTTGAGCATCGTCATCATCTTGCATGTGCTTGTATAAAACTATTTCGGAAAAACCCAGTTTTGTTTTCTAAACGACCCGACTTTGTTCAAACACAAAACCCCGGGTGCTGCCGGATACTTTGTTTGTCTCAAAACTATTTGCAAAAGTTCATTGCAAATTAAATAAAAGTTTGAATTATTTTTAGTGGGGCAGTCGAACGGGCCGAAATGACCCGAACGACCACCCCAGGAAAATATAATCGGTCCCCCTCTAAATCCTAAACCTACCAAACTATCTACCCCAACCCGCTGGCCACATCACTCCCTCCAATAGCCATGTGCCACCTCACCTCTTCTCTCCCCCCAACCAACCAGAACCTGCCACTTGTCCCACCCCCTCTCCTTCCTCTCTCTCCTCTCAACCCTCTCAGACCACACACGCCACCCCTGGACCCAGCACGCAACACACGCAGCACCACCCGCGCGCGCGCCCAACCACCCGTCAGGCCCCGCCCTGGGACCCACCCGCGGGCCCCCCACCACCTGTCCCTGTCCAGCCCCGATGCCCCGTCCTCCTCCACCTTCTTCCCCCTGGCGCCCGCCTCCTCTCCCAAGATTCCCCGCACGCGCCGCCCTCCGATCGCGCGCCGGCGACGCCATCGCGCCTCCCCCTCTGGTGCCCGCCGGTGCCGCGCCGTTCCCCTGAGCTCACCCCGCCGTTCCCGCCGGCAACCCCGAGCCTCCTCGCCGCCCGAGCTCGCTCTGCCACCGGCCGCTCCCGCGCACCGCGCCGACCCCGACACCGTCCGCGTGCGCCGCTCCGCCTCCGCCTGACCTCCACCTCCGCCGCCGCGCGCGCCCCACATCGCCGCTCCGCGCCCTGCCTCGCCTGCACCGTGCGCGCCGCCCAGTGCCTCCGCCCCGTCGGCCACGCTCGCCACGCTCGCCGCCGGTCCCCTTCCTCGACCCGCGCGTCCGCGCCTCCCCGCGAGCCTGCGCCGCCCGCAGCCCGCCGGCCAGCCCCGCCGCCGGAGCCACTCGCAGCAAGCCCCGGACCGCCGCCGCAGGAGCTCTGGGCCGCCCGTCGTCGACCGCCCTGCTCTCCTGTCCCGCAGCTCGTGCACGCCTCGCCTGCGCCGTCCGTCCCGCCGGCGCCGCCCGCGGCCGCAGGTCCTCCCGCCGGCGACCTCCGAGCCTGCCACCGCCTCCACCCGACCGCCTGTGGACTCCGCGTCCCGAGCCGCCGCAGTGCCGACCTCGCTGCGCAACCGCTGTCGCCATCGGCCTCCTCCTCGGGTCCCTGCCGTCGTCACCCTGCCCGCGTGCGCCTCCCGACGGTGCTACCCCCGGGCTCCCGCGTCCGTGAACTCCAGCAGCATGCCAACCATGCCAAGTACCACAACGCCAACGACAAGGGGCCGAACAAGATCTTCGACACGGAACGCCGAGGTCTCCGTCCCGTACCCGAAGATGTCAAGTTCTTCCTCACGGAAACTAAAGACTGTTTCCGGTGTTTGGAGGCCGAACCCCAAGATCGCCTTTCCCGACCCAAAGCGTCGAGATCCCGAGCCTCCGAAGACCGGACCCTGCAGGTCTGACATGATCTTCTTCTCGGACGCCAAGACCGTCGAGGGCCCGGAACGACAAGCACTCCCTCGAGAACGCCGAGTGCTTCACCCCGGACACCGAGGCCCCCACGCGACAAGTGCTTCGTCCCGAACGCCATGACCAACAACATGACCCGAAGACCCCGGATGCGCCAAGACCCTAACCCCCGGAATCCGAGAACAACACGTCGAACCCTGAGACCGACCCCGAAGACCCCGGAACCCCAAGACCGTCGAGACCCCTCAATGTGTGACCCTTTTCCTCGATACCCTATTTTGTAAATGATATCAACTTGTTGCATTAAATCATTCATCTCGCAGGCATATTTGTGTGGTTTGGGGGCCTTACGCCGATTCACCTCATAATTAAATATGGGGCCCATATGCGGGCAAATCTAGCCTTATATTGGCCTCATTTAAATTTGTGTAGCGAACCCGGCACCTTATTTTGCCATGTTAAAACAACATTTAATTCACGGGGTAGATAAATAACTTGAACCATCTAACTAATCGTCGGGACCCCGGTTCCGCTTAATATGACCTAATTGCATCGCACCTTTGCCATGCCATGCATCATACATGCATCATGCCGATCTTATGCCGTTGTATTAAATATTGCATCCGGTGTTTATTCTAGCGTTTTGCTTCTTCGCGGATAAGGCCGATGAGTTGATGTGAGCGTCGCCCCGACCTTCGGTTGAACCCTTCGACAATGTTTCAGGCGAGCATCTCCCCCTTTCTACCTATCTTACTTTTATAGTATTTATTCCCTCCTGTTGATCTATTGCTATCTGTGTTACGATGCTCTAGATTTCGTACCAGTGATATCCCTTGCAGCCTTATATTGCCTTGGACACATCCTATTACCTGTTGTTTGGTAGCTAGTCGGACTTGCGCGTCGTAGTCGCTTGCTCAGGTGCTGTTGCGTGTCGTCAAATGACACAGTTGTTGGAGCCTTGCCGCATGTTGATGTTGGAGATGATCATAGTTTTACTTATTGTTCACTTTAATTCCTGTTTAACAAGTAAAATTGAAGTAAGTAAGCAGAGGCATCGGTGGGTGATAGATAACATTTGGTTTCCGAATGCCCACTTGTGTCCCGTAGGACCCCGAGTACTTGATACCTGTTACTTGATTTATCGCGCTATCCACATACGGGGAGTATGGGCCCCCCTTAGCCAGAGCTTGATTCAGTCTTATTTCTTGGGGCCACAAACTAGTTTGAGGTTTTATTTACGATCCTGTACTTATGCCATGTTTTACTGCTTTATTTACGATTGTGCGATGGATAGCACACTGTACTGTTTAGGTAAGCGGAATGTTTTCGCGGTATCGACAATCCCCGTTTGGGGTTCCCAGTCGTTTACAGCCATTGACGCAAACCTTGAGTCCGTCTCGGAGCTAGCTTACTTCGTTGCGGTTCTACTCAATGGGGTGGCCCCCTGAAATATTTCTGAATCCTGTGATTGCTTTGTCGTGAAAGCCTCGTTGGGTTTTGATTTGGTTTTTCCGAGGTCGATCGTGTGTGTGTTGCTATTTGTGCACCCCGGCCGGGTTAAAACTTTCTGAAAGCCGTGTCCGCGGTTATGGACGACTTGGAGCACAGTATCTCGACCATAGACAAGCATAACTAACGTTTATTGCTATAAATTTGACTTTATAATGACTAGTAATCAGCTTCACTATAATGGAATGGCTAATTAATACTGCCCACAATTGCTTGTTTGGAGCATCGCTTGCGACCAATGTACCTGACTAGTAATTATTGCAACTACAACGGAATGGCTGAATAAAAGTACCAACAACTGCTGGGTTTTTGGGGTTATCTCATGCTAATTGTATCTGACTAGTAAGTGTTGCCACTATAACGGAATGGTTAACTAAAAGTGCCCACTGCTTACCTTATCAGGATGATTATCTAAATCTGACTAGTAAAGTGCCGCAACTATAACTGAATAATTAAAACTGCCAACTGTGTGAGTTCCTCGGTTGACTTCCTCGATTGGTCTCGAGGGGGAAACACCAGGATGGGTTTGTCTGATGGTAGTATCAGGTTGGTTCCGAATAGGTCTTTCTTACCCCCTCTGATAGCCGCCAGTAGTATCGAGTCTCTATAGGTTGTGTAGTGCATGCTGCCGTTGCCGCTCAGTCCACCACACCTATGTAGGCGAGGACTGCCGAATTCTAGCCTCGCCGTGTACTGGCCTCAGTACTGACGCTCCTCTTTTTCCTTTGCCCTTTGTCGGCACCCCTTTTGTTTAAGCAGGTTTTGAGATCGACGTCGTTAGCAGGGTTAACCTTCCGGCTTGGCCTGGGCAGGGTTATGGACGCCATTGGTTATTCTTCAGGGCTCTTAGCCCCATTTGCATCTTGTCCGTAGCTGGACGCTCTATCGTTTTCAAGGTGATTTGGATCTTTGTATATTATATCTGTATTCTTGACTCATTGAGTCGCCGTTATATATATATCTCTGTTCTGTGGGTCCCATCGAGGACTGTTGTGTAATGTTATTACTTCGTTTTCCACCCGCACGAAAGTGCCTGGTGGGCACCTTTGAATCGTTTCTATGCGGGTTCGGCGAATTTTGCTCAAACTTGCATAGGTCCGATTCTGAGGGTGTTACAGAGTGGTATCAGAGCCCAGCAGTTGCGATACCCCACAAGTCCAGCCTGTAGGATAACCTAGCTAACGGCCGAAGTAGAGTGTCAAAACTATTTTTCAAAATCGGTTGGATAGTTCTGAATAGGTCTGATTTTACTGCTTACCCCTCTGCTATTCTCCTCTTACCTCTACGTGTTTTGGTTCCGCTCTCTCCTCTCTCTTCGAGTCCAGGATTTCTTGTGGTTGGGTTTCCGTCGTACCGTCAGGGTTTCGTTTCTCCCTTTGTAACGGAGGTGCTACGATCATCAATCTGCAACTTGTCTGTTGAACCCTTCCTCCAATCTTTTGTTCCTGAGCTCTTCATCTATATGTGTTCCTTGCTGGATATCCGTATCGTTGAAAAACATATGAGAAGGACGAGCATTGGTGTAGTTGGAGTATACCTTGAGCATGTGTTGTTCATGCCAATGGAACCACCGCAGAACCTAATCATTGTGTCTTTCATACGATTTCTGCTGGCATCATTCCTTTGTTCCGGATACCGCCTATGAAGATCTTCAGTCTAAATCTCGAGAGTTGAGTTGCCTGATTCTCCTACTCATGTATAGAGTTGATAGTTTGGGTACGGGATGGATTGATCACCCTAACCGACTCTTACTGTTCGCTCTGTACATCGAACTGGTGGATCCATGTAACTTTTCCTCTTCTAATGGAAGTTAGAGGTGGCCTTACCGTTTGATACCTCTACCTTCGTCCTTTGTTTCTCCGGAGTGTTCTCTCGATGATCAGGAACAACGACCCTTTGTTGGTGGTGTCGCCGATTTCCAGATGAAGAAGGAACCCTCGTTAGTGGTGTCGCGAGGATCTACACAACGCGAGAAGATGCAGATCGCCGACCTTCCTTACGGTACCATGAGGCGGATCTCGAGGGCGAGATCCCTTGTTAGTGGTGTCGAATTGTGGCATCCCGCAAAACCACTACTAGAAAATCGCGTTGTTTTTGTACATTGCATCATCATGACCGCATGCTCATGTCATCATGCCACATAGCATTTGAGCATCGTCATCATCTTGCATGTGCTTGTATAAAACTATTTCGGAAAAACCCAGTTTTGTTTTCTAAACGACCCGACTTTGTTCAAACACAAAACCCCGGGTGCTGCCGGATACTTTGTTTGTCTCAAAACTATTTGCAAAAGTTCATTGCAAATTAAATAAAAGTTTGAATTATTTTTAGTGGGGCAGTCGAACGGGCCGAAATGACCCGAACGACCACCCCAGGAAAATATAATCGGTCCCCCTCTAAATCCTAAACCTACCAAACTATCTACCCCAACCCGCTGGCCACATCACTCCCTCCAATAGCCATGTGCCACCTCACCTCTTCTCTCCCCCCAACCAACCAGAACCTGCCACTTGTCCCACCCCCTCTCCTTCCTCTCTCTCCTCTCAACCCTCTCAGACCACACACGCCACCCCTGGACCCAGCACGCAACACACGCAGCACCACCCGCGCGCGCGCCCAACCACCCGTCAGGCCCCGCCCTGGGACCCACCCGCGGGCCCCCCACCACCTGTCCCTGTCCAGCCCCGATGCCCCGTCCTCCTCCACCTTCTTCCCCCTGGCGCCCGCCTCCTCTCCCAAGATTCCCCGCACGCGCCGCCCTCCGATCGCGCGCCGGCGACGCCATCGCGCCTCCCCCTCTGGTGCCCGCCGGTGCCGCGCCGTTCCCCTGAGCTCACCCCGCCATTCCCGCCGGCAACCCCGAGCCTCCTCGCCGCCCGAGCTCGCTCTGCCACCGGCCGCTCCCGCACACCGCGCCGACCCCGACACCGTCCGCGTGCGCCGCTCCGCCTCCGCCTGACCTCCACCTCCGCCGCCGCGCGCGCCCCACATCGCCGCTCCGCGCCCTGCCTCGCCTGCACCGTGCGCGCCGCCCAGCGCCTCCGCCCCGTCGGCCACGCTCGCCACGCTCGCCGCCGGTCCCCTTCCTCGACCCGCGCGTCCGCGCCTCCCCGCGAGCCTGCGCCGCCCGCAGCCCGCCGGCCAGCCCCGCCGCCGGAGCCACTCGCAGCAAGCCCCGGACCGCCGCCGCAGGAGCTCTGGGCCGCCCGTCGTCGACCGCCCTGCTCTCCTGTCCCGCAGCTTGTGCACGCCTCGCCTGCGCCGTCCGTCCCGCCGGCGCCGCCCGCGGCCGCAGGTCCTCCCGCCGGCGACCTCCGAGCCTGCCACCGCCTCCACCCGACCGCCTGTGGACTCCGCGTCCCGAGCCGCCGCAGTGCCGACCTCGCTGCGCAACCGCTGTCGCCATCGGCCTCCTCCTCGGGTCCCTGCCGTCGTCACCCTGCCCGCGTGCGCCTCCCGACGGTGCTACCCCCGGGCTCCCGCGTCCGTGAACTCCAGCAGCATGCCAACCATGCCAAGTACCACAACGCCAACGACAAGGGGCCGAACAAGATCTTCGACACGGAACGCCGAGGTCTCCGTCCCGTACCCGAAGATGTCAAGTTCTTCCTCACGGAAACTGAAGACTGTTTCCGGTGTTTGGAGGCCGAACCCCAAGATCGCCTTTCCCGACCCAAAGCGTCGAGATCCCGAGCCTCCGAAGACCGGACCCTGCAGGTCTGACATGATCTTCTTCTCGGACGCCAAGACCGTCGAGGGCCCGGAACGACAAGCACTCCCTCGAGAACGCCGAGTGCTTCACCCCGGACACCGAGGCCCCCACGCGACAAGTGCTTCGTCCCGAACGCCATGACCAACAACATGACCCGAAGACCCCGGATGCGCCAAGACCCTAACCCCCGGAATCCGAGAACAACACGTCGAACCCTGAGACCGACCCCGAAGACCCCGGAACCCCAAGACCGTCGAGACCCCTCAATGTGTGACCCTTTTCCTCGATACCCTATTTTGTAAATGATATCAACTTGTTGCATTAAATCATTCATCTCGCAGGCATATTTGTGTGGTTTGGGGGCCTTACGCCGATTCACCTCATAATTAAATATGGGGCCCATATGCGGGCAAATCTAGCCTTATATTGGCCTCATTTAAATTTGTGTAGCGAACCCGGCACCTTATTTTGCCATGTTAAAACAACATTTAATTCGCGGGGTAGATAAATAACTTGAACCATCTAACTAATCGTCGGGACCCCGGTTCCGCTTAATATGACCTAATTGCATCGCACCTTTGCCATGCCATGCATCATACATGCATCATGCCGATCTTCTGCCGTTGTATTAAATATTGCATCCGGTGTTTATTCTAGCGTTTTGCTTCTTCGCGGATAAGGCCGATGAGTTGATGTGAGCGTCGCCCCGACCTTCGGTTGAACCCTTCGACAATGTTTCAGGCGAGCATCTCCCCCTTTCTACCTATCTTACTTTTATAGTATTTATTCCCTCCTGTTGATCTATTGCTATCTGTGTTACGATGCTCTAGATTTCGTACCAGTGATATCCCTTGCAGCCTTATATTGCCTTGGACACATCCTATTACCTGTTGTTTGGTAGCTAGTCGGACTTGCGCGTCGTAGTCGCTTGCTCAGGTGCTGTTGCGTGTCGTCAAATGACACAGTTGTTGGAGCCTTGCCGCATGTTGATGTTGGAGATGATCATAGTTTTACTTATTGTTCACTTTAATTCCTGTTTAACAAGTAAAATTGAAGTAAGTAAGCAGAGGCATCGGTGGGTGATAGATAACATTTGGTTTCCGAATGCCCACTTGTGTCCCGTAGGACCCCGAGTACTTGATACCTGTTCCTTGATTTATCGCGCTATCCACATACGGGGAGTATGGGCCCCCCTTAGCCAGAGCTTGATTCAGTCTTATTTCTTGGGGCCACAAACTAGTTTGAGGTTTTATTTACGATCCTGTACTTATGCCATGTTTTACTGCTTTATTTACGATTGTGCGATGGATAGCACACTGTACTGTTTAGGTAAGCGGAATGTTTTCGCGGTATCGACAATCCCCGTTTGGGGTTCCCAGTCGTTTACAGCCATTGACGCAAACCTTGAGTCCGTCTCGGAGCTAGCTTACTTCGTTGCGGTTCTACTCAATGGGGTGGCCCCCTGAAATATTTCTGAATCCTGTGATTGCTTTGTCGTGAAAGCCTCGTTGGGTTTTGATTTGGTTTTTCCGAGGTCGATCGTGTGTGTGTTGCTATTTGTGCACCCTGGCCGGGTTAAAACTTTCTGAAAGCCGTGTCCGCGGTTATGGACGACTTGGAGCACAGTATCTCGACCATAGACAAGCATAACTAACGTTTATTGCTATAAATTTGACTTTATAATGACTAGTAATCAGCTTCACTATAATGGAATGGCTAATTAATACTGCCCACAATTGCTTGTTTGGAGCGTCGCTTGCGACCATTGTACCTGACTAGTAATTATTGCAACTACAACGGAATGGCTGAATAAAAGTACCAACAACTGCTGGGTTTTTGGGGTTATCTCATGCTAATTGTATCTGACTAGTAAGTGTTGCCACTATAACGGAATGGTTAACTAAAAGTGCCCACTGCTTACCTTATCAGGATGATTATCTAAATCTGACTAGTAAAGTGCCGCAACTATAACTGAATAATTAAAACTGCCAACTGTGTGAGTTCCTCGGTTGACTTCCTCGATTGGTCTCGAGGGGGAAACACCAGGATGGGTTTGTCTGATGGTAGTATCAGGTTGGTTCCGAATAGGTCTTTCTTACCCCCTCTGATAGCCGCCAGTAGTATCGAGTCTCTATAGGTTGTGTAGTGCATGCTGCCGTTGCCGCTCAGTCCACCACACCTATGTAGGCGAGGACCGCCGAATTCTAGCCTCGCCGTGTACTGGCCTCAGTACTGACGCTCCTCTTTTTCCTTTGCCCTTTGTCGGCACCCCTTTTGTTTAAGCAGGTTTTGAGATCGACGTCGTTAGCAGGGTTAACCTTCCGGCTTGGCCTGGGCAGGGTTATGGACGCCATTGGTTATTCTTCAGGGCTCTTAGCCCCATTTGCATCTTGTCCGTAGCTGGACGCTCTATCGTTTTCAAGGTGATTTGGATCTTTGTATATTATATCTGTATTCTTGACTCATTGAGTCGCCGTTATATATATATATCTCTGTTCTGTGGGTCCCATCGAGGACTGTTGTGTAATGTTATTACTTCGTTTTCCACCCGCATGAAAGTGCCTGGTGGGCACCTTTGAATCGTTTCTATGCGGGTTCGGCGAATTTTGCTCAAACTTGCATAGGTCCGATTCTGAGGGTGTTACAGAGTGGTATCAGAGCCCAGCAGTTGCGATACCCCACAAGTCCAGCCTGTAGGATAACCTAGCTAACGGCCGAAGTAGAGTGTCAAAACTATTTTTCAAAATCGGTTGGATAGTTCTGAATAGGTCTGATTTTACTGCTTACCCCTCTGCTATTCTCCTCTTACCTCTACGTGTTTTGGTTCCGCTCTCTCCTCTCTCTTCGAGTCCAGGATTTCTTGTGGTTGGGTTTCCGTCGTACCGTCAGGGTTTCGTTTCTCCCTTTGTAACGGAGGTGCTACGATCATCAATCTGCAACTTGTCTGTTGAACCCTTCCTCCAATCTTTTGTTCCTGAGCTCTTCATCTATATGTGTTCCTTGCTGGATATCCGTATCGTTGAAAAACATATGAGAAGGACGAGCATTGGTGTAGTTGGAGTATACCTTGAGCATGTGTTGTTCATGCCAATGGAACCACCGCAGAACCTAATCATTGTGTCTTTCATACGATTTCTGCTGGCATCATTCCTTTGTTCCGGATACCGCCTATGAAGATCTTCAGTCTAAATCTCGAGAGTTGAGTTGCCTGATTCTCCTACTCATGTATAGAGTTGATAGTTTGGGTACGGGATGGATTGATCACCCTAACCGACTCTTACTGTTCGCTCTGTACATCGAACTGGTGGATCCATGTAACTTTTCCTCTTCTAATGGAAGTTAGAGGTGGCCTTACCGTTTGATACCTCTACCTTCGTCCTTTGTTTCTCCGGAGTGTTCTCTCGATGATCAGGAACAACGACCCTTTGTTGGTGGTGTCGCCGATTTCCAGATGAAGAAGGAACCCTCGTTAGTGGTGTCGCGAGGATCTACACAACGCGAGAAGATGCAGATCGCCGACCTTCCTTACGGTACCATGAGGCGGATCTCGAGGGCGAGATCCCTTGTTAGTGGTGTCGAATTGTGGCATCCCGCAAAACCACTACTAGAAAATCGCGTTGTTTTTGTACATTGCATCATCATGACCGCATGCTCATGTCATCATGCCACATTGCATTTGAGCATCGTCATCATCTTGCATGTGCTTGTATAAAATTATTTCGGAAAAACCCAGTTTTGTTTTCTAAACGACCCGACTTTGTTCAAACACAAAACCCCGGGTGCTGCCGGATACTTTGTTTGTCTAAAAACTATTTGCAAAAGTTCATTGCAAATTAAATAAAAGTTTGAATTATTTTTAGTGGGGCAGTCGAACGGGCCGAAATGACCCGAACGACCACCCCAGGAAAATATAATCGGTCCCCCTCTAAATCCTAAACCTACCAAACTATCTACCCCAACCCGCTGGCCACATCACTCCCTCCAATAGCCATGTGCCACCTCACCTCTTCTCTCCCCCCAACCAACCAGAACCTGCCACTTGTCCCACCCCCTCTCCTTCCTCTCTCTCCTCTCAACCCTCTCAGACCACACACGCCACCCCTAGACCCAGCACGCAACACACGCAGCACCACCCGCGCGCGCGCCCAACCACCCGTCAGGCCCCGCCCTGGGACCCACCCGCGGGCCCCCCACCACCTGTCCCTGTCCAGCCCCGATGCCCCGTCCTCCTCCACCTTCTTCCCCCTGGCGCCCGCCTCCTCTCCCAAGCTTCCCCGCACGCGCCGCCCTCCGCTCGCGCGCCGGCGACGCCACCGCGCCTCCCCCTCTGGTGCCCGCCGGTGCCGCTCCGTTCCCCTGAGCTCACCCCGCCGTTCCCGCCGGCAACCCCGAGCCTCCTCGCCGCCCGAGCTCGCTCTGCCACCGGCCGCTCCCGCACACCGCGCCGACCCCGACACCGTCCGCGTGCGCCGCTCCGCCTCCGCCTGACCTCCACCTCCGCCGCCGCGCGCGTCCCACATCGCCGCTCCGCGCCCTGCCTCGCCTGCACCGTGCGCGCCGCCCAGCGCCTCCGCCCCGTCGGCCACGCTTGCCACGCTCGCCGCCGGTCCCCTTCCTCGACCCGCGCGTCCGCGCCTCCCCGCGAGCCTGCGCCGCCCGCAGCCCGCCGGCCAGCCCCGCCGCCGGAGCCACTCGCAGCAAGCCCCGGACCGCCGCCGCAGGAGCTCTGGGCCGCCCGTCGTCGACCGCCCTGCTCTCCTGTCCCGCAGCTCGTGCACGCCTCGCCTGCGCCGTCCGTCCCGCCGGCGCCGCCCGCGGCCGCAGGTCCTCCCGCCGGCGACCTCCGAGCCTGCCACCGCCTCCACCCGACCGCCTGTGGACTCCGCGTCCCGAGCCGCTGCAGTGCCGACCTCGCTGCGCAACCGCTGTCGCCATCGGCCTCCTCCTCGGGTCCCTGCCGTCGTCACCCTGCCCGCGTGCGCCTCCCGACGGTGCTACCCCCGGGCTCCCGCGTCCGTGAACTCCAGCAGCATGCCAACCATGCCAAGTACCACAACGCCAATGACAAGGGGCCGAACAAGATCTTCGACACGGAACGCCGAGGTCTACGTCCCGTACCCGAAGATGTCAAGTTCTTCCTCACGGAAACTGAAGACTGTTTCCGGTGTTTGGAGGCCGAACCCCAAGATCGCCTTTCCCGACCCAAAGCGTCGAGATCCCGAGCCTCCGAAGACCGGACCCTGCAGGTCTGACATGATCTTCTTCTCGGACGCCAAGACCGTCGAGGGCCCGGAACGACAAGCACTCCCTCGAGAATGCCGAGTGCTTCACCCCGGACACCGAGGCCCCCACGCGACAAGTGCTTCGTCCCGAACGCCATGACCAACAACATGACCCGAATACCCCGGATGCGCCAAGACCCTAACCCCCGGAATCCGAGAACAACACGTCGAACCCTGAGACCGACCCCGAAGACCCCGGAACCCCAAGACCGTCGAGACCCCTCAATGTGTGACCCTTTTCCTCGATACCCTATTTTGTAAATGATATCAACTTGTTGCATTAAATCATTCATCTCGCAGGCATATTTGTGTGGTTTGGGGGCCTTACGCCGATTCACCTCATAATTAAATATGGGGCCCATATGCGGGCAAATCTAGCCTTATATTGGCCTCATTTAAATTTGTGTAGCGAACCCGGCACCTTATTTTGCCATGTTAAAACAACATTTAATTCGCGGGGTAGATAAATAACTTGAACCATCTAACTAATCGTCGGGACCCCGGTTCCGCTTAATATGACCTAATTGCATCGCACCTTTGCCATGCCATGCATCATACATGCATCATGCCGATCTTCTGCCGTTGTATTAAATATTGCATCCGGTGTTTATTCTAGCGTTTTGCTTCTTCGCGGATAAGGCCGATGAGTTGATGTGAGCGTCGCCCCGACCTTCGGTTGAACCCTTCGACAATGTTTCAGGCGAGCATCTCCCCCTTTCTACCTATCTTACTTTTATAGTATTTATTCCCTCCTGTTGATCTATTGCTATCTGTGTTACGATGCTCTAGATTTCGTACCAGTGATATCCCTTGCAGCCTTATATTGCCTTGGACACATCCTATTACCTGTTGTTTGGTAGCTAGTCGGACTTGCGCGTCGTAGTCGCTTGCTCAGGTGCTGTTGTGTGTCGTCAAATGACACAGTTGTTGGAGCCTTGCCGCATGTTGATGTTGGAGATGATCATAGTTTTACTTATTGTTCACTTTAATTCCTGTTTAACAAGTAAAATTGAAGTAAGTAAGCAGAGGCATCGGTGGGTGATAGATAACATTTGGTTTCCGAATGCCCACTTGTGTCCCGTAGGACCCCGAGTACTTGATACCTGTTCCTTGATTTATCGCGCTATCCACATACGGGGAGTATGGGCCCCCCCTTAGCCAGAGCTTGATTCAGTCTTATTTCTTGGGGCCACAAACTAGTTTGAGGTTTTATTTACGATCCTGTACTTATGCCATGTTTTACTGCTTTATTTACGATTGTGCGATGGATAGCACACTGTACTGTTTAGGTAAGCGGAATGTTTTCGCGGTATCGACAATCCCCGTTTGGGGTTCCCAGTCGTTTACAGCCATTGACGCAAACCTTGAGTCCGTCTCGGAGCTAGCTTACTTCGTTGCGGTTCTACTCAATGGGGTGGCCCCCTGAAATATTTCTGAATCCTGTGATTGCTTTGTCGTGAAAGCCTCGTTGGGTTTTGATTTGGTTTTTCCGAGGTCGATCGTGTGTGTGTTGCTATTTGTGCACCCCGGCCGGGTTAAAACTTTCTGAAAGCCGTGTCCGTGGTTATGGACGACTTGGAGCACAGTATCTCGACCATAGACAAGCATAACTAACGTTTATTGCTATAAATTTGACTTTATAATGACTAGTAATCAGCTTCACTATAATGGAATGGCTAATTAATACTGCCCACAATTGCTTGTTTGGAGCGTCGCTTGCGACCATTGTACCTGACTAGTAATTATTGCAACTACAACGGAATGGCTGAATAAAAGTACCAACAACTGCTGGGTTTTTAGGGTTATCTCATGCTAATTGTATCTGACTAGTAAGTGTTGCCACTATAACGGAATGGTTAACTAAAAGTGCCCACTACTTACCTTATCAGGATGATTATCTAAATCTGACTAGTAAAGTGCCGCAACTATAACTGAATAATTAAAAGTGCCAACTGTGTGAGTTCCTCGGTTGACTTCCTCGATTGGTCTCGAGGGGGAAACACCAGGATGGGTTTGTCTGATGGTAGTATCAGGTTGGTTCCGAATAGGTCTTTCTTACCCCCTCTGATAGCCGCCAGTAGTATCGATTCTCTATAGGTTGTGTAGTGCATGCTGCCGTTGCCGCTCAGTCCACCACACCTATGTAGGCGAGGACCGCCGAATTCTAGCCTCGCCGTGTACTGGCCTCAGTACTGACGCTCCTCTTTTTCCTTTGCCCTTTGTCGGCACCCCTTTTGTTTAAGCAGGTTTTGAGATCGACGTCGTTAGCAGGGTTACCCTTCCGGCTTGGCCTGGGCAGGGTTATGGACGCCATTGGTTATTCTTCAGGGCTCTTAGCCCCATTTGCATCTTGTCCGTAGCTGGACGCTCTATCGTTTTCAAGGTGATTTGGATCTTTGTATATTATATCTGTATTCTTGACTCATTGAGTCGCCGTTATATATATATATCTCTGTTCTGTGGGTCCCATCGAGGACTGTTGTGTAATGTTATTACTTCGTTTTCCACCCGCACGAAAGTGCCTGGTGGGCACCTTTGAATCGTTTCTATGCGGGTTCGGCGAATTTTGCTCAAACTTGCATAGGTCCGATTCTGAGGGTGTTACACATATCATAACACTAGCCCAGCAACAATCTAAACTAGACGCCTCTAATTTATCCATTGCAAATTTTACGTGACTTAGGGCTTTCGAGATAGAACCGTTCATACCTACGAACATGAACCATAACAAGGATAACCAAATTGTTGACAACTCGTTGCAAAATAGATATTGACTATAGTAGGAGAGACAGACACCCGCTAGCCACTTATGCAAACTAGTTGCATGTCAATCGTGGAACAGGTATCATGTGCGAGGACATGTAAAGTTTGTTCGGGCCGCTTCATCCCACTATGCCACCAATATCCAAAATTACAACTAAGGAGCAACAACATGATCATCATCGCCCACATACTCATATGTGTACTACCTGTGTAAAGCATCTACGCATAGATCCGGCTCTGATACCACTGTAGGGTTCGCAGCATAGAAAACAAAAAAAATCCTACGATGGGAACAACTATGTACCAAGATCTATCTACTAGGTACAAACAAAGGGCGGATGTATATCCATAGAGAACATACCCTTGAAGACAGACAAAGCTTAACGAGTTAAACTCGTGGTTGATGTAGACGATCTCTTGCCGATCTGAAGATCGAGGGGAAGTCCTAGCGCCACAAATCAGCAGCGCATCCGTGCTCGCACACACGTCCGAGGCACCGAGCAACCTCCGCCTCCTCGCTCTAGCGATGCAGCGGAAGCACAACTCTTTCTTGTCGAATAGCCACCGGTAACATGTATCTCGCTAGTTCGATACCATGGGGGATAAATTCTAGAGGGGGAGAGAGATCCTTCATGAGGAGGTGTGAGTGAGAAGTGAGGAGGGGGTGCCTTTTATAGAGAAGGGGGGAACCCCAAGGGGGTGGCCGACGCATGGGGCTGCCCCCTTTCCCTCCCCTCTTCATGTGGGTGGACACTCCACTCACAAAATTCCTTTAAATTCCCTCCAATCAAAATCGCACTCAAACTTGCTATTAAATTTCCACCAAATTTAATGCAAACTATCATTAAATAAAACTCTTTTTATTTATTCAGAATTTTGTCAATTACTTTAATGACAAACATTCACATATAACCCCTTCCTAGAATTCTATTTCACATGCAAAAACACTTTCTGCAATTTCACCCGAAAACCTGTTTCGATATCTAGTGAAATAAATTCATGCGCTTTTTATTCTTTTCGGCATGAAACTTTTGATCCAATTGGATGTCGGTGTCTCTTAAGTGTGTCACCCTACGGTTCGCGAATAATGTGGACATGATCGAGACCCCTCTCGGATCAATAATCAGAAGCTGGATCTGGAGACCCATACTGACTCCCATATATTCAATGATGACTTTCTTGTGATCGTCGAAACCTTTTATGCTAGTATCTTAATCCCTTTGTTTCGCGATATATTACATGTCCGAGATTTGACCATCGGTATCTCCATACCTAGTTTTATATCGTTACTGACATGCACTCTTTTCTCGTTCCCGTGATATAACATTCTAGTGATCAAATCACTTGCTTGCAAGCTAACCAATGTGATATCACCGAGAGGGCCCAGAGTATATCTATGTGTCATCGGGATGAACAAATTCCACTCTCGATCCATGGGCCTCAACATAACACTTTATTAGTTCTAAACCCATCTTTATAATCACCCTGTTACGGTGTGACGTTTGATGTTATCAAGAAACTCTTCCGGTGTTAGTGATTGACATGATCTCATGGTCCAAGGATTAGGATTACTTCGTAAGTTGTTATAGCAATATAAACTCAATGAATTTGATCGTAATGCTATACTTCGGATGAATGTTCATCACACTATTAAACTAATGTCGTGATCCCGTTATTAACAACATCCAATGTCCATGATCAGGAAACCTTGATTATCTTGTTAATCAACGAGCTAGTTTATGAGAGAGGCATAACTAGGAACTTTCTGTTTGTTTATTAAACACACATGTATTAACGTTTCCATATTAATACAATTATAGCATGCAAAATAAATATCTATCATATACTTGGAATACACATAATAAACACTTTATTATTGCTTCTCAGGGCATATTCCCTTCAAAAGTATATTGTACAGATTTGACAGCCAATGGTACTACAGGGCGATGGCGGTGTTTTCAAAATTCATTGCTACCATAGATTTTCCTTATGACAGTGACTGGACTATCCTTCGGAACGACTATCTTGCATCAGCAAAGTATGTCGGTTCCATTGCGGTAACTATATCCACTGGTCGTATTGATCACGTAAACGCGGTGATTGAGTCGCGAGGAGATGGTCTGATCTGGGAACCGACCAAGTGGAGTGAGTGTCGTTATCTAAAAGTAAAATTTATAAATTACTTACAACTCCATTGTTAGTGATACTTTTGCTAACTGAAATACACCTAGAGGTATACTTGCAGGTCCCCGTGTCATACAGGCTCCAGTAATTGAAGAGCCAGGAAACGTCCAAGCTGGTGACGATGCCGAGGCTGGAGACTCAGGCTACGGCTGGTACTTGGCAGACTCAGGCTAGGGTTGGGTGTCCTGTGGATTCACACCAGGAGTGCATGAACCAGCAGCCATGGTGATCCAGTGTCATACATGGGTAGAGAGCTTCTCTCTTATACCTTGCTCCGCTGCCACTTTTTCATCAGGGCCTTTGATTGGGATGACCCTGTAGCACCGGACTGGATCAGAAGGAACAATATTGATGGGAGATCAGTGTTTGTTAGAATCAACCATCCATTAGTCCTTGACCCCCCTCGAAACCCCGAACATGCTACTGCCGATGCTGATGAAGATCTGCCAGTGTTCAAGGCAGACTGTGTGTTCGCTACACACGTGCTCTCCCAACATCCCCCACAGCCAATTCCAGATTGAAGCCGCATGCACGTCAATGTGGGGGCTGCCATATGTTCATCACTTAACTACACAGAAGATGAACATAGGGAGCAAATGATCGAGGCACCAATGTGATTCGTGTCAACCCTACCTCGAGCTTTTTGAAGTTTGACCAAGATGCAGAAAAGCATATTAACAACACTCGCAACATCATTTCTATAGCTAGTATTACTCACCATGTAATTTACAATGCTATGTACGTATTACTTTCATATTGTATTGTAGTATCAGCATGCAACATTATATCCAGTATTTCATGTAGGAACCATGTAATATATTTTGGTATTTATATGTTTGATGTTTCCCTATGCAAGCACTCAAGCTGCCATGCCCAATTTTCTATAGTAGGTCTAGTAGTACTGTATTGGTGGCCATTCGATTTGCTTTGTCCACAGCATACGTATGACCTCGTTGCATTTATTCCCTCACCAGTCCCAGCTCCATCTCTAGATCTCTCTCACGCGCACTCCTTGTCTCTCTACTTTTATCGCCATTGCGCTTCACTCCATTGATGACCACCACTGCCGAAACTTACTTGTCTTAGGCGGGTCGAAGGTGGGCGGTAGCCCCTGCAACCTCATCTATAGAGTCGTCGTATCCCTCACGCATCCTGGTGGCAGTGTGGTATGTACATAATCCCCGAAACCATTGATCTTGATGATGAGATGTGGTCAAGCTTTTATTGGTGGTAGGTTAACATTGGTTTGGTGTTGAGTACTAGTAGTTCTCGTCTAGTAGTACACGTTGGTTAACATTGGTTTAGTGTTGAGTACTAGCAGTTCTCATCTAGTAGTACAGGTTGGTTAACATTGGTTTGGTGTTGAGTACTAGTAGTTATCATTTAGTAGTATAGTTTTACACATGCAATCAAGTTCTGGGGCTAGATCTACGATGAATTGTAATAATAAGTTCAAATTTTGTAGTATTGATCGATCCACGACTGATGATGGTTTTGGAGGCCACTCGACATGTTTTGGTTGATTGGTCTTAGGGGCGTAGTTCCCTTTAACCTGGGAAATTGAGGGCAGCAGCTGCCCTACCCTGATTTTTGCCAAAATTTCAAGTATATGTATGCATCTCTAGCATCGGCAGCAAATAGAGCTCATCATGTTCATCCGTTCTTCTATTCGTGGGGTGTTCCGTATCTGTATGAATCGATTATGGACTGCTAGCTATAGCTAAGACTTTGTGTAGTACTTGGATTAGAAAATTACTCCACTTTAGTACTTTCTTAGTTGATCTTTATATTATACTCTACTCCCTCCACCCCCCGGAATAAGGCCTCCTTGTTTTGCATGTTTTTTTTCGACCAAAATTTACTCTAAATATATAAAAAATGTTGGTACCAAACTAGCATTGTTTAAAAGTGTTTTTAATATGAAACCAATAGTACTAATTATGAACAATATAATCAAAATATAGTTGCACATCTTTTTTGTCAACGAATAATGTATTTCACAATTATTGACAACTAGTAGAGACATTATCTGAACACCCCATTTTCTTGTAGTGTTCGGGCAAGAAGCTCAAGGTTTGATAGACTCATCATCGAAGAAGAAAGGATAGCCCTATGCAATCCGGATGGAGGGGCGATCCAGGAACACCGACGTGGAGAACACATGTGACGAGTTTTGCAAGATGTTGTTAATACCAGGTGGGTTATACGTGCGGAGCATACCTAGCACCTTTTTGCCAAAGTTTGGCGGTGAGTATCCGGACGCCATCAAGCTGAAGATTTGCAAAGCCTACAGATGGGATGTCGACCTAACGAAGCAAGATGGAAAGTTTATCCTTGACGAAGGATGGCTAGATTTTGTCAATGCACATGTATTAAATGTAAGATACTTTCTGGTATTCAAGAAGCTTGCCACCACATCCTTTAAGGTTATCACCCATCATTTGATCAACAATTTACTAGTATATAGTAGGTGTATTAATGCGGTGATAGTCCTCTTTTAATTATAACTATTCTGTAAAGAGGTGGTCTATGACTATACCCCTCTAGTGATGCATTGTGTTGGAACAACATGGTACTTGATTGCACTAGGCTCTAATGTGCAAGTATTTACTGTACTATGTTTGCAGCAAACCAAACTTCTAGTGTACTACTTCTAGCAGTGGCATAGCCATAGCCCGTCATGCCCGCGCTCAGCTAGTTAACTCCACTGAAATACTATAAGAAAACTAATATAGAAAGAGGAGATTTGTCGGGCAAACACTCAACTAATCAACTGTATCTATACTCTTTGCCCATGCTTAAATTATGAGCTAGCTTTGCCACTGACTGGTAGTATTGTACCACCTCTGTTCCACATTATGATTCTTTTTAGAAAACTAATACTGCTAGTAGTAGTAGTTCCTGTACAAGTGTACTACTACTAGGTACTGTACGTACTAGTATTTTTTAGGAATATAAGAGCTATAAATAAACATCATATGGTCCAACAAGACAGTATTAACTAGTCGGCATGCATAGCAGCGTGCCAGCCTTGCTAGCTGTAATGCCCTAGGATGTGACACGATTAATTTAGTGCACAGTAGCATGTCAGCCTAACTTATAATTTAGTGAAATGCAGCATGCCAGCAAAGCTATATTCGTTGTCCTGGATGCAGCTCTAGAGGGCTTGCAAAAACAAAAAAAACTTATTCAAAGACTAGAGCCATCCCATCTTCCCTAACATCGACAAGTTTCAAGAGTGAGATAGCATAACTAAATCTTCTTGTGATGATCCCAATGTTAAGATAGGTAACATCATACAAATTAATTATTATATATTGATGACAGACTCAATTTGTTTCGGGAGAGATGGAACGAAGTTGCGGTAATGTATACCTGTTTTCAATCTATGTTGCTAACATAGTGGGCCTACAGCCGACGGTGTGACAAGGAAAGCTTAACAGGCAGGAAACAAAGCACTATGTATTCTGTATGACCCGGCCAGCACTTGGGATGTGTTATGCTGTGTATTTTGTACGAAGGTTTGGTATTTCTAATCTATTTGATAGTAACACATATATACTGGTATTTGTTCAGATCGACCGATCGAGTGCAGAATATGCTCTCTCTTTCCTTTTGAATCATGACCTTGCTACAACTATTGAAAAAAACTATTGAGTTTCATCGTCTGCATTGATGAATCTATCATTTCTTTTGGCAATTGTCTGTACTGCTGAATTGGTCACTTTGAAATGCTGCTAAATTTGTCAAGTGCTGCTGAATATGAACTGAGAATCTGCCGATGTTTCTATGGTCTTATTATGTACTGCCGAATCTGTCAAATCCTACTTACTAAAGTGTTTTCTATAACTAATACTTATGTACTAGTACTAGTTTAGATCAAGTGTAGTAGTTAGTCTTGCTTTTGTTTTGAATCATGGTCTTATCTCAATCAGATAAGACTTGGGCATTTTGGGTTGCATCGGTGTCACACAGGAATTGATGTGTGAAGAAGATACTCAAAGCATACTCGATCGTCAGTTTTGCATGCTCCAATGGTCGAGTGTGTTTGGAGAAAAGGGCAAACTCATCGATCGGGCGACAATATTTTAAGAGCTAAAACAAGAACTTGTTCTCTCTGTACTGCTATTGTATTTCAGTGTCTGTATTGCTGAATCGCTCACTTTGAAATGTTGTTGAATTGGTCAAGTGCTGATGAATGTGAACTCCGAATCTATCGATAATTTTTCTATCTTATTCTATACTATAGAGTTTATATAAATATCTGGCAAAAAGAATTATCGATTTCTTTCCCTTCCTCTCTAAGATCTTTGTTTCGAATCCGGCCGAGCCACAACAAAGAAATTTTTATATACCAGGAGAAGAAATCTAGCTTATTCGGGGTATAAGGGGACTACTGACCACAGCCCAGGGAAATTTGAGAAACAAGTCCATGAAGAATAGCCAATGGAGTATAGCCAATGTAGAACAGCCCATGTAGAATAGCTAAACTCTTTTTAATTCGGCCTTTTGGGCATTGCCCCCACCTCTCAATATTTTTTAAAAAACTCTGCCTACAGATTTTTTTACAGCGCCTATAGTTTTTAGTTTAGCTACCAGGAGCACCTCCTTATTATTTGATGGGAGATAAAATTGTTCAAAAAAGTCATTTTAAGGAGACAAGTCAATAATTTATAATAGCAAAGCTTAATGATTCTATTCAATTAGTTGTTTCTGTCGTAGTGGCAAGACACCCAACCAACCGGTGGTGAGGTCTCTAGTTCGAATCCTAGGCAATTTGTGTTAATATAGAGTTACGTTTTTGTACTCTTAGGCTGACATCTGGGACCCAGATAAACTACTGCTGCATCTAGCAATATTGCCAAGGTCAGGACGACAAACTTTACCCAAAAAAAACAGTCCAACATATATAGAAACATTTACTTTAAATAGAAGTTTACATGTGGGACCCAGCATGGACATGTTTTATTCAAATAGTGACTGACATGTAGGATCCAGATAAACTACAGTTGCATCTAGCAATGTTGCCAAGGTCAGGACGACGAACTTGACCCGAAAAACAGTCCAATATATATATACATATATATATACACGTTTAATTTAAATATAGGTTAACATGTGGGACCCAGCATGGACACGTTTAATTCAAATAGTGGCTGACATATGGGACCCACCATAGACATGTTTCCTGAATAAAGAAGGCTGCAATGTGGGACCCAGCATAGACATGTTTCTTGTACATAGAAGCCTGACATATGGGACCCAACATCGGAGTGTAATTAAAAAAATTTGTACTCTATAAGGCTGACATCTAGGGCCAAGGTAAATTTCTGCTGCATCATAGACACGTTTCCCCTCAAAAAATGCACCAATGTTGCCAACATCATAATGGCGGACTCAACCCTAAAAAATAGTCCAGCATACACACGTTTATTTCAAATAGAGGCTGACATCTGGGACCCAACGTAGACACGTTTCCTTTATAGAGGTTGCTGACATCTGGGACCAAGCTACGGACCAAAGTCAGAACAATGGAGGTGGCCGAAAAAATTCCATCATAGCACGTTTCATTTATGGAGAGGCTAACATATGGGACCCACTAGAGAGACCTAATATAGGTGATGCATCGAGCAACGTTGCCAAGTTCGAATAAGGTAGGCGCGAACGAGAAAAAAGTCCAACATATACATATTCTTCTAATGATATGTTGACATGTGGGGCCCAGCAGCATGACCAAACGGCAGATTCGTCGAGCAACACTATCTAGTTTGGAACAGGGTAGCGCTAGAGAAGAAAAAATTCTAGCATATACACACTATTCTTCTAATGTGAGGCTGACATATGGGACCCACCAGCCAGTATAAACTGCTGATGCATCGAGCAAAGTTGCCAAGGTCGAAGCACGGAGGCGCGAGCGAGAAAAGGTCTGACATACACACATTTCTTCTAATGAGATGCTGACATGTGGGACCCAGCAGCGTGACCAAATGGTAGATTCATCGAGCAACGCTATCTAGTTAGGAACAGGATAGCACTAGAGAAGGAAAAATTCAATCATATACACACGATTCTTCTAATGAGATGCTGACATATGGGACTCACCAGCCTGAATAAACGACTGATGTAGAGGACAACACTATCAAGTTGACACGGAGGCGCAACCAAGGGCAAAAATTCCATCATACACATGTTTCTTCTAATGAGAGTATGACACGTGGGGCCTAGCTGCGTGATTATGTATCTGGCAGCGCTATCAAGTTCGAAACACGGTAACACGACCGAGGGAAAAAATCCATCATACACACGTTTCTTCTAATGAGAGGATGACATGTGGGCCCAGATGCGTGATTAAATGGCAGCGCAATCAAGTTCGAAACAGGGTAGCGTGTGCGAAAGAAAAAATTCCATCATACACACGATTCTTGTAATGAGAGGCTGGCATGTGGGACCCAGCATCGTAATTAACGTCAGATAGATCGAGAAACGTTATCGAGTTTATATTAGGAAGGCACGAGCCAAGGAAACAATCCATCATGCACATGTTTCTTCTAGTGTGAGGATGACACGTGGGACCCAATAGTCTGCTTAAACGGCAGATGCATCGAACGATGCTATCAAGTTCGGAACAGGGAAGGAAAAAATTCCATCATACACACAATTCCTCTAATGCGAGGCAGACATGCGGGACCCAACAGCCTGAATAAACGGAAGAGGCATCGAACAACGTTATCGAGTTCAAATCAGGGTGGCACGACCAAAAATTTTGGTCTTCTAT
Source organism: Avena sativa (assembly GCA_916181665.1). Classification (NCBI taxonomy): domain Eukaryota; kingdom Viridiplantae; phylum Streptophyta; class Magnoliopsida; order Poales; family Poaceae; genus Avena; species Avena sativa. Next base: position 145,249,515 of record OV702280.1, read on the forward strand.
AGTCACCGATGTCCGGGACCTGCATGCAAAAAAAATACTTCAGCGAGTCAACATCTCGCGAGGAAGCGAAAATCTTACTTCTGCCATGCGCCTGTCGAGCTTCCTTCATGTTTTTAGCGGTTTCCTCGTAGTAGAGGGGCGTGAAACCAAAAAAAAAGTTTTGCATCATCCACGGTAAAGGCAAAAATTTCCTCACAGAAGAGGCACCTTCTACGACGACCAACGGGCCCAGTCGTTGCGGAACGAAACATTTCTTGTAGTGTCAGTCCTCAGTGCGGAGGAAATTCTATCTCTGCGCGCTATAGAAACCGAACTACGACCCTAGACTCGCAGATCGACGTCACCATGGGTGACTCAGCTAAAGATAAGGGTGAACCCTCTAAGGGTAGTGATCCCTTAGCAAATAACATCGCTGATGATCCCCTGAAGGCTCCGACTGGCTTCATCTTGAAGAGCGCCCAAGAGCTGAATAAGCTTGCTCGTGAATGCCTTGAATATCGGAATATCTCAATAGAGGAGGAGGCTCAAGAAGTTGAGGATGTCAAGATGGTGGAATTGCTGGAACAAGTCCGTCTCCACATGAGAAGCTGAAGGCCAGTGAAATTTCGCATCCAGCTTTTGTTCCATTGACACTTGCTGACAAGGTCACTCTTGAAATCAAGACCAGCCTCCATAAGCTACAACACGAGTATGTTGTAAGTTGTATTTTCGACCCTTTTTATTTGTATGTATATCTTATCCTCTAGCCCCCAATCATGAAGTTGGATAAAGATCCAGATTTATGCTTTTATAGGATGCCAAAGAATGAAGTAGTGTAGCCCCCAACGCTCGTGCTGAAATTTAATTTATTTAAAATTACAGCCTGAGTCTTAGTAGCAATCTGAATCTGGTTACTATTCTGACTTACAGAAAGTTAATGTTTACAACCAGGAACTATTAAAGAACATATGTGACAAGTCGAGAGAGGTAAAGACTCTCCAGCTAGAAAATGCTCAGCTTAGAGTGGAGAAGGATGAAGCTGAAGGTAAGCTTTTCCGGCTATCTCTTCTCATATGGTAGTCAGTTGAAGTTCGATTAACCTTTGTTTGTTGTTTTGTATTCCAGACTTGTTGAAGCAATCGTTCAAACTTGTGTAGAATGCCTAGAATTTCCGATCCTTGGAGTCAGAAAATTAATGCTGGACTTTGGGAACAAATCCATAAGCTTAGAGATGACCACGAACGAAGTGTGGCCAATATTTTGGAGTCCAGCAACATAGCTACAGAGGAGCATAATCTGAAGGTAGAGCTGGACTAGCAAAAATATACTACGCAAGCACTTCGGGATGAACTCCGGAGCTTGAGAGAGAGGAAAAGATCAAAGTGGATGAATCCATCTTTGGTATGTTTTGCGGACACTCTATCTCTGTTGTACTTGTTTCTTGACTTTTCCTATGATGTTATGTTGGATTTTGACTATTGTGATTGATCTACAGATCCTCTCAACCGCCTGGACTCTTCATCATTTGAGTCACGCACTAGCCATCTTGTAACAGTCGGAGATCTACTTCATCACTACCATAAATCTCTTGAAAAGATTGGCGAAACCGTTGATCCCCCTGACTTACACAAGCTTTCGGCTCTCGAGGTGCGTGACAAGGCGAAAGATATGCCGAAGCTGGTCCAAGATTGGAAAATGTCTTATGCTCGCATGGCTGCGCAAAATTCCCTCACAATGGTAATGAGCCACCACGGAAACCTGGAAATCTGTCAAGTTACCAAGGGGTATGCGACTGAAGATGAAGATGGCAGGCCTCAGAATGTCGGGGCAATTTGGGAATCTTGTGCCAGATGCGCTTGTCGTGTGGCCGAGATGACCAACTTTGAGAATCCTTTCTTTACCTTTATTGCAATGCCACCAAGAACCCCATGTGAAGCCAAGGAAGAATCCAAGGACGACGAGGAGACCGAGTCTAACATTCCCATCCTGGGAAAAGATCAGGACGACACTGCTGATTCGGCTAATCCTTCTCCTCCACCTGCAGCATTAATGAAGGGAAAACCATTGCATTATTCCGAGAGAGGTCTTATGTAATACGTAAATTACTTTATTTTGTCGTGCTAGTATGTAAAAACTGATGCGTTACTACTTAGCACTTCATATATTTTGATGTGTGCTCAAAAGTTTCTTAAGCACTTTGTGTTTACACTTATCGTTTTATGTGTCTATTTTCCTCGGCCCTTTCATGATCCGGCAAACCTTTAGCACAAAAATGTTTCCGAGCAATGGAGCTCAATTGCTAAACCATTTTAAACTCGAAAACAAAGTCGTCTTCTAGTACCAACAATTCATTACTCAGAATATGCCCGCGTATAAGCTATTAGATAAAAAATCAAAGTATAAACATAACATGAGATTTACACCCGAAGGTAACATTTTTATAGGTTTTCAAAAATCATAACCAGAATGACCATGAGCATAAAATACTTTTAAGCATTCTGTGATTTTTGGAATTGACATGCTCTTTTGAAAATAAGATGGTAAAAAACTTTTCAGAAAATTATGAGGTAACCAATACTTTATTCCACTTTGAACATGTAAATATGATTACAAGGAAATGTAATTAAGAATAGAAGGGACGTAGCAGTGCAATATTCCATGCACAGTCTAACTCATATGGGTCTGTACTACCACCATCTCTCTTTCTCTTAGTATCGGGTCTTTCCTTGATTGTTCTCATATCGGTTAAATAGTATGACCTATTATGCAGAACTCGCTTATCATGAAAGGTCCTCCCAAATCGGGGAAAGTTTGTGCTTTATTTTTTGCACGAGTCAGATAACCAAATCACCCTTTCTAAAGGAACGAATTTCACTCTATGACTATGGTACTTGCGTAACTTCTATGGATAGGTCGTAGATCTCTGCTCAACAACGACGCGAACTTCTTCGATTATATCGAGATCATCCTGTCGAGAGACTTTGGCATCTTATTTGATATACGCTTTGACTTGGGGAGATTGATGGATTAAATCACTCAGAAGAACTACTTCTGCACCATAGACCAAGAAGAAAGGAGTATATCTGGTTGACCTGTTAGGAGTTGTTCGCAAGCTCCAAATCACAGAAGGTAATTCTTCTGCCCAAGCCCCCACAACACGACGAAGTGGTGTTTCGACACGAGGTCGGAGTCCTAGTAAAATGAGACTGTTTGCACTTTCGACTTCTCTGTTGGCTTGTGGATGTGTGACTGATGCAATGTCAAGTCAGATCCTTGATCTACCATGGAAAAGTTGCTCCCATTGTTCGTAATAAAACTGTGCGGATAACCAAAGTGGATAATTACATCCTCGACGAACTTTCTGGCTGTGGCTCCATCGCAATTTGTTACAGGTTTAGCCTGAATCCAATTTATAAATTTATCCACCATCACTGGAAGATGGATAAATCCACATTTCGCCGTCCTAAATGACCCTACCATATCAAGCCCCTAGACCGTAAATGGCTATGTAATAGGGATTGTTAGCAGCTGATCAGCCAGAATGTGTGCTTGATGGGCGTACTTTTGGTAGTCCCTGCACGTTTTTACCAGTTTCTCGGCATCTGCCTTAGTTGTGAGCCAAAATAATCCGTGTTTAAACGTGGCCCAACTGTGGTATCAGAGTGATAGCTTCTAATTTTAGGCTCGATAGCATGCATATGTGATGTGCAGTTAGCAATAGATTGGATCTGTTTGTTGTTTTGGTGGTCGATCTATGAGATAGATCAGTTTTTTACGATGTTGATTGGATCAACTGTACTCGGGGAATGGAAGATCTGATTTCCGTGATCATACTGCTGCGTTCGTATAAAGACAAACCCCTATCGGTCGGTTTCTGCCATCGGGGTAGACTGTGACACATAAATCTAGATGTGATGGTCGAAGATCAAAGGAGTTTGATAGAGTTAGAACAATGAGTGAAATCCATGTTCGGAATCTAGATGAGATCTATATTTTCAGAAAAACGGTCGGGCGCTGCCCGCACCCGCGAGGGGTGCTGCCCCGTCGATCCCCGCTCGTTGTCCGGCTAGCGGGACCGTTGGCTTTGCCCAGTCATAGAGCCTTAGATGTTGTTGCGAGTTTCACAACGCTGGTAGATATCGTATCTATGCATAACTTGATTTGCAGGAAGTGGTGAATAGTATGGCTTATGTGCATGTGATGTGTGTAATCCATACATGATCTGTGAATCACAGTATTGTTAGCTAACGGGAGCCTAGGTGTTGTCATATTATTGTATAACGACATGTGTGTCGGATTCTCTATGTAATTTAATATACTGAGCTATTATAGCTGTTTGGAGAACCCGGATGGCATGCAAGTCAATATACAAATCAGTGACATGGAGTAAGATGACAAATGACAAGAGTTGGCATGAGTCGGATTACAGGCTTTGTGGAGATGGATATTGCCATGAAGAGAGCCATACCATTTCACATTATAATTGCTTTATTTTATGTTGTTGATATGTCTCTATTTTACCTCTATTAGATAGTCGGTAAAATTCAATCCCTCAAAGAAGGTCTAGTCAGTTTTCCTTCCAGTGTTTGCACCATCACAAGTCGGACATTTTTGGTAGTGGGCTCATAAAATTGGGGTGCTGCGAATTCTTTCCAACTAGGTGGGTTCGAGTCCGACTCTTTCATCAGAAACACTCGGTAAGCTATACGGGTCTATCACAACAGTTGTGGGACTCATGGAAAAGTCGGACGGGAGCCGGGGCATGTGATGCCACCCGACCAATATGAGTCGTATGAGATGCGATTGAGAAGGAGTTGTCTACCTAGATCACTTGGCAGCTAGCGGTGATGCTAAATCTCACTAGCTGACTTGCTTATCTTGGATCCTGAATCACTAAGCAACCATCAAAGGGGTGTTGGTTCTAGTGGGGGCATAAATATTAAATTGTTTAATATGCTTGCTATTTTATGAATACATGTCTTAAGTGTTTTGCATATTTTCTGTTGTAGATCATCGCACCAAGTAACAGTCACCCTCAGATATCCGGTTTTGCATTGAGAAAGATAAATAGAATGACACAAATTTTACCAACTGGTATCGAAATCTAAGAATTGTTCTCAAACAAGAGAAGAAAGACCATGTCCTAGACAACCCACTTCTAGATGAGCTGTATGAGAATGCGACTATCACTGCCACCAATTCCTATTGTCAAACTAAGGATGAGTCCACGGAAATTAGCTGTCTTATGCTTTCTCACATGGAACCGGACTTGCAGCAACAGTTCGAGAATGTTGTGGCCTACGATATGATCGAAATCCACAAAAGTATGTTCTAAGCTCAGGCTAAGACTGAGAGGTATCAAGTCTCTCAGGCTTTTCTAAGTTTCAATCTTAAGTATGGTGATCCACTGAGTCCGGATGTGATCAAGATGGTTGGTTATGTGTAGTCTCTAGAGAGGCTTGGCTACCCCATTAGCGAAGAGTTCACTACAGACATAATTCTGAACTCTCTTCCTAGTGCATATGGTTAGTTCATATCGAACTACCACATGCATGGTATGGATAAGTGTAACATCCCAAAAATATTACTCAAGATTATCAAGTTCTAATCACCCAAGTTTAGGGTTACTAAAAACTTTTGTTATTAAGATTAATATGAATGCATGTGTGTGTGATGAATGCATGAATGCTTGCAATGACTTGTTTAATTGCTATGAATGGCAAGGATTGGTTTAAATATGAAAACAACATCATCTAAATAATTTCCAAGGAAAATAAAATCAACAAAAAATCAAACATAAACAATATAAGCAAATGGTCATTTTGACCAAAGTTAACCACTAGACCACTTTGAGTGTTTCTAGTCCAAGTTTTCTAACAGAAACAAATCCAATTATTTTCACCCCTTGTTAGAACAAGTATAAGTGAACCCAAGCCCACTTTGCAAACCAACAGAAACAGATTTAAAATCTATGCAAAGGACAATTCAAAATTGAATCCTAAATATATACTAAGATCATCATTTCTCAAAAACCACTCAAACTAGTTCACCTTGCCAAACCCAAGCAACCAGATACTACCAAGCATGTGACCAGAGAACCCACCAAATTTCATTCCAAATTTTCAAACTTGAATTCTTGCGGCCATTTTGTCAACCAATTGGCAGCCACAAATCAAACTGCCTAACTTACACCGCTTTGATCAGTGATCATTCAAAACCTTGTCCCCAATTCTCACCCCTTGTTCCCCCAGTGACTACCAATGCATTGATCAACCTATCACCCCTACCATTGCATCAGTTCTGAGCCACCCAAGCCCCCATGCCAGCTGATCGTGGCCAACATGCAGGAGCAGCAGCCGCGCCTGGCCATAATGTTCAGGAGGCAGCCCACCGTCCACCGCCACCCCATGTCCAGCCCTCGCACGCAGCAAGGACCTGGACCACAGAGAACACGCCGCGCCCACTGTCTCTGCTCCATGTCGAGAGCACGCCAGAGCGCCACTCCCGACACGCACGTACACTACACGCCTCGCCTTCGCCGCACGTTCCAGCAATCACCGCGACACCAGCAACCCCCTAGACATCCCCGTTCGCCGCCGCGCGACCTGTAGCCACTGTGCGTCGTCGAAATTACCATCGGTGCCGCTCAGAGCACCAGCCCGTTTTGACCAACCTCGACCGCCCCTTGCCGCACCAATCAGTAATTGAGGATCGCTAGGAGACTGCGCGCCGGCCTACAGACTCCTACATGCCAATAGCTCGCTGTACCATCGACCCCGATGAGCTTTGCCCATGCCGCACTGCCTCTCTCACTCGGCTATAAAAGGAGGCCACCCCATCCCCAATTCGTCACACCATCTCACTCCCCACCTCTCACAGAACCTCCCACACCTTTCCCCGGAGCAAGGCGTTCCGCATCGCCGGAATTTCACCGGAGCCCGCCGCTGTAGAAGGAGAAGGGAGCCGTTGATTGGAGCCGCCCCAGGAGCCGCCATGACCACCGTTCGAACCACCATCATAGACAACGTCGTTCGACCCCAATGCCGACCCTAGCTGGAGCCCCGGTGAGCCTCACACGACCCCCACCGTTGCGTTAGGGTTTAGTCTCGCCGGTGCTGCCCGACGGAGACGACATACCCTAGTTGTAGGATCTAATCTAATCGCATGACCCAGGTTGAAACTTACCGCTTCGCGTAGCTAGATCCACTGACACGTGGGACCGCTCTGGTAGCAGCCCGCTGCATGCGCGCTGTGCAGCTGGGCCGGCCCATTTAGCTCCCCTGTGTAACCCAATAGTTCAGATATAGATTTTTCCATTTTAGTTCAAACCTAGTTCTGTCAGTAGATTCAAAAATAAATTCAGAGAGTTTTACTGAACCAAATTGCATGAAACCTATTTTATTAGAAAGGTATTGAAATTATTAATCCAAGCCCATTGGATTCAAACCATTTGAAATTATAGTAAAAATAACAAGGCAAAGACTTTTCTGCATTAAAACATTTTTCAAAAACCAACCATAAATGATTTAGAGTTGATTCCAACTCTCAAAAATCACATTTGACAAGATCTTTCTGAATATGTAAAAATATTTAGGTTTACATGCATTAATCTTGGACAAGTATTAAAAGAATGCCCCATAGGCATTTCTAGCCACTTTAATTTATTAAAATAATAATGTTAAACCTTATTAAATTGTGACACCATTTTAAATCATATTTCCAAGTATTAAAATATGTGGTGATGACATGGTCAATATGATCCCATATTTTAATTGGAGAATATTAAATCTTAAGTAGTTTTTAATGAGTAGAAATTACTTTTCCAAAATAAAATAAATAATACTAAGGCTTTAATCCTTGTGATGATTGTGATGATGCTAGATCATCTAGTGTGAACCTTTGTGTGCCAAATAGAAGTAGTTAAGTATTGTTTGGTGATTGTGTACCTCGTATTTATTTATAGACGCTAGTACCAACCAAGGATACGAAGAGGAAGGATACTACTACCACGAAGAAGAAGAAGAAGAAGAGAACTTCAATCACTACACTACTCAAGGCAAGCCATCCTAGCAAGCTAACACTTGCATGATAACTATGCAAACTATAGGCCTTAGGCATATTTGGTTATACCACTTTATTATACTAAATCCTAGTTTTACTTGCAAGCTTTATTCTTTTATTTCTTTATCAAAGTTCTTTATTACTTCTAGTTAGTATTTAGTGAGTTTTGGAAATATATTATAGGTAGCATAAAGAGCATAAAACTTGGCCGAAGTTAGATAGAAATAGATGTCATACTGAGGCATGAGATTAGATTTGGATAAGTTACACTTGATTAGCACCCCTCATTAGTCATTACCCCCAATTTAGTGGCTAGTGCTAAGCATAAAAGTTGATCACTTTAGATGGGAATACTTGGCAAAATTGATTATGAAAACCTTAGAATGATGAGTCATTCTAATGAAATGTTTTGACATGTGTTATGAACACTAGATGATTCGATGATGAAAATGTTGAGGCATGAGCCTTAGCCCTTTATAAAACTGATGGTTGGGTTCGGATGCGATACCATTCCAATTTTATCGTACAACCACAATACCCGAAATTGGGTAGGGCTTGACTGGAAGTTTTTATATGTCTTAGTATGGGTTCCCTTGCGTAAGAGGTTTGAGCTGAGGCTACCTCATGATGATTGTCCACCTGTGCAGTTCCCAAGATGACAGATGGTCATGGTTGGGAGGCCAAACTCATAGGGGAGGTGCCTATACTAGGACGTGTAATTAAAAGATTAGGATTGATTATCCGCATACTGAGTATGGTGATTCAGGATTGTTCTTGACGGATGTATCGAATGTTGTAGTGAAAGTGTACCACCTCTACAGAGTGTCAAACTATTCGAATAGACGCGTCCGTGGTTATGGACAGTTGGCGTGGCCATACTATTTTATCATCAGATGTTTTCAAAATGACTTGTGAAATGATCTATGACTTTGAATTGACCACAACAGGGTTGTGAACATGAAAACTAAGTTCCCACTTAGGTGTTGTAAAACATTAGACTAGTTTTCTCTACTTCTAAACTCAGTTAGAGATAAACCTGGCTTTTTGCAAATCAACCTAGAGCTTAGGATTCCTACTTGAACCACTTTACTTGTTAGTGATAGTTTGCGAGTACTTAAAGAGTACTCATGGCTTTGTCCCTGGCTATTCCTATGGCCAGACTATGAGGAGGACTACCAGGATGATGGACATCAGGAAGTCTATGACAACTAGGATCATCTCCCATCGTCAGCATTGCATATGACCCTGAAGATGGAGATTCGACCATGCTACTATTATTATTATTATTCCGCTGTGTTGATTGTATTAAGACTAGATCATGAGATCCTTTATTTGTAAGACCTTTATTATGGTTTGTAATGGATGATGAACTATGATACCAATCTGTTATGTCTCGCAAAAATGGTAATCCTGGGATTGCGATGTATGGCATAACAGGCATCTGGGATTAAAAATCCGGGTGTTGACAAATTGGTATCAGAGCCATCCTGACTATAGGAGACCCTAGTTAAAAGGGATCCTTGAACAAAAGAAGTGTGTGTTTATGAAAACCTATTCTCATTCTTATCACTTAGAGTCTTTCAAAAAAAATCATGTTCCTCAAAAAATTCTTGCAATCTTACATAAAATTTGACACACTTGATCACCTCACTAACTTACTCATCCTACATTCTTATAGATGGAAGTCAAGTATAGCAAGTTCTACCAGTTGGGCAATGGAGGATAGCTCATCTTTGAGCGCAAATTGGACCAACTCTTAGAACTCCTTGAGAACCTGCACGCTGAGTTCTTCGGAGCACAGCTCAACGATCAGCAAGGAGGAGAACTAAAATGGATGATTGTTGCCAATCGTAGAGGCAAGATGGAGGCAACCACCTTAGAGGGAATCCAATTCTCCTTAAGAGAGAACAACTGGCTAGAAAGATTTGCCAGGGCTATGCAGGAAGCTCTTACCCGTCTGTGTGGGGAAAGCATCAACTAGATCAAGGGTACTCGCTTTGAGTACTACGCAAGGTGTGATGCTATGGTACAGCCATTGGAGGTACCAGGCCACCCGAAACTGAAGCATCACGTGGATCATCTCAGCTTCAAGATGTATGACAGGCAGAAGGAGTAGGACAAAGCCCGCGCATACGCCAACCACAACTATGCTATTGCAGTCAAGAAGGACCAGACCCTCGCCATCCTTGCGAAGGAGCGCAAGACATTTCGTCGTCTGCGTGACAAGAAGGATTGCATCATTGATCGCCTTCATCACAAAGTGACAGACTTGGAGGAGACCATCCATTAGCGGGACATGCAGCTTGAGGAGAGGGAGAATGCAGGGGAAGATATCCGTGGAGACCCTTACTCCTACCTCTGTGATGATGATGACTTCCTGGAGGACCAAGCCATGGACTTCCACACTGATGATGATGATTCCGCCTGCATTGATGATGATGATGAAGACACCGATTTTGATGATTAGTAGCACTTGAGAAATATCGTAGGTGTGAGTTGTATCTGGTCCCACTGTATCGTAGGAATGAATTGTGTGCCTTGTGTGGTGTGTGTTTGTATTGTGTGCTATGAAGGATTGAATGAAAAGCAATTTGCTAGTTGGCAAAACCTGAGTCAAACATAAAGTTTAAAAACTTTTCAAAAAAAAAGCCATGAATCTTAGAAATTTCCCTCTTGTCTCATGATCTATCTCAATCTTCAGATGCCTCGTGGAGGAAGCAGCTCATCTGAGGACCTAATGCTGCAAATCTTACAAATGTTGGTTTCTGACCGTGAAGCTGAAAGAGCCGAACGTCAAGCCAACTTAGCCACCCTTCAGCACATAGCTCAGATGGCCAATAATAATCAAGGCCATGGAAACCAGGACAACCATGGATCCAAGCTCAAGAACTTTTAGAACACCAATCCACCCATTTTTACTAAGTCTGAAGAGCCATTAGATGCTGATGACTGGCTGCAGACCATGGTGAACAACCTAGAAGTCGCAGGAGTGGAAGCCAATGAGAAAGTACTGTTTGCCACCCACTATCTGGCAGGTGATGCAAGAGCTTGGTGGAATAGCAATCGCACCATGAATGGAGGACAGATGATGACTTCGGATGAATTCAAACTCAAGTTTAGCAGAACCCATGTGCCACCGGGTTTAATCAAGAGGATGAGAGATGAATTCAGAGAATGGAAGCAATGGAGGATGACAGTAGTTGAGTACCATGAAAAATTTCTGTCATTAGCTAGGTATGCACTAGATGAGATTGACACTGGAGCCAAGAAGAAGGAGATATTTTTGAATGGTATGCATGATAAGATGCAGACGGTATTAGTCAACATTCCTTTCACTGACATTGAAGCCTTAGTGGATGCTGCAATCCAGATGGAAGGCAAGATCAACCAAGCCAATGAGAATCACAAGCGTTGGATGATGCATCAACCAGGAACCCACCATACCCCATAGTATCGCCCCAACCCGTCTACAGGATATGCCCCGAGAAACAATAGACCCCCAATGACCCGTCCGAACTATCCCAAGCGTGCAGGAGGAAACCCAAGGCCCGGAGGAAACCACAACAACAAACCCGACAACTCCAACAATTTCAAACGTGCACCACCCAAGTTCAACAACAACAACACCAACAACACCAATACTGCCCCAAAGACTGGAAGCAATGCCATGCCTATTGCAGGAAAACACAAGTCTCGGGTTACTTGTTAAGAATGTGGAACCAAGTGTCACTACTCCAATGAGTACCCCAAGAAGCTTGCAGAGCTACCAATGTGAATGCCCCAGCTCAGTAGTAGCGCCATGTTCAGCTCGGAAGAAGATTTGCCCTAGTGAACTCACTCAACCGTAACGGCCGTCTGTTTCACATGAATGCTGAAGAAGCCCAGGAAGCGCCAGATGTCATGTTGGGTATGTTTTCTGTTAACTCAATACTTGCAAGAGTGTTGTTTGATTCTGGAGCATCACACTCGTTTGTTACAGAAGAATTTGCATGCACTAGTAAGAGTCAACCAACAAAATTGAAGCATGTTATGATAGTTCAAATACCTGGTTCAACCACCAAAGCTAGAAAAATTTGCAAGGCCGTACCTATCAGAATCCATGGCATAGATTTTTATGCTAATCTAATAGTACTTGTGAAAGAACATGTTGGGCCCCATGTGTGGTTTTGGTAATTAATGACAATCGTTATGGACTAATGTGTGTATTAAGTTATACTTGTAGGATTTGTCCATTGGCATCGCTTGGAGCATGTGTTGGCTTCAAGGTCGACGAAATGCAAAGAAGATATGTTGTGCAAGCTCAATATGCGAGGTCGATGATGAGGAATTAAGAAAGGCGTTCCGTCTTGAGAAGGGCAAGATCGTCTACATTGAGCTCAAGTGGAATGCTCAAGGCAAAGGTATAATCTTGATAGGTTTTCCCTTTTGCCGGTCTCACGTTGTGTGTGTGAGACTGGGTTTAGGATAGATAACTGTACTATCAAGAGGGGCTCTCGTATGAGTAATTCAGTCACATCGTTCGAAGAGAGCTCAAACCTTTGCATACTTGCATCATCATATTAGGTTGTTATTTGGTCTTATCCATGTGAGGATATAGAGCTTGTGGTAATCTCCATAACAAGCTCTTGTTCATCAAAATCGGATCTTCAGTTTGTATCTCGTTGCGATTTTGATTTAAGCGGCTTTTCGGTTTCTCACCAAGTGAGGTATTTCACATTATTATACTTGATACTTTCTCACTTGGTGATAATCAATATTTCCTCTTTTTATTGGAAAGCCCTCGTCGTCCTCTATCCAACGCAATTTGAATCGGGTCAATCGGAGCTTCCAGTCAAAAGTTATTGCCGTTTGAATATTTGCATGTCTGTCTGTTTTCTGGGTCCAGCGGTAGTACCGCCCGGACGGGCCGGTACTACCGCCCGGGCCTAAAAACGGCCCGTTTTCTTTCTGTCTGGCTAGGTACCTTTTTACGGTACTACCGGCCGGCCCGGTAGTACCGCCCGGGTGGGCCAGTAGTATCGGCCGGCCCAGATATTTTTCCTAGAATCGCCAAATCCAGATCTCGATATACTCCTCGCGCGCACCGGCCCCGCATTGACCCCGCATGCCGCCGCCTCGCTTCGCACGCCCGCGCACGCTCCCCGCCTGGGCCCACCCTGCGCTGGCTCTGCGCGTGCCGCCCGCTGACCCCGCGCAGCCCCGCTTTCTCCCGCGCGCGTGCCTGCCTGCTGCTGCCGATAGCAGCAGCTACCACCGCTGCAACCGCTGGCCCCGCATCCCGCATGCATGCGCGCGCGCTGGCTTGATGTTTGCTGCTGCCGTGCACGCCCAGCGTTGCCTCCGTTTTTTGTCTGTTCGGTCCGGTAGTACCGGTCCGATCCGGTACTACCGGTCAGTCCAGAAATATAGCCCCAACGGCCAGATTTTGCCCGTCCCTTTAAATAGCTTTGCCCCTTTTTCATTTAGGTTTACTTTTTCCTTATTTTCTTGCCCAAGCTTTTCCCCCATTTGCTCTACTCTTTAAGCTTGATTTCTACACACCCCTCCATTGATTCTTGCAAATATTTGAGGGGTTGTTGGAGGAGATCTAGATCTACGTTTTGACCAAACCAAAACATCTCTTTGTGAGTGCATCTTTGGGGATTTAGATTTTCGGGGATTTTGTGTCTCTCTTTGATTCCTCCTCTCTTGTCCCCCCAATAGCTTTAGTAGCTTTGTTGGAACTTGAGAGTGAGGGATTTGAGCATCTTTGTGGTGTTCTTGCCATTTGCATTTGTTGCATCGGTTTGAGTTATCCTCGGAGGATTTGGTTTGAATTGCTCATTGGAGCTTGTCCCTCTTGGGTTCTTGGAACCCTAGACGGTTTTGTGGCCTTGGTGGAATTTGTTGAGGCCTTTTGTGGCGTTTGTTGGGAGCCTCCAATTAAGTTGTGGAGTTGTGCCCCAACCTTGTGAGAGGTTCCGGTTGCCACCGACAAGTGCACCGATAGTGGAAGCGTGGATCGATCCCATTGGGGTGAGATTCACCGGAGAATAAGGGAGGCCTTTTGTGGCGTTGGTGGTTTGATACCACCCCCTCTCCAAACGAGACGTACTCCATGTTGGGAGGAACTCGGTAAAATATCGGTGTCCCCGCGTGCCTCGGTTATCTCTATACCCGAGCTCTTTACTTATGCACTTCACATTGTGATAGCCTTCGTGCTTGAAGTAATATATATCTTGCTATCACTTTGTTGTTTGTATTGCTTAGCATAAGTTGTTGGTGCACATAGGTAAAGCTTAGTTGTTTCTAGGTGGTGCTTTACAAAGTAAACACTAGTTTGATTCCGCCTTTGTTGAGTCACTCTAGGAAAAGTTTTAATCGCCTATTCACCCCCCTCTAGGAAACATCCGTATCCTTTCAACTTGGAACCAAAGGTTTGGAAGTAGTACTAGGAATGGATTGGATGTCGAAATATAAAGGATTAATCGACTGTGCCAAGAAAGCCATAACTATGACTTGCACCACTCGAGTATCAGTAGATCATGTATCTGAAACCTTGCCCCGTCAATTCAAGTGCAACAAGGGTCTAGCCCAACCAACCATTAACCAAGTCAGAGTAGTCTGCGAATACCCCGACGTATTCCCACATGTATTTCCCAGTATGCCCCCAGATCGGGATATCGAGTTTATCATTGAACTAATCCCTGGAACTGGACCCATAGCTCAGAGACCTTATAGTATGAACCCGTCTGAATTGGTGGAGCTAAAGAAGCAACTGTATGCTATGCTGGAGATAGGATTGATTCAACAAAGTGCGTCGCCATGGAGATCACTTGTCTTGTTTGTGAATAGGAAAGATGGAGGTAACCGTTTGTGCATGGATCATCAGAAGCTAAATGATGTCACCATTAAGAACAAGTACCCACTGCCAAAGATAGAAGACCTGTTTGACCAGATGACTGGTGCCAAAGTGTTTTCTAAGATTGATCTTAGAACCAGTTATCATCAACTCAAGATTCACGCAGAGGATATTCCAAAGACTGCCTTTACCACCAGATATGGACTGTATGAGTACACGGTCATGTCTTTTGGATTAACCAATGCCCCCGATTATTTCATGAATCTCATGAATAAGATTTTTTATGAACTTCCTGGATAAGTTTGTCGTTGTTTTCATCGATGACATTCTGATCTATTCCAAATCAGAAGAACATGAGCTACACCTAAGGACCATCCTTTAAAGCATTAGGGAGCATCAGTTGTATGCCAAGTTTAGCAAATGTGTTGGGGATATGCTATATGGGTATCCTCATAGCATGTATCTTATTCGGATAACCTGGCTGGCCCATAGTTGGTAGCATGGTCCATGGCCTGCTAGGTAGCCCAGTTAGATGCATCCAGAAGGGAGGCCCATGCCGGATAAAGGAAGGCTACAGAGGAGTCACCGACGTACCCGGAGCCTTGGACTTCAAGACACGTTAGATTGATTGTATCCTATATAGGACTCTATAACCTGTCCAGCTAGGACTTTCCCTGTAACCCTAGGACCTGGTGACTATATAAGTCGGGCCTATGGGAGCCTTTATGGCACCAATTAACTCATACCTCGCATAGCGAACCGATCCCTGTAACTCGGCGTATTGCCATTATAGTGATTTATAGCAGGAGTAGGATTTCGCCACCGTTGTGGGATCTGAACCTGGGTAAGCTGGGTTACCTCGTACCCGTCAACCGTCTGACTTACCCCACATCTCTAAACACGCACTGTGAGGACCCCTCCATGGCGTACTCGTCGGCAATACCACGACAATTGGCGCCCATCGTGGGTCAAGAGGCACTTCAGGCTCTACAGTGGGCGAGGTCCAAGATCTTCGCGGGAATCGGCGAAACCGTGGCCATCGGTCGCGTTCTCTTCTCCAGCAACGTTCCTATCATCCCTCCTGACGAGTTCTGGATCCCGGCAAAGACAAGCGCTACTCGATGCTCGATCATCCCCATCGGAGACATCCACCTCTTCATCGGCAAAAACGACTCAGGCACTAGTTCCCTGGGAGTCAGAGGAGCGTCAAGACCCACATGGACCGCCTACGGGCAGGATACGTTCGCGGAAGGATCGATGTTGAATCTCTCTTCGGAGTTTGCCGACAAAGATCGAAAAAATTCAAGGCCCACCCAAACCGCCCCTGTGCAGGATATAATGGTGGCAGATCGCCGCAAGTCCGCTGGCTTCGCCCGTGCGTCTAGACAGCAAAGATCCAAGTTCGTCAGAGTGGTGACCATCTTCGATCTGGAACGTTGCGTTTAGACAAAGGGCGAAAACCCCCGCGATTACCTTGATAGGTGGCTCCGTATACGGGACGATCTGGCTCATTACCCCAATGATGATGCTATGTATCAATTTGTGGAAGGACTGGACCAAGGTATGCTTCTCCGGCATACGCTAAGACGGCAGCAGGCTTCAGGACGCCTCACTTTCGAAAGCATGGTGAACACCGTCAATGGCTATGCGGAGGCTGAGGAGGAAGCTCAGATAGATCTTGCGCTCATTGGCGGAGCCCCTCCGCCTCAGCCACCACTACCTCCGGTCATCATCATCGCAGTTGCGCCACCACCTCCAGTCATCTTCGCAGCTGTTGCACCTCCATCGCCCATCATCAAGGAAGCCCCGACACCCTTTGACTTCGTGCTTGACGCGCTCTACCCCAACATCAGCACTGACTCAGAGGAGATAAACTTCATCCCAGAGGAGATAGACTTTGCCATGCAGGAGATGGAGGAGGATTACAAGCGCAACGAGCAGGCCAACAATGTCGTCACGTCCCGAGAGATGTTCATCGCCATTGGGATGGCGATGGATGAAGATCAAGCCAGACGAGCTCCGCCTACAGCGCTAGACAAAGGGAAGGGACCACCTGTTGCTGCCTACAATGATCGCGCAAAGGTCATGCCCCCTCCGCCTAACCCAGTGCAGCAGCCGCAGGACAAGGCACTGGTCCAAACAACAATAACACCGCAAACCCGCTGCCTCCGGCGTCTATGTCTGCTGCTGCCCAAGTCACTCCAGCTGATAGAGTGATGTATGGAAATATCCTCGTCGAGCCCATGACGTGGCTCATATTTGCAATGTATTCCATCTTGACGAGAAGCTCCAGCAGCTACTGTAGGAAGCGCAGGCCATCACGGTGCAAGGCGCTAAGCTGGATCAAGATCTGGACAACACGCAGAAGTCAATAGAGAAAGCTAGAGCCATGGAGGCCGAGTACAAGACTCTGCTACAGCAGCAGAAGGCAAAGAAAGCTCTGGCTCGCTTCATCAATGATCCTGGTGTGCGGCGAAACCTAGGATGGGCTCCCTCGAAGCCGGCACAAGCCAAGCCATACATTAACAATGAAGGCAGGCAGGTGATGCCCACTCCTCTTCTCAACCTCGTCGTCGCCAAGACCCATCTGGAATAGGATAGATCACCCGCAGCTGTGGATCAGGTCTATGACCTTGTGTCCAAGGCGGTGAAATGGTAGGAAAAGGCCACCTCTCAGAGGCTCGAGTCTGACCTAGCGTTTTTCCAGTCTAGCCATCATAAGCCACCAAGGTATTGATCTCCTCATGATGTTGGGTCCCAGACGGGTTCGTCAGAACGAAGACGGAGGGATGCGCGCAACAGGAAGGACGCTATCCCCATATCCTCCAACCATGGAGGCAAGTCTCAACCTTGTCGCCCATCTCCACCACCAAGCTATCCCTGACATCACGAAGATCCCAAGGCTCACTATCGTACGGATATGCCTCTGCCAAGGCAGAGCGGCACCATCATCCGCAACAATGCGGAGCAGACCCGTCATGATGGGGACCGCAACCAAGGACACAAGAGAAGGTCATGCCATTACCTTCAGTGTTCAACAAGCAACCGCGAAAAGCCTGAGGCGTCGCAAGAGGGTAACAGCAAGAAGGCTAACCCACCGCCACCTCCGCCTCCATCTCCACCTAGCATCCACCATGGCGGAGGAGGCCCGCGTCGTTCACGCACCCCATCCCCTGATGGAAAGAAGAAGAAAAGAAGCCCGGAGCCATACGATGCATGTTCACGTCTGGACAAGATCCATGAGGCCCGGGAAGGACCATACCTGGGACCACGTTGCTTTGGACCTATGGTACAGTCCACAACTTACCCCAAAGGTTTCTGGATTGGCAAGACCATCAAGCCCTATGACGGCATCGCCAAGCTAGCTACATGGTTGCAGGATTACGGCAACGCGGTGGAGATCGCCGGGGGTAACCCCAACATCACCGTCAAGTACCTCCCATTGATGTTGGCGGGCACGACCCGACAATGGATTGATGACTTGCTAGAGAGATCCATCTGCAATTGGTTGGACATGCAAGAAGCATTCACGAAGAACTTTGAGGGTACGTACAAACGTCCATGTATTGTTGGCGATCTACAGCGATGCGTGCAAGAGAAATACGAGACATCTCGCGCCTACCTCTCTCGCTGGCTGGACATGAAGAATTCCTGCGCAGGAGTGCACGCTCAGACCGCCATGGCCACCTTCATTGATAGGTTGGAAAGGGTCACGTTGCTCCGACATAAGTTGAAGCACCTGCAGGACAACCACCACCTACATCTCAACCAGATGATTCAGCTAGCCAGTGAGTTTGCAGCTGCCGACGACGATGCTCGCAGCTCCCTGTCGGCAATGGCCGTTCCAACTCAAGCTCGGAGGAACAACAGCACTAAGCGGAAGAGTCCGCTAGAAGAAAAGCAAATCTCCGACATGGTCGCTATGACATTTGCAGGACGAGGTGATGGAGGACAGCGTGGCCGAGGACGGGGAGCCGGTCGTGGGCAGCAGCAAGGCAGTGAAACTACCTCGGCAGCGCTCCGCGTTCCCCAAACCTACGAGGACTATCGTGATATGTCGTGCCTCGTACACCTCGAAGCCAACGGCAAAGCCACTCACACCAATCGCCATTGCAAGTTTGTCAACGATCTCAAGGAGGACCCGGAGTCCGGCTACAAGAAAAGTCGGAAGAACAGACCGCGAGGCAAGGGAAAGGGGAAGAAGAAGGAAGAGGAGTCCAAGGATTCCAGTGACATGGATGAGGATGTTTACCCCAAGCATGCCGCCAAGAGCGATGGCAAGGGCAAGAACCCCTTCGAGAATAAGGCGGCCGTTTTCCACACTTTCCTTGGCACCCCTACTGTCCGACAACAGAAGACCTCTATGAGGATACTGATGGCCACTCTACCCCCAGTTCCCTAGTACATGCGCTGGTCGGAGATTCCAATTACTTGGGACAGGAAGGATCACCCAGAACTCATCCCTACGGAGAACCAGTACGCCATGGTCATCAACCCCCTGATTGACGGCAATGAGTTCACCAAATGGTGGATAGTGGAAGCAGCATCAACATCATCTCCCTAGATACACTGCACAAGATGAACTTGACAGAGGCTAACCTAAGGCGGACCAGCACCATCTTCCACGGCGTAGTTCCTGGTCGGGGGCTCGGTCCCTTGGGTGCATCACACTTCAGGTCACTTTTGGCGATGTCAATAATTATCACCAAGAACGCATGACCTTTGAGGTGGTACCCTTCAAGAGTGTTTACCACGTCATATTCATACGCGACATCTTCCACGCCTTCATGGCCAAGCCATGCTTCATCTACAACAAGCTCAAGATACCGAAACCAAATGGAGTCATCATCGTATCCGGAAGCTTTGCCAAGGCAAGGGACTGCGAGATTGGAGAAGCAGCCTTTGTAGAAGCTGTCCTCTACATCGAAGAATTCAAGGAGATCCAGAGCAAGGTCAATGCCGGCGTCGAAGAAGCAGATTTTTTACTCCGCCCCAGCTTTCAAGGCCGCCATCGAAACCAAGTCGGTGGAACTTGTGGTAGGCGATGCTTCCAAGACCACCGCCATTGGGATGAACCTGGATCCCAAATAGGAAAGCGCACTCGTCGAGTTCCTCCGTGAGAATAGGGACATCTTTGCCTGGCAACCTGCCGACATGAAAGGTGTACCTAGGGAACTTGCTGAGCATAGCTTGAACATTGATCAAAAATGCAAACCGGTGAAACAACCTCTACAACGCTTTGGAGACGAGAAGAGACGTGCCAAAGGCAAGGAGATAGCTAGGTTACTTAAGGCTAGTTTTATATGAGAAGTCCTTCACACCCGATGGGTGGCCAATCCTATACTTGTCCCCAAAAAGGGAACCAAAGAATTAAGAATGTGCGTTGATTACACCGGCTTGAACAAAGCGTGTCCCAAAGATCCGTTCGCTTTGCCTCGCATTGACCAAATCATTGACTCGACGGCTGGCTTGGAACTTTTGTGTTTTCTCGATGCATACTCAGGATACCACCAAATTAAGATGAGGAAGTCACACCAATTGGCCACTTTGTTCACCACACCTTACGACACGTTTTGCTATGTCACGATGCCCTTTGGGCTGAAAAACGCAGGTGCTATGTACCAGCAGACAATGCAGCGTTGCCTACACGATCAAATTGGTCGGAACGTTCACGCCTATGTGGACGATATGGCGGTGATGTCTATAAAGTCAAACAACTTAATCTCCGAGTGAAAAGAAACCTTTGATAATATCCGGAAATACAACATGATGCTTAACCCTAAGAAGTGCGTCTTCGAGGTTCCAGCTAGCAAATTGTTGGGCTTCATCGTTTCCCAGCGTGGAATCGAGGTCAACCCAGAGAAGATCAAGGTCGTCCTAAACATAAATCGTCCGACATGCCTGAAGGACATACAATGGCTAACAGGTTGCGTTGCAACAGTTGTTCGTTTCATCAGCCGACTTGGAGAGAAGGCTCTGCCGCTATACCAGTTGCTGAAGAACGTGGACAAATTTACATGGACAGACGAAGAAGATGCAGCACTGAAGCAGCTAAAGGAGACATTATCCTCGGCGCCTATCCTTGCAGCACCCGAGCCTAGGGAGCCTATGTTAATCTACATGGAGGCCACCAACCGGGTAATCAGCATTGTCGTCGTGGTAGAGCGGAAACAACCAGGGCATGAATACAGAGTTCAACGACCAGTTTACTATGTAAGCGAGGTCTTGATGGAGTCCAAGCAGCATTACCCGCACTACCAGAAGATAGCTTATGGAGTGTTCCTTGTTTCTCGGAAGCTAAGGCACTACTTCCAGGAGCACCCTATCACAGTGGTGAGCAAGGCTCCACTGTCCGACATTATCAACAACTGCAACGCTACAGGAAGGGTCGCGAAGTGGGGAATTAAACTTGCCACCTTCGAGATCACCTAGAAGAGACGCGACACTATCAAGTCACAAGCCTTGGCGGATTTTAGTGCAGGTTGGACGGAGATGCCAGATGCTACCCCAATGCCGGAGCCAAAATACTGGGTGATGCACTTTGACTGATCAAAGCGACTCAATGGCTTGGGGGCTAGTGTACTGTTACAGTCACCAACTGGGGAGAAGCTACACTATGTTCTACAGATCCACTTCGAGGCTACAAACAACATGGCGGAGTATGAAGCACTCATTCACGGACTACACGTAGCCAAGGATATTGGCATCAATTGCATAGTTTGCTGTGGAGATTCCGACTTGGCTGCCCAGCAGGTGGCTGACACCTGGAACACGTGGAACCCTATGATGGCGGCATATTGAGACGAAGTGGACGAGATAGCCAAGAGCTTCTTGGGCTATGAAGTCAAGTATGTACCTAGGGAGCAAAATGAGCCGGCTGATCTATTGTCTAAACTTGGATCAGGGCACAAACGAATTCTCCCAGGCGTTTTCCTGGAGCATCTATGGACACCATCCGTGAAGGGAGCAGACATTGACAACCCGGATAGAGTTGACTCTTTCATTCACACAATAACAAATGTACCTCCGGCTTGGACACACCATTCATGGAATATCTCGTACACGGAACTTTGCCCGACAACGAAGTCGAAAGACGGCAAATAGTACGTCGAGCAAAGGGCTATACCATAATCAATGGACAGCTCTACAAAAGAAGCACCACTGGTGTATACCTTAAGTGTGTTTCCCAGCAAGAAGGTATTGAAATCCTACGTGAGATCCATCTCGGAGATTGCGGGCATCACGCCGCTCCTCGATCATTGGTATCCAAGGCCTTCCGGCAAGGATTCTATTGGCTGACCGGGAAGGCGGACACCGACAAGCAGGTTGAGACATGCATGGGATTCCGGTATTATGCCCGACAACCCCATGTTCCAGCTGAAGAATTGCGAACAATACCAATAACTTGGACGTTTGCAGTCTGGGGGCTACACATGGTTGGTCCATTACAGACGGCACCATGTGGGTTTACGCATCTGCTAGTAGTAGTTGATAAATTCACCAAATGGATAGAAGTTAAACCCATTAAGCTTGATGGGGCAACTGCCCTTAGGTTTGTCCGGGATCTAGTGGTGAGATTTGGTCTCCCACATAGCATTATCATCAACAACGGCAGCAACTTGTCACTCAGAGAAGTGGAAGCTTATTTTTGGGACAAGGGCATCCGACTTGACCTTGAGTCTGTGGCACACCCACAGTCCAATGGCCAAGTTGAGCGAGCCAATGGATTAATTCTGCAGGGAATCAAGCCACGTTTAGAAGCACCGCTACATAGAGCAGCTGGAGCCTGGGCGGAAGAATTGCCATCTGTGTTGTGGAGTTTATGAACTACAGCCAACAGATCTACCGGCTACACCCCTTACTTTATGGTGTATGGAGCAGAAGCCATCCTACCTTCCGACATCCTTCACGATTCACCAAGAGTTGACACCTACGACAAAGATGACGCTGAATAATCTCGACGCCTAGATGTGGAACTTCTCGAGGAAGAGCATGTTTTGGCATGCCAAAGATCCGCCATCTACCAGCAGAAGCTACGCAGCTACCATAGTCGCCGCGTTAGGCATCGCTCGTTTAAAGAGGGGGATCTGGTGCTCCGACTTAAGCAGAAGAAGTCACACAAATTATCCCCGCCATGGGAAGGACCGTTCATCATAACCAAGGCGCTGCTTAATGGGTCTTACTACCTCGTTGACAATCGTGAACTTGCAAATAGACCCACCAAAGATCATAAGTGTAAGCGACGTGACCTGGATGATGACTACTCGGAGCTTGATCGACCATGGAACATAGCACAACTACGTCCTTTTTACACTTAGAATATTTTTTATCTACTGTGTACCTCTTATATGATCAATGAAATAAAGCTCTTTGGTTCACTCATTTTTCTGAGTCTTTTAGTGTTCATTTTTGGATTGTATAAAACCTTTATGCACAAGCTTTGCATTTGCACTTGTGAAACTTCCGCCTACGGGCATTAGCTTAAGTTTTCTGGTCTACACGTTCTTTGTTGTTTTTATGTGGATTCTGGAGTAGTGACTTTTGGCACTTGTTGTCGGCGATTTTGTGCTTAGGTTTTTTACGGTGCCATTGGGAATCATCACCAGAGCGCATGGTCCCCACTCACGAAAGGTCAAGCATACAAACCAAAGTAATGGATAAGTCAGCACTTGCTTAAAAAATAATTACATGCTAGAACCAGTTCTTGAATAGCAGGAAAATACAACTATTGTTTTTCCGCCTTAAGTTAACAGATTAATTTTTCCACATACACAAATTCCAGAGGAAACAAATATTACATATTGTTTTTTCATTCCTTTGGCGAAGGAAACTTCGAAGCAGGGTCGTCGGCAGCAGGAGAGCCATCCTCTTCGAAGTCGGTGGTCTTGAGGGACTCGGAGGAGCCTTGATGATCGCCGTCAATGATCTCGAGCGGCACGAAGACATTGTGGTCGACCAACTCGGCAACCCTCATGTCATAGCCCGCGAGAGATGACCAGATAGCCTTATGGTCAATCTTCTGGCCTTCATCATCTACGTCGGGAAGACCGGAGGTTACCACGTTGATGTCGGCATCTTCATAGAGTGCCTTAACCATTGACAGCGCCATCCTTGCACCAGCCCATGTACATGAAGCTTTCTAGGTTAAAATACGCTCAGGGGCTTGGCGCAGGATCTCCCAGAACTTCATCATGGAATCCACCACTTTTATATTGATCTAGAGGGGCTTGGATATATCCTTGGCCTGCTTGATGGCAGTTCTGATAAAGTTTCCAGCGAGTACCATGCATTCCTTAGGCAGAGGAGGTGATTGGGTTAAACCAATAGGAGCTAAAATTCCGACAAGGGAGCACATGAGTTCAATAACACAAAAATTCAAAGTACCTGACTTACAGTAGTACAAGACGGAGATTCACTTACCAAAAATGCTAGCCTCGGCTTGTTGGAGCGTCTCTGCCATGGAATCCCGTTCTTGTCGGAGGATCTTGTATGCTTAAAGATTGCGGTGATTTTTCTCATCGACGGCTCTCTTCTGCTCCTTCAGCATTGCAATCTCCTCCTTCAAGCGGTTGGTCTCAGTATTGGCAGACTCTTGTAGTGCCACCATGGACTCCTCATGCATCTTCAAGGTATCAGTCCTCTCCTGCTTAAGGATTTTGTTTTTGCTATCCAGCAACTGAATGTGCTTGGACTGCTCAACAATGTCCTTGGCCTTGGAAATGGTTACTGCAAGTCAGAGAAAGAACAATACACAGTGAGTAGTCGGAGAGAGACGCCACAAGACCAAGTCGGAGTACAAAAATGAAAGGAAAAACAGACTCTTGCTCTTGGTGATTTGTTCCTTCAAGAAGGCATTTTTACCCTTTTCAGCTTCCAACTCCGCACGCATCTTGTGGAACTTCTCATTCGCGACACCTCTCCGAGCATTCTCATTCTGTGGAAAGAAGATTTAAAGCTGTTTAGTTTACTTGGAGCATCTAGCCGGATAACTATCCACCTAGAGGCTTGGGGCTATAGTGAGAGTTTTAAACTTGGCAATATGCTTTAGTCTTTCTTTAAGCATCTAGTCGAAACGCATTCAGTTTTCAACTAGAAGCTTGGGGGATACAGTGTAAAGTTTTTTAACTCAGTCATATGCTTAATCTTTCTTTAAGCATCCAGTCGGAACTAATTCAGTTACAACTAGAGGCTTGGGGGCTACAGTATTGAAGTTTACAAACACTGCGTATGCTACTCTAAAAGTATCTAGTCAGAATAATTCATTCAAACTATATACTTGGGGGATACAGTGAGAAGTTTTCTAGCTTAGTCACTCTTAGAGCATTCAGATGCAAAGACCTATGGTTTTCCGTATAAATCCTCGGGGGCTACAGTGAGATACTCATATGAAATGCAAAAGATAAATAAAACTTACAAGTGCGATGATCTTGAGGTTGGTAGCGCTCTCAGCAAACAACTTGCTGAAAGAAAGACTGTTTCCTCACAAGATATCTGCTTGTCGGATAAGCTCCTCAAGACCGCAGGTTGGAGATGTCGGCGCTGCACTAGGAGCCAGAGTGGAGCTACTCGGCGTACGTGCCGGGTAGACTATCTTCGGGAGCTCTGTGGTTATCCTGGGTGTAGAGGCGCCGCCTTCAACAGACGTTCCACCCACCACCACCGCCTTACCGCTACCGATGGCATCCTTAGCTGGAGCTTCAGCCATTTTGGTTGCAGTGCTTTCTTGCATCGCCTGTTCGCCGGCAACGATGAGATCCATGGAGGCAGCTGAGTCCACTTCCATGGCGGAAGGGCCAGATGCATCCTTAGCCGGAGAGCTTGTCGGAGCAGGTATAGGCTGGGTGCTGGGAGTGACACGGGCGATGGCGGGAGATACACAATGGGACACATCACGATGCAGCATATCCTTAATGTTTTTAGAATCCCCCAAAGTTTTGGAGGTCTTCTTCAAACTAATACTAGCCTTCTTCCTAAAACGTGCAAAAAGTACAAGTATAGGAATAAGATGAGCAATGGACAATGTCGGAGGGTGAGATACTTACACAACAGTGGGTGCTTTGGTGAAAGGGATCCCGGTAATCTTTCTCTTCTCCGCCTCCAGGGAGGCGGTAGTCTTCTTAGAGGCTCACCCTCCGTCTTCTTCTTCCTGCCTCCGTCGGCAGCATCAGAGGTGGAGCTCTTCCGTTTACGCACCAATGGAGCATCGTCGTCGGATGCGACAGTCACTTCCTTCATCGTTGGGTCATAGATTTGGACAACCATGTTGTCCTCCTCTAGGCTCTTAAGCTGTTAAGTGAAATCACAAAGTGTTAGATGAGATGATAATGGCAAGACGGAAGAACTGGAGCAAACGTCATACATGGAAAATAAACAGGTACCTCTGGGCACTTGCCCTCCTCGAACATGTCGTAGGTGATGGCGAAGCCCCGCTTCGTATCTTTCACATTGACTATGCCCTTGAGGCGGAGCTTGATGGACTCGCTAGAGAAGTTGTCCTCGGAGATGCAGAGGCTATCCTTCCTCTCCTTGGAGTACTCATGCATCATCTTGGAGCGGTGCTGCAGAGGATGGATCCGCCTGACAAACAAGCACAAGGCTAGGTCCAATCCGGTTAGACCCGTCTCCACGAACCACTCTATCTGCCCTATGGCGCGGAGGCGTCGTTGTCGGAGGGAAGGGTGGCCTGGGATATCCATGTCGGGGCTTCGGCAGCGGATCCATCGACAAAGTCCGGATACGTTGCTTCTCGGCCAGACAGAGGGGTGTCTGGGCCGTAGAAGTACGTCTGTTGCCAGTTCTTACAGTACTCATGGCCGACGATGTCGGGGAACCGCCGTCCAGGCCGAATCTTAAAGCTAATCGTCCCACAGTTCCTGAGCTCATCCTTGCTGGCTCCGTCTTCCCTCTTGACAGTAAAGAAGTATATCCACAAATCTAACCTAGGCCTAATCCCTAGGTAACCCTCACAAAGCGCCGCATAGTTGCTAAGCGCGAGGATGATATTGGGGGAAAGGTTCTGAGGTTGAACCCGGTAATGGTTGATGACAGCTAGGAAGAAATTGGAGATGGGCAAGGAAACGCCGCGTACCAATTGTGCTTTGAGGTACACCTTCTCTCCGGCTTGGGAAGAAGGGGTGACCTCGCCGGCTGGCGCCGCCCGCCAGACGAGCCCCTCCGTCACAGGGAGGTAACCCTCGATGAGCAGCTCCTTTATGTCGTTGTTCGTGATATCCGAATCGCGCCAATCCCCCATGTGGGAATCACTCTCTTCTTCCAGTAGCTCTAGCGTCGCTGGATTATGGTCACCGCCGGTGGATTCAACCACTGCGGACTAGGGCAGCACCAGGCCCTATGGGGGCACATGGATGGTGCTCGCCGGCTTCACCGCAGCATCGGCTGCCTCCGCCATGGATGGGTTAGTAATGCTGCTCGCCATTGGAAGGGGAGAGTGGTGACTGTAGAGATTGGGAGGCTAGGGTTTTTTGCGTGCGCGCGGAGGGCTCGAGAAGGTGCTCGCACTAGGAAGACGAAGGCACAGGGGAAGAATTAGGTGTAAAGTAAAAATCCACCATAGTTGTAATTTATAACCCCTGGCGTTAAGAGTCGTGCAAAGTAATCGAATGGTCAGCGCGTGGACGACGTGTGCGGGCGCATGCGCGGAAATTTTGACACGTTCCCAACCGTCGCCGCCAACGGTTTGTATCCTTCACGCAGGAAAAAAGGACATGATTGTGTTCTCTGCATGTGTGAGTTACGAGGCGTTGCTGACCTATGTATACGTTGTCCTAGCTGTCACTAGTAGGTGAACCATCACATCAGAATATTCCGGCATGGATGGATCCAGTCCGGCTATGAGAAGAGTACGATGGAAGATTCAGCGTTTCTCCGACTTGCAAATTGAAGACTAAGAATATTGCATGGTTCTTGGGAGGACTATAAGATATTGCTTGACGATTTGCCGACATCCATCTAGACAGAGCATTCAACCTAAAGAGGCAAGACGACGCAAGATCTCAGAGTTCTCCGGGGGCTACTATTGGGGATATGCTATATGGGTATTCTCATAGCATGTCTCTTATCCGGAAAACCCGGGTGGACCACAGTTGGTAGCATGGTCCATGGCCTGCTGGGCGGCCCAGTTAGATGGATCAGAAGGGAGGCCCATGCCAGATAAAGGAAGGCTACGGAGGAGTCACCGACGTACCCAGAGCCTTGGAGTGCAACACACGTTAGACTGATTGTATACTGTGTAGGACTTTGTAACCTGTCCGACTAGGACTTTCCCTGTAACCCTAGGACCTGGCCACTATATAAGTCAGGCCTATGGAGCCATTAGGGCACCAATTAACTCATACCTTTCACAGCAAACCGATCCCTATAACTCGGCGTATTGCCATTATAGTGATTTATAGCAGGAGTAGGATTCCGCCACCATTGTGGGATCTGAACCTGGGTAAGCTGTGTTACCTCGTACCCGTCAACTGTCCTCCTTACCCCATGTATCTAAACACGCACTGTGAGGACCCCTCCATGGCGTACTCGTCGGTAATACCATGACAAAATGTGAGTTCTGGTTACTGGAGGTAGGATTCCTTAGACATATCGTGTCGGCAGGAGGAATCGTTGTCGACCCTGCCAAGGTTAAGGATGTGGAAGAATGGAAAGCCCCAACCACTCAAACCCAATTTCATGCATTTCTCAGATTAGCGGGATATTACTGCAAGTTCGTAGAAGGATTTTCGAGCATCGCAAGACCCATGACCCAATTGTTGATGAAAGATAAGAAGTTTGAATGGATGGACAAATGTGAAGCAAGTTTTCAAGAACTTAATAAGAGACTGATTTCCGCCCCAATCTTGATCATGCCGGATATCATGAAGCCTTTTGATGTGTTTTATGACGCATCCAAGATTGGTATCATATGTGTGCTAATGCAAGAAGGCAAAGTCATATCCTATCTATCCCGACAACTGAAACAACATGAGCAGAATTACCCTACCCATGACCTTGAACTAGAAGCCGTAGTTTTAGCCTTGAAGACATGGCGGCATTACCTCATGGGTAACCATTGTGAGATCTATTCGGATCACAAGAGCCTGAAGTATATTTTCACTCAGAAGGAGCTGAATATGAGGCAGAGGAGATGGATAGAGCTAATCAAGGACTGATGGGGATATGCCGAGTGGGGTATACCTAGCAGGACGTTTCCTATTGGCCCATGCTGCCAGCGAGTGGGCCTGCAGGATGGCGACTGGATCACGACCCAAGAAGGAGCCAGGCGACTGGAAGCTAGAGGCCCAAAAGCATAGCTAGGCCTAGTCGTATTAGGTCAAACACCCTCCAAGTCCTTATCCAACTCGATTGTAGATCTGTAAACCCTAGGGAGATGACTCTATATAAACCTCCCTAGGATACGCATAGAACTTACGTTCCATCAGACACCTCCTGCAACTCGCCGCCTAGCCGCCGAGCTCGCCTTTGTACTCTCTCATCAATACAATCTATCAGGACTAGGTATTTACCCTTTGGGGGGCCGAACTTGGGTAAACCCTGAGTCTCTTCCCTCATCTCGCACCGCAGATGGCTGACCGCCCTTGCCCTTCGTTCTACTATCGCTGCCGATTGCAGCATCTACCGTGGTCATTCCCACGACAGTGGCGCCCACCATGGGCCTGGCTGGTTAGGCCTGTGTTCTACGATGAGATCTAACTTGCCAATCAATGAGACAATCTCCACCGGCCGCATGATCCCCATCGGCGAGATCCTCCAGATCTTACCGAGCAGCTATGTCCCGGCGGCACGCCCCGTCATGCACAGCGTGATCATGCCAGTCGGCATGATCAGCCTCTTCGTCGGCTTCACCGACGTCATCGTCTTGGAGGACTCAGCTCGCACCCGCGAGTCGCCACCATCCACCGTCTCGCCTCCGAGTACGGCTTGGCCAATAGCAACGTGGCCAAGACCAGCATGGTCACAGACGACGCGGCCCTCAACGACGACGCCGACTCGGCGACCCCGGCGTCAATCGCCGGATCCATTGTCGCCGCGTCACCCGCGGGCTCCATCACCCAAGTCTCCAACGTGGGGGACTTCGAGGATCCGTCCATCCTCGGGATGTTCGACTCTGACTCCGGGTCAGAGAACTCCGGCGATCTCCACGCCGGATCAGGTCGCTTTGTCGTGACCTACATGGCGAGTGGCACGAGCGCCCCTCCAAACCCCTTCTCTATGCCTATCCCGCCGACCGCGACGGAAACGGAGGTCGAGGAACTCTGCCTGCGACTGGAGGAGGCGGTCCACAAGGAACAAGCCGAGCGCGAAAAATTTCGCCTCGAGCAAGCGATGCCGCAGGAGCTCTCGCTCTACCACCAGCGCCGCATCAGGTTGCGCCTCAACCCCACCGTCCAGGGCCGCGCCTAGAACTTCGACGACGAGAACGACCCGGCCTGCATGGCCGATCGTGTGGTTTGCGAGAACGCGCCACCCGGAGAAAGTGCCCGGCCACCACTAGGCGCAACGACGAACGATGCTCCCCCACCGCCGCCCGGTCACGCGCCCCCTCCAGACCAGCCAAGGATCATGATCTCCCCACAAGAGCGGGACGCGAACGGCCTCCAACTATTCTCCACTCCGATGGACAACGTCATCGCAAGTCGAGCCGCGGTTGCCAGCATCAACGTGACCGGGGAAGGCGCACTATAGATCCATTACGCCAAGGCCTTACTCGCCAAGTCCGTCGAGCAGCAAACCATAGGCGCTGACTCGTGGGGGCGCATGTACTCCCGCTCGTCGGGAAGAAGGGCGGCCTCGAGCGGCCGCCCAATGATGGAAAACACTCTCAACTTGCCACCACCTGAGCCCCTGCAGCTCCAACCACGACCCACGCACGCAGCACTATTAACCAACGAGCCGCGACCGACGAACAACATGGTCGCTGCCAATGGGCAGCCAGTCGACGAGCGGACCCACATCATCAATAACCAAATCTGGCACGCACGCCAGCCTGACGACCTGAGGCACACATTCACGAACCGCCGCGACAGCGAGACAAGTTGCTCGCTCAGCCGAGTCGGCCCCCAATGCTTTGGACCAATGATCCGAGGTGAAAAATATTCGGCGAAATTCAAAGCGCCAAAGGAGATCGAGAAATATGATCCCTCGTACGACCCGTCTGTGTGGCTGGACACATACCTCATGGCGATGGGAATCGCCGGCCACACCGACCTACTCGCCGCTCGCTTCCTCCCCCTGATGATGGAGGGAGCGAGCCGGCAATGGACCAACACCCTCCCCACGGACAGCATCGAATCCTGGGAGGATATGCATGACGCCTTCGTCAGGCACTTCCAGGGTTCCTACACCCGCGCCACCACCATCGAGGACCTGGAGCGATACGTCCAGGGACCCCGTGAGTCGACCCGCGGCTGGGTCCAACGATGGCAGGACATGTGGTTCAACGCGGCTGGCATACACCCGGACACGGCGATACACTGCTTCAAAACCTCGTGCCGCTACGAGCCCTTGGTCGCCAAGCTCAAGCGGGTGTACAAGACACTTGATAACATACCGGATCTCCTCGAGATCGCCAAGCGGTACGCGGAGGAGGACCCAAACCAAGAAACCGACGACGAGTCGGGTGGAAACCGCCGCCCAAGCGGCCACGATAACGGGAGGCGACCCGAGCTGCGCTACAGCAACACTCGCCTCACCGGCAAGCGCCGCAGTGATGGGCGAGTCGACTTCATCGCCAATGCCGGCTACGTGCCACGCGAGCCCAAGATCTTCCGCCATGACGGAGGCCAACGTTGCGACAGAGGAAACTACAAGGGGAGGCCGAAATTCGACCTCGCGGCTCTCCTTAACCAGCCCTGTGTCTTCCACAGCAGGGAGGGGAAGCCTGCCACACACACGACCGCCGACTACCATTCCCTAAAGAAAATCGAGAAGGCACGGCGCGCACGGGAGGACCTCAACAACCACCCGCCAAACGGAGGGGAATTTGGCAACAATGTCGGATCGCTCCACACCTTCATCGGGTTTCGCACCAAGCGCGAGAAGAAGGTCATCACCCGCGCCATCGCCATCAACACGGTATCCCAAGTCGGCGTCCCCTGCTTCCTCAACTAGTCCGAGCAGCGGATCACCTGGAGCCGCGAGGACCACTCGCCACGGATCGAATATTCGGGGCGAGTCGCTTTGGTGGTGAAGCCCAAACTGGGCGAATATTGGCTCCCCAAGACGCTGATGGACGGCGGGAGCTCCATCAACATCCTCTACCTGGACACGTTCAGGCGACTGCGGCTCCCGCAGTCGATGATCGAGACGACCTACACCACCTTCCACGGCATCATCCCCTATCGAAAGGCGTACCCGATCGGCAAGGTGATGCTGCCAGTAACCTTTGGCACACCAGCAAACTTCTGCACTGAGCTAATCGTCTTCGAGCTGGTGCCCTTCAACAACCCCTACCATTGCGTTTTGGGGCAGCAAGCGTTCGCCAAGTTCATGGCAGCGCCACATTACGCATACAATGCGATGAAGCTCCCAGGGCCGTACGGTATCATCATCGTCCATGGTGAACCCGACATGGCCATGGTATGCGAGGCCAAGGGCACCGAGCTCGCCGACGCCGTCATCGCCGCAAAAGAGAACCATGTAGAGGAGCTTGCCAAGTACACAAGCGGGGTCAACAACGATGACCCCACAATACTCAAGAAGCCCAACTCGGAGAATGGCGGCTCAACCGCGTTTGAGGCAACCATGCACACGTGCTCCATCGAGCTGGTCCCAGGCGACTCCAGCCAGACGGTGATGATCGGGACGGGCATGAGCCCAGCATAGGAAGGTGCGCTCATTGAGTTCCTACGTGAGAATCGGGACATCTTTGCATGGAAGCCATCCGACATGCCTGGTGTTCCGAGGGAACTCGCTGAGCACAAACTCAACACCGACCCCAAAGCGTGACCCATCAAGCAGTCGCTGCGGCCCTTCAATGAAGAGCGCCGCCGAGCAATTGCCGAGGAGGTGCAGCGCCTACTCGCTGCAGGCTTCATATGGCCAATCAAATACTCCAAGTGGCTGGCAAACCCAGTCCTGGTCGAGAAGAAGAACGGGACCTGGAGAATTTGTATCGATTACCCAAACCTCAACAGCGCCTGCCGAAAGGAGCAGTTCGTCCTCTGGCGGATCGATCAAGAATCATTGACTCGACCGCGAGCTCGGAGTTGTTGTGTTTCCTTGATGCCTACTCTGGTTACAACCAGATCAAAATGGCAGTCGAGGACGAGGACAAGATGGCGCTCATCATGCCATTTGGATCATTCTGCTACACTGCCATGAAATTCGGCCTCAGGAACGCCGGAGCGACCTACTAGAGGTGCATGCAGGAATGCCTCGCGATCCATATTGGCCGCAACATCCACGTCTACATCGACGACATGGTGGTGAAGTCCACTCACCTGGGCGATCTACTCGCCGACCTGGCCGAAACCTTCGCAAATCTGCGGAGGTACAAGATCAAACTCAACCCAGGAAAGTGCACCTTTGGTGTACCTACTGGACAGCTGTTGGGGTATGTAGTCTCCAAATGAGGCATCAAGGCGAACCCCACCAAGATCAACATGATCACCCATCTCGTCAAACCCGAGTGCCTGTGCAATGTCCAGAAGCTGGCCGGGCGATTCACATCTCACAGTCGCTTCATTCCCCGGCTAGGCGAGAAGGCGATGCCTCTCTACCGCCTAATGCCCAAGAATCCCATGTTCCAGTGGGACAAGGAGGCAGACGACACGCTCCACGCACTCAAGGAAGTGCTAGTCGCGGCCCCGCTACTGGCCGCCCCCGTCGACAAGGAGCCCATGCTCGTCTACGCCGCGGCTTCAGAACGAGTCGTCAGCGCCGTCATGGTTGTCGAGCAACCATAAGAGGGCAAGGAGCGCCCGGTGCAGCGACCCGTCTACTACATCAGCGAAGTCCTCACCGAGTCGTGGCAGCGCTACCCGCAGTACCAGAAGTTGGTATACGCGGTCTTCCAAGCCCAGCGGCGACTCCCGCACTACTTCCAGGAGCACCCAATCACGGTCGTCTCCTTAGCGCTGTTGCAGGACATCATCCGCAACCGCGAAGAGACTGGACGAGTCGCCAAGTGGGCCATCGAGATCGGAGTCCACAACATCAGGCACGAGCCTCGCAAGGCAATCAAGTCGCAGGCCCTGGCAGACTTCCTTGCCGACTGGGAGGCGCAGCAGACAGAGAAGCTGTCGTACCTCCACTACTAGTCGCTACACTTCGACAGGTCCAAGAACGCAAACGACGCAGGGGCAGGTATCGTCCTCACATCCCCCAAGGGCGACAAGCTGCGCTATGTACTGTACCTCGACTTCACCCCTGCACCAACAACATGGCCGAGTACGAAGCTCTCCTTCACGGCATGCGAGCAGCCAAGTAGATGAACATCAATCGTCTGTGCTGCTACGACGACTCCAACCTGGTCACTGCACAAGTCCTCGACACCCGCGACACAGTCTCCCCCGCCATGGCGGCATGCCGCCATGCAGTGGACCAGCTGGGGGGCCACTTCATCGGCTAATCCATCGAGTGGGTCGACCGACGCAAGAACGAAGAGGACGACGCCCTCTCTCGCATCGGGTCGGCTCGCCTCACGCCACCCGCTGGTGTCTTCCTCGACACCATCAACAAGCCGTCTGTCTCAACCCCGAGGGAGATCAACATCGGGATACCACTGCAACCAGAACTAGCCCTGGTGGCCATGGTCGCGGAGCCAAACGACTAGACCACGCCATACGTCGCCTACCTGGAGGGAGGGACCCTACCCGCAGACGAGACGGAGGCCCGCATGATAGTACGCCGCTGCAAGTCCTTCGTCATCATCAAAAGCAAGCTCCACAAGAGCAGTGTGACCGGCATGTTCCAACACTGCGTACAACCTGCGGAAGGTCGCAAGATCCTCCAAGACATCCACGCTGACGACTGCGGCCACCACGCCGGTGCTCGGTCCCTGGTCGTCAAGGCCATGCGACATGGCTTCTACTAGCTCACCGCACACGCCGACGCAGTCGACATCGTCCAACGCTGCATCGGTTGTCAGAAGTACGCCAATCAGACCCACGTGCCAAACTCGGCACTTAAGACCATCCCCATCACCTGGCCATTCACCGTATGGGTCATGGACATGGTGGGCCCTTTCAAGAAGGCCCCCTCCAGCTACACCCACCTCCTAGTCGAAGTCGACAAATTCACAAAGTGGATAGAGGCCAAGCCAGTCCGCAAGTGCGACGGGAAGACCGCCACCAAGTTCCTATGCGAGCTCATCTATCGCTATGGGTTCCCGCACAGCATCATCACGGACAACGGCACCAATTTCTCCAAGGGAGCCATGGCCGAATTCTGCGAGGAGCACAACATACGACTCAACCTCGCCTCAATCGCCCACCCGGAGTCCAACGGCCAGGCGGAAAACGCTAACCAGAGCATCCTCCATGGCCTGAAGCCGCGACTGCAAGTCCCCCTCGAGCGAACTCTATGGTGCTAGGTCTAAGAACTCCCCTCCGTCATCTGGGGCATCCGCACCTCCATCAACAGGTCGACAGGGATCACCCCTTTTTTCATGGTGTACGGTGCCAAAGTCGTCATGCACTACAAGAAATGTGTTATTCTATGACCTTCTAATAGTGACCGTGAACAAAATCTTCATAGAGTTATGACGATTTTGCACTAGATGGTTGTAAGTAGTTCAAGAGGGCCTATACCCTGAAAAATTACGACGATTTTGCTAAAAATCGTCATATTTACTTTAGATGAAATCGTCATAACCGGATGGAATCAGCCTATGGTATTACTTTTAGCTCACTATGACGATTTTAAATCGTCATATTGTCCAAATTAGCATAACTTGAAATGAGTAGACGGCCACATCAGCAAGTGCGCCTATGTGGCGTGTCTATATGTCAGTTTTTTACTACTTGTCTTATCCATTGTGAATACCGGCTTATATATCAATATTGGGATTATTAGTCAAACAAATTTCGGGCAAGGGGTTTGAACCCACAACCTCGCGGACTAGCAAGGGCATGCCTAACCACTAGGCTGGCCAATTATTTTTATAAATTTAGGATTGCAACATAGTTTTAATCCCACCAGGCGTGGCCTTTGTGGAAATTAATCCCACCAGGACCGCAATATTTAGTCAAAAAAGGGTCAGCCAAGGGGTTCGAACCCACGACCTCAAGGTCAAGCAAGGGCGTGCCTAACCACTAGGTCGGCCAAGTATTTCTGTAAGTTTAGGACCGCCAAACTTTTCTTAATCCCACCAAGCGCGGTCTTTGTGGAAATTAATCCAAAAAAAGAGCTGGTTGGGGAGTCAAACTCGCAAGCTCCCAACAACGGCGACCGATCAATACCAGTAAACCACTCATTCCTTTGTGTCAGCATGGTACATCAACTACTTATAACTATTAAATTAGTGGTCTTCGGTGGGAAGAAAGTGGGTTGTCGGTGGGAAGGGAGGTGGGCTTCATTGTTATCTTGGGACGACTTTGACTGCACGCTGTAGATTAGGTCGTTCCAGTTACAGTATTTTTTTGTTTTTTATTTTTTTGTAGCTTTTTCATAGGAAGTCCAAAATAATTTTTATTGTCTCTAAATTTCTATAAAATTCAGTAGATCATCTTAGGATGTTAAATATAAATAATTTTATTATTTAGAAATAGTAGATTTACTAATTTCACATTAGTACATAGTAGGGCCAATATCATAATTCAAAATATGAGTTTGAAACTAGGGAGTGATAATTCTCGTTTAGGGTCCGAGGCTCACTGAACTTGCATTGGATCTCTAAAGAAATAGGATATTGTGAGTCTAAAAATCATTTTTGCAAAAAATAATGAGCATCCAGTAATGTACCTGTAGTTCAAACCAGACCCACTTCCTACCGATTTGGCAGACATTTGTCTTTTTCTCTAGGTGTGGACGGAAAGGTTTGAGATACCCCAATTGGGACATTGTTCATGTAAAGTGGTCTATTGTTTTTGAAAAATATGGTGGTAGCATTCTAAAACTGTCATTTGGTAGTTGCTTCACAAAATGCCCCGTTTTGGGGGGCTCGGAAAATGGAAAATAGATTTTCCGTTTGTTGAAAAGTAAAACTTCCTTCTGCAACATTTTTCGTCATCCCAAGATACACACGCGTGCACAATACGGGAACATTATAACAAATTGTGCCTTGATTCTAGCTATAACACTGGTCGTTTGGCTTGAAAGCTATGAAACCTCGAACATGGTAGGTCATTTCTGAGAAGGTTTTTTTGAGACGCAATCAATATACCAAGTTTGATATTTTTCCTTAGAACTATGTCACGTAACATGAAACCACGAGAAGTATTTACATTGTTCAAACTTTTTTTGAATTTGTTATCCTTGTTTCAAACTATGGTCAAAACAGCGGTCACGAAGGTTCTTAGCTCGCGATGAGCTTTGCTAAACTTGCATTGGATCTTTGAAGAAATAGCATATTGTGAGTCTAAAAAACATTTTTGTAAAAAATAATGGACATCCTATAATTTACCTGTAGTTCAAACCGGACCCACTTCTTACCGATTCGGCAGACATTTCTCTTTTTCACCAGGGGTGGATGGAAAGGTTTGATATACCCCAATTGGGACATTGTCCATGTAAGGTGGTCTAGTATTTTTTAAAAATGTGGTGGTAGCATTCTAAAACTGTCATTTGGTGGTTGCTTCCCAAAACGCCCTGCTTTTTTGCGCTCAAAAAATGGAAAATGGTTTTTTTGTGCGATGAAAACGAAAACTTCCTCCTGCAACATTTTTTGCCATCCCAAGATGCACATGCGTGCACAATATGGGAACATTATCACAAACTATGCCGGGATTCTGGCCATAACATTGGTTGTTTGGCCCGAAAGCCATGAAACCTCGGACATGATAGGTCATTTCTGAGAAGTTTTTTTTGAGACACTTGCAATATAGAAAGTTTGGTAATTTTTCCTTAAAACTATGTCACATAATAAGACACCACGCGAAGGATTTACATTGTTCGGACCGTTTTTGAATTTGTTATCCCCGTTTCAAACTATGATCAAAACAACGGTCACGAAGGTTCCTAGCTCGGTGCTGAGCCTCGCTATACTTGCATTGGATCTATGAATAAATAGCATATTGTGAGTCTAAAAAACATTTTTTCAAAAATAATGGGCATCTTATAATGTACCTGTAGTTTAAACCGAACCCACTTTCTACCAATTCGGCAGACATTTGTCTTTTTCGCCAGGGATGGAAGGAAAGGTTTGAGATACCCCGACTATGACATTGTCCACGTAAGGTGCTATACTATTTTTGAAAAATGGGATGGTACCATTCTAAAATGGCCATTTGGTGGTTGCTTCACAAAACACCCAGTTTTTTGCGCTCGGAAAATGGAAAATGGTTTTTCCGTGCGAAGAAAAGTAAAACTTCCTCCTGCAACATTGTTCTCTATGCCAATATGCAAATGCATGCACAATATGTACAGATTATCACAAACTATGCAATGATTCTAGCCATAACACTCTTCGTTTGGCCCGAAAGCCATGAAACCTCGAACACGATAGGTCATTTTTGAGAAGGTTTTTTCGAGACACTTAAAATATACCAAATTTGGTATTTTCCTTGAAACTATGTCACATAATAAGACACCACACGAAGTATTTGCATTGATCGGACCGTTTTTGAAATTTTTTTGTCCGTTTCAAACTATGGTCAAACCGGTGGGCATGAAGGTTCATTGCTAGGGACTGGTCCTCGCTAAACTTGCATTGGATATTTGGAGAAATAGCATATTGTGATTCGAAAAATCATTTTTCAAAAAATCATGGGCCTTAGATCATGTACCTATAGTTCAAATCGGACAAAGTTCCTACTGAATCGGCAGGAATTTGTCTTTTTCACCAGGGGTGGACGGAAAGGTTTGAGATACCTCGATTAAGAAATTATCCATGTAAGGTTCTATACTATTTTTAAAAAATGGGGTGGTAGCATTCTAAAACGGTCATTTGGTGGTTGCTTCACAAAACACCCTGTTTTTTGCGCTCGGAAAATGGAAAATGGTTTTTCCGTGCGATGAAAAGTAAAACTTCCTCCTACAACATTGTTCGCCATCCCAAGATACACATGCATGCACAATATGGACACATTATCACAAACTATGCAATGATTCTAGCCATAACACTAGTCGTTTGGCCCGAAAGCTATGAAACCTCGAACATGATAGGTCATTTCTAGGAAGGCTTTTTCAAGATGCAATAAATATACCAAGTTTGGTATTTTCCTTGAAATTATGTCACATAATAAGACACCACACGAAGGATTTGTATTGATCGGACTGTTTGTGAAATTTTTATGCCCGTTTCAAACTATGGTCAAAACGGTGGGCATGGAGGTTCTTTGCTAGGGACTGATCCTCGCTAAACTTTCATTGGATCTCTGAAGAAATAGAATATTGTGAGTCTAAAATGATTTTTTCAAAAAATCATGGGCATCGGATAATATACCTGTAGTTCAAATCGAACCCACTTCCTGCTGATTCGGCAGGAATTTGTCTTTTTCACCAAGGGTGGACAGAAAGGGTTGAGCTCTCCCGGTTTGGCCATTGTCTATGTAAGGTGGTCTAGTATATTTGAAAAATGGTATTCTACCATTTTGTAAATTTCATTTAGTGTTTGCTTCATAAACACCCCCTTTTTAAGTACTTAAATGAGGTGTCCCAAATTTGGACCCTCTAGATGTACCTAACAATTGTACACCCAGATAGAGAAAAGACACTGTAACATGGCCCCTCTAAACCTAGGTCCTGGTGGCTATCACACACATTGGGTAAGTCTAGAGTGAACTTCGTGGGGGGAAACTTTCCCATGGGATAGAATTTGGAAGCGCCACCCACACTTTATCCGCGCGCCCGGCGAAACGAAAATTTTGCTCAAGTCGCCCGGCTCTCTCCACGGAACCCTAACACTCTCTTTTCCCCTCACCGCCGCCACCACCCACCTCGTCTCTTTCCTTCCTCTCGTGTCAGATTGACCGCGAGGCCTCCCGAGCCTAATCCCCATCGACCGGAGCCCTCCTGGGCTTCCCTTAACCTTCCAACTCCGCGTCAATCGGAGCCCTCCCGAGCCAGATACCCACCTTTCTTCGTCAGGGCGCTAGCCACCACATACGCTCGTCCTTTCCCTCACTATGCCGCCGCCGGGAACCTCATCGTCGACTATGCGGGGCCTGGAGCGTCCACTTCGAGTATCTCACCTACTTCGAGGCCCGCATCATGGGGGTACTCCACTACGGCTCCCTCCTCGAGCTCGAGGTTGCAGACCGGGTTGTTGAGCCAGGAGTTGGTGATGTTCGCGACGAACATCCGGGAGAAGCTACTGCTGGGAGGGAGGAGGCAACACAGGTGGAGATGGAGGAGGCCTCTAGGGTCGCCAACGCCCACTCCTTCATCATCCATCTCCCTGATTTGGTGGTTCTTTCGAGGGTCACTGGAACGCGTTGAGGTCCGACGAGATCTAGCTGCGGATCGACCCGGTGCATGGCGATCTTGACGAGGATATCAATTGGCTGTACTCGAGGGTTCCCTGCTGAAAGGCGTAAGACTCTGTTTCCCAGCTCCTTTCTTTACTGACCTGGCTCTAAATTTTGTTTAGCACACCGTGAGATCAACTTGTAAATCATGCATATTGTTAAGCACACCGTGATTTTGTTTAAGTTATCTCTATTATCTTTAAACTGAAATGAACAAGGCATAGGTTCAATTTGATTAGAACCAACATAGGTTGAATGTGTTTTGATGTTGTGAGAAATCGGCATGTTTGTATTGTTTTCATTCTCACGAGAAAACTTGTCATCCTTGGTTTAATGTTGATGGGTTTGGGTTCATGCAAACAAGAATGTAAAATTTATGCTAGGCCATCGGGAATCTGGTTATGGTTTGTGTTAGTTAAACATGCTTGTAATAAACTAATTTTGTTGACAATAGTAGTAGTGAGCTTGACAATGGTATACTTAAAATGGTAGTAGTGAGCCTATAGTGGGAATATAATTACACTGCCATTATCTTGTTAAATACAACTATATTGAATAACCTATCTAGGCACTCGACCTAAATACTGGCTCTCCAATATATTGAAAATTCTTCATGCTCAGTACTAGCTTTATTAATGCCTAAATACTGGCTCTCCAATATCTCAATGTCATTCATACTACATGTTATTCTAATGCAGGATTTTGTATGGAAACACTTGTTCCGCGGAATCAAGATGCTGGGTTGGCAGAACCCTGCATGGAAGGGTTTGGCTTCGAGGCATGCTAGCTCCCGCTGCTCTACTAGGCGACAGCAAGCCCGAGGATGTAGGTGTGGAGGCATCGATGCATGCTGGCTCCCGTTGCGGAGTCTGGCACAGCGAGGGCCGTGCCAAGTGACCAAGGCTCCTAGCATCAAGGGTCGTTCCGAGCCGTGCCGGGTGATCAAGGATCTTGGCATTGAGGGCCGCTCCTAGCCATGCCTCCTTCGTCGTGGAGCTACAGGTAAGGCTTTCGGGATCTGACCAGTGCGCTACTTCAATTCCACCCCCACCCCGCGAGCTAGGCACTCGACCTAGACGAATGTGATCTGTAGGAAGATCGATCGTGGAGATTTGTGGTTCATTTATTTGCGGTGTGGGGATTTGTGGTTCCTGCCACAGATTGAATCTGCACTAAACACTTTGTGCTTGAGCTGTAACTTGTAGAAACTAATTTATTGATAGATTGATAGTTATAAACCTACTATAGATATGCAGTGTGCTAAGCATAGTACTATCTGAACAAAAAACATGGAAGAATTGTTGAGCTTAATGTAATGAAACTATTTTGTAGTAATATTATAGTTGTTTCAAGATCAACAAGGTTTCCAATAAATGCTTCGTATTGCTGGTTATATTGCACATCGTTTTGCAGTAATATTGATATATTTGTTGCTTCATTTACCATAATTTCACAGATTTAAGAGTCTTGGAATTTGAACCATGACTGGTTTCTATTCATATGTCTATACAAAAGGATTAGAAATGTTGATTACAGCATGATGTGTACACTTAGGCATTCCTAAATCAAGTACAATAATGATTAGGTTACTATTTCTTAGTTTTTTCATGTTACATGGGTAATTACGACACCATGTTGCTACATTGTTATGGTGTTTGCCAGATTGTTCATGCTTGCTTGCTCCTTAACCTGGTCTGTTTTGTTCCCTGTTTTTACCTTATATAATGAATAGTACCACTTTTAACTGCTTGCTTGTTCCATATTTTTTCCAGAAATACAAGATGTGGTTTTATCAACTTTATACTAGCGATAATTTTCAACATAATATTGATCACACTCAATTAAATGCATTAGTGCTTTGTTTAGGTTGACACGTTTTTGTTTAGCTCACATAAAAACTCTTGATATATTGCCTCTGACCCCGGCTACTCCTCCAGGTATCTGCCTGTCCTACCCTCTCTGCCTCCAGCTAATTTCTGTGATGTACATTAGTTGTTCCTTTATTTTATTTTTGATTTCCAAGCCATGCATTTCCTTAACTAGGACATATGTATATTTGAGTGCCAGTTAAAAGTGATGTAGGTTTGTATCACCAGTATAACTGCTAATAGCTTCAGAATTGATATGTGCATCTGTTTAATTTCTTTATACTAGATCTATGTTAATTTTAGAAGATATTGCTTTCTTTGAGTGACAGCCATAACCATTATTTCCTCTCTTTTACATGAGATGCAGGCTGATGATGGATGAACAGAAGGCTTCATACTTAGCAAAGAGTTGATATTCATATTTTTGTTTTTGTGGGTGATTTGGACTTTGGAATGATTGTAATATACTATACAGTACTTTTGTAGCTGTTTTCTATTCCAGGGTTATGTGAATTATGTTTGATTGTAATAGATGTTACAATTATTGAATGTGATTTGAGATGCGCTTACCAAAATATTATTTGTGTATTGCATGTGTGTTTATTGAAATGCTATTTGGGCTGTTAAAAGGCCACGGCCTAAAAATATTGAAATGGAGCAATTTACATTTCTTGAAAAAAATGGTCGAAACTAAAAGGAGCTAGACAGTAAAAAGGCCATGGCCCTAAAAGTAAAAAGGCCATGGACTGAAAAATAAGATGGCCAAAATGTGGGGCTTGGCCCAAGTAGCAACGAGAATTCATAGAAACATATTAATGGACTGAATTGTTGGGCTTGGCCCATATAATTTTTGAAATGGACTAGGATGATTCTATGCCACGTCGGATTGGCCATGTAGGATCTGACCTGGCAAGGCCAGACTACCTGTGACGATATTCGATTGTCATAAACCTTATGACGATTCAATATAGTCATAGACGGTTATGACGATTTATGTAAAAACGTCA
Source organism: Avena sativa (assembly GCA_916181665.1). NCBI lineage: Eukaryota > Viridiplantae > Streptophyta > Magnoliopsida > Poales > Poaceae > Avena > Avena sativa. The sequence goes on from OV702280.1 coordinate 145,292,857, forward strand.
TTATAGTTCATTTGAGACGTCTAGCTTTTGACGATCTCAAAATCGTCATAGAATCGTCATAAATAGACTATTATGAAGATTCTATGACGAAGATAGAGGGTCATATATAGCCAGATTCCTTGTAGTGATGCGGACCGACCTCGAGCACGAATCACCTCGAGTCTTCAACTATGCGGAGGCCGACAACGAGCTCGCACGACAAGATGGAGTTGACTAGCTCGACGAAGCATGCGACCTAGCGCGCTCCCGCACCGCCATATACCAGCAAGGACTCTGCCGCTACCACAGCCGTCGAGTCCGAACTCGCACCTTCCAGGAAGGCGACCTGGTCCTGCGACTGATCCGGGACAAGAAGGGCATGCACAAGCTCTCTCCCCCGTGGGAGGGACCATTCGCCATAGCGCGAGTCCTAGGCAACGACGCCTACTACCTCATCGATGTTCGAGGCGATGGACAACTTGACGTCAAGCGGCCATGGAATGTAAACCTCCTAAGGAAGTTCTACACGTAGAACTCCAACATGTACTCCCCCCGCTATGAAATAAAGAAGATAGATTCGCACAAATTGTGTCCACTCTCCATATCTTGTGCCACTCGCACTCGTAAAAACAGCGTCATGCTAACCGCGGAAGTCAACCCTTGGTTCACGACTGGCACGGCTAAGTAGTGCGATACAAGGGCACCGATAAATTTCGGGTCTTGTGTCGTTCATGAAAACGCCAATCCGGAGCCCCATCGGAGTCGCCTCGCTCGACTGTCCCGCTGGGCCAAGACAACCGCACTCGCTTCTCACAGGGACCCAGTCCTCCACATCCTTGGTGCAGCAACTCGAATGGTTAAGTACCACGCTTGGGGACTGACGCCAGTCCAAACCCATGCGGCCAGGGAAAACACCAAGTATGAGAGCGCATCCTCGACTCGCCACATGACTGATTCTTCGAGTCAAGTGGAGTGATGCGCCAAGTACAACATGCCTCGTCCTCACCTACCTTGGGCATGTGACTAGAACGGCTAAGTACCACGCTCAGGGACTCGTCCAACCGACCCAGTTCGCGCTCGAGAAAACGCCTAAGTATAGAGCACCCCTTGGGGTCACCACGTGACTAGCTTTCCAAGACACGGCGAGTCGACATCAACTAACTAACATTATATCAATAAACATACATACACAAAAACGAGGTAAACCCCACAAAATGGCAGACGCGCTCGGGGACTCGCACGACACAACAAATCACAATCAAAGCAAAATTGACAAAAGCATTCGTGCATTCCTTCGAGCAACAATATCTGTTCGCTTACAAGGGCTGGCACATTTTCCTTTACAACTAACGCCACTCGGCAAACTCTTCTACTCTGCAGGCTTCGATGACGACGTGCCACCGCCCCCGCCGACACGGATGAAGGGAACCCACGGGTTCGACGGGTATTTCATCAAAGTGCCCGCCATGAAAGCTCGGAACGGCTGCTCCACCTTGAAGTCGCGGGTCGCCGGCTCATGGTCATTCGGAGTAACGATCGTCTCCAGATACTGAAGAAGATCACCCATCGCCAACACCCGATCGGAGTAGACCCAGTCCCGGTTGGTCAGCTTTAGCACGTTGGAGATCTCAATCACACCTGTTGTCGAAGGGTACCCACTGGTGATGTCGTCAAGGTCGAAATCGTCGGGGAAGTGCGTCAGCCCAAGGCTTAGCGCAGTCGCAGCCCCACAGCGGAAAGCCGACCGCGACATGAACTCCACAACCGCCGGAGCCTTCTCTAGGTAGCGCCAGACCTCGATGAGCTCGCTGGGGATCACCTCCATCGGCAAAATCTCCTAAAGATACGCGAGAATGCAAGTCGCCGACAGAGCGCCAGAGTCCACCAACGTGGTGACACACTGCCGTGCATCGTACGACTGAACCTCGGCCTCGTCGTCAAGAATCTTCCATGCAAAGCACAAAAAGTTTACAATCAGAAGGGCACAAGAAACGAAACGGCGACCTGCGCGCTCGGGGACTCGCCAGACCAACCACACGAAAGTCAACGGAGCTCACCAATCAAGGGATGACAGAGCCCCGTAATGAAGTCCTGCAGACTCGAGAAATCAGTCTGTAGCCCGACGAGAAGCGCATCCGACACCTTCCGTTCCTCAGCAGTAGCAGCGACGGCCGCTTTAGCTCTCTCATCTGCGGAGGTCGCCTCCTCCTTCACGGCTTTGAGCTCTCGCTCTAGATCGGCCACCCACTTCTCTATGGCACTCAAAGACGACTGGGCAGCCATCAGGTCACTCGCAGGGACCAAACCCTCGCGAGCCTTGTCCACCGCGGACGCATGACCCTCTGCATAAACACGAGCATGAGTATGAAATCAGAAAAGACGTCCATGGAGAAGGGCATCCCAAGTTCTTACCAGCAGACGCTTGAAGTTTTTCGTTCACCTCCCGCGTTAAGCGGAATTCCTTCTCCAGACGATCCTTGGCGGCCAATCGCTCCGCCGACTCGCGCTGGAGGCCCTGCATAGACATGGCAAACGTCAGCCAAAAGTTACAAAATTTCCTAAGTGCCTAGCCGCTGAAATTCAGCAACTCGCCACTCGGGCACTGGACAGCGAAGAAGTTCCTAAGCACCTAATCGCTAATTTTCAGCGACTAGCTGCTCGGGGACTAGATATTGCAAAACAGTAAGAATCTACCCGCTGAAATTCAGCGACCAGATCCTCGGGGTCTGGATATACCTGGATGGACGCACCCAGCATACTGTGCAGCTCGACCGCGTCCACCGACGGGAGCACGAGAGGTGTGCGCCCGCGACGCTGCTCGACCTCCGAACCCAAAACTTCGCGCACCTAGGCCGACTGTGCCGACGCACTTGTAGTAGATGACCTTGCCACAAAGCGAGGGAAGGTCACCACTGCCGCTCCCGCAGTTGTCGTCGACGGGGCCGTCGCCATGACAAACGCCACAGCTTCCACTTGCTGTGACCTTGCGTCCGTTACGGCGTTCACGGCCACATCCACTCCAGTCGGAGCCTCACTAGGGGCATCAAGTGGCTCGTCTGAGATCGTGACGACCTCGTCGCCCTTCGCTCTCTTCGCGCCTTTAGCGGGCGCCTCGACCTCGTCGCCCTTCCTCTTCTTCGAGGGATCGTCCTCTGCCCTAGTGGTGCCTACTGGAACCTTAGCCACCGAGGGGTGGCTGGTTTTCTTCACGCCAGTCCTGTAAAAGGACATTATCAGCAACCTCACAATATAAGTTCAAGCCAATCACTCAAAGGAGTATACCAAAAAATACTTACTTAGCGACTGGGATGAAACGTAGGCCGGTGCGGATATGCGCCGGCTTCTTCAACTCTGGCCCTAGCTTCCAGCTGAGGCCCGTCTTGAACAAGCTTGGCGCCCAGAACACGGACGCCTTCTTCATGGATGAAGCCACGCCAGAAGCTCCTCGTCGGTCGATGCAGGTGCCTCCCGTGGTGGCGATGTTCTCGCAGGTGGGGCAGCCCCGATCCCAGTGACTGCAAAGAAGGGTGGTGGCAGCGACGCCAATGGCATTTCATCTTCTACCACCGCCGCATCAGCTGTCGCAGTCGCCCGCGCCGGCGCGCTAGCCCCGGCCTTGTCGGCCGCGCTGGTCGCTTCAGAGCTACTCACGGACCGAGGCAGCGACACCGCTTTCGCTGGCCCCTTATTCTTCTGCGGCGACTTCTTCTTCGACGTGTGGCCGCACGCCGAGAAGTGTGTTCGAGGGCCTCGGCTTCGCCCCCGTCCTGAGCCTCAAGGCTCTTGCTAGCCTCAAGCTCACGCTGCTGTTGCCCGCGGGTCTTCCGAACCGTGGGTGCGGCGACTTCCATGGCCTCGTCATCAACGTCATCGTCATCATCATCGTCGTTACCTCCGACATTGCCTCTATCGGAGGAGGACTCGCTCTTGTCGTCAACGGACTCACTCGAGTTTTCATCGTCGGCGGGTGGAAGCCAACCTTCTAACACTTGGAACAGCTACACAAATGAAACACAATCAGTAAAAGTCGTGACTACAATTCTGCGACTGCGAAATGAACAAGTAAAAGTAGTCTCACCGGTGGTGCCTTGCGCTTCATGGTATACAGGGGAATCTCGGCCCACGGATCGAGATATTCCGCGTCGGTGATCTTCTTTAGCGCGAGGGCATAGTCATCGGCGCTCCATTTGGCGGTGCAGGACTTGGTCATGTTTTCCTTGCCCGCGTACTCGTACATCCAATGGGCGTGGCTGGCCAGAGGCACCAGCCGCCACCCGAGCCAGAAGTTGTACAAATTGATGGTTTGGAGGCCCTTTTTCTTTAGTTGACAGATCGTTGTCAACATTTCGTCGACCACCATCCGCTGGTCGAGTGGGAGCTTCGCGACTTTAAGCCGACGCGGCTCGGGCCGGTCGATGGAGTAAATCGGAAGCGCCACTTCGTCGTGCGGTGTTGACTCACTCACATAAAACCAATGTTTCTTCCATTCGTTCGCCGCCTTCTTCGGCAGCATGAGGTCGAGGAACGAGGCCTTGGACTTTAGCTGGAAGGTGAGGCCGCCTGCAGCCAACATCGGGCCGCCTGCCCCTTCGTGTCTGACCCGCCCGTGGAACAGCTCCCGCCATTGGGGGAAGTACGGGCGGCAGCCCAGATAGCAGTCGCAAAACGCCACGAAAATGGCGAGTTGCTCGATGCAGTGTGGCCCCAGATCTGACGGCTGGATGTCGTAGTATGCGCAGAAGCGACGGAAGAAGATGGAGGTGGGGAAGCATATGAACTCCCCGGCGCACGGATCCGGTACCACCTCTTCGGCCGCGGGGATTCGCCATCTCCCGGCGAGGAGGATCCCTGCAACCTCGAAGGATTTTAACAGCGTCTTGGTGCATTTGGATCTACCCCAAGAATCTGTTGGAGGCGCCATCGATCGGAGGATCTGGGCTCACGGGGTCGCTCAGGATTTATCTAGATCGCTCTGGGTTGCTATGGAGGAATGGGAGATTGGGAGACGCGCGAGATCATAAGAAATGTGGGGAACGATCACCCTTCGCCCCTCACTCTCCTTATATAGCGGTTGCTACCTGCCATTTTCGGGGAGCCGTTACCGCGCTGTGATTACGCCGATATTAATGTTGGATTACCCAACATCTAGTTTGACCAAGATTGATGGTCCAACTTCGTCTACTTGACTCGCCAGCTGCAGCGACCCGACTACTCGCCGACCCATTCGCCATAACCGCGATTCGACTTCTCGCCGACCCATTCTCCATGGCTGCAATGCGACTGGTTGCCGTTATTGCGACTAAGATGACATGTTCTCTCTTTCATTGAAGGAGTCCACCGCTGATTCAACTGGGCATCCAAATTTGACCCGAATACTCCGACTGCCAAAGAACACCTGCGATGAATCAACGACGGCATCGGGGACTACTGATGGGGATATGCCGAGTGGGGTATACCTAGCAGGATGTTTCCTATTGGCCCATGCTGCCAGCGAATGGGCCTGCAAGATGGCGACTAGATCACGACCCAAGAAGGAGACAGGCGACTAGAAGTTGGAGGCCCATATGCGTAGCTAGGCCCAGTCGAATTAGGTCAAACACCCTCCGAGTCCTTATCCAACTCGGTTGTACATCTGTAAACCATAGCGAGGTGACTCTATATAAACCTTCCTAGGGTGTGCATAGAACTTACGTTCCATCATACAGCTCCTGCGACTTGCCGCCGAGCTCGCCTTTGTACTCTCTCATCAATACAATCTAGCAGGAGTAGGTCTTTACCCTCGGGGGCCGAACCTGGGTAAACCCTGAGTCTTTGCCCTCATCTCGCACCGTTTATGGCTGGATGCCCTTTCCCCTTGTTCTACTACTTGCTGCCGATTGCAGCATCTACCGTGGTCATTCCCACGACAAGGACTATGATCTTGACATTCACTATCACCTCGGCAAGGCCAATGTGGTACGTGTCGCTTGAACACGATGATTCTGAAGGAGCAACCAAGTTTGCACAAGGAGTTGGAAGATTTCTGAATGGAACTGGTAAGTGAAGGATTTTTGGCTAGCATAGAACTTCAATCCACTTTGATCAGTCAGATCAAGGAGGAGCATAAAGGAAATGCTCGTATCGACAGAATCAAATGTCGTATCAGTATAGGCAAGGTACCTGGATTCACCGAAGATGAAGAAGGAGTTTTGTGGTACAAAGGATGTATCTATGTGCCAGCAGATTCAGAGTTGAAACAAGCTATTTTGAAAGAAGCCCATGATACTCTTTATTCTATCCACCCCGGAGGAACCAGGATGTATCAGGATTTGAGGGAGCAATTTTGGTGGCATAAGATGAAGAGAGAAATCGGAAGCTATATAGCCAAATGTGATATCTGTCAGAGAGTCAAAGCGGGACATTAGAGACCCGCAGGACTATTGCAACCATTGCATATTATGGAATGGAAATGGGATTCTATAGGAATGGATTTTATCACTGGTTTGCCTACATCTAGTAGGGGAAATGACTCTATTTGGGTCATAATGGATAGACTGTGCAAAGTTGCTCATTTCGTACCAGTCAAGACCACTTATCAGAGTTCGAAGCTAGCAGAGTTGTACATTGCTAGAATAGTTAGTTTGCATGGAGTCCCCAAGAACATTGTGTCGGATCGAGGAACCCAGTTTACCTCGAGATTCTAGAAGAAAGTCCAAGAAGAATTAGGAACAAGACTGGATTTCAGCACAGCTTATCACTCACAGACTGATGGACAAACGGAGCGAGTAAACTAGATACTCGAAGATTTTGTTTAAGGAGGGAAGGTCTGTAACATCCCAAAAATATTACTCAAGATTATCAAGTTCTAATCACCCTAGTTTAGGGTTAACAAAAACTTTTGTTATTAAAATTAATATGAATGCATGTGTGTGTGATGAATGCGTGAATGCTTGCAATGACTTGTTTGATTGCTATGAATGTCAAGGATTGGTTTAAAGATTAAAACAACATCATCTAAATCATTTCCAAGCAGAATAAAATCAAGAAAAATTCAAACATAAACAATTTAAGCAAATGGTCATTTTGACCAAAGTTAACCACTAGACCACTTTGAGTGTTTCTAGTCCAAGTTTTATAACATAAATAAATCCAATTCTTTTCACCCCTTGCTAGAAAAAGTACAAGTGAACCCAGCGCACTTTGCAAACCAACAGAAACATATTTCAAATCTATGCACAGGACAATTCAAAATTGAATCCTAAATAGATACTAAGATCATCATTTCTCAAAAACCACTCAAACCAGTTCACCTTGCCAAACCCAAGCAACCATATACAACCAAGCATGTGACCAGAGCACCCACCAAATTGTAACATACCACTCTTTTATGCAATATAAATAAACACATGTTTGAGCATTTCAAGCATGCATAATACTTGCACTTTGGTTTAATCAAATAAGAACAAACAAAACACTAGTTATTTTCCCTCTCAAGCCATTCAAATGGTTTTTAAACTTCGAAAACTACCCCAAAAGAATGGAACCCAAAATGAATAAAAGGGTCCCCCAATATATTTATAGTGTTATAAAAGTTTCTGGTATTTTGAAAGTATCCAAAAGAGTTTGAATTGAAAATATAATAGAAAACACAAAACAGAAATAGAAAATGTTTTCTGGAATAAAAACAAGTTCCTAACCCTCTCTAGGCCGCAGCCCATCTCTCCCTCTCTCTCTACGTCGCTCGCGCGCGTAGGAGCAGCCAAGACCCAGCCCACCCGGGGGCCCAAGTGCAGACCGCAGCTGGCCCGTACCCCTTCGGCCGCGTGTCCCTATCGTCTTCCTCCCTTCCGGCAAGCAGCTACTTGGCAGTGCCTCTACCGTCGATCCTCGCCCGTGCTGCGATGCGCGCCACCGCCCGTGGAGCCAAGTATAAGGTCGCCACGACAACGTCTCCTTCGCCCTCATCCACTCCTCTCCCCAGAGACCCCTATCTTCCTTCTCTACTGCTCGGAACCGAAACCCTAGCTCCAGCCACCGTGCTACCTCGCCATCCCTGGTCACCCCACGTCGTGCTAAGGCCACTGTTGGACGTGCCGTGTCTTCCTCATCCTCCTCCATGAAGCGTGCAAGCAGGGGAGCTGACCTCTCGCCGGAATCGAGCTCGTCCCCGTCGTCGGCCTCCGCAGTCGACGCCTCGATTCGAAGCCATCCGGCCTCCCCGAGCCCCGTTGAACCCTCCATCGCGCTCGTGGTGAGCTTGCGGTGCTAACGCACCCCTTCGCTTCCTCCCTCTCCCCCTATGCTAGCCTCCCCGCATGAGCCCGACGCCGCCGCCGCTTGTCGTTGTCGTGCACGCCGCTCCAGTGACCTTCCGCTAGCAGCGCCGCCATTTTATGGTCGCCCGCAATGCCCTCTCTCCAACGCCACCATTCACGCGTGCAGGCGCGCTCGTAATCGCTGGATTCAAGCTCGACCTGGGAGAATCTCCATTAATGACATCAGCATGATGTCATGCTGGTGTCATATTTCTTTTTTCTTTTAATAATTTCTGTAAATATTTTCTATAATTAATAAATCACTGACAGGTGGGCCATACCTGTAAGACATTTATTCTTTTCTGTAAATATTTTCTAAAATTAATAAAAGTCTGACATGTGGGCCCAACTTGGAAATTAATTTAAATATTCCAAAAATGATTTAAAATGAATTAAAATTTGAGAAATTCATAACTAATTCATTTTAAATCAGAAAAATAGAAATAATATATCAAAATGTTCAGAAAAATGACCTCTATCTAACTAAGCTACAATCATACATTGTTAACCAACTTTCATGACAAGTTTAATTAGAAGAACCAATTGAACCCCATAGGTGATTCCAAGGATCCCCCTGTTCTAGGGTTTGGACCTCTCGGACCCCGTTTAAAATGACCAAGCATGTTCTAGGGTTCATTTCAACACTACTTAACTTGTAATATCATCCATATTGTATGAGAATTGCACATGCCATGTGTTGAATGTTGCTTTCTCTTTCCCGGTGATTGGTTCTTCGCAAATTGGAACCGAACCCGAGGCTGAAGTCAACGTCACCGAAGAGAAGTACCCGTCCAATAACATACAAGGCAAGCGAAGCCCTACTCATACATATTAATCCTATGTTTACAAAGTATTTCATTCTCTCCATATGCATTCGGTTCAACAGTATTTTATCAGTAGATAAAGTAATCCTATCTAATGCATGTTTTCCTTTGTGAACTAAATACCTGATCCAATGCTCCTAGCATAACTAGGGTTTGGCTTATGAGCGTTGCTAGTGCCATAGTTAAGTCAATCTTAGCCATGCTTAGTGGTTCAATGTTGATCGTTTAGATGATGCACTGGAGCTGCGAATGAATCTAGTATGGTAGGATGTTGTGATATGATCAGAGATGAATACTAAACATGCTAAGGCTTGTATGGGAGGCCACGTGGGTTATGGTTTTTGAAGTCCCATACTTGCCACCCCTAATCCCCGATGTTCTTGCCTCTTGAACCAAGACGAGCGTACAACCACACGGGGGCCTGGAAACCCCCTCGACCAACTAAATTGCCTAGTAGATTCCATGAGTCACATAGTTCGGGATTTCCATTCGACATACGCATCTTGGTTGTTCTTGAATGGACGTGAAGGAGGTGCATTCATAACAGGTAGGTAAGCGTGGCCGGGAACAAGAGATGACCGGCATCCATAATCTTGAACCCTGTGCACATCATTAGGGACTGGCTTTGGGACTTGACCCGTTACGGTGGCATCTCCCTAGTGCGTGACTCATGGTTTCGGCGAAAGCAAGGTAAAGGTCGTGGTCAACCACTCTCTGACGGCCTTCCAAGAAAGATGGATAATAATTTGTCATTAAGAATCAGTTGGTACGTGTGGGTAAAGTTGTGCACCCCTGCAGGGCTATTAATCTTTTTGAAAATCCGTGTCCACGGTTATGGACAACATGGGAACATATGTGAAGATCATAGAGAACTATAACCGAATGATAAAACTTGGCCAACTAATGTGAGATCTAGAGTACTTCCTCGGGGTTGTTTGAGGGGGTAGTCCGAGAAGAGAGGTTCAGTTCATGATGGTACTTGGTGAATTCAAAGATGAATTTGAAGAGCCAGAGTTGTAGTCTTCTTATCCCTTTTGAAAATGATCTGACTAGACGAGTTTCTTCTCTCTCTTGTTTTGAAAACAAAAGATGGCTTTATGCAGAATAAATCCACTAGCTATAAGTCTTGTGGAGTACACCCTGTACTCAGCCTTGCTTCGTTGATGTTTTTCTATAGATGAAGCTACTCCAACTGAAGGTGGTTTCTACGTCGAAGTCGACGAGTAGTTGGGGTTCCCGCGCAGCAGCCTAGGATCTATGGAAGGGTCGCTACTTCTATTTAAGGACTCTTAGGCCCTTTGCTAAGTTTTTTGTTTAGAACAACTTTTTTGCTTCCGTTGTTTGTTGTAATGATGGGTCTGTGACCCCTGTCTTGTAAGACTGGTTTGTAACTCGCTTAAGAGTTTACCTTAATAATGTATGGTTTGTATGTTCTGTAATGTTACTGATCTCTCCCTGCATGCTTCGGAATTTAGATTAGGCTTATATCAGATAAGGATCTGGTATTTGTCTAGCCCTGATCCTGGGTCGTGACACAAATTTCATTCAAAATTTTCAAACTTGAATTCTTTCGGCCATTTTATCAAACACTTGGCAGACACAAATCAAACTGCCTAACTTACACTGTTTTGAGTAGTGATGATTCAAACCCTTGTCCCCAATTCTCACCCCTTGTTCCCCCCAGTGACTACCAATGCATTAATAAACCTATCACCCCTACCATTGCACCAGTGCTAAGCCACCCGAGCCCCCACGCCTTGCCAGCTGATCATGGCCAGCACGCAGGAGCAGCCGTCGCGCCCGGCCACGATGTCCAGGAGGCACACCACCATCCACCGCCACCCCTGTCCAGCCCTCACACGCAGCAAGGCCCTGGAACACAGAGAACACGCCGCGCCCACTGTATCTGCGCCATAAAGAGAGCACGCCAGAGCGTCACACTCGACACACACGTACATGTCACGCCTCGCCTTTGCCGCCCGTGCCTGCAATCACCGCGACACCAGCAAGCCCCTAGACATCCCTGTTCGCCGCCGCGCGACTCATAGCCATTGTGCGTCGTCTAAATTGCCGTCGGTGCCGCTTAGAGAACCAGCCCATTCTGACCAACCTCGACCGCCCATTGCCGCGCCATTAAGTCCTTGAGGATCGCCAGGAGACCGTGCACCGGCCTACACCCTCCGACATGCCAATAGGTCACTGTATCGTCGACCCGGACAAGCTCTGCCCATGCCGCACTGCCTCTCTCGCTCGGCTATAAAAGGAGGCCAACCCAGCCCTAATTCGTCAAACCATCTCATTCCCCACCTCTCACAGAACCTCCCACACCTTTCCCCGAAGCAAGGAGAGCTCCGCATCGCTAGAATTTCACCGGAGCCCACCGCTGCAAAAGGAGAAGGGAGCCGTTGATTGGAGCCACCCCAGGAGCCGTCGCGACCACCGTTCGAACCGCCATCATTCACAACATTGTTCGCCCCGAACGCTAACCCTAGCTGGAGCCCTGGTGAGCCTCACGTGACCCCGACCGCCGCGTTAGGGTCCAGTCTCGCCAGCGCTACCCGACGGAGACGACACACCCTAGCCGTAGGATCTAATCTAATCGCACGGCCCAGGTTGAAACTTACTGCTTCGCGTAGCTAGAGCCGCTGACGTGTGGGACCGCTCTGGTAGCAGCCCGCTGCATGCGTGCTGTGCAGCTGGGCCAGCCCATTTAGATCTCCCGCGCAACCCAGTAGTTCAAATATAGATTTTTCCATTTTAGTTCAAACCAAGTTTTGTCAGTAGATTTAAAAATCAATTCAGAGAGTTTTACTAAACCAAATTGCATGAAATCAATTTTGTTAGAAAGGTATTGAAATTGTTAATCCAAGCCCGTTGGATTAAAACCATGTGAAATTATAGATCATCTATATAAAACTAACAAGGCAAAGACTTTTCTGCATTCAAACATTTTTCAAAAATCAACCATAAATGCTTTAGAGTTGATTCCAACTCTCAAAAATCACATTTGACAAGATCTTTCTGAATATGTAAAAATATTTAGATTTACATATGGTAATATTGGACAAGTATTAAAGAATGCCCCATAGGCATTTCTAGCCACTTTAGTTAATTAAAATAATAATGTTAAACCTGTTAGATTTTGAGACCACTTTAACTCACATTCCCAAGTATTAAAATATGTGGTGATGACATGGTCAATATGATCCCATATTTTATTTGGAGAATATTAAATCTTAAGTAGTTTTGAATGAGTAGGAAGTACTTTTAAAAAATAAAATAAATAAGACTAAGGCTTTAATCCTTATGATGATTGTGATGATGCTAGTTCATCTAGTGTGAACCTTTGTGTGCCAAATAGAAGTAGTTAAGTATTGTTTGGTGATTGTGTACCTCGTATTTATTTATAGACGCTAGTACCGACCAAAGATACGAAGAAGAAGGAGACTACGAAGAAGAAGAAGAAGAAGAAGAAGAAGAAGAAGAGAAGTTCAATCGCTACACTACTCAAGACAAACCATCCTAGAAAGCTAACACTTGCATGGTAACTATGCAAACTAGAGGCCTTAGGCATATTAGTTATACCACTTTATTATACCAAATCCAGTTTTACTTGCAAGCTTTATTATTTTATTTCTTTATCAAAGTTCTTTATTAGTTATAGTTAGTATTTAGTGAGTTTGGTAAAGATATTATAGGTAGCATAAAGAGCATAAAACTTGGCCTAAGTTAGATAGAACTAGATGTCATACTGAGGCATGAGATTAGATTTGGATAAGTCACACTTGATTAGCACCCCTCATTAGAGATTACCCCCAATTTAGTGGCTAGTGCTAAGCATAAAAGTTGATCACTTTAGATGGGAATACTTGGTGAAATTGATTATGAAAACCTTACAATGATGAGTCATTGTAATGAAATATTTGACATGTGTTATGAACACCAGATGATTTGATGATGAAAATGTTGAGGCATGAGCCTTAGCCCTTTATAAAACTGATGGTTGGGTTCGGATGCGATACCATTCCAATTTTACCGTACAACCACAATACCCAAATTTGAGTAGGGCTTGACTGGAAGTTTATATGTCTTAGTATGGGTTCCCTTGCGGAAGAGGTTTGAGCTGAGGTTACCTCGTGATGATTGTCCATCTATGCAGTTCCCAAGATGACAGATGGTCATGGTTGGGAGGCCAATTTTATAGGGGAGGTGCCTATACTAGGGTGTGTAATTGAAAGGTTAGGTGAGTATGGTGATTCAGTATTGTTCCTAACGGATGTATCAAATGTTGTGGTGAAAGTTTACCACCTCTACAGAGTGTCAAACTATTCGAATAGCCGTGTCCGCTGTTATGGATAGTTGGAGTCGCCATACTGTTCTGTCGTCAGATGTTTTCAAAATGACTTGTGAAATAAACTATGACTTTGACTTGACCATGACAGGGTTGTGAACATGAAAACTAAGTTCCCACTTAGGTGTTGTAAAACATTAAACTAGTTTTCTCTACTTCTAAACTTAGTTAGAGATAAACCTGGCTTTTTGCAAATCAATCTAGAGCTTACGATTCCTACTTGAGCCACTTTACTTGTTAGTGATAGTTTGTGAGTACTTAAAGAGTACTCATGGTTTTGTCCCTGGCTATTACTATGGACAGACTATGAGGAGAACTACCAGGATGATGGACAGCAGGAAGTCTATGACAACTAGGATCATCTCCCATCGTCAGCATTGCATGTGACCCTGAAGATGGAGCTTCGACCATGCTACTATTATTATTATTCCGCTGTGTTGATTGTATTAAGACTGGATCAAGAGATCCTTTATTTGTAAGACATTTATTATGGTTTGTAATGGATGATGAACTATGATACCAATGTGTTATGTCTCGCAAAAATGGTAATCCTGGGATTGCGATGTATGGCATAACATGTGTCACATCCCAAGATTTTCCAAATCTTGTTATGTGAAAAAATATATTGAATAAAATAAAACTTTGTTGATTTTCAGAGTGAGAAGAAACTTTTTGAATCCAATTGGGAACTTTCAAAACCTATTTGGATCAAATATAATCCTAAAGGGATTTAAAAAGTTAAATAAACAATGAAGTTAAAATATTTAAAATTACTATATTTTGGATCTTTAAATAAAAAGATTTGGTTTTCAAATGAAATAAAAGTTTTACAAATAAGGATTATTTTGTAAGCCAAATTAAAATTTGGCCAAGCCTTTGAAATAAAATATTTCTATTTGATAAAAATAGTAAAGGTTTATTTAAATAAAATAATAAGGATTTAATATCCAATTTTATTTAAGTAAAGGCTTTTCCCATTTTAAATAAACACAAAAACTTATTTATTTATTTTAAATAAGTTTTCCAAGTATTTTATACTCTCAAATAAAACCTATTGAAGTGTTTTTGGTTTTATTTTAGATTTCAAAATAATGTTTTTAATAAAACAAATCCTATTTGATTTAATGACTAAGGTCCATATTATTTAATTATTAATGGACCCTAAAATAAAATGTTATTTTATTTTAAACAAGTTTTCCAAGTATCTTCTAATTTCAAATGAAACCTATTGATTTGATTTTGAAAATATTTAGATTTCAAATGGAGTTTTAAAATAAATTAAAACCCATTTGATTTATTAACTAGTGTCCATTTTATTTAATTATAAATGGACTCTAAAATAAAAATATTATTTTATTTTGAATTTTGGTTTATGTTGATAAACAGAACCAAATTCAACACAAAGTATGGTGAATGTTTGAATTGTTTGAATGTTTGATTTGTTTGTTCGAATTTCAAAACAGAAATTAGAAACAGAAAAAGGAAAAGGCATTTGAAAGAAAAAAATAGGATTTGGACTCAACCCAACTGGCCAAGCCCAACAAGACCCAATCCAGCCCAGTTCCCCTCATCCGCAGAAAAACGCTTCGCACCCGCTCCCTGACCCGCTGAGTGACTGACTGGTGGACCTCCTTTCCTTCTCGGTTCCTCACTGACGACAGGACCCCACCTCTCCTGTTCATCCTCCTCACCCGCCGCGACTTCTTCTCCCCAAAACCTCGTCGCCGTTTCTGCTGTTTGAATGCGCGCTTGATTCCTCCTTAACCATGCATTGATTCAGCCCGTGACTGCATGCACTTAAGCGCCTCTCCTCCCTCTATCATTCCCCTCACAAGCCAGACCTCCCCTGCCCCCAGGCTGCCACGAATCGAGCTGGCACTCCCTCTGTTCCGACCACCGTCTCCGACCAATTCCGGCCAAGCCTCGCCACCTCCTGCCTCCCCGAGCACACGAGCACACTCACCAATCCCAGACGCTCCTCCCAGTACCCTCCGTTCAACCGCGGGCGCCCCAGAAAGCCGTCTTCGACAAAGCTCTGAGCGTCGCCGCGTCTACAACTTCTCCGGCGAAGTTTCCTGGTAAGTCTAGACCACCCCGCGCCTTCTAGTTCACGCACGCGTCATCTCCTTGATCTTACGCGTCTGACCATGCCCTCTGCTTGCCTTCTCGTGATCGACAGCGTCGCCTCCGACCACGACCAGAGCCGCTTGACGCCAGACCCAACTCCGGTGAGGAATTCCTCCTGTTCCCGTGCGCCCCTTGCCAAGACGACTCCAAGTTGAGCTTCGACGTCGCCCTGTGATCATTGTAAGCATCTCCCCACCTTCCCTTGCTTCTTGTTTCGCCAGCGCCGCCACCATCTGACCGCACCGCCGCTCGTCGTTGACCTTGCGCCGCCAGTTCCTGGCTAGTGGATAGGAGCCGTCCGATTTAGATCGAAGAGACCCGATAGAACCACTTAACAGCGAAGGGGTACGCAGCCAGTGCCGTGCGATGCAACTTGATCCAACGGCCTACAGCACGTGATCCACCCGAACCGGTACCAGCAAATAGCGTTGCGCCGCGTGTCACCAGTTCTGTTTAAAAACAGATTTGAAATCAGATTTGGATGCAGATTTGAAACTCCTATAACTTTTGATCCACACATCCAAAAATTGCAAACTTTATATCATTGGAATCAGTGGAACAAGCCCTAGCCAACCATGGAATTTGTTTAGTAAATAGTATCTGTTAGATTGTTTGTTTTTGCAGAAACATTTGTATGCTTGTTTAGATTAGAAAAATTGTTCAAAAATGTTCTTAGGGTTAAAATCTTTGCAAATTGATTTGTGGTGAACTTACTGACCCTAGGAACCAACCCATGGTTTTGAAAATGGATATGGTGAAGTTTAGGATAGATTAATTGGTTTAGCCCATTTCTAGCCAAATAAAAATAATGGTTTTGGTTATGAAAATGTTTTTGGAGTAAAAACTTTGGGAAAAATGTTTTGGAGCAAACCTACTTACCCGAAACACCAAGTTTTGAGAAACAAACAACTTATTTGGTGAACAACATAAAGTTGTTGCTTTGATAAAAATATTTTCCACCACATAAAATAATGAATGGATTTAAAAATGGTTTATGGATAAAACCCTTTTGCAAATGACTTTGCCACTTTGGAAAAATGACCATTTTGAACCTTACCAAGTTTATAAGCCTAGTGGAGACCACCTTTGCAAATAAACCTATCTCTTGCATGCTTATATGCATGACTTAGTTCCCATTGTTTTATGTGTGTTAATTGTTTGATTGATTATTGGTTTGGA
Source organism: Avena sativa (assembly GCA_916181665.1). NCBI lineage: Eukaryota > Viridiplantae > Streptophyta > Magnoliopsida > Poales > Poaceae > Avena > Avena sativa. The sequence goes on from OV702280.1 coordinate 145,309,611, forward strand.
ATGCTAGTTGATATTGTGTTTGCTTGATTGATTGTAGTGAAATTAGAAAAATGTGAGACTAGCAAGATCAAGGAGTGAACCAACATTCCCTACCAAAAGAAAGGCAAGTGACACTATCATCTAAAGTCCTACTATTTTCATTATACTTAGTGGATTTTTGAAAACATGCATGAAAAGAATTTCTATACTTATGCTATGCTAAATCCTAATAGGATACCCTATACACTCCTTAGTGAAAACAATGTAGTTGATACATGCTTAGCCATGCTATATTTTGAAAAGAGATACATGTTGAGATTTTATGAGATTGAGAAAAGACTTATGTTTTATATAATAAAACAAGGACTCAATGAACCACCTGGGTGGACAACGATACTTTGAGTTTTGGAGAAGGTGGCAACAAAAGGAACCATGTCTATTGCAATCTCTTTGTGTTGTGCTCCAAAGGAAAACCACCCAGGAAACTTAGATATTGAACATGTTTCTCGTACAGTGGCTTCCGTGTACAGCCACATGCTAAATGGGCTCTGGCTTAGTCAACTACATAGTGGAAGTCCCATGCATTGGCATCTTCAGGTTAAGTAGATTTGTGTAAGGGAGCAACCCTACATTTGTGCCTGGTAGACAAGCTAGCATTTTGTATTGGGAGGACTCCTATGGAAAGACTTTGTCACATTCTCAATCTGCAAGTACTCCATCTTGGTGAGTACTTATCCAGCGGCCACTGGTGGCATCAAGATGAGATTGTGTCATGTGGGTAAAGTGTACAACTTCTGCAGAAGATCAAATTCTATGTACTTAGCCGTGTCCCCGGTTATGGACAATACTGAGCAACTAAGGCCTGAAGCTATGGAAGATCTCGACATTCCAATTTCAAAAAGAAAAACTTTTAAGTGACAACAAAAAGACTTGATGCACTTGGGGGTACCAAGGAACTCAAGAGATTTTGATAAAACTTGATGCACTTGGGGGTACCAAGGAACTCAAGAGATTTTGATAAAACTTGATGCACTTGGGATTACCAAGGAACTCAAGAGATTTTGATAAAACTTGATGCACTTCGGGGTACCAAGGAACTCAAGAGATTTTGATAAAACTTGATGCACTTGGGGTTACCAAGGAGCTCAAGAGATTTTGATAAAACTTGATGCACTTGGGGTTACCAAGGAACTCAAGAGGTTTTTGACAAGGACTTGAATACTTGGGGATACCAAGGAGTTCAAGGGTTTTTGATAAAGAGATTTGAAAAAGGAAACAAACCATTTGAAAAGATAGGATAAATTATTGCTTTCTGCAAATGAGCCTTAAACCCTACTTAGACATAAATGCATGTAATGATAGGATCCACTTATATTCAACATAGTAGTGAGACTTGCCAATACAATTCAAATGTATTGACCCTTGTGGCTGTAACTTGTAATGTTGCAGGTTTGATTGATTTTAGTGAAGATTGATTGATTAGGATTACAAAGTCTACAACCAACATGTCTGCCTGTGGCACTTTGAAGATGAAGGACCCCCTGCTTATAGTTATTCCGCTGCAATGTAATGTATTAGCCTAATGAGCTATGTAAGATGTAATAAAATTATGTTATTCCTGGTTATAAAGTTATATTATGACCTTTGTTTCTTGATATTACATCTTAACTGTGGATGCTAGCTATTGATCCAAGGACTAGCATTGTAAACACAGGGGACTGCACATTATATTGTTTAAAGGTTGGGACACTCCCCTTACAACATGCATCTAGGATTAAAAATCCGGGTGTTGACAATAAGAAACTCACTGAATTGCATGGCATGCTCAAGCAGGCAGATGCAGATCTCAAGAAAGGCGCAAGTCAAGTGTTGATGGTGTAGAATAAGGCTAAGTTGAAGAAAAGTACTTGGACTAAGAAGAAATCTAAGTCGGGAGGAAAGCAGGCTTAGGACCCATTCCCAAGCTCTTCCTCAGGGACTAAGCCATCTCCTTCAGCCGGATCCACTTTCTTCTACTACAAGTCAGATGGCCACTAGAAGATGAACTTCAGCAAGTATTTTGTCGACAAAGCCAAGATTGCAGGTATGAATTCCGACTCAAGTACGCATGTTTTGCAATGTTATAGACATTTATCTTGATGATGCACCTAATAGTTCTTGGGTATATGATACCGGATCAATTATTCACATCTGCAACTCGTTGCAGGGGCTGGTAAGAACTACTCCCTCGGTTTATAAATATAAGATGTTTTAGGTTTGTGAAGGAGATGTATCTAGACATGTTTTAGTGTATAGGTTCAAATGAATCTAGCCACTAAAAGATGTCTAGATACATCTCATTCACAAACCTAAAACATCTTATATTTCCAAACGGAGGGAGTAGGAGTGGGGCAAGAGGCAAGGTTGATATCTGAGTCGGCAACAAAGCGATAGTCGCCGTGTTGGAAATCAGCATGATGCAACTTCATTTACCTTCCGGATTCATTATGGAACTGAATAATTGTTATTATGTTCCAGTGCTTAGCCGAAACATTATTTCTGCTTCATGTTTGATGAGGCAAGGCTATGAGTCGAATATTAAGAATAATGGTTATTCTTTCTATTTGAATGATATGTTTCACGGCTTTGCACCCATCTAGGACGGGTTATTAATTTTGAATCTTGATGGTGAGTCAGTTTATAACATAAATATTAAAAGGTTAAAACGAAATGATTTGAATATGACTTACTTTTGGCACTGTCGGCTTGGTCATATAAGTTGAAAACGCATGAAGAAGCTCCATGATGATGGACTCCTAACTTTGTTCGACTTGAAGTCGTTCGAGACATGCGAAACTTTCCTACTCGGCAAAATAACCAAGAAACCTTTTGCAAAGAGTTGTGAAAGAGCGTCTGACTTGTTGGGACTAATACATAGTGATGTATGTGGACCAATGAGCACGACGGCCAGGGGTGGTTATTAGTACTTCATTACCTTCACTGATTATTTGAGTCGGTATGGATATATCTACTTGATGAAACATAAATCGGAATCTTTTGAAAAGTTCAAAGAATTCTAGAATGAAGTACATAATCAACTTAGCAAGAAAATAAAGTTTCTTTGGTTGGACCGAGGAAGCAAATACATGAGCCATGAGTTTGATGACCATCTGAAAGGTTGCTGAATAGTTCCTCAACTTACTCCGCTGGGAACGCCCCAAAGGAATTGTGTGTCGAAGATGCGAAATCGGACCTTGTTGGACATGGTATGATCAATGATGAGTCGGAAAGATATACCTTTATCATTTTAGGGTTATTATATACCTTTATCATTTTTGGGTTATTGTCTAGAGACTGTAGCGTTCACACTAAACAAATTACCATCAAAGTCGGTAGAGAAGACACCGCATCAGATGTGGACAAGCAATAAGCCAAGTTTGTCTTTTCATAATATTTGGGGTTGTGAAGCTTTTGTCAAGCGACTTCAGTCGGACAAGCTCACGGCCAAGTCAAATAAGTGTATTTTCATGGGGTATCCAAGGGAAACCTTGGATTATTACTTATACAACCAAGAAGAGGGCAAAGTGTTTGTCGCTCGGAACGGTGTATTCCTTGAGAAAGAGTTTCTCGGTCGGGGAGTCAGCAGGAGCACGATGCAGCTCGAAGAAATTCGAGAGGAACCGGCTAGTAGCGAGTCAGCAAAAACCTTGGAGGTTGAGCCGGTCGTGGTAGCTAAGCCGGCAGCAGCACCTATACTACAAAGATTGGCAAGATTACGAAGTGTTCGTGATGTATTACTATTAGATAGTGATGAGCCGGCAAATTATTCAGAAGTGATGGTGGGATCTGATTCCGGGTCATGGATTGAATCCATGAGATCCAAGTTAAAGTCCATGGATGAAAATAAAGTTTGGAACTTGGTTGATCTGCCAGTCGGTGCAAGACTCTTCGAGTGCAAATGGGTCTTTAAAAAGAAAACTGATATGGACGGAAATGTTTCTATCTATAAAGAACGGCTTGTCATGAAGGGGTTCCGATAGGTTAAAGGAGTTGACTATGATGAGACTTTCTCGCCCGTAGCGATGATTAAGTCAGTCTGGATCATGTTAGCCATAGCAGCCCATTTCGACTATGAAATGTGGCAGATGGATTTCAAGACGGCTTTCCTTAACGGAAATTTAACCGAGGACGTGTATATGATACATCCCGAGTGTTTCGTCAATCCAGCTAATACTAACAAGGTATGCAAACTTCAGAAATCCATTATGGGTTTAAGTAAGCATCTCGGAGTTGGAACATTCGCTTTGATGAAGTGGTCAAATCATTTGGCGTCATCAAGAGTGATCATGATTCTTGTTTATACGAGAAGTTTAGTGGGAGCAATGTAAAGTTTCTAATCTTATATGTGGATGACATATTACTGATTGGAAATGATGTCCATATATTGCAAGAAACCAAGGTATCATTAGAAAGGAGTTTCTCAATGAAAGACTTGGGTGAGGCAACATACATTTTAGGAATCCGGATCTATAGAGATAGATCAAGGAGGCTCTTTGGATTGTGTCAGAGTACATACTTGGACAAAGTGTTTAAAAAGTTCAACATGGAATCATCTAATAAAGTATTCTCACCAATGTCCCATGGTGTAAAACTTAGCAAGACTCAATGTCCTTCGACAACTGATGAGCGAAGTCTGATGAATGCGATTTCATATGCTTCGGCAGTCGGATCCATCATGTATGCCATGATTTGTATTAGGCTGGATGTTTCCTATGTTCTAAGTGTTGTGAGAAGATACCAGGCTAATCCTGGAGAAATCCACTGGATAGCGACTAAAAATATCCTAAAGTATTTTCGAAGGACGAAGGATATGTTTTTTCTTTATGGAGGTGAAGATAAACTCAGTGTAAAGGTTTACATGGATGTGAGTTATCTTACCGACTGATGATTCTCGTTCGTAATCCGGATATGTGTTTGTTATAAATGGAGGGGCTGTGAGCTGGAAGAGTTCCAAGAAAGAGATTGTGTCTACATCTACAATAGAGGCAGAGTATATTGCCGCCTCAGAGGCAACAAAGGAAGATGTTTGGATGAGGAATTTCCTCATGGATCTTGGTGTGGTTCAGGGCTAGTACAATCTGTTAGACATGTATTGTGACAACAATGGTTCTATTGCACAAGCCAAAGAACCTATATAACACCATAAGACAAGCACATACTCATGCGGTACCACCTGATTCGCCAGTTCATGGATCAGGGTGATATCAAGTTAAGTAAGGTACACACGGATGCAAAAATGGCGGATCTGTTTACAAAGACATTACCACAGCCGAAGCATGAGGCGCACCTGAGAGATATGGGCATTAGATGCCTAGACATGTGATATCGGAAGATTGACTCTAGTGCAAGTGGAAGACTATTGGGAATATGCCCTAGAGGCAATCATGTATGATGTAATTCCCATTGTATTCATAAAGTTATTAAGTTGTCCTTGTATGAACATCTGATGTATATCATTGAATATGTAATTCGGTTGTGGAACTATACTATCATGTTGTTCATACTAAATATCCTTGGTCACTAAGGTTGTGCTGGACACACAACTTAGACCAATGTGAAAGTAGGCTGATGAATCGGTTCAACTTGTCATGTACATGGTGATGCTATTCTGACTTACACAGATTTAGCTAAAGAGTTTAGCGAGTCGGATTGACCCATATTGAGATACAACAAACAAGTCGTCATTTGTATGTCTCAATCAATGTAATCCTTAGACCTGAGGTTGTTGCATAATCTAAGTTGAGGACCACCAACTTAGGTTCTGTCAAACGTTGTTCCATTACAGGATAGTTATAAAGGCAGAGTTCGGGTCGACTGAGAATCAAGCTGCGTGCTGTGAGTAACCAATATGGGATTTTGCCCCTCCAGCCGAAGAGATATTCTCTGGGCCCTCTCATGGGCTATGATTTAGAAAGCATGGCCATGCATGACTCGGTTAAGTGTTAACCAAGGCGATCGACTAAGAGTTAGATGGATGAATCACTTACCTCGGATCAAGAAGAGAGTCGGACTTTTTAAGGAATGATAAGTATTCGACTATAGTCCGACAAGGTATATTGTGAGGCAAAAGGGCCTCGGTCCTAAATTGCGGAAAGGCATGTCGTCATGACTCTTTGGTACTTGGGAGTTGGCACGTTTTGCTAGGAGCCGCTACCGATTGATCGATTGAGAGTCAGACTCCAATCATGTCCAAGTTGCCATGACCATGCAGGGTCACACACTTAAGAGCGGGAGCAAGCTCGGATTGGATCTAAACCGTAAATATGGTTGGGTTGGACCTAAACCAGATTTGGACTGAGTTAGTGAGTTGGACTCATAGTGACTGATATGGGCTTTAGTGAATGGGCCACAAGTGAGTGGAGCCCACTTTCACTCCCCATATATAGTGGGGCGCAGAAACCCAGGAGGGCAGACGGTTAGGTCATTCCATGCGTTCGAAATGCTAGCTCCATAGCAGTCATGCCACCATACTGGACCTATCAGTCCACCACTGGCGCTCCTCCTTGTACGTGTGGACACTAGCAGAGGTGATGCACGATCAGCGCTTAGACGATCGTTGATTGGATTGAGATCATGAGGACTGCACTGCAATCAATAGATGTGCTTCATCAGTTCCACAATTGCGTGTCTAGTGGTAATCCTCGTGGTCTTCTACCTCATCTAGATCTTGAGATAACCGTGTATGGAAAAAAGTTCTCTTTTTCTCCTGCGTGATTCATCCGACTAACTCTTAGTCGATCGCCTTGATTAAAACTTAACCAATTCATGCATGGCCATGCTTTCCGAATCATATCCCACGAGAGGTCCCCGATAATATCTCTCCAGCTAGAGGGGCAAAATCCCATCTTGGTTATTCACATCATGCAGCTTGATTCTCACTTGACCCGAACTCTGCCTTTATAACTGCCCTGTGGCGGAACAACATTTGGTAGAACCTAAGTCGGTGATCCTCAACACGGATTATGAAACAACCTTAGGTCTAAGGATTACATTGATTAAGACATACAACTGACAACTTGTTCATTGTATCTCAATATGGGTCAATCTGACTCGCTAAACTCTTTAGTTGAATCTGTGTAAGTCGGAATAGCATCACCATGCCCATGACAAGTGGAACCTAGTCATCAACCGACTTTCACATTGGTCTAAGTTGTGTGTCTAGCACAACCTCAATGATCAAGGATATTTAGTATGAACAACATGATAGTATAGTTCCGTAACCGAATTACATATTCAATGATATACATCATATGTTCATACAAGGACAACTTAATAACTTTATGAATACAATGAGAATGACATCATACATGATTGCCTCTAGGGCATATTCCCAGATTTATGTGCATTACAGATATTGGATACTTATTGTGCAACTAAATTTGAATCTCAGTAACACATGAGTCGAGTAACGCCAATGTCTTTGGCCATGCGTAATCCATGTAACATCGCTTCATATTTGGCAATATTATTGGTTGTTGTAAAGTGAATCTGTAACACATAAAACAACTTATCTCCTTGGGGTGATTTGAGCACCACGCCATCCCCCGAGCCTCCCCGTGCTTTTGACCCATCGAAGTGAAGAGTCCAAAATTCCGGTTCTAGAGGACTTGTATTTTCTGCCATTTCTGTCCAATCAGCGACAAAGTCGGCAAGTATTTGGGACTTTGTTATTGTTCGTGTTTTGTACTCAATGTCGAAAGCTGCTAGCTCTAGTCCCCATTTTGTGACACGTCATGTGGCATCGCGATTTTTGATTCTATCTCGCAGGGGAACGGTGCTCACAACTATGATATTGTGCTCTTGAAAGTAGTGTCATAGCTTTCTGGCGGCAAAGAATACGCCATAGGTTAGCTTTTCGTAATATGGAAACCTTTCCTTTGACTCTGTTAGGACCTCACTTAGATAATAGGTTGGATGTTGTACTGGATACTCGTGATTTTCCTCCTCACGCTCCACAGATGTTACAACACTTACGACTATGTTTGTCGCTACGATGTAGAGTAACATAGGATCATGTGGATGAGGTGCGGCAAGGATTGGTGGATTCAAAAGTAAATCTGTCAAAACTTTGCAGGGCAGTGTCGACTTCTTTGGTCCAGTCAAATTTGTCGGTTTTCTTTAGAGCATGTATAAAGGTGCGGCTCTTCCCCTGAGCCGGCAAACGAACCAGCTTACTGCTGTGATGCAGCCAGTGAGTCGTTGAACGTTCTTCAGGCGAGTCGGCCTGGTAATGTTTAGGATAGCCTTAATTTTGTCCCGGTTCACCTCTATGCCTCTTTCAGACATGACGAAACCTAACAATTTTTTGGCTGGTATTCCGGAGAAGCACTTCTTTGGGTTAAGCATCATATTGAATTTTCGTAGGCTAGCAAATGTTTCCACTAAGTCATAAATCAGTGTTTCCTTATTTTTGTACATAACCACTATGTCATCCACGTATACATGGACGTTGCGTCTGATTTGGTCGTTGAGCCAATGCTACATAGTGCATTGATATGTTGCTCATGTGTTCTTTAAGCCAAGAGGCATAGTTTTGTAGCAGAAGATTTTGAAAGGGGTGACGAAAGACGTCTTGATTTGATCCAATTTGTTCATTTGTATTTGGTGATATGCAGAATATGCGTCAAGAAAACAGAGTAATTCCAACCCTGTTGTGGAATCAATAACTCGATCGATTCTAGGCAAAGGAAACGGATCTTTGGGACAAGCCTTGTTCACGGCAGTATAATCAACACACATCCTTAAATAAATACTGTCCTTTTTAGGGACGAGTACAGGATTTGCCACCCAATCTGTATGGTTGACCTCTGTGATAAATCCGGCTAAATCTAGTCAGGCTAATTCCTTAGCTATAGCTTTTCTCTTTTCATCACCAAACCGTCGTAACTACTGTTTGACGGGTCTAACCTCGGGATACACATTAATATAGTGCTCGACAAGTTCCCTAGGTACTCCGATCATGTCAGAAGGTTGTCATGTGAAGATATCTTTATTAGCTTTGAGGAACTCGATGAGCATGATTTCCTATGCAAGGTCTATACCTACCCCTATGTTGGTCGTCTTGGAGGGATCATCTTCCTTCAGTGGCTTCTTCTTTGTCACTTCTGATGCCTTGAACTGCAGACTCAGTTTCAGCACCTCATTCTTTGTTGCGATCATATCGGACGGTTCGGTGTTTTTCTTGATTTCCTGGTACTGTTGGGCATGTAGCATGGCTTTAGCAAAGGCGGCAAATCCTTCCCCGGATAGTGATGATGCCATTGGGTCCCCGAAGTTTCATCATGTTGTAGATGTAGCACTGACGGGCCATGAACGCCTAGTAAGCCAGACGCCTAAAGATGGCGTGGTATGTGAAAGTTACCACCTCGAAGGAGAGTGGTTTGATTCGGTAATTCTTTGTAGTACCGAATGTTACGTCCAGTGTGATCTCACCCAAAGAATCCGCCTGTCTTCCTAGTACAATACCATGAAAAACCACATTGCTACAGTTTAGCTGGCTTTCGTGAATCTTCATGCGGTGGAGCATCTAGATGTAGAGGCTATTGATGCTGCTGCCACTATGCAGGAGAGTTTTAGAGAACTCATAGCCATCAATCATAGGATTGACGACCAGAGGGTACTTTCCCCGACGATGAGCTTTCTTTGGGTGATTGCTTCGGTCAAAGATGATGGTTACTTCCGACCAATCCAAAAATTGGGGGACAGCCAGAACCATTGCATTGAGCTCATGGAGAACCACTTTATTGACCTTAGCCAGCTGAGTTCCAAGGAAGAAGACATAAGTGTCTTTCTTTCTAGGGTAATCCTTCTTTCCATCTGACTAGGGCTTTGCCGCGTCTGCTTCTTCCATGTCAGAATCTTCCTTGGCTTCCTTGCCTTTCTCGGATTTTTTTCCTTTTCGTCGCTTGGACATGTAGCCAATGGATTCGTCTTTCTTGATGTCATCATTGAAACGACACTCATCATTGGTATGGGAAGAACCCCCATTCATGTCTGGGTGATGTACATAAGGGTTGTTGGCAATGTCGGTCCAGGAATAAGTTTTTTCTGGCTGATGATCTCCTCTACCCTGGACTCGGGAAGTTCTGCGACCTCATCCCTGGCTGCCTTCTCGCCCTCCTCATCCTCCCAATCCGAAATTTGTGTTAATAGCTGCATTATCCAGATTAGGTTTGAGGTATTCTTGCACTCCTCGGTCTGCTATTTTGGTTGCTTGGTCATGTTTGGTACAGCTAGAACATTCAGCAGACCCTCAAAATCATTGTTGGCATCTGCATATTTGCGTATTATTTATATTATTTCTCCCAAGTTTGTAACTTTGTCGCTCTTTAGCCTATGATGCAGTAATCCGACTAGGATCCCTGCGATGAAAGCTTCAATCGTGACCTAGTCATTACTCCTTCGCAGGAGTTTTTTGTGTCGATCTATCGCCGAGGTAATCCCGGGAAGTTTCTCTAGGTCTTTGGGTGCAACGCTGCAAGTCCCTGACTGTGCAGGACCTCCTATATGTACCCTTAAAGTTCGAAAAGAATGCACTTTGCATATCATACCAGTTGTTTATCGAGTTTTCTAGGAACTCATTGAGCCATGATCGAGCAATTTTCCATAGCATAAGTGGCAAATACCGGACTGTGACCAAGCTGTTTCCTCCTTTGGCGATGAAGCAAACTTGGAAAAAGTCTTAAAGCCAAGTATCTGGCCGAGCGACACCGTCGTAGGGTTGAATACTCTTTGTGATCCCGAAGTGAAACAGAAATTTTGTTCAACGAATAAGTGGACAAAACATTTGGGTCCCACATACACGTCTTCCTCCTCATACCGCCGTGCTTCTATGTTAGATTCAATGCGGTGGGAGCGTCGTTGGGCGAGAGCGACCTGCGCCTCGGGTGCTCGCTATTCTTGCGTGGTGGCGAACTCGGATTTCTGCTTCTTCTCATATCATTCCCCTCTCCACCCCTGCGGTTTCCACGGTTGTGGTGATGGATACTTCTGACCAATCAAGAAACTGGGGGACAGCCGGAACCATTGCATTGAGCTCATGGAGAACCGCTTTTTTGACCTTAGTCGGCTGAGTTCCATGGAAGAATACATAAGTGTCTTTCTTTGTAGGGTAATCCTTCTTTCCATCTGAATTGGGCTTTGAGCATCCGATTCTTCCATGTTAGAATCTTACTTGGCCTCCTTACCTTTCTTGGAATTTTTCTTTCCTTTTCTTCGCTTGGCCCTGTAGCCAGCGGATTCGTCTTTCTTGATGTCATCATTGAAACGACACTCAGCATTGGTATGCGAAGAACCCCCGATCCTATCCGGGTGATGCACATAAGGGTTTTTGGCAATGTCGGCCCAGGAATAAGTTTTTCCAGGATGCTGATCTCCTCTACCTTGGACTCGAGAAGTTATGTGACCTCATCCATGGCCGCCTCCGCGCCCTCCTCATCTACCCGATCCGAAAGTTTTGTTGATAGCTGCATTATCTGGATTAGTGTTATCTTCTGAGGTATTCTTGCACATCTGGGTCTGCTATTTTGGTTGCTTGGTCGTGTTTGGTATGGTTAGAACATTCAGCAGTCCCTCAGAATCATCATTGGCATCGGCATATTTGCGCACTATTTCTATTATTTCTCCCAAGTCTCTAACTTTGTCGCGCTTTAGATTATGACGTAGTAATCTGACTAGGATCCCTGGGATGAAAGCGTCAATCGTGGCCTAGTTGTTTACTCCTTCACAGGAGTTTTTTGTGTCGATCCATCGCCCGAGGTAATCCTGGGAAGTTTCTCTCGGTCTTTGGGTGCAACGCTGCAAGTCGCTGACTGTGCAAGACCTCCTATATGTACCCTCAAAGTTCTAAAAGAACGCACTTTGCCTATCATACCAGTTGTTTACCGAGTTTTCTGGCAACTCATTGAGCCTTGATCGAGCTGTTTTCCATAGCATAACTGGGAGATATCGGACTGTGACCAAGATTTTTCCTCCTTTGGCGATGCAGCAAGCTTGGAAAAAGTCTTGGAGCCAAGTATCTGTCTGAGCCACACCATCGTAGGGCGAATGTGCTTTGTGATCTCTAAGTGAAATAGAAATTTTGTTCTATGCATATGTGGACCAAAAAATTTGGTTCCCATGTACACGTATTCCTCCTCGTACCGCCGTGACTCTATGTTAGATTCAATGCGGTGGCGAGCATCATTGGGCGAGAGCGATATGCGCCTCGGGTGCTCGCTATTCTTGCGCGGTGGCGGAGTCAGATTTCTGTGTCTTCTCCTATTGTTCCCCTCTCCACCTCTATGACTTCCATGGTTGTGGTGATGGTTACTTCTGACCAGTCCAGAAACTAGGGGACAACTGGAACCGTTGCATTGAGCTTAAGGAGAAACGCTTTTTTGACCTTAGTCGGGTAAGTTCCAAGGAAGAATACATAAGTGTCTTTCTTTGTAGGATAATCCTTCTTTCCATCCGAATTGGGCTTTGAGCATCTGCTGCTTCCATGTTAGAATCTTACTTACCCTCCTTGCCTTTCTCGAAATTTTTCTTTCCTTTTCGTCGCTTGGCCCTGTAGCCAGTGGATTCTTCTTTCTTGATGTCAGCATTGAAACGACACTCAGCATTGGTATGGGAAGAACCCCCATTCATATCCGGGTGATGGACATAAGGGTTTTTGGCAATGTCAGCACAGGAATAAGTTTTTTCCGGGCTGCTAATCTCCCCTACCCCAGACTCGAGAAGTTCTATGACCTCATCCCCGGCTGCCTCCGCGCCCTCCTCAACCTCTCGATCCAAAAGTTGTGTTGATAGCTACATTATCCAGATTAGGTTTATCTTCTGAGGTATTCTTGCACTTCTGGGTCTGCTATTTTGGCTGCTTGGTTGTGTTTGGTACAGACAGAACATTCAGCAGACCCTCAGAATCATTGTTGGCATCTGCATATTTGCGCAGTATTTCTATTATTTCTCCCAAGTCTGTAACTTTGTCACACTTTAGCCTATGACGCAGTAATCCGACTAGGATCCTTGCAATGAAAGCTTCAATCGCGACCTAGGCGTTTACTCCTTCACAGAAGTTTTTTGTGTCGATCCATCGCTCGAGGTAATCCCAGGAAGTTTCTATGGGTCTTTGGGTGCAACGCTGAAAATCGGTGACTATGTAGGACCTCCTATATGTACCCTCAAAGTTCAAAAACAACGCACTTTGCATATCATACCAGTTGTTGACTATGTAGGAGTAGGATTCTGCCACCGTTGTGGGATCTGAACCTGGGTAAGCTATGTTACCTCGTACCCGTCAACCATCCGCCTTACCCCACGTCTCTAAACACGCACTGTGAGGACCCCTCCATGGCGTACTCGTCGGAAATACCACGACAAGCGATCTACGCCTCGAGTGCTCTCTATTCCTGCGTGGTGGCGAAGTCTGATTTCTACTTCTTATCCTACCATTGCCCTCTCCACCCATGCGGCTTCCACAGCTGTGGTGAGATCCCTCATGGTCACTGCTGGGTGGTGATGGTGGCTCTAGCGGGTTGTTTCTGACTAATCGACCAGCTCCTAGAGCTTCATTGTGCTGGGAATATATTCGAAGCAGTTGGGATTCATACTGTTAATGCGTCTCCTTAGACTTCACATGCACCTTGGGTGACGACATGTCCATCAACCGGAGGATCGATCAGTGTGGGATTAACAGAGTCTCCATCTGGCTTCTCCACCTCCATTTATTCATCTATTTCTTAATTGTTGGCTTCCTCTACTAGTTCCACCAATGTTCGGGTTTTTATTCTACTTCTTTGTCCGCCCAGTAGCTTTTATGCGCATACCAGTGGTGAAGACGGTTTTTGGTCCGGTACAGGGAGATAAGCCTCCATCAGTACTTTCAGCCATGGTTGGCTCGGATTTTTGAACTTCGGAGGAATCTCCGGTGTCCATATCGTCTTGCGAGGTGTAGTCCTCATCCATACTATCATACAGACTTGGAGGTGTCTCCTCTTCACCTTGCGCTGGTTTGGAGCTGTATTCTTCTTCATACGCCTCCATCTCCTTCTCGAAGTCTCAGAGTTCCTACAACATTAGTGATTCTTGAGGGGAAGAAGGTAAGTTAGTATTTTATCTGATCGCATCGAGGACTGAATCATTTTAAGCTCCAGCATTGACAGAGTTGGATCTATAGCCAACGTAATGCACGAAGCAATGATTCTTCTTCTTGATTGATTGGAGGTAATGGAACAGTTGAGTCTCCGCCTCTTCCTCTTCGAAACTCTGCATGATCTCAGCGATTCCGTCGTAGTCGACATAGGGGCTTTTCATCATCAGATTTATCCTTTGCCTCAATAGTGATTTTCCTGCTCCAGCATCTGTAGAACCGGATCTAGAGCGAATATATTCCTCATCCTTGTAGACTTCAACAGGGAGATCAGACCCGGATTTTTCCTCCACCAATTCTTGAACTCTTCCACCTCCGCAGACAGAGTAGATCCTGCACATTGTTGGCATAGAGAATGCGACCGATGGAAATTGTTTTGCCGATTCCTGGACGTAGATTCCTCCTGGAATGAAGGTACGAACGTCACCTGCCCCACGGTGAGTGTCGGGGCCCAGACAACTAGGGTGCCACGTCCCCACGGTTGACAATTCTAGCACCAGTAGTGATGCCCCCCTCAAGAGGCAGCGTCGCTCTAGAGGCGGCCTGACCACGTAATACCTCGCAAGGCCCCCGCTCCCTGTGAGGGTGCGAACGCCGGAGGGTGCATCTCGCGCAGAGGCCATGTGGTCCCGGCATGTTGTGTCCCTGGGCTTCGGATATTTTGGAGCACGCTAGGGGAAGAATGGTAACACCTTCGAGCAAGATGCGAGCCAGGTCCAAACAAGGGGCGCTGTGGTGCCACAATCCCGGTCTGTCTCAGTAAATCAAGGCCCAGTCCGCCTTCTTTTGTGCAGGGAGAGGACAGACAACTTTACGGTGGAACGCTCTTCCCCATGTCATTTTGGTGTAAGAAAGTGAAAGCAAAGAGCGTAGGATGGAGACAAACTGTGCTAAAGGAGGCCACTATACAGGATGAGGGTCGAAACTCAATGCGCTAGACCTAGTCCACCAAAAGCAGACTCACAGACCGGGTCCATGAGGAGCGGCTCTGTGGTAACCCTTCCTGCCTAACATTTGGGGGAAGAGGCCCGATGCCTCCCTATATAAGGAGTTCTTCTCTTACCTTAGAACAGTTCGATCCCCAGCGATGTAAACCCTAGACTAGCATCCACCATTATACCCTCGCAAAGCAAGCGAGTAATACAACAAAGCAGGAGTAGGGGATTTACCTCCTCATGAGGGTCCCGAGTCTAGGTAAAAATCCCGTGTCACCTATCTGTCATGTGCTTGATTCGCAATCGCCACCGTCGCCGAGGCTCCTTGGAACTACGTGTTCAGCCCCCTCTTGAACCAAGGGACCGTTGGACCCTAGTTTCCTTCGTGGGACAAATCTCGGACATTTTGCGCACCAGGTAGGGGGCTGAGGCACGCTTTCAAGACCTTCATCAACCTCAGTGGCATGTCGTATCGCATCGAGACCCATGCCGAGCGTTCCCTCCTTCATGCATCGAGCAAGGCCCAGACCAAGCCGGTTCCATGGCGCACCCCCTCCGAGCAGGACCCGCGGACAGGGGACGAGGGAAGCTCTACCTGCCGCCCATAGCGAGAGCCCTCGTCCTCCTCGCGCGGTGCCACCTCGCTCTCACGCACCACGTCCTTGCGTGGCCACGGAAATAACCTCACACTAGAAGCCGCCAAGCGCATGGTACAAGAGCTCCCGGACAACCCGTCGGCTGACCCAGGCAAAGGGAGGTGGTTTGACCAGATCGCCGAGCTCCTCGACGGCACCACCCTCTCTCCGAAGGGGCTCGAGGCGAGAACCGAGCGCTAGGGTCTGGGCGCTTGCTCCCGGCTCAACATCGCGACGGGCCCCCAAGCCCAACCAGGTCGGCCCCACCGGCGGCCAACAGCTGCCAGATTGTCTCGCCCCCATGGCAACGTCACAGCCGCATGGGCACGAAGACCGTCTCGCCAAAGAAATCACCGCAGCGGGTCAACAAAACCATGCGACCCTCCCAAACGGCTGCCTCGCCCTTACCAATGGGCTCCGCTGTGTGGTCTGGCCGCACAAGTTCCGCCCGGAGATGCATGCACGCTATGACGGAACGACCAACCCGTGCGATTTCCTACAGCCCTACACCACGGATGTCGAGGCCGCGAGAGGCGACGACCACGTCATGGCGAATTGGTTTCCCCTGTTCCTGAAGGACATGGCCAACACTTGGCTAATGAACCTTCCCGATGAATCAATCGACTCATGGGCTGACCTCAACTCCCTCTTCATCGCCAACTTGAAGGGGACCTACGAGTGCCCTCTCACCTACTACGACCTTCGTCAGGTGCACCAGCAACCTGGAGAGACCCCCTTCAAGTTCCTGCAGAGGTTCGGTGGAGTCCGCAAAAGATCCCCAAGATCTTGGACTCCAACATCATCACCACCTTCTCTGAGGGCGTCAAGGACGTCAAGGATGAGGGAGAAGATCTGCATCCGGGGTGAGAGCCTCACCACGACTGCATCTCACCCCGGATGCAGAACTATTCGTCATGGCTAAAAAGTGTGCCAAGGCGAAGGCGAGGAGGATGTTTGGCCTCGCCGAAGCAGATACCACCACCAAGGCCTCGAGCTCGTCAATAGTAAGGATAAGGACCCCAAGCACAGGACCTTCGTCGTCTTGGCCATGGAGCCATACCAGAAGAGTTCTTGCGAGGAGCACTGCGAAGGGGAATGAGACGATAGCTCATACTGCCACCTCCACAAGAAGCATGGGAATCCCACTAACGACTTCTACAAGCTCAAGAAACTCTGCGACATGTGCAACAACCATAGGAGGGGAAGGAAAGGCAGCGAGCATGGCGGCAACCACTAGGGCAAGCGCTGGAACAACAACTCTGGCGGCTGCGACACCCCGCAGGCGGGCCACTAGGCCAACACCGTGCAGTAGCTCCCTCCCCCGCAGGAGAAAGGACGCACTAAGGAACCCGGGGGCTACCAGTTCCCGCAGGGTTCCATTGCCTACATCCTTGGCGGCTCCCGGGCTCTGGTGTCCAACTAGCACTTCAAGATGCTCACTCGCGAGGTCTTCGCTGCCAGACCAGGTGTCCCGTCCTTGAAACTCAAGTGGTCCCAGTATGCCATCACCTTTGATGCCCGTGACCACCCTGTCTCCACCAGGCCCGTGGGCACTCTCCCTGTGATCTGCACCCCCACAATTAACAACATCACGGTCACGAAAATGCTCATCGATGGAGGTGCAGGCCTAAACGTGATCTCCACCAAAACATTCACCCAGCTGTAGATGCGCTATGACAGGCTGATGCCAACCATGCCGTTCTCTGGAGTGACTAGCGAGACCACCACACCCATTGGTCAGGTGTGCATCTCTGTCACGTTTGGGATGCACGACAACTACCGCACCGAGCTCATTGACTTCTACGGGGCTCACATCAAGCACCCCTACAGTATCATCCTCGGCTACCCTGCGCTGGCCAAGTTCATGGAAGCCACCCACCATGCCTACAATGCTCTCAAGATGCTCGGAGACAACGACGAGGTCATCACGGTATGCTGCAACAAAGTGGAAGCCTTGCGCTCCCTCGATCACACCTACAAGACAATAGCCACCGCCTACCCTAAGGACCCAGGTGCATTGGGATATGTCAGGGACTCCACAATAAGGAAGCAAATGGCAGCTCAGGAGAGTGCCATGTACAAGAGGGTGGTAGCTGCACGGTTCCCGCCTCGCGAGGAGCAGGTCGCGCTCAGCACCCGCGCCTTCAAGAGGGACTCTGGTTCGCCACCGCCCGCCCTCGCGAGCGATGGAGAGGCCCTTGAGAGCTGCGTCGACCCGAGGGCCCCTCCCGGTAGACTGTATTGAACATTCGTACAACACCGACTGCCTCCCCAAGGGCGGCTAAGCTGCTGGCTAAGCAGGACTTCAAGGCTGCTAGAAGGTGGATGATAGCTGTGAGATTCAACACATTTTTGATGGTTTCTATTGATGGCTTTCGTTTGGATTTGATGGTTTTCGAGCTTTACCTAACGCTAATACTTCGGTAGCAAAGAAAACTTGGTTTTTTAATGCGTTTTTCAGGTTCTGAACATCAACAGAGGATTTTAACAACAAAAACACAATATTCAGACAAAAAAAAGCAAGTCTCTTTTTTGAAGCAGTCGAGGGAGGCTTATAGTAGCTCTAATGAGCAACTATACGGCGGGAATATTTTCTCCTTCTGTATAGTTCCCGCCATATAGTTTCCATCATCTTCATCTTGTTAAAAGGGACAACTTTCATGAAGAGGCCAAGGTCGAAAACAGAACGCAGCAGTAGCCATCCCATCTAGAAGGGAGAAAGAAGAGATCCGGAGAAGAAGGAGAAGTCGGTCTTCATCTCGCTCCATGATCTTCGACCTCGTAATCACTATACTCCGATAGCCATTACTTGTACTTGAGAGAGAGAGAGATCCACCTTGCAAGATTAAGGTTTGAGATTGTTCTTCCCATCTTGAATTGTGTTGGATTTATTTCTATTCTTATCGTGGATATCCATGGTAATATCAAGAAGAACTCCCTTTATTTAATTATATTTATGATGCTTTCTTCTCTCATGTGTGAGTAAGTTCCCTTGGGCATGGGAGATGTAAGGGATTGGTGAGATGTCATGTGCCTATATAAAATTTCCATTAAGTTTTTGGTTGATTTTAATTACTATATTATGTGTGCTTAACTATCTGTGGGATGCCTAATGCTTGTTGTCCAATTAAGGGCCCAGACAACATGATGCTTTGTTCTACAAAGTTAGGATATTGTTCGCTAGCAGACCGGCGACCCCCGAGTGACACGGGAATATCAATGGGAAACTAGTTTGACTCAAGGATCACGAGGAACCATTGTGCTTATTGCATTAGTTCGATCCTAGGAGCTTAATTTCTAAGCAACTCGAAGGATCTTAATTGTCTAGTGTCTGACCATGGTTTTGGTAACAGGCTAGTAGGATTATTGAAGTTGGGATGAAATCTACCAAGAGGAGTTCCGGCTAATTATGGGTTGCTAGCCTGCATACATACTTATAAGATTATAATTGTTACACTTATCACTCATCCACCTGGCACATTCACTATCACCATGAATTAAATCTCCTTGCTCCTATTTTGTCATCTATAGAAAACAACAAACAAATCGTTCTTTACTTTTATGCTTTTTATTTTTGAAGTTGACATTTTAGTTTTATTTAAATACATTCCTTTAATCCAAATTCTATTCTTATTTGAACACTTGCAGTCAATTCACTTGAAGACCTGTGAAAACTTTGAGTGTGATAGAGACTTCACCCATAAACACTTACCTTTGGGCTCCATGTGGGATCGACATCTTAACTTCGAAACTAGCTACAAATGATTTGTGCACCTGCAGCCATCAAGCTATTTTCTAGCAGCGTTGCCGGGGAGCTAAGCGCTGAGTGTTTCTCTCTTGACTTTTCAGGTGTTACTATTACAAGATGGTCTTCCTAGGAGACAAAGGGTCAACATGCTCTGGTAGGACTTATCTAACAGATTATTTTGAGCGCGTGCCTATTCAGAGACGCGAAGAAATTATTGAAAAACTTTTGAGATCAAATAGAGTTGAAGTTGAAAATCTTAGTGATTTCATGGATATCTTGTCCATTCAAAGGACAACTCTCAAGAAACCTGAGAAAACTCTCAGAGAATACAATGCTCCAAATTCTGCTTTTCTTTAAACAACCAATACAATTTCCTAATCCTGGAGTTAGAGAATATCAATTTCATGGTGAGATTATTAAAATTTTGCAGGAAAAAGCTTTTAGCAGAAGGGAAGAAGAAGACCCAGGAAGTCATCTTAGAGAGTTCGACAATTGATAACATCACTTGGACCAAAATGTTTTCCAAGAGATTTTTCCCATTTAAAATTATTTCGTTGGTCTCTTAAAGGTAAGGCTCTAGACTGGTTATATTCTCTCCTTGTCATTACATTAAATGTTAGGAAAACTATATTGTTAAATTTATAAACAAGTTTAATCCTTTTAAAAAGGTAATAGAAATTATAAAGAATATAGGCAACTTCAGTCAGAACATGGGAGAATACTACCCACAAGCCTAGGATAGATTCTTTGGAATGATAAATAGTATTCCTGATCATGGCTATTCTGAATCAACTATTTGCCATTTATTTTACCACGGTCTTAATACCCAATGCGGAGAGTTTCTTGATTTATCAGCAGGAGGATCGATAAACACTTTAACTGTTAAATCATGTTTGGAATTGATGTCTACTAGGGCTAAGAATGATTCTTTATATAATCCTGATTTTGGCACTAAGCTGGAAAAGGGAATACTTCGTATAATTCCTGATATTATGCCTGAAGTACGCAAAACCATGAAACAAAAAGGTATACCTTCTGAACTTGTTAACAAAAATAAAGTAGATTTGTTACAAGTTTTTACTGAAGAGGATGAAACTAGAAAAAAAATTCAAGAATTGAAACATCGACAGGCCAAATCTCATAATAACTTGCATAAGCAATTTCAAAGACACAAGAAGATTTTGGCTGAACTAATAGAAAATTATGACGAGATTGGCCAAGAAATAAAATTATTTCACAAGTGCCTTAGTATGATTGAAACCCAATGTGAACAAATAGCATCTAGTTATCAAATTTTTCTTCAATATGATATAAATATTCTTGTTTATACTAATGTTGTTACAAGGAGAGGTGCAGTTGTTAAAGGACCATTAGGACTACCAGAATATGAAGCTGAAAAAGATCGAATGGAAAAAGCCTTGCACAAAGCAAGCCAAGAAGATGATACACTAGTGGATCCTCAAGATGAGACTACTCAAGAAACACAAGATCAAACCTTTGAGGAGCAAAATGATGCATAGGGTGACAGTTATGACTCTGATGCAAAGACTGTTGATCCAAGAGAAGAAAAGGAAACACGCAAAGAAGATGAAGTAGTTGCAGCAGAAAAGAAGAAAAGCGATAAGCAACAACAAAAGAAAGAAGAGCCTGATCCCCCACAAAAGGTAAAAGATAAGAGTAAGAAACTTCCATATCCAGATCGCAAAAATAAAGCACCGGATTAGGTAATATGTGACTCTTTTACAAAAGCATTAGGTGATCTTCGTCTATAAATTCCATTTGCGGATGCAATAAAAGTTCCTACCTATTCTAAATTTCTCTGTGATATTCTTAATAGAAAGAAAGAGATAACTGAAACCGTTGCCATGGTGACTAGTTACCCTGCTAATGGGAAGCTATTGTCTAAAACAGGAGATCCCGGAATACCAACTATTTCATGTTTAATAGGCAAAACTGATATTCATAATGCCTTGTGTGATTTAGGTGCACGATTTAGTGTAATACCATATTCCCTCTATAAAATGTTAGGATTAGGGGAGTATTCCCCTACTACTATCACTTTACAGATGGCTGACAAATCCACTAAATAACTCATTGGTATGATCGAGGATGTTCTACTTAGAATAGATGAGCATGTTATTCCCACTGACTTTATTATTCTTGAAATTCCCGAGGATAAAAAATTATCTATAATACTTGGAAAACCTTTCCTTAGTACTGCAGGAGCTTCAGTTGATTCTGCTGAGGGAAAAATAATCTTCATTGTTTATGATGTTGAAATCATCCGGTATTTTCCAAAAAATATTAAAGCAGGAGAAAGGTATGTTCCACCGACAAAACGAGTTCATGTAGTAAGTGCCTTTGATAAAGGGCAACCCAAGGTAAGAATTCAAGAACAGAGAAGAGGTTGAAATATTCAACCACTCTTAATAAAATGCTTAATGGGAGACAACCCATCATATGAATAAAATGAATTAAATAAATAAGATGTTCATCGCATTCCTACAAATTTTCACAAACATTCTTTTGCGAAGCGCGCCCATAAAAATGCAGCTGTTAAAAATTAGTTGAAATATCGGCTGAATATGCATAGATTTAGTGTAGAAAATAAAGTTTGAGTTTTATATGCAGAAACTAGCTTAATCATATTGTCCATATTAAAAAGTGAATCTCTGAAAATTTGGGCGAAAAAGCATGTTCCAGGAGTTGTAACGACCAACTATATGGTAGGAACATTTATTACAGCAGTATAGTTGCAGCCATATAGTTATCGACAAAACTCTAAAAAAGGGGTCCTTGATACAGAAGGTTTGATGACCAACTATACGGCGGGACCATTTTGATCCGGTCGTATAGTTGCGCCCGTATAGTTGTGATCTGGCATGGGAAACCCTAAATATCGTCGCCGCCGTATAGTTTGGTCCGACCACTTAATCGACTCGGGGTCGGCTAGGGTTCCTCCTCCCCTCATTATTTCTCTCATATGCTCCTCCAAACCTCTCAAAACACACCTAGAACTCTTGATTCTTCATAGATTTCATTCGTTTGATTTGGGGAATCAAAAGATCGGTATGTTTATCTCCCTATCCATGCTTTATTTTCAAAATTCCATGGTTGAAATCCTCACATTGAATTAGTGGATGAACTCAAGCTTGTTTGATTTTCTCTTTTTGATTCCTCATGTTAGGATTGAATTCCTCCACGTAGAATCATTCATATATCATGTAGAAACTATATGCCTAAGGTTTTATGTTGAAATTTCTTAGTGCATCAAGATGAACAAGCTTGGTAGCATTTTTCGCAAGAGAAAGCGCCAACATGGTGAAGGATCGGGGCTCCGGGATGAGCTTGACAACAAGTACGCCATGGTTTTAGCGAGGAAGGTGCTGCCCACATGATGGGCCGATGATGTCTTTATCAATGCAGCAGGGTTGAGGGTGGACTTCGACCACATGTGTGCAAATGCAGGGCTATCCAAGCTTGACTATGCAAGCCACTGCACATACACCAAGCTCACCCATGATTTCATTGCCTCCTTCTATGACGACTACAAGGATAAAGATAATTCATGCATGGTGAGTTTCACCGTTAACCAGCAGCCATATCAAATCACTTTTCAGCAATTTTGTGAAGCTTTTGGATTCCCTCAAGAAGGAGAATCAACTGTTACAAACTTTTATAGCGTCTCAAGTGGAGAAACCTGGGAGGTTATTTCTGTTAATGATGGCAGGGACTTCTACCAGAAGAAGATGTCCACCATTCAGAACCCGACCATCCGCTACTTTGCTTTGTTTCTTGCTAACACTTTGTTGGGAAGAGGATATACCGGCTCTATGGCCAATGCAGACATGGCCATGATCACCAAGGCCCTCTTCCCTGATGCACCGTAGAGTCCCACTCCTATAGCTCTATTCCTCCAGCACATCTACCACAAGAGCAACAAAAAGAAAGATGATATTCGCATTGGTGGATTGGTAACCCACCTAATCTAAGCCCGAGGAATTCTGATAACTATTGTGCAACCTATTGATGTCTCCATATTTATGGATGTCAAATATATAACTGATTGTGGCTTCCTCGGTGTATACCGATCTAACAGGAGGCTCCGAGCCTATCAATTTGGTTATCTTGATGTTGCATAGGATGAGCAGGTGCCATTTCCTTGTCCATAAGCCTTCTCGATTCAGGAGAGGAACAACTGGATCCTCACCAAGGATAAAGTGATGGAGATCATGGCAGCACTCTATCCTAACTCCAAGGAATAAGAAGGGGAGAAACAGGATGAGAAGGAGCAGCAGCAGGAGTACAACCCTACTTGGGAAGGACAGCAGCAGGAGGAGGGACCTTGGGACCCATGGCCCAATAAGCAGCAACAACAACAGGGGTTCAACAATCCCCCCTATGAAGATTTTCTGCAGCTTGACCATCGCGTTGGGGAGATCGACCAGACTCTGCATGGAGTGAATGAGGATGTGAGTGCCTTAACTCACAACTTTAGTCACTTCATGACCCACTTCCCTGACTACTATCACCAGCATCCATACTCGTCGTTGAACGATGGCAACAACTAAGCATGGCAACAGCCTAAGCTTGGGGGAGGTTTGCAAACCGCCAAACTCTGCATTCATATTTTTATTTCTTCTTTTGATTTATTTCACTTCTTCAAAAATTGCATGTTTAATTTCAGTTTGCATTCTTAAGCCAAAAACACACAAAAGTAGTTGTAACCTTTATTACGAATTTGTTTCTTTGTTTCTCAGAGATTGCTCAATTTCAGGTGACCTGGCAATAGGGAAAAATAGAGGGGATTTGAATCAAGTGCAAGAACGAAGCAAGCAGTAGGAGGTATCACATTCCTTTCATCACCTCTTCTGCAATCTTAAATTGGTCCTACAACTATTTACTCGCTTGCGGTTGAGTCACTCCCCACTTAGCTTGTTATCTTATAAATTCTATTTCTTTGCCAGTATCCCCTTTTAGCTTTGAAATAATGAGCAAAGAACTTGGTTAAAATATTTCCGACATTTTTACAACAAGAAAAATCATACAAGAGATGACTTGAGTCCATGTTTAGCCCAAAGTATTTGATTTTATAAACTACTCAACCCCATTGAGCTTAACGTAAACAGACTCGATAGCACCCTTGAATGAAATTGTCTGACAAAATGGATGCTTTGAAGTAGTAGAGATTACACCACTTCTTTTTCTAATAATTACATTAAGATATTGCTTTACGCATGTCATTACAACACTGTCGTACTCCATGGGGAACTATTAACTCTGTTGGCCAACGAACGATCTAAATGTGGGAAACCACTTGATCTCGGCTATTGAGTTATGTAAGCATTTGTACCTGCAATGCTATGACGGGTAAAATTTTAGTCTCCTCATGGTTTCATGTTCCAAGTGAAGTTGTAGTACTCCTCTGACCCACTATTGCTCAACAGTTATCTATTGGCATGGTCACGAGTGCGCAACGCAGTACCAATTAACATGTTAAAAACAGTGGCATGATTTCTCTATGAAAGAGCTGAAGTTTTTGAAAAAACAAGGAAACGATCAGGTGCTTTGAGAGTCTTGAAATTTTGACATGGGAGTAGATGAGTTGTTCTTAAATTAAATATTGTTGGCGCCAACTTGAGTATTCTTAATTGATTAAAGGAACAAGAGCAAAAAGTTTTCATCTCTCAATAAGAGAGAAACCAAAAGTATTTTTTTTCACTTTCCTAGCTAAACTTTTGACACTTTCTTAGGCATATGATTTATTTGCTAGCAAGATATACGTGGTTAGCAAGTGAACTCAGTGAAATCTTGTGAATACTTGTGTGATCATGTTTAAGATTGCAGGAATTGCAAAGAAAAGAATTTGACACCAATTCAAGCTTGTAAGTTCTTTTATTTCAGTCTCGAATCTCCGTTGTTGTAGCACCCTGGGTAAAACCACTACCATAAAATCGTCTGTTATACCTACTTTGTGCATCATCATGACATCATCATGCATCTATTCGCCTAAAACTATTTTGCTAAAAGCCCTATTTCGTTTCCTAATTATTCCCCTCTTTATTTCAAATCAAAACCCTCTTGGTCCACCCGAATCTTTTGTTTGTCTAAAAACCTATTTACAAATGTTCTATTTTAAACAAAAGAAATAAAATAAGTTTAACTATTTTTTCCAGGGGAGACCGCCCCCGGCCAGGCCCAAAAGGCCCAGCTGGCAGCAGCCTAGTACCCCAATAAAACCCTAACCCTAATCCCTAGACAAACCCTAGACCCACCTACCACCCCTCATCCCTCCCCATTGCGACATAGACACACTCACGCGGTACACCCCATCCCAACATGACCATCATGCACACCGGCCTGGCGACCCACCCCCTGCCCGTTCCTGCCGGGTCCTACCACGAACTCTCGTCCACGTCGGCCGCACGCCAACCCCGGGGTCAACCCGCCTCGGTTCTGTCTCCCGAGCCGACCTCCTCACCACCCCGCTCTCTCGATCCCCTCTCCCTACCAACTCCCAAGATCCCCGCGGCCCGCTCGTCGCCTCCTTCCTTCCGCATCTGTCCTTGCCTCCCTCGCTCCCTCCCATGGCTACACGCCTCCATGCGAGCCCCTCCTCCCCTAGTGCCGACCCTTCTTCCCTAACCCCAGAGCACTACCCCCCTCTCTCCCGCTGCCACGGTGCTCCGCTGCAGAGCCGCCTCGCGCATCCATGCTCCGCCTCTACCTCGTCCTCCACGCATCCGGACCAAGCGCCGTCGGCCACCTCTCCCTATGAGCAATCCCGCGCCACTGTTTGCCCTCTGCCGCATCACCTGTGAAGCCGTGCCGCCAGCATGCCTGCTCATCTCCATCATCCAGCGCGCGCATCGCCAGCCTCCGCTCCGTCTTATCCATGAGCAAAGCCGTGCAACCACCACATCTCTGTTCCATGACGCCGCCCTTTGTGCGAGCTCCGTCATGCGCCTCCTACGAGCCAGGACTCAGTCCTCCTTCTGCCGTCCCCGATCCCCTCTCCTTGTGGTTGCCCTTTCTTCTGTTTGTGCGTACACCGTTGTGTTCATCTCCTGCACAAACTCCGGCCGCCACCAGAGGCGAGCGTCTGTGCCCATACTCTCACTGCCCATGACCTCCTGCAGCGACGCAAGTGACCCGCATCAACCAGACTGCGCAGTGTTCTCTGGCCAGCAGCTGAAGACTGTGCGGTGGTGTGCTACCGTGTGAAGTTGTGATCTTTTGGTGCTATGCTACCTAAGTCTAAGGCATCAACACCGAGATCCTGACAAGAACCTCGTCCCGGAATACCCCCAAGGAATTCGACATCGAAACGAACTACCACACGACACCGAAGACCCTGGAACACCAAGCTCTCCCCCATGGAACCGAAGACCTAACTCCGCGACCATCTCCCTCTTGGATCAGATGTTCAAGACCCTGAATCGAGATCCGAAGACCGATCCATCGAACCCCAAGACCTCGGATCCCAGCCCCGCCATGTGTGACCCTTTTCCGATCCTATATTTTATAAATGCTATGTATCTTGGTGCATATTAAATCTATTCATCTATTCATGCTTGCATACATCGCATCATGTGGTTTTGGGGCATTATGCCGATTCACCTTATAATTAAATATGGATATCATATGCGGACGATTCTGGTCTTATTTTGGCTCCATTTAAATTTGTGTAGCGAACCGATTACATATTTTGCCTTGTTAAAACAACATTTAAATTGCGGGGTATCTAAACAAAATGAACCTATTAATTAATTGGTGTGACCCTAGTTTCGCTTAATATTGCCTAATTGCATCGCACCTTTGCCATGTCATGCATCATGCCCGATCTTCTGCCGTAGTATTAAATATTGCATCCGGTGTTTCTTCTAGTGATTTTCTTCTGCACGGATTAGGCTAATGAGTTGATGCGAGGTTCGACCCGATCTACGAATGAATCTTTGACTATGTTTCCAGGCGAGTATTCTCTTCCTTTCTACCTATTTTGCATTTATAGTCTTTACTTCCTCATGTTGATCTATTGCTACCCGTGTTGCGATGCTTTAGATTCCGTGCACCAGTTATATTCCTTCCAGCCTCTATATTGCCTTGGACACCTTCTGTTGCCTGTTGATTGATAGACAGTCGGCCTTGCGAGTCGTAGTTGCTTGCTCAGGTGCTGCTTCGCGTTGTCGATGTTCCACCGTTGTTGGGTGGTTGCCACATGTTTAATGGTGCAGATGAGCATGGATTTAATTATTGTTTAATAACTAAAATTGAAAGTAGGTGAATAATGCAGAGGCACCGGTGGGTAATAGACAATATTTGGTTTTTAACCGCTCACTGGTGTCCCGTAGGACCCCGAGTTCTTAACACCTATTCCGAGATCGAGCGCGCTAACCACATGTGGGGTGTGTGGGCACCCCCATTGATTTAATACCTAATTTCAAAGTACTTGTTGCCTGCCAAAACCCACCGGCGAGCAGCGACGGGCAACACGGAGAGCCGGGAGGCTCCCAGGACTGCTGGTGGGCCCTGGTCCCTCGGGCAACGGCCCGCAAAACTCCGGCACACGTCCTGGCTGGTTCGAGGGCGTGCCACCTGACCTATACCTGATCAGGAAGGTGAAAGATTGCTTCGATTGGTTTCCTGCATGGCAAACAAACATACGTAAAATTCAAGCCGTGACCGGCTTTCAGGTTTCCCTGTGAATCGGCTCTTGGAGCCGATTATCCCATGGTTCTGCATTAGATCTATGATAACATGGGGTTTTGCTTCATCAATACCAGTTAAATCGATCTACGATAGTTTAACGTTTTCACCACGTAATTGGAACATCCTACACGTAATTGAGCCTGGTAAATACGAAAGATGATAGAAAACTAACCCTAGAGAAGGCCTAACAACCGACGTAAAGTCAATTCCCGGAACAACTCCTCTCGAATTAGCAAACCATATCTTTTCGTATTACTGGATCGTTCAACCCGTTTGCAAGGCCTGACTACGTGGATATCAAACTAAACCTTAGAAAGCAAGGCAAAACTATAACGGATCAAATCGACTGAATAAAGATCAAGCAAGATGCTACCCTTATACCCAAGAAGGTGTAAAGGCAGCGAGATAAGCAAAGGCGGCATAGCTAAGCAATCATAGCAGAAAGTACCGATGCTAGCCTAAACAAATCTATGATAAAAGTATTACTCGCCATCAACAAGGCTTCAGCACGAGTAACACCAAATAACGCATAAGTAGATACTGCCTAGATCGCAAGATGCGATCTAGGCAGCATGACACTTACCCGAAAGAAAAACCCTAGAAACAAGGGGTGGCGATGCGCCGAGATTGTGTTTGTTGTGAACGTGATTGTCCTCCTTTTCTCAATAACCTTAGGTACATATTTATAGTCCGGAGACTTCCTATCTTTGGAATAAACCTAGCATTCCTATCTCTTTACTTAAACCAAAACGTAACCTACTACAACATAAGATACACGGGCAATTTAGCCCAAATCCACGCACAAGGCCGATTCAACAACATGTTGCATATATGTATCTTCCAAGCCCATCTTGATTACGGCCCATCTCCTCCTTTGGCCAAAATATGGCGATAACACATGCCCCCCTGGTTTTGGCAATAATAATTCCAAAACCACTCTGCCGATGTTTTTTTTCTCCTCTTCTTTTTTTTTGTATCGGGTTACGCGTTGCAGAGCAGAATGCGTTGTAGAATCGTCACGCCACCCCCTCATCATGATGCCCTGTCTTCTCAACTCCTCCGCAGTGCATGATTTGACCGTTTTGGCACCACATTATGGAAACTGCTATGGCATTGAACCGTCTCCCACTATTCCCCTTATTTAAATTCATCTGAGGAGTTTGCAGCCCCCATCTTCCTCTAGTAGCCAAAAAACCCTCTTCCTCCGCCGAAAAAAACCCTCTTCCTCCGCCATGGCCTCCTCTTCTTCCGCCCTTTCCTCCCAGTCTTCCAACACCATTAGCGACCGGGAGCCAACGCCGGAGCACCCGCCCACGGCGGCGTACGAGACTCTCGCCCCACAATGGTGGGACGAGAGGGATTGGGATTTCGCCGCTTGGTCGGAGGACGACGCGTCCCTGACTGACGGCGAGGAGGGCCTGCAGTTCCTCATCGATGAGGAACTGGAGGCGGAGAGCAGCGACGACGCCTGGTCCTGGGACGGCGTCGAATCCTCCGACGAGGAGGAGGAGTCGGAGGAGGACACCTCCTCCGATGAGTATCCACCGGTGAAGCGCTTCCGCCCCGGGTCCAGCGAGGACACCGAAGACGACGACGAGGACGAGGAGGCCCCCGCTGACATCTTCAGCAGCAGCAGCGAAGACGACGCCGGCAACAGCGCTGATGACAGCGAACAAGACGACGGCGAAGACAGCGGCGACGACCTCGGCCTCTAGATTAGGAACTAGTACGAGTAGTAGTAGATTTCCTTTTGTAAGCAATCAGCTCCACTGTAAATAATCGTCTTTTGAATGAACGAAGATTGCTTTTCCAACTCGAAGATTGCTTTTTTCGACCCAATTTTGCCGATAGTCAAAATAGGTCGATGGTCCAGAAGCCGATAATACTGTATCGGCTTTCACCACACTGCACTCATACAGCCAACCAAGTCAAAGCTCAAAGAGCCGATGACAACACATCGGCTTTCCCAAAAACGTTGACAAGGTCAAAACTTGGTCGCATACTTAGACAAATCTGAGCGGCCACTTTCCAGTTTCAAACGGTAAACTGCGACCTTCTTCAAAAAAAAGGGCGACCCAGATCTCCAACTGCCCACCGACCAGATCGAGCTCACAGCGACAAGAACCCTCGATCCCCAACTGCATAGATCCATCTCCGCCGGCAAACTAGATGGCGGAATCGTCCAACACCAACCCAGAGGTCTCCGGTCTGAAGGTACGCCTACTCCTCGCAGTCTGAACGCGATGCTAGAATTAATGGCGAACACCTGAATTAATGCCTTATTCCACCATTAAATTTTTTAGGTTTCAGACATCCTGCTGCCGCATCCTTCTCTCCAAATTCTCTCTGTCTTGGCCCTCGCACAGAATCTAGTCCTGCCCATCTGATCTCTTGCGAAGCAAACAGAATCCCCTTCGTAAGCCAAAACCTAGATTTAAACTCTTGGGCCGACTGCTTGCGAGCCTGGCCTAATCCCCCTGAACATTGGGTCTCTTGGTTCAGCAGGGTAGCTAGAGCTTACCAATCCCAATGGGAAACCACGGGAATAGCCGATGCCTTGCATTTGTCATTGTCTCCCCTTGAGAAACATGAGAATCTTCTAAAGACCATCGGCTATTTCTGGTCTGACGCTCTGAACTGCTTCATGTTCGGTCATGGCCCCATGTCACCAACCCTGTTAGACGTGGTGATGATTACTGGTCTGGATGTTACATCACCCAGCCCCTCTGCTTTTAAACTGACCAAAGTCCCCTACAAACTGTCTTCTAAAACAGAATGCACGAACTGGGGTGCCTACCTCCAACGCCATATGAAAACAAAGGGCCCTGTCACAGAGAAAGAACACACAGCCTTTCTCAACTTCTGGCTGGAACATTTCATATTCTGTGGCCCTTCCCTAGCTCCAACCAAGAATTATCTCTCCTTAGCCCACGAACTGGCCAAATGCACTCAACTTGGCATCGGCAAACTGTTCCTTGGAGAGGTCTATCGATATCTCCAGTTGATGTCTGTCAAGCTATTCTCTGGCATAGCAATCAAAACAGGTGGTCCTTGGTGGTTCATTCAGCTATGGGCCCAGCTGTATTTTCAAAACCACGTCCCAAACTTCCCCCTTTTGGCGAGTTGCACCTTTCCAGATGTCAAAGGGAAGCAGATCCGATGCACAAGCTATGGCCAAGCTTTGTATAGACTGCCAGGTAGTAAACTGACCCCTCAGGAAGCATCTAAATGGTTCAGCATTTTCTTTCAAGGCCTGGACAATCCTATCTTTTTTCCCTACATGGAAGAATCGGAACACTTCGAAAATCCAATCTCCTTCAGGCTAGACAATTTTGCCGATGACACCAGCACTCGGCAGCTCTTTTCCACTGTGATCCGTCCCTGTTTCCTTCCAGTTGGCATGAGTACATCCAACAGAATAATTAAGCCTGGGTATGAATTCTACCAGCCGGTCGTAGTGGCTCGGCAATTTGGCCTTGGACAAGTACCTCCCCATTTCTTTCTCCACCACCTTACAGAGAGCAGAGCCGACCTGCCTGATCCTCTCACCAGCCAAAGGTGTTATTCCTTCTTTGATGCTCTGACCATCCCTATTCCTAATGACCTCACCTTCGCCTCATCAACTGATGGCTTTGAAGACTGGTGGTCGATGTGGAAGACTCATGCCTTCAGGAGAGCTCTGGGACCGTTGCTGAAGCAGCTCGATGCTGACTATGACATCCCCGTGGAACAGGTACCACTACTTGTACATTTTCTTTGATGCAGCTCACAAATGATTCTTCTACTAACCCACTCTTTCTCTTTGCAGCAACAAGATGGCCCTGAACCTACGCACAGTGATGGCTCCCCCTTCGAGTTCTTTCCGCCAGCTCCTGTGGTTCTTTTCTGCAAAAACTCGCCACCTTTGAAAAAGGTCATGATGCAGAACCAGCCGATCACACCACAATCGGCTTCCAAGAACCAAGCAACTCCTAAGTCAGCTGCCCCTCGAGTTCCAACTAAGACAAGAACGATGGTGAGGAAGGTAGCTGCCAGAAAGACCTTGAGGCGCCGGAGCCCTTCTCCAGAAAGCTCGCATGTAGGCTGATCCATGTCTTGGTCGATCCTTCTCATTTTTCCATTCTTGCAGACATGCTCATGCTTACTGGTTCTCCTTTTTTACAGGCTTCCGTCGAAGACACCTCTAGCGAGGACACTCAGACCAATCGAGGAGAACTAGGCCCCACAGATTCTGAGAGGACCATCACACCGAGCCAGCCAGATTCACCACCATCGGCTTCCAGGAAAAGGTCGGTTCCTGAACCTACTGCCCCCCGAGCACCAGTCGAGGCGGGGCCAGCTGTGGGTCCCAAGAGAGCTCGCAAAGGACTGCAAGCTTCTTCGTCGATCCAGGAGGTTTCGAAAATCATCACCCTTCATGCTCTTACCACTTACTTCTTTTTATATGCCGATTCATCATTATTTACATCGGCTAAACCCCTTCAATGCAGACGACTGACGTTTCTAGTGGGAAAGCTGGGGCAGTGCCGATGCCTTTAGCCAAGCCGGATCCAGCAATCCCCGAAGGTGCAGATGAAACGGCTACCACTTTGGCCAAGCCCCCAGCAACCACACACAAACCGATCGTCTCCTCATCTGCTGTCCCCTCGATCTTAGGAGAGGTATGTTAGCTTCTTTCGGCTCATCCTTACACGTTGGACGCGTACTGACGCTTTTTTCGGACTGCCAGAGTTGTGATATTTCAGGCTTGCTGACGTTCGACCCTGAATCCATCGAACCAACTCCCTCTGTTGCCGATGATGAACCACGAGCCAGGGCTGTTCCACCTCAATTCCAGCGTCTTAAAACCCTGCTGTCCTCCCTGATCGAAGAGTTGATCGAGGGTTCTGAGGAGGTGAAGAGCGTTCTTGCTGAAATAAAAGACCAACTCCCAGTAGCATTGCAGGTGAAGCTTTGGCCAGTTGTAACTCTGTCTTTCTTCAGGTCAAGGGTGAAGTTAGCTCGTGAGAGAATCAGTCTGCGCCGCGCCCAACTTCCACTGAAGGCCAATATCGCAGACAGATGTCAGCAGCTCAACGAGAAAAAGGCGTCTCTGGATGCCAAAACTGACACCTCTGTCAGTACCGCCGAGCTCGCATCCTTGAAAAGGGAACTGGGAGATCTTGAAGAGAAGGTCCGGGCGACTAAACAGCTCATCCGTGACAAAGAAGCATTCATCGCCCGCTCCCAAGACGAAGCAGAAGGTCTCAAAGCTCAGCTGAAGACTGATCTGGCGGAAATACGTGCCCTGAACAAGCAGCTAGTGACGGGCAAGGACGAAGACGACGAAGCCGAGATCGCCGAGGTGGATCGTGTCTGTGCTGACGCCCTCCACGCCTTCGAGGCATTCCTTCAGTAGATTCTTCACGTAAACTGGCACCTGCTCGTAGCAGTTTGAACCTCTAGAGTCGATGGCTGTGCATCGGCTGTATGTTTTTTTTATTGGCCGATTTCATGTATCGGCCCCCATATTTCAGTGTCCATCATCCCACATGCTTGGGAAATATTTCTTGAGGTGTTTCCCGTTGACAGCCACTGGGAATTTTACGCCATCCAGTTCCTCAAGCATGTACGCGTTTCCCCTTAAAACTTGATCGACCCTGTATGGCCCGTGCCAATTTGGAGACCATTTACCATATGCTGCATCCTTAGTTCCCAATGGCAATACAGCTTCCCATACCAGATCGCCAACGTGGAACTCCTTCGGTCTCACCTTCTTATTATATGCACGAGCTACCATGGCCTTGTTCTCTTTGATTTTCTCAAGCGACCACAGCCTAAGCTCAGTTAAATCCTCAACACTGTCACTCATCAGGGCCGTATATTCTTCAGTCGTTAGATCGTTCTGAAAGGTGACATGCCTCGATCCAGCCGTAATTTCCCAGGGCAATACGGCTTCTTGTCCATAGACTAGATGGTATGGCGAGGTTTTTATCGCTCCATGACATGACATGCGATAAGCCCATAAAGCCTCTGACAAAACCTCGTGCCAACGCCTAGGGTGCTCATCGATCTTCCTCTTGATCAGCTTGATAAGGCTCTGGTTGGACGCTTCAGCTTGCCCATTTGCTTGAGCATAGTACGGAGATGATCGGATCAGCTTAATTCCCGTGTCCTCACAGAACTCTCTAAACTCGTAAGAAGTGAAGACCGAACCTCCATCGGTCGTGATCATTTGGGGGATCCCGAATCTATGAATAACATGTTCTTTCACAAAATCGATAACATCCTTTGAGCTCACTGATTTCATAGGGACGGCTTCAACCCATTTAGTGAAATAATCCGTAATGGCCAAAATCCACATGTGGCCTTTGCTTGATGGAGGATTGATCTTGCCAATCATATCCATGCCCCAACCTCGGAATGGCCAAGGTTTGATGATGGGGTTCATTGCTGACGCGGGCACCATCTGAATTTTTCCAAATTTCTGACATGCTTGACACCCTTTGTAGTACTTAAAACAGTCCTCAAGCATGGTGGGCCAATAAAACCCTGATCGCCTGATCAACCATTTCATCTTCTGAGCCGATTGGTGAGTTCCACAGGCGCCTTCGTGTACCTCGTGCAGGAGCCGATTGGCCTCGGTTGGCCCTAGACATTTGAGCAACAACCCTTCCAGGGTCCTGTAGAACATGTCGTCCCCGATAAGCACGTACTTCATGGCCTTGTACCTTATCCGTTTAGGTGCCCCCCGAGCCAAATCCTTCAAGTAATTGAAGATATCGGCTCTCCAGTCGTCTGCTTCCAGGAACTGTACCTGAACATCGGCTCCCTCTGCTACGTCCTTGTAGCCTGAAGCCATTTGTGCAAGATCATTCGCCTCGGTATTCTGCGATCGCGGGATCCAGGTGAAGTTTATGTACCGGAACTGTGCCATGAGCTCACGGCATTGCAACCATAATGGGAAGAGCGACTCGCTCTCACACTTGTATTCCTCCGTGAGCTGGGAAATCACCAATTTGGAGTCTCCAAAAATTTCCACTGCCTCTGCCCCAGCTTCTATGAGCAACTCCATTCCCTTGCGTATCGCCTCATACTCGGCGACGTTGTTGGTGCACGGGGTAGCTAGCCTGATGGAGAAGGAATATGTTGCCCCCCAGGGCGACACGAGTAGAATGCCAATGCCGCAACCATCATCACAAACCGATCCATCGAAAAACACAGCCCACGCTCGTATAGACAGTGCTGCTATATCAGTGTTGATCCTTTCAGCAATAAGGTCGGCTAATGCCTGACCCTTAACCGCTTTCGCAGGTTGGTACCGGATGTCAAATTCCGATAATGCAAACATCCATTTGCCGAGCCGGCCTTTCAACATAGGAGCCGACAGCATGTGCTTTATGACATCTGATTTGCATATAATGATAATCTCTGCCGAGAGCAAGATGTGGCGCAGCTTGGTGCAGGTGAAAAACAGGCAGAGGCACAACTTATCGATCTCAGGGTACCTTGTCTCTGCGTCGAGCATCCTTCTGCTGATGTAAAACACAACTCGCTCTAGACCATCATAAACCTGCACCACCACCGAGGCGATGGACGTGTCAGCTACTGATAAGTAAATGTAGAACGGCCTATCCGGCTGGGGCGGAACCAATACTGGCGGCTTCGTTAGATATTCTTTGATTTCGTCGAAGGCTCGTTGTTGCTCTGTCCCCCAGCGGAATTCTTCATCAGATTTAATTTTCACCAGTCCCATGAACGGCTCTATTCTTCCTGACAGATTGGAGATGAATCTTCTGACGAAGTTGATCTTGCCGATGAGAGACTGCAGTTCTTTCTTCGTGGTAGGTGGCTTCATTGTTCGCACTGCCTCCTGACTTTTCAGGCCGATCTCAATTCCTCGTTCATGGACCAAGAAACCCAAGAACTGACCGGCCGTCACACCGAAGGCACACTTCTTTGGATTCATCCGTAGCCCGAATTTCCTTGTTCGGTCCAGGACGCGTCGCAGATCGTCCAAATGTCCTTGTACTGAAGCTGACTTGACCACCACGCCATCGATATAAATTTCCACCAGCTTGCCAATCAGATCATGGAAGATGTAATTCATGGCTCTTTGGTATGTGGCGCCGGCATTCTTCAGTCCAAACGTCATGACTACATATTCAAACAATCCCACCGAACCTGGGACTCTGAATGCAGTCTTGTGTATATCTTCCGGAGCCATAAAAATTTGGTTGTAACCGGCATTGCCATCCATGAAGCTCAAGATTTTATGACCAGCAGCTGCGTTGATTAACGTCTCTACTACCGGCATCGGATATTCATCCTTCGGAGTGGCTCTATTAAGATCCCGAAAATCTATGGCAACCCGCCAGCGGCCATCCTTCTTCTCTACAGGTACGATACTAGAAATCCACTCAGCATACCTGCATGGCCTGATTAACTTGGCTGTCAACATTTTCTCGATCTCCTTCTTGACTTCTTTCAAAATTTCGGCCTTCATCTGTCGCGCTCGCTGCTGGAACGGCCGAAACCCTTTTTTAAGCGGGAGTCGATGCTCGATGATGCTCCTGTCTAACCCGGGCATCTCTGTATAGTCCCAGGCAAAGCAATCTGGATATTCTTTCAACAAAGCTATCATCGGACCCCGCAGATTCGGATCTAACTTCTTGCTGATAAATGTTGGTCTTGGCTTATCCCCAGGACCGATGTCAATCTCCTCTAGCTCATCAGCGGATGTAAATCCATACCCTAGCTTTCCGTCACCTGTTAAATCGATGCTAAACACGGGGCAAACAGCTGGTGAGGATAACAAAGATAGTTTGGGCCGATTGCCGGAATCGGCCCCCTTTTTTATTGCATTAGTCAAGGAAGGTTTACAACTTATATGTGCTCTACAATGGCGGGGAACCTCCCTGCTACGACTGCATGACCTGTTTGTCGTAAGATTGCTGCTTTTTATTTTGTGTGGCCGATCGCAGGGATCGGCCTTACCACGTACGATCGTGGACTTTGCTACTCTGTCAGGCCAGTGGATAAGACCAGCCTCACCCCGTTTTTTGTAGCTTCAATGCGCTCACAGCCGTCTAGACTGACTCCAGAGATCGGCTCTTGGTCTCCTGCCTCCCAGATGTTCATGCCAGCTATGGAGATCTCGATCGAATCATCTGCATGAATGACCTCCACTTCATCTCCATCCCACTGTATCAGGCATTGGTGCATCGTGGATGGAATGCAGCAGTTGGCGTGAATCCAATCCCTCCCCAGTAAGACAGCATAGGTGCTTTTGCTGTCAACGATGAAGAATGACGTAGGGATGGTTTTTCTGCCCACGGTCAGATCCACATTCAGAACGCCTTGCGTCTCTGAAGTTTGGCCGTTGAAGTCGCTTAATGTTACGTTGGTTTTGATCAGATCTGCAGTGGAGCGTCCCAAACGCCGTAGCATGGAGTATGGCATTATATTCACTGCTGCTCCGGTGTCAACCAACATCTTGCGGACAGGCTGCCCATTGATATAACCTCGCAGGTACAGAGCTTTCAGATGTTTGTAGCCCTTCTCTTGTGGCTTTTCAAAGATAACCGGTCGTGGGCCGCAGTCAAACTGTGCCACTGGTAGTTCTTTGGCTCTTGGAGCGCAGAACTCTGACGGAAGTGTGAACACCATGTTTGTGCCAGCCGATGTCTTCGCATCGGCTTTTACTGGTTTGGGGCGCCATTCTTTTCTTTTCGGATGAGCCTCCATATCCAAGGTTTGCTGCACTTTCACGGCCAGATCGGGTCGTGCCTTCCTTAAAGCGTGGAGGTACTGCGCTTCGGCTTCCTCCAAGTTACGCAGCCGCTGAACTCGACGCTTTTGGGTGTGCCTGAGTCCATCGGGGCACC
The DNA here is from genome assembly GCA_916181665.1 of Avena sativa. Taxonomy (NCBI): domain Eukaryota; kingdom Viridiplantae; phylum Streptophyta; class Magnoliopsida; order Poales; family Poaceae; genus Avena; species Avena sativa. The sequence continues at coordinate 145,347,650 of OV702280.1, forward strand.
ACCTTGGCCGGTGATATCTGTCTTCTTCTTTTCCACCCATTGGCTCCTCGAGGTCTTTTGCTCGAGGGGGAAGAGGCCCTAGGCGCTTGAACACCGAGACTGGACCCGTGTCATCCTTCTGCTGTCCACATTCTGGGCAGTTGTCGATTGTAGGCAATCGGCTCATTCCCGCGTCCCAGCAATACTTGAAGAAAGGACAATCCCAATGTTTGTCCATGCCTTCTTTTTCCTTTGGCTTTTTACTAGCGAGGTGCTCATATCCTTCATCATCTCTATCGTGCCGGCGACGTCGGTCATACTGATGCTCATACTTGTTAAGGAGATGTGTGGAGTGTGGCTTCTGATATCGCACGCTTCTCACTTGCTCCTCGGTCAAATACCACATGTCATCATAACGGGGCCGGTCACGTGGACCGGCCTCCTCTCTTTCTCTGCCCCGAGAGCGACCGTCTTCCTCCTTATATGCGCCACGGTGGTACACAGGTCCTGCCATATTAACATCGAACGAGAAATCCAACTGACGCCTCGTGGACTGGCTGTGTTCTACCATGTTGACGCCGGGAAATGGGTTTGTGTCTACTTTCATGGCGAACTGCCCAAGGATCAGACGGCCCTGTTCTATCGCCGTTTGGATCTGGCGACGTAGCTCTTTGCAGTCATTTGTGGTGTGGGTGAACGAGTGATGCCACTTGCAGTAAGGTCTCCCGTTCATCTCTTGAGCTGTAGGGATTTTATGGCCTTCGGGTAACTTTAGCTGTTTTTCCTTCAACAGTAAATCGAATATCTGCTCAGCTTTGCTCACGTCGAAATCGAACCCTTTTGCAGGCCCTTGCTGTTTTACCCATTTGCAGGACACAGGATCTGTCCCCCGAGCCCATTCAGCCACGGCCACCTCCTGGTCTTGTGTAGGATCCTCTTCTTCTGTATCGACCAGGCTTATCGGATGTTTGAACTTGTCTTGGTACAACTCAGGGTGGCGCTGTTCATACATTGTCAGCTTCTGGGCCATGTGCGCCAATGAATTGTACTCTACTTGGAAAGCCAGATCCTTGATAGGTGCTGAGAGACCCAACACTGCCAGCTCGACCGCTTCCTTCTCAGTTAAACGAGCCGAATAACATCGGTTCTTGATAGTCCTGAAACGTTGAATGTACTCAGCTACCGTTTCTCCCTGCTTTTGCCGCACCTGCGCCAGATCTGCAATGCCAGCCTCGGTAGCTTCTGAATGATACTGAATGTGGAACTGTTCTTCCAGTTGCTTCCAGGTCTGGATCGAATCCGGTGGCAACGAGGTGTACCACCCAAAAGCTGGTCCTGTCAGAGACTGCGCAAAGAACCTTACGCGTAACTGATCCGATGCCGAAATCATGCCTAACTGTGCCAGGTATCGGCTCACATGCTCGATCGAGCTCGACCCTTCTGATCCGCTAAACCTTGAGAACTCAGGGAGCCGATACTTGGGTGGCAGCGGAATCAGATCAAACTCGTTGGGGTACGGCTTGGAGTAGCCGATTGTCCTTCTCTTCGGCACGAAGCCGAACTGGTCTCTCAAGATGGTACGGATTTGCTCCACCGTTTGAGCTGCAGGGGCTAAATTCTCAGAACTCGCTCCGGTGGCGTACTTGGCTAGCCATGCCTGTTTATCAGCGTCCATCCCAGACATCCCTGCTCCGGAAATACCTGCTCCCGAAGCCCCTGCTCCAGAAACCCCTGTTCCAGAAATCCCTGCAGTTGCCACCTGGTTCGTGCGCGTCAGGTTATTGCAGTCCGGCACGTAGGTGCACACATATCCATGTGGGATCTCTTTAGGTGGTTCAAACAGGAATTGGTAATCGCCAGGGTCACCTCCAACCTTGTAGACGACGTACGCCGGTGCCCCTGGCGGCTCCGGAGCTGCAAGCGTGAATGGCAGTTGTGGCCTAGTCTGGAGTGGCCTTTCTCCCTGGTTTCATGATCTCCTGAACTACGCGAACCGCGACACGCTCGAAAGCGTTCACTAGGCTCTCAGAATGGCGATGAAGAGAATGAGCCACCATGTAATTGACTTCCTGCCGCAGAGCTCTGGTGCGCTCCTCTGAAGGAACAGACAGATCCACCTCATCAAGAGCACCTTCAGGTGAAAACCCTTTCCACCTGATACCATGTTTACGAGTCCTCTCAAAAGAGCCGATGAGATCGGCTTCGAAGAGAGCCTTGATATCATCATACTTCGCCTTATGCTCCTCAGGCAGATCGTCGTACGTGACCGGTCTGTTCTCCATCGCAGCGTCGGATGTTGATGTAGACGTTGTTGAATGTCCCACCGGGCGTGCCAGAATGTGTTGCCTGCCAAAACCCACCGGCGAGCAGCGACGGGCAACACGGAGAGCCGGGAGGCTCCCAGGACTGCTGGTGGGCCCTGGTCCCTCGGGCAACGGCCCGCAAAACTCCGGCACACGTCCTGGCTGGTTCGAGGGCGTGCCACCTGACCTATACCTGATCAGGAAGGTGAAAGATTGCTTCGATTGGTTTCCTGCATGGCAAACAAACATACGTAAAATTCAAGCCGTGACCGGCTTTCAGGTTTCCCTGTGAATCGGCTCTTGGAGCCGATTATCCCATGGTTCTGCATTAGATCTATGATAACATGGGGTTTTGCTTCATCAATACCAGTTAAATCGATCTACGATAGTTTAACGTTTTCACCACGTAATTGGAACATCCTACACGTAATTGAGCCTGGTAAATACGAAAGATGATAGAAAACTAACCCTAGAGAAGGCCTAACAACCGACGTAAAGTCAATTCCCGGAACAACTCCTCTCGAATTAGCAAACCATATATTTTCGTATTACTGGATCGTTCAACCCGTTTGCAAGGCCTGACTACGTGGATATCAAACTAAACCTTAGAAAGCAAGGCAAAACTATAACGGATCAAATCGACTGAATAAAGATCAAGCAAGATGCTACCCTTATACCCAAGAAGGTGTAAAGGCAGCGAGATAAGCAAAGGCGGCATAGCTAAGCAATCATAGCAGAAAGTACTGATGCTAGCCTAAACAAATCTATGATAAAAGTATTACTCGCCATCAACAAGGCTTTAGCACGAGTAACACCAAATAACGCATAAGTAGATACTGCCTAGATCGCAAGATGCGATCTAGGCAGCATGACACTTACCCGAAAGAAAAACCCTAGAAACAAGGGGTGGAGATGCGCCGAGATTGTGTTTGTTGTGAACGTGATTGTCCTCCTTTTCTCAATAACCTTAGGTACATATTTATAGTCCGGAGACTTCCTATCTTTGGAATAAACCTAGCAATCCTATCTCTTTACTTAAACCGAAACGTAACCTACTACAACATAAGATACACGGGCAATTTAGCCCAAATCCACGCACAAGGCCGATTCAACAACATGTTGCATATATGTATCTTCCAAGCCCATCTTGATTACGGCCCATCTCCTCCTTTGGACAAAATATGGCGATAACAGTACTGTACTAGGGGCCACAAACTAGTTTGCAGTGTTATTACTATCCTATAATTATGCCATGCTTTACTGCTTTATTTACTATTGCGCGTGGAGAGCCTGTACTATTTAGGAACCCCGTGATACGTTTTCGCTGTATCGACAAGCCCAGTCACACTTTTGGGCTCCCAGTCGTTTACAACCGTCGACACAAACCCTAGGTCCGTCTCGGAGACTGGTCGACTTTGTTACGCATAGCTTAGTGGGGAGGCCCCCATGTTCTTGCTTTGGGTCAAGGAAACGTCATGTCCGAAACCCCGTCGACATACCGTTGGGTGTATGTTTTGTGATCTTGTACCTACCTGATCTGACAACAAGGGTCTAGGTGCGTGTGGAAACTTTGGTGCATCCCTGCAGGGTTTAATCTTTTCGAAAAGTCGTATCCACGGTTATGAACGACTTGGAGAACAGTTCTCGATCATAGACAACTATAACTAAAGTTTACTGTTATAATTTGACTTGTATCTGATATGACTAGTAAGTTGGGTAACTATCATGAAAAGAATGAGTCAAACTACCTACCGTGTGAGTTTCCTCGGCAGGACTTCCTCGTTTGGTCTCGAGGGGGAAATACCAGGATGGGTAGGTTTGGTGGTGATATCAGGTTGGTTCCGCATAGGTCTTTCTTATCTCTTTTTGATAGCCGACAATTATATCAAGTCTCTATAGGTTGTTTAGTGCATGTTGCGCTACCGCTTCAGTCCACCATACCTATGTAGGCGAGGACCGCCGAATTCTAATGCTCGTCGTGTACTAGCCTTAGTACTGATCGCTCTCTTTTTCCTTTGCCCTTTTCCGGCACACCTTTTGTTTAAGCAGGTTTCAGATCTATTTCGTTAGCAGGGTTACCCTTCCAGCTTGGACTGGGCAGGGTTATGGACGCCATTGGTTATTCTTCAGGGCTCTTAGCTCAATTTGCATCTTATCCATACTTGGATGTGTATCATTTTTAAGATGATTTGGATCTTTGTACCGTATATCTGTATTCTTGACTCTTTGAGTCATTTTTGTATATATCTGTTATGTGGGTTCCATCATGGACTATTGTGTAATGATATTACTTCGTTTTCCACCCCCACGAAAGTGCCTGGTGGGCACCTTTGAATCATTTCTACGCGGGTTTGGCGGGAATCGCTAAAACTTGCATAGGGCCGATCTAAGGGTGTTACAGAGTGGTATTAGAGCTCATCAGTTATGATACCCCACTGGTCTAGGATGTAGGTTAACCTAGCTAACGGACGTTTTAGGGTGTCAAAACTATTTTGTAAAATCGGTTGGATAGATCTGATTATGTCTGATTTTACTCCTTACCCCTCTGCTATTATCCTCTTGCCTCTACGTGATTTGAATATGCTCTCTTTTCTTTTCTTTGAGTCTAGGAATTCTCGTAGTTGGGTTTCCATCGTACCTTCAGGGTTTCGCTTCCATCCTTGTGTAACGGTGCTTAGACGTTCGGTCTTCATGCTATTTGAGGAATCTTCCTCTGTTGTACCTTTTAGTGGACCAAAATCCACTAAAAAAATTCTTTGTATCTCCCGTTGTTCTCCTTCGTGGCGATCTCATCTGTATCAGGTCTGATGAAGAGCCTACATCATTCTTTTGTTTCTGAACCTCGTTTGCCAAGATCTTCAGTCTGAATTCCGAGAGTTGGTTGCATAATTCTCCTATTCATGTGCAGAGTAATGTTTTGGGTGAGCGATGGACTAATCACCATCCGACTAATCTTATCATTCGCTCTTGTACATTGAATAGGTGGATCCAACAATTTTACTTCTTCCACAGAAGTTAAAGGTGGCCTTACTTTTCAAGACCTTTGCCTTCGTCCTTTGTTCTCGGAGTGTTCGCTCGACGAACGTGAGAAATGACCCCTTGTTGGTGGTGTCACCGATTTAAACATGGAGTAAGAATCCTTGTTAGTGGTGTCGCGAAGATCTACATGAGGCGAGAAGATTCAGACCGGCAGCTTTCTTCCCCAGATCCATAGTTAGTTGTCTCGAATTGTAGCACCCTCGGGTGAAACCACTACCAGAAAATCGCCTGTTATACCTACTTTGTGCATCATCATGACATCATCATGCATCTATTCGCCTAAAACTATTTTGCTAAAAGCCCTATTTTGTTTCCTAATTATTTCCCTCCTTATTTCAAATCAAAACCCTCTTGGTCCGCCCGAATCTTTTGTTTGTCTAAAAACCTATTTACAAATGTTCTATTTTAAACAAAAGATATAAAATAAGTTTAACTATTTTTCCAGGGGAGGCCGTCACCGGCCAGGCCCAGCTCGCAGGAGCCTACCACCCTGATAAAACACTAACCCTAATTCATAGACAAACCCTAGACCCACCTACCACCCCTCATCCCTCCCCGCCGCTACACAGACACACTCATGCGGTACACCCCAACCCAACATGACAACTCACACACACCTGCCTGGCGACCCACCCCTGCTCGTTCCCGCTGGGTCCCACCATGAACTCCCGTCCGCGTCGGCCGCACGCCAACTCCGCGGTCAACCCGCCTCGGTTCTGTCTCCTGAACCCACCTCATCACCACCCCTCTCTCTCGATACCCTCTCCCTGCCAACTCCCGAGATCCCCGGGGCCCGCTCGTTGCCTCCTTCCTTCCACATCCACCGCCACCTCCCTTGCTCCCTCCCGCGGCTACATTCCTCCATGCGAGCCCCGCCTCCCGTGGTGCCGACCCTTCTTCCCCAACCCCCGAGCACTGCCCCCTCCCTCCCCCACTATCGCGATGCTCCGCTGCAGAGCCGCCTCGCGCGTCCATCCTCCGCCTCTGCCTCGTCTTCCTCGCGTATGGCCCGAGCGCTGCCGGACACCTCTCCCTGTGAGAAAGCCCACGCCGCCGTTTGGCAACAACCATGTCACATGTGAGGCCGTGCCACCAGCATGCCTGCTCATCTCCATCATCCAGTGCACGCATCACCAGCCTCCGCTCTGTCTCGTCCACCAGCACAGCCGTGCACCCACCACATCTTTGTTCCACGACGTCGCCCTCTGTGCGAGCTCCGTCATGAACCTCCCATGAGACAGTACTCAGTCCTCCTTGTGACGTCCCTAATCCCCTCTCCTGGTGGTTGCCCTTTCTTCTGTCCCCACGTACACCGTTGTGTTTGTCTCCTGCACAAACTCCAGCCGTCGCCAGAGGCGAGCGTCTGTGCCCATACTCGCCGTTCCGCAAAGGCTCTACCTCTCGACATCAAGGCATGCGTGCGCCGGCCCTTCCTTCACTTCGCCCATGACATCCTGCAGTGATGCAAGCGACCTGCATCAACCTGATCACGTAGTGTTCTCTGGCCAGTAGCTGAAGACTGTGCGGTGGTGTGCTACCGTGTGAACTGGTGATATTTTGGTGCTATGCTACCTAATTCCAAGGCGTCGACACCGAGATCCTCGACAACAACCTTGTCCCGGAATACCCCAAGGAATTCGACATCGAAAAGATCTACCACACGACACCGAAGACCCTGGAACGCCGAGCTCTCCCTCCCGAAACCAAATACCGAACCCGACGACCATATCCCTCTCGGATCCGATGTTCGAGACCCCGAATCGAGATACGAAGACCGATCCGTCGAACCCCAAGACCTCGGATCCCAGCCCCACCATGTGTGACCCTTTTCCGAGCCTCTATTTTATAAATGCTATGTATCTCGATGCATATTAAATATATTCATCTATTCATGCTTGCATACATCGCATCATGTGGTTTGGGGGCATTATGCTGATTCACCTTATAATTAAATATGGAGATCATATGAGGGCGATTCTAGTCTTATATTGGCTCCATTTAAATTTGTGTAGCGAACCGATTACATATTTTTCCTTATTAAGAAAACATTTAAATTGCTGGGTATCTAAACAACATGAACCTATTAATTAATTGTCGGGACATCTGTTCCGCTTAATATTTCCTAATTGCATCGCACCTTTGCCATGGCATGCATCATACATACATCATGCCCGATCTTCTGCCATAGTATTAAATGTTGCATCTAGTGTTTCTTCTAGAGCTTTGCTTCTTCACGGATTAGGCCAATGAGTTGATGCAAGTGTCACCACGATCTTCGGATGAATATTCGGCTATGTTTCTAGGAGAGCATTCTCCCCCTTTCTACCTATTTTTTCATTTATAGTCTTTAATTCCTCCTGTTGATCTATTGCTATCCGTGTAGCGATGCTTTAGATTCCGTGCACCAGTTATATTCCTTGCAGCCACTATATTTCCTTGGACACCTCCTATTGCATGTTGATTGATAGACAGTCGGCCTTGCGAGTCATAGTTGCTTGCTCAGGTGCTGCTTCGCGTCGTCGATGTTCCACCGTTGTTGGGTGGTTGGCACATGCTTAATGGTGGATATGACCACGGATTTAATTACCGTTTAATAACTAAAATTGATAGTAGGTAAATAATGCAGAGGCACCGATGGGTAATAGACAATATTTAATTTTTAACCGCTCACTGGTGTCCCGTAGGACCCCGAGTTCTTGACACCTGTTCCGAGATCAAGCGCGCTAACCACATGTGGGGTGTGTGGGCACCCCCATCAATTTAGTACCTAATTTCAAAGTACTGTAACAGGGTCCACAAACTAGTTTGTGGCGTTATTACTATCCGGTACTTATGCCATGCTTTACTGCTTTTTTAATATTGTGTGTGGGGCGCTTGTATTGTTTAGGAACCGCGTGGTACGTTTTCGCTGTATCGAGAAGCCCAGTCACACTTTCGGGTTCCCAGTCGTTTACAGTCGTCGACACAAACCCTGGGTCCGTCTCGGAGAGCGACCCACTTTGTTACGGGTAGCTTAGTGGGGTGGCCCCCCGTGCTTTCTTTGGGTCTAGGAAACATCGTGTCCAAAACCCCGTCGACATACCGTTATGCGCATCTCTGTTCCATGATGCCACCCTTTGTGCGAGCTCTGTCATGCGCCTCCTACGAGCCAGGACTCAGTCCTCCTTCTGCCGTCCTGATCCCCTCTCCTGGTGGTTGCCCTTTCTTCTGTTTGTGCGTACACCGTTGTGTTCATCTCCTGCACAAACTCCGGCTGCCGCCAGAGGCGAGCATCTGTGCCCATACTCTTACTGCCGTAGAGGCTCTGCCTCTTGATGTCAAGTCCTGCATGCGTACGGACCTTCCTTAACTTCGCCCATGACCTCCTGCAGCGATGCAAGTGACCCGCATCAACCAGACTACGCAGTGTTCTCTGGCCAGCAGTTGAAGACTGTGCGGTGGTGTGCTACCGTGTGAAGTTGTGATCTTTTGGTGCTATGCTACCTAAGTCTAAGGCGTTAACACCGAGATCCTCGACAAGAACCTCGTCCCGGAATACCCCCAAGGAATTCGACATCGAAACGAACTACCACACGACACCAAAGACGCTGGAACACCAAGCTCTCCCCCATGGAACCGAAGACCTAACCCCGCGAACATCTCCCTCTTGGATCCTATGTTCAAGACCCTGAATCGAGATCCGAAGACCGATCTATCGAACCCCAAGACCTCGGATCCCAGCCCCGCCATGTGTGACCCTTTTCCGATCCTATATTTTATAAATGCTATGTATCTTGGTGCATATTAAATCTATTCATCTATTCATGCTTGCATACATCGCATCATGTGGTTTTGGGGCATTATGCCGATTCACCTTATAATTAAATATGGATATCATATCCGAGCGATTCTAGTCTTATTTTGGCTCCATTTAAATTTGTGTAGCGAACCGATTACATATTTTGCCTTGTTAAAACAACATTTAAATTGCGGGGTATCTAAACAACATGAACCTATTAATTAATTGTTGCGACCCCGGTTTCGCTTAATATTGCCTAATTGCATCGCACCTTTGCCATGTCATGCATCATACATGACATGGTCTCGAGGGGGAATACCAGGATGGGTATGTTTGGTGGTAGTGTCAGGTTGGTTCCGCATAGGTCTTTCTTATCTCTTTCTGATAGCCGACAATTATATCAAGTCTCTATTGGTTGTATAGTTCATGCTGCGCTACCGCTTCAGTCCACCATACCTATGTAGGCGAGACCGCCGAATTCTAAGGCTTGCCATGTACTGGCCTTAGTACTGACCGCTCTCTTTTTTCTTTGCCCTTTTCCGGCACCCCTTTTATTTAAGCAGGTTTTGAGATCGACATCGTTAGAAGGGTTACCCTTTTGGCTTGGCCTGGGCATGGTTATGGACGCCATTGGTTATTCTTTAGGGCTCTTAGCTCAATTTGCATCCTATCCGTACTCGGATGTCTATCGTTTTTAAGGTGATTTAGATCTTTGAACCGTATATCTTTATTCTTGACTCTTTGAGTCATTGTTGTATATATTTTTTCTGTGGGTTCCATCATGGACTATTGTATATTGATATTACTTCATTTTCCACCTGCACGAAAGCGCCTGGTGGGCACCTTTGAATCGTTTCTATGCGGGTTTGGTGGGAATCGCTAAAACTTGCATAGGGCCGATCTGAGGGTGTTACAGCTGTCCTTTCTTATTTCCTTGTCACTCTAGGGCGAGCAACATCCAAGCTTGGGGGAGTTGATAGCTGTGAGATTCGACACATTTTTAATGGTTTTTATTGATGGTTTCGTTTGGATTTGATGGTTTTGCAGCTTTACCTAACGCTAATAATTTGGTATCAAAGAAAACTTGGTTTTTAATATGTGTTTTAGGTTCTGAACATCAACAGAGGGTTTTAACAGCAAAAACACAATATTCAAACGAAAACAAGAAAGTCTCTTTTTGGAAGCAATCGAGGGAGGCATACAGTAACTTTAACGAGCAACTATACGGGGGGAATAATTTCTACGGTCGTATAGATCCCGCCGTATAGTTTCTATCAGCTTCGTCTTGTTAAAAGGGACAACTTTCATGAAGAGGCCAAGGTCGAAAACAGAACGCAGCAGCCGTCATCCCATCCAGAAGAGAGAAAGAAGAGATCCAAAGAAGGAGAAGATGTTCTTCATCTCGCTCCACGATCTTCGACCTCCTAATCACCACACCCCCATATCCATTACTTGTACTTGAGAGAGACAGAGAGAGAGAGAGAGAGAGAGAGAGATATTTCCACCTTGCAAGATTAGGGTCTGAGACTGTTATTCCCATCTTGAATTGTGTTGGATTTATTTCTATTCTTATTGTGGATCTCCACGGTAATATCATAAGAACTCCCTTTATTTAATTATATTGATGATGCTTTCATCTCTCATGTGTGAGTAAGTTCCCTTGGGCGTGGGAGATGTAAGGGATTGGTGAGATGTGATGTGCCTATATAATTTCCATTAATTTTGTGGTAGATTTTAATTACTATATTATGTGTGCTTGACTATCTGTGGGATGCCTAATGCTTGCTGTCCAATTAATGGCCTAGACAAAATGATGTTTTGTTCTACATAGATAGGATCTTTTTCGCTAGCAGACCGGCGACCCCCGAGTGACACGGGGATATCAATGGGAAACTAGTTTGACTCGAGGATCATGAGGAACCACTGTGCTTATTGCATTAGTTCGATCCTAGGAGCTTAATTTATAAGCAACCTAAAGGATCTTAATCGTCTAGTGACTGACCATGGTTTTGGTAACAGGATAGTAGGATTATTGAAGTTGAGATGAAATCTACCAAGAGGAGTTCCAGCTAATTATGGGTTGCTCGCCTACATACATACTTATAATATTATAATTGTTACACTTATCACTCATCCACCTAGCGCATTCACTATAACCATGAACTGAATCTCCCTATGCGTATTTTGTCATCTGTATAAAACGACAAACAAATCGTTCTTTACTTTTATGCTTTTTATTTTTGAAGTTTATATTTTAGTTTTATTTAAATACATTCCTTTAATCCAAATTCTACTCTTATTTCAACACTTGTAGTTAATTCACTCGAAGACCTGTGACAACTTTGAGTGTGACAGAGACTTCGCCCGTAAACACTTACCTTTGGGATCCCTGTGGGATCGACAACTTAACTTTCGAACTAGCTACAAATGATATGTGCACTTGCAGCCATCAGTGGACAAACCTCTCTGAATGACGCGCCTGACTCCACGACTTTTTGAAGGTGACCCTTGAGAAACTCTCATTCCTTGGAGCTTTATATCCTGTGAGACCCCGTGCTAGCCACGGTGGTGCGGTAATAAGTTTGAACTCCTGGTGGTTTTGGATCTTGTGCTTCACGCATGTCTTGCCATTTGGTTTTCTCTTAGAAATGTCTTCTCTAAAAAAACTATACCCACTTGAGTTCCCTCACATACACCATGCGAGCGGGGGGCTAGGCATGGTGTCTGTCACCGAGTCACTCCTCGGCTTCATCAGAGCTTAAAGTGTTGAGCTCTAAACTTACGGACTCGTTCCGGCTGTAAGTTACCTCACCTATTGTCTCTGGTACTTGTGTCCCTCGCGTGGCGCATGTATAGAGCCCCAGCGGTACACGCATTTGCCCTATGATCCTCTCTTGGTAAGGTCTACGAGGCTTCTCATGAGGGAACATTCCACTCACCCACGCTCCTGGATCTCAAAAAAGAAAAATAACATCTTTGTGATGTCTCATGAGGCTCTGCTCCTCCGCGGCCCAAGCTCTCATGACCTAAAGCATTGAGCTCTGACCTCAAGGACCAGATACGATGACGAGTCTCCTCACACATGGTTCCTAATACTTAAAATACATCCCCAGAGGCGATGGCTCATGAGGCTCTTCTCCTCCCGGCACAAGCTCTCAGAACCTAAAGCGTCGAGCTCTGAACTCACGGACCGGGTCCGGCAATGAGTCAGCTCACCCACGGTTCCTGATATTTAAGAAACACTCGTCTGAAACCCACAAGACCCTCGAGGAGAGGGCTGGCGGGAGAAGCATCAGTACTATGTCTTTCTCCTCGAGAGGCTTACAGGGTGACCCTGGAGACAAACACTCTCCAGCGTCCAGAACTTTGCAGGACCTAGAGTGTCGAGCTCTGAACTTATGGGTCAGTTTTGGCAGTAAGTTACCTCACCTATAGTTCCTAGCACTCAAAAACACTTCACATAGGTGCATTTCAGGACTCTAGCAACACGCGTTTTCGTGCTATGACCATCCCCTCGGGAGGTCCCAGGAAAGGCATGCAAGACGGATTCTCTTGGAGGCCCTAACACTACTTACGGCTTGAGAAGATCCACCACTGGACTACCGCGCCTACAGTTAGGCGCTATCCTTACAGTACTCCACCAGGAGATCTATAGAGTAGCTCATGAGGTAACACCGTCTACGGGCCTATACATCGGCGGCTACCCCAGGGCTCGTTCCCCTCTCCATGAGAGGTGGATAGCACTATCGCCCTCGTGACCAAGAAACAACAGCGTACCTAGAACCTCGTGAGGCTGGACCACCACTCGAGATGCAAACCCCGGGGCCAGTGTCTGATTCCTTCACAATGGCGCGCTATGGAACCCCTCATCAGGGGGACTCGCCAATCCATTGCGTCAAAAAGCCATGGAAAAGGCACCAGAACAACATAAAGTCCTCCGCAAGAACCGTGGGCTACACCCCATAAGCGCAAAGCTCCCTGCAAGCTGATCGAGCAAAGCCTTCTAAGCGATGGCCCAGGCCTCTGGCAAGAGGAACTCTGTGCAGGTGGCGCCCCCCGGGCACTGTATCTAGGAATCTCCTCATCATGCGCTATCCTTACAAGCCTCACCTCGCAAGGATGCCGCTCCCGGACAATCAATCCCTTGACAGGCACGCTCGAAGGCTCACGAGGCCCGTCCCCGGGAAAGAAAGGCACAGGCAATCGCCACCATCTCTACTGAGCAGACGCCTCACCATGGTCACACGACAAAAACTCCAAGCATCACAACAAACATGCAGAGGAATTCAACCAATCTAGGGGTCCACACGGAGGAATTCATCACAAGTCATGCTTACAAGGCAAAAGGACGACAAATACTATGGCATCGCATCTCCGCTAGTGAGGGCCCGTGCCCCCCTTGGTGGCGCCACGGAGGTTACCCCTCTCAAGCCTCCCGGAGGTGAGGAGGATAGTTGACGCGACACATTTGGGTGTCAAACACCAAGATGGAAAAGTCTCCCCTGCCGGATGTTGGAGATATGCCCTAGAGGCAATAATAAATGTAGTTATTATTATATCTTTGTGTTTATGATAAATGTTTACATTCATGCTATAACAGTATTAACCAGAAACATTAATACTTGTGTGATTTGTAAACTAAATTAGAGTCCCTAGTAAAGCCTCTTTATAATGCTAGCTTGTTGATTAATAGATGATCATGGTTTCTTGATCATGAACATTTGAGATGTTGTTAATAACAAGGTCATATCATTAGGAGAATGATATGATGGACATACTCCTATAGATAAGCGTAGCATAAAGATAAAGTCATTTTTAATAAGTTCAATTGCTATAAGCTTTCTGATACATAGTAACCTAATTCCTTCGACCATGAGATCATGCTTATCACCATCAATGGAAGAATGCTTTGATGACATCAAACACCACACCATAACTGGGTGGCTATAAAGGTGGCATTGAGTGTTCGGAAAGTATGGGTTGAGACACATGGATCAAGAGTGGGATTTGTCCATCCATACGACGGATAGATATACTCTGGGCCCTCTTGGTGGAATGTCATCCAATTATCTTGCAAGCATATGCCTGGCTCACAAGGGATCACATATCACGGGAACGAGAAAAGAGTACTTATCGGTAACGAGGTTGAACTAGGTATGCAGAGATACCGATGATCAAAACCTCGGATAAGTAAACTATCATGAGACAAAGGGAAATTGGTATCGTATGTAAGTGGTTCATTCGATCGCAAAGTAATCGTAGAAATATGTGGGAGCCATATGAATTTCCAGATTCCTCTATTGGTTATTGTTCGGAGAAGTGTCTCGATCATGTCCGCATAATTCACGAACCGTAGGGAGACACACTTAAGGATTCGATGTTGTTGAGTAGTTATGGAATGATGAGTAAGAGACCGAATGTTGTTCAGAGTCTAGGATGGGATCCGGGATATCACGAGGAGATCCGGAATGGTCTGGAGAATAAGATTGATATAAGGAAAGTCATGTTTCGGAGTCGGGGAATGATTCCGGTGTTTTCATCGGGAATGTTCTAGAAGGTTCCGAAAGGTCCGGCACTCCGGAGGGGAAGGGTACATGAATGTGTCATGACAATGTGGAATGGTTGCATCATGTACTAGGTATCATGGCTGGGCAAAATAAAGGGAGAAATCAAATCCTGGTTTGAAAAGTCAGACGCCAAATTGAAAAGTCAAACGGCAAGTTTGCTTGGTGGAGGGAGAGTAGGAAACCTACTTGGGAGGAAGTCCTCCTCCCTCCACCCGCCAGCCAAGGAGTCCGAGTTGGGGGAGGACTCCCTCCTCCCAACTGGCACCCTCCCACCTATAAAAGAAGGGGCAGGGGTGCCCCTCTTCCCTACACCTAAAACCCTAGCTCATGCGCGCCTCCGCCTCCAAGTGCAGCCGCCGCCTAGGGTTTCCCCTCCAACTCGGCGACTTGGGGCTTACCCAAGCCCTAGAAACCGGCCACACCCTCCCCTTGGTGCCCTCTAAACCCTAGATCACCAAGGCCTCTCTCATAGTCCACCATACTCGCTCCGGGTTAAGGCGAAGCCCTGCGAGATCTCCCCTCTACTGCCGGTACCAAGCCGTCGTGCTGCCGGAATCGCGAGGAGAGTGCTACAACCTTCGCTGCTTGCTGGAACAAGGGAGAGGAAGGTCTTCATCAAGTACCAAACGTGTGACCGACTGCGGAAGCGCTACAGGAACGCAGCGCCGGAAGGATCATATACGCGATCTTGAGATCGGCAAGAGTACGACTACATCACCCACAAGAATCTGCTCTCGTTAACCGCTTTGGAATCTTCGAGGGTGAGTTCCTCTATCGACTCGTTGCTACAATCTAGTAGATAGATCTTGTCTTGTTTGTTTGCATGCGGTAGAAAATTTTTGTTTTCCATGCTACGAACCCCTACACCGGCATACCGAAACCTCAGCATGAAGTCGCAGCAAATGCGGTGCTCGGTGCGGAATCGACGCCAGCCACCAGAGAGGAACTTCTCGCTCCACGGAAGGTGTCGACATGCACCGCCCAATTCTCGTGCCCGCCAGAGTGGCGCAGCTGCACTTCCGGGGGGAGATTGTCCGCGGCCCCGAGAATGAAAAGCTCGGGGAGCCTTACCCTCATGAACCAGTCCAGGTCGTAGAGGATGACGATGAAGTCGATGACCCAGACGAGATTGGGGTCGTCTTCTATTTTGATCACCTCGGGAGGGGCAGCCGTGGCGATGGGAAAGGAGGGCCCGGGTTTAGCTCCGGACCTGTCGTCGCGCCCCCCGCGGCGACCCTGGTTGCTCCCACGAGTGAGGATGCACCCATGCCTGATGGGAGTTTCCCTGGCAGCCACTTCCACTTCCACGGGCGCAGTAGCGACAAGGGCAGTGCCCCAGCCACCACGCCTACCTCGACCGCTCCCGCACGGGTGACCACGACCACGCTTCACTGGGAGGCTTCCTCCATTTCAATCAGCGCTGGGGCCACCTCCACCTCGACTATCATGTCCTCGCAGGTCTCGTTGAGGGGAAGGTACGGGGACGCCATGGAAGAGGGCAGAGCTTTGGCTCAGAAACGCGAAGGGGATAAAGGGGAAACGAAGGCGTGGACGTGAGAATATTCCCTGCCTACACCCCAATTTAACCTGGCCAGATGAAAAGATGCATCACTGCACCGCACACGTGGTATTAACCGCAAGTCCCCACGCGTCGTGGCATCGTGGGAACTGCTCTCGGATCAGGAATAGTGAGTCCAATATTTGCGAACGCGTAGCTGGTTGGGCTTCACGGCTAGGATTCAAGCATGTCATGTCCTTGTGGACCGAGCAGGCATAGGGACCCATCAACCATCTAGGGCCGCTTGCCCCTTCGATCCCACCAAGGGACACGTGCGAGCAAAGCACCCGGGGTCTACTATCAGGGCCCTGACAACCGGGATGCCATGTCCCCATGGTTGATGAGTCTAGCGCCAGGAGTGTCGCCCCCCCCCCCTTAAGAGGCAGCGTCGCTCTAGAGACGGCCTGACCACGCGATACCTCGTGAGGCCCCTGTTCCTCGCGAGGGTGCAACCTACGAAGGGCGCTTCTCGTGTAGAGGCCCTACGGTCTTGTGTTTTGTGTCCAGGGGCTTCGGATATTTCAAAGAGCCCTAGGGGCAGAATGGTAACACCTTTGGTCAAGGTGCGAGCCAGGTTCCGACAAGGTTCTTTGTGGCGCCACAGCCCCAGTACACCTCGGTAAAGCAAGGCCTAATCTGGCTTATTTTCTGCTAGGAGAGGACAGACGACCTCACAGCGGAAGGCTCTTCCCCATGCCATTTTGGTGTAAGAAAAGGAAAGCACAGAGTGAGGGATGGAGACAAACGTTGCCAAATGTAGCATCCCATTTGTCTAACAACTGTAATGCTACTTGGTCTAGTAATATAATGGCTACTTCATATATACAATCGTTGCATCATCATTATATCATGCTCATGTCATCATGCCACCTTGCATTTGAGCATCATGTAAAACCATTTTTGTGTTGGTTCTTCTCTCATATGCATTGTAAATTGTATTTGCCTCTTGATATTGTATTTGGTTCTTGATATATTGTCTAAATGCCCAAGTTGAGTTGGGGGCATATCTTTTATTGACTCCACCAACCTTTCTTTTCACCACTTTATAATTCCACCATCCCATTATCCATGAACTTGTATTTTATTTTCTTTTGGTATTTAATCTAGATCATGGGAGATAGGATGGATCCAAATCTATAAATTCTTTTGCTTGGCCTTTATTCCACTTTGGGAATGCATAAGAATAATGCCATGTAAATATTATTGTTTTCACAAGAATAAGCATGGCATTAACTATTTTGCATGGGCCATGCAACCATATCCATATTTTTGCCTCCTTTGTTTTTATTTGGTCTTTTTGAATGAATCATCCATCCCCCTCTCTACCACTCTTTTGGCTTGATTTGGTATGATCTTGCTAAAATCCACCACCACATCTATATCCCTCTCTTCCACTCCTTTTTGTTGATCTTGTTGAGTTTGCTAAACCCCACACCTCTTCCACCCAATCTTGTATGATCTAGCTTGATGCATGCAAAAACCCTAAACCCCTTGGTTGGTCTTGCCTTGGCCATGCTCTAACCCTAAACACCCTCACCACCTTTTTATCTCTCTACTCCTTTGGCTAGAACTTGTTTGATCTTTGCTTGATCTTGCTTGGTATTGTCAAAAACACCCAACCTCACCTCTCTCACCTCACCCCCTCTCTCAAAACCCTACCCGAGCCACCCCTCTCTAGCTAACCCTAGCTACCCACACCCTCTCTCTCGGCCTCTCTCACTTCCTCTATGCCATGCAGGCCCCACCCAGCTACCTACCACCCCAACCATACCCAAAAACCCTAACCCGAGCCTACTCCATCCAACCCTAGCTCCATGCCACACCCCCTCTCTCTCTCTAGCTACCTCTCCCTGCCATGCGGCCCCACGAGCCGAGCCTGGCCTCACCCCTCTGCTGGCCCCCTCTTGCAGCCTCTGCCTAGCCTCCCCATGACGAGCACATGAGGGAGAAGGACAAAGGTGGCCGAAGCCACCTTTATCTCCAACCTGATTCCCCACTTCCCCATGGCACCACCTCCCTCTGGCTCGCCCTTATCTGCTCCCACCCCTCTCTGCCTCGCCAGATCCATCCCCAGAGCCCCCCAGGGCCCTGCCTCTCCTACCTTCCTGCTCCACCGCCACCAGCTACTCTCATCGCCGGCCACCGCCAGGAGCTCGTCGCCTGCGTCGATCCAAGGAGCGCAGGCGGGCAGGAGGTGATCGAGGAGGACGAGGAGGTCCCCTGCAGCGGCCCTATACACGCCGTCGAGGAGGAGGAGGACCAGGAGCGCCAGGACCGGCGCCGCCCGACGAAAACCCTAGCCCGCCAGAGCGTCTGCGTCGTCGATGATCCGCTACGCCCCCGCCCGATCCAACACCGCCGACCACCTCACGGTGAGCCAACCTCCCTCCTAGACATCCTCGCGGCCACCGTTGTTTCCTGGACACGCCGATCGTTGCGTCGAGCACGCTCGGTGCACCGACGAGCGCGCGCGTCTGCTCGCTCCCACGTCGCGCAAACCCTACCTAGCCTGCGCCCGCTCCTCTGTCAACAACCCCCACCTAGCCCAGTGGGCGCCGCGTCTGCGCGCGCGCCCCACGTCGCGGGTTCGAGCCCCGCCTCGCCGCGCCGTTCATGTCATTCCGTCAGATGCGTGGGAGATGATCCACAGTACCGCGGCGCCATTTTACCGTAAACCCCCTACCTTTTTATCCCGTCAACCCGCAGTACAGCGTGGCCCGCTAGTCAGCCTCCCTGTCCTTTTTACAAAGAGCCCCCCGTAGAACCTCAGCCGGAACCCGCGCTCCTCTAGGCCCACATGTCGGCCTTCCGTGGCGCTTTTGCAAACAAATCCCGGAGTTTTGTACTCCTCAACCCGCAGTCCCCGGATCCACCACGTGTCGACCACCAGCTGGCCGTGCGCGCAGTGGACCCGCGAGACCGCCAGTCCCACCCGTCAGTCGCATAGGCTAGGGTAGCTCGCAGTGAGAAAAATTTTCTGCGCGCTGTGTGTCCTAGTCAGCCTGGCCCCACTTGTCAGTGACCGTGGCTAGATGATCCTGAGTAACAAAATGATTTCTATTATCTGTTTTAATTCAAACCTTTTCACATTTATTTCAAATTCAAATTCAAATCAGTATTTAAATAACTTTTAAAATATGAATTCAAATATTACAAATAATATATGTTTTCAAATCAGAAAAATGTGAGGAATTCAAATATGCAATCCAAAATACATTTTGCACCCTTAAAATTTCAAGTTGATTTAAATTACAATAAAATGCCCTTTTACCTTATTTAGTTAATAACTTTTGTTTTATAACTCCAAATTTGACAAATGATATGTCTAAAATGATCAGCTCGACGAGACCTTTCTGTTTACGCATTCCATGTTTTGAATTGCAGCATGCATAATATAAATATAAAGTATACAGCAACTAATATGAGGATAAAATGTGACCAAAACTCAATAAAATGCTTATTTCTTGTATTCCACACCTCACCCATGCCATGCTACTTTATTGCCATGCAAATTGTGCATCATTCATCATGGCATGGTTGTTTGCTTGTCGCATCTTATTCATATGCTTGTGCACTTTATTTATGTTGGCCCTTGTTTGTTTGGTTCTTCTTCAAATAGAAGCTGAGCAGGGGATATATCAAGAAACCCAGGAGCACTACCCAGATCCTTCTCTCGCTTCAACTGAGCTGCCAGGCAAGCACTACCACATGCTTGCATACATATAGTACCTACTGCCTCTATCTTATCCTTGCATCATTGAGTCGCGATTGCATTAAACTGAATCCCAAGTATTGCATAGCCTTTACTTTTAAACCCCACCGAAGCTTGTTCCTCCATCCCATGAGCCATTACTACAGGAGTTGTTTGAGCCATGCGAGTCGTAGAACAGCATGTGTAGGGTATGTGAGTGTCTGATGGATAACGAGGTACCTAAACAACTTAACCTGAGTAGTATGGGATAACTAATGAAACTGGCACCGGTGAGCAATATCTGCTATTTGGTTTTTCATGCTCACTTGTGTCCCGTAGGACCCCGAGTACTTGATTCCTGTTCCTTGAATATTCGCGCTATCCACATCCGGGAGGATTATGGGACCCCCCTGAGCCAGAGCTTGATTCATTCTTATTTCTTGGGGCCACAAACTAGTTTGAGGTTTTATTTACTATCCTGTACTTATGCCATGCTTTACTGCTTTATTTAAAATTTTGCGAGGTACTGCACCTGTACTGTTTAGGTCAGCGGAGTGTTTTCGCGGTATCAACAAGCCCAGTCACATTTTCGGGTTCCTAGTCATTTACAGCCATTGACGCAAACCTTGAGTCCGTCTCGAAGTCAGCTAACTTCGTTGCGGGTATACTTAATGGGATGGCCCCCTGAAATATTTCTGAATCTTGTGATTGCTTTGTCATGAAGGCCTCGTTGGGTTTTGATTTGGTTTTTCCGAGGTTGATCGAGTGTGTGTTGCTATTTGTGCACCCCTGCAGGGTAAAACTTTCTGAAAGCCGTGTTCGCGGTTATGGACGACTTGGAGCACAGTTTCTCGATCATAGACAAGTATAACTAAAGTACCGCTTTTAAGTTGACTAAGTAACTGACTAGTAAATAGTGCAACCCTCATGGAATGGATAATAAAACTGCCAACGGATGGAGGGGTTGTTCGTCCGCTTCCTCGTTGGTAAGCGAGGAGGAGGATGGATTTGTTGATATTACTGTTATAACTATTGTCAATAATTCACGGACATCCGTCTATCTTTGGTTAGGAGGATGGTTAGCGCGTATCTATAGAATTGTTAGGGTTTATCTTTTGCTGCAATTGCATCACCCCAGGTTGTGTCACCTTTAGAGGCATAAAGACTTGCTGAGTACCCCTAGGGTCTCACACGATAAATTATTTGATTCAGATGAACAGGTACACTCTCAAGATGGATACTGGGTGGAGGAGATGGACGATGTGGGCAACGATCATTCGGTGTAGAGATTCCGGGAACGGGGATCCGTGAGATCTGTGGGCGGGATGTGTTTATTTATGGGGCATCTTATGCCGATTTGCTTCTTATCCGTACTCGGATCTTGTTTGCCGCTTCCGCCTGATACTCTGATGTTTGATGTATGAGGAGATATCCTAAACTATTATATCTATCTGGGATATTTGGATCTTGCCGTATGGCGTTGCAATATTTCTATTTCTTTTAGATGGAATGGCTCTGATGTACTGTTGTATGGTGGCTTGCATACATACTCATTTGTGTATGTAGTTGATCCCTTCGCCTGCCGATTACGCCGCCCGTTCTTGTCCCGCTGTTTGGAAATGGTTGGGACGGCCAAAAGGTCTACCTGTGAGTGGCATTTGGGCACCACCGTACTATTTCAACCATTTCCGCTCATCCAGGCTTGTAACTAGGAGCGTAATTCACCGAGGTAGTTACAATTGGTATCAGAGCCATCCCGCCCTTCAGGGTCTCAGCCAAATGGTCGTTGTCTGTCTAGCAAATATTTTTGGTAGCTATGTATACTAGGGAAAAACAAAACCCGAGAGTAGGACTGCTTCCACTTTTCTTCTTACCCACCCACCCACCCTTTTCTGGTAAGGAAGTGTAACGTTTTCAATCCTCTTCTTAAAAGTTCAAACTAGGATTCACGTGTTCTGGGTTTCCGTAGTACCATAGGTTGTGTGTGTGTGTGTGTAATTCCTTGTCTATCTGTTGCATCCAAGTTGATATCACAATCGGCCTTTTGGTTATCAACTGTTGGTACATTCCATACCGACAGGCTTTTGCAAACCGACGCGATCTATCTGATTCGTTGTATACCGCCGCGATCTGTCTTACTCTTGGTTATCCGACGTTGTCTTGTTTGGGGTGTTCGTTTCCGTAGTTTCTAATCTTTAGGTTCATCGTGAGAAGAAGGGGTTAGGATATGTGTTCTACTTATTCATGTGCGGAGTAATGCTTTGAGTGCGGGATGGAGTCGCGACCATACCACTACTCTTATCATTCACTTTTGTATATTGAATTGGTAAAGTCACTAATCTTGATTCGTTAAGTGATTTTGCGCATCTACTGGATGGCACCACCACGCCGTTCTGATGAGGACATACCACCTGAACTGGGGGCCGCGTTGTCAAACATCGCCAATGCCTTGGCAGCAATGCAGCAGAACCAGCAGCGTTTTGAAGAGAGTGTTCGGAGGAATGAGTTTGCTCCGCTACCTCCACCTCCCAAGCGAGGAGACATCAAAAAGCTTCCTGAAGTTCAACCCACGCCAATTTGATGTGTCCGATCAACCACTTGATGCTGATGATTGGTTGCGTGAGATGTCAAGGTTACTGGCAACTGCTGATGTTCCTGAGCAAGAATGGGTAAAGTGTGCTACTCACCTTCTGAAGGGAGATGCAGCTCTCTAGTGGGAGAATTACCTGAAGGCAAACTGCATTGGTTTTCAGCCTACTTGGGAACAGTTCACTGGAGCGTTCAAAGAGCAGTATCTGTCAGAAATTGTCATGGAGAGGATGAAGGAAGTGTTTCTCAACCTCAAGCAGGGAAATGACAATGTCAATACCTACATCAGGAACTTCATGAACCTTTCTCGTTATGGTGGCGATGAGATCTCTGATGACAAGAAGAAGCAAAAGAGGTTCCGGCAAGGGCTCAATGCATCGATTAAATATGCAATCACACATGCAAGGCCGGCGTCTTTTCTAGAACTTCAGCATACAGCTCTACAGGAAGAAGCGAGTAAGAAAGTGTTTGAGGAGTCAAAGAAACACAACCGTGATGCAGCAAGCTCTTCAGCTATGTCAGCTCCCTCTAAGCGTCGTGTCTGGGTTCCTAACACCCCACCGTCGCTCCCGGCTCCACCAAGACCTGCAAGCTACGCGGCAAGGCCAACAAACTTCCTCACTGCTGCTCCTAGGGGCTACAACCACCACTACCCTGGAGCGCCTGGCGGAGTCCCTGGCTACGTTGCTCCACGTCCACCTGGTGCTTGTTACATTTGTGGAGACACTGGGCATCAAAACTGGAACTGTCCGATGAAAAACAAAGCTCTTCCTCCACCACCTCCAAGACCTGCGGCAAGCTCTCCTTTGGTTCGTGCACCACCACCTCGGGCTCTCAACATCAACACCAAGCCCGGGTCTATTGTTGCTCGTGCCAACTGTGTCAACGCCGCTCAAGCTGAGCATAAACCTGGAGTTGTGATGGGTATGATTCCCGTTAACTCAGTCCCTGCACGAGTTTTGTTTGATTCTGGTGCATCGCATTCGTTTGTTTCTCACAAGTTTGCAAATGAAAATGAGTTAGCTATGGATCCTCTCCTTAAGCGGTTAATGGTCCTTTCTCCTGGAGCAACAATGGCAGCTGCTAAAATCAGCCATGGCAATCAAATTGAGATTGGTGGCTCTTCGTTCTCGGCATCCTTAATTGTTCTGGGCAATTCTGACATTGATGTCATCTTGGGCATGGATTGGTTGACAGCAAATGCAGTTGTGATTGATTGTGCTGAACGCTCGGTTTCTCTGAAGATTCCTGAAGGCCATATAGTCTTTTCTCCAAGTCTGACTCCTGCTATCCAGCTTTTCTCTTTGGCGGCTCTGAATGATGATGCTATGGAAGCTATTCAGAGTGTTCCGGTGTTCTGTGAGTTCCCGGATATCTTTCCGGAAGAGTTGCCAGGTATGCCTCCGGATCGTGAGGTTGAGTTTGTAATTGAGCTTGAACCTGGAACGGCTCCTATCTCTAAGCGGCCTTATAAAATGGGGCCTGCTGGCTGAACTCAAATGTCAGCTTGATGAACAAGAGAAGTTGGGTTTCATTCAACACAGTACTTCTTCTTGGGGTAGCCCAACAATCTTTGTGAAGAAGCGAGACAAGACTGATAGACTTTGTGTTGACTATCGGGCTCTCAATTCTAAAACCATCAAGAATAAATATCCCCTTCCGCGGATTAATGATCTCTTCGATCAGCTAGCTGGAGCTGTGGTGTTCTCTAAGCTTGATTTGAGAAGTGGTTATCATCAAATCAAGATTCGCAAGGAAGATGTTCCTAAAACAGCTTTCACCACCCGCTATGGCCTGTATGAGTACACGGTCATGTCCTTCGGTCTCACCAACGCACCTGCTACCTTCTCGAGGCTCATGAACTCGGTTTTCATGGAGTATCTTGATAAGTTCATTGTGGTCTATCTGGATGACATCCTAGTCTATTCTAAGTCAAAGGAAGAGCATGAAGAACACCTTCGGTGTGTCCTAAACAAGCTTCGTGAGAACCGCTTGTATGCAAAGTTCTCCAAGTGTGAGTTTTGGTTGCCTCAAGTAACCTATCTTGGTCACGTCATCTCTGCCAAGGGCATTGCAGTCAACCCGGAAACTGTGAAGACAATTGTTGAATGGCTTCCTCCTGTAAATGTCAAAGAAGTGCGGAGCTTCCTTGGTTTGGCTAGTTATTGCCGTCGCTTCGTTCAGAACTTTTCGAAGATAGCGAAGCCTCTTACCGATCTCCTCAAGAAAGGCAAGAAATACCTTTGGACTCCTGCATGTCAAGCAAGCTTTGAGACACTCAAAGAGAAGCTCACTTCCACACCAGTCTTGGTTCCTCCGGACACATCTAAGCCTTTACAGATATTCTTTGACGCCTCTTTGCAAGGATTGGGTGCGGTCCTTATGCAAGAAAAACAAGTTGTTGCTTATGCCTCTCGACAGTTGAAGACGCATGAGATCAACTATCCTACACATGACCTCGAGCTCGCAGCAGTTGTCTTTGCTTTGAAACTATGGAGGCACTACTTGCTTGGCAACCGTTGTGAGATCTTTTCTGATCACAAGAGTCTGAAGTATATTTTCACTCAGCTTGATCTCAACCTTCGGCAGAGGAGGTGGATTGAAGCAATCAATGACTTCGATTTGACAATCAACTACACTCCGGGCAAAGCTAATGTCATGGCCGATGCTCTCAGCCGCAAAGCTTATGTCAATAACCTCATGATGGAAGAACAACAGCCTCTCTTGTGCGAGGAATTCCGTCAGCTCAACCTTGAAATTGTGGAACAAGGGTATCTCCTGAACCTTCTGGCTACTCCTCTCTTGGAAGAAAAGGTTCGCTCCTTTCAGCGTGGTGATCCGCACACCAAAAAGATCATCTCAAAACTTCAGCTTCCGAAGTATGAGTCCTTCCACGTCGATGATCAAGGCACGCTTTTCTTTGAACACCGGATGTTTGTTCCGAACTACCCGGGTTTGAGAGAGCAAGTTCTCAAGGAGGCGCATGATTCTGTTCTTTCTATCCACCCTGGCAGCACAAAGATGTACATGGACTTGAAAACACAATATTGGTGGCCGGGATTGAAACGATATTGTGCCAAGTATGTCTCGAAGTGTGATGTCTGCCGCAGAGTGAAAGCTGTCCATCAGAAACCTTACGGTCTTCTACAGCCATTGAAACCCCCGGAATGGAAATGGGAGAAAGTAGAGATGGACTTCATCACTGGTTTTCCAAGGTCACAGAAGGGCAACAATGCAATCTTTGTTGTCATTGACAGGCTTTCTAAAGTGGCTCACTTCTTCACCGTCAAGGAAACAATTTCTGGAATTCAGTTGGCTGAGCTCTATATCAACAGAATAATATCTCTGTATGGGGTTCCTCTTGAGATCAGTTCAGATCGTGGAAGCATCTTCACTTCCAAGTTCTGGGAAAGTTTCCAAAATGCTTTGGGAACAAAATTGAACTTTAGCACAGCTTACCACCCTCAGTCGCAAGGACAAGTTGAAAGGATCAATCAGATTCTGGAGGATATGCTTCGTACTTGCGTCATCTCTTTTGGCATGAAGTGGGGAGAATGTCTTCCTTATGCTGAATTCTCTTACAACAACAGCTTCTAGAAAAGTCTGAAGATGGCACCTTTTGAGGCTCTCTATGGCCGCAAATGCAGAACTCCGATTGGTTGGTCGGGTGCAGGAGAAAGAATATGGTTTGGCCCTGACATTGTAACCCAAGCGGAGGAGAAGGTGCACATCATTCTTGAAAATCTGATGATTGCTCAAAGTCTCCAGAAGAGCAATTATGACAGAAAGCACACGGACATGGTGTATGTCCCTGGTGATCTCGTTTACCTTCGTGTCACTCCCATGAAAGGCACGCACCATTTTGGTATCAAAGGGAAGCTGGCTCCTAGATACATCGGTCCTTTCAAAATTCGTGGAAGAAGAGGAGAAGTTGCTTATGCTCTTGAGCTCCCGGAAAAACTCAAGGTCCATGATGTTTTCCACATCTCTCAACTCAAGAAGTGCTTCAAGGATCCCGGCAGGACCGTGGATCATGAGCTTATCAATCTCCAAGAAGACCTGTCTTATCAAGAACACCCCATAAAAATCCTTTAAGTCGCAGAAAGAAGGACTCGCAACAAGTCCATCAAGTTCTGCAAGGTGCAGTGGTCGCACCATTCTGTTGACGAAGCCACTTGGGAGCGTGAAGATGAGCTCCGTGCCAACTATCCTACCCTCTTCGAGTCTTCTTCTTCTTCCTACAATCTCGGGGCGAGATTCCTGTTTAGTGGGGGAGAGTTGTAGCATCCCATTTGTCTAACAACTGTAATGCTACTTGGTCTAGTAATATAATGGCTACTTCATATATACAATTGTTGCATCATCATTATATCATGCTCATGTCATCATGCCACCTTGCATTTGAGCATCATGTAAAACCCTTTTTGTGTTGGTTCTTCTCTCATATGCATTGTAAATTGTATTTGCCTCTTGATATTGTATTTGGTTCTTGATATATTGTCTAAATGCCCAAGTTGAGTTGGGGGCATATCTTTTATTGACTCCACCAACCTTTCTTTTCACCACTTTATAATTCCACCATCCCATTATCCATGAGCTTGTATTTTATTTTCTTTTGGTATTTAATCTAGATCATGGGAGATAGGATGGATCCAAATCTATAAATTCTTTTGCTTGGCCTTTATTCCACTTTGGGAATGCATAAGAATAATGCCATGTAAATATTATTGTTTTCACAAGAATAAGCATGGCATTAACTATTTTGCATGGGCCATGCAACCATCTCCATATTTTTGCCTCCTTTGTTTTTATTTGGTCTTTTTGAATGAATCATCCATCCCCCTCTCTACCACTCTTTTGGCTTGATTTGGTATGATCTTGCTAAAATCCACCACCACATCTCTATCCCTCTCTTCCACTCCTTTTTGTTGATCTTGTTGAGTTTGCTAAACCCCACACCTCTTCCACCCAATCTTGTATGATCTAGCTTGATGCATGCAAAAACCCTAAACCCCTTGGTTGGTCTTGCCTTGGCCATGCTCTAACCCTAAACACCCTCACCACCTTTTTATCTCTCTACTCCTTTGACTAGAACTTGTTTGATCTTTGCTTGATCTTGCTTGGTGTAACACCCTCAGAATCGGCCCTATGCAAGTTTTAGCGAAACCCGCCAAACCCGCATAGAAACGATTCAAAGGTGCCCACCAGGCACTTTCGTGCGGGTGGAAAACGAAGTAATAACATTACACAACAGTCCTCGATGGGACCCACAGAACAGGTATATATACAACAGCGACTCCATGAGTCAAGAATACAGATATATCATATAAAGATCCAAATCACCTTGAAAATGGTAGAGCGTCCGACTACGGACAAGATGCAAATGGGGCTAAGAGCCATGAAGAATAACCAATGGCGTCCATAACCCTGCCCAGGCCAAGCCGGAAGGGTAACCCTGCTAACGGCGTCGATCTCAAAACCTGCTTAAACAAAAGGGGTGCCGGCAAAGGGAAAAGGAAAAAGAGGAGCGTCAGTACTGAGGCCAGTACACGGCGAGACTAGAATTCGGCGGTCCTCGCCTACATAGGTATGGTGGACTGGAGCGGCAGCGGCAGCATGCACTAAACAACCTATAGAGACTCGGTACAACTGTCGGCTATCAGAGAGGGATAAGAAAGAGCTATTCGGATCCTACCTGATACTACCATCAAACAAACCCATCCTGGCGTTTCCCCCTCGAGACCAAACGAGGAAGTCAACCGAGGAACTCACACCGTTGGCAGTTTTATTTATTCAGATATAGTTGCGGTATTTACTAGTCAAATATAGATAATCATCCTGATAAAATAAGCAGTGGGCCGTTTTAGTTAATCATTCCGTTGTAGTTGCGACACTTACTAGTCAGATACAATTATCATGAGATAACCCAAAACCCAGCATTTGTTGGTACTTTTATTTAGCCATTCCGTTCTAGTTGCAATACTTACTAGTCAGATACAATGGTCGCAAGCGACAACCCAAGCAAGCAATTGTTGGCAGTTTTAATTAGCCATTCCATTATAGTGAAGCTGATTACTAGTCGTTATAAAGTCAAATTTATAGCACTACTTTAGTTATAGTTGTCTATGATCGAGATACTGTGCTCCAAGTCGTCCATAACCGCGGACACGGATTTCAGAAAGTTTTACCCGGCCAGGGTGCACCAATAGCAACACACACTCGATCAACCTCGGAAAAACCAAATCAAAACCCAACGAGGCCTTCACGACAAAGCAATCACAGGATTCAGAAATATTTCAGGGGGCCACCCCTTGGAGTACACCCGCAACGAAGTTAGTTGACTCCGAGACGGACCCGAGGTTTGGGTGGACGGCTGTGAATGACTGGGAACCCAAAACTGGGCTTGTCGACACCGCGAAAACGTGTCCCGATCCTAAACAGTACAGGTGCTATCCATCGCACAATTTAAATAAAGCAGTAAAGCATGGCATAAGTACAGGATAGTAAATAAAACCTCAAACTAGTTTGTGGCCCCAAGAAATAAGAATGAATCAAACTCTGGCTCAGGGGGGTCCCATAATCCTCCCGGATGTGGATAGCGCGATAAATCAAGGAACAGGTATCAAGCACTCGGGGTCCTACGGGACACAAGTGGACGGTTAACAACCAAATAACATCTATTGCCCACCTGTGCCTCTGCTTACTTACTTCAATTTTAGTTGTTAAACAGGAATTAAAGTGAACGATAAGTAAAGCCAAGATCATCTCCAACATCAAACATGCGGCAATACTCCAACAACTGCGGCACTTGACGACACGCAACATCACTTGAGCAAGCGACTAAGACGCGCAAGTCCAACTATCTACCAAACAACAGGTAATAGGATGTGTCCAAGGCAATATAGGCTGCAAGGGATATCACGGTTACGAAAACTAGAGCAACGCAACACAGATAGCAATAGATCAACAGGAGGGAATAAATACTATAAAAGTTAGATAGGTAGAAAGGGGGAGATGCTCGCCTGAAAACATTGCCGAAGAGTCAACCGAAGATCGGGGCGAAGCTCACATCAACTCAACAGCCCAATCCGCGAAGAAGCAAAACACTAGAATAAACACCGGATGCAATATTTAATACTACGGTAGAAAATCGGGCATGATGCATGTATGATGTATGACATGGCAAAGGTGCGATGCCATTAGGCCATATTAAGCGGAACCGGGGTCCCGACAATATTTAGGTGGTTCATGTTGTTTATCTACCCCGCAAATTAAATGTTGTAATAACAGGGCAAGATAAGTTACCGGTTCGCTACACAAATTTAAATGAGGCTAATATAAGACTAGATTTGCCCGCATATGGGCCCCATATTTAATTATATGGTGAATCGGCATAATGCCACCAAACCACATGACAAGTATGCATGCATGAACAAATTAATATGCAACAGGTAATGTTATATTTATAAAATAGGGCTCGAGAAAGGGGTCACACATTAGGTTCGGCGATCTTGGTTAGGGTTCGAAGGGGTTCGGGGTTCGACAGGATCGGGGTCCGGATCTGGGGTTCGGGGTTCGATGGGCTCGGTCTCGGATAACGGAGGTAGGTCTTGTCGCATCCGGGAAGCAGGACTTGGTTCGGTGCCGGAGGCGCATCGGATTCTTCCGGGTCGGTGTCGATCTTGTCGCATTCGTGGTCTTCGGGTCCGCGTAGACGGTCATGGCGTTCAAAGTGGAGAACCCTGCGTTCTGGTGGCGATCTTGGCGTCAGGGTTCGCGGTCATCAGATCCGGGACGAAGTACTTGTCGCATCTGGGGTCTTCGGGTACGGGAGTCTCGGCGAACTTGGCGTGTCGAGGTTGGGTTTTCGGGTCCGGCGCCGTGGTCTTGCATAGTTTCCGGGTCTCGACTCGTGTCGGTCTTGTGGTCCGAGAGGGAGGGGGATGCCGTGATCGGTCTTCGAGGGTCCGAAAGGCGATCTTGGCGTCCCGGGCATCTTCGGTCCTCGGATCCGAGAGGGAGTGCTTGGTGGTTTCCGGGAAGGAGACCTTGAATCACCAGGTCCAAGAAGGCGATCTTGTTGTCCCGTGAAGTAGAAGTACATGTCTTCTCGGACTACGTCACATGTACGTCTTCGTGATCTTCGAATCGGCAATAGTCGTGGGGCTGTTCTTGGGGGTTCAAGCGACGATGATAGAAGAACTTATTGGTGGGTAGGGGAACCTTGTCTGAACTTAGGCCTGGTACACCAGCATGCATACTCACGGCACCACTATGCCGTAGCAGAGGAAGCAGAGGCCGTGGCGGACGAGCTTGACGTGGCTAGCGATGGACGCGGAGAAAAAGGGCGGCTCGGATGGGTGGCCATCAGCCGGCAGCGGGGAGTCGAGCTCAAGAGGAGGGCATAGCATGCCGACCAAACGGTGACGCAGACCCGGCGGTAGCAAGCGGGCCGGACGCGGGCCGGGGGGGGTGGCCGCAGCGCAGAGGGCGGGCTTGGAGATGTGCTTGGGGGGGAAGGAGCCAGCGCTGCAGAGGAGGTCTGGCGGCGCTCGGCTGCAGACGGAGGGCGACCCCGGCGGGTGGCGCGGACACGGTGAGGCCGAGGGCGGGGAGGAGGAGAGGCGCGGCCGCGGGCCGGAGGCGATGGGGAGAGCTCGAGGGGAGCCACGACGGCGAGGAAGAGAGGGTGGGGAGGGGAGCCGGCGAGCGCGGAGGCGGAAGAGGGCGCGGAGGAGGCTTGGCGGCGTGCCGGCGGTGCGGACCGGCGGAAGGGGAACAGAGGGAGGACGTCGGGGCGTGGGGGAAGAGAGGAGGTTGGGGAAGGAAGCGCGTCGGGTAGGGAGGTGGGGGAGAGGAGCGGGCCGGTGGGGGTGGGTCCGAGCGTGGGGACAGGTGGGTGCGGGTCCTGGGTGGGTCCCGCGGAGGGCGGTTGACCGGGTCCAGGGAGAGGGTGAGGTTAGTGGTGGGTGGGGCTGCTGCGGGTGGGCCAGGTTGTAAGAGAGAGGGGTAAGGTGGAACTGTGTGAGAAAGAGGGAGAGGGGGAAGGAAGTGGGGAATTGGTGAGGTGGCAGGGTGGGTAGGGATTTGGTCCAGGGGTGAGGTGGCGGGCTGCGGTTGGTGGGTAGGTTAGGTCTGGGTGGGGATAGGATTTAGGTTTAGACATTGACTAGGGTTTTATAATTTAATTTAAAA
This sequence comes from Avena sativa, assembly GCA_916181665.1. Classification (NCBI taxonomy): domain Eukaryota; kingdom Viridiplantae; phylum Streptophyta; class Magnoliopsida; order Poales; family Poaceae; genus Avena; species Avena sativa. The sequence goes on from OV702280.1 coordinate 145,379,349, forward strand.
GCCGTTTGCAAATTGTGTTTAGACAACTGAGATATCCGGAAGCACCGGTGTTAATTTGAAATAAAAGGGAGGGGATAATATAGAAAACAAAAATAGGGTTCTTAGTAAAATAGTTTGAAACAAATATGTGTATGATGATGTCATGATGATGCAATGCACAAAAACACCGCGATTTTCTAGTAGTGGTTTTTGCGGGATGCCACAATTCGACACCACTAACAATGGATCTCGCCCTCGAGATCCGCCTCATGGTACCGGAAGGAAGGTCGGCGATCTGCGTCTTCTCGCTTCGTGTAGATCCTCGCGACACCACTAACAAGAGGTCGTTGTCCGTGATCGTCGAGAGAACACTCCGGGAAACAAAAGGTCGAAGGTAGAGGTATCAACCAATAAAGCCACCTCTAGCTTCCGTGGACGGAGTAAAACTGCTGGATCCACTGATTCGATGTACAAGAGCGAATGATAAGAGTAGTCGGATGGTGATCAGTCCATCGCGCACCCAAACCATTACTCGGCACCCGAATAGGCGGATTATGCAACCAACTCTCGGAATTAGACTGATGATCTCGGCAAGCGAGGTGTGGAAACAAAGGGGTGATGCAGACTCTGCATCGGATCTGGCGTAGATGAAGTCGTCACGTCGGAAAACACCGGAAGGCACGAGAAGGAACAAAGAGAAGTCCACCAGACGAAGGATTCCTCGGATAGCATGAAGACCAGATGTAGACACACCGTTGCCAAAAGAGGAAGCGAAACCCTGAAGGTACGACGAAACCCAACCACGAGAAATCCTGGACTCGAAGAGAAAGAGAAGAGCGGATTCAAAACACGCAGAGGTGAGAGGAGAACAGCAGAGGGGTAAGGAGTAAAATCAGACCTAATCAGAACTATCCAACCGATTTTTCAAAAATAGTTTTTGACACTCTACTTCGGCCGTTAGCTAGGTTATCCTACAGGCTGGACTTGTGGGGTATCGCAACTGCTGATCTCTGATACCACTCTGTAACACCCTCAGAATCGGCCCTATGCAAGTTTTAGCGAAACCCGCCAAACCCGCATAGAAACGATTCAAAGGTGCCCACCAGGCACTTTCGTGCGGGTGGAAAACGAAGTAATAACATTACACAACAGTCCTCGATGGGACCCACAGAACAGGTATATATACAACAGCGACTCCATGAGTCAAGAATACAGATATATCATATAAAGATCCATATCACCTTGAAAATGGTAGAGCGTCCGACTACGGACAAGATGCAAATGGGGCTAAGAGCCATGAAGAATAACCAATGGCGTCCATAACCCTGCCCAGGCTAAGCCGGAAGGGTAACCCTGCTAACGGCGTCGATCTCAAAACCTGCTTAAACAAAAGGGGTGCCGGCAAAGGGCAAAGGAAAAAGAGGAGCGTCAGTACTGAGGCCAGTACACGGCGAGACTAGAATTCGGCGGTCCTCGCCTACATAGGTATGGTGGACTGGAGCGGCAGCGGCAGCATGCACTAAACAACCTATAGAGACTCGGTACAACTGTCGGCTATCAGAGAGGGATAAGAAAGAGCTATTCGGATCCTACCTGATACTACCATCAAACAAACCCATCCTGGCGTTTCCCCCTCGAGACCAAACGAGGAAGTCAACCGAGGAACTCACACCGTTGGCAGTTTTATTTATTCAGTTATAGTTGCGGTATTTACTAGTCAAATATAGATAATCATCCTGATAAAATAAGCAGTGGGCCGTTTTAGTTAATCATTCCGTTGTAGTTGCGACACTTACTAGTCAGATACAATTATCATGAGATAACCCAAAACCCAGCAGTTGTTGGTACTTTTATTTAGCCATTCCGTTCTAGTTGCAATACTTACTAGTCAGATACAATGGTCGCAAGCGACAACCCAAGCAAGCAATTGTTGGCAGTTTTAATTAGCCATTCCATTATAGTGAAGCTGATTACTAGTCGTTATAAAGTCAAATTTATAGCACTACTTTAGTTATAGTTGTCTATGATCGAGATACTGTGCTCCAAGTCGTCCATAACCGCGGACACGGCTTTCAGAAAGTTTTACCCGGCCGGGGTGCACCAATAGCAACACACACTCGATCAACCTCGGAAAAACCAAATCAAAACCCAACGAGGCCTTCACGACAAAGCAATCACAGGATTCAGAAATATTTCAGGGGGCCACCCCTTGGAGTACACCCGCAACGAAGTTAGCTGACTCCGAGACGGACCCGAGGTTTGGGTGGACGGCTGTGAACGACTGGGAACCCAAAACTGGGCTTGTCGACACCGTGAAAACGTGTCCCGATCCTAAACAGTACAGGTGCTATCCATCGCACAATTTAAATAAAGCAGTAAAGCATGGCATAAGTACAGGATAGTAAATAAAACCTCAAACTAGTTTGTGGCCCCAAGAAATAAGAATGAATCAAGCTCTGGCTCAAGGGGGTCCCATAATCCTCCGGATGTGGATAGCGCGATAAATCAAGGAACAGGTATCAAGCACTCGGGGTCCTACGGGACACAAGTGGACGGTTAACAACCAAATAACATCTATTGCCCACCTGTTCCTCTGCTTACTTACTTCAATTTTAGTTGTTAAACAGGAATTAAAGTGAACGATAAGTAAAGCCAAGATCATCTCCAACATCAAACATGCGGCAATACTCCAACAACTGCGGCACTTGACGACACGCAACAGCACTTGAGCAAGCGACTAAGACGCGCAAGTCCAACTATCTACCAAACAACAGGTAATAGGATGTGTCCAAGGCAATATAGGCTGCAAGGGATATCACGGTTACGAAAACTAGAGCAACGCAACACAGATAGCAATAGATCAACAGGAGGGAATAAATACTATAAAAGTAAGATAGGTAGAAAGGGGGAGATGCTCGCCTGAAAACATTGCCGAAGAGTCAACCGAAGATCGGCGCGAAGCTCACATCAAATCAACGGCCCAATCCGCGAAGAAGCAAAACAATAGAATAAACACCGGATGCAATATTTAATACTACGGTAGAAAATCGGGCATGATGCATGTATGATGTATGACATGGCAAAGGTGCGATGCCATTAGGCCATATTAAGCGGAACCGGGGTCCCGACAATATTTAGGTGGTTCATGTTGTTTATCTACCCCGCAAATTAAATGTTGTAATAACAGGGCAAGATAAGTTACCGGTTCGCTACACAAATTTAAATGAGGCTAATATAAGACTAGATTTGCCCGCATATGGGCCCCATATTTAATTATATGGTGAATCGGCATAATGCCCCCAAACCACATGACAAGTATGCATGCATGAACAAATTAATATGCAACAGGTAATGTTATATTTATAAAATAGGGCTCGAGAAAGGGGTCACACATTAGGTTCGGCGATCTTGGTTAGGGTTCGACGGGGTTCGGGGTTCGACGGGATCGGGGTCCGGATCTGGGGTTCGGGGTTCGATGGGCTCGGCCTCGGATAACGGAGGTAGGTCTTGTCGCATCCGGGAAGCAGGACTTGGTTCGGTGCCGGGGGCGCATCGGATTCTTCCGGGTCGGTGTCGATCTTGTCGCATTCGTGGTCTTCGGGTCCGCGTAGACGGTCATGGCGTTCAAAGTGGAGAACTTGGCGTTCCGGTGGCGATCTTGGCGTCAGGGTTCGCGGTCATCAGATCCGGGACGAAGTACTTGTCGCATCTGGGGTCTTCGGGTACGGGAGTCTCGGCGAACTTGGCGTGTCGAGGTTGGGTTTTCGGGTCCGGCACCGTGGTCTTGCATAGTTTACGGGTCTCGACTCGTGTCGGTCTTGTGGTCCGAGAGGGAGGGGGATGCCGTGATCGGTCTTCGAGGGTCCGAAAGGCGATCTTGGCGTCCCGGGCATCTTCGGTCCTCGGATCCGAGAGGGAGTGCTTGGTGGTTTCCGGGAAGGAGACCTTGAATCACCAGGTCCAAGAAGGCGATCTTGTTGTCCCGTGAAGTAGAAGTACATGTCTTCTTGGACTACGTCACATGTACGTCTTCGTGATCTTTGAATCGGCAATAGTCGTGGGGCGGTTCTTGGGGGTTCAAGCGACGATGATAGAAGAACTTATTGGTGGGTAGGGGAACCTTGTCTGAACTTAGGCCTGGTACAGCAGCATGCATACTCACGGCACCACTATGCCGTAGCAGAGGAAGCAGAGGCCGTGGCGGACGAGCTTGACGTGGCCAGCGATGGACGCGGAGAAAAAGGGCGGCTCGGATGGGTGGCCATCAGCCGGCAGCGAGGAGTCGAGCTCAAGAGGAGGGCATAGCATGCCGACCAAACGGTGACGCAGACCCGGCGGTAGCAAGCGGGCCGGACGCGGCCGGGGGGGGGGTGGCCGCAGCGCAGAGGGCGGGCTTGGAGATGTGCTTGGGGGGGGAAGGAGCCAGCGCTGCAGAGGAGGTCTGGCGGCGCTCTGCTGCAGACGGAGGGCGACCCCGGCGGGTGGCGCGGACGCGGTGAGGCCGAGGGTGGGGAGGAGGAGAGGCGCGGCCGCGGGCCGGAGGCGATGGGGAGAGCTCGAGGGGAGCCACGGCGGCGAGGAAGAGAGGATGGGGAGGGGAGCCGGCGAGCGCGGAGGCGGAAGAGGGCGCGGAGGAGGCTTGGCGGCGCGCCGGCGGTGCGGACCGGCGGAAGGGGAACGGAGGGAGGACGTCGGGGCGTGGGGGAAGAGAGGAGGTTGGGGAAGGAAGCGCGTCGGGTAGGGAGGTGGGGGAGAGGAGCGGGCCGGTGGGGGTGGGTCCGAGCGTGGGGACAGGTGGGTGCGGGTCCTGGGTGGGTCCCGCGGAGGGCGGTTGACCGGGTCCAGGGAGAGGGTGAGGTTAGTGGTGGGTGGGGCTGCTGCGGGTGGGCCAGGTTGTAAGAGAGAGGGGTAAGGTGGAACTGTGTGAGAAAGAGGGAGAGGGGGAAGGAAGTGGGGAATTGGTGAGGTGGCAGGGTGGGTAGGGATTTGGTCCAGGGGTGAGGTGGCGGGCTGCGGTTGGTGGGTAGGTTAGGTCTGGGTGGGGATAGGATTTAGGTTTAGACATTGACTAGGGTTTTATAATTTAATTTAAAAGCCGTTTGCAAATTGTGTTTAGACAACTGAGATATCCGGAAGCACCGGTGTTAATTTGAAATAAAAGGGAGGGGATAATATAGAAAACAAAAATAGGGTTCTTAGCAAAATAGTTTGAAACAAATATGTGTATGATGATGTCATGATGATGCAATGCACAAAAACACCGCGATTTTCCCCATGACGAGCACGTGAGGGAGAAGGACAAAGGTGGCCGAAGCCACCTTTATCTCCAACCTGATTCCCCACTTCCCCACGGCACCACCTCCCTCTGGCTCGCCCTTATCTGCTCCCACCCCTCTCTGCCTCGCCAGATCCATCCCCAGAGCCCCCCAGGGCCCTGCCTCTCCTACCTTCCTGCTCCACCGCCACCAGATACTCTCATCGCCGGCCACCGCCAGGAGCTCGTCGCCTGCGTCGATCCAAGGAGCGCAGGCGGGCAGGAGGTGATCGAGGAGGACGAGGAGGTCCCCTGCAGCGGCCCTGTACACGCCGTCGAGGAGGAGGAGGACCAGGAGCCCCAGGACCGGCGCCGCCCGACGAAAACCCTAGCCCGCCGGAGCGTCTGCGTCGTCGACGATCCGCTACGCCCCCGCCCGATCCAACACCGCCGACCACCTCGCGGTGAGCCAACCTCCCTCCTAGACATCCTCGCGGCCACCGTCGTTTCCTGGACACGCCGATCGTTGCGTCGAGCACGCTCGGTGCACCGACGAGCGCGCCCGTCTGCTCGCTCCCACGTCACGCAAACCCTACCTAGCCTGCGCCCGCTCCTCTGTCAACAACCCCCACCTAGCCCAGTGGTCGCCGTGTCTGCGCGCGCGCCCCACATCGCGGGTTCGAGCCCCGCCTCGCCGCGCCGTTCATGTTGTTCCGTCAGATGCGTGGGAGATGATCCACAGTACCGCGGCGCCATTTTACCGTTAACCCCCCACCTTTTTATCCCGTCAACCCGCAGTACAGCGTGGCCCGCTAGTCAGCCTCCCTGTCCTTTTTACAAAGAGCCCCCCGTAGAAGCTCAGCCGGAACCCGCGCTCCTCTAGGCCCACATGTCGGCCTTCCGTGGCGCTTTTGCAAACAAATCCCTGAGTTTTGTACTCCTCAACCCGCAGTCCCCGGATCCACCACGTGTCGACCACCAGCTGGCCGTGCGCGCAGTGGACCCGCGAGACCGCCAGCCCCACCCGTCAGTCGCATAGGCTAGGGTAGCTCGCAGTGAGAAAAGTTTTCTGCGTGCTGTGTGTCCTAGTCAGCCTGGCCCCACTCGTCAGTGACCGTGGCTAGATGAGCCTGAGTAACAAAATGATTTCTATTATCTGTTTTAATTCAAACCTTTTCACATTTATTTCAAATTCAAATTCAAATCAGTATTTAAATAACTTTTAAAATATGAATTCAAATAATACAAATAATATATGTTTTCAAATCAGAAAAATGTGAGGAATTCAAATATGCAATCCAAAATACATTTTGCACCCTTAAAATTTCAAGTTGATTTAAATTACAATAAAATGCCCTTTTACCTTATTTAGTTAATAACTTTTGTTTTATAACTCCAAATTTGACAAATGATATGTCTAAAATGATCAGCTCGACGAGACATTTCTGTTTACGCATTCCATGTTTTGAATTGCAGCATGCATCATATAAATATAAAGTATACAGAAACTAATATGAGGATAAAATGTGACCAAAACTCAATAAAATGCTTATTTCTTGTATTCCACACCTCACCCATGCCATGCTACTTTATTGCCATGCAAATTGTGCATCATTCATCATGGCATGGTTGTTTGCTTGTCGCATCTTATTCATATGCTTGTGCACTTTATTTATGTTGGCCCTTGTTTGTTTGGTTCTTCTTCAAATAGACGCTGAGCAGGGGATATATCAAGAAACCTAGGAGCACTACCCAGATCCTTCTCTCGCTTCAACTGAGCTGCCAGGCAAGCACTACCACATGCTTGCATACATATAGTACCTACTGCCTCTATCTTATTCTTGCATCATTGAGTCGCGATTGCATTAAACTGAATCCCAAGTATTGCATAGCCTTTACTTTTAAACCCCACCGAAGCTTGTTCCTCCATCCCATGAGCCATTACTACAGGAGTTGTTTGAGCCATGCGAGTCGTAGAACAGCATGTGTAGGGTATGTGAGTGTCTGATGGATAACGAGGTACCTAAACAACTTAACCTGAGTAGTATGGGAAAACTAATGAAAGTGGCACCGGTGAGCAATATCTGCTATTTGGTTTTTCATGCTCACTTGTGTCCCGTAGGATCCCGAGTACTTGATTCCTGTTCCTTGAATATTCGCGCTATCCACATCCGGGAGGATTATGGGACCCCCCTGAGCTAGAGCTTGATTCATTCTTATTTCTTCGGGCCACAAACTAGTTTGAGGTTTTATTTACTATCCTGTACTTATGCCATGCTTTACTGCTTTATTTAAAATTGTGCGAGGTACTGCACCTGTACTGTTTAGGTCAGCGGAGTGTTTTCGCGGTATCGACAAGCCCATTCACATTTTTGGGTTCCCAGTCGTTTACAGCCATTGACGCAAACCTTGAGTCCGTCTTGAAGTCAGCTAACTTCGTTGCGGGTATACTTAATGGGGTGGCCCCCTGAAATATTTCTGAATCTTGTGATTGCTTTGTCGTGAAGGCCTCATTGGGTTTTGATTTGGTTTTTCCGAGGTTGATCGAGTGTGTGTTGCTATTTGTGCACCCCTGCAGGGTAAAACTTTTTGAAAGCCGTGTTCGCGGTTATGGACGACTTGGAGCACAGTTTCTCGATCATAGACAAGTATAACTAAAGTACCGCTTTTAAGTTGACTAAGTAACTGACTAGTAAATAGTGCAACCCTCATGGAATGGATAATAAAACTGCCAACAGATGGGGAGGTTGTTCGTCCGCTTCCTCGTTGGTAAGCAAGGAGGAGGATGGATCTGTTGATATTACTGTTATAACTATTGTCAATAATTCACGGACATCCGTCTATCTTTGGTTAGGCGGATGGTTAGCGCGTATCTATAGAATTGTTAGGGTTTATCTTTTGCTGCAATTGCGTCACCCCAGGTTGTGTCCCCTTTAGAGGCATAAAGACTTGCTGAGTACCCCTAGGGTCTCACACGATAAATTATTTGATTCAGATGAAAAGGTACACTCTCGAGATGGATACTGGGTGGAGGAGACGGACGATGTGGGCAACGATCATTCGGTGTAGAGATTCTGGGAACGGGGATCCGTGAGATCTGTGGGCGGGATGTGTTTATTTATGGGGCATCTTATGCCGATTTGCTTCTTATCCGTACTCGGATCTTGTTTGCCGCTTCCGCCTGATACTCTGATGTTTGATGTATGAGGAGATATCCTAAACTATTATATCTATCTAGGATATTTGGATCTTGCCATATGGCGTTGCAATATTTCTATTTCTTTTAGATGGAATGGCTCTGATGTACTGTTGTATGGTGGCTTGCATACATACTCATTTGTGTATGTAGTTGATCCCTTCGCCTACCGATTACGCCGCCCGTTCTTGTCCCGCTGTTTGGAAATGGTTGGGACGGCCGAAAGGTCTACCTGTGAGTGGCATTTGGGCCCCACCGTACTATTTCAACCATTTCCGCTCATCCAGGCTTGTAACTAGGAGCGTAATTCACCGAGGTAGTTACACCAAAGGAGGCCACTTTACAGGAGGACAGGGCGAAACGCGACGCGCTAGACGTAGTACACCAAAAGAAGACTCATGGACCGGGTTCGCAAGGAGACGACTGTGGTAACCCTTCCCGCCTTATGTTTGGGGGAAGAGGCCCGACGCTGCCCTATATAAGGAGTCCTTCTCCTACCTTTGTACCCAGAGATCTAAACCCTAGATTTGCATCCACCATTGTACCCTCGCGAATCAAGAGAGCAATACAACAAAGCAGGAGTAGGTGCTTTACCTCCTCACGAGGGTCCCAAACCTGGGTAAAACCCCTCGTGTTACCTCTCTGTCGTGTGCTTTCTCCGTTGTTGCCACCATTGTCGAGGCTCCTTGGAACCGCATGTTCAGCCCCCTCTAGAACCAAGGGATCGTTGGACCCTAGTGTTCTTCATGGGACAAATCTCCGACAGTGGGCGCCAACTATCATCGGATTGATGACAAGTATTCCATAGGGGGTCCTAAGAGCATTGAGAATATTGGGTGTGAGCCGTACGGTGTTCCGGGAGCGGTGAGCACAAGTTTACCCAGGTTTAGATCCGACTACGGTGATCGGATCCTACTCCTGCAAGCAACTCAGTAATATATCGGCGAGAGCTGGATGTTACAACGGATCACAGAGAGGTTCGCCTGTGCGAGTTGGTTATGGTTATTTCTATGCCCTAAAGGCTCCCTCGGGTCAGGCTTATAAAGGCGCGAAGAACTAGGGTTACAGGAGATACCTATTCAGCTACGTTACAGAGACTATTACTAGTTACAGCTTGGACTACAAGTAATACTACATGACTAAGTCGGTAAGTATTCTGGGCCTTGTCGTAGCTAGAATTGACTCCGTCCTCTTTCCCTGATTGGGCCGCCTGTGAAGCAAAGCTCTAACCCATTGGTGGGCCATCCTGGTCAGCGATTCCTATGGGTATACCCACAAAGTATATCCCCAACACTATTCGATCCCTCAGCCACACCGCCAAAAAAGAGAAGGCCCAACCCGAGGAGCTGCTGCCCCCACCCTTGTCAGGTGCCACTAATTGCGGTTCGCCCTTTGGGAACAGGCTTGTCCTGGCAGCCATTTCCCAGGATTCGGACTGGATCATCGAGCTCTGCAGGATGGCATCCTCTCAGACAATGAAGAATGGCGGAAAGCCTTGTCCATCATGCAAAGAAGTATTGCATGGTGGATGGGGACCTTGTTGGGGATATGCTATATGGGTATCCTCATAGCATGTCTCTTATCCGACTAACCCGGGTGGCCCATAGTCGGTAGCATGGCCTATGGCCTACTGGGCGGCCCAGTTAGGTGGATCCAGAAGGGAGGCCCATGCCGGATAAAGGAAGGCTACGGTGGAGTCACCAGCGTACCCGGAGCCTTGGAGTGCAAGATACACAAGACTAGTAATAGACGGTGTAGAACTCTGTAACCTATCCGGCTAGGACTTTTCCCTGTAACCCTAGGACCTGGCGACCATATAAGTCGGGCCTATGGGAGCCTTTAGGGCATAACCTAGTATCGTTTTACACACACCTCGCATAGCGAACCTATCTCTGTAACTCGGCGTATTGCCATTATAGTGATTTATAGCAGGAGTAGGATTCCGCCACCGTTGTGGGATCTTAACCTGGGTAAGCTGTGTTACCTCGTACCCCCACGTCTCTAAACATGCACTGTGAGGACCCCTCCATGGCGTACTCGTCAGTAATACCACGACAGTTGGCGCCCACCGTGGGGCAAGGGGCGCTTCAGGCTCTTCAGCGGGCGAGGACCAAGATCTTTGTGGGAATCGGCGAAACCGTAGCCATCGGTTGCGTTCTCTTCTTCGGCAAAGTTCCAATCCCCCCCCCCCGACGAGTTCTGGATCTCGGCGAAGACGAACCCTACGCGGTGTTCGATCGTTCCTATCGGAGACATCCACCTCTTCATCGGCGAAACCGACTCGGGCACTAGTTCCCTGGGAGTCGGAGGAGCATCAAGACCCGCACGGACCGCCTACGGGCAGGATACGTTCACGGAAGGATCGATGTCGGATCTCTCCTCGGAGTTTGCCGACAAAGATCGGAAAAATTCAAGACCCACCCAAACCGCCCCTGTGCAGGATATAAAGGTGGAAGATCGCTGCAAATCCACCGGCTTTGTCCGTGTGTCTGGACAGCAGAGATCCAAGTTCGTCGGCGTGGTTACCATCTTCGATCTAGCGCGTTGCGTTCAGAGAGAGGGCGAAAAACCCCGCGATTATCTGGCCAGGTGGCTCCGTATACGAGCCGATCTGGCCCACTACCCCAATGATGATGCCATCTATCACTTTGTGGAAGGACTGGACCATGGCACGCTTCTCCGACACTCTCTAAGACGGCAACAGGCGTCAGGACGCCTTACCTTCGAAGGCATGGTGAACACCGTCAACAACTACGCGGAGGCTGAAGCGGCAGCTCAGACAGCGCTTGCGCTCATTGACGGAGCCCCTCGGATTCAGCCACCACCACCGCCTCCGGCCGCCATCGTCACAGCAGCACCACCACTTCCAGTCATCGTCGAGGCCGTTGCACCTCCACTGCCCATCATCGAGGAAGTCCTGGCACCCTCCGACTTTGTCATTGACGCGCTTTATGCTGGCAGTGCAGATTCAGAGGAAATAGACTTCAGTCCAGAAGAGCTAGATTCTGCTATGCAGGAGATGGAGGAGGAGTACTCGCGCGACGAGCAAGCTAATAACACCGTCATGTCTTGAGGGTTGTTCGTCACCATTGGGACAGCGATGGAGGAAGACCAGCCCGGGCAAGCTCCGCCTATGGCACTAGATAAGGGGAAGGGGACACTAATTGCTGACGACATTGATCGCGCAAAGGTCATGCCGCCTCCGCCTAACCCAGTGCAGCAGCCGCAGGAACTCGACACCGGTCCGAGCAACAACAACACCGCGAACTTGCCGCCTCCAGCATCCACGTCGGTAGCAGCCCATGTTACCCCAGCTGATAGAGTGATGTACGGCAATCTCCTCGTTGAGCCACTAACTATTGATCATATCCGGAACGTGACTCAGCTTGACGAGAAGCGCCAGCAGCTGCTGGAGGAGGCGCAAGCCATCGCGGAGCAAGGCACTAAACTAGATCGAGATCTGGTCAACGCGCAGAATTCCATAGAGAAAGCAAGAGCAATGGAGGCCGAGTACAAGACTCTGCTGCAGCAGCAGAAGGCTAAGAAAGCTCCGTCTCGCGTCATCAACGATCCCGGTGTATGGCGCAACCTAGGATGGGCTCCCTCGAAGCCGGCACAGGCCAAGCCATACATTGATAGTGAAGGCAAGAAGGTGATGCCCACCCCACTCCTTAACCTCGTCGTCGCCAAGACACTTCTGGAGCAAGATAGATCGCCTGAGGCAGTGGAACAGGTCTATGACCTAGTGGCCAAGGCGGTAAAGCAGCAGGAAAAGGCCACCTCTCAGAGGCTTGAGTCTGACCCAGCACTCTGCTGATCTAGCCAGTACAAACCACCAAGGGACAGATCTCCTCAGGATGTCGGATCATAGACGGGTTCATCAGAACGAAGACGGAGGGATGCGCGCAACAGGAAGGATGCTATCCCCATATCCTCCGACAATGGAGAAAGAGCCCAACCTCGCCGCCCATCTCCACCGCCCCGATCCCCCCGACGTCAGGAAGATTACAAGACTCACCATCGTACGGATATGCCTCCTCCAAGGCAGTGCGGCATCGTCATCCGCGACAACGCGGCGCATACCCATCGTGATGGAGAGCGCCACCAAGGACATAAGAGCAGGTCACACCATGACCCTCCGCGTCCGACAAGCAACCGTGACAGGCGTGGGGCGTCGCAGGAGGGTAACATCAAGAAGGCTAACCCACCGCCACCTCCGCCTCCGTCACCGCCAAGCAGTCACCATGATGGAAGAGGCCCACGTCGTTCACGCAGCCCATCCCCTGTTGACAACAAGAAGAAAAACCCGGAGCCGTACGATGCACGTTCGCGGATCGATAAGATCCACGAGGCCCGGGAAGGACCATACCTGGGACCACGTTGCTTTGGACCTGCAATACGGTCCGCAACCTACCCCAAAGGTTTCCGGATAGACAAGACCATCAAGCCCTATGACGGCACCGCCAAGCCTGCCACATGGTTGCAGGACTACGGCAACGCGGTGGAGATTGCTGGAGGCAACCCCAACGTCGCCGTTAAGTACCTCCCGTTAATGTTGGCGGGCACGGCCCGTCAATGGATCGACGACTTGCCGGAAAAATCTATCTACAACTGGTTGGACATTCAAGAAGCGTTCACCAAGAACTTTGAGGGCACATACAAGCGTCCCTGCACTGTGGGCGATCTAGAGCGGTGCGTGCAAGAGGAAGACGAGACATCTCGCACCTACCTCTCCTGCTGTCTGGATATGAAGAATTCCTGCGCAGCAGTGCACGCGCAGACCGCCATGGCCATCTTCATCGATGGATTGGAAAGGGGCACGTTACTCCGACATAAGCTAAAGCGCTTGCAGGATAATCATCAGCTTGACTTGAATCAGATGAATCAGTTAGCTAGTGAGTTCGCAGCTGCCGACGACGATGCTCGTGGCTCTTTGCCGGCAACGGCCGTTCCAACCCAAGCTCGGAGGAACAGCAGTACAAAGCGGAAAACCGCTCCAGAAGAAAAGCAATCTACCGACATGGTCGCCATGACTTTTGTAGGACGAGGAGAAGGCGGACAACGTGGCCGAGGAAGGGGAGCAGGCTGTGGGCAGCAACGAGGAAGTGAAACCAACTCCGCGCCGCTCCGCATCCCCCAAACGTACGAAGAGTACCGCGATATGTCGTGCCTCGTACACCTCGATGTCAACAGCAAGGCCACCCATACCAATCGACACTGCAAGTTCGTCAACGACCTCAAGGAAGACCCGGAGTCCGGCTACAAGCGAAGTCGGAAGAACAGACCGTGAGGCAAGGGCAAGGGGAAGAAGAAGGAGGAGGAGTCCAAGGATTCAAGTGACATGGACGAGGACGTTGACCCCAAGCACGCCGCCAAGAGCGATGACAAGGGCAAGAACCCCTTCGCAAAGAAGGCCCCAGTCTACCACACTTTCCTTGGCACCCCCACCGTCCGACAACAGAATACGCCATGGTCATCAACCCATTGATTGACGGCGTGGAGTTCACCAAGTGCATGGTGGATAGTGGAAGCAGCATCAACATCATGTACCTAGATACACTGCAGAAGATGAACTTGACGGAGGCAAACTTAAGGCGGACCAACACCGTATTCCATGGCGTAGTTCCTGGACGGGAGGCTCGGTCCGTTGGGTGCATCACGCTTCAGGTAGCCTTTGGCGATGTCAATAATTACCGCCAAGAGCGCATGACCTTTGAGGTGGTCCCCTTCAAGAGCGTGTACCACGTCATATTCGGCCGCGACATATTCCACGCGTTTATGGCCAACCATGCTTCGTCTACAAAAAACTCAAGATACCCGGACCAAATGGTGTCATCACCGTATTCGGAAGCTTTACCAAGGCAAGGGACTGCGAGATCAATGAAGCAGCCATTGCAGAAGCTGTCCTCTACAGCGAAGAATTCAAGGAGATCCAGAGTAAGGTCAATGACTCAGATATGCCCGCGTCAAAGAAGCAGATCTCCGACTCCGCTCCTGCGTTCAAGGCCGCCATCGAGACCCGCCACCCCAATGGAATCGCCCTCTGGTGCAGCCCTGATGATGAGGGGCATGAGCTGCTGGCCGACATTCACGCTGCCGAATGTGGACACCACGCCTCGGCACGTACCCTCGTCGGGAAGGCCTTCAGCAGCGGTTTCTACTGGCTCACAACGCTCACCGACACCATAGAGCTGGTGAGGTCATGCCAAGCATGACAATTCCACGCCAAGTAAATACAAGCCAACTCAATAGCTACAAACCATCCCACTCTGATGGCCCTTTGCGGTCTGGGGGTTGGACATATTGGGGCCTTTCCTGCAAGTGCCTGGGGTACCGATACCTCTATGTCGTCATCGACAAGTTCACCAAATGGGCTAAGGTGGAACCGGTCAGGACCATCCCGGCGTGATCGACGGTGAAATTCGTGTAAGTCCTGGTATGCCATTTCGGTGTGCCTAACCGCATCATCACCAATAACAGCAGCCAATTCACCAGTGGGATGTTCAGATCCTACTGCGAGGCCATCAGCACCAAGATCTGCTATGTGTCCGTTGCCCACCCCTGCAGCAACAGAAAAGCAGAACAAGTGAGCGCGGAGGTCTTAAGGGGACTCAAGACCAAGAGTTTCCACCGCAAGCTCAAAGAATGAGGACGGGGATGGATTGATGTGCTTCCCATAGTGCTATGGTCCATTCGCACCACCGCAACCAAACCAATGGGTGAGACTCCCTTCTTCCCCATTTATGGTGCTAAGGTTGTCATCCCTTCTTCAACGAAGCGGCACAGGAAGAGCTGCGTCGGGAGGATCTCATTCTCCTTGAAGGCGTGCACCACAAGGTCAACATGCGGGCAACTAGGTAACAGCATGCGCTACCTCGGTACCACTACCACAACATCTGAGCACGCACCCTGGAGGTTGGAGACCTCGTCCTTCGGTGTGTCCTCTCTCGCGATGGTCTGCATAAGCTCTCCCCGATGTGGGACGGCCCCTTCTGGTTCGGGCACGTCGCAAGGACATGTGTGGTGTAGCTGGAAACAGAGGAAGGAGTCCCAATCCCCAACGCTTGGAACATCCAGCACCTTCGCAGGTTCTAACCGTGAGCTCCGCTCACGACAGAGGTGGTAACAAACTACCTTTCTCCCGGACCATGTGAAAACTCAAGAATGATTTCCTGTTTCTAATATTCTTCCGATGGTTTTATCGTTTGCATCTTTGCTTCCTCTGTCATGTTTCTCCCTTTTGTGCACCGCTTGAGCGGGATCTAGGCATGGTGTCTATCACCGGAGTCACCCTCAGTCAACATTAGGGCCTAAAGTGTCGAGATCTGAACTTGCTGACTAGCTCCAGTGATAAGTCACCTCACCTATGGTTCCCGGTGCTTGATAATCCTCAGATGGGACACGAAGCGAAAGCATACACCATGTAGAACCTACGGTTACCTCTCAAAGGGACTATACAGGGAAAGTACACGTCCTACAGTCACCTCCCCGAGAGACTTACAGGATGGAATTGAACATACAGAGCCTACGACACCTTCCTGAGGGACCTACGAGACAAGCCGCACGACCCTCTCACCCAGCAAAACACAAAGTCTTAAGACCATCTTCTCGAGGGTTGACACACTGGCGCACGGACACTCCCTCGGAGGGCCGAAAAAGCAAAACAAGAACAAGCAGTTAAGGCTTCACCATGGCGAAAGTACCCTTAAAAGTCCTAACAGAAAAATAGCAGGTATCAAAGTGCCTCCCGGGCGTTACATGGGCAAGGATCAGACCACCCTAGCAGTGCCATCGGAGCTCGCCTTCTCGAGGTCTTCTTCTTTGGCAGTAGAGTCAATTGAGTCATCGATCTCGGCCTCCTCCTCGCTGCCCACCTTGCGCGGAAATGCCTTGATCAACAAGTCAACGAGCGGGGAGACACTCGCCTTGAGAGTAGGAACAGCCTCCGTCTGTCGCACAACCATGGAGTAGTCAAGATCAGGCGATAGCTATAGAAGGTCGGTGAAGAGGCACCCCCCTACGACGGTCAGCATCTCCTGGCACTCTGAGGTGCTGAAGGCCCCGCGCTGCCGCACCTAAGGGATTTAGGACCCTGTGCACAAGCTCTAGGGATGCCTCGACCTCATGGATGGCATGAAGCTCCGGTGCGGCAAAGCCCTTAACTCCCAGGAGGGGAGGACTGTGGCACCTTATTCAGCAAGGCAGGAGGACTTATGCTGAGTCTCCAGCACCTCATGAGCCTGACGCTCGCGCTCTTCCTAGGCCTAGGAAGCAGCAGCAGTCTCCTTTAGGGTCTTGACCTCGCCTCGAAGGCCCTCGACCTCCTGAAGCGAGTCACTCTGAAGCTTCTTCGCAGCATCAAGAGCCTGGTGAATCTTCGATTTCTCCTGCAGCTCCTTGGTGAAGGACCCTTGAACTTCCGGCATTTTGGTTTCGGCCTCTCGATCTTGCGCCTCAAGCTCCCCCCTGGCGCTGGGTCACAGTCGCCTCCCGATAGGAGATGCCTTCCTCGCAAGCAGACAGGGCGGCCCCAAACTAGGAAGCCTGAGCTTCGGCATCAATGTTGATCTCCACCGACTACGCCGAGGCATCTCGGAGCATGTTCTCCATGTGAAGGATCCAGTTCCAGGACCAACTAGTGGTCCTCCCTGATGGAAGCCTCCAAGAACCGGTCCATCTCGACGGGTGCGCCGGCTATAAGCTTCCCTAGGAGCTCGGCTCAGGGGCAGGGGTACTTCGGCTCTTGCATAGTCACAACCAGCTCCCGAGACTCACCAGACCCCTCACAAAAAGGAGCCTTCTCTCGAGTTCTCGGCGGACGGGTAGGGGTCACTGGGCCATGAGACTCACAACCTTCAGGACCACGGACTATGACCGACCTAGGGTCGCTAGTGCATAGGTCCGTAGCAGGCCCAGACCCGGCAGGGATCATGCTCCCTGGCGCCACGGGAGGAGCCACCATGTCCTATGTAGGTGTGGCACCCCTGACCTCGCCCTTGGTAGAAGGAACAGCCTTCGGAGGGCTCGCTAGGGAGAGATCTCCGCTCACCTCGGCTACTTCTGCGACTATGGGTGCCAGAGAAGAGGGAGCAGAGACCATGTGCATTGGTGAGTCTGCCTCCTTCACCTCGGCCGCGACCGATGCGACCTGGGCCTCCTCGGGCTGGCCCAAAAGGCGGATGATGGTTGTGAAATATATCCATCCACATCCGCATTTAAACTAGATAATATTCATATATTTGATGAAATATCTCTCTAAACCCTTCCACTAATGCCTAATGATCAAAGGGGTATGCAATCCTTTCTTGATATTTTTCCCTGCGCAAATAATGACGTATGATGATGGGAATCACTACAAAAATTCCAAAGATACGAGATTTCCAACACGTTAAAGAAACCAGGATCCGTGAAGTGGATGCTGAAGCTTTAACGACCAACTATACGGCGGGAAATTTATTCTGGCCGTGTAGTTGGTATCGGCTCCATTAGGTCAAACAAAACAACTTTCGTGAAGGGACCCCTATATAAAGAGGCTTCGGGCGACGGGAAATAGCGCTTCTTTTCGACCCTATCTCTCCCTGCCACCAAAAGCTGCCACGCCGGAGGAATAGATCTAGATCTAAACCTCTAAACCCTTCTCCACCACCGTAGCCATCTTTCACCACTTATAATAGTAGATCTCTTCTCCAATTGGCAACATTGTAAGACTGTTTGCTATCAATCTTATGATCTCTATTACAATGTTTTTGATTGTTGATTTCATCTCTATGTGTGACTAATTCTCCTTGGTCTAAGGGCTTCGGCCTAGCCATGTAGATTTTTGTGCATGTTATTTATCATAGATGGGATCATGTATTAGTTTGTATGACATGATTATTGTAGTACCCTCTCTTGCCTCAATCTAAGGACTTGTCAGGTACCCAAGACCACGAGGATTGATCCAGGTAAAGGGAGTGTGATTAATGACTGATCTACAGGATGGGAACCCCAGTGACAGAAGGGGTAGTACGGCTGTATGTAAGGAATTTACTTGGGATTAATGGTGACATCACTATGCATATAATTAGTTCTCTTTCTTCTATGGATGAGACTAGTAGGTTATTGCTATAAGCGGTTGTAGAGGCGATAACAATTATGGATGCACTGCCCACATATAATTATCTTGCTCTAACGATTACATGCATACTTTATTATTATTTATTATTCCCATCAGATGTTTTTGCACAGCTACTGGTGAAAACTGAAGACCATACGCCCTATCTCTCTCCATCGTCAATAATAAAAAGATCGCAAACTCTTGGTCCGGTGAAAACACAAAGGGAATTTTAAAACTCTCGAAGGTTCGTTTAAGTAATCTCACTTTGCTTTCTCCTTCTCGAGGATTCGAAAAAACCTAGGTCTACTAGGGAAAAAGATCTATACTACATCCGTAATCCGGATCGAAGGTATCAACCCTTTTTCTGGCATCGTTGCCAGGGAAGCAATAGCTAGCCTGGTAAGTTTAGTAGGAACCTTGCTAGTTTTAATTCTTGTTTTTAATTTTGTTAGTTTCATTTCGTTCTTTATTTGAAAAACCAAAAAAATTGTTAGTCTTTTAATTCTTGTTTTTATCATCATTAGTACTTGTTTAAGAAAATCCAAAAACATAGGAAGTATGGCTGAAAATAAGCTAGGGGAGTTTGCAAATCCCAATAATGAGTATTTACGTACTCCTATTACTCAGCCAGCAATTGCTGCTGAAGATTATGAAATTAAGCCCCACTATTTAAGTTTGGTTCAACAGAATCAATTTGGAGGCCCTGCTATTGAAGATGCAGGCGCATTTAAATACTTTTACTAAAATATGTGATATGATGTGCATTAAAGATGTTGACCCTGATGCGTTCAAGTTGCGCTTATTTCCTTTCTCTCTTAGAGGAAGAGCAAAAGAATGGTTGTTGTTTTTGCCTAGACATACTATTGCATCATGGGTGGAATGTACTTCTTTATTTATGACTAAATTCTTTCCACCTGCAAAGACTATGCAACTGAGATCTAATATTACTATTTTTAGACAGGAAGAGCGCGAGCCACAAGCGCTTGCATGGGACAGAATGAAAGAATGCATGAGAAACTTTCCCAGCAATGGGATGGAAGATTGGTTAATTATCCATTTATTTTATAATTCTCTTAACCATGTGTCTAAGTCTATGCTTGATACTGCAGCTGGAGGAACATTTATGGGTAAGCAGATTACCGAAGTAAAGCAGCTGCTAGACAATATGCAAGACAACCATGCCCAATGGCATGTGGAAAGATCAAACACGAAGAAGGTGAACTCTGTTACACCTCAAGAGAATGAAGAACTCAATGCTAAGTTGGATGAGCTCATATTAGCCGTTAAAGGTATGGAAACCCAGTTAAGAGCTACTCCCGAACCAACTATTGAAGAAATAGACTTCATAGCTCGTAATGATTATAACCCTGCTTGGAAGAAGAATTATAATCCAAATTTTCAGAAACGTTATTCTAGTCCTCTAGGTAACTCTAATAATAATATGGCATCAAGTAATAGTAGTCTCCAAGAAACTCTTTAATCTTTTATGGACTCACAAAATGAGCAAAACAATATTTTAGTTAAAATTACGGAGAACCACAATGCTATGCTTGGTAAATTAACTAACCAAGTTGTTAGTTTGAGGAATGATTTGCAGGCCCTCCAAGAAGAACAAGGATTGTTGAGGCATAACTAGGTAAGATAACCGAGAGTCAAACTCTCATTCTAGCTAAATTTGTAGGTAAAGTTGAGACCAGTCCAGTTGAAGACCTCAAGATGATAAGGGAGGAGCCTGAAGAACTCGATTATAGCAATGCTCCTTCACCAAACTACACAGTTAAAGATCTTGTAAAAAGGTTCAATGTTAAGATTTCGATAAGTGAAGGAAATGAAGAAGCCATGTATGAACACTTCGTTAATATGGTAGAAATAAAGGTACTTGATATTGAGGAAGAGTATAAGAAAATTGCTAAAAAATTACCTATTAAGCTAGATGATATATTTGAGCCTACTATTAAGATTAAAATTGGGACTAATGGAATAGCTGCACTGTGTGATCTAGATGCAAGTGTTTCAACAATTCCAAAGAGTCTTTTTAATAAGTTAAATCTTGGCTCTTTTGAAATCACCAAACTAAAATTGCCTCTAGCAGATTCTACTTACAAACAAGCAGTAAGCATTAAATAAAATACCTTAGTATACATTAAATGATATCCTCCTCTTATTTTTTTTTTTGCGATCATGCTCTTATTGATTTTGTTATTGTTGACATGCCTGAAGATCTACTTCTCCTATCATATTAGGCCGTCCTTTATTAAGAACTATTAAGGCTTTAATTAATTTGCATGAAGAGAACATGAAGCTCAAATTGCCTTTGCGGGACCCTTTTGTTATTCATTTCCCCAGGAAATAGAAATCTGAGCAAGATGAGAAGGAGGCCTTCACTTTGAAGACAACTATTTTGGAGCGGGTGTTCCACTCATATGGCCTAAGTAAGAAAACATCAAGGTCAAGATATTGACCATAAAAGAGTATTACATGGGACGTAACCCATGTGAAATAAAGGTTTGAGTTAAGTTTTTAAGTCTTAGTTTAAGTTTTATATAGAATAAAGAGTGCTAGAAAACTCCAGTGAGAAGGAGAGATTCAGCGGTACTAAAAATTCATGTTTTATACACGCCAAAGTTGGTCGACATTTTAGCCTGTCATTTTTCTGTCAAAATAATGTGTTTCGCTAGGTTTCAGTCTAAAAAGTATTTTTTTAAGAAATAAATTTTTTTTGATGTGTACAGAAGCTTTAACAACCAACTATACGGTGGGAATAAAAATTCCTGCCGTATAGCTCCGGCCGTATAGATATTTGACCCATCGACAAGTTTTCATCCTAGGATACAGAAGGTTTGACGACCAACTGTACGGCGGGAACAAAAGTTCGGGCCGTATAGTTTCGGTTGTATAGTTATAGCCGCCAGGAAAGAAAGCCTAGAAACCCTTTTTTCCCGCCAAACCAATTATACGGCGGGAACAATGTTATGGTTGTATAGTTGTGTCCGGCCACTTAAATGCATGGGGAGGTACCCAAAACATCAAAAAATCAATCCTTTTTCTCTCTTTACCTCCAAACTCTGACAAAACCTCAAGGTATCTTCACCCCTACTCAATTTCGTTTCGATTTCCTTGCACACAAGTGATCTACGGTATGTTTCTCTTCCGATCCTCCAATTACTTTTTGCAAATACATCTTTGATCTATTGTCATTATCAATCTAGGGTGAGACTAATTTTGAAATATTTGCCATGATTCTCTTTCTTAGATTATTATGTTGAGGAGATTCTTTAGTGTTCTATGATGAGGAATATGCTATGATTATTATTGTTGGATCAAAAAAAATTATATTTGTATTTCTTATTTATTTTAGAAGATGAACACGAGGAGCCAAACGTGTGCTCTTGCCACCGCTAGTTCTTCTTGGGATGCAGCTCAGAAATGCATGGGGATTCGATTCAAGAACGAGTCCCACCGTGAACGTTTTGACAGGATCAAAAACCAAGAAGTGAAGGCAACCAATTGGTCTTGCCCCGTCACATTGAACCAACTCAGTATTTTTGATGACTTTAATTAACTTTGCAATAGAGTTGGCCTGCAAAACTTTGTATTTCATGATGCACCAACCTATCGCCGGTTAACCATTGAATTTCTTAGTTCTTTGAAAAGCATCGTTAAAACATGGCATGGGGAGGATAGAATTTCTTTCCGACTCATGAATAACAATTATTCATTATCACTTGATGAATAGTGCAATTGTTTTGGTTTACCCAACAATGATCCTAATACTCTGGGCGCATCTTTTACCAGCATAGAACTTTACCCTGAACTATGCTATAATAGAATGAGCTTTACTTCTAGAGGCAACAAAGGGAAAATATTCAACATCCTGCTATTCGCTATTTGTTCTATGTTATCGCTAACACCTTGCAGGCACGTAATGAGTTTACAAGACTCAATGAGGAGGACATCTTAGTCCTCGCAAAAGCTGATTTCAACTATGACAACTTGTCACTCCACTTGGGCGCAATTCTTGTGTGCTACTTGGAGTACCAATCCTCCCAAAGCCAACGACCAATCACTTGCGGAGGCATCATCACTGTGCTCGCCAATGCCCTAGGCATCGACCTAGGTGAGTTACAACCTGTACTAGGTGAGCGACGTGTTGGTTTCTCTACTTTGAGGGCTTGTGGAATGCTCACCAGGAGAGGTGGTGTTTATTATCTACATATTGCTGGAGCTAGGCGTCTCTACCCCGCTCCTCTGCCTAATGGTATTTTCTCTATCGAGGAAGCACGTGTTCTTTATGACTTGTAGGTTGAGCAACACCAACCCCAGGGTAACACCCCCGATCACTCCGGACTAACGGCTATCACTTCTGGCAGCTCAATAGGATCTCTAGACTAACCCCACAGACCAACACTAGTCCTTTCTATGCACTTTGTCCTCACTCGTGCGCACCCGGTACCCACTTCCCGGTCGGTCGCCCATCCTAGAATTGCTCTAGGCCAAGCATGCTTAACCTTAGACTTCTTTTCGAATGAGCTTCCGGAAAAGAAGTTGCAACTTGTTGTTATGAGTATCCTATCAATCCTATTATGTCACACTACTAGGAAAACCTTAATCAGTGGCGCATCTATTTTGGCCTTCTGTGGCACATATCAGATGCACCACTGTTACCTTGCCACTGATGATAACTTCTGTGGCACATTTCGAAATGTGCCACAGAAGTCATGATACTTCTGTGGCACATTCTGCCAGATGCGCCACAGGACTGTATTCAGTGGTGCATTCTAGCAAATGCGCCACTGAAGTGGTATGCGCCACAGAAGGTCAAAATAGATGCGCCACTAGTGTGTATATCAGGTATTAAAAAATACTACTGGTCCATAATCAGTGGTTGTACAGGTATTATACATGTATTATACACATATCAGTAGAAAAAGTATATTTCACTTAGTATATGAAAACAAACATAATACAAACATGAATATGGTGTCATCACACTACTTAGAGCCCGATCTAGGCAGACAAGTGGTCATCATATTACAATTTTTTGGTACAAAGTTCACCATCTCATCACATTACAAATAAAGTGATCACCACCTACACTAGAATCAAACAGAATACAGCTGTGATGACGGTGAGCAAGAGCAAGAGCACTAGCAATATCTTCATCCAGTTATCCTTCCACATGTGGTTCCTCCACTTGGCTACCTCCTCCTCTCGAGTCGCATATCCTTTGTAGCTATTGCTGCTAAACTTGTTCACATGTTTCTGACAGTCCTCCACTCATCGTAGACTCCTGGAACCCAACCCTTGTACACCACGTACCACTTCGTCATCTATATAGATAAGGCATATTAGTAAATCATGCAACAAAAATTGGTTCACATGCATATATGTTCACATAAACTAAAGGAAAAGATCAGTAAACATAAAAGATAGCACATCGATCACAATCATAGAACTTCGATGACAACGACCACAATAGTGAAGTTTACAACATATGACCACAGTAGTATAGTTTGTGACACAACACTACACATAGATATCTATGATAATTCTAGGCGCACACATCGATCATTGTTTAGAAATGCTAATGCTCAGCTTTGGGAACGGTAGATAGCCATCCTTCGTCATCCACGTCCTTTTGTCACCTTGCTTACGAAGAATATTTTCAATCTCCCTCTTAGTCAACCCTCTGTTGTGTATTAGGACCCCTCCCCTTGTGTTGACATATTTGTCACATCCCAAAATTTTCCAAATTTTGAAATGTGAAAAAAATAAATAAACAAATAAACAATTGTTGATTTTTAGGGTGAGAAGAAACTTTTTGATTCCAATTGGAAACATCAAAACCTATTTTGATCAAATAGAATCCTAAAGGGATTTAAAAAGTTAAACAATTAATAAATAAAGTTATAATAGTTGGAATCACTATTTTTAGATCTTTTAATAAAAATATTTGATTTTCAAAAGCAAAGGTAGAATTATAAATAAGGATTATTTTATAGAGCCAAATTAAATCTTGGCCAAGATTTTGAAATAAATATTTCTATTTGATAAAAGAGTAAATGTTTATTTAAATAAAATAATAAGGATTTATTAATATCCAATTTTATTTAAGTAAAGGCTTTTTCCATTTAAAGTAGACACTAAAACTTATTAAAGTTTTTAAATAAAAATTCCAAGTGTTTTGTTTTTTTAAAATGAAACCTACTGAAAAAGGTTTTGGTTTTATTTGGTTTTCAAATAGAGTTTTAAAAATAAATTAAAACCTATTTGAATTAAAGACTAAGGTCTATTTATTTAATTATTAATAGATCCTAAAAGAATAAAAGAGTTATTTTATTTTGGACTTTGGATGATGTTGTTAAACGGAATTAATATCAACACAAAGTTTGGTGGTGGTTTGATTTGATTTGGAATTTGAATTGTTTGAATGAAAATCAAATCAGAATATTCAAAATAGAAAAGAAAAAGGTTTAGTATAAAAAAATATAGAAACAGACCCAACCCATCTGGCCAGCCCACTAAGCCCAACACCAGCCCACTCCTTCTCTCCCGCGGAAAACGCATCGCACCAGAGTCTTCACCCGCGCAGTCACAGACAAGTGGACCCCATCTCCCCTCTCTCTCACTCGCAGACAGCACGGTCCCACATCGCCAGTCATCGTCTTCACCGCGACCACGTCCCCCCCTCGCCGTTTCTTCCTTGATTGCGGCGATCAATTCGCGGTGATGGCGGGCTTAATTCCTCCAGTGACCACACACACTTAAGCGCCGTGCCCCCCTCTCTCTTTCCCCCAAAATGCCAGCTCCTCTCTGCCACCAGGCTGCCTGGATTTCTGCCGGCGACGCCACTGACCCGACAACCTTCACCGGCCAATTCCGGCGCCGACCAGCCGCCCCTCGCCTCCCACTGCACGCTAGCCTGTTCCCCATCGCCTGGCGCATCTCCCGGTACCAACTGCTTGGCCGCGCCCGCTCCATAGTGTCGGCAACGACGACAACCAGCAGCGCCGCCGTCTGCAAGCAACTCCGGTGACCCTTTCCCGGTAACTCCGACCTCGCCACTCCCTCTCGATGATGCTCACGTGAAAGCCACACTCGCCTGCATCTAACGAACCCTCTGCCTCACCTTTTTGTGCCCTGTAGTGTCGACAGCATCGACACCTGAGCGAGCCCGACGCCGATGCCGTCTCCGACGAGCAATCACCGCAGTTCCCGTGCGCCCCTTGGACAGCTGCGACCACCTTGAGCTTCGCCACACCACTGCGAGCACGGTGAGCCATTTCTCTTGTCCCCTTGCTTCCTGCTTCACCGAATCCGCCGTAGCTGAGCGAGCTCCGCCGCTCGCCGTCGCGCTAGCGCCGCCCATCAGTGGTCACATGCTCTGAGCCGTTATATTTCAATCGTGTGTACACGATAGATCACTTAATCAAAGAGGTACGAGCCAATCTGCACCGCACCATCTCACTTAGATCTAACGGCTGTAATTGCGCAATCCACACGAACCGGTACCAGTGAATAAGAAATAGACGCGTGGCACTGACTCTGTTTTAAAAACAAAAAATGTTCTATTAGATATGAGATTTTGTAAAATTCATAACTTTAGTTCTACACGTCCAAATTTTGCAAATTTTATATCAATGGATTCATCAGAATAAGTACTTTGCAACCATGCAATTTTTAATGTTTCGCTTCTGGAAAATTGGTTGAATTTTCAGAAACATGTGTAGGCATATTTTGAATATAAAAATTGTTCTAGATATAATTTTAAGGTGAAATCTTTGCAAAATGATTTTTTGTGAACCTACTGACCATAGGAACCAACTTATGGATTTTAAAATGTATTTTGTGAAGTTAAGGAGTAAATATTTGAATTAGCACATTTCTAGTCAAATAAAAATATTGTTTATGGTTTAGAAATGATTTTTGAGTTAAGCCTTTGGGAAATGTTTTGATTCAAACCTTCTGACCCTAAACACCAAGTTTTGTGAATTAAAAACTTATTTGGTGAACCAAATAAAATCATTACTTTGCTAAAAGATATTTTCAACAACATAAAATATCACCTTAGCATAATATTTGGTTTATGAGATGAAACCTTTTGCAAATGGTTTTACCACCTTTGTAAATGACCACATTGAGATTTTATATGTATAGAGCCTAGTAGAAACCACTTTTCCAAATAAAACTAACTTTTGCATGCTTGCATGCATGACCTTGTTTTTGTTATTTTATGTGGGAGAAATGGTTTGAATGCTAGTTGAATTTATGTTTGCTTGATTGAATTGTAGTGAAGTTAGAAGAGTGTGATATTTGCAAGATCAAGAAGTGAACCAACGTTCTCTACTAAAAGGCAAGTGACACTATCATCCATGTCCTACTATTTTCATTGCACTTAGTGGATTTTTGTAACATGCATGATAAGGATTACTATATTTTATGCTATGCTAAATCCTAATAGGATACCCTTATATCTCCCTTAGTGGAAACATTGTAGTTGTAGTAAGCTTAGCCCTGCTATATATTTGGGATGGGATACATGATATGATTATGTGAAGTATTGAAAAGATATATGTTTTATATAATAAAACAAGTACTCAATGAACAACCTGGGTGGACAAGGATACTCAAGTTTTGGACAAGGTGGCAACAAAGGGAACCATGTTTATATGGCTATATTTTTGTATGTGCACTAGAAGAAAACCACCCAGGGACTTAGAGATTGAACATGTTTCTCGTACAGTGGCTTCCGTGTACAGCCACATGCTAAATGGGCTCTGGCTTAGTCAACTACATAGTGGAAGACCCATGCATTGGCATCTTCAGGTTAACTAGAATTGTGTAAGGGAAATTTATCCCTACATTGGTGCCTGGTTGACAAGCTAGCATTGTGTATTGGGAGGACTTCTATGGAAAGACTTTGTCACATTCTCGATCTGCCAGTACTCCATTTTGGTGAGTCCTTATCCAGCGGCCACTGGTGGCATCAAGACGAGATTGTGTCATGTGGGTAAAGTGTACAACTTCTGCAGAAGATCAAATTCTAAGTACTTAGTCGTGTCCCCGGTTATGGACAACTCTGAGCAACTAAGGCCTGAAGCTATGGAAGATCTCGACATTCCAATTTCTCAAAGTAAAACTTGATGGTGACAACAAGGGATTTGAAGCACTTGGAGTTTTCCAAGGAGTTCAGAAAGATTTGACAAAAGATCAAAACTATTTTGAAAAGATAGGATAAAACTATTTTGCTTTCTGCAAAAGAGCCTAAACCCCACTTAGCTAAATGTGCATGTATTGATAGGATCCACTTATTTCTACATAGTAGTGAAACTTGCCAATACAATTCAAATGTATTGACCCTTGTGGCTGCAACTTATTATGTTGCAGGTTTGTTTGATGTTAGTGAAGTTTGTTGAATAGAATTACAAGTCTACAACCAACATGATTTTCCTGTGGTACTTTGAAGATGAAGGACTCCATGCTATATAGATATTCTGCTGCAATTGTAATGTGATAGCCAAATGAGCTATGTAAGATGTAATGAATTATTTTATTCCTGGTTATAAAGTTGTATTATGACCTTTGTTTCTTGATATTACATCTTAACTGTGAATGCTAGCTATTGATCCAGGGACTAGCATTGTAAACACAGGGATCTCTACCTCATTAAAGGTTGGGAACCTTACAATCTTCCATAATGATTTCCGACAACTTAACCTGGATGCGATGGAAGTCTTCTCTAAGATCATCATCGTCGCTTTGCGCAAAATTTTTGGCCCATGCTCGGAGACTAGATGGCAGAGTTAGGTTCTGGCAATCCCGGACAAACCCTTTAAGGTGATGCATGACATAGAAGTCCTCCTTGGCGCCGCCAATAGTCGGCTCCTTGACGCAGGGGAACTCAAGCACGTTCTTGAACATGTGTTTGTCATCCTTGATAAATTCCCCCTTGCTGACGAAGGGGCATACCTTTCTAGCATAACCCTCAAGAGCCTCATTCAGAACACCCCTTATTTTGGTGTAGTCTTTCTTCTTCTTCTGACTCGCCGAGTTGAAATACGTTGCTATCGAGTACTTTGTGGAAATGAAGATGAGTGTGCAGTATTTGTCTCTGCACAACACGATTGAAACGGGATGTTGGAAAAGGAAAACGGAAGAAAGCTATAAGAAATCCTAAGTTACCAATGCTAGCGGGTGTGTGTACTTACTCGGGAAAGAAAAGGCAAAAGAAGCATGTTCGTCCTCTTGTGGTCCACCATGAACTTCTCAAGGTATGTCGTCGCCTTGGCGCGCGTCTCTGATCCTTCCCTCAACTGGCTATCACGCATGTAGTAGGGATCCACTATCACGATGTAGGGGGTTTTCTCTCTCTTGGTCTTCATCGCCAGATTGAGCGTGAATAGGAGGACCATGTTATAGTCCAGCCGTTTCAAGATAAATAGCTTGAAGACATCCTCGTACGCTATGAAGAACACGTCTGCGGGGGCTTCATGGACGAAGTCCACGTCAGATGGCACCTTGACAGTGAAAACCGGGTAATTTGGATCTTTGTATTTAAGAAGTATGCCCTCTATTGTCTTGATACTATCACTCAAAGCGAGCATATGTCCACAAGCAAGGCGAAGCAGCTCCAGAGTCAGTATCGCTTCACCGGCTATATGTATCCTGGACAAGCCATCCTCGCGGATAGTACGACGTCATCCTTAGCCCGTATCCTCTTCGGAGGAGGTTGGCTCTCGGCTTTCTTACCTCTCTTCATGTGCTTCTTCGTCTTCTGATCAGGCTCCTCCACTGGGGATGCTAAGTGCTCAACGGCCGCCTTTTGGAGTGTGCCAGGGCTAAAGACGAATCCAACAGGTTTCTCCTATTGATCGGCGGCCGAAGGCGTCGCTTGAGATAAACCACGGAAGACCAGGCATTTCATGCATGTAGTGCGACGCCCACTTGACTGTCACGAGCGACAAAGGGTTCTTCATCCACAGCAGGCATGTACAACCCTTTGTCGGCGCTAGTGTTGATGAAGTCGTCGAAGTTGACAAATTCTTCATCATCATCATTGTTGCCACCATGTGGTGATGGTGGTGTCGGGGGCATCGGTGGTTGCGTTGCGACGGCTTCGCCTTGGGGCGGCCCACACGCTCCAAACAGTTGTTGGTGGTGACTGATGGTGGCGATGATAACAGGTGGCTTCCGAGGTGGTGGTCGGACGATTGAGGTGGCGTCGGTGACATCTGGCTTCTGAGGTGGTGTCCGGACGGTCGAGGAGGTGCCGGTGTGCCCCATAAGACGAATCTTAGTATTCGGCCATGTCAAGGGCCAGCTGTAGCATTCTGCAAGGGTCTTGTGTTCGTCGGCTCCCTGAGGTCGAAAGGGGGGTCCATGTCATCGCACCCTGGCAACACCCGAGCAATCCAGACCCTCGTCATGGCATCGTCCATTGCATTGTTGTGCATCGTGTGGTTCACCGGTTGTATGATATTGCCCTTGGCAACATCTGTCAACTCGCCGCCGGCAACTTTGTGGAGTAGTACGCAAGTAGCATCCTGAGTCAAAACACATATGTTGGGCATCATGATCGAGGTGGCAGTCACCAAGGCACATAAAGAAGATGAAACAGAGTAACTAATTAGTTACCTTGGTGAGGGCATTGAGCTCGGCTAATGTCGACACACGGCCGGTCCGGCGGCAGGCCTATCATCAGCATTCTCCCGTGGTACTGGTGCCGCCACCGGCTGCAGCTTGGTATTTTTGGTGGGAGCAGCAGGGGCAGTTGTGCGACGACCAACTCTTGCGGTTGCGTCGCGGCGAAGGTGGCGCGCGGGGTCACCAAGTCCGGCGACGCGTTAATGTTGATGCTCGAGTTGCTGCCGCTAAAGCTGGGCACGTGTATTGGCCCCTGTCGACTTGCCACATTCCAAACAGCTATCCCCTCGAACAACCTAGGGGGATGATCGCATGGAGCTTCTCGTCCACTAACCTGTCTATTGCTTTCTCATCCACTTTTTCCTCTAATGTCTTCACCTTCAACTCCAGCTCTTCAACCTAGGCTTTATCTTTAGCCGCCGACTGGTTCTTCCTCTCCATCTTCTTCTTTGCATCCTCTTTGTAGTACTCGGTAAACTTCATGCTCGTACCAAATCCAGACACACGACCAGCTGATTTTGGCGGCAAATTCTTGTCCCTTTTTTATAAGTGTTTGTCGCCCTATTGAAAAGAGTGTCCCACGGCTCCGCCGGCAAATCCTGGGATGACAAGTCACCAGTAGCGGTCAATTCCTTCTCCTGCAGAGAGACAAGGAGAGGTGAACCCGTGCATTTAGATTCTTGACTTAATTATTCTAATTAAAAACTCTTGAGAGATCCGGGGTAAATTCCTTACCATCTCCTCCTAAAAGGCCTTCACCTCCGGATCGTCGGTGACGAACTCCCCTGTAATCGGGTCCAGGTAGTAGCAGGCCTGGACAAAGTTTTGGAGCTGTAGGTCCGTGATTTTATGCCATGGGTTCTCTTTACCTAGGTGTTCAAGCTCGGTGTCCTCCTTGCCCCAAATGGGTTGTTTCCCTCTGTATCCGCCGCTTCCAAGCCAGTGGTTACCTATGTTCTGCTCTCGCATAGTCTTTCCCCACTCAGTACATGCTTTAGAGTCAGCGGTAGCTAAGTACGCCTTGAATATCTTGAACTCTTCTTTGTCGAGCATCGGATTTTTCCTACTTATAATCTCCCAGCTTTCACCTTTGTCAATGCTATTCTTTTACCAGGTTTTCCAGCTGCTCAAGGCATTGCCCATATTTGTCAGTGCTAGTTTGTTAACCGGGTTCTTTCTCTCTAGGTTTCTGTACTTCTCTAGGAATGTGTATCTCTTGTGAAGCTTATTAAGGAGGTTCTCGACCAAAGCCCGATTAGGAGCACTTTAGATGTACTTCGTGTTGATCGACATGCTTTCCTGGACGATGCACCCGAGTTGCATGCCGTACCCGTAGGCAATCGATGCAGGCGCAATGGGTTGGCCACCTTCTGTGACCTCGGTGAACTCATCACAGACGTTGGCGGGCACTTGCGGCTTCTGATCCTTAATCTCCTCCTCCTCCTCCTCCTTCTTCTTCTTCTTCTTCTTCTTCTTCTTCTTCTTCTTCTTCTTCTTCTGTATAGCGGCTGGATTGCCGCTACCGCCATCCGTGCGCTCCCCACCATCCGTGGTGGTGTCACCCTCCTCCCTGCCTTCAATAGTTCTGTCGTAGTCATCGTCGTCCCCCTCGTAATCTGGATCTTCCTCGTTGCCCCCAGCACCTCCGACGATGGTCGCCGGTGGTGGTGTCATTCTCATCTCCTCCGCCTCCTCATGCTCTTGGGATGCCCCCAGAACGACTTGTTGGTCTCTCGGGCTAGATCCTCGACGCTCATGTGTTTAGAAGGACCGGCCTCGTCGTTGGTCGACATGTTTGCACTTTATTATTTAAAAAAAGAGGGTTAGCACAAATATCGACCAAAAAATTCGGCATGACCTTTGCTAATTTTTGGAACTACGAGTGCCCATTTCTCAACCGAAACGGAAGTGAATCAACACTTCGGGAGAAATGGGCAACTCAATTGAAATCCCTGCAAGAAAAAAATAGCCCCACAACCCCATTGACAACCCCATTGACCCCATCCACCATTCTCACACACAAAGAAAATAACCCAATCCATCATCGCCGCCTCCGCTTCCATCATCCATCATTAATGATTCACACAGATACACAACAGTATATAACATATACATTGTAGTAGTTAATTTCCAGAACAATAGTATATAACATATACAACAGTATACAAAAAAATAATCTTCATTTGGAAAATATATAACAAATATGAATGCTAGAACTTGGAAGGAAATGCAACAGTACACAACAGTATACAACAGAACATATATAACTTATATACAACAGTATACAACAGTATGAATGCCAGAACTTGGAAGGAAATGCCATTTTCAAGTTAAGCTACTTTTCACTAAACAATTAGTCTTCATTTTTTAAAGAACAAACTTGTTTCCATTCAACTATCTTTTAGCATACAACATACGGCAGTTTCTATCTTTTCACTAAACAGTATACAACAGAACATATATAACCATCTTTTAGCATCATATCATCTGATGGGGCTACATAAACCCCAGACCAGAATCAAATTCCATTTTTTATATTATATAACAGAGCTTGGAAGGAATGCCATTTTCAAGTTACAGTATGTGGTGTTATAGTATGAATGCCAAAACTTGGAAGGAAATGCCATTTTCAAGTTAAGCTAATTTTCACTAAACAATTACTCTTTATTTTTTAAAGAAACAAACTTGAAATGGGGCTACATAAACCCCATATATACAAACTTGAAATGGGGCACATATATACATAAACCCCATATATACATATATATATATATATAAACCCCATATATACATAAACCCCATATATAAAAATAACAGAGCATAGATATAACAGGGAACATATATACAAACTTGAAATGGGGCTACATAAACCCCGGGCCAGAATCTAATCAAGCCATGCAACATAAACCCCAGGCCAGAATCATCTAATCAAGCGATGCAACATATATACCCACTCAAATCTAATCATCTAATGGGGCTACATAAACCCCAGGCCAGAATCAAGCCATGCAACATAACCAATCAGACTGAATATACAAACTTGAAATCTATGAATAATAGAATTCATCAACTAATCCTAACCCTAATCCAAATCAGCAAACCTAACCTAATCAGATATAGAGCTAACCCTAACCCTAATCCAAATCAGTAGCAATCCTAACCTAATCCTAACCCTAATTAGAGCAATCCTAACCTAATCAGATCAATCCTAACCCTAATCAGAGCAATCCTAACCTAATCAGATCAATCCTAACCCTAATCTGAGCAATCCTAACCTAATCCTAACCTAATCAGAGCAATCCTAACACTAATCAGAGCAATCCTAACCTAATCCTAACCTAATCAGATGCTCACCTGGCGTGGACGGCGAGGTGGCGCGGGATGGGGAGGTGGTCATCGATGGTGGTGTGCGCTGCCCTTATCCTCCTCGGCAGTGGCTGGTGTGCGCTGCCCTTATCCTCCTTAGGGGAGGCGGCAGGTGGATCCTCCACGGGCTCCGGCGGGGCAGGTGGCTCCTCCTCCACGGGCTCCGGCGGCTGCAGGTGGCTCCTCTTCCATGGGCTCCAGCGGTTGCAGGTTGCTCCTCCACAGGCTCCGGTGGCGGCAGGTTCATCGGGGGCACGCGAGAGACGTAAGCTAGGGTTCATCGGGGGCGAGAGTAGCAGGTTGGGGAAAGAAAAGGGGAAGGGGGCGAACAGTTATTTGGCGATATGTGCCACAGAACATTGGCACTTAGTCAAAACCGCCGCGTGGTTGTAGTTGGACATCAAACACAGATTAGCCTAGTGGTTATGATGCATAGACAAAGCTGTGCTAGCCAGGTTCGAATCCTAGTTGGGTCACTTTTTTTCTTTGTTTCAAAATTATATGTTACTAATATATTTAAAACCAAGCACATACACATGTATATTTATTAAAAAGCTCCCCGAATTATTGTATATATTGTGCTTGTCACAAACACATGTGAATTTGTATACCCACACGAATATCACAATATATGTTTAGTCTCTAACTAATACACAAAAAAGGTCACACGTCGTCGTGTGATGTTTCGAGCTAGCTAGCCTCTCTTCACAATCTTCTTGCCCTTTTTCTTCGCGGTTGAATACTTTAGCCCAGGCACTATGGTATTTCTTCTCGTGAACGGATAACCTTTAGTAGGTAGTGTGGTCTTTCTTCTTACTGTAGTAGTAGTAGGCATGTTGAAGTACTTGTCGAATTCCTCTTTGATCTTCGGATCGCCGTTCTTTTCGAAGTCTTGCTTGTTGGCAGATCCTTCCATTCCGATGATGCTCCTATTGCCCCTCCTCACTACAACATGACTGGGCTTTGACGGGTCGGTAATAAAGAAACATTGATCAACTTGGCTAGCGAGTATCCACGGCTCATTTTTTTCGTGGAGGCCTTCTTTGCCGACTAGGCATCGGGTATAACACAGTTGGTGAAATACCGGCCTTCTTTTTCGATGTTCTTGGCCCATCTAACACGGAACATCGGTACCATCTCTCCATAGTTGTCGAGCTCCCATATCTCCTTGATCCTTCCGTACAATCTTTCCATGACAGTAGTCTCGTCATCGGTGAAGGACATCATAGTTACTGCTGAGTTTTGATATTCACTATTCGTGTCCTTTTCCTCAGTGTAGAATATGTAACCATTGATGTCGTACGACTGATAGGTCTTTACATTATGCGCTGGGCCCTATGACAAGGAGAATATGAGTTTTTGATCTTCCATAGAAGGCGTCTGCGGGGGATTGTCCAACAGCCTTTTCTTGAACCAACCCGTGAAGCTGGAGTTGTGTTCTCTTGTTATGTCTCCTTTCTTCCTCGGGCGGGCCTGGTCCACGTACTCCTACTCGATCAAGCTTTTGTGCTCTTTTACCCAAGGGCTGGCCAATTCAATGTGTTGTAGCACGACTCGGTGTGCCCTGCCAAAGTCGGCGCGTCGATTAGCAATGCCGACATGCAGTGAGCCGTGGCCCTAGCAGTGACCATACCCAGCGAGCCTGCTGAGGTGCTTCTTGGTGGGTATTCCAACATCCTCGTTCTCGGTGGTTAGATAGTTCTGGCAGAAAGAGATGCACTCGTAGATCAGAAAGCTCTTGGCTATGCTTCCATCTGGACGAGACCTGTTGCAAACGAACCCTTTGATGACACCGTTCAGCCTTTCAAACAGCATCATGTTGTGCAGGAATGTCGGCCTGAGCTAGATGATAGCATCCATGACATGGACAAGTAGATGCACCATGATGTCGAAGAATGCGGGCGGGAATTAAATCTTGATCTCGCATAGTATCACCATAATCTCTTCCTGTAGCCCGTCGAGCTGCTTCATGTCGATCGACTTCCTTGAGATGACGTCGAAAAAGTTGCATAGGCCAAACAGTGTCTCATAGACGTGCTCGTCCATTATTCCTCGTATGGCAACAAGAAGTATCTATATCATCATCACGTGATAGTCGTGGGACTTCATACCGCTTAACCTCTTCTTCGCTACATGAGATATCTGCTTATCTTTCCCGAGTAACCGTGAGGAACTTTGAACCATAGGAGGCACCTGAAAAACTGCTCGATCTCCTCCTAACACAGAGTGAAGAAGGCAGCGCGAAGCACAACCACCTCATTCTTCTTAAACCTTTTGTGGCGACCTTGAGTCCCTTCCGTCTGATAGTCATCATCATCACTATCAGGGTACTGAAACTCCTTCTTGATGCCAAGCAATTTCAGGTTGTTTCTTGCTTTTGGCCCATCCTTGGTCCTCTCCGACATGTTGAGGAGAGTGCCAAGCAGACTCTCGGTAACGTTCTTCGTGATGTGCATTACATTGAGGCTATGGGGCGTGTGGAGGACCTTCCAGTATGGCAGGTCCCAGAAAACAGACCTTGTTTTCCATACACCCAGAAGCAGCTTTGTCCTTGGTCGCTTCTTTCCTGGCGCAGGGCACTCTTCCCAATTATTCAGAAGCTCCTCGATTTTTTCGTCGCTCCTCGTACGCGGGGCTCTTTCGAGATCATCTTTACCATTGAACAGGTCACCGCATTTCCTCCATGGGTGATCCATGCGAAGCCACTTTCGAGTCCCTTGGAACACCGTTTTCGAAGACCTGGTATCCTTGGGTAGCTGGAGATGCGAGGTCTTATCCATGCACTTGACACATGCATTATGTCTGTGGTTCACCTGGGCCGATACATATGCGTAACCAGGATAGTCCTGCATCGTCGTGATGTCACGACCCGGGATCAGGGCTAGACAAATACCAGATCTTCATCTGACATAAGCCTAACCTAAATTCCGAAGCATGCAGGGAAAGATCGGTAACATTACAGAACATACAAACCATACATTAATAAGGTAAACTCTTAAGAGAGTTACAAACCAGTCATACAATCCAGGGGTCACAGACCCATCACTACAACAAACAACGGAAGCAAACAAGTTGTTATAAACAACAAACTTAGCAAACGGCCAAAGAGGCCTTAAATAGAAGTAGAGACCCTTCCATAGATCCTAGGCTGCTGCCCAGGAACCCCGACTACTCGTCGACTTCGACGTAGAAACCACCTTCAGTTGGAGTAGCTTCATCTGTAGAAAACATCAACGAAGCAAGGCTGAGTACAGGCTGTACTCCGCAAGACTTATGGCTAGTGGAGTTATTTTGCATAAAGCCATGTTTTGTTTTCAAAACAAGAGGGAGAACAAACTCGTCTAGTCAGATCGTTTTCAAAAGGGGATAAGAAGACTACAACTCTAGCTCTTCGAATCATCTTTGATATCCACCAAGTATCATCATCAGATAAACCTCTCTTTCCGGACTACCCCCTCAAACAACCCAGAGGAAGTACTCCGGATCTCACATTAGTTTGCCAAGTTTTATCATTCGGTTATAGCTCTCTATGATCACAGAACCCGTTCCCAAGTCGTCCATAACTGTGGACACGGCTTTTCGAAAATATTAATAACCCTGCAGGGGTGCACAACTTTACCCACACGTACCAACCGATTCTTAATGCCAAATTATTAGCCCTCTTCCTTGGAAGGCCGGCAGAGAGTGGTTGACCACGACCTTTACCTTGCTTTTGTCGAGACCATGAGTCACGCACTAGGGAGATGCCGCCGTAACGGGTCGAGTCCCGAAGCCGGTCCCTAATGATGTGCACAGGGTTCAAGATTACGTATGATGGGCATATCTTGTTCCCGACCACGCTTACCTACCTGTTATGAATGCACCTCCTTCACCTCCATTCAAGAACAACCAAGATGTGTATGTCGAATGGAAAGCTCAAACTATGTGACTCATGGAATCTACTAGGCAAGTTAGTTGGTCGAGGGGGTTTCTAGGCCCCCATGCAGTTGTACGCTCGTCTTGGTTCAAGAGGCGAGAAAATCAGGTCCTAAGGGTGGCAAGTATGGGACTACAAAAACCACAACCCACGTGGCCTCCCATACAAGCCTTAGCATGTTTATCATCCATCTCTGATCACATCACCACATCCTACCATAGTAGATTCATTCGTATCTCCGATGCATCACCTGAATGATCAGCATCAGACCACTAAGCATGGCTAAGCTTGACTGAACTGTGGCACTAGCGCTGCTCATAAGCCAAACCCTAGTTATGCTAGGAGCGATGGATCAGGTAATATAGTTCACCAAAGGGAAACATGCATCAGATAGGATTACTCTATCTACTGATAAAAGACTGTTGAACCGAATGCATATGGCGAGAATGAAAATTCTTTGTAAACTTAGGAATTCATATGTATGAGTGGGGCTTCGCTTGCCTTGTCCGTTGTTGGACTGGTACTGCTCTTTAGTGGCGTTGACTTTAGCCTCGGGTTCAGTTCCTATTCGTGAAGAACCAATCACCGGAAAAGAGAAAGCAACATTCAACACATGGCATGTGCAATGCTCATACAATATGGAGGATATGACAAGTTAAATAGTGTTGAAATGAACCCTAGAACATGCTTGGCCATTTTAAATGGGGTCCGAGAGGTCCAAACCCTAGAAAAGGGGAATCCTCGGAATCACCTATGGGGTTCAATTGGTTCTTCTAATTAAACTTGCCATCAAAGTTGGTTAACAATTTATGATTATAGCTTAGTTAGATAGGTTTCATTTTTATGATCATTTTGGTATATTATTTGTATTTTTCTGATTTAAAATGAATTAGTTATGAATTTCTCCAATTTTAATTCATTTTAAATCATTTTTGGAATATTTAAAATAATTTCCAACTTGGACCCACATGTCATAGATTTAATCATTTTAGAAAACACAGAAAATATTAAAACCCTGACAGACAGGGCCCCCTGTCATATATTTCTTATTTACAGAAAATAATTACAGATATTAATAAAAGAAAAAGGAAAAAGGGATTATGACATCAGCATGACATCATGCTGATGTCATCAATGGTGGAGCTCCAGATCGAGCACGGATTTCTCGATCCCGTGTGCGCATAGATGCGCGGAGGGGCGCGTTGAAGAGAGGGTATCGCGCTGGTCAATATAGTGGCGATGCCGCTCCTTCTTGGTCACCAGAGCGTCGCCTCCGACGAGCTCCAGCAGCGGCGGCGGGCACATGCGGGGAGAGTAGCACAGGGGGAGAGAGAGGAAGCGGAGGGGTGTGTTAGCACCGCAATCTTACCGTGAGCACAGCAGAGGTGGTGGCGAGGCCGGGCGAGCTCGGGAACAGCAGGGATCGACAGAGACCGACGGCAGCCGGAGTTCTCGATACAGTTGATTTAGGTTGCGCGTGATGGGGAAAAGTAGCTAGGGGGAAGGAGTCGAGCACGGCGGTTCCAGTGGTGCCATCAGCTTGAGCTAGGGCGGCCAGAGACGGCGGGGACGACAGCGGCAGAAGCTAGGGTTCATCGGCCATGGCGAGAAGGTGAGGAAGAGAGGGGTAAGTGGCGGGCTAGGGTTCTCCGGCGACGACGTTGGGCTCTAATAGACAACGGCGGGTGGCGGCACGCATCTTGGTGCACGCTGGCGGCGACGGACGGCGGCGGTGTCGACAACGAGCTACTTGCTCGTCGTCGACGAAGACGACGTGGAACAGACAGGCTGAAGTGGTACGGGGCCGGGGTGGGCTGCTCTTGGGCCAGGCTGGGCCGGCTGCTGGCTGTTGCGCGAGCGACAGAGAGAGAGGGAGAGATGGGCTCGGCCCAGTAGAGCTAGGTTAGTTATTTTTTCTAGGAAATTTCTTTTCTTTTTCTGTTTTCTAATTTCTATTTGTATTTTCACATTCCAAACTGTTTTGAATAGTTTCAAAATACCAGAAACTTTTATAAGGCTATGGAAATATTGGGGAACCCTTTTATTCATTTTGGGTTCCATTCTTTTTGATAATTTTCAAAATATAAAAACCATTTGAATGGTTTTGAGGGGGAAATAAATTAGGGTTTTGCTTGTGCTTAGTTGATTAAATCAAAGTGCAAGTGTAATGCATGCATGTAATGCTCAAACATGTCTTTATTAATATTACACAAATGGTGGTATGTTACACGTGAGCAACGCGGATCTCAGAGGGAAATATTCTTCAGTGTAGGCGTCCCACATACGGGCTAGCGTCTCCCACAACGTGTCTAACTACTCTTTCAACAGCCCGAGATAAATATGGATCATCGACACCTGGCTGTTTTGGCCCCTGAATAAGAATGCTCATGTGTACATATCTTTGCTTTGTGTAGAGCAACGGGGGGTGTTGTACGTCCATACAAACATGGTCCAGGTGCTATGCGTGCTACTCTGGTTGCCAAAAGGATTGAGTCCATCAGTGCTCATACCCAGCCTGACGTTCCTTACAATGCCCCCGAACTCTTCGAACGCGATGTCCAATGCATTCCACTTGCTAGCGTCTGAAGGGTGTATTAGGATCTTGCCCTTCTCTGGATCATCTTCAGGTTTCTCCCTTTCTGCGTTCCATTGCATTATCTTTGCTTCCTTAGGATATACGAAATATCACTATAGACGGGGAGTGATAGGAAAGTACCATACCACTTTTCGAGGAACTTTCTTGTTCCCTCTCTTGTACCGTCCATGGTCGCACACCGGACATGTGGTTCTCTCCACGTAATCGTGACGATAAAGTGCGCAATCATTGATGCATGTGTGGTATTTAACATGCAGTAGGACGAGAGGGCACACGATTTTCTTGGCCTCCTCTATACTTGTTGGCAATAAGTTCCTGTTAGGAAGACGATCGTGCTAGAATTCCATGTTAGCATTGAAGCTCATGTCGGTCCATTTGTGTTCCGCCTTCATCTCTAGAGCCTTGAGCGTTACACTTAGGCGTGTATGCTCGAACCGACACCCAGGATACAATGGAGTCATCCCATCTATCTCCATTTGTGCCAGCTTGGATTTCTCGTTGGCTGCAGCTTTGGTGTTGCTCGTCTTCTTGAGAAGCAGTTCCTGAACATGAGGGTCCCTTAACACCGAAGTTAGCAGCGTCTGGGTGTTTGCTTCTTCTCCTTCTTCATGATGGTCATTCCCGTCGACATCTCCTTCTTCGTCATGATGATCATGCCCACCGGTATATTCTTCGTCATCATGACAATGCCCGCTGGGAGACTCTTCGTCTTCTCGCCCGTCCACGTCTTCATGATGACCACCACCATTTACTGTAGGCTCCTCATCGAAGTTGCCGCGCATGAAACTGCGCCTGGGCAGGTGATCCTCCAATTGTCCAGAATTAGGGTTAATCCAGCGCTGGCCAGACTGTGGGCCCACATATGGTCGGTCAAAAGCAGATCTGGACTCAGGGTTCTGTGGTGCATATGGGTGATATGCGCCACAGAAGATAGAACTTCGGTGGCGCATGTAGGTCATATGCGCCACAAAACCCTGCGACCAGATCTGCACAACATTAAAGGTGGCAGATAGCTACTTTAATGACACCCCTCTATATATATACCACACTCCCTGTCAAAAGCATCATCCCGCCCTTGATGTCTTCTTCCCAAAACTCGTCGGAAGACTCGCTGGAGAGCACAACCCTCTCGCATTCCCTACAGCCTAATCGCAGTGGAGGGGCAAGGTCGAGGGGCAGTGCTCGGAGTCAGCCGCCGCGGGATTCGAAGGTCAACCTAATCGAGGAGGAGGCCAGGCTGCGGCACGAGGCCCTCTACAACAAGGCCATGAGGTTGTATGTCGTGCTCGCATCCCCGGAGGAGAGGGCACGCATGGCAGAACCAATCGGGTGGTGGCCAGTGCTCGACCCCAACGTGTCCATGGAGGAGCACGTTCGCATGCTGTAGGCGCGCGTGAACAGGGAGGTCTGGCATCTTCCACCGCCATCGCCCCCACTAGCTCTATGAAGGAATTTGCAATGATGTATGCCATTGTTGTTTTGCTGTTCAAGGGCTATGTGCATGTGCATTTGCAATGATGTATGTCACTTTCTATCTAGTAGAT
Source organism: Avena sativa (assembly GCA_916181665.1). Lineage (NCBI taxonomy): Eukaryota > Viridiplantae > Streptophyta > Magnoliopsida > Poales > Poaceae > Avena > Avena sativa. The sequence continues at coordinate 145,420,939 of OV702280.1, forward strand.
TGTCTAGTATTCTACCTATGCCACTGGTACTTGTTTAGTTCGGAAAAGCAAGAGGAAAATGTGTACTAGAAACACTCAACATATTATGAGTAGCACGCACCATTTTGTGGCGCATATTGTAGATATGCGCCACCGAAGTTTGATCTTCTGTGGCGCATATCCATATATGCGCTACAGAAGCTTGGTCATAGGTGGCCAGACTGTGGGGCCCACATTCTTGTTCTATGGCGCATATGGCGATATGCGCCAGAGAAGATATAAACTTCGGTGGCGCATAGCGTCATATGCTCCACAGAAGGTTGGTCAGAGCACGGTCAAAGCCCGCCTGCTGTGGGTCCCACTTGATGATTCTGTGGCGCATCTGTCTATATGTGCCACAGAAGTGAAAACTTCTGTGGCGCATATCGACAGATGCACCACAGATGTTCCATAGACCAAGGCATGGTGTGGGTCCCACCTAACTTCTGTGGCACATTGCCAACTGCCATGCGCCACAGAAGTTTTAGGGTTCTATGGCTCATTGGGCCAGATGCGCCACCGAACATCGTATGTCTATCTATAGCTAGTTTCCTAGTAGTGTCATGTGCTTGGATCTCACATACACCTACCCTTTAGAAGATCGATGCCCTCATCGATCAAGCACACCCCAGGAACGTTCCCTCTTGGCACGTGTATGTGCATCTAGTGCCGGCACATGTGCCATGCCGTGTCCACACCAGGCTACATGCGCCATGCTCCACATGTTCCGCCACTGACCCGCACACACCCGGCACGCGTATGTGCATCTAGTACCAGCACATGTGCCATGTCATGTCCACTCCGGGCCACACGCGTCATGCTCCACATGTCCCGCTGTCGTGGTATTGCCGACGAGTATGCCATGGAGGGGTCCTCACAGTGCGTGTTTAGAGACGTGGGGGAAGGCAGACGATTGGCGGGTACGAGGTAACACAGCTTACCTAGGTTCAGATTCCACAAAAGTGGGGAATCCTACTCCTGCTATAAATCACTATAAGGGAAATACGCTGAGTTACAGGGATTGGTTCGCTGTGCGAGGTGACTAGAAAGTCTAAGTTATCGTGCCCTAAAGGCTCCCATAGGCCCGACTTCTATAGTCGTCAGGTCCTAGGGTTACAGGGAAAATTCCTAGCCGGACAGGTTACAGATTCCTACACTGCTTATAACTAGTCTAGCGTGTCTTGCACTCCAAGGCTCCCGGTATGTCGGTGACTCTTCCGTAGCCTCCCTTTATCCGGCATGGGCCTCCCTTCTAGATCCATCTAACTGGGCCGCCCAGCAGGCCATAGGCCATGCTACCAGCTGTGGGCCACCCGGGTTATCCGGATAGAGGACATGCTATGAGGATACCCATATAGAATATCCCCAACAGTAGCCCTCGGAAAACTCCGAGATCTTGCACCGTCTTGCCTCTTCACGTTGAATGCTCTGTCTAGATGGATGTCGGCAAATCGTCAAGCAATATCTTGTAGTCCTCCCAAAGAACCCTGCAAGGTTTTCTCCGTCTTCAACTTGTAAGTCGGAGAATTGTTGAATCTTCCATTGTACTCTTCATAGTCGGACGGGATCCGTCTATGCCGGAATATTCCGATTTGATGGTTCAACTGCCAGTGACAGCTAGGGCGACGTAGACATAGGTCAGCAATGCCTCGTAACTCACACATGCAGAGAACACAATCATGTCCGTTCTTCCCGCGAGAGCAATACGAACCATTGGCGGCGATGGTTGGCAACGTGGCGAAATTTCCGCACACACTTCCGCACATGTCGTCCACGCGTCAACCATTCGATCGTTTTGAATGAATCTTGATGCCGGAGGTTATAAATTATAACAGCGGTGGAAATTTTACTTTTCACCTCATTCTCCTCTGCATCGTCTTCTTCCTCTAGAGAGCGCCTCCTCGAGCTCTCCGCGCCATTGCAAAAACCCCTAGCTTTTCAAACTTTGTTAGTCACCACCCTAACCTCTCCAATGGCCAGCAGCAGTTCCACCCCTTCCATCGCAGCATCAGGCGATACCGCGGCGAAGCCGACGAGCACCATCATCGTTCCCCTAGAGGGCCTGGTGATCCCCAAATCCGCGGTGGTCGAAACCACCGACGGCGACCATAACTCAGCAGCGCTGGAGCTGCTAGAGGAGGAATACGACACCCACAAGGGCGACTGGCGCGGTTCGGATATTACGGACCGCCACATCAAAGAACTAATCATCGAGGGCTACCTCCCTGTGATGGAGGGGCTCGTCTGGCGGGCGGCACCGGCCGGCGAGGTCACTCCTTCTCCCCAAGCCGGAGAAAAGGTGTACCTCAAAGCCCAATTGGTATGCGTCGTCTCCCTGCCCATCTACAATTTCTTCCTAGCTGTCCTCAACCATTACCGAGTACAGCCTCAGAACCTCTCCCCCAATAGCATCTTCGCGCTTAGCAACTATGCGGAGCTTTGTGAGGGTTACTTAGGGATTAGGCCTAGGCTAGATCTCTTTATATACTTCTTTACTGTCAAGCGGGAAGCCAGAACCGGCAAGGACGAGCTCAGGAACTATGGCACCATTAGTTTTAAGATCCAGCCTGGCCGGCGCTTCCCCGACATCGTCGGCCATCCGTCCTGCAAGAACTGGCAACAGACGTACTTCTACGGCCCAGATATCCCTCTGGCTGGCCGATAAGTGACGTACCCGGACTTCGTCGATGGAGCTGCCGCTGAAGCCCCGACATGGAGATCCCAGGCCTCCCTTCCCTCTGACATCGACGCTTCCCGCTCTATAAGGCGGATAGAGTGGTTTGTAGATACGGGTCTGACCGGATTGGACCTGGCCATGTGCTGGTTCGTCTCGGCGGATCTAACCTCTGCAGCACCGCTTGAAGTTGATGCACGAGTATACCAACGAGAGGAAGGATAGCCTCCGCATCTCCGAGGACAATTTCTCGAGTGACTCCATCAAGCTCTGCCTCAAGGACATCGTCAAGGAGAAGGATAGGAAGCGTGGCTTCACCATCACCTACGACATGTTCGTAGAGAGCAAGTGCCCAAAGGTATCTGTTTTATTTTCTGTGTATGACATATACTCCAGTTCTTCCATCTAGACATTACCATCTCATCTAACACGGTGGATTTTCACTTAACAGCTCAGCGATATAGATGAGGATAGCATTGATGTCCAAATCTATGATCCAAAGATGAAGGAAGTCACCGTCGTGTCCGACGACGAGGTCCCGTTGGCGTGAAAGCGGAAGAGCTCCACCTCTGACGCTGCCAACGGAGGCAAGAAGAAGAAGAAGAAGAAGAAGAAGAAGAAGAAGAAGAAGACGGAGGGTGGAGCCTCCAAGAAGACTACCGCCGCCCTGGAGGTGGGGAAAAGAAAGGTTACTGGGATCCCCTTTGCCAAAGCACCCCCTCTTTTGTAAGCTTCTTTCTCTCCGACATTGTCCATTGTTTGTCTTACTCCTGTACTTATACTTTTTGTACGTTTCAGGACGAAAGCCACTACTAGTTTGAAGAAGACCTCCAAAACTTTGGGGGCTTCTAGAAACATTAAGGATATGTTGCATGGTGACGTTTCTCCCCACGCATCTCCCGCCATCGCCCCTGTCCCTCCTAGCGTCCAGCCTTCGCCCGCTCCGACAAGCTCACAAGCCAAAGTAGCATTTGGCCCTTCCGCCAAGGAAGTGGACTCAGGTGCCTCTACGGATCTTGCCGTTGTCGGTGAACAGGAGACGCAGGTAAGTGCCACAAACCAAATGGCTAAAGCTCCGGCTAAGGATGCCATCGGTAGCGGTAAGGAGGTGGTGGAAGGTGGTACGTCTGTCGAAGGCGGCACCTCCGCACCCAAGAATACCATAGAGTTCCCGAAGATAGTCTATCTGGTACTTACGCTGGGTAGCACTGCTCTGGTTCCTGGTGCGACGCCGACATCTCCAACATGCGGTCTTGAGGAGCTTCTTCAGCAAGCAGAAATCTTGCAAGGAAACAGTTTATGCTTTGGCAAGTTGCTTGCTGAGAGTGCTATAGACCTCAAGATCATCGCACTTGTAAGTTTTATTTGTCTTTTACATTTCATATTAGTATCCCACTATAGCCCCCGAGGATTTAGACGGAAAACCATAGGTCTTTGCATCTAAATGCTCTAAGAGTGACTAATCTAGAAAACTTCTCACTGTGGCCCCCAAGCATATAGTTTGAATGAATTATTCCGACTAGATGCTTTCAGAATAGCATACACAGTGTTTATATATTTTAATACTGTAGCCCCCAAGCTTCTAGTTGTAACTGATTTAGTTCCAACTAGATGCTTAAAGAGAAGCTAAGCATATGACTGAGTTAAGAACTTTATACTGTAGCCCCCAAGCTTCTAATCGAAAACTGAATTAGTTCCGACTAGATGCTTAAAGAAAGACTAAGCATAGTGCTAAGTTAAAAAAAACTCTCTCTATAGCCCCCAAGCTTCTAGGTGGAAATTTTCCGGCTGGATGCTCCAAGTAGACAGAACAACGTTTAACTTTCTTCTTCCATAGAATGAGAATGCTCGGAGGGACGTGGACAATGACAAGTACCAGAAGATGCGCGCGGACTTGGAAGCCAAAAAGGGTAAAACTGCCTTCTTGAAGGAACAAATCACCAAGAGCAAGCGTCTGTTTTTCCTTTATTTTTCGTATTCCGACTTGGTCTTGTGCCAACATTCTCCGAGTACTCACTGTGTACTTTTATTTCTCTGACTTGCAGAAGCCATTTCCAAGGCTAAGGATATTGTTGAACAATCCAAGCATATTCAGCAGTTGGATAGCGAAAACAAGATCCTTAAGCAGGAGAGAAAGGACATGTTGAAGATGCATGAAGACTCAATGAAAGTCCTGCAAGAATCCGCCAGTGAGGAGATGAACCGCTTGAAGGAGGAAATTGCGATCCTGAAAGAGCAAAAGAAAGCCACCGATGAGCAGAATCAGCGCCATCTAGACGCGTACAGGGTCCTCCGACAAGAACGGGACTCCATGGTGGAAACTCTCCAGCAGGCTGAGATTAGCATCTTTAGTAAGTGACTCCGTCTTGGACTTCTGTAAGCTAGATACTCTGAACTTTTTGTGTTATTGAATTCATGTGCTCCTTTGTCGGAAATTTGCAGCTCCTATGGGTTTAACCCGGTTGCCTCCTCCGCAAAAGGAATGCATGGTCCTTGTCGGCAACTTTATCAACACCGCCATCAAGCAGACCAAGGAGATAACCAAGCCCCTCCAGATTAACATCAAGGCGGTGGACTCTGTGACGAAGTTCTCGGAGATCCTGCACCGAGCCCCCAAGCGTATCTCAAGCTGGAAAGCTTCGTGTGCACGAGCCGGCGCAAGGATGGTGTTGTCAATGGTCAAGGCACATTACGAAAATGCCGACATCAACATGGTGACCTCCGGTATCCTCGACGTAGACGACGAAGGCCAAAAGATAAATCACGAAGATATCTTGGCGTCGCTCGCGGGCTTTGACACTAGAGTCGCCGAGTTGGTCGACCTTAATGTCTTTGTGCCCATGAAAACCATTGATGGCGGCAACCAAAGCTCCTCCGAGTCCCTCAACACTGCCGACTTCGAGGAAGGTGACTCTCCTGATGCTAATGATGCTGCGTCCAAGTCGCCTGTGCCAGAGGAATGAAAAATATTTCTGTAATATTTGTTTCCTCTGAAATGTGTATGCGGAAAAACTACGTGTTAACTTAAGGCGGAAAACAATGGTTGTGCTTTCCTGGTACTCAAGAATTAGTTCCAGCATGTATATATTTTTAAGCAAGTGTTAGCTTATCCATTACTCTGGTTTTTATGCTTGACTTTTCATGAGTCGGAAGACTCATTGTCGGAACCATGTGCTCAGGTGATGATGCCCAATAGCACCATCAATAACCTAAGCACAAAATCGCCGACAATAAGTGCCAAAAGTCACTACTCCAGAATCCACATAAAAACGACAAAGAACGTGTAGACCAGAAAACTTAAGCTAACGCCCGTAGGCGGAATTTTCACAAGTGCAATCACAAAACTTGTGCATAAAGGTTTTATACGATCCAAAAATGAACACAAAAGGGGTTAAAAGGCTCAGAAATATGAGTGAACCGGAGAGCTTTATTTCATTGATCATATAAGAGGTACACAATAGATAAAAAATGCTAAGTGTAGAAAGGACGTAGATGTGCTATGTTCCATGGCCGATCAAGCTCTGGGTAGTCATCATCCGGGGCACGTCGCTTACGCTTATGATCCTTGTTGGGTCTATCCTTCAGTTCACGATTTTCAGTGAGGTAGTAAGACCCATTGAGTAGCACCTTGCTTATGATGAACGGTCCTTCCCATGGCGGGGATAATTTGTGTGACTTCTTCTACTTAAGTCAGAGCACCAAATCCCCCTCTTTAAACGAGCGATGCCGGACGCGGCGACTATGGTAGATGTGTAGCTTCTGCTGGTAGATGGTGGATCTTTGGCATGCCAAAACACGCTCCTCCTCGAGAAGATCCACATCTAGGCGTCTGGATTCTTCGGCGTCATCTTTGTCGTAGGCAGCAACTCTTGGTGAATCGTGAAGGATGTCGGAAGGCAGGATGGCTTATGCTCCATATACCATGAAGTAAGGGGTGTAGCCAGTGGATCTGTTGGGTGTAGTTCGTAAAATCCACAACACATATGACAATTCCAACGCCCAGGCTCCAGTTGCTCCATGTAGTGGTGCCTCAAGACGTGGCTTGATTCCCTGGAGAATTAATCCATTGGCGCGCTCAACCTGACCATTGTACTGTGGATGTGCCACAGATGCAAGGTCAAGTCGGATGCCCTTCTCCCAATAATAAGCTTCCACTTCTCCGAGTAATAAGTTGTTGCCATTGTCGGTGATCATGCTATGTGGGAGACCAAATCTCACCACTAGATCCCGGAAAAACCTAAGGGCAGTTGCCCCATCGAGATTTCTAATGGGTTTATATTCTATCCATTTGGTGAATTTATCAACTCCTACTAGCAGGTGCGTAAACCCACATGGTGTCGTATGCAACAGACCAACCCTGTCCAGCCCCCAGACTGCGAACGGCCAAGTTATTGGTATTGTTCGCAATTCCTTAGCTGGAACATGTGGTTGTCGGGCATAATACTGGCATCTCATGCATGACTCAACCAGATTGTCGGCGTCCGACTTCGTGGTCAGCCAGTAGAATCCTTGCCGGAAAGCTTTAGCAACCAACGATCGGGGAGCGGCGTGATGCCCGCAATCTCCGAGATTGATTTCGCGGAGGATTTCAATACCTTCTTGCTAGGACACACACTTAAGGTATACACCAGTAGTGCTTCTTTTGTAGAGCTGTCCAGTGATTACAGTATAGCCCTTTGCTCGACGTACTATTTGCCGTCTTTCGACTTTGTCGTCGGGCAAAGTTCCGTGTTCCAGATATTCCATGAACGGTTTTGTCCAAGCTGGAGGGACCTTTGTCACCATGTGAACGAAAGAGTCAACTCTCTCCGGGTTGTCGATGTCTGCTCCCTTCATGGATGGTGTCCGTAGATGCTCCAGGAAAATCCAGGCGGAATTCGTTTGCACCCTGATCCAAGCTTAGACGGCAGATCAGCCGCCTCGTTTTGCTCCCTAGGTACATACTTGACCTCGTAGCCCAAGAAGCTCTTGGCTATCTTGTCCACTTCGTCTCGATATGCCGCCATCATACGGTTTCGCGCGTTCCAGGTGCCAGCCACCTATTGGGCAACCAAGTCGGAATCTCCACAGCAAACTATGTGCTTGATGCCAATATCCTTGGCTACGCGTAATCCGTGAATGAGTGCTTCATACTATGCCATGTTGTTCGTAGCCTCGAAGTGGATCTGTAGAACGTAGTGTAGCTTGTCCCAAGTTGGTGACTGTAGCAGTACACCAGCCCCCGAGCCGTTGAGTAGCTTTCATCCGTCAAAGTGCATCACCCAGTATTCTGGCTCCGGTATTGGGGTAGCATCTGGCATCTCCGTCCAATCTTCGATAAAATCCGCCAAGGCTTGTGACTTGATAGCGTCGCGTCTCTTGTAGGTGATCTCTAAGGCGGTAAGTTAAATGCCCCACTTCGCAACCCTTCCCATAGCGTTGCTATTGTTGATAATGTCGGACAGCGGAGTCTTGCTCGCCAGTGTGATGGGGTGCTCCTGGAAATAGTCCCTTAGCTTCCGAGAAGCAAGGAATACTCCATAAGCTATCTTTTGGTAGTAGGGTAATGCTGCTTGGACTCCATCAAGACCTCGCTTACATAGTAAACTGGTCGTTGAACTCCATGCTCATAGCCTGGTTCCTTCCACTCTACCACGAGGACGATGCTGATTACCTGGTTGGTGGCCGCCATGTAAATTAACATGGGCTCTCCAGGCTCGGGGGTTGCAAGGATAGGCGCTGAGGAAAGAATCTCCTTGAGCTGCTTCAATGTTGCATCTGCTTCGTCCGTCCACGTGAATTTGTCCGTCTTCTTCAGCAACTTGTACAGCGGTAAAGCCTTCTCTCCAAGTCGGCTGACGAACCAACGAACTGCTGCAACTCAACATGTTAGTCGTTGTATGTCCTTTAGGCATGTCGGACGGTTTATGTTTAAGATGGCCTTGATTTTCTCCGGTTTGACCTCAATTCCACACTGGGTAATGATGAAGCCGAACAATTTGCCGGCTGGAACCCCGAAGACGCACTTCTTAGGGTTAAGCGTCATGTTGTATTTCCGGAGATTATCAAAGGTTTCTTTTAAGTCGGAGATTAAGTCGTTTGATTTTTTAGACATCACCTCTATATCGTCCACATAGGCGTGAACGTTCCAACCAATATGATCGTGTAGGCAATGTTGCATTTTCCGCTGGTACATAGCACCTGTGTTTTTTAGCCCAAAGGTCATCGTGACATAGCAAAACATGTCGTAGGGTATAGTGAACGAAGTGGCCAATTGGTCTGACTTCCTCATCTTGATCTGGTGGTATCCTGAGTATGCATCAAGAAAACACAAAAGCTCCGATCCAGCCGTTGAGTCAATGGCTTGGTCAATGCGAGGCAAAGCAAACGGATCTTTGGGACATGCTTTGTTCAAGCCGGTGTAATCAACGCACATTCTTAATTCTTTGGTTCCCTTTTTGGGGACAAGTACAGGATTAGCCACCCATTGGGTGTGAAGGACTTCTCGGATAAAACTAGCCTTAAGTAACCTAGCTATCTCTTTGACTATGGCGCGTCTCTTCTCATCTCCAAAGCGTCGTAGAGGTTGTTTCACTGGTTTACATTTTGGATCAATGTTCAAGCTGTGCTCGGCAAGTTACCTAGGTACACCTTTCATGTGGACAGGTTGCCAGGCAAAGATGTCCCTATTCTCACGGAGGAACTCGACGAGCGCGCTTTCCTATTTGGGATCCAGGTTCGTCCCAATGGCGGTGGTCTTGGAGGCATCGCCTACCACAAGTTCCACCGGCTTGGTCTCGATGGCGGCCTTGAATGCTGGAGCGGAGTCGAAAATATGTTTATTCTACATGGGCATCTCCGAGGCATCGACCTTGCTCTGGATCTCCTTGAATTCTTCGTTGTAGAGGACAGCTTCCGCGTAGGCTGCTTCTCCAATCTCGCAGTCCCTAGCTTTGGCAAAGCTTCCGGATATGATGATGACACAGTTTGGTCTGGGTATCTTGAGTTTGTTGTAGACGAAGCATGGCTTGGCCATGAAGGTGTGGAATATGTCGCGGCCAAATATGACGTGGTACACGCTCTTGAAGGGGACCACCTCGAAGGTCATGCGCTCTTGGCGGTAATTATTAACATCACCAGAGGTGACCTGAAGTGTGATGTACCCAAGGGACCGAGCCTCCCGACCAGGAACTACGTCGTGGAAGATGGTGTTGGTCCGCCTTAGGTTTGCCTCCATCAAGTTCATCTTCTGCAGTGTATCCAGGTACATTATGTTGATGCTGCTTCCACTATCCACCATACATTTGGTGAACTCATTGCCGTTAATCAGGGGGTTGATGACCATGGCGTATTGGTTCTCTGTAGGGATGAGGTCTGGGTGATCCTTCCTGTCCCAAGTAATTGGAATCTCCGACCAGCGCAGGAACTGGGGAACTGGGGGTAGAGTGGCCATCAGTATCCTCATGGAGGTCTTCTGTTGTCGGACGGTGGGGGTGCCAAGGAAAGTGTGGAAAACTGCCGCCTTCTTGTTGAAGGGGTTCTTGCCTTTTCCGTCGCTCTTGGCGGCGTGCTTGGGGTCAACATCCTCGTCCATGTCACTTGAATCCTTGGAAGCCTCTTCCTTGTTCTTCCCTTTGCCCTTTCCTCACGGTGTGCTCTTCCGACTTTGCTTATAGCCGGACTCCGGGTCCTCCTTGAGGTCGTTGACGAACTTGTAGTGGCGATTGGTGTGGGTGGCCTTGCCGTTGGCATCGAGGTGTACGAGGCATGGCATATCGCGGTACTCCTCGTAGGTTTGGGGAACATGGAGTGATGTCGAGGTAGTTTCACTTCCTCGCTGCTGCCCACGACCAGCTCCCCGTCCCCGGCCATGCTGTCCGCCATCACCTCGTCCTGCGAAGGTCATAGCGACCATGTCGGGAGTTTTCTTTTCTTCTGGTGCGGTTTTCCGCTTTGTGCTGCTGTTCCTCCGAGCTTGAGTTGGAACGGCCGTTGCAGGCAAAGAGCCGCGAGCATCATCGTCGGCAGCTGCGAACTCACTGGCCAACTGAATCATCTAGTTCAAGTCTAGCTGGTGATTATCCTGCAAACGCTTCAGCTTATGTCGGAGCAACGTACCCCTATCCCACCCATCAATGAAGGCGGCCATGGCGGTCTGAGTGTGCACTCCTGCGCAGGAATTCTTCATATCCAGCCAGCGGGAGAGGTAGGCGCGAGATGTCTCGTCTTTCTCTTACACGCACCGCTGTAGATCGCCAACAGTACAGGGACGCTTGTATGTACCCTCGAAGTTCTTGGTGAACGCTTCTTGCATGTCCAACCAATTGCAGATGGATCTCTCCGGCAAGTCATCAATCCATTGACGGGTCGTGCCCGTGAGCATTAATGGGAGGTACTTGACGGCGATGTTGGGGCTACCCCCGGCGATCTCCACCGCGTTGCCGTAGTCCTGCAACCATGTAGCTGGCTTGGCGGTGCTGTCATAGGGCTTGATGGTCTTGTCAATCCGGAAACCATTGGGGTCACATGTCCAAAGCAACATGGTCCTAGGTATGGTCCTTCCCGGGCCTCGTGGATCTTGTCTATACGCGAAAGTGCGTCGTATGGCTCTAGGCTTCTTTTCTTCTTGCCATCAGGGGATCGGCTGCGTGAACGATGCGGGCCTCCTCCGCCGGAGGGTAAAAGCAAGAAAGATAACCCACCGCCACCTCCGCCTCCTCCGCCATGGTGGCTGCTAGGTGGCGATGGAGGCGGAGGTGGCGGTGGGTTATCTTTCTTGCTGTTACCCTCCTGCGATGCCTCGCGCTTGTCGCGGTTCCTTGTCGGATGCAGAGGGTCATGGCGCGACCTGCTCTTGTGTCCTTGGTTGCGCTCTCCGTCATGACGGGTCTGCTCCGCGTTGTCGCGGATGACGATGCCGCTCTGCCTTGGCGGAGGCATATACATACGATAGTGAGCCTTGGTTTCTTCGCGATGTCGGGGTGAGCGGGGCGGTGGCGATGGGCGACAAGGTTGGACCTTACCTCCGTGGTCGGAGGATATGGGGATAGCATCCTTCCTGTTGCGCGCATCCCTCCGTCTTCGTTCTGACAAACCCGTCTGAGACCCGACATCAAGAGGAGATCTGACCCTTGGCGGCTTATGCTGGCTAGACTGGCAAAACACTGGGTCAGACTCAAGCCTCTGAGAGATGGTATTTTTCTGCTGTTTTACCGCCTTAGCCACTAGGTCATAGACTATCCTGCTCCAGAAGGGTCTTGGCGATGGAGAGGTTGAGGAGAGGAGTGGGCATCACCTGTCTGCCTTCACTGTCAATGTATGGCTTGGCTTGTGCGGGCTTCGGGGGAGCCCATCCTAGGTTTCGCCGCACACCAGGATCGTTGATGATGCAAGCTGGAGCTTTCTTGGCCTTATGTTGTTGCAGCAGAGTCTTGTACTCGACGTCCATTGCTCTAGCTTTAACTATTGACTTCTGCGCATTGGCCAGATCTCGATATAGCTTTGCGCCTTGCTCCGTGATGGCCTGCGCTTCCTCTAGCAGCTGCTGCGCTTCTCGTCAAGCTGGACTACATTGCGTATATGAGCCACGGTCATGGGCTCAGCGAAGGAGATTGTCGTACATCACTCTATCAGCTGGAGTGACTTGGGCGGCAGCAGACGTAGATGCCAGAGGCGGCGGGTTTGCGGTGTTGTTGCTCAGACCGGTGCCAAGTTCCTGCGGCTGTTGCACTGGGTTAGGCGGAGGGGGCATGTCCTTTGCGCGATCATTGTCGGCAGCGAGAGGTGGTCCCTTCCCCTTGTCCAGCGCTGTAGGCGGAGCTCTTCCGGGTTGATCTTCATCCATCGCCGTCCCAATGGTGACGAACACCTCTCGAGACTTGACGGCGTTGTTGGCCTGCTCGTCGCGCGTGTACTCCTCCTCCATCTCCTGCATGGCAGATTCTAGCTCCTCCGGGCTGAAATCTATCTCCTCTGAATTTGCACTAAAGTTGGCGTATAGTACGTCAATCACAGATTCGGAGGGTGATGGGGCTTCCTCGACGTGGGGTGGAGGTGCAATAGCAGCGATGATGCCTGGAGGTGGTAGCGCAGCTGCGGCGATGGCGGCGGGAGGCGGTGGTGGTGGTGGATGAATCGGAGGGGCTCCGTCAATGAGCACAAGAGCTGTCTGAGCTGCCTCTTAGGCCTTCGCGTAGTTGTTGACGGTGTTCACCATGCTTTCGAAGGTGAGACGTCCCGAAGCCTGCTACCGCCTTAGAGAATGCCGGAGAAGCGTACCTTGGTCCAGTCCTTCCACAAAGTGATACATGGCATCATCATTGGGGTAATGCGCCAGATATGCCCATATACGGAGCCACCTGGCGAGGTAATCGCGGGGGTTTTTGCCCTCTCTCTAATCGCAACATGCCAGATCGAAGATGGTAACCACGCCGACGAACTTGGATCTCTGTTGTCCAGACGCGCGGACGAAGCCGGCGGACTTGAAGCGATCTTCCACCGTTATATCCTGCATAGGGGTGGTTTGGGTGGGCCTTGAATTTTTCCGATCTTTGCCGGAAAACTCCAAAGAGAGATCGGACATTGATCCTTCCGCGAACATATCTTGCCCGTAGGCGGTCCGTGCGGGTCTTGATGCTTCTCCGACTCCCAGGGAACTAGTGCCCGAGTCGGTTTCGCCGATGAAGAGATGGATATCTCCGATGGGGACGATCGAGAATTGCGTAGGGTTCGTCTTTCCCGGGATCCAGAACTCGTCGGGAGGGATGATCGGAACGTTGCCGGAGAAGAGAACACGACCGATGGCTACGGTTTTGCCGTTTCCCGCGAAGATCTTGGTCCTCGACCGCTGAAGAGCCTGAAGCGCCTCTTGCCCCACGAGTACGCCATGGAGGGTCCTCACAGTGCGTGTTTAGAGACGTGGGGGAAGGCGGACGGTTGACGGGTACGAGGTAACACATCTTACCCAGGTTCAGATCCCACAACGGTGGCGGAATCCTGCTCCTGCTATAAATCACTATAAGGGCAATACGCCGAGTTACAGGGATTGGTTTGCTGTGCGAGGTGACTAGAAAGTCTAAGTTATCATTCCCTAAAGGCTCCCATAGGCCCGACATATATAGTCGCCAGGTCCTAGGGTTACAGGGAAAAGTCCTAGCCAGACAGGTTACAGAGTCCTACAGTGCTTACAACTAGTCTAGCGTGTCTTGCACTCCAAGGCTCTGGGTACGTCGGTGACTCCTTCGTAGCCTTCCTTTTTCCGGCATGGGCCTCCCTTCTTGATCCATCTAATTGGGCCGCCCAGCAGGCCATAGTCCATGCTACCAACTATGGGTCACCCGGGTTATCCGGATAGAGGACATGCTATGAGGATACCCATATAGCATATCCCCAACACCCGCCACTGACCCGAGCACACCCATTTAACCGCGAGGATCATATCTGATACCACTTGTAACACCCCCAGTCACTTCGAACCGACGGTTGTCACTTCTGGCAGCTCAATAGGATCTCTAGACTGGCCCCACAGACCAACACTAGTCTTTTCTGCACATTTTATCCTCACTCGTGCGCACCCGGTACCCACTTCCCGGTCGGTCACCCATCATATAATTACTCTAGGCCAAGCACACTTAACCTTAGAGTTCTTTTCGGATGAGCTTCCAGAAAAGAAGTTGCAACCTGTTGTTATGAGTATCCTATCAATCCTATTAAGTCATGTGCTTGGATCTCACACCCAGGAGGAGATTTCGGAAGAGGATGAGGACCAAGAGGAGGAGCAAGGTGTCCCTCATCAGGAGGAGCAGCCACTAAGCCGGTTAGCTACATATCAAGATTTCCAAGAACTTGGAGGAACTATGGAGGGGATGCATAATCTCGCCTTGAACCTCCGAGAAGCAACAAGTAACTTATCAACTCAATTTGCAGACTGGAGTTACAACTTTTTCCCCCAACATAATGATTTGAAGGGCTTGCAAAAGCCTAAGCTTGGGGAGGTTTTCTATTTTTCATTTGCTTTATTTTCGAGGATATGCTTTTATTTGAGTTTATAAGCACTCGTGTTGGTTTCCCCAACACTTTATCTTTAGTTATTTTATTTTGTTTGAGATTTTCAAGACGAGCTTTGCTGCCAATTTTCTTTTCTTTAATTCCCCTTCTCAAAAACCATAAAAACATTTCTCCGATTATCTTTAGTTTCCCTCTTTCTTTTTATTTTCACCTCGAAGTTCTCATGTGTTTGTAGGAGAGGGATTTACTTCGAGTTTCCAAGAAACAAATAAAAAGGGAAGAGAGAAGTGGAACCAAACATGAGAGGTATGCCTTATGACTCCCCAGTTTTGAAGTTTGAGAAACCCATGCTAGTTAGTAGTAATGTTAAGATGTTATATCGGTGGATTGAGTCTCTATATTGTAGTAAAATTTTGTTTGCATGGGTATTTAATTGAGTATGTTTTGTTCCAGCTCTTATAGTTAACCAAGTCTTGCCTAAAAATTTGCTAAACAATTGAAATAAGAAAAAGTCTCACAAATGAAGGCTTGGATGTTGTAGTGTTTAGTCTTGAAAGCTTATTCCTAGAGACACTCAACACCACAGAAAATAATGATTGACTTGATAGCTCTCTTTGAAAATATTTGTTCAATTGAATTAATGTTTAGCGGTTTTTGTGAGCATGCCAAAGTTTGACTTGTGAATCATAAGAATGATATATCTTTATGCGTGCCAAACTTCATGGGATGCCAACAACTCCGCTAGCCTACGAACGATCTTCATGGAGGAAACTCCCAGATTTCGGCTATGAGTTGATTAAATATATGTAGCAGCAATGTTATAATGGGTAAGATTCTTGGCACTCCTGGGTAGCTGTAAACATGACGGAATCACTCCTCTAACTGATATGAGTAATCATTATGCAAAAGGAATAAAAATCTTAGTGATGCCACGAGTGTCCATCATAGCCCGATAAACTAATGATTTTTATTGGCATGCTCTGAATTACTTAAAAAATGAAATTCTTGAAGGACAAAGAATACAAAAGGAATGCTTGAAAAGTCTTGATTTATTGATGTGGGAGAATTGAGACACTTTAGTGTATATGCTTTTCATGACAAACTCTCACACCCTCAATTTTATATGATTATACCTTATTGTTCAAAGGCAAGCTTATGAGTTGATTACATGACATGGGATAAAGTTTACTCTTTTGACTCATCCATGCTTACAATAATTTTGTTGCGCTATAAGGATTCATGAAACCCGTATGATATGCTTGCCATTGCTCTATATATGCTGAAGTTGTTCAGATTAATGAAGTGGAGGAAACATCAGACTACCAATCATGAGTAAGATCATCATCTCGTTATTTTAGTTTAATTGTTGAGTTCCCTTTTGATTTTAGTTTTCTTGCTCAAGGACGATCAATTTTAAGCTTGGGGAGGTTGATGGCTATGAAATATAGCCATCCACGTCCACATTTAAACTAGATATTATTCATATATTTGATGAAATATCTCTCTAAACCCTGCCACTAATGCTTAATGATCAAAGGGATATGCAATCCTTTCTTGCTATTTTTTCCTGCGCAGATATGATGATGGGAATCACTAAAAGATGCCAAAGATATGAGATTTCCAACACATCAAAGAATCCAGGAGCCGTGAAGTGGATGTTGAAGCTTTAATGACCAACTATACAACGGGAAATTTATTCTCACCAGATAGTTGGTATTGACTCCATTAGGTCAAACAGAACAACTTTCGTGAAGGGACACCTATATAAAGAGGCTTCGAGCGATGGGAAACATCGCTTCTTTTCGACCCCATATCTCCCTACCACCAGAATCCACCATGCTAGAGGAATAGATCTAGATCTAAACCTCTAAACCCTCTCCACCACCATAGCCATCTTCCACCACTTGTAATAGTAGATCTCTTCTCCAATTGGCGACATTGTAAGACTATTTGCTATCAATCTTATGATCTCTATTATAATGTTTATGATTGTTGATTTTATCTCTATGTGTGAGTAATTCTCCTTGGGCTAAGGGCTTCGGCCTAGCCATGTAGCTTTTTGTGCATTATTTATAATATATGTGATCATGTATTAGTTTGTATGACATGATGATTGTAGTGCCCTCTCTTGCCTCAATCTAAGGACTTGTCAGGTACCCAAGACCCCGAGGATTGATACAGGTAAAGGGAGTGTGAGTAATGACTGACATGGTTATACCCTACGGGTACACGACCTTAGCATACCTAGTCCAGCCCAAGGAAGGCCCACGACAAATATACTCCGGCCCATGAAGATTTTCGGGTGGCCAGGGCCCATGAAGCCTTCGGATCCTTGGAGAGCAAGACTAGCGTAGATAGAAAATTCAAAGGGGTAAACCCTAAAAAATGTAACTAACTCGATCTGTGCCTGGGACCTGCCTACCTCTATATAAAGGTCAGGAGGGCACGACGAGGAGGTCTCTTACAATCTCTCGCACACCACCGCATACACACCTCCACGCCAGATTGCATCTGCGCACCTTGTAACCTTCGGTTCCACCATAATTAGAGCAGACAAGCAGGAGTAGGGTTTTCCCTCTTGGGGCCTAAACCTGGGTAAACCTCGTGTCCCCGTGTTGCTTGTTTGCTAACTGTTCTGCGATCTCCAGCATCCCTATCTTCTCCAAAACCCAAGTCCATAACAATGGGCATTGATGAGATTAAACCTCGTCAATTGGCGCCGTCTGTGGGAACTGGGGACGCTGCTTGTGCGATCGTGACGGTTCCACCCCGAGCGATATACAACTCCACGACGACGGAGAATCACCTCCTCTTCGGCGCCTTCGACTTCACCGCCCACTCGCCAACCACCCTGAAAGACTTCGAGCCCGTTGGCGACGGACTCGAGATCCTGTTCGGGAGCTTCTGCTTCCAGGTTGGGCAAATCGGCACTCTCCGCCTACCAGAGCGGGTGCCCATGCCGTCGATCAGGCCTGCTTTGTGGGCTCCACACCCCGTGCTACGCACATCACCATGGACAGATGAGTCCTATGATAGGAGCAGCTGCAACTCAGATCTGTGCGATCCTGTAGGGGTTCGTAGCATGGAAAACAAAAAATTTCTACCGCATACAAACAAACAAGCCAAGATCTATCTACTAGATTGTAGCAACGAGTCGATAGAATAACTCACCCTCGAAGATTCCAAAGTGTTTAACGAGAGCGGATTCTCGTGGGTGATGTAGTCGTACTCTTCCCGATCTCAAGATCGTGTAGACGATCCTTCCGGCGCTGCGTTCCGGCAACGCTTCCGTAGTCGGTCACACGTTCGGTACTCGACGAAGACCTTCCTCTCCCTTGTTCCAGCAGGCAGCGGAGGTTGTAGCACTCTCCTCGCGATTCCGGCAGCACGACGTCATGGTACCGGAAGTAGAGGGGAGATCTCGCAGGGCTTCGCCTTAAGCCGGAGCGAGTATGGTCGACTATAAGAGAGGCCTCGGTGATCTAGGATTTAGACACACCAAGGAGATAGGGCTAGGCCGGCGGCTAGGGCTTGGGGAAGCCCAAGTCGGCGGCTAGGGTTTGCCCTAGGCGGCGGCAGCAGGAGGTGGTGGCGCCGGCGGCTTGGGGCTTGGGGCTAGGGTTTGGAGAGGGCAAGGTGTGTTCTTGGAGGGGCAGCCCTGCCCCTCCTTATATAGGTGGGAGGGCGCGGCCAAGGGGAGGGGAGTCCCTCCCCAACTCGGCTTCCAAGGCCGGCAGTGGAGGGAGAGGGACTTCCTCCCCAAGTAGGTATCCTACTCTCCCTCCAAGCAAAATAGCCGTTTGACTTTTCAAATTGGCGTTTGACTTTTCAAACTAGGATTTGATTTATCCCTTTATTTTGCTCAGCGATGACACCTAGTACATGATGCAACCATTCCAACTTGTTATGACACATTCATGTACCCTTACCCTCCGGAGTGCCGGACCTTCTGGAACCTTCTAGAACATTCCCGATGAAAACACCGGAACCATTCTACAACCCCGAAACAGGACTTTCCTTATATGAATCTTATTCTCCGGACCATTCCGGATCTCCTCGTGATATCCCGGATCCCATCCGAGACTCCGAGCAACATTTGGTCTCTTACTAATCATTCCATAACTACTCAACAACATCGAATCCTTAAGTGTGTCTCCCTACGGTTCGTGAATTATGCGGACATGATCGAGACACTTCTCCGATCAATAACCAATAGAGGAATCTGGAAATTCATATGGTTCCCACATATTTCTACGATTACTTTGCGATCGAATGAACCACTTACATACGATACCAATTTCCCTTTGTCTCACGATAGTTTACTTATCCGAGGTTTTGATCGTCGCTATCTCTGCATACCTAGTTCAACCTCGTTACCGATAAGTACTCTTTTCTCGTTCCCGTGATATGTGATCCCTTGTGAGCCAGTCACATGCTTGCAAGCCAATTGGATGACATTCCACCGAGAGGGCCCAGAGTATATCTATTCATCATCTGGATGGACAAATCCCACTCTTGATCCATGTGTCTCAACCAATACTTTCCGAACACTCAATGCCACCTTTATAGCCACCCAGTTATGGTGTGGTGTTTGATGTCATCAAAGCATCCTTACGGTGATGGTGATATGCATGATCTCATGGTCGAAGGAATTAGGTTACTATGTATCAGAAAGCATATAGCAATTGAACTATTAAAATGACTTGATCTTTATGCTACGCTTATCTATAGGAGTATGTGCGTCATATCATTCTCCTAACGATATGATCTTGTTGTTAATAACATCTCAATGTTCATGATAGGGAAACCACAATCATTTATTAACCAACAAGCTAGTATTATAAAGAGGCTTTACTAGGGACTCTAATTTAGTTTACAAATCACACAAGTATTAATGTTTCCTTGTTAATACTATTATAGCATGAATGTAAACATTTATCATAAACACAAAGATATAATAATAACTACATTTATTATTTCCTCTAGGGCATATCTCCAACAGATCCACCATCGGATGAAGGAACCTATGGTTCCGGATCCGAAAGCTGCGGTAGCAGCGATCCGATCTACAAGCGCTACCAGTGCGCCGCAGTCATCCAAGATCAGGAACATAATCCGCCACCCAACCCGCAGGGTAGAAACGGCGGGAACAGAAGAAGCCAGTCCCCCCCACCCAATGGGGACAACACCGATCGGGTCATCCACCTCAGCTATTGGGGATATGCTATATGGGTATCCTCATAGCATGTCTCTTATCCGACTAACCCGGGTGGCCCATAGTCGGTAGCATGGCCTGTGGCCTGCTGGGCGGCCCAGTTAGGTGGATCTAGAAGGGAGGCCCATACCGGATAATGGAAGGCTACGGTGGAGTCACCAGCGTACCCGGAGCCTTGGAGTGCGAGATACACAAGACTAGTAATAGACGGTGTAGGACTCTGTAACCTGTCCGGCTAGGACTTTTCCCTGTAACCCTAGGACCTGACGACTATATAAGCCGGGCCTATGGGAGCCTTTAGGGCATCGTTTTACATAACCTCGCACAGCGAACCTATCTCTGTAATTCGGCGTATTGCCATTATAGTGATTTATAGCAGGAGTAGGATTCCGCCACCGTTGTGGGATCTGAACCTGGGTAAGATGTGTTACTTCGTACCCGTCAACCGTCCGCCTTACCCCACGTCTCTAAACACGCACTGTGAGTACCCCTCAATGGCGTACTCGTCGGCAATACCACGACAGTTGGCGCCCACCGTGGGGCGAGATGCGTTTCAGGCTCTTCAGCGGGCGAGGACCAAGATCTTCGAAGGAATCGGCGAAACCGTAGCCATCGGTCGCGTTCTCTTCTCCGGCAACGTTCCGATCATCCCCCCCCCCCCCCGACGAGTTCTGGATCCCGGCGAAGACGAACCCTACGCGGTGTTCGATCGTTCCTATCGGAGACATCCACCTCTTCATAGGCGAAACCGACTCGGGCACCAATTCCCTGGGAGTCGGAGGAGCATCAAAACCCGCACGGACCGCCTACGGGCAGGATACGTTCGCGGAAGGATCGATGTCGGATCTCTCCTCGGAGTTTGCCGGCAAAGATCAGAAAAATTCAAGACCCACCCAAACCGCCCCTGTGCAGGATATAAAGGTGGAAGATCATTGCAGATCCACCGGCTTTGTCCGTGCGTTTGGACAGCAGAGATCCAAGTTCGTCGGCGTGGTTACCATCTTCGATCTGGCGCGCTGCATTCAGAGAGAGGGCGAAAACCCCCGCGACTACCTCGCCAGGTGGCTCCGTATACGGGCCGACCTGGCCAACTACCCCAATGATGATGCCATCTATCACTTTGTGGAAGGACTGGACCATGGCACGCTTCTCCGACACTCTCTAAGACGGCAACAGGCGTCAGGACGCCTCACCTTCGAAGGCATAGTGAACACTGTCAACAACTACGCGAAGGCTGAAGCGGCAGCTCAGACAGCGCTGGCGCTCATTGACGGAACCCCTCCGATTCAGCTACCGCCACCACCGCCTCGGGTCGCCATCGTCGCAGCAGCACCACCACTTCCAGTCATCGTCGAGGCCGTTGCACCTCCACCGCCCATCATCGAGGAAGTCCTGGCACCCTCCGACTCTGTCATTGACACGCTTTATGCTGATTTCAGTGCAGATTCAGAGGAAATAGACTTCAGTCCAGAAGAGCTAGACTCCGCCATGCAGGAGATGGAGGAGGAGTACTCGCGCTACGAGCAAGCTAATAACACCGTCATGTCCTGAGGGGTGTTCGTCACCATTGGGACAGCAATGGACGAAGACCAGCCCGGGAAAGCTCCGCCTACGACACTAGACAAGGGAAAGGGGCCACTTATTGCAGACGACATTGATCGCGCAAAGGTCATGCCGCCTCCGCCTAACCCAGTGCAGCAGCCGCAGGAACTCGGCACCGGTCCGAGCAACAACAACACCGCGAACTTGCCGCCTCCAGCATCCACGTCGGCAGCATCCCATGTTACTCCAGCTGATAGAGTGATGTACGGCAATCTCCTCGTTGAGCCACTAACTGTTGATCATATCCGGAACGTGACTCAGCTTGAAGAGAAACGCTAGCAGCTGCTGGAGGAAGCGCAAGCCATCGCGGAGCAAGGCGCTAAACTAGATCGAGATCTGGTCAACGTGCAGAAGTCCATAGAGAAAGCAAGAGCAATGGAGGCCGAGTACAAGACTCTGCTACAGCAGCAGAAGGCTAAGAAAGCTCCGGCTCGCGTCATCAACGATCCTGGGGTACGGCGCAACCTAGGATGGGCTCCCTCGAAGCCGGCACATGCCAAGCCATACATTGACAGTGAAGGCAAGCAGGTGATGCCCACCCCACTCCTTAACCTCGCGGTTGCCAAGACCCTTCTGGAGCAGGATAGATCGCCTGAGGCAGTGGAACAGGTCTATGACCTAGTGGCCAAGGCGGTAAAGCAGCAGGAAAAGGCCACCTCTCAGAGGCTTGAGTCTGACCCAGCGCTCTGCCGATCTAGCCAGTACAAACCGCCAAGGGACAGATCTCCTCAAGATGTCGGATCGCGGACGGGTTCATCAAAATGAAGACGGAGGGATGCGCGCAACAGGAAGGATGCTATCCCCATATCCTCCGACAACGGAGAAAGAGCCCAACCTCGCCGCCCATCGCCACCGCCCCGATCCCCCCGACGTCAGGAAGATTACAAAACTCACCATCGTACGGATATGCCCCCTCCAAAGCAGTGCGGCATCGTCATCCGCGAAAACGCGGCACAGACCCGTCATGATGGAGAGCGCCACCAAGGACATAAGAGCAGGTCACACCATGACCCTCCGCGTCCGGCAAGCAACCGTGATAGGCGTGGGGCGTCGCAGGAGGGTAACAGCAAGAAGGCTAACCCACCGCCACCTCCGCCTCCGTCACCGCCAAGCAGTCACCATGACGGAAGAAGCCCGCGTCGTTCACGCAGCCCATCCCCTGTTGACAACAAGAAGAAGAACCCGGAGCCATACGATGCACGTTCACGGATCGATAAGATCCATAAGGCCTGGGAAGGACCATACCTGGGACCACGTTGCTTTGGACCTGCAATACGGTCCGCAACTTACCCCAAAGGTTTCCGGATTGACAAGACCATCAAGCCTTATGACGGCACCGCCAAGCCCACCACATGGTTGCAGGACTACGACAACGCGGTGGAGATTGCCGGAGGCAACCCCAACATCGCCGTCAAGTACCTCCCGTTAATGTTGGCGGGCACGGCCCGTCAATGGATCAACGACTTGCCGGAAAAATCTATCTACAACTGGCTGGACATGCAAGAAGCATTCACCAAGAACTTTGAGGGTACATACAAGCATCCCTGCACGGTGGGCTATCTACAGCGGTGCGTGCAAGAGAAAGACGAGACATCTCGCGCCTACCTCTCCCGCTGGCTGGATATGAAGAATTCTTGCGCAGGAGTGCACGCCCAGACCGCCATGGCCGCTTTCATCGATGGGTTGGAAAGGGGCACGTTGCTCCGACATAAGCTGAAGCGCTTGCAGGAAAATCATCAGCTTGACTTGAATCAGATGATTCAGTTAGATAGTGAGTTCGCAGCTGCCGACGACGACGCTCGTGGCTCTTTGCCGGCAAAGGCCGTTCCAACTCAAGCTCGGAGGAACAGCAGTACAAAGAGGAAAACCGCTCCAGAAGAAAAGCAATCTACCAACATGGTCACCATGACTTTTGCAGGACGAGGCGAAGGCGGACAACATGGCCGAGGAAGGGGAGCAGGCCGTGGGCAGCAGCGAGGAAGTGAAACCAACTCGGCGCCGCTCCGCATCCCCCAAAAGTACGAAGAGTACCGCGATATGCCGTGCCTCGTACACCTCGATGTCAACGGCAAGGCCACCCATACCAATCGACACTGCAAGTTCGTCAACGACCTCAAGGAAGACCCGGAGTCCGGCTACAAGCGAAGTCGGAAGAACAGACCGCGAGGCAAGGGGAAGGGGAAGAAGAAGGAGGAGGAGTCCAAGGATTCAAGTGACATGGAAGAGGACGTTGACCCCAAGCACACCGCCAAGAGCGACGACAAGGGCAAGAACCCCTTCGCAAAGAAGGCCCCAGTCTACCACACTTTCCTTGGCACCCCCACCGTCCAACAACAGAAGACCTCTCTAAGGATCCTGATGACCACTCTCCCCCCAGTCCCCCAATACCTACGCTGGTCGGAGGTTCCAATCACTTGGGACAGGACAGACCACCCAGACCTTGTGCCCACGGAGAACCAATACGCCATGGTCATCAACCCATTGATTGACGGCGTGGAGTTCACCAAGTGCATGGTGGACAGTGGAAGCAGCATCAACATCATGTACCTGGATACACTGCAGAAGATGAACTTGACGGAGGCAAACCTAAGGCGGACCAACACCGTGTTCCATGGCAAAAGTTCCTGGACGGGAGGCTCGGTCCCTTGGGTGCATTACACTTCAGGTAGCCTTTGGCGACGTTAATAATTACCGCCAAGAGCGCATGACCTTTGAGGTGGTCCCCTTCAAGAGCGTGTACCACGTCATATTCGGCCGTGACATATTCCACACGTTCATGGCCAACCCATGCTTCGTCTACAACAAACTCAAGATACCCGGACCAAACGGTGTCATCACCGTATCCGGAAGCTTTACCAAGGCAAGGGACTGCGAGATCAATGAAGCAGCCGTTGCAGAAGCTGTCCTCTATAGCGAAGAATTCAAGGAGATCCAGAGTAAGGTCAATGACTCAGAGATGCCCGCGTCGAAGAAGCAGATCTCCGACTCCGCTCCTGCGTTCAAGGCCGCCATCGAGACCAAGCCGGTGGAACTTGTGGTAGGCGATGCCTCCAAGACCGTCGCCATTGGGACGAACCTAGATCCCAAATAGGAAAGCGCGCTCGTCGAGTTCCTCCGTGAGAATAGGGACATCTTTTCCTGGCAACCTGCCGACATGAAAGGTGTACCTAGGGAACTTGCCGAGCACAGCTTAAACATAGATCCAAAATGTAAACCAGTGAAACAACCTCTACGACGCTTCAGAGATGAGAAGAGACGCGCCATTTGCAAAGAGATAGCTAGGTTACTTAAGGCTGAGTTTATCCGAGAAGTCCTTCACACCCGATGGGTGGACAATCCTATACTCTTCCCCAAAAAGGGAACCAATGAATTAAGAATGTGCATTGATTACACCGTCTTGAACAAAGCATGTCCCAAAGATCCGTTTGCTTTGCCTCGCATTGACCAAGTCATTGACTCGACGACTGGCTCGGAACTTTTGTGTTTTCTCGATGCATACTTAGGATACCACCAGATCAAGATGAGGAAGTTAGACCAATTGGCCACTTCGTTCACTATCCCATACGACACGTTTTGCTATGTCACGATGCCCTTTGGGTTGAAAAACGCAGGTGCTACCTACCAGCGGACAATGCAATGTTGCCTTCATGAACAAATTGGTCGGAACATTCACGCCTATGTGGACGATATCGCGGTGATGTCTAAAAAGTCAAACGACTTAATCTTCGACTTAAAATAAACCTTTGATAATCTCCGGAAATAAAACATGTTGCTCAACCCTAAGAAGTGCGTCTTCGGGGTTCCAGCCGGCAAACTGTTGGGCTTCATAGTTTCCCAGCGGGGAATCGAGGTCAACCCGGAGAAAATCAAGGCCATCTTAAACATAAACCGTCCGACATGTCTAAAAGACATCCAACGACTAACAGGTTGTGTTGCAGCAATTAGTCGGTTCATCAGCCGACTTGGAGAAAAGGCTCTGCCGCTGTACAAGTTGCTGAAGAAGGCGGACAAATTCACGTGGACGGGCGAGGCAGATGCAGCATTGAAGCAGCTTAAGGAGATTCTTTCCTCAGCGCCCATCCTTGCAGCACCCGAGCCTGGTGAGCCCCTGTTAATTTACATGGCGGCAACCAACCGGGTTATCAGCATCGTCGTCGTGGTAGAGCGGAAGGAACCAGGCTATGAGCACGGAGTTCAACGGCCAGTTTACTACATAAGCGAGGTCTTGACGGAGTCCAAGAAGCGTTACCCGCACTACCAAAAGATAGCTTATGGAGTATTCCTCGCTTCACGGAAGCTGAGGCATTACTTTCAGGAGCACCCAATCACAGTAGTGAGCAAGACTCCACTGTCTGACATTATCAACAACAGCGACGCTACAGGAAGGGTCGCGAAGTGGGGCATTGAACTTGCCGCCTTCGAGATCACCTACAAAAGACACGACGCTATCAAGTCACAAGCCTTGGCGGATTTTATTGCAGATTGGACGGAGATGCCGGATGCCACTCCGTTGCCGGAACCAGAGTACTAGGTGATGCACTTTGACGGATCAAAGCTACTCAACGGCTCGGGGGCTGGTGTATTGCTACAGTCACCAAAAGGAGACAAACTACACTACGTTCTGCAGATCCACTTCGAGGCTACAAACAACATGGCGGAGTATGAAGCACTCATTCACGGATTACGTGTATCCAAGGATATTGGCATCAAGCGCATAGTTTGTTGTGGAGATTCCGACTTAGTTGCCCAGCAGGTGGCAGGCACCTGGAATGCGCGGAACCCTATGATGGCGGCATATCGCGACGAAGTGGACGAGATAGCCAAGAGCTTCTTGGGCTACGAAGTCAAGTATGTGCCTAGGGAACAAAACGAGGCGGCTGATCTATTGTCTAAACTTGGATCAGGGCGAAAGCAAATTCCACCAGGAGTATTCCTAGAGCATCTACGCACACCATCCGTGAAGGGCGCCGACATCGACAACCCGGATAGAGCTGATTCTTTCGTCAACATGGTGACAAAGACCCCTCCGGCTTGGACAAAACCGTTCATGGAATATCTCGAACACGGAACTTTGCCCGACGACGAGGTCGAAAGACGGCAGATAGTACGACGAGCAAAGGGTTATACCATAATCAATGGGCAACTCTACAAAAGAAGCACTACTGGTGTATACCTAAAGTGTGTTTCCCAGCTAGAAGGTATGGAAATCCTACGCGAAATCCATCTCGGAGATTGCGGGCATCACGCCGCTCCTCGATCATTGGTCGCGAAAGCCTTCCGGCAAGGGCTCTACTGGCTGACCGCGAAGGCGGACGCCGACAAGGTGGTTGAAACATGCACAGGATGCTAGTATTATGCCTGATAACCACATGTCTCTGCTGAAGAATTGCGAACAATACCAATAACTTGGCCGTTTGCAGTCTGGGGGCTAGACATGGTGTGACCATTACAAACGGCACCGTGTGGATTTACGCATCTGCTTGTAGCAGTTGACAAATTCACCAAATGGATAAAAGCTAAACCCATTAGAAAGCTTGATGGGGCAACTTCCCTCAGGTTTGTACGGGATCTAGTGGTGAGATTTGGTCTCCCACATAGCATCATCACCGACAATGGAAGCAACCTGTCACTCGGAGAAGTGGAGGCCTACTGCTGGGACAAAGGCATCCGACTTGATCTTGCGTCTGTGGCACACCCACAACCCAATTGTCAAGTTGAGCCAGCCAATGGATTAATTCTGCAGGGAATCAAGCCACGTCTTGAGGCACCGCTACATAGAGCAGCTGGAGCCTGGGCGGAAGAATTGCCATCTGTGCTGTGGAGTTTACGAACTACACCTAACAGATCCACATGCTACACCCCTTACTTCATGGTATGTGGAGCAGAAGCCATCCTACCCTCCGACATCCTCCACGATGCACCAAGAGTTGCCGCCTATGACGAAGATGACGCTAAATAATCCAGACGCCTTGATGTGGACCTTCTCGAGGAGGAGCGCGTTTTGGCATGCCAAAGATCCGCCATCTACCAGCAGAAGCTACGCAGCTACCATAGTCGCCGCGTTCGGCATCGCTCATTTAAAGAGGGGGATTTAGTACTCCGACTTAAGCAGAAGAAGTCACACAAATTATCCCCGCCATGGGAAGGACCGTTCATCATAAGCAAGGCGCTGCTCAATGGATCTTACTACCTTGTCGACAATCGTGAGCTCAAGGATAGACCCAACGAGGATCATAAGCGTAAGCGACATGACCCGGATGATGACTACCCGGAGCTTGATCGGCCATGGAACAGAGCATAGCTACGTCCTTTCTACACTTAGCATTTTTTATCTAATCGTGTACCTCTTATATGATCAATGAAATAAAGCTCTTTGGTTCACTCATATTGCTGAGTCTTTTACCTCCTTTAGTATTCATTTTTGGATCATATAAAACCTTTATGCACAAGCTTTGCGATTGCACTTGTGAAAATTCCGCCTACGGGCGTTAGCTTAAGTTTTCTGTTCTACACGTTCTTTGTTGTTTTTATGTGGATTCTGGAGTAGTGACTTTCGGCACTTATTGTCGGCGATTTTGTGCTCAGGTTATAGACGATGCAATTGGGCATCATCACCTAAGCGCATGGTTCCGACAACAAGTCTTCCGACTCACGAAAAGTCAAGTATAAAAACCAAAGTAATGGATAAGCCAGCACTTGCTTAAAAAATATATACATACTGGGCATTAATTCTTAAGTAGCAGGATACGACAACCACTGTTTTACGCCTTAAGATTACATCACCAAGTTTTTTCAATGCACATTCCAGAGGTGAAACAAGAATTACAAAGTGTTTTTCACTCCTTGGGTGCAGGGGACTTGGAGGCCGCATCATCACCAGCCGGAGATTCACCCTCAGCGTCACCACTGTGAGGAGACTCGGAGGATTCAGGGTTGGCGTTGTCAATGAAGTTCCTGGGCACGAAGACGTCGACGTCCACCAACTCGGCAACCCTGGTGTCATAGCCCGCGAGTGATGACAGGATGGCTTCGTGATCGATCTCCTTGCCATCATCATCCACGCCGGGGATACCAGATGTCACCGTGTCGATGTAGGCACCTTCATAGTGTGCCTTCACCATGGACAACGCCATCCTTGCGCCAGCCCGTGCACACGAAGCTTTCCAGCTTGCGACACGCTCGGGGGCTCGGTGTAGAATTCCCGAGTACTTCACCACGGAGTCGGAGGCCTTGATATAAATTTGGAGGGGCTTGGCAATCTCCTTGGCTTGGGTGATGGCGGTACTGATGAAGTTGCCGGCAAGAATCATGCATTCCTTGTCCGAAGGAGGCGAGCGGGTTAAGCCCATAGGCGCTGAAAATTCCGACAAGAATTGCATGAGTTCAATAAATTCTAAGTATCCAGACTACAGAGCTACAAGGCGGAGGACACTTACTGAAGATGCTGGCCTTAGCCTGCCAGACGACGTCCGCCAAAGATTCCTTCTCTTGTTGGAGGAGCTTAAACGCCTCGCTATGGCGACGGTTTTGCTCATCGGCAACTTGCTTCTGATCCTTTAGGATCGCAAGCTCCTCCTTCAAGCAATTGATCTCAGGGGAGGCGGAGTCCTGCAGGGCTTTCATGGAATCCTCGTGCATCTTCAGCATTTCTTCCCTCTCCTTCTTAAGGATCTTGTTCTCGCTGTCCAGCTGCTGGATGTGCTTGGACTGCTCGACAATGTCCTTGGCCTTGGCGACATGCTATGCAAGTCGGAGAAAACCAAGTACACAGTGAGTACTCGAAGAAGGAAGGCATAAAAGTAAGACGGAAGTGCGCAAAAAGAAAACAGACTCTTGTTTTTGATGATTTGTTCCTTCAAGATGGCGGTTTTACCCTTTTTAGCTTCAAGGTCCGCGTGCATCTTCTGGTACTTATCGTTGGCCATGCCCCTCCGAGCATTCTCGTTCTGTGGAAACAAATACAAAGTTAAGTCATTGTTTAGTCTGCTTGGAGCTTCTAGTCAGAAATTTTCCACTTAGATGCTCGGGGGCTACAGCGAGAGTTTTTAACTTAGCAATATGCTTAGCTTTTCTTTAAGCATCTAGTCGGAGCTAATTCAGTTCTCAACTAGAAGCTTGGGGGCTAAAGTATAAAGTTTTAACTCGGAAAATGCTTAGTTTTTCTTTAAGTATCTAGTCGGAACTAATTCAGTTACAACTAGAGGCTTGGGGGCTACAACACTTAAAATTATGAACACTGTGTATGCTACTCTTAAAGCATCTAGTCGGAATAATTCATTCCATCTAAATGCTTAGGGGCTACAGTGAGAGTTTTTCTAACTTAGTCACTCTTAGAGCATATAGATGTAAAACCAATGGTTTTCCGTCTACATCCTCGGGGGCTACAGTGGGATACTCATATGAAATGCAAAAGGTAAAGTAAAACTTATAAGTGCGATGATCTTGAGGTTTGTAGCACTCTCGGCTAGCAGCTTGCCAAAAGAAACGCTGTTACTTCCAAGATGTCTGCTTGACGGAGTAGCTCCTCAAGACCGCACGTCGGAGATGACGGCACTCCTCCAGGAACCATAGTTGTGCTACCCGGCGTAAGCACCGGGAAAATAATCTTCGGTAGCTCGAAGGGTTTCTGGGGAGTAGAGGCGCCGCCTTCGGCAGAGGTACTAGCACCCACCACCGCCTTGCCGCTACCGATGGCATCCTTAGCCGGAGCTTCAGCCATTTGAAGAGAAGCGCTCTCCTGCGTCGCCTGCTCGCCGACAATTGCGAGTTCGGTAGAGATGCCAGAATCCACTTCCATGGCGGAAGGGCCTGGTGCCTCCTGGACTTGGGAGCTTGTCGGAGCGGAGGAGGGCTTGACGGCAGGAGTAGCAGGGTCGATGGCGGGGAAGAGTCGATGCAGCATATCTTTAATATTTCTAGAAGCCCCAAGAGTCTTGGAGGACTTCTTGAGGCTGGTTGTGGCTTTCTTCCTGAAACGTGCAAAACGCATAAGTAGAGGAATAAGACAGATAAATAAGACAATGTAGGAGAATAAGAAGCTTACACTAGGGGGGCGCTTTGGCAAACATCCCAGTGGCTTTCTTCTTCTCCGCCTCCAGGGCGGCAGTACTCTTTTTGGAGGCTCCACCCTCCGTCTTCTTCTTCTTGCCTCCGTCGGTAGCGTTAGAGGTTGAGCTCTTCCGCTTTCGCGCCAACAGGGCATCATCGTCGAACACGACCGTGACTTCCTTCATCTTGGGATCGTAGATTTGGGCGGCCGGGTTGCCCTCCTCTAGATCGCTAAGCTGTTAAGTGAGAAATCATCGTGTTAGACAAGATGATATTGGCAAGACGGAAAAACTGGAGCAATGTCATACACGGAAAATAAATACCTACCTTTGGGCACTTGCCGTCTACGAACATGTCGTAGGTGAGGGTGAAGCCATGCTTCTTGTCCTTCACCTTGACGATGTCCTTAAGGCGGAACTTGACGGAGTCGCTCGAGAAGTTGTCCTCAAAGATACAGAGGGTATCCCTTCGGTCGCCGGTGTACTCGTGCATAAGCTTCGTATGGTGCTGCAGAGGTTGGATCCGCCTGATGAACCAGCACATGGCTAGGTCCAAGCCGGTCAGACCCGTCTCTACAAACCACTCTATCCGCCTTATTGCGCGAGAAGCGTTGAGGCCGGAGGGAAGGGAGGCGTGGGACCGCCATGTGGGGACTTCGGCGGCGGATCCGTCCACAAAGTCCGGGTACGTTACTTCTCGGCCCGCCAAAGGAATGTCGGGGCCGTAGAAGTACGCCCGCTGCCAATTTTTGCATGACTCGTGGCCGACGATGTCGGGGAACCGCCGGCCAGGACGGATCTTGAAGCTTATGGTGCCGCAGTTTCTAAGCTCCTCCCTACTATGTCCGGCTTCACGTTTGACGGTGAAGAAGTAGACAAACAAATCTAACCTAGGCCTAATCCCTAGGTAACCCTCGCAAAGTGCCACGAAATTGCTAAGCACTAGGATGCTATTGGGGGAGAGGTTATGGGGTTAGACCTTGAAGTGATTCAAGACAGACAGGAAGAAGTGGGAGATGGGCAGAGAAACGCCGCGTACCAATTGCGCCTTGAGGTATACTTTCTCTCCGGCTTGGGGAGAGGGGGTCACCTCGCCGGCCGGCGCCGCCCGCCAGGCGAGCCCCTCCGTCGCAGGGAGGTAACCCTCAGCGACCATCTCTTGGATGTCGCGGCCGGTGATGTCCGAGCCGCGCCAGTCGCCTTTGTGCGAGTCTGGCTCCTCTTCTAGGGGCTCCAGCGCCGCCAAATTGTGGTCGCTGCCAGTGGTTTCTATCACCGCCGATGCGGGGATGACCAAACCCTCTGGGGCACGACGACGGAGCTCGTCGGCTTCGCCGCGGCTTCGTTCGACGCCGCCATTGACGGGGATGAGCTGCTGCTAGCCATGGAGGAAGGAATGAACGTGACTGGTGCAGGCAAGAGGCTAGGGTTTCTCGAGGTTTTCGCGAAGAGCTCGATGAGGCGCGCGGCTGGAGGAAGAAGACGATGACGCGAGAGAATGGGGTGAAAAAGTGGCAAGTGTTCCACAGTTACTATTTATCTTACTCTGCATCAAGATTCGTGTAGCTAATCGGACGGTTGCCGCGTAGACGACGTGTTCGTGGATGTGCGCGGTAATTTTGCCACGTCTCCAACCACCGCCGCCAACGGTTTGTATCGCTCGCGCGGGAAAATGGATATGATTACGTTCTCTGCATGTGTGAGTTACGAGGCGTTGCTGACCTACAGCCTACGTCGTCATAACTGACATGCTAGATGAGCCGTCCCATCGAAGATTCCGGCATGGACGGATTTAATCCGACAACGGGAGCGTACGATGGAAGATTCAGCGTTTCTCCGACTTACTTATAGAATACGGCGAAAACCTTGCAGGGTTCTTTGGGAGGACTACAAGATATTGCTTGACGATTTGCCGACATACATCTAGATGGAGCATTCCATGGGAAGAGGCAAGACGGCGCAAGATCTCGGAGTTCTCCGGGGGCTACTGTTGGGGATATGCTATATGGGTATCCTCATAGCATGTCTCTTATCCGACTAACCTGGGTGGCCCATAGTCGGTAGCATGGCCTGTGGCCTGTTGGGTGGCCCAGTTAGGTGGATCCAGAAGGGAGGCCCATGTCGGATAAAGGAAGGCTATGGTGGAGTCACCAGCGTACCCGGAGCCTTGGAGTGCGAGATACACAAGACTAGTAATAGACGGTGTAGGACTCTGTAACATGTCCGGCTAGGACTTTTCCCTGTAACCCTAGGACCTGACGACTATATAAGCCGGGCCTATGGGAGCCTTTAGGGCATCATTTTACATAACCTCGCACAGCGAACCTATCTCTGTAATTTGGCGTATTGCCATTATAGTGATTTATAGCAGGAGTAGGATTCTGCCACCGTTGTGGGATCTGAACCTGGGTAAGCTGTGTTACCTCGTACCCGTCAACCGTCCGCCTTACCCCACGTCTCTAAACACGCACTGTGAGGACCCCTCCATGGCGTACTCGTCGGCAATACCACGACATCAGCGAGGAGGGATGGGCCCAAGCACGCGAAGCCATAGCAGGCAACAAGATCCTGCCCGCCGATGCCTCACGGGACCTGCTGATGGCATACCACATGCTCCTAATCAAGGAGCACAAGAAGCAGGTGAAGATGCAAGAGGTGCTTGACAAGCGCAAGCAAGCATCCTCGGAATCCAGTGTGCGACGAGCTGCGCTCTCCGCCATGGGCATCGGCTCCAGCTCGCATGGCACCCACGGCAACAAGCACCGTTCTCGGATGGAGAAAATGGACCCCAAGGAGCGTCGCGAGGTGACTCGGGCCCTCAATGCGTCCTTCAAAGATATGAACGTCGATGGCAACGTCATCCCGAAGACACAGCAAGCCGCAATCATGGTGACCACTGCGTACCTCGCGTCCCACCCACCTCCGGAGGGGGACCCGAAAAGGGCCATGCATAAGTCCGCGCTTACCGGACTCGGACTCGTTGGAGCTGCGCTCCACGGAGAAGCTCCTATGGAACCAAAGAAGAAGGCCGTGGTCAGGTTTAACCGCAGTCCCACGCCCTCATCCGAAGATGAAGAGAACGACCTTCCTCGAAGGCACAAGATCTCGCGTCGTCGCAGTCGCTATTACGACGCTCAAAGCAAGCTAACTCAGCGCAAAGATCGACAAGGCACGCGCCAAGCGCGTATGCTCGTCTGAATCCGAGGAGGATGACGACGAAGGAGAACTCTGCGGAGCCCGATGCTTCAGCAGACCCGTTCGGCGGACACGGATGATGCGGAACTTCAAGCTTCCTTCGAACATTCCAAAGTTCGACGGTACACAGGACCCTAAGGTGTGGCTCAGCGATCACCTGTAGTCTGTCAAGCTACACGGCGGGAACAAGGAAACCGCCATGCAATGCCTTCAGATGCAGCTGATAGGCGCAGCCCGGATCTGGCTCAGCAGCCTATCCTCAGGATCCATCCGAAGCTGGGAAGAGCTGGTGTATAGTTTCGTCCGAAACTTCAAAGGCACCAGCAAGAGGCCTGCCTCGATAGAGGAGTTGCGGGCATGCACCCAACGAACGGGCGAATCCATTCGCTCGTACATACTGCGCTGGTCCAACACCAAGAGCTCCGTGGCTCACATCTCTGAGGAGGGAGCTATTGACTCCTTCAAAGACGGCGTCAAACGCTAGGACTTCAAAGAAGAACTTGGGCGCGTCAAGCCCAAGACACTCGACCACCTCATGGACATCACCAACAGGTGGGCCGACGGCGAGGACTCCGTCCACCGGGCGCACTCGGAGGAGGAAGACGATTACGGCCAGCGACGTGAGTGCCGTAGCAAGAGGAGATCGCGCGTCTACGACGATCGCGATGGACCCGACATGGTCGCGGTTGGCTACGCCGACCGCCGCAGCGACGGCAACCGCAGCAACGGTGGATACCGCGGAAGCAACTTCCACGATGGAGGGCACCCAACGCAGTCATGGCAACGCCGTGACCGTGACGGTGGACCCTCAGCATACGACAAACTGTCGGGTCTATGCACCATCCACTTCTACATCGACAAGCAGGATGGCAAGAATAAAGCAAGCCACATGCTCAAGGACTATCGCGAGTTCCAGAAACTCAGCGAGAGCATGGCCCAGATGAGGCAGCAAGCCTCGAACCCCGGATACGGGAACGCACCCGCACCAGGTGAGATCGCACATGGAGCTCCTCCACCACCACCCGCGGGACCTTCGAACCATCCAATCGCACCCGCGCAGAACAATGGTGGGCACGGGTACCCCGCGCCGAAAGGATCGCTGATGATCCAAAAAGGTCGCCCAACAAACAGGGTGCAGAAGAAAATCACCCGTCAAATCAATCTGGCCGTGACCGCTCCACCTGCCATCCCTGAGTACCTCAGCAGATCGGAGTCCTGCATCACGTTCAGCCGTTCGGATCACCCTTGCCAGGTCCCTCGCCCAGGTCATGCTGCCCTGGTGCTCGAGGCGCAGATTGGTGGGTTCGACATGAGCCGCGTATTCATGGATGGCGGCAGCGGCATCAATCTGATCTTCGCCAGCACCTTGGCAGCAATGCGGATCCCGCTGTGCAGCCTGGAACAATCTGATACAACGTTCCACGGCATCGTCCCAGGGAAGGGTGTATTCCCCCTGGGAAAGATATGGCTCGACGTCATCTTCGGCAAGCCGGATAACTTCCGATGCGAGCGACTCGAGTTCGAAGTGGTGGACTGGCCATCATAATACCACGCCATCCTCGGGCGCGTGGCATTCGCACGATTTCTAGCGGTACCACACTATGCGTACCTGCTACTCAAGATGCCAAAACCCAGGGGCGTCATCACGGTCCACGGGAGCTTCACCCGATCGGACCACTGCGACAGGGACTTCAACAGAATCTCCCAGTCCTTCAGCATGTAGGAGGAGCTCGTAAGGCTCCGCGAGGTGACGGACAACGGTGCACCCCCAGTCACAAGACAGAATGCACCAGATATGTCCTTCGACTCCACCGTCAACACAAAGAAGGTACAGGTCCATCCGACGGATGCCTCCAAGATGGCGCTGATCGCCAACAACTTCAGCTCCGCATAGGAAAGCGTGCTCGTCGAATTCCTCCGTGAGCGCTGGGAAATCTTCGCCTGGTGTCCTGCGGACATGCCAGGAGTTCCCAGGGAATTCGCCAAGCACGCACTCAATGTATTTCCAAACGCCAAGCCCGTCAAACAGTCCATCCGATGACTGTCCGAACCACGGGCCAAAGCAATCGGAGTCAAAGTCAATAGACTACTCGACGCAAACTTTATCAGGGAGATCAAGGAGAGCGAATGGCTCACCAACACTGTGATGGTCCCCAAAAAGGACACGGACATCCTGCGGATGTGCGTGGACTTTACATCACTGAACAGGCACTGCCCGAAGGATCACTTCCATCTTCCCCGGATCGATCAGATCATCGATTCGACTGCAGGATGTGAAAAACTCTCCTTCCTCGATGCCTACTTAGGCTACAACCAGATTCGACTGAAGGTCGAAGATCAGGAGAAAACGGCGTTCATCACGCCGTTCGGAGTGTTTTGCTACAACACAATGCCTTTCGGGCTAAAGAATGAAGGGGCCACGTACCAAAAGTGCATGCAGGCCTGCTTGAAGGACCAGGTCGGCCCCAACATACAAGTCTATGTCGACGACATAGTCATCAAAACAAGAGAGGACAAGACACTCATTGACGATCTCCGCAAGATGTTCGATAACCTTGATCGATACAAGATCAAGTTAAACCCTGAAAAATGCACCTTCGGCGTCCCATCTGGTCAGCTGCTAGGCTACTTCATCTCCCAGCGAGGGGTCGAGGCGAACCCGAAGAAAATCCGGGCCATAATGGCCATGTATAAGCCGAAGAACCTCAAGGGCGTCCAGCAACTTGCCGGGCGAATCACGGCATTGAGCAGGTTCATCAGCCGCATGGGCAAAAAAGCCCTGTCGTTCTATTAGCTGCTGCGCAAGGCAGTCAAATTCGAGTGGACGCCTGAGGCGGACGATGCATTCGAAGATCTAAAGCGGCTGCTCTCTACCTCGCCCATTTTGGTTACGCCAAAGGAGCGCGAACCTTTACTGTTGTACATAGCAGCTACACACCAGGTGGTAAGCACCGTACTGGTAGTCGAGCGACCTGAAGAAGGCAAGACCCATGGGGTCCAACGCCCAATCTACTACCTCAGCGAGGTATTGACGCCGACAAAGCAGAGGTACCCTCACTACCAGAAACTCGCCTACGGCGTGTTCATGATGGCTCGTCGACTGAGCCACTACTTCCAAGAGCATCAGGTGATGGTCGTCAACGAGGCACCCCTAAACAGCATCCTGAACAACCCGGAGGCCACAGGACGCGTGGCCCTATTGGGCATCGAGCTATCACCTCTAGACATCGTCTACGAGAAGCGCCATGCGATCAAGTCTCAGGTCCTCCCGGACTTCCTCGTCCACTGGATGGAACTGCAGCTGCCAGACACGCCGGACATGACACAGTCATGGATGATGCACTTCGACGGCTCCAAGCGCGAAGCTGGAGCAGGAGCCGGGGTCATACTGACCTCCCCGCAGGGCGACAAGATTAAGTATGTCCTCCGGATGAAGTTTCGAGCTTCCAACAACGAAGCCGAATACGAGGCCCTCATCCACGGCATGCGGATGGACAAGATCTGCGGCGCAACACGCCTCGTCATCTACGGAGACTCGAACCTCGTCGTCCAGCAGATGATGAACGAGTGCGACGCACACGCTGCCAACATGATCGCGTACCACGCACTCTACAACGCACTCGAAGGAGACTTTGACGGCTGCGAGCTTCGGCATGTTGGGAGAGAAAGCAACGAAGAGGCCGACAGACTCGCCAACATCGGCTCCACCTGCACACGGGTGCCACCAGGTGTGTTCCTCGAGAAAATCTATGTGCCATCTATCAAAAGGAAATTCCCCAAGGGATCACTCGAAGAAGCAGAACACTCGGGGGCTGCGCTACCCGAAGGACAGGAAGGACCCGAAAAGCTCGATACAGAGGTCGCAACGGTCAACCTGATGCAGGTCATGGCAGTCGAAGAAACTTGGACATGGCCATACCTAAGATATCTGATGGACGAGGAGCTGCCTGACAGCCCGACAGATGCCCGGCGCATATCTCGCCGGTCCAAGGCCTTCACCATCATCAACGGTGAGCTGTACAAGCGCAGCATTTCGGGTGTACTACAAAGGTGCGTCACCATCGGTGACGGCAAAACAATCCTCCAAGACATCCACGAGGGCATCTGCGGCCATCATGCGGGCAGTCGCGCCCTTCTCGCCAAAGATCTACGAGCTGGATTCTACTGGCCAACGGCCATGAATGATGCTAAGGATATCGTCTGAAGATGCAACGGATGCCAAAGGTTCGCAGATAAACCGCACACACCCGGTTCAGAGCTCACGCCTATACCCTTGGCCTGGCCCTTCGCCCAATGGGGCCTCGACATGATCAGCAAACTGCCAAGGTCCTCGAGAGGTCATGTCTACCTCCTAGTCGCAGTCGACAAATTCACCAAGTGGATTAAGGCCATTCCCGTTACTAACCAAAAGGGCAAAACTGCCGTCAAGTTCTTTGAATCCATTGTCTATAGGTTCGGCGTGCCGCATAGCATCATCACCGACAATGGGTCGAACTTCATCTCCAAATAATTCCAGGACTTCTGCGAAGACCTCGGAATCAACATCACATACGCCTCCGTGGCGCACCCGCAAACGAACGGGCAGGTCGAGAAGGCCAACGGACTCATCGGCGCTGGCATCAAGAAGCGCCTAACGAGCCCGCTCGAGCAGCTCGCCAGAGCCTGGACACAAGAGCTTCCCTCTGTCCTGTGGAGCCTGCACACAATGCCAAACAGCTCAACTGGCTACACGCCTTTCTTCATGGTGCACGGAGTCGAAGCCGTGCTGCCAGCAGAGGTGCGCCACAAAGCCCCACTGGTCGTCGCCTACAGCGAAGCCGAATCGACGGCCGCACTCGAAGACGCCGTCGACACACTTGACGAGGCGCGTGACATAGCAGCAGCTCGGTCAGCGGTATACCAACGGAGTCTCCGCAACTACCACAGCCGACGGCTACGCCCAAGGTCCTTCGTCGAAGGAGACCTAGTCTTGCGACTCAAGCAAGAGCGACCGAAGAAATTCGAATCACCATGGGAAGGACCCTACATCGTCACTGAAGTCATCCCAGGTGGCACCTATCGCCTCAAGCACGTGGAGTCTGGAGTCGCATACTCTAACCCATGGAACGTCGCACAGCTGCGACGCTTCTACCCCTAGCGACATCCCTATTTTACTTTCAGTAAGGCTATTTAGCCAAGGCTACTCAGCTGAACAATGTATCTCCTCCTTACGATATGAATAAAGCTAAGTGTCTCGCCCCAAAAAATTTCACCTATTGTTTGCACTTTACTCCATATTACAACACACTCGGGGGCTCCCCCTACTTCACGACTTCGTCGACTGAGGATAGCGCGTGTACACCTGAGTAGCTGACCACGTCAGGCTAACGAAAAGGACACGTATACAAACAAAGCACCACATGCTGCACAACAATAAACCTTCAGAATATAATAAAGGGCACACCACGCCCAGTCGAGTATACATAAATTTTACATCTATCTCTTTTACAGGTCCTACCTATTCTGAAGGATAGCCCGCGCACGCTGCTTAAACATATCTACCATTTGTTCGGCATACTTCCTTACAGCCGCATAGTGTGGACGCATATCCCACTCGCCGCCATCCAGCCGACGAGGCGGCCCATCCGCTACAGCAGACAGATCAACGTCGGGACGATGCAACCGCACAAGGGAGAGTGCAGCCTTCACCCCCGCGACAAGATGATGCCGAACTAGTTCCCATACACGATGCACACTTCGAAACCTCGACAGCAGGCCACCGAGGGTCGATGGCGCCTCATCCAGCGGAAACATCACATGCAGAACTGACGCCAACGAAGACTGCGCCTGATGAAGCACCCGCGATACCTGGTGAACACGATCATGCACCGTCGCAAGGACCATGGCACGATCACGGTCCATCCAGAAGAACCCGTCGGCCTCCATGTCCTGCTGGGTCAGGCAGTTGATCCGAACAGCAACACGATTATTTTCCTCCCTTGGAGCAAGGTTCGCACCTGCAATACTTGCAAAAACGAACCGCTCTGCCTTCGATTTCCAAACGTCGGTGTGGCCACGCACCCCAAGCAACTCTTTCTCAAGGCCACGGACGCGGTCTCGAAGAAATACAAGTTGCGACGCACCATCCAGGGATGGCCGCAGCTGCGGTGAAGGCGAAGTATCAACGGGATCATCACACGAAGGACCCTAGAGTAACAGAAGACAAAGATATGAACAAGCAAACGAAGGAACACAGAACTCAGAAATACATTATGTGCAGCAAAAAGCCACTACGTGGCACAAGGGTCGATTCATAGTGATAATTACAACAAAAGAAACAAAAGCTATCCTACAACTACAAGGCCTACGAAGCTGCATCCTGGGTAGCCTCAGATCCAGACTGCCTCCCCTTGGCCTCTCCCTGCTGCCTCGACGCGTACTCAGCCAGCAAGTCGATCAACTTCGGCCCATAACGCTTACAGCGAGCAGCATAGATGGCGAAGGATACCTCAGATCCGTCAGCAGCCGTTGGCATCCGAGAGGTGACCTGATGAAGATCCAGCTCCGCTCCAGATGCCAGGGCCATCGCCAGCCCGACGGACGCACCAATGCCTTTCTGCTTGCGCTTGTATGCCGCAGGAGCTTCAGATGACAATGCATCCGCCAAGGCATCAACATCTTCGAGGGCGACTCCCTTGGGGACGAGCTCCTTATAGAAGCTCCCAAGAACCTCCTTGGCCTTAGCAAACGAGACGACCACGGTACCACAGCGATCTTCGACCGCCGCAGCGGCATCATCCAGAGCACTTCCGTGCTCCAGGACACCACGGTCAAACTCGATGCCTGCGGCATCTAAAAGAAAATACAGGGCAACATAAATACCAGCGCATCAAGGAAAGACAAGTACACTGAAAAAGGGAAGACGAAGCAACTCACCCGAAATGGCCTTGGCAGCCGCCATCAGCTTGTTGGCTACCTCCTTCTCGTGCGAAGCCGTGGCGGTGGCGAGTTGCTCCTCGCGGTCTGT
The DNA here is from genome assembly GCA_916181665.1 of Avena sativa. Taxonomy (NCBI): domain Eukaryota; kingdom Viridiplantae; phylum Streptophyta; class Magnoliopsida; order Poales; family Poaceae; genus Avena; species Avena sativa. The sequence goes on from OV702280.1 coordinate 145,461,681, forward strand.
AGCCTCCTGCTGCAGGCGCTCCTTGGCCGCGGCCGCGTTGGCTAGCTCCAGCTCGAGGCGCTGCTTCGCACCAACGGCGACCTCGGCCTTCTTCTCCGCTTGCCCAAGGCTCTTTTTTAGAGCATCAAGGTCACGGAGAGAGGTATTGTGGTCCTCTGTAGTCAGCAAAACACCCATCAGACCGCAGGACAAAGAAATACAAGAAGAAGCAAAAAGATCAACTTGTGAACATACCTTGAAGCTATTTGAAACTGGCATCCAATGCCAGGTGCTGCTGCACCAGCTGGTTGACGCCTTGCACCAAAGGCTGCAAGAGGGAAATACTCGTCAAAAGAACGTCTCGGGGGCTACGCCCAAACAAAGAGCAAAGGAAGTTGAACATACGAAAAATGCTCGGGGGATCCCCCCGAGACAAGAAGCAAACACAACACGATCAACAGACAAGAGCAAAGAAAACGTACGTGATTCGATGGTGACTCCGAAGGTCCAGCCGAAGTCTTCTGAGGGACAACCACCCGAGCCTCCTGAGGAGAGGGGTTTGGAGCAGCACCCTCAGAGGTGGCCACCGTCTGAGGAGGAGGAGGAGGAGCAACCTTCGACTCCCCCACCATCTCCCGAGCGCCATCACTAGAGGAGCCGTCGGAGGAGTGGCTACAAAAGGAAAAATTAGCCAAGTACAAAGTAAACAAGACAAGAACAAGCAAAAAAAGGAACTGAGAAGACTCACGAGTCGAGCAAGCTCAAGTCGAAGACAGGAGGGGTCTTCCTTCCCTTCTTCTCTTCTTTCTTCTCTTCCTTCTTTTCTTCCTTCTTCCGCTTCGTCGGCGGGTGCGGTGCCTAGCCCGCACGGGCACGGACGGAATAGGAGAGGAAGAGCCCCTGTGATCCCCACTATGACGCTCGAGGCCTAGTGGATTCCTAGGCGTCGGGGGAGTCAAGGCATCCGACGATTCGCTGGAGCTCCATGTCCGCTTACGAGTGTGATCCTCGCTCCACTCGTTGGCCTCCTCGGTCGGCGATCGCGCCGACGGAAGTTCAGACATGGAGTCCACTACCTCGTTGTTCGGTGCATCCGGGAACACTTAGGGCAATGGAGGCGACATGCCCGGCACCTTGAACTCCTGCGCAAGAAGACAGCAAAATTTCAGCACAAAAAGATGCAAGGATATCACAGTCGAAAAATAGCGCAACGCGCACGTCCTAGATATACACCTACGGAACCGGATGAGAAGTGGAGAACGGGGGAGTCAGCGACTTCCCTGGGATATCCTCTCCAGCCTTGAACTTCAGCAGCGGGCAAAGAACCCCATCGAGATCTCCCTTGGAGAACTCCTCAGCCGAAACCCTAGTCGGATCACGACGACCCGAATAAAGAAACATCTGGTGCGCCCTAGCCTGGAGCGGCTGCACCCGACATTTGAGAAAGGTGCAAATGATATCCACACCGTTCACCTCCTTCTCCGGAATCAACTGGAGATCCTCCACCTAACGATAGAGCCCCTCTATCTCCGCCACCTCGCCATCCAAGATCTGGTTCTTCCAGGACCTCTTTGGCTCGATTTTTCGGGAGGGGTCAAAAGGAGTAAGACCAAAATCCTGCCCAGGTACCGTGGAGTCGCGGATGTAAAACCATCGCCTCCGCCAGTACTGGACAAATTCGGACATAGAAAAGGATAAGAAAAGGAGATTGGGTTTGAGGGAGATGATGCAACCCCCAATGGGATAGACACCATCAGAGCCAGATTGCCTCTTCACGGAATAGAGTTTCCGGAAGAGGCCAAAGTGCGGCTCGACACCGAGCCAGCACTCGCAGAAAGTGATGAAACAAGCAACATGAAGAAGAGAGTTGGGAGAAAGATGATGCAGCTAAATACCATAAAGAAACAGCAATCCACGAAGGAAATCGTTGTCTAGGAAGGAAAAGCCCCAAAGGACAAAAGCGAGGAACATAACCCGAAACCCAGCGGGGGGACAGGGAATTACCTCAGTACCGAGAAGTTTGACGGCCTCCCTATCTTGCGGGATCAGGCCCCGCTCATGAAGCTTGCGGAGATCACTCTCACACGTCTCCGATCGCCGCCAGCCACCATCGGTGACACGGGTGGCGGCGGAACCTTTTTTGCCGCCGGCGGCCGCACTAGTACCAACCGCAGGAGGACTTCTTGGGCTTCCCCATTGAAGTGCGGCGGTGATGGCGTTGAGCACGCAGAATCAAGGACGGAAAAGCTCGAGGAAATTCCAGTGCGCAGTGAGAACACTCAGAGAAGATGGGAGAAGTGAAACAAGAATGGCTGCGGGGAAATAAACTTCACCTTTTCCCCAATGATTATAAGGACGAGAATGATGCACGATGACCGTCCATCGAGAAGACCTAGAGCCAACATCAAGATCTGGCCGTCCACGTGTTAGCACAGTAGTGAACCGTCGCTCACAAGCCGTCCACTACGCACGGAAATCGAGGCGACGCCGTAATTATCTCCACACCGCGCGTGACCAGTCAACTCAAAGTCAGAAGGTGGGACCCATGTTCGTCCAGTCAAGTCATCTCTAGCGCCGCAGACGCTTGAGGTCACCGATCGTCAGCACTAACGTCATCAAAAGCTATACTAGCAACGATTACAATTCTTCGGCTACACAGCTAAGAGTACTCACTCGAATCTATGATTCGAGTAAATACTCAGGGGATACTCCTATCAGGAGCGCTGGCCGCGCACCCGAAGAACGCTGAAAGTACTACACCATTTAGCTATTTTCTTCGAGTCCTACATTGAGTCTACGACTCCACTACGGACTCGGGGGCTACTCCCATAGGGAGGATGGATTCAAGCATCCGAAAAATTTATGTCCTACAGACCTGAAGCCAAACAACAGTGGAATTAAAGTCTCTTCTCGAGTCTGTGACTCGAACAGACACTCGGGGGCTACTCCGATAGGGAGCGCTGGTGGCGCACCCTATGAATTATTCAACTGCGATCCTTCGGATCAGCATGCAAAAACTTTTCGGCAACTCTGCCCCAATTAAATGCTAAGAGAGTAACATCCTCCTTGGCCACCCGAAACACCTCCGCGGTGATAAATGTAACACCCTCAAAATCGGCCCTATGCAAGTCTTAGCGAATCCCGCCAAACCCGCATAGAAACGATTCAAAGGTGCCCACCAGGCACTTGCGTGCGGGTCGAAAACGAAGTAATATCATTACACATTAGTCCACGATGGAACCCACAAAACAGATATATACAACAGCGACTCATCGAGTCAAGAATACAATATACAGGACAAAGATCCAAATCACCTTGAAAATGATACAACGTCCGAGTACGGACAAGATGCAAATTAGGCTAAGAGCCCTGAAGAATAACCAATGGCGTCCATAACCCTGCCCAGGCCAAGCCGGAAGGGTAACCCTGCTAACGACGTCGATCTCAAAACCTGCTTAACAAAAGGGGTGCCGACAAAGGGCGAAGGAAAAAGAGAGCGGTCAGTACTGAGGCCAGTACACGGCGAGACTAGAATTCGGCGGTCCTCTCCTACATAGGTATGGTGGACTAAAGCGGCAGCGCAGCATGCACTAAACAACCTATAGAGACTCAATACAACTGGCGGCTATCAGATAGGGATAATAAATACCTATTCGGATCCAACCTGAAACTATCATCAAGCATACCCATCCTGGTATTTCCCCCTCGAGACCAAACGAGGAAGTCAACCGAGGAACTCACACAGTTGGCAGTTTTATCCATTCCGTTATAGTTGCGGCTAGTTGCGGCAATTACTAGTCAAATATAGATAACATGAGTCATCCTGATATAATGAGCAGTGGGCACTTTTAGTTAACCATTCCGGTGTAGTTGTAGTACTTACTAGTCAGATACATATAGCATGAGGCATCCCAAAACCCAGCAGTTGTTGATACTTTTATTTAGCCATTTCTTTGTAGTTGCAATACTTACTAGTCAGATACAATGGTAATAGGTGATAACCCAAACAAGCAATTGTTGGCACTTTTATTTAGCCATTCCATTATAGTGAAGCTGATTACTAGTCATTATAAAGTCAAATTTATAGCACTACTTTAGTTATAGTTGTCTATGATCGAGATAATGTGCTCCAAGTCGTCCATAACCGCGGACACGGCTTTCAGAAAGTTTTACCCTGCATGGGGGCACAAATAGCAACACACGCACGATCAACCTCGAGAAAAACCAATAAAAAACCAACAAGGCATCACGACGGAGCAATTGCAAGATTCATATAAATTTCAGGGGGCCACCCCACCAAGCTACCCGCGACGAAGTTGGCCGGCTCCGAGACGGACCCAGAGGTTTGTGCCAATGGCTGTAAACGACCGGGAACCCGAAAGTGTGACTGGGCTTGTCGATACCGCGAAAACATTCCACATTTGTTCCTAAACAGTACAGGCGCTCCACGCGCAATCGTAAATAAAGCAGTAAAGCATGGCATAAGTACAGGATAGTAATAAAGCCCCCAAACTACTTTGTGGCCCCAAGAAATAAATATGACTCAAGCGCTGGCTAGGAGGATTCATGGTCCCACATGCGGATAGTGCGAATATTCAAAGAACATGTATCAAGTACTCGGGGTCCTACGGGACACAAGTGGACGGTTAAAAACCAAATAACATCTATTGCCCACCTGTGCCTCTGCATTATTTACTTACTTCAATTTTAGTTATTAAACAGTAATTAAAGTCATGATCAACTCCAACATAAAGCATATGACTCTTCCAACAACTATGGTACTTGACGACACGCAACAACACTTGAGCAAGCGACTACGACACGCAAGTCCAACTATCTACCAAGCAACATGTAATAGGATGTGTCCAAGGTAATATAAGGCTGCAAGGGATATCACGGGTACGAAAACTAGAGCATCGCAACACAGATAGCAATAGATCAACAAGAAGGAATAAAGACTATAAAGGTAAAATAGGTAGAAAGGGGGAGAATGCTCGCCTGAAAACATTGCCGAAGTTTCGTAACCGAAGAACCTGTCGAAGCTCACAACATCTCATCGTCCTATCCGGGAAGAAGCAAAACACTAAAAGAAACAAGTGATGCAACAATTACAACTAATGCGAAAGAATCGGCATGATCATGATATGATGCATGACATGGTGAGTTAATGATGCAAACTATGTCGAAAAAGTATTAAAGACATAGCACACTGATGGTATAGCACTTGTGAGGCATTATTAATAAGAAACAATTTATCCTCAATTTTATTTATCATGTTTTCCTTGCATAAATAATACTGATTATAAAACTGCTCTTAATGCATTATGAAAATAATAACATAGATATCATGGTTGGAGAGGTCTCGTCGCGCTGATCGATTTGGACATATCATTTGTCGAATTCGGAGTTACATAATTAAAGTTATGCCATTATTAAGAAATGACATTTATTAGCAATTAAATTATTTCGAAATTTTAAATTGCTCAAATGATGTTTCAAATAGCATATCCATATTCCTCATATTTTTCTGATTCAAAAACATATATTACACATATTATTCAAATTTATGAATTTAAATCAATATTAAATGTAAAATAATTAAAATATGGTCAAATGTTAAAGATTTGACTAGTTAGAGTCAAATCTGGTCAAATTGGAAAATATGGTTGAATTCATATCTGGAAACATTCATATTTCATTGAATAAGTTTGTTCAAATTTAGGATAGATAAAAAGATACGAATCAATTTGATATAAATTATTTCTGGAATTTTATTTGTATTTAAAAAGGCTCCAGGGATTTTCTTACTCAGCACTATCCTACCCGCGGTCACTGAACAGTAGGGCCGAAGGTGCTGGGGCCACTTTATGCGCGCGGCCAGCCGAGCGGCGACACGTGGGCGAGCCTGGGTACTGTTGGCTGGACTGATGGTTGAAACACGAGAGGGCGAAGGGGATTTTCGCATAAGCCGCATGAGCACGGGAGTTTTCTAAAGAAATCTCTGAAATTGATCGTGCAAAAACTGCTAGCTTGGCTGAACTTTGGCGGACGATTCCGGAGGATTTAGGCCACCGATTTAAGTGTGGTTTGATTCTGGGTGAAGCTGGTACATCATGTCAGAAGTACAAGCGAAGAAAAACGCCGTAGATTGACTGTGGTGATAGGAAATTTGAAGGGATCAGAGATGAAAGCATGGCGTTAACTGAATTTTCTATCAGCGTTTTGTCCGTGAGATGAAGCTGTCTTTCGAGGATGATTACGAGCGCTAGGGTAGTCGGGTTGAGGTGCCGTCTGCGCCGGTTCGTAGAGGGAAAATATAAGAACCACTTTGATCAAGGAAGCTTCGCCGGATCTGGACCACATCGTCAGGAAAAAAAACGAAGACCAAAGAGCTTTCTGTCGGCTTTCAGACTGTAAAAATATTCAGAATAAGCGGAGATCGGGCTGACTTCGATCAACCAGAACGGCAGATATAGTCCACTAGTTTGGAAGACATCTGACCCTGTGTGTTGCTGGGACAACCTAGATTGTTTATTGTCAAGGAATCCTCGCCGGTGGAGATGTAGGTTCGTCGGAATACACGCGGGTTCAGAGGTGTGCGGAACTACTACTGCTGTCCCGTCAATCTACGCGAGCAAGCGAGTTGCTAGCTATGCACGAGAGGCGCGGCACGCGGCGAACATGGGTGAAGGCGAGGCCAGGGCGAGGGGGTACATGGGAAGGCGAGGGGAGTGTTCTCACCGAGCGCCCGCTCCATAGCCGAGCTAGGTAGAGCGTGCAACGACGAGGAGGCAGCGGTGAGATGGTGACGGTGGTGTCCGCGGCGCTGGTTGGCGGCGTGCGTGGGGATGGCGGCGACACAGGCCACTTATCCTCCTCGCTCCCTGTCCCGAGCAGCTTCAGCAGCGTCAACTTTGACTCTCGGACAAGGTGGCTCGGCGACGACGGCAATAGGACTGCGATGGCTAGGATTTATGTGGCCAGGACATGGTGACGGCGTGGAGAGGAAGAAGAAGGGGATCTCGATCTGATCTGGGGAAAAGGATGGATGGGGATGGTGCCTGCGGTGTTGCTGCTCGCTTTATGCAGAGGGGCGCGAGAGCACGCGCGAGGCGTGGGGGTGCCGTCCTTTGCCTGGTTGGCGCTCACGTGCTGGACGGGAAGATGAACAGGGCACTGGCTGGTGGGGTTGGTCGGGCTAGGCCAGGGAGGGGTGCAGCTGGGGTCTGGTTTTGGTCAAGGTTTGGAGTGGGAATAGAGAGGTGCGGCTCGGCTTGCTGGTTGGTTGCCGGTCAGAAGAGAGGGCCTGATTAGGTTGGATGGCACAGGTAAGAGGGAAGGATAAAACCATGGCAAACAGGACATATGCTTTGCTCGGGTGCTCATGCATGTACAATTGTACATGCATCTACACACGCACTTGCATGCATGCATGGATACACACACACTCCTGAAGCTAGGGTAGTTAGCTAGGTTTGGAGTGAGAGAAAGATATATTAGATGGATATATGGTTTTATCTGAATTGTTTTGGTTTGATTTTAAAACTAAGCTCAAAGAAGGAATCTCCAAGAGGACAACATGATCAAAGCAACCAACTAGAAGAGAGGTGGAAGGATGGAATGGATGATTTAACAAAGCAAGCTCATCTCAAAACAAAGGAATTAAAAAAAAGTGATGGTAGCTTGCATGGGCCATGCATGTATAATAATTGCCCACCAATAATTGTGAAAACAACATATAGCATATATGAGAGCGTGTAGACAAAGAAGTGGACCCATCCCAACACACATGAGCTAGATATAAAAAAAGGAAAAGCAATGGCTCATATGTGACTAAGATGGTGGGATGATAAGGTGGTGACAAGAAAGGTGGTGGAGTTGTAAAAGATATGCCCCCAACTCAAGTTGGGCATTAAGCAATATATCAAAATCCAACTACAATATATCAAGAAGCAAATACAAGTAATATAATATAAATGCATATGAGATAAGAACAAAATAAAAGGGGTTTTATATGATGCTCAAATGCAAGGTGGCATGGTAACATGAGCATGATATTATGATGATGCACAAAACAAAACAACAAGCAATTTCTAGTAGTGGTTTTATCCGGGGTGCTACAATAAACATTCGGATGTTGTGTCTGTGACACAAAGATAAGACCTACAGATATCATCTGATGGCCTGGCAACGCACACGACTGTGCTCTGCTAGTAAGAACCCGTGCCAGCAGGCGCGATGAAAAATCCCGATGGACGCGTTGGGTACGTCATTTAAAATGTACTGGAATTCCACTCCTGTAAGTCCTCCACGGCCTGAGTCGAATTACGCCAGCATATATTCCAGATTCGAGTCGAGGGACTCGAATCTGAAGAAGATCGTGTTGTTTTGTCCTAAGACAGTTAACTGACCCTGATCCGTCGGGAGAGTCAGGCACACGCATCGACAATCCCTACACACTCAAATCATTCTCTAGCAAATAGAGATAGCCGCCCCCGAAAGAATAAGGAGTCCTCAGGCGAATCTACGATTCGAGTGAACACTCGGGGGCTATTGACATGGTTATACCCTACGGGTACACGACCTTAGCATACCTAGTCCAGCCCAAGGAAGGCCCACGACAAATATACGCCGGCCCATGAAGATTTTCGGGTGTCCAGGGCCCATGACGCCTTCGGATCCTTGGAGAGCAAGACTAGAGTAGATAGAAAATTCAAAAGGGTAAACACTAAAACCTGTAACCGACTCGATCTGTGCCTGGGACCTGCCTACCTCTATATAAAGGTCAGGAGGGCACGACGAGGAGGTCTCTTACAATCTCTCGCACACCACCGCATTCACACCTCCACGCCAGATTGCATCTGCGCACCTTGTAACCTTCGGTTCCACCATAATCAGAGCAGACAAGCAGGAGTAGGGTTTTCCCTCCGGGGGCCTGAACCTGGGTAAACCTCGTGTCCCCGTGTTGCTTGTTTGCTAACCGTTCCGCGATCTCCAGCATCCCCATCTTCTCCAAAACCCAAGTCCATAACAATGGGCATTGACGAGATTAAACCTCGTCAATGACTGATCTGCAGGATGGGAACCCCAGTGACAGAAGGGGTAGTACGGCTGTATGTGAGCAATTTACTTGGGATTAATGGTGACATCACTATGCATATCATTAGTTCTCTTTCTTCTATGGATGAGACTAGTAGGTTATTGCTATAAGCGGTTGCGGAGGCGATAACAATTATGGATGTACTGCCCACATATAATTATCTTGCTCTAATGATTACATGCATACTTTATTATTATCTATTATTCCCATAAGATGTTTTTGCACATCTACTGGTGAAAACCGAAGACCCTAGGCCCTCTCTCTCCATCATCAACAACAACAAAAAGATCACAAACTCTTGGTCTGGTGAAAACACAAAGGGAATTTAAAATTCTCGAAGGTACGTTTACGTAATATCACTTTGCTTTCTGCTTCCTAAGGATTCGATAAACCTATGTCTACTAGGGAAAAGGAGCTATACTACATCCGTAATTCGGATCGACGGTATCAGTGGACCATCGGATGAACCTTCCGGGTGGAGGTTCTCTTCAACCGCTGCTGCGTTCACGGGCGGCCCTCGCTGCAAAGCTTTGGCGGGTGAGATGGGACGCGTAATTCAGAGAAAGAAGGAAGGCCCGGTAACAGCTTACCTAGGAGCACCCGCTGATAGAGGCTGCACGCCCTAGTCACCCGGGTTGGTGCCAGGAGGAACGAAGGGCCTCACATGGAAAGCCCACCGCTCCCTGGCATGGCTCCCTTAGGAGAGGAACCCTGTTCCCTGCCAAGGCATGTGGGAGCCGGCACGCGAGTGCACTTCTTCCGAGGCGCCTCTTGATGGTCAGCCTCACTGGCAGTAATCCTTGCCTCCATGGCCTCCCCATGACGGCCTCCAGAAGGATCTCAGGCGGGGCAACGACAGAAGTGTCTGCACCCAAAGGGACGGGGCGCTTCCCTATATGACCAGGAGGGAGTATTCCCCACTCGTCGAACTAGGGAAGCGAGGCGCGAATCTCGGCCTTGCGAGGGTCAAGGAAGAGGGGTAGGACCTTCTCAGGCAGCTCGGACACAGTGGAGGTGTGGAGAAGCTCATGGTAGAACCCCACAACCACGGGTTCGTCGATGATGCCGTCCCTGGCGTCAAGTGGTCATGCGCACCTAGGTCTCCTGGATCCCTGTTGTGCTTCTATAGCGAAGCGATCCTAAGGCTGAGGAACTCCATGGCCACCAGAGGCCCCATCAGGCCAGCGGAATTGAGAAGCTCGATGCGCATGTTCAAGGCATCGACCTTGTACCCTTCTAGGCTCGCCGCGAACCATTGGTTGCTAGCCTTCACGGCTAGAGCGGTGGGGAGCTGGAGGCGGAAGCTGTCCTCCCGTACGTCCATTAGAAGCCAGTGCTTCTGGAAATCCTCCAGATGCTTCGTCCAGCCCATCTGAACCCCGAACGAGCCCTCCTTCATGAAGGAAGCGTATTTGGCCACGCGGGAGATGGAAGTCAGGCGAAGAGAATACATCTGGCACAGCAGTGCCACAAAATACTTCACCCCGACAAACATCTCGAACCAGAAGGCGAAGATAGCGATGGTGGTTAGAGAGTTGGGCTGAAGATGCAGGGTGCAGATCTGGTAATGCTCCAGAACCTCCATGAAGAAGGGGTAGAATGGAGGTATCAACCCCTCTATGATGGTGTGGTAGAAGAACATGCTCACTGGTCCGGCAAGGCTCACCGGATCCACTGACCTGGGCCACACTAGAGTCTTCCCCCACTCGTTCCAGCTTGAGGAAAGCTTCGAGCAGCATTGGTTGAACCTGGAGTTAGTCTGGATCATGGAGGGCATTAGCACCTCGCCAGTCTCCTCCTCCTCCTTAGCCCGGGAAGGACTGGCAGGCAACAGCTTCCCCTTCGCCAAAACCAGAGCTCCCCAGCGAGACATTGTGTGTGGCAAGTGTTAACGGTTGCCCGGGGAGTATGCAAGGAAGCGGGTCAAGAAGGCGAGGCATACAAGAATAGATCTTGGCATGTGAAGTCCAGCCCTTTCTTATAAGCCGAGATTGGATCCAGGCGGCCACGCCCCTTCTGAGAAGGCGTATCCGGAACTTGAAGCGACACACATCCACCGCAGCGCCAGTCGTCAGTGTGGCCCCTTGACCCTTCGTCCCCACAGATGGGACGCTCGGGCCAAGCGCCCGGGGGCTACTATCGGACATATGGTACTGGGGTTACCCCGGTTCGTATGCGACTGGCTTGCCCTCCCAAGCCTCATCAGGCCTCATGAGGGGGCCAAAGGCCCGCTCTCGAGGGTCACCACGCCGGGCTACCCTAAAGGCCTCTGGAGGGTAGAATCCGCCTAGGATGCCTCCCTTAGGAGGGTCCAGGCCGGAGATATTTCGGACATGCGAAGGAGGCGCACTAGGGAGCCAATCATAGGAAGATGACAAGACCAACGGTGGCATTGGATACCACCCCGGCGTAGTCCCGAGGCAAGGGGCCTGGTCAAAAGCAAGGATGTCAAGGCCTAGGCTGGCAGGACGTTGTTCCCTCTGTTTGGTGCAAGAGGCCAGAAGAAGTTGTGCCCCAGTTTGAAACGTCAGTGGTGACCGAAGCCCTGGGGAGGACCAACGCTTTCCAGGAGGATAGAACCGTTCCACGCAAAGTAGTCTTGTGGGCCAAGATCTTGAGGAGCGGCACTATGGTCGCCCTTCCCACCCAATAATTGGGGGAAGAGTGTAACTACCTCGGTAAATTACGCTCCTAGATACAAGCCTGGATGAGCGGAAATGGTTGAAATAGTACGGTGGGGCCCAAAAGCCACTCACGGGTAGACCTTTCGGCCGTCCCAACCATTTCCAGTCATCGGGACAAGTACGGGCGGCGTAATCGGCAGGCGAAGGGATCAACTACATACACAAATGAGTATGTATGCAAGCCACCATACAATAGTACATCAGAGCCATTCCATCTAAAAAGAAAGGAAATATAGCAACGCCATATGGCAAGATTCAAATGACCTAGATAGAAATAATAGTTTAGGATATTTCCTCATACATCACACATCAGAGTATCAGGCGGAAGCGGCAGACAAGGTCCGAGTACGGATAAGAAGCAAATCGGCATAAGATGCCCCATAAATAAGCACATCCCGCCCACAGATCTCACGGATCCCCGTTCCCGGAATCTCTACACCGAACGATCGTTGCCCACATCATCAGCCTCCTCCACCCAGTATCCGTCTTGTGAGTGTACCTATTCATCTGAACCAATAATTTATCGTGTGAGACCCTAGGGGTACTCAGCAAGTCTTTATGCCTCTAAAGGGGACACAACCTGGGGTGACGCAATTGCAGCAAAAGATAAACCCTAACAGTTCTATAGATAAACGCTAACCATCCGCCTAACAAATGATAGACGGATGTCCGTGAATTGATGACAACAGTTATAACAGTAATACCACCAGATCCATCCTCCTCCTCGCTTACCAACGAGGAAGCGGACGAACAACCCCCCATCCGTTGGCAAATTTTATTAACCATTCCATGAGTGTTGCACTATTTACTAGTCAGTTATTTAGTCAAGTTAAAAGCGGTACTTTAGTTATACTTGTCTATGATCGAGAAACTGTGCTCCAAGTCGTCCATAACCGCGGACACGGCTTTCAGAAAGTTTTACCCTGCAGGGGTGCACAAATAGCAACACACACTCGATCAACCTCGGAAAAACCAAATCAAAACCCAACGAGGCCTTCACGACAAAGCAATCACAGGATTCAGAAATATTTCAGGGGGCCACCCCATTAAGCTACCCGCAACGAAGCTAGCTGACTCCGAGACGGACTCAAGGTTTGCGTCAGTGGCTGTAAACGACCGGGAACCCGAAAATGTGACTGGGCTTGTCGATACCGCGAAAACACTCCGCTTACCTAAACAGTACAGTGTGCTCCTCGCACAAGCTTAAATAAAACAGTAACATGGCATAAGTACGGAATAGTAAACAAAACCTCAAACTAGTTTGTGGCCCCAAGAAATAAGACTGAATCAAGCTCTGGCTCAGGGGGGTCCCATAAGCCTCCCGGATGTGGATAGCGCGAATATTCAAGGAACAGGTTTCAAGTACTCGGGGTCCTACGGGACACAAGTGAGCAGGAAAAACCAAATAGCAGATATTGCTCACCGGTGCCACTTTCATTAGTTATCCCATTACTACTCAGGTTAAGTTGTTTAGGTACCTCGTTATTCATCAGACTCTCACATACCCTATACATGCTGTTCTACGACTCGCATGGCTCAATCAACTCCTGTAGTAAGGGCTCATGGGATGGGGAACAAGCTTGGTGGGGTTTAATAGTAAAGGCTATGCAATACTTGGGATTCAGTTTAATGCAATCGCGACTCAATGATGCAAGAATAAGATAGAGGCAATAGGTACTGTATGTATGCAAGCATGTGGTAGTGCTTGCCTGGCAACTCAGTTGAAGCGAGAGACGGATCTGGGTAGTGCTCCTGGTTCTCTTGATATATCCCCATGCTCAGTGTCTATTCGAAGAAGAACCAAACAAACAAGGGCCACATAAATAAAGTGCACAGGCATAGGAATAAATGCTTCAAGCAAACAATCATGCCATGATGAATGATGCACAAGTTGCATGGCAATAATGTAGCATGGCATGGTTGAGGTGTAGAAGGCAAGAAATAAACATTTTTATTGAGTTTTGGTCACATTTTATTGTCATATTAGTTGCTGTATACTATATATTTATATGATGCATGTTGCAATTGAAGTTATGGATAGCATAAATAGAAAGGTCTCGTCGAGCTGATCATTTTAGACATATCATTTGTTTAATTCGGAGTTATAAATCAAAAGTTATTAATTAAGGTGAATGGCATTTTATTGTAATTTAATTCAACTTGAAATTTAAAGTGTCCAAAATATATTTTGGATGGCATATTTGAAATCCTCACATTTTTCTGATTCAAAAACATATATTATTTGTATTATTTGGATTTATATTTTAAAAGATATTCAAAACAGATTTGAATTTTGAATTTAAATTAATTTGGAAAAGATTTGAATTAAAACAGATAGACAGAAAAGTTTTGTTACTTAGCCCAGAGCTAGCCAGAGACAAAGACAGATGAGGCCATGCTGACTGGACGTCACAGGCGCACAGAAAAACTTTTGCCACCGCGAGCTCGTCTAGCTTCTGAGACTGACAGGCGGGCCAGAGCGACCTCGGGGCCACACGCGCGCGCGGCCAACGCGTGCTGGACACGTGGGCAAGCCGGGGCGCGGGGGGGGATCGGTTCGTGATGGACTGGGTTTTCCGGGGGTTTACTTGCAAAGAGGTAACGAGGCTGGCAGGTGGGGCCGCGGGGACCGCGGGTTGAGGCGGGAGAAACTACAGGGGCCTAAACACAAAAGCGTCATCGGCTGCTGCTGCGCTGCTGACGAAACCGTCCCTGACGGTGGCGGATCCGGCTGCTCTTCGTCGACGGTGGCGACGAATCCGCTGGGAGAAACGCGATGCGGCTAAAACGAAAGTTGAAGAGGGGACATCGGGCTACAAGTCTCGTTCAGCGATCTAACGCAGAGGAGGGCTACAGCGCGCGGGGTAGGTCGAGGAACAGGCGGACGGGAAGCTGCTGCAGCTGCTGCCGCCAGAGCGCGACGCGCGGCGCGCGCAGAGCGCTCGACGGAAGGCGGCGGCGATGCAAGGCGAGAAGGGGAGGGAGACGATGTCTAGGGGGAAGAGGGGCTCACCAGCGACCATCTGGTGTAGCTAGCGGGCTCGGGGTAGCGTCGATCATCGGGGAAGCAGGGGGCCGGAGCACTCCTGCTGCTCACGGGCACGGCGGCGGCGGGGCTCCTCCGGCGGTTCCCGGTGGCTTCCAGCGGGGCTAGGCGATGAAGAGGAAGCAGAGGACGCCCTGGTGCTTCTGGACCGTTTTGGTGCGCTTCAGATCGACGAGGCCAAGAGGTAGATGGGCTAGGGTTTGAGGAGACATGAAGGTGGCCATGGTCAAGGGAGGCTGCAAGGAGAGGAAGAAAGGGAGGGAGAGAGGAACCTGGGCGCCTCCTGGACGGATCTGAGATGGTAAGGTGAGCTGGGGTGGTTGGGGAGATAAGGGAGAGAGGAGAGAGGCACATGGGGGGGGTGGTGCACTTTTGCAAAAGGGGAGGAGGGTGAGCTCGGGCTAGGTCTTTCTCTCTTGCCTCCTTCTTGTCCTGTAGCTTAGAGAGGGCAGAGAGGGACCAAGGGAGGAGGGGTGAGGCTCGGGTTAGGAGCTAGGGTAGGGTAGATGGGAGGCTCGGGCTAGGGTTTGCATGGTGGGTTGGGGTAGCTAGGTGGCATGGTGGGGCCAAGCTAGGTGAGAGAGAGAGAGGCCGAGAGAGAGAGAGGCCGAGAGAGAGAGAGGGGGAGGATTAGGGTTTAGATAGGAGAGGGTATGGTGATTAGAGGGGGTAGGGTTTAGGGAGAAGGTTATGAGAGAGGGGGTGGTGAGGGTTGGTGTGATGTGGATTGGAATTAGGGTTAGCTAGGTTTGAATATTTTGTTGTCCCAAGCAATTGATCACACCCCTTTAGTTAAAAACCAAACAACACCATAACAAAAATAGAGGTAAAGGGTAGATGGTGCCCATATTGCATGTGCCATGCAATGCATCCATAATGCATGTAGGCAAGCCATGGAGCATGCATGAGGAGGTGAGAAGAGAGGAAGGTGAGGGAAAAAGATATAGAGGGAGATGATCCACTCCAAGATTCAAATAGAACCAAAAGATGACCAAAGTTGGTGATGGTTGCATGGCCCATGCAAATGCATTAAATGCTAGGTTTTATCTTGTGAAAACAAAATAATATCCCATGGCATTTATTTATTTGCATCCTCCAAAGTTGGAGTAAGGGTCAAGCAAAAGAACTTGTAGGATTGGACCCAACCTATCTCTCATGAGCTTGATTAAACACCAAAAGAAAAATAATTACAAGCTCATGGATAATGGGATGGTGGAATTGTAAGGTGGAGAAAGAAAGGGTGGTGGAGTCAATAAAATATATGCCCCCAACTCAACTTGGGCATTAAACAATATATCAAGAACCAAATACAATATCAAGAGGCAAATACAATTAACAATGCATATGAGAGAAAAACCAAAACAAAAAGGGTTTTATATGATGCTCAAATGCAAGGTGGCATGATGACATGAGCATGACATAATTATGATGCAACAATTATATAGGAAGTAGCCATTATATTACTAGACCAAGTAGCATTACAATTGTTAGACAATTGGGATGCTACAAAGAGGCACGTCACCGCTATATAAGGAGCCCTCCTCCTACCTTAGAATGGGACGATCCCTGAGATCTAAAATCCTAGACTTTCACCACCATTGTACCCTCGTGAAGCATGCGACCAATACAACAAAGCAGGAGTAAGAGCTTTACCTCCTCACGAGGATCCTGAACCTAGGTAAAAAAACTCGTGTCAACCCTATGTCATGTGATTGCTTTGTCGTCGCCACCGTTGAGACTCCTTGGAACCATGTATTCATCCCCCTCTCGAACCAAGGGCTCGTTGGACCCTAGTTTCCTTCGCGGGACAAATCTCCGATAGTGTGTGGCATTTATATTGTTTAAATGTAGGTTGTTCCTTCCAGCTTTAGAGCATGACTTGCTCAATTGGTACCTGGCAATATTATGATTTCTAAGGGTACTGGATTGCCCAATCCCTATTACAAATCTCTAAATGCATTAACTCACTATCAGTGAGTGGAAAGACTCTCTAACAGAGATATTCTCACTGGGCTGGGGTGAAAAACTCTAATGCATGCTTATTTTTTATGTAAAAATGATATTGTCATGTTCACCTTTGAAACAGAACAAAGGGTGTTCAACATTGAAGTGTTGTCTGGTGATGGTGAGATCAAACCTTGGTCCCGTTTACCTAGTAAGTTAATTAATTGTTTATGTACTTTCTTTTGTTTTGTTATCATGTTTTTCCGATATGATAGTGAGCATTTTGTTTTTCTTTGATTAGTGTTTTATGAGTTCAAAGAGCGCTGCATGCCGGCACTGGAAGTGGCTTATTTCACAAATATTGAAGACATAACTGGTGAAATGGTTGAAATCTGTAGACAGATTAATATGGATGAGCAATGCAGATTTCTACATGATAGTACTAAGGTCCCTGGGTACTATATCCACAGTCTAGCTAGAACTAATAATGTTCAAGTTTTGGTAAGTTTCCTTTTTGTCCATATCTCTATATGATAAATAATTTTCAAGTATTTAATTTTGTTTTTATGTGATGTCTAATTATGTTTATTCTCTATACGAGGTGCCTTCTAAATTTTTGGCAAGGAGTGGGATGCAATCCCAAAGAAAGTCATAGCCATGTACTTGACATCCAAAAACTAGATAGGGGAACATGGTATTAAAGGATATTGCAAGAAAACTAAGGAATATGACTTCTATTTCATTGATGGGTGGTTTGAAATCTAGATTATCTAAAAATTCCTTACTATTGGCCAAGGTAGGGCTCACTCCTAATTGTCTCACCATGGATGTCACTGGCATCACTAGAAGAGTGAACCCAAGCAACCTTATTAACTCAAGACTATGAAATCCATGATCATGTCGTTTGTTTATATCAGCTAGAAACTATGGTGATCAAGAACTTATCTTTTGTTTGTATATATGCTAGAAACTATCCTAAACTTGTCTTTTGTTTGTATATGCTAGAAAATATCCTAAACCTAATCTCTATTTGTGTGTAACATGTTTTTGATTGTAAATATATGTGTGTTTATATAGTGTGATGTGCTTGTGTTGTTTGAAGGATCTCTCATTAAAACTCATACCCGGTACCCGTTAAAATATCCGGACCACCCGAATACATGAACTCCAAAAATAATCAGACGATCTGGGAATGAATATATGGAAGCAACACAACGACGATTAAGGATGGAAGTGGGTGCCCTTTACCCTACCTAGTACAAAAAAATGAACCAAGTTTTCGCAAAAATCACATTTTGAGAAAACTAGTTCATTTATTTGAACTAGGCTAAACTAGAGGGTACCCTAAAGGTTCTGAAGTTCCATCTCTAATGATAATATCTTGGAAATTTATTTCAAAAGTAGTTGAATTTGCGACTAATGGTATAAAAATGTAAATCTGGCACCTCCGGGCTTCAAACTGTCAGAAATCTCTGCCTAGTCCAACAGTAAAAAAACCTTGCTGCCTCCTTAAGCACGAAGATAGTGATGTTTCCGCCATGCCGCCCCACCCGCCCGCCCGTTCGTCCAAATGGGAGGTGTGTTGTTCCTCCATGCACCGTCGCTGGTGGTGGCATGGGACGTGTGTCGATGCCTTGCCCGCCCCGTCATTCCCCCATTTCGCACCCCATGGCCGGAACCCGCCTGGGACAAGCCGCCGCGTGTCGCCCGCGCCAAACGTAGCTCGGCCTCGCCCGGATTTGGCCGACCAACTGCTCACGACGGCGAGGCTGGGAGCTCCCGTGCCCGACCTCTCCGCTCATATTGTTTGGCGTGCCTATTTACTACACGCCATAGCGGGAGCCCGTGTCGGACGCGCATCATCACCTTGGGCACGCTAATGGTATGTCGTCCCCTTCCTTGATTGGGAGACCGACGATGCACGACGGCGAGGCTGGGAGCTCCCGTGCCGCCGCCGCTCCCGTGCTCGCTGATGTGCCTATGTTCTACACGCCACAGCAGGAGCCCGTGTGCGACGCGCCAGCATGCTTTGGCCGCACCGAACGTATCTCAACCCCGTCCTAGCTTGGGAGATCAACGTCCCATGACGGCGAGGCCAGGAGCTCCCGCGCCACCTCCTCTTCTCCCATAATCGCTGATGTGCCTATGTTATGCACGCTGCAGCGGGAGCCCGCGGGCGACGCGCCACAAATCTTTGGCCGTGTCGAACCGTATCTCAACCCCGTCCTGGCTTGGGTGATCAATGGCCTATGATGGCCAGGCCAGGAGTTCTCGCGCCGCCGCTCCTGTGTTCGCAACCGTTCCCAACTATGGACAAGCACATATCTGGGCGTCGTTGCAGATGGCCGCATGGGAGCTCCGGGTATCGTCGCAGGTACCCGTTGCCATTCCGGAATACGATCGAGCACGTCTCTGAGCGCCGTCCCCAGTGCCCGTGTCACTTGCTTGGGCGACAATGCCTCTCGCCCGTTTCGACGGTGTCACGGCCCCGCTTGCATTTGGCCGAGGCACGGCTCATGATGGCAAGGTCAGGAGCTCCAGCTTTGCCGTCCTCGTAAGCACTATAGTCGCTGACTACGATCAAGTCTGCGGGCCATTGCCGGTATCCGTGTTGCTTGTGCGGCCACGCCTTGCCTGATCCGATGGTGTCATCGCTCCCCCGCTCGCTGTCGATTCTGTATAATTATGTGTTATATATATTGAACGACTAGTAGACATGCATAATGTTGAATGACTTAGCATAATTATATGTTATATATATGAACCAACGTCATGTGTGCAAGTTGATCATATATGTGTTATATATGAACCATGTTGAAATTTTACTGTTGGTTTACTATCCAATGTATTAAATTAATTATTAATTTTTTTCTATTAACTTATTATCTAGTAAATTAAAAATAAAAACTTAAAGGAAAAAATCAAGTAGAGAACCCGAACTTCAGCGGGTAACAAAGGAGGATCAGCCCCCTCAACACCACTAGACTATGCTTGATTATGTGATAAAATTGCATCTAAAAGTTTTATAAACCAATGAAATTGCCACTTGCTGGGAGTGATTTTTGGTTTTTTTGTTCAAAACTTCTGCGAGGGCTTGTTTTTCAAACCACCTCCGAAAATAAGTTATTAGAGGTGGCCTAATCTTTGGACCTTCGTCGCGGAACTGCTGCCAATAAGTCGATTTTTTGGGGGTCGCCGAGTTTTTTGCCTGCCTCTCGAAATATTAGATTAGTATATTTCACAAAAAAACACCTGCAGAAATGGGTTAGGAGGTGGTTCGAATTTTTTAAGGAAAAAACACACTCCAAGTGGATGCTACAAAGCCTGATTTTGTAGTAGTGTCTGTTTAGAATAAAAGCGGCGGATTCTAACGCATAGCCCCAAATTGATACGGACAAATTGGTCAAAGACATCATAGATCACACAGTATCTAATAGAGTACGATTACGCCATTCTGACACACCGTTTCGCTGAGGTGTTCCGGTTGGCGTAAATTGTGGTACAATACCATAGTCTTTCAAGTGCATGTCAAACTCAAAACTCAAATACTCGTCTCTCCGATCGGTTCGAAGATGCTTGATTTTCTTGTTTAGTTGATTCACTACTTACTTCTGAAATTCCTTGTACTTTTCAAAAGTCGCATATTTGTTCTTCATTAAAAAGATATACCTATATCTACTTAAATCGTCAGTAAAGGTAACAAGATAATGATAACCATTGCGTGTTGAGACACTCATTGGTCCACAAAAATCTGTATGTATGATTCCCAATAGTTCTGCCACTTTCTCCATCGATCTGGAGAAGGGTGTCCTAGTCATATTGCCCATGAGGCAAGGCTTGCACGTGTCAAGGGATTCAAAATACAATGATTCCAGGAGTCCATCAAAATGGAGCTTCTTCATACGCTTTATGCAATATGACCAAGACAACAATGCCATAGGTACATGGTAATATCATCATCGTGTTTACAATGCTTAGCGTCAATGTTATGGACATGAGTACCGCTATCAAGATAAAGCAAGAATAAACCATTACACACAGGTGCATGAATATAGCATACATAATTTATTGAAATAGAACAACCACTTGTTCCTGATTTAAACAAATAATGATCTTGCAACAAGCAAGATCTACTCATAATATTCATACTTAGTGCGGGTACATAATAGCATTTCTTCAAGACTAAAACTAATCCTTACGGCAGATGTAGAGGTAGAGTGCTGACGGAAACCACCTCGTCCTTCGAGCCGTTACCGATGCACATCATTGCCTCGTCCTACTGGGAGTTACAAATGTGAGCAATAGAACTTTATCAAATACCCAGGTGCTACTCCTGGCACTAGTAAGGAATACATCTATAACTTGTATATCAAATATACCTTTGTATTTGGAGGATAACTTGTCGGATTTCATGTCCTCAAGGTACTTGGGGCAGTTACGCTTCCAGTGCCTGTCCCCCCTGCAGTAGAAGCACGTGACGTCGGGCTTAGGACAGGGCGTTGTAGCCTTAGTGGTGTTGGAAACAGGTTTGCCATCCTTCTTAGGCTTCTTTCCCTTGCCCTTATACCCCGACTTCTTAAAGTTGGTGGTCTTATTGACCATCAACATACGTGTACTCCTTATTGACTCAACCTCAGCAGTTTTGAGCATGGTGAACAAATCAGCCAGGGACTTTTTTATTCCCTATATGTTGTAGTTCATCACAAAGCCCTTGTAGCTAGGGGCAACGAGTGCAGCACCCAATCAATTATGATCTTGTCCGGGATCTTGCAATCCAGGGTGTCCAAGTGTTGAACGTAGCCAAGCATCTTAACTAGATGCTCACTCACACTGTTGTGCTCTTCCATATTGGTGGAGAAGAAGATCTCGGAAACTTCATACTATTGGAAATATGTCCTAGAGGCAATAATAAAATGTTTATTATTCATATTTCATTATTCATGATAAATGTTTATTATCCATACTATAATTGTATTAAACAGAATCATAATACATGTGTGGAATATGAACAACACCTTGTCCCTAGTGAGCCTCTACTTAACTAGCTCATTGATTAAATGATGGTTATGGTTTTCTAACCATGAACATGTGATGCTGATTAATAATAAGGTCATATCATTAGGAGAATGATGTGATGGATAGACCCAAATAAAGAATAGCAATTTGATCGTGTCACTAAGTTCCAATTGCCAAATTCTCATATTATCTGGTTTCCAATTCCTAAGACCGTGAGATCATGTGATCTAACAAGTCCGAAAGAATACTTTGGGGACATCAAACGTTGCTTCGTGACAGGGTGATTATAAAGGGGTTTTTCATGTATCTCGAACGGTGCTTGTTAGTTGAATGGATCAATACTAGGATTTGTCACTCCGTGTGACGCAGAGATATCTCTGGGCCCTCTCGGTAGTAATATATCTAAAGTAGCTTGCAAGCATGTGACTAAGGAAGTTAGTCAGGGATATAATATTATGGAATAAGTAAAGAGAATTGTCGGTAACGATATTGAACTAGGTATAGAGATGCCGACGATCAAATCTCGGGCAAGTAAAATATCGTGAGACAAAAGGAATAAAATACTGGATAGTTCTTCGTAGAATTCGTGGGAGCCATTATGGACATCCATGGTCCCGCTATTGGTTATTGGTCGGAGAAGTGTCTCGATCGTGTCCGCTTATTTACGAACCCGTCGGGTCACACACTTAACGTTCGACATCGCTAGGGTTTAGTGAGAACAATATATAGTGAGATATTGAATTTGGATTCAGACTTACGGAGTTGTTCCGGGAAGAGTATTAATAATTTATTAATTTATTGAATTAATAAATATTAATATATATTTATTTAGTGAAAATAAATATGAGATAAAAGTATCCCATGAGAAAGCCTAAACGGGTCAATTTGATTGGTTCCATGTAGGCCAACGTATAGGCAAAAGGCAAGGAAAATAAAATGGTGAAAGAAAAGAAATAGGAAAGAAAAGAAAGGCTGGTTGGGCCATATGCCACTAGGCCTGCTCACGTAAGCATGTAACGATCGATGCATACAGTGCATTCAATTGTACGATAGCTCGTGCATTAATTTTTTACATTTCCTAATCAATGTGATTGATTGCTAGCAACAGAAAACGTTCGGCTCCCTCGCCTATAAAAAAGACAGGTTGGCTCAAACTTCTAGTGGCTTGTGTTAGTTATTTTCTTCCCCATTTTGTCTCTAGTTTCTTTAGCCTATTCTTCCACCTCCGCATGCGCTTGGCGAAGTCCTGCAGAATATGCACCATACATTCGTCTGCACACCGTCGTGATGTCGGATTCTCACAAACCACTCCACCCCACCTTGCTGGATCAGGAAGGAGGAGTCGGTGTCGAGTTGTAAGTGTGGATACCGCGGAGGTGTCGTCCATGCGGCATTTGGATTGAGGAGGAGTCTACATCGGATTATCTGACGCGGGATTTCTTCATCACCAACGATCTAAGATCATAACGCTTTGGAATCTACAAGGGTATGTAAATCCAAATTCCCTCTTGTTACCTACATCTCGTAGATGGTTCTCGGGATTTATTCCGCATATGCATAGGAAATTTTTTGTTTTCTGTGCTATGAATCCCATCAGTGGTATCAGAGCCTAGATCTATGCGTAGATATTTGGTAAGAGTAGGACACAATGGTTTTGTGGGTGTTGATGATCATGTTATTACCCTCTCATGTGTACTAGTTAATATTGCGGTATAGTAGGATCAAGTGGCCCAAAACCAACTTCATGTGTACTCTTACGCGAGACCGGTTCCACGCTTGACATGCAACTTCTTTTGCATAAGTGGCTTGCGGGTATCAGTATATCCTACTATAGTGAATATTGCTTTTACAACGGAGAGTCCAAAAGGGTGTAATAGAGACAACACGTTAATCAACGTTGTGGTTTATGCGTAAGTAAGAACGGTCCTTCCTAAGTGCAGCCCCAAAACCACATAAAATTTGCAACAACAAAGTAGAGGACGTCTAACTTGTTTTTGCAGAGACATGTGATGTGATATGGCGAAAATATGATATGACATATTTGATGTATGATATGATCATGTTTTGTAATATTTTTCATGACTTACATGTCGATGAATTTGGCAATCGGCAGGAGCCATATGGTTGTATTTATTTATTGTATGGCATGCGTGCCAATGTTTAAACGCCATGTAATTGCTTTACTTTACTGCTATAGTAGCAATAGTTGTAGAAGCAATACTTGATGGAAGAAACTATGCTTGTGGAGCCCATGACCTCGGCGCCGTGCTGGTGATGATGGTGATCATGTCGTGCTTTGGATATGGAGATCAAAAGCACAAGAAGAAGAAAAAAGACCATATCATGTCACATTATAAATTGCATGAGATGTTTATATTTTTTATGTATCTTTTTTTTGCTTGATTAGATCACGACGGTAGCATTATAATATGATTCCTCACACTAAACTATCAAGATAAAAGTGTTCTCCCATAGTAAGCACCGTTGCGAAAGTTCGTTGTTTTGAGCACCACGTGATGATCGGGTGTGATAGATTCAACGTTCACATACAACGGGTGTAAGCCATGTTGCACATGCGGAACACTATGGTTAGCTTAACGAGCCTAGCATGTACATACATGGCCTCAGAACACAACGGACCGGAAGGTCAAACATGAGTCATATGAATGATATGATCAACATGTTGATGTTCACCATTGAAACTACACCAACTCACATGATGATCGGACTTGGTTTAGTGAATCTGGATCATGTGTCACTAAGCAACTTGAGGAATGTTGAGTTTAGTGGGATTTCATTTAATAATTGATTAACTTGAACTAGTTATCATGAACATAGTCTAAACTTGCAAATATTTATTATAGATGTCTAAGGCTTTAGCTTCCTTCAACTTCAACGTGTTCCTAGACAAAGAAAAACTAAAATATAATGGGTAAAACTTCACCAACTGGCACCGCAACGCGAGGATTATCCTCGCTGGCATGAAGAAGTCCTATGTGATAGAAAGTCCACTAGGTGACCCCCTGCTGATACTGCGACTCAAGATGAGCGCAACGTGTATGAGACACGCTCTGATGACTACATGATTGTGAGGTGTGCATTGCTCCAATCGTTGGAGCCTGAACTCCAGAAGAGTTTTGAACTCACGGATGCCCATGAGATGGCAGAGGAACTCAAAGCTATGTTTGAGACCCAATCTCGTATGGAGCGATATGAGATTTCTGACAAGTTCTTCTCTGCTAAGATGGATGAGCACAGCTCTGTGAGCGAGCACGTTATTAAGATGACGGGCTACGTTCAACGTCTTGAGGAATTGGAATGCAAGATTCAAAAGGAACTCATGACGGATAGAGTTCTGCAATCACTGCCACCAAGCTACAAAGGGTTTGTGTTGAATAACAACATGGGTGGTGCGAACAAGTCGCTCACAGAACTCTCCGCAATGCTAAAAACTGCGGAGGTGGACATCAAAAGAGATCATCAAGTGTTGATGGTCAAGAAGACCACAAGTTTAAAGAAGGCTAAGGGAAAGAAGGGCAGCTCTAAGAAGGGTGGCAAATCCGTTGCCAATCCTTCAAAGAAGCCCAAGGCTGGACCTAAGCCAGACACTGTGTGCTTCTACTGCAAGGGTGAAGGTCACTGGAAGCACAATTGCCCAAAGTATTTGGCAGATAAGAAGGCTGACAATATCAACGAAGGTATACGCAATATACATGTTATTGATGTGTAACTTACTAGTGCTCGTAGTAGCGCCTGGGTATTTGATACCGGTTCAGTTGCTAACATTTGTAACTCGAAACAGGGGCTACAGAATAAACGACGCCTAGCTAAGGATGAGGTGATGATGCGCGTGGGGAATGGATCAAGAGTTGATGTGATCGCCGTCGGCACGCTCCCTCTACATCTACCTTCGGGATTAGTTTTAAACCTCAATAATTTTTATTTAGTGTCTGCGTTGAGCATGAACATTATATCTGGATCTTGTTTATTGTGAGACGGTTATTCGTTTAAGTCTAAGAACAAAGGTTGTTCTTTTTATATGAATAATATCTTTTATGGTTATGCACCGGATGTTAATAGTTTATTTCTATTAAATCTCGATAGTAGTAATACACATGTTCATAATATTAATGCCAAAAGATGCAAGTTGAATGATGATAATACCACATACTTGTGGCCCTGCCGTTTGGGTCATATTGGTGTAAAGTGTATGAAGAAACTCCATAATGATGGACTTCTGGAGCCACTTGATTTCGAATTATTTGATATGTGTGAACCATGCCTTATGGGTAAGATGACTAGAACTCCTTTCTCCGGTACAATGGAGAGGGCAAGTGACTTGTTGGAAATAATACATACCGATGTATGCGTTCCAATGAGTACTTCGACACGTGGTGGATATAGTTATTTTCTTATCTCTACGGATTATTTGAGTAGATATGGGTATATTTACTTAATGAAACACAAGTCTGGAACATTTGAAAACTTTAAAGAATTTCAGAATGAAGTAGAGAATCATCGCAACAAGAAAATCAAGTTTCTGCAATCTGATCGCGGAGGCGAGTATTTGAGTTTCGAGTTTGGTATGCATTTAAATAAATGTGGAATCGTTTCACAACTCACGCCACCTGGAACACCGCAGCGTAACGGTGTGTCTGAACGTTGTAATCGCACTTTATTAGATATGGTGCGCTCTATGATGTCTCTTACGGATTTGCCACTGTCATTTTTGGGTTATGCATTAGATACAGCCGCATTCACTTTAAATAGGGCACCATCTAAATCCGTTGAAATGACACCGTATGGATTATGGTTTGGCAAGAAACCTAAGATTTCATTTCTTAAAGTTTGGGGATGCGACGTTTATGTCAAAAGGCTACAGCCTGATAAACTCGAACCCAAATCGGAAAATGCGTTCTCATAGGATACCCTAAGGAAACTATCGGGTACACCTTCTATCACAGATCCGAAGGCAAAGTGTTTGTCGCAAAGAACAGAACCTTTCTAGAGAAGGAGTTTCTCTTGAAAGGAGTGAGTGGGAGGAAGTGTCACATCCCAAGATTTTCCAAATCTTGTAATGTGAAAAATAAATGAATAAAATAAAACTTTGTTGATTTTCAGGGTGAGAAGAAACTTTTTGAATCCAATTGGAAACCTTCAAACCAATTTGGATT
This sequence comes from Avena sativa, assembly GCA_916181665.1. Lineage (NCBI taxonomy): Eukaryota > Viridiplantae > Streptophyta > Magnoliopsida > Poales > Poaceae > Avena > Avena sativa. The sequence goes on from OV702280.1 coordinate 145,488,624, forward strand.
AAACAAATCCTAAAGGGATTTAAAAAGATAAACATTTTTAAAAGAAAAACAAAACTATTTGGAATTACTATTTTGGATCTTTTAAATAAAAAGATTTGGTTTCAAATGAAATAGAAGTTTCATAAATAAAGATTATTTTATAGAGCCAAATTAAACCTTGGCCAAGTTTTTGAAATAAAATGTTTTGATAAAAATAGTAAAGGTTTATTTAAATAAAATAATAAGGATTTAATATCCAATTTTATTTAAGAAAAGGCTTCTCCCATTTTAAATAAACACTAAAACTTATTTATTTATTTCAAATAAGTTTTCTAAGTATTTTATATTCTCAAATAAAACCTACTGAAGTGTTTTGGTATTATTCAGATTTCAAATAAGGATTTTAAATAAAACAAAACCTATTTGATTTAATAACCAAGGTCCATTTTATTTAATTATTATTGGACCCTAAAATAAATGTTATTTTATTTTAAACAAGTTTTCCAAATATCTTATATTTTCAAATAAAACCTACTGATTTGGTTTTGGAAATAATTAGTTTTCAAATGGAGATTTTATTAAATAAAACAAAACCTATTTGAATTAATATCAAGATCTATTTTATTTAATTATTAAATAGATCCTAAAAAGAATAAAATTATTATTTTATTTTGGATTTTGGTTTATGTTGTTAAACAGAACCAAATTCAATCACAAGTGTGGTGAATGTTTGAATTGTGTGAATGTTTGTTTTATTGTTTGAATTGTTGGTTGAATTTCAAAACAGAAATTGATTTTGGAAAAAAGAAAAAGATTCAGGAAAGAAAAAAAATAGAAGTGGACAGCAGCCCAACTGGCCAGCCCAGCAAGCCCAGTCCAACCCACCAGCTCTTCCCCACGCGCGAAGCGTTTTTCACTTAAAACCGCACCCGCAGAGCAACTGACCGGTGGCCCCTCTTTCCCTCTCACTTCCTCACTACCAGGTAGACCCCACCGCTAGCTCACCTGTCTTCAACCACGCGACCAGTTCCTCCTCCCCTCTCTCTCCCGTTTCTGCGATGAATTCGCGAGCATCAATTCGCGTTAATGCAGCAGTTAATCGCTCCTGCAACCACGCATTCTTAAACGCCATACTCCTCTCTCCCTTTCCCCTCAAACCCCGCTACCAGAGAGCCCCTAGGCTGCCTCGAATCAGCCTTGCACCGCCGCTGCTCCGACGAGCTTCCTCCTCCAATTCCGGCCGAGCCTCGCCACCTCCTGCCTCCCCGAGCACATGATCACACTCACCACTCCCAGACGCTCCTCCCAGTACCCTCTGTTCAACCGCGGGCGCCCCAGAAAGCCGTCTTCGACAAAGCTCTGAGCGCCGCCGCGTCTGCAACTTCTCCGGCGAAGTCCCCTGGTAAACACTGACCGCCCCACGCCGTCTCGTTCACGCTCCCACACTCGCCTCACTCTCTTGCACCTAACCATACCCTATGTTTGACTTCTCGTGATCGACAGCGTCGCCTCGGACCACGACCAGAGCCGCCTGACGCCGTCCTTGACTCCGGCGAGGAATTGCTGCCGTCCCTGAGCACCCCCTGCCACATCGACCACACGTTGAGCACCCCCTCGACCTCGCGAACACGGTGAGCCTAATCCGTCCCTCTCTCGCTTCCTGCTTCGCCAGCGCCGCCACCATCTGAACGCACCGCCGCTCGCCGTTGACCTTGCACCGCCAGTTCTTGGTTGTGTTGCTGCGGACCGTAGGATCTAGATCGAGCGAACGAGATAGATCACTTAAGCGTTGAAGGGGTACGCAACCAGAGCCGTGCGATCTGTTTAGATCCAACACACCGCAGAGCCCGATCCGACCGAAGCGGTACCAGCCAATGGCTTTGTGACGCGTGGCCAGACTTTATTTAAAAACAGTTTTGAAAACAGATTTGAGTTGCAAATTGAAAACCTTGTAACTTTTGATCCACACGTCCAAAAATTACAAACTTTATATCGTTGGAATTAGTGGAACAATCCCTAGACAACCATGGAATTTGTTTAGCAAATAGTATCTATTAGATTGTTTGTTTTTGCAGAAACATTTGAATGCTTGTTTAGATTAGAAAAATTATTCAAAAATGTTTTTGAGGTTGAAACCTTTGCAAATTGGTTTGTTGTGAACTTACTGACCCTAGGAACCAACCCATGGATTTAAAAATGGATTTGGTGAAGTTTAGGATGGACTAATTGATTTAGCCCATTTCTAGCCAAATAAAAATATTGGTTTTGTTATGAAAATGTTTTTGGAGTAAAAACTTTGGGAAATGATTTGGACCAAACCTACTGACCCTAAAACACCAAGTTTTGAGAAACAACAATTTATTTGGTGAACAACTTAAAGTTGTTGCTTTGATAAAAATATTTCCACCACATAAAATAATGAATGGATTTAAAAATAGTTTATGGACAAAACACTTTTGCAAATGACTTTGCCACTTTGGAAAATGAACACTTTGAACCTTACAAAGTTTATAAGCCTAGTGGAGACCATCTTTGCAAATAGAACCACCTCTTGCATGCTTACATGCATGACTTAGATCCCATTGTTTTATGTGTGTGAAATGTTGATTGATTATTGGTATGGAATGCTTGTTGATATTGTGTTTGCTTGATTGATTGTAGTGAAGTTAGTAAAGTGTGAGACTAGAAAGATCAAGAAGTGAACCATCATTCCCTACCCAAAAGGCAAGTGACACTATCATCTAAAGTCCTACTATTTTCATTATACTTAGTGGAGTTTGAAACATGCATGAAAAGAATTTCTATACTTATGCTATGCTAAATCCTAATAGGATCCCCTATACATTCCTTAGTGAAAACAATGTAGTTGTTACATGCTTAGTCATGCTATATTTTGAAAAGAGATACATGTTGAGATTTTATGAAGTTGAGAAAAGGACTTGTGTTTTTATATAATAAAACAAGGACTCAATGAACCACATGGGTGGACAAGGATACTTTGAGTTTTGGAGAAGGTGGCAACAAAAGGAACCATGTCTATGGCAATCTCTTTGTGTTGTGCTCCAAAAGAAAACCACCCAGGAAACTTAGAGATTGAACATGTTTCTCCAATTGTGGCTTTCGTGTGCAACCACATGCTATTTATGGCTCTGGCTTAGTCAACTACATTGGGAAGACCCATGCATTGTCTTCAGATTACTGGACATGGGGACCTGGAATCCTACATGGGTGCTGAAGACAAGCTAGCAATGGTGTATGGGAGGACCCTCTGGAAAGACTTCGTCACATTCTCAATCTGTCGGTACTCCATCTTGGTGAGCACTAATCCAGTGGCCACTGGTGGCAACAAGATGGGATTGTGACATGTGGGTAAAGTGTACTACTTCTGCAGAAGATAATAAAAATCTAAGTACTTAGCCGTGTCCCCGGTTATGGACAATACTGAGCAACTAAAGCTTGAAGCTATGGGAAATCTCGACATTCCAATTTCTAAAAGAAAACTTTCTAAGTGATAACAAAAGACTTGATGCACTTGGGGGTACCAAGGAGCTCAAGAGGTTTTGATGAAAACTTGATGCACTTGGGGTTACCAAGTAGCTCAAGAGATTTTTTTATAAAACTTGATGCACTTGGGGGTACCAAGTAGCTCAAGAGATTTTGATAAAACTTGATGCACTTGGGGTTACCAAGGAGCTCAAGAGATTTTGATAAAACTTGATGCACTTGGGGTTACCAAGGAGCTCAAGGGATTTTTGACAAGGACTTGAACACTTGGGAATTTACCAAGGAGTTCAAGGGATTTTGAAAAGGAGATTTGACAAAGGACCAAAACCGTTTTGAAAAGATAGGATAAATTATTGCTTTCTGCAAATGAGCCTTAAACCCTACTTAGCCAAAAATGCATGTAATGATAGGATCCACTTATATACAACATAGTAGTGAAACTTGCCAATACAATTCAAAATGTATTGACCCTTGTGGCTGTAACTTGTAATGTTGCAGGTTTGATTGATTTTAGTGAAGATTGATTGATTAGGATTACAAAAGTCTACAACCAACATCTTCCCGTGGCACTTTGAAGATGAAGGACCCCATGCTTATAGTTATTCCGCTGCAATGTAATGTAATAGCCAAATGAGCTATGTGTGATGTAATAAAATTATGTTATTCCTGGTTATAAAGTTATATTGTGACCTTTGTTTCTTGATATTACATCTTAACTGTGGATGCTAGCTATTGATCCAGGGACTAGCATTGTAAACACAGGGGACTCCACCTTATATTGTTTAAAGGTTGGGACACTCCCTCTAAAGATGGTATCAGAGCATTGTGTTGCCTGTAGGATTTGTAAACCTAGGATTGGACAAAAACCCTTAGAAAAATAGGAGTTGTTTTGATCCAAAACTTATTTACAAACAATCTTGTAAACTCTTTCCTCAATCATTTTGGTTTTGATTCTGCATATCATCTATTTCAACTTGATGGAAAAACCTACCCCATGGCCAAAGACTTCACCATGTGCAAAGGACTTCTTCAACATCTTCAACTCTAATGACTTCAACTTCTTCAACTCTAATGACTTCAACATCTTCAGCATATTCACCAAGGACTTCCAACTTGGATACCACTAAGGACTACAAGTGAGACAAGGAAATCTTGCTCAAGATTTAGAGACTAAGGGAATGCAAAAGTTAGAAGGATCACACATCACTTGGAGTTTTTGAGACCAATAATTTCTCCTAAGGAAACCATGATCTCATACAAGAAGAATCAACCAAAGAAAGATGGAAAGATCACAAGTGAACCATGTAGATGGACCACCATATTGTAGTTAAGACAAACTCACCAACTTATGTGGTAGAACAAAATATTTTGTTGCCTAAGTATGTGCTTGAACTTTGTTGTTTGAGTGAAAAGTTGTTTGTGAATGCTTGCACATTGCTTGAGTGAATTGTGATGTGTGTGATTAGAATTGATTCCTTAGAAATATCTGTCTATTCTAATCTCCATTCAACCCAAACAGATGACTACTCCAAGAGACTCCAACATCAAGGTTGATGATACCAACACCAACCAAGAGGACAGCATGAAAGAGCTAATAGCAACCCAGAACCAGTTGAACCAAGTGACAGCTCAATTCATAGCCAACACTAGTGGAGAAGATCCAACCCTGCAAGGATTTTTGGAAACTCAAGGCCAACTGATGCTTAAGGTGACTGATCAAATGATCAAAATGGAAGAAAGCTATTCCAAAAGAGTTTGTGACAACAAGGATGACAGAAATGTTATTCTAGATGGAGCCCCATCATGCATTATTTGTGGAGACAAGGATCATACTTCCAAGGAGCATGGAGATCAATGCCCCAACTGTGAAGAGAAACATCCTGTTGGACAATGTCCCACCTCTCAAGCTACTTGCTACCTATGTGAAGGAAACAACCATGTTCCTATCCAATGCCCCATCTATTCCATTGTGGAACAAAGGAAACAAGGTGGAGTGCAACAAATGATTGCAAACCATCAAGAAGGATCCAAGTCTGCCAAGAAGGTTGATGACAAAGGAAAAGGACCACTTATACCTCCAAGCAAAACAACCCAATTCAAGGGATCAAATAAGAGGAATGTGAATTTTATAAAGGGCAATAAAAGGTCCAAGAAACATGTAGACATTCCTACCTACCAGATAACATATGAACAACATGAACTAGATGCACTCCTAGCTTTGGAGAAACCCAAAAAGCAAAAGAAGGACAAAAGCCATGTGCAATGTCATAAATGTAAGGAAATGGGACACTATTCCAGTGAATGCCCAGAGAACCAGAAAAATAAGGAGATTGGCCAAGTGGTGTGCAACAACTGCAAGGAGCTAGGCCATTATGTAGCAACTTGTCCACAAGAGTCACGTAAAGAACTCAAAGACATCAACTGTTTCAATTGCAAGAACCAGGACATTATGCAAGCAACTGTCCAGAAAAGATGAAGAACAAGTTGAACAAGCCTATGGAGAAACTCAACCTTGGCCCATGAGTCAAGTATGGAAACAATGGACACTAAGCAGAAGTTTTCCCAGAGAAGTTTCCCCAGGATCCCAAGAAGGCCAATATGTAATTTTGTTTGAAATTTTATTTTAAGGGTGGTAGTACCCTAGTTGTTTTGAGCCTACTTGTAACCCCTAGCCTCCCCAAATCTCGGGACGAGATTTATTTTAAGGGTGGTAGCCTGTCACATCCCAAGATTTTCCAAATCTTGTAATGTGAAAAATAAATGAATAAAATAAAACTTTGTTGATTTTCAGGGTGAGAAGAAACTTTTTGAATCCAATTGGAAACCTTCAAACCAATTTGGATTAAACAAATCCTAAAGGGATTTAAAAAGATAAACATTTTTAAAATAAAAACAAAACTATTTGGAATTACTATTTTGGATCTTTTAAATAAAAAGATTTGGTTTCAAATGAAATAGAAGTTTCATAAATAAAGATTATTTTATAGCGCCAAATTAAACCTTGGCCAAGTTTTTGAAATAAAATGTTTTGATAAAAATAGTAAAGGTTTATTTAAATAAAATAATAAGGATTTAATATCCAATTTTATTTAAGAAAAGGCTTCTCCCATTTTAAATAAACACTAAAACTTATTTATTTATTTCAAATAAGTTTTCTAAGTATTTTATATTCTCAAATAAAACCTACTGAAGTGTTTTGGTTTTATTTAGATTTCAAATAAGGATTTTAAATAAAACAAAACCTATTTGATTTAATAACCAAGGTCCATTTTATTTAATTATTATTGGACCCTAAAATAAATGTTATTTTATTTTAAACAAGTTTTCCAAATATCTTATATTTTCAAATAAAACCTACTGATTTGGTTTTGGAAATAATTAGTTTTCAAATGGAGATTTTATTAAATAAACCAAAACCTATTTGAATTAATATCAAGATCTATTTTATTTAATTATTAAATAGATCCTAAAAAGAATAAAATTATTATTTTATTTTGGATTTTGGTTTATGTTGTTAAACAGAACCAAATTCAATCACAAGTGTGGTGAATGTTTGAATTGTTTGAATGTTTGTTTTATTGTTTGAAATGTTGGTTGAATTTCAAAACAGAAATTGATTTTGGAAAAAAGAAAAAGATTCAGGAAAGAAAAAAAATAGAAGTGGACAGCAGCCCAACTGGCCAGCCCAACTGGCCAGCCCAGCAAGCCCAGTCCAACCCACCAGCTCTTCCCCACGCGCGAAGCGTTTTTCACTTAAAACCGCACCCGCAGAGCAACTGACCGGTGGCCCCTCTTTCCCTCTCACTTCCTCACTACCAGGTAGACCCCACCGCCAGCTCACCTGTCTTCAACCACGCGACCAGTTCCTCCTCCCCTCTCTCTCCCGTTTCTGCGATGAATTCGCGAGCATCAATTCGTGTTAACGCAGCAGTTAATCGCTCCTGCAACTACGCATTCTTAAACGCCATACTCCTCTCTCCCTTTCCCCTCAAACCCCGCTACCAGAGAGCCCCTAGGCTGCCTCGAATCAGCCTTGCACCGCCGCTGCTCTGACGAGCTTCCTCCTCCAATTCCGGTCGAGCCTCGCCACCTCCTGCCTCCCCGAGCACATGAGCACACTCACCACTCCCAGACGCTCCTCCCAGTACCCTCTGTTCAACCGCGGGCGCCCCAGAAAGCCGTCTTCGACAAAGCTCTGAGCGTCGCCGCGTCTGCAACTTCTCCGGCGAAGTCCCCTGGTAAACACTGACCGCCCCACGCCGTCTCGTTCACGCTCCCACACTCGCCTCACTCTCTTGCACCTAACCATACCCTGTGTTTGACTTCTCGTGATCGATAGCGTCGCCTCGGACCACGACCAGAGCCGCCTGACGCCGTCCTTGACTCCGGCGAGGAATTGCTGCCGTCCCTGAGCACCCCCTGCCACGTCGACCACACGTTGAGCACCCCCTCGACCTCGCGAACACGGTGAGCCTACTCCCTCCCTCTCTCGCTTCCTACTTCGCCAGCGCCGCCACCATCTGACCGCACCGCCGCTCGCCGTTGACCTTGCGCCTCCAGTTCTTGGTTGTGTTGCTGCGGACCGTAGGATCTAGATCGAGCGAACGAGATAGATCACTTAAGAGCTGAAGGGGTACGCAACCAGAGCCGTGCGATCTGTTTAGATCCAACGCACCACAGAGCCCGATCCGACCGAAGCGGTACCAGCCAATGGCTTTGTGACGCGTGGCTAGACTTTATTTAAAAACAGTTTTGAAAACAGATTTGAGTTGCAAATTGAAACCCTTGTAACTTTTGATCCACACGTCCAAAAATTATAAACTTTATATCGTTGGAATCAGTGGAACAATCCCTAGCCAACCATGGAATTTGTTTAGCAAATAGTATCTGTTATATTGTTTGTTTTTGCAGAAACATTTGAATGCTTGTTTAGATTAGAAAAATTATTCAAAAATGTTTTTGAGGTTGAAACCTTTGCAAATTGGTTTTTTGTGAACTTACTGACCCTAGGAACCAACCCATGGATTTAAAAATGGATTTGGTGAAGTTTAGGATGGACTAATTGATTTAGCCCATTTCTAGCCAAATAAAAATATTGGTTTTGTTATGAAAATGTTTTTGGAGTAAAAACTTTGGGAAATGATTTGGACCAAACCTACTGACCCTAAAACACCAAGTTTTGAGAAACAACAATTTATTTGGTGAACAACTTAAAGTTGTTGCTTTGATAAAAATATTTCCACCACATAAAATAATGAATGGATTTAAAAATAGTTTATGGACAAAACCCTTTTGCAAATGACTTTGCCACTTTGGAAAATGACCACTTTGAACCTTACAAAGTTTAGAAGCCTAGTGGAGACCATCTTTGCAAATAGAACCACCTCTTTCATGCTTACATGCATGACTTAGATCCCATTGTTTTGTGTGTGTGAAATGTTGATTGATTATTGGTATGGAATGCTTGTTGATATTGTGTTTGCTTGATTGATTGTAGTGAAGTTAGTAAAGTGTGAGACTAGCAAGATCAAGAAGTGAACCATCATTCCCTACCAAAAAGGCAAGTGACACTATCATCTAAAGTCCTACTATTTTCATTATACTTAGTGGAGTTTGAAACATGCATGAAAAGAATTTCTATACTTATGCTATGCTAAATCCTAATAGGATCCCCTATACATTCCTTAGTGAAAACAATGTAGTTGTTACATGCTTAGCCATGCTATATTTTGAAAAGAGATACATGTTGAGATTTTATGAAGTTGAGAAAAGGACTTGTGTTTTTATATAATAAAACAAGGACTCAATTAACCACCTGGGTGGACAAGGATACTTTGAGTTTTGGAGAAGGTGGAAACAAAAGGAACCATGTCTATGGCAATCTCTTTGTGTTGTGCTCCAAAAGAAAACCACCCAGGAAACTTAGAGATTGAACATGTTTCTCCAATTATGGCTTTCGTGTGCAACCACATGCTATTTATGGCTCTGGCTTAGTCAACTACATTGGGAAGACCCATGCATTGTCTTCAGATTACTGGACATGGGGACCTGGAATCCTACATGGGTGCTGAAGACAAGCTAGCAATGGTGTATGGGAGGACCCTCTGGAAAGACTTCGTCACATTCTCAATCTGTCGGTACTCCATCTTGGTGAGCACTAATCCAGTGGCCACTGGTGGCAACAAGATGGGATTGTGACATGTGGGTAAAGTGTACTACTTCTGCAGAAGATAATAAAAATCTAAGTACTTAGCCGTGTCCCCGGTTATGGACAATATTGAGCAACTAAAGCTTGAAGCTATGGGAAATCTCGACATTCCAATTTCTAAAAGAAAACTTTCTAAGTGATAACAAAAGACTTGATGCACTTGGGAGTACCAAGGAGCTCAAGAGGTTTTGATGAAAACTTGATGCACTTGGGGTTACCAAGTAGCTCAAGAGATTTTTTGATGAAACTTGATGCACTTGGGGGTACCAAGTAGCTCAAGAGATTTTGATAAAACTTGATGCACTTGGGGTTACCAAGGAGCTCAAGAGATTTTGATAAAACTTGATGCACTTGGGGTTACCAAGGAGCTCAAGGGATTTTTGACAAGGACTTGAACACTTGGGAATTTACCAAGGAGTTCAAGGGATTTTGAAAAGGAGATTTGACAAAGGACCAAAACCGTTTTGAAAAGATAGGATAAATTATTGCTTTCTGCAAATGAGCCTTAAACCCTACTTAGCCAAAAATGCATGTAATGATAGGATCCACTTATATACAACATAGTAGTGAAACTTGCCAATACAATTCAAAATGTATTGACCCTTGTGGTTGTAACTTGTAATGTTGCAGGTTTGATTGATTTTAGTGAAGATTGATTGATTAGGATTACAAAAGTCTACAACCAACATCTGCCCGTGGCACTTTGAAGATGAAGGACCCCATGCTTATAGTTATTCCGCTGCAATGTAATGTAATAGCCAAATGAGCTATGTGTGATGTAATAAAATTATGTTATTCCTAGTTATAAAGTTATATTATGACCTTTGTTTCTTGATATTACATCTTAACTGTGGATGCTAGATATTGATCCAGGGACTAGCATTGTAAACACAGGGGACTCCACCTTATATTGTTTAAAGGTTGGGACACTCCCTCTACAGGAAGGTAGAGCTAGATGAGGTTGTTGAACCTACTCTTGAAGTAGAAAGTAGTGCAGCGCCAGAAGTTGTTCCTAATGTGGTGCCTACACCTACTAGAGATGAAGCTAATGATAATGATCATGAATCTTCTAAGAATGCTCATACGGAAGTTCGTAGGTCGACTAGGTCACGTGCTGCTCCAAAATGGCACGGTGACTACGTTGTGAATATCATGTTGTTAGACAATGATGATGAACCTACGACCTATGAGGAAGCGATGATGAGCCCAGATTCCAACGAATGGTTAGAAGTCATGAAATACGAAATAGGATCTATGTACGAAAACCAAGTATGGACTTTAGTGGACTTACCCAGTGACCGCAAGGCTGTTGAGAACAAATGGATCTTTAAAATAAAAACAGATGCTAATGGTAATGTTACTGTCTATAAAGCTCGACTTGTCGCAAAAGGTTTTCAACAAATTCAAGGAGTTGACTACGATGAGACTTTCTCACCGGTAGCAATGCTAAAGTCTGTTCGGACTTTATTAGCAATTGTTGCATTTTTCGATTATGAAATTTGGCAGATGGATGTCAAAACTGTGTTCCTTAATGGTAACATTGAGGAAGAGTTGTACATGGTGCAACCCAAAGGTTTTATAGATCCTAAGGATGCTAATAAGGTATGCAAACTTCAACGTTCCATTTATGGGCTAAAGTAAGCATCTCGGAGTTGGAATCTCCGTTTTGATGAGGTGATCAAAGGTTTTGGATTTGTCCAAACTTTAGGAAAACCTTGTATTTACAAGAAAGTGAGTGGGAGCTCTGTTGCATTTCTAATAATATATGTGGATGACATATTATTGATTGGAAATGACATAGAACTACTTGAAAGTGTTAAGGCTTATTTGAATAAAAGTTTTTCAATGAAAGACCTTGGTGAAGCAGTGTACATATTAGGCATCAAAATCTATAGAGATAGATCAAGACGCTTAATAGGTTTGACTCAAAGTACATACCTTGATAAAGTTCTAAAAAGGTTCAGAATGGAATATGCAAAGAAAGGGTTCTTGCCCATGTTACAAGGTAAGACGTTGAGTAAGACTCAATGTCCAGCTACGGCAGAAGAAAGAGAAAAGATGAATAGTGTACCCTATGCTTCAGCCATAGGCTCTATCATGTATGACATGTTGTGTACTCGACCAAATGTGTGCCATGCTATTAGTTTGACTAGCAAGTACCAAAGTGATCCAGGAGTGGAACACTGGACAGCAGTTAAGAACATCCTGAAGTATCTGAAATGAACTAAGGATATGTTTCTTGTCTATGGCGGTGATGAAGAGCTTGTCGTAAAAGGTTACGTCGATGCTAGTTTTGTCACCGATCCGGATGACTCTAAGTCTCAATCTGGATACGTGTTTATTTTGAATGGAGGGGCTGTAAGCTGGAGGAGCTCCAAGCAGAGCGTCATCGCTGCATCTACAACTGAAGCGGAATATGTGGCGGCTTCCGAAGCTGCTTAGGAAGGAGTTTGGATGAAGGAGTTCATATCCGAATTAGGTGTGGCTCCGAGCGCGTTGGATCCTATGGCTATCTATTGTGACAACACTATTGCCATTGCCAATGCCAAAGAACCGAGGTCTTACCAGAAATCCAAGCATATCAAGCGCCATTTTCACACCATTCGTGAGTATGTCAAAGAAGGTGACATAGAGATTTACAAAGTACACACGGACCTGAATGTCATAGATCCGTTGACTAAGCCTCTTCCACAAGCAAAACATGATCAACACCAGGAGGCTATGGGTGTTAGATTGTTACCAAATGTAAACTAGATTGTTGACTCTAGTGCAAGTGGGAGACTGATAGAAATATGCCCTAGAGGCAATAATAAAATGTTTATTATTCATATTTCATTATTCATGATAAATGTTTATTATCCATGCTATAATTGTATTAAACAGAATCATAATACATGTGTGGAATATGAACAACACCTTGTCCCTAGTGAGCCTCTACTTAACTAGCTCATTGATTAAATGATGGTTATGGATTCCTAACCATGAACATGTGATGTTGATTAATAATGAGGTCATATCATTAGGAGAATGATGTGATGGATAGACCCAAATAAAGAACAGCAATTTGATCGTGTCACTAAGTTCCAATTGCCAAATCCTCATATTATCTGGTTTCCAATTCCTAAGACCATGAGATCATGTAATCTAACAAGTCTGAAAGAATACTTTGGGGACATAGACAAGGTGATTATAAATGTGTTTTTCATGTATCTCGGATGGTGCTTGTTAGTTGAATGGATCAAGACTGGGATTTGTCACTTCCTGTGACAGAGAGATTTCTCTGGGCCCTCTCGGTAGTAATATATCTAAAGTAGCTTGAAAGCATGTGACTAAGGAAGTTAGTCATGGGATATAATATTATGGAACAAGTAAAGAGACTTGTCGATAATGATATTGAACTAGGTATGGAGATGCCTACGATCGAATCTCGGGCAAGTAAAATATCGCGAGACAAAAGGAATAAAATACTGGATAGTTCTTCGTAGAATTCATGGGAGCCATTATGGACATCCATGGTCCCGCTATTGGTTATTGGTCGGAGAAGTGGCTCGACCATGTCCGTTTATTTACGAACCCGTCGGGTCACACACTTAACGTCCGACATCGCTAGGGTTTAGTGAGAACAATATATGGTGAGATATTGAATTTGGATTCAGACTTACGGAATTATTTCGGGAAGAGTATTAATGACTTATTAATTTATTGAATTAATAAATATTAATATTTATTTATTTAGTGGAAATAAATATGAGATAAAAGTATCCCATAAGAAAGCCTAAATGGATCAATTTGATTGGTTCCATGTAATTCAACGTATGGGGAAAAGGCAAGGAAAAGAAAATAGGGAAAGAAAAGAAATAGGAAAGAAAAGAAAGGCCGCTTGGGCCATGTGCCACTAGGCCTGCTCATTTAGGCCTGTAATGATTGATGCGTGCAGATACATGCACTCAATCGTACGTTAGCTGGTGCATTAGTTTCTTACATTTCCTAATCAATATGATTGATTGCTAGCGATAGAAAACGTTCGGCTCCCTCGCCTATAAAAAGGACAGGTTGGTTCAAACGTCTAGTGGCTTGTGTGAGCTATTTTCTTTCCCATTTTGTCTCTAGTTTCTTTAGCCTATTCTTTTACCTCCGCATGCGCTTGGCGAAGCCCTGCGGAATTTTCACCATACATTCGTCTGCACATCGTCGTGCTGTCGAATTCTCACAAACCACTTCACCCCACCTTGCTGGATCAAGAAAGAGGAGTCGGTGTCGGGTTGTACGTGTGGATACCGCGGAGGTGTCGTCCGTGCGACATTTGGATTTAGGAGGAGTCTACATCGGATTATCTGACGCGGGATTTCTTCATCACCAATGATGCAAGATCGTAACACTTTGGAATCTACAAGGGTATGTAATTCCAAATTCCCTCTCATTGCCTATATCTCGTAGATGGTTCTCGGGATTTATTCTGCATATGCGTACGAAAAATTTTGTTTTCCATGCTACAAATCCCATCACATACCTCTCAGCCCGATCCCGTGGAGCAAACACGGCCTTGAGACCTTCAACGATCTCAAAAGCACTCATCTTCTCAAAACTCTTTTGAAGTTCCAGCTCCATGGATAGAGCATTCTACTATAGATGAGGGAGAAATCATCCGCCTTGGACTACCAGACATTCGTTTCGTCCTGGCAGGCGGTTTCTGCGGGTTTAGCGGGCAAGTCATCCTCGATGACATACGTCAACTTGTATGAGACTAGGAGGATCCTCAGGTTGCTGTACTAGGCGGTGAAGTTGGTTCCATCCATTTTGATCTTGTCATTCTCTACGAATGAGCTAAGGTTGAAGGTGGGTGGGCGAGACATCTACAATGGATTTGCAAAGTATTTATATCATGTTCATAATATGAGTTGAAGTTTTAATTTACACTAAACTAAAAACAAAGAGAACTCCCACTCAAACGAACATCCCTTAATTCGTTCAGTGATCACACGATCCCAATACGCTTAGATCATGTTCATAATATGAGTTGAAGTTTTAATTTACACTAAACTAAAAACAAAGAGAACTCCCACTCAAACGAACATCGCTTAATTTGTTCAGTGATCACACGATCCCAATACGCTACACCACCCCCGATCGTCATGGTTGGCGATGCAGTTTAAAAGGTAGGCATTCCCTAATGTCAATCACATCATTCATGTGACTCATGCTCGAACTTTCGGTCTCTTGTGTTACGATGCCATGTCTGTACATAATAGGCTCACCAATTCTAACTCGTGTATATTATTGTGCAACATGGCTTACACCCACCGTATGTGAATGTAGATATGTCTGACACCCGATCATCATGGCGTGCCTCATAACGAAGAACCTTCTTAGTGGTGCGCACACAAGGGAAACACTATCATTGGAATTATGTGAGAGATCATCCTATTATGCTACCGTCGTATATCTAATACACTAGTAAAATAAGATGCAAAACAAATACTTCAAAAGTATGATGCCAGGATATGGTTGCAGCGCCTTGATCGCCATCGAGAGCTCCAATGGAAAATGTTTCATAAACTTACCAATACCATGTCACGACACATGCCCCTTCAAAATAAATTTAGACTCCTCTACTTTATCTTTTGCATGTTTTACATGGCTTTAGGGATTTCACAGCAGAACCCCTTTCCACCTATGAACGTAGAGCCACAACATGGATTCAATAATTGCCTCTTTTATCCCTTTTCAGGACCCTTCGTTGTAAATGTCATATCAATTACTGCATAGAGATAGATACCCCCCCAAATCCACTTTCTTGTGGACCAGTCTCGCGAATCATCCCGTAATGTCGGCTGGGGGCCACTTCATCAAACAGTACCACGATATAATAAGTACAGGAAAGATGGTCGCAACTAGAAAATAATTTCCCACGTATTGTTATGTGTCCTATCCGTATGACATGTCTACCCATAGATAGGCTTTGATACCACTGTTGGTTTTCGCAACAGAAAACAAAAAATTTCTAACTACGCGAACACAATAATCAAGATCTATTCAATGTAGACATAAGTAACAAAGAGGGAAACAGTATTCATACCCTTGAAGAACATGGTATGCCTTATGCAGGTAGGCGTATGTTGATGAAGGCGAACAACTTCTCGCTCCAAGCGTCGTGCTTATAGAGACCCAAGTGTGATGCCTCCGAAGTTCTACACACGTACGATGTAGGCAATGTCTCCTGGGATACGATCCAGCCAAGCAGTGAAAGAAGAAAGAAGACGGACCGAATATCGCACGACGGTAGTGCAGAGTGGAGAAACCAAGTCCCTCAAAGTTCTCTCCAATCTTACGGATAAAACTCTAAGGAAAATGAGAGAGAGAGGAGAGAAAATGGGGTGCCTCAAAGGGGAGGGGGTGCCCCTTTATTTATAGTAGGAGGGGAGGGCCAACTCCCAAGGGGCAAGCAGCGTGGGACTAAATCCCACACCCGTCGGACGCCACGAGAGCCACCGGCCCTACGTGGGCCCAGGCAGGGAGCCCACTAGGGCTATGCCGGCTGGCCCCTCCCCCCATGGCACCTTGCCCTCTCGGGACTCCCCTACGGGTGAGGCCCGTTAGACATGGGCTACCTTTTAAAAATAAAATAAAATAATATGTTTTATTATTAATTCAACTAATAAATATAAAACACATATATTATTATATCTTTCACTCCGGAACTTCTTTCGAACCCTTCCAATCAACACCGGGTCCAACACGAAACTTTTTTGATTTCTCTCTCTCATTTCTCCTGCGGTGCCAGATGAAACCCTATTTGTCTCTACCCTTAAGTGTGTTACCCTTCGGTTCGTAAACACTCTAGACATGACCCCTCTCATATCAATAATCATCAGCGGGACCTGGATGCCCATAATGACCCCCGTGCATTTCACGAATCTCATCTCTTGAACCTTGAACGTCACGCCCCACTCCGATGACCACAAGTATAGGGGGTGTATCGCAGTACTTTCGATAAATAGGAGTGTCGATTCCAACGAGGAGCAGAAGGTGCTGAATAGTGGTATGGAGCAGGAAATCCCTGTGAATACTAAGCAAACGGATTTTTAGTGGTTTTCTGATAAGACAACAAAAAAAAGTGCAAGTAATAAAGAACAAATGCAGCAAGTGGCCCAATCCTTTCTTAGCAAAGGACAAGCCGGTGGAAATACTAATAAGGACCAAACATTCTCGAGGACACATGGGAATTCTATCAAGTGCTTTCACTTCAAATAGCTGAGTACTCTTCTTTGGTGTTTGTAAGTGTTGTGTGGGTGAACCTGTGCTAACAAACCGCCCTTCCTAGGACTAATACATACTTGTGATTAATCCCCTGCAAACATCCGTAACTATAGGAAAGTAATTAGATATAAATCTAACCACAGCCTTAAACTCTGAGATCCTACACTCCAGGTGTCCTAACGGGGGTTCAGGTTTCTGTCACTCCGGCAACCCATGATTAGTAGCCAAATACACAATGCATTCCCCTAGGCCCATAAATGGTGAAGTATCATGTAGTCGACGTTCACATGACACCACTAGAAGAATAGCACCACAACTTAAATACTAAACCATTGAATAATAACTCATCGCAGATTCACTACTAACAACATGACTTCTCCCATGTCCTCAAGAACTAAACGAACTACTCACAAGACATCATATGGATCAAGATCAAAGATGATATGATAATGGATAACAATCTGAACATAAACAATAATCCAATGGTTCCACTCACAAGCATCAACTACAATAGTTATCAACAACGGGAAAGTTTCCCCTAAGAACTAAAGCAATATCCAACACAATTGTTATAGCGGGACAGAGTGGTGGTGATGGTGCTAGTGGAGATGATGGTGTGGATGATGATGATGATACCGATGAAGCCTAGCTTGATGACGGTGTTGATGGCGACGGTCTCCCCTCTCCGGGAAGGAATTCCTCTAGCAGAAATCTGTCTGCCGGAGAGATCTTTCTCTCTCAGTGTTTTCCGCCCCCAGAGGCGGCGGAAATCTATCCGTGGACGCTCCCCTGGTATTAGGGTTCCGTAGGGAAGATATAGGCGAAGGGGCGGAGTCGGAGGCCGGGTAGGTGGGCCACACCTGCCCTAGGCGCGGGGTCAGGTGGGCACGCGCCTAGGGGTGTGGGTCCCCTGAGGCCCAACTTCATCCCTCCTTCTGGCTTCCTTCGTCTTCTGGTAAAATAATATGTTTCCATATTTTTCTGATCTTCGCAAAATTGCACCGAAACGCCTTCTTTTCCATCAAAATCTAGACTCCGGTAGTCCATCCTCCAGGACTCATCCAACATGCATAAACAGATGAAAAGCCATAAGTAATACCTCATAATAAGACAAATATAAATGAATGGAGGTAAATTATGATATAGAATGGTGATGCAAATTGGGCGTATCAACTCCCCCAAGCTTAGACTTCGCTTGTCCCCAAGCGAATACTAAGTTCAGTAAACATGTCCACAGGTTTATGGAGTGAAGTGTCGATAAAAAGAATATGAACAAGAAGCATCACACTTACCATTGCACAACTCATAGAAGAAAACAACTCACCATTATATAACTTAGCTTGCAACCAAGTACAACAGTCACAATAGAGATGCATAAAGATAAATCATAATTGGAATTGGCAAACTTGTTCTTGGTCAGAGAACACCTGGCAAATAGTTTCATAAAAGCTTTTTGTAGAGGTTTCAAAATAGGAGCTCTCTTTGCTCAAAACACAAGTGAAGGCTTTCAAAGTAATACTCAATAGATAAGAGTTTTGTGCAAATAAGGAAGATGAAAAACATGATTGAATAAATCACCATATGAATGCTTGAAACACAACAACTCAAAAGCTTGATGGAGATATAGAGGAAGTAGGTTTACTGACTCAACTTGGAAGTGGAAGAAAGGTCCCTTCTTAGAGGGTAGCAGGGATTACAAGTCATAAAGAGCTTCCAAAAGATTATGATATTTACTAGCTTTGAGCCCTCATTGCCCCTATCATAAGCATCTTGAGATGATTAATGTTGAAGTGAACAAAGATGGATTATATGCTTGACGAAATATAAGTTGGCAATCTCATGTCCCTTGAATATGAGGGCCACTCCTCATGCATACTCAACTTTGGGTCCAGGTAAGTTCTTGTCATTGTAAGTATTTGCATATCATTGAGAACCGCCAACGGGGTACCCCTTGCACATGGTATAGGAGTTTTCCCATAACCAAATTGACAAGGCAAGCAGACAATGATCATCTCATCTATCTTTTTATTTACCATGTGTATAGCTTTTTATTGAGGATGCTTCATAGATGACTCACTATGGTGATGCTGCAAGTTTCCACCATGATTAAGCATGGCTTAGGCTAGTGGCCCAGGTGTTTCTCTAACACAGAATACAAACTCCATGGAGTTCCCTCTTTATTTCACATCGTTGACATCCATAGACAAAAGAGCACGATATCAACTGTGTACAGAGTACAAGTGCAATGTTGAAAACGTTCCCTATGACAGCACGGTTCTGCTAATTCCAATGTATAGATGCAAGCATATACAACTTCGATGTCCACAATGGTTCAAGGTCATTAGGGGCAAGTAATAAAGTGTGCCATCAAGTTCGTGAGAGATTTACTAACTAGTTTTCACATAAAAAAATACTTTTTAATTCGAAAGGTAGATGAAGCTTGAGAATTTGCTAGGAATAGGAAAAGCTACTAGGTACATATGGTAGACACAAGTGGCAAAAGTTTTGGGTTCAAAGGGTTTTTGGAAACATGAGAAGTATGCCTTCTCAAAACAGGTTTTTGGCTAGCAAGGCTAGGTAGCAAGCAAGAGAGTTGAAAGAAACAAGCAAACATACAAGTAATAAAGCCAAACATGCAATCTTTCCTTGAAGACACAAAAGATCTTAAATAAAGAATACTAAGCTTATGAGCCAACGAGAAAGAAAACAAATGATACCAAATACCTGTAAGCCTTTTCTTTCTTTCTTTTTCTTTCAAAATAATGCCACTGACCAGAACTCGGTTTGCCAAAACCAATTTAGATCCACTTGATGATCCCAGAGTGGTGCCAATACTGAACAACAAGATCCATCATATAATAGAGATTGCAAACTAAAGATAAGAAGTGCAAAACGTAAAAGATGAGACTTCTCATTAATATTCCAATAAAGGCACTCACACCAAGGGATACAAAGATAATCAACTAAAGGAGAGATACTTCCACATGCAAACCAAACTATAAGATAACCTCTCTACCACAGATATGAATCCACTAAAAAGGTAAAAGATAATAGATAGTGGTGGTGATACCGCGGCACTCCCCCAAGCTTGGAACAAGCCAAGGGGATGCCAAACCTGATGACGATTTACTCCCTTGGTGGTGGTGGTGTTCTCTTGATAAGCTCCTAAATAAGTTTCTTCAACTCCTCGGAGTGAAAAGTAAGGGTACGGATTAGCTCCGAGTTTTGCTCTATACGGTTCATGATCATGTCAGTCCGAGAATCCCAATTCTTGTTGTTCTTTCCCCACTCTTCATCCCTAGCATGAACCTTCTTTGCATTGTTAGAACGACACATATCCCAAACCGAAGGCAAGTTTCCTTTGGGCACATGTTGATATTGATATTCATGTATAAGTGTACGGAAGGGTCTCTTGTTACATGGAGGAGATGGTTGTGGATTATAGAAGAGACGTGGAGGTTTTCCTCCTGTAGACATTTGTGTTGTCTTCTTAAGCTTGGTCGGTAGTGCCACAAAACCAATGCTTGCGATGATAGCGCGGGTGTCTGGTTGCTTGTCCTCCTCCATGTCACCTTCATATCCTTCCTGGATCTCTTCCTCCTTGGAAACTTGAGGTTCTTCTTCCTCGGGCTTCTTGCCTTCGTCGTAGGCGGAGGACATGGTGCTCTAAACTTGAGAAGATTTCCTGACAGAAACAGATCGAAACGAAAACACAACGAGAACATGATGCATGAACCTTGGGGGATCCGGGGGGTTATATATTATGAAGATTCAATGCATAAGGGAAGTTTTGACATGGAAACAAAGCGGAGACGGAGTTCGGGGGAGTCAAACCCCCTCCAGGCGCGGCCAGGCTGGGCCCGCGCCTGGGGTGGGTTTGTCCATCCCCGGCTCCGTTTCCTCTTCAGTTTCGTCTCGTAACTTCCCTTATGTATTAAAAACATCAAAAATATAAAAAGATTGGAGTTTCACGAACCTTCTGCTTTCACCACTTTTACCTATTCAAAGACGAACTCTGCAGATTCCTTTTCTCTTTCTCCTAAGAATTTCCTTCTTACAAAACCATTGCACAAGCTCATGACAACATTAGTGTAAGCAAAAATAACAAACCTTTGGTACACACTTCAACTGAAAACTCATCAAAACGAAAGCTTCTGTAAGAGGCAAATGCAAATGATGGCAGAAATCTGTCAAAACAGACCAGTAGGTAAAGATTGATTTTTCCGAAGACCTTCTGTTACTCAAATCAAAAAGTGCAGAACTGATGAAAGTTGGGTAACAACTTGAAGAACAAGCTAAGAAAAATGCAGCTCCATCCGAAGTACTAAGCTCCCTCACGAATTTTTACAATGCAGCACAAAAATCTGTCCCAGGACAGCCACTTTTCACAACTCCTCTACTTCACAAAAGTAGTTGAACTTGACACAAAAACCAAAACAAAAAGGATAAGGAGCGGTTATTACACATGTATAACTTCCAAGACTCCACAAAACTCTTGGGTTATCTCCCAACAAGTACTTTTCTTTAATGCCTTCAAGTTAGGCTTAAAACTTCCAAAGATGCTCACATAGGATATATATATTTGAAGTGAAAGAGAGCATCAAGAAGCAAATAACCAACACACTTGAGTCTAACCCACTTCCTATGCATGGGGGTATCATGAGAAAACGAATTGTTGAAACAAAAAGCCACTAGCATAGGAAGACAAAACAGATGCAACTTTAAAGCTTTCAACATAAAACGGGGAAACTTAACATCATTGAGATGCATAAAACCATGTTTCCTTCTCTCATAATAACTTTCATTAGCACTTTAAATAAAGCTGACAATATAACTGTCAATGGAAACAACTTTATCATCAGAATAAGCATACTTACATTCACCAAAAAGAGGTCCAAGGTCATAGACTGGATCAATAGAAGCAAGTTGTTTCATCCTAAAATCTTTATTAGGCAAGCTATTTTCACAAGGAGCTTTAGCAAATTTGGAAAAGTTAAACTCATAAGAATCTCCATCAAATTTAGTTAAAACTTTTTCCTTCTTACAATCAGTAATAGCTCCACAAGTGTTTAAGAAAGGTCTACCAAAAATGATAGCACAAGTTTTGCTAGCTGCTGAATTAAGCACTAGAAAATCAGCAGGATATTTAATCTTACCACGGAGAACCTCCACATCTCTTACAATACCAATGGGGCAAATGGTCTCCTTGTTAGCTAGGTGAATAACTACATCAGTGTCCTCAAGCTCACAAGGACCAATCTCATGCATAATTTCCCTGTAAAGTTCATAAGGAATAGCACTAGAACTAGCACCAATATCACATAAACCATAGTAGTTATGACTACCAATTTAAACAGAAAGCACAGGAACACTAGCTTTTCTAACCTTCTTAGGATGAGAAATAACATTAGTGGCGTCTTCACAAAAGACAATATGCTCATCCTCTATGTTTCTAGTGACAAGATCCTTCACAATAGCTACCACAGGCTCGATATCAATAAGCTCATCGGACCCTACAGTTTTCTTTGCTCTTTTGCTAATCACATTGGCCATAATAGAGTGTTCCCTTACCTTGGAAGGAAAAGGGATCTTCTCAACATAAGGTTCAGGCAAAATAGGATCAACAGTACAAACCTCTATACTGGCAGGAATGTGGGTAACAATGTCTTTATAAGGAGCATGGTACTTGTCCCACTCTTTCTTAGGAATCTCAATATAAGAGGCAAAAGCATTAAAACATTTTGCAAGGACTTGAGGATCAAGGCCAAACTTATTGCGAATATCACGGAAGTTATCAGTACCCATAAAAGATTTAATGCATTCATAATCATAGTTTATACCTGACTTTCTTCCTTTGTCATTCTCCCAAGCCTTAGTGTTATCTTGAATACGGTCTAAGAGATCCCATTTAGCTTCTTCCTTCATACTTGTGAATGATCCAACACAAGAAGCATCTAGTAAATCTTTATCATGAAGAGAAAGCCTAGCATAAAAGTTATTGAGAATAATATTGTTAGGGAGTTCATGAATAGGACATTTAAGCATTAGTAGCTTCAATCTCCCCAAGCTTGAGCTATACTCTCTCCATCAAGAGGCCAAAAGTTATATATAAGACTTCTATCCTTATGGATTTCACTGGGAGGATAAAATTTAGAGTAAAAGAGAGATGTCATCTCCTCCCATTCCATGGATTGTCCATTCTTCAGCAGCTTCTACCATGCCTCAGCTCTCCCTTTCAAGGATATGGAGAGTAAATTCCTCTTCACCTGTTCAGTTGTGATACCTGCACACTTAAACAACCCGCATAATTCATGGATAAAAAGCAAGTGATCACCAAGATGGACAGTTCCATCCCCAAAATAATAATTATCCATAACACGATTAACAATACTTGTAGGTATCTTAAAAGGATCGATCTCAACAGGAGGTGGTTCATCTACTACCCTACCAGCGGTAGTAGTTTTACCAAAAAGAAACCAAGTGGGTTATCCATATTGGAAACAAAGTAACAAGCAGTAACAAAAGCAATACTCACAGTAAAAGTTCCCTTTACCAATTCCACTCTTCAATAGCGCTTCACTCCCCGGCAACGGCGCCAGAAAATAGTCTTGATGACCCACAAGTATAGGGGGTGTATCGCAGTACTTTCGATAAATAGGAGTGTCGATCCCAACGAGGATCAGAAGGTGCTGAACAGTGGTATGGAGCAGGAAATCCCTGTAAATACTTAGCAAACAGATTTTTAGTGGTTTTCTGATAAGGCAACAAAGAAAAGTGCAAGTAATAAAGAACAAATGCAGCAAGTGGCCCAATCCTTTCTTAGCAAAGGACAAGCCGGTGGAAATACTTATAAGGACCAAACATTCTCGAGGACACATGGGAATTCTGTCAAGTGCTTTCGCTTCAAATAGCTGAGTACTCTTCTTTGGTGTTTGTAAGTGTTTTGTGGGTGAACATGTGCTAACATACCGCCCTTACTAGGACTAATACATACTTGTGATTAAACCCCCTACAAACATCCATAACTACATGAAAGTAATTAAGATATAAATCTAACCACAGCCTTAAACTCTGAGATCCTACACTCCCTTGTGCAAAGGTGTCCTAACGGGGGTTCAGGTTTCTGTCACTCCGGCAACCCCACGATTAGTATCCAAATACACAATGCATTCCCCTAGGCCCATAAATGGTGAAGTATCATGTAGTCAATGTTCACATGACACCACTAGAAGAATAGCACCACAACTTAAATACTAAACTATTGAATACTAACTCATCACAGATTCACTACTAACAACATGACTTCTCCCATGTCCTCAAGACCTAAACGAACTACTCACAAGACATCACATGGATCAAGATCAAAGATGAGATGATAATGGATAACAATCTGAACATAAACAATAATCCAATGGTTCCACTCACAAGCATCAACTACAATAGTAATCAACACCGGGAAAGTTTCCCCTAAGAACTAAAGGAATATCCAACACAATTGTTACAGCGGGACGGAGTGGTGGTGATGGTGCTGGTGGAGATGATGGTGTGGATGATGATGATGATCCCGATGAAGCCTAGCTTGATGACGGTGTTGATGGCGACGGTCTCCCCTCTCCGGGAAGGAATTCCCCGGCCGAAATCTGTCTGTCGAAGAGATCTTTCTCTCTCGGTGTTTTCCGCCCCCAGAGGCGGCGGAAATCTATCTATGGTTGCTCCCCTGGTATTAGGGGTGTGGGTCCTCTGAGGCCCAACTCCGTCCCTCCTTCTGGCTTCCTTCGTCTTCTGGTAAAATAATATGTTTCCATATTTTTCTGGTATTTTTCTGATCTTTGCGAAATTGCACCGAAATGCCTTCTTTTCCATCAGAATCCAAACTCCGGCAGTCCATCCTCCAGGACTCATCCAACATGCATAAACAGATGAAAAGCCATAAGTAATACCTCATAATAAGACAAATATCAACGAATAGAGGTAAATTACGATATAGAATGGTGATGCAAATTGGGCGTATCACACTCCTTTTGCCACTCGATACCTAGTTCATCCGAGATTTGATCTTCGGTATCTCCATACCAAGTTCGATCTCGTTATCGATGAACTCGTTTACTCGTTCCCGTCCTGTTGTATTCCATGACCTAGTCATACGCTTGCAAGCTTCGTTAATGCAACGTCACCGAGTTGGACACGTGTATCTACCCGTTACTTGGATTGGAAAATCCTAGTCTTGATACATACTCCTCAACACGTCCCTTCGGAAAACCTGATTGTACTTTTTTATCACCCTTTTACAACTTGATACTTGAGACCATCAAGACCCCCTCCAGTAACGACAGTTGTGTATTATCTCATAGTCAAAGGATTAGGTTGCGAGGTCTCTATGTTAGCACTAATGTTGAATGTTTTTGTAACTAGATCACATTATGATATAATTTTGGGTGTATGTCTATCACTATAGGGGTTCGTAGCATGGAAAACAAAAAAAAATTACCTCATACAAACAAACAAGCCAAGATCTATCTACTAGATTGTAGCAACGAGTTGATAGAATAACTCACCCTCGAAGATTCCAAAGTGTTTAACGAGAGCAGATTCTCGTGGGTGATGTAGTCATACTCTTGCCGATCTCAAGATCGCGTAGACGATCCTTCCGGCGCTGCGTTCCGGCAGCGCTCCCGCAGTCGGTCACACGTTCGGTACTCGATGAAGACCTTCCTCTCCCTTGTTCCAGCAGGCAGCGGAGGTTGTAGCACTCTCCTCGTGATTCCGGCAACACGACGACGTGGTACCGGAAGTAGAGGGGAGATCTCGCAGGGCTTCGCCTTAAGCCGAAGCGAGTATGGTGGACTATGAGAGAAGACTTGGCGATCTAGGGTTTAGAGGCACCAAGGAGAGAGGGCTAGGCCGGCGGCTAGGGCAAGGGGAGGGCCCCAACTCGGCGGCTAGGGCAAACCCTAGGTGGCGGCGGCGACTTGGTGGCCAGCGGCTAGGGTTAGGGTTTTGCTGGAGAGAGGTGTAGGTCTAGAGGGGCACCCCTGCCCCTCCTTTTATAGGTGGGAGGGCACCAGCCAAGGGGAGGGAGTCCTCCCCCAAGTCGGCCTCCTTGGCCGGCGGGTGGAGGGAGAGGAACTCCTCCCCAAGTAGGTTTCCTACTCTCCCTCCACCAAGCAAAACTGTCGTTTGACTTTTCAAATTGGCGTTTGACTTTTCAAACTAGGATTTGATTTATCCCTTTATTTTGCCTAGCCATGATACCTAGTACATGATGCAACCATTCCAACTTGTTATGACACATTCATGTACCCTTCCCCTCCGGAGTGTCGGACCTTCCGGACCCTTTTAGAACATTCCCGATGAAAACATCGGAATCATTCTCCAACTCCGAAATAGGACTTTCCTTATATGAATCATATTCTCCGGACCATTCCGGATCTCCTCGTGATATCCCGGATCCCATCCAAGACTCCGAACAACATTCGGTCTCTTACTCATCATTCCATAACTACTCAACAACATCGAATCCTTAAGTGTGTCTCCCTATGGTTCGTGAATTATGCGGACATGATCGAGACACTTCTCCGAACAATAACCAATAGAGGAATCTAGAAATTCATATGGCTCCCACATATTTCTACGATTACTTTGCGATCGAATGAACCACTTACATACGATACCAATTTCCCTTTGTTTCACGATAGTTTACTTATCCGAGGTTTTGATCGTCGGTATCTCTGCATACCTAGTTCAACCTCGTTACCGATAAGTACTATTTTCTCGTTCCCGTGATATGTGATCCCTTGTGAGCCATTCACATGCTTGCAAGCCAATTGGATGACATTCCACCTAGAGGGCCCAGAGTATATCTATCCGTCATATGGATGGACAAATCCCACTCTTGATCCATGTGTCTCAACCCATACTTTCCGAACACTCAATGCCACCTTTATAGCCACCAAGTTACGGTGTGGTGTTTGATGTCATCAAAGCATCCTTCCGGTGATGGTGATAAGCATGATCTCATGGTCGAAGGAATTAGGTTACTATGTATCAGAAAGCTTATAGCAATTGAACTATTAAAATGACTTGATCTTTATGCTACACTTATCTATAGGAGTATGTCCATCATACCATTCTCCTAATGATATGACCTTGTTGTTAATAACATCTCAATGTTCATGATAGGGAAACCACGATCATTTATTAACCAACAAGCTAGTATTATGAAGAGGCTTTACCAGGGACTCTAATTTTAGTTTACAAATCACACAAGTATTAATATTTCCTGGTTAATACTGTTATAGCATGAATGTAAACATTTATCATAAACACAAAGATATAATAATAACTATATTTATTATTGCCTCTAGGGCATATCTCCAACAGTCTCCCACTTGCACTAGAGTCAACTAATCTAGATTACATGGTAATATACCGAACACCCATGGCAGTTTGGTGTTGGTCATGTTTTGCCCTCGGAAGAGGTTTAGTCAACGGATCCGCCACATTCAGATATGTGTGTACTTTGCAAATCTTTATGTCACAATCTTGGACATGTTCTCGAATAGCGTGAAAACGTAGCTTGATGTGCTTCAGCTTCTTGTGTGACCTTGGTTCTTGCGCATTGGCTATGGCGCCCATGTTATCACAGTAGATAGACATTGGGTCCAACGCACTTGGAACCACACCGAGCTCTGTAATGAACTCCTTCATCCATATCGCTTCTGGTGAAGCCTCCGAAGCAGCTATGTATTCCGATTCAGTTGAAGATCTCTCCACAACGCTTTGCTTTGCACTCCTCCAGCTAACTGCTGCACCATTCAAAACAAATACGTATCCAGATTGAGATTTAGAATCGTCTGGATCGGTGTTCCAACTAGCATCGGTGTAACCATTAACCACGAATTGTTCATCACCTCCATAAGAAAGAACCATATCCTTAGTTCTTCTCAAGTACTTAAGGATGTTTTCGACCGCTGTCCAATGATCCACTCCTGGATCACTTTGATATCTGCTAGTTAAACTAACAACATATGCAATGTAGGGTCTAGTACATAGCATGGCATACATTAGAGATCCTATGGCTGAGGCATAGGGAGTCTTACTCATCCTTTCTCTGTCTTCTGCCATTGCTGGACTTTGAGTTTTACTCAAGGTCGCATTGGGAAACATGGGCAAGAACCCTTTCTTGCTTTCTTCCATTCCAAACCTCTTCAGAACTTTGTCCAAATATGTACTTTGTGACAATGATATTAGGCGTCTCGATCTATCTCTATAAATCTTTATGCCTAATATGTAAGTTGCTTCGCCAAGATCTTTCATTGAAAAACTATTATTCAAATATTCTTTGACACTGTTAAGAAGGTCTACATCATTCCCAATCAACAATATGTCATCTACATATAGTATTAAGAATGCTACAGAGCTCCCACTCACTTTCTTGTAAATACAAGCTTCTCCATAAGTTTGTATAAAACCAAAACTTTTGATTACCTTATCAAAACGTTGATTCCAACATCGGGATGCTTGCTTCAATCCATATATGGACCGTTGAAGTTTGCATACCTTGTTAGCATCTTAGGATCGACAAAACCTTTGGGTTGCATCATATACAACTCTTCATCAATGTCTCCATTGAGGAACGTTGTTTTGACATCCATCTGCCATATCTCATAATCGTAATATGCAGCGATTGCTAACAAAATCCTCACAGACTTTAGCTTCGCTACTGGTGAGAAAGTCTCATCGTAGTCAACTCCTTGAATTTGTCGAAACCCTTTTGCGACAAGTCGAGCTTTATAGACAGTAACATTACCATCAGCATATGTTTTCTTCTTGAAAATCCATTTGTTCTTGACAGCCTTCCGGCCATCCGGTAAGTCCACCAAAGTCCATACTTGGTTTTCGTACATGGATCCAATCTCGGATTTCATGGCATCTTGCCATTTATTGGAATATGGGCTCATCATCGCTTCCTCATATGTCGCAGGGTCATCGGTGTTGTCTACCAACATGACACTCATAACGGGATCATACCAATCAGGAGTGGTACGAGTTCTCGTTGACCTGCGAGGCTTTGTAGCAACTTCAACCGAAGTTTCATGATCATCATCATTAGCTTCCTCTCTTATTGGTGCAGGCACCACAGGAACTTCTTCCGGTGTTGCGCTACTCGCAAGTTCGATAGAAGGTTCAACAACCTCGTCGATTTCTACTTTCCTTCCAGTCACTTCTTTCGAGAGAAATTCCTTCTCTAGAAAGGATACATTCTTGGCAACGAAGATTTTGCCTTCGGATCTATGATAGAAGGTATACCCAATAGTTTCCTTCGGGTATCCTATGAAGACGCATTTTTCCGCTTTGGGTTCAAGCTTGTCCGACTGTAACTTCTTTACATAGGCTTCGCAACCCCAAATTTTAAGGAATGACAATTTAGGTTTCTTCCCAAACCATAATTCATACGGTGTCGTTTCAACGGATTTAGATGGTGCCCTATTTAAAGTGAATGCGGCTATTTATAATGCATAACCCCAAAATGATAGCGGTAAATCTGTAAGTGACATCATAGAACGAACCATATCTAAGAGAGTTCGATTACGACGTTCGGACACACCATTACGCTGTGGTGTTCCCGGCAGTGTCAATTGTGAAAGTATTCCGCATTTCTTCAAATGCTCGCCAAACTCGTAACTTAGATATTCACCTCCACGATCAGAACGTAGAAATTTAATCTTCTTGTTACGTTGATTCTCTACCTCACTTTGAAATTCCTTAAACTTCTCGAAAGTTTCGGACTTATGTTTCATGAAATAGATATACCCATATCTACTCAAGTCATCCGTGAAGGTAAGAACATAACGATAACCACCGCGTGATGCTATACTCATTGGACCACACGCATCGGTATGTATGATTTCCAATAAGTCCGTAGCTCGCTCCATTATATCAGAAAATGGAGTCTTAGTCATTTTACCCATCAGACATGCTTCGCATCTTTCAAGTGATTCGAAATCAAGTGATTCAAGAAGTCCATCGGAATGAAGTTTCTTCATACGCTTCACTCCAATATGACCAAGACGACAGTGCCACATATAGGTCGAGTTATCGCTCAATTTCAAACGTTTAGCTTCAATGTTATTAATATGTGTATTTCCACTATCGAGATTCAATAAGAATAGACCATCTATCAAAGGTGCATGTGCATACCATTATTCTCGGACTTAAACAAGTAACCGTCTCGCAATAAACAAGATCTCGATATAATGTTCATGCTTAACGCAGGCACCAAATAACAATTATTTAAGTATAAAACTAACCCCGATGGTAGATGAAGAGGTAGCGTGCCGACCGCGATCACATCAACCTTTGATCCATTTCCAACGCGCATCGTCACCTCATTCTTCGCTAGCTTCTGTTTATTCTGCAGCACCTGTTTCGAGTTACAAATATGAGCAACCGAACCAGTATCAAATACCCAGGCACTACTACGAGTACTAGTGAGATACACATCAATAACATGTATATCGGATATACCTTTCTTCTTGATGTTGCCGTTCTTCAAATCCGCCAAGTACTTTGGGCAATTCCGCTTCCAGTGACCTTCTCCCTTGCAGCAAAAGCACTCAGTATCAGGCTTAGGTCCAGCCTTGGTCTTCTTCGTCGGTGCGGCAACTTTCTTACCACCCTTCTTGAAGTGTCCCTTTTGCTTAGACTTGCCTTTCTTGAATTTGGTGGTCTTATTGACCATCAACACTTGGTGCTCTTTCTTGATCTCCACTTCTGCAGATTTCAACATGGAGAAGAGTTCTGGCAACTGCTTGTTCATGCTTTGCATATTGTAGTTCATCACAAAGTTCTTGTAACTTGGTCGCGGTGATTGAAGGACACGGTAAATCCCCAAAGCATTAGGAATCACTATACCCAAGCTTTCGAGTTTGTTTGCGTGCCCAGACATCTTAAGCACATGCTCACTAACGGAGCTGCCCTCTTCCATCTTGCAGTTAAAGAACTTTTCAGAAGCCTCATAATTCTCAACTGCCGCGTGAGTCTCAAATATCAATTTGAGTTCACGGACAATATCATGTGGGTCTGAGTTCTCAAACCTTTTCTGAAGCTCCGATTCCAAACCATACAAGATAGCACACTGAACTGTGGATTACTGATTCTTCCGAGCGAGGTAAACATTCTTTACTTCATCGGTAGCATCAGCTGCAAGCGGGTCACCCAGCGGTGCATCCAGCACATAGGTCAAATTAATAGCATTGAGGATAATCCTCAAATTGCGGAACCAATCCGCGAAGTTGCTTCCCCATTGTTTTTCAACTTTTCTTTCTCTAGGAACACATTAAAAATGATGGTAGGGGCCGCCATTGATCTACAACATATTTGCAATAGTTTAGACTAAGTTTATGACAAATTGAGTTCTAATTAATAGTTAAATTAATATAGGTGAACTCCCACTCAAAACAATATCCCTCACATTGTTTTAGTGATCACACGAACCAAATCCACCACATCAAAACCGATCATCACGAGAGTTGATGTACATGTTCATCATATCTACTATATGACTCATGCTTTACCTTTCGATGATCCGTGTTCCGAGACCATGTCTGTACATGCTAGGCTCGTCAAGACCAAACCTTAGCTTCCGCTTGAGCAAATCTGGCTTGCTCACGTTGTATACACTTGCAGATCTAACAAACCCGATCATCACGTGGTGCTTCGAAACAACAAGCTTTAGCAATGGTGCTTACTAAGGATGAACACTTTAGAACTTGAAATTTATGTGCATGAGGGATCATCTTATAATGCTACCGTCGTTAACTAAGCAATACAAGATGCATAAAGGATTAACATCACATGCAATTCATAATATGTGATATGATATGCCTTTCTTCTTTGTGCTTCCGATCTCCATCTTCAAGCACGAACATGATCTCCATCATCACCGGCATTGCATCAAGGTCAATGACGCTGCTCCATGATTGTCGTCCACCAGCTTCAACTATTACAACTACTTTGAATAGACATGTGGGTCTTAACAGAAATTAAAAACAACCATATGGCTCCTGCCGATTGCCAACTTACAATAAGGATCATTGCATACATCAAATATAATCACAATCATGGCCATATCACATCACAGCACACCCCTGCAAAACAAAGTTAGACGCCTCTAATTTTCTTTGCATATTTTACGTGCTTTGGGGCTTTCAATAAGTGTCGCTCTAACTTACGAACAAGAACCACAACGTTGATGTTTGAACTATCAAGTGCTCGTTGTAAATTTGATCTATACTATAATGGGAGAGACAAACACCTGCAAAGCTGTGGCATCCCGCAAAACCACTACTAGAAAATTGCGTTATTTTTGTGCATTGCATCATCATAACCGCATGCTCATGTCATCATGCCACATTGCATTTGAGCATCGTCATCATCATGCATATTATTTTTGCCTAAAACTATTTGCGAAAGACTATGTTGTTTTCTAAACTAGCCCTCCTTAAATTTCAAATCAAAATCTCGGTCTATTCGAATCTTGTATTTGTCTTAAACTACATATAAAATATATTTTAAAAGAATAAATCAATAAAGAAACTATTTTTAAAACCCGGGGAGGCAGCCCGGCCCGTAAACCAGGCCACCTACCACCCCGGTAGTTTTGGCCTGGCCCAATCTGAACCAACCCCCTCCCTAGAAACCCTAACCCTAATCCTCCTACACGTCCTCACCCCACCACCTACTCCCTCCACCCCGCCGCCACTTCCCACCACCCGGCCACCCCAGCGCCAACCCTCTCTCTCCCCGTACGCACGCTCCCTGCAGGCCCCCTGACCCGATCCCCAGGAAAACCGCCCACCCCGACCCCGTTCGACCCCACCCCGGCCCCACGCGCACGCGACCTCTCCCCCACCCCGCGTCTCTCTCTCCTTCACGCAATCCCCACAGGCCTCCTTCCTCCCTGGTGCCCGCAAGCCCGCGAGCCGCCTCCCTCCTCGCCCCGCTCTCCGCCAGGGCCGGCGCCGTCAGGCGCCACCTCTGCCGCCTCCCCTTGTCCTGCCTACCGCATCGGGCCCTCCTCTCCGCTCATCGCATCGCCGCCACCGCCGCCCGGCCACGGCCTCGTCCGCGCCGCCTCCGCCATGCGCAGGAGCACCGCCCCCCCCCCCCTCGCCAGCAACCACCGGCCGCGCCTTCTGCCCTCCTCCCGCGCTCTCCGGCCTCACCTCTTCCTTGGCATCGCCCCGCCGTCCTCTTCCTCTCCGGCGCGTGGCAGCGCCCGCCGTCGACCTCACCCCTCGCGTCGGCCGTCCTGTCCCTCGCCACCACGGCCTCTTCTCCTCTGGCCCCGAGCGCCGCCGCTCCCGAGCAGGGCCCCGGCCTCGCCGCCTCGGCGCCTCGGCGCTGCCCCATCCCCACCTCCTGCGCGTCCCCGGCAGCGACCCCGCGAGCGCCCCTGCCCCGCGTGCCTCCTCTCCGCGTTCGGCTGCTAGCGAGGCCTCCTAGCCTGCCGCCGTCAAGGGTCGCCCCCACCTGGCTCCGCCCCTGCGCCGGTCCGCGTCTGGCGGTCCGGCCTGTTGCATCTCTGCCTCGTGAACCAGGCGTCTCGGCCTTTGCCGTGGTATTCTGCTCGCTTTGTACTTGTCGCCTTGGTGTTGCCTCGATTGTGTGGAGGAGTTGTCACTGTAGTCACAGCGAGGCCTCCTGCGTATAAGATCTTTGCCTCTTGTTGTCGCTTTGTACCGTGGCCGCCAAGATCGACCGACAACTCCGTCATATATCAAAGATGTACCAATGCGACAAGATAAGGTGACGGAGCCAAACCCGAAGACCCTCGACAAGAACTCCGACATGGAACCGATGATTGTCGGTACCCAAGATCTTCCTCATGGCACGACAAGACCTCCGTCATGGAAACCGCAAGATCCACTTCCGGAATTTGAAGGCCCCGATTCCTCGTCGAACCCCGAAGCCCAAACCCCGTGGACCGACATGATCTTCTTCTCGGATGCGACAAGTACTTCTTCCCGGATCTGATGCCCGAGAACCCGGACGCCAGGTCGTCGACACGGATACGCCGAGTACTTCCTCGAGGACGCCAAGTTCTTCACCTCGAATGCCAAGACCGACTTGATGGCGCGGACCCGACAAGATCTTCGCAGCGACGAGATCGACATCGACCCAGGCAGATCCGATGCGCCCCGACACCGAACCAAGTCCTTCTTCGCGGACACCAAGATCTACCGGAGACCGAGCCCGAACCCCATCGAACCCCCCGAACCAAGTTCGCCGAACCCTAATGTGATTTCCTTCCCGAGCCCTATTTTATAAAATGAAATATAAACTTGTTGCATATAAAATTGCCATGCTTGCATACATATTGTCATGTGGTTTGGGGGCCTTATGCCGATTCACCTAAATTAAATATGGAGGCCATATGCGGGCGAATCTAGTCTAATATTGCCTCCATTTAACTTTGTGCATCGAACCGGTGATATATTTTGCCATGTTAAGACAACAATTAAACTGCGGGGGTTCTAAACAACTAGAACCATATATTTAATTGTCGGGACCCCCAGTTCCGCTTAATATTGCCTAATTGCATCGCACCTTTGCCATGTCATACATCATACATGCATCATGCTCGATCTTCTGCCGTAGTAATAAATAGTGTATCCGGTGTTTCTTCTAGTATTTCGGTTCTTCGCGGATAAGGCCGTTGAGTTGATGCGAGTGTCGACCCGATCTTCGGTTGAACCTTCGGCAATGTTTTCAGGCGAGCACCTCCCCCTTTCTACCTATCTTACTTTTATAGTATTTATTCCCTCCTGTTGATCTATTGCTATCTGTGTTGCGATGCTCTAGTTTTCGTACCCGGAACATCCCTTGCAGCCTTATATTGCCTTGGACACATCCTATTACCTGTTGATTGGTAGATAGTTGGACTTGCGCGTCGTAGTCGCTTGCTCAAGTGCTGTTGCGTGTCGTCCAGTACCACAGTTGTTGGAGTATTGCCGCATGTTTAATGTTGGAGATGATCATGGCTTTATTTATCGTTTAATTCAATTATCGTTTAATAACTAAAATTGAAGTAGGTAAATGCAGAGGCACAGGTGGGCAATAGATGTTATTTGGTTGTTAACCGTCCACTTGTGTCCCGTAGGACCCCGAGTACTTGATACCTATTCCTTGAATATTCGCGCTATCCACATCCGGGAGGATTATGGGACCCCCCTGAGCCAGAGCTTGATTCATTCTTATTTCTTGGGGCCACAAACTAGTTTGAGGTTTTATTTACTATCCTGTACTTATGCCATGCTTTACTGCTTTATTTACGATTGTGCGAGGAGCACCTGTACTGTTTAGGTAAGCGGAGTGTTTTCGCGGTATCGACAAGCCCAGTCACATTTTCGGGTTCCCAGTCGTTTACAGCCATTGACGCAAACCTTGAGTCCGTCTCGGAGTCAGCTAACTTCGTTGCGGGTGTACTCAATGGGGTGGCCCCCTGAAATATTTCTGAATCTTGTGATTGCTTTGTCGTGAAGGCCTCGTTGGGTTTTGATTTGGTTTTTCCGAGGTTGATCGAGTGTGTGTTGCTATTTGTGCACCCCTGCAGGGTAAAACTTTCTGAAAGCCGTGTCCGCGGTTATGGACGACTTGGAGCACAGTATCTCGATCATAGACAACTATAACTAAAGTAGTGCTATAAATTTGACTTTATAATGACTAGTAATCAGCTTCACTATAATGGAATGGCTAAATAAAACTGCCAACAATTGCTTGTTTGGGTTGTCGCTTGCAACCATTGTATCTGACTAGTAAGTATTGCAACTACAACGGAATAGCTAAATAAAAGTACCAACAATTGCTGGGTTTTGGGATATCTCATGCTAATTGTATTTGACTAGTAAGTGTCGCAACTACAACGGAATGGTTAAATAAAAATTGCCCACTGCTTATTATATCAGGATGATTACCTATACTTGACTAGTAATTGCTGCAACGATAACTGAATAAATAAAACTGCCAACTGTGTGAGTTCCTCGGTTGACTTCCTCGTTTGGTCTCGAGGGGGAAATACCAGGATGGGTTTGTTTGGTGTTAGATTCAGGTTGGATCCGAATAGATCTTTCTTATCCCTCTCTGATAGCCGCTAGTTGTATCGAGTCTCTATAGGTTGTTTAGTGCATGCTGCGCTGCCGCTTCAGTCCACCATACCTATGTAGGCGAGGACCGCCGAATTCTAGCCTCGCCGTGTACTGGCCTCAGTACTGACCGCTCTCTCTTTTTTCCTTTGCCCTTTGTCGGCACCCCTTTTGTTTAAGCAGGTTTTGAGATCGACGTCGTTAGCAGGGTTACCCTTCCGGCTTGGCCTGGGCAGGGTTATGGACGCCATTGGTTATTCTTCAGGGCTCTTAGCCCCATTTGCATCTTGTCCGTAGTTGGACGCTCTACCGTTTTCAAGGTGATTTGGATCTTTGTTCTGTATATCCGTATTCTTGACTCATTGAGTCGCTGTTGTATATATATCTGTTCTGTGGGTCCCATCGAGAACTGTTGTGTACTGTTATTACTTTGTTTTCCACCCGCACGAAAGTGCCTGGTGGGCACCTTTGAATCGTTTCTATGCGGGTTTGGCGGGAAGCGCTGAAACTTGCATAGGGTCGATTCTGAGGGTGTTACAAAAGCCACTTATGCAATACAAGTTGCATGTTGAGCGTGGAGCAAGTCTCATGAACGATGTCATGTAAGGTTAGCCCGGGCCACTTCATCCCATCATACCGCAAGATGCAAAGTACACAAGAAGCAGTTGATAATAAAAGCACCACCGTCCACAATGACCATTGTGTTCTACTCGTGCAACAGATCTACATATAGACACGGCTCTGATACCACTGTAGGGGTTCGTAGCATGGAAAACAAAAAATTTCTACCGCATACAAACAAACAAGCAAAGATCTATCTACTAGATTGTAGCAATGAGTTGATAGAATAACTCATCCTCGAAGATTCCAAAGTGTTTAACGAGAGCAGATTCTCGTGGGTGATGTAGTCATACTCTTGCCGATCTCAAGATCGCGTAGACGATCCTTCCGGCGCTGCGTTCCGGCAGCGCTCCCGCAGTCGGTCACACGTTCGGTACTCGATGAAGACCTTCCTCTCCCTTGTTCCAGCAGGCAGCGGAGGTTGTAGCACTCTCCTCATGATTCCGGCAACACGACGGCGTGGTACCGGAAGTAGAGGGGAGATCTCGCAGGG
Organism: Avena sativa; assembly: GCA_916181665.1. Classification (NCBI taxonomy): domain Eukaryota; kingdom Viridiplantae; phylum Streptophyta; class Magnoliopsida; order Poales; family Poaceae; genus Avena; species Avena sativa. Next base: position 145,525,831 of record OV702280.1, read on the forward strand.
CTTCGCCTTAAGCCGAAGCGAGTATGGTGGACTATGAGAGAAGACTTGGCGATCTAGGGTTTAGAGGCACCAAGGAGAGAGGGCTAGGCCGGCGGCTAGGGCAAGGGGAGGGCCCCAACTCGGCGGCTAGGGCAAACCCTAGGTGGCGGCGGCGACTTGGTGGCCAGCGGCTAGGGTTAGGGTTTTGCTGGAGAGAGGTGTAGGTCTAGAGGGGCACCCCTGCCCCTCCTTTTATAGGTGGGAGGGCACCAACCAAGGGGAGGGAGTCCTCCCCCAAGTCGGCCTCCTTGGCCGGCGGGTGGAGGGAGAGGAACTCCTCCCCAAGTAGGTTTCCTACTCTCCCTCCACCAAGCAAAACTGTCGTTTGACTTTTCAAATTGGCGTTTGACTTTTCAAACTAGGATTTGATTTATCCCTTTATTTTGCCTAGCCATGATACCTAGTACATGATGCAACCATTCCAACTTGTTATGACACATTCATGTACCCTTCCCCTCCGGAGTGTCGGACCTTCCGGACCCTTTTAGAACATTCCCGATGAAAACATCGGAATCATTCTCCAACTCCGAAACAGGACTTTCCTTATATGAATCTTATTCTCCGGACCATTTCGGATCTCCTCGTGATATCCCGGATCCCATCCGAGACTCCGAACAACATTCAGTATCTTACTCATCATTCCATAACTACTCAACAACATCGAATCCTTAAGTGTGTCTCCCTACAGTTCGTGAATTATGCAGACATGATCGAGACACTTCTCCGAACAATATCAAATAGAGGAATCTGGAAATTCATATGGCTCCCACATATTTCTACGATTACTTTGCGATCGAATGAAACACTTACATACGATACCAATTTACCTTTGTCTCACGATAGTTTACTTATCCGAGGTTTTGATCGTCGGTATCTCTGCATACCTAGTTCAACCTCGTTACCGATAAGTACTCTTTTCTTGTTCCCGTGATATGTGATCCCTTGTGAGCCAGTCACATGCTTGCAAGCCAATTGGATGACATTCCACCGAGAGGGCCTAGAGTATATCTATCCGTCATATGGATGGACAAATCCCACTCTTGATCCATGTGTCTCAACCCATACTTTCCGAACACTCAATGCTACCTTTATAGCCACCCAGTTACGGTGTGGTGTTTGATGCCATCAAAGCATCCTTCCGGTGATGGTGATAAGCATGATCTCATGGTAGAAGGAATTAGGTTACTATGTATCAGAAAGCTTATAGCAATTGAACTATTAAAATGACTTGATATTTGTGCTACGCTTATCTATAGGAGTATGCCCATCATACCATTATCCAAATGATGATGTTGTTGTTAATAACATCTCAATGTTCATGATAGGGAAACCACAATCATTTATTAACCAACAAGCTAGTATTATGAAGAGGCTTTACCAGGGACTCTAATTTTAGTTTATAAATCTCACAAGTATTAATGTTTCCTAGTTAATACTGTTATAGTATGAATGTAAACATTTATCATAAACACAAAGATATAATAATAACTATATTTATTATTGCCTCTAGGGCATATCTCCAACAATCACATCATTCAACCAATGATATGTCCTTATTGTCATTTGGCATAAATGTCCATGATCTCGAAACATTAGATCATACAGTTGACTAATGAGTTAGTTCGTTAGAGGTAACTAGAGACACAGTTTGTTTACATACCACACGTGTATGAATGTTTCCTATTAACACAGTTATAGCATGGCATAAAACATATTATGAAAATACAAGAGATATATCAAATAGAATACTTTATTATTTGCCTCTAGGGCATATCTCCTTCAAAAAAATGTTTCGTAGTACCACGCAAAAAATAGTTTTAGGGGGAACTCGATTCATGTTTTCTAGGAAAAGAAAATCCATATTTTGCTAGATATGATCTTAGGTATGTGATGTGAGGGGATTTCAAATCATACGCTCCCTTTAACTTGGTGTATAGTAGGATTTACTAGCCCGACGCATCGCCACCAATGCGCACGATGATAAGCTATCAGCATACCTAACGATGGTAGCTCACACCTGGAAGATCAAAGCTACACCAACACTGAAGCACGGGTCATTCAAAAGGCGAGGCCTGACCCGAGGTGCGACGGTCATCAAGGACCACGAATCCCAACAACAAATACGTCGGTCCAACTTGGACCCAGTGATCGACTAAATATACATGGGAGTGGAGTGCGGAGGAATCATCTTATTGGATCACAGAAAGAACGAATATGTGAACTCCCATCTCGTTCTTCTGGATTCCCATCTCATGCTTAGGACTCGAATCCTCTCTTGTATCAAACTTGTGGTGAATTAGTCGAGTCAACCCTAGACAATACCTCACATAGGCCAAGCAAAATTAACTTACTACCTATTTTTCCTTTACCTGCATGCGCCATTATTGAATTGCATGATTTGTTAGGGGAGCCTTTTAGAGCATCTCTAGTAGACCCCTTATTTGTCCTGAAACCTTTAAAAGCCGTCACTTTATGGTTTCAGTCAGAAAAAGTGGACGGACCAGACCCCTCAAAGCACCCCGGCCTTTAAATTTTTAAGGGGGGGGGTGATAAAAACACACCCCGGCTCGTAGATACACGGGTTTCTCTTCCGACCCGACACTGAACCTTATCGCTAGAAACCCTTGGCCACATTTTAGTTTGTTCCCTTTCTTTCGCTGCTAACTGCCGCCACCGCGTGCCTCCGTCGATTCAGGTCGCACCATGCTGATTCCATGTTCTGTTCCCGACCCACGTCTTACCTAGGTTGTCACACAACAGAGATATGGCTCGCGGCGAAGACAGTGCCCATGGATTCAATAAAGTTTCTCTACTCCATTGATCCCTAGAACAAGCTATCATACAATGAAGGCTTAAAGAACCCTAATGCACTATGTATCTTCTGATGTCTTTGTCATCGACCTAGTTCTCTGCCTGGACATTGCGGTGACCCATCATACCACTTCATGATGTAGTATACTATAGTCATTGATATAACACCAATGAAACATATTTCCACTAGTATTACATCTCTCGGAGTGGTGCAACAGAAACATCATGGGTACAAGACATGACTATAGATTACAACTCAACTCTTTTCAAAAGATCCAGAGAAACTCTTGCGTGCGAAGATGAAGAAAATTCTAACAAAGAAGAATCAGAAATAACAACTTAGAAACTATGCTATGAAAAAGTCTATATCTAATACTACTTGGCTTGCGATTGCTGCTACTGCAATTCTCTACAAAAATTAGTTCTATGGGCTATAGATTTTTATTCCTATCTATTTTGGATCCAGTCTTCACTTGGCTTGATGTAGACTTTGACTCCATTAGCTTCGTTGGATAACTATGACTCTTGTAGTGGCCCTTCTAAGCATCATTTAGTGTTGTCGATGCCTTCATCGTCTTTATAATCTAGCAAGGGTTAAGAAGGTACAGTTGAGTACGAGCTTACTCAGTAAGTTTATTAAAAAGGACTGTTTGATGCACTATCTACATCCATAGACCATAGGTCATAGGCTATACAGGTTTTTGTAAACATTTTTTCAAAGATTGCTTTTATTCTGAAAAGGCTATGTCCAACCTTCATAGGTTTATTAGAACTTCATGGAGTTCCTTTCCTGCTGTGTTCGCAGCTCCTTCCCGGAACATGGAGTTATGATGGCTAAAAAAATAGCCATATTTCTACGCGTTTAAACTACATTTTTAGTCAAACAAATGACTAAGAATCTCTCTAGCCTTCCTACTATTGACTAATTATTGCAAAGATGTGCAATCCCTTGCTTTGAATTGTGTTGTACAGGGAATCATATTTTTAAGGTGAAATCAGGAGTTATTAATGAATATTTTGAGGTTGTTTACACGGCGAAGCAATCTTGGGTCAAAAACCCATTAACAGAGGGATTAACAACCACTAGTACGGGAAAGGTCCGCTCGTATGGCCTGCACGCTGTTAAAAGAATCGCCGTAATGGGCAAAAGTATTGGTACTCTTAAAGGACGTGCAAACCATTGTTAAGAGAATCACTCAATGATCCTTGTGGAGAATTATCCTTGAAAAATAAAGATCCACACAAAACAGTATTTGGCATGGTCTCGTTACTACTTTATGATTTTTTGATGTGTACTTTATGAATTTTATTAAAGGACAATGATTGGAACAATAGTATTTTGATAGTCTTGATTTATTGATGCGGGCGTCAATAAGACACTTCACTATTATGCTATTTATGACATGATTTCTCTTACTTAATTTTGCTATTATGAAAAATTCTAGTGTTCCTTTCCAGGCTGAGAATTAACTAGAGGAATTGGATTGATTGTTACACTTCTAGTTATTTATACTTATATTAAACTCTACTTTGATTGTTTCGAGTTATCAAAGCTCATATAGTATTCTTGGCATCTCTCTAACTTTGATGAGTTGTTCAATTGGAAGAAGTGTTGGATGCATATGAATACCAACCGTAAGTGAATTCACACTCTTGTTATTTCAATTTAAACGTTGAGTTCTTTATGGTTTTCTTGTTTTATTGCTCGAGGATGATCAAGGTTTGAGCTTTGGGGAAGTTGATGGCTATGAAAATAGCCATCTTTCTCCATGTTTAAACTACACTTTTAGTCAAACAAATGACCAAGAGTCTCTTCAGCCTTGCTACTAATGACTAATTATTGCAAAGATGTACCATCCCTAGCTTTAAATTGTGGTGCATAGGAAATCATGCTTTTAAGGCGAAATTAGGAACTACTAATGAAGATTTTGAGGTTATTTACACGAACAAGCCATCTTGGGTCGAAAAACCATTGATAGAAGGCTTAACAACCACTGGTACGGTAAAGGTCCTCCCTTACGACCCACCTGTACCATGTGGCAGTGGCTTCGTCTCGTCAAACCCTGTGACTTTCGTGAAGGAGCCTATATATTTCGAGGTCCCAATAGCCGCGCAGAGGGCCGCCATTCTCAGATTGCGTCACACCACCACCAAAGGAGATCCACCACCATAGTTCATCCTCTCTACCCTCCATCCTCTCCATAGCCATAGTGTAGCATCCTCGGTAAAACCACTACTAGAAAATCGCTTGGTGTTTTTGTTTTGTGCATCATCATGGTATCATACTCATGTCATCATGCCACCTTGCATTTAAGAATCATATAAAATCTTGCCCTGCTGGTATCTTGCTTATGTTGTTGCTATCACAAATATCTCTCTCCCTCTTTGTATTTTTTTCCACAAACGAGGACCATTGATAGGGTCCAATAGTTTCCAAGGGTATTTTGTTCTTTTACTAAAAGCTTAATCTTGTAAATGCCCAATTTGGCACATGCACTTGTATGCATGTGGGCACCACTTCTCTCGCCTGCTAATTTCCTCTAGTCCTTGTTATTGCCCTAACCTCTTATTCAAAACAACCTATAAAGAATTAAAAATGTTTTGGAATTTAATTTTCCGTTTAAATTTGGCTTAAAGCAATTACTAAATAATAAATAAAATGAAAACAGAAAATAGAAAATAAGTAAAAGTAATAGCAGAAAGAGAGCAAACCTGTAGTAGCTCAACAAGAAACCCAGCCGCAGCAGCCCATCCGGATCCCTTCCTCCTTCCTCTTCTAGCCCAAGATCGAGGCGCCGCCATCTATTCCACTGTTCCTCTCTGTTTTTTTTCCCTGCAAAAGACGAGGGCCATCGCCATGGATGGGAACCAGCGGAGCTCACTGACCCATGATCCCCATCGCCCCCACCAGCTCCACCACGCCACGAGCCACGCCCGGGATGCCTCCTTCCTCCCCAGAACAGAGCACGAATCCAGAGTCCCCACCACCTCGGCACGGACGCCATCCCGCACGCCGCGGTGACCGCGACCTCTGCTTCCTCTACCAAACGCCGCCTGCGTCTTCGAGCATTGACCCTCTGTCTACAAGCCATGGTGAGCTTCACCATCCTCTTCTTTTTCCTTCGTTTTCTAGATCCTAGGCAATACTTGTCGTCTTGCTCATGGCAGTACGCGTCTCCTTGGTCGCACGTATAGTCGTATACAGGCCCTATACGCACGCGCGCCAGTGAAGGCTCGAGTTTCTCTCGTACCATATCGTGTCTACACTGTCTTGTTTGATCTTGTTGTTGTCGCTGTTCTGCTTCTTCCCCGCATAGCACTATCGCACCCTGCGCGCACACGCTGCACAGTCGCCGCGTGCGTGACCCAGTCTTCGGCTAGCTAGCTTCCTATGATTCACCTGCTTGTGTTGCTTACCCCAGTTTGAATCATCTAGCTTGTTTGCACGATGTGTTTTGATCCAACATCCCAAGAGCATGTAGAGGATTTAAACAAGCTGGACGAGGCTCCGAGGTCACATCATCCTGAGGTCCTAAAGGACACGTGCGAGACGATGGCGACAGTTAGCCGTCTCCGACGAGGCTTCGACGGCCGGTGAGCCCCGCACGCGGCTCCGTCACGGTGCCCCCGCCGGTGTTGGCGCCTTCGATGGCCCGGGGATCCCCAAAATCCCCGCCTTTGGCTCTGTCCGCGGCGTCGCCATGCCCGGAACGGGGCCTCGGCGTTCCCACCTCGCCGCACCTGGTTGCTCCTCCCTGCCGGTCGCCGCCACTCGCTACCACCTCAATGCCGGCTGCACCTGCCAGGAGCCCAGGCGACCTTCGGGGCCGGCTCTGGGCGGACGTGGCTGACGAAGAGGAGGAAGCAGAGGCGTTGGCGGCGGAATTGGAGCGACGGTGCTCCCCTCGGGGCCGGCGACGCTGGCGGACTTCCTCCGGGCGGCGGTGGCTGGCCCCATGAGCGCCTCTCCCCGCAGACGGCGCCCCCTCCCCCTCGATCTCCGGCGTGGAGCTCGGCGCCGCCGCGCCTCCTGAGGCCGCCCCGTGCTGCTGGAGGCCAGGGAACGGACCGGGCGGGTGATGGAGCCGGCCCCTGGCTTCGCTCCAACCCTGCGTCGGCTCTCCGGTCGTCCTCGGCATCAGGGACACCGACGGCGGCGCCGCCTGGGGCGAGGCTCCGTTCGCGTGGGACGACGCGAGTGCAGGGTGGGCCGGCAGTGGGCTGTGGGCCAATCCTGGGCCCGTGGGCCACCTGCCCCTGGCGCAGCCAGGACATCCGAGTCCTTGGTGGGCTGGGGTCGGGCCACGCGGCCCAGATCGCGGCTGACCGGGGGCATCCCCCAACCCTAACCGGCCCAGTCCGGGCCTGGACCTGGGTGCACACCACATTCCGCCAACCAAACGCCGCCGCCAGCCTCCTCCCCCAATCGCCTCGGTCTGGCTCGTCTCCCCCCGACCTCTCTGCCCTGCCGCCGCCAGGCCATCCCCCACCGCCGTTCCCGCCCCCCGGCCCCGCGCGCCGCCGGCCGGATGACTTACGTGGAGGCACTCAGCCGCAAACGCCCCCGCAGCCCTCCTCCGCCACCCGACCGGCGCAGGTCCCACGGCCGTCGCTCCTCGCCGGCGCGCTCCCGGGCGCAGCCATACCGGCCGCCGGGGCGCCGCTCCCCGGCTCGCCAATGGTCGCCGCGCCGCCCCCGCTCCCCTACCCGCTCCCAGGGACAGGGGAGGTCTCCTCCGCGGGGGGCCCAGCGGGGAAGGGACCCTACTGACCGCGCGGGGCGGGATGACCCTCGCAGGGACCCCTCGCCCGAGGGCCGCCGCACCGAGCACCAGCTCAGGCAGGAGCTCCTCCAGGGGCCTGGTCCCCGCGACGCCGCGGGTCGCGTGGCTCCGGAGTGGCGCCGTGGCAGGGAGGCCACCCGCCCTCGCTCCCCTCGTCGTGACAAGTCACCAGACCCTACTGAGCCAGCGAAGAAGAAAAAGAAGAAGAGTAAGAAGAAGAAGAAGCCCGCACCGCCTCCCGGGCCGAGCACCGCGCCCCCTCTCCCGCCCCGGGCCACCCAGCAGCTGGAGTACCTCGCCCACTCCATTGCTGGGGGGTTTTACTACATCGACATCGGCGGCGTGGCATTGACGGTTCCCAAGAACCTGGCGGTGGTCACCGTGGTGGCGGAGCAGGCGCTCCCCGAGGCGGTGGTGATCTCCGCGGAGCTCATTTAGGAGGAGCTGCGGCAGATGATGCCGGGCCATGTCTGGAGTGCCCGGGAGATCTCGCCGTCCCAGTTCGCCGTGCCCTTCCCGTCCGCCGAGATCCTCTCCATCAGCGCCTGCAGCACTTCCCTCACCTTACCGGTCAGCAAGGTCCAGGTTTCCATTGCGCCATCGACGGCCCACCCTGCGACGACCTCGACTCTCACTGCGGTGTGGGTGCGGATCCTCTGCTTCCCTGAGGAAGCAAGGGTGCGCACTCTGCCCATCCTCGAGCTAGTCTCTCAGGCGGTGGGCAAGCTGGTGGTGGTGGACGAGGCGTCTCGTGTCGGCTCCGGCCCGATCCGCATGCAGGTGCTCTGCCCCGACCCAGCTCTGCTCCCAGGCCCCCTCCCACCCTTCTACTTTGGTATGGAGGGCAGGATCTTGACGGTTGAGTTGGTCGAGGACCAGGCTACTGACGACCCCCCCAGCCTCCGGCGGACCCACCTCTGGCGCTCACTCCACAGGAGGGGGAAGCTCCTCGGACGGGGACTCCGACGACGCTGAGCAGGGAGGGGAGTCTCGGACCCCTGTGCCCTCCCCCTCGGCGCCGCCTCCCACGGGCACTTCCTCCGCTGCACCGCCCGTGTAACACCCTCAGAATCGACCCTATGCAAGTTTCAGCGATTCCCGCCAAACCCGCATAGAAACGATTCAAAGGTGCCCACCAGACACTTTCGTGCGGGTGGAAAACGAAGTAATAACATTACACAACAGTCCTCGATGGGACCCACAGAACAGATATATATATAACAGCGACTCAATGGGTCAAGAATACAGATATAATATACAAAGATCCAAATCACCTTGAAAATGACAGAGCGTCCGACTACGGACAAGATGCAAATGGGGCTAAGAGCCCTGAAGAATAACCAATGGCGTCCATAACCCTGCCCAGGCCAAGCCGGAAGGGTAATCCGGCTAACGACGTCGATCTCAAAACCTGCTTAAACAAAAGGGGTGCCGACAAAGGGCAAAGGAAAAAGAGAGAGCGGTCAGTACTGAGGCCAGTACACGGCGAGACTAGAATTCGGCGGTCCTCGCCTACACAGGTATGGTGGACTGCAGCGGCAGCGCAGCATGCACTAAACAACCTATAGAGACTCGATATAACGGGCGGCTATCAGAGAGGGGTAAGAAAGACCTATTCGGAACCATCCTGATACTACCACCAAACAAACCCATCCTGGTGTTTCCCCCTCGAGACCAAACGAGGAAGTCAACCGAGGAACTCACACCGTTGGCAGTTTTATTTATTCAGTTATCATTGCAGCAATTACTAGTCAGGTATAGATAGTCATCCTGATAAAATAAGCAGTGGGCCGTTTTAGTTAACCATTCCGTTGTAGTTGCAACACTTACTAGTCAGATACAATTAGCATGAGATATCCCAAAACCCAGCAGTTGATGGTACTTTTATTTAGCCATTCCGTTATAGTTGCAATAATTACTAGTCAGATACAATGGTCGCAAGCGACAACCCAAACAAGCAATTGTTGGCAGTTTTATTTAGCCATTCCATTATAGTGAAGCTGATTACTAGTCATTATAAAGTCAAATTTATAGCACTACTTTAGTTATTGTTGTCTATGATCGAGATACTGTGCTCCAAGTCGTCCATAACCGCGGACACGGCTTTCAGAAAGTTTTACCCTGCAGGGGTGCACAAATAGCAACACACACTCGATCAACCTCGGAAAAACCAAATCAAAACCCAACGAGGCTTTCACGACAAAGCAATCACAAGATTTAGAAATATTTCAGGGGGCCACCCCATTGAGTACACCCGCAACGAAGTTAGCTGACTCCGAGACGGACTCAAGGTTTGGGTGGACGACTGTAAACGACTGGGAACCCGAAAACTCGGGCTTGTCGATACCGCGAAATCGTGTCCCGATCCTAAACAGTACAGGTGCTCCTCGCACAATCGTAAATAAAGCAGTAAAGCATGGCATAAGTACAGGATAGTAAATAAAACCTCAAACTAGTTTGTGGCCCCAAGAAATAAGAATGAATCAAGCTCTGGCTCAGGGGGGGTCCCATAATCCTGCCGGATGTGGATAGCGCGAATATTCAAGGAACAGGTATCAAGTACTCGGGGTCCTACGGGACACAAGTGGACGGTTAACAACCAAATAACATCTATTGCCCACCTGTGCCTCTGCTTACCTACTTCAATTTTAGTTATTAAACAATAATTAAAGTGAACGATAATTAAAGCCATGATCATCTCCAACATTAAACATGCGGCAATGCTCCAACAACTGTGGTACTTGACGACACGCAACGGCACTTGAGCAAGCGACTACGACGCGCAGGTCCAACTATCTACCAAACAACAGGTAATAGGATGTGTTCCAAGGCAATATGAGGCTGCAAGGGATACCACGGGTACGGAAACTAGAGCATCGCAACACAGATATCAATAGATCAACAGGAGGAAATAAAGACTATAAAAGTAAGATAGGTAGAAAGGGGGAGGTGCTCGCCTGAAAACATTGTCGAAGTTTCATCCGAAGATCGGATCGACACTCGCATCAGCTCAACGGCCTTATCCGCGAAGAACCAAAACACTAGAATAAACACCGGATGCAATATTTAATACTACGGCAAAAGATCGGGCATGATGCATGTATGATGTATGACATGGCAAAGGTGCAATGCAATTAGATCATATTAAGCGGAACCGGGGTCCCGACAATTATTCAGATGGTTCAAGTTATTAAACTACCCCGCAATTTAATTGTTGTCTTAACAGGACAAAACATGGCATCGGTTCGCTACACAAATTTAAATGGGACCAATATACGACTAGATTTGCCCGCATATGGGCCCCATATTTAATTATAAGGTGAATCGGCATAGTGCCCCCAAACCACACAATATGTATGCAAGCATGACAATTGGTATGCAACAATTAATATATCATTTATAAAATAGGTCTCGGAAAAAGGGGTCACACATCTGGGGTCGACGATCTTGGGGTTCCGGGGTTCGGGGTTCGGTCTCAGGGTTCGACGGGGATCGGTTCGACGGGAAACGAGGTTCGGACTCCGGGATTTAGGGTCTTCGGATCTGTGAAGGAGGTCATGGCGTCCCGAGGAGGAGGTCTTGGCGTGCCGAGGGTTCGGTCTTCAAATCCCGGGAAGGATGTCTTGCGGTATCCCGTGAAGGCGATCTTGACGCTCGGTGCCCGTGAAGTAGAACTTGTCGTCCGTCTTTTGTCGGTGGTGAACTTGACCGATGGTCTTCGGGTCCGGGAAGGAGCACTTGGCGTGGCGCCGGTTACGGGATCGGTCTTCGGGTTCGGGGGTCTCGGCGTCCGTGTAGACGACCTTGGCGTCATGGTGGTCGATGACGAACTTGTCGGATGGCATGTTCTTCGGAAGATCTTGGCATGGGGCCCGAGCAGCATCGTTATCATTGCCCAAACTTGGTACTTGTTCACACCGAGGTCTTGATCAACACCACCAACATCTCCACGCCATCGTCACCAAGTATCCAGAATTCCCACTGATACATCACTCGCTCCATCCCTACTCCCTAGGGTTCCCAGCGCCCAACTTGCTCGTCGGAGACGGCCCCCTAGGAGGTGGGATCTGGAACCGGAGGCCAGCAAAACCGTGGGTCTGGCACACACACACGAGCACACATGGACGCACGCACGTACAGCGAGCGAGCGACAGAGAGGGAGAAAGGAAGAAGAGGTACCAAATCGAATCACGGCAGGAAACGAAGTGGACGAATCCATGAGGGGGCGGCACAGTTCCACGGCCTGGCGAGGTGTAGGTGAGGGGCGGGGAAACAGAGGTCGGGCAGAGGGGCCGCGCGGCGAGGAGGCGACGCCGGCAAGGTCGCGGGCGAGGACGAGGCCTACAGGGGCCGGTGGCGAGCGGGGGGGGGGGGGGCGTGGACAGAGGGGGTCGTAGAGGAGGGCGCGACGCCGGAGATGGGGTGACCGGCGACGGGGTCGCGCGGCCGGGGCCAGCGCTGGAGGGCGGCGGGCGGCGGCGACCGGACGGGGAGGGGGGAGACGCGAGGCGGCAGGCGGGCGAGCGGACGGGGTCGGGCCGAGGGAGGAGAGGGCCAAGGCACGACGGCGGTGGCTCAAGGAGGCGCGGGGCCGGTCGGAGGGAGACAGGGTGAGGGCGCTGGACGACGGTAGAGGGCGCCGGAGGAGCTCGGCGGCGCGGTGAGGCAGAGCGGGAGCGGCGGCGGAGGGAGATAGGGAGAGGGAGGGGAGGAGGAAGACGTGAGCGGGGGCGGTGGTTGGCGCGGCGAGCGGCGCGCTGGTTGGGGAAGGAGGCGAGCGGGGAGAGAGGACAGGTGCGGGGTGGGTTGCGGGAGCGGGCTAGTGGGCAGGAGGTGGGGCCAGGGTGAGTGGGGCCAGCAGGTGGGACCGTTAGCACAAGGGAGAGGGGCAGGAGAGAGGCTGGCGGGGTGGAAGTGGCCAGGCTGGCCAGGGGGAGGGGTGGCCGGCTGAGGTGGCGGGCTGGGGTTGGCAGGGTGATGTGGAGAGGGTGAGGTGGCGTGCACCGATTGGTGCAGGTGAGGTGGAGGGCTGGGGTAGAATAGGACTGGGTAGGTTATTTGGTATAAAAGGTTTTAGGTAGGATTAGGGTTAGATATTTTAGGCTAGGGTTTTTCTAATTTATTTTTAAAAGCCTTTTATAAATTGCTTTTAGACAAACTGAGATATCCGGAAGCACCGGTGTTTTGATTTAAAGTAATAGGGAGGAATTAATATAGAAAACGAAATAGAGCTTTTAGCAAAATAGTTTTAGACAGATAGATGTATGATGATGTCATGATGATGCAATGCACAAAATCAACGCGATTTTCTAGTAGTGGTTTTGCGGGATGCCACAGCCCGCCTCTCACCAGTTGTCCCTGATGCCACCGTCCCAGGGCCCCTCCGCTCTCCAGATCGCGCAGTACGGCTCCAACTTCCGGCAGTCCGTTGGCTTCACCGGTCACATGGCCATGGACCCTCTCTCTAGGGTGGGTCTTGAGGAGCCCCCACGGGTGGTCCAGGAGGAGGCTGACAGGGACTCCGAGAGTGTCGGGTTGGTGGTCGCCGCACCCTCCTCCCCTCGCTCCCCAGGGGTCCTCTGCTACGCTTTGTCCCCGGGCTCTACTCCAGCCTCGCCTAGGGGATCTCCGGCGTCGGTTCCTGCGACCCCAGCTCTCTACACCGACGTGCCCGCAGCGGTCTTCCCCATCACCCCCGCGGCGGGCCACAAGGTGCGCCAGCCCCGCCCCCCCCCCCCCCCGCCCCGTCCCCCCTCCCTCACGCCAGAGCGCTAGGCTGGCACGGGTTAGGGCGGAGAGCCCGGGGGTGGTCCCCACGGTGTCCCAGCTGGCCTCCCAGAGGACCGCAACTCGCAACCTCGACTCAGGTACCACCCCGACTCCCCCGCCTCCCAAACCCCCCCTCCGTCCCACCCTCCTCCCTCGGGCTCTAGATTCTCGGTTCTTGATGACACTCCCCTTGATCACCTCGCACAAGTGGCAGCTGACAGTGGCGTGGTCTTTCGCGGAGAACGAGGCCCTAGACTCGAACAGATTGAGGCGATTAGAGCTAAGGAGATTTACGAGGGATCCCTCGCAGCCGCGCGTGCACGGGCGACGCGGCAGCAGGGGGACCCCTCGACACCGCCAGGAACTGGGACATCTGCTCCCGGATCCAGGACGGTGGACTCTCCGCGGCAACTCCTCCCGGCCGCCACCCAGGAGCCCCCCTAGCTGGGGGGTCTCTAGGGAGGCGGCCAGGTCCGAGCTCCGGGCCTCCCCCTCCCGTCACGACGCGATCTGTCCCCCGTAAGGGGACCAAACCCAAGAGTGTTATCCAATGAATTGGCCTGCTATCACCTCACTCATTTGGAACATTCGGGGGTTTGGGAATGACGGTCGGAAACGCCAAATAAAGGACTATATGCGCCAGGAGAATGTGGATATTGTGGGATTCCAAGAAACGATCAAACAAGACTTCCTGATCTCGGAGCTCCAGGGCCTCTCACGCCACAAGTTCGTGTGGAATTGGCTCCCGGCGTCAGGACACTCCGGAGGTATCCTCCTTGGCGTCAAGGAGTGTAACACCCTCAGAATCGGCCCTATGCAAGTTTTAGCGAAACCCGCCAAACCCGCATAGAAACGATTCAAGGGTGCCCACCAGGCACTTTCGTGCGGGTGGAAAACGAAGTAATAACATTACACAACAGTCCTCGATGGGACCCACAGAACAGATAGATATAACAGCGACTCAATGAGTCAAGAATACAGATATAATATACAAAGATCCAAATCACCTTGAAAACGATAGAGCGTCCAGCTACGGACAAGATGCAAATGGGGCTAAGAGTCCTGAAGAATAACCAATGGCGTCCATAACCCTGCCCAGGCCAAGCTGGAAGGGTAACCCTGCTAACGGCGTCGATCTCAAAACCTGCTTAAACAAAAAGGGGTGCCGACAAAGGGCAAAGGAAAAAGAGGAGCGTCAGTACTGAGGCCAGTACACGGCGAGGCTAGAATTCGGCGGTCCTCGCCTACGTAGGTATGGTGGACTGAAGCGGCAGCGGCAGCATGCACTAAACAACCTATAGAGACTCGATACAACTGTCGGCTATCAGAGAGGGGTAAGAAAGACCTATCCGGAACCAAACTGATACTAACACCAAACAATCCCATCCTGGTATTCCCCCTCGAGACCAAACGAGGAAGTCAACCGAGGAACTCACACAGTTGGCAGTTTTATTTATTCGGTTATCGTTGCAGCAATTACTAGTCAAGTATAGATAATCATCCTGATATAATAAGCAGTGGGCCGTTTTAGTTAACCATTCTGTTATAGTTGCATCACTTACTAGTCAGATACAATTAGCATGAGATAACCCCAAAACCCAGCAGCTGTTGGTACTTTTATTTAGCCATTCCGTTGCAGTGAAGCTGATTACTAGTCATATCGGATACAAGTCAATTTATAACAGTAAACTTTAGTTTTAGTTGTCTATGATCGAGACCTGTGCTCCAAGTCGTCCATAACCGCGGACACGGCTTCTCGAAAAGATTAAACCCTGCAGGGGTGCACCAAAGTATCCACAAGCACTTCGACCCTTTTTGCCAGATCAGTTAACATACACCCATCGGTATGTCGGCGGGGCCTAAGTCACGACGTTCCCAGACCCAAAGCAAGCACGGGGGGCCACCCCACTAAGTACACCCGCAACGAAGTCGGCCGGTCTCCGAGACGGACTTAGGGTTTGCGACAGTGGCTGTAAACGACAGCAAATCCCAAAACTGGGACTGTCGATACAGCGAAAACACTCCGCTTCCTAAACAGTACAGCGTGCTCCTCACACAATCGTAAATAAAGCAGTAAAGCATGGCATAAGTACAGGATAGTAAATAAAACCTCAAACTAGTTTGTGGCCCCCAGTACAATACTTTGAAATCAGGTAATAATCAATGGGGGGCCCATATCTCCCCACCTGTGGTTAGCGCGCTCGATCTCGGAACAGGTGTCAAGAACTCGGGGTCCTACGGGACACAAGTGGGCGGTCGGAAACCAACATTGTCTATCACCCACCGATGCCTCTGCTTACTTACTTCAATTTTAGTTGTTAAACAGTATTTAAAGTGAACGAAAAGTAAAAGCCAGGATCATCTCCAACATAACCATATGGCAGTCTTCCAACAACTGAGGTACTTGACGACACGCAACAGCACTTGAGCAAGCGACTACGACGCGCAAGTCCAACTATCTACCAACCATCAGGTAATAGGATGTGTCCAAGGCAATATAGGGCTGCAAGGGATAACACGGGTACGGAACTAGAGCATCGCAACACAGGTAGCAATAGATCAACAGGAGGGAATAAATACTATAAAAGTAAGATAGGTAGAAAGAGGGAGATGCTCGCCTGAAAACATTGCCGAAGGTTCAACCGAAGATCGGGTCGACACTCGCATCAACTCAACGGCCTTATCCGCGAAGAAGCAAAACACTAGAATAAACACCGGGTGCACTATTTAATACAACGGCAGAAGATCGGGCATGATGCATGTATGATGTATGACATGGCAAAGGTGCGATGCAATTAGGCAAAATTAAGCGGAACCGGGGTCCCGACATTTAATTAAACGGTTCAAGTTATTTATCTACCCCGCAAATTAAATGTTGTAATAACAGGGCAAGATAAGTTACCGGTTCGCTACACAAATTTAAATGAGGCCAATATAAGACTAGATTTGCCCGCATATGGGCCCCATATTTAATTATTAGGTGAATCGGCCTAAGGCCTCCAAACCACAGGCAAGTATGCATGCATGAACAATTTATATGCAACAATTATAGGTGACATTTATAAAATAGGGTTCTCGGATAAGGGGTTCACACTTTAGGGGGTCTCGACGAACTTGGGGTTCCGGGGTTCGGGGTCGGTTTCAGGGTTCGACAAGGTTCGACGGGGTCGGTCTCGGATAACTGAGGTAGATCTTGTCGCATCCGGGGTCTTCGGGTCATGTCGACGGTCATGGCGTTCGGGATGAAGTACTTGTCGCATCCGGGGTCTCGGTGTCCTCGGATCCGATTGAAGATCTCGGCGTTCGGCAAACTACGAAGTAGTCCTTGGAGTTCCGCGATGATCTTGTCGATTCCCTTCCAACGGCCTTGTTGTTCCGCAGCGTAGATCTTGGGGAGGTTTCGGGGTTCCACGGGTTCGACTCGACAATCGGAATCCGGGAACGGGTCTTGGCGAACTTGGCGGTTCCGAGGGGAAGATCTTGGCATCCGGTTCTCGGCGAACTTGTCGTGTCGGGTTCGGTCTTCGGGGTCCGATCATCTGATCCATGAGGGAGCACTTGGTGGTCTTCGGGTCCGCGGGAGATCGGTCTTCGGGGTAGCACACACCACTTAACATCATCTGCACTTCCTCTGCACGGTCATCCTCTAACGAACACCAGGCCGAAGCGCTTGAGCTATCCTTGCGCACTGAAGGCCAAGGACGAGCGGCCGAGGAGGGGGGTGCGGCGAGGCTCCGGCAGCGCGGGAGACGGGTCAAGGCGTCCGGCAGAGGCGGGCTCGGCGGCAGGCAACGGTCGGGGAGGGCCGGGCAGACGGGCGCTGCAGGGAGGGGGGGAGCTGGGCGCGGTGGAGGTCGCCGGCGGCGAGGCGGGGTGGAGGAGCGCGGGGCAGACGACGTCGGGGTCGTCGGCGCTCGGCGCGGCGAGGCCGAGGCCGCGGACGGGGGAAGCTGTGCGGGGTCGGGGCTCGGAGGAGGCGGGGCCGGAGAGCGGAAGGGAGGGGGTCGGCCGGAGAGGGGCCGCGGGCGGCGGCGCTCGCGTCGCTAGGAGAGGGGGCGGGGCGCGGACTCGAGCGGGGCGGCGGCGGTTGCGAGCGAGGGGAGCGGCGCCGAGGGAGAGGCGAGGCAGGCGGTGCGCGTCGGGGGAGGAAGGAGAGAGGGAGGGAGAAGAAGCCAGAAGAGGGAGGAGGCGCGTGGGAGACTGGGGTCTGCGGGGTGGCCCAGGAAGAGGTGGGGGCCACGGGCGTGGGGCCGGGTGTGTGTGTGGCTGGCAAGGTGGGGCCGCGCGGGCAGGTGGGGAGTGGTCAGGCGGTTGGGTTGCTGCGTGGGCAGAGGGAGTGGGTTGAGTTGAGAGGGGCTGGGTGAGGTGGCGAGAGATTATTGGTGGGGGTGAGGTGGAGGGGTTGTGGGTAGATTAGGTTGGGTAGCTTTAGGATTATGGGTGGACCGTTTTAATTCCTGGGGGTGGTCGTTCGGGTCGAATCGGCCCGTTCGACTGCCCCCACTAAAATAATTTAATATTTTATTTGTGTTAAACGGACCGTTTGCAAAACGTAGTTAGTCAAAACAAAATATTCCGGAGACCCGGTTTTGGTTTTGAATAAAGATGGGGCGTTTAGAAAACACAAACAGGTTTTTCTGCAAATATTTTTATGCAAGCAAATGCAAGATGACGACAATGCTCAAATGCAAGGTGGCATGATGACATGAGCATGCGGTCATGATGATGCAATGCACAAAAACAACGCGATTTTCTAGTAGTGGTTTTTGCGGGATGCCACAAGGAGGAAACCTTTGAGGTGGAGGATATGGACCGTGGGGAGTTCTTTGTGAGCATGTCCCTCACCCATAGACGATCGAGCCTCCGGTGGGAGGTCATCATCGTTTATGGCCCCGCGGACCATAGTAGATCTCCTGCTTTCCTTGAGGAACTGAAGGACAAAGTGGAACGTTGCACCTTGCCGGTGGTGGTTGCAGGGGACTTCAACCTTATTCGCTCCCCTGAGGATAAGAGCTCCCGCAACGTGGACATCCCACGTATGCGGATGTTTAACGACTGCATCGCGGACCTCGCTCTTAGAGAGATCACGCGGGTGGGAGCTCGGTTCACATGGACAAACAACCGTGCTGATCCCGTCAGGAGCGTCCTCGACCGCGTATTGGTCTCTGTGGAATGGGAGGTCGCCTTCCCTCTCTGTTCGCTCCGCGCCCTTACCAGGATAGGCTCGGACCATGTTCCACTGCTCCTATCGACAGGGGGGAGCTCCCCACCGCGGCTGAACCGCTTCCACTTTGAAAATTTCTGGCTCCACCAGCCAGGTTTCATGGAAGCGGTTAAGGCCAAATGGCTGGCGGCGGCAACTCCCCCTAGACGATTCGACGCGGTGGACGTTTGGCACCACTGCGCTAAAATCTCCCGCCAATTCATGAAGGGTTGGGGGCGAACTTGGGCGCTGCGACGAGGATTCAGAAGGGCGCACTTCTGGAGGAGATCCAGGCCCTCGATCAGGCGGCAGACTCGGTGGGCCTCTCACCGGACGAGTGGTCGCACCGTTATGCCTTAGAGACCTCTCTTGTGGAGATTTACCGGGGGGAGGAGATATTCTGGCGGCAGCGCAGCCGCCAGAACTGGCTCCTCCAGGGAGACGCCAACACCGCCTACTTCCATGCGGTGGCCAATGGTCGCCGTAGGAAATGCTCGATCCCATGTCTCTGGGATAACGGGCTCCTCTTAGAGGAGGCGGGGGCGCTGTCCTCCCATGTGTACTCCTTCTTTAAGGAGCTCTTCCTGGCAGGACCCCACACAGGGGTCGCGTTGGCGCAGGACTTTTGGCCCCCTGGGGCCAGGGTCTCAGCTAACGAGAATACGGAGCTCACCCTCCCATTCCTGTCGGATGAGGTTGCGCGGGCGGTGAAGGCCTTGAAGGCCAACTCCGCCCCGGGCCCTGATGGCCTCCCGGTAGCGTTCTTCCAGGCCTTCTGGGAGGAACTCCGGCCGGTTATCATGCCTATGTTTCAGGAATTCTACATGGGAACTCTGGTGATGGGGCGCTTGAACTTGGGTGTCATCACCTTGATCCCTAAAGTTGCAGGGGCCTCGGACATCCGCCAGTTCAGACCCATCACAGTTCTCAACGTGATCCTTAGGATTTTCGCGAAGGTCTGCGCCACACGCCTTGCCCCGGTCATGGAACGCCTCACCCATCAGTATCAGTTTGCCTTCCTCAAGGGCAGATTCATACACGATGGGATACTGGCCCTCCATGAGATTATCCACGAGATCAAATCCAGGAGGCTGAAAGGCATCTTCTTGAAGCTTGACTTCCAGAAGGCCTACGACCGCCTGGATTGGCGCTTTCTGCGTCAGGTCCTCATTAGACGAGGATTTGATGATCGCCTGATCTCCTGGCTAATGCAGTTTGTCACGACAGGGAGCAACGCGATCAACATCAACGGCGAGATCGGGCCTTATTTCCGCCCCTCCTGTGGCGTTCGGCAAGGGGATCCCCTATCCCCCCTCCTCTTCAACGCGGCGGTGGATGCCCTCGCGGAAATGCTTGAGAAAGCCAAAGGAGGCGGGCCACATCTCCGGAGTGGTTGGCCACCTCATTCCGGGAGGGGGAATCACCCAGCTCCAGTACGCAGACGATACCATGATCATGATTGAAGGCTCAACCCTGGATATTGCGAATCTCAAGTTCCTTCTTCTCTGCTTCCAGGAAATGTCGGGGTTCCGTATCAACTTTGACAAGAGTGAGATCATCGCACTAGGGTTCCCCCCGGACGAGCAGCAGAGGATCGCTGACAACTTTAATTGTTGGCTTGCCTCATTCCCCATTACCTATCTGGGGATGCCGGTTCGCGACTCTAGGATCCTCATCAGGGACCTGGACCCGCTCGTGGACCGGGTACGCTCTCGGGCCGAACCCTGGTGCGGGAGATTCACGTCGAAGGGTAGCAAGACCGTCTTGATTGACTCCTGTCTATCTAGCCTTCCCATGTACATGATGGGCATGTACCTCCTGCCGGAGGGGATACATGGGGCGTTTGACAAGGAGCTATCACGGTTTTTTGGCAGGACTCCACCGGGCGCCAGAAATACCACATGGTTAAATGGGCTGACGTTTGCGCCCCCAAGGACTTTGGGGGCATAGGTATCATCGCCTCTCGACAATTCAATAAGGCACTGTTGCTTAGGTGGGTGTGGCGGATCCTTCGGGATGATGGAGGCCTATGGCTCAAGCTGATAAAGGCCAAATACCTGCGGGGCCGCCCCCTCCTGGACTGCGACCGACGGGATGGCTCTCAGTTTTGGCGCTCCATCCAGGAGATCAAGCACGAGATACGGTTGGGGGCTAGGACTTCGGTTGGGAACGGGGAGGGGACTATGTTCTAGATGGACGCATGGCTCGGCGGACGCCCCCTTCGGGAGGCCTACTCGAACCTCTTCGCTATCTGTTCCGACCCCACGGTCCTGGTATCCGCTGCGGCCAGAGGGGGTGCATGGGACATCTCGTTCCGCCGCACCTTCGGCCCGGAGGAAACTGGATCCTGGAGGGAACTTCGATCTGAACTCCCGGCCCCCTTGGAGGATGCGCCCGACGGGGTGTCATGGAGTCTCACCCCGTCCGGATCCTTCTCGGTGAACTCGGCCTACCGAGCCCTATTTGGCCGCGCCTCGCTCTCCTAGACCAGACCCCTCTGGAAGGCCCCCCTCCCGCTGAAGATGAAAATCTTTTTGTGGCAACTTGTCGGGGGGTTAACCTCGGGTAGGTCAGAGACGGGGAAAGACAGAGGTACTATCCCCGTCTAGTTTCCGAGTTACGGTCCAAGTCGGCCGAATCATGGATATGTCGGCCGATGAACGGAGGCAAGAAGCCCACGTATATGTATCAAGTAGTTACCCGGCCGAGCTGATGAGAGAATCGGCCGGGTTACCCAAGTGATCTTGATGCAGGAGAAGAACGAGCCGAGTAACACAAGGTAAGGCCGAGTGATACGAAGCTTGCAGGAGAAGGAGAAGCCCAAGGTCAAACTATAGCTGCAGGCTAGAAGGAATCAGAGCAGAGCCAAGCACAAGAGACAAGGATGCACAGCGTCAGAAGGGCAGAAGGAGGTCACGGAGGTGACGGTCCTGGAGCCCGAGGCACGCAGGAGGGGGCCACTGGAACCTTGCCGTCGTTAGAAGGGCGACAGGGAAAGGAGGCCGTCGAACTACCAATTTGGGACAAGCATATTCCACGAATATGCTTGCCTCGTCAGCCCTAAGGGCACCCAAGGCGCTCCTTTATAAGGAGAGGCTTGGACCCTGAGGAAGGGATCGATTCTTTGAGCACCGTTAGGCTGGAGAGATTTATCTTGTCCCCCTGTATACAGCTCAAGGAGCACTTGTAATAGGGAAAGAGAGAAATAAAGATCATCATTTTGGCAGCTTGAGTGTAGAGGCAGTTGCATCTTCCCTCCCCAGATCCCACTAGCATCCATTGACCCCCTACTTTAGCCTACCCATGGCATCTGCCGTGCCACAACCACGACAGTTGGCGCCCACCGTGGGGCCAGCAGCGGTGCTAGCTGGAGTTGTGATCCGGACGGGAAACTTCATCAACACCGGCGAGCGCGTTGTTTCTGGCTTGGTCCAGAGATTTGGTCTCTGCGACTACGTCAGAGACAATGCAGGGAGCTTCAGGGGGAAAACCCCCCTGCGCAATGGGATCTTCATCGGCATGGGCGAGCACAGGGTCTACGTCGGCGTCGACATCACCGGCATTTATCCTCACCAGGTTGTTATTGCAGGAGAACCACCTCGAAGTGCGGCGAGCTGTCCATCAGGAGAGCGTCTTGCAGGCAGCGTCGAGGTAATGGTCGCAGCAGGAGCTCAAGCGGGAGCAGCGTTAGCCGGGTCAAGCAGAGAACCCGCCGCAGGCGCTCAGGGTCCGCCCAAGCAGATCACACTGCAAACCGCCGAGGTAATTCCGCCAGTGACGAACCAGGCCGAGCTGCATGACACCACCCCAAAGGCACCAAGGGTGAGAGGGCCACCTCTGGAAAGACCAGAGAACATTCTTCAGGCGACTATAGAAAACTTGACCACACCTGTAGCGCCGATACTTGATCCGGCAAATGCTCAGGCAGAGTTAGAAGAAACCAGGCAAAAGGTGCTGGTAGAGGCCAAAAAAGTATCAGCGCTGCGGGAATCCTTGAACAGGACCCTGAGAGAATATGCAAAAGCTAATAAGCTTGATATCGCGCCTGAGCGGGTGGACGAACTAAGGTTAAGAGGGAAGAACCTCATGAATGACATTAACAAAGAGCATGAAGCTCACAGAGCAGAGTCAGGTGATTTGGGTTTGCCGAGGTACAATACCCCGGCGAAAAACCTGAGAGCGGCAAATGCCGCAGCATTGGAATTAGAGGGGTTGACCGGGGAAGCTCGGCAGAAACAACAAGAAAGAGTGAATGAGCTGGTGCGCATCGCGAACCAGCAAAATGAGGAAATACTCAGAACTAACCCGGCAAGACCAGGGGCTTCGCGGATGGTTCATTCGGCGGGGGCAGCACCCGCTTTATCCGCGGCAGCGGCATCTTCACCCGGAAACAACGCTCGGAAAGAGAGAGCAGTAACCTCAGGGAAGAGGAACAAGCAAATTGTTCCATATGACCCGGCAACAGCTGGAAAGGCAAATGAGAACAGAGGCAATGCCAGCCGAGGTAACAGTGGGGAGAGAAACCACGGCCGTATGGAAAAGGACGGCGGCGGCCGAGGCAATGGGGATCTCGGCAGGAGAGAACCCACAAGAGATAATCATGAAAACCCAACCCCGGCCGAAGTAAGAAGAGAAGTGCCGCCCAACCCGCAACCAAGACACGAGCCTCGGCAGGAAAGAGAAGTGAGGCCAGCTCGCCACAATCAGATGAATGAAAGGTATAATGATGGATATTCCGAGGTGGAATACGCAAACCAGGGTGGAAACAATCATTATGGGATGCAGGACAGAATCCTGTACAGAGATCTGCCAGCGAATGATGCAAGAGTAAAGTTGGATCGGCTATACCGGTCCGAGTTGTTGGAAGAGCAAGGTCCACCAGGTCCGACATGTTTTGGACCACGGATCATGGGCGAACCACCAGTGCCGAATTTTCAGTTGGCAAGGGGCACAAAAACGTACAATGGAAGTACCAAGCCACAAGACTGGTTGATTGATTATGCCACCGCTGTGAAGATAGCGGGTGGTAACCTAAGATGGGCAGTGCGGTATGTCCCGCAGATGCTGGAAGGACCGGCCAGGGTATGGTTGAATAATCAACCAGCTGGCAGTATCAACTGCTGGTTAGATTTCGAAGAAATGTTTGTCAGCAACTTTACCAGCACATACAAGAGACCAAATAGACCACAACAGCTAGCCATGTGCAAGCAGAGGCCGAATGAAACGGATAGAGAGTTTTTAACTCGATGGTGTAACCTGAGAAACTCATGTGAGGGAGTTATCGAATCACAAGCAATCGCTTGGTTCGCGCAAGGCTGCCGTTATGCCAGTGTGTTGTGGCAGCGCCTGCAAAGAGATATGCCAACCACACTGGCAGAAACTATCAGAATAGCAGACTCCTATGCATTGGGCGACCCAACCCAACCAGAATTAATGTCGGCAGATCATCGTGAGCAACAGGACCAGTACGCGAGAGAATTGGCCGGGTCATCCAGGCGTGATTTCAGAGGAAGAAGAAGGGAAGAAAGGCCGGATTATATATATAATTCGGCCCAGGTGGCGGCGGTAGCACAAGAGCAGCCGAGTCACGGAGCAACTCAACGACAGAAAAACGGACCTCAACAGTGGACATCAAGAAATGACGGAAAAAGGCAATGGACCCCAGAGCAAAAGAAGCAATGGCAAGAGAGGCCGAAGTATACATTCGAATCCATGTTAGATCAGCCGTGCAAATTTCACACATCAAACCCGTCCAGACCAGCCAATCATACAACCCGCCAATGTGCCTGGATGAAAAATGCGATGGGGAATTCAGCAGGAGTTCAGGCTCCCCATCAGGTGCAACAGCAGCATCAGCCGCAATTAACTGGAGCAAATACACAACAACTGATGCTACCGCCCCCTCCCCCTAGGTATGATAACTCGGATCGGAGGGATGCAGTGCATCAAGTAATGAACCAGGGCCAGGACGGAAGGATGAATCCGGCAAATACTGGACGTAATGATTACAGGGAGCATCACTAGTCTTATTGTGTGTTCACAACAGAACAGCAGGACAAGCAAAGTGTGCAGCGCCGGCATATGGAAGTGAATGCGGTTGTGCCGGCGGTGCCAAGATACCAGCCATGGTCTGATCAGGAGGTGACCTGGAGCATGAAAGACCACCCCAGAATAATGCCGAACCCAGGATCATATGCACTTGTGTTGGATCCGACATTTGTTGGACCAAGTATCAATGTAAAATTTTCAAAAGTACTCATCGACAATGGGAGCAGTATCAACATCATGTACAAAGATACCATGCATAAACTCGGAATATCGCAGAATATGCTGCAATCCACAAGGACAATGTTCCATGGGATAGTGCCAGGGCTTTCATGTGAGCCCATCGGTAAGGTCCGAGTGGACGTGTTATTCGGTACGAGAGACAACTGCAGAGCAGAAAACTTGGAATTTGAAGTGGTGGATCTGGAAAGTTGTTATCATGCTCTACTCGGACGGCCCGCACTGGCCAAATTCATGAGCAGCTGTCATATAAGTTATCTAAAGATGAAGTTACCCGGGCCACAAGGGGTGATAACAGTTGCAGGGGATTACAAGAAGTCAATGGAGTGTGCTTTGGCCGGGTCAAATTTGGCCGAGTCATTGGTTATAGCAAGAGAAAAGAAAAGGATTCAGGAGGTAGCAGCCCTCGCTCAGTCAGCACAGTTAAACATGCCGGCACTGGCCAACCCTCATGGCAGTGTTTCTTTCCAGCCAACCAAAGAGACGAAGAAATTTCAGATTGATGAGCAATTCCCAGAGCGCACAGTTACTATTGGTGCAGGCCTTGACGCTAAATAGGAAGGCGAGCTCACCAACTTCCTCCGTGAGAATCGGGACATATTTGCATGGTCAACTCAAGATCTGCAAGGTGTTCCGAGGGAGTTGGCTGAGCACTCTTTGAACGTCAGGCCAGGAGCAAGGCCGGTGAAGCAACCTCTCCGCCGCTTCGCCGAAGACAGGAGAAAAGTAATAGGGGATGAAATAGCTCGGCTCCTCGCAGCCGGGTTCATCATGGAGGTGTTATATCCGGATTGGTTATCAAATCC
Organism: Avena sativa; assembly: GCA_916181665.1. Taxonomy (NCBI): domain Eukaryota; kingdom Viridiplantae; phylum Streptophyta; class Magnoliopsida; order Poales; family Poaceae; genus Avena; species Avena sativa. The sequence continues at coordinate 145,551,528 of OV702280.1, forward strand.
GGTGCTAGTAGAAAAGAAAAAAGATGACCCCAATGTAGCCATTGTGTGGCGAATGTGTATTGATTACACTAACCTGAACAAGGCATGTCCGAAAGATCCTTTTCCATTGCCTAGAATAGACCAAGTCATTGACTCGACCGCTGGCTGTGAGCTGTTATCATTTGTAGACGCGTATTCTGGTTTCCACCAGATACCGTTAAATCCGGCCGATCAAATACAGACTGCATTTATTACCCCATACGGGGCTTATTGTTATCGCACAATGCCATTCGGCCTGCGAAATGCAGGAGCAACATATCAAAGATGCATGCAAAAATGCCTACATGATCAGATAGGAAAAAATGTACAAGTGTATGTGGATGACGTAGTCATCAAAACTAAGGAGAGCAAAACCTTGCTAGAAGATATACGGCAGACTTTCGCGAACCTGAGGAGGTTCCGAATGAAACTTAATCCAGAGAAATGCACATTTGGCGTACCGGCAGGAAAACTACTCGGTTTCCTTGTGTCTAGCCGAGGTATCGAGGCTAATCCAACAAAGATAAGAGCAGTAGAAAGAATGGAATTGCCGAGATGTTTGAACGATGTACAAAAATTCACGGGCTGCCTGGCCTCGCTTAGTCGATTTGTATGTCGGCTAGGAGAAAAGGCACTGCCACTTTATCAACTGATGAGAAAGTCGGACAAATTCAGCTGGACTCCGCAGGCGGACCTGGCATTTCATGAGTTGAAAAAGATGCTAGTTACGGCACCCATTTTAGCTTCTCCATTATCGAAAGAACCAATGCTACTCTATGTAGCGGCTACCAATCGAGTAGTTAGTACTGTGGTTGTAGTGGAACGACTGGAAGATGGTAAGTCAGTTCAGAGGCAAGTGTATTATCTAAGTGAAGTATTATCCACTTCAAAGCAGAATTATCCGTACTATCAGAAGATGGCTTATGGAGTATATATGTCGGCAAAAAAGCTTAAGCATTACTTTGAAGAGCATCCCATCAAAGTAATATGTGAGGCACCCATAGCCGACATATTGAACAACAAAGATGCAAGTGGCCGAATAGCAAAATGGGCGATCGAGTTATCACCGTATGCTCCACAATTTGATAGAAGAGATGCAATCAAATCTCATGCTGTCGTCGACTTCCTCGTAGACTGGGCCGAGGTGCAGTATGAGCCACCATTGCCAGATCCAAATTACTAGACAATGCATTTTGATGGTTCCAAACTAAGGAATGGTTTGGGAGCAGGAATAGTGCTAACCTCGCCTAAAAAAGATCAATTGAAATATGTACTGCAAATACATTTTGCTGCGTCCAACAATGTAGCTGAATATGAAGCACTAGTCCATGGATTAAAAGTGGCAAAAGAAATTGGTATACGCCGAATCCTATGCTACGGTGACTCGGATCTAGTAGTACAGCAAGTATCGGGCAGTTGGGACGCATTAGATGCTAATATGGCTTTATACAGATTCCATGTGCAAAGGATCAGTGGATACTTTGAAGGATGTGAATTCTACCACATACCACGAGCAGAAAATGACGCTGCCGACACATTGTCAAAATTAGGATCAACTCGGCAGTCAATTCCACCAGGTATTGCCTTGGAGCACCTCAGGAAACCATCAATAAAACCATCACCAGAATCCGAATCAATCTTTATCCCAGCAAGTTCTGCAGAAAATCACACGCCAATGGAGGTAGATCCGCAGAAAGATTCGGAACCCCTAAAGAGGGGGACAGCCGAGGTAATAACAATCATGGAGAGAGCCGAGGTATATACGTCGGGAGAAAACATGGAGATAGACAGTAAGATCACTACAGAAAAAGTAACACCGATATGGGCGCAACCCATATTTTCTTACTTAAAAGACGCGATATTGCCGGGTAATGAGGTATTAGCTAGACAAACCGTAAGAAGAGCAAAAACCTATACAATCATAAACAATGAGTTATATAAGAGAAGCGTCACAAACGTATTACAGAAGTGCGTGAGTTCTACAGAAGGTCAGGAAATCCTTCTAGACATACACCAAGGAGAATGTGGGCACCATGCTTCATCTCGCGCTTTAGTAGCCAAGGCATTTAGGCATGGATTTTACTGGCCAACGGCGTTAAAAGAGGCGAAAGAACTAGTTAAGAAATGCAATGGATGTCAGAGATACGCAACCAGAATACACATGCCGTCGGCCGAGTTAAAAACAATACCCATTACTTGGCCATTTTCTGTATGGGGTCTAGATATGGTGGGACCGTTCAAGCCGGCGAGAGGAGGAATGACCCACATGTTGGTTATGGTAGACAAGTTCACAAAATGGATTGAAGTAAAACCGATTAAAAAGTGTGATGGGCTCATAGCAGTGAAATTTCTCAAGGACATTATCTTGAGATACGGGTACCCACATAGTATTATTACGGATAATGGCACAAACTTTGCAGAAGGAGCTTTCGCTAGATTTTGCCAAGAGAAGCACATAAGACTAGATATTGCCTCGGTGGCTCACCCAGCATCCAATGGACAAGTGGAAAGGTCTAATGGATTGGTGCTATCAGGAATAAAACCACGACTTGTTGAACCTTTGCAAAGGTCGGCAGGTTGTTGGATCGAAGAAATCCCAGCCGTGTTATGGAGCCTTCGGACTACTCCGAATAGATCAACAGGTTACACTCCATTCTTTCTGGTGTACGGGGCAGAGGCCGTACTCCCAGCCGACATAATATATGACTCGCCAAGAGTTGCTCAGTACACAACCTCAGAGACAAATGAGATAGCTCGGCAAGATGCCGTAGACCTATTGGAAGAAGCCAGAGAGTTGACATTATCACGATCGGCTATTTATCAACAAAACTTACGGCGGTATCACAGCAAGAAAGTGAATCCAAGAGTATTCAAAGAAGGAGATTTGGTCCTCCGGCTAGTGCAACGCACGGCCGGCATGCACAAATTGTCACCCCCATGGGAAGGACCATTTATTGTGAGCAAAGCATTGCACAACGATGCATATTATCTGATCGATGCTCAATACCCTGGAAAGAACAAGGCAGACAAAGCTGATGAAGAAACGAAGCGCCCCTGGAATGTGGCGTTACTTCGGCCATTCTACTCATAGCATTATATCTCAAGGTCAAAATCCAATGATGTATCTGAACCTCGGCACCCAGAGCAATGACTCAGGGACTGCCTTAGGATATATTGATTTCGTACTATGTATTCGAACCTCGGCACCCAGAGCAGTTACTCGGGGACTGCCATATGTTATGTTATTTCGTGTTATATGTATTCGAACCTCGGCACCCAGAGCAGTTACTCGGGGACTGCCATATGTTATGTTATTTCGTGTTATATGTTTTAACCTCGGCACCCAGAGCAGTTACTCGGGGACTGCCATATGTTATGTTATTACGTGTTATATGTTTTAACCTCGGCACCCAGAGCAGTTACTCGGGGACTGCCATATGTTATGATTATTTCATGTTATATGTTTTAACCTTGGCACCCAGAGCAGTTACTCGGGGACTGCCATATGTTATATTTATTTCTTTCGCGTTACGCGCTTGAACCTGGGTGCCCAGAGCAGTGACTCGGGGACTATCATATGATATATCAATTTCGTATTGATACTTAAAACTTCGGCAACTAAAGCAGCGACTCGGGGACTACCGTATGCTACCCCAAACTTATGCTGAACGCACTCATATCAGTTTTATACTACCTCTAAAATTTGATTTACATGAGGAAGTTTCGAACAATAAACAACGATCCAGCGATCGCTATATACTTCCACAACGAAGTAGTTAACTTATGTTCACAACAGATCAATATCATAGGTATTCAGCGCTCGTGCCTGGATAAGACCATAAAAAATAACAGCAAAGTTAAGCCCTAAAAGGTCAAGAAATTAAGGACCAGAGAAGCAAGAATTCGGACGAGCATCCACTTAACCAAATATCTCAACAATACATGGCAAAAGAAATTCAGATCACACAGCGATTTAACAAATTTTTTCGGCTACATCACACGCCCGGCATACCAGGGATCGGAAATAATTTAGGCGTTGTTCCTTGGAGAGGCAGCTACTTGCTCAGGTGCGGGGCACTCCGAGGTAGGAGGGACCTCGACTGAGGTTGCCTCACCATCCGCTGACCCAGGGGCACTCCGAGGTTGTTCAGGAGCATCAGTCCGTGCAGTAGAATGCCCGATACCTTTGGAAGAGGACCGCGCATCGCTGTTGCTGTCCGAGCTTGAGCTAGAGCTGTCAGATGCGGCCGAATCATTTTCGCCTTCCCCCTGCTCCGCTGAATCATCATCCGAGGCACCCTCAGCTGCAACCTCCTGATCCGGGTCTGGGAGGAAACTCGGCCCTTCATTCCAAGTGTGCACGTCGGCATACTCGACGAGTTGGAACGCCCGAGCTTGCCGAAGAGCAACAAAAGTGGGATCTTCAACCCAGCGGGAGCCAGTGCGCAAATTTCTCAGGATGTCCAAAGAGATATCTTCGTACCATGACATGATAACAGTAAGGGCCATGTCGGCACCAGCACGCCCAGCCGATTCTCTCCAAAGACTCAACTGCCTCTCAGATGCCATCAGCCTTGTCACCAATAACTCGATTTCGTTGATATCAGGAGTCCCCGAGGTATTCGGCCAGAGTACATGGTAAGCTCGGATAGCGGCCTGCACCAAGTCCCGACCCATAATTTTCATCGGACCAACTGCGGCACCAACGGCAACCAAGTAATCCTCCATGGAATATTCTGAATCAACAGTAACAGGTTCACCTCGGCGCGCACGAGCTGCAAGAACTGCTTTAGAACTCACGGGCTTGGCCTCGGGGAAATGATCTGCGCAAAGCACGAACGTGTCAAAGGGTAGCAGGGACAGAGAAGAAAAGTATAATTCGGCCATGGCAAGTAGCTTACGATGAATGTAGCTCATCATTATCTGAAGATCTTTGGCCCAGGCAGCCTTGCTCTTCTCAAAACGAGCAATTTCCTCGCTCAAACCACGGTTTTTAAGTTCGGCAGCTTCAAGGAGTTCTTTGTTCTTCTGCAGATCCAGAGTCAGCCGATTCTTTTCCTCGGAAAATTCTTGGTCAACCTTCTCTAGTTCGGATTTTTGAGAGAGCTTAAGGGTGTCCACCTCGGATCGCAGGCGAGCTATCTCATCGTCTTTTTCTTGTAGTTGCGCCGAATGAACCGCATTTTGTTCTAAAAAATGCAGCATCACGTCAGGCATGGGCATGCAATCTTGATGCAACACTGCGAAGTCTTGCAACTCGGCTTTACCACAGCCAAACGCAATAAGAAACCTTAGCATATATATTAAGAAGAAGAAGGAGTAAAATGGAAAGGAAGCTAACCTTCCAAGTTCTTGATCTTCTTTTCAAGGCGAATATTGAGGTTATTAATATTACCTATTCAACAAGAAGTAAGCCGGCATTCCGTGGACGAATACATGAGAAAATTGGGAATAAGGAAAAGGAACTATCGACATACCAGCTTTCTTTGCCACGGGCAGAACTTTCTCGTACTTCTCTTCCAGCTTGCGGTGAGAAAAAAGCAACCTCTGGAACTCGGCAGTCCGCCGGTCATGTGCAACCTGAGTAATGAGGCAAAATGATAAATCAACGAGTAAAAGCTAAATTAGATCCGAATCAAGCAAAGCTTAATTCGGCTCTAGGTGGCTGGATATTCAAAGCTAAACCAGATCCGAGTCATGAAGGACTTAACTCAGATCTAGGTGGCTGGATATTCAAAGCTAAATTAGATCCGAATCAAGCAAAGCTTAATTCGGCTCTACGTGGCTGGATATTCAAGGCTAAACCAGATCCGAGTCATGCAGGACTTAACTCGGATCCAGATGGCTGGATATTAAAAGCTAAACCAAGTCCGAATAAAACACAACTAAACTCCGAACTAAGATGGCCGGACTAACGAACCTTAGAAATAGATTTAAGTCAAACTTCCAAGTATACAACAAGTTATTTCCTTGCAAGTTTCGGGGACTAGAGCATATGGTAACATCTGGAGAATAATTTAAGACTCAGAGAAAAAACAATTACCTCATTCATCTTGTTGGTATCAATGATGAACTGGGCAGCATGGTCAAAACGGCCGCTGATGTCAGAAAGCTGAAAAGGCTGGTTTGTTGGATTACCCTCAAATTGATCAGCAGCATTCCAGTTATTGGCATACTCAACCAGCGCTCCAAGGCTGTTCCCACTAGCTGTCCGAGTTAAAACTTTACCCCGGGCAGGCGGTCCGACCACGGCAGTCGCAGGGCTCTTATGAAGAGCAAGCTGGCTGCCGGTGGCCGAGGTAACGGGGACTTTGGTAGGCGCAGCCCCCTTGCGCAGCACGTCGGCAATACTCGGCTGAGAAGAGCCGGCAAGACTTTTCTGAGAAGGAGTCTTGACAGCAATAACTTTTTTCGCCTTAGAAGAGGCATCAGCAGGAAGTGGCGCCTCCGAAGTGGGGACGGAGTCCTTAGGAGCAGCGGAGGATAAGGTCGCAGAGGGCGCCGGGATAACGACCTTTTCGACCGAGGTCGGGATGGCCGTAGAAACTGCCGGAGTAGATGGAGGCTCAGTAGTAGCGCTGGGGCCCATAGAAGGGGCGGCGGGCTCAACGAAAACTTCGGAGGGCCGGATCGGATCCAGGTCAATGGAAGGGGTCTCAGGGACATCGCGACGAACAGGCGACGTATTCGGAGCTGGAGGAGAAGCAGGACGAATAGGGCTAGGAATCCTGGTATCATCAGCGGGAGGAGGAGATGGCGGCCGAATCGGACGGCTAGTCATACTAGGACCGCCGGGTTTAACAGAAAGAGGAGCACTGCAAAAATAAGAAGGAAGATTTGTCAGTATGAGAAACAGAAAGAGAGAAACAAGAAATATAGGCAAAGGAACTTACCCGGCGACCCCAGGCATAGTCCTGCGCCTGGGAGGGTTCGGAGCGGATTTCTTCATTCGCTTCTTAGGAACCGCCTCCGAGGCACTAGCAGGAGCCCCGCGCTTCCCCGAGGTAACGGGAGGCCGGGAAGCAATAGGCTCGGCGTCGTGAACCTGACCGGCCGGATTAGCTGGGAAAGTAGAAGCCGGAAATGCATAAGAAATAGGCATGGCGGCAACTACCTCAAGAATTTGGACCTCGTCCGAATCACCTTCCTCCTCATGCGCTGAAGTTTTGCCGCGAGCTCGAGCCGGAGCAGGATCCGACTTAGGGACGAACTCCTCGGAGTCCGGCTCGCCAGTATCCGGGGTACTCCTGTCTGCGGGCCAAGGGAGCTGCAGAACTTCGGCGTCCTCGTTCTTCTGCTCTGCGAACCTCTGCAGGACAAGGAGAAAGAAAATCCTGTAAACCAGTTTCTAAAAACTGTGGAATAACAGAGCAATACTGATCAAGCTTACCTCGGGAGGCGGACGATCGCGGGTGAATGGTTTTAACCCCCAAGACCAATCCTCAGGCATCTCAGTCTTGAAGATAGCTCGCACGCGCTTATAAATAAGATAATTATCCAGCTCCACGGTCGAGACTCGGTTAGGGTCGAGGGGACCACTCATGTAGCACAGCTTGTGGGTCCGCTGCTGGAAGGGGCAGATCCGGCTACTAATAAAGTTTGCCATCAGATCTTCACCGCATAACCCGGCCCGGATCAACTCTTTTAGCCGAATCTCGAAGGCCTCGGCCAAGGCGTGAGTTTTCCTCGGATTGTAGAGCCAGTTCACTTTAGAGGGTGGGCCAATTGAGAATGGGGGGAGCCGAATCTTATCTTCCGCCCCTCTGTTCTTGACGTAGAAGAATGACTTGTGCCACTTCTTGCACGACTCCAACCCAGTGACGCGAGGGAACACGGATTTCCTCCGAGGTGTGATAGACGCCGCCCCACATTGGGTGAGCAACTTCTCGGAGGGGTGCAGAGATTTGTCAGGAACAACGTTGGAGCGGATCTGGAAGAACTTCGACCAGACATGCACTGACGGCCACAGGCCGAAGTAACCCTCCGAGGCGGAGATGAAAGCAGAAAGAGAAGCTATGGCGTTCGCAGGAAGGTGATGCGGCTGAAGGCCGAAGTAATCGAGGAATTCTCTAGCGAAATCACTAAGAGGAAGACCGAAGCCGCGGGCGAAGTGAGACATGAAAACCACATACTCGCCCTCTCTGATATCTGGAGAGGATTCGCTGCCGGGTAAACGGCAAGAAACCTCGGCGGGAATCCGTCGAGTCCGGATGAGCCATTCAATCTCACGGCGCGTGACTGAAGAGCCCTGCCACGAGCCTCGCTCGGGCCCGGAGCCAGCGTCGTCGTCCTCAACAAGAGCGCCGCTAAACGAACTAGACATATGTGCGCCGGAAAGATCGCCGGAGGAGAAACTGGCGGCGGAGGGGAGTTTTGAACTGCAAGGCCCCGTCGGAACTTTGCACGAAAACAATGGCGAAGAAACGGAGGAACCGTTGCCTAAGCGCGAAAACAAAGCCAATGAATCTAGGGAAAGATCGGGGCAAGACGTCCGGAAAGGACTCACCAGCGGCGGAGCCAAATCCGCAGAGCGCGGGCAAGAGGGGCAGAACGACGCGGCGGAATCCTCGCCGGCAGAGGCTCTGGCTGACGAGCGGCGGAGGAACTGCAGGAGAACGCGGCGGCGAAAGGAAGAAGAAGAACGGAGGCGAGCGATAAGGGGAAAGGTGAATCCCACGAGCGCAGTTTCCCTCTTTATAGTCAAGCCATGAACAGGGAAGTGGGATCGTGGGTGCGGCAGTTACCCGTGTAGATCGTGGGAGCAGCACGAACGCACGATGGTGAGTGGAGCCACACCAACGGCCACACACGAAGAAAGGTCGTCACAATCCCCAAGGGGAACGGCACACGAGGCGTCGCAGCGGCGGCGCAGCAGGTACAGGGTTCACTGTAGCTTGTCAGTAAGCACTGTAGAAGGACCTAAAAACTAGAAGAACAATGATGGGATGACACGTAGGACATGGCGTACGAGGGAAGGAACGAGGAAACCCCGGACGAGGCCATAACTCGGAAACAAGACTGATGAATATAATGAAGCTGATATAACCCGGCCAAAGCTATTGACAGGGCCACACCAGCTTCGGGGACTAATGTCGGGGGGTTAACCTCGGGTAGGTCAGAGACGGGGAAAGACAGAGGTACTATCCCCGTCTAGTTTCCGAGTTACGGTCCAAGTCGGCCGAATCATGGATATGTCGGCCGATGAACGGAGGCAAGAAGCCCACGTATATGTATCAAGTAGTTACCCGGCCGAGCTGATGAGAGAATCGGCCGGGTTACCCAAGTGATCTTGATGCAGGAGAAGAACGAGCCGAGTAACACAAGGTAAGGCCGAGTGATACGAAGCTTGCAGGAGAAGGAGAAGCCCAAGGTCAAACTATAGCTGCAGGCTAGAAGGAATCAGAGCAGAGCCAAGCACAAGAGACAAGGATGCACAGCGTCAGAAGGGCAGAAGGAGGTCACGGAGGTGACGGTCCTGGAGCTCGAGGCACGCAGGAGGGGGCCACTGGAACCTTGCCGTCGTTAGAAGGGCGACAGGGAAAGGAGGCCGCCGAACTACCAATTTGGGACAAGCATATTCCACGAATATGCTTGCCTCGTCAGCCCTAAGGGCACCCAAGGCGCTCCTTTATAAGGAGAGGCTTGGACCCTGAGGAAGGGATCGATTCTTTGAGCACCGTTAGGCTGGAGAGATTTATCTTGTCCCCCTGTATACAGCTCAAGGAGCACTTGTAATAGGGAAAGAGAGAAATAAAGATCATCACTTTGGCAGCTTGAGTGTAGAGACAGTTGCATCTTCCCTCCCCAGATCCCACTAGCATCCATTGATCCCCTACTTTAGCCTACCCATGGCATCTGCCGTGCCACAACCACGACACAACTGTTGCGCGATCGGCTCCCCTCGGGAGTGGAGGTGTCCAAGCGAAATGGGCCAGGGGACGGGCTGTGCCCATTATGTGGGGTCCCGGAAACGGGCACCCACATAATGTTCACCTGCCCGGCAGCTAGGTTTATTTGGAGCTTCATCAGGGATGCTCTGGGCCCGGACTGGCAGGCCCAGGACCTCGGTGAATTCCTCGAAACCCAAGCGAACCACGCAGGAAAGGGCCGCCGCCTTTTCTGGCTGTTGTTTGCTGCGCTGTCCTGGTCGCTTTGGAACATCCGGAATAAGATGGTTATTGAGAAGATTCTTCCCCGGCATGCCTCTGACTCAGTTTTTCACTTTCTGGCCTCCCTGTAGCTCTGGTACCCGTTGTGTAGGCAGCGGGACAAGACGAGGCTTGACGCGACTCTCCAGCACCTCCTGGCGGCGGCGCGGCGGCTCCCCCCATAGCCAGGCGTAGCCTCTCCGTCTGCCGGCTTCCCTTCGCGTCGCGAGTTGGTCGCGCTTTTTTGTCTTTGTTGGGCCGTCTTGTGCTATGGCCCCAGCATCTGTTGATTTTGTGGTTTTGTGGACCCTTGTAACTCGTTGTGGACATTTGCTTTATTTATAAAGCGGGGCGAAAGCCTATTTCGAGATTTAAACAAGCTGGCCAGTTTTGCACTGAGAGAATTGATTCACCAGGCTGTGTGCTAGCTTAGAAAGGCGACGTCTCTGCTTTTGTTTCTAAAATGTTTGGCACCTTGTGGATTGCCCTGACATAAATCCGTCTATGTTTTTATGTTCAAATCCCTCAAGCTCTGATGCTTCTATGCATGTATGCGCACACACTCACGCGTGTTCTTCTACACGCCCGCGCCGATCTCGCTATTCTCCGTCAGCATGCGTGTGCGCCATGTGTTCCCACCTCTGTATCTGAAATTATCCAGTCCGCCCAGGTGTTCCCCCGATGCAGAAACTCACCTCCTCTTTGTCTCGGTCAAAGAAGCTTTCCAAAAAATCCAACCTCGCTCGATTTCATGCTCTGAGGGCTTCGCAATCTTCTTCCAAAGTTCGTCCAGCTTCACTGTCACTGTACGCATAGTGCATATTACAGTACCACGTTTTTCTGGGCTTTCAATTGAAAATAAATTCAATCTGTCTGAAAAATGAAATATGTTCTGAATTTAGAAAATTGTGTACAAAATAATATGACTTATGTTCTCCTTTGTGAACAATTAAATTTTTGCCAAATAAATAAATGTTTTTCCTAACTAAGTAACTATTCTTAAAATTCTTAACTCTGGTTTCACAAATGCTTATGTGCATATAGCTTTTTATATGTAAACCCAAAACTAGTGTTTAATATATGTTATCTTGTCCCAAAAATACGAGTATTAATAATATGCCATTAAAGATTATTGTTTTGGACAATTAAAATTTCGAAATTAATTAAATGTCAAAAATGCATTTTTCTTAATAAATTTATAACTTTAATTTTGTAAATCGGAATTCGATAAATAATATGTCTAAATCGATCAGCGCGACGAGCCCGTTCCAACTACTCTTTCCATACTTGCAATTGCATCATGCATCATAGAGAACTTGAAAAATCAGAACTGTTTATGTAAGGAAAACCTGATTAAAATTGGGAAATTATTATTCTCGTTGGTAATGCCTCACTAATGTTGTATCATTAATGTGCTATGATCATGATACCTTCTCAACATAGTTTGCATCATTAACTTGCCATGTCATGCATCATATCATGATCATGCTGATTCTTTCGCATTAGTTATAATTATGCATCGCTTGTTCTTTTAGTGTTTTGCTTCTTTCCGGATAGCATGATGAGATGTGTGAGATTCGACAAGTTCTTCGGATATGAACCTTCGACAATGTTTTTCAGGCGAGCAATCTCCCCCTTTCTACCTATCTTACTTTTATAGTATTTATTCCCTCTTGTTGATCTATTGCTATCTGAGTTGCGATGCTATAGATTCCGTACCCCGTTATACTTCCTTGTAGCCCTTATATTGCCATGGACACATCCTATTACCTGTTGTTTGGTAGATAGTCGGCCTTGCGAGTCGTAGTTGCTTGCGCAGGTGATGTGTCGCGTCGTCGATCTTCCACAATTGTTGGAGTAATGCCTTATGCTTAATGTTGGAGATGATCATGGCTTTAATTATCGTTTAATAACTAAAATTGAAGTAGGTAAATAATGCAGAGGCACAGGTGGGCAATAGATGTTATTTGGTTTTTAACCGTGCACTTGTGTCCCGTAGGACCCCGAGTACTTGATACCTGTTCTTTGAATATTCGCACTATTCGCATGTGGGACCATGAATCCCCCTAAACCTAGCTTGAGTCATTCCTGAGGGCCACAAACTAGTTTGGGGCTTTATTACTATCCTGTACTTATACCATGCTTTACTGCTTTATTTACGATTGCGCGTGGAGCGCCTGTACTGTTTAGGAACAAATGTGGAATGTTTCCGCGGTATCGACATGCCCAGTCACACTTTCGGGTTCCCAGTCGTTTACAGCCATTGACACAAACCTCTGGGTCCGTCTCGGAGCCGGCCAACTTCGTCGCGGGTTGCTTAGTGGGGTGGCTTCCTGAAATCAAATATGAATCTTGCGAATGTTCTGTCATGATGCCTCGTTGGGTTTTCATTTGGTTTTTTCCGAGGTTGATCGTGCGTGTGTTGCTATTTGTGCCCTCTTGCAAGGTAAAACTTTCTGAAAGCCGTGTCCGCGGTTATGGACGACTTGGAGCACAGTATCTCGATCATAGACAACTATAACTAAAATAATGCTATATATTTGACTTTATAATGACTAGTCATCAGCTTCACTACCACGGAATGACTAAATAAAAGTACCAACAACTGCTGGTTCTGGGATGCCTCATGCTATATGTATCTGACTAGTAAGTATTGCAACTACAATGGAATGGTTAACTAAAACTGCCCATTGTTTATAATATCAGGATGACTCATGTTATCTATATTTGACTAGTAATTGCTGCAACTATAATAGAATGAATAAAACTGCCAACTGTGTGAGTTCCTCGGTTGACTTCCTCGTTTGGTCTCGAGGGGGAAATACCATGATGGGTATGCTTGGTGATAGTTTCAGGTTGGATCTGAATAGGTCTTTCTTATCCCTATCTGATAGCCTCCAGTGGTATTGAGTCTCTATAGGTTGTTTAGTGCATGTTGTGCTGCCGCTTCAGTCCACCATACCTATGTAGGCGAGGACCGCCGAATTCTAGTCTCGCCGTGTACTGGCCTCAGTACTGACCGCTCTCTTTTTCCTTTGCCCATTGTTGGCACCCCTTTTGTTTAAGCAGGTTTTGAGATCGACGTCATTAGCAGGGTTACCCCTCCGGCTTGGCCTAGGCAGGGTTATGGACGCCATTGGTTATTCTTCAGGGCTCTTAGCCTAATTTGCATCTTGTCCGTACTCGGACGCTGTATCGTTTTCAAGGTGATTTGGATCTTTGTACTGTATATTGTATTCTTGACTCGATGAGTCGCTATTGTATATATCTGTTTTATGGGTTCCATCGAGGACTATTGTGTAATGATATTACTTCGTTTTCCACCCGCACGCAAGTGCATGGTGGTCACCTTTGAATCGTTTCTATGCGGGTTTGGCGAGAATCGCTAAAACTTGCATAGGGCCGATTCTGAGGGTGTTACACATAGCCATTAGCTTGTACTTGAGATATCCTTGTGATTCGATGACCACTGTAAGAATAATTGATTTTAATTTAAGTATTTTGCACAATGTTTTCTATCCTTGATCTTATTGTTATGAGTGAGTAGTTCTCACGGGCTACTGGTCAGGGTGAAACCTCGCAATGATTATGTGCATTTAATTTATGGGAGTATTGTGTATTGATTGAATCGAGATTTGTATCTTTGTTTCTTTGCCTCTTGTCTCGATCTATGGACTTGTAGGTACCCAAGATCTGTTAGATTGATAAAGGCTTGAGGTGAGATACTTGGTGAGCGACGATCTCGTAGGAAACCTAGTGATAGAAATGGGAGTACGGTTTTTGTTTAGCGATCTATTTGGGAACAACAACATCACTTTTTAAGGCTTTGATTTATGTTTTCACTTAATAATTGTTGTAGCCCGGTATTTCGTGGTATAATGGTTGGATCAAAATACTATTGCTATCCTTGTGACTCGCAGGGGCTCTAGTATATCAGGATGTGTTGCCCACAAATTTTATCTTTATTAAATCATTACACGTAAATATGCATATTATTATCTTTATCCCATATGATGTGCAGCTACATGTGAATCTTCAACCCTGGCCTATCTCCATCCATTGCAAAAAACGACCTTCTAAAGTAAACTAAAAAGGTTCAATAAACGAAGGTAAAATGAACAAACAAGCCTTGTAGACGTGTCTCGTTTAATTTCCATTTAGCATTGTTTCCCCATGTTCGATTAAAAATAAGTCCACTAGGGAAAAAGCTACTATACTGCATCCATAAATCTGGATCGAAGGTATCAATCCGTTTTTTGGTGCCATTGCGGGGAAGCAATTCGCTATCCTAGTGAGGTCATTTGGGACCTTGTTTTTAGTTTTACATTTGTTTGTAGTTTATTTCTTGTTATTAGTTTACCTTTTGTTATCTACTGAAAACCCAAAAAATAGTTACTTGTTTATTTATGAAATTAAGGCTAACCTTTTGAGTTTGGTTCAATAGAACCAATTTAGAGGTTCATCCGCTGAGGAACCAGGTTTGCACTTAAATACTTTTACTAAGATCCGCGACATGATGCGCATTAAAGATGTTGACCCAAATGCGCTTAAACTACGTTTATTCCCTTCCTCTTTAAGAGGAAATGCTAAGGAATGGTTGCTAGCTTTTCCTAAAGGCACTATTACATCTTGAGAGGAATGTACCAATCTTTTAATGACTAAATTTTTCCCTAGCTTTAGATAAGAAGGAATGTACCAATCTTTTAATGACTGGTTGCAGCTAAACTATATTTATTACCAACTTTAGACAAGAAGATCGCGAGCCACTAGCTTTGCTTGGGAAAGGATGAAAGAAGCCGTAATAAACTGTCCTAGTCATGGGATGGAATAATGGCTTATAATACATTTATTTTATAATATCCTTAACCCAATATCTAAGTGTATGCAAGATACATAGCAGAAGGAAACATCATGGGAAAGAAAGTGAGTATTGCAAAAAAAAAAAAATTATTGATATGCAAAATAACCATGCCCAATGTCATATAGAAAGATCCTCAAAGAGAGTGAATTCAATCACTGAGGAACATGATGAAGAGCTTACTGCAAAGGTAGTATTGTGAATGGTAAGGAAGATACCCAAATTAATGCTATCTCTACCAATGCTAATTAAGTAAACTTTATAGCTCGTAATCCTTATAATCCTGCTTGGAAGAGTCAAATCTTTGGCTCAAATGTTCAAAATAATATCCTAATCCTGCAGGTGCTCCACATAATAACAATTATGATAATCATAATGAGCCAATCATGGCAATCTCTCTTTTGAAAATACTATTAGAACTTTCATGTAACCTCAAACTGAGCAAAATAATATGCTTATTAAAATCACGAACCATGAGAATATTATTGAAAAATTATCTAACCAAACCGTTGCAATTAGAAATAATGTACAGGCTCTAAAGGAAAGAACCAATACTAAAGGAAAGAACCAAGACTGTGGAGGCACAACTGGGCAAAGTAGCTGAGAGCCAAGCTCTCATACTTGCAAAATCTGTTGGAAAGCCCGAGCCAAAACTGGTGGAATACCTCAAGACGACGAGGAAGGAAAATAAAGATGAGAATCCCGAAGATCTAGATTATAGCAATGCGCCATCACCGGATTGTACCATGAAAGATCTAATGAAGATGATCACCGTAAAGTATCTAGGTATGGAACAAGGTAATGATGCTACATACCAATAATTTATAAAAAGTAGTATATAAAGTTAGTGTGCTAGAGATGGAACATAAGAAACTAGCTTATAAGCTCCCAACTAAGATAAATGATATTTTTGAGCCCAGTATTAAAATTAAGATAGGAATTAATGAGATAGCCACCCTTTGTGATATTGGTGCAAGTGTTTCAACAATATGTAAGAGTCTATTTGATAAACTAAACTTAGGGCCATTTTTAACTACTAAATGAGACTCCATCTTACTGATTCAACCTATAAACAAACTGTTGGGATAAAAAACATAGTTAGATGTCCTACTCTTATTAATCTTGTTATAGTCGACATGTTTGAAGATCCTATAGCACCTATAATTTTAGGTAGGTCATTCCTAAGAACTATAATAAAGTTTTGATTAATCTACATGAAGAAAACGTGAGAATAGCGCTACCATCTAGAGATTTTTTTATAGTCCACTTTTTTTAGAAAGAAGAAGGCCAAGCCTAATGATGATGGTGTAATCACTTTAAATGCTAATTACTTTGAAGTGGGTGTTCCACTTGCAAAGCCTAAATAATCATCATCTCGGTCAAGCTAATTGATCTTAACTAGAAGCGCTTAATGCAAGGCAAACCATGTGAAATATTCATTTTATTTCCTGTGTTAGTTTAGTTTAGTTTTATTTTGATTATGAGTGTTCAAGAATGTCCAGAAGAAGAAATCAAGATAATTCTTGATCTATTTACTAACACATGGCAAGGCATTGCAGTTTTATAAAAATTATTTGCTGTTATTCTTTTGTTGCTTTGATATGCAAAGACATATGAAGCTACTGACTTAAATTCTTTAGGTTTTTGAAGTTGTCGACCCAGACACTCGGGGGATATTTGATGATTTGCCACGTTTTACATAGATCCTTGATAATTTGCCCCGTATTAGTTGACCTTTGATCATTTGCCCCAGATTAGACCGATTGTTTGATGATTTGCCTTTTTTCCACTTCTACTGTATTACTAATGTATTATATCTAAAAGTAAATCCACAAATACCACCAAAATACCCGTGTGCCAAACTTGCCGTTAATTTGGCTTGACCAAATCTCTATCTGACCGGACCGAACCATATCAGCTATAGATGAATCAGTTGGATTGAGCCCCATTCATATAGACAGAGCCGCCTCCGGCGACGCCGCCAACAGGAGAACGGGCGGCGAGGCCCTCTTCTAGGCGACGAATTAACAACACAGGCCGTCGGCGATGTTCCTCTGCCGGCCTGCCGCACCTGCGTGGAGGACACATTAGGGCCACGGGAACAAGGGCAACGGTAAGCCGACGACTCCGGCTATCACAAGGCGTAGCAAATCCAAGGATCCGATAATAATCCATGTAGTTTTCTCAATGCTCCTTAAAATTTCGTTTTCAATTTTGATCTCACTTTCCCTCGTATGTACGTTGCAGATTTCGTAGCCACCGGGATCATCTTCTTGAACTAAGGTTCCAATGATGCAGGACAATAGTGGTGCGGCCCTGGAGTCAACGACTGCTGCTGTTGCCCAAGATGGGTGAGGATTTTCTCCTCCCCTCCATCGTCATATTTCGCCTGATCCCTGCTCACTTATGTCTCTTCACAAATTGAAAATTGTTAGTTTGTTTTTGAATAGAGTCATTGATTGGTCCAAGATTGAGATAGCACCTGCAAACGAAGATGAAATTGATGTTCCTATAGCAGAAGAGAACATGTGCTCGAGCCTTGGAATTAATGCTAAATTTGGGCATCCATGTGCTAAAGCTGGAGCAGATAATGAAGCCTCCATTGCAAATATTAATGCTTGCTGATGTGGCTCTTCCCGTGCCTGATCACATGCCTGAAGAAAATCACTTTTGGTACGACAGAGAGCATCCTGTCATAGACGAAGGTTCCTTGTTTCCTTCGATGTAAGAGTTTAGGATGTTGTTGAGAACATTTGCTATTCAAGGCAAGTTTGACATTAAGATACAAGATAGTGACACTACCAGATATGTAGGCCGTTGTAAAGGAAACATATGTTCTTGGAGAATAACGGCTAGGACAATAGAAGATGGAAAAACAGTCAGGGTATTAACTTATCTAACATCAATCTTGGATTTGTTGTTTGTTGCAACTATTTAAAGTTACTTGGAACTAATGGTTGGTATGGTGTTTAATTTTCTGCAGGTTAACAAAATAGTAAATCCTCATAATTGTTCATCCACCGCTGAAGTGATCTCAAGCATGGCAGACCAAGCATGGGTGGCAGAAAAGGCAATTGGCATACTTCAGACTGAACCAAACATTGGTGCCGGTGAGCTGCAACAAAAGTTAAAAGATGAGTACGATGTTACTACTGGGTATCACACTGTTTGGAGGGCCAAAGAAAGGGCCATGGATAAATTATATGGTACCTGGGGACAAAGCTTCCAAAATCTATTGAACTTCAAAGCTGAGATTCAGAAGAGATCTCCGGGTAGCATCGTAGAGGTTGATGTGAAGAGTGAAGGAGGTAAAGCATATTTCTGCAGATTTTTTATGGCACTCAAGCCATGCATTGACGGCTTTTTTAATGGTTGTAGACCATATGTTAGTATAGATTCCACCTTTATGAACGGAAAATGGAATGGTCAGTTAGCAGCATGTACATCACTAGATGGACATAATTGGATGTTTCCTTTAGCATTTGGATTCTTTGGTTCAGAGACCGAGGATAACTGGACTTGGTTTATGCAACAATTGCATAGGGCAATAAGACATCTTCAAAATCTAGCTATCTGTACTTATGCATGCAAAGGTTAGAAAATGCAGTCAACAAAGTTTTTCCTCAATCCGAGCAAAGGGAATGTTTTAGGCATCTAATGGCAAACTTCAAAAAAAAGTTTCATGGAGAGGTTTTTGGTCGCATGTGGCCAGCAGCCAAGGCATATCGTGTAGAAACATTTAACTACCATATGGCCAAAGTATTTGAAGCTGAACCTGCGGTTGGTACCTACTTGAGTACTTATCATAACTTGAAGTGGATGCGATGTGACTTCAACATGGAAATAAAGTGTGATTACATCCACAATAATCTTGCTGAGAGCTTCAATAGCTAGATAAGAGGAATGAAGGACCTTCCCCGGATGAGATAGCCGACTCACTAAGAGAGAAAATCATGAAGCTTTTTCATAGGCGGAGAGAGGTTGGGAAAATGTTTTGTGGAATTATACTACCTGCTATCATTCAACAAATAAATAATAGGACTAGAGAACTTGGTCATTTAGATGTTGGAAGATCAACTAGAGAAAGTTGTGAGGTCAAGGACACCAACAAAAATAATCTTAGGCATGTTGTGAAGATAGGCAGCCGTGAGTGCACTTGCCTAGAATGGCAGCACACTGGAAAGCCTTGTGATCATGCACTTGCATTCCTTATAGGGACCGCACAAGTAAATTTCCATCCATATGTGCATAAGTACTACTCTGTGAGTATGTTCCAGGCTGCCTATGCTGGAGAGATTGAACCCATCACAGACAAATCTCAGTGGCCTCAAGTTACTCTAGAATTTGAGATGGTGCCACCGATTTCAAAGAGACCCGTTGGGAGACAGAGAAAACTGAGAATCAAAGGTTGCCTTGAAGATGGTGGTGGTGGGAGGAAAGGGAAGAAAAAGATAGATGGCAAAGGAAAGGAACAAGAAGATGGTGGCAAAGAGAAGGAACAAGAAGATGGTGGCAAAAAGAAAGAACAAGAGAAAAAGAGATTTGGCACCACAAATAGATGCAAAAAATGTGGTGAGTTGGGGCATAGGAAAACAAATTGTCCAGAAAATGGACCTAGAGAAAGGTAACTTTTCTATTGTTGTATAAGTATCACATATATATATATTAATATCTCATTTCTAATGTCTCATGTATTGAAGCAGAAAGAGAAAGTCACGGAGGGTTCCTGAAGATGAGGATCTACTTTCTAGAGAGGTGATTGCTCAAGAGATAGTTCCAGCTACTATTGGGACACCTAGAAGAACATAACTCACGATGCCTCCTAGCCTTCAGAATAGCCCTGTACATGTTACAAGGAGGTAGTTCTTGCTGTTGTGAACTGCACACTTGAGTCAATTTTAAAAAAAACCTATTTTTCTAATCTTTGATGTGTAAACTGCAGGAAACTTGCTATGACCTTAGCTGAAGATGATGCATCGCAACCATTGTGTCAACTAGTGCATCTCCAGCAAGACCTACTTTTGACATGCCTTCAAGTTCTAAAGCATGCAAGAAAAAGTTGATCCCAAGGAGGATGAAGCTCTAATTTAATTGTACTGAGATCATATTTTACTTCATTAGTTTGGTCGATTTATACTTGGAACCATCTTTATGTGATTCATCAGAATTTTTGGTGATATCAATTCCAAAGTGATTTATTCTATCAATTGCATGTCTTAAGTTGGTATATTCTGTCATTTTCTGTTTATGAAGTTAGTACCTGCTATCAGTTTCATCGAACTGCTACAGATATGCATGTATTATCTTCAAAAAATCATTCAAATGCTACAGGCAGGAAAGTTGCATATATTTTCTCATAATGATCCTTGACATGGCTGCACGTTGCAAATTTAGTACTTCATTCATCTCACAAAATAAGATGGTACTTCACAGGTTGTATACAACTCTTACTATAGAGTATTCATTCTGTCATTTCTCTTACAGACATACAAATCATACAAGCATACAGCTAGAGGTTACAAAATAATGAAAATCTTCACAGCAGATGGCTACACGTAGTTCTACTTTTGTCTTCCTGTGTGTCTTCGACTTGAAGTTGCGCCTGATTCTATCTCCAGTAAGTACACAGAAGGGTGTGAACAAACTGATAGCTGATGATCAGTAATATTTACACTCTTTTTTTGTCCTTCCAGCTGCCTAGATTCAAGTACATACAACAGTCAAATCACTCAGTTTTTCCCTTCATTGCCTAAGCTTATGAGCACGAGCACATAATCTTCAGTGACCGGAACGAAACCTACGGGAAAGCCAACAAATAAAGCTTTGGTTAGGTTGGATAAGGTCGAAATTGATACACAAATCGTGAGATTAATGGGATAAAAGGTCACCTTGGAGCCATATTTTCCGCGCCCGCGGTCGCCGGAGTCGCTACCGACGGCGTCTCTTCACTTTTCCTGTGGAGCTGTCGGGAAGTGGAGCTGCACTGCCGGCCAGTGCAAGGTCGTGGACGACCAGGGATTCACCATCGGAGGGCCGTGTCTTCCTAGGTCGGCGGCTCGTGGTCCGCCCGTCGTCGCCAGTGGCGTTCCTCCCCGCCACATCACCTCAGCCTGTGCCTCGCGAACATGACGGCGGCGGCTGGCTGTGCCTCACGAACTGATATGGTTCGGTCCGGTCCGGTCAGACACTAGATTGGGTCAAGCCAAAATAACGATAAGTTTGGCACACAAGTATTTTGTGGTATTTGTGGATTTATTTTTGGATATAAAACATTAATAATACAGTAAAAGTAGGAAAAAGGTAAATTATTAAACAATCGGTCTAATCTGGGATAAATGATCAAAGGCCAACTAATACATGGCAAATTATCAAGGATGAATGTAAAACGTGGCAAATCGTCAAATATTACGATACTCGGCAGCCAAACCCCATGACGGTAGCGAAACCCCACGACGCGCAACGGAAACGGAAAGGCTGCTTCCCTTGCCTGTCCGCGCCCGTACGGCTCTTGCCTCTGCCTCGATGGCTTCCACGGCGACGGCCAGGGCCGGTCATGAGATTTCGAGGACCCGGGGCGAATCTAGAATTTGGGGCCCTAGAAGCACCAAATTGGTAAAATAGTGTATATGTAATATGTATATATTGGATGCCACTACTAACATTTATAGTGTATACAAAAGCCCTTTGATACAAAATAATATACAAACATTGTTTTAACAATAATTCTAACATTTAGATATCCAAAGTTATGCATGATGGTGCACCAGTATAAATCATATAGTTTACAATACTTATAACTGCATTGTTGTGGTTGCGGTGGGCACAATGGTCTTCTCTCTTCTCTTAACAACTCGGTTTCTAGCTCACGTGCAAGAATGGTCGAATGGCGTCGCACACAACTAAGAGTATATGGACTTGTAGACTCGTATCGCGCTATGGCCTTGCACTTTTGCGCTTGTAAACGATCAAACAAATCAACACATGGTGGAAACAAAATTGGCATTTTCCTTTGTCAGACTTTTTGTCCATGGTAGAACCCACCGGTCCCATTTGTTATAAGTTAATTGCCACTCCTTAAATAACTGTTGAAAATAAGTTTACATGGGACCATCATCCATGGCAGATTAACTTGCCAAGTAAGATGTCCTACTCCAAGTCTATGTGCTTATTTATTTGACTCTCCATTCTCATGTCTCAACGTGATATCTTCAATTTCCGCGGTTGCCAAATCGATGTAGCGTGTGATGTGACCTACATAGATCAGTGATAGGCCTTAACTCACTTAATCCTTTCATAGCTAATTTAAGGAAGAAAAGACTAAATCAAAGAAAAAAAAGCCCAAAGCAAACGAAAAAGGCCCAAGTTCCAAGTCCAATGAGAAAGAAACATAACGCTTCATCCTGGTATACATCCCACGACGGAAAAACACTCAGGACCTGTTGCAATGGTGCCGCTACAGGAGCTCAGTAGACACTCAAACTATCTAGGACTTGGGCCCCCCTTGGTTCCGGGGGCCCGGGGTGGCTGCCCCTCTAGCCCTGCCCCAGGGCCGGCCCTGGCGACGGCGGCCCCGGTGCCGGTGGTGATGGTGACGAACGACGATGGCATCGACGCGCCGGGGCTCCGCTTCCTCGTCGACCAGCTCGTCGCCCAGGGACGCTACCGCGTCCTCGTCTGCGCGCCCGACACGTCAGTCCTCCCCCCCTTCCCCTAACCCTCCCCTATCGTGATCCCCGTCCCTCGCCCCCATCCGTCCCGTTTCTTGTTTACCTGTTCCTTTGCGAAGATCGAAGATTCTGCGGTGGGAACACGTGACTACGCGCTGGTTGTGAATGGGGATTTCCGGGGAAGAATGTTTTAGGAGAGAAAAAAAGGAAGATGGAAGAATTTTGGATGGGAAGTGTTATTTCCCCTTCCACTATTTTGCATTCTCGCCTGATAAGAGAAAGCATGTAAACGGTGACATGTTTTATCGTTATCTTTGTAGTAAAATCCTGTTCATGCAGCAAACGATGCTGCAGTTTTCTTTAGTATATTATAGAGAAAACCGCACCAGCGGTTCTAATTCTTCACGGTACTTTCAGTTTAGTTCTAAATCTATAAAATTGCACATATAAGTCATAAATCTTTTCTAAGTGATTCATTCGAGATCCTATTTTGCTCTAACTGTTTTGACTTGTCTACGTGGCATATTGACCACTGCCACGTCAGCAGTATGGGTCCAACAAAGGTATTAGCTGGACATAATTTTTTTTAAAGGCCCCTGGTTTCTATTTGTGTTTGTTTTAGGCGCAAATTTTGTGGCGCGTGTATTAAAGAGAGATTTGGAGAAAAAAGAAAAAACCTTCCCAAATTGACTTGCATACACGTAATTAAATCCCCTTTTAATTAATCTCTGTTGTTAGTGTCCGTCGCCTTCTCGCTCCCATCCTCTAGCATGACATCTCTCTTCCATGGGCGTTGCATGCAGATACCCAGGCCGCCGTGCTCATGAAGCTCGCCCAATATATTTGGAATCACTCAGGTGCCATTCTCGTCCGGACACATGCCATAGACACAACACGTCATGCCCGTGAATGTTCATGCGATGAACGGCACCATCAATCCATAGCACGGCTTCATCTTTCCTGTTACCTTCGCACATGAAGATGGCGAAGAAAAGGAGGCCGAGCACTTGAAGCAGAGCGCCCTGCCGCACTCGCTCTCAGCCGTACCATGCTCGCCCAGGAGGAACAGAAGCTTCACACGGAAGGTGGCGATCACATCCGAGTTGGGGAAGCTCTGTGCGCACGGTCGATGGAGGCAAGCAGACGTCTTTGGCTACGTCGAGGTATCCATGTACGCCCTCGGTGATGGAGTTGCATCCCGCAACCCCTCTTCTTCAACCTCTCAACCCCTCTCTAATCTCTCACACAAGAGCACACGCAAGATATCAGAGAATACACACGCACACACTCATGACCAAGGAAGATGAACACAAAGGCTTTGCCCAAAACACTCTCCCTTGGCAGCTACGAAGACTACATTTTTCTCTATGCCCGTAGGCCTCTGTTTCTCATTCATTTGCTTAGCTTAAAGAAAGAAGTCCACATAACCCCCCTACCTATTGGGTTTGGGTCACTAACCCCCCATAGCTATTAACTGGATCATTTAACCCCCCTATCTACACTAAACCGGACAAATTACCCCCTCGAGTGGTGATGAGCAGTTTACTGGACGGTTTTTCCATGGTGGACAACGGTTTTGGCCACGTTGGAGCCAGGTCAGCTGATTGCTGTGTACCCTGGAGTATCCATTGGGTGCATCCTGGAGGATGCAGCCGGACGGCCACCTCCAGCAGCATACCACCGAGCAGGTCTGCTGCTGCTAGAGCAGCTCCTCCTGGAAGCGGGCACCAGAGGAGGCAGGAACTGCACCTCCGCTTGCATCTGCATGCATTCCCATTCATCAGCCAATCAATCAGCAACCAATTTATTCCAATGTGAAGGGATTGTGCCCATAACTGAAGCTACTTGATCCCTGCGTCTTGTCACAATTATAGCACTACCCGAGCAAGCATAGCATAGCAATGATCTTAGACCATCCCACTTCCCACATCAAGCACATGCCCATCAGCAACTATATGCCCGGTATCAAGCACCTTTCCAGTAGCAAACCATATTACCAAGATGTAACAGCACAACATCAGTAGGTACACACCATGTGTCAAAAAGTTCAGGAAAAAATACCACAACCAATTTTAATAGGAACGGAATCATGATTCAATCTTCTAGAAATATTCATAATTTAGACATAAAAAATGTGACCATGATCATTATTACAGAGAATGTATTGCCAATCAGTAGTCTTTTGGTTTTGCAACTTAGTTCAACGTCAGTAGCATTGGATGCAGTCGTTTGATTCAGCGCTACACCTGTGAAAGACATTGGATGCAGGCATGCAACAAAACATTGGATAAGGTACAGAACAATTTACCATAAGAAAGACATTGCATGCAGCACGCAATAGTTAGATTTAGTCCTACACCTCCGAGTGATATCAGTAGCGCAGCTAATTTACTGTCAAGTAGCTGGAGTGAGCAGCTGAAACAGCTCTGTGGCGGGCACTCTGAGTGCAGGAGCATGAGCGACGCCGGGGCCGGGGCTGCTCCGGTGGCAAGGGAGGCGATACGCGGGGGTATCAGCGACAGGCGGAGGCGGCAACCAGCAGTGGGAGCTTTGAGCAACTGTGTCAGCGGCGAGCAGTCTGGCTGGGCCTGCCGAATCTTTGTCAGGTTGTGAGTCAGAGAAAGCAGAAGGAGCTGAACCATCGTCTTTCCACCTGGTCTGGTCCTAGCTGTACTAAACCATAGTCCACATCAGCGAAACAGCTCTCCGATACCGCTAACAACGGCGTGGGGGTAATTTGCCTGGTTTTCAAAACTTATGGGGGTTAAATGGCCCAGTTCTAAATTATGGGGGTTCTCTGTCCCAAACCTGATACTTAGAGGGGGTATCTGGACTTCTTTCTAGCTTAAATAGCCATATGACTCACACGCTAACAACCTGAACACCATACCGGCCACTAACGCCATGCACTAACCCACTAGCTAAACTATCTCCCTGATCCACATGACTTGCGGCCAGCATACACTTGACTCAGCTCCATGCGACCACTTCTCTAACTAACCATACATGCAACTAATTAATACTAATAACTTTGCATATGTACACATGATCATGTCTATGGATATGTACACAACAGCAGTTCTAGTGTTACCATGAAACTACAAAATAAACCATGATTAAATCATCTAAATCTAGCACTAATAACAAGATTAGTTCCAACAATCACCTCCCTAATCTTGTTATACTTATTTCTCCTCTTGAAGCCCATGAACGCTGATGTCGTCGGTACAACATGCAGATGCCGCCTTTGCCATCTTGTCACGCCGATTGCTGCCGCCGCCACTAGACTCGAAGATAGGCGCACCTCCTACGCCTTCACCGCGAGTGTGTCATCGCAACACGCTCGCTGCCTCATGTTCGCCGCCGGTGCCGCAACTCGCCGGTGACCTACCTCCATGTTCGCCACCGGTGACGCAGCTCGCCGGTGACTTGCCTCCATGTTGCCGCCGATGACGCACCTGGTCGACGACTTGGACATGGCCGAGGAACTCCTGATGGCGATGGCCTCCGCACCTTGGCCACCACCTCCTTGCCGCCGGCGACGCAACTTACCGGACAACACATCTCCTCCTTCGCACGCGACGCAGCTTGACGGCGATGAAGAGTCGAACCTCCCATGTGGCTCTGATACCAAATGATGGAGTTGCATCTCGCAACCCCTCTTCTTCAACCTCTCAACCCCTCTCTAATCTCTCACACAAGAGCACACGCAAGATATCAGAGAATACACACGCACACACTCATGACCAAGGAAGATGAACACAAAGGCTTTGCCCAAAACACTCTCCCTTGGCAGCTACGAAGACTACATTTTTCTCTATGCCCGTAGGCCTCTGTTTCTCATTCATTTGCTTAGCTTAAATAGCCATATGACTCACACGCTAACAACCTGAACACCATACCGGCCACTAACGCCATGCACTAACCCACTAGCTAAACTATCTCCCTGATCCACATGACTTGCGGCCACCATACACTTGACTCAGCTCCATGCGACCACTTCTCTAACTAACCATACATGCAACTAATTAATACTAATAACTTTGCATGTGTACACATGATCATGTCTATGGATATGTACACAACAACAGTTCTAGTGTTACCATGAAACTACAAAATAAACCATGATTAAATCATCTAAATCTAGCACTAATAACAAGATTAGTTCCAACACTCGGCATGCGGCTGCGTCGTGTGTGCCCATCGCGTCTGAACATGCCCAGCGCACGGCGGTACTCAGTCTCCGCCTCCTGGAGGAGAGAGGATTCGACAAGGGCGTGCCCTAGCGCGGTGGCGATGTCGACGCAGTTAGGGACGAGCTCCTTGGCAGCAGCGAGTGCTAAGGACGTGGATGAAGGCGACAAAGTGGAGGTACCCCGCGAGGCGGAGCGCCAGTGCCGACCTCGGGTGGCCGACCCGCACTGCTGACATGGCAAAGGTCTATGTTTTAGAAGAAATACAATCGTGGGGGTCTATCTGTAAATGTGTAGGCTGACCGGCATGTCTACTGGCTCTCACTGTTGACATGGCAATGCTCAACGCAGGTCAAACCAATTTAGGACTTCGCGTGAATCACTTATCAAAGATTTAGGACCTAGATGTGCAATTTTAAAGAATTAGGACCAAAGTGAAGGTGAGACGAAAGAATTAGGACCGTCCATTCAGTTTACTCTATATTATAATAATCTATGTCAAATACACAAAGAAAATGCTACCTTCGGAGAAATAGGTTCCACTATCCCAGTTGTTTAGTCCTGCTTTTCGTATGGATAAGTTAATCCCACCGTGGACCATGTATTTGTTTAAACAACCATTGGTTGAACCAGATTTAAAAGTATCAGCACATCCCATCTCATTTTAGCAACCAATTATCTGGCAAACTGAATGGTTGAACTATAGTTGAATAAGCATTTTGGCTATAAAATCTCGTTCAATGTGGTGAAAGTTGGCTTAACTTGTCATTTTTTTTCGAGAAATGCAAAATAGTTTGCGTCTCATTGTAATGCACTATCCTCTTCACTCTCGGATCATTGTCCCTTGCTTCTCGCCGACGATAGTGGAACAAGAAAGCCACGCTCCTTCAAATTTGAGAACGTTTGGGTGCGTCTCCCTGGCTTCTCCGAGGTGGTGCAAAAGGCTTGGAGTGAGCCCACCTCCCATGTCAAACCGTGCCATGTGCTTCATCATAAACTGGCTCACACGACTAAATGCTTGTCCAAATTGGGACGAGCGCTTTTCTCTAATGCAAAAGTTCTCTTGCACGCCGTCCTCCTCATAATTCTTCATTTGGACAAGGCTCAAGAAAATAGACAACTTTCCAGCGGTGAGAGGGATCTTAGAGCTCGGTTGAAAAGGAAAGTTATTTCCCTATCCGTTGTTGAGAGGTTTAGGAAAAGGCAAAATTCGAGGATCAAAAACCTTAAAGAGGGTGATGCCAACACCAAGTTCTTTCACATGAGAGTTAATGCGAGAAGAAGGAAAAACCATATCTATCGCCTAAAGCAAAACCAAGGATGGGTAACCGACCATAAGGATAAACAAAATATCATCCACAAGCACTTCGAGGAGGCTATTGGTCGCGGGGAGTATAGGAAGCAAGACTTCAATTGGGAAGAACTACAATTTGAAGAACCGGACTTGCAAAGTTTAGGAGAGCCTTTTAGCGAGGAGGAAGTGAAGAATGATATCAATCAAATGCCCGGGAACAAGGCCCCTGGACCGGATGGCTTCACAGACACCTTCTTTAAGAAGTGTTGGGACATTATGAAAGACGACATTATGAGAGTGATTAACCTTTTTGGGAGCCTCTTCCAATTTTCATTGGCTCAACTTCGCAAACATCGTGCTATTGCCAAAGAAGGATGGAGCGAAAGGGGTATCTGACTACTGTCCAATTAGTTTGATTCATGCAATTGCAAAAATCATTTCCAAAATGATTGCTCTCCGTCTTGGGTCATTTATGGATGATTTGGTCTCCAATGTTCAAAGTGCTTTTATAAAGAAGAGGAGCATCCACAATAATTTCCTATATGTAAAAAATCTTGCTTCGAAGTTTCACAAAGGGAAGAACCCCGCTCTCCTATTCAAACTTGACATCCGGAAAGCTTTTGACTCTATCCGTTGGGAATTCATTCATGACCTCCTACAACGTCGCGGCTTCCCGAGTCGATTCCATGATTGGATTGCCGCTTTGCTCTCTACATCTTCTCCGTGTGTGCTACTCAACGTTATTGCGGGTACCCCTATTAGTCATGGGAGGGGATTGCGGCAAGGGGACCCCCTTTCACCGCTTCTTTTTGTTCTCGCTATTGACCCACTCTCCCAATTATTGGAAAGATAAACCTATCATGGGCTTTTGCATAAGCTAAAAGGGAGGGGGGCAATCTTGAGAACATTCCTTTATGTCGATGATGTGCGGTGTTCGTGGCTCCAATCAAAGAGGACATTCAAAACTTAGCCATGATTCTTGAAAGCTTTGGGGAGGTCATCGGCCTATGTATCAATTTCCAAAAGAGTAATGTTGTTCCCATTAGGTGTGCAAACATCAACCTTGAGGACATTCTTGATGGCCTACTGGTGACTCGAGCTTCATTCCCTTTGAAGTACCATGGGCTCCCTCTTTCGATTTAGCGGCTTAAAAGGGTGGATTTTCAACATCTTGAGGATAAATGCGTCGGGAGCTCCCAACTTGGAATGGGAAGTTCATCACGACGGCCGGACGCAATGAGCTTGTCAAATCGGTTATCATCTCAAGCAACCTATTACCTCACCTCCCTCGTCATTCCACCGGGTACTATAAAGTTCATCAACAAAATAGAAAGGGCCTTCCTTTGGTCAGCCAAGGACAAGACAACCGGGGCCAAGTGTAAAGTAAACTGGCAAACGGTGTGTAGACCCAAAAAGCTTGGAGGTCTTGGGATCAAGAACATTGATAAGTTTGCGACTTCCCTTCGTTTGAGATGGCCTTGGTTTGAATGGAAAGACCCTAGAAAAATTTGGGTGGGTTTCGGCAACCCTTGCTCCGAAGAGGATATGTGCATATTTTATGCCGCGACCACCATCACCGTTGAAAATGGGCAGAAGACCTCTTTTTGGCATGCGCCTTGGCTTGAAGGAAGAAAACCAAAAGATATCGCACCGCTCATCTTTGACGTGTCAATAAGGAAAGCTTGAAAGGTCAACCAAGCCCTAAGAAACAATGCTTGGACGGGGAAGATTAAATTGGGTGATGACTTCACTATAGAGCACCTAAGGCAATGCGTTGAGCTTTGGTCCCTTCTCCAAAACATACATCTCAATGAGGAGGTGGAGGACAATATTGTTTGGAAACTAATAGAAAATGGCGAGTATATGGCTAAATCGGCCTATGAGATGCAATTCTTGCGCTCCATCATCTCCAACATGAACAAGCTAGTTTGGAAAGCTTGGGCTCCCCCAAAAGTAAAATTCTTTGTTTGGCTTGCCACACAAAATAGAATTTGGACGGCAGATAGATTGGCCAAGAGGTTGGCAAAACTGTGGCCTTTGCCCGCTTTGCAAGCAAACCACAAAGACGGTTGACCATCTTCTAATTTCATGCTGTTTCACAAAACGTATATGGGTTTATCTAAAGGAGTGGATTGGCATCTCCGAGTTGGATCTATCTCAATGGACGAGACTCTCTATAGGAAATTGGTGGGAGATAATGACAGATGGACCTATACCAAACCACAAAGTCATGGCTTCACTTACCCTTCTCACCTCTTGGGAGATTTGGAATGAACGCAATGACCGGGTCTTCAACAAAAAGCATGCGCCGCCTCTTGTAGTCCTAGATAGAATTAAATGCGAAGCCCGTTTGTGGGTTAACGCGGGAGCTAAGCGCTTGGGTGGATTCATGCCGCGAGAGTAATTTGTTTGCATAAATTTGACCTTTTAATTCTTGTAAAACTTCTCCTTAATTAATAGATTGGGGAAAAGCTTTTGCCCCCGTTTCGAAAACAAAGAAAGGTAGATAGAAATTAGCCCAGAGGGCTTGGTACAACACAAAATAGCCTACTCAACCTATCATTTGCAACAAGTGGATTTTGTATAGAAGAATTTACTCTTAAATTTATGAATTATGAGAAGAAATATTTACAAATAGGAAGAAAGAAAACCCCGTAAATAAACCTGTTTCTTCACATTATTAAAACAAAAGAGCAGTTTAGAAGAAAGAACCAAATATGGCTTTAAGCCTCATATATGGGTACCAGCTTCTGCAAGATGCTGTGTGCAGAACTTGGAACCTGGTGCAGAATATTATTGACTCATTAGCTTCATTCATTCAAGTTGCCAATTTGTGTTCAATACAATATGATTGTGGGGAAACTTTGATTCAGAATTGTAGAACGATAGAGATTGGCGGAATATGATGGATGTATTATTAAACCTCATGGACGAGTATATATAGACGTACATGGATCATCTTGGAGTGCAAGACAAGTTAGGCTAGAGTCCTAACTATCCTAAACTACCATAATAACCATGTCCATACAATAAACATCCCCCGTTGTAGCGGTAGCGTCGTGAACAACTGAAACGTCGCGAACGGTCAGACTGGAGATAAACCGAAGTAGAATCCAGTAGGTTGACATCCTCCGCAATACGAGCGGGAACGTCGTGGATGGTGTTGTGTCGTGGTAGCTTGGACTATAGAGGAAGCTGGTGAGATGCTCAAGCGAGATGATAGCCCTTGTGCCGATGTTGAGGGAGCCGAGAGCGTGAGGTTGTGCCGAGGTCAGGGTAGTCATGCGAGGGGTTGCCGTGGTTAATGTCATGGTCGGGGATGCCGGTGTTGAGGTAGCCACGGGCGCGAAGAGAGCGCCATGGTGATGATGACGGAGACGCGTCGAGGGTACGGGGCAGCTTGCCGAGGGTCGATGCAGTCCGAGCCGTCGAGGACGAGGTGCATCCATAGTTTTGCCAGAACTAGGACACATCGGGGTCGAACGAACACTTCGGTTTTGCCAAAACCGAGTATGCAAAGAACTCATCGGTGGCGTGGTCGAGGCAGTCATAGAGGAGGGAGGCGATGCCGAAGAAGACCATGTCGAAGCCGATGAAGATGAGGCGCCGATCTAAGCTTGCCAGACTCGGGAACGCATCGGGGACGAAGGCACTCCTGATGTTGCCATTACCAGGCGTGCGAGGGTCAGGGACCATCATGAACTTGTCGCCATGTCAGAAATACTAGCAGAGGAGTCCTCCAGAGAAGTTGCGAGGTGCAGAGCAGCGAAGGGAGAGATGTCAGTGCTGTCCACGGTTGTCGGAGTAGAGGAGCAGGTGGTGTAGTTGGGGACGAGGCGATGACACTGACGACAAAGTTGTAGTGGACGAAAACGTAGAGGGCGGCGAAAACCGCGGTGACCTGAGGTGGTCATGTTGGATGCCTAGAGTGGCGATGGGGTAGTCGGTGGGACCTGCGACAGCGAGAAGTAGCCCTGCAGGTTACCTTGTGAAGTGCGGCGGCAGTGCTCGCAGTAGGCGAGGAAGAACCCGGCGGCGTGACGAAGACCATGCGCAGACGACGGTGATCCGCGCCGTAGGAGATGGTGCTACGACACGGTGGAAACCGTGGACGTCAGTGCGCGGGGAGAAGTAGACTGCGTGCAGCGACGCTACGACCCGTGGGGCGGCATAGCTGCAGGGCGCAAGTTGGTGCAGCGGCTGGGA
The DNA here is from genome assembly GCA_916181665.1 of Avena sativa. Classification (NCBI taxonomy): domain Eukaryota; kingdom Viridiplantae; phylum Streptophyta; class Magnoliopsida; order Poales; family Poaceae; genus Avena; species Avena sativa. Next base: position 145,583,912 of record OV702280.1, read on the forward strand.
GACCACCAGAGACGTACACACCAAGGAAGTCGCGTTGGAAGCCAGCAGCATGGACCAAAGGCGGCGCTGCGGCCCGAAGGGGCGACGCAGCGGAAGCCTGTAGCTCGATCGGTGGTAGGCGCGTGCTCAGGGATGTGCTTGGCGTAGACAGACGCGGGATCAGTTGATCAGACCGATGGTGCACCGTATACAGCATGGCGTGGACGAGACGTACATCGGAGTCGATGGCGGCGTTGTCGGTGAAGTCCCGGACGATGACGACGAAGACGATCCGAGGGAGGGCGGCCGTGGCAGCCTTCCAAGGAAGGTGTAGCAGCCGTCTGCGGTGCGTGGCAGTGGAGAGGGCAGGCGCACAGGCGTGGTGTAGATTGTCGATGCCGATGGTTGGAGTAGAGGCGCAAGTGGACGATGGCGGTGGGCGACTCAATCCGATCTAAGATCGGTAAACCAAAAAACAAAACCGATCAAGAGATCGGAAAAAGAGACTTACAGGGCAACCGATCACGGATCGGCGGACGAATCCTGCGTACAGGTTGCGCAGCCCCCGACGGATATCATGGAAATCGACCTCCCCGGGGGCAGAGTGGCGGAAGCATGTTGCTCGGCTAGCGCGGTGCCATAGGAGGGGGCAGCGCAAGGTTGGGGAGAGGCGGCGACGGCGCTAGGGTTTTGGTGGCGGCAGCTCTAGGGTAGGATCGAATTTAGGGCTGATACCATGTAGAACGATAGAGAGAGATTGGCGGGATATGATGGATGTATTATTGAGCCTCATGGGCGAGTATATATAGGCGTATAAGGATCATCTTGGATTGCAAGACAAGTTAGGCTAAAGTCCTATCCTAAACTACCATAATAACCGTGTCCATACAATACTCTAACAAGAATTTATCGTATAGATCTGCAACAGTATAAATCAGATAAAAAGATGCATTTATGGTTCATTTAGGAAATGATTGTTCCTGCAAAATAATGATGCTGTCATCGACCTGAAACCATGTTGCTGTGGCGAATAAAACCGATTTAGTGCTGTTATGTCTTCATGTGAAGTAAAAAAATGGTGTGCTGTGGTTGCAATTGATTGTCCACCTTATGCCACCAATTTTGTAATGCTTTTTTTTCTTGTGGAATGCAGAGACAGATCTGGTGTTAGCCACTGCATTACATGGCGTTCTGCGCTCCACTGTAAACGTGTCGATATCAGTGGTGCTACAGCATTTGGAGTCTCAGGTTTGTCTGGTTTTGTTTTATGAATTTCTTCTATATATTACAATATTAGATACAGATTTTTGCCGCCCGTGGGTTGCTGTGTGATCACTGCCCCGAGATTTGCTCGGCAGTTATAGAGCCGACTCAAATCACTGCCTAACAAGTAGGTATTATCCATTAATTAAGACGGTCACACCAACAACTGTAGTGAAACATGTCAGCTAGTGGCATAAGGGTGTTTGCATGCCATTTTGTTTATTGTTTGTATTCTGGTATGGTCAAATGAGAGTTGAGGAATGAAGTCTAGTGGCAAGTCCAGCTTATTGAGACAGACCATTTTTTTCTCTATTATCAGCAATAGATGCCAACTAGCACGCCATGATTTCCTGAGACGCTGCATTGGTAATATTATCGCAAAAATTGATACTGTGTTAACGTGGAGCTATGTTCTTGTGTCAAATTTGATAAAACAGAAGTATTTACACCTTATTTTCCTTGAGGAAACCTTGGATTCAATGTGATTAAGTTATATGTGCAATGCTGTCAGCTATCTTGCCATGTTTGATGTTCTGGTCTTTTTTGCTCCACTTCTAGTCTTATTTTATATTCCAGTTGAATTATCCAGCGGCATAAGCACTAGCCATTGAAAACAAAAATCCTCCCATTCGCTACAGTAGGAGGTAGCAAATTGCTCCTGCAAGTGTAGCATATGATAATAAGAAAATGGGCGCTTGTAGGGAGAGCACAAAATGGATCAGATAAGTAAAGATCAAGAGGAAGCACCTCTTAGCATGGATGGATGCCAGCGATATTGTTAGAACTAACCAAACTCTCAATAGTGGTAGGGGCTTATCCAGACTCAAGATAAGGTGGTTGTCATAGTTTGAATGAAAAAATAAAAAGATAAAAGGGTGCGTTTGATACTTTGATTCATCCAAATCCGATATAGCCCAATCATGTGGCGTCTTTGATTCATATTTTAAAAGATTCGCCCATTGAATGAGATGGGTCTAACGTAAAATTGCTGTGTTTCGTACATGTCAGATCTGATAGATGTAGTAATGACCATAAGCCTATCACTATGATTTTAACATATAGTTACACATGAAGCACGGATGGGATGGTGGTGAAGCGCGCGCGCGTGTGTGTGGGGGTGGGGTGTGGGGGGGTGGGGGGGGGGGGGCTGTGTAACAATGTGATTACATGTTAGATGCTCATTTGTTCTTATTAATTATAGGAAGTCCTGCTGACTGTGCCTCTTTAGGCATATCCGGAAAGCTTTTTGATGGTTTGGTGCCTGATTTGGTAAGTGTTGGCATTTTTTCGTGGACTATTACTCTCTTTTATGGTTTTACACGTAACTACCTATAATCTTGTCCAAAATAATGCTGGGTTCCATGTTTCATTTATTTTTACTGCAGGTACTTAGCGGAATCAACATTGTGATGTGGACATCCCTTCTATTGATACAACCGTTGTACCTACAGCAACACACATACAAGGATCCATCACAAGATCTCGTGCCAAACAACTTAACTATCAGGTACTTTCGTTTCTTGGAGCTATTCCTCACATACATGAGAATATGATGCTGCCTAAATCAGATGTATTTCTTACTCTTAGGAATGATGGACCAAGCATGGATGAGAGGGACAAGCATTGGAGCATGGCCATGCATGGAGATGGCAGCAAGCATGTGATGATCCAAGAGAAGGCCACGGATAAAGATTTCAGAACTTTGAGGCCACCATAATGAATAAATAAGGCTTGGACGAAATATTCAAGATCAATACTTTACGAATTCGTCCATAGCTTAATATGGTGCTGCGACACCTTTATTTTGGGCCAGGCCCATGTAATTTTCGCAGGATTTTAATTAGCCACTTTTTAGAGTCCGTATTTGAGGGGAAAAGGACTTCTAGGGTTGGATTCGGCCACCACTTCCATGGCTGGCCGAAACCCCACCTTTTCGCCCTTAAATACTCCCCATAGCCGACCCCCTAGACTCGGATTTTGTTTAGACATTAAGTTAGCCATAGTCGCAACTTCGCCAAGGCTCGAGCGTCGCAGAGGCCTCTTGTACTTCGCACCTATTCAGGATCCCACCTCTTCAATAAAGCTTTCCTCTTAATCCGCAATATCTTGATTGCAATATTGGTTCTTACTTATTCTCGATTTCAGGTAGGAATTAAGACCCTCGCTGGTCAGGCTGATCGTGTTCCCGCAGGATCGGTAACCTCCAGGAGATTGGCCTAGCGATTGCATTGGCGCTCGTGCTCGCACGTGTAGTCGGATCGTCAAGCCCGAACTCCACCAAATCGACTATCATCATCTTATCGAAAGATCGGACACCTTTGCCCTATCAAGTGGTATCAGATTTTAGGTTGCTCGATGAGATTTTACTGTTTTCGTAGATTAGATCCGTTTTACCTATAACCCACGAAAAAGCCAAAAATACAGTTAGAGTTTAGATCCATCCCATAACCAATCTACGCCTCGCATTGTCTTTTCAGTTTTTGCATTGTTGAATTTGTGTCTACATCGTCGCGTCGAGTTGCTGGTCTTAGTGTCTCGTCCCTTAGAGTTTCGAGTTCTGATCATAGTAGTCACCGCCATACTCGCCGATCACCGCCACCACCTTCCGCCACCATATTCCGCCGCCATATACCCAGCCACCATGAACCCTAATACTCCACCACCGCCTTCCTACCGCGACACAGATCCGATCAGTTTTCCTGCCGCGGTACGAGTCCAAGTAGAGTTATTGTTTCCTAGTTATTTCTTTTTACTTTCCTTCTTTGTTGTTTCCGTGTCGAGCTAAAGTCCGTGTCGAGCTCCGAGTCTGGTCGTAAGTCCAGAAGGAGAGCAAAAAAAAAGTCTGGAACCGCCTCCGAATTTTTTTCTGGCTATACTAGTTTTCGACCCCGGGGATCACTTTTCTCCATCGGCCGTTATAGCGATATTTTTTTGGCGTCGGCGCGCTTTCTGGAGCAAAATAAAAAAATTTCGAATTTTTTTTTGGGGCTAACCTATTTTTAGACCCCGTAGATCAGTTCTAGACACTCGCCATCATAGTGATTTTCTGCATCTCGGTTCGCTTTTCAGGGTGCCATATCATCATACATTGCTTGTTGTGTCGCGTCGTGACATCGTTGGTGATCTAGGCTCGCGTCTCTAGTACGGTCTAGCCTAGGACCAACACAGTATCGTCGTTGAGCATTCTTTCAACTTTTGCATTACTGTTTTGATAATTGCTAACCCCCCTTGCTAAGCCTTCCCAGAGCTTCACAGATATTCTCCACGTGCGGTGTTTCGACTCCTGGTAATCGCTTGGTTCAATCTCTAGACCCACTGATCCTCGCGGTTGCACATCGCCTTTTCCTGCTGTTTGGTAAGAACTTGTAAGAGCTTCGTATATTGCTTGACGGATTACGCGTGCCTTCCACCATATTTCCGTAGTATATACCTGTGCTTTTTAAGGACTAACCATGACAGATACTTCGCGGAACCCTGCCACAATGACGAACGAAGAACTACATGCCCACTTCTCCGCGCTCTTGGTCAGTCGCGCTGAAGACGTGAATACGCGCCTAGGAGAGTTTGACACCAAGCTCATCAACGCTGTGGACAAGATCGATGGACTCGAGAAATCCTTCAACGCCAAGCTTGACGTTCGGTTCAAGGAACTTTTGAACAGATTGCCCGCACCCGCACCCGCGCCCACAAATGGCGCACGGCGCATTACGATCATGGGTCGGACTGCTGGTTCGGCTGCCGACGCACCCCCGGCGGCTACCGCTGCGGCTGACGCACCTCAGACTTCTGCCGCGGCTGCTGCTGCGACATTGGGGACAGACGACGGGTACTACTACGACCCCGATGACGATGATTTGTTTGACGAGGAGGTTGAACAACCTCCACAGGTACCTGCTGGCCGCCCCCGATATTACTACCGCAACGCTCGACCACCGGTACGTGATGATGATCATGTTGCAAAGCTTAAATTAAATATTCCATCTTTTGAGGATAAATATAATCCTGATGCATATCTTACATGGGAGATGGAAGTAGAACAACGTTTTGCATGCTTAAAATATCCTAAGAATATGCGTGTTAGTGTTGCTACATGTGGATTTACTAAATTTGCTTCCCTTTGGTGGTGTGAGTATTGTTGTTTAAATCCTACTACTATTCCTAGTACTTGGACTGCTTTAAAAACTGCTATGCGTGTTCGTTTTGTACCTCCCACTTATCAACGTGATTTACTAAAGAATCTGACACGTTTAGAGCAAGGGAAAAATTCTGTAGAAGAGTATTATCAGGAATTGCAAACGGGGATGGTTGGGTGTGGTCTTGTTGAATCTAATGAACAAATGCTTGCACGTTTCTTTGGTGGATTAAACAAAGACATTCAACACATATTAGATTATAAGGAATATAATTCTATCACTCGTTTGTTTCATCTTGCTTGCAAAGCTGAACGTGAAGTGCAGGATCGCCAAACACCATGGAGGAGGACTAATAATTCTGCAGGTCGGACATCCACTTGGACATCCCGACAATCAGCGCCTCCTCGTGATTCGCCACCAGCTACTACCACATCCAAGGCCACCACAAGATTTCCAGCTGCTCCTCCACCATCATCCAATGCTCCTGCTCGTAGTGCATCTTCTATGGCTTCCACGGGTAAGAAAAAGGATATACAATGCCGCAAGTGTTGGGGTTTTGGTCATATTGAGAGACAGTGCACAACACAACGTGTGATGATGGTGCGAGAAGATGGTCAATACGATTCAGCGAGTGACTTCGATGAAGATACGCTAGCCCTTATTTCTGCTCGAGATGGAGACAATTCTGATGCTGATGAAGAGACAGAGGTAATGGGAGCTGAAGCTGCTGATCAATACAAGAGCTTAATTACACAACGTGTGTTGAGTGTGCAACTGAGCAAAACCGAGCAAGATCAACGCCACAACCTGTTCCAAACACGTGGTGTTGTCAAGGACAGAGCTATACGGATCATCATTGATGGAGGGAGTTGTAATAATCTGGCCAGTGTTGACATGGTAGAGAAGCTTGCGCTTCCAACAAGACAACGCCCACATTCATATTACATCCAATGGTTTGAGAGTTCTCACAAGATCAAGGTAACAAGAACGGTACGCGTGAATTTTACTATTGGTACATATTCTGATTTTGTTGATTGTGATGTTGTACCTATGCAAGCTTGTTCTTTGTTACTTGGTAGACCATGGCAATTTGATAGAGAATTTGTTCACAATGGCAAAACTAACCACTATTCTCTTATGCATGATGGAAAGAAAATTGGTTTAAAACCTATGACTCCCGAACAGATTTTAAAAGATGATCTTTCTAGAGCTAGTAGAGCTAAAACTGAGGAGAAAAATAAAAGTGAGAATCAGATTGTTGCTGCAGATTTTATACCACCAAAGAACACTAAATCTGATTCTACACATGCTACTGAAATTCGTTTGAAGAGTCCATGTATGCTTGCAAATAAAATTGATATTAATAAACTAGATGTAAACAATACTCAATGTTATGCAATTGTCTGCAAAGAGGTTTTGTTTTCATTTGAGGATATGCCTCCTTCTTTGCCACCCGCTATTGCTAACCTTTTGCAGGAATATGAGGACGTCTTTCCCGCTGAGCTGCCACCAGGACTACCTCCTATTAGAGGAATTGAGCACCAAATTGATCTAATTCCTGGTGCCACGTTGCCCAACCGCGCGCCATATAGAACCAATCCAGAGGAGACAAAGGAGATACAACGCCAAATTCAGGAACTACTCGACAGAGATCATATTCGTGAGTCCCTTAGCCCTGTGCTGTATTTTGGTACCTAAGAAAGATGGTTCTTCGCGCATGTGTACTGATTGTAGAGCTATCAATAATATTACTATTCGATATCGTCATCCTATTCCACGTTTAGATGACATGCTTGATGAACTGAGTGGCTCTACCATGTTTTCTAAAGTTGATTTGCGTAGTGGTTACCACCAGATTCGTATGAAATTAGGAGATGAATGGAAGACAGCATTTAAAACTAAGTTCGGTTTATATGAGTGGTTAGTAATGCCATTTGGTTTAACTAATGTACCTAGCACTTTCATGAGATTAATGAACGAAGTTTTACGTTCTTTCATTGGACGTTTTGTGGTAGTCTACTTTGATGATATTCTGATTTATAGCAAATCTTTAGAGGATCATTTGGACCATTTACGTGCTGTTTTCAACGCTTTACGTGATTCACGTTTATTTGGTAACCTTGCGAAGTGCACCTTTTGCACCAATCGAGTTGCGTTTCTTGGCTATGTTGTTACATCACAGGGTATTGAAGTGGATCCAGCCAAGATTGAAGCTATTGAGAATTGGCCGCAGCCCAAGACAGTCACACAAGTGAGGAGTTTTCTTGGCCTCGCTGGTTTTTATAGGCGCTTTGTCAAAGACTTTGGATCAATTTCCGCGCCGCTGAATGAGCTTACCAAGAAGGATGTGCCCTTTGTTTGGGGCGATGCACAACAACAGGCCTTCGTCATATTGAAAGATAAGCTAACACATGCTCCCTTACTCCAACTTCCTGATTTTACTAAGACTTTTGAGCTTGAATGTGATGCTAGTGGAATTGGTTTGGGAGGGGTGTTATTACAAGAGGGAAAACCTGTTGCATATTTTAGTGAGAAATTGAGTGGGGATAGTCTGAACTATTCTACTTATGATAAAGAATAATATGCGTTGATTCGGACATTAGAAACTTGGCAACATTATCTATGGCCTAAGGAATTTGTTATTCATTCTGATCATGAATCTTTGAAGCATATTCGTAGTCAAGCTAAGTTGAATCGTCGTCATGCAATGTGGGTTGAATTTATTGAGTCTTTTCCATATGTTATCAAACACAAAAAGGGTAAAGATAATATTATTGCTGATGCTTTGTCGCGCTGTTATACTTTGTTATCTCAACTTGACTTCAAAATATTTGGATTAGAAACTATTAAGGAACAATATGTGCATGATGCTGAATTTAAAGATGTGTTGCAGAATTGTAGAGATGGTAGAACTTGGAACAAGTTCGTCTTCAATGATGGATTTGTGTTCCGTGCTAACAAACTATGCATTCCAGATAGTTCTGTTCGTCTTTTGTTGTTAGAGGAGGCGCATGGAGGAGGATTGATGGGACACTTTGGTGTCAAGAAGACGGAGGATGTTCTTGCCGCACACTTCTTTTGGCCACGTATGCGTCGAGATGTTGAGAGATTTGTGGCACGCTGCACTACTTGTCAAAAAGCTAAGTCTCGCCTTAATCCACATGGTTTATATATGCCTCTTTCTGTTCCTAGTGTTCTTTGGGAGGATATTTCGATGGACTTTGTTTTGGGATTGGCACGAACACAGAAGGGGAGGGATAGTATTTTTGTTGTTGTGGATCGGTTTTCTAAGATGGCACACTTTATTCCTTGTCATAAAACGGATGATGCTGCGCATATTGATGATTTGTTTTTTCGTGAAATTGTTTGTTTGCATGGTGTGCCAAATACTATTGTATCTGATCGTGATACTAAATTTCTTAGCCACTTTTGGAGATGTTTATGAGCTAAGTTGAGGACTAAATTGCTCTTTAGTACTACATGTCATCCCCAAACTGATGGTCAAACTGAAGTAGTAAATAGAACTTTGTCTACTATGTTGCGGGCTGTTTTAAAGAAGAACTTAAAATTGTGGGAAGAGTGTTTACCTCATATAGAATTTGCTTATAATCGTTCGCTGCATTCTACCACAAAGATGTGCCCATTTGAGATTGTGTATGGTTTTGTTCCTCGTGCACCTATTGATTTATTGCCTTTACCTTCTTCGGTGCAACATAATTTGGATGCTACACAACGCGCTGAAATAATATTAAACTTGTATAAGACTACTAAAGATAACATTGAACACATGAATGCTAAGTATAAACTTGCTGGGGATAAAGGGAGAAAGCATGTTGTGTTTGATGATGGCGATCTTGTTTGGTTACATTTGCGTAAAGATCGTTTTCCTGATTTACGCAAGTCTAAGTTAATGCCACGTGCTGCTGGTCCCTTTAAGGTGTTAGAGAAAATAAATGATAATGCATATAAACTTGAGTTGCCTGCAGACTTTGGTACGGTTAGTCCTACGTTTAACATTGCAGATTTGAAGCCTTACTTTGGTGAGGAAGATGAGATTGCGTCGAGGACGACTTCAATTCAAGAAGGGGAGCATGATGTGGACATCCCTTCTTTTGATACAACCATTGTACCTACAGCAACACACATACAAGGACCCATCACAAGATCTCGTGCCAAACAACTTAACTATCAGGTACTTTCGTTTCTTGGAGCTATTCCTCACATACATGAGAATATGATGCTGCCTAAATCAGATGTATTTCTTACTCTTAGGAATGATGGACCAAGCATGGATGAGAGGGACAAGCATTGGAGCATGGCCATGCATGGAGATGGCAGCAAGCATGTGATGATCCAAGAGAAGGCCACAGATGAAGATTTCAGAACTTTGAGGCCACCATAATGAAGAAAGAAGGCTTGGATAAAATATTCAAGATCAATACTTTACGAATTCGTCCATAGCTTAATATGGTGCTGCGACACCTTTATTTTGGGCCAGGCCCATGTAATTTTCGCAGGATTTTAATTAGCCACTTTTTAGAGTCCGTATTTGAGGGGAAAAGGACTTCTAGGGTTGGATTCGGCCACCACTTCCATGGCTGGCCGAAACCCCACCTTTTCGCCCTTAAATACTCCCCATAGCCGACCCCCTAGACTCGGATTTTGTTTAGACATTAAGTTAGCCATAGTCGCAACTTCGCCAAGCCTCGAGCGTCGCAGAGGCCTCTTGTACTTCGCACCTATTCAGGATCCCACCTCTTCAATAAATCTTTCCTCTTAATCCATAATATCTTGATTGCAATATTGGTTCTTACTTGTTCTCGATTTCAGGTAGGAATTAAGACCCTCGCTGGTCAGGCTGATCGTGTTCCCGCAGGATCGGTAACCTCCAGGAGATTGGCCTAGCGATTGCATTGGCGCTCGTGCTCGCACGTGTAGTCGGATCGTCAAGCCCGAACTCCACCAAATCGACTATCATCATCTCATCGAAAGATCGGACACCTTTGCCCTATCACATTGGCAACAATTGTGGATGACATATGTAAGTACCTTTACATGTCAAAATGACATGTTTTTTTTAGTCAAATCACTCTTAAATTTATGCCAGAGAATATATTGAAAAACAATTAAGGTCAAAAGTGACAAGTACTTTGAACAAACCACATGAGTGTTTTAGGCAGTCTAACTGACTATTGGAACTAATACGATAAACTTAGTTACATTGCTTTTATCTTATCAATGGATGATGAGAAAGTTTTGTGTTGTGTATATGCAGTGTATATTCTGGAACAGTTGCTGGTGCAAGAGAGGCATTTATATATGGGATTCCTGCATTAGCTATGTCATACAACTGGTACGCGAGGATTTTTCTTATATGATATAATCCTCTGCATTTATTATTTCTTTTTGGGTTAATAACATTCATATATTTACCTTTACATTTTGCAAGTTGATAACAATGTTATTGTATGTCCATGTGAAGTTATTTGTTCCATGTATATATTTTATATTCCTAGAGGAATCTTCTATACATCTATCATATTGTCAGTGTATATCATTTCCAAACCATAACCTCTCTTAACACACTGGACTGCTAAGCAAAGACAATGGTTTGAAATACTGTCATCAGCACAAAAAAAAACTGGAAGTTTGCTGTTTAATTATTTTATTTTGACATGGTTTGCTGTTTAAGTCTGATGCAATGAAATGTTCAAAAAGTTCAATAAAAGTATGATATTGCAGGAATATAATAGTAGCAGATTCTGCTTACCTGAAGGGGTGAAAGGCTGTTTTACCTTAAAAAAGGGTGAAAGGATGAAACCTCATAATTATCTTTCAGTAACTGAGGGGCTGATATTGGCTGATATCCAAAAATAGAGTCACCAAGGATTCGCATTAGCAAAATTTTTCATTTCAAATTTTCCTCATTTCGACATTGAATGGAACTCCTCGCCGATACCCCACCCATTTGGAGGTCCATCGCCACGACGATGTGGCACCCTGCGGTGCGGATGCCAACGGCTGGCAGCAGCCATGACGCGGCCACCACCAACGGCGCCGACCTCGCCGTGCCGATGGCGACCAGTTGCAGCAGGGGCGACACAGCCCCACGCCGGAGCGCGACTCTAGGCTCTGCTTCCGCTACCTTGAGCAAGGGCACCCTGTCCGTGAGTGCATCAACGAGATGCGCTGCCACCGCTGCCTCCTCTTCGGCCATGGCTCCCGGCAGTGCACCCCCAAGCAGCGTGAGTTCGACCACATGCGTGCTCACTTGCCTCCGGAGAGCCACGCCTCGTCCCGCCTAGTGTCAACGTCCACGGCGCCTCCCTCGCAGCACTGTCAGGTCCCCACAGCCCCCACCCCCCGCCGCCATCCCCTCTTGGTGGTCTGCTCCCCACCCCCGCCCCTGCCCCTGCGCCGGCGCCCTCCGCCCCGCCACGCCTGCTGGTTGCGTCGCAGTCCGCCCCACAGGCTGTCGTCCGCGTCATCGTCCCCCGCTATGCCGAGACCGTGGAAGTTGAGGCGGTGCTCAGCCGCGCGCCGGTGGCCTCCGTCACCGGCACGAGGCCCTCCGTCTCGCCGGACACCGTGGCGAACCTCCTCTGCGACGAATTCGAGCTCGAGATAGACGATTTCTCCGTCCACCTTCGCCACCCCGAAGATTTCCTTCTCATCTATAAATCCCAGAGCGTCATGGACAAGGTCTCCGGCGACCACTTCATCGGCAACACCGTGGCCGGCTTCACCCTCTCGCTACGGCCTTAGAGCAAGCTCGCCCACGCTGGAGTCGGCCATCTGGATTACCGTGTTGAGCTGGAGCTCCGCGGCATCCCGACGAAATCCTAGCACCTCTCAACGGTCGAAGCTCTGCTCCGTGGTAGCTGTTGGGTGGAGGACATCAGCCCGGCGACGTGCTCCCGCACAAACCTGATTTCGTTTTGGCTCCACGACCAAGCTGCCATCCCTCTCCACGCTATCCTGGAGACGGTGGAGCTTGTCCCAGCGCATGTCCTGAGCATGGCGCCCTTCGTTCGCACCCTCACCTACCCCGTGTCTGTGCCGCTCCGCCACAGGATGCAGGCCACCCCCGCGACGACCATGGTGACGATGATGAAGATGATGGCCGCGGCAATGAGCCCGAGGATCCTGGCGCTCGGCGCACTGCACGGCGACATAACAGGAAGCAGCGGCACCCAAACAGCTCTGCGTCCTCGCCTACCGGACGCACTGCTGCCGAGGAGATGGACGATCACCCGCGCCGACGAAGGCTTGGACCCGCGCGAGGACGGTATGGCCATGGACGTGCATTGGGATAATGCTCGCCAGCCTGTCCCGACGCCTCGCCGTCCTCCTCTCCACTCCGCCGCCATGGCCGCCCGTTGCATGGAGCCCTGGCCCGGTCAAGGTGGGGCCCCTGGTGGCGCCCGGCGCGGCCGCCGTTATGCTCCAAGAGGCGCGTCGTTTTGGCGCAAAAAGATCCGGCAAGCCGCTTCGACAACTGCTACGACCACGTTCGATTCCGCGCCAACTCCTGTGGGCCACGATCCCGAGGCAGCACCAGAAGATCCTGGAAGGACAGCTCGCGTCCACCCCTTGGCTGGCGTCGGCACCGCCACCCCTAGGCCCGCGCAAAATTCGCTTGGTTTGGCTGCTCCCGCGCCCGATCCCATGGCATGCGCCGAAGCCGCCTCGCCTGACCCTCACGTGCACAAAGATCTTGACCTTGTCAGTGCCGTCCTAGACTCACATCCCCAGGCAGAGGACGTGCCCCCCTTGGAGGTTTCCTCTCCCGCTACCGCGCCGAAGATCGTGGGCTGCCAGTTGGTGTCCAACTCTCCCCCGCCAGCTGCTAGCCAGGAGATTGCACGTGAGCCTGTGGCCACTCCTGCTCCAACCGCTCCTTTGACGCGTCCCACGGATGTTGTGAGCCCACCTGGTGGCCCATCTGGCCTCGTGGAGCAGACACCTGATGAGGGCCTGGCCCAGGACTTGCCGTTGCGTGCCGCTCACTCCCCCTCGCCTGGGCATGGCACCAGCCACCGCTACGCCATGCTGCCTCGCACTTTCTAGCGCTCATCCAGCTGGCCCAGCACCTCGTGCAACTGGACCCTTGGCGAGTTTCTGTCCGCAGAAACGAGGCAGCTAAACGCCGCCCTGCCCACTCCTGGCGGGTGCACCCGACGACAGCCTCTGAATTTCACTCCTCGCCGAGGCCGCTCTGCTGCTATCGCGGCCCCGCCCACTGCGGAGAGAAGAGCCTAGGTCCAGATCCTATGTACTCTCGGGATCATCGGCGTCGACCAGGTGATCACCGCCACGGAGATGTAGACCAATGACGACATCTTTGCTGCCTCCATCCCCTTCACCGTCCTGGTTGCGATCGCCGCGCTCGTAGACCGTGCGCTCCCCGCCTACCCGCCATCGCCTCCTAGTGCCATGACGCCGGCCGGCCAGCCCATCATGGCTTAGCCCACCATTGCCCCCGTTGTCGACATTTTTCTAATGGATTACAACCTTAGGATCCTTATCTGGAACGTCTGTGGCTTGAACGCGAGGGCTAGACGCATCGCCATCCGTTCACTGATCGCCACCACCGATGTATCCATGAAGCGGTATCGACTAATGATGGCCTTACGATTACACCATGATCTACGGCCGAGGTTCATTGTCTACGTTGTGAGGCTCCGGCGAGATTCTGACCTAGTGGCACGGTGCGGGTGGCTAGGGGCTTACCAGTGCTCCAGTTAGGGTTGGCGACACGGGCGAACGAGCTTGTTGACGACGACGAGTTGAATGGCGGTCACGACAGCTCCTGGGGTGGCTCCAATCGGCGGCGCCTTTCCCTCGCGGCAGCGGCGGACTCCGATCAAATTCCGGTGACAGGGTGCTTGCCTTGCTCCGGGAACAGGCCAGGGGTGTTTCTGAGTGAGAGAGGATTGGAATGGTGTGAAGATTGAGGCTGGGGGAGGGGTCTATTTATACCCTCGCGATCGAGGCAGTGCGGTATGGCAAGAGCTCGTCAGCGACGTTGCTACAGGTCGAGCTAAGCATGGAGGAGGGCATGAGTCGACGCTGCTGGGTGTGGCGATCGTCATGTGAGTGGTGGTGCGACAAGGGGCGGTCTCAATCGGTCGGGCAAAGTCGGCGCTCTATGCGGTTACCACAGTGTTCGTCAGCGAGTACGGTGGTCAAGGAGGCGCACGGTGTCCAATGGTCATGTCTGGGCGGTGGCTGGTGACGCCACGTGGCTGCGCGAGGCGGCTGCGGCGCTCCGTCGTGCTCTCGGCATGTTCTTGTCTTAAATGGGCGCGGCCATTCCAGGTTCTCCGCGTCTCGCCGTTGGTCGAGGGGTGGACAGAGAGGGGTGGTAAGGTCATGGCTACTAGCTAGACATCATGGGCGAGCGAGGCGTGGCCTATGGCTTTGTGTCCATGTCCGAGTGACATGGTGAGCTCGGGTACCAATGGCATTGATCAAGGTAGTGAAGATGAGTGGCTCAATTGCATGGCTAGGTACTGGGGTTGATCATGGGTGATCTAGGATAAATAATTTGAGTATTGCTGAGAAATTGATTGATCACAAATAATAGATAGTTGGTAGTTGTACTGTGTTCACCAGGTGTTCGATCAAATGGTCGCATGAAATGAATCATCACCAAATTTAATGATTTTTGGTGAGTGTTCTGATACTAAGCTTGGTAGTCTGTGGGTGCAACGGTTTACCAAGTGGTGTAGGTTTGAGTGGTTTTCCAAAAATGGCTATCTTGATAGATAAGATAGATTCAAATTTGAATTGCCTCTCAAAAGAGTTTGAAAATGTTTTTGCAAGGTTGGAAAGTTCCATTGGGTTTAGTGTCACTAGGTATAGAAAGGGGAGAAAAGAAATGGGAAAGTTTCTGTTTGAGATTAGTTGCTAGAGATGCTCAAAGTGAGCTAGTGGTTAACTTTGGCAGAAATGACCATTTGGTCTTAAGCTTCTTATTTTCATTTTATTTTGCTTTGATTTGATTTGGTAGTGACCTAGATGATATGGTTTTGATCTTAAACCATTTCTCATCATTTACAACAATCAAACATGGCATGGCAAGCATTCATACACTCAAGCAAAAAGATTTAAATTTAATTTATAGTCTTTTGTTAACCCTAATCTTGATTAATTAGGGAAAGATCCTCATTAATATTTTTGGGGTGTTACACCAAGGTTAGCCTCCTGAAAAGAGGGTAGGCTAGCAATGATCAATGTCACCATTTCCGGGAAAATGCTGCTGGTGAGCGATTCGAAAGGCACGAAATGCTGCTGGTTTGTATGCCTCGAATTGTTTTTACATATATTTGTTCGAGCTGGTGCATGATTCTGCATGGAACTTGCATGAATAAACCACCCAAGATAAGTTCATAAAATGTTGTCTGAATCTTGTCTGCCTCGGATAAGTATGATAGTAAACTGAATTCAACCGCCGGTAGTAATTGAATAAATATATACATCTTGATAGTATTTGGTTACTTCTGAACTAGTTCCATACTACAGTACGGGATAGGTGCGCAAAAGGGGGCTATTGCCTCTACAAAAGGCATTCTACAGAGTTAGTCTCTGAACTTAACTGTTTTACACTGAAGAAACTGCAAATCTCCACCATAAAAGTTTGCTAGCCAATTGCCTTGATAGGACGTAAGTTCAGCAATCGTTCAACTACAACTGATCTTTTTTCCTTCCTGACAAACTTCAAGAGATCTGCAATGTTCATGCACTAGTTGATGCGCTTGAACCAGTCTCGGTTCATTATGAATAGCCATGCCGCCGCAATGATTTCTTCGAAGGTGAACTCCGGCTCTCGTGGCAGGGATCGTAGGTCCATGTGAATCTGAACCTGAATTCTGGAACTGAGATGTTGCCTGTCGTCGGCTCAGCCGTCGAACACTCCAACAAGATGAGTGTAGATGGATGCACGCTGCCGCGGTGTGGCCGCCGATGGTGCGTAGGATGGATCATCTTTGTCGCTGACGGTGTGCGCCCAGATTGCCCGATGGTAAGGTCACCCGCGCCGAGGCATGGAGGCGAGAGTTTGTTGACCTTGGCGCCGCCCTGTTCGGGGGTTTGTTTCCTCGGTAGCAAGATCGCAGGAACGCTTCAGAACATACCTTCTTTCTCGTGCACAGAGCACACGAAAATGCCGCCGCGCGCATTCTCCACAATGCTCGATTGGCCCTTATCGACGCCGCAGCGGCCTTCGCCATTGCCACCGCTGCCGCCGGAGATACAACACATTCTGCAAAATCAACCATCTCAGATGGAAATGGAAGACCAGCCTTGTAGTACAGCCGCATGGCCTGCCTCAGAGGGGCCAAATAGCCAAGCTTCAGCGGCGGCGGCCGCCGGGGCGGCGGCTTCTGCTTAGGCGGGGCCATAGCTAAGCTTCCTAAGAGTGTATCTTATTTATTCAAAACTAGTTCGACTAACTGCTAAATTTTCATTTCCCTTCTCAGCATAAGAGTGCTAAGATATTAAAAATATAGGTCGTGGATAGCAATCGGATCGGGCCATGTACCAGGTCAGGGTTCCATTTTAAGTATATTTAAGAGTGTCTCCTTAGTGGTGTCCAGAAATTTTGCATGTGCCACTATGATCGTAGAATTGTAACAACACCATTAGAAACAGGGGAAGAGGACGTGGCGTTTTACTGACTGGTGGGACCCGCAACCTTGACCATCAACGACGCGCATCCCAGGTTCGAGGATTAGTGCTCCCTATTATTCTGTGATTTTCCATATTCTGTCGCTCGCTCGTAGCTCCGCTCCGCTCCACCGCTCTGGTCTTGCACGCCGCCACTCCGTCCCCTCCAGCAACACTCTCGTCCTACCCCTATACTATCGTCCTCCCGTCATCCCCTACCTGCCCTGCCTTGCCCCTTGCCCCGTCTCCTTGCCTCCATCGCCGCCCAGGCGTGTCTGGGAACGAAAATAGTTTG
Source organism: Avena sativa (assembly GCA_916181665.1). Classification (NCBI taxonomy): domain Eukaryota; kingdom Viridiplantae; phylum Streptophyta; class Magnoliopsida; order Poales; family Poaceae; genus Avena; species Avena sativa. The sequence continues at coordinate 145,601,252 of OV702280.1, forward strand.
GTATGCGCTAGGTTCTCGCGCAACGACAGTGGCTTTGATCTGGATCCGGCACGGAAATGGATCCTGCGTGGCCGGAGAACATGGACATGGGTCCTTCCTGGACGGAGAGCGAGGATGTGGAATCTTCAAGGATGGAGAACATGGAGGAGCATGAAACTGGGGAAGAGGACGCATGGTGCAACGCTTTGGTGCTCTAGAGCCCATTGAACGTGCCATACATCCTCCCTGAAGGGTAAGAACTGCAATTCCATCTATGCATCTCCCAATTAGCATTTCTAGTCCCGTGTTGATGGAGAGGATCTGTGTTGGTGACCGTAGGACGTATGCTTCATCCAGATTTCTTTTGAAGATTCGGCATGCATGTCGGACTAAAACCTTGTCCGACGGTAGAATCGCAGTTACAAGTGGATTGGATTATCGGCTGATAGTAGATGCGGAGGACATAACTCTAAGTGACTTGCACATGCAATTTGGCAAGTTTCCCATTGGCCAGCATGATGAATTCGTAATCAGGTACTACGACACAAATTCACAGACTTTCTGCGACATTAGAACTGAGGAGGGTCTAGCCATGATGTGGAGTAAACACCTCAGCATGGGGACTATGTTGATGTTTGTGCACATCGTTAACAAAGATACTGGGAAAGAGACTGTCCTGAATGATATCGGGCCGTGTGGAACACGAACAGAGTAGGCTCTATTTTCAATACTGAGCATGACCGACCAGCCTTTTGTTGAGCATGAAGACATCGAAATGTGTGGCGGTCAGAGTGATTTTGTTCTCGAAGATGATGATGGTGATGAGAAAGCATATCCAGATGTGGCTGCTGACCCTGATAGGATGGAGAGTCGGGAATATTTGGTTGATTTGAACTATGAGCCTGACTATGGGACCGATGAGGAAGAGGAATGTGAGGATGGGGAAATGGGATGCAGATACGGTGATAAAGACGAGGACAGGCCAATGATACACTTTGACAGGGACAACCCTAGAATTGATGAGGGGACTATCTTTGATACTGTGGAAGAATGCAGATATGCCATTGCTACCTATGCAATAAGAGTTGGGCTTGAATTTATCGTTGAAAAGTGCGACCAAAAGAGATTTAGGGTGCATTTTAGGGAAAGCAAGTTGTGTAAATGGAGATTGCATGCATCTCCAATGCGGGGTGGACACCCATTTTATGTTGCAATAGCTACATTTAGTTTCGGTCTTTCTCATATTTGTTCTGCTGATGAGTCCTATGATTTATTTTTATTCCCATTGAATGCAGATTAAGGTAAACACGAAGAAACACAACTGCCCTAATACTTATTTAAGTGATAAAGTTAGACCGGCGACAACCAAGTGGATTGCTGCTAAGGTACTTGACTGGGTGAGGCAGGATCGTAGCATTGGACCTGCTGAACTCAGAACTAAGCTTAGCGAAAAGTTTAACATTTTGATTCCTTACCATAGAGTCTTTGATCGGAAGGAGATGGCTCTAGACTTCATTCAAGGCAAGTGGACTGACAGTTTTCACATGTTGTATAGTTTCAAAGCTGAGGTAGAGAAGACATCACCTACTAGTGTTGTTGACATTGATTACGAGGTTGTTAAAGGAAGAGAAAATGTCTCAAGGGGGGTCAAATATAAGCAGGCAGATAAGAAATGCTTCAAGAGATGTTTTGTCTGCCTGAAGGCATGCTGGAAGGGTTTCCTAAACGGCTGCAGGCCATACTTGCCAACATATGTAACTTCTTTAACAGGGAAGTTCAGGGGACAGCTTGCTACCGCTTGTGTTATGGACGCGCATAATTGGCTTTTCCCATAGCCTATGCTATTCTTGAGGGTGAATCAACTGGAAGCTAGACATGGTTCATGCGGAGACTACGCGCAGTAATTGCTCACCCTAAAGGCTTGGTGATACACACTGGTGCATGCAAGGGGCTTCAGAATGCTGTTGATGATATGTTTCCTGGGGTTGAGCATAGGGAATGCATGTGGCACCTTGCTACTAGCTTCACGAAGAAGTTCAAAGGAAATACCTTTGAAGACAACTTGTGGCGATCAGCATACACGTACACCCTAAGCACGCATGCTACTTACATGCAGAACTTGTATACTGTGCCGAAGCTAAAAGAATACCTCTAAGAATATCATAACAAGTTATGGGCCAGAAGCAAGTTTGCTGAGTTAAGCAAAGTGGATTTTGCTTGCAATAATATGACAGAAAGGTTCAATGCTAAGATTAGGAGCATGAAGTCATTTTTATTTTTATTTTGTTAGATTCAATAAGACAGTGTATAATGGTGAAGATAGATTAGGCAGAGAATTTGTGCGAGAAAACTTTTAGGCCATAAAATAATTCCAAAGGTGGTTTTATTACTGAATGCAAGAACTAGGGCAATGAGAATGATAAAGACGAGGATGGTCAGAAGTTCCAATACATTGTCTGAGGTTTATGCACAAGACAAGCACGAAACTGAATGGAGGTTTACTGTAGACATTGGTAACAAGACTTGTTCATGCAGGAAGTGGCAGGTTATTGGTCTGCCATGCCACCATGCACTGCACTTCATCTTAAAGCTGAGAGGTACAGGTGTTGAAATAGAGAACTATGTTCATAACTATTTCTCGATGGACAAGTTTGCTGCAACTTATGCAGAAAACGTACCACCTATTGCTGATGAAAATGATTGGGAGATAGTCGATCCAGGGTTCAAACTCGAACCACCACTTCTTAGGAGGCCACCTGGGAGGTCTAGAAAGGAAAGGACCAAAGGCTTCACCGCAAAAGGTTTGAGACTAGGAGCAAGGAAGCAGAAGTACAAACAGTGTGGAGGGTTGGGCCATATCAAGAGGCTATGCAAAAACCCAGTTCCACGTGATTTCGGAGATGCTGACCTTGTCCCCATTCACATCACGAAGGAACAAGATGAGGCTTCTCAGGCAGAACTGGAGGAAGCACATCGAGATGACGTGGAGGAAGTGCTGCATGTGAAGGAAAACGGTGATGCACATGTGGAGGGAGACGTTGGTAAGCAGAAATTGGCCGAGGACGTGGACGTGCCGACGAGGATAGGGGCGAAAAGAAACAAAAGGGTAACCGGGAGCGGAAGGAAAACGATAATAATAGAGTTGAGTTTGAATATGAAGAAGTTCTGGGGTGATTGAGGATGTTCTTGAGGATCTTTTGGCTAACTTCATGAGAAACAATAAATCCCTATCAATTTTGTCTCTGTACAATTCTCCGGACGAAAGGTAAGCTTGAAACTAGTTTTACTTGGTATTTTGATCATTTTTGTTTCTATCCTCATCAACTGTTTTTTAGTGCAGCGCGGGATTGAACAGTAATAAGAGGAGAAGAGCGAAGGTGGCACAGTAACATCATTTCTTGAATTTTCATTGAAATTTATTTATATCAGGTACTTGTAACGGGTATGTGATGTGTGGTGTCGACCTGATTCGAGGTCGCTAGATTGTATATTAATTTTTAAACCGATTACCCATAAACAATAATCATGGATTTGTAACAGTTCAACGACCAAAATTATGGCCGTGCCATGGAGTTGCCTCGTCGCCTGCAGTGTTGGCCTGGAAGTATCGATGGCACAGGACCAACATGATGGAATTTTTTCCTTTGATCTTGCTACCCTGTTCCGAACTTGATTGTGCTGCCATTTAATCACGCATCTTGACCCACATGTCATCCTCTCATTAGAAGAAACGTGTGTATGATGGATTTCAAAGTGAGCGATTCAGCAATAGAGACACTGAAACACAATAGCAGTACAGATTGAACCAGTTCTTATTTTAGCTCTTAAAACCTAGGTCGACTAGAATCAACATCAATACCTAATTCCAAATTTGAACGACGGATCATTAGAATAAAGACGGTCATATCTGTCATCTACCACCTTGTGGATGCAAAATGAGTAATCCAGGATGAACCTATCATGTTTATTAATTATAAAATTCCGTAAATCTTTAGTCATCCCGCGACAGACGGTGACGCGCTTCTCTTCAGGCTATATTCAGCGAACTCCTCCTGGCCCCCTCCCATTATTGAAGGTTTATATAAGTGCAACTCCACCATGTACCGCGGAAACTTGCATGCCGCCGACCTGACGCACTCTACGGATATGGCGAGGCCAGAGTGGAGCATGTCAAATCGCATGGTGAACACTGTACCATCGTCCCCGGATCCGACAGTCTCTACTCTCCATGATCCAGGTGCCAGCAAAGGCTGAGAGATGTACCTGTGTTCCGTACCGTAGTGGAAATTGTGCACTTCCATCGAGTTGGATTTTTTGAGGTGGGCGAGGAGCGCTGTTGGCGGGGCGACAAACTCGCAGCCCGGCTCAGGGCAGTAGCACGGGCTGTGCGGGCACACCATCTTGTGGTTGAGGAAGTCGTGGAAGGCGACCAATGTCCCGCAACCGTCGTTGGGTCATCTGCTACCTTTTCCGCCAGCGATTTGGCGGCGCAACTCCTTGGAGCATGCGGCCAGCCTGATGGTGTTGGTAGTGTCCATACGCATAGAGATTTCTCCGAAGGCGTCGTCCCCGAACTTTCTCTAGCCAGCGTACCGAATCTTGTACATCGAATCCGCTATTGAGTCCGGATGAACTGGGGGCGAGGGCGGAACTGGGGGCGAGGGCGGATTCATTATTGTTGTGGTTTCTAGGAGGAGAGTGATGGCGGCCTGAAAGAACCGATTATAGGGGCACGAACGAAGTGCGCACTAGATGGAGAAGATGGGAGGCTCTTTGATCGAGGGGTGTTTGAATGTTTCCTCGTCGGTCTTCTGCAGTGCGTAGCTATATCGAGCACGCCGACTGGACTAGCAAGCAGGGAGCAGATTTTTGCGGATACGCGCGTCTTCTTCTCCTCTGACGCACACCAAAATTATGACTGTGCCATCAAGTGCTGGGAGTAGAGACAGTGTACCGTCCCATCAGCCTCGCCTCGTCTTTGTCAGCGATGTCACATCGACAACGTCGGGGGCATTGATGCTCTATAAGAGAAAAAAACTTTGGCAAGAAAAAAAGATAAGAAAAGAGTCTTCATAAATAGGTTTTTTAATTCCAGTAGAGGGGCCTACCGGTATATCTAAACGCTGGAGCATACTTAGTTTTGATAGACTCGTGTCTAAACTTTTCTTTAGACTCAACCGACACTGTACAAGAAAAGAGCTTTGATGAGAAGAAAAGAATACGAAAAGAGCCATTTTAAATAGATATTTTATTCTAACTGTGGGGCCAATCAGTGTGTCTAAATGCTGTAGCATATTTCCCTCTGTAAGACTCGTGTCTAATATTTTTGCTAGAATCAAACAACGCTCTACACGCTCTTACAACTTGGCCATTCTATTCTAAGAGGTCATTAAAGCTACCGTACATAGATTAAATTTAGGCTCAAGTGACCCTAATCGACTATACCGCTCCCACTGTCTTCATCGTGCACGACGCCTACGCATCGCCGTCCGCCTCTTCCGAGTCTGAATCGATGAGGAAGATCCTGGTGGCGTTCCTCTTCACGAGTGTTGCATGACGCGTACCATCGACAATGGTGGAGGGCGTACGCCCAAGCACTGCCCAGAGGCGCTGCCTCCCTTCGGGGTTCCGCAGATCCGGGTGGATCTCTGAATGGTGAGCTCCGCAAATACAAATCACTGCCTCCTGCTCCTTCTTGAAGAACCTTGGCCAGTACGCGCTGGAGCGCGCGTATCGGTCCATTGCCCTCTTCCGCTCCGGCAGCTGGCGGCAACACTCCTCGATCTGCCTCGACAGCGCGATGCCGCGCAGGAGCAGCGCCACGGGCACCCCAGCGTAGCTGAGCTCATAGCCGGTCGGTAGCCTCGCTAGCAGCGGCGCCAGTATGTCGTACTGGGTGAACAACTCGACCTTCTGCAAGCTGAGACGGGGCCTCTCCATGGAGAGGCGTCGTTTATTCAGGTAGGATTAAACGCTTGTGCTGACGCGAGTTGTAGGGAACCAACGGGGTTTGAGCCTCGGCCACACGGTCGCATTTATAAAGTCAAGGAGGTAGGCCCACTGGTGTTTTCCAGGGCCAATAGGGATGCATAAATGCCTACTCGGGGATCGCTATTGTAAACTACGATCCTTATCGTCCATTCTCCCTAATCCAACGGTACCTTACAACTGGGACGCATAATCAACCTGGCCCCATGGGAGGGGCTTCTAGAAGGCCCTAATCTTGCACATCCTTTGGGGAAATGCCGGTTTTTCAGGTTCAAAAAATGGAAAGTCGAGATTTCTCCAAAGCACCATGAAATCTCTAGTTGGAGAAGTCGCTTGCAATGCCGAGAGGGAGCTAGGTGCCGGGTTTGGGCTCAATCCATGGAGTGGTTCCGTGTTCTGGGCAACGAGGGGGGGGATCTAGGGTTGGAAGGCATGTTAACTCACACTCGATAGACATTCTGGTGGTGCCTTGGGTGCCAAAGGACCTGGTATGCCCTGCCTATGATTTTATGAGGGAAGTGAGTCACATGACAGGGCTCCAGGAGCCGTTTTATTTTTTTTATTTTGTTTAGATTTTGTTTGGTGCTGCCCAAGAAAACGGCGAAACCCGCTGGAGGTCGCGGGAACGCAACGGTCGGTGCAATCTTGGACCTAGGAATGCATCCATCCTAGATACCCCATGGGGCACCCCAAACCATTTTTCCTCGAAAATTGAGAGTGTCTTATAGGGTACATACAGTTAGAAACCGCATTTACCGGGCCGTAACTAAAAAATACAGTATATGCATGCACCACGGGATAAATACCCATCTTCCGGGAATGGCCATGCACCATGGTGTAGCATGCGTGGAAATTGCATCGGGCCCACGGGCGCGCCCTAATCTTGCACCTCCTTTGGGAAAACGCCGGTTTTTCGGGTTCAGAAAATGGAAAGTCGAGATTTCTCCAAAGCACCACGAATCTCTAGTTGGGGAAGTCGCTTGCGATGCTAAGAGGGAGCTATGTGCCGGGTTTGGGCTCAATCCATGGAGTGGTTCCATGTTCTGGGCAGCGAGGGGGGGGGGGATCTAGGGTTGGAAGTCATGTTAACTCACACCCGATAGACATCCTGGTGGTGCCTTGGGTGCCAAAGGACCTGGTATGCCCTGCCTATGATTTTATCAGGGCAGTGGGTCACATGCAAGGGCTCCAGGAGCCGTTTTCACGTTATTTTTTTTTTAAATTTTGTTTGGTGCTGCCCAAGAAAACGGCAAAACCCGCCGGCGGCCGCGAAAACGCGATGGTCGGTGCAATGTTGGACCCAGGCATGCATCGAGCCTAGGTATCGGGCACCCCAAACCATTTTTCCTTGAAAATTTAGAGTGTCTTGTAAGGTACATACAGTTAGAAACCGCATTTACCGGGCCATAACCCAAAAAAATACAGTATATGCCTGCACCACGAGATAAATACCCACCTCCCGGGAATGGCCATGCACCATGGTGTAGCATGCATGGAAATTGCCTCGGGTCCATGGGAACGCCCTAATCTTGCACCTCCTTTGGGAAAATGCTAGTTTTTCGGGTTCAGAAAATGGAAAGCCGAGATTTCTCCAAAGCACCACGAAATCTCTACTTGGAGAAGTCGCTTGCGATGCCGAGAGGGATCTAGGTGCCAAGTTTGGGCTCAATCCATGGAGTGGTTCCATGTTCTGAGCAGCGAGGGGGGAATCTCGGGTTGGAAGTCATGTTAACTCACACTCGATATATAACCTGGTGGTGCCTTGGGTACCAAAGGACCTGGTATGCCCCGCCTATGATTTTTTATGAGGGCAGTGGGTCACATGCAAGGGCTCCAGGAGCCATTTTTATGTTTTTATTTTTATTTTTTTAGATTTTGTTTGGTGCTGCCCAAGAAAAAGGCGAAACCCGCCGGCGGCTGCGGCAATGCGACGGTCGGTGCAATCTTGGACCCAGACATGCATCCAGCCTAGGTACCCCATGGGGCACCCCAAACCATTTTTCCCGAAAATTGAGAGTGTCTTATAGGGTACATACAGTTAGAAACCGCATTTACCAGGACGTAACTAAAAAAATACAGTATATGCATGCACCACGGCATAAACACCCACCTCCCGAGAATGGCCATGCACCATGGTGTAGCATGCGTGGAAATTGGATCGGGCCCATGGGCGCGCCCTAATCTTGCACCTCCTTTGCGAAAACGTCGGTTTTTCGGGTTCAGAAAATGGAAAGTCAAGATTTCTCCAAAGCACCATGAAATCTCTAGTTGGAGAAGTTGCTTGCGATACCGAGAGGGAGCTCGGTGTCGGGTTTGGGCTCAATCCATGGAGTGGTTCCATGTTCTGGGAAGCGAGGGGGGGGGTCTAGGGTTGGAAGTCATGTTAGCTCACACTCGATAGACATCCCGATGGTGCCTTGGGTGCCAAAGGAACTGGTATGCCCTGCCTATGATTTTATGAGGGCAGTGGGTCACATGCAAGGGCTCCAGGAGCTGTGTTCATGTTTTTTTTATTTTATTTAGATTTTCTTTGGTGCTGCCGAAGAAAACGGCGAAACCCGCCGGCGGCTGCGGCAACACGACGGTCGGTGCAATCTTGGACCCGGGCATGCATCGAGCCTAGGTACTAGGCACCCCAAACCATTTTTCCCCGAAAATTGAGAGTGTCTTACAGGGTACATACAGTTACAAACCGCATTTACCGGGACGTAACTAAAAAAATACAGTATATGCATGCACCACGGGATAAACACCCACCTCCCGAGAATGGCCATGCACCATGGTGTAGGATGCGTGGAAATTGCATCGGGCCCATAGGCGCGCCCTAATCTTGCACCTCCTTTGGGAAAACGTCTGTTTTTCGGGTTCAGAAAATATAAAGTCGAGATTTATCCAAAGCACCACGAAATCTCTAGTTGGAGAAGTTGATTGTGATGCCGAGAGGGAGCTAGGTGACGGGTTTGGGCTCAATCCATGGAGTGGTTCCATGTTCTGGGAAGCGAGGGGGGGGGGGATCTAGGGTTGGAAGTCATGTTAGCTCACACTCGATAGACATCCTAGTGGTGCCTTGGGTGCCAAAGGACCTGGTATGCCCTGCCTATGATTTTATGAGGGCAGTGGGTCACATGCAAGGGATCCAGGAGCCGTGTTCATGTTTTTTAATTTAGATTTTGTTTGGTGTTGCTGAAGAAAACGGCAAAACCCACCGGCGGCCGCGGCAACGCGACGGTCGGTGCAATCTTGGACCCGGGCATGCATCGAGCCTAGGTACCAGGCACCCCAAACCATTTTTCCCCGAAAATTGAGAGTGTGTTATAGGGTACATACAGTTAGAAACCCCATTTACCGGGCCATAACTCAAAAAAAATACAGTATATGCCTGCACCAAGAGATAAATACCCACCTCCCGGGAATGGCCATGCACGATGGTGTAGCATGCGTGGAAATTGCATCGGGCCCATGGACGCACCCTAATCTTGCACCTCCTTTGGTAAAATGCCGGTTTTTCGGGTTTAGAAAATGGAAAGTCGAGATTTCTCCAAAGCACCACGAAATCTCTAGTTGGAGAAGTCACTTGCGATGCCGAGAGGGAGCTAGGTGCCGGGTTTGGTCTCAATCCATGGAGTGGTTCCATGTTCTGTGCAGCGGGGGGGGGGGGGATCTAGGGTTGGAAGTCATGTTAGCTCACACTCGATAGACATCCTAGTGGTTCCTTGGGTGCCAAAGGACCTGGTATGCCCTGCCTATGATTTTATGAGGGCAGTGGGTCACATGCAAGGGCTCCAGGAACTATTTTCATGTTTTTTTTAGATTTTGTTTGGTGCTGCCCAAGAAAATGGCGAAACCCGTCGGGGCCACGACAACGCGACGGTCGGTGCAATCTTGGACCCAGGCATGCATCCAGCCTAGGTACCGGGCACCCCAAACCATTTTTCCCCGAAAATTGAGAGTGTCTTATAGGGTACATAAAGTTAGAAACCGCATTTACTAGACCGTAACTCAAAAAAATACAGTATATGCCTGCACCAAGAGATAAATACCCACCTTCCGGGAATGGCCATGCACCATGGTGTAGCATGCGTGGAAATTTCCTCGGGTCCATGGGCGCGCCCTAATCTTGCACCTCCTTTGGGAAAATGCCGGTTTTTCGGGTTTAGAAAATGGAAAGTCGAGATTTCTCCAAAGCACCACGAAATATCTAGTTGGAGAAGTCGCTTGCGATGCCGAGAGGGAGCTAGGTGCCGGGTTTGGGCTCAATCCATGTAGTGGTTCCATGTTCTGGGCAGCGAGGGGGGATTTAGGATTGGAAGTCATGTTAGCTCACACTCGATAGACATCCTGGTGGTGCCTTGGGTGCCAAAGGACCTGGTATGCCCTGCCTATGATTTTATGAGGGCAGTGGGTCACATGCAAGGGCTCCAGGAGCCGTTTTCATGTTTTTTTATTTTATTTAGATTTTGTTTGGTGCTGCCCAATAAAACGGCGAAACCCGCCGGCGGCCGCGGCAATGCGACGGTCGGTGCAATCTTGGACCCAGGCATGCATCGGGCCTAGGTACCGGGCACCCCAAACTATTTTTCCCCGAAAATTGAGAGTGTCTAATAGGGTACATATACAGTTAGAAACCACATTTACCGGCCGCAACTAAAAAAATACAGTATATGCCTGCACCAAGAGATAAATACCCACCTCCCGGGAATGGCCATGCACCATGGTGTAACATGCATGGAAATTGCCTCGGGTCCATGGGCGCTCCCTAATATTGCACCTCCTTTGGGAAAACGTCGGTTTGTCGGGTACAGAAATGGAAAGTCGAGATTTCTCCAAAGCACCACAAAATCTCTAGTTGGAGAAGTCGCTTGCGATGCCGAGAGGGCGCTAGGTGTCGGGTTTGGGCTCAATCCATGGAGTGGTTCCATGTTCTGGGCAGCGAGAGGGAATCTAGGGGTGGAAGCCATGTTAACTCACCCTCGATCGACATCCTGGTGGTGCCTTAGGTACCAAAGGACCTAGTATTGCCTGCCTATAATTTTATGAGGGCAGTGGGTCACATACATGGGCTCCAGGAGCCGTTTTCATGTTTTTTTTAGATTTTGTTTGGTGCTGCCCCAGAAAATGGCGAAACCCGCCGGCGGCAGCGGCATCGCGACGGTCGGTGCAATCTTGGACCTAGGCATGCATCCAGCCTAGATACCCCAAGGGGCACCCCAAACCATTTTCCCCAAAAATTGAGAGTGTATTATAGGGTACATACAGTTAGAAACCGCATTTACCGGGCTGTAACTAAAAAATACAGTATATGCGTGCACCACGGGATAAATACCCACCTCACTGAAATGGCCATGCACCATGGTGTAGCATGCGTGGAAATTGCATTGAGCCCATGGCCGCGCCCTAATCTTGCACATCCTTTGGGAAAACGCTGGTTTTTCGGGTTCAGAAAATGGAAAGTCGAGATTTCTCCAAAGCACCACGAAATCTCTAGTTGGAGAAGTCGCTTGCGATGCTGAGAGAGAGCTAGGTGCCGGGTTTGGGCTCAGTCCATGGAGTGGTTCCATGTTCTGGGCATCGAGAGGGGATATAGGGTTGGATGTCATGTTAGCTCACACTCGATAGACATCCTGGTCGTGCCTTGGGTGCCAAAGGACCTGGTATACCCTGCCTATGATTTTAGGAGGGCAGTGGGTCACATGCAAGGGCTCTAGGAGCCGTTTTCATGTTTTTTGTATTTTTTAGATTTTGTTTGGTGCTGCCCAAGAAAATGGCATAACCGCCCGGCGGCCGCGGCAACGCGACGGTCGGTGCAATCTTGGACCCAGTCATGCATACAGCCTAGGTACCCCATGGGGCATCCCAAACCATTTTTCCCCGAAAATTGAGATTGTCTTATAGGGTACATACAGTTAGAAACCGCATTTACCGGGCAGTAACTAAAAAAATAAAGTATATGCCTACACCACGAGATAAATACCCACCTTCCGGGAATGTCCATGCACCATGGTGTAGAATGCGTGGAAATTGCCTCGGGCCCATGTGCGCTCCCTAATCTTGCACCTTCTTTGGGAAAACGCCGGTTTTTCGGGTTAAGAAAATGGAAAGTCGAGATTTCTCCAAAGCGCCACGAAATCTCTAGTTGGAGAAGTCGCTTGCGATGCCGAGAGGGAGCTAGGTGCCGGGTTTGGGCTCAATACATGGAGTGGTTCCATGTTCGGCGCAACGAGGGGGGGGGAATCTAGGGTTGGAAGCCATGTTAACTTAGATTTTCCCTCGATGCTAGTCACGGATACTTAGAAAATCCCTTACTATAGCTCACGCAGAAACCAACATGTCCTGATTGGTCAGACAGTTGTCACGTGGATCGTGCCAACCAACCGTTGATCCTCTTTGATCTAATGGCCACACAAAATTTTTATAGCAGCAACATCCCAGTATTATTACACATTACATGGTAGTTACAACAATTACAATGCAGGATGTGGCAGTTAAATATGTAATAACAATACTAACAACAGAACATTACTCGTCGTCATCGTCGGTGGCGGTGTCCTCCAATGACTCATCGGCAACTCGCTCCTCATATATACGCGCCCTCTCCTCGTCGGAGTCCTCCTCCTCCTCCTCGTAGTCCCACGAGTCGACGTCACTCTCCTCCGCTTCTTCCTCCAACTGCTCCATGAATGCCTCCTCGTTGCCCGAGTCAGAGGCGTCCTTGTCGCTGGCTCCTCTATTCCTCCTGGCCTTCGTCATGGTGGTCTCTCATGCTTTCCTTCGGCGCTCCTCCGTCTTGGCTGCTGGTTGGCGCTCCTCCGTCTTTGCCAGTGCAACGCGCTTCTTGGGTGTGTCGGGTACAACAAGCTTCGATGTCGCGGTGTCCTCGAGCCCCGATGTCGATGGATCCAGGTGCAGTTCAACACGTTGTGGTACCTCAGATGGCTGCCGGCGGGCACAAACGATGCCGCGACGGTCCACCGGCAAGGATCTACCACTGCCATGGCATGGTTCCATGCTGCACGAGGAAGTTGTTTAGAAATGCGCGATGGCCGGTACGCAGGGTTGGGTGCCGATCCTATTAGGGGCGCCAGGAGCATCTCATAGTCTAGTCATGTAAAATTTGTGCTACATCATAAAATATCTACGTACTGGGAGTGTTGTCACGTAACAAACCACAAAATGCACCATGTAGCAACGTCGGAAAGTATGCAGTGTGTGCCTGTCGACATGGAGTTGAATGCTCCAGCATGTTCTGTCCGTGCATCAGTTACGCGCGTCGTGACAACCCCTTGAGAACGCACACACGCTGGACGTGCAACACGTAATTACTTCCTCCCTCGTAGTCCCACCCCTATCCATGGGATACTAGGCAGCACGCGCCAAACCCCCTGCTGAACCTTCCATCTCATTAAAGCCAGTCCAATCGAGTCCAAATCGTGTGGACTTTGGGATTTTATTCCCTGGTTCTGCCAGTCATGCTTCTTTGAGAAGGAAGCGACATAGGCCATCGATTAACAAATGAACAGTGGATGTAGGTTGAGATAGCACCAGAGTAAATGGTGGTCTTGTATAAGACTGTCCCACGGACTGGACTCTTTGACCATTCTCCCCTGCCCATCACTTTCTTCTTCCTCCTGCCCCCACCTTCCTCCATCTGCATTAGCCATGGCTCCCCGGAGGAGAGGCAGATCAACCGTGCGCACGAAGAGAATGGAGAAAAATCGCCGCCTTGGACTTACTGCTCAACCAGCTACTCAGTCCCCCCTTGCATAGACCCAATCTCTCCTAGCAATGGCATTGAATGTTCTAGCAGGCTGGGGCTCCTGCCGCTCCCGATACATTCTTCTTCTTCTTCTTCTTCTCTGTTTTCTTCTTCTTCTATGTCTACTTATTCTTCTTATTATTACTATGCTACATATTCCAGGGCGGCCGTGGACCTTGAAAGCAGCACGATGGCGGCGGCGCTGCATGTTGCAGCAGGCCAGGGCTCCTCCTGGTACAGTCTCTTCCTTCTTCTACGTCTACTTCTTATTCTTCTTCTTATTACTATGCTACCTATTCCAGGGCGGCCATCGACCCTGAAAGCAGCACGATGGCGGTGGCGACACTGCATGTTGCAGCAGACCAGGGCTCCTCACGGTACACTCTTCTTCTTATTCTTCTTCTTCTATGCCTACTTATTATTATTCTTATTATTACTATGCTACATATTCCAGGGCGTTCGTGGACCCTGAAAGCAGCACGATGGCGGTGGCGGCGCTGCATGTTGCAGAAGGCCAGGGCTCCTCCCGGTACAATCTTCTTCTTATTCTGCTATGTCTACTTCTTCTTCTTCTTTTTCTTCTTCTTCTTCTTCTTCTTCTTCTTCTTCTTCTTCTTATTACTCTGCTACATATTCTAGGGCGGTCATGGATCCTGAAATCAACGCGATGGCGTCGGTGTCGCAGGACCCGTTCGTCCCTGTTCCCCGGCTCAACGAGGTAGGAAATCCCGACATGAATTTGGTTTTATTTTTGAGATTCTAAATGTGGAAATATTATCGTGTCTACCAGCAAGTAGCCTCCAAGTAGGGACCACACTCATTCTTAGGCACATTTGGGGTTTTTGTGACTTGAATATTGTGCTTCCCTAAAACATGCAGTATAATTATAGAGTACCTATTTTAAATAACATGAACGATGCAGCAAGAGAAGGCCGATTGGGGTGACAAGGTGGCCGCGATCAATGCCAAGATAGACAACCAACTACAGGGTGCATGCTCCCTAACCCAGGCTAATGATCGCCTTCTAAGGCGTTTATCTCTGCAGAAGGAGATCACGCTTGATTTTTCACTTAACATCAAGAGGCTCGAAGCAGAGCGCGACGAGCTGCAAAGGGTGATCGACGAGATGCAAAAGTTGATCACACACAGCTTGTCCAAACAAGACGTGGCCATCAACTTAATTACGAAGATCTTGTGTGAAAATAAGAATCTCCAGGATAGATGCGTCCTCCTGCTAGATGAAGCCACCAAGACACGAAGCAAATGCACCATCGAAGCAAAGGCTGCCATCGAAGCCTACAATGACAAGGACCATAGCCTGGATGCATTGAGACAGATGAAGGAGGACATGGGCTGAGGTCTCACCGTGCCCAAGAGTCCAAACAATGAGAACGGGGAGCTAACGGCAATGCCCAATTCAGATTCAGAGTAGAGAGGGGGGAGGAATCTCAGTTCATGCTCCGCTGCTTTTGTAATTTATACATGTCGTGCAATTAAGTAATCTTGGAGCAACTCCTTATTTCTTTGTTTATCTTACTTGCCTGTCAAATTAATTATGGGTTTGTGTTCTCATGAATGGTCATCATCCTTTCTTTCCATTATGTATCTGAGCTTGGAATTAGATTATGACTATGCCACTAATATTTGGTTACATTGGAAAAACCCACAACACCCTTAGTTGGATATAGTCCCACGTTGCTTTGAAATTTAAATTAGGACCATGCCACTACTTTATCCTATTGAATTGGAAAAATAGGATTTATTGCTCTAAATTGAAATTAGGACTGTGCCACTACTTTTTCCCGTTGAATTGGGAAAAAAGGCTATATTGCTCTGAAATTGAAATTAGGACTGTGCCACTAATTTATCCTGTTTCATTGGGACAACATGATATATTGCTCTGAAATTGAAATTAGGACTATGCCACTACTTTATCCTGTTGAATTGGAAAAAAAGGATATATTGCTCTGTCATATAAATTAGAAGTATGCCACTAGTTTATCTAGTTGAATTGGGAAAAAGCCTATATTGCACTGACATTATCTCTAGAATTAGGACTGTACCACTAGTTGATTCTATTAAATTTTGAAAAATCCTTGATTGCTCTGTCCTTCAAATTATGACTTTGACACTAGTTAATTTTTTAAATTATGGAAACTAACCACATATTTTTGTTGCAGCAGAAGAGGCGAAAGCTCAACCCAGAACTGCCGACCTGGCTAAAGGACAAGATGGCTATCCAAATGGAGAAGCAGAATTTTTAGAAAGTGTCCCATGACTGCCTGAGAGAAGAAGTCACCATCCTTTATGACAAGTGCCACAATCTGAAGGTGAACATCGCCGGATAGAAGGAACTTCATGAGAAAAGTATCGCATCGGCGCGTGTGAAGTAGGTCATCATCAAGGATCTCATGGTGGATAATCTTAAGCTAACTGATAAGCTTGTCGCTTCCCAGACGGAGCATTTGAACCAGCGGGAGGCGCATTTCCAAGTACTGAGGGAGCAGGTAAAAATCAAAGCGGACCTGATCGAACGAACCCTTGAACTGGAGCTTCTCAAGAAGGAACACGACCATCTCTGCGCCAGGCTCAGTGCAAAATATAAGTTCCTCTGAAGTTAGTTTGCAAACTATGTGTTCTGACGGACCAAATCGTGTTTTATCCATGTAGTACTAATTTTGTAAACATGGACCTCTCTCCATGCAAACAATTCTTTCTTCTGAAAGGTTATTTTGCTCAAGGATTGAGTTTGGATTAGTCAAGATATCACAACTGGAATTCTTGTAGTTAACTAGTTTCAGATATTGCCACGACACAAATTATTCATCTAAAATTTCGTTGATTGTCTGTAGCTTGTCCTTGTTCACCTCACGCTCCTTCTTCAGATCCTTCAACAGCTCCGCAATGCAGTACTCTAGCTTCTTATTCTCTTCCATGAGCTGATCCCTCTCCTTTTCTGCCTTCTGAATCTTCCGTATAGTTCCCACCACCAAGCTCCCATTGATTGTGTCATTTAGTTCTGACCGCAAATTCTTGATTTCCTATTCCACCTCCATATTTCCTACCAAGAGCTTGTAATTTTCTACAGCTGCATCACAGGCATATGTAAATCTCCCCGACCTTTCGAGCTCATACATATCCCACAACTGGGCCAAACATTTCTTAAGTGCGTCTGGCCACTCAAAATTCACCCACTCTACTGCTTTACACACCGGGCCAACCTAAAAAAACACGGGACCTAATTATCAACATAACACTACACAATTTTCTTCATGTCTCCATTGTACATAACGAAAGCAAACCTGATTTGTACAGCCCAAAAACCTTCTTCCACTGTTACTGCCTTCAAATGCAACATATTTCCTCAGTTTTAGCCCATGGTCACATGGTACTTCCCAATCGAGATCTAGGCCCTCCCAGTCGGGGTCGTAGATCATGAGTGGTACCTATAAGGGAACGAAAAGCTAGAAATAAACACGATGGCATGCACATTTCAAGACTTGGGTCGAGGTAATTTGCAATGCCTAACCATTGCCGAGAAAATAGAGGAACTCACATCAAGGAGGGAAGACTCGATGTTGGAGAGAAAGCTGTCGCTGCTCAACTGGTCATCCTCGTCGTTCTAGGGCGGCATGGAGAATGCGACTGTGGCGACGCGTCGACGACGGTGAGGAGAGAGAGAGGAGGGTAGTGAGTGGAGAGAGAAGGAGTGGGGAAATTGAAGTGCATCAACGTTGCAACATTGACTAAATTGGCAATGCTATAATGGTTTAATTGATACAATGTCTTGTGGCTAGATTACTATCTCATATCTAATAGTTTTTCTTCCTTCATTTTAATTTGTAATATTAATCATGTACTTCCTCCTTCCCAATTTGTTTGACTTATAGAAACATACAAAATCTTATGTACCGAACAATATAGGATTATGGTTTAGGGTCTAATGAACTGTTTATTGTAGTAACCCCTTAACCTTATTCCTAAATCCTAGACATGTGTGTCCAATAGATCACTTTCTCCTACTTAGTAAGTTTTTTTCCTAAACCCTATGCTCGTTCATCCATGATAGTACTTTCTTCTAAGTAATAGATAGTTATCCAGCAATTAGTCAAATTACTGATCCCATAGAGCATTATATTACATCATAATCATGTCAACTACAAGGTACTTATATATCACCTTGTTCAGTGATGGTTTCAATGAATGATATGTCCCAAAATCCTAACAGCTCATAGCACATTATATTACAATCTCTCAACAATCATAATCTCAGAAACAAATTTATCACATCATCTCAGCAAACATAATCATGTCAACTACAATGTACCTGTGTCTTATTACAACAACGATGCTTTCATCGAGTGATATGTCCGAAAATCTCCACAACTCACAGAACATCAGATTGCAATCTATTAACAAACACGACCACATCAACATAGTTTTAAAGGAACAACAATCTTTGTTACAAATATAGGCAGGGGAGCCTTGCGGTCTATCTAACAAGCCCTGGATAGAAGATCTCATCAGATCTGATCAACGTCTATCGCCTCGTTTTGTTCAGCCACAACAGGGCCTCTGCATCCACTACAACCTGTCTAACAACATTAGAAATGGCATCTAGGAAGAACACCTACCTGGTTTGCTTCTTTCGTCGCATAATTTGCATCAGATCATCGGTATCCAAAACCTCTATGAACTCCTGCTTCTTATGATGCCACCATAGGAGTCGTGCCATCTATTTAGCGAGAGTACATGACGAAATTTGCTTACTAACTCCGCCATCAAGTTTTGCCGTGTATGAATCCACCTCCAGGTGTATATTGAACTTAGCTTGATCAGCATCTGGTGGTCCGTAAACTCGAGAAGCAGAAGCTCTGGCAGCGAGATCTCTAGTATCTGCATACATATCATCAATCATTGCTTCAACTTTCACCTGACGATCAACTGCACAACACTCCCAAAGCATATGAAGCTCATGGGAGTGCTCAATTTGTACATAGGTATCACTCATGTTACTCCACACCAATTTTGCCCTCTGTCTGGATCCCCAAGGAATCCTAGAATGAAGCATATATATCAGTTGTGAAACATACACAACCTCTTTGTAGTTGACAAGTAGACGCACATCCTGCCCAGACACAACCCTCTTGCAACCAAAATCTAGTTTTGGAGTGTATTGGCGGACATGAACCGTGAACTCATATAGGTCCGCTGCATCAAAGTTGTTCCTAATTTGATTAAAAATGGGACCTTTCAGTTCATTCGACGCTACTTTGCAGTAACTAATCTACTTGCAAGACAAGGCATAGATAAGAAAAATTCACCTCTCGCTCTTCTCCTGGGTGGTTTTCTTCGAGATCTGGGTTGCACGACCCTGCACTGCAGCCGAACACTCCGCCGCCAGCCTAGCTTTTCTCTTCAACCCGCTGCTCATAGGTACCCTGTTAGAAGACTTTTGGCTGACCTCCTCGCTAACCTGGACTGCAGACCCCGCCGCTGGTTCGCTTGTCTGGCATTGTGCCCAAGACGCTGGCTCCGACGAAGCCGAATCAGTCGCCGACGTAGCTACCACCTTGGCTTCGCTTGACATGCCGCCTCCGGGTTCAGTGTGTGTGTTTGTGTGTGGGTGGGTGGGGAGGGGAGGGGTGGGGAGAAAAACAATTGTTGTTGCCGCCAAACCAGATTCAGTGTAGGGGAAGGAGAAAAAGGATCGTCGCTGCCGCCGGATTCAATGTCGGGGGTTAGGAAAGTATAGAAATGGATTTGCCCATGCAACACGTGGACGGTGACTTAGAAGGGTCACATCAGGGGCATGACATATACTAATGTAACGGAATATCTTTTCGTAACGGCTAAGATTTGAAAATATTTAGTTTGGCCACCATTCACTCGAAATGCCCTTCTCGGTAATTACCCCTAGAACTTTTCGAATCGTGGTGATTACACGCAACTCGTGCCCCGTGTTGCCTTCGCCTACGAACTTTAGGGCCGCAAAGTAGTATCCCGCTCCACATCTATTACTTTTCAGTGGCATGGGTTCATAAGTTTGATTGGTTACTTAACAACGGGTATAGCAAGCCATTCCCAGGGCGGTTTTTGGTCCATACATTGAAAATTGGTCCAGCCACGTTCCTAAGACACCGGTTTCATCCGGATTTGGGCCAACTTTGGTCCGGACTTCCGAGGACGTTCCCGAGGCGTCGAGAATGCCCTCGGATAAAGCGAATTCGTCGGGACAAAAACGTTTGCCCGCGTGGACCCGTCTAGTCAGCGAGAGAAGCCGAGTCGTCGTCATCCTTTTGCCTCGAAACCCCGCGATGGACCGCCGGGCATTAACTGCCTGTCTCGTCGACCACACGTCACCATAATGGCGCGCCACCGTCTCCTCGGCTCCCGTGACGGACAGGCGGGCAATAAATTTCTGCCAGTTCCCCCATTCCTGTCCTCGCCGACCGCTTTGGCCTATAAAATCCGTATACCTCGTTGGCTCCCTTCACACTCTCTTGCAGCTCCCCCACTCACCCAACTCCGGCGAACTCCAAATCCTCATAGCTTCCCCACTTCCCCAACTCCGGCGAACGCCATGGCCGAGAGGTTCCCCAGCGACTCCGCAGCGGCAAACGACTTTAGCCGCCGCACGCTCGAGCCCTAGGAGGTTGCACGATGCCGGGTACATGGCGTCGCTGGACACGCAGAACCCGCCCGGCTGGAAGTTCAACAATGGCGGGATCCTCGTGCCACTGGTGCCGACTGTGGAGATGGTCGAGGAGATCCAGGCCACCATCGCGACCATGGACGACCCCGATCTCGCCGAGGACCCTGGCAACCTGCTCTACCGGGAGAAAATCTTCGCCGGCCGGTGGCTCCGGGAGCTCGCCCACCACGAGGGGCCGCCAGGATCGCCACCGAAGTGCAACAACACGGTGGCGCGACATCAATGGTGGAGCGCTCCCGGACGGACGCTCGTCGTTGGGTTGGAGCACATACACGCCGGCAACAACCCTTGGCTCGGCTTCCCCCGCATACCAGCGTCGGCGTCCAGGGCGAGGCGACATCCTCCGGCCAATTGGCTGCCGAGGAGGATGACCAGCCTCAGCTCCTCCTCCTCCGCAGACTCGGCCTCACGCTCCTCTGGTTTCACGCCAACGCCATCGGCGACACTCCGACCGGTCAAGCGGGAGGCGGACATGTCGGTCCGTCGTCGCCGCGGACAAGGGCGCGGGACATCATCATAAACGAGCCCTGCACGCCTTCGCCGGCCACTGGCCGTCTCCGCCTTCACCAGCCGAAGTCAAAGCCGGTGGAATGGGCGGTGCCCGTCAACGAGGATGCCTTCGTCATGAGGATGGCGATGGAGCGATCACTCCATGGCTCCGTGCCCCCGCCAGAGCCTGCTTCACCGGACATCCTCGTCTGGTTCAGGGCAGACTGGGAGGGGACAGAGCGGCGCTGTGTCCAGCGCCAGAAGGAGGAGGCCGAACTCGAGGCCTGGGATGACCACGAGTTCGCCTACCAGGGCGTTCCGCTCGTCGTCCTCAACGACAACGAAGAGGCCGACCCCTCGTACCAGCCCTGGAGGTGCGGCAACGACGGCCAGGGCATCTCTTGCCCACCGTAGACGCCAAGCGACGACGACAGCGACGATGACGGCAAGGCCGACTCCGGCTACACCTGCTTCTACAGCAACTTCGACATGTAGAAGCAGCGTCCGGCATCGGCATCGGCGGTGGCGGCGGCCTTTTTAAATTTTTTAGTTATTATTTAGCCTAAATGTAGTTTAAATTCGGGTGTTCGCCCAAATTCGATGTAATATTTATGAATTCGCCCTATATTAATGAAATCCGCGTCTATTCAGCCAAATTTTGCCATGTTTGATTGAATTTTAGCCAAACGCGGGAACTCAGCCTAGGAATACGGGGAAAGTCGGCGTTCCCAGACCAAAAACTAGTTTCGTTCAGCCCAAAATACATCCGAATTTTAAAACGGCCAACGAGTGGAGATGCTCTTAGACTATGATGGATGGAGCGTGCTACGCGTCCCCCGGGGGATCAAATCGTTCGATCCCCCGGGTCGGAAGCCATAAGATGCGATTAATCAAGCTCGTCCATCCGGGTCAACCACACTTCCTTGCTCTCTCCTAGCTCTAGGCAGAAAAAACACGCCCACCAGAGAGATCTGGTCGCGCCACTTCCTCGAACTACCACTGCCCATGCACTGTCGATGGTCCAACGACCTTGCGCCGTCGGAGACCTGAAGTTGCGTGGCCGGAGGTCACCGCTGAAGAAGACGCCGTTGCAGCAGTAGCAACAGTGGCCATCCTTGTAGCAGCACCTTCCTCCACTTGTAGCAAAATGCGCCGTCACCGGCCACCGCCGGAGAGCACACCGTCGCCGGAGAAGACGCGTTGCTGGAGGAGAAGACGCAATGCATCTATAGCAAGGCCAGCGGGCCTATGTAGCAAGGCAGTTGTGTCGATGTAGCAGCGCCCTCCTCCGCTTCTAGCAAAAGGTGTCGTCGTCGGAGAGCACGCTGTCGCCGGAGATGATGCTGGCGTGCTTTTGTTGCAAGACCGCCATGCTTATGTAGCAGAACCTTGCACCACTTGTAGCAAAAGGCGGCGTCGCCGGCAAAGAAGACACTGCCTATTGTAGCAAGCACCGCCACCTGTTGTAGCAGAGCACCCTCGCTCTTGTAGTAGAGTGCCACCGCCGGCCGTAGCAGAGTGCCACCGCCCTTGTAGCAGAGCGCCACCACCGGTCGTAGCAGCCCCACCACCCTTGTAGCAGATTGCCGCCGCCCTTGTAGCAGAGCGCCGCCGCCGGCTGTAGCAGCCCCACCGCCCTTGTAGCAGATTGCCGTCGCCGGCCATAGCAGCCCCGTCACGCTGTGGTAGCGAACTGCCTCGCCTGTTGTAGCAGCACCGCCATGCCTCGTTGCTGGCAGCACAGCGCCTCGCTGCTAGAATCAAGGGACACTAGAGGTCTTGGAGAAGGCCGAAGACAACGGCAGCCTAGATCGCCGGTCTTGGTTCACGCATGAGGAGGCGCGCATGCCGTCTCCGGCGGCTGTGCCTGAGTTTGCGTGCAAGAGAAAAGAGTCCGTCCAGGGATAAGGTTGGAGGAGGATGCGTGGTCAAGCAGGATTCGCGCGTGGTCGTGGTGGCCTTGGCTAATGTTGTTAGTTAGCCAAAATAAATATGCAGCGCCTTGTAGTACGGGTAACCAGGAAACTCATTAGGAATCAAGAATTGAACTAGACATGTAGGAGCAGTACTAGTGACTAATAAATACTAGATGGTTCATGTCTTACAGGAGATTAGTTGTGCATGATTTATACATGGCATGCTTCCACATCTTAAAAAGGAATTCAGCATAGGGTCATGCTTCCACATCTTAAAAAGGAATTCAGCATAGGGTCAAGACCAAATAAAATCAACCTCCAAGACGTGCCTAAATTCCTGAACAAAAATTTAACATTATAAAGCACCATAACAATTTGCAGTGCCAACTAAATTAACATGTGATGGAAGGGAATTACAATGCAGCCCAAGTTAACTACAGTCTTGTAAACATTGGGATGTACTACTACAATCTTCCAACCAACAAGGAAAAATTAGGAGCAGTACTGCTATTTTTTGTATCTGACAAACTTCTATCCAGCTCAAAAAAGTTAGGAGCCAAAATTACAAAACAAAGCAGACTGAATTTTCCAACTCAACATTTCGTAGAAAAACATCCATGTCAGACACCAACTCTTTGCTCCATGGACAACATTCATACATTACAAACACATGTGGCAATTCTATGAACTAGAACCAGATAGGAACATTACAAACATGGGCAGTTCCATACATAAGTGTGCCTTCCTATTCTGACTACATATCATGCGATGTGTCCCCCGATGGCATAAATCGTGAACTGTAATTCTTGTTTGGGATTAATATCATGCGATGGGTCCTCTTATGCCATAAATTTCATAAATTCCTTGGCCATAAACTGACCAAATTACAGCAGCAAACATCTACAAATTAAATCTAGCTTGATAAGTGAGTGCATCAAGAATTCGTGACCACAACTTTCATCACGAGCTGGGCGAGAAAGGGGAAGAGTGGAGGAGTGGTACTCACGAGCTAGGTGTAGATGGCATCATCGATTGCAATAGCAGGCAGGAGAGGAAGCGGCGGCGACAGCAGGTGACACAGAGAAGGATGAGAAGTAGGGGTGGGAGAAGACCTGCAAGTACCTCCTCCTCACCTTAGTCCCTCTATCCAACGAGCGCCAGCAAGTAGCTGATGTAGGCCGCAGTCGCCGGATCCCGTGGAGAAGCGGCGAAAGTACGGATTTTTAGGTACGCCCCTAGGGTACGTGGCCGAGGGTGGGCGGCACACAAGAGGGGAAGGTGGCAGTTGAGGGAGCGGTGGCAAGGATGGAGGATAGGAGGAGAAGGGGACGGGACGATGAGGACGGCGGTGAGGAGGAGTGGGGGTCAAAGATGGGGAAGAAGGGGAATACGAGGTGTGAGATGGGGAGGAAAACTTCAGGTGAAAAAGTATGGGGGGTCATTTGCAAAATAACCGCCGCGTCAGTTATTCTGTGTGGAGTACACACTTTATGGAGTAGTATATGGTTGTCTATGCCAAAATAAAATATAGTATGGTTGCCATGTTTTTTTTGTTGCAAGGACTGCTCCCGAAGGGGCCGGAAGCATCATATATATTCCAAGTGGTGGAGGTTACAAAGGATTACAAAGGACCTCAGAACATAGAAAATAAAACATAGGTCCATGGCTTTTGTAGAAAAGACCTCACTGAAAAATATCAAAAACCAAACCGGTCCCTGCCCTTTTCCACCACCGAGCCAGGAGTCAGGCACGCCGCTGTCATGCGCGGGGGCGGGGACGTAACCACTTTCTTTCGTGTAGATGAGGAATGCAGCAACTGACCTCGAAAGGGTCCTCAACAAGGAGGTTAAACGATGGCCAGAACCCTTCGCTAGCTTCTGAATAGGCCAAGTAACATTGGCCTTGGATGTCGGAGGCTGTAACCCGCCGCCGAGGTGGAGCTCAATAAGATTGCTTCCCAGTACCGCTGCTGCATGATGCTGCTACTCGCCCAATAAACTCCTCCATTATTCCCTACCACTTCGACATCTAAATGAAGAAAACGGGAAGAGTAGAAGAGTCCTGCAGCAGAGGGATCTTTACCGGATCCGACAGAGATAGCCGACCCACCACCAGGCTCACCACACCTGCCACAGGTGGGAGAAGGCAAGTAAAGAAGAACGGCCCGGAGAAGATCCCAAATCCCAACCATCATGCCAAAGCAGGGGCCAGAGCATCGCTGCTTCCTCCTTCCTTGCCACCACTGCCGGCCAAGGGGGAAACACCAACAACTACTGGCATGATACAACGCCACGCCTCCTTGCCTCCACGACCGGCCAGGACCACCACCACAACACCACCTACTTTGAGCTGGAGAAGGACAACACCGCACTTTATTCTGCTCCCGTCCACCTCTTTCACCATGGTGAAACCCTAGCAAAGGCCTTCACCTGGGGAGGAAGTGACCTGCCGCCGAACGCCATGCGAGGACGCCGAAGGTAAAGGAACCAGCAGGAAGCAAACTTGACGCGGTTGGCCGGTGCCCACCTTACTTCCCCTGCCACCATGGCCAGCCGAAGAAGGGGGGCGCCTTAGCCCAGCGAAGCCGCGCCCGGGAGAGGCCTTATTGGAGGAGTGGCCAGCCCGCCTCCACTCCAGCGCCGCCACACGGACAACACGGGGAAGGACGACCCACCGTCGACGAATCTTGCCAGAAGAGCTCGTCGGGAACCTCATGGCATGACGCCATTAACCAACACAAGGCCAAAATCTACACCTAATATACACAGAAGGGGGGGTCGGCGCGTCTCCTCTACCTCTCTCGACCGGCTACCCCGACGAGATCATGCTTTGATTGGCCTGGCGCTGGCGACGGTTGCTTTAGATACTGAAGCAGGGAGAGGGGAACGAAGGAATACGGTTTTACGCCCCCCTCACAACAACTAGCTTAGTTCTCACCTCTTGGTGGTTGCCATGTTTGTTATCTCCATGTCTGATATATAAGTGTCGGCATGCCATCTTTAGTTAGAAGATATTTTTCCTAATATTTCTACTTTTTTGTTTGAAATGTATAAGCTATTTTGAAAATTGACACAGTCTTGACAACCGATGCATATGAGATTGTGTAGTTTTATAGTACAAAATTGTGACAATCAAAACATAAGGTGAATTCTGATTCATTAATGCATGGTTTTAAACAAAAACAAGGGGGTGGATGCTAAATCATGCATGCATTACAAAATTGTGACAATCAAAACATAAGGTGAATTCTGATTCATTAATGCATGGTTTTAAACAAAAACAAGGGGGTGGATGCTAAATCATGCATGCATTCATAGCTGTTAGAATCTTGATCCTACCATGCCATTCTAGGACTTCAGTGTTTTTTTTAGGGAAATGACTTCAGTGTTAGATTGATCTCTTCCCAAGTGGGCCCAACTTTCCATCAGGACCTTTGATTTATGCCCTGATCGGGGCGCCCAATCCTACATGGTTGGAGGTCCCATGTTACACTTCGCTATATAAAAAGGTGGGGGCCGGCGGCTCGCGACACAAGGTTCATCGCGAGGCCGTACACCCACTAATATAACCCTACCAATCTAGGGAGCGTAGGAGTAACAGGAAGCACTGTCGCCTAGCCCACAACCCGCTCTCACCGTCGCTCACCACCATGGCCAACTTGTCCAGCTCATCGAGCCAAGGATAAGGTACCCTTCCCCTCTCATATCTTTCTCTGTCCCCATCAACAATGACATGCAAGTATGATCCATAGAGAATAGACCAGGTTAGATGAACACTGAGAAGATCCTAGGGATTTAATATTGGTATCAGAGCAAGATAGGGTTAGTTCATCTTCCTCGGGTAGAAAGAAAAGGAGAATAAAATGTCATCTAGAAAACAAAATAGATAAAGGAATAGAAAACCCTAACCCAAACCACCTATAGAGTCATCATCAGCCGTCACCGGCAAGGAGCACCACCGTTGATCTACTTGATAGTGGAGCACCCACCCTCGTGTGCATGCGCGCACCGGCAAGGGGGCTAGGGGGTGCCTCCATTCTTCCTCTCCATCTCGCTGCATCACCGGGTTCTAGGGAGGGGACAGAAGAAAGAAAGGAGAGGGGAGGCGCTCGTCGCTGGCCTTGTGTCGGGCGGCGCTACTCCTCGCTGAGCCGGGTCGACACCGGCCACATGAGGCCTCCCTCCCCCACTGCCTATGAGACAGACTCGGGGGAGGGGAGAACAGAATGGCTAGGGTTAGAGAGAGGGGCCGGTGGCGGGGCGGTTTTGTAATCCCCTGGATCCTACGCTCTGAATCACAAGCCGGTATAACCCAAAAGTGGATAAGGTTGAAAGAACATTTCATAATCCCTAGTGTTTTGTGTGTTAGATAACAATATCAAGGATTATTTAATGTGTGTTGAAGTGTTGCAGTTCTCTCTAAGGAAAAAGGAAAAGGAATCTGCCTTTAGGGGGCGGATAATCCGCCCCACCCTTTTCCCAGATAGGCGCAAGCCCCAGAAGGGGGGCGGAGTTTCGGCCGGATTTTCCGGCCACACCGGATAATCCGCCCCTAGAGGGGGCCGGATAATCCGCCCCCCCAAGATCTTCATCAAGTTCTTCAAGGCGCCATCCCCAGAGAGGGGGCGGATTTTCACCCCGGATTATCCGCCCTGGGGGCGGAGTTTTCCCCGGGGCGGATAGTCCGCCCCCAAACTTGTTCAACAGCCAGATCTGTGCAGGTGGTATTTAAGCCAGCCTCCCCCTCCTGCCAGACCCCTTGGTTCATTCGAAAAAGTCAAGATCTGATTTGCAACCTTCATCCAAGAGAGCTCCACCTAGATCCACCCAAAGGCCCCGTCCCTTGGGGAATCGAAGGAGGAGGACTCGATCTTCATCATCAGCAATCAAGCGCTTCATCTCCTCTCCATTCATTTGGAGAATCACCGATCTAGTATTTCTTGCAAATACCTAGATCCTTGTTTTGTTTATATTGATAAACCTTGTTCGTGTGACAGCTTGTTGTCATCTCGGGAGCCCCCAATTCAGTTGTGGGTGTGTGCCCCGGTAGCATCGTAAAAGGCACCGGTTCCCGCCTCGAAGGGTACCAATAGTGGAGAAGGTGGATCAGGCCTTTCGTGGCGAGATCCATCGGATAATAGGGTGAGGCCTATTGTGGCGTGGTGGTCTTAGAACCGCCCACCCCTCCAACGCAGATGTACTTCCCTTAACAAGGAAGGAATTTCGGTAAAACAAATCCCTGTGTCTCCGCGTGCTCCACTACGGTTCCCTCGCTCCTCTCTTTACGTCTTAGTAGCTAGGTTTGCATATACGGAAATTCTCGTAGCTACATATCTAGAGAATTTACTTTGTGTCAAGCCTAAAATTGAAAAAGAACTAAAAATTGAGTAGCACCTATTCACCCCCCTCTAGGTGCCCATACGATCCATTTCAAAGGTGTCCTACTGAGGAGGCCCAAAGGCCACCCACATGTAGGCCCGATAGAGGGGAACAGGGCACGGTACCGGCCAACCACCCTAACCACTTCTCGTGGTTATAGCTTTAAGTGCGAGAGACATAGCCGACTGGACTGCAAGTCAAGCATACACAAATGAGTATGTATGCCAACGACATACAAGAGTACATCAGAGTCGATCCATCTAAAAGAAATAAAAATATTCAATGCTATATGGCAAGATCCAAAATACTAGATAGATAATAGTTAGGATACATCCTCATACATCACACATCAGAGTATCAAGCGGAAGCAGAAGAAAAGATCCAAGTATGAATAAGAAGAAATTTGGCATAACATGCCCTGAAAATAAGCACATCCCGCCCATAGATCTCACGGATCTCCATCCCCCGAATCCCCGGGAACAGAGGTAGCTCACCGTGAGCTCGTCTGTCCGCCGAGCTAGATGGAAGCGGTAGCATGAGCGCGATGGAGATGGTGGACGGTGTCGGGTGCTGCAGGGGCATCCATGTGTGGCGTCGGGCATCATGCACTCTCCTCCGTGTTCAGTGACTTGAGAATGTCCAACAGCGTCCTTTGTAGCTTCAAGGCAAGCTGGCGAGGGTCGAGCAGCGGCAGAACACCGACATGGCTAGGAGACAGGAGGTAGGGTTTTGTAGGCGACATGGCGTGGAGAAGAAATGGCTGGGCGAGATCCTGATCTGGGTGGTTGGGGATGAGGTAAAGGTTGTTGCTATCCTTCTTTATGCAAAAAGGATAAGGGAGAGGCGAGCATGAGCGAGGCATGGCGAGGCTCACGTGCTGAGCGAGCTTGCGATGCAAAGAAGAGAAACAGGGCCGACTCGACATGCCGTCTCTGCTGGCTGAACCGAGCCAGGGCAAGGTGTGGGGATCTGTCCCGTGCCAGTAGTTGACCTCCGATCGAGTCGGGCATTGGGTTCAGATAAGGTGGGCTTCCGATTGGGGTGCATGGATCAAATGGTTAGTGGTTGGCTTGGTGTGTGTGTATGGTGGTGGTGCGTGTGGCCATCTAGGGTTCGGTTAAATTCATGGCAAAGGGTATATGTGTGGGCACATGCGCTGGAGGAGAATAGATGTAGAAGGTGTGTGTATGTGTGATTAACATGCACACATGGATAAGATTTGCTAAAAAATATATAATTAGCAACCTTAGGATAGAATATAGCAAAAGATAGGATGGTTCAGTTAGGTGATTTTAAACAAAATTCAAATAAAACCAAAAAACCCAAAAGGTGTTGAGTAGAAAGGATGGCACATGAAAGTGTTATTATTTCATGTGGCTAAATGAGTCCACTAATATTGCATGTGGCATAAGAAAGAGGAATAAATGGCATGTTCTAAAATAAAGGAATAAAATGAAGATGGCACATGCACATAGATAAAATAGAGATAGTGGGAAGTTGAATAGATTCATAGATATTCAAATGAGCATGAGTTCAAAACCACTAGCAAAATAACTGAGCCCACTTGACAACATATGGTAGAATTTGAATATGATCAAATGCATGAATAAGAGACCACAAGTTAGGGATAGAATAGATTTTAAGAGATGATGCCCCCAACTCAATTTGGGCATTTTGACAATATAATCAAAATACAACTACATGATATCAAGAAGAAAATACAATTAATAAGATACTAATACAAGGGGGCAAAAATAAAAGATAAGAACCAAATTCAAGTGTATTAATATGATGCTCAAATGCAATGTGGCATGATGACATGAGCATGATATTATGATGATGCAATAGTGACATGTAGGAAGTAGCATTATATATTAAACCATGTAGCATTACTATTGTTAGACAATTGGGATGCTACAACTCTCCCCTACTAAACAAGATTCTCGCCCCGAGATTCCTAGGAAAAAGAAAAGGACACAAAGAGAGGTGGGTGTTCGGAACAAAGGTGATCCTCACGTTCCCAAGTTGATTCTACAACAGGATGGTGCGACCATTGCACTATGCAAAACTTGGCAGACTTGTTAAGAGTCTTTCGTTCTGCTTCTTGAAAATAAAGGACTGAAGAGACTTGAGGATTATCACGAACATGGAAGGTAGGATGAACATAGCTCAGGTGCCCTCGCGAACTCGATAAAGTAATAGAACCACTTGGTGAAGGATTTTGGAAAGACGATGTATTGATTAAAGATCAGAAGCTACAAGTGAAGATGATTCTTTGTTTTGTCGGAAGAAAGGAATGACTTTAGATAAGTTATCAACCACTATGAAATAACATTGTTTCTTCCCTTAGATTTAAGAAGTGAAGTTCAGAAAAGCAGCACTGCCTTCAAACAATAGATCTCTTTGATATCAACAAAGTAAGATTAGAATTTAGGAATTCTCGAATTTGATTCTTCTTGACACTGGTAAGAACCAAGGATAATGCAATTGAGGTGCAGGGATTTATTTTTCATGAGAAGGAGATGACATAAGTTTATGGTGGAATCCTGAGAATGAAGTTGAATGTTGAAGATCTGGAGTTTATCATAGATATGCTTATTACTTTCCTTAACCATGAGATTGTTGCAATAGATTTTGCGATTGATGGCTTCGTCATAATTGGATTTACCAAAAGCAAAGGAATTTGAAAAATTGAAGTTAGGGATATACTCCATCCATCTTGTTTGACGATGTCGAGCTCCGATAGAATGAAGAGTATCATGGGAAGATTTTGCATTTATTTCCACCCGTATCATTGAATAGTTTTCTCCATCTTTAAATCGACGAGATCACCAACAAGATATTATTGATTATGTTCTTTGAGAGAAAACTTCGGAGAAACAAGGACGAAAGTAAAAGTATTAGGAGATAAAGGCCACTTCTGACTTCTAGGGAATGAATGAAATCGCATTAATCCACCAATTCAATGTACAAGAGCGAATGATAAGAGTAGTGGTATGGTAACTACTCCATCCTGCACCCAAAGCATTACTCCTCACATGAATAGGAAAACTATGCAACCCAACTCTCAGAAATTAGACTGAAGATCTTGACAAGGAGAGACTCATGAAGCTCCATAAGAAAACAAAGATTTTCAAAAGGTTTCTTGACAAGCGGAAGACCAAAAGATTTCTCATCCTTCTTGAGAAGATCTGAGCTTGATTTAGCCGTATTGAGGAAATCTTCCATAGAACAATGATGATAACTTGCCAAATAAGGAAAAGCTCTGGAGTTGGTTAGAAAGTTGGGGGATGGAATTAACAATTGATTTTATGATTCTCGAATTGTAGCGATGTCTTAAGCAGAAGGACATGGTCGAGATAGGTGACTTAGAAAAGTCGGGATTACACTTTGAGAACTTTACACAGATGTGGTGTTCACGAAGCTTGCTAGAGAAGTAGATATTCTACATGTTCATCCATTGATATAGAATAGGAAAGGATAACGTTAAGATATACCACCATGAAATATCAGCATAAAGGACAAATAATGGTGTTTAGAGAGATGCATTGGAAGAATAGACTATCTGGCCCTTCGGATAAGAAAAGAGATATTGACTTGTTCACCTTGTTGATTGGATCACCGGTTGAGAAGAGGAAATATTTTGGATAAGAACCGATGATAACTCACACATCTAAGCAAAGCTATCATAGATGATAGAATGACATTCTCTCGTATCAAAGAGAACCTTGCATATATGTGAAACATGACAAACAAATGATAATCCACCATAGTGCCTTAAGAACCTTTTGGATAGCCAAAGATACCTAAATATGATATAAGATATAGTTATGATCACGGTATAACTCAAAATCACAAGAGATAACCGTTCCCATTTGGAGAATTAGGTTGATAGCATTGACCATATTCCACTCATGATAAGCGTCATATAGCTAGACCGAGGGCTAAATTACAATCACCAATATCAGATCGACACACGTTATGTATTTAGCCCAAAAGAATTCGAATATGAAGTAAAACCCCAGACTGAAGCGCCAGTAGCAAAAGATCGAGTTGCATGGACATGCCAAAAAAAATAAGTTGAAACATGTATCACACACGACTAACAAGGAGTGTGGAAACATAGAGGTATCAAAGCAAAAATTTCCGCATTTTTTGGTAAAATACCAATAGATGCAAAAAAGAAAAAATAACTTAACAGATATAGATTAGCAACTTCTCATTCTGTGAAAGCATGCAGGAAGGAGGGACACCCTTGACAAGATCGCGTCGATTTACAAAGGTTGAGATAGATCATGTCGGTTTGCACATAAGCCTGTCGGTATGGAATGTACCAACATTTGATAACCAGAGACAGATTGCGAAGCAAGGTTGGATGCATCAGATAGACAAAGGATTTGACACACATCCTATGGTACTATGGAAACCCAGAACACATGAATCCTAATTTGAAATTTTAGAAGAGGATTGATAAACGTTATACTTCCTTACCATAAAAGGGTGGGTGGGTAAGAAGAAAAATGGAAGCAGTCCTACTCTCATGTTTAGTTTTTCTCTAATATACATAACTACGAAAATATTTTCTAGACTGACAACAACCATCTTGGCTGAGACCCTGAAGAGCGGAATGGCTCTGATACCAGATGTAATCCCCGTGACCCTATGTTCTAAATTACAAGACGTTATAACTCAAAAGTGAATAAGGTGTCCTACCAAGGAGGACTAAAGGCCACCCACGTATAGGTCCCGTCTAAGCTAAATATGGCACGGTACCGGCCAACCACCCTACCAACTTCTCTTTTTTATAGCTTCAAGTGCGAGAGACGTAGTTGGCTGGACTACGAGTCAATTATACACAAATGAGTATCTATGCCAACGACATACAAGAGTACATCAGAGCCAATCTATCTAAAATAAATAGAAATATTCAATGCCATACAACAAGATCCAAAATACTAGATAGCTAATAGTTAGAGTACATCCTCATACATCACACATCTGAGTATAAAGCGGAAGCGAAAGAAAAGATCCGAGTACGAATAATAAGCAAATTGACGTAAGATGCCCTAAAAAGCACATCCCGCTCGTAGATCTCAGGATCTCCATCACCGGAATCTCTACACCTGACGGTCGTTGCCACCATCATCATTCTCCTCGACCCAGTAGCCTTCTTGCGGCTATACCTGTCGATCTGAACCAATATTTTATCGTGTGAGATCCTAAGGGACTCAGCAAGTCTTCATGCATCTAAAGGGAACAACCCTGGGGGTGACGCAGTTGCAGAGAAAATATAGTCTAGCAGTTCTATAGAGACACACTACACCATCCGCCTAACCAATGATAGACGAACACTCGTTAATAATCAACATTTAATTACCCAACATATATATATCAACATATGTAAACATCGCTCGCCCACCTCCCCATTTCCGAACGGAAAGGCGGAAGAACATCCCATCTGTTGGCAGTTTTATTAATCATTCCATGAATATTGCACTATTACTAGTCAAGTTTTAGTCATATTAAAAGTGGTACTTTAGTTATGCTTGTCTATGATAGAGAAACTGTGCTCGTCCATAACTGCAGACACGACTTTCAGAAAGATTTACCTTGCAGGGGTGCACAAATAGCAACACACACAATCAAGCTCGGAAAAACCAAATGAAAACCCAATGAGGCATCACGACAAAGCATTTGCAAAATTCACAGATGATTTCAGGGGGCCACTCCACTAAGCACGCCGCAATGAAGTTGGCCAGATCCAAGATAGACACAGGGTTTGTGTCGACGACTGTAAATTACTAGGAACCCGAAAGTGTGACTGGGCTTGTCAATACCGCATAAACGTATCATAATTGCTAAACAGTTTAGTAGTAAATGCTCCTCGAGCAACAGTAGTAAATAAGCAGTAGCATGGCATAAGTACATGAACGCCCAAAATTAGTTTGCGGCCCCAAGAAATTAAATGCAACTGAATCTAACACTAAGGGGATTCATGGTCCCACATGTGGATAGTGCGGTAGTAAAGGAACATGTATCAAGTACTCGGGGTCCTATGGGACACAAGTGAGCATAAAGAACCAAATAGCATATATTGCCCACCGATACCTCTTTCTTTAGTTATCCCATTACTAATTCATTCAGTTGTTTAGGTATCAAAGACTCTTTATAAACCCGCATGGCTCAAACAACTCTTGCAGTAATGGCTCATAGGATTGATGGACCAAGCTTCGGTGGGATTTAAAATTAAAGGTTGTGCAATACATGGGATTCAATTTAATTCATCACACGATTATGATGCAAGAATAAGATAGATGCAATAGGTGTTATATTTAGTGCAAGCACAGGGAAATGCTTGCCTGGTAGCTCAGTTGCAGATTAGGTGGGAGCCGGGTAGTAGTCCTGAATCTCCTGATAGATCCCTTGCTCGGCAAAACAAGTTATCCGGATAAAAACCAAACACACAAGGGCCACAATAAATAAAGTGCGCAATGATATAAAACATATGCAACAATCAAAACAAGTTATGCCATAATGTAATGATGCAGAATTATATGGTATAACATAGCATGGAAAGGGTGAGGTGAAAGAACAAGAATAAACACTTTTAGTATTTATTTAGTAACATTTTAGTTGCATAAACCTTGATGTCTCCTATAAATTATATGATGCATGTTTCAATTCATATTATGGAATGCATAGTTGGAAAGGGCTTGTTGAGGTAAATCAATTTAGACATATTATTTGTCGAATTCCGATTTACGGAATTAAAGATATTAATTTATTAAGAAGCGACCATTTAATAGCATTAAAATAATTTCGAAAAATTTAATTGCCCATAATTTTTTTTGGATGGTATATTATTAATCCTTGTATTTTTTATCATAAATCATATATTATTTATTCAATTCTGAGTTAGGATGCAAAATATATGAATTATTCAATTTAATAGAAATATAAACACAATTTACATGGTTATACCCTACGGGTACACGACATTAGCATACCTGGTCCAGCCCAAGGAATGCCCACAAGAATATACGCGGCCTGTGGAAATTTTTGGGTGGCCCAAACACATGACATCTTCGGATCCTTGGAGAGCAAGACTAGAATCGATAGAATACTCAAAGGGACAAACCCTAATCTTGTAACCGACTCGATCTATGCTTGGGACCTGCCTATATCTATATAAAGGCTAGGAGGGCACGACGAGGAGGGCATCTTTTTCACCGCGTACACACCTCCACGCCAGATTGCATCCGCGCACCCCTGTAATCTTCGGTTACACCGTAATCAAGAGCAGACAAGCAGGAGTAGGGTTTTCCCTCTAGGGGCCTGAACCTGGGTAAATCTCGTGTCCCCTGGTTGTCTGTTAACCGTTCCGCGATATCCAGCACCCCCATCTTCTCCAAAACCCACGCTCATAACAATGGGCATTGACGAGATCGAACCTCGTCAATTGGCGCCGTCTGTGGGAATCGGGGGCGTTGATTGTGCGATCGTGACGGTCCCGACCAAGCGATCTACAACTCCTCGACAACAGAGAGACATCTCCTCTTCGGCACTTTTGACTTCACTGCCCACTCGCCAGCCACCATGAAGGATTTCGAGCTTGTAGGCGACGGGCTCGAGATTCTGTTCGGGAGATTTTGCTTCCAGGTGGGACATACCGACACTCTCCGCCTCCCAAAGCGGGTGCCACTGCCATCAATCAGGCCCGCCTCATGGGCCCCGCATCCCAGCATGCTATGCACGTCAACGCTGACAGATGAGTCATACGATAGCAACAGCTGCAAATCAGATCTGTGCGCCCCCCCGTCGGATGAAGGAACCTATGGTTCCGGATCCAAAAGCTGCGGCAGCAGTGATCCAATCCGTGGGCGCTACCAGTGCGCCGTGGTCATCCAAAGCAATGTGGAACAACAACCACCAGGTTCGGGTGCCCACGTACCGCCACCCAACCCAGAGGGTGAAAACGGAGGAAACAGGAGACAACCATCCCTCCCACCCAACGAGGGCGACGTTGCCGCCTACAATCGGATCAACCTCAATGAGGATGGCTGGCGCCAGGCACGCGAAGCCATCGCGGGCAACAAGATCCTACCCGTGAACTCTTCACGTGACCTGCTGATGGCATATCACCTTCTCCTCATCGATGAGCACAATAGGCTGGTGCAGCTACAAGAGGAGCTCGACAAACGCAAGAAAGCAACTTCGGAGTCTAG
Source organism: Avena sativa (assembly GCA_916181665.1). NCBI lineage: Eukaryota > Viridiplantae > Streptophyta > Magnoliopsida > Poales > Poaceae > Avena > Avena sativa. Next base: position 145,637,695 of record OV702280.1, read on the forward strand.
CGCGCGGAGAGATGCTCTCTTCGCCGCTGGCGGCTCCAGCTCGCACGGCAACAACGCCAACAATAATCGCTCTCGCACAGAGCACATGGATCCCGCTGCATGTCACGAGGTCACACAAACCCTCAACACGTCCTTCATGGAGATGGACGTCAACGACAACGTCATACCGAAGACGCCGCAATCTGCGATCATGGCAGCCACCACATATCTCGCGTCCCATCCACCTCCAGTGGGGGACCCGAAGAGAGCTATGCACAAGTCTGCACTAGACGGACTCGTACTCATTGGTGTCGCGCTCCATGAGGAAGCTCCTACGGAGCCAAAGAAGAAGGCTACGGTCAGATTCAACCGTAGCCCCACACACTCATCGGACGAGGAGGAAGACGAGCACGATCTACCTCGATGACGCAAGAGCCCAAGACGTCGCAGCCGCGACTACGACGCTCGAAACGACCTTGCCTACTGCAAGGTCGACAAGGCATGTGCCAAACGCGCGTGCTCAGACGAATCCGAAGAGGACGACGACGGAGAACTCTGCGGAGCTCAATTGTAGCAGCCCGGATAGAAACCACTACTAGAAAATCGCCTATTTTTTATATTTTGTGCATCATCATAACATCATGCATAAAACTATTTTATAAAGTCTATGTTGTTTTCTAATTAGTCTTCTCCTTTAAATTTCAGAATTAAACCTTGGTCTGTTCATATCTTTCATTTTTCGAAAAAAGTATATACAAAAATATTTTAAAAATAAAAAAAATAATAAATATTTTGTTCCGGGGAGGCAATCGTAGGCCAGGCCCAAAGGCCCAGCCCGTAGCCGCCTACAACCCATCTAAACTAAACCCTAACCCTAAATTTCTAGAAACCCTAGATCCCCTTGCCTTACCCCCAACTCCCTCACACCCCCGCCGTCGCAACCCACTCACTCCATGCCGCTAGGCACGCACGCACGCGCCCTGCCTGTCACCTACACCAAACCCCCACCGCCTTGCACCCTGGACCCACACACACATACCACGCACACGACGCGATCCTTCACTCCGATCCCCACGCAGCCAGGCCCCGACACGATGCCCCTAGCCTACCCACTCGTCCCTCACGGAAACCACCCCGACCCTGCGTCCCCTCCCTGCTGCTCTCGTTCCTCCCGAGATGCTTCCAGGCTAGCCCGTACCCCCGCCTTGCCCCGCCGCCAGGTGCCGCCGCCCGAGCTCGCCGACCTCCTCCCGTCTGCGAGTCCGCGCGCCGCCGGTGCCTTGCGTCCTCTCCTTCCCGCTCGACGCCGTGGTCGCCCCTGCAATGACCTCGTCGGGCCTCCTCTCTCTAATTTAGGGACCCCCGCCGCCGTGCTCCCTGTGCCTCGTCGTCGAGCCACCCCGTCGCCAGGTCCTCGCCGGCCTTCCTCAAGCGCTGCAGCAGCCGTCCTGTGAGCCGCTGCCGCAGGAGCTTCTCCTACTGCGCGCCCTCTGCCACCATGACGCCCGTCCCCTACAGCCAGTCGTCTGCCCCGACGCTGCCCTCCACGTCGAGCTTGGCCACCTTGACAGCGCCCGCGGCCTCTAGCTCAGCCTCGATCCCGCGTCCAGCACCTCCGTGTCTCCAGGATTGAATCTGCTCGAGAGCACGAGCTCGTTTTCTTCAGAGGGTAACCATATTGGTGGGCACCTCCTGCTGTGTATCTCTCCTTTGGTTCCTGTGTGGATTCAGTGGTATAAAATGCTATGTTGATTCCACGTTGTTAATGTTTGGTTGTGGGGAGGTAGAGTACAGATGATGCGACGATGGTATGTGGTGGTGTGCTACAGATGATGTAAAATGGTGTATGCAAATCCAAAGGCCGTTGATGCCAAACCCCAATGACACCCGAGGGAACCATGCCGGGAAACCGCGGTACCCGGAGATCGACATCGGACCGAAGCATCAAGGCCTCCATCATGGAACGCCAAGACCCCGGATCCGAAGATTCGAAGACCAACACCTGTTCTCGGACGCCATGACCTTCGACACGGACGCCAAGACCTCGAAGCCCCAGATCCAAAGACCCAAACCCAAACCCCTTGAACCCCCGAAGTCCAAGATCGTTGGACCCAAGTGTGATCCCTTTTCCAAGACCAATACTTTTATAATATATAATATATACTTGTTGCATATTGAATTGCTCATGTTGCATACATATGGTGTGGTTTGGGGGCATTATGCCGATTCACCTCATAATTAAATATGAAGACCATATGCGGGCGAATGTAGTCTAATATTGGTCCCATTTAAATTTGTGCATCAAGCCGGTGATATAATTTTGCCTTGTTAAGACAACATTTAAATTGCGGGGTATCTAAACAACATGAACTTAATAATTAATTGTCGGGACCCCGGTTCCGCTTAATTGCCTAATTGCATCGCATCCTTGCCATGTCATACATCATACATGCATCATGCCCGATCTTCTGCCGTAGTAGTAAATATTGCATCCGGTGTCTGTGCTAGTGCTTTGCTTCTTCACAGATTAGGCCGATGAGTTGATGCGAGTGTCGACCCGATCTTCGGATGAATCTTCGGCATTATTTCCAAGCGAGCATTTCTCCCCCTTTCTACCTATTTTACTTTTATAGTATTTATTTCCTCATGTTGATCTATTGCTATATGTGTTGCGATGCTCTAGTTTTCGTACCCATGATATCCCTTGCAGCCTTATATTTCCTTGGACACACCCTATTACCTGTTGTTTGGTAGACAGTTGGACTTGCGTGTCATAGTCGCTTGCTCAAGTGCTGTTGCGTGTCGTCAAGTACCACAGTTGTTGGAGTAATGCCGTATGTTTAATGTTGGAGATGATCATGACTTTAATTACCGTTTACTAACTAAAATTGAAGTATGTAAATAATGCAGAGGCACAGGTGGGCAATAGATGTTATTTGGTTTTTAATCATCCACTTGTGTCCCGTAGGACCCCGAGTACTTGATACCTGTTCTTTGAATATTCGCACTATACGCATGTGGGACCATGAATCCCCCTAGCCAGAGCTTGAGTCATATTTATTTCTTGGGGCCACAAAGTAGTTTGGGGATTTACTACTATCCTGTACTTATGCCATGCTTTATTGCTTTATTTACGATTGCGCGTGGAGCGCCTGTACTGTTTAGGAACAAATGTGGAATGTTTCCGCGGTATCGACAAGCCCAGTCACACTTTCGGGTTACCAGTCGTTTACAGCCATTGACACAAACCTCTGGGTCCGTCTCGGAGCCGGCCAACTTCGTCGCGGGTTGCTTAGTGGGGTGGCCCCCTGAAATTTATATGCAATTGCTCTGTCGTGATGCCTCGTTGGGTTTTTATTTGGTTTTTCCCGAGGTTGATCGTGCGTGTGTTGCTATTTGTGCCCCCCTGCAGGGTAAAACTTTCTGAAAGCCATGTCCGCGGTTATGGACGACTTGGAGCACAGTATCTCGATCATAGACAACTATAACTAAAGTAGTGTCATAAATTTGACTTTATAATGACTAGTAATCAGCTTCACTATAATGGAATGGCTAAATAAAAGTGCCAACAATTGCTGATTTGAGCTGTCACCTGTTACCATTGTATCTGACTAGTAAGTGTTGCAACTACAACGGAATGGCTAAATAAAAGTCCCAACAACTGCTGGGTTTTGGGATGCCTCATGCTATATGTATCTGACTAGTAAGTACTACAACTACCACGGAATGGTTAACTAAAACTGCCCACTGCTTATTATATCAGGATGACTCATGCTATCTATATCTGACTAGTAATTGCCGCAACTATAACGAAATGAATAAAATGACCAACTGTGTGAGTTCCTCGGTTGACTTCCTCGTTTGGTCTCGAGGGGGAAATACCAGGATGGGTAAGTTTGGTGATAGTTTCAGGTTGGATCCGAATAGGTCTTTCTTATCCCTATCTGATAGCCGCTAGTTGTATTGAGTCTCTATAGGTTGTTGTGTGCATGTTGCGCTGCCGCTTCAGTCCACCATACCTATGTAGGCGAGGACCGCCGAATTCTAGTCTCGCCGTGTACTGGCCTCAGTACTGACCGCTCTCTTTTTCCTTTGCCCTTTGTCGGCACCCATTTTGTTTAAGCAGGTTTTGAGATCGACGTCGTTAGCAGGGTTACCCTTCCGGCTTGGCCTGGGCAGGGTTATGGACGCCATTGGTTATTCTTCAGGGCTCTTAGCTCAATTTGCATCTTGTCCGTACTCGGACGCTGTATCGTTTTCAAGGTGATTTGGATCTTTGTACTGTATATCTGTATTCTTGACTCTTTGAGCCGTTGTTGTACATATCTGTTCTGTGGGTTCCGTCGTGGACTATCGTGTAATGATATTACTTCGTTCTCCACCCGCACGAAAGTGCCTGGTGGGCACCTTTGAATCGTTTCTATGCGGGTTTGGCGGGAATCACTAAGACTTGCATAGGGCCGATTCTGAGGGTGTTACATCGATGCTTCAGCAGATATGTTCGGTGAATGCGGATGCCGAAAAATTTCAAACTTCCTTCGGACACTCCGAAGTTCGACAGGACGCAAACCTGAAAGCCTGGCTCAGCGACCACATGTCATCCGTCAAGCTGCACGGCGGAAACAAGAACACCTCCCTACAATGCCTTTAGCTGCAGCTGACTGGCGCAACTCGGATCTGGCTCAGCAGCCTATCCTCGGGTTCCATCCGAAGCTGGGAAGAACTGGCGTACAGTTTCATCCCAAACTTTAAGGGCACCAGCAAGAGGACAGCCTCGATCGAGGAGCTCAGGGCCTGCACCCAACGTACGGGCGAATCCATTCGCTCGTACAAACTACGCTGGTCCAACATCAAGAACTTCGCGGCACACATCTTCGAGGAGAGAACGATCGACGCCTTCAAGGATGGCGTTAAACGCCCGGACTTCAAGGAAGAACTTGGGCTCGTCAAGCCCAAGACACTCGATCACCTCATAGACATCGCCAACAGGTGGGAAGATGGCGAGGACTCCATCCACCGAGCACATTCGGATGAGGAAGATGACTACAACCACCGACGCGAGTGCCGTAGCAAGCCAAGGACGCGCGTCTACGAATATCGCGACGGACCCGACATGGTTGCGGTTGGCTACGCCGAACGCCGCAACAAAAACAGCCGTAGTAGCGACGGATATCGTGGAAGCAACTTTCGCGATGGAGGACGCCCAATGCAAACGTGGCAGCGCCGCGGCCGCGACGACGAACCCTCAACATACGACAAGTTGTTGGGCCCATGCACCATCCACTTCTACATCGACAAGCAGGATGGAAAAAAGAAGGCCATCCATATGGTCAAGGACTGCCGTGAGTTCCATAAACTCAGCGAGGGTTTCGCCCAGATGCGACGGCAGATCCTGAACCCCGGGTTCGGACTCGCACCTGCACCAGGCGACATCGCCCACGGAGCTCCTCCACCACCACCACCCGTGGGACCTTCAAATGAAGCAATCGCGCCCGTGCAAAACAACGACGTCAATGGGTACCCCACGCCAAAAGGGTCCCTGATGATCAAAAAAGGGCGCCCAACAAACAGGGTGCAAAAGAAGATCATCAGCCAAGTTAGCCTTGCTGTGACCGCTCCACCCGCCTTCCCTAAGTACCTCAGTGGATCGGAGTCCTGCATCACATTTAGTCGTTTTGGATCACCCCCGCCAGATCCCTCGCCCAGGACATGCTGCCCTGGTGCTTGAGGCACAGATTGGAGGATTCGAGATGAGCCGCATCTTCATGGACGGTGGCGGAAGCATCAACCTAATGTTCGCCAGCACCCTAGCAGCAATGCGAATCCCGCTGTGCGGCCTGGAACAATCCGACACAATGTTCCACGACATAGTCCCAGGGAAGGGCATATTTCCCCTAGGAAAAATATGGCTCGACGTCATCTTTGGCAAACCCAAAAACTTTAGGTGTGAGCGGCTCGAGTTCTAAGTGGTGGACTGGCCATCACAATACCATGCCATCCTCGGGCGCGTGGCATTTGCAAGGTTCCTGGCAGTACCACACTATGCGTACCTGCTACTCAAAATGCCAGGACCTAGAGGCGTCATCACGGTCCAGGGCAGCTTCACCCGATCCGACCACTGCGACAGAGACTTCAATAGAATCTCCCAGTCGTTCGGCATGCAGGAGGAGCTCACAAGGCTTCGAGAGGTGACAGACAACGGGGCACCCCCAGTCTCCAGGCAAAACACATCGGACATGTCGTTTGACTCAACAGTCAACACGAAAAAGGTGCAGGTCCACCCGACGGACGCCTCCAAAACGGCGCAGATCGCCAATGACCTCAGCCCCGCATAGGAAAGCACGCTCGTCGAATTCCTCCATGAGCGCTGGGAAATCTTCGCCTGGTGTCCTGCGGACATGCCAGGAGTTCCCAGAGAACTCACCGAGCATGCACTTAATGTGTTTCCATACGCCAAGCCCGTCAAACAGTCCATCTGAAGATTGTTCGAGCCACGGGCCAAAGCCATCGGTGTCGAAGTCAACGGACTGCTCGACGCCTACTTCATCCGGGAGATCAAGGAGAGCGAGTGGCTAGCCAGCACTGTACTGGTCCCTAAAAAGGACACGGACATCCTGCGGATGTGCGTGGACTTCACGTCGCTCAACAAGCACTGCCCAAAGGACCACTTCCCTCTACCTCGGATCGATCAGACCATCGATTCGACTGCAGGTTGCGAGAAATTCTCATTCCTCGACGCCTACTCAGGCTACAATCAGATTCGACTGAAGGTTGAAGATCAGGAGAAAATGGCGTTCATCACGCTGTTCGGAGTATTCTGCTACAACACAATGCCCTTCGGGCTAAAGAACGTAGGTGCCACTTACCAGCTATGCATGCAGGCGTGCCTGAAGAACCAGATAGGCCGCAACATACAAGTCTATGTCGACGACATAGTCGTCAAGACAAGGGAGGCCAAGACACTGATCAACGATCTCCGCGAGACGTTCGACAACCTCGATCACTACAAGATCAAGCTAAACCCAGAAAATTGCACCTTCGGCGTCCCATCTGGCCAACTGCTTGGCTTCTTCACCTCCCAGCGAGGGATTGAGGCGAACCCGAAGAAAATCCGGGCCATACTGGCCATGGAGAAGCCAAAGAACCTCAAAGGTGTCCAGCAGCTAGCTGGGCGCATCGCGGCGTTGAGCAGATTCATCAGCCGCATGGGTAAGAAGGCCCTACCTTTCTACCAACTTCTACGCAAGGCAGACAAATTCGAGTGGACACATGAAGCAGACGATGCATTCGAAGACCTGAAGCGACTTCTCTCCACCTCGCCCGTCCTGGTTACACCAAAGGAACGTGAGCCTCTGCTGCTATACATACCAGCCACACATCATGTGGTAAGCACCGTACTCATGGTCGAACGACCCAAAGAAGGCAAGACCCATGGGGTCCAACGCCCAATCTACTACATCAGCAAGGTACTGATGCCGACAAAACAGAGGTACCCTCACTACCAGAAACTCGCCTACGACGTGTTCATGACGGCTCGTTGGCTGAGCCACTACTTCCAGGAGCATCAAATAATGGTGGTCAATGAGGCACCACTGTCCAACATCCTAACAACCCCGAAGCTACAGGACGCGTAGCCCTGTGGGGGCATCGAGCTATCCCCTCTAGACATAGTCTACGAGAAGCGTCATGTCATCAAATCTTAGGTCCTCCATGACTTTCTCGTCCACTGGATGGAGCTCCATCTGCCGGACACCCCGGATATGACGCAGTCATGGACGATGCACTTCGACGGCTCCAAGCGCGAGGCTGGAGCGGGAGCTGGCGTCATATTGACGTCCCCGCAAGGCGATACGATGAAATACATCCTTCTGATGAAATTTCGCGCCTCCAATAACGAAGCCGAATACGAGGCCCACTACTAGAAAAACGCCTGTTCGTGGCGCACCTGAAAAGGCCATCCGTGGCGCACTAGCAGTGCGCCACTAGCCTCGCGCTGCAGCTATCTCCTAGCCGTGGCGCACTGCCTGGTGCGCCACGGTTGTGTCGAGATAGGCATGGCGCACATGCCAGTGCGCCACGGAAAGTAGTCCAGGTGCGCCACGCGTATGAAATGATAACCGTGGCGCACTACGTGATGTGCGCCACGGATACAAATTTCAAAATTCAAAAAAAGAGGCAGATCTGGATCTCGCTGTCAGTGCCGTTGCTCATCGGTGCAGGTCGTCGTCGTCGCCTTGTCGCCTCATCGTCGTCGTCGCCTCGTTGTTGTCGCCTCGTCGTCGTCACCTCATCGGAGAGGCCTCGTTGTCGTCAGAACTGCAAGGAGGAGGAGAAGAAGAGGAGGAAGAGGAGGAGAAGAAGGAGCCCGCCATCATCATCGTCACTGGAAGGAGGAGGCTGTCGTCACCATCTTCACTGCTAGGAGGAGGAAGGAAGAGGAGGAGAAGGAGAAGTAGAAGGAGAAAGAGAAGGCGGAGGAGGAGGAAAATGAGAAGGAGAAGGAGGAGGAGAAGAAGAAGGAGGAAAGGAGAAGGGAGGAAAAGGAAAAGGAGAGAAGGGGAGGGAAAAGAAAAGGGGTAGGTGGGCGGGGTGGGGATTCAAATTTTGAATCCTGCCCAACTTACTCGTAGCGCACTAGGTGGTGGTGCGCTACGGGTAAGTTGCCCTTTATTTTTTTTCTGCAGGAAATAACGGTCTTTTGACCGTAACTTTTTACTCTTTTCGAATTTTGAAAATCTAAATAAACGCTAAACGACCGGAGGTGGTTTTGAGCGGATGCGAAATCTCGTTCTCGTCATTTTGGTATATTATACGATTTTTTTTGACATCGTATGCAAAAGTTACGGCCATTTTACCGTGGCATGACTTTTTTTTGCAGAAAAAGTGGAAACTCATGTTTGTTAATTTTCCTAGAAACTATACCACATTACCTACCTACATATGAAATGATTTTATTTTTTTGAAGTATTTATCATTTTCTTTTATTTTTTGCAAAGCCTAAAAAGGCGATCCATGGGGGGGGGGTTGGAGTTGGTGTAGGCCACTTAGCCGTAGGGCACTAGGACAGGGTGCCCTACGGCTAAGTTGACCCAGATGATCTAGAACACATGCCCGTAGAGCACTAGGTCAGAGTGCCCTACGACTAAGTTTCACATCCGTAGCGCACCTTGACCAAGTGCGCTACGTGTACGTTTGCTGCGGCCACATGTGCCCTGGCCCACACATAGGCGTGGCGCACCACCCCCATGTGCGCCACACTTACGGCAGTTAGGTGTAGGACACCTGTGGGCAGTGCGCCATGCCTATTTTACCCGTGGGGCACCACTAGCACGTGCGCCACGGATGTGTGGATTACCTATAGCTGTTTTTCTAGAAGTGGCCCTCATCCACGGCATGAGGATGGCCAAGATCTGCGGCGCAACACGCCTAGTCATCTACGGTGACTCGAACCTCATCGTCCAGCAGACAATGAACGAGTGCGACCCACACACCGCTAACATGATCGCGTACCGCATGCTCTATTACTCACTCGGAGGAGACTTTGATGGCTGCGAGCTTCGACACATTGGCAGGGAAAGCAATCAAGAAGCCGATAGACTCGCCAACATCGGCTCCACCTGCGCACGGGTGCCACTAGGTGTGTTCCTCGAACAAATCTGCGTGCCTTCCATCAAAAGTAAATTCCCCAAGGGATCACTCGAAGAAGCAGAGCACTCGGGGGCTGCGCTAACTGAATGACAGGAAGGACCCGAAAAGCTCGACATGGAGGTCACTTTGGTCAACCTGATGCAGGTCATGGCAATCTAAGAAACATGGACACAACCGTACCTTCGGTACCTGATAAACAGAGAACTACCTGATGACCCGACAGATGCCCGGCGCATATCTTGCCGTTCCAAGGCCTTCACCATCATCAATGGCGAGCTGTACAAGCGCAGCATTTTGGGTGTGTCACCATCGGTGACGGCAAAAACAACCTCCAAGACATCCACGAGGGCATCTGCGGCCATCATGCGGACAACCGCACCCTCGTCGCCAAAGCTCTATGAGCTGGATTCTACTGGCCAACGGCCATGAACGATACCAAGGACATCGTCCAGAGGTGCAACAGATGCCAAAGGTTTGTGGACAAACCACACGCACCGGGGTCGGAGATCAGGCCCATACCCTTGGCCTGGCCCTTCGCCCAATGGGGCCTCGACATGATCAGCAGACCGCCCAAATCTTCGAAAGGAGGGCACGTCTACCTCCTGGTCGCAGTCGACAAGTTCACCAAGTGGATCGAGGCCATGCCCGTAACCAACCAAAAGGGCAAAACGGCCGTCAAGTTTTTCGAGTCCATAGTCTACAGGTTTGGCGTGCCACACAACATCATCACGAACAACGGGTCGAACTTCATCTCCAAAGAATTCCAGGACTTCTGCGAAGGCCTTGGCATCAACATATCATACGCCTCCGTGGCGCACCCTCAAACCAACGGGCAGGTCGAAAAGGCCAATGGTCTCGTAGGCGGCGGCATCAAGAAACGCCTACTCAGCCCACTCAAACGGCTTGCGGGATCCTGGGCAGAAGAGCTACCCTCAGTCCTCTAGAGCTTGCGCACAACGCTAAACAGCTCAACTGGCTACATGCCATTCTTCATGGTACATAGAGCCAAAGCCGTGTTACCTGCGGAAGTACGCCATAAGGCCCCACGGGTTGTCGCCTACAGTGAAGCCGAATCAACGGCCGCACTCGAAGACGCTGTCGACACACTCGACGAGGCACGCGACATCGCCGCGGCTTGCTCGGCGGTCTACCAGCAAAGCCTCCGCAACTATCATAGCCGTCGGCTGCACCCAAGGTCCTTTGTCGAAGGAGACCTCGTCCTATGACTCAAGCAAGAGCGGGCGAAGAAGCTCGAGTCACCCTGGGAAGGACCCTACATCGTCACCGAAGTCATCCTAGGTGGCGCCTACCACCTCAAGCACGTGGAGTCTGGAGTTGCATACTCCAACCCATGGAACGTCGCACAATTGCGATGCTTCAACCCCTAGCTATCCCTCTTTACTTTCAATAAGGATACTCAGCCAAGGCTACTCAGCTGAACAATGTACCTCCTCGATTACGATATGAATAAAGCTAAGTCCCCAGTCCAAAAATCTTTTTCCTTACATTAATTTATGTTACAATACACTCGGGGGCTCTGCCTCACCTCACGACTTCGTCGACTGAGAATAACGCATGAACACCTGAGTAGCTGACCACGTCAGGCTAACGAAAAGGGCATGCATACAACAAAGCACTAGGTGCCAATACAAATAATCTTTACAACAAAGGGCGCAACAAGCCCACACGAAATATATACAAATTTTACATCTAGGTTTTTTACAGGGCCTACCTATTCTGAAGAATCACATGCGCCCGATGCTCAAAAAGATCTACAATCTCTTCGGCATACTGCCTAACAACCGCGTAATGTGGGTGCATGTCCCACAGGCCACCATCTGGTCGAGGGGGCGTCCCAGCCGCCACCGCCGCAAGCTCAACATCTGGGCGACGCAGCCGAACAAGCGACAGGGCGGCCTTCATCCCCGCAACTAGCTGGTGCCGCACCAACTCCCTGACGTGACCCACGTCTCGAAACTTCGCCAACAAACCCCATAGAGTCGAAGGCGCCTCATCAAGGGGAAACATGACATACATAATCGATGCCAGGGAAGTCTTCACCTCCCTTAGCACCCGTGACACCTGATGAGCACGATCCTGCATAGTCGCAAGGACAGTGGCCCGGTCGTGGTCCATACAGAAAAAGCGTCCGGCTTCCATATCCTGTTGGGTTAAGAAATTGATCCGAACTGCAACACGCTCCTTCTCCTCCCTCGGAACAAGGTTGGCACCTATAGAAAATACAGAGTAAGATGACACGCAAACAAGGCGAGCAGGAGCTCAAGAAAACTTACACTGTAGCTGCTCGGCCAATTGCCGCAGCTCCCTCATCAGATACTCCTCCCGGGCGGTAGCACGCTCCGCCCTCGACTTCCACATGTCCGCATGGCCCCAGACGCCTAGAATCTCCTTCTCAAGGCTGCGGACACGGTCATGAAGGAAAACAAGTTGTGATGCATCATCCAGATATGGTCGCGATTGAGGGGCAGACGAAGCATCAATAGGAACCTCACCCGAAGGACCCTAAAGGCAATCAAGCAAAAGTATGAGGGGTACGCCTCGTTGACAAAAGCCCGAAGCATCATCTATATACATTAATAAGCAACTGCGTGGCACAAGGAAACTGTTCGACAAATATTACAATAAAAGGAAAAGACAACTATCCTAGAACTACAACAACAAAGCCTAAGCACCCGCATCCGGAGTGGCCTCAGAGCCAGACTGCCTGCTCTTGACCTCCTCCTGCCGCTTTGTTGCATACTCTGCCAGAAGGTCAATGAGCTTCGGCCCATAACGCTTACAGCGAGAAGCGAAGAGAGCAAAAGCTACCTCGGAGCCATCGGGAGCTGTTGGCATTTGGGAAGTGACCTGATGAAGATCCAGTTCCACTCCAGACGCCATGGCCATATCCAGCCCCATGGAAGCGCCAATGCCCTTCTGCTTGCGCTTGTAGGTCGCAGGGGCATCCTCTGACAGCGCATCCGCCAGAGAATCAACATCCTCAAGGGCAGCGCCCTTGGGCATGATCTCCTTGTAGAAACACTGGAGAACCTCCTTGGCCTTGGGGAGGGAGCTAGCAGCAGTGCCGCAGCGATCTTCGACCGCTGCGGTGGCATCATCCAAGGCGCTCCCGTGCTCCAAGATAGTGCGACCAAACGCAATGCCCGAAGCATCTGGCGGAAAGGAAAACAAACAGGAGCCGAGTAAGGACATGAAGAAAAATGCAGTCACAAATCAAGCAGACCAATCACAAGCAAGACGAATACCGGAAAAGGCCTTGGCTGCAGCCATCAGCTTCTCGGCCACCTCCTTCTCCCGCGCAGCCACAACAGTTGCGAGCTGCTCTTCGCGATCCGAAGCCTCTCGCTGCAGGCACTCCTTGGCCGCGGCGGCGTCAGCCAGCTCCTGATGTAGGTGCTCCTTCGCCTCCACGGCATCCGCAGCCTGCTTCTCCGCATGACCGAGACTCTTTTCGAGAGCATCCAGCTGGCGAAGGGCCGCATTATTCTCATCTACAGAGCGTTAAGGACATATATAAGCAACACAAGCTACAAACAGACAACAGGTGAAAACGATAAAGGACGATCAAGCCACGTACCTTGCTGCTGCTTCATGCTGGCCTCCAGCGCCAGATGCTGTCGGATGAGCAAGTTCGCGTTGTGCACAAAGGGCTGTGGAAAAAATCAGAAGCAAAACAATCAAGAATCAAGAACAAGGCTCGGGGGCTGCGCCCCTAAACGAGCAACAACGTCGGACAAAACAACCTGAAATAGGCCCGGGGGCTTCCCTAGGAAAAGAGAGGAAGAAACAACTCACATGCTCAGACGGGGACTCCGAAGGTCCAGGAGCAGTCTTCTGAGTGATGACCACTCGAGCCTCCTGCGGAGAGGGGTTTGGAGCACCGCCAACAGAGGTGGCCACTGTCTGAGAGGTCAGAGCCGTCGGCTTCGTCTCCCCTACGGTCTCCTGGGAATCCTCACTAAGATAACCCTCTGAGGAGTGGCTGCAAGGAAAATATTCATCAGATCAAGAAGAAAGGTGCACAAGACAAGAATGAAGAGCACCCGAAGGTACTTCCGATTCGATGTCGCTCAAATAAAAAACGGGCAACGCCCTCTCCTATTTCTTCTCTTTTTTCTTCTTATTGGCCGGCAGCTGCGGCGCCATAGTCCGTAGAGGCACGACCGGGAACGGTGAGGAGGAAGCGTCATCATCATCCCCACTATGGCGCACGAGGAAGGATGGAACCCTAGACGTTGGCGGAGTCCGAAGACTTGCTCGAGCTCTGCACCCGCTTTCGGTTATGCCCCTCGCTCTCCTCGAGGGCTTCGTGAGTGGGCGAGTGCGCCGACGGCAGCTCGGATTCGGAGTCCGCCTCCTCATTATCAGGTGCCTCCCCATATTTCTCTGGCAGAGGGGGCATGGACCCTGAACTTTGAGGCGCTGCAAACAAAAATAATGAACAAGTGTTAGAAACTACAACAAGCAAAAACATACAGCAAAAGCGCAACGCGCACGACGCAATCTTAACCTTCGAGGCCCCTTTAGTGGCGCTAAGAGGGGGTCCGCGATTCCCCCAGTAGGTCCTTGACAGCTTTGTACTTTCGCAGAGGGCGGAGGGCCCTATCAAGGTCACCCTAAGATAATTCCTCGGATGACACTCTCGTGGGATCACTCGGGCCGGCGTAGAGAAACACCGGGTGCGCCCTAGATTGAAGCGGCTGCACCCGACGCTTGAGGAAGGTGCGGATGATGGAGAGCCTCCACCCGCTGACCTCCTTGCATGGCACCAACATCAACTCCCCGTAAGAGGAAAATATTAAGGAGGTGCACAACTCGCATCATCAAGATGAAGACAATTAACACATACACATAGTGATGTATAACATAATAATATCTATCTCATCTCAATCATATACTAGGGTTTATCCATATCCCCAAGAACTAATGATCTACTCAGACATGGAGGCAAACAACATCATAGCAATGGTAATGGAAACAATTATAGATGAATAGTTCTTGTATAAATCCACAACTATTGCTAGATTTACAACAAGATCTAGATGGGATGGATGGAGATGATGATGATGATGATGGTGGTGATGCAACGGTTGATGAAGACGAAGATCGATGCCTTGGCCTCCCATACCTTCTTAGGGCGAAGATGGATCCCTAGGGCAAGTTCCCTGTGAGGTTCCCAACCTTTAATAAGGTAGAGATCCCTGTGTTTACAATGCTAGTCCCTGGATCAATAGCTAGCATCCACAGTTAAGATGTAATATCAAGAAACAAAGGTCATAATACAACTTTATAACCAGGAATAAAATAACTTATTACATCTTACATAGCTCATTTGTCTATCTCATTACAACGCAGCAGAATATAACAATAGCATGGGGTCCTTCATCTTCAAAGTGTCACAGGAAGACATGTTGGTTGTAGACTTGTAATCCTAATCAATAAACTTCACTAATATCAAACAACCTGCAACATAACAAGTTACATCCACAAGGGTCAATATTTGAATTGTATTGGCAAGTGATACTATGGTAGTATAGTGGAGTCTATCATCTATATGCATTTGGCTAAGTGGAGCTTTAGGCTTGCTTTGCTAAAAATAGATTTTCCTTATCATTTTAAAACACTAAGTTTTTGCTTGACAAAATCTTTCCCAAGGAAGAAATTGGTGATCCTTTCAATCCCTTGTTCACCCACAAGATTTTAACTTAGAAATTGGGATGAGGATATTCTTGATAGCTTCCATGTCTTGATGCTCAAATTGTCCTTTGCCAGGGACATGGCTAAGTACTTAGATTTTTCACTCTGTAGAGGTGGTGCACTTTCCCCACAAGACTTGGTTTCACCAAGACAAGATCTTTCACAAGCCTTCCCTTAGACCAGAATGGACGCGTTCCAACCTATCAACCCCTACCACCAACTGTCCATTTGGCTAAGTTATTGCAACCTATATGATCCAGGCAGAGCCCATAATGCCAAGTGGCTGCACTTGAAGCTTCTCAACATTTGACATCTCAAATCTCTTTGTTCCTGGGTGGCCATCCACAAGTGAGATACACAAGGTAAACCATAGAAATGGGCCTTGTTAACCACTCAACACAAACCATTCCTTCCATTCCACCCAGGTGATTCATTCACTTAGTTGTTTTATTAAACAAAACACAAGTCCACAGACTTAGAAATTTTTCATAGCATGAATATATATTCCACCCTTGTTTTCTACTAGCTAAGCTAAGCATGATAGTAGTAGGAATCTTAACTTTGGAGAATTCTACTAAGGTTTCATCTACTAGGATTTCCCATGGCATAGTTTACACTTAGAAAAATTCCATGCAAGTCCTACTTAGAAATATCACTAATGCATAGTGAAAATAATGGGACAAAAGTATGAAGCATCACTTGCCTTTTTGGTAGAGAGTATAAGTTCACTCCTTGTCCTTTCAACAACCACAATCTCAAGTCACTACAATTCAATCAAGCAAGGCACAATTTCAATCTACCAATCAAGCAAAACATTACATAAAATAATAAAACAAAGCAATGCATGCAATCATGCAAAAGATTGTTTTATTTGAAAAAGTGGTTTCTTATGGTTCATAATCCTTTGAAAACACCTAATGGTCATTTTATAAAGTGGAAAAATCATTTGCAAAAGGTTTTACTTCATAAACCATTTTTAAACCAAATCATTATTTCATGTGGTTAAAAATGCCTTTATCAAAGTAGCAATTTTTATAGAGTTCACCCAATACATTTTTAAATCATAAAACTTGGTGTTTGGGGTCAGAGAGTTTATTCCAAAACATTTCCCAAAGATTTTTTCCCAAAAGTATTCTTAATAAACAAACATTATTTTTATTTGACTAGAAATGGTTTAAATCAAAGGTTTACTCTTTTGCTTCACCAAATATATTTTTGAAACCACAAATTGATTCCTAGGGTCAGTAGGTTCAAAACAAACCATTTTCCAAAGATTTTGTCTTAAAAATCATTTTGGAACAATTTTTATATCCTAAACATGCATACACAAGTTTCTGCAAAAACAATCAATTTAACAGAAGCTTTTTACTAAACAAAGTGCATGGTTGGCTAGGTCTTATCTTTCTGAATCCATTGATATAAAATTTGCAAAATTTGGACGTGTAGATTAAAAGTTATAGATTTTACAAAATCTAGCATTTAATAGAGCAAATATGTTTTAAATCAAACGGACAGGGACACGTGGCTAGTTCTTATTCGCCCATACATTTTCGCTCGGATCAGCAACGTGGACCGCATGATTTCAAGCGAATCGGGCGGCACAGGATCAATCTTACCCCTTCGGCTAAGGTTCTATCGTGACCATCTGAACAAAATCCAACGGCGCATAGCACGCTTGCCAACTAGTGGCGGCGCTGGCGGCGGCAGGTGGCGGCGCGGGCTCTTGCTACGGCGTCGCGGCGGTTACAGGAAGCAAGGGAGGAAAGGGTGTGGCTCACCAGGTTCGCCGAAGTGTGGGGATGCTCAAGGTGGTACTTGCTGGTGAAGGGGCGCACGAGGATGATCGAAATCGCTCACCGGAGTTCTTGCTGCCGTCGGGTGCGCACGGTCGTGGTCGAAGACGAGCGCCTGGGATGCAAGCAAGCGAGAAAAAGTATCAGGAGGGTGCGCACGATCTCGGGGGTTGTAGAGGTACTCACCAGAACGAGAGGGGCGCACGGGTTTGGCGACAGTAGCTCGCCGGAGCTGGTGCAGACGACGGCGGCGGTAGTGGTTGTCCTTGCCGAGGTTCTGGGGCGCGCGGGGACGAGCTGGAGCTACGGGGAGGTTCGCCAGGGGGTGGGGAGTTTGTTCGGGTGGTTGAGAAGGCGAGGGGAGACGCGGGGCTGCCGGAATTTCTCGCGGAGTTCGCCGGAGACAGTGAGGGTGCAGGGGGAAATTGTGCAGCCTGGGGGCGCGCTAGGGTGAGGGACTGAGGGGGAACGGGAGGGGAGACGCATGCGATTAAGATGGCGTCATTGCAGCATGGGATTAATCGGCCATTAACGCGAATTAAAGGCGCGCATTCACGGCAGAAACAGCAACGAGGTTTGGGGATGAACAGGTCACGGGGTTGACGATGATGACGGGGCAGTGGGGCTGCGTTGTCAGCGAGAGAGAGAGAGAGAGAAGAAGAAAGTGGGGTCCATCCATCGGTGTCTCTGCGGGTTCGTTTGCGAGTGAATAACGGTTCACTCGGTGAGAGGGAGAGGTGGGCTGGTAATGGGCTTAGTGGGCTAGCTGGGCTGGGTTGGCCAGATTCATTCATTTTTTTGATCTGTTTTGTTTTTCTTTTTCTATTTCTAATATTCTGTTTTGATTTTGTTTAAACAATTTAAGCATTCATTTGAATTCAAACCTTTGCCAAATTTTGTGAAGACTCAAATACTGATTAATAGTATATTCTGAAGTCAATTTTGGAATAAAATTTTATTCTTTTGGGGTCTTTTTAATTATTCAAAAAGGCCCTTGTTTTAAATCAAATAAATTTAATAATATTTTCAAACACCATTTAAATTCTTTAAACTTTCCAAATCTTTTTAGCAGGTTTTTTTATTTGTTTAATAGGGTGTCAAATAATTCATCTTGAATTATTTGGAAAGTAATTAATATGATTCATAAATCATTTGAATTGGGTATTTGTTTTATTTCCAATGATATTAAATATAGTTTTAATTCCATAAATTTTATTTGGAAGATTTATTTTATTTAAGT
Organism: Avena sativa; assembly: GCA_916181665.1. Classification (NCBI taxonomy): domain Eukaryota; kingdom Viridiplantae; phylum Streptophyta; class Magnoliopsida; order Poales; family Poaceae; genus Avena; species Avena sativa. The sequence continues at coordinate 145,656,073 of OV702280.1, forward strand.
TAATTAAACAACTTTTATTCCACTTGGGTAAATTCCAAAATACTATTTTCTCATGAATTATATAATTATTCTTATTAGAGATTTGTCTTTATTAAAGTAGGGATAGAATGGTTAATGCCATTTTATTTTATTTTGGAAATTCTTTATCCTTTTGTTTATTTGGATTTGGATTCTATTCATTCTATTTGCTTAATGGATTAGGCCAAGATTTAATTTGATCTTTAAATAATCCTTATTTAATATTTCTTTCTTCATTTTTATAAAAACCATATCTTTTTTATTTATAGATCCAAACTTGGTGATTCCAATTTGTAAAATCTTATTTGAGATTTATTTATCCTTTTAAATATCTTTAGGATTATTTGCTCACCATTTGGTATGGATTTTAGATAAGGGCTTTATTAGCTTTAAAAATTCAATTTCCTTATCTTATTAAATTCATAAGATTTTATCTATGGCTCCAAATTAAGTGAAACCAATTTCTATGGTTTTATAATATTTCTATTGGTATTTCTTGATCTTTTGTAAATGTTTGTTGACAAATTTTTATATGGATCAAATCCATAGGCTTGGAGATAATTTGGAAATGATTTGTATTCCATTAGGGTTTAGGGTTTGGATTTATTTTCCGAGTGTTTAAATTTCCAGATGCATTTTAAGAGGAATTCATTTCTCTTGATTTGGATTGTGTTGGATTCAAACTTTAACTAAAGTTTGTCCAAGATGGGATTTTTAAGTTTCCACTTAGAAACAAAAGTTTCTTTTCACCCTAAAATTCAACAATAATTTATTTTGTTTATTTTATTTTTCACATTACAAGATTTGGAAAATCTTGGGATGTGACAGGCTACCACCCTTAAAATAAATCTTGTCCCGAGATTTGGGAAGGCTAGGATTACAAGTTGGCTCAAAGCATCTAGGGTGTTACCACCCTTAAAAATTTTCTAACTAGATTACTTCTTGACTTTCCTGGGATCTTGTTGAAAACTTCTCTGGACACTTGTCTGTATAATGGCCTAGCTCTTTGCATTTGAAACACATCACTTGGCTATTATCTTTCTTCTTATTGGGTATCAATTCCTCTTGTTTATTTCCTTGTTTCTTCTTCTTTTCGGGGCAATCACTGGCATAGTGTCCCATTTCTTTGCAATTGTGACATTGCAACTGGCTTATGTCCTTCTTCTTCCTCTTGGGTTTCTCCAAAGCTAGGAGTGCTTCTAGTTCATGCTCTTCATACTTTACCACAAAGGTGGGAAATCTTTCCCTCTTCTTGGGGCATTTACTAGATATATGACCTTCTTCTTCACAAGAGTAGCAACACTTTGTGATCACTTTGGATTTGGCCTTATGGTGCATAGTTTTGACTTTCCCTTCATCCTTCTTGGTAGAAGTTGTTCCTTCATGAGGGTTTACAAATTGTTGTTGCACTCCACCTTGTTTCCTTTGTTGAACTATGGAATAGATGGGGCATTGGATAGGGACATGATTATTTCCTTCACATAAGTAACAAGTAGCTTGGGTTGTGGGGCATTGATTAGCTGGATGTTTCTCTTCACAATTGGGGCATTGATCTTCATGCTCTTTGGAAGTGTGATCCTTGTCTCCACAAATATTGCAAGCTTGGGTTCCTTCTAGAATATCATCCTTGACATCCTTGTTGTCACAAACTCCTTGGGAAAGGTTGTCTTCCATGTTGATCAATTGAGTGGCCATCCTTTGCAACAATTGGGATTGAGTTTCCAAAAACCTTTGCATGGTTGGGTCTAATCCATTATTGTTGGCTAAAAACTGAGTTGTCACTTGGTTCAACTAGGTTTGGTTTGCTAGTAGTTGTTCTCTCATGTAGATCTCTTAGTTGTTGTTGTCACCATCCTTGATGTTGAAATTCTTTGGAGTAGTCATCTGTTTTGGTTGGATTGGGATTAGAATAGGCAAAAGATTTTCTAAGGAATCAATTCTAATCACACACATCACAATTCACACAAGCAATGTGCAAGCAATCACAAACAAACACTCCATTCAAACAACAAGTTTCAAGCACATCTTAGGCAACCAAAATTATTTTTGTTACACCACATAAGTTGGTGGGTTTGACTTAAACTAAGTATGGTGGTCCATCCATATGGTTCACTTGAGATCTTTCCATCCTTCTTGGTTGATTCTTCTTGAACAAGATCTTTGTATCCTTGGGAAAATTCTTGGTCACAAAAACTTCAAAGGTGATGATGATTCCTTCTAAGTTGTGTTTCCTTAGTCCTCAAGTCTTGAGTAACATTTCTTGTCTCACTTGTAGTCCTTAGTGATATCCAAGGTTGAAGTCTTTGTTGGGAATAAGGTTGAAATCACTTGAAGATGTTGAATTCATTAGAGTTGATGAAGTCCTTTGCACATGGTGATGTCTTTGGCCATGGGGTAGGCTTTATCCAACAAGTTTGAAATAGAAGAGATGTAGAATCAAAACCAAAAATGGTTGACGAAAGAGTTTACAAGATAGTTTGTAAATAAGTTTTGGAACAAATACAACTCCTGTTTTTCTAAGGGGTTTTGTCCAATCCTAGGGTTACAAATCCTACAGGCAACACAATGCTCTGTTACCATCTGTGAGGTTCCCAACCTTTAATAAGGTAGATATCCCTGTGTTTACAATGCTAGTCCCTGGATCAATAGATAGCATCCACAGTTAAGATGTAATATCAAGAAACAAAGGTCATAATACAACTTTATAACCAGGAATAAAATAACTTATTACATCTTACATAGCTCATTTGGCTATCTCATTACAATGCAGCAGAATATAACAATAGCATGGGGTCCTTCATCTTCAAAGTGCCACAGGCAGACATGTTGGTTGTAGACTTATAATCCTAATCAATAAACTTCACTAATATCAAACAACCTGCAACATAACAAGTTACAGCCACAAGGGTCAATACATTTGAATTGTATTGGCAAGTGATACTATGGTAGTATAGTGGAGTTTATCATCTATATGCATTTTTCTAAGTGGAGCTTTAGGCATGCTTTGCTCAAAATAGATTTTCCTTATCATTTGAAAACACTAAGTTTTTGCTTGACAAAATCTTTCCCAAGGCATCTCCCAATAGAAATTGGTGGTCCTTTCAATCCCTTGTTCACCCACAAGATTTTAACTTAGAAATTGGGATGAGGATATTCTTGATAGCTTCCATGTCTTGATGCTCAAATTGTCCTTTGCCAGGGACATGGCTAAGTACTTAGATTTTTCACTCTGTAGAGGTGGTGCACTTTCCCCACAAGACTTGGTTTCACCAAGACAAGATCTTTCACAAGCCTTCCCTTAGACCAGAATGGACGCGTTCCAACCTATCAACCCCTACCACCAACTGTCCATTTGGCTAAGTTATTGCAACCTATATGATCCAGGAAGAGCCCATAATGCCAAGTGGCTGCACTTGAAGCTTCTCAACATTTGACATCTCAAATCTCTTTGTTCCTGGGTGGCCATCCACAAGTGAGATACACAAGGTAAACCATAGAAATGGGCCTTGTGAACCACTCAACACAAACCATTCCTTCAATTCCACCCAGGTGATTCATTCACTTAGTTGTTTTATTAAACAAAACACACCACAGACTTAGAAATTTTAACTTAGAAATTGGTGATCCTTTCAATCCCTTGTTCACCCACAAGATTTTAACTTAGAAATTGGGATGAGGATATTCTTGATAGCTTCCATGTCTTGATGCTCAAATTGTCCTTTGCCAGGGACATGGCTAAGTACTTAGATTTTTCACTCTGTAGAGGTGGTGCACTTTCCCCACAAGACTTGGTTTCACCAAGACAAGATCTTTCACAAGCCTTCCCTTAGACCAGAATGGACGCGTTCCAACCTATCAACCCCTACCACCAACTGTCCATTTGGCTAAGTTATTGCAACCTATATGATCCAGGCAGAGCCCATAATGCCAAGTGGCTGCACTTGAAGCTTCTCAACATTTGACATCTCAAATCTCTTTGTTCCTGGGTGGCCATCCACAAGTGAGATACACAAGGTAAACCATAGAAATGGTCCTTGTGAACCACTCAACACAAACCATTCCTTCAATTCCACCCAGGTGATTCATTCACTTAGTTGTTTTATTAAACAAAACACACCACAGACTTACAAATTTTTCATACCATGAATATATATTCCACCCTTGTTTTCTACTAGCTAAGCTAAGCATGATAGTAGTAGGAATCTTAACTTTGGAGAATTATACTAAGGTTTCATCTACTAGGATTTCCCATGGCATAGTTTACACTTAGCAAAATTCCATGCAAGTCCTACTTAGAAATACCACTAATGCATAGTGAAAATAATGGGACAAAAGTATGAAGCATCACTTGCCTTTTTGGTAGAGAGTATAAGTTCACTCCTTGTCCTTGAAACAATCACAATATTCAAGTCACTACAATTCAATCAAGCAAGGCACAATTTCAATCTACCAATCAAGCAAAACATTACATAAAATAATAAAACAAAGCAATGCATGCAATCATGCAAAAGATTGTTTTTTTTGAAAAAGTGGTTTCTTATGGTTCATAATCCTTTGAAAACACCTAATGGTCATTTTATAAAGTGGGAAAATCATTTGCAAAAGGTTTTACTTCATAAACCATTTTTAAACCAAATCATTATTTCATGTGGTTAAAAATGCCTTTATCAAAGTAGCAATTTTTATAGAGTTCACCCAATAAATTTTTAAATCATAAAACTTGGTGTTTGGGGTCAGAGAGTTTATTCCAAAACATTTCCCAAAGATTTTCTCCCAAAAGTATTCTTAATAAACAAACATTATTTTTATTTGACTAGAAATGGTTTAAATCAAAGGTTTTTTCTTTTGCTTCACCAAATATATTTTTGAAACCACAAATTGATTCATAGGGTCAGTAGGTTCAAAACAAACCATTTTCCAAAGATTTTGTCTCAAAAATCATTTTGGAACAATTTTTATATCCTAAACATGCATACACAAGTTTCTTCAAAAACAATCAATTTAACAGAAGCTTTTTACTAAACAAAATGCATGGTTGGCTAGGGCTTGTCTTGATGAATCCATTGATATAAAATTTGCAAAATTTGGACGTGTAGATTAAAAGTTATAGATTTTACAAAATCTAGCATCTAATAGATCAAATCTGTTTTAAATCAAACGGACAGGGACACATGGCTAGTTCTTATTCGCCCATACCGTTTCGCTCGGATCAGCAATGTGGACCGCAGGATTTAAAGCGAATCGGGCGGCACAGGATCAATCTTACCCCTTCGGCTAAGGTTCTATCGTGACCATCTGAACAAAATCCAACGGCGCATAGCACGCTTGCCAACTAGTGGCGGCGCTGGCGGCGGCAGGTGGCGGCGCGGGCTCTGGCTACGGCGTCGCGGCGGTTGCAGGAAGCAAGGGAGGAAAGGGAGTGGCTCACCAGGTTCGCCGAAGTGTGGGGATGCTCAAGGTGGTACTTGCTGGTGAAGGGGCGCACGAGGATGATCGGAATCGCTCACCGGAGTTCTTGCTGCCATCGGGTGCGCATGGTTGTGGTCGAAGACGAGCGCCTGGGATGCAAGCAAGCGAGAAAAAGTATCAGGAGGGTGTGCACGGTCTCGGGGGTTGTAGAGGTACTCACCAGAACGAGAGGGGCGCATGGGTTTGGCGACAGTAGCTCGCCGGAGCTGGTGCAGACGACGGCGGCGGCAGTGGTTGTCTTTGCCGAGGTTCTGGGGCGCGCGGGGACGAGCTGGAGCTACGGGGAGGTTCGCCAGGGGCTGGGGAGTTTGTTCGGGTGGTTGAGAAGGCGAGGGGAGACACGGGGTTGCCGGAATTTCTCGCGGAGTTCGCCGGAGACAGTGAGGGTGCAGGGGGAAATTGAGCAGCCTGGGGGCGCGCTAGGGTGAGGGACTGAGGGGGAACGGGAGGGGAGACGCATGCGATTAAGATGGCGTCATTGCAGTGCGGGATTAATCGGCCATTAACGCGAATTAAAGGCGCGCATTCACGGCAGAAACAACAACGAGGTTTGGGGATGAACAGGTCGCGGGGTTGACGATGATGACGGGGCAGTGGTGCTGCGTTGTCAGCGAGAGAGAGAGAGAGAGAAGAAGAAAGTGGGGTCCATCCATCGGTGTCTCTGCGGGTTCGTTTGCGAGTGAATAACGGTTCGCTCGGTGAGAGGGAGAGGTGGGCTGCTGATGGGCTTAGTGGGCTAGCTGGGCTGGGTTGGCCAGATTCATTCATTTTTTTGATCTGTTTTGTTTTTCTTTTTCTATTTCTAATATTCTGTTTTGATTTTGTTTAAACAATTTAAGCATTCATTTGAATTCAAACCTTGGCCAAATTTTGTGAAGACTCAAATACTGATTAATAGTATATTCTGAAGTCAATTTTGGAATAAAATTTTATTCTTTTGGGGTCTTTTTAATTATTCAAAAAGGCCCTTGTTTTAAATCAAATAAATTTAATAATATTTTCAAACACCATTTAAATTCTTTAAACTTTCCAAATCTTTTCAGTAGGTTTTTTTATTTGTTTAATAGGGTGTCAAATAATTCATCTTGAATTATTTAGAAAGTAATTAATATGATTCATAAATCATTTGAATTGGGTATTTGTTTTATTTCCAATGATATTAAATATAGTTTTAATTCCATAAATTTTATTTGGAAGATTTATTTTATTTAAGTTAATTAAACAACTTTTATTCCACTTGGGTAAATTCCAAAATACTATTTTCTCATGAATTATATAATTATTCTTATTAGAGATTTGTCTTTATTAAAGTAGGGATACAATGGTTAATTCCATTTTATTTTATTTTGTAAATTCTTTATCCTTTTGTTTTATTTGGATTTGGATTCTATTCATTCCATTTGCTTAATGGATTAGGCCAAGATTTAATTTGATCTTTAAATAATCCTTATTTAATATTTCTTTCTTCATTTTTATAAAAACCATATCTTTTTTATTTATAGATCCAAACTCGGTGATTCCAATTTGTAAAATATTATTTGAGATTTATTTATCCTTTTAAATATCTTTAGGATTATTTGCTCACCATTTGGTATGGATTTTAGATAAGGGCTTTATTTGCTTTAAAAATTCAATTTCCTTATCTTATTAAATTCATAAGATTTTATCTATGGCTCCAAATTAAGTGAAACCAATTTCTATGGTTTTATAATATTTCTATTGGTCTTTCTTGATCTTTTGTAAATGTTTGTTGACAAATTTTTATATGGATCAAATCCGTAGGCTTGGAGATAATTTGGAAATGATTTGTATTCCATTAGGGTTTAGGGTTTGGATTTATTTTCCGAGTGTTTAAATTTCCAGATGCATTTTAAGAGGAATGCATTTCTCTTGATTTGGATTGTGTTGGATTCAAACTTTGACTAAAGTTTGTCCAAGATGGGATTTTTAAGTTTCCACTTAGAAACAGAAGTTTCTTTTCACCCTAAAATTCAACAATAATTTATTTTGTTTATTTTATTTTTCACATTACAAGATTTGGAAAATCTTGGGATGTGACATTCCCCCTCCATATCCCTTCTGGAGGTGAGGTTTTCTGCAGTTTGTGGGTGTTCTGTATGTCCTCTCTCCGATCCAGTTGCACAGGGTGAAACTATTTGAGGAGGCGGTGTCAGCGCTAACTATACATCATGAACTATACGGCCGAAAAAGTTCCTCCCGCCATATAGTTGGTCATTAAACCCACTGTATCCTCCAATTGCTTCGGGTTTTCTTCTGGTGTTATTGATATTTCCCAAATAAGCGATTTACGTTGTTTTTGACTCCTTTTCGCTCCAATACAACTGGTCCAAGAATTGTATCCATCATATCCTGATCCTAGTGAAAATAGACATAAAAGATGCGCACGAACGCCGTAAAATACCAAGATCCTACAACTACAATGCAAAATAATAATATAAAACATGATGCAAATAAGCACTCATCAACTTCCCCAAGCTTATACTCTTGATTCTCCCGAGCAAGGCTGACTTAATGAATGTGCTCCTCATATTCATGAATCTGAGTTGATAACATAAATGAGGAAGTTGCAGCATGTGTTTATCATACAAGATACATATGAATGAGTTCATGAATAGTACCTACTCAAACCATCTGAATAATATTAGCAGGCTTCCACACCTTAGTGATTAACATTTCACAAAAGATGAATATCAATATGATGTAAAGTGTTTCGATTCGACCGAATGAGTGAGCGAGGTAGTCCCAAGTATTTTAGGATTAACATATTCACTTGGGATTCCGAATCTCAAACATTCCTTTGTTTTAACACAAGACAATGGTGTATGCCTACTTGCTCTTTGCACATTCGCTCTTTTTCTTCTTTCTCTTATTCTTTCTTTATATATATATATATATATATATGTGCTCACACTTTTGTTTAAGTGTTGTGCAAAGGAGCTAGCCATACATTCCACTTCATGTAGGGATTCAAAGTTTAACGATCTCAAGTACCAAATTCCAATTGTATATGAAGCATCTTTATGGCTTGAAGACTCTACCTCGACTTAGTCTCACTCTCATTTGATAGCACTTTAATTCTCCTTTGTTCAAGATTTCTTTCTCAACTTGACTGATTAGATTATTTTTCTTTTTGTAAATCAAACCATCAACTTACAACATATTGACAAAATTATCTTTATATGTTCCATTAATACCAATGGTGTGGAAGACTCCTATTGCTATCATCAAGTGCAAGTAAAATTATACTCAAGCCATTCATATATCCAATAAGGCAAACACAAACTCAATAATGCTCCATGTATAATAATAAACTCGAAATTTCATAAATAGGATCGACTATTCCTTAAGGGAATTCTAATGATGCAATATTTATTTCTAAACTCAAACTAATTCGAAACTAAAATAGCAATATAAAACATATAAGATAGATTACAAGGTCTTAAAGATCACCCCAAGATTTGAATCAAGCCAGGCGGGATCAAATAACTCCTTGTTGGTACCTATTCCTCCTCCTGGGTAGGAAGAGTATTGCCTTCTTCCCCTGTGTCGGATGCTGAGCTCGGCCATGTCGTACTGAAGCTTCAAAATTTTCTTATGGAGGAATTTATTCTCATCTGTTAACTCAAAAATAGTTTTAATCAAGAAATAGACTCTACCATTGATGTCATTGACCTTTTTCTCAAGGTCTTTGTTCATCATCCAGTAGGAGTCAATCCCCTCTCCAATTGTTTGAACACATGCCTTTAAAGCTTTTTCCAACTGATAGATCTTATCATGAATCTCATCTTGCCACACCTTCTTAGGTTTAAGAGGTGACGGACTGAGAGTAGGTTTATAATAAGATCCTATGTTGTGATGGTAAGGATTAGGGAGATACTCATCCTTGCTCCTTCTTTGATCCACTTGCCTCATCATCTCCATCCTTGCAGGAACATGTCCTCCTAATTTGGGAGAGGCTTGATGTCCCAGCTAGATGAAGATGATGTTTCTTTAGGCTCTGCTTCCTCGATCCTCTTCACAGCCTTCTCTTCTTTCTCCCTCCAAATCTTATTGACATGGAAAGGCTGCATGGCTTTGCTGTACGAATATTGTTAGAAGGGCTTGTATGGAGAGGGTGGTGATTTTTCGAGGCTGGAGGCTGTAGCTCTGTGAAAACTTAATGAAAAAGGTTAGATGTGATCAGCTTTAAAAGAGGAGGTCAAAAACCCTAGCCACCATTGATAACGAGAAACGATACGGCCATGGCTCGTATAGGTCCCACCGTATAGTTATGAACTGTAACACCCTCGGAATAGGCCCTATGCAAGTCTTAGCGATTCCCGCTAAACCCGCATAGAAACGATTCAAAGGTGCCCACCAGGCATTTGCGTGCGGGTGAAAAACGAATTAATATCATTACACAATAGTCCACAATGGAACCCACAAAATAGATATATACAGCAACGACTCCACGAGTCAAGAATACAGATATACAGTACACAGATCCAAATCACCTTGAAAACGATACAACATCCGGCTACGGACAAGATGCAAATGGGGCTAAGAGACCTGAAGAATAACCAATGCGTCCATAACCCTGCCTAGGCCAAGCCGGAAGGGTAACCCCACTAACGACGTCGATCTCAAAACCTACTAAAACAAGAGGGGTGCCGACAAAGGGCAAAGGAAAAAGAGAGCGGTCAGTACTGAGGCCAGTACACGACAAGTCTTAGAATTCGGCGGTCCTCGCCTATATAGGTATGGTGGACTGAAGCAGCAGCGAAGCATGCACTAAACAACCTATAGAGACTCGATACAACTGTCGGCTATCAGAGAGGGATAAGAAAGACCTATTCGGATCCAACCTGATACTAACACCAATCATACCCATCCTGGTGTTTTCCCCTCGAGACCAAACAGGAAGTCATACCGAGTAAACTCACACAATTGGCAGTTTTATCCATTCCATTATAGTTGCAGCACTTACTAGTCATATTTAGATAGTATGAGTCATCTTGATATAATAAGCAGTGGGCACTTTTAATTAACCATTCCGTTGTAGTTGTGATACTTACTAGTTAGGTACATATAACATGAGACATTCAAGAACCCAGCAGCTGTTGGCACTTTTATTTGCATTCCATTACTAGTCATCACATACTCAAATTTATAGCACTACTTTAGTTATAGTTGTGTATGATCGATATACTGTGCTCCAAGTCGTCCATAACCGCAGACACGGCTTTCAGAAAGTTTTACCCTGCAGGGGGCACAAATAGCAACACATGCACGATCAACCTCGGAAAAACCAAATGAAAACCCAATGAGGCATCACGACAAAGAAATCACAAGATTCATATAATATTTCACGGGGCCACCCCACCAAGCTACCCGCTACGAAGTTGGCCGGCTCAGACACGGACCCAGAGGTTTGTGAAGACGGCTGTAAACGACTGGGAAACCGAAAGTGTGACTGGGCTTTTCGATACCGCGAAAACGTGGCACGAGTTCCAAAATAGTATAGGTGCTCCACACGCAATAGTAAATAAAGTAGTAAAGCATGGTGAAAGAACATGTTAGGCCCCCATGTGTGGTTTTGGTAATTAATGACAATCTTTATGGACTAATGTGTGTATTAAGTTATACTTGTAGGATTTGTCCATTGGCATCGCTTGGAGCATGTGTTGGCTTCAAGGTCGACGAAATGCAAAGAAGATTTGTTGGGCAAGCTCAATATGCGAGGTCGATGATGAGGAATTAAGGAAGGCGTTCCATCTTGAGAAGGGCAAGATCGTCTACATCGAGCTCAAGTGGAATGCTCAAGGCAAAGGTATAATATTGATAGGTTTTCCCTTTTGCCGGTCTCACGTTGTGTGTGTGAGACCGGGTTTAGGATAGATAACCGTACTATCAAGAGGGGCTCTCGTATGAGTAATTCGGTCACATCGTTCAGAGAGAGCTCAAACCTTTGCATACTTGCATCACCGTATTTGGCTGTTATTTGGTCTTATCCATGTGAGGGTATAGAACTTGTGGTAATCTCCATAACAAGCTCTTGTTCATCAAAATCGGATCTCCCATATATATCTTGTTGCGATTTTGATGTATGCGGTTTTTCGGTTTCTCACCAAGTGAGATATCTCACATTATTCTACTTGATACTTTCTCACTTGGTGATAATCAATATTTCCACCTTTTATTGAGAAGCCCTTGTCGTCCTTTATCCAACGCAATTGGAATCGGGTCAATCGGCGCTACCGTTTAAAAGTTATGACCGTTTGATTATTTGCCGTTTTTAATTCTAAAAGGAAAAAGGAAAAACAGTGTTTCTGGGCCGACCGGTACTACCGGGCCCAGTACCGGTCGTGCCTGGCTGCGCGCAGCCCATTCCTGTGTGGCCTGGTACCTGTTTCTGGTCCTACCGGACTAGCCCGGTAGTACCGCCCGGCCTAGTTTCTTTACATTTTCAGATCCAGATCTAAGGTTCCGCGCCCGCCTCAATCCAGCCGCCTCCGGTCTCGCGCCCGCCTCGCGCCGCGTGGGCCCGCGCGCTACCTGCCGCGTTCACCTGCGCGCTGCTGCTGCTTGCATGCACCTGCCGCGCATGGGCCCTGCTGCTGCGCTGCGCTGCTGCTGTGCTGGCTGCGCGCCCGCCGCGCTGCTGGCTCGCGTTGCTGCCTCGCTGCATGCGCGCGCTGCCGCGCTGCTTCGCTGCATGCGCGCGTGGCCTGCCGCTGCGCTGCTGCGCACTGCAGCCGCTGGCCGCTGGCTGCTTGCATGCGCGCGCGTCTGCCGAGCCGCTGTTGCATGCTTGCTGCTGCCGCGTGTGCTGGGGCCCGCCGCCCCTGCGCTGCTGCTGCACTTGCAGCTGCCCCACTCCCTCACATGTGTTGTCACCATTTGCTAGCTGCGCTGCTTGCTGCCTCTCTCGCATGCGAGTTGACTTCCCCTTTTTTCTGCAATTGTTTTGGCAGCGACCGGTACTACCGGTTAAATCCGGTACTACTGGTCCTGACTGAAAAACGCCTTAAACGGCTAGTTTTTCTGGGCCCCTATTTAAGGCTTTGTCTTTTTCAATTTAGAAAGCTTCTCTATTATCTATTAGGCTAAACTTTGTCCACACTTGCTCTAGATCTTAAAGCTTGCCTAATCTTTTCCCTCCGATGATTCTTGCCCATATTTGAGTGGAAAAGAGAGGAGATCTAGCCTCACGTTTTGACCTAACCGATTCATCTCTTTGTGAGTGCATCTTTGGGGATCTAGATTTTGGGGGATTTTGTGTCTCTTTGATTCCTCCTCTCTTGTTCCCCCAATAGCTTTAGTAGCTTTGTTGGAACTTGAGAGTGAGGGATTTGAGCACCTTTGTGGTGTTCTTGCCATTTGCATTTGGTGCATCCGTTTGAGTTCTCCTCGGAGGATTTGGTTTGATTTACTCATTGGAGCTTGTCCCTCTTGGGTTCTTGGAACCGTAGACGGTTTGTAGCCTTGGTGGCATTGTGGCCTTTTGTGGCATTTGTTGGGAGCCTCCAATTGAGTTGTGGAGAAGTGCCCCAATCTTGTGAAAGGTTCCGGTTGCCACCGACAAGTGCACCGATAGTGGAAGCGTGGATCGATCCCATTGGGGTGAGATTCACCGGAGAATAAGGGAGGCCTTTTGTGGCGTTGGTGGTTTGATACCACCCCCTCTCCAAACGAGACGTACTCCATGTTGGGAGGAACTCGGTAAAATATCGTTGTCCCCGCGTGCCTCGGTTATCTCTATACCCGAGCTCTTTACTTATGCACTTTACATTGTGATAGCCTTCGTGCTTGAAGTAATATATATCTTGCTATCACTTTGTTGCTTGTATTGCTTAGCATAAGTTGTTGGTGCACATAGGTGAACCTTAGTTGTTCTAGGTTGTGCTTAACAAAGTAAACACTAGTTTTATTCCGCCTTTGTTGAGCCACTCTAGGAAAAGTTTTAATCGCCTATTCACCCCCCTCTAGGCGACATCCGTATCCTTTCACATGGCATAATCATGGCATAAGTACATGACAGTAATAAAGCCCCAAACTACTTTGTGGCCCCAAGAAATAAGATATGACTCAAGCTCATGCTAACGGGATTCATGGGCCCACATGCGGATAGTGCGAATATTCAAAAAATAGGTATCAAGTACTCGGGGTCCTACGGGACAAGTGGACGGTTAAAAACCAAATAACATCTATTGCCCACCTGTGCCTCTGCATTATTTATCTACTTTCAATATTAGTTGTTAAATGGTAATTAAAGCCATGATCATCTCCAACTTTAAGCATGAGGTGTTACTCCAACAACTGTGGAACATCGACGGCGCGACGCATCACCGGCGCAAGCAACTACGTCTCGCAAGGCCGACTAACTACCAAACAATAGGTAATAGGATGTGTCCATGGCAATATATGGGTTGCAGGAAAGTATAAAGGGGGACGGAATCTAGAGCATCGCAACACAGATAGCAATAGATCAACTGGAGGAAGTAAAGACTAGAAATGTAAAATAGGTAGAAAGGGGGAGAATGCTCGCTTGAAAAACATTGCTGAAGTTTCATAACCGAAGAACTTGTCGAAGCTCACAACATCTCATCGTCCTATCCGGGAAGAAGCAAAACACTAAAAGGAACAAGCGATGCGGCAATTACAACTAGTGCAGAAGAATCGACATGATTATGATATGATGCATGACATGGCAAGTTAATGATGCAAAATATGTCAAAAAGGTATTAGGGGCATAGCACATTCATGATATAGCATTCGTGAGGCATTATTAATAAGAAACAATTAGTTCCCAATTTTATTTATCATGTTTTCCTTACATAAATAGTACTGATTAGAAAACTGATGTAAATTCATGATGAAAATGATAACATGGATATCATGGTTGGAGAGGTCTCTTCGCGCTGATCAATTTAGACATATCATTTGTCGAATTCAGAGTTACAGATTTAAAGTTATGCAATATTTAAGAAATGGCATTTATTAATATTTAATAATTCAGAAAATTTTACTCAAATGATATTTTAAATAGAATATTCATAATCCTCATGTTCTTCTGATTCAAAAACATATATTATTTACATTATTTGAATTTATGAATTTAAATCAATATTAAAGTCAAAATTAGTCAAATGGGGTCAAAGTCAAAGGTTTGACTAGATAGAGTCAACCCTGGTGAAATTTGAAATTAGATTTGAATTCACATTTCAAAATAATTCATATTTCATTTTGAAAGTTTCTGCAAATTCAAACTATTTAAAGAGATATGAATTGATTTGTATTTATCACATTTCTGGAATTTTATTTGTTTTAGAAAAGATTTAGGGACTTTTAGTACATAGGCAGATTGACCCATAGAGGCAGACATGTGGGGTCAGAGGGTCGCGAGGTCACTGCGCGTGCGGAGCGGACACGTGGGCGAGCCCTGGGAGTTCGGGTTGAGGAAGAAAGAAATAGAGGGGCTTTCTTGCAAAGTGTTCTGGCACACACTAAGTTTACTGAAGAAGAACATGTTTGATCGGTGCGTTTTGGGCTAGCTGATCCAATATTCTCAAGAAGATGGTGAGCAATCCGCTGCGTTTCTCGCTATGACACAAAAATAAATATTGTAGAGGGGACTCAGGTATACATGTTTTATTCACGGAGATTCTATAGGGGAGGGCTGAATCGGTCGATAATCATCGACGAACTGAGGGGAATACAAGGGCGCAACTGATGAGAAAAGTCTGAAAACTGACAGCGAAATTGTTCAAAGTTATCAACTTCGATGGACGATTCAGAGAGCTGTTATACACGGCTTCAGGTGTGGTTGGGCTTAATGGAAAGAGGGATGCCCTGGGGAGATGAGCATGTTCAGAGAATCGCCAGAGGTGGTCTAGGGAGCCGGTAAAACAGAGAGTAACAAAGAGGTTTCAGGCAGCGACTGCTGCTACTGACTCCTGCTGTAGCTGCAGCGATACGCAGGCTGCTTGCGCGTGGTGCTGGCGGTGCCTACGGTGGCTTGCACGGAGGCTGCTCGACGACGGGCTACAGCGACACAGTGAACTAGAAGGAGGAGGAAGTTGTCTAGGAGGTCGAGGGGATCACTAAGAACTCGTCGACGTGGTCGATGGAGCGAGGAATGCAGGGGATCATGACGGAGGCAAAGACCACGACAGCTTCGGGTACATGGCGTCCATGGCAGCGAGGCGTCAACCCCGGCGATCTCTGGCGGGGATCCTTGTACAGTTGGAAGAAGGGGAAGCAGGGCATCGCGCTGGTGCTCCAGGTTCTCCTAGGGAATCTCCAGAACACCCGGGAGAGAACATGGCCGAGGTAGGGTTTTAGAGCGGCATGGAGATGGCCATGGCCAAGGAGAGGAAGGAGGAAGGCTGGGTTTCTGAGAAGATCTCGATCTGGTTGTGGTGTATGGTGTGTGGGGTGTGGTATGATCAGTAGAAAAGGGAGAGAGGCACATGGGTGGTTTGCTTGCAAAAGAAAGAGAGGGAGGTGGTGCCCTTGGGTAGGTCTCTCTCTCTCTCTTGTTCTTTGCTTGAAGGGGAAAGAGAGGGGGACCAGGGAGGAGCGGGTGATGGGGCTGGGTATCTTCTTTGTTTGCAAGAAAGAAGAGAAGGGGGGTGGGTAGACAAGTGGTGTGGATGCCTTTTGCCAAAAGAAGCAACGAGATGATAGAGGTCACATGCGAAGCTCTCGGTGGAAAGTTAGATCAAAACGATGGGGTTTGGATGGTGGTTGGACTAGGCCCAAGGCATGAATAATATAGAGGGTATGAGGTTAGTTTAAAAGATTTGGCCACAAATTCAAATACAACCTGAAGCTCAAAAGAATTCAAAACAAGAGATTAAAGTATAGAGATGGTTTGTTATTTCAGATGCCTTAAAAATATACCTGATTGCATGTGCTTCCTTTTAAGATAGAGAGAAAAATAAATATAAGAAGGGCACATGCTCATTAGTAAGATATGGAGTGCTTAAACTAGGGTTTAAGTAGGGCAAAATTTGGAAGCTAGATCCACCCATGGCCATATAGGATGAATTAACTCCAATATAAATACTAACCCATATGGTACCATAAATGAGGAATAACAAAAAGAGGGGGATCCAAGAGAAGAATTGTTGGCATGTAGGTGGTAGGAGGACATGATCACAAGTAAGTTGATATGGGCAAGTTAATAGGTGGAAGGAGTTTAAAAGATATGCCCTCAACTCAACTTTTACATGAAGCAATATATGAAGAAGCAAATACAATATATCAGGAGACAAATACAAGTAATACAATATGTAATGCATATGTAATAAGAACCAAATAGAGGGGTCTTTATATGATGCTCAAATGCAAGGTGGCATGATGACATGAGTATGATACCATGATGATGCACAAAAATAAAAACACCAAGTGATTTTCTAGTAGTGGTTTTACCCGGGGTGCTACAATTTGACACCACTAACAATGGATCTCGCCCTCAAGATCCGCCTCCTGGTATGGGAAAGAATGCCGACGATCTAAATCTTCTCGCTTCGTGTAGATCTTCTCGACACCACTAACATTGATTCTTTCTCCATCTTGAAATCGATGACACCACCAACAAGGGATAGTTGATCACATTAATCGAGAGAACTCTCCGGAGAACCAATGACGAAGGTAAAGGTATCAAAAGATAAGGACACCTCTAACTTCTGCAGAAGGAGTAAGAATTGCATCAATCCACCATTCAGTGTACAAAAGCGAATGATAAGAGTAGTGGTATGGTCGCGACTCCATCCCGCACTCAAAGCATTACTATGTACATGAATAGAAGACTTATGCAACCAACTCCCGGAATTCAGACTAAAGATCTTGACAAGCGATGTTCGGAATACAAAGGAGTGATGCAGCTTTTTCATCAGACCACACATCGATGAAGTTGTTGTCGTCTACACCGTAGGATACAAAGAATATTTTTAGTGAATTTTCGGTCCACTGAAAGGTCCAACACAGGATGATTCCCCAGATAGCAAGAATACCAGATGTCGAAGCACCGTTACAAGAGGATGGAAGTGAAACCCTGAAGGTACGATGGAAACCCAACCACGAGAATTCCTGGACTCGAAGAAAAGATAAGAGAGTAGATTCAAAACACGTCGAGGTAAGAGGAGAACAGCAGAGGGGTAAGGAGTAAAAGCCGACCTTATCAGATCTATCCAACCGATTTTTTTCAAAATAGTTTTGACACTCTAAATCGGCCGTTAGCTAGGTTATCCTATAGGCTGGACCAGTGGGGTATCGTAACTGCTGAGCTCTGATACCACTCTGTAACACCCTCGCTAATCTTCCCTATGCAAGTCTTAGCGATTCCCGCCAAACCCGCATAGAAACGATTCAAAGGTGCCCACCAGGCACTTGCGTGCGGGAGAAAAACGAAGTAATATCATTACACAATAGTCCATAATGGAACCCACAAAACAAATATATACAGCAACGACTCCACGCGTCAAGAATACAGATATACAGTACAAAGATCCAAATCACCTTGAAAACGATATAACATCCGGCTACAGACAAGATGCAAATGGGGCTAAGATCCCTGAAGAATAACCAATGGCGTCCATAACCCTGCCCAGGCCAAGCCGGAAGGGTAACCCCGCTAATGACGTTGATCTCAAAACCTACTAAAACAAATAGGGTGCCGACAAAGGGCAAAGGAAAAAGAGAGCGGTCGGTACTAAGGCCAGTACATGGCGAGTCTTAGAATTCGGCGGTCCTCGCCTATATAGGTATGGTGGACTGAAGCGGCAGCGAAGCATGCACTAAAGAACCTGTAGAGACTCGATACAACTTTCGGCTATCAGAGAGGGATAAGAAACACATATTCGGATCCAACCTGATACTAACACCAATCATACCCATCCTGGTGTTTCCCCCACGAGACCAAACGAGGAAGTCATACCGAGGAAACTACATAGTTGGTAGTTTTATCCATTCCATTATAGTTGCAGCACTTACTAGTCATATATAGATGGTATGAGTCATCCTGATATAATAACCAGTGGGCACTTTTAATTAACCATTCCGTTGTAGTTGCGATACTTACTAGTCAGGTACATATCACATGAGACATTCAAGAACCCAGCAGTTGTTGGCACTTTTATTTACATTCCATTATGGTGAAGCTGATTACTAGTCATCACATAGTCAAATTTATAGCACTACTTTAGTTATAGTTGTCTATGATCGATATACTGTGCTCCAAGTCGTCCATAACCGCAGACACGGCTTTCAGAAAGTTTACCCTACAGGGGGCACACATAGCAACACAAGCACGATCAACCTTAGAAAAACCAAATGAAAATCCAACGAGGCATCACGACATAAAAATCACAAGATTCATATAATATTTCAGGGGGCCACCCCACCAAGGTACCCGCTACGAAGTTGGCTGGCTCCAACACGGACCCAGAGGTTTGTGACGAGGGCTGTAAATGACTGGGAACCCAAAAGTGTGACTGGTCTTGTCGATACCGTGAAAACGTGGCACGAGGTTCCAAAACAGTACAGGCGCTCCACGCGCAATAGTAAATAAAGCAATAAAGCATGTCATACTCATGGCATAAGTACATGATAGTAATAAAACCGCAAACTACTTTGTGTCCCCAAGAAATAAGATATGACTCAAGTTCATGCTAAGGGGATTCATGGGACCATATGCGGATAGTGCAAATATTCAAGGAACAGGTATCAAGTACTCGGGGTCCTACGGGACACAAGTGGATGGTTAAAAACCAAATAACATCTATTACCTACATGTGCCTCTGCATTATTTACCTACTTTGAATATTAGTTGTTAACCGGTAATTAAAGCCATGATCATTTCCAGCATTAAGCATGAGGCGTTACTCCAATAACTGTGGAACATCGACGGCGCGAAGCATCACCGGCGCAAGCAACTACGACTCGCAAGGCCGACTAACTACCAAACAATAGGTAATAGGATGTGTCCATGGCAATATATGGGCTGTAGGAAAGTATAAAGGGGTACAGAATCTTTTGTATCGCAACACAGATAGCAATAGATCAACAGGAGGAAGTAAAGACTAGAAATGTAAAATAGGTAGAAAGGGGGATAATGCTCGCCTGGAAAATATTGCTGAAGTTTCATAACCGAACAACTTGTCGAAGCTCACAACATCTCGTCGTCCTATCCGGAAAGAAGCAAAACACTAAAAGGAACAAGCGATGCAGCAATTACAACTAGTGCAGAAGAATCGGCATGATCATGATATGATTCATGACATGGCAAGTTAATGATGAAAACTATGTCAAAAAGGTATTAGGGGCATAGCACATTCATGATATAGCATTCGTGAGGCATTATTAATAAGAAACAATTAGTTCCCAATTTTATTTATCATGTTTTCCTTACATAAATAGTACTGATTATAAAACTGCTCTAAATGCATGATGCAAATGATAACATGGATATCATGGTTGGAGAGGTCTCGTTGCGCTGATCAATTTAGACATATCATTTGTCGAATTCGGAGTTACAGATTTAAAGTTATGCAATATTTGAGAAATGGCATTTATTAATATTTAATAATTCGGAAAATTTTAATTACTCAAATGATATTTTTAATAGAATATTCGTAATCCTCATGTTTTTCTGATTCAAAAACATATATTATTTACATAATTTGAATTTATGAATTTAAATCAATATTAAAGTCAAAATTAGTCAAATGGGGTCAAAGTCAAAGATTTGACTAGATAGAGTCAACCCTGGTCAAATTTGAAATTAGATTTGAATTCACATTTCAAAATAATTCATATTTCATTTTGAAAGTTTCTGCAAATTCAAACTATTTAAATAGATATGAATTGATTTGTATTTATCACATTTCTGGAATTTTTTTTGTTTTAGAAAAGATTCAGGGACTTTTAGTACACAGGTAGATTGACCCATAGAGGCAGAAAAGTGGGATCAGAGGGTCGCGGGGTCACTGCTCATGTGGAGCAGTGCGGAGCGGACACGTGGGCGAGCCCTGGGAGTTCGGGTTGAGGAAGAAAGAAACAGAGGGGCTTTCTTGCAAAGTGTTCTGGCACACACTGAGTTTACTGAACGAAGAACATGTTTGATCGGTGTGTTTTGGGCTAGCTGATCGAATATTCTCAAGAATATGGCGAGCAATCCGCTGCGTTTCTCGCTATGACACAAAAATAAATATTGTAGAGGGGACTCAGGTATACATGTTTTATTCACGGATATTCTATAGGGGATGGCTGAATCGGTCGATAATCATCGATGAACTGAGGGGAAAAGAAGGGCGCAACTGACGAGAAAAGTCTGAAAACTGACAGCAAAATTGTTAAAACTTATCAACTTCGACGGATGATTCAGAGAGCTGTGATACACGGCTTCAGGTGTGGTTGGGCTTAATGGAAAGAGGGATGCCCCGGGGAGACGAGCATGTTTAGAGAATCGCCGGAGGTGGTCTAGGGAGCCGGTAAAACGGAGAGTAACAGAGAGGTTTCCGGCAGCGACTGCTGCTACTGACTCCTGCTGTAGCTGCAGCGATACGTGGGCTGCTTGTGCGCGGTGCTGGCGGTGCCTACGACGGCTTGCACGGAGGCTGCTCGACGACGGGCTACAGCGACACAGTGAACTAGAAGGAGGAGGAAGTTGTCTAGGAGGTCGAGGGGATCACCAAGAACTCGTCGACATGGTCGATGGAGGGAGGAATGCAGGGGATCGTGAGGGAGGCAGAGGCCACGACAACTTCGGGTACATGGCGTCCATGGCAGCGAGGCGTCAACCCCGGCGATCTCCGGCGGGGATCCTTGTACAGTTGGAATAATAGGAAGCAAGGCATCACGCTGGTGCTCTAAGTTCGCCTAGGGAATCTCCAGAACACCCGGTAGAGAACATGGCCGAGGTAGGGTTTTAGAGCGGCATGGAGATGGCCATGGCCAAGTAGAGGAAGGAGGAAGGCTGGGTTTCCTGAGCAGATCTCGATCTGGTTGTGGTGTATGGTGTGTGGGGTGAGGTATGATCAGCAGATAAGGGAGAGACGCACATGGGTGGTTTGCTTGCAAAAGAAAGAGAGGGATGTGGTGCCCTCGGGTAGGTCTCTCTCTCTCTTGTTCTTTGCTTGAAGGGGAAAGAGAGGGGGACCAGGGAGGAGCGGGTGCTGGGGCTGGGCATCTTCTTGGTTTGCAAGAAAGAAGAGAAGGAGGGTGGGTAGACAAGTGGTGTGGATGGCTTTTGCCAAAAGAAGCAAAGAGAGGATAGAGGTCACATGCATGCACACATGCATGTGTAGATGAAGCTCTCGATGGAAGGTTACATAAAACGATGGGGTTTGGAGGGTGGTTGGACTAGGCCCAAGGCATGAATAATCTAGAGGGTATGAGGTTAGTTTAAAATATTTGGCCACGAATTCAAATACAACCTGAAGCTCAAAAGAATTCAAAACAAGAGATTAAAGTATAGAGATGGTTTGTTATTTCAGGTGCCTTAAAAAAGATACCTGATTGCATGTGCTTCCTTTTAAGATAGAGAGAAAAATAAATATAAAAAGGGCACATGCTCATTATTAAGAGATGGAGTGCTTAAACACTAGGGTTTATGTAGGGCAAAATTTGGAAGCTAGATCCACCCATGGCCATATAGGATGAATTAACTCCAATATAAATACTAACCCATATGGTACCATAAATGAGGAAAAAAAAGAGGGGGGTCCAAGAGAAGAATTGTTGGCATGTAGGTGGTAGGAGGACATGATCACAAGTAAGTTGATATGGGCAAGTTAATAGATGGAGGGAGTTTAAAAGATATGCCCTCAACTCAACTTGGGGATGAAGCAATATATCAAGAAGCAAATACAATATATCAAGAGACAAATACAAGTAATACAATATGTAATGCATATGGGATAAGAACAAATAGAGGGGTTTTTATATGATGCTCAAATGCAAGGTGGCATGATGACATAAGTATGATACCATGATGATGTACAAAAATAAAAACACCAAGTGATTTTCTAGTAGTGGTTTTACCCGCGGTGCTACATGAACCGACCTAGATTTATTTTTCCTTCTGTGGTGGTACTAACTATACGACCGCAACTATACGTCCGGGAATTATCTTCCTGCCGTATAGTTGGTTGTTAAAGGTACTGTATCCTAACGTGAAAATTTAGAGATGGGGTAGATAACTATACGAACGCAACTATACGGCTGGAAATTTAATTCCCGCCATATAGTTGGTCGTTAAAGCTACTGTACTCATCAAAAATTACCTGCTTCTCCGAGAATTATTTATTAATCTAGAACTTGATGAAATACCAAGTTTTGACGGAATAATGACAGCTTAAATTTTTGACAAACATTAACATCCATTGAACGGGATTTTAGCATAACCAAATTTCTTCTATTTCACTAGAGCTTCAAGTGTTCCTTATTCAACACAAGCTTAACCAAAACTTAATTGAAAATTTAAAACTTACTCAAACCTTTATTTCACATAGGTTTCCTCCCATGAAGCGCTCTTTTATGGTCAATAGATTTACCATAGTGTTGCTCATTTTATCTTGATTTTATCCTTCTTGGAGTTGCCATTCCTTGTATATCTTTGCTCAATCACCTCTTCCAGGGTGATCACACGTATGGTGACTGCACTTATATCTTCTTTTGCTCGGTAATGCTTCAAGTGTTGAATATTAACCACCCATGAAAGAGAGGGTGTTTTCCCTGGAGCTTCACTGCTCCTGATGGATAAGCTTCTTCAACTATATCTAGTCCTTCCCACTTTGACCTGAGCTTTCCTAGAAACAACTTGAGAAGAGAGTTATAGAGCAACACCTTGTCTCCACTTTTAAAAACCTTATTTTCTATTTTTCTATCATGCCATCTTTTTACTTTTTCTTTAAACAATCTAGCATTTTCATAAGCCTCACTTCTAAACTCATCTAAAGCATGAATATCTAACAAACGTTTCTCCCCTGCTGCTTTAAAATCATAGTTTAAGTTCTTGATTGCCCCAAAGAGTGTCATTTAACTTATATGACCAAACTTTTCTTGATTTGTCCACCATCTTCTCGAATATGGTCTTTAATTCTCTATTGGAGAGTTCTACTTGACCACTCGTTTGAGGATGATATGGTGAAGCAACGCGGTGAATTACTCCATATTTATAGAGGATGTTCCCGAAAGTTCCTTTCATAAAATGAGAACCACCATCAGTAACAAAAAATCTAGGAACTCCAAACCTAGGGAATATGACATCCTTGATCATCTTTACTGAAGTAGCTGCATCTACATGGCTTGTTGGAATAGCTTCAACCCATTTAGTGACATAATCGACAGCAACAATAATATGAGTGTAACCATTTGATTCTACAAAAGTTCCCATGTAATCCATTCCCCATACATCAAAGGGTTCAATTATAAGACTATAATTCATTGCCATTTCTTGTCTTCTACCTATATTACCCCTTTTCTGACAAGCATCACTATGTTCTACATACCTATGTGCGTCCTTAAACAAGGTGGACCAATAGAATCCGGATTGAAGTACCTTTGCTGCAGTTCGCTTACTTGCATGATCTCCTCCATATGGGCTGTCATGGCAAGCTTGCAAAATTGCATTCATTGCATGGTTAGGAACACACTTCCGAATCATTCCATCAGGTCCATGACGATATAAATACGGATTGTCCCAAAAGTAATATTTAAGATCATTAAAGAATTTCATTCTTTTATTTCTTCTCATACTAGGAGGTATAAACTTTACTGCAAGATAGTTAGCATAATCTGCAAACCAAGGATCGATGATGTCAACACTTGCTAGATATTCTCCCGGAAATGACTCATTTATAGTTACGGGGTCAGTAATTATTCCCTCTATCCTAGAGAGATGATCTGCTACCAGATTATCCTTAACCCTCCTATCTACTATATGCAAATTACATTCTTGTAGTAATAAAACTGTAGAGGGAGTGTCCCAACCTTTATACAACATAAGGTGGAGTCCCCTGTGTTTACAATGCTAGTCCCTGGATCAATAGCTAGCATCCATAGTTAAGATGTAATATCAAGAAACAAAGGTCATAATACAACTTTATAACCAGGAATAACATAATTTTATTACATCTTACATAGCTCATTTGGCTATTACATTTACATTGCAGCAGAAATCTATAAGCATGGGGTCCTTCATCTTCAAAGTGCCACAGGCAGGCATGTTGGTTGTAGACTTTGTAATCCTAAACAATCAATCTTCTCTAAAACAATCAAACCTGCAACATACAAGTTACAGCCACAAAGGGTCAATACATTTGAATTGTATTGGCAAGTGATACTATGGTAGTATAGTGGAGTCTATCATCTATATGCATTTGGCTAAGTGGAGTTGAGGCTTGCATTGCTCAAAATAGATTTTCCTTATCATTTTGAAAATACCAAGTTTTTGTTTTGACAAAATCTTTTCCAAGGCTTCTCTCAATCAAAGATTGAAGATTTCAAACAACCCTTGTTCAAACCACAAGATTTTAACTTATAAATTTGAATGATGAGATTCTTGATTGCTTCCATGTCTTGATGCTCAAATTGTCCTTTACCAGGGACATGGCTAAGTAATTAGAATTTACACTCTGTAGAGGTGGTGCACTTTCCCCACAAGACTTGGTTTCCCAAGACAAGATCTTTCAGAAGCCTTCCCTTAGACCAAAATGGACGCGCTCCAACCTATCAAACACTACCACCAACTGTCCATATGGCTAAGTTCTTGCAACCTATATGATCTAGGCAGAGCCCATAATGCCAAGTGGCTGCACTTGAAGCTTCTCAACATTTGACATCTCAAATCTCTTTGTTCCTGGGTGGCCATCCACAAGTGAGATACACAAGGTAAACCATAGACATGGGCCTTGTGAACCACTCAACCAAAAACCACCAAGCAATTACCATTCCACCCAGGTGATTCATTAACTTAGTTGTTTTATTAAACAAAAACACAAGTCCTCAGACTTAGAAATTTTCCATAGTGTGAATATATATTCCACCCATGTTTTCTATTAGCTAGGCTAAGCTTGATAGTAGTAGGTATCTTGACTTAGAAATTTCTACTAAGGTTTCATCTACTAGGTTTTTCTATAGCAAGGTTTATACTTAGCAAAATTCCATGCAAGTTTTACTTAGAAAAATCACTAATGCATAGAGAAAGTAATGGGACAAAGAGTATGAAGCATCACTTGCCTTTTTGGTAGAGTATAGGTTCACTCCTTGTCCTTGCAACAATCACACTCTTCAAGTCACTACAAATCAATCAAGCAAGGCACAAACTCAATCTACCAATCAAGCAAAACAACACATAAAATGACAAAGTCAAAGTAATGCATGCAAGCATGCCAAGCTTTGTTTTGTTTGAAAAAGTGGTTCCTAATGGGTCATAAACATTTTATAACACCTATTGGTCATTTTGTAAAGTGGCAAAGTCATTTGCAAAAGGTTTCACTACAAAACCATTTTCAAAACAAATTATCATTTTATGTGGTGTAAAAATATTTTTATTAAGGCTTTAATCTCCAAGGTTCACCAAATATGTTTTCAAACCATAAAACTTGGTGTTTAGGGTCAGAGAGTTTAAAACAAAACATTTTCCAAAGGTTTTCTTCCAAAACCATTTTTAATAAATAAACCACATTTCTATTTGACTAGAAATGGTTTTAAATCAAAAATCATTATTTTATTTCACCAAATACATTTTTGAGTCCACAAAGTGTTTCCTATGGTCAATAGGTTCTAATCACACCATTAGCCAAAGATTTTATCCCCAAAATCATTTTTAAACAATTTTCACATCCTTAACAAGCATACAAATGTTTCTGCAAAAACAACCACTCTAACAGATACTATTTGCTAAACCAAGGGCATGGTTGGCTAGGGCTTGCTCTACTGATTCCAATGATACCAAATTTGCAATTTTTGGACGTGTGGATCAAAAGTTACAATGGTTTCAAAATGGCACTTAAATCTGATTTCATAATCTGTTTTAAACAGAACAGGGGACACGCGGCGCATCGCTATTCGCGGGTACCGGTTCAGTGTGGATCATGCTGCAGACCGTTGGATTAAAAGGGATTTGTGCGGATCTGATCAACGCATACCCTTTCGCTTACTTTCTATCCTATCCGCCAGATCGAGATCTAACGGCTCTTAGTGCCCCGACCAGAAGCTGGTGGCGCTGGACTCTGACGCGCGGCGGCAGCGGCTTGTCAGTGGCGTCGCCGGCGTTACAGGAAGCGAGAAGGAGGGAGAGGGTGCTCACCTGGTTCGCTGAATGTTGCTGATACTCAACGTGCTCTCGGGGAAGCAGGGGGCGTACGAGGGTGACGTTAATTTCTCGCCGGAGTTGCTATCTGGCACGGGTACGCACGGGCGTCGTTGGAGGCGAGGCTGTGGTCCTCGAGGAGACAAACGGAAAGCACTGTAAGACGCGCAAAGTTACAGCGGTGATGTGAGCGTGAAGGAGGAGGAGAGGCGCGGTCGGAATCTACCTGTGGGGCTCGTCGCAGTTGGAGCGGGCGGCGGTGTCGTTCAGTTAAAGACGAGGTCCATGCTGTGGAGCAGGCGCGGTTGTGGGGTTGGTGCTTGGAGATGTAGGAGACGATGTGGATCACACCCGTGTGCTCTGGGCGCAGTGGGGCGATTCGTGCTCGCCGGAATCGGTCGAGAACCTCGTTGGAGTCGGCGAGACGTTGAGCTTGAATTCGAGGTGCTCAGTGGCTCATTAGCGGTGGTTGTTGAGGGAAAATGATAAGGAGTCAGAGGGGATTAAGAGGGTCTTGATGGTTTTGGTGATTAAGATCGCATTAGAGAGAATTTAAGCCGAGAATCAATCTCTGGCAACGGGCGCGCGAGCTTGATGACGACGTGGTGGCTAGGTGGGTCCTGGTTGTCTGTGAGAGAGAGTGCATGAGTGTGGGGTCCAGTTGTCACTCTCTGCGCGGGTAAGTTTCTGAGTGAGAAAAGAATGCTTCGGGGGAGAGAGGTGGGCTGTTGCTGGGTTAGTTGGGCCGGCTGAGCTGGGTCGACCTTGTGCAATTTTTTTTTATTCAGAAAGATTTTCTCTTTTTCCAAATCAATTTCTGTTTTGAATTTCAATCAACTATTCAAACAATTCAAAACACTTCCAAACTTGTAATGAGTTTTTTGGTTCTGTTTATCAACATAAACCAAATCCTAAAATAAAATAATATTTTTATTCTTTTTAGGATCCATTCATTAATTAAATAAAATGGATCTTTAGTTATTTAATAAAATAGGGTTTGATTTAATTAATAAAATTTCCATTTGAAATCCAAATATTTTCAAAACCAAATCAGTAGGTTTTATTTGGAATTAAAGAATACTTGGAAACTTGTTTAAAACAAAATAACCTTTTATTTTAGGGTCCATTAATAATTTAATACAATAGACCTTCATATTAAATCAAATAGGATTTTGTTTTATTAAAACTTTATTTTGAAATCTAAAATAAAGCCAAAACACTTCAGTAGGTTTTATTTGAGAATATAAAATATTTGGAAAACTTATTTAAAACAAATAAATAAGTTTTAGTGTTTTTTATTTAAAATGGGAAAAGCCTTTACTTTAATAAAATTTGGATATTAAATCCCTATTATTTTATTTAAATAAACCTTTGCTATTTTTATCAAAACAAAATGTTTTATTTCAAAAGCTTGGCCAAGGTCTAATTTGGCTCTATAAATAATCTTTATTTAAATATTTCTTTTCCCTTTGAAAACCAAAGCCTTTATAAAAAGATTTCAAAGTAGTAGAAAAATATTTTTATTTTTCCTTTACTAAATATTTATCTTTTTAATCCCTTTAGGATTTCTTTGTTCCAAATAGGTTTGAAGATTTCCAATTGGATTCAAAAGTTTCTTCTGGCCCTGAAAATCAACAAAGTTTTATTTTATTCATTTATTTTTCACATTACTAGATTTGGAAAATCTTGGGATGTGACAGGCTACCACCCTTAAAATAAATCTCATCCCGAGATTTGGGGAGGCTAGGGTTACAAGTTGGCTCAAAAGCATCTAGGGTACTACCACCCTTAAAATATTTTCAATCAAAAATTACATATTGTCCTTCTTGGAATCCTGGGGAAACTTCTCTGGGCAAACATCTGCATAGTGTCCTTTGTTTTCACACTTGAAACATGTGACAAGGCTGAGATCTTTTATAGGTTGGTTTATCTTGGGCTTCCTCTTTCCTGGACAATTGTTTACATAGTGGCCTAGTTCCTTGCATTTGAAACACATCACTTGGCTGATAACTTTCTTTTCCTTTGGTATCATTGCCTCTTGTTTGTTTCTTTGATTCTTCTTATTTTCTGGGCATTCATTGGCATAGTGTCCCATCTCTTTGCAATTGTAACATTGCACTTGAGTAATGTCCTTCTTGTTAGGTTTGGGGCATTTCTTCTTCTTCTTGGGTCTCTCCAAAGCTAGGAGTTCTTCTAGTTCATGTTCTTCATATGTGGAAAATCTTTCTCTCTTCTTGGGGCATTGATATTCATGTTCCTTGGATGCATGATCCTTGTCTCTATAAATTTTGCATGCTTGGGGTTCCTTCTAGAATAATATATTTGTCATCCTTATTGTCATTAGCTCTTTGGGAAAAGTTTTCTCTCATGTTGATCACTTGAGTAACTAATCCTTGCAACAATTGGGATTGAAGTTTCAAAATCCTTTGTATGGCTGGGTCTAGTCCATTATTGTTGGCTAAAAGCTGAGTTGTCTCTTGGCTCAACTGGTTTTGGGTTGCTATGAGTTCTCTCATGTTGTCCTCTTGGTTGTTGTTGTTGTCATCATCCTTGATGTTGGAGTTTCCTGGAGTAGTCATCTGTTTGGGTTGGCTAGGGATTAGAATAGGCAAAAATATTTCTAAGTAAGGGTTCTAATCACACACATCACAATTCACACAAGCAATGTGCAAGCAATCACAAACAAACATTCCACTCAAAACAACAAGTTTCAAGCACATACTTTAGGCAACAAAATATTTTTGTTACACCACATAAGTTGGTGTGTTAGAATTAACTATAATATGGTGGTCCATCTATATGGTTTACTTGTGATATTTCCTTCCTTCTTGATTTTTCTTGTATGAGATCATGGTTTCCTTGGGAAGACTCCTTGGTTGCAATACTTCAAATGATGTAGGCTCCTTCTAACTTTTGCATTCCCTCAGTCTCTAAATCTTGAGCAAGATTTCCTTGTCCCACTTGTGTTCCTTAGTGTCATCCAAGTTGGAAGTCCTCGGTGAATATGTGAAGATGTTGAAGTCATTAGAGTTGAAGAAGTTGAAGTCATTAGAGTTGAAGAAGTTGAAGAAGTCCTTTGCACATGGTGTAGTCCTTGGCCATGGGTAGGTTTTTCCATCAAGTTGAAAATAGAAGAGATGTAGAGTTGAAACCAAAATGGTTGAGGGAAGAATTTACAAGTGTTTTTGTAAATAAGTTTTTGGAACAAGTACAACTCCTATTTTCTAAGGGTTTTTGTCCAATCCTAGGGTTAGAAATCCCACAGGCAACACAATGCTCTGATACCATCTGTAGAGGGAGTGTCCCAACCTTTATACAACATAAGGTGGAGTCCCCTGTGTTTACAATGCTAGTCCCTGGATCAATAGCTAGCATCCACAGTTAAGATGTAATATCAAGAAACAAAGGTCATAATACAACTTTATAACCAGGAATAACATAATTTTATTACATCTTACATAGCTCATTTGGCTATTACATTTACATTGCAGCAGAAATCTATAAGCATGGGGTCCTTCATCTTCAAAGTGCCACAGGCAGGCATGTTGGTTGTAGACTTTGTAATCCTAAACAATCAATCTTCTCTAAAACAATCAAACCTGCAACATACAAGTTACAGCCACAAAGGGTCAATACATTTGAATTGTATTGGCAAGTGATACTATTGTAGTATAGTGGAGTCTATCATCTATATGCATTTGGCTAAGTGGAGTTGAGGCTTGCATTGCTCAAAATAGATTTTCCTTATCATTTTGAAAATACTAAGTTTTTGTTTTGACAAAATCTTTTCCAAGGCTTCTCTCAATCAAAGATTGAAGATTTCAAACAACCCTTGTTCAAACCACAAGATTTTAACTTATAAATTTGAATGATGAGATTCTTGATTGGTTCCATGTCTTGATGCTCAAATTGTCCTTTACCAGGGACATGGCTAAGTACTTAGAATTTACACTCTGCAGAGGTGGTGCACTTTCCCCACAAGACTTGGTTTCCCAAGACAAGATCTTTCAGAAGCCTTCCCTTAGACCAAAATGGACGCGCTCCAACCTATCAAACACTACCACCAACTGTCCATATGGCTAAGTTCTTGCAACCTATATGATCTAGGCAGAGCCCATAATGCCAAGTGGCTGCACTTGAAGCTTCTCAACATTTGACATCTCAAATCTCTTTGTTCCTGGGTGGCCATCCACAAGTGAGATACACAAGGTAAACCATAGACATGGGCCTTGTGAACCACTCAACCAAAAACCACCAAGCAATTACCATTCCACCCAGGTGATTCATTAACTTAGTTGTTTTATTAAACAAAAACACAAGTCCTCAGACTTAGAAATTTTCCATAGTGTGAATATATATTCCACCCATGTTTTCTATTAGCTAGGCTAAGCTTGATAGTAGTAGGTATCTTGACTTAGAAATTTCTACTAAGGTTTCATCTACTAGGTTTTTCTATAGCAAGGTTTATACTTAGCAAAATTCCATGCAAGTTTTACTTAGAAAAATCACTAATGCATAGAGAAAGTAATGGGACAAAGAGTATGAAGCATCACTTGCCTTTTTGGTAGAGTATAGGTTCACTCCTTGTCCTTGCAACAATCACACTCTTCAAGTCACTACAAATCAATCAAGCAAGGCACAAACTCAATCTACCAATCAAGCAAAACAACACATAAAATGACAAAGTCAAAGTAATGCATGCAAGCATGCCAAGCTTTGTTTTGTTTGAAAAAGTGGTTCCTAATGGGTCATAAACATTTTATAACACCTATTGGTCATTTTGTAAAGTGGCAAAGTCATTTGCAAAAGGTTTCACTACAAAACCATTTTCAAAACAAATTATCATTTTATGTGGTGTAAAAATATTTTTATTAAGGCTTTAATCTCCAAGGTTCACCAAATATGTTTTCAAACCATAAAACTTGGTGTTTAGGGTCAGAGAGTTTAAAACAAAACATTTTCCAAAGGTTTTCTTCCAAAACCATTTTTAATAAATAAACCACATTTCTATTTGACTAGAAATGGTTTTAAATCAAAGAATCATTATTTTATTTCACCAAATACATTTTTGAGTCCACAAAGTGTTTCCTATTGTCAGTAGGTTCTAATCACACCATTAGCCAAAGATTTTATCCCCAAAATCATTTTTAAACAATTTTCACATCCTTAACAAGCATACAAATGTTTCTGCAAAAACAACCACTCTAACAGATACTATTTGCTAAACCAAGGGCATGGTTGGCTAGGGCTTGCTCTACTGATTCCAATGATACCAAATTTGCAATTTTTGGACGTGTGGATCAAAAGTTACAATGGTTTCAAAATGGCACTTAAATCTGATTTCATAATCTGTTTTAAACAGAACAGGGGACACGCGGCGCATCGCTATTCGCGGGTACCGGTTCAGTGTGGATCACGCTGCAGACCGTTGGATTAAAAGGGATTTGTGCGGCTCTGATAAACGCATACCCTTTCGCTTACTTTCTATCCTATCCGCCAGATCGAGATCTAACGGCTCTTAGTGCCCCGACCAGAAGCTGGCGGCGCTGGACTCTGACGCGCGGCGGCGGCGGCTTGTCAGTGGCGTCGCCGACATTACAGGAAGCGAGAAGGAGGGAGAGGGTGCTCACCTGGTTCGCTGAATGTGGCTGATACTCAACGTGCTCTCGGGGAAGCAGGGGGCGTACGAGGGTGGCGTTAATTTCTCGCCGGAGTTGCTGTCTGGCACGGGTACGCACGGGCGTCGTTGGAGGCGAGGATGTGGTCCTCGAGGAGACAAACGGAAAGCACTGTAAGACGCGCAAAGTTACAGCGGTGATGTGTGCGTGAAGGAGGAGAGGCGTGGTCGGAATCTACCTGTGGGGCTTGTCGGAGTTGGAGCGGGCGGCGGTGTCGTTCAGTTAAAGACGAGGTCGATGCTGTGGAGCAGGCGCGGTAGTGGGGTTGGTGCTAGGAGATGTAGGAGACGATGGGGATCACACCCATGTGCTCTGGGCGCAGTGGGGCGATTCGTGCTCGCCGGAATCGGTCGAGAACCTCGTCGGAGTCGGCGAGACGTTGAGCTTGAATTCGAGGTGCTCAGTGGCTCATTAGCGGTGGTTGTTGAGGGAAAATGAGAAGGAGTCAGAGGGGATTAAGAGGGTCTTGATGGTTTTGGTGATTAAGATCGCATTAGAGCGAATTTAAGCCGAGAATCAATCTCTGGCAACGGGCGCGCGAGCTTGATGACGACGTGGTGGCTAGGTGGGTCCTGGTTGTCTGTGAGAGAGAGTGCGTGAGTGTGGGGTCCAGTTGTCACTCTCTGTGCGGGTAAGTTTCTGAGTGAGAAAAGAATGCTTCGGGGGAGAGAGGTGGGCTGTTGCTGGGTTAGTTGGGCCGGCTGAGCTGGGTCGACCTTGTGCAATTTTTTTTTATTCAGAAAGATTTTCTCTTTTTCCAAATCAATTTCTGTTTTGAATTTCAATCAACTATTCAAACAATTCAAAACACTTCCAAACTTGTAATGAGTTTTTTGGTTCTGTTTATCAACATAAACCAAATCCTAAAATAAAATAATATTTTTATTCTTTTTAGGATCCATTCATTAATTAAATAAAATGGATCTTTAGTTATTTAATAAAATAGGGTTTGATTTAATTAATAAAATTTCCATTTGAAATCCAAATATTTTCAAAACCAAATCAGTAGGTTTTATTTGGAATTAAAGAATACTTGGAAACTTGTTTAAAACAAATTAACGTTTTATTTTAGGGTCCATTAATAATTTAATACAATAGACCTTCATTATTAAATCAAATAGGATTTTGTTTTATTAAAACTTTATTTTGAAATCTAAAATAAAGCCAAAACACTTCAGTAGGTTTTATTTGAGAATATAAAATATTTGGAAAACTTATTTAAAACAAATAAATAAGTTTTAGTGTTTTTTATTTAAAATGGGAAAAGCCTTTACTTTAATAAAATTTGGATATTAAATCCCTATTATTTTATTTAAATAAACCTTTGTTATTTTTATCGAAACAAAATGTTTTATTTCAAAAGCTTGGCCAAGGTCTAATTTGGCTCTATAAAATAATCTTTATTTAAATATTTCTTTTCCCTTTGAAAACCAAAGCCTTTATAAAAATATTTCAAAGTAGTAGAAAAATATTTTTATTTTTCCTTTACTAAATATTTATCTTTTTAATTCCTTTAGGATTTCTTTGTTCAAAATAGGTTTGAAGATTTCCAATTGGATTCAAAAGTTTCTTCTGGCCCTGAAAATCAACAAAGTTTTATTTTATTCATTTATTTTTCACATTACAAGATTTGGAAAATCTTGGGATGTGACAAAAACCCACCTAATCAACCTAGGCATGGCATCCTTTTTAACTAGAAGGTGACGCAAAGCTTGGTGATTTGTATGAACTATTACCTTAGAATTAGTGATGTAAGATCTAAATTTATCACAAGCAAAATTATAGCTAGAAACTCCTTTTCTGTAGTAGCATAATTTTTCTGAATCTTATTAAGAGTTCTACTAGCATAATGAATAAGATTTAAATTCTTTCCGTCTCACTGTCCTAACACAACTCTTAAAGCATAGTCACTAGCATCACACATAATTTTGAAAGGTTCATTCCATTTTGGAGGTTGCATGATGGGTGATAAAACTAATTTGTTTTTGAGATTTTCAAAAGCTTCAATGCAATCATGATCTAAATAGAACAGAGTTTCTTTTCCAAGAAGGTTAGTGAGAGGCGTAGCTATTTTTGCAAAATGTTTTATAAAATGCTTGTAAAAACCTGCATGTCCCAGAAACATTTTTAAGTGTTTTATGTCCCGAGGTATTGGAAGATTTTCTATAGCACTTATATTAGTCTTATCTACTTCTATACCTTTTTCTGAAACCTTATGTCCAAAAAATTTACCTTCTCTTTCCATGAATCGACATTGCTCCCAATTCAAAACTAAATTTGATTGCCTGCATCTCTGCAAAAGTTCGGCTAAATTGTCGAGACAATTATCAAATGTTGTTCCACAAACAACAAAATCATTTGTTAGAAATTCCATAGTCTTCTCAACAAGATCATCAAAGATTTTAAAAACACATTCTTCAAAAGTTGCATCTGCATTACATAATACAAACATAATTAATCTATAAGCATAAGTACCGGAAGGACATGTGAAAGTTGTTTTCTCTTGATCTTCGGGTTCTATAGCAATCTGAGAATAATCGGAATAACCATCAAGAAAATAAAAATAAGAATTATTGCTAAGTCTTTCTAAAATTTTGTCCATGAATGGTATATGTTTATGATTTTTGTGTGTCTCACAATTTAGTTTTCTAAAATCAATGCACATGTGATATCCAATAATAGGTCTTATAGGAGCTAGCTCACCATCCTCATTCATGGCAACATCAAGACCCCCTTGTCTTGGTATGCAATGAGCTGGGCTAACCCATTTACTATCAGAAATAGGATATATTATGCCGACATCTAATAAGCGTATAACTTGTTTTCTTACTACTTCCTTCATTTTCGGATTAAGCCTTCTCTGTGTGTCAACTACAGTTACAACATCTTCAAGCATGGTAATCTTATGTGTTACTCCCTCCGTTTCAAAATATAAGATGTTTTAGGTTTGTGAAGAAAATGTATCTAGACTTACTTTAGTGTATAGATGGATCTATTCCTTTAATATCACCTAGAGTATATCCAAATTCTTCATGATGCTTGATCAAGACCAAAATGAGTTTATTTGTTTCATTTTTGATAATTTTTTACTAATAATAATAGTAAATTTATTTTCATTATCTAAAAACTCATACCTCATATTGTCTAGAAGTCATTTCAATTCAATTGGCAGAGGTTCTTTGTCTCCTTTCCTTACCAGTTCTTCATAGTCATGTGGATTTTGTGCTTCTGGAATGGAATCAAGGTAATCATCCATGTCTTCTCTTTCCTCATCATCTCGTGCCTCTTTCTAATTAATTAGGCTTCTTTCTAATTCATGTTGCGGAGTGCTGAAATGAATTGCATCTAGCTCGGCAATTATTTTCCCTTCCTTGATATCTTCCACTTCATATGGCCTCTTCTTTAGTTTGGCGCAGTGGAATGTCATTTCCTCTTCTCCAAACATCATTGAAATAGTCTCCTTCTTATTATCAATTTGATATTTGGTTATGGAGACAAAGGCCTGCCTAAAAGAATAGGACAAAAATCATCTCGAAGCATATCTACAATATGAAAAATCAAGGGGGTACATGAGTGATCCAATAAATACATAGATATTTCTAATAACTCCTTCCGGTTTTATATTAGTTCTATTAGGTAATTTAATAGTAGTGTCTACTGGTTGCACATCTGGATTATTTAAATTGTAGCGAAGTTCCTCATAAAGTGATGAAGGCATAATATTTATAGTGGAAATCAGTTCACAAATTCCGTATAAGAAAGTTTCTCCATAATATATAGGAGTCATAGGCTTAGAAGTTTCATTACCTCGTAACTTACCTGTGATGAATTCTGAAGTTTCAAAGTCTAGCATAACCACTTCATTCTCCACAACTCGTGCTTCCATACGATCCTTAAATATAACAATATTAGCATTGGTAGCTTCGGGGTTCTTTTCTGGTTTATTCAATATTCTCCTTATGTGTTCTTCCTCCTTGCACTTTTTCTTGATATTGTCTCGAATAGGTTCAGAGGAAAACTCTACCATTGGTGCGCTTTCTCTTGCATGCTTCTTTTCTTCGAGGGTTTTAGAGGGTTTCCATACTGTAGGTACCTGCAGATGCCCTGTATAATTCTCAATAATTTTATTTACTGAATAAGAATCAATACTGAGGGTTTTAATCATCTCACCAATCCTTTCATCTTCAAGAAAATCCTTAACACAAGCGTATTCATAAGAACTATTCATAATTTTCTCCTCGTCTTTAAGATTTTCTATTGTCTCCCTTATTTTCATTATCAATTTCTTGGCTTCATCATAAGTATAAGATAGAAAACTACCATTAGAAGCGGTATCTAGGATCGTTCTATTTTTATTATTAAGCCCTCCATAAAAAGTATCAGTGATTAGCCAATCAGGCAAACAGTGATGGGGGCAATTAACTAGATAGCTTTTATACCATAGATATCCTTCATATAAACTCTCATCAGGTTTATTTTTAAAACTGATAATAATACCTCTCATCCTGTGAGCTTTGCTTTCTGAATAATAGTTCGATAGGAAATTGGTTGTCAATTCCGTCCAATTCCTTGGTGCTTCTGCACAAAAAAATTTATACCAGTTGCAAACATTATTAGAGAGAGTTTGTCTAAACAACTGGATTTTTATCTTATCAAGGTCACAGTCATCGAATATAAAGGAACCAAAAACATCTTCAAATAATTGTAAGTGTCCATGGACTCTCTTTGTCAGTTCCTGCAAAATTCTTAGTGTTGAGTAATTCAAATAATAAGGGATGGATCTCAATTCCATTGGGGTTTATGATTTTATTGACAGTTATAAAAGCGTCCATGGGCGAACCTATTTTCCTCACTGCCTCAAGATGGATTAAATGCTGAGTGTTGTCCATTGTTATGGTCCTGCAACTCAAATAAAAAATTAGTACAACGAAAGTAAATAACTAAAAGTAAAGTGACTTATAGAGCTATGCTCTCTGACAATGGCGTAAGACAATAGCTTGATGACTGCAAGTGCACCGATCATTTATAGCTAGTTTTGAAATAAAGATATTGATCCCTTAGGGAGTAGTAGGCGAAAGACTAAAATGCTTCTAACTAAAACTAAATGAAGTACTTCAGAAATAATTATAAGATGCAAGCAAAGTAGAATAGTTTTTTGGTTTTTGAAATAAAGCAATTGAAGTAAAGTAAAACTTAATGCAGAAATTAGTGATCGCGTGTGTAAGAAATCTTGGAACTGCAATTGGGAAAAAAAGTGTTCTCGGGGAGTGGTGGATACACCGCTAGCAATTTAGACTGAGTAATCAAGATTATCATAATAAATATTATCATCACATGTATGTATGTGGGAGGATCTCCATATATGGACGAATAGGCAGCAACCACTGCTCACATCATCCTTCATAACCACAGCTGAAAGACAAACGACATCAATCGTATTATCCTGCTATTAAGGGATTTCTCCCACGGCATGGACATGGCTTAGTGAGTTCTCCTTGCTTCTCCAAGTTAGTACGCAAAGGATGACAATGAATTTATAGTCACATTAAGTGCTATCATCCCTCTGTCTACCAAAAGTAATCCCATTCATCAAGTCCCCGTAAGAGGCAAAAATTAAGAAGGTGCACAACTCCCAACATCAATATGAGGACAATTAACACATACACATAATGATGTATAACATAATAATATCCATCTCATCTCAATCATATACTAGGGTTTCTCCATCTCCCCAGGAACTAATGATCTACTCAGACATGGAGGCAAACAACATCATGGCAATGGTAATGGAAACAATTATATATGAATTGTTCTTGTATAAATCCACAACTAGTGCTATAATTACAACAAGATCTAGATGGGATGGATGGAGATGATGATGATGATGATGGTGATGCAACGGTTGATGAAGATGGAGATCGATGCCTTCGCCTCCCAGATCTTCTTAGGGTGAAGATGGATCCCTAGGGCAAGTTACCCCCTTTAGATCCCTTCCGGAGGTGAGGTTTTTGGCGATTTCTGGGTGTTCTGTATGTCGTCTCTCTGATCCAGTTGCATAGGGTGAAACTATTTGAGGAGGCGGTGTCGGCGCTAACTATACAGCGGGAACTATACGGCCGGAAAAGTTCCTCCCGCCGTATAGTTGGTCGTTAAACCCACTGTATCATCCAATTGACTCGGATTTTCTTCTGGTGTTATTGATATTTCCCAAATAAGCGATTTACGTTGTTTTTACTCCTTTTCACTCCAATACAACTGGCCCAAAATTGTATCCATCGTATCCTGATCCTGGTGAAAATAGACATAAAAGATGAGCGTGAACGCCATAAAATACCAAGATCCTACAACTCCAATGAAAATAATAATATAAAACATGATGCAAATAATCACTCATTAGACAGCGGCCCTTCTCCAGCAATGACAGTCCTTTGTCGAGCTTCACTTCGGCCTCCCGTTCGTCCTGGCCGGAGTATGGTGATATCCCGTTGACCTGTATGAAGGATGACAATGGTAACCGTGCGTAGGGAAGGTTAGTATATCGCACCAAAATGTTCCGATTAGACGGGGGCGTTTGCTGTGGAGAATGCGACCGGTAAGCCGTTTCGATGATTTAATTGGTTTATCGAGTTAATGTCTCGGTTGCAATCAAGTGAATCTATGAGGTGACAATCAAACTTTGAGATTTAGGGAGATGGATGTATAAGAAATAAGGAAATTACCTAACTTTTGAATAGTTTCAAATTAAAAAAATTATACAACTCTTAATGTAAAAGAGTGTTTATAATTTACACAACTCTTGAACACTTTCAAATTAAAAAAATTATATAACTCTTAATGTAAAAGCGTGTTTATAATTGACACAACTCTTGAATACTTTCAAATTAAAATTTGGACATGATAATGTTGTCCTAAGAAAATCTTGAGAGTTTACAATTTTTAGAGTGTGAAAAGTGATCCCTAAACTAAAATCTTTAGACCTCGTGCATATATGAAAATTATACACACACTACAAGAAATGTTTCCTTCTCAAAGACTGGGCCCGTCGGTCGTCGTAGAAGGCGTGCCTTCCGCGACGAAAAACTCGGTTCGACCGTGGTCGATGCAAAACTTTTTTTCCGGTTTCGCGTCCCTCTACTATGATGAAACCGCTAAAACATGGAGGAAGCTCGATAGGCGCGTGGCAGAAGTAAGATTTCCGCTTCCTCGCGAGATGTTGACTCGCCGAAGTATATTTTGCGTGTGGGTCCCGAACGTTAGTGAATCTAGCGGACCAAACTTTTCGGTTGCGCGTCCCTGATTTGAACTTGATAACGCTGTTCGATGCTCTTCCGTTTAGTCAGTCTGCTGGGTCCTGTATGTCTGCCTCACATTAGAGGAATCATGTGTATGATGGAATTTTTTTCCTTCCCTATTCCTAACTTGATAGCATCGCTCGATGCATC
Organism: Avena sativa; assembly: GCA_916181665.1. Classification (NCBI taxonomy): domain Eukaryota; kingdom Viridiplantae; phylum Streptophyta; class Magnoliopsida; order Poales; family Poaceae; genus Avena; species Avena sativa. The sequence continues at coordinate 145,696,002 of OV702280.1, forward strand.
TACCGTTTAATCAGAATGTTGGGTCTCACGTTTCATCCTCACACTAGAAGAAACATGTGCATGATGGATTTTTTTCCTTGGCTCATGCCTCCCTGATATAAACTCGATAACGTTGATTGATCTATATGCCATTAATCACGATGCTGGATCCCATGTGCCATCCTCTCATTACAAGAATCATGTGTATAATGGAATTTTGTCCTTCGCTCTCGCTACCCTGTTGCGAACTTGATAGCGCTGCTAGATGCACCTACAGTTTAATTACGTAGATTGGCCCCACATGTCATCCTCACATTAGAAGAAACGTGTGCATGACGATTGTTCTCCTTGGTCTGTCGTTAATCGGCGCTGCTTGGTCCCACATGCTAGCCTCTCATTAGAAGAATCGTGTGTATGATGGAATTTTTTCCTTCGCTCCCGCTACCCTGTTCAGAACTTGATTGCGCTGCTAGATGCATCTACAGTTTAATCACATAGCTGGGCCCATATGTCATCCTCTCATTAGAAATAACGTGTGTATGATTGATTTTTTGCCCTCGGTCGTGCCTCCGTGTTTACCTGATAGCGTAGCTCGTCCAGTCTGCCACTTATTCTGGCTAGTGGGTCCCATATGTCAGCATCTCGTCAGAAGAATCGTGTGTATATGATTGAATTTTTTCTTCTCTAGAGATACCATGTTCCTAAATAGATAGTGTTGCTCGGTGAATTTGCCGTTTATTCAGGCTGGTGGGTCCCTTATGTCAGCATCTCATTAGAAAAAATGTGTGCATGTTGGACTTTATTCTCGCTCGTGCCTCCCTGTTTCGAACTTGGCAACATTGCTCGATGCAGCACCTGTATAAGGTCTTGCTGGTGGGTCCCACATGTCATCCTCTTTGTAAATGAAACGTGCTATGATGGACTTTTTTTGGCCGCCTCTATTGTTCTGTTCTTGGTCCGTTGCTGGTCCCAGATGTCAGCATGCTCTGTGCAGGACATGTGTCTAGGCTGGGTCCCAGATGCAAGCCTACATTTGAAAGAAATGTGTGTATATTAACTTGGCAACATTGCTAGATGCAGCAGCAGTTTATTTGGGTCCCAGGTATCAGCCTTTCTTAAAAAAATGTTACTCAATATCCGTTGTTAGGTCCCACATGTCAACATTAGTCTATAACAATAGAAATTGCCACGACCACTATTTTGACCTTGGTACGTTACTGGATCCCACATATCAGCCTTCTCTGTGTATGAAGCGTGTCTATGCTGGGTCCCACATGTCAGCCTTCTCTGTGTAGGAAGCGTGTCTATGCTGGGTCCCACATGTCAAACTCTATTGGAAAGTATAGTTGGACTGATTTTTTGGATCGAGTCCGTGCTAGATGCAGCAGTAGTTTATCTAGGTCTAGATGTCAGCCTCAGAATACAAAAAACTTGACTATATAATAACACAAATTACCTAGGATTTCAGCTCGGAGGATGTTGACGAACTAGACGTTGCTTGACGAATCTACCGTTTAGTCACGCTGTTGGGTCTGACAGCCTCTCCTTACAAGAAACGTGTGCATGTTGGACTTTTTTCTCGCTCGCGCCTCCCTGTTTCGAACTTGGCAATGTTGCTCGATGGATCAACTTTATAAGGTCTCGCTTGTGGGTCCCACGTATTAGTTTCTCTGTAAATAAAACGTGTGTATGATGGACCTTTTTTTCGGCCGCCTCCGCTGTTTTGACCTTGGCAATGTTGCTCGATGCGGCAGCCATATATGGTCTTGCTGCTAGGGCCCCATTGCCAGCCTCTGTGTAGAGGTATTTACCTTTTTTCAAACTTGCTCGTTAAATTGCATGGACTCTGCAGTTGGTGGGTCTGTGATGTTAGCCTCTATGTAATGGGAATTGCTAGAAGTAGAAAATGTAAACCGAAGATATATACACGGAAGATTCGAACTAAAAACATTCATCAAATTAAATTGACATAAACTAAGTGCGTTACCTCTACACTAAAGATAATTGTAGAAAAGATAACATTAAACGTTTATTAGTACTACATCTTATGTATTAGTCTTCTTAAAAATATTTTGTGTCCATGTATATCTACTTTAAAATATATAAGGGCATCGCTCCTAACATCTCAATTTATAAAATGCCACATGATGGAGTAGTTTCTTAAAAGTATGGGTAGGGAGATTTTTTTATTCTAAATTTAAACTAAAAAGAGTTTGGCTATTCTACATGCGCTATACTCCATGGGCTCCTTTATCAAATTTCACTGGGCTGTTCTCAGCAGTGACCCCTAAAAGGCTGAATTAAAATGTTCAGGGCTATGCTGCATGGGCCTTTATCTAATTTCACTAGCTAGTGCTCAACATTCCCCTGACACCTAAAGGGTGAATTAAAATGTTCTGGGCTAAACAGGGGCCGAATGGGCTACCTTTCATCTTATCTTCTAAGGCGGTACTCGAAACAAAGACCTCACTAAGGGAGGAAAAAATATTCTCAAAACAAAAAAAACAATGGTGGGCGAAAAAGACCATGGGATGAGGAAAAAATGGATAATTCTTTTGACATATATATTCATGTGAAAAACCTAAAGAACTAGTATGACATATCATGACTAAAATTGTACTTCCTTCATTTCAAAATATAAGATGTTTTATCTTTGTGAAGCAAATGTATCTAGACTTGTTTTAATATGTAGGCTCACTCAACTTTAGGATGAATCTACACATAAAAAAAATATAGATTCATTTTCTTCACAAACCTAAAACATCTTATATTTTTAAACGGAGGGAGTAATATGTAAATGTTGGGATTTGCCAGTCTTGTTCTAACGGTCATTGTTCAAAGTTATTCATACTAGTGCATATCTAGACAAAGTACGGACAGCTACAATGTTGCCATAGCTAAATCTGACAAAAACTGAATTTGGATTCACCATGCAATTTGGCTAGATCTCCACAATGTAGCTATTCTAAATTTCTGCATCATGCGGTCCCATCGCTAACAAGAATAGCCTTATTTTTTTGTCAAGATATGAGAACAGAGGACACATGTCACACAAATGGTTGTCTAAGCAATTTGGAACCATATTTGGCATCAGAGCACCCTCTTGCTCCAGTTCCCTCTTTTCCTCAATTTGGAACCACCTCCACTGTGTAGGGAAGTAGTTCCAAAAGCCAAAAGGCAAATATGGAACCGCTTTTGGCTACACATTGTGAAAAATGTTGGGATTTGCCATTCTTGATCTAACAGTCAATGTTCAAAGTTATTCATAATATATTAGCAGTTTTAGAAAAGATGTATGTGTATCTAGACAAAGTTGAGTCCATTAAAATTTGGATCGGAGTGAGTACAAAGAAACTAAAAAAACAGAAAACTACTTACACCTGCATGCATCCTAGTGAATTTAGGAGTAATCATAGTCTTGTTGGATGGTGCCGCTGCCGGATAGGAGAAGACAGTGCCGAGGGAGATGCTGCCAGGTCCGTCGGTGAAGACAGATCCTGTAGCAGAGTAGACAGTGCAGCGAAGGATGGTGATCGATCCGCCAAAGAAGTTGGCACCGACGAAGGGTTAGAAACTGGATGCAGACTTTGTGGCCGCCGCGATCTCCATGCTGGCAGACGATGCGGCAGTCTATAATATGGTGGACCTCAGGCTCGTTAAGTTTATTCAGCATATGGAAGATCCAGTCGGCTTGCCTGCCGAATCTCTGGAAGATCCATTCTTCCTCAATTCCTAATATGTAGCTGAAAGAAGAAGGGTGCTTCATAGAAATGGCGGTGGAGATAGAGAGAGAGAGAGAGAGAGAGAGAGAGAGAAGAGAGAAGAGAGACGAGAGACGAGAGCGGGCCGGGGGTGGGGTGCGTGTTTTCTCTAGCGATGCTTGGGAACTTGTGGGTGGCTACTGCAGTTAGTGTCTGGTCGCATCAGTTTGACCAGTTTCTATTCGCTAGTACTAGTACTCTAGTAAGTACTCCACTCTATACTCGTATACGTATATGGGATAGAGAAGACTACGTACAGTACAACTTGTGCTATGACATGGAGACTGGAGACACTCATCGTATTGTTCGTTTCATACAGTATGCTAGTCAGACATGAGTCAACTTATGGAGTATTAAACAGAGATTGTGTACAACATTATGTTTAATCAAGTAAAGATACAAGGGCATAAAACTAGATTTATAAATCATATTACTCCATATGGAATACTACAGAAGAAATAGTTCAACGACCAACTGGAAGCTACTCCCATTACATATGGATTACTACTCCGGTAGTACTGTATAACATTTTAGTAGAAAATACATTGGCCACATGGCTTTTTTCCTTTTTGAAATGCACAGCCAGACTGGTTCCAATCCAGGGCGTTAGCGAAGCTTGGGATGAACTAAAGCGGAGTCTTCATGAATGAAGGGTCAATGCATTGATTTAGCATATTATCTGATGAGAAGGCAGTGTTTGTTGAGAAACTAATAGAGGCATCTGTACCATTCAGACTGAAGTGGCATATTTCAGGATGCGGTGGCTCGTAAAGGAACATTGCATAGTGCGACGTGTAGACAGAGTTGCTTCTCGTCAGATATCCATGGGCAACATCGGCGCCGACTACCGGGATGCTGATCGAATAGTTCACTCCAAGGAAAAGAGAGTATGTTCTAAGGTCAATAACCCTTGTCCATGGCTTACCTCGATGTAGTAACACATCACGCTCTTTCGAGAACACCAGACAGTTAAATCCAGAAGAATATGTGCGAACAATGCGAACACCACTAACAACATTAGGACGAGCCATATTAGCATAAATCGGACATTGAACATCTTTCTCACCGGCAATGCCCCGAGTAAGAACTGGCTAACCACCACATACCATAATCATACTCGTGCTTGTGGCCTAGAGCGCCTTCGAATTCATCCACCTAGTTAACCACGACTAGTGGCATCAGGTGCAGCGCAGGAGTTGAAAAAGAAAAATGGAGTTAAAAAATGTTGGTTCGCAAGATTTAAAAAATGAAGGAATAGGAAAATACAATAATCGGATAACATGATATAATAAATCGTATTGGAATCATAATCGCGGGAATCTATAATAGAAGAAATCTGGTTGAACCATGCGAAAGAAGGAAGAAATATGTGTGAATAAATATGTGAATATTATGGATTCGTTCACGAAGAAACCCTGCCAAATGTAATACTACTAATATACATAGCAATCCTTAGGAAAAATCCTGTAGATATAAATGCTCTAAACTCATAGGGAAATCCTTTCAGACAAAGAGGGTAAAAAGCATAGAATATGAAACAATGCCATATGATAGCTTTGTAAAATAAGCATACATCCATGAATATGAAGCTAGAGCTCTATATATGGAAGTGTAATTACCATGATAATAAGGACTCCACGCATAAATGCTGCCAATCTCAGTTATGGCGAAGACTAGTCTTCTATGGATAATTAAATCGGTGTAACTAAAATAGGTCAAGGGATCATTCGGAAGAACTGTCCATACATCTTGATGGCCGTGATGAAGGAGAACTGAGCCGTCGAAAAGGGAAACAAGAGTGTAATCTTGATATCTCCCAGAAAATGTGGGAACTTGGAAAATAGCTATCTTCTGCAGTATCATACGATGGCCATGATCCAAGAAAGTATCTAGGAGATTAGTGGATTCAAACGACACCGGTGGGAGAAGAATCTTGTGACGACTATACATGTTGAAAAGTTTCCAGCTGTATTGGAGGCCAACCGTGGCGATCCAATCACCATTGGCACCTGCCCACTATTTACTCAAGCCGTCTGGGATGACAACATCTGAGGAGAACCTGTCTAGCGGTGACAGCTGACAGAGGAGGCTCTCGCCATCTAACATGCAATCCCGCGGTATCTTAGTCAGGTGAGAATGAAGAACACATGGGAGGACGAATGTCTAAGAAACCAGCCGAGTTGCACTATATTTTGCTGAGTCAGGATGAAGTTTGGACGAACCAACAAGGCTCGCATCCGTGATGATGTCGCATCTAGTTGTGAGTTCTTCAAGGGGGCCTTCGGTAAACACCTCCTGAAACGGTCAAGAATCATCGTCGCTGTCCTTGCTAGATCTAGCCATCTCAATGCACCAGCTGGTGACGGTGGTTGGGATTCGTTGGTTTGGGATCTGGAAAAGAGGGATGAGATGAAGAACACATACTCTGGAAACTAGGCGGTGTGGAGGGCGAGTCAGAGTGGGGATAGAGGAAGGTGGAGAGGAGGAGAGGGATATGGGAACTAGTGCAGTACTCGCTGAATAAAGCACAAGCTAAAAAACTTATTAAGGGGTCACCCTTAAGATTATGGGTAGTCCATAAGCATTAAAATATTGATATCTAGTACACATAGCAATAGAAAACAAATTTTAATCACAAGACTATGAGAGGGTAGCTCTTACATGTGGGTCCTTTGACTTCTGACTCTCCCTCAAACAAACTTGACTTCTGATATGCAGGGCACGCGAAATCTCCTCGCTGGCATCATCGATGATAATCTCTCCTCATCAAAGGCACCCGTTCGCCTCTTCTACGCATCTAATCTCTCTTCCTTCTCTTGTAAGTTTCCGTGCAATGATTTCGACATCGTGTAGCGGTGTCCAGAAAGGTAGGGCCCATGTCATGTCACCATCAACTTTTAACCAGATTTTCAGTATAGGTGGCACCTGTTTGGGTGGGAGAACCATGGAGCTCACACAAGGAAGCGGGTTCACAATAAATGGTAAATTCAATTTTTTTCCAGATAGGTAAACTCGGTTTAGTTTAATATACATATTTTCTAGTTGTCAGGCGCATGAGAACATCTCAGAGCAAGCACAATATGAGACATAGCTAGACTCACGCTAAGAAAAACTATTAGCCTCGAGTCTAAGAAATCAAATATGCTCCACCTTTAGCCCATGTAAAGCCCCACCAACCAGCATAGAAGGAAACAATTTTTTTTTACAAGACACTGAAAAGTGGGCCCATCTTGCTTGATTCTCTTAGACATATCTCAAGTACTAGACTCAGGGTCTAAGAAAACTTAACTAGACACACCCTCTCCGCTGTTTTGACATAGGTCTAAGGCCAAAAAAATTCTCTTAGACATAGATATTTCACTACACTACACATGCTCTTATGTCCTAGTCAACCCTCTCAACATGAAAAAATGTAGACATCATTTTTTGGAAAACTTGTCAAAAAACTTGGCTTGTGATATGGATTGCCATGTAGAGTATGAACATTCTGGTCCTCTCCACATCGCGGATTCTGGTAAAATGTGCCCATATTTGTTAGATATGGTTATATATTGGCAGGGTAAACAATGCAAGATTCTAACTTATTGTATGAAAAAATGTAGTTTTCCAAAAGAAACAAATAACTTGAGTGATGGCAATGCACAGAATATGGCCTAGAATGTAATAACCCTAAATTTCACACAAAGTTGATCGTGTTTAATACTACTGTTGGGCATAATTTGTGTGCAAGTCTCTTTCAACACATCCTCTTTCTGCAAGGCATTAACACGAGCAGCAAAAAACTTAGCATGAACATGAAACATTATCCCAGTTGCAATTGGACATGGGTACTTGAGCAGATTTGGAAATGCACAGTACAAGCTATCTCCATCAAGCAATCCAACCGATATAATGTTGAGCCTCCCATCTTCACAACACCAACTAGAGGGGAAACATGCCAGTCTTGACATATTCCATGAATAATTTGCCATATGCTACGTGCTTTACCAAGGTCTTCGCCTTGTGCTTACGGCCGTGGACACAGTCGACGCCCACGGAGTGCTGGATCATGCTATCGATGTCTTTGTTGATGACTTTGCCACAAAATGGGCAAAACATCTTCCCATTATAGTGGAAAGGAATTTGCCCACTCTTCAACCGCCCAAGTACATAGCAGCTATTTCTGTCCCTGGAGTCCTTATCTTCGCCCATGTCGTCAGATTCTTCCTACGGATTTTTAAGTATATAAGAACTCATATAAGGGCCAGTTTGATTCGTATGATAAGAAAAATAAAGGATTATATATATATCCTGCAAAACAAATAACCATCATATGAAATTTTCTTATGGGATTTAATCCTACAATATCCTATACAGAATCCTTTAAATCAAACATGCCCTAAAAGATGTAATTGAAATAGAACTCAAGCATTGACATTTATGAATATGAACGACAATATATAATATTCGCAGTTGATATTTTAGCTCACGTATCATCGCTAGATTATACACTATAATGATGTGATTCCTAAATTTTGTACTAAGAATAATAACAAGAAGGAACAATTTTTTTTGACTATAGAATCGAACAAAATTCATGTACATTTTAATGACAGAGATTTATGTGACATCAATCAACAATCCAGTAACAGCAATCCCTAAAACCCCTAAAATCAAATATGCTTACAACAATTATGTGACAGATCAATCAAATATATAGCACAAGAAGACCGTATGAACAACAAATGTAAAAATGCTAGATGGTAGATCGGCAGATCTAATCAAATCTGCAAAAGGATCGACTCTTCGAACCGGAGAATCTGATATGTCTACAACAAGAAGGCGACAGATCATAATAATATACAGATCGAGAAAAACCTACATATGAATAGTAAAATATGAGAATAGTGAAGATGAGTAATACCTCGGTTTCCTCATTAGAGACCTCCTCCTCGAATCCATCCCTCTCCTTGACTGCTTCGATGAAGGGGTCAATGATAGCTTGGGCGTAGTTCTCGTCTTCCTCTGGGATGAAATGCTATCGCCTCCGCCTGCATGCCCCTCATCAAGGTATGTCGTTGGCAACGCGATGTTCTTGTTCACCTGCTTCTCGACGATGAAGTCGACCGGATGGACGAAGCCAGAAATAGTGACGGCCCGATGACTAGAGGCGTGTGTGCACGGAGAAGCCGGGCCCGCCACGGAGGCGACGATCGCAGAGCCATGTGCTGTGCCTCTAGCTGGCTTCGCCTCCGCCTCAACTCCACGGGTTCCCTTCATGGTGCAGCAAATGAGGTGGAAGGTGGTGCTACGAAAGGAGCTCTTGCGGCAGGTGCGGCCAGGGTTTTTTGACTAGACATATTGGGGGGAGAAGTCGACGCTCTTGGAAGAAACAAAGGAGACCTAGGTGGTTTATATACGCGGGGACGACTGGTTTTCCTTGAGTAGACACGTGTGGGTGTGGACGCGTGGGTTTGGACTCTAGACTCATGCATGATCTCCGCTATCGAATTGCATCACCAGATCCACGCGCATGCTACTACTATAGTACTCTGTTTTTATTACGCACATGTAGATCATTTTTAAGGTACTTTCATTAAATTGGGCAATGCCATTCTATACGACGAATATATGCATAAAGCTTGAACATTATTGAAAATTCCCTAAACCCTAAACAACCCCAAAAACCTAAACCCTCAACTCCTAAATACTAAAACCATAAACCCCTCAACCCATAATTAAACCCTAACCAAGTAGGTATCATGCACTTATAGATCTAAATTTGAGATACTTCCATTAAATTGCGGTAACACCATTCTATTCCACGATTAAAAGCATAAAGCAGATTGAAATTATTGAAAATTACAGAAACCATAAAACTTGAACATCATTGAAAATTCACTAAACCCTAAACCCCTAAACAACCCTGACTAAGCAGCATGTATATCATCCACTTATAGATCAACGTGTGAGATATACTTTCATTAAATTACAGTTATGCCATTCCATTCCACGAATCTAAGCATAAAGCTTGGACATTATTGAAAATGCCATAAAACCTATAACCCTAAACCCTCGCCAAGCAAGTATCATGCACTTATAGATCAAAATTTGAGATACTTTCATTAAATTACGTAACGCCATTATTCAAATTCACGAAAGCTCGAACATTATTGAAAATTTCCTAAAGTACCCTAATACCCTAAATCCTAAACACTAAGCCATATACCCCTAAAACCCCTAAACCCTCAACCCCTAACCCAAAGCTTGGACATATTGTTGAAAAATTCCTAAACCCTAAAACCTAAACTACCCCTAAAAAACAAAAACCTAAACCCTCGACAATAAAACCCTAAACCCTCAACCCATAAACAACCCTAACCAAGAAGGTATCATGCACTTATTGATCAAAATTTGAGATGTTTTCATTATTAAATTGTTACTAAGTCATTATATTCCATGAATATATGCATAAATCTCGAACTTTATTGAAAATTGTCGAAACCCTAAACCCCTAAACAACTAAACCCTAAAACCTGAAACAATAAACCCCTAAACCCTAAAACCCTTAACACTAAACCACTAAACCTTGATTGAGAAGCTGTCATGCACACTTATATATCAAATTAATTTTTAGATACTTTTATTAATTAGGGTAACACCACTCTAGTCGATGAATATAGGCATAAAGCTTGAACATCATTGAAAATTCCCTAAATCGTCGACCATAAACAACCCCTAAAACTTAAACCATAAACCCATAAATACTAAAACCCTCATTCCACATACACCCTAACCAAGCATGTATCATGCACTTATAGATCAAAATTTGAGATGCTTTTATTAAATTTGCGGTAACGCTATTGTATTCCATGAATATAAGCATAAATCTTGAACTTTATTGAAAATTCCCTAAACCCTAAACCCTAAAACCCTCAACTGTAACATCCCAAAAATCATGATTTCAAAGTTTGCATATCATTCATGCATTCATAATCATTTTAGGATAATTTCTTCAAAAACAGAAACTTTGTGATCTATTATCTTATGCAAGCAAGGCAATAGCCTTAATGCTACTCTCTAAAAAGAGAATATTGGTTTTGACCAGAAAAGAATTGATCATATGATTGATTAATATTTTCCAAAGCTTGAACAAATATTTTCAAAACAAAATATGAATTTAAAAAACTAGGCATATGTCCTTATTAAATAAGTGATAAAGGCATTGTTTATTTTAAATCCCAATGGGACAAAGTATTTTGAGTGAGCAACTTTGTTCTGTAGCCAAAAAGGTGCAAGTTCTACTTTAAAAAAATTCAGAACAAGTTTGAATTTAAACCCATTTGAAAACCATTTGAAATTGATTCTAGAAAATCAAAACATAAAAGGAAAATGATAAAAGAAATAGAAACAGGCCGGCGCTACTCTTTTGGCCCAATAACAGAACTAGCCCACCCCGGGGTTTTCTTTTCTCTCTGTTTCTCACCCGCACGCGCACCCCTCCCTCACTGACACCCCTGGACCCACGCGCCAAGTCACCTTCGTCCCCAAAATCATGCCGCGACCAGCACCGCCGCGGCTGTTTCTCCGATTTGATTCCACGCTTGATTGCGAGTAAACTCCAGCGTAATTCCCTATCTCGCCCCGGCTATTTAACCTCCTCCTCCTTCCGCTCATTTCCCTCAAGACACAACCACAGAGAGCCACCAGGCTGCCCACAATCGAGCTCACTCCGCCGCGGTACTGAGCGTCTGTAGCGGCGAATTCCGGTGAGAACTCCCCGCCCCTTACCTCCTGGTCTTGCTAGCAGGTTCACTGCATCCTTGCGCGTCATTTAACACCGCTGCTATGTGCTAGGAAAACCTAGAACGTCGCCTACGTCAACGACTACGTGAGCCCGACGAAGCACTCAACTCCGACGAGCTCACATGGTAAACCTAGCCCTCCCCTTACTCTCTGGTTTAAGCTCGCACACTCGCAACGTCAGTGCGCATCTAACACTGCCCTCCTTTTCCTCTCCTATCCCCTATAGCGACCCTAGCAACGACGATAGAGCACACCCTAAGCCGCCCGCAACTCCGACGAGGAATCCTCGCCGTGTCCGTGCGCCCCGACCCCATCCAGCCGCACGTTGAGCTTCGTCGTGTCTCCACGACCTCGGTAAGCACTGGCGCCCTCACTTTTACTCTCTGGTCTCTCCGGAGCGCCATCGACAGACGCGCCGCCATCGCGCTCACCATTTGCGCCGCCCATTTGTGGCATATGCGTTCAGATCTGTTAGATCTAGGATCAGTGGCAAGGATTAGAAGCTAGACGAAAGGGTATGGTCAAATCTGGACCACAAGATCTCATTTAGATCCAGCGGCTCATGAGCGTGATCCAGCCGAAATGGTATCAACTAGTCAGGAAGCGCCGCGTGTCACTGTAATAGATTTAAAATCTGAATTTAGATCTGTTGGTTATTCAAACTTGCAAAACTCATAACTTTTGATCCACACGTTCAAATTTTGTAAATTTTATATCATTGGAATCAGGAGAAAGAATTATATCCAACCATACACTTTTTTTAATGAATTGATTCTATAAACTTAGTTGTTTTGCAGGGACATTTGTAAGCTTATTTTGTGTATAAAAATTATATAGAAAATGTTTTAAAGGAAAAATTGATTTTATTTAGTGTGTAATTGTTTTGTTTATGATCCAGTACTGTTCCACTTGTCTTGTTTGATTTATAAAAATCATCACATGGCATTTTCATGCATTCATATATATTTTGCTTGTTTATTTTGATATGTGAATTTGGTGCTATCATTTTATGTGTAGATTTTGGTGCTAGTGGTGATTGTGATTGCGAGGATTGTTGCTACTCCCCAAACTACCAAGGAAAGTGGTGCTTCATATTTTATCCCAATATTTTGACTATGCATTAGAAATATTTTGTATAGGGCTTGCATGAATATTTTTGCTAAGTATCTATATGCTATGCTTGGGAAATCCTAGTAGTTGTAGAATTGTTAGAATTTTCTCTAAGTTAAGATAATTGCTATTGCCATGCTTAGCCTAGCTAGTAGTAACCAAGGGTGGATTATATATACATGCTATGAAAAATATTTCTAAGTCTTTGACTTATGTTTTGCTTAATAAAACAACTAAGTGAATGAAACACCTGGGTGGAATGGAAATAATGGTTTGTGTTGAGTGGTTACACAAGGCCCATTTCTATGGTTTACCTTGTGTATCACACTTGTGGAATGCCACCCAGGAACAAAGGGATTTGAGATGCCAAATGTTAAGAAGCTTCTAGTGCACCCCCATGGCATTATGGGCTCTGCCTGGATCATATAGGTTGCAATAACTTAGCCATTTGGACAGTTGGTGGTAGTGGGATGATAGGTTGGAACGCGTCCATTTGGTCTAAGGGAAGGCTTCTGAAAGGTCCTATCTTGGTGAGAATCAAGTCCTGTGGGGAAAGTGCACCACCTCTGCAGATGGAAGAAACTAAGTACTTAGCCGTGTCCCCGGTAATGGACAATTTGAGCATCAAGACATGGAAGCTATCAAGAATCTCCTCATCCCAATTTTCTAAGTTAAAACTTGTGGTTGAACAAGGGTGAAGGTTTACCAATTTCTATTGGTGGTTCCTTGGGAGTTTTTGCCAAACAAAAACTTAGTGTTTTCAACTGATAGGTAAAACCTATTTTAATCAAAGCAAGCCTAAGCTACACTTAGCCAAATTCATGTAGTAACTAGATACTAATATTCTACTAAGGTATCACTTGCCAATACTATTCCAATGTATTGACCCACTGTGGCTGTAACTTGTGATGTTGCAGGTTACTCTGATGATGATTAGGGGTTATGAGTCTACACTCAACATGCTTGCCTGTGGCACATGAAGATGAAGACTTCTATTTTTATTGCTAAGTTAAACTCTTGTACTAGCCTATCTCTATGGAGTTGTAAAGGACTATGTTATCTCTGGAATGACGTTGTAATAATGACCTTTGTTTCTATGTACTTCATCTTAAACTGTGGATGCTAGAAATTGATCTAGGGACTAGTATTGCAATCACAAGGATCTTTACCTTTATAAAGGTGGGATCTTACAGATGGTATCAGAGAACTGTGTTGCCTATAGGTTTATGACCCTAGGATTGGATTAGAAAGCACTAAGGAAATTTTTTCAACAATTTCCACACTTGTCTTTTTCTTCTCATAAACTTTTCTAATCTTCATTCTCATCTCTATTTGTAGATGAACTCCATCAAAGAAGCCATGAGGAAGGGACCACTCATGACCATGACTTTGGAGTGTCAGACTGAATTTCCCAAGGCCCTCAAGAACCTTATGGTTACCATGGGGATACATGGTGCAACTATGTACAAAGGATTCCCCGTGATGGATGTAGGAGTAGAGTATTGGTGGGTGCAACTTCACTTGTACAAAAACAAGGAAGACAACCACAAGGAGTCAGGATTCTGCATGGTCACCAACTCAGAAATGTACACTACATTCTTTGACTCTGCAAGAAATGCAGCTTGGAATGCCATCAAGGAGCTTGGTGATAGACTCAAGTGCAGAATGATCAACACCCAAAATGACCTTAGGGAAGAAAATAAGCACACCCAAGAGTTAGAGGCTACTAACCAACGCTTAACAGAAGACATCATAGACTTAGCAATGGAGTCATGTGATCAAGATCGTCAGATTTCCTCTAGGGATGCCCTGATAGCCAACTTGGCAAGTGAGTGGGAATTGTAACATACTTCGTTAGTTGGACCACCACACTTATCGTTTTATTTCCAAAAATTTGTCTAAGTTATGTTGAACCTTTGATGCATGTAATGGATTTATGTATGCCGTGACTTGTGAGTTTGTTGCAAAAGATATGCTTGTGAAATTTTGTCTTGTGATTTTTTCTCTGTTTGATGTTGATTCTAACTTCTCTCTATCTTATAAAAATAGATGCCTAATGTTATTATCAACACGGACGAGGAGTTCAAGGGAACTCGTTTTGGTACTCGTCTCATTGAGCTCACTAGTGTGCTCAACCTTCCACTTCCTAGCATCATGACACTTCCACTCACCAAGTTTGAGAGGAAGGACCTTTGGGGCTTCAGAGTCACTTAGCCTGGACGCCAGGCAGAGCCAACCACGGAGATCATCACTTTCAAGATGATGCATGACGACAAGGAGAAAGGCCTAGATGTAGTCATGCATGAGTTACTTGGGCGCCTAGTAGGGAGACACTCCAGAGAGCTTAGAGGTCTTTAATTTCACCCTTTCGGGAGACGCAACGAGGAGGGTGAGGCTATTGAGTACGAGGATGCTGCTAGGGAGACAATGGAGCTGATTCGTCTATACCTCCAGGACCTAGAGGGTCTTATTAGGCACCTAGATACTGATAGGACCAACGTCATGCTTAGCAATGACGAGCTCTAGGTGCAGCTTCGTGAGAAGGACAAGCTCTTCGTGGAGCAAGACGAGATAGTCAAGGAAATGGAGGCCAAGTTTGAAAGCCAGGACAAGAAATTCAAGAGCCATGAGAAGAGAGTCCAAGACAGAAACAAGAAGATCCGGGAGATGAAGGAAGAGCTAGAAGCCAAGGACTTCGAGCTTGAGCATCAGCAGGGAGTGATCGAGACGCTTCGTTCATAGAAGAGGGCTCTTAGGGCCAAGATAGAGGCCTTGACTACCAATGTTGAGGAATACAAGACCGCTATGGAGAATGCAGGTCTTACCCTTGTTGATGTGGAGATTGATGCGGAGGAGTTGTGATGACTACTCATTTATCTTTCATCTACCGTACTTTTGATTATTGAGTCGCAATGACCATCCAACATGTGGGTGGCTTGCTATGGTGTGTTTTGCATTTTCCAAACTTGTTGTTTATGTCGTTTAAACTCTATGTTATTTTGATGTTTGGTTATTGTGATTGTCTATGTGATGTATTGTGCATAATAAGCATATATGGGTATCTCATTCTTATCCTTATGAAAACCACAGAGGGCTCCTCGACGTGACAACCCCAACCCAAACAACAACAATGTCACCCCTGAGATGCAGCAGTTGATGACAGCACAGGCACAACTGATGCAGATGATGACCACTTTTATGCAGAACTAGAATCAGAACAACAACAACAACAATGACAACAATAACAACCTGAACAATCCACTAGGATTTGACATGCTCACCAGATTCCTAAGACTGAGGCCTGCAAAGTTCTCAGGAACCACTGATCCAATGGTGGCCAATGATTGGCTACGTTCGGTGAACAAGGATTTGGTAACTTTTGGCTACACCGACGAGGAAAAGGTCAGGTTTGCAGCACATCTTTTGGAAGGACCGGCAACAACTTGGTGGGATAACTTCCAGATCACCACTCCCATTAAGGATGTGACCTGGGCTATCTTTGAGGATGGATTCCGTACAGCTGACATCTCATCCGGAGTGATGAATTTGAAGAAGAAGGAGTTCCACAACCTGAAACAGCGTCACTGCAGCGTGGCTGAATATATTGAGGAGTTCAACAATCTGGCGCGTTATGCACCGGATGAAGTTGATACTGATGCCAAGAGGAAGGAGAAAATCCTCGAAGGACTGAATGATGAACTGAATCTGCAACTATCTGTTGCCTATGTCCCAACCTACCAATCACTTTGTGACAAGGCTACCATCTTGGAGAACAAGATGAAACAGGTTGAAAGCAGAAAGAGGAAGCACATCTTTGACAAGCACAGCTCGGGATCGTCTCACAAGCGTTCCCAACACGATGATAGTGGGAGTTCTGGATCCCACAAACATGGAAAGTACAACAACCACCACAGCCACAACTGCCATCATGACAACAAGCATCACCGCAGTCATGATAATGACAAGTATAAGAACCACAAGAGTGGATACAAGAGCCACCACAATGGAAGTGGAAGTCAGCCTGTCAAGAAAGATCTCAGTCAGGTTGAATGCTTCAAGTGTAAGAAGATGGGGCACAATCCTAATGAGTGCCCAGAAAAGAAAGTTGAAGTTGCCAACAAGCCCAACCCTTTCCAGAAGGGACAGGTGAACCACATCAATGTGGAAGAGATTTATGAGGAACCTGATGCTGTGGCTGGTAAGTTCAAACTCAATTCTGTTCCAGCACTTGTTCTATTTGATACTGGCGCATCGCATTCATTCATATCAAGAGAATTTTTTGATAGAAATGACCTTCCAGTTGAAACTATTGGGTGTCCTATAAAAGTAAGTTCTCCTGGTGGAGAAATAATAGTGAACTCAGGATGTCATGACCTAGTCATAGAGTTTGGGAAGTATAAGTTTCCCATTAATCTGATAATCCTAAATTCCCAAGGATTGGATGTAATTTTGGGAATGGACTGGATGACTAAGTACAAGGGAGTGCTAGATTGTGCCAATCATACTGTCACACTCACAACCCCGGATAATAAAAGGATTAGATTCAAGACTAACTTTGAATCAGAAGGGAGTAAGCTAAATTCTCTTAAGGGGGTTAGCATAGACAGTGTGCTAATTGTGAGAGAATATCCAGATGTGTTTCCGGAGGAATTACCGTGAATGCCACCAGATAGAGATGTGGAGTTTCTAATTGACTTGCTGCCAGGATCTGGACCAGTAGCAAAAGGACCTTACAAGATGTCAGTTGATGAGTTGAAAGAACTCAAGAAACAACTTGGAGAACAGTTGCATAAAGGATTCATTCAGCCAAGTTCTTCATCTTGGGGAGCACTAGTCTTGTTTGTGGAAAAGAAAGATAGAAGTCAAAGGTTATGCATCGATTATCGTTCACTCAATCAGGTGACTATCAAGAACAAATATCCTTTGCCCAGAATCAATGATTTGTTTGATCAGTTAGAAGGAGCCTGTGTGTTCTCAAAGATTGATCTCCGGTCAGGCTATTTTCAACTTAAGATAAGGGAACAAGACATAACTAAGACTGCATTCACCACTAGGTATGGATTGTATGAGTACACCGTGATGCCATTTGGTTTGACCAATGCACCAGATTAATTCATGAATATGATGAACAAGGTGTTCATGGAGTTCCTTGACAAGTTTGTTGTCATTTTCATCAATGACATTTTGATCTAATCAAAGAGCAAAGAAGAGCATGAAGGACATTTGCGCTTGATACTTGAGAAGCTTAGAGAGCATAAGTTGTATGCCAAATTCAGCAAGTGTGAATTCTGGTTGAATGAAGTTGGATTTCTTGGACACATCGTGTCAGGAGATGGTGTAGCAGTTGATCCCGCAAAAGTGTCAGCCGTAACTGAATGGGAATCTCCTAAATCAGTGAAAGAAGTTCGTAGTTTCCTTGGCTTGGCAGGATACTATAGAATATTCATTGAGAATTTCTCCAAGGTAGCTAAGCCAATGACGGAGTTACTAAAGAAAGACAAGAAATTTGCTTCGACTGAAGGATGTGAACTTAGTTTCCAAGAACTGAAGAAGAGACTAGTGACAGCACCAGTTCTATGTCTGCCAGATTTGGAGAAGGATTTCCAAGTTTATTGTGATGCATCTCATCATGGATTAGGTGCAGTTCTGATGCAAGAAGGGAAAGTTGTGGCTTATGCCTCGAGACAACTCAAAACCCATGAGGTGAATTATCCTACTCATGATTTATAGTTAGCCTCTGTTGTCCATGCACTCAAAACATGGAGACATTATCTTTTGGGAAAGAGATGTGAAGTGTTCACAGATCACAAAATTTTGAAGTATATCTTCACTCAGAAAGAAATCAACATGAGACAAAGAAGATGGCTAGAACTCATCAAGGACTATGACTTGAGTTTCAATACCACCCCGGTAAAGCAAATGTTGTAGCGGATGCACTAAGCCGTAAGGTATTTGTGAATGGACTTACTAAGGGAGAGTTGCCAGATGATCTGTGTGCCCAATTTAGAGACCTCAGATTGGAGATTGCGCCTAAGGGACATATCATGTCATTGGATGTTCAACCCACCTTGTTGGACAAAATCAAGGAAGCCCAAAAGTCGGACAAGGAAATTGAAGAGATTAAAGAAAAGATTGGCAAGGGAAAAGCCAAAGGATTCCATGAGGATGAATAGGGTGCTTTATGGTATGGAAACCGTATCTGCGTTCCGCAAGATTCGGAGCTTCGGAAACTGATATTACAATAAGCACACAACTCACCATATTCCATTCATCCTGGTAACACCAAAATGTACATGGATATGATGGAAAGTTTTTGTTGAATAATCTCAAGAAGGACATCGCCAAACATATTGCTTTATGTGATGTGTGTAGTAGAGTGAAAGCGGAACATCAGAAACCAGCAGGATTGTTACAACCATTACCTATTCCTGATTGGAAGTGGGACAAGATTGGCATGGATTTCATTACCGGATTGCCAAGGACCAGGTCAGGATATGATTCTATTTGGGTTGTAGTGGATCGCCTAACCAAAGTGGCTCATTTCATACCCGTGAAGACAACCTATACAAGTGCTAAGTTGGCCAAGATCTATATGAATAGGATTGTGTGTCTGCATGGAGTACCCAAGAGTATTGTGTCTAATAGGGGAACTCAATTCACTTCTCATTTTTGGAGGCAACTGCATGAGTCATTGGGAACGAGATTAGAATTCAGTACCGCTTTTCATCCCCAGACTGATGGACAGACAGAAAGGACCAACCAGATTCTAGAGGATATGTTAAGGGCATGTTCCCTAGACTATGGAGCTAGTTGGGATGAAAGTCTGCCTTACGCATAATTCTCTTATAACAATAGCTATCAAGCCAGTATTGAGATGGTATCGTTTGAGTTTCTCTATGGGAGAAAATGTACTACCCCATTACTATGGAATGGTGTGGGAGAAAGAAACTTGTTCGGGCCAGAACTAATCAAAGAGGCTGAAGAGAAAGTCAAGTTAGTAAAGGACAGATTGAAGATAGCACAGTCCCGACAGAAGAGTTATGCAGATCCTAAGCGTAGAGAAGTCACCTATGAGGTGGGTGATAGGGCTTATCTTAGAGTGTCACCACTTCGTGGAGTGAAGAGATTTGGAGTCAAAGGAAAATTGGCCCCAAGATATGTTGGACCATTCAAGATTCTGAGTCATAAAGGAGAAGTAGCTTATGTGATTGAATTGTTGGAATCATTGTCTGCCATTCATAATGTGTTTCATGTGAGTCAGCTAAAGAAATGCCATCCGAAGATGGAAGAGACTTCTTTGAAGGATACTATACCTTTGGAGGAGGTCCAATTGGAAAGTGATCTCACCTATGAGGAAAAACCTATTAAGATTCTTGAGACTGCAGAAAGAGTTACTCGGACAAAGACTATCAAATTCTGCAAAGTTCAGTGGAACCATCATTCCGAAGAAGAAGCAACATGGGAAAGAGAAGACGACCTTCAGAAAGACCACCCTCACCTATTTGATAGCCAATCCGAATCTCGAGGGCGAGATTCACCTTAAGGGGGTTAGATTTGTAACATCCCAAAAATCATGATTTCAAAGTTTGCATATCATTCATGCATTCATAATCATTTTAGGATCATTTCTTCAAAAATAGGAACTTTGTGATCTATTATCTTATGCAAGCAAGGCAATAGCCTTTAATGCTACTCTCTAAAAAGAGAATATTGGTTTTGACCAGAAAAGAATTGATCATATGATTGAGTGATATTTCCAAAGCTTGAACAAAGATTTTCAAAACAAAATATGAATTTAAAAACCAAGCATATGTCCTTATTAAATAAGTGATAAAGGCATTGTTTATTTTAAATCCCAATGGGACAAAGTATTTTGAGTGAGCAACTTTGTTCCATAGCCAAAAAGGTGCAATTTCTACTTTACAAAAATTTAGAACAAGTTTGAATTCAAACCCATTTGAAAACCATTTGAAATTGATTCCAGAAAATCAAAATAGAAAAGGAAAAAGATAAAAGAAATAGAAACAGGCCGGCGCTACTCTTTCGGCTCAATAACAGAACCAGCCCACCCGTGGGTTTTCTTTTCTCTCTGTTTCTCACCCGCACGCGTACCCCTCCCTCGCTGACACCTCAGACCCACGCGCCAAGTCACCTTCGTCCCCAAAATCACGCCGCGACCAGCACCACCACGGCCGTTTCTCCAATTTGATTCCGCGCTTGATTGCAAGTAAACGCCAGCATAATTCCCTCTCTCGCCCTGGCTATTTAACCTCCTCCTCCTTCCGCTCATTTTCCCTCAAGCCACAACCATAGAGAGCCACCAGGCTGCCCACAATCGAGCTCACTCCTCCGCGGTATCGAGCGTCTCCGGCGGCGAATTCCAGTGAGAACTCCCCGCCCCTTACCTCTTGGTCTTGCTAGCTTGTTCACTGCATCCTTGCGCGTCGTTTAACACCGCTGTTGTGTGCTAGGACAACCCAGAACATCGCCTACGTCAACGACTGTGCGAGCTCGACGAAGCACTCAACTCCGACGATCTCACACGGTAAACCTAGCCCTCCCCTTACTCTATGGTTCAAGCTCGCACACTCGCAATGTCAGTGCTGAAAGAACATGTTGGGCCCCCATGTGTGGTTTTGGTAATTAATGACAATCTTTATGGACTAATGTGTGTATTAAGTTATACTTGTAGGATTTGTCCATTGGCATCGCTTGGAGCATGTGTTGTCTTCAAGGTCGACGAAATGCAAAGAAGATATGTTGTGCAAGCTCAATATGCAAGGTCGATGATGAGGAATTAAGAAAGGTGTTCCATCTTGAGAAGGGCAAGATCGTCTACATCGAGCTCAAGTGGAATGCTCAAGGCAAAGGTATAATCTTGATAGGATTTCCCTTTTGCCGGTCTCTTGTTGTGTGTAGGAGACCGGGTTTAGGATAGATAACCGTACTATCAAGAGGGGCTCTCGAATGAGTAATTCGGTCACAACGTTCGGAGAGAGCTCAAACATTTGCATACTTGCATCATCATATTTGGTTGTTATTTGGTCTTATCCATGTGAGGATATAGAGCTTGTGGTAATCTCCATAACAAGCTCTTGTTCATCAAAATCGGATCTCCCATATGAATCTTGTTGCGATTTTGATTTATGCGGCTTTCGGTTTCTCACCAAGTGAGGTATCTCACATTATTCTACTTGATACTTTCTCACTTGGAGATAATCAATATTATTCTACATTATACCTCGCCGCTGGGCCCCGCTCGCTGCCACCGCTTGTTGCCTGTGCACGCATGCGTTGACCACCACTTGCTGGCCCCTAATTCGTTTTCCCTGGCTATGCTCGCAGGGTGCGGTAGTACCGGGCTTTTGCGGTACTACCGGACCGTTCAGAAAAATGCCCGAACGGGCAGTTTTAGCCCGACCCTTTAAATAGACTTTGTATATTATTGTTTAGGTTTGCTTATTCTCTCTCCATTCTTGCTCAAGATTTTCCCCATATTCTTATTCCCTCTTGAGCTTGATTCTATGATTTCTCTCCAATGATTCGTGCCAATATTTGAGAGAAATATAGAGGAGATCTAGATCTACGTTTTGACCAAACCAAAACATCTCTTTGTGAGTGTACCGTTGGGGATCTAGATTTTGGGGGATTTTGTGTCTCTCTTTGATTCCTCCTCTCTTGTTCCCCAGTAGCTTTAGTAGCTTTGTTGGAACTTGAGAGTGAGGGATGTGAGCACCTTTGTGGTGTTCTTGCCATTTGCATTTGGTGCATCGTTTTGAGTTCTCCTTGGGGATTTGGTTTGAGTTGCTCATTGGAGCTTGTCCCTCTTGGGTTCTTGGAACCCTAGACGGTTTTGTGGCCTTGGTGACATTGTGGCCTTGGTGGCATTTGTTGAGGCCTTTTGTGGCATTTGTTGGGAGCCTCCAATTAAATTGTGGAGAAGTGCCCCAACCTTGTGAGAGGTTCTGGTTGCCACCGACAAGTGCACCGATAGTGGAAGTGTGGATCGATCCCGTTGGGGTGAGATTCACCGGAGAATAAGGGAGGCCTTTTGTGGCGTTGGTGGTTTGATACAACCCCCTCTCCAAGCGAGACGTACTCCATGTTGGGAGGAACTCGGTAAAATATCGGTGTCCCCACGTGCCTCGGTTATCTCTATACCCGAGCTCTTTACTTATGAACTTTACATTGTGATAGCCTTCGTGCTTGAAGTAATATATATCTTGCTATCACTTTATTGCTTGTATTGATTAGCATAAGTTGTTGGTGCACATAGGTGAACCTTAGTTGTTCTAGGTTGTGCTTAACAAAGTAAACACTAGTTTTATTCCACCTTTGTTGAGCCACTCTAGGAAAAGTTTTAATCGCCTATTCACCCCCCCTCTAGGCGACATCCGTATCCTTTCAATTAGTATCAGAGCCCGGTCTCTCATTTTAGGCTTCATCGCCTTGAGAGTAAAGATGTCGGCTAGAGGATTAGTGCACAATGACATGTGCACATTCGATGGCACAAATTATGATATATGGAAAAATCGCATGCTCATTCATTTTCGGGACATGGACCCAAATATGGAGCATATTGTAGATATAGGTTTTTCTCCTCCTATGGATTTCTAAAATCTATCTTGTGAGGATGTGAAAAACTTATATGTCGATGCTCAAGCTTCTAATGTGCTTGTTAATGCTTTGAGCTATGTAGTTACATCTTCAATCATTCCTTTTTGGAGCGCTCATGAGTTATGGACAAAACTTCAAGATAAATATGTTGTGTCGAACATTATTGATGATGATTGTGTTGCTTCCACTTCCGGTCGAGATGAGTTCTCATCCTCTACCACTTCACCAACATGTGACTTTTCACTAGGTAATGATATGGTGAGTGGTGATATAAATTGCAATTTGGATAGTGTGCTTACTATTTGTAATCCCTCATCTCTATCTAGTTGCAATGCTCTATCTTTGGACTTTAACACTTCTAGAACTACAAACTTCTTACATGCTTGTGTTAATAGTCCTTGCATATCATGTAGAAATGACTTGGATAAATCTCATGATGATATGCTTGTGTTGTTTTGTTGCCATGATAAAAATGCTTCCATTTCCTCTAGTGCTTGTGTTGCTAACCATGTAGAGGAAACCAAAGATTCTAAGGGCCAAGACATGGTTTTGGATGAAGCCACAAATGCAATCTCATCTTCACCTTCTTCCGGTACCCACCTATGCCTTATGGCTAGGGATTCTAAGGTAATCCCTATTTTGGAATCCATTACCTCTTGTGATGAGGAGGATGTGGATAATGTGGAAGAAGAGCTTGATATTGATGATTTATATGAAAAGGATGAGATTGTTTATCGTGCCCTTGTTAAAAAGGATATTGCTTGCTCTAACTTTGTTGAAGTCTTTGTAGGGTTCGCAGCATAGAAAACAAAAAATTTCCTACGATGGGAACATCTATGTACCAAGATCTATCTACTAGATACAAGCAACGGGTGGATATACATCCATAGAATACATACCCTCGAAGACCGAATAGCGTTAACAAGGTTGTACTCGTGGATGATGTAGACGAACGCTTGCCGATCTCAAGATCGTGATGAAGTCCGCCTGGTCCAGCCGGTCCAGCACGATCAAGTCCAACACCTCAAAGCAGTGGTGCATCCGTGATCGCACACACGTACGGGTACCCCGACAACCTCCGCACCCTCGCTCCAACGAAGAAGCGGAAGCAACAAATCCTTCCAGAAAAAGACACCGGGAACATGTATCTCGCTGATCCGAGACCATGGGGGAAATTCTAAAGGGGGGAGAGAGATCCTTCGCGAGGAGGTGTGCTTTGAGAGGAGGAGAGGGGGGCACCCAAGGGGCATGGCGCCCAGCCATGGGGGCTTCCCCCACCTCTTCCACATTCATGTGGGTGGAGCTCCCACTCAAAATGAAAAGCCTCCACTCCCATTAAAAAGCCTCCACTCAAAAATCCACTCACATGCATTAAATTTCCACTAAATTTAATGCAAGCTCTCATTTAAATAAAACTCTTTTATTTATTTATTCATAATTTTGTTAATTACTTTAATTAAAAAACATTCACATAAAACCCCTTACAACATTTCAATTTCACAGGCAGAACCAGTTTCAGTAATTTCAACCGAAACAGTTCCGGTGTCTAGTGAAATAAATTCCCGCGCTTTCCTTTTGTTTTTTGGCATATCATTTGCTCCGGATGGTGTCGTTATCCCTTAAGTGTGTCACCCTACGGTTCGCGAATAATGCGGACATGATCGAGACCCTTCTCCGATCAATAATCAGTAGCGGGACCTGGAGATCCATAATGACTCCCACACATTCAACGATTACTTCTGTGATCGTGTGAACTTTTTACGCTAGTATCTTAATCCATTTGTTTCACAATATATTACATGTCCGAGATTCGATCATCGACATCTCCATACCTAGTTTGATCTCGTTACCGACATGCACTCTTTTCTCGTTCCCGTGATATAACATTCTAGTGATCAAATCACTTGCTTGCAAGCTAATCAATGTGATATCACCGAGAGGGCCCAGAGCATATCTATCCGTCATCGGGATGAACAAATTCCACTCTCGATCCATGGGTCTCAACATAACACTTTAGTAGTTCTGAAGCCATCTTTATAATCACCCAGTTACGGTGTGACGTTTGATGTCATCGAGAAACTCTTCCGGTGTTAGTGATTGACATGATCTCATGGTCTAAGGATTAGGATCACTTCGTAAGTTGTTAGAG
This sequence comes from Avena sativa, assembly GCA_916181665.1. Classification (NCBI taxonomy): domain Eukaryota; kingdom Viridiplantae; phylum Streptophyta; class Magnoliopsida; order Poales; family Poaceae; genus Avena; species Avena sativa. Next base: position 145,721,403 of record OV702280.1, read on the forward strand.
CAATATAAACTCAATGACTTTTATCGTAATGCTATACTTCGGATGAATGTTCATCACATCATTACACTAATGTTGTGACCTCGTTATTAACAACATCCAATGTCCATGATCAGGAAACTTTGATCATCATGTTAATCAACGAGCTAGTTTATAAGAGAGGCATAATTAGGAACTTCCTTTTTGTTTATTAAACACACATGTATTAATGTTTTCGTATTAATACAATTATAGCATGCAAAATAAACATTTATCATAAATAAGGAATACGATAATAACCACTTTATTATTGCCTCTCGGGCATATTCCCTTCAATCTTGGACTTTGCTATTAAGATCAAAGAACATATTGATAAGTTAGAAACACAAATTGAGGTGCATGATAACAACGTTGATAAAATGTGTAGTCTTGAGCGTGAGTATGCTAATATAATTGCAAACCTAAATAAAGCTCTTTAAGAGGAACAAACCACTAAGGAATCTCTTGAGGAGACCTTTGCTTTAGAGCTATCTAGAGTAAAGTAATCTCATGATAGAGATCTTGAGGTGGTAAGTGATATCAAAATTAAAAATGATGAGACTCAAGTTGCTTATTCTAAACTCCTTGAGGATTTTGAGCACCGCAAAAATGGCTCTCGGGTCGTTAAGAGGGAGCTCATCAAACTCACCGAGTCGCATGAGGAACTTAAAGCTTCATATTCAAAAGAGCTTGACAAGTTGCCCTCACCTCTTGCTAATAATAATGATGCTTGTGCTACTAACTCTATTTCTTGTGAAGCATCTATTTTGAAGGAGAATGTTGAGCTAAAGGCTCAACTTGCTTTGCTAACTAGCAACTATGGGAAATTAGAAGAAAGCCATGTTAAGCTCTCAAGCTCGCATGAGGATCTCCTAGTCACCCATGGTAGGCTAAAGTTGGCTCATGAGGCCATCATGTAGAGATGTAGAGGTGGGATAATTGGGACAAGTGGGATATCACTTTTAGACTACTAGACTAACTCTAATTTAGGTGGGATAAGCGGGATATGTCAGATCTAGCTTATCACACTTATCCCACTTAGTTTTGAGTTAGTCTAATAGTCTAAAAGTGATATCCCACTTGTCCCAATTGTCCCACTTCTGCATCCCTACCATCATGTCAAAGGTAACATCTAGTGGGCCTCATGTGGACATTAGCACTATATCTACTCCAAATGTTATATTGCCATGTGCTAGTCCTTGTAATTCATCCTCTCACAACCATGCTATATCTCGTGATGAATTACATTCCATGCCTTGTTGCTCTAACAATGTAGCATCTACTTCCTCTAGTACTTGTATTGAAACTAACCATGTAGAGGAAATCAAAGAGCTCAGGGCTCAAGTCACTTATTTGAAGAATGACTTGAAAAAGGGTCATCAAGGGAAGTCCGCACTCAAAAAAATCTTGAGTGTGCAAAAATACCCCAATGACAAGAGTGGGCTTGGATTCAACTCTAATGTCAAGAACAAGTCCACTATCAAGTTGAAGCACAAGGATAACAAGAAGAATGGCCAAGATCAAGTCAAGAATCTGGCCAACATTGTTTGCTTCAAGTGCAACGAAGAAGGGCATCATGTCAAACATTGCCCATTAAAGAAGAAGTCCCTTGGCAAGAAGCAACAAGGGAAGCAGCCTCAAGCTCTACATCTTGTTAGAGATGGGCCTCCTCCCAAGAAGACTCAAGCTCTTCCTCAAGTTGTTTCTTCATCCAAAAATAAAGATGGCAAGAGTAGAACTTGCTACATATGCCGCGAGAAGGGGCACATTTCTTCCTCATGCACAATTGGTATCTCCTCATCCCATCTTATCTTGATTGATGATGCTTATTCTCTTTGTAAGGATGAGGTTGGCAATGTGGTTGCCAAATTTGTTGGTGCTCAATGTGGGTTCAAGAAAAGAACCATTTGGCTTGCCAAGCCTATTGTGACTAACCTCTTAGGACCCAACTTGGCTGGGGACCAACAATCCAAATCTTGATCAATAGGTATTGGTGGAGGGCATTGGAGACTTGGTTACTTTATGAGGAATTGAGGGATCTTCATCATTTATTCTTGTCAAGCCAAGCCATTTGGATTATCATGATTATATTATATTTCCAATGTTCCTCCTTGTGGTAACATATGCTTAACTCATTACATTGAAAGTTACTCGCCCCTTGTGCATGTGTTGGTTTTGTATCTTCCATGCTTTTGTCCATGTTGTGCTTTCCACTTAATTATCTTGAGATATCAAGTATATTTGTATATGATTAGGTGGCACACCATGTATGTGTGTTTCTTGTATTGGAGCCTTAATTGATTATATTTGATATCTTATTTGGCTCTTGTGAGAGATTAATGGATTATCCCATTTTTGGGGAGTGTTATGCTTGGGCATTCCACAATCCTAAAATTTTGTGTACATGAGGAATGCCACCTAGTATTTATATTGGATTATTGTCTAGTCTCTATGTGGTACAATTCTCATGAGAAACTTAAGTGTTATAATGTCCATTAATTATCTCTATTTGTATCCTTTTGCCTCGTGTTGGTTTTATGATAGTATCACATTATGGGGGAGTCATATGCTTAGTGCATATTACAAATCCTAGAAAATGTGAATATTCGAGGTTGTGTCACTTAGAATTGGTATTGACAATTATCTAGCACCTATGTGACACATTTCCTCATACAAGTTCCAATTTGCTTGAATGTTGTTGTTGATCATATTTTGGATCTTGTATATGAGAGTGTTTTTTGGTATGTGTTTCCTCATATTTAGATCTCTATATTCTCATGGAAACCATTTGGTTCAATTCACACTAATCACTATGATTGTTTGACTATTGGAAGCTACCAAGAATCTCTTTCGAAGCATCAAACTTAATTTGTATACTTTGTTACATGCTTCTTTCTGTGAATATGATCTTGGATATCCGTATGAACTACCTAGGGAAGATTGTTCTCAATTCTTCTTGTCCTTGGACAATTAGTACCAAATTTATGGTAGACTTTATTGATCATATTCACTTTGTCCTTTGCTTAATATTGTCCTATCTTTGGCCAAGTAAATGTTTTGTGTGCTCCCATGTATTCCTTGCTACTTTTGGATCCTTTTATTTTTATTGGTATCCTCTTGTGTTTTATTTAATGTAGGTAGTAGTGATGATCCCATTTGTGTGCATTTTGCTTTCAAAAGAAAAATCCTACATAATGCACTATCCATGGGGGAGATCTCCTATATTATTTAGAACACTCATATTTATGCTTCTTTGTTTGATCCATATCGGGTTTTATGTGCTTGGAACCTCAATCCTTTTGTCTTGGTATTTGTGCCATCATGAGAAGTTTGGGGAGTTTGGTTTCTTGTTGGATCCTTGCTCTTTTTGGGAGTTGGTTTTGTCTCATTCCTTGTTTCACATTTTGACCATTTTAGAATGAGATAAATCATTGAGCATTTGTATTTTTATCTATCTTTTGATCTTTGGCTTTTGCCTAGTTCATTTTTTGAACTTATGATCTTTCATGTGTTGAATTGGTTCTTTGATACAATTTGGACACCGCTTGTCTTGTCACACTCTTGTGTGTGCCATCTCGGTTTACTTGGTGTTTTTGTTCAAATTATATCTCACTTTTGGTTTATTGAAAGCCTTGTGCATGCATATTTACTACATATCTATATTATGGCATGTTTGCTTTCTTTGATCCAATATATATAGGGGAAACTCCACCAAATCCCATCGGCTAAGTTGTGCATGAAATTCAATTTCATATCAATATGCACATATTTATGTGGAGTCTCTCCTATGTATTGTAGTTGCACTAACTACATTGGACCCAATAAGTTTGGGGACCATTTTGTACTTAAATGTGTTTTAGGTACATTGGAGATATATTGGATGATTGTCTCTCAATTTTGAAGAAATGATGCATACATGAAAATTGGAGGCAAGCTATAGGATGTTCAACGAATTCATATCCTCTACATCCTACCAATTATATCTCGGTAACAAGTATCTCTTTCTCATGCTCATATATCTTGATTCCAACCGTTTGTCGGTTGCCTTCTAGCATGAATTCATGTATTTATAATTGTTGTAGTTCTAGGCATGGTTTTAAGAGAACTCCCTATTGTAAATGTGTATAAGTTGAGATGAGTAAAATCTAGCAAGTTTATTGTCCTTCGTTTCCTCAACTTCTCTCATGTGCAATAGTGAGATTTTGCTAGTTGATTTCTCTATGTGATACTTGTTGCTTTTCTCCATATATTTCAACTTTCTCCTTTTCCCTTGGTGATAGTTGTACTATATGTAGTGTGTTGGTGTTTGAAGTTCATTAATGCACAATAAGATATATTTGAGCCTTTGGCCATGCTTTGGAGCAAAAATCTTATTGATATATGTTATGACTTCATTTTAGCCTTTTATGTGATTTATTGTATATCTTATTTATGTGTGCATATTTCTTTGTTGTCATATGTCCTTGTGATGTTTTCCCCTTAGAGACATATACACATAAGCGTAGATAATCTTAGTTGATTTTTAAATCCTTTGAGACCACCTTTCTATTCCTTTTGATTCTTTGGTGGATTCCAAAGTTATTTGCCTATGAGTGTTCGTTCCTCTTGTTTGCATCTTCGGGCACTCATATTTTATCTCTCATGCCTTGTATTGTTAAATGAATTTGAATGAGTGAGGATTCCATGATTATGCACTCTGTTCCCAAATGCAATTATCATAATTGGTGCATTATCTTTGGGGAGATAATCTAATTCATTTAATAATGCTCATTTGTATTCTTTCACATTTGTTGTGTTTTAAATGCTTATGGGGGAGCAAGGATTCCATATTTGTGCAAAATGTATTCTAATGCATCTATGTTGAATAGTGCACAAATCTTGGGGAGCTTCTCTATTTTGTTATTTAAAGCACTCTCTTGCTCATATCATAATATCTTGTTGTTTCCATTTGGACTCACTTGTTGTTTTCAAATTGGTTTGTCGGATCTTGTGATTGCTTGCATCATTTGTGATGCGTCATTTTATTTTATTCCTTTGGCAATCTTCGGGTCCTCGATATATTTCTACTCCCTCCCAAGTATTCATCATTGGATATGTGCGAATGCACATCTTTGGAGGAAATATTACTATATTTGCCTTTTAGGACTTGTCACCCATTTCGGCAATCGATGCCAATGGGGGAGAAGTTTTAGAGGGTTTAAGGGAAATGGTTTATGCTTTGAGTTTGTTCTTAAACATTTGCCTTTCATGCTCTTGCATCTTTGTTGTTGGTTAGCATGTGGTATATAAAGGAAACTCCACCAATGAGAATGATTGGCAATATATGCAATGAAATTGTAGTGACCTCGGATCGGTAAGGATCCTAAGTCCCTGTGATTTACATGCTAGTCCCTGGATCAATAGCTAGCACTCACAGTCGATGAAATATCATGTAAAACACAAAGTTTTTATTACACGGAGAATCCAGAGTATAAATTTATTACAAGTTTGCTTAGCATAAGGCTAGCTCAAATAACAGCAGAAACATAAAAGCAACTTGAGTCCATTAACGCCCCAGGCTTGTCGAGTGTAGACTCGCGATCCCTACGCACCTTTCAATCTTCGGATTCTGCATATAAGACGTGCAGCCAACAAGTTGGGTCAATAATTTGAATGTATTGGCAAATTACACCAAGGATAGAAAAGACTATCTCTACATGCAAGGCTAATTTAGGTTGTAGAGTTCTTTTGCTCAAAGCTAGTTTTCTTAAGTAGAAAGAAGAAGAGAAGATTTTCCCTACTTTGTAAATAATTGCTTAGATAAAATAAGGTCGAATGGCACACGAGGATATTACTCACCAAGTGTCCAAACAACCAAACACTTGGATATTACGCACCAAGTGACACTTGGATATTACACACCAAGTTCCCAAAATCCCACCCATTGGCGATATTACTCACGCCATGGGGTTTTAAAAACTTTTGTTTAGAAAAGAGAGAGGAAGATCCTTCGGAGGCTCCATCCTTCAGATGCTCAATGTTGTTCTGTTTCCGTGAACACGGTTGATCGATCAGATTGCAATACTCTCGAGAGTTTGTGCACTTTACCCACAATCCACGATCAAGTCCTTTTTACAGACAAGACCATGGCGAGGCTTTCCCTTAGTAGCCCCTCTACCTTCCGGATCCAACCGTGCCAAGAACCTCCAAATGTTCGTACCCAGGTGAGGTTTCCCACTAAGTACTAGGCCAAGATAGAGCCCATAATGTATTGTGGTTGCACTAGAAGCTTCTGCATTCTGAAACATGGCAGACTTCTTTGATTCCTGGGCGACCTTCCTCCACCAAAATCTCACTCGTTGACCCGACAACCATTCCGCCCAGAAGAAAAATTAGTTTTATTTTGAAGTGGATTTGAGAAGAAAAGTTTGCTCTAGAGAGCCTTTATACTTAGAAAAATTCTTTGTCTTTCGAACCCCCCAACGGTACTTTGCATATATAGCATAGCAAGCAATACTTAGCAAAAACAGGGGTAACCTATTAGGAGGGAAAATCCTAAGTATAGAGCTACTCATGGCATAATACAAAATCATTGCACTTGCAAAATAATACTAAGGAAAAATTCTACTAGAACATCCTACACATACATACTATAGAATTTTGAAGATCACATGCATAGAATCAAAACTGGGACAAAATTATGAAGAAGTGGTGTAACTTGCCTTGATCAGAGCAGCACTCTGCACAATAGTACTCCTTAGCGCACTCCGAACAATCTAACGAATCACAAACATGGGTCTAATCAAAACTTGCACCAAATATGCCACAGAGATAACATGCATGCATGCAACAAGGTAATTATGCAAGATTGGTTTTTCTATATTGACCAAGGTAGTATAATTGGGTTGCAATTGTGTTAAGGGTGTTACTAGGATTGATTTCCCAGAGGTTTAAATCTATTTGGGTCACTAATATAATTCATAGGATTAATAGGAGATCCAACCATCTAATTAGCCCCAAATTTGATCTAATGATCTTAACCAAAGTTTTATAATTTTGTCCAGTAGGTATTGAGGAAACAAAGTCAACGCAACAAGAATCAACTAAAACGGAGTTCTAATTATTTTTCTACGAATTAAATACTCCAATCTAATGATTAAATTCTACACCGAAAACCCTACTGTAAATTTGGAATTTTATTGCAGATCTGGGTTCTACATAAAATTATGAATCTAAAGGTATATTATAAGCTAAATTTTGCCAAATATTTAATTTTATATGATTTTCGCAATATTTAACTCAAATCTGCAAAATTGAACCGAACTAGTCTAACCCTAACTCGAAACGCGCCAAGTGGCAGCGCCTGATTGGCTCCAGCTAGATGATGCAGCGCTGACGCGACGCGCTGACGCGTGCGGCCATGTGGCACGCCGTGACTCGTCGATACCCCTTCGGTATAACTTATAATCTAACCCGTTCAATCTCGATCCGACGGACAGGGGAGGCGGCGGCGACTTACAGGGTGCAACGGCGGCGTTGGGCGGCGGTGGCATCGGTGACGATGGTCGACGGCGCTATGGTGGCTTCCCGAGGTGGCGGTGTGGTCGACGGGGCGCGTCTGGTCCTCGCGGTCACGATCGCGCCCTCGAACGGTCTCCTCGCTTCCTCCTCCGACTGCAGTGCTCCGGCGTTCCTCCTCGTCCTTGGCGGCGCTCCGATGAGCAATTGGCGGCTTCTCGGCGGGGTTTGTGCTAGGGTTTTTGAGGGCAACGATTGGCGAGGGGGTAGGCTTATATATCCCCAAGACTTGGGAGAGGGGGTTGCCGAATCTTGTTAGGATCGGGCTTATCCCGACGCGGCAGCGCCGTGTTCGTCGTGGTCTCTCGGAAGGAGGCGATGGGGGCGGGTCCCACGTGTTGGTGGTGGAGGGGGGGGGGGGGGGTTGTGGGCCGGCGCTGCTAGCTGGGCCTCTGGCGACGCGGTGCGGCTGCTGTGGCTGGTGGTAGTAGATATCTCACGGACCGGCTTAACTAGCCCGTTTAGGCTAGTTAGGTTTTTTTTATACTTTGCTTTTATTAATTTCTGTTTTACTAAATCTTAAATAACTTTTGCATATAAAGTCCAAAAATGATGAAACCAACTTCTAAATTTTTGTAAAAAGAAGGTGGTCATCTTAGGACCATAGTTTAATGTTTTTACATAGTTTTTAGAAGGGTCAAGCTTGACTACAACAATAATGCTTACATATGGAAATCTTTATTAGGGTTTTGATAGGTTTAGGTGTCAGGATTTTGCAGCAAAATTTATTTGTACGATGCAATGATGCAAGGATGATGCATGCTTCTAGTAATCATCTTAATATAAAATCTGGGATGTTACAAACCTACCCCCCTTAAGAAGAATCTCGTCCCCGAGATTCGGGTTGGCTAGCAAATAGGTGTGGGTGTTCTGCCTTCAAGTCTTCTTCACGCTCCCACGTAGCTTCTTCCTCGGAGTGGTGGTTCCATTGTACTTTGCAGAATCTTATAGTCTTGGTGCGGGTAATCCTTTCGGCTGTTTCCAGTATTTTGATGGGTTTTTCCTCATAGGTAAGATCATTCTCTAATTGAACCTCATCTAGGGGAACAATGTCTCTTAGCGGTGTTTCGGCCATCTCCGGGTGACACTTCTTTAGTTGTGACACATGAAACACATCATGAACAGTCAGTCCTTCCGGTAACTCCAACTGATAAGCAACTTATCCTCTACGGGCCAGAACCTTATATGGTCCTATGAATTGTGGGGCTAACTTGCCCTTGATTCCGAACCTCTTAACTCCTCGTAGGGGTGAAACTCGGAGATACGCACGGTCCCCTATTTTATAAGCCACATCTCTGCGCTTGGAATCAGCATAACTCTTCTGTCGGGATTGGGCTACCTTTAGCCTATCCTGAATCTGTCGTACCTTTTCTTCGGCATCCTTGATCAATTCAGGTCCAAATAGACTATGTTCACCAACTCCACTCCATAGCAGCGGAGTCCTACACTTCCTGCCATATAGAACTTCAAACGGAGCCATCTTGATACTTGTCTGGTAGCTATTGTTGTACGAGAACTTAGCATACGACAGGTTGTCATCCCAACTAGACCCATAGTCTAGTGCGCAAGCTCTCAACATGTCTTCCAGAATTTGATTCACCCTTTCCGTTTGGCCATCTGTCTGAGGGTGGAAGGCAGTACTGAATTCTAGTCGGGTCCCAAGAGACTCATGTAGTTGTCGCCAAAACTTTGAAGTAAACTGGGTGCCTCTATCTGACACAATTCCCTTGGGAACACCATGCAGACTTACAATTCTTGACATGTATATCTTAGCAAGCTTAGCACTTGTATACGTGGTCTTTACGGGGATGAAGTGAGCCACCTTGGTAAAGTGGTCCACCACTACCCAGATAGAATCAAATCCAGAACGAGTCCGGGGCAAACCCATGATGAAATCCATCCTACCTTATCCCACTTCTACTCGGGTATAGGTAGTGGTTGAAGTAGTCCAGCCTGTTTCTGATGCTTGGCCTTAACTCTGTTGCATACATCACACAGAGAAATATATTCGGCAATTTATCTTTTTAGGTTATTCCACCAAAATCTATCCTTCACATCCATGTACATCTTCGTGTTACCTGGGTGAATTGAGTATGGCGAATCATGAGCTTCTTGTAAAATCAACTTCCTGATGTCGGGGTCATTGGGAACACACAAACGCTTCCCATACCAAAGGGTTCCTTGTTCGTCCTGGTGAAACTCTTTTGTCTTTCCTTCGCTTATTTTGACTCTTATTTCTTCCAACTCTTTATCTCCCTTTTGTGCTTCCTTAATTCTTTCTTGGAAAGTAGACACTATTTCCATAGTCGCTACGTGTCCTCTCAGAACTATCTCTAGTCTGAGATCCTTGAATTGCTTGCATAAATCCTCTAGAAGTTCCCCTGCGGTAAGTCCGTTCACATACACCTTACGACTTAAGGCACCAGCCACCACGTTTGCCTTTCCGGGATGGTACTGTAAATCCAAGTCATAATCCTTAATTAGTTCAATCCATCTTCTTTGTCTCATATTCAACTCCTTTTGCATGAAGATGTACTTCAAACTCTTATGATCTAAGAACACATCACAATGTTTGGCCATGAGGTAGTGTCTCCATACCTTGAGTGCATGAACCACAGACGCAAGTTCCAAATCATGCGTGGGGTAGTTATGTTCATGGTTCTTGAGTTATCGGGAGGCATATGATACCACTTTCCCATCCTGCATCAATACACTTCCAAGTCCTTGTCGAGAAGCGTCACAATAGACTTGAAAATCCTTTTGGATATCAGGCAGACACAGAACTGGCGCCGTTACAAGGCGTTTCTTCAACCCTTGAAAACTTGCTTCACATGCCTCGGTCCATAGGAATTTATTTTCCTTCTTCAATAGTCCCGTCATGGGTTTTGCTATTTTGGAAAAGTTTTCAATGAACCTCCGGTAATATCCTGCGAGGCCCAAGAAACTCCTAATATCTCCCACATTCTTGGGTGACTCCCATTCCTTCACGGAAGCTACCTTACTAGGATCTACGACAACTCCTTTTTCGACACAACATGACCAAGGAATCCCACTTCCTTTAACCAGAATTCGCATTTGCTGAATTTGGCATACAACTTGTGTTCTCTTAGTTTCTCCATAATAAGGCGCAGATGTTTCTCATGTTCCTTATCATCCTTAGAGTATATGAGTATATCATCTATGAATACCACGATAAACTTGTCCAAATATTCCATGAACACCTTGTTCATCATGGTCATGAAGTATGTCGAGGCATTGGTTAAACCAAAGGACATCACGATGTACTCATACAATCCGTATCTTGTGGTGAAAGCTGTTTTGGGTACATCCTGTTCTCGAATCTTTAGCTGAAAGTAGCCTGATCGCAGATCGATCTTTGAGAACACACTTGCTCCCTTTAACTGGTCAAACAAGTCATTGATGTTGGGCAGAGGATACTTATTCTTAATCGTCACTTTGTTCAACGAGCGGTAGTCCACAACCAGCCTCTTGGTTTTATCCTTCTTTTCCACAAATAGGACAGGTGCTCCCCAAGATGATGCGCTGGGTTAGATGAATCCCTTGTACAATTGTTCCCTAAGCTGTTTCTTGAGTTCCTTTAACTCGTCCACATCCATCTTGTATGGTCTCTTAGCTATCGGCCCCGTGCCTGGCATCAAGTCAATGAGGAACTCGATATCACGGTCGGGAGGCATTCCGGGTAGCTCCTCTGGAAAGACATTTGGGTATTCCTTTACAATAGGTACCTCCTCCAAGCTAACACCCTTAAGGGAGTTCACCATGGCTTCCTTAAGTGCAAAATTTGACTTGATACGAATTCTCTTCCCTTCCAGTGTTGTGAGCATGACAGTTCTTTTGGCACAATCTATGACTCCTTCATATTCGGTCATCCAATTCATGCCCAAGATTATGTCTAATCCTTGTGATTCTAGAACTACTAGACTTGTGGGAAAAATGTGTGTCCCAATCCTTAGTTCTAATCCCTCGCAACCGGAGTTTGCCACTATTTCTCCCCCAGGAGAACTTACTCTTAGAGGAAAGTTTATAGTCTTCGTAGGTATCTTGCCTCTATCCACAAATACCCTTGATATGAATGAATGCGATGCACCAGTATCAAAAAGAACAACTGCGGGAATAGAATTGAGTTTGAACTTACCAATCACAGAGTCTGGTGCATCACAAGCATCCTCCATAGAGACATGATTCACCGTGGCTTTGACAAACAGATTTGGCTTCTTCCCGTTTCCATTTCCATGGTTGTGTCCATTTCCATTCCCATTGCCATTGCCATTCTTCTTCTCGGGGGAAGAGGTTGCATAGTGCCCTGTCCTATTGCACTTAAAGCATGTCACCTCACTAAGATCCTTTCCATTGCTGCCACTCCCATTGCGGTTTTTATGCCCATTGTGTTTGTGGCCGCCATGGTGATGACTATTATGGTTGTGGCCATTATTGTTATAAGGTGGTGGTGAGGAATTGCGCTGCTTCTGGTACGGAACAAAGTGCTTGTGAGGGTTAGACTTCCTCTTGCGGTTTTCTATGCTCTTCCTTTTTGATTCAACCACTATGGCTCTGTCCAGGAGTTCCTGAAAGTTGTCAAATTTCTGAGCCACAAGCTGAATGGATATCTCATCATTGAGTCCTCTTAAGAACTCCTCCTGTCTCTTGGCATCAGTGGAAACATCATCGGGTGCATAACGGGCTAGCTTGTTGAAAAGCTCACCATACTCGGTGATAGAACGGTGCAGCTGGAGTAGGTCGCGAAATTCGCGCCTTTTCAGAGTCATGATACCATCAGCCACATGATGAGTGCGAAAAGCTAACTCAAACTGATCCCAAGTGATAGCATCAATATCCGGGTGGGTGACTTGGTAGTTATCCCACCATTCTGCAGCAGGTCCTTCAAGCTGGTGTGCGGCATAACGTACTCTGTCGGCTCCGACAGCTTGCACGGTGTCTAGCTTCTTGTTGATTGTACGTAGCCAGTCATCTGCGATGATTGGTTCAGCGCTGATAGTGAAGGTAGGTGGGTTCAACCTCAAAAATCGAGTCAAGCGATCCTGTTGAGGTGGTGGCGGAGGTGGTGGGTTGTTGTTGTTGTTTTGCATGTTCTGAGTGAGCAGTTGGATCAGCTGGTTCTGAGTGGCCAAAAGTTGTGCTATTTCCGGAGGAATTTCGGTGTTTGCGCGTCTTGGCGACATCTGTGGGGTTTGAGAGAAAAGTTAAGAAATAGACAGAAAGACTAAGTAGTAAACTCCTACCCTTATGAAAACACAACAAGAACACAAGACACACAAGACACATTAACACAACTTAACACAGAAAACAACCAAGTTTAACTAAACCAGAATTGTCTTGGTATTTATTACAATTGTGAATAACGTTCTACTATAGAATTAAAGGTGGTCCAACTATTACACATCTTCCACGCCTTCCTCTTCCTCGTCCTCGAACGAGTAGCCTTCCTGCTCTAGGGTTGTCTTGTACAACTCCATCTCCTTCGTGGTGGCTTCAAGCTTCTCTTTGAGGTTCTTTATCTCATCATGCAGCTTCTTGGTAGTGGCTTCTAGCTGCTCCTGAAGTCCCTCCTTCTCGCTTTGTAGCTCCTCCACTAGACTTGACTTCTTCGCGGCTTCAAGTTGCTTTGCCAAGTCCCTTTTGGAAGCACGCACACCATTGATTATCTTGCAAAGGCCTTCGGTTTGCACTTCAGTTCCATCGATCTCCTGCTTGAGTTCCCTAATCCTCTTGCTTTTATTTATCACCCTTTTCTCTTGGTTAGCGAACTTCTTCTCTTGGTCCTGGAACTTTATTTCTTGGAGCTTCATTGCCTCCTCCTGCTGCTTGATCATTTCCTCCTTCTCCTTGATAAGGGCGCATAGCTCGTCATTCTTTAACATCTCAAGGAAGGTACCCTTTTCAAGGTCATGGATGTGGCACTCCAAATCTTGATATTGGGTCCTTCGGCGCTTGGTAGAAGTCCTTTCCTCAAAGGTTAACTCCATGGGAATTCCTTGATCATCTCGTCTTCCAAAGAGGCCGCCGCAGTGTCCTTGGAGAGCTTCATGATGACGTCCACATAGGCGACCAATGAGCTGCTGCAAGCTGATGCTAAGGGCCTTCTCCTTGGAATCGCTAACAATGTGGATTGCTATGTCTTCTTCCGGGTTCTTGCCTCGCTCTTTTCCTGGCTGGATGACTTTGACTCCGCAACAGCCGTCCTTGTGGAGTTTCTTCATTGTGCTCCCCTGGATTGTTGGGAGGGGAAGGTCCAAACGTGTGAGTAGGTCCATGAGGCATCCACCAAAGCGAAGGGGCTCGATGTCCGCAACGGTGTCGTAGAGGAAGCTTGTCATCTTTAAGTTAGAAGAATGAAGATTAGATACTTAATCAAGTAGAGGAAAGCAGTTACTAGAAGTGCGCAAAATAACTTAGTAGAAAAGCAAGTAAGGCACATAAGTTAGAGGTGGTTCCAATCCTAGGGTCACGTCCTACAGGCAACGATGTGCTCTGATACCATCTGTAGTGACCTCGGATCGGTAAGGATCCTAAGTCCCTGTGATTTAACATGCTAGTCCCTGGATCAATAGCTAGCACTCACAATCGATGAAATATCATGTAAAACACAAAGTCTTTATTACACGGAGAATCCAGAGTATAAATTTATTACAATTTTGCTTAGCATAAGGCTAGCTCAAATAACAGCGGAAACATAAAAGCAACTTGAGTCCATCAACACCCTAGGCTTGTCGAGTGTAGACTCGCGATCCCTACGCACCTTTCAATCTTCGGATTCTGCACATAAGACATGCAGCCAACAAGTTGGGTCAATACTTTGAATGTATTGGCAAATTACACCAAGGATAGAAAAGACTATCTCTACATGCAAGGCTAATTTAGGTTGTAGAGTTCTTTTGCTCAAAGCTAGTTTTCTTAAGTAGAAAGAAGAAGAGAAGATTTTCCCTACTTTGTAAACAATTGCTTAGATAAAATAAGGTCGAATGGCACACGAGGATATTACTCACCAAGTGTCCAAACAACCAAACACTTGGATATTACGCACCAAGTGACACTTGGATATTACACACCAAGTTCCCAAAATCCCACCCATTGGCGATATTACTCACGCCATGGGGTTTTAAAAACTTTTGTTTAGAAAAGAGAGAGGAAGATCCTTCAGAGGCTCCATCATTCAGATGCTCAATGTTGTTCTGTTTCCATGAACACGGCTGATCGATCAGATTGCAATACTCTCGAGATTTTGTGCACTTTACCCACAATCCACGATCAAGTCCTTTTTACAGACAAGACCATGGCTTTCCTTTAGTAGCCCCTCTACCTTCCGGATCCAACCGTGCCAAGAACATCCAAATGTTGGTACCCAGGTGAGGTTTCCCACTAAGTACTAGGCCAAGACAGAGCCCATAATGTATTGTTGTTGCACTAGAAGCTTCTAAATTCTGAAACATGGCAGACTTCTTTGATTCCCGGGCGGCCGTCCTCCACCAAAATCTCAGTCGTTGACCCGACAACCATTCCGCCCAGAAGAAAACTTAGTTTTATTTTGAAGTGGATTTGAGAAGAAAAGTTTGCTCTAGAGAGCCTTTATACATAGAAATATTCTTTGTCTTTCGAACCCCCCAACGGTACTTTGTATATATAGCATAGCGAGCAATACTTAGCAAAAACAGGGGTAACCTATTAGGAGGGAAAATCCTAAGTATAGAGCTACTCATGGCATACTACAAAATCATCGCACTTGCAAAATGATACTAAGGAAAAATTCTACTAGAACATCCTACACATGCATACTACAGAATTTTGAAGATCACATGCATAGAATCAAAACTGGGACAAAATTATGAACAAGTGGTGTAACTTGCCTTGATCCGAGCTGCACTCTGCACAATAGCACTCCTTAGCTGTCACATCCCAAGATTTTCCAAATCTTGTAATGTGAAAATAAATTAATAAAATAAAACTTTGTTTGAATTTCAGAGCCAGAAGAAACTTTTTGAATTTAACTGGAACCACAAACCCATTTGAATCAAATAAAATCCTAAAAAGTATTTAAAAAGATAAACATTTTAAACAAAGGAAAATAAAATATTTTGGAAATAAGGTTTTGGATCTTTTAAGATAAAAGGTTTGGTAATCAAAAGAAAAGATGGATTATAAATAAAGAATTATTTCATAAAGCCAAATTAATCCTTGACCAAGCTTTGAGAATTAAAAACATTTTTATTCTAAATAAAATTAGCAAAGGTTGGTTTAAAATAAATTAATAAGGAATTGTTATCCAAATTTTATTAATAAAGGTTCTATCATTTATAAACCATCAAAAACTGGTTTGTCTAATTTAATAAAGTTTCCAAGTATTGAATATTTCCAAATAAAACCTATTGATTTGGTTTTGAAGATATTTAGGTTTTAAATAAAGATTTTATTCATAAAAATCAAATTCTATTTCATTAAATAACTAAGGCCCATTTTATTTAATTACTAATGGACCCTAAAATAAGAGATTATTTTTGTTTTAAACAAATTTTCCAAATATTCTTTATTTACAAATAAACCCACTGATTTAGATTTGAAAGTATTTGGATTTTAAATGAAGATTATATTAATTAAAACAAACCCTATATTACTAAATAACTAAAATATCCATTATTTAAATTAAAGAATGGATTAATAAAGTTATTATTATTTTGGACTTTTGACCATATTACTAAACAGAACCAATTTCATATTTGAAAAGCTTGATGATTGTTTGAATCATTTTGAATGTGTTTGATTGGTTGAAATTCAAAACAGAAATTCAAAATAGAAAAAGAAAAGGCATTCAGTATAAAAAAAAAGATAAAACAAAGCAGCCCAGTCGACAGGCCAGCTCCAGCCCATCTAGCCCACCTCCTCTCCCGAACCGTTTTCTGCACCGCAATAGAAACCCGCCGTGAGACTGACAGGTGGACCCCTCTCCTCTTCTTTTCTTTCACTGCCAGCAGACCCCACGTAGCCAGCTCCTTCTTCTTCCTCGCGCGAACCACGCCTCTTCCCCCTCGCTGCCGTTGCAGGCCTTGATACCGCGCGTTAATTCGCCTTAAAGCCGCGTTGATTCCTCGTCGTGGCCACGCCCATTTAACCGCCTGCTCCTCCTCCTTCTTTTCCCCAGACCACTCCTCCTCTCTGCCCCTAGGCTGCCTCCGATTCTCTCTATACCGCCGCCGCTCCGACGAGCTTCCTCTGTCGATTCCGGCCAAGCCACATCTTCCCGAGCCTCCCCGACCAAACTCACAACTTCCCCACTCTCAGGCGCATCTACTAGTGCCCCAAACTCAACCGCGGGTACCCTGTAACCTCGCCCTCGACAACGACCACCGTCGCCACCGTCTGCTTCATCTCCGGCGAAGCCCACAGGTAGTATCTGAACACCCCGCGCCTCCTCGTTCACACTCCCGCACTCGCCATCCCTTTCTGCATCTAACCGCATCATTGCTTTGCTTCGGGATGATCCACAGTGTCGCCCACGACCGCGGACAGAACCACCCGACGCCGACGAAGTCTCCGGCGAGCAATCGCCACCGTTCCCGTGCGCCCCCTGCCTCGTCGACCACACGTTGAGCTTCCCAAACCAACTACGACCTCGGTGAGCCTACTCCCTTCCACTCTCGCCTCCTATTTCACCAGCGCCGCCACTGACCGACCGTCGCCGCCGCGCGCAGCCGACGAGCGCCGCCAGACTTTGGCAAGCGTGTTAGTAACCGTAGGATCTGGATCTGACGGATAGGATAGAACGTTAAACGAAGGGGTAAGTGATGATCCTGTGCCGCACGATCTGACTTGATCCAACGCGCCGCAGCACGCGATCCAGACGAATCGGTATCGACCAATCACGACGCGACGCGTGGCCTGTATTAGATCTAAAACCAGATTTGAAAATAGAATAAATTGCAAACTTCAAACCCTTGTAATTTTCAAACCACACGTCCAAAAATTACAAATTTTATATCAATGAAATCAGGAGAACAAGCTCTAGCCAACCATGGCCTTAGTTTTGAAAATAGTATCTGTTAGCTTGATTGAATTTGCAGAAACATTTGTGTACTTGTTTAGAGTATAAAAATTGTTTAAAATTGAATTTAAGGACAAAACCTTTACAAAATGATTTGTAGTGACCTTACTGACCCTAGGAACCAACCCTTGGTGTTAAAAATAATTTTGGTAAAATATAAGTTGAATTATTTAACTTAGCCATTTTCTAACCAAATAAACCCCTTGATTTTATCATGGAAAAGTTTTTGCAAGGAAAACTTTGGGAAAGTGTTTTGGACCAAAACTTACTGACCCAAAACATCAAACCTTACCAAGGACAACTCACTTAGTGAAAAACCTAAAGTTTTGCTTTGATAAGAATAATTTTCACCACATAAAATGTTGAATGGATTTTAAAATATACTTTGTGCAAAACCCTCTAACTAATGACTTTGCCATTTTGGTAAATGACCAATTTGGACCTTACAAAGTTTATAAACCAAGTAGAGACCAACCTTGCAAGAAGAAACCACCCTTGCATGACTTAGACTCCATTGCTTTGTGTGTGAAATTGTTTGTTTAACCTTGGTTTGGCATGCTAGTTGATTTGGTGTTTTGCTTGATTGACTTGTAGTGAAATTAACAAAGTGTGAGACTAGCAAGATCAAGGAGTGAACCCTCATTCCCTACCAAAAGGCAAGTGACACTATCATACAAAAGTCCTACTACTTTCATTATACTTAGTGGATTTTGAAATCATGCATGACAAGATATTTTTATACTTATGCTATGCTAAATCCTAATAGGATTCCCTATACACACCTTAGTGAAAATATTGAAGTTGTACATGCTTAGCCATGCTATGTTTTGAAAAGAGATACATGTTGTGATTTTACAAAGGTTGAGAAAAGGACTTGTGTTTTACATAATAAAACAAGGACTCAATGAACCACCTAGGTGGAGGATACTTTGAATTTTGGAGAAGGTGGCAACAAAAGGGAACCATGTCTATGGCAATCACTTTGTGTTGTGCTCCAAAAGAAAATCACCTAGGAAACTTAGAGATCAAACATGTTTCTCCAATTGTGGCTTTCGTGTACAACCACATGCTATTATGGCTCTGGCTTAGTCAATTACATTAGGAAGACCCATGCATTGTCTTTAGTTACTGGACATGGGGATCTGGAATGCTTCATGGGGGCTGAAGACAAAGCTAGCAATGATGTATGGGAGGACCTTATGGAAAGACTGCATCACATTCTCAATCTGCCAGTACTCCATCTTGGTGAGCACTAATCCAGTAGGCCACTGGTGGCAACAAGATGAGATTGTGTCATGTGGGTAAAGTGTACTCCTTCTGCAGAAGTAAATAAAATCTAAGTACTTAGCCGTGTCCCCGGTTATGGACAATACTGAGCAACTAAAGTTTGAACTATGGGAGATCTCGACATTCCAACTTCTAATATAAAAACTTGATGCCCTTGTGTGTCTACCAAGGAATTCAAAGAGATTTTGTAAAGCTTGTTGCACTTGGAGTTACCAAGGTGCTCAAGAGCATGAAGTACTTGGGGCTTTACCAAGGGATTCATGAGTTTTTGATAAAACTTGTTGCACTTGGGGTTACCAAGGTGCTCAAGAGATTTTGACAAGGATTTGAACACTTGAGTTTCTACCAAGGAGTTCAAGGAACTTGGAAAAGAAATTTGACAAAAGACTTTAAAACCCTTTTGAAAAGATAGGATAAAATATTGCTTTATGCAAAGAAGCCTTAAACTCTACTTAGCCAAATATGCATATAATGATAGGATCCACTCTTATAATAACATAGAAGTGAAGCTTGCCAATACAATTCAAAATGTATTGACCCTTGTGGCTGTAACTTGTAATGTTGCAGGTTGATTGTTTTAAAATTGAAGATTGTTTGATTGACTAGGACTACAAAGTCTACAACCAACATCTGCCTGTGGCACATTGAAGATGATGGACCCATACTTATAGTTATTCCGCTGCAAATGTAATGTAGTAGCCAAATGAGCTATGTTTGATGTAATGAACTTATGTTATTCCTGGTTATAAATTTATAATATGACCTTTGTATCTTGATATTACATCTTAACTGTGGATGCTAGCTATTGATCCAGGGACTAGCATTGTAAAACACAGGAGGACTCTACCTTATTGGGTTGGGACCTCTACATTAGCACACTCCGAACAATCTAACGAATCACAAACATGGGTCTAATCACAGCTTGCACCAAATATGCCACAGAGATAACATGCATGCATGCAACATGGTAATTATGCAAGATTGGTTTTTCTATATTGACCAAGGTAGTATAATTGGGTTGCAATTTTGTTAAGGGTGTTACTAGGATTGATTTCCCAGAGGTTTAAATCTATTTGGGTCACTAATATAATTCATAGGATTAATAGGAGACCCAACCATCTAATTATCCCCAAATTAGATCTAATGATCTTAAGGAAAGTTTTTTAATTTTTTCCAGTAGGTATTGCGGAAACAAAGTCAACGCAACAAGAATCAACTAAAACGGAGTTCTAATTATTTTTCTACGGATTAAATACTCCAATCTAATGATTAAATTCTACACCGAAAACCCTACTAGAAACTTGGAATTTTATTGCAGATCTGGGTTCTACATAAAATTATGAATCCAACGGTATATTATAAGCTAAATTTGGCCAAATATTTAATTTTATATGATTTTCGCAATATTTAACTCAAATCTGCAAAATTGAACCGAACTAGTCTAACCTTAACTCGAAATGCGCCAAGTGGCAGCGCCTGATTGGTTCCAGCTAGACGACGCAGCGCTGACGCGGCGTGCTGACGCGTGCGGCCACGTGGCACACCGTGACTTGACGATACCCCTTCGATATAACTTCTAATCTAACCCGTTCAATCTCGATCCGACGGACAGGGGAGACGGCGGCGACTTACAGGGTGCAACGGCGGCGTTGGGCGGCGGTGGCGTCGGTGACGATGGTCGGCGGCGCTCTGGTGGCTCCCCGAGGTGGCGATTTGGTCGATGGGGCGCATCTGGTCCTCGCGGCCACGATCGTGCCCTCGAACGGTCTCCTCGCTTCCTCCTCTGACTGCAGTGCTCTGGCGTTCCTCCTCGTCCCTGGCGGCGCTCCGGCGAGCAATTGGCGGCGTCTCGGCGGGGTTTGTGCTAGGGTTTTTGAGGGCAACGATTGGCGGCGGGGGGGGGGGGGGGGGTCAGCTTATATATCCCCAAGATTTCGGAGAGGGGGTGGCCGAAGCGGAGGGGGGGGGGTTGTGGGCCGGCGCTGCTAGCTAGGCCTCTGTCGACGCGGTGCGGCTGCTGTGGCTGGTGGCAGTAGATAGCTCACGGGCCGGCTTAACTGGCCCGTTTAGGCTAGTTAGGTTTTTTTTATACTTTGCTTTTATTAATTTCTGTTTTACTAAATCTTAAATAACTTTTGCATATAAAGTCCAAAAACCAACTTCTAAATTTTTGTAAAAAGAAGGTGGTCATCTTAGGACCATAGATTAATGTTTTTACATAGTTTTTAGAAGGGTCAAGCTTGACTACAACAATAATGCTTACATATGGAAATCTTTATTAGGGTTTTGATAGGTTTAGGTGTTAGGATTTTGCAACAAAATTTATTTGTAGGATGCAATGATGCAAGGATGATGCATGCTTCTAGTAATCATCTTAATATAAAATCTGGGATGTTACAGAAATTCAAGTTCATCACACATGCATAGATTGTAGGGGAGTTCGCTCTATATATGGTGGTGGTACAAATATCACATACTTTTGTAGTATTTGATATTGGTATTACGATTTTATTCATTAATATTCCTTATATAAACCCTCTTAAAGGGATTGTCATCAATTACCAAAATGGGGGAGATTGAAAGAACATGTTGGGCCCCAATGACAATCTTTATGGACTAATGTGTGTATTAAGTTATACTTGTAGGATTTGTCCATTGGCATCGCTTGGAGCATGTGTTGTCTTCAAGGTCGATGAAATGCAAAGAAGATATGTTGTGCAAGCTCAATATGCGAGGTCAATGATGAGGAATTAAGAAAGGCGTTCCATCTTGAGAAGGGCAAGATCGTCTACATCGAGCTCAAGTGGAATGCTCAAGGCAAAGGTATAATCTTGATAGGTTTTCCCTTTTGCCGGTCTCTTGTTTGTGTAGGAGACCGGGTTTAGGATAGATAACCGTACTATCAAGAGGGGCTCTCGAATGAGTAATTCGGTCACAACGTTCAGAGAGAGCTCAAACCTTTGCATACTTGCATCATCATATTTGGTTGTTATTTGGTCTTATCCATGTGAGGATATAGAGCTTGTGGTAAACTCCATAACAAGATCTTGTTCATCAAAATCGGATCTCCCATATGTATCTTGTTGCGATTTTGATTTATGCGGCTTTTCGGTTTCTCACCAAGTGAGGTATCTCACATTATTCTACTTGATACTTTCTCACTTGGGATAATCAATATTATTCTACATTATCGCCGCTGGGCCCCGCTCGCTGCCACCGCTTATTGCCCGCGCACGCATGCGTTGACCACCACTTGCTGGCCCCTGATTCGTTTTTCCTGGCTGTGCTCGCAGGGTGCGGTAGTACCGGGCTTTTGCGGTACTACCGGACCGTTCAGAAAAATGCCCCAACGGGCAGTTTTAGCCCGACCCTTTAAATAGACTTTGTCCATTATTGTTTAGGTTTCCTTCTTCTCTCTCCATTCTTGCTCAAGCTTTGCCCCATATTCTTATTCCCTCTTGAGCTTGATTCTATGATTTATCTCCAATGAGTCGTGCCAATATTAGAGATAAATATAGAGGAGATCTAGATCTACGTTTTGACCAAACCAAAACATCTCTTTGTGAGTGTACCTTTGGGGATCTAGATTTTGGGGGATTTTGTGTCTCTCTTTGATTCCTCCTCTCTTGTTCCCCCAATAGCTTTAGTAGCTTTGTTGGAACTTGAGAGTGAGGGATTTGAGCACCTTTGTGGTGTTCTAGCCATTTGCATTTGGTGCATCGTTTTGAGTTCTCCTTGGAGGATTTGGTTTGAGTTGCTCATTGGAGCTTGTCCCTCTTGGGTTCTTGGAACCCTAGACGGTTTTGTGGCCTTGGTGGCATTGTGGCCTTGGTGGCATTTGTTGAGGCCTTTTGTGTCATTTGTTGGGAGCCTCCAATTAAATTGTGGAGAAGTGACCCAACCTTGTGAGAGGTTCCGGTTGCCACCGACAAGTGCACCGATAGTGGAAGTGTGGATCGATCCCGTTGGGGTGAGATTTACCGGAGAATAAGGGAGGCCTTTTGTGGCGTTGGTGGTTTGATACCACCACCTCTCCAAACGAGACGTACTCCATGTTGGGAGGAACTCGGTAAAATATCGGTGTCCCCGCGTGCCTCGGTTATCTCTATACCCGAGCTATTTACTTATGAACTTTACATTGTCATAGCCTTCGTGCTTGAAGTGATATATATCTTGCTATCACTTGATTGCTTGTATTGCTTAGCATAATTTGTTGGTGCACATAGGTGAACCTTAGTTGTTCTAGGTTGTGCTTAACAAAGTAAACACTACTTTTATTCCGCCTTTGTTGAGACACTCTAGGAAAAGTTTTAATCGCCTATTCACCCCCCCCTCTAGGCGACATCCGTATCCTTTCAATTGGTATCAGAGCCCGGTCTCTCATTTTAGGATTCACCGCCTTGAGAGTAAATATGTCGGCTAGAGGATTAGTGCACAATGACATGTTCACATTCGATGGCACAAATTATGATATATGGAAAAATCGCATGCTCATTCATTTTCGGGACATGGACCCAAATTTGGAGCATATTGTAGATATAGGTTTTTATCCTCCTATGGATTTCAAAAATCTATCTTGTGAGGATGTGAAAAACTTATATGTCGATGCTCAAGCTTCTAATGTGCTTGTTAATGCTTTGAGCTATGTAGTTACATCTTCAATCATTCCTTTTTGGAGCGCTCATGAGTTATGGACAAAACTTCAAGATAAATATGTTGTGTCCAACATTATTGATGATGATTGTGTTGCTTCCACTTCCGGTCGAGATGAGTTCTCATCCTCTACCACTTCACCAACATGTGACTTTTCACTAGGTAATGATACGGTGAGTGGTGATAGAAATTGCAATTTAGATAGTGTGCTTACTATTTGTAATCCCTCATCTCTATCTAGTTGCAATGCTCTATCTTTGGACTTTAACACTTCTAGAACTACAAACTTCTTACATGCTTGTGTTAATAGTCCTTGCATATCATGTAGAAATGACTTGGATAAATCTCATGATGATATGCTTGTGTTGTCTTGTCGCCATGATAAAAATGCTTCCATTTCCTCTAGTGCTTGTGTTGCTAACCATGTAGAGGAAACCAAAGATTCTATATGCCAAGACATGGTTTTGGATGAAGCCACAAATGCAATCTCATCTTCACCTTCTTCCGGTACCCACCTATGCCTTATGGCTAGGGATTCTAAGGTAACCCCTATTTTGGAATCCATTACCTCTTGTGACGAGGAGGATGTGGATAATGTGGAAGAAGAGCTTGATATTGATGATTTATATGAAAAGGGTGAGATTGTTTATCGTGCCCTTGTTAAAAAGTATATTGCTTGCTCTAACTTTGTTGAAGTCTTGGACTTTGCTATTAAGAGCAAAGAACATATTGATAAGTTAGAAACACAAATTGAGGTGCATGATAACAACATTGATAAAATGTGTAGTCTTGAGTGTGAGTATGCTAATATAATTGCAAACCTAAATAAAGCTCTTGAAGAGGAACAAACCACTAAGGAATCTCTTGAGGAGACCTTTGCTTTAGAGCTATATAGAGTAAAGGAATCTCATTATAGAGATCTTGAGGTGGTAAGTGATCTCAAAAGTAAAAATGATGAGACTCAAGTTGCTTATTCTAAACTCCTTGAGGATTTTGAGCACCGCAAAAATGGCTCTCGGGTCGTTAAGAGGGAGCTCATCAAACTCACCGAGTCGCATGAGGAACTTAAAGCTTCATATTCAAAAGAGCTTGACAAGTTGCCCTCACCTCTTGCTAATAATAATGATGCTTGTGCTACTAACTCTATTTCTTGTGAAGCATCTATTTTGAAGGAGAATGTTGAGTTAAAGGCTCAACTTGCTTTGCTAACTAGCAACTATGGGAAATTATAAGAAAGCCATGTTAAGCTATCAAGCTCGCATGAGGATCTCCTAGTCTCCCATGGTAATCTAAAGTTGGCTCATATGCCGCGAGAAGGGGCACATTTCTTCCTCATGCACTATTGGTATCTCCTCATCCCATCCTATCTTGATTGATGATGCTTATTCTCTTTGTAAGGATGAGGTTGGCAATGTGGTTGCCAAATTTGTTGGTGCTCAATGTGGGTTCAAGAAAAGAACCATTTGGGTTGCCAAGCCTATTATGACTAACCTCTTAGGACCCAACTTGGTTGGGGACCAAAAATCGAAAACTTGATCAATAGGTATTGGTGGAGGGCATTGGAGACTTGGTTACTTTATGAGGAATTTAGGGATCTTCATCATTTATTCTTGTCAAGCCAAGCCATTTGGATTATCATGATTATATTATATTTCCAATGTTCCTCCTTGTGGTAACATATGCTTAACTCATTACATTGAAAGTTACTCGCCCCTTGTGCATGTGTTGGTTTTGTATCTTCCATGCTTTTGTCCATGTTGTGCTTTCCACTTAATTATCTTGAGATATCAAGTATATTTGTATATGATTAGGTGGCACACCATGTATGTGTGTTTCTTGTATTGGAGCCTTAATTGATTATATTTGATATCTTATTTGGCTCTTGTGAGAGATTAATGGATTATCCCATTTTGGGGGAGTATTATGCTTGGGCATTCCACAATCCTAAAATTGTGTGTACATGAGGAATACCACCTAGTATTTATATTGGATTATTGTCTAGTATCTATGTGGTACAATTCTCATGAGAAACTTAAGTGTTATAATGTCCATTAATTATCTCTATTTGTATCCTTTTGCCTCGTGTTGGTTTTATGATAGTATCACATTATGTGGGAGTCATATGCTTAGTGCATATTACAAATCCTAGAAAATGTGAATATTCGAGGTTGTGTCACTTAGAATTGGTATTTACAATTATCTAGCACCTATGTGACACATTTCCTCATACAAGTTCCAATTTGCTTGAATGTTGTTGTTGATCATATTTTGGATCTTGTATATGAGAGTGTTTCTTGGTATGTGTTTCCTCATATTTAAATCTCTATATTCTCATGGAAACCATTTGCTTCAATTCACTCTAATCACTATGATTGTGTGACTATTGGAAGCTACGAAGAATCTCTTTCGAAGCATCAAACTTAATTTGTATACTTTGTTACATGCTTCCTTGTGTGAATATGATCTTGGATATCCGTATGAACTACCTAGGGAAGATTGTTCTCAATTCTTCTTGTCCTTGGACAATTAGTACCAAATTTATGGTAGACTTTATTGATCATATTCACTTTGTCCTTTGCTTAATATTGTCCTATCTTTGGCCAAGTAAATGTTTTGTGTGCTCCCATGTATTCCTTGCTACTTTTGGATCCTTTTATTTTTATTGGTATCCTCTTGTGTTTTATTTAATGTAGGTAGTAGTGATGATCCCATTTGTGTGCATTTTGCTTTCATAAGAAAAATCCTACATAATGCACTATCCATGGGGGAGCTCTCCTATATTATTTAGAACAAACATATTTATGCTTCTTTGTTTGATCCATATCGGGTTTTATGTGCTTGGAACCTCAATCCTTTCGTCTTGGTATTTGTGCCATCATGAGAAGTTTGGGGAGTTTGGTTTCTTGTTGGAACCTTGCTCTTTTTGGGAGTTGGTTTTGTCTCATTCCTTGTTTCACATTTTGACCATTTTAGAATGAGATAAATCATTGAGCATTTGTATTTTTATCTATCGTTTGATCTTTGGCTTTTGCCTAGTTCATTTTTTGAACTTATGATCTTTCATGTGTTGAATTGGTTCTTTGATAATATTTGGACACCGCTTGTCTTGTCACACTCTTGTGTGTGGCATCTCGGTTTACTTGGTGTTTTTGTTCAAATTATATCTCACTTTTGGTTCTTCAAAGCCTTGTGCATGCATATTTACTACATATCTATATTATGGCATGTTTGCTTTCTTTGATCCAATATATATATAGGGGAAACTCCACCAAATCCCATCGGCTAAGTTGTGCATGAAATTCAATTTCATATCAATATGCACATATTTATGTGGAGTCTCTCCTATGTATTGTAGTTGCACTAACTACATTGGACCCAATAAGTTTGGGGACCATTTTGTACTTAAATGTGTTTTAGGTACATTGGAGATAGATTGGATGATTGTCTCTCAATTTTGAAGAAATGATGCATACATGAAAATTGGAGGCAAGCTATAGGATGTTCAACGAATTCATATCCTCTACATCCTACCAATTATATCTCGGTAACAAGTATCTCTTTCTCATGCTCATATATCTTGATTCCAACCGTTTGTCGGTTGCCTTCTAGCATGAATTCATGTATTTATAATTGTTGTAGTTCTAGGCATGGTTTTAAGAGAACTCCCTATTGTAAATGTGTATAAGTTGAGATGAGTAAAATCTAGCAAGTTTATTGTCCTTCGTTTCCTCAACTTCTCTCATGTGCAATAGTGAGATTTTGCTAGTTGATTTCTCTATGTGATACTTGTTGCTTTTCTCCATATATTTCAACTTTCTCCTTTTCCCTTGGTGATAGTTGTAATATATGTGGTGTGTTGGTGTTTGAAGTTCATTAATGCACAATAAGATATATTTGAGCCTTTGGCCATGCTTTGAAGCAAAAATCTTATTGATATATGTTATGACTTCATTTTAGACTTTTATGTGATTTATTGTATATCTTCTTTATGTGTGCATATTTCTTTGTTGGCATATGTCGTTGTGATGTTTTCCACTTAGAGACATATACACATAAGCGTAGATAATCTTAGTTGATTTTTAAATCCTTGGAGACCACCTTTCTATTCCTTTTGATTCTTTGGTGGATTCCAAAGTTATTTGCCTATGAGTGCTCGTTCCTCTTGTTTGCATCTTCGGGCACTCATATTTGCTCTCTCATGCCTTGTATTGTTAAATGAATTTGAATGAGTGAGGATTCCATGATTATGCACTCTGTTCCCAAATGCAATTATCATAATTGGTGCATTATCTTTGGGGAGCTCATCTAATTCATTTAATAATGCTCATTTGTATTCTTTCACATTTGTTGTGTTTTAAATGCTTATGGGGGAGCAAGGATTCCATATTTGTGCAAAATGTATTCTAATGCATCTATGTTGAATAGTGCACAAATCTTGGGGGGCATCTCTATTTTGTTATTTAAAGCACTCTCTTGCTCATAATATCTTGTTGTTTCCATTTGGACTCACTTGTTGTTTTCAAATTGGTTTGTCGGATCTTGCGATTGCTTGCGTCATTTGTGATGCGTCATTTTATTTTATTGCTTTGGCAATCTTCGGGTCCTCGATATATTTCTACTCCCTCCCAAGTATTCATCATTGGATATGTGCGAATGCACATCTTTGGAGGAAATATTACTATATTTTCCTTCTAGGACTTGTCACCCATTTCGGCAATCGATGCCAATGGGGGAGAAGTTTTAGAGGGTTTAAGGGAAATGGTTTATGCTTTGAGTTTGTTCTTAAACATTTGCCTTTCATGCTCTTGCATCTTTGTTGTTGGTTAGCATGTGGTATATAAAGGAAACTCCATCAATGATAATGATTGGCAATATATGCAATGAAGTTCAAGTTCATCACACATGCATATATTGTAGGGGAGTTTGCTCTATATATGGTGGTGGTACCAATATCACATACTTTTGTAGTATTTGATATTGGTATTACCATTTTATTCATTAATATTCCTTATATAAACCCTCTTAAAGGGATTGTCATCAATTACCAAAATAGGGGAGATTGAAAGAACATGTTGGGCCCCCATGTGTGGTTTTGGTCATTAATGACAATCTTTATGGACTAATGTGTGTATTAAGTTATACTTGTAGGATTTGTCCATTGGCATCGCTTGGAGCATGTGTTGTCTTCAAGATCGATGAAATGCAAAGAAGATATGTTGTGCAAGCTCAATATGCGAGGTCGATGATGAGGAATTAACAAAGGCGTTCCATCTTGAGAAGGGCAAGATCGTCTACATCGAGCTCAAGTGGAATGCTCAACGCAAAGGTATAATCTTGATAGGTTTCCTCTTTTGCCGGTCTCTTGTTGTGTGTAGGAGACCGGGTTTAGGATATATAACCGTACTATCAAGAGGGGCTCTCGAATGAGTAATTCAGTCACAACTTCGGAGTGAGCTCAAACCTTTGCATACTTGCATCTTCATATTTGGTTGTTATTTGGTCTTATCCATGTGGTAATCTCCATAACAAGATCTTGTTCATCAAAATCGGATCTCCCATATGTATCTTGTTGCGATTTTGATTTATGCGGCTTTTCGGTTTCTCACCAAGTGAGGTATCTCACATTATTCTACTTGATACTTACTCACTTGAAGATAATCAATATTGGGAATCCCTTGTCGTCCTCTATCCAACGCAATTGGAATCGGGTCAATCGGAGCTTCCATTCAAAAGTTATTGCCGTTTGAATATTTGCCCGTCAATCTATTTTCTGGGCCAAGCGGTAGTATCGCCCGGGCGGGCCGGTACTACCGCCCGCCCCTGAGAGTGGCCCGTTTTCTTTCTGCCTTGCTGGGTACCTAAATCCGGTACTACCGGTCGGCCCGGTAGTACCGCCGGCCCAGTTTCTTTTCCCAGATCCAGATCTCGGTCTGCTTTCACTCAAAAAAGATCTCGCGCTGCTGCTGCCGCTCGCTGCCCTGTTCCCGCATGGGCCCCACTGCTGCCGCTCGCCTGCTGCGGCCCCGTCGTGCCTGCCCTGTCTGCTGGCCCCGCGCGGGCCCCGCTGCCGCTGCGGCCACCCTGGACCCGCGCGTCTCGATTCCCGCCTGCATCCCGCGCATGCCGCCGCTTGCATCGCTCGCTCCCGCCCTTTGTTGCTCGCCTGGGCCCGCGACCCCGCGTGCGTTGACTCGCGTGTGAAGCTGCCGCCTCTCCCACGCCCAGCCCCGCGTGGTCCCACCTGCTTGCCCCACGCGCGCGTGACGCCTCGCATCGCGCGCTTCCTCTCCCTGTCCCGCGCGCGCCGCCGCCGCTTGCGCTGGGCCCCTTTGCCACGCGCTGGGGAAGCTGCTGCCTGGCCCGCTTCGGCCGCTGCCGCCCGCGTCTGCTACTGCTGCGCTGGCCCACCTCGCCTCTGGGCCCCGCTCGCTGCCACCGCTTCTTGCCAGTGCGCATGCGTTGACCACCACTTGCTTGCCCCTGATTCGTTTTTCCTGGCTATGCTCGCAGGGTGCGGTAGTACCGGGCTTTTGCGGTACTACCGGACCGTTCAGAAAAATTCCCCAACGGGCAGTTTTAGCTCGACCCTTTAAATAGACTTTGTCCATTATTGTTTAGGTTTGCTTCTTCTCTCTCCATTCTTGCTCAAACTTTGCCCCATATTCTTATTCCCTCTTGAGCTTGATTCTATGATTTCTCTCCAATGATTCATACCAATATTTGAGAGAAATATAGAGGAGATCTAGATCTACGTTTTGACCAAACCAAAACATCTCTTTGTGAGTGTACCTTTGGGGATCTAGATTTTGGGGGATTTTGTGTCTCTCTTTGATTCCTCCTCTCTTGTTCCCCCAATAGCTTTAGTAGCTTTGTTGGAACTTGAGAGTGAGGGATTTGAGCACCTTTGTGGTGTTCATGCCATTTGCATTTGGTGCATCGGTTTGAGTTCTCCTTGGAGGATTTGGTTTGAGTTGCTCATTGGAGCTTGTCCCTCTTGGGTTCTTGGAACCCTAGACAGTTTTGTGGCCTTGGTGGCATTGTGGCCTTGGTGGCATTTGTTGAGGACTTTTGTGGCATTTGTTGGGAGCCTCCAATTAAGTTGTGGAGAAGTGCCCCAACCTTGTGAGAGGTTCCGGTTGCCACCGACAAGTGCACCGATAGTGGAAGTGTGGATCGATCCCGTTGGGGTGAGATTCACCAGAGAATAAGGGAGGCCTTTTGTGGCGTTGGTGGTTTGATACCACCCCCTCTCCAAACGAGACGTACTCCATGTTGGGAGGAACTCGGTAAAATATCGGTGTCCCCGCGTGCCTCGGTTATCTCTATACCCGAGCTCTTTACTTATGCACTTTACATTGTGATAGCCTTCGTGCTTGAAGTGATATATATCCTTTTATCACTTGATTGCTTGTATTGCTTAGAATAAGTTGTTGGTGCACATAGGTGAACCTTAGTTTTTCTAGGTTGTGCTTAACAAAGTAAACACTACTTTTATTCCGCCTTTGTTGAGACACTCTAGGAAAAGTTTTAATCGCCTATTCACCCCCCCTCTAGGCTACATCCATATCCTTTCAAATGCGCATCTAACGCTGCCCTCCACGATGACATAGCACACCCGAAGCCGCCCGCAACTCCGACGAGGAATCCTCGCCGTGTCCGTGCGCCCCGACCCCGTCCAGCCGCACGTTGAGCTTCGCCGTGTCTCCACGACCTCAGTAAGCACCGACGCCCTCACTTTTACTCTCTGGTCTCGCCGGAGCGCCGTCGACAGACGCACCGCCACCGTGCTCAGCATTTGCGCCGCCCGTTTGTGGCATATGCATTCAGATCCGTTAGATCTAGGATCAGTGGCTAGGATTAGAAGCTAGACGAAAGGGTACGGTCAGATCTGGACCGCAGGATCTCATTTAGATCCAGCGGCTCACGAGGGTGATCCAGCCGAAATGGTATCAACCAGTCACGAAGCGCCGCGTGTCACTGTAATAGATTTAAAATCTGAATTTAGATCTATTGGTTATTCAAACTTGCAAAACTCATAACTTTTTATCCACACGTTCAAATTTTGTAAATTTTATATCATTGGAATCAGGAGAAAGAATTCTATCCAACCATACAATTTGTTTAATGAATTGCTTCTATAAACTTAGTTGTTTTTGCAGGGACATTTGTAAGCTTATTTTGTGTATAAAAATTATATAGAAAATGTTTTAAAGGACAAATTGATTTTATTTAGTTTGTAATTGTTTTGTTTATGATCCAGTATTGTTCCACTTGTCTTGTTTGATTTAGAAAAATAATCACATGGCATTTGCATGCATTCATATATTTTTTGCTTGTTTATTTTGATATGTGAATTTGGTGCTATCATTTTATGTGTAGATTTTGGTGCTAGTGGTGATTGTGATTGTGAGGATTGTTGCTACTCCCCAAACTACCAAGGCAAGTGGTTCTTCATATTTTATCCCAATAATTTGACTATGCATTAGAAATATTTTGTATAGGACTTGCATGAATATTGTTTTTTAAGTATCTATATGCTATGCTTGGGAAATCCTAGTAGTTGTAGAATTGTTAGAATTTTCTCTAAGTTAAGATAATTGCTATTGCCATGCTTAGCCTAGCTAGTAGTAACCAAGGGTGGATTATATATACATGCTATGAAAAATATTTCTAAGTCTTTGACTTATGTTTTGCTTAATAAAACAACTAAGTGAATGAAACACCTGGGTGGAATGGAAAGAATGGTTTGTGTTGAGTGGTTACTGTAGGGGTCCCAACCTTTAATAAGATTGATCCCTCCTGTGTTTACAATGCTAGTCCCTGGATCAATAGCTAGCATCCACAGTTAAGATGTAATATCAAGAAACAAAGGTCATAATACAACTTTATAACCAGGAATAACATAATTTTATTACATCTTTCACAGCTCATATGGCTATTACATTACATTGCAGCGGAATAACTATAAGCATGGGGTCCTTCATCTTCAAAGTGCCACAGGCAGATGTTGGTTGTAGACTTGTAATACTAATCAATCATTCTTCACTAAAATCAATCAAACCTGCAACATACAAGTTACAGCCACAAAGGGTCAATACATTTGAATTGTATTGGCAAGTGATACTATGGTAGTATAGTGGAGTCTATCTTCTATATGCATTTTGCTAAGTGGAGTTGAGGCTTGCATTGCTCAAAATAGATTTTTCCTTAACATTTGAAAATACTAAGTTTTTGCTTGACAAAATCATTTTTCTCAATCAAAGATTGAAGATCCTTTCCAAGGCATCTCTCAATCAAAGATTGAAGTCTTCAAACAACCCTTGTTCAATCCACAAGTTTTAACTTAGAAATTTGAATGATGAGATTCTTGATTGCTTCCATGTCTTGATGCTCAAATTGTCCTTTACCAAGGACATGGCTAAGTACTTAGGTTTTACACTCTGCAGAGGTGGTGCACTTTCCCCACAAGACTTGGTTTCCCAAGACAAGATCTTTCAGAAGCCTTCCCTTAGACCAAAATGGACGCGTTCCAACCTATCAAACACTACCACCCACTGTCCATATGGCTAAGTTCTTGCAACCTATATGATCATGGCAGAGCCCATATTGCCAAGTGGTTGCACTTGAAGCTTCTCAACATTTGACATCTCAAATCCCTTTGTTTCCTGGGTGGCCATCCACAAGTGAGATACACAAGGTTCACCAGTCCCCTGGCCTTGTGTAACCACTCAACATACACCATTCCTTCCATTCCACCCAGGTGATTCATTCACTTAGTTGTTTTATTAAACAAAACTCAAGTCCTCAGACTTAGAAATTTTCCATAGCATGAATATATGTTCCACCCTTGTTTTCTACTAGCTAGGCTAAGCTTGATAGTATTAGGAATCTTAACTTAGGAAAATCCTACTAAGGATTCATCTTCTAGGTTTTACTATAGCAAGGTCTATACTTAGCAAAATCCATGCAAGTTTACTTAGCAAAATCACTAATGCATAGTGAAAGTAATGGGATAGAAAGTATGGAGCATCACTTGCCTTTTTGGGAGAATGGTGGTTCACTCCTTGATCTTGCTAGTCTCACACTTCACTACAAGTCAATCAAGCAAACACAATTTCAATTCACATTCCAAACCAAAGTCAAACAAACAATTTTTCACACACACAAGGTAATGGAATCTAAGTCATGCATAAGTATGCAAAGGTTGGTTCTATTGCAAGGATGGTCTCCACTAGGCTTCTAAACTTTGTAAGGTCCAAATTGGCCATTTATCAAAGTGGCAAAGTCATTAGTAAGAGGGCTTTGTCCATAAACCATTTTTAAATCCATTCATTATTTCATGTGGTGAAAAGTGTTTTTATCAAGGCAAAACTCTTAAGTTGTTCACCAAATGAGTTGCTAATTTGCAAAACTTGGTGTTTTAGGTCAGTGGGTTTGATCAAACCATTTTCTTAAAGTTTTCTTTCCACAAACATTTTTATAACAAAAACCATTCTTTTTATTTGGCTAGAAAATGGCTAAGTCAAGTAATCCAACCTAAATCTTTCCAAAATCATTCTTAACACCAAGGGTTGGTTCCTAGGGTCAGTAAGGTCACAACAAACTAATTTGCAAAGGTTTTAGCCTTAAAATCATTTTTTAACAATTTTTATACTCTAAACAAGCATACAAATGTTTCTGCAAATTCAAACAAGCTAACAGATACTATTTGCTAAATTAAGGGCATGGTTGGCTAGGGCTTGTTCTCTTGATTTCAACGATATAAAGTTTGCAAAATTTGGACGTGTGGTTTGAAAGTTATAAGGGTTTGAAATTTGCAAATAAATCTGATTCAAAACTGGTTTTAGATCTAATACAGGCCACGCGTCGAGCCGTGATTGGCCGGTACCGGTTCGGCTGGATCGGCAACGTGGACCGCAGGATCTGGTTAGATCGCACGGCGCAGATCGTTCGATACCCCTTCGCTCACTTTCTTTCCTAGCCGCTAGATGACGATCTAACGGTTCATAGGTGGTTGGCCAATAGCTGGCGGCGCCGGCGGCGACGACTGGCGGCACATGCTCTGTCCGAGGTGGTCTGGCCGTTCTAGGAAGCGAGAGAAGAGGAGGAGAGGCTCACCGTGATCGCTGGGTCGTGGGGAAGCTCGACGTGGTTTCGAGGAGGCGAGGGGCGCACTGGGGCGGTACTAATCGCTCGCCGGAGTTCCTGCTAGTGTCGGGTTCGCTCGGGCGTCGTCGGAGACGAGGCTACGGTGCTCGCTATGACAAACGGAAGACAGTTTCAAATGTGTAAGGCTATGGCGATGATGTGTGCGTGAAGGAGAGGGCGCGGGGTGGTCGGAAATTACCTGTGAGGCTCGTCGGAGAAAAGGCAGACGGCGGCGGTACTAGAGGTTGTCGTTGGCGAGGCTTAGGGGCGTCAGCGGTCGAACGGGTGGTACGGGGAGGAGTGTCTGGGAGTGGGGAAGTTGTAAGCGTGCTCAGGGAGGCTCGGGGTGGCGTGTACTGGCCTGAATTGGCCGGAGACGATGGTCGGAACAGAGGAGCTCGAGGAGGAATTGGGGCGGCCTGGGGGCGTGATTGGGGAAGGAGTCAGAGGGAAAATGAAGAAGGGACGCTGGCGATTTATCCTGCGTGGTCAAGGGGCAGCTTCATTGCGTGATTAAGGCGTATTACGCCGGAGTTATTCCGCCTGCAACGGCCGGCGAGGGGTGGGGGAGACGGGGTCGTGCGGGTGGGGAGGAAGAACAGTGGCAAGTGGGGTCGGTCAGTCAGTGGGAAAGGAGCGAGGAGGAGGTCCACCAGTCAGTGAGGGTGCGGGTCGCCTCTGTGGTGTAGAAAAACGGTTCGAGGGTGAGGTGGGCTAGGTGGGCTGTTGGGCTGGGGCAGCTGGGCCAGTCTGTTATACAATTTTTTTTCTTCTGAGTTCTTTTTCCTTTTCTATTTCTATTTTCTGTTTTGAATTTGATTCAATTATTCATTCACTCAAACCATTCAAACAATTCAAACTTTGTAACATTGAAATTAGTTCTGTTCAGTAACATGAACCAAATCCAAATTCAAAATAATAATTTTAATAATAGGGTCCATTACTAATTAAATATAATTGGCCTTAGTTATTAAATCAAATATAGTTTGATTTTATTAATAAAATCTTCATTTTAAAACCAAATATTTTCAAAACCAAATCAGTAGATTTTATTTGGAAATAAAGAATATTTGGAAAACTTTTTTAAAACAAAATAACCTTTTATTTTAGGGTCCATTATTAATTAAATATAATAGACTTTCATTATTAAATCAAATAGGATTTGTTTTATTGAGATATTTATTTTGAAATCTAAAATAAAGCCAAAACACTTTAGTAGGTTTTATTAGAGAATATAAAATATTTGGAAAACTTATTTAAAATAACTTAATAAGTTTTGATGTTTTTATTTAAATAAACCTTTGCTATTTTTATTCAAAACAAAATGTTTTAATTCCAAAGCTTGGCTAAGGTTTAATTTGGCTTTATAAAATAATCTTTATTCATAAAACTTTTATTTCTATTGAAACCAAATCTCTTATTAAAGGATCCAAAATAGTAATTCCAAAACATTTTAATGTTTATCTTTATGAATCCCTTTAGGATTTTTATTTAATCCAAATTAGTTTGAAGTTCCAATTGAATTCAAAAAGTTTCTTCTGGCTCTGAAAATCAAACAAAGTTTTATTTTATTCATTTATTTTTCACATTACAAGATTTGGAAAATCTTGGGATGTGACAGTTACACAAGGCCCATTTCTATGGTTTACCTTGTGTATCACACTTGTGGAATGCCACCCAGGAACAAAGGGATTTGAGATGCCAAATGTTAAGAAGCTTCTAGTGCAGCCACATGACATTATGGGCTCTGCCTGGATCATATAGGTTGCAATAACTTAGCCATTTGGACAGTTGGTGGTAGTGGGATGATAGGTTGGAACGCGTCCATTTGGTCTAAGGGAAGGCTTTTGAAAGGTCCTGTCTTGGTGAGAATCAAGTCTTGTGGGGAAAGTGCACCACCTCTGTAGATCGAAGAAACTAAGTACTTAGCTTCTTTACCTTTATAAAGGTGTGATCTTACATCAACCCATACTCGAACCCTAACTAAGCATGTATCATGCACTTGTAGATGCAATTTTGAGATACTTCCATTAAATTACAGTAACGCCATTCTCTTCCATAGATCAATCAAATATATAGCACAAGAAGACCGTATGAACAACAACAAACAAATTTAAAAATGCTAGATGGCAGATCGGCAAATCTAATCAAATCTGCAAAAGGATCGACTCTTCGAACAGGAGAATCTGATATGTCTACAACAAGAAGGCAGCAGATCATAATAATCTACAAATCGAGAAAAACCTACATATGAATAGTAAAATCTGAGAATAGTGAAGCAGAGTAGTACCTCAGTTTCCTCATCGGAGACCTCCTCCTCGAATCCATCCCTCTCCTTGACTGCTTCGATGAAGGGGTCAATGATGGCTTGGGCGTAGTTCTCGCCTTCCTCTGGGATGAAGATGCTATCGCCTCCGCCTGCATGCCCCTCATCAAGGTATGCCATTGGCAACACGACGTTCTTGTTCACCTGCTCCTCGACGATGAAGTCGACCGGATGGACGGAGCCAGAAATAGTGACAGCACGACGACGAGAGGCGTATATGCACGCCGAAGCCGGGCCTGCCACGGAGCCGACGATCGCAGAGCCATGTGTTGTGCCTCCAGCTGGCTTTGCCTCCGCCTCAACTCCAAGGGTTCCCTTCATGCTGCAACAAAGGAAGTGGGGAAGGTGGTGCTGCGAAAGGAGCTCTTGCGGCAGGTGCGGCCAGGGTTTTTTGACTAGACAGATTGGGGAGAAGTCGACGCTCTTGGAAGAAACGAAGGAGACCGAGGTGGTTTATATATGCGGGGACGGTTGGTTTCCCTTGAGTAGACACGTGTGGGTGGGGACTCGTGGGTTTGGACTCTAGACTCGTGCATGATCTCCACTATCGAATTGCAACACCAGATCCACGCGCATGCTACTACTACAGTACTCCGTTTTTATTATGCACATGTAGATCATACTCCGTTTTCATTAAATTGGTCAATGCCATTCTATTCGACGAATATATGCATAAAGCTTGAACATTATTGAAAATTCCCTAAACCCTAAAGAACACCGAAAACCTAAACCCTCAACTCCTAAATACTAAAACCCTAAACCCCTCAACCCATAATTAAACCCTAACCAAGTAGGTATCATGCACTTACAGATCTAAATTTGAGATACTTCCATTAAATTGCGGTAACACCATTCTATTGCACGATTAAAAGAATAAAGCAGATTAAACATTATTGAAAATTACAGAAACCATAAAACTTGAACATCATTGAAAATTCACTAAACTCTAAACCCCTAAACAACCCTGACAAAGCAGCATGTATATCATCCACTTATAGATCAACGTTTGAGATATACTTTCATTAAATTACGCTTACGCCATTCCATTCCACAAATCTAAGCATAAAGCTTGAACATTATTGAAAATGCCATAAAACCTAAACCTTAAAACCTATAACCCTAAACTCTCGCCAAGAAAGTATCATGCACTTATAGATCAAAATTTGAGATACTTTCATTAAATTACGCTAACGCCATTATTCAAATTCACGAAAGCTCGAACATTATTGAAAATTTCCTAAAGTATCCTAATACCCTAAATCCTAAACCCTAAGCCATATACCCCTAAAAACCCTAAACCCTCAACCCTACCCCAAAGCTCGGACATATTTTTGAAAAATTCCTAAACCCTAAAACCTAAACTACCTCTAAAAAACAAAAACCTAAACCCTCAACAATAAAACCCTAAACCCTCAACCCATAAACAACCCTAACCAAGCAGGTATCATGCACTTATTGATAAAAACTTGAGATGTTTTCGTTATTAAATTGTTACTAAGTCATTCTATTCCATGAATATATGCATAAAGCTGGAACTTTATTGAAAATTGTCGAAACCCTAAACCCCTAAACAACTAAACCCTAAAACCTGAAACAATAAACCCCTAAACCCTAAAACCCAAAACACTAAACCACTAAACCTTGATTGAACAGCTGTCATGCATCACTTATAGATCAAATTAATTTTTAGATACTTTTATTAATTAGGGTAACACCATTCTAGTCGATGAATATAGGCATAAAGCTTGAACACCATTGAAAATTCCCTAAACCGTCGACCATAAACAACCCCTAAAACTTAAACCATAAACCCAAAAATACTAAAACCCTAAACCCTGAGCCCACATACACCCTAACCAAGCATGTATCATACACTTATAGATCAAAATTTGAGATGCTTTCATTAAATTTGCGGTAACACTATTGTATTCCATGAATTTAAGCATAAATCTTGAACTCTATTGAAAATTCCCTAAACCCTAAACCCCTCAACCCATTGTCAAACCCTAACTAAGCATGTATCATGCACTTGTAAATGCAATTTTGAGATACTTCCATTAAATTACGGAAACGCCATTCTATTCCATGATTAAAAGCATAAAGATGCTTGAACATTATTGAAATTTTCTGAAACCATAAAACCCTAAACACTGAACCCCTAAACCCAAACCAAACAAGTATCATGCACTTTTAGATCAAATTTGAGATACATACACTAAAATGGGCAACGCCATTATATTCGACGAACATAAGAGCTTGAACATTATTGAAAATTACCTAAACCCTAATAAATAAACCCTAAACCCCTAAATACTAAAACCCCAATCCCTTCAACCCATAATTAAACCCTAACCAAGAAGGGTGTCATGCATTTATAGATCAAAATTTGAGATACTTTCATTAAATTGCGGTAACACGAGTATATTCCACAATTATAAGCATAAAGCTTGAATATTATTGAAAATTCCCTAAACCCCTAGACGATCATGACCGGGAAGGTGTATCATCCACTTTCTCTAGTGGTATGGTGTATTGTAAGATATAAGACAAGATAAAGATAAGATAAAAATTAGGGCATATTTGATTCATAGGAAAAAACATAGGAATAGGAAAAATATAGGTTTGCAATGTCATGACCACTCCAATCCTATAGGAATTCCTATGAACCAAATTTTGTTTGACTCCACCATAGGAAAAACAAAGGATTCTGAAAAATAGGTAGGAGTACATGTTTGATTTCCTATGAAATCTAGAAGCAATCCTTAGGAAAAATTCCTATTGGAATCTATCCTACAAATCAAATGACCATCATAGTAAAATTTTCCATATGATTTAATCCTACAAATTTACTATGTAAATCTTTTGAATCAAATAGGCCCTTACCACTACGAATGGCCTATCTTTTGAATAACCTTCCCCCCCAATGTTTGGGAAGCAAGTTTTTTCTCAAAGTCACACTTTTTAAAATTTGGCCAACTACATAGAAAAATGTGTTTAAGTTTATAATCCCTAATCAGTATTGTTAGATCTATTATGAAATATACGTTCATATAGTGCACATTAGATATTGTAGAGGTTGGTAATTTTTCTCTATAAATTTGATCAAATTTTGGATTTGTTGAATTTGACCAATAATTACTACTCCTATATGCGTTCTAATTTGGGACATATAGAGGGAGTAGTACTACAACAAAGAATATGTCTTGGAGTGGAGGGGGGACCGAAGATCAAGAGGACAACAGTGAGGAGGGGTTGAAGGCGGTGCGATATCAAAGCACTCCATGATGATGGGTTTTTGACATGAGGTACTAGCAGTACTATAACTTTTACAGCGTACAGACTCTACTACTAGAAGGAGTAATAAATTTGCAAAACAAATTTATTTTTTCTCTCACCATCCATCTCTCCTCGGTGACCCCGTGCACACCAGCCAACTGATCTCTCCCTTGTCCATAGCTAGGCGTTGCGCTGCGCATGTGTGCCTTGGTACAGCTGCACTGTGACTCTAGCATTCTCATTATCTGCGGTGCTATACACAGGAACGAACCACTTTGGGCTCTAGATGCAAATTTTAGTAGAATTCAAACTTTTCTGGTCTCGTTTGAAATCCATGAATGTTCATACATCATACACCACAATAGCTAATTTCTTCCCTATTTATTTTGAAAAGGGGCCAAATTTTGACTACAATAGGCTTTTATATCGAGATGTTGAATCTTACAAGACAGGAAGCTTAAAATGGTTTGAAACGCACATGACCTAGCTATAACACACTTGTAGTTCCACTCTTGAGATACTTTGAGCAAATTGCTGTAAAGCTAGATTATTCCATGGATATATAGCTACGCATCTTGAAAATTTATGAAACCTGGTAATATCAATTAAATAGACTACACTGGTGGCATTTTAGCCATATACTACCTTATAGTTGCTTCACAAAAAAACATTGTTGTCACTTTCATTAAATTGCGCTAACGCCATTGCATTCCACAAATATAAGCATAAAGCTTGAACATTA
Organism: Avena sativa; assembly: GCA_916181665.1. Lineage (NCBI taxonomy): Eukaryota > Viridiplantae > Streptophyta > Magnoliopsida > Poales > Poaceae > Avena > Avena sativa. The sequence continues at coordinate 145,762,479 of OV702280.1, forward strand.
TTGAAATTGCCCTAAAACCTAAACCTTAAACCCCTCAACCCTAAACCCTCAGCAAGCATGTATCATGCAATTCCAGATAAAAATTTGAGATCGATACGTTCATTAAATTGCGCCAACGCCATTCTTTTTTCACGAATATATCCAAACGACTCAAACATTAATGAAAATTCCCTAAACCCTAACTCTCTAAACCCTAAACCCTAAGCCCTATACCCCAAAACCCTAACCCTGACCAAGCAGGTATATATCATGCACTTATAAATCAAAAGTTGAGTTATAATTTCATTAAATTGTTGCTAAGTCATTCTATTCCACGAATATAAGCATAAAGCTCGAACTTCATTGAAAATTCCTAAAAACCTAAACCCCTAGCCCTAAAACCAGAAAAATAAACCCATAAAACCTAAACCCTAAAACCTTAAACACTAAACTCCTAAACCCTAACAAATTAAGCAGTTATCATGCACACTTATATATATCAAAGATAGAGATACTTTTATTAAATTGGGCAATGACATTCTATTCGACGAATATAACCATGAAGACAGATCATTGTTGAAAAATTCCTAAATCCTAAACACCACATAAAACCTAAACCCTAAACCCCTAAATACAAAAACACTAAACCCTTAACCCCTCAACCCATAATTAAACCTAACCAAACAGGTTTATCCTACAATTATATATATATATATATCCAAATTTGAGATACTTTCATTACATTGCGGTAACGCCATTCTCTTCCACGAATATAAGAATAAAGTTTCAACATTTTTGAAAAGTCCCTAAACCCTAAACCCCTAAACCCATAATTAAACCCTAACCAAGTAGGTATCATGCACTTATAGATCCAAATTTGAAATACTTTAATTAAATTGCATTAACGCCATTATGTTCCACACATATAAGCATAAAGTTTGAACATTATTGAAAATTTCGTAAACCCTAAACCCATAAACCCTAAACCCCTAAACGACCCTGACTAAGAAGCAGGTATATATATCATCCACTTATAGATAAACATTTGAGATATACTTTCATTAAATTATGCTAACACCATTCCATTCCATGAATCTAAGCATAAGCTTGAACATTATTGAAAATGCCCTAAAACCTAAACCTTTAACCATATAACCCTAGCTAAACCTTGACCAAGCAGGTATCATGCACTTATAGATCAAATTTTGAGATATTTCATTAAATTGCGCTAACATCATTCTAATTCACGAAATCTCGAACATTATTCAAAAATCCATAACGTACCCTTATCCCCTAATAAATCCTAAACCATAAGCCCCCGATATATACACCTAAAAACCCTAAACCCTCAACCCCTAACCCTAAGCTCAGACATATTATTGAAAAATTCCTAAACCATAACTACCCCTATAAAACCAAAACCCTAAACCATCCATACTATAAAACCCTAGTAAACCCTAAAACCTGAAACACTAAACGCCTACACTCTAAAACCCGAAACACAAAACCCCTAAACCTTGATCGAGCAGCTATCATGCACACTTATAGATCAAATTAATTTGTAGATACTTTTATTATTTAGGGTAACACCATTCTCTTCGACGAATATAGGCATAAAGCTTGAAAATTATTAAAAATTCCCTAAACCTCAACCCTAAACAACCCCTAAAACTTAAATCCTAAACCCATAAATAATACTAAAACCCTAACCCTCAACCCACATACACCCTAAACAAGCATGCATCATGCACTTATAGATCAAAACTGGAGATGCTTTCATTAAATTTCGGTAGTGCTATTATATTCCATGAATATAAGCATAAAGCTTGAACAATATTATTGAAAATTCCCTAAACCCATCAACCCATAAATAAACCCTAGCCAAGCAGGTATCATGCACTTATAGATTCAAATTTTAGATACTTTCATTAAATTACGGAACGCCATTCTATTCCACAATTAATAGGATAAAGCAGCTTGAACATTATTGAAAATTACAGAAACCATAAAACCCTAAACACTAAACCCCTAAACCCTCACCAAACAAGTATCATGCACTTTTAGATCAAAATTGAGATACTTGCATTAAATTGGGCATCACCATTACATTCACGAATACAAGCATAAAGCTTGAACATTGTTGAAAATTAGATAAACCCTAACAAATAAACCCTAAACCCATAAATACTAAAACCCTAAACCCTTCAGCCCATAATTAATCCCTAACCAAGTAGGGTATCATGAACTTATCGATTCAAATTTGAGATACTTTCATTAAATTGTGGTAACACCATTCTATTCCACGATTAAAAGCATAAAACAGCTTGAACATTATTGAAAATTCTGGAAACCATAAAACCCTAAACACTAATCCCCTAAAAACCGACCAAACAAGTATCATGCACATTTAGATCAACTTTGAGATACTTGCATTAAATTGGGAAACGCCATTATATTCGATAAATATAAGCATAAAGCTGAAAATTGTTGAAAATTACCTAAAACCTAATAAATAAACCCTAAACCCCTAAATACTAAAACCCCAAACCCTTCAACCCATAATTAAACCCTAACCAAGCAGGGTGTCATGCATTTGTAGATCGAAATTTAAGATACTTTCATTAAATTGCGGTAACACCATTATATTCCATAATTATAAGCATAAAGCTTGAACATTATTGAAAATTCCCTAAACCCCTAGAGAATCATGACCAGGCAGGTGTATCATCCACTTTCTCTAGTGGTATGGTGTATTGTAAGATATAAGACAAGATAAATATAAGATAAGAATTACTACCGTGAATGGCCGATCTTTTGAATAACTTTCCCTCCCAATGTTTGGGAAGCAAGTGAAAATTTCGAAATTGGAAAAGTTTGAATTTTTTTGCCGCCAAGGACCAAAGTGGTTTCCTTCCTATGTACTATTACTACTCAACAGAAAAAGAAAGAATTAGAGCCGCCATACCGAGGCACACGTGCGCAGCGCCACGCTGTGGACGAGGGAGAGATCAACCGGGCCGGTGCGCGAGGGGAGAGGGGTGGAGAGATGAGAAGCAGTGAAGGAGAGAGAAAACACACATTATTTTTTACGTGCATGGGTCCTAAAACTTACTACTAGTAGAGTGGAGTACACTGTAAGGCAGCAGGAGTACCTCGTGTCAGGAACCCATCATAATAATCTTTGCCCTCACATCGAACCTCCGTCAACTCCTCTTATCTCTTCGCTACTGCCCTCTTCCCCTGCCTATGTTTTATTCTCTCTACATGTACAACACGTGGACAGAGATGAGCATATGCCCAAGAAAATGAAATTGACATGGTTTAGTAATTGCTTTCTTGTCAATTTATTGCAAGAATTTAGCCAGTAAGATTGAATTGGTTCCTCCATTAAACATGTTACTCTGTGTGACAATTGGAACGATGTCATATTGAGCCATAACCTTTGAAGTTGCTTCACAACCAAAAACAATGTTGTCACTTGGAAAAATAAAATTGGATTTTCCATTTGTAAGCAAAGCTTGATTGCCCAAGATGCATCCAATGTAGGAGTACAAGACATGGACACGGTACCAGCAACTATGGCTATGCAGGTAAAAAAAGCAACTACGGCTGTGACCTTGGTCATGTTGTTTGAAAGACGGAAGATGTCTATCAACTCATTAAATGCTCGAAAGCGTACATGCGTCTGGGTCTATCTGACGGGGACAACATCCCCCAAGTGGGAGTGGGAGTAGCGTACCTTAAGCTTCAGCTTCAAATTTCGAGAGAGCCCTAGAATATCCTACCCATCCATTCAAACATCCAGCCCCAAACATACTTCACCTTTTTTAGAATGAATATTCCTCTTCTATCCCTGCTCTGGAAATAAGAACCCGAGGAGCAATGCAATAATAGAGGGATATAGGTGGTAAGTTTGCATTCCCCATGTGCATCAGCCCATCGACTTGGTTCCCTACCCTTCTTCAATAAGCGTATTTACCTACCCCCTCCGTCCTTACACTGATTTTATGGACCCATAGTGCAATTGCCCCGCTTGTCAGTGACCCGGAATTACGGGAAGTAGAGATTCCCATCGTTTGCACTTCAAAATTTGAACATTTTTCGCTAAACTGAGATAAACTCGTTAAACCCTAACCAAGCAGGGTATCATGCACTTATAGATAAAATTTGAGATACTTTCATTAAATTGGTAAACACCATTCTATTCGACGAATATAAGAATTAAGCTTGATCATTACTGAAATTTTCCTAAACGCTAAACAACCCCTAAAACATAAATCCTAAGGTCTCGTTTGATTTGCAGGATCCCTAGAACATAGGAATAGGAAAACCATAAGATTGGAGTGGCATGACCTCTTGAAACCTATAAGAATAGAAAATTACATGAATTTCGATCAAGTACGTCTTTTAATAGGTAAAGAAAAGGAATTCAAGCATGAGGTTAGGGTGAATGGAAATTTTCCTACAAAATAGAGAGAAAACGTATCCTTTGAAGGAATCACTACAGATTATAATTCTTTGAATCAAATGACCAACATTTGTATATTTTCTAAGGGACAAAATCCTTCACAAATCCTTTGAAATTCCTTTGAATCAAACAAGCCCTAAACCCCTAAATACTAAACCCTAAACCCTCAACCCATAATGAAACCCTAACCAAGTAGGTATCATGCACTTACAGATCCAAATTTGAGATACTTTTAGTGAATTGCGGTAACGCCATTCTATTCCACAGATATAACCATAAAGTTTGAACATTATTGAAAAATCCTGAAACCCTAAACACTAAACCCCTAAATCCTAACAACCTACACCCTAAACCCTAAACATTACCCCATATAACGTGACCAAGAAGGTATCATGCACTTATAGATCAAATTCGAGATACTTTTATTAATATAAATTTGGTAATGCCATTCTATTTGACGAATATAAGCATAAAGCTTGAACATTATTGAAAAATCCAAAAACCCAAAACCCTAAACAACCCCTAAAACCTAAACCCTAAACCCCTAAATACTAAACCGTAAACCCTAAACCCTCGAACCATAATTAAATCCTAACCAAGCAGGGTATCATGACATTATAGATCCAAATTTGAAATGCTTTAGGGGATAATGAGTCGATTAGTCGATTAGAGTACTAATCCTCGAAGATTCCAAAGCGTTTAACGAGAGCAGATTCTCGTGGATGATGTAGTCGTTCACTTGCTGATCTCAAGATCGCAAAGACGATCCTTCTAGCGCAGTGTTCCGGCAGTTCTTCCGCAGTCGGTCACATGTCCAGTACTCGATGAATACCTTCATCTCCCTTGTTCCAGCAGGCAGCGGAGGTTGTAGTTCTCTCCTCGTGATTCCGGCAGCACGATGGCGTGGTGTCGGAGTTAGAGGGGAAATCCTGCAGGGCTTCTCCTTAAGCCATAGTGGGTTATGGCGGAGTATTAGGGTTCCCCGGCATCTAGGATTTAGAAGACGGAGAGGAGGAGGTGGGGGTCGACGGCAGCGCGGCGACGGCGGCTGGTGGTGGCGGCTTGGGGGGCTTGGGTTTGTTGCGGTCTTGGGGGCACCCCCTCCCCTCTATTTATGAGAGGGGGGAATCTAGGGGAGGGGAGTTTGAATCCTTCCCCAACTCCCTCTCCTACTAGTTCCTCTCCTCCCTCAACCAGGAAACATTCTCCTAGTTGACTTTTCAAACTTGCATTTTGACTTTCAAATTATGCGTTTAATTTCTTTCTTTCAAATGCACAGCCAAGTGACCTAGGACATGATGCAATCATTCCACTTAGTCATGTCACATTCATGTACCCTTCTCGTTATGGTCCGATGAACCTTCTAGACCCTTCTAGATCATTCTAGAGAAAACACCGGAATCATTCCCGAACTCTGGAATTGGACTTTCCTTATATGAATCTTATTCTCTGGACCATTCCGGATCTCCTCGTGATATCCTAGATCCCATCCAAGACTCTGAACAACATTCGGTCTTCCTACTCACATTCCATATCTACTAAAGAACATCGAATCCTTAAGTGTGTCTCCCTACGGTTCGTGAATTATGCAGACATGACCGAGACTCTTCTCCGATCAATAACCAATAGAGGAATCTGGAAATTCATATGGTTCCCACATATTTCTAAGATTACTTTGTGATCAAATGAACCATTTACATACGATACCAATTTCCTTTTGTCTCGCGATATTTTACTTATCCGAGGTCTGATTGTCGGTATCTCTCCATACGTAGTTCAACCTCGTTACCGATAAGTACTCTTTACTCGTTCTTGTGATATGTGATCCCTTGTGAGCCAGTCACATGCTTGCAAGCTAACTGGATGATATTCCTCTGAGAGGGCCCAGAGTATATCTATCTGTCATATGGATGGATAAATCCCAATCTTGATCCATGTGCCTCAACACATACTTTCCAAATACTCAATGCCACCTTTATAACCACCCAGTTATGAAGTGGTGTTTGATGTCATCAAAGCACCCATCTGGTGATGGTGATTAGCATGATCTCATGGTCGAAGGAATCAGGTTACTATGTATCAGAAAGCTTATAGCAAACGAACTAATGAAATGACTGGATCGTTATGCTACACTTATCTATAGGAGTATGTCCATCACACCATTCTCCTATTGATATGATCTTGTTGTTAATAACATATCAATCTTCATGATCAGGAAACCATGATCATCTATCAATCAACAAGCTAGTATTATAAAGAGGCTTTACTAGGGACTCTAATAAGTTTATAGATCACACAAGTATTAATGTTTCCGGTTAAGACTATTATAGCATGAATGTAAACATTTATCATAAACACAAAGATATAATGATAACTACTTTTATTATTGCCTCTAGGGCATATCTCCAACAGTTTCCCACTTGTACTAGAGTCAACTAATCTAGATTACATGGTAATATATCGAACACCCATGGCGGTTTGGTGTTGGTCATGTTTTTCCCTTGGGAGAGGTTTAGTCAGCGAATCCGCCACATTCAGATTTGTGTGTACTTTGCAAATCTTTATGTCACCATCTTGGACATTCTCTCGAATAGCGTGAAAACGCAACTTGATATGCTTCAGCTTCTTGTGTGACCTTGGTTCTTACGCATTGGCTATGGAGCCCATGTTATCATAGTAGATAGACATTGGGTCCAGCGCACTAGGAACCACACCGAGCTCTGTAATGAACTCCTTCATTCATATCGCCTCTTGTGAAGCCTCCGACGCAGCTATGTATTCCGATTCAGTTGAAGATCTCGCCACAATGCTTTGTTTTGCATCCTCCAGCTCACTGTTGCACCATTCAAAGTAAATATGTATCTAGATTGAGATTTAGAATCATCCGGATCAATGTTCCAACAAGCATCGGTTCAACCATTAATAACGAGATATTCATCACCTCCATAAGAAAGAACCATATACTTAGTTCTTCTCAAGTACTTAAGGCTGTTTTTGACCACTGTCCAATGATCCACCCTTGGATCACTTAGATATCTTCTAGTTAAACTAATATCATATGAAATGTCGGGTCTAGTACATAGCATGGCATACATGATAGATCCTATGGCTGAGGCATAGGGAGTCTTACTCATTCTCTCTCTATCTTCTACCATAGCAGGACTCTGAGTTTTACTCAAGGTCGTATTGGACAACATGGGCAAGAACCCTTTCTTGCTATCTTCCATTCCAAACCTCTTTAGAACTTTGTCAAAATATGTACTCTGTGAAAATGATATTAGGCATCGTGATCTATCTCTATAAATCTTTATGCCTAATATGTAAGCATCTTCACCAAGATCCTTCATTGAAAAACTATTATTCAAATAATCTTTGACACCTTTAAGAAGGTCTATATCATTCCCAATCAACAATATGTCGTCCACATACAGTACTAGGAATGCTATAGAGCTCCCACTCACTTTCTTGTAAATACAAGCTTCTGTATAAGTTTGTATAAAACCAAAACTTTTGATTACCTTATCAAAACGTTGATTCCAACTTTGGGATGCTTGCTTCAATCCATAAATGGATCGTTGAAGTTTGCATACCTTGTTAGCATCTTTAGGATCGATAAAACCTTTGGGTTGTACCATATACAACTCTTCATCAATGTCTCCATTGAAGAACGCTGTTTTGACATCCATCTGCCATATCTCATAATCATAATATGCAGCGACTGATAACAAAATCCTTACAGACTTTAGTTTCGCTACCAGTGAGAAAGTCTCATCGTAGTCAATTCCTTGAATTTGTCAAAAACCTTTTGCAACAAATCGAGCTTTATAGATGGTTACGTTACCATCAGCATATGTTTTCTTCTTGAAAATCCATTTGTTCTCGACAGCCTTCTGGCCATCTGGTAAGTCCACCAAAGTCCATACATGGTTTTCGTACATGGATCCAATGTCGGATTTCATGGCTTCTTGCCATTTATTGGAATCTGGGCTCATCATTGCTTCCTTATACGTCGCAGGGTCGTCGGTGTCATCCACCAACATGACACTCATAACGGGATCATACCAATCAGGAGTGGTACGAGTTCCCGTTGACCTACGAGGTTCCGTAGTAACTTCAACCAAAGTTTCATGATCTTTATCATTAGCTTCGTCTCCTATTGATGTAGGCGTCACATGAACTTCTTCCGGTGCTACGCTACTCTCAAATCTGAGAGAAGGTTCGACAACCTCGTTGATTTCTACTTTCCTTCGTATCTATGATAGAAGGTATACCCAATAGTTTCCTTCGGTATCCTATGAAGACGCATTTTTTTGCTTTGGGTTCAAGCTTGCCGGGCTGTAACTTCTTTACATAAGCTTCACAACCCCAAACTTTAAGGAACGATAATTTAGGTTTCTTCCCAAACCATAATTCATACGGTGTCGTTTCAACGAATTTAGATGGTGCCCCATTTAAAGTGAATGCAGCTATTTCTAATGCATAACCCCAAAATGATAAAGGTAAATCTGTAAGTGACATCATATAATGAACCATATCTAAGAGAGTTCGATTATGACGTTCGGACACACCATTACATTGTGGTGTTCCCGGCGGTGTCAATTGTGAAATTATGCCACATTTCTTTAAATGATCGCCAAACTCGTAAATTAGATATTCACCTCCACGATCAGATCATAGAAACTTAATCTTCTTGTTACGTTGATTCTCCACTTCACTTTGAAAGTCCTTAAACTTTTCAAAAGTTTTGGACTTATGTTTCATGAAATAGATATACCCATATGTACTCAAGTCATCCATGAAAGTAAGAACATAACGATAACCTCCGCACGATGCTACACTCATCGGGCCACACACATCAGTATGTATGATTTCCAACAAGTCCGTAGCTCGCTCCATCATACCAGAAAATGGAGTCTTGGTCATTTTACCCATCAGACATGCTTCACATCTTTCAAGTGATTCGAAATCAAGTGATTCAAGAAGTCCATCAGAATGGAGTTTCTTCATACGCTTCACTCTGATGTGACCAAGATGATAATGCCACATATAGGTCGAGTTATCTCTTCATTTCAAATGCTTAGCTTCAATGTTATTAACATGTGTATTACTTCAATTGATATTCAACAATAATAGACCATCTATCAAAGGTGCATGTGCATAAAACATATTACTCATATAAATCGAAAAACCATTATTCTCGGACTTAAACAAGTAACCGTCTCGCAATAAACATGATCTGGATATGATGTTCATGCTTAACGCAGGCACCAAATAACAATTATTTAAGTATAAAACTAATCCTGATGGTAGATGAAGAGGTAGCGTGTCGACCGCAATCACATCGACCTTTGATCCATTTCCAATGTGCATCATCACCTCATTCTTCGCTAGTTTCCTTCATTTCTACAACACCTGTTTCGAGTACAAATATGAGCAACTGAACCAGTATCAAATACCTAGGCACTACTACGACTACTAGTAAGATACACATCAATAACATGTATATCGGATACACCTTTCTTCTTGATGTTGCCGTTCTTCAGATCCGCCAAGTACTTAGGGAAATTCCGCTTCCCGTGACCTTCTCCCTTGCAGTAAAAGCACTCAGTATCAGGCTTAGGCCCAACCTTGGTCTTCTTCATCGGCGCGATAGCTTTCTTACCGCCCTTCTTGAAGTTTCCCTTTTTCTTAGGCTTGCCTTGTTTCTTGAAATTGGTGGTCTTATTGACCATCAACACTTGGTGCTCTTTCTTGATCTCCACTTCCACAGACTTCAACATAGAGAAGAGTTCTGGCAATGACTTATCCATGCGCTGCATGTTGTAGTTCATCACAAAGTTCTTGTAACTTGGTGGTAGTGATTGGAGGACACGGTGAATCCCCAACGCATTAGGAATTATTATGCCCAAGATCTTAAGCACATGCTCACTGACGGAGCTTCCCTCCTCCATCTTGCAGTTAAATAACTTTTCAGAATCTTCATAACTCTCAACTGCTGCATGAGCCTCAAATATCATTTTGAGTTCACAGACAATATCATGTGGGTCAAAGTTCTCAAACCTCTTTTGAAGCTCCGATTCCAAACCATACAAGATAGCACACTAAACCATGGAGTACTGATTCTTCCGAGTATGGAAAACATTTTTGTCATCATCGGTAGCATCTTCTGCAGGTGGGTCACCTAGCAGTGCATCCAGCACATAGGTCAACTGACCAGCATTGAGTACACTCCTCAAATTGCGGAACCAATCCGCGAAGTTGCTTCCATTGTTTTTCAACTTTTCTTTCTCTAAGAACGCATTAAAATTGATGGTAGGGGCCGCCATTGATCTACAACTTATTTGCAATAGTTTAGACAAAGTTTATGACAAATTTGAGTTCTAATTAATAGTTAAATTAACCTAGGTGAACTCCCACTCAAAACAACATCCCTCACATTTTTTTAGTGATCACATGAACCAAATCCACTACATCAAAATTGATCATCATGAGAGATGATGTAGTTTCAAAGGCGAACAATCAACATGTTCATCATATCTACTATATGACTCATGCTTTACCTTTCGGTGATCCGTGTTCCGAGACCATGTCTGTACATGCTAGGCTCGTCAAGATCAAACCTTAGTTTCTGCATGAGCAAATCTGGCTTGCTCCCGTTGTATACACTCGCAGAATGTAACTCATCGGATCATCACGTGGTGCTTCGAAACAACGAGTCTTGGCAATGGTGCCTACTAAGGACGAACACTTTATAACTTGATATTTTTGTGAGAGGGATCATCTTATAATGCTACCATCGTGAACTAAGCAATACAAGATGCTTAAAAGGATTAACATCACATGCAATTCAAAATATGTGATATGATATGGCCTTTCTTCTTGTGCCTCTGATCTCCATATTTAAGCACGAACATGATTTCAATCATCATCGGTGTGGCGTCAAGGTCAATGGCACCGCTCCAAGGTTGTCGTCAACCAGTATCAACTATTACAACTACTTTGAATAATAGACGCGCAGGCCTTAACGAAATTAAAACACAACCATAAGGCTCCTGCCGGTTGCCAACTTACAGTAAGGAACATTGCATACATCATATATAATCACAATCATGGCCATATCACATCACATCACACCCCTGCAAAACAAAGTTAGAAGCCTCTAATTTTCTTTGCATATTTTACGTGGTTTGGGGCTTTCAATAAGTACCGTTCTAACTTACAAACAAGAACCATAATGTTGATGCTTGAACTATCAAGTGCCCGTTGTAAATTGAATATTTACTATGACAGGAGAGACAGACACCCGCAAAGCCACTTATGCAATACAAGTTGCATGTTGAGCATGGAGCAAGTCTCATGAACGATGTCATGTAAGCCCGGGCCTCTTCATCGCACCATACCGCAAGATGCAAAGTACACAAAAAGAAATTGATAATAAAAGCACCATCACCCACAATGACCATTGTGTTCTACTTGTGCAACAGATCTATATATAGACACGACTCTGACACCACTGAAGGGGTTCGTAGCATGGAAAAAATTCTACCGCATGAACACGCACAAGCCAAGATCTATCTATTAGATTGTAGCAACGAGTCGATTAGAGTACTCACCATCGAAGATTCCAAAGCAGTTAACAAGAGCATATTCTCGTGGGTGATGTAGTCGTTCACTTGCCGATCTCAAGGTCGTGAAGACGATCCTTCCGGCGCCGCGTTCCGGTAGCGCTTCCGTAGTCAGTCACACGTTCGGTACTCGATAAAGACCTTCCTCTCGCTTGTTCCAGCAGGCAGCGGAGGTTGTAGTTCTATCCTCGTGATTCCGGCAGCACGACGGCGTGGTGTCGGAGTTAGAAGGGAAATCCCGCAGGGCTTTGCCTTAAGCCGAAGCGAGTTATGGTGGAGTATTAGTGTTCCCCGACGTCTAGGGTTTAGAAGCCAGAGAGGAGGAGGTGGGGGTCGACGACGGCGGCTTGGGGGGCTTGGGTTTGTTGTGGTCTTGGGGGTACCCGCTCCCCTCTATTTATGAGAGGGAGGGCCAACTAGGGGAGGGGAGGTTGAATCCTTCCCCAACCCCCTCTCCTACTAGACGCGTGGTGGAGGGAGAGGAGGTTTCCTCTCCTCCCTCCACCAGGAAACATTGTCCTAGTTTGACTTTTCAAACTTGCCTTTTGACTTTCAAATTAGGAGTTTAATTTCTTTCTTTCAAATGCCCAGCCAAGTGACTGAAACATGATGCAATCATTCCACTTAGTCATGACACATTCAGGTACCCTTCCCCTTCCGGTCCGGTGAACCTTCTAGACCCTTCTAGATCATTCCGGTGAAAACACCGGAATCATTCCCGAACATTGGAATTGACCATCCGAGACTCTGAAGAACATTTGGTCTTATACTCACATTCCATATCTACTAAAATACATTGAATACTTAAGTGTGTCTCCCTACGGTCCGTGAATTATGCAGACATGACCGAGACTCTTCTCCGATCAATAACCAATAGAGGAATCTGGAAATTCATATGGTTCCCACATATTTCTGCGATTACTTTGCGACCGAATGAACCATTTACATATGATACCAATTTACTTTTGTCTCGCGATATTTTACTTATCCGAGGTCTGATTGTCAGTATCTCTCCATACCTAGTTCAACCTCGTTACCGATAAGTACTCTTTACTCGTTCTTTTGATGTGTGATCCCTTGTGAGCCAGTCACATGCTTGCAAGCTAATTGGATGACATTCCACCGAGAGGGCCCAGAGTATATCTATCCGTCATATGGATGGACAGATCCCACTCTTGATCCATGTGCCTCAACACATACTTTCTGAATACTCAATGCCACCTTTATAACCACCCGGTTACGAAGTGGTGTTTGATGTCATCAAAGCATCCACCCGGTGATGGTGATTTGCATGATCTCATGGTCGAAGGAATCAGGTTACTATGTATCAGAAAGCTTACAGCAAACGAACTAATGAAATGACTTGATATTTATGCTACGCTTATCTATAGGAGTATGTCCATCACACCATTCTCCTAATGATATAATCTTGTTGTTAATAACATTTCAATGTTCATGATCAGGAAACCATGATCATTTATCAACCAACAAGCTAGTATTATAAAGAGGCTTTACTAGGGACTCTAATAAGTTTACAAATCACACAAGTATTAATGTTTCCGGTTAATACTATTATAGCATGAATGTAAACATTTATCATAAACAAAAAGAAATAATAATAACTACTTTTCTTATTTCCTCTAGGGTATATCTCCAACAATATATACCCCTAAAAACCCTAAACCCTCAACCCCTAACCCTAAGCTCAGACATATTGTTGAAAAATTCCTAAACCCTAAACCCTAAACTACCCCTAAAAAACCAAAATCCTAAACCATCAATACTTATAAAGCCCTAGTAAAAACTAAAACCCAAAACACTAAACCCCTACACCCTAAAACCAGAAACACAAAACCACTAAACCTTGATTGATCAGCTATTATTCAAACTTATAGATCAAACTAATTTTTTGATACTTTTATAAATTAGGTTAACACTATTCTAGTCGATCAATATAGGCATAAAGCTTGAACATCATTGAAAATTCCCTAAACTCTCGACCATAAACAACCCCTAAAACTTAATCCATAAACCCATAAATAATAAAACCCTAAAATCTCAACCCACATACACCCTAACCAAGCATGTATCATGCACTTATAGATCAAAATTTGAGATGCTTTCATTGAATTTGCGGTAACGCTGTTATATTCCATGAATATAAGCATAAAGCTTGAACATTATTGAAAATTCCCTAAACCCTAAACCCTAAACCCCTCAACCCATAGTCAAACCCTAACTAAGCATGTATCATGCACTTATAGATTCAATTTTGAGATACTTCCATTAAATTATGGTAACGCCATTCTATTCCACGATTAAAAGCATAAAGCAGCTTGAACATTATTGAAATTTCCCGAAACCATAAAACCCTAAACCCTAAACCCCTAAACCCTAAATAAACAAGTATCATGCACTTTTAGAACAAATTTGAGATATTTACATTAAATTGGGAAACGCCATTATATTCGACGAATATAAGCATAAAGCTTGAACATTATTGAAAATTACCTAAACCCTAATAACTAAACCCTAAACCCCTAAATACTAAAACCCTTCAACCCATAATTAAACCCTAACCATTCAGGGCATCATCCACTTATAGATCCAAATTTGAGATACTTTCATTAAATTGCGGTAACGCCATTATATTCCACAATTATAAGCATAAAGCTTGAACTTTATTGAAAAATCCCTAAACCCCTGGACGATCATGACCAGGCAGGTGTATCATCCACTTGCTCTAGTGGTATGGTGTATTATAAGATATAAGACAAGATAAATATATGATAAGAATTAGGGCATATTTTATTCGTAGGATAAAAACGTAGGAATAGGAAAAATGTAGGATTGCAATGTCATGACCACTCCAATCATACAAGAATTCCTACGAACCAAAGTTCGTTTGACTCCACCGTAGGAAAAACAAAGGATTATGAAAAAGAGGTAGGAATGCATGTTTTATTTTCTATGAAATCTAGCAGTAATCCTTAGGAAAAATTCCTACGCGAATTAATCCTACAAATCAAATGACCATCGTAGTAAAATTTCCTATAGGATTTAATCCTACAAATTTCTTATGCAAATCCTTTGAATTAAAGAGGCCCTTACTACTGCGAATGGCCGATCTTTTGAATAACCTTCCCTCCCGATGTTTGCGAAGAAAGTTTTTGCTCAAAGTCACACTTTTTAAAATTTGGCCAATTACATAGAAAAATGTGTTTAAGTTGATAATCCCTAATTAATATTGTTAGAACTATAATGAAATATACGTTCATATGGTGCGCATTAGATATTATAGACATTGGTAATTTTTCTCTATAAATTTGATCAAATTTTGGATTTGTTGACTTTGAAAAATAATTACTCCTATATGCATTCTAGTTTGGGATATATAGAGGGAGTAGTACTACAACAAATAATATGTCTCGAAGTGGAGGGGGAAACTGAAGAGCAAGAGGGCAGCAGCGAGGAGGAGTTGAAGGCAGTGCGATATCAGAGCACTCCATGATGATAGGTTTCTGATATGAGGTACTAGTAGTACTGTATATTTAGAACATACATATTCTACTACTAGGAGTAATAAATTTGCAATTTTTTTTGTTTTTCTCTCACCATCCATCTCTCCTCGGCCACCCCACGTGCATCGGCCGGCTGATCTCTCCCTCATCCACAACTAGGTGTTGCGCTACGCATGTGTGCCTTGGTACGGCTGCACTGTGACTCTTGCGTGCTAGTCATCTATGGTGTTGTACACAAGAAGGAACCACTTTGGGCCCTGGGGGAAAATTTCTGTAGAATTCAAACTTTTCTGGTCTCGTCTGAAATCCATGAATGTTCATACATCTGTAACATCACTAAAATCATGTTTCAAACTCATGCATATCATCCATGCATCCATGATCATATGAATTTCATTTCAAACAAATCATTTCAAAACAGAAGCATATATGCTTATTATTTCATGTAAGTTTGCTCTATGCTGACTGGTGGGACCACGTTGGGCTGGGTCGTGCGT
The DNA here is from genome assembly GCA_916181665.1 of Avena sativa. NCBI lineage: Eukaryota > Viridiplantae > Streptophyta > Magnoliopsida > Poales > Poaceae > Avena > Avena sativa. Next base: position 145,778,569 of record OV702280.1, read on the forward strand.
TGAGCGTTACGTTATGTGGCCTCGGCCATTACATGGCAACGGGTGGGGCTGTGTTAGGGCGGTTCCTGCCGTGGCCAATACGTGCTGACGGTGGGGGCTAGGACACACGTTAGACCCGTCATCCATCTCTCGCTAACTTGTGGGCCCCTTTTTTCCTGATTGGGTTGCCGGTGCAGGCAATGACAAATGGGGTCGTTATGTGGGGCCATCGAAGCCAATGAATGATGGGGCCGTCATGTGGGGCCGTCAAAGCCAATGACCGATGGGGCCGTGATGTGGGGCTGGTGGGGGGATTTGCATATTTGCCACATTTTACGTTGCAAGTTGCATATTTGCTATTTTGTGTGTCACTGACATGTGGTGGTCATGAGGAAAATATGCAAATTTCAAAGAAAAGGTTCGTTCTGTGGGGCCATCAAAGCCAATGAATGATGGGGCCATCATGTGGGGCCGTTGAAGCCAATGATCGATGGGGCCATGATGTGGGGCTGGAGGGGGGATTTGCATATTTGCCATGTTTTACGTTGCAACTTGCATATTTTTCATTTTGTGTTTCACTGTCATGTGGTGGTCATGTGGCAAATATGCAAATTTCAAAGAAAAGGTTCGTTCTGTGGGACCATCGAAGCCAATGAATGATGTGGCCGTCATGTGGGGCCGTCGAAGCCAATGACCGATGGGGCCGTGATGCGGGGCTGGAGGGGGATTTGCATATTTGCCATGTTTTATATTGCAACTTGCATATTTGCCATTTTGTGTGTCACTGACATGTGGTGGCCATGTGGCAAATATGCAAATTTCAAAGAAAAAGTTCATTCTATGGGGCCATCGAAGCCAATGAACGATGGGCCATCATGTGGGGCTGTCGAAGCCAATGACCGATGGGGCCATGATGTGGGGCTGGAGGGGGATTTGCATATTTTCCACATTTAGATTGCAACTTGCATATTTGCCATTTTTTGTGTCAGTGACATGTGGTGGCCATGTGGCAAATATGCAAATTTCAAAGAAAAAGATTGGAAGATATGCAAAATTGGCAAATATGCAAAAATCCCAGAGCAGCTACTCCCCCAAACATTGACATGTGGGGTTGTGTATGACACACGTGAGGTCGGCTCTCTCTCTCTCATCTGTTCCCAGCCCCCAGCCCCGAGCAGTTCCTACTCCACCGGCATACAGAGCATCTATCGTCGGCGAGTCGGTGGCTCCGTCCTATGGTGGCGTCGGATGGACTACCGCGCTGCACCTCAACCATGGCTCCACCACCTATTTCTTCCACATGCATTATACGTTGAGGCAGTACCGACCGCAGGCAGGTCCACCGCCCACGACAACCGGGATTTTGTTCTGCCGCCATAGATCGACGCACGGTCGCAACAATTACTAGTAGTGCTTGGTAATACCTTCGCTCCTTCTCCGCCCACCCTAATCGATTCGGTTCCCGTAATTTCCTCGATATTGCATGGGTAAATTTGTCTTCAATGTCTGGTCGTAGCGGGTACACCGACAAGGTTGGGGATTCGATCATGTCATGGCCACATTCTCCTTCTCCTACCATGTTGGAAGTGCAGGTAGCTCCTTCTCTTTGTACTACCATTGAATTTGAAGTGCCGCCATGGCCTGTCAGACTGATTTTAATTGGGTTTGTTTTGGGATTGTTACAGTGTTCTATGCAGGCCGATGATCCATGGTACATTGCATACCAAGATGAATCAACCCAGTGGTATAGCCAGAGGATGGATTTGGAGGAGATGGTTGCCAAATTAGGTGATGAATTGGCCCGTAAAAACCTATTGATATTAGAGCTGAAGTGTATTGTCGAGGAAGAAAAGAAGAACTCAGAGATTATTCACAAAGAGATGTTGACACTTGAGGCTGATCTTGCCGTATCTGATCAAGTGGTAGAAAATCTAAAACATGAACTTCAAGTGAAGGGGGAGGAGAATAGTAAATTCATGTGGACAGTTTTAGTTGTTGTCATCCCCGTCCTAACAGTTACACTATGCGGTTGTGGTAAAGGTGGCACGTGTAATGATTAGTTGAATTGATAGCTAATTTAGAGAGTAGAATTGTTATTTAATGGATGGTTGTGAGTTCCTGCTAATTTATTCACTTAAGTCCCAAAGTTGTCAAGAGAATGCATTGCAGGGTCCGAGTGGCTTGCCATTGGATCTAGCCGCCCATAGTTGGCGTGCCAAATGCCTAGAGGGTCATGTTTGGGGCCCTATCAGTTGCGCATTCTTCTTCTCCAGAGAGGCGATCTGTCAAAGAAAGACCTACTACCTCCGATCCAAATTAGTTGACTCAAATTCATCAAGATACAAATGAATCTAATACTAATTCATGTCTAGATACAATCAAATTTAAACAAATCTAAATCAACTAATTTGGGTCAGAGGGCATACTACTTACAAATCAGTTTTAGAGCATATCCCTCCAATCCATATTACTACTTGTCACCGAAATGGATGTATCTAGACATGTTTTAGTGCTAGATACATCCATTTCAACAACAAGTAGTATGAATCAGAGGGAGTATCAATTTTGATTCAGATGATACATATTTCGATCAAATTTTCACAAGCCCACCGGAGATTGTCAAAGCATACTCCCTACAACCCATATTAGCACTAAAACTTGACTAGATATGTTCATATCTAGATGAATCTAAGTCAACTAATATGGGCTCAAATTTGTCACAATACAAAGTGGACGGTGATCCGCCCTCCCTGCCGCATCCATCGACCACGAGGTAAATCCGGCCTTCACCGTTAAACTGCACCTCGATGTGCCAGCCATAGCCTGCCTCCCATGGCATCAGTTCATGAGGGCTTGATCCACACCGTCACGGTGATGTTGTGGATGATGGCTTCAATCGTCTTTGCATCGATGACCACTGTCGGCACCGCCACCGCCTCGATGTCTTTCACAAGCAACGGATCTGAGGAGGTGAACAGGAGTGAGACGGACAGAGACAGAAATTTCAGACGCTTAGATCCTCACCGTCGCACGCTGTTCCAGCCGCCACGCTTGGATCCGCGCCGCCGCAAGCCGTTCCGACCCCCACACTTAGGTCTACGCCGCAGCATGCCATTCCGACCGCCAGGCTTAGATCCGCGCTGCCGCACGCTGTTTCGTCCCCATGCATAGGTCCGTGGCGGCGCATGCCGTTCAGACCGCCAAGCTTAGTTCTTCGCCACCGCACGCCGTTCGTACTTCCACGCTTAGAACCACGCCGCCTCACGCCATTCGGACTGCCGCACCGATGTACGTCGATATGAGGGGAGGAAGATGCGGCTGGTATACATGCGACAGGGAAAGGGAGGGAGAGACATCCAGCCTGTCGGGCTCTCCTCTGTGTACAGGGTAGGTGCACCCATCGGGAGAGAGAGAGAGACCTCCAGCCCGTCAGATCATGATGTATCCGATGGTGGTTGGCCAAGATCCGTGTGACATACATCTCGACCAATCAGAGCGTAGCCAAACTAATGCGTCTTGTATACATGGTGCAGGGAAAGAGAGGGAGAGAAATCTAGCCTGTCAGGCTCTCCTCTCCGTACAAGTTAGGTGCGCCCATCAGGAGAGAGCGAGACCTCCAGCCCATCAGATCATGATGTATCCAACGGTGGTTGGCCAAGATCCATGTGGCATAAATCTCGACCAATCAGAGCGCAATAGCCAAACTGAGAGCAAGTTGAGCTGTTGTGAGGGTTTGAGTCAGGAGAGAGGGGAAAAGTGAGGAAAAATTTAGAGGGAGGGGAAATTTGAGTAGAGCTAAGGAAAACAAGGGCACTCAGATAAAAAATGAGTAAGGGAAATTCAAGCTTTTGGCATAAAAATGGAAAATGTGTTATTTGAAATAAATAATTCATCTTGGCCGACATTATATTGTTTGCAACTCAAAGATACACAAGTGTTCCAAATTTGGCCTCATTTAGACAAAGTATGTTTTGGGATGGGTTATTTTGGAGGTCAACGGGGTAGAAAGCCATGCATCTTCATAGTTAGTAGCTCATTCCAAGAAGGGTTTAAGAAGTGGTTAAGGGGATAAGTCCATTTCTCTTTATTTCATTTTCCTTTATTACTCATGCTAGGTTGCAGGCAACATAACAAGACTCCATTTGAAGGTTGCACTATGTTTTGACTTCTTTTGAATTAAATAACCCTAATACCATTTTTTGAATTTAATCACTTAGAAAAAGAAAAATGTGGCTGATTACAAGTTAATCCAAAATTTCCAATTTCAAATGGTAAATCAATCCAAGGTACGCAAGTGTGCCAAATTTTGGATCAATTGGACAATGTTTAAGCCATGAACTAGCTAAACCCCATGTGTTGACCACATGTCGAGGGCAAAACTAAGCAGTGCTAAGCAACTAGGTGCATGACCATAGAAACTTGCAATAACACATACATTATGGGATTATCCAACATACAAACTTGGGAGCATCACACTAGTTCAAATTCAATACAAACATTGATAGTAGTTCAAATTTATCATACAAATTCAAATTAATAATTCAAATCCATTTTTTCTTGCTCTAGTGTTTTTTTGTTGGGTTCACCACCTTGCTCCTGGTGATCCTAGCTGGAATATTCTTGGAGTCCACCATCAGCTTCTTCCGTTTGTTCCCTTTGTTCTTTTTCTTTGCATCCAATGAATCAAGTGCTTCAGTCTGTCGTACAGTTGGTTCAATCACGTTTCGATCATCTGGTTCATACGGTTCAAAAAGCTTTGCCTCCATTTCCTCAATATCCGCTAGTGTAATTCCTTTATGCTTGAACTCTGCTTCAATCTCCGACGCAGTTGATATAATCTCCTCTCGGTCGACTGGTTCAATCTCCCCTGCATTTGGTTCAATATCCTCTGCATTTGGTTCAATCTCCTCTAGATCCATTGGTTCAATCTCCTCTTGATCGAATGGTTCAATCTCCCCTGCATTTGGTTCAATCTCCTCTAGATCCATTGGTTCAATCTCCTCTCGATCGATTGGTTCAATCTCCCCTGCATTTGGTTCAATATCCTCTGCATTCGTTTCAATCTCTCCTACATTTGGTTCAACCTGCTCTGCATTTGGTTCAATTTTCTCTCGTTCTGTTGGTTCAATCTGTAATGTATCCATTGCTTCATTCTCCTCTCGTTCAAACACCTCATTCTCATATGCATTTGTTGCTCCCGCCTGATCATCCATTCCATAAGCTGAGTCCACTGCATTTTTACAAAGCCTAGAAATATTCCCTAGCATCCCACAACGTTTGCTCTTACGCGTCGAGGTGGTGCACCACCCTCTGCACTAGCTCTTATCCTACTCTTCCTTGGCCTACCTGCTGGTCTAGTAAAACTAGAGGGTATAGCTTGAAGCCTGGATCCACTTACATCCATCGGTATTTTCCCAACAAGGATGGAACATTCTGAGCATATGCTGCCCTAAATTTGGCAATGGAGAAATACTCTGACACGTACTGATCAACTTCACCCTCTTAACCTCCTAGAACACCCATGAAAAACAATGCATGTATGGAGGGTTTCCCACGGAGCTGCCATTGCCTGCAATGGCATGTCCTATCAACAAAACTCACTGGATTGCCAATCTTTACTATCAGTGTACATTACCTTAGCCTCCATTCCTCTTCTAATGTATTTCATCTTCAATTGTTTTGTCCTAGCATGCAAATGCTTAATCAAAGATGGGAGGATGAGATGGCATCATATATTGTTGATGGAATTCTTTGACGCAAATCGATCTTTATCATGATCATCTGCCTAATCTTATCAAATATTTTCTATAGCATAAGCCCTTTCAATGACTTGACCTTTGCATTGAAACTCTCTGCAAGGTTACTTGTTACATAGTCTGCCTTGCAAATTTCATTGAATCGGCTTCTTGACCACACCATTACATGGTGTGCATCCAAGTACTCCTTCACCGCAGGTTTTTGTTTATACAACACTTCCAAATGATACAGATGCTTCCTCAAACTGTATGTGTATGAAGCTGGCCATAGGTTGTCAGTATAAACTTTACCCTTGAATTTATTTGTAAAATTCTGCACTAAGTGTCGCATATATTCCCTATGCTCCACTCCGGGGAATACTGCTTCTACAAATTTCTCCAAAGCTTTGCAAGCGTCCGTGTGGATAGTAAGTCCTGGTGGATGACCTATAAGGTCGCGCAAATTCTCCAGAAACCAAGTCCAACTTTCCTTTGACTCAATCTCCAAAACTCCATAAGCAACAAGGAACATCCAATTATGGCCATCAACTGCAGTAGCAGCTACTAGCTGTCCTTTAAATCTGCCATGAAGAGTTGTTGCATCCATGGCTAAATAAGGCCTGCAACCATCCAGAAACCCTTGCAAGCAAGCTTTGAAACAAACAAAAAACCCTTCTAAAGCACTCCTTCTCCATTGTCTTCCCTCTTATTTTGTACTGAACTTTATGCCTTTCTATCTGTACAACACTACCTGGACTAGCCATCTACACTTCAGCTTTCAAGATGTAAAGCAACTGAAAACTTTCATTCCATGGACCATTGATCCTCTCAAGAGCCATTTCCTTTTCATAGAACATCCTCATGTAGGGTACTGTAGTAGTAAACTTTTTAGAAACTTCTTTTATGAGCGCTGTTGCACCAAGTGATGGGTTCGCTCTCATACAATCCAAGATTGCATTTGCCAACCACCTAGTCTTTGCTAATTTTGTTTTGTCCTTTGGCTGTTCCCCTTGAGGTGGACAAGAATGTTCGAACCAGTTAACTTTTATTATGAACATAATGAAAATGTCAGGTATAGCTAACAAACTCTACACAATGATCTAAATACACAACTGGTTGTAATACCTGACCCAAATTGCTCCTGAGCATAGTGGACGCATGTATCCTCCACCTACACCTCTTGTATGAGCACTTCACTATGAACCTTTCTGGCTCACTCTTAATAACATCATAATCATTATTGGTGCAAATGCAATATGTAGTAAGGGCATTACGACAGTCACGCATCATTTCAAATATGATGCCTTCTGAAATCTTAGGATCGTCCCTGCAAGTCCTCACCATCTTACTCGGCTAAAACGACGCTGTCATTGTTCTCCTCGTTCTCTTCGTCATCAGTGTCATTAAATCTGGCACCCAACATAATTTGATCAGTGTATTGATCCGCTAGTGCCTGTTTACTGAATCTATCTACAAATTCAGGAAACATCAACTCATCCTCATCATCTAGTGGAGGCACTCCCTCGTCAGGCTACACCTCGTCCTCCACATCGGCCACACGAGCGGTTTGGATTGCACTCGTAGTGCGAACATATGGTACTGTTGTGGACCTACAAGGATCGCCGGGGTGCACACTATTAGCAGAGACAACAGAGACACATGATGCCCGACCACCTGATGATGCGTGACCACAAGATGATAATTTAACACTCTTTCCTGTGTGCTCAACTTTAGGATGCACTTGGAGACGAATTCGACCAAAACGTTCGGCAGCATCCAAAGAGAAAACCATTACCAAATCATCTTCGCTAGTTAGTGGGAGCAATCTTTGCTCTCTAATGTTGAAATATTGCAAATCAACTGAATCACCACTGCTCCAGCAGAATTTACAATAAATTTTATCTATCAATTCTATGAGAGTTATGGAGGTTGAAACCACCACTGGGAAGTAAATTCCAGAGAGATATTGTTCACAACCACGAATTATGCTAGTATCCAGTCTAACCGCCAGCCGAAATGCCAGCACTAGATCAATCCTATTCGAAAAGCAAGGCAGTTAGTTGAGCACCAGCGATTCACACTCAAATACTACCAATAATCAATCCACAAAGGGAAACGATGCTTACCCAGATGGAATCCATGCGTTAGATCCCTTCGATTCCACCCAATCTTCTCCCTGCTTGACGCGGATGATCGGTACACCAGCCGGCATTGCATACTATTCCGTGAAAGGGGTAGATCTAGCGGGGGAGGGAGCATAGCGGGAGGTGGAGTGTCCTCCATGGCTAGGGGGAGGGGGCGTCTCTGGGGTCGGGGACGAGATAAGGTAGGAGGGCACGACGACGGGGCAGTGCAGGGGCGGTGTGGGAGCTATTCCAGTCTCGGGAGGAAGCGAATTCTTTGGGTGAGCGAGAATGGCCGGTCCGACGTGTCTCCATGCGGGCCCATCCTTCACATATGCAAGACCCGTCCCAACATGGCTCCTCCCTTAACCAAGTATGCAGGACCCGCCCCAACATGGCTCCACCCGTCATCATGTAACGGTCGAGGCCATGTAACGTAACGCTCAACGCACGACCCGAACCAACACGGTCCCATCAGTCAGCATGTAACTGTCAAGCCTTTGACCTGAAGGAATCCCTCCGTTCGAGCGCCTGCGAGTTCCTGCGAGGGTTTCGTAACATAGCGAGGGGAAAAGTGAGGAAAAGTTAAGAGACTGGGGAAAACTGAGTACAACTAACGAACCAAGGGCACGAAAATAGAAATCCCTACTATAAACCCCTAGTAAATCCTAAAACGTGAAACACTAAATGCCTACACCCTAAAACCCGAAACATAAAACCCCTAAACCTTGATTGAGCAGTTGTCATGAACACTTATAGATCAAATTAATTTGCAGATACTTTTATTATTTAGGGTAACACCATTATATTCGACGAATATAGGCATAAATCTTGAACATTATTAAAAATTCCCTAAACCTCAACCCTAAACAACCCCTAAAACTTAAATCCTAAAGCCATAAATAATACTAAAACCCTAAACCTCAACTCACATACATCCTAACCAAGCATGTATGTAACATCCCTAAAATCATGTTTCAAACTCATGCATATCTTCCATGCATCCATGATCATATAAGATTCCATTTTCAAAAATCATTTCAAAACAGGAGCTTATATGCTCATTATTTTATGTAGTTATGCTCTAGCCTTAGTGCTATTTTCCCAATGAGAAGAGTACTTGTATTGTTCAGTAAGGTTTGAATTCAAACTTAAGTACTTTCCAAAGCTTGAGCAAAGTTTTCAAAAGAAAATGTGTAAATAAAACCAATATTATGCCTATGGTTTATATCACATAAAGGCTTGGTTTTATTTTTATATTTCAAATGACCCAAGTAAGTTTGAGTGAACAGTTGTGTTTGACACTTATTTGGGTACAATATTTATTGTACAAAATTCCAGAGTAGTTTTGAAATCAAACAGATTTGAATTGGAGTTTTGAAATCAGTTTAGAAAATCAAACAGAAAAAGAAAAAGTTAAAAGAGAAAAAAATAAACCAAACAGCCTATCAGGCCCAACCAGCCCAGTTCTACCCAGCCTAGCCCAGCTACCCTCCCACGAACCGTTTTCCTTACCCGCAAACATACCCCCAGAGTCGCTGACGCAAGGACCCCACCCCCTCTCTCTTTCTCTTGCTGACAGCCGCGGCCTACACGGCGTCATCGTCTCCACCCCGCGAACAGCTCAATCCCCAAATTACGCCGGCCGTTCTCTGTATTGATTCGCGTCAATTCACGTTGAATGCCGGGGTAAATCACGCTCGCGACCATGCTACTTAAACCCCCTCTGCCCCCTCTCCATTTTCCCCCAGACCCCGAGCACAAAGCGCCCCCAGGCTGCCCGCAATCGCTCTTGCACCGCCGCAGGCAGAACCCTCTCCGGCGACCAATCCCGGTGAGCTCCGTGCGCCCCTTCCTCTTTAGTTCATGCAGACAGCTTCGCAACTTCCTTGCGCACATTCTGACACCATTGGTTCATCCTATACTGCCCCAGGTCGTCGACTTCATCAAACACTGCAAGTTCCCGACGACGTCTTCGACTCCGGCGACTAAATTCGGTGAGCCCCGTGTTCCCCTTTGTTTCTGACTCACGCGAATGTGTTCGCCGTAGCCTTGCGCACCCCCTGATACCATTTATTCGTGCTAGCGTGACCAGGAACATCGCCAACATGGCCGTCCACACGAGCCCGACGCTGTCATCAACTCTGACGAGCTCCCACGGCCACTGCAGCGCGCCCCTTGTCAAGCCGTCGCCACGTTGAGCTTCAGTACATCGTCGCGAGTCTGGTAAGCGTCTTCGACGACCCCAGAACCCCCTGTAGCGCCGCGCTGCCGTAGACAGAGCACGCCGCCGCCAGCTGCCATCGCCAGTGCCGCCCATCCGTGGTCGCTTGATCGATGATCGTTGGATCTAGATCCAGCGCATAGGAATAGATCACTTAACGAAATGGTACGCTTAGATCTAGACCGTGCGCGGTCACTTTAATCCAACGGCCTGCATCGACCGATCCGTGCGAAGCGGTATAGACCAATCAGAACATGACGCGTGGCTAGGGTTCAGATTTAAAATTAGGATTTGAATATATTGAATGTTCAAACTTGTTTTAATCATAACTTTTGATCCCCACGTCCAAATTTGATGAATTTTATATCAATGGAATCAGGAGAGTAAGACCTTTCCAAATATTCAATGTGTTTAATGTTTTGTTTCTGCTAAAATGGTTTTATTTACAGAAACATGTGTAGGCCTATTTTGTGTATATAAATTATTTAAGAAATGTTTTAGTGTTTAAATAAATGTGGTTTGGAAAGTTTTGAACTTGTTTTTGAACCAGTACTGTGCACTTGTCTTGTTGAGTTAGGAAATCATCACATATCATATTGCATGCATCCATATATTTTTGCTTGTATTTATTTTGTATGTGATTTGTTGCTATGATTTTTATGTGTAGATTTTGGTGCCAATAGTGATTGTGATTGTGAGGAGTGTAGCTACTCTCCAAACTACCAAGGCAAGTGGTGCTTCATGATTTTATCCCTATGTTTTCTACTATGCATTAGAAATATTTTGCTAGTCATGCATGGTTATATTTTTGCTTATGTGCTATGCTTGGGAAATCCTAGTAGTTGTATAATTTCTAGAAATTCTAAGTTAAGATGCTTATCTATGCCATTCTTAGCCTAGCTAGTAGCAACCAAGGGTGGTGAATTATTCATGCTATGGAAAAATATTTCTAAGTCTTTGGACGTGTGTTTTTGCTTAATAAAACAACTAAGTGAATGAAACACCTGGGTGTAATGGAAGGAATTGTTTATGTTGAGTGGTTACACAAGGCCCATTTCTATGGTTTACCTTGTGTATCTCACTTGTGGAAAGCCACCCAGGAACAAAGGGATTTGAGAGTCCAAATGTTAAGAAGCTTCTAGTGCAGCCACTTGGCAATATGGGCTCTGCCAGGATCATATAGGTTGCAATAACTTAGCCATTTGGACAGTTAGTGGTAGCGGGATGATAGGTTGGAGCGCGTCCATTTGGTCTAAGGGAAGGCTTCTGAAAGGTCATGTCTTGGTGAAAATCAAGGCTTGTGGGGAAAGTGCACAACCTCTGCAGATGGAAGAATCTAAGTACTTAGCCATATCCCTGGAAAAGGACAATCTTGAGCATCAAGACATGGAAGCTATGAAGAATCTCCTCATCCCAATTTCTAAGTAAAACTTGTGGTTGAACAAGGGTGAAGGGCCCCAATGTCTATTGGTGGTTCCTTGGGAAAAGTTTTGACAAAGAAAAACTTAGTGATTTCAACTAATAGGCAAAACCTATTTTGAGCAAAGCAAGCCTAAACTACACTTAGCCAAATTGCATATAGTATCTAGTCCACCAAAATTATACTAAGGTATCACTTGCCAATACTATTCCAATGTATTGACCCACTGTGGCTGTAACTTGTGATGTTGCAGGTTACTCTGATGAGGATTAGGAGTCATGAGTCTACATCATTCAACCCTTCAAGGAACTTTTCCTTCCTCTTAGCATCAGTGTCAACTTCATCCGGTGCATAACGCGCCAGATTGTTAAACTCCTCAATATATTCAGCCACGCTGCGGTGGCGCTGCTTCAGATTGTGGAACTCTTTCTTCTGCAAACTCATCACTCCGGATTAGATGTGAGAAGTACGAAAACCATCTTCGAAGATAGCCCATGTCACATCCGCAATGGGAGTGGTGATCTGGAAGTTATCCCACCAAGTAGTTGCTGGTCCTTCCAACAAGTGAGCTGCAAATCTGACTTTCTCTTCATCAGTACATCCAACTGTTACCAAGTCCTTGTTCACAGAGCGTAGCCAATCATTGGCCACCATGGGATCAGTTGTTCCTGAGAACTTCGCTGGCCTCAATCTCAAGAACCTGGTAAGCATGTCAAAACCTGGTGGGTTGTTGTTGTTGTTCTGGTTCTGGATGAACGTAGTCATCATCTGCATCAGTTGAGTCTGAGTTGTCATCATTTGCTGCATCTCAGGGGTGATGTTGTTGTTGTTGGGGTTGGGATTGGCACGACGGGGAGGCATCTGTGGTTTATTCAATAGAGATAAGAATGAGATACCCATAGATGCTAGCATGCACATTACATCACATAAACAATCACCAAACATGCATCAAAATAATAAAGGTTCAACAACAAGATAACAAGTTTGCAAAGTAAACACACCCATAGCAAGCCATCCACATGTTGGATGGTCATTGCGACTCAAATAAAGCATGGTAAATAAATGATAAATGAGTAGTCAACACTACTCCTCGGCATCAACCTCCTCCTCAACAAAGGTAAGACCTGCATTCTCCATAGCCGTCCTGTATTCCTCGACATTGGTGGTCAAGGTCTCTACTTTGGCTTTGAGAGCCCTCTTCTGAGAACGAAGCCTCTCAATCTCAGTCTGCTGATGCTCGAGCTCTAAGTCCTTGTTCTCTAGTTCTGCAGTCATGTCTCGAATCCTCTTGTTCCTATCTTGGACTCGCTTCTCTTGACTCTTGAACTTTCTGTCCTGACTAACGAACTTTGCCTCCATCTCCTTGACTATCTCATCTTGCTCCGCGAAAAGCTTGTCCTTCTCACGAAGCTGCACCTGGAGTTCGTCATTGCTGAGCATGACGTTAGTCCTATCAGTGTCCACGTGCCTAAGAAGAACCTCTAAGTCCTGGAGGTATAGACGAATCGGCTCTGCTGTCTCCCTCGAAGTGTCCTCGAAGTCGATGGCCTCTCCATCCTCATCACGTCTACCGAAGGCGTGGAAATGAGTACCTCTAACCTGTCGAGAGTGTCTCCCTAACAGACGTCCAATCAAGTCCTGCATGACTACCTCTAGGCCTCTCTCCTTGTCATCGTGCATGAGCTTGAAGATGATAGCCTCCATGGTAGGCTCAGTATGGCGTCCGGGCTGATTGACCTTGAAGCCCCAAAGGTATTTCCTCTCAAACTTGGTGAGGGGAAGCACCATGATGGTAGGAAGAGGGAGATTGAGCAAGGTAGTGAGCTCAATAATACGAGGACCAAAACGAGTTCCCTGGAACTCTTCAACAGTGTTGATGGTAACATTAGGCATCTATTTATAAGATAGAAAAAGTTAGAAACAACACAATTTAAGACAAAACACAAGACAAAGCATCACATGCATAGCTTTGGAAATCAAAACACACAAGTCATGGCATACATGGATCCATTACAACAACCAAGGTTCAACTTATTTTAAACAACTTTTGGAAAATAGAATGATAAGTGTGGTGGTCCAACTAACGAAGTACGCTTACAATCCTATCTCACTTGCCAATTTGGCTAGCACAATATTTCTAGAAGCAATCAGTCTATCTTGAGCACATGACTCCATTACTAAGTCTATAATGTCTCCTCTTAAAGTTTGGTTGGTAGCCTCCAACTCTTGGGTATGTTTCTTTTCTTCCTTTAGGTCATTCTGGATGTTGAGCATCCTGCACTTGACTCTATCACCAAGTTCTTTGATGGTCTTCCAAGCTGCATCCCTTGCCGAATCAAAGAATGTAGTGCGCACCACTGAATTGGTGAACATGCAGAATCCTGATTCTCCTATACAAGTGCTAAGTTAGCCAAGATCTATATGAGTAGAATTGTATGTCTACATGGAGTACCCAAGGGTATTGTGTCAGATAGAGGAACCCAATTCACTTCTCATTTTTGGAGGCAATTACATGAGTCATTGGGAACGAGGTTGGAATTCAGCACCGCTTTTCATCGTCAGACTGATGGACAGACAGAAAGGACTAATCAGATTCTTGCAGATATGTTGAGGGCATGTGCCCTAGACTATGGAGCCAGTTGGGATGAAAGTACTTTCCAAAGCTTGAGCAAAGTTTTCAAAACAAAATGTGTAAATAAAACCAATATTATGCCTATGGTTTATATCACATAAAGGCTTGGTTTTATTTTTATATTTCAAATGACCCAAGTAAGTTTGAGTGAACAGTTGTGTTTGACACTTATTTGGGTACAAGATTTATTGTACAAAAGTCCAGAGTAGTTTTGAAATCAAACAGATTTGAATTGGAGTTTTGAAATCAGTTTATAAAATCAAACAGAAAAAGAAAAAGTTAAAAGAGAAAAAATAAACAGCCTATTAGGCCCAACCAGCCCAGTTCGACCCAGCCTAGCCCAGCTACCCTCCCGCGAACCGTTTTCCTTACCCGCGGACATACCCCCAGAGTCGCTGACGCAAGGACCCCACCCCCTCTCTCTTTCTCTCGCTGACAGTCGCGGCCCACACGGCGTCATCGTCTCCACCCCGCGAACAGCTCAATCCCCAAATTACGCCGGCCGTTCTCTGTATTAATTCGCGGCGTCAATTCACGTTGAATGCCGGAGTAAATCACGCTCGCGACCATGCTACTTAAATCCCCTCTGCCCCCTCTCCATTTTCCCCCAGACCCCGAGCACAAAGCGCCCCCAGGCTGCCCGCAATCGCTCTTGCACCGCCGCAGGCAGAACCCTCTCCGGCGACCAATCCCGGTGAGCTCCGTGCGCCCCTTCCTCTTTAGTTCATGCAGACAGCTTCGCAACTTCCTTGCGCACATTCTGACACCATTGGTTCATCCTATACTGCCCCAGGTCGTCGACTTCATCAAGCACTGCAAGTTCCCGACGACGTCTTCGACTCCGGCGACTAAATTCGGTGAGCCCCGTGTTCCCCTTCATTTCTGACTCACGCGAACGTGTTCGCCGTAGCCTTGCGCACCCCCTGATACCATTGATTCTTGCTAGGGTGACCAGGAACGTCGCCAACGTCGCCGTCCACCCGAGCCCGACGCTGTCATCAACTCCGACAAGCTCCCGCGGCCACTGCAGCGCGCCCCTTGTCAAGCCGTCACCACGTTGAGCTTCGGTACATCGTCGCGAGTCTGGTAAGCGTCTTCGACGACCCCAGAACCCCCTGTAGCGCCGCGCCGCCATAGACAGAGCACGCCGCCGACAGATGCCACCGCCAGCGCCACCCATCCGTGGTCACTTGATCGATGACCGTTGGATCTAGATCGAGCACATAGGAATAGATCACTTAACGAAATGGTACGCTTAGATCTGGACCGTGCGCGGTCACTTTAATCCAACGGACGGCATCGACGGATCCGTGCGAAACGGTATAGACCAATCAGAACGTGACGCGTGGCTAGGGTTCAGATTTAAAATCAGGATTTGAATCTATTGAATGTTCAAACTGTTTTAATCATAACTTTTGATCCCCACGTCCAAATTTGATGAATTTTATATCAATGGCATCAGGAGAGCAAGACCTTTCCAAATATGAAATGTGTTTAATGTTTTTCTTCTGCTAAAATCGTTTTATTTACAGAAACATGTCTAGGCCTATTTTGTGTATATAAATTATTTAAGAAATGTTTTAGTGTTTAAATAAATGTGGTTTGGCAAGTTTTGAACTTGTTTTTGAACCAGTACTGTGAAATCATCACATATCATATTGCATGCATCCATATATTTTTTCTTGTATTTATTTTGTATGTGATTTGTTGCTATGATTTTTATGTGTAGATTTTGGTGCCAATAGTGATTGTGATTGTGAGGAGTGTAGCTACTCTCCAAACTACCAAGGCAAGTGGTGCTTCATGATTTTATCCCTATGTTTTCTACTATGCATTAGAAATATTTTGCTAGTCATGCATGGTTATATTTTTGCTTATGTGCTATGCTTGGGAAATCCTAGTAGTTGTAGAATTGCTAGAAATTCTAAGTTAAGATGCTTATCTATGCCATGCTTAGCCTAGATAGTAGCAACCAAGGGTGGTGAATTATTCATGCTATGGAAAAATATTTCTAAGTCTTTGGACTTGTGTTTTTGCTTAATAAAACAACTAAGTGAATGAAACACCTGGGTGGAATGGAGGGAATGGTTTATGTTGAGTGGTTACACAAGGCCCATTTCTATGGTTTACCTTGTGTATCTCACTTGTGGAAAGCCACCCAGGAACAAAGGGATTTGATAGGCCAAATGTTAAGAAGCTTCTAGTGCAGCCACTTGGCAATATGGGCTCTGCCAGGATCATATAGGTTGCAATAACTTAGCCATTTGGACAGTTGGTGGTAGCGGGATGATAGGTTGGAGCACGTCCATTTGGTCTAAGGGAAGGCTTCTGAAAGGTCCTGTCTTGGTGAAAATCAAGGCTTGTGGGGATAGTGCACAACCTCTGCAGATGGAAGAATCTAAGTACTTAGCCATGTCCCTGGAAAAGGAGAATCTTGAGCATCAAGACATGGAAGCTATCAAGAATCTCCTCATCCCAATTTCTAAGTAAAACTTGTGGTTGAACAAGGGTGAAGGGCTCCAATGTCTATTGGTGGTTCCTTGGGAAAGATTTGACAAAGAAAAACTTAGTGATTTCAACTAATAGGCAAAACCTATTTTGAGCAAAGCAAGCCTAAACTACACTTAGCCAAATTGCATATAGTATCTAGTCCACCAAAATTATACTAAGGTATCACTTGCCAATACTATTCCAATGTATTGACCCACTGTGGCTGTAACTTGTGATGTTGCAGGTTACTCTGATGAGGATTAGGAGTCATGAGTCTACACTCAACATGTTTGCCTGTGGCACATGAAGATGAAGACTTTTATCTATTTACTTATTTAAACTCTTGTACTAGGCCTATGGCCTTGTAAAGACTATGTTTGTCTCTGGAATGACTGTAATAATGACCTTTGTTTCTATGTACTTCATCTTAAATTGTGGATGCTAGCATTGATCCAGGGACTAGCATTGCAATCACAGGGATCCTTTTCCTTTATAAAGGAGGGATCTTACAATGTATCATGCACTTATAGATAAAATTTGGAGATGCTTTATTTAAATTTCGGTAGCGCTATTATATTACATGAATATAAGCATAAAGCATGGACATTACTATTGAAAATTCCCTAAACCCCTCAACCCATAAATAAATCCTAGCCAAGCAGGTATCATGCACTTATAGATTCAAATTTGAGATACTTCCATTAAATTACGGTAACGCCATTCCATTCCACAGATATATCCATAAAGTTTGAACATTATTGAAAATTCCTGAAACCCTAAACTCCTAAAGGCGAAAAACCTACACCCTAAACCCTAAAATCCTAAAACCCTAAACATTACCCCATATAACATGACCAAGAAGGTATCATGCACTTGTAGATCAAATTCGAGATACTTTTATTAATATAAATTGGGTAACACCATTCTATTTGACGAATATAAGCATAAAGCTTGAACATTATTGAAAACCCAAAAACCCAAAACCCTCAACAACCCTAAAACCTAAACCCTAAACCCCTAAATACTAAAACCATAAACCCTCAACCCATAATTAAACCCTAACCAAGCAGGGTATCATGCACTTATAGATCCAAATTTTTTAGATACTTTCATTACATTGCGATAATGTCATTCTGTTCCACGTATATAAGCATAAAAATTGAACATTATTGAAATTTCCCTAAACCCTAACCCTCTAAACTCTAAACCTTAAATTCCCTAAATCCTAAATCCTAAACCCCTAAACGACCTCGACAAAGCAGGTATCATCTCCTCACATATCACATTTGAGATATACTTTCATTAAATTATGCTAACGCCATTCTATTCCACGAATATAAGAATATAGCTTGAACAAATGCCATAAAAACTAAACCCTAAACCCCTAAAACCTAAGCCCTAACTACTAAAATTAAACTCGGAACACTAAACCCCTAAACCCTGACCAACAAACGGCTGTCATATGCATAATTATAAATCAAATTTTGAGATACTTTTACTAAATTGGGTGACGCCATTATATTTCATGAAAATAGGCATACAAATCGAACATTATTGAAAATTCCCTTAACCCTAACCCCTCCAAAACCTAAACTCCAAGCCCTATACCCCTAAACCCTAAAAACCATAAACCCTGAACCTGTAAACCCTAACCAAGAAGGTACCATGCACTTATAGATCAAAAAATGAGATACTTTCATTGAATTGTTCCTAAGTCATTCTATTCCACAAATTTAAACATCAGGCTCGAACTTTATTGAAAATACCCGAAGCCCTAAACCTCTAAAACCTAAAACCATAAACCCCTAAACCTCACCAACAAGAAGCTATCATGCACACTTATAGATCAATTTTTGAGATACTTTTATTAAATTGGCTGGGTAACGCCATTCTATTCGACGGATATATGCATAAAGCTTGAACATTTTTGAAAACTTCCTAAACCCTAAACCCTAAACAACCCCTAAAACCTAAAACCTAAACCCTAAACTCACAAAAACCCTAACGAAGCAGGTATCATGCATGTATTGATCAAAATTTGAAATACTTTCATTAAATTGAGGTAACTCTATTCTATTCCATGAATATAGGCATAAATCTTGAACATTGTTGAAAATTCCCTAAACCCCGAACCCCTATAACGCAAACCCTAAATTCCTATCTTACCTTACCACTCTATAGTGTACAATTAGCTTTAAATATTGACCGTTGGATTAAGACTTGTTAATCCCAACATTGTCAGTCGTTGGATCTTTGTAACACCCTCAGAATCGACCCTATGCAAGTTTTAGCGAAACCCGCCAAACCCGCATAGAAACGATTCAAAGGTGCCCACCAGGCACTTTCGTGCGGGTGGAAAACGAAGTAATAACATTACACAACAGTCCTCGATGGGACCCACAGAACAGATATATATACAACAGCGACTCGAAGAGTCAAGAATACAAATATAATATATAAAGATCCAAATCACCTTGAAAACGATAGAGCGTCCAGCTACGGACAAGATGCAAATGGGGCTAAGAGCCCTGAAGAATAACCAATGGCGTCCATGACCCTGCCCAGGCCAAGCCGGAAGGGTAACCCTGCTAACGACGTCGATCTCAAAACCTGCTTAAACAAAAGGGGTGCCGACAAAGGCGCAAAGGAAAAAGAGGAGCGTCAGTACTGAGGCCAGTACACGGCGAGACTAGAATTCGGCGGTCCTCGCCTACATAGGTATGGTGGACTGAGCGGCAGCGGCAGCATGCACTAAACAACCTATAGAGACTCGATACAACTGGCGGCTATCAGAGGGGGGAAGAAAGACCTATTCGGAACCAACCTGATGCTACCACCCAAGCAAACCCATCCTGGTGTTTCCCCCTCAAGACCAAACGAGGAAGTCAACCGACGAACTCACACCGTTGGCAGTTTTATTTATTCAGTTATCGTTGCAGCAATTACTAGTCAGGTGTAGATAATCGTCCTGATAAAATAAGCAGTGGGCCATTTTAGTTAACCATTCCATTGTAGTTGCAACACTTACTAGTCAGATACAAATAGCATGAGATAACCCAAAACCCAGCAATTGTTGGTACTTTTATTTAGCCATTCCGTTTTAGTTGCAATACTTACTAGTCAGTTACAATGGTCGCAAGCGACGACCCAAGCAAACAATTGTTGGCAGTTTTAATTAGCCATTCCATTATAGTGAAGCTGATTACTAGTCATTATAAAGTCAAATTTATAGCACTACTTTAGTTATAGTTGTCTATGATCGAGATACTGTGCTCCAAGTCGTCCATAACCGCGGACACGGCTTTCAGAAAGTTTTAACCCGGCCGGGTGCACAAATAGCAACACACACACGATCGACCTCGGAAAAACCAAATCAAAACCCAACGAGGCTTTCACGACAAAGCAATCACAGGATTCAGAAATATTTCAGGGGGCCACCACTTGGAGTACACCCGCAACGAAGTAAGCTAGCTCCAAGACGGACCCGAGGTTTGTGGGGCCGGCTGTAAACGACTGGGAACCCGAAAACTCGGGGTGTCGATACCGCGAAAACGGGTCACAATTCCTAAACAGTACAGTGTGCTCCTCGCACAATCGTAAATAAAGCAGTAGCATGGCATAAGTACAGGATCGTAAATAAAACCTCAAACTAGTTTGTGGCCCCAAGAAATAAGACTGAATCAAGCTCTGGCTAAGGGGGGCCCATAATACCCCGTATGTGGATAGCGCGATAAATCAAGGAACATGTATCAAGTACTCGGGGTCCTACGGGACACAAGTGGGCGTTCGGAAACCAAATATTATCTATCACCCACCGATGCCTCTACTTACTTACTTCAATTTTAGTTGTTAAACAGTAATTAAAGTGAACAATAAGTAAAACCATGATCATCTCCGACATCAACATGCGGCATTACTCCAACAACTGTGGCACTTGACAACACGCAACAGCACTTGAGCAAGCGACTACGACGCGCAAGTCCAACTATCTACCAAACAACAGGTAATAGGATGTGTCCAAGGCAATATAAGGCTGCAAGGGATATCACGGGTACGAAACTAGAGCATCGCAACACTGATAGCAATAGATCAACAGGAGGGAATAAATACTATAAAAGTAAGATAGGTAGAAAGGGGGAGATGCTCGCCTGAAAACATTGTCGAAGGTTCAACCGAAGATCGGGGCGAAGCTCACATCAACTCAACGGCCTTATCCGCGAAGAAGCCAAACACTAGAAGAAACACCGGATGCACTATTTAACACAACAGCAGAAGATCGGGCATGATGCATGCATGATGTATGGCATGGCAAAAGTGCGATGCAATTAGGTCATATTAAGCGGAACCGGGGGTCCCGACAATTAATCAAACGGTTCAAGTTATTTAACTACCCCGCAATTTAAAGGTGATAAAAATAGGGCAAGATAAGTTACCGGTTCGCTACACAAATTTAAATGAGGCCAACATAAGGCTAGATTTGCCCGCATATGGGCCCATATTTAATTATAAGGTGAATCGGCATAAGGCCCCCAAACCACACAAATATGCATGCGAGATGAGTGATTAATATGCAACAGGTTTTATGTATAGCATTTATAAAATAGGGGCTCGGGAAAAGGTTCACACATTAGGGGGTCTCGACGAACTTGGGGTTCCGGGGTTCGGGGTCGGTCTCAGGGTTCAGGGTTCGACGGAACCGGTCTCGGCGGGAACGTTCTCGAACAACAGGGCAGATCTTGTCGGGTCCCACGGGGTCGATCTTGCCGTTGCGAGGGTAGATCTTGTCGTACTTGTGGCGATCTTGGCGTCCGAGGTTAGAATTCTCGGGTGATGATGTCGGTCTTGGGTTTGGCGCCGGTGGATCTTGGCGATTCCATGCGAAGGCCTCGGCGGTCTAGATCGGTCTTCAGGGCAGCGGCCTTCGGATTACTGGGGTAGATCTTGTCGCATCCGGGAAGCAGGACTTGGCGTTCGGGGTGAAGCACTTGGCGTTCCGGGGTTCGGTAGGCGAACTTGTCGGTTCCGCGGTTCGGATCCGTGAAGCAGATCTTGATGTACCGAGGGTTGCGAGTCCTTGACGACAACAGTCTCGCGGACGAGCTTGGTTAGCCGTCGGCACATGGTACATGGCTTCTCGGGAGATCTTGGCGTTACGGACTTGGTCCTCGTTTGGACGCTTCAACGAGTGATCGAGTGGCGAACTTGTATGGCTCGGTGTTTGTGCACTTGTTTGTGCCATGACCACACGACATACACATCCTCACTTTGTTACTGAAGCGCTGCAGGGCCGAGGAAGGCCGACGGAGGCCTGTCCAGCGCGCCAGGGGAAAAAGAGGGGGTGCCTGCAGAGGTCGACGCGGTGCAGAGGGGGCGCCGGCGAGCCGTCTCCGGGGGAAGGCCGGCGGCGATGTGCACAGGCCGGTGGCGGGGAAGCCGCGCAGAGGACGGGGAAGGAGGAGCTCGGGCCGACGGGGAGAGCTGGGCCGGGAGGATCTTGGCGAGGCAGAGGGTCGAGGCGCCGGAGTGGGAGCGGCTCTGGCGGAGGGCGAGGAGAGGAAGGCGGCCGACGACGGCGGCGCGGCGATGCGGTGGAGGCGCCGGAGCACTCGGGGGCGGAGGTTGCGGGGCGGACGGCTGGGTGGTCGAGGTGGCGAGGGAGGCCGCGCGGAGGGCGGCGGCTCGCCGGAGAGGGAAGGGGAGGTGCGGCGGCCGGAGGCTTGAGCGGGGCGGCGGGGTGAGCACGGAACCAGCGAGGGGGTAGCGGAGAGGCGACGACAGAGGGTGGAGGGGAAGGTTGGGGCGCGGGGTTGGTGCGGGGAGGGAGAGGAGCGCGGCCGGCGGTGGGAAGAGGGGAAGCTAGCAGAGAGGAGGGAGCGAACCAGGGGAGCGGGGGTGGAAGGATGAGGACGACGGGGTCGGGGTGGGCCTGTGCAGTGGCGTGCGCGTGCTGAGAGAGGGGTGGGGCCAGGGGACGGGTGGGACCCAGGCGGTCAGGGAGTGGGGGGGCTGAGAGGTGAGGTGGCTGTGTGAGGGGGTGGGGCAGAGGAGAGAGGGAGTAGGCAGTGGTGTGGGGTGACGTGGCAGCGTGTGAGTGGTGGGGGAAGGGAGAGAGGTGAGGTGTCGAGAGGGGGTTGGTTGGGGTGAGGTGGAGGGGGGCTGGGTAGGTTAGGTTGGGTAGCTTTAGGATTATGGGTGGACCGTTTTGAACATGGGGGTGGTCGTTCGGGTTGATTCGGCCCGTTCGACTGCCCACACTAAAAATAATTAAAAGTTTTGTTGGTTTAAAATAAAGCTTTTGCAACTTGATAGCAACAAAACAAAAATAATCCGGTGACCCGGGGTTTGTGTGTGAATAAAGACGAGGCGTTTAGAAAACAAAACCAGACTTTTCAAAAATAGTTTTATGCGAACCGATGCAAGATGATGGCGATGCTCAAATGCAATGTGGCATGATGACATGAGCATGCGGTCATGATGATGCAATGCACAAAAACAACGCGATTTTCTAGTAGTGGTTTTGCGGGATGCCACAATTCGACACCACTAACAATGGATCTCGCCCTCGAGATCCGCCTCATGGTACCGGAAAGAAGGTCGGCGATCTGCGTCTTCTCGCTTCGTGTAGATCCTCGCGACACCACTAACAAGAGGTCGTTGTCCGTGATCGTCGAGGGAACACTCCGGGAACAAAAGGTCGAAGGTAGAGGTATCCACAAATAAAGCCACCTCTATCTTCGATAGAAAGAGGGAACCGATGCATTCTCATCCACTTCAATGTACAAAAGCGAATAGAAGGGGTAGTCGGCATGGGAGCCAATCCATCACGCACCCAAACTATTACTCTACACAATCAGTAGAAAAGAGTGCAACCATTCTCGGAATTAGACTGAAGATCTCGACAAACGAGGTTCGGAAACAAAGGAGTGATGCAGACTCTGCATCGGATCTGGCGTAGATGATGTCGTCGCGTCGGAAACACCGGAAAGCACAAACAAGGAACACAGAATGGTACCACAGTAGACGGATTCCTCAGGCAGCTTGAACACCGGATGGTAGAACACCGTTATCAAAGAAGGAAGCGAAACCCTGAAGGTACGACGGAATCCCAACCACGAGAAATCCTGGACTCGAAGAAAAGACGAGAGCGGATTCAAAACACGTAGAGGTAAGAGGAGAATAGCAGAGGGGTAAGGAATAAAAGCAGACCTAACCAGATCTATCCAACCGATTTTGCAAAATAGTTTTTGACACTCTACTTCGGCCGTTAGCTAGGTTATCCTACAGGCTGGACTTGTGGGGTATCGCAACTGCTGAGCTCTGATACCACTCTGTAACACCCTCAGAATCGACCCTATGCAAGTTTTAGCGAAACCCGCCAAACCCGCATAGAAACGATTCAAAGGTGCCCACCAGGCACTTTCGTGAGGGTGGAAAACAAAGTAATAACATTACACAACAGTCCTCGATGGGACCCACAGAACAGATATATATACAACAGCGACTCGAAGAGTCAAGAATACAAATATAATATATAAAGATCCAAATCACCTTGAAAACGATAGAGCGTCCAGCTACGGACAAGATGCAAATGGGGCTAAGAGCCCTGAAGAATAACCAATGGCGTCCATAACCCTGCCCAGGCCAAGCCGGAAGGGTAACCCTGCTAACGACGTCGATCTCAAAACCTGCTTAAACAAAAGGGGTGCCGACAAAGGCGCAAAGGAAAAATAGGAGCGTCAGTACTGAGGCCAGTACACGGCGAGACTAGAATTCGGCGGTCCTCGCCTACATAGGTATGGTGGACTGAGCGGCAGCGGCATCATGCACTAAACAACCTATAGAGACTCGATACAACTGGAGGCTATCAGAGGGGGGAAGAAAGACCTATTCGGAACCAACCTGATGCTACCACCCAAGCAAACCCATCCTGGTGTTTCCCCCTCGAGACCAAACGAGGAAGTCAACCGAGGAACTCACACCGTTGGCAGTTTTATTTATTCAGTTATCGTTGCAGCAATTACTAGTCAGGTGTAGATAATCGTCCTGATAAAATAAGCAGTGGGCCATTTTAGTTAACCATTCCGTTGTAGTTGCAACACTTACTAGTCAGATACAAATAGCATGAGATAACCCAAAACCCAGCAGTTGTTGGTACTTTTATTTAGCCATTCCGTTTTAGTTGCAATACTTACTAGTCAGTTACAATGGTCGCAAGCGACGACCCAAGCAAACAATTGTTGGCAGTTTTAATTAGCCATTCCATTATAGTGAAGCTGATTACTAGTCATTATAAAGTCAAATTTATAGCACTACTTTAGTTATAGTTGTCTATGATCGAGATACTGTGCTCCAAGTCGTCCATAACCGCGGACACGGCTTTCAGAAAGTTTTAACCCGGCCGGGTGCACAAATAGCAACACACACACGATCGACCTCGGAAAAACCAAATCAAAACCCAACGAGGCTTTCACGACAAAGCAATCACAGGATTCAGAAATATTTCAGGGGGCCACCCCTTGGAGTACACCCGCAACGAAGTAAGCTAGCTCCAAGACGGACCCGAGGTTTGTGGGGCCGGCTGTAAACGACTGGGAACCCGAAAACTCGGGGTGTCGATACCGCGAAAACGGGTCACAATTCCTAAACAGTACAGTGTGCTCCTCGCACAATCGTAAATAAAGCAGTAGCATGGCATAAGTACAGGATCGTAAATAAAACCTCAAACTAGTTTGTGGCCCCAAGAAATAAGACTGAATCAAGCTCTGGCTAAGGGGGGCCCATAATACCCCGTATGTGGATAGCGCGATAAATCAAGGAACATGTATCAAGTACTCGGGGTCCTACGGGACACAAGTGGGCGTTCGGAAACCAAATATTATCTATCACCCACCGATGCCTCTGCTTACTTACTTCAATTTTAGTTGTTAAACAGTAATTAAAGTGAACAATAAGTAAAACCATGATCATCTCCGACATCA
Organism: Avena sativa; assembly: GCA_916181665.1. Lineage (NCBI taxonomy): Eukaryota > Viridiplantae > Streptophyta > Magnoliopsida > Poales > Poaceae > Avena > Avena sativa. Next base: position 145,804,150 of record OV702280.1, read on the forward strand.
ACATGCGGCATTACTCCAACAACTGTGGCACTTGACAACACGCAACAGCACTTGAGCAAGCGACTACGACGCGCAAGTCCAACTATCTACCAAACAACAGGTAATAGGATGTGTCCAAGGCAATATAAGGCTGCAAGGGATATCACGGGTACGATACTAGAGCATCGCAACACTGATAGCAATAGATCAACAGGAGGGAATAAATACTATAAAAGTAAGATAGGTAGAAAGGGGGAGATGCTCGCCTGAAAACATTGTCGAAGGTTCAACCGAAGATCGGGGCGAAGCTCACATCAACTCAACGGCCTTATCCGCGAAGAAGCCAAACACTAGAAGAAACACCGGATGCACTATTTAACACAACAGCAGAAGATCGGGCATGATGCATGCATGATGTATGGCATGGCAAAAGTGCGATGCAATTAGGTCATATTAAGCGGAACCGGGGGTCCCGACAATTAATCAAACGGTTCAAGTTATTTAACTACCCCGCAATTTAAAGGTGATAAAAATAGGGCAAGATAAGTTACCGGTTCGCTACACAAATTTAAATGAGGCCAACATAAGGCTAGATTTGCCCGCATATGGGCCCATATTTAATTATAAGGTGAATCGGCATAAGGCCCCCAAACCACACAAATATGCATGCGAGATGAGTGATTAATATGCAACAGGTTTTATGTATAGCATTTATAAAATAGGGGCTCGGGAAAAGGTTCACACATTAGGGGGTCTCGACGAACTTGGGGTTCCGGGGTTCGGGGTCGGTCTCAGGGTTCAGGGTTCGACGGAACCGGTCTCGGCGGGAACGTTCTCGAACAACAGGGCAGATCTTGTCGGGTCCCACGGGGTCGATCTTGCCGTTGCGAGGGTAGATCTTGTCGTACTTGTGGCGATCTTGGCGTCCGAGGTTAGAATTCTCGGGTGATGATGTCGGTCTTGGGTTTGGCGCCGGTGGATCTTGGCGATTCCATGCGAAGGCCTCGGCGGTCTAGATCGGTCTTCAGGGCAGCGGCCTTCGGATTACTGGGGTAGATCTTGTCGCATCCGGGAAGCAGGACTTGGCGTTCGGGGTGAAGCACTTGGCGTTCCGGGGTTCGGTAGGCGAACTTGTCGGTTCCGCGGTTCGGATCCGTGAAGCAGATCTTGATGTACCGAGGGTTGCGAGTCCTTGACGACAACAGTCTCGCGGACGAGCTTGGTTAGCCGTCGGCACATGGTACATGGCTTCTCGGGAGATCTTGGCGTTACGGACTTGGTCCTCGTTTGGACGCTTCAACGAGTGATCGAGTGGCGAACTTGTATGGCTCGGTGTTTGTGCACTTGTTTGTGCCATGACCACACGACATACACATCCTCACTTTGTTACTGAAGCGCTGCAGGGCCGAGGAAGGCCGACGGAGGCCTGTCCAGCGCGCCAGGGGAAAAAGAGGGGGTGCCTGCAGAGGTCGACGCGGTGCAGAGGGGGCGCCGGCGAGCCGTCTCCGGGGGAAGGCCGGCGGCGATGTGCACAGGCCGGTGGCGGGGAAGCCGCGCAGAGGACGGGGAAGGAGGAGCTCGGGCCGACGGGGAGAGCTGGGCCGGGAGGATCTTGGCGAGGCAGAGGGTCGAGGCGCCGGAGTGGGAGCGGCTCTGGCGGAGGGCGAGGAGAGGAAGGCGGCCGACGACGGCGGCGCGGCGATGCGGTGGAGGCGCCGGAGCACTCGGGGGCGGAGGTTGCGGGGCGGACGGCTGGGTGGTCGAGGTGGCGAGGGAGGCCGCGCGGAGGGCGGCGGCTCGCCGGAGAGGGAAGGGGAGGTGCGGCGGCCGGAGGCTTGAGCGGGGCGGCGGGGTGAGCACGGAACCAGCGAGGGGGTAGCGGAGAGGCGACGACAGAGGGTGGAGGGGAAGGTTGGGGCGCGGGGTTGGTGCGGGGAGGGAGAGGAGCGCGGCCGGCGGTGGGAAGAGGGGAAGCTAGCAGAGAGGAGGGAGCGAACCAGGGGAGCGGGGGTGGAAGGATGAGGACGACGGGGTCGGGGTGGGCCTGTGCAGTGGCGTGCGCGTGCTGAGAGAGGGGTGGGGCCAGGGGACGGGTGGGACCCAGGCGGTCAGGGAGTGGGGGGGCTGAGAGGTGAGGTGGCTGTGTGAGGGGGTGGGGCAGAGGAGAGAGGGAGTAGGCAGTGGTGTGGGGTGACGTGGCAGCGTGTGAGTGGTGGGGGAAGGGAGAGAGGTGAGGTGTCGAGAGGGGGTTGGTTGGGGTGAGGTGGAGGGGGGCTGGGTAGGTTAGGTTGGGTAGCTTTAGGATTATGGGTGGACCGTTTTGAACATGGGGGTGGTCGTTCGGGTTGATTCGGCCCGTTCGACTGCCCACACTAAAAATAATTAAAAGTTTTGTTGGTTTAAAATAAAGCTTTTGCAACTTGATAGCAACAAAACAAAAATAATCCGGTGACCCGGGGTTTGTGTGTGAATAAAGACGAGGCGTTTAGAAAACAAAACCAGACTTTTCAAAAATAGTTTTATGCGAACCGATGCAAGATGATGGCGATGCTCAAATGCAATGTGGCATGATGACATGAGCATGCGGTCATGATGATGCAATGCACAAAAACAACGCGATTTTCTAGTAGTGGTTTTGCGGGATGCCACAATTCGACACCACTAACAATGGATCTCGCCCTCGAGATCCGCCTCATGGTACCGGAAAGAAGGTCGGCGATCTGCGTCTTCTCGCTTCGTGTAGATCCTCGCGACACCACTAACAAGAGGTCGTTGTCCGTGATCGTCGAGGGAACACTCCGGGAACAAAAGGTCGAAGGTAGAGGTATCCACAAATAAAGCCACCTCTATCTTCGATAGAAAGAGGGAACCGATGCATTCTCATCCACTTCAATGTACAAAAGCGAATAGAAGGGGTAGTCGGCATGGGGGCCAATCCATCACGCACCCAAACTATTACTCTACACAATCAGTAGAAAAGAGTGCAACCATTCTCGGAATTAGACTGAAGATCTCGACAAACGAGGTTCGGAAACAAAGGAGTGATGCAGACTCTGCATCAGATCTGGCGTAGATGATGTCGTCGCGTCGGAAACACCGGAAAGCACAAACAAGGAACACAGAATGGTACCACAGTAGACGGATTCCTCAGGCAGCTTGAACACCGGATGGTAGAACACCGTTATCAAAGAAGGAAGCGAAACCCTGAAGGTACGACGGAATCCCAACCACGAGAAATCCTGGACTCGAAGAAAAGACGAGAGCGGATTCAAAACACGTAGAGGTAAGAGGAGAATAGCAGAGGGGTAAGGAATAAAAGCAGACCTAACCAGATCTATCCAACCGATTTTGCAAAATAGTTTTTGACACTCTACTTCGGCCGTTAGCTAGGTTATCCTACAGGCTGGACTTGTGGGGTATCGCAACTGCTGAGCTCTGATACCACTCTGTAACACCCTCAGAATCGACCCTATGCAAGTTTTAGCGAAACCCGCCAAACCCGCATAGAAACGATTCAAAGGTGCCCACCAGGCACTTTCGTGAGGGTGGAAAACAAAGTAATAACATTACACAACAGTCCTCGATGGGACCCACAGAACAGATATATATACAACAGCGACTCGAAGAGTCAAGAATACAAATATAATATATAAAGATCCAAATCACCTTGAAAACGATAGAGCGTCCAGCTACGGACAAGATGCAAATGGGGCTAAGAGCCCTGAAGAATAACCAATGGCGTCCATAACCCTGCCCAGGCCAAGCCGGAAGGGTAACCCTGCTAACGACGTCGATCTCAAAACCTGCTTAAACAAAAGGGGTGCCGACAAAGGCGCAAAGGAAAAATAGGAGCGTCAGTACTGAGGCCAGTACACGGCGAGACTAGAATTCGGCGGTCCTCGCCTACATAGGTATGGTGGACTGAGCGGCAGCGGCATCATGCACTAAACAACCTATAGAGACTCGATACAACTGGAGGCTATCAGAGGGGGGAAGAAAGACCTATTCGGAACCAACCTGATGCTACCACCCAAGCAAACCCATCCTGGTGTTTCCCCCTCGAGACCAAACGAGGAAGTCAACCGAGGAACTCACACCGTTGGCAGTTTTATTTATTCAGTTATCGTTGCAGCAATTACTAGTCAGGTGTAGATAATCGTCCTGATAAAATAAGCAGTGGGCCATTTTAGTTAACCATTCCGTTGTAGTTGCAACACTTACTAGTCAGATACAAATAGCATGAGATAACCCAAAACCCAGCAGTTGTTGGTACTTTTATTTAGCCATTCCGTTTTAGTTGCAATACTTACTAGTCAGTTACAATGGTCGCAAGCGACGACCCAAGCAAACAATTGTTGGCAGTTTTAATTAGCCATTCCATTATAGTGAAGCTGATTACTAGTCATTATAAAGTCAAATTTATAGCACTACTTTAGTTATAGTTGTCTATGATCGAGATACTGTGCTCCAAGTCGTCCATAACCGCGGACACGGCTTTCAGAAAGTTTTAACCCGGCCGGGTGCACAAATAGCAACACACACACGATCGACCTCGGAAAAACCAAATCAAAACCCAACGAGGCTTTCACGACAAAGCAATCACAGGATTCAGAAATATTTCAGGGGGCCACCCCTTGGAGTACACCCGCAACGAAGTAAGCTAGCTCCAAGACGGACCCGAGGTTTGTGGGGCCGGCTGTAAACGACTGGGAACCCGAAAACTCGGGGTGTCGATACCGCGAAAACGGGTCACAATTCCTAAATAGTACAGTGTGCTCCTCGCACAATCGTAAATAAAGCAGTAGCATGGCATAAGTACAGGATCGTAAATAAAACCTCAAACTAGTTTGTGGCCCCAAGAAATAAGACTGAATCAAGCTCTGGCTAAGGGGGGCCCATAATACCCCGTATGTGGATAGCGCGATAAATCAAGGAACATGTATCAAGTACTCGGGGTCCTACGGGACACAAGTGGGCGTTCGGAAACCAAATATTATCTATCACCCACCGATGCCTCTGCTTACTTACTTCAATTTTAGTTGTTAAACAGTAATTAAAGTGAACAATAAGTAAAACCATGATCATCTCCGACATCAACATGCGGCATTACTCCAACAACTGTGGCACTTGACAACACGCAACAGCACTTGAGCAAGCGACTACGACGCGCAAGTCCAACTATCTACCAAACAACAGGTAATAGGATGTGTCCAAGGCAATATAAGGCTGCAAGGGATATCACGGGTACGAAACTAGAGCATCGCAACACTGATAGCAATAGATCAACAGGAGGGAATAAATACTATAAAAGTAAGATAGGTAGAAAGGGGGAGATGCTCGCCTGAAAACATTGTCGAAGGTTCAACCGAAGATCGGGGCGAAGCTCACATCAACTCAACGGCCTTATCCGCGAAGAAGCCAAACACTAGAAGAAACACCAGATGCACTATTTAACACAACAGCAGAAGATCGGGCATGATGCATGCATGATGTATGGCATGGCAAAAGTGCGATGCAATTAGGTCATATTAAGCGGAACCGGGGGTCCCAACAATTAATCAAACGGTTCAAGTTATTTAACTACCCCGCAATTTAAAGGTGATAAAAATAGGGCAAGATAAGTTACCGGTTCGCTACACAAATTTAAATGAGGCCAACATAAGGCTAGATTTGCCCGCATATGGGCCCCATATTTAATTATAAGGTGAATCGGCATAAGGCCCCCAAACCACACAAATATGCATGCGAGATGAGTGATTAATATGCAATAGGTTTTATGTTTAGCATTTATAAAATAGGGGCTCGGGAAAAGGTTCACACATTAGGGGGTCTCGACGAACTTGGGGTTCCGGGGTTCGGGGTCGGTCTCAGGGTTTAGGGTTCGACGGAACCGGTCTCGGCGGGAACGTTCTCGAACAACGGGGCAGATCTTGTCGGGTCCCACGGGGTCGATCTTGCCGTTGCGAGGGTAGATCTTGTCGTACTTGTGGCGATCTTGGTGTCCGAGGTTAGAGTTCTCGGGTGATGATGTCGGTCTTGGGTTTGGCGCCGGTGGATCTTGGCGATTCCATGCGAAGGCCTCGGCGGTCTAGATCGGTCTTCAGGGCAGCGGCCTTCGGATTACTGGGGTAGATCTTGTCGCATCCGGGAAGCAGGACTTGGCGTTCGGGGTGAAGCACTTGGCGTTCCGGGGTTCGGTAGGCGAACTTGTCGGTTCCGCGGTTCGGATCCGTGAAGCATATCTTGATGTACCGAGGGTTGCGAGTCCTTGACGACAACAGTCTCGCGGACGAGCTTGGTTAGCCGTCGGCACATGGTACATGGCTTCTCGGGAGATCTTGGCGTTACGGACTTGGTCCTCATTTGGACGCTTCAACGAGTGATCGAGTGGCGAACTTGTACGGCTCGGTGTTTGTGCACTTGTTTGTGCCATGACCACACGACATACACATCCTCACTTTGTTACTGAAGCGCTGCAGGGCCGAGGAAGGCCGACGGAGGCCTGTCCAGCGCGCCAGGGGAAAAAGAGGGGGTGCCTGCAGAGGTCGACGCGGTGCAGAGGGGGCGCCGGCGAGCCGTCTCCGGGGGAAGGCCGGCGGCGACGTGCACAGGCCGGTGGCGGGGAAGCCGTGCAGAGGACGGGGAAGGAGGAGCTCGGGCCGACGGGGAGAGCTGGGCCGGGAGGATCTTGGCGAGGCAGAGGGTCGAGGCGCCGGAGTGGGAGCGGCTCTGGCGGAGGGCGAGGAGAGGAAGGCGGCCGACGACGGCGGCGCGGCGATGCGGTGGAGGCGTCGGAGCACTCGGGGGCGGAGGTTGCGGGGCGGACGACTGGGTGGTCGAGGTGGCGAGGGAGGCCGCGTGGAGGGCGGCGGCTCGCCAAAGAGGGAAGGGGAGGTGCGGCGGCCGGAGGCTTGAGCGGGGCGGCGGGGTGAGCGCGGAACCGGCGAGGGGGTAGCGGAGAGGCGACGACAGAGGGTGGAGGGGAAGGTTGGGGCGCGGGGTTGGTGCGGGGAGGGAGAGGAGCGCGGCCGGCGGTGGGAAGAGGGGAAGCTAGCAGAGAGGAGGGAGCGAACCAGGGGAGCGGGGGTGGAAGGATGAGGACAACGGGGTCGGGGTGGGCCTGTGCGGTGGCGTGCGCGTGCTGAGAGAGGGGTGGGGCCAGGGGACGGGTGGGACCCAGGCGGTCAGGGAGTGGGGGGGCTGAGAGGTGAGGTGGCTGTGTGAGGGGGTGGGGCAGAGGAGAGAGGGAGTAGGCGGTGGTGTGGGGTGACGTGGCAGCGTGTGAGTGGTGGGGGAAGGGAGAGAGGTGAGGTGTCGAGAGGGGGTTGGTTGGGGTGAGGTGGAGGGGGGCTGGGTAGGTTAGGTTGGGTAGCTTTAGGATTATGGGTGGACCGTTTTGAACATGGGGGTGGTCGTTCGGGTTGATTCGGCCCGTTCGACTGCCCCCACTAAAAATAATTAAAAGTTTTGTTGGTTTAAAATAAAGTTTTTGCAACTTGATAGCAACAAAACAAAAATAATCCGGTGACCCGGGGTTTGTGTGTGAATAAAGACGAGGCGTTTAGAAAACAAAACCAGACTTTTCAAAAATAGTTTTATGCGAACCGATGCAAGATGATGGCGATGCTCAAATGCAATGTGGCATGATGACATGAGCATGCGGTCATGATGATGCAATGCACAAAAACAACGCGATTTTCTAGTAGTGGTTTTGCGGGATGCCACAATCTTCTGTTCCATTTTATTACAGCTTCTGCTAGAAGATACCATTGATAGTCTTTATCACAATGAACGCTATGCATAAACCTCAAAACACACTTCTCCATCGTTATAGAATTAATATTCTCCATTATTTATCTAGATCATGTTACCAAGATTTTTCAAGTATTAGGTATAGCTAATAATAAACGTTGACTTGTAGATGATACAAACTACAAGAACCAAATATACAACCATACTTTATACAGTTTTTAAATTTTGGGAACTTTACCTATTATATAATCTTAGCACTATATGTAGTGTATGAATAATTTTTCGATCGAACTTTGACTATTGGATCAGATCGACCAGCAAATCCCATCTTTGCAAACCGTTGGATCTTCTATCTATTCTAGCTTCTAGAAGCTAGATTCTCTATTGAAAATCTTTACCACAATGATCTCTATGCACAAATCCTACAACACACTTCTTAATAATTCTGGAATCTTCTTCATCATTTACCAAATCATATATGTCGAGTATTAGGTAGCTAATAGGCTGATTTCAACACGATACAAAGTACAAGAACCAATATACAATCGATACTTAATGAGCGACGCTCAAAATTATAATTATTTTTGAGCATCACCTATTATAGTTATATATATAAATGATATGTCATACTTCTATTATCTGATTCTCACGTGTGCAAGGCACATGCAACTTATTCGTCACTATATAGTGTACAAATAACTTTTTACTTTGACTCTTTGATGAAGATTGGGAAATCCAAAAATTGCTAACCGTTTGATGAAGATCCCATTGATACTCACGTGCAAGGCACGTGGCGACTTACTAGTCTAATTTAATACTACTACTTCTACTAATAGTACTACTACTACTATGTTACTAGATCAAAATCTACCTCCCTTCTCTTCTTCTTCAGCGACTTCTTTTTCTAAAAGTTCGGACACACACACATCACCGTTCCTAAATTTCCCTCGTTCCTTCTCTGCCACCCTCTAAACGGTCGCTACTCATCATTTGAGCGGAAGGGAGCTTGATTTCCAGACATGCCGCTGCCATTAGACCCACTGCCCCGCTTCCTCATCGGCATAGCCTCTAGTATGCTCGAGCTCATGCTGCTGTGGTTCCTGAAGATTCTAACAAGGTACACTTTTGATTTCAGGAAGATTGCACTCCTCACGTGGCTGCTCTCCTCAACATACTGTTTACTCATTTTCAATCTTGTTTTTCCGAAATCGTGCCGATGTAATTTTATCTTAGGAAGAATGTTGGTAACCGAAGACTCGAAATTAAAAAGAGACGAGAAGAATAAATCCCATGAGGTAACGAAGATGGATCAAGCAATGACGAAGTTAGAGTTAGCAAAGAATCGGAATGGAGAAGAGAAGCATAGAGTCAAAGAAGTGAAGACGCAAATGGAGCTACATCTCGTAGATATCATCCATGGACACAAGATCCAGACAGATGAGTATAGGTTGAAGCTTAGGAAGATCATAAGATATGCTACAAAGAAGGATATATACCTACAATATGCATTAAATATTATTGCTATCCTCACCGCAGTCATAATCACAATGTTTGGATTATTGTTAGGTTTAATTAGAGGCATGAGGTAGTAGGGTTAATTAGAGGCATGAGGTAGTCGCGCTATAGAACTATCGTCATTCTAGTAGCGATTGTAATCACTTTGTTCAAACTATTATCAAATCATTTGCATTATCCGCAAGATTAGGAAGTTGAAAAGAAGTAGCATTTACTGATGTGCAGTTCGTACTGTCACACATAGCATGTAGTAGTAAATTACACGCAAACCAACGATCTTCACTATCGCCCACCGTTCCTCAATAACTACTACTCCCTCCTTCTCCCAAATGGAACTGATGGACTTGCTATAACACCCTCCCCCACCACCACCCCTCACCCACCCCTGCCGCCGCCACACATCGGAACCACTAGAACCGCCATGAGCAACCGGAAGTTATTCGTCGGCCTCAACATGGGCCAACTCCCTCATCCCAACATGGGACGTGCGTCAACTCCCTCGGGCACCGAACCTGACCCTCACCGCATTGGATCTGATTCACCGACGCCGCCGTGCACTTCACACAATAATGTTCACTGACGCCGCACTGGAAATGCACCGATCTGCTTCAACGAGCCTACTGACAACAACGTGAGCTGCTGCATCACACCGCAAAGTTCTATGGTAAGTCCCTCGTTTTAGTTTGATGTGCCTCGTCATTAGTTTGTTCATCTAATTTTTACTAAAATAACGGCTTTCCCATTACTCTATATCTCTAACATACCCATATCAAATTGATTGTATAGTTTATACGAGCCATGACATGTTTAGTTGCTTCATTCATGGCAAGCTAACGCACATGATTAGTACTCCATAATGGTTCACTTGCATTTGGTCCAAGGCGATATGTTCTTTGGTCAATGATTAAATCAATTCCACTCTATGCAGTTGCGAGATCCAATAGTTATTACTTGCATAGAGTGTTAGTTCTGGATTCCTCTGACTACCGCTTCTCTCTTCTCTAACTGCAGAATGATCTGAATGTATATATGAGGCAAGCATAATTTTAATCGCTTATTTTGTTATGCATGTAGTCTGTAGGAAATGATCTGTAAATTACTTGTTTGTAACGGAGGGAGTACCTGCTTTCCAAATTCTTTGACAATGTACTATGTGCCGCTGTAACCTATTTTGTCTTAGTTGCATACTGCAAATATAGTTGTTCAGGTCGAAGGGAGCAGCGACACTTATGTTGATACTATTTCAAATATTGTTGCTCAATTATTGATAGAAAGTGAGAAAGCTGACAAACTCCGTGATTCTATTGATATTCTAAGGAAGCAAGGAAATGAATCAGCTGCAATACTTAGTAGAGGTCGCAAAGATATTACAATACTTACCCTAAGCACAGTTCAGCATCTTGTTCCTGGTCTAAGCAGTGACCTTAGTAGGTCATTGTTTTATCTAGTTCTTTGCAAACTACCTTTATCCAAAAAAGGAAACCGCCGGACTCCAAGAGTATAATTACATGCTTAGAAAACAAACACATGTATCAGATACTAACATCTCTAAAATACGCCAACTGCGTGAAAATATCTTGTCAATATCTAACTGTGATTCACTTGATACACTTCCGGTGAACGAAGGTCCTGAAGCATAACTTCTACGATTCGACTTAACTCTGATCCATGTGTATTGCTGCACTTTATTTCGTATAATTTTTTGAGCTATGTAATAATTTAAATTCTTTGTAGATCATGTTATTGTTCTTTTAACTCCCTTTCGTTACTTATATCTGATTCAAACATAATAGACTAAAAAATCGGGCATCCAGTCAACACAACAAACCAGGATTATGTTTAATAGTCCTTGAATGGGATATATTTGACAAAAACAGTAACGGGCAGGAACAGTTTCATGTTCTTCACAACGTTTCTGTTGGAGGTACTGTACCCAATTTCTGCGCAATTATGCTCACGGATGTGACAATCAGCCTTGAATTCCTAGAAAGTTAGCATACAGTCTACTACCTTTTTTCTATAATAGTAGATGGATGGTAGCCAAATTCGAAATATCATATCGAGTGGCAAAATGACCCACCGACCTTCATGCATTTCCCGCCCCACCGTTTCAAAAATTATGAGGCAAAATCTCCCACTGGGAGTACCATTTTTCTATCTATAGATAGATGGAGGCTAGCCAAATTCACAATCCTAATCGACCGGTAAAATCACTCACCGCCCCAATAGCATTTCCCGCCTCTCCGTTTCAAATATTTTGGGGCAAAATATTCCACCGACAACAACCATTTTTCTATTATTACTTGGACGGTAGGAAAGTTTAAAATCTCAGTCAAACGACCTATGTTGTGTGAATCGAATGCATCCAATTTTCTTTGAAAAAAAATACTCAATGGTTATGGATGAGTTGATGTCACGCTCGGTCTTGAATTCCTGGATAGATAGCTTACAGTCTACTATATTTTTTATTAGTAGATGGATGCTAGACAAATTCAAAATCTCAAACGAGTGGAAAAATCACCTGCCGACCTTGAAGCATTTCCCGCCCCACCGATTCAATAAATTTGAGCCAAAATCTCACACCGCGTAGTACCATTTTTATATTATTATTATTATTATTATTATATGGAAGCTAGCTGAATTGAAATCTCAATCGACAATATCACAAACCGTCTTTGAATAATTTCGCGCCCCTCCGTTTCAGAAACTTTTGATATTAAAATTCCTGTTCTACCCTTTGTTAAGACGACAAAGGGGCATGCTAAAATCGGGCGCTTGGGGGCTCGATTGTAATTATGTTTCTGTTCACCTATGTGGTCTCTATTCATGCAGTTTTTCCCGCTGGTCCTCCCAAAAATCCCAAGCTCCTTCGTCCCTCCACGACCACCGTGCGCACCGGCTGGCGGCAAATCGACGTCGGCCTGAACCGCATGAGCTGCGGTCTTGTGCACCGCCGCCCACCCCACCGGATCTAGTTCACTTGGCTTTTGTGCCACGGCAGCAGAGCTACGGTCTCGTCCACCATACCGATGGTGTCATCGATCGCGCAAGCTCTGCTTTCCCGCCGCTGAATGCTACCCAACCGTACCAGAGACGCCTCACGGTGTCCACCGGATGGGATCTAGTTCAACGAGTTCCATGCCCACCGCTCCAAACCAGCTCCATGGGCGTTGCCGTTCACAGCACCAGATCTGCCTCAACGACGCTCTCATCGACCACGCTCAAGCCGGCATCGACCACCCAAAATCTGCCTGTCCTACCGCCCAAGATATGCCTCATCGACCTCCCAAGATCTACTTAACCGCAATCGTAGCACCCGCGGTGACCTGCACGTCACCCGCATGATATCGACGGTCCTTAGACGCCTCTCCAACCGAGGTAAACTAATCTCCAACCCCTTTTTGTTTTCTCAACAATATAGCAGGTTAAAGCCTGTCGCAGTGAACTTCATTTTTGTAGTTGTGCTAGAACATACAAGTCATTGGGCATGCTTGTTCTTTGTGCTACATACAAGGTCACTGGACATGTTTGTTTGCATTCGCTGCTCTACAAATTTCAAGTAATGCACATGTTTATTATTTTGTCATGCACATGTTATTAGATACTCCTTGCCACAGTAATTTCCTGCTATTGTGTAGTTTTTGCAAAATGTAAAGTCAGTGAAAAATATTAGTGTGGATACCCTTCTCCATATTTACTGAATCTATCTGGTTTGTCCTGAGCTAAGTTCCTACTATTATTTCCTCCCTGGCATCGTTCTGATATGCTGTAGTACATATTTAAACTCATCTTACTAGTTTGATAATAATTTTGTTGTTGCTATCTGGATCTTTAAAAGATGCAACACTGAATATTTATTTTTTCTTTGCATAGAGGTCAAAAGGGAACACTAAACATGTTGGTTTGAACATACTCTTCTATAGGTTCACAAGAACGATGTCATTGTTTCCTTATCTGATGCTGGTTCATCCTAAGCAACGACATAACTATCCCCTACTATGTAGTTCATTCGTGGTTTGCGTTCCTGCTGTGTAAGTTATGGCATGATGCCATTATAATTTCTATCTCGTTGATTCTTAGCTACTCCTACTAAAGTAACTGCATGCCCATTGTGTAGCTCACCAAAAATTCTAAGTCACCCAACGTCTCTTGCATTCCAGGATATACTAATGCTTCCATATATATTTGTTGAAATGACCTGGCTAGTTTATATTTGCTGAAATTCTAGGAAACACTTTGTTCTATTGCTCAATTCAGCTGTAGGCGCACTTGTGTAATGCCTGCTTGTCTTGTTCGACAGGTTCACAAGCAATGTCATTATATTTCATGTCTAATGGTTTGTCCTAAGCAGTGACATAGCTATCCTCTACTGTATATATTGTTCATTCGTAGTTTGCATTCTTTTTCTACAAGGTCTCTTACGATGCGCATTATGTAGCTCACGGCGAATTCTGGGTCACCCAACGTCTCTTGCATTCCAGGATAAACGACTTCTTCCATATATATTTGTTGAAATGACCTGGCTAGTTTATATTTGCTAAAACTCTAAGAAACACTTTGATTGATTGCTCATTTCATTATATGCACACTTGTCTAATGCTAGCATGTCCTCTTCTACGTGTTCGCTAGAGACGCCATTATATTTATAATCTGGTGTTGGCTCATCCTAAGCAACGACATAACTATCCTCTACTATGTAGTTCATTCATGGTTTGCGTTCCTGCTCTTCAAGTTCTCGCATGATGCCATTATAATTTCTGTCTCATTCATTCTTAGCTACGAAAGTAACTGCATGCCATTGTGTAGCTCACCACAAATTCTAAGTCACCCAACGTCTCTTGCATTCCAGGATATACTACTGCTTCCATATATATATTTGTTGAAATGACCTAGCTAGTTTATATTTGATGAAATTCTAGGAAACACTCTGTTTGATTACTCAATTCATTTGTAGGCACACTTGTGTAATTCTTGCTTGTCCTGTTCTACAGGTTCACAGGCAATGCCATTATATTTCATGTCTATTGGTTCCTCCTAAGCAGCAAAATAGCTATCCTCTACTATATATATTGTTCATTCATAGTTTGCATTCTTGCTCTAAAATTTCTCTTATGACTCCTTTATAATTTCTATGAGTTTCCTAGCTACGACAGTAACTGCATGCCCATTGTGTATATCACCACAAATTATCGGTCATCCAACGTCTCTTGCATTCCAGGATAAACGACTACTTCCATATATATTTTTTGAAATGACCTGGCCAGCTTATATTTGCTGAAATTCTAGGAAACACTCTGATTGATTGCTCATTTCATTGTAGGCACACATGTATAATGCTTTCTTATCCTCTGACAGGCTCAGATCACTTTAGAGGTTCGTTGGGAGACCCCAAGAGGAAGGTGTGATGAGCACAGTAGCAAGTTTTCCCTCAGTTATGAAACCAAGGTTATTGAACCAGTAGGAGCAAGGAAACAACTCCAAGGTGTTGCTAAAAACTTGGAATCCTACACAACACAAACTCAAGACTTTGCCCCAACTTACAGTGAGGTTGTCAATCTTACTGGTTTTCTAAAAACAAAGGATTAAACATATAGTGTGGAAGGTAATGGTTGCTTGCACAAAGTAACGGTAACATTAGATGATGTAACAATGTTAAAGATTATACCGGGTCCACAATTCACTAGAGGTGTTCTCCTTAAGATAAATAACATAACATGCTGGGTGAACACATTACAACGGGGAAATTGATAGGAACTGAGCAAGGCATAACAATGCAAATACTAGACATTCATGATTCCTATGAGATTTGATTGGGAATTACAACAATATACATAGACCGCCATCCAACTGCATCTATGACTAATAATCCACCTTCAGGTTATCATCCGAACCCCCTCCAGTATTAAGTTGCAAGCAACGGATAATTGCATTAAGAAATGTGTGTAAAGTAAACAATACAATTGTTCCATGAACAAAAGATTGTTGTTTTCTCCCTAGTAGCAACAGCACATCTACAACCTTAGAGATTCTTGTCACTTCCCTAGATTCAATAGAGGCATGAACCCACTATCGAGCATAAATACTCCCTCTTGGAGTCACTAGCATTTACTTGGCCAAGATAGCTACTAGAAACGAAGAGCATGCAAGATCACAAACAACACATAAATGATAGAATCAATAATCACTAAGACATGATAGAATCAATAATCAATCAGACATAGTACCTCAATATCCATTGTATCCCCGCAAACACAACATGTATGATTACAAATAGATGATCTTGATCATGAACGGAGCTCACAAGATCTAAATATGATAACACAAAGGAGGAGAAACAACCATCTAGCTACTGTATGGACCCATAGTCCAAGGGTGAAATACTCGCGCATCATACTAGAGGATGGCATGGTGATGAAGAAGGCCTCCGGGATGATCTCTCCCCTCCGACAGGGTGCCGGGAAGAGCTTCGGATCCCCCAAATCTAGGGACGATGGTGGCGGGGGTTATAGACTGTTTCGTGGAGATCTGATCGGGTAGCTAGGGTTTTGGCATCAGGAAGCTTTATAGGCAAAGAGGCGAGGCAGGAGGGCGAGGCGAGGCAGGAGGGCCCACACCCCGCCCTGGCGTGGCCTAGGGTGGGCCCACGCCTAGGGGGTGTGGCCGCCCTGTGGCGCCCATCCCTCTCTCCTCTGGACTTCATGTTCGTTTCGCTAAAATATTGACTTTGGCTTTTATCCCATCCAATTCCGAGAATATTTCCTTACTAGCTTTTCTGAAACCAAAAATAGCAGAAAACAGGAAACTAGCACTGTGGCATCTTGTTAATAGGTTAGTCCCAGAAAATGTATAAAATACCTCAAAGTGCAGACAAAGCATAGCAAAGTTGATACTAAACAAGCATGGAACATCAAAAATTATAGATATGTTTACGACATATCAAGCATCCTCAAGCTTAACTCCCGCTTGTCCTCGAGTAGGTAAGTGATAAAAAGAATAATTTTTGAGGTGACATGCACCATCACAATCTGGATCAAACCATTTGCAAAGCATTGAAAGCTGGGATCAAAGTAATCTAAACATGAGCATGAAAGATGAAGTTCTAACAATAAGACATAGTAACTATATTGCAACATGAAAGGATACAAACAAAGATCATGAATAACAATGCATTGAAAGACGTTTGTTTGTTTCACATATATAAAATATAGCATTGTGGTATTAAGCTTGTCCCTCATGGAGTAGCAAAACATAAATGCATAGGACACCTTCAAAGTTCATAAGGGTGACTAGATACAAATAGTTCAAGAACAAGCAATATCAACATTATGAATCAATCAATAAGTTTTGGAACAATGAAATAGAACTAAGAATGACCAGTATGCTCTCTTAATTGGTTCCTAAGGATAGAAGGTGGAGACTCAATATAAAAGTGGAAGAAAGGCTCTTTATAAAGGGAAGCCGGGATCTCATGTTTCATAAGGGTGACTAGATAAAAATAGTTCGAGAACAAGCAATATCAACATTATGAATCAATCAATAAGTTTTGGGACAATGCACATAAAACTAAGAATGACAACTATGCTCTCTTAATTGGTGCATAAGGATAGAAGGTGGAGACTCAATATAAAAGTAGGAAGAAAGGCCCTACACAAAGGGAAGCAGGGATTTCAAGTTTCATAAAGAGCTTCCAAAAATTATGGTAATTGTTAGCTTTCAGCTCTCATTGCCCCTATCATAAGCATCTTGAAGTGATTAAGGTTAAAGTGAAACAAATATGGAGTATATGCTTGACAAATCATAAGTTGGCAATCTCATGTCCCTTGAGTACGAGGGTCGTTCCACATGCTACTCAACTTTAGTCACCGGTAAGTTCTTGTCATGGTAAGTATATGTGTATCATAAAGAGCCGCCAATGGGGTACCCCTTGCCCCATGATACATGAGCTATCCCATATCAAAATGACAAGGCAACAAACAATGAGCATCTCAGCGATCTTTTTATTTGCTATTTGCATAGGTTTTTATTGAGGATGCTTCACGGATTGCTCACTATGGTTATGCTACAAGTTTCCACCATGATTAGGCATAGCTTAGGCTAGCGTCAGAGGCGTTTCTCTAACACATATACATAACTCCATGTACTTCCAAGCTCCCCTTTTATTTCACACCACCTACATCCGCAAACAAAAGATCAGGATATCAACTAGGTAATATGTACACGTGTTGAAAGCGTTCCCCGTGATAAAACGGTTTTGCTAATTCCCAACTTATAAGTTCAAGCATATACAACATAGACGACACAATGGTTCAAGCTTATTAGGTGCAAAAATTAAATTGTGCTATCAAGTTTGTGAGAGCTTTAATCACTAATTTTCTCATACCAAGTTTAATTTGGAAGATAGATAAAACAAGAATATATTTGGAATGGTATAACACAACATGCATAGGAATTTATAGTGGACTTTTTGGAATAACTCGGTTTCTTGGGAGTTGGATGCATGAGTAGAGTTTAATCAATACAAGCGGAGGCTAGCAAAAGACTGGGAGCGATCAACTAAGAGAGCAATAATGGCCATAATCATGCAGAGCGACAAAACATTATCAACTAAAGCATAAAGTGGTTTCACAAGTCAAAAACTAAATGATCATAGAGGCTAAGGTGACTGGTTCATATTCATAACATGGTGTGAGCATGTGCCAAGTCAACCCAAACAAAGCATCAAAGGAGAATACCAAAATATTATGCTTTTGTATGCTAAAACAAAGCATGATTCTTGCAAGGCACATTAAGCAATCTCAATTTTTTGGAACAAGTCATGCTACAGAAATAATTACTAAGCATAAGGTCAAAACAACATCTAGCATGACATGATAAAGTCTAAGCCACAGTCAAAACAAGCTCTCTTTTGTACCACTTAAGCATGAAACTTTCTACTCTTTTCCAACACCAATAAACTTATTTGAAACAACAAAGTGAAAGTGGGGGTCCAACTACTTTATTCAAGCAAACTAAGCAAAATAAAACCAAAAATTAAAACTAAGACGCTCCTAGAACAATAAAACAGTGCATGAAACAATAAAAACAAAGTGTCTAGAAAGAGACCTGAGATTTTTATTGATAAAGAAGGGGATGCCTTGGGCATCCCCAAGCTTTTACGCTTGTACCTATTGAATATTTCTTGGGGTGGCATCCCCAAGCTTGATCTTTTGTCCAGTCTTCATCTTATTACATCATTCTTTCCCTACACTTTGAAATTTTCCTTCATACAAAACTTCACACAATCCTCATTAGTAACATTAGTGTATTCAAGATAATAGGCATTTGGGTTTTGTTTTATAAACAAGGAAAACTTTCATTATAACACAAGCTACTGTAGAAATTTCTTTTAAAATCTCAAGTGATCAAGGAGAACTCAAAAAGAAACGAATTAAGAAGCAAATGAAAATAATGGCAGAAAATCTGTCAAAATAGACCAGCAGGTAAAACCTATTTTTTCGAAGACCTTCTGTTGCTCAAATCGAAAAGTGTTGAACTAACGAAAGTTAGATAACAACCTGGGGCATTTACTCAGGAAATTACATCTCAATCCGACATATAGAGATTTTTCACAAATTTTTACATTGAAGCACAAAAATCTGTTTCGGGAGAGCAACTTCCCCAAAGCTTACTTCTCTCTCATTAGAGGTTATTCTTGGCACAATCACACAAAAAGGATAAGCAGAGGTTATTACATAAGTAATAACTCCCAAGACTCAATAAACTATTGTGTTATCTCCCAAAAGTACTTTTCTTTAACGCCTTTAAGTTAGGCTTGATAGTTTAAGAATATGCTCTCATAAGAAATATGAATTGAAGTAAAAGAGAGCATCAAGAAGCAAATTAAAAACACATTTAAGTCTAACCCACTTCATATGCATAGGAATCTTGTAAGAAAATAAATAAATAAGCACATAGTAACAAGAATGGATAGATAAAACAAGAGCAACTTCAAAACTTTCAGCACATAGAGAGGTGTTTCAGTACCATGAAAACTTCTACAACCATATTTTCCTCTCTCATAATAATTTTCAGAAGTCTCATGAATAAACTCAACAATATATCTATCACATAAAGCATGCTTTTCATGACCTACAAACACATCATTTTTATCAAGCTCAAAAATAGTGGGATTAAAACCTTCAAACCCACTTTTAACAATTTTATAACCAGATGACTGGTCATTCTCAAGAGGTATGGGGTTCCAAGATAAATCAAGACCTCTCCAATCTCATTTTCAATAGTAGTACTATTAATATTATCAACCAATATAGGACCATCATCTAGAGATTTATCATAAACATTTTCTAAGAAAAACTCTTTAGTACCATGCATTTCGAAGTCAAGCACAAATAAAGGATTATCATAGATAATAGGAGCATACTTATTATCACAATTTTTATTCATAGTAGATATTTCAAAAGGACCCACAAGAACATAACATTCATCCTCCTTTGGTAAGCATGGAGGACAATCAAATAATGTAAGGGATAAAGAGTTACTCTCATTAAAAGGTAGGCATGGGTAGCTAATCCATTCTTCCTCCTTTTGTTCATCACTCTCCTCCTATTTTTCATCTAATGAGCTTTCCATTTCAGCAATTTCTTCTTCCATGAGCTCCTGCAAGGCATTAGTCTCTTCCGATTGTGGAAAGCATCTATTAATATATTCAAAAATATAGCCATTTCCTTCCTTTTAGTTATCAAATCAAAATTTAAGTATATCATAAACCTCATATTTATAAGGTGAATCATCAGTATTTTCAAGCAAACTAGCAATTTCAAATGCACCCTTCTAAGCAATAAATTCTTCAATTTGTTCCACATCATAAAAGTCACAATTTCCTTTAACATAAGAAGATATGGTTACATTATCATTATACTCACATTGAAAAGGGAGGTGTTTATACCTCCTACATCAACAAGCTTTATCAAAGCAATAAGTAACATTATAAGTAGAGCACACGTTTCTAGCAATGGTATTCAATTTATCAATTTGTTCCCATAAGTGTTTCCCTTTTTGTGACAAACGGTGTTCCTTATAATAATATTTTTGTTCTTCCGTGAATCCATCATACCAATAAGATCTAGTTTCAAAGAAACCAGCCATTGATAGAAAGCATGACAAAGCAAGGCAATAACACACCAAAAACTATAGTAGGAACTATTTTTTGTGTTTTTTATAAGAAAAAGCAAACCAAACAAAACTATTTTTTTTGTATTTTTTAAAGAAAGAAACAAGCAAAACAAATAAAAATAAACTAAGCAAAACAAAAACAAAGTAAAGAGAGTGGTGCCAAAAGACTACCCTTGTAAAGCTGTCCTTAACACCCCGGCAACGGCGCTAGAAAAATCTTGACGGGCTCAGATCACTGTAGAGCTTCGTTGGGAGACCCCATGAGGAAGGTGTGATGAGCACAGCAACAAGTTTTCCCTCAGTTATGAAACCAAGGTTATCGAACCAGTAGGAGCAAGGAAACAACTCCAAGGTGTTGCTAACAACTTGGAATCCTACACAACACAAACTCAAGACTTTTCCCCAACTTAAAGTGAGGTTGTCAATCTCACTGGTTTGCTGAAAACAAAGGATTAAACGCATGGTGTGGAAGGTAATGGTTGCTTACAGAAAGTAACGGTAACAATAGATGATGTAACAATGGTAAAGATTGGACCGCGGTCCACAGTTCACTAGAGGTGTTCTCCTTAAGATAAATAACATAACATGCTGGGTGAACAAATTACAACGTGGCAATTGACAAGAACTGAGTAAGTCATAACAATGCAAATACTAGACATTCATGATTCCTTACTACTGGTCCACCCGGTTGATGAATCAGAGCTGCGAATGAACCTAGTATGACAGGATGACGTGGTAAGATCAGAGATGAAAGTTAAACATGCTAAGGCTTGTATGGGAGGCCACAGTGGGTTGTGGTTTTTGTAGTCCCATACTTGCCACTATTAGGACCCAAAGTTCTTGCCTCTTGAACCAAGACGAGCGTACAACCACACAGGGCCATGGGAACCCTTCGACCAACTAACTTGCGTAGTAGATTCCATGAGTCACATAGTTCGGGTGTTCCATTCGACATACGCATTCTGGTTCTTCTCGAAGTAGGTGAAGGAGGTGCATTCATAACAAGTAGGTAAGCATGGCCGAGAACAAGAGATGCACGACATCTATAATCTTGAACCCTATACACATCATAAGGGACCGGATTCAGGACTCTACCCGTTAAGGCGACATCTCCCTAGTGTGTGACTCATGGTCTCGGCGAAAGCAAGGTAAAGGTCGTGTCCAACCACCCTCTGTCGGCCTTCAAAGGAAGAGGGCTAATCTATAGTGGCATTAAGAGTCAGTTGGTATGTGTGGGTAAAGTTGTACACCCCTGCAGGGTATTAATATTTTCGAAAAGCCGTGTCCACGGTTATGGATGACTTAGGAATGGACGTGGGATCATAGAAAAGAATAACCTAATCGTAAAATTGGAAAGTAAAGTGTGCTTAAGGATGCTTCCTCATGGGTATGAGGGTGTGATCCTAGATAGGTTCAGTTGATGATGATTTGGTGGATGTCAAGAGAAGATCAAAGCTAGAGATACCGCTCTCTTATCCCCTTTTAAAATATTTTGATTAGTCGAGATTCTTCTCCCTCTTTTTTTACAAACCAAAGATGACTTTATGCAAAATAACTCCACCATCCATAAGTCTTGCAGAGTACACCCTGTACTCACCCTTGATTCGTTGATACTTTTGCAGCAGAGTAAGTGTTACCATAGAAGATGAGTTCTTTGCAGCTTCGACATCGACGAGTAGCTTGGGGTTCCCAGTCGGCAGTCTGGGATCTATGGATTGGACGTCATCATTATGCTTCAGGCCTCTTAGGCCATTTGTTAAGTTTGCTATACTTAATAGCATAATTTGCCTTCCGTTGTTTGATGTTTGTGGTCAGTGACCTCTGCTTCTAATATTTTGGTTCTTTCTCAGTTATGACATTGCTATAATAATTTTTGTGTTGTAGGGTCACTGTTGTGTTATCAATTCTCTCTTTGTACGCTTTTGATATTTAGGTTAGACTTATATCAGACAGAGGTCTGGGATTTGTCTAGCCCTAATCCAGGGGTGTCACGGGTTTTGGTATTAGAGCAGTACCGACTGTAGGAAACCCTTTCTACTGGTCGATGTTGAGTCTAGTGCTTGTGAAAACTATTTTCAAAGATAAAAATTATGTGCAAAAACTCTTGTATGCTTCTTTTTCTTCTTATCCAGTTTCGCTCTAACTCTCGGTCATCATACCTTATGTTGATTTGGAAAAGTTTTGCTAGCTCGTCCATTCTTTCAAAACTTAGGTGCCTCTTTAGGCATGCCGGTTCTCAACCATTTGACATAGTGTTGAGTTCTCTAGAGTCAGTTGGGTGTGTTCCTTGTTTCCTTTGTTATGTTTCTTCTGAGAGATTTCTTGTTGATGGTTACACAATGTTCTGTTCTAGATATCGAGGTTTACTTTCTCCTCGTGTGCCTCCTTTTCATTTGTTTGGGTACTTCCGAAGTTGTTTCTTCTTTTTGAAGCTACCTTGTTATTTCTATCTTGCAGTGTACGCTTTGTCACTCAAGTAGTAGATACTCTTTTCTTTTGGTTTTAACCCTCCGACTTGAACCTAAGATCCCCAATTGTGCTGGATTCTAGTGTTGTGAATCTTATACATGAAGCTAACCTTTAACCCAAGATCCATTTTGTTTATCCCTGTTGTTAATGTTCAAATATTACCCCGGGATGGCTAATACCTTCTAGTATAGCCTTCAAGTTTGTGATTGTTATCGTGATTGAGTTGCGATAATTAAGGACTCCCCCTACCACATGCTATGGAATATTTTCTTTAATGGAACCAAATAGATCACGACAAGAGTGCTCTTCGCGAGACTCACATCTATACCCGTGACTCTGCCACACCCTTCCCTTTTCTGCATTGGTTTTCGGAAGATTGTTGACTTATGCATCCACATCTTGGGATTATATCCTGAGCATGTTCCTTTCCTTGTTGTTTTCCAACCTTTTTCTACCAGTTGGTAACCAAGTATTAAATGTGCATTGGTGTCTTATGATGCAAGATACACTTGTGGTCCGTCTAGAGAAACTATTTCGGGATGTCAGGACAAACAAACTCCACTACCTCGTCATTTCTAAGACCAGGTCAAAATTTTGTAATCCACAGATCAATAAGCATTGATTAGTTTATGTTCTGTTCTACCTTGAAGTATCACACCCTTTTATATCAGGAGGTCGTGCTGAGTCTCATGACCCTTTTAATGAAGTGATGCTCTTACACATATTAACCGCCCTCCCTCTGAGATTTTGCGATCAGGAATGTTGTGTGTGCGTAATGATGTGGTCATCTAAGATTCTTAGCAATTTTTATTGCTTTGAACTCAAAGGACATTTGTGCCATTCTTATTGTGATTGATTAACTCCATCAATAGCAAAGGATGATTGTGCTACCAAGTCCGTTATCCTAGTGCACCCTCTTTGGTCAAAAAGTTAGGCTTGTGCCGAAGCTTTGAGACTACGACTTCTTGCCTTACAAAGCAAATTTTCCTTTCGAGCTAAGTGTAGCACCCCCCGGGGTTAGGGTTAAACTAACTTCAGATCTCCATCTAAGATAACTTCAACTCCAAACACGGAAGATCACAGTATTATTCGGTAACAATACAGAACACAGGGATTCAACAACATAGGTTTAAACTCTTAACAGAGTAAGATATTAGAGTTATTACAAACCAGAGGTCATAGACCCAATATTACATCACACAACAAAAGCAAATTATGTTGTTATACACAACAACTAAAGTCCTAAGAGGCCATAAACAGAAGCGACGTCCATCCCATAGTCCTCAGGATGCTACTTGGGACCCCCAATTACTCGTCGATGTTAACGTAGAAGCCACCTTCAGTTGCAACCAGATCCTCTGTAGAAAAACAACAATGGCGCAAGGCTGAGTACGAGAATGTACTCCACAAGACATAGATAATCTAGTATCTACATGCTCTGGCTAGAAAGCCTTTCTCTGGATTTACTTTTGCGGAAAGCAATTTTTATTTGTAAACAAGAGAGAGAAGAGGCTCGTCGACTCAGAATATTTTAAAAGGGATAAGATAGCGACTTATTCATCTTGTTCATCATATCTCGATAACCACCAGCTTCATTAGAACCTCCTATCTAGGATCACCCCCTCGACCCAAAGGAAGCATCCTTAAGCACAAGTGGATCAACAAGTTTTATCAAGGTTAAAGTTATCTATGATCTTAGAATCTGGTCACCAAGCGTTCATAACCGTGAACACGGCTTTTCGAAAAGATTAATACCCTGCAGGGGTGTCCAACTTTACCCACACATACCAACCGACTCTTAATGCCAAATATTATTAGCCCTCTTCCTTGGAAGGCCGGCAGAGGGTGGTTGACCACGATCTTTACCTTTCTTTCGCCGAGACCATGAGTCACGCAATAATTATGGTTCCGCCGTAACGGGTCAAATACCGAAGCCGGTACTTAAATATGTGAGGCGAGGTTGGTTTACCAGTGGCGCTATATACCCCAAGCAACCCGGTCCACGCTTCCCTACCTATTATGATGCACCTACATCACCGCCTCTTTCGAAAATGTTTTCAATGCGTATGCCAGATGGAAAGCCCAAACTATGTGACTCATGGAATCTACTAGGCAAGTTAGTCAGTCGAGGGGTTCCAAAGCCCCGTGTGGTTGCACGCTCATCTCGGTTCCAAAGGAAAGAACTCAGTTCCTAGTGGTGGCGAGCATGGGACTACAAATACCACACCCAACGTGGCCTCCCATACAAGCCTTAGCATATTTAGTTAACTCCTTCGAGGATGTCACCATCTCCTACCTTTCTAGATTCTCCGGCATCTCTGATTGATCATTCAGATAGATCAGACATTATTACTATGCATGGCTAAGCTATCGATGACAAAACCTCTAGCAACGCTCAAAGGCCGGACCTAGGTATGCTAGGAGCAGTGGATCAGGAGTATAAGGCTACAAGAGGGAAACTATGCAGCAGATAGGTAACACTAACTACTGACAAAAGACCACATTGGAATCATGTGCATCATAGCGAGAAAGTAATATACTTTGTAAAAGTAGGCTCAAAATGAGAGGCTACGCTTGCCTTGTCCGTCAGTAGACAAGTATGGATCTTCGGTGTTGTTGACTTCAGCTTGGGTTCGGATCCTATCGCGAAGAACCAATACCGGATAGAAAGACGACAATCAAGACATGTCATCGATGCCATTATCAGACAAGGATGATGATATGACAAGTTAAAGTGCATTTAAATGAAACCCTAAGGCATGCTTGACGGCTTAAACGGGGTTCTGAGGGGTGCAAACCCTAACTCAGGAAAACTCCGGAAACACATGAGAGGGTTTGATTTTGTTCTCTAATTGAACTTGTCATTAAGTTGTTGATCAATGCATGATTGTATCTTATATAGGTAGTTCTCATTTTTCTGAACATTTTGATATATTATACATATTTTTCTGACTTATAAATAATAAGTTATGAATTTTACAAGTTTTATTCAAATTTTGGAATTATTAAATCAATTTAAATCGATTTATTGCGTCATTGTGACACAGGGCTGACATCAGCACACACCCTAAATCATTTTACACCAAGGGCTGGGCTAGCCACAATGGCTGACCGGTGGGCCTCAGAGCCACATCAGTGTCCACGTGGATAGGTGGGACCCGAGGGGGGGGTTGGGGTGTTCCTCACCGACACATATGCTACCCACTACGACTGGCGGGTGGGGTTGGGGCCACGTTGGCGAGCCACGTGGGCTCGCCGAAGAGCTCGTCGGTTGACGGCGAGCGACGGCGCTACAGGGAACGAGCGAAGGCGTGCTAGGGCTCGTTCGAATCAGCGTTGTGAGACGAACCTAAAAGCAGCGGCGCCTCTTGCTAATGGTCGCCGGAGCATGGTCAACGTCGACGAACGGCGGCGGTGCTCTCTGACCAACGGTGCGGGCTCGACACAGAGAGATAGAGAGGAAAAGGAGGGTTCCTTGAGGACCGTATTCTCACCCTGAGCTTGACGATGGCGACGGTTAGGCCGGAGGAGCTTCGGAAAGACGGCGATTTGATGACGACGGTGGCGGCCGAACCTCGGGGAGACGAGCTCGTCAGTGCCATCTAGGGATGCGTGGCTCGATTCCTCTGGCTAGGAGACGGAGGGCTTCACGGCGGAGCTCCTAGGCTACTCGGTCGGGATCGGGGTGAACGGGAACGAGCTCTAGCTCATCGCCATGGCGTCTAGGGTTTGGTGGGGAGGGGCTCTGTAGAGATAGGGCGAGAGGGAAGGGGATAAGGGTATGAGGAGAGAGAGCCAAGCAGCGGCGTTCTTATCCTTGGCTCCGGGGGTGGCGGCACGGTAGCGAGCATCGCCGGGCGCTGCGGAAATCGACGACGGCGGTGCTGCCACCCAGCTGCTTAGCTTCGTGGTCGAAGACGACGAAGAACAGAGAGTGAAGGGGTATCGGGCCGACTCCTGGGCCCCGGGTGGGCCAAGCTGGACTACTGCGGGCTGCATAGCGCGGCAGAGAGGGAGAAGAGAAGCTAGGCCGGCCTGGCTGCGGCCTGGCTGGGCTCTGGCTCAATTTTTCTGTAGGAATGGTTTTCCAATTCTTTTTTTGTTCGTAAGTTTCATTTTCAAATATGTTTTTGAAGCATTCAGAAATTATCAGAGACTTTATAATATTATTTGAAACACATAGGGGCCCTTATAATCCATCTGGGCTCCATAATTTGTACTTTTCAAATTCAAACCACTTTGAATGGATTTCAATAAGAGGGGGAAGGACTAGGGTTTAGGGTTTTGCACTTGTATTTTGGTTCATACACTTGATCTTATGCAAGCATTTTATTGATTTAAACATATGCATGCAATGCTTAGGTACTAATTGCATATATTACAAACTTGGGCTGTTACAGCTCTACCCCCCTTACAAGAATCTCGACCCGAGATTCTTAAGCTTTAGAAAAGAAGGCAGGGTACTCAGATCGAAGACGATCTTCTCGTTCCCAGGTTGCTTCATCCTCAGAATGATGAGACCACTGAACTTTCAGGAACTTGATGTTTTGAGGAAGAGTCTTGCGCTTGGTTTCATCAAGGATACGAACAGGATACTCACGATAAGTCAGATCCTTTTGGAGATCAAGAGTTTGCTGATCAACACCATGGACAGGGTCTTTGAAGCAACGCTTGAGTTGAGACACATGAAAGACGTCATGCACCTCAGGAAAGTTGGCGGGCAGCTCCAGTTTGTATGCGAGGTTACCTTGCCTGGAAAGAACACGAAAAGTACCAACATAACGAGGAGACAGTTTGCCTTTGATACCAAAACGATGGACATCCTTCAAAGGAGTGACCCGGAGATAAGCTTGATCACCAACTTCATATTCAACATGTTGATGGTGACGATCATGATAGCTTTTCTGGCGAGACTGAGCAGTTTTCAAATGATCTCGAATGATACGAACTTGCTCTTCTGCTTCCTGGATCATATCCGGTCCAAAGAACTTTCTTCCGCCGGTTTCTGACCAGTTCAAAGGAGTACGACATGTTCTTCCATATAAGAACTGGAATGGTGCCATACCTATACTGGACTGAAAACTGTTGTTGTAGGAGAATTCAGCAAAAGAAAGGCATTTCTCCCAGTTCTTGCCAAAAGATATGAAACACGGTCTGAGCATGTCTTCAAGGATTTGATTCACTCCTTCAGTCTGGCCACCGGTGCTAGGATGATAAATTGTACTGAAGGACAGACGAGTTCCCATAGCTTGTTGGAAACTTTCCCAGAACCTTGAGGTCAACAAACTCCCTCGATCAGAGACGATTTTCTTTGGTACCCCATGAAGGACAACTATTCGAGAGATATATAGATCAGCCAATTGATTAGCAGTAATGCTCTCACGAACAGGTAGAAAGTGAGCAACCTTGGATAGATAGTCAATGATTACCCAGATGGCATCATTTCCTTTTTGAGTCTTAGGAAGACCAGTAATGAAATCCATACCAACTTCATCCCATTTCCATTCAGGTATTCTATGTGGTTGCAGGAGACCAGTGGGTCTTTGGTGCTCAGCCTTCACGTGACGGCAAATGTCACATTCAGCAACGAAACGAGCGATATCCTTTTTCATACTAGACCACCATAATCTTTTACGAAGATCCCGATACATCTTGGTACCTCCAGGGTGGATAGAAAGAAGTGATGCATGAGCTTTGATAAGAATTATCTGCTTCATGTCCTTTACATTTGGTACTACAAAACATGTACCGAAATATAGTACACCTTCCTCGTTAACAGAGAAACATTTAGCAACTCCGCTAGCAATGTTCTCTTTAATTGAGTCCATCTCAGGATCTTGTCTTTGAGCAGCTTTTATCTGATCCTCTAGATAAGACTTCACTTCAAGAGTAGAAAGGAATCCACGAGGAACTACTTCAAGATTCAATCGAGCAAATTCCTCATGAAGAGAAGGTTGTGCTGGTTTGATCATCAGGGTGTTGCAATAGGATTTACGGCTCAGCGCATCAGCAACGACATTGGCTTTTCTAGGTTGATAGTTGATACCCAAATCATAGTCCTTGATGAGTTCCAACCATCTTCTTTGCCCGAGATTCAGATCAGGTTGTGTGAAGAGATACTTCAGACTCTGATGATCCGAGTATAACTAGCAACGACAACCAAGAAGGTAATGTCGCCATTGCTTAAGAGCATGAACAACAGCTGCAAGCTCAAGATCATGAGTTGGGTAGTTGTTCTCATGTGGTTTCGGCTGATGGGAGGCATAAGCCACCACTTGTACATCTTGCATCAACACACATCCGAGACCTTGGTGAGAAGCATCGCAGAAGACTATAAAGTCTTTGCTAGTGTCTGCAAGAACCAACACCGGAGCTATTGTTAACTTGGTTTTCAACATCTGGAAGCTTTCTTCAGCCTTATCAGACCATTCAAACTTCTTATCCTTCTTAAGAAGATCAGGCATTGGCTTTGCAATCCTGGAGAAGTTCTCAATGAATCGACGGTAATAACCAGCCATCTCGAGAAAAATTCGGACATCCTTCACGGATTTAGGAGACTCCCAGTCGAGGATAGTTTGGACCTTAACGGGGATAACAGCAACCCCTTGGACGGAAACAACATGACCAAGGAATATGAGCTCTTGTAACCAAAACTCACATTTGGAAAACTTTGCATAGAGACGATGTTCTCGAAGTTTTGTCAACACCAAATGAAGATGTTCAGTGTGCTCTTCTTCAGTCTTGGAATAGACCAGAATATCATCGATGTATACCACGACGAACTTGTCAAGATACTCCATGAAGACAGAGTTCATAATCCGCATGAAAGTGGCTGGAGCATTGGTAATACCAAAGGACATGACTATGTACTCATAAAGACCATAACAAGTGGTGAAAGCAGACTTTGGAATATCTTCTTTACGGATCTTTATCTAGTGATACCCTGACCTCAAATCCATTTTTGTAAAAGACAGTGGCACCACTTAACTAATCAAAGAGACCATTGATCCTAGGGAGGGGATACTTATTCTTGATAGTCACAACATTGAGTGGGCGATAATCCACAACCAGACGTGGTATATTGGTATCCCGCTTCTTGACAAAGATGGTAGGGCATCCCCAAGAAGATATGTTGGGCTGAATGTATTCTTTTCCTTCTAACTCCTCTAGTTGCTTCTTCAACTACACAAGCTCATGATGAGGCATACGATAGGGTCTTTTAGAAACAGGAGCAGTTCTAGGAACTAACTCTATGACAAACTCCACACTTCGATCAGGTGGCATGCCAGGCAATTCTTCGGAAAAGACATCCGGAAACTCACAGACCACTGAAACATCTTGGATCTCTAATGGAGGTAGAACTTCAAGAGCATACAACTCCGCTTCAGAAACAGAAACAGCTGAAGGAGACAGTGACCCTACGGTCCAGTACTTGACTGTTATGCCAGCAGGACTAGTCAGAGTCACAGACTTGGTTGTATAATCGAGGATAGCTTGATAGCGGGTCAACCAATCCATGCCCAAGATGATGTCAATGTAAGTTGACTTTAGGACGATCAAATAAGTGGGGAAAAGTTGAAATGCAACTTCGATTAGATTCCCATGACTAACCATGGTGGAGCACCACCTAGAACCAGGAGACTGAACTAGCAGAGGAACAGACAACCCCACAAAACTTATCCCATGCATTTGAGCAAAAGCTTGTGACAGGAATGAATGCGATGCTCCAAAATCAAACAAAACTTTAGCTAGAATTTGATTGATACGAAGCGTACCCTTGATGACGCTTGGATCTTCCTGAGCCTCCTCAGCAGAGATATGGTTCAGGCGTTCTTTTCCAGCACCTGGATACTTATCATTCTTCTTTGTTGGTTGTGCCTTCTCAGCAGCACTCTTTTGAGGACAATATCTTGCATAGTGGCCAGGCTGGCGACAACTGAAACATATGAGGCCTAATCCTGTACGAGCAGCAGGATAATCTGATCCACCAGCATTGTTTGGAGCAGCATTCGAACGGGGAGCATATCCCGAAGTCCTTGGAGTGTAAGGAGCACGTGGCATAACACTGTAAGGCACGAAGACACGGCCTTCTTATTGCTAGAACCGTCCTTGTTGTACCCCTCCCGAGGATGCTTACGGGTTTCTTCATACTCTACCTTTCCACTCTCGGCCTTCATAGCCTTGTTGACAAGACCTTGGAAGTTACCAAAGTCCATGAGATGGATATCACGGCGAACCTCAGGATCTAGTCCCTTGCGGAACAGAGCTTGCTTCTTAGCATCAGTGGATACCTCTTCAGTAGCATAGCAGGCAAGACGATTGAAGTTGCGCTGGTAATCACACACGAAACCAGTTCCCTGTTTCAGCTTGAGGAACTCCTCCCTCTTCTGATCCATCAGACCCTCCAGAATATGATAAGCTCGAAAGGCTTCATTGAACTCTTGCCATGTAACAACATGTTTAACTTATTGCATAGCCAAGAAATTTTCCCACCAGGAGTTAGCTGCTCCCTCCAGATGATAGGCAGCAAAAGTCACCCAATCAGCTTGAGCAACATGACCAACCTGAAGTTTACGCTCCATAGTGCGAAGCCAGTAGTCTACATCAAGTGGCTCAGTGGAATAGCTGAAAACTGGCGGAGTGAGACGTGTGAAGTCCTTGATACCAACTTGATTATTCTGGCATTGAGCAGTGTTGCACTCAATCCTTTCAAGGAGCCTCATGTTGTCAGCACGGTTGGTTTCGTACATGTCCATGAGTTAAACCATGGACGGCGGTGGAGAAAGGTTGGAAGATTCACCCTCATTTGCAGCACCACGAGCATGAGCACGGGTATGGGCACGAGAGGTATCACCCATACTGAAAGAACAAAGAAAAGGTTAGACAAGGGATTCAAAGGACAAGACGGAAATATTAACAAAGAGTACTTGATATAAACGTATCATCTTATCAAGCATGGTAGTATCAAAGCATACTAATGTATACACTAACCAGCTAACTTACAAACCATGACAATGGAATGCTAAGATGTTATGCACCAAGCAAAGCTCAGATATCTTGGAACTCTAAGAATAACAACCAAGTACGGAGTACTTCAGAAAAACAACCCCAAAAACACGATCCTAAAAGTTTTGAGATATGAGGTAAGGTATGAAAACCTTTTCAAACCAAATATCTACATGCTCTGTAGAAAAAAAACAGAATCCACCTTCAGTTGCAACCAGATCCTCTGTAGAAAAAAAACAATGGCGCAAGGCTGAGTACGAGAATGTACTCCACAAGACTTAGATAACCTAGTATCTACATGCTCTGGCTAGAAAGGCTTTCTCTGGATTTACTTTTACGGAAAGCAATTTTTATTTGTAAACAAGAGAGAGAAGAGACTCGTCTACTCAGAATCTTTTAAAAGGGATAAGATAGCAACTTCTTCATCTTGTTCATCATATCTCGATAACCACCAACTTCATTAGAACCTCCTATCTAGGATCACGCCCTCGATCCAGAGGAAGCATCCTTAAGCACAAGTGGATCAACAAGTTTTATCAAGTTAAAGTTATCTATGATCTTAGAATCTGGTCACCAAGCGTCATGTCAACACCCGGATTTTTAATCCCAGATGCCTGTTATGCCATACATCGCAATACCAGGATTACCATTTTTGCGAGACATGACAGATTTGGATATCACAGTACATCATCCATTACAAACCATACATAAGGTCTTACACAAATAAGGATCTCATGATCCAGTTCTTAATACAACTCAAGCAGCGGAATAACATAATAATAACGACATCGTAGGCGAAGCTCCATCTTCGGGGTCACAGGCAATGCTGACGATGGGAGATGATCCTAGTTGTCGTAACCTTCCTGCGGTCCATCATCCTGGTACTCGTCTTCATAGTCTGGCCACGAGAATAGCCAGGGACAAAGCCATGAGTACTCTTTAAGTACTCGCAAACTAATACTAACAGTTAAGAGGGTTTTTGTAGTAGGATACTAAGCTCTAGGGTTGTTTTGCAAAAAGCTAGATTTACCTCTACTAAATTCAGAAGCAAAGAAAACTAGTTGAAAGTTTTATAGAACCTAAGTGGGAATTTGAATTTCATATCACAACTCTGTTGTGGTCAAATCAAAGTTATAATTCATTTCACAAGTCATTTTGAAAACATCTGACGGGGGAACAGTATGGCCACTCCAACTGTCCATAATCGCGAACGCGGCTATTCAAATAGTTTGACACTCTACAGTGATTGTACACTTTCACCACAACATTCGATACATCTGTCAGGAACAATCCTGAATTTACCATACTCAGTATGCGGATAATCAATCCTATCCTTTCAATTACACGCCCTAGTATAGGCACCTCTCCTATGAGTTTGGCCTCCCAACCATGACCAACTGTCATCTTGGGTACTGCACAGGTGGACAATCTTCACAAGGTAGCCTCAGCTCAGACCTTGGCCGCGAGGGAACCCATACTAAGGTATATAAATTTCCAGTCAAGCCCTACCTAATTTTTGGGTATTGTGGTTGTACGGTAAAATTGGAATGGTATCGCATCCAGACAACCATCATTTTTATTAAGGGCTAAGGCTCATGCCTCAACATTTTCATCATCAAAATCATCCGGTGTTCGAGAACACATGTCAAAACATTTCAGTAGAATGACTCATCATTCTAAGGTTTTCATAACCATTTTCACCAAGTATTCCCATATAAAGTTGAACAAGTTTTATGCTTAGCACTAGCATCTACAAGTGGTGGTAACCACTAATGAGGGGTGGTAAACAAGTAGAGATTAGTTAAGTTCAGTCTCATGCCTTAGGATGACATCAAGATTATCTAACTTAGGCCAAATTTAATGCTCTTTATGCTACCTTCCAATATATTTCTAGTATTTACAATTCAATATGTAACTCTAAGAGAAAATCTTTGATAAAGAAATAAAGTATAAAGCTTGTAAGTAAAACTAGGATTGGGTATCATCAAATGTGTCTAACCAAGCATGCTTAATGCATTGCCTAGGTCATCTAACTTTCATAGTTGCAAGTGTTAGCTTGCAAGGTTTCAAGTATTGGCTTGCCTTGAGCAGAGCAGTGGTTGAAGTTCTCCTTGGCTTCTTCCTTATAGTATCCTCCTTCCTCCTCGTATCCTTGGTCAGTACTAGCGTCTATAAATAAATACGAGGTACACAATCACAAAAAAATACTTAACTATTTTCAATCATCACACAAAGGTGTACTATAGATGATCTAGCATCATCACTAACATTACAAGATTAAAACATTTGTCTTATTTATTTTAGTTTGAGAAAATTAATTTCTACTCATTGAAAAACTACTTAAGATTTAATATTCTCCAACTCAAACATGGGATCATGTTGACACATGTCATCACCACATATTTCAGTCCATGGGAATGTGATTTAAAGTGGTGTCACAATTTAATAAGGTTTAACCTTTTATTTTAAATAAATAAAGTGATTATAAATGCCTATGGGGCATTCTTTTATTACTTGAACATTATTTCTGTAAGTAAACTGTCACATCCCAAGATTTTCCAAATCTTGTAATGTGAAAAAAATAAATGAATAAAATAAAACTTTGTTAAATTTCAGGGTGAGAAGAAACTTTTTGAACCCAATTGGGAACTTTCAAAACCTATGTGGATCAAATAAAATCCTAAAGTGATTTAAAAAGTTTTAATAAACAATAAACTTCAAAATATTTGAAAATTACTATTTTGGATCTTTTAATAAAAGATTTGGTTTTCAAAAGAAAAGATAGATTTATAAATAAGGATTATTTATAAAGCCAAATTAAACCTTGGCCAATGTTTTGAAATAAAATGTTTTGTTTTGATAAAAATAGTAAAGGTTTATTTAAATAAAATAATAAGGATTTAATATCCAATTTTATTTAAGTAAAGACTTTTCCCATTTTTAAATAAACACAAAAACTTATTTATTTATTTTAAATAAGTTTTCCAAGTATTTTATATTCTCAATTAAAACCTACTGAAGTGTTTTTGGTTTTATTTTAAATTTCAAAATAAAGATTTTAATAAATCAAACCCTATTTGATTAAATAAGTAAAGGTCCATTTTATTTAATTAATGAATGGATCCTAAAAAGAATAAAAATATTATTTTATTTTGGGATTTGGGTTATGTTGATAAACAAAACAAAAAACTCATTACAAGTTTGGAAGTGTTTGAATTGTTTGAATGTTTGAATTGTTTGTTTGAATTTCCAAAACAGAAAATAGTATTGGAAAAAGAAAAAGGTTTCAGACAGAAAAAAAAATAGGAATCTGTTCGACCCAACCCAACAGCCCAGTTTAGGCCCAACTCCAGCCCACCTTTCTTTCCCTCAGCGAAACGTTTTCTCACTCGAACTCACACCCACTAAGCCAACGACTGGTGGACCTCGTTTCCTCTTCCTTCTCTCGCTGCCAGAGGACCCCACCGCCACGTCCCCCTTCTTCCCCACCCGCAGACTACGCCCTCCCCCTCGCCGGCCGTTGCAGGCGAATTAAACCTGGCGTAATACGCGTTAACCACACCATTAATCGGTCCCTTGACCATGCACGTTAAAGCGCCTGCCCCTCCTCTCCACTTCCCCTCTATCGCCCCACCTCGACACGCCCCCAGGCTGCCGAATTTCGCCAGACACTGCTCACTGTCCGACGACGCTCCGGTGCAAATTCCGGCGACCCAGCGCCGCCCCTTGCCTCATCGACCATGCACACATACTCTACACATCCTGGCGCATCTCCCCGTGCCATTGGTTCGCCTGCGAGTGCCCTGTAACCTCGGCTTCGTCGACACCGAGCGTGCGCCGCCGTCTGCCATTGCTCCGACGAGCATTCCAGGTGAACTCCGACCACCCTAAGCTCTATCGATGATGCACACAACTTCCCCAGACCATTCCGCGTCTAAACATTTCCCTATCTTGCCTTAGGGTGCCTTGTAACCCCATCCCCGACGACGCTAGTGCATGCCCGACGCTGTCCTAAACTCCGGCGAGCGATTGCCGTCCACCCCGAGCGCCCGTTCGACGGAGACGACCACGTTGAGCATCAGCATTCCACGGCGATCACTATGAGAATCTCCCCACCTTCCTTTGCTTCCTATATCGCCGGCGACGCCACCGTCTGGCCACTCCGCCGCCAGCTACCGCCGCAGCGTCGCTCGTTTAGGGTCGAGCTCACATCAGCCGTCCGATCTCGATCTGGTGGATAGGATAGAAAGTAAGCGAATGGGTACGCACGCTTCTGAGCCGCATGATTCAACTTGATCCAACGCGCCAGAATAGCCGATCCGAGTGAAGCAGTACCGACGAATGAGAATAGGACGCGTGGCACCAGACGATTTAAAATAGAATTTGAAATCAGATTTAGATGCCGTTTTGAAACCCTTGTAACTTTTAAACCACACGTCCAAAATTTGCAAACTTTATATCATTGGAATCAGTGGAACAAGCCCTAGCCAATTATGCCTTTTGTTTAGTAAAAATATTCTGGAAAAATGGTTGTTTACAGAATCATTTGTATGCTTGTTTAGGTTATAAACATTGTTCAAAAATGTTTTTGGGGATAAAATCTTTGGCAAATGGTGTGATTTGAACCTACTGACCATAAGAAACACTTTGTGGATTCAAAAATGTATATGGTGAAACAAAAGAATGATTCTTTGATTTAAAACCATTTCTAGTCAAATAGAAATGTGGTTTATTTATTAAAAATGGTTTTGGAAGAAAACCTTTGGAAAATGTTTTGTTTTAAACTCTCTGACCCCAAACACCAAGTTTTATGGTTTGAAAACTTATTTGGTGAACCCTATAGATTAATGCCTTAGTAAAAATATTTTTACACCACATAAAATAATACTTTGTTTTGAAAATGGCTTAGGAAATGAAACCTTTTGCAAATGACTTTGCCACTTTATAAAATGACCATTAGGTGCCTTTCAAATGTTATGACCCATTAGGAACCACTTTTTCAAACAAAACAAAGCTTGGCATGCTTGCATGCATTACTTTGACTTTGTCATTTTATGTGATGTTTTGCTTGATTGGTAGATTGAGTTTGTGCCTTGCTTGATTGAATTGTAGTGACTTGAAGAGTGTGATTGTTGCAAGGACAAGGAGTGAACCTATACCCTCTACAAAAAAGGCAAGTGATGCTTCATACTTTTTGTCCCATTACTTTCACTATGCATTAGTGATTTTTCTCTAAGTAAAACTTGCATGGAATTTTTTGCTAAGTATAAACCTTGCTATAGAAAATCCTGGTAGATGAAACCTTAGTAGAAATTCCTAAGTCAAGATACCTACTACTATCATCCTTAGCTTAGCTAATAGAAAACAAGGGTTGAAACATATTCATACTATGGAAAAATTTCTAAGTCTGAGGACTTGTGTTTTTGTTTAATAAAACAACTAAGTTAATGAATCACCTGGGTGGAATGGTAATTGCTTGGTGGATTTTGGTTGAGTGGTTCACAAGGCCCATGTTTGTGGTTTACCTTGTGTATCTCACTTGTGGATGGCCACCCAGGAACAAAGAGATTTGAGATGTCAAATGTTGAGAAGCTTCAAGTGCAACCACTTGGCATTATGGGCTCTGCCTAGATCATATAGGTTGCAAGAACTTAGCCATATGGACAGTTGGTGGTAGTGTTTGATAGGTTGGAGCGCGTCCATTTTGGTCTAAGGGAAGGCTTCTGAAAGATCTTGTCTTGGGAAACCAAGTCTTGTGGGGAAAGTGCACCACCTATGCAGAGTGTAAAATCTAAGTACTTAGCCATGTCCCTGGTAAAGGACAATTTGAGCATCAAGACATGGAAGCAATCAAGAATCTCATCATTCAAATTTCTAAGTTAAAAACTTGTGGTTTGAACAAGGGTTAAAGGATCTTCAAACTTTGATTGAGAAAAATGTTTTTGTCAAGCAAAAACTTAGTGTTTTCAAAATGATAAGGAAAATCTATTTTGAGCAATGCAAGCCTCAACTCCACTTAGCCAAATGCATATAGATGATAGACTCCACTAAACTACCATAGTATCACTTGCCAATACAATTCAAATGTATTGACCCTTGTGGCTGTAACTTGTTATGTTGCAGGTTTGATTGATTTAGTGAAGTTGAAGTGATTAGGATTACAAGTCTACAACCAACATGTCTGCCTGTGGCACTTTGAAGATGAAGGACCCCATGACTATAGTTATTCCGCTGCAATGTAATGTAATAGCCAAATGAGCTATGTAAGATGTAATAAAATTATGTTATTCCTGGTTATAAAGTTATATTATGACCTTTGTTTCTTGATATTACATCTTAACTGTGGATGCTAGCTATTGATCCAGGGACTAGCATTGTAAACACAGGGGACTCCACCTTATATTGTTTAAAGGTTAGGACACTCCCTCTATAGATGGTATCAGAGCATTGTGTTGCCTGTAGGATTTGTAAACCTAGGATTGGACAAAAACCCTTAGAAGAATAGGAGTTGTACTTGTTCCAAAAACTATTTACAAAAACACTTGTAAACTCTTTCCTCAACCACTTTGGTTTCAACTCTACATCTCTTCTGTTTCAACTTGATGGAAAAACCTACCCATGACCAAAGACTACACCATGTGCAAAGGACTTCTTCAACTCTAATGACTTCAACTTCTTCAACTCTAATGACTTCAACATCTTCAGCATGTTCACCAAGGACTTCCAACTTGGAAACCACCAAGGACTACAAGTGAAACAAGGAAATCTTGCTCAAGATATGGAGACTAAGGGAATGCAAAATTAGAAGGAGTTCACTTCACTTGAAGTATTGTAACCAAGAATTTTCCTCAAGGAAACCATGATCTCATACAAGAAGAATCAACTAAGAAGGATGGAAAGATCACAAGTGAACAATATAGATGGACCACCATATTTAGTTAAGCCAAACACACCAACTTATGTGGTGTAACAAAATATTTTTGATTGCCTAAAAATATGCTTGAAACTTGTTGTTTGAGTGAAATGTTTGTTTGTGATTACTTGCACATTGTTTTGTGAATAGTGATGTGTGTGAATAGAATTATTCCCTTAGAAATATTTTGCCTATTCTAATCCCAATCCAACCCAAACAGATGACTACTCCAAGAGACTCCAACATCAAGGTTGATGACAACAACAACAACAACCAAGAGATGCACATGAGAGAACAACTACTAGCAAACCAAACCCAGTTGAGTCAAGTTACAACTCAGCTTTCAGCCAACCACAATGGATTAGACCCAGCCATACAAAGGATTTTGAAACTTCAATCCCAATTGTTGCAAAGATTGGCTACTCAAATGGTCAACATGGGAGAAAACTTTTCTCAAGGAGCTAATGAAAACAAGGATGACAAAGATGTTATTCTAGAAGGAACCAAAGC
The DNA here is from genome assembly GCA_916181665.1 of Avena sativa. Classification (NCBI taxonomy): domain Eukaryota; kingdom Viridiplantae; phylum Streptophyta; class Magnoliopsida; order Poales; family Poaceae; genus Avena; species Avena sativa. Next base: position 145,843,466 of record OV702280.1, read on the forward strand.
TTGCAATATTTGTGGGGACAGGGATCACACTTCCAAGGAGCATGGAGATCAATGCCCTAATTGTGAAAAGAAACATCCAACTAATCAATGCCCCACATCTCAAGTGACTTGCTTCCTATGTGAAGGAAATGATCATGCCCCTATTCAATGCCCCATCTATCCTATAGTTCAACAAATGAAGCAAGATGGAATGCATAAAATGTTTGGAAACCTCCATAAGGGAACAACTTCTACCAAGATGGATGAAGGCAAAGTCAGAACCATGCCAAATAAGGCCAAATCCAAAGTGACCACAAAGTGTTGCTACTCTTGTGAAGAAGAAGGTCATATCTCTAGTAACTGCCCCAAGAAGAGAGAAAGATTTCCCACCTTTGAGGTGAGGTGTGAAGAGCATGAACTAGAAGAACTCTTAGCTTTGGAGAGACCCAAAAAGAAGAAGAAAGACAAAAGCCAGTTGCAATGTTACAATTGCAAAGAGATGGGACACTATGCCAGTGAATGCCCAGAAAAGGAGAAGAGCCAAGAAGACAAACAAAAGCTGGTGAAACCCAAGATGAGGAAGGATATTAGCCAAGTGATGTGCAAACACTGCAAAGAGTTAGGACATTATGCATCATATTGTCCAGAGAAGCCACCTCAAGACCTCAAACTTATCACATGTTTCAAATGCAAGGAGCTAGGCCACTATGCAAACCTATGCCCAGGAAAGTTACACCAAGATCCCAAGTAAGACAAGATGTAATCTAGTTGGAAAATTTTAAGGGTGGTAGTACCCTAGATGCTTTTGAGCCAACTTGTAACCCCTAGCCTCCCCAAATCTCGGGACGAGATTTATTTTAAGGGTGGTAGCCTGTCACATCCCAAGATTTTCCAAATCTTGTAATGTGAAAAAAATAAATGAATAAAATAAAACTTTGTTGAATTTCAGGGTGAGAAGAAACTTTTTGAATCCAATTGGGAACTTTCAAAACCTATTTGGATCAAATAAAATCCTAAAGGGATTTAAAAAGTTTTAATAAACAATAAACTTCAAAATATTTGAAAATTACCATTTTGGATCTTTTAATAAAAGATTTGGTTTTCAAAAGAAAAGATAGATTTATAAATAAGGATTATTTATAAAGCCAAATTAAACCTTGGCCAATGTTTTGAAATAAAATGTTTTGTTTTGATAAAAATAGTAAAGGTTTATTTAAATAAAATAATAAGGATTTAATATCCAATTTTATTTAAGTAAAGACTTTTCCCATTTTTAAATAAACACAAAAACTTATTTATTTATTTTAAATAAGTTTTCCAAGTATTTTATATTCTCAATTAAAACCTACTGAAGTGTTTTTGGTTTTATTTTAAATTTCAAAATAAAGATTTTAATAAATCAAACCCTATTTGATTAAATAACTAAAGGTCAATTTTATTTAATTAATGAATGGATCCTAAAAAGAATAAAAATATTATTTTATTTTGGGATTTGGGTTATGTTGATAAACAGAACCAAAAACTCATTACAAGTTTGGAAGTGTTTGAATTGTTTGAATGTTTGAATTGTTTGTTTGAATTTCCAAAACAGGAAATAGTATTGGAAAAAGAAAAAGGTTTCAGACAAAAAAAATAGGAATCTGGTCGACCCAACCCAGCAGCCCAGTTTAGGCCCAACTCCAGCCCACCTTTCTTTCCCTCAGCGAAACGTTTTCTCACTCGAATTCACACCCACTAAGCCAATGACTGGTGGACCTCGTTTCCTCTTCCTTCTCTCGCTGCCAGAGGACCCCACCGCCACGTCCCCCTTCTTCCCCACCTGCAGACTACGCCCTCCCCCTCGCCGGCCGTTGCAGGCAAATTAAACCTGGCGTAATACGCGTTAACCACACCATTAATCGGTCCCTTGACCACGCACGTTAAAGTGCCTGCCCCTCCTCTCCACTACCCCTCTATCGCCCCACCTCAACACGCCCCCAGGCTGCCGAATTTCGCCAGACACTGCCCACTGTCCGACGACGCTCCGGTGCAAGTTCCGGCGACCCAGCGCCGCCCCTTGCCTCATCGACCACGCACACATACTCTACACATCCTGGCGCATCTCCCCGTGCCATTGGTTCGCCCGCGAGTGCCCTGTAACCTCGGCTTCGTCGACACCGAGCGTGCGCCGCCGTCTGCCATTGCTCCGACGAGCATTCCAGGTGAACTCCGACCACCCTAAGCTCTATCGATGATGCACACAACTTCCCCAGACCATTCCGTGTCTAAACATTTCCCTATCTTGCCTTAGGGTGCCTTGTAACCCCATCCCCGACGACGCCAGTGCATGCCCGACGCTGTCCTAAACTTCGGCGAGCGATTGCCGTCCACCCCGAGCGCCCCTTCGACGGAGACGACCACGTTGAGCATCAGCATTCCACGGCGATCACTGTGAGCATCTCCCCACCTTCCTTTGCTTCCTGTATCGCCGGCGCCGCCACCGTCTGGCCGCTCCGCCACCAGCCACCGCCGCAGCGCCGCTCGTTTAGGGTCGAGCTCACAACAGCCGTCCGATCTGGATCTGGTGGATAGGATAGAAAGTAAGCGAATGGGTACGCACGCTTCTGAGCCGCATGATTCAACTTGATCCAACGCGCCAGAATATCCGATCCGAGTGAAGCGGTACCGACGAATGAGAATAGGACGCGTGGCACCAGACGATTTAAAATAGAATTTGAAATCAGATTTAGATGCCATTTTGAAACCCTTGTAACTTTTAAACCACACGTCCAAATTTTGCAAACTTTATATCATTGGAATCAGTGGAAGAATCCCTAGCCAACCATGCCTTTTGTTTAGTAAAAAGCTTCTGGAAAAATGGTTGTATGCTTGTTTAGGTTATAAAAATCATTTGTATGCTTGTATGCCAACCTAGCCAACCATATACTGAATCATTTGTATGCTTGTTTAGGTTATAAAAATTGTTCAAAAATGTTTTTGGGGATAAAATCTTTGGCAAATGGTGTGATTTGAACCTACTGACCATAAGAAACACTTTGTGGATTCAAAAATGTATATGGTGAAACAAAAGAATGATTATTTGATTTAAAACCATTTCTAGTCAAATAGAAATGTGGTTTATTTATTAAAAATGGTTTTGGAAGAAAACCTTTGGGAAATGTTTTGTTTTAAACTCTCTGAACCCAAACACCAAGTTTTATGGTTTGAAAACTTATTTGGTGAACCCTATAGATTAATGCCTTAGTAAAAATATTTTTACACCACATAAAATAATACTTTGTTTTGAAAATGGATTAGGAAATGAAACCTTTTGCAAATGACTTTGCCACTTTATAAAATGACCATTAGGTGCCTTTCAAATGTTATGACCCATTAGGAACCACTTTTTCAAACAAAACAAAGCTTGGCATGCTTGCATGCATTACTTTGACTTTGTCATTTTATGTGATGTTTTGCTTGATTGGTAGATTGAGTTTGTGCCTTGCTTGATTGAATTCTAGTGACTTGAAGAGTGTGATTGTTGCAAGGACAAGGAGTGAACCTATACCCTCTACCAAAAAGGAAAGTGATGCTTCATACTTTTTGTCCCATTACTTTCACTATGCATTAGTGATTTTTCTCTAAGTAAAACTTGCATGGAATTTTTTGCTAAGTATAAACCTTGCTATAGAAAATCCTGGTAGATGAAACCTTAGTAGAAATTCCTAAGTCAAGATACCTACTACTATCATGCTTAGCTTAGCTAATAGAAAACAAGGGTGGAAACATATTCATACTATGGAAAAATTTCTAAGTCTGAGGACTTGTGTTTTTGTTTAATAAAACAACTAAGTTAATGAATCACCTGGGTGGAATGGTAATTGCTTGGTGGATTTTGGTTGAGTGGTTCACAAGGCCCATGTTTATGGTTTACCTTGTGTATCTCACTTGTGGATGGCCACCCAGGAACAAAGAGATTTGAGATGTCAAATGTTGAGAAGCTTCAAGTGCAACCACGTGGCATTATGGGCTCTGCCTAGATCATATAGGTTGCAAGAACTTAGCCATATGGACAGTTGGTGGTAGTGTTTGATAGGTTGGAGCGCGTCCATTTTGGTCTAAGGGAAGGCTTCTAAAAGATCTTGTCTTGGGAAACCAAGTCTTGTGGGGAAAGTGCACCACCTATGCAGAGTGTAAAATCTAAGTACTTAGCCATGTCCCTGGTAAAGGACAATTTGAGCATCAAGACATGGAAGCAATCAAGAATCTCATCATTCAAATTTCTAAGTTAAAAACTTGTGGTTTGAACAAGGGTTAAAGGATCTTCAAACTTTGATTGAGAAAAATGTTTTTGTCAAGCAAAAACTTAGTGTTTTCAAAATGATAAGGAAAATCTATTTTGAGCAATGCAAGCCTCAACTCCACTTAGCCAAATGCATATACATGATAGACTCCACTAAACTACCATAGTATCACTTGCCAATACAATTCAAATGTATTGACCCTTGTGGCTGTAACTTGTTATGTTACAGGTTTGATTGATTTAGTGAAGTTTAAGTGATTAGGATTACAAGTCTACAACCAACATGTCTGCCTGTGGCACTTTGAAGATGAAGGACCCCATGACTATAGTTATTCCGCTGCAATGTAATGTAATAGCCAAATGAGCTATGTAAGATGTAATAAAATTATGTTATTCCTGGTTATAAAGTTATATTATGACCTTTATTTCTTGATATTACATCTTAACTGTGGATGCTAGCTATTGATCCAGGGACTAGCATTGTAAACACAGGGGACTCCACCTTATATTGTTTAAAGGTTGGGACACTCCCTCTACATAAACCCATATGTTTTTTTATATATTCTGAAAGGTATGATAAAATGTGATTTTTGACAGTTGGAATCAACTCAAAAGCTCTTATGGTTGAATTTTGAAAAATGTTTGAATGTAGAAAATCTTCTGCCATGTTATTATTACCAAGGTTGATCTACATATCCAAATGATTTGAATCCAACGGTCTTGGATTAAGAATTTCAGTACCTTTCTAACAAAATTGGTTGCATGCATTTTGGTTCATTAAGTCGAGCTGGGTTGATTTTTGAATCTATGTACAGAACTGTGTTTGAATTCAAATGGAAAAATCAAAATTTAAACTGCTGGGTCACGCGGGAGATGTTAATGGGCCGGCCCAGTGTCACTCTGCAGCGTGGGGTTCAGCCGACAGGGGGGTCTACCAGTAAGCGGCTCATAACGCGCGAAGCGGTACGGGGCGACGTGGGACGTGATTAGAGTGGGGATCAACGGCTGGGATCGTTGTTGACGACGCACCTGTCGTCGGCAAGCTCTAACCCTAGCGGCTCAGTGGGGGTGCATAGGGGGCGTACCAGGGCTCCAACGACGACGGTGAGGCGGGCAAATGAACTGGTGGTTGACGACGAGTTCAGGGATGGTCGAGGTAGCTCCAGGGGTGGTCGCAATCAGCGGCGCCCTTCTCCTCTAGAGGCGGCCTGCTCTAGTACAATTCCAGCGAGCTGCTGCTCCTCGTGCTCCGGCTAGAGGTGTCGGACGATCAGTGAGGTGAGGAGAGTCGAATGGTGTGCTTCAAACGGCTGGGGGTGGCCTCCTTTTATAGGATCGACGGCGAGACCGAGAGGGATGGGCAGGCGACGGTGGCTACATGGCTACGGGCTGCTAGCGGCATGGATGAGGGTGGCGATCGACGTTTGGTCTCCTGGCGGTGCTCTAGGATGTTAATGCGGGCTTAGGGGCGGTGGTAATCGGTCGGGCGATGTTGGCGCTCTGAGCGGCAGAGGCGGCGACTTTGACGGCGAGTGGTGGCTGTGAACCATTGGACGTCGAACGGGGATGTCTGGCGTGCTCCCTGGGTCGTGGCGACGCGGTGGGCACGAGCTGTGGTCGAGGGGCGGCGTGTGCACGCGTGCCGGGTGCGGCACTCTAGTGCGTGCTCGGCATGTCGCTGTGGCACTGGGAGCGGGGTTTCCTCGGTGGTCCACGACTGTGCTTGGCCCGGGAAGGGGACAGTGGGCGGTGGTGAGGTGCTAGCTAACTCCCAGACATAGCGAGAGAGAGGGAGAGGTGGTCTGCTGCGGTGGCGACCAAGTTGGCCGGCGAGGTGGGGCTCGGCTTGGCATGGCCATGCTGCTAGGGGGTAGGGGATGGGTTAGTTAAGCCCTGGTTTGATCCAGATGGGACAAAGTGATCAAATGGGGTTTAAATGGGAGACAAGTTTGGCCAGCACACTATTCAAAATAGTGAAATTGATTTGGTTTAAATTCTGCCTGCCAAGTGTTTAATGAAATGGATGCAAGAAACTTCTTTTTGAATTTTGAAAAGATTTTTGGTGGGTGTGCTAGGCATAAGCTGGAGACTCTGTGGTTGCTTGGGTTTTGAAAATTGAGCTTGTTTGAGTGGTTTTTGAAATAGTGGGATCTTCCCATATGAGATAGATTCAATTTTAAACTGTCATTTAAACTTAGCATATGAATGTTTTTGGCAGATCACAAAGTGGGCCTTGGTACCTCAGTATGTGTACTATCAAGGGGTGCAAAGATCCATAATTGTTTCTGTTAAGTTTTGAGTGCTAGGAATAGCCAAAGTAGGCATGATAGTTAATTTGGCAAAAGTGACCATTCACTTCATTTATTCATTTTGAATTGTTTTTCTTTGGGAAAAGTTAGGGAATGATTTAGATGATGTTTATTTCACCTAAGAATCATTTTACAAGCAAAGAATCACAGAACCATGGAAATTCAAAAGAATTCCTAATTTAAATACACATACATATGAATGCTTTCATATTTTGAGATAGGAAAGTTTTGTTAACCCTAAATTTGATGATTAGAGTTTGATGATCCATGTTTAATATTTGAGGATGTTACAAACCTTCCCCCCTTAAACAAAATCTCATCCCGAGATTTGAAAAAGGACGAAAAAGATTACCTAGGATTTAAAGAGATCTGGGAACTCCGTCCTGATGTGATCTTCTCGCTCCCATGTAGCTTCTTCTTCAGTGTGGTTGCTCCACTAAATCTTGAGAAACTTGATGCTTTGGGTTCTGGTAGTTCTGAAAGATTCTTCCAAAATATGGATGGGTACTTTGGGATAGGTCAGGTCATCATTGATTTCTAGGGTCCGGTGATCAATATTCTTGAACACTTCTGTCTTCTCCGGAACTTCGAGGCATTTACGAAGTAACAAGATATGGAACACATTGTGCACGGTTGACATTTCTTCTAGAAGTTCTAATTGATATGATACTTCTCCTCGACGATTCAGAATCTTGAAGGGTCCGATATATCTGGGGGCTAACTTTCCTTTCAGTTGGAAACGCTGCATTCCTTTTAATGGCGACACTTTAAGATACACAAAATCTCCGATATTGAAAGCGAGGTCTCGATGTCTCTTGTCGGCATAACTCTTCTGTCTTGACTGGGCGGTCTTGGGGTGCTCACGAATCTTGTGAACTTTCTCTTCTGCTTCTCGTAGGATGTCGGGTCCAAAAATTTGACTCTCTCCTACTTCCGACCAATTCAAAGGGGTGCGGCACTTCCATCCATACATGAATTCAAATGGGGCCATTTTCAAACTAGCTTGATAACTGTTGTTGTATGAAAATTCTATGAACGGTAGACAGTCTTCCTACTTAGATCCATACTCTAACACACATGCTCTCAACATATCTTCAAGTATTTGATTTACTCGCTCTGTTTGTCCGTCGGTCTGAGGGTGATAAGCTATGCTGAAATCTAGTCGGATTCCTAAACCTTCTTGGACTTTCTTCCAGAATCTCAAGGTAAACTGCGTTCCTCGATCTGATACGATGTTCTTAGGGACTCCGTGCAAATTGACGATTCTAGCGATGTATAACTCCGCCAGCTTCGAACTCTGATATGTGGTCTTGAATGGTAAGAAATGGGCTACTTTGGACAGTCTGTCAACTATGACCCAGATAGAGTCATTCCCTCTACTAGAAGTAGGCAATCCGGTGATAAAGTCCATTCCAACTGAATCCCATTTCCATTCTGGAATCTGCAATGGTTGCAACAGTCCCACGAGTCTTTGATGTCCCGCCTTGACTCTCTGAAATATATCACACTTGGCGATATAGCTTCCGATTTCTCTCTTCATCTTATGCCACCAAAATTGTTCCTTCAAATCCTGATACATCTTCGTTCCTCCGGGGTGGATAGAATAAAGAGTATCATGAGCTTCTTTCAGAATAACTTCTTTCAACTCTGAATCTGCTGGTACACAAAGGCGTCCTTTGTACCATAGAATTCCTTCTTCGTCTTCGGTAAATCCGGGTACTTTGTCTGTACCGATACGATGCTTGATTCCGTCGATACTAGCATTTCCTTTCTACGCCTCTTTAATCTGACTGATCAAAGTGGGTTGAAGTTCTATGCTAGCCAAAAATCCTTCACTTACCAATTCCATTCGGAAATCTTCCATCTCCTTGTGCAAACTTGGTTGCTCCTTCAAAATCATGGAGTTCAAGCGGCACGACAATCTGCTAAGGGCATCTGCTGCCACATTGGCTTTACCAGGGTGATAGTGAATGTCCAGATCATAATCCTTGATTAGCTCAATCCATCTTCTATGCCTCATATTCAGCTCCTTTTGAGTGAATATATACTTCAGGCTCTTGTGATCCGAATAAATCTCACAATGGTTTCCCATGAGATAATGCCTCCAGGTCTTCAGTGCTAGAACTACGGCTGTGATCTCGAGGTCATGGGTTGGGTAATTCTGTTCATGCTGCTTCAGTTGTCGAGATAGATAAGATATAACTTTTCCTTCTTGCATTAGCACAGATCCGAGACCGATTTTGGATGCGTCACAATACACATCGAAGGGCTTCGTGATATCCGGCATGATCAAGATTGGGGCTGAAATCAGTCTTCTCTTGAGTTCCTGGAAACTCGCTTCACATTTGTCCGTCCATTCAAACTTCTTGTCCTTCTTCAGCAATTGGGTCATGGGTCTGGCCTTACTCGAGAATCCTTCTACAAACTTGCGGTAGTATCCCGCTAGTCCAAGAAATGCACGAACTTGGGTTTGAGTGGTTGGGGCTTGCCAATCTTTGACATCTTTCACCTTCGCAGGGTCAACAGCAATTCCTCCGGATGATACAATGTGGCCGAGGAATCCTACCTCCTGTAACCAGAATTCACATTTGCTAAACTTGGAATAGAACTGATGCTCTCTAAGAGTTCCAAGAATGGTCCTTAGGTGTATCTCATGTTCTTCTTCTGATTTGGAATAAATCAGAATGTCATCGATGAAAACAACGACAAACTTATCCAGGAAGTCCATAAAAATCTTATTCATGAGATTCATGAAATAAGTGGGGGCATTGGTTAATCCAAAAGACATGACAGTATACTCGTATAATCCATATCTGGTGGTAAAGGCAGTCTTTGGAATATCCTCTGCGCGAATCTTGAGTTGATGATAGCCAGTTCTAAGATCAATCTTAGAAAACACCTTGGCACCAGTCAACTGGTCAAACATATCTTCTATCTTTGGCAATGGGTACTTATTCTTGATAGTGACATCATTCAACTTCCGATAATCCGTACACAAACGGTTACCTCCATCTTTCTTGTCCACGAACAAAACAGGTGATCTCCATGGTGACGCACTTGGTTGGATCAATCCAATTTTCAGCATGGCATCCAGTTACTTCTTCAGTTCTGCTAATTCAGACGGGTTCATACTATATGGTCTCTGGGCAATGTGTCCGGTTTCAGGGATTAGTTCAATGATAAACTCGATATCCCGATCTGGGGGCATACCGGGCAAAACATCTGGAAATACATCTGGGTATTCACAGACTATCCGGACTTGGTCAATGGTAGGTTGGGCTATACTCTTGTTGCACTTGAATTGACGAGGTAAGGTTTCCGATACATGCTCGACTGATAGTCCAGCTGTACTAGTCATGGTTATGGATTTCTTGGCACAGTCAATTAATCCTTTATGCTTGGACATCCAATCCATTCCTAGTACTACTTCCAAACCTTTAGTTCCGAGTACTATTGGATTAGCATAAAAATTTATGCCATGGATTCAGATAGGGACGACTTTGCAAATTTGCCTAGCTTTGGTGGTTGAACCGGGGATTTGAACAATCATAACATGCTTCAGTTTGGTTGGTTGAATCTTACTAGTGCATGCGAATTCTTTAGTGACAAATGAGTGCGATGCACCAGAATCAAACAACACTCTTGCAAGTACTGAGTTAACAAAAAACATACCCAGCACGACATCTGGCGCTTCCTGGGCTTCTTCAGCATGCATGAGAAAGAGACGGCCGTTGCGGTTGAGCGAATTCCCTAGGGCAAACCTTCTTCTGGGCTGAACACGACGCTGCTGAGCTAGGGCATTTGCATTGGGGGCTACGGCATTCTTCTTGGGGCACTCATTGGAGTAGTGACCCTTGGTTCCACAGTCATAACAAGTCACTTGCGACTTGTCCTTCGCTGCAACAGGCACATCATTGCTTCCAGTCCTTGGGGCAGTGTTGGTGTTGGTGGCGGCATTGTTGTTGTTGAACTTGGTGGTGCACGGTTGAAATTGCTAGAGTTGCCAGGGTTGTTGTGGTTTCCTCCGGGCCTTGGGTTTCCACGGTTGGGATGGGTCGGACGGTTCATCGGGGGTCTGTTGGTTCTTGGGGCAAATCCTGGAGATGGGTTGGGGCGATACTTTGGGGTATGGTGGGTTCTTGGCTGATGCATCATGCGGCGCTTGTGGTTCTCATTGGATTGGTTGATCTTTCCTTCCATCTGAATGGCAGAGTCAACAAGGGCTTCAATATCAGCAAAGGGGATATTGACCAACACTGTCTGCATCTAATCATGCAAACCATTCAAGAATCTTTCTTTCTTCTTGGCTTCAGTGTCGATCTCATCTGGGGCATACCTAGATAATGACAAGAATTTGTCCCGGTATTCTACTACGGTCATCCTTCCTTGCTTCAGTTCTCTGAATTCATCTCTCATCCTTTTGATCAAACCCGGTGGCACATGGGTTCTGTTGAACTTGACCTTGAATCCTCCCAGGTCATCATCTGTCCTCCGGTGATTGCACGAACGATGTTCCACCATGCTCTTGCATCTCCAGCTAGATAGTGGGTGGCGAACAGAACTTTCTCGTTAGCTTCCACTCTGGCGACTTCCAGATTGTTCTCCATTGTTTGGAGCCAATCATTTGCATCTAGGGGTTCTTCTGACTTAGTGAAAATAGGTGGATTGGTGTTCTAGAAATTCTTGTGCTTAGATCCATGGTTGTCATGATTTCCTTGGCCTTGATTGTTGTTGGCCATCTGAGCTATGTGTTGAAGAGTGGCTAGGTTGGCTTGACGTTCGGCTCTTTCGCGGTCGGAAACCAACATTTGCAGGATCTGCAACATTGGGTCCGGGGATGATCCGCTTCCTCCGCGAGGCATCTGAAGATTGAGATAGATCATGAGAAAAGAGGGAAATTTCTAAGGTTCAGGGACTTTGAAAAGTTTTAAAAGTTTGACTTAGATTTTCTAGCAACTTGCTTTTCATTCATTCATAGCACACGATACAAACACACACCACAACAAAGGAAAACAGATGGTTTTAAGAACCATTCTGGAAACTACGATACAGTGGGACCGAATACAATTCACTACGCTAGTGCTCAAGTGCTACTACTCCTCGGAGTCGGTGTACTCATCATCCTCATCATCATCATTATCATCGATGAAGAAGAAATCCTCCTCATCGGTGAAGAAGTCCATGGCTTGATCCTCCAGAAAGTCATCATCATCACTGAGATAGGAGTAGGGATCTCGACGAAGGTCCTCTCCGTCCTCCAACTGCATGTCTCTCTTGTGGATGGTCTCCTCCAAATCCGTGATACGGTGGCGAAGACGGGCAATGATGCGCTCCTTCTTGTCGAGATGACGGCGACTAGACTTGCGATCCTTCACTAGCATGGCGAGGGTTTGATCCTTCTTCTTGGCGATGGCGGACTTTTGGTTGGAGTACTCACGGGCATTGTCCAACTCCTGCTGACAATCATACATCATGAAGCTAAGGTGGTCCAACTGAGTCTTCAGCTCGGGGTGAGGTGGGGCTTCCAGTGGCTGTCCCATAGCATCACGCCTTGGATAGAACTCAAAGTGGGTACCCTTGATTTGATTGATACTCTGCCCACACAGACAGGAAAGAGCTTCCTGCATGGCCCTGGAAAGTCCATCGAGCCAGTTGTTCTCTCTTAAGGTGAACTGAATTCCCTCTGCAGTGGGAGGTTCAATCTTTCCTCAGAGACTTGCAACAACTAGCCACTGCAGATCTTCTCCTTCTTGATCATTGAGCTGAGCTCCGAAGAACTCAGGGTGCAGACGCTCCAGAAGTTCCGAGAGCTGGTCCAAGTCATGCTCAAAGATGAGTTCTCCTCCATTCTCCAACTAATAAAACATGTTGTACCTCACGTCCATTATAAGAATAGAGGATGAGTAAGTTAGTAGGGGGATCAAGTGTGTCAAATTTTATGTATTTTGCAAGAATTTTTGAGGAACATGAATTTTCATGAAAAATCCAAGTGATAAGAATGAGACTAAGTTTTTGTAAATACTCACTTCCTTTGGTTTTGAAACTAAGTTTTTGATTCAAAAATCCATTCTAACTAGGGTCTCCTATGGTCATGATGGCTCTGATACCAAATTGTCAACACCCGGATTTTTAATTCCAGATGCCTGTTATGCCATACATCGCAATCCCAGGATTACCATTTTTGTGAGACATAAAAGATTTGGATATCACAGTACATCATCCATTACAAACCATACATAAGGTCTTACACAAATAAGGATCTCATGATCCAGTTCTTAATACAACTCAAGCAGCAGAATAACATAATAATAATGACAGCGTAGGCGAAGCTCCATCTTCGGGGTCACAGGCAATGCTGACGATGGGAGATGATCCTAGTTGTCGTAACCTTCCTGCGGTCCATCATCCTGGTACTCCTCTTCATAGTCCGGCCACGGGAATAGCCAGGGACAAAGCCATGAGTACTCTTTAAGTACTCGCAAACTAATACTAACAGTTAAGAGGGTTTTTGTAGTAGGATACTAAGCTCTAGGGTTGTTTTGCAAAAAGCCAGATTTACCTCTACTAAGTTCAGAAGCAAAGAAAACAACTTGAAAGTTTTATAGCACCTAAGTGGGAATTTGAATTTCATATCACAACTCTGTTGTCGTCAAGTCAAAGTCATAATTCATTTCACAAGTCATTTTGAAAACAACTGACGGGGGAGCACTATGGCTACTCCAACTGTCCATAACCGCGGACGCGGCTATTCGAATAGTTTGACACTCTGTAGAGATTGTATGATTTCACCACAACATTCAATACATCCGTCAGGAACAATCCTGAATTTACCATACTCAGTATGCGGATAATCAATCCTAACCTTTCAATTACACTCCCTAGTATAGGCACCTCTCATGTGAGTTTGGCCTCCCAACCATGACCAACTGTCATCTTGGGTACTTTTATTTTAAATAAATAAAGTGACTAGAAATGCCTATGGGGCATTCTTTTATTACTTGAACATTATTTCTGTAAGTAAACCCATATGTTTTTTATATGTTCTGAAAGGTATGATCAAATGTGATTTTTGAGAGTTGGGATCAACTCAAAAGCTCTTATGGTTGAATTTTGAAAAATGTTTGAATGTAGAAAAGCTTTTGCCTTGTTATTTTTACCAAGGTTGATCTACAGATCCAAATGATTTGAATCCAACGGGTTTGGATTAAGCATTTCAGTACCTTTCTATCAAAATTGGTTGCATGCATTTTGGTTCATTAAATCGAGCTGGGTTGATTTTTTAATCTATGTACAGAACTGTGTTTAAATTTAAATGGAAAAATCTAAATTTAAACTGCTGGGTCGCGCGAGAGATGCTAATCGGCTGGCCCAGTGTCGCTCCACAGCACGGGGTTCAGCTAACAGGGGGGTCTACCAGTCAGAGGCTCATAAGGCGCAAAGCGGTACGGGTCGACGTGGGACGTTGGATTAGAGTGGGGATCAACGGTTGGGGATCGTCGTCGATGATGGACCTGTCGCCGGCGAGCTCTAACCCTAGCGGCTCGGTGGGGTGCATAGGGGGCGTACCAGGGCTCCAGCGACAACGGCGAGGCAGGCAAACGAACTGGTGGTCGATGGCGAGTTCAGGGACGGTCGAGGCAACTCCTGGGGTGGTTGCAATCAGTGGCGCCCTTCTCCTCCAGAGGAGGCCTGCTCCGGTACAATTCCAGCGAGCTGCTGCTCCTCGTGCTCCGGCTAGAGGTGTGGGATGATCAGTGAGGTGAGGGGAGTGGAATGGTGTGCTTTAAACGGCTGGGGGTGGCCTCCTTTATAGGCTCGACGGCGAGACTGAGAGGGATGAGCAGGAGACGGTGGCGACATCGCTACGCCCTGCTAGCGGCATGGCTGAGGGTGGCGATCGATGCGTGGTCTCCTGGCGGTGCTCTAGGATGTTAATGCGGGCTTAGGGGCGGTGGTAATCGGTAGAGTGAAGCTGGCGCTCTGAGCGGCAGAGGCGGCAACTTTAACGGCGAGCGGTGGCTGTGAAGCGTTGGACGACGAACGGGGATGTCTGGCGTGCTCCCTGGGTCGTGGCGACGCGGTGGGCACGGGCTACGGTCGAGGGGCGGCGTGTGCACGCGTGCCGGGTGCGGCGCTCTGGCGCGTTCTCGGCATGTCGCTGTGGCACTGGGCGCGGGGTTTCCTCGGTGGTCCATGGCTGGTCTTGGCTCTGGGAGGGGAGAGTGGGCGGCGGTGAGGTGCTGGCTAATTCCCAGACATGGCGAGAGAGGGGGAGGTGGTCTGCTGCGGTGGCGACCAAGTTGGCCGGTGAGGTGGGGCTCGGCTTGGCATGGCCATGCTGCTAGGGGGTAGGGTATGGGTTAGTTAAGCCCTGGTTTGATCCAGATGGGACAAAGTGATCAAATGGCGTTTAAATGGGAGACAAGTTTGGCCAGCACACTATTTAAAATAGTGAAATTGATTTGGTTTAAATTCTGCCTGCCAAGTGTTTGATGAAATGGCCGCAAGAAACTTCTTTTTGAATTTTGAAAATATTTTTGTGTGGATGTGCTAGGCATAAGCTGGAGACTCTGTGGTTGCTTGGGTTTTGAAAATTGAGCTTGATTGAGTGGTTTTTGAAATAGTGGGATCTTCCCATATGAGATAGATTCAATTTTAAATTGTCATTTAAACTTAGCATTTGAATGTTTTTGGCAGATCACAAAGTGGGCCTTGGTACCTCAGTATGTGTACTAGCAAGGGGTGCAAAGATCTACAATTGTTTCTGTTAAGTTTTGAGTGCTAGGAATAGCCAAAGTAGGCATGATAGTTAATTTTGCAAAAGTGACTATTCACTTCATTTATTCATGTTGAATAGTTTTTCTTTGGGAAAAGTTTGGGGAATGAGTTAGATGATGTTTATTTCACCTAAGAATCATTTTACAAGCAAAGAATCACAGAACCATGGCAATTCAAAAGAATTCCTAATTTAAATACACATTGAATGCTTTCATATTTTGAGATGGGAAAGTTTTGTTAACCCTAAATTTGATGATTAGAGTTTGATGATCCATGTTTAATATTTTTGGGATGTTACAGTTCATAACCGTGAACACGGCTTTTCGAAAAGATTAATACCCTGCAGGGGTGTACAACTTTACCCACACGTACCAACCGACTCTTAATGTCAAATATTATTAGACCTCTTCCTTGGAAGGCCGGCAGAGGGTGGTTGACCACGACCTTTACCTTGCTTTTGCCGAGACCATGAGTCACGCAATAAGTATGGTTCTGCGGTAACGGGTCAAATCCCGAAGCCGGTACTTAAAGATGTGAGGCGAGGTTGGTTTACCAGGGGCGCTATCTACCCCAAGCAACCCGGTCCATGCTTCCCTACCTGTTGTGATGCACCTCCATCACCTCCTCTGTCGAAAACGTTTTCAATGCGTATGCCAAATGGAAAGCCCGAACTATGTGACTCATGGAATCTACTAGGCAAGTTAGTCAGTCGAGGGGTTCCCAAGCCCCGTGTGGTTGCAAGCTCATCTCGGTTCCAAAGGCAAGAACTCAGTTCCTAGTGGTGGCTAGCATGTGACTACAAATACCATACCCAACATGGCCTCCCATACAAGACTTAGCATATTTAGTTAACTCCTTCGAGGATCACCATCTCCTACCTTTCTAGATTCTCCGGCATCTCTGATTCATCATTCAGATAGACCAGACATTATTACTATGCATGGCTAAGCTGTCGATGACAAAAGCTCTAGCAACGCTCAAAGGCTAGACCTAGGTATGCTAGGAGCAGTGGATCAGAAGTATAAGGCTACAAGAGGGAAACTATGTAGCAGATAGGTAACACTAACTACTGACAAAAGACCACATTGGAATCGTGTGCATCATAGCGAGAAAGTAATATACTTTGTAAAAGTAGGTTCAGAATGAGAGGCTACGCTTTCCTTGTCCGTCAGTAGACAGGTATGGATCTTCGGTTTTGTTGACTTCAGCTTCGGGTTCGGATCCTATCGCGAAGAACCAATACCAGAAAGAAAGACGACAATCAAGACATGGCATCGATGCAATGCTCAGACAAGGATGATGATATGACAAGTTAAATTGCATTGAAATGAAACCCTAAGGCATGCTGGACAGCTTAAACAAGGTTCCGAGGGGTGCAAACCCTAACTCGGGAAAACTCTGGAATCACATGAGAGGGGTTGATTTTGTTCTCTAATTGAAGTTGTCATTAAGTTGTTGATCAATGCATGATTGTAGCTTAGATAGGTAGTTCTCATTTTTCTGAACATTTTGATATATTATACATATTTTTATGACTTATAAATATAAATAATAAGTTATGAATTTTACAAGTTTTATTCAAATTTTGGAATTATTAAATCGATTTATTGCGTCACTGTGACACAGGGCTGACATCAGCACACACCCTAAATCATTTTACACTGAGGGCTGGGCTAGCCACAGTGGCTGACCAGTGGGCCTCAGAGCCACATCGGTCTCCACGTGGATAGGTGGGACCTGAGGGGGTGGTTAGGGTGTTCCTCACCGACACAGATGCTACCCACTACGACTGGCGGGTAGGGTTGGGGCCACATAGGTGAGCCACGTGGGCTCGCCGGAGAGCTTGTCGGCTGACGACGAACGACGACGCTACAGGGCACGAGCGAAGACGCGCTAGGGCTTGTTCGAATCAGCGCTGTGAGATGAACCTAATAGCGGCGGCGCTGCTTGCTAATGGTCACCGGAGCTTGGTCAACGTCGACGAACGGCGGAGGTGCTCTCTGACCTACGGTGCGGGCTCGGCACAGAGAGCTAGAGAGGAAAAGGAGGGTGCCTTGAGCACCGTATGCTCTCCCTGAGCGCGACGATAGCGATGGTGAGGCCGAAGGAGCTTCGGAAAGACGGCGATTTGATGACGACGGTGGCGGCCGAACCTCGGGGAGACAAGCTCGTCAGCGCCAGCTGGGGATGCGCGGCTCGATTCCTCTGTCTAGGATACAGAGGGCTTCACGGTGGAGCTCCTAGGCTACTCGACTTGGATCGGGGTGAACGGGAACGAGCTCTAGCTCGTCGCCATGGCGGCTAGGGTTCAGGGGGGAGGGGCTCTGCAGAGAGAGGGCGAGAGGGAAGGGGATAAGGGTATGAGGAGAGAGAGACGAGTAGCGGCGTTCTTATCCTTGGATCCGGGGGCGGCGGCACGGTGGCGAGCATCGCAGGGCGCTGCGGAAATCGACGACGGCAGCGCTGCCACCCAGCTGTTTAGCATCGTGGTCGAAGACGACGAAGAATAGAGAGTGAAGTGGTATCAGGCCGACTCCTGGGCCCCGGTTGGGCCAAGCTGGACTACTGCGGGCTGCGTAGCGTGGCAGAGAGAGAGAGAAGCTGGGCCGGCCTGGTTGGGCTCTGGCTCATTTTTTCTGTAAGAATGGTTTTCCAATTCTTTTTCTGTTTGTAAATTTCATTTTCAAATCTATTTTTGAACCATTCAGAAATTATCAGAGACTTTAGAATATTATTTGAAGCACATAGGGTCCCATATAATCCATTTGGGCTCCATAATTTGTACTTTTCAAATTCAAACCACTTTGAATGGATTTCAATAAGAGGGGGAAGGACTAGGGTTTAGGGTTTTGCATTTGTATTTTGGTTCACACACTTGATCTTATGCAAGCATTTTATTGATATAAACAGATGCATGCAATGCTTAGGTACTAATTACATATATTACAAACTTGGGCTGTCACACTAAGTGACATATCGGTAGTTTGTGATATTCTAGACGTCTCTCTAGAAGTATCGCCATGTTTCCACATGACCGTGTTGTTAGGTTCTTGAGTAAGCTGTTTCTTTAAACCGCTACTTTCTCCAAGGATCCGTGTTGGATACCCTGAACTAGTTGGTTGAGCTTGAACAACAACTTGGAGAGTTGTAAGACAAAAGTTCCATCCAACTCAGTTCCTTCTTAAAGGGATGTCTAGATCTGTTCGTGCTGAAGTAAGATAGTATGTCCTTTGTGGATATGTTATATTCCCCGCCTTTGATTTGGTTTGGGCAATTGTCAAATCAAACTCAGTTCCAAGGACTATCCTATCGGTGTATCTACTTGTGATGTTTCACCAAAGAACATCTTCATGTCCTCTGGTCTGACCAATGTCTATGCCTTGTTCATACAACATGTGAGTCCATCTTCTTGGAGTGTCTTGATATGTTTGTTATTGAGTCCATCGATGACATTCTTAACTTCTCCATGTTATATCAGATTGTATGGAACATTTGGCATTAATGTTGGAAACTTTTGAGAACCATCTCCGTGTTATCTCGAGGTATGTGTTCTGGATGTTAGAAGTAACCTACTCTGGTTCACGTGCAATTGACGAAAGATGTCACCGTGGATTCGAGTAGAGTTATCTTAGTTTCCTCGGGAATCATTCCAAGTTAGACAAGCATGTGCGAGGTATTCTTGTTATGGTAGGTTGATACCTTCACATCTCGAGGAGATCCTCCAAGCACACCAAGCTAGTGATTGATTCGTTCACGGAATATAAGAAGTCTAACAAAACTTTGATATCCTCCTAAATGTTTCCCAACAAGGATTTAGTTGTGTTTCGTTGCAAACAATTCATGTAGGTGCAATTGTCCTTTGATAACTTGCTATTATATGCAATTTGCAATCAAGCTCATCTTTCGGAGCTTGACATTGTAGTCCATGTCTTGAGAATCTAGTGACTTTACCCCAGGTAAATGTTGCAAACCTTCTATTCGGACATGCTGAGTCTGAAGTATCTCCCCACCTAACCAAATTTGAATCTCAAGCAGATATGATGGTTGGTGTCCCTCAAGGATTTAACATAGGTCTCCTTGTACATCCGGCAAGGTTAATGTGGTGGTTGACACAATTAGTCGGAAGACCTATTTCCACATTATCTTGAATCAGCAATAACAACCACTCTTCATAAAGCTTCTTCTATGACTTATTGTAGGAGTTGTGTTTATGGTTTGTTTTGCAACCAAATCCCAACCTTTACTTGATGACTGATTAAAGGTTTATCAATAACCTTCTATCGGTGTTTCAAACATCAAGGAGAACATTTAAAGTAGAGTTTATAAATGCCTCTCGGTCAATCCTTCAGACCCTGCTATGATGGCAAGCATTTTGTTATGCCAATTACTTGGAGTCTGAGAATGAAGTTTCTTTCTTCTCGTGTCACCAGGAATCTTCTAAACTATTCATCTTGGTCGTGTAAAGTGATATCATGATCTTTGGCAAGGATTTTGATAGTCCTGGATGAATAAATAGTTTCCTTCCCGCTTTCTTAAACATGTTCGAAGAGCAACCATGATTTTGGTAATCAACAGTTTCTCTTGTTACATGTTCCTTGTGACTCTTATGAATCCTCTCCACAAAACACCTTTCTTTCTTAGACTTATGTTGAATGAAAGAGTGACCCTTCTGTGTCAAAAATAGTTCAACGACTTGGTTTTTTTGGTATCTATCTCTTCCACCTGTAAAGATAAACTTAAGCTATTTAGTAGAGGTTTATCTCTTGAAGTCTATGGTCATGTTCCATCTGTTGGAAGTCTCCTTCTCTCAGAAGTAAAAACTCTTCTGCAAGGTCCATGGTCTCAATCCTTATGAAGACAAGTTATCTATCACCTTGAAACCTACTCCTTTTGTTTCCTCCATTACCTTGACGTGTTTCATGTCGTTGGCTTTGGAGATGTTTGTGAAACATCTATCCATGAGTTAACCATGAGATACTCAGTTCGTGGTTCTGTGTCATTCCCTCTCTTCCTTAGTGTGAGCATCCATCTTGAAGATTATGAAGAGCTTTGTCCACTCATCATGGTGGCATGGATAAACTCTTTGAGAAGATCGCCAAAGTTTAGGGTAAGCATGTTCCTTCTATCTTCCTACCTAGGAATCTTAGGCCGAGATTCTTTTAAGGGGGATAGAATTGTAACAACCCTAGTTTAAAAAATGGTAATTAGGAATTGAATGTGCATTCATGAGCATCATCTTAAAATGCATGCAATAAATAATAGCAAAACCCTAATCCTAACTCCTCTCCTCTTTATTTGTAATGTGTTCAAAATGGTTTTGGAATTTCGAAAAGTACAAAAAGTGTGGAGGCCAAATTGTTACAAGGTCCCATCAAGTATTTTTGAAATATTTGCAAAGCTCTTGTATTTTGGAAATATCCAAAACAGATTTGAAAATGAATTATAAAAGAGAAAAACACAAAAACAGAAATAGAAAAATAATTTGCAAATAAAAACAGTCTCCCTCTCTCCCTGGGCCGATCCCATCTCTCTCATCCTCTTTCTCTCTGCCGCCCAGCGCACTTCCCGCGGCCCACTCAGCCGATCTGCAGCCTGCAACCGGACCGTACCCCTTCGGCCTCATGTCCCTGTCGTCTTCCTCCCTCCCGGCAAGAAGCTGCCTGGAAGTGCCTCTGCCGTCGATCCTCGCCGGTGCTGCGATGTGCGCCACTTCCCCCGGTGGTGAAGATAAGAGCGACTGTCTCCTCCTCTACCCCCATACCAACTTTGCTTCCTCTTGTTCTCTCTCTCGCATTTCACCATTTGGCCGAAACCCTAGCTCCGGCCATCGTGTTGCCTCGCTGTCCCCGACCACCCCACGCCGTTCTGAGGTTACAGTTGGAAGCGCCTTGCCGCCCTCATTCTCCTCCTAAAATCACACATGACGGGACGACCTCCTCTGGCCGGAATCGAGTAGGAAACACCGTCGGCCACCGCCGTTGTCGCCATCGATTCGGTGCCGTCCAGCCTCGCCAACCCTTCCATCGCGCTCGTGGTGAGCCTGCTAACGCACCCCTCCGCTCGCTCTCTCCCTATTTGTATTGCCACCGCCACAACCACCTACAGCCAGCGCCATTCCGCTTCATCGCCGGTCATGCTCTGGTGACGAAAAAGAGGTGGCCCTGCTATCTTTTGGTTCGCCAGGGTTAACTGCGTCGAACGCGAGCCTCCTCGCTGCCCCGCGTGCCCTCTATCTTCGGCCCCGTGCTCCATCTGGGAAGGGCGCCATTGATGATGTCAACATGACGTCACTATGACGCCATATTCCTTTTTCTTTTACCATTTCTGTAATTATTTTGTAATAGATAAATACTAACAGGTGGGTCAATCCTGTAAGTCAAATAAATAATATCAGAAATGTTCTCTGCTTAATAAAAATGTTAAAGTAATTTCAAAATGTCAATTATTTTGTAATATTCTAAAAATTATTTAAAATGAATTAAAAATGGAGAAATTCATAACTAATTCATTTTAAATCAGGAAAATATAAATAATATATCAAAATGTTCAGAAAAATGAGAACTACCTATCTAAGCTATAATCATGCGTTGTTAATCAACTTTCATGACAAGTTTAATTGGAAGAACAAACCAACCCCTCTCATATACATCCGGAGTTTCTCCGAATTAGGATGTATACCCCTCGGAACCCCGATTAAATTTTCAAGCATGCCTTAGGGGTTTATTTCAATGCAACTTAACTTTTCATACCATCATTCTTGATTGAGCATTGCATCGATGCCATGTGTTGATCGTTTCCTTTATTTTCGGTATTTGGTTCTTCTCGGTAGAGTAAGATATCAAGATCGAGATTGAAGACTGAGATCAAAACCGTCGAATCTCGAAGAACAATACTTGACCAACTGTAATCAAGTCAAGTACAAGATGTATGAAGCTCTTCTTATTGGATATCAACTAGCAAAGGCAAGCGAAGACCCACACATATATATGAATCCTATGCTTTCAAAGTATTTAATTCTTTCCATGTGCATACTATTCCAAGTCTTTTATCGATAGATGGAGTAATACTATCTAATGCATGTCACCTTTGAAGCTTATATTCCCTGATCCACTGCTCCTAGCATAACCAGGGTTTGGCTTGTGAAGCGTTGTTAGAGCTATAACATACGTTGCACTTAGCCATGCTTAGCTGTTATTACTGGTCCACCGGTTGATGAATCAGAGCTGCGAATGAACCTAGTATGATAGGATGATGTGGTAAGATCAGATATGAAAGTTAAACATGCTAAGGCTTGTATGGGAGGCCATGGTGGGTTGTGGTTTTGTAGTCCCGTACTTGCCACTATTAGGACCCGAAGTTCTTGCCTCTTGAACCAAGACGACTGTACAGCCACATGGGGCCATGGGAACCTCTCGACCAACTAACTTGCCTAGTAGATTCCATGAGTCACATAGTTCGAGCGTTCCATTCAACATACGCATTCTGGTTCTTCTCGAAGGAGGTGAAGGAGGTGCATTCATAACAGGTTGGTAAGCATGGCCAGGAATAAGAGATGCACGACATCCGTAATCTTGAACCGTGTACACATCATTAGGGACCGGCTTCGGGACTCGACCCATTACGGCGGCATATCCCTAGTGCGTGACTCATGGTCTCCGTGAAAGCTAGGTAAAGGTCATGTCCAACCACCCTCTGCCGGCCTTCCAAGGAAGAGGGCTAATCTATAGTGGCATTCAGAGTCGGTTGGTACGTGTGGGTAATGTTGTACACCCCTGCAGGGTATTAATCTTTTCGAAAATCCATGTCCATGGTTATGGATGACTTGGGAACGGACGTGGGATCATAGAGAATAATAACCTAATCGTAAAATTGGCAAGTAAAGTGTGCTTATGGATGCTTCCACATGGGTACGAGGGGGTGATCCTAGATAGGTTCAGCTGATGATGATTCGCTGGATGTCAAGTGATGATCAAAGCTAGAGATACTGCTCTCTTATCCCCTTTTAAAATATTCTGATTAGTCGAGATTCTTCTCCCTCTTGTTTTCCAAAACCAAGATGGCTTTATGCAAAATAACTCCACCATCCATAAGTCTTGTGGAGTACACCCTGTACTCACCCTTGCTTCGTTGATACTTTTGCAGCAGGGTAAGTGTTACCATAGAAGATGAGTTCTTTGCGGCATCAACATCAACGAGTAGCTTGGGGTTCCCAGTCGGTAGTCTGGGATATATGGATTGGACATGATCATTATGCTTCAGGCCTCTTAGGCCATTTGTTAAGTTTGCTATACTTAATAGTATAATTTGCCTTCCGTTGTTTGATGTTTGTGGTCAATGACCTCTGCTTGTAATATTTTGGTTCTTTTCTCAGTTATGAGCTTGATGTAATAATTTTTGTGTCGTAGGGTCACTGTTGTGTTATACATTCTCTCTCTGTACGCTTTCGAGATTTAGGTTAGAATTATATTAGACAGAGGTCTGGGATTTGTCTAGCCCTAATCCCGGGGGTGTCACAGGTTTTGGTATCAGAGTAGTACCGACTGAAGGAAACCCTTTCTACTGGTCGATGTTGAATCTAGTACTTGTGAAAACTATTTTCAAAGCTGAAAACTATGTGCAAAAACTCTTGTATGCTTATTTTTATTCTTATCCAGTTTCACTAACTCTCGGTCATCTTACCTTATGTTGATTTGGAAAAGTTTTGCTAGCTCGTCCAGTCTTGCAAAACTTAGGTGCCTCTTTAGGCATGCCGGTTCTCAACCATTTGACCTAGTGTTGAGTTCTCTAGAGTCAGTTGGGTGTGTTCCTTGTTTCCTTTGTTTTGTTCCTTCTGAGAGATTTCTTTCTATCATGATCTCTCTACCTTAAGGGTCCACGATATTGTGTTGATGGTTCCACAATGTTCTGTTCTAGGTATCGAGGTTTCCTTTCGCCTCATGTGCCTCCTTTTCATTTGTTTGGGTACTTCCGAAGTTGTTTATTCTTTTGGAAGCTAGCTTGTAGTGTACGCTTTGTCACTCAAGTAGTAGATACTCTTTTCTTTGGGTTTTGACCCTCGGACTTGAACCTAAGATCCCCGATTGTGCTGGATTCTAGTGTTGTGAATCTTATACATGAAGCTGACCTTTAACCCAAGATCCATTTTGTTGATCCCTGTTGTTCATGTTCAAACATTACCCCAGGATGGCTAATACCTTCTAGTATAGCCTTCAAGTTTGTGATTGTTGTCGTGATTAAGTTGCGACAATTAAGGACTTCCCCTACCACATGCTATGGCAGATGTTCTTTAATGGATCCAAATAGATCACGACAAGAGTGCTCTTTGCGAGACTCACATCTATACCCGTGACTCTGCCACACCCTTCCCTTTTCTGCATTGGTTTTCGGTAGATTGTTGACTTATGTATCCACATCTTGGGATTCTACCCTGAGCATGTTCCTTTCCTTGTTGTTTTCCGACCTTTGTCTACCAGTTGGTAGCCAAGTAGTAAATGTGCATTTGTGTCTTCCGGTGCAAGATACACTTGTGGTCCGTCTAGACAAACTATTTCGGGATGTCAGGAGAAACAAACTCCAGTACCTCGTCATTTCTAAGACCAGGTCAAATTGTTGTAATCCACAGATCAATAAGCATTGATTAGTTTATGTTCTGTTCTACCTTGAAGTATCACACCCTTTTATATCAGGAGGTCGTGCTAAGTCTCATGACCCTTTTAATGAAGTGATGCTCTTACACATATTAACCACCCTCCCTCTGAGATTTTGTGCTCAAGAATGTTGTGTGTGCGTAATGATGTGGTCATTTAAGATTCGTAGCAATTTTTATTGCTTTGAACTCAAAGGACATTTGTTCCATTCTTATTGTGATTGATTAACTCCATCACTAAGCAAAGGATGATTATGCTACCAAGTCCGTTATCCTAGTGCACCCTCTTCGGTCAATAAGTTAGGCTTGTGCCGAAGCTTTGAGACTACGACTTCTTGCCTTACAAAGCAAGTTTTCCTTTCGAGCTAAGTGACATATCGGTAGTTTGTGATATTCTAGACGTCTCTCTAGAAGTATCGCCATGTTGCGACATGACCGTGTTGTTAGGTTCTTGAGTAAGTTGTTTCTTTAAACCGCTACTTCATCCAAGGATCCGTGCTAGATACCCTGAACTAGTTGGTTGAGCTTGAGCAACAACTTGGAGAGTTGTAAGACAAAAGTTCCATCCAACTCAGTTCCTTCTTAAAGGGATGTCTAGATCTGTTCGTGCTAAAGTAAGATAGTATGTCCTTTGTGGATATGTTATATTCCCCACCTTTGATTTGGTTTGGGCAATTGTCAAATCAAACTCAGTTCCAAGGACTATCTTGTCGGTGTATCTACTTGTGATGTTTCACCTAAGAACATCTTCATGTCCTCTGGTCTGACCAATGTCTATGCCTTGTTCATACAACATGTGAGTCCATCTTCTTGGAGTGTCTTGGTATGTTTGTTATTGGGTCCATCGATGACATTCTTAACTTCTCCATGTTATATCAGATTGTATGGAACATTTGGCATTAATGTTGGAAACTTTTGAGAACCATCTCCGTGTTATATCGAGGTATGTGTTCTGGATGTTAGAAGTAACCTACTCTGGTTCACGTGCAATTGACGAAAGATGTCACCGTGGATTCGAGTAGAGTTATCTTAGTTTCCTCGGGAATCATTCCAAGTTAGACAAGCATGTGCGAGGTATTCTTGTTATGGTAGGTTGATACCTTCACATCTCGAGGAGATCCTCCAAGCACACCAAGCTAGTGATTGATTCGTTCACGGAATATAAGAAGTCTAACAAAACTTTGATATCCTCCTAAATGTTTCCCAACAAGGATTTAGTTGTGTTTCGTTGCAAACAATTCATGTAGGTGCAATTGTCCTTTGATAACTTGCTAATACATGGAATTTGCAATCAAGCTCATCTTTCGTAGCTTGACATTGTAGTCCATGTCTTGAGAATCTAGTGACTTTACCTCCGGTAAATGTTGCAAACCCTCTATTCGGACATGCTGAGTCTGAAGTATCTCCCCACCTAACCAAATTTGAATCTCAAGCAGATATGATGGTTGGTGTCCCTCAAGGTTTTAACATAGGTCTCCTTGTACATCCGGCAAGGTTAATGTGGTGGTTGACACAATTAGTCGGAAGACCTATTTCCACATTATCTTGAATCAGCAATAACAACCACTCTTCATAAAGCTTCTTCTATGAATTATTGTAGGAGTTGTGTTTATGGTTTGTTTTGCAACCGAAGCCCGACCTTTACTTGATGACTGATTAAAGGTTTATCAATAACCTTCTATCGGTGTTTCAAACATCAATGAGAACATTTCAAGTAGAGTTGCTAAATGCCTCTCGGTCAATCCTTCAGACCCTGTTATGATGGCAAGCGTTTTGTTATGCCAATTACTTGGAGTCTGAGAATGAAGTTTCTTTCTTCTTGTGTCATCAGGAATCTTCTAAACTATTCATATTGGTGCTGTAAAGTGATATCATGATCTTTGGCAAGGATTTTGATAGTCCTGGATGAATAAATAGTTTCCTTCCTGCTTTCTTAAACATGTTCAAAGAACGACCATGATTTTGGTAATCAACAGTTTCTCTTGTTACATGATCCTTGTGACTCTTACGAGTCCTCTCCACATAACACGTTTCTTTCTTAGCCTTCTGTTGAATGAAAGAGTGACCCTTCTATGTCAAAAGTAGTTCAACAACTTGGTTTTGTTGGTATCTATCTCTTCCACTTGTAAAGCTCTACTTAAGCTGTTTAGTAGAGATTTATCTCTCGAAGTCTGTGGTCATGTTCCATCTGTTGGAAGTCTCCTTCTCTCAGAAGTAAAAACTCTTCTGCAAGCTCCATGGTCTCAATCCTTATGAAGACCAATTATCTGTCACCTTGAAACCTACTCCTTTTGTTTCCTCCGTTACCTTGACGTGTTTCATGTCGTTGGCTTTAGAGATGTTTGTGAAACATCTATCCATGAGTTAACCATGAGATACTCAGTTCGTGGTTCTATGTCATTCCATCTCTTCCTTAGTGTGAGAAGCCACCTTGAAGATTATGAAGCACTTCGTCCACTCGTCATGGTGGCATGGATCAACTTTTCGAGAAGATCGTCGAAGTTTAGGGTAAGCATGTTCCTTCTATCTTCCTACCTAGGAATCTCGGGTCGAGATTATTTTAAGGGGGATAGAATTGTAACAGCCCTAGTTTTAATAAATGGTAATTAGGAATTGAATGTGCATTCATGAGCATCATCTTAAAATGCATGCAAGAAATAATAGCAAAACCCTAATCTTAACTCCTTTCCTTTTTATTTGTAATGTGTACAAAATGGTTTTGGAAAATCAAAAAGAAAAAGTGTGGAGCCCAAATTGTTACAAGGGCCCGTCAAGTATTTTTTAAATGTTTGCAAAGCTCTTGTATTTTGGAAATATCCAAAACAGATTTGAAAATGAACTACAAAAGAGAAAAACAGAAAAACATAAATAGAAAACTAATTTGCAAATAAAAATAGTCTCCCTCTCTACCTAGGCCTAGCCCATATATCTCTTCCTCTTTCTCTCTGCCACCTAGCGCACTTCTTCGTGGCCCTCTTAGCCCATCTGCAGCCCGCAGCCGGCCCGTACCCCTTCGGCCTCATGTCCCTGTCGTCTTCCTCCCTCCATGCAAGCAGCTGCCCGGCAGTGCCTCTATCGTCAATCCTCGCCGGCTGCGATGCGCGCCGCTGCCCCCGGAGGTGAAGATAAGAGCGTCCGTCTCCTCCTCTACTCCCCCATACCAACTTTGCCTCCTCTTGTTCTCTCTCTCGTGTTTCCCTATTTGACCGGAACCCTAGCTCCGGCCACTGTGTTGCCTCGCCGTCCCCGACCACCCCATGCCGTGCTGAGGTTACAGTTGGAAGAGCCTTGCCGCCCTCGTTCTCCTCCTCAAATCACACACAACGGGACGACCTCCTCTGGCCGGAATCAAGCAGGAAACACTGTCGGCTGCCACCGTTGTCGCCATCGATTTGGCACCGTCCAGCCTCCCCGAGCCTGGTCGACCCCTCCATCACACTCGTGGTGAGCCTGTGATGCTAACGCACCCCTCCGCTCCCTCTCTCTCCCTCTCTGTATCGCTGCCACCACAACCACCTGCAGCCACCGCCGTTCCGCTTCATCGCCGGCCATGCTCCGGTGACCAAAAAGAGGCGGCCCCGCTATCTTGTGGTTCGTCAGGGTCAACTGCGTCGAACGTGAGCCTCCTCGCTGCCCCGCGCACCCTCTATCTTCGTCCCTGTGCTCCATCTGGGAAGGGAGCCATTGATGATGTCATCATGACGTCACCATGACGCCATATTCCTTTTCCCTTTTCTTTTACCATTTCTGTAATTATTTTGTAATAGATAAATACTGATAGGTGGGTCCATCCCGTAAGTCAAATAATTAATATCAGAAATGTTTTCTGTTTAATAAAAATGTTAAAGTAATTTCAAAATGTAAATTATTTTGTAATATTCTAAAAATGATTTAAAATGAATTAGAAATGGAAAATTCATAACTAATTCATTTTAAATTAGAAAAATACAATAAATATATCAAAATGTTCAGAAAAATGAGAACTACCTATCTAAGATATAATCATGCATTGTTAATGAACTTTCATGACAAGTTTAATTAGAAGAACAAACCAACCCCTCTCATATACATCTGGAGTTTCTCCGAATTAGGGTTTATACCCCTTGGAACCCGGATTAAATGGTCAAGCTTGCCTTAGGGGTTTATTTCAATGAAACTTAACTTTTCATACCATCATTCTTGATTGAGAATTGCATCGATGCCATGTGTTGATCGTTTCCTTTATTTTCGATATTTGGTTCTTCTCTGGTAGAGTACGATATCAAGATCGAGATTGAAGACCGAGATCAATACCGTTGAATCTCGAAGACCAATACTTTACCATAGGGTGTCAAGTGGGATCCCACCTAAATCCCGCTTGTAGTTCATTTGCCAAATTTTAATGTAAATTTTGAGCAAAAATTTGCACTAGATTTTGAGAAATGAACTAGAAGTGGGATTTAGGCGGGATCCCACCTGACACCCTACTTGACCAACTATAATCAAGTCAAGTACCAGATGTACGAAGCTTTGGTTATTGGATATCAACTGGCAAAGACAAGCGAAGCCCCACATATATATGAATCCTATGCTTTCAAAGTATTTCATTCTTGCCAT
Organism: Avena sativa; assembly: GCA_916181665.1. NCBI lineage: Eukaryota > Viridiplantae > Streptophyta > Magnoliopsida > Poales > Poaceae > Avena > Avena sativa. Next base: position 145,873,056 of record OV702280.1, read on the forward strand.
GTGCATACGATTCCAAGTCTTTTATTGATAGATGGAGTAATCCTATCTGATGCATGTTACCTTTGAAGCTTATATTCCCTGATCCACTGCTCCTAGCATAACTAGGGTTTGGATTGTGAATCATTGTTAGAGCTATTACATTTGTTGTGCTTAGCCATGCTTAGCTGTTACTACTGGTCCACCCGATTGATGAATAGGAGCTGCGAATGAACCTAGTATGACAGGATGACGTGGTAAGATCAGAGATGAAAGTTAAAAATGCTAAGGCTTGTATGGGAGGCCACGGTGTGTTGTGGTTTTTGCAGTCCCATACTTGCCACTATTAGGACCCGAAGTTCTTGCCTCTTGAACCAAGACGAGCGTACAGCCACACAGGGCCATGGGAACCCCTCGACCAACTAACTTGCCTCGTAGATTCCATGAGTCACATAGTTCAGGAGTTCCATTCGACATGCGCATTTTGGTTCTTCTCGAAGGAGGTGAAGGAGGTGCATTCATAACATATAGGTAAGCGTGGCCGGGAACAAGAGATGCACGTCATCCGTAATCTTGAACCCTGTACACATCATTAGGGACTGGCTTCAGGACTCGACCCGTTACGGCGGCATCTCCCTAGTGCGTGACTCATGGTCTCGACGAAAGCAAGGTAAAGGTCGTGTCCAACTACCCTCTGCCGGCCTTCCAAGGAAGAGGGCTAATCTATAGTGGCATTCAGAGTCGGTTGGTACGTGTGGGTAAAGTTGTACGCCCCTACAGGGAACTAATATTTTCGAAAATCCGTGTCCACGGTTATGGACGACTTGGAAACGGACGTGGGATAATAGAGAAGAATAACCTAATTGTAAAATTGGCAAGTAAAGTGTGCTTAAGGATGCTTCCTCATGGGTACGAGGGGGTGATCCTAGATAGGTTCAGCTGATGATGATTTGGTGGATGTCAAGAGATGATCAAAGCTAGAGATACTGCTCTCTTATCCCCTTTTAAAATATTCTGATTAGTCGAGATTCTTCTCCCTCTTGTTTTCCAAAACCAAGATGGCTTTATGCAAAATAACTCCACCATCCATAAGTCTTGTGGAGTACACCCTGTACTCACCCTTGCTTCATTGATACTTTTGCAGCAGGGTAAGTGTTACCATAGAAGATGAGTTCTTTGCGGCATCAACATCAACGAGTAGCTTGGGGTTCCCAGTCGGCAGTCTCGGATCTATGGATTGGACGTCATCATTATTCTTCAGGTCTCTTAGGCCATTTGTTAAGTTTTCTGTACTTAATAGCATAATTTGCCTTCCGTTGTTTGATGCTTGTGGTTAGTGACCTCTCCTTGTAATATTTTGGTTCTTTGCTCAGTTATGAGCTTGCTGTAATAATTTTTGTGTCGTAGAGTCACTGTTGTGTTATCAATTATCTCTCTGTACGCTTTCGAGATTTAGGTTAGACTTATATCAGACAGAGGTCTGGGATTTGTCTAGCCTTAATCCCAGGGGTGTCACATATTCTTCATGTTCATCGATTGATATAAAATAGGTGAGGATATCGTTAAGATATACCACCATGAAAGATCAACATAAAGGGAAAAGATTGGTGTTTAGAGAGATGCATTGGCAGAATAGACTATCTGGCCCTTCGGATAAGAAAAGATATATTGACTTCTTCACCTTGTTGATTGGATCACCGGTTGAAAATAGGAAAGATTTTGGATAAGAACCGATGATAACTCACACATCTAAGCAAATATATCATATATGATAGAATGAGATTCTCTCATATCAAAGAGAACCTTGCAGATATAGAGTTCAAAAATATGTGAAGTACGACAAACAAATGATAATCCACCATAGTGCCTTAAGAACCCTCCGGATTGCCAAAGATACCTGAATATGATATAAGATATATATATTTATATATATATATGATCACGGTATAACTCAAAATCACAAGAGATAACCGTCCTCATTTAGAGGATTAGGTTGATAGCGTTGACCATATTCCACTCATGATAAGCGTCATATTCCTATACTGAGGGGTAAATTACAATCACCAATATCTGATCGACACACATTATTTATTTAGCCCAAAAGAATTCCAAGATGAAGTAAAACTCCATACTGAAGCACCAGTAGCAAAAGATCGAGTTAGCATGGACATGCCAAAAAAGAAGGTGAGACATGTATCACACATGACTGAAAAGGAATGTGGAAACACAGAGGTATCAAAGAAAAAATTTCTGCATTTTTGGCATTAAAATACCAATAGCTATGAAAAACAACTTAAAGGATATATATTAGAAACTTCACATTATGTGAAAGCATGCAGGACGGAGGAACACCCTTGACAAGATCGTGTTGGTTACAAAGAGTCAAAAAGATCGTGCCGGTTTACACATAACGCCGTCGGTATGGAATGTAACAACAGATGATAACCAATGACAGATTGCGAAGCAAGGTTGGATGCAGTTGATAGACAAAATATTTAACACACATCCTATGGTACTATGGAAACCTAGAACACGTGAATCCTAATTTCAATTTTTAGAAGAGTATTGATACACATTACACTTCCTTACCATAAAAGGATGGGTGGGTGGGTAAGAAGAAAAATGGAAGCATTCCTACTCTCACGTTTAGTATTTCTCTAATATACATAACTACCAAAAATATTTTCTTGTCTAACAACGACCATCTTGACAGATACCCCGAAGAGCAGAATGACTCTAATACCAGATGTAATCCCCTAGACCCTACGGTCTAAATCACAAGTCGGTATAACCCAACAGTGGATAAGGTGTCCTACCGAGGAGGACCAAATGCCACCCGCGTGTAGGTATTGTCTGAGCGTAACAGGGCACGGTACCGGCCAACCACCCTACCCACTTCTCGTTGTTATAGATTCAAGTGCGAGAGACATAGCAGGTCGGACTATGAGTCAAGAATACACAAATGAGTATCTATGCCAACTACATACAAGAGTACATCAGAGCCAATCCATCTAAAAGAAAGAGAAATATTCAAAGACATACGACAAGATCCAAAATACCAGATAGCTAATAGTTAGGATACATCCTCATACATCACACATCAGAATATTAAGCGGAAGTGGAAGAAAATTTGCGAGTATGGATAAGAAGCAAATTGACATAAGATGCCCTAAAAATAAGCACATCCCGCCCATATATCTCACGGATCTCCATCCCCAAAATATCTACACCTGGCGGTCGTTGCAACCAATATTGGTCTCCTAGACCTATTAGCCTTCCTACGGCTATACCTGTCGATCTGAACCAATATATTATCGTGTGAGATCCTAAGGGACTTAGCAAGTATTCATGCATATAAAGGGAATAACCTGGGGGTGACGCAATTCCAGAGAAAATAAAGCCTAGAAGTTCTATAGAGACACGCTACATCATCCTCCTAACCAATGATTGACGGACGCTCATTAAATAATCAATAGTTAATTACCCAACAAATATATATCAATATAAGTAAACATCGCTCGCCCACATCCCTGTTTCTGAACGGAAAGGCAAAATAACATCCAATCCATTGGCATTTTTATTAATCATTCCATGAATATTGCACTATTACAAGTCAAGTTTGAGTCATATTAAAAGCAATACTTTAGTTATACTTGTCTATGATCGAGAAACTGCTCCAAGTCGTCCATAACCGCGGACACGGCTTTCAGAAAGATTTACCCTGCAGGGGTGCACAGATAGCAACACACGCACGATCAACCTCGGAAAACTAGATGAAAACCCAAAGAGGAATCACGACAAAGCATTTGCAAGATTCACAGATGATTTCAGGAGGACACTCCCCTAAGAACCCCGCAACGAAGTTGGCTGGCTCCAAGACGGACCCATGGTTTGTGTCGAAGGTTGTAAACGACTGGGAACCCAAAATTGTGACTAGGCTTATCGATACCGTATAAATGTATCATAATTCCTAAATAGTATAGTAGTAAACGCTCCTCGAGCAACAATAGTAAATAAGCAGTAGCATGGCATACATATATGATAGTAATAATGCCCCAAACTAGTTTGTGGCCCCAAGAAATTAAATGCGACTCAAGCAAAGACTAAGGGCATTCATAGTCCCATATGCGGATAGTGCGGTAGTCAAGGAATATGTATCAAGTACTCGGGGTCCTACAAGACACAAGTGAGCATAAAAAACCAAATAGAAGATATTGCCCACTAATGCATCTTTCTTTAGTTATCCCATTACTACTTCATTTAGTTGTTTAGGTACCTCGTATTCAAAGACTCTTCACAAACCCTACACATGCAATTCTACGACTCGCATGGCTCAAACAACTCCTGTAGTAATGGCTCATAGGATTGAGGGAACACGCTTCAACGGGGTTTAAAAGTAAAGGCTATGCAATACATGAGATTCAATTTAATTCATCACACGATTATGATGCAAGAATAATATAGATGCAATAGGTGCTATATTTAGTGCAAGAACGGGGAAATTCTTGCCTTGTAGCTCAGTTGCAGATTAGGTGTGAGTCGGGTAGTACTCATGAGTCTCCTAATAGATCCCTTGCTCGGCATCTATCCGGATAAAACCCAGACACACAAGGGCCACAATAAACAAAGTGTGCAATCATATAAAACATATGCAACAAGAAAAACAAGGTATGCCATGATGTAATGATGCACAGTTATATGGTAAAACATAGCATGTCAAGGGTGAGGTGAAAGAACAAGAATAAGCACTTTTAGTATTTATTTAGTCACATTTTAGTTGCATAAACCTTGATGTATCCTATATAATTATATGATGCATTCTTCAATCCATATCATGGAATGCATAGTTGGAAAGGGCTTGTCGCACTGATTGATTTAGACGTATTATTTGTCGAATTTCGATTTACGGAATTAAAGATATTAGTTTATTAAGAAGAGACCATTTAATAGCATTAAAATAATTTAGAAAATTTGAATTGCCCAAAAATTATTTAGGATGGTATATTATTAAATCTTGTATTTTTTTTGATTAGAAATCATAAATTATTTGTTCAATTCTGAGTTAGGATGCAAAAAATATGAATTATTCCATTTAATAGCAATATAAATACAATTATATTTATTTAACATTATTTATATAAAACCAGAAGGATATTATTAGAGTTTTAATTTCAAACATTTTTCATATTCAAAGTTTTTCAGAATTCGAACTCTAAAGAGGTTTAGCGATCTGTTCGAAGTTTTAGTAGTGTTTGACCAAAATTGAATTTAATTTGACTCGATTTGAAAGTTTTGAGTCCAACAAGAGAGTCAAGGGCTTAGAAGAAAAGAGCAGGTTTTCTGAACCATGCGTTGGAAAAAAGAAAGATCAGAGGCCTCTTGAAAAAACACCAGACGCGGTTTGTTGGAAGTAAAATTTTGAAACAGAAGTTTCAATGGTTTTTTCCAAACTTCGGATGAAGTTTCCAAGAGCTCTAGATATCCGTATTGAGCGTGTCCTGAAGCTATGTGGAGCTGGTACAACAAAGATTTTCTGCCGTAGATGGACTGTATTGGACGAGAAAAATTTGGAAACAATGGCCAAAACACACTGCATCATACGTATGTCAGACTATCAGCGAGATTGAGCATAACTGGATTGAAAGTTTGTTTTTGCTCCGATAGAGGTGCCGTTTGCGGTATGTGTAGATTGGACATCGGGGAAGCACCGAAGTGCAATTGAGATGACCAGAAATTTGCGATGAACAGAAGAAGAAAAGTAGGCGTTAAACTGAAAATTCATACAACTAAGATCTGCGAGGTTGGCTCGACTTTGGCAGATGATTTTGAGAGCTTTACTGCTCCGATTTGATCAATGTTGGCGCTCGTGTTAAGAGGGTAGTAGGAGAGCAACCTTGATTAAAGAATCTTCGATGAAGAAAGATTACAGTGCTCAACAACTTGCTAAGAACAGAGGGTTTTCATACAACTTAATGGATGAACTAAAACAAAAGATTAACATTGGCGAATAGAAAACTTCAGGAGAGGATTGCAGGTGATGTAGGGCTTCGTTTGATGTGTGGTTTTTGCTGGCGGGAAGAAGGATCTACCGAGAACATCTTTCATGTTGGGTGTTCCGTCGGAGGATGAACATGATCATCGAAAGAAGGCGGGGAACATAAGTGATCTTCAGGTGTTGCTGTCGCGCCCGTGAGCGACGGAGGAGAGCGTCAGGACATGGCGACGACCGAAGGTTTTCGATGACAACTGTGGCACGCACATGAAGCATACAAGCGGAGGGAGGTAGTGGGTGGTGAGTCATCTCACTGTGCGCTCGTCCGTCCGCCGAGGTGGGTGGAGCCCATAGCATGAGCGCGATGGAGACAGTGGACAGTGTGAGGTTCTATAGGGGCGTCCATGGGCGGCATTTGGATCTGGGCACTCTCCTCCATGTTCATTTACTTGAGCGTGTCCAGTAGCATCCTTCGCATCTTCTAGGCAAGCACTAGTAGAAAACGGGCCTTTCGTCCGGCCCATAAGTTTCGACCTTGGCTGGGGCTGGGACTAATGGTCCGGACCCAATGCCCCAAAGCCGCCTACTACATACGCACCATTAGTCAAGCGCCGATTTGTCCCATTTGTCCCGGTTTGAGATACAAACCGGGACTAATGGGGGTGCCCGCTGCGCTGCGGGCACCCCCATTAGTCCCGGTTTGTATCTCAAACCGCGATAATAGGCTGGCCCCTCCTTTTTTCCTGGTGGGAGGTCATATAGGTTTGTGCTAGTTTTTTTTCTTCATATGCACTAGAGGTGTTCGGTGAAATGCCTGTTAGAGCAACACCACTTGAGTTCACACAAGACACACATGATATGAGGTGTCCGATCCACACTTAAGTTTTATCATCTTTGTTTCCAAGTGTCCTAAAAGGTTAGCAACTATTTTCTCGTTTAGACCGCGTGGTACTAATTTTAGCATTGTGATTGCGTTTGATATATAGTTGTATGATGCAGATGAGCCATCCATGGATATAAGGTGACCGACGCTCTACCGCTTTGAGAGAAGGTATGCGTTCTTTTAGCCTTGTGGCTGAGGCGAACAAGCGGCGGGATGGTTTTATATGTTGTCCATGTGTTGAATGTAGGAATGAGAAGGCTCACACTTCTGCAAGAATTATTCAAAGCCACCTTCTTCGGTCTGGTTTCATGTCCAGCTATAATGTTTGGACCAAGCATGGAGAAAGAGGGGTTATGACGGAAGACAGCGATGAAGAAGAGAACGATGATGACAACTACCGATCTATGTTCCCTGAATACGCTGATGCCGCAAAGGAAGACAATGAAGAAGAATGAGGTAAAGAACGTGCACCGTATGAGCCCGCTGATGATCTTGGTCGGGTCATTTGTGATGCAAAGAGAGACTGCAACACATAATAGGAGAGGTTGCAGTTTGAGAAGATGTTATAGGACCACAAAAAATTGTTGTACCCAACTTGTGAAGATGGCCAGAAGAAGCTAGGTAGCACACTGGAATTGCTGAAGTGGAAGGCAGAGACCGGTGTGACTAACTCAGGATTTGAAAACTTGCTGGTACTAATGAAGAAGATGTTTCCAAGAAAGAACGAATTGCCCGCCAATACGTATGAAGCAAAGAAGCTTGACTACCCTCTAGGTTTAGACGTGTAGACGATACATGCATGCCCTAATGACTACAACCTCTAACCTGGTGAGAAGTACGAGAATATGGATAAATGCCCGGTATGCACTGCATTGTGGTATAAGATCAGAAAAGATGACTCTGGTGATGTTGAGGGCGAGCCACCTAGGAAGAGGGTTCCTGCCAAGGTGATGTGGTATGCTCCTATAATACCACAGTTGAAACGTTTGTTCAAAAACAAAGAGCATGCCAAGTTGTTGTGATGGCACATGGAAGACCATAAGAAAGACAGGATGTTGAGGCACCCCGCTGATGGTCGACAGTGGTAAAAAATCGAGAGAGACTTCTCGGACTTTGCTGGCGATGTAAGAAACTTATGGATTGATCTAAGTACAGATGGCATGAATCCTTTTGGGGAGCAGAGCTACATTCACAGCACGTGGCCTGTGACTCTATGTATCTACAACCTTGCTCCTTGGTTGTTCATGAAGCGGACATTCATTATGATGCCAGTGCTCATCCAAGGCCTGAAGCAACCCGGCAACGACATTGATGTGTACCTAAGACCATTAGTTGATGAACTTTTATAGTTGTGGGATGAGCACAAACAGCAGGAATCGGGACTAAAGGACCCCCTTTCTTCATGCTCATATCTATCCCTGTAGTACACAACTTTAGGGTCGTCTTCATCTTTGTCATCGTCGTCCTTCTTAGGCGCACGTGGCTGAATCCTCAGCCCAGCCATAGCATATTCCGGGGGCACCTGCCAATCCGGCCTCGGATTCACGATGAGTGGGGGAGGGGGCTTCCGGATGACGATGACTCTACGCCCGTGGCCTTTGTAGGGGTTCGTAGCATGGAAAACAAAAAAATTCTATTGCATGAACACACACAAGCCAAGATATAATCTACTAGATCGTTGCAACGAGTTGATAGAGTACTAACCCTCAAAGATCCAAAGCGTTTAACGAGATCGGATTCTCGTGGTTGATGTATTCGTTCACTTGCCGATATCAAGATCGCGTAGATGATACTTCCGGCGCCATGTTCCGGCAGCGCTCCTGTAATTGGTCACACGTTCAGTACTTGATGAAGACCTTCCTCTCCCTTGTTCCAGCAGGCAGCAGAGGTTGTAGATCTCATCTCGCGATTCCAACAACACGACAGTGTGGTGGTGGAAGTAGAGGGGAAATCCCGTAGGGCTTTGCCTAAGAGGGAGAGGGTATGGTGGAATATAGAGAGCCTCGGAAACTAGGGTTTAGAGGCTGAGGGGTGGAGGTAGCTGGAGGCTACGGTTTAGCTAGACAGCGGCGGTTTAGAGGAACTCTAGGCGATGGCGACTTGGGAGGGGGGCGGCAGCCGGCCTAGGGTTGTGGGGTGTGTAGCAAGGGGGCGCTCCTACCCCTCCTTTTATGGGAGGGATAGGCGACAAGGGGGAGGGGAGTCCTGCCCCAAGTCCACTTCCTTAGTCGGTGGCAAGGGAGGGAGGAAAACCTTCCTCCACTAGGTTTCCTCCTCTCCCTCCACTTGGTTTGACTTTCAATGTTGGGATTCAACTTTTCAAATTGGAGTTTGATAATTTCCTTTCCCATTGACCAGCCAAGTGACCTAGTACATGATGCAAACATTTCACATTGGTATGACACATCCATGTACCCTTCCCACTCCGGAGTGGTAGACCTTCTAAACCCTTCTAGAATATTCCGGTGAAAATGCTGAAATCATTTCCGAACTCCGAAATTGAACTTTCCTTATATGAATCTTATTCTCGGGACAATTACGGATCTCCTCGTTATGTCCCGGATCCTATTCGAGACTCCGAACAATATTTGGTCTCTTACTCACATTCCATATCCACTAAACAACATCGAATCCTTAAGTGTGTCTCCCTACGGTTCGTGAATTATGCAGACATGATCGAGACTCTTCTCCAATCAATAACCAATAGAGGAATCTGGAAATTCATATGGCTCTCACATATTTCTACGATGAATTCGTGATCAAAAGAACCATTTACATATGATACCAATTTCCCTTTATCTCGCGATACTTTACTTATCCGAGGTTTGATCGTCGGTATCTCTGCATACCTAGTTCAACCTCGTTACCGATAAGTAATCTTTACTTGTTCTTGTGATATGTGATCCCTTGTGAGCCAGTCACATGCTTGCAAGCCAATTGGATGACATTCCACCGAGAGGGCCCAGAGTATATCTATCCGTCATATGTATGGACAAATCCCACTCTTGATCCATGTGCCTCAACACATACTTTTAGAATACTCAATGCCACCTTTATAACCACCTAGTTATGAAGTAGTGTTTGATTTAATCAAAGCATCCATCCGGTGCTGGTGATTAACATGATCTCATGATCGAAGGATTTTAGGTTACTATGTATTTGAAAGCTTATAGAAAGTGAACTATTTAAATGAGTTGATCTTATGCTACGCTTAACTATAGGAGTGTGTCCATCGCATCATTCTCCTAATGATATGACCTTGTTATTAATAACATCCAATGTTCATGATCAGGAAACCATGATCATCAATTAATTAACAAGCTAGTTTAACAAGAGGCTTTACTAGGGACTCTTACATGTTTACAAATCACACAAGTACTAATGTTTCCGGTTATTACAATTATAGCATGGGATGTAAACATTTATCATAAACATAAAGATATGATAATAACCACTTTATTATTGCCTATTGGTCATATATCCAATAGACTTCACCACTGCCACCCTTCTTGTGGCTCTGTGGAGGGTCAAAGTGCGGGTACCGTAGGCGAGGATGATCTCCCGAGTGATGTAGCACATCACACCGAAGATAGTACGGTTCGCCCACCAAAGACGGCGGCCGGCTTCGTTGTGGTTAACCGGGGGTAGGCCATCACCCTCGTATCTGGCGAGCTCCCTTTCCATCCGGTTAGCAAAGAAGGCATTCTAGGTGTCGTAGTTGTCGGGATCCCAATGGGGATCCATCTGCTGATCCTATGTGATATCGAGGTAGAATTGGTTCATGATGGCCTCCTAGCGGGCAGAACCTTGAGGCACAGGAGGGACATGAACCCCTCCAGCGCTCAGCATCCGTTGGCAGGCAGCCGGTAGCCCGGGGGGCATGGGTAGCTGGAGGCGCATAGCACCTCGGTTTCCTCGAGAGTCAGAATGACCCAGTATGCAGTGTCCATTGTTGTGAGAGAGGAAGGTGTGGATGTGTGGATAGCCATGACACAGTGGGCCTAGATATAGAGGGAAAGTGTGGGAAAACATGGCGGGAAGTGGTGGGAACTGGCGGGAAATATCTTTAGTCCCGGTTAGTGGCTCCAACCAGGTACTAAAAGCCCCAGTTATAGGGAAAGGCGAGAAAACATGGCGGGAAGCAGTGGGAAATGGCGGGAAATATCTTTAGTTCCGGTTAGTGGCTCATCGTATGATATATTATTTTTCCTTTTTTCGGTCTAGAGGACATGTTAGAGTGGAAAAATGGTTAATAGTTTGTCAAGTTAGAATAATTATTTTATAAAACAAAAAATGGATTTGTATTACTTATTCAAATTCAAGCACGAAGGTTTAGTGAGATTCAAAATATGGGAAATATAATAGTTAATGCATTTTATAATTGAAAATGGCAAACCGGTTAATATTTTGACAAGTTAGAATAACAATTTTATAAAACATAAAATAGATTTGTATTACTTATTCAAATTCAAGAACTTTTTATGTTGAAAGTTTAGTGAGATTCAAAAATATGCGAAATATAATAGTTAATGCATTTTTAATTGAAAATGGCAAAATGGTTAATGGTTTAACTAGTTAGAATAATTATTTTATAAAAAATAAAATGGATTTGTATTACTTACTCAAATTCAAGCACTTTTTATACTGAAAGTTTAGTGTGATTAAAAAATATGCAAAATATAATAGTTAATGCATTTTTAATTGAAAATGGCAAAATGATTAATAGTTTGACTAGTTAGAATAATTATTTTATAATACAGAAATGGATTTGTATTACTAATTCAAATTCAAGCACTTTTTATATTGAAAGTTTTTGTGAGATCCAAAAATATGCAAAATATAATAGTTAATGCATTTTTAATTGAAAATGGCAAATGGTTAATAGGTTGACTAGTTTTCTCAAATTAGTTTATAAAAAAAGAAAATGGATTTGGATTACTTATTAAAATTCAAACACTTTTCATATTGAAAGTTTTCTCAAATTCATAAGTATGCAAAAACTGTATAATTCAAATGTTTAAATGTTTTAAAATTATGCCAGATTTGAAAAAACAGTACAACGCGATAGTTTTGATCCAGCGCAAGCAATTTTTGGGCCTTTTGTCCCGGCCCAACTCACCAGCCAGGACTAAAGCCTTTGCAGCGCGCGCTGGTGCCCAAAAAGCCCCCCTTTAGTCCTGGTGCGTTGTAACAGCCGGAACTAATGACCCGATGGGGGGTATATATACGCGGCCTCTTCCCTGGTCGAATCCACCGACCGGGACATTGGAGGCCATTGACGAGCACATCGTCGCTAGGCTGCCCAAAATCCCTACCCCGGCCGCCACCGCCACCCTCCCCACGTCAGCCACCACCGCCACCCTCCGTCGCCGGCCGCCACCGCGCCTCCCCACGCCGGCCGCCACCGCCTCCCCGCGCCTCCTAGCGCCAACCGCTACCAACTCCATGCAGATCAACGAGGTTGCAAATATATTTAGTTGCATTTTTTAGAAAAATAGGAAATAGGAAATAGAAAAATAGTAAATAGGAAATAGAAAAATAGGAAGTAGGAAATAGGAAATAGAAAAATAGGAATAAAAATATTTTTAGTTGCATTTTTAGTTGCAAATATATGTGTAGCAATATTTGAAAGAAATAGAAATATAAATAGGGAAAATAGGAAATAGAAATATTTTTAGTTGTATTTTTATTTGTAAATATATGTGTACCAATATTTGAAAGAAATAGAAATAGAAATAACATTTTATTATTGCGTAGGATTATTGCATTTTTAGGTGCAAATATATTTTAGTTGTGTATTTTAGTGTAGAAAATAGGAAATAGAAAAATATATTTGTAGCAATATTTTTATAGATGTGTATTTTAGTGTAGAACATTTTAAGTTGTGCAATTTTAGTTGCAAATATATGTGTAGCAATATTTGTTTTGCAATATAAATATTGTGTGCAAAAGTAGGATTTTTTTGCAAATAGAAATATTGTGTGCAAAAACTATTGTGTGCATTTTGAAAATATTGTATGCAAATAGGATTTTTTTTCTATGTTCAAATATTGTGTGCATTTTGAAATAACTTTGTGTGCTTCTCGCATTTTGCAGAAACCATGGATCCAACTAGTCCAATCCGCAGAGACCTAGCACAGGAAGAAATTCTCGAGGATATAATCCATGAAACTAATCCACCCGAATCTCCCTCGAGGTATCTGAACACATCCGGTGAGGGAGAGGAGGTCGACCGAAGAGAGGGAGAAGCCACCTGCTCCGATGATGGAGGAGCCGACAGCTCTGATGATGGAGAAGCCGATGGACCCTTAACGAAGATTAGCGAGGTATATATATATGATGTCCGGTGTTCACTAGATATATGATGTCCGTGAGGAGCTATATATACCTAGTTGTATATATATTATATTGAAGAATGTTTCTTCTCTTAGGCCCCCACATCGAGCAAAAATTCCAAACAAGGTCCGGCCAAAAAGTTGGATGCGCGTACAAATTATACAATTATGGCGGTATCAGCACTGGGCGAACCATTGGAACCCGGAAGGGCTAGAAATATATTTTTAGAACAATGCGGAGTTATGGTTAGGGATCGGATCCCGATCATCATTCGAGAGTGGCATAAGCCCAAAGGGGAGAAAGAGTGAGTATGTCGTCGAAAGGTATAAAGAGGGTCTTTGGAATGATCTCAGGCACATTTCACCGTGCCAGAATATGAGGATGATGCCGACATAGCTGCATTGAGGAAGAAAGTCAAGAAGTGGACTCTTAGGAAGATGGCCGAACTATTCTAGAACTGGAAGAAAGTATTATGGATAATGTATAAGAAGGACAAGACTTCTCCACAATTTGAAGGCTATCTAGCGAAGCAGCAGCCTTACTGGGATGCATTTGTGAAGTACAAGAATTCAGAACCTGCTAAGAAAAAGTCAAAAAAAACAAGGAAAATGCTGCTGAAAAGAAATATCACCATCACCTGGGCCAGGGGGCTACACGATTGCCATGCTTAAGTGGGATAAAAAAAGAGAAAGAGCTGCTTGCTAAAGGGATAACTCTAGAACCAATACGTGAAGAATGGGATTTGATCACAAGAAATTGGTTCATTGGGCATGGGAGTGAGTATGACAATATTACAGGGAACCTTGTTTAAAGTGACGGGATGATGATACACAGGGAGACATGGCAGAGAGTGGTGAAAGAAATTAAATAGGGGAAAACAAAGTTTCGTCTTGATAGAGAGAAAGACTTGCTGACAAAGGTCCCCAGGAATGACGAACACGGAGGATGAGTACGAGGCCTTGGCCCTAGTTATACATGGGAGATTGGGTTTCCCAAAGACAAAGGTACTTATAGAATCCGAGTAATAGCAAAGAAACGATAGGAGGAGGAGGGATACAGGTTCAACCAATTACTGGTAATATTTGACAAGCAACAACAACAACTTAGAGGAGTAGCACTCCTACAAGATCCTGCACTCGATATTACAGCCATCCCATCTCAACAAAGAAGTAGCATGGCTGAATCGGAGGTTCCGCATGATGATGCACGGATGATAGATGGCGGTCCTGGCTACCCCGTTGATGGAATCAAGGAGCAGATATCTTGTGAGCTCCATCAAAAGGTGAAGAACATATACCTGAAGGTGGCGGTCGGAAGTGCTTTACCTTGTCCACCTGACGCACGTTGGCATGGCCGTGAGATTCCAGCTGGCTATGCTAAAGTCGGGGTGGATAAAATCGTAACGGGGTGGGACTCAATGGAGCTTGACATTCTTGGACCTAAAGGTGAGGGGACACTCAAAGAAGTACTGATGAGTGCATATTTGAATCATATTTTAGGTAATTATTTTGCATTGTAGATGTAGGATCTTGGTATTTTACGGCGTTCACACACACTTTTTATTTTTATTTTCACCAGGATCAGATCATATGATGGATCCAATGGACACAATTTTTGGAGCAGTTATATTGGAGTGAAAAGGAGCCAAAAACTACGTAAATCACTTATTTGGGAAATATTAATAATGCCAGAAGAAAACCCGAAGCGAGCCAAGGATACAGAAGAGTTGACAACCAACTATACGGGCCGCAGCTATATAGTTGCGGACATTGGCACCGCCTCCGCCTCCTCAAATAGTTTCACCCCGTGCAACTGGTTCGGAGAGACGACATACAGAACACCCAGAAATCACAAAAAACCTCACTCTCTGGAAGGGATCTGGAGGGGGAATCTACCTTAGGGATCCATCTTCGCCCGAAGCAGATCTAGGAGGCCAAGGCATCGATCTCCATCTTCATTAAAAGCTGCATCTCCATCACCACCATAATCTCCATCCATCCCATCTAGATCTTGTTGTAATTCTTGCACTAGTTGTGGATTTATACAAGTACTATTCATTGATAATCGTTTCCATTACCATTGTCATGATGTTGTCTGCCTCCATGTCTGAATAGATAATTAGTTCTTGGGGAGATGGAGAAATCCTAGTATATGATTGAGATGAAATAGAGATTATTATGTTATACATCATTGTATGTATGTGTTAATTGTCTTCATCTTGATGTTGGGAGTTGTGCACCTCCTTAATATTTTCCTCTTATGGGGACTTGACGAAGGGGATTACTTGTTGGTAGATGGAGGGATGGTAGCACTTACTGTGACTATAAAGTGGTTGTCATCCTTTACGTACTAATTTTGGGAATCAAGGAGAACTCATTAAGCCATGTCCATCCCGCGGGAGAAATCCCTTAATAGCGGGATAATACGATTGATGTCGTTTATCGATCAGTCGTGGTTATGAAGGATGGTGTGAGCAGTGGTTGTTGCCTCATCATCCATATATGGAGCTGCTCCCACATACATGTATATCATGAGAATATTCGTTATAATGATCTTGATCGCTCAGTATAAATTGCTAGCGGTGTATCCACCACTCCCTGAGAACGCTTTTTCCTTGTTGAAGTTTCAATCTTTCTTACATGCACGATTATTACTTTCTGCATTAAGTTTACTTTACGTTACTTTACTATTTCACTCAACCAAAAACCTAAAAACAATCCTACTTTTCTTGCATCTTAGAATTATTCCTTAAGTACTTCGTTTAGTTTTAGTTAAAAGCATTTTAGTCTTTCGCCTACTGCTCCCTGTGGGATCGATATCTTTATTTCGGAACTAGCTACAAACGATCTATGCACTTGCATTCATCAAGCTATTTTCTAGCGTCGTTGCCGAGGAGCTTAGTGCTATAAGTCACTTTACTTTTAGTTATTTACTTTCGTTGTAGTAATTTTTTATTTGAGTTGCAGGACCATAACAATGGACAACTCTCAGCATTTAATGCAGCTTGAGGCAGTAAGAAATATGGGTTCGCCCATGGACACTTCTATAAGTTTAAATAGAAGCATAAACCCCGATGGTACAGAGATCCATCCCTTGTTATTTGAGTTACTTAACAATAATTTTTTGCAGGAACCCATGAAGAGAGTCCATATGGACACTTACAATTCTTTGGAGATGTTTTTGGTTCCTTAATATTTGATGATTGTGACCTTGATAAGGTTAAAATACAGTTGTTTAGACAAACTCTCTCTAATAATGTTTGCAACTGGTATAGATCCTTTTATGCAGAAGCACCAAGGACGTGGACGGATTTGACAACCAAATTCTTGTCAAAATATTAATCAGAAAGCAAAGCTCACAGGATGAGAGGTATTATTATTAGTTTCAAAAAAAACCTGATGAGAGTTTATACGAAGGCTATCTAAGGTATAAAAGCTATCTATAAAATTGCCCCCATCACCATTTGCCTGATTGGTTAATTACCCATACTTTCTATGGAGGGCTTAACAATAAAAATAGAGCAAGTCTAGATACCGCTTCTAATGGTAGATTCCTATCTTATACCTATGATGAAGCTTGGAAATTAATAATGAAAATGAGGGAGACAATAGAAAGTCCTAAAAATAGAGAAATCAATATAAATAGTTGAATATGCTTGTGTTAACGACTTTCTTGCAGATGAAACGACTTGTGCGATGATTAAAACCCTTGGTATTGATTCCTACTCGGTAAAGAAAATTATTGAGAATTATGCAAGGCATTTACAAGTACCCGCAGGATGGGAGCCTCACAAACCCCTAGAAGAAAAAAAGCGATCAAGAGAGGACGTATCATTGGTATAATTTTCCTCTGAACCTATTCAAGAGAATATTAAGAAAAATTACAGGGAGGAAGAACGTATAAGGAGAAGATAGAAAAACCAGAAAAGAACCCGGAAGCTACCAATGCAAATATTGTTATATTCACGGATCTTATGGAGGCAAGAATCATTGAAAATGAAGTAGTTATGCTAGACTCTGAAACTTCGGACTTCATTACAGGTAAGATACAAGGTAAAGAAACTTCTAAACCTATGACTCCTATATACTATGGAGAAACTTCCTTATACGGAATTTGTGAGCCGATTTCCACTATAAATATTATGCCTTCATCGCTTTATGAGGAACTTCGCTACAATTTAAGAAATCCAGATGTGGAATTGGTGGACACTACTATTATTGTTTAATAGAACTAATATAAAACCGGAAGGTGTTATTCAAAATATCTTTGTTTTTATTGGACCACTCATGTACCCTCTCGATTTTCATATGGTTGATATGCCTCGAGATATTTTTTGTCCTATTCTTTTAGGCAGGCCTTTTGTCTCTATAACCAAAGCTCGAATTGATAATAAGAAAGAGACTATTTCCATGATGTTTGGAGAGGAGGAAATGACATTGCAATTTGCCAACCTAAAAAAGAGGCCATATGAAATAGAAGATATCAAGGATGAGAAAACAATTGCCGAGCTAGCCGCGATTCATTTCAGCACTCCCCAAGATGAATTAGAAAGGAGCTTCATTAATTGGGAAGAGGCACCAAATGATGAGGAAAGAGAAGACATGGATGATTACCTTGACTCCATTCTGGAAGCACAAAACCCACATGACTATGAATAACTGGTAAGAAAAGGTGACGAAGAACCTCCGCCAATTGAATTAAAACGACTTCCAAACAATAGGTATGAATTTTTAGATAATGAAAATAAATGTCCTGTTATTATTAGTAAAAATTTATCAGAAAATGAAACAAATAAACTTATTTCAGTTTTAATCAAACATTGTGAAGCATTTGGGTATACTCTAAGTGATATTAAAGGTATAGATCCATCTATTGTGACTTATAATATTACCATGCTTGAAGATGTTGTACCTATAGTTGACACACAAAGAAGACTTAATCCTAAAATGAAAGTAGTAAGAAAAGAAGTTACACGCTTATTAGATGCTGGTATAATATATCCTATTTCTGATAGTAAGTGGGTTAGCCCAGCTCATTGCATACCAAGACATGGGGGTCTTGATGCTGCTATGAATGAGGATGGTGAGATAGTCCCTATAAGGCCTATTGTTGGGTATCGCATGTGCATCGATTTTAGTAAACTAAACCATGAGACATAGAAAAATCACAAACCCATACCGTTCATGGATAGAATTTTAGAAAGACTAATCAATAATTCTTATTTTTGTTTTATTGATGGTTATTCCGGTTATCTCAAATTGCTATACAACCCGAAGATCAAGAGAAAACAACTTTCAAATGGCCTTATGGTACTTATACTTATATATTAATTCCGTTTGGATTATGTAATACAGCTGCAACCTTTTAGGAATCTGTTTTAAAAATCTTTGATGATCTTGTTGAGAAGACTATGGAAGTTCTAACAAATGATTTTGTTGTTTGTGTAACCAAGGTTTTGTAGAGATGCAGGCAATCAAACTTAGTTTTAAATTGGGAGAAATGTCGGTTCATGTAAAGATAAGGTAAAGTTTTTGGGCATAAGGTTTCAGAGAAAGGTATAGAAATAGATAAGACCAATATAAGGGATATAGAAAATCTTCCCATACCTCAAGACATTAAAAACTTAAAGATGTTTCTGGGACATGCAGGTTTTTACAAGAGTTTTATACATGATTTTGCTAAAATAGCTATGCCTCTCACAAACCTTCTTGATAAATAAACTCCGTTCTATCTAGATCATGACTGCATTGAAACTTTTGAAAATCTTAAGAATACATTAGTTTCAGCACCTATCATGCAATCTCCAAAGTGAGATGGAACTTTTGAAATCCTGTGTGATGCTAGTGACTATGCTTTAGGAGCTGTATTAGGACAGCGAGACGGGAAGAATTTGAATGTTATTCATTACACTAGTAGGACTCTTAATAAGATTTAGAAAATTATGCTACTATTGAGAAAGAGTTCCTTGCTATAATTTTTTCATGTGACAAATTTAGATCTTATATTATTAATTCTAGAGTAATAATTCATACAGACCACCGAGCTTTGCATCACCTTCTTGTGAAAAAGTATGCAAAACCCAGGTTGATTAGGTGGGTATTATTACTACAAGAATATGATTTTCAAATAGTAGATAGGAGGGGTAAGGATAATCCAGTAGCAGATCATCTATCCAGGATGGACGGAATAATTACCAACCCTGTAGCTATAAATGAGTCATTTCCAGAAGAATACTTAGCAAAAATTGAACTAGTTGATCCATGTATGCAGATTATGCTAATTATCTTGCAGTAAAATTTGTACCTCCTGGTATGACAAGAAACAAGAGAATGAAATTCTTTAATGATCTCAGACACTACTTTTGGGATGATCCGTTTCTTTACCATCATGGACCTGATGAAATGATTAGAAAGTGTGTTCCTAACCATGAAATGAATGCAATTTTGCAAGCTTGTCATGGCAGCCTGTATGGAGGACATCATGTAGGCAGGCGAACTCCATAAAAGGTACTTCAATCCGGATTATACTGTCCCACCTAGTTCAAGGATGCACAAAGGTATGTGGAATATTGTGATGCTTGCCAGAGAAGAGGTAATATAGGTAGAATACCGGAAATCGCAATGAATTATAGTCTTATAATTGAACCATTTGAGGCATGGGAAATGGATTACATGGGACCCTTTATAGAATCAAATGGTTACACTCATATTCTTTTTGCCGTTGCTTATGTTACTAAATGGGTTGAAGCTATCCCAACTAACCATGCAGATGCAGCCACTTCCATGAAGATGATCAAGGATGTCATATTTTCCAGGTTTGGAGTTCCTAGATTTTTAATTACTGACCGTGGTTCTCATTTTATGAAAGGAACTTTTAGGAAAATCCTCAGTAAATATGGAGTAACTCACGTCGTTGCTTCACCATATCATCCCCAAATGAGTGGTCAAGTGGAACTCTCTAATAGAGAACCGAAGACCATACTCAAGAAGATGATGGATAAATCAAGAAAAGATTGGTCATACAAGCTAAATGACACTTTTTGGGCATACAAAACTGCATTTAAAAATCCGATGGGTATGACACCATATAATATGGTATACGGTAAGGCGTGCCATCTACCTTTAGAATTGGAACATAGAGCCTTTTAGTCAATCAAGAACTTAAACTATGATCTTAAAGTAGGAGGAGAAAAATGTTTATTAGACATACATGCTGTAGATGAGTTTAGGAGTGAAGCTTATGAAAATGCTAGATTGTTTAAGGAAAAAGTAAAAAAATATGGCATGATATAAAAATAGAGGATAAAGTCTTTAAAAATGGAGATAATTTTTTGCTCTATAACTCTCGCCTTAAGTTGTTTCCAGGGAAGCTCAGATCAAAGTGGGAAGGCCCCTATATAGTTGAAGAAGCTTATGTATCAGGAGCAGTGAAGCTCTAGGGGAAAACACCCTCTCTTTCATCGATAGTGAATGGACAATGCTTGAAGCATTATCATGCAAAAGAAGATATAAGTGCAATTAGTGTAAGAATAATTACTCCAGAAGAGTTGATTGAGAAAAAATATGGAAGTAATGGTAACTGAAAGAAGGACAAGATCGAGACAAAGTGAGCAACACTACGGTCAAGCTACAAACCATAAAAGAGTGCTTCATGGGAGGAAACCCATGTGAAATAAAGGGAAAAGTAAGTTTTAAAATTTTCAAGGTAAGTTTTAGCTAAGTTTGAGATTGAATAAAGGAACACTTGAAGCTCTTGTGAAATAAAAGAAATTTGGTCATGATGAATATCTCGTCTAATAAATGTAATGTTGGTCGAAAATTTAAGTCATCATTTTTCCATCAAAATTTGGTATTTCATTAAGTTTTAGACTATTAAAGAATACCCAAAGAAACAAATAAATTTTAATGTATACTGTAACCTTAACGACCAACTATACGACGGGAAATAAACTTCCAGCGGTATAGTCCGGCCGTATAGTTATTCACCGCATCACCGAATTTTTATGCAAGGATACAGAGAGTTTAACGACCAACTATACGGTGGGAAGAAATATTCTGGCCGTATAGTTGCGGCCGTATAGTAGGTACCGCCCTAGATAATAAAAAATCTATAGTCGGTTTGCAACTATACGACGGGATCTATACGACCCGCACCTGTATAGTTGCTCGTTAAACTTGGCGGCTAGGGCTTTCGACTTCCCCTTTTAAAGACGGTTGCATCTAACCTTTTTCATTAAGTTTTCACAGAGCTACAGCCTCCAGCCTCGAAAAACCATCGGCATATCCCTACACACCCCTCTAACAACATCGGTGCAGCGAAGCCATGCAGCCTTTCCATGTCAACAAGATTTGGAAGAAGAAGGAAGAGAAGCCCGTGAAGAGGATCAAGGAGATGGAACCAAAAGAAGTATCATCGTCATCTAGCTCGGAGATCAAGCCTCTCCCAAATTGGGAGGACATGTTCCCGCAAAGTATGGGGATGATGAGATAATCAGATCGGGAAAGGAGCAAGGATGAGTATCTCCCTAATCCTTACCGTCACAACATAGGATCTTAATGTATACTTCCTATTGGTCCGCCACCTCTTAAACCCAAGGAGGTGCGGCAAGATGAGATTCATGATAAGATCTATAAATTGGAAAAAGCTTCAAAGGCATGTGTTGAAATTATTGAAGAAGGAACTGACTCCTACTGGATGATGAGCAAATACCTTGAGAAAAAGGTCAATGACATCGATGGTAGAGTTGGTTTCTTGATTAAAACTGTTTTTGAGTTGACAGATGAGAAGAAATTCCTTAAGAGGAAAATTTTGAAGCTTCAGTACGACATGGCCAAGCTCAGCATCCGCCTGGAAAGCGTGGCTAAAGTTAGCAACCCAGGAGAGGAAGACAGTGCTCTTCCTACACAGGAGGAGGAATAGGTACCAACAAGGAGTTATTTGATCCCGCCTGGCTTGATTCCAAGCTTGGGTATATCTCTAAAACATTCTAATCAATCTTATAAATTTATTACTTTTAGTTTCGCATTAGCTCGAGATTAGAAACAAAAGATTGCAGCATTAGACTTCCCTTCAGGAATAGTCGATCCCTCTTATGAAATTCTGAATTTATTACAATATATGGAGCATTATTAAGTTTGAGTTTTTCTTATTGGATATATGAATTAATTGAGTATGATTTTACTTGCACTTGATGATAGCAATAGGATTCTTCCATACCATTGGTATTAATGGAACATTTAAAAGATAATTTGATTAATATATTCTAGGTTAATGGTTTGATTAACAAAAAGGAGAGATTAAATAATTATTAAGATGAAAAAGAAAAATCTTGAACAAAGGAGAAATTATAAGTGCTATCAAATAAAGTGAGAACAACTTGAGGTAGAATACTCAAGTTATAAAGATGATTTATATATATTTGGAATTTGGTAATTGAGATCGTTAAACTTTGAAATTCCTACATGAAGTGGAATATATGGCTAGATCCTTTGCACAATACTTAAATAAAAGTGTGAGCACAAATATATAGAAAAATAGAGAATGTACAAAGAGCAAGTAGGCATATACCACTATATTATAGTGAAACAAAGAGACGTTTGAGATTTTGAATCCCAAGTGAATATATTGATTCTAAAAAACACTTGGGACTACCTCACTAACTCATTCGGTTGTACCGAATACTTTTACATCATGTTGAGAATAATCTTTTGTGAACTGTTAATTACTAAAGGTGTGGAAGCCTACTAATATTATTCAGATGGTTCGAGTAAAATACTATTCATGAACTTATTCATACGTATCCTTTATAATAAACACATGCCGCAACTGCCTCATTTATTTTATCGATTCAGCTTCATGAATAGGAGGATCCCATCCATTAAGCTAAACTTGCTCGGGACGAGCAAGAGTCTAAGCTTGGGGAAGTTGATGAGTGCATATTTGCATCATGTTTTAGGTAATTATTTTGCATTGAAGATGTATGATCTTGGTATTTTATGGTGTTCACGCACACTTTTTATGTTTATTTTCATCAGGATCAGATCATATGATGGATCCAATGGACACAATTCTTAGAGCAGTTATATTGGAGTGAAAAGGAGCCAAAAACTACGTAAATCACTTATTTGTGAAATATTAATAATACCAGAAGAAAACTCAAAGCGAGCAAAGGACACGGAAGATTTGACGACCAACTATACGGGCCGCCGCCATATAGTTGCGGCCGTATAGTTGGAGCCACTTCCGCCTCCTCAAATAGTTTCACCCCGTGCAACTGGTTCGGAGAGATGACATATAGAACACCCTAAAATTGCCGAAAAGTTCACCTCCGGAAGGGATCTGGAGGGGGAATCTGCCCTAGGGATCCATCTTCGCCCGAAGCAGATCTAGGAGGCCAAGACATCGATCTCCATCATCCTCAACCGCTACATCTCCATCACCACCACCATCATCTCCATCCATCCCATCTAGATCTTGTTGTAATTCTTGCACTAGTTGTGGATTTATACAAGTTTTATTCATCGATATCGTTTCCATTACCATTGTCATGATGTTGTCTGCCTCCATGTCTGAGTAAATCATTAGTTCTAGGGGAGATGGAGAAACCCTAGTATATGATTGAGATGAAATATAGATTATTATGTTATACATCATTATATGTATGTGTTAATTGTCTTCATCTTGATGTTGGGAGTTGTGCACCTCCTTAATATTTGTCTCTTACGGGGACTTGATGAAGGGGAATACTTGTTGGTAGACGGAGGGATGGTAGCACTTACTGTCACTATAAAGTCATTGCCATCCTTTACGTACTAACTTGGGGAATTAAGGAGAACACATTAAGCCATGTCCATGCCACGGGAGAAATCCCTTAATAGCGGGATAATACGATTGATGTCGTTTATCTGTCAGCTGTGGTTATGAAGGATGGTGTGAGCAGTGGCTGCTGCCTCATTATCCATATATGGAACTCCTCCCACATACATGCATATCATGAGAATATTCGTTATAATGATCTTGATCGCTCAGTCTAAATTGCTAGTGGTATATCCACCACTCCCTGAGAACGCCTTCTTCCCTATTGCAGTTTTAATATTTCTTACATACTCGATTACTACTTTCTGCATTAAGTTCTACTTTATGTTACTTTACTATTTCACTCAACCAAAAACCCAAAAACAATCATACTTTTCTTGCATCTTATAATGATTCGTTAAGTACCTTGTTTAGTTTTAGTTAAAAGCATTTTAGTCTTTCGCCTACTGCTCCCTATGGGATCGATATCTTTATTTCGAAACTAGCTACAGACAGTCTATGCACTTGTAATCATCAAGTACTGGGTGGTATGATTCTATGGGACAAGAACAACATCAAGCTTCCAGGCTCGGTGCCTAGGCCAACACCGCATCCGAGTCGTCGCAGGTCACCTTCACCTGCATCACCTCCAAGAAGCCCACCCCATGACTATGACCACCACATCACGAGTCCATCTCTATCTCCGCCTCAAGTTCAGCCGTCTTCGCCGCCTGCTAAGGACAATAAGCGGAAGCGTGCTCCATCGATGAGTACTAACTGACGTAGCAGCCCAAAATGACAAATGTTGCATCTCCCAAGAGTGGCTCATAAGAATCTTCCCATCAAACCTGATGATCGTACTGACGAGGAAAATGCAACGATCATAGTGGCCCAATGTGATGCGCATTTCAAAGAAGAAACCCAAGCCCACCCCGTTATACACCAAGAAGCAAAAAAGCATATGCACTTGATTTTCTGAACACAAAATTGCAATATGAGTTGCACCATAAGCCATATGACTATCTACGCACACTTCAGAAGGAAGTGAAGAAGAGTAAATCAAGTAGAAGTGCAAGCGGGATCAAATCAAGTAAAAGTGCAAGCGGGAAAAGAAGGGACGTTCCCCAGCTTTAATAATAGGCCGAACAATCAATCCCACCCCTCAAGGTGTTATCCAAAGATGTTCCCCAGCTGCTACAGCAGGATATGGAAGAAGCTGCGAAGTGGGTGGCCGCTATGAATATGAGTGTTGCTGAATTACTAGTTTCCCAAGATGACAAGTTACCCTAGGCTGATGTAGTCCCTAGATATGTCCCAGGGATGCCTTTGGTCAGCAAACAGAAGTTGCAACGACTGCCAACACAATGCAGAATTTCCATGAATGGTACTTGAGAGTCGTAAAGGGGGACGGAAAATGATTGTGGCGAAAGTCCCACATGAGTACTACTGCCGTGCCAAAGAGGTCCATGTTGAGTTTCCAAAACTCTTCCAGTTATACATTTTCGATTCCCTCGACAAATCTCTCATGAGTTGCTATTGTTTGTAAGTTGTTGAATTCATTGTCTACATATAAGTTGTTCAGTTTTTTATTTGTTCAGTTCATTGCATGTAATTATCCTCATTATATCCTTTTGTACTCTATATTATATAGAATGAAGATCTGGGAATGTAAAAGGAGACTCTATGGTGTTGGGTTCATTGACCTAGATAAAGTACATATAGAGAAGCTAACGGCTAAACCCAAAG
This sequence comes from Avena sativa, assembly GCA_916181665.1. Classification (NCBI taxonomy): domain Eukaryota; kingdom Viridiplantae; phylum Streptophyta; class Magnoliopsida; order Poales; family Poaceae; genus Avena; species Avena sativa. The sequence goes on from OV702280.1 coordinate 145,898,783, forward strand.
AGACGTAGGAAAACCTTCTAAGGTTTCTAACGGAGCAAAATTTCTGTGATCACATATTGTTTCCTTACAATTTCAAGTGAGGGTCTTACTCTGTTGTACACATTCACTTTTGCTTACTCGATGTCAATTGTAATTGATGAGTTACTGATGTATATATAAACGTGTGCAAGTTCCACTGGATTCTGCTAGACATTCAACTAGATAAGGGAATAGTTGAAGTCATGGACCCATTAAAGAGACACCTAGAAGAGTTCCGCAGCATGCAGGTGTAACATACCAAATTACATCAAATACAAAGTCATGTCATTGCATTCATATCATCATGACATTTTTTCTTGCACAAATTTTTTCAAAGCTAAACCCTAAATAAAACCATATTTATACCCCTTTTATTATATATGTATGGCGCATGGTTTTTATTTTATTTTATGACCTCAAAATGATTTTTGAGTGAATGTATGTGTCTGGCACACTTTTGAATACTAGGAACACCATGCAAAATTTTGGTGAAGGTTTGAATTGAAACAGATTTGAATTGGGCATTTAAATCCTTTTTGGAAAATCAAAACAGAAAAGAAAAAGGAAAAAAAGGAAAAATAAAATAAAATAGCAGCAACCTCTCTAGCCCAATCCCACTCTCGGCCGAGCAAGCCCACCCGGGTAACCCCTCCTCCTCTCTCTTTCTCACCCGCGCGAGCCGCACCCCCTCGCTGACAGGAAGGCCCCACGCCACGTCGACTCCATCGTCTTCAATCTCGCACCGCTGACCACGTCGTCACCTGCCGTTTCTGACGCGATTTCAATTCAATTAAATTGCGTTGATTCGCCGCGTGATTGCCGCCCCTGCTCTGGATACTTAAGCACCACGCCTCTGCGGCCATTTCCCCTCACCTATCCCACACTAAGCGCCGCCAGGCTCCTCAGATTTCGCCTTGCACCGCTGCAGTACAGAGTTGCTCCGGCGAGCGATTACGGTAAGCATCGAGCGCGCCTCGCCTTCTGGTTCACACGACCTTCTTCGCCGTTGTCTTGTGCACCTTCTCATGCCATATGTTTGTCCAAACTTGACCTAGGTCGTCGCCCTGTCAACACCTGCGAGTGTCCGAAGCTCGGATCAACTCCGACGTGCCATTCCGGTGAGGCCTGAGTCCCCCTTGATCTCTAGTTCACACGAGTAAGTTCGCCTCTATCTTGCGCATCTGCTTATGCATGCCGTTTGTTCCCTGGGGCACTAGGTTGTCTCCCCGTCTCCATTCGCGAATGCCCGATGCTAGAACCAACTCCAACGAGCTCCCGCAGCCGCGTCAGTATGCCCCTGTCCAAGCCACGACCACCTTGAGCTTCCTCGCATCCACGCGACTCTGGAAAGCATTGGCACCACCCCTACCCCCTCTAGACTTGCCAGCGTGTCACCGGTAGTGTCTTCGCCGCCGCCAGTGCCAGCAGCACCACCTAGCTTTGGTCGCTTCAGCCAGAGCTGTTAGACCTAGCTTTGGATTCAGAAAATTGAACCCTACACATCTATGGCCTTGGTTTGGCCATTTGATTCTGTAAAATTTGGATTTTATGCAGAACCATTTGTATGCTTATTTTGGCTATATAAAATGTTTAGAAAATTGTTTTAGAGTAAATTTTGGTTTATTTAGATCTTAGAAAGTTTACTTTGTGATCAGTACTGTTTAGTTTGACTTGTTTAGTGTACGAAAAATCATTCCATTGCATTTGCATGCATTCATATATATTTTTGTTTGTATATTGAATGTGAATTTGGTGTTATGATTTTATGTGTAGATTTTGGTAATTGTGATTGTGAGAATTGTTCCTACTCCCCTAACTATCAAGGCAAGTGATGCTTCATATTTTTTCCTACTATTTTGTCTATGCACTAGAAATATTTTGTGTAGGATTTGCATGGAGATTTTTTTCTAAGTATTTTCTATGCCATGGGAAATCCTTTATATGTTGTCTTAGTAGTTTCCCTAAGATAAGAAAATTGCTATACTACTATTCTTAGCCTAGATAGTAGAAAACAAGGGTGGAATATTCATACAATGTAGTTATGCAAAATCTATGACTTTGTTTTTGAATAATAAAACAATATGTGAAATGAATAACCTGGGTGGAATGGAAATATTGGTTTGTGTTGAGTGGTTACACAAGGCCCATGTCTATGGTTTACCTTGTGTATCACAGTTGTGGATAGCCACCCAGCAAAAAAGGGATTTGAGATATTTAGTGTTGAGAAGCTTCTAGTGTAACCACATGGCATATGGGCTCTGCCTTGACCAACTAGGTTGCAAGAACTTAGCCAGATGGACAATTGGTGGTAGGGTTGATAGGATGGAACGTGTCCATGGTGGTCTAAGGGAATGCTTCTGAAAAGTCTCGTCTCGATGCATGTTGAGTCTTGTGGGGAAAGTGCACCACCTCTCGAGGGGGTAAAACCTAAGTACTTAGCCGTGTCCCCGGCAACGGACAATTTGAGCATCAAACACATTGAAGTGATCAAGAATCTCATCATCCCAATTTCTCTAAGTTAAAACTTGTGGTTGAACATGGGTAAAGGTTCACCAATGTCTATTGGTGGTTCCTTGGGATTTTTGTCAAACAAAAACTTAGTGTTTTCAACTAATAAGAAAAACCTTATTTTGAGCAAAGCCAGCCTGAACTACACTTAGCCAAATTCATATAGTTATTAGGTGTTTCTATACTACAATGTTATCACTTGCCAATACAATTCCAAATGTATTGACCCTCTGTGGCTATAACTTATGATGTTCCAGGTTACTCTGATGGAGACTAGGGTTTTCATTCTACACCCAACATGTTTGCCTGTGGCACAAGAAGATGAAGACTTTTATTTATCTACTTATGTATGAACTCTATGTATTAGCCTTGGGCTAATGAGTTGTAAAGACTATGTTATCTCTGGAATGACGATGTAATAATGATCTTTGTATTTGTGTACTTCATCTTAAACTGTGGATGCTAGCAATTCGATCTACGGACTAGCATTGCAATCACAGGGACCTTTACCTTCAAAGGTGGGGTCTTACGGATGGTATCAGAGCACTGTGTTGCCTGTAGGATTATGACCCTAAGATGGATTAGACTAAGGAAACCACTAGGAAAAAATGCAACTCTTTGCAAATTCCACACTCATCTATTTTCTTCTCGTAAACCTCTCCTAATCTTCTTTCTCATCTCTATTTGTAGATGGCCACCATCAACGAAGCCGTCAAGAAGGGACCACTCATGACCATGACCTTAGAATGTGAGACGGAGTTTCCCAAGGCACTGAAAAAACTCATGGTTAGCTTGGGAATACATGGTGAAGCCGTGTACAAGGGATTTCCAGTAATGGATGAAGGAGAAGAGTATTGGTGGGTTCAACTCCACTTGTACAAAAGCAAGGAGGACAACCACAAAGAGTCGGGATTCTACATGGACACTAACTCAGAAATGTATACAACATTATTTGACTCTGCAAAGAAATGCAGCATGGAATGCCATCAAGGAACTTGGTGAAAGACTCAAGTGTAGAATGCTCAACACGCAAAATGACCTAAGAGAGGAGAAGAAGTATACCCAAGACCTAGAGACCGCCATAAAACGTCTAAGGGAAGATATCATAGACTTAGCTTATGAGTGAGAATTATGACATACTCCAATAGTTGGACCACCACACATGTCATTTTCTCGCGTTAATAATTTGATCATACCAACCTATGTGGTATGGCACAAATTTGTCTAAGTTATGTTTGAAATTTAGTGCTTGTGATAGATTATTGTATGCCATGACTTGAGTGTTTCATTGTTGAATGTATGCTTTTGGATTTTGTTCACTATCTTATGGTTTTCTCTTTACTTGTGTTGTTCCTCATTTTTCTCTATTCTATGCAATAGATGCCTAGCTTTGTTATCAGCATCGCCGAGGAGTTCAAGGGAACTCGTTTCGGTTCTCGTATCGTGGAGCTCACTAGTGTGCTCAATCTCCCCCTCCCTAATATTAAGGGACTTCGGCTTAGGAAGTTCTAGAGGAAGGATCTATGGGGATTTAGAGTCTCGTAGCCTGGACGCCAGTCGGAGCCACCCACCGAGGAGATTGCCTTTAAGTTGATGCACGATGACAAGGAGAAGGGACTCGATGTTGTCATGTAGGAGCTACTTGGACACCTTTGTGGACGTCACTCCACCGAGCTCAGGGGCCTCTACTTCCACCCATTTGGGAGATGTGACGAGGAGGGAGAGGTTGTATTGTATGACGGCGCCACTAGAGAGACTATTGAGCCAGTGTGTCTGTATCTTGAGGACCTAGAGAACCTCGTTAGACACCTCGACACTGATAGGACCAACGTCATGCTTAGCAATGACGAGCTACATGTTCAGTTGAGGGAGAAGGACAAGGCCTTCGCGGAGCAGGATGAGATCATCAAGGAGATGGAGGCTAGGTTCGAGAAGCAAGACAAGAGGTTCAAGAACCAAGAGAAGAGAGTGCAGGATAGGAACAAGAGGATCAATGAGATGAAGGCCAAGATAGATCTCAAGGATCTTGAGATAGAGACACAACAGGGAGTGATAGAGAGTCTGCACTCGCAGAAGAGAGCCCTCCGGGTGAAGGTCGATGCTTTGACCACCAACATGGAGGAGTACAAGACAACAATGGAGACATTAGGACTTGCTCTTGCAGACAAGGAGGTTGACATGGTGGAGTAGTTTTTACTACTCGTCTACCTATATATCTATCATCCTTATATTTATCGACTCACAATGATCATCCAACATGTGGATGGCTTTGCTAGTGTGTTTACTTTTCCAAAACTTGTTGTTTACGTTGTTTAAACTCTAAGTTTATCTTGTTCTTGTTTATTTGTGATTGTTGCTATGTGATATATTGTGCACGTTAGTATCTATGTGTAACATCCCTAAAATCATGTTTTCAAAGCTTTGCATATCATCCATGCATGCATACTCATTTAGGGTTCAATTTCAAACTCATTTGAAAGAAACAGAAACTTTGAGTGCAATGATTTTATGTGAGCAAGCTTTGATTCAATGCCACTCTCTAGTGAGGGAATATTTGTTTTGAAACCATTGTTGTGAGTTCATAGGATTGGTTCGTTGAGTTCCAATCTTGGAATTTTTTTCCAAACAAAGTTTGGTATTGAAACCATTTTCAAATCTTTATCAAATCATGTGCTAAGGCACTGTTTATTTTGAATTTTCAAAAGGACCAAGCAAGTCTAATGAGACAGCTTGGTTTTATATTCAAAAGTATGCATGTTACACTTTACAAAAATACAGAAAGATTTGGAATTCAAATGCTTTTGAATATGTTTGAAAAAGATTCCTGAAAATCGATTTGGAAAAAGAAAAGGGATTAGAAATAGAACTGGGCCTGGCGCCAGCTTTTCAGCCCAATAGCCAAAACATCCCACCCGGGCCACTCCTCTCTCTGTCTTTCCTCACCCGTGCAGAACCCACCCCCTCGCTGACTACTGGGCCCCGTCCACGTCACCGTCGTCTTCCCCAAATCCCGCGAAGAACACGTCGCCCCTGCCGTTGCTGGCGTTGATCGCGTGGCGTAATTGCCATTGATTCTGCAGGCGTTTCCTATCGAGCCCCTGCCTACTTAAACCCCTCCGCACCGCGAGTCTTTCCTCTCACTCAGCACCCCCACTCCGCCACCAGGCTACCGGCAATTCGAGCTGCAACGCCGCTGCCCGACGCACTCCCGCGACCTATTCCGGTGAACCCCGTGCTCCCCTTCACCTCCCGTTCATACGAGCTTGCCTGTCTTGCCCGTGCGCATCTTCTCGCACTTTCGGTTTGCTCTATATCACCCCAGGTCGTCGTCTCCGTCGAGCCCCGCGAACGACCGAAGCGCCGCCCGACTCTGGCGAACAATCACGGTAAAACCAGACTGCCCCTTGACCCTAAATCTTACAACCGTGTTCGCCTTGCTTCTGTGCATATTCTAATGCCTTTCGTTCATCTCATTGCGCCGTAGAACATCGCCTCCGTCTCCGGCAGTGAACACCCGGCGCCACGCAAGACTCCGACAAGCCCCAGCGACCTCCACGGTGCGCCCATTCGCCAACGAAAACCACCTCGAGCACTAGCGTCATCACGCGAACTCGGTGAGCTATTCCACTGCCTTCCTCGCTTCCTGTATCGCCGGCAACATCACCGCCCGAGCGCGCCGCCGCCAGCCACCATCGCAGCGCCGCCCGGTTTAGGTATGTTAGATCTGGACCGTTGGATCTAGATCCAACGCATCTGATAGATGACTTAAGCGAAGGGGTACGAGTTAGATCTGGCCATGCAATTTCATTTAGATCGTGCGGTCCACGCTGGTCGATCCGTGCGAAGCGGTACCTACGAATCAGATAGCGCCGCGTGGCCTGAGTTTAAATTTAAAACAGAAATTTGATTTATTAGTTAACCAAACTTGTAAAATTCATAACTTTTGATCCACACGTTCAAATTTTACAAATTTTATATCATTGGAATCAGGAGAGAAAATCCTATCTGTTTATACAATGTTTTGCCTCTATAAAAATGGTTGTTTTTGCAGAAACTTGTGTAGGCTTAATTTGGTTATAAAAATAATTTGAAAAATGTTTTAAAGATCAAATAGAAACTATTTTGAGTATCTTAGAATTGTTTATGTTTCAGTACTATACACTTCACTTGTTTGGTGTAGAAAAACCATCACATGGCATTTGCATGCATTCATATATTTTTGTTTGTATAATTTGTTATGTGATTTTTTGCCAATATTTTACGTGTAGATTTTGGTGTAAATAGTGATTGTGATTGTGAAGATTGTTGCTACTCCCCAAACTACCAAGGCAAGTGGTGCTTCATGATTTTATTCCTATATATTTCAACTATGCACTAGAAATATTTTGTATAGGACTTGCATGAATATTTTTGATAAGTATCTACTATGCTTGGGAAATCCTAGTAGTTGTAGAATTGTTAGAAATTTCTCTAAGTTAAGATGCTTACCATTGCCATGCTTATCCTAGCTAGCAGCAACCAAGGGTGGTTATATATTCATGCTATGTGAAAATATTTCTAAGTATATGACTTGTGTTTTTGCTTAATAAAATAACTAAGTGAATGAAACACCTGGGTGGAATGGAAAGAATGGTTTGTGTTGAGTGGTTACACAAGGCCCATTTCTATGGTTTACCTTGTGTATCTCACTTGTGGAAAGCCACCCAGGAACAAAGGGGTTTGAGATGCCATATGTTAAGAAGCTTCTAGTGCAGCCACATGGCAATATGGGCTCTACCTGGATCACATAGGATGCAATAACTTAGCCATTTGGACAGTTGGTGGTAGTGGGATGATAGGTTGGAACGTGTCCATTTGGTCTAAGGGAAGGCTTCTGAAAGGTCCTGTCTTGGTGAAAATCAAGTCTTGTGGGGAAAGTGCACAACCTCTGCAGATGGAAGAATCTAAGTACTTAGCCATGTCCCTGGTATTGGACAACTTGATCATCAAGACATGGAAGCTATCAAGAATCTCCTCATCCCAATTTCTAAGTTAAAACTTGTGGTTGAACAAGGGTGAAGGATCACCAATGTCTATTGGTGATTCCTTGGGAAAGTTTTATCAAAGAAAAACTTAGTGTTTTCAACTGATAGGTAAAACCTATTTTGAGCAAAGAAAGCCTAAGCTACACTTAGCCAAATGCATATAGTATCTAGATTGCTAATATTCTACAAAGGTATCACTTGCCAATACTATTCCAATGTATTGACCCACTATGGCTGTAACTTGTGATGTTGCAGGTTATTCTGATGATGATTAGGGGTTATGAGTCTACACTCAACATGCTTGCCTGTGGCACATGATGATGAAGACTTATTTATCTTATTATATATTTGAACTCTTGTATTAGGCCTGTGGCCATGGAGTTTGTAAAAGACTATGTTTGTCTCTGGAATGATATGTAATAATGACCTTTGTTTCTGTGTACTTCATCTTAAACTGTGGATGCTAGCATTGATCCAGGGACTAGCATTGCAATCATAGGGATTCCTTACCTTTATAAAGGCAGGGATCTTACAGATGGTATCAGAGCACTGTGTTGCCTGTAGGATTATGACCCTAGGAATGGATTAGAAACCACTAAGGAAAAATTTTCAACAACTTCCACACTTGTCTTTTTCTTCTCGTAAGATTTTCTAATCTTCTTTCTCATCTCTATTTATAGATGAACTCCATCAACGAAGCCGTGAGGAAGGGAACACTCATGACTATGACTTTGGAGTGTGGGACAGAATTCCCCAAGGCTCTCAAGGACCTCATGGTTGCCATGGGAATACATGGTGCAGCAGTGTACAAAGGTTTCCCATAGATGGATGAAGGAGTGGAGTACTGGTGGGTGCAACTTCACTTGTATAAAAACAAGGAAGACAACCACAAGGAATCAGGATTCTGCATGGTCACCAACTCAGTGATGCACACCACATTCTTTGACTCTGCAAGGGATGCAGCTTGGAAGGCCATCAAGGAGCTTGGTGATAGACTCAAGTGCAGAATGCTAAACACCCAAAATGACCTTATGGAAGAAAAGAAGCATACCCAAGAGTTAGAGGCTACCAACCAACATTTAAGAGAGGACATCATAGACTTAGCAATGGAGTCATGTGATCAGGATCGACAGATTGCCTCTAGGGATGCCCTGTTAGCCAACTTGGCAAGTGAGATGGGATTGTAACGTACTTCGTTAGTTGGACCAGCACACTTATCATTTTATTTCCCAAAAATGTTGTTTAAAATAAGTTGAACCTTGGATGCTTATAATGGATTTATGTATGCCATGACTTGTGTGTTTTGATTGTCAAAGATATGCATGTGATGCCTTGTCTTGTGATTCATCTCTATGTATGTTGATTCTAACTTTTTCTATCTTATAAAATAGATGCCTAATGTTACTATCAGCACAGCTGAAGAGTTCAAGGGAACTCGATTTGGTACTCGTCTTATTGAGCTCACTAGTCTGCTCAATCTTCCGCTTCCTAGCATCATGGTGCTTCCCCTCACCAAATTTGAAAGGAAAGACCTTTGGGGCTTCAAGGTTAATCAGCCAGGACGCCAGACTGAGCCAACCACGGAGGCAATCATCTTCAAGTTTATGCATGACGACAGGGAGAGAGGCCTAGAGGTAGTCATGCAGGATTTACTTGCACGTCTGTTAGGAAGACACTCTCGGGAGATTAGAGGTACTCACTTCCACGCCTTCGGTAGACGTGACGAGGATGGTGAGGCCATTGGCTTCGAGGAAACTTCTAGAGAGATGGCAGAGCCAATTCGTCTATACCTCCAGGACCTAGAGGTTCTTCTTAGGCACCTAGATACTGATAGGACCAACATCATTCTTAGCAATGACAAACTCCAGGTGCAGCTTCGTGAGAAGGACAAGCTCTTCGCGGAGCAAGATGAGATAGTTAAGGAAATGGAGGCCAAGTTTGAGAGTCAGGATAGAAAGTTCAAGAGTCAAGAGAAAAGAGTCCAAGATAGGAACACGAGGATTCGAGAGATGACTGCAGAACTAGAGACCAAGGACTTCGAGCGCGAGCATCAGAAGACTGTGATTGAGAGACTTTGTTCACAGAAGAGGGCTCTCAAAGCCAAGGTAGAGGCCTTGACCACCAATGTCGAGGAATACAAGACCGCTATGGAGAATGCAGGTCTTACACTTGTTGATGAGGAGGTTGATGCAGAGGAGTAGTGATGACTACTCGTTTATCTATCATTTACCATACTTTTGATTATTGAGTCGCAATGACCATCCAACATGTGGATGGCTTGCTATTGGTGTGTTTACTTTTCAAACTTGTTGTTATGTCGTTGAACTTTATGTCATTTTGATGCATGTTTGGTGATTGTCTATGTGATGTATTGTGCATGTTAAGCATATATGGGTATCTCATTCTTATCCTTATTGAAAACCACAGATGCCTCCTTGACGTGCCAATCCCAACCCGAACAACAACAATGTCACCCCAGAGATGCAGCAGTTGATGATAGCTCAGACACAGCTGATGCAGATGATGACCACCTTTATGCAGAATCAGAACAACAACAATAACAACAACAACAATAATAATAATAATAACAACAACAATCAGAACAATTCACCAGGTTTTGACATGCTCACCAGATTCCTAAGACTGAGGCCAGCAAAGTTCTCAGGAACTACTGATCCCATGGTGGCCAATGACTGGCTACGTTCAGTGAACAAGGATTTGGTAACTGTTGGCTATACTGATGAGGAGAAAGTCAGGTTTGCAGCACATTTTTTGGAAGGACCAGCAACTACATGGTGGGATAACTTCCAGATCACCACTCCCATTGAGGATGTGACACGGGCTATCTTTGAGGATGTGTTCCATACTGCTCACATCTCATCCGGAGTGATGAGTTTGAAGAAGAAGGAATTTCATAACTTGAAGCAACGCCACCGCAGCGTGGCTGAATATATCGAGGAGTTCAACAATCTGGCGCGTTATGCCCCGGATGAAGTTGACACTGATGCTAAGAGGAAAGAGAAGTTCCTCGAAGTATTGAACGATGAACTGAACCTGCAACTATCTGTGGCCTATGTCCCCACTTATCAGTCTCTTTGTGACAAGGCTGCCATCTTGGAGAGCAAGATGAAACAGGTTGAAAGCAGGAAGAGGAAACACTCTGACAAGCACAACTCGGGATCGTCTCACAAGCGTTCCCATTATGATGATAGTGGGAATTCTGGATCCCACAAGCATGGAAAGTACAACAACCACCACAACCACAACCGTCATCATGACAACAAACATCATCGTAGTCATGACAAGGACAAGTACACGAATCACAAGGGTGGATACAAGAACCACCACAATGGAAGTGGAAGTGGTAGTGGAAGCCAGCCTGTCAAGAAAGATCTTAGTCAGGTTGAATGTTTTAAGTGCAAGAAGATGGGGCATTATGCAAATGAATTCCCAGAAAAGAAAGTTGAAGGACCCAACAAGCCCAACCCTTTCCAAAATGGACACGTGAACCACATCAATGTGGAAGAGATCTATGAGGAACCTGATGCTGTTGCTGGTAAGTTCAAACTCAATTCTGTTCCAGCATTTGTTCTCTTTGATACTGGTGCATCTCATTCATTCATATCAAGAGCATTTGTTGAAAGAAATGAACTACCGGTAGAAACTATTGGGTGTCCTATAAAAGTAAGTTCTCCTAGCGGAGAAATGATAGTGAACTCAGGATGTCATGATCTAGTCGTAGAGTTTGGGAAATATAAGTTTCCCGTTAATCTAATAATCCTAAATTCTCAAGGATTGGATGTCATATTGGGAATGGACTGGATGACCAAGCACAAGGGAGTGCTAGATTGTGCCAATCATACTGTCACACTCACAACTCTAGAAAACAAAAGGATTAGATTCAAGACTAACTTCGAACCGAAAGGGAGTAAGCTAAATTCTCTTAAGGGGATTAGCATAGACAGTGTGCCTATTGTGAGTGAATATCCGGATGTGTTTCCGGAAGAATTACCAGGAATGCCACCAGATAGAGATGTGGAGTTTCTGATTGATTTGCTACCAGGATCTGGACCAATAGCAAAGAGACCGTACAAGATGTCAGTTGATGAGTTGAAAGAACTCAAGAAACAACTTGGAGAACAGTTGCAGAAAGGATTTATTCAACCAAGTTCTTCATCTTGGGGAGCACCAGTTTTGTTTGTGGAAAAGAAAGATAGAAGTCAAAGGTTATGCATAGATTACTGTTCACTCAATGAGGTAACTATCAAGAACAAATACCCTTTGCCTAGAATCAATGACTCGTTTGATCAGCTAGAAGGAGCCTGTGTGTTCTCAAAAATTGATCTCCGATCAGGATATTTCCTGGTCAAGATAAGAGAACAAGACATACCTAAGACAACTTTCACCACTAGGTATGGATTGTATGAGTATACCGTGATGCCATTTGGTTTGACCAATGCACCAGCATACTTTATGAATATGATGAACAAGGTGTTCATGGAGTTCCTTGACAAGTTTGTTGTCGTTTTCATCGATGACATTTTGATCTACTCCAAGAGCAAAGAAGAGCATGAAGGACATTTGCGTTTGATACTTGAGAAGCTTAGAGAGCATAAGCTGTATGCCAAATTCAGCAAGTGTGAATTTTGGTTAAATGAAGTTCGATTTCTTGGACACATTGTGTTAGGAGATGGTGTAGTAGTTGATCCTGCTAAAGTGTCAGTTGTAACTGAATGGGAATCCCCTAAGTCAGTAAAAGAAGTCACAGTTTCCTTGGCTTGGCAGGATACTAAAGAAGATTTATTGAGAATTTCTCCAAGGTAGCTAAGCCAATGACAGAGTTGCTAAAGAAGGACAAGAAATTTGCTTGGTCGGAAGGATGTGAACTCAGTTTCCAAGAATTGAAGAAGAGACTAGTGACAACACCAGTCTTATGTCTGCCAGATTTGGAGAAGGATTTCCAAGTGTATTGTGATGCATCTCATCATGGATTAGGTGCAGTGTTAATGCAAGAAGGGAAAGTTGTGGCTTATGCCTCGAGACAACTCAAAACTCATGAGGTAAATTACCCTACTCATGATTTAGAGTTAGCCTCTGTTGTCCATGCACTCAAAACATGGAGACATTATCTTTTGAAGTATATCTTCACCTAGAAAGAAATCAACATGAGACAAAGAAGATGGCTAGAACTCATCAAGGACTATGACTTGAGTTTGCAATACCATCCCGGTAAAGCAAATGTTGCAGCGGATGCTCTAAGCCGTAAGGTATTTGTGAATGGGCTTACTAAGGGAGAATTGCCAGATGATCTGTGTGCCCAATTTAGAGATCTCCAATAGGAGATTGTGCCTGAAGGACATCTCATGTCATTGGATGTTCAACCCACCTTGTTGGACAAAATCAAAGAAGCCCAAAAGACAGATAAAGAAATTGAAGAGATTAAGGAAAAGATTGGCAAAGGAAAATCCAAAGGATTTCATGAAGACAAACAGGGTACTTTATGGTATGGAAAACGTATCTGTGTTCCACAAGATCTGGAGCTTCGGAAACTGATTTTACAGGAAGCACATAACTCACCATATTCTATTCATCCGGGAAACACCAAAATGTACATGGATATGAAGGAAAGATTTTGGTGGAATAATCTCAAGAAAGACATCGCCGAACATATTGCTTTGTGTGATGTATGTAGTAGAGTGAAAGCGGAATATCAGAAGCCAGCAGGATTGTTACAACCACTACCTATTCTTGATTGGAAGTGGGACAAGATTGGCATGGATTTCATCACTGGACTGCCAAGGACCAGGTCAGGATATGATTCTATATGGGCAGTAGTGGATCTCCTAACTAAAGTGGCTCATTCAATACCCGTGAAGACAACCTACACAAGTGCTAAGTTACCCAAGATCTACATGAGTAGGATTGTATGTCTGCATGGAGTACCCAAGAGTATTGTGTCTGATAGGGGAGTTCAATTCACTTCTCATTTTTGGAGGCAACTACATGAGTCATTGGGAATGAGATTGGAATTCAGCACTGCTTTTCATCCTCAGACTGATGGACAAACAGAAAGGACCAACCAGATACTTGAAGATATGTTGAGGGCATGTGCTCTAGACTATGGAGCAAGTTGGGATGAAAGTCTGCCTTACGCGGAATTCTCTTACAATAACAGCTATCAAGCCAGTATTGAGATGGCACCATTTGAGTTTCTCTATGGGAGAAAGTGTACCACCCCATTACTATGGAATGGTGTGGGAGAAAGAAGTTTGTTCGGACCAGAAATAATCAAAGAGGCTGAAGAGAAAGTCAAGCTAGTTAAGGGCAGATTGAAAATAGCATAGTCCCGACAGAAAAGCTACGTAGATCCTAAGCGTAGAGAGGTCACCTATAAAGTGGGTGATAGAGCTTATCTTAGAGTGTCACCACTTAGTGGAGTGAATATATTTGGAGTCAAAGGAAAATTGGCCCCAAGATATGTTGGACCATTCAAGATTCTGAGTCGTAAAGGAGAAGTAGCTTATGAGATTGAATTGCCAGAGTCATTGTCTGCCGTTCATAATGTGTTCCATGTGAGTCAACTTAAGAAATGCCATCCAGAGATGGAAGAGACTTCTTTGAAGGATACTATACCTTTGGAGGAAGTTCAATTGGAAAGTGATCTTACTTATGACGAAAAACCTATCAAAATTCTTGAGACTGCAGAAAGAGTTACTCGGACTAAGACTATCAAATTCTGCAAAGTTCAATGGAACCATCATTCCGAAGAAGAAGCAACATGGGAAAGAGAAGATGATCTTCGGAAAGACCACCCTCGCCTATTTGCTAGCCAATCAGAATCTCGAGGGCGAGATTCACCTTAAGGGGGTTAGATTTGTAACATCCCCAAAATCATGTTTTCAAAGCTTTGCATATCATCCATGCATGCATACTCATTTAGGGTTCAATTTCAAACTCATTTGAAAGAAACAGAAACTTTGAGTGCTATCATTTTATGTGAGCAAGCTTTGATTCAATGCCACTCTCTAGTGAGGGAATATTTGTTTTGAAACCATTGTTGTGAGTTCATAGGATTGGTAGGTTGAGTTCCAAGCTTGGACAAATTTTTCCAAACAAAGTTTGGTATTAAAACCATTTTCAAATCTTTATCAAATCATGTGCTAAGGCACTGTTTATTTTGATTTTTCAAAAGGACCATAATGAGACAGCATGGTTTTATATCCCAAAGTATGAAGGTTACACTTTACAAAAATCCAGAAAGATTTGGAATTCAAATGCTTTTGAATATGTTTGAAAAGATTCATGAAAATCGATTTGGAAAAAGAAAAGGGATTAGAAATAGAATTGGGCCTAGCGCCAGCTTTTCAGCCCAAAAGCCAAACCAGTCCACCCAGGCCACTCCTCTCTCTGTCTTTCCTCACCCGTGCAGAACCCACCTCCCCCTCGCTGACTACTGGGCCCCATCCACGTCACCGTCATCTTCCCCAAATCCCGCGAAGAACACGTCGCCGCTGCCGTTGCTGGCGTTGATCGCACAGCGTAATTGCCATTGATTCTGCAGGCGTTTCCTGTCGAGCCCCTGCCTACTTAAACCCCTCCGCACTGCGAGTCTTTCCCCTCATTCAGCACCCCCACTCCGCCACCAGGCTACCGGCAATTCGAGCTGCAACTCCGCTGCCCGACGCACTCCGGCGACCTATTCCGGTGAACCCCGTGCTCCCCTTCACCTCTCGTTCATACGAGCTTGCCTGTCTTGCCCATGCGCATCTTCTCACACTTTCGGTTTCCTCTATATCACCCCAGGTCGTCTTCTCCGTCGAGCCCCGCGAACGACCGAAGCGCCGCCCGACTCCGGCGAACAATCACGGTAAAACCAGACTGCCCCTTGACCCTAAATCTTACAACTGTGTTCGCCTTGCTTCTGTGCATATTCTAATGCCTTTCGTTCATCTCATTGCACCGTAGAACGTCGCCTCCGTCTCTGGCAGTGAACACCCGACGCCACGCACGACTCCGACGAGCCCCAGCGACCTCCACGGTGCGCCCCTTCACCAACGAAAACCACCTCGAGCACCAGCGTCATCACGCGAACTCTGTGAGCTATTCCACTGCCTTCCTCGCTTCCTGTATCGCCGGCAACATCACCGCCCGAGCGCGCCGCCGCCAGCCACCATCGCAGCGCCGCCCGTTTTAGGTCTGTTAGATCTGGACCGTTGGATCTAGATCGAACGCATCTGATAGATGACTTAAGCGAAGGGGTACGAGTTAGATCTGGCCGTGCGATTTCATTTAGATCGTGCGGTCCACGCTAGTCGATCCGTGCGAAGCGGTACCGATGAATCAGAGAGCGCCGCGTGGCCTGAGTTTAAATTTGAAACAGAAATTTGATCTATTAGTTAACCAAACTTGTAAAATTCATAACTTTTGATCCACACGTTCAAATTTTACAAATTTTATATCATTGGAATCAGGAGAGAA
This sequence comes from Avena sativa, assembly GCA_916181665.1. Lineage (NCBI taxonomy): Eukaryota > Viridiplantae > Streptophyta > Magnoliopsida > Poales > Poaceae > Avena > Avena sativa. The sequence goes on from OV702280.1 coordinate 145,914,811, forward strand.
AATCCTATCTTTTTATGCAATGTATTTAATGTTTTGCCTCTGTAAAAATGGTTGTTTTTGCAGAAACTTGTGTAGGCTTAATTTGGTTATAAAAATAATTTGAAAAATGTTTTAAAGATCAAATAGAAACTATTTTGAGTATCTTAGACTTGTTTATGTTTCAGTACTGTACACTTCACTTGTTTGGTGTAGAAAAACCATCACATGGAATTTGCATGCATTCATATATTTTTGTTTGTATAATTTGTTATGTGATTTTTGTGCCAATATTTTATGTGTAGATTTTGGTGCAAATAGTGATTGTGATTGTGAAGATTGTTGATACTCCCCAAACTACCAAGGCAAGTGGTGCTTCATGATTTTATTCCTATATATTTCAACTATGCACTAGAAATATTTTGTATAGGACTTGCATGAATATTTTTGATAAGTATCTACTAGGCTTGGGAAATCCTAGTAGTTGTAGAATTGTTAGAAATTTATCTAAGTTAAGATGCTTACCATTGCCATGCTTAGCCTAGCTAGTAGCAACCAAGGGTGGTTATATATTCATGCTATGTGAAAATATTTCTAAGTATATGACTTGTGTTTTTGCTTAATAAAACAACTAAGTGAATGAAACACCTGGGTGGAATGGAAAGAATGGTTTGTGTTGAGTGGTTACACAAGGCCCATTTCTATGGTTTACCTTGTGTATCTCACTTGTGGAAAGCCACCCAGGAACAAAGGGATTTGAGATGCCATATGTTAAGAAGCTTCTAGTGCAGCCACATGGCAATATGGGCTCTGCCTGGATCACATAGGATGCAATAACTTAGCCATTTGGAAAGTTGGTGGTAGTGGGATGATAGGTTGGAACAAGTCCATTTGGTCTAAGGGAAGGCTTCTGAAAGGTCATGTCTTGGTGAAAATCAAGTCTTGTGGGGAAAGTGCACAACCTCTGCAGATGGAAGAATCTAAGTACTTAGCCATGTCCCTGGTATTGGACAACTTGAGCATCAAGACATGGAAGCTATCAAGAATCTACTCATCCCAATTTCTAAGTTAAAACTTGTGGTTGAACAAGGGTGAAGGATCACCAATGTCTATTGGTGATTCCTTGGGAAAGTTTTATCAAAGAAAAACTTAGTGTTTTCAGCTGATAGGTAAAACCTATTTTGAGCAAAGAAAGCCTAAGCTACACTTAGCCAAATGCATATAGTATCTAGATTGCTAATATTCTACAAAGGTATCACTTGCCAATACTATTCCAATGTATTGACCCACTGTGGCTGTAACTTGTGATGTTGCAGGTTATTCTGATGATGATTAGGGGTTATGAGTCTACACTCAACATGCTTGCCTGTGGCACATGAAGATGAAGACTTATTTATCTTATTATATATTTGAACTCTTGTATTAGCCATATGGACATGGAGTTTGTAAAAGACTATGTTTGTCTCTGGAATGATATGTAATAATGACCTTTGTTTCTGTGTACTTCATCTTAAACTATGGATGCTAGCATTGATCCAGGGACTAGCATTGCAATCACAGGGATTCCTTACCTTTATAAAGGGAGGGATCTTACACTGTGGGTTATATCTCATTACTTATACTTATTGAAACCACAGATGCCTCCCCGTCGTGCCAATCCCAACGCTAACAACAATAACAACTATGGCAATGAGATGTAGCAGCTGATGACAGCCCAAACTCAGTTGATGCAAATGATGACCCAGTTCATGGAGAATCAGAATCAGAACCAAAACAACAACAGCAACAACAACAATAACAACAACAACAATCAAAACAACCCACTAGCCTTTGATATGCTTACAAGGTTTTTGAGGTTGAGGCCTGGAAAGTTCTCGGGAACCACTGATCCTATGGTAGCCAATGACTGGCTACGTTATGTGAAGAAGGACCTAGTCACTGTGGGCTGTACTGATGAGGAAAAGGTCAGATTTGCAGCACATCTGCTCGAAGGACCAACAACCACATGGTGGGATAATTTCCAAATCACCACTCCTATTGAAGATGTGACTTGGGCAATATTTGGGGATGGATTTCACACTGATCATATCTCATTAGGAGTGATGAGTTTGAAGAAGAAAGAGTTCCACAACCTTGAGGAGTTCAACAATTTGGCACGTTATTCACCAGATGATGTTGTCACTGATGCTAAGATGAAGGAAAAATTCCTTGAAGGACTGAATGATGAGATGTGCATGCAGCTATTTGTTGCATATGTCCCAACTTATCAATCACTATGTGACAAATCCATCATCTTGGAAAGCAAGATGAAACAGGTGGAGAATAGTAAAAGGAAGCATCACTTTGATAAGCATAGTTCTGGATCATCACACAAGCGTTCCCATGGTGATAATAGTGGAGGTTCTGGATCCCACAAACACGGGAAGTATAACATCCACCACAACAGTAACCGTCACCATGATAACAAGCACCACCGTAGTCATGACAATGGTGGATATAAGAACCACAAGAGTGGACACAAGAGCCATCACAGTGGGAATGGCAATGGAAGTCAGCCTGCTAAGAGAGACATCCATCAGGTTGAGTGCTTCAAGTGCAAGAAAACTGGGCACTATGCAAATTAATGCCCAAAAAAGAAGGCCGATGGAGCCAACAAGCCAAACCCTTTTTAGAAGGGTTAAGTGAACTACATCAATGTGGAGGAGATCTATGAGGAATCTGATGTTGTGGCTGGTAAGTTCAAGCTTAATTCTTTTCAAGCACTTGTTCTTTTTTATACCGGCATATTGCATTCATTCATACCTAGAGCATTTATTGATAAAAATGGACTTCCAACTAAAACTATTGGATGTCCTATTAAAGTAAGCTCTCCAGGTGGAGAGATGATAGTAAATTTTGGATATCATGATCTAGTGATAGAATTTGGAAAATATAAGTTTCCAGTTAGTCTGATAATCCTAGATTCCCAAGGATTGGATGTAATTTTGGGCATGGATTGGATGACTAAGTATGAAGGAGTAATAGATTGTGCCAATCGTACTGTTACACTCACAACCCCGGATAAGAAACGGATTAGGTTCAAGTCTAACTTTGAATCTAAAGGGATTAAGCCAAATTCTCTTAAGGGGGTTAGCATAGATAGTGTACCAGTTGTGAAGGAGTACCCAGATGTGTTTCCGGAGGAATTACCAGGAATACCACCAGATAGAGATGTGGAGTTTTTGATTGACTTACTACCAGGATCTGGACCAATAGCAAAGATACCGTACAAGATGTCAGTTGATGAGTTGAAAGAACTCAAGAAACAACTTGGAGAACAGTTGCAGAAAGGATTTATCCAACCAAGTTCTTAGTCTTGGGGTGCACCGGTTCTGTTTGTTGAGAAGAAGGACCGAAGTCAAAGGTTATGCTTATATTATCGTTCACTCAATTAGGTGACTATAAAGAACAAGTATCCTTTACCTAGAATCAATGATCTATTTGATCAGCTAGAAGGAGCCCGTGTGTTCTCAAAGATTGATCTTCGATCAGGCTATTTTCAGCTAAAGATTAGAGAGCAAGACATACCTAAGACTGCTTTTACCACCAGGTATGGATTGTATGAGTATTCCATGATGTCATTTCGGTTGACAACTGCACTAGATTATTTCATGAACATGATGAACAAGGTGTTCATGGAGTTTCTTGACAAGTTTGTTGTCGTATTCATTGATGACATTTTGATCTATTCCAAGAGAAAAGAAGAGCATGGAGAACATTTGCGTTTGATTCTTGAGAAACTTAGGGAGCACAACTTGTATGCCAAGTTCAGTAAGTGTGAATTTTGGTTGAATGAAGTTGGATTTCTTGGACATATTGTGTCAGGCTTGATGAGATATTGACTACTTGGAGACGAGACACAGACTCCAAGGACTTGTAAAACTTGAACGCACGAGGCAAAATCCAAGAGGTGGGGGATAATTGGTGCTCCTTGTCAAGGAGCATGAGACCAGCAACTAAAAGATCCTCTGGGGTTTCTTCAATTAAAATTATCCAAGTCCATTGATTACAATAGAGGGTGGGGGATATTTATAGGCCAGCCACATAAAACAGGGGTAGTTTTGGAACAGAAGGATAAAGTCTGGACGAAATAGAGGGTTACACGGGCTAAGCCCAGCCGTTGACAAGTGCCTGGGCAATTCCGGCGATAAGTCCAGCGGCGCCGAGATGCTGGCCAGAAATTCCGGTAGCTGCCAGTATTTCTGGTCGTTCGCCGAGGGCTTACTGTATCGGGTTTTGGTTGCTGCCGGTCGGTTCCGACCGTTGCCGAGAGTTCCGGCTCTCGGGGCGGTTCGCCGGGGTCATCACTGATAGTTCCGGCGGTGGAGCCAGTCCGCCGGCCCTGGTGCCCGTTTGTCCTGGAGCGTCTTCTCGTGCTGCCTTTGGTCCCTCCCTTGGTGATGCTTCATTGGGTTCATAGCTGATGATGCACAAAGTATGGGCATGAAGTAGCAAGCCATCCAAGGGTGTATCAAAATCACACGAGGAGAGGAGCGAGTTAACCTTAGCTTGTAGGAGCTTGGCTCGAGCACGGGTCATTGGTCCACTTGGGGGACTAGTAGGAGGGGATGTGGAAGCGTTCGTAGGATGGGCTGCATCAGCTCGCCCCTTGGGAAAGAGTCGTCCTCGACTCTTCAACCTCCTCAACTTCATCTTCTCCATGGAAGGGTTAGAGGTCCTTGACATTGAACGTCAGGCTCACAAGGTACTTTGATGTTGGGACATCGATGATGTAGGTGTTGTTGTTGATCCTCTTGAGGACTTTGAATGGCGCATCACCCCTTGGCTTGAGCTTAGAGTTGCGGTCCTTGGGGAAGCGGTCTTTACTCAAGTGTATCCACACAAGGTCGCCTTCTTCGAAGATCATCTCGTTTTGTTCTTGTTTAGCTTTGATGCTTGGTGAAGGACTTGTTGCTCGATCATAGCTCTTGTGTCTTCATGGAGTTTTTTCATTGCTTGGGCATGCTTGTCGACGTCCATGTTGGTGCGGTCGTGGAGGGGAAGAGGAAGTATGTCGAGCGCGGTGAGAGGATCGAGTCCATAGATGGTCATGAATGGGATCATCATGGTGGTGGAGTGCTTAGCGCGATTGTAGGCGAACTCGGCATGTGGGATACGTTCCTCCCAATCTTTAAGATTCTTCTTTATCAACATGTGGAGAAGTGTGCCAAGGCTTCGGTTGACGACCTCGGTTTGGCCATCGGTTTGAGGATGCAAGGCGGACGATAACATGAGATTGATGCCGAGCTTGGCCATGAGTGTCTTCCAAAAGTAGCTCACGAATTTGACGTCACGGTCGGAGACGATTGTTCGTGGCACTCCATGAAGGCGGATTATTTCCCCTGAAAAACAGATTTGTGACATGTGAAGCATCATCGGTCTTATGGCACGGAATGAAGTGTGCCATTCTTGGAAAAACGATCCACTACAACAAATATAGAATAATGACCATGTATAGACTTAGGCAAGCCTAACACAAAGTACATGCTAATGTCTGACCAAGGTGCATGAGGAATAGGCAATGTCATATAAAGACCAAAAGGATTAGACTTAGACTTATCTTGGACACATGTAGTGCATTGTTGGACATGGCGCTCCACGTCGCGCTTCATCTTGGGACAATAGTAGTGAGTGGAGAGCATGACATATGTCTTGTCACGGCCAAAGTGACCCATAAGGCCTCCACCATGGGACTCTTGAATAAGCAAAATTTGGAGCGATGACTTTGGAAGTCAAAGCTTGTTTTTTTTGAATAGAAAACTCTTATGCAAATAGAAATCATCAACTCCTTTGTCTATTGAACACTTTGCAAAAATTGATCCAAAGAATGGGTTAGAAATGTACAATGATTTGATGTCATCAAGACCCAATACATTTACTTCGAGGTGCGTAAGAAGGCTAGTATTTTTGCGAGACAAGGCGTCCGCTACTACATTTTCTTTGCCCTTTTTGTACTTGACAATGTAAGGTAAATATTCCATGAACTCAACCCACTTGGCGTGCCTTTTACTCAAATTGGCTTGACCCTTAAGATATTTCAACGACTCATGGTCGGACTGTATGATAAATTCTTTGGGCCAAAGGTAGTGTTTCCACGGTTGAAGGACACGCACTAAGGCAAAAAGCTCTTTGTCATAAATCAGGTAGTTAAGGCGTGCACCATCAAGTTTCTTGCTATGGTATGAAATAGGATGCCCATTTTGCATAAGGACGCCTCCAATGCCAATACCACTAGCGTCACATTCGATCTCAAAAGTTTTTGTGAAATCTGGTAAAGCAAGGAGTGGTGCTTCGGTGAGCCTCACTTTGAGCTCATCAAATGCCTTTTGTTGTGCTTTGACCCAAACGAATGTGACATTTTTCTTGGTCAACTCGTTGAGAGGGCAAGCAATGGTAGAGAAGTCTTTCACAAAGCGATGGTAGAAACTGGCCAACCCATGAAAACTACGAAGTTCACTAACATTGGTAGGAACGGGCCAATCTCGTATGTCTTTAACTTTGAGACATCAACCTCAATGCCACTAGAAGAAACAACAAATCCAAGGAAAATCAGTTTATCTTTGGCAAAAGTGCACTTTGGGAGATTAGCATAGAGCTTTTCATGACGAAGGATTTGTAGAACCTCCTTAACATGAGTAACATGCTCCTCTAGTGACTTGCTATAGACAAGAATATCCTCAAAGTAAACAACGACACTTTTTTCCAATGAGAGATCTCAAAATATGGTTCATAAGGCGCATGAAGGTGGATGGGGCATTAGATAAGCCAAAAGGCATAACCAACCATTCATAGAGACCAAGTTTGATCTTGAAGGCAGTTTTCCACTCATCACCCTCGGCCATGTGTATTTGATGGTAACCACTATGAAGATCAATTTTCTAAAATATAGTGGCTCCACACAACTCATCAAGCATGTCATCAAGACGCGGTATAGGATGTTGATAACGCACGGTGATAGCATTGATTGGACGGTAGTCCATGCATAATCGCAACATATCATCTGTCTTTGGGACAAGAATCACAGAGTACCGCGCTTGGGCTAGTGCTTACTTGGATCAAACCTTTGGAGACGAGTTGGTTGATTTGTCATTCTATCTCCTTCGTATCTTCCGGGTTCGTGCGTTATGCGGTGCGGTTTGGGAGAGGTTCCCCGAGTATAAGGTCGATGCGGTGCTCGATTCCACGAAGAGGGGGTAGGCCATGAGGAAGCTCTTTGGGAAACACATCTTGGAATTCCTGCAAAATAGCCATCAAAGAAGGAGGAACATTTGTCAAGTCATTAGTTCCTTGCGCTAGTCCCTTGCATGTAAGGACATAGTGCAAGATGGATGGGTTGTTCCGCACTTCTCTCATCTCACTTTTGGTGGCAAGAAGAACACTCTTATTTTTTCCACTCGAGTTTGGCTTGTGGCTCTCACTCGCTATATGGTGGTTCTCTCGCTCACCGCTCTTCTCACAAGATGATGTTGTGTTTTGCGCCCTCGCTAAAGCCTTTGCATTCTCCGCAATTATTTTTCTACGAGTCATTGGTTGCAAAATGCAAGTCTTGTCAAGCCATTTGAAGGTATAAGTGTTTGTGTGACCATCATGTAAAGCACGCTTGTTATATTGCTAAGGCCTACCTAGCAACATATGGAAAACCGTCATGGTAACCACATCACACTCCACCGTGTCCTTGTATGGTCCAATTGAGAATGTTACCGAGACGGTGTGCTTGATCTTGACGGACCCTTGGTCACTTAGCCATTGTATATGGTAGGGGTTCTTGTGCGGATGTAGGGTGAGGTTGAGTTTCTAACACAACTCCGTGCTTGCAAGATTGTGGCAACTCCCTCCATCGATGACAACTTTGATGGATTTCCCATTGATATCAGCACGTGTTTGAAAGATTTTTGATCTTTGGTCTTCATGCTCATGGACTTGAGTAGTTAAGACCCTTATGACAACAAGCGATGGACTTGCGTCATGCTCACACACGAGTAGTTCTTGGTCATCTTCCAAATGTTGCCTTGCCAAAGCTTCCTTGACCCTTGCATCAAACTCATATTTAGCCAAGTATTCTTCATAGCCATTGTCATGGATATACAAAACTTTCTTGTTTCCACATGTGGTCGACTTGTGTCCTTTTCCTCCACACTTGTAGCATTCACCATTGAATGGTTGATCATACTTTGTGTATTTGCCACTTGGGGGGGGGGGTTCCTTGAGGAAGTGTTGGCTTGAAGGGAAGCTTGCTGGTACTTGACGAGCTTCCATTTGGGGTTGTTGATGTAGTGGTTGGCGCTTGCTTGTAGGTGAAGTACGTCTTTGTCTTGTTGTACTTGATGACCTCTTGCACTTGACGTTCGGATTTGGTTGCTATGTGTACAAGCTCAACCATGTTGTTGTACTTTTGGAACTCGGTGATGCGCTTGATTGGATGGTTCAAGCCATTGAGGAAGCGTGCCATTGTTTGTTCATCACGCTCTTCAATGTTGGCACGGATCATGTTGAGCTCCATTTGCTTGAAGTACTCTTCCACGGTCTTTGTTCCTTGACTAAGCATTTGGAGCTTGTTGAAGAGGTCACGCGTGTAGTGCGAAGGAACAAAGCGAGATATCATATGAGCCTTCATATCTTGACAAGTGGTGATTGGAGGCTCTTGTTTTGCTTCATGAGATAGTTGTATTTGTTCCCACCAAAGGTTGGCATAATCATAAAACTCTAGGGACGCCATGGCCATCATGTTCTCATTGCTATAGTTATGCATGCGGAAGATCTTGTCAACCTTGAGTTCACATGAGAGGTATTCTTCGGGTTCATTGGAACCGGTGAACTTGGGCATGGTGAATTTGATCTTGACGAAAGTTTCCTCTTCATTGTGGTTCCGGTATCGGCGGTTGACATGATGCTGGTGGCCATCTTCATCATCCGAGCTCTCACGTCTTGCTTGGTGATTATGGTGTTGCCCTTGCAGTTATTGTGGTGCCGCATTTGGTGGTGGAACTTGGTCCTCGCGACGAGCTTGGGGAGCTTGCTCTTGTTCCTGGCGCGGTTGTTGACGAAGAGGAGGCGCTTGGTCCTCACGAGGTTGGTTCGGCCTTTGGCCATCATGATGACAAGCATTGTCTTGAGCCATGTGGTGAGGAGGACGGCGTGCCGCATGTGCAATGGACCGCTCCCTTTCTTCATGATGCGGAGGAGGCTCATCATGATGATCATGTTGTCGATGTTGACATTCATGTCGATGATGACGCCTTGGTGGATCTTCGAGTGCTTCACGTCGACAGCGATCTTGTTCGTCCAATTCGGAGGCTTCACTTGTTGTTGAAGTAATGTGTCGATGACGAGGGGATTGAGGGTCCACTTGAGGTTGCTCTTGTTGGATCACTAGTGCTCTTGGTTGTGGACAGTGCGCTTCACGTCTTGGAGGTCTTGCGGAGAGGTCACCATCATAGCTTGACGTTGCGGCGTGTCGCGGAGATGGTACCGCTTGAGAAGAGCTCATGGAGTGAAGGACAGGTCTGTCGTTGTGCCTTGAAGTGCGATGGAGTGAAGATCTTGATTCACTTGAGGAGTGTCGTGACGATCTTGAGGCGCGAGATCGAGGCCTTGCTAGGCCATCAATGAGGCGTTGATGCTTGTCATCTGTTGTGGCGAGGGCACGATGAAGAGCTTCATTTTGATGGCCGAGGTTGTGTTGCATGGCATGCATTTGACCTCGAACCTCCTTAAAGCGGTAGTCGATGCTCTTGAACTCCAATCGAGTTTCACTAAATTGTTCTTCTTGGCGCTGCTCAAGGGCATCACAACGGTAATTGAATTCTCCTCGGATCTTCCAATGATACAATCTTGTTACGTATTGAGCTTCTTCCTCTTGAGGTGGAGTTGGTTGAGACGTCTCACCGTTTCTGTCCATGATGCAAAGCCAACAAGGATTGTATATGGAGGAGACTACATGGAGAGTTATCCTTGTACCTCACCTTGGAGATTGTATCAAACCAATTTCCACACAAGAGAACTAAGAGCTTGCAAAGTGAAATCGCAAAGAAACTCACACACAAGGAAACTACAACTCTCAAAAGCTTTTGGTGGAAGGTTAGGGTTGTGGAAAACCAAACGAAATGATCCAAGAAAAAGGTTATTGTTCTAGGTGGTAAAGAACCAAAGATCAAAAGAAAAAAAGATACGATCTATAAAAACACGAGGTAACACACACGTGGAGATGAATGGGGTTAACACGACTATGAAAATGAGCACAAAATGTCCTAACATAGACTAAGCTCGGTGTCGTGCCAACGAAAGGAGAGACCACAACTCTTTTTCCAAAAGAGGATTAAGCAACGGATTTGTGCACTTGCCTTGGTCGCGCGTTTTCCTCTCTCTTTGCTTACAAGCTTGATACTCTCTTTTTATTGGGAGACTATGTATCTTTCTATTTTTGCTTTTGATTTTTCTCTTTATTTTTTTGATTCTTTTTCTCCCTTTCTATACTATTATGTTAACTTCTGTATTTGCCCTCACACTCTCACTTTCCAATGGCAAGTGCACAATGCATAAACAAGAACAAAATGGTTTGCTCTCATAGGATAGATACACACAAAGGAAGATATGGGGTTGTCAAAGTGGCGCAAGTTATACCTTTCTAATTGTTGACGACTTGACACCGGTGTTGGGGAAGATGCTCAGGTGTCGCGGTGTCTAGAAGTGCGTGACTAACTAATTTGCGGAAGCTTGTTGTTAGTTTTGGGCGACACGCACACGAAACACGAACAAACAAGCAGAAAACTGTCAAAATTTGGGATCTGAAAAAATTTCGGCGTAGGAACCGGTGGAGCCGAGTCTGCCGCCGTAATTTCCAGTAGTTGGTCTGGTTGCGCTAGTCCTTTACATATAAGGACATAGTGCAAGATGGATGGGTTGTTCCACATTTCTCTCATCTCACTTTTGGTGGCAACAAGAACACTCTTAATTTTTCCACTCGAGTTTGGCTTGTGGCTCTCACTCACTATATGGTGGTTCTCTCGCTCACCACTCTTCTCACAAGATGGTTTTGTGCTTTGCGCCCTCGCTAAAGCCTTTGCATTGTCCGCAATAATTTGGCTAGGAGTCATTGGTTGCAAAACACAAGTCTTGTCAAGCCATTTGAAGGTATAAGCGTTTGTGCGACCATCATACAAAGAACACTTGTCATATTGCCACGGCCTACCTAGCAACATATGGCAAACCGACATGGGAACCATATCACACTCCACCATGTCCTTGTATGGTCCAATTGAGAAAGTTACCGAGATGGTGTGCTTGATCTTGACGGACCCTTGGTCACTTAGCCATTGTATATGGTAGGGGTGCCTGTGTGGATGGAGGGTGAGGTTGAGCTTCTCACACAATTCCGTGCTTGCAAGATTGTGGCAACTCCCTCCATCGATGAAAACTTTGATGGATTTCCCATTGATACCGGCTCATGTTTGAAAGATGTTTGATCTTTGGTCTTCATTCTCATTGACTTGAGTAGTTAAGACCCTTGTGACAACAAGCGATGGACTTGCGTCATGCTCACACACGAGTAGTTCTTGGTCATCTTCCAAATGTTGCCTTGCCAAAGCTTCCTTTACTCTTGCATCAAACTCATCTTCACTCAAGTATTCTTAATCGCCGTTGTCGTGGATGAATAAAACTTTCTTGTTTCCACATGTGGCCGACTTATGTCCTTTGCCTCCACACTTGTAGCATTCACCATTGAATGGTTGATCATCCTTTGTGTATTTGCCACTTGGGGGCGGTTTTCCTTGAGGAAGTGTTGGCTTGAAAGGAAGCTTGGTGGTACTTGTTGGGGATATACTTTATGGGTATACCCATAGGACTCACTGACCAGGGTGGCCCACCAACGGGTTAGAGCTTTGCTTCATGGGCGGCCCAGTCAGAGAAAGAGGAGGAGCCAGTTCCGGCTACGACAAGGCCCAGAAGAGTTACCGACTTAGGCATGTAGTATTACTTGTAGTCCAAGCTGTACATAGTTACCAACTCTGTAACGTAGCTGCGTATTCTCTCCCTGTAACCCTAGGCCCCGGTGACTATATAAACCGGCCCTATAGGAGCCTTTAGGGCAATAACCAATACAACAACCACAACCAACTCGCACAGGATAACCTCTCTTGTAATCCATTGTAACATCCGGCTTACGCCGATATATTACTGGGTTGCTAGCAGGAGTAGAATCCGACCACCGCAATCGGATCTGAACCTGGGTAAACTTGTGCTCACCGCTCCTGGAACATCCGACGTTTCACACCCCATCTTTCCAACGCCACTAGGACCCCCTATGGCGTACTTGTCGATAATCCGACGATAGCTAGCGCCCACCGTGGGGTAGGTGACCTTTGGAGCATCGTTCTAGGCGGAATCTGCACGTGCAGGAATCGGCGAAATAATCGCCATGGGTCGTGTGGTCTACGCTAGTGATATCCCTCTCATCCTTCTAGATGAGACTTGGATTCCGGCTTCCAGGCCCATGACGACCTACAGAATCATGTCAATTGGCGAGATCGATATTTATCTCGGTTTCGCTGAACCCGCCCAACCCACCCTAGAGGTGATGAACATGGCGGAAGAAAAATCTGGATCTACTTTATCCGCAGAGGCGGAAGAGTTCAAGGTCTCAGAGAAAATCAAACCCACCCAACCCACTCCTGAAATGGAAGAAGAGGTGGAAGATGAAGTCAGATCCGATCTCTCTAGCGAGATCGGATACACAGACGAGGAGTACATCCGCTACGTATCCAGCTTTGCTGATGTCGAAGTGGAAACCAAGTGATACAAGTAACTCAAGAACATGAATAAGAAGAAGCACCGTTTCGTGTACCACATAAGCACTGGATCCGACTCTGTCGATGCTGGAGCTGGTAGCGACTCGGTCCTAGACGCAATCAAAGAAAACGCCGACTTACCTAGCTCCCCAATGGAGTCAATCACGTCGCAGGAACTTCGAGACTTCGACAAGGTGATAGAGGAGTACGAGCAACAACACGTCTCCAGACAAACGACAGGTGAGCCATAAACTCCTCCTAGTCCATATGATAGCATGGATGAAAGCTACACCTTGCAGGATGACATGGACATCGGAGATTCCTCCTAGGTCTACAAGCCAACCATGACGGAAAGTACCGACGGAAGTTTACCCCCGGTACCGGACCAAAAGCTGTCTTTGCCACTGATACACACGTTAAGGCTACTGGGAGGTCAAAGAAGAAGAAGAAGAAGAAGAAGAAGAAGAACAAGAATCCGACTCCGGCAGAGCCGGACGTCGAGGAAACCAACGAAGAAAAAGTTGACAAAGAGATCGAGATGGAGAATCAGGACGGAGATCCGATTAATCCCACCCTGATCGATCCTCGTGTGGATGGACACGTCATCACCAAGGGTGCATGCGAAATCTACGGAGATGCTCTCACAATTCCAATCCCAACGGCTTCGGATCTTACGCCGGAGGCGCTGGAGAAAAGGGCTAAGGACTTGGAAAAGCACCGTTTGTTTCTACTTGAAGAGGCCGCATGCCTCGTCGAGACGAGACAGCAGTTAGATAGTGACCCTGCCAGATATTAGTCAGATTCAAGCGACATCCAAACAAAACAAGGGGAGGTCCGTTTCTTGCAAACAAGAATCCGGACATCCACAAAGATCTATTCGACGGAAAAGATGGAGAGAAGATCCGAGTCTACATCACGCCGATGGAAAATGCTGCTGCAGCTCGAGCCATCCTCGCCAACAATTCTTCTCCACAGCAGGTCCAGCAGTGCGTTGCGTTGCTGGACAAAGGATTAAAGAAGCAGAAGAAGGCCGCGTCATTCTGTGAGAAGATGGCCTCAAAGTCCGAGTTTTGCCACACTGGCGCTGACCAAAGCGCTGATGTAAGGCTCCGCAGGGATTTGGCTCAGTGCTACCATCCCCATGGAGGAGAAGATAATTCCAGGACCGACTCCAACAGCCACTCTCGCTGGCCAGCGCGTGACTGGGCAAGAGTTATTCCGGCTGCGGCCAAAGACGCCATCAGGGCAATGGTTCCTCATCAGGACCATCGTCGGCAAAATAATCGATATAGAGAAGACCCGGAAACACGCCGACAACGAGAGGAACAAGATCGACCAAGGATGCCACCACCGAGCCGTCCGGCTGGCAACGCCGGACGAAGAGATGATCCAGATCGCCCTGAATCTAGTAGGGACGGTGCCCGAAGAAACAGGCATCAAACTCAGCATAATGAGGCTCCATTGCCACCACCAAGAAATCCAGCCAGAAATAATCCACCAGGGCCACCATCGCATCCTGGTAGCGACCATGAAGGATCACGTCGTAGCCACTGAAGCCGCAGGGGCGGAGGCGGCAATGGTGAGAGAAGAAGCAAAAATCCGACTCCACCGCGCAGAATCCACGAGCCTCAAAGGCACAGAACTCTCTCGCCAAACGACGCTCGCCATCTCATCAAATTAAATATAGAAGCGCGGCGGTACGAGGAAGAAGATGTGTATGTGGGACCCAAGTGCTTTGGTCCACGTATACGTCAGACAAAATTTCCGGTTGACTTTGGCATCGCCAAGCACATCCAGCCCTATGACGGAGCAGCTCGGCCAGATACTTGGCTCTAGAATTTTTTCCAGGCTTGTTGCATCGCCAAAGGAGGAAACAGCCTGGTTGCAGTCCAATATCTCCCACTAATGTTGAGGAAGACGGATCGATCATGGCTCAATGAACTGCCAGAGAATTCAATTCATAACTGTATGATATGCAAAGTGCGTTCTTTTCAAACTTCGAGGGAACATACAGGAGGCCCTGCACAGTCGGAGACTTACAGTGTTGCACCCAAAGACCCGGAGAAACCTTCCGGGATTACCTCAGACGATGGATCAATATGAAGAACTCCTGTGAAGGAGTAAATGAGCAAACTGCGATAGAAGCTTTTATTGCAGGACTTCCAGTCGGACTTTTATGTCACAGGCTGAAGCGTGACCACATCACAAATTTGGGATAAATGATAGAGACGGCAAGGAGGTATGCTGACGCCAATGATGATTCAGAAGGGCTGCTAAATATACTGGCCAATCCCAATGCGGCCAAACAGCCAAAGCAAACTCAGAAGCGCAAGAACACCTCAGACGAAAAGTCGGCTCCGGACAACGCAGTTGTCAATGCAACGTTCGGATCTGTAGGACGAGGAGGGCGCAGAGGCGGCCGTGGTAGAGGCTGAGGAACTTCCCGAATCCAGGGCAGAGGAGACCAACAACCCGGAAGAACCTATACATGGGCTGACATTGCCAATAATCCTTGTGTCCACCACTTGGATAGTAACGGAGGATCTACCCATACAAATGCCGAGTGTCGTTTTAATGACGACATCAAGAAAGACGAATCCGCTGGCTACAGAGCCAAGCGAGAAAAAGGAAATAAAAATTCCGAGAAAGGAAAGGAGCCCAAGGAAGATTCCGATATGGAAGAGGCGGAAGCTACCGCAGAACCCAAGCCGGATGGAAAGAAGACTTTTCCGACTAAGAAAGATGCAAACTTCTGCTTCCTTGGATCCCAAACAGCTAAGGACAAAAAGGCGGTTATTCGTGAGCTGAATGCCACGGTTCCGGCTGTCCCTCAATTCCTGGATTGGTCAGAGGTGACTATCACCTTTGATCGTTCAGATCACCCGAGGAAAACACGTCATCGGGGCAAGTATCCTCTGGTCGTCAATCCTCTTATTGATGGCTATGAGTTCTCAAAAACACTCATGGACGGTGGGAGCAGTATCAATATCTCTACATAGAGACACTCCACCGCATGAAGCTACACGAGAGCTAGTTGAGTTACAGCAGTGTAACTTTCCATGGCATTGTACCAGGAAGACATGAAAATTCCCTGGGTGAGATTACTGTAGACTTGACACTTGGAACCCGAGAAAATTACCGGACCAAGCCACTCTCCTTCGAGGTGGTACCGTTCAAAATTGCTTACCACGCCATCTTCAGACGTCCGGCTTACTGGGCGTTCATGGCCCATCCCTGTTACATCTACAACATGATTAAACTTCCAGGTCCAAAGGGCATAATCACCGTACGAGGAAATCCGAGGAAGGCGCGAGAGTGCGATGAAGGATCTGTTGCCTTCACCGAAGCCGTGCTACATGCCCAGGAGTACCAGGAGATCAAGAAAACCATCAATCCGTCTGAGATGCCCGCTATGAAGAACGAGGTGCTAAAGCCGAGTTTGCTGTTCAAGGCGTCGGAAGAGACGAAGAAGACGTCGCTGAAGGAATATGATCCCTCCAAGACGACGAACATAGGGGTAGGCTTAGGCCACGCATAGGAAAGCGCGCTCGTCGAGTTCCTCAAAGATAATAGTGACATCTTCACATCGTAGCCATCTGACATGACCGGGGTACCTAGGGAACTTGCCGAGCATTATCTTAATGTGTACCCAGATGCTAAACCCGTCAAACAGTCCTTGCGACAGTTTGGTGATGAAAAGCGCAAAGCAATAGCCAAGGAGTTAGCCCGCTTAGAACTAGCGGATTTCATAACAGAGGTTATCCATACAGATTGGGTGGCAAATCCTGTACTCGTCCCTAAAAAGGACACCATTGATTTAAGGATGTGTGTTGATTATACCGCTTTGAACAAGGCATGCCCAAAAGATCTGTTTCCTTCGCCAAAAATCGATCAAGTTATCGACTCAATGGCAGGGTCGGAATTACTCTATTTTCTCGACGCATATTCCGGATATCACCAAATACCGAGAAAAAGTCAGATCAAATCAAGACGTCTTTCGTCACTCCTTTCGGAACCTTCTGCTACAAAACTATGCCTTTTGGCTTAAAGAACACAGGAGCAACATATCAATGTACCATGCAACATTGTCTCAACGACCAAATCAGACGTAATGTCCATGCATACGTAGACGACATAACAGTTATGTCCAAAAAGAGGGAAACTTTAATTTCCGACTTGGATTGCTAGTCTACGGAAATTCATCATGATGCTAAATTCGAAGAAATGTTTCTTTGGAATTCTAGCCAGAAAATTGTTAGGTTTCATCGTCTCTGAGCGAGGCATCGAGGTGAACCGATACAAAATCAAGGCTATCTTAAACATTACCAGGCCGACTCGCCTGAAGGACGTACAGCGCCTCACTGGTTGCATTGCAGTGGTGAGTCCGTTCGTCAGCCGGCTTAGCGAAAGAGCCGCACCTTTATACAAACTCTTGAAGAAAACCGACAAGTTTGTCTGGACTCCAAAAGCTGAAAATGCACTACAAAGTTTGAAAGATCTGCTTTCAAATCCGCCAGTTCTCGCAGCGCCAGAACCTCAAGAACCTATGTTACTCTACATTGCAGCGACCAACAAGGTCATAAGCGTGGTAACAGTAGTTGAGCGCGAGGAAGAAGGCCACAAGAATAAGGTGCAGTGGCCAACTTATTATCTAAGTGAGGTCCTGACAAAATCAAAACAACGGTATCCACACCATCAAAAGCAAGCCTATGGAGTGTTCTTTGCATCCAGAAACCTCTGCGAGACATAATCAATAATCGCGACGCAATAGGACATGTCGCAAAGTGCGGAATAGATCTTGCAGCTTTCGACAATGAGTACAAACCACGTACAGCAATCAAGTCCCAAATTATCGCCGACTTTGTCGTTGATTGGACAGAAACGACAGAAAAGTCAAGTCCTCCAGACTCGTAATTTTGGACCCTTTATTTTGACGGATCAAAAGCACGAGGAGGCTCGGGGGGCCAGCATGGTGCTCAAATCGCCCCAAGGAGATAAGTTGTTCTATGTGTTGCAAATACACTTCACGACAACAAATAATATTGCCGAGTACGAAGCATTTCTACATGGAATACGCATGGCCAAAAACATTGGCATATCAAGACTCATGTGTTATGGAGACTCGGATTTAGTTGCTTAGCAAGTATCCGACATCTGCAACGCAAACAAGCACATGGCAGCATATAAAGCTGCTGTGGATGAATTATCTAAATCATTCGAGGGTTTTGAGGTTCAACGCATCCCTCAAGCAGAAAATAAGGAAGATGAAGTTTTGAGCCGACAGATTGTCCGACAAGAAAAATCATACACTATAATCAATGGTGAGCTCTATAAGCGGAGTTTTTCTGGCGTGTTTCAGAGATGTATTTCTTCGGAAGGAGTGGAAATTTTAAGAGAAATACACGAAGGCGAGTGTGGTCAACATGCTGCAGCCAGATCCTTAGTGGTAAAAGCTTTTTGACACAGATTCTTTTGGCTTACAGCTAAGGCAGATGCCGATAAACTAGTCAAAACGTGCAAGGGCTGCCAAAAGTACGCTCATCAAGCACATGTTCTGGTTGAAGAGCTGCGGACAATCCCTATTACATGGCCGTTTGTGGTCTGGGGGCTTGATATGGTCGGGCCGTTTCGTACGGAAAAATGTGGATTCACTCACCTACTAGTGATGGTGGATAAATTCACAAAATGGATTGAGGCTAAACCCGTAACAAGTTGCGATGGAGCCACAGCCAGAAGATTCGTCGAGGACGTCATCATCATATTGGATATTCTCATAGTAGAATTACTGATAATAGGAGCAACTTTTCCATGGGGGAACTTGCCTAATTCTACGAAGAGCAAGGGATCCGACTTGATATTGCATTAGTCGCACATCCACAAGGTAATGGACAAGTCGAAAGAACTAATGGTCTTATTCTACAAGGAATCCAACCTCGCCTCGAGGCGCCGCTTTGTCGGGCTGCAGGGGTTTGGGCGGAAGAATTACCGTCTGTGTTTTGGAGCTTACGTACAACTCCTAACAGATCAACCAGCTATACTCCTTTCTTCTTGGTCTACGGTGCAGAAGCAGTTCTTCCGAGTGATATAATCCATCAAGCGCCACGAGTCAAAGCGTATATCGAAGAAGATGCAGAAATTTCTCGACAAGATGATCTTGATATAATCGAAGAAGTATGCGTCGTTGCTGAATAGAGATCTACAGCCTATCAGCAGAAGTTATGCAAGTATCATAGTCAGAGAGTGCAAAACCGTTCTTTCAGAAAAGGCGATTTAGTTCTCGACTTGTGTAGAAGAGAAAGCACAAACATTCCCCAATTTCGGAAGGACCTTTTATGGTTTGTAGAGTTTTACATAATGGGTCAAATTATTTAACCGACATGAGACCAATCAAGGAAAGACCTGATACTCGGAAAAGGAAGAGAGCTGGTGGCAGCATAGACCCGGATGAAATATACCGTCCATGGAATATTGCACAGCTATGTCCCTTCTATTCTTAGTTATATTTCCTTGTAATCATACATGCACATGTTCAAAGTGAAATAAAGTATTGGTTCCCTCATATTGTTATTTTTGAGACGTTTTTGCCATCTTATTTCCAAAAGAGCATGTAATTTTTTCAAAAATCCCAGAATACTTGAAAGTACTTTATGCTCATTTTTGTTCTGGTTACGATTTTTGAACAATCTAAAAAAATGTGTTACCTTAGGGTACAAAATTTTAATTATTGTCTATACTTTGATTCTTTATCTGATTGCTTGGACGCGGGCATTTTCCGAGTAATGAGTTGTTGGTACTGGAGGCCGGCTTTGTTTCCGAGTTTAAACTGGTTTAGCAATTGCGCTCCGTTGCTCGGCAAAGTTTCTGTGCTAAAAGTTGGCAGACCCATGAAAGGGACGAGGCATAGAGCCAGATAAATCGATAAGTATAGGCATAAAAAAGTGTGCTTCAGAAAACTTTCAAGAACAAAGCATAAAAATATATAAACAAAAGTGCTAAGATAGTAAAAGAATTGGTTTTTACAGACCAGCACAAAATAAATATTGTAGCCATCATTACAGTGCCATAAGTTTAAGATAATGCATAGAAATTGTTTATGCTGCAGGTGATGGTGATGAAGCAGGTGCAACACTGGAATCAACATCAGTGTCGCCCTCGATCTCAGACTCAGAAGTGTTGCTGATTTCTGGCTCTTGAGGCGAAGGAGGCGCAGCGACGGATTCGAAGAAAGTCGTCGTATAGTTGGTCATCTCTGCCACCCGACAAGCATAACCTGCACAAGATTCTTGGATGGCCTTGATATCTTGCGTGTTACCCTCATCATCCTCCTCGGCAATGCCCTTGGTGACGTGCCAGATTTCCATTTCGCTATGGTGGCTCATCACCATGGTCAGTGATGTTTGCGCACCAGTCAGAGCGTAGGATATCTTCCAGTCCTCGATCAACTTCGGAATCTCCTTCACTTTGTCCCTCACCTCGTGCACTGACATTTTGTGCAAATCGGAAAGCTTGACGGCTTTGCCAGGCTCTTCTAGAGTTTGGCGAAAGTCGAACAAGACATCTCCAACGAGCTTAATGCGCTCGAGGCGAGGTTCGGAAGTGGAGGATTCGGAAAGATTTAAGGGGGCTAGGAAAGAACAAAAATTCAAAATTCTGACTAAAATGAAAGTCGAAAAATGAACAACGCAAAGAAAAAGATTCGGAAATCTTACCAAGCACGGAGTGATTCCATTCAGTATGCTCATTGCGGAGGCTGTCTAGTTCACTTGCTGAGGCCTGGGCAAGATCCTTCTGAATATCAAACTCCTTCTGGAGATCAGAAAGTTGTTTATCTTGGAGGGCTAGGAGCTTCTCGAGCCTCACCGTCTAATGGTTGCTTGATTCCAAAACTGCAGCTACGAATTTCTCTGACTCCACAGTTAGGGTTTCAAGCTTTGCCCGGAGTTCAGTGTTCTCTGCCTCCAAGACCTTAAAGTTTTCGGCCTACTCCACCATCTTGCTGGATTGGCACAACAATTCTGCAAATGCAAAAATATCAGTCAGATAAAACACATCCGACTATGAGAAAACATTTAAACTGACAAAGAGGAAGTCGGAAAAGTTAACCTTCTGCTTCATATTTTTCAACTTTTAGATTTGAATTTTCAAAGAGCAAATATTTGATTTCTTTGCACTTGTTGGAAATATTCTTGAGCAATTCCTGGTTGGAAGATGCAATTTTCTGTAAGTTTAGAGAATACCGTCAGACGGCTACTAAGACTCGGGCTGCAAATTTAACTAAGTGAAATTACAGCACAAGCCTTGGGGGCCACACTATATCGTTCTTTTGCAACCTAAAAGCATCAACCCGGATGTAGAAATGTTTATCCGACTTTATACTTGGGGGCTAGAGGACATGATAATAAATGCAAATAAGAATCGGAAACTTACAATGTGTTCCAGGTGCAACTTCTCGAATCCGAGCTTGGTGCTGTGAAACACCTTCTCGGTAAGGGTGAGGGACGGAACATCCGTCGCTAGAAGTTCGCCAGATGCGATTTTAGCATCCCGGACCAATATTTGGTCCAGGAGGCTGACCAGCTTGATGTCTTCCTCCTCTTGGCTCACTGCTTCTGGGGTCAAGATTTGCTTCTCAAGACTGTACTAAGCCAGTTTGAGGATCTCTTCTTTCTCCTTCCTCTTGAGGCCAGGAACAGCAGAGTTAATCACCTTATCCACAGTACTGTGGTCATAACCATGGGATCATTACCCTTTACGGGTTCCCCCTTATCAGTTGCCTGGTCATCAACGGTGACCAGGGCTTTTGAGATCTTGCCATCGTCAGGGGTTGCAGAAGCTCCCTGCGCTAACGGAGCAGTGGATGGGGTCGACGGCGACACAATTGGAGAAACAACAAGCTTCTGCTGGCAGTTGCTTGCCTTGCTTGCTTTCCGGCTTAATCTTTCTCTTCAACGTTGATTTAACTCTAGAACACAGGAATCCTAAATATTAGGTGTGCTCTGGATAGATAACAAAGGTACGAGAGTACAAAAAACGAAAGGTGAGATGCTTACTTTTTAACTACTGGCAGCACTTGGCTACCAGCAGCAACAACTTCCTTCGCCTTACGCTTCTTGGAGGCGGAGGTGGCAACTTCTTGCACCTCATTATCCTCCGTTGCCTCCGGGTCATCTGAAGCATAGCCCTCTAGTGGAGCTAGCTGGGACTCGGAGAGTTTCTCAAGCTGACAGAATTGGGAAAGCATCGATGAAAATAGAGTCAGAGAAAGAACCAAAGAAACCGACGAAACACGAAAGTAGAGTCAGAATATTTACCGGAGTCAGAGGACGCCTGTATGTATACATCTTCATGGAAACTTTCGGAACTTTTCGTTCCACTCTTTCCTTGACCAAATATTGCATGAGGGTCATGTAGTACTTCGGCGAGAGCCGGCTCGGGCTGACCTTCTTGATGTCCTTCTTGTCGCCGGTGATTTGGTGCATGAGGCGGTCTCCGTGGTGCTAGAGAGGCTGAATCCGGCGCTCCAGCCAGCAGTGGATCAAATCGGATCCAAGAAGCCCCTCATGCGTCATCAGAAATTCGATCCGCCTCTTGGCCAGGATCAAAATATCCGACAGCTCCGGCGCTTCCGCATCCCATGAATCTTGTTGGGGAGCGGCGCCATTGGCAAACGCCGAAAGACCTTCTGCCTTAGTCGGATCCGGAATATCCTTATGGTAAAAGAAAGTTCTGGCCCAATGTTTGACGGATTCACTAGCATTAATCCTAGGATAGATCTGATTCCTCCTGAGGACTAAGCTAAGAGTGTTGGTGACATAAGGCACAACGGCACTGATGGAATTCTTTCGGGTACCATAATAGTACCGAACCAGGGTGAGACTTGGCCTAATGCCAAGAAACCCCTCGCACAGAGCTGCGTGAGCACTAAGCTCAAGTAAAGAGTTGGGAGGAAGATTGTGGAGTTGCACACCATAATAGTTGACAACCTCGACGAAGAAGTATGACGGTGGCAGACTGAGGCCGCGGTCGACGTGAGTGCTGAACAGCACCCTCTCGCCATCCTTCGGCGCGGGGATGGCTTGTCCACCAGCACTCCGCCACGCGCCAGCAGTGATGAACCCCTCATCCTCCATGAAATGGAGCTCGCAGTGTCCATGGCGCTAGGGATCCACAAACCCCGCATCTTTTTCTCATCCGCCGCAGACAAACTCGCCGCCGCTCCAGAAGACGAGGCAGATGCCATAGTTCTTGGAGGAAGATGGGCTGGCAGGGGAAGGAGAGATTTTTTCTCAAACGAAGGGCAGATGGGAACTGGTGCGGAGAGCTCGAGGAGTATGAGGAAGCGCTGAATGAATCGATGGAGAAATGAATCTGAGAAGAAGGGTTTTCTCTCCTCTTATTTGCCTTTGCGTCAAGATTCGTGCGGAGAGACGCGCGATTATCGCCACAAGTATAGGAGAGGGGGAGTTAGCTTCCTCGCGACTCTTCCGCCCCCTCGATTTTCGTGCAGGCATTGAAACAACGTTCTATTCCGTAAGGAACGGACCCACCAACGGTCATGCTAATGGAAATCCTATCAGTAATGGGACCTGACCTGTAAAGTTGTCAGTCAGCATGCCGCCGAAAAATCCGGCTTATGTTTCAAATCAGGCAACGGAAAGATCAAGGTCAGAGAAGAATATATCCAACTCAACTGACTCAGAATCCTACATCAATGAAAGAAGTTTTTCGAGAACCCTTCAAGATTCTCAAGATGAAGAAAACATCAAGCTAGATGATTTATCCGACTTCAGATCTTGGAGACTTCCAGGGGCTACTGTTGGGGATATACTTTCTAGGTATACCCATAAGACTCGCTGACCAGGGTGGCCCACCAACGGGTTAGAGCTTTGCTTCACGGGCGACCCAGTCAGAGAAAGAGGAGGAGCCAGTTCTGGCTACGACAAGGACCAGAAGAGTTACAGACTTAGGCCTGTAGTATTACTTGTAGTCCAAGATGTACATAGTTACCGACTCTGTAACGTAGCCAGAAATGTCTCTCCCTGTAATCCTAGGCCTCGGTGACTATATAAACCGGCCCTATGGGAGCCTTTAGGGAAATAACCAATACAACAAACACAACCAACTCGCACAAGAGAACCTCTCTTGTAATCCATTCTAACATACGGCTTACGCTGATATATTACTGGGTTGTTACCAGGAGTAGGATCCGATCACCGCATTCGGATCTGAATTTAGGTAAACTTGTGCTCACCGCTCCTCGAACATCCGACGTTTCACACCCCATCTTTCCAACGCCACTAGGACCCCCTATGGCGTACTTGTCGACAATCCGAAGGTAGTACTTGATGAGCTTCCATTTGGGGTTATTGATGTAGTGGTTGGCGCTTGCTTATAGGTGAAGTACGTCTTTGGCTTGTTGTACTTCATGTCCTCTTGCACTTGAAGTTCGGCTTTTGTTGCTATGTGAACAAGCTCAACCATGTTGTTGTACTTCTGAAACTCGGTGATGCGCTTGATTGGGTGGTTCAAGACATTGAGGAAATGTGCCATTGTTTGATCATCACGCTCTTCAATGTTTGGACAGATCATACTGAGCTCCATTTGCTTGAAGTACTCTTCCATGGTGTTTGTTCCTTAACTAAGCGTTTGGAGCTTGTTGAAGAGGTCACGCATGTAGTGCGAAGGAACAAAGAGGGATCTCATATGAGCCTTCATGTCTTGCCAGGTGGTGATTGGAGGCTCTTGTTTTGATTCACGAGCGAGTTGGATTTATTCCCACCAAAGGTTGGCATAATCATCAAACTCGAGGGACGCCATGGCCATCATCTTCTCATTTCTATAGTTGTGCATGCGGAATATCTTGTCAACCTTGAGTTCCCACGGTAGATATTCTTCGGGTTCATTGGAACCGGTGAACTTGGGCATAGTGAATTTGAGCTTTCCTAAAGTTTCCTCTTCATTGCGGCTCCGGTATGGGCGGTTGCCATGATGTTGGTTGCCACCTTCATCATCCGAGCTCTCACATCTTGCTTGGTGATTGTGGTGTTGTCCTTGCGGTTGCTGTGGTACCGCATTTGGTGGTGGAACTTGGTCCTCACGACGAGCTTGGGGAGCTTGCCCTTGTTCTTGGCGCCGTTGATGACAAGGCGGAGGCGCTTGGTCCTAACGAGGATGGTTCGACCTTTGGCCATCATGACGATGAGCATTGTCTTGAGCCATGTGGCGAGGAGGATGGCGTGCCACATGTGCAATTGACCGCTACCTTTCTTCATTATGCGGAGGAGGCTCGCCATGGTGATCATGTTGTCGCCGATGACGTTCATGTCAATGATGACGCCTTGGTGGATCTTCAAGTGCTTCACATTGGAGGCGATATTTTTCGTCCAATTCGCAGGCTTCACTTGTTGTTGAAGGAATGTGTCGTTGCCGAGGATCTTGGGGATCCACTTCAGGTTGCTCTTGTTGAATCACGAGTGCCCTTGGTTATGGATGGTTCGCTTCACATCTTGGAGGTCTTGCGGAGAGGTAACCATAATAGCTTGTCGTTGCAGCGTGTCATGGATATGGTACCGCTTGAGAGGAGCTCATGGAGTGCAGGACGGGTCCGTCGTTGTTCCTTGAAGCGCGATGTCGTGAAGAGATTGATTCACTTGAGGAGTCTCGTGACGAGCTTGTCATCCGTTGCGGCAAGGGCACGATGAAGAGCTTAATTTTGATGGCCGAGGTTTTGTTGCATGGCATACATTTGTCCCCGGACCGCCTCGAAGCAGTTGTCGATGATCTTGATCTCCACTCGGGTTTCACTAAATTGTTCGTCTTGGCGCTGGTCAAGGGCATCACAACGGTAGTTGAATTCTCCTCGAATCTTCCAATGATCCAACCTTGTCATGTATTTTGCGTCTCCCTCTTGATGTGGCGATGGTTGGGACGACTCACCATTCCTGTCCATGATGCAAAGCCGACAAGGATTGTATATGGAGGAGAATACGTGGAGAGTTAGCCTTTTACCTCACCTTGGAGATTGTATCAAACCAATTTCCACACCAGAGAGTTAAGACCTTGCACAGTGAAATCACAAAGAAACTCATACACAAGGAAACTACAACTCTCACAAGCTTTTGGTGGAAGGTTAGGATTGCGGAAAACAAATGAAACGATCCAAGAAAAAGGTTATTGTTCTAGGTGGTAAAGAACCAAAGATCAAAAGCAAAAAGGATGTGATCTACAAAAACACGAGAGAACACACACGTGGAGATGAATGGGGTTAACACGACTATGAAAATGGACACAAAATGTCCTAACGTAGACTAAGCTCGGTGTCGTGCCAACGCAAGGAGAGACCACAACTCGTTTGCCAAAAGAGGGTTAAGCAACGGATTTGTGCACTTGCCTTGGTCACGCTTTTTCCTCTCTCTTTGCTTACAAGCTTGATACTCTCGTTGTATTGGGAGGCTATGTATCTTTATATTTTTCTTTTGCTCTTTCTCTTTTTTTATTCTTTTTCTCCCTTTCTATACTACTATGTTAACTTTTGTATTTTCCCTAACACTCTCACTTTCCAATGGCAAGTGCACAATGCTTAGACAAACACAAAATGAGCTGCTCTCATAGGATAGATACACACAAAGGAAGATATGGGCTGACAAAGTGGTGCAAGTTATACCTTCGGTATTGTTGACGACTTGCAACCGGTGGTGTGTACGATGTTCTGGTATCGCGGTGTCGACGAGCGCGGGATGAACGTTGTTGCGGAAGCTTTTGTTAGTATGGCGAAAAACACACGAAACACGAACAAGCAAAAGAGGACAATCAGAAAACGAATTTGAGGCGCAAATGGAAAAGAAAAAATGTCTGTCGTGGGCGGTAGTACCGCACCCTATGACCGGTCGTACCGTTGAGATGCGGTAGTACCACAAGTACTGACCGGTAGTACCACTGAGTGCATAACTAGGCACACAATCGACCTGGAAAACCTCAGATTCGTGGTAATCTGACCGAAAAGCTAGGCTAGAAACACATGAAGAATATAGATCGACTCCAAAAGCAATAGTTCTATGGTCCAAAACCTTGAAAATCTCACCAAAATCAGAGATCGGTCCGAATGCAATATGGGGCTCTTTTTGGGGATTTTCAAATTTATGATGGATAGAAGAAAAAAATGAGGGGAAATTCGTGATCAACCTTGCTCTTGATACCAATATGTTAGGGTCGTCCCCTTGGGGTGGTCTGATCTTTCACGAATCCCGTGGAAATCGAGGAGGGAGTGAGGGGAAGGATGAGAGGGCTGAAATCCATGAACTCACACACGAAGAACTCGATGAACACACACACACACACGAAAACACGATACAAGCCGATAGCTCACTCTGGTGGCAACCGGTCCAACACAATCCCTAGGATCGGCGTCGGGCAAGACACTCTCCCACGGCCAACAACGGGGGTGAGAGAGTTGATGAGATCTTGACTACTTGGAGACGAGACACCTACTCGAAGGACTTGTACAACTTGAACGCACGAGGCAAAATCCAAGAGGCGGGGGATAATTGGTGCTCCTTGTCAAGGAGTATGATACTAGTAATTGATAGATCCTTAAGGGGTGTCTTCAATTACCATTATCCAAGTCTAAGCATTACAATAGAGGGTGGGGGTTATTTATAGTCCACCCACATAAACATGGGTAGTTTGGGAACGAAACAGGAAATTATAGTAAGGGGTACATGGCGCTGGGCCGAGTTGGCGCGTGTAGGTACATTTACGACCAGTAGTTTCGGACTCAGGACCAGTAGTATCGGTCATCACCGTAGCACCACTCTCGGTATCTAGTAGTACCGCTTGCGGTCATGGAGCTTCAGTGGGATCCTTCAGTAGTGCGCGGTAGACGAGGGCGGCAGTACCGCTGACCGGTAGTACCAGTTCCGGCGTCTGGTCTACCACTGAGTGGCCTGGGGCTTTGATGGATTCCTTCTGGAGTGCGCGGTAGTAGCGCCCGGTAGTGCCGCTCGTCCGGTAGTACCGGTGGTGGTACCCGGTAGTACCGGAGGGGACAGAAGGTTGTTGGTCACTTCCGTCGTGGTTTCTCCATTCCATGGTTCCTTCTCTTCATACCTGAGGATGCAAAGAGTTGGTGTATGAAGTAGGAAGCCATACAAGGGCGTATCGAAATCACATGAGGAAAGGAGCAAGTTAACCTTAGCTTGTAGGAGTTTGGCTCGAGTGCGAGTCATTGGTCCACTTAGGGAACTACTTGGAGTAGATGTAGTAGCGTTCGTAGGACGAGCTGCATTATCTAGGGTTTCTTCAATTACAATTATCTAGGCCAGCCACATAAATAAAGGTAGTTTTGGAACAAAAGGATAAAGTCTGGATGAAATAGAGGGCTACACGGGCTAAGCCCAACTGTTGATAAGTGCCTGGGCGATTCCGGCGATAAGTCCAGCGGCGCCGAGATGCTCGCCGGAAATTCTGATGGCCGCCGGTATTTCCGGTCGTTTGCCGGAAGGGCTTACTATATTGGGTTTCGGTTGCTGTCGGTCGGTTCCGGTCATTGCCGAGAGTTCTGGCTCAGGGGGCGGTTCGCTGGGGTCATCGCCGGTAGTTCCGGTGGTGGAGCCGGTCCGCCGG
Organism: Avena sativa; assembly: GCA_916181665.1. Classification (NCBI taxonomy): domain Eukaryota; kingdom Viridiplantae; phylum Streptophyta; class Magnoliopsida; order Poales; family Poaceae; genus Avena; species Avena sativa. Next base: position 145,943,232 of record OV702280.1, read on the forward strand.
GCCTGGCGTCGGTTTGTCCTGGAGCGTCTTCTCGTGCTGCCTTTGGTCCCTCCCTTGGTGATGCTTCATTGGGTTCATAGCTGAGGATGCACAAAGTATACGCATGAAGTATCAAGCCATCCAAGGGTGTATCGAAATCACATGAGGAGAGGAGCATGTTAACCTTAGCTTGTAGGAGCTTGGCATGAGCACGGTCATTGGTCCACTTGGGAGACTAGTAGGCGGGGATGTGGAAGCGTCCGTAGGACGAGCTGCATCACTTTCATAGTGAGTCAACCAGGTAGGTAATCTCCCAATTACACGATGAACGCAACCAGAAGAAGAGGAATCAAATCTAGCAAGCAACATGATGAATATCACCACGCCTCAAACCAAAACACGACAATCCTTGATGAACACAAGAACCTCCGCGACAGTATCAATATGATAGATAACACGACATCGCCATCCCCGAAGGGATGCTTCACCAAGTAGGACACACAATAGTTTTAGACTAATCAAATGAATCAAAAGCTAACCCTAAACCTAGACATACTGACTGTATATAACCGGTTGGACATACCCAAACCGGACTCAAACTGGACTCAAACCGGACTCTAACAGATACATCCGGATTGGACGAAACCTCGTAGACCAGATATTTCAGTGTAGATGGGCCGAACACTCCGGTAGGCCGGATATTCCGGGTGGTTCACACCGGACAGTCCGGTCCTCGCGGAAACTTCAGTGTTTCGGCTGGATTCTGAGTGGCTTCCGATCTGGCATACAGAATGGCTGCTACCTTGACGCGACTTGGATAGGCCGGACATTCCAGTTGGCTTTGATCGAACACTCCGGTCTTCACAGGAATCTTTGAGTCCTTCTTGATGATCTCCTCTTTCTCCTTCCTCCCGCTCCTCCCTCGCGCATGTCCTGAAATTAGGCTTCACCTCCTCCTTCATGTCGTATCAAAACCTAGACACAAACGAAAACTAGACTCCTACGGGAAAAAACTGTAGATCGGATCTACGAGAAGACACGACCAGCAACTAAGACTTGAAAAACGATGCAATCTAGGCTATAGCAAATATTTTTGTGTGGATTTTTTGTATAGGATGAAAAATAAACTAATCTATGGATGGATTGCGGATGCTCACTGAGTAAACAAGGAAATCTAATACCAAGATGATATGGGGTGGCCCGATCTTCTCAACCAGCAGTTGGCGACGATGATGTTGGATGATAGATACCTAGCCTGTAGCTATGAAATCTCCCACTCTAACCTTGATGCCGATGCAATAGCTCTCGAACCCCATGAGATATTCACAACACCATGCTCTTGCACACGTAGTTGTTGACCATGAATGGTAGTTTGCAATCTACTAATTCCTAATAGAAAAAACAGATCACACTCAATTGTAGTAGATAATTCGATCATAGTGTAATTCTAGAGGTTATAATAAGAAACAACTCCAAAATAGTTTTAACGTGGTCTAACCTAATATACAGGGCGTTCCCACGCTTATATGGCCGCTGGAACGTCCAAAAAACATGAAATGAAAACGTGTCTGATACAGTCAGATCCATCCGGATCTGATGGAAACTTTTAGGGACGGACTATCTGCCCTAAGTTGGGCTGGATTATCCTCCCCCGTATTATCCTCCCCTAGGGGCAGATAATCCCCCCCCCCCCGCCACATACAGTATGAAGCGCTCAAAGTCCTTAGCAGATATTCTAAAACAGGTCCAGATTATCCAGGGTGTGGGGGCCAGATTATCCGGGGTCTGGAGATATCTAAGTACTCGTTAGAAAGATCTCGAAATTTTATTTCCAACAAGTACTTATTTGCTTGTTTTGGACTTTGTATGAACAATCCACCTCCGTTTAAATTTCAGTCCTTCTGTATGTCCGAACTGAACCTTCCTTCTTGATGATCTTCTCTTGCGCCTTCCTCCTGCTCCTCCCTCGCGCATCCTTGGCGATCATCATGCTGGGATCCTCTTGCAGCCCTTCTCCGCCTCGTATCATGCTTGCTTTCTCAATGAACCTTATCATACATAAGTGCATAGATTTCCTGAGCATGCGCCTACCATAGTGCTATTTCCATGCATTCTTAGTGTGCAACCCATTATTGACTCACAGCGCTGCAATTTGTTCTAAACAAAAGATCTCGTTGGCCCCAATAAAGCTTGCAAAGTAATCATTGATGGAGGTAGCTACAGAAATCTTGCAAGCAAGGAGTTGTGTGCCAAGCTGAATTTGACATATTTACCTCATCCCAAGCCATACTACATACAATGGTTGAGTGAAAATGGTGATATGAAGGTAAACCATATGGTACGTGTGAACTTTTAAATAGGACCATACACGGATTCTATTTATTTTGATGTGGTTCCTATGACTATGTGCCATTTACTATTGGATCGGCCTTGGCTTTATGATCGCCATGTGCAACACAATGACCAAGGCAATACATATCATTTGGAGTTCAAGGGCAAGAAAATCAATTTGCATCCTATGACACCACAACAGATTGTCAATGAGTCTCGTCAGAAGATCGAAGTGAACTTACAAGATGCACCTATTTCTAGGAGAGAGAGAGTGTGTGTTGAAACTATGAGTGTTGTAAGTGAGCCCCACAAGAATGATATAACGAAAAGTGGGAGAGTGCCTAATCTAGTAATATTATCCACCAAAGAGGACATGAGATAATTTAGTGATGATCCTACAGCCATGCCACTTGTGCTCATGTATAAGGGCGAGGTTTTGGTTTCTAACGACATGACTCCTATTTTTCTTGGTGTATCTACTGTTTTGCAGGATTTTGGTGATGTGTTTCCAGAAGATGTGCCAGCTGGATGGCCTCCATTGCATGGCATTGAGCATCAGATAGACTTGATCCCAGACGCTACATTACCAAACCGGGCACCATACCGAACCAACCCCAAAGAAACCAAGGAAATACAGAAAGAATTAGAGGAGTTCGACAAAGGGTACATTTGTGTCTCTCTTAGCCCATGTGTTTTTCCTGTTATTTTAGTACCTAAGAAAGATGGTACATGGCGTATGTGTGTAGATTGTAGAGCTATTAGTAACATCACTATTCGATATCGTCATCCTATTCCACATCTAGAGGATATATTAGATGAATTGAGTGGTGCTGCTATTTTCTCTAAAATTGATTTGCGTAGTGGATATCATCAAATTAGGATGAAAGAAGGGGATGAATGGAAAACTGCTTTCAAAACAAAATTTGGTTTGTATGAGTGCTTAGTTATGCCTTTTGGTCTTACTAATGCACCTAGTACATTCATGAGATTAATAAATCATGTTTTGAGAGAATATATTGGTCGTTTTGTGGTTTTTTATTTCAATGATATACTCATATACAGCCGCAATGAAACTGAACATTGTGATCATATTAGACAAGTTTTTCAAGTGTTGTGTGATAATCAATTATATGCTAATCTTGAGAAGTGCACATTTGCAAAAGATAAGGTCATATTTCTTGGATATGTTGTATCTAAACATGGGGTAGAAGTAGATCAATCTAAAATTGAAGCTATTCAAAATTGGCCTATTCCCATGAATGTTAGTCAAGTGCGTAGTTTCCATGGTTTAGCTGGTTTCTATAGGCTCTTTGTGAAAGATTTTAGCACTATTTCAGCACCATTGAATGAATTGACTAAGAAAGGTGTGCCATTTGTATGGGGCGCAGCCCAAGATATTGCATTTGATACATTAAAATGTTTGCTTACTACTGCACCTTTGCTTGCATTACCTGATTTTTAAAATCAATTTGAAGTTGAATGTGATGATAGTCCTATAGCATATTTTTCTGAGAAACTTGCTATTGCTAGACTGAATTATCGTGTTTATGATAAAGAATTGTATGAAGTTGTTAGAGTTCTTGAGGTTTGGCAACATTATTTGTGGCTAAAATAATTTATCATACATTCTGATCATGAAGCTTTGAAGTATTTTAAGGCTCAATCAAACTTCATAGACGCTTAGCTAAATGGGTTGAGTTTATTGAGTCGTTTCCTTACATCATTAATTATAAGAAAGGAAATGAGAATGTGGTCGTTGTTGCATTATCTAGGAAGAACATGTTATTGACACATCTTGATGTTAAAATTCCTGGATTAGAGAGTATTTCTGCGCTTTATGCAACTGATCATGATTTTGCTGAACCATATCGTTTGTGCGCTTTGAAAAATGCCTCGGATAAGTATCATATACATGATGGCTATTTGTTTAGAGCTAACAAACTATGCATTCCAGAATCGTCTTTGCATTTGTTTTTAGTGCAGGAATCACATGCTGGACGTTTGATGGGTCACTTTGGGCGTGAGAAGACATTGCTCAAGCTAGCTGATCACTTTTATTGGCCCAAGATGAGGTGTGATGTCTATCGATTTGTGAGTCGTTGCATTACATGCAACAAGTCCAAATCAAAGTTGAAGTCTCATGGTATGTATACACCTCTCTCTGCACCTACTACACCTTGGGAATATATTAGCATGGATTTTGTGCTAGGTTTACCCAAAACTCAAAGAGATCATGATTCTATATTTGTGGTAGTGGATAGATTCTCTAAGATGGCTCATTTTATTGCCTGCCACAAAAGCGACGATGCGTCGTATATTGCTAACCTATTTTTCAGGGACATCGTGAGATTACATGGAGTACCAAAGACGATTGTTTCTGACCGTGATGTGAAATTCATGAGCTACTTTTGGAAGACCTTATGGGGGAAGCTTGGAACGAAGTTGCTGTTCAGTACTAGTTATCCCCAAATAGATGGTTAGAGGGAGGTGGTGAAGAGAATATTGTCACAATTGTTGAGGACTATAATCAAGAAGAATCTGCGAGAGTGGGAAGAGTGTTTCCCACATGTTGAGTTTGCATACAACAGGGTTGTGCATTCTACTACTCAACTTTGTTCTTTTCAGGTGGTGTATGGGTTCAAGCCATTGACGCCACTTGATTTGTTGCCTCTACCATTGCATGAGAGAGTTGATATGGAGGCATCAAAACATGCTGAATATGTGAAGAAAATACATGAGAAGACTCGAGAGTCTATTGAGAAGAAAGGCAAGAACATTGCTGCTACAAGGAATCAAGCAAGAAAGGAGATTTTTTTCAAGCCTGGAGACATGGTATGGATGCATCTGCGCAAGGATAGATTCCCCAAGCTCCGACAATCAAAATTGAAGCCCCGTGGTGCTGGTCCTTACAAGGTGTTAGCCAAGATAAATGACAATGCCTAATCCATTGATATTCCTATTGCCGAGTTTGGTGGCGTTAGCAACAACTTCAATGTTGTTGATTTGTCACCATATGAAGGATAAGACCTTGGAGCGTCGAGGTCGACGCCTCTTGTGGCGCCCCGCAAAAACCACTACTAGAAATGTTTGTTATTTTATTTTTGCATCATCATGACACTATCATGCATCTTTTAACCTAAAAACTATTTCTCCAAAAATCTATTTGTTTTCTATTTACCTCCTTCTTTATTTCAACTGCAAAATCCGGTCTATCTGAATATTTTGTTTTGTCTAAAAATTAATTACAAAATAATATTTACAACTAAATATATAATAAAAACCATTTTTTTTGTGGGGAGGCTGCCCAATCAGGCCAGGCCCAAAAGCCCAGCAAACCAACAGCCTACCACGGTTAAATCCTGACCGTAGATCCCTCTCTCTCCAAACCCTAATCCCCAAATCTTAGTCTGTATCTAGATCTGAAAGAGTCTCTTCACCCCCACAGATATTTTCTTTCTTCCGTCGCCGGCGTGCCATTCTTTTTCCTGGACGTACTTCGTCTCTAGTTCAACATCAACTTTGTGTCCAGATCAAATTCCCAGGGCCGCCTTTTCTCCATTGTTTTCGGCTGACCATGCGCCTGGCACCTGGCCGCCTTGCTTCCCGTGCGCCACCAGCACACCAGATTTCTACACACCAAATCCTTGCTCTTTTTCTTCATCCAATAGATAGCAAAAATCCCCATCGATCTAATTCCACACCATGAGAAGATGCTTTGACCCTTGGTTCCATTGAAGGGCTAACATCCAACGCATGCATAAATATCTGGCTTGGCCGGTGTTCAATTTCTTTTCCTTGTCCCCTGCAGCGGCACAGCGAATGCTGATAGCAGTAGCACAACGCGCACCCCTGTCCCTTGATCCTCCCGCTCGCGCATAGGAGCCGGCCGACCAGGTCCTTGGCAGCAGCGCCGCTCACTTGTTCTACGCGTGTGCGCCAGCCAGCCGCGCCGTCCTTTTTCTTTCTCTCGAGCGGCGCAAACTCAGCTCTGATTTATCCATCGGCATCAAACGCGCCAAGCTTCAGTACATATCTATTGTTTTGTCTTCAGCAACCCTTCTGCCTGTGAGGTGTTTGATAAAAGTTCTGTTAGAGTTTTACGTCCTGTTATTTTATCTCAGGAGTATAGTGGTTGCTTCTCATGATCTTCACCGTCTCCGAGTGGTCTAGTTGGAATTCGAGTGCTACCTCGCCTACTTTTCATACATTTCTAAGATGACGACATGGAACCTAAGATCCTAGGCTTCGGTTATTTCCGCGACGTCGGGCTATCCCGCTACTTCAACTGCAATCCGAATATCATTTCTTGGCCTCTCCGATTCGAACCGTGAGATCCTAACCTAATCCCTATTTTCTTGAATAAATATTATATACCTTGTTGCATAAACCATTCATACTTGCACACATGTTTTGCGGGTCCGGGTTGTATAGTCGATTCACCTCATAATTAAATATGGAGGCTATATGTGGGCTTTTCTAGTCTAATATTGGCTCCATTTAAATTTGTGTAGCGAACCGATACTATGTTTTGTCTTGTTAAGACAACATTTAAATTGCGGGGTATCTAAACAACATGAACCATCTATTTAATTGTCGGGACCCCGATTCCGCTTAATTTTGCCTAATTGCATCGCATCTTTTCCATGTCATACATCCTACATGCATCATGCCCGTTCTTATGTCATAAAATTAAATAGTGTATCTGGTGTTTCTTCTAGTGCTTTGCTTCTTTACGGATTAGGCCGATGAGTTGATGCGAGAGTCGATCCGATCTTCGGATAAACCTTCGACAATGTTTTCAGGCGAGCATCTCTTCCCCTTCTACCTATTTTGCTTTTATAGTATTTATTTCCTCCTGTTGATCTATTGCTATCTGTGTTGCGATGCTCTAGTTTTCGTACCCGTGACATCCCTTGCAGCTTTATATTGCCTTGGACACATCCTATTACCTGTTGTTTGGTAGATAGCTGGACCTGCGCGTCGTAGTCGCTTGCTCAAGTGCTGTTGCGTGTCGTCAAGTACCACAGTTGTTGGAGTATTGCCGCATGTTTAATGTTGGAGATGATCATGGCTTTAACTACTGTTTAATAACTAAAATTGAAAGTAGGTAAATGCAGAGGCACCGGTGGGTAATAGACAATATTTGGATTTTAACCGCTCACTGGTGTCCCGTAGGACCCCGAGTTCTTGACACCTGTTCCGAGATCGAGCGCGCTAACCACAGGTGGGGTGTATGGGCACCCCCATTGATTAGTACCTGATTTCAAAGTACTGTACTGGGGGCCACAAGTAGTTTGGGGCTTTATTACTATTCTGTACTTATGCCATGCTTTACTGCTTTATTTAAAATTGTGCGAAGTACTGTACTTGTACTGTTTTGGAAGCGGAGTGTTTTCGCGGTATCGACAAGCCCAGTCACATTTTCGGGTTTCCAGTCGTTTACAGCCACTGACGCAAACCCTGAGTCCGTCTCGGAGACCGGCCGACTTCGTTGCGGGTAGCTTAGTGGGTGGCCCCCATGTACTTGCTTTGGGTCTGGGAAACGTCATGACTTAGGCCCCGCCGACATACCGATGGGTGTATGTTAACTGATCTGGCAAAAAGGGTCGAAGTGCGTGTGGATACTTTGGTGCACCCCTGCAGGGTTAAATCTTTTCGAAAAGTCGTGTCCGCGGTTATGGACGACTTGGAGCACAGTTCTCGATCATAGACAACTATAACTAAAGTTTACTGCTATAATTTGACTTGTATCCGATATGACTAGTAATCAGCTTCACTGCAACGGAGTGGCTAAATAAAAGTACCAACAGCTGCTGGGTTTGGGGATATCTCATGCTTATTGTATCTGACTAGTAAGTGTTGCAACTACAACGGAATGTCTAACTAAAACTGCCCACTGCTTATTATATCAGGATGACTCATGCCATCTATATTTGACTAGTAATTACCGCCACTATAACGGAATGAATAAAACTGCCAACGGTGTGAGTTCCTCGGTTGACTTCCTCGTTTGGTCTCGAGGGGGAAATACCAGGATGGGTATGTTTGGTGGTAGTATCAGGTTGGTTCCGAATAGGTCTTTCTTACCCCTCTCTGATAGCCGCTAGTTGTATCGAGTCTCTATAGGTTGTTTAGTGCATGCCGCGCTGCCGCGTCAGTCCACCATACCTATGTAGGCGAGGACCGCCGATTCTTGTCTCGCCGTGTACTGGCCTCAGTACTGACCGCTCTCTCTTTTTTCCTTTGCCCTTTGTCGGCACCCCTTTTGTTTAAGCAGGTTTTGAGATCGACGTCGTTAGCAGGGTTACCCTTCCGGCTTGGCCTGGGCAGGGTTATGGACGCCACTGGTTATTCTTCAGGGCTCTTAGCCCCATTTGCATCTTGTCCGTAGTCGGACGCTCTATCATTTTTAAGGTGATTTGGATCTTTGTACTGTATATCTGCATTCTTGACTCTTTGAGTCGTTGTTGTATATATCTGTTCTGTGGGTTCCATCGTGGACTATTGTGTAATGATATTACTTCGTTTTCCACCCGCACGAAAGTGCCTGGTGGGCACCTTTGAATCGTTTCTATGCGGGTTTGGCGGGTTTCGCTAAAACTTGCATAGGGCCGATTCTGAGGGTGTTACACCTCTTGAAGGGGGGAGATGATGAGGACATCCGTACAATTACACCTACCCCCACTACTACTGAGGATGTTCCAGTTGCTGCAAAGAAGGTTCAGTCCAATGAGATTAGAATTGGACCTATTACAAGAGCTCGTGCTAAGCTACTAGAACAACAGGTGAATTTGTTTCTTAATGTTCCTGATGTTTTAATTAATGAGAATTTTATACTACCTAAGTCATTGTGCTATTGTATGATTAGGTATATTGGAGAAGAAGACTTAGCACGGAGTGAGGAGATGAAGCACATGGAGCACAACCTGATGATCGCCAAAGGATACATGAGGGAGGAGCGGGAGGAAGGCGCGAGGGAAGATCATCAAGACGAGGGCAAAAACGCCAGTGAAGACCGGAGTGTCCGGGCCCCTGGAAAAGCCCCGAGGTGTGGACGTCATGTGTCCCAGTTCGGACACTACCCGGACACTGCCCGGAAACTTTGAAGTTTCCGGCCAGACCGGACTGTCCGGCCTATACGGAGCGGACTGTCTGCCCCACCGGACTGTCTAGCTCATATGAACTGGACTGTCCACCCCGCCAGAGACCTGGTCCGAGTTGGTTGTATCAGTTTGAGTCGTTTGCGTCTTAGTTTTGGTTCTGGCCGCCCCAGCCACCCTTATAAGCCATGGGACATCCCCATAGTTTGGGTTAGACCACGTTTAAACTATTTTGGAGTTGTTTCTTGTTAAGAACCTCTGGAATTACCTTATGATCGAATTATCTACTGCAACTGAGTGTGATCTATTGTTCCATTGGAAATTAGTGGATTTCAAACTAACGTTCGTGGTCGACGGCTACGTGCGCAAGAGCATGGTATTGTGAATATACCATAGGGTTCGAGAGCTGTCGCATCAGCATTAGGGTTCGAGCGGGAGAGTTCATAGCTACAGGCTAGTTATTTATCATCCACCACCATCATCGACAAGTGCTCGCTGAGAAGATCAGGCCACCCCATATAAAGTTATCATTATCAAAAAAATCAGGCTCATTAAGAAACAAATTCACCTATTGCTCAAGTAGCTTTGCATGAGCTCGTCTAATGGGGCCAATTCTAATCTCATTGGACTGATACTTCTTAGAAGCAGTTGGAACATCTTCAGTAGTAATTAGGGCAGGTGTAAGTATAGGGATGTCCTCATAAAAAAGAGTCAAAAAGATAAAAATAAAAATATAAAGATACATAGTCTCCCAATATAAAGAGAGTATCAAGCTTGTAAGCAAAAAGAGAGAAATTGTGGTCTCTCCTTGCGTTGGCACCACACCGAGCTTAGTCTACGTTAGGAAATTGTGTGCTCATTTTCTAGGTCGTTGATGTAACTACCTCGGTGAATTACGCTCCTAGTTACAAGCCTGGATGAGCGGAAATGGTTGAAATAGTACGGTGGGGCCGAAATGCCACTCACAGGTAGACCTTTCGGCCGTCCCAACCATTTCCAAACATCGGGACAAGAACGGGCGGCGTAATCGGCAGGCGAAGGGATCAACTACATACACAAATGAGTATGTATTCAGGCCACCATACAACAGTACATCAGAGCCATTCCATCTAAAAGAAATAGAAATATTGCAACGCCATACGGCAAGATCCAAATATCCTAGATAGATATAATAGTTTAGGATATCCATCATACATCAAACATCAGAGTATCAGGCGGAAGCGGCAAACAAGATCCGAGTACGGATAAGAAGCAAATCGGCATAAGATGCCCCATAAATAAACACATCCCGCCCACAGATCTCACGGATCCCCGTTCCCGGAATCTCTACACCGAATGATCGTTGCGCACATCGTCCGTCTCCTCCACCCAGTATCCATCTCGAGAGTGTACCTGTTCATCTGAATCAAATAATTTATCGTGTGAGACCCTAGGGGTACTCAGCAAGTCTTTATGCCTCTAAAGGGGACACAACCTGGGGTGACGCAATTGCAGCAAAAGATAATACCTAGCAATTCTATAGATACTCGCTAACCATCCGCCTAACCAAAGATAGACGGATATCCGTGAATTAATGACAACAGTTATAACAGTATTATTAACAGATCCATCCTCCTCCTCGCTTACCAACGAGGAAGCGGACAAACAACCCCCCAACCGTTGGCAGTTTTATTAACCATTCCATGAGTGTTGCACTATTTACTAGTCAGTTACTTAGTCAAATTAAAAGCGGTACTTTAGTTATGCTTGTCTATGATCGAGAAACTGTGCTCCAAGTCGTCCATAACCGCGGACACGGCTTTCAGAAAGTTTAACCCTGCAGGGGTGCACAAATAGCAACACACACTCGATCAACCTCGGAAAAACCAAATCAAAACCCAACGAGGCCTTCACGACAAAGCAATCACAAGATTCAGAAATATTTCAGGGGGCCACCCCATTGAGTACACCCGCAACGAAGTTAGCCGATTCCGAGACGGACTCAAGGTTTGCGCCAGTGGCTGTAAACGATTGGGAACCCGAAAATGTGACTGGGCTTGTCGATACCGCGAAAACACTCCGCTGACCTAAACAGTACAGGTGCAGTACCTCGCACAATTTTAAATAAAGCAGTAAAGCATGGCATAAGTACAGGATAGTAAATAAAACCTCAAACTAGTTTGTGGCCCCAAGAAATAAGAATGAATCAAGCTCTGGCTCAGGGGGGTCCCATAATCCTCCCGGATGTGGATAGCGCGAATATTCAAGGAACAGGAATCAAGTACTCGGGGTCCTACGGGACACAAGTGAGCATGAAAAACCAAATAGCAAATATTGCTCACCGGTGCCACTTTCATTAGTTGTCCCATACTACTCAGGTTAAGTTGTTTAGGTACCTCGTTATCCATCAGACACTCACATACCCTACATATGCTGTTCTACGACTCGCATGGCTCAAACAACTCCTGTAGTAATGGCTCATGGGATGGAGGACCAAGCTTTGGTGGGGTTTAAAAGTAAAGGCTATGCAGTACTTGGGATTCAGTTTAATGCAATCGCGACCCAATGATGCAAGAATAAGATAGAGGCAATAGGTACTATATGTATGCAAGCATGTGGTAGTGCTTGCCTGGCAGCTCAGTTGAAGCGAGAGAAGGATCTGGGTAGTGCTCCTGGGTTTCTTGATATATCCCCTGCTCAGCGTCTATTCGAAGAAGAACCAAACAAACAAGGGCCAACATAAATAAAGTACACAAGCATATGAATAAAATGCGACAAGCAAACAATCATGCCGTGATGTATGATGCACAATTTGCATGGCAGTAAAGTAACATGGCATGGGTGAGGTGTGGAACACAAGAATAAATCATTTTATTGAGTTTTGGTCACATTTTAGCCTCATATAAGTTGCTGTATGCTTTATATTTATATGATGCATGCTGCAAGACAGAACATGGAATGCATAAACAGAAAGGTCTCGTCGAGCTAATCATTTTAGACATATTATTTGTCAAATTTGGAGTTATAGAACAAAAGTTATTAATTAATTAAGGAAAAGGGCATTTTATTGTAATTTTAATCAAATTGAAATTTAAAGTGTTTAAAATATATTTTGGGGGGCATTTTTGGATTCCTCACATTTTTCTGATTTGAAAACATATATTATTTGTATTAAATGGATTTACAAATTAAAAGTTATTAAAAACAGAATTAAATTTATATTAAAACATTTTCAGAAATTGTTTTATTAAAACAGAATTACAGAGAGACTTTTTGTACCCAGGTTGTTCTAGCCCGAGTCACTGACGAGTGGGCCAGGCGCTGACTCAGCATCAGGTTGGTCGATGTGGTCCACGCGGGGCTTTTCTCACCGAGGGGAAACCCAGCCACAGAGGATGACTGGTGGGCCTCCGGGCGGCGGGGCCACAGCGCGCGCGCGGCCCAGCGAGGTGGCGACACGTAGGCGAGCCTGAGGCTGCGGGTTCAGAAATAGGAAAAGTGGGGTGCCTTTTTGTAAAACGACATGGACGGTCGTCTGACGGAACTCGATTGATCACGCGAAATTGGCTAGCTGATCCCGATCTTAGGATGGATAAGGCGAACAGATGGTTAGGAATTTGAAGATGTGGACAAAATGAAAGTTGTAGGTAGGATCAAGATCTACAAGTTTTATGTTTAACGTTTTTGGAAAAAAACCACTAGAACATGCAGATAGGGAGACGTTTTGAAGGCAGGAAAACACCGAACGTTAACTGACGGCTGAGTTCAGTTTTTGAACAGATTACATACGTTTTTCTTCAAAATTTGAGAGATGATTCCGAGAGATATAATTGATGGATTCGAGTACCGCGAGTTGCTATGGCAAGCTAGATGTGCCCTCTACGCATTCAGGTGCTCAGCGGTGTTAGAGTTGGACCGAGGAGGCAGGGGCGTCTATGGGAACAACGGTCGGCGATCACGCGTGCGCTGCTGCTGCTGCTATGCCTGTGCGGTGATGGCGGGCAGCCTGTTTGTGCTGATGTGCGCGGCTGCTGCTTCTGATCGCGGCGAGGCGGCTACAACGAGCGAGGTGGCGGACGAGGAAGGAGGAGGAAGGAGGAAGAGACTCACCGAGGGGGTGCGGGACGGGCGCGACCAGAGACGAGTTGGGCGAGGCAGGCCATGGCGGTCCGAGCGCGGCATGCGAGAGGAAGAATCCCACGACAGCGAGCGACGGGGCACCACGTACGCGCGGGCCTTCTCCTCCTCTTCCGCAGAAACGAATTGGCGCTCGGGATGATGGCGGCAAGGCGACGCGCTCCCCACTTTCCGGTGTCCACAGCAGCCCAGCGACGGGAAGAACGAAAAGTACAGGAGCTTCTCTTGGTGGAAGGTGGAGAAAGAGATGAATGCAGGAAGGAGAGAGGATGGCGGCGGAAGGAAGGGAGGAAGGTTAGGGTTCCACCAAGGCAGCCTCGGCTGGGGATAAGAAGGAGGGAGTGGTTGGCTCGGTGGGTGCGGTGACGTCTGCAGAGGAGCACGCCTCTCGCGTGCTCTCTGTCAAGGAAGGAGACAAACAGGAGCTCCCCTTCGATCGCTGTAGATGGGTCAGGTTGCAGTTGAGCTCCGGCTGGCCAAGGAAGAAAGGTGGGCTACAATAGGAATGTCCTCTCTCTCTTTCTATTATTCCCAGGTTTTTTTTTATTTAGTTGTTTGTTTGAACTTGGTTCAATTTCAAATAACCTTTCTTTTGAATTCTTTTCAGATATTTTAACTAGAGGATTTTAGCACTTAAATGGAGAAAAGGGGGAGTAGAAGAATAGAAAGGATATGTCCATGAACCAATTTGGACATGATACAAGAATAAAGAGATTTTGGCAAACAAAATAGGGATGAGGTTAATCAAAACATTTATAATTTTAAAATAATGGTGCTCCCCATTAAACAAGAAGGGGCCCCCTTTGTAGAACCCAAAGAGGGATGGAGAAGATTAAGTTGAATTGGTTTGGATTTTTAAAACCTAGCTCCAAAGATTTGAATAAACAACACCAAAGAGAAATAGAAGAAGGGGGTCTCCTAATGAATGGACCATGCAAAAACATTAGACATGTGCATGGGAGCATGTGGAGATAGAATTAGATCCATTCCAATCCACATGAGCTAGAGGTAAAACCAAATAAGTTGCAATGCTCATATATGGTGGAATGGTGGAATGATGGGGTGATGACAAGAAAGGTGGTGGAGTTGAATAAAAGATATGCCCCCAACTCAACTTGGGCATTTAAACAATATATCAAGAACCAAATACAATATCAAGAGGCAAATACAATTAACAATGCATAGGAGAGAAGAACCAAACCAAAAAGGTTTTATATGATGCTCAAATGCAAGGTGGCATGATGACATGAGCATGATATAATGATAATGCAAGAATTATATATATGAAGTAGCCATTATATAGACTAGGCTAGTAGCATTGCAATTGTTAGACAATTGGGATGCTACAACTCTCCCCCACTAAACAAGAATCTCGCCCCGAGATTCCTAGGAAAAAGAAAACAACACAAGGAGTGGCGGGTGTTCGAACGAAGGTGACCCTCACGTTCCCAAGTTGATGAACAACGGAATGGTGCGACCACTACACCTTGCAAAACTTGCTAGACTTGTTGCGGGTCTTGCGTTTTGCTTGAGAAACAACGGGTTAGAAGAGTTGAAGGATTGTCGTGAGACAAGAAGGATAGGATGGACATAGCTCCGGGTTTTCCCAAGAATCATGATAAAAGAATAGAACCACTTGTGAAAGAAAAGGGGAAGATGATGTATCATGGATAAAGAAAGACACACCATTAAGATTAAAGATTTACCGATACGAGAGAGGATGAATCTTTGTCTCGCCGGAAGAAAGGAGCTAGATTGGAGAGGTTTTGAACCACTATGACAATAGCATCGTATCTTCCCTCGGATTTGAGAAATGAAGTTCGGAAACAATATTGCCTTCAAACAATAGAGTCCCTTGATAACAACAGAAAGATTTAGTTAGACATCGTCGGATTAGATTCTTGTTGCGCCGGTAAGAACCAAGGATCACGCAATTTAGGTGCGCGGATATACTTCCAGAGATGGATGTGAAGCCAGATCATGGTGGAATCCCAAGAAGCAAAGAATATGGAGGGTCTGGAGTTTATCGTAGAGATACTTATTGCTTTCTTTAGCCTTGAGGCTAACGCAATAGATTTGCGGCTGATGGCATCAACCATAATTGGCTTTACCACAGAAAAATATTTGATGAAACAAAGAGAGAGATAGTTTCCTTTAATCTTGTTTGGGGATATCGAGCATCGGTAGAAAGACGAGGATAGAAAAAGATTTGCGTTTGTTTCCACCAGATAATTGAGGATTTTGCTCCATGTAGAAAGGGTGAGATCACCAACAAGAGATTATTGATTACTTTCTTCGAGAGAGCACTCCGGAAAAACAAGGACGAAAGTAAAAGTATCAAGGGATAAAGGCCACTTCTAACTTCCGTGGAATGAGTGAAATCACATTAATTCACCAATTCAATGTACAAGAGCGAATGATAAGAGTAGTGGTATGGTAGCTACTCCATCCCGCACTCAAAGCATTACTCCGCACATGAATAAGAAAATCATGCAACCCAACTACCGAAACAGACTGAAGGTGTTGGCAAAAACTCATAGATATCCGTTAGAAAACAAGGATAGATGCAAACGATTCGCCGGATTCATAGATAGCTAAAGATGATGATGTTGTCGTCATGTCGGAAGTACCAAGCCACCGGAAAGATATAAAGGAAGATCACGGAGACAACTGCAAAATTTCACAGATATAGAAAAAGATAGCACCACTTGAACCGAAGGAATACAAGATCTGGAAGGTCTTCCTGGCCTCCGGTGGATTGAGCATTGATGATAGAATGAGAGGGTTTCAAGAGATTACTTAACGAGATTGAGGTGAAAGAACTCCATGTTCTTCTTGAAATGATTGAGAGAGATTTAGCAGCCTTGAGGAAATCTTCAGCGGAACGACGATGATAACTTGCCAACAAGGAACAACTCCGGATTGGTTGAAGATGGAGGATGGAATTAACAATGGACTTGCTGATTCCAGAGTTGAAGTAATGTATTTAGCATAAGGACGTGGTCGAGATGTGTGACTTCAAAAAGTCAGAATTCTCACTTTGAGACTTTGCACACAGTCAGTGCTCACGAAGCTTGAGAGAAAGAGACACAGATGATCTTCCATGTCCTTCCATAGATATCGAACAGGCAAGCATATTATCAACATATACCACCATGGATTAACAAGATATTCCCAGAATACCAAGTTCAAGAGGCGGGAGAATGAACAAATGCTCGAAACACTTTCTAAGCTCAACGCTCTTAGAAAGATCAATATTAAGAGCACGGATTCGTGTTGAAGAAGATGCACTGGAAGAATAGATTAACTGGTCCTTCGGAAGAAAAAGAGATGTCACCTGGTTCACATTGTCGATCGGATCACCGGTTACAAAGATAAAGAGATCTTGGATAAGAACCGATGATAGCTCATACCTTAAGCAAAACTATCAGAGACGAAAAGATGCAATTCCCTCGTATCCAGGAGAATTGTGCAGATATGGGGTTCAAAAGGATGTGCAGCATGATGGACAGATGATAGACCGCCGTAGTGCCTTGAGAACTCCGGATTGCCAAAGATGCTTGAATATGCATAGATATGATCACGGTGTACTCAAAATCACAGGAGATAACCGTCACCATTTGGAGGATAGAGTTGATAGCATTTTCCCATATTCCACTCCGTCATTCAGATCGATATGACACTTATCATGAGTGGAATATAGCTAGACCGAGAACCAAATTACAATCACCAACATCGGATCGACACATGTTATGTAATTAGCCCAAGAGAATTTGAAGATGAAGTAAAACTTCAGGATTAAGCGCCGGTGACAAAAGAATGAGTTAGCATGGACATGCTGATAAAAGGGAGATAGATAATGTTTCACACACGACTGAAAAGGAGTGTGGAAGCACAGATGTATCAAAGAAAAATTTTCCACATTTTTCGGCATTAAAATACCAATAGATGCGCAAAAACACTTATCAGGTAGCGATTAGCAACTGATGGTTTCACAGAATGTGGAGTTGCTAGAAGGAAGGACACCCTTAATAAGATGGCACCGGTTAACAAGGAGTCAGATAGATCGCGCCGGTTCTCAAAAGCCTGTCAGTATGGAATGTACCAACAGTTGATAACCAAAGGCAGATTGTGATAACAACTTGGATGCAATAGATAGACAAGGAATTACACACACACACACACACACACACACACTTCCTATGGTACTACGGAAACCCAGAACACGTGAATCCTAGTTTGAATTTTAAGAAGAGGATTGAAAACGTTACACTTCCTTACCAGAAAAGGGTGGGTGATTGGGTAAGAAGAAAAGTGGAAGCAGTCCTACTCTCGCGTTTTGTTTTTCCCTAGTATACATAGCTACCAAAATATTTGCTAGACTGACAACGACCATTTGGCTGAGACCCTGAAGGGCGGGATGGCTCTGATACCAATTGTAACTACCTCGGTGAATTACGCTCCTAGTTACAAGCCTGGATGAGCGGAAATGGTTGAAGTAGTACGGTGGGGCCGAAATGCCACTCACAGGTAGACCTTTCGGCCGTCCCAACCATTTCCAAACATCGGGACAAGAACGGGCGGCATAATCGGCAGGCGAAGGGATCAACTACATACACAAATGAGTATGTATTCAGGCCACCATACAACAGTACATCAGAGCCATTCCATCTAAAAGAAATAGAAATATTGCAACGCCATACGGCAAGATCCAAATATCCTAGATAGATATAATAGTTTAGGATATCTCCTCATACATCAAACATCAGAGTATCAGGCGGAAGCGGCAAACAAGATCTGAGTACGGATAAGAAGCAAATCGGCATAAGATGCCCCATAAATAAACACATCCCGCCCACAGATCTCACGGATCCCCGTTCCCGGAATCTCTACACCGAATGATCGTTGCCCACATCGTCCGTCTCCTCCACCCAGTATCCATCTCGAGAGTGTACCTATTCATCTGAATCAAATAATTTATCGTGTGAGACCCTAGGGGTACTCAGCAAGTCTTTATGCCTCTAAAGGGGACACAACCTGGGGTGACGCAATTGCAGCAAAAGATAATACCTAGCAATTCTATAGATACTCGCTAACCATCCGCCTAACCAAAGATAGACGGATGTCCGTGAATTAATGACAACAGTTATAACAGTATTATTAACAGATCCATCATCCTCCTCGCTTACCAACGAGGAAGCGGACGAACAACCCCCCAACCGTTGGCAGTTCTATTAACCATTCCATGAGTGTTGCACTATTTACTAGTCAGTTACTTAGTCAAATTAAAAGCGGTACTTTA
This sequence comes from Avena sativa, assembly GCA_916181665.1. Taxonomy (NCBI): domain Eukaryota; kingdom Viridiplantae; phylum Streptophyta; class Magnoliopsida; order Poales; family Poaceae; genus Avena; species Avena sativa. The sequence continues at coordinate 145,962,060 of OV702280.1, forward strand.
GTTATGCTTGTCTATGATCGAGAAACTGTGCTCCAAGTAGTCCATAACCGCGGACACGGCTTTCAGAAAGTTTAACCCTGCAGGGGTGCACAAATAGCAACACACACTCGATCAACCTCGGAAAAACCAAATCAAAACCCAAAGAGGCCTTCACGACAAAGCAATCACAAGATTCAGAAATATTTCAGGGGGGCACCCCATTGAGTACACCTGCAACGAAGTTAGCCGACTCCGAGACGGACTCAAGGTTTGCGCCAGTGGCTGTAAACGACTGGGAACCCGAAAATGTGACTGGGCTTGTCGATACCGCGAAAACACTCCGCTGACCTAAACAGTACAGGTGCAGTACCTCGCACAATTTTAAATAAAGCAGTAAAGCATGGCATAAGTACAGGATAGTAAATAAAACCTCAAACTAGTTTGTGGCCCCAAGAAATAAGAATGAATCAAGCTCTGGCTCAGGGGGGTCCCATAATCCTCCCGGATGTGGATAGCGCGAATATTCAAGGAACAGGAATCAAGTACTCGGGGTCCTACGGGACACAAGTGAGCATGAAAAACCAAATAGCAGATATTGCTCATCGGTGCCACTTTCATTAGTTGTCCCATACTACTCAGGTTAAGTTGTTTAGGTACCTCGTTATCCATCAGACACTCACATACCCTACACATGCTGTTCTACGACTCGCATGGCTCAAACAACTCCTGTAGTAATGGCTCATGGGATGGAGGACCAAGCTTTGGTGGGGTTTAAAAGTAAAGGCTATGGACCAAGCTCCTGTATTTTTAGTGGGGCAGTCGAACGGGCCGAATGACCCGAACGACCACCCTCAGAATCGGCCCTATGCAAGTTTTAGCGAAACCCGCCAAACCCGCATAGAAACGATTCAAAGGTGCCCACCAGGCACTTTCGTGCGGGTGGAAAATGAAGTAATAACATTACACAACAGTCCTTGATGGGACCCACAGAACAGATATATACAACAGCGACTCAAAGAGTCAAGAATACAGATATAATGTACAAAGATCCAAATCACCTTGAAAACGATAGAGTGTCCCGCTACGGACAAGATGCAAATGGGGCTAAGAGCCCTGAAGAATAACCAATGGCGTCCATAACCCTGCCCAGGCCAAGCCGGAAGGGTAACCCTGCTAACGACGTCGATCCCAAAACCTGCTTAAACAAAAAGGGGTGCCGACAAAGGGCAAAGGAAAAAGAGGAGCGTCAGTACTGAGGCCAGTACACGGCGAGGCTAGAATTCGGCGGTCCTCGCCTACATAGGTATGGTGGACTGAAGCGGCAGCGGCAGCATGCACTAAACCACCTATAGAGACTCGATACAACTGGCGGCTATCAGAGAGGGGTAGGGAAGACCTATTCGGATCCAACCTGATGCTATCATCAAACAAACCCATCCTGGCGTTTCCCCCTCGAGACCGACGAGGAAGTCAACCGAGGAACTCACACGGTTGGCAGTTTTACTTATTCAGTTATAGTTGCGGCACTTTACTAGTCAGGTTTAGACAATCATCCTGATAAAGTAAGCAGTGGGTACTTTTAGTTAACCATTCCGTTATAGTTGCAACACTTACTAGTCAGATACAATTAGCATGAGATAACCCAAGACCCAGCAGTTGTTGGTACTTTTATTTAGCCATTCCGTTGTAGTGAAGCTGATTACTAGTCATATCGGATACAAGTCAATTTATAACAGTAAACTTTAGTTATAGTTGTCTATGATCAAGCACTGTGCTCCAAGTCGTCCATAACCGCGGACACGGCTTCTCGAAAAGATTTAACCCTGCAGGGGTGCACCAAAGTATCCACAGGCACTTCGACCCTTTTTGCCAGATCAGTTAACATACACCCATCGGTATGTCGGCGGGGCCTAAGTGACGACGTTCCCAGACCCAAAGCAAGTACATGGGGGCCACCCCACCAAGTCGACACCCGCAACGAAGTCGGCCGGTCTCCGAGACGGACTTAGGGTTTGCGTCAGTGGCTGTAAACGACAACAAATCCCCAAACGGGGACTGTCGATACCGCGAAAACACTCCGCTTCCTAAACAGTACAGTGTGCTCCTCGCACAAACGTAATTAAAGCAGTAAAGCATGGCATAAGTACAAGATCGTAAATAAAACCTCAAAATAGTTTGTGGCCCCCAGTACAATACTTTGAAATCAGGTAATAATCAATGGGGGCCCCATATCTCCCCACCTGTGGTTAGCGCGCTCGATCTCGGAACAGGTGTCAAGAACTCGGGGTCCTACGGGACACAAGTGGGCGGTCGGAAACCAAATCTTACCTATCACCCACCGATGCCTCTGCTTAATTCAATTTTAGTTGTTAAACAGTAATTAAAGTGAACGATAAGTAAAGCCATGATCATCTCCAACATCAACATGCGGCAATTCTCCAACAATTGTGGTAAAGGGCGACACGCAAAAACACTTGAGCAAGCGACTACGACACGCGGTCCAACTATCTACCAAACAACAGGTAACAGGATGTGTCCAAGGCTATATATGGCTGCAAGGGATATCACGGGTACGATAACTAGAGCATCGCAACACAGATAGCAATAGATCAACAGGAGGGAATAATACTATAAAAGTAAGATAGGTAGAAAGAGGGAGATGCTCGCCTGAAAACATTGTCGAAGGGTTCAACCGAAGATCGGGGCGAAGCTCACATCAACTCATCGGCCTTATCCGCGAAGAAGCAAAACGCTAGAATAAACACCGGATGCAATATTTAATACAACGACAGAAGATCGGGCATGATGCAGGTATGATGCATGACATGGCAAGGTGCGATGCAATTACTTCATATTAAGCGGAACCGGGGTCCCGACAATATTCAAGTGGTTCGAGTTATTTAGAACCCCCGCAATTTAAATGTTGTTTTAGCATGACAAAAGATAGTACTGGTTCACTACACAAGTTTAAATGAGGCCAATATGAGACTAGATTTTCCCGCATATGGACCCCATACTTAACTATTAGGTGAATCGGCATAAGGCCCCCAAACCACACAAATATGCATGCAAGTATGACAAGTTGATATGCAACAATTTGATATTTCATTTATAAAAATAGGGCTCGAGAAAAGGGGTCACACATTAGGGTCTCGACGAACTTGGGGTTCCAGGGTTCGGGTCGGTCTCAGGGTTCGGATCCGGTGTCCAGGGTCCGACGGAAACGTTCTCGGATAACTGAGGTAGGTCTTGGCGTTCCGCGAGGAAGGGCTTTGTGGTTCTGACTTCACTTGTCGGTGCCGGACTCGGTTGCGGTAGATCTGGGCCATGTTGAAGTTCTTGCCGGAGGTTCGTCGAGGGTCAACGGTTCGGTACGGTCTTCATGTGGTAGATCTTGTCGAGTTCACTGCAACGGCCTTGTGGTTCCGATGACGACCTTGGCGGTTATCTAGAGGCACCATGTACACCCCTCGAGCCCATCGGCATTGAGCCGGTCTTGTCGTTGAGCATCCTTGTACGAAGGTCTGGGTGTTCCGGTTCCATGGACGATGGAGATCTTGTCGGGTCTGTGAAGGAGGCCTTGACGTTCCATGTCGGAGTTCTTGTTGTCCATCAGTATTTTTCAGTGGCGAGGATCTTGTACACTTGTTGGATCTATTCTTCGGGAGTCGTGACCACCACAACATCATTCATCGCCTCCAAACATCATCTCCACTCCACCCCACACTACTCAACCACAGATCGATCCTGGAGCTGTTACTGGAACTGAGGGAGCAGGCCGGGGTTGCGGCTAACGGGGCACGCGTGGTACTGGAGAAGGGCGGTCCTGGCGGCGTCCAGCGACGTAGGGGCGGTTGCGGGGCCGACGCGGACGGGCGCCTAGGGTTGGCGAGCGGAGGTTGCGGGCGGCGGAGGCCGGAGGACGCGCCGGAGAGGGGCCGCGGCCGGCAGAGTTTGCAGAGGCGGCAGGCGGACGGGCTCGGCCGGGGACGCTTGCGGGGGAGGGCGAGCCGGGGCGGTGAGGGGCTGCACGCGAGGAGGCGCGGGTCTGGGGGGAGGAGGCGGCCGCGGCTGGGCGCGCCGGGTGGAGGAGAGGCCGCGGCCGGCTGGGAGCGGCTGCGCGGCGGCGCGGGACCTGGGCGGCGCGGCGAGCAGAGCCCGGCGGGGAGGAGGAACCGAGTCGGGCGGCGGCGGTTGCCAGAGGGGGGCGGAGGAGGTGGAGAGGGTCGGCGGCGATGGGGCGGCGGGGTCGGCGGCGAGGTGAGCGACGAGCGGCGGCGGAGCGAGGTGGAGGAGCAGCGGGGCGCGCGCGGTGGCGGAGCGAGGTTGCAGGGGAAGGGCACGGCGGCGCGGGCGGCCGGAGGGAGCGGTGGGGCGATGACGCGCGGGCGGGCGCCTGGGGAGGAGAGGCGGTCAGGAAGCGGCGGCGGGTTGGGGTGGAGAAGGGAGGGGGCCAGCGAGGTGGGGGAGAGGGGAGCCTGGCGCGGCGGCGGGAGGAGGGCCGCGTCGGGTGGAGGAGAAGAACCAGGGAGAGGGAGAGGAGCGAGCGGTGCGGGCTGGTGGGGGAGGGGGTCCCGCGGTCAGGGGGCCAGGGTGAGGTGGAGGCAAGGGCTGGGTAGATAGGTTGGTAGTTTTAGGAATTGTTGGGGTGGACCGTTTAAAATTCTGGGGGTGGTCGTTCGGGTCATTCGGTCCGTTCGACTGCCCCACTAAAAATACTTTGATATTTTATTTGTCTTAAACACGGCTTCTGCAAACCAATAGCAGACAAACAAAATAATCCGGAGACCCGGGGTTTGCGTTTGAATAAAGAGGGGCGTTTGGAAAACAAATAGGGCTTTGCGAAAATAGTTTTAGACAAACAACATATGATGATGACGATGCAATGCACAAAAACGACGCGATTTTCTAGTAGTGGTTTTGCGGGATGCAACAATTCGACACCACTAACAATGGATCTCGCCCTCGAGATCCGCCTCATGGTACCGGAAGGAAGGTCGGCGATCTGCGTCTTCTCGCTTCGTGTAGATCCTCGCGACACCACTAACAAGAGGTCGTTGTCCCTGATCGTCGAGAGAGCACTCCGGATAAACAACGGACGAAGTCAAAGGCAAGGCCACCTCTAACTTTCATGGAAGGAGTAAGAATTGCATCGATCCACCAGTCAATATACAAAGCGAATGATAAGAGTAGTGGTATGGTCGCGACTCCATCCCGCACTCAAAGCATTACTCTGTACACGAATAGATAGATTATGCAACCAACCCTCAGGATTCAGACTGAAGATCTCGACAATCGAGGTACGAAAACAAAGGAGTAATGCAGACTCTGCATCAGATCTGGCGTAGATGATGTCGTCGCGTCGGAAAACACCGGAAGGCACAAACAAGGAACAAGGAATGGTGACACCGTAGACGGATTCATCAGGCAGCTTGAACACCAGATGTAGCAACACCGTTATCAAAGGGGGAAGCGAAACCCTGAAGATACGACGGAACCCAACCACGAGAAATCCTGGACTCGAAGAAAGGGAAGAGAGCAGATTCAAAACACGCAGAGGTGAGAGGAGAGCAGCAGAGGGGTAAGGAGTAAAATCAGACCTAACCAGAACTATCCAACCGATTTTGCAAAAATAGTTTTGACACTCTACTTCGGCCGTTAGCTAGGTTATCCTACAGGCTGGACTTGTGGGGTATCGCAACTGCTGAGCTCTGATACCACTCTGTAACACCCTCAGAATCGGCCCTATGCAAGTTTTAGCGAAACCCGCCAAACCCGCATAGAAACGATTCAAAGGTGCCCACCAGGCACTTTCGTGCGGGTGGAAAACGAAGTAATAACATTACACAACAGTCCTCGATGGGACCCACAGAACAGATATATACAATAGCGACTCAAAGAGTCAAGAATACAGATATAATGTACAAAGATCCAAATCACCTTGAAAACGATAGAGTGTCCCGCTACGGACAAGATGCAAATGGGGCTAAGAGCCCTGAAGAATAACCAATGGCGTCCATAACCCTGCCCAGGCCAAGCCGGAAGGGTAACCCTGCTAACGACGTCGATCCCAAAACCTGCTTAAAAAAAAAGGGGTGCCGACAAAGGGCAAAGGAAAAAGAGGAGCGTCAGTACTGAGGCCAGTACACGGCGAGGCTAGAATTCGGTGGTCCTCGCCTACATAGGTATGGTGGACTGAAGCGGCAGCGGCAGCATGCACTAAACCACCTATAGAGACTCGATACAACTGGCGGCTATCAGAGAGGGGTAGGGAAGACCTATTCGGATCCAACCTGATGCTATCATCAAACAAACCCATCCTGGTGTTTCCCCCTCGAGACCGACGAGGAAGTCAACCGAGGAACTCACACGGTTGGCAGTTTTACTTATTCAGTTATAGTTGCGGCACTTTACTAGTCAGGTTTAGACAATCATCCTGATAAAGTAAGCAGTGGGTACTTTTAGTTAACCATTCCGTTATAGTTGCAACACTTACTAGTCAGATACAATTAGCATGAGATAACCCAAGACCCAGCAGTTGTTGGTACTTTTATTTAGCCATTCCGTTGTAGTGAAGCTGATTACTAGTCATATCGGATACAAGTCAATTTATAACAGTAAACTTTAGTTATAGTTGTCTATGATCAAGCACTGTGCTCCAAGTCGTCCATAACCGCGGACACGGCTTCTCGAAAAGATTTAACCCTGCAGGGGTGCACCAAAGTATCCACAGGCACTTCGACCCTTTTTGCCAGATCAGTTAACATACACCCATCGGTATGTCGGCGGGGCCTAAGTCACGACGTTCCCAGACCCAAAGCAAGTACATGGGGGCCACCCCACCAAGTCGACACCCGCAACGAAGTCGGCCGGTCTCCGAGACGGATTAGGGTTTGCGTCAGTGGATGTAAACGACAGCAAATCCCCAAACGGGGACTGTCGATACCGCGAAAACACTCCGCTTCCTAAACAGTACAGTGTGCTCCTCGCACAAATGTAATTAAAGCAGTAAAGCATGGCATAAGTACAGGATCGTAAATAAAACCTCAAACTAGTTTGTGGCCCCCAGTACAATACTTTGAAATCAGGTAATAATCAATGGGGGCCCATATCTCCCCACCTGTGGTTAGCGCGCTCGATCTCGGAACAGGTGTCAAGGACTCGGGGTCCTACGGGACACAAGTGGGCGGTCGGAAACCAAATCTTACCTATCACCCACCGATGCCTCTGCTTAATTCAATTTTAGTTGTTAAACAGTAATTAAAGTGAACGATAAGTAAAGCCATGATCATCTCCAACATCAACATGCGGCAATTCTCCAACAATTGTGGTAAAGGGCGACACGCAAAAACACATGAGCAAGCGACTACGACACGCGGTCCAACTATCTACCAAACAACAGGTAATAGGATGTGTCCAAGGCTATATATGGCTGCAAGGGATATCATGGGTACGATAACTAGAGCATCGCAACACAGATAGCAATAGATCAACAGGAGGGAATAATACTATAAAAGTAAGATAGGTAGAAAGAGGGAGATGCTCGCCTGAAAACATTGTCGAAGGGTTCAACCGAAGATCGGGGCGAAGCTCACATCAACTCATCGGCCTTATCCGCGAAGAAGCAAAACGCTAGAATAAACACCGGATGCAATATTTAATACAACGACAGAAGATCGGGCATGATGCAGGTATGATGCATGACATGGCAAGGTGCGATGCAATTACTTCATATTAAGCGGAACCGGGGTCCCGACAATATTCAAGTGGTTCGAGTTATTTAGAACCCCCGCAATTTAAATGTTGTTTTAGCATGACAAAAGATAGTACTGGTTCGCTACACAAGTTTAAATAAGGCCAATATGAGACTAGATTTTCCCGCATATGGACCCCATATTTAACTATTAGGTGAATCGGCATAAGGCCCCCAAACCACACAAATATGCATGCAAGTATGACAAGTTGATATGCAACAATTTGATATTTCATTTATAAAAATAGGGCTCGAGAAAAGGGGTCACACATTAGGGTCTCGACGAACTTGGGGTTCCAGGGTTCGGGTCGGTCTCAGGGTTCGGATCCGGTGTCCAGGGTCCAACGGAAACATTCTCGGATAACTGAGGTAGGTCTTGGCGTTCCGCGAGGAAGGGCTTTGTGGTTCTGACTTCACTTGTCGGTGCCGGACTCGGTTGCGGTAGATCTGGGCCATGTTGAAGTTCTTGCCGGAGGTTCGTCGAGGGTCACCGGTTCGGTACGGTCTTCATGTGGTAGATCTTGTCGAGTTCACTACAACGGCCTTGTGGTTCCGATGACGACCTTGGCGGTTATCTAGAGGCACCATGTACACCCCTCGAGCCCATCGGCATTGAGCCGGTCTTGTCGTTGAGCATCCTTGTACGAAGGTCTGGGTGTTCCGGTTCCATGGACGATGGAGATCTTGTCGGGTCTATGAAGGAGGCCTTGACGTTCCATGTCGGAGTTCTTGTTGTCCATCAGTATTTTTCAGTGGCGAGGTTCTTGTACACTTGTTGGATCTATTCTTCGGGATTCGTGACCACCACAACATCATTCATCGCCTCCAAACATCATCTCCACTCCACCCCACACTACTCAACCATAGATCGATCCTGGAGCTGTTACTGGAACTGAGGGAGCAGGCCGGGGTTGCGGCTAACGGGGCACGCGTGGTACTGGAGAAGGGCGGTCCTGGCGGCGTCCAGCGACGTAGGGGCGGTTGCGGGGCCGACGCGGACGGGCGCCTGGGGTTGGCGAGCGGAGGTTGCGGGCGGCGGAGGCCGGAGGACGCGCCGGAGAGGGGCCGCGGCCGGCAGAGCTTGCAGAGGCGGCAGGCGGACGGGCTCGGCCGGGGACGCTTGCGGGGGATGGCGAGCCGGGGCGGTGAGGGGCTGCACGCGAGGAGGCGCGGGTCTGGGGGGAGGAGGCGGCCGCGGCTGGGCGCGCCGGGTGGAGGAGAGGCCGCGGCCGGCTGGGAGCGGCTGCGCGGCGGCACGGGACCTGGGCGGCGCGGCGAGCAGAGCCCGGCGGGGAGGAGGAACCGAGTCAGGCGGCGGCGGTTGCCAGAGGGGGGCGGAGGAGGTGGAGAGGGTCCGCGGCGATGGGGCGGCGGGGTCGGCGGCGAGGTGAGCGGCGAGTGGCGGCGGAGCGAGGTGGAGGAGCAGCGGGGCGCGGGCGGCGGCGGAGCGAGGTTGCAGGGGAAGGGCACGGCGGCGCGGGCGGCCGGAGGGAGCGGTGGGGCGATGACGCGCGGGCGGGCGCCTGGGGAGGAGAGGCGGTCAGGAAGCGGCGGCGGGTTGGGGTGGAGAAGGGAGGGGGCCAGCGAGGTGGGGGAGAGGGGAGCCTGGCGCGGCGGTGGGAGGAGGGCCGCGTCGGGTGGAGGAGAAGAACCAGGGAGAGGGAGAGGAGCGAGCGGTGCGGGCTGGTGGGGGAGGGGGTCCCGCGGTCAGGGGGCCAGGGTGAGGTGGAGGCAAGGGCTGGGTAGATAGGTTGGTAGTTTTAGGAATTGTTGGGGTGGACCGTTTCAAATTCTGGGGGTGGTCGTTCGGGTCATTCGGCCCGTTCGACTGCCCCACTAAAAATACTTTGATATTTTATTTGTCTTAAACACGGCTTCTGCAAACCAATAGCAGACAAACAAAATAATCCGGAGACCCGGGGTTTGCGTTTGAATAAAGAGGGGCGTTTGGAAAACAAATAGGGCTTTGCGAAAATAGTTTTAGACAAACAACATATGATGATGACGATGCAATGCACAAAAACGACGCGATTTTCTAGTAGTGGTTTTGCGGGATGCCACAGTCGACATGGTCCACGCGGGGCTTTTCTCACCGAGGGGAAACGCAGCCACAGAGGATGACTGGTGGGCCTCCGGGCGGCGGGGCCACAGCGCGCGCGCGGCCCAGCGAGGTGGCGACACGTAGGCGAGCCTGGGGCTGCGGGTTCAAAAATAGGAAAAGTGGGGTGCCTTTTTGTAAAACGACATGGACGGTCGTCTGACGGAACTCGATTGATCACGCGAAATTGGCTAGCTGATCCCGATCTTAGGATGGATAAGGCGAATAGATGGTTAGGAATTTGAAAATGTGGACAAAATGAAAGTTGTAGGTAGGATCAAGATCTACAAGTTTTATGTTTAACTTTTTTCGAAAAAAACCACTAGAACATGCATATAGGGAGACGTTTTGAAGGCAGGAAAACACCGAACGTTAACTGACGGCTGAGTTCAGTTTTTGAACAGATTACATACGTTTTTCTTCAAAATTTGAGAGATGATTCCGAGAGATATAATTGATGGATTCGAGTACCGCGAGTTGCTATGGCGAGCTGGATGTGCCCTCTACGCATTCAGGTGCTCAGCGGCGTTAGAGTTGGACCGAGGAGGCAGGGGCGTCTATGGGAACAGCGGTCGGCGATCACGCGCGCGCTGCTGCTGCTATGCCTGTGCGGTGATGGCGGGCGGCCTGTTTGTGCTGATGTGTGCGGCTGCTGCTTCTGATCGCGGCGAGGCGGCTACAACGAGCGAGGTGGCGGACGAGGAAGGAGGAGGAAGGAGGAAGAGACTCACCGAGGGGGTGCGGGACGGGCGCGACCAGAGACGAGTTGGGCGAGGCAGGCCATGGCGGTCCGAGCGTGGCATGCGAGAGGAAGAATCCCACGACAGCGAGCGACGGGGCACCACGTACGCGCGGGCCTTCTCCTCCTCTTCCGCAGAAACGAATTGGCGCTCGGGATGATGGCGGCAAGGCGACGCGCTCCCCACTTTCCGGTGTCCACAGCAGCCCAGCGACGGGAAGAACGAAAAGTACAGGAGCTTCTCTTGGTGGAAGGTGGAGAAAGAGATGAATGCAGGAAGGAGAGAGGATGGCGGCAGAAGGAAGGGAGGAAGGTTAGGGTTTCACCAAGGCAGCCTCGGCTGGGGATAAGAAGGGGGGAGTGGTTGGCTCGGTGGGTGCGGTGACGTCTGCAGAGGAGCACGCCTCTCGCGTGCTCTCTGTCAAGGAAGGAAACAAACAGGAGCTCCCCTTCGATCGCTGTAGATGGGTCAGGTTGCAGTTGGGCTCCGGCTGGCCAAGGAAGAAAGGTGGGCTACAACAGGTATGTCCTCTCTCTCTTTCTATTATTCCCAGGTTTTGTTTTATTTAGTTGTTTGTTTGAACTTAGTTCAATTTCAAATAACCTTTCTTTTGAATTCTTTTCAGATATTTTAACTAGAGGATTTTAGCACTTAAATGGAGAAAAGGGGGAGTAGAAGAATAGAAAGGATATGTCCATGAACCAATTTGGACATGATACAAGAATAAAGAGATTTTGGCAAACAAAATAGGGATGAGGTTAATCAAAACATTTATAATTTTAAAATAATGGTGCTCCCCATTAAACAAGAAGGGGCCCCCTTTGTAGAACCCAAAGAGGGATGGAGAAGATTAAGTTGAATTGGTTTGGATTTTTAAAACCTAGCTCCAAAGATTTGAATAAACAACACCAAAGAGAAATAGAAGAAGGGGGTCTCCTAATGAATGGACCATGCAAAAACATTAGACATGTGCATGGGAGCATGTGGAGATAGAATTGGATCCATTCCAATCCACATGAACTAGAGGTAAAACCAAATAAGTTGCAATGCTCATATATGGTGGAATGGTGGAATGATGGGGTGATGACAAGAAAGGTGGTGGAGTTGAATAAAAGATATGCCCCCAACTCAACTTGGGCATTTAAACAATATATCAAGAACCAAATACAATATCAAGAGGCAAATACAATTAACAATGCATAGGAGAGAAGAACCAAACCAAAAAGGTTTTATATGATGCTCAAATGCAAGGTGGCATGATGACATGAGCATGATATAATGATAATGCAACAATTATATATATGAACTAGCCATTATATAGACTAGGCTAGTAGCATTGTAATTGTTAGACAATTGGGATGCTACAGTTGATATGGGGTAGCCCGATCTTCTCAGCAAGCACTTGTCGATGATGATGGTGGGTGGATGATAACTAGCCTGTAGTTATGAACTCTCCCACTCGAACACTGATGCCATGCAACAGCTCTCAAACCCTGTGGGATATTCATAACACCATGCTCTTGCGCACACAGCCGTCGACCATGAACGGTAGTTTGCAATCTACTAATTCCTAGTTGAACAACAGATCACACTAGATTGTAGTTGGCAAAATCAATCACAAGTAATTCTAGAGATTCTAGATAGAAACAACTCTAAAATATTTTAACATGGCCTGAACTAGATTGAAGTGGCGCCCCATCTATTTAAAGACTAAGGGGACAGCTAGGCTAAGAGTCCAAGACACATACAATTACAACTAAGATACATGACGACCCCACATAGGGTAGCCTCTTAGGCGCGCAGGCCAGTTTGTTGCGTGAAAGAATATGGACCTGTTTCTATGCCGCGACAGCCTGCCGTGGCAGGAAAACGTGCAGTTTCTCTACTGTGGCAGAGATCATGCCGTGTGTTGATCTCCTCCTTTGTAGCCCCTTGTGCTTCCTCCCTCTCCTCCCTCGCGCTTGCTTCATTGATCAACACGCCATGCTCCATTTTCTTTAGCTCCTCGCTCTGTCTTATGCCTTCTTTTCCCTTGTACCTGATCATACAATAATACAAATACTTAGGCAGTATAAAATTCTCATTAAATAAAACATCAGGTTCATTAAGAAACAGATCCTACATGAGCTCTTGTAATTGGTCCAATCCTTATCTCATTGGATTAATCTTTCTTTGTAGCAGCAGGAACATCATCAGTAGTAACTGGGGTAGGTGTATTTGTAGGGATGTCCTCATCATCTCCCCCCTTCAAAAGGCATCGACCTCGACTCTCCAAGGTCTTCTCCATCATATGGTGATAATTCAGCAACGTTGAAACTGTTGCTAGCTCCACCAAACTCAGCAATAGGTATATCAATCGAGTAGGCATTATCATTAATTTTTGCTAACACCTTGTCAGGACCAGCACCACGAGGCTTCAACTTAGATTGGCACAACAATGGAAATCTGTCCTTGCGCAGATGCACCCAGACCATGTCACCAGGCTTGAACAAAACTTCCTTCCTTCCTTGATTCCTTGCAGCAGCAATGTTCTTGCCTTTCTTTTCAATAGCCTCTCAAGTCTTCTCATGAATTTTCTTCACATATTTAGCATGTTTTGATGCCTCTATATCAATTCTCACATGTAACAGTAGAGGAAACAAATCCAGTGGCGTCAATGGCTTGAAACCATACACCACCTCAAAAGGACAAAGCTGAGTAGTCGAATGAACTGCCCTATTGTAAGAAAACTCAACATGTGGCAAACACTCTTCCCACTCTCTCAGATTCTTCTTTATCATACTCCTCAATTGCTGTGAAAATGTTCTATTCACCACCTCTATTTGACCATCTATCTGGGGATGACAAGTAGTACTAAATAGTAGCTTCATTCCCAGCTTCCCCCATAAGGTCTTCCAAAAGTAGCTCATAAACTTCACATCACGGTCAGAAACAATCGTCCTTGGTACTCCATGTAATCTCACGATGTCCCTAAAAAACAGGTTAGCAACATGCGACGCATCATCACTTTTTTGGCAGACAATAAATGAGCCATCTTTGAGAATCTAGCTACTACCACAAATATAGAATCATGCCCTCGCTGTGTTTTAGGTAGACCTAGCACAAAATCCATACTAATGTCTTCCAATGGTGAAGTAGGTGCGGAGAGAGGTGTATTCAAACAATGAGGCTTCAACTTAGATTTTGACTTGTGGCATGTAATGCAATGGCTCACAAATCTGTACACATCATGCCTCATCTTGGGCCAGTAAAAATGATCAGCAAGCATGAGCAATGTATTCTCACGCCCAAAGTGACCCATCAAACCACCAGCATGTGATTCCTGCACTAAGAACAAACGCAACAATGATTCTGGAATACATAGTTTGTTAGCTCTAAACAAATATCCGTCATGTATATGATACTTATCCCATGCATTACTAAGAGCACACAAATGATATGGTTTAGCAAAATCATGGTCAGTTGCATAAAGTGCACAAATACTCTCTAATCCAGGAATTTTAACATTAAGATTGGTTAATAGCATGTTTTTCCTAGACAAAGCATCAACAACTACATTTTCTTTTCCCTTCTTATACTTAATGATATATGGAAAAGATTCAATAAACTCAACCCATTTAGCTAATCTTCTATGCAAGTTTGATTGAGCTTTTAAATACTTCAATGCTTCATGATCAGAATATATGATAAATTATTTTGGCCAGAAATAATGTTGCCAAACTTCAAGAACTCTAACAAGTGCATACAATTATTTATCATAAATAGGATAGTTCAATCCAGCACCAGTAAGTTTCTCAGAAAAATATGCTATACGGCGATCCTCTTGCATCAAAACGCCACCAATACCTATACCACTAGCATCACATTCAACTTCAAATTGCTTTGAAAAATCAGGTAATGCAAGTAATAGTGTAGAAGTAAGCAAACGTTTCAATGTATCAAAAGCAATATCTTGGGTTGTTCCCCATACAAATGGCACACCTTTCTTAGTCAAATCATTCAATGGTGCAGCAATAGTGCTAAAATCTTTCACAAAGCGCCTATAGAAACCAGCTAATCCATGGAAACTACGCACTTGACTCACATTCATGGGAATAGGACAATTCTGAATTGATTCAATTTTAGATTGATCTACTTCTACCCCATGCTTAGATACAACATATCCTAAAAATATGACCTTATCTTTTGCAAATGTGCACTTCTTTAGATTAGCATACAATTTATTATCACGCAACACTTGCAAAACTTGTCGGATATGACTACAATGTTCATTTTCATTGTGGCTATAGATAAGAATATCATCAAAATAAACAACCACAAAACGACCAATAAATTCTCTCAAACCATGATTCATTGATCTCATGAATGTACTAGGTGCATTAGTAAGACCAAAAGGCATAACAAACGACTCATACAATCCAAATTTTGTTTTGACAGCAGTTTTTGTGAGATCCAAGCACATGAATTAATAGGATTGATAGGATACTCATACCAACAAGTTCCAACTTCTTTTCCGGAAGCTCATTCGAAAAGAACTCTAAGGTTAAGCGTGGTTGGCCTTGAGCAATTCTAGGATGGGTGACCGACCGGAAAGTGGGTACCGGGTGCGCATGGGTGAGGACAAAGTGCGCAGAAAAGACTAGTGTTAGTCTATGGGGCCAGTCTAGATATCCTATTAAGCTACCAGGAGTGACACCCCTGGGCCCAGTGGACGGGGTGTTACAAGTGGTATCAGAGCCAAGTTCTCATGGTTGAACTGGTGTGTGCGGGTCAGTGGCGGGACATGTGGAGCATGGCGCGTGTGGCCTAGAGTGGACACGTCATGGCACATGTGCCGACACTGGACACACAAACGCATGCCAAGAGGGAACGTTCCTGGGGTGTGCTTCATCAATGAGGGCATTGATCTTCTAAAGGGTGGATGTATGTGAGAACCAAGCACATGACTTAATAGGATTGATAGGATACTCATACCAACAAGATGCAACTTCTTTTTCGGAAGCTCATTCAAAAAGAACTCTAAGGTTAAGCATGCTTGGCCTAGAGCAAATCTAGGATAGGTGACCGACCAGAAAGTGGGTACCAGGTGTGCATGAGCGATGAAAAAGTGCGTAGAAAAGACTAGTGTTGGTCTGTGGGGCCAGTCTAGATATCCTATTAAGCTACCAGGAGTGACACCCCCCAGACCCAGTGGACGGGGGTGTTATAGTTTTCCACTCATCCCCTTCTTTCATCCTAATCTGATGATAACCACTACGCAAATCAATATTAGAGAAAATAGTAGCACCACTCAATTCATCTAGCATATCTTCTAAGCGTGGAATAGGATGACGATATCGAATAGTGATGTTATTAATAGCTCTACAATCTACACACATGCGCCATGTACCATCTTTCTTAGGAACTAAAATAACAGGAACAACACAAGGGCTAAGAGAAACACGAATGTACCCTTTATCCAGCAACGCCTGTACTTGTTTCTGTATCTCCTTTGTTTCATCGGTGCATGATTGGGCAATGTGGCGCCTGGGATCAGATCTGTTTGATGCTCTATGCCGCGCATGGGTGGAAGTCCAGCTGGCACAACTTCCGGAAACACATTGCCAAAGTCCTGCAAAACAGTAGAGATACCAAGAGAAATAGGGATCATGTCGTTAGAAACTAAAACCTCGCCCTTATACATGAGAACAAGTGGCATGGATGTAGGATCCTCTCGAAACTCTCTCATATCTTCCTAGGTGGCTAACATCAAAATATTAGGCACTGTCTCTTTTGGTTATATCACTCTTTGTAGGCTCTATTACATCATGTACAGCTACAACACTATCTCGCCTCTCAACAAATGTATCCTTCAAGTTCACTTCTATCTTTTTGCGAGAGTCAATCACAATCTGTTGTGGTGTCACTAGTTGCAGATTAATCTTCTTGCCATTAAACTCCAAGTGATAAGTATTAGCATGGCCATTGTGTTGCACATGGCGATCATACAGCCAAGGCTGACCCAATAATAGATGGCAAACAGTCATAGGAACCACATCAAAGTCAATAGAATCCTTGTATGGCCCTATTTAAAATTTACTCGTACCATATGGTTTACCTTCATCTCACCATTGTCACTCAACCATTGTATGTAGTATGGCTTGGGATGAGGTAAATAAGTCAAATTCAGCTTGGCACATAACTTCTTGCTTGCAAGATTCCTACAGCTACCTCCATCAATAATAACTTTGCAAGCTTTGTTAGGGCCAACGAGTGCTTTAGTTTGGAACAAATTGCAGCGCTGAGAATCAACAATGGGCTGCACACTAAGTATACGTGGAGAAACCACAATGGTAGGCACATGCTCAGGGAAAGAGTCCATACCTTCCTCGCTGTCATAACCAGTGCCATCAACATCATGAGGCTCAACTTCATCTCCACTCTCATACTCTCCTTGCTCATTGACAAACATCACTTTGCGGTTTGGAAAATCTCTCTTGTAGTGACCTCTACCTCCGCAAGTATGACACTCCACATCGCGAGTACGCGATGTTGACATGTTGGAACTCGAGCTAGTAGCAGGAGTAGTGGGATTCTTAGCATTGGAACCAAAATATGGTGTGGGAGCATGCTTGGCCGTCGAAGGTGAAAGATGGATAGCAGCCGCTACAGGTGGCGCCATAGGTGGCGGTGTGTCCCTAGAAAAATGACTATTGGAAGGAAAATGTGCACATGACTTTTCCTCTTCTGCCAGCTATGACTCGGCACCTCTAGCATGATGCAATAAGTCGTTCATGTTCTCATACTTGTGATGACGTACTATGCTCTTGATTGGTAACTTTAGATTGTTGAGAAATCGCTGCATGGTCATCTCAAGTGATTCACAAATTCTAGCACGCTGCATAAGCATCTCCATATCCATGTAGTACTCATCAACTGACATGGTTCCTTGCTTAAATTGTTTCAACTTGTCAAAAACTGAACGCAAGTAGTTGGTGGGCACAAAACATTCCTTCATGATATGCTACATCTCTCGCCAAGTCATCATAGGAAGGTCATTATCATCTCTTCTATTCTAAACA
Organism: Avena sativa; assembly: GCA_916181665.1. Lineage (NCBI taxonomy): Eukaryota > Viridiplantae > Streptophyta > Magnoliopsida > Poales > Poaceae > Avena > Avena sativa. Next base: position 145,979,691 of record OV702280.1, read on the forward strand.
AGGGCATCGCACCAACACAAAGCATAACCATCAAATTCTGACGCTGCAAGCTTGACCTTCTTGTCTTTAGTATATTCATACAAACACCAGAGTTTCTCAATTGTTAATTCCCATGTGAGGTAATCTTCAGGATCAATGGAGCCATCAAACTTGGTAATTGATAATTTTGGCTTGCCCAAACCGTCATCGACCACCTAGTGAGGAATACGCTGAGCACGGCCAATAGGGTCAAAGACTCGTCCATGGAGAGGTGCAGGTGCATGGGGATTAGGTCGTCCCCTGCCAAGATGTCGGGAAGCACCAGCAACACTCCCATCAGCATCATCATCTAGTTCTTCATCCAATGGTTGTTGCTGCTGTTGCTCAAATGCTATTGTCAAGGACTCAATAGAACGCTGCAAAGCTATGACATTTGTGTTGATAGCAGTCACTTGTGTTTATATGTTGGCGACTGCCTCTTCATTCGCTCTGAAATCCACTTGCACTTCCTGAATATTCTTGTCAATGGCATCTGTCGTGTGGTTAAACACACGTGTCAAATGGGACTTCAATACTTCATATTCCCGCCAATTAACAAGATCATCGTCCTTATTTTTCTATGCCACAACATCAGCATCACTAGAATACATGATTTTTAGGTTAGTGCAAAAAACAAAATATGTTTGGTGGAACACTCAAAATTCACTCACAACTGACAAGAAAGCAGATCTTACAGTTCCAAAGTGAATAGAGATGCGTAACCAAAACAAAATCAAGGCTGATGCACTTATGTGATGAAGTGAATATCAAGGGTATTGAGAACGATCACACGGCACACAGGTTATTTATGGTGGAGCTCTAGGTATGGAATCCTAAATACACCACAAACAAGTCCTAGTGATGATCGTACAAAAACCCAAGAAACACACACATGGAGATAAATGTGGCAATGCAACTATGAAGGTTGTTGCACTATGCTGGAGAGACACTAGCAAAGCTCAATGTCACATGCACAAGATTGCTCAATCTACCGGTGCGCAAAGAAATCACTAGGCCTCTTGCACAATTCTCTTTTTATACGATCTCTTTCTCTTTTTGATTTTTCTTTTGCTATATTATCTTTTTTATACTATGTATCACACTATGATCATGGAAAAATTATAAACACAACACCAAAACCTATGAGCAGCCTAGAGGAGCGGAAACTAGTCTCAATGGGCAAGTTCCTAAAACCTATGAATGAATGGTTGTAGCTAAGGCTTGTATGAAAACAAACGATCAAAGGTGGTGGTGGTTGTTGTGCCGTGACAGAGAAAACACCCAAAAACATGCCACGACAGGGACAGTACCGGCGGCAGAAAAACAACTTCTAAACGTGTCGCGACAGGACTGTAGCCCGTGGCAGAAAAACAGACAGAAAACATGCCGCTGCAGGAAATTGGGCCACGGCAGACACGGACTCGCGGTAGAGAAATGAACTGATTCTGTGTCGTGGCAGAGTCGGCTACCATTTTTTTGAATCCTACTTGGCTAAAAGTAAACAACCAGGACTCTTTGCTTGGATCAGATGTAGGGTGATGGCGGTGGAAACTATGATGAACTCGACTTGCAAAACTAGAAATAAAAACTAACTACTAGGGCAGATGTAGATCGGATATAATGGAGGAACACGACCAAAAACTAGTAGTTGAAAGTAATGCAATCTAGGCTATGGCAATTATTTTTGTGAGGCTTTTTATACATAGGACGAAAAGTAACTAATCTATGGATGGATTTGTGGATGCTCACCGAGTAAACGAGGAAATCTGATACAAGATGATATGGGGTGGCCTGATCTTCTCAACAAGCACTTGTCGATGATGATGGCGGGTGGATGATAACTAGGCTTTAGCTATGAACTCTCCTGCTCGATCCCTGATACCAATGCAACAGCTCTCGAATCCTGTGGGATATTCACAACAGCATGCTCTTGCGCACGCAGCCGTCGACCACGAACGGTAGTTTGCAATCTACTAATTCCCAGTGGAACAACAGATCACGATCAATTGTAGTTGGAAAAATTGATCACAAGTAATTCCAGAGCTTCTAGATAGAAACAACACTAAAATATTTTAACATGGTCTGAACTAGATTGAAGATGATATGCGGTGGCCCGATGTTCTCAGCAAGCACTTGTCTATGATGATGGTGGATGATAGATAACTAGCATGTAGCTATGAACTCTCCCGCTCAAACCCTGATGCCGATGAAACAACTCTCGAACCTTATGGGATATTCACAACACCACGCTCTTGCGCACGTAGCCGTCGACCATGAACGGTAGTTTGCAATCCACTAATTCCCAATGGAACAACATATCACACTCAATTGCAGTAGATAATTTGATCACAGGGTAATTCCAGAGGTTCTTAATCAGAAACAACTCCAAAATAGTTTTAACGTGGTCTAACCCTAACTATGGGGACGTCACAGGTCTTATAAGGGCGGCTAGGGCGGCCAGAAACCGAAACTAAGATGCAAACGACTCAAACTGATACATCTGACTCAGACCAGATTTCTTTCGGGCGGACAATCCGATTGATATAGGCCGGACAGTCCGTTGGGGCGGACAGTCTGGATCATATAGGCCGGACAGTACGGTCTGGCCAGAAACTTTGAAGTTTCCGGGCGGTGTCCGGGTAGTGTCCGAACTGGGCCACCGAACGTCCACGACTCGGGGCCTCTTCAGGGGGGGGGCGCAGACAGTCCGAGCAGACTGGGCCGGACACTCTGGTCTTGGCAGTGAATTTGGCCTTCTTCTTGGTGATCTTCCCTCGCGCCTTCCTCCCGCTCCTCCCTCGTGCATCCTTGGGCGATCATCATGTTGTGCTCCATGTGCTTCAGCTCCTCGCTTCGTGCTACGCCTTCTTCTCCAATGTACCTGATCATACAATAGCACAATGACTTAGGCAGTATAAAGTTCTCATTATTTAAAACATCAGGTTCATTAAGAAACAAGTTCACCTGTTATTCTATTATCTTAGCACGTGCTCTTGTAATAGGTCCAATTCTAATCTCATTGGACTGAACCTTCTTTGCAGCAACTAGAACATCTTCAGTAGTAGTTGGGGTAAGTGTAATTGTAGGGATGTCCTCATCATCTCCCCCTTCAAAAGGTGTCAACCTCAATGCTCCAAAGTCTTCTCCATCATACAGTGACGAATCAGAAATGTTGAAGTTGTTGATGACTCCACCAAACTCAGTAATAGGAATATCAATCGAGTAGGCATTATAATTAATCTTGGCTAACACCTTGTCAGGACCAGCAAAACAGGGCTTCAATTTGGATTGTCGAAGCTTGGGGAACCTATCCTTGCACAGATGCACCCATACCATGTCTCCAGGCTGGAACAAAACCTCCTTTCTTGCTTGATTCCTTGTAGCGACAATGTTCTTGCCTTTCTTCTCAATACCCTCTCGAGTCTACTCATGAATTTTATTCACATATTCAGCATTTTGATGCCTCCATATCAACTCTCTCATGTAATGGTAGAGACAACAAATCAAGTGGCGTCAATGGCTTGAACCCATACACCACCTCAAAAGGATAAAGCTGAGTAGTTGAATGGACAGCCTTGTTGTATGCAAACTTAACATGTGGCAAACACTCTTCCCACTCCTGCGAATTCTTCTTGATCATAGTCCCCAAAGTTTTGTTGATGGTTCCTTCTTATTTTGCATTCCCTCAGTCTCTAAATCTTGAGCAAGACTTCCTTGTTTCACTTGTGGTCCTTAGTAATTTCCAAGTTGGAAGTCCTTGGTGAACATGCTGAAGATGTTGAAGTCATTAGAGTTGAAGATGTTGAAGTCATTAGAGTTGAAGAAGTTGAAGTCATTAGAGTTGAAGAAATCGTCTTGGGGTAGGTTTTTCCATCAAGTTGAAGTAGAAGAGATGTAGAGTTGAAACCAAAATGGTTGAGGAAAGAATTTACAAGTGTTTTGTATATAAGTTTTGGATCAAAATATAATTCCTATTTTTCTAAGGGTTTTTGTCCAATCCTAGGGTTTACAAATCCTACAGGCAACACAATGCTCTGATACCATCTGTAGAGGTCTCAACCTAATAAGGTAGATTCCTCCTGTGTTTTACAATGCTAGTCCCTGGATCAATAGCTAGCATCCACAGTTAAGATGTAATATCAAGAAACAAAGGTCATAATATAACTTTATAACCAGGAAGAACATAATTTTATTACATCTTACATAGCTCATTTGGCTATTACATTACATTGCAGCGGAATAACTATAGTTGTGGGTCCTTCATCTTCAAAGTGCCACAGGCAGATGTTGGTTGTAGACTTTGTATTCCTAATCAATCAATCTTCACTAAAGACAATCAAACCTGCAACATTACAAGTTACAGCCACAAGGGTCAATACATTTGAATTGTATTGGCAAGTTTCACTACTTTGTATATTATGAGTGGATCTTATCAATACATGCATATTTGGCTAGTAGAGTTTAAGGCTTATTAGCTTAAAGCAACATTTATCCTATCTTTTCAAAAATGGTTTTGGTCCTTTGTCAAATCTCTTTTCCAAGTTCCTTGAACTCCCTGGTAGAAACTCAAGTGTTCAAATCCTTGTCAAAAAAATCTCTTGAGCTACTTGGTAACCCCAAGTGCAACAAGTTTTATCAAAACCCATGAGTTCCTTGGTAACCCCAAGTACATCATGCTCTTGAGCACCTTGGTAACCCCAAGTGCAACAAGTTTAACAAAATCTCTTTGAATTCCTTGGTAGACACACAAGGGCATCAAGTTTTTATATTTAGAAGTTGGAATGTCGAGATCTCCCATAGTTCAAACTTTAGTTGCTCAGTATTGTCCATAACCGGGGACACGGCTAAGTACTTAGATTTTATTAACTTCTGCAGAAGGAGTACACTTTACCCACATGTCACAATCCCATCCTTTTACCACCAGTGGCCTACTGGATTAGTGCTCACCAAGATGGAGTACTGGCAGATTGAGAATGTGACGAAGTCTTTCCATAAGGTCCTCCCATACATCATTGCTAGCTTGTCTTCAGCCCCCATGAAGCATTCCAGATCCCCATGTCCGGTAACTAAAGACAATGTATGGGTCTTCCTAATGTAGTGGACTAAGCCAGAGCCATAATAGCATGTGGTTGCACACGAAAGCCCCAATTGGAGAAGCATGTTCAATCTCTAAGTTTCCTAGGTGGTTCTCATTTGGAGCACAACACAAAGTGATTGCCATAGACATGGTTCCTTTTGTTGCCACCTTCTCAAAAACTTAAAGTATCCTCCACCTAGGTGGTTCATTGAGTCCTTGTTTTATTATGTAAAACATAAGTCCTTTTCTCAACCTTTGTAAAATCTCAACATGAATCTCTTTTCAGAATATAGCATGGCTAAGCATGTACAACTACAAGATTTTCTCTAAGGAAAGTAAGGGCATCCTATTAGGATTTAGCATAGCATAAGTATAAATCATTTTCATGCATGTTTTCAAAATCCACTAAGTATAATGAAAATAGTAGGACTTTAGATGATAGTGTAACTTGACTTTTTGGTAGGGAATGAGGGTTTACTCCTTGATCTTGCTAATCTCACACTTTGCTAATTTCACTACAATCAATCAAACAAGCATAGTATCAAGTAGCATTCCAAACCAATATTCAATCAACATTTCACACACACAAAGCAATAGATTCCAAGTCATGCATGGAAACATGCTTAAGATGGTTTTATTCACAAGGAAGGTCTTCACTAGGCTTATAGCTTTGTAAGGTCCAAATTGGTCATTTACCAAAATGGCAAAGTCATTTGCAAATGTGTTTTATCCTTAAACCATTTTCAAAACCTTTCATCATTTTATGTGGTGAAGAATATCTTCTTATCAAAACAAAACTTTTATGTTTTTCACCAAATGAGTTGCCATTGCAAAACTTGGTGTTTCTGGATCAGTAGGTTTGGTCCAAACAATTTTCTCAAAGTTTTTATTCCAAAATCTTTTTTCATAATAAAACCATTATCTTTACCTAGCTAGAAATAGACTAATTCAATTAATCCATTCTAAATTCTTCCAATTTCATTTCCAAAACCATGGGTTGGTTCCTAGGGTCAGTAAGGTCACTACAAACCATTTTACAAAAGTTTTAACCCTAAAATCAATTTTAAACAATTTTTCTACTCTAAACAAGCTCTCAAAAGATTCTGCAAAATCAAGCAAGCTAACAGATACTATTTTCTAAACTAAGGCCATGGTTGGCTAGGGCTTGCTTTCCTGAATCCATTGATATAAAATTTATAATTTTTGGATGTGTGGTTTGAAAGTTACAAAGGTTTGAAGTTTGCAATTAAATCTGTTTTTCAAACTTCTTTTAAACAGATCTAGTGCCACGCGTCGTGTTCCTATTGGTCCATACCGGTTCGGTTGGATCGTGGCTGTGGGGCATTGGATCTAGTTAGATCGAGTGGTCCAGAGGACATACCCCTTCGGTGTTTAAGTAATCTATCCGATTCGTTCGATCCAGATCTAACGGCTACTACTGCTTGGTCACAGATGGGTGGCGTTGTGCGGCGGCAGACGGCGGCGCACGGCCAGGCAGTGATGCTCCGGCGATTCTAGGAAGCGAGGATGACGGAGAAGGTGCTCACCGGGTTCGCGTGGTCGAGGTGGTGCTCAAGGTACTGCTGGCTTGACAAGGGGCGCTCGGGAACGGTGGCGATTGCTCGCCGGAGACTTCGTCGGCGTCGGGTGATTCTGTCCGCGGTCGAGGACGTCGCTGGAGATCGCCCTAAGGCAAAACAAAGGTGCAGTCAGATGCGCAGGACCAAGATAATGCTGTGTGCGTGAACGAGGAGTGAAGGGGCGGTCTGGTTCACCTGGAAAACGTTGTCGGAGAAGAAGCAGACGGCGGCGCTGTCGGAGCTTGTCAAAGCCGACGCTCCGGGGCGCCCGCGGTTGAATGAAGGGCACAGGGAGAAGCGTCTGGGAGTGGGGAAGCTGCCAGCGTGCTCAGGGAGGCTCGGGGAGGTGTGGCTTGGCCGGAATCGACAGAGGGAGCTCGTCGGACCGAGGGTGGTGCGGCGAGAAATGGAGCAGCCTGGGGGCGAGTCGAGGCGTGGTGACAGAGGGGAACGGAGGGGAAGACGCAGGCGTTTTATCGAGCATGGTCAAGGCGAGGTAAACGCGCGGAGTTATGGCGAATTAAACGCGCGGAATCACAGCAGGTAACGGTGGTCGAGGGAGGAAGAAGGGGTCGTGCGGGGTGTGGACGATGAACAGGGGGAGTAGGGTCCAGTCGTCAGTGGGGAAAGAAATGTGGGGGAGGTCCACCTGCCAGTGAGGGTGCGGGTTTCTTCTGGGGTGAAGAAAAACGTTTCGGAGGCGAGGGTGAGGTGGGCTAGGTGGGCTGCTGTTGGGTTAGTTGGGCCAGATGGTGGGTTGTTCTATTTTTTTCCTGTCTAAATCTTTTTCTATTTCTAAATCTATTTTTCTGATTTGATTTTCATCCAACTATTCAAGCATTCAAATAATTCAAACATTTCAAACAATTGTAATGAGTTTTTTTTGGTTCTGTTTATCATCATAAACCAAATCTCAAAATGAAATAATATTTTTAAGATTCCTTTATTAATTAAATAAAAAGGGTCCTTTATTTATTTAATATGGTTTGATTTATTTAACAAAATCTTCATTTGAATTCCAACACTTTCAAAACCAAATTTGTAGGTTTTATTTGGAAATAAAGAATATTTGTACACTTGTTTAAAACCAAATAACATCTTTATTTTAGGATCCATTTAATATTTTAAATAAAATGGACCTTAGTTATTAAATCAAATAGAATTTGTTTTATTAAGAGATTTATTTTAAAACTTAGAATAAAGCCAAAACACTTTAGTAGGTTTTATTTATGAATATCAAATATTTGGAAAACTTATTTTAAATAATTTTAATAAGTTTTGATGATTTAATTAAATTGGTAAAACCTTTTATTTAAATAAGGTTAGGTATTAAATCCTTTTTAATTTATTTAGATCAACTTTTGTTTTCCTTTATTTAAAATATTTATCTTTTTAAATCCCTTTTGGATTTTATTTGATTCAAATGGGTTTGAGGTTCCATTTAAATTCAAAAAGTTTCTTCTGGCCCTGAAAATCGAACAAAGTTTTATTTTATTTATTTATTTTCACATTACAAGATTTGGAAAATCTTGGGATGTGACAGTATATGATATTTAACCCAGGCATTTTTCAAAGCACACAAATGATATGGTTCAGCAAAATCATGATCGGTTGCATAAAGTGCAGAAATACTCTCTAATCCAGGAATTTTAATATCAATATGTGACTATAACATGTTCTTCCTAGATAATGCATCAGCAACCACATTCTCATTTCCTTTCTTATATTTAATGATGTAAGGAAACGACTCAATAAACTCAACCCATTTAGCTAAGCGTCTATGCAAGTTTGATTGAGCTTTAAGATACTTCAATGCTTCATGATCAGAATGTATGATAAATTCTTTTGGCCACAAATAATGTTGCCAAACCTCAAGAACTCTAATAAGTGCATACAATTCTTTATCATAAACATGATAATTCAGTCTAGCACTAGCAATTTCCTCAAAAAAAATATGTTATAGGGCGACCCTCTTACATCAAAACGCCTCCAATTCCTATACCACTAGCATCACATTCAACTTCAAATTGCTTTGAAAAATCAGGTAATGCAAGCAAAGGTGAGTAGTAAGCAAACGTTTCAATGTATCAAATGCAATATCCTGGGCCACGCCCCATACAAATGGCACACCTTTCTTAGTCAATTCATTCAATGGTGCAGCAATAGTGCTAAAATATTTCACAAAGCGCCTATAGAAACCAGCTAAGCCATGGAAACTACACACTTAACTAACATTCATGGGAATAGGACAATTCTGAATTGCTTCAATTTTAGATTGATCTACTTCTACCCCATGCTCAGATACAACATATCCAAGGAATACAACTTTATCTTTTGCAAATGTGCACTTCTCAAGATTAGCATATAATTGATTATCACTCAACACTTGCAAAACTTGTCTAATATGATCACAGTGTTCAGTTTCATTGTGGTTGTATATGAGTATATCATCAATATAAACAACCACAATACGACCAATATATTCTCTCCAAGCATGATTCATTAATCTCATGAATGTACTAGGTGCATTAGTAAGACCAAAAGGCATAACTAACCACTCATACAAACCAAATTTTGTTTTGAAAGCAGTTTTCCATTCATCCCCTTCTTTCATCCTAATTTGATTGTATCCACTACGCAAATCAATTTTAGAGAAAATAGCAGCACCACTCAATTCACCTAACATATCCTATAAGCGTGGAATAGGATGACAATATGAAATAGTGATGTAATTAATAGCTCTACAATCTACAGACATGCGCCATGTACCATCTTTCTTAGTTACTAAAATAAAGACACAAATTTACCCTTTGTCGAGCAACGCCTGTACTTGTTTCTGTATCTCCTTAGTTTCTTCGGGGTTGGTTCGGTATGGTGCCCGGTTTGGTAATGTAGCGCCAGGGATCAAATCTATTTGATGCTCAATGCCACGCAATGGAGGAAATCCAGCTGGCACATCTTCTAGAAACACATCACCAAAATCCTGCAAAACAGTAGATACACCAAGAGAAATAGGGGTCATGTTGTTAGAAACCAAAACCTCGACCTTATACATGAGCACAAGTGGCATGTCTGTAGGATCCTCACTAAATTCTCTCATGTCTTCTTTGGTGGCTAGTATTAATAAATTAGGCACTCTCTCACTTTTCATTATAGCATTGTTTTTGGGCTCATTTACAACACTCACAGTTTCAACACTCTCTCGCCTAGAAGTTGGTGCATCTTGTAAGATCACCTTGATCTTCTGACGAACCTTATTGACAATCTGCTGTGGTGTCATAGGCTGCAAATTGATTTTCTTGCCCTTGAACTCCAAATGATATGTATTGCCTTGGTCATTGTGTTGCACATGGCGATCATAGAGCCAAGAACTACTAGGAAAATGGCTATAGGTAATCAGCACATCCATGGCTCACATGGTTGAAGTGCCCCACGGCTAAAACAGGCGTGGGTCATCTATGGGCAGTGCCCTACTAGTAACTAGAACAACCGTGGCGCACATGACCATAGTGCGCCACAGATATGTGTGGGCCAGGGCCCTGTTGGCCGCACGCCAGACATCCGTAGTGCACGTAGGGTAGGTGCGCTACGCCTGTTGGTGTTATTCGTGGCGCACGTTGCAGGGGTGCGCTACGCCTAAGCGCATGCCCCTCTCTGTTGTGAAACGGCCAAACACATCCGTGGCGCACTATGGCATGTGCGCCAAGGATGTTACTAATCCCTGTGGCGCACTCGGGCCGAGTGCGCCACGGATGTGGCAATTTTTTGGCAGCTCCACTTTATGTGCACATGTGTGATCATCCACCACCCCACACTTCACTTTCCCATTCTTCTTCCTCCTTAGATCTAGTCGGGATCTTCTCCTTCCCACCTCAATTTCTCCACCCATTCACCATTTTTAGCATGTATAACTTGCCTTGGATGTTACATAAGTAATAGAGGAAGGTCTCCGTTCTCTCATCTCCTTCTCCGGTCTCACGCACACCTCTCCTTTCCATCTTTCTCGCGATTCGTCTCTCATCTCGGTAAGTTGTCCATGTAAGGATGTGTTCATGTGTATATGGATGATATGCTCATATGTATGTAGATGATCGATGCTCATGATGTGTGTATGAGAGGATCGATGGTCATATGTGTGTATATGGAGAGTATCGATGATGCTCATGCATGTGTGTGTGGAGAGGATAATTATATGTTCATGTGTGTATGGATCGGTCTCTCTCTCTTATGTTTGTATGTGAACAAGTTGCCATTTGTTTTGCCAAAATGTTGATCCATTTCCATTTTGGCAAGACTTTGGCATTTCGCAAAGGTCCTAATTTTAGGATAGGTCATGCCGAAATTTTCTATCGACCATTGCATCCATGCATTGATTATGTGGTTCTAATAGACTTCTAATTGTACCGTGTACACCGTGCAGGCAAAAATGGTGCTCATAATGAGCGAAGACATTGTGTCTAGATTTTTGAAATGTGCGACGGCCGACATGATACGATATAACAAGACGGAGATAAGATGTCTGTGCAGAAGATGCAAACTCAACTGGGTGATCGACCCAGATTCCGGGAATCTGCAGGCGCACCTGCTCCGCCATGGTTTCATGGATGGATACACTCGTTGGATAAGCGATGACGAAGACGATGGAGACGGTGAAGGTGGGCAACATGACGATGATCATCATCACGGCGAGAACGGGCGAGATGATGAAGAGTCTCCTGGAGATGGTGAACGTGCGGAAGCAGACCGGGATGATGATGATCTAGATGCCGGAAGAGGAGACGACGATGGAACAACGTCAGGCTGGGTGCAGGACCCTTATGTGCAAGAGCTGCTTCTCAAGCAGACGAGTAACGCCAGGGCTGCCCCTAGAGAGAAAGCCAAGCTTGCGCAACTTGAGAAAGATGCGGTACTCCATTGTATGAAGGATGCAGGCCCGATGATACCTGGTTGAATGTAACGCTCAAGGCTATGGAGATGAAGGCAAAAAACAAATTGAGGGACGCAAGCTTCGATGATATGATGGCATTCTGGCACGATCGTCTCCCGAAGGGGAACACATGTCCAACTAGTATCGAGGACGCCAAGAAAATCGTCTGTCCTCTCGATCTGCCGCACGTTAGATATCACGTATGCATCAACGATTACATCATTTATCGGGACGAGGACGCGGAGAAAACCACTTGTCCGGTGTGCGGCGTGAGTCGATACAAGAAAGGGAAGAAAGCACCTCGAAAAGTGGTATGGTACTTTCCTATGACTCCTCGTCTGCAGCGCTATTTCGTGGACCCTAAGGAAGCGAAGCTCATGAGATGGCATGCGGAAAGGAAGAAGCCAGGAGATGACGATGATGACCTCGAAAAGGATGAGCTGCTGACGCACCCTTCAGATGCTAGCCAGTGGAAAGCATTGGACCTCGAATTCCCAGAATTCGGTGGAGATTCGAGGAACATCAGGATTGGTGCGAGCACCGATGGACTCAATCTGTTCGGTAGCCAGAGCAGCACGCACAGCACTTGGCCCGTGTTTGTATGGATGTACAACCTCCCTCCATGGTTGTGCATGAAGAAGAAGTACATACAAATGAGTATGCTAATTCAAGGGCCGAAACAACCTGGTACCTACATCAATCTGTATCTCGGGCTGTTGAAAGAGGAGCTAGCCATGTTATGGGAATCTGGAGCCAATACTTACGACGCCGTCGCACAAGATTATTTCACTATGAGAGCCGCGTTGGTCACTACAGTGCAAGACTATCCAGGTTGCGGGTATATCTCGGGGCAGGTTATCCAAGGATTTTGCGCATGCGTTAGGTGCATGGATAACACAAGCTATCTCCAACTAGAGAAAGATCCAGGGTCATCGAAAACCGTGTTCATGGCGCACCGGAGGTCGCTCGGCAAGAATGATCCATGGAGAAAACGTGGAGACCTGTTCGATGGCAAATCCGAGACCCGAGGAATCCCAGAGCGTAGGAGCAGCGAAGAAGTGGAAGAGTTGCTGAAAAACTGGAAATATTGTCCTAAGCCTGGAAAGAAGTGAAAGAGGCAGCAACAAGACAAGCCGCTGATGAAGGTATGGAAAACAAGGTATGTTTTCTGGGAGTTGCCATACTGGAAGTTTCTCCGCACGCCTCATAGCCTCGACATCATGCATATCACGAAAAACGTGTGCGAGAGTCTGGTCGCCACCATAATCAACATGCCAGGTAGGACGAAAGATGGTCCGAAATCAAGGCACGACCTGATATGCTTGGGTATCCGGAAGGATCTTCACGGAGGACGCACTACTCCTGATGATCAGGAAGATGACGATGATCATGAGTCGGAGACGACACAAGGTCGTCGAAAGGGTAAAAAGTTCAATAAGAACAAATATTACTGCCCTCCTTCTTGCTTCACTCTAAGCCAGGATGAGATCAAACAGTTTTTCAAGTGCCTTCTAGGAGTCAAATTTCCTTACGGCTACGCGGGCAAGATAAGCAGATACCTAGACGAGGCAAAGCAGAGGTTCAGTGGCATGAAGTCTCACGACTGTGTCGTGCTAATGACGCAGGTACTTCCGGTCGCACTAAGAGGGATAATGGACGAGCACGTCCGTGAAACGTTATTTGGCCTCTGCAAGTTTTTCGACGTCATCTCTAGGAAGTCGATTGGCGTGAATCAGCTCAGGAGGCTACAGGAGGAGATCGTGGTGATACTATGTGAGCTTGAGGTATACTTCCCACCCGCATTCTTTGACATTATGGTGCATCTGCTGGTCCATGTCGTGGAGGACATCGTACAACTCGGGCCAATGTTCCTCCGCAGCATGATGGCATTCGAAAGGATGAACGGACACATCAAAGGATACGTTCGCAACAGGTCCCGTCCAGATGGAAGCATAGCCAAGGGCTTTCTGGCAGAAGAGTGCATCTCTTTCTGCACGAATTATCTAGACATCGAGAACCCTATCGGTCTTCCCGTCAACAGGCACCTTGGCAAGCTCGACGGATCTGGTCACCGAGAGGGTCGTCGCATACTGCATGCAGACTTCGATTTTCGACGCGCAGACTTTCATCAAGAAAACCTCGTCGCGCTACAACATTTAGAACTGGTCGATCCTTGGGTACAAAAGCACAAAAGGTTAATCGAGAAGAAGTACAGTGACCGGGGCATACAGAGGACGCAGGGAGAAATAATCAAAGAGCACAACTCAGATTTAATGCGTTGGTTTAGGCAGACGCTCCTTGATAATCCCCCGCGATCGCATTCTTCTGACACGGAAAAGATCATATTCACCTTTTCGCAGGGACCGATGCAAAACCTGGTGACCTATCGGGTGTATGATATCAACGGCTACACATTCTACACGGAGGAAAAGGACAACAAGTGTGATTGTCAGAACTCAGGCGTAACGTTGTAATTCTACACCGATGACAACGTGAAGGAAAGATTCTACAGAAGAATCGAGGAGATCTAGGAGCTCGACTACTGTGGAGAAAAGGTGCCGATGTTCCGTGTCAGATGGGCAAAGAGCGTCGAAAGAGAAGACCGGTATTTCACAACCATGGTTATACCCGAAGCAGCCAAATCCAAGGCCGCCGGTGCGAACGTGGCTGCGAAAAATGAACCGTGGGTACTGGTACCAAAGTGGACCAACGTTTTTTCATTACCGACCAGACAAAGCCTAGTCGTGTTCTCGTGAGGAGAGGAAAAAGAAACATCATCGGAATGGATGGAGTCGCCAACGAGCAAGACTTCGACCAGTACGGCGATCCAAAGATTGAAGATGACGACGACTATGATGCAGCAACATACATCACAAGAAGAAAAAGGACAACCCTACCCAAAAAAGGTAGCCCATTCGAAAGAAGAAACATTAAAGTGCCGGGGCTAAATTATTCAACCGCGGCAAAGAAGGGAAAAAAGATTGTAAAACGCTAACTCAAAAAATATTGTAAAACGCGTGGTCGAAAAAGATTGTAATATTCATGGACAAATTATTATGAAATTTACTTATACTTTGAATCATATTTGTACCACTTTTATGACATATATTATCACTTTTGGGCATTTTTGGAATATTTAAAAGTATTTTAAAATCAAAACAAAACTTCTATGGCATATATCACCACTTTTGGGCATTTTTTGGAACATTTAAAAGTATTTTTGAAATAAAACAAAAAAGGTGGGCACCAGGATTCGAACCTGGGTGCTCACAAGTTAAGAATAGAGCTAAGGGCGGAACCAGTGGGATAGGCTAGTGTAGTTGTTAGAGAGTGGGGCTGCAGTTTTATTATACAGTCGTTAGAAGCCGATAGGCGTAGCGCACTAGCCCAGAGTGCACTACAGATATCCGTAGCGCACTATGCCCAAGTGCGCTACGCCTAACTGGCTTTATCCACACGTGCGCTCGACCCCCCCCTCTCATCCCCATCTCTCCATCTCAGCCCGAGCACGAGCCCCCCTCGCGCCGCCGCCGCTCTCGATCCGCCGCCTCGCCATCTCTACCAGCAGCCGCCGCGTCTGAGGAGGAGGAGGCCTGCCCGCGTCCGAGGAGGAGGAGGTCCGCCCGTGTCCTAGGAGGAGGAGGCCCGCACGCATCTCAGGAGGTGGAGGCTGCCGTCGTCCGCCCGCCATCGTCGTCCTTGTCTCAGAGGTGAGCGTCGCCCCTCCCCTCTCTCCCTCTCTCTCCCTCTCTCCCTCTCTCTCCCTCTCTCCCCTCTCTCTACAGGCCATGGTCAGGGTTCAGAGAAATGAACCATTGGCCAAATTGAATTTAACTTAATTTGATTGAACAACTAGATGAATTGAGGTGCTAATAAACATTTCAATTGGAAACTCTCCCACTGTTTTGCCAAAAAAAAAGCTAGATTGGTGCCTAGTGAATGTCGTGGTATTGCCGACGAGTACGCCATGGAGGGGTCCTCACAGTGCGTGTTTAGAGACATGGGGTAAGGTGGATGGTTGACGGGTACAAGGTAACACAGCTTACCTAGGTTCAGATCCCACGACGGTGGTGGAATCCTACTCCTGCTATAAATCACTATAAGGTCAATACGCCGAGTTACAGAGATAGGTTTGCTGTGCGAGGTTGTATGAATCTGTACTAAGTTGTGTATGAGATTGTACCCTAAAGTCTCCCATAGGCCCGACTTATATAGTCGCCAGATCCTAGGGTTACAGGGAAAAGTCCTAGCCGGACAGGTTACAGAGTCCTACACCATCTATCATTAGTCTTGTGTATCTTGTACTCCAAGGCTCTGGGTACGCTGGTGACTCCACCGTAGCCTTCCTTTATCCGGCATGGGCCTCCCTTCTGGATCCACCTAACTGGGCCGCCCAGCAGGCCACATGCCATGCTACCGACTATGGGCCACCCGGGTTAGTCGGATAAGAGACATGCTATGAGGATACCCATATAGCATATCCCCAACAGTAGCCCCCGGAGAACTCCGAGATCTTGCGCCGTCTTGCCTCTTCATGTGGAATGCTCCGTCTAGATGGATGTCGGCAAATCTTCAAGCAATATCTTGTAGTCCTCCCAAAGAACCCTGCAAGGTTTTTCTCCGTCTTTGATTTGTAAGTCGGAGAAATGCTGAATCTTCCATCGTACTCTTCCGTAGTCGGAATAAATCCGTCCATGCCGGAATCTTCGATGCGATGGCTCATCTACTATGTCAGTTATGACGACGTAGGCTTAGGTCAGCGATGCCTCGTAACTCACACATGCAGAGAACGCAATCATATCCGATTTTCCCGCACGAGCTATACGAACCGTTGGCGGCGGCGGTTGGAGACGTGGAGAAATTACGGCGCACGTCCACGAACACGTCGTCTACGCGGCAACCGTCCGATTAGCTGCACAAATCTTGACGCAGAGCAAGATAAATAGTAACCGTGGGACACTTGCCACTTTTTTACCCCATTCTCTCGCGTCATCATCTTCTTCCTCCAGCCACACGCCTCCTCGAGCTCTCCGCGGAAAACCTCGAAGAAACCCTAGCCTCTCTTTGCGTCAGTCGCATCCTTCCAGTCCTCCATGGCCAGCAGCAGCTCCACCCCGTCGAAGGCGGCGTCGAGCGAAGCCACGGCGAAGCCGGCGAGCTCCGTCGTTGTGCCCCCAGAGGGCCTGGTCATCCCCGCGTCGGCGATGATTGAAACCACCGGCGGTGACCACAATCTGGCGGCACTAGAGCCTCCGGAAGAAGAGCCAGACTCGCACAAGGGCGACTGGCGCGGCTCGGACATCACCAGCCGCGACATCCAAGAGATGGTCGCCGAAGGCTACCTTCCCGCGACGGAGGGGCTCGCCTGGCGGGCGGCGCCGGCCGGCGAGGTGACACCTTCTCCCCAAGACGGAGAAAAGGTGTACCTCAAGGCTCAGCTGGTACGCGACGTTTCTCTGCCCATCTCCCACTTCTTTCTGTCCGTCTTGAACTACTTCAAGGTCCAACCCCATAACCTCTCCCCTAATAGTATCTTAGTGCTTAGCAACTTCGCGGCACTTTGTGAGGGTTACCTAGGGATTAGTCCTAGGTTAGACTTGTTCGTGTACTTATTCACCGTCAAACGTGAAGCCGGACATAGTAGGGAGGAGCTTAGGAACTGTGGCACCATAAGCTTTAAGGTCCGACCTGGCCAGCGGTTCCCCGACATCGTCGGCCACGAGTCGTGCAAAAACTGGCAGCAGACGTACTTCTACGGCCCGACATTCCTTTGGCGGGCCGAGAAGTGACGTACCCGGACTTCGTGTATGGAGCCGCCGCTGAAGTTTCCACATGGAGATCCCATGCCTCTCTTCCCTCCGACCTCGATGCTTCACGCGCAATAAGGCGGATCGAGTCGTTCATAGAGACGGGTTTGACCGGCTTGGACCTAGCCATGTGTCGGTTCATCAGGCAAATCCAACCTCTGCAGCATCGCGCAAAGTTCATGCACAAGTACACCGGTGATCGAAGGGATACCCTCCGGATCTCCGTGGATAACTTCTCGAGCGACTCCGTCAAGCTCCGCCTGAAGGACATCGTCAAGGTGAAGGATAAGAAGCACGGCTTCACCATCACCTACGACATGTACGTAGACGACAAGTGCCCAAAGGTAGGTTTTTATTTTCCGTGTATGACATTGCTCCAGTTTCTTCGTCTTGCCAGTGCCATCTTATCTAACACAGTGATTTCTCACTTAACAGCTTAGCGATCTAGATGAGGACAACATGGCTTCCCAAATCTACGATCCAAAGATGAAGAAAGTCACGGTCGTGTCCGACGACGATGTCCTGTTGGCGCGAAAGCGGAAGAGCTCCACCTCTGACGCTGCCGACGGAGGCAAGAAGAAGAAGACAGAGGGTGGAGCCTCCAAAAAGAGTACTGCCACCCTGGAGGCGGAAAAGAGAAAAGCCACCAGGATTTTTGCCAAAGCGCCCCCCTAGTGTAAGCCTCTCATTCTCCGACATTGTCTTATTTATCTGTCTTATTCCTGTACTTATGCATTTTGCACGTTTCAGGAAGAAAGCCACAACCAGCCTCAAGAAGTCCTCCAAGACTCTTGGGGCTTCTAGAAATATCAAAGATATGCTGCATCGCGACTCCTCCCCCGTCATCGCCCCTGCTACTCCTGCCGTCAAGCCCTCCTCTGCTCCGACAAGCTCTCAAGTCCAGGAGGCACCAGGCCCTTCCGCCATGGAAGTGGATTCTGGCGCCTCTACCGAACTCGCTGTTGTCGGCGAGCAGGCGACGCAGGAGAGCGCTGCTCTTCAAATGGCTGAAGCTCCGGCTAAGGATGACATCGGTAGCGGCAAGGCGGTGGTGGGAGTTGGTACCTCTGCCGAAGGCGGCGCCCCTACTCCCTAGAAACCATTCGAGTTCCCGAAGATAGTTTACCCGACGCTCTTGCCGAGTAACACAACTATGGTTCCTGGAGGAGTGCTGTCATCTCCGACGTGCGGTATTGAGGAACTGCTCCGACAAGCAGATATCTTGCGGGGAAATAGCATTTCCTTTGGCAAGCTGCTGGCCGAGAGTGCTACAAACCTCAAGATTACTGCACTTGTAAGTTTTACTTTGCCTTTTGCATTTCATATGAGTATTCCACTGTAGCCCCCGAGGATGTAGACGGAAAACCATAGGTTTTTCATCTATATGATCTAAGAGTGACTAAGTTAGAAAAAACTCTCACTGTAGCCCCAAGCATTTAGATGGAATGAATTATTCCGACTAGATGCTTTAAGAGTAGCATACACAGTGTTCATAATATTCAATGTTGTAGCCCCCAAGCCTCTAGTTGTAACTGAATTAGTTCCGACTAGATGCTTAAAGAAAAGCTAAGCATATTGATAAGGTAAAAACTCTCGTTGTAGCCCCCGAGCATCTAGGTGGAAAATCTCTGACTAGGGGCTCCAAGCAGACCAAACAACGACTTAACTTCGTATTTGTTTTCACAGAACGAGAATGCTCGGAGGGGCATGGACAACGACAAGTATCAGAAGATGCACGCAGATATTGAAGCCGAAAAGGATAAAACTGCCATCTTGAAGGAACAGATCATCAAAAACAAGAGTGTGTTTTCTTTTTGCGCATTTCCGTCTTACTTTTGTGCCCATAATCTCCGAGTACTCACTGTGTATGTGGTTTTATCCGACTTGCAGAGAATGTCGCCAAGGCCAAGGATATTGTTGAGCAGTCCAAGCACATTCAGCAGCTGGACAGTGAGAACAAAATCCTTAAGAAGGAGAGGGAAGAGATGCTGAAGATGCACGACGATTCCATGAAAGCCCTACAAGATTCCGCCTCCGCGGAGACCAATCGCTTGAAGGAGGAGCTTGCGATCTTAAAAGATCAGAAGCAAGCTGCTGATGAGCAAAACCATCGCCATAGCGAGGCGTTTAAGCTCCTCCAACAAGAGAAGGAATCCTTGGAGGACACCGTCTGGCAGGCTAAGGCCAGCATCTTCAGTAAGTGTCCTCCGCCTTGTATTTCTGTAGTCTGGATACTTTAGAGTTTATTGAACTCATGCGATCCTTGTCGGAATTTTCAGCGCCTATGGGTTTAACCCGCTCGCCTCCTTCGGACAAGGAATGCATGGTTCTTGCCGGCAACTTCGTCAACACCGCCATCACCCAAGCCAAGGAGATTGCTAAACCCCTCTAGATATATATCAAGGCATCGGACTCCGTGGCGAAGTACTCGGAGATTCTGCGCCGAGCCCCCGAGCGTGTCGCGAACTAGAAAGCTTCATGCGCTCGGGCTGGCGCAA
Organism: Avena sativa; assembly: GCA_916181665.1. Taxonomy (NCBI): domain Eukaryota; kingdom Viridiplantae; phylum Streptophyta; class Magnoliopsida; order Poales; family Poaceae; genus Avena; species Avena sativa. The sequence goes on from OV702280.1 coordinate 145,999,598, forward strand.
GGATGGCGCTGTCTATGGTGAAGGCACACTATGAAAATGGCGACATCGACACGGTGACCTCTGGCATCCCCGACATAGATGATGATGGCAAGGAGATCGATCACGAAGCCATCCTGTCATCACTCGCGGGTTATGACACCAGGGTTGCCGAGTTGGTGGATGTTGACGTCTTCGTGCCCAGGAACACCATCGATAGCGTCAACCAAGATTCCTCCGAGTCTCATCACAGCGCCGATGTTAAGGGTGATTCTCCGGTTGGTGATGATGCGGCCTCCAAGTCTCCTGCGCCCAAAGAATGTAGAACACTTTGTAATTTTTGTTTCACCTTTGGTGTGTGCACGGAAGAAACTTAGTGATGTAATCTTAAGGCGGAAAACAATGATTGTTAAGTCCTGCGACTTAAGAACTAATTCCCAGTATGTATATATTTTTAAGCAAGTGCTGGCTTATCCATTACTCTGGTTCTTATGATTGACTTTTCATGAGTCGGAAGACTTGTTGTCGGAACCATGCACTTAGGTGATGATGCCCAATGGCACCGTCAATAACCTGAGCACAAAATCGCTGACAATAAGTGCCGAAAGTCACTACTCCAGAATCCACATAAAAACGACAAAGAATGTGTAGACCAGAAAACTTAAGCTAACGCCCGTAGGCGGAATTTTCACAAGTGCAATCGCAAGACTGGTGCATAAAGGTTTTATATGATCCAAAAGTGAACACTAAAGGAGGTAAAAGACTCAGCAATATGAGTGAACCAAAGAGCTTTATTTCATTGATCATATAAGAGGTACACAATTAGATAAAATATGCTAAGTGTAGAAAGGACGTAGCAGTGCTATGTTCCATGGCAGATCAAGCTCCGGGTAGTCATCATCCGGGTCACGTCGCTTACGCTTATTATCCTTGTTGGGTCTATCCTTGAGTTCACGAGTGTCGACAAGGTAGTAAGACCCATTGAGCAGCGCCTTGCTTATGATGAACGGTCCTTCCCATGGCAGGGATAATTTCTGTGACTTCTTCTGCTTAAGTCGGAGTACTAAATCCCCCTCTTTAAATGAGCGATGCCGAACGCGGCGACTATGGTAGCTGCGCAGCTTCTGCTGGTGGATGGCGGATCTTTGGCATGCCAAAACGTGCTCCTCCTCGAGAAGGTCCACATCTAGGCGTCTGGATTCTTCGGCGTCATCTTCGTCGTAGGCGGCAACTCTTGGTGCATCGTGGAGGATGTCGGAAGGTAGGATGGCTTCTGCTCCATATACCATGAAGTAAGGGGTGTAGCTGGTGGATCTGTTGGGTGTGGTTCGTAAACTCCACAGCACAGATGGCAATTCTTCCGCCCAGGCTCCAGCTGCTCTATGTAGCGGTGCCTCAAGACGTGGCTTGATTCCCTGCAGAATTAATCCATTGGCTCGCTCAACCTGACCATTGGATTGTGGGTGTGCCACAGATGCAAGGTCAAGTCGGATGCCTTTGTCCTAGCAATAGGCCTCCACTTCTCCGAGTGAAAAGTTGCTTCCGTTGTCGGTGATGATGCTGTGTGGGAGACCAAATCTCACCACTAGATCCCGGACAAACCGAAGGGCAGTTGCCCCATCAAGCTTTCTAATGGGTTTAGCTTCTATCCATTTGGTGAATTTGTCAACTGCATCAAGCAGATGCGAAAATCCACACGGTGCCATCTGTAACGGTCCCACCATGTCTAGCCCCCAGACTGCAAACGGCCAAGTTATTGGTATTGTTCGCAATTCTTCAGCAGGAACATGTGGTTGTCGGGCATAATACTGGCATCCCGTGCATGTCTCAACCAGCTTGTCGGCGTCCTCCTTCGCGGCCAGCCAGTAGAATCCTTGCCGGAAGGCTTTCGCGACCAATGATCGAGGAGCGGCGTGATGCCCGCAATCTCCGAGATGGATCTCGCGTAGGATTTCCATACCTTCTAGCTCAGAAACGCACTTTAAGTATACACCAGTAGTTCTCCTTTTATAGAGTTGCCCATTGATTATGGTATAACCCTTTGCTCGTCGTACTATTTGCCGTCTTTCGACTTTGTCGTCGGGCAAAGTTCCGTGTTCGAAACACTCCATGAACGGTTTTGTCCAAGATGGAGGGATCTTTGTCACCATGTTGACGAAAGAGTCAGCTCTATCCAGGTTGTCGATGTCGGCACCCTTCATGAATGGTGTGCGTAGATGCTCTAGGAAAACTCCTGGCGGAATTTGCTTGCACCCTGATCCAAGCTTAGACAGTAGATCAGCCGCCTTGTTTTGCTCCCTAGGCACATACTTGACTTCGTAGCCCAAGAAGCTCTTGGCTATCTCGTCCACTTCGTCGCGATATGCCGCCATCATAGGGTTCCACGCGTTCTAGGTGCCAGCCACCTGCTGGGAAACCAAGTCGGAATCTCCACAGCAAACTATGCGCTTGATGCCAATATCCTTGGCTACACGTAGCCCGTGAATGAGTGCTTCATACTCCGCCATGTTGTTTGTAGCCTCGAAGTGGATCTGCAGAACATAGTGCAGCTTGTCTCCTTTTGGTGACTGTAGCAGTACACCAGCCCCCGAGCCGTTGAGCAACTTTGATCCGTCAAAGTGCATCACCCAATACTCTAGTTCTGGCAACGGAGTAGCATCTGGCATCTCCGTCCAATCTGCAATAAAATCCGCCAAAGCTTGTGACTTGATAGCGTCGCGTCTCTTGTAGGTGATCTCAAAGGCGGCAAGTTCAATGACCCACTTCACGACCCTTCCTGTAGCGTCGCTGTTATTGATAATGTCGGACAGTGGAGTCTTTCTCACTACTATGATTGGGTGCTCTTGAAAGTAATGCCTCAGCTTCCGAGAAGCGAGGAATACTCCATAAGCTATCTTTTGGTAGTGCGGGTAACGCTGCTTGGACTCCGTCAAGACCTCTCTCACATGGTAAACTGGTCGTTGAACTCCGTGCTCGTAGCCTGGTTCCTTCCGCTCTACCACGACGACGATTCTAATAACCCGGTTGGTTGCCGCCATGTAAATTAACAGGGGCTCTCCAGGCTCAGGTGCTGCAAGGATGGGCGCTGAGGAAAGAATCTCCTTGAGTTGCTTCAATGCTGCATCTGCTTCGTCTGTCCACGTGAATTTGTCCGCCTTCTTCAACAACTTGTACAGCGGCAAGGCCTTCTCTCCAAGTCGGTTGACGAACCGACTAACTGCTGCAACACAACCTGTTAGTCGTTGAATGTCCTTTAGGCATGTCGGACGGTTTATGTTTAAGATGGCCTTGATTTTCTCTGGGTTGACCTCGATTCTGCGCTGGGAAACGATGAAGCCCAACAATTTTCCAGCTGGAACCCCGAAGACGCACTTCTTAGGGTTGAGCATCATGTTGTATTTCCGGAGATTATCAAAGGTTTCTTTTAAGTCGGAGATTAAGTCGGTTGACTTTTTAGACATCACCGCGATATCGTCCACATAGGCATGAACGTTCCGACCAATTTGGTCGTGAAGGCAACGTTGCATTGTCCGCTGGTAGGTAGCACCTGCGTTTTTCAGCCAAAAGGGCATTGTGACATAGCAAAACGTGTCGTATGGGGTAGTGAATGAAGTGGCCAATTGGTCCGACTTACTCATCTTGATCTGGTAGTATCCTGAGTATGCATCAAGAAAACACAAAAGTTCCGAGCCAGCCGTCGAGTCAATGACTTGGTCAATGCGAGGCAAAGCAAACGGATCTTTGGGACATGCTTTGTTCAAGCCGGTGTAATCAACGCAAATTCTTAATTCGCTGGTTCCCTTTTTGGGGACAAGTACAGGATTGGCCACCCATTGGCTGTGAAGGACTTCTCGGATAAACCCAGCCTTAAGTAACCTAGCTATCTCTTTGCCAATGGCGCGTCTCTTCTCATCTCCGAAGCGTCGTAGAGGTTGTTTCACTGGTTTACATTTTGGATCTATGTTTAAGCTGTGCTCGACAAGTTCCCTAGCTACACCTTTCTTGTCGGCACGTTGGCAGGCAAAGATATCCCTATTCTCACGGAGGAACTCGACGAGCGCGCTTTCCTATTTGGGATCCAGGTTCGTCCCAATGGCGATGGTCTTGGAGGCATCGCCTACCAAAAGTTCCACCGGCTTGGTCTCGATGGTGGCCTTGAACATAGGAGCGGAGTCGGAGATCTGCTTCTTCGACGCGGGCATCTCTGAGTCATTGACCTTGGTCTGGATCTCCTTGAATTCCTCGCTATAGAGGACAGCTTCTGCAACGGCTGCTTCATTGATCTCGCAGTCCCTTGCCTTGGTAAAGCTTCCAAATACGGTGATGACACCGTTTGGTCCGGGTATCTTGATTTTGTTGTAGACGAAGCATGGCTTGGCCATGAACGTGTGGAATATGTCGCGGCCGAATATGACGTGGTACACGCTCTTGAAGGGGACCACCTCAAAGGTCATGCGCTCTTGGCGGTAATTATTAACGTCGCCAAAGGCTACCTGAAGCGTAATGCACCCAAGGGACCGAGCCTCCCGACCAGGAACTACGCCATGGAAAATGGTGTTGGTCCGCCTTAGGTTTGCCTCCGTCAAGTTCATCTTCTGCAGTGTATCCAGATACATGATGTTGATGCTGCTTCCACTATCCACCATGCACTTGGTGAACTCCACGCCGTCAATCAATGGGTTGATGACCATGGCGTACTGGTTCTCCGTGGGCACAAGGTCTGGGTGGTCCGTCCTGTCCCAAGTTATTGGAACCTCCGACCAGCGCAGGTATTGGGGAACTGGGGGGAGAGTGGCCATCAGGATCCTTAGAGAGGTCTTCTGTTGTCGGACGGTGTGGTAGACTAGGGCCTTCTTTGCGAAGGGGTTCTTTCCTTTGTCGACGCTCTCGGCGGCGTGCTTGGGGTCAACATCCTCGTCCATGTCACTTGAATCGTTGGACTCCTCCTCCTTCTTCTTCCCCTTTCCCTTGCCTCGCGGTCTGTTCTTCCGACTTTGCTTGTAGCCGGACTCCGGGTCTTCCTTGAGGTCGTTGACGAACTTGCAGTGTCGATTGGTATGGGTGGCCTTGCCGTTGGCGTCGAGGTGTACGAGGCACGGCATATCGCGGTACTCCTTGTAGGTTTGGGGAATGCGGAGCGACGCCGAGGTGGTTTCACTTCCTCGCTGCTGCCCGCGGCCCGCTCCCCTTCCTCGGCCACGTTGTCCGCCTTCTCCTCGTCCTGCAAAAGTCATAGAAACCATGTCGGTAGATTGCTTTTCTTCTGGAGCGGTTTTCCGCTTTGTACTGTTGTTCCTCTGAGCTTGGGTTGGAACGGCCGTTGCCGGCAAAGAGCCACGAGCATCGTCATTGGCAGCTGCGAACTCACTGGCTAACTGAATCATCTGATTCAAGTCAAGCTGATGATTGTCCTGCAAGCGCTTTAGCTTATGTCGGAGCAACGTACCCCTTTCCAACCCATCGATGAAGGCGGCCATGGCGGTCTGAGCGTGCACTCCTGCGCAGGAATTTTTCATATCCAGCCAGCGGGAGAGGTAGGCGCGAGACGTCTCGTCATTTTCTTGCACGCACCGCTGTAGATCGCCCATAGTGCAGGGACGCTTGTATGTACCCACAAAGTTCTTGGTGAATGCTTCTTGCATATCCAGCCAGTTGTAGATAGATTTCTCCGGCAAGTCGTCGATCCATTGACGGGCCGTGCCCGCCAACATTAATGGGAGGTACTTAACGACGATGTTAGGGTTGCCTCCGGCAATCTCCACCGCGTTGCCGTAGTCCTGCAACCATGTGGTAGGTTTGGCGGTGCCGTCATAGGGCTTGATGGTATTGTCGATCCGGAAACCTTTGGGGTAAGTTGCGAACCGTATTGCAGGTCCAAAACAACGTGGTCCCAGGTATGGTCCTTCCCGGGCCTCGTGGATCTTATCGATCCGCGAACGTGCATCGTACGGCTCCGGGTTCTTCTTCTTGTTGTCAATAGGGGATGGGCTGCGTGAATGATGCGGGCCTCTTCCGCCATGGTGACTGCTTGGCGGCGACAGAGGCGGAGGTGGCGGTGGGTGAGGCTTTTTGTTGTTACCCTCCTGCGACGCCTCGCACCTGTCACGGTTGTTTGTCGGACGCGGAGGGTCGTGGTGTGACCTGCTCTTGTGTCCTTGGTGGCGCTCTTCATCATGACGGGTCTGCGCCGTGTTGTCGCGGATGACGATGCCACACTTCTTTGGAGGGGGCATATCTGTGCGATGGTGAGCCTTGTAGTCTTCCTGACGTTGGGGGGATCGGGGTGGTGGTGATGGGCGGCGAGGTCAGGCTTTTTCTCCATGGTCGCAGGATATGGGGATAGCATCCTTCCTGTTGCGCGCATCCCTCTGTCTTCGTTCTGATGAACCCGTCTGTGATACGACATCCTGAGGAGATCTGTCCCTTGGCGGTTTGTATTGGCTAGATCGGCAGAGCGCTGGGTCAGACTCAAGCCTCTGAGAGGTGGCCTTTTCCTGCTGCTTTACCGCCTTGGCCACTAGGTCATAGACCTATTCTACTGCCTCAGGCGATCTATCCTGCTCCAGAAGGGTCTTGGCGACGGCGAGGTTAAGGAGTGGGGTGGGCATCACCTGCTTGCCTTCACTATCAATGTATGGCTTGGCCTGTGCCGGCTTCGAGGTAGCCCATCCTAGGTTGCACCGTACACCAGGATCGTTGATGACGCGAGCTGGAGCCTTCTTAGCCTTCTGCTGCTGTAGCAGAGTCTTGTACTCGTCCTCCATTGATCTAGCTTTCTCTATGGACTTCTGCGTGTTGACCAGATCTCGATCTAGTTTAGCGCCTTGCTCCGCGATGGCTTGCGCCTCCTCCAGCAGCTGCTGGCGCTTCTCGTCAAGCTGAGTCACGTTCCGGATATGATCAACGGTTAGTGGCTCGACGAGGAGATTGCCGTACATCACTCTATCAGCTGGAGTAACATGGGCTGCTGCCGACGTGGATGCTGGAGGCGGCAAGTTTGCGGTGTTGTTGTTGCTCGGACCGGTGCCGAGTTCCTGTGCCTGCTGCATTGGGTTAGGCGGAGGAGGCATGACCTTTGCGCGATCATCGTCGGCAGCAATAAGTGGCCCCTTCCCCTTTTCCAGCACCGTAGGCGGAGCTTGCCCAGGTTGATCTTCATCCATCGATGTCCCAATGGTGAAGAACACCCCTCGAGACATGACAGTGTTGTTAGCTTGCTCGTCGCGCGTGTAATCCTCCTCCATCTCCTGCATAGCGGATTCTAGCTCTTCTGGACTGAAGTCTACCTCCTCTGAATCTGCACTGAAATCAGCGTAAAGCGTGTCAATGACAGAGTCGGAGGGTGCCAGGACTTCCTCGATGACGGGCGGTGGAGGTGCAACAGCCTCGACGATGACTGGAGGTGGTGGTGCTGCTATGACGATGACGGCCGAAGGCGATGGCGGCGGCTGCTGAACCGGAGGTTCTCCGTCTCTGAGCGCAAGCTCCATCTGGGCTGCCGCGTCAGCTGCCGCGTAGCTGTTGACGTTGCTCACCATCTCTTCGAGGGTAAGGCGTCCTGTTGCCTGCTTCCGATGTAAAGAATGTTAGAGAAGTGTCCCGCGGTCCAGTCCTTCCACGAAGTGATACAAAGCGTTATCATCGGGGTAATTGGCCAGGTCTGCCCGTATACGGAGCCACCTGGCGAGGTAGTCGCGGGCGTTTTCGCCCTCTCTCTGAACGCAGCGCGCCAGATCAAATATGGTAACCATGCCGACGAACTTGGATCTCTGCTGTCCAGACACGCGGAAAAAGACGGCGGATTTGCAGTGATCTTCCACCTTTATATCCTGCACAGGGGCGGTTTGGGTGGGTCTTGAATTTTTCCGATCTTTGCCGGCAAACTCCAAGGAGAAATCCGACATCGATCCTTTCGCGAACGTATCCTGCCCGTAGGCGGTCCGTGCGGGTCTTGATGCTTTTCGATCTTTGCCGACAAACTCCGAGGAGAGATCCGACATCGATTCTTCCGCGAACGTATCCTGCCCATAGGCGGTTCGTGCGGGTCTTGATGCTTCTCTGACTCCCAGGGAATTAGTGCCCAAGTCGGATTCGCTGATGAAGAGGTGGATGTCTCCGATAGGAACGATCGAACACCGCGTAGGGTTCGTCTTCACCGGGATCCAGAACTCGTCAGGGGGGACGATCGGAACGTTGCCGGAGAAGAGAACACGGCCGATGGCTACGGTTTCGCCGATTCCTGCGAAGATCTTGGTCCTCGCCCGCTGAAGAGCCTAAAGCGCCTCTTGCCCCACGGTGGGCGCCAACTGTCGTGGTATTGCCGACGAGTATGCCATGGAGGGGTCCTCACAGTGCGTGTTTAGAGACGTGGGGTAAGGAGGACGGTTGACGGGTACGAGGTAACACAGCTTACCCAGGTTCAGATCCCACGACGGTGGCGGAATCCTACTCCTGCTATAAATCACTATAAGGGCAATACGCCGAGTTACAGAGATAGGTTCGATGTGCGAGGTTGTATGAATCTATACTAAGTTGTGTATGAAATTGTGCCCTAAAGGATCCCATAGGCCCGACTTATATAGTCGCCAGATCCTAGAGTTACAGGGAAAATTCCTAGCCGGACAGGTTACAGAGTCCTACACCGTCTATCATTAGTCTTGTGTATCTTTACTCCAAGGCTCCGGGTACGCTGGTGACTCCACCATAGCCTTCCTTTATCCGGCATGGGCCTCCCTTCTGGATCCACCTAACTGGGCTGCCCAGCAGGCCACAGGTCATGCTACCGACTATGGGCCACCCGGGTTAGTCGGATAAGAGACATGCTATGAGGATACCCATATAGCATATCCCCAACAGTGAATCCAGATGATAACTGTAAATGCCCATTGCTTGATGTGGCTGGGCATGTTGATGCATTCTTAATCAATGTGTTTTCTACCTAGATGTTTTTGTGGTGAGTTTTTATGAATCACTCAATGTACTGATTTTTATTGCTTTATACATAAGATAAAAACCTGAACATCTGAACTCCATTGCATTTACAAGGCCATTGCGATAGATCTAACTTGAAGTCTCTGCGAGTGTTCTATGACTATATAGTCAATTCCAATGTGCAAATTACTGCAATCTAGGTGGTTGTTAGTGGTGCCTTAAGACCACTAAATCTAAGCAAATTACTAGTTCATATTCCTAGTATTTTGTATTTTGTTTTAGTTGCTTAAGCTTTGGTAGGTCCAAGTAGGATCTAGGCTACAGGAGGGGTGAGGGACACTCATGGACAGATGAAATATGAGGATGGTGAGATGTGGGTGTGTTAAGTTGAGGAAGACCAAGATTATGTTGCTACCACAAGAATACAATTTTCTGATCCCAAATTTGTGTGTAGAGAGCTCCTTCCCAAACAACTCCTTAAATTATCAGGGCCAAGATTTGTGTGTAGAGACCAAGATTGAATTTTGTACATCGATGCACATCACTCATGTTCTTCTTGTACTATAGCAACATTATAGCTTGATATCTTGTCTGAATTATAATAGAATGTTCGTGTCTGAATGGTAGCTTGTAGCTTGTAGCAGTTAGCTTGTAGCTTGTCCAAACCTGAACATCAGTTCAGGACTTCTTATGTGCTGCTAAGTCCAAACCTGAAACTGTCGTTTATCCTATGTGAAACTTCTTATTCAACATTATAGTTAGCCATTTTATGCTTGCTGAAACCTGAAACTGCTAAGTCCAAACCTGAAACTGCTAAGTCTAAACCTGAAACCTAAAACTGCTAAGTCCAAACCTAAAACCTGGCCATTTATGCTTGATGTACTGTTGTGTGTTGGCCATTTATTCTGGTTGCTCCATTTTTGCCTGAAACTGAATCTGCTTGACGTACTGGTTGTGTTGGCCATTTATGTTCTGGCTGTGTTGGCCAGATTATCCTATGTGACCAGATTATGTGCTGGTTGTGTTGGCCATTTATTGTGTGCTGGTTGTGCTGGCTATGCTGGCCATTTATTGTGTGCTGGCTATGCTGGCCATATATATGCAGGTTCTTGTATGAAATGAGTCCCGATTTTTTTCGGAATGTTGATTAACTTCCGTTTCGGCAGAAATCAGGCACTCCTAGTTTAATAAAATTAGCAAAGGTCATGCCGGATTTTTCCGTGCATTTAACCAATTATTTGTTTTTATTAGTGCAAATATGTGTGACAACGACGAGGCTGGATGTTCTAAGCGCATCAGCGCTGAATGCGAACTCGGACCTCCGAATAAACAATTGACATTCTGGGAGGCGGCCCAGCGGATAGAAGACGATGAAGAATACCATCCTTCGGAGAGCGAGGATGATGAGATGGAAGACATGGAGGAAGAAGCCGAAGGAACGGCGGACGATGAAACCACTGATGGCGGCAAGGGCACAGGGAGTGGTAGCAATCCTCCTAAGAAGAAGAAGAAGCCGAAGGAACGGCGCCCGAACACGGTCGGCAATGTCAGGGAGGAAATTACCGAAGTGAGCCCACCAGGGGTTCCTTTGGAGCCTGCCCTTGTCGTTAAAGGGTATGGTGGGCAAGTGGCGGCGATCACCCGGACAACCATCTCGATCAACACCGAGAATCTCCGGCATAAAGATAATGGCCACTTGTGCACACTCCTCTTTGAGAAGCTACACGCAAGATACAAGTTCCCCACTAAGTATCAGAACACAAATTATCATGGGAACGAAGTAAACAAATCCGCCCTCACAATGATGAGCACCGCCCTGGCCAGCTGGAGAACCCGGATAAAGAAGATCTATAAAGAAGGCAAAAGTATCGAGGAGATCCAGAAGATTGACCCGCATATCACCGAAGATCAGTTCTGGGAGTTCAAGGAGAGGTGTGAATCCGAAAGAGCCCTGGCCAATAGTAATCGGGGAAAGGTGCTGTAGGCGATGAATATAGGTCATCACCATCTCGGATCTGGTGGATACAGAACCGCGGAGGCCAAATGGAATAAGGAGGACAAAGAGTATAGATCCAAGGGGATAGAAAACCCCTTTGCGAAATTCAAACCCGGGCAGGTTCAAAACTTCATCAGGGCCCATTACCATGTGGACCCAAAAACAAAACAACTCACCGCGGATCCTACGGTGAAGGAATTCGAGGAAATTGTGGTAAGTATAATCTAATTACCGCGGATCAAATTGATTGCAATCTAATCGATGATCTAAACGATTCACTGTTACTTCTTCTGCAGGAGGAGGAAATTGTTGCTAGTCATGGAACCCAGGGTTCCTCATCCCAGGGGTCGACGGCGGCCACCCGGTGGGATAACCCCTTTAACAGGGCGATGAACCGGGCCAAGAAAATAGAGCTGGTTACGAAGAAGCCATCGTCGGCTGGCTGTCTGGCCGGCCTCGGGGGTAAGAATTGGGTGGATCATTTTGGTCCACCGCCGAGGACGCATGTGGCACCGTCGGGAAGGAGCGAGGAGGAAAATCGCGAGGTTCAAGAACTTAAGGAACAAGTGGCGCGGATCCCGCAGATCGTCCAAGACAACCTGGCAACCACCCTCACGTCCTTCCTGCCTACCTTGGTGGAGTCAATAGCGAACTGGAGTGCGGGTGGTCGAGTAGGGCCATGCCCGATTCCAAGAACGGTCAGCAGCCACTCGAACAACGTGGCGTCGACGAATCAGGCGAACTACGTGTTCGTGACTCCGCCCGCTAGCACCGCGATGCCGCAAGTGTTGGTGACTCCCCCTGCCATCACCGCGGCGCCGGAGTACATGTTGGTGCCCCCCTGCCATCGTCGCAGCGGCACCGGAGCTCCAAGCACCCGTCGGTAGGGAGAATACACCGGCGGCCAGCACCGCGCCATCAAGCAGCCCTTCCATCTCTTGCACGCCCGTCGCCGTATGCAGTGCGTCGACATTAGCCGATCTCGACGCCATCACGGTAAACAAATTTCTTTACCGCCTTTCATGCCATCTATTACTCTTATGGCATCTCTGACGACACCGTACATGTTTTCCGCGGACGGATGTTCCTTGCACTCTCTTATGCTACGTGAACAACGAGCTGAGGGATGTTGCCAAGGGTACCATAGTTCAACCCTTGCAGCGCACGTTCCACTCAAGGCCGATGCCAGATAGCGTGCACAGGATTAAAATTAGTCGGGTGCTAAGGGGCTGCGATGACCTGGAACCTCCCATTCAACCCCCAGGAGCGGATGAAGAAGAGCCGGCTGTCCTCAGAACTTGCTTCGGCTTATTCTTGCTATGGCCAAAGAGAATGATCCGTTTGGGGACGGCGGGGGCCATCACGCCACAGACAACAGCACCACCTGTCGTGCCAGCGACAAGCGGTGGCAAGGCCCCCTTACCGCCCTCGCCGTCACCTCCACGCGGTGGGTCGGATGATCATGTTGATGATATGAACATGGCGCAGGATCCGGCCGAGGACGACGAAGACTGGAATGATCACTTCTTCAACACTCAGTTTAGCAATGAAGACCTAGCTGGTGGCCCCACAGAGAAAGCCACTATCACCAAGCGTCTGTTTGGTTCTCAGGAGACGCCTCCAGCTTGCGCCTTTACAGAGCCAGCTGATACAACCAACCGACCCTTTATTCTAAGCCCTGACACACTACATAGGGCGGCCGGTGCTCAGATTTCCGTGCCTGCCTGCTCTCCAAAAGGAAAAAAGGGCAGGAAAAGAAAATCTAGCAGCTCGAGCCAGCCGGTGGCGTCAACAACTGCGAATCCGATCAGGTTTCGGGATGGGCCACCAAGACCCGAGGCTATTATGTGGAGGATTCATGTGGCGGGTGAGCCCATGCTACCTAAGAATTTGCTGAAGCTCGCTAGTTCGGAACTGCGGAGTGTGCATGACGGCGTGCTGACGATAGAGAGACGCCTTCTATCGGAGAAAGATCCCTCGCACCCGGTATTCGTGGTTAAGGTGCCACCAGGCTTGGCTTCGTCGACAATTCCCCTGCGGATCTGTTCTTCCTGCGGTTCGACGACATCTTCAATATGTTCCACCTATACCCGCTGCACTATACCATGGTCCGTCTGTTTTCTCTCAGCCTGTCCATGCAGATCATTAGAGAGAACACATCGGGCATCGCTATAGTGGTCCCCTACTACATGCGTGACGGCTGCTTGGGTTCCCCCGCCGAACGACGTATCGTGGCCTCGTACCTAAAAAGAATCCTCGTGGCGAACAAGACAAAGGAATACATTCTCATGCCTTACTTTCCCGAGTAAGTCGTTATTCACTCGCCACCGTCGATTGGCTTTATTAGATTATCATCATTATTTTTCCAACACTTTCCATTTGCATTTTTTGCGCAGAGATGAACACTGCATGCTCATCTCCTTATCGCCGAAGCATTCCCACGCCACGTATTTCGACTCGGGGAGTCTAGAAAAGAAGAAAAACTACGACAAGATCAAGGAAGTTCTGGATGATGCTCTCACTGGCTTTGCCTCGACAGAAGGCACCACCTTCGTTCGTACGAAGCTCAAGTTCGGCAGGAACGTCTTCAACAACGTAACGGAGTTCCCCTACGTGAAGCAGACGAAAAACAGTAAGAAGGAAGCCTACTACGCACTCCATCACATGAGGGCGTTCCTACTTGACCAGCAGTTTGGGACGATGTTTGGAAAATGGGGAGAAGATCTCTGTTGGATCTGTTTTGAGGTTCCCCTCTCATCTTTCTCGTGTTAATGATTCTTTGGATCCTTCATCTGGATTTCTTGGTAGATCTCCTACCATCACTGGATCGGATGAGGACACTGGTCTGAAATGGCATGCCCTTTGCTCCTCTTTGCCAGCTCATGATCTTGAGCCTTCTAAAGGTTTTCTCGTGCTTTTTCCTAGTTCTAAAAGGCTTGTTCTCCTCAATCATAATGAGGTTGTGATCGATGCTAGATACTTGGTTCATGGCGAGCTGGTGGCTTCTGGTATCTCTATTGATCTTCAGGTGAAGAGGGTTGTGGTTGGTACTCAAATTTTACCAAGCCCTTTGGTTAAAAAAATTTCCACCAATATTGAGAAGTTGGTGCCTAGATCTCTGGATTTCTCGGATAATCTCCCCTCAGGATGTGCTTCCAAAGAGGTTGCTTCTAAAGATGTTGCTTCGTGTCGACCTGCCCTGGATTTTTCTTTAGGGCGTGATTTTGAGAAGAGGATTTTTGATAAATTCAGGCATCAAGTTAATTTCATTGGTGGGTTCAGGAAGAGACCATTTTATCTGGTCTGTTCTTTTGGAAGGGCAAAATTTAAGTTGGACTTTCATACTGTTAGTCTTGCTCTTCAAGCCTGTTTTGGTGGTAATGCTTCTAAATTCCAGGTGAAGCTTCTGCAAGATAGAACTTTTCGTTTCTCGGTTGCTTCTCGGGCAGTGGGTTTTGAGATCTACAATACCTATAAGTTTTCATGTCATTCTTTTGTGATTCATGTCAACCTTTGGGGTAATGGGGGTCCGAACTGGATTCATGAAGAAAGGGAATTCTACAAGGAATCTGCTAAGGAATGGAAAGTTGTCACGTACAAAAAAGAAAGTGCAAAAAAATCTCCTTCTTTTAGGCCTCCCAGTAAAGGTGGATCGGTTTTTCAAAGACTCAAATTTCCTGCGTCACCTGAGGGTCCTTCGCCTGTGATTGAGCATCGTATTAATGGGGAGTTCAAATCAGGTCTTCATGGCAGATCTTATGCTCAGGTGCTCACTGATGAGGGTTTTAAGTCGATGGTAACGCCGGTCAGGTCTGGGGGGGCGCTAATCGCGCGGCTTTTAAATTGCCTGGGCTCCTTCCTTTTCTGAAATTTCCCTCTTTCCCGAATTGTAATTGGCCCGACAAATCGTATGAGGGATGGTTCAAGGCCCAGGTGGTTTCTCATTCCCGGCCCGTCATTCATGGCAGTTTTCACGAGTTCACCACTTCGTTGCAAAAAACAACCACCACTTCCCCTGTCTCCTCAACTCCCCCGCCCGCTGAAACCCCATTCCCCTCCTGCTCGTCGCCGGCGAAGGGCGTCGCAATGGCGAACATTCCGATTGATCATGCGCCTTTCCTGCCGAATGGCTTCTAGATTATGCAAGTGGCTGGGCGGAATCGAGTTAAAAGGGTGGTGGTGCCTCGAAGGTCACGAGCACATGAACAGTATGCTATTGCTAACATTTTTCCCCTCCCTCCCTCCTGGTCCGGTTCCGTTCTTGAATATTCATGGTTTCTTAGTTGATTTCTTCAACAATGAGGTTGGAGTGCACTTCAGAGATATCCAGGATTGTCCTTTTGGGTCTGCATATGTGCAGTTCTATCATGTCAGTGACCGTGACAGACTCATTGCGGCAAGCCCGATCCCGTTTCAAGATGTGCATGTTTCTTTTGTTAAGCACAATGAGGGTGATAACTGGCGTAGGAATCAGTTTAATAATGAGTGCTGGGTGATGCTGGTAGGGCCTCCCCTTGACCACTGGCATACGGAGGATCTGAATGCTATCTTTGCGGACATTGGAAAAGTTCTCCTGTGGGAGAGGGACCCTGATCAAAAGGGTAGGATTATTGCTAAAATTCGAGTGACTGATTTGGTTGACATCCCCAAGAGTGTGCGGTTTACCATAGGTGACCTGGTGGAGACAGAGTCTTGGACTTTTTCTGTTGAAGTTCTTCAGAGTCACTTGCTTGGAGGGGGCCCACCTGAGGAGGACCCACTGCCAGATGACAATGTGGACCCACACCCTGTTCCTGCACATGGTCCAGTCTTTGGGCCTCAGGTGCCACCTCCCCCCCTCCTCCCCCTGCTCCTGGGGGTGATTGGGGTCAGTGGATGGCTCCTGTGCAGGACCCTGCTCCTGATGGTGGGAATGCTGAAGGTTGGGGCCCCTGGGAGGCTGCTGCTGCTCCTGTTCAAGGCCCTGTCATTGCTCCTGGGGAAGACATGCCTATTGACAATCAGCATCTGCCACCTCAGGATGTGAATAGTGGAGTTACAGGTGTCATTGTTCAAGACTGGGAGTCTGATGATGATGAATCTATTAATGAGCCTAAGGCTGTGGAGGAGCTTTGTGTGGCAGTTGCACCTCATGGGGTTGGCATTGGGGAAGGACTGCAAAATATTTTTCAAAACTATCTGGCTGATGAGGAGGAGGCTAATCCTGATGCTGAGGAGGAGACAGGAAGTCCTATGGATTCAAGTATTGTGGCCCCTGAGAATGATGATTGGATGCTATAGGATCAGCACCCTCTTTCCCCAAATGAGGCTCACCTTCAGGTTGGGATGGTGAGAACTTTTATTTCCAGTCCTGATGTGCATGTTGCCAAGCAGGGATTTTCCCAACAAGGCTTGGAGCTCTGGGAGAATTATTTTGCTCCCCATATCCAGCAGGAATCTTCCTCAAAGGGTTCTCTTAAATGTGATATTCCTGTAAGTTGGTTTAACTTCATTACTCTCATGCTTGCTACTCCTGAGAAGTTTAATTGGTTCAAGGGATTTCTTACTTCTCCTTTATGGGAAATTATTAAAGAACCTATTGCTGAGGAAAGTTCAATATCTTTCATCATTCCTAATGAGAATTTTTCCCAGATGGCCCCTTCTTGCCTGGGTATTGAAGTCAATAAATCTTCAGGCTCTCCCTCTACCCCTGCTAGAAAGAGAAAGGGAAAGGAACCTCTTGTGGAATCTGAGGTGAGAAGAAGTCCTAGAATTGTTGAACTAAATGGGGGTTTTAAAAGTCACTTAAATTGTTAAATTGTTGATTGCCTGGTTTGTAATGCTGCTCCTCCTTGCCTGAATTCCAAAGTGGTTAAAAATCTTGCTGCTTCATTCTGCAAGGTAAAAGATGGGGACCTGGAGAAGAGGTTACTCAAGAAAGGGAAGGTCAATGATGTGGCTATTAAGGCTCCTACAAAAGGCAGCATTAAAGGTGGACCCTCTTCCAGTTTGGGCATTGGTGGCAAGAAGAAGCCTGGGGCTGCTGGTACCTGTGGACAGCAAGCCAAGAAGAAGACCTCTTCTTAAGTGTATTAATGTATCAAACTAAATCTTTTGATGGAGTCTTGTTGACTCCCTGTTATGTGTTCTGTGTTTGTGGTATTGCAATGTGGAGGATACTTGTTGTGGATCATCTCTGTGGTACCCTAAATTGGTTGAGCTTTTGTCTCTATATTTGTTGTTTCCTCTTCTGGGTGATTACATTATTTACATCACCCCACATCTATACTTGCTCCTGGTTTCTTAATGATTAACAACAGAACTTGGAAGATCCTGAACTGGAATGTCAGGGGAATCAATTCTGAAAAAAAATGGATTGCTCTCAGAAGCAAAATTGAGGAGTCTGGCTGTGACATTATCTGTCTCCAAGAAACTAAGCGTGAGGATTTTGATAGATCCTACATTAAAAAATTCTGCCCCTCCAAATTTACCAACTTTGAATTTCTTCCCTCCAGAGGTGCATCTGGAGGCTTGATTACCATTTGGAATGGCTCCCTGTTTTCTGGACAACTTTCTTTCCTCAATGAGTTTTCTATCTCCATTACCTTGACATCTCTCTTGTCCAATAAATCCTGGATCCTCTCCAACATTTATGGGCCATGTTTACCTGAAAAAAAGTCTGAATTTTTAGACTGGTTTGGCAGCATTGATATTCCTGATGATGTGGATTGGCTTATTGTGGGAGATTTTAAGTTCTGTAGACAGCCTTCTGATAGAAACAAATTGGGTGGAGATGTGAATGGTATGCTTCTCTTTAATGAAGCCATTAATAATTTGGGTCTCATTGAATTACCACTTAAGGGTAGAAAGTTCACTTGGAGTAACATGCAGAAGGATCCCCTCTTGGAAAGATTGGATTGGTTTTTTACTTCTGCTGTCTGGACTCAGAGTTTTCCCTCAACTTTTGTTGCTCCTCTTTCTAAGCCCACTTCTGATCACCTTCCCTGTGTCATTTCTATTGGCACAATGATTCCAAAAGCTCAGGTGTTCAGGTTTGAAAATCATTGGTTACATCAGAAGGAGTTTAAAGCCATTGTTCAAAATGCCTGGAACATTCCTGTGGGTTTTCTGGATTCTGCAAAAAAAATGCTAAATTCAAAAATGTGAGAAGAGGGCTGAAGCTTTGGGCCAAACAGCTACCTTGCCTAAAGATACAAATCTGTAATGTTAATGCCACCATTGACTTGCTTGATATCATGGAGGAAATGAGAACTCTTACTGTTGATGAGTGGAATCTTAGGGATATCCTGAAAGATCTTATTATTTCTCTTTTACAAAACCAGAATACTTATTGGAAACAGAGAGGAAAAATTAAATGGGTTAATCTGGGGGATGAGAACACCAAATTCTTTCACTCCAGAGCTACCATAAGTTTTAGACAAAATTACATTTCCATGCTCAAGGATGATTCTGATCTTGAGGTCTATGATCATGATGGAAAAGCAAATCTTCTTTGGAATTCCTTTAGAAATAGAATGGGCTCTTCTGATAAGCCTGAAATGCATTTCAATCTTAATGACTTGGCTGGTGACTGCTTAAGCCAGGAGGAAAGGGATGCTTTGGAAAGGCCTTTCTCTGATGAGGAGATTAATGAAGTCATCACAAATCTGCCTAGTGACAAGTCCCCTGGCCCTGATGGTTTTAATAATGAATTCATGAAGCTTTTCTGGCCTATTATCAAGGATGATGTGAAGCATCTACTTGTTGAGTTCTATGAAGGGAATGCCTCTTTGGAAAGCATTAATTCTTCTTTTATCACCCTCATTCCAAAAATTGCTGCTCCTTTAACTCCTACTGATTTTAGGCCTATTTCTTTGCTAAATAGTGCCCTTAAGATTATCACCAAGATTCTGGCTAATAGACTGCAAAAAGTCATTCTTAAACTTGTTCACAAGAATCAATATGGTTTCCTCAAGCAAAGATCTATCCAAGACTGTTTAGGTTGGGCATTTGAATTTCTTGATCAATGCCACAAGTCAAAGGAGGAAATTTTAATTCTTAAGTTGGACTTTGAGAAGGCTTTTGACAGAATTGAGCATTCTGCAATCATCAATATCCTTAAAGCCAAAGGTTTTGGAGTTAAGTGGATTTCTTGGATTCAGATGATCTTTGGGTCTGCTTCTTCCTCTGTGCTTTTAAATGGTGTGCCTGGGAAATTTTTTTATTATAGAAGGGGTGTCAGGCAAGGAGATCCTTTGTCTCCTTTATTGTTTGTTCTGGCTGCTGATCTCCTTCAAAGTATCCTCAATAAGGCAATGAACCTGGGTCTTCTTTCTTTGCCCACTGAGAATGTATTCTGTGCTGACTTCCCTTTGGTTCAGTATGAAGATGAAACTTTAGTAATCCTTAAGGCTGATTCTAAGCAACTCTTGTGTCTTAAGGCAATATTACATACTTTTGCTCTCTCCACTGGTCTCAAAGTCAATTATTCCAAGTCCAGCATGATGCCAATTAATATGGATTCAGAGAGGCTTGGGCATTTTGCTAATACCCTTTCTTGCCACACTGGTTCCTTGCCTTTTACCTATCTTGGTTTGCCTCTGAGTTTGAATAAACCTGCTGTGGAACACTTCTTGCCTATTGTTCAGAGAGTTGAAAGAAGGTTGTGTGGAATAGCTGACTTTCTGAATTATGGGGGGAAATTGCAGTTAGTTAAATCTGTGTTATCTTCCCTTCCCATATATTACATGAGTTGTTTTGATCTCCCTGTCACTATCAAGGAGCAGTTGATTAAATATATGAGGCAATGCTTGTGGAGAAAGAAAACTTCTGATGTTCAAGCTAGAGGTACTGCTCTTGTAGCATGGAAGAAAGTTTGTAGACCCAAAAACCAGGGAGGATTGGGAGTTCTTGATCTTAATGTTCAAAATTCTGCTCTTCTTTTGAAGAATTTGGATAAGTTTTATAATCATAAGGATATTCCTTGGGTTCACTTGATATGGAATACTTACTATAGTAATGATAAACTACCTGGAAGAAGTCTTGAGGGATCCTTTTGGTGGAAAGCTCATCTGAAACTGATTGACATTTTTAAAGGAATTGCAAAGTGCTTGGTTGGAAATGGGAAATCCACACTATTCTGGACTGATATGTGGAATGATAGTTGCCTACAACATAAGCTTCCTCACCTCCTTTCATATGCAAAAAACCCTCACATCTCTGTCAGTGAGTTCCTGAATACTACAAATACTCAGGATCTCTTTTATCTTCCTTTGTCCCAACAAGCTTATCAGGAATATCAAAGTCTTGAACAAATTCTCAATTCTGGCAGAGAAGGGGAATCTGATTGTTGGTCTTACATTTGGGGCAGTAATTTTTCGGTCAAAAAGGCTTACTGCTCTTTAGTCGGTTACCAACTGGTTCAGCCACATTTCTCTTTGATATGGAAATCTTCTTGTCAACAAAAGCACAAATTCTTCTTATGTCTCTTACTGCTTGATAGGCTCAACACAAGAAATCTTCTGAAAAGGAAATGTTTTTCTCTGGCATCTTATGACTGTGTCTTCCAGGGCTGCAATAGTGAAGAAACCAGTTTTCATTTGTTTTGGGAATGCCCCTTTGCAAGAGCCTGCTGGGCAGAAATTTCACAGGTTAATCTGGCTGATCAAAGCATCTTTGAAGTTTTAGCCAGTATTAAAAAAGACCTCAAGGTCCCTTTTGCAATGGAAATTCTGATACTTGGAACTTGGAGCATCTGGATTTGCAGAAATAATGAAATTTTCAACAATCAACATGCGTCGATGGAGACCTGGAAGGCTATTGTAGCCCAGGAATTAAGATGGGTCCTTCATAGAATTAAGAAGAAGTATTATCAGGGCCTTAAGGTTTGGATTGAAACCAATTTGGACAGGAGATAGCTGATTAGAATGTTATCCCTCTTTTTTGAGGTGGAATATGTTTGTAAATATTCTTTTGTAACTCTCTATAATATATAAAAATTGCAGTGGGGTTTTTTGCCCTACTGTTTTACCCTCAAAAAAAAGAGATGAAACAATGTACTATGTCTTTATTGCATACCAATGGCACTCGAGAAACTCTCCAATGCTTTTTTTACAAACTCCGCATCTCTATCTGAAGTAATGGTTTTAGGAACCCCCTTCTAACCTTACTATCTCACGCACAAATATAGGTTACAAGTGACTTGTAGAGTATATGGTGCAAATAAGAACAAAAAGAACAACTTTACTAAGTCGGTCCATGAAAACCCAAATTGTATCCTCCCCTCTCTGCGTAATAGGTAGGCTGACAACTTTTTTTTTGGAAATGTCATCACATGGCCATTATGGAACCTCCAGTGACTAGAGCAATCCCGTTGGCCTCGTATGTTGAGTCTTTACTCACTGACATACACTGAAAGAAGCATAAACTTTCCTTATTTTCCACCAACATGCCTTATTCAGGTCATGGAATATCTTTGACTCACCAAGATGAACGATGTATGGGGTACGATGTGCCTCCCTAAAAATGTCGTTCACCTCAGACTTGTGTGGCACACAAAGATGGGTACAAATCTAAACAAACCTTATTAGGTCCATAGTGAACTCTAGTCCTACCCATGAGGTTGTGCGCTCGCAAGTGTTGTAGCAATCAATCATCTTGTTGCGCTTATCAAGAATGGCTGATGGAAGGATGAGTTGTATATCTTCACGTGTTGTGTCTAAACACAAATTAGGAAAAATCCTGGAAAATATGCCAAAAATCCTATTTCACCAAAGGATCCACGGAGCCAGAGTACGAGACGGAGTGGAGGCCTGGGGGCCCACACTCCTGCAAGGCACGGGCCAGGCCTGGTCGCGCCTAGGGGGTGCGGCCACCCCAGGCACCCCCTAGGCCTCCCTCTTCGCCTATAAGAAGCCTCTTGACCTAAAAACCGAGGGGGTCGTCGTTTTTTCAGAAAGAGTTCCGCTGTGCCACCACCACCAGAAGCCGCGATTCAGAACCAGAAACTCTATTTTGGCACCCTGCCAGGATGGGGGATTCGGGGAGGATCATCGCCATCATCATCACCAACGCCTCTCCATCAACCATCAATGTTTCCCTCATCCATGAGTGAGTATTCCCCCACTATAGGATATGGGGATGGTAGGGATTGTATGATTTCTATCATGTAATCGAATAAGATTGTTAGGGCATAGTGCCTAGTATCTCTATTAGTGCTATTTGACTTTGTTGCAACTTGGTGTGCTTAATGCTTGTTACTAGGGCCCAAGTACCATGATCTTAGATCTGAACTTATTATTGAATCATTATGATAGTATTGTTTGTGATCTTATCTGCAAGTTGTGTACACATATCATTGTCCGAATCCAGAGGCCCCGAAGTGACATAAATTGGGACAACCGGAGGGGATGGCTATGATGTGAGGATCACATGTGTTCATGGAGTGTTAATGCTTTGATCCGGTGCTCTATTAAAAGGAGCACCTTAAATGCCAGTAGTTCCCTTGAGGCCCCGCTGCCACGGGATGCCAGGACAAAAGATGTTGTGCAAGTTCGCATTGCGAGCGCGCATGACTATATATGGAGCACATGCCTAGGATTGTTTAGTACTTGGATGCTTATTCTTATTTCTCTGCAATTTCCCTAGATCTTGAAGTTACATGTTTAGACTCGTCCATGCAACGCCCATCCATCCGTCCCTATGCATGTCGCGCTCATATCCTACTGTTTGCTGCTACTTTTACTATTGCTCTTGTTTTACTGCTGGTGTTACTTTGATATTGCTACTACAAAACTGTTTCTAGTGATAAACTTCTATGAGCAAGAACTATTTCCAGGTGCAGCTGAATTGACAACTCAGTTGTTAAGGCTTGCAAGTATTCTTTGGCTCCCCTTGTGTCGAATCAATAAATTGGGTAATACTACCCTCGAAGACTATTGCGATCCCCTATACTTGTGGGTCATCAAGACTATTTTCTAGCGCCATTGACAGGGAGCATAGCTTTATTTGTAAGTTCACTTGGATCTACTATTGTTCACTGCTACTCCTTTCATCATGGACAAGTCTCGTGATGGAAAGTTTCCTATTTTAACATCCACTACAAGAAGAGGTACAGTCCTAAACACCTATGTTGCTCTTGATTCACCGTATGTTATAAGTAAGCTTGTTACTCCACCACCACATACTCATGCTACACACACTGCTACTACTGCTGAGTCTGAAACTACTTTTTATACTCATGATGTTACTTCTACTATGCTTGATGCGAGTGGTTCATTAGGTTCTTTCCTAGATGCTACTATGGCTAGTCTAGGAAATACAAAAACTCCTTCTGAAGACATTGTTACACCCGTTAGCTCGCCTGAGTCTAGAGAGAGTGATTACCCACAAGTGTAGGGGATCGCAACAGTCTTCGTGGGTAGTATTACCCAATTTATTGATTCGACACAAGGGGAGCCAAAGAATACTTGCAAGCCTTAACAACTGAGTTGTTAATTCAGCTGCACCTGGAAATATTTCTTGCTCACAGAAGTTTATGAGTAGCAACAGTTTGTAGTAGCAACGGCAAAGCAACAAGAAGTAGTAAAACAAGAGCAATAGTAACAGTAACGGTAACATTAGGATTCGAGTGCAGTAGGCATAGGGATGGATGGACGGGCATTGCATGCACAAGTCTAAACATGTAACTTTAAGATCTAGGGCATTGCAGATAAATAATAACAAGCATCCAAGTACTAAACAATCCTAGGCATGTGCTCCAAATATAGTCATACGTGCTCGCAATGAGAACTTGCACAACATCTTTTGTCCAGCCAGCATGTGGGAGCGAGGCCTCTAGGGAACTACTGGCAATTAAGGTGCTCCTTTTAATAGAGCACCGGAGCAAAGCATTAACACTGTATGAACACATGTGATCCTCACACCACAGCCATCCCCTCCGGTTGTCCCAATTATTGTCACTTTGGGGCCTTTGGATCTAGATAATGATATGTGTACCCAACTTGCAGATAAGATCACAAACAATACTATCATAATGATTCAATAATAAGTTCAGATCTGAGATCATGGCACTCGGGCCCTAGTGACAAGCATTAAGAACAACAAGTTGCAACAAAGTCAAATAGCACTAATAGAGATACTAGGAACTATGCCCTAACAGATCTTATTCAATTACATGATAGAACTCATCCAATCCCTACCATCCCCAAGCCTACAGCGGGGGATTACTCACTCATGGATGAGGGAAACATCGATGGTTGATGGAGAGGCGTTAGTGATGACGATGGCGATGATCCTCTCCAAATTACCAGTCCCGACAGGGTGCCAGAACATAGTTTCTGGATCCGAATATTGGTTTCTGGTGGCGATGGCGGAGCGGAACTCCATCTGGAAAACTATCGAACCCCCCTCAGTTTTTAGGTCGAAAGGCAACTTATAGGCGCAGACGGAGTCCGAGGGGGTGCCTGGGGTGGACGCACCCCCCTAGGCATGGGGCAGGGCCCACCCGCGCCTGGCAGGGGTATGGGCCCCCCAGGCCTCTTCTCCGTCTCGTCTTCTGGCTTCGTGGGTCTTCTGGTGAAATATAATTTTTGGCATATTTACCGGGATTTTTCCTGATAGTTGATTTTATGCACAAAAACAAGACACCAAGGTAATTCTGCTGAAAACAACGTCATTCCATGTTAGTTGTATCCAAATCACACAAGTTTAGAGGAGAAACAATAGCAAAAGTGTTCGGGAAAGTAGATACGTTTTGGACGTATCAACTCCCCCCAAGCTTAGCTTATTGCTTGGCCTCAAGCAATTTAGTTGAAAACTGAGTGCGATAAAAGAACTTTCACGAACACATTTGCTTCATATGATGTATATATTCTCAGCACAGGAGAAGATGCTTAAACCATTCATAATAAGAAGTATGCAACTAAGTCTACTCAATAGTCATTGCAAGCTATGAAGAGAAACCAACTCAATAATAATAAGTAGCATGAAACATAAACATAATCAACATTGCAATGCTCATAGTAAAGTATGATAGAGTGGTATCTCGCTTGCCTTTGTTTGTAGAGCACAATATAAATTCCAAGGCACCTATGAAGTTCAAGTGAAGACTAGAGGTAAAGATAGCAGAGATACAAGCATCAAAGTCATGACATAATTAACCAAGTTTTGGAACGAACACAAGAATGACAACTATGCTCTCAGGAAGGTTCTCATAGAATAAGTGGTGACTCAACAAGGTTGTGAAAACGGTTTTGAAAAGTTTGAAAGGCTTCCTAATGCTGAAAGGAAGGTACTCGTTAGCTTTGAGCTGTCATTGCCCCTATCATAGGCATCTTCATGTGGTTAAGGTAAAATTGAGGTCCAGTATGAATTATATGCTTGACAGACCATAAACTGGAAATCCATGTCCCTTGAGTACGAGGGTCGCTCTGCATGCTACTCAATTTTGGTCACCTGAAAGTTTTTGTCATTGTAAATACATGCATATCATAGAGAACCGCCAACGGGGTACCCCTTGCACATGGTACAGGAGCTTTCCCATAACCAAAATGATAAGGCAAGCAGACAATGAGCATCTCAGTAATCTTTTTATTTACCATATGCATAGATTTTTATTGAGGATGCTTCATAGATGCTCATTATGGTGATGCTGCAAGTTTCCACCATGATTAAGCATGGCTTAGGCTAGCGGCCCAGGCGTTTCTCTAACACAATGTATAAACTCCATGAACTCACAAGCTCCCCTTTTATTTCACATCGTCGACATCCGTAAACAAAAGAGCAAAGTATCAACTAGATAGGATATCCAAAAAGTGTTGAAAGCCTTCCCCGTAACAGCACAGTTCTGCTGACTCCCAGCATATAATTTGCAAGCATATAACTTTCATGGACTAGTCACAATGGTTCAGGATTATTAAGTGCAAGGAATAAAGTGTGCCATCAAGTTCGTGAGAGCTTTACTAACTAACTTTCTCAAAACAGACAAACATTTTATTTGGAAGAAAACACGGCATATTGAATATGCACTGAAATAGCAAATCATGCTAATAGGTAGGTATGGTGGACACAGTTGGCAATATTGGATTTGGGGAGTTGGAAGCACAAGTAGAGCTCATACTCAGTGCAAGTGAAGGCTAGCAAAAGAGAGGGAGCGACAAACGAGAGAGAAATAACTGTCATAATCATGCTTGCAACAAAACATGACTAATTATGGCATGAAAGTGATACAAGAACTCTGAGGCAAAATAAATCATCGAGGCTTACTGACTATTGATTAGTCATATGCATGCGTGAGCATGTGCCAAGTCGATTCATATGAGTAGTCAGAGGAGGATACCACAATAGCATACCAAAATATGAGTAAAACAATGCAAGCAAACATTCATATGACATGCTACAAACTATTAGCAAGCTGGAGCTAATCATAGACAAGCAAGAACTACTAAGCATCCATAATGACATACACCTTACACAAACAGGCTAAGCATGCTCACAATGATGAGTATATGTACAAAAATGAAACAAATAGAGTTCGTTACCAGCCTCTTACCACACCTCAAGTTGTCTTAATCTTCATTATTGACCTTCACTTCTGTGACTTCAATAATATCATGAAACCAAAATCCACCGAGGACGGCTAAACCCTGTAAAGAACTCACAAAACCAAAGAAGAACAACAAATATTTTTGGTGTTTTCGAGTTTTTTAAAGAAAGCAAACAAACCAAAAACAAACAAAGAAAAAGGAAACCAAACAAAGCAAAATCTTTTTGGATTTTTCTTTTAAGGCAAACCAAAGCAAAGAAACAAACCAAGAGAAACAACGAAAATATTTTTGGTATTTTTGTGTTTTTGAGAAAGAAGCAACAAGAACCAAAAAGAAATTGAAACAATGGATATACAAAGAACCGACCGAACATGATATATAGATGAGTGTGATGTCAGTATACCTTCCCCCAAGCTTAGGCTTTTGGCCTAAGTGGGGCTCAATCCCATGGTGCCCAAGTAAATGCACCTCCGTAGTATGACAAGGAGGCTCCCTCGTCCTGGTATGAGCTCGAGGACTCCCCTTTGTAGTGTATCGCGGGGTCATATGAGGGCGCTTCCTCCTGGTAGTGCCCATGGAAGTTAAGGGAGCGCAACAACTCATGCATCTCCTCCTTGGAGCGTGAAAAAGGTCCCTGAGAAATACTGAACAAAGTAGTTTGGGGGAGAGGGGTCTCTCTCTCTTCCCCGTCAATAAACAACATTCTATAAAACCAATTTCTCTAGGGTAGAGCTAGTGGTGACAAAGTGATGCGCCTTCATGGCAGCAAGATCAAGCATCTCAGGAGCCAAGATTGTATCATTTGGATCAACAGCAATGTCCAAGGCAGCAACAACACGCGTAGCAATAATTCCCCCATAAATGGGTCCCTTAGCTGTTAAGCGACAAGCAATGAGAGAACCAAGATTATACTTGGTATCATTGTTGAGCGCAGCAACTAAGAAAGCCAAATGATAGCTGGAAATATTACTAGTGTTCTCCCTACCAAGAACACTAGTGGTAAGATAGTAAGAAAAGTACCTGATGGCTGGAAGCTGAATGTTTCTTATCTTTACCCGTTGAGCTCTACGGCTATCATCATTGGTTATTCCTCGATAAAGTTCCAACAAATCAGCGGGTTGAGCTGGAATCTTCTTTGTTGAACCAGCTGTACCAAGTCCAAGAGCCCCACAAAATTTCTTCAATGTCATATGGTAAGACCTGCCATAAACTTTTGAAAGAAACATCTCGATGGAACACGCTGTTAGTAAAGGAGAAACTCTCCACAAATGTTTTGGTGAGCGTAGCATATTGCGCTCTCTCATCCTTCGTAAGACTCGTTAGACCAGCCCTCCAAACCAAGGTCATAAAATAATTAAGAATCCCAGCAACCCGCAAGAAGGTTTGGCAAGAAAAGGCGGAGGGATGCGCATCCCCCTCATCTCCCTCGTCACCAAATCGTGGAGTGATGAGATCCTCATTGTATGAGGGCCTGTCACTGGTGGATGATCTTGGAAGCCTTGCCCTTCTAGGTGCATCACCCTCAAATATTTCACCAAATGTGTGGTGGTCCATGACTTCCCTTTTCTGAAATTTTAGACAAGCATCAAACAAAGTGATTTCTAAGTTCATAAATGATGAGCAACTACTATAGGAGCTTGCTAGAGGACTACACATGCATCAAAATAAATTTTATAAGCATAGAACAAGCATTCAAGCTCAAACAACCTGTCACCTATAGCAGCAAAATACTCAAGATACAATCTACCAATCACAAATCTAATTGGACAAGTGGAGGAGGCACATACCAAGGAACAATCTCTCCAAATATCAGCAGCAAAGAGGGGCTGAGCAAGGAGATCGAAAATCGCGAGCAAGAACAGCAAGAACTCAAGCTTGAGCAAGTTTTCCGGTGTTTTTCGGGAGAGAGAAAGAAGATGGCTTTGAGGAGGCAGCCTGGAGGGGCCCAGGTGGGCCAGACCCCCCAGGTGCCACCGACAGGTAGGCCGCTCCTACCATGGGTGTGGTGGCCTGGGGTGACCCCCTGGGTCACTTCAGGTGTCTCTCTGCCCCTTTTTTCTAGGAAAAAATTATTTTGAATTTTCTAGGATTTTTCGGGAAACTTTATTTTTGGCCAATTTTCAGGGTATGAAAATTGATTTTCTCGCAGAAACAGTTTTTCAGAAGAAGCAAAAGCAAACCAAAAGCCAAACTACAAGAGATCTAAGACAAAATAACAAGCAAACAACTAGCAAAACCAAAGCTAGCAAAATAAAGGCAAAGATTAGGAAGGAGAAAAGTAAAAGAAAGCAAGTATAACCACAGTGAAAACATTATTTTGTTCATTAAAATCCTTTTGTTAACAAGGTTGATCAAGTCTTGTTACGAAAACAATCTTATATGAAACAAAATTTTGTGTTCCACAAGGTGATTATGGTACCTCATACTTGATAGCAATGGTCCCAATCATAATAGTTTCAAAATTTTCTTGTGGAATGGGACAATATATTTCTCCAACCTTGATGCTCTCAATATTTTCAATGGAATTCAGGCAATATATCTTAACAACCTTCTTGGGTAAAAAACAGTATGCTCTTTGTCATCAATATTGAATTTTACTTTTCCTTGATTACAATTAATGACAACACATGCAATATTAAGAAAAGGTCTCCCAAGAATAATAGACATATTATCATTTTCAGGCATTTCAAGCACAACAAAATCAGTCAGAACCAAGCAATTATGAGCTACTTGAACAGGAACATCCTCACGTATACCAACAAGAATAGTAGTTGACTTATCATCCATTTGCAAAGATATATCAGTTGGTATCAACTTCTCTAGCTGGAGTCTCTTGTAGAGAGAAAAATGCATAACACTAACCCCAGCTCCCAAATCACATAAAGTAGTTCTAACATAATTATTCTTAGTAGAGCAAGGAATAGTTGGTATACCTGGATCACCAAGTTTCTTTGGAACCTTACCATTGAAGGAATAATTAGCAAGCACAGTAGAAATCTCCTCATTAGGAATCTTCCTTTTATTAGAGACAATATCCTTCATATACTTTGAATAAGGAGGCAATTTAATAGCATCAGTCAAAGGAATTTGCAAAAATAAAGGTTTCATCCACTCACAAAACTTGTTGTAGTGTTCTTCCTCCTCTGACTTATGTTTCTTACCTAGAAAAGGCATAGGTTTCTTCACCCAAGGTTCTCTCTCTTGACCATGTTTATTAGCAATAAAATCTTCCTGAGTGTGCTTCTCAGGTTCTTCCTCAACTTCCTCCTTATCAAGAGCATCATTATTATTACCACTCTCAGTTTCAGCATCAGAGACAGATATACTATTAGGATCTAAATCAGGTTCAAGTGGTTCCTCCACTACTTTATGTTCATTTTTCTTTCTCTTACAAGGACTACCACTATTCTCAGCTTGTTGAGAATCCTGGTCAATTCTTTTAGGGTGTCCTTTAGGATATAAAGGATCTTGAGTAGCTACACCACTCCTAGTTCTAATTCCATAAGCATGTTTATTTCCTGAGGCATTAACTAGCATATCCTTTTGTACCTTAGCAAGTTGATCAAGTTGGGTTTGAACCATTTGAAAGTGTTTACAAAGCATTTTAATATCATTAGAAGTTCTTTCCACAATATCTTTCAACTCATGGATAGCTCTAGAGTTTTCCAATAAATGATTCTAAACTTGTTTATTAAAATTACCTTGTATAACAATAAATGTGTCAAGTTCCTCTAAATATTGATCAGGAGGCTTACCATAAGGAATATCACCTTCATTAAAATGGAGAGAGTGTACCTCAATAGTAGATGAGTGGGGAATTGGCTTACATAATTCTTCTATAGGAGGTAGATTCTTCACATCTTGAGCTCTAATACCTTACTCCTTGAGACATTTCTTAGCTTCCTTCATCACTTCATTATTTAATGCAATAACTCCCCTCTTCTTTGGTGTTGGTGTTGGAACTGGTTCAGGAACATCTGGTTCAGGTGTATTTAGCTCAGTTGAAGTCCAATCATCATAATTCTTGCTTATTTTAGCCATTAATTCTTCAGCATCTGTAGGAGTTCTTTTCCTAAAAACACAATCAGCAAAGCTATCTAGGTAGGTCCTAGAATCATCAGTTAGTCCATTATAATAAACATCAAGGAGCTCATTCTTGGGTAATGGACATCCATGATGTGCATGAATCAAGTCACAGAACCTTGTCCATGACTCAGGAAATTTCTCTTCTCCTTGTTTAAAATCAAAAAGTCTCTGCAAAGCAGCATGTCTAGCACTACGAGGAAAATATTTCTGGAAGAAAGACGCAATCAAGCGATCAGGGCTGTCAATGGAACCAGGAGGTAATCTATTAAACCAAGCCCTAGCTTCTCCTTTTAGTGAAAAAGGGAAGATCTTAATAACAAAGCACTTGCGCATCTTAAAATCATCAGAGAACAAAACACTCATAGTAGAAAGCTCATTCATATGAGCCACAACACTCTCATTTTCAGTCCCACAGAAAGGTTCTTTCTCAACAATATCTAATTAGGGCAAATCAAGAGAGAAATCATAGTCTTCATCTTTAATATCTATGAGAGAGGTGGCAAACTTAGGATCAGAGGACAGTTTAGGCATAATAGTATGTCTAGCAAGGATACTCTTAATAGCATTAGTACCATGTGTGTTTCGGCATTCTTCAACAAATTCATCAGTGAACTCAATGTAACCATCATTAATATCATAACTCTCTCTAGACTCAGGTGAGATAACATGTGTAACAGTGTCTTCACTAGGAGTTTCGGTATTTCCTAGACTAGCCATTGTAGCATCTAGGAAAGGACCTAATGAACCACTCGCATCAAGCACAATAGAAGTAACATCATGAGCATCAAAAGAAGTTTTAGATTCAGCAGTAGTAGCAGTGTGTGTAGCATGAGTATGTGGTGGTGGTGTGACAAGCTTACTTATAATAGACGGTGAATCAAGAGAAACAGAGGTGTTTAGGGTTGTACCTCTTCTTGTAGTCGATGGTAAAATAGGGAACTTTCCATCACGAGACTTCCCCATGATGAAAGGAGTAGCAGTGAACAATAATAGATCCAAGTGAACTTACAAATAAAGCTATGCTCCCCGGCAACGGCGCCAGAAAATAGTCTTGATGACCCACAAGTCTAGGGGATCGCAACAGTCTTCACGGATAGTATTACCCAATTTATTGATTCGACACAAGGGGAGCCAAAGAATACTTGCAAGCCTTAACAACTGAGTTGTCAATTCAGCTGCACCTGGAAATAGTTCTTGCTCACAGAAGTTTATCAGTAGCAATAGTTTGTAGTAGCAACAGCAAAGCAACAAGAAGCAGTAAAACAAGAGCAATAGTAACAGTAACGATAAAAGTAGGATTCGAGTGCGGTAGGCATAGGGATGGATGGACGGGCGTTGCATGGACAAGTCTAAACATGTAACTTCATGATCTAGGGAATTGCAAATAAATAATAACAAGTATCCAAGTACTAAACAATCCTAGGCATGTGCTCCAAATATAGTCATATGTGCTCGCAATGAGAACTTGCACAACATCTTCTGTCCAGCCAGCCCGTGGCAGCCTCTACATAACTACTGGAAATTAAGGTGCTCCTTTTAATAGAGCACCGGAGCAAAGCATTAACACTCCGTGAACACATGTGTTCCTCACACCAGAGCCATCCCCTCTGGTTATCCCAATTAATGTCACTTTGGGGCCTTTGGATCCGGACAATGATATGTGTACACAACTTGCAGATAAGATCACAAACAACTCGGGCCCTAGTGACAAGCATTAAGCACAACAAGTTGCAACAAAGTCAAATAGCACTAATAGAGATACTAGGCACTATGCCCTAACAATCTTATTCGATTACATGATAGAACTCATCCAATCCCTACCATCCCCATAGCCTATAGAGGGGTATTACTCACTCATGGATGAGGGAAACATTGATGGTTGATGGAGAGGCATTGGTGATGACAATGGCGATGATCCTCCCTAAATTCCCCGTCCCGGTAGGGTGCCAGAACGGAGTTTCTGGTTCCGAATCGCGTCTTCTGGTGGTGGTGGCGCAGCGGAACTATTTCTGGAAAAATGACGAACCCCCCTCGGTTTTTAGGTCAAGAGGCTTCTTATAGGCGAAGAGGGAGACCGAGGGGGTGCCTGGGGTGGCCGCACCCCCTAGGTGCGGCAAGGCCTGGCCCGCGCCTGGCAGGGGTGTGGGCCCCCAGGCCTCCACTCCGTCTGGTACTCTGGCTCCGTGGATCTTCTGGTGAAATAGGATTTCTTTCATATTTTCCGGGATTTTTCCTGATAGTTGATTTTCTGCACAAAAACTAGACACTAAGGTAATTCTGCTGAAAACAGCATCAGTCCGTATTAGTTGTATCCAAATCACGCAAGTTTAGAGGAGAAACAATAGCAAAAGTGTTCGGGAAAGTAGATACGTTTTGGACGTATCAACTCCCCCCAAGCTTAGTGAAAGAACATTTCTTATCCCTAGTGATTTTGGTGTTTATTACCACACACATAACAGACTAATTATTTGCCAAGTATACCACATGTTGCATTTCAAGAATTCCCCGACTAATTTCTCCCAAAAAGGTCTATCCTGCTGTTCCACATTTTTCCTCAGTGATGTCCGGTAGTACCGGAGAATTCATCTAGTACTACCGCTCATGGTCGGCAGTACCGGGTTTTACTACCGGGCCTGGCATATGTTGTGGGCGAACTGGCCAAAAGTTTCTGTCACGCTAGGTACCAAAAGCGGTAGTACTGCTTTTTGCTACTGGTCAAGACAGAAGGGTTGGTCAAGGTCACCAAAGGCCTCAGAACTGAGCGGTATCAAAAATCCGTAGTACCGCATTTTGGTACCGGTCATGACTGAAGAGATTGGCAAGCTCTCCAAACTCCTTTGTACTGACCGGTATCAAAAGGCGGTAGTACCGCATTTTGGTACCGGTTAAGACTGAAGCGATTGGCAAGCTTGCCAATCTCCTCGGTACTTACCGGTACCGCATTTTAGTACCTGTCACTACAGAAGGTTCTGGCCAGTTGCCACACACTGATGTTCTCCCCGGTACCAAAATGCGGCACTACCACAAGTGTCTGGTAGCACCGTGCCTTAGGGCCGGTACTACCGCCGTGCGGTAGCACCACATTTTGATACCGGTGGAAACAGTTGGGCCATGTAACTTAATGTTGCATCTCCGGTACCTGACCGGTAGTACCGGTGGTTTCCGGTATTACCGCTTGGAAAATCCGGTACTACCGCTGCAATAAATGCTCAACGGTCAGATCTGCTCTGGGAGCTATAAATACCCCTCCACCTACCTTGGGACAAGTTTCTCGTTTGCATTAAAGTCTACTACCTCCACTTGAGCCACCAAATCGCCAAGATCTCTTGACTCCACCATCCAAAGTCTTTGTTTGGATAATTGAAGGAGGAGGCCTTGATCTACTACTTCACCAAAAGAGATCTTCATTTCCCCCTCATTCACTTGAGGGCCCCTTGCTCTAGTGTTTCATTGGAAACTCTAGTTCTAGATGGTTCTTACAAGTTTGTCTTTGATTGCCTTGACAGCTTGCTTGTATTTGGGAGCCTCCAATCAAGTTGTGGATGTGTGCCCCAAACTTGTTGTAAAGGTGTCGGCTTCCACCTCGAAGGTTGCCGATATAGTGGAAGGTGGATCGAACCCGTTGGGGTGAGATTCATCGGAGAACAAGGGAGGCCTCTCGTGGAGTTGGTGGTTTGAAACCACCCTCTCTCCAAACGTAGACGTACTTCCCCTCAAAAGGAAGGAACTACGGGAAACAAATCCTTGTGTCTCCGTGTCCACCACTTTGGTTACTTCTATCCTTTACCGCACTTTACTTACTCGTTCTTGCTTAGTGTTGTGTTAGCTTGTGCTTGGTTGTCATATAGGTAAATTCACCCTAGTTGCATTATCTAGAGAATTTACCTTTCTTGTCAAACCTTAATTTGAAAAAGAAAAAAATTTGAAGTATCACCTATTCACCCCCCCCCCTCTAGGTGCCCATACGATCCTTTCAATTGGTATCAGAGCCTCGACTCTTTAGTTGGGATTTACCGCCTAAGATAATATGGGTAGCCACGATGGGGATGGGGATGGTGAGCACACCACGGTGACCATGGAAGATCTCAAAAACATGGAAACAAGATTGAGCTCTTCCTTGGTCAACGAAGTCAAGAAAATGCTTGAGAAATTTCTTAAAGACAAAGATGGCTCATCATCCCCCTCTCCTCAAGAGGATCCTCCATCCGTTTTACCTAAAGGGAATGCTCCGGTATCCCCCGAGGGTATGATGGTGGGGGTAAACAAGACAACACTAATTCCTCCACTCAAAATGATGGTGGGAAGGGTGAGCACCGTGATTCATGGTACTCTCCCGACCCTCCAATCCCTCACCCTCATGTATACAATATAGGTGACCCACCTAAGCTTGAAGCATCTACTACTTTTGCTCAATGGAAATCTCTAAAGAGAACTCATGTGCGTAGCTCTTGCATTGAACTATGGAACATCATCGAGCATGGAATCTTTATTGGGGATCCAAACAACTTGACAAGAAGATAAGTTGTCAATAGTCAACTCAATTCCACTGCCTTGCACATGATTCAACAAGGATTGGGTACAAAGGATTACCCACACATTGAGCACCTCAGCATTGCCAAGGATGCTTGGGATGCTCTCACTATGTTGTTTGTTGGGAATGAGAGCATGAGGAGGAACCGGTATGATGCACTAAGCAATGAAGCCGAAGGCTTCAACATGATGGAAGGTGAAAATCATGAAGACATGTACCGTAGGCTCAAGACCACCGCCACTGCTTTTAGAAATGTGGGTGCCTCACATGTGGATGATGCTTGGATAAAAAGGAAATATGTGAGTGCACTCATGCCCTTTGAGCCCACCGACTTGAAGAGCCTACAAGGAAGAGACAACTGCCATCTCATGACCTCCAATGAAGTTAAGCAAGAGATGGTCTCTTTCAAGGTTGCCGCCAAGAATGCCAAAGATGCCCGTGCTCGTGCCCTTGGTATGAGCAATGTTGTCAACGTTGCTTTGAAGGCCGAAGTTGTGGACCATGGGGATGAATATGATAGTGATAAAGGCCTCTCCATGGACCACCCCGATGAAGTCAAGATTGCTATAGTTAATATATGGCCTTCTATGCAAAGAACTTTTGGAAGAACCCCGCCAAGGCCAAGATGGAAATGCAACGAAGGAGCAACCAAAATGGGAAAAGAGAAAATACCACTAGATTGAGAACTTGCTTCAATTGTGGTGATTGTTATCACTTTGTGGCGAGTTGCCCCTATGATAAGGGAGAAGAGTATTCTTTGGCTCCCCTTGTGTCGAATCAATAAATTGGGTAATACTACCCTCGAAGACTGTTGGGATCCACTATACTTGTGGGTCATCAATAGCTTGAGATAAAAACAAGTGCTATAAAATGAAAGTCGAGTGACGGAAATCATGAAAAGTATTATCCCGTATGCACTTGCCTCAACCGTTGGGCACAATTGTGACTTGTATGGCTCCGACAGGGAAGTAACGACACCTGTTATCCAAGCATGTATCTCACTCAGTACATAATATCATCACACTAAGGTTACAAGAAAAAATAGCATCGCACCTATCACAAGGCTGTCCCTCACCTTTAAAAGAATATAAAAGATGGGGCAGTGCCTAAATTCTATAGAAGGTAAACTTAACCACAAGGAAGTAGCTGCCGGTTTAGACGAGACTAATGTCCATTTTATTTTACCTAATTGTAATTTATTAATGGCAACTTCAGTGTGTGTAAAATGGTTATGCAGCTGACTCGCACTGGACTAGTCGGCAACAAAAACACCAAATAATTAGGCATGGTCCAAGCAATTGTCTCACGGTAAGAAACAAGCTAAGCTAGTAAGAATTGAGAAAAATATCCAAAGGCTGAGAGGTTGCACAAACCTAGCGTATTCAGTAGAAAAATTGCAAGGCCAATTCTAAATACTAAACTTCGCACTATAGAAATCTGGTCACTAAAAGCCATCCATTAGAAATTGTACAGACCAAAAATTTAAACTCATGAAGCAACATGCTACAGAAATTGTACAGAACACTGGACCGAGCAGGGAAAGTGGTCTAGCAGATTAGGAATCCCACATATTCCAGAAATTTCCTGCGATCCACAAATATATTTGAAGTCCCACCGTAAAAGTGTCCATCTAAAAATTGACCCCTTTCCAGGCACAGCCAATTGATACAACAATAAGTAACCAAGACCAAAATCAATCTACGTACCCATCCATGGCCGTATCTACACGGATAAAGCAATCATACCAAGACCTAGGTAACCAACAAAGCGATGTCAATAACACGTACCAGCAACGTAGCAGTTCTTCGCGAGAGGTTCAAGGGCAGCGGCACTCTGATCATGGATACGGACACGAGCATCAAAATGGCAGTGACATCATAGCTCGCGAGTCGGCGGCGGTGGCGAACTGAGGGCTGGAAATAATTTAGGAAAACAAGGTGGCGACGGCTTTCCCTTCGACTATCCTAAGCAGCCAGGGTAGTACTGGTCTCGCTCGGGTACAAAAAGCACAACCCAGCCCATTTGTTTCTTCGTGATAATGGGATGAAAAAAGTGTCCAGTTTTGTATTATCAAAGCTATAAAAAATTCAAATTGGCTTCTACTACAGACTTTAACACAACTGGTCGAGATTTCAAGGACTAGTGTACAATAATTTTCATTTTACTTCTCTCTAACTTCCTTTCTCATTCGGATTTATACATACCCTTAAGGTTCTAGTCTGGTTTTATTCTAACAACACTAGCAAGAGAAGACTCGTAGGTGCTATTTGTCCCCAACAGCAGATCAAGAGTACAAACACTAGCACTTCCGTATTTATTTTCTCTCTTATTTATTTTCTACTCCCAGATTGGATCAACCCTAGTTTCTATTTTTTAAGAAAAAACAAAAGAGTTATCATTAACATTTGGGGTATTACACTGCCACCATAAACCCTAAAAAACTCCACCACCGCCTTCCTGCCGTGGCACGAGTCCGAGTTAAATTTTTGTTTCCTAGTTATTTATTTTTACTTTCCTTACTTGTTGTTTCCGTGTTGAGTAAAAATCCGTGTTGAGCTAAAGATCAATCGCAAGTCCAGAAGGAGAGCTAAAGTTCCGTGTTGGCTATACTAGTTTTTGACCTTGGGATCACTTTTCTCCATCGGCCGTTATAGCAATATTTTTTTGGCACCTGCGCGCTTTCCGGACCATAATAGAAAATTTTTGACAAAAAAATTCGGGGCTATCCTGTTTTTAGACCCCTTAGATCTGTTCTAGACACTCGTCATCATAGTGATTTTGAACATCTCACTTCGCTTTTCAGGGTGCCATATCATCATATCATTGCTAGTTATGCCGCGTCATGACATTGTTAGTGTTATAGGCTCATGTCTCTAGTACGGTCTAGCCTAGGACCAGCACGATACCATTGTTGAGCATTCTTTCAACATTGCATTGTTTTTTTTGATAATTGCTAACCCCTTTGCTAATCCTTCCCAGAGCTCCACAGATTTCTCCACGTGCAGTGTCTCGACTCCTGGTAATCGCTCAGTTCAATCTCTGGACCCACTGATTCTTGGGTTGCACATCGCCTTTTTCCTGCTGTTTGGTAAGAACTTGTAAGAGCTTTGTATATTGCTTGATGGACTACGTGTGTTTCCACCAGATTTCTGTACTATAGGCACATATATACATGTTCTTTTGAGGACTAACCATGCAAGATACTTCGCGTGACCCCGCAAAAGTGACGAACCAAGAACTACATGCCCACTTCACCGAGTTGTTGGTAGGACGCGCTGAATACGTGGATGCAAGACTAGAGGAGTTTCACAACAAGCTCATCAACGCCATGGACAAGATCGAAGGACTCGAGAAATCCTTCAACTAGAAGCTAGACACTCGGTTCAAGGAGGTTTTCGATAGATTTCCTACACCTGCACCTGCCCCGGTTGCACCTCGACATGGCGCACGGCATTCCGATCACGGGTCGTACTGCTGGTTCAGCTGCTGCCGCTGCTACTGTTGCAGCTGATGCACCTCAGGCTTCCAACACGGTTGCTGCTGCAACCTTGGGGGAAGACGACGGGTACTACTACGACTTTGACCGACGATCTGTTTGACAAGGAGGTTGAACAACCTCCACATCTTGCTGGCCGACCCAGACATTACCACCGCAACACTCGACCACCGGTACGTGATGATGATCATGTTGCAAAGCTTAAATTAAATATTCCATATTTTGAGGGTAAATATAATCATGATGCATATCTTACATGGGAGATGGAAGTAGAACAATGTTTTGCATGTTTAAAATATCCTAAGAATATGCGTGTTAGTGCTGCTACATGTGAATTTACTAAATTTGCTTCCCTTTGGTGGTCTGAATATTGTCGCTTAAATCCTACTACTATTCCTTGTACTTGGACTGCTTTAAAAACTGCTATGCGTGTTTGTTTTGTGCCTCCTACTTATCAACGTGATTTACTAAAGAATCTGACATGTTTAGAACAAGGAAAAAATTCTGTAGAATAGTATTATCAGAAATTGCAAATGGGGATGGTTCGGTGTGGTCTTGCTGAAACTACTGAACAAATGCTTGCACATTTCTTTGGTAGATTAAACCAGGCTATTCAACACACATTAGACTATAAAGAATATAATACCATCACGCGTTTGTTTCATCTTTCTTGCAAAGCTAAACGTGAAGTGCAGGATCGCGAAACATGTAACATCCCTAAAATCATGTTTTCAAAGATTACATATCATTCATGCATGCATAATCATTTAGGGATCATTTTCAAAGTCATTTCAATGAAACAGAAGCATTGAGTGCTATTATTTTATATAAACAAGCTTGATCCAATGCTACTCTCTAGTGAGAGAATACTTGTTTCAAACCAAGGTTTGTTTGTTCATAAGTTGGTTTGGTTGAGTTCCAAAGCTTGTACAAAAATTTCCAAAACAAAATATAGTTTAAAACCATTTTCATATCTTTATCAAATCTTGTGCTAAGGCACTGTTTATTTAAAATTTCAAAGGAACCAAGCAAGTCTAGCAAGACAGCATGGTTTATGCTCAAAATTGTGCAGGTTTCACTTTATAAAAGTCCAGAAAGATTTGGAATTCAAATACATTTGAATTCATTTGAAAAGGTTTCCTAAAAATCGATTTAGAAAAAGAAAAAGGATAAGAAAATAGAACTGGGCCAGGCGCTACTCATTCGGCCCAGCAACCAAAGCAGCCCACCCGGGGTTCCCCCTTTCTCTTTGTTTCTCACCGCAGCAGCGCGCACCCACCTGCTGATAGGCCGACCCCACCCTGCCCCGTCAGCGTTGTCCCCAATCAACGCGCGCCCGAGCCGCTCCGCCGTTACCTCGCCGCAGTCACTGCCCCGCTTAAATCCCATTGATGCAGGGAGTAATCCTCGCCCCCGCTCCGGCTATTTAATCCCCTCCCCTCTCCGCATCTTTCCCCTTGCTCAACTCACTCGCTCCGCTACTAGGCTGTCTCTAATTGCTCTCACACCGTCGATGTACTGACGAGCTCCGGCGAAGAAATTCCAGTGAGCCAGACCACCCCTTCCCTTCTAATTCAAACGAGTGTGTTCCTTGCAACCTTGTGCACCTCTTGACCCCTCTCGTTTGGCCGCGCTTGACCCAGGTAGTCGTTCCCGTCCACCCCTGCAAGCAACAGAGCCGCCGCTCAACTCCGACGAGGAATACATGTAATGTCCGAGCGCCCCTTGCTTCCTCTCTGACCCTGTCATTGTTGGAATTATGCCCTAGAGGCAATAATAAAGATGTTATTATAATTCTTGTTCATGATAATGTTTATATTCCATGCTAGAATTGTATTAAGCGGAAACTTTAATACTTGTGTGGTTTGTGAACAACACCGTGTCCCTAGTACGCCTCTAAGGACTAGCTCATTGATTAATGATGGTTAAGGTTTCCTAACCATATACATGAGTTGTCAATTGATAATGAGATCATATCATTGGAGAATGATATGATGGACAGACCCAAACTAAGCGAAGCAATTAGATCGTATCATCGTGTTCATCTTTGCGAAGCTTTTCCTATGTCAAATATTGTATTCCTTAGACCATGAGATAATATAACTCCCTGGTATCGGAAGAAACCTTTGAGGTCATCAAACGTCATCCTATGAGAGGGTGATCATAAAGGTGTCTCTCAGGTGATCGGAAAGTATCTGTTGGGTTGTATGTATCGAGATGGAATTTGTCCCTCCCAAGTCGGAGAGATATACTTCGGGCCCACTAGGTAATCAATATCAACACCGCTTGCAAGAATGTGGTTAAGGAGTTAATCACAAAGTGATATCGGATTACGGAACGAGTAAAGTACTTGCTGTGAACGAGATTGAACTAGGTATGACGGTACCGACGATCGAATCTCGGGCAAGTAAAATATCGCGAGACGAAGGGAATATATATATGGGATTGTTTGAATCCTGACATCGTGGTTCATCCGATATGATCATCGATGAATGTGTGGGAGTCAATATGGGTGCCCAGACCCCGCTGTTGATTATTGATAGAAGATCATGTCTGCATATTCTCGAACCCGCAGGGTCACACACTTAACGTGTCTCGACGCTAGGCTAGATTGGATAATTGGTTTATGAATTTTTGTTCGGAGTCTCGGATGGGATCCGGGACATCACGAGAGGTTCCAGAATGGTCCGAAGAATAAGATTCATATAAGGCAGTGCAGTTTTTGGAGTTCGGAATTGTTCCGGGTTAATCGGTATTGTACCGGAAGCTTCTAGAACCTTCCGGAAGGGGACCAACGTAGCCCCACCTTCCGGGAGGGGGCATGGGCCTATGAGGGAGTGTTCTGGCCGCATTGGGCCAGGGGCAAAAGGCCCCATAGGGCCCAACCGATCCTAGAGAGTTTAAATCGTTTAAACTAGAGATAGGGTTTCTAGAAGAGGGGAGAGTCCATGCCCCCCACTCCTTATCCTTTGGGCTTGGGGGAGGGGCTAGGGCTGCGCCCCCCTCTATATAAAGAGGGCTGGGGGCGCACCAACCCCCCACACCTCTCCTCCAAACCATAGCCGCCTTGCTAGCTTTCCTCTCTCCCTCCCGACTGTTTGTAGGCGAAGCCCTGCTGCAGAAATTCTCCACCATATACACCACGCCGTCGTGTTGTAGATCCAATCTATCTCTCCACCATACTTTCTGGTCCGAGGAAGGAGGAGACGTCCAGGTGCTGCACGTGTGCATCTCACGGAGGCACCGCCACTTGTGGTGCTGGATCGGATCGGATCGCGAGGAGGAGAAGCGAGTACGACTACATCACCCACGTTCTGACGAACGTTCCGCTGTGCGAATCTTCAAGGGTATGAAGATCTAATCCAATCACTCTCGTTGTTTGCATCTCCTAGATTAGATCTTGGCTTTCCCTCTGTTCGCTCCGTAGAAAATTTTGATTTACTATGCCGCGAAACCCTTCAGTGGTATCAGAGCTAGATCTATGCGTAGATGTGTTTCACGAGTAGAACGCAACATGGTTGTTGCGGGCGTTGATGTTTTCTGTTGCAAGCCTCTTGTTTGTGTTCTTCTTATGACGCGGGATAGTGAGATTGAAGCGGTCCAGGCCAACCTTACGCGACGTCGTTCGCGAGACCGGCTCCGCACTTGACGTGTGGCTTGTTCCACACATGCGGCTGGTGGATGTCAGTTTCTCTCACTATAGTTGTCATGGGATTAACACCGGAGTTTGGCAACCATAATATCACCGTTGTGGCTTTCCGTAGGTAAGAATCGTTCTTAGCTTCTACTCCCATAAAGCCACGTAAAACATGCAACAACAAAGTAGAGGCGTCTAACTTGTTTTTGCAGGGAGTGTTTTCTGTGATATGGTATGGCCCAAGATGTGATGTGTATATTGTATGCGATGATCATGTTTTGTAATGTTTCACGACTTGCATGTCGATGAGTACACAACCGGCAGGAGCCATATGGTTGTCTTTATAATTGTGTATGACCTGCGAGTCAACTTCTTATACGCCATGTAATAGCTTTACTTTATCGCTAAGTAGTTAGCAATAGTTGTAGTTGCTATTCGTGGTGGAGGCAATCATGGTGGAGTGATGGAGATCATGCCGGAACGCACAAGATGGAGATCATTGCGCGAAGATTGGCTATACCATGTCACATAAAGTTATATGCATGTGATGTTTATCCTTGTATGTATCTTATTATGCTTAGATCGCGACGGTAGCATTATAAGATGATTCCTCACTTAAAGATCAAGATAAAACTGTGTTCTCCCCGAGTATGCACCGTTGCGAAAGTTCGTCGTGTCCAAGCATCACGTGATGATCGGGTGCTATAGACTCTACGCTCACATACAACGGGTGCAAGCCAGTTTTTGCACACGCGGAAATACTTGGGTCTAGCTTGACGAGCCTAGCATGTACAGACATGGCCTCGGAACACAAGAACCGAAAGGTTAAGCATGAGTCATATGAATGATATGATCGACACTTCGTTGTCCACCATTGAAACCACATCTCTTCTCGTGATGATCGAATTAGGTGTGGTGAATTTGGATCGTGTTCACTAAACAACTTGAGGGACATTGAATTTAGTAGGAGTTCATCTAGTAATTTGATTAAGTTGAACTATTTATCATGAACATAGTCTAAATTGTACTTGCCAATACTGTAGATCACATGGCCAAGTCCAACTTCAACTTCAACGTTTTTGCTGAGAAGGAAAAGCTTAGAAACAATGGGTCTAACTTCACCAATTGGTTCCGCAATCTAAGAATCATTCTGTCTGGCGGACAAAAGGACTATGTCCTTGGGAAAGCGTTAGGTGACCCCCCTGCTGCAACTGCGCCGGCTGATGAGAAAGCTGTCTATCAGTCGCGCAAAGATGATTATGGTGTGATTAAGAGCACCATGTTGTTTGCTATGGAACTGGAACTTCAAAATCGTTTTGAAACCTATCCCGGGCCCTTTGAGATTCTCGAGGAGCTGAAAACCATGTTTCAGACTCAAGCCCGTTCTGAGAGATATGAGATCTCTGAGAAGTTCTTTAACTGCAAGATGGAGGAAGGGAGTTCCGTTAGTGAGCACGCCATAAAGATGTCGGGCTACACTCAACGCCTTGAGCAACTGGAATGCACGATTCCAGAGGAGCTCAAGATTGACAGGGTTCTGCAATCACTCCCTCCCAGCTACAAAAGTTTTGTAGTGACTCATAATCAGATTGGTTCCACTGATACGATCACCGAGCTCTTCGCAAAGCTGAAGGCTGCGGAAGTGGACATCAAGAAGGATAATCATGTGTTGATGGTCAACAAGCCCTCCTTTAAGAAAGGTAAGGGAGCAAAGAAGCCCTTCAAGAAGGGCGGCGGCAAGCGCAATGCCCCTGCTGAGAAGAAGCTCAGGTCTGGTCCCAAGCCGGACACTGAGTGCTTCTATTGCAAGGACAAGGGTCACTAGAAGCGTAACTGTCCGAAGTACTTAGCGGACAAGAAGGCTGGCACCATCAAAGGTATATTTGATATACATGTTATTGATGTTTTCCTTACTAGCCCTCGTTGTAGTGCCTGGGTATTTGATACCGGTTCAGTTGCTAACATTTGTAACTCGAAACAGGAGCTACGGAATAGACGGCGGCTTGCGAGGGATGAGGTGACGATGCGCGTTGGCAACGGATCAAGAGTTGATGTGATGGCCGTCGGCACGCTCTCCTTAGTTTTACCTTCGGGATTAGTTTTAAACCTTAATAAGTGTTATTATGTGCCTGCGTTGAGCATGAACATTATTTCTGGATCGTTTTTATTGCAAGACGGTTATTCATTTAAATCGGAGAATAATGGTTGTTCTATTTATATGAGTAACATCTTTTATGGTCATGCACCTCTTGTAAATGGTTTATTTCTTCTAAATCTCGAAAGGGATGAAACACACATCCATAACATTGAGGCTAAGAGATGCAAAGTAGATAGTGATAATACTACTTATTTGTGGCACTGTCGTCTAGGTCATATTGGAGTAAAGCGCATGAAGAAACTCCATTCTGATGGACTTTTGGAGTCTCTTGATTTTGAATCATTTGACACATGCGAACCATGCCTCATGGGCAAGATGATCAAAACACCGTTCTCCGGTATGATGGAGCGAGCAACGGACTTGTTGGAAATCATACATACCGATGTATGCG
Organism: Avena sativa; assembly: GCA_916181665.1. Classification (NCBI taxonomy): domain Eukaryota; kingdom Viridiplantae; phylum Streptophyta; class Magnoliopsida; order Poales; family Poaceae; genus Avena; species Avena sativa. The sequence continues at coordinate 146,044,324 of OV702280.1, forward strand.
GACCGATGAGTATTTCGACGCGCGGTGGATATCGCTATTTCCTCACTTTTACCGATGACTTAAGTAGATATGGGTATATCTATTTAATGAAACATAAATCTGAAACATTTGAAAAGTTCAAGGAATTTCAGAATGAAGTGGAGAACCATCGTAACAGAAAGATTAAGTTTCTACGATCTGATCGTGGAGGTGAATATTTGAGTTATGATTTTCTCACGCATCTTAAAGCAAGTGGAATCGTTTCACAACTCACGCCACCCGGAACACCACAGCGCAATGGTGTGTCTGAACGCTGGAATTGAACCCTATTAGATATGGTCCGATCAATGATGTCTCTTACTGATTTGCCGTTATCATTTTGGGGTTATGCATTAGAAACCGCTGCATTCACTTTAAATAGGGCTCCATCTAAATCCGTTGAGACGACACCGTATGAACTGTGGTTTGGTGCTAAACCTAAGTTGTCGTTTCTTAAAGTTTGGGGATGCGAAGCTTACGTCAAGAAGTTGATGCCGGACAAGCTCGAACCCAAAGCGGAGAAATGCGTCTTCATAGGATACCCTAAGGAAACTATTGGGTATACCTTCTATCACAGAACCGAAGGCAAAGTGTTTGTCGCAAAGAACGGTTCCTTTCTTCAGAAGGAGTTTCTCTCGAAAGAAGTGAGTGGGAGGAAAGTAGAGCTAGACGAGGTTATTGAACCTTCTCTTGAGTTGGAGAGTAGCGCAGCACCAGAAATTGTTCCAGTGCCGCCTGCACCAACAATAGAGGAAGCTAATGACAAGGATCATGAAGCTTCGGACGATGCTGCTACTGAACGTCGCAGGTCGACAAGGTCGCGTGCCCCCCTGAGTGGTACGGCAACCCTGTCTTGACTGTCTTGCTAGTAGAAGACAGTGAACCTACGAACTATGAGGAAGCGATGATGAGCCCAGACTCTGAGAAATGGCTAGAAGCCATGAAATCCGAATTGGGATCCATGAGCGAAAACCAAGTATGGACTTTGGTGGACCCTCCTAGCGACCAAAAGGCCGTTGAGTGCAAATGGATCTTCAAGAAGAAAACGGACGCGGATGGTAATGTTACCATCTATAAAGCACGGCTTGTCGCGAAAGGTTTTCGACAAGTTCAAGGTGTTGACTACGATGAGACTTTCTCTCCCGTAGCGATGTTTAAGTCCATTCGGATTTTATTAGCAATTGCCGCATTTCATGATTATGAAATATGGCAGATGGATGTCAAGACTGCTTTCCTCAATGGCAACATTGATGAAGAGTTGTATATGATGCAACCCGAAGGTTTTGTCGATCCTAAGGATGCTAGTAAAGTATGCAAACTTCAGCGTTCCATTTATGGACTGAAGCAAGCATCTCGGAGTTGGAACCTTCGTTTTGATCAAGTGATCAAGAGCTTTGGATTTGTTCCAAATTGCTACGAATCTTGTATCTACAAGAAAGTGAGTGGGAGCTCGGTGACGTTTCTGGTACTATATGTGGATGACATATTGATTATTGGAAATGACATCAACATGCTTAACGATGTGAAGAGTTATTTGAACAAGTGTTTTTCAATGAAAGACCTAGGTGAAGCTGCTTATATATTGGGCATCAAAATCTATAGAGATAGACAAAGACGCCTGATAGCTTTAAGCCAGAGTACATACCTAGACAAAGTTCTGAAAAGGTTCAGAATGGATAAGGCAAAGAAAGGTTCAGTGCCTATGTTGTCAGGTAAGATATTGAGCAAGGCTCAGTGTCCAGCTACGGTAAATGATAGGGAAGCTATGAGCAAAGTGCCTTATGCCTCGGCCATAGGTTCCATCATGTATGCCATGCTGTGTACTAGACCGGATGTGTCCAATGCCCTTAGTTTGACGAGCAGATATCAAAGTGATCCAGGAGTGGAACACTGGATAGCCGTGAAGAACATCCTAAAGTACCTAAATAGGACTAAAGAAATGTTCTTAGTCTATGGGGGTGATGAACAGCTTGTCGTAAAAGGTTACGTCGACGCTAGTTTTGACACCGACAAGGATGATTCCAAATCTCAGATAGGATACGTTTATATTTTGAATGGAGGAGCTGTGAGCTGGAGAAGCTGCAAGCAAAGCGTGATCGCGGGATCTACAGTAGAAGCGGAATACATGGCTGCTGCAGAAGCGTCAAGTGAAGGAGTTTGGATCAGAAACTTCATCACTGAGCTTGGCGTGGTTCCAAGTGCATTGGACCCACTGGAGATATTGTGTGACAACACTGGCGCCATAGCACTCGCTAAGGAACCAAGATATCATCCAAAGACCAAGCATATCAACCGCAAGTTTCATATAATTCGAGATTATATAGCAGATGGAGATCTGAAGATTAGCAAAGTACATACAGATCTGAATGTCGCAGATCCATTGACTAAACCTCTTCCACGTGTAAAACATGATCAGCACCTCAGTGCCATGGGTGTGAGATTGTTGCCAGATGTAAACTAGATTATTGACTCTAGTGCAAGTGGGAGACTGTTGGAATTATGCCCTAGAGGCAATAATAAAGATGATATTATTATAATTCTTGTTCATGATAATGTTTATATTCCATGCTAGAATTGTATTAAGCGGAAACTTTAATACTTATGTGGTTTGTGAACAACACCGTGTCCCTAGTACGCCTCTAAGGACTAGCTCATTGATTAATGATGGTTAAGGTTTCCTAACCATAGACATGAGTTGTCAATTGATAATGAGATCATATCATTGGAGAATGATATGATGGACAGACCCAAACTAAGCGAAGCAATTAGATCGTATCATCGTGTTCATCTTTGCAAAGCTTTTCCTATGTCAAATATTGTATTCCTTAGACCATGAGATAATATAACTCCCTGGTATCGGAAGAAAGCTTTGAGGTCATCAAACGTCATCCTATGAGAGGGTGATCATAAAGGTGTCTCTCAGGTGATCGGAAAGTATCTATTGGGTTGTATGTATCGAGATGGAATTTGTCCCTTCCAAGTCGGAGAGATATACTTCGGGCCCACTAGGTAATCAATATCAACACCGCTTGCAAGAATGTGGTTAAGGAGTTAATCACAAAGTGATATCGGATTACGGAACGAGTAAAGTACTTGCTGTGAACGAGATTGAACTAGGTATGACGGTACCGACGATCGAATCTCGGGCAAGTAAAATATCGCGAGACGAAGGGAATATATATATGGGATTGTTTGAATCCTGACATCGTGGTTCATCCGATATGATCATCGATGAATGTGTGGGAGTCAATATGGGTGCCCAGACCCCGCTGTTGATTATTGATAGAAGATCATGTCTGCATATTCTCGAACCCGCAGGGTCACACACTTAACGTGTCTCGATGCTAGGATAGATTGGATAATTGGTTTATGAATTTTTGTTCGGAGTCTCGGATGGGATCCGGGACATCACGAGAGGTTCCGAAATGGTCCGGAGAATAAGATTCATATAAGGCAGTGCAGTTTTTGGAGTTCGGAATTTTTCTTGGTTAATCGGTATTGTACCGGAAGCTTCTAGAACCTTCCGGAAGGGGACCAACGTGGCCCCACCTTCCGGGAGGGGGAATGGGCCTATGAGGGAGTGTCCTGGCCGCATTGGGCCAGGGGCACAAGGCCCCATAGGGCCCAACCGATCCTAGAGAGTTTAAATCGTTTAAACTAGAGATAGGGTTTCTAGAAGAGGGGAGAGTCCATGCCCCCCACTCCTTATCCTTTGGGCTTGGGGGAGGGGCTAGGGCTGCGCCCCCCCTCTATATAAAGAGGGGTGGGGGCGCACCAACCCCCCACACCTCTCCTCCAAACCCTAGCCGCCTTGCTAGCTTTCCTCTCTCCCTCCCGACTGTTTGTAGGCGAAGCCCTGCTGCAGAAATTCTCCACCATATACACCACGCCGTCGTGTTGTAGATCCAATCTATCTCTCCACCATACTTGCTGGTCCGAGGAAGGAGGAGACGTCGAGGTGCTGCACGTGTGCATCTCACGGAGGCACCGCCACTTGTGGTGCTGGATCGGATCGGATCGCGAGGAGGAGAAGCGAGTACGACTACATCACCCACGTTCCGACGAACGTTCCGCTGTGCGAATCTTCAAGGGTATGAAGATCTAATCCAATCTCTCTCGTTGTTTGCATCTCCTAGATTAGATCTTGGCTTTCCCTCTGTTCGCTCCGTAGAAAATTTTGATTTACTATGCCGCGAAACCCTTCAGTCATGTTCGCCGCAACCTTGTGCATCCTATGACACCATTGGTTCATTCTAGGGTGGTCTACATCGTCGGCAACTACTCCATCCGCAAACACCCCATGTCGCCAGCAACTCCGACGAGGTCCTGCCGTTGAATCCGTGCGTCCCTATCTCTTCCTCGACCACCTCGAGCATCGCAGCGACCACGCGAACCCAGTAAGCATCTCCACTCCTCCCCGCGTGATCTAAATCGCCGGCAACTTCTATGACAGAGCCGCCGCCGCCACTCGCCGCAGCTGGCGCCGCCAAACTTTGGTCGTTTGATCTGTATTCGTTAGATCTAGATCTAACGCATGCGATAGATTCACTTATCGAAGGGGTACGCGTTAGATCTGGCCGTGCATTTTCATTTAGATCCTGTGGTCCATGTTGATCGATCCGGCAGAACCGGTACGGACCAATCAGAACACGCTGCGTGGCCTGAGTTTAGATTTAAAACAGAAATTTGATCTATTAGTGATTCAAACTTGCAAAATTCATAACTTTTGATCCCCACGTTCAAATTTTGCAAATTTTATATCATTGGAATCAGGAGAGAAAATCCTATATGTTTATGCAATGTGTTTAATGTTTTGCCTCTATAAAAATGGTTGTTTTTGCGGAAACATTTGTAGGCTTATTTTGGGTATAGAAATGATTTGAAAAATAATTTAAAAATCAAACAAAGTTTATTTAGTGTGTTTTGGTCTAGTTTATGTTTCAGTACTGTTTACTAGCCTTGTTTGATATATAAAAATCATCACATGGCATTTGCATGCATTCATATATTTTTGTTTGTATATTTTTGATATGTGATTTTGGTGCCATTATTTTATGTGTAGATTTTGGTGCTAATAGTGATTGTGGTTGTGAAGATTGTTGCTACTCCCCAAACTACCAAGGCAAGTGGTGCTTCATGTTTTATCCCTATATTTTCACCTATGCATTAGAAATATTTTGTATAGGACTTGCATGAATATTTTTCTAAGTATCTATATGCCATGCTTGGGAAATCCTAGTAGTTGTAGAATTGTTAGAATTTCCTCTAAGTTAGGATGATTACTAATGCCATGCTTAGCCTAGCTACTAGCAAACAAGGGTGGATTATATATTCATGCTATGTGAAATACTACTAAGTCTTTCACTTGTGTTTTTGCTTAATAAAACAACCAATTGAATGAAACACCTCGGTGGAATGGAAAGAATGGTTTGTGTTGAGTGGTTACACAAGGCCCATTTCTATGGTTTACCTTGTGTATCTCACTTGTGGAAAGACACCCAGGAACAAAGGGATTTGAGATGCCAAATGTTAAGAAGCTTCTAGTGCAGCCACATGGCATTATGGGCTCTGCCTAGATCATATAGGTTGTAATAAATTAGCCATTTGGACAGTTGGTGGTAGTGCGATGATAGGTTTGGAGCGTGTCCATTTGGTCTAAGGGAAGGCTTCTGAAAGGTCATGTCTTGGTGAAAATCAAGTCTTGTGGGAAAGTGCACAACCTCTGCAGCTGGAAGAATCTAAGTACTTAGCCATGTCCCTGGTATTGGACAACTTGAGCATCAAGACATGGAAGCTATCAAGAATCTCCTCATCCCAATTTTCTAAGTTAAAAACTTGTGGTTAAACAAGGGTGAAGGTTCACCAATTTCTATTTGTGATTCCTTGGGAAAGTTTTGTCAAAGAAAAACTTAGTGTTTTCAACTAATAGGTAAAACCTATTTCGAGCAAAGCAAGCCTAAGCTACACTTAGCCAAATTCATATAGTATTTAGATGTTTAATATTCTACTAAGGTATCACTTGCCAATACTATTCCAATGTATTGACCCACTGTGGCTGTAACTTGTGATGTTGCAGGTTATTCTGATGATGATTAGGGGTTATGAGTCTACACTCAACATGCTTGCCTGTGGCACATGAAGATGAAGACTTAATTATATTGTTATGGTTAAACTCTTGTATTAGGCCTATGGCCATGGAGTTGTAAAAGACTATGTTTGTCTCTGGAATGATATGTAATAATGACCTTTGTTTCTGTGTACTTCATCTTAAACTATGGATGCTAGCATCGATCCAGGGACTAGCATTGCAATCACAGGGATCCTTACCTTTAAAAGGGAGGGATCTTACAAAAACCATGGAGGAGGACAAATAATTATGCAGGTCGCACATCCACTTGGACATCCAGACAATCAGCACCTTCTTCTCGTGATTCTCCACCGGCTACTACTACATCCAAAGCCACAACAAGGCTTCCTTTAGCTGCTCCTCCACCGTCATCCAATGCTCCTACTCGTAGTGCATCTTCTATGGCTTCCACGGGCAAAACAAAGGATATACAATGCCGCAAGTGTTGGGGTTATGGTCATTATGAGCATCCGTGCACAACACAGCGTGTTATGATGGTGCGTGATGATGGTGAATATGATTCAGCAAGTGACTTTGATAAAGATACATTATCTCTTATTTCTACTCGAGATGGAGATAATTCTGATTCTGAAGAAGAGATGGAGGTAATGGGAGATGAAACTGCTGATCAATACAAGAGCTTAGTGGCCCAACATGTGATGAGTGTGCAATTGAGCAAATCTGAGCATGATTAACGCCACAACCTGTTCCAAACATGCGGAGTTTTCAAGGAAAGAGCTATAAGGATAATCATTGATGGAGGGAGTTGTAATAATCTGGCTAGTGTTGACATGGTAGAGAAGCTTGCACTTCCAACAAGACAACACACACATTCATATTATATCCAATGGTTTGAGAGTTCTCGCAAGATCAAGGTAATAAGAATGGTACGCGTGCATTTTACTATTGGTACATATTCTGATTTTGTTGATTGTGATGTTATACCTATGCAAGATTGTTCTTTGTTACTTGGTAGACCATGGAAATTTGATAGAGAATATATTCATAATGGCAAAACTAATCACTATTCTCTTATGCATGATGGAAAGAAAATTGGTCTAAAACCTATGACTCCCGGACAGATTTTAAAAATGATCTTGCTAGAGCTAGTAGAGCTAAAACTGAGGAGAAAACTAAAAGTGAGAATCAGATTCTTGCTGCGGATTTTGTACCACCAAAGAACACTAAATCTGATTCTAAACATGCTACTGAAATTCATTTGAAGAGTCCATGTATGCTTGCAAATAAAATTGATATTGCTGAACTACCTGTAAAAAATACTCAATGTTATGCAATTGTCTGCAAAGAGGATTTGTTTTCATTTGAGGATATGCCTCCTTCTTTGCCACCTGCTGTTGCTAACCTTTTGCAAGAATATGAGGACGTTTTTCCCGCTGAGATGCCACCATTACTACCTCCTATTAGAGGAATTGAGCACCAAATTGATCTAATTCCTGGTGCTACATTGCCCAACCGTGTGCCATTTCCAACCAATCGAGAGGAGACAAAGGAGATACACACCAAATTCAGGAACTACTCGAAAAATATCATATTCGTGAGTCCCTTAGCCCATGTGTTGTTCCTATTAGTTTGGTACCTAATACAGATGGTTCTTCGTGCATGTGTACTGATTGTAGAGCTATAAATAATATTACTATTTGATAGGGCAAAGGTGTCCGATCATTCGATGAGATGGTGATAGTCGATTTGGTGGAGTTCGGGCTTAACGATCTGACTACACATGCGAGCACGAGCGCCAATGCAATCGCTAGGCCAATCTCCTGGAAGTTACCGATCCTGCGGAAACACAATCAGTCTGACGAGCGAGGGTCTTAATTTCTACCTGAAATCGAGAACAAGTAAGAACTAATATTGCAATCAAGATATTACGGATTAAGATGAAAGCTTTATTGAAAAGGTGGGATCCTGTATAGGTGCGAAGTACAAGAGACCTCTGTGACGCTCAAGCCTTGGCGAAGTTGCTATGATGGCTAACTTTATGTCTAAACAAAATCCGAGTCTAAAGTGACGGCTATGGGGAGTATATAGGGAGGAAAAGGTGGGATTTCGGCCAACCATAGAGATGGTGGCCGAAACCAACCCTGGAAGTCCTTTTCTCCTCAAATACGGACTCTAAAACGTGGTTATTTTAATTCCTGTGAAAATTACATGGGCCTGGCCCAAAATAAAAAGGTGTCACAGCACCCAACTAAGCTATGGACGAAATTAGGATGTAATATTATTGAATATTTCATCCAAGCCTTCTTTCTTCATTATGGTGGTTTCAAAGTTCTAAAATCTTCATCTGTGGCCTTCTCTTGAATCATCACATGCTTGCTTCCATCTCCATCCATGACCATGCTCCAGTGCTTGCCCCTCTCATCCATGCTTGGTCCATCATTCCTAAGAGTAAGAAATACATCTGATTTAGGCAGCATCATATTCTCATGTATACGAGGAATAGTTCCAAGAAACGAAAGTACCTGATAGTTAAGTTGCTTGGCACGAGTTCGAGTGATAGGTCCTTGTATGTGTGCAGCTGTAGGTACAACGGTTGTATCAATAGATGGGATGTCCATATCATGCTCCCCTTCTTGAATTGAAGTCGTCCTCGATGCAATCTCATCTTCCTCACCAAAGTAAGGCTTCAAATCTGCAATGTTAAACCTAGGACTAACCGTACCAAAGTCTGCAGGAAACTCAAGTTTATATGCATTATCGTTTATTTTCTCTAACACCTTCAAAGGACCAGCAACACGTGGCATTAACATAGACTTGCGCAAATCAGGAAAATGATCTTTACACAAATGTATCCAAACAAGATTTCCAACATCAAACCCAACATGATTTCTCCATTTATCCCCAACAAGTTTATACTTAGCATTCATGTGTTCTATGTTATCTTTAGTAGTCTTATGTAAGTTTAATATCATTTCAGCGTGTTGATTAGCATCCAAATTATTTTGCACCGAAGAAGGTAATGGCAATAAATCAATAGGTGCACGAGGAACAAAACCATACACAATCTCAAATGGGCACATCTTTGTGGTAGAATGCAGCGAACGATTATAAGCAAATTCTATACGAGGTAAACACTATTCCCACAATTTTAAGTTCTTCTTTAAAACAGGCCGCAACATAGTAGACAAAGTTCTTGTCACTACTTTAGTTTGTCCATCAGTTTGGGGATGACATGTAGTACTAAATAGCAATTTAGTCCCCAACTTAGCCCATAAACATCTCCAGAAGTGGCTAAGAAATTTATTATCACGATAAAAAAAATAGTATTTGTCATACCGTGTAAACGAACAATTTCATGAAAGAAAAAATCAGCAATATGCGCAGCAGCATCCATTTTATGACAAGCAATAAAGTGTGCCATCTTAGAAAATCGATCCACAACAACAAAAATACTATCCCTCCCCTTTTGTGTACGTGGCAATCCCAAAACAAAGTCCATAGAAATATCCTCCCAACGAACACTAGGAACAGGAAGAGGCATATATAAACCATGTGGATTAAGGCGAGACTTAGCTTTTTGACAAGTAGTGCAGCGTGACACGAATCTCTCAACATCTCGACGCATATGTGGCCAAAAGAAGTGTGCATCAAGAACATCCTCCGTTTTCTTGACACCAAAGTGTCCCATCAATCCTCCTCCATGCGCCTCCTGTAACAACAAAAGACGAACATAACTATTTGGAATGCATAGTTCGTTAGCACGAAACACAAATCCATCATTGAAGACTAACTTTTTCCATTTTCTACATCTCTACAATTCTGCAAGACATCTTTAAATTCAGCATCATGCACATATTGTACCTTAATAGTTTCTAATCCAATTATTTTGAAGTCAAGTTGAGATAACAAAGTATAACCGCGCGACAAAGCATCAGCAATAACATTATCTTTACCCTTTTTGTGTTTGATAACATAAGGAAAAGACTCAAAAAATTCAACCCACTTTGCATGACGACGATTCAACTTAGCTTGACTACGAATATGCTTCAAAGATTCATGATCAGAATGTAAAACAAATTATTTAGGCCATAGATAATGTTGCCAAGTTTCTAATGTCCGAACCAACGCATATAATTCTTTATCATAAGTAGAATAGTTCAGACTAGCCCCACTGAAGTTCTCACTAAAATATGCAACATGTTTTCCCCTTGTAATAACACACCTCACAAACCAAATCCACTAGCATCACATTCAAGCTCAAAAGTCTTATTAAAATTAGTTAGTTGGAGTAAGGGAGCATGTGTTTACTTATCTTTTAATATCACGAAGGCATGTTGTTGTGCATCGCCCCAAACAAAGGGCACATCCTTCTTGGTAAGTTCATTCAGCGGCGCGGCAATTGATCCAAAGTCTTTCACAAAGCACCTATAAAAACCAGCAAGGCCAAGAAAACTCCTCACTTGTGTGACCGTCTTGGGCTGCGGCCAATTCTCAATAGCTTCAATCTTGGATGGATCCACTTCAATACCCTGTGATGTAACAACATAGCCAAGAAATGGAACTCGATCGGTACAAAAGATGCACTTCTCAAGATTACCAAACAAACGTGCATTGCGTAAAGCATTGAAAACAACACGTAAATGTTCCAAATGATCCTCTAAAGATTTGCTATAAATCAGAATATCATCAAAGTAGACTACCACAAAATGTCCAATGAAAGCACGTAAAACTTCGTTCATTAATCTCATGAAAGTGCTAGGTGCATTGATTAAACCAAACGACATCACTAACCACTCATATAAACCGAACTTAGTTTTAAATGTTGTTTTCCATTCATCTCCCAATATCATACGAATGTGGTGGTAACTACTACGCAAATCAACTTTAGAAAACATGGTAGAGACACTCAATTAATCAAGCATGTCATCTAAACGTGGAATAGGATAATGATATAAAATATTAATATTATTGATAGCCCTATAATCAGTACACATGAGCGAAGAACCATCTTTCTTAGGTACCAAAATAATAGGAACAACACATGGGCAAAGGGACTCACGAATATGATCTCTGTTGAGTAGTTCCTGAATTTGGCGTTGTATCTCCTTTGTCTCCTCTGGATTAGTTCTATATGACACGCGGTTGGCAACGCAGCACCAGGAATTAGATCAATTTGGTGCTCAAATCCTCTAATAGGAAGTAGTCTGGTGGCATCTCAGTGGGAAAAATATCCTCATATTCCTGCAAAAAAGGTTAGCAATAACAGGTGGCAAAGATGGAGGCATATCCTCAAATGAAAATAAAACCTCTTTGCAGACAATTGCATAACATTGAGTATTGTTTACATCTAGTTTAGCAATATCAATTTTATCTGCAAGCATACATGGACTCTTCAAATGAATTTCATAGCATGTTCAGAATCAGATTTAGTGTTCTTTGGTGGTATAAAACATGCGGCAATAATCGGATTCTCACTTTTATTTTTCTCCTCAGTTTTAGCTCTACTAGCTCTAACAAGATTATATTTTAAAATATGTTCGGGAGTCATAGGTTTTAGACCAATTTTCTTTTGCCATTATAAACAGATGTTCGGGACTCACTTTTATTCTTTCGTGCATAAGAGAATAGTGATTACTTTTGCCATTATAAACAGATTCTCTATCAAATTGCCATGGTCTACCAAGTAACATAGAACAAGCTTGCATAGGTACAATATCACAATCAACAAAATCAGAATATGTACCAATAGTAAAATGCACGCGTACCGTTCTTGTTACCTTGATCTTGCGAGAACTCTCAAACCATTGGATGTATTATGAATGTGTGTGTTGTCTTGTTGGAAGTGCAAGCTTCTCTACTATGTCAACACTAGCCAGATTATTACAACTCCCTCCATCAATGATGATCCTTATAGCTCTTTCCTTGACAACGCCGCGTGTTTGGAACATGTTGTGGCATTGATCATGCTCAGATTTGCTCAATTGCACACTCAACACACGTTGTGCAACTAAGCTCTTGTATTGATCAGCAGTTTCAGCTCCCATTACCTCTGTCTCTTCTTCAGAATCAGAATTATCTCCATCTTAAGCAGAAATAAGAGCTAATGTATCTTCATCAAAGTCAGTTGCTAAATCATATTCACCATCATCATGCACCATCATAATTGTTGGCGTGTTATTGACGCCTCGTTGGGAGACCCCAAGAGCAAGGTTTTGTGAGCACAGCGGCAAGTTTTCCGTCAGTAAGAAACTGAGGTTATCAAACCAGTAGGAGGAAGGAAACAACTCAAAGGTTTTGCTAGCAACTTGGAGACCTGGACAACACAAAATCAAGAATTTGTCCCAACGAACAGTGAGGTTTTTAATCTCACCAGTTGCTGTAACAAAGGATTAACTGTATGGTGTGGAAGGTAATAGTGGTTTGCAACAAGTAAACAGTAACAGTGGAGTATGTATCAATGGTAAAGATTGGACCGGGTTCCATAGTTCACTAGAGGTGTTCTCCTTAAGAAACAAACATGGCATGTTGGGTAAACAAATTATAGCAGGGCAATTGACAGGACTGAGCAAGGCATAACAACAATTGGGCAATACAACAAGATACATAGACCGCCATCCAACTGCATCTATGACTATAATTCCACCTTCAGGTTATCGTCCAAACCACCTCCAGTATTAAGTTGCAAGAAATAGATAATTGCTTTAAGCAAAGTGTGTAAGGTAAACAATCCACTTGTTCCATGAACAAGAGATCGTTGTTTTCTCCCTAGTGGCAACAACACATCTACAACCTTAGAGATTACAGTCGCTTCCCTTAGATTAAATAGAGGCATGAACCCACTATATAGCATAAATACCCCCTCTTGGAGTCACTAGCATCTACTTGGCCAAGATAGCTACTAGAAACAGAGAGCATACAAGATCACAAAAAACACAGACATGATAAAATCAATAAGACAAAACCATTAATCAATCTGACATAGTAATCCCAATATCCATCGGATCCCTGCAAACACAACATGCATTATTACAAATAGATGATCTTGATCATGAACGGAGCTCACAAGATCTAAACATGGTAGCACAAAGGAGGACATACAACCATCTACCTACTACATGGACCCGTAGTCCAAGGTGGAACTACTCAATCTTCATACCAGAGGCTGGCATGAAGAAGAAGAAGGCCTCCGGGATGATCTCCCCTTCGGTAGGGTGTCGGGAAGAGCTTCAGATCCCCCCGATCTAGGGACGATGGTGGCGGCGGCTATAGACGGTTTCGTGGAATATTGATCGGGTACTTAGGGTTTTAGCATTGGGGGTTTTTATAGGCGAAGAGGCGAGGCAGGGGGCGGCCAGGGTAGTCACACCCCCAGGCGCGGCTAACACTAGCCCGTGCCGCCAGGGGGTGTGGCCCCCTAGTGCCTCCCATCCGTATCGTACTCTGGCTCCATGTTACCCACGATAAAATATTGACTTTGGCTTTTGTCCCGTCCAATTCCGAGAATATTAATTTTCTGCCTTTCTGGAACCAAAAACAGAAGAAAACAGGCAACTGGCACTTTGGCATCTTGTTAATAGGTTAGTACCAGAAAACATATAAAAACACCTCAAAGTATAGACAAAGCAAAGCAAAGTAGATACTAAACAAGCATGGAACATCAAAAATTATACATACATTTCCAATGTATCAAGCATCCCGAAGCTTAACTCATGCTCGTCCTCGAGTAGGTAAGTGATAAAAATAATAATTTTGAGGTGACATGCACCATCAAAATCAAGATCAAACCATTTGTAAGCATTGAAAGCTAGGATCAAAGAACTATAAACATGAGCATGAAAGATGGAGTTCTAACAGTAAGACAAAGTAACTATGCATGCAACATGAAAGGCTACAAACAAAGATCATGAATAACATGCATTGAAAACCATTTGTTTGTTTCACATACAGAAAACATGGCATAGTGGCATTCACCTTGTCCCTCATGGAGTGGCAAATAGATGCATATGACACCTTCAAATTTCATAAGAGTGACTAGATACAAATATCACAAGAACAATTAATATCAACAATATGCATCAATCAATATGTTTCGGGACAATGCACATAGAACTAAGAATGGCAACTATGCTCTCTTAACTGGTGCCTAAAGATAGAAGGTGGAGACTCAATATAATGGTGGAAGAAAGGCCCTTCATAAAGGGAAGCAGGGATTTCAAGTCTCAAAAAGAGATTCCAAAAATTATGGTACTTGTTAGCTTTTAGCCCTCATTGACCCTATCATAAGCATCTTTAAGTGATTAAGGTTAGAGTGAACAAACTATGGAGTATATGCTTGACAAAGTATAAGTTGGCAATCTCATGTCCCTTAAATACGAGGGCCGCACCTCATGCTACTCAACTTTGGTCACTTGTAAGTTCTTGTCATAGTAAGTACATGCTTATCATAGAGAACCGCCAACGGGGTACCCCTTGCACATGATATAGGAGCTATCCCATAATCAAAATGAAAAGGAAGCAGACAATGAGCATCTCAGCAATCTTCTTATTTACCATGGGAAAATGGTGCTTTTTTCTCTCTTTCCTCTTTTCAATATGTCTCTTTTTTTATAAGAAGAAAGCTTCATAGATGTCATTATGGTGATGCTGCAAGTTTCCACCATGATTAGGCATGGCTTAGGCTAGCGGCCCAGGTGTTTCTCTCATATGAACTTTCATATCTTGCCAAGTGGTGATTGCAGTCTCTTTTTTTGCTTCACGAGCGAGTTGGATTTTTTCCACCAAAGTTTGGCATAGTCATCAAACTCTAGGAATACCATGGCCAACTTCTTCTCATTGCTATAGTTGTGAATGCGGAAGATCTTGTCAATCTTGAGTTCCCACGATAGATATTCTTTGGGTTCATTGGAACCGGTGAACTTGGGCATGCAGAATTTGAGCTTGCCAAAAGTTTCCTCTTCATTTCGGTTCCGGCATCGGAGGTTGGCATGATGTTGGTGGCTAACTTCATCATCCAAGCTCTCACGTCTTGCTTGGTGATTGTGGTGTTGCCCTTGCGGATGTGGTGGTGCCGCATTTGGTGGTGCAACTTGGTCCTCACGACGAGCTTGGGGAGCTTGCTCTTGTTCTTGGTGCGGTTGTTGACGAGGAGGAGGTGCTTGTTCCTCACGAGGTTGGTTTGTCCCTTGGCCATCATGAGGACGAGCATTGTCTTGAGCCATGTGGCGAGGAGGGGGCGTGCCGCATGTGCAATGGGCTGCTCCCTTTATTCATGATGTGGTGGAGGCTCGTCATGGTGATCATGTTGTCGACGTTGACGTTCATGTCGATGATGACACCTTGGTGGATCTTCGAGTGCTTCACGTCAATGGCGAGCTTGTTCGTCCAATTCGGAGGCTTTACTTGTTGTTGAAGGAATGTGACATTGATGAGGAGCTTGGGGTTCCACTTGAGGTTGCTCTTGTTGGATCACTAGTGCCCTTGGTTGTTGATGGTGCGGATCACGTCTTGGAGGTCTTGCAGAGAGGTCACCATCATAGCTTAATGTTGCGGCGTGTCGCGGAGATGGTACCGCGTGAGAAGATGAAGTACTGATCTGTCGTTGTGCCTTGAAGCGTGATGGCGTGAAGAGCTTGATTCACTTGAGGAGTGTTGTGACGAGCTTGAGGCGCGAGATCGTGGCCTTGCCAACCCATCAATGAGACGTTGAAGCTTGTCATCTGTTGCGGCGAGTTCGCAATGAAGAGCTTCATTTTGATGGACGAGGTTGTGTTGCATGGCATGCATTTGTCCTCGGACCTCCTCGAAGAGGTTGTCCATGCTCTTGAACTCCACTCGGGTTTCGCTAAATTGTTCATCTTGGCGCTGCTCAAGGGCGTCACAATAGTAGTTGAATTCTCATTGTTCCAATGATCCAACCTTGTCATGTATTGTGTGTCTTCCTCTTGAGGTGGAGTTGGTTGGGACGTCTCACCGTTCCTGTCCATGATGCAAAGCCAACAAGGATTGTATATGGAGGAGAATACATGGAGAGTTAGCCTTTTACCTCACCTAGGAGATTGTATCAAACCAATTGCCACACAAGAGAACTAAGAGCTTGCAAAGTGAAATCGCAAAGAAACTCACACACAAGGAAACTACAACTCTCAAAAGCTTTTGGTGGAAGGTTAGGATTGTGGAAAACCAAACGAAACAATCCAAGAATAAGGTTATTGTTCTAGGTGGTAAAGAACCAAAGATCAAAAGCAAAAAGGATACGATCTACAAAAACACGAGGGACGGGCATGGAGGGTGGCGGCCAGGGCCCAAGGCGACTCCATGAATGGGGACGGGCGCCCTTGCAGAGGGAGGCCAAGGGGAGAGGGACAACAAGGAAGGGAGGGCATGGATTTACCTGTGCCGTCGCTATTGTATGTTCCGTGAGTCGCCAGGTTGGGGAAGATTGTGTTTCGTTCGAGCGTACCATTTCGCGTGCGGGTGATTTCCAGGTGGTTTTCGAGGTCTGGAGCTCTGAATCGCTGCAAGGGGTCTTTCACGTGCGGGCGAGCCCCGTCCGAAATTGGTCCTAAGATTATGTCCCAGATTTCTTAGCCAAACCAAACGCTATAATTAATGTCCCAATTCCAATTCCTCGATTCCATGCCCAATTACATGCAACCAAACAGGGTGTTATCAATCTTCTTGGGGAAATAGAAAATATGCTCTTTTTCATTAATATTAAAAGTTACTTTCCCTTGATTGCAATTGATGACAGCACCTGCAGTATTAAGAAAAAGGCCTCCCAAGAATAATGGACATATTATCATCTTCAGGCATCTCAAGCATAACAAAATCAGTTAAAACCAAGCAATTATGAGCCACTTGAACAGGAACATCCTCGCATATACCAACAGGAATAGTAGTTGACTTATCAGCCATTTGCAAAGATATATCAGTTGGTATCAACTTTTCTAGATGGAGTCTCTTGTAGAGAGAAAAAGGCATAACACTAACTCCAACTCCCAAATCACATAAAGCAGTTCTAACATAATTATTCTTAATAGAGCAAGGAATAGCTGGAATACCTGGATCACCAAGTTTCTTTGGAACCTTACCATTGAAGGAATAATTAGCAAGCAAAGTAGAAATTTCCTCATTAGGAATCTTCCTTTTATTAGAGACAATATCCTTCATATACTTTGAATAAGGAGGCAAGTTAATAGCATCAGTCAAAAGGAATTTGCAAAAATAAAGGTTTCATCCACTCACAAAACTTGTTATAGTGTTCTTCCTCCTTTGACTTTTGTTTCTTATTAGGAAAAGGCATAGGTTTCTGCACGCAAGGTTCTCTTTCACTACCATATTTATTAGCAATAAAATCTTCCTTAGTGTACCTAGTGTTCTTAGTGTGCTTCTCAGGTTCTTCCTCAACTTCCTCCTTATCAGGAGTATCATTTTTATCATTACCACTCTTAGTTTCAGCATCAAGCATAGATATACTATTAGGATCTACAGCAGGTTCAGAGGGTTCCTAAACTATTTTATGTTTCTTTTTCTTTCTCTTGCAAGGACTACCACTACTTTCACCTTGTTGAGAATCCTGCTCAATTCTTTTAGGGTGTCCTTCAGGATATAAAGGATCTCGAGTAGCTATACCACTCCTAGTTCTAATTCCATAAGCATGTTTATCTCCTGAGGCATTAACTAGCATATCTTTTTGTACCTTAGCAAGTTAATCAATTTGAGTTTGAACCATTTGAAAGTGTTTACAAAGCATTTTAACATCATTAGAAGTTCTTTCCACAATATCTTTCAACTCATTAATAGCTCTAGAGTTTTCCAATAAATGATTCTGAACTTGTTTATTAAAATTACCTTGCTTAACTATAAAAGTGTCAAGTTCCTCTAAGCATTGATCAGGAGGTTTACCATAAGGAATATCTCCTTCATTAAAGTGGAGAGAGTGTACCTCAATAGTAGATGAGTGGGGAATTGACTTACATAATTCTTCTATAAGAGGTAGATTCTTAAAATCTTTAGCTCTAATACCTTTCTCCTTAAGACATTTCTTAGCTTCCTTCATCACTTCATCATTTAATGCAATCACTCCCCTATACCTTGGTGTTGGTGTTGGAACTGGTTCAGGCACAACTGGTTCAGGAGTAATGGGCTCAGGTGTATTTAGCTCAGTTGAAGTCGAATCATCATCATTCTTGCTTATTTTAGCCATTAATTCTTCAGCATCTGTAGGAGTTCTTTTCCTAAAAACACAATCAGCAAAACTATCTAGGTATGTCCTAGAATCATCAGTTAGTCCATTATAATAAATATCAAGAAGCTCAATTTTAGGAAATGGATATCCAGGATGTGCACGAATCAAGGCACAGAACCTTGTCCATGACTTAGGCAATTTATCTTCTTCTCCCTGTTTAAAATCAAAAAGTTTCTGCAAAGCAGCATGTCTAGCACTAGGAGGAAAATATTTCTGGAAGAAAGAAGCAATCAAACAATCATGGCTATCAATGGATCCAGGAGGTAATCTATTAAACCAAGCTTTAGCTTCTCCTTTTAGTGAAAAAGGGAAGATCTTTGTAACAAAGTACTTGTGCATCTTAAAATCATCAGAGAATAAGGCACTCATAGTGGAAAGCTCATTCATATGTGCCACAACACTCTCTTTTTCAGTCCCAAAAAAGTTTCTTTCTCAATAATGTCTAAATAGGATAAATCAAGAGAAAAATCATAATATTCATCTTTAATATCTATGGGAGAAGTGGCAAACTTAGGATCAGAAGACATTTTAGGAATAATGGTACGTCTCTCAAGGAGACTCCTAATAGCACTAGCAAAATGTTGTTTTGGTACTCTTCAGTAAAATCATCAGTCATTACAATGTAACCATCACTAATATCTCTAGACTCAGGTGAGCTAACAGGTGTAATAGTGTCTTCACTAGGAGTCTTAGTGTTTCCCAAAATAGTTTTAGAAATAGTAGCATCTAGGAAAGGACCTAATGAAGCACTCACATCAAGCACAGTAGAAGTAACATCATGAGTATCAGAAGCAGTTTCAGATTCAGTAGTAGTAGCAGTGTGTGTAGCATGTGTATGTGGTGGTGGTGTAACAAGCTTACTTATAACAGACGGTGAATCAAGCGCAGCAGAGGTGTTTAGGACTGTACATGTTCTTGTAGTGGATGGTAAAATACGAAACTTTCCATCACGAGACTTCCCCATGATGAAAGGAATAGTAGTGAACAATAATAGATCCAAGTGAACTTACAAATAAAGCTATGATCCCCGGCAACGGTGCCAGAAAATAGTCTTGATGACCCACAAGTATAGGGGATCGCAACAGTATTCGAGGGTAGTACTACCCAATTTATTGATTCGACGCAAGGGGAGACAAAGAATACTTATAAGCCTTAACAACTGAGTTGTCAATTCAGCTGCACCTGGAAATAGTTCTTGCTCATAGAAGTTTATCAGTAGCAACAGTTTTGTAGTAGCAATAGCAAAGTAACAGCAGCAGTGGAACAAAGGCAATAGTAACAATAGTAGCAAATAATAGGATATGAGTGCGGTAGGAATAGGGATGGATGGACGGGCGTTGCATGGACGAGACTAAACATGTAACTTCAAATCTAGGGCAATTGTAGATAAATAATATAAAGCATCCAAGTACTAAACAATCATAGGCATGTGCTCCATATATAGTCATGCGTGCTCGCAATGAGAACTTGCACAACATCTTTTGTCCTGCCAACCCGTTGCAGTGGGTCCTCAAGGGAACTACTGGCAATTAAGGTGCTCCTTTTAATAGAGCACCGGAGCAAAGCATTAACACTCTATGAACACATGTGATCCTCACATCACAGCCATCCCCTCCGGTTGCCCCAATTTCTATCACTTTAGGGCCTTTGGATCCGGACGATGATATGTGTACACAACTTGCAGATAAGATCACAAACAATACTATCATAATGAATCAATAATAAGTTCAGATCTGAGATCATGGAACTCGGACCCTAGTGACAAGCATTAAGCATAACAAGTTGCAACAAAGTCAAATAGCCCTAATAGATATACTAGGCACCATGCCCTAACAATCTTATTCGATTACATGATAGAACTCATCCAATCTCTACCATCCCCATAGTCACTCATGGATGAGGGAAACATGGATGGTTAATGGAGAGGCGTTGTTGGTGATGATGGCGATGATCCTCTCCAAATTCCCCGTCCCGGCAGGGTGCTAAAACGGAGTTTCTGGTTCTGAATCGCGGTTTGTGATGGTGGCGGCGCAGCAGAACTTTTTCCAGAAAAACGTCGAACCCCCCTGAGTTTTTAGGTCAAGAGTCAACTTATAAGCGAAGAGGGAGGCCGAGGGGGTGCCTGAGGCGGCCACACCCCCTCCAGGCGCGGCCTGGGCCCACCCGCGCGACAGGGGGTGTGGGGCCCTCAAGCCTCCACTCCGTCTCGTATTCTAGCTCCGTGAATCTTCTCGTGAAATAGGATTTTTGGCATATATTCCTGGATTTTTCCTGATAGTTGATTTTCTGCACAAAAACTAGACACCAAGGTAGTTTTGCTGAAAATAACGTTAGTCCGTGTTAGTTGTATCCAAATCATACAAGTTTAGATGAGAAACAATAGCAAAAGTGTTCGAGGAAGTAGATACATTTTGGACGTATCACCGACGAGGGTCTTAATTCCTACCTGAAATCGATAACGAGTAAGAACTAATATTGCAATCAAGATATTGCGGATTAAGACGGAAGTTTATTGGAAAAAGTGAGATCATGTATAGGTGCGAAGCACAGGAGGCCTCTGCGACCCTCGACCCTTGGCATAGTTGCGATGATGGCTAACTTTTAGTCTAAACAAAATCCGAGTCTAAAGCAATGGATATGGGGGGTATTTAAGGAGGAAAATGTGGGATTTCGGCCATCCATAGAGGTCGCGGCCAAAACCAACCCTAGAAGTCCTTTTCTCCTCAAATATAAACTCTAAAAAGTGGCTATTTTAATTCCTGCGAAAATTACAAGGGCCTAGCCCAAAGTAAAGGTGTCGAAGCACCAAATTAATCTATGGACGAATTTATGAAGTAATATCCTTGAATATTTAGTCCAATCCTTCTATCTCCATTATGGTGGCTTTAAAGTTCTGAAATATCCACTCATGGTGTCCTCTGCAATCCTCACATGCTTGCTGCCATCTCCATGCATGATCGTGCTCCAATGCTTGTCCCTCTCATCCATGCTTGGTCCATCATTCATAAGAGTAACAAATACATCTAATTTAGGTAGCATCATATTCTCATGTATATGAGGAATAGTTCCAAGAAATGAAAGTACCTGATGGTTAAGTTACTTGGCAAACGATCGATTGATAGGTCCTTGTATTTCAGTAGATGTAGGTACAACGGTTGTATCAATATATGGGATGTCCTCATCATGCTCCCCTTATTGAATTGAAGTCGTCCTCAACGCAATCTCATCTTCCTCAGCAAAGTAAGTGCGGCACCCCGGATTTACGGTCCGAGAATACCCGTTATGCATGCAATTCACGTTCCCATGATCAGTGAGCCGTGAGCATAACCGACTAGTATCATTACATCATCCATAAGGTAACGAGTACAAAAACTTACAAAGGGGCCATTATGGCGATTACAACACAAGTAACGGAAGTCTTCAGTGCAAAGCTCGTGCCTTAACCTACAGGCAACTGACTGGGAAGACGGCCTAGCTCGCATAGACGTCAGCACCTTCGTCACTTCTTAACCCCTGCAATCTGGCCAAGTAAATAGCCAGGAACAACGTCGGTGAGTACTTTGAATGTACTCGCAAACCACCGAGACAAGGTAACAAGGATAATGCATATCAGGCTATGTCGAGATAGCTATACACTATAGTTGTTTTTGAAAGTCCTAACATTGGCATCTCTATATATTTGTTGAAAAGAGTTTTTGTAAAATATGCCTCCTTTTAGAAAATCTGGACATCTCCACATCCTTGTTATAAAAATTTATAAACAGTTTTGTTGTAAAACCCTTTTTAAAACGTCTTCGACCATCTCTGGTCAAAACCAAACTCATTCTTATCTTTCCTCGTGACCAAGTCACATCCTTTATTTCCTCATACATAACCGAAGGGTCCTCCTAGAACTTGCCTTTCCAACCGTCCTTGACCGTGGACACGGCTATTCGAATAGATTAGACTCTGCAGAGTTGGTGCACTTTACCCACAAGAATCAATACATCCGCCAGGATAAAACCATGGGCTGCTACACACGGTAGTCAGGGGCTCGGATAATAAAACTTAAACTTTTCATTTGTCCATCCCTAGCAACGGCAGCTTTTCCTTTTGGGTTGTTCTCTCCGATACGAGTATGGGGTATGATAACCCTGGTCCTTCCTTCCGTATTGACCCCTATCTCCAGACCGAAGTCTGGAAGATAGCAATAGTGAATCTTCCATCCGTACTACCTAAAAGCATATCGTCCGCGAGAGACCCAATTGTTGCACCAGTGCCTTGTCCCAGACAGCCCAGATTTCAGGGGATTTCTCCCCTTTAGCGAGTACGAGCAGCCCCGGCGTCTGGGGTAATGTGGTTGCACGGATAAAATTGTTCCGGACATTGTCTTAGAACATCCCTTCTCTTTCTCTTGCTTGACTTTCTCTTCATCCACCTCATATCTTATTTTAGTAAAACTTCCTCTCGGAATGATGCCTATTTCCAAGGGTTTTATTTTGAAAACCTTTTTGTAGGGTAAGAACCCAAAATAGTTTTATCTTTGAAAATCTGTGGGTTCCAAGAGGGAAGATGCTAATCATCTTTGCCTCAGTCTAAAGGGTAAACATAGGTGAAGATGGGTAGGTGTCCTAATGTACACTCATCCATAACTTGGAAGAGCCAAGTTACTCACACACTTTTATTTGAAACAAACCATGCCTGTGATCATGCAATTTATAAACGAGATATAAAACAATTGATAAACAGAAGTAGGTTAATATAGGAGTTCAGGAATGGTGGCTTGCCTGTGACCAGCGAGAAGTCCCTTGACGGCATTAAATAACCAGAATACCAATAATAACAATAATAGGAATAACCCGATCCTCCCTTCTTCTCGGCGTCACACAATCGCAACTATCGCCGTTATCGAGCATACATGCAAACAAACAACCCACAATCAATACAAGGCATACAAACCCCAAACCATACAACAAGTAAAGGATGGATACATGATAAACATCAGTAGGATGTTGTAGGTTTGATTCGATTGGATTGGAAGAAGCTTTGGAGGCATTAGGGAAAGCATCCCTTTGGATTTGAAATCTAGGAACCACCTAAGAGAGGGGTTTTTGACCAAAGACTTGATCTGTATGATACCATTGTATAAAAATGATACCATCAGATAGGTATTAATAAAATTAAGCCAACAAAAGTGGTTTCACTATTTTATCAATTCCCAAAGATTTATAATGGATTTTATAGTGGATAAAACCCTAGTTTTAGGAAATAATTCACCAGGACTGTTCTGTAGTTCCAAAAATTATTTCCTTGGGTAAAAAGGTAGAATTTGGTGGACTGAAACAAGAGGAGTTGGAATCACCTCAAAACAATTACCAGAATTCCCTTGAGAATTTCCCAAATGCAGTACTGGATAGGATTTGTCTTTTTTATCACCTTTAATATACAGAAGATTATTAGTTTATTCCAAGTACACATGTTAGGTACTGAGAATACCTTTCTATAGAAATTGGAATCAACCCTTTTGGAGTTGCAGAGCTACTGTAGTGATTTTATTAGTGAATAGACCATGCACAGAGGAGTTTATTTCACTAGATTTCAAAGAAAGCTCAATAAATTTGGGGCTCCTGGGTTTTGATATATATATGGATTATTAGAGGTGCAGAGAGTTGGAATTAGGTCAAAACACTTTGTGGCTTTTCCTATGGAATTTTCTAAAGAAATAATTAGACTTATTTTGTTATTTTTGCTACCAGTAATCTAGGAAGAAAAAGGGTATGGGGCCAGGGTGCCATGCAAGGTATGACAGATACCTTGCATTTACAAAAGGATTCAAGTCAAAATGAATTGTAAAACTACCTGTATGAATTTATTAGTAAAAAGGGTACCTTTTGGTAATGGAATTTCTATAATTAATTTGTACCTCAAAAATATGAAACAATGGTACTGCATGTTGGAGAAGGCATATGAGAGTAGGTGGAAATTTACATCTATACAAAGTATGGTCCTTTACAATTTCGTTTGGAGTTAATTCTAAGTGATAAACATGTAGATCTGGGAAAAAGGAAATATTTTTCTGAGAAAAACGGGGACATGGGCCGGATCTGTGCGCAGATGGGCCACAGGAGGGGATGGGGCCTAGATTGCTGGTGGGGACGCACGCGGAGGAACCGTTCGAGTCCGCCAGGTGGGGCCTGCTGGTCAACCTCTCTAAGCGACGAGGAGGTATGTAGCGACTTGGGCCGTTGGATCTGGGGAGGGATCGACGGCCCTCGCCTCGTCTTCTTCCTCCGGCGGCTTAGAACAGAACTAAAACCCTAGGTCGAGATGGGGAGGTCGAGGGCTCACCAGGGATGTAGGGAGAGGCGACGGGTAGAGGCGGAGGGGGTGCGGCTCACCGTGGGGAGTCCGTCGATGGGAGGAGTGGCCAGCTTTGGTGCCCAGGGTTAGATCTGTGCGCGACGACGACAGTGGACGCCTCGGGGGCTCGTTAGCTCGCCGGAGCAGGCTTAGGCCCGCATGCAGGTCAATGGCGGGGCGAGTAGGGGGTGTAGAGGTCGGGTTGGTTGTAGGGGTGGCTTTGGCGGCCTGTAGAAACTCGGAGGAGGCCGGGACTCCGACGAGGTTCCTCTCGGTCATGTCATGATGGTGACGAGCTCCAGGGTTCCTGCAACAGAGAAGGAAACAGGGGAAGATGGCTTAGGTATAGAGGAGTAGTTCTGGGAGGGAAAGGGAGAGTTGGGTGCCACCCTTCCTTGGAAAACTTGCAAGCAAGCATCAACCCGAGAGGGTGTCTTTTCTCCTTTCTTTGAGCATGGCAAGACAAGGGAAGGAGAGGGGAGCTCCGGGGGAAGCTCTCTGATGGTAAGGGGGGAAATGAGAGGGCAGTGGGGGTGTGCTCTGGCCTCTGGCATTACATACCGAAGGGGAGGGTGTTGGATGGACTATGTCCATGTTGAGCATTAAAGAGGGGGTGTTGCTTGGGTATTGGGCCTCAGGGGCGGTGAAGAGGGAGGTGTGGGGTACTGGGGTCGAGCAGGGGGTGGTGGAAGGGGGTAGGGGCAGTGGCTGCACGAGCTTTGATGGTTGGATTTGACATGGCCTTTGTCTCCCTTATAAACAAACATAAGGGACAATAGGGGTGGGGGTGGGATATTGCAGTGCTACAGTGCACACGACCAGGAGGGAGTGTGTGCTGCTATGGTGGAGTGCTTGACAAGCTTGGGGGTTGGTTTGGTGTTAGTTTGAAACAAGGTTTGATTGTTTTGGCAAAATTGTTCCTTTTGGTGCTTCTGAAGGAAGTTGAAAATGTTGCATTGGACAAAGTGTGTAAATGGTACTGGTAGGTGGTGTAGGTCAGATAATCTCTCCATGATTTAAATGGGATTTTTCTAATGATTACAATCCCATTTAAATGCATTTCTTCAGAAAGTGCGTAAGTAGATTATGGAAGCTAAAATGATATTTTTACTTTGGGAAAGCTTGGTTTTTTATGTGAGATGGTCTTAAATTACATTGCACACATTGGAGAATTTTATTGGGATTTATTGAGGTGGAAAAGTATTTTTGCGGGATTAATTCTTGTTTCTGCCATTTAAGAAAAAGGGCAAAAAGAAATAATAAAGGATCTCAAATTTATTTTTGAGTTGGAGAGATGGGATATGATATATAGGCATCAAATGTGACTTGAGTTGGCAAGGTGATTTGGAGAAAAACAAACTTGCCTTTATAGACAAGGATTTTGAGAAATAGGTAAGTAAAGGAATTAAAATAGTTTAATAATCCAAATAATGGTGGGAATTATTTGGGGATGCTTATATCCAAGGTAGATTATGTAAACTTGATGTAGGCATCAAGGTCAACCTTGGTTTTGAAGAAAAGTGGTGAAATGGATGGAAACTAGGTAAGGGAGGATCTAGGGTTTAGTCATTTTCATACCATCTAAATATGGTTGGATTAGGGAGCTCAGAGCTCACCTTGGTACAAGGGGTATATGGATGGATAGACCAAGTCATATAGTTGAGCATGCAAACAAGGGTTGGGATTGGATGCATTTGAGGTGATCATGATGAGATGGCAAACTTTGTTGAAAATAAGGCTGTCATAACAGATACATCAGGTAGCCTCCTAACCCATGTGGGTTTAAGAAGCACACGGCTTCAATGGAAACAAGTGAAGTGGGGGTTGATAGGCTATGATTAGTAGATCGTAACCAAGCAAATATTTGGTCGAGGGGAGGTGGCATATAGATGTGAGCTTCTGCCAAAGTAGGCAAGTTGATAAGATTTGGAGAAAAGATTATTATCTGGACTACAAAACCATCATGGATGAGTGGGAAATAGAATGGCTTAGAAAAGGGCAAGAGTGGGCCTTGGTAGTAATAAGGATGTACTACAAGATGGTTCAAATACATTCTCAAGAATGCACATAGGTTGGAAAAGGTAGAGCTCCAAAGATGGTATCCAGATAATAACTCCAGACTTCATTTTGGCAGTTTTGGAGATTTTGACTAGAGTGAAGCATTTGAGAGGATGCTAGGTTGAAAACTCATGATCAAGGAGATGTTGTTGAGGTACTAACTAAGTAGATAGGATCCATGCTTAGATTGGGTCTCCCCTGAGTTGGAAACCATCCAGAGGGATTATCCTTGGATATAGATAAGCATGAAATGAGATGATCACTTGAGTGGATTAGGATAGATACAGACTTGGATGCTTTATTTGAGATTGATGATCACAAGCAGGGTTTGGATCCTAAGGGATGAGCTACTAGATTAGCTCACTCTAGTTCCTAAGCAAACAAGGCAATCAACAGATCAAGGCAATTCATCAGACGGCAGATCAAGGCAATTCATCAACCAAGAGATCAAGGAAATTCATCTCTTTACTTATCTAACTACTACTAGGGTTACCATCAATAGTGGCTTGAGGTAAGGATGGGTATGATTAAAGGGTTTTTTCTTTGAAGTAAGATAAGTACCATCTTGGTATCCCTACCAAGATTGAGATGAAAAGGTTTTAATAAAGGTTTTTGGAAAACCTAGGGATAAGAGTAGTTGAAGGTTCTGTCTTGAAAACATAAGGAGAGTATATTTATGTCTCCATAGTTTTGGCAATAGAAACTAGTAAGGTACTTGGTTGTGGAAAAGTCATCTTGGCTCAGGTTTTTGAAATGCCAGAACATTTGAGAATATGAAAGATGAGCCAAGACATCACTTTTGTAAAATAGTTTTTGTAAACTAGTGTTGAGATGAGGAGTACACAACTAATACACAAACAGTTGCTTGAGCACAAGCAAACAAGTAAGCACATATTGCAAGAAAAAGTTTTTGTTCCCCCTGATTTTTGCCTTTTGGGACATTTAATCAGGGTTGCTGAAATTGGGATGTTACAGTAAGGCTTCAAATCTGCAATGTTAAACATAGGACTGACCATTCCAAAATCTGCTGGCAACTCAAGTTTATATGCATTATCATTTATTTTCTCTAACACCTTCAAAGGACCAGCAGCACGTGGCATTAACTTAGACTTGTGCAAATTAGGAAAACGATCTTTACGCAAATGATCTCCAACATCAAACACAACATGCTTTCTCCCTCTATCCCCAACAAGTTTATACTTAGCATTCATGTGTTCTATGTTATCTTTAGTAGTCTTATGAAATTTTAATATCATTTCAACGTGTTGTGTAGCATCCAAATTATTTTTCACCGAAGAAGATAATGGCAATAAATCAATAGGTGCAAGAGGAACAAAACCATCCACAATCTCAAATGGAAACATCTTTGTGGTAGAATGCAGTGAACGATTATAAGAAAATTCAATATGAGGTAAACACTCTTCCCACAATTTAAATTCTTCTTTAAAACAGCCCGCAACATATAAGACAAAGTTCTATTCACTACTTCAATTTGTTCAATAGTTTGGGGATGACATGTAGTACTAAACAACAATGTAATCCCCAACTTAGCCCATAAACATCTCCAAAAGTGGATAAGAAATTTAGTATCATGATCAGAAACAATATTATTTGGCACACCATGTAAACGACCAATTTCATGGAAGAACAAATAAGCAATATGCGCAGCATCATCCGTTTTATGACAAGTAATAAAGTGTGCCATCATAGAAAACCGATCTGCAACAACAAAAATTCTATCCCTCCACTTATGTGTACGAGGCAATCCCAAAACAAAGTCCGTAGAAATATCCTCCCAAGGAACACTAGGAACAGGAAGAGGCATATATAAACCATGTGGATTAAGGAGAGACTTAGATTTTTGACAAGTAGTGCAGCGTGCCATGAATCTCTCAACATCTGGATGCATGCGTGGACAAAAGAAGTGTACAACAAGAACATCCTCCGTCTTCTTGACACCAACGTGGCCCATCAATCCTCCTCCATGCGCCTCCTGTAACAACAAAAGACGAACATAACTATATGGGATTCATAGTTTGTTAGCATGAAACACAAATCCATCATTGAAGACGTTTTTTCCATGTTCTACCATCTCTACAATTCTGCAACACATCTTTAAATTAAGCATCATGCACATATTGTTCCTTCATAGTTTCCAATCCAAATATTTTGAAGTCAAGTTGAGATAACAAAGTATAACACCGCGACAAAGCATCAGCAATAACATTATGTTTACCCATTTGTGTTTGATAACATAAGGAAAAGACTCAATAAATTCAAACCACTTTGCATGGCGACGATTCATCTTAGCTTGACTACAAATATGCTTCAAAGGTTCATGATTAGAATGTATAACAAATTCTTTAGGCCATAAATAATGTTGCCAAATTTGTAATGTCCAAACCTGCGCATATAATTCTTTATCATAGGTAGAATAGTTTATACTAGCCCCACTCAATTTGTCACTAAAATATGCAATAGGTTTTCCCTCTTGTAATAACACACCTCACAAACCAGTTCCACTAGCATCATATTCAAGATCAAAAGTCTTATTGAAATCAGGAAGTTGTTGTAATGGAGCATGTGTCAACTTATCTTTCAATATCATGAAGGCCTGTTGTTGTGCAACGCCCCAAACAAAGGGCACATCCTTCTTGGTAAGTTCATTTAGAGGCGCGACAATTGATCCAAAATCTTTGACAAAGCGCCTATAAAATCCAGTGAGGCCAACAAAACTCCTCACTTGTGTGACCGTCTTGGGATGCGGCCAATTCTCAATCGCTTTAATCATGGATGGATCCACTTCAATACCCTGTGAGGTAACAACATAGCCAAGAAATGCAACTCGGTTGGTGCAAAAGGTGCACTTCTCAAGATTACCAAACAAACGTGCACCACTTAAAGCATTGAAAAAAACACGCAAATGATCCAAATGATCCTCTAAGGTTTTGCTATAGATCAGAATATCATCAAAGTAGACTACCACAAATCATCCAATGAAAGCACGTAAAACTTCGTTCATTAATATCATGAATGTGTTGGGTGCATTACTTAAACCAAAAGGCATTACTAACCACTCATATAAACCAAACTTAGTTTTAAATGTTGTTTTCCATTCATCTCCTAATTTCATACGAATCTGGTGGTAACCACTACGCAAATCAACCTTAGAAAACATGGTAGAGCCACTTAATTCATCAAGCATATCACCTAAACATGGTATAGGATCACGATAGAGAATAGTATTGTTATTGATAGCTCTACAATCAGTACACATGCGCGAAGAACCATATTTTTAGGTACCAAAATAATAGGAACATCACATGGTCTAAGGGACTCATGAATGTGATCTTTGTCAAGTAGGTCCTTAATTTGGTGTTGTATCTCCTTTGTCTCCTTGGGATTGGTTCTATATGGCACGCGGTTGGGTAGTGTGGCACCAGGAATGAGATCAATTTGGTGCTAAATTCCTCTAATAGGAGGTAGTCCTGGTGGAATCTCAGCTAGAAAAACATCTTCATATTCTTGCAAAAGGTTAGCTACAGTAGGTGGCAAAGAAGGAGGCGTAAACTCCAATGAAAACAAAACCTCTTTGTAGACAATTGCATAACATTGAGTATTGCTTACATCTAGTTCTGCAATATCGATTTTATTTGCAAGCATACATGAACCCTTCAAATGAATTAGAAGCATGTTTAGAATCAGATTTAGTGTTCTTTGGTGGTACAAAATCTGCAGCAACTATCTGATTCTCACTTTTGTGTTTCTCCTTAGTTTTAGCTCTACAAGCTCTAGCAAGATCATCTTTTAAAATTTGTTCAGGAGTCATGGGTTTTATACCAATTTTCTTAGCATCATGCATAAGAGAATACTGATTAGTTTTACCATTATGAACAGATTCATTGTCAAATTTACATGGTCTACCAAGTAACAAAGAAAAAGCTTGCATAGGTACAACATCAGAATCAACAAAATCAGAATATGTACCAATCGTAAAATGCATGTGTACATTCTTGTTACCTTGATCTTACGAGAACACTCAAACCATTGGATGTAATATGAGTGTGTGCGTTGTCTTGTTGGGAGCGCAAGCTTCTCTATCATGAAAACACTAGCCAGATTATTACAACTCCCTCCATCAATGAAGATCCTTATAGCTCTTTCTTTGCCAATGCCCTGTGTTTGAAATAGGTTGTGGAATTGATCATGCTCAAAGTTGCTCAATTGCACACTCAAAACACGTTGTGCAACTAAGCTCTTGTATTGATCACCAGTTTCAGCTCCCATTACCTCTATCTCTTTTTCAGAATCAGAATTATTTCCATCTCGAGCAGAAATAAGAGATAATGTATCTTCATCAGAGTCACTTGATGAATCGTATTCACCATCATCACGCACCATCTTAACGCGCTGTGTTGTGCACATACTCTCAATATGACCATATCCCCAGCACTTGCAGCATTATATATCCTTTGTCTTGCACGTGGAAGCCATAGAAGAAGCACTACGAGCAGGCGCATTGGATGACGGAGGAGGCGCAGCTGAAGGAGGCTATGAGGTAGGAGTGGTGGGTTCGGATGTGGTAGGAGCTGGTGGAGGACCATGTGAAGAAGGCACTGATTAGCGAGACGTCCAGGAAGATGTGCGACCTGCAGAATTATTAGTCTTCCTCCATGGTGGTTGGTGATCCTGCACTTCACATTCAGCTTTGCAAGGAAGATGAAACAAATGAGTGATGGTAGTATATTCCTTATAGTCTAATATATTTTGAATGTCATTATTTAACCCACCAAAGAAACGTGCAAGCATTTGTTCAGGATTTTCAACAATACCACACCGAACCATCCCTATTTGCAATTCCTGTTAATACTCTTCTACATAATTTTTCCCTTATTCTAAATGTGTCAGTTTCTTTAGCAAATCACGTTGATAAGTAGGAGGAACAAAACAAGCATGCATAGCAGTTTTTAAGGTAGTCCAAGTGTTAGGAATAGTAGTAGGATTTAAGCGACAATGTTCAAACCACCAAAGTAAAGCAAAATTAGTAAATTCACATATAGCAGCACTAACACGTATATTCTCATGATATCGTAAACATACAAAACGTTGATCAATATCCAATTCCCATGTAAGATATGCATCAGGGTTATATCTACCCTCAAAAGGTGGAATATTTATCTTGATCTTAGCAACGTGATCATCATTCTGTACCGGTGGTCGAGCGTTGCGGTGGTAATGCCGTGGTCGGCCAGCAGGTTGTTTGACATACTCATCGAACTCATCCTCATCTTCATATCCGTACTCATCGTCCTCTTCATATGTCATGATAGCATCAGCCGTGGTAGCGGCGGCAGCCGATGGTACAACAGCTTCGGTGGTCGGAGAAGGAGGTGGTGCAGCTGCAGCCAGAGCAGAAGACCCAGCAGTACCTTGATCCGTGTGTGGGATGCATCGTGCTTGTCCCATCTGGTTGGGAAACTGCTGCTGAGGCCGTGTTGCAGCCATAGGTCCAGGTGCAGGTAATCTATTGAGGATCTCTTGAAAGTTGGTGTCAAGCTTGTCGTTGAAGGATTTCTCTAGCCCTTCTATCTTGGCAATGGTTTTGTTGAGCTTGACATCAGAATTCTCTAGTCTTGAATCAACATCTTGCGCACGCCCGACCAAAAACTTGGTGAAGTGAGCATGCATCTCTACATTCGTCATGTTCTCCAGTTCAAGAGGTATATCTGCCATGGTTGGTCCTCAAAAGAACAGGTATATTTATGCCTATAGTATGGAAATTCGTTGGAACACGCGTAATCCGTCAAAAAATATACAAAGCTCTTACAAGTTCTTACCAAACAGCAGGAAAAGGCGATGTGCAACCATAAGGATCAATTGGTCCAGAGATTGAACCAAGAAATTACCAGGAGTCGAGACACCGCACGTGGAGAAAATTTGTGGAGCTCTGGAAAGTCTTAGCAAAGGGGGTTAGCAATTATCAACACATCAATGCAAAGTTGAAAAGATGCTCAACGATGGTATCGTGCTGGTCCTAGGATAGAGCGTACTAGATATGCGAGCCTAGAGCACTAACGATGTCACGACGCGGCACAACTAGCAACGGTATGATGATATGGCACCCTAAAAAGCGAACCAAGATGTCCAAAATCACTATGATGGCGAGTGTCTAGAACTAATCTACGGGGTCTAAAAATAAGATAGCCCCGAAATTTTTTGTCGAAATTTTTCTATTGTGCTCCGAAAAGCGCGCAGGCGCAAAAAATGTTGCTATAACGACCGATGGAGAAAAATGCTCCCAAAGGTCAAAAACTAGCGTAGCCAAAAAAAAATTCGGAGGCCTTTCCTGACTTTTTGCTCTCCGTCTGAGCTTGCGACTGGACTTTAGCTCAACATGGACTTAGCGTATGATACGTCGTAAACGTATCTATAATTTTTGTTGCTCCATGCTTGTTTCGTATCAACTTTGCTATGTTTTGTCTACACTTTGAGGTATTTTTATACACTTTCTGGAACTAACCTATTGACAAGATGCCACAGTGCCAGTTGCCCGTTTTCTGCTATTTTTGGTTTCAGAACGATAAAAAATGAATATTTTCGGAATTGGACGGGACAAAAGCCAAAGTTCATATTTTCCCCTGAACGATAT
Source organism: Avena sativa (assembly GCA_916181665.1). NCBI lineage: Eukaryota > Viridiplantae > Streptophyta > Magnoliopsida > Poales > Poaceae > Avena > Avena sativa. Next base: position 146,077,723 of record OV702280.1, read on the forward strand.
GGAAAATCGAAGACGAGACGGAGAGGACACCAGGGTGGACACACCCTAGCTGGGCGCGGGGCCCACCCTGGCCGCGCCCATAGGGGGTGTGGGCCCCCTGGCCCTCCACCGACCGTGCCTCCTTCACCTATAAGAAGCCCCCGACTTAAAACCCTAAATAATCCATAAGAAATCCACGAAAACCTCCGTAGCGCCGTGATACGTCGAAAACGTATCTATAATTTTTGATGCTCCATGCTTGTTTAGTATCTACTTTTCTTTGCTTTGTCTACACTTTGAGGTGCTTTTTACATGTTTTCTGGTACTAACCTATTAACAAGTTGCCACAGTGCAGTTGCTTGTTTTCTGCTGTTTTTGGTTTCAGAAAAGTTAGTACAGAAATATTCTCGAAATTGGACGGGACAAACGTCAAAGTCAATTACTTTCCGTGGGGAACAAGAATCCAGAAGACGAGACGAAGATGCAAGCCAGGGCGGCCAGACCCCCATAGGCGCGGGTAGGCCCTACCCCGCAGGTTTGACCCTCCTGGCCGCCTCCTCAGCCTCCCCCTTCGCCTATAAGAATCCCCCGATGCAAAAACCCTAAGTACCCGATCAAATCTCCACAAAATCGTCTGTAGCCGCCACCACCATCTTCCCTAGATCGGGGGGGATCTGAAGTTCTTCCCGGCACCCTGCCGGAGGAGAGATCATCACAGAGGCCTTCTCTGCGGTATGATGCGTGAGTAGTTCCACCTTGGACTATGGGTCCATGTAATAGCTAGATGGTTGTATCTCCTCCTTTGTGTTTTCATGTATAGATCTTGTGAGCTCCGTTCATGATCAAGATCTAATCTATTTGTAATCATGCAAGTTGTGTTTGCGGGGATCCGATGGATATTGAGACTATTATGTTGGTTTGATTAATGGTTTTGTCTTTATGATTCTATCATGTATGTGTTGTTTGTGATCTTGCATGCTCTCCGTTGTTAGTAGCTATCTAGCCCAGGTAGTTGCTAGTTACTCCAAGAGGGAGTATCTATGCTCGATAGTGGGTTCATGCCTCTAGTTTCCAAGGGAAGTGATAATAATCTCTTCGGTTGTAGATGTGTTGTTGCTACTAGGGAGAAAACAACGGTCTCTTGTTCATGGAACATGTGGACTGTTTACCTTATACACTTTGCTTAAAGCAGTTGTCTGTTGCTTGCAACTTAATACTAGAGGGGGTTCGGATGATAACCTGAAGGTGGACTTCTAGTCATAGATACAGTTGGATGGCGGTTTATGTATCTTGTTGTATTGCCCAATCGAATCTCATAAGATCTTTCTGACTAGTAATTGCATTGTTATGCCTTGCTCAGTTCCTGTCAATTGCCCTGTGTAATTTGTTTACCCTTCATGCCATGTTGTTTATCTAAGGAGAGCACCTCTAGTGAACTATGGACCCCGGTCCAATCTTTACCATTGATACATCTTCCACTTTTACTTGTTTACTTGCTGCAAACCATTACCTTTCAAACCATATGTTTAATCCTTTGTTATAGCAAACCGGTGAGCTTGACAACCTCACTAATTCGTTGGGACAAAGTCTTGAGTTTGTGTTGTACAGGTCTCCGCGTTCCTTGCAACACCTGTGTGACGTTTCCTTCCTCCTACTGGTTTGATAACCTTGGTTTCTTACTGAGGGAAACTTGCTGATGTGCTGCTTCATACCTTGCTCTTGGGGTTTCCAATGAAGCGTCCCACGACAAGTGATGGGCGCCATCAAGCTATTTTCTGGCACCGTTGCCGGGGAGGCTAAGGACGTCTTCACTAGGGGAGTCCTTCACTTCCTTTCTCTTTACTTTGTTTTTAGTTTGCTTTGTTTCTTTTGCTTGGTTTTGTTTGCCTCTTTCCAAAAAAACCAAAAAAATTAGTCTAGTTTGGTTTGCTTGCTTTATTCAAAAACACAAAAAAATTAGTTCCTGCTTGAGGAGAAGTTCAAACCTGCATAAAAAGTCTGGATTGAATTATCCTAATTATCCTAATTAGTCAAGTCTGCTTTATTAAAAAGTCTTCATGGGCCTCACTTTGTGTAACATCCCAAATTATCCTAATTTTGGAATGTTAAAATAAAAATTAATAAGTTGATTGAATTGTTTGACCTTGTTGAAATTTGATTCAAAAGAAAACTTTTTAGGATTGTTCGAACATTCATAATCCACATTCAAAGTAAATGGATTGGTAAAAAAATCAAAAAACATTGTGTGGCATTGCATCATTGCATCTCATGCAAACCCTCATTCAAAATCTTGTGTCAAAACCCTAATTGAATCCACTCATAAAGGTTCATAAAAGAAAAATACATTTTGTATATTTGATGGAATGGATATTGTTCTTAATATGCACTAAAAACATATCTAGAATTACCAAACCCTAAACCCTATTTTGAATTTTCTCTAAAGTGGCCATAAATACTCTATGCATAATGGCAATCTTGTGATTTTGGTTTTGACCAAACTATGGACTAAATATTAATGAGTGTGTTTTGAATTTAGAAAATTTTAGAAACAAATTTCATAGAATTTGGAGTTATATAACTAAAACTATAAAATAAATACTAAATAGGAAAGTGTATAAAAAGAAAAGAAAAAAAACAAAACCCGAACTAACTAACCTACCCGGCGACAGCCCGTCCGACCCAGCCCAAGCACCTCTCCCCCTCCTTCCTTTCTCTCCCACGCGCGAGCGGCGCACAGCAGCGACGCTGGCCCTCCAGCGGCCCACCCCAGCCTGCTCCTCTCCCTCTGTCACCGACACGTGGGTCCCACCCGTCAGTCGTCTCCCCCATCCCGTCGACAGAGACTAGGATGAACACGATCATACCCACCGAATCAATTCCACCAAAATCGGAATGAATCCGTTTGTATTTCTTCCCCTCGTGCACGCAATCCTCCCCATATAAACCACCCCCTCTTTTTCCCGAACAAATTTTCGCTATCCACAAACCCTAGCCGCCCAGATCGATCTACTCCAATCCCGCCGCCGCCATTACCGAAGAAAGCTCATGTCAATCTCATTTTTGATGGTTCAGTCACCCCGCGCCCCTCCTATCTCCCTCGTTATATTCTCCTAGCACTTCCGCTTCGCCTCACCCCATTTTCCCCTTCCGCACATCCCTATAGCGCAAACTTGCGAAAATCATATAAAAATATTTATAAGTCCAAATATTATTAATAATATATCTATGGATTCAGAAAATTGTTTAGAATATTAATATGAGATCATATCTAGGTTTTGCAGTATAGTTTTACTGTAATAATTTAATTCGTATAATAGATATTCTAGACTAAGTAAATTATTTGAAAATCATAAAAATACAAATAAATTATATATGGATTCATAATTTCATATACGGCATTAATATGCTGCTAGATACAATTTTTGAAATGTAAAAATTGCTGTAGTAATTTAATTAGATTTAATGGCCATTTAGATTATTAAATTCTTAATAAATTATTTATAGATCGGAAAAATATGAATATTATCTCTCTGGATTCACATTTTTACGTAGAATACAGAACAGGTCTTAGATATAATTTATGATGAATTAAATATTTTGAATGATTTAAACTCTTTTAAATAGTAATTAAATCATAGCAAATGATTTATAACTCCAAATTTAGTAAAACCAATTTGTGTTGTTTAGTTATGATCATATCCATCGAGTAAAAAATATACACAAAATTATTTGGCATTATTATATCAGATGGTCTTGCAGAAAGCCTAAATTGCATTGTTGTAGTAATTAAATCATACAAAACTATTTATAGATCCTTTTTGCGTGATTCCAATTGCTACTGGCTCTAAATTGAGATACCTACAATGTGGTATTTAATTCACAATTTAATAATACGAAAACACCAGAATTCGAGTAAAGTGATTTAAACCCTGTTTAAATCAATATAGTTCATTAATAAATTGTTTTATGCATTAAATGCTTTTAATATGCTTCATGTGTTATAATAGGGTTAAGAATACTAAAATACAACCAGTGTGACATTGTGACTTATCATGCATGTATATGATCACCATTGTTTTGTTGTATCTTTGTATTGTTGCTAAGTTTGCAATTGTTTTGATTGGAAATTATTTTGTCCTCACGATAGATTATTCGGAGAGTGCGATTTCTGTAGAAGGAATTCAATCATCACTCATAATACAAACATAAGGCAAGTTACACCACTTATTCATATTTTTGTCCCAGATTTATTCTATGCATGTGATCCTCAGAATTCTGTAGTATGCATGTGTAGGATGTTCTAGTAGAATTTTCTTAGTATTATTTTGCAAGTGCGATGATTTTTCTAGTAAGCCATGAGTAGCTATGTACTTAGGATTTTCCCCTTCCTAATAGGTTACCCCTGTTTTTGCTAAGTATTGCTTGCTATGCTATATATACAAAGTACCGTTGGGGGGTTCGAAAGACAATTAATTTTTCTAAGTATAAACGCTCTCTGGAGCAAACTTTTCTTCTCAAATCCACTTCAAATAAAACTAAGTTTTCTTCTGGGCGGAATGGTTGTCGGGACAACGAGTGAGATTTTGGTGGAGGACGGCTGCCCAGGAATCAAAGAAGTCTGCCATGTTTCAGAATTTAGAAGCTTCCAGTGCAACCACAATACATATGGGCTCTGTCTTGGCCTAGTACTTAGTGGGAAACCTCACCTGGGTACCAACATTTGGAGGTTATTGGCACAGTTGGATCCAAAAGGTACAGGGGCTACTAAGGGAAAGCCTCACCATGGTCTTGTCTATAAAAGGACTTGATCGTGGATTGTGGGTAAAGTGCACAGACTCTCGAGAGTATTGCAATCTGAACGATCAGCCGTGTTCATGGAAACAGAACAACATTGAGGATCTGATGGATGGAGCCTCTGAAGGATCTTCCTCTCTCCTTTCTAAGCAAAGTTTTGAAACCACATGGCGTGAGTAATATCACCAATGGGTGGGATTTTGGGAACTTGGTGTGTAATATCCAAGTGTCACTTGGTGAGTAATATCCAAGTGTTTGGTTGTTTGGACACTTGGTGAGTAATATACTCATGTGCCATTTGACCCTATTTTACTTAAGCAAATGTTTACAAAGTAGGATAAAAACTCTTCCTATTTTCCCCATACTAAGAGAAAATCGGCTTTATGCAAATGAACTCCAAAGCCTACTCATCCTTGCATGTAGAGTTAGCCTTATTCTTTCCTTGGTGTAATTTGCCAATACATTCAAAGTATTGACCCAACTTGTTGGCTGCACGTTTCATGTGCAGAATTTGGTGATCATTGAAAGGTGCGCTAGGACCGCGGGTCTTCACTCAACCTGCTTGTGGCATTGATGGGACTCCAAGTTTTATTTACATCACTTCTGTTGTAATAATGTAAACTCTGGATTATTCGATTCATGTAATAAAGACTTGTGTTTTACATGATATTTCATCGACTGTGAGTGCTAGCTATTGATCCAGGGACTAGCATGTTAATCACATGGACTTAGGATCCTTCTCGATCCGAGGTCGCTACACTTTGGGTGCTGTAACAAGGCTCCTTGATAATATGATGGTTAACTACTCTGAATGGCATGTTGAGAGAGCTCCACATGGTAAGAAGGTAAATTCTGTTGAGGAAACTTCCTCTTTGAGTAAAAATATTGATGTTATTATGGCTATGCTTGTTAATGGGAAAGCTCCTCTAGATCCTAATAGTGTTCCCTTAGCCTATTTGGTTGCTCAAGAAGAGCAAGTTGATGTGAACTTCATTAGAAACAACAATTTTGGCAACAATACTTATGGTAATTATAGGCCTTATCCTCCTAGTGTAAATGCTTATCAGGGTAGATCTGGAATGCCTAGTGAAGAGAGGATTCTAGAAGTTGAGACATCCACTAAAACCTTTATGCAAATGCAATATGAGAAAAAAAGATTTTCACTAAAACTATGGAGGAATAATCTATCATTTTGAAAAATATTAGTCATCATCTTGAGAATCTAAATAGAGAAATTCCTAGTTTACAGTCAAAATTTTTAGTGCTGATAAAAATATACCCTCTTTGTCTGAAGCTCAAACTTCCTTGGTTAATAAAATGGCTGATAAACCTGAAACTATGGAAAATACCTTTGCTACTGATCATGCCATACAAGTTACTATTGATGAAAATGTTAGGCTGTTATCTCACCTTCATGCTAGGTGGGAAAGGGAAGCTGAAATTGATAGAAACAATAGTGTGTGCACCATCACCACTAAACCACAAGTAGTCCCTATTCCTCCTCCTACAATGCCTAAGCCTAATGAGCCTACTACTAGTGATGCTAAGTTTGATTTTGGTATTGATGGTTTCAATATTTTTGAAGTGATTATGTTCCTACAAAAGCTTGCTAGAAGTCCTGATGCTAGTGATATGCATGTTGATTTCACTAAACATATTATAGATGCTCTTGATAAGATTAAGAAGAGAAGCTAAAACACAAAGCTTCTATTCCTGGGAAAGTAGAATATAGTTGGGAACTCATTATTAATATGCAAGTGAATAACTTTGATCTCAAAGCTTCATGTGATCTTGGTTCTAGTGTCTCTATTATGCCTAGGAAGATTTATGAAATGCTTGATTTGCCACCTTTGGAAGATTGTTATTTGGATGTCCCACTTAATGATTATGCTAAGAAGAAACTCATGGGGGGTATTAATGATATTCTCATTATGATTAACAATGCTTATGTCTTTGTGGATTTCTATGTTTTGGATGCTGAATACAATGCCTCTTGTCCTATTACTTTGGGAATACCTTTTCTTAGAATAGTTGGTGCCATCATTGATATGAAAGAAGGCACCATTAAATATAATTTTCCATTCAAGAAAGGTATTCAAAACTTACCTATGAGGAGAGAGAAGTTGCCTTTTGATCCTCCTTTGAAAGCAAGGTTTGATGTTAATGCTTCTTCATTTGAAAATACTTGATTCTTCTTGCTTCTTGTGCCTAACTTAAAGGCGTTAAAGAAAAGTACTTGTTGGGAGATAACCCAAGAGTTTCCTTGAGTCTTGGAAGTTACTACTTCAGTAATGACCCCTCCTTATCCTTTTTGTTTGCTTTTTGTGCCAAGAATGACCTCTAATGAGAGGGAATTAAGATTTGGGGAGTTGCTGTCCCGAAACAGATTTCTGTCATCCACCAAAAACATTCGTTAGGAGTCTATGTAACTCAGATTGAGCTCAACATTTATGAATAAATCCCCCAGTATGTTAGCTAACTTTAGTTAGTTCAACACTTTTTGATTTGAGCAACATAAGATGTTCGAAAAAATCGGTTTCTACCTGCTGGTCTGGTTTGACAAATTTCTGCCATTATTTGCATTCACTTCTTATTGATTCCTTTTTGAGTTCTCTTTAGGTGAATTGATATTTTTGAAGGATTTACTATAGTAGCTTGTGTTTTTAGTGAAAAGCCTTGTTGTTTCAAAGCTTTTCCAAAGGTCTAATATCTTTTGAATGCACTAATGTTGCTAATGAAGATTTGTGAAGTTTTGTGTGAAGGAAACATTTCAGGTGTAGAGAGAGAATGATGCAATGAGATGAAGAATGGACAAAAGCTCAAGATTGGAGATGCCACCATGGTGTCACCCAATAAATATCCAAGAGGTACAAGCATCAAAGCTTGGGGATGCCCAAGGCATCCCCTCTTCATCAATAAAAAGCTCAGGTCTGTCTAGACACTTCGTTTTTATTGTTTCATGCACAGTTGTGTTGTTCTTGGAGCGTCTTAGTTTTCGTTTGCTTTTCTTAGTTTGTTTAGTTTGCTTGAGTAGTTTGGACCCCCATTCTCGCTGTGTTGTTTTGCAAATAAGTTGCTTGGTGTTGGAAAGGAGTAGTAAGTTCTTGCTTGAAGTGCAAGAGGAGCTTGCATTGACTATGACTTAGACTTTAACATGACATGCTAGGTGTTGTTTTGACCTTATGCTTAGTGATTATTGCTGTAGCATGTCTTGTTCCAAACAATTGGGATTGCTTAGTGTGCCTTGAAGAAATTATGCGTTGTTTTAGCATGCAAAAGCATAGTATTGTGGTATTCTCCTTTGATGTTTTGCTTGGATTGACTTGGCACATGCTCACACCATGTTATGACTATGACAAGTCACCATAGCCTCTATGATCATTTATTCCTTGACTTGTAGTACCACTCTATGCTTTGATTAGTATGCTTTGTTGCACTGCATGATTATGGCCATTATTGCTCTCTTAGTTGGTTGCTCCCATTATTTTGCTAGCCTCCACTTGTATGAGTAAGTTCTACTCATGCTTCCAACTTCCAAGAAACCATGTTATTTCAAAGTGTCCACTATAAACCATGTTATGTGAAAACTTAGTGATTAAAGCTCTCACAAACTTGATGGAACATTTTATATTCTTTGCCCCTAATAAACTTGAACCATTGTGTCATATATGTGAAGGGAATATGCCCTGATAGGCAATAATAAAGTGTTTATTATGTGTATTCCAAGTATATGATAGATGTTTATTTTGCATGCTATAATTGTATTAATACGGAAACGTTAATACATGTGTGTTTAATAAACAAATAGAAAGTTCCTAGTTATGCCTCTCTCATAAACTAGCTCGTTGATTAACAAGATGATTAAGGTTTCCTGATCATGGACATTGGATGTTGTTAATAACGGGATCACAACATTAGTGTAATGGTGTGATGAACATTCATCCGAAGTATAGCATTACGATCAAAGTCATTGAGTTTATATTGCTATATAAACTTACGAAGTGATCCTAATCCTTAGACCATGAGATCATGTCAATCACTAACACCGGAAGAGTTTCTTGATAACATCAAACGTCACACCGTAACAGGGTGATTATAAAGATGGATTCAGAACTAATAAAGTGTTATGTTGAGGCTCATGGATCGAGAGTGGAATTTGTTCATCCCGATGACGGATAGATATACTCTGGGCCCTCTCGGCGATATCACATTGATTAGCTTGCAAGCAAGTGATTTGATCACTAGAATGTTATATCACAGGAACGAGAAAAGAGTGCATGTCGGTAACAAGATCAAACTAGGTATGGAGATACCGATGATCGAATCTCGTACATGTAATATATCGTGAAACAAAGGGATTAAGATACTAGCGTAAAAGGTTCCGACGATCACAAGAAAGTCATCGTTGAATGTGTGGGACTCAGTATGGGTCTCCAGATCCCGCTTCTGATTATTGATCCGAGAGGGGTCTCGATCATGTCCGCATTATTCACGAACCGTAGGGTGACACACTTAAGAGACACCGACATCCAATTGGAGCAAATGTTTCATGCCGAAAGAATGAACAAGCGCAGGAATTTATTTCACTAGATACCGAAACAGGTTTTCGGGTGAAATTGCATAAAGTGGTTATGCATGTGAAATAGAATTCTAGCAAGGGGTTATTTGTGAATGTTTTTCATTAAAGTAATTGACAAAATTCTGAATAAAATAAAAGAGTTTTATTTAATGAGAGTTTGCATTAAATTTGGTGGAAATTTAATGGGAATTTGAGTGGACTTTTGAGTGGAGGGAATTTAAAGGAGATTTGTGAGTGGAGTGTCCACCCACATGAAGAGGGGAGGGCAAGGGGGCAGCCCCATGCGCCGGCCACCCCCTTGGGTGCCCCCCCCCCTCCTCCTATAAAAGGAGCCCCCCTCCTCACTTGTCTCTCACACCTCCTCGTGAAGGATCTCTCTCCCCCTCTAGAATTTATCCCCCATGGTCTCGGACTAGCGAGATACATGTTCCCGGTGGCTATTCGGCAAGAAAGAGTTGTGCTTCCGCTGCATCGCTGGAGCGAGGAGGCGGAGGTTGCTCGGTGCCTCGAACGTGTGTGCGAGCACGGATGCGCTGCTGATTTGCGGCGCTAGGACTTCCTCTCGATCTTGAGATCGGCAAGAGATCGTCTACATCAACCACGAGTTGAACTCGTTAAGCTTTGTCGGTCTTCAAGGGTATGTTCTCTACGGATATACATCCGCCCGTTGTTTGTATCTAGTAGATAGATCTTGGTATATAGTTCACATCGTAGGAAAAATTTTGTTTTCTATGCTGCGAACCCTACAGTGGTATTAGAGCCGGATCTATGCGTAGATACTTTACACGGGTAGTACACATATGAGTATGTGGGCGATGATGATCATGTTGTTGCTCCTTTGTTGTAATTTTGGATATTGGTGGCATAGTGGGATGAAGCGGCCCGGACAAACTTTACATGTCCTCGCACATGAGACCTGTTCCACGCTTGACATGCAACTAGTTTGCATAAGTGGCTAGCGGGTGTCTGTCTCTCCTACTATAGTCAATATCTATTTTGCAAGCGAGTTTTCAACAATTTGATTATCCTCGTTGTGGTTCATGTTCGTAGGTAAGAACGGTTCTATCTCGAAAGCCCTAAGCCACGTAAAACTTGCAATGGATAAATTAGAGGCGTCTAGTTTAGATTGTTGCTGGGCTAGTGTTATGATATGGTAGTGTTGTAAGTAGAAGTATGAGATGATACTCTTACAACACACATAGCGTGTAAAATCCATAGACCTTGGATTTACACATATAGGTATGATAGTGATCATACCACGATGCACATGATAGAGATCATCTGCGGGAACCATATCATTTCACTAATAAACATATGATGTTTGATAGCATATTATATTGCTTGTTTAGCGCTTTGTTAGCATAATAAGATGATCCCTCATTTAAATATCAAGATAAGAATGTGTTCTTCCTTTAGTATGCACCGATTATGTTTTCGTTGCTCCAAGACATCACGTGATGATCGAGTGTTCTTGGATCCACGACCATATTTTGGGTGTAAAACAGTTACACACGCGAATACTAAGGTTCTAACTTGGCGAGCCTAGCATGTACAGACATGGCCTCGGAACACGGACCGAAAGGTTAAGCATGAGTCATATAGTTGATATGATGCCCATTTGATGCTTGCCTTTGAAGCTATACCGACTCACGTGATGATCGGACTTGGTGTAGTGGATTTGGTTCATGTAATCACCAAAAAGGCACGAGGGATGTCGTTTTTGAGTGGGAGTTCATTCGTAATATAGATTAGTTGAACTCAATCTATCATACACTTAGTCTAAACTTTACAAATTCTATTGTAGATGGCACCACCTGCTTTTAATTTCAATGTGTTCATGGAGGAGAAACTAGCAACGAACGGTAGCAACTTTACCGAATGGGCCATGAATTTGAGGATTCTCCTCTCTTCTGCACAAAAGCAATATGTGCTAGAAGCGCCGTTAGGCCCCCCACCTTTAGATGATGCCCCTGACGAGGAGAAGAATGTCTATCAGACTCGTCAGGAGGACCACAACTTGGTTCATTGCGGCATATTGTATGGGCTAGAGCCGGAACTTCAAAAGAGTTTCGAAAACGGCAATGCATTTGATACAATGGGTGAGTTGAAAATGATTTTCGACACACATGCTGCTGTAGAGAGCTACAACGCTTCAGAAAAGTTCTTTAGCTGCATGATGGAAGAGCATAGCTCCGTTAGTGAGCATGTTCTCAAGATGTCGGGTTACGCCGATAAGCTTGTGTCATTGGGAATATCGATTCCCATTGACTTAGGCATCCATCGTGTTCTGCAGTCTCTGCCACCTAGCTATAAGAGCTTCGTGATGAACTATAATATGCAAGGCATGAAGAAGTCTCTCCCCGAGCTTCTGTCAATGCTTAAAACTGCAGAAGTGGAGATCAAAAAGGAACATCAAGTGTTGATGATCAATAGGAACACTGGTTTCAAGAAAGACAAGAAGGGAAAACGGAAGGGAAGTAAGGGCGGCAAGCCGGTTGCCGCGCCTGAAAAGAAACCCCTAGTTGGACCTAAGTCTGATTCCGAGTGCTACTAATGTAAGGGGACTGGCCACTGGAACCGCAACTGCCCCAAGTATCTGGCAGACAAGAAGGCCGGCAAGGCAAACAAAGGTATATATGATATACATGTTATTGATGTGTACTTGACTAGTGCTCGCAGTAGCACCTGGGTATTTGATACCGGTTCAGTTACTAATATTTGTAACTCGAATCAGGGGCTGCGGAACAAGCGACCGCTAGCAAGGGGTGAGGTCAAGATGCGTGTCGGCAATGGATCAAGCGTTGATGTGATCGCCGTCGGAACGCTGCCTCTCCACTTGCCGTCGGGATTAGTTATAAACTTGAATAAATGTTATCTGGTGCCTGCACTGAGCATGAACATTGTATTTGGATCGTGTTTGATGCGAAGTGGTTATTCATTTAAATCCGAGAACAATGGTTGTTCCATTTATATGAATGAAATCTTTTATGGTCATGCACCGATGATGAATGGTTTATTTCTATTAGATCTCGATGATAATGTTACACATATTCATTATGTTGATGCTAAAAGGATTAAACTTAATGATGATATATCCGCATATATGTGGCACTGCCGTCTAGGTCATATTGGCGTTAAACGCATGAAGAAGCTCCATTCGTATGGACTTTTGGAATCACTTGATTATGAATCATTTGATACATGTGAGCCATGCCTTATGGGCAAGATGACTAGAACGCCGTTTTCCGGTTCAATGGAACGGGCGACAGATTTATTGGAAATCATACATTCTGATGTATGTGGTCCAATGAGTGTGTCGGCGCGAGGTGGATATCGTTATTTTGTTACTTTCACGGATGATTTGAGTAGATACGGTTATATCTACTTGATGAAACACAAGTCTGAAACCTTTGAAAAGTTCAAGGAATTTCAGAATGAAGTGGAAAATCATCGTAATAGAAAGATCAAATTTCTGCAGTCCGACCGTGGAGGTGAGTATCTAAGTTACGAGTTTAGCACTCACATGAAAGAGTGTGGAATTGTTTCACAACTCACACCTGCCGAAACACCACAGCGAAATGGTGTGTCGGAACGTCGTAATCATACTTTATTAGATATGGTTCGATCTATGATGTCTCTGACGGACTTGCCGTTGTCATTTTGGGGTTATGCACTAGAAACTGCTGCATTCACTTTAAATCAGGCACCATCTAAATCCGTTGAAAAGACACCGTATGAATTGTGGTTTGGAAACAAACCTAAGTTGTCATTTCTTAAAGTTTGGGGATGCGATGTTTTTGTGAAGAAACTTCAACCGGATAAACTCGAACCCAAAGCGGAAAAATGCGTCTTCATAGGATACCCTAAAGAAACTATTTGGTATTCCTTCTATCACAGATCCGAGGGCAAGGTTTTTGTTGCCAAGAATGGATCCTTTCTAGAGAAAGAGTTTCTCGCGAAAGGTGTGAGTAGTCGGAAGGTAGAACTCGAAGAGGTTGTGGAACCTTCTCTTCAAAGTATGGCGAGTAGCGCAGCGCCGGAAGTTGTTTCGGAGTTGGCTCCACCTGTTGAAGAGGGAACTAATGATAATGATCATGAAACTCCAAAAGAGAGTACTACCGAACCTCGCAGGTCAAACAGGACGCGTGCAGCTCCCGAGCTATACGGAAATCCTGTCATGAATTTCATGGTTGATGAAAATGATGACCCTGCGACGTATGAAGAAGCGATGATGAGCCCGGATTCCAACAAATGGTTAGAAGCCATGAAATCCGAGATGGAATCCATGTATGAAAATCAAGTTTGGAACTTGGTGGAATTACCTCACGACCGAAAGGCCGTGGAGAACAAATGGATTTTTAAAAGGAAAACTGATGCTGATGGTAATGTGACCGTCTATAAAGCTCGACTTGTCGCAAAGGGGTTTCGACAAATTCAAGGAGTTGACTACGATGAGACTTTCTCTCCCGTAGCGATGCTAAAGTCAGTTAGGATTATGTTAGCAATTGCTGCATATTTCGATTATGAGATATGGCAGATGGATGTCAAAACCGCGTTTCTCAATGGTAATATTGAAGAAGAGTTGTATATGATACAACCAAAGGGTTTTATCGATCCTAAGGATGCTAACAAGGTGTGCAAGCTTCAGCGATCCATCTATGGATTTAAGCAAGCATCACGAAGTTGGAATCTCCGCTTTGATGAGGTGATCAAAGAGTTTGGATTTGTCCAAACTTATGGAGAAGCTTGTATTTACAAGAAAGTGAGTGGGAGCAATGTGGCATTTCTGATATTATATGTGGATGACATATTATTGATCAGAAATGATATAGATCTTTTAAACAGTGTTAAAAGTTATCTAAACATCAAATTTTCAATGAAGGACCTAGGTGAAGCGTCATACATATTAGGCATAAAGATCTATAGATATAGATCTAGGCGCCTAATAGGGCTATCGCAAAGTATATACCTTGATAAGATTTTAAAGAAGTTTAAAATGGACGGAAGTAAGAAGGGGTTCTTACCTATGTTGCAAGGCAAGACATTGAGTAAGACTCAAAGTCCGGCTTCGGCGGAAGAAAGAGAGATAATGGACAAAGTCCCCTATGCTTCAGCCATAGGCTCTATAATGTACGCCATGCTATGTACAAGACCGGATGTGGCACATGCTATTAGTTTGACTAGTAGGTACCAATCGGATCCAGGTTCGGAACACTGGATAGCGGTCAAGAATATCCTTAAGTACTTACGAAGAACTAAGGATATGTTTCTTGTATACGAAGGTGAAGAAGAGCTCGTCGCTAAGTGTTATGTCGATGCTAGCTTTGACACCGATCCGGATGACTCTAAGTCTCAATCCAGATACGTATTTCTCATGAATGGCGGAGCGGTTAGTTGGAGGAGCTCCAAACAACCTGTGGTAGCGGGATCAACAACGGAGGTCGAATATGTTGCTGCTTCAGAAGCGGCTCAGGAAGTAGTTTGGATGAAGGAGTTCATATCCGAACTAGGAGTGGTGGCAAACGCGTTGGACCCAATGGTGATCTATTGTGACAACAATGGTGCCATTGCCAATGCCAAAGAGCCAAGGTCTCACAAGCATTCCAAGCATATTAAGCGCCGGTTTCACTCCATCCGCGAGCATGTCAAGGATGGAGATATAAAGATTTGTAAAGTACATACGGATCTCAATGTAGCAGATCCGTTGACTAAAACTCTCCCTAGAGCAAAACATGATCAACACCAGAACTCAATGGGTGTTAGATTTATCACTATGTAACTAGATTATTGTCTCTAGTGCAAGTGGGAGACTGAAGGGAATATGCCCTGAGAGGCAATAATAAAGTGTTTATTATGTGTATTCCAAGTATATGATAGATGTTTATTTTGCATGCTATAATTGTATTAATACGGAAACATTAATACATGTGTGTTTAATAAACAAACAGAAAGTTCCTAGTTATGCCTCTCTCATAAACTAGCTCGTTGATTAACAAGATGATCAAGGTTTCCTGATCATGGACATTGGATGTTGTTAATAACGGGATCACAACATTAGTGTAATGGTGTGATGAACATTCATCCGAAGTATAGCATTACGATCAAAGTCATTGAGTTTATATTGCTATAACAACTTACGAAGTGATCCTAATCCTTAGACCATGAGATCATGTCAATCACTAACACCGGAAGAGTTTCTTGATAACATCAAACGTCACACCGTAACAGGGTGATTATAAAGATGGATTCAGAACTAATAAAGTGTTATGTTGAGGCTCATGGATCGAGAGTGGAATTTGTTCATCCCGATGACGGATAGATATACTCTGGGCCCTCTCGGTGATATCACATTGATTAGCTTGCAAGCAAGTGATTTGATCACTAGAATGTTATATCACAGGAACGAGAAAAGAGTGCATGTCGGTAACGAGATCAAACTAGGTATGGAGATACCGATGATCGAATCTCGGACATGTAATATATCGTGAAACAAAGGGATTAAGATACTAGCGTAAAAGGTTCCGACGATCACAACAAAGTCATCGTTGAATGTGTGGGAGTCAGGATGGGTCTCCAGATCCCGCTTCTGATTATTGATCCGAGAGGGGTCTCGATCATGTCCGCATTATTCACGAACCGTAGGGTGACACACTTAAGAGACACCGACATCCAATTGGAGCAAATGTTTCATGCCGAAAGAATGAACAAGCGCAGGAATTTATTTCACTAGATACCGAAACAGGTTTTCGGGTGAAATTGCATAAAGTGGTTATGCATGTGAAATAGAATTATAGCAAGGGGTTATTTGTGAATGTTTGTCATTAAAGTAATTGACAAAATTCTGAATAAAATAAAAGAGTTTTATTTAATGAGAGTTTGCATTAAATTTGGTGGAAATTTAATGGGAATTTGAGTGGACTTTTGAGTGGAGGGAATTTAAAGGAGATTTGTGAGTGGAGTGTCCACCCACATGAAGAGGGGAGGGCAAGGGGGCAGCCCCATGCGCCGGCCACCCCCTTGGGTGCCCCCCTCCTCCTATAAAAGGAGCCCCCCTCCTCACTTGTCTCTCACACCTCCTCGTGAAGGATCTCTCTCCCCCTCTAGAATTTATCCCCCATGGTCTCGGACTAGCGAGATACATGTTCCCGGTGGCTATTCGGCAAGAAAGAGTTGTGCTTCCGCTGCATCGCTGGAGGGAGGAGGCGGAGGTTGCTCGGTGCCTCGAACGTGTGTGCGAGCACGGATGCGCTGCTGATTTGCGGCGCTAGGACTTCCTCTCGATCTTGAGATCGGCAAGAGATCGTATACATCAACCACGAGTTGAACTCGTTAAGCTTTTGTCGGTCTTCAAGGGTATGTTCTCTACGGATATACATCCGCCCGTTGTTTGTATCTAGTAGATAGATCTTGGTATATAGTTCACATCATAGGAAATTTTTTGTTTTCTATGTTGCGAACCCTACAATATGTTGTATATGCTTGCACTTATACGTTGGAATTAGCAGAACTGTGTTGTCATGGGGAACATTTTCAACATTGCACTTGTACTTTGTACTCAGTTGATATCATGTTGTTTTGTCTATGGATGTCACCGGTGTGAAATAAAGAGGGAACTTGTAAGTCCATGGAGTTTGTATCCTATCTTAGAGAAATGCCTAGGCCGCTAGCCTAATCCATGCCAAATCATGGTGGAAACTTGCAGCATCACCATAGTGACATCTATGGAGCATTCTTCTTATAAAAAAAGAGGCACATTGAGAAAAGAGGAAAGAGAGAAAAAAAGAACCATATTCCCATGGTAAATAAGAAGATTGCTGAGATGCTCATTGTCTGCTTGCCTTGTCATTTTGGTTATGGGATAGCTCCTATACCATGTGCAAGGGGTACCCCGTTGGCGGTTCTCAATGATATGCAAATACTTACAGTGACAAGAACTTACAGGTGACTAAAGTTGAGTATAATGAGGTGTGTCCCTCATATTCAAGGGACTTGAGATTTCCAACTTATACTTCGTCAAGCATATACTCCATCTTTGTTCACTTTAACCTTAACCACTTCAAGATGCTTATGATAGGGGCAATGAGGGATAAAATCTAACAAGTACCATAATTTTTGGAAGCTCTTTTTGAAACTTGAAATCCCTGCTTCCTTTATAAATGACCTTTCTTCCACCACTATTGAGTCTCCACCTTTGTCACATCCCAAGATTTTCCAAATCTTGTAATGTGAAAAATAAAATAAACAAAATAAATTTTTGATGAAAATCAGGGTGAAAAGAAACTTTGTTTCTAAAAGAAACATAAAATCCCATCTTGAACAAACTTTGGATAAAGTTTGAATTTAACAAAATCCAAATCAAGAGAAATGCATTCCTCAATGAATGTATCTGGAAATTCAAACACTTGGAAAATAAATCCAAACCCTAAACCATAATGGAATAAAAAAATTCCAAGTTATCTCCAAGACTATGGATTTGATCCATATAAGATCTTGTCAACAAACATTTACAAATGATCAAGAAAGACAAATAGAAATAATATAAAGCCATAAAAATTGGTTTCACTCAATTTGGAACCATAAATAAAATCTTATGAATCTAATAAGATAATAAATTGAATTCCCAAAGCTAATAAAGAACCTATCTAGAAACCCATACCAAATGGAGAGAAATAATCCTAAAGAGATTTTAAAGGATAAACAAATATAAAATATGATTTCATAAATTGGAATCACCAACCTTGGATCTCTAAATAAAAAGATATGGATTTTATAAGATAAAGAAAGAAATATTAATTAAAGAATATTTAAAGATCAAACCAAATCTTGGCCAAATCTTTAAGCAAATGGAATGAATTATAATCCCAATCCAAATAAAATAAAAGGATAAAGAATTGCCAAAATAAAATAAAATGGCTTAAACCAAATCCTATTAGAATAAAGACAAACCCAAATTTTAAATGATTAATAAATCTTATTAAAAACTTTTCCAAATAATTCAAGATGAATTATTTGACACCCTTTTAAGTAAACAAAACTTACTGAAAGGTTTTGGAAGAATTTATAAGTCAAATGGAAATTAAGAACATTATTAAATCCTATTTGATTTAAAACAAGGACCCTTTTATTAATTAAAAAGACCCAAAAAAAGAATAAAATAAATTCCAAAATTAACATTAGAATGTGTTACAAATCAATATTTAAACCTACACAAAATTTGGCAAGGTTTTGAATTCGAATGAATGTTTGAATTGGCCAAACAAAATCAAATCAGAATAATCAAAAGAGAAAAAGAAAAACAAACAGAACAGAAAAAATATATGAAAAGGACCCAGCCCAACTAGCCTGGCCCAACTAAGCCCAGCCAGCCCACGGCCCCTCTCCCGCAGAAAAACGCTTCAGACCAAACACCCTACCCGCTCAGCGACAGACATGTGGACCCACCTACCAGTTCGTCGTTCCCACCCGCGACCTGTTCTTCCTCCCTTTCTCCCGTTTCTGTCGTTGAATTCGTGAGTTTAATTCACATCAATTCCGCAAATGAATTGGCCAGTAATCGCGCACGTTAACCCGCCTCTTCCCTCTCTTCTTTTCCCCTCAGACCTCACCCAACCGGAGCCACTAGGCTGCCCAAATTTTAGCCTCAATGGCCGTTGTCTCCGACGAGCTCCCCACCAGATTCCGGCAGCTCGCGCCACCCCTTGCCTCCCCGAGCACACAGGCACAGTCCCCAGACCCTGGCGCGCCTCTCTGTGGCCTCAGCTCACCCGCTCGTGCTCTGCAAGCTCGACAACGTCACCGCCAGTGCAGCGCCACCGTCTGCCTCCATTCCGGCGAAGTCTTCCTGGTAAGCCAGACCGTCCCATTCCCTCTGGCTGGTACTTCCGTATTCGCCCTTCTCTCGCAAACCTAACAGCGTTGCTTGTTTGGGCTAGAGTGAACCGTAGACTCGTCCCCTTCGACGAACAGACAAGCCTGAGGTGCAGCTCCACTCCGGCGAGGAATCCACGACACCACAGTGCGCCCCTCGACAAACTACCACCACCTTGAGCTTCCCCATGCCACGGCGAACTCGGTGAGCATCTCCCCATCCTCTCTCGCTTCCTACATCGCCAGCACCACCACTATCTGACCGCTCCGCCGCCACCTGCCGCCGCTAGCGCCGCCCAACTCTGGTTGCTCGCTTATCAGCCGTTAGATTTAGATCGCAAGGCTACGAATAGATGACTGAAGCGAACCGTTATGTTCAATCTGTACCGCATGATCTGTTTAGATCCAACGCCTCACGTTGCTGATCCGGCCGAAGCGGTACCGACGAATAGAAATGCGCCGCGTGTCACAGAGATAGAATTAAAAACAGGATTTGATCTATTTGTGATTCAATTTTGTAAAATCTATAACTTTTAATCTACACGTCCAAATTTTGCAAACTTTATATCAATGAATTCATAAAAACAAGCCCTAGCCAACCATACACTTTGTTTAGTAAAAAGCTTCTGGAAAAAATGTTTGTTTTTTGCAGAAACTCGTGTATGAATGTTTAGAGTATAGAAATTGTTCTAAAATGATTTTGAGGATAAAATCTTTGGAAAATAGTGTGTTTTGAACCTACTGACCCTAGGAAACAAATTGTGGGTTCAAAAATGTATTTGGTGAAACAAAAGAATGAATCTTGGATTTAAACCAATTCTAGTCAAATAAAAATATGGTTTAATTATTAAAAATGTTTTGGAAGAAAATCTTTGAGAAATGTTTTGGAATAAACTCTCTGACCCCAAACACCAAGTTTTATGACTTGAAAATGTATTTGGTAAACCCTATAAAAATTATTACTTTGCTAAAGGCAATTTCAATCACATGAAATAAGGATTTGGTTTAAAAATGGTTTAGAAGTAGAATCTTTTGCAAATGGTTTTGCCACCTTACAAAATGACCAAATGGTGTTTCCAAATGTTCATAACTTACTAGAAACCACTTTACAAATAAAACAACCCTTTTGCATGCTTGCATGTATTGTTTTGTTTATTATTTTATGTGATGATTTGCTTGAATGGTAGATTGAAATATTGTTTGCTTGATTGAATTGGACTGACTTGAAGTGTGTGAACATTGCAAAGATCAAGGAGTGAACTTATACTCTCTACCAAAAAGGCAAGTGATGCTTGATACTTTTGACCCATTATTTTCACCATGCATTAGTGATATTTCTAAGTAAGACTTGCATGGAATTTTGCTAAGTATAATCTATGCCATGGGAAATCCTAGTAGATGAAACCTTAGTAGAATTTTCCTAAGTTAAGATTCCTACTACTATCATGCTTAGCTTAGCTAATAGAAAACAAGGGTGGAATATATATTCATGCTATGGAAAAATTTCTAAGTCTGAGGACTTGTGTTTTGTTTAATAAAACAACTAAGTGAATGAATCACCTGGGTGGAAGGGAAGGAATGGTTTGTGTTGAGTGGTTACACAAGGCCAGGGGACTGGTGAACCTTGTGTATCTCACTTGTGGATGGCCACCCAGGAACAAAGACATTTGAGATGTCAAATGTTGAGAAGCTTCAAGTGCAGCCACTTGGCATTATGGGCTCTGCCTGGATCATATAGGTTGCAATAACTTAGCCAAATGGACAGTTGGTGGTAGGGGTTTGATAGGTTGGAGCGCGTCCATTTTGGTCTAAGGGAAGGCTTCTGAAAGATCTTGTCTTGGGAAACCAAGTCTTGTGGGGAAATTGCACCACCTCTGCAGAGTGTAAAATCTAAGTACTTAGCCATGTCCCTGGCAAAGGACAATTTGAGCATCAAGACATGGAAGCTATCAAGAATCTCATCATCCAAATTTCTAAGTTAAAAACTTGTGGGTGAACAAGGGATTGAAAGGATCACCAATTTCTATTGGGAGATGCCTTGGGAAAGATTTTGTCAAGCAAAAACTTAGTGTTTTCAAATGATAAGGAAAATCTATTTTGAGTAAAGCAAGCCTAAGCTCCACTTAGCCAAATGCATATAGATGATAGACTCCACTATACAACCATAGTATCACTTGCCAATACAATTCAAATGTATTGACCCTTTGTGGCTGTAACTTGTTATGTTGCAGGTTTGATTGATAATAGTGAAGTTTAATGATTAGGATTACAAGTCTACAACCAACATGTCTGCCTGTGGCACTTTGAAGATGAAGGACCCCATGCTATTGTTATATTCTGCTGCATTGTAATGAGATAGCCAAATGAGCTATGTAGGATGTAATAAATTACTTTATTCCTGGTTATAAATTTGTATTATGACCTTTGTTTCTTGATATTACATCTTAACTGTGGATGCTAGCTATTGATCCAGGGACTAGCATTGTAAACACAGGGATCTCTACCTTATTAAAGGTTGGGAACCGTACAACCTTCTACCTTTAGGCACCATTAAGAGAGCATAGTTGTCATTCTGTGTGCAGTGTTCCAAAGCTTATTGATTGATGCACATTGTGATATTACTTGTTCTTGTGCTATTTGTTTATAGTCACCCTTGTTAACTTTGAAGGTGCCCTATGCATCTATTTTCTACTCCATGAGGGACAAGCTGGTTGCCACTATGCTATATTTTCTGTATGTGAAACAAACAAACGTTTTTCAATGCATGTCATTCATGATCTTTGTTTGTAGCTTGTCATGTTGCATGTATAGTTACTATGTCCTATTGCTAGAACTCCATCTTTCATGCACATGTTTAGAGTTCTTTGATCCCAGCTTTCAATGTTTGCAAATGGTTGGATCTTTATTGTGAGGGTGCATGTCACCTCAAAAATTATTCTTTTTATCACTTACCTACTAAGGACGAGCAGGAGTTAAGATTGGGGATGCTTGGTACGTCGGAAACATATCTATAATTTTTTATGATCCATGCTTGTTTAGTATCTACTTTGCTTTGCTTTGTCTACACTTTGAGGTGCTTTTTACATGTTTTCTGGTACTAACCTATTAACAAGTTGCCACAGCGCCAGTTGCCTGTTTTCTGCTGTTTTTGGTTTCAGAAAAGTTAGTAAACAAATATATTCTCGAAATTAGACGGGACAAACGTCAGAGTCAATTACTTTCTGTGGGGAACAAGAATCCAGAAGATGAGACGGAGATGCAAGCCAGGGCGGCCAGACCCCCATAGGCGCGGGTAGGCCTTACCCCGCGCCTGGGTAGGGTTTGACCCCCCTGGCCGCCTCCTCGGCCTCCCCCTTCGCCTATAAGAAGCCCCCGATGCAGAAACCCTAAGTACCCGATCAAATCTCCATGAAATCGTCTGTAGCCGCCGCTACCATCGTCCCTAGATCGGGGGGATCTGAAGTTCTTCCTAGCACCCTGCCGGAGGGGAGATCATCATAGAGGCCTTCTCTCCGGTATGATGCGTGAGTAGTTCCACCTAGGACTATGGGTCCATGTAGTAGCTAGATGGTTGTATCTCCTCCTTTGTGTTTTCATGTATAGATCTTGTGAGCTCCATTCATGATCAAGATCTAATCTATATGTAATCATGCATGTTGTGTTTGCAGGTATCCACATTATTATGTTGGTTTGATTAATGGTTTTGTCTTTATGATTCTATCATGTCTGTGTTGTTTGTGATCTTGCATGCTCTCCATTGTTAGTAGCTATCTTGGCCAAGTAGTTGCTAGTGACTCTAAGAGGGAGTATTTATGCTCGATAGTGGGTTCATGCCTCTAGTTTCCAAGGGAAGTGACAATAATCTCTTCGGTTGTAGATGTGATGTTTCTACTAGGGAGAAAACAACGGTCTCTTGTTCATGGAACATGTGGACTATTTACCTTACACACTTTGCTTAAAGTAGTTGTCTGTTGCTTGCAAATTAATACTGGAGGGGGTTCGGATGATAACCTGACGGTGGACTTCTAGTCATAGATACATTTGGATGGCGGTCTATGTATCTTGTTGTATTTCCCAATCGAATCTTATAGGATCTTTCTTACTAGTAATTGCATTGTTATGCCTTGCTCAGTTCCTGTCAATTGCCCTGCTATAATTTGTTTACCCTTCATGCCATGTTGTTTATCTAAGGAGAGCACCTCTAGTGAACTATGGACCCCGGTCCAATCTTTACCATTGATACATCTTCCACTGTTACTTGTTTACTTGCTGCAAACCATTACCTTCCACACCATACGTTTAATGCTTTGTTACAACAAACCGGTGAGCTTGAAAACCTCACTGATTCGTTGGGGCAAAGTATTGAGTTTGTGTTGTGCAGGTCTTCGCGTTGCTTGCAACACCTGTGTGACGTTTCCTTCCTCCTACTGGTTCGATAACCTCGGTGTCTTATTGAGGGAAACTTGCTTCTGTGCTGCTTCATACCTTGCTCTTGGGGTTTCCAACGAAGCGTCCCACGACAAGTTCTAAGCGCCATCACACCGCCGCCACCGAAGGGGAGATTCGGGGGACAGAAACTCTCTGTTCTGGCACCCTGCCGGGACGGGGAAGTGCCCCCGGAGCCATCTCCATCGATCTCCACCATCATCTCCATCACCGTTGCTGATTACATGATGAGGAGGGAGTAGTTCTTCCTCGAGGCTAAGGGATCTACCGGTAGCTATGTGTTCATCTCTCTCTCTCTCTATGCATGATCTCATTGTGGTCATGAGCTTTGTAATGAAGTAGATCTACTTTGTTACTCATGTGCTTCATTAGATCTCTGCTCTCCCCATGTGTGTGAAAGTGACAGCGTGCATGCCATGGTGGCATGATACGTCCAAAACGTATCTACTTTCCCGAACACTTTTGCTATTGTTTCTCCTCTAAACTTGTGTCATTTGGATACAACTAACACGGACTGACGCTGTTCTCAGCAGAATTACCTTGGTGTCTTGTTTTTGTGCAGAAAATCAACTATCGGGAAAAATCCCGGAAAATATGCCAAAAATTATATTTCACCAGAAGACCCACGGAGCCAGAAGACGAGACGGAGAAGGGGCCTGGGGGGGCCACACCCCTGCCAGGTGCAGGTGGGCCCTGCCCCGCGCCTAGGGGGTGCGGGCAACCCAGGAACCCCCTCGGCCTCCCTCTGTGCCTATAAGTTGCCTTTCGACCTAAAAACCGAGGGGGTTCGATAGTTTTCCAGAAAGAGTTCCGCTTCTCCACCGCCACCAGAAACCAATATTCGGATCTAGAAACTCGGTTCTGGCACCCTGCCAGAATGGGGAATTTGGAGAGGATCATCACCATCGTCATCACCAACGCCTCTCTATCAACCATCGATGCTTCCCTCATCCATGAGTGAGTAATCCCCCGATGTAGGCTTGGGGATGGTAGGGATTGGATGAGTTATATCATGTAATCAAATAAGATCTGTTAGGGCATAGTGCCTAGTATATATTAGTGTTATTTGACTTTGTTGTAACTTGTTGTGCTTAATGCTTGTCACTACGGCCCGAGTGCCATGATATCAGATCTGAACTTATTATTGAATCATTATGATAGTATTTTTTGTGATCTTATCTGCAAGTTGTGTACACATATCATTGTCCGGATCCAAAGGCTCCAAAGTGAAAATAATTGGGACAACCGGAGGGGATGGCTGTGGTGTGAGGATCACATGTGTTCATGGAGTGTTAATGCTTTGCTCCAGTGCTCTATTAAAAGGAGCACCTTAATTGTAGGGGTTCGTAGCATCGGAAACAAAAAAATTCTACCGCATGAACACACAATCAAGATCTAATCTAAGATCAAGCCAAGATCTATCTACTAGATCGGTGCAACAAGTTGATAGAGTACTAACCTTCGAAGATCCAAAGCGGTTAACGAGAGAAGATTCTCGTGGGTGATGTAGTCGTTCACTTGCCGATCTCAAGATCGCGTAGACGATCCTTCCGACACCACGTTCCGGAAGCGCTCCCGCAGTCGGTCACACGTACGGTACTCGATGAAGACCTTCCGCTCCCATGTTCCAGCAGGCAGCGGAGGTTGTAGCTCTCTCCTCACGATTCCGGCAGCACAACGGCGTGGTGTCGGAAGTAGAGGGGAGATCCCGAAGGGCTTCGCCTAAGCCGAAGCGAGTATGGTCGAGTAGAGGGAGCCCCGGCGATCTAGGGTATAGAGGGCCGAGGTTTAGAGGTAGCTAGCAACTAGAGTTTAGCTAGTCGGTAGCGGTTTAGAGGAGATCTAGATTGGTCGCAACTAGACAGGGGCGGCGGCCAACCTAGGATTTCTTGGGCGCCTAGGGCAAGGGGGATACCTTGGGGTGTGCCCTACCCCTCCTTATATAGGTGGGGGGCGTCCAAGGGTGTTCCCAACCCAGGTGGAAACCCTCCCTAACTCAGAAACCCTCCCTAACTCGGAAACCATGTTGGGATTTAACTTTTTCAAACTACCTTTTTGACTTTCAAATTAGAGTTTGATTTCTCTTTTCCAAGTGTCCAGCCAAGTGACCAAGGACAAGATGCAACCATTACACTTTGTCATGACACATCCATGTAACCTTCCCCTTCCGGATAGGTGAACCTTCTAGACCCTTCTAGAACATTCCGGTGAAAACACCGGAATCATTCCCGAACTCCAAAATTGGACTTTCCTTATATGAATATTATTCTCCGGACCATACCGGATCTCCTCATGATATCCCCGATCCCATACGAGCCTCCGAACAACATTCGGTCTCTTTACTCACATTCCATATCTACTAAACGACATTGAATCCTTAAGTGTGTCTCCCTACGGTTCGTGAATTATGCAGACATGATGGAGACTCTTCTCCGATCAATAACCAATAGATGAATCTGGAAATTCATATGGCTCCCACATATTTATACGATTACTTCATGATCGAATGAACCATTTACATATGATACCAATTTCCCTTTGTCTCACAATACTTTACTTATCCGAGGTTTGATCGTCGGTATCTCTGCATACCTAGTTCAACCTCGTTACCAATAAGTACTCTTTTCTCGTTCCCATGATATGTGATCCCTTGTGAGCCAGTCACATGCTTGTAAGCTAATTGGATGACATTCCATCAAGAGGGCCTAGAGTATATCTATCCGTCATATGGATGGACAAATCCCAATCTTGATCCATGTGCCTCAACACATACTTTCCGAACACTCAATGACACCTAGTTACGGTGTGGTGTTTGATGTCATCAAAGCATCCTTCCGGTGATGGTGATTAGCATGATCTCATGGTCGAAAGAATTAGGTTACTATGTATCAGAAAGCTTATAGCAAGTGAACTATATTAAATGACTTGATCTTTATGCTACGCTTAACTATAGGAGTATGTCCATCACATCATTCTCCTAATGACATGACCCTGTTGTTAATAACATCTCTATGTTCATGATCAGGAAACCATGATCATATATTAACCAACAAGCTAGTTTAACAAGAGGCTTTACTAGGGACTCTTTTATGTTTACAAATCACACAAGTATTAATGTTTCCGGTTAATACAATTATAGCATGGTATGTAAACATTTATCATAATCATAAATATATGATAATAACCACTTTATTATTGCCTCTTGGGCATATCTCCAACAGTCTCCCACTTGCACTAGAGTCAATAATCTCTTTTCAAACCTTTGTGCATTCAACACCTATGGCTTTCCGGTGTTGTACTTACACGATTGCTAGTAGTCAACTGATCTCCGGATCCGACACTTTCAGGTCCGTGTGTAATTGCATGTCTTTGCGTCTCTACGCATCACTCATTCTCTAATATTATCTAATATTCTATAAATTTGGTCCTTTGGTGAGACCTTTAGTTCCTTGGGGTTAAAACATATTGATAATATTGTCGTACAATATATATTCATAGTACTATCCCGCTGTGAACCACACCTAGTTTGATAACAAACTACTTGACACAAATGCCCTCTTTTGCTACTATTATAGCAGTCATATAATTAGCCTTTTGTTGTAGTATCTGTCACAATGTCTTAACTTTGGAACTCATCAAAATCCATTATGGAACTTACTTTCCATCATATTGTGCCACCCTTAGTTTAGATAGATATAAACTTAATTTGTACTTTGTGACAAAACTAGTATCAATGTAATACTTTTACAATGAACTAACCATCTATTTGTCACTTCTACAAAATAATATATTCTTAGTTCTTATAAAAGATCATAAGAATATCTTTACTATCGTCCAATAATCATCTTATGAATCATTCTGGTATACTCTCATCACATTTAGAGAATAGGACATATCTGGATTTGTACACATCACAACATGATTGATAAAGTACTCTTTGTGATTTTATATATCAAGTATCAAAAATACTTGAATCTTTATTCAATCCTTCCTGTGCAACAAGAACCTTTCTTATAGTTTCTATATTGAACTCATTCAATATCTAATCTATGTACTTCTGGCACAACCATATTAGCGTCTCAATTTATCCATATAGACATTGATGCCAAATATTTGGGTTCTGCCTAAGCCTTTCATCGAGATGAAATTCTTAACCTGCGTCAATAAAAAGATACATCATTTACAATCAACAATATGTCTTCCACATAATGTATTAGAAACATGTCTTAGCGCTCCCACTTAATTTCTTGCAAATGCAAGCATCTTCATTGTCTTCGATGAAATTAAACTATTTTAACAGTTTCATCATAGTGAAGATTCCAAGTCCGCGATGCTTACTTCAACCATTAAAGTTTGCATATGCTTTTAGCATCCTTTGAATTAACAAAACCCTTCGGACCGTGTCATGCACACGTCCTAGGTAACCATTCTATTAGAAGAACTTGTTTTGTTTATTCAACTACCACATAACAAAATTGTATGTAGTGGTTGCTACATTAATCCGTCCAGACTAAATATCGCTCAATGAAAGATCAGATCTTGTCATAGTCAACTCTTTGAACATTGTCGTGAACTCTTTCCCGTCATGTCGGTAATTTCATAGATGTGAAACATCCATGTCTATTTATTTATAGATCCAAATACTACTATAAGGTCTTGCACCTTTTCAGAGGGTCTTTCAAGTTCAAAGCTTGATCTCTCGTATATGGAACTATCACGGATGTTATGGCTTCAAACCATTTGACGGAGTCAGGGCCCATCATCGCTTCTTTCCATGTAGTCAGATCATTATTGTCAAATAATGATTTAACTCTCAAATCTTGGTATTTGATTGGTTACCCGACCTACTTGGTTCAATAGGAACTTAGACCTCCGTGACCACAACCTTTGAGGCACGTGAGCCATGAGCATTATTGCTGCCTCCGGAACACTTTTCAGCATTGCGTAACTTTGCACATATAGCTAAGGTTATTTTAACCTTATCAAAGTTCTATTGTCCTCCCACTTAACTTTTCACGGAAAATTCCTTTCTCAAAGAAACTTGACGTTCTAAGCGACAAACATTTTTGTCTTTGGTGTTATGGAGGAATACTCAACGATTATTCAAAATAACATACAAAGATATGTTCATCCGATTTTGGTTGCAAACATCTTTCTTATGCATAGCATACCAATGTTTAAGAAAGGAAAACTTGGGTTTTATCCCAAACCATAACTTTATATGGTGTCATTTCAACGGATTATGATGGAGCTCTTTTCAGTGGAAAAACGGTAGTCTCTAAAGCTTTAATCTTTAAAATATAATGGCGGTTTTATTAATTACACCTTTGATCTTATCATGCCAAACAACGTTTCATTGCATATCTCGATTATTCCATACTCATATGGTGTTTCGGGAAACGCAAATCCATGGAACAATTCCTCAAAGATTAGGTGTTATGCTAAACTTTATAACTCAAATATCTTCCTTTATGATCCTATCATAAATTTTTTATTTTCTTGTTACATTGATTTTGCAATTCATCTTGAAAGTCTTTAAACTTTTCAAATGTTTCACACTTCATCCTTATTAAGTAAATATTCATATATTCACTCAAATTTTCAGAGAAATCATATGAAGTTGAAATCTATCGCTCTTGACTACACATAATGGACTTCATACAACAATATGTACAAGTTCCAATAAGCTATCATCCGTTCCCTTTGGCCTATGAGCAGAGTTTTAATTATCTCTAGGAAAATTTCACAAGCGTCATTTGATCAAAAATCAAAAGACTCCAAAATTCCATCCACATGTAGTTTCTTCATGTTTTCTTTCCAATATAATTTAAACGACGATGTCACTTCCTAAGTGATATTTCTTATCAATTGTCTTTCGACATTTTTAGCAATATTTTTATGGATGTGATTTATCCAACGATATTTGTAAATCATCCATCTTTTATGGATTACGGCAATTATTTGAACAACCCTTTTGTTCTCATAATACCTGATAAAACAAATCTTGAAGGCAAGCTTTGATGTTAACGAGCAACATAACAACCCTTTATTTGTTCTCGATGAACATCATCACATATTCTTTTGCTAGTTACTTAGGCCATTGTAGTTCATTGTAGAGGGAGTGTCCCAACCTTAATACAACATAAGGTGGAGTCCCCTGTGTTTACAATGCTAGTCCCTGGATCAATAGCTAGCATCCACAGTTAAGATGTAATATCAAGAAACAAAGGTCATAACATAACTTTATAACCAGGAATAACATAATTTTATTACATCATACATAGCTCATTTGGCTATTACATTACATTGCAGCGGAATAACTATAGTCATGGGTCCTTCATCTTCAAAGTGCCACAGGCAGATGTTGGTTGTAGACTTTGTAATCCTAATCAATCAATCTCCACTAAAACAATCAAACCTGCAACATACAAGTTACAGCCACAAAGGGTCAATACATTTGAATTGTATTGGCAAGTGATACTATGGTAGTATAGTGGAGTCTATCATCTATATGCATTTGGCTAAGTGGAGTTGAGGCTTGCATTGCTCAAAATAGATTTCCCTTATCATTTTGAAAACACTAAGTTTTTGCTTGACAAAATCTTTTCCAAGGCTTCTCTCAATCAAAGATTAAAGATTTCAAATAACCCTTGTTCAAACCACAAGATTTTAACTTAGAAATTTGAATGATGAGATTCTTGATTGCTTCCATGTCTTGATGCTCAAATTGTCCTTTACCAGGGACATGGCTAAGTACTTAGGTTTTACACTCTGCAGAGGTGGTGCACTTTCCCCACAAGACTTGGTTTCCCAAGACAAGATCTTTCAGAAGCTTTCCCTTAGACCAAAATGGACGCGTTCCAACCTATCAAACACTACCACCCTCTGTCCATATGGCTAAGTTCTTGCAACCTATATGATCATGGCAGAGCCCATATTGCCAAGTGGTTGCACTTGAAGCTTCTCAACATTTGACATCTCAAATCTCTTTGTTCCTGGGTGGCCATCCACAAGTGAGATACACAAGGTAAACCATAAACATGGGCCTTGTGAACCACTCAACCAAAAACCACCAAGCAAGTCCCATTCCACCCAGGTGATTCATTAACTTAGTTGTTTTATTAGACAAAATCATAAGTCCTCAGACTTAGAATATTTTTCCATAGTGTGAATGTATATTCCACCCATGTTTTCTATTAGCTAGGCTAAGCTTGATAGTAATAGGAATCTTAACTTAGGAAGATTTCCACTAAGGTTTCATCTACTAGTTTTCCTATAGTAAGGTTTATACTTAGCAAAATCCATGCAAGTTTTACTTAGCAAAATCACTAATGCATAGTGAAAGTAATGGGATAGAAAGTATGAAGCATCACTTGCCTTTTTGGTAGAGGGTATAGATTCACTCCTTGTCCTTGCTACAATCACACTCTTCAAGTCACTACAAATCAATCAAGCAAGGCACAAAATCAATCTACCAATCAAGCAAAACAACACATAAAATGACAAAGTCAAAGTAATGCATGCAAGCATGCCAAGCTTTGTTTTGTTTGAAAGAGTGGTTCCTAATGGGTCATAAACATTTGAAAACACCTATTGTTCATTTTTAAAGTGGCAAAGTCATTTGCTAAAGGTTTCACCTCAAAACCCATTTTCAAAACAAAGTATCATTTTATGTGGTGTAAATTTTTTTTACTTGGGCATTAATCTGTAGGGTTCTCCAAATATGTTTTCAAACCATAAAACTTGGTGTTTGGGGTCAGAGAGTTTAAAACAAAACATTTCCCAAAAGTTTTTCTTCCAAAACCATTTTCAATAAATAAACCACATTTCTATTTGACTAGAAATGGTTTTAAATCAAAGAATCATTCTTTTGTTTCACCAAATTCATTTTTGAAACCACAAAGTGTTTCCTATGGTCAGTAGGTTCAAAATGCACCATTTTCCAAAGATTTTATCCCCAAATTCATTTTCAAACAATTTTTACATCCTTAACAAGCATACAAATGTTTATGTAAAAACAACCATTTTTCCAGAAGCTTTTGACTAAACAAAGGGCATGGTTGGCTAGGGCTTGTTCTCCTGATTCCAACGGTATAAAGTTTGTAATTTTTGGACGTGTGGTTTGAAAGTTACAAAGGTTTCAAGTTTGCAATTAAATCTGATTCAAAAATCTGTTTTAACTCAAACCAGTGACACGCGTCGGACTCCTATTCGTCGAAAACGTTTTGCGTGGATCGACTGCTCTGGCGCGTTGGATCAAGTCAGATCGTGCGGTACTGAGCGCATACCCCTTCGCTATTAAGTGATTCTATCACATCCACCCGATCGATATCGGACGGCTGCTGCTGCCTGGCCAAGGACTGGCGGCGCTAGGTCAACGGCGAGCGGCGGAGCAGCCAGATGGTGGCGGCGCTAGCGAGGCAGGAAGCGAGAAAGGGAAAGAGTAAGCTCACCGCGTTCGTGACGTCGTGCGGATGCTCAACGTATGGCTTGTCCATCGAGGGGCGCTCAGGGACAGTTGGGATTGCTCGCCGGAGATGGGCTGGGCCTCGGGCGGTCCTGGAGGTCGTCGAAGGCGAGGATAGGGGGCACCCTAGGACAAACGGGAGACACTGTTAGGTTCGCGAGAGCCTGGAGATCAACATCGTGTCTACGGGGAAGAGAGGGGAGGTCTGTTTTACCGGGGAGGCGTTGCCGTAGTTGGAGCAGACGGCGGCGCTTAGTGGTTTGTTGGAGTAGGGGTTCTAGGGCGCCCGCAGTCGAATGGAAGGTGCAGGGAGATGCTCCTGGGAGTGGGGAAGGTGTGAGCTTGGTCGGGGAGGCAAGGGGTGGCAGGACACGGTCGGAATTTGCCGAGAACCTCGTCCTGAGACGGCGGCGGTGCAGAAGAAAATTGCGATAGCCTGGTGGATCTCGAGGCGTGGGGTTTGGGGGGAATGAAAGAGGAGGGGGAGGTGGTTAAACCAGCATGATCGCGGGGGATTTCAATTCGCAGAATAACTCGCATTGATTCGGTTTAAAACACGGAGGAAACAGTCAGGGGCGAGTTCATCGGGGTGAAGACGACGATGATCTGGCTGTGGGGCCCGGCGTCAGTGGGGAAAAACGTTTCAAGTGGGGTCCTCTGGTCAGCGTTGGTGCGGGTTACATTGTGAGTGGAAGAAAACGCTTCGGGGAAGGGAGACTGGGCTGCGAGTGGGCTTATTGGGCTGGCTCAGTTGGGTCAGGTCCGTTTCCATATTTTTTTCTGTCTGAATCTTTTTCTTTTTCTAAATCTATTTCCTGTTTTGAAAATCAATTCACAAATCAAACAACAAAACAAACATTCAAACAATTCAAACATTTCCAAACTTGTAATGAGTTTTTGGTTCTGTTTAACCACATAAACCAATTCCCAAAATAAAATAATATTTTTATTCTTTTTAGGATCCATTCATTAATTAAATAAAATGGACCTTTAGTTATTTAATCAAATAGGGTTTGATTTATTTAATAAAATCTCCATTTGAAATCCAAATATTTTCAAAACCAAATCAGTAGGTTTTATTTGGAAATATAAGATATTTGGAAAACTTGTTTAAAATAAAATAACATTTTTATTTTAGGTTCCATTAATAATTAAATAGAATGAACCTTAGTTATTAAATCAAATAGGGTTTGTTTTATTAAAATCTTTATTTTGAAAATTTAAAATAAAACCAAAACACTTCAGTAGGTTTTATTTGAGAATATAAAATACTTGGAAAACATATTTAAAAATAAATAAATAAGTTTTAGTGTTTATTTAAAATGGGAAAAGCCTTTACTTTAATAAAATTTGGATATTAAATCCTTATTATTTTATTTAAATAAACCTTTACTATTTTTATCAAAACAAAACATTTATTTCAAAATATTGGCCAAGGTTTAATTTGGCTTTATAAAATAATCTTGATTTATAAATCCACCTTTTCTTTTGAAAACCATAACCTTTTATTAAAAGATCCAAAAAAAACAGTAATTTTAATTATTTTGAAGTTTCTTGTTTATTTAACTTTTCAAATCCCTTTGGGATTTTATTTGATCCAAATGGGTTTTGAAAGTTTCCAAATGGATTCAAAATTTTCTTCTCACCCTGAAATTCAACAAAGTTTTATTTTATTCATTTATTTTTCACATTACAAGATTTGGAAAATCTTGGGATGTGACATTCATGAATTGTGTTGTTTCGTATGACGATTCACACCAACAAATTCAGTATCCAATACTTAAGAACCACATTGTTTAATAAGCAAAGAATATAGCCATAACATGTATATCCTGTATATACCTAAGCTAAACAATTCTAGTCTTTTCTTTTCTGCCATATATTTCTGAGATTCTCTTTCAGTATTTTATTTTCTGTTCGAAAGAATCTATCAACATCAATAGTGGAGCCATACACATGACACATAGTACAAAGCATGTATAGTTAAATACCAATGTCTTTGGACTTGCACTTTGAAGTAGATCACCATCATCAAATACTTGGTGTTCTTTCAAATTCCATTCTTTAGTAATCTTTTAGTGTAGTAAACATTTTATCAAATATTCACCCTTATCATCGAACTATTCATGATCAAGCTACTTTTAGCTTATAACGGTGAATCGTGAGTATAATGTTGATCTCCAAACCTTTTGGAGGATTAGGACGACAAGCGAATCCAACCTTTTTCAAATTCTCTCAAATATGAGAACATAAACTTTGCCATATTATACTCTCTCATGTTGCAACCAAAACATCATTTCAGATATCGCAATATCTTCTACACATCATGGTTTCTGAAACAACTCTTTCAGATCCTAGATAACCTTGATATTAAAACAATCTTTTGAATATCAAGAATCATGGAGACAAACATGATACTTATATACTAATACTGGAATTGTCACTCTTGATTTAATAACAATTATTAAACTTCACGGAGTAACCGGAACTTACTGAAAGTTTGCAATAGGACTTTTAAACTTTAGATTAACACTTCAAAACAATACGATACTAGTTCGTAAAGTAACTAACCAAAATTCTATAGTTCTATTATCTCAATTATAACTAAGCACAAGGTGGTAAACGGATGCCAATGACTACAACAACTATGCAAATTTACTTTGATTTAATTTATGATAAATAGTGTTCAACTTTTAATCATATTGCTATTGAACTCCCACTCAAAACAATATCCCTCACATTGTTTTAGTAATCACATGAACCAAATTCACTACACTAAGTCCGATCATCACGTGACATGATATAGTTTCGAAGGCGAACAATCATCATGTTCATCATATCATCTATATGACTCATGCTTTACCTTTTGGTATTCCGTGTTCCGAGACCATGTATGTACATGCTAGGCTTGTCAAGATCAAACCTTAGCTTCCGCATGAGCAAATCTGGCTTGCTCCCATTGTATACACTCGCAGAATCTAACACACCCGATCATCACGTGGTGCTTCGAAACAATGAGCTTTGGCAACGGTGCCTACTAAGGATGAACACTCTATAACTTGATATTTTTTGAGAGGGATCATCTTATAATGCTACCGTCATGAACTAAGCAATACAAGATGCATAAAAGGATTAACATCACATGCAATTCAAAATATGTGATATGATATGGCCTTTCTTCTTGTGCTTCCGATCTCCATCTTCAAGCACGAACATGATCTCCATCATCACCGGCGTGGCGTCAAGGTCAATGGAGCCGCTCCATGGTTGTCGTCCACCAGCATCAACTATTACAACTACTTTGAATAATAGACACGCAGGTTTAGACGAAATTAAAAGACAACCATATGGCTCCTGTCGGTTGCCGACTTACAATAAGGAACATTGCATACATCATATATAATCACAATAATGGCCATATCACATCACAGCACACCCCTGCAAAACAAAGTTATGCGCCTCTAATTTTCTTTGCATGTTTACGTTGTTTGGGGATTTCAATAAGTGTCGTTCTAACTTACGAACAAGAACCACAACGTTGATGCTTGAACTATCAAGTGCCCGTTGTAAATTGAATCTTTACTATGATGGGAGAGACAG
The DNA here is from genome assembly GCA_916181665.1 of Avena sativa. Lineage (NCBI taxonomy): Eukaryota > Viridiplantae > Streptophyta > Magnoliopsida > Poales > Poaceae > Avena > Avena sativa. The sequence goes on from OV702280.1 coordinate 146,113,455, forward strand.
ACCCCCGCAAAGCCACTTATGCAATACAAGTTGCATGTCGAGCATGGAGCAAGTCTCATGAACGATGTCATGTAAGGTTAGCCCGGGCCGCTTCATCCCACCATACCGCAAGAAGCAAAGTACACAAGAAGCAATTGATAATAAAAACACCACCGCCCACAATGACCATTGTGTTCTACTCGTGCAACAAATCTACATATAGACACGGCTCTGATACCACTGTAGGGGTTCGTAGCATGGAAAACAAAAAAATTCTACCGCATGAACACACAATCAAGATCTAATCTATGATCAAGCCAAGATCTATCTACTAGATCGGTGCAACAAGTTGATAGAGTACTAACCCTCGAAGATCCAAAGCGGTTAACGAGAGCAGATTCTCGTTGGTGATGTAGTCGTTCACTTGTCGATCTCAAGATCGCGTAGACGATCCTTCCGGCGCCGCGTTCCGGCAGCACTCCCGCAGTTGGTCACACGTACAATACTCGATAAAGACCTTCCTCTCCCTTGTTCCAGCAGGCAGCGGAGGTTGTAGCTCTCTCCTCGCGATTCCGGCAGCACGACAGCGTGGTGTCGGAAGTAGAGGGGAGATCCCACAGGGCTTCTGATGCCGCCCAACACATGGCGTTCACCATTGGTCAACATCATGATATGCCAAACATCCCAATCAAGGTGAACTCCTTCCATCTTTTGCCTTCTCTTGGTCATTACTTGAATGGGATCCTACTTGATCCAACTATCAATTGTATGACTAGGTCCATGATCGTGATGCCAAGCGGATGCAACAAGGATGAACTACGAGCCAAGACCCCCAAGCATGAGGCCTGGAAGAGGAGCCGCAAGAAGATGCTGGAGCCAGACCGGAGTCTCTACCCCAGCACACCGGAGTCTCCGGTCTACCACACCGCAGTCTCCGGTCCATCTCCGGACCGACCCCAGAACCAACGCCAGGAACAGTCAGTATGCCCCTCCGGAGACGACACCGTAGATTGACCGGAGTCTCCGGTCTAGACCGGAGTCTCCGGACCTCTACACCGGAATCTCCGGACCAAGTGTATCGGGCCTGCGCGCCTTAGGTTGGGCCTGGCCCATGTAACGCCCAGAACTCCCTGTTTATGCCTATTTTACCCCTAGTGCGTGGCTGGCCTATATATATGCCCCACCCCCATATGTAAACCCTACGATGGAATAGATGATGAGTTGAGACTCATGGCTTAGGTCAAACCCTGGATGGGAACCCCCTCTCATTAGATTATCTATGAGTTGTATCAAGGCCTTCTTAATTGAAGTCGTCAAGGCGCTCTTCTAGTTCTTGATCTCTCCCATGTATGGATTCTAGTAGTGCTAGGACTCTCCCCTTTGGGATTCTACTTGGTTGCTACTCTCTCCCTACGTGTGATTCTATCAAGAGCTTGCCAATCTCTCGAAAGGGATTCTACCTTTGGTCTCTCCCTTTGTGATTCTATTGGGTTGGTGGATCGGGCCAACGAGAGCAAACCGTTTGGGTGTGGTGAGTGTTTGTATCTTCGATTTCCCTCTCGTATTCATCGTGTTCTTCGCCATCCTCCCCCAAATCCCCTCGAATCTATGAATATCGGGCCACAAAGGTGGTTGTAAGCCATATCATATGGTATCAGAGCCTTTAGTTGACATGGATTCGAGTTTGTGTTGAGTTTCTAGCCACCAATTTTCTTTTTCTTGCCTAAATTCGAAAATTTCCACCAAAAATAGCCATATTCGTGATTTGGATCGATCTTGATTTTGAGAGCGTTTTGGTAGGTTTTGATCCATAGATCCGCTGCTATACTCATTGATCTACCTTCCTTTGTGTTCCCTTAGCCCAATTCCTTGATTTCCCCATCAATTTTGAGGCTTTCCTTCGAGTTTTCCGCCCAAAATCGCGCCCCGGACGAGTTCTTGACGTTCTGGAATCGCCCAGGCCGGAGTCTCCGCTCTAGGACCGGAGTTTCCGGTGTAAGTGAATTCAAACCGGAGTCCCCGGAGGCCCAGACCGGAGTTTCCGCCCCCCCCCCCCCCCCAAACAGACAGAAAATCTGCAACACTGTTTTGAGCATAACTTTTGCATTCGAACTCGGATTTTGGTGTTCTTTAGCTCGTTTCGAAGAGGAGAAGGATATCTAAACCATAATCCACATGTTCATGCTATCTACACCAACAAAAATCTGTGAGCAAGGGTGAAGATCATCAACGAAATGTATATCATTTCCACGATCTCCCCTACTTGTTTTCCTTTGTGAGCGACACCATCTTTGCAATAAAACAAGCACCTATTGAGACTAGTTCCTCCTTTGATTGCTTGGGATTTGCACATTTGATACCTTGTATAATTCCAAGAAAAATTTGTGAGCGCTATCTCATATAGTTATCTTGTATAGTTGTTGGCACAAGGAAAAGCAAGTGAAAAAAATAATAATAATAATAATAATAGAGAAAAATACAAAATACAAAAAAAGATACATGTGCCATAAAGAATAGGAAGCGCAAGCTCGATGACAAACTTGTAGGTGGTACTTATTGTGCAAATCTTGTAGCCCTTTGATTTTTGTGCAATCGAACTAGCGTCTCTCCTTGTACTTGTGCGACATGAGCTTATAGTCTTTGCTAGGCCTTCATTTGGTTCTTAGCTCGCTTTTTCCATCGCACAAGTCCTATATATCCCATTGTGTGTGTTTCCTTGATCTTAATTTCTATCTTGTGGATCAACTTGTTTGCTTTATGACCACCGTGGTTCTTTACTTGCCTTTACAAATCTTGGTTTCCGGTTGTTCCAATTTGCTTGCCACTTTCCATACCTAAGCTCCTCATAAGTCGTGTGCGTTTGGTGTTTCTTGTGTTCGTTGATACAACGCCACTTATCCTTTGTATTTGGTTTGCTCTTGATCCATACCATTGATCCAATACTATCTACAAGGTGAGCCAAGGCGTAGCATCCTTGAATCCAACTTCCACTATATCACACTTGGTCTTGTGAGCAACATGTATAGGGACTCTGGAACCGATGAAGAGGAATCCATGATGAGCCACGGCAACGATGACTCCACCAGCATCGGTGACATGATGGAGCACTACACCGACATTGGATCTGCATGCTTGGAGGACTTCGAGTACTACACCAACGACGACTCCCCAAGCATGGAGCACATGGAGCACCACGAGGACTTCGACTTCTCAAGCATGGAGGACATCGAACACTTCATCGACTATGATGGCGACTCCCTCTTGAGATACAATGACTCCGTCCACCACATGGAGACCGAGAACTTCCACGCCATGCAAGCGAAGGCACATCTCCAAGAGGCCAACAAGGACAAGCTCTTCAAGTCGCATCCTTCAAAAGGAACTACCTACCATGAGGGTTGTCCATCAAGATACCCATCAAGTTCAAGAAGGCGCGACAACTCAACAAGTACCAATACACATGAGCCAAGACAAGTATGTCGCCAACAACAAGAGCTCAAGAGCATCCGTGCTATATGCGCTACAAGTTCAAGACGGCGTACAAGTCCTCTCCGCCACGAGAACAAGAAAGAAATATACCGTTCGCGCCACCAAGCTACATCGACAAAACAAGTTCGACATGAGGTGCCCAACTACAAGAACATCTACGACACAGCTTCTCCTCCGAGGACGATTACTACACAAATTCCAAGACCCTCAAGAGAAGACCTCATATGACGTTGGCTCTACCTCATGAACAAACAAGGCGAACAAGAAAACAAGCAGTCACTCTTGCCATGAAGCTTACAAAGCCAAGAACTTCCACGACAAACCTTCTTCAAGGAAGCCCCCTACACAAGCTATAAGATCGTCAACAAATGAGAAGGACGCTATGGCTCTCTACTTCGCGAAGTTGGATGAACCAATCAAGATGTCCTCTCATGAAGTTGACGCTTTCAAGACATGGTGCCAAACCTTGGACAAGGGTTGCGAGGTGGAGGATGGTGAGCATGGGATTTTCCCTTCACCAAACGAGGCGCATGGAGTTGACGAAATCGAGCCTATTCCCATATGCTTTAGTGATGATGTGGTACCAATCCCATGTGAGTTTGAGAGCCACTTAGCCCACTTGAGTGAGAGCAAAAGTGCGAAGAGTGACTCCACCATATGTGAGATTGTGTGCTTACACTTTGAGGACATGAGTGATACACCGAGTGAGTTGAGAGTGGTAGTTGATAGGGCAAGTGAGGCCATCCCAATTTCTAACAACTTACCCTCTACCTCTAGTGTGTTTTCTCATGATGTGTTAGGTACCTCGAAAATGATGGCCCCCCTATCGAGAAGATGTACATGGTGGATGAAGATGATGCCATCCCCATATATGATGAAGAAGTCGTCCACATGGAGGCCACCCCTATCACAACATCCACTTCAAATGAGAGGTATGACCAAGTTAAAGATACGGGTGTTGTTGATGCCATGATCCCACTAGTGGACATGATGAATTGTGAGGATATGCATTTTATGGACTCTACTTGTGACATTTCATATGCTTCATTCTTATTCCCATGTGATGCTTTGCCTTTGCATAATGTTGATCATGTGGAATTATTTGAGTGTGATGATATTGCCATAGATGTGCCATGCTACAAATCTTTCTTTTATCCCACAATTGTTGCGACAAACTTGATAAACAATTGCTCTTTCCCTATGTTTGTAGGCAACCATACTCATACTTTGGAAATGCTTGATCATGCATGTTTTTCATTGTCTTCTGTTGTTGATTTCAATAATGCTCGTATGGTTCATACTGAGATCGCCCCCATAGCTTTCTCAACCTTTGAACATTTTGTTACATGCCATGATAAGTATATTTCCACCTTTTGCTTGCATAATCACCATGCCTTCTATGATATATTATTTCATGCTAATGGTGATGTGCACAAGAGAAGACGCATCATGATGGATGATGTGTTTATCTATCACGCACACACGCTCTTCCGTTTATCTTTGGTGTGTGTAGGTACCCATACTCCAATGTCAACATTGATTGAGCACGAGTTGACAAAATGAGCTCTAGAGAGCATCCATCAAGACATAACGGGCACACCTCCTTCCTTACAAGATGATGATGGAGTATCATTGAGGTCGACTCATTTTAAAGAGGGGCGAGATGATGCCGCCCAACACATGGCGTTCACCATTGTTCAACATCATGATATGCCAAACATCCCAATCAAGGTGAACTCGTTCCATCTTTTGCCTTCCCTTGGTCATTACTTGAATGAGATCCTACTTAAGCCAACTATCAATTGTATGAGTAGGTCCATGACCATGATGCCAAGCGGATGCAACAAGGATGAACCGGGAGCCAAGACCCCCAAGCATGAGGCCTGGAAGAGGAGACGCAAGAAGATGCTGGAGCCAGACCGAAGTCTCTGCCCCAGCACACCGGAGCCTCCGGTCCATCTTCGGACCGATCCCAGAACTAGCACCAGGGACAGTCAGTATGCCCCTCCAGAGATGACACCGGAGATTGACCGAAGTCTCTGGTCCAGACCGGAGTCTCCGGACCTCTACACCGGAATCTCTAGACCGAGTGTATCAGGCCTACGCGCGTTAGGTTGGGCCTGGCCCATGTAACGCCCAGAACTCCATGTTTATGCATGTTTTACCCCTAGTGCGTGGCTGGCCTATATATATGCCCCCATCCCATATGTAAACCCTAGGATGGAATAGATGATGAGTTGAGACTCATGGCTTAGGCCAAACCCTGGATGGGAACCCCCTCTCATTAGATTATCTATGAGTTGTATCAAGGCCTTCTTAATTGAAGTCATCAAGGCGCTCTTCTAGTTCTTGATCTCTCCCATGTATGGATTCTAGTAGTGCTAGGTCTCTCCCCTTTGGGATTCTACTTGGTTGCTACTCTCTCCCTACGTGTGATTCTATCAAGAGCTTGCCAATCTCTCGCAAGGGATTCTACCTTTGGTCTCTCCCTTTGTGATTCTATTGGGTTGGTGGATCGGGCCAACGAGAGCAAACCGATTTGGGTGTGGTGTGCGTTTGTATCTTCGATTTCACTCTCGTGTTCATCGTGTTCTTCGCCCTCCTCCCCCAAATCCCCTCGAATCTATGAAGATCGGGCCACAAAGGTGGTTGTAAGCCATATCAGCTTCGCCTAAGACGGAGCGAGTATGGTGGAGTAGACGGAGCCCCGACGATCTAGGGTTTAGAGGGCCGAGGTTTAGAGGTAGCTAGCAACTAGAGTTTAGCTAGTCGGTAGCGGTTTAGAGGAGATCTAGATTGGTCGCAACTAGAGAGGGGGGCGGCGGCCAACCTAGGATTTCTTGGGCGCCTAGGGCAAGGGGATAACTTGGGGTGCACCCCTACCCTGCCTTATATAGGTGGGGGCGTCCAAGGGTGTTCCTAACCCAGGTGGAAACCCTCCCTAACTCAGAAACCCTCCCTAACTCGGAAACCATGTTGGGATTTGACTTTCTCAAACTGTCTTTTTGACTTTCAAATTAGAGTTTGATTTCTCTTTTCCAAGTGTCCAGCCAAGTGACCTAGGACATGATGCAACCATTACACTTTTTCATGACACATCCATGTACCCTTCCCCTTCCGGACCGGTGAACTTTCTAGACCCTTCTAGAACATTCCGGTGAAAACACCGGAATCATTCCCGAACTCCGAAATTGGACTTTCCTTATGTGAATCTTATTCTCCGGACCATTCCGGATCTCCTCATGATATCCCTAATCCCATCCGAGACTCTGAACAATATTCGGTCTCTTTACTCACATTCCATATCTACTAAACAACATTGTATCCTTAAGTGTGTCTCCCTACAGTTCGTGAAGTATGCAGACATGATCGAGACTCTTTTCCGATCAATAACCAATAGAGGAATCTGGAAATTCATATCGCTCCCACATATTTATATGATTACTTCGTGATCGAATGAATCATTTACATACGATACCAATTTCCCTTTGTCTCTTGATACTTTATTTATCTGAGGTTTGATCGCCGGTATCTCTGCATACCTAGTTCAACCTCGTTACCAATAAGTACTCTTTTCTCGTTCCCATGATATGTGATCCCTTGTGAGCCAGTCACATTCTTGCAAGCTAATTGGATGACATTCCACCTAGAGGGCCCAGAGTATATCTATCCGTCATATGGATGAACAAATCCGAATCTTGATCCATGTGCCGCAACACATACTTTCTGAATACTCAATGCCACCTTTATAGCCACCCAGTTACGGTGTGGTGTTTGATGTCATCAAAGCATCCTTCCGGTGATGGTGATTAGCATGATCTCATGGTCGAAGGAATTAGGTTACTATGTATCAGAAAGCTTATAGCAAGTGAACTATATTAAATGACTTGATCTTTATGCTATGCTTAACTATAGGAGTATGTCCATCACATCATTCTCCTAATTATATGACCCTATTGTTAATAACATCTCTATGTTCATGATCAGGAAACCATGATCATATATTAACCAACAAGCTAGTTTAACAAGAGGCTTTACTAGGGACTCTTTTATGTTTACAAATCACACAAGTATTAATGTTTCCGGTTAATACAATTATAGCATGGTATGTAAACATTTATCATAAGCATGAAGATATGATAATAACCACTCTATTATTGCCTCTTGGGCATATCTCCAACATTAATTGCCAGTAGTTCCCTAGAGTCCCCACTGCCATGGGCTGGCTGGATAGAAGATGTTGTGCAAGTTCTTATTGTGAGCACGTATGACTATATTTGGAGCACATGCCTAGGATTGTTTAGTACTTGGATGCTTGTTATTATGTATCTGCAATGCCCTAGATCTTGAATTTACATGTTTAGACTTGTCCATGCAACGCCCGTCCATCCATCCCTATGCCTACCGCACTCGAATCCTACTGTTACCATTACTGTTACTATTGCTCTTGTTTTTTTGCTGCTTATTGCTTTGGTGTTTCTACTACAAAGTGTTGCTACTGATAAACTTCTGTGAGCAAGAACTATTTCCAGGTGCAGCTGAATTGACAACTCAGTTGTTAAGGCTTGCAAGTATTCTTTGGATCCCCTTGTGTCGAATCAATAAATTGGGTAATACTACCCGTGAAGACTGTTGCGATCCCCTACACTTGTGGGTCATCAAGACTATTTTCTGGCGCCGTTGCCGGGGAGCATAGCTTTATTTGTAAGTTCACTTGGATCTATTATTGTTCACTGCTACTCCTTTCATCATGGGGAAGTCTCATGATGGAAAGTTCCCTATTTTACCATCCACTACAAGAAGAGGTATAGTCCTAAACACCGCTATTGCTCTTGATTCACCGTCTGTTATAAGTAAGCTTGTCACACCACCACCACATACTCATGCTACAAACACTGCTACTACTTCTAAATCTAAAACTGGTTTTGATGCTCATGATGTTACTTCTATTGTGCTTGATGCGAGTGCTTCATTAGGTCCTTTCCTAGATGCTACAATGGCTAGTCTAGGAAATACCGAAACTCCTAGTGAAGACACTGTTACACTTGTTAGCTCACCTGAGTCTAGAGAGAGTTATGATAGTAATGATGGTTACATTGAGTCACTGATGAATTTGTTGAAGAGTGCCGAAACACACATGGTACTAGTGCTATTAAGAGTCTCCTTGCTAGACGTACTATTATGCCTAAACTGTCCTCTGATCCTAAGTTTGCCACCACTCCCATAGATATTAAAGATGAAGACTATGTTTTATCTCTTGATTTGTCCTATTTAGATATTGCTGAGAAATAACCTTTCTGTGGGACTGAAAATGAGAGTGTTGTGGCTCATATGAATGAGCTTTCTACTATGAGTTCTTTGTTCTCTGATGATTTTAAGATGCGCAAGTACTTTGTTACTAAGATCTCCCCTTTTACACTAAAAGGAGAAGCTAGGGCTTGGTTTAATAGATTACCTCCTAGTTCCATTGATAGCCATGATTGCTTGATTGCTTCTTTCTTCCATAAATATTTTCCTCCTAGTGCTAGACATGCTGCTTTGCAGAGACTTTTTGATTTTAAACAGGAAGAAGAAGAGAAATTTCCTAAGTCATGGACAAGGTTTTGTGCCTTGATTCATGCACATCCTGGATGTCCATTACCTAAGAATAAGCTTCTTGATATTTATTATAATGGACTAACTGATGATTCTAGGAACTACCTAGAAAGCTTTGCTGATTGTGTTTTCAGGAAAAGAACTTCTATAGATGTTGAAGAATTAATGGCTAAAATAAGCAAGAATTATGATGATTGGACTTCAACTGAGCTAAATACACCTGAACCAGATGTTCCTGAACCAGTTCCAACACCAACACCAAATAAGAGGGAGTTATTGCATTAAATATTGAAGTGATGAAGGAAGCTAAGAAATGTCTAAAGGAGAAAGGTATTAGAGCTGAAGATATGAAGAATCTACCTCCTATAGAAGAATTATGTAAGCCAATTCCCCACTCATCTACTATTGAGGTACACTCTCTCCATTTTAATGAAGGTGATATTCCTTATGGTAAGCCTCCTGATCAATGTTTAGAGGAACTTGACACATTTATTGTTAAACAAGGTAATTTTAATAAACAAGTTCAGAATCATTTATTGGAAAACTCTAGAGCTATCCATGAGTTGAAAGGTACAAAAGGATTTAGAACTCTAGAGCTATCCATGAGTTGGAAAACTCTAGAGCTATCCATAATTTTAATAAACAAGTTCAGAATCATTTATTGGAAAACAAGGTATCATGCTTTTTAAACACTTTCAAACGGTTCAAACCCAACTTGATCAACTTGCTAAGGTACAAAAGGATATGCTAGTTAATTCCTCAAGAAATAAACATGCTTATGGAATTAGAACTAGGAGTGGTATAGCTACTCAAGATCCTTTATATCCTGAAGGACACCCTAAAATAATTGAGCAGGATTCTCAACAAGGTGAGAATAGTGGTAGTCCTCGTAAGATAAAGAAAAATAAACATAAAGTAGTAAGAAACACTAAGGAAGATTTTATTGCTAATAAACATGGTAAAGAGAGAGAACCTTGGGTGCAGAAACCTATGCCTTTTACAGGTAAGAAACACAAGTCAAAGGAGGAAGAACGCTACAACAAGTTTTGTGAGTGGATGAAACCTTTATTTCTGCAAATTCCTTTGACTAATGCTATTAAGTTTCCTCCTTATTCAAAGTATATGAAGGATATTGTCTCTAATAAAAGGAAGATTCCTAATGAGGATATTTCTACTTTGCTTACTAATTACTCCTTCAATAGTAAGGTTCCAAAGAAACTTTGTGATCCATGTATACCAACTATTCCTTGCTCTATTAAGAATAATTATGTTAGAACTACTTTATGTGATTTGGGAGCTGGAGTTAGTGTTATGCCTTTTTCTCTCTACAAGAGACTCTAGCTAGAGAAGTTGATACCAACTGATATATCTTTGCAAATGGCTGATAAGTCAACTACTATTCATGTTGTTATATGTGAGGATGTTCCTGTTCAAGTAGCTCATAATTGCTTGGTTCTGACTGATGTTGTTATGCTTGAAATGCCTGAAGATGATAATATGTCTATTATTCTTGGGAGACCTTTTTTTAATACTGCAGGTGCTATCATTAATTGTAATCAAGGAAAAGTAACATTCAATATTGATGACAAAGAGCATACTGTTTATTTCCCCAAGAAGGTTGTTAAGAGCTATTGCCTGAATTCCATTGAAAATATTGAGAGCATCAAGGTTGGAGAAATATATTGTCCCATTCCACAAGAAAATTTTGAAACTATTATGATTGGGACCATTGCTATCAAGTATGAGGTAACATAATCACCTTGTGGAACGCAAAGTTTTGTTTCATATAAGATTGTTTTGGTAACAAGACTTGATCAACCTTGTTAACAAAAGGATTTTAATGAACAAAATAATGTTTTCACTGTGGTTATACTTGCTTTCTTTTACTTTTCTCCTTCCTAGTCTTTTGCCTTTCTTTTGCTAGCTTTGGTTTTGCTAGTTGTTTTCTTATTATTTTATCTTAGAGCTCCTGTAGTTTGGCTTTTGGTTTGCTTTCGCTTCTTTTGAAAAAACTGTTTCTGTGAGAAAATCAATTTTCATACCCTGAAAATTGGCCAAAAATAATGTATCCCGAAAAATCCCAAAAAATTCAAAATAAATTTTTCCTCGAAAAAAGGGGCAGAGAGACACCTGAAGTGACCCAGGGGGCCACCACACCCATGGTAGGTGCGGCCTACTTGTGGGCGGCGCCTAGGAGGGTCTGGCCCACCTAGGCCCCTCCAGGCTGCATCCTCAAATCCATCTTCTTTCTCTCTCCCGAAAAACATCGGAAAACTTTCTCAAGCTCGAGTTCTTGCGGTTCTTGCTCACGATTTTCGATCTCCTGCTCAGCTCCTCTTTGCTGCTGATTTTTGGAGAGATTGTTCCTTGGTATGTGCCTCCTCCACTTGTCCAATTAAATTTGTGATTGGTAGATTGTATCTTGAGTATTTTGCTGCTATAGGTGACAGGTTGTTTGAGCTTGCATGCTTGTTCTATGCTTAGAAACTTTATTTTGATGCATGCGTAGTCCTCTAGCAAGCTCTTATAGTAGTTTATCATCATTTATCAACTTAGAAATCACTTGGTTTGATGCTTGTCTAAAATTTCAGAAAAGGGAAGTCATGGACCACCACACATTTGGTGAAATATTTGAGGGTGATGCACCTAGAAGGGCAAGGCTTCCAAGATCATCCACCAGTTTCAGGACCTCATACAATGAGGATCTCATCACTCCGAGATTTGGTGACAAGGGAGATGAGGGGGATGCGCATCCCTTCGCCTTTCCTTGCCAAACCTTCTTGCAGGCTGCTGGGATTCTTAATGATTTTATGACCTTGGTTCGGAGGGCTGGTCTAACGAGTCTTATGCAGGATTAGCATACCAAAACATTTGTGGATAGTTTATCCTTTACTAACAGTGTGTTCCATCTAGATGTTTCTTTCAAAGTTTATGGCAGGTCTTACCATATGACATTGAAGAAATTTTGTGGGGCTCTTGGACTTGGTACAACTGGGTCAGCAAAGAAGATTCCAGCTCAACCCGCTGATTTGTTGGAGCTTTACCGAGGAATAACCAATGATGATAGCCGTAGAGCTCAACGTGGAAAGATAAGAAACATTTAGCTTCCATCCATCGGGTACTTCGCTTGCTATCTTGCCACTAGTGTTCTTGGTAGGGAGAACACTAGTAATATTTCCAGCTATCATTTGGCTTTCTTAGCTTCTACGCTCAACAATGATACCAAGTATAACCTTGGTTCTCTCATTGCTCGTCGCTTAACAGCTAAGGGACCCATTTATGGGGGAATTATTGCTACGCGTGTTGCTGCTGCCTTGGACATTGCTGTTGATCCAAATGATACAATCTTGGCTCCTGAGAGGCTTGATCTTGCTGCCATGAAGGCGCATCACTTTGTCACCACTAGCTCTACCCTGGAGAAATTGGTTTATAGAATGATGTTTATTGACGGGGAAGAGAGAGAGATATCCCTCTCCCCCAAACCACTTTGTTCAGTATTTCTCAGGGGCCTTTGTCACGCTCCAAGGAGGAGATGGATGAGTTGCTGCGCTCCCTTAACTTCCATGGGAACTATCAGGAGGAAGCGCCCTCATATGACCCCGCGGTACACTAACCAAGGGAGTCCTCGAGCTCGTACCAGGACGAGGGAGCCTCCTCGTCATACTACGGAGGTGCATCTACTTGGGAACCATGGGATTGAGCCCCACTTAGGCCAAAATCCTAAGCTTGGGGGAGGTATACCGACATCACACTCATCTATATATCATGTTTGGTCGGTTCTTTGTATATCCATTGTTTCGCTTTCTTTTTGGTTCTTGTTGCTTCTTTCTCAAAATCACAAAAATACCAAAAATATTTTTGTTGTTTCTCTTGGTTTGTTTATTTGCTTTGGTTTGCCTTAAAAGAAAAATCCAAAAATATTTTGCTTTGTTTGGTTTGCTTTTTCTTTGTTTGTTTTTGCTTTGTTTGCTTTCTTTAAAAAAATCGAAAACACCAAAAATATTTGTTGTTCTTATTTGGTTTTGTGAGTTCTTTGCAGGCTTCAGCCGTCCTCAGTGGAGTTTGGTTTCATGTTATTATTCAAGTCACACAAGTGAAGGGCAATAATGAAGATTAAGACAACTCGAGGTGTGGTAAGAGGCTGGTAACGAACTCTATTTGTTTCATTTTTTACATATACCCATCATTGTGTGCATGCTTAGCCTATTTGTGTAAGGTGTATGTCATTATGGATGCTTAGTAGTTCTTGCTTGTCTATGATTAGCTCCAGCTTGCTAATAGTTTGTAGCATGTCATATGAATGTTTGCTTGCATTGTTTTACTCATATTTTGGTATGATATTGTAGTATCCTCCTCTGACTTCTCATATGAATCGACTTGGCACATGATCACGCATGCATATGACTAATAAATAGTCAGTAAGCCTCAATGATTTATTTTCCCTCAGAGTTCTTGTATCACCTTCATGCCATCATTAGTCATGTTTTGTTGCAAGCATGATTATGACAGTTATTGCTCTCTCGTTTGTTGCTCCCTCTCTTTTGCTAGCCTTAAATTGCACTGAGTATGAGCTCTACCTATGCTTCCAACTCCCCAAAACCAATATTGCCAACTGTGTCCACCATATCTACCTATTAGCATCATTTGCTATTTCAGTGCATATTCAATATGCCGTGTTTTCTTCCAAATAAAATGTTTGTCTGTTTTGAGAAAGTTAGTTAGTAAAGCTCTCACGAACTTGATGGCACACTTTATTCCTTGCACTTAATAATCCTCAACCATTGTGACTAGTCCATGAAAGTTATATGCTTGCAAATTATATGCTGGGAGTCAGCAGAACCGTGATGTCACGGGGAACGCTTTCAACACTTTTTGGATATCCTATCCAGTTGATACTTTGCTCTTTTGTTTATGGATGTTGACAATGTGAAATAAAAGGGGAGATTGTGAATTCATGGAGTTTATACATTGTGTTAGAGAAATGCCTGGGCCGCTAGCCTAATCCATGCTTAATCATGGTGGAAACTTGTAGCATCACCATAATAAGCATCTATGAAGCATCCTCAATGAATATCTATGCATATGGTAAATAAAAATATTGTTGAGATGCTCATTGTCTGCTTGCCTTGTCATTTTGGTTATGGGAAAGCTCCTGTACCATGTGAAAGGGGTACCCCGTTGGCGGTTCTCTATGATATGCATGTATTTACAATGATAAGAACTTTCAGGTGACCAAAGTTGAGTAGCATGCGGAGCGGCCCTCGTACTCAAGGGACATGGTATTTCCATTTTATGGTCTGTCAAGCATATAATTAATATTGGACCTCACTTTTACCTTAACCACATGAAGATGCCTATGATAGGGGCAATGAGAGCTCAAAGCTAACGAGTACCTTCCTTTCAGCATTAGGAAGCCTTTCAAACTTTTAAAAACCGTTTTCACAATCTTGTTGAGTTACCACTTATTCTATGAGCACCTTCTTGCGAGCATAGTTGTCATTCTTGTGTTTGTTCCAAAACATGGTTAATTATGTCATGACTTTGATGCTTGTATCTCTGATATCTTTACTTCTAGTCTTCACTTGAACTTCAGAGGTGCCTTGGCATTTATATTGTGCTCTACAAACAAAGGCAAGCGAGATACCACTCTATCATACCTTACTATGAGCATTGCAATGTTGCTTATGTTTATGTTTCATGCTACTTATTATTATTGAGTTGGTTTCTGTTCATAGCTTGCAATGACTATTGAGTAGACTTAGTTGCATACTTCTTATTATGAATGGTTTAAGCATCTACTCCTGTGCTGATAATATATACATCAGATGAAGCAAATGTGTTTGTGAAAGTTCTTTTATCACACTCAGTTTTCAACTGAATTGCTTGAGGACAAGCAATAAGCTAAGCTTGGGGGGAGTTGATACGTCCAAAATGTATTTACTTTCCCGAACACTTTTGCTATTGTTTCTCCTCTAAACTTGTGTGATTTGGATACAATTAACACAGACTGGCGTTGTTTTTAGCAGAATTACCTTGGTGTCTTGTTTTTGTGCAGAAAATCAACTATCAGGAAAAATCCCGGAAAATATGCCAAAAATTATATTTCACCAGAAAACCCATGGAGCCAGAAGACGAGACGGAGAAGGGGCCTGGGGGGGCCACACCCCTGCCATGCGCCTAGGAGGGTGCGGCCACCCCAGGCACCCCCTCGGCCTTCCTCTACGCATATAAGTTGCCTTTCAACCTAAAAACCGAGGGGGGTTCGATAGTTTTCCAGAAGGAGTTCCGCTTCGCCGCCGCCACCAGAAACCAAGATTCAGATCCTGAAACTCCGTTCTGGCACCCTGCCGGGACGGGGAATTTGGAGAGGATCATCGCCATCGTCATCACCAACGCCTCTCCATCAACCATTGATGTTTCCCTCATCCATGAGTGAGTAATCCCCTGTTGTAGGCTTGGGGATGGTAGGGATTGGATGAGTTCTATCATGTAATCGAATAAGATCTGTTAGGGCATAGTGCCTAGTATCTCTATTAGTGCTATTTGACTTTGTTGCAACTTGTTGTGTTTAATGCTTGTCACTAGGGCCCGAGTGCCATGATCTCCCATCTGAACTTATTATTGAATCATTATGATAGTATTATTTGTGATCTTATCTGCAAGTTGTGTACACATATCATTGTCTGGATCCAAAGGCCCCAAAGTGACAATAATAAGGACAACTGGAGGGGATGGCTGTGGTGTGAGGATGTAACTACCTCGGTGAATTACGCTCCTAGTTACAAGCCTGGACGAGCGGAAATGGTTAAAGTAGTACGGTGGGGCCCAAATGCCACTCACAGGTAGACCTTTCGGCCGTCCTAACCATTTCCAAACATCGGGACAAGAACGGGCGGCGTAATCGGCAGGCGAAGGGATCAACTACATACACAAATGAGTATGTATGCAAGCCACCATACAACAATCCTCAGAGCCATTCCATCTAAAAGAAATAGAAATATTGCAACGCCATACGGCAAGATCCAAATGTCCTAGATAGATATAATAGTTTAGGATATTTCCTCATACATCAAACATCAGAGTATCAGGCGGAAGCGGAAAACAAGATCCGAGTACGGATAAGAAGCAAATCGGCATAAGATGCCCCATAAATAAACACATCCCGCCCACATATCTCACGGATCCCCGTTCCCGGAATCTCTACACCGAATGATCGTTGCCCACATCGTCCGTCTCCTCCACCCAGTATCCATCTCGTGAGTGTACCTGTTCATCTGAATCAAATAATTTATCGTGTGAGACCCTAGGGGTACTCAGCAAGTCTTTATGCCTCTAAAGGGGACACAACCTGGGGTGACGCAATTGCAGCAAAAGATAAACCCTAACAATTCTATAGATACGCGCTAACCATCCGCCTAACCAAAGATAGACGGATGTCCGTGAATTAAAGACAACAGTTATAACGGTAATATTAACAGATCCATCCTCCTCCTCGCTTACCAACGAGGAAGCGGACGAACAACCCCCCCCCCCCCATCCGTTGGCATTTTTATTATCCATTCCATGAGTATTGCACTCTTTACTAGTCAGTTACTTAGTCAAATTAAAAGAGGTACTTTAGTTATACTTGTCTATGATCGAGAAACTGTGCTCCAAGTCGTCCATAACCACGGACACGGCTTTCAGAAAGTTTTACCCTGCAGGGGTGCACAAATAGCAACACACACTCGATCAACCTCGGAAAAACCAAATCAAAACCCAACGAGGCTTTCACGACAAAGCAATCACAAGATTCAGAAATATTTCAGGGGGCCACCCCATTAAGTATACCCGCAACGAAGCTGGCCGGCTCCGAGACGGACTCAAGGTTTGGGTGGATGGCTATAAACGACTGGGAACCCGAAAGTGTGACTGGGCTTGTCGATACCGCGAAATCGTGTCCCGATCCTAAACAGTACAGGTGCAGTACCTCGCACAATTTTAAATAAAGCAGTAAAGCATGGCATAAGGACAAGATAGTAAATAAAACCTCAAACTAGTTTGTGGCCCCAAGAAATAAGAATGAATCAAGCTCTGGCTCAGGGGGGTCCCATAAGCCTCCCGGATGTGGATAGCGCGAATATTCAAGGAACAGGAATCAAGTACTTGGGGTCCTACGGGACACAAGTGAGCATGAAAAACCAAATAGCAGATATTGCTCACCGGTGCCACTTTCATTAGTTATCCCATACTACTCAGGTTAAGTTGTTTAGGTACCTCGTTATCCATCAGACACTCACATACCCTACACATGCTGTTCTACGACTCGCATGGCTCAAACAACTCCTGTAGTAATGGCTCATGGGATGGAGGAACAAGCTTCGGTGGGGTTTAAAAGTAAAGGCTATGCAGTACTTGGGATTCAGTTTAATGCAATCGCGACTCGATGATGCAAGAATAAGATAGAGGCAATAGGTACTGTATATATGCAAGCATGTGGTAGTGCTTGCCTGGCAGCTCAGTTGAAGCGAGAGAAGGATCTGGGTAGTGCTCCTGGGTTTCTTGATATATTCCCTGCTCGGCATCTATTCGAAGAAGAACCAAACAAACAAGGGCCAACATAAATAAAGTGCACAAGCATATGAATAAGATGCGACAAGCAAACAATCATGCCATGATGAATGATGCACAATTTGCATGGCAATAAAGTAGCATGGCATGGGTGAGGTGTGGAATACAAGAATAAGCATTTTATTGAGTTTTGGTCACATTTTATCCTCGAATAAGTTGATGTAATCTTTATATTTATATGATGCATGCTGCAAAACAGAACATGGAATGCATAAAAAGAAAGGTCTCGTCGAGCTGATCGATTTAGACATATCATTTGTCAAATTTGGAGTTATAAAACCAAAGTTATTAATTAATTAAGAAAGAGGGCATTTTATTGTAATTTTAGTCAACTTGAAATTTAAAGTGTTCAAAATATATTTTGAAGGCCATATTTGAATTCCTCACATTTTTCTGATTCAAAAACATATATTATATGTTGATTTTGGGATTATAAAACAAAAGATATTATTTTCTGGATTTAAAACATTTAAACAAATTCTGAAAATGTTTGAATTTGAATTTTTTTTTAAGGTTGTCTCTCTTTGATACTGATCTAGAGCCAGCATGTGCCGCTGACCGGTGGGGTCAGGGCGCTGACAGGATGAAAGTGTGGAAGGGGCTTTGCAGGTGGCTGACTGGTGGGCCTCCCTGCTTGGTGAGATAAAAAGAAAACGATGCGTCGGCCACTGGGATTCGAACCTGCGATCTCCGGCTCGGCCCAGCAAAGACACGACGTGGTAACCACTTGGCTAAAGGCACCTTGCGTTAGGATATGGGGACTTGTATTCTTGACTCCGATTTCGTGCTGACCCCTCTGACGAAACTGCATCTCGCCGGACTGAACTTCCTGGCAGAAGAACCGAGCGGCGGCGCGAGTTGCGGGCGTGATTCCGACCGCCGTGATGAACCAAAACGCGCGTTCTATGGCTTGTTTTTAAGAGGGTATATAGGGCTTCAAAAATGTGTGAAGTTAACGGGCTGAGGGTTACCGAGCGCGAAGCAGGCTTCCGGAGAAACCCCCGGTATAGAGGCTGTAACAGTGGCTTCTGTTAGCACGCTGCAGCGGCGACGGTGACGGGATGGCGAGGCGATGCACGGCGGTGATGGATACAAGGCTTAGGAAGTAATACGAAGCTAGGCGCTGCTCTACGAGCATCTAGATTCCCGTGGGGAGGCCGACGACGGCGTGTACTGCAAGGTGTGCTTGCAACGGCGGCGCGCACGCGGAGTGCTCGACGGAAGGTGGCGGCGTTCTACGGCGAGAGGAGGATAGGGACCATGTCTGGAGGGTTCAGTTGCTCACCAGGAGGCCGACGGTGCAGTTGGATCACGCAGAGATGGTGGAGAATGGCAGCGTGGCGCGCGATCGTGGAGCTTCGTTTCCCCCCGGCCATGGCGACGGCGACGGCTGCTCCGGCGGTTTCCTGTGGCTTCCAGCGGAGTTAGACGATGTAGAAGAAGCAGAGGGGCACGCCAGTACTCGAGGTCCTGCTTGACGCGCTCCAGATCATCGAGAGGAAGATGTGGCCATGGCTAGGGTTTAGGGGCATGATTGAAAGCTTGCAAGCTTGGGGAGGAAGAAGGGAGGTAGAGGAGGACCTGGGCGCCTCCCAGATCCGATCTGAGATGGTTATGGTGAGCTGGGGTGGTTGGGGAGATGGGAGAAGGAAGCATGAGGCACATGGGATGGTCTCCACCTTTTTGCAAAAGTAAGAGGAGGCTTGGTGGTGTAGGCTTCTTCCTCTCTTCTCTTTGTCTTGAAGCCAAAAAAAAAGGAGTGGTGATGGGTAGATGAGGGGTGAGACGTGGTGGGGTGCTGGTCACGGGAGAGAGGGTGTGAGGTGTGGTGGTTGGATCTTTGCCAAAGGAAGAAAAAGGTGGAAGGGAGATACTCACTTGCACATGATACCACACATGAGGTGCCTTCGGTGGAGGAGAAAGGAGTAGATGTAGAGGATGTTGTTAGTTTTGATTGGGATAAAAAGCTTTTAGTTGGTTTGTCAACTCAAAACAAAAGCTCAAACGAAGAGAAGATGTGGGAGGAGATGTAGATGGATCTACATTGCAGGTGCCATGCAAGGTTGCACCCATGCATGTGTGCGTATGCTCTCACGTGTAGGCATGTGTGAGAGAGAAGTGTTGCTTAGAGCTTGATGGGAAGATTAGTAGAATAGGTATCAATAAAGCCAAAAGATCAAACAAACAAGGGTTCCAAAAATAACACCAACAAAAGAGAGAAGGAGGTGAGAAGTTGAAAGGTTATGAAGTGTGCATGTGGCATGCACATAGACAAATGTTCAATGATGGTTCTGATGATTTTAAACCTGTTGGTAAAAAAAATTCAAATAAGCCAAGGGATTCCAAGAATTTAATTAGAAGGGGGAAAACTCACAAGTAGTTTTGATATTACATGTGACTAGAGATAGGCTTATTATTGCATGTGTGCTAGGAGCCGTAGAGAGAAAGAAATAATAGCACACATGTGGATATGAGAGAGGTAAAATATGTGTATAGAATAAACAAGATCATATAGGAAGGGTTGGTGGAATGGATCGACACATGAGCATATGGGTAGAATTAAATTCAAACCAAAAGAAAGGATCCCATATGAACCATGTGTGATGTAATTAGGGCATGATCCTGGACACTGAATAGGGGCTTGTTAGTGATGGAACGAATTGAAGAGATATGCCCTCAACTCAACTTGGGCATTTAAACAATATATCAACAACCAAATACAATATCAAGAGGCAAATACAATTAATGATGCATATGAGAGGAGATCCAAATTGAAAAGGGTTTTATATGATGCTCAAATGCAAGGTGGCATGATGACATGAGCATGATATAATTATGATGCAACAACTATATATATGAAGTAGCCATATATATAGACTAGGCTAGTAGCATTGCAATTGTTAGACAATTGGGATGCTACAACTCTCCCCCACTAAACAAGAATCTCGCCCCGAGATTCCTAGGAAAAATAAAACAACACAAGGAGAGGCGGGTGTCCGAACGAAGGTGACCCTCACGTTCCCAAGTTGATGAACAACGGAATGGTGTGACCACTACAACTTGCAAAACTTGCTAGACTTGTTGCGAGTCTTGCGTTTTGCTTGAGAAACAACGGTTAGAAGAGTTGAAGGATTGTCATGAGACAAGAAGGATAGGATGGGCATAGCTCCGGTTTTCCCAAGAATCATGATAAAAGAATATAACCACTTGTGAAAGAAAAAGGAGAAGATGATGTATCATGGATAAAGAAAGACACACCATTAATATTAAAGATTTACCGATACGAGAGAGGATGAATCTTTGTCTCGCCGGAAGAAAGGAGCTAGATTGGAGAGGTTTTGAACCACTATTACAATAGCATCGTATCTTCTCTCGGATTTTAGAAAAGAAGTTCTGAAACAATATTGCCTTCAAACAATAGAGTCCCTTGATAACAACAGAAAGATTTAGTTAGACATCGTCGGATTAGATTCTTGTTGCGCCGGTAAGAACCAAGGATCACGCAATTTAGGTGCGCAGATATAACTTCCAGAGATGGATGTGAAGCCAGATCATGGTGGAATCCCGAGAAGAAACGAATATGGAGGATCTGGAGCTTATTGTAGAGATACTTATTGCTTTCTTTAGCCTTGAGGCTAACGCAATAGATTTGTGGCTGATGGCATCAACCATAATTGGCTTTACCACAGAAAAAGAATTGATGAAACAAAGAGAGAGATAGTTTCCTTTAATCTTGTTTGGGGATATCGAGCATCGGTAGAAAGACGAGGATAGAAAAAGGTTTGCGTTTGTTTCCACCAGATAATGGAGGATTTTGCTTCGTGTAGAAAGGGTGAGATCACCAACAAGAGATTATTGATTACTTTCGTCGAAAGAGCACACCGGAAAAACAAGGACGGAAGTAAAAGTATCAAGGGCTAAAGGCCACTTCTAACTTCCGCGGAATGAGTGAAATCACATTAATTCACCAATTCAATGTACAAGAGCGAATGATAAGAGTAGTGGTATGGTAGCTACTCCATCCCGCACTCAAAGCATTACTCCGCACATGAATAAGAAAACCATGCAACCCAACTACCAAAACAGACTGAAGGTGTTGGCAAAAACTCATAGAACTCTGTTAGAAAACAAGGATAGATGCAAACGATTCGCCGGATTCATAGATAGATAAAGATGATGATGTTGTCGTCATGTCGGAAGTACCAAGCCACCGGAAAGATATGAAGGAAGATTACGGAGACAACTGCAAAATTTCACAGATTATAGAAAAAGATAGCACCACTTGAACAGAAGGAATACAAGATCTGGAAGGTCTTCATGGCCTCCGGTGGATTGAGCATAGACGATAGAGCGAGAGGGTTTCAAGAGATTACTTAACAAGATTGAGGTGAAAGAACTCCATGTTCTTCTTGAAATGATTGAGAGAGATTTAGCAGCCTTGAGGAAATCTTCAGCGGAACGACGATGATAACTTGCCAACAAGGAACAACTCCGGATTGGTTGAAGATGGAGGATGGAATTAACAATGGACTTGCTGATTCCAGAGTTGAAGTAATGTATTTAGCAGAAGGACGTGGTCGAGATATGTGACTTCAAAAGTCAGAATTCTCACTTTGAGACTTTGCACACAGGCAGTGCTCACGAAGCTCGAGAGAAAGAGACACAGATGATCTTCCATGTCCTTCCATAGATATCGAATAGGCAAGCATATTATCAACATATACCACCATGGATTAACAAGATATTCCCAGAATACCAAGTTCAAGAGGCGGGAGAACGAACAAATGCTCGAAACACTTTCTGAGCTCGACGCTCTTTGAAAGATCAATGTTACGAGTAAGGATTCCTGTTGAAGAAGATGCGCTGACAGAATAGGTTAACTGGTCCTTCGGAAGAAAAAGAGATGTCACCTGGTTCACATTGTCGATCGGATCACCGGTTACAAAGATAAAGAGATCTTGGATAAGAACCGATGATAGCTCATACCTTAAGCAAAGCTATCAGAGACGAAAAGATGCAATTCCCTCGTATCCAGGAGAATTTTGCAGATATGGAGTTCAAAAAGATGTGCAGCATGATGGACAGATGATAGACCGCCGTAGTGCCTTGGAAAACTCCGGATTACCAAAGATGCTTGAATATGCATAGATATGATCGCGGTGTACTCAAAATCACAGGAGATAACCGTCACCATTTGGAGGATAGTGATGATTGCATTTTCCATATTCCACTCAAGATAAGTGTCATATAGCTATGCCGAGAACCAAATTACAATCACCAGCATCGGATCGACACATGTTATGTAATTAGCCCAAGAGAATTGGAGATGAAAAGAAACTCTAGGATTAAGCGCCGGTGACAAAAGAATGAGTTAGCATGGATATGCTGATAAAAGGGAGATAGATAATGTTTCACACACGACTGAAAAGGAGTGTGGAAGCACAGATGTATCAAAGAAATTGTTTCCGCATTTTTCGGCATTAAAATACCAATAGATGCGCAAAAACACTTATCAGGTAGCGATTAGCAACTGATGGTTTCACAGAATATGGAGTTGCTAGAAGGAAGGACACCCTTAAGAAGATGGCACCGGTTAACAAGGAGTCAGATAGATCGCGCCGGTATTCAAAAGCCTGTCAGTATGGAATGTACCAACAGTTGATAACCAAAAGGCCGATTGTGATAACAACTTGGATGCAACAGATAGACAAGGAATTACACACACACACACACACACATTCTATGGTACTACGGAAACCCAGAACACGTAAATCCTAGTTTGAATTTTAAGAAGAGGATTGAAAACGTTACACTTCCTTACCAGAAAAGGGTGGGTGGGTGGGTAAGAAGAAAAGTGGAAGCAGTCCTACTCTCGCGTTTTGTTTTTCCCTAGTATACATAGCTACCAAAAATATTTGCTAGACTGACAACGACCATTTGGCTGAGATCCTGAAGGGCGGAATGGCTCTGATACCAATTGTAACTACCTCGGTGAATTACGCTCCTAGTTACAAGCCTGGACGAGCGGAAATGGTTAAAATAGTACGGTGGGGCCCAAATGCCATTCACAGGTAGACCTTTCGGCCGTCCTAACCATTTCCAAACATCGGGACAAGAACGGGTGGCGTAATCGGCAGGCGAAGGGATCAACTACATACACAAATGAGTATGTATGCAAGCCACCATACAACAATCCTCAGAGCCATTCCATCTAAAAGAAATAGAAATATTGCAACGCCATACGGCAAGATCCAAATGTCCTAGATAGATATAATAGTTTAGGATATTTCCTCATACATCAAACATCAGAGTATCAGGCGGAAGCGGAAAACAAGATCCGAGTACGGATAAGAAGCAAATCGGCATAAGATGCCCCATAAATAAACACATCCCGCCCACAGATCTCACGGATCCCCGTTCCCGAAATCTCTACACCGAATGATCGTTGCCCACATCGTCCGTCTCCTCCACCCAGTATCCATCTCGTGAGTGTACATGTTCATCTGAATCAAATAATTTATCGTGTGAGACCCTAGGGGTACTCAGCAAGTCTTTATGCCTCTAAAGGGGACACAGCCTGGGGTGACGCAATTGCAGCAAAAGATAAACCCTAACAATTCTATAGATACGCGCTAACCATCCGCCTAACCAAAGATAGACGGATGTCCGTGAATTAAAGACAACAGTTATAACGGTAATATTAACAGATCCATCCTCCTCCTCGCTTACCAACGAGGAAGCGGACGAACAACCCCCCCCCCCCCCATCCGTTGGCATTTTTATTATCCATTCCATGAGTATTGCACTCTTTACTAGTCAGTTACTTAGTCAAATTAAAAGCGGTACTTTAGTTATACTTGTCTATGATCGAAAAACTGTGCTCCAAGTCGTCCATAACCGCGGACACGGCTTTCAGAAAGTTTTACCCTGCAGGGGTGCACAAATAGCAACACACACTTGATCAACCTCGGAAAAACCAAATCAAAACCCAACGAGGCTTTCACGACAAAGCAATCACAAGATTCAGAAATATTTCAGGGGGCCACCCCATTAAGTATACCCGCAACAAAGCTGGCCGGCTCCGAGACGGACTCAAGGTTTGGGTGGACGGCTGTAAACGACTGGGAACCCGAAAGTGTGACTGGGCTTGTCGATACCGCGAAATCGTGTCCCGATCCTAAACAGTACAGGTGCAGTACCTCGCACAATTTTAAATAAAGCAGTAAAGCATGGCACAAGGACAAGATAGTAAATAAAACCTCAAACTAGTTTGTGGCCCCAAGAAATAAGAATGAATCAAGCTCTGGCTCAGGGGGGTCCCATAAGCCTCCCGGATGTGGATAGCGCGAATATTCAAGGAACAGGAATCAAGTACTCGGGGTCCTACGGGACACAAGTGAGCATGAAAAACCAAATAGCAGATATTGCTCACCGGTGCCACTTTCATTAGTTATCCCATACTACTCAGGTTAAGTTGTTTAGGTACCTCGTTATCCATCAGACACTCACATACCCTACACATGCTGTTCTACGACTCGCATGGCTCAAACAACTCCTGTAGTAATGGCTCATGGGATGGAGGAACAAGCTTCGGTGGGGTTTAAAAGTAAAGGCTATGCAGTACTTGGGATTCAGTTTAATGCAATCGCGACTCGATGATGCAAGAATAAGATAGAGGCAATAGGTACTGTATGTATGCAAGCATGTGGTAGTGCTTGCCTGGCAGCTCAGTTGAAGCGAGAGAAGGATCTGGGTAGTGCTCCTGGGTTTCTTGATATATTCCCTGCTCAGCGTCTATTCGAAGAAGAACCAAACAAACAAGGGCCAACATAAATAAAGTGCACAAGCATATGAATAAGATGCGACAAGCAAACAATCATGCCATGATGAATGATGCACAATTTGCATGGCAATAAAGTAGCATGGCATGGGTGAGGTGTGGAATACAAGAATAAGCATTTTATTGAGTTTTGGTCACATTTTATCCTCGAATAAGTTGCTGTAATCTTTATATTTATATGATGCATGCTGCAAAACAGAATATGAAATGCATAAACAGAAAGGTCTCGTCGAGCTGATCGATTTAGACATATCATTTGTCAAATTTGGAGTTATAAAACCAAAGTTATTAATTAATTAAGAAAGAGGGCATTTTATTGTAATTTTAGTCAACTTGAAATTTAAAGTGTTCAAAATATATTTTGAAGGCCATATTTGAATTCCTCACATTTTTCTGATTCAAAAACATATATTATATGTTGATTTTGGGATTATAAAACAAAAGATATTATTTTCTGGATTTAAAACATTTAAACAAATTCTGAAAATGTTTGAATTTGAATTTTTTTTTAAGGTTGTCTCTCTTTGATACTGATCTAGAGCCAGCATGTGCCGCTGACCGGTGGGGTCAGGGCGCTGACAGGACGAAAGTGTGGAAGGGGCTTTGCAGGTGGCTGACTGGTGGGCCTCCCTGCTTGGTGAGATAAAAAGAAAACGATGCGTCGGCCACTGGGATTCGAACCTGCGATCTCCGGCTCGGCCCAGCAAAGACACGACGTGGTAACCACTTGGCTAAAGGCACCTTGTGTTAGGATATGGGGACTTGTTTTCTTGACTCCGATTTCGTGATGACCCCTCTGACGAAACTGCATCTCGCCGGACTGAACTTCCTGGCAGAAGAACCGAGCGGCGGCGCGAGTTGCGGGCGTGATTCCGACCGCCGTGATGAACCAAAACGCGCGTTCTACGGCTCGTTTTTAAGAGGGTATATAGGGCTTCAAAAATGTGTGAAGTTAACGGGCTGAGGGGGACCGAGCGCGAAGCAGGCTTCCGGAGAAACCCCCGGTATAGAGGCTGTAACAGTGGCTTCTGTTAGCACGCTGTGGCGGCGACGGTGACGGGATGGCGAGGCGATGCACGGCGGTGATGGATACAAGGCTTAGGAAGTAATACGAAGCTAGGCGCTGCTCTACGAGCATCTAGATTCCCGTGGGGAGGCCGACGACGGCGTGTACTGCAAGGTGTGCTTGCAACGGCGGCACGCACGCGGAGTGCTCGACGGAAGGTGGCGGCGTTCTACGGCGAGAGGAGGATAGGGACCATGTCTGGAGGGTTCGGTTGCTCACCAGGAGGCCGACGGTGCAGTTGGATCACGCAGAGATGGTGGAGAATGGCAGCGTGGCGCGCGATCGTGGAGCTTCGTTTCCCCCCGGCCATGGCGACGGCGACGGCTGCTCCGGCGGTTTCCTGTGGCTTCCAGCGGAGTTAGACGATGTAGAAGAAGTAGAGGGGCACGCCAGTACTCGAGGTCCTGCTTGACGCGCTCCAGATCATCGAGAGGAAGATGTGGCCATGGATAGGGTTTAGGGGCATGATTGAAAGCTTGCAAGCTTGGGGAGGAAGAAGGGAGGTAGAGGAGGACCTGGGCGCCTCCCAGATCCGAACTGAGATGGTTATGGTGAGCTGGGGTGGTTGGGGAGATGGGAGAAGGAAGCATGAGGCACATGGGATGGTCTCCACCTTTTTGCAAAAGTAAGAGGAGGCTTGGTGGTGTAGGCTTCTTCCTCTCTTCTCTTTGTCTTGAAGCCAAAAAAAGGAGTGGTGATGGGTAGATGAGGGGTGAGACATGGTGGGGTGCTGGTCACGGGAGAGAGGGTGTGAGGTGTGGTGGTTGGAGCTTTGCCAAAGGAAGAAAAAGGTGGAAGGGAGATACTCACTTGCACATGATACCACACATGAGGTGCCTTCGGTGGAGGAGAAAGGAGTAGATGTAGAGGATGTTGTTAGTTTTGATTGGGATAAAAAGCTTTTAGTTGGTTTGTCAACTCAAAACAAAATCTCAAACGAAGAGAAGATGTGGGAGGAGATGTAGATGGATCTACATTGCAGGTGCCATGCAAGGTTGCACCCATGCATGTGTGCGTATGCTCTCACGTGTAGGCATGTGTGAGAGAGAAGTGTTGCTTAGAGCTTGATGGGAAGATTAGTAGAATAGGTATCAACAAAGCCAAAAGATCAAACAAACAAGGGTTCCAAAAATAACACCAACAAAAGAGAGAAGGAGGTGAGAAGTTGAAAGGTTATGAAGTGTGCATGTGGCATGCACATAGACAAATGTTCAATGATGGTTCTGATGATTTTAAACCTGTTGGTAAAAAAAAATTCAAATAAGCCAAGAGATTCCAAGAATTTAATTAGAAGGGGGAAAACTCACAAGTAGTTTTGATATTACATGTGACTAGAGATAGGCTTATTATTGCATGTGTGCTAGGAGCCGTAGAGAGAAAGAAATAATAGCACACATGTGGATATGAGAGAGGTAAAATATGTGTATAGAATAAACAAGATCATATAGGAAGGGTTGGTGGAATGGATCGACACATGAGCATATGGGTAGAATTAAATCCAAACCAAAAGAAAGGATCCCATATGAACCATGTGTGATGTAATTAGGGCATGATCCTGGACACTGAATAGGGGCTTGTTAGTGATGGAACGAATTGAAGAGATATGCCCTCAACTCAACTTGGGCATTTAAACAATATATCAACAACCAAATACAATATCAAGAGGCAAATACAATTAATGATGCATATGAGAGGAGATCCAAATTGAAAAGGGTTTTATATGATGCTCAAATGCAAGGTGGCATGATGACATGAGCATGATATAATTATGATGCAACAACTATATATATGAAGTAGCCATATATATAGACTAGGCTAGTAGCATTGCAATTGTTAGACAATTGGGATGCTACAGAGGATCACATGTGTTCACAGAGTGTTAATTCTTTGCTCTGGTGCCCTATTAAAAGGAGCACCTTAATTGCCAGTAGTTCCCTAGAGGCCCCGCTACCACGGGCTGGCTGGACAGAAGATGTTGTGCAAGTTCTCATTGCGAGCATGTATGACTGTATTTGGAGCACATGCCTAGGATTGTTTAGTACTTGGATGCTTCTAATTATTTATCTGCAATTCCCTAGATCTTGAAGTTACATGTTTAGACTTGTCCATGCAACGCCCGTCCATCCATCCCTATGCCTACCGCACTCGAATCCTACTGTTACCGTTATTGTTACTATTGCTCTTGTTTTACTGTTGCTTGTTTCTTTGTTGTTGCTACTACAAACCGTTGCTACTGATAAACTTATATGAGCAAGAACTATTTCTAGGTGCAGCTGAATTGAAAACTCAGTTGTTAAGGCTTGAAAGTATTCTTTGGCTCCCCTTGTGTCAAATCAATAAATTGGGTAATACTACCCATGAAGACTGTTGTGATACCCTACACTTGTGGGTCATCATGGCACTTAGGTAGAGTCTACATAAATACTCATTGTGCTTTAATAGATCTATGCTTTGCCCCACGTGTGTGAAAGTGACAGCATGCACACCGTGTGTGGCACTTAAGCTAGGTTACATATATATTTATCATGTGTATATTTGGAGTTGGATGTCTTTATGAAATTGTGGTCTTTGTTGGAACCATCTAGCGCTCAAGGTGACAGTGTGGGGTTATCTAGATTGGGAAAGGAGGACATTGAAGAGTGTTGTTATAGCCCTACCATGGATTAGAGTGTCCAACCGGAGAGTAGTTAAGAGTAGTATCATGAAGAGAGGATATTTATATGAGAGAGTATTCACTGGTGAAAGTATGATCCCTAGGCCTTGTTTCTAAACATTGAAACACCGTTTGCATCTAGATCTATTGCATGTTTGCTTGCTTCCATCTTTATTTCAGTTTCACACACGTTACCCCACGTCAACAACAAGTCAGAAGATATTTTTTGGCACTGTTACCACTTGTATTTTACTATCTCTTCGCCGAACTAGTGCAGCTATACACCTGACAAGTGTATTGGGTGTGTTGGGGAAACAAAAGACTTCTTGTATTTTGATTGTAGGGTTGCTTGAGAGAGAATACCTTTGACCACTTCCTCCCTAAGTTCGATAAACCTTGGATGATCCACTTAAGGGAAAATTGTTGTTGTTCTACGAACCTCTGCACTTGGAGGCCCAACAACTGTCTACAAGAATAGAAGTGCGTAGACATCATGCTATTTTCTGGCGCCATTGCCGGGGAGGTAAGGTAAAAGGTACTCACATCCTCCGATGTGTGTGCTCAAAGGTATTTCCTTTAGATTCTGCAATTTTGTCTTTTTGTTTCTTGTTTTCACTAGTTAGGCTTAATGGAAAACAACAACAAATTAGAGAGATTTATAGCATTTATCTTGAGTTAGGACATGAAGTGTTTGAAAAGAAAATTAAAAAACCTATGGAACTTTATTTGCATGCTAATATCAATGTTATTAGTATGAATTCTTTGGACAACATTATTTCTAATGCTATGGAAACGTCTAAGCTTGGGGAAGTTAGTTTTTATGAAAGTGAACTTTTTAGTTCCCCGGCTTTGGAAGATAGCTATTTTATTCCTTATAATGATACCAAACGCCCAATATATGATGATTACAATAATGAGTATGATATTTTCAGTCCACATACTATTGAGGAGAAAGTTAATTGTGATTACAATATGCCTCCTATATTTGATGATTATGGTGATGAGAATAATAGTGATAGCTATTTTGTTGAATTTGCTCCCACTACAATTAATAAGAATGACTATGCTTATGTGGAGAGTAATAATTATTTTATGCATGTGGCTCTTGATACGAATGTTTTATGTGATATTTATATTGTTAATTTTATTCATGATGCTACTGAAAGTTATTATGAGAGATGGAAAAATGGTTTTATGCATGTCAAAAATATTAAGTTTCCCCTCTTTGTGTTGAAAGTCTTGAAGTTGCACTTGTTTTGCTTTCCTATGCTTGTTGCATTGTGTTTTCATGATATTTTTATTTACAAGATTCCCATGCATAGGAAGTGTGTTAGACTTAAATGTGTTTTGAATTTTCTTGTTGATGCTCTCTTTTACTTAAATTCATATTTCTTATGTGAGCATCTTCTCAAACTATCATGCCTAACTTAAAGGCGTTAAAGAAAATTACTTGGTGGGAGATGACCCAAGGGTTTTATTGAGTCTTGGAAGTTATTACTTCAGTAATGACCTCTCCTTATCCTTTTTATTTGCTTTTTGTTCCAAGAATAACCTCTAATGAGAGGAAAGTAAGATTTGGGGAGTTGCTGTCCGGGAACAGATTTTTGTGCTCCACCATAAACATTCGTGAAGAATCTATGTAAATCGGATTGAGCTGATATTTAACGAATAAATCCCCCATTATGTTATATAACTTTAGTTAGTTCAACACTTTTTTATTTGAGCAACATAATGTATTCGAAAAAATCGGTTTCTACCTGCTGGTCTGTTTTGACAGATTTCTGCCATTATTTGTATTTGCTTCTTATTGATTCCTTTTGGGTTCTTTTTGGGAAATTGAGCTTTTTGAGGGAATTGATACAGTATCTTGTGTTTTTAGTGGAAGTTTTTCTGTTCTAAAGCTAAACACAAGGGTCTATTATCTTTTGATTACACTAATGTTGCTAATGAAGATTGTGTGAAGTTTTGTATGAAGGAAAAATTTCAGGTGTACAGAGAGAATGATGTAATGAGATGCAGAATGGACAAAAGCTCAAGCATGGGGATGCCACCCCGGTGTCACCCCAAGAAATACCCAAGAGGTAAAAGCGTCAAAGCTTGGGGATGCCCAAGGCATCCCCTTCTTCATCAATAAAAAGCTCGGGTCTTTCTAGACACTTCGTTTTTATTGTTTCATGCACAGTTCTGTTGTTCTTGGAGCGTCTTAGTTTTGGTTTTGGTTTTTGTTTGCTTGAGTAAGTTTGTTTGATTACAGCACACTTCTTTTGGAGAGATACACACTCCATTTTCATTGTTTAGAACACTCTAGTTTTCATTCTTATTGTTCTGTGAGTGTTCACTTTTGCTAGCAATGTGTGTGGCCTTAGTTTTCTTATGTTGTTAGCTTAGAAATTTTTAGTTCTTATTTGTGGATTTTTTTTAGGGTAAAATAGTAGGGTAAAGCACCCCACTGCAATTTTTATAGATCATAGAGAGTTACAGAAAAAGTATTTACAAGTTCAGGCCACCTCAAAAGAGGGATAACATTCTAAGCAGCTATCTCCTATCTAAATTATTCTCAATCCAATCTTTGAGGCCCTGATAATTATTTTTCTTAATTCAATACAGGACCCATCTTAATTCCTGGACGACAATAGCCCTCCATTCCTGAAGCGAAGCATGCTTGTTGTTGAAGATTTCATTGTTTCTGCACATCCATACTTATTTGTGGATTTGTGAGACAAACTCACTGATCTTTATTGATTATTATCTTTGTTAGTTGTTTCAAATAAGTTGATTAGTGTTGGAAAAGAGTTGGAAGCTTCATGCTTAGTGGTACAAAAGGGAGCTTGTTTTGACTATGGCTTAGACTTTATCATGTCATGCTAGATGTTGTTTTGACCTTATTCTTAGTGATTATTTTTGTAGCATGACTTGTTCCAAACAATTGGGATTGCTTAGTGTGCCTTGAAGGGATCATGCGTTGTTTTAGCATACAAAAGCATAGTATTATGGTATTCTCCTTTGATGCTTTGTTTGGGTTGAGTTGACACATGCTCACACCATGTTATGACTATGAACAAGTCACCATAGCCTCTATGATCATTTAGTCCTTGACTTGTAGTACCACTCTATGCTTTGATTAGTAATGTTTTGTCGCTCTGCATGATTATGGCCATTATTGCTCTCTTAGTTGGTCGCTCCCAGTCTTTTGCTAGCCTCCACTTGTATGAGTAAGCTCTACTCAAGCATCCAACTCCCAAGAAACCAAGTTATTACAAAGTGTCCACTATAAATTCCTATGCATGGTGTGTTACACCATTCCAAGTATATTCTTGTTTTCATCTATCTTCCAATTAAAAAGTATTTTTTTATGTGAAAAATTAGTGACTAAAGCTCTCACAAACTTGATGGCATACTTTATTTTTATTGCCCCTAAATAAACTTGAACCATTGTGTCATCTATGTTGTATATGCTTGCACTTATACGTTCGAATTAGCAGAACTGTGTTATCACGGGGAACGCTTTCAACATTGCACTTGTACATTGTACACAGTTGATATCATGCTCTTTTGTCTATGGATGTCGTCAGTGTGAAATAAAAGAGGAGCTTGTAAGTACATGGAGTTATGTATGTGTGTTAGAGAAACGCCTGGGCCGCTAGCCTAATCCATGCCTAATCATGGTGGAAACTTGCAGCATCACCATAATCACATCTATGAAGCTTTCTTCTTATAAAAAAGAGACATATTGAAAAGAGGAAAGACAGAAAAAAGCACCATTTTCACATGGTAAATAAGAAGATCGTTGAGATGCTCATTGTCTGCTTGCCTTGTCATTTTGGTTATGGGATAGCTCCCGTACCATGTGAAAGGGGTACCCCGTTGGCGGTTCTCTATGATACGCATGTACTTACTATGACAAGAACTTACAGGTGACTAACATTAAGTATAATGAGGAGCGGCCCTTGTATTCAAGGGACATGAGATTGCCAACTTGTACTTTGTCAAGCATATACTCCATAGTTTATTCACTTTAACCTTAATCACTTCAAGATGCTTATGATAGGGGCAATGAGAGCTAAAAGCTAACAAGTACCATAATTTTTGGAAGCTCTTTATGAGACTTGAAATCCCTGCTTCCCTTTATGAAGGGCCTTTCTTCCACTATTATATTGAGTCTCCACCTTCTATCTTTAGGCAACAGTTAAGAGAGCATAGTTGCCATTCTTAGTTCTATGTGCATTGTCCCAAAACTTATTGATTGATGCATATTGTTGATATTAATTGTTCTTGTGCTATTTGTATTTAGTCACTCTTATGAACTTTGAAGGTGTCCTATGCATCTATTTGCTACTCCATGAGGGACAAGCTGAATGCCACTATGCCATGTTTTTTGTATGTGAAACAAATAAACGTTTTTCAATGCATGTTATTCAAGATCTTTGTTTGTAGCCTTTCATGTTGCATGCATTGTTACTTTGTCTTACTGATTAGAACTCCATCTTTCATACACATGTTTATAGTACTTTGATCCCAGCTTTCACTGCTTGCAAATGGTTTAATCTTGATTATGATGGTGCATGTCACGTCAAAAATTATTCTTTTTATCACTTACCTACTCAAGGACGAGTAGGAGTTAAGCTTGGGGATGCTTGATACGTCGTAAACGTATCTATAATTTTTGATGCTCCACGCTTGTTTAGTATCAACTTTGCTATGTTTTGTCTACACTTTGAGGTATTTTTATACACTTTCTGGAACTAACCTATTGACAAGATGCCACAGTGCCAGTTGCCCATTTTCTGCTGTTTTTGGTTTCAGAAAGCTAAAAAATGAATATTCTCGGAATTGGACGGGACAAAATCCAAAGTTCATATTTTCCCTGAACGATACGGAAAATCAAAGACGAGATGGAGGAGGACACCAGGGTGGCCACTCCCTAGGTGGGCGCATGGCCCACCCTGGCCACGCCCATAGGGGGTGTGGGCCCCCTGGCCCTCCACCGACCTTGACTCCTTCGCCTATAAGAAGCCCCCAACTCAGAAACCTTAAATAATCCAAAATAAATCCACGAAAACCTCCGTAGAACCGCCTCCACCAAAGGGGAGATTCGGGGGAAAGAAAGTCTCTGTTTTGGCACCCTGCCAGGACAGGGAAGTGCCCCCGGAGCCATCTCCATCAATCTCCACCACCATCTCCATCACCGTTGTTGATTCCCATGATGAGGAGGGAGTAGTTTTTCCTCGAGGCTATGGGCTCTACCGATAGCTATGTGTTCATCTCTCTCTCTATGCATGATCTTGTTGTGGTCATGAGCTTTGTAATCAAGTAGATCTACTATGTTACTCAAGTGCTTCATTAGATCTCTGCTCTCCCCATGTGTGTGAAAGTGACGGCGTGCACGCCATGGTGGCACTTAGGCTAGAGTCTACAGAAATACTCATTGTGCTTTAATAGATCTATGCTTTTCCCCATGTGTGTGTGCACACCGTGTGTGGCACTTAAGGTAGGTTACATATATATATTTATCATGAGTAAATTTGGAGTTGGATGTATTTATGAAATTGTGGTGTTTGTTGGAACCATCTAGCGCTCAAGGTGACAGTGTGGGGTTAACTAGATTGGGAAAGACGTACTTTGAGGAGTGTTGTTATAGCCCTACCATGGATTAGAGTGTCCAACCGGAGAGTAGTTAAGAGTAGTATCATGAAGAGAGGATATTTATATGAGAGAGTGTTCACTAGTAAAAGTATGATCCCTAGGCCTTGTTTCTAGTGGGCCTTGATACCTTGTTATGAGTACATTCAAGGGGTGCAAAGATCCAGAAAAGTTTCCATTAGGTTCTGAAAGTTTGAGACAGCCAAATTAGGCCTGGGAGTTAAATTGGTCAAAATAACCATTCCTTTATTTTATTGGTTTTGATTTATTTGTCCTTAGGAAAAGTTTGGGAAATGTTTAGATGATGTTTATTTCACCTAAGAAACATTTTACAAGCAAGGAAACACACAAACAAGGTGGTTCAAAAGAATTTCAAATTTAATGCATACTCATATGCATGCATTCATAATTTTATTTAACAAAGTTTTTGTTAACCCTAATTTTGATGATTAGAAAATGGATGATCCAAGTTTAGTATTTTTGGGATGTTACAAACCTTCCCCCCTTAAACAAAATATCGTCCCGAGATTTGAAAAAGGACGAAAAGATTACCTAGGATTTGAAGAGATCGGGAAACTCCGTCCTGATGTGATCTTCGCGTTCCCAGGTGGCTTCCTCTTCTGTGTGGTTGCTCCACTGAATGTTGAGAAACTTGATGCTTCGGGTTCGGGTAGTTCGAAAAGCTTCTTCCAAAATACGGATGGGTACTTCAGGATAGGTCAGGTCATCGTTGATCTCTATGGTCCGATGATCGATATTCTTGAACACTTCGGTCTTCTCTGGGACTTCGAGACACTTGCGAAGTAACGAGATATGGAACACATTGTGCACGGCTGACATCTCTTCAGGTAGTTCCAATTGATACGATACTTCTCCTCGACGGTTCATAATCTTGAAAGGTCCGATATATCTGGGGGCTAGCTTTCCTTTGAGTTGGAAACGCTGCATTCCCTTCAATGGCGACACTTTCAGATAAACAAAATCTCCTATATTGAAGGCGAGGTCTCTACGTCTCTTGTCGGCATAACTCTTCTGTCTGGATTGGGCGGTCTTGAGGTGCTCACAAATCTTGTGAACCTTCTCTTCTGCTTCTCGTAGGATGTCGGGTCCAAAAATCTGACTCTCTCCTACTTCCGACTAGTTCAACGGGGTGCGACACTTCCTTCCGTACATAAATTCAAATGGGGTCATTTTCAAACTGGCTTGATAACTGTTGTTGTACGAAAATTCTGCAAACGGCAGACAGTCTTCCCACTTGGATCCATATTCTAACACGCATGCTCTCAGCATATCTTCGAGTATTTGATTTACTCGCTCTGGTTGTCCATCGGTCTGAGGGTGATACGCGGTACTGAAATCTAAGCGGGTTCCTAAACCTTCTTGGACTTTCTTCTAGAATCTCGAGGTAAACTGAGTTCCTCGATCCGATACGATGTTCTTGGGGACTCCGTGCAAACTAACGATTCTAGCTATGTACAAATCTGCTAGTTTCGAACTCTGATATGTGGTCTTGACGGGCAAGAAATGGGCGACTTTGGACAATCTGTCCACTATGACCCAGATAGAGTCATTTCCCCTACTAGAAGTAGGTAGTCCAGTGATAAAGTCCATTCCTACAGAATCCCATTTCCATTCCGAAATCTGCAATGGTTGCAACAATCCAGCGGGTCTTTGATGTCCGGCCTTGACTCGCTGACAAATATCACACTTGGCGATATATCTTCCGATTTCTCTCTTCATCTTATGCCACCAAAATTGCTCTTTCAAGTCTTGATA
This sequence comes from Avena sativa, assembly GCA_916181665.1. Lineage (NCBI taxonomy): Eukaryota > Viridiplantae > Streptophyta > Magnoliopsida > Poales > Poaceae > Avena > Avena sativa. The sequence continues at coordinate 146,150,103 of OV702280.1, forward strand.
CATCTTAGTTCCTCCGGGATGGATAGAATAAAGAGTATCATGAGCCTCCTTCAAGACAACTTCCTTCAACTCCGAATCTGATGGTACACAAAGGCGTCCTTTGTACCACAGAACTCCTTCTTCATCCTCGGTGAATTCAGGTACTTTGCCTGTACCGATACGACGCTTGATTCCGTCAATACTAGCATTTCCCTTCTGCGCCTCTTTAATCTGACTGATCAAAGTGGGTTGGAGTTCTATGCTAGCCAAAAATCCTTCACTTACTAGTTCCATCCAAAAATCTTCCATCTCTTTGTGCAAACTTGGTTGCTCCTTCAAAATCATGGAGTTCAAGCGGCACGGCAATCTGCTGAGGGCATCGGCTACTACGTTGGCTTTACCAGGGTGATAGTGAATGTCCAGGTCGTAATCCTTGATTAGCTCAATCCATCTTCTCTGCCTCATATTCAGCTCCTTCTAAGTGAATATATACTTTAGGCTCTTGTGATCTGAATAAATTTCACAACGGTTTCCCATCAGGTAATGTCTCCATGTTTTCAGGGCTAGAACTACGGCTGCGAGTTCGAGGTCATGGGTTGGGTAATTTTGCTCGTGTTGCTTCAGTTGTCGAGATAGATAAGATATAACTTTGCCTTCTTGCATTAGCACACATCCGAGACCAATCTTGGATGCGTCACAATACACATTGAAGGGCTTCGTGATATCTGGCATGATCAAGATTGGGGCTGAAATCAATCTCCTCTTGAGTTCTTGAAAACTCGCTTCACATTTGTCGGTCCATTCAAACTCTTGTCCTTCTTCAGCAATTGGGTCATGGGTCTGGCGATACTAGAGAATCCTTCTACGAATTTGCGGTAATATCCCGCCAATCCGAGAAATGCACGAACTTGGGTTTGAGTGGTCGGGGCTTGCCAATCTTCTACATCTTTCACTTTGGCAGGGTCAACGGCAATTCCTCCGGCTGATACAATGTAACCGAGGAATCCTACCTCCTGTAACGGCAATTCCTCCGGCTAAACTTTGCATACAACTGATGCTCTTTAAGGGTCCCAAGAATGGTCCTTAGGTGTAGCTCATGTTCTTCTTCTGATTTGGAATAAATCAGAATGTCATCAATGAAAACAACGACAAACTTATCCAGGAAGTCCATAAAAATCTTATTCATGAGATTAATCAAATAAGCGGGGGCATTGGTTAATCCGAAAGACATGACCGTTTACTCATACAATCCATATCTGGTGGTAAAGGCAGTCTTTGGAATATCCTCTGCACGAATTTTGAGTTGGTGATAGCCAGTTCTAAGATCAATCTTAGAAAATACTTTGGCACCGGTCAAATGATCAAACAAATCTTCGATATTGGGCAAGGGGTACTTGTTCTTGATGGTGACATCATTCAACTTCCGATAATCCGTACACAAACGGGTACCTCCATCCTTCTTGTCCACAAACAAGACAGGTGATCTCCAAGGTGACGCACTTGGTTGAATCAATCCAATTTCTAGCATGGAATCCAGTTGCTTCTTCAATTCCGCTAGCTCTGACGGGTTCATACTATAGGGTCTCTGGGCTATGGGTCCGGTTCCAGGGATTTGTTCGATGATAAACTCGATATCCCGATCTGGGGGCATACCGGGCAAAACATCTGGAAATACATCGGGGTATTCACAGACTATCCGGACTTGGTCAATGGTAGGTTGGGCTATACTCTTGTTACACTTGAATTGGCGAGGTAAGGTTTCAGATATATGCTCGACTGATATTCCGGCGGTACTGGTCATAGTTATGGCTTTCTTGGCACAGTCAATCAATCGTTTATGTTTGGACATCCAATCCATTCCTAGTACTACTTCCAAACCTTTAGTTCCGAGTACTATCAGATTTTCATAAAAATCTATGCCATGGATTCGGATAGGGACAGCTTTGCAAATTTTCCTAGCCTTGGTGGTTGATCCGGGAATTTGAACAATCATGACATGCTTCAGTTTGGTTGGTTGAATTTTACTAGTGCATGCAAATTCTTCGGTGACAAATGAATGCGATGCACCAGAATCAAACAACACTCTTGCAAGTACTGAATTAACACAAAACATACCCAGCACGACGTCTGGCGCTTCCTGACCTTCTTCAATAGAAAACGACGTCCATTGCGGTTGAGTGAATTCCCTGGGGCAAATCTTTGTCCTGGCTGAACACGACGATGCTGCTGAGCTGGGACATTGGCATTGGGGGCTGTAGCATTCTTCTTGTTGGGGCACTCGTTGGAATAGTGACCTTTATTTCCACAGTCATAACAGGTCACTTGCGACTTGTCCTTGGCTGCGACAGGCACAGCGTTGCTTCCAGTCCTCGGGGCAGTGTTGGTGTTGGCGGTAGCATTGTTGTTCTTGAACTTGGGTGGGGCACGATTGAAATTGCTAGAGTTTCCGGGGTTGTTGTGGTTTCCTCCGGGTCTAGGGTTTCCATGGTTGGGATAGGTGGGGCGGGTCATCGGGGGTCTGTTGGTCCTTGGGGCAAATCCTGGAGATGGGTTAGGGCGATACTTTGGGGTCTGATGGGTTCCTAGCTGATGCATCATACGACGCTTGCAGTTCTCATTAGCTTGGTTGATCTTTCCTTCCATCTGGATAGCAGAGTCGACAAGGGCTTCAATATCCGCAAAGGGAATATTGACTAACACAGTCTGCATCTCATCATGCAGACCATTCAGGAATCTTTCTTTCTTCTTGGCTTCAGTGTCGATCTCATCCGGGGCATACCTAGCTAATGACAAAAATTTGTCACGGTATTCCACTACAGTCATCCTTCCTTGCTTGAGCTCTCTGAACTCGTCTCTCATTCTCTTGATCAAACCCGGTGGCACATGGGTTCTGCTAAACTTGACCTTGAATTCCTCCCAGGTCACCATCTGGCCTCCGGTCATTGCGCGAACACTGTTCCACCATGCTCTGGCATATCCGGCTAGATAGTGGGTGGCGAACAGGACTTTCTCGTTGGCTTCCACTCTGGCTACTTCTAAGTTATTTTCCATGGTTTGCAGCCAATCATCGGCGTCTAGGGGCTCTTCTGACTTAGTGAAAAAAGGTGGGTTGGTATTCTAGAAGTTCTTGAGCTTAGATCCATGGTGGTCCTGATTTCCGTGGCCTTGGTTGTTATGGGCTAGCTGGGCTATCTGCTGAAGGGTGGCCAGGTTGGCTTGACGTTCTGCTCTTTCAGCTTCGCGGTCAGAAGTCAACATTTGCAGGATCTGCAACATTGGGTCCGGGGATGAACCACTTCCTCCACGCGGAATCTGAAGATTGAGATAGATCATGAGAAAAGAGGGAAATTTCTAAGGTTTTGGGTCTTTGAAAAGTTTTTAAAGTTTGACTCAGATTTTCTAGCAACTTGCTTTTTCATTCATTCATTCATTCATTCATTCATAGCACCCGATACAACACACACCACAACAAAGAAAAACAGATGGTTTTAAGAACCATTCTGAGAACTACGATACAGTGGGACCGAATACTACTCACTACATTGGTGCTCAAGTGCTACTATTCCTCGGAATCTGTGGCTTCGTCATCTTCATCATCATCGATGAAGGAGAAATCGTCCTCATCGGTGAAGAAATCCATAGCCTGATCCTCCAGAAAATCATCGTCATCGCTGAGATAGGAGTAGGGGTCTCTACGAAGATCCTCTCCGGCATTCTCTCTTTCCTCCAACTGCATGTCTCTCTCGTGGATGGTCTCCTCCAGAGATGAGATGCGGTGGCGAAGACGGGCAATGATGCGCTCCTTCTTGTCGAGCTGACAGCGGCGAGACTTGCAATCCTTTGCCAACATGGCGATGGTCTGGTCCTTCGTCTTGATGATGGCAGACTTGTGGTTGCATTAGTCACGGCAGTTGTCCAACTCCTACTGACGATCGTACATCATGAAGCTGAGGTGGTCCAATTGAGTCTTCATCTCGGGGTGGTATGGGGCTTCCAGTGGTTGTCCATTTGCATCACGCCTTGGGCAAAACTCAAAGCGAGTACCCTTGATCTGATTGATGCTCTGCCCACACAGACGGGAAAGAGCTTCTTGCATGGCTCTGGCAAGTCCATCGAGCCAGTTGTTTTCTCTCAAGGTAAACTGAATTCCCTCCGTAGTGGGAGGTTCGATCTTTCCTCGGAGACTTGCAACAATTAGCCACTGTAGGTCTTCTCCTCCTTGATCATTGAGCTGAGCTCCGAAGAACTCGGGGTGCGGACGCTCCAGAAGTTCCGAAAGCTGGTCCAAATCCCTCTCAAAGATCAGGTCTCCTCCATTCCCCAATTGGTAAAACTTGCTGTACTTCATGTCCATCTATAAGAATAGAGGATGAGTAGGTTAGCAGAGTGATCAAGTGTGTCAAAATTTTATGTATTTTTGCAAGAGTTTTTGAGGAACATGAATTTTCATGAAAGAATCAAAGGGATAAGAATGAGAATAAGTTTTTGTAAATATTTGTTTTCTTTGGTTTTGGAAACTAAGTTTTTGATTCAAACGTACAGTCTAACTACGGTCTCCTATGGTCAGGATGGCTCTGATACCAACTTGTCAACACCCGGATTTTTCAATCCTAGATGCCTGTTATGCCATACATCGCAATCCCAGGATTACCATTTTTGCGAGACATAACAGAATTGGATACCACAGTACATCATCCATTACAAACGATACATAAGTTCTTACACAAATAGGGATCTCATGATCCAGTTCTTAATACAACATCAAGCAGCGGAATACGTAATAATAACTGTAGCGTAGGCGAAGCTCCATCTTCGGGGTCACAGGCAATGCTGACGATGGGAGATGATCCTAGTTGTCGTAACCTTCCTGGGGTCCATCCTCCAGATACTCCTCTTCATAGTCTGGCCATGGGAATAGCCAGGGACAAAGCCATAAGTACTCTTTAAGTACTCGCAAACTAACACTAACAGGAAAAAGGGGGTTTTGGATAATAGGACACTAGGCTCGAGGGTTGTTTTGCAAAAGCCAGATTTATCTCTACTAGGTTCCAAAGCTAGTCACAATTTTATAACTCCTAAGTGGGAACTTGTATTTCATATCACAACACTGTTGTGGTCAAGTCACAGTCTCAATTCATTTCGTAAGTCATTTTGAAAAGTCTGACGGGGGAACAGTATGGCCACTCCAACTGTCCATAACCGCGGACGTGGCTATTCGAATAGTTTGACACACTGCAGAGATTGTACACTTTCACCACAACATTCGATACATCCGTTAGGAACAAATCCTGAATTCACCATACTCAGTATGCGGATAATCAATCCTAACCTTTCAATTAAACGCCCTAGTATAAGCACCTCTCCTGTGAGTTTGGCCTCCCAACCATGACCAACTGTCATCTTGGGTACTGCACAGGTGGACAATCTTCACAAGGTAGCCTCAGCTCAGACCTTGGCTGGGAGGGAGCTAATACTAAGGTATATAAGTTTTCAGTCAAGCCCTACCCAATATTCGGGTATTGTGGTTGTACGATAAAATTGGAATGGTATCGCATCCAGACAACCATCGGTTTTAAAAAGGGCTAAGGCTCATGCCTCAACATTTTCATCACCAAAATCATCCGGTGTTCGGAAACACATGTCCAAAACATTTCAATAGAATGATCCATCATTCCAAGGTTTTCGTAACCATTTTTCCACCAAGTATTCCCACCTAAAGTTGATCAAGTTTTATGCTTAGCACTAGCATCTACAAGTGGGGGTGAGTACTAATGAGGGGTGGTAACTAGGGGAGTTTCAACTAAGTACACTTTATATCTTAGGATGATATCAAGGTTTCTCACGTAGGCCAAATTTTATGCTCTTTATGCAACCTTCAAATATCTTTCTAGTATCTACCAAACTCTTAAGTAAACTCTAAGTAAGAGCTTTGATAAAGAAATAAAGTAAGAAGCTTGCAAGTAAAACTAGGATTGGTTTATCAAGTGGGTATGATCACATATGCTTAAGGCATATAGTAGTCATAGGAACAAGTAGGGGTTTGTTGCATCAGTAGGGTATCTTGCAAGGGTTAGCTTGCACATTCACTAGTAGTACTAGGCTTGCACAATATCAGTATAAGCTTGCTAAATTGCAAGTGTTAGCTTGCCTTGTGTAGAGCAGTGGTTGAAGTTCTCCTCAGCTTCTTCTTTGTAGAATCCTCCTTCCTCCTCGTATCCTTGGTCGGTACTAGCGTCTATAAATAAATACGGGGTACACAATCACCAAACAATAATTAACTACTTGCAATCATCACACACAAGGGTCCTATAGATGATCTAGCATCATCACTAATATTACAAGGTTAAAGCTTGGTTTAATTCCTTTTATTTTTAGAAAAGTAATTTCTACTCATTGAAAAACTACTTAAGATTTAATATTCTCCAAACCAAACATGGGATCATGTTGACACATGTCATCACCACATATTTTAGTTCATGGGAATGTGATTTAAAGTGGTGTCACAATTTAATAAGGTTTTACCCTTTTATTTTAATTAATTAAAGTGACAAGAAATGCCTATGGGGCATTCTTTTATTACTTGAACATTATTTCTGCAAGTAAACCTATATATTTTTATATATTCTGAAAGGTATGGATAAATGTGATTTTTGAGAGTTGGAATCAACTCAAAAGCTATTATGGTTTAAATTTGAAAAATGTTTGAATGCCGAAAAGCTTCTGCCTTGTTATTTTTACCTTGGGTGATCTATAGATCTAAAGGACTTGAATCCAACGGGCTTGGATTCAGCATTCACAGACCTTTCTAACAAAATTGGTTTCATTCAATTTGGTGCACTGAATCTATCTGGGTTGATTTTTGAAGTTGGGTACAGAAATGAGTTTGAAATAAAATAGAAAAGGTTTAATTTGAATAACTGGGCTGCGCGGGAAAAGTTAACGGGCCGGCCTGCTAAGCGCAGTGCTCCCGCGGGCTGCTTAAGTGGGTGTCCCCACTCGTCAGTGAGACAGAGAGGGGCGAAGCGGTACGGGGCAATGTGGGTCGTTCGATCTGATTCTAATCCAACGGCTGGGAGTCATCATCGACGCGAGGCAACGCCAGCGAGAAAGAAACCTAGCGCGGCCAGTGAGGGGTGTTGGGGGCTCACCTGGGTGCAGGCGAGGGTCGGCGAGGCGGGCGAACGACGAAGTCGACGACGGCGAACTCAGGGTGGTCGCGGCAGCTCCTGGGGTGGACAAAATCGATGGCGCCCTTCTTCTCCAGAGGCGGCGGGCTCCGGTGAAATTCCGGCGAGGTGGTTCTCGCCTTGCTCCGGGAACGGTGTGGTACGATCAGTGAGAAGAGGGGAGTAGAATGGTGTGAAGAAATCGACTGGAGGTGGCCTCTATTTATAGTCGAGCGAGGGGACCGACGGGGCGTATGGTGAGCTCGTCGGGGGCGATGTTACAGGCGGCTATTGGCATGGGCGAAGGTAGGCGACGGTGCGGTGTCTCCTGGCGATGCTCAACGACATGGTTTCGAGGCGTGGGGCGGTGCGGCTTGGTCTGGAACATGCGACGCTCTGAGCGGCAAAGGCGGCGTCTTCGACGGCGAGCGGTGGCTGTGCGGCACGGGGCGGCGAACGAGGATGTCTGGCGGTCTCCTGGGTCGGTGGGGATTGTGTATGCACGTGGCGAGGGCGGCGCGCGGTCTGTGGGCTTCGGTCGACGGTGGCGCTCTGGCGCACGCTCGGCCTTGGTCGCTGGCGGTCTGGGCACGGTTCGTGCGTGTGGTCCAGGTCTTGGCAACGCTCGCGGCTAGGATAGTGAGTGGCGGTGGACAGTGGGCTGCCTCCCAGACATGCTGGCTAGGCTTGCTGCTGCTCCTAGCTTGCTGTCGACTATGGGGTGGCAAGGTTGGCCTCGGTTGTTCACCATTGATGGTAATGCCAAGCTCACAGTGGTGCTAGTGTTTAGTTAATCTTGCTAGATGATCTATTGAGCTGGTTGTGAGCTAGAGAGGGAACAAGTTAGGCTTCAATCACTGCTCACTATAGTGTTTAGATTTTGTGTGATTTGTGTCTGCAATGTGTTTGATGAAATGGCCGCATGAAATCAAGTTTTGAATTTTGAAAAGATTTTTGGTGGGTTTGCTAGATTGGTGCTAGTGAGTCTGCAGATGCTTGGGTTTTAAAAGTTGAGCTTGTTTGAGTGGTTTTTGAAAAAGTGGGATCTTCCCATATGATAAAGATTCAATTTTGAATTGTCATTTAAACTATGCATTTGAAAGTTTCTGGATGATCACAAAGTGAGCCTTGATACCTTGTTATGAGTACATTCAAGGGGTGCAAAGATCCAGAAAAGTTTCCATTAGGTTCTGAAAGTTTGAGACAGCCAAAGTAGGCATGGGAGTTAAATTGGTCAAAATGACCATTCCTTTATTTTATTGGTTTTGATTTATTTGTCCTTAGGAAAAGTTTGGAAAATGTTTAGATGATGTTTATTTCACCTAAGAAACATTTTACAAGCAAGGAAACACACAAACAAGGTGGTTCAAAAGAATTTCAAATTTAATGCATACTCATATGCATGCATTCATAATTTTATTTAACAAAGTTTTTGTTAACCCTAATTTTGATGATTAGAAAATGGATGATCCAAGTTTAGTATTTTTTGGATGTTACAACTTTGATCCACTTGGTGAACTTGTCGACTGCGACCAGGAGGTAGACGTGCCCTCCTTTCGAAGACTTGGGCAGTTTGCCGATCATGTCGAGGCCCCATTGGGAGAAGGGCCAGGCCAGAGGTACGGGCCTGAGCTCCGACCCTGGTGCATGTGGTTTATCCGCAAACCTCTAGCAGTCGTTGCACCTCTGGACGATGTCCTTGGCATCGTTCATGGTCGTTGGCCAGTAGAATCCAGCTCGTAGAGCTTTGGCTACGCGGGCGCGGCTGCCCGCGTGATGGCCAAAGTTGCCCTCGTGGATGTCTTGGAGGATGGTTTTGCTGTCACCGATGGTGACGCACCTTTGGAGTACACCTGAAATGCTGCGCTTGTACAGCTCGCCATTGATGATAGCGAAGGCCTTGCACCGGCGAGATATGCGCCGGGCATCTGTCGGGTGATCAGGCAGTTCCCTGTTTATCAGGTACCAAAGGTATGGTTGCATACATGTTTCTTCGATTGCCATGACCTGCATTAGGTTGACCAACGCGACCTCCATGTCGAGCTTTTCGGTTCCTTCCTGTCCTTCAGGCAGCGCAGCCCCCGAGTGCTCTGCTTCTTTGGGTGATCCTTTGGGGAATTTCCGTTTGATGGAGGGGACGCAGATTTGCTCGAGGAACACGCCTGGTGGCACCCGTGCGCAGGTGGAGCCGATGTTGGCGAGTCTATCGGCTTCCTCGTTTCTTTCCCTTCCAACGTGCCGAAGCTCGCAGCCGTCGAAGTCTCCTTCGAGTGAGTTGTAGAGCGTGCGATACGCGATCATGTTAGTGGCGTGTGTGTCTCACTCGTTCATCGTCTGTTGGGCGACGAGGTTCGAGTCACCGTAGATGACTAGGCACGTTGCGCCGCAGATCTTGGCCATATTCATGCCATGGATGAGGGCCTCATATTCAGCTTCGTTGTTGGAGGGCCGAAATTTCATCCGGAGGACGTATTTCATCTTGTCGCCTTGTGGGGACGTCAGTATGACGCCGGCTCCTGCTCCAGCCTCGCGCTTGGAGCCGTCGAAGTGCATCGTCCATGATTGCGTCATATCCGGGGTGTCCGGCAACTGTAGCTCCATCCAGTGGACGAGGAAGTCCGAGAGGACCTGAGATTTGATCGTGTGGTGCTTCTCATAGACTATGTCTAGAGGGGACAGCTCGATGCCCCATAGTGCAACGCGTCCTGTAGCATCGGGGTTGTTCAGGATTTTGTTCAGTGGCGCCTCGTTGACGACCATCACCTGATGCTCCTGGAAGTAGTGGCTTAGCCGACGAGCCGTCATGAACATGACGTAGGCGAGTTTCTGGTAGTGAGGGTACCTCTGTTTTGTTGGTGTCAATACCTCGCTAAGGTAGTAGATTGGGCTTTGGACCCCATGGGTCTTGCCATCTTCGGGTCGTTCGACTACGAGCACGATGCTGACCACCTGATGCGTGGATGCTATGTATAGCAGCAGAGGCTCGCGTTCCTTCGGTGTGACCAGGACGGGCAAGGTGGAGAGCATCCGCTTCAGATCTTCGAATGCGTCATCTGCTTCAGGTGTCCACTCGAATTTTTTTGCTTTGCATAGCAGCTGGTAGAAAGGCAGGGCCTTCTCAACCATGCGGCTGATGAATCTTCTCAACGCCGCGATGCGCCCAGCGAGCTGCTGGACACCTTTGAGGTTCTTCGGCTTCTCCATGGCCAGTATGGCCCAGATTTTCTTCGGGTTCGCCTCAATCCCTCGCTGAGAGATGAAGTAGCCAAGCAGTTGGCAAGATGGGACACCGAAGGCGCACTTTTCTGGGTTCAGCTTGATCTTGTAGTGATCAAGGTTGTCGAACGTCTCGCGGAGATCGTCGATCAGTGTCTTGGCCTCCTTTGTCTTGACAACTATGTCGTCGACATAGACTTATATGTTGCGGCCGATCTGGCTCTTCAGGCATGCCTACATGCACCGCTGGTACGTGGCACCTGTGTTCTTCAGCCTGAAGGGCATTGTGTTGTAGCAGAATACTCTAAACAGCATGATGAACGTCGTTTTCTTCTGATCTTCGACCTTCAGTCGAAACTGATTGTAGCCTAAGTAGGCATCAAGGAATGAGAGTTTCTCGCATCCTGCAGTCGAGATCTGATCGATCCGAGGTAGAGGGAAGTGGTCCTTCGGGCAGTGCTTGTTGAGCGATGTGAAGTCCACGCACATCCGCGGGATGTCTGTGTCCTTTTTAGGGACCAGCACAGTGTTTGCCAGCCAATCGCTCTCCTTGATCTCCTGGATGAAGTCGGCGTCGAGCAGTCTGTTGACTTCGACTCCGACGGCTTTGGCTCGTGGCTCGGACAATCTTCGGATGGACTGTTTGACGGGATTGGCATCTAGAAACACATTGAGTGCATGCTCGGCGAATTCCCTGTGAACTCCTGGCATGTCCGTAGGACACCAGGCGAAGATTTCCTAACGCTCACGGAGGAATTCGATGAGCGCGCTTTCCTATTTGGGGCTGAGGTCGTTGGTGACCAGCGCCATCTTGGAGGCGTTCGTCGGGTGGACCTGCACCTTTTTCGTGTTGACTGTTAGGTCGAATGACATGTTGGGTGCGTTTTTCCTGGAGACTTGGGGGTGCCCCATTGTCTGTCACCTCTCGAAGCCTTGTGAGCTCCTCCTGCATGCCGAACGACTGGGAGATTCTGTTGAAGTCCCTGTCGCAATGGTCGGATCGGATGAAGCTGCCCTGGACCGTGATGACGCCCCTAGGTCCTGGCATCTTGAGTAGCAGGTACGCATAGTGCGGTACTGCCAGGAACCTTGCGAATGCCACGCGTCCGAGGATGGCATGGTATTGTGATGGCCAGTCCACCACTTCGACTCGAGCCTCTCACACCGAAAGTTTCGGGTTTGCCGAAGATGAGATCGAGCCATATTTTTCCCAGGGGAGATATGCCCTTCCCTGGGACTATGCTGTGGAACATTGTGTCGGATTGTTCCAGGCTACACAGCGGGATCCGCATTGCTGCTAGGGTGCTAGCGAACATCAGGTTGATGCTGTTGTCGCCGTCCATGAAGACGCAGATTTGCGCCTCAAGAACGAGGGCAGCATGACCTGGGTGGGGGATCTGGCGGGGGTGATCCGAACAACTGAATGTGATGCAGGACTCCGAACCACTGAGGTACTCAGGGATGGAGAGTGGAGAGGTCACAGCCAGGATGACTTGGCGAGTGATCTTCTTTTGCACCCTGTTTGTTGGGCGCCCCTTTTGGATCATCAGGGACCCTTTCGGCGCGGGGTACCCGTTTACGCTGTTGTTTTGCACGGGCGTGATCGCGTGATTCGAAGGTCCCACGGGTGGTGGTGGAGGAGCTCCGTGGGTGATGTTTCTTGGTGCGGGTGCGTGTCCGAACCTAGGGTTCGGGATCTGTTGTCTCATTCGGGCGAAGCCCTCGCTGAGTTTCTGGAACTCGCGGCAGTCCTTGAGCATGCGACTGGCCTTCTTTTGGCCATCCTGCTTGTCGGTGTAGAAGTGGATGGTGCATGGGCCCGACAACATGTCGTATGCCGAGGGTTCATCGTCGCGACCGTGGCGCTGCCACGTTTGCGTTGGGCATCCTCCATTGCGGAAGTTGTTTCCACGGTATTTGCCGCTACTGTGGTTGTTTTCGTTGCAGCGCTCGGCGTAGCCAGTCGCAACCATGTATGGTCCATCACGATCGTCGTAGACGCGCGATCTTTGCTTGCTACGGCGCTCGCGTCTGCAGCCGTAGTCATCTTCCTTGTCCGAGTGTGCTCGGTGGACGGAATCCCCATCATCTGCCCACCTGTTGGCGATGTCCATGAGGTGGTCGAGTGTCTTGGGCTTGACGCGCCCAAGTTCTTCCTTGAAGTCCTGGCGTTTAACTCCATCCTTGAAGGCGTCGATCGTTCTCTCCTCGGAGATGTGTGTCGTGGACTTCTTGATGTTGGACCAGCGTAGTATGTACGAGCGAATGGATTCGCCCGTTCGTTGAGTGTAGGCCCGTAGCTCCTCTATCGAGGTTGGCCTTTTGCTGGTACCCTTAAAGTTTCGAGGACAAAAGAAGGGTGTGAGCATAATTTGAGACTTGTTCTTGAGATTTTCAAAAAAATAAGTTATGCAAAGATATAGAAATATGAGTTTTCCTTTTGTTCAAGGGGATTTTCTAGGTTGTCTGTGGGAAAAGGTTATTGCTTATGCGTGTATGAAATGGAAAATGCACAAACAGAACTATCCTACACATGGTGTTGACTTTGTGGTCATGTATTTGCACTTAATATTTGGAGGTATTATCTTTGTTTGGATCCGTTGATATTTTCCCCAATCATAAGTGTCTCAAACACCTCTTCACACAAGAGTTGAACTTGAGGCAAGGAAGTGCCTAGAATTGAAAAAAATGACCTCACTATCCCGTACAACCCTGGCATGGCGATTATAGTTGCAGACACTCTTAGTTTGAAGTTTGTAGCTTCCATTATAGATTGTATTATTGTTCATTTTGGATGGATGGAAATCTCATTTTGTTTTGCATTTGTAGCACATGAGGATACACAACTCCTCCTTGAGTCATCCATTTCAGATAGAGTGGGAGTAGAGCAATAAATGCTCAACAGTACAGAAAGTCTGGGAGCTCATTTTGGAAGGTAGAACCGAAGAGTTCACTATAGATGGGACCGAAGTTAGTTTCATTGTGGATAGTGTATGACATAGACGCCTCAGGTGAAGGAGGACTTTCAAATAAAATTTGGGTCCAATGGACTGCATCATACACGTTACACAATTCACCTGGGAGATGCAAATGTGTATGAAGTAGAAGTGAGAGAGACTTACCGGTGGAAAATATGAAAAATCGAAATGGCCAAGTATGTATTTTGGAATTTTTACTCGAGTAAAGGTTATGCATAAAGGGCCAGTCGGATTATACCAATCCTTGATGGTCCCACAATCATGTACGCGGAGAGGGAAGGATGTGATTCTGTTGGTCATGTACTTAGTATAGTTGCTCAATTTAGTCCCATCACCATAGGTGAGTGACTTGGCACTGTATCATGAGATAGGTGGGTTGCATGTGTTCCTATGAAACCATTACTTTGGATAGATATGCTAATTTTGATCATGTTGCATGAGAGCTTGCAGAGCGTTTTGTGAACACAGCTAAGATTAGTATGACATTTCATCCCTATACTTGTGGCCAGCCAGAGTGTACAATCCTTACTCTAGAATTTATCTTGCGGAGTTTTTTCCTAGCTTGCGACATGTGGAGTTTGTTGGTAGAAACATCTATCAGTCTAGTATAGAAATGAAACCATACCATGCTCTCGATGGAATGAGGTGTAGATATCCACTTCGTTGGAGTGTAGTGGATGAGGACGCATTTGTCAAACCGGTCTTGGTTTAGCAAACTACAGAGAGAGTAGCTGAGGTTAGACAACACACTTCGGTAGTGTAGAGCAGGAAAATGAGTTTCTCCGATTCTTAGAGGACAAAGGTGGAATTTCATGTTGGTGTGGAGGTGCTTCTAAGGGAGTTACGCACCAAAGGTTTTATAAAATTTCATATCAAAGTAAAGTTTAGTCCATGGTACATTGGGCGGTTCATGATAGTGGCGCGAGTCGGGAGGTTTCACGGATGGTCTTAATTTTCTCAAGTCAAATAATGATGTGCATAATGTGTTACATATGTCAGTGTTGCGGAAACACTCCGAGATTTGGAACGATAGATTACCATGGAGGCAATTACACTTGAATAAGATTTAACTATTGAGGTCCCTTACTGAGTGATAGTAATGAGGCATATGGCATTAAAATATGATAAGGTTATTTGGTCCCAACAAACTAAGATGAGGAGCAACTTGGGAGATTAAATCTTGCATGCCTGAGAAATATCTAGAATTGCTCATCACCTGTATATGATGGACGATTATGTTTTTACCAATTACGCACAGTTTTGGGATTAGTAAGGCGGGGAAGAATTCGGGTCGAATTCTGTTTAAGGGGGTGAGAATGTGATACCCCAAATATTTATACTAACTATCTTTGCCTATTTAAGAAAACAAATAGTACATTGAGGATATTCGAGAGTATAAAGCTAGAGAAAAAGAAAAGAATAAAATAAAGAAAAATAGTTTGTACTAGTGCTTGAACTCAAGCCATACTGTTTGATAGCCAATTGTAGCAACCATTTGATCCTTCTTAGTGCTAATACCACGATACTAGACACGACTCGTTTATTCCTACATCATGAAGTTAATGGGCCGGGCTGGGTTTATTGTACTCGAGCTGGAATCATACATCTAGTGCGCTGCCCCTTTTACTAGAGTCGTCTTGACCGCCGCCGCTGCTGATCTGCCCTAAGTCCGTCTAGCGTGAGTGCCCTCAGGCCGCCACCGTTGTGTTGCGTTGTCGCTGCCGTCTTGTCACTGTCGCTGCTGCGAGGTGGGATGCTGCGACGCTGCAAGACCACTGCCTGGCGAGAGGGGCGTCATCTTCAGAGGTATGTATCGATGTCTAGGTTGTTTCCCATGGAAAGATTATTTTGCTCTTTAGTTGGTCCGGTAGTTTATCTCTGCACCTTCTTTTGGGTCCTTGTTGATGCGGCTGTTGTTTTGGTTTCCGTTACAATTGCCAAACTAGGTATTATGTGAGGATCACAGGAGATTAGTTAGGTTCGGTTCCTGGAATTATGTTAAACTTTGAGATTCACAAGTTCTGGTCGATCTGCTCTTGCGAGGCTGTTGGCTTGCAAATTGGATGGCTGGGAAGTAGTACTAGACACAATAGTGTTCGCTGTCCATGGATTTGGCTGTATCCATCGATTGGTACATGGAGCTGGTTGTTTTCTAGCGTTTAAGAAAGGGTTGAAACATACAGCGTCATTAGGAATTGGATATCCTTTCTTGCTGATTTAATGGGATAAACCATGAGCCATACGATTTATGCTGGAGAGAGTTTATTGTATTAATTCTAGACGAAAGCCTAAAACGCAGCAGTTTTGATATATAAATAGTTGCCCGTGCATGATGACAGTGATAGTAGTTGCAGTTAATTAAATCCATCACTTGTACGAATTACTGTACTGCAATTTTTCTTCTTTCTAAGATACCAGGTGAACACAAACACGACCTATTGTTTTTTTAGAATAATAAAGAGAGAAGGTAAATATTTCTTTTAGGTTGTTGCGCGTAGGAGCTGGACGATATTTTCTTGTATGCCCTTTGAAGTGATGATGTATATTGACTATGATATATGTTCGAATAACAGGTGTTGATACTTTCGGTTTGGTCTGAACTCCTACAATTCACAGTTCGTGTCCCGCGGTTGAGGCAAGTCCATAACGGAATAATACTTGCATGATTCTCCTCACTCAACTTTTATTTTCTAGCACCTGTTATTTATTCAAATGCTTGGTTATTGTTTATATGTGGAGAGACAAAGTGATTCCAACAAGGGATACAGTTGCGCGTGCATTTTTGCATACCATGTTAAAGACAATGCACAGTGTTGTGACCTACTGAGGTAGGCACTCTGAGACCGTCAATGTTGGGACAAGACCCGCATTGTCGGCAACCTCCACAAGTTGGAGAGAGTGGGATGCCGACGGGTGTCCACTCAAGCGATACCGGTATTCGCAAAAGAAAAGTGAAATTAAAGAGCATGTAGGCATATAGGATCATCACCGTGACGTGACTAGTGTTATAAGATAACTGTTGGTGTCGTGTTTTATGCAAACTTTATTATTTCTTTATGTACTTGTTGAGTACTTTGTACTCACCCTTGTGGCTTCTATGTTTTTAGGTACCATTTGAGGATGGCATGCATGGGATGGGAGTAGCACCTCTACATTTTGCACACACTACTTTTCACACATTATTTATAGATATAGTAGTTTAACCACGCTCAAGATTGCTTTCGACTTATTCTTTTCTGTACGAGTTGGTTTATATTATACTATGTGGCTACCGAGTTGGTTGATATGAGACATCTTGGTTATGAAGTTTAACGTGGTTTGGTTGAACCGTGTGGCTGTTTTATGAATAAAATTGGATTAGTAGTATTATTTTGTTATTGCGGATGTTTCAATAAACAAAGGAAACTATGCTGAAATTTATAGTTTCAAATCAATTTGAGAAGCGTTCAAAGTATGTGTAGCACTGCCAGATAGGGTGGATATTTGGGGTGTTACACTTATGCATGGCCCTCTTCGGGTCCCCCACCGGAGGTGGATGGGACGCGAGATATGTGGTGGCTGCCATGATCGCAGCTTGTGGCGTCTTCAGGATGACGTTGCTGTTGACGTCCATCTCCATGAAGATGTGTTGAGGGTTCGAGTCACCTCGCGACGTGCGGCGGGATCCATGTTATCCGTACGAGAGCGATCCTTGTTGGCTTGATTGCTGTGTGAGCTGGAGCCGCCAGCGGCGGAGAGCGCAGCTAGCCGCGCGCTGGACTCCGAGGCCGATTGCTTGCATTTATCGAGTACCTCCTGCATCTTCACCTGCTTTTTATGCTCTTCGATGAGAAGCAGGTGGTATGCCATCAGCAGGTCCCGTGAAGCATCCACAGGCAGGATTTTATTGCCCGCCACGGCTTCGCGTGCCTGGTTCCATCCTTCCTCGTTGAGGTGAATTCTTCGATGGGCATCGGGGTCGTCCTTGTTGGGGGGGGGGAGGGGGTTGCCTCCTGTTTTCTCTGTTTCTACCCTGTGGATTGGGTGGTGGCACGTGGGCACTCGAACCTGGTGGTTTTTCCACGTCGCTTTGGATGACCACGACGCACTGGTAGCACACGCGGATTGGATCGCTGCTGCCGTAGCTTTCAGATCCGGAACCATAGGTTCCTTCATCCGACGGAGGGTCGCACAGATCTGAATTGCAGATGCTGCTATCGTATGACTCATCTATCGACGTTGACGTGCGTAGCACGCTGGGATGCGGGGCCCACGAGGCAGGCCTGATCAATGGCAGTGGCACCCACTCTGGGAGGCGGAGAGTGCCGGTCTGTCCCACCTAGAAGCAGAAGCTCCCGAACAGAATCTCGAGCCCGTCGCCTACGGGCTCGAAGTCCTTCATGGTGGCTGGCGAGTGGGCGGTGAATTCGAAAGCACCAAAGAGGAGATGGCTCTCCGTTGTCGAGGAGTTGTAGATCGCTTTGGTCGGGGTCGTCATGATCGCACAATCAGCGCCCCCGATTCTCACAGATGGCGCCAATTGACGAGGTTTCGACTCGTCAATGCTCATTGTTATGAGCTTGGGTTTTGGAGAAGATGGGGGTGCTAGATATCGCGAAACGGTTAACAGACAAGCAACCAGGGGACACGAGATTTACCCAGGTTCAGGCCCCCGGAGGGAAAACCCTACTCCTGCTTGTCTGCTCTTGATTACGGCAGAACCGAAAAGTACTGGGGTGCACAGACGCAATCTGGCGTGGAGGTGTGTATGCGGTGGAAAAAGGATGCCCTCCTCGCCGTGCCCTCCTGGCCTTTATATAGAGTTAGGCAGGTCCCGGGCACAGATCGAGTCGGTTACAAGTTTAGGGTTTGCCCCTTTGAATATTCTATCTGTTCTAGTCTTGCTCTCCAAGGATCCGAAGATGTCATGGGCTTAGGCCACCAGAAAATCTTCACGGGCCGCGTATGTTCTTGTGGGCCTTCCTTGGGCTGGACTAGGTATGCTAATGTCGTGTACCCGCAGGGTATAACCATGTCAAGCATACCACCAACGTAATGCATATCCATCAAATTCTGACGCTACAAGTTTTACCTTCTTATCCTCTATATACTCATGAAAACGCCACAACTTCTCAATCTTCAGCTCCCATGTAAGGTAATCTTCAAGATAAAGTGAACCATCAAATTTAGAAATTGAAATTTTTGGCTTGCCCCAACCATCCTCGGGGATTTGAGGCACACGCTGAGCACGCCCAATTGGAGCAAAGCCACGTCCATGGACATGAGGAGGAGCACGGCCACAGCCAACCTGGTTTGGATGCTGGACATCCCCGGCATTACTTCCTTCTTCATCTTCATGGGCATCATCGTATGGTTGTTATTGCCTTATGATGCGGACATGAATAGCCCGGATATAACCAAAACTATTACTTCTGGCCATGTTCTTTAGGTGAATTCTAATACTAGTATTTTTTTATCTTATCTTAGTATTAAAGACAGAGATACAACACATCATGTTATTACATGCAGAATTATGGAGTTATACAAACCACGTGTTAAGATGTGAAATAAGACTACTCTACCAATGGAGTTATACAATACACACGCATTATGTGGAGAAACATACTTTGAATAGGAAGATAAGATTGCGTCGAGGACGACTTTAATTCAAGAAGAGGAGGATGATGAGGGCATCCCTACTACTGATACACCTGGTACTCCTACAACAACGTTACATGGACCTCTCACAGGAGCTCATGCACGACTACTCAATTATCAGAATGATGGATCTAACAAGGACGAAAGGGACAAGCATTAGAGCATGGGTGTCCATGGAGAAGGCCACAAGCGAGTGAGGATTGACGATGACGCTGCTAGTGGAGATTTCATGACTTTGAAGCCACCATAATGCTGCAAAGGATGCTTGGACAAATTTTCAAAGATAACTACTTATATTATTCGTCCAAGGCTTTATTTGATGTTGCGTCACCTTATTTGATGGGCCAGACCCATGTATTTTCGAGCTAGATAATATAGGGATTTTCCGGAGGCTGTTTGAGTGGAGGAAGGGCCATCTAGAGATGTTTTTGGGTGGCTGGACGAAAATCCCCTCTATTCCTCCATATAAATCCCCTCCCAGCCTGCCATTAGAACTCGAATTTTGTTTAGACTAAAAGTTAGCCATTGTCGCAACTACACCTAGGCTTGAGTGTCGCAGAGGCCTCTTGTACTTCGCACCTATACTTGATCTCACCTTTTACAATAATGCTTTCATCTATATCAGCAAGATCTTGATTGCAATATTAGTTCTTACTTGTTCTTGATTTCAGGTAGGATTTAAGACCCTCGCTGGTCAGGCTGATCGTGCTTCTGCAAGATCGGTAACCTTCAGGAGATTGGCCTAGCGATTGTATTGGCGTCCATGCTCGCACGTGTAGTCGGATCGTCAAGCCCGAACTCCACAAAATCGACTATCACTATCTTATCGAAAAATCGAACACCTTTACCCTATCAAGTGGTATCAGATTTCAGGTTGCTCGGTGAGATTTACTGTTTTCGTAGATTAGATCTGTTTTTTCCTATAGTCCAGAAAAAGCCTACAAAATAATTTGTCCCAAAAACCAGCTTTAGCCTTTTTGCTTTAATCACTTAGATCTGTTTTGTTGAATTTTTGTTGCATCGTTCGTCAAGTCATTGATTGTAGTGTTAGTATTTTAGAGTTTCGAGTTCTAGTCACATTTTGTCGTATAGTGGAATCTTTCATACTCATCCATCATCTGTTTCGGGTTTCGGCGATGCAATGTATCCGTCGTCGCTAGTCTTTTGTTCATCTTTGCTTCCGCCACCAGTCATTTCTTCTTCGC
Organism: Avena sativa; assembly: GCA_916181665.1. NCBI lineage: Eukaryota > Viridiplantae > Streptophyta > Magnoliopsida > Poales > Poaceae > Avena > Avena sativa. The sequence continues at coordinate 146,170,284 of OV702280.1, forward strand.
CGCCCAAGTAATCAAGTCAGATCGGTGTGGTAATCATACGAGGAAAGGGTGGTTCGTTCTAAAAATCAGTTGTTTATTTTCTTTGGATTGTTTTCCCGGTCATTCAAAAAAAAAGTGAGATAGAATCCCATTTGAAAAGTTTGATCGGATAATAAAAAAAAGTTTGGACGAGTACAGGCCAATTTGATCCTTGTTTTCCGTCAGAAGTAGACGTACTATTTTTGGGTTCGTCTCCCAAGGAAAAACAAGTGTTGTCTGAAAGCTGTAACCGGCAAAGTTAAAAAAAATTACTCCTTCGACCCATATTACTTGACTTAGATTTATCAAAATTTGAATAAACTTATATACTAAATAGTGTTAAGATTTATTTAAATTTAGATAAATTTGAATCAACTAATACGGATTAGAGGAGTAGAAAAAAAGTTCGATCGGTAGTGTACTCGGATCGTGTATGTAGAGAATTCCGATCGGTTGCTTTGGAATTTGATCCAAGTCGTTGGTGAGAAAAGAATGTAAAGAAAAAGAGAGAGAGAAAAGATAAAGAAAGAGGGATAAGAAAAAGGAGAACCGGTCTGATTATATCAGCTTGTTTGGAAGAGTTTTGGTTAGCTGATCTATACTATTAAAAAGATTAGGAACGTTTGTCAGCCTTTAAAATCCGTCTATCCTAAAAAAGACGCTTTTGTCCCTGTGTTTCAATTGAAATTACGATAATTTCCACCGCTAAAAAAAGGGTACGTTGACGACGCGATGGAGCTGTCCCTGCGGACCGACGGGGAGAGGTAGATGAGGAAGGAGTTCTCCACCCGATCCCCTTCCTCCTCTCCTCTGCTTATCTGTTGTGGCGAGAAGGACCTGCCCCCACCAGATCAATGCCGCTGCGCCTCCCTACCTGCATCACCGCCCCTCCCCGCGATACAGGCAACCCCTCCTCGGCCTCCCAACAACAGGAGGAAGCTCTCCCCCGCTCCCCGTCGTACGGGGGCGCGCGGCCAGCGGCTGCGGATGCCGACCAGGGAGGCGAGGACGGCGGAGGCGAAGGAGATTGGCGGCGGCCGGCGCTGGAGAGGCCGGGCGGCAGAGCTTGAGGGCGAGGAAGGCCGGACGAGGTCGACGGCGGCCGGAGAGGAACCGGCGGCGTGCGAAATAGAGACGATGGTTCGACGGCCGGCGGGATCGAGGCCGAGACCTAGGCGACGGCGGGGGGGAGGGGGGGTTCAGAGGGAGGCAGCGTTGGGCGTCCAGGGAGGAGGCGGCGGCGATGGCTCTGCGATGGGAGAGGTTCGCGGGGACACTACTAGGAAATACCCTACTAGTGAGGCACCAAATTCGGATATTAGTGGCCCACTAGTGGTGCGCCACTAGTAAACTTTACTAGTGGCGCACCTGGTGGTGCCTCACTTGTACGATATACTAGTGGCGCATCACCATCATGCCTCACTAGTAATAGATAGTAGTGGCGCACCAACTAGCTGCGCCACTTATACAGGTGGGTCACTAGTAGAAAAAAAATGGTGGGCCACTACTATATTTAGAAAATAAATAAATACATTATACAGGTATTTATACACAGTTATACAATTCAAATACAGTATACATACAGACATAAACTGATAACATATTGGATTTGAGCTAAACAATGATAAGACTAAGACAATTATAATTCATCACATTACTTAGAATTCGAAATGGAGACAAGTGTGAAATTATTACAGGTGCATGTCCGATCAAGTAGCTAGCATGTTCACCTCAATGGAGGTAGTCACCTAAACCACAATCGAATACATTAGAACCGCACTCACATAGGTCTTCATCCGATTCCGGTTCCAATTCCTCACGTGGTTCCTCCACTTAGCTTGCACATATCTACTCTTATAGCCTCTGTGGTTGTTTTCTTAAAACTTCTTCAGTTTCTTCAGACAATTTTCCCACTCGTCATACACTCCTAGAACCTCGTTGATGTACATGACATAATACTTCTTCATCTCAGTATTAGGAAAATGAAAGCAAGCGTTTTGACATGATAATCAAATGATGGGTGCAGATAGATGTAAACCTCATAAAAATACACACTTAACGAAAATAAGGCCAACATAGAAAGCATGCCTCATATTTATACTTAGGTTGGACACATAAATATAACTAGTTGATTCCCCGTGTGTTGCGGCGGGCATTAAAAATGATTTTCAGATATGCAAAACATTAGCATCTCATGAAAGAGGATGTTCGTTGATTGAATTGTAACAGACCATATGAGAAGATCAATTAGAATGCTTTCGAATTAAAACAACCTATGAGAATTAGCATCCAGGTGCTAACAAAGAAAAATCTTCAGCACCCGCATTGTTGTGGGAATTAATAGCAACATATATTAGCATTACTTATGTTGTAACGAATATGGTGTATTTGTATTTATATCACTATCTGCTCAACATAAGTACAATATGAAGATCAAAATAACTCAGCACACTTTAGTAGCCCGTGGAAAAATTTACTTCAAATATGGACAACAACCTTGATATTCTATTTGAATCAGAAGCCAACTCTAAAGTACTATTAAGATAAAAGGGGCTAAAAAATCCTGCAGTACCTGGCTATTAATCTTGGAAGTTTGAATAGAGAATGAATATACAACATTGTACATCATTTGCTAAATTCATTAAAAGAAACATGACGTGGCGTTTCTCCCTAAGTAGAGGCACATACATGTTCAATTGCTACCTCTGCCCCTGCGTCATCCATATATGCTTAGGGAATAGAGTCAACATTGCGTTCTTTAACTCTGCAGATTGTAGACAAATCCATTATAAAAAATACATTAGTAGAGAAAAAATAGAGAAACATGCATTGCCTTTCCTGAGAGAAACAGGTACTGGAGAGAAAAAAAAGGAACCTGCTGATGATGGCATCTATAGGACGTTGCTGACCTATTAGAACACACCAACTTCCGCCAATCGATAGTCATTCCTAGCCCAGTTGAGTCGGAACGTCGCTATCGACATTTTTGAAGAAATGGAATAATGTATTGGCTAAGAAGAAGATAGGACAACATCACGGTAAATAAAACCACAAAACTTTATGATCGTGAGAAGGAAGATAAGAAAAGCTGGCCATAGTCCATGTGTGATACGTGCAGAGTAGTACCTCTGGAATTGATGGTGACCTGGGTATACCTGATATGTACAACTGATAAAGATGCTTGCCTCTTTGAGACTGCGATCATGACTGTAACCAGTTGAGATGGCCATATATACCAAAAAAAAGCTTCGTCAGGATACATCACAATTGAGTAGAAAAACAGAAATGATGAATGCTCAAATATGTTAAACAAATATCAATTCAATTTCTCAACAAACAAGTCAGATTCAGACCATAAAAATCACAGTGAGAACACCTTACTTATCTGCTACTTCTCTATCTCACCTAATTCAGATCAAAGTTGTATTGTTGGCAAAGCCCCTGGCCAAGATTGAACCAAAGTGGGGGGATCTACAGTCGTAACAAAACAGATCATGACAAGTCGGTAGTTTAAAATTGCCTTTATAAATGTGTACAACGACATGTCCATATCTGCTAGGCGTAACCTTTATTTCAGCTATACTGATGGTATACTGATGGTGTACAACGGCAATTTCAGATATACTGATGGTGAACGCGGCCATCTTTTCCAACAGCCGACGGAGGGGAGGGGAAAGGGGGAGTGGAGGAAGGGCTCACCTCCGAGGCAGAAGAGGGCGGAGGACGACGCGGTCGCGGACGGCGGCTGCACGGGCGGCTCCTCCGGCGGGCTCCTCCACGGGCGGCACCTCCACGAGCTCCTCCACGGGTGGCTCTGGCTCCACAGGCGGCTCCGGATCCACGGCGTGTCGACGACGGCGGAGCGAGGCATGCGAAGCCAAGAGCGGCGTGGTTCTCTTCAGGTGCGGTTGGATCAATCTAAGAAAGAAGAAAGGGGCGGGGGACCGTGTCGCTGTGAGATTGGGGAGAGGGGAATGGGGAGGGGGAGGGGAGCGGCGCTCACCTCAACAGGGGGATCGAAGAAAAGAATAGGGAGAGGGGGAGGGGAGCGGCGCTCCTCCGGCGGGCTCCTCCATAGCGACGGACAGCGGCTGGCGGCGGGCTCCTCCATAGAGACGGACAGCTTCTGGCTGATTCGAGCAGTGGACAGTTATGACCAGTTAGCGGATCGAAAAAAAATTGGCGAATAGATTATAAGTGGCGCACCGAAGGTAGACGTGCGCCACACATATTAAGGGGCGTCGTTAAGATAAAAAGGCTGCGCCGTTTATTTATGGGGAGTGCTACGTGTCTCCCGGATCAAAATTTCTGATCCCAGATCCTCCCGCTGACACGTGTCCTTTTGAACCCGTTTTTACTATATAATGCCCAGTTTTGCTACATGTAGTAAAAAACGGTTCGCGTAAAAACAGAACAAAAAAGACAACGCTCGCCGGAGACCTTACCGAAGAACTCGCCGGAGACTTTGTAGCATTTTTTTAAAGTAATGTAGCAAAACCGACTTCGCCAAAAAATATCACCAGAGACTCGCTGAAAAAACCTCGTCGGAGACCTCGTAGCAAAAAAATTGTGATATTGTAGAAACATCACAAAACGGTGGTAGCAAACAGAATGTGCTAATGTAGCAAAAAAAAAGATTTCGGAGACCTTGTAGCAAAAAAATTGCTACCAAGCAAAAAGACTTTCCTAGAGACTATCGTCGTCGGTCATCTTGTAGCAAAAGTTTTATAATATTGTAGCAAAAGCACACAACGGTTGGAGCAAAAATAATATATGTATGTAGCAAATCCCGCGGCCACTGCAAAAAAAATCTCCAACACAAAAATCCGCCGCTCCGTCGGTAGCAAATCCGTCGGCCGTCGGTAGCAACGACGATGGTCGTCGGTAGCTAAAACACCGGCCGTCTATAGCAAAATCTCCTGGTGTAGGTAGTAGCATGCAAGGGGCACGCGAACCACTGTTCCTCGACGGAGATCGGAGCAGCGGGGCCACGCCCTGCCGGATTTGAGCCCGTGCAAGGGAGCAGGCTCGCCATCTCGCTGCTCCCGGTGCTCCACGTGTAGGGCGGAGAGCTCTGGCTAGGCAAGATGGAAAGGCCACGAGCTCCGGTGGCGCGGCGAGCTCCGACGGCATGTGTGTGGCGAGCTCCGGCGGCGCGGTAGTGCGAGGCAAGGAGCGGGCGTGGCGAGCTCCAGTGGCGTGCGTGTGGCGACCTGCGGATCGCGGCGAGCACCGGCGGTGGTAGCGACTAAGCGCGCGGCGAGCTCCAGCGGCGGAAGAGACAACCAGCTGCGATACATTTATGGCCAGACGAAGGTTCAATTTATTTACAGAAGCTATCTGGAAGAGATAAGGGAGAGAGAAAGTACTGGGTCCCACCCACGTTGCACGCGGTCAAACGAAGAGGCAGCACCCGGGGGATCGTGAGGCGTTATCCCCCGGAGGAGTTGTATCGTTTTCCTTTATTTATTCAGTTTCTACACATAGTCTAGTGGTTGTTTGTCGGTTCCTGTAACTTGGCGACCTAGGTTCAAAACCCTGTAACTAATTTTTTTTAAAGTATATTTTAAATATATAGATATTATCCAAATATAATATAAACTAGGATTCTAAAACATAGTTTTAATATTTTAGAAAGTATATTTTTAAATGTATACATCCATCCATAATATTTTAGGATCGGAGGTAGTACAAATTAACCCGTAACTAGTTTTAACATAGTTTTAACCCCGTAACTAGTTTTAATATTGTTAGAACCCATAAAAGAAAAATTATAAAATAAGAACAAGTTGATTAATAATATCATCCATCCATCCATATATAGTACAAATTTTGCATGTCCATTACAAGATAAGAATAAGTTGATTAATAATTTCATCCATCCATCCATCCATATATAGTATAAATTTTGCATGTCCACACATATGACACGTAGTGATTCAGAGCGTATTAGCGTTTTACAATCTTATTGCCCTTCTTTGTCGCGGTTGAGTAATTTAGCCATGGGACGTAGTCATCTTCTCTTAAACGGGAGACCTCTTTTAGGTAGGGTTGTGGTGTATTTTGCTTGATCAGCGTAGTCATCTTCCATCTTTGGGTCGCCGTACTGGTCAAAGTCTTCCTCGTTGGAGACTCCATCCATTCCGATAATGTTTCTTTTGTTCTCCCCATGACGACACGGCTAGGCTTTGCCGGATCGGTGATGAAGAAGCATTGGTCTAGTTTGCTAGCCAATACCCATGGCTCATTCTTCGCGGTGACGTTCGCGCCAGCAGAGGCTTCGGGCATAACCATGGTGGTGAAATACCTTCCTTCTTTCTCGACACTCTTGGCCCATCTGACACGGAACATTGGCACCTTCTCTCCACAAAAGTCGATCTCCCAGATCTCCTCGATTCTTCCATAGAATCTTTCCTTGACGTCATCGGTGTAGAATATCCCCGTTACCGCAGAGTTCTGGTACTCGCAGTTCATGTCCTTTTTCTCAGTGTAGAACGTGTAGCCATTAATATCATATGCCTGATAGGTCACTAGGTTGCGCTCGGCGCCCTATGACAAGGCGAATACCAGCTTTTCTTCCGCGGAAGCATTACGTTGCGAGGGATTAGCCAGAAGCTTGGTCTTGAACCAACGCATGAAATCAGAGTTGTGCTCTCTGATTATTTCTTCTCTCGTCCTTGGTTGTCCCCGGTCATTGTACTTCTTCGCAATAAAACTTTTGTTCTCTATAATCCAAGGATCGACCACTTCTATGTGTTGTAATGCGACTAAGCATGCTCTTTCAAAGTCGGCGAGTCGCAAGTCGAAGTTGGCATGCATTTCGCGCCGACCCTCGCGGTGACCCCATCCAGCGAGCCTGCCAAGGTGCCTGTTGAAGGGTAGACCAATAGGGTTCTCAGTGTGTAGATAATTCGTGCAGAAGGACGTGCATTCTTCGGTCAGAAAGCCCTTTGCTATGCTTGCATCCGGACGTGACCTATTGCGAACGTATCCTTTGATGTATCCATTCATCCTTTCGAGCGGCATCATGCTGCGTAGAAACGGAGGCCCGAGTTGGACGATGTCTTCCACGACATGGACCAGCAAATGCACCATTATGTCAAAGAATGCGGGCGGAAAGTACATCTCAAGCTCGCATAGTATCACTACGATCTCCTCTTGTAGCCGCTTCAGTTGCGTCGCGCCGATCGACTTTCGAGAGATGACATCGAAAAAGTTGCAGAGGCCAAACAGAGTTTCATGAACGTGCTCGTCCATTATCCCTCGGATCGCAACCAGAAGTATCTGCGTCATCAACACGGCACAGTCGTGAGACTTCATCCCGCTAAAACACTGCGACAGCGTCCCACGTATTGGCTCCGACTTCCCATAATGTGGCTAGCTCCTCTTTCAATAGCCGGAGATATAGATTGATGTCTGTTCCTAGTTGTTTTGGCCCTTGAACTAGCATACTCATGTGCATGTACTTCTTCTTCATGCACAACTAGGGGGAAGGTTGTAGATCCATACAAACACAGGCCAGGTGCTATGCGTGCTGCTCTGACTGCCAAACGGATTGAGTCCATCAGTGCTTGCACCCAACCTGAGGTTCCTTGGATCATTCCCAAATAGTGGGTATTCGAGGTCCAATGCATTCCACTGGCTAGCATCTGAAAGGTGCCTCAGACTCACCTCCTTTTCCGGATCATCATCATCATCTTCTGGCTTCTTTCTTTCTGCATGCCAGCGCATGAGCTTTGCTTCCTTAAGGTCCGTGAAATATCGCTGCAGACGAGGAGTGATCGGGAAGTACCATACCACTTTTCGAGGAGCCTTCTTCCCTCTCTTGTATCGAGGAGTGTTGCACACCGGACATGTGGTTCTCTTCGCATCCTCATCCCGATAAATGATGCAATCATTTATGCAGACGTGGTATTTAACATGCGGTAGATCGAGAGGGCACATGACTTTCTTGGCCTCCTCGATACTGGTTGGACACGTGTTCCCCTCGGGAAGACGATTGTGCCAGAAATCCATGCTATCGTCGAAGCTTACGTCAGTCCAATTGTGTTTTGCCTTCATTTCCAGAGCCCTGAGTGTTACATTCAAGCGGGTATCACCGTGCCTACATCCTTCATACAATGGAGTAACCGAGTCTATCTCTAGTTGTGCCAGCTTGGCTTTCTCTCTAGCGATAGCTCTAGCATTACTTGTCTCCTTGAGAAGCAGTGCTTGAACATGAGGGTCCCGCACCCATCCCGACTCAGGTGTTTCTCCAGCATCTTGATCTCCATGATCATGTTCGACATCATCTGCTCCGGCATCTTGATCTTCATGGTCATGTGCAACATCATCTGCTCCGACATCTTGATCTTCATGATCATGTTCGCCATCGCCGTTGTTGTCTTGATGCCCTTCCTCATTTCCTACCGCCCCATTGACGTCCTCAAAATCTTCATCACCTATCCATCGAGTGTAGCCATCCATGAAACCACGACGAAGCAGGTGCGACTCTAATATCCCAGAATCATGCTTGACAACATACATCAGCTTGCAGCTTCGGCATGGACATCTTATCTCCGTCATGTTATTTTGTACCATGTCGGCCATTGCACAACCCATCCACCTAGCCACGATCTTTTCACTCATCATGCGGACCATGATCGCCTACGTGGTATAGAGAGCAAGAGAATTAGAACCACTCCAATGCATGGACCTTGCTAGAAAATTTCGGCATGACCTTTCCTAAATATAGGATATCCGCAGAGTGCCAGAAATTTGCCGAAACGGAAATGAATCTACATTTCGGCAAAACATTGGAAACTCATTTTCACTTCACCAAAAACGGATCAAATACACAAAACAATTTCATATATTTAGTAGGTTTCATCATCTCACGCTCACAACACGCCCCCTTCGCACAACAACACCTTCACACACATATACTCCAACCATTACTAGGAGTGTAGGGAGAACCTTCACTTACATATACTTAAAATCAAAATAGGTATAACAAGAAAGAGTATGTACGAAACCATGCAACAAATAAGCTAAAACTAGGAGTTAGAGTAGATCTAGGAGTAGGAAAAGAGGTTTCACTTACATATGTATGAACCAAAGTGAGTTGCACAAGCTATAATGGTGAAAAATGGAAGAAATGAGGTGGGAAAGAAGAGAACCACGACCAGATCTACTTTGGAGGGGGAAGGAGAAAGAGGAGGAGGAAATGAGGTAGGTGGCTTCATCCATGTGCTTAAAAGTGCTGATAGGTTAGTAGTGAGGCATCACATGGGGGTGCCTCACTAGAATAGAATACTAGTGAGGCACCAGTCAGTGGTGCCTCACTACAAAACTACCACCTACCACGAGCCATCGCCCCCACCTATGAGTGGCGCACCCCGTAAGGGTGCCTCACTAGTATGTCTAATACTAGTGAGGCACCCTTACGAGATGCGCCACTTATAAGTGGGGATGTCCAATACAGGTCATCTATCATATATAAGTGATGCAACAGGTTACGTGTGGGCCACTAGTATTCGAATACTAATGGGGCACCGTTAAGGGGTGCATCACTAGTATATATAAGTGGCCCATCGTTTTAGCTATGGGCCACTGGTAGTAAGTTTACCTATAAGCATTTTCCTAGTAGTGGGAGGCGATAGGGATCGCGGGATCGAGGGGATCCCGTGTGTTGCGTGTGTGCGTGGAGTGCGTGTCTTCGTGTGTGGTGGTGTGGGTTGACCGGGGTGGGTGCGTGCGTCCAGGTGCATGCGTGCGTTGTGTTCCCTTGTTCCGGTTTGGTGTCCTCTTTCTTGAGAATGTCTATCCGGTTTCACAAAAACTTGCGTATAGTCGTATGACGCTGACATGGCAAGACCCATTCACAATTCACAATGGAACTAGAGTTTAGATTGACGAGAAATTGAGAATTATGAACACTCTTAAGTTAACATTTAAAGTATCATGTCATTAAAATAAAAATATTGGAGTGATTTCAGTGTCATAAGAGAATAGTTTATGCTTCTTAAGAGAATTGGCACAATGTTATGGATTAGCCATTTGGATAAAAATTAGTGCATAGAAACTTGCTTCCTCGCGTTTACTTGTAGCACAGGTTTTGTCTAATAATGTGCAACTAGAGGCAATGAAAATAGATCATTAGAGTTTGAAAAAGTTTACACCTGAGGCGAACCAGCACAATGTCAAATGAGTTGACCAAGTACGTTCCCGGTACTATATGATTCTTAGATTGCCTAGAAAAAATCATGAAATTAATTGGACGAGATGAAATAAAAACTAAAAGCATGCGTACAAAACCTCCTATCGACTACATGACAAAATAATACATTTGGGAAAAATGGATTGACAAACTAAAAGAAAGATTAAATTAATAAGTTCAAGAGTGCTAATTTAGATAACAGTTGTTTCGATGCGTGGAGACGAGCTCCACTTAGGTCTAGGGGAATATGTTATCCCATTGGATTGAAGGGAGATGGATGGGTTAGAACTCACTCTTTGTGCTTTCATGACCTAGAAGATACATATTTTCCTATCCTGTCGCAACTATATGATCTGAATCCAAAATGGGTTTGTAAAATATGCCGATCTATTTATTATTTGTTCTATCTTTTTGTTCCATAGCAACGCAATCTTGATAAAATAAATTAGCAGTTGGACCATCGATTATAGCCTCCTGTGTCTGATCGGTCTGCCCTGTGTTGAAGAAACTCATGTCCATGTTATCATCCTTAACAAATTGTTGAATGCGTTGCTTCGTCAATATTCCGGTCTGCTAACAACCTTTCACTTGTTTATCTATTGCTTGTCGGTTTCTTCTTTTGCGCCTCAATTTCCAATCCGACCGCTGCTCTTGCCTGGCATTGTGTGACAATCCGGTGCCACGATCATCTAGATCGCGTCTTGTGCAGTTCACTGCCTTTTCTATCTGTCAGTTGTTGGTGCGTCGCTGCAACCATATGTGGCTCGCGTCTCTAGTATAGTGTTTGAGGGCATTTTCAACTTTACATTAACTAATGTGATTATAGCATATTTCTTCGTATATATTAAGCCTACCTACAGCTTCACATATTTTTACACCGTGCAATAGGTGTTCTCCTGATAATCGCTTTGTCCAATCCTCAGAGTTACTTGATATTGCTGGTTGTCGATCGCCGCCTATTGTATGGTAAGAACTTGTAAGAATAGAGTATTTGCAATCTTCTGAGCGATTTTCCATCATATCCTAGTAGTTGATAGGAACATATACGTGTTATTTGTCTCTTGTTTCTACTAGTTATGGCAGGTTCTCAAGTTAGAAGTTCTTGTGCTTCGTCTATAGTTGGAGATGTGCCTCCACCTAGCAAACCACGACGTCCACTACCAGAGGTAAAAGTATATGATATGGGTGGCCCGATCTTCTCAGCAAGCACTTGTCGATGATGATGGTGGGTGGATGATAACTAGCCTGTAGCTATGAACTCTCCCGCTCGAACCCTGATGCCAATGCAACAACTCTCGAACCCTGTGGAATATTCATAACACCATGCTCTTGCGCACGCAGCCGTCGACCATGAACGGTAGTTTGCAATCTACTAATTCCTAGTGGAACAACAGATCACACGCAATTGTAGTTGGTAGAAATCAATCACAAGTAATTCCAGAGGTTCTAGATAGAAACAACTCCAAAATATTTTAACGTGGTCTGACTAGCTAGATGTGGCGCCCCATCTATTTAAGAGCTAAGGGGGCGGCTAGGCTAAGAGTCCAAGACACAAACGACTACAACTAAGATACATTCTGACCCATGTGGGACAACCTTTAGGCACGCAGGCCTGCTCCTTGCCGCGGCAGACTAATAGGCCTGAAACGTGCCGCTGCAGGACTCCGTCGTGGCAGAGTTTCAGCCACTTTCTGTGCCACGGTAGCCTGTCGTGGCAGGATTTGCATTGTTTCTCTGCCGCAATAGAAACTCTGCCAAGTGTTGATCTCCTCCTTTGTAGCTCCTTGCGCTTCCTCCCTCTCCTCCCTCGCGTTTGCTTCATTGATCAACATGCCATGCTCCATGTGCCTCAGCTCCTCGCTCTATGCTATGCATTCTTCTCCCATGTACCTGATCATACAATAATTCAAAGACATAGGTAGTATAAAATTCTCATTAATTAAAACATCAAGCTCATTAAGAAACAAATTCACCTGTTGCTCTAGTAGCTTAGCACGAGCTCTTGTAATTGGTCCAATTCTGATCTCATTGGACTGATCCTTGTTAGCAGCAGCTGGAACATCTTCAGTAGTAACTGAGGCAGGTGTAAGTATAGGGATGTCCTCATCATCTCACCCCCCTTCAAAAGGCGTCAACCTCGACGCTCCAAGGTATTCTCCATCATATGGTGATAAGTCAGCAACGTTGAAACTGTTCCTAGCTCCACCAAATTTAGCAATAGGTATATCAATTGAGTAGGCATTATCATTAATCTTGGTTGACACCTTGTAAGGACCAGAACCACGTGGCTTCAACTTGGATTGGTGCAGCAATGGAAATATCTCCTTGCGCAGATGTACCCAGACCATATCACCAGGCTTGAACAACACTTCCTTCCTAGCTTGATTCCTTGAAGAAGCAATGTTCTTGCCTTTCTTCTCAATAGCCTCTCGAGTCTTCTCATGAATCTTCTTCACATATTCAGCACGTCTTGATGCCTCCATATCAACTCTCTCATGTAACGATAGAGGCAACAAATCCAGTGGCGTCAATGGCTTGAAACCATACACCACCTCAAAAGGACAAAGTTGAGTAGTTGAATGCACTGCCCTATTGTAAGCAAACTTAACATGTGGCAAAAACTCTTCCCACTCCCGCAGATTCTTATTTATCATAGTCCTCAATAGTTGTCACAATCACCACCTCTATCTGACCATCTGTCTAGGGATGACAAGTAGTACTGAATAGTAGCTTAGGTCTTCCAAAAGTAGCTCATAAACTTCACATCACGTTCAAAAACAATCATCCTTGGTACTCCATGTAATCTCACGATGTCCCTAAAAAACAGGTTAGCACCTTCGGATCCGAATACGACGTTCTTACCCACGACCATTGCTTTTCCGGCATTGTCCACCTCTAGCGGAGCTGTTCCGGCACATGGGTTCTCTAGAGTTTCCTCTATCACGTTCCCGATGGCCACCAGTACCTGGAGGGAAGTGATGGCTTGGTCAACGCGCTCCTCATGCTCGAAATCCTCCTCGATCTCCCTCATGGCAGTCTCGAGTTCCTCCGAGTTGGCTGACGCACTTTCGTAGTACATATCGTTGATGTCGGCATAGCGAGCATCTAGGACCAAATCAGAAAGTTTATAGGTGTCTTCATTGGTGGAGGCCTAGTCGGAGGCAACATGGCCGATGAACTTGGATCCTTCGGGAATGGTGGCTTTGGCGGCGTGATCTTCATCCTCAATAGTAGAGGGAATTGTTAATAGTCTCAATCACCTTGCTAAGAATGAGTAGACCAGTGGCCTACTTTCCTCCTTAGTGAGTGCAAAAATAGTGTACCATGTTCGAGCCCTTCGAAGAAGTGGCACACTTCATCATCATTGCGGATTCCCTCAATGGAGGCACTCAACCTTAACCATCTGGAGAGGTACTCACGTGGGTATTCACCCGACCTATAAACGTAGCACGATAGATTGAAGATGCTCATAGTGCTGACAAAGTGCAACCTATGCTTCTCTAACACTTGGGCAAGCCAAGCGGATCTGTTGTGGTCTCCCACCATTATATCCTGCACAGGGGCGATTTGGGTGGGCCTTGTTTTGTGTAGATCTAAGCGGGCGAACTCCGACGAGATATCCGAGCTCAATCCTTCCACGAACATGTCCTGCCCAGAGGTGGTCCGTGCGGGCCTTGACGTATGCCTAACTTCCTAGGATCTAGATCCCGAGCCGGTATCGCTGATGAAGATGTGGATGTCCCTGATTGGAACAATGGAGCAGCAGGTGGGTTTCGACTTTGCCGGGATATAGAAATTGTCCGAAGGGACGATCAGAATGTTGCTGGCGAAGAGGAAACACCCAATAGCTACAGTGTCTCCAATTCCTGCAAAGAGATTGGGCCTCGACCATTGTATAGATTGAAGCGCCTCTTGCCCCATGGTGGGCACCAACTATCGTGGTATTGCCGACGAGTACGCCATGGAGGGGTCCTCATAGAGCGTGTTTAGAGAGGTGGGGGAAGGTGGTGAGTTGACTGGTACGAGGTAACACAGCTTACCCAGGTTCAAATCCCACGATAGTGGCGGAATCCTACTCCTGCTATAAATCACTATAATGGCAATACGCCAAGTTACAGGGATTGGTTCGTTGTGCGAGGTGTTGTAGGTTGTATGAATCGTGCCCTAAAGGCTCATGCAGGTCCGGCTTATAAAGGCACCATAACCTAGGGTTACAGGGAGTAGTCAATACCGGATAGGTTACAGAGTCCTACACTAATACTAACTAGTCTTCGTGTCTTGCACTTCAAGGCTCTGGATTCGTCTATGGCGGTCATATATCCTTCCTTATTCCGGCATGGGCCTTCCTTCTTGATCCGTCTAACTGGGTTGTCCAGCAGGCCATAGACCATGCTACCGACTATGGTCCACCTGGGTTAGCCAGATTAGAGACATGCTATGGTGATACCCATTGAGCATATTCCCAACACCATCTCCCCAAGAACAAAGGGAACTACTCACACATGGAAGCAAACAACAACATCATCATATTCATATTGATGTATCAAAAGTGCAAAGGTAAATCAAGTGCAAACAACAATTGTAATGGAATTACAACAAGATCTAATGGATGAGAGAGGGGAATGGTAATGGTGATGGAGATGCAGTGGTTGATGATGGTGGGGATGATGTGATGTTCTCTGATGATCCATGAAGTAGCAAGGATTTGACCTTCTCCTAGTTACTCCTCCAGATCCCTCTCTGGTGTGGTGTTTCGAGGCTGGAAGTTTCTATGAATGTCAGATCTCATATCCCTCTTCGCGTGGTGAGAGTATTTGATGAGGCAGACCTCCTGGAAGGTGGTAAGGGCAAGATCCGCCCATACCGATGGTCATTAAACTTTCAGTACCCTTCCTTGGCATCCTCTCTTCTCCTAGGTGCATGGAATAATCATTTAAATGACATTTATCGCTTATAAGTATCATATTATCGCATTACATGTGTTGGGGATATGCTATATGGGTATCCTCATAGCATGTCTCCTATCCGAATAACCCGGGTGGCCCACAGTTGGTAGCATGGCTCATGGCCTGCTGGGCGGCCCAGTTAGATGGATCCAGAAGGGAGGCCCATGCCGGATAAAGGAAGGCTACGGTGGAGTCACCGACGTACCCGGAGCCTTGGAGTACAAGACACGCAAGACTAGTAATAGACGGTCTGAACCCAAGCTTGCAATATTTGTGGAGACAAGGATCACACTTCCAAAGAGCATGAAGGTCAATGCCCTAATTGTGAATAGAAACATAAGATCAGAAACACACCCCCGCACGATTTCCGAGGCATGAGGCTCCTCTGAGGTGACCGTTGGTCGGCCTCCGGCTCTCGCCGGCGTCTTGCCGGCATAGGCTCTGCATGGATTCCTCTGGAGGTTGCTGGAAGGTCACCTACTCTGGTGTGACCACGGGTGGTAAGTTTCTGGAAGGTTCTCTCGTTGTCTCGGCTGATTCTTGGCTGGTTCTTCTCAATGCCAAAGGCTCTCCTCTTGAGGGATGATGTTTGGAAAATGGGGAGAAGATCTCTGTTGGATCTGTTTTGAGGTTCCCCTCTCATCTCTCTCGTGTTAATGATTCTTTGGATCCTTCATCTGGATTTCTTGGTAGATCTCCTACCATCACTGGATCAGATGAAGACACTAGTCTTAAATGGCATGCCCTTTGCTCCTCTTTGCCGACTAAAGATCTGGAGCCTTCTAAAGGTTTTCTCATGCTTTTTCCTAGTTCTAAAAGGCTTGTTCTTCTCAACCAAAAGGGAGAGGGACCCTGACCAAAAGGGTAGGATTATTGCTAAAATCCGTGTTACTGACTTGGTTGACATCCCCAAGAGTGTACGGTTTACCATAGGTGACCTGGTGGAGACTGAGTCATGGACTTTTTCTGTTGAAGTTCTTCAGAGTCACTTGCTTGGTGGGGGCCCACCTGAGGAGGACCCACTGCCAGATGACAATGTGGACCCACACCCTGTTCCTGCACATGGTCCAGTCTTTGGGCCTCAGGTGCCACCTCCCCCCTGCTCCTGGGGGTGATTGGGGTCAGTGGATGGCTCCTGTGCAGGACCCTGCTCCTGCTGGTGGGAATGCTGAAGGTTGGGGCCCCTGGGAGGCTGCTGCTGCCCCTGTTCAAGGCCCTGTCATTGCTCCTGGAGAAGACATGCCTATTGACAATCAGCATCTGCCACCTCAGGATGTGAACAGTGGAGTTACAGGTGCTATCATTGTTCAAGACTGGGAGTCTGATGATGATGAATTTGTTAATGAGCCTGAGGCTGTGGAGGAGCCTGGTGTAGCAGTTGCACCTCAAGGGGTTGGCATTGGGGAAGGCCTGCAAAATATTTTTCAAAACTATCTGGCTGATTAGGAGGAGGCCAATTCTAATGCTGAGGAGGGGACAGGAAGTCCTATGGATTCAAGTACTGTGGCCCCTGAGAATGATGATTGGATGCTGGAGGATCAGCACCTTCTTTCCCCAAATGAGGCTCACCTTCAGGTTGGGATGGTGAGAACATTTATATCCATTCCTGATGTGCATGTTGCCAAGCAGGGATTTTCCCAACAAGGCTTGGAGCTCTGGGAGAATTATTTTGCTCCCCATATTCCGAAGGAATCCTCTTCAAAGGGTTCTCTTAAATGTGATATTCCTGTAAGTTGGTTTAACTTCATTACTCTCATGCTTGCTACTCCTGAGAAGTTTAATTGGGTCAAGGGATTTCTTACTTCTCCTTTATGGGAAATTATTAAAGAACCTATTGCTGAGGAAAGTTCAATTTCTTTCATCATTCCTAATTAGAACTTTTCCCAGATGGCCCCTTCTTGCCTGGGTATTGAAGTCAATAAATCTTCATGCTCTCCCTCTACCCCTGCTAGAAAGAGAAAGGGCAAGGAACCTCTTGTGGAATCTGAGGTGAGAAGAAGTCCTAGAATTGTTGAACTAAATGGGGGTTTTAAAAGTCACTTAAATTGTCAAATTGTTGATTGCCTGGTTTGTAATGCTGCTCCTCCTTGCCTGAATTCCAAAGTGGTTAAAAATCTTGCTGCTTCATTCTGCAAGGTAAAAGATGGGGACCTGGAGAAGAGGTTACTCAAGAAAGGGAAGGCCAATGATGTGGCTGTTAAGGCTCCTACAAAAGGCAGCATTAAAGGAGGACCCTCTTCCAGCTTGGGCATTGGTGGCAAGAGGAAGCCTGGGGCTGCTGGTACCTGTGGACAGCAAGCCAAGAAGAAGACCTCTTCTTAAGTGTGTTAATGTATCAAACTAAATCTTTTGCTGGAGTCTTGTTGACTCCTTGTTATGGGTTCTGTGATTGTGATATTGCAATGTGGATGGTACTTGTTGTGGATCATCTCTGTGGTACCCTAAATTGGTTGAGCTTTTGTCTCTATATTTACTGTTTCCTCTTCTGGGTGATTACATTATTTATATCACCCCACATCTATACTTGCTCCTGGTTTCTTAATGAATAACAAAAGAACTTGGAAGATCTTGAATTGGAATATCAGGGGAATCAATTCTGAAAAAAAATGGATTGCTCTCAGAAGCAAAATTGAGGAGTCTGGCTGTGACATTATCTGTCTCCAAGAAACTAAGCGAGAGGATTTTGATAGCTCCTACATTAAAAAATTCTGCCCCTCCAAATTTACCAACTTTGAATTTCTTCCCTCCAGAGGTGCATCTGGAGGTTTGATCACCATTTGGAATGGCTCCCTGTTTTCTGGACAACTTTCTTTCCTCAATGAGTTTTCTATCTCCATTACCTTGACATCTCTCTTGTCCAATAAATCCTGGATCCTCTCCAACATTTATGGGCCATGTTTACCTGGAAAAAAGTCTAAATTTTTAGACTGGTTTGGCAGCATTGATATGCCTGATGATGTGGATTGGCTTATTGTGGGAGATTTTAACTTCTGTAGACAGCCTTCAGATAGAAATAAATTGGGTGGAGATGTGAATGGTATGCTTCTCTTTAATGAAGCCATTAATAATTTGGGTCTCATTGAATTACCACTTAAGGGTAGAAAGTTCACTTGGAGTAACATGCAGAAGGATCCCCTCTTGGAAAGATTGGATTGGTTTTTTACTTCTGCTGCCTGGACTCAGAGTTTTCCCTCAACTTTTGTTGCTCCTCTTTCAAAGCCCACTTCTGATCACCTTCCCTGTGTCATTGCCATTGGCACAATGATCCCAAAAGCTCAGGTGTTCAGATTTGAAAACCATTGGTTACATCATAAGGAGTTTAAAGATATTGTTCAAAATGCCTGGAACATTCCTGTGGGTTTTATGGATTCTGCAAAAAAAATGCTAAATTCAAAAATGTGAGAAGAGGGCTGAAGCTTTGGGCCAAACAGCTACCTTGCCTAAAGGCACAAATCTGTAATGTTAATGCCACCATTGAATTGCTTGATATCATGGAGGAAATGAGAACTCTTACTGTTCATGAGTGGAATCTTAGGGATATCCTGAAAGATCTTATTATTTCTCTTTTACAAAACCAGAGTACTTATTGGAAACAGAGAGGAAAAATTAAATGGGTTAAGCTGGGGGATGAGAACACCAAATTCTTTCACTCCAGAGCTACCATAAGTTTTAGACATAATTACATTTCCATGCTCAAGGATGATTCTGATCTTGAGGTCTATGATCATGATGGAAAAGCAAATCTTCTTTGGAATTCCTTTAAAAATAGAATGGGCTCTTCTGATAAGCCTGAAATGCATTTCAATCTTAATGACTTGGCTGGTGACTGCTTAAGCCAGGAGGAAAGGGGTGCTTTGGAAAAGCCTTTCTCTGATGAGGAGATTGATGAAGTCATCACAAATCTACCTAATGATAAGTCCCCTGGCCCTGATGGTTTTAATAATGAATTCATGAAGCTTTGCTGGCCTATTATCAAGGATGATGTGAAGCATTTACTTGTGGAGTTCTATGAAGGGAATGCCTCTTTGGAAAGCATTAATTCTTCTTTTATCACCCTCATTCCAAAAATTGCTGCTCCTTTGACTCCTGCTGATTTTAGGCCTATTTCTTTGCTAAATAGTGTCCTTAAGATTATCACCAAGATTCTGGCTAATAGACTGCAAAAAGTCATTCTTAAACTTGTTCACAAGAATCAATATGGTTTCCTCAAGCAAAGATCTATCCAAGACTGTTTAGGTTGGGCATTTGAATTTCTTGATCAATGCCACAAGTCAAAGGAGGAAATTTTAATTCTTAAGTTGGATTTTGAGAAGGCTTTTGACAGAATTGAGCATTCTGCAATCATCAATATCCTTAAAGCCAAAGGTTTTGGAGTTAAATGGATTTCTTGGATTCAGATGATCTTTGGGTCTGCTTCTTCCTCTGTGCTTTTAAATGGTGTGCCTGGGAAATTTTTTTACTGTAGAAGGGGTGTCAGGCAAGGAGATCCTCTTTCTCCTTTATTGTTTGTTCTGGCTGCTGATCTCCTTCAAAGTATCCTCAATAAGGCAATGAACCTGGGTCTTCTTTCTTTGCCCACTGAGAATGTATTCTGTCCTGACTTCCCTGTGGTTCAGTATGCAGATGACACTTTAGTAATCCTTAAGGCTGATTCTGAGCAACTCTTGTGTCTTAAGGCAATCCTACATACTTTTGCTCTCTCCACTGGACTCAAAGTCAATTATTCCAAGTCCAGCATGATGCCAATTAATATGGATTCTAAGAGGCTTGGGCATTTTGCTAATACCTTTTCTTGCCTCACTGGTTCCTTGCCTTTTACCTATCTTGGTTTGCCCCTGAGCTTGAACAAACCTGTTGTGGAACATTTCTTGCCTATTGTTCAGAGAATTGAAAGAAGGTCGTGTGGAATAGACGACTTTCTGAATTATGGAGGGAAATTGCAGTTAGTTAAATCTGTGTTATCTTCCCTTCCCATATATTAGATGAGTTGTTTTGATCTCCCTGTCACTATCAAGGAGCAGTTGATTAAATATATGAGGCAATGCTTGTGGAGAAAGAAAACTTCTGATGTTCAAGCTAGAGGTACTGCTCTTGTAGCATGGAAGAAAGTTTGTAGACCCAAAAACCAGGGAGGATTGGGAGTTCTCGATCTTAATGTTCAAAATTCTGCTCTTCTTTTGAAGAATTTGGATAAGTTTTATAATCATAAGGATATTCCTTGGGTTCACTTGGTATGAAATACTTACTATTGTAATGATAAGCTACCTGGAAGAAGTCTTGAGGGATCCTTTTGGTGGAAAGCTCATCTAAAACTGATTGACGTTTTTAAAGGACTTGCAAAGTGCTTGGTTGGAAATGGGAAATCCACACTATTCTGGACTGATATGTGGAATGATAGCTGCCTTCAGCATAAGCTTCCTCACCTCCTTTCATATGCAAAAAAGCCTCACATCTCTGTCAGTGAGTTCCTGCATACTGCAAATACTCATGATCTCTTTTATCTTCCTTTGTCCCAACAAGCTTATCAGGAATATCAAAGTCTTGAACAAATTCTCAATTCTGGCAGGGATGGGGAATCTGATTGTTGGTCTTACATTTGGGGCAGTAATTTTTCGGTAAAAAAGGCTTACTGCTCTTTAGCCGGTTACCAACCGGTTCAGCCACATTTCTCTTGGGTTTGGAAATCTTCTTGTCAACAAAAGCACAAATTCTTCTTCTGGCTCTTACTGCTTGATAGACTCAACACAAGAAATCTTCTGAAAAGGAAATGTTTTTCTCTGGCATCTTATGACTGTGTCTTCCAGGGATGCAATAGTGAAGAAACCAGTTTACATTTGTTTTGGGAATGCCCCTTTGCAAGAGCCTGCTGGGATGAAATTTCACAGGTCAATATGGCTGATCAAAGCATCTTTGAAGTTTTAGCCAGTATTAAAAAAGACCACAAGGTCCCTTTTGCAATGGAAATTCTGATACTTGGAACTTGGGGCATCTGGATTTGCAGAAATAATGAAATTTTCAACAATCAGCATGCGTCGATGGAGACCTGGAAGGCTATTGTAGCCCAGGAATTAAGATGGGTCCTTTATAGAATTAAGAAGAAGTATTATCAGGGCCTTAAGGTTTGGATTGAAACCAATTTAGACAGGAGATAGCTGATTAGAATGTTATCCCTCTTCTTTGAGGTGGAATATGTTTGTAAATATTCTTTTGTAACTCTCTATATTATATAAAAATTGCAGTGGGGTTTTTTGCCCTACTGTTTTACCCTAAAAAAAAGTAATAGACGGTGTAGGACTCTGTAACCTTTTCCTTGTAACCCTAGACCTGGCGACTATATAAGTCGGGCCTATGGGAGCCTTTAGGGCAGATAATCTCAGACAACCTCGCATAGCGAACCGATCTCTATAACTCAGCGTATTGCCCTTATAGTGATTTATAATAGGAGTAGGATTCCGCCACCGTTGTGGGATCTAAACCTGGGTAAGCTGTGTTACCTCGTACCCGTCAACCATCCGCCTTCCCCCACGTCTCTAAACACACACTGTGAGGACCCCTCCATGGCGTACTCGTCGGCAATACCATGACAGTTGGCGCCCACCGTGGGGCAAGATGCACTTTAGGCTCTTCAGTGGGCGAGGAACAAGATCTTTGCGGGAATCGGCAAAACCGTAGCCATCGGTCGCATTCTCTTCTTCGGCAATGTTTCGATCGTCCCTCCCGACGAGTTCTGGATCCCGGCGAAGACGAACCCTACGCGGTGTTCGATCGTTCCTATCGGAGACATCCACCTCTTCATTGGCGAAACCGACTCGGGCACTAGTTCCCTGGGAGTCGGAGGAGCATCAAGGCCCGCACGGACCGCCTACGAGAAGGATACATTCGCAGAAGGATCAATGTCGGATCTCTCTTCGGAGTTTGCCGGCAAAGATCGGAAAAATTCAAGGCCCACCCAAACCGCCCCTGTGCAGGATATACCGGTGGAAGATCGCTGCAAGTCTGCCGGCTTCGCCCGTGCGTCTGGACAGCAGAGATCCAAGTTCGTCGACGTGGTTACCATCTTCGATCTGGCGTGTTGTGTTCATAGAGAGGGCGAAAAACCCCGCGACTACCTGGCCAGGTGGCTCCGTATACAAGCCGATCTGGCCCACTACCCCAATGATGATGCCATGTATCACTTTGTGGAAGGACTAGACCATGGCACGCTCCTCCGGCACTCTCTAAGACGACAGCAGGCGTCGGGACGCCTTACCTTCGAAGGCATGGTGAACACCGTCAACAACTACGTGGAGGCCGAAGCGGCAGCTTAGACAGCGCTTGCGCTCATTGACGGAGCCCCTCTGATTCAGCCACCGCCACCACCGCCTTCGGCCTCCATCGTCGCAGTCGCGCCGCCACCCCCAGTCATCGTTGCTGCTGTTGCACCTCCACCACCCGTCATCGAGGAAGTCTTGGCATCCTCCGACTCTGTGATTGACGTGCTATACACCGACTTCAGTGCAGATTCAGAGGAGATAGATTTCAGTCCAGAGGAACTAGACTCCGCCATGCAGGAGATGGAGGAGGAGTACACGCGCGATGAGAAAGCCAACAACGCCGTCACATCTTGAGAGGTGTTCGTCACCATTGGGACGGTGATGGATGAAGATCAACCCGGACGAGCTCCGCCTACAGCGCTGGACAAGGGGAAGGGACCAACTCTTGTTGCCGACGATGATCGCGCAAAGGTCATGCCCCTCCGCCTAACCTAGTGCAACAGCCGCAGGAACTCGGCACCGCCCCGAGCAACAACAACACCGCAAACTTGCCACCTCCAGCATCTACGTCTGCTGCTGTCCAAGTTACTCCAGCTGATAGAGTGATGTACGACAACCTCCTCGTTGAGCCACTGACCGTAGCTCATATCCAGAATGTGACACAGCTTGACGAGAAGCGCCAGCAGCTGCTGGAGGAAGCGCAGGCCATCGCGGAGCAAGGCGCTAAGCTAGATCGAGATCTGGTCAACACGCAGAAATCCATAGAGAAAGCCAGAGCAATGGAGGACAAGTACAAGACTCTACTGCAGCAGCAGAAGGCCAAGAAAGCTCTGGCTGCATCATCAATGATCCTGGTGTACGACGAAACCTAGGATGGGATCCCCCGAAGCCGGCACAAGCCAAGCCATACATTGACAGTGAAGGCAGACAGGTGATGCCCACTCCACTCCTCAACCTCGCCATTGCCAAGACCCTTCTGGAGAAGGATAGATCGCCCGAGGCAGTGGACCAGGTCTATGACCTAGTGTCCAAGGCGGTGAAGCAGCAGGAAAAGGCCACCTCTCAGAGGCTTGAGTCTGACCTAGCGTTTTGCCAGTCTAGCCAACATAAGCCGCCAAGGGACAGATCTCCTCTTGATGTCGGGTCTCAGACGGGTTCATCAGAACAAAGACGGAGGGATGCGTGCAACAGGAAGGATTCTATCCCCATATCCTCCTACCACGGAGAAAAGGCCCGACCTCGTCGCCCATCGCTACCGCCCCGATCCCCCCGACATCGCGAAGACCCCAAGGCTCACCATCGTACGGATATGCCCCCGCCAAGGCAGAGCGGCATCGTCATCCGCGACAATGCGGAACAGACCCGTCATGACGGAGAGCGCAACCAAGTACACAAGAGCAGGTCGCGCCATGACCCTCCGCGTCCGGCAAGCAATCGCGACAAGCGTGAGGCATCACGGGAGGGTAATAGCAAGAAGGCTAACCCACCGCCACCTAGCAGTTACCATGGTGGGGGAGGCCCGTCGTTCACGCAGCCCATCCCCTATCGACAAGAAGAAAAACCCGGGAAGGACGCACGTTCGTGGATCGATAAGATCCATGAGGCCCGGGAAGGACCCTACCTGGGACCACGTTGCTTTGGACTTGCGATACGGTCCGCAACTTAACCTAAAGGTTTCCGGATTGACAAGACCATCAAGCCCTGTGATGGCACCGCTAAGCCAACTACATGGTTGCAGGATTATGGCAACGTGATAGAGATTGCCGGGGGTAACCCCAACGTTGCCGTCAAGTACCTCCCATTGATGTTGGCGGGCACAGCCCGTCAGTGGATTGACGACTTGCCGGAGAAATCCATCTGCAATTGGTTGGACATGCAAGAAGCATTCACTAAGAACTTCGAGGGTACGTACAAACGTCCCTGCACTGTTGGCGATCTACAGAGGTGCGTGCAAGAGAAAGACGAGACATCTCGCGCCTACCTCTCCCGCTGGCTGGATATGAAGAATTCCTGCGCAGGAGTGCACGCTCAGACCGCCATGGCCGCCTTCATCGATGGGTTGGAAAGGGGCACGTTGCTCCGACATAAGCTGAAGCGCTTGCAGGACAATCACCAGCTTGACTTGAAACAGATGATTCAGTTGGCTAGTGAGTTCGCAGCTGCCGACGGCGATGCTCGCGGCTCTCTGCCGGCAACGGCCGTTCCAACTCAAGCTCGGAGGAACAACAACACAAAGCGGAAAACCGCTCCAGAAGAAAAGCAAACTCCCGACATGGTCACCATGACCTTTGCAGGACGAGGTGATGGTGGAAAACGTGGCTGGGGACGGGGAGCTGGTCGTGGGCAGCAGCGAGGAAGTGAAACTACCTCGGCACCGCTCCGTGTTCCCCAAACCTACGAAGAGTACCGCGATATGCCGTGCCTCGTACACCTCGATGTCAATGGCAAGGCCACCCACACCAATCGACACTACAAGTTCGTCAACGACCTCAAGGAAGACCCGGAGTCCGGCTACAAGCAAAGTTGGAAGAATAGACCGCGAGGCAAGGGCAAGGGGACGAAGAAGGAGGAGGAGTCCAAGGATTCAAGTGACATGGACGAGGATGTTGACCCCAAGCACGTCGCCAAGAGCGACGGCAAAGGCAAGAACCCCTTCGTGAAGAAGGCGCCAGTCTACAACACTTTCCTTGGCACCCCCACCGTCCGACAACAGAAGACCTCTATGAGGATACTGATGGCCAATCTACCCCCAGTTCCCAGTACCTGCACTGTTCGGAGGTTCCAATTACTTGGGACAGGAAGGATCACCCAGACCTCATCCCTACGGAGAACCAATACGCCATGGTCATCAACCCCTTGATTGACGGCGTGGAGTTCACCAAGTGTATGGTGGATAGTAGAAGCAGCATCAACATCATGTACCTGGATACACTGCAGAAGATGAACTTGACGGAGGCAAACTTAAGGCAGACCAACACCATCTTCCACGGCGTAGTTCCTGGTCGGGAGGCTCGGTCCCTTGGGTGCATCACACTTCAGGTTGCCTTTGGCGATGTTAATAATTACCGCCAAGAGCGCATGACCTTTGAGGTGGTCCCCTTCAAGAGCGTGTACCACGTCATATTCGGCCGCGACATATTCCACACCTTCATGCCCAAGCCATGCTTCGTCTACAACAAACTCATGATACCCGGACCAAACGGTGTCATCACCATATCCGGAAGCTTTACCAAGGCAAGGGACTGCGAGATTAATGAATCAGCCTTCGCGGAAGCTGTCCTCTACAGCGAAGAATTCAAAGAGATCCAGAGCAAGGTCGATGACTCAGAGATGCCCGCGTCAAAAAAATAGATTTCTGACTCCGCTCCTGCATTCAAGGCCGCCATCGAGACCAAGCCGGTGGAACTTGTGGTAGGAGATGCCTCCAAGACCATCGCCATTGGGACGAACTTGGATCCCAAATAGGAAAGCGCGCTCATCGAGTTCCTCCGTGAGAATAGGCACATCTTTGCCTGGCAACCTGCCGACATGAAAGGTGTACCTAGGGAACTTGCCGAGCATAGATTAATCATTGATCCAAAATGCAAACAAGTGAAGCAACCTCCACGACGCTTTGTAGATGAGAAGAGATGCGCCATAGGTAAAGAGATAGCTAGGTTACTTAAGGCTAGTTTTATCTGAGAAGTCCTTCACACCCAATGGGTGGCCAATCCTGTACTTGTCTCCAAAAAAGGAACCAAAGAATTAAGAATGTGCGTTGATTACACCGGCTTGAACAAGGCATGCCCCAAAGATCCGTTTGCTTTGCCTCGCATTGACCAAGTAATTGACTCGATGGCTGGCTCGGAACTTTTGTGTTTTCTCGATGCATACTTAGGATACCACCAGATCAAGATGAGAAGGTCGGACCAATTGGCCACTTCGTTCACTACCCCATAAGGCACATTTTGCTATGTTACGATGCCCTTTGGGCTGAAAAATGCAGGTGCTACGTACTAGCGGACAATGCAACGTTGCCTTCATGACCAAATTGGTCGGAACGTTCACGCCTATGTGGACGATATCGCGGTGATGTCTAAAAAGTCCAATGACTTAATCTCCGACTTAAAAGAAACCTTTGATAATCTCTGGAAATACAACATAATGCTTAACTCTAAGAAGTGCGTTTTCGGGGTTTCAGCCGGCAAATTGTTGGGCTTCATCGTTTCCCAGCGTGGAATCGAGGTCAACCCTTAGAAAATCAAGGCCATCTTAAACATAAACCGTCCGACATGTCTAAAGTACATTCAACGACTAACAAGTTGTGTTGCAGCAGTTAGTCGGTTCGTCAGCCGACTTGGAGAGAAGGCCCTTCCGCTGTACAAGTTGCTGAAGAAGGCAGACAAATTTACGTGGACGGACGAAGCAGATGCAGCATTGAAGCAGCTCAAGGAGATTCTTTCCTCAGCGCCCATCCTTGTAGCACCCGAGCTTGGAGAGCCCATGTTAATCTACATGGCGGCAACCAACCGGGTAATCAGCATCGTCATTGTGGTAGAGCGGAAGGAACCAGGCTATGAGCACAGAGTTC
Source organism: Avena sativa (assembly GCA_916181665.1). Taxonomy (NCBI): domain Eukaryota; kingdom Viridiplantae; phylum Streptophyta; class Magnoliopsida; order Poales; family Poaceae; genus Avena; species Avena sativa. The sequence goes on from OV702280.1 coordinate 146,197,269, forward strand.
AACGAATAGTTTACTATGTGAGCGAGGTCTTGACGGAGTCCAAGCAGGCGTTACCCGCACTACCAGAAGATAGCTTATGGAGTATTTCTTGCTTCTCTGAAGCTGAGGCATTACTTTCAGGAGCACCCAATCACAGTGGTGAGCAAAACTCCACTGTCCGACATTATCAACAACAGCGACGCTACGAGAAGGGTCGCGAAGTGGGGCATTGAACTTGTCGCCTTCGAGATCACCTACAAGAGACGCGACGCTATCAAGTCACAAGCCTTGGCGGATTTTATCGCAGATTGGATGGAGCTGCCAGATGCTACTCCGTTGCCGGAACCAGAGTACTGGGTGATACACTTTGACGGATCAAAGCTGCTCAACGGCTCGGGGGCTGGTGTATTGCTACAGTCACCAACTAGCGACAATCTACACTATGTTCTGCAGATCCACTTCGAGGCTACGAACAACATGGCGGAGTACAAAGCACTCATTCACGGATTACGCATAGCCAAGGATATTGGCATCAAGCGCATAGTTTGCTGTGGAGATTCTGACTTGGTTGCCCAGCAGGTGGCTGGCACCTGGAATGCACGGAACCCTATGATGGCGGCATATCGAGACGAAGTGGACGAGATAGCCAAGAGCTTCTTGGGCTACGAAGTCAAGTATGTGCCTAGGGAGCAAAATGAGGCGGCTGATCTTCTGTCCAAGCTTGGATCAGGGCGCAAACGAATTCCGCCAGGAGTTTTCCTAGAGCATCTACGAACACCATCCGTGAAGGGAGCCGACATCGACAACCCGGATAGAGCTGACTCTTTCGTCCACATGGTGGCAAAGGTCCCTCCGGCTTGGACAAAACCGTTCATGGAATATCTCGAACACGAAACTTTGCCGACGACGAGGTCGAAAGACGACAAATAGTACGATGAGCAAAGTGTTATACCATAATCAATGAAAAACTCTACAAAAGGAGCACTACTGGTGTATACCTTAAGTGTGTTTCCCAGCTAGAAGGTATTGAAATCCTACGTGAAATCCATCTCGGAGATTGCGGTCATCACGCCGCTCCTCGATCGTTGGTCGCGAAAGCCTTCCAGCAAGGATTCTACTAGCTAACCGCGAAGGCGGACGCCGATAAGCTGGTTGAGACATGCATGGGATGCCAGTATTATGCCTGAAAACCACATGTTCCTGCTGAAGAATTGCGAACAATACCAATAACTTGGCCGTTTGTAGTCTGGGGGCTAGACATGGTGGGATCGTTACAAATGGCACCATGTGGGTTTACGCATCTGCTAGTAGCAGTTGATAAATTCACTAAATGGATAGAAGATAAACCCATTGATTCCCCCAACGCGGAGTTCCTCGGTGGCCTCCTCTGCAAGATCAGCCAAGGCCGGTGCAAGGTCGCCCTTCTGCTCCGACAGGGTCACAGGGCCTCCTCGCGCCAGCTCCTCCTCTAGCTTTTCGTCATGCGCCATCCTCCCCGTCGACTCCTGCTAGCCGGCACCGTGCCCCTGTGGCCAGTTGCACGTCGGCCCAAGAACCAGCAGCTTCTGCCCCACGCGCTCGTGCATCGCGGTACCCCTGCAGGTTCTGGACGGTTCTAGGGAAGCCGACCCAAGCTGGAGTCGCACATGTTCGTCCCTGTTGTCTTGCAGCAGACGCTCTGTGTGTTGTTTCGGATATGGATTGTCCCGGGTACTTGCCAAGATCTCTCGAAAGGCCGCACACGGATGTGAACCCAAGGCTGGTGATTTAATCAATGCTTGAAGACCAACTCGGGGATTCCTAGGCGACGACACACAAGATCTTCGTCACGGACGCCAACACAGAGCGTCGGCATGGAACCCTAAGGCGATGCCACCATATCCGAAGATCTTCTTCACGGATCCGAAAGCCATTGTGTGAAGCCCGATCCCGCCGAAGACTGAACCAAACCCCTCCGACCCCAAGTTCTTCGATTCGCCAATGTGTGACTCCTTTCCGAGCCTTATTTTTATTAAATGATATATACTTTGTTGCATATTAAATTGTTCATGTCGCATCCATATTGTGTGGTTTGGGGGCATTATGCCGATTCACATCATAATTAAATATGGAGGCCATATGCGGGCAAATCTAGTCTAATATTGGTCTCATTTAAATTTGTGTAGCGAACCGATGCCATGTTTTGTCTTGTAAGTCAACATTTAAAATGCAGGGTAGCTAAACAACATGAACCACCTAAATATTTGCCGGGACCCCGGTTCCGCTTAATATTGCCTAATTGCATCGCATCTTTGCCATGTCACGCATCGTACATGCATCATGCCCGATCTTCTACCGTAGTACTAAATAGTGCATCCGGTGTTTCTTCTAGTGCTTTGCTTCTTCACGGATTAGGCCGATGAGTTGATGCGAGAGTCGACCCGATCTTCGGATGAACCTTCGGCAATGTTTTCAGGCGAGCAATCTCCCCCTTTCTACCTATTTTACTTTTATAGTCTTTATTTCCTCCTGTTGATCTATTGCTATGTGTGTTGCGATGCTCTAGTTATCGTACCCGGGATATCCCTTGCAGCCTTATATTGCCTTGGACACATCCTATTACCTGTTGTTTACTAGATAGTTGGACTTGCGTGTCGTAGTCGCTTGCTCAAGTGCTGTTGCGTGTCGTCAAGTACCACAGTTGTTGGAGTATTGCCATATGTTTAATGTTGAAGATGATCATGGATTTAATCACTGTTTAATAACTAAAATTGAAGTAGGTAAATGCAGAGGCACCGGTGGGTAATAGACAATATTTGGTTTTTAACCGCTCACTGGTGTCCCGTAGGACCCCAAGTTCTTGACACCTGTTCCGAGATCGAGCGCGCTAACCACAGGTGGGGTGTGTGGGCACCCCCATCGATTAGTACCTGATTTCAAAGTATTGTACCGGGGGCCACAAAGTAGTTTGGGGCTTTATTACTATCTTGTACTTATGCTATGATTTACTGCTTTATTTACTATTGCGCGTGGAGCGCTTGTACTGTTTTGGAACCCCGTGCCACGTTTTCGCGGCATCGACATGCCCAGTCACACTTTCGGGTTCCCAGTCGTTTACAGCCGTCGTCACAAACCCTGGGTCCGTCTCGGAGACCAGTCGACTTCGTTACAGGTAGCTTAGTGGGGTGGCCCCCATGTGCTTGCTTTGGGTCTGGGAAACGTCGTGTCCGAAACCCCGTCGACATACCGTTGGGTGTATGTTTTGTGATCTTGTACCTACCTGATCTGACAACAAGGGTGTAGGTGCGTGTGGAAACTTTGGTGCACCCCTGCAGGGTTAAATCTTTTCGAGAAGCCGTGTCCGCGGTTATGGACGACTTGGAGCACAGTTCTCGATCATAGACAACTATAACGTTTACTGTTATAATTTGACTTATATCCGATATGACTAGTAATCAGCTTCACTATAACGGAATGGCTAAATAAAAGTACCAACAACTGCTGGGTTTGGGATATCTCATGCTAATTGTATCTGACTAGTAAGTGTTGCAACTATAACGGAATGGTTAACTAAAAGTGCCCACTGCTTATTATATCAGGATGACTATCTATACCTGACTAGTAATTGCTGCAACGATAACTGAATAAATAAAACTGTCAACTGTGTGAGTTCCTCGGATGACTTCCTTGTTTGGTCTCGAGGGGGGAAATACCAGGATGGGTATGTTTGGTGGTAGTATCAGGATGGTTTCGAATAGGTCTTGCTTATCTCTCTCTGATAGACGACAGTTGTATCGAGTCTCTATAGGTTGTTTAGTGCATGCTGCGCTGCCGCTCAGTCCACCATACCTATGTAGGCGAGGACCGCTGAATTCTAGTCTCGCCGTGTACTGGCCTCAGTACTGACCGCTCTCTTTTTCCTTTGCCCCTTGCCGGCACCCCTTTTGTTTTCAGCAGGTTTTGAGATCGACGTCGTTAGCAGGGTTACCCTTCCGGCTTGGCCTGGGCAGGGTTATGGACGCCATTGGTTATTCTTTAGGGCTCTTAGCCCCATTTGCATCTTGTCCGTAGTCGGACGCTATATCATTTTCAAGTTGATTTGGATCTTTGTATTGTGTATCCGTATTCTTGACTCATGGAGTCGTTGTTGTATATATATGTTTTGTGGGTTCCATCGAGGAATATTGTGTAATGATATTACTTCGTTTTCCACCCGCACGCAAGTGCCTGGTGGGCACCTTTGAATCGTTTCTATGCGGGTTTGGCGGGAAGCGCTGAAACTTGCATAGGGTCGATTCCGAGGGTGTTACATGATACACTCGGGGGCTCGGTGTAGGATCTCCGAGAACTTCGCCACAGAGTCCGATGCCTTGATGTTGATCTGGAGGGGCTTGGCAATCTCTTTGGCCTACGCGTTGGCCGTGTTGATGAAGTTGCCGGCAAGAACCATGCATTCGTTTGCCGGAGGAGGTGATCGGGTTAAACCATAGGAGCTACAAATTCCGACAAGGAGCACATGAGTTCAAAAATTCAAAGTATCCAGCTTATAGAAATCCAAGACGGAGAATCACTTACTGAAGTTGCTGGCCTCAGCTTGCTAGAGAGTATCCGCCATGGAGTCATGTTCTTGTTGGAGGAGTTTGTACGCTTCATGATGGCGTTGATTTTGCTCATCAGCAGCTCTCTTCTGCTCTTTCAAGATAGCGATTTACTCCTTCAAGCGGTTCATCTCCTCGGTGGCGGAGTCTTGCAAGGCTTTCATTGATTCCTCATGCATCTTTAGCATGTCCTTCCTCTCCTGCTTAAGGATCTTGTTCTCGCTATCTAGCTCTTGAATGTGCTTGGATTGCTCGATAATGTCCTTAGCCTTGGCAATGGTTTCTACAAGTCGGAGAAAGCAAAGTACACAGTGAGTACTCGGAGAATACACAAGTTTAAGTCGGAATACGAAAAAGAAAGGAAAAACAGACGCTTGCTCTTGATGATTTGTTCCTTCAAGAAGGCAGTTTTACCCTTTTCGGCTTCCAAGTCAGCGCGCATCTTCTGGTACTTGTCGTTGGCCATGCCCCTCCGAGCATTCTCATTCTGTGGAAAAAAGAAAAAGTTAAACGTTTGTAACTACCTCGGTGAACTACGCTCCTAGTTACAAGCCTGGACGAGCGGAAATGGTTAAAATAGTACGGTGGGGCCCAAATGCCACTCACAGGTAGACCTTTCGGCCGTCCTAACCATTTCCAAACATCGAGACAAGAACGGGCGGCGTAATCGGCAGGCGAAGGGATCAGCTACATACACAAATGAGTATGTATGCAAGCCACCATACAACAGTCCTCAGAGCCATTCTGATGGAGGGGTTAACCTCTTGGGTGCCCGATCTTCACGGATCTCGTGGTCAAATCGATGGGAAAGCGAGGGGAAAGGGAGAAGGTAGCGGAAGCGAACACACACCTCGCGAAGAACACGATGAACACACGCAAAAACTCACACGATACAAGGCCGATTGCTCCCGAACGGTGGCCACCGGTCCGATAGAATCCTCGCAAGGAAAGATCGGTCAACGTGCTCCCTCAAATCCACATCGGAGAGGGAAGAACACCTTGAGGAGGGTCTTGACGACTTGGGGGCGAGAAACCGAGAACCCAAGGCCTTGTTCAACGATGGATGCGTGATGCAAAGTCCAATCGAGGTTGGTGACGATAGTCGGTCCCCTTGGTAAAGGGGATGAGGCAAAACTAGAGATTCCACAATGGGGGTTGTCTTTAGTCTATCATCTATGCCTAAGGGTTACATGAGGGGTGGGGGCTCTATTTATAGGCCAACCACAAAACAAGGGTAGTTTGGGAATAAAACTAGGGTTTGGTAAGTAAAGGGGGATACATGGGCTGTGGCCCAACTAGTGCGCGCAGGCACTGCCAGGAGCGGTAGTACCGGACTTGGGACCGGTAGTACCGCTTGGTCCGGTAGTACCGCTCTGGGACCGGTAGTACCGCTTGCGGTCCTGGAGCTTCCGCTGGAGCCTTCTGTTGGTGGCGGTAGCAGGGGGCGGTAGTGCCGTGGCCCGGTAGTACCGGATCCGGGGCCGGTAGTACCGCCGGTGATAGAGAGCATTTGGCTTGCGCTGGTGTCGTCTGTTGCTGGCGGTAGCAGAGGGCGGTAGTACCGCCGGGCGGTAGTACCGGTCGCCAGGTCCGGTAGTACCGCTGGCGACAGAGAGAGTTTGGCAGTCTGTCTTCTTCCGCCTCCTCTTCCAAGCCTCCGTCTTGTCGGGCTTGATGTTCCGGGCTTCCTCCCTTGCCTCCGTACTTGTCAATGTGAACCTATCATGCATATGTGACGGAGTATGAAGTAGCATGCCATTCAATAGGGAAGGAAGGGGGCTCGCATAAAGGAACGGATTCACCTTTGGAGTCCATGACGACTTGGTGTAAGTTGGAGACCAAGATGTGGCAACGACCGTAGGTCGGGCTACATCAGCTCCCCCCCCTTCAAAAAGAGTCGTCCTCGACTCTACATGCTCATCACCAGTATAAGCGGTCGAGGGACCTTCTTGATCCTGGGGTTCACCATATAGTCGTCCTCGGGAAGATTGACTTGACAACACTTCAATGTTCCTTCACCTTCCTTGAAGCCTACAAAGCTCACAACAAAAGCGAAGCAACACTCAAAGCGGAGCCAATTCACGAAGATTATAGCATGAGTCCTCAAGTAGAAGGAAGTCACCTTAGCTTGTAGAGATAGCTCGATGAAGGGTAGCCATAGGTAACTCTCTTCGGTTCTTCTTGTCAACATATTGTCCATAGAGGTTGACGTGTATGCACTTGTACCTTCACACAACAAAGACCAAGCAAAATATTTTCGTGCGTGATAGAGGAGCATGTCAAATGAGGCATGTCCATTCTTGTTCACAACACTATTAGTACAATGCATGTATAGCAAATGGAATGCATATGCAAGGTCAAAGTGCATGGAAATTGTTTGAACATCATCCAAATGCGGGAACTCAAAAACTCCATATAACATCTTATTGTGGCACTCAAAGCAATCGAATAGAAATTTTATCAACATCTTTGATGCAAAGCTTGGAGAATTTGGCAAAAACACAAAAGGAAGAATGTCCAAAGCAACAACAAGACGAGATTCTTGGAAGCTCTCATGACAATACATGTTCTTAAAGGAATTGTGGTTGCACACAACACATCGGAAAGGTAAATTGTTCAACATTTTTGTTGCAACACACAGAGCATCATTATCTAAAGGCGAAGAAACATGCATGTCACAAGGGAAGATAATACCATTAACATGCTTGCAATCAAACCATAGGAAAGAGCAATTTGCCAACATGAAAGATGCAAAGCATGCAAAAGGTATCAGAGCTGGGTTCGATCTTGAACTCACTTGTGGGATGCTCTCTAGAGCTCTTTTTGTCAACTCGTGCTCAACCGAGGTTGACATTCTCGTGCGGGTACCTACACACATCATATGTAAAAGGAAGAACGTGTGTGCATGGTAGAGATACACATCATCCATCATGACGTATCTCTTTTTGTGCACATCACCACTAATGTCAATCAAGTATGAAATAGGTGCATGGTGAGTATGCAAGTGGGGAACATGCTTATCATGGCCATCATCAAAATCTCCAAAAATTGAGAAAGCTATGGGGGCCATCTCATTATAACGCATGTGGTCAACATTGTTGCAAGCATTCATCTTATGGCAAGCAACGGGAAAAATTGAGTGACTAGCATGACAAAGCATGTCCATAGCAATTGGAGGATACACACAAGATGCATAGCATGGCATGTTTATGGCAATGATATCGCAATCAAACAATTCCACATGATCAATATTATGCAAAGGCAAATCATCACATGGGAAAGTGGATGAAGCATATGTAATGTCACAAGTATCATACATAACATGCATATCCTCACAATTCATCATGTCCACTAGTGGGATCATGGCATCATCAACACCCTTATTTTTACCTTGGTCATACCTCTCATATGAAGTGGGTGTTGTGGAAGTAGTGGCCTCCTTGTGGACGACTTCATCTTCTTCATGTAGCCATGGCGTCGCATCATCTTCATGCACCATGTACATCTTCTCCAATTGAGGCATCATTGCTTCATGGCTTGGCGCGTCTTCATCCATGGAACCTAGCACAACACAAGAGAACACACTAGAGGTAGAGGGTAAGTTGTTAGAATTCGAAATGGTCTCACTTGACCTATCAACTACCACTCTCAACTCACTAGTAGTATCGCTCATGCCCTCCAAGTGGAAGCACTCAATCTCACATAAGGTGGAGTCACTCGTCTCACTCTTGTTCTCACTCAAGTGGGCTAAGTGGCTCTCATACTCACATGGGATTGGTACCACATCATCACTCAAGCATATGGGGGTAGGCTCGGTTTCCACAACTCCATGCGCCTCCTTTGGTGAAGGGAAAATCCCATGCTCACCATTCTTGACCTTGTCGCCTTCAAGGTTGGATGCCATAAGATGGGCATCATTGCTCTCCTCCATGGTCGAAGGGAAAATCCCATGCTCGACCATCTTGTGGCCATCTTGTAGTAGTGGTGGAGGTAGGCTCATGCTATCCAACTTGGCGAAGTAGAGGTCTTCATTTTCCTCGGTCATGAGGTCTTCAAATGCAAGCGTAGTCGTTGAAGCTTGATGGCGTGGACGAAGGCTTGCTCTTGGTGCCATTTTGGTGGTGGCACAAGAAGTTGAAGGTGCCTTGTGATGGTGTCGACGGAGGTCATTGGCGTGCCTTGCCGAAGGTTGATGTAGGTGGCGCACTTGGTCATCCATATGACGCTCACGACGATGGTCCTTGACCTTGGCACTCTTCCTTGTAAGTTTTTCTAATGAGCGCAAAGCATCATTAGTCTTGGCGACCATCCTCATGTTTTTGTCGAAGTCGTTGTCCATGCCCTTCTTGAAGTTGTGGAGGTCGCTTTGGAACTTGTCCACTTGATGATGGACCTTGGCGCACTCGAGTTGGAGGCTCCGTCTTGGTCGGTGCGACGTGAGGAGCTTCGCGTTGTCGTTCTTGAAGTCGTCCATGCTTGGGGAGTCATTGTTGTTGTAGAACTCCATGTCACCCAAGCATGTGGAGCCATTGTCGGTGTAGTGCTCCATCATGTTATCCATGCTTGTGGAGACATATGCATGGTGGCTCATCATGGATTCTTCATGGAAATCATTCTCGGTCCCGGAGTCCCTAGACATTCTTCACAAGACCAAGTGTTGTATATGGAAGTGGTAGAGGGTGTTAGGGATACAACGTCAAACCTTACTTTACCTTGGAAGATCGTATCGTGCAAGTGGCCACACTTGAGAGCAATAAACCAAGCAAAGTGAAGTCCACGCGGAACACCAAAACCAACTACTAACCAAAAAACACACACACACAAGGCCTATGGTGGATAGGTATGGAAAGTGGCATGTCAAGAACAAATCCGAAATCAAGATGTTGTAATGGCAAGTAAAGAACCACAATGATCACAAAGCAAACAAGTTAATCCACAAGATAGGAAATATGTACAAGGAAACACACACGGTGGGATAAAAGGGACTTGTGCGACGGAGAAAGTGAGCTAAGAACCAAATGATTACCTAGCGTAGACTATAAGCTCGTGTCACACAAGTACAAGGAGAGACGCTAGTTCAATTGCATAAGATTGGTGGGCTACAAGATATGCACAATAAGTACCACCTATTTGATGTTCATCGAGCTTGCGCTTCCTATTCTATGAGGCACATGTATATTTCTTTCTTTTCTTTTTCTTTCTATTTTTCTATTTTTTTTTCTCTTTTTCTTTTTCTTTCTTTTTCTTTTCACTTGCCTCTTCCTTGTGCCAACAACTATACAAGATAACTATATGAGATAGCGCTCACAATGTTTGCTCGGAATTCTACAAGGTATCAAATGTGCATAGCCCAAGCAATCATAAGAGGAACTAGTCTCAATAGGTGTTTGTTGCTCGCAAAGATAGTGGGGTTCACAAAGGAATGCAAGTGGGGAGAAGTCGCGGAATGTTTATACCTTGCATCGACGATCTTCACCCTTTATTGTTGGATTCCGCCTTGCTCACGGAATTTGGATGGAGTAGATTGCATGAACCACGTGGATGATGATGTAGAGCTCCTTCTCCTCTTCTAAACGAGCTAAAGAACACCAAAATCCGAGTTCGGATGCAAAAGATATGCTCAAAACGGTGAGAGGCTGAAATCTGGAATCTGCTGTTTTCTTTCTGTCTCGGGCGGTAGTACCGGATTTTGGTACCGCTGGGCGGTAGTACCGTAGATTTGGGGCGGTAGTACCGCTCGGGACAGAGAAATCCAGATCTGACGCGATTTCGCGAGTTTGGGGCGATTTGGGCGGAAAATCTTCAAGAAAAACACCAAATCGGCGGGGGAAAACAAGGAATTAGGCTATGGGAACGCAAAGGAAGGTAGATCAACAAGTTTAGCAAGTAATCCACGGATCAAAACCTACCAAAACGCACTCAAATCACAGATCGATCCAAAACACGAATTGGGGCTATTTTTGGTGGAAATTTCGAATTTATGGGGAAAAGACCAAATCGATGAGAAATCCGTGGCAACCAAAAGCTGCTGATACCAGATGATGGAGGGGTTAACCTCTTGGGTGCCCGATCTTCACGGATCTCGTGGTCAAATCGATGGGAAAGCGAGGGGAAAGGGAGAAGGTAGCGGAAGCGAACACACACCTCGCGAAGAACACGATGAACACACGCAAAAACTCACACGATACAAGGCCGATTGCTCCCGAACGGTGGCCACCGGTCCGATAGAATCCTCGCAAGGAAAGATCGGTCAACGTGCTCCCTCAAATCCACATCGGAGAGGGAAGAACACCTTGAGGAGGGTCTTGACGACTTGGGGGCGAGAAACCGAGAACCCAAGGCCTTGTTCAACGATGGATGCGTGATGCAAAGTCCAATCGAGGTTGGTGACGATAGTCGGTCCCCTTGGTAAAGGGGATGAGGCAAAACTAGAGATTCCACAATGGGGGTTGTCTTTAGCCTATCATCTATGCCTAAGGGTTACATGAGGGGTGGGGGCTCTATTTATAGGCCAACCACAAAACAAGGGTAGTTTGGGAATAAAACTAGGGTTTGGTAAGTAAAGGGGGATACATGGGCTGTGGCCCAACTAGTGCGCGCAGGCACTGCCAGGAGCGGTAGTACCAGACTTGGGACCGGTAGTACCGCTTGGTCCGGTAGTACCGCTCTGGGACCGGTAGTACCGCTTGCGGTCCTGGAGCTTCCGCTGGAGCCTTCTGTTGGTGGCGGTAGCAGGGGGCGGTAGTGCCGTGGCCCGGTAGTACCGGATCCGGGGCCGGTAGTACCGCCGGTGACAGAGAGCATTTGGCTTGCGCTGGTGTCATCTGTTGCTGGCGGTAGCAGAGGGCGGTAGTACCGCCAGGCGGTAGTACCGGTCGCCAGGTCCGGTAGTACCGCTGGCGACAGAGAGAGTTTGGCAGTCTGTCTTCTTCCGCCTCCTCTTCCAAGCCTCCGTCTTGTCGGGCTTGATGTTCCGGGCTTCCTCCCTTGCCTCCGTACTTGTCAATGTGAACCTATCATGCATATGTGACGGAGTATGAAGTAGCATGCCATTCAATAGGGAAGGAAGGGGGCTCGCATAGAGGAACGGATTCACCTTTGGAGTCCATGACGACTTGGTGTAAGTTGGAGACCAAGATGTGGCAACGACCGTAGGTCGGGCTACATCACATTCCATCTAAAAGAAATAGAAATATTGCAACGCCATACGGCAAGATCCAAACATCCTAGATAGATATATAGTTTAGGATATCTCCTCATACATCAAACATCAGAGTATCAGGCGGAAGCGGAAAACAAGATCCGAGTACGGATAAGAAGCAAATCGGCATAAGATGCCCCATAAATAAACACATCCCGCCCACAGATCTCACGGATCCCCGTTCCCGGAATCTCTACACCGAATGATCTTTGCCCACATCGTCCGTCTCCTCCACCCAGTATCCATCTTGTGAGTGTACCTGTTCATCTGAATCAAACAATTTATCGTGTGAGACCCTAGGGGTGCTCAGCAAGTCTTTATGCCTCTAAAGGGGACACAACCTGGGGTGACGCAATTGCAGCAAAAGATAAACCCTAACAATTCTATAGATACTCGCCAACCATCCGCCTAACCATAGATAGACGGATGTTCGTGAATTAATAACAACAGTTATGACAGTAATATTAACAGATCCATCCTCCTCCTCGCTTACCAACGAGGAAGCGGACGAACAACCCCCCCATCCGTTGGCAGTTTTACTAACCATTCCATGGGTGTTGCACTATTTACTAGTCAGTTACTTAGTCAAGTTAAAAGCGGTACTTTAGTTATACTTGTCTATGATCGAGAAACTGTGCTCCAAGTCGTCCATAACCGCGGACACGGCTTTCAGAAAGTTTTACCCTGCAGGGGTGCACAAATAGCAACACACACTCGATCAACCTCGGAAAAACCAAATCAAAACCCAACGAGGCATTCACGACAAAGCGATCACAGGATTCAGAAATATTTCAGGGGGCCACCCCATTAAGCTACCCACAATGAAGTTGGCCGGCTCCGAGATGGACTCAAGGTTTGTGTGGACGGCTGTAAACGACTGGGAACCCGAAAGTGTGACTGGGCTTGTCGATACAGCGAAAACGTGTCACGATCCTAAACAGTACAGGTGCTCCTCGCACAATCGTAAATAAAGCAGTAAAGCATGGCATAAGTACAGGATAGTAATAAAGCCCCAAACTACTTTGTGACCCCAAGAAATAAGAATGAATCAAGCTCTGGCTCAGGGGGGTCCATAAGCCTCCCGGATGTGGATAGCGCGAATATTTCAAGGAACAGGAATCAAGTACTCGGGGTCCTACGGGACACAAGTGAGCATGAAAAACCAAATAGCAGATATTGCTCACCGGTGCCACTTTCATTAGTTATCCCATACTACTCAGGTTAAGTTGTTTAGGTACCTCGTTATCCATCAGACACTCACATACCCTACACATGCTGTTCTACGACCCGCATGGCTCAAACAACTCCTGTAGTAATGGCTCATGGGATGGAGGAACAAGCTTCGGTGGGGTTTAAAAGTAAAGGCTATGCAGTACTTGGGATTCAGTTTAATGCGATCGCGACTCAATGATGCAAGAATAAGATAGAGGCAATAGGTACTATATGTATGCAAGCATGTGGTAGTGCTTGCCTGGCAGCTCAGTTGAAGCGAGAGAAGGATCTGGGTAGTGCTCCTGGGTTTCTTGATATATCCCCTGCTCAGCGTCTATTCGAAGAAGAACCAAACAAACAAGGGCCAACATAAATAAAATGCCCAAGCATATGAATAAAATGTGACAAGCAAACAATCATGCCATGATGAATGATGCACAATTTGCATGGCAATAAAGTAGCATGGCATGGGTGAGGTGTAGAATACAAGAAATAAACATTTTATTGAGTTTTGGTCACATTTTATTCTCGAATAAGTTGCTGTATACTTTATATTTATATTATGCATGCTGCAAAACAGAACATGGAATGCATAAACAGAAAGGTCTCGTCGAGCTAATCATTTTAGACATATTATTTGTCAAATTTGGAGTTATAAAACAAAAGTTATTAATTAATTAAGGCAAAAGGGCATTTTATTGTAATTTTAATCAACTTGAACTTTTAAGTGTTCAAAATATATTTTGGATGGAAGATTTGAATTCCTTACATTTTTCTGATTTCAAAACATATATTATTTGTATTATTTGGAATTATATTTCAAAAGTTAATTAAAAACAGATTTGAATTTGAATTAAAACAAATTTGAAAAGTTTTAAATTTAAACAGAAAACAGAAAACCTTTTCGTACTCAGACAAACATAGCCATAGACACAGACAAGTGGGGCCGATGCTGACTGGGCGAACTGACGCGGCGAAAACTTTTCTCACCGCGGGGCTTCCTAGCCACAGAGTGTGACAGATGGGCCGGCAGCCTCGCGGGTCCACTGCGCGCGCAGCCGTCCAGCGGATGACACGTCGCGGATCTAGGGGCTGCGGGTTGAGGGTTGGAGAGCTGGGGCGGTTTTCTGCAAGATTGGTCGGGCGACTGACTGGTGGGCCACGAGGTACCGCGGATTGAGCAGAAAAACAAAAAGGGGGCGATCTGTAAAACTACCTCGGTACTGTGGATCTTCGTCTCCACGGTCTGACGGAAATCCGCGCGCGGTGCAGAGCGGGGATTCGAACGCGGGTCGCGGCCGTCCGCGCTGATGGGGCTAGCCGGTGCGGCTGGCTCGGGGAGGTTGCTAGGAGGGAAAAGGGCGGCTAGATGAGGCTCTCCGCGACGCGGCGACGCAGAGGACGCACGCGCACGCGATGCACCGAGAGCGCTCGACGTTTGGTCCAGCGAGAACAGTGAGCTATGGCGAGGACGGAGGTGTCAGCGGGAAGGAGGAGCTCACCGGGAGGTTGTTGGTGCGGTTGGATCGGCTTGGGACGCAGGGGATCGGCGACGACGCAGACGGACGGCGAGGTTAGGGTTTCGGAGACGCGGTGATGGTCCTGGTGGCTCTGGTGCTTCTCCTCCGCGACGGCGTGTACAGGGCGATGCAGAGGAGCGTCCTCGACTTCCTCGACACCTGTGATCGCCACGCCACCGGCTGGTACGAGGAGGGGAGGTGGAGGCCGACGGTGGCCGGCGAGGGAGGGTGGTCGTTGGTGGAGAGGAAGGAGAGGAGAGGGCAGGGCCCTGGGGTAGATCTGGCGGGACAGAGACGTGGGGGGTGGTGGCAGATAGCAGAGGGATAAGGGAGGAGCGTGTGGGCGCGGGGTAGATGGAAAAGGTGGTCTCGGCCACTTTTCTCCTCCTCTCCTTCACGTGCTCGGGTCGGGGCAGGAGCAGGGCAGGGCGAGGTGGTGGAGACTGCCAGGTGGGGACGGCAGGGTCGGTGGGGAGGCTCGGGCTGGGGGGCCCTCATGGCAGGGAGAGAAGAGAGGGGAGGCTCGGTTAGGAGCTAGGTTAGGCATGGGCTCGGGTTAGGGCTTGGGGTGGATGGTAGCTAGGTGGGGCCAGGGTGGCCAGGTGGGGCCAGCAAGGTAGAGAGAGGGGGTGAGAGAGGGGTGGGTATCTAGGGTTAGCTTGGAGGGGGGCTCGGGTTAGGTTAGAGAGGAAACTAGGGTTAGGAGAGAGGGTAAAGAGAGAGGGTGAGATGAGGTAGGGTGGTGTGTTTTCCTTTGACAAGATCAAGCAAGATCAAGCCAAGCTCAAGCAAGATCTAGACAAAAGAGAGGATGAGATGAAAGGTGGTGATGGGGTTTAAGCAAGATCAACTAAGACCAAGCCAAAAGGAGGAAGAGAGAGATGAGAGATGATCCACTCAAGAGTCAAATAAAAACCCAAAAGACTAGAATGTGTAGGTTCTTGCATGGCCCATGCAAAACAATTAATGCCATGCTTATTCTTGTGAAAACAATAATATTTACATGGCATTATTCCTATGCATTCCCAAAAGTGGAATTAAGCCAAGCAAAAGAATTTAAAGGAAAATTCCAGATGGAGTAGATGGAGATGATCACATTTGATTATAATTGGGACTTGCTAGTGTGTATATTCCACTAGATGTTTAATAGTCCCAAAAATATCCCAACATGAGCATAAATCCATGATAATCCATATGAAAGCTAGGAAAAAGGAGCACTACTCATAATGCATGCAAAGGTGGCTCCACATATCAATAATGTGAAAACAACATGATGCTAAGATGAGAGCATGTGGAAATAGAATTGGATCCATCCCAACCCACATGAGCTAGAGGTAAAACCCAATAAAGTGCAAAGCTCATATTTAGTTGGATGGTGGAATTATAAGGTGGTGGCAGAGAAAGGTGATGGAGTTGAATAAAAGATATGCCCCCAACTCAACTTGGGCATTTAAACAATATATCAATAACCAAATACAATATCAAGAGGCAAATACAATTAACAATGCATATGAGAGAAGAACCAAACCAAAAAGGGTTTTATATGATGCTCAAATGCAAGGTGGCATGATGACATGAGCATGATATAATTATGATGCAACAATTATATATAGGAAGTAGCATTTATATAGACTAGGCTAGTAGCATTGCAATTGTTAGACAATTGGGATGCTACAACTCTCCCCCACTAAACAAGAATCTCGCCCCGAGATTCCTAGGAAAAAGAAAACAACACAAGGAGAGGCGGGTGTTCGAACGAAGGTGACCCTCACGTTCCCAAGTTGATGAACAACGGAATGGTGCGACCACTACACCTTGCAAAACTTGCTAGACTTGTTGCGAGTCTTGCGTTTTGCTTGAGAAACAACGGGTTAGAAGAGTTGAAGGATTGTCGTGAGACAAGAAGGATAGGATGGACATAGCTCCGGTTTTCCCAAGAATCATGATAAAAGAATATAACCACTTGTGAAAGAAAAGGAGAAGATGATGTATCATGGATAAAGAAAGACACACCATTAAGATTAAAGATTTACCGATACGAGAGAGGATGAATCTTTGTCTCGCCGGAAGAAAGGAGCTAGATTGGAGAGGTTTTGAACCACTATTACAATAGCATCGTATATTCTCTCGGATTTGAGAAAAGAAGTTCGGAAACAATATTGCCTTCAAACAATAGAGTCCCTTGATAACAACAGAAATATTTAGTTAGACATCGTCGGATTAGATTCTTGTTGCGCCGGTAAGAACCAAGGATCACGCAATTTAGGTGCGCAGATATAACTTCCAGAGATGGATGTGAAGCCAGATCATGGTGGAATCCCGAGAAGCAAAGAATATGGAGGATCTGGAGTTTATTGTAGAGATACTTATTGCTTTCTTTAGCCTTGAGGCTAACACAATAGATTTTCGGCTGATGGCATCAACCATAATTGGCTTTACCACAGAAAAAGAATTGATGAAACAAAGAGAGAGATAGTTTCCTTTAATCTTGTTTGGGGATATCGAGCATCGGTAGAAAGACGAGGATAGAAAAAGGTTTGCGTTTATTTCCACCAGATAATTGAGGATTTTGCTCCGTGTAGAAAGGGTGAGATCACCAACAAGAGATTATTGATTACTTTCTTCGAAAGAGCACTCCGGAAAAACAAGGACGGAAGTAAAAGTATCAAGGGATAAAGGCCACTTCTAACTTCCGTGGAGTGAGTGAAATCACATTAATTCACCAATTCAATGTACAAGAGCGAATGATAAGAGTAGTGGTATGGTAGCTACTCCATCCCGCAGTGAAAGCATTACTCCGCACATGAATAAGAAAATCATGCAACCCAACTACCGAAACAGACTGAAGGTGTTGGCAAAAACTCATAGAACTCCGTTAGAAAACAAGGATAGATGCAAACGATTCGCCGGATTCATAGATAGATAAAGATGATGATGTTGGCGTCATGTTGGAAGTACCAAGCCACCGGAAAGATATAAAGGAAGATCACGGAGACAACTGCAAAATTTCACAGATATAGAAAAAGATAGCACCACTTGAACAGAAGGAATACAAGATCTGGAAGGTCTTCATGGCCTCCGGTGGATTGAGCATAGACGATAGAGCGAGAGGGTTTCAAGAGATTACTTAACGAGATTGAGGTGAAAGAACTCCATGTTCTTCTTGAAATGATTGAGAGAGATTTAGATGCCTTGAGGAAATCTTCAGCGGAACGACGATCATAACTTGCCAACAAGGAACAACTCCGGATTGGTTGAAGATGGAGGATGGAATTAACAATGGACTTGCTGATTCCAGAGTTGAAGTAATGTGTTTAGCAGAAGGACGTGGTCGAGATATGTGACTTCAAAAAGTCAGAATTCTCACTTTGAGACTTTGCACACAGGCAGTGCTCACGAAGCTCGAGAGAAAGAGACACAGATGATCTTCCATGTCCTTCCATAGATATCGAATAGGCAAGCATATTATCAACATATACCACCATGGATTAACAATATATTCCCAGAATACCAAGTTCAAGAGGCGGGAGAACGAACAAATGCTCGAAACACTTTCTGAGCTCAACGCTCTTTGAAAGATCAACGTTACGAGTAAGGATTCCTGTTGAAGAAGATGCGCCGACAGAATAGGTTAACTGGTCCTTCGGAAGAAAAAGAGATGTCACCTGGTTCACATTGTCGATCGGATCACCGGTTACAAAGATAAAGAGATCTTGGATAAGAACCGATGATAGCTCATACCTTAAGCAAAGCTATCAGAGACGAAAAGATGCAATTCCCTCGTATCCAGGAGAATTGTGCAGATATGGGGTTCAAAAGGATGTCCAGCATGATGGACAGATGGTAGACCGCCGTAGTGCTTGGAGAAACTCTGGATTGCCAAAGATGCTTGAATATGCATAGATATGATCGCGGTGTACTCAAAATCACAGGAGATAACCGTCACCATTTGGAGGATAGTGGTGATTGCATTTTCCATATTCCACTCAAGACAAGTGTCATATAGCTATGCCGAGAACCAAATTACAATCACCAGCATCGGATCGACACATGTTATGTAATTAGCCCAAGAGAATTGGAGATGAAATGAAACTCTAGGATTAAGCGCCGGTGACAAAAGAATGAGTTAGCATGGACATGCTGATAAAAGGGAGATAGATAATGTTTCACACACGACTGAAAAGGAGTGTGGAAGCACAGATGTATCAAAGAAAATTTTTCCGCATTTTTCGGCATTAAAATACCAATAGATGCGCAAAAACACTTACAGGTAGCGATTAGCAACTGATGGTTTCATAGAATGTGGAGTTGCTAGAAGGAAGGACACCCTTAAGAAGATGGCACCGGTTAACAAGGAGTCAGATAGATCGCGCCGGTATTCAAAAGCCTGTCAGTATGGAATGTACCAACAGTTGATAACCAAAGGCAGATAAAGATAACATGTTGGATACAACAGATAGACAAGGAATTACACACACACACACACACACTCAACCTATGGTACTACGGAAACCCAGAACAAGTGAATCCTAGTTTGAATTTAAGAAGAGGATAGAAAACGTTACACTTCCTTACCAGAAAAGGGTGGGTGGTTAAGAAGAAAAATGGAAGCAGTCCTACTCTCGCGTTTTGTTTTTCCCTAGTATACATAGCTACCAAAAATATTTGCTAGACTGACAACGACCATTTGGCTGAGACCCTGAAGGGCGGGATGGCTCTGATACCAATTGTAACTACCTCGGTGAATTACGCTCCTAGTTACAAGCCTGGACGAGCGGAAATGGTTAAAATAGTACGGTGGGGCCCAAATGCCACTCACAGGTAGACCTTTCGGCCGTCCTAACCATTTCCAAACATTGGGACATGAACGGGCGGCGTAATCGGCAGGCGAAGGGATCAACTACATACACAAATGAGTATGTATGCAAGCCACCATACAACAGTCCTCAGAGCCATTCCATCTAAAATAAATAGAAATATTGCAACGCCATACGGCAAGATCCAAACATCCTAGATAGATATATAGTTTAGGATATCTCCTCATACATCAAACATCAGAGTATCAGGCGGAAGCGGAAAACAAGATCCGAGTACGGATAAGAAGCAAATCGGCATAAGATGCCCCATAAATAAACACATCCCGCCCACAGATCTCACGGATCCCCGTTCCCGAAATCTCTACACCGAATGATCATTGCCCACATCGTCCGTCTCATCCACCCAGTATCCATCTTGTGAGTGTACCTGTTCATCTGAATCAAACAATTTATCGTGTGAGACCCTAGGGGTGCTCAGCAAGTCTTTATGCCTCTAAAGGGGACACAACCTGGGGTGACGCAATTGCAGCAAAAGATAAACCCTAACAATTCTATAGATACTCGCCAACCATCCGCCTAACCATAGATAGACGGATGTCCGTGAATTAATAACAATAGTTATGACAGTAATATTAACAGATCCATCCTCCTCCTCGCTTACCAACGAGGAAGCGGACGAACAACCCCCCCATCCGTTGGCAGTTTTACTAACCATTCCATGGGTGTTGCACTATTTACTAGTCAGTTACTTAGTCAAGTTAAAAGCGGTACTTTAGTTATACTTGTCTATGATCGAGAAACTGTGCTCCAAGTCGTCCATAACCGCGGACACGGCTTTCAGAAAGTTTTACCCTGCAGGGGTGCACAAATAGCAACACACACTCGATCAACCTCGGAAAAACCAAATCAAAACCCAACGAGGCATTCATGACAAAGCGATCACAGGATTCAGAAATATTTCAGGGGGCCACCCCATTAAGCTACCCGCAACGAAGTTGGCCGGCTCCGAGACGGACACAAGGTTTGTGTGGACGGCTGTAAACGACTGGGAACCCGAAAGTGTGACTGGGCTTGTCGATACAGCGAAAACGTGTCACGATCCTAAACAGTACAGGTGCTCCTCGCACAATCATAAATAAAGCAGTAAAGCATGGCATAAGTACAGGATAGTAATAAAGCCCCAAACTACTTTGTGGCCCCAAGAAATAAGAATGAATCAAGCTCTGGCTCAGGGGGGTCCATAAGCCTCCCGGATGTGGATAGCGCGAATATTCCAGGAACAGGAATCAAGTACTCGGGGTCCTACGGGACACAAGTGAGCATGAAAAACCAAATAGCAGATATTGCTCACCGGTGCCACTTTCATTAGTTATCCCATACTACTCAGGTTAAGTTGTTTAGGTACCTCGTTATCCATCAGACACTCACATACCCTACACATGCTGTTCTACGACCCGCATGGCTCAAACAACTCCTGTAGTAATGGCTCATGGGATGGAGGAACAAGCTTTGGTGGGGTTTAAAAGTAAAGGCTATGCAGTACTTGGGATTCAGTTTAATGCGATCGCGACTCAATGATGCAAGAATAAGATAGAGGCAATAGGTACTATATGTATGCAAGCATGTGGTAGTGCTTGCCTGGCAGCTCAGTTGAAGCGAGAGAAGGATCTGGGTAGTGCTCCTGGGTTTCTTGATATATCCCCTGCTCAGCGTCTATTCGAAGAAGAACCAAACAAACAAGGGCCAACATAAATAAAGTGCCCAAGCATATGAATAAAATGCGACAAGCAAACAATCATGCCATGATGAATGATGCACAATTTGCATGGCAATAAAGTAGCATGGCATGGGTGAGGTGTAGAACACAAGAAATACACATTTTATTGAGTTTTGGTCACATTTTATTCTCGAATAAGTTGCTGTATACTTTATATTTATATTATGCATGCTGCAAAACAGAACATGGAATGCATAAACAGAAAGGTCTCGTCGAGCTAATCATTTTAGACATATTATTTGTCAAATTTGGAGTTATAAAACAAAAGTTATTAATTAATTAAGGCAAAAGGGCATTTTATTGTAATTTTAATCAACTTGAACTTTTAAGTGTTCAAAATATATTTTGGATGGAAGATTTGAATTCCTCACATTTTTCTGATTTCAAAACATATATTATTTGTATTATTTGGAATTATATTTCAAAAGTTAATTAAAAACAGATTTGAATTTGAATTAAAACAAATTTGAAAAGTTTTAAATTTAAACAGAAAACAGAAAACCTTTTCGTACTCAGACAAACATAGCCATAGACACAGACAAGTGGGGCCGATGCTGACTGGGCGAACTGACGCGGCGAAAACTTTTCTCACCGCGGGGCTTCCTAGCCACAGAGTGTGACAGATGGGCCGGCAGCCTCGCGGGTCCACTGCGCGCGCAGCCGTCCAGCGGATGACACGTCGCGGATCTAGGGGCTGCGGGTTGAGGGTTGGAGAGCTGGGGCGGTTTTCTGCAAGATTGGTCGGGCGACTGACTGGTGGGCCACGAGGTACCGCGGATTGAGCAGAAAAACAAAAAGGGGGCGATCTGTAAAACTACCTCGGTACTGTGGATCTTCGTCTCCATGGTCTGACGGAAATCCGCGCGCGGTGCAGAGCGGGGATTCGAACGCGGGTCGCGGCCGTCCGCGCTGATGGGGCTAGCCGGTGCGGCTGGCTCGGGGAGGTTGCTAGGAGGGAAAAGGGCGGCTAGATGAGGCTCTCCGCGACGCGACGACGCAGAGGACGCACGCGCACGCGATGCACCGAGAGCGCTCGACGTTTGGTCCAGCGAGAACAGTGAGCTATGGCGAGGACGGAGGTGTCAGCGGGAAGGAGGAGCTCACCGGGAGGTTGTTGGTGCGGTTGGATCGGCTTGGGACGCAGGGGATCGGCGACGACGCAGACGGACGGCGAGGTTAGGGTTTCGGAGACGCGGTGATGGTCCTGGTGGCTCTGGTGCTTCTCCTCCGCGACGGCGTGTACAGGGCGATGCAGAGGAGCGTCCTCGACTTCCTCGACACCTGTGATCGCCACGCCACCAGCTGGTACGAGGAGGGGAGGTGGAGGCCGACGGTGGCCGGCGAGGGAGGGTGGTCGTTGGTGGAGAGGAAGGAGAGGAGAGGGCAGGGCCCTGGGGTAGATCTGGCGGGACAGAGACGTGGGGGGTGGTGGCAGATAGCAGAGGGATAAGGGAGGAGCGTGTGGGCGCGGGGTAGATGGAAAAGGTGGTCTCGGCCACTTTTCTCCTCCTCTCCTTCACGTGCTCGGGTCGGGGCAGGAGCAGGGCAGGGCGAGGTGGTGGAGACTGCCAGGTGGGGACGGCAGGGTCGGTGGGGAGGCTCGGGCTGGGGGGCCCTCATGGCAGGGAGAGAAGAGAGGGGAGGCTCGGTTAGGAGCTAGGTTAGGCATGGGCTCGGGTTAGGGCTTGGGGTGGATGGTAGCTAGGTGGGGCCAGGGTGGCCAGGTGGGGCCAGCAAGGTAGAGAGAGGGGGTGAGAGAGGGGTGGGTAGCTAGGGTTAGCTTGGAGGGGGGCTCGGGTTAGGTTAGAGAGGAAACTAGGGTTAGGAGAGAGGGTAAAGAGAGAGGGTGATATGAGGTAGGGTGGTGTGTTTTCCTTTGACAAGATCAAGCAAGATCAATCCAAGCTCAAGCAAGATCTAGACAAAAAGAGGATGAGATGAAAGGTGGTGATGGGGTTTAAGCAAGATCAACTAAGACCAAGCCAAAAGGAGGAAGAGAGAGATGAGAGATGATCCACTCAAGAGTCAAATAAAAACCCAAAAGACTAGAATGTGTAGGTTCTTGCATGGCCCATGCAAAACAATTAATGCCATGCTTATTCTTGTGAAAACAATAATATTTACATGGCATTATTCCTATGCATTCCCAAAAGTGGAATTAAGCCAAGCAAAAGAATTTAAAGGAAAATTCCAGATGGAGTAGATGGAGATGATCACATTTGATTATAATTGGGACTTGCTAGTGTGTATATTCCACTAGATGTTTAATAGTCCCAAAAATATCCCAACATGAGCATAAATCCATGATAATCCATATGAAAGCTAGGAAAAAGGAGCACTACTCATAATGCATGCAAAGGTGGCTCCACATATCAATAATGTGAAAACAACATGATGCTAAGATGAGCATGTGGAAATAGAATTGGATCCATCCCAACCCACATGAGCTAGAGGTAAAACCCAATAAAGTGCAAAGCTCATATTTAGTTGGATGGTGGAATTATAAGGTGGTGGCAGAGAAAGGTGATGGAGTTGAATAAAAGATATGCCCCCAACTCAACTTGGGCATTTAAACAATATATCAATAACCAAATACAATATCAAGAGGCAAATACAATTAACAATGCATATGAGAGAAGAACCAAACCAAAAAGGGTTTTATATGATGCTCAAATGCAAGGTGGCATGATGACATGAGCATGATATAATTATGATGCAACAATTATATAAAGGAAGTAGCATTTATATAGACTAGGCTAGTAGCATTGAAATTGTTAGACAATTGGGATGCTACAACGTTGTTTGGTCTACTTGGAGTATCTAGTCGTAAAAGTTTCCACCTATACACTCGGGGGCTACAGCGAGAGTTTTTAACTTAGCAATATGCTTAGTCTTTCTTTAAGCATCTAATCGGAACTAATTCAATTTTCGACTAGAAGCTTGGGGGCTACAGTATAAAAGTTTTAACCCGGATGTATGCTTAGTCTTTCTTTAAGCATCTAATCGGAACTAATTCAGTTTTTGATTAGAAGCTTGGGGGCTACAGTATAAAGTTTTTAACTCGGATGTAAGCTTAGCTTTTCTTTAAGCATCTAGTCGGAACTAATTCAGTTACAACTAGAGGTTTGGGGGCTACAGTATTGAAATTTATAAACACTGCGTATGCTACTCTTAAAGCATCTAGTCGGAATAATTCATTCCACCTATATGCTTGGGGGCTACAGTGAGAAGTTTTCTAGCTTAGTCACTCTTGGAGTATCTAGACGCAAAGACCTATGGTTTTCCGTCTACATAATCGGGGGCTACAGTGGGATATTCATATGAAAAGCAAAAGGCAAATAAAACTTACAAGTGTAATGATCTTGAGGTTGATAGCACTCTCAGCCAGCAGCTTGCCTAAGGATACATTGTTTCCTTGCAAGATCTCTGCTTGCCGGAGAAACTCCTCTAGACCGCACGTCGGAGATGTCGGCGCTGCACCAGGAACAAGAGCAGTGCTACCCGGTGTAAGTACCGGATAGACTATCTTTGGATACTCTATGGTTTTGTTGGGTGCGGGGGCACCGCCTTCGGCAGAAGTACCAGCTTCCACCACCGCCTTACCGCAACTGATGGCATCCTTAGCCGGAGCTTCAGCCATTTGGTGTGCGACACTCTCCTGCGTTCCTGTTCGCCGACAACAGCAAGCTCGGTAGAGTCAGCTGAGTCCACTTCCATGGCAGAAGGGCCAGCGGCTTCCTTGGTTTGAGAGCTTGTCGGAGCGGACGAGGGATTGACGGTGGGAGTGACAGGGGCAATGGCGGGAGACGCGTCGCGATGCAGCATGTCCTTGATGGTTCTAGAAGCCCCCGATGTTTTGGAGGTCTTCTTCAAGATGGTCATGGCTTTTTTCCTGAAAAGTGAAAAATGCTTAAGTACAGGAACAAAACAGATAAATGGACAATGTCGGAGAGAAAGAAGCTTACACAAGAGGGGGTGCTTTGGCAAAGGGGATCCCGGTAGTCTTTATTTTCTCCGCCTCCAGGGCGGCGGTAGTCTCCTTGGAGGCTCCACCCTCCATCTTCTTCTTCTTGCCTCCGTCGCCAGCGTCAGAGGTGGAGCTCTTCCGCTTTCGCGACAACGGAACATCGTCGTCGGACACCACCGTGACTTCCTTCATCTTTGGATCATAGATTTGGGAAGCCATGCTATCCTCCTCTAGATCACTAAGCTATTAAGTGAGAGGTCACCATGTTAGATGAGATTAAAAGGGTTAAGACGGAAGAACTGGAGTATATGTCATACACGGAAAATAAGCAGTTACCTTTGGGCACTTGCTCTCTACAAACATGTCGTAGGTGATGGAGAAGCCACGCTTCTTGTCCTTCACCATGACGATGTCCTTGAGGCGAAGCTTGAAGGAGTCGCTCGAGAAGTTGTTCACGGAGATGCAGAGGCTATCCTTTCTATCGTTGGTATACTCGTGCATCAGCTTCGAGCGGTGCTGCAGAGGTTGGATTCACCCGATGAACCAGCACATGGGTAGGTCCAAGCCGGTCAAACCCGTCTCTACGAACCACTCTATCCTCCTTATAGCGCGGGAAGCATCGATGTCGGAGGGAAGGGAGGCCTGGGATCTCCATGTCGAGGTTTCGACGGCGGCTCCATCGACGAAGTCCGGGTACGTTACTTCTCGGCCGGCCAGAGGGATATCCGGGCCATAGAAGTAAGTACGCTGCCAGTTCTTGCAGGACTTGTGGCCGACGATGTCGGGGAAGCGCCGGCCAGGTCGGATCTTAAAACTAATAGTGCCACAATTTCTAAGTTCATCCTTGCTGGCTCCGGCTTCGCGCTTGACGGTGAATAAATATATAAAGAGGTCTAGCCTAGGCTTAATCCCTAAGTAACCCTCACAAAGCGCCGCGTAATTGCTAAGCGCTAGGATACTATTGGGAGAGAGGTTTTGGGGATGAACCCGGTAATGGTTCAAGACGGCAAGGAAGAAGTTAGAGATGGGCAGGGAGACGCCGTGTACCATCTGTGCTTTGAGGTACACCTTTTCTCCGGCTTGGGGAGAAGGTGTGACTTTGCCGGCCGGCGCCGCCCGCCAGGCGAGCCCCTCCATTGCAGGGAGGTAGACTTCGACGATCAACTCCTTGATGTCGTGGTCCGTGATATCCAAACCACGCCAGTCGCCTTTGTGGGAGTCGTTTTCCTCCTCCAGCAGCTCTAACGCCGCTGGATTGTGGTCGCCGCAGGTGGTCTCGACCACCGCAGAGATGGGGATGACCATGCCCTCTGGGGGCACGACGACGGAGCTCGCCGGCTTTGCCGCGGCTTCGCCCGATGCCGCCATCGAGGGAGAAGACCTGCTGCTGGCCATTGCGAGTGCTTGGAGGTGACTGGCGAGATTGGGAGTTAGGGTTTTTCGCAAGTTGCGCAGAGAGCTTGAGGGGGCGCTCGCTGGAGGAAGAAGATGATGCGAGGAGAGAATAAGGTGAAAAGTAAATTTTCCACCATAGTTACTATTTATGATCTCCAGCATCGAGATTCGTGCAGCTTGATCGGACAGTTGCCGCGTAGACGACATGTGTGCGGATGTGCGCGGAAATTTCGCCACGTCCCAACCGTCGCCACCAACGGTTCGTATCGCTCGCGTGGGAAAAGTGGAAATGATTGCGTTCTCTACATGTGTGAGTTACAAAGTGTTGCTGACCTACGTCTACATCACCCTAGCTGACATAGGCAGATAAACCATCACATCAGAAGATTCTGGCATGGACGGATCCAGTCCGACTACGGAAGAGTACGATGGAAGATTCAACAATTCTCCGACTTACAAATTGAAGACGAAGAAAACCTTGCAGGGTTCTTTGGGAGGAATACAAGATATTGCTTGACGATTTGCCGACATCCATCTAGACTGAGCATTCCACGTGATGAGGCAAGACGACGCAAGATCTCGGAGTTCTCCAGGGGCTACTGTTGGGGATATGCTATATGGGTATCCTCATAGCATGTCTCCTATCCAGATAACCCGGGTGGCCCAGAGTTGGTAGCATGGCCCATGGCCTGCTGGGCGACCTAGTTAGATGGATCTAGAAGGGAGGCCCATACCGGATAAAGGAAGTCTACAGTGGAGTCACCGACGTACCCGGAGCCTTGGAGTACAAGACACGCAAGACAAGTAATAGACGGTGTAGGACTCTGTAACCTGTCCGGCTAGGACTTTTCCCTGTAACCCTAGACCTAGCGACTATATAAGTCAGGCCTATGGGATCCTTTAGGGCAGATAATCTCAGACAACCTCGCACAGCGAACCGATCTCTGTAACTCGGCGTATTGCCCTTATAGTGATTTATAGTAGGAGTAGGATTCCGCCACCGTTGTGGGATCTGAACCTGGGTAAGCTATGTTACCTCGTACCCGTCAACCGTCCGTCTTCCCCCACGTCTCTAAACACGCACTATGAGGACCCCTCCATGGCATACTCATCGGCAATACCACGACAACATGATAGTCCCAATTGATATAATCACAAAGGACTTAATAATTCAGGATCATATTGAAACAAGGACAAAAGGTGTGCGGGAGCGTAGTAAAATACCAAAAATCTTACTCTACTTTTATAAAAACATAAGGTAAATATGCTTCAAAACTGGACTCATCGACTTCCCCAAGCTAGAATCTTGCTCATCCCCGAGCAAGATTGTGGCTTATGGACAAGGTCATCATGTTCATGAGGCATGAGCCGTTACAATAAATGAGGCAATTGAAGCATAATTACAATATAAGATATAGAACTTCATCGTGAGTTATATCACACTCTCACACATCACATGACTTAGAGGCTTCCACACCTTTTGTATCAATAGTTTATAAGAAGTTCGAAGATTAGGCATATTATAAAATCATCAAGTTCAATTAGATGAGCACTTAATTGATGTGAGACCCTAGCACATGGCTTAATAGGATTGATAGTATATACCCATACCAACAAGTTGCAACTTATTTTCCGGAAACTCGTCTAAAAAGAACTCTGAGGTTAAGCATGCTTGGCCTAGAACAATTTGAGGATGGGTGAACGACCAGGAAGTGGGTACGGGGTGCACATGAGTGAGGACAAAGTGTGTAGAAAAGACTAGTGGTGGTTTGTGGGGTTAGTCTACAGATCCTATTGAGCTTCTAGGAATGACAGTCGCTTGTCCGGAGAGGCCGGGGTATTACAAGTCGTATCAGAGCTGACCCTCGCGGTTACACGAGCGTGTGCGGGTCAGTGGTGGACATGTGGAGCATGGCGTGTGTGTCCTGGAGTGGACACGACATGGCACATGTGTCGGCACTAGATGCACAATCATATGCCAAGAGGGGACGTTCCTGTCTTGTTGTTGATCGATGAGGGAGTCGATCTTCTAAGGGTGGGTGTATGTGAGACCCTTGCGCATGGCTTAATAGGATTGACAGTATACCCATACCAACAAGTTGCAATTTATTTTTTGGAAACTCATCTGAAAAGAACTATGAGGTTAAGCGTGCTTGTCCTAGAGCAATTTGATGATGGGTGACCAACCGGGAAGTGGGTACCGGGTGCGCATGAGTGAGGACAAAGTGCGCGGAAAAGACTAGTGTTGGTTTATGGGGTTAGTCTAGAGATCCTATTGAGCTTCTAGGAGTGATAGCCTTTGGTCCAAAGACGTCAGGGGTGTTACAATTGAGTAATGAATAATTGATGATCATTGCTTGAGTACCTTTTGTCAACTTGCACATTTCCTTTCCTTATAATTCTTTGATATCAGAGCTTTACTTTTTGTTCTAATAATAACATTAGATCATGTTAATACTCTTTATGGCTCTTTGAAAGGATACAGATGTCGCCTAGAGGGGGGTGAATAGGCGATTAAAAACTTTTCTGAGAGTTTCTCAACAAAGGCGGAATAAAACTAACGTTTACTTTGCTAAGCACAAAACCTAGAACAATCTAGGGTTCACCTATGTGCACCAACAACTTATGCTAAGCAAGACAAATACCTATGTGATGGCAAGATATATACTTCAAGCACGAAGGCTATCACAAAGTAAAGTGCATAAGTAAGATCTCGGGTATAGAGATAACCGAGGCATGCGGGGATGACGATATTTTACCGAGTTCCTCCCAACATGGAGTACGTCTCGTTTGGATAGGGGTGGTATCTAACCACCTATGCCACAAAAGGCCTCCCTTATTGTCCGGTGAATCTCACCCCAACGGGATCGATCCACACTTCCACTATCGGTGCACTTGTCGGTGGCAAACCGGAACCTCTCACAAGGTTGGGGCACTTCTCCACAACTTAATTGGAGGCTCCGAACAAACTCCACCAAGGCCACAACCTACAACACCAACAAACCGTCTAGGGTTCCAAGAACCCAAGAGGAAAAAGCTTCTCAACTTTCACTCACCAAATACTCCCCGAGAACTCAAACCGATGCACCAAATCCAATGGCAAGGACACAAGAATTGCTCAAATCCTTCTCTCCCAAATTCCACCAAAGCTACAAAAGCTTATGGGGGAATAAGAGAGGAAGAACAATGGAGGAAATCCACAAACGACTCCAAGATCTAGATCCCAATATGTTCCCCTCACTTAGAGGAGAGATTGATTGGTGGGATTGTAGATCTAGATCTCCTCTTTCAAATCCCTCAAGAATATGTAAGAATCATAGGAGGGATTGAGGGGAAGCAAGCTCAAGAAGATCAACAATGGAGGGGAAAACTTGCAAGAATAGTTAAGGAACCATTGGGGAAGAAGGCCCCTTAAATAGGTCCCTCCAAAATACAACCGTTTCATCCCAAAAACACGATTCCCGGTACTACCGGACTTTTTCCTAGTACTACCGGACTTTCCCGGCACTAGCGGACATTCCCTAGGGTTCCTGGGGCGGCCAACGCATTTTTTCTGTGCTCCCTGGTACCAAAATGCGGTACTACCGGACCCCGGCACTACCGGACATTCCCTGGGGTTCCTGGGGTGCCAAACACATTTTTCTCTATGCTCCCCGGTACCAAAATGCGGTACTACCGGACCCCGGTACTATAGGATTCTGGTTCGGTACTACCGGTTAACCCAGAACGAAAACGGCCATAACTTTTGCATCCGAACTTCGATTTTGATGATCTTGGGCTCGTTTTGAAGAGGACAACAAGATCTACAAGATCATACAGAAAAACATCATAGTCCAGCAATGGAGGATATAACCAAATGACGAAAGGTTTAACCTCTCTCAAAAAGACAAGCTGGTAAAACCTCCAACATCAAAAACGTAATAGAAAATGCATGTGAACTCCGTTTTCGATGAACTAGAGCTTGTCATGGAGATTAATATAAGATCTAAATCCTCATATGAGTAAGAACCAAAAAATGGAAGGTTTTACCTATCTCTAAAAGACAAACCGATAAAACCTCCAATATATAAAACGCAAATAGATAATGCATATGAAATCCGTTTTCGATGAACTAGAGATTATTATGAATATTACGACAAGCTATAGAACCTACATGGATAAGATCCAAATAACAACCAAGAAAGGATGATTATAAGTATGCAAAAGTTTGATCTCTCTTTAAAAGATATGATTGAATTATTAACTTGAGAGCCCCTCTTGATAATACGGTTATCTATCTTAAACCCGGTCTCCCACACACAACATGAGACCGGAAAAAGGGAAAACCTATCAATATTATAACTTTCCATTGAGCATTCCACTTGGGCTCGATGTAGATGAACTTGACCTTCTCAAGAAGGACCGCCTTTCTTGATTCCTCATCATCGATCCGTGATCACGAGGATGGCAAGCATGAAACATGAGATCTACTATAGATGGCGCATTTTGAGCTTGCATAACACATCTTCTTCTTATTTCATCGACCTTGAAGCCAACACATGCTCCAAGCGATGCCAATGGAAAAATCCTACAAGTGCAACTTAATACACACATTAGTCCATAAAGATTGTCATTAATTACCAAAACCACACATGGGGGCCCACATGTTCTTTTAATCTCCCCCATTTTGGTATTTGTTGACAATCCCTTTAAGAGGGTTTATATAAGGAATCTCAATGAATAAAATGGTAAAACCAATATCAAATACTACACAAGTATGTGATATTGGTACCACCACCATATATATAGAGCAAACTCCCCCACAATCTATGCATGTGTGATGAACTTGAATTTCATTGCATATATTGCCAATCATTATCATTGGAGGAGTTTCCTCTATATATACCACATGATAAGAAACAAAAAAGATGCAAGAGAATGAAAGGAAAATGCTTAAGAACCAACTCAATGCATAAACCAACTTCCCTTAAACCCTCTAAAACTTCTCCCCCATTGGAATCGATTGCCGAAATGGGTGACAATTTCTAGAAGGCAAATATAGTAATAATTCCTCCAAAGGTGTGCCTTCGCACATATCCAATGATGAATATTTGGGACGGAGTAGAACTATATCGAGGACCCGAAGATTGACAAATTAAATAAATTCAAATGATGCAAGCAATTACAAGGTCCGAAAAAACAATTGAAAACAAAAAATGAGTTCAAATGGAAACTACAAGATATTATGATATGAGCAAAAGAGTGCTTTAAATAACAAATAAAGAAGCTCCCCAAGATTTGTGCACAATTCAACATACATCCATTAGAATACATATTGCACAAATATGGAATCCTCGCTCCCCCATAAACATTTAAGGCACAATAAATGAGAAAGAAGACAAATGAGCATTATTAAATGAATTAGATGAGCTCCCCAAAGATAATGCACCAATTATGATAATTGCATTTGGAAACAAAGTGCATAATCATGGAATCCTCACTCATCCAAATTCATTTAACAATACAAGGCACGAGAGAACAAATATGAGTGCCCGAGGATGTAAACAAAAGGAACAAGCACTCATAAGTAAATAAATTTGGGATCCGCCAAAGAATCAAAAGGAATAAAAGGTTGTATCCAAGGAATAAAATCTCAACTAACATTATCTTCACATATGTGTGTATGTTTATAAATGGATAACATCACAAAGACATATGCCCATAACGAAACAAGCACACACAAGGTAGATATACAATAAAGCACATGAAAGCAAAAACGAAGTCATAACATATACCAATAAGATTTTTGCTTCAAAGCACAGCCAAAGGCTCAAATATATCTTATTGTACATTAATGAGCTTCAAATACCAACGCACTGCATATATTACAACTATCACCAAGGGAAAAGGATAAAGTTGGAATATATGGATAAAAGCAACAAGTATCACAAGGAAAAATCAACTAGCAAAATCTCACTATTGCACATGAGAGAAGTTGAGGAAGGATAGGCAATAAAATTGCTAGATTGACATATTTGGGATTGGTGGATCAAATGAATGATTTTGTATAGTCCCAATTATATGTCCTAATATCAACTTACACACATTTGCAATAGGGAGTTCTCTTTAAAACAAAAGCTAGGACCATAAACAATACAAATACAAGAATGCATGCTTAGAAGGCATCCGACACACGGTTGGAAGCAAGATATATGAGCATGAGAAAGAGACACTTGTTACCAAAATATAATTGGTAGGATGTAGAGTATATGAATTCGTTGATCATCCTATAGCCTGCCTCAAATTTTCTTGTAATCACTACTTCTTCAAAATTGAGAGACAAGCATCCAATATATCTCCAATGTACCTAAAACACAATTAAGTACAAAATGGTCCCCAACCATATTGGGTCCAAAGTAGTTAGTGCAACTACAATACATAGGGGAGACTCCACATAAATATGTGCATATTGATATGAAATTGAATTTCATACACAACTTAGCCGATGGGATTTGGTGGAGTTTCCCCTATATATTGGATCATAGAAATCAAGCATGTCATAATATAAACATATAGTAAATTTGCATGCATAAAGCTTTCAAGAACCAACAAGGAGATACAATTTGAACAAAAACACCAAGTAAATCGAGATTGCACACACAAGAGTGTGACACGACAAACGAGGTCCAAATTGTATCAAAGAATCAATTCAACACATGAAAGATCACAAATTCAACAAATGAACTAGGAAAAATCCAAAGATCAAAAGATATATAAAAACACAAATGCTCAAGGATTTATCTCATTCTAAAATTGGACAAAACATGAAACAAGGAATGAGACAAAACCAACTCCCAAAAAGAGCAAGGTTCCAACAAGAAACCAAACTCCCCAAACTTTTCATGATGGCACAAAACGAAAAGATTGAGCATCCAAGCACATAAAACTCGATATGGATCAAACAAAGAGGCATAAAAGGATT
Organism: Avena sativa; assembly: GCA_916181665.1. NCBI lineage: Eukaryota > Viridiplantae > Streptophyta > Magnoliopsida > Poales > Poaceae > Avena > Avena sativa. The sequence goes on from OV702280.1 coordinate 146,230,675, forward strand.
GTTTTAGATAATATAGGAGAGCTCACCCATAAGTAGTACATTATATAGAATTTTCCTTTTGAATTCAAAATGCACACAAATGAGATCATCACTACTACCTACATTAAATAAAACAAAAGAGGATACCAATAAAAATAAAAGGATCCAAAAGTATCAAGGAATACATGGGAGCACACAATACATTTACTTGGCCAAAGATAGGATAATATTATGCAAAGGCCAAAGTGAATATGATTAATAAATTCTACCATAAGTTGAGTACTCATTGTCCAAGGACAAGAAATATTGGGAATAATTTTCCCAAGGTAGCTTGCATGAATATCCAAGATCATAGTCACAACAAGAAGCATATAACAAAATATAAGAATTAAGGTTGATGCTTCGAAAGAGATTTTTGATAGCTTCCAATAGTCACGCAATCACTAGTGATTAGAGTAACTTGAAGTAAATGGTTTCCATGAGGATATAGATCTAAATATGAGGAAACACATACCAAGAAACACTCTCACATACAAGATCCAAAATATGAGCAATAAAGGCATTCAAGCAAATTGGAACTTGTATGACCAAATGTGTCACGTAGGAGCTAGATAATTATAAATATCAATTCTAAGTGACACAACCTCTAATATTCACATTTTCTATGATTGTAATATGTACTAAGCATATGACTCCCCATAATGTGATACTACCATAAAACCAACACGAGGAAACAGATCCAAATAGAGATAATTAATGGACATTATATAACTTAAATTTCTCATGAGAAACATACCACAAAGAGACTAGATAAGCTTCCAATATAAATACTAGGTGGTATTCCTCATGTACACACATTTTTAGGTTTGTGGAATGCCTAAGCATAACACTCCCCCAAAATGGGATAGTCCATTAATCTCTCACAAGTGCCAAATAAGATACCAATTATAACCAAGTAAGGCTCCAATACAAGAAACACATATACATGGTGTGCCACCTAATCATACACAAATATGCCTGATACCTCAAGATAAATAAGTGGAAAGCACAACATGTACAAAAGCATGGAGGATACAAAACCAACACATGCACAAGGGGGCGAGTAACTTTCAATGTAAAGAGTTTAGCAAATGGTACCGCAAGGAGGAACATTGTAAATATAATAGGAGCAATTTATAATCCAAATGAATTGGCTTGAAAAATATAATAATGAAGATCCCTCAATTCTTCATGATGTAGCCAAGTCTCCAATGCCCTCCAACAATACCTATTGATCAAGTTTTGGCTTGTTGGTCCCCAACAAAGTTGGGTCCTAAGAGGTTAGTAACAATAGGCTTGGAAACCCAAATGGTTCTTTTCTTGAACCCACATTGAGCACCAACAAATTTGGCAAACACATTGTCCACCTCATCCTTACAAAGAGAATAAGCATCATCAATAATGATAGGGTTGGATGAGGAGATACCAATAGTGCATGAGGAAGAAATGTGCCCCTTCTCACGGCATATGTAGCAAGTTCTTCTCTTGCCATATTTCTTCTTAGGTGAAGCCATAACTCGAGGAAGAGCTCGAGTAGTCCTCTTAGGAAGAGGCCCGTCAATGACTTGAGGTGGAGCTTGAGGCCGCTTCCCTTGTTGCTTCACACTAAGAGGCTTTTTCTTCAATGGGCAAGATCTAACATGGTGCCCTTCTTCCTTGCGCTTTAAGCAAACAATGTTGTCCGAGTTCTTCACTTGGTCTTGGCCATTATTCTTGTTGTCCTTGTGCTTCAACTTGATAGTGGACTTGTTCTTGACATTGGAGTTGAATCCAAGCACACTCTTGTCATTTGGGAATTTTTGCACACTCAAGATGTGGTTGAGTGTGTCCTTCCCTTTATGACCCTTTTTCAAGTCATTCTTCAACAAAGTGACTTGAGCCTTGAGCTCTTTAATTTCCTCTACATGGTTAGCATGAACAACAATACTAGAGGAGGTAGATGCTACATTATTAGATCAACAAGGCACGAAATATAATTCATCACGAGATATAGCATGGTTGTGAGAGGATGAATTACAAGGACTAGCACATGGCAATATAACATTTGGAGTAGATATAGTGCTAATGTCCACATGAGGCCCACTAGATGTTACCTTTGACATGATGGCCTCATGAGCTAACTTTAGCATACCATGGGATACTAGAAGATTCTCATGCGAGCTTGAGAGCTTGACATGACTTTCTTCTAATTTCCCAAAGTTTATAGTTAGCAAAGCAAGTTGAGCCTTTAGCTCAATATTCTCTTTCAAAATAGATGCTTCACAAGAAAAAGAGTTAGTAGCACAAGAATCATTATTAATTGCAAGAGGTGAGTGCAACTTTGAAAGCTCTTTTGAGTAAGAGGCTTTAAGTTGCTCATGTGAATCAGTGAGTTTGATGAGCTCACCCTTTATGACCCTAGAGCCATTTTTGAGGTGCTCAAAATCCTCAAGGATTTTAGCATAAGCAACTTGAATCTCATCATTTTTACCTTTGAGATCACTTGCCACCTCAAGATCTCTATCATGAGATTCCTTTACTCTAGACAGCTCTAAAGCAAAGGTCTCCTCAAGAGATTCCTTAGTGGTTTGTTCCTCTTCAGGAGCTTTATTTAGGTTTGCAATTATATTAGCTTACTCACGCTCAAGACTACCCATTTTATCAAAGTTGTTCTCATGCACCTCAATTTGTGTTTCTAACTTATCAACATGTTCCTTGCTCTTAATAGCAAAGTCCAAGATTTCAACAAAGTTAGAGCATGCAATATTGTTCTTAACAAGGGCACGATAAACAATCTCACCCTTTTCATATAAATCATCAATATCAAGCTCTTTTTCCACATTATCCACATCCTCCTCATCACAAGAGGTAATGGGTTCCAAAGTAGGAGTTACCTTTGAATCCCTTGCCATAAGGCATAGGTGGGTACCAGAAGAAGGTGAAGATGAGATTGCATTTGTGGCTTCGTTCACAACCTTGTCTTGGCCCATAGAATCTTCGGTTTCCTCTACATGGTTAGAAACACAAGCACTAGAGGAAATAGAAGCAATTTTATCATGGCAATAAGAAAACACAAGTATATCATCATGAGATTTATTCAAGTCATTTCTCCATGATATGCAAGGACTATTAACACAAGCATGTAAGAAGTTTGTAGTGCTAGAAGTCTTAAAGTCCAAAGATAGATCATTGCAACTAGATAGAGATGAGGGATTATAAATAGTAAGCACACTATCCAAATTGCAATTTCTATCACCACTCACCATATCATTACCTTGTGAAAAATCACATGTTGGTGAAGTGGTAGAAGATGAGAACTCATCTTGATCGGAGGTGGAAGCAACACAATCATCCTCAACAATATTGGACACAACATATTTATGTTGAAGTTTTGTCCATAACTCATGAGTGCTCCAAAAAGGAATGATTGAAGGGGTAACTACATAGCTCAAAGCATTAACAAGCAAATTAGAAGCTTGAGAATCGAGATATAAGTTTTTCTCATCCTCACAAGATAGATTTTTGAAATCCATAGGAGGAGAAAAACCTATATCTACAATACGCTCCAAATTTGGGTCCATGTCCCGAAAATGAATAAGCATACGAGTTTTCCATATATCATAATTTGTGCCATCAAATATGAACATGTCATTGTGCACTAATCCCCTAGCCGACATCTTTACTCTCAATGCAGTGAAGCCTAAAATGAGAGACCGGGCTCTGATACCAATTGAAAGGATACAGATGTCGCCTAGAGGGGGGTGAATAGGCGATTAAAAACTTTTCCGAGAGTGTCTCAACAAAGGTGGAATAAAACTAACATTTACTTTGTTAAGCAGAAAACCTAGAACAATCTAGGGTTCACATATGTCCACCAACAACTTATGCTAAGCAAGAAAAAAACCTATGTGATATCAAGATATATACTTCAAGCACGAAGGCTATCACAAAGTAAAGTTCATAAGTAAGAGCTCGAATATAGAGATAACCGAGGCACACGGGGACGACGATATTTTACCGAGTTCCTTCCAACATGGAGTACGTATCATTTGGAGATGGGGTGGTATCTAACCACCTACGCCACAAAAGTCCTCCCTTATTCTCTAGTGAATCTCACCCCAACGGGATCGATCCACACTTCCACTATCGGTGCACTTGTCGGTGGCAAACCGGAACCTCTCACAAGGTTGGGGCACTTCTCCACAACTTAATTGGAGGCTCCCAACAAACTCCAACAAGGCCACAACCTACAACACCAACAAATCGTCTAGGGTTCCAAGAACCCAAGAGTAAAAAGCTTCTTAACTTTCACTCACCAAATCCTCACCGAGAATTCAAACTGATGCACCAAATCCAATGGAAAGGACACAAGAAGTCCTCAAATCCTTCTCTCCCAAATTCCACCAAAGCTACAAAAGCTTATGGGGGAATAAGAGAGGAAGAACAATGGAGGAAATCCACAAAAGACTTCAAGATCTAGATCCCAATATGTTCCCCTCACTTAGAGGAGAGATTGATTGGTGGGGTTGTAGATCTAGATCTCCTCTTTCAAATCCCTCAAAAATATGCAAGAATCATAGGAGGGATATGGGGGAAGCAAGCTCAAGAAGGTCAACAATGGAGGGGAAAACTTGCAAGAATAGTTAAGGAACCATTGGGGAAGAAGGCCCCATAAATAGGTCCCTCCAAAATCCAACCGTTGCAGCCCAAAAATGCGATTCCCGGTACTACCGGACTTTCCCGGCACTACCAGACATTCCCTGGGGTTCCTGGGGCGCCCAACGCATTTTCTCTGTGCTCCCCAGTTCCAAAATGCGGTACTACCAGACCCCGGCACTACCGGACATTCTTGGGGTTCCTGAGGCGCCAAACGCATTTTTCTCTGTGCTCCCCGGTACCAAAATGTGGTACTACCGGATTCTGGTTTAGTACTACCGGTTAACCCAGAACGAAAACGGCCATAACTTTTGCATCCGAACTCCGATTTTGATGATCTTGGGATCGTTTTTAAGAGGACAACAAGATCTACAAGATCATATAGAAAAAATATCATAGTCCAGCAAGGGAGGATATAACCAAATGACGAAAGGTTTAACCTCTCTAAAAAAACAAGCCGGTAAAACCTCCAACATCAAAAACGTAATAGAAAATGCATGTGAACTCCATTTTCGATGAACTAGATCTTCTCATGGAGATTAATATAAGCTCTAAATCCTCATATGAGTAAGAACCAAATAATGGAAGGTTTTACCTATCTGTAAAAGACAAACCGATAAAACCTCCAATATCTAAAACGCAAATAGATAATGCATATGAAATCTGTTTTCGATGAACTAGAGATTATTATGAATATGATGACAAGATATAGAACCTCACATGGATAAGATCCAAATAAAAACCAAGAAAGGATGATTCTAAGTATGCAAAGGTTTGATCTCTCTTCGAAAGATATGATCGAGTTACTCACTTGAGAGCCCCTCTTGATAGTACGGTTATCTATCCTAAATCCGGTCTCCCACACACAACATGAGACCGGCAAAGGGGAAAACCTATCAAGATTATACCTTTGCGTTGAGCATTCCACTTGGGATCGATGTAGAAGAACTTGACCTTCTCAAGATGGAACGCCTCTCTTGATTCCTCATCATCGATCCGTGATCACGAGGATGGCAAGCATCAAACATGAGATCTACTATAGATGGCGCATTTTGAGCTTGCATAGCACATCTTCTTCTTATTTCATCGACCTTGAAGCCAACACATGCTCCAAGCGATGCCAATGGACAAATCCTACAAGTGAAAATTAATACACACATTAGTCCATAAAGATTGTCATTAATTACCAAAACCACACATGGGGGCCCACATGTTCTTTAACTCTTGTTGGTTAAAATGATTATAACATGCTATAAAAATTTTCTTCTCATAACTCATCTATACTTTGTTGGTGTGGAAGACCCTAAAATCATAACATTGGTACAAGTATCATAGCACTCATCCTAACTCATACATCTAATACAATAATCATAAGTCAAAATCACTTCGAATATCATAAAGTCTCAAATTCTCATCGGATATAAATCTTTCCTTAGGCCAAAGGAAGTTGATGATGCAACTAACGTAAATACTAGAATTAAGAACCTAACCTGCATGCAAGAAAGTAAACATGACAAAACTGAAAGATGGATTGTAAGACCCCACCTTTATAAAGGTAAAGGCCCTGTGATTGCAATGCTAGTCCCTGGATCAATTGCTAGCATCCACAGTTTAAGATGAAGTACACAGGAACAAAGGTCATTATTATATCGTCATTCTAGAGATAACATAGTCTTTTACAACTCCATAGCCATAGGCTAGTACAAGAGTTTAACTTAACAACATAAATAAAAGTCTTCATCTTCATGTGCCACAGGCAAGCATGTTGAGTGTAGACTCATAACCCTAATCCTCATTAGAGTAACCTGCAACATCACAAGTTACAGCCACAGTGGGTCAATACATTGGAATAGTATTGGCAAGTGATACCTTAGTATAATAATAGTTTCTAGCTTCTACATGAATTTGGCTAAGTGTAGCTTAGGCTTGCTTTGCTCAAAATAAGTTTTATCTATTAGTTCAAAACACTAAGTTTTTGTTTGGCAAAAACTTCCAAGGAACCACCAATAGACATTGGTGAACCTTTACCCTTGTTCAACCACAAGTTTTTAACTTAGAAAATTTGGACGAGGAGATTCTTGATAGCTTCCATGTCTTGATGCTCAAATTGTCCATTGCCGGGGACACGGCTAAGTACTTAGATTCTTCCTTCTGCAGAGGTGGTGCACTTTCCCCACAAGACTCGACATGCATCGAGACATGACCTTTCAAAAGCCTTCCCTTAGACCAAAATGGATGCGTTCCCAAACCTATCACCCCCTACCACCAACTGTCCATTTGGCTAAGTTATTGCAACCTATATGATCCAGGCAGAGCCCATATTGCCATGTGGCTGCACTATAAGCTTCTTAACATATGGCATCTCAAATCCATTACAAACACCAAAGGTTCAACATAACTTAGACAAATTTTTGGAAGAAAAAACGATAAGTGTGGTGGTCCAAATAACGAAGTATGTTACAATTCTCACTCACTAGACAAAATAGCTATCAGGGCATCCTTAGTGGCCATATGTCTATCTTGTTCACAAGACTCCCATATTAAGTCTATGATGTCTCCCTTTGGTTGTTGGTTGGTAGTCTCTAATTCTTGGGTATGCTTCTTTTCTTCTCTAAGGTCATTTTGGGTGTTGAGCATTCTGCACTTGAGTCTATCACCAAGCTCCTTGATGGCATTCCAAGCTGAATTTCTTGCAGAGTCAAAGAATGTCGTGTGCATTTCAGAGTTGGTGACCATGCAGAATCCTAACTCCTTGTGGTTGTCTTCCTTGTTTTTGTACAAGTGAAGTTGCTCCCACCAATACTCCTCTCCTTCATCCATCACGGGGAATCCCTTGTACACAGCTGCACCATGTATCCCCATGGTAACCATGAGGTTCTTGAGTGCCTTGGGAAATTCAGTCTCACACTCCAAAGTCATGGTCATGAGTGGTCCCTTCCTCACGGCTTCGTTGATGGAGTTCATCCACAAATAGAGCTGAGAAAGAAGATTAGAAAAGTTTACGAGAAGAAAAAGACAAGTGTGGAAATTTTTCAAAGTGTTGAAATTTTGTCCTTAGTGGTTTCTTAGTCTAATCCAACCTAGGGTCATAATCCTACAACCAACACAGTGCTCCAATACCATCTATAAGACCCCACCTTTATAAAGGTAAAGGTCCCTGTGATTGCAATGCTAGTCCCTGGATCAATTGCTAGCATCCACAGTTTAAGATGAAGTAGATAGGAACAAAGGTCATTATTACATCGTCATTCCAGATATAACATAGTCTTTTACAACTCCATAGCCATAGGCTAGTACAAGAGTTTAACTTTACAACATAAATAAAAGTCTTCATCTTCATGTGCCACAGGCAATCATGTTGAGTGTAGACTCATAACCCTAATCCTCATCAGAGTAACTTGCAACATCACAAGTTATAGCCACAATGGGTCAATACATTGGAATAGTATTGGCAAGTGATACCTTAGTATAATAATAGTTTCTAGCTTCTACATGAATTTGGCTAAGTGTAGCTTAGGCTTGCTTTGCTCAAAATAAGTTTTACCTATCAGTTGAAAACACTAAGTTTTTGCCAAACAAAAACTTCCAAGGAACCACCAATAGACATTGGTCAACCTTTACCCTTGTTCAACCACAAGTTTTTAACTTAGAAAATTTGGATGAGGAGATTCTTGATAGCTTCCATGTCTTGATGCTCAAATTGTCCATTGCCGGGGACACGGCTAAGTACTTAGATTCTTCCTTCTCGAGAAGTGGTGCACTTTCCCCATAAGACTCGACATGCATCGAGACAAGACCTTTCAGAAGCCTTCCCTTAGACCAAAATGGACATGTTCCCAAACCTATCACCCCCTACCGCCAACTGTCCATTTGGCTAAGTTATTGCAACCTGTATGATCCAGGTAGAGCCCATATTGCCATGTGGCTGCACTAGAAGCTTCTTAACATATGGCATCTCAAATCCCTTTGTTCCTGGGTGGCTTTCCACAAGTGTGATATACAAGGTATACTATAGATATGGGCCTTGTGTAACCACTCAACATAACCCAAACATATCATTCCACCTAGGTGATTCATTCACTTAGTTATTTTTATTAAGGAAAAACACAAGTCCAAAGACTTAGCAATATTTTCCATAGCATGTATATATTCCACCCTTGGTTGCTACTAGCTAGGCTAATCATGGCAATATAGCAAGTATCTTAACTTAGAGAAAATTCTAACAATTCTACAACTACTAGGATTTCCCAAGCATAACATATAGATACTTAGCAAAAATTATCATGCAAGCTCTATAAAAAATATCACTAATGCATAGTCAAAATATTGGGACAAAATATGAAGCACCACTTGCCTTGGTAGATGGGGGAGTAACAACAATACTCACGGTCACAATCACCACTAGCACCAAAATCTACACATAAAATGATAGCACCAAATTCATATTTCAAATAATCAAGCAAAAATATATGAATGCATGCAAATGCCATGTGATGATTTTTATAAACTAAACAAGACAAGTAAAACAGTACTGAACATTAAACCAAACATTTATACACCAATTAAACTTAATTTGGCTTTTAAAACATTTTCCAAATAATTTTTATACCCAAAATAGGCCTACAAATGTCTCTGCATAAATTCTATTTTAACAGAAGCAAATCACAAAACCAAGCCTACAGATGTGTATGATTTAATTTTGCGATTCCAATGGTATATTATTTATATTTTTGGATAAACAAAACAAAAGTTATTGAATTTACAAGTTTGAATGACTAATAGATTCAAAAATAGATTTTAATTTAAAAACCCAGACACGTGGGCGTATCTGATTGGCCCATACCGGTTCGGCTGGATCAATCAACGAGAGTCGCAGGATTTAAATGAAATCGCACTGGCCAGATCTAACCATACCCCTTCGTTAAGTGATATAATCTGGCGCGCTGGATCAAGATCTAATGGCCCACGACGGCTTGGCCAAGAACTGGCGGCGCGCGTGGTCGCAGCGGCGGCGGCGCTACTGGCGACGGCGGTCCCGCGAATACAGAGGGGATGGGGGGTTGTGGTGTGGCTTACCAGACTCGCAAGAACACGAGGAAGCTCAACGTGCTGCTGGCGTGGACAGGGGCGTGCTGAAGCAGTGGCTAGCGCTCGTCGGAGTTGCGGGCGACGTCGGGTTCTTGCGGACGAGGACGTTGCCGACGTTCTGGACCGCCCTAGCACAAGCCCAGAGGATCAGTAGCTGCACAAGGACATGGGGAACCTAGTCGTATGCAACAGAGGTCAAGGGGCGCTCGGTAATTACCATGATTGCTCGACGGAGTTGAGCGGTGGCTCGGTCGTTTGTAGGGATGGACGGGGACGGCGACCTGGGTCACGAGCAGGCAAGATAAAGGCGTTAGAAGGTGCACAAGGACACGAGGGTCATGCTTGTTTGAACCAGAAGCAAAGGAGCTGTCCGACGAGCTCCGACAAGCGATTACGGTGAGCCCCGACCGCCCCTTTGCTTCTGGTTCAAACGAGCGTGACCCTTGTGTCCTTGTGTAGGGGTTCGTAGCATGGAAAACAAAAAATTTCTATCGCATACAAACAAACAAGCCAAGATCTATCTACTAGATTGTAGCAACGAGTCGATGGAATAACTTACCCTCGAAGATTCCAAAGCGTTTAACGAGAGCGGATTCTCGTGGGTGATGTAGTCGTACTCTTCCCGATCTCAAGATCGTGTAGACGATCCTTCCGGCGCTGCGTTCCGGCAGCGCTCCCGCAGTCGGTCGCACGTTCGGTACTCGACGAAGACCTTCCTCTCCCTTGTTCCAGCAGGCAGCGGAGGTTGTAGCACTCTCCTCGCGATTCCGGCAGCACAACGGCGTGGTACCGGAAGTAGAGGGGAGATCCCGCAGGGCTTCGCCTTAAGCCAGAGCGAGTATGGTGGATTATGAGAGAGGGCTATTAGTGGTCTAGAGATTAGACACACCAATTAGAAGGCTCTAAACCGCAGGCTAAAGCAATTAGAAGCTCTAAACCAAAAACGGCTCTAAACCTGAGATTAGAGGTGGAAACTTGTGTGTCTCAAGGAGGAGCCCTGCCCCTCCTTTTATGGGTGGAGGGGCCTTGGCGCGCCAGGGGAGGGAGGGAGTCCCTCCCCAACTCGGCCTAGGGCTGGGCGCCGGCCTGGAGGAGTTGGACTCCTCCTCCAAGTTGGTTCCAACTCCTCTTGCTTGTTTCCCACAGTTTCCTGTTTCCCACAGTTTCCTGTTTTAGCCGTTTGACTTTCAAACTGGCAATTTGACTTTCATGTTTTTGGAACAGCAAGAACACTTAGTACATGATGCAATCATTCAATGACACACTCATGTACCCTCCCCCCCCCCCCCCCGGAGTGCCGGACAATCCGGAACCTTCTAGAACATTCCCGATGAAAACACCGGAATCATTCCCGAACTCCGAAATGGGACTTTCCTTATATGAATCTTATTCTCCGGACCATTCCGGATCACCTCGTGATATCCCGGATCCCATCCGAGACTCCGAACAACATTCGGTCTCTTTCTCATAATACCATAACTACTCAAAACAACGTCGAATCCTTAAGTGTGTCTCCCTACGGTTCGTGAATTATGCGGACATGATCGAGACACTTCTCCGAACAATAACCAATAGAGGAATCTGGAAATTCATATGGCTCCCACATATTTCTACGATTACTTTGTGATCGAATGAACCACTTACATACGATACCAATTTCCCTTTGTCTCACGATATGTTACTTATCCGAGGTTATGATCGTCGGTATCTCTGCATACCTAGTTCAACCTCGTTACTGATAAGTACTCTTTTCTCGTTCCCGTGATATGTGATCCCTTGTGAGCCAGTCACATGTTGGAGATATGCCCTAGAGGCAATAATAAATATAGTTATTATTATATCTTTGTGTTTATGATAAATGTTTATATTCATGCTATAATAGTATTAACAAGGAAACATTAATACTTGTGTGAATTGTAAACTTAAATTGAAGTCCCTAGTATAGCCTCTATACTTCACTAGCTTGTTGGTTGATTAAATGATTGTGGTTTCCATATCATGAACATTGAGATGTTATCAACAACAAGATCATATCGTTAGGAGAATGATATGGTGGACATACTCCTATAGATAAGCGTAGCATAAAGATCAAGTCATTTCAATAGTTCAATTGCTATATGCTTTCTGATACATAGTAACCTAATTCCTTCGACCATGAGATCATGCATATCACCTTTGCCGGATGGATGCTTTGATAACATCAAACACCACACCGTAACTGGGTGGCTATAAAGGTGGCATTAAGTGTTCGGAAAGTATTGGTTGAAACACATGGATCAAGAGTGGGATTTGTCCATCCACATGACGGATAGATATACTCTGGGCCCTCTCGGTGGAATGTCATCCAATTAGCTTGCAAGCATGTGACATGGTCACAAGGGATCACATATCACGGGAACGAGAAAAGAGTACTTATCAGTAACGAGGTTGAACTAGGTATGCAGAGATACCGACGATCATAACCTCGGATAAGTAACATATCGTGAGACAAAGGGAAATTGGTATCGTATGTAAGTGGTTCATTCGATCGCAAAGTAATCGTAGAAATATGTGGGAGCTATATGAATTTCCAGATTCCTCTATTGGTTATTGTTCGAAGAAGTGTCTCGATCATGTCCGCATAATTCACGAACCGTAGGGAGACACACTTAAGGATTCGACGTTGTTTGAGTAGTTATGGTATTATGAGAAAGAGACCGAATGTTGTTCGGAGTCTCGGATGGGATCCGGGATATCACGAGGAGATCCGGAATGGTCCGGAGAATAAGATTCATATAAGGAAAGTTTCGTTTCGGAGTTGGGGAATGGTTCCGGTGTTTTCATCGGGAACATTCTAGAAGGTCCCGGAATGTCCGGCACTCCGGAGGGGGAAGGGTACATGAATGTGTCATTGTAAGTTGGAATGATTGCATCATGTACTAGGTGTTCTTGCTGTCCAAAATAAAGGGTTTATTTAAATCCTAAATTGAAAAGTCAAACGGCTAGTTTGAAAGTCAAACGGCAATTTTGGGAAGTGGGAAGAGAGGAGGATTGGTGGAGGCCGAATTGGAGGAGGGTTCCTCCCTTGGCCGGCGCCCCACCAAGCCGACTTGGGGAGGGTCTCTCCTCCCCTTGGCCGGCCAGCCCTCCCACCTATATAAGGAGGGGCAGGGCTCCCTCCTAGCACACACAAGTTTCCTATCCTCTAAACTAAACCCTAGATCTAGACCCCGGTTTAGAGCTATTCGGTTTAGAGCCTTCTAATTGGTTTAGAGCCCTCTAATTGGTGTGTCTAATTACTAGACCACTAATAGCCTCTCTCATAAGCTCCACCATACTCGCACCGGCTTAAGGCGAAGCCCTGCGGGATTTCCCCTCTACTTCCGGTACCACGCCGTTGTGCTGCCGGAATCACGAGGAGAGTGCTACAACCTCCGCTGCCTGCTGGAACAAGGGAGAGGAAGGTCTTCGTCGAGTACCGAACGTGTGACCGACTGCGGGAGCGCTGCTGGAACGTGGCGCCGGAAGGATCGTCTACGCGATCTTGAGATCGGAAAGAGTACGACTACATCACCCACGAGAATCTGCTCTCGTTAAACACTTTGGAATCTTCGAGGGTGAGTTATTCCATCGACTCGTTGCTGCAATCTAGTAGATAGATCTTGGCTTGTTTGTTTGTATGCGATAGAAATTTTTTGTTTTCCATGCTACGAACCCCTACAGTGGTATCAGAGCCGTGTCTATATGTAGATCTGTTGCACGAGTAGAACACAATGGTCATTGTGGGCGTTGATGCTTTTATTGTAGATTTCTTTTTGTGTACTTTGCATCTTGCGGTATGTTGGGATGAAGCGGCCCGGGCTAACCTTACATGACATCGTTCATGAGACTTGCTCCACGTTTGACATGCAACTTGTATTGCATAAGTGGCTTTGCGGGTGCCTGTTTCTCCTAGCATAGTTAAGATCCAATTTACAACGGGTAATCAACAATGCTAGTATCAATGTTGTGGTTCTTGTTCGTAAGTTAGAACGACACTTATTGAAAGCCCCAAACCACGTAAAATATGCAAAGAAAGTAGAGGCGTCTAACTTTGTTTTGCAGGGGTGTGCAGTGATGTGATATGGCCATGATTGTGATTATATTTGATGTATGCAATGTTCCTTATTGTAAGTTGGCAACCGGCAGGAGCCATATGGTTGTCTTTAAATTCTGTTGAGACCTGCGTGTCTATTCAAAATAGTTGTAATAGTTGAAGCTCGCGGACGACAACCATGAAGAAGCGTCATTGACCTTGATGCTATGCCGATGATGATGGAGATCATGTTCGTGCTTGAAGATGGAGATCGGAAGCACAAAGAAGAAAGGCCATATCATATCACATATTATGAATTGCATGTGATGTTAATCCTTTATGCATCTTGTATTGCTTAGTAGACGACGGTAGCATTATAAGATGATCCCTCATGCACATAAATTTCAAGTTCTAAAGTGTTCGCCCTTAGTATGCACCGTTGCCAAAACTTGCTGCTTCGAAGCACCACGTGATGATCGGGTGTCTTTGATTCCGCGGGTGAATACAACGTAAGCAAGCCAGATTTGCTTATGCGGTAGCTAAGGTTTGATCTTGACGAGCCTAGCATGTACAGACATGGCCTCAGGAACACGGATCACCGAAAGGTAAAGCATGAATCATATAGTAGATATGATGAACATGTCGATTATTCGCCATTGAAACTATATCAACTCTCGTGATGATCGGTGTTGATGTAGTGGATTTGGTTCATGTGATCACTAAAACAATGTGAGGGATGTTGTTTTGAGTGGGAGTTCACCTAGTTTAATTTCATTAATTAATTTGAACTCAATTTGTCATAAACTTAGTCTAAACTATTGCAAATATGTTGTAGATCAATGGCAGCCCCTACCATCAATTTTAATGCGTTCCTAGAGAAAGAAAAGTTGAAAAACAATGGAAGCAACTTCGCGGATTGGTTCCGCAATTTGAGGATTGTCCTCACAGCTGGTAATTTGACCTATGTGCTGGATGCACCGCTGGGTGACCCACCTGCAGCTGATGCTCCCGATGAAGTAAAGAATGTTTACCTTGCTCGGAAGAATCAGTACTCCATAGTTCAGTGTGCTATCTTGTATGGTTTGGAATCGGAGCTTCAGAAAAGGTTTGAAGAGTCAGACCCATATGATATTGTCGAGGATCTCAAATTAATTTTTGAGACTCATGCGGCAATTGAAAGTTATGAAGCTTCTGAAAAGTTCTTTAACTGCAAGATGGAAGAGGGCAGCTCCGTTAGTGAGCATGTGCTTAAGATGTCTGGGCACGCAAACAAACTTCAAAGCTTGGGTATAGTGATTCCTAATGCTTTGGGGATTTACCGTGTCCTCCAATCACTACCACCAAGTTACAGGAACTTTGTGATGAACTACAACATGCAGAACATGAACAAAGAGTTGCCAGAACTATTTGCTATGTTAAAGTCTGCAGAAGTGGAGATCAAGAAAGAGCACCAAGTGTTGATGGTCAATAAGACCACCAAATTCAAGAAGGGCAAGTCTAAGCAAAAGGGACACTTCAAGAAGGGTGGTAAGAAAGTTACCACGCCGACGAAGAAGACCAAGGCTGGACCTAAGCCTGAAACTGAGTGCTTTTACTGCAAGGGAGAAGGTCACTGGAAGCGGAATTGCCCAAAGTACTTGGCGGATTTGAAGAACGGCAACATCAACAAGAAAGGTATATCTGATATACATGTTATTGATGTGTATCTCACTAGTATTCGTAGTAGTGCCTGGGTATTTGATACTGGTTCGGTTGCTCATATTTGTAACTCGAAACAGGAGCTGCAGAATAAACGGAAGCTAGTGAAGAACGAGGTGACGATGCACGTGGGAAACGGATCAAAGGTTGATGTGATCGCGGTCGGCACGCTACCTCTTCATCTACCATCGGGATTAGTTTTATACTTAAATAATTGTTATTTAGTGCCTGCGTTGAGCATGAACATTATATCAGGATCTTGTTTATTGCGAGATGGTTACTTGTTTAAATCAGAGAATAATGGTTGTTCGATTTATATGAGTAATATGTTTTACGCACATACACCTTTGATAGATGGTCTATTCTTATTGAATCTCGATAGTAGAAATACACATATCAACAACATTAAGGCTAAACGTTTGAAATCAAGCGATAATTCGACCTATATGTGGCACTGTCGTCTTGGTCACATCGGAGTGAAACGTATGAAGAAACTCCATTCCGATGGACTTCTTGAATCACTTGATTTTGAATCACTTGAAAGATGCGAAGCATGTCTGATGGGTAAAATGACTAAGACTCCATTTTCTGGTATGATGGAGCGAGCTACGGACTTACTGGAAATCATACATACCGATGTGTGTGGTCCAATGAGTGTAGCATCGCGCGGTGGTTATCGTTATGTTCTTACCTTCACGGATGATTTGAGTAGATATGGGTATATCTATTTCATGAAACTTAAGTCCGAAACTTTCGAGAAGTTTAAGGAGTTTCAAAGTGAGGTAGAGAATCAACGTAACAAGAAGATTAAATTTCTACGTTCCGATCGTGGAGGTGAATATCTAAGTTACGAGTTTGGCGAGCATTTGAAGAAATGCGGAATACTTTCACAATTGACACCGCCGGGAACACCACAGCGTAATGGTGTGTCTGAACGTCGTAATCGAACCCTCTTAGATATGGTTCGTTCTATGATGTCACTTACAGATTTACCGCTAACATTTTGGGGTTATGCATTAGAAACAGCCGCATTCACTTTAAATAGGGCACCATCTAAATCCGTTGAAACGACACCGTACGAATTATGGTTTGGGAAGAAACCTAAATTGTCGTTCCTTAAAGTTTGGGGATGCGAAGCCTATGTAAAGAAGTTACAGACGGACAAGCTTGAACCCAAAGCGGAAAAATGCGTCTTCATAGGATACCCGAAGGAAACTATTGGGTATACCTTCTATCATAGATCCGAAGGCAAAATCTTCGTTGCCAAGAATGGATCCTTTCTAGAGAAGGAATTTCTCTCGAAAGAAGTGACTGGAAGGAAAGTAGAACTCGACGAGGTTGTCGAACCTTCTCTCGAAATTACGAGTAGCGCAGCACCGGAAGAAGTTCCTGTGGTGCCTGCACCAATAAGAGAGGAAGCTAATGATGGTGATCATGAAACTTCGGTTGAAGTTGCTACAGAGCCTCGGAGGTCAACGAGAAATCGTACCACTCCAGATTGGTATGATTCCGTTATGAATGTCATGTTGGTGGACAACACCGATGACCCCGAGACATATGAGGAAGCGATGATGAGCCCAGATTCCAATAAATGGCAAGAAGCCATGAAATCCGAGATTGGATCCATGTACGAAAACCAAGTATGGACTTTGGTGGACTTACCGGATGGCCGGAAGGCTGTCGAGAACAAATGGATTTTCAAGAAGAAAACAGATGCTGATGGTAATGTTACTGTCTATAAAGCTCGACTTGTCGCAAAAGGGTTTCGACAAATTCAAGGAGTTGACTACGATGAGACTTTCTCACCGGTAGCGAAGCTAAAGTCTGTGAGGATTATGTTAGCAATCGCTGCATATTATGATTATGAGATATGGCAGATGGATGTCAAAACAGCATTCCTCAATGGAGACATTGATGAAGAGTTGTATATGATGCAACCCAAAGGTTTTGTCGATCCTAAAGACGCTAACAAGGTATGCAAGCTTCAACGGTCCATCTATGGATTGAAGCAAGCATCCCGAAGTTGGAATCAACGTTTTGATAAGGTAATCAAAAGTTTTGGTTTTATACAAACTTATGGAGAAGCTTGTATTTACAAGAAAGTGAGTGGGAGCTCTGTAGCATTCTTAATACTGTATGTGGATGACATATTGTTGATTGGGAATGATGTAGACCTTCTTAATAGTGTCAAGGAATATTTGAATAATAGTTTTTCAATGAAGGATCTTGGCGAAGCAGCTTACATATTAGGCATAAAGATTTATAGAGATAGATCGAAACGCCAAATATCATTGTCACAGAGTACATATTTGGACAAAGTTCTAAAGAAGTTTGGAATGGAAGAAAGCAAGAAAGGGTTCTTGCCCATGTTGCCCAATACGACCTTGAGTAAAACTCAAAGTCCGACATCGGCAGAAGATAGAGAAAGGATGAGTAAAACTCCCTATGCCTCAGCCATAGGATCTCTAATGTATGCCATGCTATGTACTAGACCCGACATTGCATATGCTGTTAGTTTAACTAGCAGATATCAAAGTGATCCAGGAGTGGATCATTTGACAGCGGTCAAAAACATCCTTAAGTACTTGAGAAGAACTAAGGATATGGTTCTTTCTTATGGAGGTGATGAACAGCTCGTTGTTAATGGTTACACCGATGCTAGTTGGAACACCGATCCGGATGATTCTAAATCACAATCTGGATACGTATTTATTTTGAATGGTGCAGCAGTTAGCTGGAGGAGTGCAAAGCAAAGCGTTGTGGCGAGATCTTCAACTGAATCGGAATACATGGCTGCTTCGGAGGCTTCACAAGAAGCGATATGGATGAAAGAGTTCATTACAGAGCTGGGTGTGGTTCCTAGTGCGCTGGACCCAATGTCTATCTACTGTGATAACATGGGCGCCATAGCCAATGCGCAAGAACCAAGTTCACACAAGAAGCTGAAGCATATCAAGCTGCGTTTTCACGCTATTCGAGAACATATCCAGGATGGGGATATAAAGATTTGCAAAGTACACACAGATCTGAATGTGGCGGATCCGTTGACTAAACCTCTCCCGAGGGCAAAACATGACCAACACCAAACTGCCATGGGTGTTCGGTGTATTACCATGTAATCTAGATTAGATGACTCTAGTGAAAGTGGGAGACTGTTGGAGATATGCCCTAGAGGCAATAATAAATATAGTTATTATTATATCTTTGTGTTTATGATAAATGTTTATATTCATGCTATAATAGTATTAACAAGGAAACATTAATACTTGTGTGAATTGTAAACTTAAATTGAAGTCCCTAGTATAGCCTCTATACTTCACTAGCTTGTTGGTTGATTAAATGATTGTGGTTTCCATATCATGAACATTGAGATGTTATCAACAACAAGATCATATCGTTAGGAGAATGATATGGTGGACATACTCCTATAGATAAGCGTAGCATAAAGATCAAGTCATTTCAATAGTTCAATTGCTATATGCTTTCTGATACATAGTAACCTAATTCCTTCGACCATGAGATCATGCATATCACCTTTGCCGGATGGATGCTTTGATAACATCAAACACCACACCGTAACTGGGTGGCTATAAAGGTGGCATTAAGTGTTCGAAAAGTATTGGTTGAAACACATGGATCAAGAGTGGGATTTGTCCATCCACATGACGGATAGATATACTCTGGGCCCTCTCGGTGGAATGTCATCCAATTAGCTTGCAAGCATGTGACATGGTCACAAGGGATCACATATCACGGGAACGAGAAAAGAGTACTTATCAGTAACGAGGTTGAACTAGGTATGCAGAGATACCGACGATCATAACCTCGGATAAGTAACATATCGTGAGACAAAGGGAAATTGGTATCGTATGTAAGTGGTTCATTCGATCGCAAAGTAATCGTAGAAATATGTGGGAGCCATATGAATTTCCAGATTCCTCTATTGGTTATTGTTCGAAGAAGTGTCTCGATCATGTCCGCATAATTCACGAACCGTAGGGAGACACACTTAAGGATTCGACGTTGTTTGAGTAGTTATGGTATTATGAGAAAGAGACCGAATGTTGTTCGGAGTCTCGGATGGGATCCGGGATATCACGAGGAGATCCGGAATGGTCCGGAGAATAAGATTCATATAAGGAAAGTTCCGTTTCGGAGTTGGGGAATGGTTCCGGTGTTTTCATCGGGAACATTCTAGAAGGTCCCGGAATGTCCGGCACTCCGGAGGGGGAAGGGTACATGAATGTGTCATTGTAAGTTGGAATGATTGCATCATGTACTAGGTGTTCTTGCTGTCCAAAATAAAGGGTTTATTTAAATCCTAAATTGAAAAGTCAAACGGCTAGTTTGAAAGTCAAACGGCAATTTTGGGAAGTGGGAAGAGAGGAGGATTGGTGGAGGCCGAATTGGAGGAGGGTTCCTCCCTTGGCCGGCGCCCCACCAAGCCGACTTGGGGAGGGTCTCTCCTCCCCTTGGCCGGCCAGCCCTCCCACCTATATAAGGAGGGGCAGGGCTCCCTCCTAGCACACACAAGTTTCCTATCCTCTAAACTAAACCCTAGATCTAGACCCCGGTTTAGAGCTATTCGGTTTAGAGCCTTCTAATTGGTTTAGAGCCCTCTAATTGGTGTGTCTAATTACTAGACCACTAATAGCCTCTCTCATAAGCTCCACCATACTCGCACCGGCTTAAGGCGAAGCCCTGCGGGATTTCCCCTCTACTTCCGGTACCACGCCGTTGTGCTGCCGGAATCACGAGGAGAGTGCTACAACCTCCGCTGCCTGCTGGAACAAGGGAGAGGAAGGTCTTCGTCGAGTACCGAACGTGTGACCAACTGCGGGAGCGCTGCTGGAACGTGGCGCCGGAAGGATCGTCTACGCGATCTTGAGATCGGAAAGAGTACGACTACATCACCCACGAGAATCTGCTCTCGTTAAACACTTTGGAATCTTCGAGGGTGAGTTATTCCATCGACTCGTTGCTGCAATCTAGTAGATAGATCTTGGCTTGTTTGTTTGTATGCGATAGAAAATTTTTGTTTTCCATGCTACGAACCCCTACATCACATGCTTGCAAGCTAATTGGATGACATTTCACCGAGAGGGCCCAGAGAATATCTATCCGTCATATGGATGGACAAATCCCACTCTTGATCCATGTGTCTCAACCAATACTTTCCGAACACTCAATGCCACCTTTATAGCCACCCAGTTACGGTGTGGTGTTTGATGTCATCAAAGCATCCATCCGGTAAAGGTGATATGCATGATCTCATGGTCGAAGGAATTAGGTTACTATGTATCAGAAAGCATATAGCAATTGAACTATTGAAATGACTTGATCTTTATGCTACGCTTATCTATAGGAGTATGTCCACCATATCATTCTCCTAACGATATGATCTTGTTGTTGATAACATCTCAATGTTCATGATAGGGAAACCACAATCATTTATCAACTAACAAGCTAGTGAGGTATAGAGGCTATACTAGGGACTTCAAATTAAGTTTACAAATCACACAAGTATTAATGTTTCCCTGTTAATACTATTATAGCATGAATGTAAACATTTATCATAAACACAAAGATATAATAATAACTATATTTATTATTGCCTCTAGGGCATATCTCCAACAGTCTCCCACTTGCACTAGAGTCATCTAATCTAGATTACATGGTAATATACCGAACACCCATGGTAGTTTGGTGTTGGTCATGTTTTGCCCTCGGGAGAGGTTTAGTCAACGGATCCGCCACATTCAGATCTGTGTGTACTTTGCAAATCTTTATATCCCCATCCTGGATATGTTCTCGAATAGCGTGAAAACGTAGCTTGATATGCTTCAGCTTCTTGTGTGACCTTGGTTCTTGCGCATTGGCTATGGCGCCCATGTTATCACAGTAGATAGACATTGGGTCCAGCGCACTAGGAACCACACCCAGCTCTGTAATGAACTCTTTCATCCATATCGCTTCTTGTGAAGCCTCCGAAGCAGCCATGTATTCCGATTCAGTTGAAGATCTCGCCACAACGCTTTGCTTTGCACTCCTCCAGCTAACTGCTGCACCATTCAAAATAAATACGTATCCAGATTGTGATTTAGAATCATCCGGATCGGTGTTCCAACTAGCATCGGTGTAACCATTAACAACGAGCTGTTCATCACCTCCATAAGAAAGAACCATATCCTTAGTTCTTCTCAAGTACTTAAGGATGTTTTTGACCGCTGTCCAATGATCCACTCCTGGATCACTTTGATATCTGCTAGTTAAACTAATAGCATATGCGATGTCGGGTCTAGTACATAGCATGGCATACATTAGATATCCTATGGCTGATGCATAGGGAGTCTTACTCATCCTTTCTCTATCTTCTGCCGATGTCGGACTTTGAGTTTTACTCAAGGTTGTATTAGGCAACATGGGCAAGAACCCTTTCTTGCTTTCTTCCATTCCAAACCTCTTTAGAACTTTGTCCAAATATGTACTCTGTGACAATGATATTTGGCGTTTCGATCTATCTCTATAAATCTTTATGCCTAATATGTAAGCTGCTTCGCCAAGATCCTTCATTGAAAAACTATTATTCAAATATTCCTTGACACTATTAAGAAGGTCTACATCATTCCCAATCAACAATATGTCATCCACATATAGTATTAAGAATGCTACAGAGCTCCCACTCACTTTCTTGTAAATACAAGCTTCTCCATAAGTTTGTATAAAACCAAAACTTTTGATTACCTTATCAAAACGTTGATTCCAACTTCGGGATGCTTGCTTCAATCCATAGATGGACCGTTGAAGTTTGCATACCTTGTTAGCATCTTTAGGATCGACAAAACCTTTGGGTTGCATCATATACAACTCTTCATCAATATCTCCATTGAGGAATGCTGTTTTGACATCCATCTGCCATATCTCATAATCATAATATGCAGCGATTGCTAACATAATCCTCACAGACTTTAGCTTCGCTACTAGTGAGAAAGTCTCATCGTAGTCAACTCCTTGAATTTGTCGAAACCCTTTTGCGACAAGTCGAGCTTTATAGACAGTAACATTACCATCAGCATCTGTTTTCTTCTTGAAAATCCATTTGTTCTCGACAGCCTTTCGGCCATCCGGTAAGTCCACCAAAGTCCATACTTGGTTTTCGTACATGGATCCAATCTCGGATTTCATGGCTTCTTGCCATTTATTGGAATCTGGGCTCATCATCGCTTCCTCATATGTCTCGGGGTCATCGGTGTTGTCCACCAACATGACACTCATAACGGGATCATACCAATCTGGAGTGGTACGATTTCTCGTTGATCTCCGAGGCTCTGTAGCAACTTCAACCGAAGTTTCATGATCACCATCATTAGCTCCCTCTCTAATTGGTGCAGGCACCACAGGAACTTCTTCCGGTGCTGCGCTACTCGCAATTTTGAGAGAAGGTTCGACAACCTCGTCGAGTTCTACTTTCCTTCCAGTCACTTCTTTCGAGAGAAATTCCTTCTCTAGAAAGGATCCATTCTTGGCTACGAAGATTTTGCCTTCGGATCTATGATAGAAGGTATACCCAATAG
Source organism: Avena sativa (assembly GCA_916181665.1). Lineage (NCBI taxonomy): Eukaryota > Viridiplantae > Streptophyta > Magnoliopsida > Poales > Poaceae > Avena > Avena sativa. The sequence continues at coordinate 146,253,742 of OV702280.1, forward strand.
TTTCCTTCGGGTATCCTATGAAGACGCATTTTTCCGCTTTGGGTTCAAGCTTGTCCGGCTGTAACTTCTTTACATAGGCTTCGCATCCCCAAACTTTAAGGAACGACAATTTAGGTTTCTTCCCAAACCATAATTCATACGGTGTCGTTTCAACGGATTTAGATGGTGCCCTATTTAAAGTGAATGCGGCTGTTTCTAATGCATAACCCCAAAATGATAGCGGTAAATCTGTAAGTGACATCATAGAACGAACCATATCTAAGAGAGTTCGATTACGACGTTCGGACACACCATTACGCTGTGGTGTTCCCGGCGGTGTCAATTGTGAAAGTATTCCGCACTTCTTTAAATGCTCGCCAAACTCGTAACTTAGATATTCACCTCCACGATCAGAACGTAGAAACTTAATCTTCTTGTTACGTTGATTCTCTACCTCACTTTGAAACTCCTTAAACTTCTCGAAAGTTTCAGACTTATGTTTCATGAAATAGATTTACCCATATCTACTCAAATCATCCGTGAAGGTAAGAACATAACGATAACCACCGCGCGATGCTACACTCATTGGACCACACACATCGGTATGTATAATTTCCAATAAGTCCGTAGCTCGCTCCATCATACCAGAAAATGGAGTCTTAGTCATTTTTCCCATCAGACATGCTTCGCATCTTTCAAGTGATTCAAAATCAAGTGATTCAAGAAGTCCATCGGAATGGAGTTTCTTCATACGCTTCACTCCAATGTGACCAAGACGACAGTGCCACATATAGGTCGAATTATCGCTTGATTTCAAACGTTTAGCCTCAATGTTGTTGATATGTGTATTTCCACTATCGAGATTCAATAAGAATAGACCATTTATCAAAGGTGCATGTGCATAAAACATATTACTCATATAAATCGAACAACCATTATTCTCTGATTTAAACAAGTAACCGTCTCGCAATAAACAAGATCCTGATATAATGTTCATGCTCAACACATGCACTAAATAACAATTATTTAACTAATCCCGATGGTAGATGAAGGGGTAGCGTGCCGACCGCGATCACATCAACCTTTGATCCGTTTCCCACGCGCATCGTCACCTCGTTCTTCGCTAGCTTCCGTTTATTCTGCAGCACCTGTTTCGAGTTACAAATATGAGCAACCGAACCAGTATCAAATACCCAGGCACTACTACGAGTACTAGTGAGATACACATCAATAACATGTATATCAGATATACCTTTCTTCTTGATGTTGCCGTTCTTCAAATCCGCCAAGTACTTTGGGCAATTCCGCTTCCAGTGACCTTCTCCCTTGCAGTAAAAGCACTCAGTATCAGGCTTAGGTCCAGCCTTGGTCTTCTTCGCCGGCGTGGTAACTTCCTTACCACCCTTCTTGAAGTGTCCCTTTTGCTTAGACTTGCCTTTCTTGAATTTGGTGGTCTTATTGACCAACAACACTTGGTGCTCTTTCTTAATCTCCACTTCTGCAGATTTCAACATGGCAAAGAGTTCTGGCAACGTCTTGTTCATGTTCTGCATGTTGTAGTTCATCACAAAGTTCTTGTAACTTGGTGGTAGTGATTGGAGGACACGGTAAATCCCCAAAGCATTAGGAATCACAATACCCAAGCTTTGAAGTTTGTTTGCGTGCCCAGACATCTTAAGCACATGCTCACTGACGGAGCTGCCCTCTTCCATCTTGCAGTTAAAGAACTTTTCAGAAGCTTCATAACTTTAAATTGCCGCATGAGTCTCAAAAATCAATTTGAGATCCTCGACAATATCATATGGGTCTGAATCCTCAAACCTTTTCTGAAGCTCCGATTCCAAACCATACAAGATAGCACACTGAACTATGGAGTACTGATTCTTCCGAGCGAGGTAAACATTCTTTACTTCATCGGGAGCATCATCTGCAGGTGGGTCACCCAGCGGTGCATCCAGCACATAGGTCAAATTACCAGCTGTGAGGACAATCCTCAAATTGCGGAACCAATCCGCGAAGTTGCTTCCATTGTTTTTCAACTTTTCTTTCTCTAGGAACGCATTAAAATTGATGGTAGGGGCTGCCATTGATCTACAACATATTTGCAATAGTTTAGACTAAGTTTATGACAAATTGAGTTCAAATTAATAATGAAATTAAACTAGGTGAACTCCCACTCAAAACAATATCCCTCACATTGTTTTAGTGATCACACGAACCAAATCCACCATATCAACACCGATCATCACGAGAGTTGACATAGTTTCAATGGCGAACAATCGACATGTTCATCATATCTACTATATGATTCATGCTTTACCTTTCGGTGATCCGTGTTCCGAGACCATGTCTGTACATGCTAGGCTCGTCAAGATCAAACCTTAGTTTCTGCATGAGAAAATCTGGCTTGCTCACGTTGTATACACTTGCAGAATCTAACACACCCGATCATCACGTGGTGCTTCGAAACAACAAGCTTTAGCAACGGTGCTAACTAAGGGTGAACACTTTATGATTTGAAATTGATGTGCATGAGGGATCATCTTATAATGCTACCGTCGTCTACTAAGCAATACAAGATGCATAAAGGATTAACATCACATGCAATTCAATATATATGTGATATGATATGGCCTTTCTTCTTTGTGCTTCCGATCTCCATCTTCAAGCACGAACATGATCTCCATCATCATCGGCATTGCATCAAGGTCAATGACGCTTCTCCATGGTTGTCGTCCACCGGCTTCAACTATTACAACTACTTTGAATAGACACGTGGGTCTTAACATAAATTAAAGACAACCATATGGCTCCTGCCGGTTGCCAACTTACAATAAGGAACATTGCATACATCAAATATAATCACAATCATGGCCATATCACATCACTGCACACCCCTGCAAAACAAAGTTAGACGCCTCTACTTTCTTTGCATATTTTACGTGGTTTGGGGCTTTCAATAAGTGTCGTTCTAACTTACGAACAAGAACCACAACATTGATACTAGCATTGTTGATCACCCGTTGTAAATTGGATCTTAACTATGCTAGGAGAAACAGGCACCCGCAAAGCCACTTATGCAATACAAGTTGCATGTCAAGCGTGGAGCAAGTCTCATGAACGATGTCATGTAAGGTTAGCCCGGGCCGCTTCATCCCAACATACCACAAGATGCAAAGTACACAAGAAGTAATCGACAATAAAAGCATCAACGCCCACAATGACCATTGTGTTCTACTCGTGCAACAGATCTACATATAGACACGGCTCTGATACCATTGTAGGGGTTCGTAGCATGGAAAACAAAAATTTTCTATCGCATACAAACAAACAAGCCAAGATCTATCTACTATATTGTAGCAACGAGTCGATGGAATAACTTACCCTCGAAGATTCCAAAGCGTTTAACGAGAGCGGATTCTCGTGGGTGATGTAGTCGTACTCTTCCCGATCTCAAGATCGTGTAGACGATCCTTCCGGCGCTGCGTTCCGGCAGCGCTCCCGCAGTCGGTCGCACGTTCGGTACTCGACGAAGACCTTCCTCTCCCTTGTTCCAGCAGGCAGCGGAGGTTGTAGCACTCTCCTCGCGATTCCGGCAGCACAACGGCGTGGTACCGGAAGTAGAGGGGAGATCCCGCAGGGCTTCGCCTTAAGCCGGAGCGAGTATGGTGGATTATGAGAGAGGGCTATTAGTGGTCTAGAGATTAGACACACCAATTAGAAGGCTCTAAACCGCAGGCTAAAGAAATTAGAAGCTCTAAACCAAAAACGGCTCTAAACCTGAGATTAGAGGTGGAAACTTGTGTGTCTCAAGGAGGAGCCCTGCCCCTCCTTTTATGGGTGGAGGGGCCTTGGCGCGCCAGGGGAGGGAGGGAGTCCCTCCCCAACTCGGCCTAGGGCTGGGCGCCGGCCTGGAGGAGTTGGACTCCTCCTCCAAGTTGGTTCCAACTCCTCTTGCTTGTTTCCCACAGTTTCCTGTTTCCCACAGTTTCCTGTTTTAGCCGTTTGACTTTCAAACTGGCAATTTGACTTTCATGTTTTTGGAACAGCAAGAACACTTAGTACATGATGCAATCATTCAATGACACACTCATGTACCCTCCCCCCCCGGAGTGCCGGACAATCCGGAACCTTCTAGAACATTCCCGATGAAAACACCGGAATCATTCCCGAACTCCGAAACGGGACTTTCCTTATATGAATCTTATTCTCCGGACCATTCTGGATCACCTCGTGATATCCCGGATCCCATCCGAGACTCCGAACAACATTCGGTCTCTTTCTCATAATACCATAACTACTCAAAACAACGTCGAATTCTTAAGTGTGTCTCCCTACGGTTCGTGAATTATGCGGACATGATCGAGACACTTCTCCGAACAATAACCAATAGAGGAATCTGGAAATTCATATGGCTCCCACATATTTCTACGATTACTTTGCGATCGAATGAACCACTTACATACGATACCAATTTCCCTTTGTCTCACGATATGTTACTTATCCGAGGTTATGATCGTCGGTATCTCTGCATACCTAGTTCAACCTCGTTACTGATAAGTACTCTTTTCTCGTTCCCGTGATATGTGATCCCTTGTGAGCCAGTCACATGCTTGCAAGCTAATTGGATGACATTTCACCGAGAGGGCCCAGAGAATATCTATCCGTCATATGGATGGACAAATCCCACTCTTGATCCATGTGTCTCAACCAATACTTTCTGAACACTCAATGCCACCTTTATAGCCACCCAGTTACGGTGTGGTGTTTGATGTCATCAAAGCATCCATCCGGTAAAGGTGATATGCATGATCTCATGGTCGAAGGAATTAGGTTACTATGTATCAGAAAGCATATAGCAATTGAACTATTGAAATGACTTGATCTTTATGCTACGCTTATCTATAGGAGTATGTCCACCATATCATTCTCCTAACGATATGATCTTGTTGTTGATAACATCTCAATGTTCATGATAGGGAAACCACAATCATTTATCAACCAACAAGCTAGTGAGGTATAGAGGCTATACTAGGGACTTCAAATTAAGTTTACAAATCACACAAGTATTAATGTTTCCCTGTTAATACTATTATAGCATGAATGTAAACATTTATCATAAACACAAAGATATAATAATAACTATATTTATTATTGCCTCTAGGGCATATCTCCAACACCTTGTGCACCTTCTGACGCCTTTAACTTGCCTGCTCGTGACCCAGGTCACCGTCCCCGTCCATCCCTGCAAACGAATGAGCCGCCGCTCAACTCCTTCGAGCAATCACGGTAATTACCGTGCGCCCCTTGACCTCTCTTGCATACGACTAGGTTCCCCATGTCCTTGTGCAGCTACTGATGCTCTGGGCTTGTGCTAGGGCGGTCCAGAACGTCGGCAACGTCCTCGTCCGCAAGAACCCGACGCCTCCCGCAACTCCGACGAGCGCTAGCCACTGCTTCAGCACGCCCCTGTCCACGCCAGCAACATGTTGAGCTTCCTCGTGTTCTTGAGATTCTAGTAAGCCACACCACAACCCCCAAACCCCTATGTATTCTCCGGACTGTCACCTCCAGTAGCGCCGCCGCTACGACCACGCGCGCTGCCAGTTCTTGGCCAAGCCATCGTGGGCCGTTAGATCTAGATCCAGTACGCCAGATTAGATCACTTAACGAAGGGGTATGGTTAGATCTGGCCCGTGCGATTTCATTTAAATCCTGCGGCTCTCTTTGATCGATCCAGCCGAACCGGTACGGGCCAATCAGATACGCCCACGTGTCTAGGTTTTTAAATTAAAATCTGTTTTTTAAATCTATTAGTCATTCAAACTTGTAAATTCAATAACTTTTGTTCTGTTTATCCAAAAAATATACATAATATACCATTGGAATCACAAAATTAAATCCTACATATATGTAGGTTTGGTTTTGTGATTTTCTTCTGCTAAAAGAGAATTTTATGCAGAGATATTTGTAGGCCTATTTTGGGTATAAAAATTATTTGGAAAATATTTTAAAAGCCAAATTAAGTCTAATTGGTGTATAAATGTTTGGTTTAATGTTCAGTACTGTTTTACTTGTCTTGTTTAGTTTAGAAAAATCATCACATGGCATTTGCATGCATTCATGTATTTTTGCTTGATTATTTGAAATATGAATTTGGTGCTATCATTTATGTGTAGAATTTGGTGCTAGTGGTGATTGTGACTGTGAGGATTGTTGTTACTCCCCCAACTACCAAGGAAAGTGGTGCTTCATATTTTTGTCCCAATATTTTGACAATGCATTAGTGATATTTTGTATAGATCTTGCCTGATAATTTTTGCTAAGTATCTATATGCTATGCTTGGGAAATCCTAGTAGTTGTAGAATTGTTAGCATTTTCTCTAATTTAAGATACTTTCTATATTGCCATGCTTAGCCTAGCTAGTAGCAACCAAGGGTGGAATATATACATGCTATGGAAAATATTGCTAAGTCTTTGGACTTGTGTTTTTGCTTAATAAAAACAACTAAGTGAATGAATCACCTGGGTGGAATGATATGTTTGGGTTATGTTGAGTGGTTACACAAGGCCCATATCTATGGTCTACCTTGTGTATCACACTTGTGGAAAGCCACCCAGGAACAAAGGGATTTGAGACGCCATATGTTAAGAAGCTTCTAGTGTAGCCACATGGCAATATGGGCTCTGCCTGGATCATATAGGTTGCAATAACTTAGCCAAATGGACAGTTGGTGGTAGGGGGTGATAGGTTTGGGAACGCGTCCATTTTGGTCTAAGGGAAGGCTTCTGAAAGGTATTGTCTCGATGCATGTCGATTCTTGTGGGGAAAGTGCACCACTTCTCGAGAAGGAAGAATCTAAGTACTTAGTCGTGTCCCCGGCAACGGACAATTTGAGCATCAAGAAATGGAAGCTATCAAGAATCTCCTCATCCAAATTTTCTAAGTTAAAAACTTGTGGTTGAACAAGGGTAAAGGTTCACCAATGTCTATTGGTGGTTCCTTGGAAGTTTTTGCCAAACAAAAACTTAGTGTTTTCAACTGATAGGTAAAACTTATTTTGAGCAAAGCAAGCCTAAGCTACACTTAGCCAAATTCATGTAGAAGCTAGAAACTATTATTATACTAAGGTATCACTTGCCAATACTATTCCAATGTATTGACCCATTGTGGCTGTAACTTGTGATGTTGCAAGTTACTCTGATGATGATTAGGGTTATGAGTCTACACTCAACATGCTTGCCTATGGCACATGAATATGAAGACTTTTATTTATGTTGTTAAGTTAAACTCTTGTACTAGCCTATGGCTATGGAGTTGTAAAAGACTATGTTATCTCTGGAATGACGATGTAATAATGACCTTTGTTCCTGTGTACTTCATCTTAAACTGTGGATGCAATCACAGGGACCTTTACATTTATAAAGGTAGGGTCTTACATGGATTATGATGGTGCTGACGTGGAGCACTTCATTGGAAACCCCAAGAGCAAGGTGTGATGAGCACAACAACAAGTCTTCCCTCAGTAGAGACCGAGGTTATCGAACCAGAAGGAGGAAGGAAACGTCACACAGGTGTAGCAAGCAACACGGAGACCTGCACAACACAAACTCAAGACTTTGCCCCAATGAATCAGTGAGGTTGTCAAGATCACCGGTTTGCTGTAACAAAGGATTAAATGTATGGTGTGGAAGGTAATGGTTTGCAGCAAGTAAACAAGTAACAGTGGAAGATGTATCAATGGTAAATATTGGACCGGGGTCCATAGTTCACTAGAGGTTCTCTCCTTAGATAAACAACATGGCATGAAGGGTAAACCAGTTATAGCAGGGCAATTGACAGGAACTGAGCAATGCATAACAATGCAATTACTAGTCAGAAAGATCCTATGAGATTCGATTGGGCAATACAGCAAGATACATAGACCGCCATCCAACTACATCTATGACTATAAGTCCACCTTCAGGTTATCATCCGAACCCCCTCGAGTATTAAGTTGCAAGCAACAGAGAACTGCTTTAAGCAAAGTGTGTAAGGTAAACAGTCCACATGTTCCATGAACAAGAGACCTTTGTTTTCTCCCTAGTAGCAACAACACATCTACAACCGAAGAGATTATTGTCACTTCCCTTGGAAACTAGAGGCATGAACCCACTATCGAGCATAAATACCCCCTCTTGGAGTCACTAGCAACTACTAGGCCAAGGTAGCTACTAACAACGGAGAGCATGCAAGATCACAAACACAAACATGATAGAATCATAAAGACAAAACCATTAATCAAACCAACATAATAATCTCAATATCCATCGGATCCCCGCAAAAACAACATGCATGATTACAAATAGATTAGATCTTGATCATGAACGGAGCTCACAAGATCTATACATGAAAGCATAAGGAGGAGATACAACCAGCTAGCTACTACATGGACCCATAGTCCAAGGTGGAACTACTCACGCATCATACCGGAGAGAAGGCCTCCGGGATGATCTCCCCTCCAGCAGGGTGCCGGGAAGAACTTCAGATCCCCCCGATCTAGGGACGATGGCGGCGGCGGCTACAGACGGTTTTGTGGAGATTTGATCGGGTGCTTAGGGTTTCTGCATCGAGGGCTTCTTATAGGCGAAGGGGAGGCCGAGCAGGCGACTAGGGGGTCAAACCCTACCCAGGCGCGGGCCCACCCCTGGCCGCGCCTGGGGGTATGGCCTCCCTGGCCCGCTTCTCCGTCTCCCCTCTGGATTTCTTGTTCCTCATGGAAAGTAATTGACTTTGACGTTTGTCCTGTCCAATTTCGAGAATATTTCTTTACTAAGTTTTCTGAAACCTAAAACAGCAGAAAACAGGCATCTCGCACTATTGCAACTTGTTAGTAGGTTAGTACCAGAAAACATGTAAAAAGCACCTCAAAGTGTAGATAAGCAAAGCAAAGTAGATACTAAACAAGCATGGAGCATCAAAAATTATAGATACGTTTCTGACGTATCATATTACAAGGTGTTATAGATCTCCCCAAGCTTGGAATCAAGCTGGTGGGATAAAAAATCCCTTGTGATTATTCAATACCATGGCGTTCTTCAGGGTGAAGTCATGGTGTTGGAGACAGTCGCATGAAGCTTTTTGTTTGTTTCCTCCAGAGCAGATATGCAGCGAAGTCACTTCTACAGGTCATAATGCATGGAGTACATTTAATCAACAACCTTACCAAGCATCTCATTGACTTCCTTATTTCCCTCGAAATCTAGGAGGCGTTTGCCCATGACTTCACGATGGAAGTTCTTCTTTCTAATTCTTCTCTATCCTGTGAAGGAGTCTCTTGGTCTCCAAGATTTGTGAGGCAACAGGTACATCGATGAGGTTGAAACCCCAATAATCATGTGGCTTCACACTCATATGAGCGTTCATGGTGATCTTCTTTGTTGTAGACGTGTGTGTCCCGTGGTCTCCTGATAAGAACCTGCATCAACTTGGTTAGTTTTCTTACGCTTGGGCAAAGATTAGTTGGTGGCGATGAACTTGAGAGACTCTATGCATGCCTTCCCATTTGGATTCCTTGCTTCTTCTTCATCTTCGGACCTCACCATAACGAGGTATTCTGGTTGCCTCCATCCTCCCATCATTTGCTCCATGAAGGTCTCGAACTCCTCATCATCAGAGTTATAGGGACCCCCTTTTTCTTCGAGCTAAGGCCTTGCGCTTCACGGTTATCGGCTTCAATGGAGGAGATCTGGAAACTATCCCACGAAGGATCCATGAGGCCTAAAGGTTTGCCTTTGCCTGGAACTAGGTAGCACATCAAGGAGACTGGATCTATTGATATAAGAGGGAAAAAGACCTTTGGAAAGGCTTAAGAAGGGTTAGTAGTAGAAAAAACTCGTGATAGAAGTAAAAGGGGCAACCAAGAAAAGACTCCCAACAAATTACAAAAGAAATAAGAGAAAAATAAGAAATTGAGGCGGTAACGACCAGCGGTACGGGCGGTGCCCGTCCGACATGCCCGTACCGATATACTTCCAAAATTTGCATCGACGAAAGATAATACAAAACTTTCCAAGCAATCGGTATGGGCGGGTTTGGACCATATGGTCCACCAGTACTAGAAGTTATCAACCCTTCTTAAGATGGTAATTTTTTTTTTCAACCAAAGAACAAACAAACAAAAACCAAAGGAAGGTTATAGAGGGTTTAATGACCTGTTGTATAGTCCGGTTGTAACATTCCATAAGAACAAACAAGAAAAAGATAAACCATAAAGCAATCTTAATGACCACAGGTATGGGCGATGCGACCGTACCGTCCGCCCATACCTGGTTCAAAAAATTGGAAGTGGACTCAGAAAAATGCAAGGAGTTCAAAAATGTAAACAGAAATAGCAAAACAACAATTAAAACATAGAAAAACAAGTTTGGGATTACCTTACTTATCTTGAGATAATGAAGTCTGCTTTGGTACTTTTCCTACCTTCAACTTTTGGATTATCTTCTTCTTCCCTTTGAAAATGGTTGGTCACAAGAAATTTCTAAAACCAATACAAAGAAAAATAGAATTTTTTCTTTCAGGACGGATAGTCCTTGGAGGTATGCAAATTGATGACACCCTTTCTTGTGGTCTTGTATATTGAATATCCCTTGGTGTGTCAACTTGTTCTTCTCTTCTTTGCAAATATGCAAGTCAAACTCTTGCAAAAGCAAAGTCCATCGGATCATTCTTGGCTTAACTCAGTTCTTTCAAGAATTTCTTTTAAGCCATTACAATAAGTATGCACTCTTACTTTCTAAGTGATTATATAAGATCTAAATTTATCAAAGGAGAAAACAACAACAAATAGTTCTTTTTTTCCTTAGGATAATTATTTTGAGCACCATTCAAGGTGCGACTAGCATGACGAATGATATTAAGTTCATCATCATCATGCTGACAAAGAATAGCTCCTACTACTTCATGGCTGGCGTCACAAAAGAAGTCAAAAGGCCTTTTCCAATTAGGTGGTTTAATGATAGGAGCAGTAAGAAGGCCTTGTTTTAATATGGTGAAAGCAGTAAGACAATTTTCATCAAAATAAAAAGCAGTGCCCTTTTGTAGAAGGTTAGTTAATGGTCTTGCAACCTTAGAGAAGTTCTTAATAAACCTTCTATAAAATCCTACATGACCTAAGAAACTTCATATACCTTTCACATCACGAGGACGGGGAGCCTTTCTATTGCTTCTATCTTTGTTTTATCGACTTTTGTGCCTTTACCTGAGATATTATGACCAAGTACTATACATTCTTAAACCATGAAGTGACACTTATCCTAATTGAAGACCAGGTTAGTATCTTTGCATCTCGGCAAAACCTTATGAAGACAATGGTTAAATGAAGTTCCATAGACTGAGAAGTTGTCCCTGAATACTTCCATAATATTTTCAACATAATCAGCAAATATAAAAGTCATACACCTTTGAAAGGTGGCAGGGGCATTACAAAGGCCAAAACACATACAACGATAAGCATATAAACCAAAAGGACACGTGAATGTTGTCTTTAATTGGTCATATAGATGAATAGCTATTTGAGAAAAACAAGAATACACATCCAAGTAACAAAAATAAGAGTGCATAGCAAGTATCTCTAAGGTTTGATCTATAAATGGTAAAGGGTAGTGATCCTTTCTAGTTTCTTTGTTAAGTTTTCTATAATAAATGCACATCCTATGACCAATGACAGTTTGAGTAGGGACCAACTCATTATGTTCATTTGGGACTACGGTGAACCCACCTTTCTTTGGAACACAGTGAATGGGACTTACCTAGTCAATTTCTGTCGTGGTTTTGTCGACACGTACGCCATAGGGGTATCCCAACGGTGAGTTTAAAGATGTGGGGTAAGACGGAGAGCGTCTGGGTCGGCTTGACACAGTTTACCCAGGTTCAGATCTCACGACGGTGGCGAGATCCTACTCCTGCTATAAATCACTATAATGGCAATACGCCGAGTTATAGGATTGGGGGGTTCGCTGTGTGCGGGTAGTGCTATGCGCTTGGTGTTCTCGTGTTATTCTGTCCTAAAGGCTCCCGTAGGCCGGCTTATAAGAGCGCCAGGACCTAGGGTTACATGGAGAGTCCTAGCCGGATACGGTTACAAAGTCCTAGACTAACACTAACTAGTCTTCGTGCCCTCCAAGGCTTCGGCTTCCATCTAAGGCGGTGGCACGTCGCCTTCCTTTATTCCTGCTAGACCTCCGTCTTGTCTATCAGCAACTGGGCCGCCCGGTTATGCCATAGGCCTAACCACCAACTGTGGGCCACCCGGGCTTGCCGGTATAAGACTATGCCGTAGGTATACCTATTTGGTATATCCACAACAGTAGCCCCCGGAGTTCTTCAAGATCCTCGCGTTCCTTCGTCTAGCTTTGAGTGTAAGTATCACGTCGTCTTCAATTTGTAGGCGTGCTTCGTGAAGAATCTTGGAGAGCTCCCATATCATATTCTCATCCGACTAAGCCTAGCCAGAGAGTTGCTTGTATGCTTCTGCGTACGAATCCAAGGCGGAGAACTCTCTAACGAATCGTTAGTGATTCTTCCAAGCTCTAGGAACGTCTTCAACATCATCATCTATGTTGGACGGTATGCAAGACAGAAAAAATCACAGCTACTGGGCCACGGTCGTAAAGGCTGCCAAACTACCGACTTAGAGCCAGCAAAGTCACATACATAAGAGCTTGCCGAATTAAGGTCTTAGAGCCTCTCAAGTCATGGATGTTCAGGCCATCGAGCCGTGTAACCCAGGAAACTTCCGTGAAGGAAAAGTTGATGTCGAGCCCCCAAGTTTCGCTAGCCGGATTCTTCACCGTCTTGAAAGTTTTGTTGACATAACCATATGTAGCCCCTGAGCATTGAGTCGGCTTCGTCGAAGGCGGCTTGATGCTCAAAAGAACATGCATAATTGTACATCAAACTATTGTAGCCCCCGAGCGCCAAGTCAGAGTTTCAAAAGAAATTCGTCTTGGTGCTCTCAGAGTAGCTTTAGAGAAAATGTGAATAGTGTAGCCCCCGAGCGCTAAGTCGGAAATAATTTCGGCTTGGTGCTCCAGAGAGAACTTCACAATTTTTTTAGTATGGGTGTAGCCCCTGAGCGTCAAGGCGGAATTCACATGAATTTTCTGGCTTGGTGCTCAAAGAGAACTAAACCATGTCTTGGAGATCATCGTACTGTAGCCCCCGAGAATTGTTCCGACTTGATGCTCAAAGAGGGACAAAGTTCCTAAGTTAGAGATGTCAAACCCCCGAACATCGAGTATACTTCCTCAAAGACGGCTCAAGTCTTGGTCAACACTGCGATTCCAGCCCCCGAGGTGTCAAGCCTAGTAAAAATCCGGCTTAAAACACCTTAATCCGAGGAAGACGGCAATGTCCAAGCGTCATGTACCTGAAACATAAATATGAAAATACAAATGTATTAAATTGTTCCTTTAATCGTGTCCAACGAACAAATGTAAGGCGGAACAAACATGGCCTTTGAACAAATGCTTTAAAGCTGAAACAGTGTAGCAGTTAAACACGTAAAACTGTTTAGGAGGAAAAAACTCAACTAATTTAAACAGTTTATGTAAATTTTTGTTTAAGCAAGTGCTAGCTTATCCATTATTCTGGTCTTTATGCTTGACCTTTTGTGAGATGGAAGACTCGCAACACAGAACCATGTCCTTAGATGATGATGCCTAATGGCACCGTCCAGTACCTAAGGCCAAAACGCCGGCTTTGAGTGTCGAAAATTCACTACTCCGGAATCCACATGAAAACAACAGAAAATGTGTATCCAGAAAACTTAAGCCTACGCCCGAAGGCGGGTTTTTTGCATGATACTGGGGCCTTTAAACGGCAAACCAGTAAAAAGTTTATACTCACGAGCGCAAGGCAAATCGTGGAAAATATATGATCAAAAACAAAGCGGTAAAAGACTCAGGATATGAGTGAACCAATCTTAATCTCATGATCATAAACAAATAAAATATAAATAGGGACTTAGCTGTTTGAGCGAAGCCGGTGTTGTTCGCGACGTAGACGGATCGGGTCGCGGTGAAGGTCAATCTGGCGGCGATGAAGCCAGTTGCGACACAGTTGAAATATCTGCCGCGATGGCGAAGGTCGCCGTGAAGGTTGTCACGATGGAAATGAAGTTGGACAGTTACCGTATGCCCAATAAACGACCGACAGTTTCCATCGAACGGGTTTCCCAGGACAAGTGCACCACAAAAGATGCCGGCCAAATCGAACTCGGCCACATGCGGATCCATGCTTCACGGAAAATAACTCCGGGATTCGGAGATTGGCATAGTATGTACACCGCGGCTTGGAATCCATGCACGTATATAGCCTTGTTTACTCGATTTCGCTTACTCTTCATGTGAAGTAGTAGTACTAAGACGTGGCTTGTCTTTGGGAATTGGACCATCCACGTTTGCTTGAATTGATTTGACCGACATGTGTGCAGCACCTCCATGCGATCACCAATTCAACTGAAACGAGTATGGGTGCTTGATCTGCTTTTCTCCTCTAAAGACTTTAAACGAACCAATCTATCAGGCGAGTGCGCAGTAGCATCTGGCCAGATTGATCCGGTGACGCACGGAAATGAAGTTATTGCCGTTCCGCGCAATGATTCTGCTAAGTACTGACAATCCGACCGTGTCCCAGATTGGACGTATGGATCAATACCAGCGCGGATACACGGCGATTGGAACCTCAGAATCTGTGTTGCAGCTAGACTTGTTTATGAAGATTTTCGTGATGCTGCCGACTTAGCCACATGCTCGAGAGGAGAGTGATAAATTCTGCGAAGACTCTCAAGAGCGATTATGAAGCCGGCGCGTCGACGGAGATGTGATTTGTCCGTCTTCGAAGACGGCGAGGGATCCCGCCCGGATCCTTGCTGTAAGCACCTCTTGCCCCACGGTGGGCGCCAACTGTCGTGGTTTTGTCGACATGTACGCCATAGGGGTATCCCAACGGCGAGTTTAGAGACGTGGGGTAAAACGGAGAGCGTCCGGGTCGGCTTGACACAGTTTACCCAGGTTCAGATCTCACGACGGTGGTGAAATCCTACTCCTGCTATAAATCACTATAATGGCAATACGCCGAGTTACAGGATTGGGGGTTCGCTGTGTGCGGGTAGTGCTATGCACTTGGTGTTCTGGTGTTATTCTGCCCTAAAGGCTCCCGTAGGCCGGCTTATAAGAGCGCCAGGACCTAGGGTTACATGGAGAGTCCCAGCCGGATACGATTACAGAGTCCTAGACTAACACTAACTAGTCTTCGTGTCCTCTAAGGCTTCGGCTTCCATCTAAGGCGGTGGTACGTCGCCTTCCTTTATTCCTGCTGGACCTCCGTCTTGTCTATCAGCAACTGGGCCGCCCGGTTATGCCATAGGCCTAACCACCAACTGTGGGTCACCCGGGCTTGCCGGTATGAGACTATGTCGTAGGTATACCTATTTGGTATATCCACAACACTTTGATCCACATGGAATATTATACTTGCAACTAGAAGGCGAATTACCTCTTTTTCACCTCCTCTTTCATATGAGGTTCGAGTCATCTTTGAAAGTTTGCAATCGGCTAAGCTCCTTCTTCCATAAATATTCTATGAGTGGCTAACGAAGGACTATCGCCTTTCAAGTCATCCATTGAATAACTGAGAGCCTTTAAGTGCATTCTTAAGACTCATTAAAATTTTCTCTTCCTTTTCTGCAAGATTAGAGCTTATAATAACATGATATGTATTAGTGCTATCAAGAAACATTTATTTCAATTATTTAGGAAGGGGTTTAAGTGTAGGAGGTGGAAGCTCCTCATCACCTTTTCTTATGGGTGTCTCATAGATTTGATTCATTTTAGGATCATCTATAGGGACTAGATTAAGATATTCATCAATTTCCATTTTATCTATATATTGAGGAAGATTATCATTCTCAACTAGGCTTATTTCTAACTTATCGTTGGGAGTCTCAATAAACATGGTAGGAAGACTAGTGATGTTACCTTCTTCTTCTTCTTCTTCTTCTTCTTCTTCTTATTCTTCTTGCTCTTGCTCATATTCTTCAAACTCCTCAACAGTTGGTCTATGTTGAAATTTAGAGAAATGGAAATTCATTTTATCCTCGCCAAACTTGAGAGATACTATATCCTCCTTGCAATCAATGTTTGCCCCTACGTTATTCAGAAAGGTTCTACCAAAAATAATTGGACAGTAAACATCAGTAGGAATATCAACAAGTACAAAATCAATAGGGTACTTGTAAGGTCCAATACATATTGGGACATCTCTAATTATTCCAATAGGGATTCTGAGTGTCTTATCTGCTAGCATGATTGTCATATCAATATCTTATAATTCAGCTGGGTTGAGTTAATTTTGAATTTTTAAGTAAAAATTATAATGGATTACATTAACATTTGTTCCAATATCATAGAGGCCATAATAAGAAGATTCAGCAAAGATGCACGGAAGAATAGGTTTACCAACATTTTTAGCTTTTACCTTCCATTTAATGAATTGAGATAGCTTAATTACATTGCAATGTGCAAACATGGTCAACATATCTTCTTTAGTTTTCCCACCTATTTCCTGCAAGCTTCCTTGATTAATTTCGTCTATCTTCGCCTCTTCCTCTAGCTTCTTGAGGGACACTCTTTCCTCTTCTAGTTGTCCGTCAAGTTGTTAGGCTACCATATGTTCTCTCGCCGTCCATGAAAAAGGAAGGGGTTCAACATACGATGTTATTTTATTTAATGGCTCTACATGGGCCAAAATTTTCATCTCAACATCTTCAACTTGCTTGGGTGGCGAAGTATATTGAAGCCAATCTTTCTTTAGAGCTTCAATGTGTTCTGTAAAAGACTGAAGGATTTCCAGAATAGTATCATCATCAAGTTAGAGTTCATTAGTAGTTTCTTTAACCTTACCAGATTCCTTGTAAGCATTAAGACAATCATATTCAATTTATATCCCTCCTTCGCCAGCTAAATCAAATCCCCAAGTTTCTCTATCATGACAAATTCGTTCCAAAAGTTCACAAGCTTTAGTTATAGTTAGGTACATAAAGGAACCTTTAGAATTTGTTTCAATTTCATGCTTTAATTCTTGATTAAGTCCTCCATATAAAATATGTAAAACATACCATTCAGGTAAAACATGATGGGCACATCTATTAAGAATGGATTTATACCTTTTGAATGCTCCTAGGAGATTCTTGAAATATAGGATTTTCCTTCTTACTTCAGCAGTCTACTTTGGGAAAGAATCGAAATACAAATTCTCCTTTAAGCTTTTCCCAAGTATGAATTTTTCTGCAAGAAAAATTCTATACGAAGATAAATCAGTGTTGGTTAAGATTGGCTAAACAATTTAAGTTTCAATTCATCATTAGAATAGTCTCTCAATTTAAGTGTCCAACATAACTCGGTAAAATGCATTAAGTGAGTATAAGGATCCTAATCTAGATCATCTCCTGCAAAAGTCTTGTTCTTAATAATAGCGATAAAACAAGGGTTAACCTCATATACTGGTTCGCTCCCACTCAGGAATTCCTTCACGAATCCTCTATTAAATTTCTCAAGGTATTTAGTTGCATCAAGCTGATTCATCAACCCGAGTGAAGTCATGGTGTTCACCTGAAACTAGTAAACAACTTAAGTAAAACAACTAGTAGGATTAGCAACTAAGAACAAAGACCAAAAGTGCTTAGCTCCCTAGCAACGATGCCAAAAAAATAGCTTGATGACTGCAAGAGCACAAATCAATTGTAGCTAGTTTTGAAATAAGATTATCGAACACATAGAGAGCTATTTGGTTAAGATCTTTATGCCCCTTGTCACTATCTACCAAAGGATACTTGTAAGCTGCCTTTGATTTCAAGTAATGGGTGTTTGAAAGGTTTTGTATATGTGTGCAAGAAAGTAATAAAATCAATTAAAGCAAACAAGTAACAAAAGCATTGGAAATGGTGTTGGAACTCAATTAGGCTAAAATGTTCTCGGGGATGTAGGATACACCACTAGCATAGGATAATTATTCATGATTAGGATAATCTATTTCTTTTGTCATGACATGTGCGGAGAGAGCTCAATAATAAGATGTTCACTACAAGTCCCGTGAGCAGCCGCTTCTTGAGTCAAGTATTGAGGTCATCTCTAAATAACCACTACGATGCCTTCATGCAACCACTCTACAGACCACCACAATTAAGGGATTCCCCATGTATATCGTAATAAGCTTAGTGAATCTCTCTTAATTACCCCTTAGATCGTGTAGTTTGTAAGAAAATTCTTATAGTTACGAAGTAACACTAGACATACTCCCCAACACGTCCCAAGGGTATCTCCCTCTCTTTAGTCCCGAGGGAAAATGCTATGTGGTCGACTTCGCATACCATCTAAAGAGATAGATCTAACACAATATCATAGATCAATGGATCACGGACCAAAGTAATAGATCATCTTTATTTCATTTCATAATAATGCTAGGGTTTCTCCATCTCCCCAAGAACAAAGGGAACTACCACACATGGAAGCAATCAACAACATCATCATATTCATATGCATGGATCAAAAGTGCAAAGGTAAATCTAGTGCAAACCACAATTGTAATGGAATTACAACAACATCTAATGGATGGGAGAGGGGAATGATAATAGTGATGGAGATGTAGCGGTTGATGATGGAGGGGATAATGTGATGTCCTCCAATGATTTGTGAAGAAGCAAGGATTCACCCTTATCCTAGTTTCTCTTCCAGATCCCTCTCTGGTGTGGTGTTTCGAGGTTGAAAGTTTCCATGAATGTCAGATCTCAGATCTGACTTCACGTGGTGAGAGTATTTGACGAGGTGGACGTCCTTAAAGGTGTTACGGGTGAGTGGTACAAGCAAGCTCCGCCTATACCGATGGTCGTTAAATATTCAGTAGCCTTCCTTTGCATCCTCTCTTCTCCCAGGTGCATGGTGCCATGGGAATAGCCATGGCAAAACGCTACCAGGGGTAGCAAGTGGTAGGATTTGGGGCAAGAGCGATCAGCCATCTGCAGAGCAAGATGAGGGCTAAGACACAGGGGTTTACCCAGGTTCGACCCCCCCCCCCCTCGTAGGGTAAAGACCTACCCCTGCTAGATTGTATTATTGCGTGAGTACAATGGTGGCGAGCTCGGCGGCTAGGCAACGAGTCGATGGGGTGTATGATGGAACGTGAGTACAGAGAGTACCCTAGGGAGGTTTATATAGGGTTACCTCACTAGGGTTTATAGATATAAAACCGAGTCAGTTAAGGAGTCAGAGGACTTGACCTAATACGACTGGTCCTATCTACGCTTCTGGGCCTTCAGTCGCCTGGTCCCTCCTTCAGTCGTGATCCAGTCGCGGTCCTGCAGGCCCACTCGCAAAGGGCCTGGTCCAGTCGGAAACGTCCTGCTAGGCATAACCCATTCAACATATCCCCATCAATAGTCCCCGAGGCCATCGTTGGTTCGGCGTAGGTGTTCTTTGGCAGTTAGAGTATGCAGGTCCAATTTGGACGCCCAGTCGAATCGGCGGTGGACTCCCTCAATGAAGGAAGGAATCTCTTGCGTGTGTCTTTAGTCGCAGCATTGGTGACCAGTCGAATCACAACATCGGCAAGTGGGTCGGTGAGTCGAGTGAGTGAAGTTGGACCATCAGCTTGGTCAAACTAGCCGTTCGGTAATCCAACGGTAATATTGTCATAATTACCGCAAGGTAATGGCTCCTCCGAGATTGGCGGGAAGACCCCCTTTATAAGGAGAGTGACGAGGGTAGATGAGAATCTTCCTCGCATTTCTCCGACCCCGTGCATCCTCAGTCTTCCCCTCTCTCTCGATCCAGAATTTCCGGTCCGAGCGGGTCTTGATCTTATCGATGGCACCTCTAAAGGATCTGTGGGGCAAATCGAAATGCACCGCGGCCTCGCTAAAATCCTTCCAGGAAGTGGGGATTCTCTGCAAGGGGAAGTGGTTAATCCCTACGGCCGGGGAGATGGAGACCAAGGCCTGCCTCGGAGAGTTCATCTGTTTCTCGAGTAACCTGGAGAGGGGGCTCGGCTTCCCCACTTCGATCTTCTTCCGGCGGTTCTGCATGTATTACGCGATTAAGCCGTCTGATCTAGAGCCGCACAGCATCGAGCAGCTCGCCATTTTGATGGGGTTCTGCCAGTGCTATCTGGGGTGTCCCCCATATTTTCCCCTGTGGCTAGATCTGTTCCATGACCGCGTCAGCCGCGAAGGGGCAGGCGGCCCAATCCTAGCAGCGGGCGGCCTCACCTTCCAATTTAAGACCAAGGCCACCTTCCTGGACCTCATGCTCCCGAAGAAAGCCGCCAGCGAGTGGAAAAAGAGCCGGTTCTACATGAGCGAGTCGATGTCGGATGACGACTTGTCACTCCCAATGTGTACAGCTGAGAGAAGCGAGTCGTGCCGGCTGCTGACAACCAAGCATCCCACCGACCAGAGGATGGTTGTGGACGAAATGTTGACACAGATCCAGACGCTCAAGAAGGAGGGCCTGGAAACCATCAATCTATAGAATTGCTGGCCTGGGCGGAGACTGGTGTCGTTGGCTAGTCGGACCCACTAGATGAACCAGTACACCGACAGGGATGATGAAACAAAGGCGTGCTCGGTGAACTGGGATGCTGACGACTACGCCGCCGCGCTGAAGAAGATTACCGAGGCGGAGTACACCAACCCGAAGGCTGGACTCGCTCCGTATACCGCCACGGGGATGCGCTAGGCGCCAATAGTGAGTTTCTTCCTTGACTTCACAGTCCTAGGGGTGTAGTCGTAGTTTCTTGATGGTGTTTGTCTTTTTTGGTTTTTTCGGGTCTTGGAGAACTGGCTCCCTCCTATCGATGAGGATATTCCCAAGGATCTTGGAGATGATTTGGACGAGTCCTCTGATAGCGAGGACGAGGCGGTGGAGGTCGCCGCGCCTGGCATGGTTATACCCTGCGGGTAGACGATATTAGCATACCTGGTACAGCCCAAGGAAGGCCCGCAAGAATATATGCGGCTCGTGGAGATTTTCAGGTGGCCCAATCCCATGACATCTTCGGATATTTGGAGAGCAAGACTAGAACGGATAGAATATTCAAAGGGGTAAACCCCAAAATTGTAACCGACTCGATCTGTACCCGAGACCTGCCTAACTCTATATAAAGGCCAGGAGGGCACGACGAGGAGGGCAAATCTTTTTCCACCACATACACACCTCCACGCCAGATTGCATCTGCGCACCCCTGTAACCTTCGGTTCCGCCGTAATCAAGAGCAGACAAGCAGGAGTAGGGTTTTCCTCCAGGGGCCTGAACCTGGGTAAATCCCGTGTCCCCTGGTTGCTTGTCTGTTAACTGTTCTGCGATCTCCAGCACCCCCATCTTCTCCAAAACCCAAGCTCATAACAATGGGCATTGACGAGTCGAAACCTCGTCAATTGGCGCCATCTGTGGGAATCGGGGGCGATGATTGTGCGATCATGACGGTCCCGATCAAAGCGATCTATAACTCGTCGGTGACGGAGAGACATCTCCTCTTTAGCGCTTTTGACTTCACCACCCACTCGCCAGTCACCATGAAGGACTTCGAGCCCATAGGCAACGGGCTCGAGTTTCTGTTTGGGAGCTTCTGATTCCAGGTGGGACAGACCAGCACTCTTCGCCTCCCAGAGCGGGTGCCACTGCCATCGATCAGGCCCACCTCATGGGCCCCGCATCCCAGCATGCTACGCACATCAGCGTTGACAGATGAGTCATACGACAACAGCAGCTGGAACTCAGATCTTTGCGATCCCCCATCGGATGAAGGGACCTATGGTTCCGGATCCGAAAGCTACGGCAGCAGCGATCCAATTTGCGGATGCTACCAATGCGCCGTGGTCATCCAAAGCGATGTGGATCAACAACCACCAGGTTCAGGTGCCCACGTACCGCCACCCAACCCACATGGTAGAAACGGCGAAAACAGGAGGAAACCATCCCCCCGCCCAACGAGCACGACCCCGACTCCCATCGAAAAATTCACCTCAGCGAGGAAGGATGGCACTAGGCACGCGAAGCCGTGGCGGGCAACAAGATCCTGCCCTTGGACGCTTCACGGGACCTGCTGATGGCGTACCACCTGCTCCTCATCGAAGAGCACAAAAAGCATGTGAAGATGCAAGAAGTACTCGATAAACGCAAGCAAGCGGCCTCAGAGTCTAGCACACGGCGAGCTGCGCTCTCCGCCGCTGGGGTCTCCAGCTCGCACGGCAACAATGCCAACAAGCATCGCTCTCGCATAGAGCACATGGATCCCGCTGCACGTCGTGAGGTGACTCGAACCCTCAACACGTCCTTCATGGAGATGGACGCCAACGGCAACGTCATCCCAAAGACGCTGCAAGTTGTGATCATGGCAGCCACCACATATCTCGCGTCCCATCCACCTCTGGTGGGGGACCCGAAGAGAGCTATGCACAAGTCCGCACTAGCCGGACTTGGACTCGTTGGAGCTGCGCTCCACGAGGAGGCTCCTACGGAGCCAAAAAAGAAAGCTGCGGTCAGATTCAACCGCAGCCCACACCCTCATCCGACGAGGACGAGCACGACCTACCTCGACGACGCAAGAGCACACGACGTCGCAGCCGCGACTACAACGCTCGAAGCGACCTCGCTCAGCGCAAGATCAACAAGGCACGCGCCAAACGCGTGTGCTCATATGAATCCAAAGAGGATGATGATGGAGAACTCTGCGGAGCTTGATGCTTCAGCAGATATGTTTGGGGGACACGGATGCCAAGATACTTCAAGCTTCCTTCAGACACTCCGAATTTCGATGGCACGCAGGACCCTAAAGCGTGGCTCAGCGACCACCTGTCGTCCGTCAAGCTGCACGGCGGAAAAAAAACACCGCTCTACAGTGCCTTCAGCTGCAGCTGACAGGCGCAGCCCGGATCTGGCTCAGCAGCTTGTCCTCGGGTTCCATCTGAAGCTGGGAGGAACTGACGTACAGTTTCATCCGAAACTTTTAGGGTACCAGCAAGAGGCCAGCCTCGGTCGAAGAGCTGCGAGCCTCCACTCACCGAACGGGCGAATCCATTCGCTCGTACATACTATGCTGGTCCAACATCAAGAACTCCACGACACACATCTCCAAGGAGATAACGGTCGACGCTTTCAAAGATGGCGTCAAGCGCCAGGACTTCAAGGAAGAACTTGGGCGCGTCAAGCCCAATACACTCGACCACCTCATGGACATCGCCAACAGGTGGGCAGATGGTGAGGATTCCATCCATCGAGCACACTCAGATGAGGAAGATGACTACGGCCGCAGACGCGAACGCCATAGCAAGAGAAGATCATGTGTCTACGACGATCGCGACGGACCCGACATGGTCGCGGCTGGCTACGCCGACCGTCGCAACAAAAGCAACCGCAACAGCGGTAGATACCGTGGAAACAACTTCCATGATGGAGGACACCCAACGCAAATGTGGCAACGCCGCGGCCGCGACGACGAGCCCTCGGCATACGACAAGTTGTCGGGCCCATGCACCATCCACTTCTACATCGACAAGCAGGATGGAAAAAAGAATGCCAGCCACATGCTCAAGGACTGTCGCGAGTTTCAGAAACTCAGCGAGGGCTTCGCCCAGATGAGACAGCAGATCCCGAACCCTGGGTTCGGACTCGCACCTGCACCAGGCGACATCGCCCACGAAGCTCCTCCACCACTGTCGGGGGATAATCCCCGGGTGGGGAAAGCTAAGCACAAGTAGGCCGTCTCCAGAAGATGCAGGCCACCTGGCCTTCAGGAAGGACAACTCTAGCTAACTGGCGAACACACCCGGCTGGGCTTATAACCTTCCCGGCTGGCCTGTCTTGCCGGTGGCCAGAAGAACCGACCGGGTGGCCGTTTCCACCCGGCTCACCTCAGATTCGATGGAGGGCACGGAAGGGCTGACGCTCCGTGCGGGGTACACCTCTGGCTCTCCCTCGTCATCGGGCAAGATGGCATGCCGTCATGGCTAGTGCTACCCGACGAAGATAAAGCAAGGTGGTCGGCCGGACTAGCGAAAGCAGTCCGGGTGACCGTTAAAGCAAGGATGACACCCCAAAGGAAGCCCGGGTGACCACTAAAGAGAAGGATGACGCTAAAAGAAGGGAGGGCTGGGTCCTGGCCCACCGGCTGGGCCCTGCAGCCGGCCCTGTCCTGTAAACCCATATCCAAACAGTAAACCCTAGGACCCGATCTGTAATATGCCCCCCAGACTAGTATATAAGGTGATGTGGACATCCCATATATTGATACAACCGTTGTACCTACAGCTACACACATACAAGGACCTATCACTCGATCTCGTGCCAAACAACTTAACTATCAGGTACTTTTGTTTCTTGGAACTATTCCTCACATACATGATAATATGATGTTGCCTAAATCAGATGTATTTCTTACTCTTAGGAATGATGGACCAAGCATGGATGAGAGGGACAAGCATTGGAGCATGGCCATGCATGGAGATGGCAGCAAGCATGTGATGATTCAAGAGAAGGCCACGGATGAAGATTTCAGAACTTTGAGGCCACCATAATAAAGAAAGACGTCTTGGACGAAATATTCAAGATTAATACTTCACAAATTCGTCTATAGCTTAATATGGTGCTGTGACACCTTTATTTTGTGCCAGGCCCATGTAATTTTCGCAGGATTTTAAATAGCCACTTTTTAGAGTCCGTATTTGAGGAGAAAAGGACTTCTAGGGTTGGATTCGGCCACCACTTCTATGGCTGGCCGAAACCCCACCTTTTTCTCCTTAAATACTCCCCTTAGCCGTCACCATAGACTCGAATTTTGTTTAGACATTAAGTTAGCCATCATAGCAACTTCGCCAAGGCTCGAGCGTCGCAGAGGCCTCTTGTACTTTGCACCTATTCAGGATCCCACCTCTTCAATAAAGCTTTCCTCTTAATCCGCAATATCTTGATTGCAATATTGGTTCTTACTTGTTCTCGATTTCAGGTAGGAATTAAGACCCTCGCTGGTCAGGCTGATCATTTTCCCGCAGGATCGGTAACCTCCAGGAGATTGGCCTAGCGATTGCATTGGTGCTCGTGCTCGCACGTGTAGTCGGATCGTCAAGCCCGAACTCCACCAAATCGACTATCACCATCTCATCAAAATATCGGACACCTTTGCCCTATCAAGTGGTATCAGATTCCAGGTTGCTCGGTGAGATTTTACTGTTTTCGTGGATTAGATCTGTTTTACCTATAACCCACAAAAAAGCGAAAAACACAGTTAGAGTTTAGATCCATCCCATCACCAATCTACGCCTTGCATTATCTTTTCAGTTTTGCATTGTTGAATTTATGTCTGCATCGTCGCGTCGATTTGCTGGTCTTAGTGTCTCATCCCTTACAATTTCGAGTTCTGATCACAGTAGTCACCGCCACACTCACAGATCAACACCACCATATTCCGCCGCCATACACACAACCACCATACACCCTAAACCTCCGCCACCGCCTTCCTACCGCGACACGGATCCGATCACCTTTCCTGCCGCGGCACGAGTCCGAGCTGAGTTATTGTTTCCTAGTTATTTATTTTTACTCTCCTTCCTTGTTGTTTCCATGTTGAGCTAAAGTCCGTGTCAAGCTAAAAGTTCAGTCGTAAGTCCAGAAGGATAGCAAAAAAAAAATCTAGAACCGCCTCTCAAAAGTTTTTCTGGCTATACTGATTTTCGGCTCCGGGGATCACTTTTCTCCATCGGTCGTTATAGCGATATTTTTTTGGCGCCTGCGCGCTTTCCGAAGCATAATACAAAAATTTCGACAATTTTTTTTGGGGCTAACCTATTTCTAGACCCTGTCGATCAGTTCTAGACACTCGCCATAATAGTGATTTTCGACATCTCGGTTCGCTTTTCAGGGTGCCATATCATCATACATTGCTTGCTGTGTCGCGTCGTGACATCGTTGGTGCTCTAGGCTCGCGTCTCTAGTACGGTCTAGCCTAGGACCAGCACAGTACCGTCGTTGAGCATTCTTTCAACATTCGCATTGCTATTTTTATAATTGCTAACCCCTTTGCTAAGCCTTCCCAGAGCTCCACAGATTTCTCCACGTGCGGTGTCTCGACTCCTGGTAATCGCTCGGTTCAATCACTGTACCCACTGCTCCTCGCGGTTGAACATCGCCTTTTCCTGCTATTTGGTAAGAACTTGTAAGAGCTTCATATATTGCTTGACGGATTACGCGTGCCTTCCACCATATTTCCGAAGTTATAGGCATATATACTTATGCTTTTTAAAGGACTAACCATGGCAGATACTTTGCGTAACCCTGCCACAATGACGAACCAAGAACTACATGCCCACTTCTTCGAGGTATTGGTAGGTATCGCTGAAGATGTGGATGCACGACTAGAGGAGTCTGACACCAAGCTCACCAATGCCATGGACAAGATCGATGGACTCGAGAAATCCTTCAACGACAAGCTTGATGCTCAGTTCAAGGAGGTTTTGGACAGATTTCCGGCACCCGCACCCGCCCCATTGGCACCTCGGCATGGCGCACGGCGCATTCTGATCACGGGTCGTACTACTGGTTCAGCTGTCACCGCACCTTAGGCAGCTACCGCTGCAGCTGAGGCACCTCAGGCGTCCACCACGGCTGCTGCTGCGACATTGGGGGCAGACGATGACGGGTACTACTATGACCTCGATGATGACGATCTGTTTGACGAGGAGGTTGAACAACCTTCACACCCTGCTGGCCGACCCCGACATTACCACCGTAACGCTCGACCACCGGTACATGATGATGATCATGTTGCAAAGATTAAATTAAATATTCCATCTTTTGAGGGTAAATATAATCCTGATGCATATCTTACATGGGAGATGGAAGTAGAACAATGTTTTGCATGTTTAAAATATCATGAGAATATGCGTGTTAGTGCTGCTACATGTGAATTTACTAAATTTGCTTCCCTTTGGTGGTCTGAGTATTGTCGTTTAAATCCTACTACTATTCCTTGTACTTGGACTGCTTTAAAAACTGCTATGCGTGTTCGTTTTGTGCCTCCCACTTATCAACGTGATTTACTAAAGAATCTGACACGTTTGGAACAAGGGAAAAATTCTGTAGAAGAATATTATCAGGAATTGCAAACGGGAATGGTTTGGTGTGGTTTTGTTGAAAGTACTGAACAAATGCTTGCATGTTTCTTTGGTGGATTAAACAAGGACATTCAACACATATTAGACTATAAGGAATATAATTCCATCACTCGTTTGTTTCATCTTGCTTGCAAAGCTGAACATGAAGTGCAGGATCGCCAAACACAATGGAGGAGGACTAATAATTCTGCAGGTCGCACATCCACTTGGACATCCCGACAATCAGCGACTTCTTCTCATGATTCTCCACCAGCTACTACCACATCCAAGGCCACCACAAGATTTCCGTCAGCTTCTCCTCCACCGTCTTCCAATGCTCCTGCTCGTAGTGCATCTTCTATGGCTTCCACGGGTAAAACAAAGGATATACAATGCCGCAAGTGCTGGGGTTTTGGTCATATTGAGAGACAGTGCACAACACAACGTGTTATGATGGTGCGTGATGATGGTCAATATGATTCAGCGAGTGACTTTGATGAAGATACATTAGCTCTTATTTCTGCTCGAGATGGAGACAATTCTGATGAAGAGACAGAGGTAATGGGAGCTGAAACTGCTGATCAATACAAGAGCTTAGTTACACAACGTGTGTTGAGTGTGCAATTGAGCAAATCTGAGCATGATCAACGCCACAACCTGTTCCAAACACGTGGTGTTGTCAAGGAAAGATCTATAAGGATCATCATTGATGGAGGGAGTTGTAATAATCTGGCTAGTGTTGATATGATAGAGAAGCTTGCACTTCCAACAAGACAACACACAAATTCATATTACATCCAATGGTTTGAGAGTTCTCGAAAGATCAAGGTAACAAGAACGGTACGCGTGCATTTTACTATTGGTACATATTCTGATTTTGTTGATTATGATGTTGTACCTATGCAAGCTTGTTCTTTGTTACTTGGTAGACCATGGCAATTTGATAGAGAATCTGTTCATAATGGCAAAACTAATCACTATTCTCTTATGCATGACGGAAAGAAAATTGGTCTAAAACCTATGACTCCTGAATAGATTTTAAAAGATGATCTTGCTAGTGCTAGTAGAGCTAAAACTGAGGAGAAAAATAAAAGTGAGAATCAGATTGTTGCTGCAGATTTTGTACCACCAAAGAACACTAAATCTGATTCTAAACATGCTACTGAAATTCGTTTGAAGAGTCCATGTATGCTTGCAAATAAAATTGATATTGCTGAACTAGATGTAAACAATACTCAATGTTATGCAATTATCTGCAAAGAGGTTTTGTTTTCATTTGAGGATATGCCTCCCTTTTTGCCAGCCGCTATTGTTAACCTTTTGCAGGAATATGAGGACGTTTTTCCCGCTGAGTTGCCACCAGGACTACCTCCTATTAGAGGAATTGAGCACCAAATTGATCTAATTCCTGGTGCTACGTTGCCCAACCGCGCGCCATATAGAACCAATCTAGAGGATACAAAGGAGATACAACGCCAAATTTAGGAACTACTCAACAGATATCATATTCGTGAATCCCTTAGCCCCTCTGTTGTTCCTATTATTTTGGTACCTAAGAAAGATGGTTCTTCGCGCATGTGTACTGATTGTAGAGCTATCAATTATATTACTATTCGATATCGTCATCCTATTCCACGTTTGGATGACATGCTTGATGAATTGAGTGGCTCTACCATGTTTTCTAAAGTTGATTTGCATAGTGGTTACCACCAGATTCCTATGAAATTGGGAGATTAATGGAAAACAGCATTTAAAACTAAGTTCGGTTTGTATGAGTGGTTAGTGATGCCGTTTGGTTTAACTAATGCAACCAGCACTTTCATGAGATTAATGAAGGAAGTTTTACGTGCTTTCATTGGATGTTTTGTGGTAGTCTACTTTGATGATATTCTAATTTATAGCAAATCTTTAGAGGATCATTTGGACCATTTACGTGTTGTTTTCAATGCTTTACGTGATGCACTTTTGTTTGGTAATCTTGAGAAGTGCACCTTTTTCACCAATCGAGTTGTGTTTCTTGGCTATGTTGTTACATCATAGGGTATTGAAGTGGATCCAGCCAAGATTGAAGCTATTGAGAATTGGCCGCAGCCCAAGACGGTCACACAAGTGGGGAGTTTTCTTGGCCTCGCTGGGTTTTATAGGCGCTTTGTCAAAGACTTTGGATCAATTGTCACGCCGCTGAATGAACTTACCAAGAAGGATGTGCCCTTTGTTTGGGGCGATGCACAACAAAAGGCCTTCGTGATATTGAAAGATAAGCTAACACATGTTCCCTTACTCCAACTTCCTAATTTTAATAAGACTTTTGAGCTTGAATGTGATTCTAGTGGAATTGGTTTGGGAGGTGTGTTATTACAAGAGGGAAAACCTGTTGCATATTTTAGTGAGAAATTGAGTGGGGCTAGTCTGAACTATTCTACTTATGATAAAGAATTATATGCGTTGGTTCGGACATTAGAAACTTGGCAACATTATCTATGGCCTAAAGAATTTATTATACATTCTGATTCAACGAATATGCTTCAAAGATTCATGATCAGAATGTATAACAAATTCTTTAGGCCATAGATAATGTTGCCAAGTTTCTAATGTCCGAACCAACGCATATAATTCTTTATCATAAGTAGAATAGTTCAAACTAGCCCCACTCAATTTCTCACTAAAATATGCAACAGGTTTTCCCTCTTGTAATAACACACCTCCCAAACCAATTCCACTAGCATCACATTCAAGCTCAAAAGTCTTATTAAAATCGGGAAGTTGGAGTAAGGGAGCATGTGTTAGCTTATCTTTCAATATCACGAAGGCCTTTTGTTGTGCATCGCCCCAAACAAAGGGCACATCCTTCTTGGTAAGTGTATTCAGCGGCGCGGCAATTGATCCAAAGTCTTTGACAAAGCGCCTATAAAAACTAGCGAGGCCAAGAAAACTCCTCACTTGTGTGATCGTCTTGGGCTGCGGCCAATTCTCAATAGCTTCAATCTTAGCTGGATCCACTTCAATACCCTGTGATGTAACAACATAGCCAAGACACGGAACTCGATTGGTGCAAAAGGTGCACTTCTCAAGATTACCAAACAAACGTGCATCACGTAAAGCATTGAAAACAACACGTAAATGGTCCAAATGATCCTCTAAAGATTTGCTATAAATCAGAATATCATCAAAGTAGACTACCACAAAACGTCCAATGAAATCACGTAAAACTTCGTTCATTAATCTCATGAAAGTGCTGGGTGTATTAGTTAAACCAAACTGCATCACTAACCACTCATACAAACCGAACTTAGTTTCAAATGTTGTTTTCCATTCATCTCCCAATTTCATACGAATTTGGTGGTAACCACTACGCAAATCAACTTTAGAAAACATGGTATAGCCACTCAATTCATCAAGCATGTCATACAATCGTGGAATAGGATGACGATATCGAATAGTAATATTATTGATAGCTCTACAATCAGTACACATGCGCGAAGAACCATCTTTATTAGGTACCAAAATAATAGGAACAACACAGGGGCTAAGGGACTCACGGATATGATCTCTGTCAAGTAGTTCATGAATTTGGCGTTGTATCTCCTTTGTATCCTCTGGATTGGTTCTATATGGCGCGCGGTTGGGCAACGTAGCACCAGGAATTAGATCAATTTGGTGCTCAATTCCTCTAATAGGAGGTAGTCCTGGTGCCAGCTCAGCGGGAAAAACGTCCTCATATTCCTGCAAAAGGTTAGCAATAGCGGGTGGCAAAGAAGGAGGCATATCCTCAAATGAAAACAAAACCTCTTTGCAGATAATTGCATAACATTGAGTATTGTTTACATCTAGTTTAGCAATATCAATTTTATTTGCAAGCATACATGGACTCTTCAAACGAATTTCAGTAGCATGTTTAGAATCAGATTTAGTGTTCTTTGGTGGTACAAAATCTGCAGCAACAATCTGATTCTCACTTTTATTTTTCTCCTCAGTTTTAGCTCTACTAGCTCTAGCAAGATCATCTTTTAAAATATGTTCGGGAGTCATAGGTTTTAGACCAATTTTCTTTCCATCATGCATAAGAAAATAGTGATTAGTTTTGCCAATATGAACAAATTCTCTATCAAATTGCCATGGTCTACCAAGTAACAACGAACAAGCTTGCATAGGTACAACATCACAATCAACAAAATCAGAATATGTACCAATAGTAAACTGCACGCGTACCGTTCTTGTTACCTTGATCTTGCGAGAACTCTCAAACCATTGGATGTAATATGAATGTGTGCGTTGTCTTATTGGAAGTGCAAGCTTCTCTACCATGTCAACACTAGCCAGATTATTACAACTCCCTCCATCAATGATGATCCTTATAGCTCTTTCCTTGATAACACCACGTGTTTGGAACAGGTTGTGGTGTTGATCTTGCTCAGATTTGCTCAATTGCACACTCAACACACGTTGTGTAATTAAGCTCTTGTATTGAGCAGCAGCTTCAGCTCCCATTACCTCTGTCTCTTCATCAGAATCACAATTGTCTCCATCTCGAGCAGAAATAAGGGCTAATGTATCTTCATCAAAGTCACTCACTGAATCATATTGACCATCATCACGCACCATCATAACACGTTGTGTTGTGCACTGTCTCTCAATATGACCAAAACCCCAGCACTTGCGGCATTGTATATCCTTTGTTTTACCCGTGGAGGCCATAGAAGACGCACTACGAGCAGGAGCATTTGATGACGGTGGAGGAGTAGCTGACGGAAATCTTGTGGTGGCCTTGATTGTGGTAGTAGCTGATGGAGAATCACGGGAAGGAGGCGCTGATTGTCGGGATGTCCAAGTGGATGTGCGACTTGCAGAATTGTTAGTCCTCCTCCATGGTGTTTGGCGATCCTGCACTTCACGTTCACTTTGCAAGCAAGATGAAACAAACGAGTGATGGAATTATATTCCTTATAGTCTAATATGTGTTGAATGTCCTTGTTTAATCCACCAAAGAAACGTGCAAGCATTTGTTCAGTAGATTCAACAAGACCACACCTAACCATCCCCGTTTGCAATTCCTGATAATACTCTTCTACCGAATTTTCCCTTGTTCCAAACGTGTCAGATTCTTTAGTAAATCACGTTGATAAGTGGGAGGCACAAAATGAACATGCATAGCAGTTTTTAAAGCAGTCCAAGTACGAGGAATAGTAGTAGGATTTAAACGATAATACTCAGACCACCAAAGGGAAGCAAATTTAGTAAATTCACATGTAGCAGCACTAACACGCATATTCTCAGGATATTTTAAACATGCAAAACGTTGTTCTACTTCCATCTCCCATGTAAGATATGCGTCAGGATTATATTTACCCTCAAAAGATGGAATATTTAATTTAAGCTTTGCAACATGATCATCATCACGTACCGGTGGTCGAGCGTTACGGTGGTAATGTCGGGGACGGCCAGGAGGGTGTGGAGGTTGTTCAACCTCCTCGTCAAACAGATCGTCGTCGTCGAGGTCGTAGTAGTACCCGTTGTCGGCCCCCAATGTTGTAGCAGCAACCGCGGTGGAAGCCTGTGGTGCCTCAGCTGCAGCGGTAGCCTGAGGTGCCTCAGCCTGAGGTGCGGCTGCAGCTGAACCAGCAGTACGACCCGTGATCGGAATGCACGGTGCGCCATGCAGAGGTGCCAATGGGGCGGGTGCGGGTGCCGGTGCCGGCAATATGTCCAAAACCTCCTTGAACCGAGCGTCAAGCTTGTCGTTGAATTATTTCTCGAGTCCATCGATCTTGTCCATGGCGTTGGTGAGCTTGGTGTCAAACTCCTCTAGTCGTGCATCCACATCTTCAGCGCGACCGACCAATAGCTCGGAGAAGTGGGCATGTAGTTCTTGGTTCGTCATTATGGCAGGGTTACGTGAAGTATCTGTCATGGTTTGTCCTTTAAAAAACACAGGTATATATGCCTATAACTACAGAAATATGGTGAAAGGCACGCGTAATTCGTCAAGCAATATATGAAGCTCTTACAAGTTCTTACCAAATAGCAGGAAAAGGCGATGTGCAACCGCGAGGAGCAGTGGGTCCAGAGAATGAACCGAGCGATTACCAGGAGTCGAGACACTGCATGTGGAGAAATTTGTGGAGCTCTGGGAAGGCTTAGAAAAAGGTTAGCAATTATCAAAACAGCAATGCAAATGTTGAAAGGATGCTCAACAACGGTACTGTGCTGGTCCTAGGCTAGACCGTACTAGAGACGCGAGCCTAGATCACCAACGATGTCACGCCGCGACACAACAAGCAATGTATGATGATATGGCACCCTGAAAAGCAAACCGAGATATCGAAAATCACTATGATGGCGAGTGTCTAGAACTAATCTATGGGGTCTAGAAACAGGTTAGCCCAAAAAATATTTGTTGAATTTTTGGATTATGCTCCGGAAAGCGCGTAGGAGCCAAAAAAATATCGCTATAACGGTCGATGGAGAAAAGTGATCCCCGGGGCCGAAAATCAGTATAGCCAGAAAAGTTTTCGGAGGCGGTTCCAGACTGAACTTACGACTGAACTTCTAAATTTTTTTTTGCTCTCCTTCTGGACTTACGACTGAACTTCTAACTCGACGCGGACTTTAGCTCAACACGGAAGGAAAGTAAAAAGAAAAAACTAGAAAACAATAACTCAACTCGGACTCGTGCCGCGGCAGGAAAGGTGATCGGATCCGTGTCGTGGTAGGAAGGTGGTGGCGGAGTTTTTTAGGGTTTATGGTGGCTGGGTGTATGGCGGCGGAATATGGTGGCGGAATATGGTCGTGGTGATCGGCGAGTGTGGCGGTGACTACTGTGATCAGAACTCGAAACTCTAAGGGACGAGACACTAAGACCAGCAACTCGACCGAAGATGCAGACACAAATTCAACAATGCAAAACTGAAAAGATAATGCAAGGCGTAGATTGGTGATGGGATGGATCTAAACTCTAACTGTGTTTTTGGCTTTTTCATGGGTTATAGGTAAAACAAATCAAATCTACGAAAACAGTAAAATCTCACCGAGCAACCTGATATATGATACCAATTGATAGGGCAAAGGTGTCCAATCTTTCGATGAGATGGTGATAATCGATTTGGTGGAGTTCGGGCTTGACGATCCGACTACACGTGCGGACACGAGGGCCAATGAAATCGCTAGGCCAATCTCCTGGAGTTTACCGATCCTGCGGGAACACGACCAGCCAGACCAGCAAGGGTCTTAATTCCTACCTGAAATCGAGAATAAGTAAGAACTAATATTGCAATCAAGATATTGCAGATTAAGATAAAAGCTTTATTGAAAAGGTGGGATCCTGTATAGGTGCGAAGTACAAGAGGCCTCTGCGACGCTCGAGCCTTGGCGAAGTTGCTATGATGGCTAACTTAATGTCTAAACAAAATCCGAGTCTACGGTGACGGCTAAGGCGAGTATTTAAGGAGGAAAAGGTAGGGTTTCGGCCAGCCTTAGAAGTGGTGGCCGAATCCAACCCTAGAAGTCCTTTTCTCCTCAAATACGGAATCTAAAAGTGGCTATTAACAATACTGCGAAAATTACATGGGCCAGGCCCAAAATAAAGGTGTCGCAGCACCATATTAAGCTATGGACGAATTTATGAAGTATTAATCTTTAATATTTCGTCCTAGCCCTCTTTCTTCATTATGGTGGCCTCAAAGTTCTGAAATCTTCATCTGTGGCCTTCTCTTGAATCATCACATGCTTGCTGCCATCTCCATGCATGGCCATGCTCCAATGCTTGTCCCTCTCATCCATGCTTGGTCCATCATTCCTAAGAGTAATAAATACATCTAATTTAGGCAGCATCATATTCTCATGTATGTGAGGAATAGTTCCAAGAAATGAAAGTACCTGATAGTTAAGTTGTTTGGCATGAGATCTTGTGATAGGTCCTTGTATGTGTGTAGCTGTAGGTACAACGGTTGTATCAATAGATGGGATGTCCACATCAAGCACTCGTGCCGCTTCTCCCGGGTACTGATCGATGGAGGAAGCAGCATCAACCTCCTCTACCAGAGCAACCTCGAGAGGTTAGGCATCAGCGAATCCCAACTGCAACGCTCGAGCACTTCGTTCCATGGAGGAGTACCAGGACCGTCACACTCCCCAATCGGCAAGATCCGGTTGGATGTCATCTTCGACAGCGAGAACAACTTCTGTTGTGAGCCAATTTCGTTCGAGGTCGTGAACCTCTCCAGTGCCTACCACGCCATACTAGGGTTTTGATTCGAATTAGAGAGAGGGGTATCTAGAAAACAAAATATACTTTAGTAACTAGTTTTCAGCAAATCATATGCATGCAGATATGAAGATGCTCAAATGCAAGGTGACATGATGACATAAGCATGCCGTCATGATGATGCACAAAATAAAGACACAGCGATTTTCTAGTAGTTGTTTTCCTGGGGTGCTACGATTCGACACCACTAACAATGGATCTCGCCCTCGAGATCCGCCTCCTGGTACGGGGAAGAAGGCCGACGGTCTGAATCTTCTCACGTCATGTAGATACACGCGACACCACTAACAAGGGTTCTTTCTCCATGTTGAAATCCGTGACACCACCAACAAGGGTCGATGCGCACGTTCGTTGAGAGACACTCCGGAGAAACAACGGTGAAGGTCGAGGTATCAAAAGATAAGGCCACCTCTAACTTCTATGGAAGGAGTAAAATTGCATCAATCAACCATTCAGTGTACAAAAGCGAATGATATGAGTAGTCGGATGGTGATCAGTCCATCACGCACCCAAAGCATTACTCTGTACATGAATAGGAAAATTATGCAACCAATTCTCGAAATTCAGAATGAAGATCTCTACAAACAAGGTTCAGAAGCAAAAGAGTGATGCAAGATCTTCATCAGATCTGGTGTATATGAAGTCGTCGTGTTGAAAAATACCGAAAGATAGAAAGAAAATTTTTAGTGAATTTTTGGGTCCACTAGAATGTACAACAGATGAAACATTTCTCAGGTAGCATGAAGGTCGGATGTCAAAGCACCGTTATAAGAGGCGGAAGTGAAACCCTGAAGGTACGATGAAAACCCAACCACGAGAATTCCTGGACTCAAAGAAAAGATAAGAGGGTAGTTTCAAATCACGTAAAGGTAAGAGGAGAATAGTAGAGGGGTAAGAAGTAAATGCATACCTAATCAATTCTGTCCAACCGATTTTCAAAATTAGTTTTGACACTCTACATCGGCCGTTAGCTAGGTTATCGTACAGGCTGGACCAGTGGGGTATCGTAACTCCTGAGCTCTGATACCACTCTGTAACACCCTCAGATCGACCCTATGAAAGGTTCATCGATTCCCGCCAAACCCGCATAGAAACGATTCAAAGGCGCCCAGGCACTTTCGTGCGGGTGGAAAACAAAGTAATATCATTACACAATAGTCCATGATGGAACCCATAGAACAGATATATACAACAATGACTCCATGAGTCAAGAATACAGATATACAATACAAAGATCCAAAGAACACCTTGAAAATGATACAATGTCTGAGTACGGACAAGATGAAAATTGGGCTAAGAGCCCTGAAGAATAACCAATGGCGTCTATAACCCTGCATGCCAAGCAGGAAGGGTAACCCTGCTAATGACATCGATTTCAAAACCTGCAAAGACAAAAGGGGTGCCAGCAAAGGGCAAAGGAAAAAGAGAGCGGTCAGTACTGAGACCAGTATACGGCGAGTCTTAGAATTCGGCGGTCCTCTCCTACATAGGTATGGTGGACTTAAGTGGTAGCGAAGCAGGCACAAAACCACCTATAGAGACTCGAAACAACTGTCGGCTATCAGAGAGAGATAAGAAATACCTATTCGGATCCAATCTGATACTAACACCAAACATACCCATCCTGGCGTTTCCCCCTCGAGACCAAACAAGGAAGTCAGACCGAGGAACTCATACAGTTGGCAGTTTTATTTATTCTGTTATAGTTGCAGCAATTACTAGTCAGGTATAGATAGCATGAGTCATCCTGATATAATAAATAGTGGGCACTTTTAGTTAACCATTCCGTTGAAGTTGCGACACTTACTAGTCAGATACAAATAGCATGAGATATCCCAAACCCAGCAGTGGTTGACAGTTTTATTTAGCCATTCCATTGTGGTGAAGCTGATTACTAGTCATTTCAAAGTCAGATTTAAAGCACTACTTTAGTTATAGTTGTCTATGATCGAGATACTGTGCTCCAAGTCATCCATAACCGCAGCCACAACTTTCAGAAAGTTTTACCCTGCGGGGGGCACAAATAGCAACACACGCACGATAACCTCGGAAAAACCAAATAAAAACCCAACGAGGCATCATGACAAAGAAATCACAAGATTCATATAATATTTTAGGGGGCCACCCCACTAAGCTACCCGCGACAAAGTTGGTAGGCTCCGAGACAGACCTAGAGGTCTGTGTCGATGGCTGTAAACGATTGGGAACCCGAAAGTGTGACTGGGCTTGTCGATACCGCATAAACGTATCACAATTCCTAAATAGTACATGCGCTCCACGCACAATAGTAAATAAAGCAGTAAATCATGGCATAAGTACAGGATAGTAATAAAGCCCCAAACTACTTTGTGGCCCCAAGAAATAAGATATGACTCAAGCTCATGCTAAGGGGATTCATGGTCCCACATGCGGATAGTGCGAATATTCAAGGAACAGGTATTAAGTACTCGGGGTCCTATGGGACACAAGTGGATGGTTAAAAACCAAATAACATCTATTTCCCACCTGTGCCTTTGCATTATTTACCTACTTTAAATTTTAGTTATTAAACTGTAATTAAAGCCATGATCATCTCCAACATTAAGCATAAGGCATTTGTCGAACAACGATGGAACA
Organism: Avena sativa; assembly: GCA_916181665.1. Taxonomy (NCBI): domain Eukaryota; kingdom Viridiplantae; phylum Streptophyta; class Magnoliopsida; order Poales; family Poaceae; genus Avena; species Avena sativa. The sequence goes on from OV702280.1 coordinate 146,291,777, forward strand.
TCGACAGTGCAACGCATCACCTGCACAAGCAACTGCGACTCGCAAGGCTGACTATCTACCAAACAACAGGTAATAAGATGTTTCCATGGCAATATATGGGTTGTAGGAAAGTATAAAGGGGTACAGAATCTATAGTATCGCAACACAGATAGCAATAGATCAACAGGAGGAAGTAAAGACTAGAAATGTATAATAGGTAGAAAGGAGGAGAATGCTCGCCTAAAAACAATGTCAAAGGTTCATCCGAAGAACGGGTCGACACTCGCATGAACTCATCGGCCTAGTCCGTGAAGAAGCAAAGCACTAGAAGAAACACCAGATGCACTATTTAATACTACGGCAGAAGATCGGGCATGTTGCATGTATGATGTATGACATGGCAAAGGTGCAATGCAATAAGGCCATATTAAGCAGATCCGAGGGCCCGATAATTATTTAATAGGTTCATGTTGTTTAGCTACCCCGCAATTTAATTATTGTCTTGATAAGGCAAAATATAGCATCGGTTCGCTACACAAATTTAAATGAAGCCAATATTAGACTATAAAAGCCCGCATATGCCATATTTAATTATGAGGTGAATCAGCATAATGCCCCCAAACCACACAATATGTATGCGAGTATGAACAATTTAATATGCAATAATTTGATATTACATTTATAAAATAGGGCTCGAGAAAGGAGTCACACATTGGTGTCGAAGGTATTGGGGTCCGAGGGTTCGGCGAGATCGGTCTTTGAATCCGGGAAGGAGGTCTTCGAATCCTCGGGTCCGTGAAGGAGTGCTTGGCGTCCGGAGGTAGATATTATCGATTCCACTCCGAAGGCCTTGTTTTTCTACAGCGGAGATCATGGGGTCATCAGGGTCCGAGAAGGAGATCTTGGCAACCCATCTTGGTGAAAACCGGGGACGGCGATACCACACCAACTAGGTCACCACCGTTTATCCACATGTATTATCTCTAAACCCAACACACATCAATTCCAAAAGCACCGCGGAAATAGAGAGAAGGTTCCTACAGGGGCAGCGCACGAACACGGCTCAAGAGGAACATATCATGTGGCGGTGGGGCTTGGTGCGGCACTTGGGGCACGGAAGAGAGCCGAGCGCTTACGGTGCAGAGGCGATGGACGCGGGCGCGCGATGACAGCCGCAGAGCTCGGTGGAGGACGACCATGGAGGGGCGGCGATGGGAGGCCGGAGAGGATGTGAGGGCGACGGTTGTCAAAGACGGGCGAGATCGGCGGGGCTGAGCAACCATGCTGAAGAGGGAAGGGCACAACGGCCTGGTATGGCGCAGAGGCTTTGTAGCGGGCGGCGCTTGGCCAGGGAAGGAGAGGAGGGCCGACGGGGTGTACGATGGCCGGGAGATGCATGGGGAGGGCGCGAGGCGGCCGGGAAGGCAAGGCTAGGCGGCGAGGTCCCGCGATTGAGGGAGAGACGGCAGGGAGCTATGCTCGCAAGGCCTGGTAGGGTGAGGATAGCAGGCGGCAGCGGAGTCGGGAGTTGCAGGAGGAAGAGGGGGTTTGCGTGCGGGAGAGAGGCGAGAGGGAGATACAGGGTGGGGCCAATGCTGAGCGATGTGAGCGGGGTCACGGGATGAGCAGGGCTAGGGCGATACATGGTAGGTGGCGAAACGAGAGGTGAGGCACAGAGCGTGTGTGTGCCTGGGTCGTGTGCTTGCAAGGACGTGGGTTGTGCACCGCATCGGGTGCATGCGTTGTGTTTGTGTGCGTGTAGAGTACTCCCTCCGTCCGTAAATAAGTGTACTTCTAGCTTTGTCCTAAGTCAAACATAGTAAAGTTTGACTAACTTTTTAGTATAACGTACCAACATTTATGACACTGAATTGTTACCATTAGATTTATTTTTAAATCTAGTTTCATAATATGTCAATTTGATGCAATATATGTTTCTATATTTCTCTATAAAATTGGTCAAATTTAGTTATGTTTGACTTAAACAAAAGCTAGATGTACACTTATTTGCGGATAGAGGGAGTAGGAAGGTGGGGTGGTGGTTGGTTTCAGGTGTGCGTGGGTGTATGTGTTGCAGGATACGCGACTGCATGTGTGAGAGAGCGGCAGTGCTATGGAATAGGTGGTGGATAGGTGGGGATTAGGGTTAGGGTTTGCTCTAGAGGCTAGGGTTTTATTGGGCCGGGGTTGTAGGTGGCCTGGCCTAACGGCTAGGCTGCCTCCCCCAATTTTACAAAAATAGTTTTAATACGTATTTTCTTTCTTTAAAACAAAATAATTTGTAATTAGGTTTTAGAGAGATCAAAGATCCGGACGGACCTAGGGTTTTAATTTGAATTAGACAGAGGGGTACCTAGAAAACAAAATATACTTTAGTAACTAGTTTTTGGCAAATCATATGCATGCAGATATGAAGATGCTCAAATGCAAGGTGGCATGATGACATAAGCATGCCGTCATGATGATGCACAAAACAAAAACACATAGATTTTCTAGTAGTGGTTTTCCCGGGGTGCTACACGATGCCCCTGCCGGCGCGGTCGACTCACCCAGCTGCGAGCTCGCGACCGCCGCACCCTCCAAGGCAATGGCGGCTCCAACTGGCACCTCGACCGATGCGTCGATTGGCCCTTCTGCCATAGTAGCAGAGTCTCCCTCCTTCTTCTTCTTCGCACGTTCGACTGGCGCCTCGATTGCATCACCCTTCCTCTTCTTGGAAGGGTCGGCCTCCCCTCCGGGGACGACTAGCGGAACCTTGGCCACCAAAGGGTGACCGTTCTTATTAGCACCGGTTCTGCAAAATGACATGGTCAGCGATCCACTAACCGACCCCGAAAACTACTACGGTCCACCCGGCGAAAACTTACTTGGCAACAGGAATGAAGCGCAGACCAGTGCTGATGTGACCCGGCTTCTCCAACTCCGGGCCCAGCTTGCGAGTGAGACCCCTCTAGAACATGTTCGCGGCCCATGACACTGCAGGCTTCTTCGACAATGAGGCCGCAGCAGCGGTCATGTCCGGTCCAGGTGACGTAGGTGCCACCCCTTGGTGGCGAGGACTTCGACTCTGTGTCCACGGAATCCCCTGGACCCAGGACCACCGAGAATGGCAGCGGGATCACCGCGAGTGGGATCTCGCCCTCCACCATGGCCTCGAATCCCAACCCCTTCACCGGTGTGGGATCCTCCGAAACCTTCATCAAGGCCCCAGTCTCCGCGTCGTCGGGCTCCACATCCGACTCGAAAACTGCCGCCGATCTGGGCGGCGATGCAACCTTCGGTATTGTCTTCTTCGCGGGTGACTTCGGCTTCCATGCGGTCTTCGCTGGCGTAGCCACGCGATGCAATCTATGCTCCTTCACGTCCCCTTCATCACTGTCACACTCCTCGAGGCTCCGACTCACCTCGATTTTGCGTTGCTTCTGCCCGCGGGTCTTCCGAGCCACAAACACAGGCGCTAACGAGGTTTCGACTCGTCAATGCCCATTGTTATGAGCTTGGGTTTTGGAGAATATGGAGGTCCTAGAGATCGCGGGACGGTTAACAGACAAGCAACCAGCGGACACGGGATTTACCCAGGTTCAGCCCCCGGAGGGAAAACCCTACTCCTGCTTGTCTGCTCTTGATTACGGCGGAACCGAATGTTACAGGGGTGCGCAGATGCAATCTGGCGTGGAGGTGTGTATGTGGTGGAAAAAGATTGGCCCTCCTCGTCGTGCCCTCCAGGCCTTTATATAGAGTTAGGCAGGTCTTGGGCACAGATCGAGTCAGTTACAAGTTTAGGGTTTACCCCTTTGAATAATCTATCCATTCTAGTCTTGCTCTCCAAGGATCCGAAGATGTCATGGGCTTGGGCCACCCGAAAATCTCCACGGGCCGCGTATATTCTTGTGGGCCTTCCTTGGGATGGACCAAGTATGCTAATGTCGTGTACCCGCAGGGTATAACCATGTCAGTAGCCCCCGAGTGTTCAGTCGAATCATAGATTCGGCTGAGGACTCTTTAATCTTTCGGGTGCAGCTGTTTCTGTTCATCAGAGAAAAGAATGATTTTAGTGTGTAGGGATTTTTGATGCGTGTGCCTGACTCTCCTGACGGATCAGGGTCAGTTAACTGTCTTAGGACAAAACAACACGATATTCTTCAGACTCGAGTCCCTAGACTCGAATCTGGAATAGATGCTGGCATAACTCGACTCAGGCCATTGAGGTCTTACAGGAGTAAAATCCCAGTAGTTTTCGAATGATGTACCCAACGCGTCCATCGGGATTTTCGTCGCACCTGTTGGCACGGATTTTACTAGTAGAGCGTAGTCAGATGCGTTACCAGGCCATCAGATGGTATCTGTAGGTCTTATCTTTGCGTCACAGACACATCATCCGAAATTTTATCACCGCAGAGGTGTTTTGGGTGGCCAAGGAGGATGTTACTCGCTTAGCGTTGGTTGGGGCAAGGTTGCCAAAAAGTGTTTGCATATCGATCCGAAGGATCGCAGTCGAAGAATTTATAGGGTGCACGACCAGCGCTCCCTATGGGAGTAGCCTCCCGAGTGTCTGTTCAAGTCGTAGACTCGAGCAGAGACTTTTAAATCAGCCATTGTTAGATTCAGGTCCATAGGACACAATTTTTTTGGATGCTTGAATCAATCCTCCCTATGGGAGTAGCACCCGAGTCCGTAGTGGAGTCGTAGACTCGACGTAGGACTCGAAGAATCAATGTTGGTGTACTACCTTAATCATGACTCAGGTGCGCGGCCAGCGCTCCTGATAGGAGTAGCCCCCGAGTAGTTGCTCGAATCATAGATTCGAGTGAGTACTTTTAGCTGTTAGGCGAAGATCTCTAACCGTTGCTAGTGTGGTTTGATGATGTCAGTGCTGATGATCGGTGACCTCAACCGTCTGCGGCGCCATAGGTGACGTGACCGGACGAATGTGGGTCCCACTTTCTGACTTGGAGTTTACTGGTCATGTGCGATGTGGCGAGAATTATGGTGTCTCCTCGGTTTCCGTGCATAGTGGACGGCGTGTGAGCGACGGTTCGCTGCTCTGTTGACACGTGGACGGTAGGATCTGATCCTGGCGTTAGGGCTTCCAGATGAACAGTCCCTGTTCATCGTCTTCGTCCTTATAACTGTGGGGAAAACTGTAGTTTGTTTTCACCCTTAGCCATTTGCTTTTCACTGCCTCCAGCTCTTGAGCATTTCCCTTTGCGCGATGTACGTTCTCCGATCATTTCCTTCCTCATTCTTGCGTGCACACCGCCTCCGTCGATGCGCCGCGATGGGGAAGTCAAAGAAGGCCTCCACCGGAGCAGACACCCGTGCTGCTGCTGGCGGCAAGAAGGGCACCGCCACCGCTCGTGTCACCGAAGGTGGGTGGCAGCGCTCGGAGACGCGTGAGGGCGATCTATGAAGTTGCGTGAAGTGGGTTTAATCCCGCGGGACAAGGACGTTGTCAGGGTCCCCGGCGATGAGGTAACTCCCCGTCCACCCGCATGGTTTCGGGTGATGTTTGTCGCTTTTGTTCTTCGCGGACTTTCGCTCCCAGTCCATGATTTTCTTCGTGGACTGTTGTTCTTCTATGGCATTCAGCTCCATCATCTCTCGCCAAATTCTCTTCTCCGCATCGCTACTTCATTGCTTTTTGCGAGTGCTGGCCCGGTATCGAGCCGCACTTTGGCCTCTACCAGAAGCTCTATTCAGTGAAGAGGCAGTCTGGCTCCGACAGAGTTTATCCGATCGGCAGCTGCATCATTTCTCTTCGATCTACTATTATTTTCTTCTCTTTCTCTATGTCTAAGTCCGTCCAATACTGGCGGAGGAAGTGGTTTTATATCCGTGACTCCATAGTGGACGGGAAAAGCTTTGGCCTTGCCCCTTTCGACTCCACCCAGGAGATCTTGAAGAAGAGATCCTAGAAGAATCATATCCTGGAGGGCGAGGTGGAGGCGATAGAGGAGCTCTACCATCGGGTGGAGGCCCTCTAGGTGGTTGCGGAGGTGAAGGCCACCATTTCCTTCGTGCGGCTGCATCGCCCTGATGTTAATCTTGCGGCTGTGGCGGATGGGCCGCCTCCTCGTCCAGATGGTGGCCTATGGGACATGCGTCCGCACTACACGGCTGTTAGGCAGTATGCCGAAGAGATTGTAGATCTTTTTGAGCATCGTGCGCAGGTGATCCTTCAGAATAGGTATGTCCTGTAAAAAATATAGGTGTAAAACTTGTATGTATTTCGACTGGGCGTGTTGTGCCCTTTGTTGTAAAGGTTAATTTTATTAGCACGTGGTGCTTGGTTGTATGCATGCCCTTTTCGTTAGCCTGACGTGATCAGCTGCTCAGGTGTACATGCGTTATCCTCAGTCGACGAAGTTGTGAGGTGAGGGGAAGCCCCCGAGTGTGTTGTAACATAAAGAAATGCGAGGAAAAGATAAATTTTTGGGCAAGACACTTAGCTTTATTCATATCATAATGAGGAGGTACATTGTTCGGCTGAGTAGCCTTATTGAAAGTAAAGGGGGATAGCTAGGGGTAGAAACGTCGCAATTGTGCGACGTTCCATGGGTTGGAGTATGCGACTCCAGACTCCACGTGCTTGAGGCGGTAGGCGCCACCTGGGATGACTTTGGTGACGATGTAGGGTCCTTCCTAGGGTGACTTGAGCTTTTTCGGCCGCTCTTGCTTGAGTCGTAAGACGAGCTCTCCTTCGATGAAGGACCTTGGGCGTAGCCAATGGATGTGGTAGTTGCGGAGGCTCTGCTGGTAGACCGCCTAGCGAGCCGCGGCGATGTCATGTGCTTCGTCGAGTGTGTCGACGGCGTCTTCGAGTGCGGCCATTGATTCGTCTTCGCTGTAGGCGACCACTCGTGGGGCCTTATAGCGTACTTCTGCAGGTAACACGGCGTCGGCTCCGTGCACCATGAAGAAGGGTGTGTAGCCAGTTGAGCTATTTGGCGTTGTGCGCAAGCTCCAGAGGACGGAGGGTAGCTCTTCTGCCGATGCTCCCGCAAGCCATTCGAGTGGGCTCAGTAGGCATTTCTTGATGCCACCGCCTATGAGGCCGTTGGCCTTTTCTACCCGCCCGTTGGTTTGCGGGTGTGGCATAGAGGCATATGATATCCTGATCTCGAGGCCTTCGCAGAAGTCCTGGAATTCTTTGGAGATGAAGTTCGACCCGTTGTCCGTGATGATGTTGTGCGGCGCGCCGAACCTGTAGACTATGGATTTGAAGAACTTCACGGTCGTTTTGCCCTTTTGGTTGGTAACAGACATGACTTCGATCCATTTGGTGAACTTGTCGACTTCGACCAGGAGGTAGACGTGGCCTCCTTTCGAGTATTTGGGCAGTTTGCCGATCATGTCGAGGCCCCATTGGGCGAATGGCCAGGCCAGGGGTATGGGTCTGAGCTCCGATCCTGGTGCGTGCGGTTTATCTGCAAACCTCTGGCAGCCGTCGCACCTTCGGACGATGTCCTTGGCATCGTTCATGGCCATTGGCCAGTAGAACCCAGCTCGTAGAGCTTTGGCGACGAGGGGGCGGCTGCCCGCATGATGGCCGCAGATGCCCTCATGGATGTCTTGGAGGATGGTTTTGCCGTCACCGATGGTGACGCACCTTTGGAGAACACCCGAAATGCTGCGCTTGTACAGCTCGCCATTGATGATGGTGAAGGCCTTGGACCGGCGAGATATGCGCCAGGCATCTGTCGGGTCATCAGGCAGTTCCCTTTTTATCAGGTACCGAAGGTACGGTTGCGCCCATGTTTCCTCGATTGCCATGACCTGCATCAGGTTGACCAACGCGACCTCCGTGTCGAGTTTTTCGGGTCCTTCCTGTCCTTCGGGTAGTGCATCCCCCGAGTGCTCTACTTCTTCGGGTGATCCCTTGGGGAATTTCCTTTTGATGGATGGCACACAGATTTGTTTGAGGAACACACCTGGTGGCACCCGTGCACAGGTGGAGCCGAATCTCACAGCCGTCGAAGTCTCCTTCGAGTGAGTTGTAGAGCGCGCGGTACGCGATCATGTTAGCGGCGTGTGCATCACACTCGTTCACCGTCTGCTGGACGACGAGGTTTGAGTCACCGTAGATGATGAGGCGCGTTGCGCCGCAGATCTTGGCCATCTTCATGCCGTGGATGAGGGCTTCATATTCGGCTTCGTTGTTGGAGGCCCGAAATTTCATCCGGAGGACGTACTTCATCTTGTCGCCTTTTGGGGATGTCAGTATGACCCCGACTCCTGCTCCAGCCTCGCGCTTGGAGCGGTCGAAGTGCATCGTCCATGACTGTGTCATATCCGGGGTGTCTGGAAGCTGTAGCTCCATCCAAATGGACGAGGAAGTTCGGTAGGACCTGAGACTTGATCGCATGACGCTTCTCATAGACTATGTCTAAAGGGGACAGCTCGATGCCCCACGGGGCTACGCGTCATGTAGCTTCGGGGTTGTTCAGGATGCTATTCAGTGGCGCCTCGTTGACGACCATCACCTGATGCTCCTGGAAGTAGTGGCTCAGCCGACGATCCTTCATGAACACGCCGTAGGCGAGTTTCTGGTAGTGAGGGTACCTCTGTTTTGTTGGTGTCAATACCTCGCTGAGGTAGTAGATTGGGCGTTGGACCCCATGGGTCTTGCCATCTTCAGGTCGTTCGACCACGAGCATGGTGCTGACCACCTGATGCGTGGCTGCTATGTATATCAGCAAAGGCTCGCATTCCTTTGGTGTGACCAGGACGGGCGAGGTGGAGAGCAGCCGCTTCAGATCTTCGAATGCGTCGTCTGCTTCAGGTGTCCATTTGAATTTTCTGTTTTGCGTAGCAGCTGGTATAAAGGTAGGACCTTCTCACTCATGCGGCTGATGAATCTTCTCAATGCCGCGATGCGCCCATCGAGTTGTTGGACACCTTTTAGGTTCTTTAGTTTCTCCATGGCCAGTATGGCCCTGATTTTCTTCGGGTTCGCCGCAATCCCTCGTTGAGAGATGAAGTAACCAAGCAGTTGGCCAGATGGGACGCCAAAGGCGCACTTTTCTGGGTTCAGCTTGATCTTGTAGTGATCGAGGTTGTCGAACGTCTCACGGAGATCGTCGATCAATGTCTTGGCCTCCCATGTCTTGACTACCATGTCGTCGACATAGACCTGTATGTTGCGGCCAATATGGCTCTTCAGGCATGCCTGCATGCACCGCTGGTACATGGCACCTGCGTTCTTTAGCCCGAAGGGCATTGTGCTGTAGCAGAATAATCCGAATAGCGTGATGAACGCCATTTTTTCCTGATCTTCAACCTTCAGTCGAATCTGATTGTAGCCTGAGTAGGCGTCGATGAAGGAGAGTTTCTCGCATCCTACAGTTGAATCGATGATCTGATCGATCCGAGGGAGAGGGAAGTGATCCTTTGGGCAGTGCGTGTTGAGCGATGTGAAGTCCACGCACATCCGCAGGATGTCCGTGTCCTTTTTTTAGGGACCAGCACGGTGTTGGAGAGCTACTCGCTCTCCTTGATCTCCCGGATGAATTCGGCGTCGAGTAGTCTATTGACTTTGAATTCGACGGCTTCAGCCTGTGGCTCGAACAATTGTCAGATGGACTGCTTGACGGGCTTGGCATCTGGAAACACATTGAGTGTGTGCTCGGTGAATTCCCTAGGAACTCCTGGCATGTCTGCAGGACACCAGGCGAAGATTTCTCAACGCTCACGGAGGAATTCTACCAGCGCGCTTTCCTATGCGGGGCTGAGGTCGTTAGCGATCAGCACCGTCTTGGAGGCGTCCGTCGGATGGACCTGCACCTTTTTCGTGTTGACCGTGGAGTCGAACAACATATCCGATGCGTTTTGCCTAGAGACCGGGGGTGCCCCGTTGTCTGTCACCTCTCGAAGCCTTGTGAGATCCTCCTACATGACGAACGACTAGGAGATTCTGTTGAAGTCCCTGTTTTAGTGGTCGGATCAGGTGAAGCTGCCCTGGACCGTGATGACGCCCCTAGGTCCTGGCATCTTGAGTAGCAGGTATGCATAGTGCGGTACTGCCAGGAATCTTGCGAATGCCATGCGCCCGAGGATGGCATGGTATTGTGATGGCCACTCCACTACTTCGAACTCGAGACGCTCACACCGAAAATTGTCGGGTTTGCCGAAGATGACATCGAGCCATATTTTTCCCAGGGGAAATATGCCCTTCCCTGGGACTACGCCGTGGAACGTTGTGTCAGATTGTTCCGGGCAGCATAGCGGGATCCGCATTGCTTCTAGGGTGCTGGCGAACATCAGGTTGATGCCGCTGCCGTCGTCCATGAAGACGCGGCTCATCTCAAACCCTCCGATCTGCGCCTCGAGCACCAGGGCAGCATGACCTGGGCGAGGGATCTGGCGGGGGTGATCCAAACGACTGAATGTGATGCAGGACTCCGAACCGCTGAGGTACTCAGGTATTGCGGGTGGGGCGGTCACAGCCAGGCTGACCTGGCGGGTGATCTTCTTTTGCACCCTGTTTGTTGGGAGCCCCTTTTGGATCATCAGCGACCCTTTTGGCGCGGGGTACCCGTACACACCGTTGTTTTGCACGGGCGCGATTGCGTGATTCGAAGGTCCCACGGGTGGTGGTTGACGTGGTGTGGAACACCGCAGTGCCATCAGGGATGGCAAAGAAGGGACACTCGGATGCATTCGGTGGCTCACGCAAAAGGTTGGGCACGGTGAACTGCAAACACAGCGACGTACCCAGGTTCGGGGCCCTCTTGGCGAGGTAACACCCCTACTCCTGCAAGATGAACTATATGTGGGAGCTGATGCTCAGTACAGATGCTCCTAGAGCTATTTCCTTAGCGACTATTGAGAGCTAGAGGAAGATGGAACTTGATACCTACACTTCTATCCTTCTATGGTTACCTACCTCGAACCCTAGCTCTGCCCTCCCTTATATACTGGTCTGGAGGGCAGATTACAGATCGGGTCCTAGGGTTTACGGTTTGGATATGGGTTTACAGGACAGGGTTGGTTGCAGGGCCCAACCGGTGGGCCAGGACCAAGCCCGCCCTTCTTTAGTGGTCACCCGGGCTGCTTTCTCTAGTCCAGCCGACCACCTTGCTTTATCTTCGTCGGGTAGCAATGGCCATGACGGCATGCCATCTTGCCCGATGACGAGGGAGAGCCAGAGGCGTACCCCACACGAAGCATCAGCCCTTCCGTGCCCTCCATCGAATCCGAGGTGAGCCGGGTGGAAACAGCCACCCGGCCGGTTCTTCTGGCCAACGGCTAGACGGGCCAGCCGGGAAGGTTATAAGCCCAGCTGGGTGTGTTCGCCAGTTAGATAGAGTTGTCCTTCCTGAAGGCCAGGCGGCCTGCATCTTCTGGATCCGGCCTACTTGTGCCTGGCTTTCCCCACCCGGGGGTTATCCCCCCGACACTAGTCCCCGAGCACGTATGGGCTTGGGTGGGCAAGATCTTTCGTGCTCCTTCTTGTCCTGAACGAGTTGTTTTGTTGCATCCGGCTACGGCTTTTGCTTTTGCTTTTCGGCTGGATTCAACTGGCTGCGGAATCGATGGCCGTCCACTGGGTGTAAACAGCGAAGGCAGGTACCGGCTGGCGCAGCTGAAGATGAAATGTTTAGATCGATGACTTTGTTGATGTTGTCACCCACGACTGCGGCTCTGGCGTATGTCGCGTCAGTTGGACTTCCGCATCGCGGCGTCAGTTTTTGGCAACTGCGCACGCAACTTGCCGCGGCAGTTTCTCGGGGCGAGCGCACATGACTCGTCTCCTGGTAACGCCCACGATCTTCTGTGGCGATTATGACGGCGCAAAGGATCTAGAGCCGAAGCATCGTGTGGCTGCGGTTCTGTGATGCCACGCGTCGCACAGGAGCCGAAGAGGCGACGGTGCCATCCATGGGGATAAATAGAGCCCTGAGGGGGATCGGTTCCCACACTTCTTCATCCTCTGGCTCATCTTCCCCACGTACTCCAGCGGCCTTTTCTCTTGCCCGCCTTCTCCTTGCCGTCGCTGGCCACTTCTTACCCGTCCGCCATAGCCACCTCTTCTATCGAGATGCTGCCGGAGCAGCGCGGCGGCTGGAGCGGGTCCTTTGTGACCAACAACCTCATCAACAAGTACCGGCGGGGGAGGTTTCTTCCCTCGTCTATGCTCGTGAAGCATCGGCTCGCGCCGGAGGGGGAGAGGGTGCCAGATCATCGGCCGGGGGAGCGCGTTGTTTTCCTCGCGCACTTTGTCGTGGCTTCGGTCTTCCTATCGGCCCTTTCCTCCTCCAACTCTTTCTCTTCTTCAATCTCCAGCTTCATCACCTGGGCGCCAATGCCATCGCGCAGCTGTTGCATCATGCGGCCTATTGCGAATCATATCTTGGGGTGTGGCCCGAGGTGGCAAACTTTCTTAAGTTCTTCCACTTCAATGCCCAGAACACCTCCAAGGGTGGTCCGCTGACACAGACAGGCTGCTACGCCATCTACCCGTGGTCTTCCTCGCCAATGTCGCGGTTCGAGCTCCCCGACACCGTCAAACTATGGCAGCGCTCATATTTTTATGTGAGCAATGCCACAGAGATTGACTGGATCCGCCTTTCGCCAACTTTCCCTCGACGCAGAAGGGATAGACGACGAAGGGCATGGGCGCGACGGCGGACCTCGACCGGATGGCCACCCGGCTGGAGACGGAGAGGATCACCTCCTGTGACATCACATTGTCGTGGATGGTGCATCGTGTGCTTCCGATGCAGAAGCGGTCGCACAAGATGTGCCACATAACGACCGCCAACGATCCGACAAGGACGTCATGGAAGGATGTGCCCTACCATGACCTGCGGAACTGGGTCTCCATGATCTCCAAGTTCCGCATGGAGACCACCTGGGCGTATTCCTGCCCCCGTACCATCGCGGCTACCTGCCGCCTCGGGTAAGTTTTTCTCTGGTTATCTTGCGTCTTGTTCCTTGTCGTCGCTAGCTTTCCTTGGGTGCCTTATGCTCCCCTTTTTGATTAGTTGTTCACGGCGCAGCTGGCTGAGGACGGTATGGGTGACTTCCCTCTTCCGTCCTTCTTGGAGGACAGGAAACCGAAGAAGTACCCCCAGACGGAGCCCGAAGGGTTTCCCGTCCGGGAGGACGACGGCCCCTCGGATCCTCATGGTGAGTTACCAACTGCAGCTCTTTCCTTCATCCTGGTTCTTGAGGTTGTGGTCTTGATTCTTTGCTTGTGTCACAGTCGATGTCACCGACGAGGAGGGTGGCCGAGAAAAACCCGCGGCGAGAGCCCGAGGAAAGAGGGCGGCACTTGTTGCCGCTCCCGCTCCAGTTGAACCGAAAAAGACGCGCCGAGGGCGTCAAATCGTTGCTCTGCCGTCAGTCGTTGGGTTAGTATCTTCCTTGCCCTTCCTTGTCGTTATGTGGTTCTGCTGGTACCTCCTTTGTCTCTTCACTTTGCGCAGCGAGGCGATGCTGCTTGGCGACGGTGGTGCTGCAGTCGTTGCTCCTCCCCCTCCTCCGCCGATTGAGGAGGTGGCGAGGTCACTGGCTGTGGATGGCCCGACTGCGCCAGCCGCGCCGTCTCCGCCTAGGGCCCCTCAGGGCTCCCCGACCATACGGCTGCTGCACTAGGCGCCTGCATCTTCGCGGTTGGGGCAGCTGTTCGCGGCTGCACAGGACCCGGAGACCCCTCTCCTTCGTCCCGGGGCTGGCCTGAACCTGACCTGGAGCGATGCTCCAAGCAGCTCCGCCAGGCCCGTGATTACGGAGGTGACGGGGGAGGCTGGGGCTAGTCAGTCGGTTGTGGCGGATGGCGACCAGCCGGGTGCTTCCGCTCCGACTAGGAGGGATTTGGTGGTGGCTGCGCCTTCGAGTGTGGCTACCGATGATGACGAGGTTATCATCACCGGGTCGAGGCCGGCTTCGGATGTACTGACGTCGGGTGCGACCCTTTCCTAGCTATCGGGCGCGGCACCAGTTGCACTCAGCCAGGTTCGCCTCCTGGTTGAGGGAATGGAGATAGGCCTTGGCGAGGCCAAAAATTTGTCTGTCTTGATGGAGGTAGGTCGTTGCCCTTCACACCTTTCTGTTCTTCCAGCCGGTTTGCCGCTCTGTTGCTTATTTATTATCTTGCTGCAGAGAGCTTTTGCAGAGTCTATGAAGAACACCCGAGATCTTGGCCGTAAGATTACTTCTTCAGATCTGTCTTGGCGATTGGTTCCCTTTTCCATTTTTTGTTGACCATCGGGTATCCTCCTACAGCCATGATCCAGGACAAGGAGAGGGAGGTGGAGCGCCTCAAAGCCGAGGTTGCCTGGCTGTAAGAATCGAACAAGGCGCGACATGCGCAGTTCTATCAACTTGCCACGGCCAAGCATCAGCTCGAGGTTAGCGTGGAGCGGGGCAAGAAGGCAGTCGACATCCGGCTGGAGGCGCTGAAGAATTTTGAGACGATCTCCACCCAACAGGAGGAGATAATCAAGATTCTTCGCTCCCGGGAGGGGGAGCTGACTCAGCACCTCCAGAGCATCTCGGAGATGGTCATCGGTAAGCTCTTCAGTTTCCTTCTTCCGTTGCATCATGGCTTGTTTGATCTTGTCTGATTATTCTGCTTGGCTCTTGGCTGCAACTCATTATCCTGAGGCGACCGGGATGGCAGTGGAGAAGCTGCCCATGGATGAGGTTGGACGCGACCTGACTGCCCTCGACCTGGTTGGCAATGATCTCTTCCACTACATCTGGCCGGACGCGGGCGAGGTGCACGACATCGCCAGCCTGGCTGTTGCTCTGTCCAGAGGCATCGACGTTTTGGACATTCATAAGGAGTGGGATGCTCGAGGCGGAGTGGAGATGGCTCTAGCCCTGGTGAAGTCATGGTACCCGGGTGTCGACCTGAGCGTGCTCACTCGTGGCTTCCATCTTGGGATGAGCTACGAGGGCCTTCGCGCCAGCACTCCGACGCTCCAGTCCTATGGGGTGAAGATTGGCACCTATGTGGACTTGGAGCGCGACTTCAGTACCCCCGGAGAGCCACGACCATTTCACTGGGCTCCAGCGCCTTGGAATCCCATTGACATTGCCTCCAGCAGCCAACCTCCTGCAACTGATGCTGACGCGGCCCCTGGTGATCCAGATCCTGCTCCTGTTCCTTCCGCTGCTCCAGTCCTAGAGTCTTGATCCTCGGAATGTTGGGTGTACTTGTTAAACTATTGTTTTTTTGTTGCTACATTTTGGCTGACTTTTGTCGCCAAATTCTAAATCTGCGCGGAGCCTTCATGCTCCGCTTAATGGCTTGGTGCTTTTTTTCTTATCTTTGGTGCTTCTATGTTTACACCTTTGTCATTTGCGGTCTTTGATGTTCGGGTCGGCTGGGGTAGCCAGCCGGGTCGAAGCTCTTTTGTCGTCTCGACTTGAGTTTGTGGTGCGCAGGTGCGCGTCCACTGGGTGTAGTCCCCGAGGTTCAGGCCGGCTGGGGTAGCTAGCCGGGTCGAAGCTCTTTTGCTACCTTGATTTGAGTTTGTGGGTGCGCGGGAGCACGTCCACTGGGTGTAGTCCCCGAGGTTCGGGCCGGCTGGGGTAGCCAGCCGGGTCGAAGCTCTTTTGCTACCTTGACTTGAGTTTGTGGGTGCGCGAGAGCGCGTCCACTGGGTGTAGTCCCCGAGGTTTAGGACGGCTGGGGTAGCCAGCTGGGTCGAAGTTGCCACTTTGACTTGGGTTTGTGGGTGCGCGGGAGCGCGTCCACTGGGTGTAGTCCCCGAGGTTTGGGCCGAACCTAGGTAGCCAGTCGGGTCGAAGCTCTTTTGCCACCTCGTTTCCTGCCAAGTTGTGGCTCGGGTCGTGCGAGACATAGCGTTGCTTTGGGTTAGTTTTCTTGTGCATATGCTCATTCATTAGTTGGTGCTGAACGTAACAAGAAAAATATATGTGCGCCCCTTTGAGCTAGGACATTAGCAGCTCCCCTTTTCTCAGCGAGTATTAGCCCTTCGAGCGTTATCCTTGCCGACTGGCAGCCGGGTTGCGGTCTGCAGCTGGAACCGAAGGATTGGCTCTACTGGCGTACCTCGCGATACTTCGGTTCGTTGTTGTTGGCTTAGCTCATGTGGCCACGAACGGTTCGCCTGGCGCCCTTGCTTTCTACGTTGGCATTTTCTTGCAGCGTGTGCTTTGAGTTTTTGCTCTTGTCGGGTCGACAGCCGGCATGCGGTATGAAGCCGGAAAGAGGCTGCTCTAGGCACCGTGTGTAATATTATGCCTCCTGTAGAAATCATGGGGCCTAGGCCAGCCGGTACAAAAATGTAGAAGGTGTGCAGAATTAGGACAAAGTCCTCGTTGTTGCGTCGAGGCTTTCGATCTTGTTCATTTATTACATGAAAAGGGGAGGTGCATACACTTCTTTGCTTAAGTGTAAAATGGCTGGAGTAGGCTTGCATTCCATGGGCGTTCTGTCTCCTCGTCTGAGTGATCTACCTTGTTCTTCTCCGGCTGCTGGGCGTCGATCAGATAGTATGAATTGTTGTACAGCGTCCGGCTGACGATGAATGGGCCTTCCCATGGTGGGGACAGTTTGTGCATTCCTTCGGTGCTCTGGACCAGGCGTAGCACCAGGTCTCCCTCGCGGAAGGAGGTGGGCCGGATCCGGCTGGCGTGGTATCGGTGCAGGTCTTGCTGGTAGATTACTGATCTGGACAGAGCCAACTCGCGTGCCTCCTCGAGCAAGTCCACATTGTCCTCACTTGCCTCCTTGGCTTCCTGCTCCATGTAGAGCTGCTTGCGAGGTGCGTCGAACTGGATGTCTGTGGGGAGAATGGCCTCCGCCCCATAGACGAGGAAGAACGGTGTGAAGCCGGTTGAGTGATTGGGTGTGGTGCACAGGCTCCAAAGTACTGCTGGCAACTCCTCTATCCAGCATACGGGTGATCTGACGAGCGGTTCGATGAGCCTTGGCTTGATGCCGGCTAGAACCAATCCGTTAGCGCGCTCACACTGTCCATTGGACTGTGGGTGTGCGACTGACGCCAGGTCCAGGCGGATCCCTTTTTCCCCGCAGAAGCGAGCGAAGACTCCTTTCGCGAAGTTGGTTCCATTGTCGGTGATGATGTTGTGCGGGTAGCCGAACCGGATGATGATGTCCGTGAAGAACTTGATCACTGTTGCTCCGTCCAACTTCTTGATCGTTTCCTCGATCCACTTGGTGAACTTGTCCACGGCTACGAGCAGGTGCGTCATGCCGGATCGAGCTGTGTTGAATGGCCCAACCATGTCCAAGTCCCAGACCGCAAACGGCAAGGTGATTGGTATTTTCTTCGGTGCCGCAGACGGTGTGTGCTTTAGCTGGCTGAATCGCTGGCAGCCGTTGCATGTCTTGACTATCTCTTCGGCGTCCTTCAGCGCTGTCGGCTAGTAGAAACCATGCCGAAGGGCCTTGGCTTCTATTGCCCTTGACGAGGCGTGGTGGCCACACTCGCCCTGGTGTATGTACATTAGGATCTTGGTTCCTTCTTCCTGGTTGACGCATCGTTGATAGATGCCCCCGACGCTGCGCTTGTACAGCTCGTTGTTGATGATGGTGTAGGCACTTGCCCTTCGCCGCACTTGTCGTGCTGCCACCTCTTCTGTCGGGAGTTTGCCCTTGGCCAGGAAGTCCATGAACGGCTTCGCCTAGTCGGGGGATTCCCGAATGGTGTGCACCATTTGTATGATGAGCTTGATCTCCTCACGGATGACCGGCTCCGGAACATCGGGAGGCCTGCCGGGTGGAAGCGTGCTGATGTCGACCATGGGCTGTGTCGCGGTAGTGCCCGGGTGTGGCGCGGCAGTCCCCGGGTGCGGCAAGGTAGTCCCCGGGTGCGGCGATGCTCCAGCCATTCCTGGATCTGCGCTGAGTACAATGGAGTCGGACTCTAGTGAGGGGTGATGGAGGGATCACCCAAGTGCTCGAGGGAGACTCCAGGCGGTATGGCTTGTCTTGTTGACCCGACCCTGGCCAAGGCGTCAGCAGCCTCGTTGTTGGCTCTAGGCACATGGTGAAACTCACATCCTTCGAAGAAGGCACACAACTGCTGGACGAAGAAGCGATAAAGGGCCATGTTTGTGTCCCTGGCGTCCCACTCGCCAGATACGTGTTGTACCACCAAGTCCGAATCTCCAAAGCATAGCACCCTTTGGATGCCTATCTGCTTAGACATCTTGAGTCCATGGATGAGTGCTTCGTACTCGGCGACGTTGTTGGATGCCTTGAAGTGGATCTGGAGGACGTACTCCAGCCGGTCGCCTTTGGGCGAGGTTATCACGATTCCGTCTCCGAGCTCCCCTCACATTTTCGATCCGTCAAAATGTAGCTTCCAGTAAGTTGAATCTGGCACCGGAGGCATGTATTGTGGCTCCGCCCAATCGACGATGAAATCAGCCAGTGCTTGGGATTTGATTGTGGTTCGTGGCTCGTACTGGATGTTATGCACAGCGAGCTCGATGGCCCATTTTGCCACGCGGCCAGTGGCGTGTTGCCAATGATTTCCGCGAGTGGAGCCAATGGTACTACTCGTATGCAGTGCTCTTGGAAGTAGTGCTTGAGTTTCTTGGCGGCCATGTACACGCCGTATACTAGCTTCTGGTAGTGGGGGTAGTTCTGCTTGGAGAGCGAGAGCACCTCACTTAGGTAGTATACGGGTCGCCGGACCATCTGAGCCTTTCCTTCCTCTGGTCGTTCTACTACCAATAACACGCTACAGCCACATTTCTCTTGGATATGGAAATCTTCTTGTCAACAAAAGCACAAATTCTTCTTCTGGCTCTTACTGCTTGATAGACTCAACACAAGAAATCTTCTGAAAAGGAAATGTTTTTCACTGGCATCTTATGATTTTGTCTTCCAGGGCTGCAATAGTGAAGAAACCAGTTTACATTTGTTTTGGGAATGCCCCTTTGCAAGAGCCTGCTGGGCTGAAATTTCACACGTCAATTCGGCTGATCAAAGCATCTTTGAAGTTTTAGCCAGTATTAAAAAAGACCTCAAGGTCCCTTTTGCAACGGAAATTCTGATTCTTGGAACTTGGAGCATCTGGATTTGCAGAAATAATGAAATTTTCAACAATCAGCATGCGTCGATGGAGACCTGGAAGGCTATTGTAGCCCAGGAATTAAGATGGGTCCTTTATAGAATTAAGAAGAAGTATTATCAGGGCCTTAAGGTTTGGATTGAAACCAATTTAGACAGGAGATAGCTGATTAGCATGTTATCCCTCTTTTTGAGGTGGAATATGTTTGTAAATATTCTTTTGTAACTCTCTATAATCTATAAAAGTTGCAGTGGGGTTTTTTTCCCTACTGTTTTACCCTAAAAAAAACCAATAACACGCTAACCACTCTGTTTCAGCATGGGCTCCTTTGCCGCTGGCGCCGCCAGAATGGGTGGTGAGGTGAGCATACGCTTGAGGTCTCTGAGCTGTCCACACGAATTTGTCCATCTTCTTCATCAGCTGGTACAGGGGAAGGGCTTTCTCTCCTAGCCGGCTGACAAACCGGCTGAGGGACGCGAGGCATCCGGTGAACTTCTGCATGTCGTGCAGGTTCTGTGGCAACTCCGTGTGCTCGATGGCTCCGATCTTCTCTGGGTTCGCCTTGATTCCTTGCTCGGAGACGAGAAAGCCCAGGAGCTTGCCGGCTGGGACGCCGAACACGCACTTCTCTGGGTTCAGCTTGATCTGGAATCGGCGAAGGTTATCAAACGTTTCCTTCAGATCCTCAAGGAGTGTGTGCTGCTCCTTGGTCTTGATGACGACGTCGTCGACGTAGGCGTGCACGTTTTTTCCGATCTGCGTCTACAGGCATTTCTGCATGCAGCGCTGATAGGTTGCGCCAGCGTTCTTCAACCCAAAGGGCATGGTGGTGTAGCAGTAAGCCCCATACGGGGTTATGAATGATGTCTTTATTTGATCGGTTACATTGAGCTTCATCCGATGATAGCCCGAGTAAGCGTCCAAAACAACAAATCGCACCTGGCAGTGGAGTCGATGACTTGATCAATCTGCGGCAGAGCGAAAGGATCTTTGGGGCAAGCCTTGTTGAGACTGGTGTAGTCAACGCACATGCGCCATGTCTTTTTCTTTTTCAGCACCAGCACCGGGTTGGCAAGCCATTCCGGGTGGAAAACTTCCATGATGAAGCCGGCTGCGGGCACTCGTGTGATCTCCTCAACAATGGTTCTTCTTTTTTTCTTCTGCGAAGCGGCATAAAGATTGCTTGACCGGCTTCACGTCTGGTCGAACATGAAGGGAGTTCTCGGCAAGTTCCCTCGGGACACCTCGCATGTCTTTGGGGCACCATGCAAATATGTCCCGATTCTCACGGAGGAAATCGACGAGCACGCTTTCCTATTTGTTGTCCAGGCCGTCTCCGACCAGGACGAACTTGCTTGGTCCTTCCTCGTTCAGCAGGATCTTCCTTGTCCCTTGCGAGGGCTTGAACTGTGATTCTCCAGCCGGTTTGGGATCTCCAGCCGGCATATCCTTCTGCAGAGCCGCCACGTTCTGCATTATGACACGCTTCTCTTTATCGATGATCATCGCTTCGGCCAGCTTGGAGCCGTCTGAAGAACACTCGATCGAATGCTTGTAGCATCCGTCGACAGTGATCACTCCCTTTGGGCCCGACAGCTTCATCTTGAGGTATGCATAGTGCAGTACTCCCATGAACTTGGTCAGAGCTGGGCTCCCTAGGTCCGTCCGGATCTTTTATCTGTCTAAAACCTAATTACAAATTATTTTTGTTTAAAGAAAGAAAATAAGTATTAAAACTATTTTTTTCAAATCAGGGGAGGCAGCCCAGCCATTAGGCCAGGCCACCTATAAGCCCGGCCCAATAAAAACCTAGCCTCTAGACCAAACCCTTACCCTAATCCCTACCTACCCAACGCATATTCCCTAGCGCCATCGCTCTCTCACACATGCAGCCGCGCAACCCGCAACACATACACCTACGCACGCCTGAACCAAACCACCACCCCACCTTCTACTCTACACGCACACAAACACAACGCATGCACCTGACGCGGTGCACAACCCACGTCCTTGCGAGCACACGACCCAGGCACACACACATGCTCCATTCCTCGCCTCCCGTTTCGCCACCTATCGTGTATCGCCCTGGCCCTGCTCATCACGTGACCCCTCTTGCATCGCTCGGCATCGGCCCCACCCTGTATCTTCCTCTCGCCTCTCTCTCCTGCACGCAAACCCCCTCCTCCTCCTGCAACTCCCGACTCTTTCGCCACCTGCTGTCCTTACCCCGCCAGGCCTTGCGAGCATAGCTCCCCGCCGTCTCTCCCGCGATCACGGGACCTCGCCGCCTGGCCTCGCCTTCCCGGCTGCCTCGCGCCCTTCCCTTGCATCTCCTGGCCACCGTCGACCCCGTCGGCCCTCCTCTCCTTCCCCGGCCAAGCGCCGCCCACTACAACGCCTCTGCGCCGTACCAGGCCATTGCGCCCTTCCCCCTTCAGCGAGGCTGCTCAGCCCCGCCGACCTCGCCCGTCCTCGACAATTGTCGCCCTCACCTCCTCTCCACCCTCCCGTCGTCGCCCTGCCATGGCCGTCCTCCACCGAGCTTTGTGGCCGCAGTCGCACGCTCGCGTCCATCGCCTCTACACCGTCTGCGGCCGGCTCTCCTCCGCGCCCCAAGTGCAGCAGCAAGCCCCACCACCACATGCTCTGTTCCTCTTGAGCCGTGTTCGTGCGCTTCCCCTGCAGGGACCTTCTCTCTGTTTCCGCAGTGCTTTTGGAATTGATGTGTGTTGGGTTTAGAGATAATACATGTGGATAAACGGTGGAGACCTAGTTGGTGTGGTATCGCCGTCCCCGGTTTTCACCAAGATGGGTTGCCAAGATCTCCTTCTCGGACCTCGATGACCCCATGATCTCCGCTGCAGAACAACAAGGCCTTCAGAGTGGAATCGACAAGATCTACCGCCGGACGCCAAGCACTCCTTCACGGACCCGAGGATCTGAAGACTTCCTTCGCGGATTCTAAGACCGATCTCGTCGAACCCTCGGACCCCAAGACCTTTGACACCAATGTGTGACCCCTTTCTCGAGCCCTATTTTATAAATGTAATATCAAATTGTTGCATATTAAATTGTTCATACTCGCATACATATTGTGTGGTTTGGGGGCATTATGCCAATTCACCTCATAATTAAATATGGCATATGCGGGCTTTTCTAGTCTAATATTGGCTTCATTTAAATTTGTGTAGCGAACTGATGCTATATTTTGCCTTGTCAAGACAACATTTAAAATGCAGGGTAGCTAAACAACATGAACCTATTAAATAATAGTCGGGCCCTCGGATCCGCTTAATATGGCGTAATTGCATTGTACCTTTGTCATGTTATACATCATACATGCAACATGCCCGATCTTCTGTCGTAGTATTAAATATTGCATCCAGTGTTTCTTCTAGTGCTTTGCTTCTTCACGGACTAGGCCGATGAGTTGATGCGAGTGTCGACCCGTTCTTCGGATGAACCTTTGACAATATTTTCAGGCGAGAATTCTCCTCCTTTCTACCTATTTTACATTTCTAGTCTTTACTTCCTCCTGTTGATCTATTGCTATCTGTGTTGCGATGCTATAGATTCTGTACCCCTTTATACTTTCCTGCAGCCCATATATTGCCATGGAAACATCCTATTACATGTTGTTTGGTAGATAGTCGGCCTTGCGAATCGCAGTTGCTTGCGCAGGTGATGCGTCGCGTCGTCGATGTTCCACAGTTGTTGGAGAAATGCCTCATGCTTAATGTTGGAGATGATCATGGATTTAATTATAGTTTAATAACTAAAATTGAAAGTAGGTAAATAATGCAGAGGCACAGGTGGGCAATAGATGTTATTTGGTTTTTAACCGTTCACTTGTGTCCCGTAGGCCCCCGAGTACTTGATACTTGTTCCTTGAATATTCTCACTATCAGCATGTGGGACCATGAATCCCCTTAGCATGAGCTTGAGTCATATGTCATTTCTTGGGGCCACAAAGTAGTTCGGGGTTTTATTACTATCATGTAATTATGCCATGCTTTACTGCTTTATTTGCTATTGTGCGTGGAGCGCCTGTATTGTTTAGAAATTGTGATACATTTATGCGGTATCGACAAGCCCAGTCACACTTTCGGTTTCCTAGTCGTTTACAGCCGTCGACACAAACCTTTAGGTCCGTCACGGAGCTGGCCAACTTTGTCGCGGGTAGCATAGTGGGGTGGTCCCCTGAAATATTATATGAATTGCCATTTATTTGTCGTGATGCCTCGTTCGGTTTTTATTTGGTTTCTCCGAGGTTGATCGTGCGTGAGTTTCTATTTGTGTCTCTGTAGGGTAAAACTTTCTGAAAGCCGTGTCCACGGTTATGGGCGACTTGGAGCACAGTATATCGATCATAGACAGCTATAACTAAAGTAGTGCTTTAAATCTGACTTTGAAATGACTAGTAATCAGTTTCACCACAACGGAATGGCTAAATAAAACTGCCAACCACTGCTGGGTTTGGAATATCTCATGCTATTTGTATCTGACTAGTAAGTGTCGCAACTATAATGGAATGGTTAACTAAAAGTGCCCCTATTATTATATCAGGATGACTCATGCTATCTATACCTGACTAGTAATTGCTGCAACTATATAACAGAATAAATAAAACTGCTAACTGTGTGAGTTCCTCGGTCTGACTTCCTCGTTTTGTCTCGAGGGGGAAACGCCAGGATGGTGATGTTTGGTGTCAGTATTAGATTGGATCCAAATAGGTCTTTCTTATCTCTCTCTAATAGCCGATAGTTGTTTTGAGTCTCTATAGGTTGTTTAGTGCATGATTCGCTGCCGCTTAATTCCACCATACCTATGTAGGCGAGGACCGCCGAATTCTAAGACTCATCGTGTACTGGCCTTAGTACCGACCGCTCTCTTTTTTCCTTTGCCCTTTGTTGGCACCCCTTTTATCTTAGCAGGTTTTGAGATCGTTGTTAGCAGGGTGTAGCATCCCAATTGTCTAACATTGGAATGCTACATGAGAAATATAGGTCAACGCTACCATATACTTGTTATTGGCACAACCTATTATGCCCATGTCATCATGCCATATTGCATTTGAGCATCATATTTAAAATATTGCATTGTTGTTGCATTGCATTTGTATCATTGTTTTTGTCTTTCTTGTGTAGTTGCTATCACCAATACCTCTTCCTCTTTTGTCTATCTCTATTTTTGTTTTAACAAGTGGGATATATTGCTAGAGTTCCATAAGTGTCAGATGCTTTTATTATTTTTTAAAAAACTCTAAATCCACTAATCTTGTAAAATGTCCAAATTGATGTATGAGGGCATCATCTTGCTATCCTTCTAAGTCCCTCCTTTTCTCTATTTCTCAGGCTTCTATTCTTTCTGTTTGAATGCCCTACAAAAGTTCAAACTCTCTTTTGGTTTAAAAAAGAAATAAAGTTGTTCGCATAAAAGAAATTTACAAGGCATAAAAAAATAAAGAGAGGGAGAGAAGAAACCACCCGTGGCCTTTTTTTTTCCTTGACCCATCTAAAGCCCACCTACCTGTTGCCATCGAAGCAATCTCCTGGACTAAACTGATCGGTGAACACGCACTGGCCTGCTTCTTCTTAATGTGTACGTCGGGACATCCAGGAACCCATGTCAACCTGTAAGCGACGGGACTGACGATCTACCGCTCCTCCTCTATATCAGACCCCCCCTTCCTGTAGCTACAGCCCTAGCGCCTCTACCCCCCATCCGCCGCCAGTAATCCCTCCTCAGCTCCTTCGATTCCTGCTACCACACAAGTGGCTGAGAGAGACGCCGCTGCTGTCCACAACCGCGTCGTCAACATGCGCAGCCCCGATTCTAGTTGAGGCCACCGCTCGCTTCGCCGCGTCGAATACTTCATCATGGAGCAAGGAATCGACCCCGGAGCCAGTACAAAGACGGCACGGACGACGTCCGCGTTCTGTGGTGACTGCGATCTCTTCCTCCTCTCCCGGCTGTCTTGGTCGACCTCAGGCACCAGAGTCTACGCCAACCCCCTCCTGGTGAGCTCCCGATCCAGTTCCGCTACTCCCCTCCCCTTTTCCTGCGCTACCGCCGCGACGCCGCTCCTTCCCAGAACCGCTCGTCGCCGTGTTTGAATTCTGAAGAAGTTGCATCAGCCCTCAGTTGTCTGAAGAGACCAAATCCTGACCGTGAACCATTTTAAAACGGTAAGTGCTTCTTGTTGTTCATTGATCCGACAAGCCACAACAACGGCAGCAAGCCTCGAATGCTGATCCAGACGACCTTGGTTCAAATCCCAGTTCGGCCATCCTTTTATTTTGTTTCTCTGTTGCTCTAGCGTTCCGAAACAGTTAACTGACGAACTGTTTAATTCCAACATGTTTGAATAATAAAATGGCCCCCTTTGCGCGCACGTCCAGTTCCTAGCTAGCTCAATGTTGTGGGATGCCTTTTGATCTAGCTAGCTAGCCTTGCATCGAATCATTTAGATTCAAGAGTCTAGTCTGACTGCAAGATGATGTTTCTTTTTTTCTTTTATTTTTATTTGCATAGCCACCTAAGTCAGTTGTACTGGCTAGTTGCCTGATCCACTGTCAATAGAACAAGATCAAATCCCTGCAGATACATAAGTCCCTAATATTTATTTGGATGTTCCCGGTTATGATTCAACATAAAAACACACATCTATCCACTAGTTTTGAATTGACCGAATCTAATCAATTTGAATCTGTTTTGAACAAATGCTTCTTGTTGTGAAAATCAAAAGAATATATCAGGAGTTTAGAGCTGTCACATGTTTTACATTTCTTTAACACTCTAAACTTTGCCTATTAACAAAATGCCTTTTTATCCATTAAACTTTAATAAATTCTATCTTTTAATCTACAAATCCAGATTTAACATGTAATATGTCTAAATCAATCAGCGCGACGATCCCTTTCTAACTATGTGTTCCATACTTGTAATTGCATCATGCATCATGAAGAACTTGTAAGATCAGAACTGTTTATACAAG
The DNA here is from genome assembly GCA_916181665.1 of Avena sativa. Classification (NCBI taxonomy): domain Eukaryota; kingdom Viridiplantae; phylum Streptophyta; class Magnoliopsida; order Poales; family Poaceae; genus Avena; species Avena sativa. Next base: position 146,317,775 of record OV702280.1, read on the forward strand.
GAAAACATAATGAATAAAATTGGGAAATAATTGTATCTTGTTAGTAGTGCCTCACTAATAATATATCATCAATGGGCTATACATGACATCTTTTCAACATGGTTTGCATCACTAACTTTTCATTCCATGCATCATATCATGATCATGCCAGATCTTCTGCATTAGTTGTAATTGTTGTATTGCTTGTTTCTTTTAGTGCTTTGCTTCTTCTCGGATTAGGCCGATGAGTTGATGCGAGTGTCGACCCGATCTTCGGATAAACCTCCGACAATGTTTTCAGGCGAGCATTCTCCCCCTTTCTACCTATTTTACATTTATAGTCTTTACTTCCTCCTGTTGATCTATTGCTATCTATAATGTGATGCTTTAGATTCCGTACCCCTTTGTATATCCTTGCAGCCTTTATATTGCTTTGGACACCTCCTATTGCCTATTGTTTGGGTAGACAGTTGTCCTTGCGAGTCGTAGTTGCTTGCTCAAGTGCTGCTTCGCGTCGTCGACATTGATGTTGGGGGTTGGCATATTCATAAAGGTGGAGATGATCGTAGTTTTAATTACAGTTGTTTACTTAAATATTAAAATTGGTATAACTAATAAAGAGGCACTGGTGGGTAATAGTTGAGATTTGGTTGTTAACCGCCCACTTGTGTCCACCTAGGAACCGAGTTCTTGACACCTGTTCCGAGACTGAGCGCGTTAACCATATACGGGGTTTATAAACACCGCTATCGGCTTAGTACCTAATTTTAAAGTACTATACTAGGGGCCACAAACTAGTTTGAAGTTTTCATGTAACGTTATGTCATATATGCCATGTTATGCCATGTTTATTACATGTTGTTCGATGAGCGTTTATTACTGTTGCGTAGGAGTGACACTATGTCACGGGAATATTTTGTCCATGACCTCTGCTCCAGTACAAGTGTACGCAACCCTAGGGTCTGTATGAGGAGGATTAGCTATACCTCGTACTGGTAGCTCTTTCGGGTGGCCCCCATGTGCTTCCTTTGGGTTAGGGAAAGCGTCGTGTTCTAAACCCCGTCGACATACCTATGGAAGTATGTTAATTGATCTGGCAACAAGGGTTGAAGTGCGTGTGGAAACTTTGGTGCACCCCTGCAGGGTTAAATCTTTTCGAAAATCCGTGTCCGCGGTTATGAATGATTTGGAGCACAGTATCTCGATCATAGACAACTACAACTAAAGTTTACTATTATAAATTTAACATGTATCTGAGATGACTAGTAATTTGGATAACCATCATGAAAAGAATGAATAAAATTGCCAACTGTGTGAGTTTCCTCGGCTTGACTTCCTTGTTTGGTCTTGAGGGGGAAATACCAGGATAGGTATGTTTGGTGGTAGTATCAGGTTTAATCCGAATAGGTTTTTGTTATCCCTCTCTGATAGCCGACAGTTGTATTGAGTCTCTATAGGGTATTTAGTGCATGCTGCGATGCCGCTTCAGTCCACCATACCTACGTAGGCGAGGACCACCGAATTCTAAGACTCGCCATGTACTGGCCTCAGTACTGACCGCTCTCTCTTTTTACTTTGCCCTTTGTCGGCGCCCCTTTTGTTTAGCTGGTTAAGATCGACGTCGTTAGCAGGGTTACCCTTCTGGCTTGGCCTAGGCAGGGTTATGATTGCCATTGGTTATTCTTCAGGGCTCTTAGCTCAATTTTCATCTTGTCCGTACTCGGACACTGTATCGTTTTCAAGGTGATTTGGATCTTTGAACTGTATATCTGTATTCTTGACTCATAGAGTCGTGTGGTATATATATGTTCTGTGGGTTCCATCGTGGACTATTGTGTAATGATATTACTTCGTATTCACTCGCAGTCAAGTGCCTGGTGGGCCCCTTTGAATCGTTTATATGCGGGTTTGGCGGGAATCGTTGAAACTTGCATAGGGCCGATCCGAGGGTGTTATAGAGTGGTATCAGAGCCGATCCTCGCGGTTAAATGGGCGTGTGCGGGTCAGTGGCGGACATGTGTAGCATGGAGCGTGTGGCCCGGAGTGGACACGGCATGGCAATGTGCCGGCACTGGACGCACAAACATGTGCCAAGAGGGGACGTTCCTGGCCTGTGGTTGATCAACGAGGACGTCGACTTCTAAGGGTGGGTGTATGTGAGACCATGGCGCATGGCTCAATAGGATTGATATGAAACCCATACAAACAAGTTGAAACTTCTTTTCCGGAAGCTCATCTAAAAAGAACTCTAAGGTTAAGCGTGTTTGGGCCAGAGGAATTCTAGGATGGTTGACCGACCGGGAAGTGGGTACCAGGTGCGCACGAGTGAGGACAAAGTGCGCAGAAAAGACTAGTGTTGGTCTGTGGGGTTAGTCTAGAGATCATATTGAGCTGCCAGAAGTGACAGCCATTGGTCCGGAGTGACCGAGGGTGTTACAGAGTGGTATCAGAGCTCAGCAGTTACGATACCCCACTAGTCCAGCCTGTAGGATAACCTAGCTAACAGAAGTTGTAGAGTATCAAAACTATTTTCAAAAATTGATTGGCTAGATCTGATTAGGTCTGCTTTTACTTGTTACTCCCAATGTTATTCTCCTCTTACCTTCGCGTGTTTTGAATCTACCCCCTTATCTTTTCTTCGATTTCAGGAATTCTCGTGGTTGGGTTTCCGTCGTACCTTCAGGTTTTCGCTTTCACCCTCTTGTAATGGTGCTTCGACATTTGTTCTTCATGCTGTGTGAGGAATATTCCTCTGTTGTACCTTTAAGTGGACCAAAAATTCACTATTTTTTCTTTGTATCTTCCGGTGTTTTCCTGCACGACGACATCATCTGCATCAGATCCGATGAAGAGCATGCATCACTCCTTTGTTTTCCAAACGCTGTTTGTCATGATCTCCAGTCCGAGAGTGGGTTGCATAGTTCTCTGATTCATGTATAGAGTAATGCTTTGAGTGTGGGATGGAGTCGCGACCATACCACTACTCTCATCATTTGCTTTTGTACATTGAATAGTTGGATCAATGCAATTTTACTCCTTCTGCTGAAGTTTGAGGTGGCTGTATCTTTTGAGACCTCGGCCTTCATCGTTGTTTCTCCGGAGTGTTCTCTCAACATGTTTGGCAAGGCGCGGTGGCTGCACCATTCCCTTGAAGGAGCTACATGCGATCACGAAGATTTCTTTTCCTAGGAATCTCGGGGCGAGATTCTTGTTTAGTGGGGGAGAGTTGTAGCATCCCAATTGACTAACATTGGAATGCTACCTGAGAAATATAGGTCAACGCTACCATATGCTTGTTATTGGCACATCCTATTATGCCCATGTCATCATGCCACATTGCATTTGAGCATCATATTTAAAATATTGCATTGTTGTTTCATTCATTTGTATCATTTTTTTTGTCTTGCTTGTGTAGTTGCTATCACCAATACCTCTTCCTCTTTTGCCTATCTCTATTTTTGTTTTAACAAGTGGGATCTATTGCTAGGGTTCCATAAGTGTCAGATGCTTTTATTATTTTTTAAAAACTCTAAATCCACTAATCTTATAAAATGCCTAAATTGATGTATGAGGGCATCCTCTTGCTATCCTTCTAAGTCCCTCCTTTTCTCTATTTCTTGGGCTTCTATTCTTTCTGTTCGAATGCTCTACAAAAGTTCAAACTCTCTTTTGGTTTAGAAAAGAAATAAAGTTGTTCGCATAAAAGAAATTTGCAAGGAATTAAAAAAATAAAGAGAGGGAGAGAAGAAACCACCCGTGGCCTTTTTCCTTGACCCATCTAAAGCCCACCTACCTGTTGCCATCGAAGCAATCTCCTGGACTAAACGGATCAGTGAATGCGCACTGGCCTGCTTCTTCTTAATGTGTACGGCGGGACATCCAGGAAACCCACGTCAACCTGCAAGCGACGGTACTGACGATCTACCGCTCCTCCTCTATATTAGACCCCCCTTCCTGCAGCTACAGCTCTAGCGCCTCTACCCCCATCCGCTGCCAGTAATCCCTCCTTAGCTTCTTCGATTCCTCCTACCACACAAGTGGCTGAGAAAGACACCGCTGCTGTCCTCAACCGCGTCGTCGACATGCGCAGCCCCGATTCTAGTTGAGGCCACCGCTCGCCTTCGCCGCGTCGAGTACTTCATCCTGGAGCAAGGAATCGACCTCGGAGCCAGTACAAACACGGCACGGACGAAGCCCAGAACGCGCGTTCTGCGGTGACTGTGACCTCTTCCTCCTCTCCCGGCTGTCTTGGTCGACCTCGGGCACCAGAGTCTATGCCAACCCCCTCCTGGTGAGCTCCCGGTCCAGTTCCGCTACTCCCCTCCCTTTTCCTACGCTACCGCTGCGACGCCGCTCCTTCTAGAACCGCTCGTCGCCGCGTCTGAATCCTGAAGAAGAAGTTGCAGCAGCCCTCAGTTGTCTGAAGAGACCAAATCCTGACCGTGAACCATTTTAAAATGGTGCGTGCTTCTTGTTGTTCATTAAGAAACAGTAAAACTCACCTAGCTAGTAGCCTCCACAGCAATTTAGAATTCTGAACCGTCGGATCTGATCATCTAAAGGTCAGCATTTGCTCACCGTTCTTGCAACGTCTCCGAAACAACCTTGGTTCAATCGCTGGAACAGTCCAGCACCAATATCAGGCTGCTACTCCTCAAATTGAGTTAGCCCATATCTGGTTTCTCGGGCCATAAAACACTCGTATGGGCCTTTATTTAGTAGTAAAACGCTGGGCAGCGATCAGGTCTTTTGTTTTGTCAAGTTCAGCTATTCAGTTCCCTGTTCTAAAAAAAACTCTTCAGTTTTCCTCCCTAACGTTAGATCTGTGGTGTCGTGGCTGTTTCTTTCTTCCTCCTTAATGGAGTTTCGTTTTGTCTTCCGGATGGATGGTGGTTTATAGCATGCCCACCTTCTTTTGCCCTTTTCTTACATCCTCTTTTCTATTGAAATTTATTTTCTTTCTTACTGCCGGCTTAGCGTTTCGCGGCTGTTTCTGGCCATGGCCGGCCAACCTGAGCTGGGAACGCTCAGAGAAGGACCGGAGGAGTAGGAGTACGGGGACACTGTAGTTCAACCGTGGTTTCCACCACGGTAAGGGGCGATGCACAAGAGCAGCACCGACGGCTCGTGCGGCGGCATCAGCAGGGATGATCGGTGAGAGTTGATAGGGACAGCTCCTGCTGGGCGCCCCAAGACCCCGACCCCTCCTCGTGTAAGTGCGCCGCCGCCACTTATCGAAATGGACTCGCCTTCCCTTGCTAATCCGTTTGTTTATATGTAGTTGACACACGCGCAAATTAAGCAGTCTAGCTACAATTTGGACTTTAACCTTGCCTCCCCGTTGAGATTGCTCTCTGGCTTTTGCACTTTAACTGTTTGATGAATTGCCTATTATTTTGATGTGAAAACAAAGATGTCAGTGTCACAAAAATCACAGGTTCTTATCCGGCCCTCCCAAAAATTCTTACTCCGTTAATCTGTCACTCCTCACTAGACATAGTTTTTTATGTTGGCGTCTTCTTTTTTAATCAGATATGGGAATGTTTGTGCAGGCCTATATATTTAAGATACATATGTATTCTATGTATACCAAAAATATATTTGTATATGTACTTTCAATTAGTCACTACTCATCATAAAGTTGCAGATTGGTCGATGTAGTAAGAGCTAGGTATTTTGACTGAAACATATATTAGGGGTGTATTGTAGTATTCTTATCTAGCGCTTTGGTCTTTCATCCATGCCATATCTTTCTACTTCCATGCAATAACAGACGTGATAGTGAAGATCACTAGATCCATTTTCTTCTTAAATCGTACAATTCTCCAAAGTAAGGTCAGTGTTGTTGCTTTTTTTGATTTTCTGGTTTCCCTCTTTCTTCTTTGTTGCAAAATCTATTTTCTTCATAATGATTCACTGGTTTCATGATTGGATCCTCCTCTCTAAGTTCTTACTGATTTAATCTCTTGCTCAGGTATGCACATTGTTACCATAATTCATCAAACGCCTATATATGTATGTATCAGTGTTATTCTTAGTTTCTTCTGTCCTTCATATATATGTTTAGTGAGCGATCGTTTTTCTTTACCCCTTCAGTCTCGCCTTCGGCCTCCCATTGTTCTTAGCCATGCTCCTTGCTTCAGGGTTGCTTCCCTGTTTGCTCGCCATCCACCTTTCTCTCTGTAATACCGAGGATAGTGTATGCCAACACGTTTAATCATGCTATAATTTATAGTAAATAACCAAAAGTTTCTAGGTGATGTTGCACACACCACATATCAGGCCCTTACAAGGCAGCACAAGGAGCTATCACACATTTGTTTAACATATGAAAGATAGAAATTGATAATGTAAATTATAGTCGGCTAATATATGTTCAGAAAAATCTTCAAGCAGCTACCTTCTTTGAAGCAATTTTTAAGGAAAGTGATCATGCCAAAGAAAAATTGCAAGTTCTATTAAAGAATCGAGAGAGATATTTTAAATACAAAATAAACGCACATTATTTTCTGACATGTCCTGCGCACTATCTTTATTAATCACAGAACATGCACCATGGTAAATGAAAATCATAATATACAATTGCTTTTCCACTAACCTTTCAGCTAACAAGATAAATAAAATGAGCGAAGTATCAACCGAGTCTAGCCAGAATACAATGTTCACATGCCACAAGCTTAGGCCTAGAAAGCAACACTATTGTAGCCATATCACACATACAAATATACTATTCCACTTTTTACCCTCTATTTGTGCATTTATGACACTAATTACCCTATATAGTGAAAATTCATCTAAATTACCATGTTCGGAAACTTTAAACCGTCATTTTCTGATGCATATCTATGGGGCAAGGTGTGAGGTGACGATTGAACCTTGAAATTATCCAGATGACAACAAAGAATAAAACATTTGGTGCAGAGAAGGGTAGATATGATCGAAACAACGTCCTCCGATCTTGACATATTTTGTTGCAGCACATTGTCCTAACATGTCGGCTTTGTCCAAGAACACGTGTTGAATGCTAAAACGGGCCAAATCATGCTCAGAATTTTTTTAAATGGGACATTCGGGTACAACTTCTACTAAATGGGGTAATTAGTGTCTCAAATATATAAATAGAGGGCAAAAAGTGGAATTCACTCTTAGGGACAAGCGCGGCAACGCGCGCAATCATGGTCTAGTTTATCCGACAAGCCATAGCAATGGGAGCAAGCCTCGAATGCTGATCCAGACGACCTTGGTTCAAATCCCAGTTCGGCCATCCTTTTATTTTGTTTCTCTGTTGCTCTAGCGTTCCAAAATAGTTAACTGACGAACTATTTAATTCTAACATGTTTGAATAATAAAATGGCCGCGCACGTCCAGTTCCTAGCTAGCTGAATGTTGTGGGATGCCTTTTGATCTAGCTAGCTAGCCTTGCATCGAATCATTTAGATTCAAGAGTCTAGTCTGACTGCTAGCTGATGTTTCCACCTTTTTCTTTTATATTTCTTTGCATGGCCACCTAAGTCAGTTGTAGTGGCTAGTTGCCTGATCCACTGTCAGTAGAACAAGATCAAATCCCTGCAGATGCATAAGTCTCTAATGTTTATTTGGATGTTCCCGGTTATGATTCAAAATAAAAATACACATCTATCCACTAGTTTTGAATTGACCGAATCTAATCAATTTGAATTTGTTTTGAACAAATGCTTCTTGTTGTGAAAATCAAAATAATATATCAGGAGTTTAGAGCTGTCACATGTTTTATATTTCTTTAACACTCTAAACTTTGCCTATTAACAAAATGCATTTTTATCCATTAAACTTTAATAAATTGTATCTTTTAATCTACAAATCCAAATTTAACATGTAATATGTCTAAATCAATCAGCGCGACGATCCCTTTTTAACTTTGTGTTCCATACTTGTAATTGCATCATGCATCATGAAGAACTTGTAAGATCAGAACTGTTTATGCAAGGAAAACATGATGAATAAAATTAGGAAATAATTATATCTTGTTAGTAGTGCCTCACTAATAATATATCATCAATGGGCTATACATGACATCTTTTCAACATGGTTTGCATCACTAACTTTTCATTCCATGCATCATATCATGATCATGCCAGATCTTCTGCATTAGTTGTAATTGTTGCATTGCTTTTTTCTTTTAGTGCTTTGATTCTTCTCCGATTAGGCGGATGAGTTGATGCGAGTGTCGACCCGATCTTCGGATGAATCTCCGGCAATGTTTTCAGGCGAGCATTCTCCCCCTTTCTACCTATTTTACATTTATAGTCTTTACTTCCTCCTGTTGATCTATTGTTATCTATGTTGCAATGTTTTAGATTCCGTACCCCTTTGTATATCCCTGCAGCCTTTATATTGCTTTGGACACCTCCTATTGCCTATTGTTTGGGTAGACAGTTGGCCTTGCGAGTCGTAGTTGCTTGCTCAGGTGCTGCTTTGCGTCGTCGATGTTCCATTGATGTTGGGGGTTGGCATAGTCATAAAGATGGAGATGATCGTGGTTTTAATTACAGCTAGTTACTTAAATATTAAAATTGGTATAACTAATGAAGAGGCACCAGTGGATAATAGTTGAGATTTGGTTGTTAACTGCTCACTTGTGTCCATCTAGGACCCGAGTTCTTGACACCTGTTCCGAGACTGAGCACGCTAACCACATGTGGGGTGTATAACACCGCTATTGGCTTAGTACCTAATTTTAAAGTACTGTACTGGGGGACACAAACTAGTTTGAAGTGTGCATGCCACGTTATGCCATGTATGCCATGTTATGTCATGTTTATTACCTGTTGCTCGATGAGCGTTTATTACTGTTGTGTAGGAGCGGCACTCTGTCACGGGAATATTTTGTCCATGACCTCTGCTCTCGTGCAAGTGTACGCAACCCTAGGATCCGTACGAGGAGGATTAGCTATAGCTCGTACGGGTAGCTCTTTCGGGTGGCCCCCATGTGCTTTCTTTGGGTTAGGGAAAGCCTCGTGTCCTAAACCCCGCTAATATACCTATGGAAGTATGTTAATTGATCTGGCAACAAGGGTTGAAGTGCGTGTGGAAACTTTGGTGCACCCTTGCAGAGTTAAAACTTTTCGAAAAGCCATGTCCGCAGTTATGGACAACTTGGAGCACAGTATCTCGATCATAGACAACTATAACTAAAGTTTATTGTTATAAATTTAACTTATATCTGAGATGACTAGTAATTTGGATAACCACCATGGAAAGAATGAATAAAATTGCCAAACTGTGTGAGTTTCTCGGCTTGACTTCCTCGTTTGGTCTCGAGGGGGAAATACCAGGATGGGTATGTTTGGTGGTAGTATCAGGTTGGATCCGAATAGGTCTTTCTTATGACTCTCTGATAGCCGACAATTGTATTGAGTATCTATAGGTTGTTTAGTGCATGCTGCGCTGCGCTGCGCTTCAGTCCACCATACCTACGTAGGCGAGGACCGCCGAATTCTAAGACTCGTTGTGTACTGGCCTCAGTACTTACCGCTCTCTCTTTTTCCTTTGCCCTTTGTCGGCGCCCCTTTTGTTTAGCAGGTTGAGATCAACGTCATTAGCATGGTTACCCTTCCGGCTTGACCTTGGCAGGGTTATGGACGCCATTGGTTATTCTTTAGGGCTCTTAGCTCAATTTGCATCTTGTCCGTACTCGAACACTGTATCGAAGGTGACGGGTAGTGTCACCTTGCTGATCGGGTAGGCCTTCCAACCGGGGACGATGCCATGGAACATGGTGAGGGTCGATTCGACCATCGACTGTGGGAGCTATAGCTGTCTGAACATGTCTAGGTAGAGGATGTTGATGGAGCTCCCGTCGTCCATCAGTATCTTGGGGAGCTAGTAGTCAGCCACTTTGGGCTTGACATCTAGGGCGACTCGCCCAGGGTACTCGATCCATGGCGCGTGGTCCTCGCGGCTCCACGTGATGTGCTGCTCGGACCAGTTGAGGAAGCGGGGGATGTCGGCTTGAGTCACCACGTTCACGGCGACTACGCGGGCGAGCACCTTCTTCTCGCGCATGGTGCCAAGCCTGGTGAATGTGTGTAGCGAGCTGACGTCGTTGCCAAACCCGCATGCATTGCCGTTTGGCGGGTTGTTGTTGGGGCCTTCCCTTGCTTGCCTTGCCTTCTCAATCTCCTTTAGGGAGTGGCAGTCGACGGTGGTGTGAGTGGAGGGTTTCCCCTCCCTGCTGTGGTGCACATAGGGCTGGTTGAGTAGAGCTACGGGGTCGAATTTCGGCCTCGCGCGGTAATTTCCGTTGTCCCAGTAATTTCCTCTGTCGCGGCGGAGGTTCTTTAGGTCGCGTGGCGCGTAGCCGATGTTGGCGACAAAGTCGACTCACCCGTCACCGCAGCGCTTGCCGGTGAGGCGAGTGTTGCTATAGCGCATCTCGTGCTTCCTGCAGTTGGCGTGGCCGCTTGCGTGGCGTCTTCCGCCCGACTCGTCATCGGAGTCTTGGTTGGGGTCTTCCTTCGTGTAGCACTTGGCGATCTCGAGGAGGTCGGGGATGTTGTCGAGCGTCTGGTAGACCCTCTTGATCTTGGCGACCAAGGGTCCGTACCAGCACGTGTTCTTGAAGTAGTGGATCGCCGTGTCCGGGTGGATGCCGAAGGCGTTGATCCACAGGTCCTACCACCATTGTACCAAGCGGCGGGTCGACTCGCGCGGTCCCTGGATGCAGTGCTCCAGATCTTCGATGGTGGTGACGCGGGTGTAGGAGCCCTCGAAATTACTGACGAAGGCCTCGCGCATGTCCTCCCACGAGTCGATGCTATCCTCGGATAGGGTGTTGATCCGTTACCGGGTCGCTCCCTCCATCATCAAGGGGAGGTAGCAAGCGACGAGCAGGTCGGTGTTGCCTACGATCCCCATCTCCATGAGGTATGTGCCGAGCCACACCGCTGGATCGTACTTTTCGATCTCCTTTGGCGCCTTGAAGTTGGCAGGTTACTTCTCGCCACGGATTATTGGTCCAAAGCAACGGGGGCAGACTCGGTATAGGGAGCCTCTTGGCTCGGGGTCGCCGTGGTTGGTGAGGGTGTGCCTCAGGTCGTTGGGCTAGCGTTCCCGCTAGGTTTGGTTGTTGATGATGTGCGTCCGCGCGTTGATCGGCTGACCGTTAGCAACGACTATGTTGTTTATCGGTTGTGGCTTGTTGCTGGAGAGCGCGGGGTGCACGGCCCATGTATGGTGCTACGGGGGCTCGGCTGGTGGGCAGTTGAGGGTGTTGGCAATCATCGGGCGGACGCTCGAGGCCGCCCTGCTTCCGGACAAGTGGGAGTTCATCCTCCCCTGCGTGTCGACTCAAGCAGCTTGCTGCTCAACAGCCCTGGCGAGTAGGGTATGAGCGTACTTGACCTATAGTGCACCCTCTCCCGTGATGTTGAGGTTGGCGATTGCTACCATTGTCCATCGGGGTGGAGTACAGCGGGATCCCGTTCACATCGCGAGCTTGTGGAGAGATGATGACCCTTGGTTGTTCAGGAGGGGGTGCACGATCCGAGGGTGGCGGAGGAGCTCCAGTCCCTGGCGATCCGGGTGGGGGCGACTGCTGCCTCCCGATGGCACGTTCTCGCAGAACTCGCGATCAACCGCGCTGGTGGGGTTGTTGCCATCGCTGAAGTTCAGGGCGCGGCCCTGAACATTGGGGTTAAAGCAGATCCTCATGCGGCGCTGGTGGTAGACCGACAGCTCCTGCGTCGTTTCTTGCTCGAGGTGGAATTTCTCGCACTCGGCTTGCTCTTTGCGAGCCGCCTCCTCTAGTCGCAAGCGGGCTTCCTCGACCTCCATCGCCATTGCGGTTGGCTGGATCGGCGTGGAGAAGGGATCTGGCGGGGCGTTCGTGCTTCCTGCCATGTAGGTCACGACGAAGCGACTGGTTCTGGCACGGAGGTCGCCAGAGAGTTCCGACCCGGAGTTGGAGTCAAAGATCTCGAGGATGGACGAGTCCTCGAAATCCATAGCGTTGGAGACACGCACGATTGAAAGAACATGTTGGGCCCCATGTGTGGTTTTGGTAATTAATGACAATCTTTATGGACTAATGTGTGTATTAAGTTATACTTGTAGGATTTGTCCATTAGCATCGCTTGGAGCATGTGTTGCCTTCAATGTCGATGAAATGAGAAGAAGATGTGATGTGCAAGCTCAAAATGCGCCATCTATAGAAGATCTCATGTTTGAGGCTTGCCATCCTCGGTGATCATGGATCGATGATGAAGAATCAAGAAAGGCGTTACATCTTGAGAAGGGCAAGATCATCTACATCGAGTCCAATTGGAATGCTCAAGGCAAAGGTATAATCTTGATAGGTTTTCCCTTTTGCCGGTCTCACGTTGTGTGTGTGAGACCGGGTTTAGGATAGATAACCGTACTATTAAGAGGGGCTCTCGTATGAGTAATTCGATCACATCGTTCAGAGAGAGCTCAAACCTTTGCATATTTGCATCATCATATTTGGTTGTTATTTGGTCTTATCCATGTGAGGATATAGAGCTTGTGGTAATATCCATAACAAGCTCTTGTTCATCAAAATCGGATCTTCCGTTTGTATCTTGTTGCGATTTTGATCTTGGCAGCTTTTCGATTTCTCACCAAGTGATGTATCTCACATTATTATACATGATACATTCTCACTTGGTGATAACCAATATTTTCACCTTTCATAGGGTAGCCCATGTCGTCCTTTTTCCAACACAATTGGAATCGGGTCGATCGGAGTTACCAATCAAAAGTTATAGAGGTTTGAATTTTCCTAGGTACCAAAATGCGGTAGTACCGCATTTTAGTACCTGGCGCGGCAGTAGGTTTTGGAAAGTTGCCAAATGCCACTGCCCTCCTAGGTACCAAAATGCGGTAGTACCGCATTTTAGTACCTAGAACGGCAGAAGGTTTTTGACAAGTTTCCAAAAGCCACTGTCGGGCTAGGTACCAAAAAGCGTAGTACCGCATTTTAGTACCTAGCGCGGTAGAAGGTTTTTTACTTCGTCATTTGGATCTATTCTCCCTTGCTGGACTATGATGTTTCTTTGCATGATCTTATAGAGGTTGTTGTCCTCTTCGAAACGAGCCCAAGATCATCGAAATCGGAGTCCGAATGCAAAAGTTATGGCTGTTTTCGTTCTGTGATGACCGGTAGTACCGGACCAGGATCCGGTAGTACCGGGGTCCGGTAGTACCGCTTTTTGGTACCGTGGAGCGCAGAGAGAAAATGCGTTTGGAGTCCCAGGAACCCCAGGAAATGTACGGTAGTGCCGGGAAAGTCCGGTAGTACCGGGAAAAAGTCCGGTAGTATCGGGAAAAAGTCCGGTAGTACCGGAAATCGCGTTTTTGGGCTGCAACGGTTGGATTTTGGAGGGACCTATATAAGGGGCCTTCTTCCCTAATGGTTCCTCAACCATTCTTGCAAGTTTTCTCCTCCATTGTTGACCTTCTTGAGCTTGCTTTCTCTCAATCCCTCCAATGATTCTTGCATATTCTTAAGGGATTTGAAAGAGGAGATCTAGATCTACAATCCCACCAATCAATCTTTCCTCTAAGTGAGGGGAACATATTGGGATCTAGATCTTGGAGTATTTTGTGGATTTCCTCCATTGTTCTTCCTCTCTTATTCCCCCATAAGATTTTGTAGCTTTGGTGGAATTTGGGAGAGAAGGATTTGAACACCTTTGTGGTTTTCTTGCCATTTGCATTTGGTGCATCGGTTTGAGTTCTCCTCAGAGGATTTGGTTTGAGTTGCTCATTGGAGCTTGTCCCTCTTGGGTTCTTGGAACCCTAGACGGTTCTGTGGCCTTGGTGGCATTGTGGCCTTGGTGGCATTTTTTGAGGCCTTTTGTGGCATTTGTTGGGAGCCTCCAATTAAGTTGTGGAGTTGTGCCCCAACCTTGTGAGAGGTTCCGGTTGCCACCGACAAGTGCACCGATAGTGGAAGCGTGGATCGATCCCATTGGGGTGAGATTCATCGGAGAATAAGGGAGGCCTTTTGTGGCGTTGTTGGTGCACATAGGTAAACCTTAGTTGTTTCTAGGTTGTGCTTTACAAAGTAAACACTAGTTTTATTCCGCCCTTGTTGAGCCACTCTAGGAAAAGTTTTAATCGCCTATTCACCCCCCCTCTAGGCGACATCCTTATCCTTTCAACGATGAAGCTTTCAGGTGAGGCGGCAGTGATGGGTCTGGTGACCGCGGTGGGGGTCGCCGAGTCGACGTCATTGTGGAGGGCCGCGTCGTCCATGGCCGCGTCAGTTCTGACCGCGTTGCTGGTGGCCGAATTGTACTGGGAGGCGAGGTGGTGAATGGTGCGGATCTGGCCTTCCGAGAGTAGATTGCGTGGCGGCGATCCGCCGACGATCCCCGTCTCCTCAGAGGCGATGGCGTCCGTAAAGCCGACGAAAATATTGATGGTGCCGACCGGCATTAAGTCATTCTGCGTGACCGGGCGCGATGCCGGGACATAGCTGCTGGGCAAGATCTATAGGATCTCACTGCACGCGATCATGCGGCCGGTGGCGATCGACCGGTTGATTAGCGAATAGGGTCTCGCCGCAGAACTCAGGCCGGTGGAGATCGACATTTATCACTTAGAAATATCATATTATCGCATAACATGACAATCCCAATTGATATATTCATAAAAGGACTTAATAATTTGGGATCCTGTTGAAACAACAGTAAAATACCCAAAATCCTACTCTACTTTTATAAAAACATAAGGTAAATATGCTTCAAAATTGGACTCATTAGTAAACAACAACTGTAGTCAGTTATTCCAAGGCGTCGTACAAACCGTGTTGACCCCAAATCTTGGAATGGGACGAGCTGAGTCAGAATTTTTTGCTTTGTTCCTTGTAACTTCAGATGACTAAGTTGGGTAGTATTCCTGAAGAGGAATTGCAGTGGGTGTGAGCCTGTAACATTCCCATATCTTGTGCTGCAAGATGACAACTTTAGTATCTCTGAAAGGATAGCATTTGAACAATGGTCACTGACTGGGTTCAGTTCAAAGGAAGGAATACGGAATAAAGTAGGGCTCGACATTACTTGGAGAAACTTGGTAACAAGCCACACACGTAAGGAAGTGTGTTATGGCAATAAGGCCAAGGACGTTTGTGGGAAAAGTAGTGCACCTCTCTCGAGTGTATAAAACGTGTCATGATACTCCTTATCTGAAGAGCGTATTGTGAATGTAGCATGCAAAAGAACTTAAGAAAGTTCTAGTAACTCGTGAAAACTAATGGACATAGTTTTCTATATTAAAAGCAACCTTTGTTGAGAAACTAGTTTGAGAACCAAAAAATGAACCTGGATGTTCAATCCATGGTTATGATAATCTATTAGAACTTTTTGAGTATGCTCATCATTCTCAAATTATCTTCTTAATCCTTGCTAGACTATGAGAATATCGAGACCAAGAAAACTAGTTTAAATAATGATGATGAAGAGTTTTATTACGAGGAACCGGATCTTTCATGAGGCATTGAAGGGACTATGGTATAGAATATGGAGCAAAACCTGAAGACATGGAAATATAAGAATAGTCGTTATGATAGAATAGATGAGGCGAGCATCATAGATTTACATAGAATAAGTGGCTGAGCTCCAGTGGCATTTCAACTAATGATGCCATTATTGCTCCAATTATTTAGTTTGAACATCAACATTCGAAGAAGTCCTCAATGGAACGATGAGGATTTCAAAACCTTATACAATTTTGTTTGAATACTATGAACATGTAGAAGTTGCGAACCCGTAATGTTTCTATTGTACCACTCTGAGGGATATGGTATTTGAAAAACGGTACTTCATAAATATTATATCAATGACTTGTGCACTACAACCTATAGTGGTGTGCTGGGTCACCGCACCAGTGTGAAATATTAGCTTGGACTATGACTTCCTCGTTTCCGGATGTAACACCCTTAAATCGGCCCTATGCAAGTTTTAGAGATTCCCTCCAAACCCACATAGAAAGAATTCAAAGGTGCCCACCAGGCACTTTCATGCGCGTGGAAAATGTGGCATCCCGCAAAACCACTACTAGAAAATCGCGTTGAATTTGTGCATTGCATCGACATCATCATATGTTGTTTGTTAAAACTATTTTCGGAAAGCCCGTTTTGTTTTCTAAAACGCCCCACCTTAATTATCGCGCAAACCCGGGTCACCGGAGTATTTTGTTTTGTCCGTTGTCAGTTTGCAAAAACGCTGGTTGAGATAAATAATTTAATTAATTGTTTTAGTGGGGGCAGTCGAACGGGCCGATTGACCCGAACGACCACCCCCAGGATTTTTAAATCGGTCCACCTCTAATCCTAAACCTACCCATCTATCTACCCCAACCCGCTGGCCACATCACTCCCTCCAATAGCCATGTGCCACCTCACCTCTTCTCTCCCCCCAACCAACCAGAACCTGCCACTTGTCCCACCCCCTCTCCTTCCTCTCTCTCCTCTCAACCCTCTCACACCACACACACTCACACGCAGCACCACCCGCGCGCGCGCCCAACCACCCGTCAGGCCCCGCCCTGGGACCCACCGCGGGCCCCCCACCACCTGTCCCTGTCCAGCCCCGATGCCCCGTCCTCCTCCACCTTCTTCCCCCTGGCGCCCGCCTCCTCTCCCAAGCTTCCCCGCACGCGCCGCCCTCCGCTCGCGCGCCGGCGACGCCACCACGCCTCCCATCTGCCGCCCTTCCTCCCCACCTCGCCGGCGCATCGCGCCTCCCCCTCTGGTGCCCGCCGGTGCCGCGCCGTTCCCCTGAGCTCACCCCGCCGTTCCCGCCGGCAACCCCGAGCCTCCTCGCCGCCCGAGCTCGCTCTGCCACCGGCCGCTCCCGCACACCGCGTCGACCCCGACACTGTCCGCGTGCGCCGCTCCGCCTCCGCCTGACCTCCACCTCCGCCGCCACGCGCGCCCCACATCGCCGCTCCGCGCCCTGCCTCGCCTGCACCGTGCGCGCCGCCCAGCGCCTCCGCCCCGTCGGCCACGCTCGCCACGCTCGCCGCCGGTCCCCTTCCTCGACCCGCGCGTCCGCGCCTCCCCGCGAGCCTGCGCCGCCCGCAGCCCGCCGGCCAGCCCCGCCGCCGGAGCCACCCGCAGCAAGCCCCGGACCGCCGCCGCAGGAGCTCTGGTCCGCCCGTCGTCGACCGCCCTGCTCTCCTGTCCCGCAGCTCGTGCACGCCTCGCTGCGCAACCGCTGTCGCCATCGGCCTCCTCCTCGGGTCCCTGCCGTCGTCACCCTGCCCGCGTGCGCCTCCCGACGGTGCTACCCCCGGGCTCCCGCGTCCGTGAACTCTAGCAGCATGCCAACCATGCCAAGTACCACAACGCCAACGACAAGGGGCCGAACAAGATCTTCGACACGGAACGCCGAGGTCTCCGTCCCGTACCCGAAGATGTCAAGTTCTTCCTCACGGAAACTGAAGACTGTTTCCGGTGTTTGGAGGCCGAACCCCAAGATCGCCTTTCCCGACCCAAAGCGTCGAGATCCCGAGCCTCCGAAGACCGGACCCTGTAGGTCTGACATGATCTTCTTCTCGGACGCCAAGACCGTCGAGGGCCCGGAACGACAAGCACTCCCTCGAGAACGCCGAGTGCTTCACCCCGGACACCGAGGCCCCCACGCGACAAGTGCTTCGTCCCGAACGCCATGACCAACAACATGACCCGAAGACCCCGGATGCGCCAAGACCCTAACCCCTGGAATCCGAGAACGACACGTCGAACCCTGAGACCGACCCCGAAGACCCCGGAACCCCAAGACCGTCGAGACCCCTCAATGTGTGACCCTTTTCCTCGATACCCTATTTTATAAATGATATCAACTTGTTGCATTAAATCATTCATCTCGCATGCATATTTGTGTGGTTTGGGGGCCTTACGCCGATTCACCTCATAATTAAATATGGGGCCCATATGCGGGCAAATCTAGCCTTATATTGACCTCATTTAAATTTGTGTAGCGAACCCGGCACCTTATTTTGCCATGTTAAAACAACATTTAATTCGCGGGGTAGATAAATAACTTGAACCATCTAACTAATTGTCAGGACCCCGGTTCCGCTTATTATGACCTAATCGCATCGCACCCTTGCCATGTCATGCATCATACATGCATCATGCCGATCTTCTGCCGTTGTATTAAATATTGCATCCGGTGTTTCTTCTAGTGTTTTGCTTCTTCGCGGATAAGGCCGTTGAGTTGATGCGAGTGTCGACCCGATCTTCGGTTGAACCTTCGACAATGTTTTCAGGCGAGCATCTTTCCCTTTCTACCTATCTTAATTTTATAGTATTTATTTCCCTCCTATTGATCTATTGCTATCTGTGTTGCGATGCTTTAGTTTCCGTACCCGTGATATACCGTGTAGCCCTATATTGCCTTGGACACATCCTATTACCTGTTGTTTGGTAGATAGTTGGACTTGCGCGTCGCAGTCGCTTGCTCAAGTGCTGTTGCGTGTCGACCGGTGCCACAGTTGTGGATGTATTGCTGCATGTTGAAGTTGGAGATGATTCTAGTTTTACTTATCGTTCACTTTAATTCCTGTTTAACAACTAAAATTGAAGTAAGCAGAGGCATCGGTGGGTGATAGATAATATTTGGTTTCCGAACGCCCACTTGTGTCCCGTAGGATCCCGAGTACTTGATACCTGTTCCTTGATTTATCGCGCTATCCACATCCGGGAGGTATATGGGACCCCCCTTAGCCCGAGCTTGATTCAGTCTTATTTCTTGGGGCCACAAACTAGTTTGAGGTTTTATTTATGATCCTGTACTTATGCCATGTTTTACTGCTTTATTTACGTTTGTGCGAGGAGCACACTGTACTGTTTAGGTAAGGAATGTTTACGCGGTATCGACAAGCCCAGCCACACTTTCGGGTTCCCAGTTGTTTACAGCCATTGGCGCAAACCTTGAGGCCGTCTCGGAGCTAGCTTACTTCGTTGCGGGTCTACTTTAAGGGGTGGCCCCCTGAAATATTTCTGAATCCTGTGATTGCTTTGTCGTGAAGGCCTCGTTGGGTTTTGATTTGGTTTTTCCGAGGTTGATCGATTGTGTGTTGCTATTGGTGCACCCCGGCCGGGTAAAACTTTCTGAAAGCCGTGTCCGCGGTTATGGACGACTTGGAGCACAGTATCTCGACCATAGACAAGCATAACTAAAGTTTATCGCTATAAATTTGACTTTATAATGACTAGTAATCAGCTTCACTATAATGGAATGGCTAAATAATACTGCCCACAATTGCTTGTTGGTTTGTCGCTTGCGACAATTGTACCTGACTAGTAAGTATTGCAACTACAACGGAATGGCTGAATAAAAGTACCAACAACTGCTGGGTTTTGGGAATACCTCACGCTTATTGTATCTGACTAGTAAGTGTTGCAACTACAACAGAATGGTTAACTAAAACGGCCCACTGTTTAATTTATCAGGACGATTATCTACACCTGACTAGTAATTGCTGCAATAATAACTGAATGAATAAAACTGCCAACGGTGTGAGTTCCTCGGTTGACTTCCTCGTTTGGTCTCGAGGGGGAAATACCAGGATGGGTTTGCTTGGTGTTAGCTTCAGGTTTGATCCGGATAGGTCATTCTTACCCCTCTCTAATAACCGTCAGATGTATCGAGTCTCTATAGGTTGTTTAGTGCATGCTGCCGTTGCCGCTCAGTCCACCATACCTATGTAGGCGAGGACCGCCGAATTCTAGTCTCGCCGTGTACTGGCCTCAGTACTGACGCTCCTCTTTTTCCTTTGCCCTTTGTCGGCACCCCTTTTGTTTAAACAGGTTTTGAGATCGACGCCGTTAGCAGTGTTACCCTTCCGGCTTGGCCTGGGCAGGGTTATGGACGCCATTGGTTATTCTTCAGGGCTCTTAGCCCCATTTGCATCTTGTCCGTAGTTGGACGCTGTATCATTTTCAAGGTGATTTGGATCTTTGTATTTTATATCTGTATTCTTGACTCATTGAGTCGCTGTTGTATATATCTGTTCTGTGGGTCCCATCGAGGACTGTTGTGTAATGTTATTACTTCGTTTTCCACCCGCACGAAAGTGCCTGGTGGGCACCTTTGAATCGTTTCTATGCGGGTTTGGCGGGTTTCGCTGAAACTTGCATAGGTCCGATTCTGAGGGTGTTACAGAGTGGTATCAGAGCCCAGCAGTTACGATACCCCACAAGTCCAGCCTGTAGGATAACCTAGCTAACGGCCGAAGTAGAGCGTCAAAACTATTTTTGCAAAAACGGTTGGATAGTTCTGATTAGGTCTGATTTTACTCCTTACCCCTTTGCTATTCTCCTCTTATCTCGACGTGTTTTGAATCCGCTCTCTTCTCTCTCTCTTCGAGTCCAGGATTTCTCGTGGTTGGGTTTCCGTCGTACCTTCAGGGTTTGGCTTTCTCCCTTTTGTAACGGAGGTGCTACGATCATCAATCTGCAACTTGTCTGTTGTACCTTCCTCCAATCTTTTGATCTTGAGCTCTTTATCTATGTGTTCCTTGCTGGATATCCGTGTCGTTGAAAAACATATGAGAAGGACGAGCATTGGTGAAGTTGGAGTATACCTTGAGCATGTGTTGTTCATGCCAATGGAACCATCGCGAAACCTAATCATTGTGTCTTTCATACGATTTCTGTTGTATATTCCGGTGTTTCCCGATGTGATGGCATCATCTACGCCAGATCCGATGCAGAGTCCGCATCACTCCTTTGTTTCCGAACCTCGCTTGTCGAGATCTTCAGTCTGATTCCGAGAGTTGGTTGCATAATCCGCCTATTCGTGTGCAGAGTAATGGTTTGAGTGCGGGACGGAGTAGCTACCCTACCACTGCTCTTATCATTCGCTCTCGTACGTTGAATCAGGGGATCCAGCAGTTTTACTCCATCCATGGAAGTTAGGGGTGGCCTTAGCGTTTGATTCCTCTATCTTCGTCCTTTGTTTCTCCGGAGTGTTCTCTCGACGATCAGGAACAACGACCCTTTGTTGGTGGTGTCGCCGATTTCAAATGGAGGATGAACCCTCGTTAGTGGTGTCGCGAGGATCTACGCGAAGCGAGAAGACGCAGATCACCGACCTTCCTTCCGGTACCATGAGGCGGATCTCGAGGGCGAGATCCATTGTTAGTGGTGTCGAATTGTGGCATCCCGCAAAACCACTACTAGAAAATCGCGTTGAATTTGTGCATTGCATCGACATCATCATATGTTGTTTGTCAAAACTATTTTCGGAAAGCCCGTTTTGTTTTCTAAAACGCCCCACCTTAATTATCGCGCAAACCCGGGTCACCGGAGTATTTTGTATTGTCCGTTGTCAGTTTGCAAAAATGCTGGTTGAGATAAATAATTTAATTAATTGTTTTAGTGGGGGCAGTCGAACGGGCCGATTGACCCGAACGACCACCCCCAGGATTTTTAAATCGGTCCACCTCTAATCCTAAACCTACCCATCTATCTACCCCAACCCGCTGGCCACATCACTCCCTCCAATAGCCATGTGCCACCTCACCTCTTCTCTCCCCCCAACCAACCAGAACCTGCCACTTGTCCCACCCCCTCTCCTTCCTCTCTCTCCTCTCAACCCTCTCACACCACACACACTCACACGCAGCACCACCCGCGCGCGCGCCCAACCACCCGTCAGGCCCCGCCCTGGGACCCACCGCGGGCCCCCCCACCACCTGTCCCTGTCCAGCCCCGATGCCCCGTCCTCCTCCACCTTCTTCCCCCTGGCGCCCGCCTCCTCTCCCAAGCTTCCCCGCACGCGCCGCCCTCCGCTCGCGCGCCGGCGACGCCACCACGCCTCCCATCTGCCGCCCTTCCTCCCCACCTCGCCGGCGCACCGCGCCTCCCCCTCTGGTGCCCGCCGGTGCCGCGCCGTTCCCCTGAGCTCACCCCGCCGTTCCCGCCGGCAACCCCGAGCCTCCTCGCCGCCCGAGCTCGCTCTGCCACCGGCCGCTCCCGCACACCGCGCCGACCCCGACACTGTCCGCGTGCGCCGCTCCGCCTCCGCCTGACCTCCACCTCCGCCGCCGCGCGCGCCCCACATCGCCGCTCCGCGCCCTGCCTTGCCTGCACCGTGCGCGCCGCCCAGCGCCTCCGCCCCGTCGGCCACGCTCGCCACGCTCGCCGCCGGTCCCCTTCCTCGACCCGCGCGTCCGCGCCTCCCCGCGAGCCTGCGCCGCCCGCAGCCCGCCGGCCAGCCCCGCCGCCGGAGCCACCCGCAGCAAGCCCCGGACCGCCGCCGCAGGAGCTCTGGTCCGCCCGTCGTCGACCGCCCTGCTCTCCTGTCCCGCAGCTCGTGCACGCCTCGCTGCGCAACCGCTGTCGCCATCGGCCTCCTCCTCGGGTCCCTGCCGTCATCACCCTGCCCGCGTGCGCCTCCTGACGGTGCTACCCCCGGGCTCCCGCGTCCGTGAACTCTAGCAGCATGCCAACCATGCCAAGTACCACAACGCCAACGACAAGGGGCCGAACAAGATCTTCGACACGGAACGCCGAGGTCTCTGTCCCGTACCCGAAGATGTCAAGTTCTTCCTCACGGAAACTGAAGACTGTTTCCGGTGTTTGGAGGCCGAACCCCAAGATCGCCTTTCCCGACCCAAAGCGTCGAGATCCCGAGCCTCCGAAGACCGGACCCTGCAGGTCTGACATGATCTTCTTCTCGGACGCCAAGACCGTCGAGGGCCCGGAACGACAAGCACTCCCTCGAGAACGCCGAGTGCTTCACCCCGGACACCGAGGCCCCCACGCGACAAGTGCTTCGTCCCGAACGCCATGACCAACAACATGACCCGAAGACCCCGGATGCGCCAAGACCCTAACCCCCGGAATCCGAGAACGACACGTCGAACCCTGAGACCGACCCCGAAGACCCCGGAACCCCAAGACCGTCGAGACCCCTCAATGTGTGACCCTTTTCCTCGATACCCTATTTTATAAATGATATCAACTTGTTGCATTAAATCATTCATCTCGCATGCATATTTGTGTGGTTTGGGGGCCTTACGCCGATTCACCTCATAATTAAATATGGGGCCCATATGCGGGCAAATCTAGCCTTATATTGGCCTCATTTAAATTTGTGTAGCGAACCCGGCACCTTATTTTGCCATGTTAAAACAACATTTAATTCGCGGGGTAGATAAATAACTTGAACCATCTAACTAATTGTCGGGACCCCGGTTCCGCTTATTATGACCTAATCGCATCGCACCCTTGCCATGTCATGCATCATACATGCATCATGCCGATCTTCTGCCGTTGTATTAAATATTGCATCCGGTGTTTCTTCTAGTGTTTTGCTTCTTCGCGGATAAGGCCGTTGAGTTGATGCGAGTGTCGACCCGATCTTCGGTTGAACCTTCGACAATGTTTTCAGGCGAGCATCTTCCCCTTTCTACCTATCTTACTTTTATAGTATTTATTTCCCTCCTGTTGATCTATTGCTATCTGTGTTGCGATGCTTTAGTTTCCGTACCCATGATATACCGTGTAGCCCTATATTGCCTTGGACACATCCTATTACCTGTTGTTTGGTAGATAGTTGGACTTGCGCGTCGCAGTCGCTTGCTCAAGTGCTGTTGCGTGTCGACCGGTGCCACAGTTGTGGATGTATTGCTGCATGTTGAAGTTGGAGATGATTCTAGTTTTACTTATCGTTCACTTTAATTCCTGTTTAACAACTAAAATTGAAGTAAGCAGAGGCATCGGTGGGTGATAGATAATATTTGGTTTCCGAACGCCCACTTGTGTCCCGTAGGATCCCGAGTACTTGATACCTGTTCCTTGATTTATCGCGCTATCCACATCCGGGAGGTATATGGGACCCCCCTTAGCCCGAGCTTGATTCAGTCTTATTTCTTGGGGCCACAAACTAGTTTGAGGTTTTATTTACGATCCTGTACTTATGCCATGTTTTACTGCTTTATTTACGTTTGTGCGAGGAGCACACTGTACTGTTTAGGTAAGCGGAATGTTTACGCGGTATCGACAAGCCCAGCCACACTTTCGGGTTCCCAGTCGTTTACAGCCATTGGCGCAAACCTTGAGGCCGTCTCGGAGCTAGCTTACTTCGTTGCGGGTCTACTTTAAGGGGTGGCCCCCTGAAATATTTCTGAATCCTGTGATTGCTTTGTCGTGAAGGCCTCGTTGGGTTTTGATTTGGTTTTTCCGAGGTTGATCGAGTGTGTGTTGCTATTGGTGCACCCCGGCCGGGTAAAACTTTCTGAAAGCCGTGTCCGCGGTTATGGACGACTTGGAGCACAGTATCTCGACCATAGACAAGCATAACTAAAGTTTATCGCTATAAATTTGACTTTATAATGACTAGTAATCAGCTTCACTATAATGGAATGGCTAAATAATACTGCCCACAATTGCTTGTTGGTTTGTTGCTTGCGACAATTGTACCTGACTAGTAAGTATTGCAACTACAACGGAATGGCTGAATAAAAGTACCAACAACTGCTGGGTTTTGGGAATACCTCACGCTTATTGTATCTGACTAGTAAGTGTTGCAACTACAACAGAATGGTTAACTAAAACGGCCCACTGTTTAATTTATCAGGACGATTATCTACACCTGACTAGTAATTGCTGCAATAATAACTGAATGAATAAAACTGCCAACGGTGTGAGTTCCTCGGTTGACTTCCTCGTTTGGTCTCGAGGGGGAAATACCAGGATGGGTTTGCTTGGTGTTAGCTTCAGGTTTGATCCGGATAGGTCATTCTTACCCCTCTCTAATAACCGTCAGATGTATCGAGTCTCTATAGGTTGTTTAGTGCATGCTGCCGCTGCCGCTCAGTCCACCATACCTATGTAGGCGAGGACCGCCGAATTCTAGTCTCGCCGTGTACTGGCCTCAGTACTGACGCTCCTCTTTTTCCTTTGCCCTTTGTCGGCACCCCTTTTGTTTAAACAGGTTTTGAGATCGACGCCGTTAGCAGGGTTACCCTTCCGGCTTGGCCTGGGCAGGGTTATGGACGCCATTGGTTATTCTTCAGGGCTCTTAGCCCCATTTGCATCTTGTCCGTAGTCGGACGCTGTATCATTTTCAAGGTGATTTGGATCTTTGTATTTTATATCTGTATTCTTGACTCATTGAGTCGCTGTTGTATATATCTGTTCTGTGGGTCCCATCGAGGACTGTTGTGTAATGTTATTACTTCGTTTTCCACCCGCACGAAAGTGCCTGGTGGGCACCTTTGAATCGTTTCTATGCGGGTTTGGCGGGTTTCGCTGAAACTTGCATAGGTCCGATTCTGAGGGTGTTACAGAAAACGAAGTAATACCATCACACATTAGTCCATGATGGAACCCTCAGAACAGATATATACAACGCGACTCCATGAGTCAAGATTACAGATATACAGTACAAAGATTCAAATCACCTTGAAAGCGATACACATCCGAGTACGGATAAGATGAAAATTGGGCTAAGATCCCTAAAGAATAACCAATGGCGTCCATAATCATGCCCAGGCCAAGCCGGAAGGGTAACCCTGCTAACAACGTCGATATCAAACCTTCTAAAACAAAAGGGACACCGACAAAGGGAAAAGAAAAAAGAGACCGGTCAGTCCTAAGGACAGTACACGAGGAGACTTAGAATTTGGCGGCTCTCGCCTACATAGGGATGGTGGACTAAAGCAGTAGCACAAGATGCACTAAACAACCTATAAAGACTCGATACAACTGTCGGCTATTAGAGAGAGGTTTGAAAGACCTATGTGGGACCAACCTGATACTAACACTAATCATACTCATCTTGATATTTCCCCCTCGAGACCAAACGAGGAATTCCTTCTGAGGAAACTCAAACGGTTGGCAGTTTTATTCATTCTTTACATGGTGGTTATCCAACTTACTAGTCATATCAGATAGAAGTCAAATTATAACAGTAAAATTTAGTTATAGTTGTCTATGATCGAGAAACTGAACGTGCTCCAAGTCATCCATAACTGCGAACATGGCTTTTTGAAAAGATTTAACCCTATAGGGGTGCACCAAAGTTTCCACACACATCTACACCATTATTGTCAGATCAGTTAGGTACAAGATCATAAAACATACACCCAACGGTATGTCGACGGGGTTTCGGGCATGATGTTTCCCAGACCCAAAGAAAGTATATGGGGGCCACCCTACTAAGCTACCCGCAACAAAGTCGGTCCGCTCCGAGACGGATCCAGGGTTTGCCAGAACGGCTGTAAATGACTGGGAATCTGAAAGTGTGACTAGGCTTGTCGATAACGTGAAATCATGATGCGATCCTAAATAGTATAGTAGTAAACGCTCGTCGAGCAACATTAGTAAATGAAGCAGTAAAGCATGGCATAAGTACAGGATAGTAATAACGAGCCAAACTAGTTTGTGGCCCCCAGAACAGTACTTTGAAATCAGATACTAAATCGATAGGGGTGCCCACATACCCCACCTGTGGTTAGGACGCTCGATCTCGGAATAGGTGTCAAGAACTCGGGTCCTAGGTGGACACAAGTGGGCGGTTAGAAACCAAATATTGACTATTACCCACCGGTACCTCTGCATTAGTTATATCTACCACCAACATTTAATTAAATAAGTTGTAAGTAGAACCATGATTATATCCACCATTAAGCATGTGTCAACCACCCAACAACGATGGAACATCGATGCCGTGAAGCAACACCTAAGCAAGCAACTACAACTCGCAAGGCCAACTGTCTATCAAACAACAGGTAATAGGAGGTGTCCAATAAAATATAGGATGCAAGGGATATAACGGGTACAAAAAGTGTCTCGGAATAGGATTCAAGACACCCCCTATTTGTTCAGTAGTAGGCACGAAGGTGTTCCGACCTCAACCGCGACGAAGGAATCTGCTGACTCGTGCACACAACACACACAAAACACCCACGGTCAGTTTTTACCCAGGTTCAGGTCGCCCTTTGGCTAACAACCCTACGCCCTACTTTGGTGGATTATCTAGGGTGGATCAAAGTACAAGTTTGTGATCTCTCGTGCCGGGGAGCCGCTTTCTACCTTAGCTTCTACACTCCCTGGGCTTCTCTTTCTTTCTCTTATCACTCTCTCAATGCCCTTTCTTCCTTCTATCCGGCATGGAGAGGGGTTCTCTCTCTAGCAAACCCTAGCTCTACTCTTCGTCGAAGAGTCTCTCTTACTTCCCTCAAACTTTGCCCTAACTCTCTATTCCAGCCACAAAGTCTCCTCTTTCGAACCCAAAAGTCCTCTCCCTTTCTCAAGGGCCAAGTTCCTCCTCTTATAGTCCAAGGGGTCACTACATAGGATATCGTCGGACACCGCCAAGGGCGTTCCCAGGCGCAATCGCGGTGTGCCACGCGGTCTCCAGGCAGGCGAGTAGCGCCTGTGGCCAATGGATGGCCAGGGGCGGTGCACAGGTGCACTTTATGTCAGGGTGACAGCTCAGGCTCCGAGCTGTCACTCCTGTCGGTGATGCACATCAGTGGGCTACATCGCCATGATGATGTTTAGCAGATCTGGCACGTCGCCAATTCCCAAGGTTGAGCCTGACACGCCTTGTCGGGCTCAGTTGACTCCGGCTCCCGGGCCATGCCTGGCGCAGGAGAAGTTCTTCTTAGTCCTTCCAGGGCGCAGTCAAGGCCACTCCTTAGCCTCGCTGCCCTTGATCGGGCCCTTTCCCTCCTTTCGGGGCAGCTCCCGGAAGGAGAGGTAGTACCTCCTCGCCTACGCCGTTGTCTTTTCCTCCTTTTCTGTGCCCGGCTAGCGGATCAAAGATCGTCTTCTAGTGCCTGTCTTGCCCATGGGTACCTACACCACAACAGATATTTAGTATACATAGACTTGATCAAATCAAAACCATACCTGCGTCAAGCACACGATGCTCGTATATTGGCGACGCTTCTTTGGCCAGGTCACTCGTCTGCTGAGCTCCTGAATGGTGGGTCCTGGACCATGCACAACGGCGCAATGTAAGGGACCCCCGATCTCATTACGCCGATAGAAGCCCCAAAGCAAGGGCCGACAACTTGCAACGATGGACATAGTTCGACGAAGGGGCCGTTGCCGGGCTTTGCCCTTCAATAGCGTATGGGCCTAGTCCACGTCGCAGGAAGCGTGACAAGACTGGACAGTGTGCTTTCCCATATTGCAGAGCTAACATGCGTGTGGACGCGCACTCAAGTGGTTGCGGGACTGCCAAGCCACGCCTTGGCTTCCGCGGCAGCCCGCATTGACTGCGTGCGCTTCGGTTCCTGCGAAGTAAATCTTGTGGGGCGCAACTCTTGCCCTCCCTGCAAACCAGCGAGGTGTACAGTACTCTCTCCCCGTCCTCTTTTATTATAAAATGGAGGGAAGGTGCACGGTTGTGTCTTACTCCCCACTTCCCTCGTAGCCCTTTTCCCTTCCAACTCCCCACTTGGTGACAATGGCAACGGGAAGCTCCGGTAGCCACCATCGTGATAAAGATCCTCCCTCTCTGGTGGGAGGGATGGCTCTAGCTTCGCCGGAGGGGCCGCAGCGTAGGCGCAGACGCCAAGTACGTCACAACTCCTCTGCCGGTGGTGGAGATATCCCACAACCGCACATGGAGCCCTCGTCCTTCCGCGGTCGTCGGGGAGGCGGCAGCAGAAGGGGAGGTCCTCTTGGCCGCCGCTCTCCTTCTCCAATGCGCGGGCGTGATCCTCCTTGCCAGGGTCGCTATGGGTGGTGGGATCCTGACAGCTACTCTCCTTCCCCGCCACTCCGTTGTGGGGAAAGTGACGAGGAAACGACGGGCCTTTTTGGCGTTGAGTTTCTCGTCTTCCTTCCGATGAACTTCAAGTGGTGGTTGCGCCTGTCGGACATGTTCGTGGAGGATCTCAGGGAGCACCTGTCAACACCAGGATTTTTAATCCCAGATGCCTGTTATGCCATACATCGCAATCCCAGGATTACCATTTTTGCGAGACATAACAGATTGGATATCACAGTACATCATACATTACAAACCATACATAAGGTCTTACAACAAATAAAGGATCTCATGATCCAGTCTTAATACAAATCAAGAAGCAGAAAAACGTAATAATAACGATAGCGTAGGCGAGACTCCATCTTTATGGTCACAGGCAATGCTGACGATGGGAGATGATCCTAGTTGTCATAACCTTCCTTCTGTCCATCCTCCTGATAGTCCTCTTCATAGTTTGGCCACGGGAATAGCCAGGGATAAAGCCATGAGTATTCTTTAAGTACTCGCAAACTAATACTAGCAAGTGAAGTTGTTTTGAGTAGGAGATACTAAGCTCTAGGGTTGTTTTGCAAAAAGCCAGATTTGTCTCTACTGAGTTCAAAAGCAAAGAAAGCTAGTTGAAAGTTTTATAACACCTAGGTGGGAACTTGAATTTCATGTCACAACCTTGTTGTGGTCAAGTCAAAGTCATGATTCGTTTCACAAGTCATTTCGAAAACATCTAATGACGTAATAGTATGGCCACTCCAACTGTCCATAACCACGGACGTGGCTATTCGAATAGTTTGACACTCTACAGAGGTGGTACACTTTCACCACAATATTCGATACATCTGTCAGGAACAATCCTGAATTCACCATACTTAGTATGCGGATAATCAATCCTAACCTTTCAATTACACGCCCTAGTATAGGCACCTCTCCTGTGAGTTTGGCCTCCCAACCATGACCATCTGTCATCTTGGGAACTGCACAGGTGGTCAATCTTCACAAGGTAGCCTCAGCTCAAACCTTGGCCGCAAGGGAACCCATACTAAGGTATATAAATTTCCAGTCAAGCCCTATCCAAATTTCGGGTATTGTGGTTGTACGGTAAAATTGGAATGGTATCGCATCCATACAACCATCAGTTTTATAAAGGGCTAAGGCTCATGCCTTACCATTTTCATCATCAAAATCATCTGGTGTTCAAGAACACATGTCAAAACATTTCAGTAGAATGACTCGTCATTATAAGGTTTTCATAACCATTTTCACCAAGTATTCCCATCTAAAGTTGATCAAGTTTTATGCTTAGCACTAGCATCTACAAGTGGGGGTAAGCACTAATGAGGGGTGGTAAACCAATGGGGATGATCTAAGTTCAATCTCATGCCTCAGGATGACATCAAGATTATCTAACTTAGGCCAAGTTTTATGCTCTTTATGCTACCTTTAATATCTTTCTAAAATCTACAATTCACTAAGTAAACTCTAATAGAAAGCTTTGATAAAGAAATAAAATAACTAAGCTTACAAATAAAACTAGGATTGGGTATCAAGTGGTGTAAGCTTGCAAGTAAAACTTGCATGGTTTAGCTTGCTAAGATAGTAGTATAAGCTTGCTAAGTTGCAAGTGTTAGCTTGCAAAGTTGCAAGTATAGGCTTGGCTTGTGCAGAGCAGTGGTTGAAGTTCTCCTCGGCTTTTTCCTCGTAGTATTCTCCTTCCTCCTCGTGTCCTTAGTCGGTACTAGCGTCTATAAATGAATACGAGGTACACAATCACCAAACAATAGTTAACTACTTTATTTGTCACACCAAGGTTTTCACTAGATGATATAGCATCATCACAAACATTACAATCCTCAAAGCACTTGTCTTATTATTTTATTTTGGGAAAAGTAATTTCTACTCATTGCAAAAACTACTTAAGATTTAATATTCTCCAACTACAACAAGGGATCATGTTGACACATGTCATCACCATATATTTCAGTACATGGGAATGTGATTTAAAGTGGTGTCACAATTTAATAAGGTTTAACCTTTTTACTTTAATTAAATAAAGTGACCAGAAATGCCTATAAGGCATTCTTTTATTACTTGTCTATTATTTCTGCAAGTAAACCTCGATATTTTTATATATTCAGAAAGGGTATAGTTAAATGTGATTTTGAGAGTTGGAAGCAACTCAAAAGCTTTTGTGGTTGAAATTTGAAAAATGTTTGAATGCAGAAAAGCTTCTGCCTTGTTATTTTACTATAGGTGATCTATAATACCAAATGAATTGAATCAAACGGGCTTAGATTAAGAATTCCAGTACCTTTCTAACAAAATTGGTTTCATGCAATTTGGTTTAGTGAATCGACCTAGGTTGATTTTTGAATTTAGGTACAAAACTAGGTTTGAAACTAAATTGGAAAATATAAATTCAAACTAACTGGGTTGTGCGGGATGTTAACTGGGCCGGCCCACGGCGCACAGCACGCGCGCGGGTGAATTTAAGTGAATGACCCCACCAGTCAGCGAGACAGGGGGTGCGAAGTGGTACGGGGTTATGTGGACCGCACAATCAACATCTAATCTTACAGCTGTGACTTATCATCTCCGTCGGGCAACGCCGACGAGACAAAACCCTAGCGCGGCTAGTGGGGGTCTATGGGGGCTCACCGGGGCTCAGGGGAGGATCGACGATGGGGGAAAACAACGAAGTTGATGACGACGAACCTCCTGGTACTGGTGGCTTCTTCTGGGGTGGCTCCAATTGCTGACTCCTTTCTTCCTCCTCCGCGGCAGACTCCGGCCAAATTCCGGCGATGTGCTGCTTGCCTTGCTCCGGGAATGAGTGGGGGTGGTTCTGAGAGAGAGGGGAGTGTGTTGGTGTGAAGAAATCGAGCGGGGTGGCCTCTATTTATAGAGCCAAGAGGGGACAAAAGGGCGCGGGTGGAGCTCGTCATGGTTGTCGACACAGCGAGCTACTGGCATGGGCAACGATAGGGTGCGGTGCTGTGCTCCCTGGCAAATCTCAACGGCATGGTCTCGAGGCGTGGGACGGTGCGAGACGGTCGGAACGCTGCGGTGCTCTGAGCGGGTCCGGCGGGCATTTTAATGGCGCATCGCGGCTACGGGTCGCGCGGCGACGAACGGGGTTGTCTGGCGGTCTCCTGGGATGGTGGCGATCACGCTTGCATGTGGTGACGGCGGCGCGCGGTCTGTGGGCGCGTGTCGAGTGCGGCGCTCTGGCGCGCTCTCGGCATGCTCGCAGAGAGGCTGGGCACGCTCGGGCTGAGTGGTCCAGGGGCTGGCAGTGCGTTGGCGTTGGACAGGGGGTGGCGGTGGACGGTGGTCAGTGCCTCAGACATGGTGACTAGGTTTGGTGCTGCTCCTAGCTTCCTGTCGACCATGGGATGGCAAGTTGAGCTCGGCATGCTCACCATTGATGGCAATGGCAAGCTCACAGTGGTGCTAGAGCTTGTTAATTGAGCTAGATGATCTACTAAGGGTGTGTTGTGATCTACAGAGGGAACAAGTTAGGCTAAATCACTGCTCACAATAGTTTTTGATGTTTGTTTGTTTGGTGTTTGCAAGGTGTTCGATGAAATGGCCAAAAGAGATTTAAATTTTATTTTTTTGGTTCAAACTTGGTGAGTGTATTAGTTATATACTAGGTAGTCTCTGGTTAGTTGGAAAGGTCAAGGGGTACTGGTTTGGTTGGTTTTTGAAAATGGGTGATGTTCACATATGTTAACGATTCAATTTTGAATTGTCATTTGAATCAAGTTGCCAAATGTTTCTATGAGTTTGAAAGGTGGGCTTGGGTTCACTTTTACTTGGTCTAGCAAGGGGTGAAAAGAAATGGAAATGTTTCTGTTTGAAATCTTGGACTAGAAACACTCAAAGTGGCCTAGTGAGCAAGATTGGCAAAAATGACCATTTGATTTATTTGGTTTGTTTTTTATTTTATCTTGATTTGTTTCTGCTTGGAAATATTTTAGATGATGTTTTTTTATATTTAAACCATTCCTTGCTATTTAAATCAATCACACAAGTCCATTCATGCATTCATACAATCATCACTTACACACATGCATTCATATGATGTTAATTAAAAAAAGTTTTTGTTAACCCTAATTTTGATGATTGGAATTTGATAATCATTGATAAATATTTTTGGGATGTTACAAACCTTCCCTCCTTAAACAAAATCTCGTACTGAGATTTGAGAAAGAAGAAAGAATAAAACTAGGATTAAAAATATCGGGAAATTCCGTCTTGATGTAGTCTTGTTGTTCCCAGGTAGCTTCTTCTTCAGTGTGGTTTCTCCACTAGATCTTGAGAAACTTGATGCTTCGGGTCCTGGTGGTCCTGAAAGCTTCTTCCAAAATACGGATGGATACTTCAGGATACGTCAGGTCATCGTTGATCTCTATGGTGTGGTGATCAATGTTCTTGAAAACTTCAGTCTTCTCCGGGACTTCTAGGCATTTGCGAAGTAACGATATATGAAACACATTATGCACTACTGAC
Source organism: Avena sativa (assembly GCA_916181665.1). Lineage (NCBI taxonomy): Eukaryota > Viridiplantae > Streptophyta > Magnoliopsida > Poales > Poaceae > Avena > Avena sativa. Next base: position 146,351,005 of record OV702280.1, read on the forward strand.
ATCTCCTCTGGCAGTTCCAGTTGATACGATACTTCTCCTCGACGATTCAGAATCTTGAAAGGTCAGATATATCTGGGGGCTAACTTTCCTTTGAGTTGGAAACGCTGCATTCCCTTCAAAGCCGACACTTTGAGATACACAAAATCTCCGATATTGAAGGCTAGGTCTTGATGTCTCTTATCGGCATAACTATTCTGTCTTGACTGGGCGGTCTTGAGGTGCTCATGGATCTTGTGAACTTTCTCTTCTGCTTCTCTAGGATGCCGGGTCCAAAAATATGACTCTCTCCTACTTCCGACCAATTCAAAGGGGTACGACACTTCCTTCCATACATGAATTCAAATGGGGCAATTTGCAGACTTGCTTGATAACTATTGTTGTACGAAAATTCTATGAAAGGTAGACAGTCTTCCCATTTAGATCCATACTCTAGCACATAGGCTCTCAACATATCTTCGAGTATTTGATTTACTTGCTATTTGTCCATTGGTCTGACGGTGATATGCTGTGCTGAAATCTAGTCGGGTTTCTAATCCTTCTTGGAATTTCTTCCAAAATCTCGAGGTAAACTGAGTTCCTCAATCCGACACGATGTTCTTGGGGACTCCGTGCAAACTGACGATTCTAGCGATATACAACTCCGCTAGCTTCGAGCTCTGGTAAGTGGTCTTGACTGGTAAGAAATGGGCGTCGCTAGCGCATCCAGGGCCCCGGCGCCCAGCTTCGCTGGAGAGGCCATCACTGATCTGAAAAGTGTGTATGCGGTTCATACAGTCAAATCCCTTCCTTATAGCTAACAAACCAAGTGATTCAAATATGGATTTCACTTTGGACAGTCTATCAACTATGACCCAAATAGAGTCATTCCCCCTACTAGAAGTAGGCAATCCGGTGATAAAGTCCATTCCAACTGAATCCCATTTCATTGTGGAATTTGCAGTGGTTGCAACAGTCCTGCGGGTCTCTGATGTCCCGCCTTAACTCTCTGGCAAATATCACACTTGGCTATGTAGCTTCTGAAGGGAATATGCCCGAGAGGCAATAATAAAGTGGTTATTATCGTATTCCTTATTTATGATAAATGTTTATTTTGCATGCTATAATTGTATTAATACGGAAACGTTAATACATGTGTGTTTAATAAACAAAAAGGAAGTTCTTAGTCATGCCTCTCTCATAAACTAGCTTGTTGATTAACAAGATGATCAAGGTTTCCTGATCATGGACATTGGATGTTGTTAATAACGAGGCCACGACTAGTGTAATGGTGTGATGAACATTCATCCGAAGTATAGCATTACGATCAAAGTCATTGAGTTTATATTGCTATAACAACTTACGAAGTGATCCTAATCCTTAGACCATGAGATCATGTCAATAACTAACACCGGAAGAGTTTCTTGATAACATCAAACGTCACACCGTAACTGGGTGATTATAAAGATGGGTTAAGAACTACTAAAGTGTTATGTTGAGGCCCATGGATCAAGAATGGAATTTGTTCATCCCGATGACGGATAGATATGCTCTAGGCCTTCTCGGTGATATCACATTGATTAGCTTGCAAGCAAGTGATTTGATCACTAGAATGTTATATCACGGGAACGAGAAAAGAGTGCATGTCAGTAACGAGATCAAACTAGGTATGGAGATACCGATGATCGAATCTCGGACATGTAATATATCGCGAAACAAAAGGATTAAGATACTAGCGTAAAAGGTTCCGACGATCACAGGAAAGTCATCGTTGAATGTGTGGGAGTCAGTATGGATCTCCAGGTCCTGCTTCTGATTATTGATCGGAGAAGGGTCTCGATCATGTCCGCATTATTTGCGAACCGTAGGGTGGCACACTTAAGGGACGCTGACATCCAATTGGAGCAAAATTTTCATGCCGAAAAGAATAACAAGTGCAGGAATTTATTTCACTAGATACCGAAACAGGTTTTCGGGTGAAATTGCAGAAAGTGTTTTTGCATGTGAAATAAAATACTAGCAAGGGGTTATATGTGAATGTTTGTCATTAAAGTAATTGACAAAATTCTGAATAAATAAAAGGAGTATTATTTAATGAGAGTTTGCATTAAATTTGGTGGAAATTTAATGGAAATTTGAGTGGGTTTTTTAGTGGAGGAAATTGAAAGCCATTTGAGTGAGTGGAGTGTCCACCCACATGAATGAGGAAGAGGTGGGGGCAGTCCCATGGCTGGGCGCCATGCCCCTTGGGTGCCCCCCCTCTCTCCTATAAAAGACACCCCTCTCCTCTCTCTCACTCACACCTCCTCGTGAAGGATCTCTCTCCCTCTCTAGAATTTATCCCCCATGGTCTCGGACAAGCGAGATACATGTTCCCGGTGGCTATTCGGCAAGAAAGAGTTGTGCTTCCACTGCATCTCTGGAGCGAGGAGGTGGAGGTTGCTCGGTGTCTTGTACGTGTGTGCGAGCACAGATGCGCTGCTGTTTTGCGGCGCTAGGACTTCCTCTCGATCTTGAGATCGGCAAGAGATCGTCTACATCAACCACGAGTTTGACTCGTTAAGCTTTGTTGGTCTTCAAGGGTATGTTCTCTACGGATATACATCCGCCCGTTGTTTGTATCTAGTAGATAGATCTTGGTACATAGTTGTTCCCATCGTAGAAATTTTTTTGTTTTCTATGCTGCAAACCCTACAGTGGTATCAGAGCCGGATCTATGCATAGATGCTTTGCACGGGTAGTACACATATGAGTATGTGGGCGATGATGATCATTTTATTGCTTCTTAGTTGTACTTTGGATATTGGTGGCATAGTGGGATGAAGCGGCCCGGACAAACTTTACATGTCCTCGCACATGAGACCTATTCCATGCTTGACATGCAACTAGTTTGCATAAGTGACTAGCGGGTGTTTGTCTCTCCTACTATAGTCAATATCTAATTTGCAACGAGTTGTCAACAATTTGGTTATTCTTGTTGTGGTTCATGTTCGTAGGTAAGACCGGTTCTATCCTCGAAAGCCCTAAGCCACGTAAAACTTGCAATGGATAAATTAGAGGCGTCTAGTTTAGATTGTTGTTGGGCTAGTGTTATGATATTGTGATGTTGTAAGTAGAAGTATAAGATGATACTCTTACAACACACATAACGTGTAGGTTCCATAGACCTTGGACTTACACATAGAGGTATGATAGAGATCATACCACGGTGCACATGATGGAGATCATATGCGGGAACCATATCATTTCACTTACAAACATGTGATGTTTGATTGCATCTTATATTACTTGTTTGGCATTTTATTAGCATAATAATATGATCCCTTATTTAGATATCAAGATAAAAATGTGTTCTTCCTTAAGTATGCACCGACAATGTTTCGTCGCTTCAAGACATCATGTGATGATCGGGTGTACTTGAATCCACGAGCATATCTCGGGTGTAAGACAGTTTTACACACGCGAATACTAAGGTTCTTACTTGGCGAGCCTAGCATGTACAGACATGGCCTCAGAACATGGACCGAAAGGTTAAGCATGAGTCATATGTTTTGATATGATGACCATATGGATGCTCGCCTTTGAAGCTACACCGACTCACATGATGATCGGACTTGGTGTAGTGGATTTGGTTCATGTAATCACCAAAAAGGCACGAGGGATGTCGTTTTTGAGTGGGAGTTTATATCTAATTTGGATTAGTAGAACTCAATTTATCATAAATTAAATCAAAGTGAATTTGCATAATTTGTTGTAGTCATTGGCATTTGTTCACCACCTTATGCTTAGTTGTAATTGAGATAATAGAACTATAGAATTCTGGATATTTACTTTATGAACTGGTATCGTATTGTGTCGAGTGTCAATCTAAAGTTTAAAGTCCTATTGCAAACTTTTAGCAAACCCTGTTTACTCCATGAAATTTAATAATTGGTATTAAATCGAGAGTAATAATAATTCCAGTGTTAGTATCTTAGATATCATGTTTGCCTCCATGATTCTTGGTTGTTTTAATATCAAGTTTATCTAGGAGCTGAAAGAATTGTTTCAGAAACCATCATTTGTGACAGATATAACGATATCTGAAACAATGTTTTGGTTGCAATATGATAGAGTATTATATATGTTCTCATATTGGATGAGAATTTGCAAAGGTTGGAGATGCTCTACATCCTAATCATCCAAAAGGGCTTTGGAAAGTCGTGTTATACTCACGATTCATCCTTATGAGCTACATTAGCTTGATAATAAAAGTCGTCATGATAAGGATGAATAGAAGATGTATGTAAAGTGTTTACTACACTAAAAGATTACTAAAGAATGGATTTTGAAAGAATGTCGATCATTTTGATGATGGTGATCAACTTCAAAGTGCAAGTCCAAAGGTATTATTATTTGAATATACACGCTTTGGAATATGTGTCATGTATATGGCGCCACTTTATGTTGATAGATTCTTTTAAAAAGGAAAAGAAAATGCTGAAAGAGAATCTATAAAATATACTTGGCAAAAAAGAAAAGATTGGAAATATCCAATTTAGGTATATAGATGATATACATGTTATGGTTGTATTCTTTGCTTGTTAAACAATGTGGTTCTTGGGTATTGGATACCGAATTGGTTGGTATGAAATTTCATACAGAACGACGCAATTCATGAACTACAATGGCCTAAGTAACTAGCAAGAGAATATGTGACGATGTTCATTGAAAACAAACAAACCGTTGTTTGTATTTCTCGTTGACATCAAAGCTTGACTTCAAGATTTGTTTTAATAATTGTTATTTAAATCAGGTATTATGAGAACAAAGGTTGTTAAAATAATTACCATATTCCATATAAGATGGATGATTTACAAATATATTTGGAGAAATCACATCCATAAAGCTAATGCTAAAATGTCACAAGACAAATGATTGGAAGATCACTTACGAAGTGACATTGCTGTTTAAATTATATTGGAAAGAAAACATGAAGAAACTCCATTTTATGGATTTTTGGAGTCTTTGATTTGATCAAGTGATGCTTGTGAGACTTTCCTCGGGATAATTAAAACTTCGTTCAAAGACCAAAGAAGAACGAATGACTAAAATATTGGAATTTACACATATTGATGTATGTAGTCCTTTATGTATAGTCGTAAGCGATGGATTTCAACTTCATATGCTTTCTCCGAAAATTTGAGTGAATATTCACTTAATGAGAAAGAAGTATGAAATATTTGAAAACGTTTCAAAGACTTTCAAGATGAAGTGGAAAATCATTATAACAAGAAAATAAATGATTTGTGATTTTATCATAAATGGATTTATTTGAGTTACAAGTGTAACAAGAAAATAAATGAATTATGATTTTATCATAAAGGGATTTATTTGAGTTGCAAGTTTAGCAAAACACCTAGATTTGCATCTCCCGAAACACCATAGGAATATGGAGTGTTTGAGATTTGTAATGAAACCTTGTGTGACATGGTTGGATCAAAGGTGTTATTTCTAAAACTGCCATTATGTTTTAAAATATTAAAGCTTTAGAGACTACCGCTTTTACACTGAAAAGAGCTCCATCTTGATCCGTTGAAATGACACCATGGAAGTTATGGTTTGGGGTAAAACCCAAATTTTCATTTCTTAAATTTTGGTATGCTAAGCATAAGTAAGATGTTTACAACCAAAGTTGGATGAGCATGTCTTTGTATGTTATTTCGAATAACCATTGGATATTCCTCCATAACACCGAGGACAAAAGGGTTTGTCGCTTGAAATGTGAAGTTTCTTGAAAAAGGAATTTTTCGCAAAAGTTAAGTGGGAGGACAATAGAACTTTGATAAGGTTAACGAACCTTAGCTATATGTGCTGAGTTGCGCATCACCGGAAAATGTTCCGGAGGAAGCTAGAATGCTCATGGATCACGTGCCTCAAAGGTTGTGGTCACGGAGGTCTAAAGTTCCTATTGAACCAAGTAGGTCGGATAAATAATCAAATGTTGAGATTTCAGAGTAAATCATTATTGTTTGACAATGATGAACCGACTACATACAAAGAAGCGATGATGGGACCTGACTCCGTCAAATGGCTTGAAGCCATAAAATCCGTGATAGTTCCATACACGAGAAATCAAGTTTTGAACTTGGAAGACCCTTCGGAAAGGTGTAAAAACCTATCGGTCGTATTTGGATCTATAAAGAAACAGACATGGATGTTTCACTTCTATGAAATAGTCGACATGTCGTAAATTATTTTATGACAATGTTCAAAGAGTTGACTATGACAAGATTTGATCTTTCATAGTGATATTTAGTCTGGACGGATTAAAGTAGCAACCACTACATATAATTTGGTATATGGTAGATGAATAAACAAAACAAAATTCTTCTAATAGAATGGTTACCTAGGACGTGTACAAGACACGGTCCAAAGGGTTTTGTTAAATTAAAAGGATGCTAAAAGGGCATGCAAACTTCAATGGTTGAAGTAAGCATCGCGGAGTTGGAATCTACACCATGATGAAAAGGAGTTTTCATCTAGAGACGATGAAGATGCTTGCATTTGCAAGAAATTAAGTGGGAGTGCGGAGACATATTTCTAATACATTATGTGGAGGACATCTTGTTGATTAGAAAGGATGTATCTTTTACTGACAAAGGTTAAGAATTTCATTTCGATGAAAGACTTAGGCAAAACCCGAATATTTAGCATGAATGTCTATAGTGGATAGACTGTGATGCTAATATGGTTGTGCCAAACGTACATATATGAGATATTGAAGGAGTTCAATATAGAAACGACAAGAAATGGTTCTTGTCGCATGGAAAGGAATTGAATCAAGATTCAAGTGTATCGACACTTGATAAATGAAACAAGACTCAAGTGCTTTGACACTTGATGAGTGAAATCACAAGGATGTTTTGATTAATCATACCATGATATGTACACATCCAGATATGTCCTATGCTCTAAGTGTTATGAGCATATACCAGAATGAATCATAAAATGATCATTGGACGATAGTGAGGATATTCTTATGATCTTTAGGAAGAACTAAGAATATATTTGTGTAGAGGTGATAAACAATTACAAATAGTTCATTGTAAAGCGTTACATTGATACTAGTTTTGTCACAAGATACAAATTAAGTTTATCGCAATTTAAACTATGGGTGGCACAATGTAATGGAAAGGAGATTCCATGATGGATTTGGATGAAATCCATAGTTAAGACATTGTGACGAATACTACAACAAAAGGCTAAGTATATGACTGCTATAGTAGCAGCAAAGGAGGGAATTTGTGTCAAATAGTTTGTTATCAAACTAAGGTGTGGTTCACAACGGGCTAACACTAAAGATATATTGTACGATAATAGTATCGACATGATTTAACCCCAAGGAACTAAAGGTCTCACCAAAAGACCAAATTTATACTATTCCATCTCATTGGAGAATGAGTGATGAGTGAAGACGCAAAGACATGCAAATACACACGGACCTGAAAGCGTCAGATCCGTAGATTATGTTAACCACTTGCAATCGCGTATATGGAACACCGGAAAGCCATAGGTGTTCAATACGCAAAGTTTTTCAAACTAGATTATTGTCTCTAGTGCAAGTGGGAGACTGAAGGGAATATGCCCGAGAGGCAATAATAAAGTGGTTATTATCGTATTCCTTATTTATGATAAATGTTTATTTTGCATGCTATAATTGTATTAATACGGAAACGTTAATACATGTGTGTTTAATAAACCAAAAGGAAGTTCCTAGTTATGCCTCTCTCATAAACTAGCTCGTTGATTAACAAGATGATCAAGGTTTCCTGATCATGGACATTGGATGTTGTTAATAACGAGGTCACAACATTAGTGTAATGGTGTGATGAACATTCATCCGAAGTATAGCATTACGATCAAAGTCATTGAGTTTATATTGCTATAACAACTTACGAAGTGATCCTAATCCTTATACCATGAGATCATGTCAATCACTAACAGCTGAAGAGTTTCTTGATAACATCAAACATCACACCGTAACTAGGTGATTATAAAGATGGGTTAAGAACTACTAAAGTGTTATGTTGAGGCCCATGGATCGAGAATGGAATTTTTTCATCCTGATGACGGATAGATATTCTCTGGGCCCTCTCGGTGATATCATATTGATTAGCTTGCAAGCAAGTGATTTGATCACTAGAATGTTATATCACGGGAACGAGAAAAGAGTGCATGTCAGTAATGAGATCAAACTAGGTATGGAGATACCGATGATCTTGGACATGTAATATATCGCGAAACAAAAGGATTAAGATACTAGCATAAAAGGTTCCGACAATCACATGAAAGTCATCGTTGAATGTGTGGGAGTCAGTATGGATCTCCAGGTCCCGCTTCTGATTATTGATCGGAGAAGGGTCTCGATCATGTCCGCATTATTCGCGAACTGTAGGGTGGCACACTTAAGGGACACTGACATCCAATTGGAGCAAAAGTTTCATGCCGGAAAGAATAACAAGCGCAAGAATTTATTTCACTAGATACCGAAACAGGTTTTCGGGTGAAATTGCAGAATGTGTTTTTGCATGTGAAATGAAATACTAGAAAGGGGTTATATGTGAATGTTTGTCATTAAAGTAATTGACAAAATTCTGAATAAATAAAAGGAGTTTTATTTAATGAGAGTTTGCATTAAATTTGGTGGAAATTTAATGGGAATTTGAGTGGGTTTTTGAGTGGAGGAAATTGAAAGCCATTTGAGTGAGTGGAGTGTCCACCCACATGAATGTGGAAGAGGTGGGAGCAGCCCCATGGCTGGGCGCCATGCCCCTTGGGTGCCCCCCTCTCTCCTATAAAAGGCACCCCTCTCCTCTCTCTCACTCAGACCTCCTCGTGAAGGATCTCTCTCCCCCTCTAGAATTTATCCCCCATGGTCTCGAACTAGCGAGATACATGTTCCCGGTGGCTATTCGGCAAGAAAGAGTTGTGCTTCCGCTGCATCGCTGGAGCGAGAAGGCGGAGGTTTCTCGGTGTCTTGTACGTGTGTGCGAGCACGGATGCGCTGCTGTTTTGCGGCGCTAGGACTTCCTCTCGATCTTGAGATCGACAAGAGATCGTCTACATCAACCACGAGTTTGACTCGTTAAGCTTTGTCGGTCTTCAAGGGTATGTTCTCTACGGATATACAACCGTCCGTTGTTTGTATCTAGTAGATAGATCTTGGTACATAGTTGTTCCCATCGTAGGATTTTTTTTGTTTTCTATGCTGCGAACCCTACAGCTTCCAATTTCTCTCTTTATCTTATGCCACCAAAATTGTTCCTTAGATCCTGATACATCTTCGTTCCTCTGGGGTGGATAGAATAAAGAGTATCATGGGCCTCTTTCAAAATAGCTTGCTTCAACTCTGAGTCTGCTGGTACACAGATACGTCTTTTGTACCACAACACTCCTTCTTCATCCTTTGTGAATCCGGGTACCTTCCCTATACCGATGCGACGTTTGATTCCGTCAGAACTAGCATTTCCTTTCTGCGCCTCCTTGATCTGACTGATCAAAGTGGGTTGAAGTTCTATGCTAGCTAGAAATCCTTCACTTACTAATCCATTCTTAAATCTTCCATCTCTTTGTGCAAGCTCGGTTGCTCCTTCAGAATCATTTCGTTCAAGCGGCATGATAATCTACTAAGGGCATCTGCTACCACATTGGCTTTACCGGAGTGATAGTGAATGTCCAGATCATAGTCCTTGATTAGCTCCATCCATCTTCTCTGCCTCATATTTAGCTCCTTCTAAGTGAATATATACTTCAGGCTCTTGTGATCCGAATAAATCTCACAACGGTATCCCATGAGGTAATGCCTCCATGTATTCAGGGCTAGAACTACAGCTGCTAGTTCAAGGTCATGGGTTGGATAATTTTGTTCATGTTGCTTCAGTTGTCGGGATAGATAAGATATAACTTTGCCTTCTTGCATCAACACACATCCGAGACCTATCTTGGATGCGTCACAATACACATCAAATGGCTTCGTGATATCCGGCATGATCAAGATTGGGGCTGAAATCAATCTCCTCTTGAGTTCTTGAAAACTCGCTTCACATTTGTCTGTCCATTCGAACTTCTTATCCTTCTTCAACAATTGGGTCATGGGTCTTACGATACTCGAGAATCCTTCTACGAACTTGCGGTATTATCCCGCCAATCCGAGAAATGCATGAACTTGGGTTTGAGTGGTTGGGGCTTGCCAATCTTCAACATCCTTCACCTTTGCAGGGTCAACGGCAATTCCTTCGCTGATACTATATGTCTGAGAAATCCTACCTCCTGTAACCAGAATTCACATTTGCTAAACTTGGCATACAACTGATTCTCCCTAAGGGTTCCAAGTATGGTCCTTAGGTGTAGCTCATGTTCTTCTTCTGATTTGGAATAGATCAGAATGTCATCGATGAAAACAACAACAAACTTATCCAAGAAGTCCATGAAAATATTATTCATGAGGTTCATGAAATAAGCGGGGGCATTGGTTAATCCAAAAGACTTGACAGTATACTCGTATAATCCATATCTTGTGGTAAAGGCAGTCTTTGGAATATCCTCTGCACGAATCTTGAGTTGATGATAACCAGTTCTAAGATCAATTTTAGAAAATACTTTGGCACCAGTCAACTGGTCAAACAGGTCTTCGATCTTCGGCAGTGGGTACTTGTTCTTGATGGTGACATCATTCAATAATCCGTACACAAACGGTTACCTCCATCTTTCTTATCCACAAATAAAACAGGTGATCTCCATGGCGACGTACTTGGTTGGATCAATCCTATATCCAGCATAGCATCCAGTTGCTTATTCAACTCCTCTAATTCAGACGGGTTCATACTATATGGTCTCTAGGCTATGGGTTCGGTTCCAGGGATTAGTTCAATGATAAACTCGATACCCCAATCTGGGGGCATACCGGGCAAAACATCTGGAAATACATCGGGGTATTCACAGACTACTCTGACTTGGCCAATGGTTGGTTGGGCTATACTCTTGTTGCACTTGAATTGACGAGGCAAGCTTTCAGATACATTCTCTACTAATATTCCGGTTGTACTAGTCATGGTTATGGCTTTCTTGGCATAGTCGATTAATCCTTTATGTTTCAACATCCAACCCATTCCTTGTACTACTTCCAAACCTTTAGTTCCAAGTACTATTAGATTAGCATAAAAATCTATGCCATGGATTAGGATAGGTATGGCCTTGCAAATTTGTCCAGCTTTGGTGGTTGAACCAGGTATTTGAACTATCATAACATGCTTCAATTTGTTTGGTTGAATCTTACTAGTGCATGCAAATTCTTCGGTAACAAATGAGTGCGATGCTCCAGAATCAAACAACACTCTTTCAAGTACTGACTTAACAGAAAACATACCCAGCACGACATCTGGCGCTTCTTGGGCTTCTTCAGCATGCATGAGAAAAAGACGGTCGTTGCGGTTGAGCGAATTCCCTGGGGAAAACCTTCTTCCAGGCTAAGCACGACGCTGTTGCTGAGCAGGGGCATTTGCATTGGGGGCTGCGGCAATCTTCTTGGGTCACTCATTGGAATAGTGACCCTTGGTTCCACATTCATAACAAGTCACTTGAGACTTGTCCTTTGCTGCAACAGGCACAACATTGCTTCCAGTCCTTGGGGCAGTGTTGGTGTTGGTGGCGACATTGTTGTTGTTGAACTTAGGCGGTGCACGGTTGAAATTGCTGGAGTTGTCGGGGTTGCTGTGATTTCCTCCGGGCCTTGGGTTTCCTCCTCCACGGTTGGGATAGGTCGGACGGTTCATTCGGGGTCTGTTGGTTCTTGGGGCAAATCCTAGAGATGGGTTGGGGCGATACTTTGGGGTATGGTGGGTTCCTGGTTGATGCATCATTTGACGCTTGCGGTTCTCATTAGCTTGGTTGATCTTGCCTTCCATCTGAATGGCAGAATCCACTAAGGCTTCAATATCAGCAAATGGGATATTGACTAACACTGTCTGCATCTCATCATGCAGACTGTTCAGGAATTTCTCCTTCTTCTTGGCTTAAGTGTCAATCTCATCAGGTGCATACCTAGCCAATGAAAAAAATTGTCACGGTACTCAACTACTGTCATCCTTTCATGTTTCAGTTCCCTGAATTCATCTCTCATCCTCTTGATCAAACCCGGTGGCACATGGGTTCTGTTAAACTTGACTTTGAATTCTTCCCAAGTCATCATTTGACCTCCAGTCATGGCGCGAACGTTGTTCCACCATGCTCTTGCATCTCTAGCCAGATAGTGGGTGGCAAATAGTACCTTCTCGTTGACTTCCACTCTTGCAACCTCTAAGTTGTTCTCCATGGTCTGCAGCCAATCATCAGCATATAGAGGCTCTTTAGACTTAGTGAAAATGGGTGGATTGGTGTTCTAGAAGTTTTTGAGCTTGGATCCATGGTTGTCATGATTTCCATGGCCTTGATTGTTGTTGCTCATCTGAGCTATCTGTTGAAGGGTGGATAAGTTGGCTTGACGTTCGGCTCTTTCAGCTTCACGGTCAGAAACCAACATTTGCAAGATTTGCAACATCGGGTTTGGGGATGAAGTTCTTCCTCCACGAGGCATCTGAAGATTGAGATAGATCATGAGAAAAGGGGGAAATTTCTAAGGTTCAGGGTTTTGTAAATTTTTTGAAGTTTGACTCAGATTTTTCTAGCAACTCGCTTTTCATTCATTCATTCATGGCACACGATACAAACACACACCACAACCAGGAAAATAGATGGTTTTAAGAACCATTCTGGGAAACTACGATACAGTGGGACCGAATACAACTCACTAACGCTAGTGCTCAAGTGATACTACTCCTTGGAGTCGGTGTTCTCATCATCCTCATCATCATAAATGAAGGCGAAGTCATCCTCATTGGTGAAGAAGTCCATGGCCTGATCCTCCAGAAAGTCATCATCGTCACTGAGATAGGAGTAGGGGTCTCCACGAAGGTCCTCTCCTACATTCTCCCTCTCCTCAAGCTACATATCCCTCTCGTGGACAGTCTCTTCCAGCTTTGTGATCTTGTGGCGGAGACGGGCAATGATGCGCTCCTTCTTGTCGAGCTGACGGCGACGAGACTGGCGATCCTTCACTAGCATGGCAATAGTCTGATCCTTCTGGGCGACGATGGCGTACTTGTGGTTGGCGTAGGAGCGGGCATTGTCTAACTCCTTATGACAGTCATACATCATGAAGCTGAGGTGTTCCAATTGAGCCTTCAGCTCATGGTGATATGGGTCCTCCAGTGGCTGTCCCATAACATCACGCCTTGGATAGAACTCGAAGCGGGTACCCTTTATTTGATTGATACTCTGCCCACACAGACAGGATAGAGCTTCCTGCATTACCCTAGCAAGTCCATCGAGCCAGTTGTTCTCTCTGATGGTGAACTGAATTCCCTCGGATGTGGGGGCTTCGATCTTTCCTCGGAGACTTGCAACAATCAGCCATTGCAGTTCCTCTCCTTCTTGATTGTTGAGCTGAGCTCCAAAGAACTCGGGGTGTGGACGCTCTAGCATTTCCGACAGCTGGTCCAAGTCATGCTCAAAGATGAGATCTACTCCATTCCCCAACTGATAGAACTTGCTATACTTCACGTCCATCTATAAGAATATAGGATGAGTAAGTTAGTAGAGTGATCAAGTGTGTCAAATTTTAAGTAAGTTTGCAAGAATTTTTGAGGAACATGAATTTTCATGAAAGAGTCGAAGTGGTAAGAATGAGAATAAGTTTTTATAAATACTCACTTCCTTGGTTTTGAAACTAAGTTTTTGATTCAAACGTCCATTCTAAAATAGGGTCTCCTATGGTCAGGATGGCTCTGATACCAACTTGTCAACACCCGTATTTTTAATCCCAGATGCCTGTTATGCCACATCGCAATCCCAGGATTACCATTTTTGCGAGACATAACAGATTGGATATCACAGTACATCATCCATTACAAACCATACATAAGGTCTTACAACAAATAAAGGATCTCATGATCCAGTCTTAATACAAATCAAACAGTGGAAAAACGTAATAATAGCGATAGCGTAGGCGAGACTCCATCTTCATGGTCACAGGCAATGCTGACGATGGGAGATGATCCTAGTTGCCGTAACCTTCCTGATGCTCGTCCTCCTGATAGTCCTCTTCATAGTCTAGCCACGGGAATAGCCAGGGACAAAGCCATGAGTACTCTTTAAGTACTCGCAAACTAATACTAGCAAGTGAAGTGGTTTTGAGTAGGAGATACTAAGCTCTAGGGTTGTTTTGCAAAAAGCCAGATTTATCTCTACTGAGTTCAGAAGCAAAGAAAGCTAGTTGAAAGTTTTATAACACCCAGTTGGGAACTTGAATTTCATGTCACAACCTTGTTGTGGTCAAGTCAAAGTCATGATTCGTTTCACAAGTCATTTTGAAAACATCTGACGAAGGAACAGTATGGCCACTCCAACTATCCATAACCGCGGACGCGGCTATTCGAATAGTTTGACACTCTGCAGAGGTGGTACACTTTCACCACAATATTCGATACATCCGTCAGGAACAATCCTGAATTCACCATACTCAGTATGCGGATAATCAATCCTAACCTTTCAATTACACGCCCTAGTATAGGCACCTCTCCTATGAGTTTGGCCTCGCAACCATGACCATCTGTCATCTTGGGAACTGCACAGGTGGTCAATCTTCACAAGGTAGCCTCAGCTCAAACCTTGGCCGCAAGGGAACCCATACTAAGGTATATAAATTTCCAGTCAATCAGTACCCAAATTTTGGGTATTGTGCTTGTACGGTAAATTGGAATGGTATCCCATCCAGACAACCATCAGTTTTATAAAGGGCTAAGGCTCATGCCATACCATTTTCATCATCAAAATCATGTAGTGTTCAAGACCACATGTCAAAACATTTCACTATAATAACTCATCATTCTAAGGTTTTCATAACCATTTTCACCAAGTATTCCCATCTAAAGTTGATCAAGTTTTATGCTTATCACTAGCATCTACAAGTGGGGGTAAACACTAATGAGGGGTGGTAAACCAATGGGGATGATCTAAGTACAATCTCATGCCTCAGGATGACATCAAGATTATCTAACTTAGGCCAAGTTTTATGCTCTTTATGATACCTTTAAATATCTTTCTAAAATCTACAAGTCACTAAGTAAACTCTAATAGAAATCTTTGATAAAGAATTAAAATAACTAAGCTTGCAAATAACACTAGGATTTGGTATCAAGTGGTTTAGCTTGCAAGTAAAACTTGCATGGTTTAGCTTGCTAAGATAGTAGTATAAGCTTGCTAAGTTGCAAGTGTTAGCTTGCAAAGTTGCAAGTATAGGCTTGCGTTGTGCAGAGCAGTGGTTGAAGTTCTCCTCGGCTTCTTCCTCGTATTATTCTCCTTCCTCCTCGTATCCTTAGTTGGTACTAGCGTCTATAAATGAATACGAGGTACACAATCACCAAACGATACTTAACTACTTTATTTGTCACACCAAGGTTTTCACTAGATGATCTAGCATCATCACAAACATTACAATCCTCAAAGCACTTGTCTTATTTATTTTATTTTGGGTGAAGTAATTTCTACTCATTGAAAAAAACTACTTAAGATTTAATATTCTCCAACTACAACAAGAGATCATGTTGACACATGTCATCACCACATATTTCAGTACATGGGAATGTGATTTAAAGTGCTATCACAATTTAATAAGGTTTAACCTTTTTATTTTAATTAAATAAAGTGACCATTAATGCCTATGAGGCGTTCTTCTATTACTTGTCCATTATTTCTTCAAGTAAACCTAGATATTTTTATATATTTAGAAGGGTATAGTTAAATATGATTTTTGAGAGTTGGAATCAACTCAAAAGCTTTTGTGGTTGAAATTTGAAAATGTTTGAATGCAGAAAATATTCTGCCTTGTTATTTTTACTATAGGTGATCTACAATTCCAAATGAATTGAATCAAACGGGCTTGGATTAAGAATTCTAGACCTTTCTAACAAAATTGGTTTCATGCAATTTGGTTTAGTGAATCGACATGGGTTGATTTTTGAATCTAGGTACAGAACTAGGTTTGAAACTAAATTGGAAAATACAAATTCAAACTAACTGGGTTGCGCGGGATGTTAACTGGGCCAGCCCACGGCGCACAGCGCGCGCGGGTGAGTTTAAGTGAATGACCCCACCAGTCAGCGAGACAGGGGGTGTGAAGCGGTACAGGGTGATGTGGACCACACGATCAACATCTAATATAACGGCAGTGACTTATCGTCTCCATCGGGCAACGCCGGCGAGACAGAACCCTAGCGCGGCCAGTGGGGGTATACGGGGGCTCACTGGGGCTCAGGAGAGGGTCGGTGACGGGGGAGAATGACGAAGTTGACGATGGCGAACCTCCTGGTGCTGGTGGCTTCTCCTGGGGCGGCTCCAATCGCTGGCTCCTTTCTTCCTCCTCCACGGCAGACTTCGGCCAAATTCCGGCGATGTGCTGCTCGCTTTGCTCCGGGAATGAGTGGGGGTGGTTCTGAGAGAGAGGGGAGTGTGTTGGTGTGAAGAAATCGAGCAGGGGTGGCCTCTATTTATAGTGCCAAGAGGGGACCGAAGGGCGCGGGTGAAGCTCGTCGTGGTCGTTGGCACAACGAGCTACTGGCATGGGCAACGATAGGGGCGGTGCTATGATCCCTGGCGAAGCTCAACGGCATGGTCTCGAGGCGTGGGGTGGTGCGAGATGGTCGGAACGCTGCGATGCTCTGGGCGGGTCCGACAGGCGTGGCTACGGGTCGCGGCAGCGAACGGGGTTGTCTGGCAGTCTCCTGGGATTATGGCGATCACGCTTGCACGTGGCGAGGGTGGCGCGCGGTCTATGGGCGTGTGTCGAGTGCGGCGCTCTGGCGCACTCTCAGCATGCTCGCGGAGAGGCTGGGCATGCTCGGGCTGAGTGGTCCAGGGGCTGGCAGTGTGTTGGCGTTGTACATGGGGTGGCGGTGGATGGTGGTCAGTGTCTCATACATGGTAGCTAGGCTTGGTGTTGCTCCTAGCTTGCTGTCGACCATGGGGTGGCAAGTTGAGCTCGGCATGCTCACCATTGATGGCAATGGCAAGCTCACAGTGGTGCTAGAGCTTGTTAATTGAGCTATATGATCTACTAAGGGTGTGCTGTGAGCTAGAGAGGGAACAAGTTAGGCCAAATCACTGCTCACAATGGTGTTTGATGTTTGTTTGTTTGGTGTTTGCAAGGTGTTTGATGAAATGGCCAAAAGAGATTTATATTTGAATTTTTGGTTCAAACTTGGTGAGTGTATTAGTTATATACTAGGTAGTCTCTGGTTAGTTGGAAAGGTCAAGGGGTACTACTCTGGTTGGTTTTTGAAAATGGGTGATCTTCACATATGTTAAAGATTCAATTTTGAATTATCATTTGAATCAAGTTGCCAAATGTTTCTGTAAGTTTGAAAGGTGGGCTTGGGTTCACTTTTACTTGGTCTAGCAAGGGGTGAAAATAAATGGAAATGTATATGTTTGAAATCTTGGACTAGAAACACTCAAAGTGGCCTAGTGAGCAAGATTGGCAAAAATGACCATTTGCTTTATTTGGTTTGTTTTTTATTTTCTCTTGATTTGTTTCTGCTTGGAAATGTTTTAGATGATGTTGTTTTCATCTTTAAACCAGTCCTTGCTATTTATATCAATCACACAAGTCCATTCATGCATTCATATAATCATCACTTACACACATGCATTCATATGATGTTAATTAACAAAAGTTTTTGTTAACCCTAATTTTGATGATTGGAATTTGATAATCATTCATCAATATTTTTGGGATGTTATAGCACCCTTTGTGCGAGCTTCGAGTATGCGAAACAAGCGGCGACCAGCCTATCTGGGACTTGCCGCGGTGGGTGGACGGCGCCGGTAGCCTATATCTGTGTGACGGGTGGCCGTACTTCGCAGCCCATTACGGGCTGAAGGTCGGGGATGCCCTGAAGTTCCACTACCATGGCGAGTGCCGCATGTCAGTGAAGATCTTTGATGACACCCTCTGTTGTCGAAGCTACTACCCACCACTTGTCTTTGACTTCGACCTTAGTGACGCATAAGGCTGGGCGCCGCGAGGAAGACGCAACCCAGCCGCGCGCAAGGTGGTGGTGGGCTCCTTCCTTGCGCCGCCGAATTTTAGTTATCCTATTTTTATTTTGAATAAGGCGATGCCAAGGGGTCGGCTGGGCAGCGCGATGCCACTGGAAGTGGTAAAGAGCATCACTTTGCCTTTCCCCCGACGCGTAGTCCTTTGCTCGCGCCCCTTCACCAGGCGTCTTCTAGGCGTTGATTGATGCATTGTACACTTCTCAGATGTAATGCCAATCGGCTATTATTAATGCATTTACCTTTTTTGCCGCACTGTTCTCATGTATGCCCTTCACGCGCCTTGTCCTTTGTCGTTCTCATGCCACCACGGGACCCGTGAAGCCCATCGCCTTGATTGCGGGGCTAGCAGCCCCTAGAAGCCATGAGATTGTTGTTACTTCTTACCAGTGGCGAGCCTTGCATCCTCGCCGAGACCTTGCCTTGGCCTCTCCTTGATCATCCATCCATTGCTTATCTTAAAACACAGGGAACACACCTTACGACATCTTACCCATGCATCGGGTTTAAAAACAGGGTGTCATGCGCTTGATCAGGGTGCACGGCTACCAACTCGACGTCCTGATGTGGGAGGTGTATCTTCGCAATTTAGTTCTCGTCTGCAATGCCTAGAGCACAACGCTCATACATCAGAGTCGTTCATGAGAGTATGACGTTTCCTAGCCTAACAGTCTCTTTACCCACGTTCGGTCCTCGAGAAAGATCCAAAGGAATGCAAAATCCCAAAAAGGTTCGGCAAATGAAAATAGGCGGAAGAACGAGAGCAACGGGATTTATTATTCCAAAACAGGGGCAACCCCCGGTTACAAGAGGTTTACACATAGGCGGGCCAGGCCATATACACTAGTATTCATTGCATTTGCCGGGAGTACTACCCTCACTCCCGGGATTTGGGTTTGCCGGGAGCACCACGACCGCTCTCAGGCTTTAGATTGCCAGGAGTACTACACTCACTCCCGGGCTTTAGGTTTTCCGAGAGCACCACGCATTCTCCCGGGCTTTAGGTTTGTCAGGGGAACCTCCACTCACAACCGGGATTTTAGGTTTGCCAGGAGAACCACACACATTCCCGGGATTTTAAGATGGTAGGGTGGATGTGAGAAGTTGTTAGCTTACTTGGAGAGCCACCAGTACCAGAATAGTCATCGGAACTAGTTTCCAAAAAGGGTCGCAGCCTCTTCCCGGGCGAGCTAGGAATCAGGGTGAAAGGTTAGTCTGAATCAGACAAAGGATCAGGGTGAGTCATAGGGGAAGCGGCGGCTACCAGTTTAAACAGTTGTTCAAAGCAGAACACAACGTCATGGAGAAGAGGATGTAGGGGCGTCCATAGTAAGGGATGCATCAACTCCTCCCTTTGGGAAAGGGTCGTCCTTGACTCTCCATCGTCTTGGTGTTCATCAACTCCATGGAAGGGTGAGAGGTCCGCCACATTGAATGTATTGCTTACTAGGTACTTGGAAGTGGGGTTGTCGATCATGTAGGCATTATTGTTGATCTTCTTCAAGACTTTGAATGGACCATCGCCTCGTGGCTTGAGCTTTGAGTCATGCAGATATGGTAAGGAGTCTTTGCGCAAGTGGATCTACATGAGTTCACCTTCTTGAAATATCATCTCCTTCTTATTCTTGTTGAGCCTAGATGCTTGAAGAAGAACTTGTTACTCGATAGTAGTTCTTGTCTTCTCATGTAGTTTCTTCATGGCTTGGGCATGCTTGTCGATGTCCATGTTTATACATTCATGAAGAGGTAGGGTTAGCATGTCGAGCATGGTCATGGGCTCAAATCCGTAGACGATCATGAAGGGACTCTTGTTCGTTGTAGAGTGCTTGGCACGGTTGTAGGCGAACTCGGCATGGGGAATGCAATCTTCCCAATTTTTGAGGTTCTTCTTGATCAATACTTGGAGTAGAGTGCCAAGGTTTCGATTGACAACCTCGGTTTGACCATCCGTTTGAGGGTGAGAAGCGGAAGAGAAGAGGAGCTTGACTCCGAGTGGCCATGAGCGTCTTCCACAGGTAGCTCATGAACTTGGCATCGCGATCCGAGACAATGGTTCTTGGCACACCATGAAGAAAAATGATTTCCCTAAAAAACAAATTGGCCACATGTGAAGCATCATCAATCTTATGGCATGGAGTGAAATGTGCTATTTTTAGAAACAATCTATTACTACAAAGATTGAGTCATGGCCATGCTTTTATCTAGGCAATCCTAACACAAACTCCATGCTTATATTCGACCAAGGTGCATATGGAATAGGCAACAACATATAAAGACCAAATGGGTTAGACTTGGACTTAGATTGTAAGCATGCTGTGCATAGTTGTACAAGGCGCTCCATGTCCCTCTTTATCTTTGGCCAATATTAGTGAGTAGCCAACATGTCATGCGTCTTGTCACGACCAAAGTGACCCATCACACCTCCACCATGAGACTCTTGGAGTAGAAAAATTTTGAGAGACGACTTTGGAATGCAAAGCTTGTTTTGTTTAAAGAGAAAACAAGTGTGCAAATAGAAGTCATCAAATCCCTTATGAGGTGAGAACTTAGCAAAATTGGACCAAATAACGAGTCGGAAGAATACAAACTTTTGATATCATTAAGACCCGTAAAATTCACTTCAAGGCGCATGAGGAGGATGGAGATTTTGCGGGAAAGAGCATCCGCGACCACATTATATTTACCCTTATTATAATTGAAAATATAGGAAAGGACTCCATAAACTCAACCCACTTGGTGTGCCTTTTGCTAAAATGATCTTCACCTTTAAGGTACTTCAACGAATCATGGTCGGAGTGTGTGATGAACTCCTTGGGCCAAAGGTAATGCTGCCATACTTGCAAAACACACACCAAAGAAAAAAGTTCTTTGTCATAAATTGGATAGTTAAGACATGCTCCATCAAATTTCTCGCGATGGTAGGCCACAAGACGTCTGTTTTGCATAAGGACCCCTCCAATGCCAATACCACTAGCATCACACTCTATCTCGAAAGTTTTTGTGAAATCCGATAATTCAAGAAGAGGTGCTTCGGTGAGTCACTTTTTAAGCTCATCAAATGCTCTTTGTTATGCTTTTCCCCAAACAAAAGTGACATTCTTTTTAGTCAATTCATTTAAAGGGCAAGCAATGGAAGAGAAATCTTTCATAAAGCAACGATAAAAGCCAGCAAGACCATGAAAGCTTCGAAGTTCACCTACATTTTGTGGAATAGGCCAATCTCTTATATATTTGACCTTGGAAGTGTCAACTTCAATACCATTTGAAGAAACAACAAAACTAAGGAAAACCAATTTATATTTTGCAAAGGAACATTTTGGAAGATTTGCATATAGTTTTTCCTTGCGAAGAATTTCCAAAACTTCCTTGACATGAGTAACATGCGCATCAAGCGACTTACTATATACAAGGATATCATCAAAATAAACAACAACACGCTGGCCAATAAGGGAATGCAAAATGTGATTCATAAGGCGCACAAAGGTGGATGGGGCATTAGATAACCCAAAAGGCTTGACCAACCATTTATAGAGACCAAGTTTGGTCTTGAAGGCGGTTTTCCACTCATCACCCTCGGCCATACGTATTTGGTGGTAGCCACTTCGAAGATCAATTTTGGAGAAAATTGTGGCTCCACTCAATTCATCAAGCATATCATCGAGATGAGGCATAGGATGTCTATAATACGGTAATAGCATTTATAGGACGGCAATCCATGCACAACCATAACGTATCATCCATATTTGGCACAAGAATAATGGGACCCGCTCTAAGGCTTTATTGGATCAAACCTTTGGAGATGAGGTGGTGGATTTTGCGTTATATATCCTTTGTGTCCTCCGGGTTCGTGCGATAAGCGGCGCGGTTTGGTAACGACGCCTCGGGTATAAGGTCGATGCAGTGCTTGAAAGGATATGGATGTCGCCTAGAGGGGGGGTGAATAGGTGATTAAAACTTTTCCTAGAGTGGCTCAACAAAGGCGGAATAAAACTAGTGTTTACTTTGTTAAGCACAACCTAGAACAACTAAGGTTCACCTATGTGCACCAACAACTTATGCTAAGCAATACAAGCAACAAAGTGATAGCAAGATATATATTACTTCAAGCACGAAGGCTATCACAATGTAAAGTGCATAAATAAAGAGCTCGGGTATAGAGATAACCGAGGCACGCGGGGACACCGATATTTTACCGAGTTCCTCCCAACATGGAGTACGTCTCGTTTGGAGAGGGGGTGGTATCAAACCACCAACGCCACAAAAGGCCTCCCTTATTCTCCGGTGAATCTCACCCCAATGGGATCGATCCACGCTTCCACTATCGGTGCACTTGTCGGCGGCAACCGGAACCTCTCACAAGGTTGGGGCACTTCTCCACAACTTAATTGGAGGCTCCCAACAAATTCCACAAAAGGCCTCAACAAATGCCACCAAGGACACAATGCCACCAAGGCCAGAAAACCGTCTAGGGTTCCAAGAACCCAAGAGAGACAAGCTCCAATGAGCAACTCAAACCAAATCCTCCGAGGAGAACTCAAACCGATGCACCAAATGCAAATGGCAAGAACACCACAAAGATGCTCAAATCCCTCACTCTCAAGTTCCAACAAAGCTACTAAAGCTATTGGGGGAACAAGAGAGGAAGAACAATGGAGGAAATCCACAAAAGACTCCAAGATCTGGATCCCAATATGTTCCCCTCACTTAGAGGAGAGATTGATTGGTGGGATTGTAGATCTAGATCTCCTCTTTCAAATCCCTCAAGAATATGCAAGAATCATCGGAGGGATTGAGAGAAAGCAAGCTCAAGAAGGTCAACAATGGAGGGGAAAACTTGCAAGAATGGTTGGGGAACCATTGGGGAAGAATGCCCCTTAAATAGGTCCCCCGAAAATCCAACCGTTGAAGCCCAAAAATGTGAATCCCTGTACTACCGGACATTCCCGGTACTACCTGACATTCCCTAGGGATCCCAGGTCGCCAAACGCACCTTATTCAGTACCAACCGGTACTAAGGGGCGGTACTACCGGACCTCCGGTACTACCGGACCCTGGTCTGGTACTAGCGGTCATCCCTGAACGAAAACGGCCATAACTTTTGCATCCGGAATCCGATTTTGATGATCTTGGGCTTGTTTCTAAGAGGAAAACAACCTCTAAAAGATAATTCAAATAAACATCATAGTCCAGCAAGGGAGGATATATCCAAATGATGAAAGGTTTAACCTCTCTCAAAAAGACGAACCGATAAAACCTCCCACATCGAAAACATAATAGAAAATGCATATGAAATCCGTTTTCGATGAACTAGAGCTTGTCATGGAGATTAACAAAAGCTCTAAATCCTCACATGAGTAAGAACTAAATAATGGAAGGTTTTACCTATCTCTCAAATACAAACCGGTAAAACCTCCAAGATCAAAACGCAATAAGATATAAAAGGGAAATCCGTTTTTGATGACCTAGAGCTTGTTATGAAGATTACCACAAGCTCTATATCCTCACATGGATAAGACCAATAACAACCAAATATGATGATGCAAGTATGAAAAGGTTTGAGCTCTCTCCGAACGATGTGATCGAGTTACTCATTCGAGAGCCCCTCTTGATAGTACGGCTATCTATCCTAAACCCGGTCTCCCACTAACAACATGAGACCGGCAAAAGGGAAAACCTATCAAGATTATACCTTTGCCTTGAGCATTCTACTTGAGTTCGATGTAGATGATCTTGCCCTTCTCAAGATTGAACGCCTTTCTTGATTCTTCATCATCGATCCATGATCACCGAGGATGGCAAGCATCAAACATGAGATCTTCTATAGATGCCGCATTTTGATCTTGCACAAGACATCTTCTTCTCATTTCATCGACCTTGAATCCAACACATGCTCCAAGGGATGCCAATGTACCAACCTACAAATCCTACAAGTATAACTTAATACACACATTAGTCCATAAAGATTGTCATTAATTACCAAAACCACACATGGGGGCCCAATATGTTCTTTCAATCTCCCCCATTTTGGTAATTGATGACAATCCCTTTAAGATGGTTTATATAAGGAATATTAATGAATAAAATGGTAATACCAATATCAAATACTACAAAAGTATGTGATATTGGTACCACCACCATATGTAGAGCAAACTCCCCCACAATCTATGCATGTGTGATGAACTTGAATTTCATTGCATATATTGCCAATCATTATCATTGGTGGAGTTTCCTCTATATATACCACATGCTAAGCAACAACAAAGATGCAAGAGAATGAGAGGCAAATGCACAAGAACAAACTCAATGCATAAACCAACTTCCCTTAAACCCTCTAAAACTTCTCCCCCATTGGCATCGATTGCCGAAATGGGTGACAAGTTCTAGAAGGCAAACATAGTAATAATTCCTCCAAAGGTGTGCTTTCGCACATATCCAATGATGAATACTTGGGAGGGAGTAGAACTATATCGAGGACCCGAAGATTGCAAAAATAAAGTCAAATGATGCAAGCAACTACAAGGTCCGACAAACTAATTTGAAAACAACAAATGAGTCCAAATGAAAACTACAAGATATTATGATATGAGCAAAAGAGTGTTTTAAATAACAAGTAGAGAAGCTCCCCAAGATTTGTGCACAATTCAAAATAAATGCATTAGAATGCATATTGCACAAATATGGAATCCTCGCTTCCCCATAATCATTTAAGACACATCAAATAAAAAAACAAATGAGCATTATTAAATGAATTGGATGAGCTCCCCAAAGATAATGCACCAATTATGATAATTGCATTTGGGAACAAGGTGCATAATCATGGAATCCTCACTCATCCAAGTTCATTTAACAATACAAGGCATGAGAGAACAGATATGAGTGCCAAAATGTGCAAACAAGAGGAAAAAGCACTCATAGGCAATTAAATTTGTAAGCCACCGAATAATCAAAAGGAATAGAAAGGTGGTCTCCAAGGATTAAAAATCAACTAAAATTATATTCTCATATGTGTATATGTCTCTAAGTGGAAAATATCACAAATACATATTCCCATAAAGAAACAAGCACACACAAAGAAGATATACAATAAATCACATAAAAAGCTAAAATGAAGTCATAACATATACCAATAAGATTTTTGCTTCAAAGTACGACCAAAGGCTCAAATATAACTTATTGTATATTAATGAGCTTCAAATACCAATACACTACATATATTACAACTATCACCAAGGTAAAAGAGGAAAGTTGAAATATATGGAGAAAGGCAACAAGTATCACAAGGAATAAACAACTAGCAAAATCTCACTATTGCACATGAGAGAAGTTGAGGAAAATATAGGTAATAAAATTGCTAGATTGACATATTTGGGATTGATGGATCATATGCATGATTTTGTATAGTCCCAATTATATGCACTCATCTCAACTTATACACATTTACAATAGAGAGTTCTCTTAATACCATGGCTAGAGATACAACAATAAATATAATAACAAAAACTCATACCAAGATGCAACCTACCAAAGGTTGGAAGCAAGATAAATATGCATGAGCAAGAGATACTTGTTACCGGGATATAATTGGTAGGATGTAGAGGATATGAATTCGTTGATCATCCTATAGCTTGCCTCCAATTTTCATGTATGCATCATTTCTTCAAAATTGAGAGACAAGCATCCAATCTATCTCCAATGTACCTAAAACACATTTATGTACAAAATGGTCCCCAAACATATTTGGTCCATAGTAGTTAGTGCAACTACAATACATAGGAGAGACTCCACATAATTATGTGCATATTGATATGAAATTGAATTTCAAGCACAACTTAGCCGATGGGAATTGGTGGAGTTTCCCATATATATTGGATCAAAGAAAGCAAGTGTGGCATCCCGCAAAACCACTACTAGAAAATCGCGTTGTTTTTGTGCATTGCATCATCATGACCGCATGCTCATGTCATCATGCCACATTGCATTTGAGCATCGCCATCACCTTGCATTTGTTCGCATAAAACTATTTTCGGAAAAACCTATTTTTGTTTTCTAAATGCCCCGTCTTTAAATCAACTCAAACCCGGGACTCCGAATTATTTTGTTTTGTCTGCTATCGGTTTGCAAAAGCCCTGTTTTAAATAAATAAAATGTTTAATTATTTTATTGGGGGCAGCCAAACCGGGCCGATCCGACCCAGTCGGCCACCCCCAGTACAATCGGTCCACCTTAAACCCTACCCCAAATCTTTCCTACCTAGTCCTATTCTACCCAGCCACTCCCAGCCCTCCACCTCACCTCCCCAGTCCACCTCACCCCCTGGACCCCCAATCCCTACACACCTCGCCACCTCATCAATCCTAACCCCAACTCCCTCCCCACTCTCTCTCCAGCCCGGCCCCACCCGCAGTACACACACGCACACAGCCAACCCCCCTCTCTCTCTCTTCCCCTCTCCCTGGCCCCACCCCCTGTTCACCCCTGGCCCACCCCGACCCCACCCGTCTCCTTCCTCCCGCCCCGCAGCTCCCTCCCTCCTCTCAGCTTCGCTCCCTCTCCCCTCTGGCCGCGCCGCCACTCCTCCTCCCTCCACGCCGCCGCTCCTCCCCTCTCCGGCGCCGTCCCCCGCCACCGCGTTCCCTCGCCGGAGGCCCCCTCTGCGGCCGCCTCTCCGCCGGCCCGCCTCGCCTCCTCTGCACCTCGCCGGCCTCCCCTCCTCCACCGCCCGAGCCTCCCCGCCTCGCCGGCCCCGACGAACGCCGCCACCAGGAGGTCCTCCCCGCGCGTCACCGTCGCCGGTACGCGCCCCTTCCGGCCTTCCTCCTCCCTCTCCCTGCGCGCGCGACCCCGACGTGGAGCTCGCCGGGCCCGCCCAGAGCGCCGCCGTCCGCCGCCCAGGTCGCCGCCATCGACCTCGCTTCCGCCGCGGATGCCGGCGCCTCCCCGCCGTCCTCCTGCGCCCCTGCTCGCCTCTGTCCCCGCGGTTCCGCTGGCCCGAGCCGCGTCTCCGCCCTCCCTCCGCCGCCAGCGGACGCCCCTCCCCGCCGAGGCCCGAGCTCGCCGACCCCTACCTCGTCTGCGCACTCTTCGCCTCGAGCGCCGGCCGCCCTCTCCTGTGCTGCGCCCGGCCTCGTGCCCTCGAGCGCCTCCCCGTCGCCCTGTACCCGTGCCCGTCCCGTCCCGTGTATGTCCGCCTTGGTGCGTTTGTGTTGTGTCCCGGGCAGAAGGTTATTGCAAGCCTCTGGGAGCCGACAAGAACGTCACCGACCACCGGAAGCCGGATTCCAAGGCCTTCAACACGGAGCATTTGTCCGAGGCCGCGAACCCGCAGGGACTTCATCATAGAAGGCGAAGACCGTACCGAACCGGAGACACTCGACGAACCCCGGCAAGATCTTCGACATGGCCAAGATCTACCACAACCGAGTCCGGCACCGACAAGTGAAGTCAGAACCACCAAGACCTTCGCCGCGGAACCCCCAAGGCCTTCGATGTGGAACCACAAGGTATACTACGCGGCCCCGAAGACCGGTCAGAAACGCCAAGTTCGCCTCATGAACCCCGAAGACCCGAACCTGAAGAACGCCAAGATTGCCGACGCGAATACGCCAAGTTCCTCGCCCGAATGCCAAGACCGGCTCGATGGCGCGGACCCGACAAGGTCTTCGCGACGACAAGATCGGCACCGACCTGGGTGGAACCGAAGACCGCCAAGTACTTCTTCCCGGAACGCCAGATCTACCTCCGTTGTCCGAGACCGATCCCGTCGAACCCTGAACCCTGAGACCGAACCCCGAACCCCTTGATCCAAGATCTGCCGAACCCTAATGTGTGAACCTTTTCCCGAGCCCCTATTTTATAAATGCTAAGTATAAAACCTGTTGCATAATAATCATTCATCTCGCATGCATATTTGTGTGGTTTGGGGGCCTTATGCCGATTCACCATATAAATAAATATGGGGCCCATCTGCAGACAAATCTAGTCTTATA
This sequence comes from Avena sativa, assembly GCA_916181665.1. Classification (NCBI taxonomy): domain Eukaryota; kingdom Viridiplantae; phylum Streptophyta; class Magnoliopsida; order Poales; family Poaceae; genus Avena; species Avena sativa. Next base: position 146,379,156 of record OV702280.1, read on the forward strand.
TTGGCCTCATTTAAATTGGTGTAGCGAACCGGTGCTATATTTTGCCATGTTCAAACAACATTTAAATTGCGGGGTAGTTAAACAACTTGAACCATTTAATTAAATGTCGGGACCCCGGTTCCACTTAATATTGCCCAATTGCATCGCACCTTTGCCATGTCATACATCATACATGCATCATGCTCGATCTTCTGCCGTAGTATTAAATAGTGCATCCGGTGTTTCTTCTAGTGTTTTGCTTCTTCGCGGATAAGGCCGTTGAGTTGATGCGAGTGTCGACCCGATCTTCGGATGAACCTTCGACAATGTTTTCAGGTGAGCATCTCCCCCTTTCTACCTATCTTACTTTTATAGTATTTATTTCCCTCCTGTTGATCTATTGCTATCTGTGTTGCGATGCTCTAGTTTTCGTACCCGTGATATCCCTTGCAGCCTTATATTGCCTCGGACACATCCTATTACCTGTTGTTTGGTAGATAGTTGGACCTGCGCGTCGTAGTCGCTTGCTCAAGTGCTGTCGCGTGTCGTCAAGTACCTCAGTTGTTGGAGTATTGCCGCATGTTCAATGTTGGAGATGATCATGGCTTTAATTATCGTTCACTTTAATTACTGTTTAACAACTAAAATTGACGTAGGTAAGCAGAGGCACAGGTGGGCAATAGATGTTATTTGGTTGTTAACCGTCCACTTGTGTCTCGTAGGACCCCGAGTACTTGATACCTGTTCCTTGAATATTCGCGCTATCCACATACGGGGAATTATGGGACCCCCTGAGCCAGAGCTTGATTCATTCTTATTTCTTGGGGCCACAAACTAGTTTGAGGTTTTATTTACTATCCTGTACCTATGCCATGCTTTACTGCTTTATTTAAATTGTGCGATGGATAGCACCTGCACTGTTTAGGATCGGGACACGATTTCGCGGTGTCGACAAGCCCAGTTTTGGGTTCCCAGTCGTTCACAGCCGTCCACCCAAACCTCGGGTCCGTCTCGGAGTCAGCTAACTTCGTTGCGGGTGTACTCCAAGGGGTGGCCCCCTGAAATATTTCTGAATCCTGTGATTGCTTTGTCGTGAAAGCCTCGTTGGGTTTTGATTTGGTTTTTCCGAGGTTGATCGAGTGTGTGTTGCTATTTGTGCACCCCTGCAGGGTAAAACTTTCTGAAAGCCGTGTCCGCGGTTATGGACGACTTGGAGCACAGTATCTCGATCATAGACAACTATAACTAAAGTAGTGCTATAAATTTGACTTTATAATGACTAGTAATCAGCTTCACTATAATGGAATGGCTAAATAAAACTTCCAACAATTGCTTGTTTGGGATGTCGCTTGCGACCATTGTATCTGACTAGTAAGTATTGCAACTATAATGGAATGGCTAAATAAAAGTACCAACAACTGCTGGGTTTTGGGAAATTCTCATGCTAATTGTATTTGATTAGTAAGTGTTGCAACTACAACGGAATGGTTAAATAAAAGTGCCCACTGCTTATTTTATCAGGATGATTATCTATATTTGACTAGTAATTGCTGCAACGAGAACCGAATAAATAAAACTGCCAACTGTGTGAGTTCCTCGGTTGACTTCCTCATTTGGTCTCGAGGGGGAAACACCAGGATGGGTTTGTTTGGTGGTAGCTTCAGGTTGGATCCGAATAGGTCATTCTTACCCTCTCTGATAACCGTCAGTTGTATCGAGTCTCTGTAGGTTGTTTAGTGCATGCTGCCGCTGCCGCTTCAGTCAACCATACCTATGTAGGCGAGGACCGCCGAATTCTAGTCTCGCCGTGTACTGGCCTCAGTACTGACGCTCCTCTTTTTCCTTTGCCCTTTGTCGGCACCCCTTTTGTTTAAGCAGGTTTTGAGATCGACGTCGTTAGCAGGGTTACCCTTTCGGCTTGGCCTGGGCAGGGTTATGGACGCCACTGGTTATTCTTCAGGGCTCTTAGCCCCATTTGCATCTTGTCCGTAGTCGGACGCTCTATCATTTTCAAGGTGATTTGGATCTTTGTATATTATATCTGTATTCTTGACTCTTTGAGTCGCTGTTGTATATATATCTGTTCTGTGGGTCCCATCGAGGACTGTTGTGTAATGTTATTACTTCGTTTTCCACCCGCACGAAAGTGCCTGGTGGGCACCTTTGAATCGTTTCTATGCGGGTTTGGCGGGTTTCGCTAAAACTTGCATAGGGTCGATTCTGAGGGTGTTACAGAGTGGTATCAGAGCTCAGCAGTTGCGATACCCCACAAGTCCAGCCTGTAGGATAACCTAGCTAACGGCCGCAGTAGAGTGTCAAAACTATTTGGCAAAAATCGGTTGGATAGATCTGATTAGGTCTGCTTTTACTCCTTATCCTCTGCTGCTCTCCTCTCACCTCTGCGTGTTTTGAATCCGCTCTCTTCTCTCTCTTCGAGTCCAGGATTTCTCGTGGTTGGGTTCCATCGTACCTTCAGGGTTTCGCTTCCTCCTTTGGTAACGGTGTTGCTACATCTGGTCTTCATGCTATCCGAGGAATCCTTCGTCTGATGGACTTCTCTTTGTTCCTTCTCTTGCCTTCCGGTGTTTTCTGACGCGACGACATCATCTACGCCAGATCCGATGCAGAGTCTGCATCACTCCTTTGTTCCTGAACCTCGTTTGTCGAGATCTTCAGTCTGATTCCGAGAATGGTTGCGCGCTTTTCTACTGATTGTGCAGAGTAATAGTTTGGGTGCGTGATGGATTGGACCCATGCCGACTACCCACTCTATTCGCTTGTGTACATTGAAGTGGATGAGTATGCATCGGTTCTCTCTTTCTATCGAAGCTAGAGGTGGCTTTATTTGTTGATACCCCTACCTTCGACCTTTTGTTCCCGGAGTGTTCCCTCGACGATCACGGACAACGACCTCTTGTTAGTGGTGTCGCGAGGATCTACACGAAGCGAGAAGACGCAGATCGCCGACCTTCTTTCCGGTACCATGAGGCGGATCTCGAGGGCGAGATCCATTGTTAGTGGTGTCGAATTGTGGCATCCCGCAAAACCACTACTAGAAAATCGCGTTGTTTTTGTGCATTGCATCATCATGACCGCATGCTCATGTCATCATGCCACATTGCATTTGAGCATCGCCATCACCTTGCATTTGTTCGCATAAAACTATTTTCGGAAAAACCTATTTTTGTTTTCTAAACGCCCCGTCTTTAATTCAACTCAAACCCGGGACTCCGGATTATTTTGTTTTGTCTGCTATCGGTTTGCAAAAGCCATGTTTTAAATAAATAAAATGTTTAATTATTTTATTGGGTGCAGCCAAACCGGGCCGATCCGACCCAGTCGGCCACCCCCAGTACAATCGGTCCACCTTAAACCCTACCCCAAATCTTTCCTACCTAGTCCTATTCTACCCAGCCACTCCCAGCCCTCCACCTCACCTCCCCAGTCCACCTCACCCCCTGGACCCCCAATCCCTACCCACCTCGCCACCTCATCAATCCTAACCCCAACTCCCTCCCCACTCTCTCTCCAGCCCGGCCCCACCCGCAGTACACACACGCACACAGCCAACCCCCCCCTCTCTCTCTCTTCCCCTCTCCCTGGCCCCACCCCCTGTTCACCCCTGGCCCACCCCGACCCCACCCGTCTCCTTCCTCCCGCCCCGCAGCTCCCTCCCTCCTCTCAGCTTCGCTCCCTCTCCCCTCTGGCCGCGCCGCCACTCCTCCTCCCTCCACGCCGCCGCTCCTCCCCTCTCCGGCGCCGTCCCCCGCCACCGCGTTCCCTCGCCGGAGGCCCCCTCTGCGGCCGCCTCTCCGCCGGCCCGCCTCGCCTCCTCTGCACCTCGCCGGCCTCCCCTCCTCCACCGCCCGAGCCTCCCCGCCTCGCCGGCCCCGACGGACGCCGCCGCCAGGAGGTCCTCCCCGCGCGTCACCGTCGCCGGTCCGCGCCCCTTCCGGCCTTCCTCCTCCCTCTCCCTGCGCGCGCGACCCCGGCGTGGAGCTCGCCGGGCCCGCCCAGAGCGCCGTCGTCCGCCGCCCAGGTCGGCGCCATCGACCTCGCCTCCGCCGCGGATTCCGGCGCCTCCCCGCCGTCCTCCTGCGCCCCTGCTCGCCTCTGTCCCCGCGGTTCCGCCGGCCCGAGCCGCGTCTCCGCCCTCCCTCCGCCGCCAGCGGACGCCCCTCCCCGCCGAGGCCCGAGCTCGCCGACCCCTGCCTCGTCTGCGCCCTCTTCGCCTTGAGCGCCGACCGCCCTCTCCTGTGCTGCGCCCGGCCTCGTGCCCTCGAGCGCCTCCCCGTCGCCCTGTACCCGTGCCCGTCCTGTCCCGTGTATGTCCGCCTTGGTGCGTTTGTGTTGTGTCCCGGGCAGAAGGTTATTGCAAGCCTCTGGGAGCCGACAAGAACGTCACCGACCACCGGAAGCCGGATTCCAAGGCCTTCAACACGGAGCATTTGTCCGAGGCCGCGAACCCGCAGGGACTTCATCATAGAAGGCGAAGACCGTACCGAACCGGAGACACTCGACGAACCCCGGCAAGATCTTCGACATGGCCAAGATCTACCACAACCGAGTCCGGCACTGACAAGTGAAGTCAGAACCACCAAGACCTTCGCCGCGGAACCCCCAAGGCCTTCGATGTGGAACCACAAGGTATACTACGCGGCCCCGAAGACCGGTCAGAAACGCCAAGTTCGCCTCATGAACCCCGAAGACCCGAACCTGAAGAATGCCAAGATCGGCGACGCGAATACGCCAAGTTCCTTGCCCGAATGCCAAGACCGGCTCGATGGCGCGGACCCGACAAGGTCTTCGCGACGACAAGATCGGCACCGACCTGGGTGGAACCGAAGACCGCCAAGTACTTCTTCCCGGAACGCCAGATCTACCTCCGTTGTCCGAGACCGATCCCGTCAAACCCTGAACCCTGAGACCGAACCCCGAACCCCCTGATCCAAGATCTGCCGAACCCTAATGTGTGAACCTTTTCCCGAGCCCCTATTTTATAAATGCTAAGTATAAAACCTGTGGCATAATAATCATTCATCTCGCATGCATATTTGTGTGGTTTGGGGGCCTTATGCCGATTCACCATATAAATAAATATGGGGCCCATCTGCAGACAAATCTAGTCTTATATTGGCCTCATTTAAATTGGTGTAGCGAACCGGTGCTATATTTTGCCATGTTCAAACAACATTTAAATTGCGGGGTAGTTAAACAACTTGAACCATTTAATTAAATGTCGGGACCCCGGTTCCACTTAATATTGCCCAATTGCATCGCACCTTTGCCATGTCATACATCATACATGCATCATGCTCGATCTTCTGCCGTAGTATTAAATAGTGCATCCGGTGTTTCTTCTAGTGTTTTGCTTCTTCGCGGATAAGGCCGTTGAGTTGATGCGAGTGTCGACCCGATCTTCGGATGAACCTTCGACAATGTTTTCAGGCGAGCATCTCCCCCTTTCTACCTATCTTACTTTTATAGTATTTATTTCCCTCCTGTTGATCTATTGCTATCTGTGTTGCGATGCTCTAGTTTTCGTACCCGTGATATCCCTTGCAGCCTTATATTGCCTCGGACACATCCTATTACCTGTTGTTTGGTAGATAGTTGGACCTGCGCGTCGTAGTCGCTTGCTCAAGTGCTGTCGCGTGTCGTCAAGTACCTCAGTTGTTGGAGTATTGCTGCATGTTCAATGTTGGAGATGATCATGGCTTTAATTATCGTTCACTTTAATTACTGTTTAACAACTAAAATTGACGTAGGTAAGCAGAGGCACAGGTGGGCAATAGATGTTATTTGGTTGTTAACCGTCCACTTGTGTCCCGTAGGACCCCGAGTACTTGATACCTGTTCCTTGAATATTCGCGCTATCCACATACGGGGAATTATGGGACCCCCTGAGCCAGAGCTTGATTCATTCTTATTTCTTGGGGCCACAAACTAGTTTGAGGTTTTATTTACTATCCTGTACCTATGCCATGCTTTACTGCTTTATTTAAATTGTGCGATGGATAGCACCTGTGCTGTTTAGGATCGGGACACGATTTCGCGGTGTCGACAAGCCCAGTTTTGGGTTCCCAGTCGTTCACAGCCGTCCACCCAAACCTCGGGTCCGTCTCGGAGTCAGCTAACTTCGTTGCGGGTGTACTCCAAGGGGTGGCCCCCTGAAATATTTCTGAATCCTGTGATTGCTTTGTCGTGAAAGCCTCGTTGGGTTTTGATTTGGTTTTTCCGAGGTTGATCGAGTGTGTGTTGCTATTTGTGCACCCCTGCAGGGTAAAACTTTCTGAAAGTCGTGTCCGCGGTTATGGACGACTTGGAGCACAGTATCTCGATCATAGACAACTATAACTAAAGTAGTGCTATAAATTTGACTTTATAATGACTAGTAATCAGCTTCACTATAATGGAATGGCTAAATAAAACTGCCAACAATTGCTTGTTTGGGATGTCGCTTGCGACCATTGTATCTGACTAGTAAGTATTGCAACTATAATGGAATGGCTAAATAAAAGTACCAACAACTGCTGGGTTTTGGGAAAATCTCATGCTAATTGTATTTGATTAGTAAGTGTTGCAACTACAACGGAATGGTTAAATAAAAGTGCCCACTACTTATTTTATCAGGATGATTATCTATATTTGACTAGTAATTGCTGCAACGAGAACCGAATAAATAAAACTGCCAACTGTGTGAGTTCCTCGGTTGACTTCCTCGTTTGGTCTCGAGGGGGAAACACCAGGATGGGTTTGTTTGGTGGTAGCTTCAGGTTGGATCCGAATAGGTCATTCTTACCCTCTCTGATAACCGTCAGTTGTATCGAGTCTCTGTAGGTTCTTTAGTGCATGCTGCCGCTGCCACTTCAGTCAACCATACCTATGTAGGCGAGGACCGCCGAATTCTAGTCTCGCCGTGTACTGGCCTCAGTACTGACGCTCCTCTTTTTCCTTTGCCCTTTGTCGGCACCCCTTTTGTTTAAGCAGGTTTTGAGATCGACGTCGTTAGCAGGGTTACCCTTCCGGCTTGGCCTGGGCAGGGTTATGGACGCCACTGGTTATTCTTCAGGGCTCTTAGCCCCATTTGCATCTTGTCCGTAGTCGGACGCTCTATCATTTTCAAGGTGATTTGGATCTTTGTATATTATATCTGTATTCTTGACTCTTTGAGTCGCTGTTGTATATATATCTGTTCTGTGGGTCCCATCGAGGACTGTTGTGTAATGTTATTACTTCGTTTTCCACCCGCACGAAAGTGCGTGGTGGGCACCTTTGAATCGTTTCTATGCGGGTTTGGCGGGTTTCGCTAAAACTTGCATAGGGTCGATTCTGAGGGTGTTACAGCAAGCATGCCATAATATAAACATATAGTAAATATGCATGCATAAAGCTTTCAAGAACCAAAAAAGGAGATACAATTTGAACAAAAACACCAAGTAAATCGAGATTTCACACACATGAGTGTGACATGACAAACGATGTCCAAATTGTATCAAAGAACCAATTCAACACATGAAAGATCACAAGTTCAACCAATGAACTAGGCTAAAGCCAAACAGCAAAAGATAGATAGAAATAAGAAAGCTCAATGATTTATCTCATTCTAAAATGTTCAAAATGTGAAATAAGGAATGAGACAAAACAAACTCCCAAGAAGAGCAAGGTCCCAACAAGAAACCAAACACCCCAAACTTTTCATGATGGCACAAAATACCAAAACGAAAAGATTGAGCATCTAAGCACATAAAAATCGATATGGATCAAACAGAGAAGCATAAAAGGATTGTTCTAGATAATATAGGAGAGCTCACCCATAAGTAGTACATTATATAGAATTTTTGCTTTTGAATGCAAAATGCACACAAATGAGATCATCACTACTACCTACATTAAATAAAACACAAGAAGATACCAATAAAAATAAAAGGATCCAAAAGTAGCAAGGAATACATGGGAGCACACAAAACATTTACTTGTCCAAAGATAGGACAATATTAATCAAAGGCCAAAGTGAATATGATCAATAAATTCTACCATAAGTTGGGTACTCATTGTCCAAGGACAAGAAATAGAATAATTTTCCATAAGGTAGCTTGCATGGATATCCAAGATCATGGACACAACAAGAAGCATATAACTAAATATAAGAAATTAAGCATGATACTTCGAACAAGATTCTTGGTAGCTTCCAATAGTCACACAATCACTAGTGATTAGAGTAACTTGAAGCAAATGGTTTCCATGAGGATATATATATCTAAATATGAGGAAACACATACCAAGAACCACTCGCATATACAAGATCCAAAATAAGATCAATAAAGCCATTAAGGAAATTGGAACTTGTATGAGCAAATGTGTCACATAGACGCTAGATAATTATCAATATCAATTCTAAGTGACACAACCTCAAATATTCACATTTTCTAGGATTGTAATATGCACTAAGCGTATGACTCCCCCATAATGTGATACTACCATAAAGCCAACCCGAGGCAAAAGGATACAAATAGAGATGATTAATGGACATTATAAAACTTAAAATTCTCATGAGAATTATACCACATAGAGACTAGACAATAATCCAATATAAATACTAGGTGGTATTCCTCATATACACACAATTTTAGGATTGTGGAATGCCCAAGCATAACACTCCCCCAAAATGGGATAATCCATTAATCTCTCACAAGAGCCAAATAAGATATCAAATATAATCAATTAAGGCTCAACCACAAGAAACACACATAGATGGAGTGCCACCTAATGATACACAAATATGCTTGATACCTCAAGATAATTAAGTGGAAAGCACAACATGTACAAAAGCATGGAATATACGAAACCAACACATGCACAAAGGGGCGAGTAACTTTAAATGTAAAGAGTTTAGCATATGTTACCGCAAGGAGAAACATTGGAAATATAATATAATGAACATAATCCAAATGGCTTGGCTTGACAATAATAATTGATGAAGATCCCTCAATTCTTCATAATGTAGCCAAAACTCCAATGCCCTCCAACAACACATATTGATCAAGTTTTGGCTTGTTGGTCCCCAACCAAGTTGGGTCCTAAGAGGTTAGTCACAATAGGCTTGGCAACCCAAATGGTTCTTTTCTTGAACCCACACTGAGCACCAACAAACTTGGCAAACACATTTCCAACCTCATTCTTATAAAGTGAATAAGCATCATCAATTAAGATAGGATTGGATGAGGAGATACCAATAGTGCATGCGGAAGAAATGTGCCCCTTCTCACGGCATATGTAGCAAGTTCTACTCTTGCCATCTTTCTTGTTAGGTGAAGCCACAACTAGAGGAAGAGCTCGAGTAGTCCTCTTAGGAAGAGGCCCATTAATGACTTGAGGTGGAGCTTGAGGCCGCTTCCCTTGTTGCTTCACACTAGGAGACTTATTCTTCAATGGGCAAGATCTAACATGATGCCCTTCTTCCTTGCACTTGAAGCAAACAATGTTGGCCGGATTCTTGACTTGATCTTGGCCATTATTCTTGTTGTCCTTGTGCTTCAACTTGATAGTGGACTTGTTCTTGACATTGGAGTTGAATCCAAGCCCACTCTTGTCATTGGGGGATTTTTGCACACTCAAGATTTTGTTGAGTGCGGCCTTCCCTTGATGACCCTTTTTCAAGTCATTCTTCAAAGAAGTGACTTGAGCCTTGAGCTCTCTGATTTCCTCTACATGGTTAATTTCAACAAAAGTACTAGAGGAAGTAGATGCTACATTGTTAGAGCAACAAGGCATGAAAAGTAATTCATCACAAGATGTAGCAATGTCATGTGGATGAATTACAAGTACTAGCACATGGCAATATAACATTTGGAGTAGATATAGTGCTAATGTCCACATGAGGCCCACTAGATGTTACCTTTGACATGATGGCCTCATGAGCCAACTTTAGCCTACCATGGGAGACTAGGAGATCCTCATGCGAGCTTGAGAGCTTAACATGGCTTTCTTCTAACTTCTCATAGTTGCTAGTTAGCAAAGCAAGTTGAGCCTTTAGCTCAACATTCTCCTTTAAAATAGATGATTCACAAGACATAGAGTTGGTAGCACAAGCATCATCATTATTAGCAAGAGGTGAGGGCAACTTGGCAAGCTCTTTAGAATATGAAGCTTTAAGTTGCTCATGTGACTCGGTGAGTTTGATGAGCTCACCCTTTATGACCCTAGAGCCATTTTTGAGGTGCTCAAAATCCTCAAGAAGTTTAGCATAAGCACCTTCAAGTTCATCATTTTTAATCTTGAAGGAGTTTGCCACCGCAAGTTCTCTATCATGGTATTCCTTTACTCTAGATAATTCTAGAGTAAAAGTCTCCTCAAGAGATTCTTTGGTGGTTTGTTCTTCTTCAAGGGAGTCCTTTAGTTATGCAACTTCATTAGCATACTCACGCTCAAGTGCAAACTTTTCATCAATTAAGTTTTCTTGCTCCTCAATAAGATCATTGCCTTCTATGGCACAATTCAAGATTTCAAGAAAGTTGGAGGAAGCAATTTTATTTTTGAAGAGAGCGCTATAGACAACCTCTCCCATTTTCTTAATAGAGGTAATATCATACTTACCTCTATAATCATCATTATCATTCTCAACCTCATCATCATCATTATGAGATACAATGGGATTCAAAGAGGTTACCTTTGTTCCCTTAGCCATAAGGCATATGTGAGAACTAGAGGAAGGTGATGATGAGATTGCACTTGTAGCTCTCTTCAATACCTTGTCTTGGCCCATAGAATATTCATTTTCCTCTACATGGTTAGCAACACAAGCACTAGAGGAAATAGAAGCATATCATGGAAACAAGACAACATGAGCATATCATCATGACATTTATTCAAGTCATTTCTACATGATATGCAAGGACTATTAACACAAGCATGTGAGGAATTTTGAGTGCTAGAAGTGTTAAGGTCCAAAGATAGATCATTGCAACTAGATAGATATGAGGGATTACAAATAGTGAACACACTATCCATATTGCAATTTCTATCACCACTCACCATATCATTACCTTGTGAAAAGTCACAAGTTGGTGAAGTGGTAGAGGATGATAACTCATCTCGACCGAAAGTGGAAGCAACACAATCATCCTCAATAATGTTGGACACAACATATTTATCTTGAAGTTTTGTCCATAACTCATGAGCGCTCCAAAAAGGAATGATTGAAGATGTAACTACATAGCTCAAAGCATTAACAAGCACATTAGAAGCTTCAGCATCGAGATATAAGTTTTTCTCATCCCCATTAGATAGATTTTTGAAATCCATTGGAGGAGAAAAACCTATATCTACAATACGCTCCAAATTTGGGTCCATGTCCCGAAAATGAATGAGCATGCGATTTTTCCATATATCATAATTTGTGCCATCGAATGTGAACATGTCATTATGCACTAATCCTCTAGCCGACATCTTTACTCTCAAGGCGGTGAAGACTAAAATGAGAGACCGGGCTCTGATACCAATTGAAAGGATACGGATGTCGCCTAGAGGGGGGTTGAATAGGCGATTAAAACTTTTCCTAGAGTGGCTCAACAAAGGCGGAATAAAACTAGTGTTTACTTTGTTAAGCACAACCTAGAACAACTAAGGTTCACCTATGTGCACCAACAACTTATGCTAAGCAATACAAGCAACAAATTGATATCAAGATATATATTACTTCAAGCACGAAGGCTATCACAATGTAAAGTGCATAAGTAAAGAGCTCGGGTATAGAGATAACCGAGGCACGCGGGGACACAGATATTTTACCGAGTTCCTCACAACATGGAGTACGTCTCGTTTGGAGAGGGGGGGTATCAAACCACCAACGCCACAAAAGGCCTCCCTTATTCTCCGGTGAATCTCACCCCAATGGGATCGATCCACGCTTCCACTATCGGTGCACTTGTCGGTGGCAACCGGAACCTCTCACAAGGTTGGGGCACTTCTCCACAACTTAATTGGAGGCTCCCAACAAATGCCACAAAAGGTCTCAACAAATGCCACCAAGGCCAGAAAACCGTCTAGGGTTCCAAGAACCCAAGATGGACAAGCTCTAATGAGCAACTCAAACCAAATCCTCCGAGGAGAACTCAAACCGATGCACCAAATGCAAATGGCAAGAACACCACAAAGATGCTCAAATCCCTCACTCTCAAGTTCCAACAAAGCTACTAAAGCTATTGGGTTAACAAGAGAGGAAGAACAATGGAGGAAATCCACAAAAGACTCCAAGATCTAGATCCCAATATGTTCCCCTCACTTAGAGGAGAGATTGATTGGTGGGATTGTAGATCTAGATCTCCTCTTTCAAATCCCTCAAGAATATGCAAGAATCATCGGAGGGATTGAGAGAAAGCAAGCTCAAGAAGGTCAACAATGGAGGGGAAAACTTGCAAGAATGGTTGGGGAACCATTGGGGAAGAAGGCCCCTTAAATAGGTCCCCCAAAAATCCAACCGTTGAAGCCCAAAAATGCGAATCCCGGTACTACCGGACATTCCCGGTACTATCGAACATTCCCTGGGGATCCCAGGTCACCAAACGCACCTTATTCAGTACCAACCGGTAGGGTCCGGTACTACCGGTCATCCCTGAACGAAAACGGCCATAACTTTTGCATCCGGACTCCGATTTTGATGATCTTGGGCTCGTTTCGAAGAGGACAACAAGCTCTAAAAGATCATGCAAATAAACATCATATTCCAGAAAGGGAGGATAGATCCAAATGACGAAAGGTTTAACCTCTCTCAAAAAGACGAACCGATAAAACCTCCCACATCGAAAACATAATAGAAAATGCATATGAAATCCGTTTTCGATGAACTAGAGCTTGCCATGGAGATTAACAAAAGCTCCAAATCCTCACATGAGTAAGAACTAAATAATGGAAGGTTTTACCTATCTCTAAAATACAAACCGGTAAAACCTCCAAGATCAAAACGCAATAATATATAAAAGGGAAATCCGTTTTTGATGACCTAGAGCTTGTTATGGAGATTACCACAAGCTCTATATCCTCACATGGATAAGACCAATAACAACCAAATATGATGATGCAAGTATGCAAAGGTTTGAGCTCTCTCCGAACGATGTGATCGAGTTACTCATTCGAGAGCCCCTCTTGATAGTACGGCTATCTATCCTAAACCCGGTCTCCCACTAACAACATGAGACCGGCAAAAGGGAAAACCTATCAAGATTATACCTTTGCCTTGAGCATTCTACTTGAGTTCGATGTAGATGATCTTGCCCTTCTCAAGATTGAACGCCTTTCTTGATTCTTCATCATCGATCCATGATCACCGAGGATGGCAAGCATCAAACATGAGATCTTCTATAGATGCCGCATTTTGATCTTGCACAAGACATCTTCTTCTCATTTTATTGACCTTGAAGCCAAGCTCCAAGCGATGCCAATGGACCAACCTACAAATCCTACAAGTATAACTTAATACACACATTAGTCCATAAAGATTGTCATTAATTACCAAAACCACACATGGGGCCCAACATGTTCTTTCAATGCTCAATTCCATGAAGAGGAGGAAGTCTGTTGTATGTTGATCCAAATTCTACAAAGTATAGGCCAACTTCTGGCGAGTGGAGCAAGGCCCGTCGCCGGAGGTGTGGGGGGCGACAGCCCCCACGGAACGGTACAAATCGTTGAAGACCTAGGTTTCCACCACTATATAAACCTCTTGTAAGCCGCCGGCTGGAATGAGTTGCATATGTGAAATCCCCGGCGTTTGTAAACACTCCCCGATATAGTGAAGTTTCGTTGGCTGGCGCCCGTGGTTTTTTCCTCTCTTTGTTGGAGAGGTTTTTCCACGTTAAATCTGTGTCCCCTTCCTTGTATTTCGTTTTCATTCTTTGTTATTTACTTGTCGCAATTATAACAAGTGGTATCAGAGCCCCAGGTTCCAATCTAGGGTTTCCGACATGTCGTCATTGAAGTTCGGTCTACCACAACTAGACTACACCACAAGATTCTCCATGTGGCAGGTGAAGATGCGGGTAATTCTCGCCCAAACTTCTGATCTGGATGAAGCGCTGGATGGATTCGGTGAAAAGGATGCTAAGACCTAGTCCGCTGAAGAGAAGCGGAAGGACAGAAAGGCTTTGTCTGGAGATGAAATATTTTGCAGGAAGTACTGGAGATGAAATCTGCTGCTCCCATGTGGGCAAAACTGGAAACGATCTGTGTGTCAAAGGATCTAACCAGCAAGATGAACGTGAAGATGAAGTTGTTCTCGCATAGGCTACAAGAAGGTGGATCAGTAATGAATCACATATCTATTTTTATAGAGATTGTATCACATATATGATGAGGAGGATTTAGCTCTTCTACTCTTATGCTCATTGCCTAGTTCCTATACACATTTTTGTGATACAATATTGTTGAGCCGTGATGAACTAACCCTTGCCGAAGTACATGATGCCCTCAAACAGAGGGAAAAGATGAAAACTATGGTAGGGTCAGATGGGACGTCATCCAATGCTGAGGCTCTGCAGGTTCGTGGCAGGACCGAGCAGAGGAATAACAACTATGGCAATAAAGATAAGAGCAAGGATGGTAGAAGTCATTCAAAGTCCAAGGGAAAGGACAAATTCTGCAGGTATTTTAAGAAATCTAATCATGTTATTGATGATTGTTGGAAGTTGCAGAATAAGGAGAAAAGAAACGGAACTTACCAACCGAAAGATAGGTCGGAAGGTACTGGTAAGGTTGCTATTGTTTCTGATAGTTCTGATGGTGAATGCTTAGACGTTTTTGGTGCTTGTGCTTCTCGTGATGATGAATGGATACTTGATACTGCATGTTCATTTCATATTTTCTGTAACAAAGATTGGTTCGGTTCATATGAGTCTGTGCAGACTGAAGATTTTGTGCGTGTGGGGAATGACAACCCATGCCATATTGTTGGTGTTGGATCTGTTAAGATCAGGACACATGATGGCGTGACACGGACGTTGAGTGAGGTGAAGCACATACCAAGCATGGCCAGAAATTTGATCTCCCTGAGTACCATGGACATTGATGGATACAAGTATGCCGGTGGGCATAGAGTTCTGAAGGTATCAAAAGGTTCTCTTATTCACATGATAGGTGATATGAATTCTGCTAAATTATATGTTCTTAGAGGTAGCACTTTGCCTGGTATTGTTGCTACTGTGACTTCTAATGATTGATGATTGTGGCAAAACACATCTGTGGCATATGTGTCTTCGGCATATGAGCGAACAAGGCATGGCAGAATTGGTCAAGAGAGAGCTGATTGATGGTTGCAACTTGAGTAAGTTTGAGTTCTATGAGCACTGCATTTTTGGTAAGCATAAAAGAGTTAAATTCAATTCTTCCATTCATACCACCAAAGGCATATTAGATTATGTGCATGCTGATGTATGGGGTCCGTCCCGTAAGACTTATATTGGTGGTGCTAATTACATGCTTACTATTATTGATGACTACTCGAGAAAAGTGTGGCCTTATTTTCTGAAGCATAAATCTGATGTTTTTTATCCTTTTATGAAGTGGAAATGTATGGTTAAAAAACAAACTGAGAAAAAGGTAAAGGTACTACGTACTGACAATGGTATGGAATTCTGTTCTAATGAGTTTGAGGAGTTTTGCAGTAACGATGGCATGATCAGGCATCACACCAACCCCTATACTTCTTAGCAGAATGGCGTGGCTGAGCGCATGAATAGGACCATCATCTCGAGGGATTGTTGTATGTTGTCTAATGCAGGTATGCATAGGCGTTTCTGGGCTGAAGCAGCCAACACAGCATGTTACCTCATCAATAGGTCACCTTCTATTCCACTTAAGAAGAAAACTCTCATTGACGTATGGTCAGGTTCGCCTACTGATTATTTATAGTTGAGAGTTTTTGGCTGCATTGCATATGCTCAAGTTGATAATGGAAAGTTAGAGCCTAGGGCTATTAAGTGCATATTCCTTGGTTATGGTTCATGAGTTAAAGCATATAAACTATGGAATCCTGAAACTAAAAAGATTTTGCTAAGTAGAAACATTGTTTTCAATGAGTTTGTTATGTATCATGATAGCTTGCCATCAGAAACCTCTCCTGTTGTTGTTGGAGAGGAGGGAGTTAGTGTGCAGGTGGAGAACCTGCAGAAAACTATTCATAATGATGTTGCCGTTGAAGATACACAAGAGGAAAATATTGATGACATTGTTGTTCAGCACTCACCTATTGTTTTGCAGCAGCCACATGAGTCCATTGCTGCTAATAGAATGAGGCGTAACTGTGGTACTCGTCCTCATTTAATTGAAGAGTATAATCTTGTTCATTATGCTATGAGTTGTGCTGAACAGGTGGAGAGCGATTCTGAACCTGCTACGTACAATGAATCCATTGCATCTGTTGACCGCGAGAAGTGGGTTTCTACTATGCAAGAAGAGATGCATTCGCTTGAGAAAAATGGCACATGGCATGTTGTGCGCTTGCCTAAACAAAAGAAGGCGGTCCACTGCAAGTGGATCTTTAAGAAAAAGGAAGGTTTGTCTCCCAAAGAGCCTTCAAGGTGCAAGGCAAGGTTAGTAGCAAAAGGGTTCAGCCAGATTCCAGGTATTGATTATAATGATGTGTTCTCCCCAGTTGTAAAGCATAGTTCCATTCACACTTTCTTTAGTATTGTGGCTATGCGTGATCTTGAGCTTGAGCAGTTAGATGTCAAGACTGCTTTTTTGCATGGGGAGCTTGATGAGGAAATATACATGGACCAGCCAGAAGGGTTCATAGTGCCTGGTAAAGAGGATTTTGTGTGCAAATTAAAGAAGTATCTTTATGGCTTAAAGCAATCTCTAAGACAATGGTATAAAAGGTTTGATTCATTTATGATCTCACATGGTTTTGTGAGGTCTAAATATGATAGTTGTGTTTATATTAAGTTTGTTGATGGATCACCTATATACTTGCTGCTATATGTTGATGATATGTTAATTGCTGCCAAGAGCATGAAAGAAATCACTACTTTGAAGGCACACCTAAGTAGTGAGTTTGAGATGAAGGATCTTGGAGCTTCTAAGACGATCTTAGGTATTGAGATTACCAGAGATAGAAAATCTGGTTTGTTGTTTCTTAGTCAGTAAAGTTACATTAAGAAATTTCTTCATCGTTTTAATATGGATGGTGTCAAGTCAGTTAGTACTCCTATTGCTCCTCATTTTAAATTGTCAGTTTCTCAATGTCCGACTACTGATGAAGAGTTTGAGTACATGTCAAAGGTGCCATATTCTAGTGATGTTGGTTCTTTGATGTATTCCATGGTTTGTTCTCGTCCTGATTTATCATATTCTATGAGTTTGATAAGTAGATGCATGGCTAATCTGGTAAAGAACATTAGAAGTCTGTTTAGTGGGGTTTCAGGTACCTTCTTGGCACTTCCAATGCTTGTTTGAAGTTTGGCAGGACCGGTGAAGGACTCGTTGGCTATGTGGATTCAGATTTTGCTGCCGATTTGGATAAGACAAGATCCCTCACAGGTTATGTGTTTAATGTTGGTGGTTGTGCTGTTAGCTGGAAGGCTACATTGCAGGATGTTGTTGCACAATCTACTACTGAAGCTGAATACATGGCTATTGCTAAAGCTTGCAAAGAATCTATTTGGTTGAAAGGTTTGTTTGATGAGCTTTGTGGAGATGATTCTTGTATTGCTTTGTTTTGTGACAGTCAAACTGCCATATACCTTACAAAATATCAGATGTTCCATGAGAGAACAAAGCACATTGATGTCAAGTACCATTTTGTTAGAGACATTGTTGCTCAAGGTAAATTAAAGGTATGCAAGATCAGCACTCATGATAATCCTGCTTATATGATGACTAAACCTGTTCCTATTTCTAAGTTTGAGCTTTGCTCGAACTTAGTTGGTTTAACTGATTAGCCCAAGTGTCTATTGACGCCAAAAGTATTCTCTTTGTTTGTTTAGGGAGATGATTGTTGTTGATGCTACAAGAAGGAATTTGTCTCAAGGTGGAGTTTGTTATATGTTGATCCAAATTATACAATATATAGGCCAACTTCTGACGAGTGGAGCGAGGCCCATCGCCGGAGGCTTGGGCCGAGTGTAACAAGTTTGAAGTTTACCCACTCCGTGCCCAACAGGGATGCCTGTGGGGGGTGCGGGGGGGCGACAGCCCCCACGGTACGGTATGGATCCTTGAAGACCTAGGTTTCCACCACTATATAAACCTCTTGTAAGCTGCCGGTTGGGATGAGTTGCTTCTGGGAAATCCCCGGTGTTTGTAAACACTCCCCGATATAGTGAAATTTTGTTGGCTGGCGCCCGTGGTTTTTTCCTCTCTTTGTTGGAGAGGTTTTTCCATGTTAAATCTATGTCCCCTTGCTGTCATTTCGTTTTCATTCTTCGTTATTTACTTGTTGCAATTATAACAAAGTCCATGAGGAAGCTCTTTGGGAAACACATCATCGAATTATTGCAACATAGACAACAAAGATGGTGGAAGGTTTGTCAAGCCATTAGTTCCTTGTGCAAGGCCCTTGCAAACTAGGACGTAGTGAAAATGGTGGGGTTATCCCTCATCTCACTTTGGTGGCAAGAAGAACTCTCTTGTTTTTGTCACCCATATTTGGCTTGTGGGTCTCACTTCCTTTGAGGTGGTTCTCTCGCTCACCACTCTTCTCACTAGGTTTTTTTGTGGTTTGCACCCTCTCTAAAGCCTTTGCATTATACGCAATTATTTGGCTAGGAGTCATTGGTTGCAAAACACATGTCTTATTAGGCCACTTGAAGGTATACATGTTCGTCTGTCCATCATAGGTAGCTCCTTTATCAAATTTCCAAGGACGTCCAAGCAACATATGGGACACCGTCATTGGAACCACATCACACTCTAATATGTCTTTGTATGGTCCAATAGAAAAAGTGACGGAGACCGTGTGTTTGATCTTGACGAATCCATTGTCACTTAACCATTGCACATGATAGGGGTGCTTGTGTGGGCGAAGGGGAACGTTGAGTTTCTCACATAGTTCCATGCTTGCAAGATTCTGTCAACTCCCTCCGTCAATGATAACTTTGATGGATTTCCCATTGATGTCGGAACGTGTTTGGAATAGGTTGCACCTTTGATATTCATGTTCTTGTTCTTGTGTATTTAGCACTCTTGTGACGACAAGCGATGGACTTGCATCATGCTCACATACGTGGAGATATTGATCGTTGTTGGGCACTTCTTGTTGAGCCATTGCCTCCTTGACTCTTGCTTCAAACTCTTCCTTACTATAGTATTCCTCATCGCCATTGTCATTGACAAGCAATACTTTTGTGTTGCCGCATTGGTATGACTTGTGTCCTTTGCCTCCACACTTGTCGCATTCTACTTGTGACGTAGAGTTGGATTCCAAAGTTTGCTTGCCACTTGGGGGAAGTTTTCCTTGATATAATGCTGACTTGATTGGGGGCTTGAAGCTACTTGGAGTGCTTGCTTTGGGAGTCGGTGTAGGAGCGGGAGTATAGGACTTGTAGGTGAAGTAGGTATTCGGCTTGCTATATTTAAGGTCATCTTGCACTTCACGCTCGACCTTGGTGGCAATATGCACAAGATCCACCATGTTGCGGTAAGCTTGGAACTCCGTGATGCGCTTGATAGGATGGTTCAAGCCCATAAGAAAATGATCCATGGTTTGCTCCTCTCGTTCTTCTATGTTTCTTACTTTCAGTATTGGAAAATGAGATAAATAAGTGAAGATCATACAACAATGCAGACTAGATAAGCAACTGAAAGTGCAATCATCTTTATTTATATCTTATAGCAGAGACAATGGATGCATATTAATAGAAGCAAAGATGACACAAGAAGTATGGTAATCATGAAAAATAACTACAAATCATATGAAAAATAATAGACAAGAAATACGCTTCAAGTTTGCAAGAACACTAATACAAAGGTGATTCTAACATATATCAGATACAGGTTGACTTAACAACAGTAGACTGGTTTACCCGCTTCAGGGGAGAGACACTAGTGGAGAATTTCTTATCAGTGGAGCATATTTTTTGCTACCAATGGCACATATGGGATGAGCCACTGGTGTTACACCATTGGTAATTATTTATCAATGGCGCATATCCAATATGCGCCATTGACAGTGGTCCCACCAGTGGCGCATCCTCAATATGCTCCATTGATGCTTTACCAGTGGAACATATATCCAAATGCGCCACTAATTTTAGATGCGCCACTGCCTGAATAAAAGATGTGCCACTGATGTTTCATACAGGTAACAAAATACAGGCCTCTTGGGTATTTATACAGGTACATATACAGGTATTTATACAGTATATAGAAACAGAGATAATAGTACAAATAGAATTATACATCATCACATCAATTAGAACCCGACATAGTAACAAGTGCCCGAATATTATACAAGTCTTGCATACAACAAGTTGATCACCATCTCATACATTACACATTACAACAAGTTGATCATCATCATTAGCCAAGTCCTAAACTACTAAAGGACCGAGTAGAGTATAACTGCAATGGTGGTGAGAAAGACTGGGAGCAAGATCATCAAGGTCTTCATCTGGTTCGTGTCTCTCTGCTCTCCAAGGAGGTGGTTCCTCCACCTAGCTTCCGCCTGCTCTCTCGTCGGGTACCCTTTGTATATGTTGCCACTGAACTTGTTCACTTGCTTGTGACAATCCTACCACTCGTCGTAGACTCCTGGGACCCTCCCTCTATACACCACGTGGCACGTCGACATCTCTATACATAAGGAATATAAGTACTATATCATGCAACAGAAAGAATTAAAAGGTTCACATGCATCTCCACAAAAAATAAAGGATTCGTGCTAAGGCAAGCTATTAAGTTTCATACATATGGTAATAAGTAAACAAAGTCCAACAATGACGGTTTCGAGCTAAGGAAAGTTAAAATTTATGACACACACACACACACACGAGATACACAAACCGGCTAAGCTAGCTAGCTAGGAACACTACATCATGAAGACTTTGTTTTACACGGCGCCGGGACGGTTTGTAGCCGTCTTTCGTTGTCCATGTCCTACGGTCACCCTGCGCCATGAGCCATGCTTCGATCTCGCGCTTAGTGAATGCTCTTCTGCAGGATAAGGTCCCCCCTCGTGATGACATCTTCTTGCACGACGGTCATAATCTGAGTCTAGATGCATAAGAAGTCGTCCTTAAGTTCATCATCATCCATTCTTGCCTCATCTTCGACCCATGCTCGGAGACTAGATGGCAACGTAATGATGTGTGCATCCCAGGTGATCGCCCGCAGATGATGGAGGGCGTAGTAGGCCTCCTTGACACTGTTAGCCAGCTGCTTGACTCAGGAGAACTGCGTTACGTGTTTGAACACGTGTCTACCATCCCTGAAATTTTCCGCCCCTTTCCTGAATTCGCCTCCATTTTTGGCGTATACCTTGAGAGCATCATCTAGAAGACTCCTTATGTTGGTGTAGTCTTTCTTCTTTATCTCTCTCCCCGAGTCCAAGTACGTGGCTAGAGAATAACTCAGGTGAATGAGGATCATTGTGCAGTATATGTCTCTGCACAAATATAATTGAAACGAAACAATGTTGGAAAAAGAGCAACCAAAAACTAATAAAGGAAAAGTTACGATAACAAGCGAGTGTGTGCACTTACTTGGGAAAGAAAGGCAAAATAAGGTCTTTTGCACTCTTGTTGTCCACCATGAAATTTTGGAGGTAGTTCTTTGCGTTGGCCCGGGTCACTAGATCCAACAACTAGTTATCACGCATGAAGTAGGGGTCCACTATCGATGTGCCAGGGGTCTTCTCTCTGTTGAACTTCATCGCCTGATGGAGCGCGTATAGGCGGACCAAGTTATAGTCTAGTTGTTTTCCGTGGAAAAGCTTGAAGATGTCCTCATGCAATATGAAGAAGATATCTGCGGGGGCATTATCGACGAAGCCCACACCCGTTGGAACCTTGATCATGAAAACCGGGTACGATGGATTTGCTTCTTTAAGAAGGCCCTCCTCTAGAAATAGAATACCTTGTTGCAGGTTATACATCGCTCCACTTGCATGTTTGATCAGCTCCTCACTCAGAATCGGTTGACCAACTATGTGAACTCTGCTCAAGGTTCCCTCAGGAGGGCTATGTTAACGGGTCATGTCGTGGTATTGCCAATGAGTACGCCATGGAGGGGTCCTCACAGTGCGTGTTTAGAGACGTGGGGGAAGGCGGACGGTTGACGGGTACGAGGTAACACAGCTTACCCAGGTTCAGATCCCACGACGGTGGCGGAATCCTACTCCTGCTATAAATCACTATAAGGGCAATACGCCGAGTTACAGAGATAGTTTTGTTGTGCGAGGTTGTATGAATCGATACTAGGTTGTCTGAAGTTGTGCCCTAAAGGCTCCCATAGGCCCGACTTATATAGTCGCCAGGTCCTAGGGTTACAGGGAAAAGTCCTAGCCGGATAGGTTACAGAGTCATACACCGTCTATTACTAGTCTTGTGTATCTTGCACTCCAAGGCTCTGGGTACGCTGGTGACTCCACCGTAGCCTTCCTTTATCCGGCATGGGCCTCCCTTCTAGATCCATCTAACTAGGCCGCCCAGCAGGCCATAGTCCATGCTACCAACTATGGGTCACCCGGGTTATCCGGATAAGTGACATGCTATGAGGATACCCATATAGCATATCCCCAACAGTAGCCCCCAGAGAACTCTGAGATCTTGCACCGTCTTGCCTTTTCAGATGAATGCTCTGTCTAGTTGGATGTCGGCAAATCGTCAAGCAATATCTTGTAGTCCTCCCAAAGAACCCTGCAAAACTTTCTCCGTCTTCAACTTGTAAGCCGGAGAAATGCTGAATCTTCCAACGTACACTTCCGTAGTCGGATTAGATCCGTCTATGTCGGAATCTTCGATGTGACGGCTCATCTACCCATGTCAACTAGGATGGCGTAGGCTTAGGTCAGCGACGCCTCGTTACTCACACATGCAGAGAACGCAATCATGTCCGATTTTCCCGCGCGAGCGATACGAACCGTTGGCGGCGACGGTTGGAGACGTGGCGAAATTTCCGCGCATGTTCGCGAACACGTTGTCTACGCGGCAACCGTTCGATCAAGCTGCACGAATCTTGATGCCGAGGATTATAAATAGTAACTGTGGGGAAATTTCCACTTTTTACCTCATTCTCCTCGCATCATCTTCTTCCTCCAGTCGCGTGTCTCCTCGAGCTCTCCGCGATAACTCTCGAAAAAATCCTAGCTTCCTATCTGCACCAGTCGCATCCAACTCCATGGCCAGCAGCGGCACTACTCCCTCCACGGCGGCGCCGAGCGAAGCCGCGGCGAAGCCGGCGAGCTCCATCGTCATGCCTCCAGAGGGCCTAGTCATTCCCGCATCGGCGGTTATCGAGACCACCGGCGGCGACCTTAATCTGGCGGCGCTGGGGTCGTTGGAGGAGGAACCAGACTCTCACAAGGGCGACTGGCGCGGCTCGGATATCACCGACCGTGACATCCAAGAGATGATCGCCGAGGGCTACCTCCCCGCGATGGAGGGGCTTACTTGGCGGGCGGCGCCGTCCGGCGAGGTGACACCTTCTCCCCAAGCCGGAGAAAAGGTGTACCTAAAAGCTCAACTTGTACGCGGCATCTCCATGCCCATCTCCAACTTCTTCCTCTCTGTCTTGAACCATTATAGGGTCCAGCCCCAGAACCTTTCCCCCAATAGTATCTTAGTGCTTAGCAACTACGCGGCACATTGCGAGGGATACCTAGGGATAAGGCCTAGGTTAGACCTTTTTGTGTACTTCTTCACCATCAAACGTGAAGACGGACATAGCAAGGAAGAGCTTAGGAATTGTGGCACCATAATCTTCAAGATTCGACCTGGCCGGCGGTTCACCGACATCGTCGGCCACGAGTCCTGCAAGAATTGGAAACGGACGTACTTTTACGGCCCAGACATCCCTCTGGCTGGCCGACAAGTTACGTACCCGGACTTCGTTGACGGAGCCGCCGCTGAAGCCTCGTCATGGAGATGCCAAGCCTCCCTTCCTTCCGACCTCGACGCTTCTCGGGCCATAAGGCGGATCGAGTGGTTCATAGAGACGGGTCTGACCGGTTTGGACCTAGCCGTGTGCTGGTTCATCAAGCGAATCCAACCTCTGCAGCACCGCACGAAGCTCATGCACGAGTATACCAGCGATAGAAGGGATAGCCTCCGCATCTCCGTGGACAACTTCTCGAGCGACTCCGTCAAGATCCGCCTTAAGGACATCGTCAAGGTGAAGGATAAGAAGCGTGGCTTCACCATCACCTACGACATGTTTGTAGACGGCAAGTGCCCAAAGGTAGGTATTTATTTTCCGTGTACGACATATACTCCAGTACTTCCGTCTTGCAAATACCATCTTATCTAACACGGTGATTTCTCACTTAACAGCTTAGCGATCTAGAGGAAGGCAACCTGGCTGCCCAAATCTATGATCCAAAGATGAAGGAAGTCACGGTCGTGTCCGACGACAATGCTCCGTTGGCGCGGAAGCGGAAGAGCTCCACCTCTGACGCTGCCGACGGAGGCAAGAAGAAGAAGACGGAGGGTGGAGCCTCCAAGAAGACTACCGCCGCCCTGGAGGCGGAAAAGAGAAAAGTTACTGGGATTACCTTTGTCAAAGCACCCCCACTTGTGTAAGCTTCTCATTTTCCGACATTGTCTATTTATCTGTCTTGCTGCTATACTTATGCATTTCGCACGTTTCAGGAAGAAAGCCACGACCAGCCTCAAGAAGACCTCCAAAACGTTGGGGGCTTCTCGAAATATCAAGGACATGTTGCATCGCGACGCCTCCCACGCCATCGCCCCTGCCACTCCTGCCGTCAAGCCCTCGTTTGCCCAACAAGCTCACAAGCTAAGGAGGCATCCGGCCCTTCCGCCATGGAAGTGGATTCTGGCGCCTCTACCGAACTCGCTGTTGTCGGCGAGCAGGCAACGCAGGAGAGCACCGCTCAACAAATGGCTGAAGCTCTGGCTAAGGATGCCATCGGTGGCGGCAAGGTGGTGGTGGAAGCTGGTACTTCTGCCGTTGGCGGCGCCCCCGCACCCAAGAAAACCATAGTCTATCCAAAGATAGTATATCCGGTACTTACACGGGTAGCACTGCTTTGGGTCCTGGCGCGGCGCCGACATCTCCGACATGCGGTCTAGAGGAGATCCGACGGCAAGCAAAAATCTTGCAAGGAAATAGTGAATCCTTTGCCAAGCTGCTGGCCGAGAGTGCTACGAACCTCAAGATCGTCGCACTTGTAAGTTTTCTTTGCCTTTTGCATTTCATATGAGTATCCCACTGTAGCCCCCGAGGATGTAGACGGAAAACCATAGGTTTTGCATCTATATGCTCTAAGAGTGACTAAGTTAGGAAACCTCTCACTGTAGCCCCCAAGCATTTAGGTGGAATGAACTATCCCGACTAGATGCTTTAAGAGTAGCATACGCAGTGTTTATAAATTTCAATACTGTAGCCCCCAAGCCTCTAGTTGTAACTGAATTAGTTCCGACTAGATGCTTTAAAGAAAAGCTAAGCATATATCCGAGTTAAAAACTTTATACTGTAGCCCCCAAGCTTCTAATCGAGAACTGAATTAGTTCCGACTAGATGCTTAAAGAAAAGCTAAGCATGTTGCTAAGTTAGAAACTCTCGCTGTAGCCTCCGAGCGTCTAGGTGGAAAATTTCCGACTAGATGCTCCAAGCAGACTAAACAACGGTTAACTTTGTCCTTTTTTCCACAGAATGAGAATGCTCGGAGGGGCATGGCAAATGACAAGTACCAGAAGATGCGCGCTGATCTTGAAACCGAAAAGGGTAAAACTGCCTTCTTGAAGGAACAGATCACCAAGAGCAAGCGTATGTTTTCTAATGCGCATTCCGACTTGGTTTTGTGCCTATATTCTCCGACTACTCATTGTGTACTTTTATTTCTCCGACATGCAGAAACCATCGCCAAGGCCAAGAATATTGTCGAGCAATCCAAGCACATTCAAGAGCTGGATAGTGAAAACAAGATTCTTAAGCAGGAGAGGAAGGAGATGCTGAAAATGCATGAGGAGTCGATGAAGGCCTTGCAGGACTCTGCCACCGAGGAAAACAACCGCTTGAAGGAGGAGATCACGATCTTAAAAGATCAGAAGTGAGCTGCCGATGAGCAGAATCACCGCCATAGCGAGGCGTACAAGCTCCTCCAACAAGAGAAACAATCCTTAGCGGACACCCTCTGGCAAGTTGAGGCCAGCATCTTCAGTAAGTTTTCTCGGTCTTGGATTTCTACAGTCTGGATACTTTGATTTATTGAACTCATGCAATCCTTGTCGGAATTTTCAGCTCCAATGGGTTTAACCCGATCACCTCATCCGGCCAAGGAATTCATGGTTCTTGCCGGCAACTTCATTAACACCGCCATCACCCAAGCCAAGGAGATTGCCAAGCCCCTCCAGATACACATCAAGGCATCGGACTCCGTGGCAAAGTACTTGGAGATTCTACGCCGAGCCCCCGAGCGTATCACAAGCTGGAAAGCTTCGTGTGCACGGGCTGGCGCGAGGATGGCGCTGTCAATGGTGAAGGCACACTACGAAGGTGCCAACATCGACATAGTGACCTCTGGCATCCCCGACGTCGACGATGATGGTAAAGAGATTAATCACGAAGCCATCTTGTCATCACTTGCGGGCTATGAACCAGAGTTGCCAAGTTGGTGGACATCGACGTCTTCGTGCCCATGAACACCATCGACAACGGCAACCAAGATTCTTCTGAGTCCCACCACAGTGCCGACTTCGAGGGTGGCTCTCCAGCTGGTGACGATGTTGCCTCCAAGTCACCTGCGCCAAAGGAGTGAAAAACAACTTTGTAATATTTGTTTCACCTTTGGTGTATATGCGGAAAAAACTTGTTGATGTAACTTAAGGCGGAAAACAATGGTTGTTTATTTCCTGCTTCTTAAGAACTAGCTTCCAGCATGTATATATTTTTTAAGCAAGTGCTGGCTTATCTATTACTTTGGTTCTTATGCTTGACTTTTCGTGAGTCAGAAGACTTGTTGTCAGAACCATGCACTTAGGTGATGATGCCCAATGGCACTGTCAATAACCTGAGCACAAAATCGCCGACAATAAGTGCCGAAAGTCACTACTCCAGAATCCACATAAAAACGACAAAGAACGTGTAGACTAGAAAACTTAAGTTAACGCCCGTACGCGGAATTTTCACAAGTGCAAATGCAAAGCTTGTGCATAAGGGTTTTACATGATCCAAAAATGAACACTAAAGGAGGTAAAATACTCAGAAATATGAGTGAACCAGAGAGCTTTATTTCATTGATCATATAAGAGGTACACAATTAGATAAAAAATGCTAAGTGTAAAAAGGACGTAGCTGTGCTATGTTCCATGGCCGATCAAGCTCCGGGTAGTCATCATCCGGGTCACGTCGCTTACGCTTATGATCCTCGTTGGGTATATCCTTCAGTTCATGATTATCAACAAGGTAGTAAGACCCATTGAGTAGCGTCTTGATTATGATGAACGGTCCTTCCCATGGCAGGGATAATTTGTGTGACTTCTTCTGCTTAAGTCGGAGCACCAAATCCCCCTCTTTAAACGAGCGATGCCGAACGCGGCGACTATGGTAGCTGCGTAGCTTCTGCTGGTAGATGGCGGATCTTTGGCATGCCAAAACACACTCCTCCTCGAGAAGGTCCACATCTAGGTGTCTGGATTCTTCAGTGTCATCTTCGTCGTAGGCGGCAACTCTTGGTGCATCGTGAAGGATGTCAGAAGGCAGGATTGCTTCTGCTCCATATACCATGAAATAAGGGGTGTAGCCGGTGGATCTGTTGGGTGTAGTTCGTAAAATCCACAGCACAGAAGGCAATTCTTCTGCCCAGGCTCCAGCTGTTGTATGTAGTGGTGCCTCAAGACGTGGCTTGATTCCCTGTAGAATTAATCCATTGGCTTGCTCAACCTGACCATTGGATTATGGGTGTGCCACAGATGCGAGGTCAAGTCGGATGCCTTTCTCCCAACAATAAGCCTCCACTTCTCCGAGTGACAAATTTCTGTCGTTGTCGGTGATAATGTTGTGTGGGAGACCAAATCTCACCACTAGATCCCGGACAAACCTGAGGGCAGTTGCCCTATCAAGCTTTCTAATGGGTTTAGCTTCTATCCATTTAGTGAATTTGTCAACTGCTACAAGCAGATGCGTAAACCCACAAGGTGCCGTTTGTAACGGTCCCACCATGTCCAGCCCCCAGACTGCAAACGGCCAAGTTATTGGTATTGTTCGCAGTTCTTCAGCAGGAACATGTGGTTGTCGGGCATAATACTGGCATCCCATGCATGTCTCAACCAGCTTGTTGGCGTCCGCCTTCGCGGTCAGCCAGTAGAATCCTTGCCGGAAGGCTTTCGCGACCAACGATCAAGGAGCGGCGTGATGCCCGCAATCTCCGAGATGGATTTCGCGCAGGATTTCCATACCTTCTAGCTGGGAAACACACTTTAGGTATACACCAGTAGTGCTCCTTTTGTAGAGTTGCCCATTAATTATGGTATAACCCTTTGCTCGTCGTACTATTTGCCGTCTTTCGACTTCGTCGTCGGGCAAAGTTCCGTGTTCGAGATATTCCATGAACGGTTTTGTCCAAGCCAGAGGGACCTTAGTCACTATTTTGACAAAAGACTCATCTCCATCCGGGTTGTCGATGTCGGCTCCCTTCATAGATGGTGTGCGTAGATGCTCTAGGAAAACTCCTGGCGGGATTTGCTTGCGCTCTGATCCAAGTTTAGACAGTAGATCAACCGCCTCGTTTTGCTCCCTAGGTACATACATGACTTCGTAGCCCAAGAAGCTCTTGTCTATCTCGTCCACTTCGTCCTGATATGCCGCCATCATAGGGTTCCGCGCATTCCAGGTGCCAGCCACCTGCTGGGCAACCAAGTCAGAATCTCCACAGCAAACTATGCGCTTGATGCCAATATCCTTGGCTATACGTAGTCCGTGAATGAGTGCTTCATACTCTGCCATGTTGTTTGTAGCCTCGAAGTGGATCTACAGAACGTAGTGTAGCTTGTCTCCTGTTGGTGACTGTAGCAATACACCAGCCCCCGAGCCGTTGAGCAGCTTTGATCCGTCAAAGTGCATCACCCAATACTCTGTTTCCAGCAACGGAGTAGTATCTGGCATCTCCGTCCAATCTGCAACAAAATCCGCGAAGGTTGTGACTTAATAGCGTCGCGTCTCTTGTAGGTGATCTCGAAGGAGGCAAGCTCAATGCCCCACTTCGCGACCCTTCATGTAGCGTCGCTGTTATTGATAATGTCGGACAGTGGAGTCCTGATCACCACTGTGATTGGGTGCTCCTGAAAGTAATGCCTCAACTTCCGAGAAGCAAGGAATACTCCATAAGCTATCTTCTCGTAGTGCGGGTAACGCTGCTTGGACTCCGTCAAGATCTCGCTCACATAGTAAACTGGTCGTTGAACTCCGTGCTCATAGCCTGGTTCCTTCCGCTCTACCACGACGACGATGCTGATTACCCGGTTGGTTGCCGCAATGTAGATTAACAGGGGCTCTCCAGGTTCCTTGAGCTGCTTCAATGCTGCATCTGCTTCGTACGTCCGCGTGAATTTGTCCGCCTTCTTTAGCAACTTGTACAGAGGCAGGGCCTTTTCTCCAAGTCGGCTGACGAACCGACTAACTGCTGCAACACAACCTGTTAGTCGTTGAATGTCCTTTAGGCATGTCGGACGGTTTATGTTTAAGATGGCCTTGATTTTCTCCGGGTTGACCTCGATTCCACGTTGGGAAACGATGAAGCCCAACAATTTGCCAGCTGGAACCCCGAAGACGCACTTCTTAGGGTTAAGCATCATGTTGTATTTCCGGAGATTATCAAAGGTTTCTTTTAAGTCGGAGATTAAAAGAAAGCGTTATCATCGGGGTAGTAGGGCAGATCGGCTCGTATACGGAGCCACCTGTCCAGGTAATCGCAGGGGGTTTCGCCTTCTCTCTAAACGCAGTGCGCCAGATCAAAGATGGTACCCACGCCGACGAACTTGGATCTCTGCTGTCCAGACGCACGGGGGAAGCCGGCGGATTTGCAGTGATCTTCCACCTTTATATCATGCACAGGGGCGGTTTGGGTGGGCCTTGGATTTTTTCGATCTTTGCCGGCAAACTCTAAGGAGAGATCCGACATCGATCCTTCCGCAAACGTATCTTGCCCGTAGGCGGTCCGTGCGGGCCTTGATGCTCCTCCGACTCCCAGGGAACTAGTGCCTGAGTCGGTTTCACCGATGAAGAGGTGGATGTCTCCGATAGGAACGATTGAACACCGCGTAGGGTTCGTCTTCGCCGGGATCCAGAACTCGTCAGGAGGGACGATCGGAACGTTGACAGAGAAGAGAACACGACCGATGGCTACGGTTTCACAGATTCCCGCAAAGATCTTGGTCCTCGCCCGCTGAAGAGCCTGAAGCGCCTCTTGCCCCACGGTGGGCGCCAACTGTCGTGGTATTGCCGATGAGTACGCCATGGAGGGGTCCTCACAGTGCGTGTTTAGAGACGTGGGGGAAGGCAGATGGTTGACGGGTACGAGGTAACACAGCTTACCCAGGTTCAGATCCCACGACGGCGGCGGAATCCTACTCTTGATATAAATCACTATAAGGGCAATACGCCGAGTTACAGAGATAGGTTCGCTGTGCGAGGTTGTATGAATCGATACTAGGTTGTCTGAAGTTGTGCCCTAAAGGCTCCCATAGGCCCGACTTATATAGTCGCCAGGTCCTAGGGTTACAGGGAAAAGTCCTAGCCGGACAGGTTACAGAGTCCTACACCGTCTATTACTAGTCTTGTGTATCTTGCACTCCAAGGCTCCGGGTACGCTAGTGACTCCACTGTATCCTTCCTTTATTCGGCATGGGCCTCTCTTCTGGATCCATCTAACTGGGCCGCCCAGCAGGCCATAGGCCATGCTACCAACTATGGGCCACCCGGGTTATCCGGATCAGTGACATGCTATGAGGATACCCATATAGCATATCCCCAACAGGTCATCCTGAGCCCGGGGCCTCTTCGGACGCGGCTGGCTTGCAGACTGCTTATTCTTCTTGGTTCTCTTGCGGGGCTTCTTTGTCTCGACATTAGCAGCCAACTGCTCATCTACCGCCTTATGGAGTGTGGTGGGGCTGAAAATGATTTCCTGGATGTCTTTATAAGGATCAGCGGCACCAGCATCCGGAGGCGTCTCCTCTAGGGTACCATGGAAGTCTAGACGCGTGCATGTTTTGGTACGAGCATTTGGGTCGTCGGGAACGAGGTAGGGTTCTTCCATGTTTGGCATGAACAAAGAGTCAGTGGCGCCAATGTTGAGCCACTTATCTGGGTTATCATTATCATCATCGTTAATGTTATCCCCAGGTGCAGCCTCGGGCGGTGGCGGTGGCGGTGGTGGCGCAGCGGTGGCCTTGCCATGTGGAGGCGGCGGTGCAGCGGCAGCAAACAATTGCTGGTGACGAGAGGTGGTTGCGGCGACTGGTTGTTGTGGCTGCCGGGGCAGGGGCATACGTGGCTGCTGAGTTACTTGTTGTTCCTTCACAAGACGGACATGGGTCTTCGGCCATGTCAAGACCCAGCCACAGCAATTTTGAAGGTTCTTATGATCATCGGTGCCTCGAGGTTGGCTGGGGGGTCCATGTCTTTGCACCCCGGCAACACCCGAGCCAGCCGGACCTTAAACACGTCATCCTCCATCGACTTGTGGTGCATCGTGTGGCTATTTGGTTGAATAATTGTGCCCTTGCCAACATCCTTCAACTCATCGTCCACGTAATGTAAGAGTGTGCAAGGAGTGTCCTGTGGAAGAACAAGAAATGTGAGATGGCGCTAGCTAGTCACTAAAGGCAAAGGAGATGAAATGTGATCAACATGCATGTGTTTGACGACGTCATTACCTTGGATATGGCGTTGAGCTTGGCTAATGTCGAGATACCAATATCATCGTCCCGCTGAGATACCTTACGAAGCACCGTCGATTGCGCCTTAGTTTTGGCGGGAGGGGGCATCGGTGCGACCTGCATCTTGGTGTTGGCATCGGCGGGAGGTGTCACCAGCCTGTTGGTGTTGGAGGCGGGAGGGGGCACCAGAGCGACTGAGAGCGTCTCGACGTTGGTGGTCTCGGGCGTCACCACGTCCGGTGACACGTGCTGGATCGAGTTGCTGCCGGAGAGGCTGGGCACCACAAGCGGCCCCCGTCGACCTGCCGCGTTCCAAGCAGTGAGCCCCTCCCACAGCTCAATGGAAAAGATCCCATGGATCTTCTCTTGCACTTTCTCATCGATCAGCCTCGGCATGTTTTGCATCTGCTCCCGGAGCACTTCAACCTCGTGTTTTTCACTTGCCGCCGTTGTGGCATTCCTCTCTTTCTTCGCCTTTGGGTCCTCTTTCCTAAAGTCGCCAACCTTGTCGTATGTACCATAGCCGGGCACGCGGCCAAATGAAGTCGGCGGCTCGGACTTGGCCCTCCCCTTAAACACGTTTGTCGCCCTGTTGAAGGGCGTGTCCCACCGCGGGTCTGCCGTCGACCACTGGGACGAGCTCGCACTTGACACACAAGACTTTTCTTCGGATCTCTGCAAAGAAGTCCCATTTAGAAATTTGGCTTCATTACTTAATTAGAAATGCAGATCAACTCCAGAATAAATTCCTTACCTGCCTTTTCTGGAACTTCCTCACATCGTCGTCGTGGGTAACAAAATCCTTGAGTTTGGGGTGGAGATACTAGTGGGCACGGACAAAATGCATCACCTGCTCGTCCGTGAATTTGTGCCACAAGTTATCTTTCTCTAGACGGGCATACTCGGCGTCCTTCTTTGCCCAAACAGCCTTTTTTCCTTGGTAACCGCCGCTTCCGCAATGTTGGTTACCTATGTTCATCTCCTGCATACTCCTCCCCACTCGTTCCATTCCTGACATTCCGGAGAAGTGCATGCCGCCTTGAACTTGATGAGCTCATCTTCGTCGAGCATCAGCTCGGCCATTCTTTATCTCCTCCCAACTTGTACCCTCATTAATCCTCCTCTTCACTCTGCTTTTCCAACTGCTCAAGGTGGTGATCATCCTCCTGAGGGATAACTTGTTTACCTTGTTCCCTTTGAGATTTGGTTATCGTACTCATCTGGGAACTTGTACTGTCTATGAAGCTTCCCAATGAAGAGCTCTTGCAACCGCGTATTATTCTTTCTTATGTTCTTCTGGTTGATGCTCATTCTCTCCCGCACGATGCACCCGGTACCCAGCAGCAAGCTTCGCGGGCTCCACTGGTTGGCCACTCGCTTTCACAAGGCTGAACTCTTCGCGGTTGATGCCGAGTTATGGAAGTGTACGGTCCTGCCTTTCCGCCTTCTTCTTCTTCCTAGTAGGTGAGGAGGCGCCATCGCCGTCCATGTGGTCACCGCCATGACTGGCTTCGGCCTCCTCGTCGCCATTACTGCTTCCGTCGTTGTTGCCATCTTCGGACTCCTCCTCATATTCAGACTCCTCGTCATCTTCATGGTCCACGGCTTCGGCCTCCTCGTCAACTTCATCGGCAGCAGCTTCGGCCTCCTCGTCGGACCCACTTAAGTCATCGTCAAACCGGCCAAACTTGAGGTTGGCTCTTTTTGCTTGTTCTTCGGCGCTCATGGGCTGATAAGGGCCAGCCCCGACGTCTTTGTCTCCACTCGACATGTTTGCACTTCATAGAAAAATTCAACAATTTAATTAGTACAAGCTAGAGTCGACCGAAAAAATCGGCATGACCTTTGTTGTTTTTTTACCTAGGAGTGCCCATTTCTCAACCAAAACAGAAGTGAATCAACACTTCGAGGGAAAAGGTAAACTGAGATGAATTCCCTGGAACAGTTTTCATACAAAATTGATGACAACCTTCCAATCACACATATACAAAGAGCAAAAAATAGTGTGTTGTCACAACCACACAACAAGTTCAGTAGTACAAAAGCAAGGCAATCAGCTAGCTGCACCATGTTTTGTTCATAGAAGCCAAACCACTTCAGCAGCCTTAGGACAGTAGCTAGAACACACAAGAAAACCAATTGCTCTTCTCATATTCTATAAGAACAAGTTACATAAGAGATAGGCTGAAGAATACCTAAGGTAGAGAAAAAATCTTCAGCACCTCTCAAGCATCCAAACCATCTAGCAAAGCATCTATCTGATCTAGAACCATACCACATAGATTTGTGTAACCATATGATCACTACAAACACAAGAGCACACCATCAGGATTAAATCACAGCAAGTATGACACAAATAGATCATCTATTTGTTTACACTTAGTCAAGTTACTCATATAGCACACCTAGCAAGTATTTGTTTACACTTATACTAACAAATGGTTATACTTATACTAACAAAATAAGCCCAGGTGCAAATTACTGTTTTAGTGTATAGATACGTTAACATAATGTTGTATCCTGAACATTAACAGAATGTTGTATCCTGAACATTTGGAAGAGTTATAATTTGGCACGATATTGCGTATGACCAGCAGAGCTAAAATTCAGAAACCATAAACCCCTACCGAGAATAATGGCAGAGTATTAGAATGGATTAACTCAATGTAGGCCAACCATTCAAAACCAACAGTCCCAACAAAACTCTACCATTTCACATCTAAAACTTATGATTATGCACTAAGCACCACACGCACAAAAAAGGTAAATCCATGTCTATAAGACGCTCCTATGCAGCTATCCACGATGGAGCTTAAATTGGTCACATCATGATTATCTCCTGAACATGACCAGCATTCATTGGACACACCAATGGAACTGACATAACCACATTGGAGCAGATTAGCTACTAATCCACACCAGGTGCATCCTAAATTAGCTCTTCGCAATAAAAATTGTGTCCATATAACTTCAAATTCAAGCAAAGAAAATCTACACTAATTAGTATCTCTGCATAACCTCGAATAATTCTGCCAAACTCGAGCAACGATTGACGCAATTAAGAAATTCTGATCACCTCAAGCTGAACTATCTGAATAACACATCCCCATATGCTTGCACGGTTTACTAAAAATACTAGCATTTGGAAGTAGGGATGACAAGTGGTGGAGAGGCACCTGGTGCTCGATGGGGACGGGGCGGCGCCTGGTGCTCGACGGGGAGGGGCGACACCTGGTGCTCGACAGGGATGGGGCGGAGCCTGGTTGATCCACGTGGACGGGGCGGCACCTGGTCCTCCTCCTCCTGGTAGTGCCATGGGGACGGGGCGGCGCTCCTGGTGCTCCTCCTCCTCCTTGTTGCTCCACAGGGATGGGGCGACGCTCCTGGTGGTGGGGAGGGGAGGGGAAGGGAGGGGGAGGGGTTGGGGAGGCTCGCAGGCGGCAAGGGCGGCAGGGCGACTCCTCCGGTGGTGGACGGCAATAGGGGTCTCGATCGCGCGCGCTAGCTAGGGTTTCTGTGTTCCCTGAGAGTGAGAAGAAAGGGAGAGACCGAGACCGATCGGTTTTTTTGGCCAATTGTCAAATATCTGTGGCGCATATTGGCTGATATGCTCCATTGGTATTTGGAGCTTAGCCAAATACCACAGTGCCCTAATGTGTGACAACTGCAAAAGTCTACCGCAGTGGTCGACGATGTGTTGCATCTGCTGTTGCTGGAGCAGTCAGGTTCGATTCCTGGCTTTCTCACAATTTTTTTGATTTTTATAAACCATTTGTCTAGCTATCTAGTATATTTTGTAACAAATAGTAATCAAGTTCAGCATTCACAAATCTATTTAAAACAAGGAAATCCATTTGCAAGTACATAGACAATTATTAATTTATTTAAAAAAACACACGCGAATATCATCATGTCACATGAACTTCAATATCCATACACACGAATATTCGAGCAAAAAATGTCATGTCATGTGTGCATGATCACGATTCCGAGATAGCTACAGCTAGCGTCTCTTTGCAATCTTCTTGCCCTTGTTCCTCGCAGTTGAATACTTTAGCCCGGGAAGGTTAAGGTTTCTTCTCGTGAACGGACAACCTTTAGTAGGTAGGGTGGTCTTCCTTTTTCCTGCAGCAGTTGGCTTGTTGAATTCCTCTTCGATCTCCGGATCACCATTCTTTTCTAAGTCTTGATCGTTGGCGGGTCTGTCCATTCCGATGATTCTCGTCTTGCCCCTCCTCACGACAACACGGCTTATCTTTGATCGGTCGGTGATAAAGAAGCATTGGTCAACTTGGCTCGCAAGTACCCATGGCTCGTTTTTTGTGGAGGCGTTCTTCGTGGAGGCATCGGGTATAACCATGGTGGTGAAATACCGGCCCTCTTTTTGGACCCTCTTGGCCCATCTGGCACGGAACACCAGCACCTTCTCTCTGGCATATTCAAGCTCCCAGATCTCCTCGATCCTTTTTTAAGAATCGTTCATTGATAGTAGCTTTGTCATCAGGATAGGATAACATTGTTGCTCCTCAATTCTGATATTTGCTACTCCTGTCCCTTTTCTTGGTGTAGAATCTGAACCCGTTGATGTCGTAGGCCTGATATGTCCTCATGTTGTGCCCGGGGCCATTTGACAAGCCGAAAATGAGTTTTTCATCCTCCGTAGAAGGCGTCTGCGTGTTCGCGGGGGGGGGGGGGGGGGGGCTGTCATGAAGCTGGATTTGTGATCTCTTGTTATGTCTCCCTTCTACCTCGACCGGCCAAGGTCAATGAACTTCTGCTCGATTAAGCTTTTGTGCTCTTCCACCCAAGGGTCGACCAACTTGATGTGTTATAGCGCCACTCGGTGTGCCCTGTCAAAGTCAGCGCGTCGACCCTTTGCTCCAACATGCATGGTGCGAAAGCCCTCGTGGTGGCCATATCCAGCGAGCCTGTCGAGGTGCGTCCTTTTGGGCAGACCAATAGGTTCGTCGTCCTCGTTGTCCAGGTCTGTGCGTAGATAATTCTGGTAGAAAGAGACGCACTCATAGGTCAGAAAGACCTTGGGAATGCTTGCATCTAGACAAGACCTGTTGCGTACGAATCCTTTGATAACACAGTTCAGCCTTTTGAACAGCATCATGTTGTGCAGGAATGTCGGCTTGAGACAAATGGTGTCATCCATGACATGGACGAGAAGATGCACCATGATGTTAAAGAATGCAGGCAGGAAGTAAATCTCAATCTCACATAGTATCACGATGATCTCATCTTGTAGAGTGTCGAGCTGCTTCAAGCCGGTCGACTTCCTCGAGATGACATCAAAGAAGTTGCAGAGGCCAAACAGCGTCTCACAGATGTGCTCGTCCATTATCCCTCAGATCGCAAGGGAAAGTATCTGCATCATCAGCATGTGACAGTCGTGAGACTTCATCCCGCTGAACCTCTTCGTTGATTTTTCCACATATCTTCCTATGTTCCCCGAGTAACCATAATAAACTTTGACTCCTAGGAGGCAGTTGAACTGCTTGAGCTCCTGCGCACTTAGAGTGAAGTAGGCAGCGGGAAACACCGCAACTCCCCTCTTAACCCTTTTGTGGCAACCTTGAGTATCTTTAGTTGTCTCATCATCATCGGGTGGTGTCTTATGAAGTTCTTTCTTGATGCCAAGTTCCATCAGGTCGTTCCTTGCTTTTGGCCCGTCTTTGGTCCTATCCAGCATGTTGAGGATAGTGGCAAGCAGACTCTCGCACACGTTCTTCGTGATGTGCATGAAATCAAGGCTATGGGGCGTGTGGAGGTATTTCCAGTATGGCAGGTCCCAGAAAATAGGCTTAGCTTTCCACACACCATGCAGCATATTCGTCCACAGATGCTTCTTTCCCGACAAAGATCACTCTTCCCAGTTGTCCAACATATCTTGGATTACTTCGCCTCTCCTTGGACATGGGGCTTTTTCGAGCTCTACTTTGCCATCGAATAGATCTTCGCGCTTTCTCCATGTGTGATCCTTTGGAAGCCACATTTGAGTCCATTGGAACACGGTCTTCGATGACCCGGGATCTATTGGTAGCTGAAGATGCGAGGTCTTATCCATGCACTTGACACATGCTTTGTGTTCGTGGTTCACCTAGGAAAATATGTATGCGTAACCTGGATAGTCCTGCACCATCATGAGCAATGAGGCTGTCATAGGGAAATAATCTACTATGTATGCGTCCCACATATAGGCTGGCATCTCCCACAGCGTGGCTAGCTCTTGTTTCAGCAGCCCGAGATACAGATGCATGTCGATACCTGGTTGTTTCAGCCCCTGAATCAGAATACACATGTGTACATACCTATGCTTGGTGCATAGCTAGGGAGGGAGGTTGTATAGCCATACAAACACGGACCAGGTGCTATGTATGCTACTCTGGTTGCTAAACAGATTGAGTCCATCGGTGCTCATACCAAGCCTGGCGTTCCTTGGATCACCCCCGGAAGTCTAGAAGGTCGATGTCCAGTGCGTTCCACTGGCTAGCGTCCGAAGGGTGTGTGAGAATCTTGCCCTTATGTGAATCATCTTCGGCCGGCTTCTTCCTTTCCGTGTTCCATTGCATGAGCTTTGCTTCCTTAGTGGCCACGAAATACCGCTGTAGACATGGAGTGACATGGAGTGCCATACATGTGGTGGAAAGGGTCACTTCAAGAGGGATTGCCCCAATATAAAGGTTATGGTTGTCAATGAGGATAATGAGTATGAGACATGATATGATGCTTATCCGGATGCGTCGGATGATGATGGTTACTCTAGTGATGGTCTTGATGCGTTTCCGGTACGTGCTCCTACAATTGTTGTATCTCAGCGTGCTCTCAATGTTACTCCTCAGTCTAGTGCTGCAAGCCAGCGTTGTAATTTGTTCCAAACAAAGGAACTTTTGGATCCAAACAAAGCTTGCAAGGTCATTATTGATGGTCGAAGTTGCCGTAATTTAGCAAGCAAAGAGTTATGTGCCAAGATGAAGCTGAAGTATCTAGCACACCCATGCCCATATTATATTCAGTGGTTGAGTGACAATGGCGAGATGAAAGTGAGCCACATGGTGCGTGTTGATTTTGAGATAGGACCATACAAAGACTCCATTTACTTTGATGTGGTTCCTATGACTGTGTGTCATCTATTGTTGGGTCGGCCTTAGCTCTATGATCATTCGGTGCAACATAATGGCCGAGCCAATACATATCACTTGGAGTTCAAGGGCAAAAAAATCAATCTACTATCTATGTCACCACATGATATTGTTAATGAGTCTCGTCAGAAAACTGAAGTCAATCTCGAAGATACACCTTCATTAGATAGGCGAGAGAATGTAACAGTTGTGAGTGATATAACGAAAAGTTAGAGAGTGCCCAATTTACTCATATTGGCCACCAAAGAAGACATGATAGAATTTAGTGAGGATCCTACTGCCATGCCTCTTGTTCTCATGTACAAGGGCGAGGTTTTGGTTTCTCACGACATGACCCATGTTTCTCTTTGTGTTTCTAATGTGTTACAGGAATTCAATGCCTTATTTCTAGAGGAGGTACATGTTGGTTCGCCACCATTGTGAGGTATTGAGCATCGAATTGATTTGATTCCTGGAGCGTCATTGCCCATACCGCACAAACCTCGAAGAGACGAAAGAAATTTAGAAACAAGTACAAGCGCTTCTTGACAAAGGGTATATTCATATAATCTTAAGCCCTTGTGTTGTTCCTGTTATTTTAGTTCCTAAGAAAGATGGTACATGGCGCATGTGTGTAAATTGTAGAGCTATAAATAACATCACTATTCGATATTGTCATCCTATTCCTTGTTTAGAAGATATGTTAGATGAATTGAGTGGTGTTGTTGTTTTCTCTAAAATTGATCTGCGTCGTGGATATCATCAAATTAGGATGAAAGAAGGGGATGAATGGAAAACTGCCTTTAAGACTAAGTTTGGTTTATATGAGTCGTTAGTAATGCCTTTTGGGTTAACTAATGCACCTAGTACTTCCATGAGATTAATGAACCATGTATTAAGGAATTTTATTGGAAAATTTGTGGTTGTGTATTTTCATGACATATTAATCTACAGCCACAATGAACATGAACATAGTAATCATATTAGACAAGTCTTGCAAGTGTTACGCGATGCTAAATTATATGGTAGTCTTGGAAAGTGTACATTTTGCAAAGATAAGGTCATATTTCTGGGTTATGTTGTCTCTAAACATGGAGTTGAGGTAGATTCATCTAAAATTGAAGCTATTCAAAAGTGGCCTAATCCCATGAATGTGAGTCAAGTACGGAGTTTTCACGGTCTAGCTGGTTTCTATCGGGGTATTGTGAAAGAATTTAGTACTATTGTTGCACCTTTAAATGAATTAACTAAGAAAGGTGTACCTTTTGAGTGGGGCATAACCTAAGATTATGCATTTGATGAACTAAAACGATTATTAACTTTTGCACTGTTGCTTGCACTACCAGATTTTTTGAAGCAATTTGAGATTGAATGTGCTGCTAGTGGCATAGGAATTGGTGGTGTATTGATGCAAGAGGATCGTCCAATTACATATTTTTTTGAAAAATTATCTAGTGCAAAGTTAAACTATCTTGTCTATGATAAAGAATTGTATATGCTTGTTAGAGTTCTTGCGGTTTGGCAACATTATTTGTGGCCAAAGGAATTTATCATACATTATGATCATGAGGCATTGAAATATCTAAAAGCTCGATCTAACTTGCATAGGAGTCTTGCAAAGTGGGTTGAGTTCATTGAATCTTTTCCATACATAATTAAACATAAGAAGGGAAATATAATATTGTTGCTAATGCTCTATCTAGGAAGAACATGTTGTTAACACAATTGGATATCAAAGTTCATGGTGATTTGTATGCAACTGATCATGATTTTGCTGAACCATGTCGTTTGTGTGCTCTTGGGAAGGCATGGGATAAATTTCACATCCATGATGGGTATTTTTTTCATGCTAACAAATTATGTGTTCCAGAGTCATCGGTTCGTTTGTTGTTGCTATAGGAATCACATGCTGGAGGTTTAATGGGTCACTTTGGGCGTGATAAGACACTACTCATGCTCGCTGATCACTTTTACTGGCCTAAGATGAGGCATGACATATACAGGTTTGTCAAGAGATGCATTACTTGCAACAAGTCGAAGTCCAAATTGAAGCCTCACGGTTTCTATATGCCATTACCTGCACCTACTACACCATGGGAAGATATAAGCATGGATTTTGTACTTGCCTAGAACTAAAAGAGGCCATGATTCAATTTTTGTGGTAGTGGAGAGATTTTCTAAGATGTCACACTTTATAGCCTGCCACAAAAGTGACGATCTGTCGCATATTGCTAACTTTTTTCAGGGACATCGTGCGTCTACATGGAGTATCCAAGACGATTGTTTCTCAGAAGGATGTGAAGTTCATGAGCTACTTCTGGAAGACACTTTGGGGAAATCTAGGGACGAAGTTACTATTCAGCATAACTTGTCATCCCCAAACTGATGGTCAAACGGAGATGGTGAACCGAACACTATCGACATTGCTGTGAGCTATGATCAAGAAGAACCTTACTAAATGGGAGGAGTGTTTGCCGCATGTGGAGTTTGCATATAACAGGGTGGCCACTCTATCACACATATTTGTCCTTTGGAGGTGGTCTATGGATTCAAACCCATTACGCCACTTGATTTTCTGCCTCTTCCTATCCAAGAGAGAGTTAACACGGAAGCATCAAAGAGAGCATATTTTGTGAGGAAGATACATGTGAATACTAAAGAGGCTGTTAAGAAGAAGGGCAAGAACAATGCTGAAAAAGCTAACAAGAAGCGCAAGGAGGTGTTGTTTAAGCCTAGAGATATGGTTTGGGTACACTTCCATAAGGACAGGTTTCCAGAATTGCGTAAATCCAAGTTACTTATGTTGGGAATACGACCTAGAGGCAATCATGTATGATGATATTTCCCATTGTATTCATAAAGATATTAAGTTGTCCTTGTATAAACATCTGATGTGTATCATTGAATATGTGATTCAGTTGTGGAACTATACATTCATATTTTTTGTACTAAATATCCTTGGTCATCGAGTGTAACATCCTAGCATTTAGGAACTAACGAAGGGTAGATTTAGGAAATTGAAATGTTGCATCCATTCATCTGTGAAAATGTGGGTAAATTTTCCGCCAAATAAAAACCTAAAGTGATCAAGGTTACTTTCATACTTTGAGATTAGATTTAGTCTTAAAGAATGATTGCTAGTGACTTTGATATGATCTTTGTGAAATTATGTGTTTTGGGAAATGAAATTTGAATTTAGAACTTGAGTGTTTGAATTACAATTCAAATGATTTTATGAATAATGTTTAAATCTTGATTTGATTAAGAGTTAACCAATTTAACTCAAACTTTATTTAAAGAAAATGTAACTTATTAAAATCATCCAAAATATTCACCATAGACAATAAATAAAGAATAAGAATATTTCTTTATTGCTAATAGTATCATCTTTATTACAAAACAATAAATGAAGATTACAAAAGAATAAAATAAAAATTACAAAAGAATAAAGAATATTACATTTGACTATTCTATAAATAAAGAAGAAAACCTAAACTAGAATCTTGAATTTCCAAGTCTGGTACCTGCAAAACAAACACAAACAAAAAAATAAAGAAAGTTAGGGTTAGTAATGTTTTAATCTCAGACTTGTCAGTGAAGTGCACTGATCAAGATTCATCATTGAGTAATTCTATTAAAAGGGGCAAGTTTCACCAATATGAAAGAATGTATCTTTCATACTTTTAAGCCAGAAGTCAAATGGCAGCAAAGAGGGGAAAGTTTCACCAGCTAGGTAAAAGTAACCAGATAACAGTCAATTTCAAAATTCTGAACATATCCACAAGTGCACAACAAGCACACAGGCAGCACACACACTAGATTGCATGGTGTGTGCTGTCAGCACCTTAGCAACAGCCCAACAACACAAAACCATCAACACAGCCATGGGAAAGCACACAACCACATCATTCTTTTGCTCCTACACATCAAGCTTAGCAGCCAGCAGCTAAACCAAGCACAACAGCCAGCAGCCAAACCAACCAAAGCCCAAGATCACATCACTAGGATGGTGACATAAGGAGGGGGAAGATCAGGTGGACAGCAAGACCAAGGTCAAGCCATGAGGATCAGGAGATTATGGGCTAGATCAAGGACAAGCCAGGAGCTAAATATACCAGGCGAGCACAAGATCAAGCTACCACAAGATCCACCACTAGTAACCACAACATCAAGTGATAGTGGTGAGTACATAGACCATCACATGATCTATCTGTCTAAGATTAGACAAATATACATGATCTGTATCACAATCAAACTCTCAGAAAGCACCCAAGTGGGGTGAATCCATCACTAAGATTTTAAACTCTAAAAGCAAACAGCAAAGTACAAAGATCCAACCAAAACTCAGAACAACATCATTGATTTGGCAATCAAGCTATATTCCAATAAATATAGCTAAGACTTAATTTCTAGGCACATCCCTAATATAAGGGTAGCACCTTAGAAGTTAATCTTTTGGATCCATATAAGTGATCAAGCCTACTATCATTTTTTCCAATCTTTGATTCAAGAAACAGTAGCTGGTACCACTACCAGAACTATCCATATGAATCAACTAGATATAGCCTAATCCCTAAGCCTCAGACCAACATCATTGGTCTTAGGGATTTCAGAAAAGAACATTTCTACTTATCTTTTAAAGCCAAGCTTGTCTTAAGCTTAAACCAACCCAATCAATGGATTAGAATCAATCTTGTGTGCCATACAAAGATGGTGTCACAAGAATAATTCTACATGAATCAGAATAAGCATTCAATCATCACAAATTCAATCTATCTATCTATCATTTTCCTGTCATTATAGGAATCATAATTAGGACATTCCTATGTATGTCTTCATTGTTTGAGATCATTGTGATCTCAAACAACACATTAATTCTACAGCCAACAGCACTAAGACAGTGATTTCATCACACCATACCCATCATCATTAACCAAGAAATGACAGTGGTAAGTTATCAAACCCACTGACTTTACCAAGCATTGGTTTCAGAGCAACTATATCATCTGAATCATATGAAATCCAAGCATAAAATCATCTAATAAGCTACCAGAACCATTATAGTTCATCTTAAGCAGCAAGCCTCAAGCTAATAATCATTTAGCATCCTTAGAGACCATCCACACATGATCTAATTCATCCAGTATATGATCAACAACAGGATATGGACCCTAAATGGAATAAATCATCTTAATCAGGACAAGACAGTAACCAGAGAGGTCACTGCCAACATCTAGCATAGGATGAGCGAGCACAGAGAACACGAGGGGAGAGGAAAAGAACT
Source organism: Avena sativa (assembly GCA_916181665.1). Taxonomy (NCBI): domain Eukaryota; kingdom Viridiplantae; phylum Streptophyta; class Magnoliopsida; order Poales; family Poaceae; genus Avena; species Avena sativa. Next base: position 146,423,594 of record OV702280.1, read on the forward strand.
CACCAAAGGTCCTCGCTGAAGACTAGAAGAGGAAGCAGAGGTGGCCAACGACCATGGCGGCACGGTGAGCACCCCCAGGGGGCGCTGCGACCCATACAACGCCATGTCGGCGACCATGGACACGCCTAGAGGCGAGGTGAATCACCATGACGCACGACGGCAGCGGCAGCGCCAAGATCCACGCCAACCCCCAAACCCTAGGGTTCGGGATGGCATCGATCTGTCGCAGGAGAGCCCCATGCTCAAATCCAGCTAGACAGGAAGGAAGGGCGTAGTCGACAACCTCCTCCTGCACCACGGCGGCGATCATAACGACCCACGACAGAGGGAATCATCGGCGGTGACATCACCGACCATGGTGTCGGGGATAGAGGAGGAGAGGAGTGAGCTCGAGGGTGAGAGGCAGCGAGGGAGTGGGCTGAGTTGGGCCAGAACCCTTCGGGGTGGCTATTTTGACTATGTCTAATGGGCCACAAGGGCCCAATAAGATTATGTCAGCCCAAAAACCTTAAGGCCTGTTTTTAATTAATAGAAAAGACAAAAATGCCCTTGAACTTAATTAAAATTCTAGAAAATGAAATAAAAATCCAAAAATTATAAAAAAATATTCTTGGATTCACAAAAATCCAAACTATCCAAATAAATTAGGATATAGAATTTTATACATTTAAATTTTATTAAGAATTTTGTAATTTATATATTCCTTATGGAATTTTACAAAATTATTGAAATATGATAAAAATAAATAAAAATCACTTTCATTATATATTAATATTGTAGTATTTTCGAAAAATACAAAATAAATATTTAATAACAAATTTTAATATTTAAGTGATAATTCCTAAAAGAATTATTAAATCAATAAAAGTCAAATAAAAGGAAAATAAAATAAAATAATTCAATATATGTTATAAATATTAAAAGGTAATATTTATAAATCCTTTATTATTAAAAAGACTTTTTACAATAATAGGGAAAATGCATAACAAGTTAAATGATGCATTACATTACCTTGCATAATCATTTTGCTTCTTTAAATATTGTCTTTACCGGGCAATAATGATGTTTTTGTAGACATAGAAGCTCAAGGTCCAGTGCAAGCATCAGACTTCACTACCTTGCCATCACAAGGAAAGTTCATCACTTGCTCATATCCTTTGAAGAGTCTTTATCAAAGTATTTGCAAATTGTGTGTTATCATATATACTCTAAAAATAAAGAAAATATTAATTTCACAAATCAAGAAATCATAGATATCATCCTAAGTGATGATATAATGGAGCAATAGAACTTAGGGTTCTATTTGCAACAATGATGATCAATTAGGGACTTAATAACCCTGACATCAGTGATTCTAACGCCATATATTACGCGTTAGCCATGAGATTTGGAATGGGACAGAGAAGTCAGCTGTATCTTCTTCCTCTCGCATGAATCCGGATGTGCAGGTCGTGGCTGTTATCCTTGTAGCATGCATATTAATTGGTAATTCGTAGAGGATATGCAGCATATGGGTGGGAACCCTCATCGTCCCACGATAGTTGGTATCAGAGGAAATTGCTTTGACCTTAGGTTGGAAACCTAGTAAAGGGTATTACATGTAGGAAAGTGTAGCAACAATAAAGAATTCTCTAAAAGTAATATAATGGGTATTCAAATGAGAATATTGCGTTATATATTTTAGTACGATAATTCTTTGTTATGATGAATATATTATTCGATACTAATCAAAACTATTTTTCTGATATACAGAGATATGGCACCAAAGTTTCCAAAAACAGACTTTGGTAAGGAAAGAGGAGACTCTTGATGATTATCAAGGATCATTCACAGACCAACTCCGTCAACTTTTAAAGATCTTTAGTGGTCCAACTAGAATTCCAGTGAACACTATCACTTACCTTGATGGCCGGATGTTATCCAAGTATCGTGTGAGTATCCAACTCCTAGAGGAGCTTGGATTATATCACTATCTACCTATAGGAGAAGGTAGGAGTCATTTAGAAGCATATCATGTTGCGGTTGTGGAGGCAATAGCTAATATCCGGGAGCATAAAACCAAGGAGTTAGAAGGTAGCACATTCTCTGTGATACCTCATGATTCTATAGACTCGGAGCCTATACCGAATCATTTTACTTTGGTTAACAAGCATCCTAAGTTAGCTTCCAAGTTTATGGATAGATATCGAACACTCGTTGCGTCAAGTGATTGTTGAAAATAAAAATGATATGTTAGAGGATCTAACTGATCTGGAAAGGAGGAAGCAGTTAGCATTCCAGTTAGAGAAGGAAGCAGGTAGTAGCGCAACACCTATCTTTAAGGATACCTATAGATCCTGAATCTTTTATACCATATCCTTATTCACCGAGACCTGAACCTGTATATGATCCTACTATGGATATGAGGTATGCAGTACCACAGGGCTCAGAGGATGCTTCTGACTTAGAACTTCCTATTGAGAATTCGGATGGTTGGAGAATGGGATCATATGAAGGATCTCATGAACACCAGATGTCCACAGATGGTTCTGACAGAAATGTTGGACAATCTAGTTGGATGGGTGCAAGAATTAACCCTAATAACAGTAGTAGAAATACCATGTCAATAGATAATCAGGATGAAGAAGAAGATCCTGAGGAGAGAGTGTTTGAATCATTAACATCTTCTCAAAACACAGGGAATATACATTATCCAGTGTTTAACTATCTTTCCCAAGGAGCACCTGGGAAGCAGCAGGATCTGCGTATCCTGTTGACAACTCAAGGAATGAAGCTCAGGAGATGCAGGCGGGAGATAATGTTGAATATGTTTCTGAAGACTTTTCAGCTGAGCTGGAGGGAGTCAATGCACTCAGGTTGAGTAATGACTCAAGTCCTGACACTTCAGATACAGAGTATGTTCCTTCTGGAAGGCCATTTGTTCCACAAGCTGTGCGATGAACAACACGTCATCACAGTTGGACATCAGGCATGTATGATGAGCGTAGTTACTACTAGAAGGATGCAACTAGTTAGTGGTATCAAGTACCATGTATTGTACTCCAAGAAATAAGATAGTGAGATGAATAAGGTAGTTTTGTGATTATACCTATATGGTATATGTTGTAATGACTTTGTATTATTATGATATTATGTATCATATGTGAAATGCACATTTGGATTTTCTTTGGATCTTCATTGTGTGACTAGTTCTGTGCGTAAAGTTGAGCTCAGAACACATGTGCATGATGTAATTATGAGTATTCGATTTATGTTGCAGGACTAGAGGGTCATGGATATGGGTGTAGAAATGGAAACTGAGCAGCAATGGATGGAGCGAGAGGCCAAGGAGAAGGCCGATGCAGATGCAGCAAATCAAGGAGCATTACCACCACCACCAATGAGGCCGTTAATGGAGTAGAACTTTATGCAGTGTATGCAAATGATGCAAGAGACCCAGAACAAGTTCATGGAAGAGCTGCTGGGACGAGCAAATCAGAGGGCACCTGAAGGTGGAGGCGTGAGTCTCTCTGATTTCTAGAATGCAAGACCGTTACCTTTTGCATCAGCTCCTGAACCAATGGATGCAGAAGATTGGCTAGCAGATACTGAAAGGAAGTTGAAAACTGTAGGTTGCAATGATGAGGAGAAATTGAGGTATGCAACTCATCTTCTGACTGGACCTGCAGCATCATGGCGGGAGAATCAGTTGGCCATGCAACAACCAGGAAGGGAGTTTACCTGGGAAGAGTTCAAGCAGAGATTCCGTGAATATCATGTTCTGGAAAGTGTTATGGAGTTGAAGCGAAGAGAATTTGAGGAGCTTCAACAAGGATATACTAGTGTCATGAAGTACATCCGGGAGTTTAGTCAACTATCTCGCTATGCTGAGGAGGATGTCAACACTGAAGAGAAGCGGAAGAAGCATTTTCTGCGTGGATTAAATCCATTTGTGAAGATGCAGCTAAGGTTAGCCAATAAGCAAACTTATCAGTAGTTGATGGATGCAGCCATTACTTTCGAAGATGATTATAAGAATGTCCAAGAGGATAGGAGGAAGAGAGCCAAAAAGGAAACCAAGAGAATGCAGGCAAGCAAACCTAAACCTAACCTGGAGTTCAAACCTCGGAACAGGAATGATGGCAACAATAACAATAACAATAACAAGGGCAGTGGTGGAAATCAATCCAATCCGAGAAGGAATGTTATTTGCAACAATTGTGGAATTCCAGGGCATTTCCAGAGGGAATGCAAAAGGCCTGTAGTGATTTTTTACGGTTGTGATCAGAAGGGACATATCAAGCCAGATTGTCCGAGCAAACCGCCAGGAGGTTGGCCTACCAAGGGAGGAGGACAAGCCAGTGGAGGAAATGGACAGCCCAATAAAGGAGGAAATAATGGCAAGAACAACAATGGCAAGAGGTGTTGGAATTATGCCCTAGAGGCAATAATAAAGATGTTATTATTATAATTCTTGTTCGTGATAAAGTTTATATTCCATGCTAGAATTGTATTAAGCGGAAACTTTAATACTTGTGTGGTTTGTAAACAACACCGTGTCCCTAGTATGCCTCTATGGACTAGCTCATTGATTAATGATGGTTAAGGTTTCCTAACCATAGACATGAGTTGTCGATTAATAATGAGATCATATCATTGGGAGAATGATATGATGGACAGACCCAAACTAAGCAGAGCAATTAGATCGTGTCATCGTGTTCATCTTTGTGAAGCTTTTCTTATGTCAAATATTGTATTCCTTAGACCATGAGATAATATAACTCCCTGGTATCGGATGAAAGCTTTGAGGTCATCAAACGTCATCCTATGAGAGGGTGATCATAAAGGTGTCTCTCAGGTGATCGGAAAGTACCTGTTGGGTTGTATGTATCGAGATGGGATTTGTCCCTCCCAAGTCGGAGAGATATACTTCGGGCCCACTCAGTAATTGATATCAACACCGCTTGCAAGCATGTGGTTAGGGAGTTAATCACAAAGTGATATCGTATTACGGAACGAGTAAAGTACTTGCTGTGAACGATATTGAACTAGGTATGACGGTACCGACGATCAAATCTCGGGCAAGTAAAATATCGCGAGACGAAGGGAATATTGTTGGGAATATGCCCTAGAGGCAATCATGTATGATGATATTTCCCATTGTATTCATAAAGTTATTAAGTAGTCCTTGTATAAACATCTGATGTGTATCATTGAATATGTGATTCAGTTGTGGAACTATGCATTCATGTTGTTTGTACTAAATATCCTTGGTCATTGAGATTGTGCTGGACACACAATTTAGACCAATGTGAAAGTTGGCTTGATGACTCGGTTCCACTTGTCATGGGCATGGAGATGCTATTCCAACTTACACAGATTCGGCTAAAGAGTTTAGCGAGTCAGATTGACCCATATTGAGGTACAACGAACTAGTTGTCATTTGTATATCTCAATCAACGTAATCCTTAGACCTGAGGTTGTTGCATAGTCCGAGTTGAGGATCACCGACTTAGGTTCTGTCAAACGCTGATCCGTAACTGGGCAGTTATAAAGGCAGAGTTCGGGTCGACTGAGAATCAAGCTGCGTGATGTGAATAACCAAGATGGGATTTTGCCCCTCCACTCGGAGAGATATTCTCTGGGCCCTCTCGTGAGATATGATTCGGAAAGCATGGCCATGCACGACTTGGTTAAGTGTTAACCGAGGCGATCGGCTAAGAGTTAGTCGGGTGAATCACTTATCTCGGATCGAGAAGAGAGTCGGACTATTTAAGGGATGACATATATTCGCCTATAGTCTGACAAGGTATATCGTGAGGCAAAAGGGACTCGGACGTAAGTCGCATTGGAAAGGCAAGTCGTCATGACTCTTTGGTACTTGGGAATCGGCATGTTCTGCTAGGAGCCGATGCCGATTGATCGATTATGAGTCGGACTCTAATCGTGTCCAAGTAACCATGAGCCTGCGGGGTCACACACTTAAGAGCGGGAGCAAGTTCGGATTGGATCCGAATCTGTAATCTGGTCGGGTTGGACCTAAACCAGATTAGGACTGAGTTAGTGAGTTGGACTCACGGTGACTAGTGTTATATGGGCTTTAGTGAATGGGTCGCGTGAGCAGAGCCCACGTTCACTCCCTATATATAGTGGAGCACCATAACCCAGAAAGGTTAATCGTTGTTCGGTTAGGTCATTCCATGTGTTGGAAACCCTAGCTCCACATCAGTCCAGCCGCCGTAACGAACCTAGCAGTTCGCCGCCGGCGCTCCTCCTTGTACGTGTGGATACCAGCAGAGGTGCTGTGCGATCAGCACCAGGACGATCAGATCGTGAGGACTGCACTGCATCAACTGACGCGCTTCATCAGTAATCCGCAACCGCGCGTCTAGTGGTAAACCTTGTGGCCTTCTACCTCAGCTAGATCTTGGGATCACCACGTTAGAGGAAAAAGTTTTGTTTTATCTCTGCGTGGCCCAATAGTGGTATCAGAGCGATAGCTTCTGATTTTAGGCTCGAGATCACGCATATGTGATATGCGGTAGGATGTAGATGAGATCTATGTGCTGTTTGGTGGTCGATCTATGAGATAGATCGGTTTTGTACGAGGTTGATTGGATCAACTGTACTCGGGGAATGGTAGATCTGATTTCCGTGATCATACTGCTGAGGTCGTGGAACGACATACCCCTACCGGTCGGCTTCCGCCATCGGGGTAGACGGTGACACGTAAATCCAGAAGCGGTGATCGAAGATCAAAGAGTTTGATCGAATCGGAACGATGGTCGGAATCCATGTTCGGATCGTAGATGAGATCTACGTTTTCGGAAAAATCGTCGGGCGCTGCCCGCACCCGCGAGGGGCGCTGCCCCTTCGATCCCCGCCCGCTATCCGGCTAGCGGGACCGCCGGCTTCGCCCTGTCGTAGCGCCTTAGATGTCGTTGCGAGTTTCACAACGCCGGTAGATATTGTATCTATGCATAACTTGTTTTGCAGGAAGTTGTGAATGGTATGGTTCATGTGCATGTGATGTATGTGTGTAATCCATACGTGATCTGCGAATCACGGTTTTTGTCAGCCGGCTGGAGCCTAGGTGCTGTCATTTTATTGTATAACGACCTGCGTGTCGGATTCTCTATGTAATTTACTTTACTAAGCTAGTGTAGCTGTTTGAGAACCCGGAAGGCATGCAAGGCGTTGTACATGTCGGCGACATGGAGTAAGACGGCAAGTGACAAGAGTTGGCACGAGTCGGATTACAGGCTTTGTGGAGATGGAGATCGCCATGAAGAGAGCCATACCATTTCACATTATAATTGCTTTATTTTGTGTTATTGTTATGTCTCAGTTTTACCTCTATTAGATAGTCGGTAAAATTTAATCCCTCAAAGAAGGTCTAGTCGGTTTTCCCGCCAGTGTTTGCACCATCACAAGTTGGACATTTTTGGTAGTGGGCTCATAAAATTGAGGTGCTGCCAATTCTTTCTGACTAGGTGTGTTCGAGTCGGACTCTTACTGCAGAAACACTCGGTAAGCTAGACGGGTATATCACAACGGTTGTGGGACTCGGGGAAAAGTCGGATGGGAGCCGGGGCATGTGATGCCACCCGTCCAACAGGAGTCGCATAAGATGCGATTGACAAGGAGTTGTCTACCTAGATCACTTGGCGGCTAGCGGTGATGCTAAAGCTCACTAGCCGACTTGCTTATTTAGGATCCTGAATCACTAAGTAACCATCGGAGGGGTGTTGGTTCTAGTGGGAGCATAAAATATTAAAATGTTTAATATGCTTGCTCTTTTATGAATACATGTCTTAAGTGTTTTTGCATATCTTCTGTTGTAGATCATGGCACCAAGTAGCAGTCACTCTCAGATATCCGGTTTTGCGTTGAGAACCATTCTTGAGAAAGATAAACTGAACGACACTAATTTTACCAACTGGTATCGAAATCTGAGAATTGTTCTCAAACAAGAAAAGAAGGACCATGTCCTAGACAACCCACTTCCAGATGAGCCGAATGAGAATGCGACTGTCGCAGCCACCAATGCCTACCGTCGGGCTAAGGATGAGTCCACGGATATTAGCTGTCTTATGCTTGCTCACATGGAACCGGACTTGCAAAAGCAGTTCGAGCATGTTGAGGCCTACGATATGATCGAAAGCCTCAAAAGTATGTTCCAGGCTCAGGCGAAGACTGAGAGGTATCAAGTCTCTCAGGCTTTGCTGAGTTGCAAGCTTAAGGATGGTGATCCACTGAGTCCGCATGTGATCAAAATGGTTGGTTACGTGCAGTCTCTGGAGAGGCTTGGCTACCCCATAAGCGAAGAGTTCGCTACGGATATAATTCTGAACTCTCTTCCTAGTGCATATGGGCAGTTCATTTCGAACTACCACATGCATGGTATGGATAAGAAGCTCACTGAATTGCATGGGATGCTCAAGCAGGCAGAGGCGGATCTCAAGAAGGGCACCAGTCAAGTGTTGATGGTGCAGAATAAGGCTAAGTTCAAGAAAAGTTCTTGGACTAAGAAGAAGGCTAAGCCAGGAGGAAAGCAGGCTCAGGACCCGGTCCCAAGCGCTTCCTCAGGGACTAAACCATCTCCTTCAGCCGGATCCACTTGCTTCTACTGCAAGGCGGATGGTCACTGGAAGAGGAACTGCAGCAAGTACTTGGCTGACAAAGCCAAGAGTGGAGGTATGACTTCCGACTCAGGTACACTTGTATGCAATGTTATAGACATATATCTTGCTGATGCACCTAATAGTTCTTGGGTATATGATACCGGATCAGTTATTCACATCTGCAACTCGTTGCAGGGACTGGTAAGAACTAGGAGCGTAGCAAGAGGCGAGGTTGATATTCGAGTCGGCAACAAAGCAAGAGTTGCTGCGTTGGAAGTCGGCACGATGCAACTTCATTTACCTTCCGGATTCATTATGGAACTAAATAATTGTTATTATGTTCCAGTGCTCAGTCGAAACATTATTTCTGCTTCATGTTTGATGAGGCAAGGCTATGAGTCGAATATCAAGAATAATGGTTGTTCTTTGTATTTGAATGATATGTTTCACGGCTTTGCACCCGTCCAGGATGGGTTATTTATTTTGAATCTTGATGGTGAGTCGGTTTATAACATAAATGTTAAAAGGTTGAAACCAAATGATCTGAATATGACTTACTTTTGGCACTGTCGGCTTGGTCATATAAGTTGGAAACGCATGAAGAAGCTCCATGATGATGGACTCCTAACTTCGTTCGACTTGGAGTCGTTCGAGACATGCGAATCTTGCCTACTCGGCAAAATGACCAAGACACCTTTTGCAAAGAGTTGCGAAAGAGCGTCCGACTTGTTGGGACTAGTACATAGTGATGTATGTGGACCAATGAGCACGACAGCCAGGGGTGGTTATGAGTACTTCATTACCTTCACTGATGATTTGAGTAGGTATGGATATATCTACTTGATGAAACATAAGTCGGAAGCCTTTGAAAAGTTCAAAGAATTCCAGAATGAAGCACAGAATCAACTCGGCAAGAAAATAAAGTTTCTTCGGTCGGACCGAGGAGGCGAGTACATAAGCCATGAGTTTGATGACCATCTGAAAAGTTGTGGAATAGTTCCTCAACTTACTCCGCCAGGAACGCCACAAAGGAATGGTGTTTCGGAAAGGCGGAATCGGACCTTGTTGGACATGGTACGATCAATGATGAGTCGGACAGATCTGCCTTTATCATTTTGGGGTTATTGTCTAGAAACAGCGGCGTTCACACTAAACAAAGTACCATCAAAATCGGTAGAGAAGACACCGCATGAGATGTGGACAGGCAAAAAGCCGAGTTTGTCTTTTCTTAAGATTTGGGGTTGTGAAGCATTTGTCAAGCGACTTCAGTCGGACAAGCTTACAGCCAAGTCGGATAAGTGTATTTTCGTGGGGTATCCGAGGGAAACCTTGGGTTACTACTTCTACAACCGAGAAGAGGGCAAAGTGTTTGTCGCTCGGAACGGTGTCTTCCTTGAGAAAGAGTTTCTCAGTCGGGGAGTAAGTGGGAGCACGGTGCAACTCGAAGAAATTCGAGAGGAACCGGCTAGTAGCGAGTCGGCAAAAACCTTAGAGGTTGAGCCGATCGTGGCAGCTGAGCCGATAGCCGCACCTGTACTACGAAGATCGGCAAGATTACGAAGTGTTCGTGATGTGTTACTGTTAGACAGTGATGAGCCGACAAATTATTCGGAAGCGATGGTGGGATTTGATTCCGAGTCATGGCTTGGAGCCATGAGATCCGAGATAAAGTCCATGGATGAAAATCAAGTTTGGAACTTGGTTGATCTGCCAGACGGTGCAAGACCCGTCGAGTGCAAATGGGTCTTTAAAAAGAAAACTGATATGGATGGAAATGTTTCCGTCTATAAAGCACGCCTTGTCGCGAAGGGGTTCCGACAAGTTCAAGGAGTTGATTACGATGAGACTTTCTCGCCCGTAGCGATGCTTAAATCAGTTCGGATCATGTTAGCTATAGCAGCCTATTTCGACTATGAGATATGGCAGATGGATGTCAAAACGGCTTTCCTTAACGGAAATTTAACCGAGGACGTGTATATGATGCAGCCCGAGGGTTTTGTCGATCCGGCTAATGCTGACAAGGTATGCAAACTTCAGAAATCCATTTATGGGTTGAAGCAAGCATCTCGGAGTTGGAATATTCGCTTTGATGAGGTAGTCAAATCGTTTGGCTTCATCAAGAGTGATCATGATTCTTGTTTGTACAAGAAGTTTAGTGGGAACAAAGTAAATTTTCTAATCTTATATGTGGATGACATATTACTGATTGGAAATGATGTCCAGATGTTGCAAGAAACCAAGGAATCATTGGAAAGGAGTTTCTCAATGAAAGACTTGGGTGAGGCAACATACATCCTCGGAATCCGGATCTATAGAGATAGATCAAGGAGGCTCATTGGATTGAGTCAGAGTACTTATTTGGACAAAGTGTTGAAGAAGTTCAACATGGAATCGTCTAAGAAGGGGTTCTTACCGATGTCCCATGGTGTAAAACTTAGCAAGACTCAGTGTCCTTCGACAACTGATGAGCGAAGTCGGATGAGTGCGATTCCATATGCTTCTGCAGTTGGATCCATCATGTACGCCATGATTTGTACTAGGCCGGATGTTTCCTATGCTCTAAGTGTTGTGAGCAGATACCAGGCTGATCCTGGAGAGATCCACTGGACAGCGGCTAAAAATATCCTAAAGTACTTGAGAAGGACTAAGGATATATTCTTGGTTTATGGTGGTGAAGATGAACTCAGTGTAAAGGGTTACACGGATGCGAGTTATCACCGACTCTGATGATTCTCGCTCGCAATCCGGATACGTGTTTATTATAAACGGAGGTGCTGTGAGCTGGAAAAGTTCTAAGCAAGAGACTGTGTCTGCGTCTACAACAGAGGCTGAGTATATTGCCGCCTCGGAGGCAGCAAAGGAAGCTGTTTGGATGAGGAATTTCCTCATGGATCTTGGTGTGGTTCAGGGCTCGTCCAATCCGTTGGACGTGTATTGTGACAACAATGGTGCTATTGCACAAGCCAAGGAACCTAGACAACACCAGAAGAACAAGCACATACTCATGCGGTACCACCTAATTCGCCAGTTCGTGGATCAGGGTGATATCAAGTTATGCAAGGTACACACGGATGCAAATATTGCGGATCCGTTGACAAAGCCGTTACCCCAGCCGAAGCATGAGGCGCACCTGAGAGCCATGGGCATTAGATGCCTAGACATGTGATGTCGGAAGATTGACTCTAGTGCAAGTGGGAGACTGTTGGGAATATGCCCTAGAGGCAATCATGTATGATGATATTTCCCATTGTATTCATAAAGTTATTAAGTAGTCCTTGTATAAACATCTGATGTGTATCATTGAATATGTGATTCAGTTGTGGAACTATGCATTCATGTTGTTTGTACTAAATATCCTTGGTCATTGAGATTGTGCTGGACACACAATTTAGACCAATGTGAAAGTTGGCTTGATGACTCGGTTCCACTTGTCATGGGCATGGAGATGCTATTCCAACTTACACAGATTCGGCTAAAGAGTTTAGCGAGTCGGATTGACCCATATTGAGGTACAACGAACTAGTTGTCATTTGTATATCTCAATCAATGTAATCCTTAGACCTGAGGTTGTTGCATAGTCCGAGTTGAGGATCACCGACTTAGGTTCTGTCAAACGCTGATCCGTAACTGGGCAGTTATAAAGGCAGAGTTCGGGTCGACTGAGAATCAAGCTGCGTGATGTGAATAACCAAGATGGGATTTTGCCCCTCCACTCGGAGAGATATTCTCTGGGCCCTCTCGTGAGATATGATTCGGAAAGCATGGCCATGCACGACTCGGTTAAGTGTTAACCGAGGCGATCGGCTAAGAGTTAGTCGGGTGAATCACTTATCTCGGATCGAGAAGAGAGTCGGACTATTTAAGGGATGACATATATTCGCCTATAGTCTGACAAGGTATATCGTGAGGCAAAAGGGACTAGGACGTAAGTCGCATTGGAAAGGCAAGTCGTCATGACTCTTTGGTACTTGGGAATCGGCATGTTCTGCTAGGAGCCGATGCCGATTGATCGATTATGAGTCGGACTCTAATCGTGTCCAAGTAACCATGAGCCTGCGGGGTCACACACTTAAGAGCGGGAGCAAGTTCGGATTGGATCCGAATCTGTAATCTGGTCGGGTTGGACCTAAACCAGATTAGGACTGAGTTAGTGAGTTGGACTCACGGTGACTAGTGTTATATGGGCTTTAGTGAATGGGTCGCATGAGCAGAGCCCACGTTCACTCCCTATATATAGTGGAGCACCATAACCCAGAAAGGTTAATCGTTGTTCGGTTAGGTCATTCCATGTGTTGGAAACCCTAGCTCCACATCAGTCCAGCCGCCGTAACGAACCTAGCAGTTCGCCGCCGGCGCTCCTCCTTGTACGTGTGGATACCAGCAGAGGTGCTGTGCGATCAGCACCAGGACGATCAGATCGTGAGGACTGCACTGCATCAACTGACGCGCTTCATCAGTAATCCGCAACCGCGCGTCTAGTGGTAAACCTTGTGGCCTTCTACCTCAGCTAGATCTTGGGATCACCACGTTAGAGGAAAAAGTTTTGTTTTATCTTTGCGTGGCCCAACAAATATAAATATGGGATTGATTGAATCCTGGCATCGTGGTTCATCCGATATGATCATCGATGAATGTGTGGGAGTAAATATGGGTTTCCAGACCCCGCTGTTGATTATTGATAGAAGATCATGTCTGCATATTCTCGAACCCGAAGGGTCACACACTTAACGTGTCTCGACGCTAGGATAGATTGGATAATTGGTTTATGAGTTTTTGTTCGGAGTCTCGGATGGGATCCGGGACATCACGAGAGGTTCCGGAATGGTCCGGAGAATAAGATTCATATAAGGCAATGCAGTTTTTGGAGTTCGGAATTGTTTCGGGTTAATCGGTATTGTACCGGAAGCTTCTAGAACCTTCTGGAAGGGGACCAACGTGGCCCCACCTGCCGGGAGGGGGCATGGGCCTATGAGGGAGTGCCCGCCGCATTGGGCCAGGGGCACAAGGCCCCATAGGGCCCAGCCGGCCAAACCTAGGGGAAACCCTAGGGGAGCTTCTAGAAGGAGGGGGGAAACTTGCCCCCCACTCTTCCTCCTTGGCCGCCGGCCTAGGCTTGGGGGAGGGGCTAGGGTTGGCGCCCACCCCTCTATATAAAGAGGGCTGGGGGCGCACCACCTCCCCACACCTCCTCCTCAAGCCCTAGCTGCCTTGCTGCCCTCCTCTCTCTCTCCCTCCCGATTGCACGTAGGCGAAGCCCTGCTGCAGAAACTCTCCACCAATTGCACCGCGCCGTCGCGTTGTAGATCCAATCCATCTCTCCACCATACTTGCTGGACCGAGGAAGGAGGAGACGTCGAGGTGCTTCACGTGTGCATCTCTCGGAGGCATCGCCACTTGCGGTGCTAGATCGGATCGGATCGCGAGGAGGAGAAGCGAGTACGACTACATCACCCACGTTCCGACAAACGTTCCGCTGTGCGAATCTTCAAGGGTATGAAGATCTCATCTAATCTCTCTCGTTGTTTGCATCTCCTAGATTAGATCTTGGCCTTCCCGTTCGCATCCATAGAATTTTTTTGATTTACTATGCTGCGAAACCCTTCAGTGGTATCAGAGCTAGATCTATGCGTAGATGTGTTTCACGAGTAGAACGCAACATGGTTGTTGCGGGCGTTGATGTTTTCTGTTGCAAGCCTCTTGTTTGTGTTCTTCTTATGACACGGGATAGTGAGATCGAAGCGGTCCAGGCCAACCTTACGCGACGTCGTTCGCGAGACCGGCTCCGCACTTGACGTGTGGCTTGTTCCACACATGCGGCTGGTGGATGCCAGTTTCTCTCACTATAGTTGTCATGGGATTTACACCGGAGTTTGGCAACCATAATATCATCGTTGTGGCTTTCCGTAGGTAAGAATCGTTCTTAGATTGCTACTCCCATAAGCCACGTAAAACATGCAACAACAAAGTAGAGGCGTCTAACTTGTTTTTGCAGGGAGTGTTTTCTGTGATATGGTATGGCCCAAGATGTGATGTGTATGTTGTATGCAATGATCATGTTTTGTAATGTTTCATGACTTGCATGTCGATGAGTACACAACCGGCAGGAGCCATATGGTTGTCTTTATAATTGTGTATGACCTGTGTGTCAACTTCTTATACGCCATGTAATAGTTTCACTTTATCGCTAAGTAGTTAGCAATAGTTGTAGTTGCTATTCATGGTGGAGGCAATCATGGTGGAGTGATGGAGATCATGCCGGCACGCACAAGATGGAGATCATTGCGCGAAGATTGGTTATACCATGTCACATAAAGTTATATGCATGTGATGTTTATCCTTTTATGTATCTTATTATGCTTAGATCGCGACGGTAGCATTATAAGATGATTCCTCACTTAAAGATCAAGATAAAAATGTGTTATCCCCATGTATGCACCGTTGCGAAAGTTCGTCGTGTCCAAGCATCACGTGATGATCGGGTGCTATAGACTCTACGTTCACATACAACGGGTGCAAGCCAGTTTTGCACACGCGGAAATACTTGGGTTTGACTTGACGAGCCTGGCATGTATAGACATGGCCTCGGAACACATGAACCGAAAGGTTAAGCATGAGTCATATGAATGATATGATCGACACTTCATTGTCCACCATTAAAGCCACATCTCTTCTCGTGAAGATCGGATTAGGTGTGGTGAATTTAGATTGTGTTCACTAAACAACTTGAGGGATGTTGAATTTAGTGGGAGTTCATCTAGTAATTTGATTAAAAGTTGAACTAGTTATCATGAACATAGTATAATTTGTACTTGCAAATATTATAGATCAAATGGCTAAGTCCAACTTCAACTTCAACGTTTTTGCTGAGAAGGAAAAGCTTAGAAACAATGGGTCTAACTTCACCAATTGGTTTCGCAATCTGAGAATCATTCTCTCTGGCGATGAAAAGGACTATGTCCTTGAAAATGCGTTAGGTGACGCCCTTGCTGTAGATGCGCTGGCTGATGAGAAAGCTGTCTATCAGTTGCGCAAAGATGATTATGGTGTGATTAAGAGCACCATGTTGTTTGCTATGGAATCGGACCTTCAAAATCGTTTTGAAGACTATCCCGGGCCCTTTGAGATTCTTGAGGAGCTAAAAACTATGTTTCAGACTCAGGCCCGTTCTGAGAGATATGAGATCTCTGAGAAGTTCTTTAACTGCAAGATGGAGGAAGGGAGTTCCGTTAGTGAGCACGCCATAAAGATGTCGGCCTACACTCAACGCCTTGAGCAACTGGACTGCAAGATTCCAGAGGAGCTCAAGATTGACAGGGTTCTGCAATCACTCCCTCCCAGCTACAAAAGTTTTGTAGTGACTCATAATCAGATTGGTTCCACTGATACGATCACCGAGCTCTTCGCAAAGCTGAAGGCTGCGGAGGTGGACATCAAAAAGGATAATCATGTGTTGATGGTCAACAAGCCCCCCACCTTCAAGAAAGGTAAGGGTGCAAAGAAGCCCTTCAAGAAAGGTGGCGGCAAGCGCGTTGCCCCTGCTGAGAAGAAGCTCAAGTCTGGACCCAAGCAGGACACTGAGTGCTTCTATTGCAAGGACAAGGGTCACTGGAAGCGCAATTGTCCGAAGTACTTAGCGGACAAGAAGGCTGGCACCATCAAAGGTATATTTGATATACATGTTATTGATGTTTTCCTTACTATCCCTTGCTGTAGTGAATGGGTATTTGATACTGGTTCAGTTGCTAATATTTGTAACTCGAAACAGGAGCTACGGAATAGACAGCGGCTTGCGAGAGATGAGGTGACGATGCGCGTTGGCAACGGATCAAGAGTTGATGTGATGGCCGTCGGCACGCTCTCCTTAGTTTTACCTTCGGGATTAGTTTTAAACCTTAATAAGTGTTATTATGTGCCTGCGTTGAGCATGAACATTATTTCTGGATCGTGTTTATTGCAAGACGGTTATTCATTTAAATCGAAGAATAATGGTTGTTCTATTTATATGAGTAACATCTTTTATGGTCATGCACCTGTTGTGAATGGTTTATTTCTTCTGAATCTCGAAAGGGATGAAACACACATCCATAACATTGAGGCTAAGAGATGCAAAGTAGATAGTGATAATACTACTTATTTGTGGCACTGTCGTCTAGGTCATATTGGTGTAAAACGCATGAAGAAACTCCATTCTGATGGACTTTTGGAGTCTCTTGCTTTTGAATCATTTGACACATGAGAACCATGCCTCATGGGCAAGATGATCAAAACCCCGTTCTCCGGAATGATGGAGCGAGCAACGGACTTGTTGGAAATCATACATACCGATGTATGCGGACCGATGAGTGTTTCGACGCGCGGTGGATATCGCTATTTTCTCACTTTTACCGATGACTTAAGTAGATATGGGTATATCTATTTAATGAAACATAAATCTGAAGCATTTGAAAAGTTCAAGGAATTTCAGAATGAAGTGGAGAACCATCGTAACAGAAAAATTAAGTTTCTATGATCCGATCGTGGAGGTGAATATTTGAGTTATGATTTTCTCACGCATCTTAAAGCTAGCGGAATCGTTTCGCAACTCACGCCACCCGGAACACCACAGCGCAATGGTGTGTCTGAATGCCAGAATCGAACCCTATTAGATATGGTCCGATCGATGATGTCCCTTACTGATTTGCCGTTATCATTTTGGGGTTATGCATTAGAAACCGCTGCATTCACTTTAAATAGGGCACCATCTAAATCCGTTGAGACGACACCGTATGAACTGTGGTTTGGTGCTAAACCTAAGTTGTTGTTTCTTAAAGCTTGGGGATGCGAAGCTTACGTCAAGAAATTGATGCCGGACAAGCTAGAACCCAAAGCGGAGAAATGCATCTTCATAGGATACCCTAAGGAAACTATTGGGTATACCTTCTATCACAGAACCGAAGGCAAAGTGTTTGTCGCAAAGAACGGTTCCTTTCTTGAGAAGGAGTTTCTCTCGAAAGAAGTGAGTGGGAGGAAAGTAGAGCTAGACGAGGTTGTTGAACCTTCTCTTGAGTTGGAGAGTAGCGCAGCACCTGAAATTGTTCCAGTGCCGCCTGCATCAACAATAGAGGAAGCTAATGACAAGGATCATGAAGCTTCGGACGATGCTGCTACTGAGCGTCGCAGGTCAACAAGGTCGCGCGCCCCTCCTGAGTGGTACGGCAACCCTGTCTTGACTGTCTTGCTAGTAGAAGACAGTGAACCTATGAACTATGAGGAAGCGATGATGAGCCCAGACTCTGAGAAATGGCTAGAAGCCATGAAATCCGAATTGGGATCCATGAGCGAAAACCAAGTATGGACTTTGGTGGACCCTCCTAGCGACCGAAAGGCCGTTGAGTGCAAATGGATTTTCAAGAAGAAAACGGACACGGATGGTAATGTTACCGTCTATAAAGCACGGCTTGTCGCGAAAGGTTTTCGACAAGTTCAAGGTGTTGACTACGATGAGACTTTCTCTCCCGCAGCGATGTTTAAGTCCATTCGGATTTTATTAGCAATTGTTGTGTTTCATGATTATGAAATATGGCAGATGGATGTCAAGACTGCGTTCCTCAATGGCAACATTGATGAAGAGTTGTATATGATGCAACCCGAAGGTTTTGTCGATCCTAAGGATGATGATAAAGTATGCAAACTTCAGCGTTCCATTTATGGACTGAAGCAAGCATCTCGGAGTTGGAACCTTCGTTTTGATCAAGTGATCAAGAGCTTTGGATTTGTTCCAAATTGCTACGAAGCTTGTATCTACAAGAAAGTGAGTGGGAGCTCGGTGACATTTCTGGTACTATATGTGGATGACATATTGATTATTGGAAATGACATTAACATGCTTAACGATGTGAAGAGTTATTTGAACAAGTGTTTTTCAATGAAAGACCTAGGTGAAGCTGCTTATATATTGGGCATCAAAATCTATAGAGATAGACAAAGACGCCTGATAGCTTTAAGCCAGAGTACATACCTAGACAAAGTTTTGAAAAGGTTCAGAATGGATAAGGCAAAGAAAGGTTCAGTGCCTATGTTGTCAGGTAAGATATTGAGCAAGGCTCAGTGTCCAGCTACGGTAAATGATAGAGAAGCTATGAGCAAAGTGCCTTATGCCTCGGCCATAGGTTCTATCATGTATGCCATGCTGTGTACTAGACCGGATGTGTCCAATGCTCTTAGTTTGACGAGCAGATATCAAAGTGATCCAGGAGTGGAACACTGGACAGCCGTGAAGAACATCCTAAAGTACCTAAATAGGACTAAAGAAATGTTCTTAGTCTATGGAGGTGATGAACAGCTCGTCGTAAAGGGTTACGTCGACGCTATTTTCGACACCGACAAGGATGGTTCTAAATCTCAGACAGGATACGTTTATATTTTGAATGGAGGAGCTGTGAGCTGGAGAAGCTGCAAGCAAAGCGTGATCGCGGGATCTACAGTAGAAGCGGAATACATGGCTGCTGCAGAAGCGTCAAGTGAAGGAGTTTGGATCAGGAACTTCATCACTGAGCTTGGCGTGGTTCCAAGTGCATTGGACCCAATGGAGATATTGTGTGACAACACTGGCGCCATAGCACTCGCTAAGGAACCAAGATATCATCCAAAGACCAAGCATATCAACCGCAAGTTTCATATAATCCGAGATTATATAGCAGATGGAGATCTGAAGATAGCAAAGTACATACAGATCTGAATGTCGCAGATCCATTGACTAAACCTCTTCCATGTGTAAAACATGATCAGCACCTTAGTGCCATGGGTGTGATATTGTTGCCAAATGTAAACTAGATTATTGACTCTAGTGCAAGTGGGAGACTGTTGGAATTATGCCCTAGAGGCAATAATAAAGATGTTATTATTATAATTCTTGTTCATGATAAAGTTTACATTCCATGCTAGAATTGTATTAAGCGGAAACTTTAATACTTGTGTGGTTTGTAAACAACATCGTGTCCCTAGTATGCCTCTATGGACTAGCTCATTGATTAATGATGGTTAAGGTTTCCTAACCATAGACATGAGTTGTCGATTAATAATGAGATCATATCATTGGGAGAATGATATGATGGACAAACCCAAACTAAGCAGAGCAATTAGATCGTGTCATCGTGTTCATCTTTGCGAAGCTTTTCTTATGTCAAATATTGTATTCCTTAGACCATGAGATAATATAACTCCCTGGTATCGGATGAAAGCTTTGGGGTCATCAAACGTCATCCTATGAGAGGGTGATCATAAAGGTGTCTCTCAGGTGATCGAAAAGTACCTGTTGGGTTGTATGTATCGAGATGGGATTTGTCCCTCCCAAGTCGGAGAGATATACTTCGGGCCCACTCAGTAGTCGATATCAACACCGCTTGCAAGCATGTGGTTAGGGAGTTAATCACAAAGTGATATCGGATTACGGAACGAGTAAAGTACTTGCTGTGAACGAGATTGAACTAGGTATGACGGTACCGACGATCAAATCTCGGGCAAGTAAAATATCGCGAGACGAAGGGAATATAAATATGGGATTGATTGAATCCTGGCATCGTGGTTCATCCGATATGATCATCGATGAATGTGTGGGAGTAAATATGGGTTTCCAGACCCCGCTGTTGATTATTGATAGAAGATCATCTCTGCATATTCTCGAACCCGAAGGGTCACACACTTAATGTGTCTCGACGCTAGGATAGATTGGATAATTGGTTTATGAGTTTTTGTTCGGAGTCTCGGATGGGATCCGGTACATCACGAGAGGTTCCGGAATGGTCCGGAGAATAAGATTCATATAAGGCAATGCAGTTTTTGGAGTTCGGAATTGTTTCGGGTAAATCGGTATTGTACCGGAAGCTTCTAGAACCTTCCGAAAGGGGACCAACGTGGACCCACCTGCCGGGAGGGGGCATGATCCTATGAGGGAGTGCCCTGGCCGCATTGGGCCAGGGCACAAGGCCCCATAGGGCCCAGCCGACCAAACCTAGGGGAAACCCTAGGGGAGCTTCTAGAAGGAGGGGGAAACTTGCCCCCCACTCTTCCTCCTTGGCCGCCGGCCTAGGCTTGGGGGAGGGGCTGGGGGCGCACCACCTCCCCACACCTCCTCCTCAAGCCCTAGTCGCCCTGCTGCCCTCCTCTCTCTCTCTCCCGACTGCACGTAGGCGAAGCCCTGCTGCAGAAACTCTCTACCAATTGCACCGCGCCGTCGCGTTGTAGATCCAATCAATCTCTCCACCATACTTGCTGGACCGAGGAAGGAGGAGACGTCGAGGTGCTGCATGTGTGCATCTCTTGGAGGCATCGCCACTTGCGGTGCTAGATCGGATCGGATCGCGAGGAGGAGAAGCGAGTACGACTACATCACCCACGTTCCGACGAACGTTCCGCCGTGCGAATCTTCAAGGGTATGAAGATCTCATATAATCGCTCTCGTTGTTTGCATCTCCTAGATTAGATCTTGGCCTTCCCGTTCGCATCCGTAGAAAAAATTTGATTTACTATGCTGCGAAACCCTTCAAGAGGAACCGACCTACCGGGAAACTGAACTATGCAACCCTCGAGGAGGTGGATAATTCGGAGCATGTAGTGATAGGTACGCTCAATATCCTTACCAATCCCGGCAAAGTTTTATTTGATACTGGTGCAACTACTTCATTCATTTCTGAAGAATTTTGTGATAAGTTCGGGATTAGAAGGGCAACGTTAGAAAGTCCTATGACCGTAGTTACGGCAGGAGGGAAATGTGATTGTACGCCACATAAAACAGGATCAGGTTATCTCGATCTATGGTTTTACATATTTCACAGACCTTTATGTGATTCCTTTGAAGGGAATTGCAGTAGTGTTGGTAATGGATTGGATGATGGAACACGGAGCTCAGATAAATTGTGAGGAGAAAACTGTCTCAATTAAAACTCCAAGTGGATCAAGGATAGTTTACCAAGCAGATAAGCACAGTCATATCATGGTGGATCTGCAGTTGAACTCAATGAAAGAGGTCAAATTGGAAGAGATTCCTATAGTAAATGAATTTCAAGATGTTTTTCCAGCAGAGCTACCGAGAATGCCACCAGACCGGGAGATAGAGTTCACTATTGACCTAATTCCTGGTACAACACCAATAGCTCAAGCACCATATAAAATGGGACCCAAAGAGTTAAAAGAACTCAAAGAGAAAATTGATGAGTTAGCCAGAAAAGGATTTATTCAGGAAAGTGTATCTCCATGGGGAACACCAGTAATCTTTGTGGATAAGAGAGATGGTGGAAGAAGAATGTGTGGAGATTATAGAAACCTAAACAACGTTACTATCAATAATAAGTATCCTTTACCAAGAATTCAAGATTTGTTTGATCAAGTGAAAGGGGCTGGAGTATTTTCAAAGATCGATTTAAGATCTGGATACCATCAAATAAAAATCAAACCGGAAGATGTTCCAAAGACCGCATTTGTCTCAAGATATGGACACCATGAGTATCTGGTAGTACCATTTGGTTTGACCAATGCACTTGCAATATTCATGAATCTGATGAACAAGATCTTCATGCCATATTTGGAAAAGTTCGTCATAGTTTTTATTGATGATATTCTGATATATTCCAAGGATAAGGAAGAGCATGCAGATCATTTGAGGATAGCATTGCAGACTCTAAGGGAACACAAACTTTATGCTAAGTTTAGTAAGTGTGAATTTTGGCTAGATGAGGTAGAATTCCTCGGTCATGTGATCAGTAAAGATGGAATTGTTGTGAATCCATCTAAAGTTCAGTCAGTACTAGAGTGGACTGCACCAACCAATGTGAAGCAAATTCGAGGTTTCTTAGGAATGGCTGGTTATTATCGGAGATTCATTAAAGGTTTCTCCAAAATAGCAGGACCAATGACCAAATTGTTAAGAAAGAATACACCATTTAATTGGGATGAGAAGTGTGAAGCAAGTTTTCAAGAGTTGAAGACTAGGTTAACCACAACTCCAATCTTAGCAGTTCCTGAAACAGGGAAGGACTTCACAGTGTACTGTGATGCATCTAAAGAAGGTTTGGGTTGTGTACTAATGCAAGATCGGAAGGTGATTGCTTATGGTTCAAGAAAACTAAAACCACATGAAGTCAACTATCCAACTCATGATTTAGAGTTAGCAGCGGTAGTTTTTGCGCTAAAAGGATGGAGGCATTTTCTTTATGGAGCCAGATGTGAGTTATACACTGACCATAAAAGTCTCAAATATTTCATCACTCAAAAGGAATTAAATATGAGACAGAAGCGTTGGTTGGAACTAATCAAGGATTATGATTTAACAATCAACTATACTCCAGGGAAAGCAAATGTTGTAGCTGATTCTTTAAGCAGAAAGAGTGCAGATATTCAGCCTAGCAATAGGGAGCTACCAAAGGAGTTACACATGGACTTGGAAAGATTAGAGCTTCAATTCATCAGAATAGATGTTCTTGGAGGATTAGCTACTATGCAGGTAGTTGCAGAACAAGACAATGATCTTAAGCAAGAAATTTTTAGACATCAAGCAGAAGATCCTTTTATTGCTGACAAAATTCGAAGGATATCGCAAGGGCAAAAATCAGTTTTTCGTCTTGGAGAATATGAGTCTTTATGGTTTCAAGACCGTCTTTGTGTTCTAGATGTGACTGAGATTCGTGATATCATACTTAGAGAAGCACATGAAACACCGTACTCTATACATCCGGGAAGTACTAAGATGTATATGGATTTGAAAGAACTATTCTGGTGGAATAACATGAAAAGGGACATTGCTAAATATGTATCTGAATGCCATACTTGCCAAAGGGTGAAGGATGAACATCAAAGCCCAGCAGGACCATTACAACCTTTGGAAATTCCCGAATGGAAGTGGGAATAAATAGGTATGGACTTCATCACAGGATTGCCCATGACACCAAAAAGGAAGGATATGATATGGGTAATTATGGACAGACTCACTAAGAGTGCACATTTTATTCCGGTGAATCAAAAAGATAATGCCGAGAAGTTAGTTGAAGTATATGTCAAAGAGATAGTAAGTAAGCATGGAGTACCCAAAAAGATCGTAACTGATAGGGGATCAGTGTTCACTTCAGCATTTTGGAAGCAATTGCATGAAGCACTTGGATCAAAGTTAGATTTCAGCACAACATATCATCCTGAGACAGGAGGTCAAACTGAAAGAACAAATCAAATACTAGAAGACATGTTAAGAGCTTGTGCACTAGATTTTGGAGGAACATGGGAAGATCATCTACCATTGGTAGAATTTTCTTATAACAATAGCTATCAGAGTAGTCTAAAGGCAGCTCCATACCAAGTTCTGTATAGAAGGAAGTGTAGATCACCAATATGTTGGTATGAGCCTAGAAGCAGCAAAGAATTTGCACCAAATTATATCAAGGAAAGACAAGATATCATTGATAAGATCAGGGATACACTGAAAATAGCCCAGAGTAGGCAGAAAAGTTATGCGGATCAAATTCGAAGATCATGGCATCCAGAAGTGGGAGATATGGTATATTTCAAAGTAAGTCCAATGAAAGGGGTGAAAAGGTTCGGAGTTAAAGGAAAATTGAGTCCAAGATACATCGGACCATTCAAGATATTGAGTCAGGACAGAACTATAGCTTATGCTTTAGAGTTACCATCAAGATTGGCTCAAGTGCATAATGTTTTCCATGTGTCACAACTTCGTAAATGTTTGAAAGTTCCAGATGATGCAATCACACATCAGGAAATAGATCTACAAGCAGACTTGACCTATATTGAAAAGCCCTGTAAAATTTTGGAAGAAAACTGGAAAAGGTTAAGGAATAGAGCAATCAAATATTGCAAAGTACAGTGGGAACATCACCCTGAAAGGGAAGACACGTGGGAGAAAGAAGAGAATTTAAGGAAAGCCTATCCAGAACTATTCAGGTACATGTCAACAAACTTCGGGACAAAGTTTAATTTAAGGGGGGAAGTCTGTAACATCACAGCATTTAGGAACTAACGAAGGGTAGATTTAGGAAATTGAAATGTTGCATGCATTCATCTGTGAAAATGTGGGTAAATTTTTCGCCAAATAAAAACCTAAAGTGATCAAGGTTACTTTCATACTTTGAGATTAGATTTAGTCTTAAAGAATGATTGCTAGTGACTTTGATATGATCTTTGTGAAATTATGTGTTTTGGGAAATGAAATTTGAATTTAGAACTTGAGTGTTTGAATTATAATTCAAATGATTTTTTGAATAATGTTTAAACCTTGATTTGATTAAGAGTTAACCAATTTAACTCAAACTTTCTTTAAAGAAAGCAATTAAGAATATGAATATTTGTTTCATATTTTTATTTAATAAATAAGTTACAAAAATGTAACTTATTAAAATCATCCAAAATATTCAGCATAGACAATAAATAAAGAATAAGAATATTTCTTTATTGCTAATAGTATCATCTTTATTACAAAATAATAAATGAAGATTACAAAAGAATAAAATAAAAATTACAAAAGAATAAAGAATATTACATTTGACTATTCTATAAATAAAGAAGAAAACCTAAACTAGAATCTTGAATTTCCAAGTCTGGTACGTGCAAAACAAACACAAACAAAAAATAAAGAAAGTTAGGGTTAGTAATGTTTTACTCTCAGACTTGTCAGTGAAGTGCACTGATCAAGATTCATCATTGAGTAATTCTATTAAAAGGGGCAAGTTTCACCAATATGAAAGAATGTATCTTTCATACTTTTAAGCCAGAAGTCAAATGACAGCAAAGAGGGGCAAGTTTCACCAGCCAGGTAAAAGTAACCAGATAACAGTCAATTTCAAAATTCTGAACATATCCACAAGTGCACAACAAGCACACAGGCAGCACACACACCAGATTGCATGGTGTGTGCTGTCAGCACCTTAGCAACAGTCCAGCAACACAAAACCATCAACACAGCCGTGGGCAAGCACACAACCACATCATTCTTTTGCTCCTACACATCAAGCTTAGCAGCCAGCAGCTAAACCAAGCACAGCAGCCAGCAGCCAAACCAACCAAAGCCCAAGATGGTGACATAAGGAGGGGGAAGATCAGGTGGACATCAAGACCAAGGTCAAGCCATCAGGATCAGGATATGATGGGCTAGATCAAGGACAAGCCAGGAGCTAAATATACCAGGGGAGCACAAGTTCAACCACAAGATCAAGCTACCACAAGATCCAACACTAGCAACCATAACATCAAGTGACAGTGGTGAGTACATAGACCATCACATGATCTATTTGTCTAAGATTAGACAAATATACATGATCTGTATCACAATCAAACTCTCAGAAAGCACCCAAGTGGGGTGAATCCATCACTGAGGTTTTAAACTCTAAAAGCAAACAACAAAGTACAAAGATCCAACCAAAACTCAGAACAACATCATTGATTTGGCAATCAAGCTATATTCCAATAAATATAGCTAAGATTTAATTTATAGGCACATCCCTAAGATAAGGGTAGCACCTTAGAAGTTAATCTTTTGGATCCATATAAGTGATCAAGCCTACTATCATTTTTTCCAATCTTTGGTTCAAGAAACTGTAGCTGGTACCACTACTAGAACTATCCATATGAATCAACTAGATATAGCCTAATCCCTAAGCCTTAGACCAACATCATTGGTCTTAGGAATTTCAAAAAAGAACATTTTTACTTATCTTTTAAAGCCAAGCTTGTCTTAAGCTTAAACCAACCCAATCAATGGATTAGAATCTATCTTGTGTGCCATACAAAGATGGTGTCACAAGAACAATTCTACATGAATCAGAATAAGCATTCAATCATCACAGATTCAATCAATCAATCTATCAATCATTTTCCTGTCATTACAGGAATCATAATTAGGACATTCCTATGTATATCTTCACTGTTTGAGATCATTGTGATCTCAAACCACACAATAATTTTCAAGCCAACTGCACTAAGACAGTGATTTCATCACACCATACCCATCATCATTAACCAAGAAATGACAGTGGTAAGTTATCAAACCCACTGACTTTACCAAGCATTGGTTTCAGAGCAACTATATCATCTGAATCATATGAAATCTAAGCATAAAATCATCTAATTACAGGAATCATAATTAGGACATTCCTATGTATATCTTCACTGTTTGAGATCATTGTGATCTCAAACCACACAATAATTTTCAAGCCAACTGCACTAAGACAGTGATTTCATCACACCATACCCATCATCATTAACCAAGAAATGACAGTGGTAAGTTATCAAACCCACTGACTTTACCAAGCATTGGTTTCAGAGCAACTATATCATCTGAATCATATGAAATCTAAGCATAAAATCATCTAATAAGCCACCAGAACCATTATAGTTCATCTTAAGCAGCAAGCCTCAAGCTAATAATCATTTAGCATGCTTAGAGACCATCCACACATGATCTAATTCATCCAGTATATGATCAACAACAAGATATGAACCCTAAATGGAATAAATCATCTTAATCAGGACAAGACAGTAACCAGAGAGGTCAATGCCAACATCTAGCATAGGATGAGCGAGCACAGAGAGCACGAGGGGAGAGGAAAAGAACTCACCAAAGGTCCTCGCTGAATACTAGAAGAGGAAGTAGAGGTGGTCGACGACCATGGCGTCACGGGGAGCACCCCCAGGGGGGCGCTGCGACCCATACAACGCCTCGGCGGCGACCTAGAGGCGCGGTGAATCACCACGACGCACGACGGTAGCGGCAGCGCCAAGATCCACGCCACCCCCCAAACCCTAGGGTTCGGGATGGCATCGATCTGTCACAGGAGAGCCCCATGCTCAAATCCAGTTGGACGGGAAGGAAGGGCGTAGTCGACAACCTCCTCCTGCACCACGACGGCGACCAGAACAACCCACGACGGCGCGAATCGTCGGCGGCGACATCACCGACCAACGGGTCGGGGATAGAGGAGAGGAGTGAGCTCGAGGGTGAGAGGCAGCGAGGGAGTGGGCTGAGTTGGGCCAGAACCCTTCGGGGTGGCTTTTTTCACTATATCTAATGGGCCACAAGGGCCCAATAAGATTAAGCCAGCCCAAAAACCTTAAGGCCTGTTTTTAGTTAATAGAAAAGACCAAAATGCCCCTGAACTTAATTAAAATTCTAGAAAATAAAATAAAAATCCAAAAATTATAAACAAAATATTCTTGGATTCACAAAAATCCAAACTATCCAAATAAATTAGGATATAAAATTTTAGACATTTAAATTTTATTAAGAATTTTGTAATTTATATATTCCTTAGGGAATTTTACAAAATTATTGAAAGATGATAAAAATAAATAAAAATAACTTTCATTATATATTAATATTGTAGTATTTTTGAAAAATACTAAATAAATATTTAATAACAATTTTTAATATTTAAGTGATAATTCCTAAAAGAATTATTAAATCAATAAAAGTCAAATAAAAGGGAAATAAAATAAAATAATTCAATATATATTATAAATATTAAAAGGTAATATTTATAAATCCTTTATTATTAAAAATACTTTTTACAATAATGGGGAAAATGCATAACAAGTTAAATGATGCATTACATTACCTTGCATAATCATTTTGCTTCTTTAAATATTGTCCTTACCGGGCAATAATGATGTTTTTGTAGACATAGAAGCTCAAGGTCCAGTGCAAGCATCAGACTTCACTACCTTGCCATCACAAGGAAAGTTCATCACCTGCTCATATCCTTTGAACAGTCTTTATCAAAGTATTTGCAAATTGTGTGTTCTCATATATACTCTAAAATAAAGAAAATATTAATTTCACAAATCAAGAAAATCCTAGATATCATCCTAAGTGATGATATAATGGAGCAATAGAACTTAGGGTTCTATTTGCAATAATGATGATCAATTAGGGACTTAATAACCCTGACATCAGTGATTCTAGCGCTGTATATTACGCGTTAGCCATGAGATTTGGAATGGGACAGAGAAGTCAGCTGTATCTTCTTCCTCTCGCATGAAGCCGGATGTGCAGGTCATGGCTGTTATCCTTGTAGCGTGCATATTAATTAGTAATTCGTAGAGGATATGCAGCATATGGGTGGGAACCCTCATCGTCCCACGATAGTTCTGGCATCTAACGGTTTGTAGAAACCATTGCCGTAATTCGTTATGTGGGCATGGTGTACACCAAGGAGGCATGGGAGGTCGCGAAGGGGGCACTAATTGGCTTGGACCAACTACTGGGCCCCACATCATGGAATTGTGGACGGGAAAGTATGCCCGGTTGTGCAGCAAGGAGTTGATCTCTCATGGATAAAGTAACGCACCTCTGCAGAGTGTAAGAATTGTAACTTGTTACTCCCTGTTCCGGGAAGGAGCTATGAACGCGGTAGGAAAGGAACTCCATGAAAGTTCTGGTCAACTTGTGAAGGCTGATGGTCATAGATTTTCATAATAAAATCAATCTTTGAAGAAAGATTTACAAAAATTGCATAGTGCCAAGGATTTATAATCCGAGGTGGTAGTTAGAGCATCAAACTTCCCACCTTGCATATAATGAACTTGTTGGGTAACGCTGTTACTCATCCTTTCCTTTGATCCCTTGCTTAGATTCTGAGGATCCCGAAGACGTGCTAATGTATGCAGCCAAATGTCAAGAAGATGTGTTCTATGAGGAGCCTGACCTGTCAGGAGGTGTTGAAGGAGTGGATTACGAAATCCTCTATGGTGTCGACGAGAACGAATCCAACTAAGTATCCTAGTTAATAGTAATCAACTGAGCCGAGCATCACAAACTCTATAGAATAAGCTGTTGAGCTCAACTCCTAGTCAGAGTTGCTACTCTTAAATTCCGCTAAAACACTTTATATTTTGGTTTGTAAGTTGAACCTTTTGAAGTCTTGAACTTCTGGTATTGTAATAATAATAATGTGTGAATGTTTGTAATATGGACCCGCAATGTTTCTGCTGTACCACTCTGAGGGATGTGATATTTACAGAACGGTGTTCTGTGAGTGTCATGTCAATGACTATAGTGTACTACACATGCAGTGGTATGCTGGGTCACAGCATCGAGGTTGTGCTTGACACACAACTTGGTTGCTAGTAGCTACTGTAAAAATAAAGTTTTCCTCACTTGTTTGCTTTCTACAAAAAAAATTTGCAGGGAGGATGATGGATATAATGTCGAGTTCTATGGCTCAGAGTTGCTAGCCCCGTACACTGCGAAAACTATCACCAACTACTGTGCAACTTTGACTACAAAATAAACAAAAGATGGTGACATGACCGAAGTGATCAATCATTTTCAAGAGCAAAAAGAGAAGGATTCTGATTTTTACTTCAGATTAGATTGTGATGAGGAGGACAAGGTGAAAAACATCTTCTGGGTTGATGGGCCTTCTAGAAGAGCATATGCTGAGGCTTACCATGACTGTGTATCCTTTGACAGCACGTACTTGACGAACAAGTACAATATGCCCTTTGCACCATTCATCGGGATCAACAAGCATGACCAATCTATCATGTTGGGCTGCGGATTTGTGAGGCAAGAGTTGGCAACCAGTTTTGATTGGTTGTTTGAGAGTTTATTTACCGGACAACATGATCACTGACCAAGATGTTGCTATGAAGATGTCAATTGACATGATGTTCCTAGCAACTATCCACCGTTTTTGCCGCTGGCACATCATGCAGAAAGCATAGGCTAAGTGTGGTACTGTTCTGGGCAGAAACCCAGGTCTAGCAGAAGATTTCAACGCCTGCATAGACTTCACCTTTTCACCAGAGGAGTTTGAGGCGAAATGGGCTCTGTTTTTAGGCAAGTGGCCTGCTGTTGCTGGACACTCACACTTTAGGGAGTTGTATGACATTAGGGACAAGTGGGTTCCTTGCTACTTCCTGCATCGATTTTTCTCTTTCCTCCAGTTCACGCAGCGTAGTGAGGGTTTTAATGCGGTGCTGAAACGCTATGTGAACCCACACAAGTCACTGTTAAATTTTGTGAAACAGTATGAGAAGATCCAGGTGCATGTGCTTGTGAAGGAGGGTGGCAACGACTACCGTACAGAATTTCTTGAGGTCCAGAGATGGTTGCCATATCCCATTGAGGAACAGGCGTTCAATGTGTATTGTAGAGACATATATTTGAAGTTTCGAGCTTATTGCCAGGTACAATGTGAGTCACTTTGGTGGTTTGTACTACAGGCTTGAGCCAAATAGGAAAAGGTGTGCCAAGTATGGGTCGAGGACCTACATGGTTGCAACGAACAAGGATGAAGGCATCTACTCATGCGAGTGTTCAAAGTTTG
The DNA here is from genome assembly GCA_916181665.1 of Avena sativa. Taxonomy (NCBI): domain Eukaryota; kingdom Viridiplantae; phylum Streptophyta; class Magnoliopsida; order Poales; family Poaceae; genus Avena; species Avena sativa. The sequence goes on from OV702280.1 coordinate 146,454,501, forward strand.
ATAGGGATGGCATGCTTTGTTGCCACATATTGAAGGTTTTCACCCACCTTGGTGTTGATTTGATACCCGAGAGGTACATCCTAAAAAGGTGAACGCCACAAGCAGTCTCTGGTGGACAGGAAACCAAAGTTGTGGAGCAGCCAGATGTGATGCCACCATAGTCGCAGCAGCAAGTGCGACATGCAAACCTGAACATGTCGTTTCAGAAACTTGCTCGTGTGGCTTGCACAACGGATGCAGCTACTGCGATTGTGAACAAACACATGTGAGCTGCAGCGACAAAAATTACTCAACTGAACAAGTCGCCGAAGAAAAGGAAGAAACCTGCTGCTGCTGAACCGTCGGCAAGCGCCCCTGTTGATCCTACTATTCTTAGGGACCCGCCAAAGTCAACTACCAAAGGGCGAACGAAGGCACATCAGACAAAATCTTCCCTTGAACTTCATCCAAAACAGAAAAACCAGTGCAGGACGTGTGGTTCGTTTGAGCATAATTCTGCAACATGTGTAGAGAGGCTGGTGTAGGCAGGAACAAAATGTTTTAGGTTAGGCAACTTTTATTAGTTCCGTGGCAACTTTTATTGTAGTTCTGCCAACTAGTACCATTATTCCTGGCAAGTTTTACTAGATAAGCAATTTTTTTGTCTCTGGCAACTCTGTGACTGTGAGTAGCAACTTTCAGCATTTTGAAGTGCAACTAGGTACTGTTAAATCCACATAAACAAGAACAACCAAGCAAAAAAGATCAAAAAAAAGAAAACAATTTATATGTAATCTTGAGCAACTATAGACATTTGATATGAACAATAAAAAGACAAATGGAGATCAGAGTTTGTGCAGGGCATGCCTTCATTGCTTAAAGCTTGAGGACTTTCTTCCGGTCAACTTTGTTGTCCTCTGATGTGACCAAACCATTTGTCATTATCTTCCTGATGTCTGGGATATCCTTTTGCTGAGTAGTTTTGATATGCTCTACCATCCCATTTGATGTTTATTAAGGTGAAAACCCTGCAGTCATCGCTGTAAAACACAGGAAAAAATTTAGTATGGCTGTATTCGAACAAACATAGGCAACAAACAAGTTGGGCAAAAGCAACTACTTATGCATGTAACTTCTAGTGGTGTGTAGGCAACAAAATGTCAGGTCCCAGAATTAATAAATGCTAGTCAAAAGCAACTTTTAGTTAAAAACAACATGACAACTAGTGTCAAAAAACTCCTGGTATGAGTGGTAACTAACAGGTTGGTTTGAGCAACTTACATTGTCAGACAAGTAACTAACAGGTCGGTTTGAGCAACTAATAGTGTGAGGGAAGCAACTAGTAGGTTGAGCAACTAACATTGAATAGGAAAAAAAGTATGCATGTGGAAAAGTTGCTCACTGAGATTGCTTACTTGTTTTTCTGCTTTGAAACTTGGATTTCTTGAACACGGAAATTGTCAAGTTTGACTTTGGATGCACCATAGTTATTATCCCAGTGAATTCGTAGAGATGCGATGATGGCTTGGTAACTTTTCTGCAAAAGCTTATCCTCAATTGTCCTCCACGAGTCAAGGATCTGAAATTGCTTGTCTCTGATGTTTAAGTTGAACAACCAATAATGGTTGACAACATCCTTTGCTTTTGGGTTGAGGGCTTGGATAATTGGGAACATTACCTGTGTAGTTAGGCAATTAGTTAACTGCAGGGAAGCAACTCTTTATATTGTGCAGGCAACTAGTGAGCTTGATAGAGCAACTGAAAAATAGACCTACATAGATAGTATTCCTTTTTTTGTAGGAAAAAAGCTACAGCTAGGCAAGTTGTGGTATAGTCCGAAGCTAGTACTAACATATATAAAACAACTACTGATATAGTGGGAGTAAATTTTCAAATGTTCCACATTAAAAAACTCATTGAGGCAACTTTTATTTTTAGTTAGGCAACTAGTGTCATAGTGAAAAGCAACAAAGTAAGCTGAACTAAGCAACTAGAGGCCTAAAAAAGAAAGCAAGTAGTATGCAGTGGTGTGGGGGGTGTTGCGTGTTCTTTTCATATGGGAAAAGTGTACGCACCATATCTTTTAGGTCCAAACGCCGTGAATTGCTGAATAGTACCTTCAGTTCTTTCCGATTAAACTCTAAATCATGCAGCCATGTCTTTGGAAAAAAGGCAAAAAAGTAATGATTGTGAGTAACGAAACAAGTTTTTTCCAAAAAAAAGTAAACAAGGTTGTTTCGAGCCCATGATTTCACTTACAGATATCCTCAAAGGCATGACTATCTTCTTTGCAGATTCAGGAATATTTTTCGCAATCGCCATGATTCCAATTTCCATGACCGAAGTGTGGAGCCATCCTCCTGGTTTCATAGAAGTTGCAAACTCCCATGCTGTAACATGGTAGGTGCCAAAGTTGACGACTATCGGGCTGCACAAAGTAGTTTTCATCGGACACTGTCATGTTGGCAACAAAACATATGTATTCTAACAACTTTTTCTATCAGTAAGCAACCTTGCATCATGTATAAGCAACTTGTACTGTAACTAAAAAGCGATAAGAGAAGTTTGTAAAAAACAGTGGGAAAAAAAGAAATACCACCTTTCATTAATTTTCTGCTGGTTTGTTCTGATGCTTCCTCCGTGCTGAATTACTTTTATGTATAGCTTGTTAGCACTTTCCGTGCTTGCGAACTGTTTCTTGTTGTCTACATTGGCGTACGACGATAGTTGGCAAGGGGGAGGCTTGATTAACCTTCTCACATACTGTTGAGGAGTTGTGGAGCTGCCTGAACCATCAGTGCCTGCATCTAGTGTTGTGGGGGCAAGGGCTTTGTCGGGCGTTTGCAGCACGCCATGTGATTCTTCATTGTCTCCAATGTTTGCAGCCTGAGCCACTGCCCTTTGAGAGATTTCTGCTTCAACACACACTCTCTCAATCTCTTCAGGATCGATGTTCGCTAAAACATCGAGCTCAACAGATTCAACAACTTGCACTTTCTGAGCAACTTCATCATCGTCATCATCAACTTCTGGACCATCGTCGTCATCAAAATCTGGACTTAGGCTAAAAGATGGGCAATCCATATCAATAGCAGACCTGACCCTTGGAAGCGTCATCTTGTATGTGTAGGGGTTCGTAGCATGGAAAACAAAAATTTTCTATCGCATACAAACAAACAAGCCAAGATCTATCTACTAGATTGTAGCAACGAGTCGATGTAGGAACTCACCCTCGAAGATTCCAAAGCGGTTAACGAGAGCAGATTCTCGTGGGTGATGTAGTCGTACTCTTTCCGATCTCAAGATCGCGTAGACGATCCTTCCGGCGCCACGTTCCAGCAGCGCTCCCGCAGTCGGTCACACGTTCGGTACTCGACGAAGACCTTCCTCTCCCTTGTTCCAGCAGGCAGCGGAGGTTGTAGCACTCTCCTCGCGATTCCGGCAGCACAACGGCGTGGTACCGGAAGTAGAGGGGAGATCCCGCAGGGCTTCGCCTTAAGCCGGTGCGAGTATGGTGGAGCTTATGAGAGAGGCTATTAGTGGTCTAGTAATTAGACACACTAATTAGAAGGCTCTAAACCAATTAGAAGGCTCTAAACCGCAGGCTAAAGCAATTAGAAGCTCTAAACCAAAACGGCTCTAAACCGGAGGTAGAAGATAGGAACTTGTGTGTCTTGGGAGGGAGCCCTGCCCCTCCTTATATAGGTGGGAGGGGCTGGCCGGCCAAGGGGAGGGAGTGGAGTCCCTCCCCAACTCGGCCTAGGTGGGGCGCCGGCTTGGGGAGGAGGACTCCTCCCTCAAGTCGGTTTCCTCCTCTCCTCCCACTTCCCAAAAACTGCCGTTTGACTTTCAAACTAGCCGTTTGACTTTTTCAATTTAGGATTCAATTTAATCCTTTATTTGGGACAGCAAGAACACTTAGTACATGATGCAATCATTCCAACATGTAATGACACATTCATGTACCCCTTCCCCCCCGGAGTGCCGGACAATCCGGGACCTTCTAGAATGTTCCCGATGGAAACACCGGAATCATTCCCGAACTCCGAAACGGGACTTTCCTTATATGAATCTTATTCTCCGGACCATTCCGGATCACCTCGTGATATCCCGGATCCCATCCGAGACTCCGAACAACATTCGGTCTCTTTCTCATAATACCATAACTACTCAAACAACGTCGAATCCTTAAGTGTGTCTCCCTACGGTTCGTGAATTATGCGGACATGATCGAGACACTTCTCCGAACAATAACCAATAGAGGAATCTGGAAATTCATATGGCTCCCACATATTTCTACGATTACTTTGCGATCGAATGAACCACTTACATACGATACCAATTTCCCTTTGTCTCACGATATGTTACTTATCCGAGGTTATGATCGTCGGTATCTCTGCATACCTAGTTCAACCTCGTTACTGATAAGTACTCTTTTCTCGTTCCCGTGATATGTGATCCCTTGTGACCAAGTCACATGCTTGCAAGCTAATTGGATGACATTTCACCGAGAGGGCCCAGAGTATATCTATCCGTCATGTGGATGGACAAATCCCACTCTTGATCCATGTGTTTCAACCAATACTTTCCGAACACTCAATGCCACTTTTATAGCCACCCTGTTACGGTGTGGTGTTTGATGACATCAAAGCATCCATCCAGTAAAGGTGATATGCATGATCTCATGGTCGAAGGAATTAGGTTACTATGTATCAGAAAGCATATAGCAATTGAACTATTGAAATGACTTGATCTTTATGCTACGCTTATCTATAGGAGTATGTCCATCACATCATTCTCCTAATGATATGATCCTGTTGTTAATAACATCTCTATGTTCATGATCAGGAAACCATGATCATATATTAACCAACAAGCTAGTTTAACAAGAGGATTTACTAGGGACTCTTATTTTATGTTTACAAATCACACAAGTATTAATGTTTCCTGTTAATACAATTATAGCATGGTATGTAAACATTTATCATAAATATGAAGATATGATAACAACCATTTTATTATTGCCTCTTGGGCATATCTCCAACAGTCTCCCACTTGCACTAGAGTCAATAATCTAGTTTCAAACCTTTGTGTATTCAACACCTATGGCTTTCCGGTGTTGTATGTACACGATTGCTAGTGGTCAACTGATCTCCGGATCTGACACTTCCAGGTCCGTGTGTAATTGCATGTCTTTGCGTCTCTACGCATCACTCATTCTCTAATGAGATGGCTTCGTACAAATTTGGTCCTTTGGTGTGACCTTTAGTTCTTTGGGGTTAAAACATGTTGATAATATTGTCGTACAATATATCTTCATAGTATTATCCCGCTGTGAACTACACCTAGTTTGATAACAAACTACTTGACACAAATGCCCTCTTTTGCTGCTATAATAGCAGTCATATACTTAGCCTTTTGTTGTAGTATCTGTCACAATGTCTTAACTTTGGAACTCATCCAAATCCATTATGGAACCCACTTTCCATTATATCGTGCCACCCTTAATTTAGATTGAGATAAACTTAATTTGTACTTTGTGACAAAACTAGTATCAATGTAGTACTTTTACAATGAACTAACCATCTATTTGTCACTTCTACAAATAATATACTCTTAGTTCTTCCAAAAGATCATAAGAATATCCTTACTATTGTCCAATGATCATCTTACGAATCATTCTGGTATATGCTCACAACATTTAGAGCATAGGACATATCTGGATTTGTACATATCACAGTATGATTGATATAAATACTCTTTGTGATTTCATACATCAAGTATCAATCTATACTTGATTATTTGTTTCACTTTACCAAATGTCAATACACTTGAATATATCATCAACATTGAACTTATTCAATCCTTTCTGTGCAACAAGAACCTTTCTTGTAGTTCCTATATTGAACTCATTCAATATCTTGTCTATGTACTTCTGGCACAACCATATTAGCGTCTATTGATGCCAAAATACTTGGGTTTTGCCTAAGTCTTTCATCGGGATGAAATTCTTAATATGTGTTAATAAAAGATACATTATTTCCAATCAACAATATGTCTTCCACATAATGTATTAGAAACATGTCTTAGCGCTCCCACTTAATTTCTTGCAAATGCAAGCATCTTCATTGTCTCTGATGAAATTAAACCCTTTTAACAGTTTCATCATAGTGAAGATTCCAACTCCGCTATGCTCACTCTAACCATTGAAGTTTGCATATGCTTTTAGCATCCTTTGAATTGACAAAACCCTATGGACCGTGTTTATGCACATGTCCTAGGTAACGATTCTATTAGAAGAACTTGTTTTGTTTATTCAACTACCATATAACAAATTATATGTAGTGGTTGCTTTCATTAATCCGTCTAGACTAAATATCACTATGATAGATCAAATCTTGTCATAGTCAACCTTTGAACATTGTTGTGAACTCTTTCCCAACATGTCGACTATTTCATAGATGTAAAACATCCATGTCTATTTCTTTATAGATCCAGACACAACTGTAAGGTCTTACACCTTTCTCGAGGGTCCTTCAAGTTCAAAACTTGATTTCTCGTGTATGGAACTATCACGGATTTGATGGCTTCAAGCCATTTTACGGAGTCAGGGCCCATCATCGCTTCTCTGCATGTAGTCGGTTTATTATTCTCAAATAATGATTCAACCCTCAAATCTTGGTATTTGATTGTTCATCCGACCTACTTGTTTCAATAGGAACTTGGATCTCCGTGACCACAACCTTTTGAGGTACGTGAACCATGAGCATTGTTGCTGCCTCCGAAACACTTTTCGGCGCTGCGCAATTCTGCACATATAGCTAAGGTTCTTTTAACCTTATCAAAGTTTCTATTGTCCTCCCACTTAACTTTTCACGAAAAATTTCTTCTCAAAGAAACTTGACGTTCTAAGCAACAAACTCTTTTGTCTCCGGTGTTTTATGGAGGAACAGTTTATACAAAGACAGGTTCATCCGACTTTGGTTGCACATATCTTTCTTATGCATAGCATACCAATGTTTAAGAAAGGACAACTTGGGTTTTATCCCAAACCATAACCTTATATGGTGTCATTTCAACGGATTATGATGGAGCTCTTTTTAGTGGAAAAACGGTAATCTCTAAAGCTTTTAATCTTTAAAATACTATGGCAGTTTTATGAACTATACCTTTGATCTTACCATGTCAAACAAGGTTTAATTACATATCTCGAACGCTCCATACTCTTATGGTGTTTCGGGAAATGCAAATCCACGGAACGATTCCTTAAATCTTAGGTATTATGCTAAACTTGTAATTCAAATATCTTCCTTTATGATCTTTATCATAAACTATTCATATTCTTGTTACAATGATTTTGCACTTCATCTTGAAAGTCTTTTGAACTTTTCAAATATTTCATACTTCATCCTTATTAAGTAAATATTCATATATTCACTCAAATTTTCGGAGAAAGCATATGAAGTTGAAATCCATCGCTCTTGACTACACATAATGGACTTCGTACAACAATATGTACAAGTTCCAATTAGCTAGTCATTCGTTCCCTTTTTGGCCTATGAACGAAGTTTTAATTATCTCTAGGAAAGTTTCACAAGCGTTATTTGATCAAAATCAAATAGACTCCAAAATTCCATCCATATGGATTTTCTTCATGTTTTCTTTCCAATATAATTTAAACGGCGATGTCACTTCCTAAGTGATCTTTCAATCAATTTGTCTTTCGACATTTTAGCACTAGTTTTATGGATGTGATTTCTCCAACGAGATTTGTGAATCATCCATCTTTTATGGATTACGGCAATTATTTGAACAACCCTTTTGTTCTCATAATACCTGATAAAACAAATCTTTGAAGGCAAGCTTTGATGTTTAACAAGCAACGCAATAACCCTTTATTTGTTCTCGATGAACATCATCACATATTCTTTTGCTAGTTACTTAGGCCATTGTAGTTCATGAATTGTGTTGTTTCGTATGACGATTCACACCAACAAATTCAGTATCAAATACTTAAGAACCACATTGTTTAACAAGCAAAGAATACAGCCATAACATGTATATCATCTATATACTTAAACTGAACGATTCTAGTCTTTTCTTTTCTGCCATATATTTATGAGATTCTCTTTCAGTATTTCCTTTTCAGTTTGAAAGAATCTATCAACATCAATAGTGGAGTCATACATATGACATATAGTCCAAAGCGTGTATAGTTAAATACCAATGTCTTTGGACTTGCACTTTGAAGTAGATCACCATCATCAAATGTTTGGTGTTCTTTCAAATTCCTTTCATTAGTAATCTCTTGGTGTAGTAAACATTTTACCTACATCAAATATTCACCCTTATCATGGTATCGTCCATGATCAAGCTACTTTTAGCTTATAATGATGAATTATTAGTATAATGTTGCTATCCAAAACCTTTTGGAGGATTAGGACAACAAGTGTCTCCAACCTTTTTGCAAATTCTCATCAAAATATGAGAACATGAACTTTGCCATATTATACTCTATCATGTTGTAACCAAAACTTCGTTTCAGATATCACAATATCTTCCACACATCATGGTTTCTGAAACAACTCTTTCAGATCCTAGATAACCTTGATATTAAGGGAATCCTTTGAATATCAAGAATCATGGATACAAACATGATACTTATATACTAACACTTGGAATTGTTACTCTTGATTTAATACTAATTATTAAACTTCATGGAGTAACCGGAACTTACTGAAAGTTTGCAATAGGACTTTTAAACTTTAGATTAACACTTAAAACAATACGATACCAGTTCGTAAAGTATCTAACCAGAATTCTATAGTTCTATCATCTCAATTATAACTAAGCGCAAGGTGGTAAACGGATGCCAATGACTACAACAACTATGCAAATTCACTTTGATTTAGTTTATGATAAATTGAGTTCTAATTAATAATTAAATTAATCTAGGTGAACTCCCACTCAAAACAATATCCCTCACATTGTTTTAGTGATCACACGAACCAAATCCACCACATCAAAACCGATCATCACGAGAGTTGATATAGCTTCAATGGCGAACAATCAACATGTTCATCATATCTACTATATGACTCATGCTCTACCTTTCGGTAATCCGTGTTCCTGAGGCCATGTCTGTACATGCTAGGCTCGTCAAGATCAAACCTTAGCTACCGCATAAGCAAATCTGGCTTGCTTACGTTGTATTTACCCGTGGAATCAAAGACACCCGATCATCACGTGGTGCTTCGAAGCAACAAGTTTTAGCAACGGTGCTAACTAAGGGCGAACACTTTAGAACTTGAAATTTATGTGCATGAGGGATCATCTTATAATGCTACCGTCGTCTACTAAGCAATACAAGATGCATAAAGGATTAACATCACATGCAATTCATAATATGTGATATGATATGGCCTTTCTTCTTTGTGCTTCCGATCTCCATCTTCAAGCACGAACATGATCTCCATCATCACCGGCGTAGCATCAAGGTCAATGACGCTTCTTCATGGTTGTCGTCCACCAGCTTCAACTATTACAACTATTTTGAATAGACACGCAGGTCTTAACAGAAATTAAAGACAACCATATGGCTCCTGCCGGTTGCCAACTTACAATAAGGAACATTGCATACATCAAATATAATCACAATCATGGCCATATCACATCACTGCACACCCCTGCAAAACAAAGTTAGACGCTTCTACTTTCTTTGCATATTTTACGTGGTTTGGGGCTTTCCATAAGTGTCGTTCTAACCTACGAACAAGAACCACAACATTGATACTAGCATTGTTGATTACCCGTTGTAAATTGGATCTTTACTATGCTAGGAGAAACTGGCACCCGCAAAGCCACTTATGCAATACAAGTTGCATGTTAAGCGTGGAGCAAGTCTCATGAACGATGTCATGTAAGGTTAGCCCGGGCCGCTTCATCCCAACATACCGCAAGATGCAAAGTACACGCAAAGCAATCTACAATAAAAGCATCAACGCCCACAATGACCATTGTGTTCTACTCGTGCAACAGATCTACATATAGACACGGCTCTGATACCACTGTAGGGGTTCGTAGCATGGAAAACAAAAATTTTCTATCGCATACAAACAAACAAGCCAAGATCTATCTACTAGATTGTAGCAACGAGTCGATGTAGGAACTCACCCTCGAAGATTCCAAAGCGGTTAACGAGAGCAGATTCTCGTGGGTGATGTAGTCGTACTCTTTCCGATCTCAAGATCGCGTAGACGATCCTTCCGGCGCCACGTTCCAGCAGCGCTCCCGCAGTCGGTCACACGTTCGGTACTCGACGAAGACCTTCCTCTCCCTTGTTCCAGCAGGCAGCGGAGGTTGTAGCACTCTCCTCGCGATTCCGGCAGCACAACGGCGTGGTACCGGAAGTAGAGGGGAGATCCCGCAGGGCTTCGCCTTAAGCCGGTGCGAGTATGGTGGAGCTTATGAGAGAGGCTATTAGTGGTCTAGTAATTAGACACACTAATTAGAAGGCTCTAAACCAATTAGAAGGCTCTAAACCGCAGGCTAAAGCAATTAGAAGCTCTAAACCAAAACGGCTCTAAACCGGAGGTAGAAGATAGGAACTTGTGTGTCTTGGGAGGGAGCCCTGCCCCTCCTTATATAGGTGGGAGGGGCTGGCCGGCCAAGGGGAGGGAGTGGAGTCCCTCCCCAACTCGGCCTAGGTGGGGCGCCGGCTTGGGGAGGAGGACTCCTCCCTCAAGTCGGTTTCCTCCTCTCCTCCCACTTCCCAAAAACTGCCGTTTGACTTTCAAACTAGCCGTTTGACTTTTTCAATTTAGGATTCAATTTAATCCTTTATTTGGGACAGCAAGAACACTTAGTACATGATGCAATCATTCCAACATGTAATGACACATTCATGTACCCCTTCCCCCCCGGAGTGCCGGACAATCCGGGACCTTCTAGAATGTTCCCGATGGAAACACCGGAATCATTCCCGAACTCCGAAACGGGACTTTCCTTATATGAATCTTATTCTCCGGACCATTCCGGATCACCTCGTGATATCCCGGATCCCATCCGAGACTCCGAACAACATTCGGTCTCTTTCTCATAATACCATAACTACTCAAACAACGTCGAATCCTTAAGTGTGTCTCCCTACGGTTCGTGAATTATGCGGACATGATCGAGACACTTCTCCGAACAATAACCAATAGAGGAATCTGGAAATTCATATGGCTCCCACATATTTCTACGATTACTTTGCGATCGAATGAACCACTTACATACGATACCAATTTCCCTTTGTCTCACGATATGTTACTTATCCGAGGTTATGATCGTCGGTATCTCTGCATACCTAGTTCAACCTCGTTACTGATAAGTACTCTTTTCTCGTTCCCGTGATATGTGATCCCTTGTGACCAAGTCACATGCTTGCAAGCTAATTGGATGACATTTCACCGAGAGGGCCCAGAGTATATCTATCCGTCATGTGGATGGACAAATCCCACTCTTGATCCATGTGTTTCAACCAATACTTTCCGAACACTCAATGCCACTTTTATAGCCACCCTGTTACGGTGTGGTGTTTGATGACATCAAAGCATCCATCCAGTAAAGGTGATATGCATGATCTCATGGTCGAAGGAATTAGGTTACTATGTATCAGAAAGCATATAGCAATTGAACTATTGAAATGACTTGATCTTTATGCTACGCTTATCTATAGGAGTATGTCCATCACATCATTCTCCTAATGATATGATCCTGTTGTTAATAACATCTCTATGTTCATGATCAGGAAACCATGATCATATATTAACCAACAAGCTAGTTTAACAAGAGGATTTACTAGGGACTCTTATTTTATGTTTACAAATCACACAAGTATTAATGTTTCCTGTTAATACAATTATAGCATGGTATGTAAACATTTATCATAAATATGAAGATATGATAACAACCATTTTATTATTGCCTCTTGGGCATATCTCCAACAGTATGTGTGTTGTTCCTGCACTTGGGGATCGGGCAACTTGTTTGCTTTTTCCCCTCGAATGGGTGATGGTGGCGGGCAAGTTTGTCTAGTTGGTGGTGGGCTAAAGTGCACTCTTTTTGCCATTGCTGGGATATTCAGCAGTTGTTTTCCCTGTGATGTTGCCTTTGGGTGCACTGTAGTTGCCTTGGTCTATACGCTAGTTGTCTATATAGCTGGAGAAGTTGCCTGCAGAGCTGGAGAACTTGCCTACAGAACAGCAGAAGCTGCCTGCTTATTCTCTGAAGTTGCTTGTTTCACAGGAATTTTCTCTGGTTGGTTATGCACTCTAGTTGCTTGTGGAAAAGAAGAAGTTGTCTGTTCCTGTGCAGAAGTTACCTGAGGAACCCCTCAACTTGCTGGTTCCTTTAGTTTCGCAGGCTCTCCTTTGTTGGACTGCATATTCGTCTTCTTTTCCATGTCAAATGAATCAAGATAACCCTTGAAAGTCCCCGGACTACATTGTACGCCACCATCGATCCATTCCAAACTAGTGTCTTGTGAGTCACCTGATTTTTTCATCTCTTCTTGCAAAATAGACTTCAACTCACTTTGTGAATTCATTTCAAATATGGCGGGTTCTTTGATGAGATGAATTTCTGGCAACTTCTTCTTCCCGATGTTCATCTTGCACAAATCCAACAAAGAAATTTTTGCAGTCTTGTTCTTGGCTGCTCCCAGCATCGCCATGTTATTCAGGAGTAACTTCCTCTCTATCTTGAGCAATGGCGCCTCCAACGGTGCCTCCAAGTGCATAAGGACCAGTTTTTGAAGTATCCAAAACAGTGGTGCCAACCAGAACTAATGGAATTCTAGCAGGGCAAGACATTTTCCCATCGCGAGCCACTAATTTAGCCTTCTTGATAACTGTGACTTCTCCAGTTGGTATTTGCTGTTGGGCAGGTTGTCCATGCTTTTCCATGGCCTCAGAAACTTTCCCACTGGCCTCAGCAACTTTCCTACTAGCCTCAGCAACTTTCACACTTGCCTGAGCAACTGTCACGCTTGCCTGAGAAACTTTTCCACTGGTCTCAACAACTTTACCTTTAGGATCAGTAACTTTCCCCCTGGTCTCCTGTTGTACAACATGTTTCATGGTCTGTGGTACACTTGTCTGCATTGTCTGTTGGACAAAATCAATCTTGCTTTGCTGAACTACTTCTTGCACGATAGGGGCAACTTCTTCCCTGGTTTCTGAATTTTGATCCATGTTTTTTGTTCAACAGTCGGTTCAGTAGTTCTCTGGATACTTTCAGCAACTTCCTTCCCGAAAGCAGCAACTTTCTTCCAGGTATAAACAACTTTCTCCCTGGTATCAGCAATTTTCTCCCTGGTTTGTTGCACAGATTCCTCTCAGGTTACAACAACTTTTGTACTGGTATGGGCAACTTGCTCCCTGGTACTAGCAACTTGCCCCTTTGGCTGTTGAGCATCTACCTCAAATGTTTTCCTAGCAAAATCCTTGTTGACCTGATGAGCAACTTCCTTGCTGGTCTGAACAACTTCCTTGCTGGTCTAAGCAACTTGCTTACTTGTCTGAGCAACTTCAACCCTTGTCTGCGCCAGTGATTTTCCAATAGGCTGACTAAATTGTTCTGTAGCCTGGGCAAGTTCTTCCTGAGTCTGTTCAGCATCGCCTTCGACTGCCCTCTTATTTTTTGCCCCCGACCTTGCGGCGGACCTTATTTCCCTGTCTTCAACATAATACTGATATGTGCAACTATCATCCATGCTCTTGTCATTGTCGCTGTCATCGTCTCCATCTGCTCCTCTGCTAGATCTTATGTTCCTAGCGCCACCATCGTCATCATCACCATCGTTGTTGTTGCTGTCATCCCTATCTTCGTCATCCACATCCTTTTCTCGTTGGTCGGGCTCATCATCATCGTCATCGTCGTCGTTCTCGATGTATTCTTTGTTGTGTACAGCAAAAAAGGGCCAAAAAAGTAAAAGTAAGGTAGTGGTAAAAAAGAGTAAGATAGTGACAAACTACATCGATAAACCACATGATCGCAGTCTTGCCTTTTGTTTTCCTCATCAGAGTTGTCGGAGTCCTCATCAGGCAACACCGGTTCTTCGAACACCGGTTCTTTGTCTTTGTTGTTGTTTCTTTGTCTCTTCGTAGGTCTTGGTTGACCTCTGCAGTTATAATACTTTCTTCTATTCACCAATGCCATTGACAAACTTTGCCATGATATTTTCAAAATCCGAGCATGCTACATGGACCAAAGCAGAAAGTTTCCTTTTTCTCTGCAAGTTTGTTATTAAGAATGAATAACACAAGTTAGTTGTCATGCTGAGCAACTAATAGTATAAGACAAGTAACTTATATTGTCATACAGGCAACAAACTTGTTAGGTTGAGCAACTAAAAAAATGAGGTACTCACACACTGGTCGTAATTTGGCGGCAAATTTGCGGTGATGAACTGTTCAGCCTTTAGCAATCCGCCGAAAAGTCCTCCATGCTGTGTGTCTCTGTATTTTTCCTTGAGCTATTTTTTGACAAAGTAGATTACTCAAACTAGATTGATATAGGAACGTAGGCATAGAAGGAGAGTAAAATGTAAAAAAACAAGCATATCACGCTTACTTGCAGTTTCCCCAAAACCCCTGGTTTGATCAAGTCTTTCTTCCTGACCTTATTTATCAAGGCGTTGTCCCAAGCGTCTACTCGAGGGTAACACTGACTGATGAGTTCGTCAACCTCTATGAAATCTAGGTACGGTAACTACGTGACAGGGAAAAACATGGGAATAAATATGAAATAAATGCAAAACATTTTCTATAAGGGGCTGCAATAAAAACATGGTTATTAGCAATTCATGGTATCATATAGGCAACTAAACATGATTTAGGGTAAACATGCTTCAGAGGTGCTACAAAAACATGTTGCATCAACTTTTAGTTGTATATAAGCAACAAACAGGCTGTGTTGAACAACTAGATGAGCCATAAAAACAACTTCTATTATAATGTAGACAACAAACTTGCCAGGTTGAGCAACTAAAAAGTGTATAAAAGAACTACACTGAAGAGATAAACATACTTCAGAGTGCTACAAAAACAGAACATGGCCTAGCAACTTTTAGTTGTATATAAGCAACAAACACGCTGTGTTGAGCAACTAGATGAGTCATAAAAGCAACTACATAGAACATCTGTCTAGGATTAAAAAGAAAACTGTGCACTTACCATCAAGTGATAAACACAACAACACACAGACTTCTTGTTTTTCAGTGAACTAAAAGCAAGCCTGATCTGGTCGACGACAAACTGATAGATGTTTGTGCGGGGGATTAGGTCAACGTCATACACAGCAGGATATGAGCGTGGGCTAACTTTTAGACCAGTTGTGGGAGCGAGAAAGTTGTAGACCATTACAACCCAAGCTCGAACAAACCGATCGTCTGATTTCCCACCCATATCATCAATCATCTTGCACCAGCTGGTAAGATCGGGACTGCCATTTGGCAGGAAACTATAATCCTCCATCATTTGCCGCGTAATATCAGCATTCATCTCGTAGCACACTTTTAGGCCTGAGTTTGGCAGCCCCCAGATCCTGTGCACACTTTCTGCATCGACCGGTATCTTTCCGTGGTCCGGTATGATCAACTCAGAGGTGTCGGGGTCATAGCACTTCATAACCCACTAACTGAGTTCAAGAGGCATGGTGCATGCGCCTATGTTCAAGAGGCCACCAAACTTCTTCTCGATCAGTGCAATCTTCTGTGCACCTGTCAGTTTGTTGTTTAGTGCGACAAAACGCGAAGGCGATGACCTGTTTCTGATTTCCCCAATTTCCTGAGCCTATAATTCAAGCATGCAAAAAAAGATGTATGAGATAGTTTCCATATAGGCTTAAAATATGGCTAGAAAATAGCAACTATCCACTGTAGAGAAGCAACTTCATACTGAAATTTAACAACTACCTACTGCAGAGTAGGAACTTCATACTACAGAGAAGCAACTACCTACTATAGAGAAGCAACTACCTACTACAGGAAAGCAACTATCTATTGCAGGAAAGCAACTACCTACTGCAGAAAAGCAACTACCTACTGAAAGATAAAAAATGACAATTAATAAGATTTAGCATGAGTACAATGTAGATAGCATGGGTAGAACTTACATCAGAGTTGTCCACTGTTTTTCTGGTTGCAACCTTTTTCCCCTAGTTCTTTGGATTGTCCCCCATTTCAACAATATCAACAACAGGTTTCTTTGCAATTGTTGTCTTCTTAGAATGCTTCTAAGGAGGAGGTCCACGCTTAGCGAGAGCCTTCATTTTCTTTTGCTTAGGTTCATTCGTAGGTGGAACCTTTGTTTGTTGGCTCCCTAAAGATGAGCCCCCACCTATTGATGGATCAGACCCATCCATCATGCAAACCTGCTTAACCAAATAGTATGGAAACACAAAAACCTGTTATGAAAACTAGCAACTTCTTCGTGGATGTATGAAACAAACATGTTGTCTTTAGCAACTACTTATGTCAAATAAGCAAACAGAAAGATCTGGTTGAGCAAAACTGATGATGACATGAAAAACAGTACTTATAGGCACTATGGTAATAAAAACTGTACAACTACTAGTCCAATATAGGCAGCAAACATGTTTGACAAACCAACTACTTGTGTCCTAGCACCTACTAAATGACAGACAACAAAATAATGTCAGGTTCATCAACTAATAAAATATCAGACACAAATTGTCAGATTGAGCAACTAATAGTGCGATACAAGCAACTAATAATGTGAGACAAGCAACTTCTATTATCATGTAGCCAACAAACTTGCCAGGTTGAGCAACTAAAAAGTGTGAGACAAGCAACTTCTATTATCGCAGACTAAAACATGATCCTTGTCACAGACTATGAAACAACAACTTGTACTAGCAACTAGTACTTTCATGTACGAAACAAAACGATGTTTAAACTGGCAACTTATTTGTCAACAAAAGCAACTAATCAACAGAAAAAACAACTAATCAACTAGTAGTGTGAGCAACTAATAGTGTAAGACAGGCAACTTCTACTATCATCTAGCCAACAAACATCACAGGTTGAGCAACTAATAGTGTGAGACAAGCAACTTCTATTATCATCTAGCCAAGAAACATCACAGGGTGAGCAAATAATAGTGTGAGACAAGCAACTTCTATTATCATAGACTAAATCATGTTCCTTATCACATACTAAAAAACAACAACTTCTACTATCAACTAATACTGTCATGTATGAAACAATCGATGTTTGTACTGACAACTTAGTTGAAACAAAAACAACTAATCAAACAAAAAAGCAAACTAATCGACCAAAATCATATCCTATTCCTCTAGTAACAATGCACATCAAAATCCCCCAGACCCCCTTCCTTAATGCGTCAATCCACCCCCTACGAAAGCATAAATACACTTCATATAACCCCTACAGAGCAATCCACCGTGAAATCGAAACCATAGAGAACCACGCAACATCACAGGCGAACCCCCTGGCGCCCAATCCACCGTGAGAGAACCACGCAACATCACAGGCGAACCCCGAGAAAAACACACATAGAGGAGATGAAAATCATGGGGATTGATGGAATTAGAACGTACCTAATCTGTCGCGCTGCTCAAAATGTGTCGAAAATGTGCTCATCTAACGCCAATCATCAGATTCCGCCGAGAATCCCCGATAAAATCACCGCCTCCACCGCCCAAAATCGCTGATGTCGACCTCCTCCGGCCACGCGCCAGTTCCCCCTCGCCGGAACGGCTTCACCACCGCCACCAATCGCCGGAGAGATGGGAGGGAACCGCCCCTGCACTGCGGTTTGGGAGCAAGAGAGAGCAGCGAGAGAGAGCAAGGTGGTGCGCGAGCGAAACGGATTAAATGCGCGTGATGCGCGAAGTGAATAAAAAATAACCTGGGCCCGTTACCCCACAATGCCACGCTGGACAACGCCGTTACAACCGAGCGTGCGACCCGCGAGCGACGTAGCGCGCCGAGCTCGTCGTTCTGGCGCCCGCGCACCAACAAGTAATTAGGTAAGAATTTTATCCAAGACACCATAATTCAGTTTCGCCGCACCAAAATTTTTAGTCCGTCCTCGACCACTACACACAGCTCCTGGTGAATTCACTAGCTAGCTACGCGCAGCTTGCTCCTGCTTGCTCCGCCATGCGTGCATAGTTCGATCCCGATTGATTTGCTAGTTAGCTACGTGTGCCTTGCTCCTGGCTTGCTCCGCCATGGGTGCACGTGAGAGGCGGCGGAGACAGCCGGCGATGGGCGGGCGGCGTCTCGAGAGGAGGCGGTGTCCTGGTGGGCGAGAGGCGGACGGACACGGGCGCTCGGAAGACGACGAAGTTTGTTTACCTTGCATTGTCATGGTTTAACATGGATTAATGTGGTTTAAATCTTATCTAAGTCAAAATATTCTTTAATCCAATCTAATCCTGTCTAATTCAATCTAGAGGTGGATTAATTGAACATAGCCTTAAGGGGTGAATTTATTGGTATTTTTGCACCATCGGTTTACGGTGCACTATATGTGGCGTTTTTAAGGTTCAGTTTTTATAGTGCGGCTAAAGATGATTTAAGGACTTTTATAATAGAGTGTATTTTAGCTTGTTATTATAGGTAGTACTATCTTCATACCGGTTTGTTGGACTAACACGGGGTTTAAGAAAAAAATTTAACCATAAAATTGGTCATAAAATATGAATTATATATTACAAAAAGAGTATTTTTACGGCACCCTCGTACTCCAAAACCAGGCGCTGGAGTACCAGCCAAATCAGACCGTCCGTGATCGAGGACAACCACGTCATTTTCCAGAGTCACTAGAAAGCATTTTAGACTTTCTAACCATCAGGATAGATCCTGTAACCACCGATCTCTACACCACGCGCCCGACGCCGCCGTCGCCCCTCATCCTCCCGTCCTCGCCCCATCTCTGCCATTTTCCCCGCCTCCTTTCCGCCGCCGCATCCTTCATCTTCCACACCACACGCCCGCCGTCGCCCCTCATCCTCCTGTCCTCGCCCCGTCTCTGCCGTTTTCCCCGCCTCCTTCCGCTGCCGCATCCTTCATCCTCCACACCACGCGCCCGACGCCATGAATCGAGGGCCTCCGCAGGCGCCGCCATCCCGTTCCATATTGACCGCCTGTGGCGCTGCTCTCCGGATCGACGGCCTCCGCACGCGCCGCCATCCCGGTCTGAATACAGAGTAGCAGATCAATAGCACGGGAGCGTGCCATTCGATCGATCGGAGCGCGCGTTTGGTATGAAACGCACGTAGAGGGGTCGAATTTAGATATAATGCCATGCTGCTCTATCTTGTTAATAAAATTTGGTTTCGTTAAGTTATTTTTGAAAGAGTATTCAGATTCATGACATTTAATATGAATATGGTGTCTCTGGTATCATATGTAGTTATGCAGAGTAACATTAAGGGTTAGAATTTAAGAGACAATGCCATGCTGCTCTATATTATTAACAAAATCCAGTGTATTTTTCTTCATCTAATTGCTCACTTCAGTTGCTGTGTTTTATTCCAATTTGAGCATACATGACATATAGATGTAGTACGGTGGTTTTATTTTTAAAAGAGTATTCAGATTCACGACATTTAATATGAATATGGTGTCCGTGGTATCATATGTAGTTATGCAGAGTAATATTGAGGGTTAGAATTTGAGAGACAATACCATGCTGCTTTATATTATTAACAAAATTTAGTGTAGTTTTTCATCTGAATGCTTAGTTCAGTTGCTGTGTTTTATTCTAATTTGAGCATACATGACATATAAATACTACAAGCACTTTCCAAAAAAATTACACAGGTATGCAATAAATACTACAAGCACTTTAAATTTCCTACTGAGATTCATTTATAAAGCACCATTCATTTGCGGAAAGATATAGCCATTGATATGCGACATGCTCTACGCTGCGAGGAACAAGCACAATGCAAGAAAGATGATGTCACAAAAACCAGATGCGGTTCCTGCTCGCTGAACTTCCCATATAAAAAGAAGAAGTCTAGAAGAACATCTTCCAAGAAACCGAGCTTTGAAGAGTAGATCGGCCTTATGGCACATCAAAGCAGTTTACTTTAAATATTTTTCCTGTTAGGCCATAAATTTAAGTTCGTGAGAAACTTGTATGAAATAAGATTTTCAGATTCTATGTTCATCATTATATGTCATTATGAATCAGGTCAATTACTATGTGTATTTGTTTGAAGATCCCATGATCAATGGTCTGGGTTCCATCTGGTCACAATAAAGTTCTGCTTTTTTTGAATTAGGCTTCTGCCATTATCATCAACTAACTACACAACATGATTATATCAAGCCTTCGCATTGTTGCTTGGTACGGCGATATCATCTTGTTGTTGGCAGAAAGGGACATGCGCAAGTTCTCAGTTGGAACGAGAAAAAAAATAAAGTAAACAAAATGTACTTCTAGATCAGCACCTACCATCTTGTAGTTGTTTCATAGGTATGATTAACAGGCCTACTGATTCCAGTAAGCTTTGATTGGTTTAACCAAAATTCATCAGCTTATGATTTCATGTTCTCTAAAGAAGTAGCTTTCTGAGTTTCTGCATGCTTGTATCACGGTTGTATAATGAATTGGATATAACAAAGAAATGGTAATTTCAAAACTATTTTGCTGCCACACTATATGAAGCAAAACACATGTGGTGGATGGCCAGAGAAACAAATGTACTTCAAACATTCTAAGACCTACCTTGATTAAACTAAACAAAAGTTCCATTGTGTTTATCAGCCATACCACAGACACACAATCACAACTCAATTCTAATAACTCCTTAGCTACGTATTTCACAGCAATCAATCCATCCATGAAAAAATAAGAGGGATTGGTATACGCAGCTGCAATCCTTCGTCTTTGCCTTTCTAAACTGCAATCTTGCACGCGCAGCTGCCATACTCGAGAAAGAAGTGGCACATCGGCAGACATTTCCGAACACGCTGGCACCACGGCTCCCCGCAGTGTGCGCCCCTAAGGTTGGGGATGGCCGGCAACACGGTGCCTTGTCCCCCTCCCCGGACGGCTCCGCCGCAGCCGACTCCACCGGACCTGGATGCCACGGCGCCTCGCCGTCTGCGCCCCAAAGGTCGGGGGGGGGGGGGGGCTGGCCTCCACGGTGCCCTGCCGTATGCGCCCCGAAGGTCGGGGGGGCTGGCTGCCCGAGCCACGCGGCGCTTCCTCCCCCTCCCTGGCCGGCTCCGCCGCCGCCGTCGGCACCGCCAACTGATGCTATTTTCTGATGAACGATTTCCCTAGGGAAAGTAACGACCAAAAAACCCTAACCCAAAAAGACATGAATAGCCCTACCCTTGGCAGATAATTTCGGTGCGGTGGCACACAATTTCGGTGCTAGGGTAAATTACCGTTTTACCCCTCCGGTTGAGGTACTCCACCAGATTTTGCCGACTTTCCAAGCACGTACTCCATGGGGCTGGAGTACGAGAGCACACGAGCCCTCCGATCACTCAAAATGAACGGATCTTAATCATTCAGGGGTAGTGTAAAATTATAGTATTGGATTCATATTTAAAAAACCTTTACAATGATTTAGTTTTTTTACATATGATTCCTAATTTGTAGCTAAACATTTTTCTTAAACACCGTGTAAGCCCAACAAACCGGTATGTAGGGAGTAATGGTGTATCTTAAGAGTTATATCTACATTTATGATTTTGAGTACATGCATGCATGTGATTGGACTAACCATATATTTTGCCCATGATACCGTGCAAGCCTTATAGCTAATATACAACCTTACCTTCTCTCTTTATTAAATTTAGTGTCACATAAGCAATTTGCCTATGATACCGTGCAAAAAAACGCCCATTGGAAAATGCCTAATTAGAAGGGAGATGTATCATCTCCCTGGAATCACGCGCTCGCGTCTCCCTCTCGGTTCTTCCTCACCGCCTTTTCTCTTGTCGTGCACCTCCCCTACTGCCACGGGCCTTCCCTTCCGTCGCATGTCTCCCTCTTGGCCCCGCGTCTCCCCATTTCCTCCTCCGCCTTCGTGCCATCCTCCGCCCACTCTGTCCTCATCCATGACACTCACATGGTAGCTGTCACCAGCGCTGCCGCACGCCTCTCTTGTCGTTGCGAGCCTCTGCTGCACCGACACCGCGTGCCTTTGTCGCCGCCGTGAGGCTCTGCTGCACCGATGCCGCACGCCTCTGTCGCCGCGAGCCTCCGCCGCACCTTCTCTTCGACGCCCTCCTCCGCCGCGCTCCTCCTGCCGCGCTCGCATGGTGTTCTGGCCGGCACCACCTCCGGCGAGGTCTCCACCCCATGCTCTCTTTCGCGCCCGCGAAGCAGTGAGGCTGTTGCCGAGGGAGCGAAGTGGCCTGTGGTCATGGCCGTCGAGGCCTCCTCTACCAAGGGCTGTTGATTTTTAGTCTTTTTGATACATATGTATATTATTTTTAGCTACATACTCGTATCTGTATTGCTACTTTGCTATTTCTTTGAGTGGTACATTGTATTTTTTTACCGCGAAAACATGCTTCAATGATGCTACAATGACATAATGTTTTTGCTACAACCGTTTTATTGTCTTGCTACAATAACGCAAAGTGTTTGCTACTATACCTCTATCGAGGTCCGGTTTTTGCTACATTTGCTGAACTTTTTGCTACAAACATTTTGTGATTCTGCTATAATAAGGCAAAGTTTTTTGCTACGAGGTATTCGTTGTGGTTTTCCGACGAAAGTTTCCGGCGATGTCTCGAACGAAGTCAGTTTTGCTACATTAGAATTTTTTTACTACAAGGTCGCCGGTGAGGTTTTCCATGGAACATCTGGCTGAGGTCTACTTCTTATTGTTCTATTTTTTAAGAGAATATTTTGTAGAAAAACTGGGTCGATTATAGTACAAGCGGGATTTACATCCTGTTTTGGCAAGATCCAATAGTGTGCTGCACCACACTGTCACCCACGAAGGGTCTAATCTGGTGTGTCGTACCGCCTTCGGTTGGAATCTGTCGTGTGTGTAGGTCCTACATAGAAATGCAGAAGCCGCCACCAACTCCAAAACCACCCCCACCCACTTGCCCACTCAACTCGTCCAGGTCCAGGGGCCGAATCTCATCATTCATAGCAACAACAGAAAATCCGCGAACTCACGAGCCGGCCCCTCGCAGACTCCCGTATACACGCCAGACGAGGACGTCACGACAACCTCCGCGGCGCCCGCCGAGGCTGACCGCAGATGCCAACACCTGCGTCACGCCGGCGGTCTGCCGCCACGGACGCCATGGGCGTGCTGCTCGCCTTGGCCGTGCTCTACGGTGCCATGTCCTTCCTAGTCTACCGCGTCATCCACATGCGCCACGTCGCCCCGCTCGGCCCAGACGCGCTGCCGGGCGAATTCTCCGAGGGCCGCGTGCTGCAGCACCTCCGCCGCCTCGCCGTCGACATCCCTGGCCGCCAGGTCCGCTTCCTGCCTCGCGTTAGTTCTCAGTTCCCGGCCATCTCCGTCAGTCGTAAGATGTGATGGTTATAGTTAATTCTTTTGCAGGAGGGGAGTCCGGGGTTGGAAGCCGCGGCGCAGTACATCAAGGGGCAGCTCGAGGGGCTGGCTGCGCATGCTGGGCCGCAATACAGGTCAATCTTAAACATTCCTTCTTATTTCCTTTTTCGCAATGTTTTTTTGGGTTGATTGAATCGTCCATGTCGTGTTTGTTGGAATGCCTGCTCTGATTGTGGATATTTAACCTGGAAGGGAGTCGAATTTGGTAGTCTCGGATGTGGGTCCGTGACCTTTCGATATGGTGTCCTGGCTTCCTCGACCACGCATTAATTGAGAACTTGAGGTCAATTAAAGTCTGGAAGGACAAAGTGTCTAGGCTTCCTAGGATTTGCTATGGTTCCTGATATCCGCACTTTAGGCTAGTCATAGTGGGAGTAACTTGAGCAGTAACATAGTCTTATATGTATTGCCAACTAAGCATTTTGATGACATGACATGCAATTAATGACATCACACATTTCAAAACAAAATGAGTCTACATTGCAATAAATAAGCCTTTGCATGACACCACACATATGTTATTTTCCACTATAAAGGTAGTAACTTAGACTAGTAACATACACATGTTACTACTCCAAGTTACTACCCACTATGACCAGCCTTATTTAGTCTCTGCCTCTATGTGATATGTCTTAGCGCAATGCGGGGTCTCTTAGTGCTGCATCCTAGGTAAAATGCTGACGTGGCATATCAATTAAAGATGAGAGGAGTAGGCAAAAAGAGAGCAAAAGCATTGAACTAAGATACATACAATGCATTGGAGAGTACCTTAAGTAAAGATGTGGTCCAAGCAAGACGATTGAGTGGGACCAGATACATTCTGTCTGCAAAATTATCATTTGAAGCCCACTGATTGCCCAATCATTGGAACAACGGCAGCTTCTTCCATCTTTTTAGCACTGCATTGTTGCGTTGGACCAGTAGTTAGTAATGGCTTGTGAGCTCTGCTGACTGAGTTAGCTTAATGTTAAACTCAACTGAGCCCAGGAGCGGAGCCACCTTTAGGATAAACTATGGCTAATAGCCTAAGTCGCTAAGGTACCCACTAGGGACTTAGTCCAAAGCCAGAGTCGGCTACAAATTAAGTTATTGTAGTATGTATAAACGGTAATACAATTTGTTCTAATGGCTTGTGGTACTTAACAAAAGAAATTCATACTCCCTCCATTTCAAAATGTAAGATGTTTTAGGTTTGTGAAGGTAATGTATCTAGACACCTTTTAGTGTGTAAATTCGAAGTGAACCTCTTTGAACCTACACACTAAAAGATGTCTAGATGCATTATCTTCACAAAAAAAGCTAAAACATCTTATATTATGAAATGGAGTATTTGTTTACATGTATGATAGATGATTTCCATATTTTGAAATATTGCAGTTTGATGAGACACTGTGTTATAATTTACTTACATAATTATTTGCTCCGAACTAATAGATAAAGCAACAGACTTCACCTACATAGATGACTGCATTAGAGGAGATGGTTCTTATATAGATGCTTGGCAATTAGCACCTTAGATTGTATATAACATACGAATTATATCTCGCAAATAACTTCATAGGCACATGAAAATAGGAGATTGGAGTAAGTGATTTGCTATCTTCTGCATCAATAAAGGGGAAGTAAATAGGGAGAAAGAAAGATGTGAAGGGAGCATCTAAGATGGCTGAAGTTTATGTAATGGGGTATACAAGATTTTCTTAAGTTACACATAATACCGAGCTAGAGTAGTACCAATAATTGAGGGCCGGTAAAACTTTTAGAATGATGGGGAAAACTCTATGCACACTATTTATATCGGTGTTATGTCACACATGCAGGTTGCGAGTTTTAGAATAATGACGTTGTTACTTAATTTAAGTGCTGAATTATGATGTGTCATCTTATCTGCTATACTAAAACTCCTTGCTTTCCTGCTGCTACTGGCCAAGTCACTGAAACGGACTTTATACTATTGGGGGTTTGTGCAGCGAGCATTGTGTTGATTGACCATGTTGGATCCATTTTAGGAATTCAAAAGTAAGCGTTCAGTATATCATGCAAATAAATCTACAGATGCAAGACCTTGACCCTGGATCAAATTATGCCAGGAAAGAATTATGAGGGGTCTGTGCTTTTCAAATTCGCTCAAGTTTTAACTTTATCTCTCTTTTTCCTGAAGGCTCTCAACAGCTTGTAGGTTGACCACACAGGTGTTCACGTGCACGCCCCCCTAATCAAATACCTTACATCTAATTTCACATGCTCATGTTGCAGCTCCTAATATAATTGTTGCACTTGCCCATACTATGAATCTTTTTAAAGAACTCTGGCACATGATTTATTCATCTAAAAGAATGATTTCATTTATTTTTATTTTATTTATGACCATTTATCGACTCTAATTTCCCCCTCTTGCAGAGTAGAGGTTGAAGAAACGCTTGTTAGTGGCTCTTTCAGCATGATGTTTTTGCGTCACAGAGTAACTCTAGGCTACAGAAATCATAAGAATATTGTTATGAGGTACACCATATAATATCAGACGACCTTTTCCCATGTTATACTATGATTCTGCTTCATCTTCATCATCAAAGTTTTAGTCACAATCTTGATCAGGTGGATATGAATCTGATACAACATAAGACTATCAAATACACTTTCTCTTAATATTTCTGTCCACGCAGGCCTAGGTTTCATTTATGTTTGTTCTTATTTATTTGTATGCTTCTATTTGCCCTTTTTCCTTCTTAAAGCATACTAACTAAAACTAGACAATACCAATGGTTTGACAGGAAACAACTGGAACCAGAGCTAGGTCCAGTCTGGTTCACTTAATGGATTATTTTGGGAAAAATGTAAAATAATATTTAATTGCAGATATTAGGGGTATCGCCATCTCTCCTGAAAACTCAAACCAGTAATCCAATTTGGAACTTGACTAGCTAAATGCCCCCGTGCGTCTACGGGCTTCACTAATATACTAATGGTGAAAGCATTATCGAATGCATCTTTTATATCATCAACAATTGTATCAAGGGTTGTCGTAGCGAAGGCAAGTGTCTTCCTCACACTTCCGTGCTATGCAATATCATCGTGTCACGCCTCCGCGAACTTTTGTATTCTGTTTTGGAAGCTATCATTGTTGAATATGCACAAGAGCAGTTTATCTGCACATATAACATGTTTACGGCCTATTTTAGCAAAAAGTATTTCTGTAAAGATGATCTATCAGAAGTTCAGAACAACAGATTGAATACCTCAAAATTAGTAAGATCTACATCATATAATTAAGTTTGCACTCATTTGAACGATAAATTACTATTGTTTGAAGTTTCCATGTTGCAAATCTGTAACTGAGATTTTTTTGAATTTATGAGAAACACAAGATAGAGCTCAAGTAATGTTCCTGTACAACTCATAATATTTATTGACCAGAAAGCGTATCACTTCAACATTTGCATACATACTCTAAATAATTGCACATATACAGCTCAATTGGTCTAATGTCATGCAAACGCACGGTATATCTCACTGATCAATCAATTTCTCCATGTGGAGTAAAAATACTAGAAAGGCCCTAAAAAATTGGAGTAAAAATACTTTGTGTATATCCATGTGGATGGACAGATGCAATCTGGTTCTTAATCTTCTCGACGATTTACGACAACCCTTCATACAATTGTTGATGATATTGTCCGCTCATACCCCGTGGAAGAACAAAGACCGCTCTCTATACCAGAATTCAACTTCCGTAATATTGTTAAAAGGCGCATGGCCAACCTCCTACATTACAGGCGAGTCTACTGGAAGAATAGATGCACTATAAGGTGGGTCAAACTTGGAGGGGAGAGCACCAAATTCTTCCACGCTGCTGCCACTAAGTCCTACAGGAGAAATAAAATCCCCTCGCTCATCTCCAATGACGGCATTTCCTACAGTTACCATGATACCAAAGCTGCTATAATTTGGAACACTTTCTCCAAGCGCTTGGGCCACACTGATAAACCCATCATGCACTTCTGTCTTGAAGATCTCATTAATAGGATGGATAGGCTGGACTCACTCTCCACCCCTTTCACAGATGAGGAGATTGATAATATCATCAAAGCGCTGCCCGCTGATCGTGCCCCAGGTCCAGATGGCTTCAACGGTCTTTTCCTTAAGAGGTGTTAGCATATTATTAAGTATGATCTCTATGCTCTTTGTCATGCCTTCTTCAACGGCACCGTCAACCTCCAAAGCATCAATAATTCCCATATTACACTGACCCCAAAGGATCCTGAAAATCTTGGAGACTACAGGACCATCTCGTTTCTCAACTCATGCCTTATCGCGGACCTTCTCCAAAAGGTGATCCTCAAAATAGTTCACCAAAACCAATATGGTTTC
The DNA here is from genome assembly GCA_916181665.1 of Avena sativa. Taxonomy (NCBI): domain Eukaryota; kingdom Viridiplantae; phylum Streptophyta; class Magnoliopsida; order Poales; family Poaceae; genus Avena; species Avena sativa. The sequence continues at coordinate 146,482,449 of OV702280.1, forward strand.
ATCAAAAGCAGGACTATTTAGGACTGTCTTGCTTGGAGCTTTGAATTTCTACACCAATGCCACCAATCCAAGAGGGAGATTATTATTCTTAAGCTTGACTTTGCCAAAGCCTTCGACATGATCGAGCATGACACAGTTTTATCCATGCTGAAGCATTATGGTTTAGATGATCGTCTCATTGGTTGGATCAGATCTATTCTTGCCTCCGGCACTTCTTTGGTCCTCCTCAATGGCGTTCCAGGAAAAACCTTTCACTGTCGAAGAGGTCTGAGACAAGGTGATCCCCTCTCACCCCTTCTTTATGTCTCTACAGCAGATCTCCTTCAAACCGTTATCAACAAAGCTTGTGATATCAATCTACTCCATCACCCCATCCCGTCGGTTAACGGTGATTTTCTGATAATCTAATACGCGGATGACAGCCTGCTGATTATACAAGCTTGCCCTCAGCAACTTCTGTGTCTCAAAGGAATTCTTGAAACTTTCGCACAATCTACCGGTCTCAGGGTGAATTACTCCAAATCATGCCTCCTTCCTGTTCCCTCCGTTTCAAAATATAAGATGTTTTAGGTTTGTGAAAGAAATGTATCTAGACTTCTTTTAGTGTGTAGATTCATTCCAAACATGAGTGAATCTACATAATAAAAAAAGTCTAGATACATTTGCTTCACAAAGCTAAAACATCTTATATTTTAAAACAGAGGGAGTATTAATCTATCAAACGAGAAAGCAACTAATCTTGCTGGTCTTTTTGGATGCAAGCTAGAAACCTTCCCCTTTACCTACCTTGGCCTCCTGCTTGGTCTAAGTCGACCACGCATTCGTGATCTTGGTCCCCTTTATTCTGGGATCAATCACCACCTCGCCGCCACTGCCTCTTTCCTCTCCCTTGATGGGAGAATCATGGTGAATAAGGCCATTCTTAGCTCCCTACCCACCTTCTACCTCTGCACTCTTAAGCTTGCGATGGAGCCATTGATACCGTGGACAAATCTAGAAGATCGGTGTGTGGGGTAAATTAGACAACTCCAACAGACCCAAATCGTTAGCGGCTTGGGACCTTGTTTGCAGGCCAAAATCCAAAGGTGGTTTAGGCATACTAATCTTGCTGCTTACAATGAAGCCTTCGTTATTAAATTCATACATAAATTTTTCAATAAGGAGAACACCCCAGGTCCAACTATTTGGAGTAGCTACAATAATTCCACTCCACACGTCACCAATATCTCTAGCTTGTTCTGGTGGAGGGACATTGTCAAACTTTGTCCAAAGTTCAAAACGATTGCTTCCTTCTCAATTGCTTCTGGTGATACTGCTCTCTTCTGGAGTGACAACTGGACATCAGACCCCCTCATAAAAAATTCCACAGGCTTCATTCCTTTGCGATTAACAAATTAGCTTCGGTAAAGGATATGCTTGAGCTGGAAGATCCCATTGATGCTTTCCATCTTCCTCTGTCCGCTCAAGCTTTTGAGGAATTCCAAGAATTCTGTCACCTTATAAATGAAACCAGATCTACCCGAAGTGCTCATGGGGAAGACCTATGGTCTTATAAATGGGGCACTCATTTCTCGGCTAGGAAAATTTACAATCTGAACTTTGATCACATCGAAGCCCCCATCTTTTCTTCTTCGATCTGGGAATCTAAATGCACGCGAAAAATCAAATCTTTCTTCTGGCTACTTGCCAACGACCGCCTAAATGCGAAGGCATACGGAAAAACTTTACCTTCAATGACAACGGCGTCTGTCTCCTCTGCGACGATGACTTGCTGGAAACTAGAGATCACCTTTTCTGGAATTGTAGCTTCAGTAAACGATGTTGGCAATCTATAAACATCACTTTGGAGGACAATCTTGATCTCACTCAAATGATTGCCACTGCTAGAGGCAACTTTGGAAGACCTTTCTTCTTCGAGGCGTTTGCTACTGCCTCCTGGAACATATGGAAACAAATGAATGCTTTTGATAATGTAACTCCTACTGTTAGAGCTTGGTTCTTCTCTTTCAAAAGGGACCTCTTCTTTCTTATAGAATGAAGGATGATCTGGAAACCTCCCTCTTAGCTTGGTTAGACGCTCTGTAGCTAAATTTGGGCTATGCCCTTTTGTACACTACCTCTTTCTTCATCTTGTAAATATTTTTTCCCTATAATAAAATCTTTACTGCCAGGGCCTCCCCTACAGTTTTCATCTAAAAAAAGCTTAAAAAAATCCATTTCTCCAAGGGGATATATTAAACAGTTTGAGTTCCTATTCCTCGATAATACACATATTCAATCTCCAAAGCAAAAGTTGCATTTGTGATTTCAGGGCCGGAACACTATTTACCTGCATGGTCAGACCACGACACAACCTTCCAAATTGATTTTGAATATGGGAAACTAAATTGTATGCCCAATCAGACTGCAAATTCGAAGACTAGACAAAAATCACCCCGGCAGGCAAGGGATGCCTCCGCCATGGAGAATAGGGAACGAGTTTGGACTGGGAGGGTACATGAAGGGAGATGATGCCTTGAGTGACAGAGAGGGGGGGGGGTGGTATTTGGATTGAGCCTGTTTTTAATGATTTTGAGATCGAGCCGATTAGTCGCAGGTTGTTGTGGAAGTGGGAGGAGCGAGAGGATGGGAATGTAAAGTCGGTTCCCTCAGGGGCACGCACGGACGGCATTCCACCACCGTTAGCACCATTACGAACTCCTTTAATTTATCAATTGCTGAACGACTCACTAGGCTGGTTCTTTTCCAATTTTACTTTTTTTTTCCAAATTTGTATAACTATTCCAACGTCCTTGTGCACACGGTCCAAGAGGGCATAAAATGGAAGTAATTGTTGATGGAAATGGATCATGGTCAACCCTATTGTTGATGTATGTCAACCAACAAACACTTATATCCTCATTAACAGCAGGGGTAGATGCTGGAAAACTGCAATTAGTATTCTAAGAGTCCAAACAGCTATTCCTGATAAACTGTTTTATTACTGTGGAATAGAGTGCAGTATCATAAAAGGATTAGAAACCTAGTGGTATGTATTGCTGCCCATGGTTTTCTTGTCCAAACTTGTTTAAAACGACCCATTGTGGGATTGAGCCACCTAGAACACACATGAGCCACTTCTACTTTCGTCTGGTGTTAGAGCATCTCAAGCTGTAGCCCTTAGAGCATCTCTAGTAGTCCCTGTACTCGCGAAAACTGAAAACGCGAGTACAGGCCGCGGTAAACCGGTTTTGCAAGTCGCGAAAGGGCTGGTGCGGATCAGTCCCGCAAATGAAAACTGTAAAACAGAGCGAATTGACAAATTTCATATGCAAATTGATAAAACACAAATGTAAACACATACAACAACCGAGCGAATATAATCAAATAATAGTTCTGAGCACACAATAAAATCATCCAAATTATTGCAACGGATGTCTCAACCAAATGACAACAATAGTTCCCGAATAAATCAACAAACAAACAAATAATAGTTCATCTCACACATAGAAGGAAAACAAGACAAGATCATGCGATGGGGTGGCGGCGGCCATGCATCTGCCAGTGGTGCTGTTTCAGATCCTCGAGGAGCTGGTTATGAGTTTTGCCATCTTCAATTTCCCTATGTGTTTGAAGAAAAGCTTGAATGCGATCGGGATTCCTTTCGGGTCGAACTCGGGTACCAACATTGCCGTAGAAACACGACAATCTTAACCCTCTTTCATCTTCGATGATCATGTTGTGAAGAATCACACAAGTCATGATGTTCACTAGGGTTTTCTTGTCCCAAAACAGAGCAGGAGCTCGAACAATTGCAAACCTTGCTTGCAATGCACCAAAAGCTCTCTCAATGTCCTTGCGAGCTCCTCTTGTGCCTTTGCAAACACAACATCTATTTTCTCTAAGGGATCTTTAATGGACATCACAAAAGTTGCCCACTCCGAATATATGCCGTCGGCTAGATAGTACCCCATTGTGTACTCATGATTCATCACTTTGTAATTGCAAGTGGGTGCATCACCGGTTGCTAGTTTTGCAAACAAATGAGATCTATGCAAAACAATGATGTCATTGAGTGTTCCCGGTAAACCAAAAAATAATGCCAAATCCATAGATCCTGTGATGCAACTGCCTCAAGAATAATTGTAGGATCCTTGCTTTTGCCGCAGTACATGCCATGCCTTTGGACAATTTTTCAATGTCCAATGCATATAATCAACACTACCAAGCATTTTAGGCCACCCTCTTTTTTCATTTTCCTCCATCAATCTTTTTGTATCTTCCTCATTGGGAGCTTGAAGATAGGTTGGGCCATACAACTTGATAATCATCCTAGCAAACCGACGCATGGACTTCGTCGTTGTATCTTCACCAATTCGAAGATACTCGTCCGTATAATCGTTAGGAACCCCATATGCAATCACCCTCATGGCAGCCGTGATTTTTTGATAGGGGCTAAATCTAAGGATACCCCCCGCGTTTCTACGTTGCTTGAAATACCTTGAATTTCTCTCGCAATCTTCGACTATTTTCACGAACAAACTATGGCGCATGCGGAACCTCCTACGAAAGAGATGTGCCAGATAGGTAGGTAACATCATTGAGCCACGCCTACGATTCAGCAGCCTCGCGCGGTCTCAGCTCCTTGACGGCGAGGAGGATAGTAATCTCGCAGTCGTCGTCGTGGAGCAGATCCTCGATGTCCAAATCATCCGAGGGGGACGAATCAGACAGATCGGAAAAATCGAATGCCTCCCCCCCGAGTTCATCCTCGATTCGGGCAGGCGGGGCGCGGAAGCAGCTAGAAGACGAGGGATAGGTGCGGGCAAGTTGGGGACGCGGCGGCGGGCGGGTGCGCGCAGTGGCGGAGCTGGGATCGGCAGCAAGCGATGTCAAAATCATAGTGTGGTCATTAATCAATTTTTTTGGGGTCAAAACGAGTGTACTTTAGCTGGTTTCTTGAGTGTTTGCAGTTTTTTTGTGATGTCATCTGACCACATATAATACATGCAGCTCCGCCACTGGGTGCGCGTGGCCGGCTACGGCTGAATTAGGCGCGGGCGATGGCGGCGGAATCTGGTGGCGAGCGGGTGGAGCGGGGAAGAGGACGAGCGAGTCAGCTGAAATTTCAGCGTGCGCCCTATCTGCTCGGCAAATGCGGTTGCGCGTTTGGTTCCCCCTTCCAACCCGTGTATACCTAGGCCGTGGCTCGGTTTTTGCTCTGGCTCTCAAATATTTTTTTTCCAGTTCGCGTCGTATACGGGTACTGATTTGCGCCTTTTCGCAACCTGAACCCTCAAAAAAGCGGTTAATTTGCAGGTTTCGTCCGTTTATAGTTACTACTAGAGATGCTCTTAAACTGCGCACCTGAACTGCTTTTAAGACCCAGCACCAACCCCTAAGCCTTTAATAACAGTGTCCAACTCAAGCAGTAGTCCTTAAATCTCAGCTCTTATTCTATTTTCCACCAGTTTTGACATGTACTCTATGTATATGCATAATTGGTGGATGGACCATCGGTCTAGTGGTTGGAGCTCAGTGGAGCTTGTTGAAGGGTATAAGTGGATTGCACTAGCCCTTTAAATCAATTCAGACTTTTGGTTGGGTTGGCTAGTGCATGAAGTTTGACATGGTATTTGAGCCTATCTGGGTTTCGCAATTTATCCTAAAATTATTGTTGCCCTCTCGGTGTCCACCTATAGCCCTCTCGAGTCATACGTGAGTTTCGCGCGCTGTCGCTCTTTTTCGGTTGCATGTGCTGACTTCTTCCCGTCACACGTGAGGGGGTGTTGAAGTGTATAAGTTTGATTGCATTAGCCCTTTCCATCAGTTCGGACTTTTGGTTGCGTTGGCTAGTGCATGAAGTTTGACAGAGCTTTCCAACCGGTTGCGCATTCGAGACCCGATGGACGCGAATTAAATTTGTGGGTTTTAGTGATGCAATCTTGTTTTTTTGTATATGCATAATTGGACACCGCGATATATCAAACTTTTCTATACGTAGGATTCAACCATGTTCAAATTCACAATTCGAGACACAACTCAAATTCACATCCAAATTCAAACACCACAAACATGAAAATGGCAAATAATGGTAGGAATTGTCGTACAAAAATCACAAATAGTTTATCACAAATTACTGATCACCATGAAGTCCCTGCAAATGCTCGACAAGATCTCTCAGTTGCTCTTGTGTTTGCTTGTTCTCGGTCCACCTGAATGACAAGGAACTCTTAGAAGAGCATCCTCAATGATCATGTTGTGCAGAATCGCACATGCTGTCATGACATACCACAAAGTCTCTCTATCCCACCCATTTTCTCTATCCTTCCCCATTGCAAAGCAAGCTTGTAGAACACCCAATGCCCTCTCAACATCTTTTTCTCACACCTTGCAGCTTTGCAAAATGCATCTCTTTCTGCCTTGTGGGTTAGAAAATTTCTTCACAAAAGTAGCCCAAGAAGAGTAGATGCCATCTACAAGATAGTATTCCAAGGTGGCAGGCAACATGACGGTGCTCTAGATCCAGCGCGGGAGGGCGGTACGAGGTGGTGGGAAACTCGGTGGAGGGGGCAGGCGGAGGAGGCCGACGGGATAGAGAAACGAGTCAGCAACCGTGTAGGGAGGACCATCCACATGAAGGAGAAGGGCTAGAGTTAGGGGCCTATTGTAAGAGAAACTCTAACGGTACCTGTAAATGGGCGAACTGATAAAACAATATACATGCCACCGAACTCGCAATTTACAGGTTTGGAATCATCGGCGCAGAACGCATATGGTAAAACAAAACTGAACTTTTGAATTTTTGCCATCGCGGCAAAATTCATCGAAGAACACGATTGATCATACGAGTACCGGCGCGATTGTTGCTTAATTACATAGAGCGATGCAAAAGCTGTGGTTAATACATATATACTAGGTGGAGCGTGGTGGCGACCTAGACCAAAATCGAGCTCCTCATCGGCGGGAGCTTCAGGGTGTGGCGGTGTTGAAGCGGCGAGGAGTCCAGTCAAGGTCGATTAGTGTTGTTAAATCAATGTAGTTTGCTCTTTCATGTTGTTGCTAGTTTGAATAATGTTCAGTTAAGCGTGTGCCTGTACATGTCTTAGCTGACAGTAGCTAGGTTTCAGTTTTAGTTAAGTTAGCTAGTAGTAGTCGTTGCTTTGGATGCTTTTGGGATGGCGCAAGTCAGATAAGGCAGCGAGGTTTCAAGGGAGAAGGGATCAAGGGGTAGTGGGATGGCGCTGCCAGTAGTGTTTGGTCTCTGATCCTAGATTTTAGGATCATGCGATGTAACTCTGAATAAATAGAGGAATGGAAAAACAAAAAAGCTGCAGTTAGAGTGCGTAGCACAAAAATCCTCTGTGTCTCTCGTGCTCTTGTATTCATCCACCCACAGAATTGTTTTGCTAATTGATCCTCGCAGGACGTCAATTGGTATCAGAGCAATGTCCATCACTCCGGCAACACTCCACCACCAAGGGATCCATCACTCCGGCGCCATAGCAGCGACGACGCTCACCGAGTTGTGGGCGTAGCAGAGTTCGCGGAGGCGAAATCGTGGTGCAGCGGGAGGTGGTGAGGAACGTGCCCGTGTCGTGTTCAAGCGCACGGCACGACACTGATGCAGCCTGGTATCTCGACACCGGCGCGTCGAATCACATGATGGGAGATGACACCGTCTTCGCCGAGCTTGACAAGAGTATCTCCGGCAAGCTCCGTTTCGGTGACGGGTCTGTTGTCGAGATTCGAGGGCGCGGCACCGTCCTCTTCGCCATCGACGACGTCAGGCACCGCGAGCTAGCTGGCGTGTACTGGATTCCTAGGCTCAAGTCTAACATTGTCAGTATTGGGAAGCTGGACGAGATCGGCTTTCCCACTCACGTCGAGCACGGCTACATGTCCGTCTGCGACACCGACAAGGTCCTCATCGCCAAGGTGCCACGCACCAAGAACAGGCTCTACATCATTAGTCTGAGGATTGTTCAGCCAGTGTGCCTCGCCGCGCACACGGATGACGACGCATGGCGCTGGCACTCATGGTTCGCCCATCAGAGTTTCGCAAGTCTGGAGAAGATGGCGAAGCAGGGGATCATGCGCGGCCTCCCTCCGATCAGTCATGCTCAGCAGCTCTGCAAGGCGTGCATCGTCGACAAGCATCGCCGCGCGCCATTCTCTGCGGCAGCAAGGTTTCACGCCACTGAGCCCCTGGAGCTGGTACATGGCGATTTGTGCGGCCCCATCACGCCGGCGACGCACGGTGGGAAGAGGTACTAACTGCTATTGGTGGACGACCACAACAGGTACATGTGGTTGTTCCTGCTCAGGTCCAAGGACGAAGCTGCAGCGGAAATTCGCCGCTTCCAGGCTGATGCAGAGCAGGAGTCGTGATGTCCACTCCGTGTTCTACGAACCGACCGAGGCGGTGAATTCACTGCAGCAGAGTTCGCCGATTGGTGCGCAGAGCAAGGCATCAAGCGCCACCTCACCGCCCCTTATTCGCCACAGCAGAACGGAGTGGTTGAGAGGCGGAATCAGACGGTGGTCGGCGCCACCAGGAGCATGCTCAAGGCCATGGGGATGCCAGCTGAATTCTGGGGGGAGGCGGTGCTCACTGCGACCTTCGTCGTCAACAGATCTCTGACGCGGAGCTTGGAAGGGAAAACTCTGTACGAGGGCTGGTATGGCAACAAGCCCAGCGTCCACTTTCTCCGTGTCTTTGGGTGCAAAGCATATGCCAAGGAGACTAAACCTGGCCTGAAAAAACTGGATGATCGCTCGTGTCCCATGGTGATGCTTGGGTATGAATCCGGTAGCAAGGCGTACCGGCTGTACGATCCAGTGAAGAAACGCATCCACGTCTCCCGCGATGTCATCTTTGATGAGGGTGCAGGCTGGAACTGGGGGGAGCTCGACGGCAACACCTCTCCTCTCACCGTCGAGTCCTGGACTCTGTCACAGCCACCTGCAGCAGCTGTGAAGAGTTTCAGAGAGGAAGCAGATGTTGCTCCTGCCTCGCCAACGGGCCTGTAACACCGCAAAGGGCCAGTGCTGAGCCATCCTCAGTGGGCCGGCCCACTTCGCTGTCACAGGAGCGGCCCACCTGCTTCGTCTCGCCCCCAAGCTCAGGAGCTGAAGAAAACCTAGATGCCGGTGTTGACCCAAGCGGTACTCTCCGCTACTGCCCTGTCCTGGATCTTGTCGATCTAGATGCGGCGAATCCAGGCAGAGCAGAGCGCCTCCTTCTCACGCCCACCGGCGAGCCCTCCACTCTTGCTAAAGCTGAGGGAGAGGAAGCATGGCGTAGGGCGATGCGAGCAGAGCTGGATTCGATCGAGGAGAACCAGACGTGGACGCTGACGGATCTCCCAAGAGGCCACAAGCCAATCGGCCTCAAATGGGTGTAGAAACTCAAGCGTGACGCCGCTGGCAACGTCCTCAAGCACAAGGCCAGGCTCGTCGCCAAGGGTTTCGTGCAGCGGCCGGGGATTGACTTCGACGAAGTCTTTGCTCCTGTTGCTCGACTCGATTCTGTTAGGCTGCTGCTCGCCGTCGCCGCTCAATTCAAGTGGGAGGTTCACCACATGGATGTGAAGTCGGCGTTTCTGAATGGCGAGCTAGGCGAGGAAGTTTATGTCTGCCAGCCACCGGGTTTCATCAACGGCAACAACACCAGCAAAGTACTGCGCCTGCACAAAGCACTCTATGGGCTGCGTCAAGCTCCGAGAGCGTGGAATGAGAAGCTAGATGCTGTCCTGGTGTCTCTTGGATTCACAAGGAGTGAGTCTGAACACGCAGTATACGTCCGTGGCAAGGACGACACTTGCCTGCTGCTCGGAGTCTATGTGGATGATCTTATTGTCACAGGGGCCTGTTCTTCTGCAATCACTGCATTCAAGCTGGAGATGAGCGACAGATTCAAGATGACAGATCTGGGTATGCTCACTCTGTACCTTGGAATTGAGGTGAGCCAGCACCCAGGCCTGATCACTCTGAAGCAATCAACGTTTGTGCAGAAGCTCCTGAATAAATCTGGCATGGCAGATTGCAATCGCTCTCTCGTGCCCACGGAGCCTCGACTGAAATTGAACAAGGACATCAAGAATCCTCCAGTTGACAGTACCCTGTACCGCAGTATAGGAGGCAGTCTCCGATACCTTGTCCACACAAGACCTAACATCAGCTTCAGTGTTGGCGTGGTGAGCAGATTCATGGAGGCACCTACTACAGAACACATGAGCGCAGTGAAGCATCTGCTGCGTTTCATAGCTGGAACACTTGACGTTTGCCGCCGATATGTTTCCAGCCCTGATGGTGCTCAGCTGGTTGGCTACAGTGTTGCAAACATGGCTGGAGATCCTGATGACAGGAAGAGCACTTCTGGAACTCTGTTCTTCTTCAGAGATTGCCCGGTGTCATGGCAGAGCCAGAAGCAGAAGGTGGTTTCACTGTCCTCCTTCCAGCTGAATACATGGCAGCGGCAACTGCAGCATGCCAAGGAGTGTGGCTTGGTCGTCTGCTTGGTGATTTGCTAGGGTCTGCTCCCCTCTTCGCCAATTTGCTTGTAGACAACATGTCTGCAATTCAGCTATGCAAGAATCTAATCTTCCATGACAGAAGCAAGCACATCGAGGTGCGGTACCATTTCATCCCTGGCTGCATCAAGGATGGGACTGTGACTGTCGAGTTCGTCGGCACTGATGATCAGCTCACTGATATCTTCACCAAAGCTCTTGGACGAATCAGGTTTCAGAGGATCTGCGAAATGATCAAGGTCGTTGAGATTAAGTCAGTAAACTGCATCTCTTAGGGGGAGATTGTTGTTAAATCAATGCAGTTTGCTCTTTCCTGTTATTGCTAGTCTGAATAATGTTCAGTTAAGCGTGTGCCTGTACATGTCTTAGCTGACAGTAGCTAGGTTTCAGTTTCAGTTAAGCTAGCTAGTAGTAGTCGTTGCTTTGGATGCTTGTGGGATGGCGCAAGTCAGATAAGGCAGCGAGGTTTCAGGGGAGAAGGGATCAAGGGGTAGTGGGATGGCGCTGCCAGTAGTGCTTGGTCTTTGATCCTAGATTTTAGGATCATGCGATGTAACTCTGAATAAATAGAGGAATGGAAAAACCGAAAAGCTGCAGTTAGAGTGCGCAACACAAAAATCCTCTGTGTCTCTCGTGCTCTTGTATTCATCCACCCACAGAATTGTTCTGCTAATTGATCGTTGTAGGACGTCAATTAGGTCCGCCGCCTGGAGCTTTACGACGGTGGTGGAGCGCGCCGCCTGCTGCCTCTCCCTGGCCTGGCGCGCCTCAACGAGCGTGACGGCTCGACGCCTCTCCTCCTACTTGCGGAGGATCTCCGCCTCGTGCTTGCGCTCCGACTCGCGGGTCAGCATCTCCACCGCGAGCAACTCCTCGTCTGAGTCCTTCGCGAAGTCAGAGTCGACGACGACGCACACAGACAGGGGAGACGGCGAGCTCCAGTCGTTGGAGAAGGAGGACGGAGGACCCCTCACCAAAGGCCACGTTGGCGTGCGCTTACCTGCGGATGATGGGGATTGGCTCCGGCAATGGCGAGCGGTAGGCGTCCAGCGGCAGCGCGAACTGGCGGACGCTAGGCGGAGGACGGAGGCCGCGGTTCGTCCACCTTCGTGTCTTCCGAGCGGACGAGGCGCTTCCTCTCCTCGTCGGAGAGATGCCGCACCGTCGTGGGGGGTGGTCGCCGTCCCCTCCACCTTCGCTACGGCCCCCTCCCACCCTAAACCTCGCGCGGCCGTTGAACATTTCGCCGATCTACCGCCGACGCTCGAGGAATTGCTCGCCGGAGGTTGTGTTGCTGGCGGCGGCGGAGGAGCGACGGAGCTAGGGTTGCAAGTGAGGGTTTCGACCCGCACTTGTCGCCGCTGTCAGTATTTGTACCGACCCACCGCTCGATTACACGGGCCACCGAAAACCATTTTACGGGCCGACCCAGAGTATAGGCTCCGCTCACTCGCTCAGGCGCGGACCTGTAAACTCGCCGGAATTTAACAGTTTCGGCATGTTTATAGGTACCCTTAGAGTTGCTCTAAGGGCCCTGCAGGAGAGCTTTTTTTGCCCCTAGCCCTTAAAACGGTAATAAGGTCTGTGTTTAGGGGCCGGGTGAGATGCTCTTACAAAGTGCTAACTGACAATGCACTCATTGTTATGTTTGGCTATATGTTTTCTCGTAAAGAATAATTTAAGCAAATTATTTCTAAGATATAACAATTAATTACAGGATTTCATCAAATGTTTCAGAAGAGGATGAACCATCCCTTTTGGTGAATGGACATTTTGATAGTCCACTTGGATCTCCTGGCGCATCAGACTGTGGTTCCTGTGTTGGTAAGGACAATCTCTTATTTGTCTGAAAGAATGTGGTTCTTATTATACAAACTTTTATCGTTGCATAATGTGTATTTGGAACATTTCCTGTCCAGCATCTATGCTTGAGCTATCACGACTCATCCTTGAGTCTGGGTGGGTGCCTCCTCGGCCAGTGATTTTTCTTTTCAATGGCGCTGAAGAACTTTTCCTTCTGGTATGTGACTGTTAAACTACATGTGCAAAATTGCACGTACATACTGCATTAATCGAGAAGGTAGTTTTGTGGTTTTGTTGCTCATGGTTTTTAAGGCGGTGAGACGGTCTAAAGCGGTCGGGGACCTTTTTACCTTTTAAGCGCTTAAAGCGTAAGGCAAGGCGACGCCTTAGACACATAAATATATCATATATGGCAACCAGATAGGAGATTTAATAACTACATTCAACATAAGTTCAATACAAGTTACATAGCATAATAACTATCAGGAGCCACAGGATCATTGGACGGATCATAACCATCAGCAGCACAGGATCCATCAGAGCAGGGACACTTTGCTACTGCAGCAATACCAACAGAAGGGCAATCAGCTAACAGCCAAAGGCCACTATCTATTGCTACTTAATCAGCTAACATCATGTGCCATCAGCTACTACTACTTAACCAGCCAAAGGCACAGCAGCAGCAAGGGGATACAGAAGCAGGGAAAATCGAACAGAAACAGCAGGCGCATGGGATGGAGGAGAGAAAAGAGACGATGGAGAAGAGAGAGGAGCCGCATCTTGCTGCCCTGCTGGGAGAGAGGCTGTGCCAGAGGAGGAGAAGCCTGGCTGGAGGAGGAGGATGTGATGTCCCAGTGGTTGGGGAGGGGACGATCACGAGATCCAGTAGATACAAAGAGAGAAACAGAGCGGATTTGAGATGGGAGAGAGCAAGGAGGTGAGACAGACGAACAGAGGGATGAGAGTTCAGAATTTCATTCAGTGTTTCCGTATCAATTCAGTACAACGACTCCGTCCTTATAACTGCGGACACAAGCTTACAGGTGGACCCAGGGTTTCATAGACACAACTCATACATTCACTCATCGATCCCTTTCCGCTGAGCTCTTGCCTAGTCCAGCTCCTGCTGACCTGGCAACTCGATGTCCACCGATTTGGAGGGAGGTGTGACACTGTCCCTCCCTTGAGATGACACCCCTGTTGCATCTTCTTCCCATAATGGTGCATCCGGGTACTTGTTCTTGACGACATAGTAATCCTCCCAGGTGGCCTCTTCCGCTGGTAAATGCGCCTATTGAATCAACACTTGCGGTACAGCTGAATTCCCTTTGCGCACTAGGCGACGCTGAAGAATTGCAGTTGGCAGTGGCTTTGTAGCCAGCAAATCAGGAACAGCCGGAAGCTCACTGAAAACTGGAGAATAATTGGCAGTGAAAGGCTTCAATTGAGAAACGTGAAATACTGGGTGAACCTGAGCCGAAGAGGGTAAATCCAATTTATAGGCCACTGGACCAATACGTTCCAGAATCTCATATGGACCAAAATACTTGTACGAGAGCTTGGGATAAGGTCTGTTAACCACAGATTGCTGAGCATACGGTTGCAGTTTCAACAGAACCTTCTCTCCCACATTGAACTGACGCTCAGTACGGTTCTTGTCAGCATATGTCTTCATCCTCTGCTGAGCTCGAGCCAGTTGTGCCCCAAGCAATTCAGTTTGTGCCTGATATTCCAGAGCAGTATCAGAGACTGGAGAATATTGCGATACCACCAGATTCAGCATTGCACCAAAATTCGGCTCAATCTTGTACAAGGCTTTGAACGGTGAACAACCAATAGCTGTGTGAAAACTAGTGTTGTACCAGAATTCTGCCATAGCAATCCAGCGACGCCAACACTTAGGATTGTCTTGGACAGCACATCGTAGATACTGTTCAAGGCATTGGTTGACGCGCTCACTTTGCCCATCTGTTTGAGGGTGATAGGCTGTATTATAATGGAGGACAGAGCCCATATCTTTGAACAATTCTTTCCAAAAAATGCTGGTAAAGATCTTGTCTCGATCAGAGATGATGGTGAGAGGTACACCATGCAGCCTGACAATCTAATCGACAAAGAGTTTGGACACTGAAACAGCTGTATAAGGGTGGTGCAGAGGTAAGAAATGTGCATACTTGGTCAGCCGATCCACAACAACCAAGATTGAATTAGCACCATCAGAATTTGGGAGCCCATCAATGAAATCCAGTGTGATGTCTTGCCAAGGTTTCTCTGGAGGTGGTAATGGTTGAAGCAGCCCAGCTGGTTTGGAATGCAGAGGTTTAGCTTGTTGACAAACCTGACATTGTTTGACATATTGTTCCACTGCTAACTTGAGTCCCGGCCAGTAATACAGTTGCTTAATACGCTGGTATGTGGCATGGATACCAGAATGTCCTCCCACAGCACTATCATGCAAAGATGAAATCAATTTGGTTTGTAAAGCCAGATTTTCCCCAATATACAATCTGTCTTTGTAGAGGATCATGCCTTTTTTCAATCTGAAACCCTTGTCATTTGGAGAGTGTACTGCCAATTCCTGTAACAGAGCAGTAGCTGTAGTATCAGTGGTGTATGAGTTAAGTACCTCTTGTAACCAATCAGGCTTGCAACTTGACACCATGTGTGCTGCTAGTAAGTGTCCCACTCTAGATAAGGAATCAGCTGCACCATTTTCTACTCCTCTCTTATATTTGAACTCAAATTGTAAACCAACCAATTTGGACATTGCCTTTTTCTGTAATTCTGTTGACAGTTGTTGATCAGCTAAGTTGCACAAACTTTTATGATCTGTCAGAATGGTAAATGGACCTCTTTGGAGATATTGCCTCCATTTATCTATGGCCATGATGACTGCCAAAAATTCCTTTTCATATATAGAGAGCTTGCTGTTCAGCAGTCCTAAAGCTTTACTCATATATGCAATGGGGTGACCCTTTTGCATCAACACTGCTCCCACTCCTGAATCACAGGCATCAGTTTCAACTGTGAAGGAAGTAGTGAAATCCGGCAATGCCAACACTGGTGTTTGTGTCATAGCTGATTTAAGCTTATTAAAAACAATAGTGGCTTCCTCAGTCCAAAGAAAATCCTTCCTTGTCACTAATTGTGTCAAGGGTTTGGTGATAATTCCATAGTTCTGAACAAATTTTCTGTAATATCCTGTAAGTCCAAGAAAACCTCTGAGTTCAGTAATGTTTGTTGGTACTGGCCACTGTTCCATCACCAATGTTTTATCAGGATCAGTTGCAACACCCTTGTCACAAATAATATGCCCCAAATACTGAATGCTAGTTTGCCCAAAACTGCATTTGGAGTGCTTGGCAAAAAACTGTGCTTCTCTGAGTTGTTGCAAAACCAACTTGAGATGTGTCAAATGTTCCTCCCAAGATGGACTGTAGATCAAAATGTCATCTAGGAACACAATAACAAACTTGCGCAAGAAGGGTGCAAACACCGAGTTCATAACACACTGGAAAGTAGCTGGTCCGTTGGTTAAGCCAAAGGGCATCACCTGGAACTGGAAATGGCCATGATGGGTTTTGAAAGCCGTTTTCTGTTCATCCTCGGGATGCATACGGATCTGATGATATCCAGCGCGAAGATCGAGTTTGGAAAAGAAACGAGTGCCAGCCAATTCATCTAATAGCCCATCGACCACTGGAAGTGAGAATTTGTTCTTAATAGTCAAATCATTCAAGCGGCGGTAGTCGATGCAAAACCGCCAGCTGCCATCTTTCTTTTTGACTAATAGAACATGTGAGGCAAATGGGCTCATGCTCTCAGATATGAGACCGGCTTCAAGCATTTCCTTCACTTGTCGCTCAATCTCATCCTTCTGGAGGGGAGAATAGCGATAGGGACGCACATTGATAGGACGAGCGTCCGGCTCCAGTGAAATCGCATGATCCAATTGACGGTGAGGTGGCAAAGAATTGGGTGCCCTGAACACATCTTTGTATTCGGAAAGAAGAGCTTGTAAATCAGGGGACAGAGTAGATGTCCGTTCACCTGCAGAATCAAGGATAGTATCAAGAATCGCCATTGCCCACACGTCATTGCCGGCCAACCACTTATGCAATTGTTCAGAAGACAATTCCTGTAGTTTTTCTTGTTGTTTGGTCACTGTTCCTTGCAAATAAACAGGTTTGCCATCCTGAATGAATTCCATTGTCTTCAGAGTCCAGTCGACTGTCATCTGGCCACAAATCTGAAGCCAGTCCATTCCTAGCACTGCATCGTATGCTCCGAGATCGAGGATCCGCATGGTAGTCACAAAAGTATGTCCTTGAGTCCACCACTGAAGGCCTGACACTTGGGAATTTGATTCCATCATATCACCATTTGCAATTTTGACAGGTACTATAGGAGCAGAAGAAATATTGCAACCAGCTCGAGTAGCAAAGGCTTGGTAACAAAGGTGTGTGTGCTACCTGAGTCAATCAGCAAGATCATCACCTGATTGCCCAACAATGCTTGTAGCCTCATAGTTTGCCCAGTGGCAGTACCTGCAACCGCATTAGCCGACAGCTGACAGCAAGCAATAGTAACTGGAGCTTCCTCCAACAACATCATCAGAAAGGACTTCACCGAATTCCCCACTCGTGCTGGCATAGTTGCTGGAACTGCCACGGCTGCATTTGGAGGATGTTTTGTTGGTGCTGCTGGTCGTGTCCTAGGGCGGTGATGGTCAGTCTCCTCCTGGATCCTAGCCAACGATGCAGCACGAGTAATACTGGTAGGACTTTGCAAACGCACTGGCAACCGAATATCCTCACGCAAACCAAAGACAAACTGAGTGACAAACCACCGATTGCTCAGTGATTCATCTAGTGAAATCAGATGATACATACACTCCTCAAACGCCAAGCGGTACTCTGCAACTGTTCCTGTCTGTTTCAATTGAAGCAGCTTCGTCATATGACCATCAAACTCATCTTGTCCAAATTCCTCTACCACTGCTTTGAACTAGCTCCAGCCAATCAGTCAGTGAGTACGTTTATAGGCTTGAAACCACAATGCAGCATGCCCATCCAGATGCAAGGTTGCCGAGCTAACCCAATGATGCTCAGGGACTTTGTACATGTCGAAATAGGTGAGACAGAGATCGACCCAGAGCAGTGGTTTTTCACCTGTGAACCATGGAAAATCATGTCGACGAGGACGCACGATGTAATCCCCTGCCTGTGTGTTCTCCACCGCCTCCTTGGGTGATGAAGGTGCGGTGACGTAGCCCTTGGCGCCATGCTGTGATTCCAGCAGTGGTGGGCCGTTGTTGGCGAGGCGGGCCGTTGCAGGTCCCTTGTGCGCCTGAGGAATCTCGACGCGAGGTTGCGCAGGTGGCTTGTCCGCAGCGACATGGCATTTAACGCCATCCAAATCATTGCCGAAATCCTCGAGTTGTTGACGAAATCCTTGCACATCGCTCGTTACCGTCTTCAGATCCAGAGCCATGGCGTCCACTATCTTTGACAACTCCTCGATCGACTTTGCCAACCCGTCCATCCTGTCAAGCACAAAATTGGTCTGTACTGACGGAGGACTAGGTTTAGCTGGCGCCGTCGTGGCTCTCCGTCGAATCTGACTTAACCCCGATCAGGATTTTGCGCGGCATCGCCGGATGTCACGGCCCAGGGACGTGACATCGACAAGACGTAGACCAAAAAGGCGTCGCCTAGCGAGGGAGGCATAAATAACGGCGACGCAAGGGTGTGTGCGTGAGTTAAGTTATCACGTGAGCTGTGCATGCGTGAGCTGTGTGTGTGCGTGAGTTGTTGGCCTATAAGATGCCAAGTCTGTAACCGAACTGGACAAGCTGAAAAGAATAGAGAAAACAAACTCTGAATTCTCCTCCTATCTCTGTCTCCTTGTTCTTCTTCTTTCCCAAGTCTTTCGGCTTCAATATTCCTCTCGTCTCTGGCAATCATACCAGGGGCAGTGGATATAACACTTGGTATCAGATTCGGGGAGTTCTGGGCAAGGATTGTTGTGTGTGTTTTCCCTTCTTTTCTCTCTCTCGATTTGGAGCTGTAAATCCGGGGCCAGATCGTGATTGGAAAGGGCGATTTCGGTCGTGTTCTTCAATTGCTGTAAATCCTCGCGCCGGTAGGCTTGATCGGGCAGAGAGGCACCACGGCACCTACTAGGCCTACCCCGCAGACCCAATTCGTCCTAGACGCGATGGGTGAGGCGGCGGATCAGACAGGAGCGACGCTCGCGCAGATCAAGTCCAGCCTCGATTTGCTGCACGGCGTGGTGACCAACATCGACACCGCGCAGCACCAGATGCGAGCACAACTCGAGCATCAAGCGGCGGCGATCTCGGACGGCTCCACCAAACATGACGACACAGCGCGCATCCTCCTTGCGCTGACGGAGAAGTTGCAGTTGGTGGAGCAGGTCATGGCGGATCGACCACCACGAGCAGATGTCGAGCAGGACCTGGGTGCGGGTCTCCCTATGGGCCGAACCTCCCTTCAACCAGTGCCCCCACACTGGTCCGGCAATGCCCCAGGTGCCTCTTCGAGCGCGGCGCATAGGGGTGGCGTCATTGGAGTCACGATCGACCCCGGGGGCGGCGGGATTCTGGGAGGTGCTGGTGGCGGTGGACTTGGCGGCGCTGGCGGCGGTGGACTTGGAGGCGCTGGCGGCGGTGGACTTGGAGGCGCTGGCGGCGGTAGACCAAGCTCGACGAACGGTGACTCTAGTGGACGCTCTCATATGCCAAAGATGTCGTTTCCGCGCTTCGATGGTGAGCACCCTCGCATATGGCGCGACAAATGCCATGACTATTTCCGTGTGTTCAACATCAGTGCGGCTCTATGGCTCACGACGGCCACACTTCACATGGATGGCAATGCGGCGGTGTGGTTGCAGTCCTACAAGCAGCGACATGAACTAGGACAGTGGCCACAGTTCATTGCTGCGGTTGAAGCAGAGTTTGGCGCCGATGATCAGCGCAGGAGTATCAAGGCATTATTAGCTCTGAAGCAAAAAGGTTTAGTGGAGGAATACCAGAAAGAATTCCAAGCTCTAGTATATCAAGTGTCGATGTACAACCCCAACTATGATGATCAGTTCTTTATCTCACAATTTATCAAAGGGCTCAAACTTGAGATACGTGGAATGGTGGAATCTCAGGTGCCTGACACTCTGGAGCGCGCTTTCTTGCTTGCGCGTGTTCAGCAGGAAGTGATGGAGGATGCCAGACCTCGAGGGCAACGTCAAGCGCTACACGCTCGTGTTGATCAGGCTGCTGGGCGTGTGGACGGTCCCAAACCGGCGCTGAAACTAGCCACGGGTGATCTCTGGAAGGATCGACAGCTCCGAGATTTTAGGAGAGCAAATGGTCTTTGTTTCCGTTGCGGTGAAAAATATGACCCTACTCACCAGTGTGCTCGCCAACCTGCAGCTGAAGTCCATGCACTGACAATGGAAGAGCAACGAGTTGAACTATCTGAAGAAGTGTTGAATCTGATTGAAATGCATGACATGGCTGAAGCAGAACAACTCAGCCTCTCCATTCACGCTTTGTCTGGTTCAGAAACTAATGATACAATCCGGCTACGTGCACTTGTGGGAAATCAAATAATGCTCATCTTGGTTGATTCCGGAAGCAGTCACAGTTTTGTCAACGCTTCTTTCCTGTCAAGAATTCCTCACACCTCTGAACAAATTGCACCAACGACAGTCAAAGTTGCTAATGGGGACTGCCTGCACTGTGATCACATTGTGCCGAAGCTAGATTGGTGGATTCAAGGCCAAACGTTCACCACACCCATGCGAGTTTTGCCTCTTGGAGCATATGACGCTATATTGGGTGTGGACTGGCTGAAACAGTTTAGTCCGGTGACTTGCGACTGGGTTCAGAAAACTTTGGCATTCAATTACAATGGTATTCCAGTGTCGCTACAGGGAGTGCAAGCACCTGAATCCACAGTTCTTACTGAAGTGTCAACTGACAAATTGCTTCAATGGGACAAGGGAAACGAAATCTGGGCGATTGCCATCATTCATGAAAATGAAGATGCACTGTCTGACGACCACCCGGCTCCCATTGCTACAGTCTTATCTGAATTCACTGATATTTTTGCTACACCTGACTCTGTTCCTCCTCCTCGGGCTTATGATCACGCAATTGCTCTTCACCCGGATGCCACACCTTTCAATGCACGCCCATATCGCTACTCGCCGGCGCACAAAGATGAGATCGAGCGCCAGGTTGCAGACATGTTGGCCTCAGGAATTATTGTGCAGAGCATGTCTCCATTCGCGTCTCCGGTGCTTTTGGTTCAAAAGAAAGACGGATCATGGAGATTCTGCGTTGATTACCGTCGGCTCAATGACCTTACAATCAAGAATGTGTTTCCAATGCCCGTAATCGATGAACTTCTGGACGAACTGGCAGGTGCAAAATTGTTCTCCAAGCTTGATCTACGCGCAGGGTATCATCAGATACGCATGCGCCCCGAGGACGAGGCCAAAACAGCGTTCAAGACACACCAGGGACATTACCAATTTCGGGTCATGCCCTTCGGTCTGTGCAACGCACCGGCCACATTCCAATGTGTGATGAATTCGATTCTCCAACCATGTCTCCGTCGCTCAGTGTTGGTATTCATGGACGACATACTCGTCTATAGCAAATCTATGGATGATCATGTCCGACACCTTCAAGAAGTGTTTGCCCTCCTACGGCAACATCGCTTCTATGTCAAGGCCAGTAAGTGTTCTTTCGCGAAGCGCAGCCTAGACTACCTAGGACACATAATTTCAGCCGAAGGTGTTGCCACTGATCCTCGAAAGACGCAAGCAATGCAGGCGTGGCCACGCCCCACGTCACCCACTGAATTGCGGGGTTTCTTAGGCCTGACGGGATATTATCGCAAATTCGTCAGGAATTATGGCCTACTCGCCAAACCGTTGACCACCATGTTGAAGAAAAAAGTAGTTAATTTCATGTGGTCTTCTGAAGCAGAGGCAGCCTTTGTCGCTCTCAAAGAGGCCATGGTGTCTACCCCTGTTCTCCAATTACCAAATTTCCAGAAACAATTTGTTGTGGAGACAGATGCCTGTGCCACGGGAATCGGCGCTGTACTGATGCAAGACTCCCATCCCATTGCCTTTCTTAGCAAAGCTTTGAGTCCTGTTCATCAGCAGTTATCGATATATGAGAAGGAGTTCTTGGCCCTCATCATGGCGGTCGATCGTTGGCGTCAATACTTGCAGCGAGGAGAATTTCTGATCAGAACCGATCACTACAGCCTCAGTTACTTGGATGATCAAATACTGCAATCCCCACTTCAGCGAAAGGCAATGGCCAAATTGATGGGTCTTCAATTCCGTATTTGCTATAAGAAAGGAGTGGACAACACTGCAGCTGATTCACTCTCAAGGGTGGGACATTTACTCACAATTCAAGCCTATTCTGAAGTGCGTCCTACATGGATGCAGGAGATCCTCAATTCATATGCCACTGACACAGAGGCGCAGCTGAAATTGACGGCTTTGGCCGTGCTCAGTCCAGATGCAGAGGGTTTCTCTCTATGTCAGGGCATCATCCGATATCGCGGCCGCGTGTGGATTGGATCAAACTCAGCATTGCAAACCAAGCTGATCCACGCGTTCCATTCTAGCGCTATGGGTGGTCACTCGGGAACCCAGGCAACTTACCACAGAATCAAGCGCCTCTTTGCTTGGACTGGATTAAAGCGAGCTGTAACTGAATATGTGCAACAATGCTTGGTATGCCAGCAAGCGAAACACAGCAATTCACATCCCGCGGGACTCCTCCAACCATTGCCCACTCCAACAGGCGCATGGCGAGATATCTCAATGGATTTTGTTGAAGGACTGCCTCTCTCGGATGGCTCAAACGTCATTCTGGTAATCGTCGATCGCTTTACAAAATATGCACATTTTGTTCCTCTTCGCCACCCCTTCTCTGCACAACATGTGGCAAGGGCTTTTGTCGACTCTGTTTTGAAGCTTCACGGCATGCCAGTGTCAATCGTGTCAGACCGTGATAAAATTTTCACGAGCACGCTATGGAAGAATTTGTTTGCTGCAATGGGAACCAAGCTCAACTTCACCACCGCGTATCATCCACAATCTGATGGTCAGACAGAGCGTGTAAATCAGTGTCTAGAGATGTTTTTGCGTTGTGCTGTGCAAGATTCGCCCAAACAGTGGCGAAGATGGCTGCCCTTAGCTGAATTCTGGTACAACTCTTCCCATCATACCTCTTTGGGTTGTTCCCCTTTCAAGGCGCTGTATGGACATGATCCAAATCTCGGAGCAATGCCAGATGCAGCAGATATAGCTGCCTCCCCAGCTGCAGAATTCTTTACTGAACGTGCAGCGCACCTGGAACTTCTGAAGAAAAACCTTCTCAAAGCACAAGTTCGCATGAAGCTAAATGCTGATCGAGGCCGGACAGAGCGGCATTTCGAGGTGGGCGACAAGGTTCTTTTGAAATTACAGCCATACGCACAAGCATCAGTGGTCACTCGGCCTTATCCAAAACTGGCATATAAATTCTTTGGCCCATATAGTATCATGGAACGCATTGGACAGGTAGCTTACAAGCTGCAACTCCCACCAGCTAGTATGGTACATCCGGTATTTCACGTCTCCCAGCTCAAAGAATTCCATCCAGATCACACTCCAGTGTTCGCCGAGCTGCCTCCTGTGCCTTCTCTGGATACATCAGAGACGATACCAGAAGCTGTGCTGGATCGGCGCCTCGTCAAGAAGGGTAATTCAGCGATACCGCAAGCACTGATAAAGTGATCCAACATTCCAGCTGAAGCGGCTACCTGGGAGGACTGGGACGTTCTCAAACATCGATTCCCGGAGATCCTTTCTTGGGGTCAAGAAAGTTCTCAAGGAGGGGCAGTTGTCACGGCCCAGGGACGTGACATCGACAAGACGTAGACCAAAAAGGCGTCGCCTAGCGAGGGAGGCGTAAATAACGGCGACGCAAGGGTGTGTGCGTGAGTTAAGTTATCACGTGAGCTGTGCATGCGTGAGCTGTGTGTGTGCGTGAGTTGTTGGCCTATAAGATGCCAAGTCTGTAACCGAACTGGACAAGCTGAAAAGAATAGAGAAAACAAACTCTGAATTCTCCTCCTATCTCTGTCTCCTTGTTCTTCTTCTTTCCCAAGTCTTTCGGCTTCAATATTCCTCGTCTCTGGCAATCATACCAGGGGCAGTGGATATAACACCGGAGCAACACCACACATTACAGGTCAGATCTCGCGATTAAGGGGCGCGAGTGGAGCAGAGATTGGCTCTGAAACCAGATTGTGATGTTCCGGTGGTTGGGGAGGGGACGATCACGAGATCCAGTAGATACAAAGAGAGAAACAGAGCGGATTTGAGATGGGAGAGAGCAAGGAGGTGAGACAGACGAACAGAGGGATGAGAGTTCAGAATTTCATTCAGTGTTTCCGTATCGATTCAGTACAACGACTCCGTCCTTATAACTGTGGACACAAGCTTACAGGTGGCCCCAGGGTTTCATAGACACAACTCATAGTACATTCACTCATCGATCCCTTTCCGCTGAGCTCTTGCCTAGTCCAGCTCCTGCTGACCTGGCAACTCGATGTCCACCGATTTGGAGGGAGGTGTGACAGAGGAAGCTGGCACAGGAGCTCGTGAGATCTGGCAGAGGAGGATGCTGGTCAACGCAAGAGAGGAGAGAGCTCCCCTTTCTCAATCGTTTACTGTGCATTGGTTGGCTCCTATCCCTCTCTCTACTCTTCCTCCCTCTCTCTGCTCTTCCTTCCTTTGCTCCGCGCACCTAGATTTTCTCTCTTTCTGCCTCAATTTCTGATTTCCGCTCGATTTCCCACTCCAATTTCCGATTCCCGCTCAACTTCAGGCCCCAATCTCTGATTCCCACTCCCAATTTCCGATTCCCGCTCCAAATTTCTGATTCCCGCCACGATTTCTCTCTTCCCGCTCCCAATTTCTGTTTCCCGCCGCCCCTGCTCGATACTCTGTCCCTAATCGATGCTCTGGACACTCCAAACCCACGAGGCGGACGCCATACGTGAGGGCCTAAGGCGGGGACGACGCCTTGACGTTCGAGGGCGCTCTGACGCCTAAGCGACGCCTTGACGTTCGAGGGGCGCTCTGACGCCTAAGCTACGCGTTAAAACCATGTTGTTGCTTCGACAGTCTTGTGATGGCTCAGCTGAGCGGAATGTGAACTGGTCCATGTGGACTGTGCTGTTTAGTTGCAGCGTCCGAGTCTAAGCTAGTTTTAGAGCTCTGGAAAGCTATGTAATTTTTCTTTCAAGGGGTTGAAACATACGAGACTACTCTAGATATTAATTTCTTATTGGTTAGAAAATGGTAAAAACATTAAGTCGGAATAAAAAAAGTACTCCCTCCAATCCATATTAATTGACTTTGATTTATCAAAATTTGGATGAACCTATATACTAAATAGTGTCTAGATTCATTCAAATCTAGACAAATTTGATTCAATTAATATGGGCCGGAGGGAGTAAAGAAAACATTCATGTCATTTTCACGTATGTTGACTTCTGCATGTATCTCAATGAAGGAATTTAGCTTATCGTTAATCCTTTTAAACCAGGGTTCACATGGTTTTATAAAGACACATAAATGGAACAGCACAATCGGTGCTTTCATCAACATTGAAGCTTCTGGAAGTGGTGGTGCTGGTATTATTTTGCACTTCTCTTGTTTAGTTATTTGAATTTGTGTATGTTTTGAAACTCAAGTTAGTTCAAGAGCTGGAGACAGTCTTCACTTTATTGATCTCTCCTTATGGAAGTGATATCCATGTATTTTTTTTGTTGTCCGATCTAATGATTACCAACAGATCGTGTTATTATGGTTGTATGCTTCATTAACTTAGTTGGTAATTGTAATATACATTAGCTTTAGTGGATTTACTCTTGGAATAGTAGCATATTCTGATTGAGTAGATGTTTAGGTTGCGATGCCCTAATCTGTTTCTGCCTACACGAAGTTCAGTGTTGTTGCGCAGTCCTTTGTTCAATGACAACTTATAATTTTGTTGCCTCTAGATATATTTCTGCTCTCATAGGTGTTCCGTTACATTTTGAGTTGTTGTCTTCATGTAAGTAAATGGGGCATCAGCTTGGATCGTTGAACACTTAAACCTCCTAGTTTGGTTTGTCAAGTTCAGAATGTGAGCTCTGTTTTTATGTCCAGAGTGACTTTAGTTGCAGGATTATCAGTACTATTCCAGTGTACTAGTTATTGTGCAGAAGTCATAAATGTGTGAATATGTGTTGATGTTACAATGAAATGTGATCCTCGCCATTTTTCTTTGCCTCACCAGATTTAGTTTGTCAATCTGGACCGGGATCTTGGCCTTCTCGTATTTATGCTCAGACTGCAAAGTATCCAATGGCAAATAGTGTTGCTCAGGTTCTTGTTTCTGAGCTTTCTTGATTTCTCGTTCTGTACAACCTTCTAAAATGGTTTACTTATTTTGTTCTGGTCTTCCTTTTCTTTGATTTGTGTACGCAACTAATGAAAATGAACTGGCAATGCCATCAGTGCATTCCACCTTACCAGGGTCTTAAAGGTCTGTTTAGTGGTATTTTCAAAATTCCTGTTGTAATGTTCACTATTATCATCTTCATGGTTGAGAGAGCTGGGTTGTTGCAAGCAAAATAAGCTTAACTTCCTGGAATGTTTATAAAATGACATTGACCTGTATTTTGCCTGCTCTTTCAAAGTTTCTGTTACCAACAGAATGTATGTTGTAACAGAAACCAGGATGGTCCTGAATCCCAATTTCATTGCTGTGAAGCATTGACAGTTTGACTACTATGCAATGACATAGTAATTTTGAGTTTTTTTTTGATAATCTACAAATGATCTCCTGATTTGTCCATTGGGAAGTATAGCAAAGGCAAACATATGCATGATTGACATGTGCCTATTAACTGCATCATAGATATAGGAAGGTCTGGGTGGGCGTTGGGGTTTACCCGACGGTTTGGGTTATTCAGGCTTCAGATCTGACACCTGAGATTCTCCCGAAGTAAGCTAAGCCTGATAGTTCAGGTTCGCACTTCGGGATTTCCTGAGTTCCTGAATAGAGCGCACTCAACCAAAATTCGAAAAGAAAACTCATCTATTGTCGTCATCCTGTTCCGGGAAGTAAGAAGATAGGGCTACAGGCTGCCCAGGAGGAGGTCGCCGGCAGAAAGTGCAGCAAAGAGCGTGGCGACGGCTGGAGTCGGAGTTGACGTGGTCTGTGTGTCTTGCGTGTGCGTGAGAGGCGAGAGAGAAGGAGGTTGCCTGATCGGGATCGGGTGAGAGAGAGGGAGATGAGCAGCCGTGAGGGATGGGATTAGTTGGAGCTATGCCTATGTGTGTTTGCGTGAGTTAGTTGTTTGACCTATCAGCCTGTGACCTAACTGCTCTATAATTTGTTGGACTTGGGCCTGAAGTAGAAGTTCTTATATTGGGCTGTTGTGCTGACTACTCAGAAAACTGGGCTTTCTAGTTATTGTAGGCTGATCGGGTACTGTGGGTTAAATCCTGAAGCTCCCAAATTAAACTCGGCCTTTCACTGCCACCTGAGATAGCACCTGATATTTCAGGCTTCAGGTAATACAAGTTTGGGCTTTGGGATTTTCGGGTTTCGTGTTTTATGTGCTCTGTGAAGAGAAGGTTCATCCACTAGGGCGATGTCACAGCGGTGTCACCTGAGACAGACAGGGACTCAGGAGAGGAGGTGTCTTCCTAAGTAGGAGGCGTATAGGGACAAGTCAAACAGCCTGCGTGCTGTGTTAGCCTAGTGGATGCCAGCTGCGTCTGGTAAGGGAAATATAACAGTACCAGAATTGGTGGAGAACGGTAGGAAGAAATTAGAAGGAACTCTCGATTCCCTATCCTTTGCTTCTCTTCTTCCCTAAGATATTCGCCTGTATCCCAAACTGAGTAAATTCTGGCTTGGTGAATGCAATCTATACCCCGAGGGATATAACAACTGGTATCAGAGGCTTCGTTTCGATCCAACGCGCGTCACATCCTCGAGGTCGTATCAGTAATTCGACTGCTAAGGTTGCGGAATTGCTTTCGAGCGACTCTGTGTAAGGTCCTAAGCAGCGTTTGGTTGATCCAGAGTGACGCTGCGACGGCTCCGTTCAAGCCTAGTGCCCAGGTTAGGCACACGGTGGCAGCGATGGAGGCGCGGTTGTTGGAGAATCTGTCCAAGTTGGACCGGATCGAGAATCGCTTCACGGATCTCGACAACAAGTTGGATCAACAGGCAGAGCGCTTGGATCAAGTCCAGATGAAGGTGGATCTGTCCATGACCAAGTTGGGCAAGTTGGAGGAGGACCAGATCGCGATGGGGCAGCTGCTGCAGACCAAGGGCGCATCTCCATCAGCGCGGCCACCACCTGCATCGGCACCGACCTCGCCGACCACAGGCTTACTTGGCCCCAGGCCTGCCACGGCACCAGCGATGCAGGTAACAACGTTCCGCCCCCCTGCATTGGAGATACCAGAGAGCTCTCGTTCTCGTGAGGTGCTTCACCTGGATGAGGAGCCTGGCGAGCATCATCAACGGCGGCCGTGGATGCCTCGCATGGATTTTCCGCGCTTTGATGGCACTCATGCAAGCATTTGGGTGGATACATGCGGAACCTTCTTCACTCTGTACCATATAGCTCCAGGGTTCTAGGTATCGGCAGCCACAATGTATTTGACCGATTCTGCTGCTCACTGGTACCACGCCTTTAAGCAGAATCAGGAGCGGTTGTCATGGGAACAGTTCAGGCAAGCTGTGTTGTTAGAATTTGACACTGACACCCATCGAGTGAAGATGAAAGAGCTGTTGCAATTGAAACAAACTGATACAATGGCTGAGTACCATAAGCAATTTGATAGGCTGGTGTACAATATCAAATTGTATGATCCTGCAATTGGAGGCGTTATGCTGGTTACACAGTTTGTTTTGGGCCTTAAGGAGGAGATTCGAGAAGCAGTGGAAGCACAATTGCCGAATATTGTCCAACGGGCGACACTTCTGGCCCAAATTCATGAGGGCCTCCTGGAACTGAAAGCACCCACAAAAGCTCACAAGCAGTACCCTCAGCCGGCGTGGAAAGAACAGAGTGGGAAATTCGCTACTGGGGAGGTGTGGAAAGCACAACAGCTTAAAGAATATCGGCGAGTGCATGGCCTGTGTTACAAGTGTGGGGAGAAATATGCTCCTGGCCACCAGTGCACACCACCAGTGGTTGCGCAGTTAAAAGCTATGCAAGTGGACCAAACACATGAGTTCTTGTCTGATGAAATATTGGAAGTGGTCACTGGAATGGAGTCAATGACGCTGAATGACACAGAGCGTCTATCTCTTCATGCTCTGCAAGGGACTGATACTGACAGTACTATTCACTTGCCTGCTGAGATTAACAATCTTTCCATGTTGATGCTGATTGATTCGGGCAGTACTAGCAGCTTTCTGGATGCGTCGATGGTCAGCAAGCTGGGACTCATTCCTCAGGCTAGACCACCGGTGTATGTGAAAGTAGCTAATGGGGACAGACTTCTATGCACCCAGGTGATTCCAAATTTCACGTGGTCCACTCAGGGCCACAAATTCACCCACAACATGCAAGTCTTAGATATGGGAGGTTATGAAGCAGTGTTAGGCATGGATTGGCTACAAAAGTTCAGGCCTATGAACTGTGATTGGGTAGCCAAGTGGCTGGAATTTGAGCATGAAGGGGGTTTGGTTAAACTGTAAGGGGTGCTCCACAAGCTTCAGGATCACATCCCTGAAATATCTATGGACCAGGTGATTCAGTTGCACAAGAATAATGAGTTATGGGGAACAACAGTGCTGGAAAACTCGACTGAGTTGTCTGTTCTCCCGATACCTGATTCGGTCACTCAGTTGCTCCAGCAATTTCCAAGTATCTTTCAGGAACCTACCTCCCTACCTCCTACCAGGCCTTCTGATCATGCCATCACATTATTCCCTGGCACACCACCAGTGAATACACGGCCCTACAGATATTCTCCATTGCAAAAAGACGAAATTGATCAACAGGTTACAGAAATGCTCAAAACTGGTGTGATCACTGCCAGTGTTAGCCCTTTTGCTTCCCCTGTTCTGTTGGTTAAAAAGAAAGATGGACAGTGGAGATTTTGTATTGACTATAGGAGGCTGAATTCAGTAACTGTTAAAAACAAGTTTCCAATGCCTATTGTGGATGAGTTGCTGGATGAACTGGCTGGTACTAAATTTTCTCCAAGCTGGACCTCAGAAGTGGATACCATCAGATCAGAATGCAGGAGCAAGATGAGATGAAAACTGCTTTCAAGACCCATCATGGGCACTTCCAGTTCAGAGTGATGCCTTTTGGTGTCACTAATGCCCCAGCTACATTCCAGTGCGTGACGAATTCCATTTTTGCTGGCTACATTAGGAAGTTTGTTTTGGTTTTCATGGATGACATTCTAGTGTACAATAAGTCATTGGCAGAACACTTGCAGCATCTGAAAGTGGTGTTTGAGATATTGTGGCAAAATCAGTTTTATGCAAAGCTCAGTAAATGCCAGTTTGCTGCACCCAAGTTGGAATATTTGGGTCACATAATTTCTCAGCAAGGGGTGGCCACTGATCCCACGAAGACAGAGGCCATGTTGGCTTGGCCTACACCGACTAATCTCACAGAGCTAAGAGGATTCCTGGGTCTTACTGGGTATTATAGAAAGTTTGTCAAAAATTATGGGATATTAGCAAAACCCCTCATTGATTTGCTACAGCAGCATAAAACATTTTTGTGGACTGAATCTGCTCAACAAGCTTTCTCTACACTCAAGACAGCAATGGCAACAACACCTGTGTTCGCTTTACCAGACTTTACTCTACCCTTTGTGATAGAAACAGATGCTTGTCAGGATGGTATTGGTGTTGTGCTCTTACAACAAGGACATCCAATAGCTTATCTAAGCAGAGCACTAGGAGTCAATAATCAGAAATTGGCAATCTATGAGAAGGAGTTTATGGCTATCATGATGGCAGTGGACAGGTGGAGACCCTATTTACAGAGAGGTCCATTTGTCATTAAAACTGACCACAAAAGTTTGTGTTGTCTAGATGACCAGGTGCTTCACACTGAGCTGCAAAAGAAAGCTATGACTAAGCTCATTGGTCTTCAATACAAATTTCAGTATAACAAAGGGGCTGACAAAAAACCAGCTGATGCATTGTCTAGGATTGGTCATTCCTTTGCAGTCCAAGCCATCTCAGTGGTGCAACCTGTCTAGATTCAGGAGGTGCTCAGCTCCTATGTGGTTGATCCTATGGCTCAACAATTATTGCAGGAATTGGCCATCACTGATTCAAATCCCCAAGGTTTTGCATTACACAATGGTGTTATTCACAAAGACAACAAAGTATGGATTGGGGCCAATGTGGGCCTTCAAACTAAAATAATTGCAGCTTTTCATTCTTCTGCATTGGGGGGGCATTCTGGTATGCAAGCTACATGTCAGAGACTCAAAAACTTATTCAACTGGTCAGGCATGAAACTAGTTGTGGAGGATTTTGTGAAGCAATGCACAATTTGTCAACAGGCCAAGCATGAGCATTGCAAAACTCCTGGTCTTTTGCAGCCATTGGAGATTCCCACTGTACCATGGCAATCTGTATCCATGGATTTTATCGAAGGCTTGCCCAAATCCAATGGGTTTACTGTGATCCTAGTGATAGTGGATCGTTTCACCAAGTATGCACACTTTCTCCCTCTCAAGCACCCTTATACTGCATCACAAATAGCTACTCTGTTCTTGGATAATGTGGTGAAGCTGCACAGTTTGCCTACTTCCATTGTCTCGGACAGAGACAAGATTTTTACCAGTGCGTTCTGGCAAAATTTGTTCAAAAGCTTGCACACAAAGTTGAACTTGAGTACTGCTTATCATCCACAGTCAGATGGGCAGACAGAGCGCGTGAACCAATGTTTGGAAATGTTTCTCAGGTGTTCAGTGGCTGCTTCTCCAACTAAGTGGATTACATGGCTCTCCTTGGCTGAATACTGGTACAATACCACATTCCACACATCTCTTGGGTGCTCTCCATTCAAAGCATTGTATGGGGTGGAACCGACTCATGGCTTGTTCCCTGCTCCAGCGACCACTGCCTCCTCCGAAGTGGATGTTATGCTACAAGATAGGCACACCTTCTCTGATTTCCTGCAGCAGTAGTTAGCTCGTGCTACTCGCAGGATGAAACACACTGCTGATGCAAAACGTTCCTTTCGGGAGTTTCAGGTTGGTGAACAAGTTCTGTTGAAGTTGCAACCATATGTCCAGCAGTCTGTGGTCCGTCGACAATACCCGAAGCTTTCTTTCAAATATTTTGGCCCATACACTCTGTTGGAGAGGTATGGCACAGTCGCCTACAAGCTGGACCTTCCTGTTGGCAGTCAGGTGCACCCGGTCTTTCACGTATCTCAGCTCAAGACGTAGATACCTGATCATACTCCAGTGTTTCGGGACCTGCCTATACCGCTTCAACTGGACATTTCTGAGTTGGTGCCTGAACAAATTCTGGATCGTCACCTGGTCAAGAAAGACAATGCATCTTATTTGCAGGTACTGGTTAAATGGCCGACGCTGTCTGAATTACAGGCCACTTGGGAGGATTACGAAGTGTTGCAACGTCGATATCCAGAAGCTGCAGCTTGGGGGCAAGCTGCATCTCAAGGGGACGGCAGTGTCACAGCGGTGTCACCTGAGACAGACAGGGACTCAGGAGAGGAGGCGTCTTCCCAAGTAGGAGGCGTATAGGGACAAGTCAAACAGCCTGCGTGCTGTGTTAGCCTAGTGGATGCCAGCTGCGTCTGGTAAGGGAAATATAACAGTACCAGAATTGGTGGAGAACGGTAGGAAGAAATTACAAGGAACTCTCGATTCCCTATCCCCTACTTCTCTTCTTCCCCAAGATATTCGCCTGTATCCCAAACTGAGTAAATTCTGGCTCGGTGAATGCAATCTATACCCCGAGGGATATAACAGGCGACAAGGACTAATTCAATATGGATTATTCAAATATTGGCTGTATTTACTGTTAATGCATCTGGATAGCATTTACAGTCTTTTGTAACAAAAACTTCCTACCATTCTGTTATTTGTTGGATATATTCTGTAACAGATTGGACTGTGCTTCATGTATGCAGGATATGTTTGGAATAATTCCAGGTGATACAGATTATAGGATATTTGCTGAAGACATTGCAAACATCCCAGGACTTGATATTATCTTTGTTCTTGGTGGTTATTTTTATCATACATCTTATGATACTCTGGAAAACCTGCTGTATGTGTTAACCATTATCCTGATAAAAGTTCTAATATTTCATTTGAAATGCTGCAATTATTATGTAATTATATTTTTCTGTCTCAGTCCTGGAAGTATTCAAGCGCGCGGTGAAAATTTATTCAACCTAGTAAAGGCCTTCACAAATTCTTCCATGCTACTAAAAGAGAGCGAGAGATACAATACAACTGTTAATGACAGAATAGTCAATCCGAGAGCTATCTTCTTTGATTACATGACTTGGTTCATGGTATGTTGACTGTATGGTTGCAAATTGGCAGCATAGCAATATTATGGTGTTATCTTCTGAACAAGTTCCTTTTCTCACTTTCTCTACATCGAGAAATATAGCATCCATATACATCATTAAAGGATAATGTAGCATGTATCTCATTCATTTTTCTTGACTAAAATAACATTTTAATTCTTTTATCCAGATATTTATCCACGTGATGTCTCTCTGATTCTTCACAGTCTTCCTGTGGCTATTTTCCTTCTTACACCACTGTTCCTAAACTTCCCTAATATTACCATGATGTCAGTGTTTCGAACTGTTCTGGATTTAGCAAGAGGTATGTAATTGAAATGTACTTGGAGAATGGTATCATATCATTATTTACCTACTAGAAGCTGCAACAAGTACCTTTCAACTTGTACTTCTATAGATAACTAGCAACAGTGTATGTACAATGCATGTTTTACACAATATCACACAAAATATGTAGTGACATATGCAACCAAGAGGATGGGTAATATATCAGACGAAATATGTACTGACATACAGTGGTGAACCTTGAACAAACACTGAGGGGAGGGGCGCGAAGCAGGTTACCCACGTGTAATTTTATGGTTGTTTTTCTACTCTAAATGATATGTGGAATTTTTTTGGGTAAAAAATAGAGACTAAGTTAGATTTGTACGTTAAAAAAGAACATTAGGCTTGTTTTTTTGCCAAACATTAGGCTTGCTAGGAAAATCCCACTGCTGCCTGTTAGTTTTGGATCTACTACCTGTCACCCAGGACTCTCTCTCCCTTTATGGGGATGTGCTTCACTTGCACTGCTAGTAGGAAGCTTTCCTTTTATTGGGTATCTCAAGTGATACAAGCTTAGTTACATGGGAGGGGTCGCACCCCTATTTATACTTGTAAATGACCCTTTAGATTGTTGCCATGTGGCACAATCCAAACCCTACACCATACTTCTAGAGTACTCTACAAACTCTAGATATTTCATACTACTCCTAAATGACTTACTCTAGAACATTCCTAATTCTAGAGTTATCCCTACATACCCTGGATACTTCTAGCAGCAGACAAACTGCAACATGCCTATCTACTCAGTACACAACCTATGTGCACTGTTTACTCTCACATGACGCAACTCATATGACCTGTTCACACGCAGCAAGCACACAACCTATGTGTGCTATTCACACTACACCTTGCACACAACCTATGTGTGCAGATCACACCATGACAAGATTACATTCAGGCTAACACTGCCTACTGCTCCATGCACCCTGTTTTTTCAAGTTATCGCCTAGGTAACTTTTTTTACATAGCCAGCCTAAATAACTTTGGAACTTGTGAGAGTTGGGTCAGTAAAGGCTGAATCCTGCACATACGAGGTCTAGTCAAGTGCACGGGAGCATGATCTCCGCCTAGAAAAAGGAGTCTGACATGTGAATTGATGGGTTAAATATTCCATGAAATATGTAGTCACATATTCAATCGAGAGAAGGGGCCAGGGGGAGCACTGTCCGCAGACTGCAAATGGAACAGGGGGAGTAGGTGGAATTTGAAACATCATGGGGGGTGGGGGCATGGCCTAGCCGAAGGTCCGCCGGTGCTGACATGAATTGAGAGGATGGGGTATATATTCCACCAAATATGGAGTCACATATTCAACCGAGAGAAGGGACCAGGGGGAGCATTGTGCACGGACTGCAAACAGAACAGGGAGAATACGT
This sequence comes from Avena sativa, assembly GCA_916181665.1. Lineage (NCBI taxonomy): Eukaryota > Viridiplantae > Streptophyta > Magnoliopsida > Poales > Poaceae > Avena > Avena sativa. The sequence continues at coordinate 146,517,135 of OV702280.1, forward strand.
GGAACTTGAAACATCATGGGGGTGTAAAGGGAATTATTTGGTGAAATCGAAACGAGTATTTGTGCAATTATGAGTGTAGTTAGTGTGTGAGTGATTATAGGGTGCAAGGTTCCAAGGTATTTGCTCAATCCCCTGGTTGTTTGGAAGAAATATTGGTCTTGATATATGCCTTTTTTAATTGACTGATTTTGTTTGTTCAACCTTATAATTTTTTATATTTGCTCCCTCCAATCAAAATACTTGCTTTCATATGTCCTTATAAAGTTAGGCTCTTTTTTAATTTTGGCATTGTGCAGCTTTCCAAAAGAACATTTATTTTTTTGTATATGAAATTTATCTAAATGCATTTTGCCTAATTTCTTGAACTGCACTTTTTTGTTGACAAAGAACCACAAAGAACCACACTTTAAAGTAGTTTTACAAAATCGAGCACAGATGTTTGACTCCCGGGTTCTAGTGAGACTGTGATTCTGAAATATCTGGAAAGTTCAGTTAGAAGTTCCATCAATTCTAAAACAGTTTCTATTTTTCTATATGTACATGTCTATGTGTTGTATGTATCTGTAAAATTTCACTGTGAAATATTTTTATTCATGGGCTACACAAAAAGAAAAAAATGTGTGGACGTATTATGGCAAATAGTAGATCTATTAGATAAACCTATTTCTCTTTCTTGTGGAGTTAGAGGCTCCATAAATTCTAAAATAATTTCTAATTTTCTATATGTACATGTATATGTGCCGTATGTATGTGTAAAATTTCATTATGAAATATTTTTATTCGTGGGATACACAAAAAGCAAAAATGCGTGGACGTATTATGGCAAATAGTAGATCTATTAGATCAGTCTATTTCTCTTTCTCGTGGCTTAGAAAGCAGAAGTTTTTATAAAGAAATTTTATAGATCCATATCGAACATCTACATGTGGATTTTTTTCATAATTGTTTCGAACTTCAAAATGTGTTTCTTGATTTTGGAAAAAAATAGACTCGTTGGAGAGCCAAGGATCCAATTTGGTTTCGTAAAAAACGATCATTGTTTAAGAAAACAAGGAACTGATGGCATTATCCCATCCGTTAGTGACATAACGAGAGATCGGACCTGTATGTGTTCCGTCTCCACTCAGTAATAATGCTACGGAGTACAACAAACTCCAAGCATCATCCCCTGTTCCAAGAGGCAAAAGTCCAACTCCACATCTCTAATGACTTATGAATTCCTTTGTTCTTGGCTTGGGATGAAGCTTAGCTTGGTCAATTTTTGCAATCATAATACCGACTATTTTGTAGAATGTAGAGGATTCTAGTTCAGAGCAGAATATAGTCAAATAGCTAATCTGCTTTCCCATGCTAATAGACAAAGGATTACCATTTTTAGGTTAAAAAGAACCTGAGAAAGATTGTATGGTTCTTCGTAAGAATTTTGTGCTATACTTTGTGAAACTGTATCATGCTGGCCAACAGTAACTGTATCTCACATGTACTTGCAGGAATGTTGCTTCATGCATTTGGTGTCAGCCTTGCAATAGTCATTCCTGCTATGGCTGCAGGTCTTAGATTGTTGTTCACAAAGAATGCAATGAATTGGTAACAATAAGATCTTTCTAGATGTTAGGGTGATGTCTGTTTATTATTATTATTATTATTATTATTATTACTATTACTCCAATCCATAATTAGTGTCACTCTTTTGAACTGCGATTAGTTCAAACCTGTGACTTATTATGGATCGGAGGTATTATTATTATTATTTTTGCAAAAAAGAGACTTGCGTTTCATTTCATTGCAAAGGTAGAATTTGAGTTTACAACCCTTCCTAGGAGGTACAATGTTAAGTACAAAAAGTGTTCAGTGGTCATCCCAAGTCGTTGGGCACACATCGCACAGGCCCTTTGCTCCGGCAGCCACCCATAGCGCCACTTCCTCCTTGATCTTGGCAAGCAGGGACTGCGTGGAGGGCTGGGCTCCGTTGAACACGCAGTCGTTTCTGTGCTTCCAGAGCATCTAGGGTGTGAGCAGGGCAATGGAGGCGAAGCCTTTGCGCATGGGCTTTGGGAGGTCTATGTTCACATCACTCCACCAGTCTGTTAGGTCAGCCTCGCCTGTCGGTGGTTGGCATGGTAGCGTAAGCCAGGATAGAACCTCATGCCAGACATGCCGGGAGAAGGTGCATGCCATGGTGAGGTGGTGCATCGTCTCTGGCAGCTGGTCGCAGAGCAGGCATCTAGCATGGTGCTGAAGTCCGTGGCGCGCAAGCGTTCTGTTGTCCAGCAGCGGTCCTAGGCCGCGATCCAATGGTGGAATTTGACGCGTGGCGGCACCCATGTTCGCCAAATGAGCTTGCAGTTTTGGGAAAGAAGCGAGCCATGGAATAGGGCCTTGTAGCACTAGTGCACCGAGTATTCACCGTTGGGTGTCCACTTCCACACAAGGCAGTCGCACTCGTTGGTCAGCGTTGTGTTTGCGATGGCCTGCCACAGGCACCGGTACTGGCCAACCTCGTGCACTCCTAGCACACCCTAGATGTCACGCGCCCAACTGTTCGCCACAAGCCCGGCCGCCACCATGCGGATCTTGCGATGCGCTTGGGGATGCAACATAAAGCTGCGGCGCGATCTCACGGATGGCGTGCCCGTCAACCTATCGGTCCTCCCAGAAGAGAGTCGTCCGGCCGTTGCCAATGACCATCGTGGTGGATGTGAAGATCTCGCGTTCCTCAGTCGGAAGTGTAGATCGAGTCCATGCCATGCACACTGGACGTCAGTGCGGGAGAGCCATTGCCAGCGCAAGCATAGCGTGAGAGGCCAGTTCTCTCAAGGTCTGGCACGCCCAGGCCGCCATGCGGGATGGGGCGGCAGACATGGTCCCAGGCCACGTGGCAGTTGCCACTGTTGGCTTCTTTGCGTCCTTCCCAGAGGAAGCCGCGTTGAATCCGTCGTAGTTGCTTGAATATCTTCTTAGGCGGTCCCAGCATGAGTAATTGGTGCAAGGGAATCGCAGAGAACGGCCTTGATGTATGTAAGCCGTCCTGCCTTCGTCATTAGCTTCGCCTTCCATGTAGGGAGCCTTGCTGCGACACGGTCGACAAGCGGCTGTAGTTGCACGGCGGTGGGGCGGAGAATCATGAGAGGAATCCCCGGATAGAGGTTAGGGGGAGCTCAGCGATAGGGCAGCTCAGGATCTTGATTGTCGGTGTGGCGGTGTCTGTGTCGGGTTGAGGGTGGATGTGTTCTTGCTGAAATTGACCTGTAGTCCGGAGGCGTGGCCAAATAGCCGTAGAATCTCCTTGATGACGGTGGCATTAGTCATCGTGGGGTGGCAAAACAGCGGCGGGGGTGATGACGGCGGCGGCGGGTGGCAAAACAGCGGCGTCAGTCCACCCAGCGGCCCCACCTGCCAGCCATGCTGCCGCCGCCCCTCTGAGCCATGCCCTGCTCCGCTTAGACGTGGCCTACACGTGGGTGGTCCTTGGACCTCCGCGGTAGGACACTTTATGCACTTTGGATTCATCCTGGCTTATTGCTTAGAGCGTAGTGTCCTAGGTATTACAGGAGGAGAGGGTGGTGGGAGGGCTACTGGCGAGGGCTCGTCGGCGGCGGGGCTAGAGGTGGGAGGTGGTTGGGTTGCTCCATCTAGAATCGTGCGGCTTTCCCCCATTATTATTATTTTATTATTATTATTATTATTATTATTATTATTATTATTATTATCCCCTTCTATACTATTGAGAAACATGAGCTATGCATTCTAGTCTTGTACAAGGTAGGATAAGGTCGCGACCATGTGTTGTGTGGTTCGCATGGGCTACTTCCTCGTACATTGTCCTTTGTCTCCCACTGCTCTTCCTTATTGCAACATCTTTCCTCTATGGTGCTGCTCACCTGCGCTCAAGGAGATACACCCAATCTATTTTTGTTGCAATTGCAACATCAATCTTTCGTGTCTCCTGTTGAAACCTTTGGACTTAAACACGGGTCCTAAAATTCTATTTTTTTTCTGTATTTGCTATTTTCTGAAATCCTTCCAAGTGAACATTTTCTATTTATTCTATTTAGTTCAGATATTCCAACCTAAGTTTACATGTTTATATTTGTTCATTTTGTCCATGCAGGTTTTCTCATCCTTATTTGGCATTTTTTATGTTTGTCCCAGCATCGTTGTTTGGTTTATTGCTGCCAAGGTTTATATGGGTATTTTTCTTATTCATAACATGTTAATTTGTGTTATGCGTTTGTCTTTTCATGTGTTTGCACTTTGCATGCTTGTATATCAGGTCGCTTGGCATTCATGGAAAATAACACAAATATTGTTTGTGTATTGTATAGTCACAAGCTTCAAAAAAGCGCTGGGCGTAAATTTCTACTTTTGCCTTTGCCTAGCGTCTATCTTGCCTAAGTGGTAGGCGTTCTGCTGCGTCTAACAGCTGGGCACACTTAAGCGCATGCCTAGCCACACTGTTCTATCTATGCTTAGTTAAGAGAAAAAAAATGTCATTTGACTGAACTCTAAAAACCATCTGAATTGCAACATCAAACTATTGAAACAGTTCACATTTCACCCTCAGGTGGTGTCATTAACAGACTGTTGGAGACTGTCCTAGTAGAACCTGGAATATTCTAGTGAGTGTTAGTATACTAGTGTTGTCCTAGAAGTGCCTGGAACATTCCAGTGAATGTTGGAGTCTAAGATAGTGTCCTACCAGATTCTAGAGTACTCCAGTGTACTAGTTAAGATGTACCTAAGTTCAGCTATATATAAGAGGGTGCGGAGGTTCAAGGGATCTGCCCAACTAGAAACTATTTCCCAAAAAATTTTCATGGTATCAGAGCTGGAGGAAACACTGGGTGGCTGCTGGCGGTGAATCGGTGGTCAGCGGCACAAGTGCATGAGCCGGAGCTGAGGGTTGTGCTGGCTGGAAGAACTAAGAGGAGGGAGGCGCCTAGCTGCAGAAATTCTGGAGGTGAAGTACCAGTTGGTGGAGCTCCCGGCGAGGAGAATCGCTAGGAGGAACTGCAACCGAGCATTGTCCTGTAGCAGAGTGGAAGAGCAAAGAAGAGGTGCAGCGCTTTCTATGCAAGAAGAGGAGAGCTGATTGGAGCTAGTGTGTGTGTGGCTGTGGCCAGGAGAAGAAGCACAGAGGTGTTATCTGGAAGAGAAACCTGAGAGTGGTAGCTGCAGGTGGTTGCAGGGAATAGGTCTGCACCTGATTTGCATTTCTCCGAGGCGTTGTGATTATTCAGATCATGGGAGAAAATCAAGGATTGGAGAAGGCATGTGAGAAACTGGCAGAGCTTCTCACAACCAAGGCAGTGTGGTGCATTATCATCAAATAGTGCAGTTACAGCGTAGACCTAGAAGATTGAACTGCCATCCAATGAGATCAAATTGGAAGGCGTAAAAAACTATTTGAGTTGGTCAAGAAGGGCTTTGCTCATCTTAAGGACTAAAGACCTAGAGAGCTATGTTGAGGGTGAAGCAGCCAAGCCAAGGGACAAGACAACTCCAAAATGGAAGGCGTGGAGTACTACTAATTCACTAATTGTAGCGTGGCTGTTAAATTCCTTATCCCCAACAGTTGCAGCATCTGTGGAGATCCTCTCAAGTGCAGCTGAGGTATGGAAGAATTTAAAGAAATTGTATTCAGGTGAAGGGAATGCAATGTTGATGGCTGAAACGGAGGAGAGACTGAGTGAACTGAGACAAGAGGACAAGTCTGTGATGGAGTATGTTGCTGAGCTGTAGCATCTGTGGGCTGATTTAGATCACTATGATCCTCTAGAACTCCATCATGCAGATTGCCTTGTTGTTGCTAGAAAGTGGATTGAATGCAGGCGAGTAATGAAATTTCTGAAAGGCCTAAACTCTGAATTCGAGGGAAGACGTGCTGCATTGTACCATCAGCCTTCACTTCCCACTCTAGAGGATGCCATAGCTGCAATCGCACAGGAAGAGGTCAGATTGAAGTTGACAAAGAGCAACACAACAACTCCATCTCGTCCAGCCTTCGTTGCAACCCAAAGCTTGGAGACTAGGGACTGCTTCAACTGTGGTGAGAATGGTCATTTGAGCCAAAACTACACAGCCCCACGCAGGGGAATTCGGGGTAGAGGAAGTAGATATAATAGAGGCGGATTAAGCAGAGGTAGAGGCTGAGGATACTCAAGTGGCCCTAGAGCAAATGTGGCAGTCTCCGAAGAAGAATCCTCGGGCACTGCTCATGATCAGTTAAAGAAGGAAGCAAAGGTGACTAATGATGGCGGTTATGGGGACTTCAGCTTTGACAAGTCCGCTCACCTTGCCTATACTGATGAAGGTAATTATGCCCATGCATCTACATCTTTGTATAAGTCTTGTTCAAACTGGATATTAAACTCGGGTGCATCAAAGCATGTTGCGGGCACATTGAAAGAATTTGATTCTTACACCCAATATCCACCCACACATAAAGAAACTATTCAAACTGCCGATGGTACCTCTCAGCCCATCAAAGGAGTTGAAACAGTTCAGTACACACCCACAATTAAGTTATCTTCCGTCCTTCACGTTCCCATCTTCCCCGTAAACCTTATTTCGTTGAGTGCCTTGATTGATGATATAGATTGCCGTGTAATGCTTGACCGCAAGATGTGTTTAAGGCTGACTGGAGAGAGCCTTGGGACCGGAACCAGGCATAATGGACTGTGGTACATGGACCGGGAGGTGACAAGTGATGCAGTATGTACTATACTGACATCAATTGTAGGAGAGAAGGAAGCCATGGTGATGCTTCAACATTGTAGAATGGGACATTTGTCTTTTGATAAAATGAGTAAGGTTGTGCCTGATGTAATGTGTGGGGTGGATAAAAACAAAATAGTGTGTGATGCTTGTGAGTTTAGGAAGCACACTAGAACATCCTATGTGAGTAGGGGAATCCGGAGTATCTCTCCTTTTGTGCTTATTCATTCAGATGTCTGGACATGCCCTATTATCTCTATAAGTGGAATGAAGTACTTTATGACATTCATTGACTGTTATTCTCGTATGACCTGGGTGTATCTCATGAGAAATAAAAATGAGGTATTCCAATGTTTCCAGGACATCTATGCCTATGTGAAAAATCAGTTCAATACACATGTGCAGGTAATCAGGATAGATAATGGGACCGAGTATGTGAATAAGGAGTTCGGTACATTCTTGTCAGCAGAAGGTATATTGCACCAAACCTCTTGTCTAGATACACCCCTCAAAATGGAGTAGCAGAAAGGAAAAGCCGTCATATTTTGGAAGTTGCTCGGTCGTTGATGTACATAAGGAATGTGCCGAAATCCTTATGAAGTGAGGTGGTGATGATAGCCACGTATCTTATCAACCGCATGCCATCAAGGGTGATTGGGATGAAGTCACCATGTGAAATGTTGCTAGGTGAGAACAATTTCTTAGTTGCTCCTAAAGTATTTGGTTGCATGTGCTTCATTAGAGATCATAGACCCTTGGTAGGGAAGTTGGACCCACAAGCGGTTAAGTGCATATTTATTGGATACCCATCTGGACAGAAAGGCTACAAGTGTTGGAGTCCTATCGAGCGACGAACATTTGTGAGAATGGATGTGACATTTAGGGAGTCTGAGCTGTTCTATGGAGAAAAGACCGATCTCAGCTCGTTATTTGACATTGACCTTGGCTCTCCTAGCACGAGTGAGGCTAGTCGAGAGGGGGAGAGTAAAGTGTTGAGGAGAAACGAAGATGAACCTTTGAGTGTTGTGGTTGATTCAGTCACATATCCTATGGTCGAAGAGAGATGGAGAAAGCCGAACGAGGAAGAAAACTTAAAAGTGTATACACGGAGAAAATCGCAACATGAGCATCCGCAACAACAGCCCCCTACGGCAGGTGACACATAGGTGCAGGGGGAGCAACAAGCTCCAACAGGTGTTGAAATTGTTGAATTGCCTGATGACACAGGTCCATCTACTACGAGGGATTCAATGGACTTGCCCATTGCCTTAAGTAAAGCAACCCGAGCTGAAGCTAGAAAACCTCCAAGTTGGTACCGGGAGGAGCATGACATAGCTAATTATGTATCATATACATCTCTATCTACGAACTACATGGCCTTCATCGCATCATTGCAATCTGTGGTGATCCCAAGAGACTGGAAGGTAGCAAAGCAAGACCCGAAGTGGCGTGAGGCCATGATAGAGGAGCTAAATGCTCTCGAAATGAATAAAACTTGGGAACTTCTACATCTTCCAGCAGGCAAGAGAGCTGTTGTGTGTAAATGGATCTACACCGTGAAACAGAATCCAGACGGTAAAATTGAAAGGTACAAGGCAAGACTAGTTGCTAGAGGATATAGCCAAACATATGGGATTGACTATGATGAGACTTTTGCACCGATGGCAAAGATGAACACAGTGAGGATCCTAATCTCATGTGCAACTAACTTCGGGTGGCCTTTGCATTAGTTGGATGTCAAGAATGCATTCTTGCATGGAGATTTACAGGAGGACGTATACATGGAGATCCCACCTGGTTTCTCCACTCCTAGAACATCAGGAAGGGTATGCAGGTTAAGAAAATCTCTATACGGCCTCAAGCAATCTCTGCGGGCATGGTTTGATAGATTTAGACGAGTTGCATGTGGTATGAGATATAAGCAGTGTAATGGGGATCATACGATGTTCTATCGGCACTCAAATAGCCAAATTATAATCCTTGCCGTATTGTTGATGATATCATAATCACCGGAGATGATGAAGTGGAAATATCACGATTGAAAGACAGCATACGCAAGGAATTTGAGGTAAATGATCTTGGCCAACTCGAGTATTTTCTTGGCATAGAAATTGCTAGATCCCCCAAAGGGATTGGTCTCTCCCAGCGAAAGTATGTATTGGACTTGCTTAGTGACACAGGAATGCTTGGGTGTCGGGTTGCATCAACCCCTATCGATCAAAACCACATATTATGTGCCGAATCCAGGGAACCAGTGGATAAGGAGAAGTACCAGAAGCTTGTTGGAAGGCTCATCTATCTATATTACACAAGACCTGATATTTCATATGCAGTGAGTGTAGTGAGCAGATACATGCATGATCCTAGGAGCGGACACTTGGATGCGGTCAATCAAATTCTCCGGTACTTGAATGGTAGTCCAGGAAAGGGACTATGGTTCAAAAGGAATGGTCATCTAAATGTGGATGGATATTGTGATGCTGACTGGACAAGTTGCATGGATGATAGGAGATCAACATCTGGTTATTGTGTGTTTGTCGGGGGAAATTTAGTGTCATGGCGAAGTAAGAAACAGCCGGTGGTTTCAAAGTCAACAGTTGAAGCTAAATATAGAGCTATGTCGCAAGGTTTGAGTGAGATGTTATGGGTGAGGAATCTTCTTTCAGAACTGAAAGTGTTGAGGAAAGGCCCTTTAAATTTGTGGTGTGACAAGTCAGCGATCAATATCGCAAACAATCCTGTTCAACATGATAGAACCAAGCATGTGGAGATTGATCGCTGCTTCATAAAGAAGAAGTTGGATGACAGTATAATTAAGATAAGTCATGTAACCTCTAGCGAGCAAATTGCAGACTGTTTAACTAAAGGATTAGGAACTAAAGAGTGCAGTTCAGCTTGTAACAAGATGGGAATGATAGATATATATCACCCATCTCGAGGGAAAGTGTTGGAGACTGTCCTAGGAGAACCTGTAATATTCTTGTGAGTGTTAGTATACTAGTGTTGTTCTAGGAGTGCCTGGAACATTCCAGTGAATGTTGGAGTCTAAGATAGTGTCCTACCAAATTCTAGAGTACTCCAGTGTATTAGTTAAGATATACCTAAGTTCAGCTATATATAAGAGGGTGCAGAGGTCCAAGGGATCTGCCCAACCAGAAACTATTTCCCAAAAAATCTTCACAGACAAATAGTGCGGGAATAGAAAACAACTTTACTGTTCAGGTTGAAAACTTCCACACAAAAATCTATAAGGAAAACTGAACTTTGTTCATTTAAAATGGTAGGTTCAGTTTGCATGCTCCTCTATTTCTTAGACCAATCAATGACACAAAAATGTTTTATTGGCTGTGTTATCTATATATAAAGTATCAGTCAGGAGATTAGTCAATCGCTTTTGTCATATAGTTCGTTTGTGGAGTCTGAGTACTTCTCCTGTAAAATGGAAGTGCATGTAGTTTTTTTTATGCTGAGACAATTTGGTTTACATTGAATAATTGTAGTTTTAGTTCCGAGGAAGATCAGTCTATATCAGATGTAATGTCTTTTTTTAGGTAATCAGGCATAATGTCTTAAAATATTGATAAATCTCCTTAATCTGTTTCATTAACATAATTTGTACAGCTACATGTGTACATATTAAAAAAATATGTTTTTTGTATCCTAGGTGTTATCAGAGCAATCACACTTTTGGGGTGCTTTTGGTCTCTATTCTCTAATAACTTTGGTAAGTTCCACAATCAATTTCCATTTAGACATAATTGTGCTTAATACTCAACTTCTATCTTATTTTCTGAAGATGATTCTTAACAATCTATGGCCAACACCTTTCGTTTCCATTTACGCATTAGCTTCAGCCTTATTTTCTGAAAGATGATTATTAGTGATTTATGGCCCTAAGTATGGTTGCTACATAATATGTTATCTTAGTTGTTTCGTGAACTTTATTATCAAGTTCGAAAGCTATTTTTAATCAAGGAAAAAATAGCTTGCTATATATTTGGAGCGTCAACCCTACGTTTAGGCTATTTTAGGCGCTACGCTGCTAATATGAAATTTAGCATGCTAAACCACGCTATTTGGCATAACGTTGTAGCGTTGTTATTTCCTAGCGTCGCAAAAATTACAGCCCATCGGCCCAAAAGGCCAAAACCCTTCCCGAGTCCATAATACAGCTAACCTTGCACAAACCCCACTCTAGATCGATTCCTTTCCCCAGTCCCCAATTCCCCAATTCACGAGCGGCGGTGGCTGATGCTTCCTCCAGATCGCGACCACCGGCGGCGGCGGCTACTTCCTATAGATCGCGACCAGCGAGGAGGCGACTCTTTCGGTCCTCAGATTAACAGGGGCCAAAGGCCTATATACATGTACAAGTGTGGAAGGGAAAATATGCCAAGAGGCCCTTCTACAATGGGAAAATACAAAGAGCGACTATACACTAACACCCTCCCTCAAACTCATGGTGGATCAACAACACTGAGTTTGGAGAGAAGGAAAACATGTTGTGCTCTACTCTGGGTCTTCGTGAAGAAATCTGCCAACTGTAACTCGGAAGGCACATACTCAAGAGCGAGAATCTAATCCTGCATAGCAGCGCACACAAAGGAGGCACGAGAGGAGTCGGTGTAGAATCTGATCACTTGGTCACGCGCAATGCTGATAACACATGTACTACTCCCTCCATCCCAAGGCTTAAGGCCTATAATTTTTTTGAAAAGTCAAACCAACTAAACTTTGACCAAACTTTTAGAAAAAACTATCAATAAACATGATATTTTGTAGACATCATATGAAAATATGATTATGTATTTTGATTAATCATATTATCTATCTAATGATATTGATTATGTATTTTGCATATTAACAGTTTTTGATAAAAACTTGACATAGTTTGACTTTTCAAAAAAAAATAGGCCTTAAGCCTTGAAACGGAGGTAGTATCTGACAAGAGAGGAGTTGGTGTAGAGTCAGAAACACCAAAATCCTCCAGTAGCCAATGTAACCACATCACCTCCGCGGTCAAAAGAGCCATAGCTCGCAACTCAACCTCTACACTTGAGCGAGAAATTGTAGTCTGTTTCTTCATTTTCCAAGCAATGAGAGAACTGCCAAGAAACACCCAGTAAGCAGTGATCCGACGGATCACTCGCCCACGTAGCATCCAAATACGCCTGGAGCTGGAGCGAGGGAAGAAAAGACGGTGAGAGATCGTCCCACGAAGATAACATAGAACACGAAGAAGGTGACTATAGTGGACCGATGTGGGAGCAGAAACGAAATGACCCAGAATATGGACATGGTAGGGGATACCCGGACATGTGTGAGACCCTGGCGCATGGCTTAATAGGATTGATAGGACACCCATACCAAAAAGTTGCAACTTCTTTTCCGCTCAGCTTGAAAGGAACTCTAGGTTAAGCGTGTTTGCATGGAGCAATTTGATGATGGGTAACCGACCAGGAAGTTGTTCCCGGATGTGCACGAGCAAGGACAAAGTGAGCAGAAAAGGCTAGTGTTGATAGGTGGGGCTAGTCTAGAAATCCTAGATAGCTGCTAGGGGTAACAGCCATCGGGGTGTTACAGTGTGACAACAATGTAGACAAGGCTTCCAACCAGATGGTGATAGCGCGATGGGTGAGTCAAGGGATCACCATCAGAGGCACAAAGGTGAACATTGAGCTCCATGGGAGTCTCAATAGTGCGCTCATCACTAACAGCGGCACGGGCAAGAAGATCCTAAATATACTTTTCCTGAGAGATATATAGAAACCATCAAAGGTAGAGGAAACCTCAATCCCAAGAAAGCAGCAAAGAGAACCAATATCAGACATAAGGACTAGGCCTTAGGGCAGTTCTGCCACCGACGTGGGATGTACACTGAACAAGCACCTCTTGTATCGACCTCCTAGGAGGCTTGTAACTACTCTTATCTTTTCAATGAATGAAACGCAAAGGTCCTTTGTGTTTTCTCAAAAAAAATCCTTGTATACAATAAAATATTATCAGCAATTTGCTTAGGCCCTGCTTGGTTCTGCCCGTAATAAGTTTTCAGTGGTGTTTTATTGATCAGCGCGAAACGACCCAATACCACTGGAAGTCCATTCGCCTCTATAATGTTTGGGAGCTTGCCGTACCTGAGCTGGCTGCAGCCCATCGTGCCGTCATGGTCCTTTCCCTAACTTTGAGATATCCATGTGCACAACGCTCCACCTCTCCTCTTGCGCCCCTGTGTTACTTGACATGCAGCCCGCTAAAAGCAGCAGCCTTGTGCGACCGTGTTGAGGATATCTTTGCACAAGCGGGGTGCCGGATGCTGCTCCGTGCCATCGTTGTGCTGGACACTTGCAAGAGTCTGCTGCTCTCCCTGCTGCCAACAAGCTTGGTGTCGTGCAGCGCACAGTCGAAGCTTCACACTGAGGATCCCCGAGTTATTGCGCTGTGCTGCCGTTGCATAGACCCTCCTGAGGTGCTCGTCGCCATGGCCATCGCCTACCTGGGCCTCCTTCTAGCTGATGGCAACTGTCGTATCTCTCTCTCGATCTCACAATGAACTCGAACAGAACACAGAGGAGACAGAGTTTTGGCGCAGCGTAAACTGTTGCTGCTTTTCTCTTTCCCACGACCTGGATCACATCACTGCCCTCCTACATCGCTGGATCGAGACGCACAAGCCACACTCAGATCCGGCCAGATCGCTAACTGAATTAAACTGAAAATTGGCTAACTGAAATAACACCCAACTGTCGAAACTGAACCTGAACCAAAACAGCTAGTTATTCCAACAGCGACGACAAAGCTGCTAACCATGGCGAGCGGTGCGCTGTCTTTGACTCAGTCGGTGTGCTCTGGTCCATGGCGCCGTGGTGCTCCTTGCACCGTTGGCAGTGGGGAAGAATTTTTGCTGCTGCTGAAGAGTTCCGCCACCCCAGACGCGGCTGTTGTCGGCTTTGCTATACGGATAATATCTATAGGATAAGTAAATGGAGGACATGATTAGTGTTTTGTTTTACGGTTGTTTTCGACAAAATGTGGTTCTTTTACTGGGACAATACGATCATCCAAGCAGACTTTTTGGGAACTGGCGGATTGTTTTTGGGCCAGTAATTTACACCCAGATTGAGCTGAAAATTGCCATTCAAGCGGGCCCTTAGGATTTGAAATTCAAATTTACATTCTGGATATTTCTTTATGGGTTGACTTTTTTTCAGTTCTCAGCTGGCAACCTGGGACGTGACATGAGCGTCCTTTAAATATTAAATTTATAGATCATATATAGGGCTACTGTCGTGTTGAAAACAAGAAGGCTTCTATGTAGTACTCCCTCCGTTCACTAATGTAAGACCTTCTGCAGCACATCTCTGGCTCGTGGCGCACCTGTTCCGCCTGCCGCGCCCTGGACCCTGGGCAGCTTCCTGGCGGCAGCTACCAGCCAACTCAGCCCCATCCTTCCCATGCCGGGGAAGAAGAGCCGCATACAGCCGATCAACTTCGCCCCGCGTCGTGGACGTTCCGCCACCGTGACAAAGTCCACCCTGCCACCTACCGCGGAGCGGTGCGCGCAGGTCCAGCTCATGCGCACCCTGGGCGTCGTTGGGATCGATCAGGAGGTTTCTGATGTTGAGATGCGGGCATTCGCGAACGTCTTCGCAATGCCAATCTCCATCCCGATCCTTTCGGCCATCGCAACGCTTCTTGGCCACTCTCTGCCGGCGCATGTTCTTGAGGGCGAGCCCACGGCGGCGGCGGCCGTTGGCGTCTAGCTGCCCGCCTTGTACTTTGGACGATCTCTTGTTAATGGATCACAAACTCCGCATTATTGTTTGGAACGTTCGTGGCCTTAATTCTCGTGCTCGCCGTATCGCTATCCGTTCTATGGTTGACTCTGCCGGCGCCTCCATCGTTTCTTCCAGGAGACCAAGATGGAGCTCATTTGTACCAGGATCATCCTTGAGACTCTCGGCCCGGACTTCGACGAGTAAGTCTACCTCCCGGCTATGGGGACGCGTGGAGGCATCCTTCTCGCTTGGAAGGGCCGTGAGTTCTCCCTCTCCGAGCAGGAGTTCTTTGCCAACACCATATCTGCCAAGGTCTCCGCCCCCCTCGGAGCTCTCACCTTCTCCCCTTGGTGGATCACTGTGGTCTACGGGCCGCAGGATGACAATGCCAAGGTCGAGTTCCTCCGCGAAATCCGCGAGGTGCGAGCTGGCTGCGACAGAGCCTTGGCTGATCTGTGGGGACTTCAACCTTATTCTGAGCGAGGAGGATAAGAATAATGGCAACATCAACATGCGCATGATCAACAGATTTCGCCGCGTCACCAACGAGTTAGCTCTCAAGGAGGTCTATCTGAACGGACGTCGCTACACCTGGTCGAACGGACAGTCCCCCCCCCCCCACGCTCGTTCTTCTCGACCGCGTACTTTGCACGGCCGACTGGGAGGACCAGTTCGGAGAGTGCACCTTGCGCTGCCTCGCCTCGGTGGTTTCGGACCACAGCCCACTCTTGCTGGACTGCTCCCCCGTGCCGCCAACCCTCAGACGATTCCACTTTGAAGACTATTGGGTCAGGCAGGACGGATTCCAGGAGGTGGTGACCGAGGCGTGGCACTCGGTCCATGATGCCGACCCCTTCACGCAGCTCTTGCTCCGGATGCGGGCCACGGCCCGCAGTCTCGCCAGCTGGAGTGCAAAATCCATTGGGAACATCAAGCATAGGATGGCTCTGTCGCGGGTGTTACTGCTTCACCTCGACAAGGCCCAGGAGGATAGGATCCTGTCGCCTGGGGAGGACTGGTTGCGTAAAAAGATCAAGGTCACCTATTTGGGCCTTGCGTCTCTGGAACGCACCATCGCGCGCCAGCGCGCTCGCATCGCGGTGCTCAAATACGGAGATGCGAATACCTCTTTCTTTCACCGCCAGTGCACGTACCGTCGACAGAAGAACCGGATCCACAGCCTCACGGTCGACAACAACATTCTCACCGACCACCAGGGCATGGCGGACGCGGTGTTCCATCACTATGATGGCCTGCTGGGCACGGATGTGGGCCGCGACCACTCCCTCGATCTGGAGCCCCTTTTAGGCCCGGCCCATGACCTCGACAGCCTCGACGCCCCCTTCGGCCTTGACGAGATTTGGAGCGCGGTCAAGAGCTTGCCGGCGCGCAAAGCGCCGGGGCCGGACGGATTCACTGTGGAATTCCTGCGTGCGTGCTGGACCACGGTCAGATCTGACTTCGTGGCGGCCTTTCAGCAGTTGTTCGAGCTCCGCGGCAGGGGCTTCTGCAAGCTCAACCAGGCACTCCTCACGCTACTGCCCAAGCGTGCCGACACGACCCATCTTGGCGACTACAGGCCCATCAGCCTCATCCACCTCGTGGCCAAGATCTTCGCCAAATTGCTCTCCCTTCGCCTGGCGCCCAAGCTCAACGACATCGTCAGCCCCCTCCAGAATGCTTTCATCAGGGGACGAAGCTTGCACGACAGTTTTGTGCTCGTCCGCCAATCGGCGCGGCTGCCCCACCATTTCGGAGCCCCGCGCGTCCTCCTCAAGCTCGACCTTGCGCGTGCGTTCGACTCCCTATCCTGGCCATTCCTTTTTGACGTGCTGCGACGTACCGGCTTCGGCGATAGATTCATCAGTTGGCTGGCCATCCTTTTCTCGTCTGCGAGCACCAGGGTGCTGCTCAATGGCGAGCCTGGCCCGCCCATCTGGCACCGACGCGGACTGCGCCAGGGAGATCCGCTCTCCCCGCAGTTGTTCGACATTGCGGTCGACACCCTCGGCAAGCTCTTCAAAAGAGCCGTGGACCTGGGCGTCCTGCAGCAGCTCCACCCTCAGCGCTCGATCCCTTCTGTCTCGCTCTACGCTGATGACGTGATCCTATTCTGCCATCCCACTGTGGACGACATCGCGGCGGTGAAGGGAATCCTCCAGATTTTCGGCGGGGCTTCTGGCCTTCAGGTGAACTATACCAAATGCACGGCCACCCTTATCAGGGCCTCGGTGGAGGACGCCGCGCCTACCCTGGAGCCGCTTGGATGCCCACTGGTGGACTTCCCCCTCACCTACTTGGGAATCCCGCTCACCCTCCGTAGGCCCACCTCGGCCCAGATGCAGCCCCTTGTCGAGCGCATGGCGAGGCGCCTACCCACATGGAAATCACGCCTGATGCCGAAGCCGGGACGTTTGGCGCTCGTCAAGTCGGTGCTGGGCGCCATCCCCGTGCACCAGCTGCTTGTCCTCGACCCCCCCAAAAAAACTATCAAGGCCCTCGAACGCATTCAGCGGGGGTTCCTCTGGGAGGGGAAGGCCGCCGCCAATGGTGGGAACTGCCATGTGAACTGGCGGCTTGTCTGCCGGCCCACTGACCTTGGTGGGCTTGGGATCCAGGACCTGGAGCTCTTCGGAATGGCGCTGCGCCTCCTCTGGATGTGGCTCAGCAGAACCGACAGCTCGCGTGCGTGGCATGGCTTGAGTATCCCATCCTCCGCCGCGGAGCGCGACCTTTTCTTCGCCTCCACTCATATGGCGCTCGGGAACGGCCACTCCGCGCACTTCTGGGAGGATAGGTGGATCGGTGGACTCTCTGTCCGCGAAATCGCACCCCTCCTCTACAACTGCATCCCAAAGAGCCGTCGCAAGACTAGGACCGTCGCGGAGGGGCTGGAGGCCAACCTCTGGGCACGAGACATCCGAGGGGTCCTGGGCATTCAGGAGGTGGGGCAATATCTTCATCTTTGACTGGCCATTGCCCCCACCATCCTGACCGAGGACGAGGACAGGCTTCTTTGGAAGTGGTCCGCGGATGGAGCCTATACGGCTAAATCTGCGTACCGTGCCACTTTCCTTGGGTCCAAACACTGCGCCGCCTGGAAACTGATTTGGAAGAGCTGGGCGCCCAACCGCGTCAAGTTTTTCCACTGGTTGGCGAACCTGGACCGCTGCTGGACGGCGGAGAGGCTTGCGAGGCGTCACCTGCAACACCACCCTCGGTGTGTCCTCTGCGGCTATGGAGACCATGCATCATCTGATGATCGGCTGCCCCTTCTCTCGGACGGTTTGGCACGAGATCCTCGCATGGCTGCGCCTTTCTTGTCCACCGCCTTCGGACGAGGCAACTCTTCACGACTGGTGGGTGACGGCCCAGCATCTCACACCCGGGCCTATGCGCCGTGGGCTGGCCTCCACGACGCTCCTGGTCCCCTGGATGATTTGGAAGGCGCGCAATGACTGCGTTTTCGAGCGTACGCAGCCATCCACCCACGGGCTAATCACCAAGATCAAGGAGGAGGCCGCGGCTTGGGCTCTTGCAGGGGCCAAGGGGTTGAGGGACATAGCCCCGACGACCTGGGATGTTCACTAGTTTCTTTCGTGTTTTGCCCTGGATGTTTGCCTCCCTGGAGGCGTGTAACAACTCTATCTCTTCAATATAATGAAACACAATCTTTGCGTTTTCTCAAAAAAAAAAAAAAAAGACCTTCTAGCTATTTCAAAGTGGACTAGATACACTCTAAATTGAGTGAACCTACACAACAAAACATGTCCCAGGTACATGAGTTTTAGAAAAATGCTAGAATGTCTTACATTAGTGGACGGAGGGAGTAATTTTAGTCGAATCAAGTTGTGTTGTTACATTCTTCATGTACGCATACAAAAACTCATGCATGTAGTCATGGTAAGACGAGAGCTTTACATCTATAGAGGAATTTATTTAGTTTAATCTTCATATGGTTCCGAACTTGTTTATATTTAGAACATATTGTTGCAGGCAAAGTATCTTCTCTGGTGACACCTATTTTGTGTTGTGCCTATATCATTTGCGTGCAGGCTTACATGCTAGCTGGGCTGAGTGGAGGTTTTCTGACTTTTTTCATTTCCATGTCCCTTCTACTCGGGAGATTTATCTCTAGCATCAGCAGGAAGCAGTTTAGCCAGCAGCAATCACCCGGGTATCCACACTCTCTTATAACATTTTTTTCTTATTTAACTATTCTTTTTACCGCATTAATGGTGTCAACAATTTGTTTCATGCACATGTTAATGTAACAAAATATTCTGTGTAACAAGCATCTTGGTTATCACAAAGTCTTGATGTCTGATGTTCATGCCTGACTAAGAACATGGTAAATTAAAACTCACCGAAGATAACTAGATAAAAGGTGCACATCAATGATGCTGCTTTTCTTCAAAATGTCAGTGGTCAAAATCAGTGCAGCTAAACATTTCTAATGACTTTCGGATTCGTTGGAGAAGTATCCATCCCACAGAAAGTTAGATTACTATATTCATCAATAAATGTAAATTTGTAGTACTCCCTCCGTCTCAATTAGATATCGGAGATTTGTCTAGATTGTATCTAGACATGTTTTGGTGTATAGATACATGCGAATCTAGACAAATCTCCGACATCTAATTTGAGACAGAGGGAGTACATAATTTTGAGACATTTAAGCTGTAACAACATATTGTAATAGAAGAAATTAGTACCGTATAGACTGTGCCAATGTCCATAGGGACTTATATTTGGAGTTGGTGGGGAGTACTGGTTATATCATTGGTTGGACTAGTGACCGAGGGGGAAGTCTGTCCCCACTTCCAAACATCACTATGCTCTCGCTTCCAGATCTGTTTTTGTTTGTAATATTGAAAATAATGTGCAGGTCATTGTTTGGATATGTGATACCAATGGTCCCATGTCTCCTGTATTGTGTTTACTATGGTGGGTTCCTAGTCCAGTTTTCAATTGAAAAGATGGGAATGATGGGATCTCTTCCAAAACCATTTGGTTAGTAAACTATGAATCTTTCTGATATCAGTTTAGCATTTCTTTATGTTACATTGTCATTCACTAAGTTTGGTGGGAATAGTTGAAAACGTATATCCATTGATTCAGCATGCCAACTGATTGTATTTGATACAAGGGAAACTTTATCCGAAATCAAAAGCTTGAAAAATATTGTTATTTTTGCTATGCTGCATGGTTGTTAATTCTAGACATTGCAGATCAATTAGTATTATTAGGGATATTTAGTCACTGTTTGGTCTTCTGCAGGATATTTTGTGCCTGATATTATAGTTGGAGCGATGGTTGGATTAGTGGTGGGTTGGTGTTTTGGCCCATTAATACCTATTGCTAGCCGTTGGTTGGCCAAAGCATCCGTTCTCCAGGGCTTTTTGCAAATTACTGTCATTGCTATGGCTATTTCATCCCAACTATTTCCTTACAGCATTGGAGCACCAAAAAGAGTTGTGCTGCAACACACCTTTGTTACAGGTTTGTTTCGTTGTGGGCTGCTGGAATTAGCAGAAAAATAATCATTAGCAATTTTTATAGCACTAGTCGATTCACTCGAAAAGGAACGTTGATTTCTTTGTCCGGAGGCATATTTCGAGCTACTAAGCAATGTTTGGATATACATTTGGTCTTCTAAAACTAAATTCAGCTGACAGGAAAACATGTTCTCAGTCTCAATCAAGAACTGAAATCAAGTTACTTTGAAATAAATCTAGTGATCCAATAACTGGACTGTCTTTTCAAACTTCCATGAGAATTTGCTGTCACATTGATTTTCTGTGTGTCAGTTACAACAAACTCTATCTCGGTTCCTGTTTATGATACCCACTACGTAGCAAGTCTACAGATTTTTTACATCTCCCTTCTGATGCTTTAACATGGACGGAAGAAGAATTGCCTTAGCTTATGGATATCTGTGACCTGTCCAAGATATATTGAACTTAGGGTTTGTGATTGTAATTCTTGATGAAATTCATGTCCAATGACATTTTCAGATTCTAATAACATTGTGGAGTCAAACTATGGTTTTTCTGTGGTTGATGCTAATTCCTTAGAATTTGTTTTCAACAACGCACCTGAGGCAGCAAAATGGTTAAAATATAACTCGGAGTTATCCTTGAAAGAAAAATATTGGTCCGATAGAAGCTCATGGGTGGTAAGTAAGTTCCTTCAAAAGCTTTAAATAATGTAACATTCAGGCAAATACGTGCAATCATTTATTACAGTAATCTAGTTACCACAGAAATCTGAAAGTAGGTTAGTAAAGCTCTCCGCCTTTTGTTGTAGGTGATATCTTGACCTGCATGTAGAGATCCCTAGTTAATATAGAATAAATGGGGCTATGTCTCCTTATAAAATGGTTTAGGGTAAGGATTGTCACCTCACATTATAGTTAGAACATAAAGCTTATTGGGCAGTTAGACAATTAAACTTTTATTTTTAAAACTGCTGGTGAGAAAAGAATTCTAGATATTCACCTGTTAGATGAATGGAGGAACGAAGCTTATGAAAATGCCAAACTATTTAAAGAAACGGTTAAAATTTGGCATGATAGGAAAATTCAGAAGAGAGTTTAAAGTAGGAGATCAAGTGTTATTGTTCTACTTTCATTTCAAGTTCTCTGCAGGGAAGCTAGTTTCGAAGTGGCAGGGTGATCACTCGTCACAAATAGAGACCTTTGAATAGGGTCTGTTCGTACAGTTATATACATCTAACATTTCTGCCATCCTTTGTTCTTTAGTATTTGCTTGCGTTGTCATATTTTGCAGGCATTATATCCTGTCCCTTTCTTGTTCTCTGGGAGTTTAAAATTTCCTGCACAGACTGAAGAGATTAGAAAGCATTACCAGCATTTTCCTAGGCTAGTTGTTCAGAAGACACCGAGTAACAATTGGAATCGAAGGGTGCATCTAGACCTTTCTCTTGGGTAAGAATTCAACTACCATAGATTCAAAAAGTAAAACTAGAAAGCAAGATTTAAACCATGATGTCATGTTATTTTTTCCATTTTTATATGTTATGTGTGTTTCAGTTCATTATCGGAGATTTGGACCACTTCGCTCAATATTACTGGACCATTATCAAATTGGTCCTTTGCTGCTAACACACTTCCAGGTGCTTACTTTCTCCATTTATTTCCTTTATCTCTTTAGCTATCAAGAGGCTAATACTTTATTTTGCTTACCCTCACCAGCTCCTCAAATTGTAAGTGGTGGACCACCATCGTATATCTGTCGACTTACTGGACAAAGTAATGAGAATTGGTCTTTCTGGTTGGAGGTAAGATGTGTCTCGTCACCGAACAATGACTATAATTTACAGGCTCTGCTGGTTTGGTATTTTTTTGTTACTGTATTGAAGTGTGCTGTTTGGTACTTGAATCACGTGGGCTATAAATTCTAGCATACTGGGTCATTTAACTAATTAGATATGCCGTGAAATAACATTGCCTAATAATCATGACACAGCAAAATGAACGGATTATTCTTTCGTTAGTGGCACCATTGATGTGTACAGATTGAAATCCATTTACTTGAAGTGCTAAGCATCTTACTGAAATAATTGCAGGTCAACTCTTCTGAACCATTGAGAATAGATGTAGCTGTACTAGACCAGTTTCTTCTTGATAGTACGAAAGAACTGAAGAACCTCTTCCCAAGCTGGGCAGATATGACAGTCTTCACCACATTTTTCTCAACGTACCATTTCCATTTGTAAGATCGTGTATAATTGTTAATCTGTTTCTTTAGGAAGGGAGAAACGGAATAGGCATGTTATGCTTTGGGTCAGGTTGTATTCTCCCCGTTAGGTGGTGAGCCATCTCCGTATCTGTAATAGCGTAGGTGGTAAGCCATCTTGTTTGTAATGTCGTCATAACAATAATATAAGGGCCATGCTACGCGTCCCTCGGGGGATCAGGGCTTCCGATCCCCTGCCTCCTCCGTTCGACACGTGTATATTAGGACACGTGCCGGGAAAAAACCCAAAAAAAGAACCCATGCTCCCAACCTCGCATCCTCGCTCATGGCACGTCCTGGCCCCGTCGCCATGGGATGATTAACTTGCCTCTCTCCGGCATCTAGCTCCGGCGATCGTCGCGTCCCTCTTTGGCGATGTCCATGCCCCCTAGGAAGCATCTCCACCCCTAGCAGCAACACCTCCCTTCCCTTGGCAGCACCTCAACTCGCCTCCCATGGCAGCAGCACCGTCATAGTTGGAGAATACGCCAGCGTGGTCCCTTGCAGCATGGCCGGTGGCCGGCGTCGGTGGCCTCGCAGCAACGCTGGTGCCCATGTAGTAGCGGCTCTTTGGCCATGTAGTAGCGGCTCCTAGGCCATGTAGCAGCGATGGTGCCTGCATGTAGCAACGCAGGTGCCCCTATAGCAACGGCTCAGCCATGTAGCAGCGATGTAGCAGTGGTCCCTCGCCCATGTAGCAGTGCCGCCTTGATCTTGTAGCAGCGGCGGTGCCTGCTGGTAGCAAGCACTGATGCCCCCGAATCAGCAATGTCTCTTCCATGTAGCAGCGACATCTCATCCATGTAGAAGCGGCGTTGACACTTGTGGCAGTGTCGCCTCGCCCATGCAGCAGCGGTGCTTGCTTGTAGCAACGCCGGTGCCCCTAGTAGCCTTGCCCATGTAGCAGCGGCGGTGCCCACTTGGAGCGACAACGATACACCTTTGTAGTAGCGGCGGCTTGCAGCAGCCCTGGCCGGTGAGCCTCCTCGGCACAAAAAGAAGCGCAAGCCATGGATGCACAAACACGTACACCACGTCAGGCTACCGCTGCTTGCCGGCAACGGGAGATGTGTGATAGACGACGAGGAGGATGGTGTGCTGGCCGGTGACACGGATGGCGTGCTAGCCAGGGAGAGGGGAGGGGGAGGGGGAGGTGTCAGTGAGATTGAGCCATGGAAAATAGAGGGGATGAGGAAGAGATAGTCTGGAAAAGAGGAAGGGGAACGAAGGGAGACGAAGCCTACCGTGAGAAAAAAGAGATAAGTTTGACAGTGCTGGACCCACCCACCGCTCCCTCCCATCGCGTGAAGGATAGAATGCGTGTCGCCCGTAGAAGCCGGGGGACGCGTCGCGTGCGATCTCCGGATAAATCCTATCGTTTTCCATAATTTAATGACTCGGCTAGCAGACATCTGGAGACCGAGCCCTCACCCCGGGCGCCGCTAGGAAACGGCCGATATCTGCTTCCCAACGGACCCCTGTTTGGCCATAGGATTCGACCTTCTAGGAAGTAGATTGCATGCTTCCATTTAAACGGCCGGCTTGGCTCTTCCTTGATTTGAGAAAACAGATTGCATGCTTCCATTTAAATTGCCATGTGATTCACGTCATACCTATTCAAAAATAATTTCTTATTTTATAGAAACAATTATATAAATTATGATTTGTTCCAACTAATAAAATACAAGAAATTAATTACGCCTTTTTTTTAGTCACACCAACATAGCTTTGTGCCATGGAAGCATGTTTTTCAACACTGGAAGCTCTGTTTTTTGGGGAAAATATCCTTATTATTTTCTTAGAACAATCATCACAAAATAACCAATTACAACTTAACTTTGCTTCATACCAAGAATATTTTGCTTTCTTGGCTAGGCAGATTGCTTCCAATATTATTGGAGGTTATTAATTACCTTCTAACATTTATGTCCACTATAGAAAAGATGCAACAAATATTTATTTTGGGAACGATTATTTCCAGGAGGTATATACACTTTTTAATTTCACATCTTGCATCATAGGAGCATTTTAGTCCCACATCTTGTAAAGTGAACAACATTAGTTTCACAACTTGCATCTCAAGAGCATTTTAGTCTAATTTAACCGAATTTGCCCGAATTCGTCAATCTATGGTGTCACAATTTTTTTTAAATGACCAATGTGTAATTTTTCTCCGGCACTTGTGTTCTAGGTACGGATTAGCCCACCTGTCATATGAATAATTAAAATGGGCAAGGGAGGGATACGAACATCTTTAGGTCCCCGCCGGTGCAAACCACTACGTCAACCTATGCTATTATTTACATTAGAGGGTGTAAATCTTTTATACAATGTAGGCACACACGCGACCCGCGCTATCAGCATAAACTTGTGTGTGACTGCTACATAACTCTGTCTTTCATGTTAGCGTGTGCGTAGAGGTGAGCAGGTTCCAATGAATTACGTCTGGACGAGATGTTGGAGCACCTGATTGCGGCGGCTCGCCGGCTTGCTACTTCGTCTGGCCCCTGAGGGCCCTTCCGGATGGTGGTTTTATTTTGCTTTAGCTGTCTGTGTTTGTGTTAGTTGGCATGCGCTAGACTTAGGCTATGCCTGGTCCCATAGTGTGTGGCCGTGTGTGTGCCGGCTGTGTGGTGTGGTTGTATGATTCATGTATGGATGTTGCTTTATTTATAAAGCTGGGCGTCAGCCTGTTTCGAGGAGGAATTACGTTTGGAGATGAGCTAGGATATATCAGCCTCAAAGTATTGTATAATAACAGAGTGTTCCTTAGATTATCGTGTGTCCTCATGTATTGTAGTGGCAAACTTAACTATATTTAACAACATGGGTTTTGAGTTCGACAATTAGATTTTTAATTTTTGTTCTACCATTGACAGGTGAGGCCCACCTATTAGGGGTTATTTTGTAACAACTGTTGGACGATACAATTGAATTGGACTAATATGCTCCTGGGGTGCAAGTTATAGGACTAATTTTGCTCATTTTACAAAATATGGGACTAAAAAAGAACCCGATGCAAGTTGTAGGACTAAATATGTATATACCTCTATTTCCGGAGATTGGGAACGATTATGCAAGGAGATAACTGTAAGTGGAGCTGGTCAGCATAATGGGCTCAGTTTTTTTTCTAGAGAAGCCCTGCTGCATGCGGTCCTGCGATGGAATTGGAATGGATGGCACCAGATTAGTTCGACCTTTACCTTTCCATCGGACCATGGTAGGTAGTCTTTACCAATTTTTACCAATTTTTTAGCACGGGGAGCAACCAAGCCCTCAACATGGACCACTTAATTTCATGCAGAAAAAGAAATCAAAAAGTCATAACTTATAAACTGTAGGGCACCACTAAAGATCGGACGCCGATATTGGCTTCCGATTGGACTAGGCGAGAGATGTTGGATTGGAAGCAGGAGAGAAACCAACACCTCGTGTAATTAGGTAATAACGTCGTTAACAAGAAGTCCGGAATTAACTGTTCATGTATTCCCGCATGCGGCAATTTGATAAAAAATAACCCCTATTTAAAACAATTTCACGAAATGAACTCTGGCCAAAACAATTTTACGGGACTAACCCTTTTTGCAACGCCGTCCACGCTGGCGCCGCACACTAAAGAGCAACGCCATACTTAATGGCGCCGTGCACCTCCAGCGTGGCCTCGTCGTGGCCACGTGGCCCCCGGTTCCGTAAGTGTGGCGCCATGAGCTGTGGTGCCGCACTGTATAGTGCAACGCCATGTGGGGTGGTGCTGCACTTTAGAGTTAGGGTTACAGCGCGTAGCCCCCCAGCTTTGACCCAACCCTCATTTCTCTCCCCCATCGACCAGAAGGTCTTGCGGCGGCGGATCGGCTCCTCTCTCAAATCCCTCCCTCCTAATGGCCAAATTGGAAGCTCCTCTCTGTGGATTTCGACCCTCCCCCAAGTGCCTAGAGGTATTCTTTCCCTTCTTTGATTTCACCCATTGAATTCTTGTTTTGGCCCATATCTTTAAAATCCCAGGTTGTTTTGTAAGATGCATGGTAGATTGTTGTTGCATTGGCATATGGGTTGGGTATTGTGTTCATGGTAGCATGGGTATCTATTGAGTATGTTGACCATGGTATTATTGTTGTGATTATCTTAGGAATGGTAAGAATTGTTCATGTTCACCATGTAGACACGGATGCCTTTTTGAGAGGTAACATAGAACCGGACCCAGACGAGCTTCAGTTGATGTTTGAGCGTACTCCAACCTATGCCAAGGTCTTGGAGCAATTGAGGATTAAATTGAAATGGATGGACCCAAATGATGTTGTTGAGTTAGAGGGAAGACATAATATTTGCTTGGGAATGCATGTCCATTGGAAGACCATGTGTATCTACTCCGAGTCCCGTTGGGTTGCATACAAGGTGATGGTGGACGAATCACTAGACAAGGCTCTTGAGCTATTTGCCACCAAGAAAGTTGATAGTTCATTGCCTTTGGACTTGCACCGTCTTGCCTCCCCATTAGATACTAGGAGTCCTCCACCCGTAGACCAAGAGCTATGGAGTGAACCTCCTTTGACCCAAACATTGAGCCCGATTGCAAAACACCAAGACGAAGTGTTGGAAGAGGACAATGATGATTGTGGGGGTGATGATGATGATGTTGAACTCCACGACAACAATGTTGGAGATTTGGACAAATATATCATGCAAGATGACATGGACCGTGACCTCCCGTATTCTTGAGTCTATGCATCAGACTCGGATGATGATGGTCCCGAATAAGAAGTTAACGAGGAGGGGTTCATGGCTAGAAAGGCCGAAATCCATGATACCATATTGGGGCGGGACCATCGGGTGCCTTTGCTTCATGATCTTAGTATCACGGATGAAGCCACGGTTGATGGTGGCAAGGGCGTAGTGCTTGGACCAAGGACAAGTTCTTACCGGGATGACAATCACGAGAATAATGGCTTTTCCAAAGGATCAAGGTTCAAGATCTTGTTGGAATTTAATCAATGGATAAAGGACTTCTCGGTTAAGCATCATTGTCCTTACATGGTCGTGCACTCAGACGTGAAGAAGCGTTACACGGTTAAGTGTGAGGCAGAAGGATGTCCTTAGATTGTGCGTGCAAGACCATTCAAGGGAGGTCCCGATTGGCACATATCTAGTTGTGTTTCAACTCACATGTGGCGAGGCCCGATGGTGGATGGCAAGGATGCAAAGCACGAGCACCGACAACTCACCTCCGAGTTCCTCGCTTATAGGCTTTCCAATGACATCGTGTCAAATCCAATAATGAGCATCAAGATGGTCATGGAGCTTGTGAAAGCTTTCTTTCACTACGAGGTGAAGTACGGGAAGGCTTGGAAGGCGAAGCAAGCCATATTCAAGATGTTGTACGGTGATTGGGAGGAATCATATAACCGAATCCTTAGGTTGTTGGAAGCGATGGCCAATGCTAACCCGAGTATTGTTCATGTGGTTGAACCTTATGGGAACAAGACAAGGGAAGTAAATGGAAGAACCGTTCGAGTATTTGGCCGTGCATTTTGGAGTTTCGAGCAATGTATTTAGGCTTTTGAACATTGTAGGCCGATCATCTCCATTGATGGCACCTTCTTGACCGGACAATTCAAGGGCACTATCTTAATTGCAATAGCAAACGATGCCAATAACCGGTTGATTCCTTTGGCGTTTGCTTTCGTGGAGGTGGAAAACAATGATAATTGGAGTAATGATAATTGGAGTGGTTCTTCCATCTTTTGAGAACCAAGGTATTACCCCCTCAAAGGGAAATATGTGTCATCTCTGACCATCACCAAGGAATTCTCAAGGCGGTGATGATTGACATTCCTGGCCATGCTCTGTTGCACCATCGATGGTGTATGAGGCACTTTTGTGCAAACTTATATAGGGCATGCAAGAGCAAGGACTTGTCCGATGATCTAAAAGATTGTTGCCTCGCTTTCACGGACCGTCGTTTCACAAACTTGTACACCAAATTGATCTTCAACAAAGAACTCAATTCGGGTTGTCAAGAGTTTCTCGATAGGAATATTGGAGATAGGACAAAGAGGGCATGAGATTTTGATGATGGTGGCCGGAGGAACGGCCAAATGACAAGCAACATGGCATAATGCTTCAACAAGTTGCTCAAAGGTGTCCGTGCATGGCCCATCACGGCAATAGTATGATATACATTTGACAAGATGAATGAGTATTTTCTCAAGTACTCACATGAAATGGACCGGCAGATTGCGGGGGACTATAAGAAAAAGTATAAATACAAGTACCCACCTAAGGTTGATGATTAGATGCACAAGAACGATGTACCACCAAGAACTAGCCAACAAGTCCCAAGCCACAATGTTCCTAGACAACAAGCTCCTAAACAATAAAGAGGTTAACAACTTGGGCTTAGAAGAGGAAGAGGGCGTGGTGGTTTTAATCCGGCTAGTATGATAGGTTACTTGGCAGGACCAAATCCGTATGCTCATAGGTATGTTCACATTTGTGCATATCTTACTACCTTTTATGCTTATTTTATTCAATCCACTATTTTTCACATTCATGATTACTTTAATAACTTTTACCTTTCATTCTTATTATAGGTATGGCGACTGAACCGAACAAGGACAATGATGGGAAAGGTGTGAACTACTCGAAGTTGTGGGTGGATGCTTTGGCGGTGGTGGGAGAGAGGGAGGAGAAACAGGAAGAGGAAGGGGAAGGAAGTTGAGGAAGGGAAGAGAGGAAGCGGAAGGAGAAACTTGCTCGTGAATTTGATTCGGTAGTTCAACTTGCTCGTGACTTGGCGAAAAAGAAGGATGAAGAGGACGAGATGAAGAGGAATAAGGAAGAGGAAGAGGAAAAAGGAGAAGGAAGAGGAAAAAGGAGGAGGATGAAGAGAGGAAGAGGAGGGCCAATGCTAGACAACCTTGCGCCGATCAAGCGGAAAGGCCATAGATGGCGTATCATACATCCAAGACCCATGGACAGGAGGTTCCAATTTGTTGGTGCGAAGATGATTGCATTGTTAAAAAGTCCACTGACTATAATTCTGGTACTTGTGGAAGGAAGTTTTTCATGTGTCCCGATGAGTGCATATTTGCATCATGTTTTATATTATTATTTTGCATTGTAGTGGTAGGATCTTGATATTTTATGGCGTTTGCGTGCATATTTTATGTATATTTTCACCAGGATCAGAACAGATGATGGATACGATGGACACAATTCTTGGACCAGTTATATTGGAGTGAAAAGGAGCCAAAAACAACGTAAATTGCTTATTTGGGAAATCTATACCCAATAATAAAAGCAGCAACGCTTCTGTCAACCGGCCTTTTTTTGGACGGTTTTGCCGTCCCACCAAAGTACATATTACCTGCTTTGCCATCGTACCGATTCATTTTTCTTCTTCTCTCCCCGACAGAAAAAAATATAGAATGGAACCCATCCCACTCTGTGGCCTCCCTCCTCGCCGTCTCTGGTCCAATGGCCTGGACAAAGAGGACCAGTGAGGACCTCTGGGTCGCCAGTTCCCTGGCTCTACCTGATACCTTTGTGTCAAAGGGTAGGGACTCGGCCACCGTCCTTCTTCCCTCATGCTCAGGGATCTTAATTCGTGGCCCATGTTGTCATCTCCTTCAACTCCGACGGCCGAATATTCGTGCACATCGCCGACCGACAGATATGGACCAAAACAGCATCCCTCAACTGGAGGTGGGCCACATCATCAACAGTGGACCCTCGGTGGTGGCCAGATGCTGTTGGTGCCCCGACCATGGCAAGCTCCAGCACGGTGGCATGACAGCCAGAGGAGGAGGAGACAGCGAGCCATCTGTTACTCAAGATCCCGGATGAAGGAGCACAACTCGTCCCCGACCATCTGCACAGATGGGGAGTTGTTCCAGATCCTTTATTTACACAAGGATACAAACCACCTCCTGATTTGGCCACCAACGGATCTGTTTTCTTTTCTCCATTTTTTCCTTCCAAGAATGTTGAGATTGCAGATCTAAACTTTCTTCTTAAAACATCTCGTTTGTTCTTGTTGTATCGGAGTTTTTAACCTTATTGCCTAATTCTAATTTTGGTTCATCCCTAATTAGTGCAGTTTCCCTTTATGAATCTGCTTGTCAATTAAATCTACACCCAATGTGACGGTATTCGTACATGTCTGTATTTTCAAGAGCTGATACGATGCTACTTGTTCATGGTTCTTGCTTCGATCTAGATTTTTTGGTGTTAGAGTTATTAAAAACAAAATTGATCACAACCTATTTTGTTGTACAAACAAAAGAATTATCTTTGGTCAATTTATTTGCCTCATTAACACAAGTTCAGTACTCTTATCTCTTGTGAATCACAATATCATATCCAGAATTAAATCATGATTGTTGGATGTAGTTCAGGTAACAATTAAAACTGCTCTCCACAGCACAATATCATGTTCGATGTGTGTCCAACAACATTTCACACTGTGAGATGACGACACCATTAAAAGTGTTGTACGTGTGGCATCAGGCCATAAAAATAAGCCATGAATGTCCACTGAACAATTAACACATGTTCATGAAGAACCTAACCGCCCCTCAAAGATGCATCGAACAAGTAGTGATCATTACAATGTACGGTGAACGTGCTAGCACATTATCAGCGCGTTATTGTCTATTATGTAAGTTAATAATTTGCCATCTTCCGCAGCAACACGTGGGCATTGTGCTAGTATTAATAACACCAGAAGAAAGCCCGGAGCAATTGGAGGATACAGTGGGTTTAACGACCAACTATACAGCGGGAATAAATTTTCTGTCCATATAGTTCCCGCCGTATAGTTGGCGCCGACACCGCCTCCTCAAATAGTTTCACCCCGTGGAAGTGGATCAGAGAGATGACTTACATAACACCTAGAAATCGCCGAAACCTCACCTCCGGAAGGCATCTAGAGGGGGAACTCATCCACCGGGGATCCATCTTCGCCCTACGCAGATCCAGGAGGCTAAGGCATCGATCTTCATCATCAACCGCTGCATCACCACCATCTCCATCCGTCCCATCTACATCTTGTCTAGAACTTGTTGTAATTTTCGTACTCGTTGTGGATTTATACAAGTACTATTCATCTATGATAGATTCCATTGTCTTTGCTATGATGTTGATTGCATGCATGTCTAAGTAGATCATTAGTTCTTGGGGAGATGAAGAAACCCTAGCATGAGATTGAAATAAGATAAAGTTTATTATGACATTCATCGCTGTGACCATGTGTTAGATTGTCTTCATTTTGATGTTGGGAGAAGTCGACCTCTCAATATTTGCCTCTTATGGGGACTTGATGGAGGGAACTACTTGTTGGTAGATGGAGGTGTGTTAGCACTTACAGTGACTATAAAGCTGTTGGCACTCCTTACGTATCAACTTGGGAATCGAGAAAACTCACAAAACACTATCCATGCCATGGAATACGTCCTGCGGGATTAAGTCCCTTAATAGCGCGGTAATTGAATTGATGTTGATTGTTGTCTGCTGTGGTTATGAGGATGATGTGAGAAGTGGTTGCTGCCTATTTGTTCAAATACTAACTTCCTCCCACACATACATAGTTGAGAATGTTCATGATAATAATGTTTACCGCAACCCTTTATAATGCTAGTGATGTATCCGCTAATCCCTGAGAACGCTTTCCCCACTAAAGTTTCAAATCTCTTTTACATACGCGATACTTACTTTCTGTATTCAGTTTTGTTTACTTTACTCATTGTTCTCTTATTCCAAAAACCCCAAAACACCTTTTTACACAACACTCGCATTTTATCTTGTTACTTAGAACTTTATTTAGCATTTCTATTTTAGTATTTATTTCAAGAGTTATTAGACTTTTGACTCCTGCTCTATGTGGGGTCGATATCTTTATTTCGAAATAAGCTACAAACGATCTGTGCACTTGAAGTCATCAAGCTATTTTCTAGCGCCGTTTCCGGGGAGCTAAGTTTTGTAGGTCTTTTAGTTTTTGCTTATTTATTTTAGTCTTGCTAAGTTTTGTTTTGAGTTACAGGTTTCCACCAACATGATAGAGTTTGAGCATTTGACTAGTTCTAACCCACTCAGCCACTTTGGGAATCCCTATAATATTTATAAAAGAGACAACTCCAGTGAGAATAAGGGGGTTTGAAATAAATCCTCTACTACTTGGTATTCTACACAAGAAGCAATTTATTGGAGATGAAGAAGATCCTGACCCATATGAGCATAATTCATGTTTTAAAGACATATGTGACACTTTCCAATTACCGGGGTATACTTCTAATGAGGTAAGGCTGAAACTCTTTAGTCAAACTTTGACAAGTACAACTCTCTCATGGTATAGATCTTTACCCTCAGAAGCCACTACTACCTGGGATAATTTAGCTTGTGAATTTCTATTCAAATATTATCAATTATCAAAATCTTTTGGAATCAGGCGTCTTATAGTGACTTGGACGAACCGTCCTAGTGAAGGGCTAGTAAGAGCTTATATAAGATTTAAAGATTTACTTAATCAATGTCCTCATCATGATTTTCCTGAATGGTATTTATTTCATATCTTTTATGGCGGTTTAATTGAACCTAATAAGAACTAGACTCTTGTGCAAGAGGAGATTTTATGGATTTACCCATCACTAAAGCTTGGGCTTTACTTAATAGAATTCGCGATCATAGAGTTTCATGGAATTTTGGTCTAGGAAGTGAAGGAGGCATAGAAATAGATTATGATTGTATTCATGACTATAATAAGAAGGGCCATGTTAATGAATTATCTAAAGGACTTTATTTAGATTTAGATCTTGTGTTGAAGTTGTTAAAGCTTTTATGGAATACATCAAAGCTCCAAAAGAGGGTTCGGCCAAGTATGATCCACCACCCAAACCTGAGAAGAAAAGAGAAGTTAAAGCAACATTGGCCTCCCTAGAATCAATGTATGAGATACCTTTCCCTAACACTGCACAGAAGCATATTTTGGAATATGAACAGGTTAAAGCAGTACAAGAGAAGAAAGAAGAGGAAAGTGTGCCAAAAGTTGAAGAACATCTGGATGAAACCAAAGATGAAGTTTGTAACCAAGGAAGCAATTATGGCTATGTATGCACATTGTAACATAGTTGAACTTGATGAATAGACTTCCATATTGGTTAAAGGTAGAACTAAGGTAAAAGATGTGGGTAAGCCTATTCTTCCCTGTATATTTAAAGAAACCTCACATTACAGTTTATATGATCTTGGCACCGTAGTTAATGTTATATATTATGATATTTAGAAATAAAAGAAGAAATAGCACCGGCTACAATAGAAAATACTGATATGAGAATCATGTTAGCCAATAAAAATATTAGAATTCCAATGGGAGTACTTGAAGATGCAACTGTCACAATTGGCAATAAAAAATTTCTTATAAATTTTGTAGTTGTTGATATGCCAGCTGACACTCTTTGCCCAGTTATATTTGAAAGAAACTTGTTGAGCAATGTAGGTGCCACAGTCGACTTCAAAAAGGAGATTGTATCTCTTAAGCTTGGGAAAGTGGAAAAAGAATTCCACTTTTCCAAATTTAAAGACAAACCTCTACTTATACAAGAAGAAGAGAAAGAGAAAACTATTGAGGATATGGCGGCTCTCTTCTTTAGTAATCAAGAAGAAGAAATAAATGAAGGATCAAATTGTGAAGAAATAATTATGGAGGACAGGTCTCTAGAATAATTAGAAAGTGAATTTGATTCACTTCCCATTTTAGGACCTCCAACTGATGAGGCTTTTGAAGATACAGAAAAGAGAGGGGATGGAGAATTACCACCCCTAGAATTAAAAACTTTACCAGATAATCTTAAATATAGATTGTTGGACAATACTAATAAATTCCCTGTTATTAGTTCTAAACTTTCAGGGGATGAAGAAGAAGAACTTATGAAAGTACTTAAGGAGCATCGCAAGGCCTTTGGGTACTCAATGGATGATTTGAAGGGCATTAGTCCCATGATAATTGTCCATCGAATATTCATGGAGGAAGGTGCTAAACCAGTTGCAGATTTTAATAGAAGGCTAAAGCCTGAAATGAAGGAAGTGGCAAGAAAAGAAATAGCACGCCTACTGGATGCAGGTATAATTTATCCTGTAAAAGAAAGTGAATGGGTAAGT
This sequence comes from Avena sativa, assembly GCA_916181665.1. NCBI lineage: Eukaryota > Viridiplantae > Streptophyta > Magnoliopsida > Poales > Poaceae > Avena > Avena sativa. The sequence continues at coordinate 146,551,537 of OV702280.1, forward strand.
CATGTTTATTGTGTTCCTAAGAAGGGCAGCTTTACTTTTATTCCTAATGAAAACAATGAATTGATACCTACTATAACTATTGTTGGACATAAGATGTGCATAGATCTCAGGAAATTGAATAAGGAAACTTGGAAAGATCACTATCCTTTACCGTTCATAGATCAAACTTTAGAGAGGTTAGCAAACCACACTCATTTTTGCTACCTGGACGGATACTCTGGTTTTTCCCAAATAGATGTTCATCCTGATGACCAACTTAAAACAACTTTCATTAGTCCTTATAGTTTACATGCTTACGGACGCATTCCTTTTGGTTTATGTAATGCTCCATCTACTTTTCAAAGATGCATCACTACTATTTTCGTAAATTTTATAGAACTAATAAGGGAAGTATTTATGGATGATTTTTCTATCTATGGAACTTCGTTTATTTGTTGCTTGGATAATCTTAAAAGAATTTTGCAGCGTTGCGAAGAAACCAATCTTGTTCTAAACTGGGAGAAGTGCCATTTTATGGTCAAGAAGGCATAATACTTGGACATAAGGTATCAGGTAAGGGTATTGAAGTAGAGGGGGCTAAAGTTGAAGCAATAGAGAGAATGCCACAACCAAGGGACATAAAAGGTATAAGAACTTTTCTTGGTCATGTGGGGTTTTATAGAAGGTTCATTAGGAATTTCTCTGGAATTTCCAAACCTTTAACTAATTTGTTGCAAGAGGGAGTAAGATTTAATTTTGATGATAAATTCCTTATTGCCTTTGATAAACTCAAATATGCTTTATCTCATGCTCCTATTATTAAACCACCTATTTGGGATATGACTTTTGATTTAATATGTGAAGCTGGTGATGATGCTATAGGAGTAACTCTGGGACAACACATATGTCGCAAATTTAATATTATACATCATGCTAGTAGAACTCTCACACTAGTAGGAAAACGCTTATCCACAGGGTCCTTATCACTTGTGCACATGTAAAAGGTTCCCCACTGGTCTTTCTTAGTAGCGCACGGGCTTAACCGTGCGCTAAACTGCCCATATCTACGGCGCATGCCCATGCGTGCACCACTATTACCTAGGCCCTAGAGCTGGCACATAACCCTGTCCTTGGGAAGCATATCCGTGGCGCACGGAATGAACATGCGCCACGCATAGAAGGATTATCAGTGGCGTACGTATTTCGGGTGCGCCACGGGAGTTGGTGGGACCCGTAGCTGAAAAGGTGGCATATTACCTGCGGCGCACGGTTTGGTGGTGCGCCACAGATGTTGGTTGTCAGTACCGTATGATTTTTGGGTGCGCCACGGATATGTCATGCCAGCCACACAAAAGGTGGCACTTTCCCCTACCTCCATTAGCTAGTGCACTTTCTCCTACCTTCACTACAGATCTAGCTCAAGCTACTCCTCTTTTTCACCCTATTTTCTCCAATAAATTCTCCATTTTAAGTGGATAAAACCTCTTCGGATTGGATGGATCTATAAAGGAAACTCCTCTCCACCGTGTAGATCTAAAGTAAGCGCACACACACCTTTTCTCTCCTCCTCCACATCAAGTTTGACTAACCACACAACACACTCTCTCGTCTATCGGTGTAACTTGTGCTTATTTTGTGTGTGTGGACAACGATGTTGGCGGTATATATGCTTGTGTTCTTGTGTATGCATAGATATATGCTTGTGTTCTCTTTGTGTGCGGACGACGGTGTTGGCTCGGGAGACGATGTTTACATGGATATATGCTTTTGTTCTTGTGTATGCTTTGTGTTGTGCAGGTGTCGGGTGTGTGTGGTGCAATGTTTGTCGAAATGTTGATTCATTTCTATTTTGGCAAATTTTTGCACTACTCATATGTCCTATTTATAGGGAAAGGTCATGCCGAATTTTTTGCATGCATGTTTGTAAATATATTCTATTTTGCTCCACCGCGTAGGCAAGCATGGTGCGTCAGATGAGCGAAGCTATGGTGGATAGATACAAGGCAAGCGCGATGGCCGTCATGATTCAGTTAAACATGACTGAGATAAGATGTCCTTGTAAGAGATGCAAACTTGGTACCCTAGTCAATCCTGAGTTTGGGACATTGGAGAAACACTTTCTCATGGGTGGTTTCATGCCCGACTACATTGACGAGGACGTCAACAATGGGGCGCCGGAAGGAAATGGTGCTCACGAAGACGCCGAACATGATTATGATCAAGATGTTGATCATCATGAAGGAGATGCCAGATCCGATGGTGGTGGAGAAGACGCGGACACGCGGACACCGCTAACTTCAGATTTACGGGACCCTCATTTCAAGAACTGCTCCTCAAGGAGACGAGCAACGACAAAGCTGCTGCCAAAGAGAAAGCCAAGCTGGCGCAAATGGATAAAGACGAGATTACTCCATTGTATCCTAGGTGCTAGCCCGAGCATACACGTCTGAATGTAACCCTCAAGGCTCTAGAGATGAAGGTACAACACAAATGGACCGACGTGAGCTTCAACCATATCATGGAATTCTGGCATGATATTCCTGAGGGGAACACATTACCAAGAGGTATCGACGAGGCCAAGAAAGTCGTGTGACATCTCGATCTACCGTACGTCAAATACCACGCCTGCCTCAATGATGGTGCACTTTTTCGGGGCGAGTACAAGGATAGAACCACATGTCCGGTGTGCGGCCATGCACGATACAAGAGAGGGAATAAGAAAGTTCCTCAAAAAGTGGTATGGTACTTTCCTATCACTCCCTGTCTATAGCGGTATTTTGTAGACCCGAAGGAAGCGAAGCTTATGCAATGGCATGCGGAAAGGGAGAATCCTGAAGATGATCCGGAGAAGGGCAAGATCTTGACACACCCTACAGACGCTAGCCAGTGGCACGCATTGGACATGGAGTTCGAAGAGGAGTTCGGGGACGATGCCAGGAACGTTAGTCTAGGTATGAGCACCGATGGACTCAATCCCTTTGGCAACCAGAGTAGCACGCATAGCACCTGGCCCGTGTTTGTATGGTCGTACAATCTCCCCCTAGATATGCACGAAGCAAAGATACATAAACATGAGTATTCTTATTCAGGGGCCAAAACAACCGGGTATCGACATGCATCTCTATCTCGGGTTATTGAAAGAGGGGTTAGCCACAATGTGGGAGACGCCGGCCTATACGTGGGACGCCTACACAGGAGAATATTTCCCTCTGAGAGCCACGTTGATCACGACGGTGCAGGACTATCTTGGTCTGGGATATGTATCATGCTAGGTGAACCACGGACACGGTGCATGTGTCAGGTGCATGGAGAAAACCCTGCATATGCAGCTACCGAGGGATCCCGGGTCTTCAAAAACCGTGTTCCCAGGGATTCGAAAGTGGCTCCCCGTGGATCACCCATGGAGAAAACATGGAGATCTGTTCAATGGTGAGGACGAGCTCAAAATAGCTCCACCTTGGAGGAGCGGCGAGGATATCAATGACTTGCTAGAAAAATGGAAAGAGTGCCCTGCGCCGGGAAAGAAACGTCCGAGGACAAAGCCACTCCTGGGTGTATGGAAAGCGAAGTCTGTTTTCTGGGACCTGCCATACTGGAAATACCTCCACACGCCACATAGCCTTGACCTCATGCACATCACAAAGAACGTGTGCGAGAGTTTGATTGGCACTCTTGTCAACATGCCGGAGAGGACCAAAGACGGGCCAAAGGCAAGAAATGACCTGATCAAGCTGGGCATAAAGGAAGAACTTCATGGAGGACACCCCGATGATGATGATGAAGACAATGATGATGATCATACCCAAGATACTCAAGGTCATCGGCGCAAAAGGGCTAATAAGAGGAACGACTACTACTGCCCCCTTCCTGCTTCACTATGAGTTATCTACAAAATGAGGATGACTACGACCCAGTTGGTCTGCCAATCAGGAGGCACCTTGGGAGGCTCTATGGATGTGGTCACCATGAGGGCCACGCCCCAATGCATATCGTCTTCACTGGTCGACAGACAGACTATGACAGGAAACATCGAGTCGTGCTACAACACATAGAGCTAGTCGAACCATGGGTCCTAGAGCACAAAAGCTTAATTGAGAAGATGTTTAGGGACACGAGCCAACGGCGGACTAAGGGATATGTGAATAGAGAGCACAACTCCAGCTTCACGCGTTGGTTCAAGAAAGAGCTACTCCAGCTTTATCATGGTAAGACGCCTTCTACGGATGAGGAAAAACTCATATTCAGCTTGTCACAGGGCCTCGCGATACGTGAGGACCTATCAGGCATACGACATCAATGGTTACACATTCTACACCTAGGAAAAGGACAAGAACAACGAATATCAGAACTTGGGAGTCACGATGCTATCCTACGCAGACGAGGAATCCACTGTCAGGGAGAGATTCTTCGGTAGGATCGAGGAGATCCGGGAACTCGACTACTGTGGAGACAAGATGCCGATGTTCCGGATCAGATGGGCTAAGAACGTCGAAAAATAAGGCCGGTATTTCACCACGATGGTTATACCTGAAGACAAATCATCTGGCGCAAACGTTTAGGCGAAAAATGAGCCATGGGTACTGGCTTGCCAGGTGGATCAATGCTTCTACATTACCGACCCTATAAGGCCTAGCCGCGTTGTTGTCAGGAGGGGAAAAAGGAGCATCATCGGAATGGAGGGAGCAGCCACCGAACCAGACTTCGAAAAGTACGGTGATCCGAAGATAGAAGAGGAATTCGACAAGTACTTCGACAAGCCTAGTGCTGCATCAGGAAGAAGGAAGACCACCCTACCCACTAAAGGATGTCCGTACACAAGAAGAAATCCCCATGTTCTTGGGTTAAATTATTCAACAGCGACAAAGAAGGGAAAGAAGATCGCCATGACGAGACAACGCTAGTTCGTTCAGAATTGACATCGCAAAAATGACTTTTTGTGTGTGTGATGTGTGCGCGCGTGCATCAAGCTAAGTTGACGAAACTATATACATGAGATACATATGTTTTTTTGAGCAATAATCATTAATAATAATTTTTTGTCTACTTGCAAATGTATACATGTGTTTTTTCTTTTATATTTTGTAAATGTTGAATTGTTCATATTCTAAAAATACTAGACAATTATTTTAAAACTAAAATAAAAGAAGGGGGTGCCAAGATTTGAACCCAGCATCTAGGGGTTCAAACAAACCAACCGCACCTAGTAACCAGTAGGAACCATTAGTGTTGTTGTCAACACACAGACGCGCATAGTTTTGAGCTAAGTACGAAAACTCAGCGGCGCACCTCTGTTTGGTGCGCCGCGTGCCCCCTTTCTCTTTTCTTTCCCCTTTCCTCGATCTGCTTCCTCCCTTCTCTCCCAAGACGATCGACACCGCACGGCCGCCGGCGCCACCGGAGATGACGAAGAAGACGAGCGCTGCCATAACGAGTGCCGCCACCTCTTCTTCCTCCTGTTGCTCGCCAGCGGAGAAGAAGAGCGTCGCCACGACCAGGGCTGAGCCTCCCTCTCCTGCGTGCCGCCACGACCTTCCTCCGTCCCTCCGTTTGCCACCACCTCCCTCCATCCGCCACCACCTCTCCAGGTATGAGCCTCCCTCTCCCTTTCCCTCCCCTCCCCTCCCCTCCCATCTCTTGCTAGCTAGGGTTAGGGTTCGTCACTGCTAGGATCCTCGCCAACGCTAGGGTTAGGGTTTTGTCAGTGCTCTGGTTTACTGAATAATTAGCTAGCGTCTTCAGTGTTTGCGAATCCTGAGTTCCTGAGTGAAGCGTTTGGTGGATCATGGATGTGTATCGATTGCTTATCTTTCTGAATGAAATGCAGAACTATTTTCATAATTCATTGCATGGTTATTCTTGAGCTTGAGTACATGGTTATTCTTCAGTTATGGTGATTACTCGATTTTGTTCTGAACAATAATAACTAGGAAATTTAACAAGGGGACATTGAGTAAGTAGTTCTAGCTTTATAACATGGAAATGATAATGACAATAACTATAAAATTTACCAAGGGTGCATCCTTCATAGTGAAGGAAGGCGGTGATGTTCTGAATGCAGTATCGCCACGAGTACTTGATGGATGATGGTTGTTTTGATATTTGTGAGTAAATTGGTTGCTTATGGGGTGCTCAAAGTGCTTGCATTATGTCAACACCCGGATTTTTAATCCTAGATGCTTGTTATGCCATACATCGTAATCCCAGGATTACCATTTTTGCGAGACATAACAGATTTGGATATCATAATTGATAAGGGGTGGCCCGATCTTCTCAGCAAGCACTTGTCGATGATGATGGTGGATGATAGATAACTAGCCTGTAGCTATGAACTCTCCTGCTCGAACCCTGATGCCAATGCAACAGCTCTCGAACCCTATGGGATATTCACAACACCACGCTCTTGTGCACGCAGCCGTCGACCACGAACGGTAGTTTGCAATCTACTAATTCCCAATGGAACAACAGATCACACTCAATTGCAGTAGTATAATTGGATCACAGGGTAATTCCAGAGGTTCTTGATAAGAAACAACTCCAAAATAGTTTCAACGTGGTCTAACCCTAACTATGGGGACGTCCCAGGGCTTATAAGGGCGGCTGGGGCGGCCAAAATCGCGAAACAAAACGTGTCCGATACAGTCAGATCCGTCCAGATCTGTTGGTAACTTTCAGGGCCGGACTTTCCGCCCTAAGTAGGGGCGGATTATCCGCCCCCCCGGATTATCCTCCCCTAGGGCGGATTATCCGCCCCCTTACTGAGCCTTGCGCCTAAAGTCCTTAGCAGATTTCCTGGAGCAGGGCCGGATTATCCGCCCTTGTGGGGGGCGGATTATCCGCCCCCTAGGGGCGTGTAAGTACTCGTTGAAAAGCTCTCGGAGTGATGTTTCCAACAAGTGCTTATTTTCTTGATTTGGAGTTCGTATGAAGAATCCACGTCTGTTTCAATTTCAGGGCTTCTGTCTGTCCGAACTGAACCTTCCTGCTTGATGATCTTCTCTTGCGCCTTCCTCCCGCTCCTCCCTCGCGCATCCTTGGCGATCATCATGCTGGACTCCTTGCCTTCCTCCCTCTCCTTCCCGCTGGCGTTAGTCCGATGGATATTGAATCTAGTCAAACAATAACACCATGATTTAGGTAGTATAAAGTTCTTATAAATCAACGTATCTTGTACAACTAGGAATGAAGTCACCTTGTGATATTTTTCAGTAAGGTTTAATATTTCATTCCAGCTGAGACAACTAGAATCAGCATGATCCATGATTGTATCTTCATCATCCTCCCTTTCTTCAAGAAAAGCCGTCCTCGGCTTTAGGTAAGCTGAAAGTGGAATGAACAAAAAGAACAACGTGTACGCAGAGTATATGTATATATAACATGTTGTATCATTTGTGTTCACATGAATAATATGTCTAATATACATCAAGCAACTTAAATTGCAGGTATAAGTGAAGTACAAAGAATCATGATCATGTTGAAAAACAAATAGATATATAGTCTTGTTGTTCATTATTAAATTCAGTTTTCTCAAAGAAGATCTATGATCAAATTTGTGATGAACAAAATCAAACCAATTCCAAATATGTGAAAACCGAACTGATTCTAGCCATGCTTCAACTGCGCTACTCTGATTATTATGAACATAAACATTTTGTTCAGTATGTAACATGCAACTCAATTTGCAAATATGACTGAAGTATATAGAAGTAACACACTTATGCAACACACTGTGGGACAAACACAAAGGGTATGAAAAATCTGATTCAAATCTAGAAAGATTGGAACAATCCAACATAGGTAAAGTTACTTTTGTTGGGTGGACTATATCAACGAGATGAAAATGTACTTTCATATTATCAAAAATTGTAGTATCTATCCCACCACAAAGATATCTTGACAGATAGCATCTATGGCTAAACACAGCAAGTTTCAATTCAACAATTCTATCACATGTAATGCATATGTGATCCACAAGAAAAATTTCATCCATGCTATATTCACCAATTAGATTAAAGATGAAATATGGAGAATATGTGCTTGAATTCAGACATGAAATTTCAGAAATCTTATCCACAACACAACTCATATTCATAGGTTCATTTAGCATGATGGAATATACAATATTAGTAGGTGGTATTCGAGCAAGTATTTCCTTATGTGTAATCAGTACCACATGATAAAAATGCGAATTTGGTAAACTATCACATGGTGCTGTAACATTATCGCAAGACAAGTCACAAGGAGGTACCAACAAAGGAATAGACTCACAAAAGGTTGTGCTTGTTGGCTGTAGCTCCAAATCAGTACCGATATCTTTAGTATGCTCCTCACATGTAGGAGGCACTTGAACATCCTCCTCAAGTGACAATGCACAGTCCAGCGATGCAGGTTGTAAAATAGACGGCTCCCTTTCTTCAAAAGCAACCTGCATATCACAAGAAACAACACTAGGAGTAGAGATAATTACATTAGTAGAAACCTCATTTGTCTCACTAACTTTCACTCTCGGTTCTTCTACGATAAGATCAACATGTGGGTTTATGTTGGTGGTTACAGGTGGACAGAGGTTTTGACACCTAATCTCCTGAAATTGCTTAACACGTGTACGTGATAACCAAGTGTGCTTATCATTCCAAAAGATGGAAGGATCAGAATAATCATTACCAAACACAACCTGGAATGTATTACACCAGTTTGTTCCCAACATGATATGGCAGGAGTTAAACGCTCTAGGAATGACTAAACAAGAAACATATCTGTGAGGGCCATAAATGGTGAGTGGAACACATGCGATCTGAGTAACTGGTAGTGCATGACCAGAAGTTGCTAACATAAATAGGATTGTTAATGCACGTGTGTATAATTGTAACTTTTCTACAACCTCAACACTAACCAAATTTATGGAAGAACAAGTATCAATGGTAGTAGCAGCATGTCTACCACAAATTTCCGTCGTGAAGTGAAACAAACCCGGATTAGGCACTACTCCTGACTCCTCCTCCCAAAATGTATGACTGCAGTGGTATCGTAATGGAAAGGGATAATCATCTGCATCCTTTTTCTGCATCACATCAACACTACTAGAAGACATGATTAGTATGTTAGTGCATAAAACAAAATCTGGTGGTGGAACTCTCACAACTCACTCAAAACTAACAAGAAAGCAGATCTTACCGTTCCAAAGTGAATAGTGATGCTTACCAATTCGAATCAACAACTTATGCACGGATGTGATGAAGTGAATATCAAGGGTATAGAGAACGATCACAGGGAACACAGGTTATTTATGGTGGAGCTGTAGGTATGGAATCCTAACTACACCGCAAACAAGTCCTAGTGCTGATCGTTATGATAACCCAAGAAACACACACGGTGGAGATAAACGTGGCAAAGCAATTTATGAATAGGAATATTGCAATGCACAAGAGAGACGCTAGTAATAGCTCAAAATAAACAGGCACAAGATTGCTCAATCTACAAGTGCTATGATCAACTAGGCCTCCAATAATGCACACTTTGATATCTCTTTTTGTCACGCTTGTAGCTCTTTTCTCTTGTTGTTTTATACTGAATCTCTTTTCCTTTTCTGTTTTTGTTTATTTTTTTTCAACTATATGACTCAATGCAAAACGAATGCAAACTAGAGGGGGCCGGATAATCCGGTATGTCGGGGGCCGGATAATCCGGTCTGTCGGGGGAAAAAATTTGCACTTTCAAAACCCTAATGAGCAGCCTGTCAGAGCAAAGCAACTAGTCTCGTGGGTACGTTCCTAGGCACGGATGCTGTAGATAGGCTGTAGCTAGGTTTGAAACACAAAGGTACGCTATGTGGACTCGGAAAAGTAGATGGAAACTTGCGGAAAACGGTGACGGTGGACTTGGCGGAAAACAAGAGCGAAACCCTAAACTTAAACACAAACGAAAAATAGACTCCTACGAGAAAAACCTGCAGATCGGATCTACGAGAAGACACGACCAGCAACTAAAACTTGAAAAGTGATGCAATCTAGGCTAGGGAAAATATTTTTGTATGGATTTTTCTGTATAGGATGAAACAAGAACTAATCTATGGATGGATTTGTGGATGCTCACCGAGTAAACGAGGAAATCTGATACCAAGATGATATGGGGTGGCCCGATCTTCTCAGCAAGCACTTGTCGATGATGATGGTGGATGATAGATAACTAGCCTGTAGCTATGAACTCTCCCGCTCAAACCCGGATGGCAATGCAACATCTCTCGAACCCTATGGGATATTCACAACACCACGCTCTTGCGCACGCAGCCGTCGACCACGAACGGTAGTTTGCAATCTACTAATTCCCAATGGAACAACAGATCACACTCAATTGCAGTAGTATAATTGGATCACAGGGTAATTCCAGAGGTTCTTGATAATAAACAACTCCAAAATAGTTTTAACGTGGTCTAAACCTAACTATGGGGACGTCCCAGGGCTTATAAGGGCGGCTGGGGCGGCCAAAATTGCGAAACAAAACGTGTCTGATACAGTTAGATCCGTCCAGATCTGTTGGTAACTTTTAGGGCCGGACTTTCCACCCTAAGTAGGGGCGGATTATCCTCCCCTGGGGCGGATTATCCGCCCCCTTACTGAGCTTTGCGCCTGAAGTCCTTAGCAGATTTCCTGGAGCAGGGCCGGATTATCCGCCCTTGTGGGGGCCGGATTATCCGCCCCCTAGGGACGTGTAAGTACTCGTTGGAAAGCTCTCGGAGTGATGTTTCCAACAAGTGCTTATTTGCTTGATTTGGAGTTCGTATGAAGAATCCACGTCCGTTTCAATTTCAGGGCTTCTGTTTGTCCGAACTGAACCTTCCTGCTTGATGATCTTCTCTTGCGCCTTCCTCCCGCTCCTCCCTCGCGCATCCTTCGCGATCATCATGCTGGACTCCTTGCCTTCCTCCCTCTCCTTCCCGCTGGCGTTAGTCCGATGGATATTGAATCTAGTCAAACAATAACACCATGATTTAGGTAGTATAAAGTTCTTATAAATCAACGTATCTTGTACAACTAGGAACGGAGTCACCTTGTGATATTTTTCAGTAAGGTTTAATATTTCATTCCAGCTGAGACAACTAGAATTAGCATGATCCATGATTGTATCTTCATCAATAATACATCATCCATAACAAATCATACATAAGGTCTTACACACATAAGGATCTCATGATCCAGTTCTTAATACAACTCAAGCAATGGAATAACGTAATAGTAATGATAGCGTAGGCGAAGCTCCATCTTCAGGGTCACATGCAATGCTGACGATGGGAGATGATCCTAGTTGTCATAACCTTCCTGCGTTCCGTCATCCGGATACTCATCTTCATAGTCTGTCCACGGGAATAGCTAGGGAGAAAGCCATGAGTACTCTTTAAGTACTCGCAAACTAATACTAACAAGTTAAGGGTTTTTTTGTAGTAGGACACTAGGCTCTAAGGTTGTTTTGCAAAAAGCCAGATTTACCTCTACTAAGTTCAGAAGCAAAGAAAACTAGTTGAAAGTTTTATAACACCTAAGTGGGAATTTGAATTTCATATCACAACTCTATTGTGGTCAAGTCAAAGTCATAATTCATTTCACAAGTCATTTTGAAAACATCTGATGGGTGAACAGTATGGCCACTCCAACTGTCCATAACCGCGGACGCGGCTATTCGAATAGTTTGACACTCTGCAGAGATTGTACACTTTCACCACAACATTCGATACATCCATCAGGAACAATCCTGAATTCACCATACTCAGTATGGGGATAATCAATCCTAACCTTTCAATTACACGCCCTAGTATAGGCACCTCTCCTGTAAGTTTGGCCTCCCAACCATGACCAACTGTCATCTTGGGTACTGCACAGGTGGAAAATCTCCACAAGGTAGCCTCAGCTCAGACCTTGGCCGCGAGGGAACCCATACTAAGGTATATAAATTTCCAGTCAAGCCCTACCCAAATTTCGGTAATTGTGGTTGTACGGTAAAATTGGAATGGTATCGCATCCAGACAACCATCAGTTTTATAAAGGGCTAAGGCTCGTGCCTCAACATTTTCATCATCAAAATCATCTGGTGTTCGGAAACACATGTCAAAACATTTCAGTAGAATGACTCATCATTCTAAGGTTTTCATAACCATTTTCACCAAGTATTCCCATCTAAATTTGATCAAGTTTTATGCTTAGCACTAGCATCTACAAGTGGTGGTAAATACTAATGAGGGGTGGTAAACAAGTGGGGATTTTCTAAGTTCAATCTCATGCCTTAGGATGACATCAAGATTATCTAACTTAGGCCAAATTTTATGCTCTTTATGCTACCTTTAGTTATCTTTATAGAATCTACAAGTCACTATGTGTCGTGGTATTGCCGACGAGTACGCCATGGAGGGGTCCTCACAGTGTGTGTTTAGAGACGTGGGGTAAGGCGGACGGTTGACGTGTACGAGGTAACACAACTTACCCAGGTTCAGATCCCACGACGGTGGCGGAATCCTACTCCTGCTATAAATCACTATAAGGGCAATACGCCGAGTTACAGAGATAGGTTCGCTGTGCGAGGTTGTATGAATCTGTACTAAGCTGTGTATGAGATTGTGCCCTAAAGGCTCCCATAGGCCCGACTTATATAGTCGCCAGATCCTAGGGTTACAGGAAAAGTCCTAGACGGACATGTTACAGAGTCCTACACCGTCTATCACTAGTCTTGTGTATCTTGCACTCCAAGGCTCCGGGTACGCTGGTGACTCCATCGTAGCCTTCCTTTATCCGGCGTGGGCCTCCCTTCTGATCCACCTAACTGGGCCGCCCAGCAGGCCACAGGCCATGCTACCGACTATGGGCCACCCGGGTTAGTCGGATAAGAGACATGCTATGAGGATACCCATATAGCATATCCCCAACAGTAGCCCCCGGAGAACTCCGAGATCTTGCGCCGTCTTGCCTCTTCATGTGGAATGCTCCGTCTAGATGGATGTCGGCAAATCGTCAAGCAATATCTTGTAGTCCTCCCAAAGAACCCTGCAAGGTTTTTCTCCGTCTTTGATTTGTAAGTTGGAGAAATGCTGAATCTTCCATCGTATTCTTCCGTAGTCGGATTAAATCCGTCCATGCCAGAATCTTCGATGCGACAGCTCATCTACGTGTAAGTTATGACGACGTAGGCTTTAGGTCAGCTACGCCTCGTAACTCACACATGCAAAGAACGCAATCATATCCGATTTTCCCGCGCGAGCTAAACGAACCGTTGGCGGCGGCAGTTGGAGACATGGCGAAATTACCGCACACGTCCACGAACACGTCGTCTACGCGGCAATCGTCCGATTAGCTGCACGAATCTTGACGCATAGTAAGATAAATAGTAACCGTGGGACACTTTCCACTTTATTACCCCATTCTCTCGCGTCATCATATTCTTCCTCCAGCCGCACGCCTCCTCGAGCTCCCCACGGAAAACCTCGAAGAAACCCTAGCCTCTCTTTGCGTTAGTCGCATCCTTCCAGTCCTCCATGGCCAGCAGCAGCTCCTCCCCGTCGATGGCGGCGTCGAGCAAAGCCACGGCGAAGCCGGCGAGCTCCGTCGTCATTCCCCCAGAGGGCCTGGTCATCCCCGCATCGGCGGTGATTGAAACCACCGGCGGTGACCACAATCTGGCGGCGCTAGAGCCTCTGGAAGAAGAGCCAGACTCGCACAAGGGCGACTGGCGCGGCTCGGACATCACCAGCCGCGACATGCAAGAGATGGTCGCCGAAGGCTACCTCCCCGCGACGGAGGGGCTCGCCTGGCGGGCGGCGCAGGCCGGCGAGGTGACACCTTCTCCCCAAGCCGGAGAAAAGGTGTACCTCAAGGCTCAGCTGGTACGCGGCGTTTCTCTGCCCATCTCCCACTTCTTTCTGTCCGTCTTGAACCACTTCAAGGTCCAACCCCATAACCTCTCCCCTAATAGTATCTTAGTGCTTAGCAACTTCGCGGCACTTTGTGAGGGTTACCTAGGGATTAGGCCTAGGTTAGACTTGTTCGTGTACTTCTTTACCGTCAAACGTGAAGCCGGACATAGTAGGGAGGAGCTTAGGAACTGCGGCACCATAAGATTCAAGATCTGACCTGGCCGGCGGTTCCCCGACATCGTCGGCCACGAGTCGTGCAAAAACTAGAAGTGGACGTATTTCTACGGCCCCAACATTCCTTTGGCGGGCCGAGAAGTGACGTACCCGGACTTCGTGGATGGAGCCGCCGCTGAAGTTTCCACATGGAGATCCCATGCCTCTCTTCCCTCCGACCTCGACGCTTCACGCGCAATAAGGCGGATCGAGTGGTTCGTAGAGACGGGTTTGACCGGCTTGGACCTAGCCATGTGCTGGTTCATCAGGCGAATCCAACCTCTGCAGCACCGCGTGAAGTTCATGCACGAGTACACCAGTGATCGAAGGGATACCCTCCGGATCTCCGTGGATAACTTCTCGAGCGACTCTGTCAAGCTCCGTCTAAAGGACATCGTCAAGGTGAAGGATAAGAAGCGCGGCTTCACCATCACCTACGACATGTACGTAGATGGCAAGTGCCCAAAGGTAGGTATTTATTTTCCGTGTATGACATTGCTCCAGTTTCTCCATCTTTCCAGTGCCATCTTATCTAACACGGTGATTTCTCACTTAACAGCTTAGCGATCTAGATGAGGACAACCTGGCTGCCCAAATCTATGATCCAAAGATGAAGGAAGTCACGGTCGTGTCCGACGACGATGTCCCGTTGGTGCGAAAGCGGAAGACATCCACCTCTGACGCTGCCGACGGAGGCAAGAAGAAGAAGACAGAGGGTGGAGCCTCCAAAAAGAGTACTGCCGCCCTGGAGGCGGAAAAGAGAAAAGCCACCGGGATTTTTGCCAAAGCGCCCCCCCTAGTGTAAGCCTCTCATTCTCCGACATTGTCTTATTTATCTGTCTTATTCCTGTACTTATGCATTTTGCATGTTTCAGGAAGAAAGCCATAACCAGCCTCAAGAAGTCCTCCAAGACTCTTGGGGCTTCTAGAAATATCAAAGATATGCTGCATCGCGACTCCTCCCCCGCCATCGCCCCTGCTACTCCTGCCGTCAAACCCTCCTCTGCTCCGACAAGCTCTCAAGTCCAGGAGGCACCAGGCCCTTCCGCCATGGAAGTGGATTCTGGCGCCTCTACCGAACTCGCTGTTGTCGGCGAGCAGGCGACGCAGGAGAGCGCTGCTCTTCAAATGGCTGAAGATCCGGCTAAGGATGCCATCGGTAGTGGCAAGGCGGTGATGGGAGCTGGTACCTCTGCCGAAGGCGGCGCCCCTACTCCCCATAAACCCTTCGAGTTCCCGAAGATAGTTTACCCGGCGCTCCTGCCGAGTTACACAACTATGGTTCCTGGAGGAGTGTCGTCATCTCCGACGTGCGGTATTGAGGAACTGCTCCGACAAGCAGATATATTGCGGGGAAATATCATTTCCTTTGGCAAGCTGCTGGCCGAGAGTGCTACAAACCTCAAGATTATTGCACTTGTAAGTTTTACTTTGCCTTTTGCATTTCATATGAGTATTCCACTATATCCCCCGAGGATGTAGACGGAAAACCATAGGTTTTGCATCTATATGCTCTAAGAGTGACTAAGTTAGAAAAAACTCTCACTGTAGCCCCCAACCATTTAGATGGAATGAATTACTCCGACTAGATGCTTTAAGAGTAGCATACACAATGTTCATAATTTTCAATGATGTAGCCCCCAAGCCTCTAGTTGTAACTGAATTAGTTCCGACTAGATGCTTAAAGAAAAGCTAAGCATATTGATAAGGTAAAAACTCTCGCTGTAGCCCCCGAGCATCTAGGTGGAAAATTTCCGACTAGGGGCTCCAAGCAGACCAAACAACGACTTAACTTTGTATTTGTTTCCACAGGACGAGAATGCTCGGAGGGGCATGGCCAACGACAAGTATCAGAAGATGCGCGCAGATCTTGAAGCCGAAAAGGGTAAAACTGCCATCTTGAAGGAATAGATCATCAAAAACAAGAGTCTGTTTTCTTTTTGCGTATTTCGTCTTGGTTTTATGCCTTCCTTCTTCGAGTACTCACTGTTTGTTTTGTTTTCTTTGACTTGCAGAGCATGTCGCCAGGGCCAAGGATATTGTCGAGCAGTCCAAGCACATTCAGCAGCTGGACAGTGAGAACGAAATCCTTAAGAAGGAGAGGGAAGAGATGCTGAAGATGCACGAGGATTCCATGAAAGCCCTACAAGATTCCGCCTCCGCGGAGATCAATCGCTTGAAGGAGGAGCTTGCGATCTTAAAAGATCAGAAGCAAGCTGCTGATGAGCAAAACCATCGCCATAGCGAGGCGTTTAAGCTCCTCCAGCAAGAGAAGGAATCCTTGGCGGACACCGTCTGGCAGGCTAAGGCCAGCATCTTCAGTAAGTGTCCTCCGCCTTGTATTTCTGTAGTCTGGATACTTTAGAGTTTATTGAACTCATGCGATCCTTGTCGGAATTTTCAGCGCCTATGGGTTTAACCCGCTCGCCTCCTTCGGACAAAGAATGCATGGTTCTTGCCGGCAACTTCGTCAACAACGCCATCACCCAATCCAAGGAGATTGCTAAACCCCTCCAGATATATATTAAGGCCTCGGACTCCATGGCGAAGTACTCGGAGATTCTGCGCCGAGCCCCCGAGCGTGTCGTGAGCTGGAAAGCTTCATGCGCACGGGCTGGCGCAAGGATGGCGCTGTCTATGGTGAAGGCACACTATGAAGATGCCGACATCAACACGGTGACCTCTGGCATCCCCGACGTAGATGATGATGGCAAGGAGATCGATCACGAAGCCATCCTGTCATCACTCGCGGGTTATGACACCAGGGTTATCGAGTTGGTGGATGTTGACGTCTTCGTGCCCAGGAACACCATCAATAGGGTCAACCAAGATTCCTCCGAGTCTCATCACAACGCCGATGTTGAGGGTGATTCTCCGGCTGGTGATGATGCGGCCTCCAAGTCTCCTGCGCCCAAAGAATGAAAAACACTTTGTAATTTTTGTTTCACCTTTGGTGTGTGCACGGAAGAAACTTGGTGATGTAATCTTAAGGCGGAAAACAATGATTTTTAAGTCCTGCGACTGAAGAACTAATTCCCAGTATGTATATATTTTTAAGCAAGTGCTGGCTTATCCATTAATCTGGTTCTTATGCTTGACTTTTCGTGAGTCGGAAGACTCGTTGTCGGAACCATGCGCTTAGGTGAAGATGCCCAATGGCACCGTCAATAACCTGAGCACAAAATCGCCGACAATAAGTGCCGAAAGTCACTACTCCAGAATCCACATAAAAACGACAAAGAATGTGTAGACCAGAAAACTTAAGCTAACGCCCGTAGGCGGAATTTTCACAAGTGCAATCGCAAGACTTGTGCATAAAGGTTTTATATGATCCAAAAATGAACACTAAAGGAGGTAAAAGACTCAGCAATATGAGTGAACCAAAGAGCTTTATTTCATTGATCATATAAGAAGTACACAATTAGATAAAAGATGCTAAGTGTAGAAAGGACGTAGCTGTGCTATGTTCCATGGCCGATCAAGCTCCGGGTAGTCATCATCCGGGTCACGTCGCTTACGCTTAAGATCCTCGTTGGGTCTATCCTTGAGTTAACGATTGTCGACAAGGTAGTAAGACCCATTGAGTAGCGCCTTGCTTATGATGAACGGTCCTTCCCATGGCGGGGATAATTTGTGTGACTTCTTCTGCTTAAGTCGGAGTACTAAATCCCCCTCTTTAAATGAGCAATGCCGAACGCGGCGACTATGGTAGCTGCGTAGCTTCTGTTGGTAGATGATGGATCTTTGGCATGCCAAAACACGCTCCTCCTCGAGAAGGTCCACATCTAGGCGTCTGGATTCTTCAGCGTCATCTTCATCGTAGGCGGCAACTCTTGGTGCGTCGTGGAGGATGTCGGAAGGTAGGATGGCTTCTTCTCCATATACCATGAAGTAAGGGGTGTAGCCGGTGGATCTGTTGGGTGTGGTTCGTAAACTCCACAGCACAGATGGCAATTCTTCCGCCCAGGCTCCAGCTGCTCTGTGTAGCGGTGCCTCAAGACGTGGCTTGATTCCCTGCAAAATTAATCCATTGGCTCGCTCAACCTGACCGTTGGATTGTGGGTGTGCCACAGATGCAAGGTCAAGTCGGATGCCTTTGTCCCAGCAATAGGCCTCCACTTCTCCGAGTGACAAGTTGCTTCCGTTGTCGGTGATGATGCTGTGTGGGAGACCAAATCTCACCACTAGATCCCGGACAAACCGAAGGGCAGTTGCCCCATCAAGCTTTCTAATGGGTTTAGCTTCTATCCATTTGGTGAATTTGTCAACTGCTACAAGCAGATGCGTAAATCCACACAGTGCCGTCTATAACGGTCCCACCATGTCTAGCCCCCAGACTGCAAACGGCCAAGTTATTGGTATTGTTCGCAATTCTTCAGCAGGAACATGTGGTTGTCGGGCATAATACTGGCATCCCGTGCATGTCTCAACCAGCTTGTCGGCGTCCGCCTTCGCGGTCAGCCAGTAGAATCCTTGCCGGAAGGCTTTCGTGACCAATGATCGAGGAGCGGCGTGATGCCCGCAATCTCCGAGATGGATCTCGCGCAGGATTTCCATACCTTCTAGCTAGGAAACGCACTTTAAGTATACACCAGTAGTGCTCCTTTTATAGAGTTTCCCATTGATTATGGTTTAACCCTTTGCTCGTCGTACTATTTGCCATCTTTCGACTTTGTCGTCGAGAAAAGTTCCGTGTTCGAGATACTCCATGAACGGTTTTGTCCAAGCCGGAGGGACCTTTGTCACCATGTTGACGAAAGAGTCCGCTCTGTCCGGGTTGTCGATGTTGGCGCCCTTCACAGATGGTGTGCGTAGATGCTCTAGGAAAACTCCTGACGGAATTTGCTTGCGCCCTGATCCAAGCTTAGACAGTAGATCAGCCGCCTCGTTTTGCTCCCTAGGCACATACTTGACTTTGTAGCCCAAGAAGCTCTTGGCTATCTTGTCCACTTCGTCGCGATATGCCGCCATCAAAGGGTTCCGCGCGTTCTAGGTGCCAGCCACCTGCTGGGCAACCAAGTCGGAATCTCCACAGCAAACTATGCGGTTGATGCCAATATCCTTGGCTACACGTAGTCCGTGAATAAGTGCTTCATACTCCGCCATGTTGTTTGTAGCCTCGAAGTGGATCTGCAGAACGTAGTGCAGCTTGTCTCCTTTTGGTGACTGTAGAAGTACACCAGCCCCCGAGCCATTGAGCAACTTTGATCCATCAAAGTGCATCACCCAGTACTCTGGTTCTGGCAACGGAGTAGCATCTGGCATCTCCATCCAATCTGCAATAAAATCTGCCAAAGCTTGTGACTTGATAGCGTCGCGTCTCTTGTAGGTGATCTCGAAGGCGGCAAGTTCAATGCCCCACTTTGCGACCCTTCCTGTAGCGTCGCTGTTATTGATAATGTCGGACAGTGGAGTCTTGCTCACTACTGTGATTGGGTGCTCCTGAAAGTAATGCCTCAGCTTCCGAGAAGCGAGGAATACTCCATAAGCTATCTTTTGGTAGTGCGGGTAACGCTGCTTGGACTCCATCAAGACCTTGCTCACATAGTAAACTGGTCGTTGAACTCCGTGCTTGTAGCCTGGTTCCTTCCGCTCTACCACGACGACGATGCTAATAACCCAGTTGGTTGCTGCCACGTAAATTAACAGGGGCTCTCCAGGATCGGGTGCTGCAAGGATGGGCGCTGAGGAAAGAATCTCCCTGAGCTGCTTCAATGCTACATCTGCTTCGTCTGTCCACGTGAATTTTTACGCCTTCTTCAGCAACTTGTACAGCGGCAAAGCCTTCTCTCCAAGTCGGCTGACGAACCGACTAACTGCTGCAACACAACCTGTTAGTCATTGAATGTCCTTTAGGCATGTCGGACGGTTTATGTTTAAGATGGCCTTGATTTTCTCCGGGTTGACCTCGATTCCGCGCTGGGAAACGATGAAGCCCAACAATTTGCCGGCTGGAACCCCGAAGACGCACTTCTTAGGGTTGAGCATCATGTTGTATTTCCGGAGATTATCAAAGGTTTCTTTTAAGTCGGAGATTAAGTCGTTTGTCTTTTTAGACATCACCGCGATATCGTCCACATAGGCGTGAACGTTCCGACCAATTTGGTCGTGAAGCCAACGTTGCATTGTTTGCTGGTAGGTAGCACCTGCGTTTTTCAGCCCAAAGGGCATCGTGACATAGCAGAACGTGTCGTATGGAGTAGTGAACGAAGTGGCCAATTGGTCTGACTTCCTCATCTTGATCTGGTGGTATCCTGAGTATGCATCGAGAAAACACAAAAGTTCCAAGCCAGCCGTCGAGTCAATGACTTGGTCAATGCGAGGCAAAGCAAACGGATCTTTGGGACATGCTTTGTTCAAGCCGGTGTAATCAACGGACATTCTTAATTCATTGGTTCCCTTTTTGGGGACAAGTACAGGATTGGCCACCCATCGGGTGTGAAGGACTTCTCGGATAAACGCAACCTTAAGTAACCTAGCTATCTCTTTGCCAATGGCGCGTCTCTTCTCATCTCTGAAGCGTCGTAGAGGTTGTTTCACTGGTTTACATTTTGGATCTATGTTTAAGCTGTGCTCGGAAAGTTCCCTAGGTACACCTTTCATGTCGGTAGGTTGCCAGGCAAAGATGTCCCTATTCTCACGGAGGAACTCGACGAGCGCGCTTTCCTATTTGGGATCCAGCTTCGTCCCAATGGCGACGGTCTTGGAGGCATCGCCTACGACAAGTTCCACCGGCTTGGTCTCGATGGCGGCTTTGAACGCAGGAGCAGAGTCGGAGATCTGCTTCTTCGACGCGGGCATCTCTGAGTCATTGACCTTGCTCTGGATCTCCTTGAATTCCTCGCTATAGAGGACAGCTTCTGCAACAGCTGCTTCATTGATCTTGCAGTCCCTTGCCTTGGTAAAGCTTCCGGATACGGTGATGACACCGTTTGGTACGGGTATCTTGAGTTTGTTGTAGACGAAGCATGGCTTGGCCATGAACGTGTGGAATATGTCGCGGCTGAATATGACGTGGTGCACGCTCTTGAAGGGGACCACCTCAAAGGTCATGCGCTCTTGGCGGTAATTATTAACGTCGCCAAAGGCTACCTGAAGCGTAATGCACCCAAGGGACCGAGCCTCCCGACCAGGAACTACGCCATGGAAAACGGTGTTGGTCCGCCTTAGGTTTTCCTCCGTCAAGTTCATCTTCTACAGTGTATCCAGATACATGATGTTGATGCTGCTTCCACTATCCACCATGCACTTGGTGAACTCCACGCCGTCAATCAATGGGTTGATGACCATGGCGTACTGGTTCTCCGTGGGAACAAGGTCTGGGTGGTCCGTCCTGTCCCAAGTTATTGGAACCTCCGACCAGCGCAGGTATTGGGGAACTGGGGGGAGAGTGGCCATCAGGATCCTTAGAGAGGTCTTCTGTTGTCGGACGGTGGGGGTGCCAAGGAAAGTGTGGTAGACTGGGGCCTTCTTTGCGAAGGGGTTCTTGCCCTTGTCGTCGCTCTTGGCGGCGTGCTTGGGGTCAACGTCCTCGTCCATGTCACTTGAATCCTTGGACTCCTCCTCCTTCTTCTTCCCCTTGCCCTTGCCTCACGGTCTGTTCTTCCGACTTCGCTTGTAGCCGGACTCCGGGTCTTCCTTGAGGTCGTTGACGAACTTGCAGTGTCGATTGGTATGGGTGTCCTTGCCGTTGGCGTCGAGGTGTACGAGGCAAGGCATATCACGGTACTCCTCGTAGGTTTGGGGAACGCGGAGCGGCGCCGAGGTGGTTTCACTTCCTCGCTGCTGCCCGCGGCCCGCTCCCCTTCCTCGGCCACGTTGTCCGCCTTCTCCTCGTCCTGCAAAAGTCATAGCGACCATGTCGGTAGATTGCTTTTCTTCTGGAGCGGTTTTCCGCTTTGTACTGCTGTTCCTCCGAGCTTGGGTTGGAACGGCCGTTTCCGGCAAAGAGCCACGAGCATCGTCGTCGGCAGCTGCGAACTCACTAGCTAAATGAATCATTTGATTCAAGTCAAGCTGATGATTGTCCTGCAAGCGTTTTAGCTTATGTCGGAGCAACGTACCCCTTTCCAACCCATCGATGAAGGCGGCCATGGCGGTCTGAGCGTGCACTCCTGCGCAGGAATTTTTCGTATCTAGCCAGCGCGAGACGTCTCGTCTTTCTCTTGCACGCAGCGCTGTAGATCGCCCACAGTGCAGGGACGCTTGTATGTACCCTCAAAGTTCTTGGTGAATGCTTCTTGCATATCCAGCCAGTTGTAGATAGATTTCTCCGGCAAGTCGTCGATCCATTGACGGGCCGTGCCCGCCAACATTAATGGGAGGTACTTAACGGCGACGTTGGGGTTGCCTCCGGCAATCTCCACCGCATTGCCGTAGTCCTGCAACCATGTGGCAGGTTTGGCGGTGCCGTCATAGGGCTGATGGTCTTGTCGATCCGGAAACCTTTGGGGTAAGTTGCGGACCGTATTGGAGGTCCAAAACAACATGGTCCCAGGTATGGTCCTTCCCGGGCCTCGTGGATTTTATCGATCCGCGAACGTGCATCGTACGGCTCCGGGTTCTTCTTCTTGTTGTCAACAGGGGATGGGCTGCGTGAATGACGCGGGCCTCTTCCGCCATGGTGACTGCTTGGCAGCGACGGAGGTGGAGGTGGCGGTGGGTTAGCCTTCTTGTTGTTACCCTCCTGTGATGCCTCGCGCCTGTCACAGTTGCTTGTCGGACGCGAAGGGTCATGGTGTGACCTGCTCTTGTGTCCTTGGTGGCGCTCTTCATCATGAAGGGTCTGCGCCGCGTTGTCGCGGATGACGATGCCACACTGCTTTGGAGGGGGCATATCCGTGCGATGGTGAGCCTTGTAGTCTTCCTGACGTCGGGGGGATCGGGGCGGTGGCGATGGGCGGTGAGGTCGGGCTTTTTCTCCGTGGTCGGAGGATATAGGGATAGCATCCTTCCTGTTGCGCGCATCCCTTCGTCTTCGTTCTGATGAACCCATCTGTGATCCGACATCCTGAGGAGATATCTCCCTTGGCGGTTTGCACTGGCTAGATCGGCAGAGCGCTGGGTCAGACTCAAGCCTCTGAGAGGTGGTCTTTTCCTGCTGCTTTACCGCCTTGGCCACTAGGTCATAGACCTGTTCTACTATCTCAGGCGATCTATCCTGCTCCAGAAGGGTGTTGGCGACGGCGAGGTTAAGGAGTGGGGTGGGAATCACCTGCTTGCCTTCACTATCAATGTATGGCTTGGCCTGTGCCGGCTTCGAGGGAGCCCATCCTAGGTTGCGCCGTACACCAGGATCGTTGATGACGCGAGCCGGAGCCTTCTTAGCCTTCTGCTGCTGCAGCAGAGTCTTGTACTCGGCCTCCATTTCTCTAGCTTTCTCTATGGACTTCTGCGCGTTGACCAGATCTCGATCTAGTTTAGCGCCTTGCTCCGCGATGGCTTGCGCCTCCTCCAGCAGCTGCTGGCGCTTTTCGTCAAGCTGAGTCACGTTTCGGATATGATCAACGGTTAGTGGCTCGACGAGGAGATTGCCGTACATCACTCTATCAGCTAGAGTAACATGGCCTGCTGCCGACGTGGATGCTGGAGGCGGCAAGTTTGCGGAGTTGTTGTTGCTCGGACCGGCCGAGTTCCTGCGGCTGCTGCACTGGGTTAGGCGGAGGAGGCATGACCTTTGCGCGATCATCGTCGGCAGCAATAAGTGGCCCTTCCCCTTTTCCAGCACCGTAGGCGGAGCTTTCCCGGGTTGATCTTCATCCATCGCTATCCCAATGGTGACGAACACCCCTCGAGACATGATGGTGTTGTTAGCTTGCTCGTCGCGCGAGTACTCCTCCTCCATCTCCTGCATAGCGGAGTCTAGCTCTTCTGGACTGAAGTCGACCTCCTCTGAATCTGCACTAAAATCGGCATAAAGCGCGTCAATGACGGAGTCGGAGGGTGCCAGGACTTCCTCGATGACGGGCGGTGGAGGTGCAACGGACTCGACGATGACTGGAGGTGGTGGTGCTGCTACGATGATGGCGGCCGGAGGCGGTGGCGGCGGCTGCTGAACTGGAGGTTCTCCGTCTCTGAGCGCAAGCTCCATCTGGGCTGCCGCGTCAGCTGCCGCGTAGCTATTGACGGTGCTCACCATCTCTTCGAGGGTAAGGCGTCCTGTTGCCTGCTGCCGACGTAAAGAATGTCGGAGAAGTGTGCCGCGGTCCAGTCCTTCCACGAAGTGATACAAAGCGTTATCATCGGGGTAATTGGCCAGGTCGGCCCATATACGGAGCCACCTGGCGAGGTAGTCGCGGGGGTTTTCGCCCTCTCTCTGAACGCAGCGCGCCAGATCAAAGATGGTAACCACGCCGACGAACTTGGATCTCTACTGTCCAGACGCGCGGACAAAGCCGGCGGATTTGCAGTGATCTTCCACCTTTATATCCTGCACAGGGGCGGTTTGGGTGGGTCTTGAATTTTTCCGATCTTTGCCGGCAAACTCCGAGGAGAGATCCGACATTAATCCTTCCGGGAACGTATCCTGCCCGTAGGCGGTCCGTGCGGGTCTTGATGCTTTCCGATCTTTGCCGGCAAACTCCGAGGAGAGATCCGACATCGATCCTTCCGCGAACGTATCCTGCCCGTAGGCGGTCCATGCGGGTCTTGATGCTTTCTGATCTTTGCCGGCAAACTCCAAGGAGAGATCTGACATCGATCCTTCCACGAACATATCCTGCCCGTAGGCGGTCCGTGCGGGTCTTGATGCTTCTCCGACTCCCAGGGAATTAGTGCCCGAGTCGGTTTCACCGAGGAAGAGGTGGATGTCTCCGATAGGAACGATCGAACACCGCGTAGGGTTCATTTTCGCCAGGATCCAGAACTCGTCAGGGGGACGATCAGAACGTTGTCGGAGAAGAGAACACGGTCGATGGCTACGGTTTCGCTGATTCCTGCGAAGATCTTGGTCCTCGCCCACTGAAGAGCCTGAAGCGCCTCTTGCCCAACGGTGGGCGCCACTTGTCGTGGTATTGCCGACGAGTACGCCATGGAGGGGTCCTCACAGTGCGTGTTTAGAGACGTGGGGTAAGGCGGACGGTTGACGGGTACGAGGTAACACAGCTTACCCAGGTTCAGATCCCACGACGGTGGCGGAATCCTACTCCTGCTATAAATCACTATAAGGGCAATACGCCGAGTTACAAAGATAGGTTGGCTGTGCGAGGTTGTATGAATCTGTACTAAGTTGTGTATGAGATTGTGCCCTAAAGGCTCCCATAGGCCCGACTTATATAGTCGCCAGATCCTAGGGTTACAGGGAAAAGTCCTAGACGGACAGGTTACAGAGTCCTACACCGTCTATCACTAGTCTTGTGTATCTTCCACTCCAAGGCTCCGGGTACGCTGGTGACTCCATCGTAGCCTTCCTTTATCCGGCATGGGCCTCCCTTCTGGATCCACCTAACTGGGCCGCTCAGCAGGCCACAGGCCATGCTACCGACTATGGGCTACCCGGGTTAGTCGGATAAGAGATATGCTATGGGATACCCATATAGCATATCCCCAACACTATGTAAACTCTAAGAGAAAGCTTTGATAAAGAAAATAAAGTACTTAAGCTTGCAAGTAAAACTAGGATTGGGAATCATCAAATGTATCTAACCAAGCATGCTTAATGCAATGCATAGGTTCTCTAACTTTCATAGTTGCAAGGGTTAGCTTGCAAGGTATCAAGTATTGGCTTGCCTTGAGCAGAGCAGTGGTTGAAGTTCTCCCCGACTTCTTCCTCGTAGTATCCTCCTTCCTCCTTGTATCCTTGGTCGGTACTAGCTCTATAAATAAATACGAGGTACACAATCACCAAACAATACTTAACTATTTTTAATCATCACACAAAAAGTCCTACTAGATGATCTAATATCATCACTATTATCACAAGGATTAAAGCACTTGTCTTATTTCTTTTATTTAAGAAAAGTAATTTCTACTCATTGAAAAACTACTTAAGATTTAATATTATCTAACTCAAACATGGGATCATGTTGACACATGTCATCACCACATATTTCAGTCCATGAGAATGTGATTTAAAGTGGTGTCATAATTTAATAAGGTTTAACCTTTATAGTTTAATTAAATAAAGTGACTAGAAATGCCTATGTAGCATTCTTTTATTACTTGAACATTATTTATGCAAGTAAACCATATGTTTCTATATATTCTGAAAGGTATGATCAAATGTGATTTTTGAGAGTTGGAATCAACTCAAAAGCTCTTATGGTTGAATTTTGAAAAATGTTTAAATGTAGAAAATCTTCTGCCTTGTTATTTTTACCATGGTTGATCTATAACTCCAAATGATTTGAATCCAATGGGCTTGGATTAAGCATTTCAGTACCTTTCTAAAAAAATTGGTTTCATGCATTTTGGTTTAGTGAATCGAGCTGGGTTGATTTTTGAATCTAGGTACAAAACTATGTTTGAAATTAAATGAATAAAGCTTAATTTGAATTGTTGGGTCGCGCGGGATGTTTTACTGGGCCGGCCCACTACACACAGCGCGTACGCGGGCTGGTTAAGTGGCTGTCCCCACGCGTCAGGGAGACGGGGAGCGGCGAAGCGGTACGGGGCAATGTGAACCGCACGATCTGATTCTAATCGAATGGCTACGGTTCATCGTCCACGTCTGGCAGCGCCGGCGAGACAGAACCCTAACGCGGCAGATGTGGGTCGTGGGAGGCTCATCGGGGCTCAGGCGAGGGTCGGTGACGGGGGCGAACGACGAAGTCGACGACGACGGTTCTCCTGGTACCGGCAGCTTCTCCTGGGACGGCTCCAATCGATGGCTCCCTTCTTCTCCAGCAGCGGCGGGCTCCGGCCAAATTCCGGCGATGCGCTGCTCGCCTTATTCTGGGAGTGAGGTGGGGTGGTTCTGGGTGAGAGGGGAGTGAACTGGTGTGGCGAATTCGTGATGGGGAGGGCTCCTTTTATAGGCGAGCGAGAGGGGTAGCACGGCGTGGGCTGAGGTCGTCGGAAGCGACGGTACAGGCGGCTACTGGCATGGGCGACGGTATGGGGCGGTGTGGTGCTCCCTAGCGAAGTTCAACGGCGTGGTCTTGCGGCGTGGGGCGGTGCTGATCGGTCGGAACATCGCGGTGCTCTGAGCGGGTCCGACGACGATTTTAATGTCGCACAACGTGCGTGGTCCGCGCAGCGGCGAACGGGCTTGTCTGGCGGGGTGCTGGGGTGCTGGTGATCATCCCTGCAAGCGGCGAGGGCGGCGCGCGGTCTGTGGGTGCTGGTCGAGGGTGGCGCACTAGCGCGCTCTCGGCTCGCGCGCAGAGAGGTTTGGCATGGGCGTGTCGTGTGGTCCAGGGGCTGGCATTGCTCGGGGCTAGGACAGAGAGTGGCGGTGGACGGTGGGGTGCCTGCTAGACATGCTTGTTAGGCTTAGTGTGGCTCCTAGCTTGCTGTCGACAATGGGGTGGCAAGGTGAGGCTCGGCCTGCTTGCCATTAATTGCATGGTCTTGCTTACAGTGAGCTAGAGGGGTTAAACTAGTTAGGTTATCTACTGAGGGTGTAGTGTGAGCTAGATCGGGAACAAGTTAGGCCAAATTTACTGCACACTATAGTGTTTCAGGTTTGTTTGATTTGTGTCTGCAAGGTGTTTGATGAAATGGCCGCAAGAACTTTAAATTTGAATTTTGGATTCAAACTTGGTGGGTTTGCTAGGCACATACTAGGGAGTGTCTGGTTAGTTGGATTAGTCAAGGGGCACTGGTTTGGTTGGGTTTGGAAAATGGGTGATCTTCACATATGATAAAGATTCAATTTTGAATTGTGATTTGAATGAGGTTTCCAAATGTTTCTGCAAGTTTGAAAGGTGGGCTTTGATTTACTTTTACTTGTTCTAGCAATGGGTGAAAAGAGTTGGAAAAGTTTCTGTTTGAATTCTTGAACTAGAAACACTCAAAGTGACCTAGTGAGCAAGATTGGCAAAAATGACCATTTGCTTTATTTTATTTGTTTTTGATTTTATCTTGTTTTGTTTCTGCATGGAAATGTTTTATATGATGTTATTTTCATCTTTAAACCATTTCTTGCTATTTAGGTTAACCACACAAGTTCATTCATGCATTTATCAAATTATCTTATTCACACATGCATTCATATGATTTTAAAATTAATCAAAGTTTTTGTTAACCCTAATTTTAGTGATTAGAGTTTAAGGATCCTTGTGTTATATTTTTGGGATGTTACAAACCTTCCCCCCTTAAACAAAATCTCGTCCCGGGATTTGAAAAAGGAAGAAAAAAGATTACCTAGGATTTAAAGAGATTGGGAAATTCCGTCCTGATGTGATCTTCGCGCTCCCAGGTAGCTTCTTCTTCAGTGTGGTTGCTCCACTGAATCTTGAGAAACTTGATGTTTCGGGTCCTAGTGGTACTGAAAGCTTCTTCCAAAATCACTTCTTTCAATTCCAAATCTGCTGGTACACAAAGGCATCCTTTGTACCACAGAACTCCTTCATCTTCCGTGAATCCGGGTACTTTGCCTGTACCAATACGACGCTTGATTCCGTCGATACTAGCATTTCCTTTCTGTGCCTCCTTGATCTGACTGATCAAAGTGGGTTGAAGTTCTATGCTAGCCAAAAATTATTCACTTACTAATTCCATTCTGAAATCTTCCATCTCTTTGTGCAAACTTGGTTGCTCCTTTAGAATCATGGAGTTCAAGCGACACGGAAATCTGCTAAGGGCATCTGCTACCACATTGGCTTTACTGGGGTGATAGTGATTGTCCAGATCATAGTCCTTGATTAGCTCAATTCATCTTCTCTGTCTCATATTCAGCTCCTTCTGAGTGAATATATACTTCAGGCTCTTGTGATCCGAATAAATCTCACAACGGTTTCCCATGAGATAATGCCTCCACGTTTTCAGGGCTAGAACTATGGCTACGAGTTCGAGGTCATGGGTTGGGTAGTTCTGTTCATGCTGCTTCAGTTGTCGGGATAGATAAGATATAACTTTTCCTTCTTGCATTAGCACACATCCGAGGCTGATCTTGGATGCGTCACAATACACATCAAAGGGCTTTGTGATATCCAGCATGATCAAGATTGGGGCTGAAATTAATCTTCGCTTGAGTTCTTGAAAACTCGCTTCACATTTGTCCATCCATTCAAACTTCTTTACCTTCTTCAGCAATTGAGTCATGGGTCTGGCAATACTCGATAATCCTTCTACGAACTTGCGGTAGTATCCCGCTAATCCGAGAAACGCACGAACTTGGGTTTGAGTGGTTGGGGCTTGCCAATCTTCGACATCTTTCACCTTCGCAGGGTCAACGGCAATTCCTCCGGCTGATACGATATGTCCGAGGAATCCTACCTCCTGTAACCAGAATTCACATTTGCTAAACTTGGCATACAACTGATGCTCTCTAAGGGTTCCAAGAATGGTCCTTAGGTGTAGCTCATGTTGTTCTTCTGATTTGGAATAAATCAGAATGTCATCGATGAAAACAACGACAAACTTATCCAGGAAGTCCATAAAAATCTTATTCATGAGATTCATGAAATAAGTGGGGGTATTGGTTAATCCAAAAGACATGATAGTATACTCATATAATCCATATCTGGTGGTAAACGGAGTCTTTGGAATATCCTCTGGGCGAATCTTGAGTTGATGATAGCCAGTTCTAAGATCAATCTTAGAAAACACTTTGGCACCAGTCAACTGGTCAAATAGGTCTTCTATCTTCGGAAACGGGTACTTGTTTTTGATAGTGACATCATTCAACTTCTGATAATCCGTACACAAATGGTTACCTCCATCTTTCTTGTCCACAAACAAGACAGGTGATCTCCAAGGTGACGCACTTGGTTGAATCAGTCCAATTTCCAGCATGGCGTCCAGTTGCTTCTTCAGTTCTGCTAGTTCAGACAGGTTCATACTATATGGTCTCTGGGCTATGAGTCCGGTTCCAGGGATTAGTTCAATGATAAACTCGATATCCCGATCTGGGGGCATACTGGGCAAAACATCTGGAAATACATAGGGGTATTCACAGACTATCCAGACTTGGTCAATGGTAGGCTGGGCTATACTCTTGTTGCACTTGAATTGACGAGGCAAGGTTTTAGACACATGCTCGACTGATGTTTCGGCTGTACTGGTCATGGTTATGGATTTCTTGGCACAGTTAATTAATCCTTTGTGTTTGGACATCCAATCCGTTCCTAGTACTACTTCCAAACCTTTAGTTCCGAGTACTATTAGATTAGCATAAAAATCTATGCCATGGATTCGGATAGGGACGGCTTTGCAAATTTGCCTAGCTTTGGTGGTTGAACCGGGTATTTGAACAATCATAACATGCTTCAATTTGGTTGGTTGAATCTTACTAGTGCATGCAAATTCTTCAGTGACAAATGAGTGCGATGCTCCAGAATGAAACAACACTCTTGCAAGTACTGAGTTAACAGAAAACATACCCAGCACGACATCTGGCGCTTCCTGGGCTTCTTCAGCATGCATGAGAAAAAGACGGCCGTTGCGGTTGAGCGAATTCCCTGGGGCAAACCTTCTTCCGGGCTGAACACGACGCTGCTGCTGAGCTGGGGCATTTTCATTGGGGGCTGCGGCAATCTTCTTGGGGCACTCATTGGAATAGTGACCCTTGGTTCCACATTCATAACAAATCACTTGCGATTTGTCCATTGCTGCAATAGGCACAACATTGCTTCCAGTCCTTGGGGCAGTGTTGGTGTTGGTGGCGGCATTGTTGTTGTTGAACTTGGGTGGTGTACGGTTGAAATTGCTAGAGTTGCCGGGGTTGTTGTGGTTTCCTTCGGGCCTTGGGTTTCCACGGTTGGGATAGGTCAGACGGTTCATCGGGGGTCTGTTGTTTCTTGGGGAAAATCCTGGAGATGGGTTGGGGCGATACTTTGGTGTCTAGTGGGTTCCTGGTTGAGGAATCATGCGGCGCTTGCGGTTCTCATTGGCTTGGTTGATTTTTCCTTCCATCTGAATGGCAGAGTCGACTAGGGCTTCAATATCAGCAAAGGGGATATTGACTAACACCGTCTGCATCTCATCGTGCAGACCATTCAGGAATCTCTCTTTCTTCTTGGCTTCAGTGTCGATCTCATCCGAGGCATACCGAGCTAGTGACAAGAATTTGTCACGATATTCCACTACTGTCATCCTTCCTTGCTTCAGTTCTCTGAATTCATCTCTCATCCTCTTCATCAAACCCGGTGGCACATGGGTTCTGCTGAACTTGACCTTGAATTCCTCCCAAGTCATCATCTGACCTTCGGTCATTGCACGAATGTTGTTCCACCATGATCTTGCATCTCCGGCCAGATAGTGGGTGGCGAACATAACTTTCTCGTTAGCTTCCACTCCTGCGACTTCCAGATTGTTCTCCATTGTTTGCAGCCAATCATCTGCATTTAGGGGTTCTTTTGACTTAGTGAAAATAGGTGAATTGGTGATCTAGAAATTCTTGAGCTTAGATCCATGGTTGTCCTGATTTCCATGGCCTTTATTGTTGTTGGCCATCTGGGCAATCTGTTGAAGGGTGGCTAGGTTGGCTTGACGTTCGACTCTTTCGGCTTCGCGGTCCAAAACTAACATTTGCAAGAGTTGCAACATCGGGTCCGGGGCTGAGTTGCTCCCTCCGCGAGGCATCTAAATATTGAGATAGATCATGATAAAAGAGGGAAATTTCTAAGGTTCAGGGGTCGTTGAAAAGTTTTTAAAGTTTGACTCAGATTTTCTAGCAACTTGCTTTTCATTCATTCATAGCACACGATACAACAGACACCACAACAAAGAAAAACAGATGGTTTTAAGAACCATTCGATGAAGCTACCATAAAGTGGGATCGAATACCACTCACTAACGCTAGTGCTCAAGTGCTACTACTCCTCGGAGTCTGTGTCTTCATTATCCTCCTCCTCCTCCTCCTCATCATCATCATCGATGAAGGCGAAATCATCCTCATCGGTGAAGAAGTCCATAGCCTGATCCTCCAGAAAGTAATCATCATCGCTGAGATAGGAGTAGGGGTCTCCACGAAGGTCTTCTCCGGCATTCTCCCTCTCCTCCAACTGCATGTCTCTCTCGTGGATGGTCTCCTCCAAATCCGTGATCCGGTGGCGAAGACAGGCAATGATGCGCCCCTTCTTGTAGAGCTGATGACGACGAGACCTGCGATCCTTCACTAGCATGGCGAGGGTCTAATCCTTCTTCTTGGCGATGGCGTACTTGTGGTTGGCGTAGGCACGGGCATTGTCCAACTCCTTCTGACGGTCGTACATCATGAAGCTGAGGTGGTCCAATTGACTCTTCAGCTCGTGGTGGTATGTGGCCTCTAGTGGCTGTCCCATAACATCACGCCTTGGGTAGAACTCAAAACGGGTACCCTTGATCTGATTGATACTCTTCCCACATAGACGGGCAAGAGCTTCCTGCATGGCCCTGGCCAGTCCATCAAGGAAGTTGTTTTCTCTTAAGGTGAACTGAATTCCCTCTGCAGTGGGAGGTTCAATATTTCCTCGGAGACTTGCAACAACTAGCCACTGCAGATCTTCTCCTTCCTGATCATTGAGCTGAGCTCCGAAGAACTCGGGGTGCGGATGCTCCAGAAGTTCCGAAAGCTGGTCCAAGTCACGCTCAAAGATGAGGTCTCCTCCATTCCCCAACTGATAAAACTTGCTGTACTTCACGTCCATCTATAAGAATATAGGATGAGTAATTTAGTAGAGTGATCAAGTGTGTCAAATTTTATGTATTTTGCAAGAATTTTTGAGGAACATGAAATAGTGATGAAAGAATCCAAGTGATAAGAATGGGAATAAGTTTTTGTAAATACTCACTTCCTTTGGTTTTGAACCTAAGTTTTTGATTCAAACATCCATTTTAACTAGGGTCTCCTATGGTCAGGATGGCTCTGATACCAACTTGTCAACACCCAGATTTTTAATCCCCAGATGCCTGTTATGCCATACATCGCAATCGCAGGATTACCATTTTTGCGAGACATAACAGATTTTGATATCACAGTACATCATCCATTACAAACCATACATCAGGTCTTACACACATAAGGATCTCATGATCCAGTTCTTAATACAAATCAAGCAGCGGAATAACGTAATAGTAATGATAGCGTAGGCAAAGGTCCATCTTCAATGTCATAGGCAATGCTAACAATGGGAGATGATCCTAGTTTTCAGAACCTTCCCGTGTTCCGTCATCCGGATACTCCTCTTCATAGTCTGGCCACGGGAATAGCCAGGGACAAATCCATGAGTACTCTTTAAGTACTCGCAAACTAATACTAACAAGTTAAGGGGTTTTTTGTAGTAGGACACTAGGCTCTAAGGTTGTTTTGCAAAAAGCCAGATTTACCTCTACTAAGTTCAGAAGCAAAGAAAACTAGTTGAAAGTTTTATAACACCTAAGTGGGAATTTGAATTTCATATCACAACACTGTTGTGGTCAAGTCAAAGTCATAATTCATTTCACAAGTCATTTTGAAAACATCTGATGGGGGAACAGTATGGCCACTCCAACTGTCCATAACCGCGGACGCGGCTATTCGAATAGTTTGACACTCTGCAAATATTGTACACTTTCACCACAACATTCGATACATCCGTCAGGAACAATCCTGAATTCACCATACTCAGTATGCGGATAATCAATCCTAACCTTTCAATTACACGCCCTAGTATAGGCACCTCTCCTGTAAGTTTGGCCTCCCAACCATGATCAACTGTCATCTTGGGTACTGCACATTTGGACAATCTCCACAAGGTAGCCTCAGCTCAGACCTTGGTCGCGAGGGAACCCATACTAAGGTATATAAATTTCCAGTCAAGCCCTACCCAAATTTCGGTAATTGTGGTTGTACGGTAAAATTGGAATGGTATCGTATCCAGACAACCATCAGTTTTATAAAGGGCTAAGGGTCATGCCTCAACATTTTCATCATCAAAATCATCTGGTGTTCGGAAACACATGTCAAAACATTTCAGTAGAATTACTCATCATTCTAAGGTTTTCATAACCATTTTCACCAAGTATTCCCATCTAAAGTTGATCAAGTTTTATGCTTAGCACTAGCATCTACAAGTGGTGGTAATTACTAATGAGGGGTGGTAAACAAGTGGGGATTTGCTAAGTTCAATCTCATGCCTTAGGATGACATCAAGATTATCTAACTTAGGCCAAATTTTATGCTCTTTATGCTACCTTTAGTTATCTTTATAGAATCTACAAGTCACTATGTAAACTCAAAGAGAAAGCTTTGATAAAGAAAATAAAAGCTTGCAAGTAAAACTAGGATTGGGCATCATCAAATGTATCTAACCAAGCATTCTTAATGCAATGCATAGGTTCTCTAACTTTCATAGTTGCAAGGGTTAGCTTGCAAGGTTTCAAGTATTGGCTTGTCTTGAGCAGAGCAGTGGTTGAAGTTCTCCTCGGCTTCTTCCTCTTAGTATCCTCCTTCCTCCTCGTATCCTTGGTCGGTACTAGCGTCTATAAATAAATACGAGGTACACAATCACCAAACAATACTTAACTATTTCTAATCATCACACAAAAAGTCCTACTAGATGATCTAATATCATCACTATTATCACAAGGATTAAAGCACTTGTCTTATTTCTTTTATTTAAGAAAAGTAATTTCTACTCATTGAAAAACTACTTAAGATTTAATATTCTCTAACTCAAACATGGGATCATGTTGACACATATCATAACCACATATTTCAGTCCATGAGAATGTGATTTAAAGTGGTGTCACAATTTAATAAGCTTTAACCTTTTTATTTTAAATAAATAAATTGACTAGAAATGCCTATGTAGCATTCTTTTATTACTTGAACATTATTTCTGCAAGTAAACCCATATGTTTTTATATATTCTGAAAGGTATGATCAAATGTGATTTTTGAGAGTTGGAATCAACTCAAAAGCTCTTATGGTTGAATTTTGAAAAATGTTTGAATGCAGAAAAGCTTCTGCCTTGTTATTTTTACCATGGTTGATCTATAACTCCAAATGATTTGAATCCAACAGGCTTGGATTAAGCATTTCAGTACCTTTCTAACGAAATTGGTTTCATACATTTTGGTATAGTGAATCGAGCTGGGTTGATTTTTGAATCTAGGTACAAAACTATGTCTGAAATTAAATGAATAAAGCTTAATTTGAATTGTTGGGTCGCGCGGGATGTTTTACTGGGTCGGCCCACTACACGCAGCGCGTATGCGGGCTGGTTAAGTGGCTGTCCCCACGCGTCAGTGAGACGGGGAGGGGCGAAGTGGTACAGGGCAATGTGAACCACACGATCTAACTCTAATCGAACGGCTACGGTTCATCGTCCATGTCGGGCAGCACCGGCGAGACAGAACCATAACGCGACAGATGTGGGTCGTGGGACGCTCACCGGGGCTCAGGCGAGGGTCGGCGATGGGGGCGAACGACGAAGTCGACGATGGCGGTTCTCCTGGTACCGGTAGCTTCTCCTGGGACGGCTCCAATCGACGGCTCCCTTCTTCACCAGCAGCGGCGGGCTCCAGCCAAATTCCGGTGATGTGATGTTCGCCTTGCTCCGGGAGTGAGGTGGGGTGGTTCTGGGTGAGAGGGGAGTGAACTGGTGTGGCGAATTCGTGATGGGGCGGGCTCCTTTTATAGGCGAGCGAGAGGGGCAGCACGGCGTGGGCTGAGGTCATCGGAGGCGATGGTACATGCGGCTACTGGCATGGGCGACGGTAGGGGCGGTGTGGTGATCCCTGGCGAAGCTCAACGGCGTGGTCTTGCGGCGTGGGGCGGTGTTGATCGGTTGGAACGTCGCGGTGCTCTGAGCGGGTCCGACGGTGATTTTAATGTCGCACAGCGCGCGTGGTCCGCGCGGTGGCGAACGGGCTTGTCTGGCGGGGTGCTGGGGTGCTGGTGATCATCCCTACAAGCGACGAGGGAGGCGCGCAGTCTGTGGGTCCTGGTCGAGGGTGGCACACTGGCGCTCTCTCGGCTCGCACGAAGATAGGTTTGGCATGAGCGTGTCGTGTGGTCCAGGGGATGGCATTGCTCGGGGCTGGGACAGAGAGTGGCGGTGGATGGTGGGGTGCCTGCTAGACATGCTTGTTAGGCTTAGTGTGGCTCCTAGCTTGTTGTCGACAATGGGGTGGCAAGGTGAGGCTCGGCCTGCTTGACATTAATGGAATGGTCTTGCTTACAGTGAGCTAGAGGGGTTAAACTAGTTAGATGATCTACTGAGGGTGTAGTGTAAGCTAGATAGGGAACAAGTTAGGCCAAATTTACTGCACACTATAGTTTCTGAGGTTTGTTTGATTTGTATCTGCAAGGTGTTTGATGAAATGGCCGCAAGAGCTTTAAATTTGAATTTTGGATTCAAACTTGGTGGGTTTGCTAGGAACATACTAGGGAGTGTCTGGTTAGTTGGATTAGTCAAGGGGCACTGGTTTGGTTGGGTTTTGAAAATGGGTGATCTTCACATATGATAAAGATTCAATTGTGAATTGTGATTTGAATGAGGTTGCCAAATGTTTCTACAAGTTTGAAAGGTGGGATTTGATTTACTTTTACTTGTTCTAGCAATGGGTGAAAAGAGTTGGAAAAGTTTTTGTTTGAATTCTTGAACTAGAAACACTCAAAGTGACCTAGTGAGCAAGATTGGCAAAAATGACCATTTGCTTTATTTTATTTGTTTTTGATTTTATCTTGTTTTGTTTCTGCATGGAAATGTTTTATATGATTTTATTTTCATATTTAAACCATTTCTTGCTATTTAGGTTAATCACACAAGTTCATTCATGCATTTATCAAATCATCTCATTCACACATGCATTCATATGATTTTAAAACTAATCAAAGTTTTTGTTAACCCTAATTTTAGCGATTAGAGTTTGAGGATCCTTGTGTTATAGTTTTGGGATGTTACACATTATGTTGGTTATTCTTGAGCCTGAATGCATAGTTATTATCTTTAGTTAAGTATATATTGCCTGAATGCATAGTTATTATGTGGTGCTCAAAGTGCTTGCATTATGTTGATGTGTTTTGTCCGTGCTCTGGTTTACCTTCTACTACTGGAAATTTCTTAATAATTATCTTGTATGAAAATATATGTGTAAACCTCATATTAGCATGTATGTATGCAATTGCACATATATGTGTAAACCTGATACACCAGCATGTAAACCTGATACATGCTCTGGTTTACCATTATTAACTATGTTTAACTTGGCCTTAACTTCTGCTAATATCACATTTACAGTCTAACAATGAAAATAATATTTTGATTGCTAAGGGTGCATGGCTTGTTTCCTTGGTGCTGGTGTATGGTCCTGGTGCTCTTGTAGCCATTGGTCCTGGTGCTCTTGGTGCTGGTGCTCTTGTAGTCATTGGTCCTGGTGCTCTTGGTGCTGGTGTAATTTTGGTCTTTGCGTACTATTATATATGGTCATGGTGCTCTTGGTGCTGGTGTATGGTCCTGGTGTGTATTTTGTCAATTGTTGCAGGGATTCCAAGCTGAGTGCCCGTTACTCCTAAAATGTTGATTCATTTCTGTTTCGGTGAGAAATGGGCACTCATAGATAGCCTTTTTTAGGGTAGGTGCTGTCGAATTTTCCGATCATTTTCTCTTGTATTAATTATTTGCATATACTTGTTTAGTGCAAATATGTCGGCCGAACAAGTAAATGATGGGGCCAGCCCTTTGAAGCAAATGACTGTCGAAGAAGAAGCCCGGAAGGCCAACATGCCATTTTGGCGGCTTTCCCAGAGGGAGGAGGAGGAGCAGGAAATAGCTGCCATGGCTGACGATGAAGAAGACATGGAGGGTGACGACGATGCTGGAATGAGTGATGGCCACGAGGATGACACCACCGATGCCAGCGGCGAACGCACCGATGGCGTCAAGGATGACACCACCGATGCCGGTGAATGCACCGACGCGGGAGGACATATGGATGGTGGTGCCTCCCCGGCAGCTAAGAAGAAGTCCGTGAGGAAGAATCGAGACCCGCTGACGCTCGGCACTAAGCGCAACGAGTTCACCGAAGTGACAGTGAGTGGTGCACCCATGGCGCCTGCATCCCTTGCCGTTGGGTACAGTATACAACTCGGGTGCATTGTACGGGAGACCTTTACGGTTAACACGAGGAACCTCCGAGATCCCGACAATGCGCATTTAGTCCAGCTCCTCATGCAGAAGCTTCACAGACGCTACAAGTTCCCCCAAGATTATGACAATCTTGAGGTCAAGAACAATTCGGTGAACGAGGCATCCCTCACGAAGATGAGCACCCTCTTGAGCAACTGGAGAACCCGGGTGAAGAAGCAAATAGAAAAAAAAGAAAGCTGGGAGGAGATAAAGAAGCACGAGCCACAGCTCGAACACGAAGACTATCTCCTCTTCAAGGAGTACTTGGAGACCGATAACTCAAAAGCTTGGAAAGTGTGGGGGAAGAAACTGGGTGACCAGAATATAGGTAACCACAGGCTTGGGAGCGGCGGTTACAGAGGAATTCAGCCAATTTAGGAGAAGGAGGACGCCGAGCTTAGGCGTCTTGGTAAACGAAACATGTTTGAAAAATTTAAGGATGAGAAGGTGAGGAACTTTGTGTGGGCCCGGTACTTCCTGTGTCCCATAACAAAGGAATTCAAAACCACAGATCCGGATGTGCTGAATTTCAAGAAACACCTGGTAAGCAACTAACCACGTGGATCTCAAGTCGATTGGCGATCAATAATGAAGGCTAAAATGAAAAATGGGTTCACCTTCCTTTTGCAGGAAGATGAAATAGCGGTTGAGGCAAGTTCCCCCACTACGGGGCTATCGGAGCTGTGGGACACTCCTTTCAACAGGGCAGTGAACGTTGTCAAGAAGAGGCCCAAGAACATGAAGATGATGTCCGGTGGACGTGTTCCCGGCTACGGGATGACCAGGAAAGTCGGCGTCCACTTCAAAGAGGACTCAAATGTCAGAAAGGAGAGGAAGTCCAAGGTGGAGGCTGAGCAGAGATGGGAGATCGCAGATCTCAAGGCCTAAGTGGCCCAGTTGCCGGTGCAAATGGAGGTGCAAATGGAGGAAAAGTTGGAAGAAAGGTTGCGCCAGATCATTCCTCCTCAGCTGTGGGAGGGTCTAGCCCAGTGGAATGCTGCTGGTGGAGTTGGGCCGATACCCGTGCCTAGCATGTCCAACAGCAACTCGGCCCAACACCTGTCGCCGAACTTTGTGCCCCCGCCCTCCAACACCTTGGCACAGCCGGTCGCATTGCTGAGGCCACCGGCGCCCAACACCAACATGCAGCTGATAGCGCCCAACACCAACACGCAGCCGGAAGAGCCCAGCACCAACACGCAGCCGGCGTTGCTTCGTGATGCACCCGAGCAGGCTGTGACGTAGCCCCGCGTGTCCACATTAGCCGAGCTTGACGCCCTCAACAAGTACGCTAATTGCACATTACTTCAGTATGTGGACGGCGTGCTGAAGGATGTAGCCAAGGGTAGTATCGTTCAACCGAAGATGCTCATGATGCACAACAAGCCGATCCCTGCTGGCATATTCAGGGTCACCTTGGTAAGGATGTTGAAGCATTGCGACGGCATTGACACCCCTGATGCAGCCCGTCCTACGGACGCCCCTCCATCTACACCACCTAATCGCCCAAGTGGACCAATGACTCGCGCCCGAGCCAAGCTCCTACAAGCTAAGGTTAACTCGCTCCTTTCCTCGTGTGATTTTGATATGCCTTCGGACGGCTTTCTACTTCATGCAACTACTCTATGTATCCTCAACTATGAAGCACCAGTACCTCGCCAAGCCACCAAGGGAGAAGAACCAGGAGAATCCACTGATGGAGCTCACCACACCGGAATCTCCGGTCTGCACCGGAGTCTCCGGTCTACACCGGAGTCTCCGGGCCGACCCCCGGTTCGACCCCAGGAACCGACCCGGGGATAGTCTGTATGCCCCTCCGGAGACGGGTCCGGAGATTGACCGGAGTCTCCAGCCTAGACCGAAGTCTCCAGACCCTACACTGGAGTCTCCGGCCTGCGCGACAACTAGCATGTTAAGGCCTTTTGGGCCTGGCCCATGTAACCCCCAGATTCGCCCCAACTTCCAGTTCTATCCCCAATTTACCCCTGTTTATGTGCCTAGCCTATATATAGCCCCACCCCTCTAATGTAAACCCTAGACTTGGATAATTGTAATTGAAGACACCCTATCAATTACTAGTCTCATGCTCCTTGACAAGGAGCACCAATTATCCCCCACCTCCGCTTGGATTTTTCCTCGCGCGTTCAAGTTGTACAAGTCCTTGGAGTTCGGTGTTCGTCTCCAAGTAGTCAAGATCTCATCAAGCCTCTCACCCCCGTGGTTGGCCGTGGGAGAGTGTTTTGCCCAACGCCGATCCTAGGGATTGTGTTGGACCGGTTGCCATCGGCATGAGCTAACGGCTTGTATCGTGTTTCCTTGTGTGTGTGTTCATCAAGTTCTTCGCGTGTGAGTTCGTGGATTTCACCTCCCTCCTCATCCCCCTCACTCCCTTCTCGATTTCCTTGGGATTAATGAAAGATCGAGCCACCCTAAGGGGTCACGCCTAACATATTGGTATCAAGAGAAAGGTTGATCACGAATTTTCCCTCAAGTTTTCTTCTACCCACCATAAATTGAAAATTTTCCCAAAAAAATAGCCCCAAGTTGACTTTGGATCGATCTCTCGTTTTGGAGTGTTATTTGTGGTTTTGATCCGACGAAATCTTGTCTAAGGTGTTGGTCCAGCTTTTGCCTGCGTTTCCTAGCCCAATTTTGGCCAAATTTTCGTGGATTTGAGGACTCTTTGCGTGGATTTCCGCTCAAGAACATGAGCTGTTCTCCCCGCACCGGAGTCTCCGGCCCCAGACCGGAGTCTCCGGCCTAGACCAGAATCTCCGGCCCTGAACGCCAGTTTTGTCTTCTTCCTCTTATTCCGCATTGGCTGATTTGTCCGCTTGTTGTTTGTGTTCCATGTGCATTTCACCAACTAACAGATAGCTTCTGCAACATCGTCCGCGCTCTTCAACACCACGGACCCCAAATTCCTTCCTGCTCCATCGACACAAGCTCATCATCAACAACTAAAGTATAACTTGTGTCAATCCTTGTAGCCATATCTTCCTTTGTGTGTACCTATCCTATGAGAGCAACTCATTTTGTGTTTGCCTAAGCATTGTGCACTTGTCCTTGGAAAGTGAGTGTGTGGAAGCAAAGACAAAAGTTAACTTAGTAGTATATAAAGGGACAGAAGAATAAGAAAAAAGACAAAAGAAAAATAGAAAGATACATAGTCTCCCAATACAAAGAGAGTATCAAGCTTGTAAGCAAAAGAGAGAAAGAAAGAGCAACCAAGGAAAGTGCACAAATCCGTTTCTTACCCTCTTTTGGTGAACGAGTTGTGGTCTCTCCTTGAGTTGGCACGACAATCGATCGTAGTCTTTGTTAGGACATTTTG
This sequence comes from Avena sativa, assembly GCA_916181665.1. Lineage (NCBI taxonomy): Eukaryota > Viridiplantae > Streptophyta > Magnoliopsida > Poales > Poaceae > Avena > Avena sativa. Next base: position 146,593,151 of record OV702280.1, read on the forward strand.
TGCTCTTTTTCATAGTCGTGCTAACCCCATTTTTCTCCACGCGTGTGTGTAGTCGTAGGTTCTCGTCACATTTCTAGTTGACCATCTACTTTTGACTTGAGTTTTCTTGGATCTTATCCACTTTTGATTATCCTTTTCGTTTGGTTGGTTCTTTGGTTTTCCACACTCCTTTCCACCAAAAGCTTTTGAGAGTGTAGTTACTTGTGTGTGAGTTTCTTTGCGATTTCACTTTGCAAGCTCTTAGCTCTCTTGTTTGGAAATTGGTTTGATACAATCTCCAAGGTGAGGTAAAAGTCTAACTTCACACGTATTCTTCTCCATATACAACTCTTGTCGGCTTTGCATCATGGACAGGAATGGCGAGTCGTCCCAACCAATTCCACCTCAAGAGGAAGACACACAATACATGACAAGATGGGATCATTGGAAGGTCCGAGGAGAATTCAACTACCGTTGTGAAGCCCTTGAGCGGCGCCAAGACAAAAAATTTAGCGAAACCCGCGTGGAATTCAAGAACATCGACAACCGCTTCGAAGAGGTCCGAGGACAAATGCATGCCATGCAACACAACCTCGGCCACCAAAATGAAGCTCTTGGTCGCGCTCTTGCCGCAACGGATGAGAAGCTTCAACGCCTCATTGATGGGCTAGCAAGACTGCGATCTCGCGGCCCAAGCTCGTCACGGCACTCCTCAAGTGAATCAAGCTCTTCACGCCATCACGCTTCAAGGCACCAAGATGGACCCGTCCTTCACTCCATGAGCTCTTCGCAAGCAGTACCATCTCCGTGACATGCCGCAACGTCAAGCTATGATGGTGACCTCTCCGCAAGACCTCCAAGATGTGAAGCGAACCGACCACAACCAAGGGCACTCGTGATTCAATAAGAACAACCTCAAGTGGATCCCCAAGCTCATCGTCACCGACACATTCCTTCTACAACAAGTGAAGCCTCTGAATTGGATGGACAATATCGATGTCGACGTGAAGCACTCGAAGACCCACCAAGGCGTCATCATAGACATGAACGTCAATGTCGACAACATGATCACCATAACGAGCCTCCTCCGAATCATGAAGAAAGGGAGCGGCCCATTGCACATGTAGCTCGCCGTCCTCCTCGCCACATGGCTCAAGACAATGCTCATCATCATGATGGCCAAGCACCCCCTCATCATCATCAACCGCACTGGGAACAAGAGCAAGCTCCCCAAGCTCGTCGTGAGGACCAAGCGCCTCCTCCTCGTCATCAAACACGCCACGATCACGAGCAAGCTCCCCAAGCTCATCGTCAAGACCAAGTTCCACCACCAAATGCGGCACCACAACAACCGCAAGGGCAACGCCACCATCACCAAGCAAGACACGAGAGCTTGGATGATGAAGATGGCCACCAAAACCATGGCAACAGTCCAATATCGGAACCTCAATGAAGAAGAAACTTTTGGCAAGCTCAAATTCACCATGCCCAAGTTCACCGGTTCCAATGAACCCGAAGAATATCTCTCATGGGAACTCAAGGTTGACAAGATCTTCCGCATGCACAACTATAGAAATGAGAAGATGATGGCCATGGCGTCCCTCGAGTTTGATGATTATTCCAACCTTTGGTGGGAACAAGTACAACTCGCTCGTGAAGCAAAATAAGAGCCTCCAATTACAACTTGGCAAGATATGAAGGCTCATATGAGATTTCGCTTTGTTCCTTCGCACTACACGCGTGACCTCTTCAACAAGCTTCAAACGCTTAGTCAAGGGACAAAGACCGTGGAGGAGTACTTCAAGCAAATGGAGCTCAACATGATTCGTGCCAACATTGAAGAGCGTGATGAACAAACAATGATACGTTTCCTCAATGGCTTGAACCACCAAATCAAGCGCATCACTGAGTTACAAAAGTACAACAACATGGTTGAGCTTGTGCACATAGCAACAAAAGCCGAACGTCAAGTGCAAGAGGACATCAAGTACAACAAGCCAAAGACGTACTTCACCTACAAGCAAGCGCCAACCACTACATCAACAACACCAAGTGGAAGCTCATCAAGTACCACCAAGCTTCCCTTCAAGCCAACACTTCCTCAAGGAAAACCGCCCCCAAGTGGAAAATACACGAAGGATGATCAACCATTCAATGGTGAATTCTACAAGTGTGGAGGCAAAGGACACAAGTCGGCCACATGTGGAAACAAGAAAATTTTATTCATCCACGACAATGGCGATGAAGAATACTTGAGTGAAGATGAGTTTGATGCAAGGGTCAAGGAAGCATTGGCTAGGCAACATTTGGAACATGACCAAGAACTACTTGTGTGTGAGCATGACGCAAGTCCATCGCTTGTGGTCACAAGGGTCTTAACTACTCAAGTCAATAAGAATGAAGACCAAAGATCAAACATCTTTCAAACTCATGCCGATATCAATGGGAAGTCCATCAAAGTTGTCATCGATGGAGGGAGTTGCCATAATATTGCAAGCACGGTATTGTGTGAGAAGCTCAACCTCACCCTCCATCCACACAAGCATCCCTACCATATACAATGGCTAAGTGACCAAGGGTCCGTCAAGATCAAGCACACCGTTTCGGTAACTTTCTCAATTGGACCATACAAACACACGGTGGAGTGTGATGTGGTCCCAATGACGGTTTGACATATGTTGCTAGGTAGGTTGTGGCAATATGACAAGCGTGCCTTGCATAATGGTCACACAAACACTTATACCTTCAAATGGCTTGACAAGACTTGTGTTTTGCAACCAATGACTCCTAGCCAAATAATTGCGGACAATGCAATGGCTTTAGCGAGGGCGCAAAGAACAACATCATCTTGTGAGAAGAGCGGTGAGAGAGAGAACCACACTATAGTGAGTGAGAGCCACAAGCCAAACTCGAGTGGAAAAACTAAGAGTGTTCTTCTTGCCACCAAAAGTGAGATGAGAGAAGTGCGGAACAACCCATCCATCTTGCACTATGTCCTTATATGCAAGGGACTAGCGCAAGGAACTAATGACTTGACAAACGTTCCTCCTTCTTTGATGACTATTTTGCAGGAATTCCAAGATGTGTTTCTCGAAGAGCTTCCTCATGGACTACCCCCTCTTCGTGGAATCAAGCACCGCATCGACCTCATACCCCGTGCACCCCTTCCAAACCATGCCGCGTATCGCACGAACCCGGAAGAGACGAAGGAGATAGAATGACAAATCAACCACCTCATCTCCAAAGGTTTGATCCAAGTAAGCACTATCCCAAGCGCGGTACCCGTGATTCTAGTCCCAAAGACGGATGATATGTTGCGGTTATGCATGGACTGCCGTCCAATCAATGCTATCACCGTGCATTATCGACATCCTATACCGCGTCTTGATGACATGCTTGATGAGTTGTGTGGAGCCACTATATTTTCGAAAATTGATCTTCGTAGTGGTTACCATCAAATACGCATGGATGAGGGTGATGAGTGGAAAACCGCCTTCAAGACCAAACTTGGCCTCTATGAATGGTTGGTTATGCCTTTTGGCTTATCTAATGCCCCATCCACCTTCATGCGCCTTATGAACCATATTTTGAGATCTCTCATTGGGAAGAGTGTCGTTGTTTACTTTGATGACATTCTTGTCTATAGCAAGTCACTAGAGGAGCATGTTACCCATGTTAAGGAGGTTCTCCAAATCCTTCGTCATGAAAAGCTCTATGCTAATCTCCCAAAGTGCACTTTTGCAAAAGACAAAATGATTTTCCTTGGTTTTGTTGTGTCTTCTAATGGAATTGAAGTTGATGTCTCAAACGTTAAGGACATACGAGATTGGCCTGTCCCTACCAATGTTAGTGAACTTCGTAGTTTTCATGGGTTGGCCAGTTTCTATCGTCGCTTTGTGAAAGACTTTTCTACCATTGCTTGCCCTCTCAACAAATTGACCAAGAAAAATGTCACATTCGTTTGGGGCAAAGCACAACAAAAGGCATTTGATGAGCTCAAAAAGAGGCTCACTGAAGCACCACTCCTTTCTTTGCCGGATTTCACAAAAACTTTTGAGATCGAATGTGACGCTAGTGGAAATGGCATTGGAGGCGTCCTTATGCAAAATGGGCGTCCTATTGCATACCATAGCGAGAAACTTGATGGAGCACGCCTTAACTATCCAATTTATGACAAAGAGGTTTTTGCCTTGGTTCGTGTCCTTCAAGTGTGGCAACATTACCTTTGGCCCAAAGAATTTATCATCCATTCCGACCATGAGTCGTTGAAATATCTGAAGGGTCAAGCCAATTTGAGCAAAAAGGCACGCCAAATGGGTTGAGTTCATGGAGTCTTTTCCTTACATTTTCAAGTACAAGAAAGGCAAAGAAAATGTAGTAGCGGATGCCTTGTCTCGCAAAAACACAAGCCTTCTTACGCGACTCGAAGTAAATATTTTGGGTCTTGATGACATCAAATCTTTGTACGCTTCCGACCCATTCTTTGGACCAATTTTGGCAAAGTGTTCCATAGATAAAGGATTTGATGATTTCTATTTGCATAAGGGTTTTCTATTCAAACAAAACAAGCTTTGCATTCCGAAGTCATCTCTCCAAATTTTGCTTCTTCAAGAGTCCCATGGTGGAGGCCTTATGGGTCACTTTGGCCGTGACAAGACATATGACATGCTCTCCACTCACTACTATTGGCCCAAGATGAAGCGCGATGTGGAACACCACGTCCAACGATGCTCTACTTGTGTCCAAGCTAAGTCTAAGTCTAACCCTTTTGGTCTTTATATGCCATTTCCTATTCCTCATGCACCTTGGTCGGACATTAACATGGACTTTGTGTTAGGTTTACCTAGGTCTAAACATGGTCATGATTCTATATTTGTGGTAGTGGATCGTTTTTCCAAAATGGCACACTTCATTCCGTGCCATAAGACCGATGATGCTTCACATGTGGCAAATTTGTTTTACAAGGAAATAATACGTCTTCACGGTGTACCAAGAACAATCGTTTCCGACCGTGACATAAAATTCATGAGCTACTTTTGTAAGACACTCATGGCCAAGCTCGGCATCAAGCTGCTATTCTCGTCCGCATCACACCCCCAAACTGATGGACAAACCGAGGTCGTCAATCGAAGCCTCGGAACACTACTCCGCGTGTTGATCAAGAAGAACCTTAAGGATTGGGAGGAATGCTTTCCCCACGCCGAGTTCGCCTACAACTGCGCCAAACACTCGACCACCATGAAGAGCCCGTTCATGATCGTCTATGGATTCGAGCCTCTCACCACACTCGACATCCTACCTCTTCCTCTACATGACCGCACCAACATGGACGTCGACAAGCGTGCCCAAGCAATGAAGAAACTCCATGAAGAAACAAGAGCTACGATCGAGCAACAAGTCCTTCGCCAAGCATCAAGGCAGCAATGTCGTGGGACACTTCGTTGGAAACCCCAAGAGCAAGGTGTGAAGAGCACAACAGCAAGTTTTCCCTCAGTAAGAAACCGAGGTTATCGAACCAATAGGAGGAAGGAAACGTCACACCGGTGTTGCAAGCAACGAGGAGACCTGCACAACACAAACTGAAGACTTTTCCCCAATGAATTAGATGGGGTTGTCAGGCTCACCGGTTTCCTTTAACAAAGGATTAAATGTATGGTGTGGAAGGTAATGCTTTGCAGCAAGTAAACAAGTAACAGTGGAGGATGTATCAATGGTAAAGATTGGACCGAGGTCCATAGTTCACTAGAGGTGCTCTCCTTATATAAACAACATGGCATGAAGGGTAAAAACTTACAGCAGGGCAATTGACAGGAACTGAGCAAGGCATAACAATGCAATACCAGACAAAAATATCCTATGAGATTTGATTGGGCTATACAACAATATACATAGACCGCTATCCAACTGCATCTATGACTAGAAGTTCACCTTTAGGTTATCATGTGAACCCCCTCCAGTATTAAGTTGCAAGCAACATACAACTGATTTAAGCAAAGTGTGTAAGGTAAACAATCCACTTGTTCTATGAAAAAGATACCGTTGTTTTCTCCCTAGTAGAAACAGCACATCTACAACCAAAGAGATTTTTATCACTTCCCTTGGAAACTAGAGGCATGAACCCACTATCGAGCATAAATACCCCTCTTGGAGTCACTAGCAACTACTTGGCCAAGATAGCTACTAACAACGGAGAGCATGCAAGATCACAAACAACATAGACATGATAGAATTATAAAGACAAAACCATTAATCAATCTGACATAGTAATCTCAATATCCATCGGATCCCCGCAAACACAACATGCATGATTACAAATAGATTAGATCTTGATCATGAACAGAGCTCACAAGATCTATACATGAAAGCACAAGGAGGAGATACAACCATCTAGCTACTACATGGACCCATAGTCCAAGGTGGAACTACTCACGCATCATACCGGAGAGAAGGCCTCCGGGATGATCTCCCCTCTGGCAGGGTGCCGGGAAGAACTTTAGATCCCCCCGATCTAGGGACAACGGTGGCGGCGGCTACATAAGGTTTCGTGGAGTTTTGATCGGGTGCCTAGGGTTTCTGCATCGGGGGCTTCTTATAGGTGAAGAGGCGAGGCTGGGAGGCGGCCAGGGGCCCCACACCCTACCCAAGCGCGGGCTGGGCCCACCCACGCCTAGGGGGGTCTGGCCGTCCTGGTTCGCTTCTCTGTCTCTCCTTTGGACTTCGTGTCCCCCACAGTAAAATATTGCCTTTGGCTTTTGTCCCGTCCAATTCCGAGAATATTGATTTTTTGCCTTTCTAGAACCAAAAACAGAAGAAAACATGCAACTAGCACTGTGGCAACTTGTTAATAGGTTAGTTCTAGAAAAGATATAAAAACACCTCAAAGTGTAGACAAATCAAGCAAAGTAGATACTAAACAAGAATGGAGCACAAAAAATTATAGATACGTTTCCGACATATCAAGCATCCCCAAGCTTAACTCCTACTCATCCTCGAGTAGGTAAGTGATAAAAAGAATAATTTTTGAGGTGACATGCACCATCAAAACCAAGATCAAACCATTTGCAAGCATGGAAAGCTGGGAACAAAGAACTCTAAACATATGTATGAAAGATGAAGTTCTAACAATAGGACATAGTAACTATGCATGCAACATGAAAGGCTACAAACAAAGATCATGAATAACATGCATTAAAAAACATTTGTTTGTTTCACATATAGAAAACATGGCATAGTGGCAATCATCTTGTCCCTCATAGAGTAGCAAATAGATGCATAGGACACCTTCAAAGTTCACAAGGGTGACTATAAACAAGTAGCACAAGAACAAGTTATATCACAATATGCATCAATCAATAAGTTTTGGGACACTGCACACAGAATGACAACTCTGCTCTCTTAATGGTGCCTAAAGGTAGAAAGTGGAGACTCAAATAATGGTGGAAGAAGGGCCCTTCACAAAGGGAAGCAGGGATTTCAAGTTTCAAATAGAGCTTCCAAAAATTATGGTACTTATTAGCTTTCAGCCCTCATTTCCCCTATCATAAGCATCTTGAAGTGGTTAAGGTTAAAGTGAACAAACTATGGAGTATATGTGTCACATCCCAAGATTTTCCAAATCTTGTAATGTGAAAAATAAATAAAGAAAATAAATAATTGTTGAAATTTAGGGTGAAAAGAAACTTTTTTTAAATGGAAACTTAAAATCGCATCTTGAACAAACTTTGGTTAATGTTTGAATCTAACTAAATTCAAATCAAGTGTAATGCAATCTTCATAAATGCATCTGGAAATTTAAACACTTGGAGAATAAACCAAAACCCTAAAACCCAAATGGAATCAAATCAATTCCAAGTTATCTCCAAGATCATGGATTGGATCCATATAAAAATTGGTCAAACAAACATTTCAAAATGATCAAGAATTACAAATAGAAATATTATAAGACCATATAAATTGGTTTCACTTAATCTCGAGCCATAGATGAAATCTTATGAATTTAATAAGATAAGGAAATTGAATTTCCAAAGCCAGTAAAACACCTATCTAAAATCCATACAAATTTGTGATCAAATTAATCCTAAATATATTTAAAATGATAAATAAATATCAATTAAGATTTTACAAATTGGAATCACCAAGTTTGGACTTATAAATAAAAAGATATGGATTTTATGAGATAAAGAAATAAATATTAAATGAAGATTATTTAAAAGGCCAAATTAAATTTTGACCTAATCCATAAGCAAATGGAATAAATATAAACCAAATCCAAATAAAATAATGGATAAAGAATTTTCAAATTAAATAAAAGGGCATTAACCAAATCCTATTCTATTTGAATAAAGACAAATCTCCAATAAGAATGATTATTCAAATCATGAGAAAATAGTATTTTGGAATTTACCCAAGGGGAATAAAAGTTGTTTAATTAACTTAAATAAGATCAAAGAAATCTTCCAAATAAAATTTATGGAATTAAAACTATATTTAATTTCATTGGAATAAAGACAAATACCCAATTTTAAATGATTAATAAATCACATTAAAAACATTCCAAATAATTCAAGGTGAATTGTTTGACACCCAAATAAATAGATAAAACCAACTGAAAAGGTTTGGAAAGATTTAGTTTTCAAATGGAGTTTTTGAAACAGTAATAAATCTTATTTAAATTAATGCAAGGGCCTATTTTAAATAATTATTATACCCTAAAAAGAATAAATGAATTATTCTAAATTTGACTCTAAAATGAACTATTAAACAATATTTGAATATACTCAAAGTTTGGTTGAAGTTTGAAATTCAAAAGTTGTTTGAATTGATTAATCAAAATCAAAACAGAATAATAGAAAGGGAAAAAGAAAAAAAAACAAAAAAAAGGAACAGAAAGCAGCCCAGCCAGCAAAGCCCATCCAGGCCCAGTTCAGCCCACTCCCTCACCCCAGTGAACCGTTCCCTTTCTCACCGCAGAGAAAACCCACCCCCTCACCGACCGCTGGACCCCACCTCCCCTCTCTCTCACTCGCTGACGCCAGGTCCCTACCTGCCAGACCATCGTCTCCACCCATGCGAAGACCATGCCCTCTGGTCGTTTCTGCCACCGATTACTCGCGATCAATCCTCCTTAATGCCACGTTTATTCCTCGCCGCGACCACGCTGGATTTAACGCGTGCTCCTCCTCCTCCTTTCCCCCTGAACGTTGCACCCCCTCTGCCCCCAGGCCGAGCTAATTTTGACCTGGAACGCCCTCTGCTCCGACGAGCTATCCGGCCAATTCCGGAGCCGTCTGACCACTCCTCGCCCCCCCGTGCACGCTAGTCTGCTCCTCACTCCCTGGCGTTTCTCTCTACACCCTCAGCTCACTCGCGCGCGCCTCAGACGCTCGACAACTTCAAAGTCCGAGCGCCACCGTGAACCTTCCCAACTCCGGCAACCTCCCTCGGTATGTGCTGACCGCCCCCTTCCCTCTAGTTGACACGCGAATAATCCCCAGCATCGTACGCATCTAACTGCACCTCGGTTTCATCTTAGCGCGCATCGTGGCGTCGTCTCCGACAAATGACTGACGCACCCGACGCCAGACACATCTCCGGCGAGTAATTGTCGTCACCACCGTGTGCCCCTCGACGAGCTACTACCACGTTGAGCATCAGCAAGCTTCTGCGGTTCTGGTAAACCCCTCCCCTTCTTCCCTCGCTTCCTGTAGTCGCCGCGACGCCGTATCCAGAGCGCGCGCCGCCACACGCCGCCGCCAGCGCCGCTGGTTCTTGGTCAATGTGTGAGGACCGTTGGATCTTGATCAGACGCGTATGATTAGATTTACTGGAAAGGGTATGGTTGAACCTGAGCCGCGCGGTTGCACTTAGATCCAACGCACCAGAGAGGTCGATCCAACCGAACCGGTATTGCCCAATAAGAAGCAGACACGTTGCCAAAGTTAATTTAAAACAGAAATTATGTTCTATTAGATGTTCAATCTTGTAAATTGCATAACTTTTAATCTACACGTCCAAATTTTGCAAATTTTATATCAATGGAATCAGCAAGACAACTCCTATCAAACCATGCCATTTTTTTTAGTAAATTCCTTCTGTTAAATTGATTTTTTTGCAGAAACTTGTGTAGGCATATTTTGGATATAAAATTTGTTCTAAAATTATTTGAGTGATAAAACCTTTGGCAAATGGATTGTTTTGAACCTAATAACCATATAAATCAACTTATGGATTAAAAAATATATTTTGTGAGGCAAATTAATAAATCTTTGAATTAAAGCATTTCTAGTCAAATAAAAATGTTGTTTATATGTTAAAAATACTTTTTGGAGAAAATCTTTGGAAAATTATTTGGATTAAACCCTCTGACCCCAAACACGAAGTTTTTAGAATTAAAAATGTATTTGGTGAACCCTATAAATATTATTGCTTTGCTAAAAGCATTTTCAACCACATAAAATATTGATTTGGTTTAAAAATGGTTTATAAGTAAAATCTTTTGCAAATGATTTTGCCACTTATATAAAATGACCAATAAGTGTTTTAGAATGTTTATGACCCATTAGAAACCACTTTTCCAAATAAAACAATCTTTGGCATGCTTGCATGCATTGTTTTATTTCTATTATTTTATGTGATGTTTGCTTGAATGGTAGATTGAAATATTTCTTGCTTGATTGAATTGTAGTGGAATTTGAAGAGTGTGATCATTGCAAGATCAAGGAGTGAACTTATATTCTCTACCAAAAAGGCAAGTGATGCTTCATACTTTTGTCCCATTATTTTCACTATGCATTAGTGATATTTCTAAGTAGGACTTGCATGGAAGTTTTGCTAAGTATAAACTATGCCATGGGAAATCCTAGTATATGAAACCTTAGTAGAAATTTCCTAAGTTAAGATTCCTACTACTATCATGCTTAGCTTAGCTAGTAGAAAACAAGGGTGGATTATATTCATACTATGGAATGTTTCTAAGTTAAGGACTTGTGTTTTGTTTAATAAAACAACTAAGTGAATGAATCACCTGGGTGGAATGGAAAGAATGGTTTGTGTTGAGTGGTTACACAAGGCCCATTTCTATGGTTTACCTTGTGTATTTCACTTGTGGAATGCCACCCAGGAACAAAGAGATTTGAGATGTCAAATGTTGAGAAGCTTCAAGTGCAGCCACTTGGCATTATGGGCTCTGCCTGGATCATATAGGTTGCAATAACTTAGCCAAATGGACAGTTGGTGGTAGGGGATGATAGGTTAGAACGCGTCCATTCTGGTCTAAGGGAAGGCTTCTGAAACATCTTGTCTTGTTGAAACCAAGTCTTGTGGGGAAAGTGCACCACCTCTGTAGAGTGTAAAATCTAAGTACTTAGCCATGTCCCTGGTAAAGGAAAATTTGAGCATCAAGACATGGAAGCTATCAAGAATCTCCTCATCCCAATTTCTAAATTAAAACTTTGTGGTTGAACAAGGGTTGAAGGATCACCAATTTCTATTGGGAGATGCCTTGGGTGATTTTTGACAAGCAAAAACTTAGTGTTTTCAAATGATAAGGAAAAATCTATTTTGAGCAAAGCAAGCCTAAGCTCCACTTAGCCAAATGCATATAGATGTTAGACTCCACTATACTACCATAGTATCACTTGCCAATACAATTCAAATGTATTGACCCTTGTGGCTGTAACTTATTATGTTGCAGGTTTGTTTGATGTTAGTGAGGTTTATTGATTAGGATTACAAGTCTACAACCAACATGACTTCCTGTGGCACTTTGAAGATGAAGGACCCCATGTTATTGTTATATTCTGATGCATTGTAATGAGATAGCCAAATGAGCTATGTAAGATGTAATGCATTATTTTATTCCTGGTTATAAAGTTGTATTATGACCTTTGTTTCTTGATATTACATCTTAACCGTGGATGCTAGCTATTGATCCAGGGATTAGCATTGTAAACACAGGGATCTCTACCTTATTAAAGGTTGGGACCTCTACAATATGCTTGACAAAGTATAAGTTGGAAATCTCAAGTCCCTTGAATACGAGGGCCACACCTCATGCTACTCAACTTCAGTTACCTGTAAGTTCTTGTCATTGTAAGTACATGCGTATCATAGAGAACCGCCAACGGGGTACCCCTTGCACATGGTACAGGAGCTATCCCATAACCAAAATGACAAGGCAAGCAGACAATGAGCATCTCAGTGATATTTTTATTTACTATATGCATAACTTTTTATTGAGGATGCTTCATAGATAACTCACTATGGTGATGCTGCAAGTTTCCACCATGATTAGGCATGGCTTAGGCTAGAGGACCAGGCGTTTCTCTAACACAAAATACATACTCCATGGACTTACAAGTTTCCTCTTTATTTCACACCGGTGACATCCATAGACAAAAGAACATGATATCAACTGAGTACAAAGTACAAGTGCAATGTTGAAAATGTTCCCCGTGACAACACGGTTCTGCTAATTCCAACGTATAAGTGCAAGCATATACAACATAGACGACAGAATGGTTCAAGTTTATTAGGGGCAAAGAATATAAAGTGTGCCATCAAGTTTGTGAGAGCTTTAATCACTAATTTTTCACATAAAAAATAGTTTTTAATTGGAAGATAGCTGAAAACAAGAATATACTTGGAATGGTATAACACACCATGCATGGGAGTTTATAGTGTACATTTTGGAATAACTTGGTTTCTTGGGAGTTGGAAGCATGAGTATATATTACTCATACAAGTGGGGGCTAGCAAAAGACTGGGAGCAACCAACTAAGAGAGCAATAATGACCATAATCATGCAGAGCAAAAAAACATTACTAATCAAAGAATAGAGTGATACTACAAGTCAAGGACTAAATGATCATAGAGGCTATGGTGACTTTTCATAGTCATAACATGGTGTGAGCATGTGCCAAGTCAACCCAAATAAATCATGAAAGGAGAATACCACAATACTATGCTTTTGCATGCTAAAACAACGCATAATTTCTTCAAGGCACACTAAGCAATCCCAATTGTTTGGAACAAGACATGCTACAGAAATAATCACTAAGCATAAGGTCAAAACAACACCTAGCATGTCATGCTAAAGTCAAAGTCATAGTCAATGCAAGCTCCTCTTGCACTTTCAAGCAGGAACTTACTACTCCTTTCCAACACCAAGCAACTTATTTGAAACAACACGGCGAGAACAGGGGTCCAAACTACTTTATTCAAGCAAACTAAACAACTAAGCAAACCAAACGAAAACTAAGACGCTCCAAGAATAACACAACTATGCATGAAACAATAAAAACAAAGTGTCTAGACAGACCTGAGCTTTTTATTAATGAAGAAGGGGATGCCTTGGGCATCCCCAAGCTTTGATGCTTGTACCTCTTGGATATTTCTTGGGGTGACACCAGGGTGGCACCCCCAAGCTTGAGCTTTTCTCCATTCTTCATCTCATTACATCATTCTCTCTCTACACCTCAAATTTTTTCTTCATACAAAACTTCACACAATCTCCATTAGCAACATTAGCGTATTCAAAAGATAATAGACCTTTAGGTAATGCTTTGGAATAGCAAGACTTTTCACTAAAAACACAAGCTACTATAGTAACTCCTTCAAAAATCCCAATTCCCCAAAAGAGAACTCAAAAAGGAATCAATAAGAAGCAAATGCAAATAATGGCAGAAATCTGTCAAAATAGACCAGCAAGTAGAAACCGATTTTTTCAAAACTCTTCTGTTACTCAAATCAAAAAGTGTTGAACTAACGAAAGTTATCTAACATACTGGGGGATTTATTCGTAAATGTTCAGATCAATCCGAGTTACAAAGACTCCTCATGAATTTGTTTGGTGGAGGACAAAAATCTGTTTCGGGACAGCAACTCCCCAAATCTTACTTTCCTCTCATTAGAGGTCATTCTTGGCACAAAAAGCAAACAAAAAGGATAAGGAGAGGTCATTACAGAAGTAATAACTTCCAAGACTCAAGGAAACTCTTGGGTTATCTCCCAACAAGTACTTTTCTTTAACGACTTTAAGTTAGGCGCAAGAAGCAAGAAGAATCAAGTATTTTCAAATGAAGAAGCATTAACATCAAACCTTGCTTTCAAAGGAGGAGCAAAAAGCAACTTATCTCTCCTCATAGAGAAGTGTTCCATACCTTTGTTGAATGGAAATTGATATTTAATGGTGCCTTCTTTCATATCAATGATGGCACCAATAGTTCTAAGAAAAGGTCTTCCCAATGTAATAGTACAAGAAGCATTGTATTCAACATCCAAAACATAGAAATCAATAGGGACATAAGCATTGTTAACCATAATGTGAACATCATTAATACTCCCCATGAGTTTCTTCTTAGCATTATCATCAAGTGGAACATCCAAATAACAATCTTCTAAAGGTGGCAAATCAAGCATTTCATAAATCTTCCTAGGCACATGAAGCTTTGAGATCAGTCATTCACTTGCACATTAATAATGGGTTCCCAACTATCTTCTACTTTCCTAGGAATAGAAGCTTTGTGTTTTAACTTCTCTTCCTTAATCTTAACAAGAGCATCTGTAATGTGTTTAGTGAAAGCAACATGCATATCACTAGCATCAGGACTTCTAGCAAGCTTTTGCAGGAACAAAATCACTTCAGAGATATTGCAACCATCTATATCAAATTCAAACTTAGCATCACTAGTAGTAGACTCAATAGGCTTAGGTATAATAGGAGGAAGAATATGGACTTCTTATGGTTTAGTGGTATCCATTCTAGTTATGGTGCACACACTATTATTTCTATCAATTTCAGCTTCCCTTTCCCACTTAGCATGAAGTTGAGCTAACAGCCTAACATTTTCATCAATAGTAACTTGTATGGCATGAGCAGTAGCAAAGGTATTTTCCATAGTATTAGGTTTAGCAGCCATTTTATTAATCAAGGAGGATTGTGCTTCAGACAAAGAGGAAATATTCTTCTCAACAGTTAAAAACTTTTCCTCCACAGTCTTGTTGAAAGAAGTTTGTTTACTAATGAAGTCTTTGAGCATGACTTCAAGTTAAGAGGGGGAACTTATAGCATTGTTGTAGGAGTTTCCATAGGAATTGCCATTATTAGGAGGATAAGGCCTATAATTGTTGTTATTGAAGTTGTTAAGAGGGGGCACCAAAATTATTCATATAGGCATTGTTGTTGAAATTGTTGTTTCTAATGAAGTTCACATCAACTTTCTCTTCTTGAGAAACCAAATAGGCTAAGGGAACACTATTAGGATCTAGAGGAGCTTTCCCATTAACAAGCATAGCCATAATAACATCAATATTTTCACTCAAAGAGGAAGTTTCCTCAATAGAATTTACCTTCTTACCATGTGGATCTCTCTCAGTATATGCCATTCAGAGTAGTTAACCATCATATTGTCAAGGAGCTTTGTTGTAGCACCCAAAGTGAGGCCCATGAAGGTACCTCCAGCAGATGAATCCAATAGGTTTCTTGAAGAGAAGTTCAAACCTGCATAAAAAGTCTAGATAATCATCCAAGTAGTGAGTCCATGAGTGGGACAATTCTTAACCAAAGAATTCATTCTTTCCCAAGCTTGAGAAACATGTTCATTATCAAGTTTTTTAAATTTCATAAAGTCACTTCTCATAGATATAATTTTAGAAGGAGGATAGTACTTTCCAATAAAAGCATCTTTGCACTTAGTCCAAGAATCAATACTATTTCTAGGAAAGGATAGCAACCATTCTTTAGCTTTTCCTCTCAAGGAGAAAGGAAACATCTTGAGCTTTATAATATCTCCATCTACATCCTTATACTTTTGCATCTCACAAAGTTCAACAAAGTTATTGAGATGGGCAGCAGCATCATCAGAACTAGCACCATAAAATTGCTTTGTCATCACAAGATTCAACAAAGCAGGCTTAATTTCATAAAAGGTAGCATCAGGAGAAGGTGGAGCAATAGGAGTGCTAAGGAAATCATTGTTGTTTGTGCTAGTGAAGTCACACAACTTGGTGTTCTCAGCAAAGTTCATTTTGGCAAAGGTGGAGCAAGCCAAAAACAGCAGCTGAGCAGGAACTAATTTTTGTGTGTTTTTGAATAGGGAAAGCAAACCAGACTAAACTATTTTTTTGGAGTTTTTGAAAAGAGGAAAAAAAACCAATCAAAATAAACTAAGCAAACTAAAAACAAAGTAAAGAGAAAGGAAGTGGAGGACTCCCCTTGTGAAGACGTCCTTAGCCTCCCCGACAACGGTGCCAGAAAAAGCTTGATGATGGCGCCCAACACTGTCGTGGGACACTTCGTTGGAAACCCCAAGAGAAAGGTGTGAAGAGAACATCAGCAAGTTTTCCCTCAGTAAGAAACCGAGGTTATCGAACCAGTAGGAGGAAGGAAACGTCACACCGGTGTTGCAAGAAACGCAGAGACCTGCACAACACAAACTCAAGACTTTGCCCCAACGAATCAGTGAGGTTGTCAAGCTCACCGGTTTGATGTAACAAAGGATTAAACATATGGTGTGGAAGGTAATGGTTTGCAGCAAGTAAACAAGTAACAGTGGAGGATGTATCGATGGTAAAGATTGGACCAGGGTCCATAGCTCACTAGAGGTGCTCTTCTTAGATAAACAACATGGCATGAAGGGTAAACAAATTATAGCAGGAAAATTGATAGGAACTGAGCAAGGCATAACAATGCAATACCAGACAAAAATATCCTATGAGATTTGATCGGCCAATACAACAATATACATAGACCGCCATCCAACTGCATCTATGACTAGAAGTCCACCTCCAGGTTATCATCTGAACCCCCTCCAGTATTAAGTTGCAAGCAACAGACAACTGCTTTAAGCAAAGTGTGTAAGGTAAACAATCCACTTGTTCTATGAACAAGAGACCGTTGTTTTCTCCCTAGTAGCAACAGCACATCTACAACCAAAGAGATTTCTGTCACTTCCATTGGAAACTAGAGACATGAACCCACTATCGAGCATAAATACCCCCTCTTGGAGTCACTAGCAACTACTTGGCCAATATAGCTACTAACAACAGAGAGCATGCAAGATCACAAACAACACAGACATGATAGAATCATAAAGACAAAACCATTAATCAATCTGACATAGTAATCTCAATATCCATCTGATCCCCGCAAACACAATATGCATGATTATAAATAGATTAGATCTTGATCATGAATGGAGCTCACAAGATCTATACATGAAAGCACAAGGAGGAGATACAACCATCTAGCTACTACATGGACCCATAGTCCAAGGTGGAACTACTCACGCATCATACCGGAGAGAAGGCCTCCAGGATGATCTCCCCTCCACCAGGGTGCCGGGAAGAACTTCAGATCCCCCCTGATCTAGGGATGACAGTGGCGGCGGCTATAGAAGGTTTCGTGGAGTTTTGACCGGGTGACTAGGTTTTCTGCATCGGGGGCTTCTTATAGGCGAAGAGGCGAGGCTGGGAGGCGGCCAGGGGCCCCACACTTACCCATGCGCGGGGTGGGCCCACCCGCGCCTAGGGGGGTCTGGACGCCCTGGTTCGCTTCTCCGTCTCTCCTTTGGACTTCGTGTCCCCCACGGTAAAATATTGAATTTGGCTTTTGTCTCGTCCAATTCCGAGAATATTGATTTTCTGCCTTTTTGGAACCAAAAACAGAAGAAACAGGCAACTGGAACTGTGGCAACTTGTTAATAGGTTAGTTCTAGAAAAGAAATAAAAACACCTCAAAGTGTAGACAAAGCAAAGCAAAGTATATACTGAACAAGCATGGAGCATCAAAAATTATAGATACGTTTTCGACGTATCAACCGACGGAATCTACATGCCTCCTATTGGAGAGCCATCCTCCCGCGGTCAACAACCCAGTCGTCCCATGTCATGCACACAACGTCTGCACTTCGGCGGTGCTTATGATCAAGAGACGCCTTCGGCTGATGTCGCTGCTCCACAGCCAACCCGACGGTGATCATTAGCCCCACCACACTCCACAACGCGGCCAAGGAGCAGTTAGGACGATCCATTGATCCTGTCGAGGCGGCCGAGAAGCCGAAGAAGGGCCAGAAGCATAGCCGGAGCAAGAAGGCTTCGAGCCAGCCGCTTCCGAAGAAGATACTTCGGGCTCAGGACGGTGTGAGACGAGAGTCCCGTGATTTCATGGCGCACATAGCGGGTAAGCTGATTCTGACTAAGGAAATGCTCGAAGTCGATGGTGGACCCATACATGATATGAATTACTCAATTTTGTATCTCGAGGGCACCCTTCTTAAAGAGAAGAAGCCCGGGTACCCGGTCTTCACATGCAAGGTGCCATCGGGCCATGGCTTCGTTGACAAAGCACCCGCAGACATATTCTTCGTGCGGTAGGAGGACATCTACAATCTCGTGCACTCAAAGCGGCTGGATTATAACTTGGTCCGTCTGTACTCGATCAATATGGCGTTAAAAGCCAAGAGCGAGAAAACCCGGGGCATCATGATAGTGGACCCCTACTACATGCGTGAGGTTGTCTTGGCGAACGATGAGGATCGGGCAATGGTGGAAGAGTACCTAGGGAATATATTCCATGAGAACCAGACCAATGATTCCATTCTTTTGCCTTGCTTTCCCGAGTAAGTAAATACACATTAGGTCGCTATCGTAACAAATTATTTCTTAGTTTTTCGTTGTCCTCTTCCAACAATAATTAGTTTTGTTTCAATTGTGTTGCGCAAAGGCATATACTGCACACTCATTTCCATTTGTCCAAGGTTGTCGCAAGAAACATACTTCGACTCATCAAGTGATACAAAGCCAAAGTACTACGACAGATTAAAGAGAGTTCTAGATGATGCTCTACAAGTCTACGTCTCCAAGGGAGGCAAATTATCCAAGGGAGGGGAAAGAACCAAGGATGGAAAACATGTGTTCATGCATAGCACGAAGTTCCCATGCATCAAGCAGCCGACCAACAGTGTGAAGGAGGCCTTCTACGTCCTCCATCACATCAAGGGGTTCATGTGGGATTCACATATCAAGGCGCTGCCAGCTAATCTTCGACAATGGGCCACACAATTGGCGATGATCGATGATGCGTACCTTATGGAGGACTTCTGGCGCATCCAGACTCAGCTCTGCCATATCATCCATGACGATGTAGAAACCAAAGGGGGGCCATGTACGTGCACATCGCGTTGAGTAACCGCGAGATCGAAGAACGCCTTGACATGCAGCGCGATGCCAGGACGTTCATGACGAGAGAGGGCGTGACCCCATTACCGGCGAGGTCTACATGATGTGTGCGTGCCTAGCTAGCAGTGTTGGTTGTCTGTGTGTCGTGTCATATACTTGACTATCCTCGTGGTGTGTTTCCGAACTATCGTTGGACGTTTGTGTCGTAAACATTATTAACTACCCGGGCTAGTAAAACCCTTGACGATCGATGTTGGACTTGCTTATATGATCGTCATCGGTGCTATATTTTATTTTAAGTTTATGAATCTTTGCTCATTTTTTGATCATGCTTGTAGTTTGCTATTCTTTTTGTTGTATAACATATACTACATGTCTTGTCTATGTATTACTTGTCTATAGATATGTCCAAGTGGTACGTGGTATATAGGGGTCTGGTTCCAGGGGTCTACGTCGGTTGGGAGGACTGCCAGACACAAGTGAACAACTTCAACGGCAAAAGCTACAAAGACTACAAGACAAGATAGATGGCGGTGGAAAATTGGAGGAGATACATGTGGAAGAAGAACCGGATAAAGATCTTGATCATGGTCTTGGTGTTGCTCCCCGTTGTCGCCGCTATACTCTATTCGATCATAGTCTAGGGTGATAGCTCTATGCCTGTGTAATGTGATGATCGAATTTGTAATGTGATCGACCGAATTTGTACTACCACACTTTGTGTAATAATCTAATAACACTTGAATTCATATTTGATGTATTTCAGCACTTTGGATCACTATCATCTTAGATTCGGTGTATTCGCTGTATATAACTGCTATATATATATAACTGCTGTATATACTACCATATAAATTAAAAAAGTACACTCGAGTAGTCAGTGGCGCACCATGTCAGTGGCGCACCACGCACACATGCGTTGCTGACCACGGTCGTGGCGCATGGAATGGTAGTGCGCCACTGACTGCCCTGCTAACCGTGGCGTGCGGGAGCGTGCGCTGCTGGTAATATCTGTGGTGCATGGTGTGGTAGTGTGCCACTGACTTCCTGATACGTCGGAAACGTATCTATATTTTTTTATGTTCCATGCTTGTTTAGTACCTACTTTGCTTTGCTTTGTCCTCACTTTGAGGTGCTTTTCATATGTTTTCTTGTACTAACCTATTAACAAGTTGCCACAGTGCTAGTTGCCTGTTTTCTGCTGTTTTTGGTTCCAGAAAATCTAGTAAGGAAATATTCTCGGAATTGGATGGGACAAAATCCCAAGTCAATATTTCACCGAGGAGAACACGGAGTCCAAAGGAGAGACGGAGGGGCGCCATAGGGTGGCCACACACCCCCAGGCGCAGCCTAGGGTGGGACCGCGCCTAGGAAGGGTGTGGGCCCCCTAGCCGCCTCCCAGCCTCGCCTCTTCGCCTATAAGAAGGCCCAGATGCCTAAACCCTAAGTATCAGATCAATATTCCACGAAACCGTTTGTAGTCGTCGCCACCATCATCCCTAGATCGGGGGGATCTGAAGCTCCTCCTGGCACCCTGCCGGAGGGGAGATCATCCTGGAGGCCTTCTTCTTCATCATGCCAGCCTTCGATATGAAGCGTGAGTAGTTCCACCTTGGACGACGGGTACATGTAGTAGCTAGATGGTTGTATCTCCTCCTTGTGCTTTCATGTCTAGATCTTGTGAGCTCCATTCATAATCAAGATCTAATCTATTTGTAATCATGCATGTTGTGTTTGCGGGGATCCGACGGATATTGAGATTACTATGTCAGATTGATTAATGGTTTTGTCTTATTGATTCTATCATGTCTGTGTTGTTTGTGATCTTGCATGCTCTCCGTTGTTAGTAGCTATCTTGGCCAAGTAGTTGCTAGTGACTCCAAGAGGGGGTATTTATGCTCGATAGTGGGTTCATGCCTCTACTTAATCAAGGGAAGTGACAGAAATCTCTACGGCTGTAGATGTGTTGTTGCCACTAGGGAGAAAACAACGGTCTCTTGTTCATGGAACAAGTAGACTGTTTACCTTACACACTTTGCTTAAAGCAGTTGTCTGTTGCTTAAAACTTAATACTGGAGGGGGTTCGGATGATAACCTGAAGGTGGACTTCTAGTCATAGATGCAGTTGGATGGCAGTCTATGTATATTGTTGTATTGATCAATCGAATCTTATAGGATCTTTTTGTCTAGTATTGCATTGTTATGCCTTGCTCAGTCCTGTCAATTGCCCTACTGTAATTTGTTTACCTAGCATGACATGTTTGTTTATCTAAGGATAATGCCTCTAGTGAACTATGGACCCTGGTCCAATCTTTACCATTGATACATCTTCCACCGTTACTGTTTACTTGCTGCAAATCATCATCACCTTCCACACTATACAGTTAATCCTTTGTTTTTAGCAAACCGGTGAGATTGACAACCTCACTGTTAGTTGGGGCAAAGTCTTGAGTTTGTGTTGTGCAGGTTTCCACGTTGCTTGCAACACCTTTGAGACGTTTCCTTCCTCCTACGGGTTCGATAAACTTGGTTTCTTACTGAGGGAAAACTTCCTGCTATACTGCATCATACCTTCCGCTTGGGGTCTCCCAACGAAGTGCTGCTGCACGCATCACTTCCCTCCTATCTGTGGCGCACCTGCCGTGCGCCACAGATAGATATTATCAGTGGCGTAATATGCGCGGCACACGGCCGGTGTGCCACTGACCTCTTATTTGGTGCGCCACTGATAGATGTTTCCTACTAGTGTCAATAGTGCTCAAAAGAATTATCCTAAGGAAGAAAGAGAACTCTTTGCTATATTTTTCTCTTGCGATAAATTTCGTTCTTATATAGTTGATGCAAAAGTAAGAGTTCATACGGATCATGATGGTTTAAAAGAACTCCTCGAGAGGAAGATTCATAAGCCAGGACTGATCCGTTGGATCCTTTTACTTCAAGAATTTGAGTTGCAGATTATGCAGAGACAAGAAGCAAAGGTAGTGGATGCAGCATCTATATTTTCCCAACAAGACACCAATCTTATTGAGAGGAGTTTTAGTCATGGTGATTTTTTTCAAGAATTATTAGATGAACTAAGGTTAATTCCTCCCAAAAAGAAGAAGTCCTTGTTGTTGGAAGAGCTTGTCACTTCCAACTAAATAAACGGTAAGTGAAAGGCAAGTTTTCTTGCTCTAATAAGTGCTTTGTCTTTATAGTTTTACTTCTAATTTTTTTGCCTTTGAATTCCTCTTGTTTTTCTGAAGTTTTTGAGGGGGTTTTGTAACTATACGGGCACAACTATACGGCCAGAGAAAAATCGCCCATCGTATAGTTGGTCGTTAAAGGTACTGTACCCCCTCGTGAAATATTTTTCATGTCCAGTATCTATACGGGCGCAACTACATAGCCGGACAAAAATCTCCCGCCGTATAGTTGGTTGTTAAAGCTTCTGTATCATAAACCCTTTTTCATTCTTATCTATATTCATCTATGATAAAAAATAAAAGGTTTTGTCGATTCCTAGTCGATAATCTAACTGACCTGGGCTCGAGATATTTGGAAATATCTGTCCGGAACCAACTATACGGCCAGAACTATACGGGCCGCGACCATATAGTTGGTCGTTACGCGGCAGGACTCCTCCAAAATCGTGATTTCTTCTATTCTGTTAGGATTATTTTCTTGGACGTGAATTTTGTGTTTCTCGCGAGTTTTACCGACCTATAACCCCTCTTATATACTGCCATTGTGCCCCTCTATAATCATAATCACCAGGAACCAATCCACCTCTTGTTCTCATGTGAGGCGAGGGCCAGGAAGCCAAGGAGAGAAGTCCTTATGGAGGTTGGGAGCAATAGCAAGCAGGACAAGGAGATCAAGGGCGTCCCTATGAAGCTTTTTGACGCTGACCACGAATGCTGAAAGAGGGAGTTGAAGACCACAGTAATGGAGAAGGAGGCGCTAGGGACACCCAGGCATCTTCGGTGGCTGCGATTTTATCTTGATAAACTCGATGAAGATATCAAGAAGACCACTGAAGAAGGATTTTCTATGAGTCTTATGGCTATACAAACCCTCCAAAGCAACAACGAGCTCATTAAAGAACAAGTGAAAGTGCTGAAGTAGAATAATCTTTTCTACAAGCTACGTATTAAAGAACTGGAAGCTGTCAATCAACCCTCTGTCTCAAACTAGCCTGTGAAGAGAAGATACCATGTGGCATGGTTCCAAAGTGACCTACAATAAATCATGGTATCAAATAATCGCGAGGGATTATTTGATCCCACCTGGCTTGATTCCAAGCTTGGGGAGTTCTTTAAGACCTTGTAATCTAACTTATAAGTTTTTATTATTATTCTAGTTTTGCATTAGTTTGAGCTTATAAATAAAGTTGCATCATTAGAATTCCCATCAGGAATAGTCAATCCCTTTTATGAAATTCTGAGTTTATTATAATATATGGAGCATTATTGAGTTTGAGTTTGTCTTATTGGATATATGAATGGCTTGAGTATAATTTTACTTGCACTTGATGATAGCAATAGGAGTCTTCCACACCATTGGTATTAACAAAACATACAAAGATAATTTGTTCAATATGTTGTAGGTCAATGGTTTGATTTACAAAAAGGAGAAATTATCTAATTAGTTAAGTTGAAAAAGAAAAACCCTGAACAAAGGAGAAATTAAAAAGTGTTATCAAATAGAGTGAGAACAAGTTGAGGTAGAATACTCAAGTTATAAAGATGCTTCATATACATTTGGAATTTGGTAATTGAGATCGTTAAACTTTGGATTCCCACATGAAGTGGAATGTATGGCTAGATCCTTTGCACAACACTTAAACAAAAGTGTGAGCACAAATATATATAAAGAAAAGAAGAAAAGAAAGAGAAAGAAAAAGAGCGAATTTGCAAAGAGAAAATAGGCATATACCACTATATTGTAGTAAGATGAAGAGACGTTTGAGATTTTGAATCCCAAGTGAATATGTTAATCCTAAAACACTTGGGACTACATCACTAACTCATTCGGTAAACCGAATACTTCTACATCATGTTGAGAGTAATCTTTTGTGAACTGTTAATTGCTAAGGTGTGGAAGCCTGCTAATATTATTCGGATGGTTCGAGTAAGGAACTATTCATGAACTTATTTCTATGTATCCTTTATGATAAACACATGCTGCAACTGCCTCATTTATTTTATCGACTCAGCTTCATGAATATGAGGATCACATCCATTAAGATAAACTTGCTCGGGACGAGCAAGAGTCTAAGCTTGGGGAAGTTGATGAGTGCATATTTGCATCATGTTTTATATTATTATTTTGCATTGTAGTGGTAGGATCTTGGTATTTTATGGCATTTGCGCACACCTTTTATGTTTATTTTCACCATGATTAGATCAGATGATGGATACAATTGACACAATTCTTGGACTAGTTATATTGAAGTGAAAAGGAGCCAAAAACAATGTAAATTGCTTATTTGGGAAATATTAATAAAACTAGAAGAAAACTCGAAGCAATTGAATGATATAGTGGGTTTAACGACCAATTATACGGCAGGAATAAATTTTCCAGCCATATAGTTCCCGTTGTATAGTTGGCGCTGACACCGCCTCCTCAAATAGTTTTACCCCGTGCAACTGGATCGGAGAGACGACATACAGGACACCCAGAAATCACTGAAACCTCACCTTCAGAAGGCATCTAAAGGGGGAACTCATCCACCGGGGATCCATCTTCTCCCTACGCAGATCCAGGAGGCTAAGGCATCGATCTTCATCATGAACCACTGCATCCCCACCATCTCCATCCATCCCATCTACATCTTGTCTAGATCTTGTTGTAATTTCCATACTCGTTGTGGATTTATACAAGTACTATTCATTTATGATAGATTCCATTGTCTTTGCAGTGATGTTGATTGCCCCATGTCTGAGTAGATCATTAGTTCTTGGGGAGATGGAGAAACCCTAGCATGAGATTGAAATAATATAAGGTTTATTATGATAATCATCGCCATGACCATGTGTTAGATTGTTTTCATCTTGATGTTGGGAGAAGTCGACCTCTCAATATTTGCCTCTTGTGGGGACTTGATGGAGGGAACTACTTGTTGGTAGACGGAGGTGTGTTAACACTTACAGTGACTATAAAGCTGTTGGCGCTCCTTTCGTATCAACTTGGGAATCGAGGAAACTCACAAAACACTATCCATGCCATGGGATACGTCCTGCGGGATTCCCTTAATAGTACGGTAATTCAATTGATGTTGATTGTTGTCTGCTGTGGTTATGAGGATTATGTGAGAAGTGGTTGCTGCCTATTTTTCCAAATACAAGTTCCTCCTACACATACATAGTTGAGAATGTTCATGATAATAATCTTTACCTTATCCCTTTATAATGCTAGTGGTGTATCCGCTAATCCCTAAGAACGGTTTTCCCCACTAAAGTTTCAAATCTATTTTACATACGTGATACTTACTTTTGGTATTCAGTTTTGTTTACTTTACTCATGTTTATCTTATACCAAAAACCCCAAAACACCTTTTTACACAACACTCGCATTTTATCTTGTTACTTAGAAATTTATTTATCATTTCTATTTTAGTATCTATTTCAAGAGTTATTAGACTTTGGACTCTTGCTCCATGTGTGGGATCGATATCTTTATTTCGAAACTAGATACAAACAATCTGTGCACTTGCAGTCATCATGTCCCAACTACTCTCACTCTCCCATGCGTACCCGCAACCCGTACGAGACTCCACCAGTATGTATAGAGCAATTTATATTTCCCCACCTCTATTCCATATCATATTACTAACATGCACTATTTTCATGTAGTCTCCCCCTCTAGTATGCCCATACTACACTTGGATAGATCTCGAGCAAGATCACGCTATGAAGTCTATTATGGAGATCGATCCTGCAGTAGCTAGATGCTGGTACCATGAAGCTGTGCATAACGAGGAGATAGCAAAGAAGTGCAAGGAACATGAGGAGAAGCATCGCAAGGAAGAGGAGGAAGAGAAGCGCCTTGCTAAGGAGGCTCGTGATGAGGAGAGGGAAAGGAAACATCAAACGACGTGGCGCTCCATGGAGGAAGACGAAGAGTGCAAGAAGAAGGGAAAATGGCCTCGTGTTCTAGACTTGAAGACGGAAGCCATGTAGGCTCGCGTTCTAGACTTTGAGTATGCCGAACTTTGATCATGTCATGAACTTTGAGTATTTAAGCCCCTTAAGGGAAACACCATGAATTAGGTGCTTGTGTTCGAATATGTCATGAACCCCGTGTTATTTTGTATTGTGTCAGCCACTATGGCTTTTGTGCTTGTGCTTGTGTTCGAGACTTTCCCACGAAACATGCAGAAGAATGGCTGGGGGCATGATTTCTGTGTGTGCGGCACCATAAGACATGGCGTTGCATAGTGCAAAGACACAACACATGGCGCCACACTTTGGTAAACTCATCGCTAGGACCTTCTGTCTATTTTGGAACCAATGTGTGGTGCCATAGAGTTTGGCTTCGCACTCTATGGCATCGTACTTTGGTTCCAAAATAGCCAGAAGGTTTTGCCAAATTTGTTACCAATCTGTGGCGCCATGAGTGATGGCGTTGCACGGTGCAACGCCACGAGCCAGCGCATTGCACGGTGCAATGCCATCACCCATGGTGTCTCACTTTGGTAAGAAAATAGAAAGAAGCTTCTGTCTATTTTGATTCCAAAGTGTGGCGCCATGAGTGATGGCGTTGCACCGTGCAATGCCACAAGCCTGCACGTTGCACGGTGCAACGCCATCACTAATGGCGTTGCACTTTGGTTCCAAAATAGACAGAACAACGCCATCACCCATGGCGTCGCACTTTGGTAACAAAATAGACAGAACCTTCCATCTCTTTTGGAACCCAAGTGCAATGCCATGAGTGATGGCGTTGCACCGTGCAACATGTTGGCTCGTGGCGTTGCACGGTGCAACGCCATCACTCATGGCGCCGCACCTTCCTGTAACTGACAGACAAGTCCCTAGCTAGTTTACAGCACCGTGGGAGGTGGCGCCGCACTTTGCAGCTATGTTAGAGTTTAGCTTTCGTCTCCGGCTCACCTTCCTGTAACTGACAGACAACTCCCTAGCTAGTTTGCAGCACCGTGGGCGGTGGCGCCGCACTTTCCAGCTATGTTAGAGTTTAGCTTTCATCTCCGGCTTGTTTAGAACATATTTGGTTCAGATAGCGGTAGCTTTGACCTCGATTAGCTTTTCTTTGCTCCAATGATGCAGCAGGGATCATTGTTCTTAAGGATTTTGCATTTGACCAATTGAAAACAGCAATGAGTCAAACTCCAGTATTGGTGCTTCCAGATTTTCACAAACCATTCTGCATCGAGACTGATGCTTGTGGCACAGGTGTGGGTGATGTGCTCCTACAAAGTGAACATCCAGTTGCTTATTACAGCAAGGCCCTCAGCCTTTAAATCAAAAGTGATCTATCTATGAGCAAGAGTTTTTGGCAATCATTATGGCAATTGACAAGTGGAGAAGTTACTTACTTAGAGGCCCATTTACTAGCAAAACTGGGCAAGGAAACGAATGTGCTCAGCGCCCTCTATCTAGTAGTACTTCCGCGCATCCGCTTCTCCATAAAAGCTTGTGCCATCTCAATGATCAGTCCCTCACATCTGAACTTCAAAAGAAGGCAATGACCAAG
Source organism: Avena sativa (assembly GCA_916181665.1). NCBI lineage: Eukaryota > Viridiplantae > Streptophyta > Magnoliopsida > Poales > Poaceae > Avena > Avena sativa. The sequence goes on from OV702280.1 coordinate 146,621,003, forward strand.
TTGATTGGTCTTCAATACAAGTTCCAATATAAGAAGGGCTCAGACAATAAGCCTGCTGATGCTCTGTCTAGAGTAGCACACAATATGCAACTCCAAGCTCTCTCTGTGGTGCAACCAGTCTGGATGCAAGAAGTCATTCATTCTTATGCTGTGGATCCACATGCCCAAGGCTTGTTACAGGAGTTAGCTATCAGTGCTCAAGGTTTGACTTTACAAGATGGTATTATCAGACATCATGACAAGGTCTGGATAGGGGCTAATGTTGGCCTCCAAACTCAAATCATCTCTGCTTTTCATGCTTCAGCAATGGGAGGTCACTCTGGTGCACAGGCTACCTATCAAAGACTGCAAAATCTCTTCCACTGGAAAGGTCTTAAGGTAGATGTGGAAACCTTTGTGAAACAATGTGCAGTGTGCCAGCAAGCTAAGCATGAATTATGCCCCCTGGATTACTTCAACCCTTACCCATCCCTCAAGGCCCATGGCAAGATATTGCAATGGATTTCATAGAAGGCCTACCAAAATCTGAGCAATTCTCAGTCATTCTTGTGGTGGTGGATAGGTATACCAAATTTTTTTCCTTCCCTTCAAGCACCCTTTTACTGCAACTAAAGTAGCCCAACTCTTCATGGACAATGTTGTTAAGCTCCATGGTATCCCTAAGTCTATTGTGACTGACAGAGACAAGATCTTTACAAGTTCATTTTGGCAAGATGTTTTTCAAGAAATGTGACACAAAGTTGACTCTCACTACTGCCTACCATCCACAGACAGATGGTCAAAGTGAGAGAGTTAATCAGTGTTTAGAAATATTCTTAAGATGTTCTGTCAGCACTACTCCTGCTAAGTGGTCCTCCTGGCTATCCATGGACGAATTCTGGTACAATTCCTCTTACCACACCTCATTGGGCACTACTCCTTTCAAAGCTCTTTATGGTACAGATCCCCACTATGTGATGCTACCTGCTCAAGGAAGTAAGTCTGCAGAGGCTACTGCTTTCATGCAGGACAGAGCAGCTTACTCTGACTGGCTGAAACAGCAACTGGCTTGAGCACAAAACAAGATGAAACACTATGCAGATGCTTTTAGAACTTTCAATGTGGGAGAGAAGGCTCAAATTACAACCATATGCACAGCATTCAGTGGTTAACCGTCCCTTTCCTAAACTTGCTATGAAATACTTTGGCCCTTATACAATCCTGGAGAAGATAGGATCACTGGCTTACAAATTGGAACTGCCGGATAGTTCACCCTGTTTTTCATGTTTCACAACTCAAAGTACAGGTGCCTGACTTCACACCAGTATTTCTTACACTACCGCCTGCATTACAATTGGACAAACTCTGTGTCGAGCCTGAAGAAATCCTGTACCGTCGCTTGGTCAAACGAGGAAATGCTGCACACGTTCAGGTCTTGGTGAAATGGTCTTCACTTCCATCATCAATGGCTACTTGGGAAGATAATGATGTACTGCGCACCCGCTACCCGACTGCAAAAGCTTGGGGACAAGCTTCGTCTCAAGGGGAGGGCAATGTCACCCCTGCCGTGCCGTCAGGTGTGCCACCAGCTCAAGGCGTTGCCGAGAGAGAAAGTCTGAACCCTGAAACAGAAGAAACGACAGCAGAGGAAGCAGAGGGTGAGACCAAGTCAGAGTAGTGACGCGTGAGTTGTGTGTGCGTTGAGGTGGGCCCGAGTGGCCAGTGTCTATCGCGGCGCAGTTATAAGCCGGCTATTGTAACCGAGTGAATCATTGAATGAGAAAAGGAAAACAATTCCAACTCGCTTCCGAACAGTTTCTTTTCTCAACACCTGCTCTCCAATCCACTTCTTCCTTGTCCGGCCTGCCTTGCTTGGTTTTCCGAACAGCTAAAGGAAACAGAAGAGATTATAGGCTCTGGCTGGGCAAAAGGTACCGTAGTAGCCAGGAAAGAAAATCAAGCGTAGAAGAATGCCAGGACGAATTGATCTTGTAACTGAACCGAAGCAACAAGGGTGCCGTAAAGAAAAGCAACCGAACCTGAGAGCTAGAGCTGTGAATCGAAAGATACCGAAATCAGGAACTGAAACACATCCCTTCCATCCGGCACAAGGTCTGTTTTCATTATCTAAAGGTTCACTGGCTGTTTTTTACGGTTGTTCATCTTCACAGGCCCGTACGACGAAAGTTGTTCTTAAAACGAATGCCACCACGGTTACGGTAAAGTATGCAGGATCCAGAAACGGAGATGAAGAATGCGGATGGAGAAGGAGCAGCGTGTATAGTTGTTTTCTTTGGAGAATCAGAAGGTGCTATAGTCACTATGAAATGATGTATATGGAATCAATCCATTCAGATGAAATCCATAAAATGGTGATAGCAGGATGATCGATTCTTTCCTACAGCGGGCAATGAGCAAGAAATTCACCAGTCTTGGATCCCAAGGATGCCTGACTGAAACAAGTAAGGTTGTGCGTTAGCTTGGTTGATTGAGGGACACATAGTTCAGATGAGTTTGCTGATGTGATTTGTAAGAATTGCGCTTATCCTGGTCATCATAAGATGGTTCATAAGTATGAAGTTATCCGCCTTTTTAGAAGTCGATTTTCTGTATGTCAATGAAAGGTTTAGACTCAAAGCGGGGTAGAGGAATTGGTCAACTCATCAGGCTCATGACCTGAAGACTGCAGGTTCGAATCCTGTCCCCGCCTAATCACGTCAGATACTTGTACGAGTCCTGATCTTCTGGGATCAGCAGACAGTCTTACTAGCGATGAGTAAACAAAGTAGCTAGGAAAGCTATAGATAGGTATCAAGGCACAACCGAACTGACAAGTCAGTTTCGAGGACTTCCACCTATTAATGTTCTTTTTCTTTTTTTGCTGCTCGTCTCGCCGTAAGTTATTGACCAGTACCAAGTTTTTTTTCCTTCAATTCAAGTTACAAAACCTTGAATTTGAAACAGAAGTTAGGGTGCTTGATGTACAAGGTTATGATCTTATTTTAGGCATTGACTGGTTGTCAAGTTTTGGTCAAATGACAGTTGACTGGAGTAAAGGAATGCTGAAACTCAAGCATAAAGGCAAGCAAGTGATCTTACAAGTGCAAGATGTCACAGCTGAACTGAAGGTGTTGCCAGGGAACAGTTGACTTGCACAAGGAAAAGAAGAAAGAAAAGAATAGACTTATTCCGTGATTAGATATCGGTACTTTCGGTATAATGAGCATATAAGCCGACCCAGAGGAAACAATAATACGTGCATTAAAGCCCCGCTTAAGATGTTGTTTCGCTCCTCGTCATGTACCTTTTATCCCTTTTTTATTCCTTTACTATTATGTATGTGGGTTTACATAACAATTTATGAGCACAGGTTTTTTTTAGAATGTAAAATTAGGATAGGACCTTCTCAAAGGTTTACTACGACTCACATCGACCAAGAAAGATGTCCCATCAGTGAATTCAGATAGTAAGCAATATCGCAATAATAGGAACTAGGTTGATAAACATACTCCACACTTGACAGCATTATTGAAGCCTTTACAACATCTTCCATCCATGAGGCACTGAGAGAAGAGAGCCATTCAAGCAATTAAAGAAGGACCCTGGAGGTATTTAACCTCGAATGCTCGGAATGAAAGAATGACTATTTCCTTGCTGGAACATAATGACAACCGCAGGAATTCAGAATAAGACATGTTAAGTTTCTCCTCTTTCTGTCTAATGACTACTACGACATGCCTAGACTATAACATTCCTACGGAGTGCTGCCCATAGATTACGGAACACTTGGCATATGTTGATTGAGTCCCGGGTCCCTCACTCGCTCTACTTTGAATCACGAATTAGCGTATGAAAAGCGGCGATCTTTCTCTATTTCTTCCTCTTCCACCAAAACAAACAAGTTGTTTTCGGGCGTCAGGCAAACTTAGTTCTTCGTCCCTCCGGTAATTGGATTGATATATAAGGATTGGGGTTGTCACCCGTATGCTTCTTATCTTTGGCTTCGAACAAGGGGAGTCCTTTCAAGCTTCATCAAATCCATGGCACAAGGTATTTTTTTTTCATTATAGAATCTTTTTGAATCGGATTGTGAATTAGGATTGTATGCAAGAAGGGATTCGGAAACAGGAAAGCGAGTCAAGTAATCCAAATACTATAACTCTCATTCTAATGCTTATATCCAGAACTAGTTCACCGAACAAAGGGACAGAACTACTGACTAAACTGTAGCGAGCTAATACCAAAACTTGCACTCTGAAAAACATTCATTCCATTATTTGAAGCTAAGGTGCGGGAAAAGAATACATAAGGTTAGATATGAACTAGTTGACTGTTCGATTGAGGGACTACGATGCATTTGACTCAGGTTTTTATTCCATTCCAGGATTCATTCATATTCGACCATAACGAGACTCAATAACGAAACTAGGGCCCTTGCTTTCCCAACTGGAGCAGGAAACTTCCAACCAAATAGGAGGCAGAAGAGATAAATGACAACTATCTCTAGAGAATTGAAAAGAGGTGTGCGAACTATGTTATTGAATCGGCCATGAAAACCTAAAATGAAGGAATAGGGGGTAAAAGGAAGTATTGGCAAGGCTGTAACATTACATGCAGGTCCTAGCCTACGTTCGTTGGTGGTTGACTACCGGGAAAGGGCAGAATAGCAACAGTGAGGAAGCATACCACCCAAAGCAAGAGGTGAACAAATATTCAGCTGAGCTAACAAAGCTTCAGAGTCCAGATCATACCAGCCAGAACCTGAGGTGAAGATGTTGATACCAGTCTACCTTAAATGCCTTTTTACATATTTTCGATTACCACAAATCAGGTGATTGTAGCTTACCTTCTCCGTGGCTTCAAGATTCTGTATGCTATCTCTTTTGCTTTTGTCTATCTAATTGAATCTACATTCACTCGCTTATTCCCAAGTAAAGGAATGAACAAGGAGGGGTGCCCGCATCAGGACCAGAGAATCACCGTCTAGTACCTCCGTACTCGCTCCTACTTTATTAATTAGGAAGTGTTCCCTATGAAAAGTACAGTGCCTTTGGTACATTGGTGCATTGGGGATTTCCAGGTAGCAGGTCGGTTGACTCCTTTAAGAAGGTCCTATACCATTAGCCAGGAGTGAAACGAGGATTTCTGTATTGGAAACATGGCCCCGGTCCCACTTTCTTATTAACACTACCCTTCTCCTTCGTCTTGCTTGTTTACCGGCTTTCAAGAACTACGTCATCTGCGGTCCTGGCTGTACCCGACTATTGGCAAATACACATGAAAAGGGAGCTCATAAACGCCTATCAAAGTGGAAATTGGAATGAAGGTCAGGATCCCACTTGATTTCTCGGAGGGCTTCTAAGTACGAGCTGCAAGAAATTGCTTCTTCCTCAATGGTGTTTACCGGGGTTACCAGATTCAGTTGCTCTCCTTGGCTCTATTTCGATTGCATTCTATGTCAACAGGTTTCGTTTAGCTTTATCGATAACTATCTCCTCTTGATGGAAGAATAGAAATATCATTAGGAATAGGCTTTATTGGAATAAGCAGATGGGAGATTGGATTGGGACGACCAGTCGGTATTCGAAGATCCTTTGGGCTTAAATAGACTAATAAAGACATTCGCACAGAGCACACGATTCGCTAACTAGTCAGAATTCAGATTTGGTGTAGCATAGTTTGGATCAGTGATATCATGACCTGAGCAGGCATCCTTCACCTCGGAATTTCCCATATTATGAACAGTCAAAGTTCACGTGGATGCTGCTTTCTGTCCGGATACTGTAATTGGCGCAACTGGAGCAATTATCCGAGATGCGGCGGGCATGTTCATTGCGGCCTGCAGTGTTTTGCTCCCTCGGGCAATTGACGCGACATCAGCGGAAGCAAAGACAATATTTGTTGAGGGCGAGCCCCGGTCCCGAAGATACCTGATTCTAAGTATGTTATCGAAGCGTTAAAGCGAGAATTCACATCTGTAAAAGATTCCCACATTCCGTGAGATTCGTTGCCTACCAAAGAAAGGTGCAAATAAGCCATTTTATTCGATTTTGCCCCTGCTGATCCTGCTCATGCTTTTTTTTGTTTATCAATTGGTAAAGTCTCTCAGCCTTGCAAAGTGGAAAAAGAGATGGGCATCGGATCCATGTTTCGCTAATCCCGAGCTTGAAGAGAAGTGAATGCCCGTGAGGAAACGAAGAAGGCCTAGGGTTATCTATTGAAAACCATGCATGCCCAGATCTATTACGAAAGTTGGAAAAACACAATGGCCAAATGTACTTATTTTTCGAAGAAGAATGAGGCAATCGATCATCCGGACGAAAGGGATATGGAAAGTGGGCTTGTTCTTCACTCTATAAGTCAATATAACTGGCATCCATGGTTAACAAGTAGAGACTTCGCCTTTCTCTAAAGAGCCCAGATGTCCTGCTAAATAAGAAGTATTGTGAGCACAAGATGGACCCTCTTGGTTCACTGGGCCAGATACCCGCGGTTGGCCTTAGTTTTAGGTTGGCGCTTTCTTTTCAATTAGTTCTTGCCTTCTGGTGCGTAAAAAATGAAGTGAAATGATGCTGGTTGAACCCAACCGATATGTTGGAGAGGCTGAGGGGAAAGAGACTGGTGTTTGTCGGTGATTCGCTCAACAGGAACATGTGGGAATCCCTTGTTTGTATATTTAGGAATTCTATCAAAGACAATAGGAAGGTCTTTGAGGTATCCGGGAACCGCAAATTCAGGGCTGAGGGATCTTACTCTTTCTTGTTTCAGGTAGGACGCTTCTCTGGGGTAAGATATTGACGGCAACGTCTGATTCATTAGAGATTTACATGTTATGTTGTTCTGCATTTCAAGTGTTGCTTACTGTTCCAAGTATGTTAAAACGTCCTAAAGGAAAGATTACTCTAAAGAGGGCAACCGTGTATACAGTGAACTGAATGCCCATGATGCTTATCGGAGAGCTCTTAACACCTGGGCCAAGTGGGTTGATTCCAATGTAAATTCCAAGAAAACAACAGTGTTTTTTCAGAGGCTACTCAGCATCCCATTTCAGGTCCGCAGAGCCTTTTCAGAATTCATGCAATTTCGATTTGTGCAGCGGGGGCAATGGAATTCAGGTGGCAGTTGCGACCATCAGACTGAGCCGATAACAAATGAGCAGTACCTTGGACCATATCCACAGAGGATGAGCATTCTGGAGGATGTGCTCCATGGGAAGAAAACACCTGTTGTTTAGAACATAACAAGGATGACGGACTACAGGAAGGAGGCACACCCTTCAGTCTATCGGAAGCAGAAGTTGACTGAGCAGGAGCGGAAGTCGCCTGAGTTATACCTGGACTGCAGCCACTGGTGCCTTCCAGGAGTACCGGACTCCTGGAACGAGCTCCTCTACGCATAGATTCAGGTCAAACAGCATCAGAGACTACACCAATAAAGGCAAGCTTGGAATTACTTGTTCCTGTACATGAACTGTTGTTTGTTGTGAAAATTAGTATAGGATAATGACTCACACAAAGCGGTCAAGGCAAAGCTGAGATAAGTGAGGATCCTTGCATAGATACAAGTAGACAGTAAGTCAGATCTCTGACTCCCAATACCAACACGAAATCTGTATCGAATTCTAATAAGAGCGGAGGTTATGATGGACATCTCAATCTCTTGAATCTCCTTCCATTTTGAGGATTGTCAAGACAAATGTTCGAGTGCTTCAAGCTTTGTGTATATTGATGCCAAATCTAACCATGCTTCCATCTCTCACTTCTGAAGGGATTTCACCTGTGAAGGACAGGTGGATATTTCAGAAAGAAGAAACATAACATAATCATGTGTGTTTCAATGAACAGTAAAAAGGGGCATACCTTGTCATGAGGGGTCAATTGGAAGACTTCCATCTTTGCTTGAATGATTGCTAAAAGATTCCACTGCAGACTTGAACTGTCCACGGGAGGCCTGAATTTGTGCTTTTAGCCTCAAAATACCCATTTGATCCTCTTTCTCAGCCTCATATAGTGCAATATCAGCTACTGCTTCAGCTTCTTGTAAATTCTGTTGTGCAGATAACACCTGAATTCACAACTTCCAGTCACCATTTCAAGACATTCCGTTGCATTTTCAACAGCTGCATTCAGTTTACGCGCATTGCCTAATTGGTTCCCACCATAGCTTTACTCAAGTGGAAATCCTTTGAATCGAACAAAAAGTGCGTTTTTTAGGTTAAAACCATCAACCAGAATCATCTAGATTACAGATTTCATAACTGCATTTCGCAAGAAGCCCATTCTCTGGAGTCACGATAATAATAACACTCCACGTCGCCTTCAGGCTTGCCTTGCATCTTCTTCTTTCTCTGAAAAGAACTCAGATCGTTCAGATTCTTTGCCTGGAGAGTCCCTGGCTTTCGAGCCCTACTCGTGGGAGTTGCTTTATCCATCATTGCTATTGGCATCTTGGTGTGAAACAATTCGTTTATATAAACACTTTTGACATAGCAGAATCCTTCTCAGGTTGACCACTCGTCATCAGACAGTGAAACGTCCGGTCGCTGAGGGATCTTCACTCCTGTCCTGCCATCCATATCCGTGCCCACCCGGAAAGAAAGTTTGTCAGAAATGACTTGTACTTGAGGGCAATGAGAAAGTGAAGAAAATAAATGAGAGAAACAATGAAATGAAGCTATGGCTCGAACTATTGGAGAAGCCACCATAGAATATATCCATGAGCTTCTCAAGCACTTCTTCTTCCAATTACTTTGTGACGATTTCAACGTGAGGAAAAGTGAATGATTTCAATCTAGAAAAGAATCATATCTTCTTTCCCATTTTATGATGAGAATTCTAAGTCGTATGTGTACGGTTATTTTGCGAGTCTAGTATATGCAGGGTTATTTTGTACTGTCTGGTATAAGTATATACCTTGGGATCCATATATAAAACCTGCTGATTTAGCTCCACCATCACTGGATGTATTTAACACCTATCATGCCGATGTCGTGGGTTATAAGAAGGTCACATACCTGATTACTAAGGACATTGTCCAAACAAACTATGGTAGACACCTTTTAACAGCCATCATTTAACGAAGTAGTAAATTCGAATGACTACAACCTTGATCAATCTGATCACAAAGTGAGTTTTTCATGCTTATGCACTGGTATCATGGTTTCTATGTTGTTAGTAACAAAAACACTTCTTCCACTTGAAACAGTACTGCATAGATACAAGTTTTGCACAATGAATTTATGAACACAATTCATTTACAAGCTAATGAAAATCAATAGATTTCTAGGTGGAAATTGAACCTATCGTTTAAGGTTAGTAAATACATACTCGGAAATGCTCTTTTGTTAGGAAACTCAAAAGCGCCTAAAAAAGATCGGACTCGAAAAGGGGCAAGTTGAACTGTCATCAAAGGTACCACGTCACTTAAAAAGAGGAAAGCGAGGTAGACTAGACTAACATTAGCACATAAGCATAGTGGAAAAGCGAACCTAGAAAAAGCTACCATAAGCATTTCCTAGATCTTGAGGTAGGCGTAGGAATGAATCCTGGAAGCAAACAGGAAGAATGCAGGAAGCAACTCACACCATTTAGCCATATTATGGAAACCATTTCCCACATTAACCATGCGGCCCTCCTTAGAGGGGAAACCTTAGAGGCAGAAGGCAAACCTTAGAGGACGGATGATGGTACATAGGCTTTTCCTCAATCTATAGATGCTTTAGTGCCAGGCTGGCAGAGGCAGAGCCGCGTCGGGCAACGAACAAGTAGAGAGTCGGAAGATAGTTGCAGCTAAAGCTAGCAGTAGTTGGAGCTAAAGCAAGCAATAGGTGTTCGGATGGTTGTGTTGATAGAGGTTGCTATAAGCCCTTGATTGGGGAGACCGAGGGATAGCAACGCTGAACCACACTATTCTTTTGGGGAAAGATGCTCAGGAAAGTAGCCACCCCAAAGAAAGATCAAGTTTCTAGACGATACTAGACTGTATGAAACAGATGGGCTTACTACAGGACAGGAAAGTATTCGATTTAACCGAGAGAAGCCACTGGCTAATCGGGAAGATGCCACTATACAGCTTTGTTAGGGACTTTCAAAGCAATACTCATCCTCGCCACCCCTGTGGAACCAACTGTTTCCACCCTCACAACTATCTATGTCAATTCATAAAATCCTTGTTATGACAATCTTTTATTGATATTGTTTCTTGGCGGTAAGAATTATTGGACTAGATGGCACTCGTTCCTTGACATTTGCAATACATTAGGAGTCGAGCCTCAACACCCCCACTGGAACCTGTTTGCTGATTTCTTCTTTTCTTCATATCATAATGGAATTGATAAACAAGAGTTTTATGGTTTGACTTTCTTCTTTTTTCGCATCTTGACCTATGTGGAGTGAAGGAAAGGAAGCTGTATCTATAGACAGATAAGCTTAATCCAATTGCACATCTCGGCAAAGAAGATTCCAGAATCGATCGCTAAAGAGTCCTGATATGGTCGCTACTCGCGAAGAAGAAAAGCACAATTATGGCCTTGGGGCTGCTCCTGGTGGCGATGAATCTACTTCTGCCGAAGGAAGGGCAAACCCCCTGGCAAGGGCTTCCTTTCCTGTCCCATTTCAACACAAGTTCTGAACCTAGATCAGTGAATTGATCTTTTTCGTTCGTTTCGGCCATGTGGAAGGGCAAAGCTCAACCAATAAATACTATTTCGTTTGTGGGATGCAGAATTTGTTAACTGTAATGTTCGTTGGGATCGTCATTTCACTAGCGCTTCACTCGACTCGTCAAGCCCAATTACTGCTTGACTCCTTAAATTAGACCTCATTCTCCTAGTCCTATTCCTGATTGTTATTTCGGATTCTGTGCCTGGGTGGTATCTTCTTACTATTGATTCAACCTCTTCGGGCAAACGTTGTCACTTCCTTTATTTGCTAAAAAAGGGTCTAGAACTACAGTGATCTGATACCTTCTTCCCTTGGTCTGGGTAGGTAGGTTATGTAGGCTACAGCTGTTCATAGGTTGTTCGATCGCAAAAGGCCAAATAATCGATTACTAGTATGCCGGATATTGCCAGGAGGCCCTTCCCCCTATGTTTGACTCATCCTAGTAGATGAGTTCACACCTGTCGATTCCAGTCAAAGAAAAAAGCTTTTTCACGGCATCCGTCCCATCACACCAATCTACTCCAAGATAAAGAATGCTGGGTTGCCAGGAACAAACCCTGTGATTCAAGGTCTTGCCTAGAATTGCCTTAAGAAAAATGAACCCCATTAATGGATCCCTCTTTAGGGTAGTATAAGTACATCCTCGACTATAGCACGAGTAGAGTCGAGTTCTCGTACTAACCTAAGAGCAGATATGCCGAAATATTTCCACGTTCAAGCAGCTAATCAGTAAACGACTTCTCCGTAACAGTTTGAAGATTGGCTCGCAACGCAAGTAGCGGCAAGAAAGGAGAGCAAGACTTCCTTTTATAAAAGAAGAAAGAACTATACTTCTATAAGAAGATTTTGATAATCGTAGATCGTGGAATATTCATCTATCTTATTAGGTAACTACTTTCTCTCGAAACTGAACCATCGTGAATAGAACTAGCGCTTAAGGAAGAGTAGGATCTGTTAGCAAGTCATATTCAATCACCCGGTCTTCTCCTTCCTAGCTTTTAGATAGCCCTGATTCTATCTTGGATTTTCATACACTTTAAATGTACGTATCTTGGCTAAACTCGAACCTATAGTTGATCCATCCATACTCGGTAAAGAATCAAAAAGGTACTTGAAGACGACTTTGAATGGGAGGAGGTTTTCTTTTTATCCCCCTAACCTTATTTTTATGTCTTCTTCGTTCTCAGTCCCTATGGTCCATTGTAGGATGATTTTCCTAAGGCCTTGAATTCGTTGGCAAGGTGATCAGGGTCCTCTCCCTGGTCCTATCGAACCAGTGACTTCTCTCCTGGGATTGAATATGTTTTGCCTTTCCCCGATGGTTCCGCATTCCTATGTGGGTAGGATTCGCCAGGGATGAGCGGCTTATTTAGCCTATGCGAAGCGCGAAGCATAAGAGAAGAGTGTAGCGAAGCGAGTGTAATACTTGTAGCGAATATAAGTAGTGTCAAAGCCTACACTGGCTTAGCTCTGCAGATGTTTTCAGGACGAAGACGGTGATACGATACCACTCGCCAGTGATGATAAGATTCACTCATAGCATAGGTGGAAGATCCATCCCATTTTCTTTATAGATTGATTTGTTCAAAGAAAAGACGCCTAAAAATCATTCAGGGAACCTACTCTTGGTATCCTTTACCACATTCACTTTCCATATTCCCTTTCTTTAGTTCAGACGCTATCGTACCTCAGGGAAAATCCGAATTTCTATCAACGATTCCCACCCAACTTTCCCGCCCCGCTGCCGCTACTGCTCGAAAGCCAACAAATGCACTAGCTCATCCCAAGCATCACTTTCCACAAATAGTACCCAACGTGTGTCCTAGCCGCTGAGGGCATGTAGAAGCTTACCATCACCGTCCTCGAATAGAGTGTTTTTCTACGGTCGCCCCATGAATAGCGCATAGCAGAGCCGCGCCTAATACTCTGGCAACTCCCATCATATGAAATGGGTTCAATTATGAAATCCTTGGAAGAAGAGGATGAATCGAAATATCGCTGTGCTACGCCAAAACGTCGGCTAAAGAACAGAACTATTCTATTGATGGCCCGAAAGAAAGTGGATCTATGAGTGGAGGAACTTGTCGATGTGTCAAATCTAGACATAGAATAGCGGTCTAAAAAAGGGAAAGACTACTCAAATTCAGCTTGAGCAATTCATTCTTGGCTAAAACAAGAGAAATGGCATCTTTCCTAAGACCGCTAGCGCTTTCTAACCTTGTTGGCTCGGGTTCCTTCTCTCCCTTGAAAGTGAAGACATTAGCAAGAACTGCGGATGAAAGAAGATCGGAGTCGTGAACATTTTTCGGTTAGGCCGAGAGGAAAGAAGCTTGTTAACCACGCAGAGTAGACATTCGTCTTATCAATAAAAGTCAGGGCTGAAGTGTTATGCAGAGGGATTTATCCAATGGATACTGATACCTACAATAATAAAATAGTGACGATAAATCTGGCAGGTGGAAGATTGAATGGTAGGGAAATGACGACCCTTTCTAGCTAACTTCACTAACAACTCTTCTATATGTGGCCACCAGAGCAACACAAATGCATTGATAAGTAGTTTGCCTATCCCCAACCTGGTAATCAAATCGGAGTGAGAGTTCCACCCATGGGTGTGTAGTAAGGTCACTTATCTATCTTTATGTCAAACAAACCTTGGCCCCACGGGAAGATTTAGCGGGATAGCTTCTTTTTCGCTGAACAGAAGAGAGAGAAATACAGGTGACAAGAAGGTGCAACTCACGTTCTACACGAGCCCGGAAGAAAGAAGTGCCGTGCCAGGAACAGGACAATAGGTCGCTTTTATACTGACCACGAGAATAGCCGGCTAAAGATGGATACACAGGAGAGATACGCGGGGCAGAAGAACCAACTTGAATCGCGGAGAACAGGTAGCTCCGGCATGTGAACTTGTCGAACCATTCAACTATACTGTATATCGATTGGCCACATCAACGCATTTCACCTCGGAACTTGTACTTGGAATAGAGCCAGCCTTGAGATCCGCCACATCTTCCTTCAAGTCAGAGAGTTGAGATAGAACAGCTTCGCCTTTGACCGGTTTGCTGCTTTCCTTTATACACAAGCCCCTATTATTAAGGTATGGAGGTTTTTTCTGGAATGACCAAAGAACAAGAGAAGTTCAATGAGGTGCAAACGCAAGAATGAAAGCAACGAGGAAAAGTGCTAGGATAGGATCCCGAAGGATGGCATGCCTATTCAGCAACGTGCAGAAAGGATGGCTTCACGCAAGAATCTTGATGAACCAGGTATGTCTTCTACTAACAGATATGCTATTTGCAATTCCATTGATTCTGCTAGTCTAGTCAAATCTGCTGTAGATAGTGGTCTAGTGTTGGGCAGTACACAGGAGGAAATTGATAGGTCTATAAATTCTATTAAAGCAAGAGAACTTGCTCAAGCATTGCTTTATGAAGCTGCTCAGAAAAAGAAGTTAGCTGCTCATGAGAAGGAGCAGTCTTCCAGTGTCGAGTTAAGCTCTGATTCAGAGAATGAGGATATTACTCAGATTGTTGAAGAGTTAGATAATCACAGTACTTGTATACCAGTTGGTGACAAGAACACTACGAGCAGAGCTAAGAGGAGGCATAACAAAAAAAAGATACCGCCATGAAGACATTAATCTTGAATGTGAGGGGCCTTTAAGGTAGAAGGGGGCAACCTTCTGAAGTGATAGAGTGGGTGGACATAGTTTGTGTGCAAGAAACTAAGAGAGAACAGTTCTCAGATAAAGAGTTAATGGCAATTGGTGGCAGAAAGCTTTTCAAGTGGTTTTGCAAGCCAGCCAGTGGCAGTAAAGGTGGAATGCTTATTGGAGTCAATCTGGATGTCATGGATGCAGACCTCATTGGGGAGGGTCAATTTCTCCATGGTGTTTGAGTATAGAGGCTTTGTGATAATTGTGCTTGGGTGGATGTTTATGGTCCAACCAAACAGTCTTTAAGAGCTATGTTTTTGTCAGAGCTCACTAACTTCGTGCAGAGTGTTGATCTACCTTTGCGGGACATGATCAGATTTGCTCATGAAACAATGGCAGAATACATATTAATAGGATGGAAGATTTTAATGCTTTCATATTTGAAACTGAACTATAGGAACTGAGAAGGGTTGGTGGCCTGGACTAACAAACAAGACAGGCCAGTGAGAGAAGTTTTGGATAGAGTTCTGGTTTCTTCCACTTATGAGGATTTATTTCCTAAGTTTTACTATCCCTCTTGCAAGCTGGGTCAGATCATTGTCCTTTACTTCTAGAAAATGGGGAAGATAGGGGCTGCCACTCAGTTTCGTTTTGAACCATCCGCAAGAAGGGTTTAGAGATATGCTGTTACAGAAATGGCCTACAAGAACTGTTGCAAATGTTCCATTCCTGACTAATGGCAACAAGTGTCTCAGGGCTTCCGGAAGTTCTTGAGAGGGTGGAAGGCTAATGATGCTACTGACAATAGAAGAAGTAAATCCAATCTAATTACTGCTATATGTCTGTCATTGATAGCTTTAACTACAGAGCGAAATCCTAATTCATGGAGGCTAAGATATGAATTGGAAGCTCAATTGGTCCAAATTTGTGAGATGGAAGAGTTATATTGGCAGAAAAGAGGAGGTGAACAGTAGAGTGGCTGCTACAGGGACACTGCTTATTTCCATAAAAAAGCAAATGGGAGGAAAAGAAAGAATAGCATTTCTATCAAGGAAGATGGTGAGAAATCTATACATTCTCCAAAAGAGCTAAGAGAGCATATCACTTCATACTAGAAAGTGGATTTGGGAGAGTAGAGTGAAGCAATGTTCACTTACGGCATGATATCTGGGATATCACAGGGTGCTTATCTAATGAAGAAGCTGAGGCCCTCATTCAACCTTTTAGTATGGAGGAAATAGATAAGGTGGTGAAATGCAAATCAGGAACAGAATACCGAGTAAAGGTGGATACAGAGAAAGCAGATAGAAAGCTTTTTCCTTTCCTGAACTATCACTTCCCGAAGTGCGTTCGAAGCACCCAATCAAGGGTACTTCTCTCTAAGAAACAATCACTTAGGCTGACGATGAGAAGTGTGGTTTTGCCCCATGATAAGGTCAAATTGCAAGAAAAGGTCATAAGGTATGACTTACCCCTAATGCATAAGGCTAAATTCTCATATTATAGGCGGTCTGATATCCCTGATTTTCAATACAATCGAATCGTTCAGGATGCTGAAGCTGGATTATGTTCTGCCGCTCTCGTCAATGAATGCGATGGTGAATGGGTTCATATCTATGAAGCGGATAACCCATCAGACTCACTTTTCATAATGTCGTTAGTAAGTATTCTGATGAAGAATTATGTGCGGAGGCGGATCAACATCCCTAAACGATTGAACAATATTAATGATTTGCATAGCTATCACTATGACTTTCTCAATCAACAAAGACAAGTCGAAAGTATCTATCAGTTAATATTGACTCCCTATCATTTTGATAGACTGTCAATGTGCGAACATATGGATGTGATCTTGAGTCAGACTGGGATGCTTAGTGCGGTCATTCACCATTTTATCAATTTACCGATCATTAACTCGCGTTACCAGACTTACCTTTGTTGCCCCCACGCGCCACCGTTAGGAGATATTACTACATGTCTATATCATGTTGTATATCAATATCTGTTTGATAGACACTTTGCAGGAAAGTATCCTGAAATCGTTTTTACCCGATGTGGTAACGAAGTTTGAATCGTGAACCAATTCACTTCTCAAAAGAAAATCAGTTAACTCGAGATAATGGAGTTTTTAGACACGCTCGAGGGCATAAGTGGGAATGTAGAGAATTCCATCTATTGCATGGATGAGCCAGATCCACAAAAAATAGATGGGTATATCAACCCACTTGATCATAATGGGTTAGCTTTCACTAAAAGACCACATATGCAAATATGGCTTCATGATTGCGGGACAGTGACTGTTCACAAAATCATTGATGTCAAAGGGAATTCGAAAATGTTCGATGGTCATGGAAAGGATAAGGTTCAATGAATGGCTTGTCTATGAAGGCTAAAAGCAAGCAAGATAGGCGGGACTTTGACAATGGAGGATACGATTATTAGTAGTAGACTATTCATAATCAAGACAATTACAATGGAGGAGACTATTCTAATTTCTTTTCTATTGTCAGCTTCGCTCAAACAACTTCATCTGTGTCATCGTAATGAATCGGAATCCGTGCCATCGTAATGAATCAGAATTGAGAGTGCAGGTTCCAGCATAGCTTTAGGGAGGCACAGGGCTATTTTCATACTCGAATTTGTTATTAGTCTAATTAGCGTTTAAACGATAGTTGAGGTGGGTTTCTTCAGGATCATACATATGGTCTGCTCAATTGTTCTTAAACGATCGTCCCTAACTCTTCTTCTAGTTATGACTGTCATCTTTACCCATCCTAGTCCTAGTTGTTTATGTGTACACGGGTTGTGTCTAACCCACAGTTGTCATGTCTCTAGTGAAGGTAGTCATTGTATTGACTACAAGCAAGGTAATGATAACTAGGATATCAGTCAAAATCAAGGTTCTGATATTCCTAAAAGTAAAATCCTAAAAGATCTCAATAATTCAAATGCAAATGTCATGAAAACCTATCTTGATGCTTTGATTCATCGACTTTACTTTGAGTTCAATGACGTTTTCTCCTGTAACAGTGATGATTCGCTTGACAGATTCTTTGTCCCTAAAGATCAATCTTTAAATGGAACAACTAATCCACCAACTCGAAATGATCAAGATCAATCAAGTGGATCTGGAACGAATCTTGACAAGAAATCGTCTCCTATAAGCTCCATCATTGACAAGGGACTTACCTCCTGGAGAGAATCCAAATCCAAGATGGATGCCTGATTCACCAAACCATACGAACCATCGCGACATGAGCAGATGTTCCCCTTAGAGGGGGCGTGTGGAAGGAGGAAAACTGCTATCAGAATATCCGGAGAGGATAGAAATTCCAGTTTTCCCATTGAGAGGAATTGTGACATTCACCGTAACTACTACTATCGGCCAGGCTCAACGCTCTAAAAGAAAAAAGAGGATTCTTTGTTTGAGCAATGACTGCCTTTCCAGTACTGTTCGCCAACGTGTAACCTTTAATACCTCTCTTTATAAAGATACTAACTACTCAAATCAGGTGGGATGTTGTAACATTAGGTATCATGTTTATGTGCTTTTGTGTATGCATGTTTTTAGAATTTGCATTTTGGGGTAAGGACCTGCATGTAATGTTACAGCCTTTCAAATTGATTTTTTTTTAGAAACATATCGAACTTTCATCCCGCATTATCTTTTCAAATTGGATCATTGTTTACCTCAAACCATTCAATGCGCTATCTCCATCCTCTCATTCATCTCTATACCAGAACAATTAATTAGGCCCAGCCCTTCTATCATCGGCCTTGTTGAACTAATTACTTTCGTCTTTGTGCCACCTCAAAGAAGACATTTGATCATGGGCTTTTTTTTGTGATGAGGCTAGTTTGAACTATGCTTTTTCTCCTTTCTACACCCCTCTTGACACAAGTTTCGCACATCCAGTTCTCTTATTAGAAACTCCCTATAGATATACTTCTTACTGACTGATTATGGCTTCCCTGACTAGAGAAGGAAATGAAATGTCGGGAGGAAATAGAGATGATAGGACCACCTGAATGCTGGAGATGAGTGCTCGTCGTATTCCCTCGAGGAAAGCAGAGGCCCTCGCGGAAAGATAAAAGAAAATGAAAAGCACAGCCGCCTCTACCTAGAGCAAAGAAGCTTTGCCAGTCTTATCACCGGATTCACCATAATCAGCTTTAAGGTCCTGACTCTCAAATCGGATATCTCTTTCGTTCACAAGAATTGCATATTCTGTATGATTGGTGATTTGAAATTCTTTCTATTTACTATTTGGATGGAATTCATGAACGAGTAGATCAAAGAAAAGAAAGCAAAGCATTCACTCCTAAACTAAAGAACTAATCTACTGAGCTAGCCTCCCATTATGCGCCAATGCTTGAACAGGACCGTTGACCTTTACCAAGCCAGTTTCCTATAGTTGACCGATACAGTTCGACCGATTGAGATAGCAGGGCGGATGTGACCGATGGATTTGAAGAAGGAACTCATTTTTGACTGATTCAGACCGGGTATGATATACAAGAAAATAGGTTCAGAAGAGGTACTCATAATACAGATATCGTTTAACGAATTGCCCGATCGATTACCAATTGACCCAGTACAGCAGCCCTTGACCCCCCTGGTCCTGATCCACTAACTCCAGCACCTTCTACTTCCACTGATCCGACAGCATCAGCCCCCATTTCAGCAACTCAATCCACTCATCCTACGATTACTCGCACACGGGATAATACTCGCAAGCCTCGCGCCTTTCCCGATCACGTTGTCAACAAAAAAACTTTCATCCTTGGCCTCTTGAGTCCTCACCAACTGAGCCCACGTGTTTCTCTATGGCCAATAAATGTTCCATTTTGCGTTCTGTTATTTGCAGAAAGTTCATGCTTGCAGAAAAGTTTTGATTCTAAAAAAGTATATGAACAATTTACTATACAAGCAAATCTTTGCTTGTTGTCATCGCAAGCAAGTAGGTAACGCAGATTTCAATTTGCAGTAAATATAAGAAATGTACGAGGCGAAGATATAGGAGGTATGAAACAAACATAATGTCAGTACATGTCAATCACACTCAAGGATAGATAATTTAGCGTTCCATCACAACATAAACTAAAAACAAATGAAGAATATAGCTAATAAATAAGTCAAAAGCTCGTCAAGCACAGTTTGCTGCGATCGTGCCAGTGGCATCACTGATTGGTTGCGGCTAACTTCTCTCTCTTCATCTCTGAGAGTTCGCTTCAAGTGATCTTCTTGGTAGTAGTTACCCCTGTCAGAACCATTGTCTACTCTTTCGTTGCCCTACGCGGGTCTGCCTGCCAGCCGAAAGTAGAGAACCACATTGTAAGATCTGGGGCAACAGTCAACTCTCTGTTATAGCAGCTATTTCTTATTCATTCAGGGCGCCCGTTCATGTGTTTAGTCTTAACCCTTGAGATTCATATTTCAATAGAGATTGGATTCGTCGCATCTAGAGGAAGAGCTCAACCTGAAACCGCAGAGTGAAGTTGGACGGATGCTGTGGTAGCGGGTCAGGCTTACGATAGCCTTGGTTGGGATCGTCGCCTGACGCGCGTCATTCGTTTTAAATAATCTTCCGGATTTTCTGCTCTGTTAGCAGAGCGTTTGGAGGCCAAGGCTCAAGAGGCTGTTCCGCGTCGCACTCGTCCGCCCACCTGGGACCTATCGAGGGGAGGGAAGTGGAAGGTTGAGTGAGGTGGACGGCCCTCCTGGTCTTCACCTAATTGTGGAAGAGGGGAGTATCAACTCTCTCTCGCGCCTTTCTTCAGCTTGCTTCTTCCTGTTCGTCCATTCGGGACGGGGCAGGCAGCCCACATACATGAAGAGAAAAAGAGGGGGGTACCTTGTCTGTCGGTCGAAGAAGGCAACAAACAAGTGGAAGCAACCGATGCTTTGGTCATTCGACTCCTTGATGCCAGTCTGTGCTTGCTGTCATGCTGGCAAAAGCGGGGGTTTCGGCCGGTTTTACCTACTATTGGATTTGAACCAATGACTCTCGCCGTATGAAAGCGATACTCTAACCGCTGAGTCAAGTAGGTCAAGCTGAGTCAAGTCAGAGAAAATCGAAAAAAAGAGAAAGCCAACCAAAGCGCAACCAGAGTTCTCCGCGGGGTGGAGCGCTAAGAAAGAGAAAGCGTTATCGCTATACGAAATGAAGCAGCGGCTAGCACACTAAGATAAACCACTTGGTTTAGGCCCCTGCTTAGTGGCGTGTGATTTCAACACTATTCCAGAGGTATATTACAAAAATGGTGGGAGAGACCTCTATGTTCCTCAGCTTAAATCATTCTATGATTGTTTACAATTCTGTCATCTATTTGACATGAGGGCTAGAGGGTGGTCTTGGAGCAAGAAAAGTGTTGAGTCCAGGCGCATTATGGTACGACTGAGACTGAGTTGGGCAGGAGCAAGCGGTTGGATTTTTTTTTCTTCAAGACCAAAGATACTCGGCTTCCTCTTCATCAAGTCACGAAATTCGACCCGCAGCACCAAAACTAGAGCAGGACCAAGACAAGCAAGAACAGTCAGTCAGCACCGATCAGGCAGGAAGCAGACAGTAAGCTAAGAATACTGGAAGAAGGTGGTCGCTCAGCCAAAGCCCTAGTTCAACCAGAACAGTAGGGAAAGCGGTAGAGGCCGCTCCGTAGCTTTGGTCGTCGCACTCTAATCCGCTTTAGAAGAAGCAGCTATTCTATTGGACTGCTTGGCTATAAAGCCTATAAGTAAGAACTCTGGGGAAGGAATCCGATCTGCAGATGAAGCAGAAGCAGGCAAAAGGCGAGCGCACAGCGAGGAATTTTCCATACTAGATCGACTCAACATTACCGAATCTACTCTGCTCTTCTCTTCATGGTTGGCTGTAAAAAAAGAGTCTCTTTAGTCCCCAACTCTATGGATTTGACTTTTTGGCTCAACACCCTGCTCTCGACGTTTGCTCAGGACGGGAGGCTATGAAATAGTTGAAAGCAGATGCAACATTAAAGAAAGTCAATCCAGTAGCCTTAAGTCGTACCGAACACTATGTCCTAATAGTAAGGGATTTCTTTCAACCCGGTGGTAAGCCGGTGGTACCCGGAGAAAACGTTGCCCGAAGGAAGGGACTAAACCCATCTGTTCAAGTAGTACCGAAGGAGTATCTCCGAGTTAAGGAGTACCGAAGGGAAGGAAGAAAAACCAAGTGAAAGAAAGAGATCGCAATGGTCTAAGATATAGTCAGTGAACAATAACTCAGATCTGATGTCGGATCGAAACAAAAATGCAAAAAGACAACACAAACGTAAAAGATCGCACTCTCATTTTGTTACTGAGTGAGATGTTTTGGTACCTACAAAAGGTTGGTTCTGTTGATATCCTTTAGGAGCATGTGTCATTATCTGCACCGGCAAATGATGACAGTGATGAGGTAGAAGATGTGTATGGTGAGTCGATACTAAAGCAATCCCGGAATTTCTCATGGCGGTAAAGAGTCTCCTTCGTTACCTACGTGGTACGATGAATCTCGCCTTATGCTACCAAGGTGGTAGTTTTCAAGTAGAAGGATACAGCGATGCCGAGGGATCTGCTGATAAAGATGGACGAAAAAAGGCAAGGGTATATGTTTATCCGGCTCAATATCTTGGTGCAGTAAGAAATCAGATTGTTTCTCTTTGTCTACCATGAAATCTGAATATATAGCATGCACGGCAGCAGTTCAAGAAGCAATATGGCGGATAAATTCTCTTCTCTGTCTTGATGTGACTAAGCATGCATATGAGACAACCGTGATCTACTGTGATAAAACGGCTGCCATTCTTTTCTTCTCGACAAATATCATACCATGGGCTGTACAAAGAACTGACCATGATCTCTTGCTAGGGGAAGGTATGTATCGGGACAAGATGGTTCGTGAGGTGGGCACAAACACTTTTGATTCCAATCCCTATCGTGACATGCCAAGACCGTTTATTCCAACATTTTCTCAGCTCCTTCGACTATTCCATTGTTGCTTTCACAATCAATCACTAACCGCATTCTTGCAATTCATGTGCGGTTGGCATCTATTTTCAATTTTGCAAGAGTTGACTCGTCGGGCATGCTTGGCCTTCTTGTCGCCTTCCTCTTCCCTCTGCGCAGATACTTTTGATCCACTCCTTTCCTATACCGCGCCCTCTGCCTATTACGATCGATACCCAGAAAGTGGTTTCCTTGGGAGAAGAGGTAGTTCACAAACCAGTACTAAATAAGTCAAAAAAAAATCTCAAAGTGACAATTCAAGCAGTTTACCTCGGCTGTTATGGCATATCCCCGCCTAACAACCAACTGCCAAACAGTTGTTTCATGAAAAACGGAACATTATCATGGCAAAGCAACGTGAATTCAGAATCACCATCTTCGCATTAATCAGAATCTGAAAAAGCAAGCTCAAAGTGATGCCCTGGCACAACGAGCTGAACTTGGTCAAAAGGACTAGATCCATAACATAAAAAGGCATCGCTTATTTTTCTCCGTCAGGTCAAATATCACGAACATCACCTGCAAACATCAATCAAGAATTCATCTACACTAATCAACAATTTATCTATATGTTCGTTGATGCTCTAACAGTATTGATACCATGAAGCTCACTGTCGAAACCAAGATCGAATGTTGTTGGCAACGGGGTTATCCAACTTCACTGCCTCATCTATTTCTGCGTATGAAATTCATATTGCAGAAAAGAAAATATTCGTTGCAACTGGTGATTAAGAAAATAACAATAATAATGATGCTGACCTGCAAATATCGAATCCAACTCATCTACAAATGAGTCTTTGATGGACCGAAAAGTATCCTCTATGTGCGTAGTTTAAACCTAATCATCAATCTTCTCAATCGCAGATCAATCAATGATTGCACTATACTCGCCACTCAGCCTCTTCACAATATCTTGTTCCCATCGAGATCCGTAAAATCGACTCCAGTATCCTCAAATAGACCATCAGGTGTCAACTAAAAGCATATCGCATCAGAACTTCGTCCTGAAAACCATAGCTTATCTGCCAGATTTGGCAACGGTTTGGCAACAATATTACTGCCGCACAGCCAGCAAACGCACCATTTGAAATCCGATACATAACTCTCTTCGGTTTAGAAGACGGTATTTCCACCAATGAACCACTCCTCTCGGGCACATAACCACGGCTCTGTGGAGAAACACCCAAAGGTGGATCAAGACGATAGGGAGAACTATTGCGCGAAGCCTTCGGAACTGCAGGGGATTTATGGCTACAACTGGAGTCTTTAAGTGCCAACCAATTGGATCCGGTAACTCCGGAACCACTTCACTAGTCTCGGCAGGTTGTTCTTCCTCTAGGAATATTCCCTTTCCTCGACTTCATGGAATGAACTAACTCATATGCAGTGAGCATATTATCAGTGACATCCCTCACGATAGCGAACTTGAAGAAGAAGCTGTTTCGACATCTACTTTATCCCCAGTGCAATAATGCTCCAAGTACGGGTTTTCGAATTCATTCCTCGCTGACCGCGCGTCATCTTCGGTTCACGATTGAGGCTCAGATGGAGACTGATGAGATACAGGCTCTGGCTAAGGTTGACATCCAGGCTCTGGACAAGCGATAAGAGAGACTTTCTGAAGGATCCAGCTAAGAAAATGAAATGGGTTAGTGGGAACAAGCAGCTAAAGCGCAAAGGTAAGGATGAGCTCGAAAAGTGCAAACTTGAATGTAATGGTGGATTGAGACTTTTGAGCTTCTCCATCGATCACTTTTGCGGAAGCTGAGTCCTTTATTTTTAAGCAAGTTCAAAGCAAAAAACGAGTATCAATCTGTCCCAAGTGCGGACAGGAGAAGCCAGGTCGGATTACGACATTGAATTGAATTGAGTGGCCCCTTCCCTTCGCATCACAGCATCAACCCTGATCACCTCACTTTACGTCAATATTGGTGAGCATGCCACAAGATGGGAGATTGGATTGGTTACTCAAGTGTCTAAGTGTTACTTTCAAGTAAGTGTTAGTTTCTTCTTATGATAGACTGAAGGCTTATCGGCGCGCGAAGGTTCTCTGGATTGGTTGTGGTGAGCGCTGGGCGAAGGATTGTCAGTGTAAAGCTACTGTTCAACTCCATGTTGTTCAGGAAATGGTGGAATTATCGCGGAGTACTGCTGCAGGCTATTCTATGTTACAGGACCATGATGACTCTGCTTCGGATCTAAGGGTCCTCTCCGCTGAAGCTAATCAGAAATCTCCTGCACTCTGTTCCATTCAGTTAGCTTGCTCAGTAGTCCAGAATTTTGATGTTACCCTCTTCTCTTGGTCGACTCGGGCAGCACTCATTCCTTTTTGAATGCATCATTGGCATCTCATATTGAAGCTCAAATTGTCATCTCCTGAATCTGTGCGTGCAGGCAGCATCAATTTCTCACCTAATGGTATCTTTGTTCTACCGGCACATACATTTCGATTTCCTTGGTCAACGGAAGTCACCTTTTCTTTTTCCTTGTTTTCGTCATGCGTCGATTCAACATTAGTTGGACTTTGTAGCTTCAAGGACGTAGTCATCCTCTCAAGATTCTAGTCATGATATTGCTTAAAAAGAAGCCCGACTTACCTATATTATCAAAGGACCCAGTCGAGCCCTAACTAGAAAAGTGCATGGGTGACCAAATTTAGGACAAAGTAGGCGCGAAAGATCCACATGCAACGAAACATCCCTCACGAGTTCCAAACCTGACCTTCTTTAAGCTGCTTCGACTACGGGAACCACAAGGAAAACGGAACACGAGCGGGAATGTGGGAGTGGGTCCTTCCATATAGTTGGCTTGATGGCCCTTGTGGACAGAGTCTATTCTCATTAGAGAATTGACCTTAGAACTTAGTGATCAAGACCCGTGGTTAGTCAAGTAGAAACTTTCTCTCAGGAAAGGAGGTCCGCTTATTTACTTATCTGAAAATGGGAAGTATTATGAAGTTTCAGAGAAGAGTACGTGGGTTTTCACATAGCCGGGTATGAAAAGAGACCCTAATGAGTAGCTTTTTTTTGATTCGTAAACCCTTCTTTCTGTGCTTATGGAATCAGCCAGTGGCGGGTCTTGGTGATTGAATTCATCCCGTTTTACTTTGTTGAGTGCGATCTGGTATTGACTTGCCCTTATTTTCCATCGATCGGGTAGTTAGTTAGGTCCCGCGGACAAGAAGTCCTATATACTGAAATAAGAGGGACTCCTTCCAGGCATCGCCGTTAAGGTGCTCTTTTGATAGATTTCTATATCTTCCCCTCCCTTTCCTCTGTATCCGGGCCTACGCGAACAGCTGCTTGCTTATCGAAGAAGTCTGCTCACATGATTGGAATATGGCTCCCGTATGCATGCTATTCTGGGACTGAGGAATGCCTTTCTATGGTGGACCCTGAGGTCGGACTCTTGCTGCTTGATTCAAAACCGGATTCAATAGCAGCAACATATTGATGATGGTGCCTGAACTACCTATTCTATTACCTTATGGGGAGCCCCAAAGCCACATCAAGCCCTATGCTATGGGTCAAGGTACTCTCGAGACCGTCTGGATTGAAGACTATCAAGCACCGTAGGTGGTATCAGCATTCCCTGTCGATAGGGCAGCACATTCCAATCTCTGGGTAGCTGCCCGCCCTACTTCATTCCTATCTCCTTCGGCGTCAGCCCCATGTACCCCCTTAAACTAACCACTTGAATTGATCAGGATTTGTTAGGTTGAGTGCATTTTCTTCCAAATCCAGTCAATTTCCAGAAAAGTATCGCAA
Organism: Avena sativa; assembly: GCA_916181665.1. Classification (NCBI taxonomy): domain Eukaryota; kingdom Viridiplantae; phylum Streptophyta; class Magnoliopsida; order Poales; family Poaceae; genus Avena; species Avena sativa. Next base: position 146,647,073 of record OV702280.1, read on the forward strand.
AATCCCGGGGTTAGGCACCTTTTTTCAGTGAAATCTTGTTTTTTTCCTGCATTAATTCGTTATGGGAGAATCTTTGCTTCCTCAATGCTCTTGCCTTCGCGGTCCTATTAAAAGAGACACAAGAGGTTTTAGCACCGGCATCTTTGGATCAAAAGATCATTCCATCCTAGAACCAACACGACGACTTCTCCTTGCCCGTGGTGATGAATATGAAATTAGGAATCTATATGGACAGATGAATTATGCGTCATGGAATCCGGATCATTAAAGAGGTAGTGTAGACAGTTGTCTAAGTGTGATCTTCTTATATCCCCACGAACTGTTCAGCTTGATAGACCCAAGGGGAAATAGAATCTCGAAAGGACCTTTCTTGTCCGTAGCCCCGTTGGAATCGAGGGCTTGATATCTCATTGGCATGACTAATTGATGAGGCCGACTGCCTAAGTAGTACTCACGAGGTCCTTGATTTCTTGTTAGACTTCATCTCTACCTCTACCTTTAGCTGTTTGATTGTCTGATTTTTTGATTCATTTCCTTTCTGGTCGGTCAACCGCACGCTAATCGTCAACTCACACTTTCTTTCCTAAGAGGTCCACTTTGATTTTCATGCAAATCAATCAATTCAAGAATGGGAACAAGAAGAATTCCTAGAACAATCGCCAAGTTTCATTCTTCAGAAATGCGTATCAAAAGTGAAATAGTTACATTCTCTTTCGATAAGATGGCGGAGCCCATGAGGACTGCAATAGTGCCATTCCATCGTGTGAAGGCCGCAGTTTTGGTAAACCAAGTCATTGTAAAACTGAGATTGTCGCATCTCTCGCGTCAATGAGTCTTTTTGAAAATGACGAAATAGCTAAGTTGGTAGAAAAGTCAGTTTAGATAACTTCCAAAAATCATATAAAAATCAAGCAAGAAAACGGACGTGCAACGGCTTTCGATTGGGGGAAGGGAACCAAGTTCTCGAAACTTGGTTTAGTATTCAGGTTCTTCTCTTCCAGCCCCCGGGCCCCTCTCTGATAAGAAAAGTTTTCAAAACGAAAAGAAAATGACAAATCTGGTTCGATGGCTCTTCTCCACTAACCACAAGGATATTGGTACTCTATATTTCATCTTCGGTGCCATTGCAGGAGTGATGGGCACATGCTTCTCCGTACTGATTCGTATGGAATTAGCCCGACCCGGCGATCAAATTCTTGGTGGGAATCATCAACTTTATAATGTTTTAATAACGGCTCACGCTTTTTTAATGATCTTTTTTATGGTTATGCCGGCGATGATAGGTGGATTTGGTAATTGGTTTGTTCCGATTCTGATAGGTGCACCTGACATGGCATTTCCATGATTAAATAATATATCCTTCTGGTTGTTGCCACCAAGTCTCTTACTCCTATTAAGCTCAGCCTTAGTAGAAGTGGGCAGCGGCACTGGGTGGACGGTCTATCCGCCCTTAAGTGGTATTACAAGCCATTCTGGAGGAGCAGTTGATTTAGCCATTTTTAGTCTTCATCTATCAGGTGTTTCATCAATTTTAGGTTCTATCAATTTTATAACAACTATCTTCAACATGCGTGGACCTGGAATGACTATGCATAGATTACCACTTTTTGTGTGGTCCGTTCTAGTGACTGCATTTCTACTTTTATTATCACTTCCGGTACTGGCAGGGGCAATTACAATGTTATTAACCGATCAAAACTTTAATACGACCTTTTTTGATCCTGCAGGAGGGGGAGACCCAATATTATACCAGCATCTCTTTTGGTTCTTCGGTCATCCAGAGGTGTATATTCTCATTCTGCCAGGATTCGGTATTATTAGTCATATCGTATCGACCTTTTCAAGAAAACCGGTCTTCGGGTATCTAGGCATGGTTTATGCCATGATAAGTATAGGTGTTCTTGGATTTCTAGTTTGGGCTCATCATATGTTTACTGTGGGCTTAGACGTTGATACGCGTGCCTACTTCACCGCAGCTACCATGATCATAGCTGTGCCCACTGGAATCAAAATCTTTAGTTGGATCGCTACCATGTGGGGAGGTTCGATACAATACAAAACACCCATGTTATTTGCTGTAGGGTTCATCTTTTTGTTCACCGTAGGAGGGCTCACTGGAATAGTTCTCGCAAACTCTAGGCTAGACATTGCTCTACATGATACTTATTATGTGGTTGCACATTTCCATTATGTACTGTCTATGGGAGCCGTTTTTGCTTTATTTGTTGGATTTTACTATTGGGTGGGTAAAATCTTTGGTCGGACATATCCTGAGACTTTAGGCCAAATCCATTTTTGGATCACTTTTTTCGGGGTTAATCTGACCTTCTTTCCGATGCATTTCTTAGGGCTTTCGGGTATGCCACGTCGCATTCCAGATTATCCAGATGCTTACGCCGGATGGAATGCTCTGAGCAGTTTCGGTTCTTATATATCCGTAGTTGGGATTCGTCGTTTCTTCGTAGTTGTCGCAATCACTTCAAGCAGTGGAAAGAACAAAAAATGTGCGGAAAGTCCTTGGGCCGTTGAACAGAATCCAACCACACTAGAATGGTTGGTACAAAGCCCTCCAGCCTTTCATACTTTTGGAGAACTTCCTGCGGTAAAAGAGACAAAAATAAGCTAGACGCTTCTAACCCTCCCTTTCTTGATTCTAATGAGTTTGATCTTATTATTCATGAATCAAAGCTTTGATTATTTTATTGGGCTTTGTATTATTCATGAATCAAATGGATTATTGGGCCTAGAAAAGGTCTAGACTCCGTATTTTTGATTCAGATTTTCTATTGTGTGAAGAACTAGACTCCGAGACAGACGGAATCTAAGATAAGAACCTAACAGAAGTTTTGCGACTCCTTCATGGAAGAATATAGGTCTTAGTAAGGCCTATGTCAGTTCGAACCTGACGAGTCGTTCGTTCGTGTGGAGAATCTCTCTCCTTACTAAGGATTTCTTGATCTTCGAGACGAGGCATATTCATATGTCGAAGAAGGGGGAAGTCCTGCATCGAGATTATTAGTTGCTTACCGCTGCACATTTTATCAAGATCAACCTGTGGGAATAGCCGTCCCTTCCTTACCAAAGAAAGAAAAAAGGAATGACGCGGTCTGGTTTACAAGTAAGAAAGAAATAGGATTAACAAGGGTAAAGGTTACGTTTTAGCTCTTCGTTCCGCTCTTGGTTTACAGGCTTTGTTAACCGGACCGGCAGGTGTATAAAAGGGGTCATTTTCTGGGTAGGTTTCCCTATTAAGTCAGCACCGGATCAAGATTGGAGACCCACCACAAGCAGAGAACAAAAAGCCTAAGAGTGGTGACCAACCATCTGCAAAAGGAGTAACAGAGCAAAGCGGAGAAGAGAAGGGGGAAGAAAAAAGGTTCCTAACTCATTGGATAGCTTAATCTATTGGTCAGGGATCCCATCTTTATTTAGGTGCCTAGACTTTTCGGGGCATAGGGTAGATTTCACAGTCCTTTAAGTGAATACGCCTTCTCTTTATGTATAGAGCTCTTAAAGAATGGATCAGCTCCTAGCGAAAAAAAAGTCCAAGGTCTGAATACCAAGAGCGGTCAAACACTGTGATCTTTTAATAGAAAGAAAAAGCCCGCCCTATAATCTGAAGTAGTCTTCGACTAGGTATATAAAATGGATAAAAAGAAAGAAGGGGAGGAGAGGAGATAGATGCATTTCACTAGGCGTATATGATATTGGAAAGAATAGAATCGAGTAAGCTTAGGCCAACCGATAAGTCATCTTTGTGTAACTTCCCATATGCCTACATCTAAGCTAAAGTAAGGAAATAGGGCGAGATAAGCAAGAATGAGCCGAACGAAGACGTAAGGTTTGTTTAGATATAGTCTTTGTGCTTTTCAAGTTGCTTCTTGCGAAATTACTTAAACAAGAGGAAAATGAGCCCAGGTTTCCGGGAGTTTAGATAAGATATGTCAGCTGTTGGAGGATCCATATTATCCGGGGGATCCATATATTATGAGGGAGTATAGAGAGGGGGTCTAGAGATAGTACAGTCTGTAGTGAACCTATTCATTAAATGGACTTTTCCCTTACCTCTCATCAGCTTCCCTTTCCCTCGCCGGTGCAGTGCCATCTGGATACCTCATAAATAAATCAAGCAGGCCGGCTAGTAAGCGATCCCGAGGGGCTATCTTCTCTCCCATGCTGGTGCCTTGCTTAACTCAAGTATAAAGTGGAAATTCAAGCCAAAATCCGGGGTTCCATTTGAATCTTGAGATCCAAGAAGAAGGATAGCTTCATGAGTTCGTTCTGACTCCTAGCTTTTAAGAAAGCTTTTGCTTGTATCTGGCAGTGGGTGTAACATCCATCATACTCAAACAGAAGAAGGTTTGCTCCAAGGCAGTTAGAATCATTTACAGAACCTGGGTTTGCACCTACTGAGGAGGAGAAAGGGCCGACGACCCATACTAGAACTCCAAGATAAGATCTTTCAGTCGATCAGACGGCCGAGGCCTTTAATAAGGTCCGGTTGTGCCAACGAGTTCTTCTAGTTATGAATCGCCGTAGGGAGGTAGCATTACATTTGTATTTTTTAATAGAGCTCCTCATAAAAAAGAATGGCGAAGAAAGTGTTATAGTACTTTCTTTCTGTTCAGTCCTGGAACTTATTCTTTTCCGATCGACCTATCAACAGTAGCGATCATACCCCGTCGAGCGAGTTAGGAGCTGCTCACAAAGAAGGCCGAAACCAGATGAGATGGCCGAAGCAGATACCAGAGAATAGGTTCCTTCACCGAAGAAAAAAATTTGCGAATTCCAATTCCATTTATGCCGCACAGGCTGACCATTTCAAATAGGTGGAAACGGGAGACTGGAGAAGATGATCACACTTTGGAAGAGAGACAGTCGCGTACCTGCCCCGGGAGGGGGCTTTTGTTCGATACAATCACTGAACTCAACCGCTTAGACTGGAGATGGCACTTGAAAACTCGTACAGAAATCTATCAACTTTACTTAGAGGAAGAAGTGGCAGGGGGTAGGTCGGCTGTTTTAAGTCCGGATGGTTCCTCTTGTTGGCATGGCGTTGGTATGCCTCGCTATCCTGAAATCTATGGACATGGGAGATAGAACTTTTTCTTTTCGATACCCCGAGCCGATACATGAAAAAAGAGGGATAATAGTAGTTGCAAGGGTGCTGTATTGGGTCAGTCAAAACTTACTACTTCCACATTGGTAAACGGCTCCGCCGTAGATCTATCATACAAATTTCGATTCTGGAAAAGCGAACCCGCTGATAAAGAATTTGATACCGAGGTTGGAGTTAGTCAACTCAATAATGATACTCTCCCTCTAGGGCCTTGAGCCGAAGCCGAGTCGTCAGGAGAGAATGCATAAGATACGATTGTAATATCAATAAGCAGAGGAGGAAAAGAATGAAGGTGTGGGCGGGAAGGAGGAGGCAAGGCCCCCTCAATGTGTATTCGACTACTCATTACGAGACCACCGATTGATCCGATTAGACTTCCCGCGGGGTAGCGCGGGGAACTTGCTGAATCAACTCCTTGGAATCGGAGGCCTGACTGAGGGTCAATCCTATGGGAACCCCAAAACCTAGGAATGCCTGTTTCACTTCCTTGACAGAGCCAACTGAGATGCTCTGTCTCGATGTTGACCTAACATGGATTGATTCTCAATTCTGAAGGGTCTCATCCTGATCTCGCAAAGGATCAGCAATAGCTGTGTGTACTCGAGGACTCTTAGGGAAAGAAAAGTTATTTTCTCTCTCAGCAGTTAGACCGGCTATGGGTGGGTTGGTTATATACTGCGCCTTCCTTCTTCGAACCTTTTGGTATGTATTGCCCCCTAACTATAGATCAGATCCACCGGACCAGAAACTCAATTCCGCACTGCTGCTGAGTCGTCGGACTTATCCACCTCAGGGATTCGTGGAATTTCCGTTTTTGAATTGCGTTGGGGGAAATCTACCAAAGCTAGGCAGATAGATAGACTCCTTTCCCGCTGCTAAGGGAGAGCAAGAAACTAAATCAAATGATTGTTTTTTTTCACCAGCGCCCTTTTTTTGCGGGTACTAAGAGTCCTTTCACTACCAACCAGCAGACATCATCATCTGGCTGGGTTTTGCCGGTATCAACAACGAGAAAGAAGAACCAAATGGAAACAGTAACTAACTATGGCTCTTGGCCCAGACAACGTCCTAGGCGTAGGGGAGATCAAAACAAGAAGTCACGCCTAGACGACGACGCCCGTCCTGGGCTGCAGTAAGTAGATCGAGAGGTCGTTCCGCCCCTTGTCCCCGAAGATGGGTAATATGTTCTCATACAATGTTGCTCCAACTTTTTTTCTAGAGGGCCTAGCTGGCGAGCGATCCCAGTCCGCGGCAGAGAACAAGACAGCAAGCGAGCGTACCTTTGTTCGCTTCTTTTCCACCAAGCACAGAAGTTTAAGGAGAACTGTAGGTCGGTGGCTACCTAAGGAAACTCCGATTCGATCCGCCCCCCGGCTGGGAGGCATCTACCTCATCCCGATCACAAGGAGAGGTTCACCATGATGGGGGGTCAGGTACTTTCATTCTTTGCGTTCCGGAAAGAATGAAATGCATAGGGGACCATCTTTTTTTTTGCGGCATGCTCTCTGATTTACGGATTCGCAGGGGGCCGAGGGCCAACCTTAGTTGACTGACAATGACAAAGGCTTGCGAAACAAAGTAGCGCCTTTGAAATGGAATCTTAATTAAGTAGTCTATCAGTGGTGCGAAGCATCTTAGCCCCGGGGAGCTAAAGGTTATACCTTTGTAAGCGAACTGTGGTTCTTCTATGTAGGGTATTACTCCTTTACTCTCTTAATTAACGTCGAGCTAAGTGACTTTGTGTAGCATAGTAGAATGAAGGCTACGTACGCACCGACACTCTCTTATCCCTAAGCCTCTTCGCTCGCCTACCAAAAATGAGTAGGCGAGGCACTTCTTTTTTTCTTTGACTGTACTGTAGTAGACTTTCTAGCCTTTTATTTGATAACCCTTTCTCATGTTCTTTCATCCATCAAGTAGGCGAACCGTCAGGTCCTTAGTAGCGTTGACAAAGAAGAAGAGCCGGTGAAAAAAAAATCAAGCTAGAATTTCCAATAGTGAGACGGAAGGACAAGCTACCTTTCCTCTTGATATGAGGTGCGAAGAGAAACATCTCTTTTTTATGACTTCCACTTCTCGATCCCGGCCCGGAAAAGTGACCGACCCCTTTCTGAATGAAAGAAAGGGTTTATGAGCCCTAGCCCTGTAAGCCCACACCTGTGTAGAGTAGATCGTTCAACACCTGCGGCACAAACCCATTTTTGACCAATTGGTCCGTATATCATAGGCGACCGAACGGCCGCCCCCCGTCTTACTAGACCAACCTGCTATAATTATTCCATAAACACCTAGCGAAGATATGGCAAACAAATAAAGTAGCCCTATGTTCGGATCTGACAATACCATACCATAATCAAAAGGTACAACGGCCCAAGCGACCAGACTTAACATAAATGTAGCCACTGGAGCCATTCTAAAAAGGGAGAAATTAGCACTACTTGGTGAAATAGGTTCTTTTATAATCAATTTCAAACCATCTGCTAGAGGTTGTAACAATCCGAACGATCCCACTACATCAGGACCCTTTCGACGTTGCACAAAAGCCATTACTTTACGTTCAGCTAGCACTAAAAAGGCTACTCCTAGTAGAAGTGGTAGAATTAAACAAAGTATTTCCGCTGGAACAGCTATGTACGTTTTCGATTTTCTATTCACTCATGATCGGGCCTGACCTGGTCGACCCGATCAAACTATTTCACTTATGATCTGGCCTGGTTGACCCAATCATGATATTGAAGGATGGGACCTTTTATCGAAAAACTCCGGATCCCGATAAGTTTTGAAGATGGTGCTCCTGTTACGTTACTTCGAATGGAATCCTCACTTGACTAAGCATAAGCGAAAACGCGGCTGAGAGTAAGCAATCCCCTTTGCTAGTGGTTGAGTCATGATCAGAAATATTGCGAAAGAAAGTGAAATGTCCTATCGTCGTCCCGGGTAATCCACGATGTCTTCATTTTATGTATCCATCTTGACTCGTTTTCGGTGTATCAATAATTCGTTGTACTATACTTTGAACTAACCTAGAGGCCGTGCTTAGGCGAAAATAGATATCAGTGAAGTAATCCCGGAACTCTAGAAATCGTTAATAATTTCATTTATTCCATTTTGTGAAATATCACGAATCTAGTGGAAAAGGGCCCCTCTAGAACATTCCTTTTAATGGAATTCTTCATTGGGTTCGACTTGTTGTTCTAAAAAATAGAAAGCTGTCTCTCGTATGTTATTGTAAGGTGATTCATTCATAATATTTCTTATGTGCGGTTTCAAGATGCTCTAAAAGTATCTTTTTGAATCGGCTTTTGAGCTCCATTATGTGGACTTTCTCAATTTAGGAATTTGGGACTTGGTGGTAGTGGTCAATACTAACTGCACCGTCTAAATGCTCCCTGACCAAGTTAGCGTACTCGTCAGGGTTGAGTTGAGGGGGCAGCCCGTGCGCTAATTGGGCTTCGAGGAAAAAAAACATGAAAAAAGCTCGCTTTCTACTGAGGCCTGTTCTGTCCTAAACTGTTCTAGAATGTTATTTGTTTCATAGGAAGATTCCAAAAGCACATTGATGCCGAAAGAATCTTCGGAACCGGTGGAGAGGCTATTCTGATTGAAGGCTAGACAAATAACATGACTGAGGTATGTAAATCAAACCTGTGAAATAGCTATCTAATATTAGATAGATATAGAATACCAAAAGCCTGATAATGGATTCCCAAATTTTTGTATTTCTATTTGCTTTCTTTTTCTTTTGTGCGCGCTTTTCGCCTGCCTTCCCGACCACGGATAGGCTACGGGGCTTTGCACTTCGGCCCCATTGTGTGAATACCACATCAAGGTGACAGGATTCGAACCTATGGCCCTCTGTACCCAAAACAGATGCGCTGACCAGACTGCGCTACACCTCGTCTCCCCCTCAGAACATATGGATCTACCCGATCGATAAAGACTCGAACCGCAGCGCTGTCGCCCACCCCGCTTTGGGCATAGGGAGGCGAGAACCACCGCTTTTAGGAAAGAAGCCTACAATTCTCTTTCACTTGCATTTTCTTTCGCTCTCGTTCTTCTTACATCTTGACCTTTTCTTTTGTCTTTCGAATTGTATCTGTGGCTACTGCTGTTTTGCCAGTCTGTCTGTCCCCACTAATGAACTCTCGCTGACCGCGCCCTATGGGGATCATCGAATCGATAGCCATTTTCATGTTTGAAGGGGTTCATATACAGAACGCCTGGAAATTCTACCCGGAGCAGGAGATTCAATTAAGCGAGATTCCGAAGCTACAATTTCACCTCTCCCATCAATAGGTTTAGCCAGAGCATTTCTAGTTTAGCTCACGGGTATCTGAGCAATTCTTCCTGTTGCTTTTACAAAACTTCCCTCTTGATGCTAAACCTAGTGATTTGAATTCCACAATTTCTAAGAACGATATGCTTTTTTTCATTTTCCACTGTGAAAGCTTCTCTCAATCCCTCCCTAGTCCTTTCTTTCCTGGGCACTCAAAGACCTGGTTGACCGCCCACATTCATTCATTGTTCGTTCTGAGGTGGATTCGAACCACAGCAAGCGCAGCAAGGATTTGGAGTCCAACGCGCTAAACTAAAGAGGATTTTCAGTCCTCTGCTCTACCAGCCAGAACCTAGAAGGACACTGAACACCCGATTTGACATTAAAGACTGGAAACACTGCTTGTCAAGAGCACCCAGTATAGAATACTTTTTGAGTATGTTGATAAGGTCCGGTCATCCGCTTCTGTGCTTGCACTTCTGCGGCATGCAGGAAGTACAGCGTACTTTCATAATGGAATCAAAAGCGTCGTCCGGATATACATGAAAAATGTCTATATACGAGATTTATGACGTCCGGATATACATGAAAAATGTCTATATACGAGATTTCTGACACAGAATGTTGTTCTTTCACTTCCATCTTTGTAACTGACTCTCCGTTCCACTTTGGTTTTCGAGTAATAATTACCATGATTCATTTCTCTTACTGCTTGGTTCCGCATTGGATTTCGCCAACTTTTGTTTCGAAAGTGGTTTCACGACCGTGGGGATCAAATGGATGGTTCAGGAAAGTCTAGTGAAGCGGCACGGTCTAATCATATAGATGACCATAGTGGTATGGTTCCATAGAAAACTACTGGAGGCCATTACCGCCACCGAAATGGTTTCCATGCTCCGTTGGATGATTTTCCGATATCGCAGTATCTTAAAGAACGGTTTCAACTTGTAGGATGGGAAAGAAACCTCATCCTTTGGTGCACACTAACCGATGAAGCTCAACCCTCTCTCGAACTTTTCATTTGAATTTCGAACAAAAAGTGCGAGTAGTTCAGTGACGGTCAAGCTTTCTTCCATCCTTCCTAGCTCCTCGAGCTTGCACCCGTCTCGCGCATCACTGCTTACGAAGAAGCATTCGCCAAGATTGAGGATTGGTTAGAGTTCCAACTCACTTGCAAAATATACGACGATAATTTGAGTTTCCATAAATAAAGGAATGGAGATGTCCGAAATTCTTTCTTATTACCCCTTTTAGTATTCGATTTGCTGAGCTAAATAAATAGAAAAAGATAGAAATACGGCTTTCGCAGAGGAAGTAATGAGAGCCATGAATAGGAATCCGAAATTCTTTCTTATTACCCCTTTCAGCACTACCATGCTGAAAACATGTGTTTTATATTGTCTCAATGCCAATCCACCACTAGAAATCCACGGTAATTCATGAAAAATCTCAAATCCCTCATTGTCAGCTATGAGAAATATACTACGTTATTAAGCAACCAAAAAGCAAATGGTACATGGGATACGTACGCAAATGCTCTATATGGCAATGCAAACTTGCATGACTACTGTATACACCACTAATGGACTTTTGTGGAAGTATTTCGACAATATGAAACATTCAATCAATAAGACCTCCCATAATATGGAATAAGATCAAACATTTGGTTTGTCGTGTAGAAAAAACATAGATCACGAGGCCACCGAGACCCTAGTAGGTGAGGTGGGATAGAAGAGATTTCTATTCAAATCAAATGGATCATGAAAACAGTGATTATTGAACAGAATGAGATCGAAATTCCAATAGTTCTAGTCAGGAAGAATGAAGCAGATCCGAGTTCCCATATCTTACTCACCGGATGAGCGCTTTGGCAATCCATTCCACTGAAAAACATTATCCATGAAAGCATGAGAGACTGATTGTACTGTATAAGGGTGAGCAAGGGGAATGAAATGAGAATATTTAGTGAACCACCAACAATATGACTTCTTTGCCCCATGATTTGGGAAGACCCTCAAAGATAAATAAAGTAGGCAGTGGATCTAGGAGACTAGGGTAGTGGCAATGCTCTCCCTTGACTCAGTGGCAAACTGCACACTCATGTAGAAAAGTTTCAACCAGGCAATCAAATCGCTTTTTGACCCTTTGATAAGTAGCCACAATGCCTGAATGGCCTCCTATGGGAGAGTTGTGAAGTGAATCAATGATTTGGTGTTTAAGAACAGCATCTGATCCCACATATATTCTTTCTATCTCAAAAAGAATCATTAACAAAGTATAAAAAATAGAAGGATGATCATCATTAGTTGATACAGTGGAAGCCCAAGCAGGAGTAACTGCAGTGACTGCCATCATAAGAGAATCTCTTCTGCTCAAAGAATCTGCAACCTTGTTTTCTTTGCCATTTTAGTATTCAATCTTGTAATCGCATTTTTTTTCACATGCTGTTCCCTTTCGTACTCGTATTTAAGGTCAGTTTTGATCAAGAATTGGGAACCAAGAAAGTAGTGGCGCCATCTCTTCAAGGACTCCAAAATCGCTAAAGCTTCTCCTTATCATAAGTTGACATAGCAGCATTTCTGGGTCCAAGGGTTTTACTGAAATTTTGATTGGTCTGCCTTGTTGCATGAGGACAGAACCACCTGATGCATCTGTTTCAAAAAAAAATCAGGCTTAATAAGATGAGTGACCTCCCTCTTTTCTAGGACACGTATATTTGATCCAATCTTTTTTCGTAGCCACGAAATTGTACAGCTCCCTATCTCGTTGAAAGCCCCTTTGCTTACGGAAGAGAAGAGTTGGATGCCGGTACTTGGTGGGAAAGCTCCCGTTTCCACTTTGCTTCTTGTAAATATAGAAAAGAGAACTTGCGGGAGGAACAGCTTTCATTTCTCTCTTTTGGTGGATCCTTTCTCCTCACTTTTTGTGCTCCGGTCAAGATGTGACTCATCCTGTATATACATAATTAGGAGACCTCTCACGAAGAAAGGAGTACCATTTGTGTGGATCTTGTAAGCTTCGGTATTCTCAAGCATTCATTGTTCATTGAGAAAAGATTTGTGCTAGAGACAGATGCCTGTGGGCATTGGAGCAGTGATAAGGGGTAGAAGTATTCGTGTGTGGTGGGTTTCGATGGGAAGGTTGCACAATAGATCGTATCTCTTCACTTGATTCTGACTGAAATGACAAGTCAGTCTTCTCAAAGAGACAAAGATGCCAGAGAGAAATGAGTTAGGTGAGTCAACATCCCCTGTGCCCGGTACACCAGTAGAAGGAGCAAGAAAGTATGATCTCTTTGTCGCTTTCTCTTTGCTCTAAGAAAAAAATGGACCTTCGCCAGAACGTGTTTCTATGGCCTGGTAATCTAAAGGTAGAGATCCTACTCTTCCTTAAGCGCCAACATCCTCTTTCCCTAATGCATTAGATTCCACAGGTACGACTATTGCTTTTTCTCGAAGGAAACCAGAAATCATTGCGCTATGGTTCGTTTCATCAGTCAAATGAATGATCTATCGTCATGACCCATGAACTAAAAAAGCTATTCGATATCGTCCTCTTTAAAGATTCAAGGGGATGCAAGAGATTATCGTTGATGTTATCATTCAATTAGTAACCCAAGCATTCCAATAAGCCTTGCACTCCTGTGAATTATTGATTTCTCTAGCTTTGGACACCACAAAGTATATGGCGCGTGTTTCCTTTGATTTGATTCGAACTTCATTCTTCATCAAATTCTTCATCATCTAGTAACTATTATCGAATTGGAGATATTGAATGAAACACGTCTTGGTGATTCATTCCAAATGACAAGGAACATGTTCTGGACGAAGTCGTACATAAAAGAGTACCAAGAAGCGTGAAGCTGATAGTCCATCAGCCCGGGGAAGCTTTATGCCATCCGCTCTTTTTTTGACAGGAACGGCAGATAACAAGGCTGTCTCTGGTCTCCCCGAACGAGAGTGGACCGAGTCAATCTAGAAATGAGAAACAGAGATGCTGACGTGGATGCACTATTCTATTTGGAAATTCGCTAGTAATTCACTAGTTTTATTAAAGATGTTCGTCGCTACCCTCTCTTTTTCAAAACTTCTATGTCAGCGGTGACCTTTTTTATTCGATTCCCAATCAACCAATGAATCGGTTAGATCAGCAGGCTCGTGGATTCGAACCACGTTTGGATTTGGAGTCCAAACGGCCCAGCGAAAGAGGATTTTCAGTCCCGCGCCCGCAGCCTGTCAGAACCTCCAGGGATTTCTCCACTGAACTTCGATTGATTGATGAAATAGCTACGTTTTTTTCTTATTTGATTCGGATACTTCTGAATGACTCCTTTCTTTCTCCGAAACCTATCTCCATTGGATGGACTTACGAAATTATTCTTTCGTACCCCATCTAGGTTAGGATCCCATGAACCAGGAGCGGTTCCTCGATCTTCCTACTGGAGGCATGGTCATGGCTTTCATTCATTCATTTCATTCTTTGTTCTGTTGTGGAATCGAACCACTAGCACAAATTGGATTTCGAGTCCAGGGCGCTCAAAAGGATTTAGAGTCCTTTTACCAACCAGTCAGAACCAATATTTCAGGGATCAATCAAACTACCTCTTTCTATTCCAATGTTCTATTCCGTTTTTTCTACAAATTTCGAGTCCAATGCGCTAACGCTTTCTTGCTCTTTCTCCGGGCTTTGACCATGTCTCCCGAACAATTTCAGTACATATGGCGCAAGACGATTCCACATATATATCGAGGTCGGAATGGGATCGGGTGTTTTCACGTCTGACCGTAGTGCCCGGTTTGTCTTGATTGGTGATTGATAAACAAGAAGGAAAATGGAAAAGTAGAAAATCTACACCTCGTCTCCCCCTCAGAACATATGGATCTCCAGTTTTTTTCGCGAAGGATTCAATCCAGCCACAGGTTCCCCTACGGCTACCTTGTTACGACTTCACCCCAGTCGAAGACCCCACCGTGGTATCGCCAATAAGACCACCAAAGGCCTTTGTGGCACTAGTGGTACACAGAAGTCATGGGTGATCATTGGTCCGATGCTTCGGGCGAAACCAATTCCCAGGGTGTGACGGGCGATGTGTACAGGTCCCGGGTACATATTCACCGCGGCATGCTGATCCGCGATTACTAGCGATTTCAACTTCATGTTCCCGAGTTGCAGAGAACAATCCGAACTAAGGCAATCTTTCCGGATTCGCTCCGCCTTACAGCCTTGCTTCCCATTGTCATTGCCATTGTAGCACGTGTGTGGCCCAGCCCATAAGGGCCATGCGGACTTGACGTCATCCCCACCTTCCTCCAGTATCTCACTGGCAGTCCCTCGTGAGTGCGGCACGCACCTTTTTCTTTGTTTCGGAGCGGGGCGCGTACTATTACCACTACGTACCACACCACCGGGCGGCTGGCCTTCATGCCGAGTCTTCCTCCGCCTTAGACTCGACGTCGTCGTAACCAAGCCTAACCAAACCTCCATGCTCACTGGTACTTTGACGTCACTATAGGTAGGTCTCCGTGGGTCTTGAGTTTGAAAGACGACTTCGGATATTATTTCTATGTGACTTCAGCTTTCACCGGATGCGGAATTCTCGTTTTGTAAAGATCTCCTTGGCTTATTATTTCTCATGTCTCTATATAGGTATTCTTGTGTCTCTGCTCTGTTGAGCCTTGTTGCCATTTATTATTGTGGGCTATGTGCCCAGCCCACCCGATACTATTGACCAGTGCTGTCTGACCTTCTTCCTTCGAAAGGGAAAGATAATAAGATTGGGGGGAATACCTTGTTATGGCCTTTTCCTTGGATACGAGCTGCTACTCAATGGATTTCCCACTGGCATTTTATTGACCAGCTTTCCAATCAATTAAAGAAGAGGCAGGTTATTATGTAAGATAAGAATAGTGGAGTGGAGACAGTGAACTGAACATCGCACTAGAATAGCGAACTTCACTTAATTAAGCACAGTACTATATGTCAATTGGGAAGAATTCAGTAGGCAATAGATTGACTGATTTTTTACCCAGGTAGGCAGGGCGGAGGAAAGCAACGCATACGTCGAGCTAGATCTTTGCAGCCCAGTGCTCATATTGTTTATTTATCCAATCCAATCCCTGCTTTAGCCTTGCTGCTTATTCACTGGCAATCCAACCATACCATTCTTGTCTATCAGGATCAGTCTTTCCCTCAAGTCACCTTAACATGCTTCTTTCTTTCCTTCACTACGCAGATACAAAACTAGGTTGCGGACGCATAAGGCCACTGATACTATTGGTCAGAAGTATGATTTGACAAAAACTACTACTTTAGCAGCTATGCGAAATGGAAGTTTCCTTTTTCTTGGTCGTTTGCCATGGAGAACAGATTCTAAGGCCAGTTTATTTTTAAGACGCATTGGCGACGCTTCGCGATAGATGATACTAGAAAGAGCTAAAACGAAGAAAAGAAGCCTAACATGAGTAAATGAATTCCACAATTGGTCATACTGAACTATTTGGATGTCTTAGCCAGATTGTTATAGCTAACCTGGTTGATCTAGTAACTATGATAATAGACACTTGCGAGGCAGGCAAGGGAGGATCGACTAGTGGAAAGCTTGATAAGGGTCAGTTACTTGTACATTTGATTAGTATGAGCCACTAACTTCGTTTTTAAGGATAGGTGGGAGTAGGAAAGCCCAACCCTACAATAAAGAGCAGATAGCCCACATGAATCAAGGGAATAACAATACGAGGCCTTTGACGAGTAAAGAAGAAATGCAAGATTTGGATCCGCGATTTAGTTCGGTTCAATCATCATCTAACGAAACACCCTCTGGTGCCTTTCCATACCTGTGTTTAGTTAGGATCTTCCTTTCCATTCCCATATGGATATTACGGAAAGAATCCCGCTCCCGGGCGAGGTAGAGTAGTTTCTCTTTTTCTGGGCACCTAGGAGGGCCCTCTCGTCATTACCTTTTGTGCTTTCTCGTACCAGTGCGTATGTGCCAGAACTCATGGATGCTATTCCCACGCCAAGCACTGAGAGATGTGCTGCAAAAGCGAAGAAGTGGACAATCACATGAGATTCTTGTAGTGCCTTACATGTTGAGAGAAATCGAATACCCAATTTGATCTAGAAAAGAGGGAGGTCAAGTATCGGGTCTCTAACCAACTTTTGGTACCTCTTGAAGGGGATTTCTCGCTGACATGATCCAATGCGCCTTCCTCTTCAGATTTTGATACAACAACTAGGATTGATGGCGAGCCTGGAACCCTTTCTCCTCCGCAGGGGCAATTCCAGAAACATCCTATCTTTTAGGAATGAATGAGAATTTCATTAGATTTCGTTTGCAACGTAACGCCTCGTACCTCCGTTAAAGGCTCATTTTCTTTCTCAAATCTCTGAATTTCTGCGAAACGAATTGACATATAGAGAATAGGTTTCTGGCATGACCAAAATGAACTTCACAGATCCGATGCAAGAAAGGATAGATTCGAACCGCAATTGCAAAGGCTCTCTGGATATTGTAGCAACCTACACGCCTGTCTAGCCAATGTAGTTCAGTCGTCAAGTTGCTCTGCTTGCTTCGTTCTGATCTTTTTGATCTTTCCATTTCATGTAAAGCACAGGAACGCGGTGGATCGTAGCCCCCAGGAACCTAAAGATAAGGAGCTCCCAATAGAAGGCAGTAACCGAAATTTAGCTCACAGAGCATAATAACATTGAAAGCAGGCGGACTATCTGCAGCATAGCGATTCTTTATTTGGGCAAACCCAAGGTATCACTTCGGGAAGAAATGCTGTTTCAAACCAAAAGAATTGGAATGGTCAATTTTCTGAGTTTTCTGCTATGCTAGTAGTACACTCGCTAAGAAATCGTAGATCTTCTTGTGAGCTGTCTGTATTGTCTTGTTTCTAAGTCTCCAAACCTTTGAGAAATATTTGGATCAATGATAGCAGAGGCAGGCAAGAAAAGCTGCTCAAAGGGGACGGCAGGATGATCGAGTTCGTGCTCGGGGAGGATGAAATTAGAACCCCTGCCTATCTTAAGAAGTTGACTCAAACCTTTGTGAGTGTGGAATCTATTCTGCCTATTGGCAGATGGCTCTCGATTATCTTTATCTTATTTCAATTCAAGATCCCCATTAGATTAATAATATGAGTGTCAGGCTTGCTGTACTGAATCTCTTTATAGTCTACCTGTCAAGCCCAAGATAAGGTCAGGGTTTATTATTCCACTATGGGTGGAGAAGAGGAATCGAAGACAAATAAATCCAGGAAAGAACAGCGAAGGAAAAGCGCGACTAGCAAAGTCAAGTACTTACTTGAGATGTTAGAAGGAGCAAAATTAATAGGTGCCGGAGCTGCTACAATTGCTTTAGCCGGGGCTGCTGTCGGTATTGGAAACGTGTTCAGTTCTTTGATTCATTCTGTGGCCCGAAATCCATCATTAGCTAAACAATTATTTGGTTATGCCATTTTGGGCTTTGCTCTTACCGAAGCTATTGCATTGTTTGCACTAATGATGGCCTTTTTGATCTTATTCGTTTTCTGATCGCAGAAAACGAGATCAAAAAGGTTGCCCCTTACTCGCAGATGTAGGAGGACTCACCAACTGAACTGCGTAAATAAAGCGATTCCTTTTAGGCGAAGAAAGGCAAATTTCGTTTGATCCGATCCGCCTATGTCAGTTCGAACCTGACGAGTCGTTCGTTCGTGTGGAGAATATCTCTCCTTTATTCCTATGTACGATATTTTCCACTAACATCGAGAGAGAAACAGCCGGTGTATCAAGAATTTACCCAATCGAGGAATTTCTCCTTTGAAATCCTATTCTAGTTTGTGTAGATCGCTCGGTACAGATGCACTTTTCAGAAAAGAAGGAGAGCAAGACTTTGTCGATGAAGGCTTTAAGCGTTGAGTTGGTTTAGCAGGAAGGTTACAAAAAACGAGCTATGCTTTATGGGTTCGAAGAAAGAGAGCAGAAACGGATGGCGCACAAAAGAGGTGGAAAAGCACGTCCCCCTTCTACGCGATACCTTTGATTTCAAAACCAGATTGCGCTTTCAGGACCTACACCTACATTATAACTAATGCACGGGACAACCGTTTTTCTCGATCGAGAATGTCTCAACGAAACGAATCTTTGAGAAGTACCGTTATCTCGAGCCGCAGGATCAGACCAAACAAACACTGGGTATCAAAAAGAGAAAGTTTCATGCCAGCTATGTGCCCCTCGTACGATCTTTAGCTTCAATGGACTGGCTTCTTTATCCTCAGCTAGATCTGTCTGATTAAGTATTACGTGAGAATTCCATGGTTCCAGCTAAATAAAAGCAAAAGTATGTGCTTGCGCCGAGCGATAAAAAACGGACTATGAAGTGTTTCCTGGCGGCTCAAAGCCATAGTCACTCCTCCTTTATTGCGAAAGCAGTGATCGTACATGGACGACCCAGGTGCTGTATGAGGTAACTTTGAAGCTCTAAACGGATCCGCACCAGCTATGATACCAAGTCTAACTTCACAGGATCGGATACAATGGAAAATTATGAATGACGCGATCCGATCCCATATGATATTGACTTCATTGTTGTTACGTACGCCTATTTCAACCTGGAATTCCTAGCCATGCGAAGAAGTAAATAGCAACAAGGCTTTGGCCACGTTACGGAGGAAGCCGAGCAGGCACAAAGTTGTATCAAAATATCAAGAGGAAGGTCGATTGGATTGGATTTGCCGATGAAGAGTACCCGCGAGGGGCGCATGTTCTTTAGTAGAGTCGGATTGAGACAATCTGTCGTTTCTTACCCTTTACAGGTAATGCTGGTCTCCTGGCAGGGAAAGCCCATTAGAAGCTCAATTATCTAAAGAAAAAGCGCGGTTTTCTTTTTCCGTACCGTACCACAAGAGATAGGGAAAGGCCGTTCTAAGCTCCAATTGTTAATTAAACGGGCCTTGCTAATGAAGTATTTCGTTACCTTCCTTTATTCTGATTTTGACCATTTAGTTGAACTGACTCTGTTAATTCGCTCTCACGGTAATTGGATTGCGATTTCCTCTGGATTCAATGACTGCTTCTTCTTCTGATTGTGACATATAGAATTTTACGATAGATGAAGCGTGGATTTCATTCCAATAACAACCCCTGGCCGTTCACTTAGAGAGCAGCACATTGTTCGACCTAGGGATCTTGATGAAAATCACTATCAATTAGAGCTAGCTGCTGTTATTCCAACAAGCAAGCCAAGCGAGTTCAAAGGGCTTTGTTGGCCATTGACATTCCACAATTGAACTGGAAATGAATCATGCTTGCAATCAATAATTGCATAGAAAAAGTTGACTACATGGTACGTCTTTTGTGGAAGCAAAAGATAACCTATAGACAACGGTCAAGTCTGCGATCCAAACAGTGATGAAAAGAATTCTCAAATCATTCGCGGATGGACGTGAAAGAAGGAAGAACCAAATGGCACTGCTTCCTCAAAGCGAGCTTCGGGTACCCGGGACTAATGAAACACCAGTACATGTCATACAGAAGCTCCACTCATCCCTCCGCCAGCCCAACCTAAGTTTCTATCGGACTGAGCTATTCTTCAATCCAGTGCCCTAATCCTTTCGAACTTGGGTCCATAAAATAGTGCTATTGTACAACCTGGGGAAGTCAAAGCACATTCTAAGTGGGTCGCATGGGTCGGCCCTTTCACCTCATTCTTTTCCGTTTCCACGCTCTGAAACCGGGTTCTCTCTCATAATCAAGCTGAGATATGATGCTGTTTCATCCTCCAATTATGAGAAATCCCTTGTTGGCTGGGACGGACCCTTAGTATAAGATAAGTCAACAGGTTGTGTCAGTTTCTCAAAAGACATGGGCTCGCCTTTCGGGGTGACTAGCTGCATTCATTGGTTTGCTTTCTTCCACCAACTTCACAACCATCCTTCGTTGATGACAGGCAAGCTCAACCACAGTTTCCGTAGTTTGGTTCAATTCATTCGGCATTTCCATTTCCAATTGGTAAGTGGGGCCCTTTCTCTGACCCAAGGAAGAAGATCACAAGCGGGAGTCCCCTCTAGGAAGAGATGCTTTCCAAAGGCCGTACGCTACTGTTGAATGGCCAAATAGGGATTGAAACAGAGTAAATAACTAGAGTATCCCGTCGTAGTGGTAGCTGCATTTACGCGACCGGGTCCGAGCCACGGGACAAGACCAAATTGGATTTGTAACATCCGCGGATGGAAGACCGTAGATTTCTCACTTTCCCTACTCGGAGAGCACGTGTATGTAGTCCGCCTGTATCTACTTATTTATTCGGAGAGCGCCATTAATAGGATTCAGAAGTCGTACAAGCTATGGCGGAGCCGTTTACCAATGCACCCTCCTCATATTTGATTCTTTTTTTTGTATCATTGGTTCCACGTACGTCTTTTGGGCGAGCTTTCTTCACTGTCATCAAAACCAACGCTCAAACCGAAGCTTGGAGAGCAGTTGTTTATTTATCACTTTAGCTTCTGTCGTTTTCCTCTTCCGAATTTTTTAGTGAAAAACAAGGGGATCAGAAGAACAAACAATAATAATGAGGGATTGAAGTCCGTTTCCTTCGTATCGTATTTCAACGGATCGGGTAGTTCTAGTCTTTTTTTATTACTCCTTCCTTTTTCCCTTCATTTGACATAACATAATTAAGAAACTGTTTGATGGTCAACGGAACCGGATCTGCTCCCTTTTTCTTTTCCTTCAGGATCCGTTCTTGAACTTATTCTAGTAGGTTGAACAGGTTTCACATACTCAGTGAGTGGTGAAGACCACTGACCCCAATTGGTAGATCAGCAGATAGCTAATAAACTAATTCGGTATACTCAAATAGTAATTCGGCATACTCAACACCATAGGTAGAAACGGGAGTTCGAAGGTACCGACCACCTAAAGTGAATTAAGACCAGGAGGGCTAGGAACGAGTAGAGAATCAAAATGCCCTTATTCCAAAGGAAGTGAGTGCTAAAGCGAAAATCGAGTAAAGAACAAAAGAACGAAATGCAAGGGTTGCATCCTAATTTCAAGTCCAGACGGTTCCTCCGCTAGGTTATTGAGTTGGCTCCCCCGTTATTCTTCATCAGACAACGCACACTTAATGGAAAAACGAGGTATCTTTTTGGAAAACTTCTCTACTTACGACTTTGTTAGCGCTTTGAGGGCTTCACTATGTTCTCTGAAATCTTGTATAAATAATAAAGAAGTCTTTCTCAGGAGATGACTCTGCTGATACCGAGTTTCAATGCAAAATGGCTCCCGCTTCTTCTGAAAGAAAACAGGGGCAAAATCAATATGGAGCCGTCAGAGGCTTATCTGGCCGATATGACTTCCAGAAAAGATTTCCTGAGCTCAACCTAAAATGGAGGGGTTGGGGCTTTGGCTCCAGGCTCAAACTCTATCTTGTGGTAGACTGCCCTCCTAGGGAGCGCTTGGGCAACTAACTTGTGGGGCATGACATCCCAAATTCATCATTCGGAATTTCCTGAGAAAAAAGTCTTATGTGTATTGGATCCGCTCTTCTGTTAGCATGAACACATGAATGAGATTCTATTCCTCTTCCTAAATAGAACCCCCCACCTTCACCTACCCCCCAACCTAGGTGCGGAAGTCAAATCAATCCTTGTTTGTACATCGCGGAACTTACATACCCGGGCCCGGCTCAACATTCTTTTAAAACAATCGAATAACGGCTTTTGCATGACTTGGCCATTCAATCTTGTGAACTAATCGAGACCGAAATTGGATAAAGAGATACAAAAGGAGAGGAATACCCAATCGATGAAAGAACATGAAACCCTTCTATTTCTATAGAGGTACGGGAAACGGTTGGGGGCAATAAAGTAGGTGAAGTGGTTGGATTTTGCGAGCTGTTCCAACCACTGCTGGATGTGATTCCAAGAGCCGAACGAGAATGAATACCACACAGAAGAGTCAAGACCGGGCTCCCTAATAGAATGTTTAACCGATCCATTCTGGATCGATCGAATTGGTACGGAATTTGTAACATGGGAAAAGCACAGAAAACACGACTTATTTGAATAACCCGGTGACCTACCAATTGTAGAAGTAGGATTTTTGGCAAGCAATAAGCACTTAAATAATACAATTCGAGTGTACCAGATTCTTTATCATTTCGAGGAAAAGGTTCGGGAGGAAAGGGAAACAACAGAGGGATCCGAATCGAACCTAAATGGGAATGACATGAAAAATCTTTTTCAAAACCTATCATTAAGGGCGTGACGACGATATACGAGAGGAATAAAAAAAAACTCGTGATTGGTGTGGAGGGGAAGATCTGCTTATGAAATTGTTCAAGAAAGAGTCGTCTCATTTCCTTACTTCTTCGTTCTTTCGAATTCATTCACTTCGACGGCTGGCGCTACGCTAGCTTTGCATGATTAGCTCTGACAGAACAGGTACTGCATTTCCTTAGTTGGATCCGCTCTTTCTCTCTCGTGCAGTTGTTGCTTCCGGCTATTTATTCAGTCGTCAATCAGCATTGATCCGGGTAGTTAGTCAGTCTCTCTCTTTTTGCCCGTCCTTCTCTATCTATGAAATTCCTAATTAAGGGAGTTCGCTTTCCAATATCTAAATGTTCATGCAAAGCAACAAACGAAATGCAAGAACTGTCACGCAGAAGTCACACAGTATGCTGATCGTTCTGAAATGAGAAAAAGTATGGGATTCCATAAGTGATTCATACATAGAGATCTAAACTCATGGAAGGGCCCGGCCAGCAAACGAGATCTCTTACATCCAAAGGACCATGCCCATCGAAGATGAACCATTCACCGAGCCGAGTATGTGCAAGACACGGCTAGATAAGTCAAATAGAAGATATTGCTTTTACACGAGCAACTCTTTTCTTCATGTGGGTTTTTCTTTTTCTTTGATGAAATGCGAACACAAACTTCAGGCATCCAAGAAAGAAGTCAAGATCGAAATCGAAGCATTGGGTTGAAGATCAATTCATATCGACAAGACTTTCCATTCATCTTTTTGTTGCTATTTGGATTCCGTTTTCAAATAAAGAAAGTCATCTTGTAGTTAGAAATCACCTTTAGAATCATCAGCCTCTGTCCCTACACTGACTCGCTTATCCGGGATCGATCCCGGTCCTTTATTTCGAAACGAGGATAGGTCTCTCGCGGAACGAGGTGTAGATTGAGAAGAAAGATGAGCGTATGGTCCATACTCACTCGGGTTCACACTTTTTTTGCAGGGACAAATGGGTACATGCCTGTAGATCTTCTTCTCACAGCGAGTACTTGATTACGGAGCCTGATTCTATATATTATTTATGGATTATTATAGAATCTATCTTTTTCTTCAAATCATAGTGGGAATCCTATTAACGATACCTAAACGTTTTCTTTGTCGAAACAGAAAGGAGGGAAATTGGATAGCCGACGACACGAGTTTCCCGTTCCGCTTCGCTCCACTGTTAGATAGGCAATTCAATAGTTACCGACGAAAGGAGTTCCCCTTCTCTTGGCCAATTGACGTTCTGCTTCAATAAGTCATGACCTTCACTCTCCTCAAGTGAGAAGGGCATATTGTTTGACCAACGAAAGCCTCACTAGTTCCTTCTTCCCGTTCACTATTCCCGTAGCCTGATACGAGTTATTTAGTTCGTGTCTCCTTGTTCTTGGGAAGAACCGAAGGTTCATTCGCGGCACTCGTAGACATAGTTGTATTTCTCCAGCACAGAATTCCCTAAAAAGCTAATAAATCAAAACAAGAGAAAAGCAGAAGCGAAAGCTCGAGTCGAAGAGTGGAGGTCGCTCGGTAACTCGAGTCGATCAGTCCCATTCATTCTTGCCCGAAACAAGTGGGCTATTCATTCCGGTGCCACCTTTGTTCAATCGAGTCCATGTTCTCTATTTCCCAAAACCCATTCGTTCACCGACCCGTGGACCAGAGGAAAAAAGCTTGGAATTGAGCTTTCTAGCTTTCTTTAGTACAATTTTTTTGCGAGAGCAACCCTGGGTTCGTTCCTAAGACTACACTCACAGCTTTCTCTGTTCATGTTCCGGCATAGGAGATCTAGTGGTAGGATAGGGGACAGAGCTTTAGGGCTGCAGTAAACCTCATATGCGCGTGGCTCATCATAAGACCTTAGCCTGATGTCCTACCCAAAGACTTCAAAGGTAGTCACAGGACAACCTTTCCGAGTTCTAACTTCCAAACCTATAACTTGGTTTGCTTGCCTGCTTCCTATCTGACCTATCAATCAAAGAAATGTTCTAGTTCCGCGATACGAGCTTGACTGTCGCTCTGAGACAGTAGATTTCTTGGTTGGGGGTCCCTTTATCAAAGGCTCCCTTCCCTACTGATCATACAACAAATGAAGGTGGTTAGAAAGATGGCACATCGATCTTCTGTACACCCTGTTCGTGCTGCGGAACGAAGAAAATCTGCCTTCCTTGGAAAACGAATTCCTGACTCCGAAGTATCAAAGGAGACTTGGGTGGCGCCTTCTGAAGAGCCCTTCATTCTGCGACTCAGATTAAGATTCGTGTCTCAGCCGGAAGGGGTCGTAGGACTGACTCAGACAAAGCGTTAGAAGTACGATCTCCGAATCTATAAGCTTTGGCCTGCCTTCTTCCCTTATCTAATCTATTAGGTAATAATAAAGTTGTGTTAATTGTCACGCTAAGTATAAACCAGTGACATTTCTGTCTCAATTGAAGTCAACCTTACTATACTCGCTTGTAGGAGATCATCGCTCAGAATTTCGCTAGAAAAAAAAGAGTTTGAAGATCACCAGGTCAGAACTCTCGATCTAGCCCCACTTTCTATAGTAATTTATCGACATGTTGTTTCGAATGTCCTTGAAAAGGCCTACACACATACCCTGCCACTCGATGTAGGTTTTGCCAGCGATGTGTAGTGGGTTTGTTCAGTAGAGATGGGTAGAGCGCACAAGTATTGGAAGGAAAGTTTCACCCTTCTGAAAAGAGAAAAAGTCTGTATTGAACTATGATTTGAATTCCTTTCTTATTAGTTTCCAAGTGCAAAATGTTCATTGCCTTGATCAGAGCCTTTAAGCCTTTTAGAAGCGAGCATTTCCGCAGCTTCTATTTTTCCTAAAGCTAATGAACCGAATGGAAGAGACTCACTTTGAATAAATAATAAAGAAGGAACCAACAAGAAAATCTAGAATTGTTCCAACCTCGGCTCGGGGTCTGTCTGGAAATGGAAAATCGTTCTCTCTCTCATCTGGTCTCGCCACAGTGACAAGAAAAACAAGTGAATAATTGGAATAGAACGCAATCGTCAACTAGTATGTACTTATAGATTCCTTATGCACAAGTAGGAGTTTCTAAACTATATATCCAAGTTCCATTACAAGTACTAACAACTTCAAACAAGTGATAGAGCAAATTCACTACAAGTTCACACGATGAGTTCACATCTACTTGATTACGCGACAGTTTCAGAAGGTAGCAATACCACATATACTCTA
The DNA here is from genome assembly GCA_916181665.1 of Avena sativa. NCBI lineage: Eukaryota > Viridiplantae > Streptophyta > Magnoliopsida > Poales > Poaceae > Avena > Avena sativa. The sequence goes on from OV702280.1 coordinate 146,672,948, forward strand.
CTTCCCATGGGTCGTCTTCTTTCCTTGGCCCCTTCTCGTGGGAAGCTTCCTCGTCCTCGCCTCCTTGCATCATCTTCCTCCATGTACGTCTTCTTGGCCTTCTTTGCCTTGGCCGCGGAAGGGTTGGGTGTGTAAGTATTCTTGGGTTGCCTTGTCTTGAGCACGTGGTTGGACCGCTCGTGGACCTTGTATCGAGTGTATGTGCCCAATGTCATATCACCGTCAACACTTTTTCATCTTGAGGCTATCAACAAAATAAGAATGGTATGGACATTGCGGTGACCCAGCATACCACTTCATGATGTAGTACACTATAGTCATTGACATAACACCAATGAAACACCGTTCACTAGTATTACATTCCTCAGAGTGGTACAATAGAAACACAGCAGGTCCAAGACATGACTATAGGTTACAACTCAACTCTTTACAAAAGATCCAGAGAACACTCTAGGTTAAAGAGAGAGAAAGAAACTTCTTACAAATAATATAAAAAATAACAATTCTTAACTTATCATGCTAATATACTAATATCTGACTATTGGGCTTGCATTTTTGCTATTGCAATACTCTACAGAAGTAGGTTCTATGGCTAGAGATTATATTCCTATCTAATCAGCAACTTTGTCTTCACTTTAGTTGATGTATATGTTGACTTCATTGAAGCACTTGAGCTATTGGTGATGATTCCTTTGAGAAGAAGTTGATGTAGATGTCATTTGTATTGGCTTTAGAATCTAGCAAGTGTTAAGAAGATACGTTGAGTACGAGCGTACTTAGCAAGTTTGCTAAAAAGGAGTGTTTGATGCACTATATCTACAGCCATAGACCATAGGTCATAGGCTATGTAGCTTTTTGAAAACATTTGTTCAAAGGTTGCTTTTATTCTAAAAATCTATGTTCGTCAGCCTTCACAAGTTTACCAGAACTTTCATGGAGTTCCATTCCTGCCGTGTTCGTAGCTCCTTTCCGGAACAGGGAGTAAAAAGTTACAGTTCTTACACTCTGCGGAGGTGCGTTACTTTTCCCATGAGAGATCAAATCCTTGTTGCACAACCGGGCGATCTTTCTCGTCCACACTTCCTATGGTGTGGGCCCCAGTAGATGATCTAAGCCAATCACTGCCCTTCTCCGCTACCCCACATAGAACACGACCCCAAGCAGAAAAACCTTTGTTAATCCACACATCATATATAACTATGGTTGACTCCTTGAGGACTCTAGTGAGCAGACAAGAACCTAGTCGCCCCCATCGATATGAGGACATACCTACGACTGTCCATCACAGATAGTCTAGACACCAATATCGCGGGGAACTAAGGGGTCCCACCCATGCTGAGCCTTGTAAGGTACAACAATGTCACGAGATGGTCATTCGTTCATGTGAAAGGAAGAAGATCTAGCTGACTTCTCCGTCCCATTCCAAATCTCATGGTTAACGCGTGATATACGACGCAAGAATCACTGACGACATTGGTTGTTAAGTCCTAGATAACATGTTACTTTACCACCGGAACTTTCATAGTAGGTTATTACCTCTTGGTAAATAACCTATAATCATATTATTATGAAAATAGTGTTTTCTGACCTTTTTGAAATGCAGGTGATGACAACACTGGATTTGAAAAATACTTTACAGAAAATAATCAAAGGACATGAGCAAGTGTGAACTTGCCTTTTGTGATTGCAAGATTATGCACTCACGGTCTTCGAGACAATATAAGATCCAATATCTGAAATCGGCATCAATGGTTCGGTAAGGACTAATGTTTAAAAAAACAATATGCAGTTATGCATAAGTAATGCTATGAATTTTGTAGAACTCCCAAAGTGAAATCCCAATAGTCTAAGTGATTTGAATTTAGTTGATTTCTTTAGGAGTTGGTTTATCATCTTTTACTTTACAAGCAAATGTATTTATAAGGGACTTAAGAGTTAACAATCCCAATTATTCAAGGAAAGTATAAAGTAGTGTGATTATGATTAATTGTCATCTGGTGACTATGATAATAGTCCTTGGTTGAGTTATTAATAGTTGAAGGAACTAATATAGAGTTGTTGTTTGAAGTGGAAAAAAGAATAACATTTGAAGAAAAGATTTATTTTCTAAGGTTTAAACAATCTTTATTGTTAATAGAATGTGATCAATGTCTTTTGGGGTTTGATCGATTAGTTTGGACTTGAGATTCTTTATATCTTAAATGAAATAGACCAAAGTTAACTATAAAAACATAAGTAGTTTATTAGACATGATGTTTATAAGCTTTCAGACTAAAGTTAACTTTAAAAGGGTAAATAAACTTAAGGTGTAATATGTTTTAATTATTCCCAAGTTTTAAATTTATGATAAGTATGACTAAGGTGTGGGGTTATTCAATTTATATTTAAGTGAATGGTTAGATTAAATTTGTTTTGCTATTATGAAAATAATATACAACTATTATATGGAAGTATAATTTGGATGATATTATTAAAGTGTTATATTTAAAGTCATGTTAAATATTATTTAGATATTAAGATTATTCCCCATTAATATTAGTGAATGATGTATAATAGTTATCTTAAAGGTTATGGTTTTGAATTCTGATTTAAGGTTGCAAAAGAATATTATAAAGTTAATAATTTACACTTGAGGTTTATTATAAATCTTAGTTATGGTTTAGAACTTTAGTAATTCGATTTTTAAGGTTTTAATATTTCTAAATAAATATAATTATCTATTACTTAAGAAATGTTTTAAAAGAATTTTCAAAATAGGTAATAGATTAGGATTTATTACTTTAAAATATTAAAAACTTTTCTAATAATATAATGAATATTTTTCCCGTGTAATATATTTATTCAAGATCTTAAAAATAATTTTTATTTATTTTTAAGTATTATTATTATGTTTATAAAATTCCATAAAGGATTAAATGTCTTTGAATACTTAATATAAATTTTATTTATAAAAAATTAAATTAGTATTTTTATAAAATAGTAGATTCATTTTTATACATAAAAATATATTTTTATTGATTTTTAGGACTTTTCCATATTTTATGAAATTTCACTTAGTATTTAATGGTGTTTATATTTATTGGTATTTTATTTGTCACAAACAAGGAAACTTGTATTTTTATGTGATTGAGATTGTTTTTGTGATCATTCTGAGATTATATATATATTTTTAGGATTTTTATGCATTTTTATTAGTTTGAAAATATTTTATAGGACTTCTTAAATGGCAAAAATTGAGTTTTTGGAGGGACATTAGTTGGGTTGTGGCTAGTTGATTAAATCCTTATTTGGTCTAACCGGACCAAGTGGAATCGGCCCAATAGGCCGACCCAAATCGACTTGGGGTCAAATCCCCACCTATGGCCCATTCTCTCCCTCATGCATCGCTCATAGACACACGGGAAACATCACCTTCGTTCTCCTCCCGCGCACGGTGCGCCGCCGTCTGCCTCCTCTCCAGCCATCGCCGCCAGCGCCCACCACCGGCGCTTGCTGGCGCTGCCTCGTCCAATTTACTTCCTTTGTTCCCCACCGCCTTGACGTCCTTAAGCTCTCGCATAGGCCCCCATTCCGGCTAACCCTAGCCGTGAGGTACGGCTGGTCGTCGGCGCAGTAGTGCCCCTGCGCCATGGTTGCTTCCCACCAGCTCCTATGCCTCCTCTTCCATGCTCAAACACCTTGTACTCCTGCTGCGCCCCCTTCGTCCTCGACCCCCATACGCTGCTACCGCCAGGGATTGGTTGTGGTATCATGGTGGTGATGTTTTGGTGGTGGTGTAATGGTGGTGATGTTTTGGTGGTGGTGTAATGGTGGTGTTGTTTCTGCTGTGATGACGATGCGGTTCATCCACCACTACCTCCATGGCAGTGGGATGGTGCTGCAGCACAACCTCTCTTTCGATTCCGAAGCCGGCGGAATGGTGCTATAGACGCAACTTCTGACATCGGCTCTTTGCTAGACCCTCGTATGGGCATAGTGAGTTCCTCTTTGTAACCGGCAATCTAGTCGATGAACTGCTTGGTGTTCTGTGGAGCCATTATATGGTGTTGGGTGCAGACATGTAGTGGTGAAGATACAGCGAGGTTGTTATTGATATTCTTGAGATTTTCCTGAGATAAGTGAGATTCTCCTAAGTGCCAGGCTTCAGTCTGGATGAATATTCATCCCCAACATATGTTAGTGGATGGTTCCATATTGTGTTGAGTTTGACTAACTATAGTCTAGTGGCTTGCTTCATTACTTATGATTTTGAATAAACAAATGGATATGGTGATATTTGGATTAAAAATGATTCCTAAGTTGTTGACTTAGGGAAATGATTGTTATTGGTGGCTATAGCTTTGATTAATATATTGGATGGATATTTGTATAATTATTTAAGGTAATAATTTGGGAACATAGATATGGACTATATAAACAGTTTTGGCAGGTATTTGATATACTACCTATGCTTTACTAGATCTCTGTATTCAGATTTGTGTACAATATGACACTATCAACATGATAATGGAAGATTCGAATGATTCCTGGTTATTTAAACTAGGGAAATGATTTAGACACATCATTTGATTGCTGGTAGGGAACTTGATGATTTCTATATTGGCATTTCATCTCATTCTAAACAATGGCTTCTGTTAAATGTCTTTGCTACTGTGGTGCCTTCTTTTAGAGTGTGCACAGCAGCAGGGCCATCTATGCATGAACTTGATGTGGTTGATCATTGATTCATGTACTTATAGGATCTGATTCATCTATTGTGAGTGTTGAGTACAAAGTGGAAATGTTATCTCTAAGACATATCCAATGCCGAGTAACACTGTCATAAACACATGTATTGTCCTTGTCATCTTATCTTAACCAATGATGCAGATCTTAGGTTTAGAAGCATGTGCTAGTTTAAGATGACCATATAATGATTCCTAGGATACCTGACTAGGAAGATGATTGATATGTTAATCCTATTTGATTGTATATGATCTTAAAAGCTATCTCTTTGAGAATGTGGTGATTTATTAATTTTAGTGGCTTCCTATGCTGTGAGATTAATACTGTGTGTAACATCCCAAAAATGTTAATCAAGGTTATCAAGTTCTAATCACCCAAGTTTAGGGCTAACAAAAACTTTTGTGAATAAAAATCAATATGAATGCATGTGTGTATATGATGAATGCATGAATGCTTCTAATGACTTGTGTGACTGTTAGCTATGGCAAGGATTGGTTCAAATATGAAAACAACATCATCTAAATCAACTCCAAGCAGAATCAAATCAATAGAAATTCAAGTATAAACAATATGAGCTAATGGTCATTTTGACCAAAGTTAACCACTAGACCACTTTGAGTGTTTCTAGTCCAAGATTTCTAATAGAAACAAATCCAATTATTTTCACCCCTTGCTAGACCAAGTAAAGGTGAACCCAAGCCCACCTTGAAACCCCATAGAAACATTTTGTAAATATATGCCAAGGACAATTCAAAATTGAATCTAGTTCATATGGTAAGATCACCATTTCTCAAAACCAAACCAAACCAGTTCACCTTGACAAATCCAAGTAACCAGAGACTACCAAGTATGTGCCTAGTACACTCACCAAGTTTCATCCAAAAATTCAAATATAAATTTCTTTCGGCCATTTCATCAAACACTTGGCAGACACATATCAAATTGGCCAAACTTTCACTGTTTTGAGAAGTGATCATTCAAACCATTGTATCCCTCTGCTCACCCTTGTCCCCCCAGTGAGCACACCTGCATTGAACAGCCTATAACCCTACCCTTGCACCATGCCATGCATGCCCGACCACCCCCTTGTCCACCTCAACGTCGACAGCATGATGCAAGCGTCACCAGCCTCGCCAACCTGTCTGGCATGCTGCCTGTGCCTCACTGACCCCTCCAGACCATCCCTAGCTCGGGGACAGAGAGAGGAGACACCGGAAACGCCGTGCCTGCGCCGCTGTCGACCATGCTGATGCACACCGCAGTTCATGCTTCATTCCTACTCAACCCGACCACCTCGAGCTCTCGCTGCCCGCCAACATGATCACCACCGTCCCAGGAGACCAAAGGACATGCCCATTTCCTCGACCGTGCCCCGTAGCCGCCGCACGCCGCGAAGTTCATCGTCAGTACCGCACAGAGCACCGCCCCGCTCCGACCGTTGCAGACCACCATTGACTAAGCTATGCTGCCCGTGATGACCGCCAGGCGACCGCCCATCGTCCCTGCCCCCGAACCATGTAGTTAGCTAGTTGTGCCATCGTATCCGTCGACCTCTTCCCACGCCGCGATGCCCCTCTCGCCCCGCTATAAAAAAGGGAGCTCCCCCGCACCATTTCTCCACACTCCCACACTCACCACTCCTCACTGATCCTCCCCTACTTCTTCCCGGAGCAAGGTGAGCTCTCCCTTGCCGGAATTTGGCCAGAGCCCGCCGATGCTAGAGGAAAAGGGCGCCGTCAATTCAGGCCACCGAAGGAGAATCCGCCAATACCAGGAGAACCGCCATCGTTGACAACCCCATTCGCCTCTGTCGCTGACCCTCGCCAGAGCTCCGGTGAGCCTCCCCCGACCCTCATTGGCCGTGCTAGGTTCATCCCCATCGTGTCCTGTTCCGATGAGGATGATGTCCATGAGCCGTTGATCTTGAACCTAATCCTACAGTCAAAACCATCCCATACCCTTTGGCACCCCTGTCTCACTAACGAGTGGGGACACCACTTAAACCAGCCCGCGCGCGCTGTGCGCAGTGGGCTGGCCCAGTTTCGTTCCCGCGCTCAGCCTAGTAGATTCAAATAGATATTTTCTATTTTAATTCAAAACCTAGTTCTGGCAGTAACTTTAAAAATCAATTCAGAGAGTTTACTGAACCAAATTGCATGAAACTAATTTTGTTAGAAAGGTATGGAAATTTTTAATCCAAGCCTATTGGATTCAAACCATTTGAAATTGTAGATCACCTATGGTCAAAATAACAAGGCAGAGACTTTTCTTCATTCAAACATTTTTCAAAAATCTACCATAAATGCTTTTGAGTTGATTCCAACTCACAAAAATCACATTTGACAAGACCTTTCTGACTATATAAAAATATCTAGGTTTACTTGTAGTAATAATGGACAAGTAATAAAAGAATGCCCCATAGGCATTTCTAGTCACTTTAATTAATTAAAATAATAAGGTTAAACCTTATGAAATTGTGACACCACTTTAAATCACATTCCCAAGTATTAGAATATGTGGTGATGACATGTGTCAACATAATTCCATGTTTTAATTGGGGAATATTAAATCTTAAGTAGTTTTCAATGAGTAGAAATTACTTTTAAAATGAAATAAATAAGACTATGTTTTAATTCGTGTGATGATTGTGATGATGCTAAATAATCTAGTGTAAACGCTTGTGTGCCACATAGAAGTAGTTAAATATTGTTTGGTGATTGTGTACTTCGTATTTTTTTATAGACGCTAGTACCGACCAAGGATACGAAGAGGAAGGAGAATACTACGAAGAGGAAGCAGAGGAGAACTTCAATCACTGCACTACTCAAGGCAAGCTACTAACCAAGCAAGCCATCCTGGCAAGCTAACACTTGCAACTTTGAAGCTAGATAACATATGCAATGCATTAGGCATGCTTTGATTAGACAACCTTGAGTATACTAAATCCCAGTTTTACTTGCAAGCTTGATTATTTTATTTCTTTATCAAATCTCTTTATTTATGTTTACTAAGTGACTTGTGAATTTTGTAAAGATATTAGAGGTAGCATAAAGAGCATAAAACTTGGCCTAAGTTTGATAGAACTAGATGTCATACTAAAGCATGAGATTACATTTAGATTTGTCACACTTGATTAGCACCCCTCATTAGTGACTAGCCCCAACTTAGTGGCTAGTGATAAGCATAAAACTTGATCACTTTAGATGGGAATACTTGGTGAAAATGGTTATGAAAACCTTAGAATGATGAGTCATTCTAATGAAATGTTTTGACATATGTTATGAACACCTGATGATTTGACGATGAAAATGTTGAGGCATGAGCCTTAGCCCTTTATAAAACTGATGGTTATGTTTGGATGCGATACCATTCCGATTTTACCGTACAACCACAATACCCAAATTTGGGTAGGGCTTGACTAGAAGTTTATATATCTTAGTATGGGTTCCCTTGCGGAAGAGGTTTGAGCTGAGGATACCTCGTTATGGTTGTCCACCTATGCAGTTCCCAAGATGATAGATGGTCATCGTTGGGAGGCCAAACTCATAGGGGAGGTGCCTATACTGGGGTGTAATTGAAAGGTTAGGATTGATTTGTAATTGAAAGGTTAGGATTGATTATCCGCATACTAAGTATGGTGATTCAGGATTGTTCTTGACGGATGTATCGAATGTTGTTATGAAAGTGTACCACCTCTGCAGAGTGTCAAACTATTCGAATAGCCGCGTCCGCGGTCATGGACAGTTGGAGTGGCCATACTGTTCCGTCATCAGATGCTTTCAAAATGACTTGTGAAATGAATCATGACTTTGAATTGAGCATAACAGGGTTGTGAACATGAAAAACTAAGTTCCCACTTAGGTGTTAGAAAACACTAAACTAGTTTTCTTTACTTCTGAACTCAGCTAGAGATAATGTCGTGGGAATGGTCACGGCAGATGCTGCAATCGGCAGCGAGTAGTAGAACGAGGGGCAAGGGCGGCCAGCCATCTGCGGTGCGAGATGAGGGCGGAGACACAGGGTTTTACCCAGGTTCGGCGCCCCGGAGGGTAAAGACCTACTCCTGCTAGATTGTATTAGGAAGGTGGTACAATGGGCGAGCTCGGCGGCTAGGCGGCGAGTCGCTTGGGTGTATAATGGAACGTATCTCTACACTCCCCGCAGGGAGGTTTATATAGGCTCACCTCCCCTAGGGTTTACATATCTCAACCGAATCAGTTAAGGCTTCGGTACTTGTTTAACCTAATCCGACTGGGCCTATCTACTCGCCTGGGCCTTCAGCTTCCAGTCGCTTGGATCCACGTCGGGCCTTAATCCAGTCGCCGTCTCGCAGGCCCACTCGCCAGTTCCTGGGCCAGTCGGAAACGTCCTGCTGGGTATACCCCGGTAGGTACATCCCCATCAGATAAACTTGGCTTTTTGCAAAACAACCTAGAGCTTAGTATTCCTACTTGAACCACTTTACTTGTTAGTGATAGTTTGCGAGTACTTAAAGAGTACTCATGGCTTTGTCCATGGCTATTCCTATGGCCAGACTATGAGGAGGATTACCAGGGTGATGGACAACAGGAAGTCTATGACAACTAGGATCATCTACCATCATCAGCATTGCTTGTGACCCTAAAGATGGAGCTTCGCCCATGCTATCGTTATTATATTATTCCGCTGCGTTGATTGTATTAAGACTGGATCATGAGATCCTTTATTTGTAAGACCTTATTATGATTTGTAATGGATGATGAACTATGGTACCAATCTGTTATGTCTCGCAAAAATGGTAATCCTAGGATTGCGATGTATGGCATAACAGGCATCTGGGATTAAAAATTCGGGTGTTGACAAGGAATCAGAGCCATCCTGACCATAGGAGACCCTAGTTAGAATGGACGCTTGAATCAAAAACTTAGTTTCAAAACGAAAAAAGTGAGTATTTATGAAAACATATTCTCATTCTTATCACTTAGAGTCTTTCAAGAAAATTCATGTTCCTCAAAAATTCTTGCAAAATCTTACATAAAAGTTTACACACTTGATCACTCTACTAACTTACTCATCCTACATTCTTATAAATGGACGTGAAGTATAGCAAGTTCTATTAGTTGGGCAATGGAGGAGAGCTCATCTTTGAGTGTGATTTTGACCAACTCTCGGAACTTCTGGAGTGCCTGCACCCCGAGTTCTTCGGAGCCTAGCTCAACGATCAGCAAGGAGGAGAATTGCAGTGGCTGATTGTTGCAAGTCTCAGATGGAAGATTGAAGCCCCCACCTCAGAGGGAATCCAGTTCACCTTAAGAGAGAAAAACTGGCTAGATGGACTCGTCAGGGCTATGCAGGAAGCTCTTGCCCATCTGTGTGGGCAAAGCATCAATCAGATCAAGGGTACCCGCTTTGAGTTCTATGCAAGGAGTGATGCTATGGAACAGCCATTGGAGGTACCATACCACCCAGAGCTGAAGCATCAGGTGGATCATCTCGGCTTCATGTTGTATGATAGGCAGAAGGAGTTGGACAATGCCCGCTCCTACGCCAACCACAACTATGCCATCGCAGTCAAGAAGGACCAGACCATCGCCATCCTTGCAAAGGAGCGCAAGACCTTTCGTCGTCTACGTGACAAGAAGGATGGCATTATTGCTCGCCTTCGTCACAAAGTGACAGACTTGGAGGAGACCATCCATGAGAGGGACATGCAGCTTGAGGAGAGAGAGAATGCAGGGGAAGATATTCGTGGAGACCCCTACTCCTACCTCAGTGATGATGATGACTACCTGTAGGACCAAGCCATGGACTTCCACACTGATGATGATGATGATTCCGCCTTCATTGATGATGATGATGATGATGATGATGAAGCCACCGATTCTGACGAGTAGTCGCACTAGATTACTTTAGTAGAACACACACCTACGATAGCGATCACTATTTGTGAGTTGTATCTTAGTTTCACGGAATGGTTCTTAAAACCATCTATTTCCTTATTGTGGTGTTTGTTTGTATTGTGTGCTATGAATGAATGAATGAATGAATGAAAGCAAGTTGCTAGTTAGCAAAACCTGAGTCAAATTCAAATTTTAGAAACTTTTCAAAAACAAACCCCTGAACCTTAGAAATTTCCCTGTTGTCTCATGCTCTATATCAATCTTTGCATGCCTCGTGGAGGAAGCAGTTCATCCCTGGACCCGATGTTGCAAATCTTGCAAATGTTGGTTTCAGACCGTGAAGATGAAAGAGCCGAACGTCAAGCCAACTTAGCCACCCTTCAACACATAGCTCAGATGGCCAATAACAATCAAGGCCATGGAAACCAGGAAAACCATGGATCCAAGCTCAAGAACTTTTAGAACACCAATCCACCCATTTTTAGTAAGTTTGAAGAGTCCTTAGATGCGGATGACTGGCTGCAGACCATGGAGAACAACTTAGAAGTCGCAGGAGTGGAGGCCAATGAGAAAGTACTATTTGCCACCCATTACCTGGCAGGAGATGCAAGAGCTTGGTGGAATAGCATTCGCACCATGAATGGAGGACAGATGATGACTTGGGATGAATTCAAACTCAAGTTTAGCCGAACCCATGTGCCACCGGGTTTAATCAAGAGGATGGGAGACGAATTCAGAGAATTTAAGCAAGGGAGGATGACAGTAGTTGAGTACCATGACAAATTTCTGTCATTAGCTAGGTATGCACCAGATGAGATTGACACTAAAGCCAAGAAGAAGGAGAGATTCCTGAATGGTCTGCATGATGAGATGCAGACAGTGTTAGTCAATATTCCATTTGCTGACATTGAAGCCTTAGTGGATTCTGCAATCCAGATGGAAGGCAAGATCAACCAAGCCAATGAGAATCGCAAGCATCGAATGATGCATCAACCAGGAACCCAGCATACCTCAAAGTATCGCCCCAAGCCTCTGCAGGATTTGCCCCAAGAAACAATAGACCCCCGATGACTCCTCCAAACTATCCCAACCATGGAGGAGGAAACCCAAGGCCCAGAGGAAACCACCACAACAACCCCGGCAACACCAACAACTTTAATCGTGCACCGCCCAAAGTCAACAACCCCACCAACATCAATAATGCCCCAAGGACCGGAAGCAATGTCGTGCCTGTTGCAGGAAAGGACAAGTCTCAGGTGACTTGTTATGAATGCGGAAACAAGGGTCACTACTCCAATGAGTGCCCCTATAAGCTTGCATCAGCCCCCAATGTGAATGCCCCATCTCAACAGCAGCATCGTGTTCAGCCTGGAAGAAGAATTGCCCCAGGGAACTCACTCAACCGCAACGGCCGTCTATTTCACATGAATGCTGAAGAAGCCCAGGAAGCGCCAGATGTCATGTTGGGTATGTTTTCTATTAACTCAGTACGTGCAAGAGTGTTGCTTGATTCTAGAGCATCGCACTCGTTTGTTACAGAAGAATTTGCATGCACTAGTAAGATTCAACCAACAAAATTGAAGCATGTTATGATAGTTCAAATACCTGGTTCAACCACCAAAGCTAGACAAATTTGCAAGGCCGTACCTATCAGAATCCATGGCATAGTTTTTTATGCTAATCTAATAGTACTTGGAACCAAAGGTTTGGAAGTAGTACTAGTAACAGATTGGATGTCGAAACATAAAGGATTAATTGACAGTGCCAAGAAAGCCATAACCATGACTAGTACCACTAGAGTATAAGTAGAGCATGAATCTAAAACATTGCCCCGTCAATTCAAGTGCAACAAGAGTCTAGCCCAACCAACCATTGACCAAGTCAGAGTAGTCTGTGAATACCCCGACGTATTCCCAGATGTGTTGCCCGGTATGCCCCCAGATCGGGATATCGAGTTTATCATTGAACTAATCCCTGGAACTAGACCCATAGCTCAGAGACCTTATAGTATGAACCCATCTGAATTAGTGGAGCTGAAGAAGCAGCTGGATACTATGCTGGAGATAGGACTGATTCAACCAATTGCGTCGCCATGGAGATCACTTATTTGTGCACGGATTATCGGAAGCTGAATTACGTCACCATTAAGAACAAGTATCCACTAACGAATATAGAATATTTGTTTGACCAGTTGACCGGTGCCAAAGTGTTTTCTAAGATTGATCTTAGAACTAGTTATCATCAACTCAAGATTCACGCAGAGGATATTCCAAAGACTGCCTTTACCACCAGATATTGACTGTATGAGTACACTCTCATGTCTTTTGGATTAACCAATGCCCCTGCTTATTTCATGAACCTCATGAATAAGATTTTTATGGACTTCCTGGATAAGTTTTTCGTTGTTTTCATCGATGACATTCTAATCTATTCCAAATCAGAAGAAGAACATGAGCTACACCTAAGAACCATCGTTGGAACCCGTAGGGAGCATCAGTTGTATGCCAAGTTTAGCAAATATGAATTCTGGTTACAGGAAGTAGGATTCCTCGGACATATCGTGTCGGAAGGAGGAATTGCTGTCGACCCCGCCAGGGTTAAGGATGTGGAAGAATGGCAAGCCCCAACCACTCAAACCCAAGTTCGTGCATTTCTCGGATTAGCGGGATATTACCGCAAGTTCGTAGAAGGATTCTCGAGGATCACAAGACCCATGACCCAATTGTTGAAGAAAGATAAGAAATTTGAATGGACGGACAAATGTGAAGCAAGTTTTCAAGAGCTCAATAAGAGATTGATCTTGGCCTCAATCTTGATCATGCCGGATATCACGAAGCCCTTCGATGTGTTTTGTGACGCATCCAAGATTGGTCTCGGATGTGTGTTGATGCAAGAAGGCAAAGTCATATCTTATCTATCCCGACAACTGAAGTAACATGAGCAGAATTACCCTACCCATGACCTCAAACTAGAAGCCGTAGTGTTAGCCTTGAAGACATGGCGACATTACCTCATGGGTAACCGTTGTGAAATTTATTCAGATCACAAGAGCCTGAAGTATATTTTCCCCCAGAAGGAGCTGAATATGAGGCAAAGGAGATGGATAGAGCTAATCAAGGACTATGACCTTGACATTTAGTATCACCCCGGTAAAGCCAATGTGGTAGCAGATGCTCTTAGCAGATTTTCGTGTCGCTTGAACATCATGATTCTGAAGGAGCAACCGAGTTTGCATGAGGATTTGGAAGATTTCCGATTGGAACTAGTAAGTGAAGGATTTTTGGCAAGCATAGAACTTCAATCCACTTTGATCAGTAAGATCAAGGAGGTGCAGAAAGGAAATGCTAGTATCGACAGAATCAAACGTCGTATCGGTATAGGGAAGGTACCCGAATTCACCGAAGATGAAGAAGGAGTTTTGGTACAAAGGACGTATCTGTGTACCAGCCGATTCAGAGTTGAAGCAAGCTATTTTGAAATAAGCCCATGATACTCTTTATTCTATCCACCTTGGAGGAATGAAGATGTCTCCGAATTTGAAGGAGCAATTTTGGTGGCATAAGATGAAGAGAGAAATCGGAAGCTATATAGCCAAGTGTGATATCTGTCAGAGAGTCAAGACGGAACATCAGAGAGCTGCAGGACTTCTGCAACCATTGCAGATTCCGGAATGGAAATGGGATTCAGTTGGAATGGATTTTATCACCGGTTTGCCTACATCTAGTAGGGGAAATGACTCTATTTGGGTCATAGTGGATAGACTGTCCAAAGTCGCTCATTTCTTACCAGTCAAGACCACTTATCAGAGTTCAAAGCTAGCAGAGTTGTACATTGCTAGAATAGTCAGTTTGCATGGAGTCCCCGAGAACATTGTGTCAGATCGAGGAACCCAGTTTACCTCGAGGTTTTGGAAGAAATTCCAAGAAGGATTAGGAACAAGACTGGATTTCAGCACAACATATCACCCTCAGACTGATGGACAAACGGAGCGAGTAAACCAGATACTCGAAGATATGTTGAGAGCATGTGTGTTGGAATATGGATCTAAATGGGAAGACTATCTACCTTTCGTGGAGTTCTCATACAATGACAGTTACCAAGCCAGTTTGCAAATGGACCCATTTGAATTCATGTATGGAAGGAAGTGTCGTACCCTGTTGAATTGGTTGGAAGTAGGAGAGAGTTAGATTTTCGGACCCGACATCCTAAGATAAGATGAAGAGAAAGTTCACAAGATCCGTGAGCACCTCAAGACCGCTCAATCAAGACAAAAGAGTTATGCCGACAAGATACGTCGAGACCTAGCCTTCAACATCGGAGATTTTATGTATCTCAAATTATCACCTTTGAAGAGAATGCAACGTTTCCAACTCAAAGGAAAGCTTGCCCCCGGATATATCGGACCCTTCAAGATTTTAAATCGTCGAGGAGAAGTTTCGTATCAACTGGAACCGCCGGAAGAGATGTCAGCCATGCATAATGTGTTTCATATCTCATTACTTCGCAAATGCCTAGAAGTCCCGGAGAATACCGAAGTTTTCAAGAATATTGATCACAGAACCATAGAGATCAATGATGACCTGACATATCCCACCCATTCGTATTTTGGAAGAAGCCTTCAGAACCACCAGGAACCGGAGTATCAAGTTTATCAAGATCCAGTGGAGTAACCACACTAAAGAAGAAGCTACCTAGGAGTGAGAAGATTACATTAGGACTGAGTTTCCAGATCTCTTTAAATCCTAGTTTTCTTTTTCTCAAATCTTGGGACGAGATTTTGTTTAAGGATGGAAGGTTTGTAACATCCCAAAAATATAAATCAAGGTTATGAAGTTCTAATCACCCAAGTTTAGGGCTAACGAAAACTTTTGTGAATTAAAATTAATATGAATGGATGTGTGTATGTGATGAATGCTTGTAATGACTTGTGTGATTGTTAGGTATGGCAAGGATTGGTTTAAAGATGAAAACAACATCATCTAAATCAACTCCAAGTAGAATCAGATCAATAGAAATTCAAATATAAACAATATGAGGTAATGGTCATTTTGACCAAAGTTAACCACTAGACCACTTTGAGTGTTTCTAGTCCAAGATTTCTAACAGAAAAAAAATCCAATTCTTTTCACCCCTTGCTAGACCAAGTAAAGGTGAACCCAAGCCCACCTTGCAAACCCACAGAAACATTTTGTAAATCTATGCCAAGGACAATTCAAAATTGAATCTAGTTCATATGGTAAGATCACCATTTCTCAAAACCCAACCAAACTAGTTCACCTTGACAAATCCAAGAAACCAGAGACTACCAAGTATGTGCCCATTACACTCACCAAGTTTCATCCAAAAATTCAAATATAAATTTATTTCGGCCATTTCATCAAACACTTGGCACACACAAATCAAATTGGCCAAAATTTCACTTTTTTGAGAAGTGATCATTCAAACCATTGTCTCCCTTTGCTCACCCTTGTCCCCCCAGTGAGCACACCTGCATTGAACAGCCTAGAACCCTACCCTTGCACCATGCCATGCATGCCCGACCACCCCCTTGTCCACCTCAACGTCGACAGCACGATGCAAGCGTCGCCAGCCTCGCCAACCATGTCTGGCATGCTTCCCGTGCCTCACTGCCCCCTCCAGACCAGCCCTAGCTCGAGGAAATAGAGAGGAGATGCCGGAAACACCGTGCCCGTGCCACTGTTGACCATGCCGATGCGCACCACAGTTCACGCTTTGTTACTACTCAACCCGACCACCTCGAGCTCTCACCGCCCGCCAACACGATCACCACTGTCCCAGGAGACCAAAGGACATTCCCGTTCCCTCGACCATGCCCCATAGCCGCCGCACGCTGCGAAGTTCGCCGTCAGTATCGCACAGAGCATCGCCCTGTTCTGACCGCTGCAGACCATCATTGTCTGAGTTATGCTGCCCGTGATGACCGCCAGGCGACCGCCCACCGTCCTAGCCCCCGAACCATGCCGTTAGCTCGCTGTGCCATCGCCTCCATCAACCTCTGCCCACGCTGCTCTGCCCCATTCGCCCCGCTATAAAAAGGGAGCTCCCCGCACCATTTCTCCACACTCCAACACTCACCACTCCTCATTGATCCTCCCCCACTTCTTCCCGGAGCAAGGCGAGCTCTCCCTTGCCGGAATTTGGCCGGAGCCCGCCGCTGCTGGAGGAGAAGCCGCCAGTACCAGGAGAACCGACGTCATCGACAACCCCATTCGCCCCGTCGCCAACCCTCGCCAGAGCTCCGGTGAGCCTCCATCGACCCTCAGTGGCCGTGCTAGGGTTCGTTCCCGTCGTGTCCTATTACGATGCGGACGATGGCCGTGAGCCGTTTATCTTGAACCTAATCCTATAGTCAAAACGATCCCATACCCCTTCGGCACCCCCTATCTCACTGACGACTGGGGACACCACTTAAACCAACCCCCGCGCGTGTTGTGCGCAGTGGGCCGGCCCAGTTTAGTTCCCGCGCTCAGCCCAGTAAATTCAAATAGACATTTTCTATTTTAATTCAAAACCTAGTTCTGGCAGTAACTTTAAAAATCAATTCATAGAGTTTTACTGAACCAAATTGCATGAAACTAATTTTTTTAGAAAGGTATGGAAATTGTTAATCCAAGCCCGTTGGATTCAAACCATTTGAAATTATAGATAACGTATGGTCAAAATAACAAGGCAGAGACTTTTCTGCATTCAAACATTTTTCAAAAATATAACATAAATACTTTTGAGTTGATTCCAACTCTCAAAAATCACATTTGATAAGACCTTTCTGAATATATAAAAATATCTAGGTTTACTTGCAGTAATAATGGACAAGTAATAAAAGAATGCCCCATAGGCATTTCTAGTCATTTTAATTAATTAAAATAATAAGGTTAAACCTTATTAAATTGTGACACCACTTTAAATCACATTCCCAAGTAATAGAATATGTGGTGATGACATGTGGCAACATGAGCCCATGTTTTAATTGGGGAATATTAAATCTTAATTAGTTTTCAATGAGTAGAAATTACTTTTCTAAAATTAAATAAATAAGACTAAGTCTTTAATTCATGTGATGATTGTGATGATGCTAAATCATCTAGTGTAAACTCTTGTGTGCCACATAGAAGTAGTTAAGTATTATTTGGTGATTGTGTACTTCATATTTATTTATAAACGCTAGTACCGACCAAGAATACGAAGAGGAAGGAGACTACTACGAAGAGGAAGCAGAGGAGAACTTCAATCACTGCACTACTCAAGGCAAGCTAGTAACCAAGCAAGCCATCCTGGCAAGCTAACACTTGCAACTTTGCAAGCTAGATAACTTATGCAATGCATTAGGCATGCTTGATTAGACAACCTTGAGTATACTAAATCCTAGTTTTACTTATAAGCTTGATTATTTTATTTCCTTATCAAAGCTCTTTATTTATGTTTACTTAGTGACTTGTGAATTTTGGAAAGATATTAGAGATAGCATAAAGAGTACAAAACTTGGCCTAAGTTAGATAGAACTAGATATCATACTAAGGCATGAGATTAGATTTAGATAAGTCACACTTGATTATCACCCCTCATTAGTGACTACCCCCAACTTTAGTGGCTAGTGCTAAGCCTAAAACATGATCACTTTAGATGGGAATACTGGGTGAAAATGGTTATGAAAACCTTAGAATGATGAGTCATTCTAATGAAATGTTTTGACATATGTTATGAACACCTGATGATTTGATGATGAAAATGTTGAGGCATAAGCCTTAGCCCTTTATAAAACTGATGGTTGTTTGGATGCGATACCATTCCAATTTTACCGTACAACCACAATACCCGAATTTGGGTAGGGCTTGACTAGAAGTTTATATATCTTAGTATGGTCTCCCTTGCGGAAGAGGTTTGAGCTGAGGCTACCTCGTTATGATTGTCCACCTGTGCAGTTCCCAAGATTGCCGATGGTCATGGTTGGGTGGCCAAACTCATAGGGGAGGTGCCTATACTGGGGTGTGTAATTGAAAGGTTAGGATTGATTATCTGCATACTGAGTATGGTGATTCAGGATTGTTCCTGACGGATGTATCGAATGTTGTGGTGAAAGTGTACCACCTCTGCAGAGTGTCAAACTATTCGAATAGCCGCGTCCGTGGTCATGGACAGTTGGAGTTGCCATACTGTTCTGTCGTCAGATGTTTTGAAAATGACTTGTGAAATGAATCATGACTTTGACTTGACCACAACAGGGTTGTGAACACGAAAAACTAAGTTCCCACTTTGGTGTTATAAAACATTAAACTAGTTTTGTTT
Source organism: Avena sativa (assembly GCA_916181665.1). Lineage (NCBI taxonomy): Eukaryota > Viridiplantae > Streptophyta > Magnoliopsida > Poales > Poaceae > Avena > Avena sativa. The sequence continues at coordinate 146,691,856 of OV702280.1, forward strand.
ACTTCTGAACTCAGCTAGAGATAAACCTGGCTTTTTGCAAAACAACCTAGAGCTTAGTATTCCTACTTGAACCACTTTACTTGTTAGTGATAGTTCGCGAGTACTTAAAGATTACTCATGGCTTTGTCCCTGGCTATTCCTATGGCCAGACTATGAGGAGGATTACCAGGATGATGGACAACAGGAAGTCTACGACAACTAGGATCATCTCCCATCGTCAGCATTGCCTATGAACCTAAAGATGGAGCTTCGCCCAAACTACCGTTATTATATTATTCCGCTGCGTTGATTGTATTAAGACTAGATCATGAGATCCTTTATTTGTAATACCTTTATTATGGTTTGTAATGGATGATGAACTATGGTACCAATCTGTTATGTATCACAAATATGGTAATCCTGGGATTGCGATGTATGGCATAACAGGCATATGGGATTAAAAATACGAATGTTGACACTGTGGAACCCAATTGAAGGGTGCACAGTAACATATTCATAGTGATTAGGATTTGCTGCTATGTGGATTAATCTACATGGTCAAGGATGACTAGCCCTTTATGATTGTTGTGTGTAATATGTTCCAGCCTATGATGCAAAGGCTGAGGCCTCATTTATTTTGTACATAAGAATGAATACTTGAATGGTTTTCCTAGCTCAAGGATGATACTGGTGTAGCACTTCTACCCAGTGTGAGAGCCCTCAATTTTTTCCCACTAAGAATTATGCTCTAAGAATAAGTGAAAAGAGTAGATGCTATTACTGTTATAAGTTGTCAACCTAATATACAGAGTAGATCAGCTCAAATTGGTGAGGTTGTGGATAATATGTAGCTTATTTTGATCTACTGCTGTTGGAGCTTGTGGTGGCAGCCTATTGCTGTGTAAGAGTTGTGGTTGCTTGGGTGGATCTTGCTCCTCCTTGCTTGGCTTGTTGCTGATCTGGTTTAGTTCTTGATGGCACCTCTTCCTCCTGGTACTATTATCTAGTTCATACTTAATCTGCTCTTGGATGGCTGGTCTAAGCAACCAGATTAGATGTTATGGTGTATTGATCTAAAACAGTGTGTTCTCTTAGTAGGGAAATAGAAAGAATGCATGTGGTTGTGAAAGAAATAAACTTGTGATGGACTGAGATGAACTATGTAGATCTTAGTGATGGTGAGTGCTATGGATATGCACTGGTGCTTAGCTACTAAGCTGCAACTGCTCTCATCCTTTTCTCTCCTTGGTGTTTTATTGCTATGTTGACAGCACACCTCCTGCATGCAGATGTGTAAGCTCCTTACTTGTGGCCCTTCTCTGGTTCAATTTACAAGAACTGTAACTTATCTATTGTGGATCAGATAAGGTGAAAACCTGATGTTTTACCATTTTCCTTTTTATTTGACTTTGGTAAAAAATGCCCCTGGCCAATGATGGTTCTCTGAGGCTTAATCTGATAAGAACAGATATTATTTTATTTGGTGAAACTTGCCCCTAATTAACTCCTCAGTGATGTACTGAAGAGTGCATTACACTGTTGAATTGAGAGCACTAAACCAAACTAACCCCCTTTTATTACTTGTTTTCCATTCTTTTGTTTTTGCAGGGAACAAGATCAAGAAGAAAACCATCAAAAGATGAAGATTTAGTTTAGGCCCTCTTTTGTTATTCTTGTATTTCTCTTTACCTTGAATAATGTAATTAACAATGTAATATTGTATAATTTTAATAAAGTTAAGTTTTCTTTCTATATGTGATCTAAATCTTGTAATATTTATATCTTGTTTATAAATATGAATTCAATTATTATTTATTGTTGTAATTCTTTTTCCTTTTGTATTTAAATTTATTTTTCTTTTCTTTTAAAATAAATGTAAATATAATATGTGTTCCAATAACTTTATCATATTAATTTATTTGAGAAGTAACATTCCATTTCTCTTAAGTATTTAAATATTCTATTTTCAGTTTGTGGATTTTTCCAAATTCATTTGAATTCAAATTCATTTTTGAACATCTTTTCCCCCTTAGTAAAGAATTCTACAAAGGTCATGTCGAAATCTATCACAATTGTGTTAACGTTTCCATTAGAACAAAAGAGATCTCATCCCTCTATAGCTTCTTTAGTTTTGCGCAAAAATTCCCCGGATTTTCTGATGCATGAATGCAATGCACACACATGTGTCCTATCTAATTCTAGGTGCCAATCCTGGGATATTACAGACTCTCCCCCTTAAAATAAACTTTGTCCTCGAAGTTCGTATACTCTTACGTTTCAGAATGAGGAATTGGCTTGTATTGGTTACAACATTTTTCAACTCCATGGTAACCTCAAATGGGAATAATTGTATTATCCCATATCCAGATCTTTTTCTTGAACTCTCATCATACTTGGAAATTTCCAACTTGTTGTCTCCAATACCCCAAAGTTCCTTGTACTATACTCCCTTAGGGATATGTCCTTATTATGAAATCCTTAAATTTGGGGTCTCTTCTTTAGTTAATTTCCCTGATTAGGTATCCTAATCCAACTCCTTTACTTGATCATCGATCTTCCTTACTGTACTATGTAAGGTCTAGTAAGTCTCACTAAAATAGGGTTTTTAAATTTATTAGGCAATAGTTGTGGCAAAAGACTAATTTTTGATTTGTTATTGTATGGTTTTACACTGGTAGTCCTTCTGAAGTGAACATAATTAGTCCATACCCATCGGATTTTCTTGTTCCTCTACACGTGTCCAATTGGATGTGCTCTATTCCCTCTTAAGGATCACTTAAGAGTTGTTTCCCCTAGAATTAGTCTATTATGATTAATCTATTTTATCACTTTCAAGCTTCAATCTTATCAAGCTTTTAGAAAATATTTTCTTATTAACTTAAGTACTTCTTCAACTTCCATTTATTAATTACCTTAAGGTTTGAGTCCTACTATCTTGAGCTAAACTTTGATCTTTCATCCTTACATACTTTCGAAAGTATTTCTACAATGATTTCTTCTCTTAACCTTATGAAAATAAGGCTTAGTGTTGGCATAGTTTAATATTTCTTCAACCTTTACTCTGAGAGTCACATAACTATACTTCCATTTTTTATTGTTTACTCTCCCCCTTAGGGTTTACTAATGGTCTCTAAACTACCTATATAGTAACCATTGGCTTTATAGATTTTATTCTTTGTCTAGCTTTTACTATACCCCTTTAAGGTTTCATGAAAGAACTTATGGTATACCCACACGATTGTGGGTCTCCGAAATAGATCTTCCAAGATTATTTGTTTTATTTAGTATTTGGACATTCTCTTTTTGTTAGGTATGATTTCGCGAAGCGTTTTGGGAAACGGTTGCTTTAATTTTTATACGTCTTTATGTCTTACTTAATTTAGGCCAAGTATTATGCTCTTTATTACATACTAACATGATATGGTTAACTAAGTCAACCAAATACCATCTATGGAGCAAATACCAGTTGCAGACCATCCTAGGGTGTATGTATTAGCCTACGGGTTTTCGGCGTACTACTGACATTCTCTCTGGATTGTTAGAGATTTAATACCATTTTGGTTCCAAGACTACTTGTTTGCACCTATTCAAGATATTTCCATGAACTTGGTACAACTACTTCATTAACTTCTTAGCAACATCACCTACTTCAAAATTTAACTTCATGACTTCTCGTTGCTTCATACATTTTCTATACTAATCTTCCTACTTAATGCCGACTAATAATGATCTGAACTTAATCCATCCATCGAATTGTGTTGATAATCCTTATAGTTGGCTTCACTCTTCATGTAAGTCTTCATCTTGGTCTTTGGAACTCGTCACTCCCTTACACGAATTCCCTTTTTCTATCTAGGTCTATAACATGAAGTAGTAACTAGATGTTTCAACTTGCATTTGCACACCAAGTCAAACTTCATGTACACATCTAGTCAATCAAGAAGATCCAAGAAAACAAATAAATTTGAATGTGGTACATATAACACAGAATATTCTAAGCCCGTAATATAGTAGTTGAGTATAACATCTCCAGAATTCAGGCTTAGTTGTGTAGTATATGACATGTCCCCATATAGGTTTACTTCGTGATACTTAGCACTTAGGGTAAAACTATTCTTTGTCTCAATATTTACCCAAATTGCTCAACTGCAATAGGATAATTTTAAGAAAAGTGGTCTCACTTTGGTTTTGACTAACTTTTTGTCTTACTTTTGGAATGTCTTACTATAACAAACCTTTCTTTATTAGTAAACTTATCTCACATGATCACTCCAAACGACTAATAATTTTCTATTGAACACCTAAAATTAAGGATTATCGGGAATTTATAGCACCTATGAGTTTTATCATAGTTCTACCCTGTTATTTTCTTACTTCTAATTCATGATAATTTACTAAGTACTTGGCATATTTACACTTACATCATGGTTTCGGAGCTAATCTCACCATGACCTTGTTATGTTTTACTTATACATCATGATTTAAGAGCTAATCTCACGATGATGACTTTACTTCTCATTGTACTATCATTGATTTTTAACATAATTTTACTCCTTCACGTAGAATTCTCAAGTGAGTCCCACATAATTTATTGCCCATTACAACCATACATGCTCTAATGGTCTCCATTATGTTATCTACTGTTACCAATTAATAATAAGATTTTACTGCCTTACTTGAATTCTATGGTTAAATTACACCATTTGTATTACTTCAATTGACATACTAAACTTGATCCAAATATACTGCAACCAATCGGCTTACCTAAAGTATCTTGGTGGTTATATCTCCTTCGAAAGACACTTAATAGAACTTCACTGAGAGATGATGAATAACTATTCCTAAGAAAGATGATTTAAGCATCTGGTAACAAAGTTATCCTCAAGTGGATACTCATCACAAGTCATAAGAACATTTGGTTTAGATAAGATGGCTTTCTATAGTCACTATCCAACCTACAGATCTTCCTAAAAGGGTTTTAATCCTAAGGTTAAAGCATATGCTCTGATACTAGTTGCGGTGACCCAGCATACCACTGCATGATGTAGTACACTATAGTCGTTGACATAACACCAATGAAACACTATTCACTAGTATTACATCCCTTAGAGTGGAACAACAGAAACACAGCAGGTCCAAGACATGACTATAGGTTACAACTCAACTCTTTACAAAAGATCCAGAGAACACTCTAGGTTAAAGAGAGAGAGAGAGAAACTTCTTACAAAAAATATATAAAAAATAACAATTCTTAACTTATCATGCTAATATACTAATATCTGACTATTGGGCTTGCATTGTTTCTATTGCAATACTCTACAGAAGTAGGTTCTATGGCTAGAGATTATATTCCTATCTAATCAGCAACTTCGTCTTCACTTTAGTTGATGTATATGTTGACTTCCTTGACTTCATTAAGCACTTGAGCTGTTGGTGTTGATTCCTTTGAGCAGAAGTTGATGTATACATCGTTTGTATTGGCTTTAGAATCTATCAAAGGTTAAGAAGATACGTTGAGTACGAGCGTACTTAGCAAGTTCACTAAAAAGGAGTGTTTTATGCACTATATCTACAGCCACAAACCATAGGTCGTAGGCTATGTAGGTTTTCAGAAACATTTGTTCAAAGGTTGATTCTATTCTGAAAAGCTATGTCCGTCAGCCTTCACAGGTTTACCAGAACTTTCATGGAGTTCCTTTCCTACCGCATTCGTAGCTCCTTCTTGGAACAGGGAGTAACAAGTTATAGTTCTTACACTCTATGGAGGTGCATTACTTTTCCCATGAGAGATCAAATCCTTGTTGCACAACCGGGCAATCTTTCCCGTCCACACTTCCTATGGTGTGGGGCCTAGTAGATGATCCAAGCCAATCACTACCCTTCTCCGTGACATATAACACGACCCCCAAGCAGAACGGCCTCTGTTAATCCGTGGAGTAGAACCTGGTCCCCCCATCGATATGAGGGCATACCTATGACCGTCCCTCACAGATAGTCTAGACACCAATATCGCGGGGAACTAAGTGGTCCCACCCATGCTGAGCCTCGTAAGGTACAAAAGCGTCACGAGATGGTCATTCGTTTAGGTGAAAGGAAGAAGATCCAGCTGACTTCTCCGTCCCATTCCAAATCTCATGGTTAACGTGTGATATACGGTGCAAGAATCACTGGTGATATTGGTTGTTAAGTCCTAGATAATATGTTCTTACCACCGGAACTTTCATAGTAGGTTAGTACCTCTTGGTAAATAACCTATAATCATATTATTATGAAAATAGTGTTTTCTGACCTTTTTGAAATGCAGGTGATGACAACACTAGATTTGCAAAATACTTTACAAAAAATAATCATAGGACATGAGCAAGTGTGAACTTGCCTTTTGTGATTGCAAGATTATGCACTCACGGTCTTCGAGACAATATAAGATCCAATATCTAAAATTAGCATCATTGGTCCGGTAAGGACTAATGTTTAAAAAAGCAATATGTAGTTATGCATAAGTAATGCTATGCATTTTGTAGAACTCCCAAAGTGAAATCCCAATAGTCTAAGTGAGTTGAATTTAGGTGATTTCTTTAGGAGTTGGTTTATCATGTTTTACTTTAGAAGCAAATGTATTTATAAGGGACTTAAGAGTTAACAATCCCAATTATTCAAGGAAAGTATAAAGTAGTGTGATTATGATTAATTGTCATCTGGTGACTATGATAATAGTCCTTGGGTTGAGTTATTAATAGTTGAAGGAACTATTATAGAGTTGTTGTTTTAAGTGGCAAAAAGAATAACATTTGAAGAAAAGATTTCTTTTCTAAGGTTTAAACAATCTTTATTGTTAATGTATTTTGGGGTTTGATCGATTAGTTTGGAATTGAGATGCTTTATGTCTTAACTAAAATAGACCAAAGTTAACTATAAAAACATAAGTAGTTTATTAGACATGATGTTTATAAGCTTTGAGGATAAAGTTAACTTTAAAAGAGTAAATAAACTTAAGGTGTAATATGTTTTAATAATTCCCAAGTTTTAAATTTATGATAAGTATGACTAAGGTGTGGGGTTATTCACTTTATATTTAAGTGAATGATTAGATTGAATTTGTTTTGCTATTATGAAAATAATATGCAACTATTCTATGGAAGTATAAATTGGATGATATTATTAATGTGTTAGATTTAAAGTCATGTTAAATATTATTTAGCTATTAAGATTATTCCCCTTTTATATTAGTGAATGATGTATAATAGTTATCTTAAAGGTTGTGGTTTTGAATTCTGATTTAAGGTTGCAAAAAAGTATTATAAAGTTAATAATTTACACTTATTTTTTGTTATAAATCTTAGTTATGGTTTAGAACTTTAGTAATTAGATTTTTAAGGTTTTAATATTTCTAAATAAATATAATTATTTATTACTTAAGAATTGTTTTAAATAATTTTCAAAATAGGTAATAGATAAGGATTTATTTTCTATAAAAATATTTAATAGTTTTACTATAAAAATATTTAAACCGTTTCTAATAATATATTTAATATTTTCTCATGTAATATATTTATTCAAGATCATAAAAATGATTTTTATTTATTTTTAACTATTATTCTTATGTTTATAAAATTTCATAAAGGATTAAATGTCTTTGAATACTTAATTTAAATTTTACTTATAAAAAATTAAATTAGTATTTTTATAAAGTAGTAGATTTATTTTTATACATAAAATTATTTTTATTGATTTTTAGGACTTTTCCTTATTTTCTGAAATTTCACTTAGGATTTAATGGTGTTTATATTTATTGGTATTTTATTTGTCTCATATAAGGAAACTTATATTTTTATGTGATTGAGATTGTTTTTGTGATCATTCTGATATTATATATATATTCAGGATTTTTATGCATTTTTATTAGTTTGAAAATATTTTATAAGACTTCTTTAATGGCAAAAGTTGAGTTTTTGGAGGGACATTAGTTGGGTTGTGGCCCAATTGATTAAATCCTTATTTGGTCTAACCGGACCAAGTGGAATTGGCCCAATAGACCGGCCCAAATCGACTTGGGGTCAAATCCCCACCTCTGGCCCCTTCTCTCCCTCACGCATTGCTCATAGACACACGGGAAACATTCCCTTCGTTCTCCTCCTGCGCACGGTGCGCCGCTGTCTGCCTCCTCTCCGGCCGTCGCTGCCAGTGCCCACCACTGGCGCTTCCTGGTGCTGCCTCGCCCGATTTACTTCCTCTATTCCGTGACGTCTTGACACCCTTTAGCTCCCGCAGGGCCCCACGTTCCGGCTAACCCTAGCCATGAGGTACGGTTGGTCGGCGGCGCAGTAGTGCCCCTGTGCTACGGCTACTTCCCTCCAGCTCATGTGCCTCCTCTTCCATGCTCAAACACCTGGTAGTCCTGCTGCGCCCCCTTCGTCCTCGACCCCCATACGCTGCTACCGCCAGGGATTGGTTGTGGTATCATGGTGGTGATGTTTTGGTGGTGGTGTAATGGTGGTGTTGTTTCTGCTGTGATGATGATGCGGTTCATCCACCACTACCTCGATGCCGGTGGGACGATGCTGCAGCGCAACCTCGTCAACCTCTCTTTTGATTCTGATGCTGGTGGAATGGTGCTCTGGACGCAACTTCTGTCATCGGCTCTTTGCTACACCCTCGTATGGGCACGATGAGTTCCTCTTTGTGACCGGCCATCGAGTCGATGAACTGCTTGGTGATCTGTGGAGCCATTATATGGTGTTGGGTGCAGACATGTAGTGGTGAAGATACAACGAGGTTGTTATTGATATTATTGAGATTTTCCTGAGATAAGTGATATTCTCCTAAGTGCTGGGCTTCAGTTTGGATGAATATTCATCCCCAACATATGTTAGTGGATGGTTCCATATTGTGTTGAGTTTGACTGACTATAGTCTAGTGGCTTGCTTCATTACTTATGATTTTGAATAAACAAATGGATATGGTGATATTTGGATTAAAAATGATTCCTAAGTTGTTGACTTAGGGAAATTATTGTTATTGGTGGCTAAAGCTTTGATTAATATATTGGATGGATTTTAGCTTAACTGAAGCTTTGCTTCAGTGATGTATTTGTACAATTATTAAGGTATTAATTTGGGAACATATATATGGACTGTATAAACAGTTTTGGCGGGTATTTGATATACTGCCTATGCTTTACTAGATCTCTGTATTCAGATTTGTGTACAATATGGCACTGTCAACATGACAATGGAAGATTTGAATGATTCCTGGTTATTTAAACTAGGGAAATGATTTAGACACATCATTTGATTGCTGGTAGGGAACTTGATGATTTCTATATTGGCATTTCATCTCATTCTAAACAAAGGCTTCTGTTAAATGTCTTTGCTGTTGTGGTGCCTTGTTTTAGAGTGTGCACAGCAGTAGTGCCATCTATGCATGAACTGCTGTGGTTGATCATTGATTCATGTACTTATAGGATCTGATTCATCTATTGTGAGTGTTGAGGACGAAGTGGAAATATTATCTCTAAGACAGATCCAATGTCGAATAACACTGTGATAAACACATATATTTGTCTTGTCATCTTATCTTAACCAATGATGTAGAGCTGAGGTTTAGAAGCATGTTCTAGTTTAAGATGACCTAATAATGATTCCTAGGCTACCTGAATAGGAAGATGATTGATATGTCAATCCTATTTGATTGTATATGATCTTAAAAGCTATCTCTTTGAGGATGTGGTGATTTATTAATTTTAGTAGCTTCCTCTGTTGTGAAATTAATACTATGGAACCCAATTGAAGGGTGCACAGTAACATATTCATAGTGAGTATGATTTGCTGCTATGTGGATTAATCTACATGGTCAAGGATCACTAGCCCTTGATGATTGTTGTGTGTCATATGTTCCAGCCTATGATTCAAAGGCTAAGGCCTCAATTATTTTTTTATATAAGAATGAATACTCGAATGGTTTTCCTAGATCAAGGATGATACTGGTGTAGCACTTCTACCCAGTGTGAGAGCCCTCAATTTTTCCACACTAAGAATTATGCTCTAAGAATAAGTGAAAAGAGCAGATGCTATTACTGTTATAAGTTGGCAACCTAATATACAGAGTAGATCAGCTCGAATTGGTGAGGTTGTGGATAAGCTGTAGCTGCTCTTGATCTAATACGGTTGGATCTTGTGGTGGAAGCCTGTTGCTGTGTAAGAGTTGAGGTTGCTTGGGTGGATCTTGCTCCTCCTTGCTTGGCTTGTTGTTGATCTGGTTCAGTTCTTGATGGCACCTCTTCCTCCTGGTACTATTAGCTGGTTCATAATCTGCTGTTGGATGGCTAGTCTAAGCAACCAGAGCAGATGATATGGTGTATTGATCTAAAGTAGTGTGTTCTCTTAGCAGGGAAATAGAAAGAATGGATGCGGTTGTGAAAGGAATAAACTTGTGATGAACTGAGATGAACTGTGTAGATCTTGGTGATGGTGAGTGCTATGGATATGCACTGGTTCTTAGCTACCAAGCCGCGACTTCTCTCTTCCTTTTCTCTTCTTGATGTTGTATTGTTTTGTTGACAACACACCTCCTGCATGCAGATGTGTAAGCTGCTTACTTGTGGCCTTCTTTGGTTCAAGTTACAAGAACTATAACTTATCTATTATGGATCAGATCAGGTGAAAACTTGATGTTTTACCATTTGCCTTTTTATTTGACTTTGGTAAAAATTGCCCATGTCCAATGATGGTGCTCTGAGGCTTAATCTGATAAGAATAGATATTATTTTATTTGGTGAAACTTGCCCTTAATTAACTTCTCAGTGATGTACTGAATAGTGCATTACACTGTTGAACTGGTCGCACTAAACCAAACTAACCCCCTTTTATTACTTGTTTCCATTCTTTTGTTTTTTCAGGGAACAAGATCGAGAAGAAAACCATCAAAAGATGAAGATTTAGTTTAGGCCTTCTTTTGTTATTCTTGTAATTCTCTTTACCTTGAATAATGTAATTGACAATGTAATATTGTATAATTTTAATAAAGTTAAGTTTTCTTTCTATATGTGATCTGAATCTTGTAATATTTATATCTTGTTTATAAATATGAATTAAATTCTTATTTATAGTTGTAATTCTTTTTCCATTTGTATTTAAATTTATTTTTCTTTTCTTTTAAAATAACTGTAAATATAATATGTGTTCCAATAACTTTATCATATTAATTTATTTGAGAAGCAACATTCCATTTCTCTTAAGTATTTAAATATTCTATAATTCAGTTTCTGGATTTTTCTAAATTCATTTGAATTCAAATTTGAATTTCAAATCCATGTTTGAACATTCCCCCCTTAGTAAAGAATTCTACAAAGGTTAGGTTGAAATCTATCGCAATTGTGCTAACGTTTCCATTATAACAAAAGAGATCTTGATCCCTCTATAGCTTCTTTAGTTTTGCGCAAAATATCCCGGATTTTCTGATGCATGAATTCAATGCACACACATGTGTCCTCTCTTATTTTAGCTGCTAATCCTAGGATATTACAGACATATATTAATGCAAGGGTTAGTGGGGATGCAATGCTTTACTACCTCAGGTGTGTCCTCCTCGTCCTTGCATGTGGTGTGATGATCGCCAGAAGGGTCATCTTGGGGCATGTTGGACCGTGACGCGGACGGTGTTGCCACCTCGGGGTCACAACAATCTAGCAAGTTCGAAAGCCTCCTTAACCATTGGGCCTGCTTCTTAACGAACCCTCTAAACAGATCCTCTCCCTTCTCCCCGCGAGGGTATATCTCGAAAGCTTCCTCTCATGCATCGGCGACTTTCTTACCTGCGCGCAATGCCATAGACAAGAATAAACTAGTAAGTCATCCGTGTGAGGTGTGAAAAGGGCCAATATGGAAAACAAACATTCAACACACATTACCATGAAGTTGACCAAAGGACAAACTCGGCTTGTCGCCCTTCTCTGACCATCTTGTTGTATTGTTCAGCTGCAAGATCATCAAACAACAATGGCTCCTCCAAGATTTCTTCCTAAAATGCTCGTGGGTATATCTCCACCCGCACGTTGTCAAGAAACCATGTGATGTAGTTGTTGAAAGCATCCTGACTGAAGCCCCTTTCATGTGTTCCTTTTGATTTCTTAGCCTCGACCACACACCTCTGGAATTTGTCAATGTGCTTCCTGTGAAGCTTGTCCCAATCCTTCTCCTTCCCCAGTTTCATGTTGTCCAAGATGCACACAACAACAAGTCCTAGAGTGTTATTTGTCGAAGGATATTACATCACAGGTTAAGGCGGTTTGATATCTTACCCATGGAGCCCTATGTCTGTGTCCTTCCACTTAAGCGGGAAAATCTAAACTAACCCAAACTAGATCATGACACGCTGTGGCTAGTGATGCTCAACAGCCCACATGCATACCATGGGGAAACACATGAGCCACAGATGGGCTTCTTCCATGCACATCGGGTTAAGGCGATAGTTGTCCGGGACACCAAAGTTTCTCCTTGGACCGTATGGCTCCCACGTCACCTGCAACATACCATACTAATGTCAAGTTCAAAGATTACAAATTAAAAACATATAATTGACCACACCCGAGGAAATTACCTGATCCATGGTTATCATGTCAAACTCATTGGTGTACCTCTTGTCAGCCGCCACTGGGTCGTCTGGCGGGTCGGATACCACATCCCACTTGTAAGCCCACGTGGGAGCAGGAGGTCGTTGTCGTCATCAACATAAAGGTTGTATTGTTGGAGATATGCCCAAGAGGCAATAATAAAATAGTTACTATTAAATCTTTATGTTTATGATAAATGTTTACATCCTATGCTATAATTGTATTAACCCGAAACATTATTACTTGTGTGTTTTGTAAACATAAAAGAGTCCCTAGTAAGCCTCTCGTTGAACTAGATTGTTGGTTAATAGATGATCATGGACATTAGATGTTATTAATAACAAGATCATGTCATTAGGAGAATGATGTGATGGACACACTCCTATAGTTAGCGTAGCATAAGATCAAAGTTATTTAGAGTTCGTTTGCTACAAGCTTTCAAATACATAGTAACCTAATCCTTCGACCATGAGATCATGTTAACCACCATCACCGGATGGATGCTTTGATGACATCAAACACCACTTCGTAACTGGGCGGTTATAAAGGTGGCATTAGGTATTCTGAAAGTATATGTTGAAGCACATGGATCAAGAGTGGTATTTGTCCATCCATATGATGGATAGATATACTCTAGGCCCTCTTGGTGGAATGTCATCCAATTGGCTTGCAAGCATGTGAGTAGGTTACAAGGGATGACATATCACAGAACGAGTAAAGAGTGCTTATCAGTAACGAGGTTGAGCTAGGTATAGAGATACCGACGATCAAACCTTGTATAAGTAAAGTATCACGCGGAAAAGGGACTCGGTATCGTATGTAAATGGTTCATTCGATCACGAAGTCATCGTACAAATATGTGAGAGCCATTATGGATTTTTACATCCCACTAATGGTTATTGATTGGAGATGTGTCTCGATCATGTCTGCATAGTTCACGAACCGTAGGGAGACACACTTAAGGAGTCGATGTTATTTGAGTAGATATGGAATGTGAGTTGGATACTGAATGTTGTTCAGAGTCTCAGGTTGGATCCAGGACATCACAAGGAGATCCAGAATGGTCTGGAGAATACGATGCATATAAGGAAAGTCAATTTCCGGGGTTCGGAAATGTTTTCGGTGTTTTGATCGGAATCTTCTAGAATGTTCTGGAAGGTCCACCACCCCGCGAGGGGATACTTGGAATGCACCATACCCTGATGGGCTGGGCGCATCATACCCTAGGCCAACTCGGCCAAGGACTAGAAGAGAGAAAAAACTCTAGTTTGAAAAGTCAAATCCTAGTTAGGGAAGGAAAGGGAAACCTTGAGGGACAAGTTCTCCCTCTCCCCTTCCTTGCCGCCGTCCTAGAGGAGTTGGGGACTTGGCTAGGGATGGGAATGCTGGCCACATCCCCCACCCATATAAGGAGGGGTGAGGGTGCCCCATAGACCGTCACCCCAAACCCTAGTTGTCGGTGCCTCCCCTCTCTCCTCCATACACTGCTCCAGCTTAGGCGAAGCCCTATAGTAATATCTTCTCCTCCGCCACCACCACACCGTCGTGATGTTGGGATTCCGAGGAGATCTACAACCTCTGTTGCCCTGTTGGCACAAGGGAGACGAAGGTCTTCATCGACTACCATATGTGTGACCGATAGCGGAAGCGCTGCCAAAACATGGCGCCGGAAGGATCATCTACGCGATCTTGAGATCGGCAAGTGATCGACTACATAAACCACGAGATTCGAATCTCGTTAAACGCTTTGGATCTTCAAGGGTTAGTTCTCTACAATCTCGTTGCACCAATCTCGTAGAATAGATCTTCGTTTTGTGTGTTCCCGTGATAGAATTTTTTTGATTTCCATGCTGCGAACCCTACATGTATTTCAACAATCTCGGCCGTCCAACCGGGAAGCGTTCCTAGATCCACACCAAAAGAAGGAGAAAACAACCACCAATGCATCCATCGGTCGCGCTCCTAAGACAAGCATCATCCATCTTCACATGAAGTGATAGACCGTTTAGTAAGAACAATATTTTTTGAGATAATGCAGAGATAAACAACATTTGTAAATAAGTGACTACCTGAAGGTACAACCAGGCCAACACCGCCGAACCCCAACTAAAATTAGAGTCAAAAAAAGTGAGCACCTTAAGCCAATGCCACTGAGCGTGATACCCACTAATGTTAGGAAAGAGAGTACTCATGATGATGTACCACACATACACAAAAGTGTATGTCATGATCGTCTCCTCATTAGCATCCTCGGGGCAGGTCTTGAAATTCTGAATGATCCAACTAAAAGTAGCCCCGGTAGCAACCCTCAATCTTTCCCCTTCTTGTTTACATCCTCGGGTGGATCATTCCCTATAAGTTTGACCATTTGCTTATGCCACCCGTCTGAATCCGTTATTATGCACACAAGGTTTCCCTCGATTGGGAGTGCTAGGATCATGCTCATGTCCTGCAAAGTGACCATAGTCTCACCGGTCCTAAGGTGAAAAGTGTGTGTCTCCAGCCTCCATCGATCGACAAGCACAACGATCGCAGCGGGTTTAAATTTTGGTGTCGACCGAGTGAATGATGAGTGCATATTTGCATCATGTTTTAGATTATTATTTTGCATTGTAGATGTAGGATTTTGGTATTTTACAGCATTCGCATGCACGTTTTATGTTTATTTTCACCAGGATCAGATCAGATGATGGATCGAATGGACACAATTCTTGGAGCAGTTGTACTGGAGAGAAAAGGAGCCAAAAACTACGTAAATCGCTTATTTGGGAAATATTAATAATACTAGAAGAAAACCCGAAGCGAGAAAGGGAGACAGAAGAGTTGACGACCAACTATACGTGCGGCCGCCGTATAGTTGTCGTCGTATAGTTGGCGCCGCCTCTACCTTGTCAAATAGTTTCAACTCGTGCAACTGGTTCGGGGAGACGACATACAGAACATCCAGAAATCATCGAAACCTAACCTCCAGAAGGCATCTATAGGGGGAACTTTCCCTAGGGATCCATCTTCGCCCTACGTAGATCTGGGTGGCCAAGGCATCGATATCCATCTTCCTCAACTGCTGAATCTTCATCACCACCATCACCTCCATCCATCTCATCTAGATCTTGTTGTAATTCTTGCACTATTTGTGGATTTATACAAGTATTATTCATCGATAATCGTTTCCATTACCATTGCTATGATGTTGTATGCCTCCATGTCTGACTAGATCATTAGTTCTTGGGGAGATGGAGAAACCCTAGTATGGTATTGAAATAAGATGAAGTTTATTATGATATTCATCGTTGAGACCATCTATTAGATTGTCTACATCTATATGTTGGGAGAAGTCGACCTCTCCAACATTTGACTCTTGTGGGGACTTGATGTAGGGAACTACTTGTTGATAGATGGAGGGATGTTAGCACTTACAGTGACTATAAAGCTGTTCGCACTCCTTACGTATCAACTTGGGAATCGAGGAACCTCACAAAACACTATCCATGCTATGGGATACGTCCTGTGGGATTATGTCCCTTAATAGCTCAGTAATTCAATTGATGTTGATTGTTGTCTGTTGTGGTTATGAGGATGATTTGAGCAGTGGTTGCTACCTCTTTGTCCAAGTACGGAGTTTCTCCCATACATACATAGTTGAGAATGTTCATGATGATAATCTTTACCTTAGCCCTTTATAATGCTAGTGGTGTATCCGCGAATCCCAGAGAACACTTTCTGTCAACACCTGGATTTTTAATCCCAGATGCCTGTTATGCCATACATCGCAATCCCAGGATTACCATTTTTGTGAGACATAATAGATTGGTACCATAGTTCATCATCCATTACAAATCATAATAAAGGTCTTACAAATAAAGGATCTCATGATCCAGTCTTAGTACAATAAAAGCAGCGGAATAATATAATAACGATAGCGTGGGTGAGGCTCCATCTTCATGGTCACAGGCAATGCTGACGATGGGATATGATCCTAGTTGTCGTATACTTCCTGTTGTTCACCATCCTAATAGTCCTCTTCATATTCTGGCCACGGGAATAGCCAGGACAAAGCCATGAGTACTCTTTAAGTACTCGCAAACTATCACTAACAAGTAACGTGGTTCAAATAGGGATACTAAGCACTAGGTTGTTTTGCAAAAAGCCAGGTTTATCTCTAGCTGAGTTCAGAAGTAAAGAAAACTAGTTTAAGGTTTTATAACACCTAAGTGGGAACTTAGTTTACACTTTCACAACCCTGTTGTGGTCAAGTCAAAGTCATGATTCATATCATAAGTCATTTTGAAAACATCTGACGATGGAACAGTATGTCCACTCCAACTGTCCATAACCACGGACGCGACTATTCGAATATTTTGACACTCTACAGAGGTGGTACACTTTCACCACAATATTCAATACATTCGTCAGGAACAATCCTGAATTCACCATACTCAGTATGCGGATAATGAATCCTAACCTTTCAATTACACACCCTAGTATAGGCACCTCCCCTATGAGTTTGGCCTCCCAAACATGACCATCTATCATCTTGGGAACTGCACAGGTGGTCAATCATCACGAGGTAGCCTCAGCTCAAACCTCGGTCGTAAGGGAACCCATACTAAGATATATAAACTTCTAGTCAAGCGCTACCCAAATTCGGGTATTGTGGTTGTACGGTAAAATTGTAATGGTATCGCATCCGAACATAGCCATCAGTTTTATAAAGGGCTAAGGCTCATGCCTCAACATTTTCATCATCAAAATCATCTGGTGATCACAACACATGTCAAAACATCTCATTAGAATGACCCATCATTCTAAGGTTTTCATAACCATTTTCCCCAAGTATTCCCATCTAAAGTGATCAAGTTTTATGCTTATCACTAGCTACTAAAGTTGGGGGTAAACACTAATGAGGGGTGATAATCAAGTGTGACTTATCTAAGTATAATCTCATGCCTCAGGATGACATCAAGTTATACCTAACTTAGGCCAAGTTTTATGCTCTTTATGCTACCTTGAATATCTTTCCAAAACTTAACAAATCACTAAGTAGACATAACTAAGGAGCTTTGATAAAGAAATAAAATAATCAAGCTTGCAAGTAAAACTGGGATTTGGTATAATCAAGTGGTATAACCAAGGCATGCCTAATGCATTGCATAGGTTATCTAGCTTTCATAATTGCAAGTGTTAGCTTGCTAATTTAACTTGTTTTGTGAAGCTTTCTAGGATGGCTTGCATGCAGGGGCGGGCCCACTTCAATTCAAAGGTATTCAAGTGAATACCCAAAACAAATTGGCCAAAAATCAGTGATATATGATATATATATATACATGTATACATATGAAAATAAAAGGAAAATAGAAGAGGAGACAGATTATTCAGCCCGTTCAGACCAAGAGCCCACTTCCTCCTTCAATCCTCCCTCGTCTATATGGCCCAACGAGCCCGTTAGCTCTATCGTGCGAACGTAGGACTAAGTGAGTAGCGACAGATCGATGGCTCCATTCTTTCCTAATTCTGTATCGGTCAATTTCCAATCTCATGGACTGAACGAGAGAGATCTAGACGGGCGAAGGCAACGCGCGACGGCCACGACGGAGCGCCGGAGTCCTGTGATCCCCATGCCAACACAGCACAGGATAGAACAGTCTCTCATTTCATGTCTCCGCTTCTCCGAACCTCGAGCCTCCTCGTCCATGGCTGCCGGTAGTCTGCAGTCTGCTCCTCGACCTATCGACAAAGATGTCGCGACTGCGTTGATTGCTTTTTCATAGCCGGCCGCCTCCTCCTCCCTTCTGCAATTTCCCTGCTCCGGCTGGTCGGAACCGTTCCAATAGTAGAGGATTGAGGTACTGTAGTGTATAGAAACTCAGAAAAAATTCAGACGGGATTTCTCTAAAATTCAGAATATCTAACAGTTGTTTTTGTTCTATTTGTTCAGATTGCATAGGTTGCTTTTGGTCTGAGAAAATGTCCCGTTGTTGACTTGAAGACTTTCCTGAAAAGAGCTGCTGCGAAGACGAGGCAAACTGAAAATGTAGGCAATTAAATACATTTGGTGTTATTCTTCTCGCAAGTTAAGAATGAGGGAATCGTCACTATTTTTCTAGCCCTCAAGCATCGGAAAGTTATCCTATAACCTGTAAGTTTTCCGATCACATTGTTGTTTTCTCTCTTCTGTACTTTAGATGTTGCTTCGTTGATACGTTAAACAGTGGGTACTTATATAAGGTGAAAATTTAAAGTTATGATCCGTTTGTATAACTCTGATATAATGCTGAAATTGTGCCAAATTGACATCATCTATTATACATGACAAAGATATAGGATTTAGACTGTCTAAAAAAATTTTACTTTTAAAAATTTGAATACACACTCTTAAAATCCTGGGCCCGCCGCTGCTTGCATGGTTAAGAAACTTTCAAGTGGTAGCTTGCCTTGTGCAGTGCAGTGGTTGAAGTTCTCCTCGGCTTCCTCTTCGTAGTAGTCTACTTCCTCTTCGTAGCTCATTTGGCTATCTCATTACAATGCAGCAAAATATAACAATAGCATGGGGTCCTTCTTCTTCAAAGTGCCACAGGCAGGCATGTTGGTTGTAGACTTGTAATCCTAAATCAATAAACTTCTCTAACATCAAACAAACCTGCAACATAATAAGTTACAGCCACAAGGGTCAATACATTTGAATTGTATTGGAAAGTGATACTATGGTAGTATAGTGGAGTCTATCATCTATATGCATTTGGCTAAGTGGATCTTAGGCTTGCTTTGCTCAAAATAGATTTTCCTTATCATTTGAAAACACTAAGTTTTTGCTTGACAAAAATCACCCAAGGCATCTCCCAATAGAAATTGGTGATCCTTCAACCCTTGTTCAACCACAAGTTTTAACTTAGAAATTGGGATGAGGAGATTCTTGATAGCTTCCATGTCTTGATGCTCAGATTGTCCTTTGCCAGGGACATGGCTAAGTACTTAGATTTTACACTCTGCAGAGGTGGTGCACTTTCCCCACAAGACTTGGTTTCACCAAGACAAGATCTTTCAGAAACCTTCCCTTATACCAGAATGGACGTGCTCCAACCTATCATTCCCCTACCACCAACTGTCCATTTGGCTAAGTTATTGCAACCTATATGATCTAGGCAGAGCCCATAATGCCAAGTGGCTGCACTTGAAGCTTCTCAACATTTGACATCTCAAATCTCTTTGTTCCTGGGTGGCCATCCACAAGTGAGATACACAAGGTAAACCATAGAAATGGGCCTTGTGAACCACTCAACACAAACCATTCCTTCCATTCCACCCAGGTGATTCATTCACTTAGTTGTTTTATTAAACAAAACACAAGTCCTTGACTTAGAAATATTCCATAGTGTGAATATATAATCCACCCTTGTTTTCTACTATCTAAGCTAAGCATGATAGTAGTAGGAATCTTAACTTAGGAAATTCTACTAAGGTTTCATCTACTAGGATTTCCCATGGCATAGTTTATACTTAGCAAAATTCCATGCAAGTCCTACTTAGAAATATCACTAATGCATAGTGAAAATAATGGGACAAAAGTATGAAGCATCACTTGCCTTTTTGGTAGAGAATATAAGTTCACTCCTTGTCTTTATAATGATCACACTCTTCAAATCACTACAATTCAATCAAGCAAGGCACAATTTCAATCTACCATTCAAGCAAACATCACATAAAATAATAGCAACAAAACAATGCATGCAAGCATGCCAAACTTTGTTTTATTTACAAAAGTGGTTTATAATAGGTTATAATCATTCTAAAACACTTTATTGGTCATTTTATAAAGTGGCAAAACTATTTGCAAAAGATTCTACCTATAAACCATTTTTAAACCAAATCATTATTTTATGTGGTTGAAAATGCTTTTAGCAAAGTAATAATCTTTATGGAGTTCACCAAATACATTTTCAATTCATAAAACTTCGAGTTTAGGGTCAGAGAGTTTCAATCAAAACATTTCCCAAAGATTTTCTCCTAAAAGCATTTTAAATAAATAAACATTATTTTTATTTGACTAGAAATTGTTCAAATCAAAAGTTTATTCTTTTGCTTCACCAAATAAGTATTTGAAACCACAAATTGATTTCTATGGTCAGTAGGTTCAAAACAAATCATTTGCCAAAGATTTCATCTCAAAATTCATTTTAGAACAATTTTTATATTCTAAATATGCCTACACAAGTTTCTACAAAAACAAACAATTTAACAGAAGCAATTTACTAAACAAAGTGCATGGTCAGAAAGTACTTGTTTTGCTGAATCCATTGATATAAAATTTGCAAAATTTGGACGTTTGGTTTGAAAGTTATGAATTTTTAAAATTGAACATCTAATAGAATAGTTTCTGTTTTTAAAACAGACTCTGGCCACGTGGTGTGATCTTATTGGTCAAAAACGTTTCATGCGGATTGACCTATCTGGTGCGTTGGATCAAAGTTTAATCGCGCGGCTCAGGTTCGCCCATACCCTTTCGAGTTACATTCTATCGCATCCGTCAGATTACGATCCAGCGGTTCAGGGCACTATGACCAAATGCCAGCGGCGCTGACGGCGACGTGTGGCGGCGCGCGGTCAGAAGGTGGCAGTGCTGGTGATGCAGGAAGCGAGAGGGGGTGGGGAGAAGCTCACCAGGTTCGCGGCGTGACGCTGAAGCTCAACGTGGTGATAGCTCGTCGAGGGGTGCACGATGGTGACGGCAATCGCTCGCCGGAGCTCATGGAGTCGTCGGGCTTGCTCAGGCGAGGTTGAAGACGAGGCTTCAGAGCATGCCAGAGAAAAAGGTAAACATGGTTAGATGCACGGGAGAGTGGTGAGTGTAGGAGGTCATCCAGAGGTGGAGGGGGAGACGTGGCTTACGGGGAGGCGTCGCCGGAGTTGAAGCAGACGGCGGCGTTGCTCTGTTGGAGATGTTGTCGACGTTGCAAAGCACGCGCGGGCGAGCTGGTGCTTCGGGGAGATTCACCAGGAGGTGGGAAGGAAGTGAGTGTGGTCGATGGGGCGAGGGGCGACGAGGGGCTGCCGGAATCGGCCTGGAAAGCCGTCGGAGACAGAGGTGATGTCGCAGGCAATACTGACAGCCTAGGGGCTCCGGTGGTGTGAGGATTGGGGGGAAGAGAAGAGGAGAGCGTGGCGATTAATACTGCGGGGTCACGGCGAGGATTAAACGCGGCATTTAGGAGAATTGATCGCGAGAATTCATCGGCAGAAAACGGCCAGGGCGTGGTCTTCGCGGGCGAAAACGATGAACAGCTCTGTGGGGTCGGACGGTCAGCGAGAGAGGGAGTGGGGAGATGGGGTCCACGCGTCGGTGACTCAGCGGGTCGATTTCTGAGTGAAAACGATTCATTGCGGGTGGGGTTGGGAATGGGCTTGTTGGGCCTGATGGGTCTTGCTGGGCTGGGTTGACCTTGTTCACTTTTTTTATTCTGAATGGTTTTCTCTTTTTCCATTTCTAATTTCTGTTTTGATTTTGCTTAATTAATTCAAAAATTAATTTGAATTCAAACCTCAACCAAAATTTGTGTAGGTTTAAAAACTGATTAGTAATATAATCTAAAGTCAATTTTGGAATAAAATTTTATTCTTTTTGGGGTCTTTTTAATTATTCAAAAAGGCCCTTGTTTTAAATCAAATAAGATTTAATAATATTTTCAAACACCATTTAAATTTCTAAATCCTTCCAAATCTTTTTCAGTAGGTTTTTATTTGTTTATTTGGGTTCAAATAATTCATCTTGAATTATTTGGAATTTTTTTTAATATGATTCATAAATCATTTGAATTGGGTATTTGTTTTAATTACAATGGAATTAAATTTAGTTTTAATTCCCTAAATTTTACTTGGAAGATTTATTTTATTTAAGTTAATTAAACAACTTTTATTCCACTTGGTTAAATTCCAAAATACTATTTTCTCATGAATTATATAATTATTCTTATTAGAGATTTGTCTTTATTAAAATAGGGATAGAATGGTTAATGCCTTTTTATTTTATTTTGGAAATTTTTTATCCTTTTATTTTTATTTGGATTTGGATTTTATTCATTCCATTTTCTTATGGTCTTTCCAAGATTTAATTTGGTCTTTAAATATTCCTTATTGAATATTTTTCTTTCCTTATCTTATAAAATCCATATCTTTTTATTTATAGATCCAAACTTGGTGACTCCAATTTGTAAAATCTTATTTAATATTTATTTATCCTTTTACATATCTTTAGGATTATTTGCTCACCATTTGGTATGGATTTATAGATAGATTCTTTATTAGCTTTGGAAATCAATTCCCTAATCTTATTAAATTCATAAGTTTTTATTCATGGCTCCAAATTAAGTGAAACCAATTTCTATGGTTTTATAATATTTCTATTTGTCATTCTTGATCACTTGTAAATGCTTGTTGACAAATTTTTATATGGATCAAATCTATAGGCTTGGAGATAACTTGGAAATTATTTTCTTCCATTAGGGTTTTAGGGTTTTGGTTTATTTCTCAAGTGTTTAAATTTCCAGATGCATTTTATGATGAATGCATTCCACTTTGATTTGAATTTAGTTGGATTCAAACATTAACCAAAGTTTGTTCCAGATGGGATTTTAAGTTTCCATTTAAAAAGTTTCTTTTCACTCTAAATTTCAACAATTATTTATTTTGTTTATTTATTTTTCACATTACAAGATTTGGAAAATCTTGGGATGTGACAGTATCCTTGATCGGTACTAGCGTCTATAAATAAATACGAAGTATACAATAACCAAAAAATACTTAACTACTTCTATTTAGCACACAAGGATTTACAATAGATGATCTAGCATCATCACAAGGATTAAGGCAAAAGTTTTATTTATTTCATTTTAGAAAAGTAATTTCTACTCATTAAAAAGCACTTAAGATTTAATATTCTCCAATTAAAACATGGTACCATGTTGACACATGTCATCACCCCATATTTCAGTACTTGGGAATGTGATTTAAAGTGGTGTCACAATTTAATAATGTTTAACCTTATTATTTTAAAATAATTAAAGTGACTAGAAATTCCTATGGGGCATTCTTTTATTGCTTGTCCACTATTACTGCAAGTAAACCTAGATATTTTTATATATTCAGAAAGGTCTTATCAAATGTGATTTTTTGAGAGTTGGAATCAACTCAAAAGAATTTATGGTTGAATTTTCAAAAATGTTTGAATGCAGAAAAGTCTCTGCCTTGTTATTTTTTTACTATAGGTGATCTATAATTTCAAATTGTTTGAATCTAACGGGCTTGGATTAAGAAATTCCATAAAACTCTCTAAATTTAATTTTGAATCTACTGCCAGAACTAGGTTTGAAACTAAATAGATAAATCTAAATTCAAACTAACTGGGTCGCGCGGGAACTCTAACTGGGCCGGCCCACTGCGCACAGCGCGTGCACGCGGGCTGGTTAAGTGGTGTCCCCACGCGTCAGTGAGACAGGCGGGTGAGAAGGGGTTCGGGCTAACTACGACCGTAGGATTAGACTAAGGATCAACGGCTCACGGCCATCGTCCTCGTCGAACAGAACACAACGGGCACGAACCCTAGCGCGGCCAGTGAGGGTCTGGGGTGGCTCACCAGGGCTCAGGCGATGGTCGGCGATGGGGGCGAACGACAAAGTCGACGACGGCGGTTCTCCTGGTACTGGCGGCTCCTCCTAGGGTGGCTCCAATCGATGGCGCCCTTCTCCTCCAGCAGCGGCAGGCTCCGGCGAAATTCCGGAGATGCTGCGCTCGCCTTGCTCCGGGAAGAAGTGGGAAGGATCGGTGAGAGGTGGGGAGTGAGATGGTGTGAAGAAAACAAGCGGGGGAGGCCTCCTTTTATAGGCGAGCGAGAGAGGTCGAGCGGCATGGGCAGTGCTCATCGGGGTCGGGATTACAACGAGCTACGGTCATGGCTGGGGTAGCGGGCGGTGTGTGGTCTCCTGGCGGTCCTCAACAGCTTGATGGTGCGACAAGGGGCAGTGCTGTTTGGTCGGAACACGCGGGTGCTCTGAGCGGCACCGACGACATTTTTGATGATGCACAGGCGCTCCTGGTCGCGCGACGGCGAACAGGGATGTCTGGTGATCACATGCACGGGCGGCGAAGGCGAGGCGCGGTTTGTGCGAGCATGTCGAGTGCAGCGAGCTGGCACGCTCTAGACATGGCAGAGACAAACCGGGCGCGTGCGTTCTCGGTGGTCCACTGCTTGTCAATGCTCGAGGGCTGGACAGAGGGTGACAGTGGACGATGGCGTGCTTCCTGGACACGGTGGCTAGGCGCGGCGATGGCTGGTTCTAGCTTGCCATGGTCGGCTGGCTGGGGTGTGCTCGGGCATGCACGACATGGTGCACTAGGTAGGGTATAGGTTGGTTTAATGTGATGGTTGTCACTGGGGGAGACAGGGGTGATCAATGGGGGACAAGGTTTGGGGTGATCACTGCTCAAAACAGTGAAGTTTGGCCAAATTTGGTTTGTGTCTCCAGGTGTTTGATGAAATTGCCAAAAGAAATTCATATTTGAATTTTTGGTTGAAACTTGGTGAGTGTACTGGGCACATACTAGGTAGTCTCTGGTTGTTTGGATTTGTCAAGGTGCACTGGTTTGGTTGGGTTTTGAGAAATGGTGATCTTACCGTATGAACTAGATTCAATTTTGAATTGTCATTTGAATAGCGTTGCCAAATGTATCTGTGGGTTTGCAAGGTGGTCTTGGGTTCACTTTCACTTGGTCTAGCAAGGGGTGAAAAGAATTGGATTTGTTTCTGTTTGAAATCTTGGACTAGAAACACTCAAAGTGGTCTAGTGAGCAAGATTGGCAAAAATGACCATTTGTTTATATAGTTTGTTTTTGAATTTCTCTTGATTTGATTCTGCTTGGAAATGATTTAGATGATGTTGTTTTCATATTTAAACCAATCCTTGCCATTCATAACAATCACCCATGTCCATACAAGCATTCATGCATTCATCACATACACACATGCATTCATATGGATTTTAATTAACAAAAGTTTTTGTTAACCCTAAATTTGGGTGATTGGAAGTGATAACCTTGATTAATATTTTTGGGATGTTACAAACCTTCCATCCTTAAACAAAATCTCGTCCAGAGATTTGAGAAAAAGAAAACTAGGATTTAAAGAGCTCTGGAAACTCTGCCCTAATGTAGTCTTCTCGCTCCCAGGTAGCTTCTTCTTTAGTGTGGTTACTCCACTGGATCTTGAGAAACTTGATACTCTGGGTCCTGGTGGTTCTGAAAGCTTCCTCCAATATACGGATAGGTACTTCGGGATAGGTCAGGTCATCGTTGATCTCTATGGTTTGGTGATCAATATTCTTGAAAACTTCGGTCTTCTCCGGGACTTCTAGGCATTTGCAAAGTAACGAGATGTGAAACACACTATGCACGGCTGACATCTCGTCTAGCAGTTCCAGTTGATATGATACTTCTCCTCGATGATTCAGAATCTTGAAGGGTCCGATATATCTAGGGGATAACTTTCCTTTGAGTTGGAAATGTTGCATTCCATTCAAAGGTGACACTTTGAGGTACACAAAATCTCCGATATTGAAAGCTAGGTCTCGACGTCTCTTGTAGGCATAGCTCTTCTGTCTGGATTGGGCGGTCTTGATGTGGTCATGAATCTTGTGAACTTTCTCTTGGATTTTCGTAGGATGCCGGGTCCGAAAATCTGACTCTCTCCTACATCCGACCAATTCAAAGGGGTACGACACTTCCTTCCATACATGAATTCAAATGGGACCATTTGCAAACTGACTTAGTAACTGTTGTTGTATGAAAATTCTACAAAAGGCAGACAGTCTTCCCATTTAGATCCATATTCTAACACATAGGCTCTCAACATATCTTCGAGTATTTGATTTACTCACTCCGTTTGTCCATCGGTTTGAGGGTGATAAGCTGTGCTGAAATCCAATCTTGTTCTTAGTCCTTCTTGGACTTTCTTCATAAATCTTGAGGTAAACTGGGTTCCTCGATCCGACACGATGTTCTTGGGGACTCCATGCAAACTGACGATTCTAGCAAGGTACAACTCTGCTAGCTTCGAACTCTGATAGGTGGTCTTGACTGGTAAGAAATGAGCAACTTTGGACAGTCTATCTACTATGACCCAAATAGAGTCATTTCCCCTACTAGATGTTGGAAAACCAGTGATAAAATCCATTCCAACTGAATCTCATTTCAATTCCGGAATCTGCAATGGTTGCAACAAAGTTGCGGGTCTCTGATGTCCCGCCTTGACTCTTTGACAACTATCACACTTGGCTATGTAGCTTCCGATTTCTCTCTTCATCTTATGCCACCAAAATTGCTCCTTCAAATCCTGATACATCTGCGTTCCTCCCGGGTGGATAGAATAAAGAGTATCATGGGATTCTTTCAAAATAGCTTGCTTCAACTCTGAATCTGCTGGCACACAGATATGTCCTTTGTACAATAAAACTCCTTCTTCATCTTTGGTGAATCTGGGTACCTTCCCTGTACCGATACGACTTTTGATTCCGTCGATACAATCATTTCCTTTCCGCGCCTCCTTGATCTGACTGATCAAAGTGGGTTGAAGTTCTATGCTAGCCAAAAAACCTTCACTTACGAGCTCCATTCTGAAATCTTCCAACTCCTTGTGCAAACTTGGTTGCTCCTTCAGAATCATGGAGTTCAAGCGACATGGCAATCTACTAAGGGCATCTGCTAACACATTAGCTTTACCGGGGTGATAGTGGATGTCCAGATCATAGTCCTTGATTAACTCTATCCATCTCCTTTGCCTCATATTCAGTTCCTTCTGAGTGAAATATACTTCAGGCTCTTGTGATCCGAATAAATCTCACAACGGTTTCCCATGAGGTAATGCCTCCATGTCTTCAAGGATAAAACTACGGCTGCTAGTTCAAGGTCATGGGTAGGATAATTCTTCTCATGTTGCTTCAGTTGTTGGGATAGATATGATATTACTTCGCTTTCTTGCATAAGAACACATTCGAGACCGATCTTGGATGCGTCACAATACACATAAAAAGGGTTAGTGATATCCAGCATGATCAGGATTGGGGCTGAGATCAATCTCTTCTTAAGCTCTTGAAAACTTGCTTCACATTTGTCCGTACGTTCAAACTTCTTATCTTTCTTCAACAATTGGGTCATGGGTCTTGCGATACTCAAGAATCCTTCTACGAACTTGCGGTAGTATCCCGCTAATCCGAGAAATGCACGAACTTGGGTTTGGGTGGTTGGGGCTTGACATTCTTCAACATCCTTAACCTTGGCGGGGTTAACGACAATTCCTCCTGTCGACACGATATGTCCGAGGAATCCTACTTCCTGTAACCAGAATTCACATTTGCTAAACTTGGCATACAACTGATGCTCCCTAAGGGTTACAAGGATGGTCCTTAGTTGTAGCTCATGTTCTTCTTCTGATTTGGAATAGATCAGAATGTCATCGATGAAAACAACGACAAACTTATCCAGGAAGTCCATAAAATTTTTATTCATGAGGTTCATGAAATAAGCGGGGGCATTGGTTAATCCAAAATACATGATGTACTCATACAGTCCATATCTGGTGGTAAAGGCAGTCTTTGGAATATCCTCTGCGCGAATCTTGAGTAGATGATAACCAGTCCTAAGATCAATCTTAGAAAACACTTTGGCACCGGTCAACTGGCCAAACAGATCTTTGATCTTCGTCAGTGGATACTTGTTCTTAATGGTGACATCATTCAGCTTCCGATAATCCGTACACAAACGGTTACCTCCATCTTTCTTATCCACAAACAAGACAGGTGATCTCCATGGCGACGCACTTGGTTGAATCGGTCCTATCTCCAGCATAGCATCCAGTTGCTTCTTCAGCTCCACTAATTCAGATGGGTTCACACTATAAGGTCTCTGGGCTATGGGTCCAGTTCCAGGGATTAGTTCAATGATAAACTCGATATCCTGATCTGGGGGCATACCAGGCAAAACATCTTGAAATACATCAGGGTATTCACAGACTACTCTGACTTGGTCAATGGTTGGTTGGGCAAGACTCTCGTTGCACTTGAATTGACGGGGCAAGGTTTCAGATACATGCTCTACTGATATTCCGGTTGTACTGGTCATGGTTATGGCTTTCTTGGCATAGTCAATTAATCCTTTATGTTTCGACATCCAATCCATCCCTAGTACTACTTCCAAACCTTTGGTTCCAAGTACTATTTGATTGGCATAAAAATCTATGCCATGGATTCTGATAGGTACGGCCTTGCAAATTTGTCTAGCTTTGGTGGTTGAACCAGGTATTTGAACTATCATAACATGCTTCAATTTTGTTGGTTGAATCTTACTAGTGCATGCAAATTCTTCTATAACAAACGAGTGCGATGCTCCAGAATGAAACAACACTCTTGCAAGTACTGAGTTAACAGAAAATATACCTAGCACGAAATCTGGCGCTTCTTGGGCTTCTTCAGCAGACAGCCGTTGAGGTTGAGTGAATTCCCTGGGGAAAATCTTCTTCCAGGCTGAACACGACGCTGCTGCTGAGCTAGGGCATTCACATTGGGGATTGTTGCAAGCTTCTTGGGGCAATCATTGGAATAGTGACCCTTGGTTCCGCATTCATAACAAGTCACTTGAGACTTGTCCTTTCCTGCAACAAGCACATCATTGCTTCTAGTCCTTGGGGCAGTATTGGTGTTGTTGGATACATTGTTGTTGTTGAACTTGGGCGGTGCACGTTTGAAATTGCTAGGGTTGCCGGGGTTGTTGTGATTTCCTTCGAGCCTTGGGTTTCCTCCTCTATGGTTGGGATAGGTCGGACGGTTCATCGGAGGTCTATTGTTTCTTGGGGTAAATCCTGCAGACGGGTTGGGGCGATACTTTGGGGTATGGTGGGTTCCTGGTTGATGCATCATTCAACGCTTGCGGTTCTCATTGGCTTGGTTGATTTTGCCTTCCATCTGGATGGCAGAATCCACTAAGGCTTGAATGTCAGCAAATGCAATGTTGACTAACACTGTCTGCATCTCATCATGCAGACCATTCAAGAATCTTTCCTTCTTCTTGGCTTTAGTGTCAATCTCATCGGGTGCATACCTAGCTAAGGACAGAAATTTGTCATGGTATTCAACTATTGTCATCCTCCCTTGCTTCAATTCTCTGAATTCATCTCTCATCCTCTTGATCAACCCCGGTGGCACATGGGTTCTGCTGAACTTGAGTTTGAATTCATCCTAAGTCATCATATGTCCTCCATTCATGGCACGAACGCTATTCCACCAAGCTCTTGCATATCCTGCCAGATAGTGGGTGGCAAACAGTACTTTCTCATTGGCCTCCACTGCTGCGACTTCTAAGTTGTTCTCCATGGTTTGCAGTCAATCATCTGCATCTAAGGGCTCTTCAGACTTACTAAAGATGGGTGGATTGGTGTTCTGAAAGTTCTTGAGCTTGGATCCATGGTTGTACTTGTTTCCATGGCATTGATTGTTGTTGGCCATCTGAGCTAAGTGTTGAAGGGTGGCTAGGTTTACTTGACGTTCGGCTCTTTTAGCTTCGCGGTCAGAAACCAACATTTGCAAGATTTGCAACATTGGGTCCAGGGATGAACTGCTTCCTCCGCGAGGCATCTAAAGATTGAGATAGATCATGAGAAAAGAGGGAAATTTCTAAGGTTCAGGGGTTTCTTTTTGAAAAGTTTTTAAACTTTGACTTGGATTTTTCTAGCAACTTGCTTTTCATTCATTCATAGCACACAATACAAACACACACGACAACAAGGAAATAGATGGTTTTAAGAACCATTTTGTGAAACTATGATACAATGGGACCGGATACAACTTCACTAACGCTAGTGCTCAAGTGCTACTACTCCTCAGAATCGGTGGCTTCATCATCATCATCAATGAAGGCGAAGTCATCCTCATCGGTGAAGAAGTCCATGGCTTGATCCTCCAGGAAGTCATCATCGTCACTGAGGTAAGAGTGGGGGTCCCCACAGATATCTTTCCCTGCATTCTCCCTCTCCTCAAGCTGCATGTCCCGCTCGTGGATGGTCTCCTCCAAGTCTGTTACTCTGTGACGAAGGCGAGCAATAATGAGATCCTTCTTGTCAAGATGACGGCGACGAGACTGGCGATCCTTCACCAGCATGGCAATGGTCTGGTCCTTCTTGACTGCGATGGCATAGTTGTGGTTGGCGCAGGAGAGGGAATTGTCCAACTCCTTCTGCCGGTCATACATCAAGAAGCTGAGGTGGTCCACTTGATGATTCAGCTCTGGGTGATATGGTGCCTCCAATGGCTATCCCATAACATCACGCCTTGGGTAATACTCGAAGCGCATGCCCTTGATCTGATTGATGCTTTGCCTTGGGTAATACTCCTTCCTGCATAGCCCTAGCGAGTCCATCTAGCCATTTTTTTCTCTCTTAAGGTGAAATGGACTCTCTCTGGCGTGGGGGCTTCAATCTTCCCTCTGAGACTTGCAACAATCAGCCATTGTAATTCTCCTCCTTCCTGATCGTTGAGCCGGGCTCCGAAGAACTCGGGGTGCGGGCGCTCCATGAAGTTCCGAGACTTGGTCCAAATCTCGCTCAAAGATGAGATCTCCTCCATTGCCCAGCTGATAGAACTTGCTATACTTCACATCCATCCATAAGAATGTAGGATGAGTAAGTTAGTAGAGTGATCAAGTGTGTCAAATTTTATGTAAGTTTGCAAGAATTTTTTAGGAACATGAATTTTCATGAAATAATCTAAGTGGTAAGAATGATAATAGGTTTTCATAAATACTCACTTCTTTTCTTTTGAAATTAAGTTTTTGATTCAAGCGTCCGTTCTAACTAGGGTCTCCTATGGTCAGGATGGCTCTGATACCAACTTGTCAACACCCGGATTTTTAATCCCAGATGCCTGTTATGCCATACATCGCAATCCCAGGATTACCATTTTTGCGAGACATAATAGATTGGTACCATAGTTCATCATCCATTACAAACCATAATAAAGGTCTTACATATAAAGGATCTCATGATCTAGTCTTAGTACAATCAAAGCAGCGGAATAATATTATAATGGTAGCATGGGCGAGGCTCCATCTTCATGGTCACACGCAATGCTGACGATGGGAGATGATCCTAGTTGTCGTAGACTTCCTGTTGTTCACCATCCTGATAGTCCTCTTCATAGTCTAGCCACGGGAATAGCCAGGGACAAAGCCATGAGTACTCTTTAAGTACTCGCAAATTATCACTAACAAGTAAAGTGGTTCAAATAGGGATACTAAGCTCTAGGTTGTTTTGCAAAAAACCAGGTTTATCTCTAGCTGAGTTCAGAAGTAAAGAAAACTAGTTTAAGGTTTTATAACACCTAAGTGGGAACTTAGTTTTCACTTTCACAACCCTGTTGTGGTCAAGTCAAAGTCATGAATCATTTGACAAGTCATTTTGAAAACATCTGACGATGGAACAGTATGGCCACTCCAACTGTCCATAACCACGAACGCGGCTATTCGAAGTTTGACACTCTGCAGAGGTGGTACACTTTCACCACAATATTCGATACATCCGTTAGGAACAATCCTGAATTCACCATACGCAGTATGCGGATAATCAATCCTAACCTTTCAATTACACACCATAGTATAGGCACCTCCCCTATGAGTTTGGCCTCCCAACCATGACCATCTGTCATCTTGGGAACTGCACAGGTGGTCAATCATCATGAGATAGCCTCAGCTCAAACCTCGGCCACAAGGGAACCCATACTAAGATATATAAACTTCCAGTCAAGCCCTACCCAAATTCGGGTATATTGTGGTTGTATGATAAAATTGGAATGGTATCGCATCCGAACATAACCATCAGTTTTATAAAGGGCTAAGGCTCATGCCTCAACATTTTCATCATCAAAATCATCTGGTGTTCACAACACAAGTCAAAACATCTCATTAGAATGACTCATCATTCTATGGTTTTCATAACCATTTTCACCAAGTATTCCCATCTAAAGTGATCAAGTTTTATGCTTAGCACTAGCCACTAAAGTTGGGGGTAAACACTAATGAGGGGTGATAATCAAGTGTGACTTATCTAAGTATAATCACATGCCTGGGGATGAAATCAAGTTCTACCTAACTTAGTCCAAGTTTTATGCTCTTTATGCTACCTTCAATATCTTTCCAAAACTTAACAAATCACTAAGTAGACATAACAAAGGAGGTTTGATAAAGAAATAAAATAATCAAGCTTGCAATTAAAACTAGGATTTGGTATAATAAAGTGGTATAACCAAGGCATGCCTAATGCATTGCATAGGTTATCTAGCTTTCACAATTGCAAGTGTCAGCTTGCTAAGTTAACTTGTTTTGTGAAGCTTGCTAGGATGGCTTGCATGGTTAAGAAACTTTCAAGTGGTAGCTTGCCTTGTGCATTGCAGTGGTTGAAGTTCTCCTCGGCTTCCTCTTCATAGTAGTCTCCTTCCTCTTCATATCCTTGGTCGGTACTAGCGTCTATAAATAAATACAAAGTACACAATCACCAAACAATACTTAACTACTTCTATTTAGCACACAAGGGTTTACACTTGATGATCTAGCATCATCACAATCATCACAAGGATTAAGGCAAAAGTTTTATTTATTTCATTTTAGTAAAGTAATTTCTACTCATTGAAAAACTACTTAAGATTTAATATGCTCCAATTAAAACATGGGATTATATTGACACATGTCATCACCGCATATTTCAGTACTTGGGAATGTGATTTAAAGTGGTGTCACAATTTAAGAATGTTTAACCTTATTATTTTAATTAATTAAAGTGACTAGAAATGCCTATGGAGCATTCTTTTATTGCTTGTCCATTATTACTACAAGTAAACCTAGATATTTTTATATATTCAGAAAGGTCATATCAAATGTGATTTTTGAGAGTTGGAATCAACTCAAAAGCATTTATGGTTGAATTTTTTAAAATGTTTGAATGCAGAAAAGTCTCTGCCTTGTTATTTTTACTATAGGTGATCTATAATTTCAAATTGTTTGAATCCAACGGGCTTGGATTAAGAAATTCCATACCTTTCTAACAAAATTGGTTTCATGCAATTTAGTTTAGTAAAACTCTCTGAATTGAATTTTGAATCTACTGCCAGAACTAGTTTCGAAACTAAATAGATAAATTTAAATTCAAACTAACTGGGTCACGCGGCAACTCTAACTAGGCCGGCCCACTACGCACAGCGCGCACATGCGGCTGGTTAAGTGGTGTCCCCACGCGTCAGTGACACGGGGGGTGCGAAGGGGTATGGGCTAACTACGGCCGTAGGATTAGACTAAGGATCAACGGCTCACAGCCATCGTCCTCGTCGAACAGAACACGACGGGAACGAATCCTAGCGCGGCCAGTGGGGGTCTGGGGCGGCTCACCAGGTCTCAGGCGATGGTCAGCCATGGGGGCGAACGACGAAGTCCATGACGGAGGTTCTCCTGGTACTGGAGGCTCCTCCTAGGGTGGCTCCAATCGACGACGCCCTTCTCCTCCAGCAGCGGCAGGCTCCAGTGAAATTCCGGCGATGCTGCGCTCGCCTTGCTCCGGGAAGAAGTAGGAAGGATCAGTGAGAGGTGGGGAGTGAGATGGTGTGAAGAAAACGAACGGGGAAGTCTTCCTTTTATAGGCGAGCGAGAGAGGCCGAGCGACATGGGAAGTGCTCGTCGGGGTCGGGGTTACAGCGAGCTATGGGCATGGCTGGGGCTAGGGGACGGTGCGCGGTCTCCTAGCAGTTCTCAACGGCTTGATGGCGCGGCAAGGGGCGGTGCGGTTTGGTCATAACGCGTGGGTACTCTGAGTGGCACCGACGACGTTTTTGATGACGCACGGGCGCTACTGGTCGCGCGGCAGTGAACGGGGATGCCTGGTGGTCTCCTGGGACGATGGTGATCATAGGCACGAGCAGCGAAGGCGAGGCGTGGTCTGTGCGAGCGTGTCGAGCACGGCGAGCTGGCGCGCTCTGGACATGGCAGATACAAACTTGGCACGTGTGTTCTCGGTGGTCCATTGCTTGTCAATGCTCGAGGGCTGGACAGAGGGTGGCGGTGGACGGTGGTGTGCTTCTAGGACACGGTGGCTAGGCGTGGCGATGGCTGGTTCTAGCTTGCCATGGTCGGCCGTCTGGGATGTGCTCGGGCATGCACGACATGGTGAATTGGGTAGGGTCTAGGTTGGTTTAATGCGATGGTTGTCACTGGGGGAGACAGGGGTGATCAATGGGGGACAAGGTTTGGGGTGATCACTGCTCAAAACAGTGAAGTTTGGCCTAATTTGGTTTGTGTCTCCAGGTGTTTGATGAAATTGCCAAAAGAAATTCATATTTGAATTTTTGGTTGAAACTTGGTGAGTGTACTGGGCACATACTACGTAGTCTCTGGTTGTTTGGATTTGTCAAGGTGCACTGGTTTGGTTGGTTTTTGAGAAATGGTGATCTTACCATATGAACTAGATTCAATTTTGAATTGTCATTTGAATAGGGTTGCCAAATGTTTTTGTGGGTTTGCAAGGTGGGCTTGGGTTCACTTTCACTTGGTCTAGCAAGGGTGAAAAGAATTGGATTTGTTTCTGTTTGAAATCTTGGACTAGAAACACTCAAAGTGGTCTAGTGAGCAAGATTGGCAAAAATGACCATTTGTTTATATAGTTTGTTTTTGAATTTCTCTTGATTTGATTCTTCTTTGAAATGATTTAGATTATGTTGTTTTCATCTTTAAACCAATCCTTGCCATTCATAACAATCACACATGTCCATACAAGCATTCATGCATTCATCACATACACATGCATTCATATGGATTTTAATTAACAAAAGTTTTTGTTAACCCTAAATTTGGGTGATTGGAAGTGATAACCTTGATTAATATTTTTGGGATGTTACACTTTCTCCCACTGAAGTTTCAAATCTCTTTTATATAGGCGATACTTATTTTCTGTATTTAGTTTTGTTTACTTTACGCATTGTTCTCTTATACCAAAAACCCCCAAAACACCTTTTTACACATTACTCACATTTTTATCTTGTCACTTAGAACATTATTTAGCATTTCTAGTTTCAGTATTTATTTCAAGAATTCTTAGACTTCAGACTCCTGCTCCCTGTGGGATCGATATCTTTATTTCAAAACTAGGTACATCCGATCTGTGCACTTGCAGTCATCAAGCTATTTTCTGGCGCCGTTGCCGGGGAGCTAAGCGTTTTAGGTCTTTTTAGTTTTTGTTTATTTACTTTAGTTTTTTTAAGTTTTGTTTTGAGTTACAGGTTTCCACCAACATGATGGGAGTTTCAGCATATTACTAGTGCTAACCCACTTAACCACTTTGGGAAGCCCTACGATATTTATAAAAGAGAACTCCAACGAGAACACAAGGGGGTTTGAAATAAATCCTCTACTACTTGGTATTTTACACAAGAAGCAATTTAATGGAGATGAAGAAGATCCTAATCCATATGAGAATATTGCATGCTTCAAAGATATACGTGGCACGTTCCAATTAACGGGGTATACCGCCGATGAGGTAAGGGTTAAACTTTTTAGTCAAACTTTGACAAGTACAGCTCTCTCATGGTATAGATCTCTACCCTCAGAAGCCACTACTACTTGGGATAATTTAGCTTATGAATTCCTATCTAAATATTACCCATTATAAAAATATTTTGGAATCAGGAGTCTTATAATGACTTGGAAAAACCGTCCCAATGAAGGACTAGTGTAGAGGTCCCAACCTGATAAGGTAGAGATCCCTGTGTTTACAGTGCTAGTACCTAGATCGAATAGCTAGCACCCACATTTTAAGATGTAATATCAAGAAACAAAGGTCATATTACAACTTATAACCAGGAGTAAAATAGTTCATTACAACTTACATAGCTCATATTGCTATCTTATTACAAAGCAGTAGATATAACTATATAGCATGGAGTCCTTCAGCTTCATGTTCCACAGGCAATCATGTTGGTTGTATACTTGTAATCCTTACTCAACAAACTTCACTAACATCAAACAAACCTGCAATATAATAAGTTATAGCCATAAGGGTCAATACATTTGAATTGTATTGGCAAGTGATATCATATTGATATGGAGAATCTAACATCTACATGAATATATGGCTAAGTGGAGTTTTGGCTGGCCTTTGCATAAAATAAGTTTTCCCTATCCTTTGAAAATAGTTTTTCTCTTTATCAAAACATTTCATCACACATGGCAGACTAGATACACACCAGGTGCCTCCCTTGTTCACCCAACAAGTTTTAACTTAGAGAAATTGGGATGAGGAGATCCTTGATCATCTCAATGTATTTGATGCTCAAAATGTCCATTACCGGGGACACGACTAAGTACTTAGGTTTTTACCCTCTCGAGAGGTGGTGCACTTTTCCCACAAGACTCGACATGCATCGAGACTAGACTTTTCATAAACAATACCTCAGATCAGCATAGACGCATTCCATCCTATCATCACTACCACCAACTGTCTGTCCGTCTGAGTTCTTGCAACCTACTTGGTCAAGGTAGAGCCCATATGCCATGTGGCTGTACTGGAAGCTTCTCAACACAAAACATCTCAAAACTCTTTGTTCCTGGGTGGCCATCTAGAAGTGTGATACACAAGGTAAACCATAGACATGGGCCTTATGTAACCACTCAACACAAACCAATCTTCCCATTCCACCCAGGTGATTCATTCACATTGTTGTTTTTATTAATCAAAAACATAGTCATAGACTTTGCATAATATCATAGCATGAATATTCCACCCTTGAATTCTAATAGCTAGGCTAAGCATACTAGCATAACATGTCTCTTAACTTAGGAATATTCATACCAAGATATATTCTATATGATCTACTATAGCATAGCAATATATAGAATAGTCCTATCATGCATACTACAAAAATATCACTAATGCAATATTGAAAAGATAGGACTTTTGATGACCAAAGTATCACTTGCCTTTTTAGTATATAATCTAGGTACTCTCCTTGATCTTGCAATTGTCACACTTCTCAAGGTTCACTACATACAATCAAGCAAAGCACTCATTCAAAACTAGCACACAAACAATTAACAAAACAAAACAATAAAAACAAAGAAATGCATGCAAGCATGCAAAAGGTTGTTTTATTGAAAAATTGGTTTCTAACAAGGTTCTAATCATTTCAAAACACCTACTGGTCTTTTATAAAGGTGGAAAATCCATTTGAAACCAAGTTAGTGAAAACAAGCCTTTTAAATCATTTTTATTTCACTAGTAATGATTTTATTCAAAGGAATAATTCCTAGTGTCAACAAAATATATTTTTTAGTTCAAATGTTAGTGTTTATGGTCAGAGGGTTCAAAACAAATCCATTTTCAAAAGGATTCACTCAAAAATAATTTTTAGAACAATGTTTATACTCAAAATAGTCCTATTAATGTTTCTGCATAAAACTCAACTTTTCCAGAAACAAATGACTAAAATAAGGCCATAAGTGCAAAGTACACATTTTTCTGAATCCATAGACACCAAATTTGCAATTTTTGGACAAACAGATCAAAAGTTATGATTTTTGCAAGTTTAAACATCTAATAGAACAAAATCTGAATTTAAACAGAATAGTCTGGTCACGTGTCTTATTCTAATTGGTCCATACCGCTTCGGGTGGATCGAGCGTCGTGCACCATTGGATCTAATTAGCATCGCATGGCGCAGATCAATCTATACCCCTTCGTTTAAGTGATCTGTCATACCCCTTGGATCTAGATCTAACGGCCCTAAATTCACTGGCCAAGAACTGGCGGTGCTGGTGACGGTGTGCGGCGGCGGCGCGTCTGTCGATGGTGGTCCAGTGATGCCAGGAGGTGAGGGAAGGGGTGCTGGGCATTACCAAGTTCGCAAGGTCGCGAGGGTTGCAGCGGAGGTCCCGGGAGAGGGAGGGGCGCACGGGGTCGTTGGGGATTCCTTGCTGGAGCTGCGTCGGTGTCGGTGGTCTGCAGATGAAGACGGAGGCGAGCTCCTGGGGCGTAAGAAAGCAAGGCAAAGCATTAGGGAGATGTGCACGGGTGCAGGGGTTGCAACGGAACCTACCAGAGGGAAAGGGGCGATGAAATCATCGACAACCTCTCGTCGGAGTTCGTCCACTGTCGGTTGTTCACAGTTGAAGACGGATTCGAGCCTCTGGGCCACGAGCAAACAAACAGGGAGTGTTAGCAGGTGTGTAAGAAGACGACGAACGCGGCAGTACAAGGCAGAGGGCGAGGGGAGGTCGAGGCTCACCGAAATCGTTGCTAGAGTCTGTCGGAAGCTGCGGTGGTGCGGGCAAAATTCCGAGCAGCCTAGGGGCTCACTGGTGCTGGGAAGTGGGGGGAAATGGAGAGGAGGGGGAGGCGGTTAAGAGGGCATGGTCGAGGCGAGGAATTGTGCCAGTAATCACACGAATTTAAGTGAGTTAAATCACAGTAGAAATAGTAGGGGGAAACGGGTCTCTAGGCGCTGATGAAGATGATGATGAGGTGGCAGGTGGGGTCGAGCAGTTAGTGAGGGTGCGGGGGTTCGTGCAGGTGAGAAAGGGAGGAAGAGGGAAGAGGGGGTGACCCGGGTGGGCTTAGTTGGGCCTGGTTGGGCTGGGGTGCTAGGTTGGGTTTGCTTCCCTTTTTTTCCTTCTTATTCTTTTCCTTTTTTTGTTTCTATTTTCTGTTTTAATTCAAAACTTTTGATTCAAACTTCTTTTTGAATTCAAACCTCCACCAACCTTTTCAGTAGGTTTTAAACAAAATGTGAGTTGGTTAAATAGTCCACTTTGGAATATTTCAAATATTTTTCTCATGATTTAATATTCATTTAAATTAGGCATTTTGTCTTTATTTAAATAAAATTGAATATGGTTCATAAACCCATATAATTTTATTCAAATAATATTTTATTATTTTATTTTACTTAAAATATTTTTATTCCATTTTCTTATGGATTTGACCAAGTTTTTAAATTGTCTTTGAAACAATTCTTATTTATTTAATTCTTTCTTTATCTTATAAAATTCATATCTTTTTATTTATAGCTCCAAAAATAGTGATTCCAATTTGTATAATTCTATTTAATATTTATTTATCCTTTTAAATCCTTTTAGTGTTACTTTGTTCACAATTTGGTGTTGATTTTAGTTATGAGCTTTATTAGTCTTGGGAATACTTTCTTTTATCTTATTAAAGTCATAAGTTTTTATCCATGGCTCCAAATAGAGTGAAATAAATTCATGGTTTTATAATATTTTTGTTTACCATTTTTGGTCATTTAGAAAATGTTTGCTGGTAAATTTTTATATGGGACAAAGCCATAGTCTTGGAGTGATCTTGGAGATGATTTCTTTCATTAGGGTTTAGGGTTTTGGTTTAACGTTTGCAAGTGTTTTAAATTCAAGATATTTTCCTTGCAGTGATGCATTTGATTTGTTTGAAAATTTGTTTGTTGCTTTTTCATTCAAATTTTTATTCAAGTAAGGTTTTTTATGTTTCCATTTAGAGACAAAAAGTTTCTTTTCACCCTAAATTTCATCATTTGTTTCTTTTGTAAATTTATTTTTCACATTTCAAAATTTGGAAATTTTTGGGATGTGACAACTAGTAAGAGCTTCTATAAGATTTAAAGATTTACTTAGACAATGTCCTCATCATGATTCACCTAAATGGTATTTATTGCATATATTTTATGGCGGTTTAATTGAACCTAATAAAATTGAACTAGACTCTTGCACGAGAGGAGCTTTTATGGATTTACCTATAACTAAAGCTTGGGATTTACTTAATATAATTCGCGATCATAGAGTTTCATGGAATTTTGGTCTACCAAGTGAAGGAGGCACAGAAATAGATCATGAATGTATTCACGACTATAATAAAAAAGGCCATGTTAATGAATTATCTAAAGAGCTTTATTTAGATTCATATCTTGTTTTACAAGTTGTTAAAGCTTTTGCAGAACACATCGAATCTCCAAAAGAGGGTTCAGTCAAGTTTGATCCACCACCTGAACCTGAGAAGAAAGAGAAGTCAAAGCAACATTGGACTCCCTAGAACCAATGTACCTTTCCCTAACACTGCACAAAAGCATATTTTGGAATATGAACAGGTCAAATCAGTACAGGAGGTGAAAGAAGAGGAAAGTGTGCCAATAATTTAAGAACATCTAGATGAAACCAAAGATGAATAGGTAACCAAGGAAGCAATCATGGCTATGTATGCACATTGTAACATAGTTGAACTTGACGAAGAGACTTCTATATTGGTTGAAGGTAAAATTAAGGTAAAAGATGTGGGTAAGCCTATTCTTCCTTGCATATTTAAAGAAACCTCGCATTACGGTTTATGTGATCTTGGCACTAAAGTTAATGTTATATCCTATGACTTCTATTTAGAAATAAAAGAAGAGATAGCAACGAATACAATAGAAAATACTGATATGACAATCATGTTAGCCAATAAAAATCTTAGAATTCCAATGGGAGTAGTTGAAGATGCAGTTATCACAATTAAGAATAAAAATTTCCTTATCGATTTTGTAGTTGTTGATCTGCCAATTGACACTCTCTGCCCAATTATATTTGGAAGAAACTTTTGGAGTGATATAGGTGCCACAGTTGATTTCAAAAACGAGATTGTATCCCTTAAGCTTGGGAAAGCGGAAAAAGAATTCCACTTTTCCAAATTTAAAGACAAACCTCTATTCATAAAAAAAGAAGAGAAGGAGAAAACTATTGAAGAAATGGCATCTCTCTTCTTAAATAATCAAGATGAAGGAATAAATGAAGACCCAAATTGTGGAGAAATAATTATGGAGATAGAACTCTAGAAGAATTAGAAAATCAATTTGATTCATTTCCCAATGAAGATCCTCCAATTGATGAAGCTTTTGAAGAACCAGAAAAGAGAGGGGATGAAGAATTACCACCCCAAGAATTAAAAACTCTAGCAGATAATCTTAAGTATAGATTCTTAGATGATACTAATAAATTCCCTATTATTATTAGTGCTAAACTT
Organism: Avena sativa; assembly: GCA_916181665.1. Classification (NCBI taxonomy): domain Eukaryota; kingdom Viridiplantae; phylum Streptophyta; class Magnoliopsida; order Poales; family Poaceae; genus Avena; species Avena sativa. The sequence goes on from OV702280.1 coordinate 146,733,540, forward strand.
TCAGGGGAAGAAGAAGAAGAAGAACTCATGAAGGTACTAAAGTATCACCGCAAGGCCTTTGGGTACTCAATGGATAACTTGAAGGGTATTAGTCCCATGATAGCCTCCCATCGTATATTCATGGAAGAAGGTGCAAAACCAGTTGCAAAATTTAATAGAAGACTAAAACCTGAAATGAAGGAAGTGGTAAGAAAGGAAAAAGTACGCCTACTTGATGCAGGTATAATTTATCCTGTTAAAGAAAGTGAATGGGTAAGTCTTGTTCATTGTGTCCCTAAGAAGGGCGGCTTTACTGCTATTTCTAATGAAAACAATAAATTGATACCTACTAGAACTGTTGTTGGACATAGGATGTGCACAGGTTTCAGGTAGTTGAATAAGGAGACTAGGAAAGATCACTATCATTTACCATTCATAGATCAAACTTTGGAGAGTTTAGCAAACCACACTCATTTTTGCTACTTGGACAGATACTCTGGTTTTTCCCAAATAGTTGTTCATCCTGAAGACCAACTTAAAACAACTTTCATTAGTCCTTATCGTTTACATGCTTACCGATGTATGCCTTTTGGGTTATGCAATGCTCCAGCTACTTTTCAAAGATGCATGACTGTTATATTTGCAGATTTTATAGAACTGATAATGGAAGTATTTATGGATGATTTTTCTGTCTATGGAACTTCGTTTACTAGTTGTTTGGATAATCTCAATAGAATCTTGCAGCATTGTGAAGCAACTAATCTTGTCTTAAATTGGGAGAAGTGCCATTTTATGGTCAAAGAAGCCATAGTCCTAGGACCTAAAGTATCAGGTAAGGTTATTAAAGTAGATAGTGCTAAAGTTGAAGCAATAGAGAGAATGACACAACCAAGGGACGTAAAAGGTATAAGAAGTTTTCTTGGTCATTTAGGCTTTTATAGAAGGTTCATTAGGATTTTTTTTGGAATTTCTAAACCTTTGACTAATCTATTGCAAAAAGGAGTAAGATTCAATTTTGACGATAAATGCCTTAATGCCTTTGATAAACATAAATATGCTTTATCTCGTCCTCCCGTCATTAAACCGCCTATATGGGATATGACTTTTGATTTAATATGTGAAGCTAGTGATAATGCTGTAGGAGTAACTCTGGGACTACACATAGGTCGCAGATTTAATATTATACATCATGCTAGTAGAACTCTCAATAGTGATCAAAAGAATTCTTCTAAGGAAGAAAGAGAACTCTTTGTTGTATTTTCCTCATGTGATAAGTTCCGTTCTTATATTGTTGATGCAAAAGTAAGAGTTTATACGGATCGTGATGGTTTAGAAGAACTCCTCAAGAGGAAGTTTCATAAGCCAAGACTGATCCATTGGATCCTTTTACTTAAAGAATTTGAGTTGCAGATTATGCAGAGACAGGAAGCAAAGGTAGTAGATGCATCATATATATTTACCCAACAAGATACCGATCTTATTGAGAGGAGCTTTAGCCTTGATGATTTTTGTTTCCAAGAACTATTATATGAACTAACGTCAAATCCTCCCAAAAATAAGAAGCCCTTGTTGTTGGAGGAGCTTGTCACTCCCGACTAAATAAACGGTAAGTGGAAGGTAAATTTTCTAACTCTAATAAGTGCTTTGCTTCCACAGTTTCTACTATTAAATTTTTTGTCTTTGAATTACACTTGTTTTTCTGATGTTTTTGAGGGGTTTCTGCAACTATAGGGCTAGATAAAACTCTCCCGCCGTATAGTTGGTCGTTAAACGTACTGTATCCCCCTCATAAAATAATTTTCGGGTGCTGTAACTATACGGGCGCAACTATATGGCCAGAGAAAACTCTCCCGCCGTATAGTTGGTCGTTAAATGTTCTGTATACTTTTACAAAATAATTCTCAAGGTGCGGTATATATACGGCCGCAACTATATGGCCGGAGAAAATTCTCCCGCCGTATAGTTTGTCGTTAAAACTTCAGTACCCTCGACCCATTCTTTGTTTTTATTATGTAAAAAACATTTTTGTCAGTTCTTAGTTGGTAATATAACCGACTTGGGCTAGAAATATTTGGAAGTTTCTTCCCGGAACCAACTATACAGACGCAACTATACGGGCCACGACCGTATAGTTGGTCGTTACAGCGCAGGACCCCTGCAAATCCACAATTTCTTTTTCTAGTCGGTTTGGATTGTTTTATTGGATGACAATTTGGTGTTTCTCACGAGTTATACTGACCTCTAACCCCTCTTATATACTGCCCTATTGTGCCTCTCTCTAATCACAAATCAATAGGAACAAATCCAGCTATGCGCTATCCTGTCCCAGGCCGTGGAAAACCTATGGGGCTCATTGCTCCTAGGGACCTTTCTAGAAGCCCGTCAACAGAAGACGGCGATGAGGAGGTGGAGAGGTTTAGCTCAGGGTTCAAAGATTACGTCGAGCCAATATTCTACCACAGCGACCCCGACGAAGTCTGGGGCGACGTTTACATCTGTTGCAACGTCTATGACCCCCCGGAGGTCGATTGGGCGGCGATGAAAAGAACCCAAGAAGAGAGAAGTCCGCAAGCCGCACGAAAAAGTACGTGTGGAGACGGTAAAGTTCATCACTATAGATCCAAGGCTGCATAAGCGTAAGGAAATACCTAACGTTGGTGCAGGTGCTAGCAAGGAACCGGCGTTGCCCCGCTCGAGGCCTACCACCAGCACTCGCATGAGGGTGAAGCCTCAAGAGGAGTGGAGGAGCATCTTCTACTTCCCCGGTCCATCAATAATGGATGAGGAAGAAGTTGTCCCCAGGACAACGGATCGCGTACGGGCACTAGAGGTATATCAGAAGCAGGAGCTACTCCATCGCGTGGAAGTCCATCACCGCCTCAAGGATATAGAGGAGAAGGATGATATTCTCCTGATAGTGACCAAGCTCGTTGATAGGATGGATACGCTGCAATCTGATTTGTGCAGGTGCTACTGCCGCATCACTTCTTTGGAGGACACCAACAAGAAGCTACGCACCGCAGTTCTACATGCTATGGCACTATAGTGACCTTCAAAAAGCACGGTATCAAATAATCGCAAGGGATTATTTGATCTCGTCTATCTTGATTCCAAGATTGGGGAGATCTTTAAGACCTTGTAATCTATCTTACAAGTTTTTATTCTAGTTTTGCATTAGTTCAAACTCATAAATAAAGATTGCATCATTAGATTCCCTTCAGGAATAGTTGATCCCTCTTATGAAATTCTGAGTTTATTATAAAAAATGGAGCATTATTGAGTTTGAGTTTGTCCTATTGGATATATGAATGATTTGAGTATGATTTTACTTGCACTTGATGATAGTAATAGGAGTCTTCCACATCATTGGTATTAATGGAACATATAAAGATAGTTTGATCAACATGGTGTAGGTCAATGGTTTGATTTACAACAAAAAGAAATTATCTAATCAATTGACATGAAAAATAAAAACCTTGAACAAAGGAGAAAATATAAGTGCTATCAAAAAGAGTGAGAACAAGTTTGAGGTAGAATACTCAAGTTATAAAGATGCTTCATATATGTTTGGAATTTGATAACTGAGATCGTTAAACTTTGAAATTCCTACATGAAGTAGAATATATGGCTAGCTCCTTTGCACAGCACTTAAACAAAAGTGTAAGCACAAATATATATAGAAAAATAAGAAAAAGAAAGATGAAGAAAAAGAACGAATGTGCAAAGAGCAAATAGGCATATACCATTATATTGTAGTAAGACAAAGAGACGTTTGAGATTGTGAATCCCAAGTGAATATGTTAATACTAAAAATACTTGGGACTACCTCACTAACTCATTCAATTGAACCAAATACTTTTACATCATGTTTATAATAATATTTTGTCAACTATTAATTACTAAGATGTGGAAGCCTGCTAATATTAATCGGATGGTTCGAGTAAGGTACTGTTCATGAACTCATTCATACATATCCTTTATGATAAACACATGCTGCAACTGCCTCATTTATTTTATCGACTCAGCTTCATGAATATGAGGATCACATCCATTAAGCTGAACTTTCTCGGGACAAGCAAGAGTCTAAGCTTGGGGAAGTTGATGAGTGCATATTTGCATCATGTTTTAGATTATTATTTTGCATTATAGATGTAGGATTTTGGTATTTTAGGCGTTTGCACGCACTTTTTATCTTTATAATCACCAGGATCAGATCGGATGATGGATCCAATGGACACAATTTTTGGAGCAGTTGTACTGGAGAGAGAAAAGGAGCCAAAAACTACATAAATCTCTTATTTGGGAAATATTAATAATACCAGAAGAAAACCCAAAGCGAGAAACGGAGACAAAAGAGTTGACGGCCAACTATACAGGCGACCGCCTTATAGTTGCCACCGTATAGTTGGCGCCGCCTCTGCCTCCTCAAATAGTTTCACCCCGTGCAATTGGTTCGGGGAGACGACATACAGAACACCCAGACAACACCGAAACCTAACCTCCAGAAGGCATCTAGAGGGAGAACTTTCCCTAGGGATCCATCTTCGCCCTACGCAAATCTGGGAGGCCAAGGCATCGATCTCCATCTTCATCAACCACTGCATCTTCATCACCTCCATCCATCCTATCTAGATCTTTTGTAATTCTTGCACTAGTTGTGGATTTATACAAGTACTATTCATTGATAATCGTTTCCATTACCATTGCTATGATGATGTCTGCCTCCATGTCTGAGTAGATCAGTAGTTCTTCGGAGATGGAGAAACCCTAGTATCAGATTGAAATAAGATGAAGTTTATTATGATATGCATCGCTGTGATCATGTGTTAGATTGTTTACATCTCAATGTTGGGAGAAGTCGACCTCTCCAATATTTGCCTCTTGTGGGGACTTGATGTAGGGAATTACTTGTTGGTAGACAAAGGGATGTTAGCACTTACAGTGACTATAAATATGTTGGAACTCCTTACGTGTCAACTTGGGAATAGAGAAAACTCACAAAACACTATCCATGCCATGGGATACGTCCTGCGGGATTATGTCCCTTAATAGCGTAGTAATTCAATTGATGTTGATTGTTGTCTGTTGTGGTTATGAGGATGATTTGAGTAGTGGTTGCTGCCTCTTTGTCCAAATACGGAGTTCCTCCCACACATATATAGTTAAGAATGTTCATGATGATAATCTTTACCTTATCCCTTTATAATGCTAGTGGTGTATCCGCCAATCCCTGAGAACGCTTTCTCCCATTGAAGTTTCAAATCTCTTTTACATACGCGATATTTATTTTCTGTATTTAGTTTTGTTTACTTTACGCATTGTTCTCTTATACCAAAAACCCAAAAACACCTTTTTACACATTACTCACATTTTTATCTTGTCACTTAGAACATTATTTAGCATTTCTAGTTCCAGTATTTATTTCAAGAATTCTTAGACTTTAGACTCCTGCTCCCTATGGGATCAATATCTTTATTTCGAAACTAGCTACATCCGAATTGTGCACTTGCAGTCATCAGTGACCATGTGGATAGAGGGGACGAGTCCTAGCTGCTCAATATACGGAGTGTACCTCTCATCATAAGGCATCGTGTTGGTCAAGACCTCGTGGTACCTAAGTCGAAGGGGTAGAAGCTCCTGCAAACATACAATGGCCAAGGTTAGATTTCCATCTAAACAAACCGGAACAATATGAACTAGCATGGACTTTTTAGTACCTCTATCTTCTCCGACAACTTGTAGGCATGGTGTTGAATATCGTAGTGAGGATTGTTTAGATCCATCCTACATATATTACAAATAGATACCATAAGAACAATTATTCTAACATGCACATATATTCCACCTTTGCAAAACTATGCTTCTAACATTACAAATAGCCCACCATACTCTATCTATAGTTCTAAAATGAACAACTATTATAACATTAATGAGGATTGCATAATATCATCTAACATAATTAAAGAGAAATTGCTACTATGAACAACACATACTAACATATATATTGGGTTTCTATGCTAATATAACCAACTAAAGTTCTACCGTTGAATACTAATATATTGCTAAACCTAAAGATCAAATAAACATGGCAATGCTTCATATCAATCTCTAAATCCAATTGAAACTAGGGTTTCACTGAAATTTGAAAAAAAGGGGGAAATAGCAAGGGATTTTCGCACAAATAGCAATGGATTTGAGAGGAGATACTTAGTGGAGGGATTGGGAGCAAGATCCTCAGCGGAATAGCTCAGATCTTGCGGTTTTTGGAGAGGGAAATCAACAGGAATGGCGAACCCTAGCAGCCATGGAGGTTTCTATCCGTGGGTCGGGTGGGAATGGCGTCTGGGTCGGGGCTAGGGTGGCCGCGCGATGTAACCTAGTTCTAAAGTGCGGCACCACCTGACATGGTGTTGCACTACACAGTGCAGCGCCATGAGCTGTGGTGCCGCACTTACAGAACTAAGGCCCACGAGGCCACGACGAGGCCACACTAGCAGGTGTGCGATGCCATTATGCACGGCGTTGCTCTTTAGGGTGCGGCGCCAGCCCGGATGGCATTGCAAAAAGGGTTAGTTTCGTGAATTTGTTTTGGCCAGAGTTCATTTCGTGAATTTGTTTTAAATAGGGGTTATTTTTGGTCAAATTGCCCCCGCATAAAGATCCAATGCGCTGGCTTGCTTCTAGAAAATCTGCATCTATCTGTTTGTGGAATTTGCAATCTCGGCAATGAATCAATATTCATTGATCCCTTGCTATGAAGCTATCACTACAAGAAAAATGTATTTTATAGCGGACGATTTTCGTGGTTGAAGGTCTGTTTTTCGTGGCTGAAAATCCTTCTACAAAGGATGCCCTTCGTGGTAGAAGCCCCATCACAAATGAATCTACCACATTTTTTTCGACCGTGGCGGATCATACCATTCAGCCACGAAAAGTTGTTCCATTGTAGATCTGTTCGTCAGCCCCGTTGACTGCTGACGTCATGCAATGCCAAGTAGCCAACACCGTTAACGGCCAGTTAGTGTCGTTAACTGTCAATGAAACCGTGATAAAAGCCAGACCCAACCAAGGCCTGATAATTATTAAGTAGGCTGGCCCATTAAGAGATCCCAATAGTATCTTGGCCCATTACTGTTTCGTTCTATACTATTTGAATTGGGCCCATTTGTGCTGCTCGTCACGACCCATAAACTTTTGGGCCCATTACAGTTTCGGCCTACTAAAGGCCCGCTAGGCTCGCTACTATACGGACCATTGGCGGCCTGCGTAATGTCGGCCCGGTACTGTTAAGGCCTGCGGTCGGCCTGACTGTTCTTACAGACCGTAATGGGCAACCAACTGAGGGCCTATTTGTAGGAAGGCCCGTTACTGTTATGGCCCATAAAGCGACCTGCTCATTTTCTGGCCTGTTACTATTCTAAACCAGGTAGGCTTTCCGGCCTGCTACTATTCTGACCTACTACTGTTCTGACCTGCTCATGTTCTGTTCTGTATTATTTAGGCCTAATACTGTTCTAGTTTGTTACTGTTCTGGCATGTTACAGTTTCGGCCTGATATTGTTCTGTCTTGTTACTGTTTTGGCATGTTACTATTTTGTTCTGTTACTGTTTTGGCATGTTTCTCTTTTGCTATTGGCCCGTTATTTTTTGGCGGGGACATTTTAAGGCCTATGGAAGCTTATGCGTCCTGCCATGATTCAGGCCTTTTACTGTATATTGAGCCCGTCTGCTGGTCGGCGTATCCTATTCTACAATTATGGCGCAATTCTTCTTTAAAACAGTCTGTTAATATTTCGTATCATTAATGTCGTGCGATAATCAACATATTACATCAACAGGAAAATACAGAAATTTATTACAGACCAGAATTTCAACAGAAACAAAATGATGCATTACATAGACATTACCAGTCATGGGTTGGAGCAAGGTTTCTTCTAGAGCTTACATTGCCATATAAGTAACAACAGGCTTACCATGATAGCTGGAGAAGAGATTATCAAGTAGACGTCAGTCCAATCTTCCCGATATTTCAATTCATGTATATGTTCGCATGTAATCATGATTATTGCATATGTTTCCTCTGTTTCTTTTTCAATTAAATCAATTGTTTCGAGTGCATATGTAACACCTCTTTGTGCTGGAAAAAATGGAACAGTGGACCGATCCAAGCAATTACCACTGTCACTGCTGCTTTGTAAAATAACCTCAATACTTAATGTAGGAGTCCTCGCTTCTGCCTCCTTAGCTTCATGTGCAGTCTGAAACAAAAAAAAACAAGTCAGCACAGCATACCAGCAAACTGGCAGCCAACTTATATTGAAAATAATTGTAATGCACCATTGGCCAGAAACAGTCAATGATGTGCCTCATACATCTCTTTCCGGAATAACAGGAACAGTCGACGTCCTGGACCGATGCGAGCATATGCCTATACCACAACCGCTCTGTGAAACAAATAATACATATTATTTGCAGGCTGAAACTAATATATATATTAAGTTAGTGCAGCAAAGAAGGCAAAGAAACACTGTGTTTGTTGTTAAATATTTTCAAAATCAGTATTGTCCTAATATAACAAATCAAGCAATCAACATGTGTCTCATGCAGTCTAACTAAACTAGTTTGGAAGTCAATGTAGTGAACCAAGCAACTACTCTTTCCTTCATCAACAAATCATATCATTATCTAACGGAAATATATAAAATATAACAAAAAGAGGTGCATGGGATCCCTTGAGCTGCTTAGAATTGGTCAAGACAATAAGCATTAACTTATAATATAAAAATAGCATTTAGAAATGGTCTATTGTACGATCTATCCAAATCAGTGTGCAGTTCCAAAAATTATGGTTGGACCTCCAACCAAAGAAGGTGGCATTGTTTTAATCATTAGCTATGATAGTACGTTAGAAAAACAAGCAATAGATCAAGTATGTGTCTTAAATAGACTACCAGCATATTTTAAGAGAAACAAGATATCAACCACTACTTCTTAGTAGCCAGATCATTTAAATATTTTGATGTTCGGGCTAGTATATAAAACAGAAGAGAAACAAAGAGATGAGTCATTTGCTGCCAAAAAAATAGTTGGATGCAGCCAAAAAGTAGCAAAAACCTTCTTTGTAATGCCTATAACTATTGTATTTCCAACTGCTGACAGTATCATTGTGCATATAACCAGACAACTAAGAAAATCGAGAAGAGAAATAAGCAACTGATACATTGTGCATCTTGCAAGACTAATGAAGTATTTGAATAATGTATGGCTGGTATGAAGTGGAAGATCAAATTAAGAAAAATGTGACATTCTTTCGATAGAAGAATTTTGTTCACCATATAGAGTTGGTAGCTAGGAAATGTAGCAATGTTGTATGCATCATATAAACTACTATGTGAAAAAAAGATATCCAACATATATAATGTCAAGTAAACATGTACGAGATCTGTTATCCACATTATATCCATAGAAACCACGACACAATATCGCATTATTGCATTCACAAGTCAACTAAAAATGCAAAGGACTCATAACCAATTGAACCATCTGGTGGCTAATATTAAACTAGCAAGATCACCCGATCATATATAGATTAAATCGAGCATACATGAGTCGGAACATATGCATAATGTCTCATGTTTCTTAGTAATCAACAATTGTATTCTCAAAGAAATTGCCATTGTTTAAGTTAAGAAAATCATGACATTGCTTTAAACATGAGAAAACTAAAGAATCAAATTGGCAATAGAATCTATATGTGCATCATGTAGAGTAGCTAGTGAGGTAATGAATTAAGCAATCAAACACCAGGTGCACGATAGACTTCTAGATCATAGTAAGATGGTTATAGTATATATAGTAACTAAGTATAATAAAAAGATTAATTATGCTTTTTATATCTAGGGAGAACATTGTGTTAATATTTATCTTGTTCTAATCATTGGCCAACTCATGTGGTGTCAACACTAGACAATGTGAGTACCTCCAGGGTTCATACAAACCCTTAATAGCAGAAAAAAATACTATAATAGACTATAAATTATCATAAAAGTGGATATACTTAAATTACCACCACCTAATAATAGTCTAGTTAACGCAAAAATAGATAGATTTGATGGTGAGTCAAATATAGCAAATAATAGAGCATCACCATGATTGAGTGAGATAATTGAATTATAAATCGAGATATTTACAGTTGGTCTTTGTTACATAGAAGAAAAATATAGCATAAAAGTGGATATACTTAAATAACCACCACCAAATCATGGTCTAGTTAAGATATATATATATATAGATAGATAGATAGATGAACATAAGTCAAATATAGAAAGAATAGATCATCACCATGATTGTGTGAGCACATTGAATTATAATCGAGGGATTCATGTTTGGTTTTTGCCTAGTCTTGTTTAAGGTCAATCTTATTCTAATCATTAGCCGACTCATGTGGTGCCTCGTACAAACAAGCATCTGACACTAAGCATATCTCGGTAGAAACAAGGGACTTACTATTTCTGTTTGTGCAATCCTGTTGGAGGAAATTCTGTTGTCAGTTCGTTCGTCGAAGACATCCACTGTATCCAGTACTTGGATAAAAGATTCATCTGCTTTATTGTTGCTCCTCTGCATATAAGTTCCAGTCACTCATTAACATAAAATAGGTTTGCATCCAGCAATACAAAGCAACAAGTACTTACAAGATTGTAGGGGCGATTCACTCTATGATTCTCTGTGTTCCCTGTGAGAGGAAATAATATAAGATAGTGATGTTGTTATTTACAAAGATCTAGATAGACATTATAGTATAATCACTTGTGAACAAGTAAAAACATTGCCAACGGGGGAATGATCCCTCCCTTGGTTATACATTGTTAGGTAGGTGAGACACCCAGTTTATTCATGCCTTAGTGGCGACTCGAAAGTTTGCGCATGCTGGGACTCAAACCCAGGCGGGTTGGCATCCACACCTGGAGTATCAGCTACCAGGCCAGCGCTTAGTTCTCCACTTGTGAACAAGTAGAGCAGGGAATGGTGGAATATAAACAAACATTTTAATGACATAAAGTTTGCCATGGCGAAAAAATAGAATGCATATACATTCAGTCCTTAGCACGAACATGAGACAAATTACAATGGAAAATGGTTTTAACTTGTGAAATGGGATTGCAAACAAATATGTGAAGTGCCATAAAATTTTCCATGATCTATGGAGCAGGCAGATACCATATTAACATTAGGACAAACTAGATAAAAATTATAATGGTATACCTCGTGAACTTATAGAGCAGGGAATGCAAACACATGTGAAGTGACTTAAAATACCATGAACAACATAATAGAAGGTAGATACAGCTGCTCTAGAAATTATAATCGAGAAACTTGAATTTATAGAGTAGGGCATGCATATAGCCATGTTAAGTGCCTTAAAACTTCCCATATAATACTACATCTAATCCAAAAACTAAGGCATATAATTTTTTCACAAGTCAGTCAACGCAAAACACGACCAAGTTTGTAGAACATACAAGGAACATCTACCATGCCAAACCAATACCCTTTGGTTCCATTAGGATATGTATTTTCATAGTCACAAATGATACAAATTAACCGTTAATATATTTTATATCTGCCTGATCAAAGTCATCATTGTTTGACTTTAAAAAGTATAGGCCTTCTTTTACTTAACGAATGTAGTAAATAATAGGAGGCAGCTACTTTCGAAGGTTAATTGAAATGAGACAGAAATAATAATGTCATACCTTGTAGAGGGGATGCAAAACCAACAAGTTCAAGGACATAAAATTTGCGATGAACTACATAAAAGAAGGCAATTAATGTGGTTGCTTAGTATAAACCAGATTGAAATTAAAATAGCATAAATGATGAACTTGTAGAGCAGGGAATGTTAACCTACATGTTCAGTGGCTTAAAAGTACCAATGAACTCCAAAATTACATGCAGTCAGTGTTGTAGCAACAGACAAAGCAAATGCACATTATGATGACATAACTTGCGAACTTGTAGAATATGTAGGAAACTTTAGATGTTTAGTGAATTAATATTTGCCATGAACTGCATAACAACAATGATCTCCAATGATGCTAGTTTTGTACTACCAATTTTTTTTTATATTAAGGGTTGTTGGTCAAAGAAAAAACATAGAAAACAAGGACACCTTATTCCATGAAGCAGGGGGAGTACTTTAACGCCTGGATTTAACATAGACTACACTAGATTTATTAAGGGAGTCGAATATTAATTAAGCCAATATTGAGGTAGGAATTTACCACCAATATGGAAATGCAGTTCACTATCGCATGCTTATACCTACTATATTGAAACAAACAAGAAGATCTGGTTTACCTAGGTCTCGTTGTCGTCTACACATGCACATCATCTTTGCGGGTCACGTCAAGGACGCCTAGTGTGACCAGTAGTGGTGAGTCGCTTTGAAGCAGATAGATCACGGCGGCATCGGTGAAGCAGATCTGTGGAGGTAGTTGATGGGTCTCACTTGCTTGAAAATATGGACACTGGAGGAGATCCGGTGTAGTGCATGACATCGTCGGTGGAGCATATCTGTTACTACCGATTATAGACTTGAGGCTCTGATCAAGAGCGTCAGTGAAGCATATCTGGTGTAGTGGACTATTGAGTCCGTGAAGAAGATCGAATGTAGCGCACACCGGCGTAGGTGAAGCAGGTCAGGTGTTGTGGACGAGGGAGTCAGTGAACTAGGTTTGGTAAGAAGGACATCGGCTGATCCGGTAGACTGGTGAGGAGTATTTGGTATCGCGAGGTATGGCATGCAGGCCGGCGAAGTGCGTCGGTGAAGAAGTCGGAGGTGGGATAGGGGTTTGGGGTGGCGTGTGGACAGGCGAAGTTTGGACGGGGATGTTCCAGTGCGGTGGTTCAGGAGCTGCAGGTGAGATAGGGGTTGGTTGGCATGTAGGGTGGGCTGCGGCAGGAATGTTCTTGTGCGGTGGTGTAGGAGCTGGAAATGAGATAGGGGGTTGGGTCGCAAGTAGGCCGGCAAACTAGGGCGGGGATGTTCCGATGCGGTGGTACGGGAGATGGAGGTGAGTGTAACATCTCAAAAATATCAAACTTAGATCATCAAAACACTAATCATCAAGTTTAGGGTTAACAAAAACTTTTCTAAATGAATTCATGAATGCATGTATATGTGTATGCATGGATTTTGAATTTCTTTAAAAACCACCTTGTTTGTGTGATCCATTGCTTGTAAAATGTTTCTTAGGTGAAAAGAACATCATCTAAAACATTTCCCACACTTTTCCTAAAGACAAGTAAATCAAAACAAATATATTAAGTGAATGGTCATTTTGGCCAATTTAACTCACTTGCCTACTTTGGCTGTCTCAAACTTTCAAAACCTAACAGAAACTTTTCTGGATCTTTGCACCCCTTGAATGTACTCATAACAGAGTATCAAGGCCCACTTTGTGATCATCCAGAAACTTTCAAATGCATAGTTTAAATGACAATTCAAAATTGAATCTTCTTCATATGGGAAGATCCCACTTTTTCAAAACCCACTCAAACAAGCTCAACTTTCAAAACCCAAGCATCTGCAGACTCACCAGAACCAATCTAGCAAACTCACCAAAATTCATTTCAAAATTCAAAACTTGAGTTCATGCGGCCATTTCATCAAAAAGGTTGCAGACACAAATCAAACAAAACCACAAACACTATAGTGTGCAGTGTTTTGAGCCTAACTTGTTTCCTAGTTAGCTCACACACAAACCAGTAGATCATCTAGAAAGATTAGCCCAACACTAGCACCCCTGTGAGCTTGCCATTACCATTAATGGTGAACAGCCGAGCACCCCCATGTCACCCCAATGTGGACATCAAGCTAGGAGCAGCAGCAAGCCTAGCCAGCATGTCTGGGAGGAAGCCCACCGTCCACCGCCACTGCCTGTCCCAGCAGTAAGCGTTGCCAAGCCCTGGACCACGCGCACAAGCCGCGCCCAGACCATGCCGAGCGTGCGCCAGAGCACCACCCGCGACCAGCGTCCCCAGACCGCGCGCCGCCCTCACCGCGCGCACACACGATCACCACTGACCCAGGAGACCGCCAGACATCCCCATTAGCAGCCTCGTGCCATACAACCACCGCCCGCCGTCGAAGACGCCGCCTCTGCCGCGCAGAGCGCCGCCCGTTCCAGACCAAACCACACCGCCCCATGCCTCGCGATCATGTCGTTGAGCATCGCCAGGAGACACAGCACCGTCCCCTACCCTTGCCCATGCCTTTAGCCGCCTGTAACGTCGCCCCCGACGAACTCACCTTGTGCCCCGACGGTCCCCTCACTCGACTATAAATAGAGGCCACCCCCGCACGATTTCTTCACACCACCTCACTCCACTCTCCGCACTGACCGTGCCACACCATCCTCAGAGCAAGGCGAGCACCACTTTGCCAGAATTTCACCGGAGCCCGCCGCCTCTGGATAAGAAGGGAGCCAACGATTGGAGCCGCCCCAGGAGAAGCCACCGGTACCAGGAGGATCGCCGTCGTCGACTTCGTCGTTCGCCCACCTCGCCGACCCTTGCCCGTACCCCGGTGAGCCCCCAGCACCCCCCCACTGGCCGCGCTAGGTTTCGTTCTCGCCGCAGCTGTCTCGCGTCGACGATGACCCTCAGCCGTTGGATTAGAACTAGATCAAACAACCCACGTTGCCCCATACCGCTTCGCCCAGCCCCGTGTCACTGACGAGTGGGTACACCCACTTACGCAGCCCGCGGGAGCACTGCGCTTAGCATGCCGGCCCAGTAACATTTCCCGCGCAGCCCAGCAATTCAAATTAAACCTTTTTCTTTTTAATTTCAAACACACTTCTGTACCCAACTTCAAAAATCAACCCAGGTTGATTCAGTGCACCAAATTGGATGAAACCAATTTTTTTGGAAAGGTCTGTGAATGCTTAATCCAAGCCCGTTGGATTCAAGTCATTTGGATCTGTAGATCACCCATAGAAAAAATAACAAGGCAGAAGCTTTTCTGCATTCAAACATTTTTCAAATTTAAACCATAAAAGCTTTTGTGTTGATTCCAACTCTCAAAAATCACATTTAACCATACCTTTCAGAATATATAAAAATGTATAGGTTTACTTGCAGAAATATTGTTCAAGGAATAAAAGAATGCTACATAAGCATTTCTAGCCACTTTAATTAATTAAAATAAAAGGGTAAAACCTTATTAAATTGTGACACCACTTTAAATCACATTCCCATGGACTACAATATGTGGTGATGACATGTGTCAACATGATCCCATGTTTAGTTTGGAGAATATTAAATCTTAAGCAGTTTTTCAATGAGTAGAAATTACTTTTCTAAAATAAAAGGACTTAAACCAATCCTTAACCTTGTAATGTTAGAGATGATGCTAGATCATCTATAGGACCCTTGTGTGTGATGATTGCAAGTAGTTAAGTATTGATTGGTGATTGTGTACCTCGTATTTATTCATAGACGCTAGTACCGACCAAGGATACTGCGAGGAGGAAGGAGGATACTACGAAGAGGAAGCCGAGGAGAACTTCAACCACTGCTATGCACAAGGCAAGCTTTACTAACCAAGTGGACCAATGCAAGCCCAATGCAAGCTAGTAACTATGCAAGCTTATATTGACAGTGATGCAAGCTAACACTTGCAAGATACCCTATTGTTGCCACAAACCCATGCTTGTGATATGAATACTATATGCCTTAAGCGTATGTGATCATAACAACTTGCTAAACCAATCCTAGTTTTATGGCAAGCTTCTTACTTTATTTATTTATCAAATCTTACTTAGAGTCTACTTAAGAGTTTGGTAGATATTAGACAGTTGTGCTCAAGTTTGCCCTAAGAGCATAAAATTTGGCCTAAGCTAGAAACCGTGATCTCAGCCTAAGATATAATGTTGGACTTAGTGAAACCCCACCAGTTACCACCCCTCATTATTACCCTTCCCAACTGTAGATGCTAGTGCTAAGCATAAAACTTGATCAACTTTAGATGGGAGTACTTGGTGGAAAATGGTTATGAAAACCTTGGAATGATGGATCATTCTATTGAAATGTTTTGGACATGTGTTTCCAAACACTTGATGATTTTGGTGATGAAAATGTTGAGGCATGAGCCTTAGCCCTTTATAAAACTGATGGTTGTCTGGATGCGATACCATTCCAATTTTATCGTACAACCACAATACCCGAATATTGGGTAGGGCTTGACTGGACACTTATATACCTTAGTATTAGTTCCCTCACGGCCAAGGTCTGAGCTGAGGCTACCTTGTGAAGATTGTCCACCTGTGCAGTACCCAAGATGACAGTGGTCATGGTTGGGAGGCCAAACTTACAGGAGAGGTGCTTATACTAGGGAGTGTAATTGAAAGGTTAGGATTGATTATCCGCATACTGAGTGTGGTGAATTCAGGATTTGTTCCTGACGGATGTATCGAATGTTGTGGTGAAAGTGTACAATCTCTGTAGAGTGTCAAACTATTTGAATAGCCGCGTCCGCGGTTATGGACAGTTGGAGTGGCCATACTGTTCCCCCGTCAGACCCTTTTCAAAATGACTTGTGAAATGAGTTGAGACTTTGACTTGACCACAACAGAGTTGTGACCTGAACTACAAGATCCCACTTAGGAGTTATAAAATTGTGACTAGCTTTGGAGCTTAGTAGAGATAAACCTGGCTTTTTGCAAAACAACCCTAGAGCCTAGTGTCCTATTATCCAAAAACCCCTTTTACTTGTTAGTATTAGTTTGCGAGTACTTAAAGAGTACTCATGGCTTTGTCCCTGGCTATTCCCATGGCCAGACTATGAAGAGGAGTACCTGGAGGATGGACCCCAGGAAGGTTACGACAACTAGGATCATCTCCCATCGTCAGCATTGCCTGTGACCCCGAAGATGGAGCTTCGCCTACGCTACCGTTATTATTACGTATTCCGCTGCTTGATGTTGTATTAAGAACTAGATCAGGAGATCCCTATTCGTGTAAGAACTTATGTATCGTTGTAATGGATGAAGTACTATGGTATCCAATTCTGTTATGTCTCGCAAAAATGGTAATCCTGGGATTGCGATGTATTGCATAACTGGCATCTAGGATTGAAAAATCCGGGTGTTGACAAGTTAGTATGAGAGCCATCCTGACCATAGGAGACCCTAGTTAGGTTGGACGTTGAACCAAAAACTTAGTTTCAAAAACCAAAGAAAACAAATATTTACAAAAAACTATTCTCATTCTTATCTCTTTAATTCTTTCATAAAACTTCATGATTCTCAAAAAAAAACTCTTGCAAAATAGATAAAATTTGACACACTTGATCACTCTGCTAATCTACTCATCCTCTATTTTTATAGATGGACGTGAAGTACAGCAAGTTTTATCAACTCGGAAATGGGGGAGACCTTATCTTTGAGAGGGATCTGGATCAGCTTTCGGAACTTCTGGAGCGTCCGCACCCCGAGTTCTTCGGAGCTCAGCTCAATGATCAAGGAGGAGAAGATCTGCAGTGGATAATTGTTGCAAGTCTCCGAGGAAAGATTGAACCTCCCACAGCGGAGGGAATTCAGTTTACCTTGAGGGAAAACAACTGGCTCGATGGACTTCCCAGGGCAATGCAGGAAGCTCTTTCCCGTCTGTGTGGACAGAGCATCAATCAGATCAAGGGTACTCGCTTTGAGTTTTTACCAAGACGTGATGCAAATGGACAACCACTAGAAGCCCCATACCACCCCGAGCTGAAGACTCAATTGGACCACCTTAGCTTCATGATGTATGACCGTCAGCAGGAGTTGGACAACTGCCGTGACTATTGCAACCACAAGTCTGCCATCATCAAGACGAAGGATCAGACCATCGCCATGCTAGCAAAGGATCGCAAGTCTCGCCGCCGTCAGCTCGACAAGAAGGAGCGCATTATTGCCCGTCTTCGCCATCGCATCTCATCTCTGGAAGAGACCATCCACGAGAGAGACATGCAGCTAGAGGAAAGGGAGAATGCCGGAGAAGATCTTCGTGGAGACCCTTACTCCTATCTCAGCGATGACGATGATTTTCTGGAGGATCAGGCCATGGACTTCTTCACCGATGAGGATGATTTCGCCTTCATCGATGATCCTGAAGATGATGAAGCCAAAAACTCTGAGGAGTAGTAGCACTGAGCACTAGCGTAGTGAGTAGTAGTCGGTCCCACTGTATCGTAGATTTCAGAATGGTTCTTAAAACCATCTGTTTTTCCTTGTTGTGGTGTGTGTTGTACTGTGTGCTATGAGTGAATGAAAAAGCAAGTTGCTAGAAAAATCTGAGTAAAATCTTTAAAAAACAAAAACAAAAACCCAAAACCTTAGCAATTTCCCTCTTTTCTCATGATCGATATCAATCTTCAGATGCCACATGGAGGAAGTGGTTCAGCCCCGGACCCGATGTTGCAGATCCTGCAAATGTTGACTTCTGACCGCGAAGCTGAAAGAGCCGAACGTCAAGCCAACCTATCCACTCTGCAACAGATAGCCCAGCTAGCCCATAACAACCAAGGCCATGGAAACCAGGACAACCACGGATCTAAACTCAAGAATTTCCAGAATACCAACCCACCCGTTTTCACCAAGTCAGAAGAACCCCTAGATGCCGATGATTGGCTGCAAACCATGGAAAACAACTTAGAAGTAGCTGGAGTGGAAGCCAACGAGAAAGTCTTGTTCGCCACCCATTATCTAGCCGGAGATGCCAGGGCATGGTGGAACAGTGTTCGTGCAATGACCGGAGGCCAGATGATGACCTGGGAGGAATTCAAGGTCAAGTTTAGTAGAACCCATGTGCCACCAGGTTTGATTACGAGAATGAGAGACGAGTTCAGAGAGTTGAAGCAAGGAAGGATAACTGTAGTGGAATACCGTGACAAATTTTTGTCATTAGCTAGGTATGCCCCGGACGAGATAGACACCGAAGCCAAGAAGAAAGAAAGATTCCTGAATGGTCTGCATGACGAGATGCAGACGGTGTTAGTCAATATCCCCTTTATGGATATTGAAGACCTTGTCGACTCTGCTATCCAAATGGAAGGAAAGATCAACCAAGCCAATGAAAACCGCAAGCGTCGCATGATGCATCAACCAGGAACCCATCAGACCCCAAAGTATCGCCCCAACCCATCTCCAGGATTTGCCCCACGAACCAACAGACCCCCTATGACCCGTCCGACCTATCCCAACCATGGAAACCCTAGACCCGGAGGAAATCACAACAACCCCAGCAACTCTAGCAATTTCACCTGTGCCCCACCCAAGTTCAACACCAACAATACTACCACCAACCCCAATACTGCCCCGAGGACTGGAAGCAATGTTGTGCCTATCGCAGCCAAGGACAAGTCACAAGTGACCTGTTATGACTGTGGAAATAAAGGCCACTATTCCAATGAGTGCCCCAACAAGAAGAATGCTACAGCCCCCAACGCCAATGTCCCAGCTCAACAGCAGCGTCGTGTCCAGCCAGGGAGAAGATTTGCCCCAGGGAATTCACTCAACCGCAATGGCCGTCTTTTTCTCATGCATGCTGAAGAAGCTCAGGAAGCGCCAGACGTCGTGCTGGGTATGTTTTCTGTTAATTCAGTACTTGCAAGAGTGTTGTTTGATTCTGGTGCATCGCATTCATTTGTCACCGAAGAATTTGCCTGCACTAGTAAAATTCAGCCAACCAAATTGAAGCATGTGATGATTGTGCAAATTCCCGTATCAACCACCAAGGCTAGGCAAATTTGCAAAGCGGTCCCTATCCGAATCCATGGCATAGATTTTTATGCTAACCTAATAGTACTCGGAACTAAAGGTTTGGAAGTAGTACTAGGAATGGATTGGATGTCCAAGCATAAAGTATTGATTGACTGTGCCAAGAAAGCCATTACCATGACTAGTACCACCGGAGTCTCAGTCGAGCATATATCTGAAACCTTACCTCGCCAATTCAAGTGTAACAAGAGTCTAGCCCAACCTACCATTGACCAAGTTCGGATAGTCTGCGAATACCCCGATGTATTTCCAGATGTTTTGCCCGGTATGCCCCCAGATCGGGATATCGAGTTTATCATTGAACTAATCCCCAGAACAGGACCCATAGCCCAGAGACCCTATAGTATGAACCCGTCAGAACTAGAAGAACTGAAGAAGCAACTGGATTCCATGTTGGAAATCGGATTGATTCAACCAAGTGTGTCCCCATGGAGATCACCTGTGTTGTTTGTGGACAAGAAGGATGGAGGTAACCGTTTGTGTACGAACTATAGGAAGTTGAATGATGTCACCATCAAGAACAAGTACCCCTTGCCTAAGATCGAAGATTTGTTTGATCAGTTGACCGGTGCCCAGGTGTTTTCTAAGATTGATCTTAGAACTGGCTATCATCAACTCAAAATTCGTGCAGAGGATATCCCAAAGACTGCCTTTACCACCCGATATGGATTGTATGAGTATACAGTTATGTCTTTTGGATTAACCAATGCCCCCGCTTATTTCATGAATCTCATGAATAAGATTTTTATGGACTTCCTGGATAAGTTTGTCGTTGTTTTCATCGATGACATTCTGATTTATTCCAAATCGGAAGAAGAACATGAGCTACACCTAAGGACCATCCTTGGAACCCTTAGAGAGCATCAGTTGTATGCAAAGTTTAGAAAATGTGAATTCTGGTTACAGGAAGTAGGATTTCTCGGTCATATTGTATCAGCCGGAGGAATTGCCGTAGACCCTGCCAAAGTGAAAGATGTAGAAGATTGGCAAGCCCCAACCACTCAAACCCAAGTTCGTGCTTTTCTCGGATTGGCGGGATATTACCGCAAATTCGTGGAAGGATTCTCGAGTATAGCCCGACCCATGACCCAATTACTGAAGAAAGACAAGAAGTTTGAATGGACGGACAAGTGTGAAGCGAGTTTTCAAGAACTCAAGAGGAGATTGATTTCAGCCCCAATCTTGATCATGCCGGATATTACGAAGCCCTTCAATGTGTATTGTGACGCATCCAAGATTGGTCTCGGATGTGTGCTAATGCAAGAAGGCAAAGTTATATCTTATCTATCGCGACAACTGAAGCAACATGAACAAAATTACCCAACCCATGACCTCGAACTCGCAGCCGTAGTTCTAGCCCTGAAGACATGGAGACATTACCTTATGGGAAACCGTTGTGAGATTTATTCGGATCACAAGAGCCTAAAGTATATATTCACTCAAAAGGAGCTGAATATGAGGCAGAGAAGATGGATTGAGTTAATCAAGGATTACGACCTGGACATTCACTATCACCCTGGAAAAGCCAATGTGGTAGCCGATGCCCTTAGCAGATTGCCGTGCCGCTTGAACTCCATGATTTTAAAGGAGCAACCAAGTTTGCACAAAGAGATGGAAGATTTTCGAATGGAATTAGTAAGTGAAGGATTTTTGGCTAGCATAGAACTTCAGCCCACTTTGATCAGTCAGATTAAAGAGGCGCAGAAAGGAAATGCTAGTATCGACGGAATCAAGCGTCGTATCGGTACAGGCAAAATACCCGGATTCACCGAGGACGAAGAAGGAGTTCTGTGGTACAAAGGACGCCTTTGTGTACCAGCAGATTCGGAGTTGAAAGAAGTTATCTTGAAGGAGGCTCATGATACTCTTTATTCTATCCATCCCGGAGGAACCAAGATGTATCAGGATTTGAAAGAGCAATTTTGGTGGCATAAGATGAAGAGAGAAATCGGAAGCTATATCGCCAAGTGTGACATATGTCAGCGAGTCAAGGCAGGACATCAACGACCCGCTGGATTGTTGCAACCTTTGCAGATTCCGGAATGGAAATGGGATTCTGTAGGAATGGACTTTATCACTGGACTACCTACTTCTAGTAGGGGAAATGACTCTATTTGGGTCATAGTGGACAGATTGTCCAAAGTAGCCCATTTCTTGCCCGTCAAAACCACCTACCAGAGTTCGAATCTAGCGGAGTTATACATCTCTAGAATCGTTAGTTTGCATGGAGTCCCCAAGAACATAGTCTCGGATCGAGGAACTCAGTTTACCTCGAGATTCTGGAAGAAAGTCCAAGAAGGTTTAGGAACCCGCCTAGATTTCAGTACCGCTTATCACCCTCAGACCGATGGACAAACGGAGCGAGTAAACCAAATACTCGAAGATATGCTTAGAGCATGTGTGCTAGAATATGGATCCAAATGGGAAGACTGTCTGCCATTTGCAGAATTTTCATACAACAATAGTTACCAAGCCAGTTTGCAAATGGCCCCATTTGAATTTATGTATGGAAGAAAGTGCCGCACCCCTTTGAACTGGTCGGAAGTAGGAGAGAGTCAAATTTTCGGACCCGACATTCTACGAGAAGCAGAAGAGAAGGTTCACAAGATTCGTGAACACCTCAAGACAGCCCAATCCCGACAAAAGAGTTACGCCGACAAGAGACGTCGAGACCTCGCCTTCAACATCGGAGATTTTGTTTATCTGAAAGTGTCGCCATTGAAGGGAATGCAACGTCTCCAACTCAAAGGAAAGTTAGCCCCCAGATATATCGGACCTTTCAAAATCTTGAACTATCGAGGAGAAGTATCGTATCAACTGGAACTACCTGAAGAGATGTCAGCTGTGCACAATGTGTTCCATATCTCGTTACTTCTCAAATGTCGATCATTGGACCATAGAGATCAATGATGATCTAACCTATCCCGAAGTACCCATCCGTATATTGGAAGAAGCCTTTTGAACTACCAGAACCCGAAGCATCAAGTTTCTCAAGATTCAGTGGAGCAACCACACAGAAGAGGAAGCTACCTGGGAACGCGAAGATCACATCAGAACGGAGTTTCTAGATCTCTTCAAATCCTAGGTAATCTTTTCGTCCTTTTTCAAATCTCGGGACGAGATTTTGTTTAAGGGGGGAAGGTTTGTAACATCCCAAAAATATCAAACTTAGATCATCAAAACACTAATCATCAAGTTTAGGGTTAACAAAAACTTTTCTAAATGAATTCATGAATGCATGTATATGTGTATGCATGGATTTTGAATTTCTTTAAAAACCACCTTGTTTGTGTGATCCATTGCTTGTAAAATGTTTCTTAGGTGAAAAGAACATCATCTAAAACATTTCCCACACTTTTCCTAAAGACAAGTAAATCAAAACAAATATATTAAGTGAATGGTCATTTTGGCCAATTTAACTCACTTGCCTACTTTGGCTGTCTCAAACTTTCAAAACCTAACAGAAACTTTTCTGGATCTTTGCACCCCTTGAATGTACTCATAACAGAGTATCAAGGCCCACTTTGTGATCATCCAGAAACTTTCAAATGCATAGTTTAAATGACAATTCAAAATTGAATCTTCTTCATATGGGAAGATCCCACTTTTTCAAAACCCACTCAAACAAGCTCAACTTTCAAAACCCAAGCATCTGCAGACTCACCAGAACCAATCTAGCAAACTCACCAAAATTCATTTCAAAATTCAAAACTTGAGTTCATGCGGCCATTTCATCAAACAGGTTGCAGACACAAATCAAACAAAACCACAAACACTATAGTGTGCAGTGTTTTGAGCCTCACTTGTTCCCTAGTTAGCTCACACACAAACCAGTAGATCATCTAGAAAGATTAGCCCAACACTAGCACCCCTGTGAGCTTGCCATTGCCATTAATGGTGAACAGCCGAGCACCCCCATGTCACCCCAATGTGGACAGCAAGCTAGGAGCAGCAACAAGCCTAGCCAGCATGTCTGGGAGGCAGCCCACCATCCACCGCCACTGCCTGTCCCAGCCGTAAGCGTTGCCAAGCCCTGGACCACGCGCACAAGCCGCGCCCAGACCATGCCGAGCGTGCGCCAGAGCACCACCCGCGACCAGCGTCCCCAGAACGCGCGCCGCCCTCACTGCGCGCACACACGATCACCACCGACCCAGGAGACCGCCAGACATCCCCATTAGCAGCCCCGTGCCATACAACCACCGCCCGCCGTCGAAGATGCCGCCTCTGCCGCGCAGAGCGCCGCCCGTTCCAGACCAAACCACACCGCCCCATGCCTCGCGATCATGTCGTTGAGCATCACCAGGAGACACAGCACCGTCCCCTACCCTTGCCCATGCCTTTAGCCGCCTGTAACGTCGCCCCCAACGAGCTCACCTTGCGCCCCGACGGTCCCCTCGCTCGACTATAAATAGAGGCCACCCCCGCACGATTTCTTCACACCACCTCACTCCACTCTCCGCACTGACCGTGCCACACCATCCTCAGAGCAAGGCGAGCACCACTTTGCCAGAATTTCACCGGAGCCCGCCGCCTCTGGATAAGAAGGGGGCCAGCGATTGGAGCCGCCCCAGGAGAAGCCACCGGTACCAGGAGGGTCGCCGTCGTCGACTTCGTCGTTCGCCCGCCTCGCCGACCCTCGCCCGTACCCCGGTGAGCCCCCAGCACCCCCCACTGGCCGCGCTAGGTTTCGTTCTCGCCGGAGCTGTCTCGCGTCGACGATGACCCTCAGCCGTTGGATTAGAACTAGATCAAACGACCCATGTTGCCCCATACCGCTTCGCCCAGCCCCGTGTCACTAACGAGTGGGGACACCCACTTACGCAGCCCGCGGGAGCACTGCGCTTAGCAGGCCGGCCCAGTAACATTTCCCGCGCAGCCCAGCAATTCAAATTAAACCTTTTTCTTTTTAATTTCAAACACACTTCTGTACCCAACTTCAAAAATCAACCCAGGTTGATTCAGTGCACCAAATTGGATGAAACCAATTTTGTTGGAAAGGTCTGTGAATGCTCAATCCAAGCCCGTTGGATTCAAGTCATTTGGATCTGTAGATCACCCATAGCAAAAATAACAAGGCAGAAGCTTTTCTGCATTCAAACATTTTTCAAATTTAAACCATAAAAGCTTTTGAGTTGATTCCAACTCTGAAAAATCACATTTAACCATACCTTTCAGAATATATAAAAATGTATAGGTTTACTTGCAGAAATATTGTTCAAGGAATAAAAGAATGTTACATAAGCATTTCTAGCCACTTTAATTAATTAAAATAAAAGGGTAAAACCTTATTAAATTGTGACACCACTTTAAATCACATTCCCATGGACTACAATATGTGGTGATGACATGTGTCAACATGATCCCATGTTTAGTTTGGAGAATATTAAATCTTAAGCAGTTTTTCAATGAGTAGAAATTACTTTTCTAAAATAAAAGGACTTAAACCAATCCTTAACCTTGTAATGTTAGAGATGATGCTAGATCATCTATAGGACCCTTGTGTGTGATGATTGCAAGTAGTTAAGTATTGATTGGTGATTGTGTACCTCGTATTTATTCATAGACGCTAGTACCGACCAAGGATACTACGAGGAGGAAGGAGGATACTACGAAGAGGAAGCCGAGGAGAACTTCAACCACTGCTCTGCATAAGGCAAGCTTTACTAACCAAGTGGACCAATGCAAGCCCAATGCAAGCTAGTAACTATGCAAGCTTATATTGACAGTGATGCAAGCTAACACTTGCAAGATACCCTATTGTTGCCACAAACCCATGCTTGTGATATGAATACTATATGCCTTAAGCGTATGTGATCATAACAACTTGCTAAACCAATCCTAGTTTTATGGCAAGCTTCTTACTTTATTTATTTATCAAAGCTTACTTAGAGTCTACTTAAGAGTTTGGTAGATATTAGACAGTTGTGCTCAAGTTTGCCCTAAGAGCATAAAATTTGGCCTAAGCTAGAAACCGTGATCTCAGCCTAAGATATAATGTTGGACTTAGTGAAACCCCACCAGTTACCACCCCTCATTATTACCCTTCCCAACTGTAGATGCTAGTGCTAAGCATAAAACTTGATCAACTTTAGATGGGAGTACTTGGTGGAAAATGGTTATGAAAACCTTGGAATGATGGATCATTCTATTGAAATGTTTTGGACATGTGTTTCCAAACACTTGATGATTTTGGTGATGAAAATGTTGAGGCATGAGCCATAGCCCTTTATAAAACTGATGGTTGTCTGGATGCGATACCATTCCAATTTTATCGTACAACCACAATACCCGAATATTGGGTAGGGCTTAACTGGACACTTATATACCTTAGTATTAGTTCCCTCACGGCCAAGGTCTGAGCTGAGGCTACCTTGTGAAGATTGTCCACCTGTGCAGTACCCAAGATGACAGTGGTCATGGTTGGGAGGCCAAACTCACAGGAGAGGTGCTTATACTAGGGAGTGTAATTGAAAGGTTAGGATTGATTATTCGCATACTGAGTATGGTGAATTCAGGATTTGTTCCTGACGGATGTATCGAATGTTGTGGTGAAAGTGTACAATCTCTGCAGAGTGTCAAACTATTCGAATAGCCGCGTCCGCGGTTATGGACAGTTGGAGTGGCCATACTGTTCCCCCGTCAGACCCTTTTCAAAATGACTTGTGAAATGAGTTGAGACTTTGACTTGACCACAACAGAGTTGTGACCTGAACTACAAGATCCCACTTAGGAGTTATAAAATTGTGACTAGCTTTGGAGCTTAGTAGAGATAAACCTGGCTTTTTGCAAAACAACCCTAGAGCCTAGTGTCCTATTATCCAAAAAACCCTTTTACTTGTTAGTATTAGTTTGCGAGTACTTAAAGAGTACTCATGGCTTTGTCCCTGGCTATTCCCATGGCCAGACTAGAGGAGTACCTGGAGGATGGACCCCAGGAAGGTTACGACAACTAGGATCATCTCCCATCGTCAGCATTGCCTGTGACCCCGAAGATGGAGCTTCGCCTACGCTACCGTTATTATTACGTATTCCGCTGCTTGATGTTGTATTAAGAACTAGATCAGGAGATCCCTATTCGTGTAAGAACTTATGTATCGTTGTAATGGATGAAGTACTATGGTATCCAATTCTGTTATGTCTCGCAAAAATGGTAATCCTGGGATTGCGATGTATGGCATAACAGGCATCTAGGATTGAAAAATCTGGGTGTTGACAGTGAGATAGGGGTTTTGTGGCTTGTAGGCCAGCGAACTGGGACGGTGATGTTCCAGTGCGGTGGTGCAGGAGCTAGAGGTGAGATAAGGGGTTAGGTGGTGTGTAGGTTGGCGAAGCGCGGAGGAGATGCTCCGGTGCGGTGGTGCAGGATCCGGAGGTGAGATAGGGGTCAGGGTTTTTCGGAGTAATATGGGGAAATGGCGTCAGTGGAAGGTGGACTACCCAGCTTCAGAGCTGTGTGAACCGGGGGAGAAAAATTACAAAAGATACCCACGCCCCGAAATTTATAGTTAGGCCATTGTCAGGGGTAGAAAAGGAATATCATAGGGCTAAAACTTGGCACATGACCACTCAAAATATTTCTACGAAGGTGTGGCGGGAGAATTTGGCGCTCTAAGATTTTGAATTTGGCTATACATTATAAAAGATATAGAAAAATAAAAAACCTACTCCAAGGACTAGAAAAAGTACTAGTTTACTGTAATGTTCTAGCCTTTGTAGGTACAGAGTATTTCCGGACCCATTTCTGCATAAATAGGATATCTACCTTCGGCTTAATTACATACATACATGTTACCCACTATAAAGGTAGTACTAACATAAAATAGTAACTATCTGTCATTATACTCGCCAATGTATTAATATCTCTTACGTGCATGCATGTGATTGGGCTACTAGAAATTATTTTTTGTCTATACCTGCGTGCAAGAATACTAGTCTAGCTAATGTACTAGCAGTACCTAAGCACTTCTTATCGATAACTACAGTTAGCCTATGATACTACGCTAAGAGACTCCTATTTTTATGATGAAAGGCCTAAGGCTGGTAAGAGTGATAACTTGGAGTATGTATATGTTAGCGAGTATGTACTACTAGTATTTTTTACGTACTAGTATTTTGTACATATTGGTATTTTATACACTAGACACATTTTACATTGAAAAGTGTGATGTGATGCTTCTCTCTACTAAGTTGCACATGCCTTGCACACGTGTGAATCAGATAATAGAAGTATGATATATAATTTTTTATATAAAATCATAATATATGGTAAGATAAGATGTGTTTTGAGCAGAACGCAATCTAAATGTAAACAGAGAGAGTACTACTGCTTTTGTACAAAAATGTACAGCAAGATGCGTCCCTAAAACTAATTCGTAGGAGTACGTGGGCGGGGCCGGGGGAAACTGCATACCCTTCGTTTTCACAACCGCTCATGCATGCATCTCCCAATCTTCCTAGCGGTTCTTTTCATCTTCTCGATCCTATTCATTTTCTGTCATTTTCCTCACTCGGCCGGAAATCTACAAAACAAAAGAAGCCGCCAATCATCATCCATGGCGCTCCCGTTCGACAAGCTGTACTCCTTCCTGGACCCCCATAACAACACCATACTATGGATGGGGTATACCAACAGAGCGTCAGCGGTGAACGATTACATCGAGAAAATCCAATCGCTCCTGGAGGAAGCGGATGAAAATATTGTTGGCCTCGACGTCGAGTACACCAACGAGAAATCATCGATGTAGAAGGTTGTCGTCGTCCAGCTCTGTGTGGGCATGGATTACCTGGTCTACCAGATCCGCAAGGCCGACAATCCATGCTCCAAGCTAGCAGAGTTCCTCGAGGACCCTAACTTTTCATTTATCGGTGTCGACATCGGCAACGACAGTATCAGGCTCATGTGTTCTCTAGTGCCAGTGACAAACTTCGTGGACATACAGACCAGGTGGAAGCCTGCCGACTCCATGAATGAGAAGGACTCTTTGGCTGACTATGTTGTGGCCCTCATAGATAGTCGTTACAATGTCATGAAGGAGAGGAAGAAGGATGTGGACCACAAGTAGTGGGAGAACATGCCCCTGACCGAAGAGCAGATACAGTATGCAAGCCTCGACGCCTACGTGACCTACGAGGTATACATGCGGATAGTAAACTTCAAGAGGGGTCAACAAACTCTCGAAATGTTCAACAAAAAGAAACAACTAAAGAAGAAGGGTAAGGACAAGCGCAAGCAGACCAAAGAAGAAGACTCAGAATGGTACACCATGTGAGACATACGAATACTATATTTGTGCTTCGCTCTATCCTTGCATGATACTCCGTTATTTAAAAGTTAATGCGTGTAGTATATATACTACAATAGGAGTACGGGAGTAGTACTACATCATGCAAGGGTCAAAGGTAAGAATTAGATATAATGAATTGTAGCAATTTCTTTTAATTTTACTGCAGAGTGCTAAGAGTTTAGGTTTAGGCATCGTAGCACGCCACCACAATGCAAGGAATCGCATCGGTTTCTTTTAATTCATGGTAGAGACTTTCTTTGAGTAATTCCATTTATTATACTACTGAAGGAGTAGTAGCAGCGTGAACTGGAATACAAGAGGGAAGACTCATACAAACAAACAATAGCAGTAGAATAGCAAGATAAAATTTTGTCGATTGCCCAAATGTATGTCGAGTATAAACATACATACCTGCTACTACTACTAGCAAAAAACCACCATCCCTATTGCGGAAAGTATATGATTTCTTCTAACCATACTGCAGCTACTACTACTCCACTACCGTACTACTACTACTTAACTACGTACTTCATACATCTTACTACTACTCCAAAATCCACCCTTCCTCGTATGCCAACAATCTTTCTACAACTAAACCAATTAACAGTAGGTCACATAGCCACTAAAAGTCAACGCAAATGAAGAAACGAAGCTCCTTTGCCATAGAAGGACCGAGCAGAATAATGCGGCAGCGCTGGAAGGTAAGACATAAGGTCCTCGATCGTGACGTTGTCTGTCTTAGTGGAGGTCGCCGCCTCAAGATCCATAGTCACGTTGTCAGTCATCCTCCTGTTGTGAGGCCACGAGAGCACCGGCGGGCAATCCTCCCACATCCTCACCCTGTACACCGGCGAGTCGGATAGCGTGGGCCTAACGCATACCACGAACATGAGGGAGACTGTGAATTCTTGTCCCCTAGCTTCTGTCTTCATCTTATTTGCCGGGCTAAGGACCATCGTGTCTAGCGTGCAAATCGTCAGGACGAACACGGCATCGTCCTGCTCCTCGATGAGGATGAGTCGGCGGGACGCCTCGCCCGCCAGTGGTACCGGCTCCTGGAACACTTTGTTGGTGGCATAATGGATCTTGTGCACTTGGATTGAGTGGACCGCTGCGAGGTGAGCGATGAGGGATGGCGGTGGGGCGGCGAAGTCGCAGCCAGTCTCTGTGCAAGTGCATGGGGCGTACCGGCACGTGATTTTGTGCTTGTGGAGTTCATAGTAGGGCAGCAAGCTCCCGTGGACTTTGTGGGCGCACTCGACCCTAGCCGCTGATAGGACGGCGTCCATGGCGGGCTCGTGGGTGATTCCGCCGCTAGGGTACTCTCACTTCTGGCAGGAGGTGATCTTGCGGACGCGGCTGTGGCAGATTAGATGAATATCCACGCACTGGAGAAATGGAAGTTCGAAAAATAAGATAGTTGCATGGACGAACCGACAAAATAAAAATCAATGGATTTGTGAGGGAGAAAGGGAGCAACCTTGTAGACCCGTCGGGGCTTGAGGGGCTGGGAGAAGGAGGAATAGTTGAGCATGGTGGCTTCCATTTGCAGAGTAAGAATTTCAAGCATTGCGATTTGGGAGGGGGAAATGTGGACTCTCTAATCCGGCCTTGAGCCGTGCCCTTCTTTTTATACCACCGCTGATAATCAATGAAGCTCTACCTTATTGCTTTATTCTTGTCCTAGGGACCTTGGTTCTATATTTTTAGGACTTATCTTTATGGGGGAGAAGGAAAACATCCAGCCAGAGCTCAGTTTTCGGTGGAAGCACGAGGAAAACATAAGCAAAGTTGGGCTAGACCAAGACGGGCCCCAACTTTCTCTACCCTGCTATGCCTGCACAGTTGTACTCCATTGTGCGAATCATGCGGCTCTACTCCTCCCGCACCTCCACCACCAGAGCAACAAAATAAAAGGTGACATTCGCATTGGTGGATTGGTAACCCACCTTGTCTAAGACTGTAACATTCCAATACATGTTGTGCGAGATTTTTAATATGCGGCCTGAAAGTTCAGACGCCAAGGCATCACGGGGTCCGAGTTGGGTGTAATCTCGCGGAGGATACAAATCTAATGGCCAAACGATCGTTTGAACTAGTCAAAAAACGGTTGAACTCAAATCCCACCATAGGTCAACTCTTCTTGCCCCGTCCTGTCAGTATTTTCCTTTATCCTTTGCGGTCGTGGACTGGTTTACCCCTGTGAGGACTAGATCTTCTTATCTGCTCTTCTCTTATCCCCTATTATTCCCCTCTCCATTACCTTGCTTAGCTCCATCTAGTCGGTGTGTCGGAGCTTTATGTCCCTAGCATATCCTCTCGCTGCTGCCTAGACCTTCTCGCACGGCAGAGCACGTCCGGGGGCAATCCGGATTGGAGACCGGCCTCGGGCGGTTGCGTGTTGTCGCGCACCCCAGGCATGGTAGCCCTGGAAGAGGAGTTCGACGAAAATGCTCTCATGGCCACCATGCTTGGCACGCGTCCCGCCGTGTCGCCGGCAGACTTGTTTTCATCTTTCAGGTCTTGTTTTGGGATCAGACGAAAAGTGGTCAATATTGAGGTATGTGCGCCGCCATTTGATTTCTTCGTACGGTTCGCCCAAACCTCAGACAACGAGTGCGTTCTGCATTCTTCCCGTTCTTTCGAGTGTTGTGGGAAAAAATGAGCTTCATACGTTGGCATCGCGCCTGTGGGTGGGACGATCGCTTGGGGCAGCTTTGTTTCTTCTCTAAACTCGCCTTTGACGGCCTCCATTTGGATGCTTGGGAACCGAAGGCCCTCAAGCAGGTCGTTAGTAGCCTTGGTGGCAAGCTGGTGGAGATTGTGCCACCGAACGATGGATGGATTGTCGAGGTAAAGGCGTGGCTGAAAGATCCAAACATTGTTCCTAAGATGTACGAGGTGGAGATTCCAAGCAGGGCAAGACGACATTTTTGCTAGAAGCACCCGGTGATCATCCACCTGTAGGAGGTTCTGGATCCGGTACATGGCATTCAGGATCCCAACGAGGTGGCCATAAAGCGTCCTCGTCGCCTGCAATGTTGGCCTGGAAGGATCGATGGCACTGGACCACCATCCTTCCTCGATGGAGTGCACGGTTTCGGTGGGGGGACCGAGCATGGACAAGCTGGTGGTTCTGATTTCCCTCGAGTGAAGAAAGAGGTTTAGTGAATCTGAAAGATTGCTAACTTGAGAGTCGAGCACGTAGTACGCCTTATGTAATAGTTTGATATGTTGTAGTATGTGTGGCTACTAAATTTTTAATGTGTGTCTACTAAATTCGTAGTATGTGGCTAATGATTTGTAGTTTGTGTGGCTAATGAATTTGTAGTAAGTGCGGCTAATGAATTTGTGTGACATAACCAAGGTTAGCCTCCTAAAAAGAGGGTGTGCTAGCAATGATGAATGTCACCATTGCCGGGAAAATGCTGCTAGTGAGCGATCCGGAAGGCACGAAATGCTGCTGATTTGTATGCCTCGAACAATTTTTACCTAGATTTGTTCTAGATGGTACGTGATTATGTATGGAACTTGCATGAATAAATCACCAAGATTAGTTCATAAAATGTTGTCTGAATCTTGTCTGCCTCGGATAAGTATGACAGTAAACCGAATTCAATCGCCTGTAGTAATTGAATAAATAGATACATCTTGATAGTATTTGATTACTTCCGAAATAATTCCATACTACAGTATGGGATAGCTGCGCAAAAGGGGGCTATTGCCTCTACAAAAGGCATTCTACAGATTTAGTCTGAACTAAACTATTCTACACTGAATAAATTGCAGATCTCCACCATAAAAGTTGGCTAGCCCATTGTCTAGAGAGGACGTAAGTTCAGGGATCATTCAACCGTAATTGATCTTTTTTCCTTCCCTCCAAACTTCAAGAGATCTAAAATGTTCATGCACTAGTTGATGCTCTTGAACCAGTCTCGATTCAGTACGAACAGCCGCGCCGCCGCAACGATTTCTTCGAACGTGAACTCCGGCTTCTCGTGGCAAGGATCGTAGGTCCCTGTGAATCTGAACTTGGATTCCGACGCTGAGCTATTGCCCGTCATTGGCTCCAGCTGTCAAACCCTTCAACAAGCTGAGTGTAGATGGATGCACGCCGCCGCGGTGTGGCCACCGACGGTGCATAGGATGGATCGTCTTTAACGCTGTCGGTGTGCGCCCAGATCTCCCCACTGCGGTAACGTCGCCCGCGCTGAGGCATGGAGACGAGAGTTTGTTGACCTTGGCGCCGCCCTGTTCGGGTGTTTGTTTCCTCGGTGGCAAGCTCACAGGAACACTTTGGAATGTACCTTCTTTATCGTGCGCAGAGCACATGAAAATGCCACCACGCGCTTTCTCCATGACGCTCGGTTGGCCCTTCTCAACGCCTTCGTGGCCTTCGCTGTTGCCATCGCCCCCTCCACAGATGCAGCACATTCTGCAAAATCAACCATCTCGGATGGTAATGGAAAACTGGCCTTGTAGTACAGCAGCATGGCCTGCCTTAGAGGGGCCAAATAGCCAAGCTTCG
The DNA here is from genome assembly GCA_916181665.1 of Avena sativa. Lineage (NCBI taxonomy): Eukaryota > Viridiplantae > Streptophyta > Magnoliopsida > Poales > Poaceae > Avena > Avena sativa. The sequence goes on from OV702280.1 coordinate 146,767,157, forward strand.
ACGGTGGCCGCGGCGGCCATGGCCGCCGGAGCGGCGGCTTCTGCTTAGGCAGAGCCATAGCTAAGCTTTCTAAGAGTGTATCTTATTTATTCGAAACTAGTTCGACTAACTGCTGAATCTTTATTTCCCTTCTTAGTATAAGAGTGCTAAGATATTAAAAATATAGGTCGTGGCTAGCAACCGGATCGGGCAATGTACCAGGTCAGGTTCCATTTTAAGTATATTTACGAGTGTGTCCTTAGTTGTGTCCATAATTTTTGCACGTGCCACTACGATCGTAGAATTATAGCAACACCATCAGAAATAGGGAAAGAGGACGTGGCGTTTTACTGACCGACGGTCCTCGCAACCTCGACCGTTGACAGCGCGCATCCCAGGTTCGAGGATTAGTGCTCCCAATTATTGTGTGATTTTCCATATTCTGTCGCTCGCACCTCAGCTCCGCTCCACTGCTCTGGTCTTGCACGCCGCCACTCCGTTCCGTCGTGCAACACTCTCTTCCTCCCCCTAGACTATCGTCCTCCCGACATCCCGTACCCGCCCTACACACCCTGCCTTGCCCTGTCTCCTTGCCCCCGTCCTTGTCCAGGCGCGGCTGGGAACGAAAATCGTTAGGTGGGCGCTAGGTTCTCGTCCAACGACGATGGCTTTGATCTGGATCCCGCACGGAAATGGCTGTGTGGCCGGTGAACACGGAGATGGGTCTTTCCTGGATGGAGAGCCAGGAGATGGACCCTTCAAGGCTGGTGAACATGGAGGAGCAAGAAACATGGGAAGAGGACACGGGGTGCAAAAGCTTTGGTGCTCTGGAGCTATTGAACGTGTCGTACATCCTCCCTGAAGGATAAGAACTGTAATTCCATCTCTGCATCTTCCAATTAGCGTTTCTAGTCCCGTGTTGATGGAGAGGATCTGTGTTGGTGATCATAGGACGTCTGCTTCATCCAAATTTTTTTAAAGATTCGGCATGGGTGTCAGACTGAAACCTTATCCGACGGTAGAACACTACGAGGAATCTATTGATACATGACCCTCTATTTTTGTCACTGAATCTTCATTGTCTATAATATATAACGATCTTATGACAAAAAACAAATCGTCAAAAACTGAGCGTCAATAATTGCACACAACGACGTTTTTCACGAAATCGTCATAACCGTCTATGATGATATTGGATCGTCATAAGTTATGACGATCCAATATCATCACGGACAAACTGGTCTGGACAGGTCAGATCCGACGTGGCATGGAATCAGCCCGATCCATTTCAAAATTTACATGAGTCAAGCCCAACAATTCATTTATTAATAGTTTCCTAGCAATTTTCATTGCTGCTTGGGCCAAGCCCAACATTTTCTCCTTTTTATTTTTAAGGCCATGGCCTTTTTACTATCTAGCTCATTTTATTTTATTTTCAATCGTTTTTTACAGAAATTATAAACTGCTCGAGTTTAATATTTTATAAGCCATGGCCTTTTAACAACCCAAGTAGCATTTGGATGAACACACAGGCATCACACAAATAATATTTTGGTAAGCACAACTCATCACATTCAATAATGGTAACCAAAATTGTAACATATTACAATCCAACATAATTCACATAACTTAGGAATTTAAAACAGCTACAAAAGTACTGTATAGTATATTACAACCATTCCATAGTACAAATAAGCCAGGGCCACAAACATACAACTCGACACAAAAATATAAATATCAATTTTTTGCTAAGTTTGAAGCCTTCAGTTCTTCCATCTTCATCCTGGAGCTCATGTAAAAAGAGAGGAAATGATGGTTATGCCTGTCAGTCAAAGAAAGCAATATCTTCTAAAATCAACATATATTAGGTAGAAAGAAAATAAACAGATGCACATATCTAGTGCCACCACAGCAGTTACCGACGATGGCATGCTGCAAAGACAAATCGGGAATTGAGAGTGACAGTAGGTCTACAACAGAAAACAATTGAGCATTGAGAATGTAACAACAGATTATGAGCAGACTGTTGAAAGCCTTTATTTAACAAACACTACTAGATGCAAATTAACACTACTACTGCCTTTTCTATTATGACAAATAGTAAACATGCCACATAACTGTTAGTAGAATTACAGATAGCATTCAAATCTATGTTTGCTAGAACTGATTCGTACTTCCAGAATTAACAATGCTAAAAGAAGCTTCCACAAGTATTGCACTAGAGACCCAATTAATACCAGGACATGTATAAATCAAATCATGCATAATCAATGTAAACAAATATTATAAACTAGTTGACACCCCGTGCATTGCTGCAGACATAATAGATGATTTTCAGATATAGAAAAATTATAGAAATATATGCAAAAGATAAACCTAAAAGGTATGGAAATCAGAGATATGAAATGTCCCCACATTTGCAATTGCATGGCATTAGTTAATCAAGTACATAAGTAATAGCAGTACCAAAAATAACCAATATGTCGCATGTAAATAATTATTATTTACTCCTCATATGCGAAGTAAACATAAATTATATTTGACAAAGACACAATATTTAGAAAATCCTATTTGTCACTTCTCATCGTGGTGCAAAGAAACAGCTACCATGCAAGTAACGAAGTGCTAGTTATAAGAAATAGGAAGTTCAGATTAATTAGAAGGATACTGAAGACTAGAACTTCCAATTCAAACTACCATGCCTAAACCCTTCAATTAATAATAAGATAGAAGGAAAGGAAATCTGCATATTCATCTCTAAAATTTTGGTTCTCCTGATCTGCACGCTTTCTGACTGGAAATATTGTGTACAATCTAAATTATGGTGAAGTCCCAAATGGGGAAAATCCAGAGACTATGACTTTTATAAGTAAAAACACAAATGCTAGCTGTACAATCTCTATTACAAATGATACTATTGAAAAATAGACAGGATTTCATGTGCGCGAGAACAAATGGAACCAAAATTTCTAAAGGGCTTGGTTTTTACATCTATATTGCAAATGGTACAGTAGCTACTAATGTCAGTGTTCAGGAAGTTCCATCAGTACGACAGAATCCCCGCACTATTTTTCCTTCAAGCATGACACATGAGCTAGCAATTACACTATGTATACATGACAGATAATAATCAAAAAGTTAGCTCATAGAAGAAAGGTGTTGAAGACATACCATTGTGAATAGATTCAATTGGCCGAACAGATTAACTTATATGTAAACCTTATTCTCCCACGGAATGGCTTCAAGGAAAAAAAAAGACATAAAACACTATATAGAGATGATGCTATTCACGTGTACATCAAGTGAACGAGTAAGACAAGCATTTGTGGCATCCCGCAAAACCACTACTAGAAAATCGCGTTGAATTGGTGCATTGCATCGTCATCATCATGCATTGTTTGCATAAAACTATTTCGCAAAGCCCGTGTTGTTTCCTAAACGCCCCTCTCTATTCAAACATCAAAACCGGGTCCCCGGAATATTTTGTTTTGGCCGCTATTGGTTTGCACACGGCCCGTTTAAAACAAATAAAAATTATATTAATTTTAGCAGGGGCAGTCGAACGGGCCGTCCCGACCCGAACGACCACCCCCAGAATTTAAAACGGTCCACCTCCTAAATTCCTAAAGCTACCCACTATCCTACACACCCCTGGCCACCTCACCCGGGCCAATAGCCATGCGCCACCTCAGCTACCCCCTCTCCCCTAACCAATCCTGGCCTGCCACCTACCCTCCCTCTCTCTCACCCCCTCTCCCCACCTGGACAACACAGCACACACGCCTGGCCTTTTTCCCACCAACCCCTGCCTGGCCGCGCCCCCCTGGCTCCCTGCCCCGTGGGCCCCACGCGGTCAACCCACCTCCCCTGGCAGCTGGCACCCTCCCCAGAAAACCCCTCCCCCAGGCCGAACCTTCCTCTGGCCCCCGTCCCCACCTGGGCCCACCGCCCAACTCCCCCGTCTCCCACCTCGCGGTGACCTCCTCCCTCCTCTGCTAGCCGCTCCTCCCGTTCGCCCCTCACCGGCGCCGCCCTCCTCCTTTCCCTCGCTCGCCTCACCCGCCCTGCAGCGCCTCCGTCGGCCTGCGTCCCCTCCAAGCCCTTCCCCGCGGCTCTCCTCCCTCTCCCTCGGCCGCGTGCCGCGCGCCCCGGCGCAGCGCCCCGCCGCCGCCGCCGGCCCTGCTCGCCTTCCTCGCCCCGAGCTTCACCTGGCCGCCACCATCTGCCCGGCCCCGTCGCCCCGCCGACCGGCAAGCCCCGCGCGCGAGCACCGTCCCTTCCCGCCGATGCTCCCGCCGCCCCCACCGTCGACCGCGCCGCCTCCCTCCGTTCGCCTCACCGGCCGCCGCTCCCCTCCGTTCTCCCCTCCGCCTCCGGACCCCGTCGCCCCGCTGCTGCCTGCCCCGTCCCCAGGACACCGCCGTCGCCATCAACCTCCGCGCGCCGGCGCGCCCAGCGGCCCCTCCGTCGGCCAGCGTTGCCTGCCCCGCGTCCCCGCCGCCGGCGAGCGTCCTCCGGCGCGCCGCCGCTCGCCAGGACCCGCGCAGCCTCCGCCAGGCCACGCCCCGCTCCGTCGCTCTGCCTCGCCCTCGCCAGCGAGCGCGCGCGCTCTGCCCCGAGCAGCCGCCGTCGCCGGCGTCGCCAAGGTCGTCCGCCGCCCCTGCAGAGTTCATCGCCCCGTCCAGCCCCTGCGTGGTGCTCGTGCGTGGTTGCGTTGGTGCTTGTGTGTGCTGTACCAAGACCCGTCCCCGAAGGCCTCCAACAGGGACCCACAAGAGCTGCATCACGGACGCGTCACGGTTTTCGGTGGAACCCTCATATGCCAAGTCCGCCTCACGAACCCCGGAGACCAAGCCTCGACACCCCGAACCCGAGCGCCAAGGCCCGACCCTGAAGATCGCCAAGAACGCCCCGGTACCGGACAAGCTCGCCATCGACCTCGAGGACGCCTACACGAGACGACAAGACCGCCACACGGACGCCGAGACCCCTGAACCCTGAGTCCCCGAGCCGAAGGTCGATCTGAAGCGCCAGGACCTAAACCTGCGGGACGCCAAGATCGCTAAGGAACGCCAAGTGCTTCGCTCTGTTTTTCAAGGCCCCGACATCGAAACGACAAGATCGTCGCCATAACACCCGAAGATCACAGGTGTGACAAGTACCGCTTCCCGGACGCCAAGACCGAACCGATACGCCGGGCTGACAAGACCCTCGCGACGACAAGAACGGCATCCGACCGGAAGAATCCGATGCGCCCCCGGCGCCGAACCAAGTCCTGCTTCCCGGACGCGACAAGAACTACCCCGATCCAAAGACCCTAACCCCCGGAGTTCGAGAACGACCCCGGAACCCCAAGTCCGTCGAACCCTGAACCCTGGACCCCGACCCCGAACCCCGGAACCTCAAGATCGTCGTGACCCTCAATGTGTGAACCCTTTCCTCGAACCCTATTTCATAATATAATACAATTGTTGCACATCCAATCATTCATCTCGCATGCATATCCTGTGGTTTGGGGGGCCTTATGTCGATTCGCCTAATAAATAAATATGGGGCCCATATGCGGGCAAATCTAGTCTCATAATGGCCTCATTTAAATTTGTGTAGCGAACCCGGTGCTATCTTTTGCCATGCTAAAACAACATTTAATTGCGGGTAGATAAATAACATGAACCACCTAATTAATTGTCGGGACCCCGGTTCCGCTTAATCTTGACCTGATTGCATCGCACCTTGCCATGCCATGCATCATACATGCATCATGCCGATCTTCTGCCGTTGTATTAAATATTGCATCCGGTGTTTCTTCTAGTGTTTTGCTTCTTCGCGGATAAGGCCGTTGAGTTGATGTGAGCTTCGCCCCGATCTTAGGTTGAACCCTTCGACAATGTTTTCAGGCGAGCACCTCCCCCTTTCTACCTATCTTACTTTTATAGTATTTTTTCCCTCCTGTTGATCTATTGCTATCTGTGTTGCGATGCTTTAGTTTCCGTACCTGTGATATACCGTGCAGCCCTATATTGCCTTGGACACATCCTAGTACCTGTTGTTTGGTAGATAGTTGGACTTGCGCGTCGTAGTCGCTTGCTCAAATGCTGTTGCGAGTCGTCCAGTGCCACAGTTGCTGATGTATTGCCGCATGTTGCTGTTGGAGATGATCATAGCTTTACTTATCGTTCACTTTAATTCCTGTTTAACAACTAAAATTGAAGTAAGCAGAGGCATCGGTGGGTGATAGATAATATTTGGTTTCCGAACGCCCACTTGTGTCCCGTAGGACCCCGAGTACTTGATACCTGTTCCTTGATTTATCGCGCTATCCACATCCGGGAGGTATATGGGACCCCCCTTAGCCAGAGCTTGATTCGGTCTTATTTCTTGGGGCCACAAACTAGTTTGAGGTTTTATTTACGATCCTGTACTTATGCCATGCTACTGCTTTATTTACGATTGTGCGAGGAGCACACTGTACTGTTTAGGTAAGCGGAATGTTTACGCGGTATCGACAAGCCCAGCCACACTTTCGGGTTCCCAGTCGTTTACAGCCATTGGCGCAAACCTTAAGGCCGTCTCTGAGCTAGCTTACTTCGTTGCGGGTCTACTTTAAGGGGTGGCCCCCTGAAATATTTCTGAATCCTGTGATTGCTTTGTCGTGAAGGCCTCGTTGGGTTTTGATTTGGTTTTTCCGAGGTTGATCGAGTGTGTGTTGCTATTGGTGCACCCCGGCCGGGTAAAACTTTCTGAAAGCCGTGTCCGCGGATATGGACGACTTGGAGCACAGTATCTCGACCATAGACAAGCATAACTAAAGTTTATTGCTATAAATTTGACTTTATAATGACTAGTAATCAGCTTCACTATAATGGAATGGCTAACTAATACTGCCCACAATTGCTTGTTGGAGTGTCGCTTGCGACCGTTGTACCTGACTAGTAAGTATTGCAACTACAACGGAATGGCTGAATAAAAGTGCCAACAACTGCTGGGTTTTGGGTTCATCTCATGCTATCTGTATCTGATTAGTAATTGTTGCAACTACCACGGAATGGTTAACTAAAAGTGCCCACTGCTTATCTTATCAGGACGACTGTCTTTAACCTGACTAGTAATTGCTACAACGATAACCGAATAAATAAAACTGCCAACTGTGTGAGTTCCTCGGTTGACTTCCTCGATCGGTGTCGAGGGGGAAACGCCAGGATGGGTTTGATTGGTGGTAGTATCAGGTTGGTTCCGAATAGGTCTTTCTTACCCCTCTCTGATTGCCGCCAGTTGTATCGAGTCTCTATAGGTTGTTTAGTGCATGCTGCCGCGGCCGCTCAGTCCACCATAACTATGTAGGCGAGGACCGCCGAATTCTAGCCTCGCCGTGTACTGGCCTCAGTACTGACGCTCCTTCTTTTTCCTTTGCCCTTTGTCGGCACCCCCTTTTGTTTAAGCAGGTTTTGAGAACGACGTCGTTAGCAGGGTTACCCTTCCGGCTTGGCCTGGGCAGGGTTATGGACGCCATTTGTTATTCTTCAGGGCTCTTAGCCCCATTTGCATCTTGTCCGTAGTCGGACGCTCTATCATTTTCAAGGTGGTTTAGATCTTTGTATATTATATCTGTATTCTTGACTCATTGAGTCGCTGCTGTATATATATATCTGTTCTGTGGGTCCCATCGAGGACTGTTGTGTAATGTTATTACTTCGTTTTCCACCCGCACGAAAGTGCCTGGTGGGCACCTTTGAATCGTTTCTATGCGGGTTTGGCGGGTTTCGCTAAAACTTGCATAGGTCCGATTCTGAGGGTGTTACAGCATTCATCCTCAACTTTATTATGGTATTTATTGGGGGCATAAGCATATTTGAGATACAAGGAAAGAGAACATGACGTGCACTACACAGGTAGACTAGAAATTACACAAATTGCAGGTTTAACAAGCACATACACATATATGAAAAAGGGTACATGCTATGGTCTAGTTCTCATAGATGAACAAAACAGTTCACCTTCACTAATACCATATCAAGATTTGTCAGTTTAAACAAAAGATCAGCAGATATCTCAAAAAAAATCCCAATAATTAGCGCAATCTTGACAGCTCCAGATAACCTCCTTGTCCGTTGCTTACATATTCTGGAAAAGTACACAAGAAAATATCAGAATAGACAATTAGCATAGAAACTACATTGTAGTTTACAGAAGGATAGTCATACTCCAATGTGGGTATAAGAGAAGGCACAAAATATATAAGTGAACAAATGATTCAGAAATTCATGGTGTAGAGAGGATATGATGGTTCTTGTGCTGCAGACTTGTGCTGCACCTACTGCGTGCCCTGGAACCGGTCCTTGTAGGGCTTCATACGCGGCACGTACAGGGGATCAGAGCGTTGTCGCCATGGCTGGTGGTAGGGAGGCCTTGCCACCGGGTCGAGCTCGTCGGCGGCAGATGCGCACAGGAGAGCGGCCACTTCCAGGACCGCGGGCACGACGGCCGAGAGCACAAATCGTCCACGCCATGGATAAATGGCTGGACAAGTATGTGAGTAGGGTTAAGATTGGAGTGGGTAGGGAAGGGGGAGGGTTCTAGTGGTCATATCTGGCTCGGGGAGGCTCGATGAGAAGCAGTGAACAAAGGTGTGGTGACCTAAATCTATGCTGCTGCGGTGGCGTGCTGCGGGCTGTGGATCGAGCAGGGCAGATGGGAGTAGGGCATATCGGCGGCGGCCTTTGCTCGCGAGTGGCATGGCAGCGGGCAATGGGAGTAGGGTTCGATACTGGTGGGGAGAGGTGGATCTGGAGACCGGCGGCGGTTAGAGGGTAGAGGAAATAGTCTAGGGTTTGGGGAGGTCAAATGAAATTTTGTTTCCCGCTCACGCCCGCCATAACGCTCCAAAAATTATCCCGCGTTGGGCTATGGTCATCCCTTATTTTTTTGTTTTTTAGTGTTTTGTAAATAACCACCAAATTAAAATTTCAAAATGGTATAATCTCATTTTTATAAAATACTAGACCATATTACATGGACAATATCCTAACTAGGGTATCAAACATTTTCTTTCATCCCTCGTGAAAAAAAAATTCCTGCCGAATTGGCAGGAAGTGGGTCAAATTTGAACTATAGGTACAAGATTTGATTTGATGCTCATGATTTTTGAGAATATCATTTTTAGGTTTATAATATGTTGTTTTATCAAATATCCAATGCACGTTTAGCGAGGCTCGGCCCCTAGCTAAGAACTTTCATGTCCGTCGTTTTGACCATAGTTTAAAACAAGCATAAGAAATTCAAAAACGATCCAAACAATGTTATACCTTTGCGTCGCGTCATATTATGTGAAATAGTTGCAAAGAAAAATACCAAAATTGGTATACTAATTGCATCTCAAAAAACCTTCTCACAAATGATCTAGCATGTTCGAGGTTTCATGATTCTTTGGCCAAACGACCAATGGTATGGTCATAATCCTGGCATAGTTTGTGATAATGTGTCCATATTATGCATGCATGAGCATCTTGGGATGGAGAACAATGTTGCAGGAGGAATTTTTCCTTTTCGTCGCATGAAAAAGTCATTTTTCATTTTTGGAGTGCCAAAAAGAGGCGTTTCGTGAAGCAACCACCAAATGGCTAATTCAAATGCCATCACCCTATTTTTATAAAATACTAGGCCACCTTACATGAACAATGTCCCAACCGGGGGATCTCAAACCTTTCCTTTCACCCCTGGTGAAAAAGACAAATTCATGTTGAATCGGTAGGAAGTGGGTCGGCTTTGAACTACAAGTACATGATTTGATGCTCATAATTTTTTGTAAAAATCAGTTTTAGACTCACACTATCATGTTTCTTCAGAGATCCAATGCATGTTTAGCGAGGCTCGTCACCTAGCTAAGAACCTTCATGCCCGTCATTTTGACCATAGTTTAAAACAGGCATAAGAAATTTAAAAACGGTCTGAACAATGTAAAACCTTCACGTCGCGTCATATTATGTGACATAGTTAAAAAGGAAAATACCAAACTTGGTATACTAATTGCATCTCAAAAAACCTTCTCGGAAATGACCTATCATGTTCGAGGTTTCATGACTTTTAGGCCAAACGACCAATGTTATGGCCAGAATCGCGGCATAGTTTGTGATAATGTGTCCATATTGTGCATAGATGAGCATATTGGGATGGAGAACAATGTTGCAGGAGGAAATTTTCCTTTTCCTTGCACGAAAAAGTCATTTTCCATTATTTTTTTAGCGCAAAAAATGGGGCATTTTGTGAAGCAACCACCAAATGGCTAATTCAAAATGCCATCATCCCTTTTTTATAAAATACTAGACCACCTTGCATGGAAAATGTCTCAACCAGGGGATCTCAAAGCTTTCCTTCTACCCCTGGTGAAAAAGACAAATTCTTGTCGAATCGGGAGGAGCTTTGAACTATAGGTACATGATTTGATGCTCATAATTTTTTGTAAAAATCATTTTTTGACTCACAATATCATGTTTCTTCAGAGATCCAATGCAAGTTTAGCGAGGCTCATCACCTAGCTAAAAACTTTCATGCCCGCCGTTTTGACCTTACTTTGGAACGGGTATAAAAATTTCAAAAACGGTTCGAACAATGTAAAACCTTCACGTGGCATCATATTTTGTAACATAGTTAGAGGAAAAAATAAAATTGGTATATTGATTGTATCTCAAAAAAACCTTCTAAAAAATGATCTATCATGTTCGAGGTTTTGTGGCTTTCAGACCAAAAGACCAATGTTATGACTAGAATTGTGTTATATTTTGTGATAATGTGCCCATATTGTGCACACATGTGTATCTTGGGATGGCGAACAATATTGCAGGAGGAATTTTTACTTTTTGTCGTACGATAAAGCCATTTTCTATTTTTCGAGCCCAAAAAACAGGGCATTTTGTGAAGTAATCACCAAATGGCTAATTCAACATGCTACCACCCTATTTTTAAAAAAACACTAGACCACCTTACATGGACAATGTCCCAACCGGGGGTTCTCAAACCAATTCGTCCACCCCCGGTGAAAAAGACAAATTTCTATCAAATCGGTAGGAAGTGGGTCAGATTGGAACTACAGGTACATTATCTGATGCTCATGATTTTTTGTAAAAATCATTTTTAAACTCAAAATATCATGTTTCTTCACAAATCCAATGCAAGTTTAGCGAGGCTCATCACCTAGCTAGGAACCTTCATGCTCGCCGTTTTGACCATAGTTTGGAACGGGCATAAAATTTTTAAAATGATCCGAACAATGTAAAACCTTTGCGTGTCGTATGTGACATAGTTGCAAGGAAAAATCTCAAATTTGGTATATTGATTGCATCTCAAAAAACCTTATCATAAATGAGCTATCATGTTCGAGGTTTCATGACTTTCAGGTCAAAAGACCAATGTCATGACTAGAATCGCCGCATAGTTTATGATAATTTGCCCATATTATGCACTCATGTGCATCTTTGGAAGACAAACAATGTTGTAGGAGGAAGTTTTCTTTTTCTTCATATGGAAAATCCATTTTCCAAGCGCAAAAAACAAGGCGTTTTGTGAAGCAACCATCAAATGGCTAATTTTTTTAGGGTCTTAACAGTAGGAAAGGTTCCCACTGCCTCTTTTTTATTGAATCAGGGGTCAGAAGTTGCAGTGTTACATATTTACAAATTACAAAGGATTAAGAAATCTTGAAGAAGTAGACAGGCCTAGGAACCAAGATATTACAAGATATGGATTATGCTTTTGATGAGTGGATGTAAATCTTCTTTTGTCCAGTGGACCAGCTGAGATAAGTCAGCAGCAAGCCTTGTCTTCCAGGATTGAACCGAAGGTTGTATGTTGTTAAATCATAGGTTATTTCTCTCCTTCCAGATGTTCCAAGATCCAAGCAAAGTAATATCCATAAACAATTTTTTGTTCCAAGCTTGTTTTCCTTGCTTAATAATCATAAGCCTAGAACCAGCCATAGGCCAAGATATATTAACTGTGCTCCAACAAGCTTGGTTGAAGGGGCATTGAAAGAGAAAGTGTTCAATTGTTTCTTCAGGAGGATGGCTACACATTAGAAAATTGTATCCTGTCCCAAGGGTGTAGTGCCTTCTTTTAAGCATGTTTCTTGTATTCAGTCGATCTGATAAGATAAGCCATCCAAAAAACTTAACTTTTGGTGTACATTTAGACTTCCACAACCACTTGAAAGCAATATGGGGGTTCAGATTTCTGAAGTTGAACTGGTAATATCGGCTGGGTGTAATTTTTTTGGCTCCCCAAACATAACTCCAAGTGTCTTTTAGGTGTTCACTGAGTTGAATTCCTCTACAATTATTCTAAATGGTCCTTAATTTAGTTAAAGCTTCTGGTGATAGAGGGAGATGAAATATAGATGCCAAATTTTCTGAGGTGAGAAATTCCTGAGCAGAGATATCTTCATTCTTCACATAGGAGTAAATAACAGGGTGGCTTTTTTCTAATATAGTGTCAGACCGTTGATCTTTCATAAATAAAGAAGAGGCTCCATCACCAATTGTACTCCTAGACACTCCTCGAAATAAATGAGATAGTTTAAAAAATCTCTCCACCAGAAAGAGCCACAAGGCCCAACAGCATGTGGAACTGTATTAGTAATAAGAATTCCAAATTAGAGGGACCCATGGGGTGTCATTGATGCAGCCCGACCTACGGTCGTTACTACATCAAGGTCTCCAACTTACGCCAAGTCGCCATGGACTCCAAAGGTGAATCCGTTCCTCTATGCAAGCTCACTTCCTACCCTATTGAATGGTATGCTACTTCATACTCCGTCACATATGCATGATAGGTTCACACCGACAAGTACGGAGGCAAGGGAGGAAGCCCGAAGCATCAAGCCCGACAAGACGGAAGCTTGGAAGAGGAGGAGGAAGAAGACATATCAGTAGCTGCCAGGTCCCGGCGGTACTACCGGTCGGCGGAACCGGTACTACCGCCCCTGATACCGCTCGCTACTGACGGCTCCAACTGACGCTTCAGGACCGCAAGCGGTACTACCGGTCCCAGAGCGGTACTATCGGTGATGACCGGTACTACCGGTCCTAAGTCCGGTACTACCGGTCATGTATGTGCCTGCGCGCACCTATTGGACCACAGCCCATGTATTCCCCTTTACTTACCTATTCCCCTAGTTTATCCCCAAACTACCCTTGTTTAGTGGCTGGCCTATAAATAGAGCCCCCACCCCTCATGTATCCCTTAGGCATAGATGATAGACTAAAGACAACCCCCATTGTGGAATCTCTAGTTTTGCCTCATTCCCTTTACCAAGGGGACCGACTATCGTCACCAACCTCGATTGGACTTTGCATCACGCATCCATCGTTGAACAAGGCCTTGGAGTTCGGTGTCTCGTCTCCAAGTTGTCAAGACCCTCCCCAAGGTGTTCTTCCCTCTCCGATGTGGATTTGAGGGAGCATGTTGACCGATCTTTCCTTGCGAGGATTCTATCGGACCGGTGGCCACCGTTCGGGAGCAATCGGCCTTGTATCGTGTGAGTTTTGCGTGTGTTCATCGTGTTCTTCGCGAGGTGTGTGTTCGCTTCCGCTACCTTCTCCCTTTTCCCTCGCTTTCCCATAGATTTGACCACGAGATCCATGAAGATCGGGCCACCCAAGAGGTTAACCCCTTCCATCATCTGGTATCAGCAGCTTTTGGTTGCCACGGATTTCTCATCGATTTGGTCTTTTCCCCATAAATTCGAAAATTCCACCAAAAATAGCCCCAATTCGTGTTTTAGATCGATCTGTGATTTGAGTGCGTTTTGGTAGGTTTTGATCCGTGGATTACTTGCTAAACTTGTTGATCTACCTTCCTTTGTGTTCCCATAGCCTAATTCCTTGATTTCCCACGTTGATTTGGTGTTTTTCTTGAAGATTTTCCGCCCAAAATCGCCCCAAAATCGCGAAAACGCGTCAGATCTGGGCGTCCCTGGACCAAGAGGTACTACCGGTCCAAAAATCCGGTACTATCGCCAACCGGTACTACCGGGCCCAAAATCCGGTACTACCGCCCAGTAGAGAAAGAAAAAACAGATTCCCAGATTTCAGCCTCTCACCGTTTTGAGCATAACTTTTGCATTCGAACTCGGATTTTGGTGTTCTTTAGCTCGTTTCGAAGAGGAGAAGGAGCTCTACATCATCATCCACGTTGTTCATGCTATCTACTCCATCCAAATTCCGTGAGCAAGGCGGAATCCAATAATAAAGGGTGAAGATCGTTGACGAAAGGTATAAACATTCCGCGACTTCTCCCCACTTGCATTCCTTTGTGAACCCCACTATCTTTGCGAGAAACAAACACCTATTGAGACTAGTTCCTCTTATGATTGCTTGGGCTATGCACATTTGATACCTTGTAGATTCCGAGCAAACGTTGTGAGCGCTATCTCATATAGTTATCTATCTACTAATTTAAGCTAAGGTAGGTATGTCCTGAGAAATTTCCGTTCATCTTTTTTTTTCCGGTTTTGCCCCTAACTATTCAGTTGAATTACTGCCCCTGCCACCGCAAGTTACCTGTCCAGTGAAAAAAAAGCCCAAAACTCCTCCTCCCGATAGTCAACTCGCCCGCTGTGCACGTCTCTCCTGCATCCCCTCGCCGCGGCCGGCCATGTCGAGCCTGCTGGAGAAGAAGCGCGCTCGGCGACCATCGCCAAGGAATCACCCGCGCCGGCGACGGCATCGTCCTGGGCACCGGAGATGACACAGGCCTGGGCTGCATCCACTGTGACACGTAGGAGCACCCCCCGGCCTTATCCCCACCCCTCGTCATCCAGCGTCTTCACACGGGCGAGAGTGACGAGCGACCGGAGCACTGCAGAAACCAGTTGCGAGGATGGAGCTTGATCTCTGGGAAGGCCAGCGGGAGGAAGTGGAGGAGGGGGTGGGAATGTATCCTCTACCGCCGCCCACCAGGACCCTCCTTTTCCCAGTCCTCTCCTCCCTTCAGGTCGACCCCTCCTACTCCTTTTTCCTTGCGCGGCCTCGCCGCCGAGAAGCAGCACAAGCAACTGTCCTTCTAGGAGACCGCCGATCTGTACGTGGCCGCCCGATTGAGATCCGCCTTTCGCCCGTCCAATACAGGACCGACCTTGTGGTGCTTGACTCCGTTCCCAGATCCGCCGGCACCCCTGCAATAGAAGAGAAAAATAGAGCAAGGGAGGTGAAGAAGAGCAGCGGAGTCGGGGAGGGGTCCTAGGCGAGCGGCAGCGACATAGAAACAACACGCGGGTGGTAACGCGAGGAAGAATTCGCCGGGGGAGAGACTACCATGCTCGGGGTGATTTGGTGGATAAGAGCAGCAGTTACAGAGGCTACCGGATGATTTGCTGCATTGATGCATTTGTATGTGTGGCGATTCTCTTTGAAAGTGTGTTTGTGCACTGCTGCACAATAGTTCATGTTTTGTTTGCTTATAGGGATGTAAACGGATCGGATCGGATCGGATATTGCTATTACCATATCCTTTACCATATTTTTTTGACGGATTCGGATCGGAGCGGATAATAGCGGATGCGGATTCGAATGCGGATTATATCGGATTGTGGATATGGAGCGGATTCGGAGCGGACTCGGATCGGAAAAGGATAATTAAACAAATACACATAGAAAAATAAAAAAATATTTACTTTACACAAAGAAATGACAAGCAAGCGTGCAACACTAGATATCAGCAGTATAAAAGTACAAGATTGGTAATAGCATAGTACAATATGCATATGTAGCATGTATAGCTAGCCGATAAACCAACTACATTGTCTAGATATTATGGTCATGATAAATATATCGGATTATCCTATTTGAATATCTCGGATAATCCGAATAAAATGTCGGATTATCCTTATCCGTCGGATATCATCAACACCATATCCGCTACCATATCCGTCGGATATCCGCTCGATAAATATCCGCATCCGTATCCATATCCGCCGGATATCTAAAAACGCATACCATATCCTCAAAAACGGACGCGGATGCGGATTCGGAGCAGAAATTATCCCTTCTGGGTTCAACTTGCCTAATTTAGATTACAATTGTTTCAACGTGTGGAGAAGAGCTCCACTTAGGTCTAGGGGTATATGTTAGCGCATTGGATTGAAGGGAGATGGATGGGGGTTAGAACTCACTTTTTGTGCCTCCATGACCTAGAACATACATATTTCCCTCTCCTGTCGCAACTACATGATCTTGTCGCAACTACATGATCTTAATCCAATACGAGTTTGTAAAATATGCCGATCTATTTATTGTTTGTTCTATCTTTTTATGCCGTAGCAACGCACGGGCATTTATCTAGTCTTGTATAGTTGTCGGCACAAGGAAGAGGCAAGTGAAAAATACAAGAAATAAAAATAAAAAGAGAAAAAAATAGAAAAAAGGAAAATAGAAAAAGAAAGAGATATACATGTGCCTCATAGAATAGGAAGAGCAAGCTCGATGAACATCATATAGGTGGTACTTATTGTGCATATCTTGTAGCCCACCAATTTTGTGCAATCGAACTAGCGTCTCTCCTTGTACTTGTGTGACACGAGCTTATAGTCTTCGCTAGGTAATCATTTGGTTCTTAGCTCACTTTCTCCGTCGCACAAGTCCCATTTATCCCACTGTGTGTGTTTCCTTGTATATATTTCCTATCTTGTGGATTGACTTGTTTGCTTTGTGATCGTTGTGGTTCTTTACTTGCCAATACAACATCTTGATTTCGGATTGGTTCTTGACATGCCACTTTCCATACCTATCCACCATAGGCCTTGTGTGTGTGTGTGTGTTTTTTTTGGTTAGTAGTTGGTTTTGGTGTTCCACGTGAACTTCACTTTGCTTGGTTTATTGCTCTCAAGTGTGGCCACTTGCACGATACGATCTTCCAAGGTAAAGTAAGGTTTGACGTTGTATCCCTAACACCCTCTACCACTTCCATATACAACACTTGGTCTTGTGAAGCATGTCTAGGGACTCCGGGACCGAGGATGATTTCTATGAAGAATCCACGATGAGCCACCATGCATATGTCTCCACAAGCATGGATTACATGATGGAGCACTACACCAACAATGGCTCCACATGCTTGGGTGACATGGAGTGCTACAACAACAACGACTCCCCAAGCATGGGCGCCTTCAAGAACGACAACGACAAGCTCCTCAAGTCGCACCGACCAAGACGGAGCCTCCAACTCGAGTGCGCCAAGGTCCATCATCAAATGGACAAGTTCCAAAGCGACTTCCACAACTTCAAGAAGGACATGGACAACGACTTCGACAGAAACATGAGGATGGTCGCCAAGACTAATGATGCTTTGCGCTCATTAGAAAAACTTACAAGGAAGAGTGCCAAGGTCAAGGGCCATCGTCGTGAGCGTCATATGGATGACCAAGTACGCCACCTACATCAACCATCAGCAAGGCACGCCAATTACCTCCGTCGACGCCATCACAAGGCACCTTCAACTTCTTGTGCCACCACCAAAATGGCACCAACAGCAAGCCTTCGTCCATGCCATCAAGCTTCAACGACTACGCTTGCATTTGAAGACCTCATGAAGGAGGAAAATGAAGACCTCTACTTTGCCAAGTTGGATAGCATGAGCCTACCTCCACCATTACTACAATATGGCCACAAGACAGTCAAGCATGGGAATTTCCCTTCGACCATGGAGGCGAGCAATGATGCCCATCTTATGGCACCCAACCTTGAAGGCGACAAGGTCAAGAATGGTGAGCACGGGATTTTCCCTTCACCAAAGGAGGCACATGGAGTTGAGGAAACCGAGCCTAACCCATATGCTTGAGTGATGATGTGGTACCAATCCCATGTGAGTATGAGAGCCACTTAGCCCACTTGAGTGAGAACAAGAGTGAGATGAGTGACTCCACCTTATGTGAGATTGAGTGCTTCCACTTGGAGGGCATGAGCGATACTCCTAGTGAGTTGAGAGTGGTAGTTGATAGGTCAAGTGAGACCATTTCGATTTCTAACAACTTACCCTCTACCTCTAGTGTGTTCTCTTGTGTTATGCTAGGTTCCATGGATGAAGAAGCGCCAAGCCATGAAGCAATGATGCCTCAATTGGAGAATATGTACATGGTGCACGAAGATGATGCTATGCCATGGCTACATCAGGAAGACGAAGTCGTCCACAAGGAGGCCACTACTTCCACAACACCCACTTCATATGAGAGGTATGAACAAGGTAACAATAAGGGTGTTGATGATGCCATGATCCCACTAGTGGACATGATGAATTGTGAGGATATGCATGTTATGGATGACACTTGTGACATTACATATGCTTCACTCATATTCCCATGTGATGATTTGCCTTTGCATAATATTGATCATGTGGAATTGTTTGATTGCGATATCATTGCAATAAACATGCCATGCTATGCATCTTGTGTGTATCCTCCAATTGCTTTGGACTTGCCTTGTCATACTAGTCATTCAATTTCTCCCGTTGCTTGTGATAAGATGAATGCTTGCTATTTCACTTGTTTTGCTTGCAACAATATTGATCATATGCGTTATAATGAGATGGCCCCCATAGCTTTCTCAATTTTTGGAGATTTTGATGATTGCCATGATAAGCATGTTCCCCACTTGCATACTAACCATGCATCTATTTCATACTTGAATGACATTAATGGTGATGTTCACAATAAGAGATACGTCATGATGGATGATGTGTATCTCTATCATGCACACACATTCTTCCTTTTACATATGATGTGTGTAGGTGCCCGCATGAGAATGTCAACCTCGGTTGAGCACGAGTTGACAAAAAGAGCTCTAGAGAGCATCCCACAAGTGAGTTCAAGATCGAACCCAGCTCTGATACCTTTTGCATGCTTTGCATCTTTCATGTTGGCAAATTGCTCTTTCCTATGGTTTGATTGCAAGCATGTTAATGGTATTATCTCCCCTTGTGACATTCATGTTTCTTCGCTTTTAGATAATGATGTTTTGTGTGTTGTAACAAAATTGTTGAACAATTTCTCTCTCCGATGTTTTGTGTGCAACCACAATTACATTAAGAGCATGTATTGTCATGAGAGCTTCCAAGAATCTCGTCTTGTTGTTGCAACAAACATAAGGACCACTAGCTCTTTCATTTGGTTTGTTCGCAAATGTGTTGTTTTGCTTCCATTTGGGATACTCATATTCCCATGATATTTGCTTTTGATGATTTGTGTGTGACATCCAACATGTCGAACAATTTCTCTTTCCAATGGTTGGTTTGCACACATAATGATGTTGCTTTGGACATTCTTCCTTGCGTGTTTTTGTCGAATTCTCCTATTCTCGCATCAAGGACGTTGATCAAAATTCTAGTCAATTGCCTTGAGTGCCCCACTACTACGTTATATGGAGTTTTTGAGTTTCCACATTTGGATGATGTTCAAACGATTTCCATGCACTTTGACCTTGCATATGCATCCCATTTTCTATACATGCATTATGCTAATAGTGTTGTGAAAAAGAATGGACATGCCACATTTAACATGCTCCACTATCACGCACGAAAATATTTGGCTTGGTCTTTGTTGTGTGAAGGTACAAGTGCATACACGTCAACCTCTACCAACCATGTGTTGACAAGAAGAACCAAAGAGAGTTACCTATGGCTACCCTTCATCGAGCTATCTCTACAAGCTAAGGTGACTTCCTTCTACTTGAGGACTCATGCTATAATCTTCATGAATTGGCTATGCTTTGAGTGTTGCTTCGCTTTTGTCGTGAGCTTTGTAGGCTTCATGGAAGGTGAAGGAACATTGAAGTGTTGTCAAGTCAATCTTCCCGAGGACGACTATATGGTGAACCCCAGGATCAAGGATGTCCTTCGACCTCTTCTACTTAGTGATGAACATGGAGAGTCGAGGACGACTCTTTTTGAAGGGGGGGGGGAGATGATGCAGCCCGACCTACGGTCGTTACTACATCAAGGTCTCCAACTTACGCCAAGTCGCCATGGACTCCAAAGGTGAATCCGTTCCTCTATGCAAGCTCACTTCCTACCCTATTGAATGGTATGCTACTTCATACTCCGTCACATATGCATGATAGGTTCACACCGACCAGTACGGAGGCAAGGGAGGAAGCCCGAAGCATCAAGCCCGACAAGACAGAAGCTTGGAACAGGAGGAGGAAGAAGACAGATCAGCAGCTGCCAGGTCCCGGCGGTACTACCGGTCAGCGGAATCGGTACTACCGGTCAGCGGTACTACCGCCCCTGATACCGCTCGCTACTGATGGCTCCAACTGACGCTCCAGGACCGCAAGTAGTACTACCGGTCCCAGAGCGGTACTACCGGTGATGACCGGTACTACCGGTCCTAAGTCCGGTACTGCCGGTCATGTATGTGCCTGCCGGTGTCTCGTCTCCAAGTTGTCAAGACCCTCCCCAAGGTGTTCTTCCCTCTCCGATGTGGATTTGAGGGAGCACGTTGACCGATCTTTCCTTGCGAGGATTCTATCAGACCGGTGGCCGCCCTTCGGGAGCAATCGGCCTTGTATCGTGTGAGTTTTGTGTGTGTTCATCGTGTTCTTCGCGAGGTGTGTGTTCACTTCCGCTACCTTCTCCCTTTCCCCTCGCTTTCCCCTCGATTTGACCATGAGATCCGTGAAGATCGGGCCACCCAAGAGGTTAACCCCTTCCATCAGTCATCCTTGTTGTAAAATTTATGAAGGGATTTTAACAACAGGCCTTCATTTTGTATTATGAGATTAAGGTTGCCAATACCACCTTTATTCTTTGGCCTATAGATCATGTCCCAAGCAGCTACTGAATTACATTTTTCACCTTCTTCAGTTTTTTTATTCCATAAACAGTGTCTTTGGATTTTCTTTATGTGTCCCACAGTATTATTTGGTAATTTGATTGAGCACATTCTAAAGGTTGCAATTGAGGCAAGTAAGGAATTAATCACAGTCACTCTCCCACTATAAAACATCATCATAAATAATGCAGAAACCATTCTCTCAATTCTGTCAATCAGTGGCATCAGGTCATATACTGTGGGTTTAGTGGTGCCAAGAGGGAGACCTAAATAGGTGAATGGCATTGTAGAAATGGAACAACCCAGCATATCTGCAATTTCCTTAGTGATATTCTCTGTCAGGTTTATTGGTATCAGATGAGATTTTTGGAAGTTAATCTATAAACCAATAGAAAGAGCATATTTCTGAAGTATTCCTTTCATCACTTGGACTTGATCCTTATCTGCTTGCATTATGATCAGAGTGTCATCTACATACTGGACTACTGGAAAATCCTGTCCAAAATCTGGGGAGAAGGGAGCTTTGATGATGTTCTCTCTGAATGCATTATTGATTGCAGACTGCAACAGATCATCAGCTAGGACAAATATGAGGGGGGATAGTGGATCTCCTTGCCTAACTCCTCTTTTACAGTGAAATTGCCTTCCAGGTACTCCATTCAGCAAAATAGCAGATTTACCAGTGCCAAAAATAATTTCAATCCACTTTAGCCATTTATCATCAAACCCCATTTGTTTCATAATTTTCATCATAGCAATATGGTCAATAGTATCAAAGGCCTTGGCAAAGTCCAGCTTGAGAAGAATAATTTGTTTCTTGGAGGTTTCACATTGATAAAGAAATTCGAATGCCCATGCAAGGAAATCTTGAATGTTTCTGCCTTTGAGAAAACCATATTGATTTTTATGAACAATTTTTAGGATTATCTTTTGGAGTCTATTAGCCAAAATTGCAGAGTAATTTACCTAGAATCATTTACAGTTTTAGGTGAGCCCATCTTAGGAATAAGTGTTATGTGACCCATGTTTATGCTTTCTAAGTTCAGGTCTCCTTCATAAAACTGGAAGCACAGTGTGTAAATATCTTCCTTGAATATGTTCCAACAAATTTTTAGGAAAAGTCCATTAAAACCATCAGGGCCTGGAGCCTTGTCATTGGGCATTTCTTTAACCACGTTTTCAATTTCCTCTTTAGTAAAGGGCAAGGACAGTGCTTCAAGTCCAACTATTGGAGTAATCAGATGTAGATCAAAAAGCATATCAGGCTGGGTGGAAGTACCCAGTCTTTCCTAATAAACTTGAAATATAGCTTTTTCCTTGTCAGCATGCTTAGTAACTAAAGAACGGTCAGTTAATTTTAGAGAGGCAATATTATTCCTTCTATATATTTCAGTGGCAAAGTTGTGAATTTTTTTTGTGTTTCATCTCCAAACTTTGTCCATCTAATGGTGCATATTTTCTTCCAGTATTCATTTTGGTACTGTAGCAGTCTTGCTAAATGAGCTTTTAGAATTTTCATGAAGTTTGCTTCTTGACAGAACAAAGGCCTTCTATCTTCAAGGTTATCAAGTTCAGAGAGAACCCTATTTGTATTTTCAATACAAGTGGACAATTTTGAAATTGATTTGCTCCAAAACATCAAATCATATCTTAACTGTTTGAATTTTGCATTGATGTTTGCAGCACTATTGGGTTTATGAGTTGGTTTTCCCCAACTTTGTGTTACTATTTCAATAAATCCAGGATGGGACACCCAATAATATTCAAATCTGAAAACCCTACTGCCAGGGATCTTAGTTTGGATAGAAACAACACAAGGAGTATGATCAGAAGTTGGCTTGCCTTGTGTGGATACAATTGTATTAGGATAGCTATTTGTCCAATGTATGGATGTAAAAAAACCAATCTAGTTGTTCCAGCAGTGGGTCTTGTTGCATATTGCTCCAGGTAAACTTCCTTCCTTTAATTGGCGGTTCAGTAAGATATTGTTCTCTAATGAAATCGTTAAAAATGAGCATGTCATTAATGTTCAGTAAGATGTTGTTCTCTAACTTCCTTCCTTTTATTCCTGTTTGCAGGGGATCTAATGAAGTAAGTCTCCCATTAAGATCCAGTCTTCATCATCAAGGATGTTAACCTCAAACAGTCATTTAACAAATTTTTCTCTCAATTCCCCATTGCATGGGCTATAAATGTTAATTACAGTCCAGGAATGAGCTATTGAGTAGAGGTAAAATGGACAGAGAGTGTAAATTGTTCACAATGCATTACCATCCCAGAAAAAATGGAGCTATTCCAAATAATAATCAGGCCCCCAGAAGCACCAACAGAAGGCACATAAACAAACTAATCAAATCTTGATGGACAACAAGCTTTAATAAAGCTCAAATCAAAATCCTCCTTTTTTTGTCTCTTGCAAGCAAATAACTGAACATCTACTTACATTAATAACATTCATTAAAGCTAACTGCTTCTCTCTTGCATTAAGCCCCCTAATGTTCCAACACAGAATTACCCATTGTTTAAGCAATGACATTATTACAACTTAAATATAGAAAACAAACTAAAGATGGACAGGCACTAGGCACTGTCAGCATTTTCCTCCTCCTGCAAGCCTGCCATGAGTTTCTTGGGAGTGATTTCATCAGGAGGAACACCACATAGAGCCAATGGATTGAAGAACTGGAACTGGGGTGGCAAGAAGGGTCTTGTCGGTAGCCAGGTCTTCATTGACAGATATCATATGAGACTGGTTGACCTCCTCTGTATCTTGTAAATCAGTAATTGCCACTCGTGGAACCTTCCTTGGCTTCACTTTGGATTTAGTCTGCTTGGCATCACATATGATCTTTGGTTTAAATCCCCTATATCTAGTAGACCTGGAACTCCTTCTTACTTGGTAGAAATAGGTGTCCCAAGAGCCAAATCCTCTGGATCATCTAACAATAGGAGCTTCCTTTTGCTACCAACATGGGAAAAGGGCTGAAAATTAGAGAACACCATAGTTTGAACAACAAAAGTCAAATTCTTCTTTTTTTACTGGAACAACAACTCCATTTCTCCAAACATTTCAAACTAAATAGACTTTGACAGTGATACAGAGACAGTTAGGAAAATGGAATTATCAAGAGAACAGTTGGGCATACAATATTTCTTGAAGGCAGAAAGAGCAATTGATCTTGCCATCCAGATTTTAGAGTGCACATTCATCATGTTTTCACTAACCATAGTAAAGTTAACGGATAAGTTAGTATCAACTTGCATTAAATCAGACCCAGAAGAATTGCCATTAGAAACCTCAAATAAGCTGTCATGCGAAGCTTGCATTGGACTGTCTTGAACATTGGTAGGTGGAGGTGGCACCCCAGCATCAAAAGTAACTCCTTGTGTAGATAGAATTTGCTGAAAATTGATCAAAGGAGGGTTGAGGGCATTGCAACAGCATGTTCAATAGGCACAACAACATTTTCATCATGTGCAGCATTATTATCAAATAATGTAGCAATAACTTGAGCATGTACAAACTGGCCTTGCTGATGAAACTGAGCAGCATTATTGTGCCCCCGTTGTGCCCAACTTGAAAATTACCACCTCTAGGCATCTGATTGAGATGATTCCAGTTATCAAGCTGCTGTTGATAAAGCTGTTCTACAGAGAGACCCTCTCCATGCATTGGATGAGGATTGCCATCATCTGTTGCATTCCAATCTTCAAGAGGAGGCAGAATCTCAGTTAGATGTGCATTCCAATCTGCACATCGAAGCAAAATAATAGGGACAGTCCAAGAGTGCCTAGCCCCCCTAGATGATGAATAACCAAGCTCTTAGGAACAAACTTTGGGTGAACAATCCAAACCTTAACAAGCACGGATTTATCATCTCCTCTAGGATTGTGCCACATGGAAAACAAACCAAAATCCTGAACAACACTATCTATGTATTGAGTGGTTTGATAATCCAGGGGGAAATCTAAAAACTGAATCCAGGTCTCCCTATAAAAAGTAGTAAGACGCATGTTCCTGGCTTCATTGTGTTTCACAAAAGTAATAGAGGTGATATCATCAATCTCAAAGGAGGTTCCTATTGTAGCATCCGCAATCAGGGTTTCAGTCATAGTAAAAATGCCAAGTCCAAGAGGATGATCATCAAAACGACTGACAAATAATTTCGACTCATTCAGCAGATTCATCACTTGAACCCTATAATCCTCTCTGAGCTGAATCGGGATGAATCTATTAGTCTAAGTGATTACCTTGCGATCATGTTGCAGAGGAGCTTCAGCGGGGACTACCATGTGCATTCTCACCAAGCGATAAACTGGCCCCGGGTCAATTGTCATGCCATTGGGGAGAAAAGCTAGTGGATTGACTGGGAAGTTAGCCATTGGGGCGACGGAGAGGGATTTCTCGGCAGCAGGCGGAGAAGGAGATGAAGCAGCAGACGAAGGGGGCTGTGTGTCTCTAGGTGAATTTTTTTCCCTCTTAATTGCCCAGATTTTCCGACCAGGAATATCAGTCAGTTTGGCTCGAGTTGTTACCTTTTTTTTCCAAACCCGTTGTTTCTTGTTTGGGCAGCTCTTGGCCCAGTGGCCCAATAAATGACAATGCCGACAGCGCAATCCCAAAGTGTAATTACTCGCCAGGTGATCATGAATTAAAAATTTAACACACCAGGGGCCGCGCAATCCAGTGCAAGCCGAGCATTTGCAGCCCAAAGAAGAATTGCAAACACAAATCGTCGGACATGAAGCAAGAAGGTAATCACGTTCTGCACATCTGGAACAGCGACCCAGAATTTCAAAAACCAAATCTTGGCTAGGGACAAATTTCAGATCAAGTGCATGCATGATATCTTGGTCAGAGTAATGAGCCTGCCTAAGATCTTCAACCTTTTCTAACGTGACAGCTGGAAGTTGCATGCAAAAGTTATGTATGAAATTTGAACCAACAAACATTCCCTTGTGGTCACGTTTAGGATACACCAAAATAGGATCAGAGAAACTTCCAAAAAAGAAATGATGAGAAACCCGAGGAATAACCTGATCAAATTTATGTGTAGATACCACGGGAGAAACTTGTTGTGGAAATACAAATTTTGCCAATTCATGTGCCGATCCCGAGGAAGAACCTCGTGCAGCACAGGAAATCCAGATTAGGTTTGAACCGAATGGGGCTATGTTGAGATTTCATCACATTTTCATCAGAAAGCAATCCAGATGATGGTGGATCATGAAGTAAACTAGAGATCTTAGGATGAATACCCCGAAACAGAATGAAAGAACACACAAATTCTGGCCAAACCCTGTCTTTGAGACCATAGATGAAATTCCCCACCTTATTTGAAGCCACCGAAAACCAAAATCTTCGATCACTTAATTGAAAAACATTGAATGTTGCAGCAATTCCACCAATACAACATTGAAGGGCAAGGCTCACGGATTCAACATTCAGAGGGAAAGAGGCCGAAGAGAAGGAAACCACCAAGAAGCACTCTTTGGTAGTCGAGGAAGGGGAGAAATGGATCGTGGATCCAAAACGTCGACGCACCTGAGTAGCCAGAGCCTGGCCATGAGAGAAATCCCAGTGAAGAAGGGCTTCCATTGTAGACAAGATGGAGGTGGAACCCTAGTTCGCCAAGGGGTGCCATGGGCGCAGCCAGGGTGGGTGGGTGGGAGGGGAGCCATAGTCGTTCTATCAAAGCTCCCTAACGCATGATTGCGGTTTCTAACTATAGGTACCCTAGAAATGGCCCTCGATTTTTAGGAAAAAAATGTTTTGGGGTGCCCCATAGGGTACCTAGGCTAGGCACGTGCCTAGGTTCAAGGTTGCAATGGACCTCGCGTGCCTGCGCGCACCGGTGGGTTTGCCCACCCCCCAAACCCCGACTATGGGAAATTCATCAAAAATCAAAAAAATATGAAACCAGCTCGAGTAACCCTTGTATGTCACCCACTACCGACATAAAATTATAAACAAGACAAACCGGGACTTTTGGCACACGGCGCACTCCTGATACGTCGGAAAGTATCTATAATTTTTGATGTTTCATGCTTGTTTAGTATCTACTTTGCTTTGCTTTGCTTTGTCTACACTTTGAGGTGTTTTATATGTTTTCTGGTACTAACCTATTAACAAGATGCCACAGTGCCAGTTGCATGTTTTCTTCTAATTTTGGTTCCAGAAAGGTAGAAAATCAATATTCTCGGAATTGGACGGGACAAAAGCCAAAGTCAATATTTTACCGTGGGGAACACGGATCTAGAAGACGAGACAGAGGAGGGCCTCGAGGGGGCCACACCCACTGGCCGCGCGGCTGGGCCCACCCCGCGCCTGGGGGAGGGGTGCAGCCGCCTCGGGCACCCCCTCGGCCTTCCTCTTCGCCTATAAGAAGCCCCTGATGCCTAAACCCTAAGTACCTGATCAATATTACACGAAACCGTCTGTAGCCGCCGCCACCATCGTCCCTAGATCAGGGGATCTAAAGCTCTTCCCGGCACCCTGGTGGAGGGGAGATCATCCTGGAGGCCTTATTCTTCATCATGCCAGCCTCCGGTATGAAGCGTGAGTAGTTCCACCTTGGACTACGGGTCCATGTAGTAGCTAGATGGTTGTATCTCCTCCCTTGTGCTTTCATGTCTAGATCTTGTGAGCTCCGTTCATGATCAAGATCTCATCTATTTGTAATCATGAATGTTGTGTTTGCGGGGATCTGATGGATATTGAGATTACTATGTGAGATTGATTAATGGTTTTGTCTTATTGATTATATCATATCTGTGTTGTTTGTGATCTTGCATGCTCTCTGTTGTTAGTAGCTATCTTGGCCAAGTAGTTGCAGTGAGTCCAAGAGGGGGTATTTATGCTCGATAGTGGGTTCATGCCTCTATTTAATCTAAGGGAAGTGACAGAAATCTCTAAGGTTGTAGATGTGTTGTTGCCACCAGGGAGAAAACAACGGTCTCTTGTTCATGGAACAAGTGGATTGTTTACCTTACACACTTTGCTTAAAGCAGTTGTCTGTTGCTTGCGACTTAATACTGGAGGGGGTTCGGATGATAACCCAAAGGTGGACTTCTAGTCAGAGATGCAGTTGGATGGAGGTCTATGTATCTTGTTGTATTGCCCAATCGAATCTCATAGGATCATGATGTCTAGTATTGCATTGGTATGCCTTGCTCAGTCATGTCAATTGCCCTGCTGTAATTTGTTTACCCAGCATGCCATGCTTGTTTATCTAAGGAGAACACCTCTAGTGAACTATGGACCCCGGTACAATCTTTACCATTGATACATCTTCCACTGTTCATGTTTACTTGATGCAAACCACTTTTACCTTCCACATCGTATAGTTAATCCTTTGTTACAGCAACTGGTGAGATTGACAACCTCACTGTTCGTTGGGGCAAAGTCTTGAGTTTGTGTTGTGCAGGTTTCCAAGTTTCTTGCAACACCTTTGGGACGTTTCCTTCCTCCTACTAGTTCAATAACCTCGGTTTCTTACTGAGGGAAAATTTGTTGTTGTGCTCTTCACACCTTGCTCTTGAGGTTTCCCAACGAAGCGCTCCCACGTCGACAGAGAGCCAACAAGCTTTTCTGCCGCCGTTACCAGGGAGGCGAAGGACGTCTTCACAAGGGGAGTCCTCCACAACCTTTCTCTTGCTTTATTTTTGTTTTTATTAGTTTCTTTTGCTTGGTTTTGTTTGCCTCTTTTTATCAAAAACTCCAAAAAAATTAGTTTAGTTTTGTTTGCTTTCTCTTATCAAAGACACACAAAAATAGTTCCTTCTCTATCTCACCATGTTGATCCCCAAGTTCACACTGAAAGACCTTTCATTAGGAAGTGGCTCCATAATTGGGAAAGAAAATATTGAAGAATTATTTAATCATGTTAGCAAACATGAGGATATTGAGGATAGATCTATAGCAGAAATTGCTCTTAATTATGAAATTGCAGCAGCTTCTTTAGTTCATATGCTGGAAGCTAGGTTTGTTAACCTTAAACCCATGATGCAAATTTTGTTTCTCAAACTAAAAGAAGAAAAGGATGCTGAAAAGAGAGAATTTATCCTAGAAACTTTACTAAAAGAATTCAATGATGTTGCTAAGGAAGCCAAAAAAGTCTTTGAACTTTTTAATGTGCTAGGCTCATGTGTAGATGTTATGGTTACTTTAGATAAAACCAAACCCAGAGAGGAAATTAAGATACCCATACTCTTTAAACTTGTTGGAATGCATGAAGCCTTAGAAAAGAATTTTGATTGGATTGTTCCTGAAAATCCTTTTGATGAAAGTAGTGAACCAAGGAGAGATGAGAAGGGATCCTCCAAAACTCATTTGGATGAGATACCTTTCCTAGTTGAAGAGATTGCAAGTATTGATCTGAATTCTTCATTTGAAAACACTTGATTCTTGCTTCTTGTGCCTAACTTAAAGGCGTTAAAGAAAAGTGCTTGTTTGGAGATAACCCAAGAGGTACAAGCGTCAAAGCTTGGGGATGCCCAAGGCATCCCCTTCTTCATCAATAAAAAGCTTAGGTCTTTCTAGACACTTAGTTTTTATTGTTTCATGCACTGTTGTGTTGTTCTTGGAGAGTCTTAGTTTTTGTTTGGTTTGCTTAGGTTGCTTGAATAAAGTAGTTTGGACCCCTATTCTCGCTGTGTTGTTTCAAATAAGTTGATTGGTGTTGGAAAGGAGTAGAAAGTTCTTGCTTGAAATAGTACAAGAGGAGCTTGCTTTGACTGTGACTTAGACTTTAGCATGTCATGCTAGGTGTTATTTTGACCATATTCTTAGTGATTAATTTTGTAGCATGACTTGTTCCAAACAATTGGGATTGCTTAGCGTGCCTTGAAAAAAATCATGCGTTGTTTCAGCATGCAAAAGCATAGTATTGTGGTATTCTCATTTGATGCTTTCTTTGGGTTGAATTGGCACATGCTTACACCATGTTATGACTATGAACAAGTCACCATAGCCTCTATGATCATTTAGTCCTTGACTTGTAGTGCCACTCTATGCCTTGATTAGTAATGTTTTGTCGCTCTACATGATTATGGCCATTATTGCTCTCTTAGTTGGTTGCTCCCAGTCTTTTGCTAGCCTCCAATTGTATGAGTAAGATCTACTCATGCTTCCAACTCCCAAGAAACCAAATTATTTCAAAGAGTCCACTATAAATTCCTATGCATGGTGTGTTACACCATTCCAAGTATATTCTTGTTTTCAGCTATCTTCTGATTAAAAAATATTTTGTTATGTGAAAACTTAGTGATTAAAGCTCTCACAAACTTGATGACACACTTTATTTTTCTTGCCCCTAATCAACTTGAACCATTGTGTCATATATGTTGTATATGCTTGCACTTATACGTTGGAATTAGCAGAACCATACTGTCACGAGGAACGCTTTCAACATTGCACTTGTACTTTGTACACAGTTGATACCATGCTCTTTTGTCTATGGATGTCGCCAATGTGAAATAAAAGGGGAGCTTGTAAGTCCATGGAGTTATGTATGTGTGTTAGAGAAATGTCTGGACCGCTAGCCTAAGCCATGCCTAATCATGGTGGAAACTTGCAGTGTCACCATAATGACATCTATGAAGCTTTCTTCTTATAAAAAAGGAGACATATTGAGAAAAGAGGAAAGAGAGAAAAAAGCACCATATTCCCATGGTAAATAAGAAGAATGCTGAGATGCTCATTGTCTGCTTGCCTTGTCATTTTGGTTATGGGATAGCTCATGTACCATGTGCAAGGGGTACCCTGTTGGCGGTTCTCTATGATACACATGTACTTACTATGACAAGAACTTACAGGCGACTAAAGTTGAGTAGAATGAGGAGCGGCCCTCGTATTCAAGGGACATGAGATGGCCAACTTATACTTTGTCAAGCATATACCCCATAGTTTCTTCACTTTAACCTTAATCACTTCAAGATGCTTATGATAGGGGCAATGAGGGCTGAAAGCTAACAAGTACCATATTTTTTGGAAGCTCTTTTTGAAACTTGAAATCCCTGCTTCTACGGATGTCACCCACGGCTATTGGGTGCGGGTGGAGCTTAACCAAACTCGCACCCGCAATCTTAGATCTTTTCCGCAACCCGTACCCGCACCCGCACATGGGTATAGATTTTGTCCCATACCCGCACCCGTCGAGCGTAAAAGAACCCGCGGGTAGTACCCACCCATCATTCCAATCAACTTAACAAGTTATTGTAATAACACAAAATATAAAAAAATGATAGCATATATTTTCATTCATTCACGATTTCATCAAGCAAGCAAATATATATTAAATAATGAAAATACATTGCCAAACGCGTGATATTGTGAAGAAAACAAGTTACTTCCAAACATAATTTGCATAGGAAGTATATAGTTCAAACTTTAAAATCTCAAAAGAATTACAAAATAGTCACATGGCATACCAGAATTAGCCACATAGCAACACTCGTCAACTCCAAAAGTTCACAGCTTTTTCGAAAAATGATATAATACTAATGTCGCACGTATAATCTACTAAGATGTTAGGTAGGTGGGTATGCGGGTGCGGGTTTTCCATTACCATACCGGCACCCGCAATACCTAACGAGTAGATATTTTTTCCCAATTACTTACCCGCGGGTATAACTTTACTACCATACCCTTACCCTAATGGGTAAAAACCCGCAGGGTAAACGGGTAGCGGGTACCCATTGCCATCCGTACTTGCTTCCCGTTATGAAGGGCCTTTCTTCCACTATTATATTGAGTCTCCACCTTCTACCTTTAGGCACCAGTTAAGAGAGCATAGTTGCCATTATTAGTTCTATGTGCATTGTCCCAAAACTTATTGATTGATGCATATTGTTGATATTGCTTGTTCTTGTGCTATTTGTATCTAGTCACTCTTATGAACTTTGAAGGTGTCCTATGCATCTATTTGCTACTCCATGAGGTACAAGCTGAATGCCACTATGCTATGTTTTCCGTATGTGAAACAAACAAATGTTTTTCAATGCATGTTATTCATGATCTTTGTTTGTAGCCTTTCATGTTGCATGCATAGTTACTTTGTCTTACTGTTAGAACTCCACCTTTCATGCTCATGTTTAGAGTTCTTTGATCCTAGCTACCAATGCATGCAAATGGTTTGATCTTGATTTTGATGATGCATGTCACCTCAAAAATTATTCTTTTTAGCACTTACCCACTCGAGGAAGAGCATGAGATAAGCTTGGGGATGCTTGATACGTTGGAAACATATCTATAATTTTTGATGTTCCATGCTTGTTTAGTATATACTTTGCTTTGTCTACACTTTGAGGTGTTTTTATATGTTTTGTGGTACTAACCTATTAACAAGATGCCAAAGTGCCAGTTGCATGTTTTCTTCTGTTTTTGGTTCCATAAAGGCAGAAAATCAATATTCTCAGAATTGGACGGGACAAAAGCCAAAGTCAATATTTTACCGTGGGGAACACGGAGCCAGAAGACGAGACGGAGGAAGGCCTCGAGGGGGCCACACCCCTGGCCTCGCGGGTGGGCCCACCCCGCGCCTGGGGGGTGTAGTCGTCTCGTGCATCCCCTCGGCCTCCCTCTTAGCCTATAAGAAGTCCCCAATGCCTAAACCCTAAGTACCCGATCAATATTCCACGAAACCGTGTGTAGCCGCCGCCCCCATCGTACCTAGATCGGGGGGATTTGAAGCCCTTCCCGACACCCTGCCGGAGGGGAGATCATCCTGGAGGCCTTCTTCTTCATCATGCCAGCCTCTGGTATGAAGCGTGAATAGTTCCACCTTGGACTACGGGTACAGGTAGTAGCTAGATGTTTGTATCTCCTCCCTTGTGCTTTCATGTCTAGATCTTGTGAGCTCCGTTCATGATCAAGATCTCATCTATTTGTAATCATGCATGTTGTGTTTGCGGGGATCCGATTGATATTGAGATTACTATGTCAGATTGATTAATGGTTTTATCTTATTGATTCTATCATGTCTGTGTTGTTTGTGATCTTGCATGCTCTCTGTTGTTAGTAGCTATCTTGTCCAAGTAGTTGCTAGTGACTCTAAGAGGGGGTATTTATGCTCGATAGTGGGTTCATGCCTCTATTTAATCTAAGGGAAGTGACGGAAATCTCTAAGGTTGTAGATGTGTTGTTGCCACCAGGGAGAAAACAACGGTCTCTTGTTCATGGAACAAGTAGATTGTTTACCTTACACGCTTTTCTTAAAGCAGTTGTCTGTTGCTTGCAACTTAATACTGGAGGGGGTTCGGATGATAACCCAAAGGTGGACTTCTAGTCATAGATGCAGTTGGATGGTGGTCTATGTATCTTGTTGTATTTCCCAATCGAATCTCATTGGATCATGATGTCTAGTATTGCATTGTTATGCTTTTCTTAGTCCTGTCAATTGCCCTCCTATAATTTGTTTACCCAGCATGCCATGTTTATTTATCTAAGGAGAACACCTCTAGTGAATGATGGACCCTGGTCCAATCTTTACCATTGATACATCTTCCACTGTTCCTGTTTACTTCCTGCAAACCACTTTTACCTTCCACACCATACAGTTAATCCTTTATTACAGCAACCGGTGAGACTGACAACCTCACTGTTCATTGGGGCAAAGTCTTGAGTTTGTGTTGTGCAGGTTTCCAAGTTGCTTGTAACACCTTTGAGACGTTTCCTTCCTCCTACTGGTTCTATAACCTCGGTTTCTTACTGAGGTAAAACTTGCTGCTGTGCTCTTCACACCTTGCTCTTGGGGTTTCCCAACAAAGCGCTCCCTTGTCGACAGAGCGCCAACAACCCCACCGTATGGCTATCGAGTAGGAGTTAACATGGCTTTCAACCCTAGACCTCCCTATCACTGCCTAGAACGTGGATCCGCTGCACAGATTGAGCCCAAACCTGACACCTAGCTCCCTCTTGGCATTCTAAGCAACTTCTCCAACTAGAGATTCCAGGGTTCCATGAAGAAATCCAGATTTTCCCGTATCATAACCCTAACGACTAATAGCAACCGTTGGATCATAACCCTAGTGGTCAAAGGAGACCGTTAGATCGTCTCTTCTAGAAGACCCGCCCCCTTCCCCCTTCCCGTGGCGCTGGTTTTGTGTGCCGATGGATACAGACCGTTCGATCGCGCCGCGTGGGCTCTAGGATGTTTCTTTGTAAGTCCGATCCGCGAGTAGGCTATTCTGCGACATGTTTCGCCGCGCTTATAATATTCAAATGTATTACTATATGCACCTCCCTCTGCCCTATATCTATAGGAGCTCGTGACTGAGCATGTCTATTTCACAGCCATAACCCCTTCTCCACCGCAACTCGCCGTGCCGGACGACACCACCGGCTTTCGCGCGGTGTTCCCCGACGATAATAACTGACTTGAACCTTAAGGTAGGAAATAATTTGACTAGCGTTTGAATTTATCTTACAAATTCCCGTTGCCGGCTTAACTAACTGCACATCTATTCTTTGATTTCTCGACGAACTATAGATGTGGGAGCCGCACAACAAGGAGTACTCAGATCGCCAACCCTTGAATCTGGAGGAGATCGTCACGCGCAACATCCTGGCGACGTACGGGATCGAGTTCTCCCACCATGGATGCTCTCGCCGTTACCCCTACTACGTGCTCCCAGGACACGAGCTCGCATGCCGGCATGGTGCGTGTGGCTGCACGGAGCCCGGCTGCAACTACACCGGCCCGCCAGCAAAGCTCGTGGTCCACCTTGCAAGGGATCACCCGATCGAAGTGATTAGGCTCTCCTATGGCTACTCCATTCTTCTCCAAGAGGAGGTGCCGTTCCCTGAGTCGGCATGCCGTCGGATTGTTTTGCAGGGGGCGGCTTTGTTTTTGTATTAACCATCACTGCTCGTGTTCCAGGAACCGTCCCTAGGCCCACCTTCATGTCTGCAGTATGCATCAGGTCGGTCGCGTGCGCATGGCCAATTGACACTATGAGTATGTGGTTGCATGCCTAGCCTCCGTCGTCCGATGCAGTGCATGTGAGGACCGTGTCTCCGAGCTGCCCGACGCTAGGCGAGGTGGAGTTTATGGACCTAAGGTCGGTCCTTTGTGTGCCATCCAAGTACCTTGTCGATGCTGGACCGACCAAGCAGATCAATTTCTACATTCTCATCAAGAAGACCGACAGGGAGTTGTAGAACTTATGATGTGCTTAAATGTATGTCGTAATCAATACTAGTCCAATGTGGAGAGCATACTTGTCAGACGAATGTATGTTAGTCGTAGTTCTTCAATACTCCTTGGTGTAATACATGTTGTTATATTTATCTATAAATTTGGTCAAATTTGATAAAGTTTGACTTAAGAAAAAGCTATAAGTACACTTATTTGTGGACGGAGGGAGTATTCCTTAATAATCATGCGTGCTCCACCTGCCAGTGTCACGCTTTCCGTGTGCCACGCACAGAAGACGTTAGATGTGTTCGTGTTATAACAGCCATTGGATTTTGTTGGTAGGGTTCGTGTTTTTTAATTCTCTTTCTTCCCCTCGAAGCCACTGTCCTCACTCCATCCCTTAGCCGCTAGCAGGCGGCGCGCCACTCCACCAGCAACCTCTCCCACTGTCACCCCACTCCTCCACCTCCTTCTCTTCATGGCTTCGCGGGGAGACGGCCAGGAAACGTGTGAAGATCACAGAGACGATGAAAGCGACATGAGTCGTCTCATACCTTACATTTTATGGGGATTTCTTTATTTTGAGCTATATCTACTCTGATTACTCATGTACGTCTAATGTGCTAGGCCGTCGCGACTTTGTACGACTCCGATTATCACGGTTTAGCGGAGGGAGAGAGTCCTCCCCGTTGTAAAAAAATA
The DNA here is from genome assembly GCA_916181665.1 of Avena sativa. NCBI lineage: Eukaryota > Viridiplantae > Streptophyta > Magnoliopsida > Poales > Poaceae > Avena > Avena sativa. The sequence continues at coordinate 146,802,785 of OV702280.1, forward strand.
TGAGCTTGTGGCCGCTAAATTTGTAGCATTCGAGGGATGCAACACAGGCATGAGGTTTTTAGGGTGTGGGCAGGGTGAAGCGTGGCCAACCAAAAGTTGTTGCGTTGTCAAATGGGTAGATCCGCAGTGGCCACTGTCTATGCAGAAATCGCTAGAAAAGCTATGGGAGAAGAATGCTGAGATGAAAGAAACCTTAGTCAGCTCACTTCTTGAGAGTGCTAAGATGAAGTTAATGGCCCTTGATGATGCACCAACCCTTCACCATGAAATCCGTAGGTTGGAAGCCAAGGTTAGCGAAGTCGGGAAGGAGAGGGACATGGCGATGGCCCTAAAGGCTAAAGAAGAGATAGACCTGACTGCATCAAGGATTGAACTACACGAGAAGAAAGTCCACGATGTCACAACTACCAATATGCACAGGTTCCTGAGGATCAAGGCAGAGAAAGAACTGACCAAGTGCAAGCAAGATGCCAAAAATATGGCGCTGACGATTCAAACCCTAGAGTGGCAGAATGAAGGGCATCGTGTTATGGTTAGAAAGATAATGGATGTGTGTGAAAACTAGGTTTGTTCAGATTGAGCTCCCTACTGTTAATTGTAATAGTATTTGTCTACCAAGTGGTCTGAAGTCTGAACTAGTAGGAGACCAAGCTGAAGCATGTCCGTGGATTTTTAGTTGTGTGTGGGAATGCTCGGAACAAATTGTAATAGTATTTGTTGACCAAGTGGTCTGAAGTTTGAACTAGTAGTGTCTTCTCGGAACAAATTGGGCGTATGTTGTCTATCTTATGCCTTCTTTCTTCATTTTGTCCAATGGTGGTAATTTGACTTTGCTGGTTTGTTTAAGCGGAATTTATGTGGATTCTGCCGCATGCAAAGAGCACATACACAATTTCTATTGTGGAAGCACGAGCACCTATTATTGTGCTGAACATAGCTATCCATAATTCCCATTGCAGCCCGCCAAACCAATTACAATAATTGTACTCGCATTAAACAGAACCGAAATTGCTACCAACCTAAACAACATCTAGACCCAGATCACCCCACTGTTGTCGGAGTCCACCTCGATTGGTGACCCCTCCACGCCCTTCCCAGCCACATCCACTCCCGCTCGTGGCTTGCCCTTCGCCAAGGAGGCTTCAATGGAATTTTGCATTGCTTTGTCTCCATCCTCATCCTTGTCAAAATCAACAATGATGAAGGGGATGGGGGTGGCAACGATCGATCCCCTTCGTGCCTGGCGGCTCCTGCTCGAGCTCGATGCCGCAGTAGTGCGTCTACAGATAGGAGGGGCTGAGCTTGGAGATACAGCGCAACCGTTCAGCTCAATAAAGCATGGCCATTTTATACTGCGATGGTAGGATCTATGGGTGGATCCACCGCGGAGAGCCCGACCGCTAGCGTTGGAGTGGATGGATCTGCCACCGCGAGCCATGAAGGCAGATTTTTCCTGATACAGGGTGTACGGTTAGGGTGGAAAACTGTGGGAGCAGGCGTGTGATGGATACTCGGCAAGGCTTCCCAGCGATACGTAGGCGGGCATGAGGCCAAAATTTTTTGGTCAATGAGCGTGAAACGTCCTTTGAACAACGAAGGCGCGAGCTTTGGAGGAGCCCCACCTATCAGCCCAAAATGGATGGTAGGATTCTCCTCGAGTTACTGAGTGGGATAAATCACGCTTCACCGTTCCCCTGCTCAGACATCCAAGGCTCCTCCGCCATCCCCTCTTTCCTCTCCCCTCGCCTCCTAGCCCATGGCTCGCAGCTCATGCAGTTCGTCTTGGGTGGAATCAGGGTCGGATCAACGCTGCTAGGCGGGTGCCCCCATCAGGTACCGGAAGAAGCCCTACGATTACTACACCGAGATGCTGTGTTTGTGCGGTGAGAAGATGTCAAGATGGATTTCTTGGACCGACGAAAATACTGCATGAAAATTCAGCAACTATGACATCAGAGCGGTAACCTCATATGCTATGCGTAGTTGGTAACCCTGATCCGGGAACCGTTATGTAATTTTGTGTTTGTTTGCTTCGATTGTTCGTAGGAAGGGAAGGGACCGGGATGTGACAAGTTTGTGTGGATCGAAAATCCCCTTACAGGTTTTCACAAGGAGCTTGTTCAAGATCTTCGTGATGATGTGTGGGGCAAGGAGGAGATTCGTGCGCTGGAGCGAGAGATCCGGGAGCTTCGCCAGATGAAGGGGCGGCAGGAGAAGGGAGGAGGCGTGCAGGCTGGTGAGATAGACGAGCTAACGATTAGGCTGAAAAGTGGAAACAATTTCCTCGTTATCTGGGCATTATTTGTTTCCTTTGCTGTTTATGTTGCCATGGCGTTTTCCAGCAGCTGAAATAAATTGCTGCTTCCTGGGATTGTAGCAGCTTAGGACTTGTTTTTCAGCTCAGAACCTTTTAATAAGTGTAATGCTAAAAACAGGGATTTAATCCGACTGGCGCAACCAATAAGCACTTATGTAAATTATGTTTGCGCCACTACCATCCATCAAACTGGAGAAGCAATTCCCATTGGCTCTGGTCCTGCGATTGTATAGATAGTAGTGGCACATTCACAATTTTGGCTTCAACAAGTGTCTTCAGCCATTATCAAATCTCAAGTCGCTATGATAACGGGATGCCATAGTCAATGAACGGATAAGTACAAGAACGTGAAATAACTCATATTGTCTTAGACACCACTACACGCTTGTTTCGCCCGACAATTCCCATGAACATAGCTCCAGAATTTTACAGAATATATAGACAGGTTTGACATCAACACATTATTGTGCTTCTTCTTAGCCAACCTTCTTACCCTTCCTGGGTGCCACTTCTTTGCCTCTATGTCCTGTATCTTCTTCATTGCCCGCCTTCCTCCTGTTCCTGGGTGCCATCTTTCTTACCTGCACATACTCCGCATCTCCGGGTCGAGGGAAGTCGGGCCAATGAGCATCAGAATCATGTTCAACATCATCACTCCACTCGTTTTGTTCCCGCAGCAAAATCACTGAGTCTGCAGTCATGTTTCTTACCTTGCGCTTCCTGTCAAAAAACAGGACACAGTTAAGCACCTAATATCTACATAGTATGACCGATTTTTTTGTCTAGGTACCATCTCATACCTATGTTTGGGTGCATTAAGTGGACACCCCGCTACTTTATGGCCTATAAGACGACATGTCTTGCATTGGTTTTTGCCCTTCTTGCTACCACTAAAAGCTGAACCCGCCCTCTCTAGAAAATTCTTAAACCTCTTGACTTGTGGTCTACCTCTGACCCTTTTTGTTATTGGCTGGCACAGTTCAAAACTCAGTTGGACATGAGGACACTGAGATAGGTCTGTACAGGGCTCGACAAAACTAGTGTACATAGCTCTGAACTTTTCCAGAGAGAAGTAGTCAGACAAATATTGATCCAAATGTGGTAGAGTTCTTTTATCCACCAAGAAGACCAATGCATGGTCGCATGGTTTCCCGGTATGCTGCCACTCTAAGCAGGTGCATTCTCGCAGCTCGATGTTCACAACATCCCTATGGCCGTTTTTGAACATATCAACCACCTCATAGCTGTTGCTATTTGACGGGAGAACCCTAAGATAACCCAGCCCTCGGCTTCTCTTATGTAGTTGCTGTACAACAAGCGGTAGCATATGGCCTCTAAGTCTGTGACCGATCTCTCTCCTTATATTTAACAGCTTCATGATCATATCCGTATGTTGTCCATCAACATATGAACATGATGGACTTTTATGTCCTTGTAACAACCCATGTTTGTATGATATGTAAATAGTACCTAAGCATGCATGCATCTGTTTAAACCAATACAATAATTGCATGTGGTCAAGTGTGTTAAATAGTTGCAAATTCAAAACCCTAAACTTACCCTCTTTATTAGAAAATCAACTCAAATGGTTTTGAAATATTTGAAAAGTATCAAAAAGTATGGATCCCAAATGGATTAAAAGGGACCCTAATTATTTCCTATATATTTTGTAAACCTCCTGGTATTTTTGGAATGTTTAAAATAGTATTTGAACTCAAAATACAAACATAAATAGAAAACAGGAAAAAGAAAAATGTTTTGTTAAAAAAATAGAGCCAGAGGGCAAGCCAGGCCGCAGCCCAGCAAGCCTTCCTCCCCTTCCTCCCTTTCCCGCGGCCTAGCCAAGGCCCACGCGGCCCCGTACCGCTTCGCAGGGCATCGTCATCGTCGACGACGAAGCTTTTCTTCGCTGTCGGCGGCGAGGTCGTCCGCCGCCGCACCGCGCGCTAAGATTCACGCCACCGACGCTGCCGGCGACTACAAGAACCCTACCCCGCCACCGTGGAGAACCCTAACCCCTTCTTTATTTTCTCTACACCGTGCATGGCCGAATCGTAGCCGGCGAAACCTCGCCGTCTCCGGCCACCTCGAGCCCAGCCAACACCACCTTGAGCTCCGCCTCGTCTCCATGGTTCATCTAGCCAAAGGAATCAAAGCCGGGCGTGCAGAATCGAGCGCAACAACGACTTCTTCTTCGTCTCTGGTTGACGCTCGCCGTCGACATTGCCGGCGACCTCGACCTCCCCCAGCCTCCCCGACCTCACCATAAGCACCAGGGTGAGCTCGTGGTGCCTAGGCACCTCCTCGTTTTCTCCCTCGCGTCTTGGCTCGTCGCCCGCGTCTAGCACCGCCGTCCGCCGCCTCGGGTGCTCGCCGGGGACACTGTTCCGGCGACCATTCGAGGGCCGCGCCGCCACTCCTGGGTCGGCTGCGACCCACTCTTTTCAACGCGGTCAAGCACGCGTCCAGGCGCGCACGGGATCGAGAGATCCGTGCTCGACCTGGGGGGCTTCCCCATTGATGACGTCAGCCAGGCGTCATTCTGGCGTCATATTCCTTTTATTTTTGTTTTGTTATTTTTGAAATTCATTTCTGTAATAGAAAATGCTGACAGGTGGACCCTGTCTGTCAGGGTTTTAACATTTTTGTAAATTATTTCTGTAATTAATAAAAGTCTGACATGTGGGCCCAAGTTGGAAAATAATTTAAATATTCCAAAAATAATTTTAAAATGAAATAAAATTTGAGAAATTCATAACTAATTCATTTTAAATTAGAAAAATACAAATAATATATCAAAATGTTCAGAAAAATGAGAGCTATCTAATAGAGCTATAATCATGCATTATTAAGCAACTTACATGACAAGTTTAATTAGAAGAACATAGTAACCCCTCATAGGTGAATTCAGAGTTTCTCCGAATTAGGGTTTTCAACCCTCGGAACCCCGTTCAAGATGTCAAGCATGTCTTAGGGTTTCATTTCAACGCAAGTTAACTTGTCATATCATCCATATTGATTGAGCATTGCACATGCCATGTATTGAATGTTGTTTCCCCTTTCCGATATTTGGTTCTTCGTGATAGGATCCGAACCCGAAGTTGAGGTCAACAACACCGAAGATCCGTACCTGTCTACCGACGGACAAGGCAAGCGTAGCCTCTCATTCTGAACCTACTTTTACAAAGTATATTACTTTCTCGCTATGATGCACACGATTCCAATGTGGTCTTTTGTCAGTAGTTAGGGTTACCTATCTGCTGCAAAGTTTCCCTGTTGTAGCCTTATACTCCTGATCCACTGCTCCTAGCATACCTAGGTTTGGCATCTGAGCGTTGCTAGAGCTTCTGAGATCGACAGCTTAGCCATGCATAGTATCAACATCTGATCTATCCGAACGATGAATCAGAGGTGCCTGAGAATCTAGAAAGGTAGGAGTTGGTGACATCCCCGAAGGAGTTAATTAAATCTGCTAAGGCTTGTATGGGAGGCCACGTTGGGTGTGGTTTTTGTAGTCCCATGCTCGCCACTACTAGGAACTGAGTTCTTACCTTTGGAACCAAGACGAGCGTGCAACCACACGGGGCCTGGACAACCTCATGACTGACTAACTTGCCTAGTAGATTCCATGAGTCACATAGTTCGGGCGTTCCATTCGACATATGCGTAGAAAATCTTTTGAAAGATTTGCCGGGTGAAGTTGGTGCATTCATAACAGGTAGGTAAGCGTGGCCGAGCTTGCTTGGGGTAGATAGCGCCCCTAGTAAACCAACCTCGCCTCACATCTTTAAGTACCGGCTTTGGGATTTGACCCGTTATGGTGGAATCATACTTATTGCGTGACTCATGGTCTCGGCGAAAGCAAGGTAAAGGTCGTGGTCAACCACCCTCTGTCGGCCTTCCAAGGAAGAGGGCTAATAATTTGGCATTAAGAGTCGGTTGGTGCGTGTGGGTAAAGTTGTACACCCCTCAGGGTTAAATCTTTTTTAAAAGCCATGTTCACGGTTATGAACGACTTGGCGACTGGACTTAAGATCATAGATAACTTCAACCACTATAAAACTTGTTGATCCACGTGTGCTTAAGGATGCTTCCTCTGGGTCGAGGGGGTGATCCTAGATAGGAGGTTCTGATGAAACTGGTGGTTACCAAGATGTGATGAACAAGATGAAGAAGTCGCTATCTTATCCCCTTTTAAAAGATTCTGAGTAGACGAGCCTCTTCTCTCTCTTGTTTACAAATAAAGATTGCTTTCCGCAAAAGAAAATCCAGAGAAAGCCTTTCTAGCTAGAGCATGTAGATACTAGGTTATCTAAGTCTTGCGGAGTACATTCTCGTACTCATCTTTGCGCCATCGTTGTTTTTTACAGAGGATTTGGTTGCGACTGAAGGTGGATTCTACGTTGACATCGACGAGTAGTTAGGGGTCCCTGTTGGGAATATGCCCTAGAGGAAATCATGTATGATGATTTTTCCCATTGTATGCATAAAGATATTAAGTAGTCCTTGTATAAACATCTGATGTGTATCATTGAATATGTGATTCGGTTGTGCAACTATGCATTCATGTTGTTTGTACTAAATATCCTTGGTCATTGAGGTCGTGTTGGACACACAACTTAGACCAATGTGAAAGTTGGCTTGATGACTTGGTTCCACTTGTCATGGGCATGGAGATGCTATTCCAACTTACACAGACTCGGCTAAAGAGTTTAACGAGTCGGATTGACCCATATTGAGGTACAACGAACTAGCTGTCATTTGTATATCTCAATCAATGTAATCCTTAGACCTGAGGTTGTTGCATAGTCCGAGTTGAGGATCACCGACTTAGGTTCTGTCAAATGCTGATCCGTAACTGGGCAGTTATAAAGGCAGGGTTCGGGTCGATTGAGAATCAAGCTGCGTGATGTGAATAACCAAGATGGGATTTTTCCCCTCCACTCGGAGAGATATTCTCTGGGCCCTCTCGTGAGATATGATTCGGAAAGCATGTCCATGCACGACTCGGTTAAGTGTTAACCGAGGCGATCGACTAAGAGTTAGTCGGGTGAATCACTTATCTCGGATCGAGAAGAGAGTCGGACTATTTAAGGGATGACATATATTCACCTATAGTCTGACAAGGTATATCGTGAGGCAAAAGGGACTCGGACGCAAGTCGCATTGGAAAGGCAAGTCGTCATGACTCTTTGGTACTTTGGAGTCGGCACGTTCTGCTAGGAGCAGCTACCGACTGATCGATTGTGAGTCAGACTCCAATCGTGTCCAAGTAGCCATGAGCCTGCGGGGTCACACACTTAAGAGCGGGAGCAAGTTCGGATTGGATCTGAACATGTAATCTGGTTGGGTTGGACCTTAACCTGATTAGGACTGAGTTAGTGAGTTGGACTCACGGTGACTAGTGTTATATGGGCTTTTGTGAATGGGTCGCGTGAGCAGAGCCCACGTTCACTCCCTATATATAGTGGAGCACCTTAACCCAAAAAGGTTAATCGTTGTTCGGTTAGGTCATTCCATGTGTTGGAAACCCTAGCTCCACAGCAGTCCTGCCGCCGTAACGAACCTAGCAGTTCGCCGCCGGCGCTCCTCCTTGTACGTGTGGATACCAGCAGAGGTGCTGTGCGATCAGCACCAGGACGATCGGATCGTGAGGACTGCACTGCATCAACTGACGCGCTTCATCAGTAATCCGCAACTGCGTGTCTAGTGGTAAACCTCGTGGCCTTCTACCTTAGCTAGATCTTGGGATCACCACGTTAGAGGAAAAGTTTTTGTTTTATCTCTGCGTGGCCCAATAGTGGTATCAGAGCGATAGCTTCTGGTTTTAGGCTCGAGATCTCACATATGTGATATGCGGTAGGATGTAGATGAGATCTATATGCTGTTTGGTGGTCGATCTATGAGATAGATCGGTTTTGTACGAAGTTGATTGGATCAACTGTACTCGGGGAATGGTAGATCTGATTTCCGTGATCATACTGATAAGGTCGTGGAACGACATACCCCTACCGGTCGGCTTCCGCCATCGGGGTAAACTGTGACACGTAAATCCAGAAGCGGTGATCGAAGATCAAAGAGTTTGATCGAATCGGAACGATGGTGGGAATCCATGTCCGGATCGTAGATGAGATCTACGTTTTCGGAAAAATCGTCGGGCGCTGCCCGCACCCGCAAGGGGCGCTGCCCCTTCGATCTCCGCTCGCTATCCGGCTAGCGGGACCGCCGGCTTCACCCTGTCGTAGCGCCTTAGATGTCGTTGCGAGTTTCACAACGCCGGTAGATATTGTATCTATGCATAACTTGTTTTTGCAGGAAGTTGTGAATGGTATGGTTCATGTGCATGTGATGTATGTGTGTAATCCATACATGATCTGCGAATCACGGTTTTTGTCAGCCGGCTGGAGCCTAGGTGCTGTTATTTTATTGTATAACGACCTGCGTGTCGGATTCTCCTTGTAATTTACTTTACTAAGCTAGTGTAGCTGTTTGGAGAACCCGGAAGGCATGCAAGGCGTTGTACATGTCGGCGACATGGAGTAAGACGGCAAGTGACAAGAGTTGGCACGAGTCGGATTACAGGCTTTGTGGAGATGGAGATCGCCATGAAGAGAGCCATACCATTTCACATTATAATTGCTTTATTTTGTGTTATTGTTATGTCTCAGTTTTACCTCTATTAGATAGTCGGTAAAATTTAATCCCTCAAAGAAGGTCTAGTCGGTTTTCCCGCCAGTGTTTGCACCATCACAAGTCGGACATTTTTGGTAGTGGGCTCATAAAATTGAGGTGCTGCCAATTCTTTCCGACTAGGTGGGTTCGAGTCGGACTCTTACTGCAGAAACACTCGGTAAGCTAGACGGGTCTATCACAACGGTTGTGGGACTCGGGGAAAAGTCGGATGGGAGCCCGGGCATGTGATGCCACCCATCCAACAGGAGTCGCATGAGATGCGATTGACAAGGAGTTGTCTACCTAGATCACTTGGAGGCTAGCGGTGATGCTAAAGCTCACTAGCCGACTTGCTTATTTAGGATCCTGAATCACTAAGCAACCATCTGAGGGGTGTTGGTTCTAGTGGGAGCATAAAATATTAAAATGTTTAATATGCTTGCTCTTTTATGAATACATGTCTTAAGTGTTTTGCATATTTTCTGTTGTAGATCATGGCACCAAGTAGCAGTCACTCTCAGATATCTGGTTTTGCGTTGAGAACCATTCTTGAGAAAGATAAACTGAACGACACTAATTTTACCAACTGGTATCGAAATCTAAGAATTGTTCTCAAACAAGAAAAGAAGGACCATGTCCTAGACAACCCACTTCCAGATGAGCCGAATGAGAATGCGACTGTCGCAGCCACCAATGCCTACCGTCGGGCTAAGGATGAGTCCACGAATATTAGCTGTCTTATGCTTGCTCACATGGAACCGGACTTGCAAAAGCAGTTCGAGCATGTTGAGGCCTACGATATGATTGAAAGCCTCAAAAGTATGTTCCAGGCTCAGGCGAAGACTGAGAGGTATCAAGTCTCTCAGGCTTTGCTGAGTTGCAAGCTTAAGGATGGTGATCCACTGAGTCCGCATGTGATCAAAATGGTTGGTTACGTGCAGTCTTTGGAGAGGCTTGGCTACCCCATTAGCGAAGAGTTCGCTATGGATATAATTCTGAACTCTCTTCCTAGTGCATATGGGCAGTTCATTTCGAACTACCACATGCATGGTATGGATAAGAAGCTCACTGAATTGCATGGGATGCTCAAGCAGGCAGAGGCGGATCTCAAGAAGGGCACCAGTCAAGTGTTGATGGTGCAGAATAAGGCTAAGTTCAAGAAGAGTTCTTGGACTAAGAAGAAGGCTAAGTCAGGAGGAAAGCAGGCTCAGGACCCGGTCCCAAGCGCTTCCTTAGGGACTAAACCATCTCCTTCAGCCAGGATCCACTTGCTTCTACTGCAAGGCGGATGGCCACTGGAAGAGGAACTGCAGCAAGTACTTGGCCGACAAAGCCAAGAGTGGAGGTATGACTTCCGACTCAGGTACACTTGTTTGCAATGTTATAGACATATATCTTGCTGATGCACCTAATAGTTCTTGGGTATATGATACCGGATCAGTTATTCACATCTGCAACTCGTTGCAGGGACTGGTAAGAACTAGGAGCATAGCAAGAGGCGAGGTTGATATTCGAGTCGGCAACAAAGCAAGAGTTGCTGCGTTGGAAATCGGCACGATGCAACTTCATTTACCTTCCGGATTCATTATGGAACTAAATAATTGTTATTATGTTCCAGTGCTCAGTCGAAACATTATTTCTGCTTCATGTTTGATGAGGCAAGGCTATGAGTCGAATATCAAGAATAATGGTTGTTCTTTGTATTTGAATGATATGTTTCACGGCTTTGCACCCGTCCAGGACGGGTTATTTATTTTGAATCTTGATGGTGAGTCGGTTTATAACATAAATGTTAAAAGGTTGAAACCAAATGATCTGAATATGACTTACTTTTGGCACTGCCGGCTTGGTCATATAAGTTGGAAACGCATGAAGAAGCTCCATGATGATGGACTCCTAACTTCGTTCGACTTGGAGTCGTTCGAGACATGCGAATCTTGCCTACTCGGCAAAATGACCAAGACACCTTTTGCAAAGAGTTGCGAAAGGGCGTCCGACTTGTTGGGACTAGTACATAGTGATGTATGTGGACCAATGAGCACGACAGCCAGGGGTGGTTATGAGTACTTCATTACCTTCACTGATGATTTGAGTAGGTATGGATATATCTACTTGATGAAACATAAGTCGGAATCCTTTGAAAAGTTCAAAGAATTCCAGAATGAAGCACAGAATCAACTCGGCAAGAAAATAAAGTTTCTTCGGTCGGACCGAGGAGGTGAGTACATGAGCCATGAGTTTGATGACCATTTGAAAAGTTGTGGAATAGTTCCTCAACTCACTCCGCCAGGAACGCCGCAAAGGAACGGTGTTTCGGAAAGACGGAATCAGACCTTGTTGGACATGGTACGATCAATGATGAGTCGGACAGATCTACCTTTATCATTTTGGGGTTATTGTCTAGAAATAGCGGCGTTCACACTAAACAGAGTACCATCAAAATCGGTAGAGAAGACACCGCATGAGATGTGGACAGGCAAAAAGCCGAGTTTGTCTTTTCTTAAGATTTGGGGTTGTGAAGCATATGTCAAGCGACTTCAGTCGTACAAGCTTACGGCCAAGTTGGATAAATGTATTTTCGTGGGGTATCCGAGGGAAACCTTGGGTTACTACTTCTACAACCGAGAAGAGGGCAAAGTGTTTGTTGCTCGGAACGGTGTCTTCCTTGAGAAAGAGTTTCTCAGTCGGGGAGTAAGTGGGAGCACGGTGCAGCTCGAAGAAATTCGAGAGGAACCGGCTAGTGGCGAGTCGGCAAAAACCTTGGAGGTTGAGCCGATCGTGGTATCTGAGCTGGCAGCAGCACCTGTACTGCGAATATCGGCGAGATTACGAAGTGTTCGTGATGTGTTACTGTTAGACAGTGATGAGACGACAAATTATTCGGAAGCGATGGTGGGATCTGATTCCGAGTCATGGCTTGGAGCCATGAGATCCGAGTTAAAGTCCATGGATGAAAATCAAGTTTGGAACTTGGTTGATCTGCCAGACGTGCAAGACCCGTCGAGTGCAAATGGGTCTTTAAGAAGAAACTGATATGGATGGAAATGTTTCCGTCTATAAAGCACACCTTGTCGCGAAGGGGTTCTGACAAGTTCAAGGAGTTGATTACGACGAGACTTTCTCGCCCGTAGCGATGCTTAAATCAGTTCGGATCATGTTAGCTATAGCGGCCTATTTCGACTACGAGATATGGCAGATGGATGTCAAAACGGCTTTCCTTAACGGAAATTTAACCGAGGACATGTATATGATACGGCCCGAGGGTTTTGTCGATCCGACTAATGCTGACAAGGTGTGCAAACTTCAGAAATCCATTTATGGGTTGAAGCAAGCATCTCGGAGTTGGAATATTCGCTTTGATGAAGTAGTCAAATCGTTTGGCTTCATCAAGAGTGATCATGATTCTTGTTTATATAAGAAGTTTAGTGGGAACAAATTAAGTTTTCTAATCTTATATGTGGATGACATATTACTGATTGGAAATGATGTCCAGATGTTGCAAGAAACCAAGGAATCATTGGAAAGGAGTTTCTCAATGAAAGACTTGGGTGAGGCAACATACATCCTCGGAATCCGGATCTATAGAGATAGATCAAGGAGGCTCATTGGATTGAGTCAGAGTACTTATTTGGACAAAGTGTTGAAGAAGTTCAACATGGAATCGTCTAAGAAGGGGTTCTTACCGATGTCCCATGGTGTAAAACTTAGCAAGACTCAGTGTCCTTCGACAACTGATGAGCGAAGTCGGATGAGTGCGATTCCATATGCTTCTGCAGTCGGATCCATCATGTACGCCATGATTTGTACTAGGCCGGATGTTTCCTATGCTCTAAGTGTTGTGAGCAGATACCAGGCTGATCCTGGAGAGATCCACTGGACAGCGGCTAAAAATATCCTAAAGTATTTGAGAAGGACTAAGGATATGTTCTTGGTTTATGGTGGTGAAGATGAACTCAGTGTAAAGGGTTACACGGATGCGAGTTATCTTACCGACTCTAATGATTCTCGTTCACAATCCGGATACGTGTTTATTATAAACGGAGGTGCTGTGAGCTGGAAGAGTTCCAAGCAAGAGACTGTGTCTGCATCTACAACAGAGGCTAAGTATATTGCCGCATCGGAGGCAGCAAAGGAAGCTGTTTGGATGAGGAATTTCCTCATGGATCTTGGTGTGGTTCAGGGCTCGTCCAATCCGTTGGACGTGTATTGTGACAACAATGGTGCTATTGCACAAGCCAATGAACCTAGACAGCACCAGAAGAACAAGCACATACTCATGCGGTACCACCTGATTCGCCAGTTCGTGGATCAGGGTGATATCAAGTTATGCAAGGTACACACGGATGCAAATATTGCGGATCCGTTGACAAAGCCGTTACCACAGCCGAAGCATGAGGCGCACCTGAGAGCCATGGGCATTAGATGCTTAGACATGTGATGTCGGAAGATTGACTCTAGTGCAAGTGGGAGACTGTTGGGAATATGCCCTAGAGGCAATCATGCATGATGAGTTTTCCCATTGTATTCATAAAGATATTAAGTAGTCCTTGTATAAACATCTGATGTGTATCATTGAATATGTGATTCGGTTGTGGAACTATGCATTCATGTTGTTTGTACTAAATATCCTTGGTCATTGAGGTCGTGTTGGACACACAACTTAGACCAATGTGCAAGTTGGCTTGATGACTTGGTTCCACTTGTCATGGGCATGGAGATGCTATTCCAACTTATACAGACTTGGCTAAAGAGTTTAACGAGTCGGATTGACCCATATTGAGGTACAACGAACTAGCTGTCATTTGTATATCTCAATCAATGTAATCCTTAGACCTGAGGTTGTTGCATAGTACGAGTTGAGGATCACCGACTTAGGTTCTGTCAAACGCTGATCCGTAACTGGGCAGTTATAAAGGCAGGGTTCGGGTCGACTGAGAATCAATCTTCGTGATGTGAATAACCAAGATGGGATTTTCCCCCTCCACTCGGAGAGATATTCTCTGGGCCCTCTCGTGAGATATGATTCGGAAAGCATGGCCATGCACGACTCGGTTAAGTGTTAACCGAGGCGATCGACTAAGAGTTAGTCGGGTGAATCACTTATCTCGGATCGAGAAGAGAGTCGGACTATTTAAGGGATGACATATATTCGCCTATAGTCTGACAAGGTATATCGTGAGGCAAAAGGGACTCGGACGCAAGTCGCATTGGAAAGGCAAGTCGTCATGACTCTTTGATACTTTAGAGTCGGCACATTCTGCTAGGAGCCGCTACCGACTGATCGATTGTGAGTCGGACTCCAATCGTGTCCAAGTAGCCATGAGCCTGCGGGGTCACACACTTAAGAGCGGGAGCAAGTTCGGATTGGATCTGAACATGTAATCTGGTTGGGTTGGATCTTAACCTGATTAGGACTGAGTTAGTGAGTTGGACTCACGGTGACTAGTGTTATATGGGCTTTAGTGAATGGGTCGCGCGAGCAGAGCCCACGTTCACTCCCTATATATAGTGGAGCACCTTAACCCAAAAAGGTTAATCGTTGTTTGGTTAGGCCATTCCATGTGTTGGAAACCCTAGCTCCACAGCAGTCCTGCCGCCGTAACGAACCTAGCAGTTCGCCACCGGCGCTCCTCCTTGTACGTGTGGATACCAGCAGAGGTGCTGTGCGATCAGCACTAGGACGATCAGATCGTGAGGACTGCACTACATCAACTGACGCGCTTCATCAGTAATCCGCAACTGCGCGTCTAGTGGTAAACCTCGTGGCCTTCTTCACCACGTTAGAGGAAAAGTTTTTGTTTTATATCTGCGTGGCCCAACAGTCCTAGGTAGCAGCCTGAGGACTATGGGATGGATGTCGCTTTTGTTTATGGCCTCTTAGGCCTTTTGCTAAGTTGTTGTGTAGAACAACATAATTTGCTTTCGCTGTGTGATGTAATGTTGGGTCTTCGACCTCTGGTTTGTAATAACTCTAATATCTTACTCTGTTAAGAGTTTAAACTTATGCTGTTGAATCCCCGTGTTCTGTAATGTTACCGATTCATACTGTGATCTTCCGTGTTTGGAGTTGAACTTATCTTAGATGATGATCTGAGGTTAGTTTAACCCTAACCCCGGGGCGTGCTACAGGTTTTGGTATCAGAGCAGGACTGCCTGTAGGAAACCCTTTTATTGGTCGAAACTATTTGAAAGTTAAAACTATTTGCAGAAACTCTGACTAGGATTCTTTTTACTCCTTCTCTGGTGTGTTTCTGTTGCTGGAGTTTCCCTTATCTTATTTGGTTTGAAAAGGTTTTCATTCCTTACCTTATATCTCAAAACTTTTAGGATCGTGGTTTTGGGGTTGTTTCTCTAAAAGTACTCCGTACTTGGTTGGTGTTCTCAGAGTTCCAAGATATCTCAGTTTTGCTTGGTATGTAACATCTTAGCATTCCATTGTCATGGTTTGTAAGTCAGCTGGTTAGTGTATACTTTAGTATGCTTTGGTACTACCATGCCTGATAAGATGATACCTCTATATCAAGTACTCTTTGGTCATCTTTCCGTCTTGTTTCTTTGGATCCCTTGTCTAACCTTCCTCTTGTTCTTTTAGGATGGGTGACACTTCTCGTGCCCGTACCCGTGCTCATGCACGAGGTTCCCCAACTGAGGGTGAATCTTCCAACCTTCCTCCACCACCGTCCATGGTTCAACTCATGTCCATGTACGAAACCAACCGTGCTGACAACATGAGGCTCTTGAAAGGATTGAGCGCAACACTGCTCAACGCCAGAACAATCAAGTTGGAATCAAGGACTTCACGTCTCACTCTGCCAGTTTTTAGCTATTCCACTGAGCCACTTGATGCGAACTACTGGCTTCGCACCATGGAGCGCAAACTTCAGGTTGGTCATGTTGCTCAAGCTGATTGGGTGACCTTTGCTGCCTATCATCTGGAGGGAGCAGCTAACTCCTGGTGGGAAAATTTCTTGGCTATGCAAGAAGCTCAACATGTTGTTACATGGCAAGAGTTCACTGAAGCCTTCCGAGCTTATCATATTCCGGAGGGTCTGATGGATCAAAAGAGGGAGGTGTTCCTCAAGCTTAAGCAGGGCACTGGTTCTGTGTGTGATTACCAGCGCAACTTCAATCGTCTCGCCTGCTATGCTACTGAAGAGGTCTCCACTGATATTAAGAAGCAAGCTCTGTTCCGCAAGGGACTGGATCCTGAGGTTCGTCGTGATCTCCATCTCATGGACTTTGTTAACTTCCAAGGTCTTGTTAACAAGGCTATGAAAGCCGAGAGTGGAAAGGTGGAGTATGAAGAAACTCGTAAGCGTCCTCAGGAGGGGTACAACAAGGCTGGTTCTGGTAATAAGAAGCGTCGTGTCTTCGTGCCTTATAGTGATGTGCCACGTGCTCCTTATACTCCAAGGACTTCTGGATATGCACCTCGTCCGAATGCTACTCCAAGCAATACTGGTGGATCAAATTATCCTGCTGCTGGTACTGGATCAGGTCTTATATGTTTCAATTGTCGTCAACCTGGCCACTATGCATGAGACTGTCCTCAAAAGAGTGTTGATGAGAAGGCACAACCCCCAAAGAAGAATGATAAGTATCCAGGTGCTGGAAAAGGACGCCTGAACCATATCTCTGTTGAGGAGGCTCAGGAAGATCCAAGCGTCATCATGGGTACGCTTCGTATCAATCAAATTCCGGCTAAAGTTTTGTTTGATTCTGGAGCATTGCGTTCATTCCTGTCACAAGCTTTTGCTCAAATGCATGGGATAAACTTTGAGGGGTTATCTGTTCCTCTGCTAGTCCAGTCTCCTGGTTTCAGTTGGCGTTCTACCATGGTTAGTCATGGGAATTTAATCGAAGTTGCATTTCAAATTTTCCCCACTTCTTTGATCGCCCTCAAGTCAACTGATATTGACATCATTTTGGGCATGGACTGGTTGACCCGATATCAAGCCATTCTCGATTGTACCACCAAGTCTGTGACTCTGACTAGTCCTGCTGGCATAACAGTCAAGTATTGGACCGTAGGGTCACTATCTTCTTCAGCTGTTTCTATTCCTGAAGCAGAGTTGTATGCTCTTGAAGTTCTACCTCCATTAGAGATCCAAGATGTTTCAGTGGTCTGTGAATTCCCGGATATCTTTCCTGAGGAGTTGCCTGGCATGCCACCTGATCGAAGTGTGGAGTTTTTCATCGAGCTAGTTCCTGGAACTGCTCCTGTTTCTAAAAGACCCTATCGTATGCCTCCTCATGAGCTTGTGGAGTTGAAGAAGCAATTAGAGGAGTTAGAAGGAAAATGATACATTCAGCCCAACACATCTTCTTGGGGATGTCCTACCATCTTTGTCAAGAAGCGGGATACCAATATACCGCGTCTGGTTGTGGATTATCACCCAGTCAATGCTGTGACTATCAAGAACAAGTATCCTCTCCCTAGGATCAATGATCTATTTGATCAGTTAAGTGGTGCTACTGTCTTTTCCAAAATGGATTTGAGGTTAGGGTATCACCAGATAAAGATCTGTAAGGAAGATATTCCAAAGATTGCTTTCACCACTCGTTATGGTCTTTACAAGTATACAGTCATGTCCTTTGGTCTTACCAATGCTACAACCACTTTCATGCGGCTTATGAACTCTGTCTTCATGGAGTATCTTGACAAGTTTGTCGTGCTCTACATCGATGACATTCTGGTCTATTCCAAGACTGAAGAAGAGCACGCCGAACATCTTCGTTTGGTGTTAACAAAACTCTCAGAACATCGTCTCTATGCCAAGTTTTCCAAATGTGAGTTCTGGTTACAAGAGCTCGTATTCCTTGGTCATGTTGTTTCCGCCAAAGGGGTTGCTGTTATCCCCGATAAGGTCCAAACTATCCTCGACTGGGAGTCTCCTAAATGCGTCAAGGATGTCCGAAGTTTTCTTGGGATGGCTGGTTATTACCGTCGATTCATCGAGAACTTCTCCAGGATTGCAAAGCCGATCACTGATCTTATTAAGAAGGATTAGAAGTTTGAATGGTCTGATAAGGCTGAGGAAAGCTTCCAGTTATTGAAAACCAAGTTAACCACCGCTCCGGTGTTAGTTCTCCCAGACACTAGCAAAGACTTTGTTGTCTTCTGTGATGCTTCCCACCAAGGTCTTGGATGTGTGTTGATGCAAGATGGGCATGTGGTGGCTTATGCTTCCCGTCATCTAAAACCACATGAGAACAACTACCCAACTCATGATCTTGAGCTTGCATCTGTTGTTCATGCTCTTAAGGAATGGCGACATTATCTTCTTGGTAGACGTTGCGAGTTATACTCGGATCATCAGAGTCTGAAGTACCTTTTCACACAACCTGATCTGAAATCTCAGGCAAAGAAGATGGTTGGAACTCATCAAGGACTATGATTTGGCTCTCAACTATCAACCTGGGAACGAGAAGATCGTCTTAGATCTAAGTACCCTGCCTTCTTTTCTAAAACTTAGGAATCTCGGGTCGAGATTCTTGTAAGGGGGGTAGAGCTGTAACAGCCCAGGTTTGTATGATATGTAAATAGTACCTAAGCATGCATGCATCTGTTTAAACCAATACACTAATTGCATGTGGTCAAGTGTGTTAAATAGTTGCAAATTCAAAACCCTAAACTTCCCCTCTTTATTCGAAAATCAACTCAAATGGTTTTGAAATATTTGAAAAGTATCAAAAATTAAGGATCCCAAATGGATTAAAAGGGACCCTAATTATTTCCTATATATTTTGTAAACCTCCTGGTATTTTTGGAATGTTTAAAATAGTATTTGAACTCAAAATACAAACAGAAATAGAAAACAGGAAAAATAAAAATGTTTTGTTAAAACAAAAATAGAGCCAGAGGGCAAGACAGGCCGCAGGCCAGCAAGCCTTCCTCCCCTTCCTCCCTTTCCCGCGGCCCAGCCAAGGCCCACGCGACCCCGTACCGCTTCGCAGGGCGTCGTCATCATCGACGACGAAGCTTTGCTTCGCTGTCGGCGGCGATGTCGTCCGCCGCCGCGCCGCGCGCCAAGATTCGCGCCACCGACGCTGCCGGCGACTACAAGAACCCTACCCTGCCGCCGTGGAGAACCCTAACCCCTTCTTCCCCCTCGCACGCTCTTTCTCTTCTCTGCACCGTGCATGGCCGAACCCTAGCCGGCGAAGCCTCGCCGTCTTCGGCCACCTCGAGCCCAGCCAACACCACCTTGAGCTCCGCCTCGTCGCCCTGGTTCATCTAACCAAAGGAATCGAAGCCGGGCGTGCAGAATCGAGCGCAACAACCACATCTTCTCCGTCTCTGGTTGACGCTCGCCGTAGACATTGCCGGCGACCCCGACCTCCCCCGACCTCCCCGACCTCACCATAAGCACCAGGGTGATCTCGCGGTGCCTAGGCACCTCCTCGTTTTCTCCCTCGCGTCCTGGCTCGTCGCTCGCGTCTAGCACCGCCGTCCGCCGCCTCGGGTGCTCGCCGGGGACACTGTTCCGGCGACCATTCGAGGGCCGCGCCGCCACTCCTGGGTCGGCCGCGACCCGCTCTTTCCAACGCGGCCAAGAATGCGTCCAGGCGCGCACGGGATCGAGAGATCCGTGCTCGACCTGGGGGCTTCCCCATTGATGACGTCAGCCAGGCGTCATGCTGGCGTCATATTCCTTTTATTTTTGTTTTGTTATTTTTGAAATTCATTTCTGTAATAGGTAAATGCTGACAGGTGGGCCCTGTCTGTCAGGGTTTTAACATTTTTGTAAATTATTTCTGTAATTATTAAAAGTCTGACATGTGGGCCCAAGTTGGAATATAATTTAAATATTCCAAAAATAATTTTAAAATGAATTAAAATTTGAGAAATTCATAACTAATTCATTTTAAATCAGAAAAATACAAATAATATATCAAAATGTTCAGAAAAATGAGAGCTATATAATAGAACTATAATCATGCATTATTAAGCAACTTACATGACAAGTTTAATTAGAAGAACATAGTAACCCCTCATAGGTGAATCCGGAGTTTCCCCAAATTAGGGTTTTGAACCCTCGGAACCCCGTTCAAGTTATCAAGCATGTCTTAGGGTTTCATTTCAACGCAAGTTAACTTTTCATATCATCCATATTGATTGAGCATTGCACATGCCATGTATTGAATGTTGTTTCTCCCTTTCCGGTATTTCGTTCTTCGAGATAGGATCCGAACCCGAAGTTGAGGTCAACAACACCGAAGATCTGTGCCTGTCTACCGACGGACAAGGAAAGCGTTGCCTCTCATTCTGAACCTACTTTTACAAAGTATATTACTTTCTCACTATGATGCACACGATTCCAATGTGGTCTTTTGTCAGTAGTTAGGGTTACCTATCTGCTGCAAAGTTTCCCTGTTGTAGCCTTATACTCCTGATCCACTGCTCCTAGCATACCTAGGTTTGGCATCTGAGCGTTGCTAGAGCTTCTAAGATCGATAGCTTAGCCATGCATAGTATCAACATCTGATCTATCCGAACGATGAATCAGAGGTGCCTGAGAATCTAGAAAGTAGGAGTTGGTGACATCCCCGAAGGAGTTAATTAAATATGCTAAAGCTTGTATGGGAGGCCACGTTGGGTGTGGTTTTTGTAGTACCATGCTTGCCACTACTAGGAACTGAGTTCTTACCTTTGGAACCAAGACGAGCGTGCAACCACACGGGGCCTGGACAACCTCATGACTGACTAACTTGCCTAGTAGATTCCATGAGTCACATAGTTCGGGCGTTCCATTCGACATATGCATAGAAAATCTTTTGAAAGATTTGCCGGGTGAAGTTGGTGCATTCATAACAGGTAGGTAAGCGTGGCCGAGGTTGCTTGGGGTAGATAGAGCCCCTGGTAAACCAACCTTGCCTCACATCTTTAAGTACCGGCTTTGGGATTTGATCCGTTATGGCGGAATCATACTTATTGCGTGACTCATGGTCTCGACGAAAGCAAGGTAAAGGTCGTGGTCAACCTCCCCCTGTCGGCCTTCCAAGGAAGAGGGATAATAATTTGGCATTAAGAGTCGGTTGGTGCGTGTGGGTAAAGTTGTACACCCCTGCAGGGTTAAATCTTTTCGAAACGCCGTGTTCACGGTTATGAACAACTTGGCGACCGGACTTAAGATCATAGATAACTTCAACCACTATAAAACTTGCTAATCCACGTGTGTTTAAGGATGCTTCCTCTGGGTCGAGGGGTGATCCTAGATAGGAGGTTCTGATGAAACTGGTGGTTACCAAGATGTGATGAACAAGATGAAGAAGTCGCTATCTTATCCCCTTTTAAAAGATTCTGAGTAGACGAGCCTCTTCTCTCTATTGTTTACAAACAAAGATTGCTTTCCGCAAAAGAAAATCCAGAGAAAGCCTTTCTAGACAGAGTAGATACTAGGTTATCTAAGTCTTGCGGAGTACATTCTCGTACTCAGCTTTGCGCCATCGTTGTTTTTTACAGAGGATCTGGTTGCTTCTACGTTGACATCGACGAGTAGTTGGGGGTCCTAGGTAGCAGCCTGAGGACTATGGGATGGACGCCGCTTTTGTTTATGGCCTCTTAGGCCTTTTGCTAAGTTTTTGTGTAGAACAACATAATTTGCTTTCGCTGTGTGATGTAATGTTGGGTCTTCGACCTCTTGTTTGTAATAACTCTAATATCTTACTCTATTAAGAGTTTAAACTTATGCTGTTGAATCCCTGTGTTCTGTAATGTTACCGATTCATACTGTGATCTTCCGTGTTTGGAGTTGAACTTATCTTAGATGATGATCTGAGGTTAGTTTAACCCTAACCCCAGGGGGTGCTACAGTCCTTCACCCAGTTATTCATGCATTCAGCTAGGTTGTTGTTTATGTAATCAAGTTTGATGTCAGGGTTGAACTGACTCCTCTTCCATAGCTGTGAATGATGTGTGGCCAAGTACTGGGGAAGATCTGGGGCTTCCGCAAAAATCTTGCTCATGAAATATTCACAGCTCCCAGCTGTATAAGATCTAGCAGCAGCAAACATGTAACCAAATACGTTGCCTACGTAGTGCCTGTACAGGTTGAGAATCAGGTAGGCATGGAATTATCTACCCTCGGCTCGTGGGAACACCTCCTTCACTGCATTCGTCAGCCATTTGCATGCATCTGTGGATATAGCCAATGGATACATTTTTCCTATTGATCTCCTGAGCTGCCTCATAAACCAGACCCAGTTTTCCTCTGTCTCTGTATCAAATAGCCCAAATGCCACTGGGAACATCCAGTTGTGACCATCCAATGTTGTAGCAGATGCCAGGAAGCCTTTCCATTTGCCAGTTAATACACTACTGTCTATGCTCAGATATGGCCTACATCCTTCCTTGAATTCCTGAATGCAAGGTTTAAGCGCCATGAAAAATCTGTTGAAATAAATTTTACCACCTTCCTATTTAGTGTCGATCTCTGCAACACTCCCTGGACACCTAGTCTGTACCTCAGCCTTGAAGTTGTACAGCATCCTGAAGCTATTAGTCCAATCCCCATACAAGATTTTCAAAGCTTTCTCTTTACCTTTCCAAACCGTGTAATACGGTAGGACAATGTTGTACTGAGCAACAAGTTTATTCTGAATATTCTTCGCGGTCTCCCTAGGGTTATGCTTTAGTATGGACATAGCTTGTAAAGCCACCCACTCTGCATCATCCATCGAGGATTTCAGCATGCTCCCTGTCGCACACATGTGGGGAGGGCCCAATTTGTTCACCTGCAACACAGATTAATTTATAGCATAAGCAGAGTTGCCAGATAGATCTTGCACATCAACTTTACTTATATTATAAAGTGAAAAATGATAAAGTTGAAATGGTTTGCTCCATTCATTGCCAGGATACCCTAATTGCCTTTGACGCGGGTAGGGATCTGGCTACGATCCTCCACGGACAAGGTATCACCACCTGTCCATTCTTCCACTTTAACATGCAAATGGACTCATACCTCTGGGCAGTGTTCTTCAGTCTATGAACATCGAACTACCCCTTGATACAAAAATGCTGGAACGACATCCCGAACTCATGCATGCTGTTGAACTCTGTGCCAACCGAAATTATAGGATCCTCGTGGTCATGTATCACCTCGTCTACGTCGGGACCCAAGTCATCAACTGTAATGCCAGCCCCATCCATAAGTGTCTCGTTGATCTCATCATCACCGGATTCTTGATGCTCCACAGTGCCATCTTCTATATCTGATTCAGAATCCTCACCATCCTCACCAATGCCTAGCACTGCACACATCGTATTGACTCCCAGAGGTGGGGATACACCATTATTTGCACCTACATGGACCGGAACATTGGCCCAATCTACCTCCTCGGCAACTCTGTTTTCTCCCAAACGCTCTGTTGGTGCTGCTGCAACCACAGAGGGTGGTCTTACACTGTCATGCATCACATGTTCATCGGCAGACAAATAGTAATCACATTCTATTTCATCTCGACTGTACAGAACCCTCTTGCTCTTCTTGTGTACATCCTCCTTCCTGATGGTATCATTCGTGATGGTATCCCCATTAGGGATTGGCATATGTGTTGCGTTCCTCACCGAACTAACCTTTTTACCGCTACTCCTCGGTGTGATCTCCTTCCTGTTTCCCCTCACGGGTGGTGGCTCCTGCATGCCGGCATCATTGCCTAACCTCTGCGGCATGTTCCCCTTTGAATTAGCCCTTTTGCTGCCACTGTTGGGTGTTTTCTCCTTCCCGTCCGCATTATTGTAGGACCTTTGCGGCATGTTCCCCATCAAGCTAGCATTTTTGCCGCCACTATTGGGCGTGTTCTCCTTCGCGCCGGCATTATTGTCGCACCTCTATGGCGTGTTACTCTTCAATCTAGCATTTTTTCCACTACTATTGGGTGTGGTATCCTCCGTGCGAGCCACCTTAGCCTTTTTGCTTCTACTCTTGGGTGTGTTCACCACCTCGTTCACCATCGGTCTGGCCCTCTTATCTTTTTTGCTACTAATGTTCGGTGTTGCATTATGACCAGATCTCAGGGGTGTACTCTGCGGTGTGGTGCCTTTTTTCATGCAACTCTTGGTTGTCCTCTCCTCTGGTGTGGTCTTCTTGGTGATGCCCTTCTTAGGGTGCTCTTTCTGGGGATGCTCTTCCTGCTCCTCTTTATGTTGCTCCTCTATAAGTATCTTCTCTGTTCAAAGCCATTGTCACTCGAACCATGTCGAGCGAGGTCCTCCATCAGGTTAATCATGTTTTCTACAAGTTCGTCTTCATCATTGCGAACCTCAGATTCCTATCCAACCGTTAGTAGGCGCGCGAACAGGTACACTTCCTGTCTAGTTTGACTCATCCTACTTATCGGTATGGCTAAATCACTGTCAACTTTTAATTCTATAGACTTTTTGTTGTTGTAAGCAAAAAATGCCAAATATGCTTCCTGGGAGGACCCACACTCCACCTTCTCATGTAACGCTGCTATCATTTCAGATATCTATACCACTTCAGGATCTTATGTGCCAACGGATACATCAATGTCGTCGACGATTTTTTCTATGCCATCATCTAATTTTGTAGTGAACTTCTCGACACCGATACGAAAGTGTACCTTTCCATCACCAGTTTCCTCATGACTGAGACCACCGAGAGTTTTGATGACAGTATCAGAGTCCAGACCATGGGCTTGCTCCTCAACAATTGGTCTTCGATTAGCCTCGACGGCAGCAGCAGCATGCTGAACTTCACCACGGGTTCGTGGAGGACCAGCAGCCAAGACAGTAGTTCTGAAAACAGCAGCAGGGATTGGGTCAGTAGCAGGCTGAGAAACAACACCAACAGTTCTGGCAATAGTGGGGCGGCCTCCCAAAGCCTTAGTTTGCACAAAATCAGTAGGGATTGGTTCAGTAGCAGGCTGAGCAACACCACCAGTAGATTCCACAACAGCGGGGTGGCCTCTCGAAGCCTTAGTTTGCACAAAAGTAGCATGGATTTGGTCAGTAGCAGGATGAGTAACAACATCGACAGTTCTGGCAACAACGGGGCAGCCTCCCGAAGCCGCCATTTGTGCAACAGCAGCAAAGATTGGTTCAGTAAAAGGTTGAGCAACAACACCAGCAGTTCTAGCAACAACGGGGCAGCCTACCGAAGCCTTAGTTTGCAGAACAGCAGCAGGGATTGGGTCAGTAGCAGTCTGAGCAACAACACTAGTAGTTTTGGCAATAGCGGGGCGGCCCCCCGAAGCCGTAATTTGTGCAACAACAACATGGATTCACCAGCAGTTCTGGCAACGGAAGCACGACCTGCATCCACAACAGGGTCTTGCACCACAGAAAAACGGGCACTCCTTCAAGGAGGTTGCGCTGCAGAAGCATGACGCAGACGAGGAACCACATTTTGCTTAACATCAGCGGGGCTTCGAGTCAGACCACCCTGAGCTTGAATAGCAGGGCCACTCGGAGTGGAAGCAGCTTCCACATCCAGTATTCTACATTCCAGGAGAAACATTCGAGCCAGCGGACACTGTTTCAGCAACCCGTACATCTGACTGTCATGCTTTATAGTAACCTTTCTGCGTTGTCCATCCATGAAGCTGAACCGTGCAGTCTGCATCGGCCCCATTTCAATATGTTTACACAGAGCAGCAACCATACTAGGGATAGTGCAAATCTGCACCGATGCTTCTTTAATTGCGACACAAGTACCATAATTCCACTTGGCCTTCACATTTGGTATTTGCGGTTGGTATCCATTGACGCGTACCAAAACCACATAAGCAAAGAGAAGAGTAGCTCACCCGCATGTATCCAACACTTCTTTCAGGGTACAATGATCTTCCATGCTCCGTGCTGCTCAGCTCGTCCGACGGCGGAGGTAGGCTAGATCCTCGGAACGGTGGGCACAACATGCGACATTAGAGCTCAGGATCAGCGAGAGGGTGTAGCAACTTGGCACCGGTTGGAAAATGTCCCAAGGGATCGTTCTAGGTGGAGGGTTGATTTCACCGGCGGCGGCGCTAGGGTTCATGGGAAGGAGTGAGTGAATTTGTGAATTTCATCAATGCTCTAAGGCGCGGGGTCTAGTTCCTCGTTTTGCCTACATATTTGACGACTTGGCGCTCGCGTCACGGACAAAGTAGTGACATGGAGGTCCCGAACGTCTCCTTCACGGGGCAGTTGATGAAAAGTTTGTATTTGGCAAGGGTGGGATGAATTCGGCTCGAAATGGGCCTTCTGAGTGATTGGAACCCCAAGTTTGCGAAACCCAGCGATTACACAGAACTTGGACCCCACGTTGCACTCGCACGGGAAGTCGGACCCCGCGAGTTGAAATCCCCATAATTTAATGAGCTAATATCTCAAATGTTGATCTATAAGTGAATGATATACCTGCTTAGTCAGGGTCTTTTAGGGGTCTAGGGGTATATGGTTTAGGTAATTTTCAATAATGTTCAAGTTTTATACTTATATTTGTGGAACAGAATGGCGTTACCACGATTTAATTATGAAATTATCTCAAATTTGGATCTATAAGTGCATGATACCTACTTGGTTAGGGTTTAATTATGGGTTTAGTGGTTAGGGTTTTGGGGTTTAGGTTCCAGGGTTTGTTTATGGTTTAGGGAACTTTAAATAATGTTCAAGATTTATGCATATATTCGTCGAATAGAATGGTGTTGCCCAATTTAATGAAACTACCTTAAATTTG
This sequence comes from Avena sativa, assembly GCA_916181665.1. Lineage (NCBI taxonomy): Eukaryota > Viridiplantae > Streptophyta > Magnoliopsida > Poales > Poaceae > Avena > Avena sativa. Next base: position 146,829,458 of record OV702280.1, read on the forward strand.
ATCTACAAGTGCATGATACCTGCTTGGTCAGGGTGTAGGGGTTTATTAGTGTTTAGGGTTTTAGGGTTTAGGGGTTTAGTGTTTTGGGAATTTTCAGTAATGTTAAAACTTTATGGTTATATTCGTGGAATAGAATGGCGTTACCGATTTTATGGTTTAAAGTATCATCGCACAAATTTTATCACAAAGTATGAATTATTTGACAAATAGTGCGCAAGTATCATAAATTTTTCAAGTTTCCGATCCAGTTTCACCGAGTTTAACGAGTTTATCTCGTTTTAGCAAAAAATGTTTGAATTTTGAACTGAAATGATGGGAATCTCTACTTGCTGTAATTCTAGGTCACTGACATGCGGGTCACTTGCTTTGTGGGTCCACAAAGGTAGTGTAAGGCCGGAGTGTGCGGGTAGGTAAATACTTATTAAAGAAGGGCAGGGAACCACGTCGATGGGGTGATACACGTGGGAGACCGCAAAATTACCACATATATCCCTCTATTATTGCAGTGCTGCTCGGGTTCTTGTTTCTGGAGCAGGGATAGAGGTGGAATTTTGCATTTTATAAAAAGATGAAGTATGTTTGGGGCTGGATGTTTGAATGAATGGGCAGGGTTTTTGAATGGATGGGTGAGATATTTCAGCGCTCTCTCGAAATTCTTAAGTTGAAGCTTTGTTGTCCTCGTTAGATAGACCCAGATGCATGTACGCTTTCGAGCATTCAATGAGTTGATAGACATCTGCCGTCTTTCAAACAAGATGACCAAGGTCACAGGCGTAGTTGCTTTTTTGACTTGCACAAACATAGTTGTAGATACCATGTCCATGTTTTGTACTCCGTACATTGGATTCATCTTGGCTAATCAAGCTTTGTTTATGAAGGGAGAATCCAGATTTGGTTATTTATTTATTTTTTCCAAGTGACAACATTGTTTTTGTTTGTGAAGCAACTTCAAATATTATGTCTCAATATGACATTGTGCCAATTGTCACATTAGGGTTATAGGGTTTAAGTTTTAGGTTTTAGGGCATTTTCAATAATGTGCAAGCTTTGTGCTGAGAATCATGGAATGGAATGGCATTAGCGTAATTTAATGAAAGTATATCTCAAATGTCTATCTATAAGTGGATGATATGCGCGCTTAGTCAGGGGTGTTTAGGTATTTAGGGTTTAGGGTTTAGGGAATTTTCAATAATGTTCAAGGTTTATGCTTATATTTGTGGAACACAATGGCGTTACTGTAATTTAATGAAAGTATCTCAAATTTGGATCTATAAGTGCATGAGGCCTACTTAGTTAGTGTTTAATTATGGGTTGAGGGGCTTAGGGTTTTGGTTTTTAGGGGTATTTTAGGGTTTGGGGTTTAGGAATTTTTCAATAATATGTCCGAGCTTAGGGTTAGGGGTTGAGGTTTTAGGGTTTTTAGGGGTATATGGCTTACAATATAGGCTTTAGGGGATTAGGGTTTAGGGAGTTTTAAATAATGTTCGAGCTTTCGTGAATTAGAATGGAGTTAGCGCAATTTAATGAAAGTATCTCAATCTTTGATATATAAGTGCATGATACCTGCTTGGTCAGGGTTTAGGGTTATAGGGTTGAAGGTTTAGGTTTTAGGGCTCAAATTTGGACCTATAAGTGCATGATACCCTTCTTGGTTAGGGTTTAATTATGGGTTGAAGGGTTTAGGGTTTTAGTATTTAGGGGTTTATGGTTCAGGGTTTATGGGTTGTTTATTAGGGTTTAGGGTTTAGGGAATTTTCAATAGTGTTCGAGCTTTATGATTATATTCGTCAAATATAATGGTGGTGCCCAATTTAATGTAAAAAGATAAGAAGCAAAGTTTTTCCCTTGAGTTTGAGTGAAAAACAAAAACCAGAATCTTTGGCAGTTTCTAAATGTCTTTTGAGGACCTAAGAAGATAGATGAGAGTAGGAACACTTTGAAGTCAATGTGTTAAACATAGTGCGAGTTAGCAAAAACGGTAGACTCCTCCTCCAAAAAATTCGCGCTATGCCATCTCAAATCACAACCTTCGCCAACTTGGATTTGGTTATCTTAAATTTGATCTACAATTGCATGATACTTGTTTGGTCATGGTTTAGGTGTTTAGTGTTTAGGATTTTATGGTTTTAGGAATTTTCAATAATGTTCAAGCTGCTTTATCCTTTGAATCGTGGAATAGAATGGCGTCACCATAATTTAATGAAAGTATCTCAAATTTGAATCTATAAGTGCATGATACCTTCTTGGTTAGAGTTTAATTATGGGTTGAGGGGTTTAGGTTTTAGGGAATTTTCAATAATGTTCAAGCTTTATGCTTATATTTATAGAATATAATAGCATTACCGCAATTTAATGAAAGCATCTCAAATTTTGATCTATAAGTGCATGATACATGCTTGGTTAGGGTGTATCAGGGTTGGGGGTTTAGGATTTTAGTATTTATGGGTTTAGGGTTTAAGTTCTAGGGGTTGTTTAGGTCGAGGGTTTAGGGAATTTTCAATAATTTTCAAGCTTTATGCCAATAATCGTCTAATAGAATTGTGTTACCCGAATTAATAAAAGTATCTAAAATTTTGATATATAAGTATGCATGAAAGCTGCTTGGTCAAGGTTTAGGGTTTTAGTGTTTTTGGTTTTAGGGTTTAAGGGTTTAGTGTTTCTCATTTTAGGGTTTAGGGTTTAGATTTTAGGTATTTAGGGGTTTAGGGTTTCGGGAATTTTCAATAAAGTTCGATCTTTATGCATATATTCATGGAATAAATTTTTTATAATGAGAGTATCTCAAATTTTTATCTACAAGTGCATGATATCTGCTTGGTTAAGGTTGTTTATGGGTCGAGGGTTTTTGTTTCTTAGGGGTAGTTTAGGGTTTAGAGTTTAGGAATTTTTCAATAATATGTCCGAGCTTAGGGTTAGGGGTTGAGGGATTAGGATTTTTAGGGGTATAGGGCTTATGGTTTAGGCTTTAGGGGTTAGGGTTTAGGGAATTTTCAGTAATGTTCGAGCTTTCGTGAATTAGAATGGAGTTAGCGCAATTTAATGTAAGTATCTCAAATTTTGATCTATAAGTGCACGATACATGTTTGGTCAGGGTTTAGGGTTATATGTTTTAAGGTTTAGGTTTTAGGGCATTTTCAATAATGTTCAAGCTTTATGCTTAGATTCGTGGAATGGAATGGCTTTAGCGTAATTTAATGAAAGTATATCCCAAATATTGTACTATAGGAAAGGATCGCAGGTGTAATCCTCTGGCTTGTTTCTTGTGCAAAGGATTCGAAAAAATGAGATTTGAGTGGATTTTTTTGTTTCCTTCACTTTTGCCTTGAATTTGAGAGATGGAGGAAAAGTTCCTATGGTTTTCCTTTGTACCATTCCTATGAATCAAACGTGTGAATAATAGCATCTTAGGAATATTTCCTAATCCTTCACGTTTCCTCCATATTTTATCCAAATCAAAGGAGCCCATATAGTGGACCAACATGTCGTACTTACTCCCACGTTTTATGAGTTCTCAAACTTCCTAGCTAACTCCGCCCACCTGAATGACATTATGCTGATTTATCGAAATTAGGTCAAATTTGAACTACTACAAGTAAATCGTAGGCTGCTTTGAAAGTTTTATAAAAAATCTTTTGGAGGTATCCATCGGGCGATCAATTAATATATCACAATCCACGAAGAGTTTTTACGACTAGTTTGACTTCTTGCTAAGATTTTGCATCTTGAGAATTTTGAACCTCTTTTGAAAGTGATCACATGAACTAAAGAAAAGAAAAAAACAAATTTAAAGATTTACACATGACGTCCTATCATGTTGAGTGCGCTACGTGCCATGAAAATGGTAACTATGGGATTTGACAAGTTTTGGAAAAAACAACTTCGCAGTATGTATCATGTATGGACATTATTGGGATTTGAGGAGGTTTGGAAAAACAGCATGGTAGTATTGTCCTCGCCTCGCAGTAGTCTGTACTAGTACTAGTTATAATGGACTAAGCTACGTGCAAAGGCGTACTATAGCGTAGATTCTTCGTTAGGTTGACCGCCCATCATACGCTCGTCTTGTTCATGAGTACGCAAATACAGTAGGAGTACATAAATATATAGATTTTGTTTTAAATTGTACTAGTTTTTTGTCCTGTAAGGCAACCTAGACGTGACTACTAGTACAGTACTACCGGCACATTTCTGCTTTTGGTGGTACAGGATGAATGAATGTGGAACTCTCTGTGTCACATTACTGTACTAGTAGTACTAATATACTAGTAGTAGTAGTAGTATACTCCCTAGTTTTTCGGACGCACAGTAAAATAGTGCAGTAAGTCTGTTTGTTCAAGATGCATGCCACGAGCATTGAGATATCTAAATTTCTACTCCAACTCGATGGCTCAAGGCATGAAAAAACTAGTACTCCTCTAGCCTCCGGATGTCGCCTAGATCAAAATGAACAGGCAAAAGATTGTCTATCTAGGAAATTGCCATGATCATTTATTACGTGCAGAGATTTATTTTCTTTCCTTCGAGGCACCTACAAAGACTGTTACTACTACGCCTACCATATCAATACTACACTCCATTAATAACGTGCTATGATGAGGCCTTACAGCTAGTACTAGACAGTAGTACTACTCTAATAGCTACTCTTGTCACATTGCACCTTCCTTCTTCAAGAGGTGGAGTTCCTTTTTTGAGAGAGGAAACCTAGTTGGAGATCCTTAAAACTATGGATCTATTTGTTGGAGGTTTCTGCAACAGCCTTAATTGGAGTCCCTCTCCCCACTCGCCCACCTTCTGCAGTACTAGTACTACGCACCATTAGCCTTTGTTTTCTCCATCTCACCCGGCCGCCAGCTCCCGCCAACGATCTCCCCTCTCCTCCCCTTCCTCCCACCCACAAAAAACCTCAAACACCATCCGAAGCCTCCTTCCATGGTGAGATCGTGCAAGGTCGGTAAAGATCCTGATCAGTTTCAGAAGGTGTTCACCGAAGGCCCCCTTCAACTACTCATATTGCAACGCCACCATCGCCACCAGCCTTGTCGTTTTGTCCAAACATATTCTTCATTTAGCAAAAGAGAGCGCAACTACACCTGCTTCTTAGCTGTTTGGCCTCCTATGTGTTCTTCATTCTCACCCGACAGTGAGACCATGGGAGTTCAAAAACTACATCAAAGTGGCAGGCATCCCGTCCAAGATGACGTCGTTGGACAGGTTCTCCTCCGATGCTGTGATGCCAAATGGTTTTGCTAAGCAGCGAGCAGGCGGCAATGGAGATTGGATTGTCATGGTTGGGCCCATTTTCATGTGGGACCTTGTCAACATGTACACTCATCGTAGTATTGTTGTTATGCAAGTGCTAGGGTTTGAAGCGACCGAAGGTTCTGCACTTACATTCCAGGATGATGCTGATAAAGGTTGACGTACTACACTGCAAAAGATAGTCATTTGCCAAGTTCCTACATCTGTTGGGGGATACAAGGATTTTTCTCTTGCCGCCATCTTCGAATTCAAGATTGTTGTCCTTAGGGGAATGATAGTAATGAATGGTCAGTTTGTGTGAACGAGTTCCAGAGCTACTTCAGATACTGCGATGCTATTATCCAAGACGGCCGTGTGTTCGCCGTGACCAAGAATGACAGTTTTTATGCATGGAAGCCTCTGAAATTTGGTAATTTCTTCCCCCTACGTATTTTATTAGCTTTATTCCTGAATTGATATAAGCTAATTTTTTTGAACATTCATTGGTTAGTAGGAATTTTAGACTCTTTGATTCGAACGAATTCTCTAGGAATTTTAGAGGAATGCAATCTTTTGGGAAGTTTTCTTGCATACAAGTACTATGATTCATATGATTGAGTTATATTGATAGTATTGCTTTGCTCCTAGTACATCCCACAAAAAATATGATATCTACTTTAGTACTTATGCGAGATTCAAATATTATTCCTGAATAGATGTAAGCTAATTTTTCTAAACATTCATTGGTTAGTAGGAATTTCATAGGAATTGTAGCCTCTTTGATTCGAAGGAATTCACTAGGAATTTCAAAGGAATGCAATCTTTGGGAAATTTTCTTACATATAAGTAGTTTGATACATATGATTGAGTTCTACTGATAGTACTGCTTTGCTCCCAGTACATCCCACGGATAATATGATATCTACTTGCAGTACTTACGCGAGATTCGGATATTATTCATGAATCCTATGGAGAAAATTGCATCTACCAGCACCCTTAGTGGTGTTTGTTGCACAACACACGAAAGCAAACTATTATTTGCAGCTAGCACATTTTTTGCTTAATTCTTTGCATCCAGCCTAAATTAACAGCTTAACCTTGATAATTGTAACATCCCAAAAATATTGAACAATGATTATCAAATTCCAATCACCAAAATTGGGGTTAACAAAAACTTTTGTTAATCAACATCATATGAATGCATGTGTGTATGTGATGATTGTATGAATGCATGATTGGACTTGTGTGATTGATGCAAATAGCAAGGAATGGTTCAAAGATGAAAACAACATCATCTAAATCAAATCCAAGAAGAAACAAATTAAGAGATATTCAAAAACAAACAAAATAAGCAAATGATCATTTTTGCCAATCTTGCTTACTAGGCCATTTTGAGTGTTTCTAGTCCAAGATTTCAAACAGAAATAATTTCAATTATTTTCACCCCTTGCTAGACCAAGTAAAAGTGAACCAAATCCCATCTTTCAAACTTAGAGAAACATTTGGCAACCTGATTCAAATGACAATTCAAAATTGAATCTTTACCATATGTGAAGATCACCAATTCTCAACCATCAACAAAACCAGTGCCCCTTCACAAAACCAACTAACCAGAGACTACCTAGTATCTAACTAGTACACCCACCAAGTTTGAACCAAAAATTCAAATTCAAATCTCTATCGGCCATTTCATCAAACACCTTGCAAACATAAATCAAACAAACAACAAACACTATCGTGAGCAGTGTTTTTGGCCTAACTTGTTCCATCTATTAGTAGATCATCTAGCTTAGTTAACAAGCTTTAGCTCACTGTGAGCTTGCCATTACCATCAATGGTAAGCATGTCGAGCCTCACCTTTCCACCCCATGGTCGACAGCAAGCTAGGAGCAGCACCAAGCCTAGCCACCTTGTCTAGGACATTGACGACCGTCCACCGCCACCCCCTGTCCAACGCCAATGCCCTGCCAGCCACTCGACCACCCTAGAACCGTCGTGCCCTATGCCTCTGTGCCATGCCGAGAGCACGCCAGAGCACCGCACTGAACACGTTCCCACAGACCGCGCGCTGCCCTCCCGCTTGCGTGCGTGATCACCACCATCCCAGTAACCGCTAGGACACGCCTGTTCGTCGCCGCACGACCAGGAGAGCCCATGCGCCATTAAATTCCCGTTGGACCCGCCTAGAGCACTGTAGCATTCCGACCGTATCGCACCGCCCCACGCCTCGTGACCATGCCATTGAGCTTTCCCAGGGAGCACAACACCGCCCCTACCGTCGCCCATGCCATTAGCCCACTCTGACGACGACCACGACGAGCTCCACCCGCGCCCTTCGGTCCCCTCTTGGCACTATAAATAGAGGCCACCCCCATTCGATTTATTCACACCAACACACCCCCTCTCTCTTAGAACCATCCCACCTCATCCCTGGAGCAAGGCAAGCAGAAGGTCGCCAGAATTTGGCTGGAGTCTGCCGCGGAGGAGGAAGAAAGGAGCCAGCGATTGAAGCCGCCCCAGGAGAAGCCACCAGTACCAGGAGGTTCGTCGTCATCGACTTCGTTGTTCGCCCCTGTCGCCGACCCTCACCTAAGCCCCGGTGAGCCCCGTAGACCCCCACTGGCCGCGCTAGGGTTCTGTCTCACCGGAGTTGCCCGAAGGAGACGATAAGTCGCAGCCATTCAATTAGAAGTTGATCGTGTGGTTTAGATTGCCCCGTACCGCTTCGCACCCCCTGTGTCGCTGACTGGTGGGGACAACCACTTTAACTCACCTTCGCGCGTTGTGCACCATGGGCCGGCCCATTTTCATTCCCGCGTGACCCAGTAGTTTGAAATTAGGTTTATTCATTTAGTTTCAAACCTAGTTCTGTACCTAGATTCAAAAATCAACCCAGATCGATTCACTGAACCAAGTTGCATGAAACCAATTTTGTTAGAAAGATACTGGAATTATTAATCCAAGCCCGTTGGATTCAAACCATTTAGAATTGTGGATCACCTATAGTAAAAATAACAAGGCAGAAGCTTTTCTGCATTCAAACATTTTTCAAAATTCAACCACAAAAGCTTTTGAGTTGATTCCAACTATCAAAAATCACGTTTAACTAGACCTTTCTGAATATATAAAAATATCTAGGTTTACTTGCAGAAATAATGACAAGTGATAAAAGAATGCCTCATAGGCAATTCTAGTCACTTTATTTAATCAAAATAAAAAGGGTAAACCTTATTAAATTGTGACACCACTTTAAATCACATTCCCATGTACTGAAATATGTGGTGATGACATGTGTCAACATGATCCATGTTTTAGTTGGAGAATATTAAATCTTAATTAGTTTTTCAATGAGTAGAAATTACTTTTCCAAAATAAAATAAATAAGACACGTGCTTTGATGATTGTAATGTGTGTGATGATGCTAGATCATCTAGTGAAAACCTTGGTGTGACAAATAAAAGTAGTTAAGTATTGTTTGGTGATTGTGTACCTCGTATTTATTTATAGACGCTAGTACCGACCAAGGATACGAGGAGGAAGGAGAATACTACAAGGAAGAAGCCGAGGAGAACTTCAACCACTGCTCTGCACAAGGCAAGCTATCTAAGCAAGCTCATACTTGCAATTATGCAAGCCTCACTATACAAGTTGGCTTAGCAAGCTAACACTTGCAACTTATCAAGCTTACACTACTTGATACCCAATCCTAGTTTTACTTGCATGCTTAGTGTTTTATCAAAGATTTCTAGTTAAGTTTATTTGGTAAATTGTAGGGCTTAGAAAGATTATTAAAGGTAGTATAAAGAGCATAAAACTTAGCCTAAGTTAGATAATCTTGATATCATCCTGAGGCATGAGATTGAACTTAGATCATCCACACTTGTTTACCACCCCTCATTAGTGTTCAACCCCACTTGTAGATGCTAGTTCTAAGCATAAAACTTGATCACTTTAGATGGGAATACTTGGTGAAAATGATTATGAAAACCTTAGAATGATGAGTCATTATACTGAAATATTTTGACAGGTGTTATGAACACCAGATGGTTTTGATGATGAAAATATTGAGGCATGAGCCTTAGCCCTTTTGATGGGGATATGCCTACCGGGGTATACCCAGCAGGACGTTTTCGACTGGCCTAGGAACTGGCGAGTGGGCCTGCAAGACGACGACTGGATCAAGGCCCGGTGTGGATCCAAGCGACTAGAAGCTGAATGCCCAGGCGAGTAGATAGGCCCAATCGAGTTGGGTTAAACGATTACCGAAGCCTTAACTGATTCAGTTGAGATATGTAAACCCTAGGGGAGGAGAGTCTATATAAACCCCCCAACGGGGCGTGTAGAGATACGTTCCATCATACACCCAAGCGACTCGCCGCTTAGTCGCCGAGCTCGCCCATTGTACCACCATCATAATACAATCTAGCAGGAGTAGGTCTTTACCCTCCAGGGGGCCGAACCTGGGTAAAACCCTGTGTCTCCGCCCTCATCTCGCACCGCAGATGGCTGGCTGCCCTTGCCCCTCGTTCTACTGCTCGCTGCCGATTGCAGCATCTGCCGTGACCATTCCCATGACAATGGCGCCCACCGTGGGGCCTGGCCAGTCTGGCCGGTGTTCTGCGGCGAGATCCAATCTGCCCATCAACGAGACGGTCGCCACTGGCCGCATGATAGCGATCGGCGAGATGCTCCAGATCTTGCCGAGCAGCTACGTGCCGGCGGCGCGACCCATCATGCACAGCATGATCCTGCCGGTCGGCATGATCAGCCTCTTCGTCGGCCTCACCGACGTCATCGTCTCGGAGGATTCGGCTCGCATCTGCGAGTCGCCGCCACGCGATCGACTCTCCGAGAGCCAGGTCCGCACGATCCATCGCCTCGCCTCCGAGTACAACTCGGCTCACAGCAACGTGGCCGAAAACTCCGCGGCGGCGGAAGACGCGGCCCCCAATGACGACGCCGACTCGGCGACCCCGACGTCACTTGCCGGATCCATCACCGCGGCTTCACCCGCAGGCTCCATCACCCAGGTCTCCAACATGGGAGACTTCGAGGATCCCTCCATCCTTGGGATCTTCGACTTCGACTCCAGGTCGGAAAATTCCGCCGACCTTCGCGACGGGACCGGTCGCCACGCCGCGACCTACATGGCGACCGACACCGATCCGCCGGAGGATCCTTTCTCCACCCCGATCCCTCCTAACGCCACGGCAACGGAGGTCGAGGAACTCCGCCTAAAGCTGGCGGAGGCAGTCCGCAAGGAACAAGCCGAGCGCGAAAATTTCGCCTTGAGCAGGTGACGGCACAGGAACTGTCGCGCTACCATCAGCAGCGAATCAGGTCGCGCCTAAACCCCACCGTCCAGGGGCGCGCCCTGAACTTCGACGACGAAAACGACCCGGCCCGCGCGGCCGAGCGCGCGATCTGCGAGAACGCGCCACCAGGAGGAAGCGCCCGGCCCCCGCCAGGGTCGACAACGATGGGTGCCCCACCTCCACCCAACCGCACACCCCCCAGGGATCAGCCGCGGATAGTAGTCTCCTCACGGGAGCGAGACGCGAACGGCCTCCCACTGTTCTCCACCCCGATGGACAACCTCGTGGCGGGCCGAGCAGCAGCCGACAACATCACGACCACCGGCGACGGCGCCCTACAGATCCAGTATGTCAGGGCCCTGCTCGCAAAGGCCGTCGAGCAGCAAAACGCAGGCGCCGACTCGCAGGGTCGAGTGTACTCGCGTTCTTCGGGAAGCAGAGCGGACTCAAGTGGTCGCCCAATGGCGGCAAACACCCTCAACTGCCCGCCACCAGAGCCATTGCAGCTCCAACACCGACCCGCGAACGCGGCACTCTCCACCAACGACCCCAGGCCAGCGACCAACTTCGTCGCCGCCAACGGTCAACCCATCAACGCCCGCACCCACATCATCAACAACCAAAGCTGGCGCGCACGCCAGCCCGACGACCTGCGACACACCCTAACCAATCGCCGCGACGGCGAGCCGATGGGATCGCTAAGTCGACTCGGCCCCAAATGCTTCGGACCGATGATCCGAGGCGAGAAGTACCCGCCGAACTTCAAGGCGCCGAAGGAGATAGAAAAGTACGACCCTTCATACGACCCCTCCGTGTGGCTCGATACATACCTCATGGCGATGGGGATCGCAGGCCACACCGACCTGCTAGCCGCCCGTTACCTCCCCCTGATGATGGAGGGGACGTGTAGGCAGTGGATCAACACACTCCCCCAGGATAGTATCGACTCCTGGGAGGAGATGCGCGACGCCTTCATCAGGAACTTCGAGTGCTCCTACACCCGCGCCACCACCATCGAGGACCTGGAGCGATGCGTCCAGGGACCGCGCGAGTCGACCCGCAACTGGGTCCAGCGGTGGCAAGAACTCTGGTACAACGCGGTCGGCATCCACCCGGACACCGCGATCCATTGCTTCAAGACCTCGTGCCACTAAAAGCCCTTGGTCGCCAAGCTCAAGAGACATTCTCGCACACTCGACAACATACCGGACCTCCTCGAGATCGCCAAACGGTACGCGGAGGAAGATCCAAACCAGGAAACCGACGACGAGTCGGGAGGCCAACGCCGCACGAGCGGCCACGACAACGAACGACGGTCCGACCTACGCTACAACAACACTCGCCTCACTGGAAAGCGCCGCAGTGACGGGCGAGTCGACTTCGTCGCCAACGCCGGACACGCACAACGCGAGCCCAAAAGCTTCCGCCGCGACGGGGGACAACGCCGCGACGGCGGCAACTACAAGGCCAAGCCAAGGTTCGACCCCGCGGCCCTCCTTAACCAACCTTGTGCGTTTCATAGCAGGGAAGGGAAGCCCGCAACGCACACGACCACCGACTGCCACACCCTCAGGGAGATTGAGAAGGCACGGCGAGCACGGGAGGACCCTGACAACAATACCCGAAATTTTACCAGTGGTTGTGTTCGGATGCGATACCATTCCAATTTTACCGTACAACCACAATACCCGAAATTTGGGTAGGGCTTGGCTGGAAATTTATATACCTTAGTATGGGTTCCCTTGCGGCCAAGGTTTGAGCTGAGGCTACCTTGTGAAGATTGTCCACCTGTGTAGTACCCAAGATGACAGTTGGTCATGGTTGGGAGGCCAAACTCACAATACAGGTGCCTATACTAGGGCGTGTAATTGAAAGGTTAGGATTGATTATCCGCATACTAAGTATGGTAAATTCAGGATTGTTCCTGACGGATGTATCGAATATTGTGGTGAAAGTGTACCACCTCTGTAGAGTGTCAAACTATTCGAATTAGCCGTGTCCGCGTTTATGGACAGTTAGAGTGGCCATACTGTTCCGTCGTCAGATGTTTTCAAAATGACTTATGAAATTAATCATGACTTTGACTTGACCACAGTAAGGTTGTGATATGAAATTCAAGTTCCCACTTAGGTGTTATAAAACATTCAACTAGCTTTCTTTGCTTCTGAACTCAATAGAGATAAATCTGGCTTTTTGCAAAACAACCTAGAGCTTAGTATTTCCTACTCAAAACCACTTCACTTGTTAGTCTTAGTTTGCGAGTACTTAAAGAGTACTCATGGCTTTGTCCCTGGCTATTCCCGTGGCCAGACTATAAGAGGACTATCAGGAGGATGAACCGCAGGAAGGTTACGACAACTAGGATCATATCCCATCGTTAGCATTGACTGTGACCATGAAGATGGAGTCTCGCCTACGCTATTGTTGTTATTACGTTATTCCGCTTCTTGATTGTATTAAAACTGGATCATGTGATCCCTTATTTGTTTTAAGACCTTATGTATGGTTTGTAATGGATGATGTACTGTGATATCCAATCTATTATGTCTCGCAAAAATGGTAATCCTGGGATTGCGATGTATGGCATAACAGGCATCTGGGATTAAAAATCCAGGTGTTGATAAGTTGGTATCAGAGCCATCCTGACCATAGGAGACTCTAGTTTAGAATGGACGTTGGAATAAAAAACTTAGTTTCAAAACCAAGGAAGTGAGTATTTATGAAAACTTATTCTCATTCTTATCACTTAGACTCTTTCATAAAAATTCATGTTCCTCCAAAATTTCTTGCAAACTTACATAAAATTTCACACATTTGATCACTCTACTAACTTACTCATCCTACATTCTTATAGATGGATGTGAAGTATAGCAAGTTCTATCAGTTGGGGAATGGAGGAGACCTCATCTTTGAGCGTAACTTGGACCAGCTTTTGGAACTTCTGGAGCGTTCGCACCCCGAGTTCTTCGGAGCTCATCTCAACGATCAGTAAGGAGAGGAATTGCAATGGCTGATTGTTGCAAGTCTCCGAGGAAAGATTGAAGCCCCCACCTCAGAGGGAATTCAGTTCACCATCAGAGAGAACAACTGGCTCGATGGACTTGCCAGGGCCATGCAAGAAGCTCTTGCCCGTCTGTGTGGGCAGAGTATCAACCAGATCAAGGGTACCCGCTTTGGTTTCTATCCAAGGCATGATGATACTGGATAGCCCTCGAGAGTATAGGATCATCTGGGTCGGAAGTATTATGTAGACCACCTCAGCTTCATGATGTATGACCGGCAGAAGGAGTTGGACAATGCCCGTTCCTACTCCAACCACAAGTCCTCCATCGCCGCCCAGAAGGATCAGACCATTTCCATGCTAGTGAAGGATCGCCAGTCTCGTGGCCGTCATCTCGACAAGAAGGAGCGCATCATTGCCCGTCTTCACCACAGGATCACAGAATTGGAGGAGACCATCCACGAGAGGTACATGCAGCTAGAGGAGAGGGAGAATGCAGGGGAGGACATCCGTGGAGACCCCTACTCCTATCTCAGTGATGATGATGACTTTCTGGAGGATCAGGCCATGGACTTCTTCACTCATGAGGATGACTTCGCCTTCATTGACGATGATGATGAGGATAATGAGGACACCGACTCCGAGGAGTAGTAGCATTTGAGAACTAGCGTTAGTGAGTTGTATACGGTCCCACTGTATCGTAGTTTCCCAGAATGGTTCTTAAAACCATCTGTTTTCTTTGTGGTGGTGTGTGTTTGTATCGTGTGCTATGAATGAATGAATGAAAAGAAAGTTGCTAAGAAAATCTGAGTAAAACATCAAAAACTTTTCAAAAACCCTGAACCTTAGAAATTACCCTCTTTTCTCATGATCTATCTGAATCTTCAGATGCCTCACGGAGGAAGCACTTCATCCCCGAACCCAATGTTACAGATCTTGCAAATGTTGGTTTCTGACCACGAAGCTAAAAGAGCCGAACGTCAAGCCAACTTAGCCACCCTTCAACACATAGATCAGATGGCCAACAACAATCAAGGCCATGGAAATCAGGACAACCATGGATCTAAGATCAAGAATTTTCAGAACACCAATCCACCCATTTTCACTAAGTCTGAAGAGCCCCTAGATGCTGATGATTGGCTGCAAACCATGGAGAATAACTTAGAAGTTACAGGAGTGGAAGCCAACGAGAAGGTACTGTTCAACACCCACTATCTGGTCGGAGATGCAAGAGCATGGTGGAACAGCGTTCGCTCCATGAATGGAGGACAGTTGATGACTTGGGAGGAATTCAAAGTCAAGTTTAGCAGATGACACCCGGATTTTTAATCCCAGGTGCCTGTTATGCCATACATCGCAATCCCAGGATTTCCATTTTTGCAAGACATAACAGAATTGGATACCACAGTACATCATCCATTACAAACCATACATAAGGTCTTACACAAATAAGGATCTCATGATCCAGTTCTTAATACAACTCAAGCAGCGGAAATACGTAATAATAACGGTAGCGTAGGCGAAGCTCCATCTTCGGGGTCACAGGCAATGCTGACGATGGGAGATGATCCTAGTTGTCGTAACCTTCCTGGGGTCCATCCTCCAGGTACTCCTCTTCATAGTCTGGACAGGGGAATAGCCAGGGACAAAGCCATGGGTACTCTTTAAGTACTCGCAAACTAATACTAACAAGTGAAGGTTTTTTTAGTAGGACACTAAGCTCTAAGGTTATTTTGCAAAAAGCTAGATTTACATCTACTAAGTTCAGAAGCAAAGAATGCTAGTTGAAGTTTTATAACACCTAAGTGGGAACTTGTATTTCATATCACAACTTTGTTGTGGTCAAGTCAAAATCTCAATTCATTTCACAAGTCATTCTGAAAAAATCTGACGGGGGAACAGTATGGCCACTCCAACTGTCCATAACCGCGGACGTGGCTATTCGAATAGTTTGACACTCTGCAGATTGTACACTTCCACCACAACATTCGATACATCCGTCAGGAACAAATCCTGAATTCACCATACTCAGTATGCGGATAATCAATTCTAACCTTTCAATTACACGCCCTAGTATAAGCACCTCTCCTGTGAGTTTGGCCTCCCAACCATGACCAACTGTCATCTTGGGTACTGCACAGGTGGACAATCTTCACAAGGTAGCCTCAGCTCAGACCTTGGCCATGAGGGAACTAATACTAAGGTATATAAGTTTCCAGTAAAGCCCTACCCAATTCTCGGGTATTGTGGTTGTACGGTAAAAATTGGAATGGTATCGCATCCAGACAACCATCCGTTTTATAAAGGGCTAAGGCTCATGCCTCAACATTTTCATCACCATAAAACATCTGGTGTTCGTAAACACATGTCCAAAACATCTCAATAGAATGATCCATCATTCCAAGGTTTTCATAACCATTTTTCCACCAAGTATTCCCATCTAAGTTGATCAGGTTTTATGCTTAGCACTAGCATCTACAAGTGGGGGTAAGTACTAATGAGGGGTGGTCAACTAGTGGAGTTTAACTAAGTTCAATCTCATGCCTTAGGATGACATAAAGATTATCTAGCTTAGGCTAAATTTTATGCTCTTTATGCAACCTTCAATTATCTTTTTAGTATCTACAATTCACTTAAGTAAACTCTAAGTACTAGCTTTGATAAATAAATAAAGTATAAAGCTTGTAAGTAAAAACTAGGATTGGTTTATCAAGTGGTTATGATCATATATGCTTAAGGCATATAGTTGGCATGGTAACAAGCAAGTATTTGCTTGCATAGGTATAGTATCTTGCAAGTGTTAGCTTGCACATTCAACTAGTAGTATTAGGCTTGCATCAATATCAGTATAAGCTAGCTAAATTGCAAGTGTTAGCTTGCAAGTATTGGTTGGCCTTGTGTAGAGCAGTGGTTGAAGTTCTCCTCGGCTTCTTCTTCGTAGTATCCTCCTTCCTCCTCGTATCCTTGGTCGGTACTAGCGTATGTGAATAAATATGATTTACACAATCACAAAAAAATACTTAACTACTTTCAGTCATCACACAAAAGGGTCCTATAGATGATCTAGCATCATCACTAACATTACAAGATTAAAGCTTGGTTTAATTTCTTTTATTTTTTTAGAAAAGTAATTTCTACTCATTGAAAAACTACTTAAGATTTAATATTCTCCAAACCAAACTGGGATCATGTTGACACATGTCATCACCACACATTTTAGTCCATGGGAATGTGATTTAAAGTGGTGTCACAATTTAATAAGGTTTAACCTTTTATTTTACTTAAATAAAGTGACTAGAAATGCCTATGTAGCATTCTTTTATTACTTGAACAATATTTCTGTAAGTAAACCCAAATGTTTTTATATATTCTGGAAGGTATGATCAAATGTGATTTTTGAGAGTTGGAATCAACTCAAAAGCTTTTATGGTTTAAATTTGAAAAATGTTTGAATATAGAAAAGGTTCTGCCTTGTTATTTTTACCAAGGTTGATCTATAGATTCAAATGATTTGACTCCAATGGGCTTGGATTAAGCATTTCAATATCTTTCTAACAAAATTGGTTTCATTCAATTTGGTTTACTGAATCTTGCTGGGTTGATTTTTGAAACTAGGTATAGAACTGTGTTTGAATTAAAATGGAAAAAGTTAAATTCAAACGACTAGGCTGCGCGGGAACTGTTAACGGGCCGGCCCAGTGTCACTCCGCGGCGTGGGGCTCAACTGACATGGGGTTCCACCAGTCAGTGGCTCTTTAAACGCGAAGCAGTACGGGGCAATCTCATCCGCACGATCTAAGTCTAATCGAACGGCTGCTACTCATCGTCCACGTCGGGCTGTGTCGGCGAGACAGAAACCTAACACGGCAGGTGGGGGTCTTCGGGGGCTCACCGGGGCTCAGGCGAGGGTCGGCGATGCGGGCGAATGATGAAGTCGATGACGGAGAACCTCCTGGTACCGGCAGCTTCTCCTGGGGTGGACGAAATCGACGACGCCCTTCTTCTCTAGAGGCGGCCTGCTCCAGCGCAATTCCGGCGATGCGCTGCTCACCTTGCTCCGGGAACGGGCTGGAACTATCAATGAGGAGAGGGGAGTGAGATGGTGTGAAGAGTTTGAGCGGGGGAGGCCTCTATTTATAGTCTCGACGACGAGACCGAACAGAATGGGAAGGCGACGGTGGCGACATGGCTACGGGCTGCTAGAGGCATGGCCGGCGGTGGCGATCGATCGGTGGTCTCCTGGTGATGCTCTATGGCTTTAATGCGCGTGTAGGGTCGCTGGCAAATGGTCGGGAACGCACGATGCTCTGCGAGGCAGAGGCGGCGACCTTGACGGCAAGCGGTGGCTACGGGGCATGGGGCGGTGAACGGGGATGTCTGGCGGTCTCCTGGGACGGTGGTGATCATGTATGCATGCGGCGAGGGCGACGCGCGGTCTGTGGGCGTGTGTCGAGGGTGGCTCTCTGGCGCATGCTCGGCATGGTTGCTGGCGAGCTTGGAATGGTCTGTGCGTGTGGTCCACGGGCTGGCAAGGTTCGAGCGCTGGACAGGGAGTGGCGGTGGACGGTGGGCTGTGTCCTAGACATGATGTTTAGGCTTGGTGCTTGCTCTGGCTAGCTAGCCATGGTCGGCTGGCAAGGGGGTGCTCGGGTTGGCATGGCATGGGGCAAAGGGTAGGGGCTAGGGTTTTTCGTAAGGTTCCCAACCTTTAATAAGGTAGAGATCCCTGTGTTTACAATGCTAGTCCCTGGATCAATTGCTAGCATCCACAGTTAAGATGTAATATCAAGAAACAAAGGTCATAATACAACTTTATAACCAGGAATAAAATATTTTATTACATCTTACATAGCTCATTTGGCTATCTCATTACAATGCAGCAGATTATAACAATAGCATGGGGTCCTTCATCTTCAAAGTGACACAGGCAGACATGTTGGTTGTAGACTTGTAATCCTAATCATTAAACTTCACTAATATCAAACAAACCTGCAACATAACAAGTTACAGCCACAAGGGTCAATACATTTGAATTGTATTGGCAAGTAATACTATGGTAATATAGTGGAGTCTATCATCTTTATGCATTTGGATAAGTGGAGCTTAGGCTTGCTTTGCTCAAAATAGATTTTCCTTATCATTTGAAAACACTAAGTTTTTGCTTGACAAAAACACCCAAGGCATCTCCCAATAGAAATTGGTGATCCTTCAGTCCCTTGTTCAACCACAAGTTTTTAACTTAGAAATTTGGATGAGGAGATTCTTGATAGCTTCCATGTCTTGATGCTCAAATTGTCCTTCGCTAGGGACATGGCTAAGTACTTAGATTTTACACTCTGCAGAGGTGGTGCACTTTCCCCACAAGACTTGGTTTAACCAAGACAAGATCTTTCAGAAGCCTTCCCTTAGACCAGAATGGACGCGCTCCAACCTATCCTTCCCCTACCACCAACTGTCCATTTTGCTAAGTTATTGCAACCTATATGATCCAGGCAGAGCCCATAATGCCAAGTGGCTGCACTTGAAGCTTCTCAACATTTGACATCTCAAATCTCTTTGTTCCCGGGTGGCCATCCACAAGTGAGATACACAAGGTAAACCATAGAAATGGGCCTTGTGAACCACTCAACACAAACCATTCCTTCCATTCCACCTAGGTGATTCATTCACTTAGTTGTTTTATTAACAAAACACAAGTCCACAGAATTAGAAATATTCCATAGCATGAATATATATTCCACCCTTGTTTTCTACTAGCTAAGCTAAGCATGATAGTAGTAGGAATCTTAACTTAGGAAATTCTACTAAGGTTTCATCTACTAGGATTTCCCATGGCATAGTTTATACTTAGCAAAATTCCATGCAAGTCTTACTTAGAAATATCACTAATGCATAGTGAAAATAATGGGACAAAAGTATGAAGCATCACTTGCCTTTTTGGTAGAGAATATAAGTTCACTCCTTGTCTTTGCAATGATCACACTCTTCAAATCACTACAATTCAATCAAGCAAGGGCACAATTTCAATCTACCATTCAAGCAAAACATCACATAAAATGATAAAAACAAAACAATGCATGCAAGCATGCCAAACTTTGTTTTATTTACAAAAGTGGTTTATAATAGGTTATAAACATTTTAAAACACTTGTTGGTCATTTTATGAAGTGGCAAAACTATTTGCAAAAGATTCTTCCTATAAACCATTTTTAAACCAAAGCATTATTTTATGTGGTGGAGAAATGCTTTTAACAAGGCAACAATCTATAGGGTTCACAAAATATGTTTTCAAAACATAAATCTTTGTGTTTAGGGTCAGAGAGTTTAAATCAAAACATTTCCCAAAGGTTTTCTTCCAAATTCATTTTTAACAATTAAACCATATTTTTATTTGACTAGAAATGTTTTAATTCAAGGTTTTATTCTTTTGCTTCACCAAATATGTTTTTGAAACCACAAATTGATTTATATGGTCAGTAGGTTCAAAACAAACCATTTGCCAAAGATTTTATCTCAAAAATCATTTTAGAACAATTTTTATATTCTAAACATGCATATACAAGTTTCTACAAAAACAATCCATTTAACAGAAGCATTTTACTAAACAAAGTGCATGGTCAGAAAGTACTTGTCTTGCTGATTCCATTGATATAAAATTTGCAAAATTTGGACATGTGGTTTGAAAGTTATGAATTTTACAAAATTGAATCACAAATAGATCAAATCTTGTTTTTAAAACAGACTCTGTGACACGCGGCGCATTTTTATTCGTCGGTACCGCTTCGTGCGGATCAATCGCTGACAGCCATTGGATTTAAGTGGGATCACACGGCTCAGAAGCAAGCGTACCCCTTCGGTTAAATTCTATCGTGGCCACGCGATCAAGATCGGACGGTGCACAGCGTGCCTGCCATCGAGTGGCGGCGCTGGCGGCGGCAGGTGGCAGCGCTGGCTCTGCCTACGGCGTCGCGGTGATTACATGAAGCAAGGAAGGAAGGGGAGTGTCTCACCGGGTTCGCGGAGTGACTCTGAAGCTCAACGTGGTGATAGCTCGTCGAGGGGCGCACGGTGGTGACGACAATCGCTCGCCGGAGCTAGGGGTGGCGCCAGGAGCTTCTGCTTGTCGACGGGGACGGGGCTACAGTACACTAGAAAGCAAGAAAAAGGTACGGTTAGATGTGGTCGAGTGCATAGATCATAGGATCTTCAACGGGATAGCTCGGGGCGGCCTGTTCTCACCGGGAAAGGTTGATGGAGCGGAGTCAGACGGCGGCGATGCTCTGTTGGAGATGTTGACGACGTCGCAGAGCACTCGCGGGCGAGTTGGAGCTACCGGGAGGTTCGCCAGGAGGTGGAGAGCAAGTGAGCATGGTCAAGGGGCAAGGGGCGACTTGGATTCGCCGGAATCGACGTCGGAGTCTGTCGGAGACCGCGGCGATGCAAAGCAAAATTAACGCAACCTGGTGGCTTTTTGGTAGCGAGGTTTGAGGGGAAAGAGAGTGGAGAGAGCGAGGATTGAATGAGCATGATTGATGACAGGAATTACTCCCTGCATTGACGTGATTTACTCCCGCAAGATCAATGCAGAAACGGCGAGGAAGAACAGGTCGCACGGGGAAGAAGCTGACGTGGTCGTGGGGTCCGTTTGACAGTGAGAGAGGAAGAGAGGGAATGGGGTCCAGTGGTCAGCGACTTAGCGGGTTCGGTCTGCGGTGAGGAAAAACGTTTCAGGGGAGGGGGTGTGTGGTGGGCTGTTGGGCCAGATGGGTCTTGCTGGGCTGGGTCGACCTTGTTCACTTTTTTTTATTCTGAATGATATTTCTCTTTTTCCATTTCTAATTTCTGTTTTGATTTTGCTTAATTAATTCAAACATCAATTTGAATTCAAACCTCAACCAAAATTGGTGTAGGTTTAAATACTGATTAGTAATATAATCTGAAGTCAATTTTGGAATAAAAATTTATTCTTTTTGGGGTCTTTTAATTATTTAAATTAGGCCCTTGTATTTAATCAAATAAGGTTTAATAATATTTTCAAACACCATTTAAATTTCTAAATCCTTCCAAATATTTTTCAGTAGGTTTTTATTTGTTTATTTGGGTTCAAATAATTCATCTTGAATTATTTGGAAAAGTTTTTAATATGATTTTATTAATCTTTTAAAATTGGATTTGTCATTATTCAAATGGAATTTGGTTTAAGCCATTTTATTTTATTTTGGAAATTCTTTATCCTTTTATTTTATTTGGATTTGGATTAAATTCATTCCATTTGCTTATGGTCTTGGCCAAGATTTAATTTGGTCTTTAAATATTCCTTATTTAATATTTCTTTCTTCATCTTATAAAATCCATATCTTTTTATTTAGAGATCCAAACTTGGTGATTCCAATTTGTAAAATCTTATTTGAGATTTATTTATCCTTTTAAATATCTTTAGGATTATTTGCTCACCATTTGGTATGGATTTATAGATAGGTTCTTTATTAGCTTTGGAAATTTAATTTCCTTATCTTATTATATTCATAAGATTTTATCTAAGGCTCCAAATTAAGTGAAATCAATTTCTATGGTTTTATAATATTTCCATTTGTCTTTCTTGATCATTTGTAAATGTTTGTTGACAAATTTTTATATGGATCAAATCCATAGGCTTGGAGATAACTTGGAAATGATTCTCTTCCATCAGGGTTTTAGGGTTTTGGTTTATTTCTCAAGTGTTTAAATTTCCAGATGCATTTAAAGAGAAATGCATTCCACTTGATTTGAATTTTTGTTGGATTCAAAGATTAACCAAAGTTTGTTCAATATGGGATTTTAAGTTTCCATTAAGAAACAAAAGTTTCTTTTCACCCTAAATTTCAGCAATTATTTATTTTGTTTATTTATTTTTCACATTACAAGTTTTGGAAATTCTTGGGATGTGACAGGCTACCACCCTTTAAATAAATCTCGTCCAGAGATTTGGGGAGGCTAGGGGTTACAAGTTGGCTCAAAGCATCTACGGTACTACCACCCTTAAAATTTTTCCAACTAGATTACATCTTGGCTTGCTTGGGGTCTTGATGAAGCTTCTCTGGACACTTGTCTGCATAATGGCCTAGCTCTTTGCATTTGAAACACATCACTTGGCTATTATCCTTCTTATTCTTTGGTATCCATTCCTCTTGTTTATTTCCTTGTTTCTTCTTCTTTTCTGGGCAATCACTGGCATAGTGTCCCATTTCTTTGCAATGGTAACATTGCAACTGGCTTATGTCCTTCTTCTTCTTTTTGGGTCTCTCCAAAGCTAGGAGTTCTTCTAGTTCATGCTCTTCATACTTCACCACAAAGGTGGGAAATCTTTCTCTCTTCTTGGGGCAGTTACTAGAGATATGACCTTCTTCTTCACAAGAGTAGCAACACTTTGTGGACACTTTGGATTTGGCCTTATGATGCATAGTTTTGACTTTGCCTTCATCCTTCTTGGTAGAAGTTGTTCCTTCAGGAGGGTTCACAAATTGTTGTTTCACTCCACCTTGTTTCCTTTGTTGAACTAGGGAATAGACGGGGCATTGGATAGGGACATGGTTATTTCCTTCACATAGGAAACAAGTAGCTTGGGATGTGGGGCATTGATTAGTTGGATGTTTCTCTTCACAATTGGGGCATTGATCTTCATGCTCTTTGGAAGTGTGATCCTTGTCTCCACAAACATTGCAAGCTTGGGTTCCTTCTAGAATATCATCCTTGACATCCTTGTTGTCACAAACTCCTTGGGAAGAGTTGTTTCCCATGTTGATCATTTGATCTGTCACCTTATACAACAATTGGGTTTGGGTTTCCAAAAACCTTTGCATGGTTGGATCTAACTCATTGGTGTTGGCTAAAAATTGAGCTGTCACTTGGTTCAATTGGGTTTGGGTTACTATGAATTCTCTCATGTTGGTCTCTTGGTTGTTGTTGTTGTCACCATCCTTGATGTTGGAGTTTCCTGGAGTAGTCATCTATTTGGGTTGGATTGGGATTAGAATAAGCAAAAGATTTCTAAGGAATCAATTCTAATCACACACCTCACAATTCACTCAAGCAATGTGCAAGCAACTACAAACAAGCATTCAACTCAAACAACAAGTTTCAACCATATTTTTAGGCAACCAAAAATATTTTTTGTTACACCACATAAGTTGGTGAATTTGGTTTGACCTAAATATGGTGGTCCAACTATATGGTTCACTTGAAATCATTCTATTCTTCTTGGTTGATTCTTCTTGAACAAGATCATGGTTTCCTTGGGAAAATTCTTGGTCACAAAAAAACTTCAAAGGTGATGATGATTCCCAAGTTGTGTTTCCTTAGTCTTCAAGTCTTGAGCAACATTTCTTGTCTCACTTGTAGACCTTAGTGATATCCAAGGTTGAAGTCCTTGTTGATAATAGGGTTGAAATCACTTGAAGATGTTGAAGTCATTAGAGTTGATGAAGTCCTTTGCACATGGTGAAGTCCTTGGCCATGGGGTAGGCTTTGTCCATCAAGTTGAAATACAAGAGGTGTAGAGTTAAAATCAATAGATTGAGGAAAGAGTTTATAAGATTGTTTGTAAATAAGTTTTGGAACAAATACAACTCCTATTTTCTAAGGGGTTTTGTCCAATCCTAGAGTTACAAATCTTACAGGAAACACAATGCTCTGATACCATCTGTAAGGTTCCCAACCTTTAATAAGGTAGAGATCCCTGTGTTTACAATGCTAGTCCCTAGATCAATAGCTAGCATCCACAGTTAAGATGTAATATCAAGAAACAAAGGTCATAATACAACTTTATAACCAGGAATAAAATAATTTATTACATCCTACATAGCTCATTTGGCTATCTCATTACAATGCAGCAGATTATAACAATAGCATGGGGTCCTTCATCTTCAAAGTGCCACAGGCAGACATGTTGGTTGTAGACTTGTAATCCTAATCATTAAACTTCACTAATATCAAACAAACCTGCAACATAACAAGTTACAGCCACAAGGGTCAATACATTTGAATTGTATTGGCAAGTAATACTATGGTAATATAGTGGAGTCTATCATCTTTATGCATTTGGCTAAGTGGAGCTTAGGCTTGCTTTGCTCAAAATAGATTTTCCTTATCATTTGAAAACACTAAGTTTTTGCTTGACAAAAACACCCAAGGCATCTCCCAATAGAAATTGGTGATCCTTCAATCCCTTGTTCAACCACATGTTTTTAACTTAGAAATTTGGATGAGGAGATTCTTGATAGCTTCCATGTCTTGATGCTCAAATTGTCTTTCACCAAGGACATGGCTAAGTACTTAGATTTTACACTCTGCAGAGGTGGTGCACTTTCCCCACAAGACTTGGTTTCACCAAGACAAGATCTTTCAGAAGCCTTCCCTTAGACCAGAATGGACGCGCTCCAACCTATCCTTCCCCTACCACCAACTGTCCATTTGGCTAAGTTATTGCAACCTATATGATCCAGGCAAAGCCCATAATGCCAAGTGGCTGCACTTGAAGCTTCTCAACATTTGACATCTCAGATCTCTTTGTTCCTGGGTGGCCATCCACAAGTGAGATACACAAGGTAAACCATAGAAATGGGCCTTGTGAACCACTCAACACAAACCATTCCTTCCATTCCACCCAGGTGATTCATTCACTTAGTTGTTTTATTAACAAAACACAAGTCCACAGACTTAGAAATATTCCATAGCATGAATATATATTCCACCCTTGTTTTCTACTAGCTAAGCTAAGCATGATAGTAGTAGGAATCTTAACTTAGGAAATTCTACTAAGGTTTCATCTACTAGGATTTCCCATGGCATAGTTTATACTTAGCAAAATTCCATGCAAGTCTTACTTAGAAATATCACTAATGCATAGTGAAAATAATGGGACAAAAGTATGAAGCATCACTTGCCTTTTTGGTAGAGAATATAAGTTCACTCCTTGTCTTTTCAATGATCACACTCTTCAAATCACTACAATTCAATCAAGCAAGGGCACAATTTCAATCTACCATTCAAGCAAAACATCACATAAAATGATAAAAACAAAACAATGCATGCAAGCATGCCAAACTTTGTTTTATTTACAAAAGTGGTTTATAATAGGTTATAAACATTTTAAAACACTTGTTGGTCATTTTATGAAGTGGCAAAACTATTTGCAAAAGATTCTTCCTATAAACCATTTTTAAACCAAAGCATTATTTTATGTGGTGGAGAAATGCTTTTAACAAGGCAACAATCTATAGGGTTCACAAAATATGTTTTCAAAACATAAATCTTTGTGTTTAGGGTCAGAGAGTTTAAATCAAAACATTTCCCAAAGGTTTTCTTCCAAATTCATTTTTAACAATTAAACCATATTTTTGTTTGACTAGAAATGTTTTAATTCAAGGTTTTATTCTTTTGCTTCACCAAATATGTTTTTGAAACCACAAATTGATTTATATGGTCAGTAGGTTCAAAACAAACCATTTGCCAAAGATTTTATCTCAAAAATCATTTTAGAACAATTTTTATATTCTAAACATGCATATACAAGTTTCTACAAAAACAATCCATTTAACAGAAGCATTTTACTAAACAAAGTGCATGGTCAGAAAGTACTTGTCTTGCTAATTCCATTGATATAAAATTTGCAAAATTTGGACGTGTGGTTTGAAAGTTATGAATTTTACAAAATTGAATCACAAATAGATCAAATCTTGTTTTTAAAACAGACTCTGTGACACGCGGCGCATTTTTATTCGTCGGTACCGCTTTGTGCGGATTGATCGCTGACAGCCGTTGGATTTAAGTGGGATCACATGGCTCAGAAGCAAGCGTACCCCTTCGGTTAAATTCTATCGTGGCCACGCGATCAAGATCGGACGGTGCACAGTGTGCTTGCCATCGAGTGGCGGCGCTGGCTCTGCCTACGGCGTCGCGGTGATTACAGGAAGCAAGGGAGGAAGGGGAGTGTCTCACCGGGTTCACGGAGTGACTCTGAAGCTCAACGTGGTGATAGCTTGTCGAGGGGCGCACGGTGGTGACGGCAATCGCTCGCCGGAGCTAGGGATGGCGCCAGGAGCTTCTGCTTGTCGACAGGGACGGGGCTGCAGTCCACTAGAAAGCAAGAAAAATGTATGGTTAGATGCGGGCGAGTGCATAGATCATAGGAGCTTCAACGAGATAGCTCGGGGTGGCCTGTTCTCACCGGGAAAGGTTGATGGAGCAGAGTCAGACGGCGGCGATGCTCTGTTGGAGATGTTGACGACGTCGCAGAGCACTCGCGGGCGAGTTGGATCTACGGGGAGGTTCGCCAGGAGGTGGAGAGCAAGTGAGCATGGTCAAGGGGCAAGCGGCGACTTGGGTTCGCCGGAATCGACGTCGGAGTCTGTCGGAGACCGCGGCGATGCAAAGCAAAATTAACGCAGCCTGGTGGCTTTCTGGCAGCGAGGTTTGAGGGGAAAGAGAGTGGAGAGAGCGAGGATTTAATGAGCGTGATTGATGACAGGAATTACTCCCTGCATTGACGTGATTTACTCCCGCAAGATCAATGCAGAAACGGCGAGGAAGAACAGGTCGCACGGGGAAGAAGCTGACGTGGTCGTGGGGTCCGTTTGACAGTGAGAGAGGAAGAGAGGGAATGGGGTCCAGTGGTCAGCGACTTAGCGGGTTCGGTCTGCGGTGAGGAAAAACGTTTCAGGGGAGGGGGTGTGTGGTGGGCTGTTGGGCCAGATGGGTCTTGCTGGGCTGGGTTGACCTTGTTCACTTTTTTTTATTCTGAATGATTTTTCTCTTTTTCCATTTCTAATTTCTGTTTTGATTTTGCTTAATTAATTCAAACATCAATTCGAATTCAAACCTCAACCAAAATTGGTGTAGGTTTAAATACTGATTAGTAATATAATCTGAAGTCAATTTTGGAATAAAAATTTATTCTTTTTGGGGTCTTTTAATTATTTAAATTAGGCCCTTGTATTTAATCAAATAAGGTTTAATAATATTTTCAAACACCATTTAAATTTCTAAATCCTTCCAAATCTTTTTCAGTAGCTTTTTATTTGTTTATTTGGGTTCAAATAATTCATCTTGAATTATTTGGAAAAGTTTTTAATATGATTTTATTAATCTTTTAAAATTGGATTTGTCATTATTCAAATGGAATTTGGTTTAAGCCATTTTATTTTATTTTGGAAATTCTTTATCCTTTTATTTTATTTGGATTTGGATTAAATTCATTCCATTTGCTTATGGTCTTGGCCAAGATTTAATTTGGTCTTTAAATATTCCTTATTTAATATTTCTTTCTTCATCTTATAAAATCCATATCTTTTTATTTAGAGATCCAAACTTGGTGATTCCAATATGTAAAATCTTATTTGAGATTTATTTATCCTTTTAAATATCTTTAGGATTATTTTCTCACCATTTGGTATGGATTTATAGATAGGTTCTTTATTAGCTTATGAAATTTAATTTCCTTATCTTATTATATTCATAAGATTTTATCTAAGGCTCCAAATTAAGTGAAATCAATTTCTATGGTTTTATAATATTTCCATTTGTCTTTCTTGATCATTTGTAAATGTTTGTTGACAAATTTTTATATGGATCAAATCCATAGGCTTGGAGATAACTTGGAAATGATTCTCTTCCATCAGGGTTTTGGTTTATTTCTCAAGTGTTTAAATTTCCAGATGCATATAAAGAGAAATGCATTCCACTTGATTTGAATTTTAGTTGGATTCAAACATTAACTAAAGTTTGTTCAAGATGGGATTTTAAGTTTCCATTTAGAAACAAAAGTTTCTTTTCAACCTAAATTTCAGCAATTATTTATTTTGTTTATTTATTTATTTTTCACATTACAAGATTTGGAAAATCTTGGGATGTGACATTTGTCCAAGCACTGGTTGGCACCGAGGGAGACAAGGGTGGTCAATGGTGAACATTGCTTAGCCAGATTACTGCTCAAAACAGTGAAGTTAGGCCAGTTTGATTTGTTGCCTCCAAGTGTTTGATGCAATGGCCGCAAGAATTCAAGTTTTGAATTTTCAAAAGATTGTTGGTGGGTGTGCTAGGTAGTTGCTGGTGAGTCTGCAGATGCTTGGGTTTTGAAAGTTGAGCTTGTTTGAGTGGTTTTTGAAAAAGTGGGATCTTCCCATATGATATAGATTCAATTTTGAACTGTCCTTTAAACTATGCATTCAAATGTTTTTGGATGATCACAAAGTGGGCCTTGATACTTTGTTATGAGTACTATCAAGGGGTGCAAAGATCCAAACAAGTTTCTGTTAAGTTTTGAAAGTTAGAGACAACCAAAGTAGGCATGGGAGTTAAATTGGTCAAAATGACCATTCCCTTATTTTATTTGTTTTGATTTACTTGTCTTTGAGAAAAGTTTGGGAATTATTTAGATGATGTTTATTTCACCTAAGCATCCATTTACAAGCAAAGGAACACACAAACAAGTTGGTTCAAAAGAATTCAAAATGAACTCACATGCATGCTTTCATATTTTTATTTAGCAAAGATTTTTATTAACCCTAAATTTGATGATTAGAGTTTGATGATCAAAATGACCATTCCCTTATTTTGTTTGTTTTGATTTATTTGTCTTTGGGAAAAGTGTGGGGATTGTTTAGATGATGTTTATTTCACCTAAGAATCCTTTTACAAGCAAAGAAACACATAAACAAGGCAATTCAAAAGAATTCAAAATGGGATGCATACACACATGCATGCTTTCATATTTTTATTTAGAAAAGTTTTTGTTAACCCTAAATTTGATGATTAGAGTTTGATGATTCTAGTTTAATATTTTTGGGATGTTACAAAACTTCCCCCCTTAAACAAAATCTCGTCCCGAGATTTGAAAAAGGACGAAAAGATTACCTAGGATTTGAAGAGATCAGGAAACTCCATCCTGATGTGATCTTCGCGCTCCTAGGTAGCTTCCTCTTCTGTGTGGTTGCTCCACTGAATTTTGAGAAACTTGATACTTCGGGTTCTGGTAGTTTGGAAAGATTCTTCCAAAATATGGATGGGTACTTCGGGATAGGTCAGGTCATCGTTGATCTCTATGGTCCGGTGATCAATATTCTTGAACACTTCAGTATTCTCCGGGACTTCGAGACACTTGCGAAGTAAATATGGAACACATTGTGCACGACTGACATCTCTTCGGGTAGTTCCAATTGATACGACACTTCTCCTCGACGGTTTAGAATTTTGAAAGGTACGATATATTTGGGGGCTAACTTTCCTTTGAGTTGGAAACGTTGCATTCCCTTCAATGGCGACACTTTCAGATATACAAAATATCCTATGTTGAAGACGAGGTCTCGACGTCTCTTGTCGGTGTAACTCTTCTGTCTGGACTGGGCTGTCTTGAGGTGCTCACGAATCTTGTGAACCTTCTCTTCCGCTTCTCGTAGGATATCAGGTCCGAAAATCTGACTCTCTCCTACTTCCGACCAGTTCAAAGGGGTGCGACACTTCCTTCTGTACATGAATTCAAATGGGGTCGTTTGCAAACTAGCTTGATAACTGCTGTTGTACGAAAATTCTGCAAACGGCAGACAGTCTTACCACTTAGATCCATATTCTAACACACATGCTCTCAACATATCTTCGAGTATTTGATTTACTCGCTCCGTTTGTCCATCGGTCTGAGGGGGATACGCGGTACTGAAATCTAGGCGGGTTCCTAAACCTTCTTAAACTTTCTTCCAGAATATCGAGGTAAACTGAGTTCCTCGATCTGATACGATGTTCTTGGGGACTCCATGCAAACTGACTATTCTAGCGATGTATAACTCCGCTAGCTTCGAACTCTGATATGTGGTCTTGACGGGTAAGAAATGGGCGACTTTGGACAATCTGTCCACTATGACCCAGATAGAGTCATTTCCCCTACTAGAAGTAGGCAATCCGGTGATAAAGTCCATTCCAACGGAATCCCATTTCCATTCCGGAATCTGCAAGGGTTGCAACAATCCAGCGGGTCTTTGATGTCCTTCCTTGACTCGCTGACATATATCACACTTGGCGATATAACTTCCGATTTCTCTCTTCATCTTATGCCACCAAAATTGCTCTTTCAAATCTTGATACATCTTAGTTCCTCCGAGATGGATAGAATAAAGAGTATCATGAGCTTCCTTGAGAATAACTTCTTTCAACTCAGAATCTGCTGGTACACAAAGGCGCCCTTTGTACCACAGAACTCCTTCTTCGTCTTCAGTGAATCCGGGTACTTTGCATGTACCGATACGACGCTTGATTCCATCAATACTAGCATTTCCTTTCTGCGCCTCTTTGATCTGGCTGATCAAAGTGGGCTGAAGTTTTATGCTAGCCAAAAATCCTTCACTCACTAATTCCATTCGAAAATCTTCCATCTCTTTGTGCAAACTCGGTTGCTCCTTCAAAATCATGGAGTTCAAGCGGAACGGAAATCTGCTAAGGGCATCTGCTACCACGTTGGCTTTACCAGGGTGATAGTGAATGTCTAGATCGTAATCCTTGATTAACTCAATCCATCTTCTCTGCCTCATACTCAACTCCTTCTGAGTGAATATATACTTCAGGCTCTTGTGATCCGAATAAATCTCACAACAATTTCCCATCAAGTAATGCCTCCATGTCTTCAGGGCTAGAACTACGGCAACGAGTTCGAGGTCATGGGTTGGGTAATTTTGCTCATGTTGTTTCAGTTGTCTAGATAGATAAGATATAACTTTGCCTTCTTGAATTAGCACACATCCGAGACCGATCTTGGATGCATCACAATACACGTCGAAGGGCTTCATGATATCCGACATGATTAAGATTGGGGCTGAAATCAATCTCCTCTTGAGTTCTTGAAAACTCGCTTCACATTTGTCGGTCCATTCAAACTTCTTGTCCTTCTTTAGCAATTGGGTCATGGGTCTGGCGATACTCGAGAATCCTTCTACGAACTTGCGGTAGTATCCCGCCAATCCGAGAAATGCACGAACTTGGGTTGGAGTGGTTGGGGCTTGCCAATCTTCGACATCTTTCACCTTTGCAGGATCAACGGAAATTCCTCCGGCTGATACAATGTGACCGAGGAATCCTACCTCCTGTAACCAGAATTCACATTTGCTAAACTTGGCATACAGCTGATGCTCTCTAAGGGTTCCAACAATGGTCCTTAGGTGTAGCTCATGTTCTTCTTCCGATTTGGAATAAATCAGAATGTCATCAATGAAAACAACGACAAACTTATCCAGGAAGTCCATAAAAATCTTATTCATGAGATTCATGAAATAAGCGGGGGCATTGGTTAATCCAAAGGACATGACAATATACTCGTATAATCCATATCTGGTGGTAAAGGCAGTCTTTGGAATGTCCTCTGCACGAATTTTGAGTTGATGATAACCAGTTCTAAGATCAATCTTAGAAAACACTTTGGCACCGGTCAACTGATCAAACAAATCTTCTATCTTGGGCAAGGGGTACTTGTTCTTGATGGTGACATCATTCAAATTTCGATAATCCGTACACAAACGGTTACCTCCATCTTTCTTGTCCACAAACAAAACAGGTGATCTCCATGGTGACGCACTTGGTTGAATCAATCCAATTTCTAGCATGGCATCCAGTTACTTTTTCAGTTCTGCTAGTTCAGACGGGTTCATACTATATGGTCTCTGGGCCATGGGTCCTGTTCCGGGGATTAGTTCAATGATAAACTCGATATCCCGATCTAGGGGCATACCGGGCAAAACATCTGGAAATACATCGGGGTATTCACATACTATCCGGACTTGGTCAATGGTAGGTTGGGCTATACTCTTGTTGCACTTGAATTGACGAGGTAAGGTTTCAGATATATGCTCGACTGATATTCCAGCGGTACTGGTCATGGTGATGGCTTTCTTGGCACAGTCAATCAATCCTTTATGTTTGGACATCCAATCCATTCCTAGTACTACTTCCAAACCTTTAGTTCCGAGTACTATCAGGTTAGCATAAAAATCTATGCCATGGATTCGGATAGGGACGGCTTTGCAAATTTGCCTAGCCTTGGTGGTTGAACCGGGAATTTGGATGATCATAACATGCTTCAGTTTTGTTGGTTGAATCTTACTAGTGCAGGCAAATTCTTCGGTGACAAATGAATGTGATGCACCAGAATCAAACAGCACTCTTGCAAGTACGGAATTAACAGAAAACATACCCAGCACGACGTCTAGCGCTTCCTGAGCTTCTTCAGCATGCATGAGAAAAAGACGGCCGTTGCGGTTGAGTGAATTCCCTGGGGCAAACCTTCTTCCTGGCTGAACACGACGCTGCTGCTGAGCTGGGGCATTTGCATTGGGGGCTGCGGCATTATTCTTGTTGGGGCACTCGTTGGAGTAGTGACCCTTATTTCCATAGTCATAACAAGTCACTTGCGACTTGTCCTTTGCTGCAACAGGCACATCATTGCTTCCAGTCCTCATGGCAGTGTTGGTGTTGGCGGTAGCATGGTTGTTGTTGAACTTAGGTGGGGCACGGTTGAAATTGCTAGAGTTGCTGGGGTTGTTGTGATTTCCTTCGGGCCTAGGGTTTCCACGGTTGGGATAGGTCGGACGGTTCATCGGGGGTCTGTTGGTTCTTGGGGAAAATCCTGGAGATGGGTTAGGGCGATACTTTGGGGTCTGATGGGTTCCTGGTTGATGCATCATGCGATGCTTGTGGTTCTCATTGGCTTGGTTGATATTTCCTTCCATCTGGATGACAGAGTCGACAAGGGCTTCAATATCAGCAAAGGGGATATTGACTAACACTGTCTGCATCTCATCGTGCAGACCATTCAGGAATCTTTCTTTCTTCTTGGCTTCGGTGTCGATATCATCCGGGGCATACCTAGCTAATGACAAAAATTTGTCACGGTATTCCACTATGGTCATCCGTCCTTGCTTCAGTTCTCTGAACTCATCTCTCATCCTCTTGATCAAACCTGGTGGCACATGGGTTCTGCTGAACTTGAGTTTGAATTCTTCCCAGGTCATCATCTGTCCTTCGGTCATTGCACGAACACTGTTCCACCATGCTCTGGCATCTCCGGCTAGATAATGGGTGGAGAACAGAACTTTCTCGTTGGCTTCCACTCCGGCGACTTCTAGGTTATTTTCCATGGTTTGCAGCCAATCATCAGCGTCTAAGGGCTCTTCCGACTTAGTGAAAACATGTGGGTTGGTGTTCTGGAAATTCTTGAGCTTAGATCCATGGTTGTCCTGGTTTCCGTGGCCTTGATTGTTGTGGGCTAGCTGAGCTATCTGTTGAAGGGTGGCTAGGTTGGCTTGACGTTCGGCTCTTTCAGCTTCGCGGTCAGAAAACCAACATTTGCAGGATCTGCAACATTGGGTCCGGGGATGAACCACTTCCTCCACGTGGCATCTGAAGATTGAGATAGATCATGAGAAAAGAGGGAAATTTCTAAGGTTTAGGGCTTTGAAAAGTTTTTAAAGTTTGACTCAGATTTTTCTAGCGACTTGCTTTTCATTCATTCATAGCACACGATACAAACACACACCACAACAAGGTAAACAGATGGTTTTAGGAACCATTCTGGAAACTACGATACAGTGGGACCAAATACTACTCACTACGCTAGTGCTCAAGTGCTACTACTCCTCGGAGTCGGTGTAGTTGTCATCCTCATCATCATCGTCGTCATTGATGAAGGCGAAATCCTCCTCATCGGTGAAGAAATCCATAGCCCGATCCTCCAGAAAATCATCATCATCGCTGAGATAGGAGTAGGGGTCTCCACGAAGATCCTCTCCGGCATTCTCCCTTTCTTCCAACTGCATGTCTCTCTCGTGGATGGTCTCCTCCAAAGACGAGATACGATGGCGAAGACGGGAAATGATGCGCTCCTTCTTGTCGAGCTGACGGCGGCGAGACTTGCGATCCTTTGCTAGCATGGCGATGGTCTGATCCTTCGTCTTAATGATGGCGGACTTGTGGTTGGAGTAGTCACGGCAATTATCCAACTCCTGCTGACGATCGTACATCATGAAGCTGAGGTGGTCCAATTGGGTCTTCAGCTCGTGGTGGTATGGGGCTTCCAGTGGTTGTCCATTAGCATCACGCCTTGGGCAAAACTCAAAGCAGGTACCCTAGATCTGATTGATACTCTGCCCACACAGACGGGCAAGAGCTTCCTGCATGGCCCTGGCAAGTCCATCGAGCCAGTTGTTCTCTCTTAAAGTGAACTGAATTCTCTCAGCAGTGGGAGGTTCAATCTTTCCTCTGAGACTTGCAACAATTAGCAGCAAATCTTCTCCTCCTTGATCACTGAGCTGAGCTCCAAAGAACTTGGGGTGCGGACGCTCCAGAAGTTCCGAAAGCTGGTCCAAATCCCTCTCAAAGATAAGGTCTCCTCCATTTCCCAACTGGTAAAACTTGATGTACTTCACGTCCATCTAAAAGAATATAAGATGAGTAAGTTAGTAGAGTGATCAAGTGTGTCAATTTTTATGTATTTTGCAAGAGTTTTTTAGGAACATGAATTTTCATGAAAGAATCAAGGTGATATGAATGGGAATAAGTTTTTGTAAATATTTTTTTTCTTTGGTTTTGAAACTAAGTTTTTGATTCCAAACGTCCAGTCTAACTAGGGTCTCCTATGGTCAACTTGGCTCTGATACCAACTTGTCAACACCCGGATTTTTAATCCCAGGTGCCTGTTATGCCATACATCGCAATCCCAGGATTACCATTTTTGCGAGACATAACAGAATTGGATACCACAGTACATCATCCATTACAAACCATACATAAGGTCTTACACAAATAAGGATCTCATGATCCAGTTCTTAATACAACTCAAGCAGCGGAAATACGTAATAATAACAGTAGCGTAGGCGAAGCTCCATCTTCGGGGTCACAGGCAATGCTGACGATGGGAGATGATCCTAGTTGTCGTAACCTTCCTGGGTTCCATCCTCCAGGTACTCCTCTTCATAGTCTGGCCACGGGAATAGCCAGGGACAAAGCCATGAGTACTCTTTAAGTACTCGCAAACTAATACTAACAAGTGAAGGGGTTTTTTGTAGTAGGACACTAAGCTCTAGGGTTGTTTTGCAAAAAGCCAGATTTACCTCTACTAAGTTTAGAAGCAAAGAATGCTAGTTGAAGTTTTATAACACCTAAGTGGGAACTTGTATTTCATATCACAACTCTGTTGTGGTCAAGTCAAAATCTCAATTCATTTCACAAGTCATTTTGAAAACATCTGACGGGGGAACAGTATGACCACTCCAACTGTCCATAACCGCGGACGCGGCTATTCGAATAGTTTGACACTCTGCAGAGATTGTACACTTTCACCACAACATTCGATACATCCGCCAGGAACAAATCCTGAATTCACCATACTCAGTATGCGGGTAATCAATCCTAACCTTTCAATTACACGCCCTAGTATAAGCACCTCTCCTGTGAGTTTGGCCTCCCAACCATGACCAACTATCATCTTGGGTACTGCACAGGTGGACAATCTTCACAAGGTAGCCTCACCTCAGACCTTGGCCGTGAGGGAACTAATACTAAGGTAGATAAGTTTCCAGTCAATCCCTACCCAATTATTGGGTATTGTGGTTGTACGGTAAAAATTGGAATGGTATCGCATCCAGACAACCATCAGTTTTATAAAGGGCTAAGGCTCATGCCTCAACATTTTCATCACCATAAATCATCTGGTGTTCGGAAACACATGTCCAAAACATCTCAATAGAATGATCCAGCATTCCAAGGTTTTCATAACCATTTTTCCACCAAGTATTCCCATCTAAGTTGATCAGGTTTTATGCTTAGCACTAGCATCTACAAGTGGGGGTAAGTACTAATGAGGGGTGGTCAACTAGTGGAGTTTAACTAAGTTCAATCTCATGCCTTAGGATGACATAAAGATTATCTAGCTTAGGCTAAATTTTATGCTCTTTATGCAACCTTCAATTATCTTTTTAGTATCTACAATTCACTTAAGTAAACTCTAAGTACTAGCTTTGATAAATAAATAAAGTATAAAGCTTGTAAGTAAAAACTAGGATTCGTTTATCAAGTGGTTATGATCATATATGCTTAAGGCATATAGTTGGCATGGTAACAAGCAAGTATTTGCTTGCATAGGTATAGTATCTTGCAAGTGTTAGCTTGCACATTCAACTAGTAGTATTAGGCTTGCATCAATATCAGTATAAGCTAGCTAAATTGCAAGTGTTAGCTTGCAACTATTGGCTGGCCTTGTGTAGAGCAGTGGTTGAAGTTCTCCTCGGCTTCTTCTTCGTAGTATCCTCCTTCTCATATCCTTGGTCGGTACTAGCGTATGTGAATAAATATGATTTACACAATCACAAAAAAGTACTTAACTACTTTCAGTCATCACACAAAAGGGTCCTATAGATGATCTAGCATCATCACTAACATTACAAGATTAAAGCTTGGTTTAATTTCTTTTATTTTTTTAGAAAAGTAATTTCTACTCATTGAAAAACTACTTAAGATTTAATATTCTCCAAACCAAACATGGGATCATGTTGACACATGTCATCGCCACACATTTTAGTCCATGGGAATGTGATTTAAAGTGGTGTCACAATTTAATAAGGTTTAACCTTTTATTTTACTTAAATAAAGTGACTAGAAATGACTATGTGGCATTCTTTTATTACTTCAACAATATTTCTATAAGTAAACCCAAATGTTTTTATATATTCTGGAAGGTATGATCAAATGTGATTTTTGAGAGTTGGAATCAACTCAAAAGATTTTATGGTTTAAATTTGAAAAATGTTTGAATGCAGAAAAGGTTCTTCCTTGTTATTTTTACCAAGGTTGATCTATAGATTCAAATGATTTGAATCCAACGGGCTTGGATTAAGCATTTCAATATATTTCTAACAAAATTGGTTTCATTCAATTTGGTTTACTCAATCTTGCTGGGTTGATTTTTGAAACTAGGTACAGAACTGTGTTTGAATTAAAATGGAAAAAGTTAAATTCAAACGATTGGTCTGTGCGGGAACTGTTAATGGGCCGGCCCAGTGACACTCCGCGGAACGGGGCTCAACTAACAGGGGGGTTCCACCAGTTAGTGGCTCTTTAAACGCGAAGCGGTACGGGGCAATATCATCCACACGATCTAAGTCTAATCGAACGGCTGCTACTCATCGTCCATGTCGGGCTGCGCCGGCGAGACAGAAACCTAACGCGATATGTGGGGGTCGTCAGGGGCTCACCGGGGCTCAGGCGAGGGTTGGCGATGCGGGCGAACGACGAAGTCAACGACGGCGAACCTCCTGGTACCGGCAGCTTCTCCTGGGGTGGACGAAATAGACGGCGTCCTTCTTCTCCAGAGGTGGCCTGCTCCGGCGTAATTCCGGCGATGCGCTGCTCACCTTGCTCCGGGAACAGGGTGGAACGATCAGTGAGGAGAGGGGAGTGAGATGGTGTGAAGAGTTTGAGCGGGGGAGGCCTCTATTTATAGTTTCGACGACGAGACCGAACGGAGTGGGCAAGCGACGGTGGCGACATGGCTACGGGCTGCTAGAGGCATGGCCGGCGGTGGCGATTGATCGGTGGTCTCCTGGCGATTCTCTATGGCTTTAATGCGCGTGTAGGGGCGGTGGCAAATGGTCGGGAACGCACGATGCTCTGCGAGGCAGAGGCGGCGAACTTGACGGCGAGCGGTGGCTACGGGGCATGGGACGGCGAACGGGGATGTCTAGCGGTCTCCTCGAACGGTGGTGATCGTGTATGCATTCCTCTTGTTTATTTCCTTTGGTATCCATTCCTCTTGTTTATTTCCTTGTTTCTTCTTCTTTTGTGGGCAATCACTGGCATAGTGTCCCATTTCTTTGCAATGGTAACATTGCAACTGGCTTATGTCCTTCTTCTTCTTTTTGGGTCTCTCCAAAGCTAGGAGTTCTTCTAGTTCATGCTCTTCATACTTCACCACAATGGTGGGAAATCTTTCTCTCTTCTTGGGGCAGTTACTAGAGATATGACCTTCTTCTTCACAAGAGTAGCAACACTTTGTGGACACTTTGGATTTGGCCTTATGATGCATAGTTTTGACTTTGCCTTCATCCTTCATGGTATAAGTTGTTCCTTCAGGAGGGTTTACAAATTGTTGTTGCACTCCACCTTGTTTCCTTTGTTGAACTAGGGAATAGACGGGGCATTGGATAGGGACATGATTATTTCCTTCACATAGGAAACAAGTAGCTTGGGATGTGGGGCATTGATTAGTTGGATGTTTCTCTTCACAATTGGGGCATTGATCTTCATGCTCTTTGGAAGTGTGATCCTTGTCTCCACAAACATTGCAAGCTTGGGTTCCTTCTAGAATATCATCCTTGACATCCTTGTTGTCACAAACTCCTTGGGAAGAGTTGTTTCCCATGTTGATCATTTGATCTGTCACCTTATACAACAATTGGGTTTGGGTTTCCAAAAACCTTTGCATGGTTGGATCTAACTCATTGGTGTTGGCTAAAAATTGAGCTGTCACTTGGTTCAACTGGGTTTGGGTTACTATGAGTTCTCTCATGTTGGTCTCTTGGTTGTTGTTGTTGTCACCATCCTTGATGTTGGAGTTTCCTGGAGTAGTCATCTGTTTGGGTTGGATTGGGATTAGAATAAGCAAAAGATTTCTAAGGAATCAATTCTAATCACACACCTCACAATTCACTCAAGCAATGTGCAAGCAACCACAAACAAGCATTCAACTCAAACAACAAGTTTCAAGCATATTTTTAGGCAACCAAAAATATTTTTTGTTACACCACATAAGTTGGTGAATTTGGTTTGACCTAAATATGGTGGTCCAACTATATGGTTCACTTGAAATCATTCTATTCTTCTTGGTTGATTCTTCTTTAACAAGATCATGGTTTCCTTGGGAAAATTCTTGGTCACAAAAAAACTTCAAAGGTGATGATGATTCCCAAGTTGTGTTTCCTTAGTCTTCAAGTCTTGAGCAACATTTCTTGTCTCACTTGTAGACCTTAGTGATATCCAAGGTTGAAGTCCTTGTTGATAATAGGATTGAAATCACTTGAAGATGTTGAAGTCATTAGAGTTGATGAAGTCCTTTGCACATGGTGAAGTCCTTGGCCATGGGGTAGGCTTTGTCCATCAAGTTGAAATACAAGAGGTGTAGAGTTAAAATCAATAGATTGAGGAAAGAGTTTACAAGTTTGTTCGTAAATAAGTTTTGGAACAAATACAACTCCTATTTTCTAAGGGGTTTTGTCCAATCCTAGGGTTACAAATCTTACAGGCAACACAATGCTCTGATACCATCTGTAAGGTTCCCAACCTTTAATAAGGTAGAGATCCCTGTGTTTACAATGCTAGTCCCTGGATCAATAGCTAGCATCCACAGTTAAGATGTAATATCAAGAAACAAAGGTCATAATACAACTTTATAACCAGGAATAAAATAATTTATTACATCTTACATAGCTCCTTTGGCTATCTCATTACAATGCAGCAGATTATAACAATAGCATGGGGTCCTTCATCTTCAAAGTGCCACAGGCAGACATGTTGGTTGTAGACTTGTAATCCTAATCATTAAACTTCACTAATATCAAACAAACCTGCAACATAACAAGTTACAGCCACAAGGGTCAATACATTTTAATTGTATTGGCAAGTAATACTATGGTAATATAGTGGAGTCTATCATCTTTATGCATTTGGCTAAGTGGAGCTTATGCTTGCTTTGCTCAAAATAGATTTTCCTTATCATTTGAAAACACTAAGTTTTTGGTTGACAAAAACACCCAAGGCATCTCCCAATAGAAATTGGTGATCCTTCAATCCCTTGTTCAACCACAAGTTTTTAACTTAGAAATTTGGATGAGGAGATTCTTGATAGCTTCCATGTCTTGATGCTCAAATTGTCCTTCGCCGGGGACATGGCTAAGTACTTAGATTTTACACTCTGCAGAGGTGGTGCACTTTCCCCACAAGACTTGGTTTAACCAAGACAAGATCTTTCAGAAGCCTTCCCTTAGACCAGAATGGACGCGCTCCAACCTATCCTTCCCCTACCACCAACTGTCCATTTTGCTAAGTTATTGCAACCTATATGATCCAGGCAGAGCCCATAATGCCAAGTGGCTGCACTTGAAGCTTCTCAACATTTGACATCTCAGATCTCTTTGTTCCTGGGTGGCCATCCACAAGTGAGATACACAAGGTAAACCATAGAAATGGGCCTTGTGAACCACTCAACACAAACCATTCCTTCCATTCCACCCAGGTGATTCATTCACTTAGTTGTTTTATTAACAAAACACAAGTCCACAGACTTAGAAATATTCCATAGCATGAATATATATTCCACCCTTGTTTTCTACTAGCTAAGCTAAGCATGATAGTAGTAGGAATCTTAACTTAGGAAATTCTACTAAGGTTTCATCTACTAGGATTTCCCATGGCATAGTTTATACTTAGCAAAATTCCATGCAAGTCTTACTTAGAAATATCACTAATGCATAGTGAAAATAATGGGACAAAAGTATGAAGCATCACTTGCCTTTTTGGTAGAGAATATAAGTTCACTCCTTGTCTTTGCAAT
This sequence comes from Avena sativa, assembly GCA_916181665.1. NCBI lineage: Eukaryota > Viridiplantae > Streptophyta > Magnoliopsida > Poales > Poaceae > Avena > Avena sativa. The sequence goes on from OV702280.1 coordinate 146,870,621, forward strand.
GATCACACTCTTCAAATCACTACAATTCAATCAAGCAAGGGCACAATTTCAATCTACCATTCAAGCAAAACATCACATAAAATGATAGAAACAAAACAATGCATGCAAGCATGCCAAACTTTGTTTTATTTACAAAAGTGGTTTATAATAGGTTATAAACATTTTAAAACACTTGTTGGTCATTTTATGAAGTGGCAAAACTATTTGCAAAAGATTCTTCCTATAAACCATTTTTAAACCAAAGCATTATTTTATGTGGTGGAGAAATGCTTTTAACAAGGCAACAATCTATAGGGTTCACAAAATATGTTTTCAAAACATAAATCTTTGTGTTTAGGGTCAGAGAGTTTAAATCAAAACATTTCCCAAAGGTTTTCTTCCAAATTCATTTTTAACAATTAAACCATATTTTTATTTGACTAGAAATGTTTTAATTCAAGGTTTTATTCTTTTGCTTCACCAAATATGTTTTTGAAACCAAAAATTGATTTATATGGTCAGTAGGTTTAAAACAAACCATTTGCCAAAGATTTTATCTCAAAAATCATTTTATAACAATTTTTATATTCTAAACATGCATATACAAGTTTCTAGAAAAACAATCCATTTAACAGAAGCATTTTACTAAACAAAGTGCATGGTCAGAAAGTACTTGTCTTGCTGATTCCATTGATATAAAAATTTGCAAAATTTGGACGTGTGGTTTGAAAGTTATGAATTTTACAAAATTGAATCACAAATAGATCAAATCTTGTTATTAAAACAGACTCTGTGACACGCGGCGCATTTTTATTCGTCGGTACCGCTTCGTGCGGATCGATCGCTGACAGCCGTTGGATTTAAGTGGGATCACATGGCTCAGAAGCAAGCGTACCCCTTCGGTTAAATTCTATCGTGGCCACGCGATCAAGATCGGACGGTGCACAGAGTGCCTGCCATCGAGTGGCGGCGTTGGCTCTGCCTACGGCGTCGCGGTGATTACAGGAAGCAAGGGAGGAAGGGGAGTGTCTCACCAGGTTCGCGGAGTGACTCTAAAGCTCAATGTGGTGATAGGTCGTCGAGGGGCGCACGGTGGTGACGGCAATCGCTCGCCGGAGCTAGGGGTGGCGCCAGGAGCTTCTGCTTGTCGACGGGGACGGGGCTACAGTCCACTAGAAAGCAAGAAAAAGGTACCGTTAGATGTGGGCGAGTGCATAGATCATAGGAGCTTCAACGGGATATCTCGGGGCGGCCTGTTCTCACCGGGAAAGGTTGATGGAGCGGAGTCAGACGGCGGCGATGCTCTGTTGGAGATGTTGACGACGTCGCAGAGCACTCGCGGGCGAGTTGGAGCTACGGGGAGGTTCGCCAGGAGGTGGAGAGCAAGTGAGCATGGTCAAGGGGCAAGGGGCGACTTGGATTAGCCGGAATCGACGTCGGAGTCTATCGGAGACCGCGGCGATGCAAAGCAAAATTAACGCAGCCTGGTGGCTTTCTGGCAGCGAGGTTTGAGGGGAAAGAGAGTGGAGAGAGCGAGGATTTAATGAGCGTGATTGATGACAGGAATTACTCCCTGCATTGACGTGATTTACTCCCGCAAGATCAATGCAGAAACGGCGAGGAAGAACAGGTCGCACGGGGAAGAAGCTGACGTGGTCGTGGGGTCCGTTTGACAGTGAGAGAGGAAGAGAGGGAATGGGGTCCAGTGGACAGCGACTTAGCGGGTTCGGTCTGCGGTGAGGAAAAACGTTTCAGGGGAGGGGGTGTGTGGTGGGCTGTTGGGCCAGATGGGTCTTGCTGGGCTGGGTCGACCTTGTTCACTTTTTTTTATTCTGAATGATTTTTCTCTTTTTCCATTTCTAATTTCTGTTTTGATTTTGCTTAATTAATTCAAACATCAATTTGAATTCAAAACTCAACCAAAATTGGTGTAGGTTTAAATACTGATTAGTAATATAATCTGAAGTCAATTTTGGAATAAAACTTTATTCTTTTTGGGGTCTTTTAATTATTTAAATTAGGCCCTTGTATTTAATCAAATAAGGTTTAATAATATTTTCAAACACCATTTAAATTTCTAAATCCTTCCAAATCTTTTTCAGTAGCTTTTTATTTGTTTATTTGGGTTCAAATAATTCATCTTGAATTATTTGGAAAAGTTTTTAATATGATTTTATTAATCTTTTAAAATTGGATTTGTCATTATTCAAATGGAATTTGGTTTAAGACAGTTTATTTTATTTTGGAAATTCTTTATCCTTTTATTTTATTTGGATTTGGATTAAATTCATTCCATTTGCTTATGGTCTTGGCCAAGATTTAATTTGGTCTTTAAATATTCCTTATTTAATATTTCTTTCTTCATCTTATAAAATCCATATCTTTTTATTTAGAGATCCAAACTTGGTGATTCCAATTTGTAAAATCTTATTTGAGATTTATTTATCCTTTTAAATATCTTTAGGATTATTTGCTCACCATTTGGTATGGATTTATAGATAGGTTCTTTATTAGCTTTGGAAATTTAATTTCCTTATCTTATTATATTCATAAGATTTTATCTAAGGCTCCAAATTAAGTGAAATCAATTTCTATGGTTTTATAATATTTCCATTTGTCTTTCTTGATCATTTGTAAATGTTTGTTGACCAATTTTATATGGATCAAATCCATAGGCTTGGAGATAACTTGGAAATGATTCTCTTCCATCAGGGTTTTGGTTTATTTCTCAAGTGTTTAAATTTCCAGATGCATATAAAGAGAAATGCATTCCACTTGATTTGAATTTTAGTTGGATTCAAACATTAACTAAAGTTTGTTCAAGATGGGATTTTAAGTTTCCATTTAGAAACAAAAGTTTCTTTTCAACCTAAATTTCAGCAATTATTTATTTTTCACATTACAAGATTTGGAAAATCTTGGGATGTGACATTTGTCCAAGCACTGGTTGGCACCGAGGGAGACAAGGGTGGTCAATGGTGAACATTGCTTAGCCAGATTACTGCTCAAAACAGTGAAGTTAGGCCAGTTTGATTTGTTGCCTCCAAGTGTTTGATGAAATGGCCGCAAGAATTCAAGTTTTGAATTTTGAAAAGATTTTTGGTGGGTGTGCTAGGTAGGTGCTGGTGAGTCTGCAGATGCTTGGGTTTTGAAAGTTGAGCTTGTTTGAGTGGTTTTTGAAAAAGTGGGATCTTCCCATATGATATAGATTCAATTTTGAACTGTCCTTTAAACTATGCATTCAAATGTTTTTGGATGATCACAAAGTGGGCCTTGATACTTTGTTATGAGTACTATCAAGGGGTGCAAAGATCCAAACAAGTTTCTGTTAAGTTTTGAAAGTTAGAGACAGCCAAAGTAGGCATGGGAGTTAAATTGGTCAAAATGACCATTCCCTTATTTTATTTGTTTTGATTTACTTGTCTTTGAGAAAAGTTTGGGAATTATTTAGATGATGTTTATTTCACTAAGCATCCATTTACCAGCAAAGGAACACACAAACAAGTTGGTTCAAAAGAATTCAAAATGAAATGCATACTCACATGCATGCTTTCATATTTTTATTTAGCAAAGTTTTTTGTTAACCCTAAATTTGATGATTAGAGTTTGATGATCAAAATGACCATTCCCTTATTTTGTTTTGATTTATTTGTCTTTGGGAAAAGTGTGGGGATTGTTTAGATGATGTTTATTTCACCTAAGAATCCTTTTACAAGCAAAGAAACACATAAACAAGGAAATTCAAAAGAATTCAAAATGGGATGCATACACACATGCATGCTTTCATATTTTTATTTAGAAAAGTTTTTGTTAACCCTAAATTTGATGATTAGAGTTTGATGATTCTAGTTTAATATGTTTGGGATGTTACAGAACCCATGTGCCACCGAGTTTGATCAAGAGGATGAGAGATGAATTAAGGGAACTGAAGCAGGGAAGGATGACCGTAGTTGAGTACCGTGACAAATTTTTGTCATTGGCTAGATATGCACCAGACGAGATTGATACCGAAACCAAGAAGAAGGAGAGATCCTTGAATGGTCTGCATGATGATATGCAGACAGTGTTAGTCAATATCCCATTTGCTTATATTGAAGCCTTAGTGGATTCCGCCATTCAGATGGAAGGCAAGATTAACCAAGCCAATGAGAACCGCAAGCATAGAATGATGCATCAACCAGGAACCCACCATACCCCAAAGTATTGCCCCAACCCATCTCCAGGATTTGCCCCAAGAAACAATAGACCCCCGATGAACCGTCCGACCTATCCCAACCGTGGAGGAGGAAACCCAAGGCCTGGAGGAAATCACAACAACAACCCCGGGAACCCCAACAATTTCAATCGTGCACCACCCAAGTTCAACAACAACAATGTGGCACCAACACCAACACTGCCCCAAGGACTGGAAGCAATGTTGTGCCTATTGCAGCAAAGGAAAAGTCTGAGGTGACTTGTTATGAATGTGGAACCAACGGCCACTATTCTAATGAGTGCCCCAAGAAGATTGTCACAACCCCCAATGCAAATGCCCCAGCTCAGCAGCAGCGTCGTGTTTAGCCTGGAAGATGGTTTGCCCCAGGGAATTTGCTCAACCGCAACGGCCGTCTCTTTCTCATGCATGCTGAAGAAGCCCAAGAAGTGCTAGATGTCATGATAGGTATGTTTTATGTTAACTCAGTACTTGCAAGAGTGTTGTTTGATTCTGGAGCATCGCACTCGTTTGGTACCGAAGAATTTGCATGCACTAGTAAGATTCAACCAACCAAATTGAAGCATGTTATGATAGTTCAAATACCTGGTTCAACCACCAATGCTAGACAAATTTGCAAGGCTGTACCTATACGAATCCATGGCATATATTTTTATGCTAATCTAATAGTACTCGAAACTAAAGGTTTGGAAGTAGTTCTAGGAATGGATTGGATGTCGAAACATAAAGGATTAATCGACTGTGCCAAGAAAGCCATCACCATGACCAGTACAGCTGGAATATTAGTAGAGCATGTATCTAAAGCCTTTCCCCATCAATTCAAGTGCAACAAGAGTCTAGCCCAACCAACCCTTGACCAAGTCAGAATAGTCTGTGAATACCCCGATGTATTTCTAGATGTTTTGCCTGGTATGCCCCCAGATCGGGATATCGAGTTTATCATTGAACTAATCCTTGGAATTGGACCCATAGCCCAGAGACCATATAGTATGAACCCATATGAATTAGTGGAGCTGAAGAAGCAACTGGATGCTATGCTAGAGATCAGCCTGATTCAACCAAGTGCGTCGCCCTGGAGATCACATGTCCTATTTGTGGACAAGAAAGATGGAGGTAACCGTTTGTGTACGGATTATAGAAAGTTGAATGATGTCACCATCAAGAACAAGTACCCACTACCAAAGATAGAAGACCTATTTGATCAGTTGACTGGTGCCAAAGTGTTTTCTATGATTGATCTTAGAACTGGCTATCATCAACTCAAGATTCACGCAGAGGATATTCCAAAGACTGCCTTTACCGTCAGATATGGATTATATGAGTACACTGTCATGTCTTTTGGATTAACCAATGCCCCCGCTTATTTCATGAACCTCACGAATAAGATTTTTATGGACTTCCTGGATAAGTTTGTCGTTGTTTTCATTGATGACATTCTGATCTATTCCAAATAAGAAGAAGAACATGAGCTACACCTAAGAACCATCCTTGGAACTCTTAGGGAGAATCAGTTGTATGCAAAGTTTAGGAAATGTGAATTCTGGTTACACGAAGTAGGATTCCTCAGACCTATTATATCAGCCAGAGGAATTGTCGTTGACCCTACAAAGGTGAAGGATGTTGAAGATTGGCAAGCCCCAACCACTCAAACCCAAGTTCATGCAGTTCTCGGATTGGCGGGATATTACCGCAAGTTCGTAGAAGGATTCTCAAGTATCACAAGACCCATGACCCATTTGTTGAAGAAGGATAAGAAGTTCGAATAGACGGACAAATATGAAGCGAGCTTTCAAGAACTCAAGAGGAGATTGATTTCAGCCCCAATCTTGATCATGCCGGATATTACAAAGCCGTTTGATGTATATTATGACACATCCAAGATCGGTCTCGGATGTGTGTTGATGCAAGGATGCGAAGTAATATCTTATCTATCCCGACAACTGAAGCAACATGAGCAGAATTTATCCTACCCACGATCTTGAACTAGCAGCTGTAGTTCTAGCCCTGAAGACATGGAGGCATTACCTGATGGGAAACCGTTGTGAGATTTATTCGGATCACAAGAGCCTGAAGTATATATTCACTCAAAAGGTTCTGAATATGAGGCAGGGTAGATGGATCGAGCTAATCAAGGACTATGATATGGACATTCACTATCACCCCGGTAAAGCCAATGTGGTAGCAGATGCCCTTAGCAGATACTTGAGAATAGACAAGTCCTAGGTCATGGACAGTTGGGAAGGTTGTTATAGAGGGGTGTTGGTTTTGTTTTCAAAACGGATTTGTGAAAAAGTAAGTGTTTTCTAAAACCTGTTGGTCCAAGGGACACCAGAGAAGGAAGAGGATAACCCGATCGGTTGAGGTACGTGGAGATGAAATAGGGTGACCCAATCCTAGTATTTCCAAAAAATTTCAGAAAGGTTTTCAAAATGTTTTACAAAAGATTTCAACAAAACCTTGTAGATGCTATATCTACAAGAGAATCTATTTTGGAAAAGGACCTCTCATGGAGCCCTCTGGATACCATAGCCAGATTGCATATCCTTTGTTATTACTATTCTCTTAAGGTGGTTTGCGAGTACATTCATGGTACTCACCGGCATTGTCCCTAGCTATTTACTTGGCCAAATTTTCAGAAGATCGAGGAAGGAAGAAGATGATGATGTCTATGCAAGCTAGGCCGTCTTCCCAGTCAGTCGCCTCTACGTTAAGGCATGACATGGGCTATGCGATTGAGGATTTCTGCTATTTGTGTTGTAACCGTCATAATGGAAACATTGTAAGTTTTGTAATCATTAAATTCTGGATGATGTAATTGAAGGGTTTCGCGACATAGTAAATCAAAATTTTCTACGGAGCAAACAGAGGGAAAGCCAAGATCTAATCTAGGAGATGCAAACAACGAGAGAGATTGGATTAGATCTTCATACCCTTGAAGATTCGCACAGCGGAACGTTCGTCGGAACGTGGGTGATGTAGTCGTACTCGCTTCTCCTCCTCGCGATCAGATCCGATCTAGCACCACAAGTGGCGGTGCCTCCGTGAGATGCACACGTGCAGCACCTCGACGTCTCCTCCTTCCTCGGACCAGCAAGTATGGTGGAGAGATAGATTGGATCTACAACACGACGGCGTGGTGTATATGGTGGAGAATTTCTGCAGCAGGGCTTCGCCTACAAACAGTCGGGAGGGAGAGAGGAGGGTAGCAAGGCAACTAGGGTTGGAGGCAAGGTGTAGAGGGGAGGGGGCGCACCAGCCCTCTATTTATAGAGGGTGGGGGCGGCCAGCCCTTGCCCCTCCTCCAAGCCTTGGGCCGGCGGCCAAGGGAGGGAGGAGTGGGGGGCAAGGACTCTCCCCTCTTCTAGAAACCCTATCTCTAGTTTAAACGATTTAAACTCTCTAGGATCGGATGGGCCCTATGGGGCCTTGTGCCCCTGGCCCAATGCGGCCAGGACACTCCCTCATAGGCCCATGTCCCCTCCCGGAAGGTGGGGCCACGTTGGTCCCCTTCCGGAAGGTTCTAGAAGCTTCCGGTACAATACCGATTAACCCGGAACAATTCCGAACTCCAAAAACTGCACTGCCTTATATGAATCTTATTCTCCGGACCATTCCGGAACCTCTCGTGATGTCCCGGATCCCATCCGAGACTCCGAACAAAAATTCATAAACCAATTATCCAATCTATCCTAGCGTCGAGACACGTTAAGTGTGTGACCCTGCGGGTTCGAGAATATGCAGACATGATCTTCTATCAATAATCAACAACGGGGTCTGGGCACCCATATTGACTCCCACACATTCATCGATGATCATATCGGATGAACCACGATGTCAGGATTCAAACAATCCCATATATATTCCCTTCGTCTCGCGATATTTTACTTGCCCGAGATTCGATCGTCGGTACCGTCATACCTAGTTCAATCTCGTTCACAGCAAGTACTTTTCTCGTTCCGTAATCCGATATCACTTTGTGATTAACTCCTTAACCACATGCTAACAAGCGGTGTTGATATCGATTACCGAGTGGGCCCGAAGTATATCTCTCCAACTTGGGAGGGACAAATCCCATCTCGATACATACAACCCAACAGATACTTTCCGATCACCTGAGAGACACCTTTATGATCACCCTCTCATAGGATGACGTTTGATGACCTCAAAGCTTTCTTCCGATACCAGGGAGTTGTATTATCTCATGGTCTAAGGAATACAATATTTGACATAAGAAAATCTTCGCAAAGACGAACACGATGACACGATCTAATTGCTTCGCTTAGTTTGGGTCTGTCCATCATATCATTCTCCAATGATATGATCTCATTATCAATTGACAACTCATGTCTATGGTTAGGAAACCTTAACCATCATTGATCAATGAGCTAGTCCATAGAGGCGTACTAGGGACACGGTGGTGTTCACAAACCACACAAGTATTAAAGTTTCCGCTTAATACAATTCTAGCATGGAATATAAACATTATCATGAACAAGAATTATAATAATAACATCTTTATTATTGCCTCTAGGGCATAATTCCAACAGCCTCCCACTTGCACTAGAGTCAATTATCTAGTTTACATTTGGCAACAATCTCACACCCATGGCACTGAGGTGTTGATCATGTTTTACACGTGGAAGAGGTTTACTCAATGGATCTGCGACATTCAGATCTGTATGTACTTTGCTAATCTTCAGATCTCCATCTGCTATATAATCTCGGATTACATGAAACTTGCGGTTGATATGCTTGGTATTTGGATGATATCTTGGTTCCTTAGCGAGTGTTATGGCGCCAGTGTTGTCACACAATATCTCCAGTGGGTCCAATGCACTTGGAACCACGCCAAGCTCAGTGATGAAGTTCCTGATCCAAACTCCTTCACTTGACGCTTCTGCAGCAGCCATGTATTCCGCTTCTACTGTAGATCCCGCGATCACGCTTTGCTTGCAGCTTCTCCAGCTCACAGCTCCTCCATTCAAAATATACACGTATCCTGTCTGAGATTTAGAATCATCCTTGTCGGTGTCGAAACTAGCATCGACGTAACCTTTTACGACAAGCTGTTCATCACCCCCATAGACTAAGAACATTTCTTTAGTCCTATTTAGGTACTTTAGGATGTTCTTCACGGCTGTCCAGTGTTCCACTCCTGGATCACTTTGATATCTGCTCGTCAAACTAAGAGCATTGGACACATCCGGTCTAGTACACAGCATGGCATACATGATAGAACCTATGGCCGAGGCATAAGGCACTTTGCTCATAGCTTCCCTATCATTTACCGTAGCTGGACACTGAGCCTTGCTCAATATCTTACCTGACAACATAGGCACTGAACCTTTCTTTCCCTTATCCATTCTGAACCTTTTTAGAACTTTGTCTAGGTATGTTCTCTGGCTTAAAGCTATCAGGCGTCTTTGTCTATCTCTATAGATTTTGATGCCCAATATATAAGCAGCTTCACCTAGGTCTTTCATTGAAAAACACTTGTTCAAATAACTCTTCACATCGTTAAGCATGTTAATGTCATTTCCAATAATCAATATGTCATCCACATATAGTACCAGAAATGTCACCGAGCTCCCACTCACTTTCTTGTAGATACAAGCTTCGTAGCAATTTGGAACAAATCCAAAGCTCTTGATCACTTGATCAAAACGAAGGTTCCAACTCCGAGATGCTTGCTTCTGTCCATAAATGGAACGCTGAAGTTTGCATACTTTATCAGCATCCTTAGGATCGACAAAACCTTCGGGTTGCATCATATACAACTATTCATCAATGTTACCATTGATGAACGCAGTCTTGACATCCATCTGCCATATTTCATAATCATGAAACGCAGCAATTGCTAATAAAATCCGAATGGACTTAAACATCGCTACGGGAGAGAAAGTCTCATCATAGTCAACACCTTGAACTTGTCGAAAACCTTTCGCGACAAGCCATGCTTTATAGACGGTAACATTACCATCCGCGTCCGTTTTCTTCTTGAAGATCCATTTGCACTCAACGGCCTTTCGGTCGCTAGGAGGGTCCACCAAAGTCCATACTTGGTTTTCGCTCATGGATCCCAATTCGGATTTCATGGCTTCTAGCCATTTCTCAGAGTCTGGGCTCATCATCGCTTCCTCATAGTTCGTAGGTTCACTGTCTTCTACTAGCAAGACAGTCAAGACAGGGTTGCCGTACCACTCAGGGGGGGCACGCGACCTTGTCGACCTGCGACGTTCAGTAGCAGCATCGTCCGAAGCTTCATGATCCTTGTCATTAGCTTCCTCTATTGTTGGTGCAGGCGGCACTGGAACAATTTCAGGTGCTGCGCTACTCTCCAACTCAAGAGAAGGTTCAATAACCTCGTCTAGCTCTACTTTCCTCCCACTCACTTCTTTCGAGAGAAACTCCTTCTCAAGAAAGGAACCGTTCTTTGCGACAAACACTTTGCCTTCGGTTCTGTGATAGAAGGTATACCCAATAGTTTCCTTAGGGTATCCTATGAAGACGCATTTCTCCGCTTTGGGTTCGAGCTTGTCCGGCATCAACTTCTTGACGTAAGCTTCGCATCCCCAAACTTTAAGAAACGACAACTTAGGTTTAGCACCAAACCACAGTTCATACGGTGTCGTCTCAACGGATTTAGATGGAGCCCTATTTAAAGTGAATGCAGCGGTTTCTAATGCATAACCCCAAAATGATAACGGCAAATCAGTAAGAGACATCATTGATCGGACCATATCTAATAGGGTTCGATTCCGGCGTTCAGACACACCATTGCGCTGTGGTGTTCCGGGTGGCGTGAGTTGTGAAACGATTCCACTTGCTTTAAGATGCGTGAGAAAATCATAACTCAAATATTCACCTCCACGATCGGATCGTAGAAACTTAATCTTTCTGTTACGATGGTTCTCCACTTCATTCTGAAATTCCTTGAACTTTTCAAATGTTTCAGATTTATGTTTCATTAAATAGATATACCCATATCTACTTAAGTCATCGGTAAAAGTGAGGAAATAGCGATATCCACCGCACGTCGAAATACTCATCGGTCCGCATACATCGGTATGTATGATTTCCAACAAGTCCGTTGCTCGCTCCATCATACCGGAGAACAGTGTTTTGATCATCTTGCCCATGAGGCATGGTTCGCATGTGTCAAATGATTCAAAATCAAGAGACTCCAAAAGTCCATCAGAATGGAGTTTCTTCATGCGCTTTACTCCAATATGACCTAGACGACAGTGCCACAAATAAGTAGTATTATCACTATCTACTTTGCATCTCTTAGCCTCAATGTTATGGATGTGTGTTTCATCCCTTTCGAGATTTAGAAGAAATAAACCATTTACAAGAGGTGCATGACCATAAAAGATGTTACTCATATAAATAGAACAACCATTATTCTCCGATTTAAATGAATAACCGTCTTGCAATAAACACGATCCAGAAATAATGTTCATGCTCAACGCAGGCACATAATAACACTTATTAAGGTTTAAAACTAATCCCGAAGGTAAAACTAAGGAGAGCGTGCCGACGGCCATCACATCAACTCTTGATCCGTTGCCAACGCGCATCGTCACCTCATCCCTCGCAAGCCGCCGTCTATTCCGTAGCTCCTGTTTAGAGTTACAAATATTAGCAACTGAACCGGTATCAAATACCCAGGCACTACAACGAGGGCTAGTAAGGAAAACATCAATAACATGTATATCAAATATACCTTTGATGGTGCCAGCCTTCTTGTCCGCTAAGTACTTCGGACAGTTGCGCTTCCAGTGACCCCTGTCCTTGCAATAGAAGAACTCAGTGTCCGGCTTAGGACCAGACTTGAGCTTCTTCTCAGCAGGGGCGCGCTTGCCGCCGCCCTTCTTGAAGGGCTTCTTTGCTCCCTTACCTTTCTTAAAGGAGGGCTTGTTGACCATCAACACATGATTATCTTTCTTGATGTCCACCTCCGCAGCCTTCAGCTTTGCGAAGAGCTCGGTGATCGTATCAGTGGAACCAATCTGATTACGAGTCACTACAAAACTTTTGTAGCTGGGAGGGAGTGATTGCAGAACCCTGTCAATCTTGAGCTCCTCTGGAATCGTGCATTCCAGTTGCTCATGGCGTTGAGTGTAGCCCGACATCTTTATGGCGTGCTCACTAACGGAACTCCCTTCCTCCATCTTGCAGTTAAAGAACTTCTCAGAGATCTCATATCTCTCAGAACGGGCTTGAGTCTGAAACATGGTTTTCAGCTCCTCGAGAATCTCAAAGGGCCCGGGATAGGTTTCAAAACGATTTTGAAGTTCCGGTTCCATAGCAAACAACATGGTGCTCTTAATCACACCATAATCATCTTTACGCGACTGATAGACAACTTTCTCATCAGCCGGCGCAGTTGCAGCAGGGGGGTCACCTAACGCTTTCCCAAGGACATAGTCCTTTTGTCCGCCAGACAGAATGATTCTTAGATTGCGGAACCAATTGGTGAAGTTATACCCATTGTTTCTAAGCTTTTCCTTCTCAGCAAAAGTGTTGAAGTTGAAGTTGGACTTGGCCATGTGATCTACAGTATTTGCATGTACAATTTTAGACTATGTTCATGATAAATAGTTCAACTTAATCAAATTACTAGATGAACTCCCACTAAATTCAACATCCCTCAAGTTGTTTAGTGAACACGATCCAAATTCACCACACCTAATCCGATCATGACGAGAAGAGATGTGGTTTCAATGGTGGACAACAAAGTGTCGATCATATCATTCATATGACTCATGCTTAACCTTTCGGTTCTTGTGTTCCGAGGCCATGTCTGTACATGCTAGGCTCGTCAAGTTAGACCCAAGTATTTCCGCGTGTGCAAAACTGGCTTGCACCCGTTGTATGTGAGCGTAGAGTCTATAGCACCCGATCATCACGTGATGCTTGGACACGACGAACTTTCGCAACGGTGCATACTTGGGGAGAACACAGTTTTATCTTGATCTTTAAGTGAGGAATCATCTTATAATGCTACCGTCGCGATCTAAGCATAATAAGATACATAAAAGGATAAACATCACATGCATATAACTTTATGTGACATGGTATAGCCAATCTTCGCGCAATGATCTCCATCTTGTGCGCTCCGGCATGATCTCCATCACTCCACCATGATTGCCTCCACCACGAATAGCAACTACAACTATTGCTAACTACTTAGCGATAAAGTAAAGCTATTACATGGCGTATAAGAAGTTGACACACAGGTCATACACAATTATAAAGACAACCATATGGCTCCTGCCGGTTGTGTACTCATCGACATGCAAGTCGTGAAACATTACAAAACATGATCATCGCATACATTATACACATCACATCTTGGGCCATACCATATCACAGAAAACACTCCCTGCAAAAACAAGTTAGACGCCTCTACTTTGTTGTTGCATGTTTTACGTGGCTTTATGGGAGTAGAAGCTAAGAACGATTCTTACCTACGGAAAGCCACAATGGTGATATTATGGTTGCCAAACTCCGGTGTTAATCCCATGACAACTATAGTGAGAGAAACTGACATCCACCAGCCGCATGTGTGGAACAAGCCACACGTCAAGTGCGGAGCCGGTCTCGCGAACGACGTCGCGTAAGGTTGGCCTGGACCGCTTCAATCTCACTATCCCGCGTCATAAGAAGAACACAAACAAGAGGCTTGCAATAGAAAACATCAACGCCCGCAACAACCATGTTGCGTTCTACTCGTGAAACAAATCTACGCATAGATCTAGCTCTGATACCACTGAAGGGTTTCGCGACATAGTAAATCAAAATTTTCTACGGAGCAAACAAAGGGAAAGCCAAGATCTAATCTAGGAGATGCAAACAACGAGAGAGATTGGATTAGATCTTCATACCCTTGAAGATTCGCACAGCGGAACGTTCGTCGAAACGTGGGTGATGTAGTCGTACTCGCTTCTCCTCCTCGCGATCCGATCCAATCTAGCACCACAAGTGGCGGTGCCTCCGTGAGATGCACACGTGCAACACCTCGACGTCTCCTCCTTCCTCGGACCAGCAAGTATGGTGGAGAGATATATTGGATCTACAATACGACGGCGTGGTGTATATGGTGGAGAATTTCTGCAGCAGGGCTTCGCCTACAAACAGTCGGGAGGGAGAGAGGAGGGTAGCAAGGCAACTAGGGTTGGAGGCAAGGTGTAGAGGGGAGGGGGCGCACCAGCCCTCTATTTATAGAGGAGGGGGGGCGGCCAGCCCTTGCCCCTCCTCCAAGCCTTGGGCCGGCGGCCAAGGGAGGGAGGAGTGGGGGGCAAGGACTCTCCCCTCTTCTAGAAACCCTATCTCTAGTTTAAACGATTTAAACTCTCTAGGATCGGCTGGGCCCTATGGGGCCTTGTGCCCCTGGACCAATGCGGCCAGGACACTCCCTCATAGGCCCATGCCCCCTCCCGGAAGGTGGGGCCACGTTGGTACCCTTCCGGAAGGTTCTAGAAGCTTCCGGTACAATACCGATTAACCCGGAACAATTCCGAACTCCAAAAACTGCACTGCCTTATATGAATCTTATTCTCCGGACCATTCCGGAACCTCTCGTGATGTCCCGGATCCCATCCGAGACTCCGAACAAAAATTCATAAACCAATTATCCAATCTATCCTAGCGTCGAGACACGTTAAGTGTGTGACCCTGCGGGTTCGAGAATATGCAGACATGATCTTCTATCAATAATCAACAGCGGGGTCTGGACACCCATATTGACTCCCACACATTCATCGATGATCATATCGGATGAACCACGATGTCAGGATTCAAACAATCCCATATATATATTCCCTTTGTCTCGCGATATTTTACTTGCCCGAGATTCGATCGTTGGTACCGTCATACCTAGTTCAATCTCGTCCACAGCAAGTACTTTACTCGTTCCGTAATCCGATATCACTTTGTGATTAACTCCTTAACCACATGCTTGCAAGCGGTGTTGATATCGATTACCGAGTGGGCCCGAAGTATATCTCTCCAACTTGGGAGGGACAAATCCCATCTCGATACATACAACCCAACAGATACTTTCCGATCACCTGAGAGACACCTTTATGATCACCCTCTCATAGGATGACGTTTGATGACCTCAAAGCTTTCTTCCGATACCAGGGAGTTGTATTATCTCATGGTCTAAGGAATACAATATTTGACATAAGAAAAGCTTCGCAAAGACGAACACGATGACACGATCTAATTGCTTCGCTTAGTTTGGGTCTGTCCATCATATCATTCTCCAATGATATGATCTCATTATCAATTGACAACTCATGTCTATGGTTAGGAAACCTTAACCATCATTGATCAATGAGCTAGTCCATAGAGGCGTACTAGGGACACGGTGGTGTTCACAAACCACACAAGTATTAAAGTTTCCGCTTAATACAATTCTAGTATGGAATATAAACATTATCATGAACAAGAATTATAATAATAACATCTTTATTATTGCCTCTAGGGCATAATTCCAACAGTAATAATAACCATCGGTTATGCTCCTGGCTCACTGATCATGGGAACGTGAATTGCAGGCATAATGGGGATTCTCGGACCATAAATCCGAGATCCCACAGACTTGGTATCAGAGCCATCCTGACTGTAGGAGACCTTAGTTAGCATGGACGTTAGATAGAACAACCCTTATTTCTGAAAATCACGGCCTTTGGAGACTATTTTCTCAAAAGATTTTCGAAATATTTCTTATCTTATCTTATCTAATTTAAACTTTTAAAAAATGTCTTACTCTACATCTCGTCTACCTCGAAATGTTTAGTTTTCACAAAAAAGTCCGACTTGAAAACCTTTAAGACGGAGATTTCCAAGATAAAGAGAAGCAGAGACAAGCAAACCCAAGGAGCTACCAACAACAAAAAGATACTACAAGATCACCCTATCAACGAAGTCCTTCATCACCCCCAAATGGATCAAGTACGGCACCAACAACACCCAATGGCAAGATAAAAGTCAAGACCTCCAGAAACGTCTATACTTAGGATAAGTATCATCAATATAGGATTCCCCTTATGACGCGTAGTCACCCCTTGGTACCTATGGTACGCTCCGCTTGCTTGTCATGTGCTAATGAGAATGCTTGAAATGTGTTGCTTGTCTGCCCTGGATCATTCGCCCCTCTTGCATGACCCACCTTGTTTGTGTATCCCGATGCTACCCCCCTTAAAACAAGCAACTGAAACCTCTCCTCAACAGGATGGCCACATAAAGAAATCTACGCCAACCCCTTCCAATGTCTGATTCTAGTTTCCCTCAAACGAACGACGATCCGATTCAACCTTCCCAAGATAAGGATGCCCGAGGACAGTGAGTCTACTTTATCATCAAGCTGGATCAACACAAAGAGTCAAGTTGAGACAACCTCCCGGAAGCTAAATGCCTCAACCCCGAATGAGGACTAAGAAATAAGTGTCGCCAATCGCAAATATACCTGAAACAAACCCTAAGACGTTACCCGAAGACCTCAGCTCAAGCGCCCCGCCAATACCCCAAGACGGAGGATCTACCCCAACCTCGACGACCATAAGTAAAGCTCTAAGGTGGAAAGTCTATGTCTTTCCACTCAAATCTAGAAGCTATCTTGGGAAGATCTCCAATCCAAGAACCTGTCCCCAAGTACCACCTGATAGACCCCATCAAAAATCCTCGGAAGTCTGCTCGATACTCCTAGTCCCCGCAAAGCCTAGAACCAAGACGACAAGACTACCTGACGCCTCCAATACTACTCTCTAAGGAGTAGAAAGAAACCCAAAGATTCGAGACTCTCCGAGGACATCGTGAAGCCCTTATCTGCTATTGCTGCTAATGGCCCACCTAAAAGGCCTCCGACGCTGCTAACCCCGAGACGGAGAATGAAGAGCCATCCTTCTACGAGTATCAACCCATCTTTTAGCCCCCACCTCCAGAAGATCCAACAACCGAAGCAGTCAACGGAGAAGGCACTACCCTCATCTTTACTGCTGAAGAGCTGAATGTCCCTCACACCCCAGAGAAAATGTAGTAACCAAAGTTAGTACCCAAACCCAGGACGGAGACCAAGAGGCAAGAAGCACTCATGGAGTAGCCGTCATACCCTGAACTCCCCTGCTATCCTAGGGTAGATTTATGTATTGTCCCGAAATCTATTTTGTAAAATCCTAAAGTGCCCCAACACCTGGAAGCATATACCAGTTTTGTAAGGCTTTAAGTACCCTCGCCGCTGGTCGGCGCAGACCTTCTAAATTAGATATGAACACTGCTCTATGATGTGCTAGTCTAAGTTTCCCTTGTGTTTTACCCACGACATTGCATCATAACCAACCCGGAACGACCCCATAGGACCGCGTTCCTAGACCGACAACCCCAAGCCGGCATCCTCCCAACTTGCTCAAAACCCAAATCAGCTCAGATGCCTCTCAAGAAGCAGCCCCTACAAGGTCGACGGAAGATACACATCCCCAGACGAAAGGTGCAATGCTCCGCTAGCATTAACCTGCGACCCCAATAAAGAAGGTATGTGACTCACCAAGCCTCTGTAGTCTATCTTTAAGGGGGAAAGACTACATCTTTCCCGCAAAACCTGAATAACCCCGAGAGTCGACTCCTAGTCGTCGTTAGGAGATGGCCCTTCCCCTAAAATCAAGAGCATGGACCCTAACCGAAGGATAATCATCGTCACTTCCCCAGAACCAGAAGAAACTCCGATAAAGTTCTCCATTTCAAAGTCGACCGTCCACCCAACGCTCCCGGCGTTTCAAGACCAATAAGGCAGAAAAGCTGACTTTAGCAATAAAGGATCGAAGAATGCTCAACCCATCGTATCGCCTCAATAAGAAATAAACCTGTCGATGTTAAACCCACCTAGAACTCCCTAAGGGGAAGATTGCTTATTTTCCACTGGCTTAATATAAACCGTCCAATCCAGAGCCACTCAGCTCTGACCCGTAGTTGTCCAAGCCTATTTTTTGTAAACCTTTTATCATCTAAATAATTCCACTGTTGAAAATTATTAAGCTGATCTTCTTACCTAACCCTACTCCTCCCAAATCTCGGGAAGGTATTATTTTAAGGGGGAAAGGTCTGTAACAACCCAATTTCAACAACCCTGATTTGTTATCAAGATGAAAAAATCAGGGGGAACAAAAACTTTTTCTTGTTAAGTGCTACAATGTGTGTTGTTTGTTTGTGCTTATGCAACTGATTATGTATTAGCTGATATACTCCTCCTCTCAACTTCAGTTTACAAAAGCTATTTAAAAAAAAACTATCTTGGCTTGTTTTACATACTCTCAAATGATTCTGGCATTTCAAAACCTGAGCCAAGATGTCCTTTCTACAACAACTATTTCTTAGCTTCTATTTAACAAAACTATGGAGAGAGATATAATATAATCTCCTTATGTATCAACATAGAACTTTCAACTACTCTTTTTTTGAACCTCATGACAGTAGGGGAAAAAACCCTACTGCCTCATTTTCTTCATTTACTTATAAAGAATGGGGACTTACATCAAGAGAAAACCAGAGATGGGGTGCCAAGGAGGCATCCAAAATCAAAGAAAGAGAAAGAAGAATATAGAGATTACAAAGAGGCTACAAAACTATGTATAAATGGGTGTAAATCCTCCTTGGTCCTATGCACCAGAAGACCAAAATCTTCAATAAATTTGACTTTCCAGGATTGAGATGTGGGGGTAATGGCCTTAAAGTGGAGATTATTCCTCTCTCTCCAAATATTCCAGGCCGCCAACATGAATTTTTCCATGAACATGTTACAATTTCTATTATCTTTAGCCTCAGAAATAATGTCCAACCTATTACCTTGATTATGCCAAGACATCCTTAGTTTATTCCAACATTCCTTACTGAAAGGGAAGTGAAAGAACATGTGCTCCACTGTTTCTCCAGGAGGGTTTCTACACATGATGCACCTATATCCTGATTGTAAGAACATATTTTTTCGTTTCAATAGATTCCTGGTATTCAGCCTATCTGAGAAAAGAAGCCAACAGAAGAATTTTACTTTTGGAGTACATTTGGATTTCCAAATCCAATTAAAAGCACCATGTGGCTTAATATTCCAGAAACAGAATTCATAGTATTTCTTGGAAGGATAAGAATCGGAGCCCCAAACATAGGTCCATAGATCTTGAGACCCATCTCCAAAATCAGTATCTCGGACATCCTGTTGCAGCTGCTTAATTTCTTCAAAAGCTTCATTGGATACATGAAGGAAAAATTTGGTAGATAAGCTAGTGGCCAATAAAAAGGATTTGACAGATACATCTTCATTTAGAGCATAGGAGTAAGCTCTTAGAAATTTATCAGCTGCAATTGTTCCCAACCATTCATCTTTCCAAAATAAAATAGCCTCACCAGTACCAATCTGACAAGAAGTAATTCCTCTGAAGATTGGCATAAGTTTAGTAATATCCTTCCACTAGAAAGACCCATAAGGAGCCATAGCATGTGGAACCTTTTTATGGTAACAAGCTTTCCAGAGAAGTGTCACCCAAGGAGTGTCAATCTTATTATAATATTTGTGAAGATGCTTCAGTAACAAGGCTTGATTCTGTATTTTTAAGTTAAGAATACCAGTACCTCCTTTATTTTTTGGCCTACACACCCTATCCCATGCCACTAAAGAATGACACTTTTCACCATCCTCAGTTTTCTTACTCCACAAATAGTGTCTCCTGATTTTCTCCACATGCTCAACAATTTTTGAATGAATATTCAGATAGCACATTGGAAACATGGCAATCGAGGTAAGTAATGAGTTCATGAAAGTTACTCTACCACTGTAGGTCATCATCATGAAATAAGCAGACATTTTTCTCTCAATCCTGTCCACTAAGGGCATAAGATCAATAACTGAAGGCTTAGTAGTCCCCAGAGGTAGCCCCGGATAAGTAAAGGGCATCTTGCCAATGTTACAACCAAAAGAAGCATCATAGGTTTGGGCTTGCTCATTAGAAATGTTGATTGGAATCATGGAGGATTTGTGGAAATTAATATGTAGACCAGTGGAGATTGCATACTGTCTTAAAATCTCCTTCATCACATTAATTTGAATATCACAAGCAGGCATTATAATTAATGTGTCATCAGCATATTGGATAACAGGAAATTCCATACCATAGTCAGGGGAGAAAGGTGCTATGAGTATCTGATCTCTAAAAGCTTTATTAATTGTAGATTGAAGGAGATCAGCTACAAGAACAAAGATCAGGGGAGAGAGTGGATCACCTTGTATGACTCTTCTTCTGCAAAAAAATTGTCTGCCAGGAACACCATTTAACAGAACAAAAGATTTACTAAAGGCAAAAATAATGGAAATCCACTGTAACCACTTCTTGTCAAAACCCATTTGTTTCATAATTTTCAGCATAGCACCATGGTCAATAGTATCAAAGGCCTTGGCAAAGTCCAGTTTAAGCAAGATAATCTCCTGTTTAGAAGCAGCACACTGATGAATGAACTCAAATGCCCAGGCCAAGAAATCCTGTATAGTTCTCCCTTTAAGAAATCCATATTGGTTCTTATGCACAATTTTCAGAACCACTTTTTGTAGCCTGTTAGCCAATAATTTTGTGATAATCTTCAAGCAACAATTCAGCAGTGTGATGGGTCTAAATTCATTGACAGTTTCAGGAGTATGAACCTTGGGAATAAGTGTGATATGACCCATATTAATGCTCTCAAGATCAAGTTGTCCATTATAGAAGTCAAAACAAAGCTGATAAATGTCATGCTTGATGATATGCCAACAACTTTTAAGGAACTACCCATTAAAACCATCAGGGCCTGGAGCTTTGTCAACAGGCATTAACTTTACCACATTATGAATTTCTTTAGTAGTGAAGGGTTTAAACAGATCATCCAAACCATCAAGTGGCTGAATGGTGGAGCTTAAATCAAAAAGCATGGGTGGGGAACAATTAGTGCCTAGTATCTCCTTGAATGAATCAAAGATAGCCTTCTCCTTATCTTCATGACTAGATACAACAGTTCCATCATCAAGATTAAGCTGGGAGATCGAGTTTCTTCTGTATCTCCATCTGATGGTGCATCTCTTTTTCCAATATATTCTCTGAAATTCCAGTAACTTCAAAATGTGCTCTTTTAGAATTCTTCTAAAATTTTCCTCAGGTAAAGTCAGACCCCTACAATCCTCCAAATTATCCAATTCCAGTAGGGCCTTATTTGAGTTGTCAATACATACAGACAATCTGGAGATTGATTTACTCCAAAATTTTAGATCATATCTAAGCCTTTTAAATTTAGCATTTAAATTGGAGGCACTGTTTTCCTTATGTGTTGGTTTCTCCCAACTTTTAGCCACTATGTCGAATAAACCATGATGGGCCACCCAATAATTTTCAAATCTAAAATTTTTACTGGCAGGAATATGGATTTGAATAGACACAACAAGAGGGGTATGATCAGAGGTTGGCTTCCCTTGTGAATTTACCAGAGTAGCTGGATAAGAGCTGTTCCAATGTAATGAAGTAAAAAACCAATCAAGTTGCTCAAGCAAAGGATTTTCCTGCATATTTAACCAAGTAAATTTTCTCCCTTTAATCGTAATTTCAGTCAAATGTTGTGATCTAATCCAATCATTAAAGGTTAACGTATCATTGGCATCTCCACCACCCCTATTCCTGTTATTAGGTGATCTAATAAAATTGAAGTCACCCAATATTAGCCAATCTTCAGTATCAGGAATGTTTAGGTTATATAACCATTGGATAAAATGCTCTCTAGCCTCACCATGACAAGGTCCATAAATATTAAGCAAGACCCATTACTGTGCAGATTGAGTAGCAGTGAAATGAACAGATAAAGCAAATGAGACACAGTGCATTACAAGCCTAGAGAACACAACACTTTTCCAAATAATAAGCAAACCACCAGAAGCACCCAAATAAGGAACATAGACAAATTAATCAAAAGAAGGAGGACAACATTCCCTAACAAAATCCGCATCAAAGTGTTCCTTTTTAGTTTCCTGAATACAAACCATAACACACCCACTAGAGTGGATTGCATTACATAAGGCTAGTTGTTTAGATCTAGCATTAAGGCCCCTAATATTCCAGCACAAAACAAGCCACTTTTTAACTATCTGCATGAAGTCTTCTAATCTTCCTTGTTCATAGACTCCTTCTCCTCAGCAAGAGGATCCTTGAGCAGTTGCAGAGGAGAGAGCTTTGAAAAGGATGCACCCCACTGAGATTTACACCTATAGCTTGAATATTAGCAATTGGAGTTGAAGGAGGGGTTGGGTTAATGACATGCCCCTGCCCAATATCAATATCCTCATCCACCTTACTTTCAATAAAAGCAGGAATCAGCCTAGGCTTAACTTTGGACTTTGTTGCCTTAACATCTGAGAGACCCTTAGATCTGAATCCATTATATTTGTTCTTCCTTGAACTCCTCCTCACTTGGTATTCCACTATAGGTGCTTCCAATTTCCTTTTCTGACCACTAGCCACATCCTGATCAATAACAGGCTCAACCACATTCTTGTCTGGTACAGGTAATTCCCAGATCTTCACAGAAGAGACAGGGCCCACACCACACACCTTCTTAGCTTCCCTGTTCTGCATCAGAATAAAACTTTCCCCAACAAGTTCATGAAAAGTGGCAGGTGACATCTTGATGAGAGGGAGCAGTGACATAAAGTTCTGAACCTTGGGCACAAAGGCACTAGAAATTAGAGCCTTGGCAACAGAAAATCTTGCCAGTAACTCACTATCAATATGAGAAAAATTAGCATGAACCATACTATTCAAAGTGAGAGTGGTGCTAACATCTTGCATGTGTTGATCATGAATGGAAGAACTGGAACCTGAGTTATCAGAAATGCTACCATTCCAGGCTTCTGCAGGACTATCAGCCAAATTAGTGGAGGGTGGATGCACCCCAATAGATAAATGCACACCTTGCTCAGCAAGAATTTCCTGAAAGTTGATCAGTGGAGGATCCACCATCATATTCTCCAAAGCAACATTAATGTCAATGGGCATATGCTGCTGGCCCACATTGTTCTGGTTATTGTGAACACCAAAGGGAGCTCCATTCTGTTGTAACCAATTAGCTACCTGTTGCTGATAAATTTGTTCTGCAGTCATTTCCACTCCAAACAGGGGATGTGGGTTACCATCTTCAGGTTCTGGATCTTCAGGTGGAGGTGGTACATCATGCACATGAGAGTTCCAATCAGCAGACCTTAACATAATCACAGGAATGGTCCAGCTACGTCTAGCACCACCCAATTACAAAACTCTTAGAAACAAACTTAGGATCAACAAGCCAGACTTTAGCTAACACATACTTATTGTTTGATCTAGGCAGATGCCATTCAGATAGTAGACCAAAATCATCACAGGCTCTGTTAATGTAAAAAATTGTCTGGTAATCAAGGGGAAAACCTAAAAACATAATCCAGATCTCTCTACCAAACTCACACAACCTCATATTTCTAGCAGCATCATGTTTGATAAAAGTGACTGCGGTTTCCTCATCCAAAGCAAAGTTCATACCAATAACAGTATCAGCAGCAAGAGCATCATGCAGAGTAAAAGTGCCAATACCAAATGGATGATCATCAAGATGGTGCGGCGGGTGACCAGCTTCAACCAGAAGATCAGCAATTTCCAGGCGTGTATGCTCCATGAACTGGATTGGGATGAAGCGGTTGGTTTCAGCGATGACAACATTATCATGCTGCAGTGGTGGAACATGATTCACCACCAGGAACGAGCGAATGCGACGATTCACTAGACCAAGCTCAACTGCCATGCCGTCAGGGATGAAGGCAAGGGGTTGACAGGGAAGTTGGCCATGTCGGGGGAAGCAACAATGGCGGCGGTGGTCGAAGATGTCGAGGGTTGCACTGTAGAACAGGGAGGAGGCGAAACGACAGGCGAAAACAGAGGAGTCGGAGTTGTTTGAGAAGTTGTTACCTTTAATGCAGGTTTATCTGCTTTAACCATCCAGATTTTCCAGCAACATAAATTGGCTTGATTATTATGTCTCTTTGGCCTCCAAATCAATTGCTGTCGGGTGCAATTAGAGGCCCAATGACCTAGACGCTTGCACTTCTTACATCTCAGCCCAACAACACAATTATTAGCCAGGTGACCAGTGCCAAGGCATTTAGAGCAAGAGATAAAAGAATCAGCCCGTCTAGCAGAAGAACATGATTCACAGATAGCACCCAAGTTGCGACACGATAAACAAAAACCTATACATGCCACGACAAGATGATCCTTCAGGCCACAAGAGCTGCATCGGCCCAAATATTTGAAAATAATATCCTTGGGCGGAATAAATGGAATTTGAACAGTTTCCTTGACTTCTCCTTTCGAATAACTAGCATCTAGTAGATCCACAATTTCCTCAAGCTTGACAATCGGGCAGGAGGCACATAATTTTTCAGAGAAAATAATTCCACGGAAAATCATCTTCTTCTTAGCCATGTGATGCCGATTAGTTGGCAATGAGAAATTTAAACTTCTGAAGGAAATACCACAACTAGAATGCACACGTGGAAACTTAGAGATTTCATCGTAAAAACCAGATTAGAGATCACCTTCTAAAAACCAAACTTTGATAATTCCAACATGGATCAATTCGAAGGATCACGAACAACACTATCCTTAAGGGTCTGAAGGTTGGGCCTAAAGCGCATAACACTTCTTTCTGAAACCTCAAGAATTTCCTCATTAGCAGAATTGAGATTGTGAAACAGACCAGAGGTGGCTGGATGAATTCCACAAAATAAACTAAAGTGACAAATAAAGTCAGGCCAAATCCGATCACGTAAACCATAGATGAAATGCCCCACTCTGTTGGAGGCCACACAGAACCAAAAACGGCGATCACTCAGTTTGAAAACGGCGATCATAGTGGAGGAAGTCGATGGCGAGAAGTGAACAAAAGATCCAAATCTACGACGTACCTGGGCTTCAAGGGCGATCCCAAGAGAGAAATCCCAATGAAGTAAGCCATCCATATGGATGAAAAGAGAGCCAGAGAACAGGAGAACAAAATGATTGGAGAGGAACATGGAGGAGGACACCGGCGAGGTAGATAGACGGCGTTAGGGGCTAGGGGTGGCTAGGGGTGGAGGTGGGGGTGGGAGCCAAGGGATCCATCTTCGTCCTACATATCACTTTCAACTACTCTTATCTCTAGGTTTTCCAAAACCTTGTCATTCTAACCTTAGTAGAAATACCAAGAGGTCCATATCCTTCTACAAATCACAAACTCTTCAAAACACCCATGCTTACCTCAAACTAGACTTGATGGTAACCCTATAGTAATGGGATAAGTTGGATAAGATGAATTGCCTTGATCTGTTGTCTAATGAATTACCTTGATCTTCTAATTGATGATACGCCAAAAACGTATCTATAATTTTTGGTGTTCCATGCTTGTTTAGTATCTACTTTGCTTTGCTTTGTCTACACTTTGAGGTGTTTTTATATGTTTTTCTGGACTAACCTATTAATAAGATGCCACAGTGCCAGTTGCCTGTTTTCTTCTATTTTTGGTTCTAGAAAAGGCAGAAAATCAATATTCTTGGAATTGGACGGGACAAAAGCCAAAGTCAATATTTTACTGTGGGAAACACAGAGCCTGAATACGAGACGGAGGGGAGCCACCAGGGGGCCGCACCACCTGGCCACGCGGCTGGGCCCAGCCCACGCCTAGGGGGGGGTGTGGCCGCCCTGGCTGCCCCTGCCTCGCCTCTTCGCCTATAAAGAGCCCCCGATACAGAAACCCTAAGTACCCGATCAATATTCCACGAAATCGTCTGTTGCCGCCGCCACCATCGTCACTAGATCGGGGGGATATGAAGCTCTTCTTAGCACCTTGCCGGAGGGTAGATCATCCCGGAGGCCTTCTTCTTCATTATGCCAGCCTCCGGTATGAAGTGTGAGTAGTTCCACCTTGGACTACGGGTCCATATAGTATCTAGATGGTTGTTTCTCCTCCTTTATGCTACCATGTTTAGATATTGTGAGCTCCGATCATGATCAAGATCTTCTATTTGTAATCATGCTTGTTGTGTTTGCGGGGATCCGATGGATATTGAGATTACTATGTCAGATTGATTAATGGTTTTGTCTTATTGATTCTATCATGTCTGTGTTGTTTGAGATCTTGCATGCTCTCCATTTCTAGTAGCTATGTTGGCCAAGTAGATTCTAGTGACTCCAAGAGGGGGTATTTATGCTCGATAGTGGGTTCATGCCTCTATTAATCTGAGGGAAGTGACAGAAATCTCTAAGGTTGTAGATGTGTTGTTTCCACTAGGGAGAAAACAACGGTCTCTTGTTCATGGAACAAGTGGATTGTTTACCTTACGCACTTGCTTAAAGCAGTTATCTGTTGCTTGCAACTTAATACTGGAGGGGCTTCAGATGATAACCTGAAGGTGGATTACTAGTCATAGATGTAGTTGGATGGCGGTCTATGTATCTTGTTGTATTGCCCAATCGAATCTCACAGGATCATGAATGTCTAGTATTGCATTGTTATGCCTTGTTCAGTCCTGTCAATTGCCCTGCTGTAATTTGTTTACCCAGCATGTCATGTTTGTTTATCTTAAGGAGGACACCTATAGTGAACTATGGACCCCGGTCCAATCTTTACCATTGATACATCTTCCGTTGTTACTGTTTAATTTCTGCAAACCACTATTACCTTCCACACCATACAGTTAATCCTTTGTTTTTAGCAAACCGGTGAGATTGACAACCTCATTGTTTGTTGGGGCAAAGTCTTGAGTTTGTGTTGTGCAGGTTTCTAAGTTGCTAGCAACACCTTTGAGTCGTTTCCTTCCTCCTACTAGTTCGATAACCTTGGTTTCTTTCTGAGGGAAGACTTGCTGCTATGCTCATCATACCTTCCTCTTGGGGTCTCCCAACGAAGCTCTACATTGATCTGAGCGCATCAATTGAATTGTTTGCTTAGGAGCTAGAGAGAGCTAATCTAGTAGCTCATCCCTTAGGATACAACCAGTAGTAGAGATCACCAATCTCAAATCAAGCATCCAAATCTGGATCTATCCTAAGTCACTCAGGTGACCCTCTAATCCACTTAACCAGGTCAACCTAAGCTAATCATGGATATTAGCATCCAACCCATCAAGGATCTAATACCCTAATGAATCCATTCTACACAATATACCCTTCAATATCATCCTCTAGATGATAAGAATGAACCCTTGTATCCTTCCCTCTTGCATACTAGTCCAATTCCAAAAATCTGCCAATTTGGCAAAGTCTAGAATCTTTAACTAGATTCAATCTTTGGAACTCCACCCACTCCAATATATGTGCATTCTTCAGAATATACTTGAACCATATTGTAGTACATCATTAGTAATAACAAAGTCCACTTTTTCCCTTGGCTAAACCATTCTTGGAACCACTCATACATGATGGTTTTCTAGTCAAGAAAATAATCTTTTCTGCATATCTTATCATCTTGCCTACTTTGGTAGACGCTTACATCCTTATGCTACATCCCTTTGACCAAATCTCCGCATGGTTATGATCTACTAACCATGGCCTATCAACCCATCCTTCACTTGTTTCCATTGGAGTCTTGTGCTTATTAAACCCACATGGTTTATAAAGCATCATGACATATCTTCTATGTTAACCTTATTTTCAACAAAGTTTGCCATCTTCTAGATCACCTCAAATACAACAAAGCCCAACCCTTGGCATCATGATCATCTATACAACTTGGTCTATCCATCCATCTATCCCTTGTACCAAGGTGAGGGTGAGAGATATGCTGGAATAGATGGAATTTCAAAACCCAAGATTCCATGTTGACATCATCTACCTTGGATATAATCATTTGCCAAATTATTTCTATAATTATTTGTACCCTAAAACTATTTAAATTCCATTTTGGCAAAATCTTCAAAACCTTCTTTAAAAAGGCAAGTTTGTTTTTCTCCAAACTACTTTGCCAAATCAAGGAACATTTGATGCCTATCTTATCCTAACTCCCCATCTCAAAAATAAATATTTTTGAGCTCCTTTATTATTTATTTTTTCCCTTTTTCTTAAATGGCAGAAACAAGAAATAATCCCTTATAAATACTTTTCCTTCTAAATAAATTCCAATAAAATTACCCAATGTGTGATATGGTATTTAGAACCATCTCACACCAAATACCCACCTTTAATAATGTAAAAATATCGCATTAGATTGTATAAACCATTTCTGCACTTTTTGAATAAATGAATTTAAGTGGACAATCACATCATGGAAAAATCCCAAACAATTCCAAGGGTGATGTATTGTCACTACCTAATCACTAGTACCATATTCCCATCTTGTTAAGGCCAATTGGATATCCCTCCTTCATAAACATCTTTATGATCCAATTTGTTAACAAAGCCATATCATACTTATAAAACCAACCAAATATCCACCACAGCCCTTGCAAACTTGCCCAACACATCTCTCACTGATAAGGGGTGGCCCGATCTTCTCGTTGAGCACGTCGTAGATGATGGTGGATGTAATGGAGATAACTTGTGGGATGCTGTGAATCACCAGCTGTTCTCCCGTTGCCAATGCAACATATCTCAACCCAGATGGTATTCGCAACTTCACACACTTGCGCACGTAGCCGCTGACCACGGAACGGTTTGCAATCTACCAATTCCCAATGGAACAACAGAAAACACGAAAACTTTCAGTAGCAAACTCCAGATCGAATCAAAGTGGAGGTATGGTAGATATTCCTGATCGAATCAAAGAGGAACATATAATTTCAGATGAATGCTTGTTGCAGTTCAACGAAACAAGTATTGGTTTAATCTAAACATGGTCTAACCCTAATGGCGACGGCTGCTGGGGTATATATATGAGGGCTGGGGCATCCTCCCTCATAATTGGGCCTAAAAACAGCCATAATTTGGCCCAAACTGACTCGGTTCGACTCAAACTGATACATACCGACCCATAGATGGGTTTGGCCTAATTGGCACGCAGGCCAAACGTCGTGGAACATCTCAAACATGTATTTCTAGGTGATCCTCATCCCTCTCTTGATCATACGTGATTTCCTATTTGTCTCCTAGTGCGTCTGCCTCCCTCTCCTCCCTCGCGAACTTGCTGATATTGGAAATCAGTGCTTGTTCTTCTTGTTGCAAATCTCCTTCTTCTCCACGTGCAACGCTTGTGTTATCAACAAACCTGATCATATAAAGATGCATAGACTTAGGCAGTATAAAGTTCTCATCAATTAGAATATCAGATGCAATTAAGAGTGAATTCACCTGTTGGCCTAGTAGCTTTGCACGTGCCCTTGTCATTGGTCTAATTCTGATTTCATTGGACTTGTCTTGTGTAGCAACATCATCATCATCATTGGGAGATAATGGTAAAGGACTAGAGATATCCTCATCATCCTCCCCCCCTTCAAAAGGCGTCGACCTCGACGCTCCAAGGTCTTCTCCATCATATGGCGTCAAATCAGCAACATTGAACGAATTACTGACGCCAAACTCATCAATAGGAAGAGCAATCTTGTATGCATTATCATTTATCTTGGCAAGCACTTTATATGGACCAGCACCTCTTGGCTGCAACTTGGACTTGCGCTGTTGTGGAAATCTGTCTTTGCGAAAATGCACCCATACCATGTCACCTGGCTGGATCAGCACCTCCTTTCTCTTCTTATTAACACAATCAGCGGTGTACTTGGCCTTCTTCTCACTTGCTTCCTTTGTCTTCTCATGTATCTTCTTCACAAAATCTGCCCTCTTGGATGCCTCCATGTTAACTCTCTCTTGAAGTGGAAGGGGCAGCAAATCAAGTTGTGTAATTGGTTTAAAACCATAGACCACCTCAAACGGACAAAGATACATTGTTGAGTGGACCACCCTGTTATATGCAAACTCCACATGCGGCAAACACTCCTTCCACACATGCAGGTTCTTCTTGATCATTGATCGCAACAATGTTGAAAGTGTGCGATTTACCACCTCTGTTTGACCATCAGTTTGGGGATGAAAAGTGGTACTGAATAGTAACTTTGTTCCCAGTTTTCCCCAAAGTGTCTTCCAGAAATAGCTCATAAACTTCACATCACAGTCAGAAACAATCGTCTTTGGTACTCCATGTAAGCGTACGATGTCCCTGAAAAACAGATTAGCAACATGCGACGCATCGTCGCTTTTGTGGCAGGCAATAAAATGTTCCATCTTAGAAAATCGATCAACTACCACAAAAACTGAATGATGTCCTCTCCTGGTTCGAGGTAGTCCTAACACAAAATCCATGCTTACATCTTCCCATGGTGTAGTAGGAGCAAGAAGAGGAGTATACAAACCGTGAGGCTTCAGTTTTGATTTGGACTTGTTGCAAGTAATGCAATGCTTCACAAATCTGTCCACATCACGCCTCATCTTAGGCCAATAAAAGTGATCAGCGAGCATGAGAAAAGTATTCTCTCGTCCAAAGTGACCCATTAAACCACTGGCATGTGATTCCTGCAACAATAGTAAACACACAAACAATTCTGGAACACATAGTTTGTTGGCTCGAAACAAAAAGGCATCGTGTATATGGTATTTTTCCCATGCTTTCCCATTAGTACAAAAACCATATGGTGCTGCAAAATCATGATCGGTAGCATATAAAGCACGCAAACTCTCTAAACCAGGAACCTTTACATCTAAGTGTGTCAACAACATATTTTTCCTAGATAGAGCATCAGCAACAACATTATCTTTACCCTTCTTATGCTTAATGATGTATGGGAAAGACTCAATGAATTCAACCCACTTAGCAAGACGCCTATGAAAGTTGGATTGAGATTTTAAATATTTCAAAGCCTCATGATCAGAATGTATGAGAAATTCTTTTGGCCACAAATAATGTTGCCAAACCTCAAGAACTCTAACAAGCGCATACAATTTTTTTGTCATAAACAGGATAATTTAACCGTGCACCACCCAATTTCTCAAAAAAATATGCAATTGGTTTACCCTCTTGCATCAGCACACCTCCAATACCAATTCCACTAGCATCACATTCAATATCAAAGTGTTTATTAAAATCAGGAAGTGCAAGTAATGGTGCAGTAGTTAACAAATTTTTCAGTTCATCAAAAGCATGATCTTGGGCTGGGCCCCAAACAAATTCAACACCTTTCTTAGTAAGTTCATTCAA
The DNA here is from genome assembly GCA_916181665.1 of Avena sativa. Taxonomy (NCBI): domain Eukaryota; kingdom Viridiplantae; phylum Streptophyta; class Magnoliopsida; order Poales; family Poaceae; genus Avena; species Avena sativa. Next base: position 146,902,062 of record OV702280.1, read on the forward strand.
AGGGGCCGCAATAGTACTAAAATATTTCACAAAACGCCTATAGAAACCAGCAAGACCGTGAAAGCTCTGTACTTGACTAACATTCATAGGAGTAGGCCAATTTTGTATAGCTTCAATTTTAGATGCATCTACCTCAACTCCATTTTTAGAAACAACATATCCCAGAAATATGACCTTATCTTTGCAAAAAGTGCACTCATCAATATTGCCATAAAGCTTATTATCACGCAACACTTGCAAAACTTGTCGGATATGAGCACTATGTTCAGATTCATTGCGACTCTAAATTAATATATCATCAAAGTACACAACCAGAAACTTGCCAATGAAATGCCTTAAAACATGGTTCATCAATCACATGAAAGTACTAGGTGCATTAGTTAACCCAAATGGCATTACTAACCACTCATATAATCCGAACTTAGTTTTAAAGGCTGTTTTCCACTCATCCCCTTCTTTCATCCTAATTTGATGATAACCACTACGCAAATAAATTTTAGAGAAAATAGCAGCACCACTCGGTTCATCCAGCATATCATCTAAGCGTGGAATAGGATGGCGATACCGAATAGTGATGTTATTAATAGCTCTACAATCTACACACATGCGCCATGTACCATCTTTCTTAGGAACTAAAATAACAGGAACAACACAAGGACTTAGGCTCACACGAATATACCCTTTTTCGAGAAGTTCTTGCACTTGCTTCTGAAGTTACTTCGTTTCTTCGGGGTTGGTGCGGTAGGGGGATCGATTGGGCAACGATGCTCCTGGTATAAAATCAATTTGATGCTCAATACCTCACACTGGTGGCAAACCTGTAGGTACCATGCTTGGAAACACGTCGCTGAATTCCTGTAATACATCAGAAACACCAAGAGAGGGAGGGGTCATGTCGTTAGAAACTAAAATTTCACCCTTGTACATAAGCACAAGTGGGACAGCAGTAGGATCCTCACGAAACTCTCTCAGATCAGATTTGGTGGCTAACATTACTAAGGAATGCACTCCCTCACCTTTCTTTTTACCACTCATATTTGGCTTTTGGCTCTCACACACCGAAGGTCTAGTCTCTCGTCTATCTACTCTCTCAGTTTCTTTCTCAAGATTCACTTCAATCTTTTGACGAGATTCATTTATAATATGTTGTGGTGTCATGGGCCGCAAAGTAATGTCTCTACCATGCCAATTCAAATGATATGTGTTGGGTCTCCCATTGTGTTGCACATTGCGATCATATTGCCATGGGCGGCCTAACAACAAATGACACACGATCATAGGAACCACATCAAATTCAATGGTATCTTTATATGGTCCAATTTGAAATTCCACACGCACCATGTAGCTAACCTTCATCTCTCCATTATCACTTAGCCACTGAATATAATATGGATTGGGTGCGGTAAATACTTCAGTTTCAGCTTTGCACAAAGTTCTTTACTAGCCAAATTGCGACAGCTACCACCATCAACTATCACTTTGCACGCCTTGCCAGGACCAACAACAGCCTTTGTTTGGAACAAATTGCATCGCTGATTTTCAGAGCTAGGCGTAACATTCAGGACTTTCTGTGAGCAAACAATGGTGGGATAGTGAGTCGCATATGCATCAATAGGACCATCACTTGAATAACCTTCATCATCCAAAGCTTCAGACTCAGGGTCAGCATCATCACCGGTTTCATACTTGTTGTCCTCATTAATCAACATCACTTTCTTCTTAGGACAATCCTTCCTAAGGTGACCCAAGCCACCACATGTGTGACAAGCCATGTCTCGGTTTCTTGCGGTAGACGAAGATGAACCAGTACCACTAGCTACATGTTGTGCTGTTTTCTTTGCATTCGAAACAACAATATCTGACCTGTTCGATGATGAAGTACGAAAACCTGAATTGGTACTTTACGGGGGTACGCTACCAGCTGGTCGTGGTGTGAAACGACCACTAGCTGGAGAAGAACGAGCTTTATATTTGGCTTCTTCAGCCAACTGAGCTTCAGCTTCACATGCATGATGTAATAGATCATCCATATCATGATATTGGTGATGCCGAACAGCGCACTTGATATTATAAGTCAAACCTGAGAGGAAACGCTGCAAGGTTTGTTCAGGCTCTTCACGTACTCTAGCATGTTGCATAATCAACTCCATCTCTTGATAATAATTGCGGTGACCCAGCATACCACTGCATGTGTAGTACACTATAGTCGTTGACATGACATCCACAGAACACCGTTTCGTAAATATCACATCCCTCAGAGTGGTACAACAAAAACATTGCGGGTCCATATTACAAAGGTACACACATTATTATTATTACAATACCGGAAGTTCAAGACTTCCAAAAGATCCAACTTACAAACCAAAATATAAGATGTTCAGCGGAAATTTAAAAGTAACAACTCCGACTAGGAGTGGGGCTCAACAGCTTATTTTATAGAGTTCATGTTGTTCGGCTCCGTTAGTTACTACTAACTAGACCATTAAGTGGACTCGTTCTCATCGACACCGTAGCGGATCTCGTAGTCCACGCCTTCAACTCCTCCGGATAGATCAGGTTCCTCGTAGAACACGTCTTCTTGGCATTCGACTGCATACATTGGCACGTCTTCGGGATCCTCAGAGTCTAAGCAAGGGATCAAAGGAAAGAATGAGTAACATCGTTACCCAACAAGTTCATTATATGCAAGGTGGGAAGTTTGATGCTCTAACTACCACCTCGGATTATAAATCCTTGGCACTGTGCAGTTTTTTTTTGTAAATCTTTCTTCAAAGATTGATTTTATTCTGAAAAACTATGACAATCAGCCTTCACAGGTTGACTAGAACTTTCATGGAGTTCCTTTCCTGCCGCGTCCGTAGCTCCTTCCCGGAACTGGGAGTAACAAGTTATAGTTCTTACACTCTACGGAGGTGCGTTACTTTACCCATGAGAGATCAACTCCTTGTTGCACAACCGGGCATACTTTCCCGTCCACAATTCCATGATGTGGGGCCCAGTAGTTGGTCCAAGCCTATCACTGCCCCCTTCGCGACCCCGCATGCCTCCTTGGAGTACACCATGTCCACATAATGAATTACGGCAATGGTTTGTACAAACCGTTAGATGCCAGAACTATCATGGGACGTTGAGGGTTCCCACCCATATGCTGCATATCCTCTACGAATTACCAATTAATATGCACACTACGAGGATAACAGCCACGACCTGCACATCCGGCTTCATGCGAGAGGAATAAGATACAGCTGACTTCTCTGTCCCATTCCAAATCTCATGGCTAACACATAATATATGGCGCTAGAATCACTGATGTCAGGGGTTATTAAGTCCCTATTTAATCATCATTGTTGCAATTAGAACTCTAAGTTCTATTGCTCCATTATATCACCACTTAGGATGATATCTATGATTTCTTTGTTTGTGAAGATAATATTTTCTTTCTTTTATAGCACATATGATAACACACAATTTGCAATTACTTTGATAAAGACTCTTCAAAGGACATGAGCAAGTGATGAACTTGCCTTGTGATGGCAAGGTAGTGAAGTCTGATGCTTGCACTGGACCTTGAGCTTTTAGTTCTACAAAAACATCATTATTGCCTGGTAAGGACAATATTTAAAGAAGCAAAATTATTATGCAAGTAATGTAATGCATTATTTAAATTTATATGCATTTATCCCAAAAAATCCCTTTTGAGTAATAAGGGATTTATAAATATTTCTTTTTAATATTTATAACATGTATCGAGTTATTTTATTTTATTTCCCTTTATTTGACTTTTATTGTTATACCTTAATTTTATTACTAAATATTTATTTAGTATTTTTCAAAAATACTATAATATTAATAAATAATGAAAGTTATTTTTATTTATTTTAATCACCTTTCAATAATTTTGTAAAATTCCACAAGGAATATTTAAATTACAAAATTCTTATAAAAATTTGAATGTCCAAAATTTGATATCTTATTTTATTTGGACAGAATGGATTATTGTGAATCCAAAAATATTTTATTTATGATTTTTGGACTATTATTTTATTTTCTATAATTTTATTGAGGTCAGGGGTATTTTGGTCTTTTACAATTGATCAAAAGATTTATTAAGTATCCTAGGCTGGGCCCTTGGGCTTATTGGGCCAAGGTGGCCCAATAGGGCAGGGTCAAATGACTACCCCGAAGGGTTTTGGCCCACCTAGCCTACTCTGCCTCCTTCTCTCCCTCGACCTCATCTCCTCCTCCTCTGACTCGATCCCGTGGCCGGCGATGCCGCCACCGTCGTTCCCGCCGCCGTCGGCCGTTCTGGCCGTCGTCGTGGTGCGGGTTGGGTTTTTTCACGACGCTCGTTCGTTCTGTCCACTTGGATAGACTCTGGGGCTTTCCCGTGGCCAGGTCCACCCCATTCCCGAACCCTAGGGTTGGGAAAGGTACTGCCGCCGCCGTGATCCCGCCTGTCGTGGTGTGCTGGGCTCGTGTGCTGCTGCGACCGCTGTCGTGGTAGGTGCAGGTTGCAGCGCCCTTCTGGGTGCTCCCTGTGCCACCGCGTCGGCCCCTCTGCTTCCTCTTCGATTCATCAGCGAGGACCTCGGGTAAGTGGTCTCTGTGGTGTTCATTCATGCTACTGCCTTGATTCTTTTTGGTGTGCAGCTAGTGGCTTCTGATGTTGAGTGATGATGTGCTGATTGGGTTCATCTCAGGATTAGGGTTCATAACCCCTCTGTTGATCACATCTAGGATGCTTTCGATCTAGTGTTGATCATATTTGATCATGTGAAATGATTGCTTGCTGTGGTTAAGGATTGATAGTATCTTTGATGTTACTAGTTGCCTGTCAGATTTGTCCTATTGGTAATCTACCATGATCCAGGCTAGTTGTTCCAATCAAATCCTTAATTGGATTATGTTGTTGGTCTGAGGCTTTACTCTACTGTTAGTTTTCTTATACTGACAGTGTTTGCTTACTGCAATTATACTGTTGGCTTGTCTAAGATTTTACTTACTGAATCAAATCATTGCTTGCAATGATTTCTGTGAATGTATAAATGAATTTAAGGTTGATTACTGGAATTTGGCTCAGGAAAATGATATGTAGTGGTTGTCCCTTTTTATCTATGGAAGCTAAGTAAAGATTGGTTTTAGCTCATTAAAAACTTGTCCTTGTGATACCTCTATATTCTGTCACACAAGTGATTGGGTTTTTATTTCTGTATTAGCTTGATTATGCTTGTGACTAAAACTGATAAGATGATATGGAAGCTTTTATTATCTTATCTGCCTATGATGTTGGTCTAAGGCTCTAGGATGTAATTCCTAGTTAGTTGGGCAATAATTTGTTTGAATCTTGTAGTATTAGAGGTGCTACTCTATCTTTGAGAGATGTGCCCTGATCTGATAGGATCAAATGAAAATGATCTAAGTTGAAAAAATAACACTAAACCCAGTGATGCTGGTCTGAGGGTTTAGTTTTTGTGGTTGAGCTTGATTTCTTATCATTATGCTTGAATTCTCTAGGATAGATTCACCCCTCTTGGGTGTATATTGAGAGATCATTACATAAAGCAACACATGCTTTTGTTTAGATATTCTGATGAAAGCATGTGATGGTTTTATGAGACTCACCGCAAGATTTGATGTTGGTGTAGTATATTGATGATGATCTTGATCTTGGTCTGGATCTTGATCTACTTTAACTGTGCTCCTGAGCTTTCTCTTGAGTTTGCCTGCTCCTCCTAGCTCCTGGGCTTGACCTTGCTGTCCACCAGATTCATCCCTCTCCTTATGTCACCATCCTGGTGATGTTTGGATTAATCTGGGTGGTTGGTTTGGCTGCTGTTCTTGGTTTACTTGCTGTTCACCCTGGCTGTGCTGTGGTGTGGTGTGGTGTAGTGATGGACTGAGGTGCTTCCCGACGGTTGTGCTCTGGTTTTGTTTGATCTGGTTGTGCTTGTGAAGTCGACAGCACACTCTTTGCATGCTTGTGTGTGTGCAGCCTGTGTGCCTGCTATGCACATATGGATAGGTTCAGAAAATTTGAACTTACTATTACCAATCTACTTTTACCTTGGCTGGTGAATTGGTCCCTTTTGGCTGTCATTTGCATTCTGGTTGTGAATTTATGGAAGATGAAATCTTTCCTATTGGTGAAACTTTCCCCTCTTCAACATTTCTCAATGATGAGATTGTCAAGTGCACCTCACTGACATATCTGAGAGAAATATATACTAACACTAATCTTGTTTTATTTCTGTTTAATATTTGTTTTGCAGGTTCAAAGATAAAGCTGAAGATTTAGTGTAGGTTTTAGATATAGGATAGTTAGTAGATGTAATTTTCTTAGTCCTTTGTAATTTATCTTATAGTTCTTGTAATCTTTATTTTATTCAATTGTAATAAAGATTATATAATTATTAATAAATAATATTCTTATTATTTATTCTGTTGTAACTTGTTTATGTCTTTATAATATGAAAATGAATTTCATAATTTCTATTGTTTTGAGATTTAAGTTATACTACCTATATCTTAATTAATTTAAGATTCAAATCTTATATCTAAATCATTTAAATTATTATTCAAACACTTAAGTTTTTTAAATGCAAACCCATTTCAAAACACACATAATTCTTTTGAGATCACATCAAAGTTTATAACAATCCTCCTTTAAGTCTAAACCTAATCTTACAGTAAGAAAGAAACATTGATCACTTAAGATTTTATTTGGCGAAAATTTTACCCACCTTTTCACAAATAGATGCATGCAACAATACATAATCCTAAATCTACCCTTCGTTAGGTTCCTAAATGCTGGGATGTTACAATAATCATCAACACTCTTCGTGCCTTGCTTCAAATTCTGCAGTTTATCATAGAGAGAATGAATGTAGTTGCACGGAATAAATCTGTCACGCATCACTTGCTTCATAGTTCTCCATGTAATGATTGGGGGGTCACCTTCTTCTTGCCTTGTACGCACAAGATTATCCCACCAACGCAAAGCATACCCATCAAATTCAGAAGATGCTAACTTGGTTTTTCTATCCTGGGTGTATTCATGCAAACGCCATAATTTCTCTATCTTCAGCTCCCATATAAGATACTCTTCAACATCATTAGAGCCCTCAAACTTGGGAAGAGAAAATTTTGGTTTCCCTAGCCCATCCTCTTGCTGAACCTCAGGATTAGAAAAATTAGGACGCGCAACGAAAGGAGCAAAACCACGGCCATGAGGTATAGCAGCACCTCATCCTCCATTGCCACGGCCTCCATTGCCATGGCCTGTAGGATGTGCAGCAGGAGCAGCTGCATCATCATCAAAATGTCCATGATTGTCACCATGAATACTTGCATCACCCTCTTCCTCCTCAGCATGTTGTTACTGATTGTGCTGAAGATCAACAGTTGCTTGCAACGTAGTCACAGCTCGTGTTAAATCAGTGATAGAACGCTGAATTGCAGTCATGGTGTCTTGAGTGGTGGCAGTTGTTTCTTTTGCCTCTTTAAGTTCCAAATAAATAAAACGCACATCTTCGTGTATATTGGTAATAGCAACATCTATCTGACGTGTCAAGTGATCTCGCAAGGCTTCATATTCATTCCAATGCACCACAGCAGTAGGACCCTTTTTCATCTGCACATTAACACTCTCAGACATGATTAGTAGGTTAGTGCAAACAAAAATAGGTGTATGGTGGAACTCTCACAACTCACTCGAAACTGAAAGAAAACAATGTATCTTACCGTTCCAAAGTGAATTAGCATAGCTTACCAACTTCTATGAGCAGAACATGCACGGATGTGACGAAGCGAATACCGAGGAAAATATTATCATACGATAACTAGGGGTATATAGTGGAGCTTGGTATGTATACCTAACAACACCAATTCATAAATCCTAGTGCTGACCGTACGACAAAGACCCACGGAAACACACACAGTGGAGATAAATGGGGCAATTGCAACTCTGAAAAGGAGCTCAAAATTGAGGTATATCGGAGTAATGATCGTGTTGCAATGCGCAAGAAGAGACGCTAGCAATGACTCAACAAAACAGGCACCAGATTGCTAAACTAGCAGCCCGAAGAGCACTAAGCATGCATAGTCTCGTAGGATAGTTCTAGACACCAAGAAAGGCTTACTAAGGCTCACAAATATAGGAATGCTATGTGGACTCAGTAAAAAAATAAAAAAATTGACTAAAAAATGGTCTCTGCCACGGAAGAAAAATGGGCCTAAATTCTACTGCGGCAGGGCTCAGAAAATCTCGTATAATCACAGAATTGTCTGTGGTATGGCGAGAGCACGTTTTTTTTTGCTCGCTCAGGCTTCACCTAACAAGTCTGAGGTCTAGCGACAAGCGAACCACAAGATTTTTTTTTTCAACGTGAGCTCCTCACGTACGTGCCTTGATGTACGATGAGAATTGTTTTTTTAGTCTCTTTCACGCACGTATGTTGCTGCAGATTAGAAAACGAATCTACGCACTTTAACTCGACAGATTAAATAGATCTAAAACTTATAAAAAGTCTTAAGAACACGGAGAACAGTCCAGAAACAGTATAAAACTTTGACTATGAGACAAACTTAGGCGAAAACTAGACAACAACTAAGACTCAGATTTAGAAGAAAGTCTATATAAAAAGACTAGGTTCAGCAACTAAAACTCACGAACAGTGTTATCTAGGCTATGGCAATAAACTATGAACCCTAATATTTTGTATGGCCTTTTCTGTATAGGACTAAAACAACTAATCTATGGGGATGAATTGCTCACCGAGTAAACCTGAGAATCTGATACCAAGATGATAAGGGGTGGCCCGATCTTCTCGTTGAGCACGTCGTAGATGATGGTGGATGTAATGGAGATAACTCATGGGTTGCTGTGAATCACCGGCTGTTCTCCCATTGCCAATGCAACATATCTCAACCCAGATGGTATTCGCAACTTCACGCACTTGCACACGTAGCCGCTGACCACGGAACGGTTTGCAATCTACCAATTCCCAATGGAACAGCAGAAAACACGAAAACTTTCAGTAGCAAACTCCAGATCGAATCAAAGTGGAGGTATGGTAGATATTCCTGATCGAATCAAAGAGGAACATATAATTTCAGATGAATGCTTGTTGTAGTTCAACGAAACAAGTATTGGTTTAATCTAAACATGGTCTAACCCTAATGGCGACGGCTGCTGGGGTATATATATGAGGGCTGGGGCGTCCTCCCTCATAATTGGGCCTAAAAACAGCCATAACGTGGCCCAAACTGACTCGGTTCGACTCAAACTGATACATACCGACCCATAGATGGGTTCGGCCTAATTGGCACGCAGGCCAAACGTCGTGGAACATCTCAAACATGTATTTCTGGGTGCTCCTCATCCCTCTCTTGATCATACGTGATTTCCCCATTGTCTCCTAGTGCGCCTGCCTCCCTCTCCTTCCTCGTGCACTTGCTGATATTGGAAATCGGTGCTTGTTCTTCTTGTTGCAAATCTCCTTCTTCTCCACGTGCAACGCTTGTGTTATCAACAAACCTGATCATACAAAGATGCATAGACTTAGGCAGTGTAAAGTTCTCATCAATTAGAATATCAGATGCAATTAAGAGTGAATTCACATGTTGGCCTAGTAGCTTTGCACGTGCCCTTGTCATTGGTCCAATTCTGATTTCATTGGACTTATCTTGTGCAGCAACATCATTATCATCATTGGGATATAATGGTAAAGGACTAGAGATATCCTCATCACACACCCTCCTTGGTCGTGCTGCACTATAGCATGCCACTATAGCTCACTTATGTCTTTATCCTTAGTGCTTGGAGGAAGGAGAGAGACAAGTGCCATGTCATGTGTTGGGTTTAATACTCCCTCATAGTTGTTGCCCTCTCTGCCCTCTGTTCATACCATGCCCAGAAAACCACCCACGCCCACAGGAACCAGCCCTCCTCTGCTTTTACCCCCTCCCTTGCTCTCCATGGAATTGGTCCATCCTAAGCAACCTCTATTCGGTTTATAAGGCCAGCAACCTGTAAGGGTCCCAACCTTTAATAAGGTAGAGTCCCCTGTGTTTACAATGCTAGTCCCTGGATCAATAGCTAGCATCCACATTTAAGATGTAATATCAAGAAACAAAGGTCATAATACAACTTTATAACCAGGAATAACATAATTTTATTACATCTTACATAGCTCATTTGGCTATTAGATTACATTGCAGCAGAAAATCTATAGCATGGGGTCCTTCATCTTCAAAGTGCCACAGGCAGACATGTTGGTTGTAGTCTTTGTAATCCTAATCAATCAATCTTCACTAAAAACAATCAAACCTGCAACATACAAGTTACAGCCACAAGGGTCAATACATTTGAATTGTATTGGCAAGTGATACTATGGTAGTATAGTGGAGTCTATCATCTATATGCTTTTGGCTAAGTGGAGTTGTGGCTTGCATTGCTCAAAATAGATTTTTCCTTAACATTTGAAAATACTAAGTTTTTTCTTTGACAAAATCATTTTCTCAATCAAAGATTGAAGATCCTTTAACCCTTGTTCAACCACAAGTTTTTAACTTAGAAATTTGAATGATGAGATTCTTGATTGCTTCCATGTCTTGATGCTCAAATTGTCCTTTACCAGGGACATGGCTAAGTACTTAGATTTTACACTCTGTAGAGGTGGTCCACTTTCCCCACAAGACTTGGTTTCCCAAGACAAGATCTTTTAGAAGCCTTCCCTTAGACCAAAATGGACGCGCTCCAACCTATCAAACTATACCACCAACTGTCCATATGGCTAAGTTCTTGCAACCTATATGATCCAGGCAGAGCCCATAATGCCAAGTGGTTGCACTTGAAGCTTCTCAACATTTGACATCTCAAATCTCTTTGTTCCTGGGTGGCCATCCACAAGTGAGATACACAAGGTCAACCATAAACATGGGCCTTGTGAACCACTCAACCAAAATCCACCAAGCAATTACCATTCCACCCAGGTGATTCATTAACTTAGTTGTTTTATTAAACAAAAACACAAGTCCTCAGACTTAGAAATTTTTCCATAGTGTGAATATATATTCCACCCTTGTTTTCTATTAGCTAAGCTAAGCTTGATAGTATTAGGAATCTTAACTTAGGAAAATTTCTACTAAGGTTTCATCTACTAGTTTTTCCTATAGCAAGGTTTATACTTAGCAAAATTCCATGCAAGTTTTACTTAGAGAAAATCACTAATGCATAGTGAAAGTAATGGGACAAAAGTATGAAGCATCACTTGCCTTTTTGGTAGAGTATAAGTTCACTCCTTGTCCTTGCAACAATCACACTCTTCAAGTCACTACAAATCAATCAAGCAAGGCACAATCTCAATCTACCAATCAAGCAAAACATCACATAAAATGATAAAGTCAAAGTAATGCATGCAAACATGCCAATCTTTGTTTTATTTGAAAAATTGGTTCCTAATGGGTCATAAACATTTGAAGACACCTAAAGGTCATTTTGTAAAGTGGCAAAGTCATTTGCAAGAGGTTTCACTTCCTAAACCATTTTCAAAACAAAGTATCATTTTATGTGGTGTAGAAATGTTTTTACTAAGTCATTAATATATAGGGTTCACAAAATACATTTTAAAATCATAAAACTTGGTGTTTAGGGTCAGAGAGTTTAAAACAAAACATTTCCCAAAGGTTTTCCTTCAAAATCATTTTCAATAGATAAACCATATTTTTATTTGACTAGAAATGGTTTTAAATCAACGAATCATTTTTTTTGTTTCTCCAAATACATTTTTGAATCCACAAAGTGTTTCCTATGGTCAGTAGGTTCAAAACACACCATTTGCAAAAGATTTTATCCCCAAAATCATTTTTGAACATTTTTTATAATCTAAACAAGCATACAAATGTTTCTGCAAAAACAAACATTTTACCAGAGGCTTTTTACTAAACAAATGGTATGGTTGGCTAGGGCTTGTTCCACTTATTCCATTGATATAAAGTTTGCAAAATTTGGATGTGTGGAACTAAAGTTATGGAATTTACAAAATGGACATCTAATAGAAAGTTTTCTGTCTTTTAAATCAACTACAGGCCACGTGTCGAGTTCTTACTCGCTGATACCGCTTCGTCTGGATCTCGCGCTGTAGGCCGTAGGATTTAAGTCATATCGCACGGCTCAGATCACATGTACCGGTTCGGTTTAAGTCAATCTATCGCGTCCACTGGATCACGATCTAACGGCTTAGATGAGTTTGACCATAAGCTGGCGGCGCCGGCGGCGACGACTAGCGGCGCACGCTCTGTCCGAGGTGGTCTGGCCGTTCTAGGAAGCGAGAGAAGAGGAGGAGAGGCTCACCGTGATCGCAAGGACGTGGGGAAGCTCGACGTGCTGGTTGCAGACGAAGGGGTGCTCGCATGTGCTGGCGATTGCTCGCCGGAGTTGCTGTGGGCGGCGGGTGCCTCTGGAGGTTGTCGGGGACGGAGTTGCAGGTCGCGCCGAGGCAAGTGGAAGGAAGCATTAGATGCGTACGAGTATGGGGAGTAAGGGTGTGTCATTGGGAGGGCTCGGGGAGGTCTGGCTTACCAGGGAGATTTCGCCGGAGTAGACGCGTCGTCGATGGTGCTCAGATGTTGAAGAAGCCGAGCGTCTAGAGTGGTCGCGGCCAAGCAGTTGACACTGGGAGGTACGCCAGGCGATGCAGAACAAGTTCGCGTGCAGAGGGAGTTGAGGGGCGGCGAGGCGTGGCCGGATTTGCCGCCGGAGAGCGTCGGAGGCAGTGGCGGTTTGGAGACGATTCCGAGCAGCCTGGTGGCTCTCTGGTGGCTCTGGTTTGGGGAAAAGGGAGAGAGGAGCATGGCGTTTAATACGGAGTGGTTGCTGGACTGAATCAACGCGGCAGTAACGAGTATTGACGCGAGCTTTAATCGGCAGAAACCGCCGGCGATGTTTGCGCGCGGGTGAAGACGATGAACAGGAGGGGTGGGGTCGGCTGGTCAGTGAGAGAGAGGAGAGGGGAGTTGGGTCCACTTGCCATTGGCTCTGCGGGTCGTCTGGTGAGTGAGAGAAAAACGCTTCGGGGGAGAGAGGGAAATGGGCTGCTGGGCTTAATGGGCCAGGTTGGGTCGAGTCCAATTCTATTATTTTTCCTATTCTGAAACCTTTTTCTTTTTCTATTTTTTTTTCTATTTTGAAATCCAAACAAACAAATCAAACAACCAATTCAAAACAACTTCCACCAAACTTTATATTAAGTTTGGTTCTGTTTAATCAACACAAACCAAAGTCCCAAAATAAAATAATATTTTCATTTTAGGATCTATTTAATAATTAATTAAAATAGACCTTAGTTATTAATTCAAATAGGTTTTGATTTATTTAATAAAATCTCTATTTTAAAACTAAATATTATCAAAACCAAATCAGTAGGTTTTATTTGAAAATATAAGATACTTGGAAAACTTGTTTAAAATAAAATAACATTTTTATTTTAGGGTCCATTAATAATTAAATAAAATGGACCTTAGTTATTAAATCAAATAGGATTTGTTTTATTAAAATCTTTATTTTGAAATCTAAAATAATACCAAGACACTTCAGTAGGTTTTATTTGAGAATATAAAATACTTGGAAAACTTATTTAAAATAAATAAATAAGTTTTAGTGTTTATTTAAAATGGGAAAAGCCTTTTATAAAATTGGATATTAAATCCTTATTATTTTATTTAAATAAACCTTTACTATTTTTATCAAAACAAAATGTTTTATTTCAAAAGCTTGACCAAGGTTTATTTTGGCTCCATAAAATAATCCTTATTTATAAATCTACCTTTTCTTTTGAAATCCAAATCTTTTATTTAAAGATCCAAAAATAGTAATTCCACTTATTCACAATATTTTCTTTATTAATTGTTTAACTTTTCAAATCCCTTTAGGATTTGTTTGATCAAAAAGGTTTGAAGGTTTCCAATTGGAATCAAAAAGTTTCTTCTCACCCTGAAAATCAACAAAGTTTTATTTTATTCATTTATTTTTCACATTACAAGATTTGGAAAATCTTGGGATGTGAAAGGCTACCACCCTTAAAATAAATCTCGTCCCGAGATTTGGGAAGGCTAGGGTTACAAGTAGGCTCAAAACATCTAGGGTACTACCACCCTTAAAAATTTCCAAACTAAATTACATGTTGGCCTTCTTGGGATCCTGGGGAAACTTCTCTGGGAAAACATCTGCATGGTGTCCTTTATTTCCACACTTGACTCATGGGCCAAGGTTGAGATCCTTCATAGGCTTGTTTAACTTGTTCTTCATCTTTTCTGGACAATTGCTTGCGTAATGTCCTAGTTCTTTGCAATTGAAACAGTTGATATCTTTGAGTTCTTTACGTGTCTCTTGTGGACAAGTTGCTGCATAATGGCCTAGATCTTTGCAGTTGTTGCACCACACTTGGCCAATTTCCTTATACTTCTGGTTCTCTGGGCATTCACTGGAATAGTGTCCCATTTCTTTGCAATTATGACATTGCACATGGCTTTTGTCCTTCTTTTTCTTTTTGGGTTTTTCCAAAGCTAGGAGTGCATCTAGTTCATGTTGTTCATATGTTATATGGTAGGTAGGAATGTCTACATTTTTCTTGGACCTTCTATTGCTCTTTGGATAATTCATATGCCCTTTCTTTGGTCCTTTGAGTTGGGTTGTTTTGCTTGGAGGTATAAGTGGACCTTTTCCTTTGTCATCATTCTTCTGGGCAGACTTAGATCCTTCTGGTGGGTTTGCAATTATTTTTTGCACTCCACCTTGTTTCCTTTGTTCAACAATGGAATAGATGGGGCATTGGATAGTGACATGATTGTTTCCTTCACATAGGTAGCAAGTAGCTTGAGAGGTGGGACATTGTCCAACTAGGTGTTTCTCTTCACAATTGGGGCATTGATCACCATGTTCCTTGGAAGTATGATCCTTGTCTCCACAAATAATACAAGCTGGCGCTCCATCTAGAATAACATTTCTGTCATCCTTGTTGTCACAAACTCTTTTGGAATAGCTGTCTTCCATGTTGATCATTTGATCAGTCACCTTAAGCATCAATTGGGCTTGAGTTTCCAAAAATCCTTGCAGTGTTGGATCTTCCCCACTGGTGTTGGCTATGAATTGAGCTGTCATTTGGTTCAACTTGTGTTGGTTCGCTATGAGTTCTTTCATGCTGTCCTCTTGGTTGGTGTTGGTGTCATCAACCTTGATGTTGGAGTCTCTTGGAGTAGTCATCTGTTTGGGTTGAGCTGAGATTAGAATAGACATAATATTTCTAAGGAATCAATTCTAATCACACACATCACAATTTGCAAACAAGGTGCAATCAATCACAAACAACATTTCACTCAAACAACAAAGTTCAAGCACATACTTGGGCAACAAAAATATTTTTGGTTACACCACATAAGTTGGTGTGTTTGACTTAACTATAATATGGTGGTCCATCTATATGGTTCACTTGTGATCTTTCCATCCTTGGTTGATTCTTCTTGCATGAGATCATGGTTTCCTTAGGAAAACTCATAGTCACAAAAACTTCATAGGGGATGTTGGCTCCTTCTAACTTGTGTTTCCTTAGTCTCCAAATCTTGAGCAAGATTTCTTGTCTCACTTCTCCTTAGTGATATCTAAGGTTGAAGTCCTTGGTGAGTATTCTGAAGATGTTGAAGTCATTGAAGTCATTAGAGTTGAAGAAGTCCTTTGCACATGGTGAAGTCTTTGGTCATGGGGTAGGTTTTTCCATCAAGTTGAAATAGAAGAGATGTAGAATAAAAAGCCAAAATGGTTGAGGAAAGAGTTTACAAGATTGTTTGTAAATAAATTTTGGAACAAATACAACTCCTATTTTTCTAAGGGTTTTTTTCCAATCCTAGGTTTACAAATCCTACAGGCAACACAATGCTCTGATACCATCTGTAAGGGTCCCAACCTTTAATAAGGTAGAGTCCCCTGTGTTTACAATGCTAGTCCCTGGATCAATAGCTAGCATCCACAGTTAAGATGTAATATCAAGAAACAAAGGTCATAATACAACTTTATGACCAGGAATAACATAATTTTATTACATCTTACATAGCTCATTTGGCTATTACATTACATTGCATCAGAAAATCTATAGCATGGGGTCCTTCATCTTCAAAGTGCCACAGGCAGACATGTTGGTTGTAGTCTTTGTAATCCTAATCAATCAATCTTCACTAAAAACAATCAAACCTGCAACATACAAGTTACAGCCACAAGGGTCAATACATTTGAATTGTATTGGCAAGTGATACTATGGTAGTATAGTGGAGTCTATCATCTATATGCTTTTGGCTAAGTGGAGTTGAGGCTTGCATTGGTCAAAATAGATTTTTCCTTAACATTTGAAAATACTAAGTTTTTGCTTTGACAAAATCATTTTTCTCAATCAAAGATTGAAGATCCTTTAACCCTTGTTCAACCACAAGTTTTTAACTTAGAAATTTGAATGATGAGATTCTTGATTGCTTCCATGTCTTGATGCTCAAATTGTCCTTTACCAGGGACATGGCTAAGTACTTAGATTTTACACTCTGTAGAGGTGGTGCACTTTCCCCACAAGACTTGGTTTCCCACGACAAGATCTTTCAGAAGCCTTCCCTTAGACCAAAATGGACGCGCTCCAACCTATCAAACTCTACCACCAACTGTCCATATGGCTAAGTTCTTGCAACCTATATGATCCAGGCAGAGCCCATAATGCCAAGTGGTTGCACTTGAAGCTTCTCAACATTTGACATCTCAAATCTCTTTGTTCCTGGGTGGCCATCCACAAGTGAGATACACAAGGTCAACCATAAACATGGGCCTTGTGAACCACTCAACCAAAATCCACCAAGAAATTACCATTCCACCCAGGTGATTCATTAACTTAGTTGTTTTATTAAACAAAAACACAAGTCCTCAGACTTAGAAATTTTTCCATAGTGTGAATATATATTCCACCCTTGTTTTCTATTAGCTAATCTAAGCTTGATAGTAGTAGGAATCTTAACTTAGGAAAATTTCTACTAAGGTTTCATCTACTAGGTTTTCCTATAGCAAAGTTTATACTTAGCAAAATTCCATGCAAGTTTTACTTAGAGAAAATCACTAATGCATAGTGAAAGTAATGGGACAAAAGTATGAAGCATCACTTGCCTTTTTGGTAGAGTATAAGTTCACTCCTTGTCCTTGCAACAATCACACTCTTCAAGTCACTACAAATCAATCAAGCAAGATACAATCTCAATCTACCAATCAAGCAAAACATCACATAAAATGATAAAGTCAAAGCAATGCATGCAAACATGCCAATCTTTGTTTTATTTGAAAAAGTGGTTCCTAATGGGTCATAAACATTTGAAGACACCTAAAGGTCATTTTGTAAAGTGGCAAAGTCATTTGCAAGAGGTTTCACTTCCTAAACCATTTTCAAAACAAAGTATCATTTTATGTGGTGTAGAAATGTTTTTACTAAGTCATTAATCCATAGGGTTCACAAAATACATTTTCAAATCATAAAACTTGGTGTTTAGGGTCAGAGAGTTTAAAACAAAACATTTCCCAAAGGTTTTCCTTCAAAATCATTTTCAATAGATAAACCATATTTTTATTTGACTAGAAATGGTTTTAAATCAAAGAATCATTTTTTTTGTTTCTCCAAATACATTTTTGAATCCACAAAGTGTTTCCTATGGTCAGTAGGTTCAAAACACACCATTTGCAAAATATTTTATCCCCAAAATCATTTTTGAACAATTTTTATAATCTAAACAAGCATACAAATGTTTCTGCAAAAATAAACATTTTACCAGAGGCTTTTTACTAAACAAATGGTATGGTTGGCTAGGGCTTGTTCCACTGATTCCATTGATATAAAGTTTGCAAAATTTGGACGTGTGGAACTAAAGTTATGGAATTTACAAAATGGACATCTAATAGAAAGTTTTCTATCTTTTAAATCAACTACAGGCCACGTGTCGAGTTCTTACTCGCTGATACCGCTTCGTCTGGATCACGCGCTGTAGGCCGTAGGATTTAAGTCATATCGCACGGCTCAGATCACACGTACCGGTTCGGTTTAAGTCAATCTATCGCGTCCACTGGATCACGATCTAACGGCTTAGATGAGTTTGACCATAAGCTGGCGGCGCCGGCGGCGACGACTAGCGGCGCACGCTCTGTTCGAGGTGGTCTGGCCATTCTAGGAAGCGAGAGAAGAGGAGGAGAGGCTCACCGTGATCGCAAGGACGTGGGGAAGCTCGACATCCTGGTTGCAGACGAAGGGGCGCTCGCATGTGCTGGCGATTGCTCGCCGGAGTTGCTGTGGGCGGCGGGTGCCTCTGGAGGTTGTCGGGGACGGAGTTGCAGGTCGCGCCGAGGCAAGTGGAAGGAAGCATTAGATGCGTACGAGTATGGGGAGTAAGGGTGTGTCATTGGGAGGGCTCGGGGAGGTCTGGCTTACCAGGGAGATTTTGCCGGAGTAGACGCGTCGTCGGTGGTGCTCAGATGTTGAAGAAGCCGAGCGTCTAGAGTGGTCACGGCCAAGCAGTTGACGCTGGGAGGTACGCCAGGCGATGCAGAACAAGTTCGCGTGCAGAGGGAGTTGAGGGGCGGCGAGGCGTGGCCGGAATTGCCGCCGGAGAGCGTCGGAGGCAGTGGCGGTTTGGAGACGATTTCGAGCAGCCTGGTGGCTCTCTGGTGGCTCTGGTTTGGGGAAAAGGGAGAGAGGAGCATGGCGTTTAATACGGAGTGGTTGCTGGACTGAATCAACGCGGCAGTAACGAGTATTGACGCGAGCTTTAATCGGCAGAAACCGCCGGCGATGTTTGCGCGCGGATGAAGACGATGAATATGAGGGGTGGGGTCGGCTGGTCAGTGAGAGAGAGGAGAGGGGAGTTGGGTCCACTTGCCATTGGCTCTGCGGGTCGTCTGGTGACTGAGAGAAAAACGCTTCGGGGGAGAGAGGGAAATGGTCTGCTGGGCTTAATGGGCGAGGTTGGGTTGGGTCGAGTCCAATTCTATTTTTTTCCTATTCTGAAACCTTTTTCTTTTTCTATTTCTTTTTCTGTTTTGAAATCCAAACAAACAAATCAAACAACCAATTCAAAACAACTTCCACCAAACTTTATATTAAGTTTGGTTCTGTTTAATCAACACAAACCAAAGTCCCAAAATAAAAAAATATTTTTATTTTAGGATCTATTTAATAATTAATTAAAATAGACCTTAGTTATTAATTCAAATAGGTTTTGATTTATTTAATAAAATCTCTATTTGAAAACTAAATATTATCAAAACCAAATCAGTAGGTTTTATTTGAAAATATAAGATACTTGGAAAACTTGTTTAAAATAAAATAACATTTTTATTTTAGGGTCCATTAATAATTAAATAAAATGGACCTTAGTTATTAAATTAAATAGGATTTGTTTTATTAAAATCTTTATTTTGAAATCTAAAATAATACCAAGACACTTCAGTAGGTTTTATTTGAGAATATAAAATACTTGGAAAACTTATTTAAAATAAATAAATAAGTTTTAGTGTTTATTTAAAATGGGAAAAGCCTTTTATAAAATTGGATATTAAATCCTTATTATTTTATTTAAATAAACCTTTACTATTTTTATCAAAACAAAATGTTTTATTTCAAAAGCTTGACCAAGGTTTATTTTGGCTCCATAAAATAATCCTTATTTATAAATCTACCTTTTCTTTTGAAATCCAAATCTTTTATTTAAAGATCCAAAAATAGTAATTCCACTTATTCAAAATATTTTCTTTATTAATTGTTTAACTTTTCAAATCCCTTTAGGATTTGTTTGATCAAAAAGGTTTGAAGGTTTCCAATTGGAATCAAAAAGTTTCTTCTCACCCTGAAAATCAACAAAGTTTTATTTTATTCATTTATTTTTCACATTACAAGATTTGGAAAATCTTGGGATGTGACACAACCACCCCAGCACCCCCTTGCTGCTCATTTGCCCCTCCCCACTCCACTTACCTCCCCCAGGCCTCTCTTCCCTCCCCTACCCTACCTTGCTCGAGAGAGAAGGAAAAAGATCATTCGGCCATGGCTTGAGATATGAGCAAAGATCACTCCACCCTGCCCCTCCCTCTCTGCATGTCACCATACTTTGATCCCCTCCCCTCCTTCTTCCCCCTCCTAGAGAGCCCATAGCTCTCTCCCTCTCTGTGGCTCAGGAGGAGCAGAAGAAAAACCCTCGGGTTTGCCCTTTCATGGAAGTTTGCATGCCACCCTGACCCTGCCCAATCTTCCCTATGGCCTACATACCCTACCCGCGCTTAGATCTACCTAACCTCCATTTTTTGTGTACAGGTAGACCCTCGGGAGCATCTCCGGCGAGCTACCGAGCATTTCCCGCGGGTGCTGACGCGCAAGACTCCTCCCGACGCGGACCTCCGCCCTGCTGCCCCTCGATCTGCTCTCGGCGGCACATCACGTCGATCTACAACCTCCCCGACGCCTCCTGGTGCTCAGGTGAGCCTCCCCTGTCGACCCTTGAATATCTAGGGTTTCGGCCGCCGCTGCCCTGTCCTGAGGGTGACGGTGACGATGGACAATACCCCTTCGTCGCTCCACTATCACTGATGGGCGGGACCCTCCTCGGGGGCCTCCCAAATCCCATCCTGCATGCTGCATTGCCCTGGTGGGCTGAATTTCTGCCCCGGCCCAACTCTCGTTCATGATCCAGCCTAGAAACCCCCTTGCTTTTATTTATTTTTCTAGATCTGTGAGCTCTACTACTTGGTTTAAATAAAATGAAAAATGAATGGAATAACCTGGAGCTAAATTTTATCTTGTACCAGAGTGTTTTCACTAACATTCACAACCATAAGTTTATTAAGTTAATACACAGAACATTTGTATGAATTAAAATAAAAACTCTTGTCCTTTGCAACAATTAAATCCCCCTATAGTTTATACATTTCCAAATGCGACAAATCCAATTTTCTATACCCTTATTGTCACATTGTCCTAACCCTAGTTTGCTTCCTAGTTTACCTATAGCAAACATAACAAAAACAGAGCATATGTTTCTTTAGGAAATTCTCTTGGTCAAACAAAAAAGGGTATTTACCTAGTTCCAACTCTCTGTTCTTCTCCACCATCATACCTATCAACACCTATGAGCTCATGATTTATTGAACTATGTATTAATTGTAGTGATTTAAACATTTCTAACTTTGGTGTTTTTCCCTATTAAATCATTGAAATATTTCTGCAACTCCAAAAATGATGATTCCAATTTCTATAGAAATGTATTCAAATTACTTAACATCTATCTTTGGAATCACATCAAAATATCTTTTATGTTAATTCTGGATAAAAAGACAAAAACCCTTCCGTACTGCCTTTGGGAATTTGTTAAGGGAATTCTGTTAAATATTTTAATTTGATTCCAACTCTTAGTGATTCAGTTCATCAAATACTACTAGACCATCCAAGGAAATAATTTTTGGAGTTCCATATAAACTAGAGTTTATTCTACTAGAAAATTCATAACTACTTAAAGAAAAATGCTAAAATAGTAAAACCAATTCCTATGGCTTTGTTATTTTAGTACCTACCTGATGATATAATGTTTCTACCTTGATATCCTACAGGCCCAAGCCTTAGTTCAAAACTCCTTTAAAAAGTGGTAAATGGGCAAATAAACAACAAAAGCCAATCCACAAAGGCATTTAAATTATTTCCAAATGCTATGATGTCACCCTCTCACAACCTACTGAGGTAAATAATGTGTTGTATGTTTGTTGCTACATTGGATTGATGTTTGGATGCCTTGTGTTGATTGTGCCCTTGTTTGCTTGCATGTGTGATCCTCAACGATGCTAGTTGCGATTCTGTCGACGACAAGAAGAAGGGATCATCTTATTATTGTGGTATTCTGGTTTTCTAAAAGAAGAAGTCCAAGGACATCTCGCTGGTCATAGGCAAGCCACCTTCTTGCTCATAAGCCTTTGCCCTAATATTTCACTAATGCATGTTTTACCTATTTATGAAACTGCATTGTTTCTATATATAATGCTTTATATCTAGTATTGGTTTGGCTCCTCTAAAACATTACCCATTTGTACTAATAAGTATAACACCCTTGATGACACCTATTTGTCCCTAGTATGGTAGATGGTGTTTAACACCATAATGTAACATCCCAAAAATACCAAACTTAGATCATCAAACACTAATCATCAAGATTAGGGTTAACAAAAACTTTTCTAAATAAACTCATGAATGCATGTATATGTGTATGCATGGATTTTGAATTTCTTTAAAAACCACCTTTTTTGTGTGATCCATTGCTTGTAAAATGTTTCTTAGGTGAAATGAACATCATCTAAAACATTTCCCACACTTTCCTTAAAGACAAGTAAATCAAAACAAATATATTAAGTGAATGGTCATTTTGACCAATTTAACTCCCATGCCTACTTTGGCTGTCTCAAACTTTCAGAACCTAACAGAAACTTTTCTGGATCTTTGCACCCCTTGAATGTACTCATAACAGAGTATCAAGGCCCACCTTGTGATCATCCAGAAACTTTCAAATGCATAGTTTAAATGACAATTCAAAATTGAATCTTCTTCATATGGGAAGATCCCACTTTTTTCAAAACCCACTCAAACAAGCTCAACTTTCAAAACCCAAGCATCTGCAGACTCACCAGCACCAATCTAGTAAACCCACCAAAAATCATTTCAAAATTCAAAACTTGATTTCATGCGGCCATTTCATCAAACAGGTTGCAGACACAAATCAAACAAAACATCAAACACTATAGTGTGGAGTGATTCTTGCCTAACTTGTTCCCCAGTTAGCTCACACACAGCTCGGTAGATCATCTAGAAAGATTAGCCCAACACTAGCACCCCTGTGAGCTTGCCATTACCATTAATGGTGAACAGCCAAGCACCCCAATGTCACCCCATTGTGGACAGCAAGCTAGAGGAAGAACTAGCTGTGCCAACCTTGTCTAGGAGGCAGCCCACCGTCTACCGCCACTCACTGTCCCAGCCGCAAGCGTTGCCAAGCCCTGGACCACGCGCACAAGCCGCGCCCAGACCATGCCGAGCGTGCGCCAGAGCGCCACCCTCGACCAGCATCCACAGACCGCGCGCCGCCCTCGCCGCGTGCATACACGATCGCCATCAACCCAGGAGACCGCCAGACATCCCCATTTGCCGCCCCGTGCCGCACAGCCACCGTCCGCCGTCGAAGACGCCGCCTCTGCTGCGCAGAGCACCGGCCGTTCCAGATCAAACCACACCGCCCCATGCCTCGCGACCATGTCGTTGAGCATTGCCAGGAGACACAGCACCGTCCCCTACCCTTTCCCATGCCAATAGCCTCCTGTAACGTCGCCCCCGACGAGCTCACCGTGCGCCCCGACGGTCCCCTCGCTCGACTATAAATAGAGGCCACCCCCGCTCGATTTCTTCACACCATCTCACTCCCCTCTCCTCACCGATCGTGCCACACCATTCTCAGAGCAAGGCGAGCACCACCTCGCCGGAATTTCACTAGAGCATGCCACTGCCGGAGAAGAAAGGAGCCAGCGACTGGAGCCGCCCCAGGAGCTGCCGCGACCACCCCTGAGTTCGCCGTCATCGACTTCGTCGTTCGCCCGCCTCGCCGACCCTCGCCAGTACCCCGGTGAGCCCCCAGCGACCCTCACTGGCCGCGCTAGGTTTCGTTCTCGTCGGAGTTGTCTCGCGTCGACGATGACTCCCAGCCGTTAGATTAGAACTAGATCGAACGATCCACGTTGCCCCATACCGCTTCGCCCAGCCCCGTGTCACTGACGAGTGGGTACACCCACTTAAGCAGCCCGCGGGAGCACTGCGCTTAGCAGGCCGGCCCGTTAGAATTTCCCGCGCAGCCCAGTTATTCAAATTTAATCTTTTTCTATTTCAATTCAAACACACTTCTGTACTCAACTTCAAAAATCCACCCAGATCGATTCAGTGCACCAATTTGAATGAAACTAATTTTGTTGGAAAGGCCTGTGAATGCTGAATCCAAGCCCGTTGGATTCAAGTCATTTGGATCTATAGATCACCCCTGGTAAAAATAACAAGGCAGAAGCTTTTCTGCATTCAAACATTTTTCAAATTTAAACCATAATAGCTTTTGAGTTGATTCCAACTCTCAAAAATCACATTTAACCATACCTTTCAGAATATATAAAAATATATAAGTTTACTTGCAGAAATATTGTTCAAGTAATAAAAGAATGCTTCATAAGCATTTCTAGCCACTTTAATTAATTAAAATAAAAGGGTAAAACCTTATTAAATTGTGACACCACTTTAAATCACATTCCCATGGACTACAATATGGGGTGATGACATGTGTCAACATGATCCCATGTTTAGTTTGGAGAATATTAAATCTTAAGTAATTTTTTAATGAGTAGAAATTACTTTTCTAAAAATAAAAAGAGTTAAACCAAGCCTTAACCTTGTAATGTTAGAGATGATGCTAGATCATCTATAGGACCCTTGTGTATGATGATTGCAAGTAGTTAAGTATTGTTTGGTGATTGTGTACCTCATATTTATTCATAGACGCTAGTACCGACCAAGGATACGAGGAGGAAGGAGGATACTACGAAGAGGAAGCCGAGGAGAACTTCAACCACTGCTCTGCACAAGGCAAGCTTATATTGACACTGATGCAAGCTAGTAACTATGCAAGCTTATACTGATATTGATGCAAGCTAACCCTTGCAAGATACCCTACTGATGCCACAAACCCATACTTCTGATATGACTACTATATGCCTTAAGCATATGTGATCATACCACTTGATAAACCAAATCCTAGTTTTATGTGCAAGATTCTTACTTTATTTCTTTATCAAAGCTTACTTAGAGTCTACCTAAGAGTTTGGTAGATACTAGAAAGTTGTGCTGAAGGTTGCATAAAGAGCATAAAATTTGGCCTAAGCTAGATAACCTTGATGTCATCCTAAGGCATGAGTTTGAACTTAGTTAAAACCCCACCAGTTTACCACCCCTCATCAGTGCTTGCCCCCACCTGTAGATGCTAGTGCTAAGCATAAAACTTGATCAACTTTAGATGGGAATACTTGGTGGAAAAATGGTTATGAACACCTTGGAATGATGGATCATTCTATTGAAATGTTTTGGACATGTGTTTCCAAACACTTGATGATTTTGGTGATGAAAATGTTGAGGAATGAGCCTTAGCCCTTTATAAAACTGATGGTTGTCTGGATGCGATACCATCCCAATTTTATCGTACAACCACAATACCCTAAGATTGGGTAGGGCTTGACTGGAAACTTATATTCCTTAGTTTTAGTTCCCTCACGGCCAAGGTCTGAGCTGAGGCTACCTTGTGAAGATTGTCCACCTGTGCAGTACCCAAGATGACAGTTGGTCATGGTTGGGAGGCCAAACTCACAGGAGAGGTGCTTATACTAGGGCGTGTAATCGAAAGGTTAGGATTGATTATCCGCATACTGAGTATGTGAATTCAGGATTTGTTCCTGACGGATGTATCGAATGTTGTGGTGAAAGTGTACAATCTCTGCAGAGTGTCAAACTATTCGAATAGCCGCGTCCGCGGTTATGGACAGTTGGAGTGGCCATACTGTACCCCCGTCAGACTTTTCAAAATGACTTGTGAAACGAATTGAGACTTTGACTTGACCACAACAGAGTTGTGACCTGAATTACAAGATCCCACTTAGGAGTTATAAAATTGTGACTAGCTTTGGAACTGAGTAGAGATAAACCTGGCTTTTTGCAAAACAACCCTAGAGCCTAGTGTCCTATTATCCAAAAACCCCTTACCTGTTAGTATTAGTTTGCGAGTACTTAAAGAGTACTCATGGCTTTGTCCCTGGATATTCCCATGGCCAGACTATGAAGAGGAGTACCTGGAAGATGGACCCCAGGAAGGTTACGACAACTAGGATCATCTCCCATCGTCAGCATTGCCTGTGACCCTGAAGATGGAGCTTCGCCTACGCTACCGTTATTATTACGTATTCCGCTGCTTGAAGTTGTATTAAGAACTGGATCATGAGATCTCTATTTGTGTAAGAACTTATGTATCATTGTAACGGATGATGTACTATGGTATCCAATTCTGTTATGTCTCGCAAAAATGGTAATCCTGGGATTGCGATGTATGGCATAACAGGCATCTAGGATTGAAAAATCCGGGTGTTGACAAGTTGGTATCAGAGCCATCCTGACCATAGGAGACCCTAGTTAGACTGGACGTTGAACCAAAAACTTAGTTTCAAAACCAAAGAAAAACAAATATTTACAAAAACCTATTCTCATTCTTATCTCTTTGAAAATTCATGTTCCTCAAAAACTCTTGCAAAATACATAAAAGTTTGACACACTTGATCACTCTGCTAATCTACTCATCCTCTATTTTTATAGATGGACCTGAAGTACAGCAAGTTTTATCAGTTGGGAAATGGAGGAGACCTTATCTTTGAGAGGGATCTGGATCAACTTTCGGAACTTCTGGAGCGTCCACACCCCGAGTTCTTCGGAGCTCAGCTCAATGATCAAGGAGGAGAAGATCTGCAGTGGTTAATTGTTGCAAGTCTCCGAGGAAAGATTGAACCTCCCACTGCGGAAGGAATTCAGTTTACCTTAAGAGAGAACAACTGGCTCGATGGACTTGCCAGAGCAATGCAGGAATCTCTCTCCCGTCTGTGTGGGCAGAGCATCAATCAGATCAAGGGAACCCGCTTTGAGTTTTTCCCAAGGCGTGATGCAAATGGACAACCACTGGAAGCCCCATACCACCCCGAGCTGAAGACTCAATTAGACCACCTTAGCTTCATGATGTATGATCGTCAGCAAGAGTTGGACAACTGCCGTGACTATTGCAACCACAAGTCTGCCATCATCAAGACGAAGGATCAGACCATAGCCACGCTAGCAAAGGATCGCAAGTCTCGTCGCCGTCAACTCGACAAGAAGGAGCGCATTATTGCCCGTCTTCGCCACCGCATCTCATCTCTGGAAGAGACCATCCACGAGAGGGACATGCAGTTGGAGGAAAGGGAGAATGCCGGAGAGGATCTTCGTGGAGACCCTTACTCTTATCTCAGTGATGACGATGATTTTCTGGAGGATCAGGCCATGGACTTCACCGATGAGGATGATTTCGCCTTCATCGATGATAATGAAGATGATGAAGCCACAGACTCCGAGGAGTAGTAGCACTGAGCACTAGCGTAGTGAGTAGTAGTCGGTCCCACTGTATCGTAGATTTCAGAATGGTTCTTAAAACCATCTGTTTTTCCTTGTTGTGGTGTGTGTTGTACTGTGTGCTATGAATGAATGAATGAAAAAGCAAGTTGCTAGAAAAATCTGAGTCAAACCTTTAAAACTTTTCAAAGACCCCAAACCTTAGAAAATTTCCCTCTTTTCTCATGATTTATCTAAATCTTAAGATGCCACGTGGAGGAAGTGGTTCAGCCCTGGATCCGATGTTGCAGATTCTGCAAATGTTGACCTCTGACCGCGAAGCTGAAAGAGCGGAACGTCAAGCCAACCTAGCCACTCTGCAACAGATAGCCCAGCTAGCCCACAACAACCAAGGCCATGGAAATCAGGACAACCATGGATCTAAGCTCAAGAATTTTCAGAATACCAACCCACCTGTTTTCACCAAGTCAGAAGAACCCCTAGACGCCGATGATTGGCTGCAAACCATGGAAAATAACTTAGAAGTAGCAGGAGTCGAAGCCAACGAGAAATTTCTATTTACCACCCACTATCTAGCCGGAGATGCCAGGGCATGGTGGAACAGTGTTCGTTCCATGACCGGAGGCCAGATGATGACCTGGGAGGAATTCAAGGTCAAGTTTAGCAGAACCCATGTGCCACCAGGTTTGATCAAGAGAATGAGAGACGAGTTCAGAGAGCTGAAGCAAGGTAGGATGACTGTAGTGGAATACCGTGACAATTTTTTTTCATTAGCTAGGTATGCCCCGGACGAGATAGACACCGAAGCCAAGAAGAAAGAAAGATTCCTGAATGGTCTACATGACGAGATGCAGACGGTGTTAGTCAATATTCCCTTTGCTGATATTGAAGCCCTTGTCGATTCAGCCATCCAGATGGAAGGAAAGATCAACCAAGCCAATGAGAACCGCAAGCGTCGTATGATGCATCAACCAGGAACCCATCAGACCCCAAAGTATCGCCCCAACCCATCTCCAGGATTTGCCCCAAGAACCAACAGACCCCCTATGACCCGTCCAACCTATCCCAACCGTGGAAACCCTAGAACCGGAGGAAATCACACCAACCCCGGCAACTCTAGCAATTTCACCCGTGCCCCACTCAAGTTCAACACCAACAATGCTACCACCAATCCCAACACTGCCCCGAGGACTGGAAGCAATGATGTGCCTGTCGCAACCAAGGACAAGTCACAAGTGACCTGTTATGACTGTGGAAATAAAGGCCACTATTCCAACGAGTGCCCCAACAAGAAGAATGCTACAGCCCCTAATGCCAATACCCCAGCTCAGCAACAACGTCGTGTTCAGCCAGGAAGGAGATTTGCCCTAGGAAATTCACTCAACCGCAATGGCCGTCTTTTTCTCATGCATGCTGAAGAAGCTCAGGAAGCGCCAGACGTCGTGCTGGGTATGTTTTCTGTTAATTCAGTACTTGCAAGAGTGTTGTTTGATTCTGGTGCATCGCATTCATTTGTCACCGAATAATTTGCCTGCACTAGTAAAATTCAACCAACCAAGCTGAAGCATGTTATGATTGTGCAAATCCCCGGATCCACCACCAAGGCTAGGCAAATTTGCAAAGCCGTCCCTATCCGAATCCATGGCATAGATTTTTATGCTAATCTAATAGTACTCGGAACTAAAGGTTTGGAAGTAGTACTAGGAATGGATTGGATGTCCAAACATAAGGGATTGATTGACTGTGCTAAGAAAGCAATCACCATGACCAGTACCACTGGAATAACAGTCGAGCATATATCTGAAACCTTACCTCGCCAATTCAAGTGTAACAAGAGTCTAGCCCAACCTACCATTAACCAAGTTCGGATAGTCTGTGAATACCCCGATGTATTTCCAGATGTTTTGCCCGGTATGCCCCCAGATCGGGATATCGAGTTTATCATTGAACTAATCCCCGGAACAGGACCCATAGCCCAGAGACCCTATAGTATGAACCCATCGGAGTTAGAAGAACTGAAGAAGCAACTGGATTCCATGCTAGAAATTGGACTAATTCAACCAAGTGCGTCACCATGGAGATCACTTGTCTTATTTGTGGACAAGAAAGATGGAGGTAACCGTTTATGTACGGATTATTGAAAGTTGAATGATGTCACCATCAAGAACAAGTACCCCTTGCCCAAGATAGAGGATTTGTTTGATCAGTTGACCGGTGCCCAGGTGTTTTCTAAGATTGATCTTAGAACTGGCTATCATCAACTCAAGATTTGTGTAGAGGATATTCCAAAGACTGCCTTTACCACTAGATATGGATTGTACGAGTATACAGTCATGTCTTTTGGATTAACCAATGCCCCCGTTTATTTCATGAATCTCATGAATAAGATTTTTATGGACTTCCTGGATAAGTTTGTCGTTGTTTTCATCGATGACATTCTGATTTATTCCAAATCAGAAGAAGAACAGGAGCTACACCTAAGGACCATTCTTGGAACCATTAGAGAGCATCAGTTGTATGCAAAATTTAGCAAATGTGAATTCTGGTTACAAGAGGTAGGATTCCTCGGTCACATTGTATCAGCAAGAGGAATTACCGTTGACCCTGCCAAAGTGAAAGATGTAGAAGATTGGCAAGCCCCAACCTCTCAAACCCAAGTTTGTGCTTTTCTCAGATTGGCGGGATATTACCGCAAATTCGTAGAAGGATTCTCGAGTATCGCCTGACCCATGACCCAATTGCTGAAGGACAAGAAGTTTGAATGGACAGATAAGTGTGAAGCGAGTTTTCAAGAACTCAAGAGGAGATTGATCTCAGCCCCAATCTTGATCATGCCGGATATCACGAAGCCCTTCGATGTGTATTGTGACGCATCCAAGATTGGTCTCGGATGTGTGCTAATGCAAGAAGGCAAAGTTATATCTTATCTATCTCGACAATTGAAGCAACATGAGCAAAACTACCCAACCCATGACCTCGAACTCGCTGCAGTAGTTCTAGCCCTGAAGACATGGAGACATTACCTGATGGGAAATCGTTGTGAGATTTACTCGGATCACAAGAGCCTAAAGTATATGTTCACTCAGAAGGAGTTGAATATGAGGCAGAGAAGATGGATTGAGCTAATAAAGGATTACGACCTGGACATTCACTATCACCCTGGTAAAGCCAATGTGGTAGCCGATGCCCTTAGCAGATTGCCGTGCCGCTTGAACTCCATGATATTAGAGGAGCAACCAAGTCTGCACAAGGAGATGGAAGATTTTCGAATAGAATTAGTAAGTGAAGGATTTTTGGCTAGCATAGAACTTCAGCCCACTTTGATCAGTCAGATTAAAGAGGCGCAGAAGGGAAATGCTAGTATCGACGGAATCAAGCGTCGTATCAGTACAGGCAAAGTACCCGTCTTCACCGAGGACGAAGAAGGAGCTCTGTGGTACAAAGGACGCCTTTGTGTACCAGCAGATTCGGAGTTGAAAGAAGTTATCTTGAAGGAGGCTCATGATACTCTTTATTCTATCCATCCCGGAGGAACAAAGATGTATCAAGATTTGAAAGAGCAATTTTGGTGGCATAAGATGAAGAGAGAAATCGGAAGCTATATCGCCAAATGTGATATATGCCAGCGAGTCATGGCAGAACATCAAAGACCCGCTGGATTGTTGCAACCTTTGCAAATTCCGGAATGGAAATGGGATTCTGTAGGAATGGACTTTATCACTGGACTACCTACTTCTAGTAGGGGAAATGACTCTATCTGGGTCATAGTGGACAGATTGTCCAAAGTCGCCCATTTCTTGCCCGTCAAAACCACCTATCAGAGTTCGAAGCTAGCGGAGTTGTACATCGCTAGAATAGTTAGTTTGCACGGAGTCCCCAACAACATAGTATCGGATCGAGGAACTCAGTTTACCTCGAGATTCTGGAAGAAAGTCCAAGAAGGTTTAGGAACCCGCCTAGATTTCAGTACCACGTATCACCCTCAGACCGATGGACAAACGTAGCGAGTAAACCAAATACTCGAAGATATGCTTAGAGCATGTGTGCTAGAATATGGATCCAAGTGGGAAGACTGTCTGCCGTTTGCAGAATTTTCTTACAACAATAGTTACCAAGCCAGTTTGCAAATGGCCCCATTTGAATTCATGTACAGAAGAAAGTGTCGCACCCGTTTGAACTGGTCGGAAGTAGGAGAGAGTCAGATCTTCGGACCCGACATCCTACGAGAAGCAGAAGAGAAGGTTCACAAGATTCGTGAGCACCTCAAGACCGCCCAATCCCGACAGAAGAGTTATGCCGACAAGAGACGTCGAGACCTCGCCTTCAACATCGGAGATTTTGTTTATCTGAAAGTGTCGCCATTGAAGGGAATGCAGCGTTTCCAACTCAAAGGAAAGTTAGCCCCCAGATATATCGGACCTTTCAAAATTTTGAACCGTCGAGGAGAAGTATCTTATCAACTGGAACTACCTGAAGAGATGTCAGCTGTGCATAATGTGTTCCATATCTCATTACTTCGCAAATGTCTCGAAGTCCCCAAGAAGGCCGAAGTGTTCAAGAATATCGATCATCGGACCATAGAGATCAACGATGACCTGACCTATCCTGAAGTGCCCATCCGCATTTTGGAAGAAGCTTTTCGAACTACCCGAACCCGAAGCATCAAGTTTCTCAAGATTCAGTGGAGCAACCACACAGAAGAGGAAGCTACCTGGGAACGCGAAGATCACATCAGGACGGAGTTTCCCGATCTCTTCAAATCCTAGGTAATCTTTTCGTCCTTTTTCAAATCTCAGGACAAGATTTTGTTAAAGGGGGGAAGGTTTGTAACATCCCAAAAATACCAAACTTAGATCATCAAACACTAATCATCAAGATTAGGGTTAACAAAAAGTTTTCTAAATAAACTCATGAATGCATGTATATGTGTATGCATGGATTTTGAATTTCTTTAAAAACCACCTTGTTTGTGTGATCCATTGCTTGTAAACTATTTCTTAGGTGAAATGAACATCATCTAAAACATTTCCCACACTTTCCTTAAAGACAAGTAAATCAAAACAAATATATTAAGTGAATGGTCATTTTGACCAATTTAAGTCCCATGCCTACTTTGGCTGTCTCAAACTAACACAAACTTTTCTGGATCTTTGCACCCCTTGAATGTACTCATAACAGAGTATCAAGGCCCACCTTGTGATCATCCAGAAACTTTCAAATGCATAGTTTAAATGACAATTCAAAATTGAATCTTCTTCATATGGGAAGATCCCACTTTTTCAAAACCCACTCAAACAAGCTCAACTTTCAAAACACAAGCATTTGCAGACTCACCAGCATCAATCTAGCATACCCACCAAACAGGTTGCAGACACAAATCAAACAAAACATCAAACACTATAGTGTGCAGTGATTCTTGCCTAACTTGTTCCCTAGTTAGCTCACACACAGCTCAGTAGATCATCTAGAAAGATTAGCCCAACACTAGCACCCCTGTGAGCTTGCCATTACCATTAATGGTGAACAACCGAGCACCCCAATGTCACCCCATTGTGGACAGCAAGCTAGAGGAAGAACTAGCCGTGCCAACCTTGTCTAGGAGGCAGCCCACCGTCTACCGCCACTCACTGTCCCAGCCGCAAGCGTTGCCAAGCCCTGGACCACGCGCACAAGCCGCGCCCAGACCATGCCGAGCGTGCGCCAGAGCGCCACCCTCGACCAGCATCCACAGACCGCGCGCCGCCCTCACCGCGTGCATACACGATCGCCATCAACCCAGGAGACCGCCAGACATCCCCATTTGCCGCCCCGTGCCGCACAGCCACCGTCCGCCATCGAAGACGCCGCCTCTGCCGCGCATAGCACCGGCCGTTCCAGACCAAACCACACCGCCCCATGCCTCGCAACCATGTCGTTGAGCATTGCCAGGAGACACAGCACCGTCCCCTACCCTTGCCCATGCCAATAGCCGCCTGTAACATCGCCCCCGACGAGCTCACCGTGCGCCCCGACGGTCCCCTCGCTCGACTATAAATAGAGGCCACCCCCGCTCGATTTCTTCACACCATCTCAAACCCCTCTCCTCACCGATCGTGCCACACCATTCTCAGAGCAAGGCGAGCACCACCTCGCCGGAATTTCACTAGAGCCTGCCGCTGCTAGAGAAGAAAGGAGCCAGCGACTGGAGCCGCCCCAGGAGCTGCCGCGACCACCCCTGAGTTCGCCGTCGTCGACTTCGTCGTTCGCCCGCCTCGCCGACCCTCGCCAGTACCCCGGTGAGCCCCCAGCGACCCTCACTGGCCGCGCTAGGTTATGGACAGTTGGAGTGGCCATACTGTTCCCCCGTCAGACTTTTCAAAATGACTTGTGAAACGAATTGAGACTTTGACTTGACCACAACAGAGTTGTGACCTGAATTACAAGATCCCACTTAGGAGTTATAAAATTGTGACTAGCTTTGGAACTGAGTAGAGATAAACCTGGATTTTTGCAAAACAACCCTAGAGCCTAGTGTCCTATTATCCAAAAACCCCTTACCTGTTAGTATTAGTTTGCGAGTACTTAAAGAGTACTCATGGCTTTGTCCCTGGCTATTCCCATGGCCAGACTATAAAGAGGAGTACCTGGAAGATGGAACCCAGGAAGGTTACGACAACTAGGATCATCTCCCATCGTCAGCATTGCCTGTGACCCTGAAGATGGAGCTTCGCCTAAGCTACCGTTATTATTACGTATTCCGCTGCTTGAAGTTGTATTAAGAACTGGATCATGAGATCCCTATTTGTGTTAGAACTTATGTATCGTTGTAACGGATGATGTACTATGGTATCCAATTCTATTATGTCTCGCAAAAATGGTAATCCTGGGATTGCGATGTATGGCATAACAGGCATCTAGGATTGAAAAATCCGGGTGTTGACACATAACCCCTTTGAGACCCTGTTTCAGCCGAAGTAATAGTATAGGATGGGAAGACCCTGGGAAAAATGTTTACGAAATGTTTTATGAGAAAATCTTGGTGAGGTTAGACCTACCAAGAGAGGTTTGAAAATGAAAAAGGTTTTGTTTTACAAAAAGGTGGGATAAAGGACAGAGGAAAAATGTTTACAAAAAGGCACCTGGTTCTTTGCAGTTTTGTCAGAACAATTAACCTGTGCAGCCACATTGCTCTGGAATGGGAACAGGGCTGTATTTGAAGTTTGCTACTCTGGTGTGGGAATGCTCACAACTACTTACAAGGGATCAACTCCCTCTAAGTCCGGGATTCCCTTATAGAAAGTTTCGACTGCTATGGAGCAATGTTAAGGAAATCGGTAATCGTTAGCTGCTCGGTTGGCTTGGGAGTAGCGATTAATTGGAATTTGGACGATTAACTGATTTAATCGGTCGGCTATTAATCGGTGCAGCCTACAAAAATTAGCACCTAAAACACGTATGAATCCTCAGCCTTAAGCTCCCGGATGAGATCCTCAAGGCGCTCGAGCTCTTGTATTTGAGGTCTGGTCGGCAACTACGAGGAAATGGTCAACAACGACAAGGAACTAGATGGTAATGGCTGAAATCAAGCTCCTGGAGGCAGGGATCGAACAGGAGCTTCGCAAAACCTACTTCATTGGGGCGGGCTAG
Organism: Avena sativa; assembly: GCA_916181665.1. Taxonomy (NCBI): domain Eukaryota; kingdom Viridiplantae; phylum Streptophyta; class Magnoliopsida; order Poales; family Poaceae; genus Avena; species Avena sativa. Next base: position 146,936,954 of record OV702280.1, read on the forward strand.
CGGATGGATGGGCGATATGTGTTGATAATATTGCAAGTTTTTTGACCAAGTGTAGTGGTTAATCGGGAACATACCTAGTAACCGGAGTGTTAGACCTATTAATTGGGCTCAACGATTAACACAAAGGATTAGCGATAATCGACACGGTCAGGTCCCTAGTAGCGATTAATCGGCCTATTAATCGCTGATTCGGCCTATTTTTTGAACAGTGCTATGGAGTCACCTGGAGGAAGCAGGACCACCCATGTGAGTGGTTGGGCGATACTATGAGCCTCTCATTGAAAGTGCTGGCTCTGGAGTTGTTGGGAGCACTCTAGTTGGTCTATGGATCCCGACATCCCAGTGTTGAGAGGAACAACTCATAGGGTAGGGCCCATGCTAGAGTGGCATCCGGAGAGTCTTGATTGGTTACTCGACCCACAATCAGTAAAGATCAGCGGTGGGTACCCGTTTGGTGTGTACAAACTCTGTAGAGTGTAAATCTATTCGAATAGCCGAGTCCTCGGACATGGACGGTTGGGAAGGTTGCTGTAGAGCGGTGCTGGTTTTGTTTTCAAAATGGATTTGCAAAAAAGTGAGTGTTTTCTAAAACCTGGTGGTCCGAGGGACACCAGAGAAGGAAGAGGATAACCCGGTCAGTTGAGGACCATGGAGATGAAATAGGGTGACCCAATCCTAGTATTTGCAAAAGTTTTCACAAAGGTTTCCAAAATGTTTTAGAAAATATTTCAACAAAACCTTGTAGATGCTATATCTACAAGAGAATCTATTTTTGAAAAGAACCTCTCATGGAGCCCTCCTACTACCATAGCCAAATTGCATATCCTTTGTTATTACTATTCTCTTAAGGTAGTTTGTGAGTACATTCAAAGTACTCACCGGCATTGTCCCTGGCTATTTACTTGGCCAGATTTTCAGAAGATCGAGGAAGGAATAAGGTGATGACGTATATGCAAGCTAGGCCGTCTTCCCAGTCAGTAGACTATAGGTTAAGGCATGACATGGGCTCTATGATTGAAGACTTCTTCTATTTGTGTTGTAAACACCATAATGGCAACATTGTAAGTTTTGTAATCATTAAATTCTAGATGATGTAATGATAACCGCCGATTATGCTCACGGCTCACTGCTCATGGGAATGTGAATTGCAGGCATGACGGGGATTCTCGAACCGTAAATCCGGGGTCCCACAACCGGCCTCCCCCATGCATATACAACAGTCCCTTCTTCCATCGACTATCCCGCTCTAGCCTCTTGATCCATATTGTTACCGACCAGGTCCTCGGCTCCGTCCTTTATAGGTGGCGGCAAGATCGGTGCGGAAACCTTCTGTAGGGCAGCGGCGCATTTGTCATCCCTGTCCCGCGGCGGCAATGGAGGTTTGTGAAATACTAGAACACTCGTACCTATTTTCTCTGTTTCATAATATAAGATGTTTTAGCTTATATGAAATGAGTGTATCTAGATTCACTCTAAACTTACATGATAGAGTTGATGATGCGGTTAAATTTTTATTGTTGATTGCGCAACATTGTCATGTGTAGAGTAGTTCTTATCTCGGGTATGCATCCTTTTTGTTGACCCGGATTGCATGGATCTTGGTTTTTGGGCTAGATCCCATAACTAAGGGTGTGTTTGGTAGACTGTGTCAACCCAGAATCACTATCTCCACTCATACAAGCTGCCCTTAGACAAGCTCAGTTCAGAATTTGTTGCGTGTTTGGTATCCTGGGTTTGCTGAAACGAGATGGACTGAGATGTTGTTTGGTGGCTTGTGTGAGTTAAAACAGGTTACTGGCCATAGTTTTACATAGAGGTCCTTGGACAGAAAATATAAAAGCAATCAGGTGCTTAGACTGAAAACAAAAAAGCAATCAAATCCCAGGAGGCCTTGCTGAGCTCGCGTGTGATCTTGACGGCGGGCTAGGGGCTAGCGCCGGCGCCGGCAAGACGAGCTCGAGTGCGGCTTTACACCGGTCGTGCTAGGGCCGCCGGTAGAGCGGCTTGACGTGGCTTGGCAAGAGGAGATGCGGGCAGAGGAGCTCTGCATCATGGCCGTCGGAGAAGCTGCGAGCGGATGAGCGCCTGGACGAGCTTTGTGCCGAGCTGGGGGGCCCCGGTCATGAGACTCTCGGCCGCCGGTCATGCAGGTTCCGGGCGAGCAGAGGTGACACGGGCGGACGAGCTCTGCGTCGTGGAGGCTAGGCGGCGGCAGTTGTAGAAGGGGAGGACAGGAGCGCAGGGAGAGACGAGGGAGAATGATTCGCTTGAGGGAGTGCGGGACTGTGACCCCTGCGGGCTGGAGCGAGCGTTCGGGATGGACTCGGCACTGCCCGTCTGTGAAGCTCGATCTGAGCTTCCGAACTGGGCAGGGCTGAGGGGTACTTTTCGTATGAAGTGGGCACTGCTGACCGAAGCCGACCAGGTCTAACAAACAACAAAAGGTGGGATGAGGAGAGAATATCTGAATTCGCCCGGGCTACCAAACACGCCCTAAGAACAGTGGGGATCTGTTCAAAGTTGGTAGTTCGATAGTGCAAACGTTTCTACATGTGAATATATTTGACAATCAACATAATGTAATTTGTTATCAATATTACAACTTACTGCAGAAGGAGATAGGGGATGGAGCGAAAAAGAGAATTCTTGATGAAATTGGTTCCAATTCTATGAATTCTGCTATACCAGATGACAAGGTCAATCAATAGAATGACATATGTTCTTGCGTGCCTCGCAGATGCTTTGGTTATAATCTCTTTTTATCTTGTAACTGCAGAAGCACAAAGTTGAAGAAGACTCTCAGTTTCTTGATGATATAGTTGAAAATGGATGTCAGATTGCTACACCTAAGATGCCACCTTGTTTACCTTCTGTGGAGACTGATGCAGCTGCAGCTGGTACTGATGATCCTACACCTGCCATCGTCGTGGCAAACAATGGATGTGGTGGATTGGTTTTACTATCGACTGAGACTGGTGCGGTGGAGCTGGTAGTGAAGAGCCTCCAGCGGACATTGTGGTGCTGGATAGTTCACCTATTGTGGAGACTCATTCTACCGGTGCTGGCGATGTTGTTGGTGCTGCTGATCCTGTCCTGAAATCATTGTGCCACCTGAAGGAGGTGGTGATTTGGGTTTACAATCTACATACATTGTTGCACCTAAAGGTGGTGAACTATGATGTGGAGCTATCTTTCTTATGATTTGTATGCTTTTCTCTGGAACCTGTATTATGGATCTACCTTACGGTTTTGGTTGTTGAACTGTAGTGTGGAACTGGAACTACTCCAAGTATTTAATCATATTTGGATGCTTAAGTATTATTGATGATAAAGCAATGCTAGCTGAGCTGCACGGGGATTGGCGTCTGCCACTTCCCGGAATGGTTCCTGTCTCATCTCCTTTTCACAAGAACGGTGAAAAGATGGTTTTGTTCCTTTTCTTGTAATGCCATTATGCTTGTGTTATTGATCTGGCAACTTCATGCTGAATTTGTTTGTTACCCAATTGGCTTTTATGACTCTACATACAAACATATTTGTTCACATGACTTGAACAGAAAACCGTATCTTCTTTGGATCCACTAACACAAGGAGACATGCGATTATTTTTTTGAAACAAGGCAAAAGATTTGCCATTTTCATTGATAGAGAGGGACATGCAATTCAATTACATTAAGATAACTAATCGTTCAAGTCATAGAATGGTAGGGATTCCCTCAAAAAAAGAATGGTAGGGATTGCTCCAGCATCTTGTTCTAGAGAAGGTGGTATACCAGATCCACAACCTTCTTTTTTGTGGGATGACAATGTCAACTGCGGGATTTTGAGTCTAAACGCAATCGAGTGCAGGTTCAACATGACAACCTCCAGCTGCGTCAGGCATAGAAGGTACATCTGCGCTATGCAAACACCATTGGAAATGCTTGTTGAAGTTGTTGTCATACTCCTATCATTAGGACCACAGATAAGGGCCAAAAATTCAAGCTCCAAAATCTAGTTTTACAAAATATACAAGAGGTTATCTCATATGGACAATTCACAGTGCAATTTGAGAGTCTTACATGATCCTTAGATATTATTAGTTCATCCGGTCTTTTTATTGGTAGAATGAAATTTGCTGGTACTTTTATTTCTATGAAGAACCTACAAAACATAGCCAAGTCAGATATCTAAATATATCTAATTTTGGTACATCTTATATTATATAGGAAGATGTCTTTGCATAACACTCACTTAGCAAACTGTCTACGGATATCTTCCCGCTCCTTGGAAATGCGAAGTGGATGTTCTATAGGGTACGTCCATCTATATTGTACTGTACCTCTAAGTACTTCCTCGTTAGGTACATCAATATCCAAATACTCCATCATATCAAAGAAGGATGGGCGATATATCAGGTAAAAAACTTCTACAGGATCTCTGCCAAGTCCTAAGATATTTTCCAACTCTTCCTAGAGCTTTACTATAGATTTATGTAGCCAAATCTGCAATCGCCTGTAAATCTACATGGTCAGAAGATTTAACTATTCTAGGAGAGGTGGAGTACAAACAAAAGCCAAGACGAATGACCAGTGCCTGAATCTAGCAGGCGAAGCGTGGGGATTGCCCAGCTAACCGCCCGCCGGTGCATCTCGTGAAAAACGGCGCGGCCAATCATGGTAGGCCGACACTGCTGATAGAAAGGCGTCGATAAGTTTGTTTAAATGTGTGTGGAGAAGTTCACGTCCCGGTTCTAACCTCGTGCATCTACAACGCAAAATTTGAAGAGACGAGGTTTGGTTACTCGATTGAAGCCGCGCCTAGGAAAGTTTGGGGTGTCGGCGGGAAGTTTTGGCGGGCGCAGGGTGTTTATCCTAGTTTGTTAACATATTTCACAAAAATATCAATGAATAATTTATACCTTGTTTTTCCCCTAGTAGAAGTCTTTGTTTCGAATCCGGCCGATCCCCAGCACATATATTGGGATTTTAACTATCGAGCCCAAGCAATTAGCCCATCCGGCCTTATTATAGCCCGAGACCTTCTAATTCGGCCTTTTCTCGGTCACTCGGCCACCACAAAGAGCCCATGGAATATAGCCCATGGAAAATAACCCATCAACGCCTACGTGGACCATTTTTCTTCAATTTGGCTTTTTGAGAATTGTCGCCCCACCCCAAAAAACTCCGCCTATCCATATTTTTTAAGTAGAAACTACTACCTAGTATATTATGTATAGTATTTTTTAGTTGAGCTCCTCGCAATCACGCATAGCACATGGACATGCAAATTTTCAAGGAGACAAAATAAATTAGTTATATACAATGTTAGAATACATTTTTAATGTTTTATAAAAACATAACATTTTATTTGCGTAGTATCAAGGCATGCAGTTTACCTGTGTTGAAGTCTCGAGTTTGAATTTCGAATCCTATGCTTATAATGTTGCTATGTAGATTACCATTTTATTTGTAGCTATATTTTTGTACTAAGAGGCTGACATGGCCGACCCACCTGCCTGCAGCTAGCGCCCATCAATATTACTATACAAGAGATCAAATTTAACGAGCGGGTTTAAAAAGTACGCGTACAGCAGTCACGACTGAAAAAAGACAAAGATAGACACGTTTCTTGTCCAGAGAGGCTGACACGTGGGCCCTAGAAGCAAGACCGTACATGACTGTCGCATTGAGAAACGTTATCAAGGTCAAACCGGTAGAGGCAACCGAAAAAATGTTCAACATACACAAGTTTCTTGTACAGAGGAGGCGGACATGTGGGACCCAGCAGCGAGACCTTATACTGTGAAGGCATCGAGCAACGTTGCCAAGTTCAAAACAGGGAGGCGCGAGCGAGAAAAAAGTCCAGCATGCACACATTTCTTCTAATGAGAGGCTGACAAGAGGGACACACCAGCCTGTATAAATGGCTGATGCATCGAGTAACATTGCCAAGTTCGAAACAGGAAGGAGCGAGCAAGAAAAAAGTCTAGCATGCACATGTTTTTTCTCATGAGAGGCTGACATGGGGGATCCACCAGCCTGTATTAATGGCTGATGCATCGTGCAATGTTGCCAAGTTCGAAACACGAAGGCGCGTGCAAAGAAAAAGTCTAGCATGCACACATTTCTTCTAATAAGAGGCTGAAATATGGGACCAAGCAGCGTAACCAAATGGCAGATTCGTCGAGCAACGCAATGTAGTTTGGAACAAGATAGCGCTAGAGAAAAAATTACATAATACACACGAATCTTCTAATGTGAACGGATCTTCTAATATGAGGCTGACATATGGGACCCACCAACCTGAATAAACGGCTGATGCAGCGAGCGATGATACCAAGTTAACACGGAGGCGCGACCGAGGGCAAAAAAATCCATCATACACATGTTCCGTCTAATAAGAAGATGACATGTGGGGCCCAACTGCGTGATTAAATGGTAGATGCATCTAGCTGCGCTATCATGTTCGGAACAGGGTGGCGATATCAAAGGAAAAAATTCCATCATACACAAGATTCTTCTAATGAGAGGCTAACATGTGGGACCCATCAGCGTGATTAACGGCAGATAGATCGAGCAACGTTATCGAGTTCAAATCAGGGAGGCACGAGCCAAGGAAAAAATCCATCATGCACACGCTTCTTATAATAAGAGGATGGAATGTGGGGCTCAGCTGTGTAATTAAACTGTAGATGCATCTAGTAGCGCTATCAAGTTCGAAACATGGTAGCGGGATCGAAGGAAAAAATTCCATCATACACACGATTCTTCTAGTGAGAGGCTGGCATGTGGGGCCTAGCATCGTGATTAACGACAGATAGATCGAGCAACGTTATCGAGTTAAAATTAGGGAGGCACGGGCCAAGGAAAAAATCCCATCATACACACGATTCCTCTAATGTGAGGCAGACATGTGGACCGAGCAGGCTGACTAAACGGAAGAGGCATCGAACAATGTTATCGAGTTCAAATCAGGGAGGCACGATCGGAAAGTATGATCCGCTAGAGTCACTAACGTCCATGACCCACATGCTAAAAATACTTTGGTGAGTCAACATCTCGTCAAATCTCACTTTTTCCACGCGCCTGTCGAGATTTGTCGATATTTTTAGCTGTTTCGTCGTAGTAGAGGGGCACGAAATAGAGTTTTTTTTTCATCAGCCACGGTCAAGCCTAGAATTTTGTCACGGAAGACACACCTTCTATGACGAACAACGGCCCCAGTCATTGCGGAAGGAAATATTTCTTGTAGTGACTGCTCTAATGGCGCATCCACCAAGGCAGTGGGTAATACACGCAGGGTGACCCCACTTGGATTCGCATGCTGCACAACTAACTCGCAGTGCACAACCTTATTCTGGAGCACCTTATAGGTAGAATTTGCGAAGATGGTACTCATGCAAGTTCGATATTCCACGAGTTCTCCATGGGGACACCATCTTCGGTCTCTAGGCGGACCGCTTTGGGCCTGGAGACTTGTACCACCTAGTAAGGCCCCTCCCACTTTGGTTGCAACTTCTTGCTGCCCTTCACGGGACGTGCCCGGCAAAGGACCAAGTCGCCTTCTTCTATGGTTCGCATCTAGACCCTGCGGCTATGGTAGCGACGCAGGCTCTGGTGGTTGTGAGCACCATGCACATCATCCAGGTTTCAAACATCTTCAAGGAAGTTGATGTCATCAATTCTTTGCTCCCCCTGGGCGGCCTCTCTGTAAGCTCACACCCAGGGGTATCCATGATAAAATTTGGTGGTCAGCACGGCTTCGGCTCCATAGACCAGGGATAAGGGTGTCTCTCCCGTGGACGTTCTTGGGGTGGTCGATATCGACTAGAGGACGGTCAGGATCTACTCGATCCAATTTCACCCGCTGGTCTTGAATCGATCGAAGGTCTGGGTTTTGAGCCTGCATAGCACCTCCACGTTGAGGTGCTCTAATTGCCCATTACTCCGGGGGTGTGCCACCAAGAGGAAGCATATTTTGGTGCCGAGGCTATCACAATAGACGATGAAGGCGCCGCTGGTGAACTATGAGCCATTGTGAGTGATGATCCGACTAGGTACGCCAAACCGGCATATGATGCTCCGAATGAACTTCACAACAGCCTGGGAGGTGATAGCCTGCACTTGCTCCACCTCAGGCCACTTGGTGAATTTTTCGATGGTGACGAACATGTATTGGTACCCTGCTACCGCACGTGGGAGAGGTCCAACGATGTCGAGCCCCTATACGATGAATGGCCATGAAAAGGGGATGGTTTGAAGAGCTTGAGCTGGTTGATGAGTGTCTTTGGCGTGGAATTGGTAGGCATCGCGGGTTCTGACCAAGTACTCGATGTACGACAACATCGTTGGCCAATAGAACCCTTGACGAAATGCCTTCCCTGCCAAAGTCCACGAGGCGAGGTGACTCGAGCAATACCCCTCGTGGATTTCAAATAGGAGTTGGCGTCCTTAGTATTGAGATATACATCAGATCTTGACATCGAATTCGTGGTTTCGGTAGTGGTGCTCGTCTACCAGGACGTACAACTTGGCATGTCAGAAAACATTCTCGGCATCGTCACAGTTGGGGGAGCTCCTGGTCCTGGAGGTACCTCGGTACGTCCATGGCCCAAGGTAGCCTAAGTGTCTCCTCCGCATGGACGATGTCCTTGCCAGGAATGGTTCCTCTGTCTTCATCCTCGAGGGCACACGGCTCCACATCTATCACTTCGCATATGATGGTCGGTGCCCAGGGCTCACCCCGGGGTTCTGTGCTTGCTTCATCCCTGGGGCACACAGCTCATGGCCATTGCTTCACATACGATGGTCAGCGTCGAGGGATCGCCCCGGGGTTCTGTGTTCTCTTCATCCCTAGGGGCACATGGCTTTGCAACCATCACTTTGCATATGATGGACGACACCGAGGTCTTTCTCAGGGTTCTATGTTTTCTTATTAACGGGGTATCTTGTCCACGAGGACTTCCAGGGGTACGCATCCACGGGAACACGCGATCTTAGATAATTCGTCGGTGATGGTGTTGGAGCCGCTGGGCACGTGCTCCATCAAGAGCCCATCAAAGTGTTGCTCCAGCTTTTTGACTTCTTCAACGTAGGGGGCCATCCGCAGAGTCATAATCTTTGTTGATCTGGTTGATGAGCAACTATGAATCCCCGCGGATCACCACGCTCTTGATCCCAGTCTCTTGCGATCCTAAGGCTGGCGAGTAGGCCTTCATACTCGGCGGTATTGTTGGTTGAATGCTCTCCGTGATAGAGCATCTGGACTACGTACTTTCGTTCGTCTCCAATCGGTGACACCAGGAGCACGCTATCCCTGAGCCATCGATGGAGTAAGAACCATCGAAGTACATGGTCCGGTCGCACGGATCGACACTCCTAAGAAGATAGGATGTAGGTTCCTCCTCGTCCTCCGGTGTAAGAGTCCATTTGGCAGTGAACTCAGACAAGGCCAAGCTCTTGATGGCTTGGGTGTGGGAGAAATGAAATTCAAATCTTGATAGCTCCATGGTCCATTCCACCATGCGCCCCATGGCTTGCTTGTTACGCAACATGTGCTAGAAGGAATGTTTGGTCACCACGGTCACCACGGTGTAGTGTCGAAGCTTCCTTGATGCGATGAGGATGCCGAGCAGGAGCTTCTAGAGCGTAGGGTAATGGACCTGCGTGTCGTGAAACATGGTTCTAACGAAGTACAAGGGGCATTGTACCTTCCACTGTTGCGAGGGCTCATGCTACTCCTCGGTGCTCGAGTTGCGATGCCTGGGAGGAGGCGCTTTTGGGCATCCAGTGTCGCTTCCTGACTCCTAGAGTTCAGGAGGTGTGTCGGCTTGGTCCTTGGACCGGGGCCTTTAGCAATGATGTCCTGGTCATCTCCCTCCACGGGTTCTACCTTTCAAGATCGGGAAGAGGCGCTTCTAGGCATCCAGGGTTGCTTCCTGACTCAACGAGTTTAGGAGGTGTGCCTGGCTCGGTCCGCTAACCGAGGCCCATGGCAATAACTTTCGGGTCATCTCCATACCTTTCCACAAAGAGCACTATGCTGACCCCATGAATGGTGGCAGCGACGTACAATATAGGATCCCCAGGTTTGTGAGCCACTAGCACCATAGCCTCTGCCTCCGGGGTCCATTCTATGGGCCCTGAATTCTTTACCCCCATCTGGGATATGAAGTGTTGATACCTTCAATCTGGATTAATGGATGTAATATAATAGTCTTTTTCCCTATTATACCTAGGTTTAATCGAACCTTGGAAAACAATGCTAAAAAGAATTAAAAAGGACACATCTGTAAGACTTTGTTTTTTGTTTTACCTTCGTTTATCGGACAACTCTAGTTTACTTTATATCATGGGTTGTTTCAATGGATGGAGATAGGACAGGGTTGAAGATTCACCTGTAGTTGCACATCATATGAGATAAGATATACAAATAGGCACAATCATGTGTAATGTTTTAATATAGATAATCTTTTTGGGCAGCACATCCTAATATACTAAAGCCCCTACGAGTCACAGGCATAGCAATTGCCCCTACGAGTACCGGGCTACAAATAGTTATTAAGTGAAAAACACAAATCAAATCCTTAAGGAGAGATGTAGTTGTTCCCGAATGGGTCGCTAAGCGAAGACCGTACATCCCTTTATGTCACGGGGTTTCCTATGAGATTGCCACTAGCCAAGTATCTCACCTCAAGCCTTTATCTATCTTGGGGGTCTTAGGTACCTACAAGTCCAAAGATCAAGGCAAGAGACAAAGAAACAAAAGATACAAATCCCTTATTCAAACAATACACAATACTCCCATAGATTAGGTGCACATAATCGCTGTGAGTGTTGGGGATATGCTAAATGGGTATCACCATAGCATGTCTCTAATCCGGATAACCCGGGTGGCCCACAGTTGGTAGCGAGGCCCATGGACTGCTGGGCGGCCCAGTTAGATGGATCTAGAAGGGAGGCCCATGCCGAATAAAGGAAGGCTACGGAGGAGTCACCGGTGTACCCGAAGCCTTGGAGTGAAAGACACGATAGACTAGTTGTGTACCGTGTAGGACTCTGTAACTTTTCCGGCTAGGACTTTGCCTGTAACCCTAGGATATGGCGACTATATAAGCCGGACCTATGGGAGCCTTTAGGGCACGATAACTTAGCAACTCAACTCATATCGCGCACAGCAAACCAATCCTTGTAACTCGGCGTATTGCCATTATAGTGATTTATAGCAGGAGTAGGATTCTTCCACCATCGTGAGATCTGAACCTGGGTAAGCTGTGTTAACTCGTACCCGCCAACCTTCCGCCTTACCCTACGTCTCTAAACACGCTCTGTGAGGACACCTCCATGGTGTACTCGTCGGCAATACAACGACAGTTGGCGCCCACCATGGTGCAAGAGGCGCTTCAGGCTCTACAACGGGCGAGGTCCAAGCTTTTCGCGGGAATCGGCAAAATCATAGCCATCGACCATGTTCTCTTCTCCGGAAACGTTCCGATCGTCCCTCCCGATGAGTTCTGGATCCCGGCAAAGACGAACCCCACCCACTGCTCGATCGTCCCAATCGGGGACATCCACCTCTTCATCGGCGAAACCGACTCGGACACTAGTTCCCTGGAAGTCAGAGGATCATCTAGGCCTGCACGGGCCGCCTACAGGAAAGATACGTTCGCGGAAGGATCGAATTCGGATCTCTCTTTGGAGTTTGCCGGCATAGATCGGAAAAATTCAAGGCCCACCCAAACCGCCCCTGTGCAGGATATAATGGTGGAAGATCGCTGCAAGTCCGTCGGGTTCGCCCGTGCGTCTGGACAGCAGAGATCCAAGTTCGTCGGCGTGGTGACTATCTTCGATCTGGCGCGCTGCATTCAGAGAGAGGGTCAAAAAACCCGCGATTACCTAGCCAGGTGGCTCCGTATAAGGGCCAATATGGAACATTACCCCAATGATGATGCCATGTATCACTTTGTAGAAGGACTAGACCGTGGTACACTTCTCCGTCATATGCTAAGGCGGATGCAGGCCTCGGGATGCCTCACTTTCGAAGGCATGGTGCACACCGTCAACAACTTCACGGCCGCTGATGCAAAAGCCCAGGCAGCGCTCGTGGTCATACCCGGCACCCCTCCGCCTCAGCCACCGCCACCATCGCCTCTAGTCAATGTCCCTACAGCCTCACCACCATCACCCATCATCCGACACCCTCCGACTCCGTTTTGGACGCGCTCTATGCCAACATGAGCGTTGACTCGGAGGAGATATACTTCAGCCCGGAGGAGCTCGACTCTGCTATGTAGGAGATGGAGGAGGACATCAGACGCGACGAGCAGGCCAACAAGGCCATCACATCCCGAGAGGTGTTCGTCGTCCTTGGTAATGTGATGGAGTAAGATCAACCCGGACAAGCTCCACCTACAGCGCTTGACAAGGGGAAGGGACCACCTATTGCTGCGGACAATGATCGCGCAAAGGCCATGCCCCCTCCGCCTAACACAGTGCAACAGCCACAGGAACTCAACGTTGGTCCGATTAACAACAATACCGCAAACCCGCCGCCTCCGGCATCTATGTCTATGGCTGCCCAAATCACTCCAGCTGATAGAGTGATGTACGACAATTTGATCGTCGAGCCCATGACTATGGCTCACATAAGGAACATAGTCCATCTTGACAAGAAGCGCCAGCAACTGTTGGAGGAAGCGCAGGCCATCGCGGAGCAAGGCGCAAAGCTAGATCAAGATCTGGCCAAGGCGCAGAAATCAATAGATAAAGCTAGAGCCATGGAGGCCGAGTACAAGACTCTGCTCAAGCAGCAAAAGGCTAAGAAAGCTCCGGCCCGCGTCATCAATGATCCTGGTGTACGGCGAAACCTAGGATGGGCTCCCTCGAAGTCGCCACAAGCCAAGCCATACATTGACAACGAGGGCAGGCAGGTCATGCCCACTCCTATTCTCAACCTAGTCGTCGCCAAGACCCTTCTGGAGCAGAATAGATCACCCACAGCTGTGGAACAGGTCTATGACCTTGTAGCAAAGGCAGCCAAACAGCAGGAAAAGGCCACCTCTCAGAGGCTTGAGTCTGACCCAACATATTGCCAGTTTAGCAATCCTAAGCCGCCAAGGAACAGATCTCCTCAGGATGTCTGGTCCCAGACGGGTTCATCAGAACAAAGACGGAGGGATGCACGCAACAGGAAGGACGCTATTCCCATATGCTCCGACCATGGAGGCAAGGCTCATCCTCGTCGCCCATCTCCATCACCCCGATCTCCTCGACATCGTGAAGACCCAAAGGCTCACGATCGTACAAGCATGCCTCCCCCAAGGAAGGGCGGCATCGTCATTTGCAACAATGCGGAGCAACCTCGTCACGATGGATAGCGCAACCAAGGACAGAAGAGCAAGTCACGCCATGACCCTCCACTTCCGACAAGCAACCGTGACAAGCGCGATGCGTCGCAGGAGGGTCACAACAAGAAGGCTAACCCACCGCCACCTCCGCCTCCATCGCCACCTAGCAGCCACCATGGCGGTGGGGTCCCGTGTCGTTCACACAGCCCATCCCCTGGCGGCAAGAAGAAAAGAGCAATCCCGGAGCCATACGACGCACGTTCATTCTTGGACAAGATTCACGAGGCCTGGGAAGGACCTTACCTAGGACCATGTTGCTTTGGACCTGTAATACGGACCGCAACTTACCCCAAGGGTTTCCAGATTGACAAGACGATCAAGCCCTATGACGACACCGCCAAACTAGCTACGTGGTTGCAAGATTACGACAACGCGGTGGAGATCAACGGGGGTAACCCCAACATTGCCGTCAAGTACCTCCAACTGATGTTGACAGGCACGGCCCGCCAATGGATTGATGACTTGCCGGAGAAGTCCATCTGCAACTGGTTGGACATGCAAGAAGCGTTGACCAAAAACTTCGAGGGTACGTATAAGCATCCCTGCACTGTTGGCGATCTACAGCCGTGCGTGCAAGAGAAATACGAGACATCTCGCGCCTATCTCTCCCGCTGGCTGGATACGAAGAATTCCTGCGCATGAGTGCACGATCAGACCGCCATGGCCGCCTTCATCGATGGGTTGGAAAAAGGTACGTTGCTCCGTCATAAGTTGAAGCGCCTGCAGGACAATCATAGGCTCGATCTCAATCAGATGATCCAGCTGGCCAGTGAGTTCGTGGCTGCCGACGATGATGTTTGCGGCTCCTTGCCGGCAATAGCCGTTCCAACCCAAGCTAAGAGGAACAACAGCACCAAGCATAAGAGCCCGCCAGAAGAAAACCAAACCTCCAACATGTTCGCCATGACATTTGCAGGACGAGGTGATGGCGGACAGCGTGGCCGAGGACAGGGGGCTGGTCGTGGGCAGCAGCGAGGTAGTGAAACTACCCCGGTAGCACTCCGCGTTCCCCAAACATACGAGGAGTACAGTGACATGCCATGCCTTGTACACCTCGACGCAAACGGCAAGGCCATCCACACCAATTGTCATTGCAAGTTCGTCAACGACCTCAAGGAGGACCTGGAATCTGGTTACAAGCGAAGCTGGAATAACAGACCGCGAGGCAAGGGAAAGAAACCCTTCGAGAAGAAGGCCCCTGTCTACCACACTTTCCTTGGCACCCCAACTGTATGGGCACAAAAAACCTCGCTGAGGATACTGATGGACACCCTACCCCCAGTCCCTTAGTACCTGCGCTAGTTGGAAGTTCCAATCACCTAGGACAGGAAGGATTACCCAGACCTCATCCCTACGGAGAACCAGTACGCCATGGTCATCAACCCCTTGATTGACGACAATGAGTTTACCAAATGCATGGTAGACAGTGGAAGCAGCATCAACATCATGTACCTGGATATGCTGCACATGATTAACTTGAGGGAGGCCAACCTAAGGCAGACCAGCACCATGTTCCATGGCGTAGTTCCTGGCCGGGAGGCTCGGTCCCTTGGGTGCATCACGCTTCAGGTCTCTTTTGGCGATGTTAATAATTACCACCAAGAATGCATGACCTTTGAGGTGGTCCCCTTCAAGAGCGTGTACCACGTCATATTCTGACACGACATCTTCCATGCCTTCATGGCCAAGCCATGCTTCGTCTACAACAAGCTCAAAATAGCTGGACCAAATGGCACCATCACCGTATCCGAAAGCTTTACCAAAGCAAGAGACTGCGAGATTAGAGAAGCAGCCTTTGCAGAAGCTGTCCTTTATAGCAAAGAATTCAAGGATATCTAGAGCAAGGTCGATGCCACGGAGATGCCGACATCGAATAAGAAGATTTCTGACTCCGATCCCGCCTTCAAGGCCACCATCGAGACCAAGCCGGTGGAACTTGTGGTAGGCGATTCCTCCAAGACCACCGCCATTGGGACAAACCTAGACCCTAAATAGGAAAGCGCGCTCATCGAGTTCCTCTATGAGAATAGGGACATCTTTGTCTGGCAACCTGCCGACATGAAAGGTGTACCTAGGGAACTTGCCGATCACAGATTGAATATTGATCCAAAATGTAAATCGGTGAAATAACCTCTATGATGCTTCGGAGACAAGACGAGATGCGCCATAGGCAAAGAGATAGCTAGGTTACTTAAGGCTAGTTTTATCTGAGAAGTCCTTCACACCCGATGGGTGGCCAATCATGTACTTGTCCCCAAAAAGGGAACCAAAGAATTAAGAATGTGCGTTGATTACGCCGGCTTGAACAAAGCATGCCCGAAGGATCCGTTTGCTTTGCCTCACATTGACCAAGTCATTGAATCGACAGCTGGCTCGGAACTTTTGTGTTTTCTCGATGCATACTCAGGATACCACCAGATAAAGATGAGGAAGTCGGACCAATTGTCCACTTCGTTCACAACACCTTATGGCACATTTTGCTACGTCATGATGCTTTTTGGGCTGAAAAACGCAGGTGCTACATACGAGCAGACTATGCAGCGTTGCCTAAACAATCAAATTGGTCGGAATGTTCACGCCTATGTGGACGATATATCGGTGATGTCTAAAAAGTCAAACGACTTAATCTCCGACTTAAAAGAAACCTTTGATAATCTCCGGAAATACAACATGATGCTTAACCCTAAGAAGTGCGTCTTGGGGGTTCTAGCCGGCAAATTGTTGGTCTTCATCGTTTCCCAGCGTGGAATCAAGGTCAACCCAGAGAAGATCAAGGCCATCCTAAACATAAACCGTCCGGCATGCCTGAAGGACATCCAACGGCTAACCGGCTGCGTTGTAGCAGTAAGCTGGTTTGTCAGTCGACTTGGAGAGAAGGCTCTGCCGCTGTACAAGTTGCTGAAGAAGGCAAACAAATTTACATGGACGGACAACGCAGATACTGCACTCAAGAAGCTAAAGGAGATACTTTCCTCGGCGCCTATCCTTGCAGCACCCGAGCCTATGGAGCCTATGTGTTGGGAATATGCCCTAGAGGCAATCATGTATGATGATATTTCCCATTGTATTCATAAAGTTATTAAGTAGTCCTTGTATAAACATCTGATGTGTATCATTGAATATGTGATTCAGTTGTGGAACTATGCATTCATGTTGTTTGTACTAAATATCCTTGGTCATTGAGATTGTGCTGGACACACAATTTAGACCAATGTGAAAGTTGGCTTGATGACTCGGTTCCACTTGTCATGGGCATGGAGATGCTATTCCAACTTACACAGATTCGGCTAAAGAGTTTAGCGAGTCGGATTGACCCATATTGAGGTACAACGAACTAGTTGTCATTTGTATATCTCAATCAATGTAATCCTTAGACCTGAGGTTGTTGCATAGTCCGAGTTGAGGATCACCGACTTAGGTTCTGTCAAACGCTGATCCGTAACTGGGCAGTTATAAAGGCAGAGTTCGGGTCGACTGAGAATCAAGCTGCGTGATGTGAATAACCAAGATGGGATTTTGCCCCTCCACTCGGAGAGATATTCTCTGGGCCCTCTCGTGAGATATGATTCGGAAAGCATGGCCATGCACGACTCGGTTAAGTGTTAACCGAGGCGATCGGCTAAGAGTTAGTCGGGTGAATCACTTATCTCGGATCGAGAAGAGAGTCGGACTATTTAAGGGATGACATATATTCGCCTATAGTCTGACAAGATATATCGTGAGGCAAAAGGGACTCGGACGTAAGTCGCATTGGAAAGGCAAGTCGTCATGACTCTTTGGTACTTGGGAATCGGCACGTTCTGCTAGGAGCCGATGCCGATTGATCGATTGTGAGTCGGACTCTAATCGTGTCCAAGTAACCATGAGCCTGCGGGGTCACACACTTAAGAGCGGGAGCAAGTTCGGATTGGATCCGAATCTGTAATCTGGTTGGGTTGGACCTAAACCAGATTAGGACTGAGTTAGTGAGTTGGACTCACGGTGACTAGTATTATATGGGCTTTAGTGAATGGGTCGCGTGAGCAGAGCCCACGTTCACTCCCTATATATAGTGGAGCACCATAACCCAGAAAGGTTAATCGTTGTTCGGTTAGGTCATTCCATGTGTTGGAAACCCTAGCTCCACAGCAGTCCAGCCGCCGTAACGAACCTAGTAGTTCGCCGCCGGCGCTCCTCCTTGTACGTGTGGATACCAGCAGAGGTGCTGTGCGATCAGCACCAGGACGATCGGATCGTGAGGACTGCACTGCATCAACTGACGCGCTTCATCAGTAATCCGCAACTGCGCGTCTAGTGGTAAACCTCGTGGCCTTCTACCTCAGCTAGATCTTGGGATCACCACGTTAGAGGAAAAAGTTTTGTTTTATCTCTGCGTGGCCCAACAGTGGGACCGCCGGCTTCGCCCTGTCGTAGCGGCTTAGATGTCGTTGCGAGTTTCACAACGCCGGTAGATATTGTATCTATGCATAACTTGTTTTTGCAGGAAGTTGTGAATGGTATGGTTCATGTGCATGTGATGTATGTGTGTAATCCATACGTGATCTGTGAATCACGGTTTTTGTCAGCCGGCTGGAGCCTAGGTGCTGTCATTTTATTGTATAACGACCTGCGTGTCGGATTCTCTATGTAATTTACTTTACTAAGCTAGTGTAGCTGTTTGGAGAACCCGGAAGGCTTGCAAGGCGTTGTACATGTCGGAGACATGGAGTAAGACGACAAGTGACAAGAGTTGGCACGGGTCGGATTACAGGCTTTGTGGAGATGGAGATCGCCATGAAGAGAGCCATACCATTTCACATTATAATTGCTTTATTTTGTGTTATTGTTATGTCTCTGTTTTACCTCTATTAGATAGTCGGTAAAATTTAATCCCTCAAAGAAGGTCTAGTCGGTTTTCCCGCCAGTGTTTGCACCATCACAAGTCGGACATTTTTGGTAGTGGGCTCATAAAATTGAGGTGCTGCCAATTCTTTCCGACTAGGTGTGTTCGAGTCGGACTCTTACTGCAGAAACACTCGGTAAGCTAGACGGGTCTATCACAACGGTTGTGGGACTCGGGGAAAGGTCGGATGGGAGCCGGGGCATGTGATGCCACCCGTCCAACAGGAGTCGCATAAGATGCGATTGACAAGGAGTTGTCTACCTAGATCACTTGGCGGCTAGCGGTGATGCTAAAGCTCACTAGCCGACTTGCTTATTTAGGATCCTGAATCACTAAGTAACCATCGGAGGGGTGTTGGTTCTAGTGGGAGCATAAAATATTAAAATGTTTAATATGCTTGCTCTTTTATGAATACATGTCTTAAGTGTTTTTGCATATCTTCTGTTGTAGATCATGGCACCAAGTAGCAGTCACTCTCAGATATCCGGTTTTGCGTTGAGAACCATTCTTGAGAAAGATAAACTGAACGACACTAATTTTACCAACTGGTATCGAAATCTGAGAATTGTTCTCAAACAAGAAAAGAAGGACCATGTCCTAGACAACCCACTTCCAGATGAGCCGAATGAGAATGCGACTGTCGCAACCACCAATGCCTACCGTCGGGCTAAGGATGAGTCCACGGATATTAGCTGTCTTATGCTTGCTCACATGGAACCGGACTTGCAAAAGCAGTTTGAGCATGTTGAGGCCTACGATATGATCGAAAGCCTCAAAAGTATGTTCCAGGCTCAGGCGAAGACTGAGAGGTATCAAGTCTCTCAGGCTTTGCTGAGTTGCAAGCTTAAGGATGGTGATCCACTGAGTCCGCATGTGATCAAAATGGTTGGTTACGTGCAGTCTCTGGAGAGGCTTGGCTACCCCATTAGCGAAGAGTTCGCTACGGATATAATTCTGAACTCTCTTCCTAGTGCATATGGGCAGTTCATTTCGAACTACCACATGCATGGTATGGATAAGAAGCTCACTGAATTGCATGGGATGCTCAAGCAGGCAGAGGCGGATCTCAAGAAGGGCACCAGTCAAGTGTTGATGGTGCAGAATAAGGCTAAGTTCAATAAAAGTTCTTGGACTAAGAAGAAGGCTAAGTCAGGAGGAAAGCAGGCTCAGGACCCGGTCCCAAGCGCTTCCTCAGGGACTAAACCATCTCCTTCAGCCGGATCCACTTGCTTCTACTGCAAGGCGGATGGTCACTGGAAGAGGAACTGCAGCAAGTACTTGGCTGACAAAGCCAAGAGTGGAGGTATGACTTCCGACTCAGGTACACTTGTATGCAATGTTATAGACATATATCTTGCTGATGCACCTAATAGTTCTTGGGTATATGATACCGGATCAGTTATTCACATCTGCAACTCGTTGCAGGGACTGGTAAGAACTAGGAGCGTAGCAAGAGGCGAGGTTGATATTCGAGTCGGCAACAAAGCAAGAGTTGCTGCGTTGGAAGTCGGCACGATGCAACTTCATTTACCTTCCGGATTCATTATGGAACTAAATAATTGTTATTATGTTCCAGTGCTCAGTCGAAACATTATTTCTGCTTCATGTTTGATGAGGCAAGGCTATGAGTCGAATATCAAGAATAATGGTTGTTCTTTGTATTTGAATGATATGTTTCACGGCTTTGCACCCGTCCAGGATGGGTTATTTATTTTGAATCTTGATGGTGAGTCGGTTTATAACATAAATGTTAAAAGGTTGAAACCAAATGATCTGAATATGACTTACTTTTGGCACTGTCGGCTTGGTCATATAAGTTGGAAACGCATGAAGAAGCTCCATGATGATGGACTCCTAACTTCGTTCGACTTGGAGTTGTTCGAGACATGCGAATCTTGCCTACTCGGCAAAATGACCAAGACACCTTTTGCAAAGAGTTGCGAAAGAGCGTCCGACTTGTTGGGACTAGTACATAGTGATGTATGTGGACCAATGAGCACGACAGCCAGGGGTGGTTATGAGTACTTCATTACCTTCACCGATGATTTGAGTAGGTATGGATATATCTACTTGATGAAACATAAGTCGGAAGCCTTTGAAAAGTTCAAAGAATTCCAGAATGAAGCACAGAATCAACTCGGCAAGAAAATAAAGTTTCTTCGGTCGGACCGAGGAGGCGAGTACATAAGCCATGAGTTTGATGACCATCTGAAAAGTTGTGGAATAGTTCCTCAACTTACTCCGCCAGGAACGCCACAAAGGAATGGTGTTTCGGAAAGGCGGAATCGGACCTTGTTGGACATGGTACGATCAATGATGAGTCGGACAGATCTGCCTTTATCATTTTGGGGTTATTGTCTAGAAACAGCGGCGTTCACACTAAACAAAGTACCATCAAAATCGGTAGAGAAGACACCGCATGAGATGTGGACAGGCAAAAAGCCGAGTTTGTCTTTTCTTAAGATTTGGGGTTGTGAAGCATTTGTCAAGCGACTTCAGTCGGACAAGCTTACAGCCAAGTCGGATAAGTGTATTTTCGTGGGGTATCCGAGGGAAACCTTGGGTTACTACTTCTACAACCGAGAAGAGGGCAAAGTGTTTGTCGCTCGGAACGGTGTCTTCCTTGAGAAAGAGTTTCTTAGTCGGGGAGTAAGTGGGAGCACGGTGCAACTCGAAGAAATTCGAGAGGAACCGGCTAGTAGCGAGTCGGCAAAAACCTTAGAGGTTGAGCCGATCGTGGCAGCTGAGCCGATAGCCGCACCTGTACTACGAAGATCGGCAAGATTACGAAGTGTTCGTGATGTGTTACTGTTAGACAGTGATGAGCCGACAAATTATTCGGAAGCGATGGTGGGATTTGATTCCGAGTCATGGCTTGGAGCTATGAGATCCGAGATAAAGTCCATGGATGAAAATCAAGTTTGGAACTTGGTTGATCTGCCAGACGGTGCAAGACCCGTCGAGTGCAAATGGGTCTTTAAAAAGAAAACTGATATGGATGGAAATGTTTCCGTCTATAAAGCACGCCTTGTCGCGAAGGGGTTCCGACAAGTTCAAGGAGTTGATTACGACGATACTTTCTCGCCCGTAGTGATGCTTAAATCAGTTCGGATCATGTTAGCTATAGCAGCCTATTTCGACTATGAGATATGGCAGATGGATGTCAAAACGGCTTTCCTTAACGGAAATTTAACCGAGGACGTGTATATGATACAGCCCGAGGGTTTTGTCGATCCGGCTAATGCTGACAAGGTATGCAAACTTCAGAAATCCATTTATGGGTTGAAGCAAGCATCTCGGAGTTGGAATATTCGCTTTGATGAGGTAGTCAAATCGTTTGGTTTCATCAAGAGTGATCATGATTCTTGTTTGTACAAGAAGTTTAGTGGGAACAAAGTAAATTTTCTAATCTTATATGTGGATGACATATTACTGATTGGAAATGATGTCCAGATGTTGCAAGAAACCAAGGAATCATTGGAAAGGAGTTTCTCAATGAAAGACTTGGGTGAGGCAACATACATCCTCGGAATCCGGATCTATAGAGATAGATCAAGGAGGCTCATTGGATTGAGTCAGAGTACTTATTTGGACAAAGTGTTGAAGAAGTTCAACATGGAATCGTCTAAGAAAGGGTTCTTACCGATGTCCCATGGTGTAAAACTTAGCAAGACTTAGTGTCCTTCGACAACTGATGAGCGAAGTCGGATGAGTGCGATTCCATATGCTTCTGCAATTGGATCCATCATGTACGCCATGATTTGTACTAGGCCGGATGTTTCCTATGCTCTAAGTGTTGTGAGCAGATACCAGGCTGATCCTGGAGAGATCCACTGGACAGCGGCTAAAAATATCCTAAAGTACTTGAGAAGGACTAAGGATATGTTCTTGGTTTATGGCGGTGAAGATGAACTCAGTGTAAAGGGTTACACGGATGCGAGTTATCTCACCGACTCTGATGATTCTCGCTCGCAATCCGGATACGTGTTTATTATAAACGGAGGTGCTGTGAGCTGGAAAAGTTCCAAGCAAGAGACTGTGTCTGCGTCTACAACAGAGGCTGAGTATATTGCCGCCTCGGAGGCAGCAAATGAAGCTGTTTGGATGAGGAATTTCCTCATGGATCTTGGTGTGGTTCAGGGCTCGTCCAATCCGTTGGACGTGTATTGTGACAACAATGGTGCTATTGCACAAGCCAAGGAACCTAGACAACACCAGAAGAACAAGCACATACTCATGAGGTACCACCTAATTCGCCAGTTCGTGGATCAGGGTGATATCAAGTTATGCAAGGTACACACGGATGCAAATATTGCGGATCCGTTGACAAAGCCGTTACCCCAGCCGAAGCATGAGGCGCACCTGAGAGCCATGGGCATTAGATGCTTAGACATGTGATGTCGAAAGATTGACTCTAGTGCAAGTGGGAGACTGTTGGGAATATGCCCAAGAGGCAATCATGTATGATGATATTTCCCATTGTATTCATAAAGTTATTAAGTAGTCCTTGTATAAACATCTGATGTGTATCATTGAATATGTGATTCAGTTGTGGAACTATGCATTCATGTTGTTTGTACTAAATATCCTTGGTCATTGAGATTGTGCTGGACACACAATTTAGACCAATGTGAAAGTTGGCTTGATGACTCGGTTCCACTTGTCATGGGCATGGAGATGCTATTCCAACTTACACAGATTCGGCTAAAGAGTTTAGCGAGTCGGATTGACCCATATTGAGGTACAACGAACTAGTTGTCATTTGTATATCTCAATCAATGTAATCCTTAGACCTGAGGTTGTTGCATAGTCCGAGTTGAGGATCACCGACTTAGGTTCTGTCAAACGTTGATCCGTAACTGGGCAGTTATAAAGGCAGAGTTCGGGTCGACTGAGAATCAAGCTGCGTGATGTGAATAACCAAGATGGGATTTTGCCCCTCCACTCGGAGAGATATTCTCTGGGCCCTCTCGTGAGATATGATTCGGAAAGCATGGCCATGCACGACTCGGTTAAGTGTTAACCGAGGCGATCGGCTAAGAGTTAGTCGGGTGAATCACTTATCTCGGATCGAGAAGAGAGTCGGACTATTTAATTGATGACATATATTCGCCTATAGTCTGACAAGATATATCGTGAGGCAAAAGGGACTTGGACGTAAGTCGCATTGGAAAGGCAAGTCGTCATGACTCTTTGGTACTTGGGAATCGGCACGTTCTGCTAGGAGCCGATGCCGATTGATCGATTGTGAGTCGGACTCTAATCGTGTCCAAGTAACCATGAGCCTGCGGGGTCACACACTTAAGAGCGGGAGCAAGTTCGGATTGGATCCGAATCTGTAATCTGGTTGGGTTGGACCTAAACCAGATTAGGACTGAGTTAGTGAGTTGGACTCACGGTGACTAGTATTATATGGGCTTTAGTGAATGGGTCGCGTGAGCAGAGCCCATGTTCACTCCCTATATATAGTGGAGCACCATAACCCAGAAAGGTTAATCGTTGTTCAGTTAGGTCATTCCATGTGTTGGAAACCCTAGCTCCACACCAGTCCAGCCGCCGTAACGAACCTAGCAGTTCGCCGCCGGCGCTCCTCCTTGTACGTGTGGATACCAGTAGAGGTGCTGTGCGATCAGCACCAGGACGATCGGATCGTGAGGACTGCACTGCATCAACTAACGCGCTTCATCAGTAATCCGCAACTGCGCGTCTAGTGGTAAACCTCGTGGCCTTCTACCTCAGCTAGATCTTGGGATCACCACGTTAGAGGAAAAAGTTTTGTTTTATCTCTGCGTGGCCCAACACTATGTTGATTTACATGGCGGCCACCAACCGGGTAATCAGCATCGTCGTCGTGGTAGAGCGGAAAGAACCAGGGCATGAGTACGGAGTGCAACGACCAGTTTACTATGTAAGCGAGGTCTTGAAGGAGTCCAAGTAGCGTTACCCGCACTACCAGAAGCTATCTTATGGAGTGTTCCTTGCTTCTCGGAAGCTAAGGCACTATTTCCAGGAGCACCCTATCACAATTGTGAGCAAAGCTCCACTGTCCGACATTATCAACAACAACGACACTATAGGAAGGGTTGCGAAATGGGGCATTGAGCTTGCCGCCTTCGAGATCACCTACAAGAGACGCGATGCTATCAAATCACAGGTCTTGGCGGATTTCATTGCAGATTGGGTAGAGATGCCAGATGCTACCCCTGTGCCAGAGCCAAAATGCTGGGTGATGCACTTTGACAGATCAAAGCTACTCAACGGCTCGGGGGCTGGTGTACTGCTACAGTCACCAACAAGAGAAAAGCTGCACTACGTTCTATAGATCCACTTTGAGGCTACAAATAACATGGTGGAATATGGAGCACTCATTCACGGACTTTGCGTAGCCGGGATATTAGCATCAAGCACATAGTTTGCTGTGGAGATTCCGACTTGGTTGCCCAGCAGGTGGCTGGCACCTGGAAAACATGGAACCCTATGATGGCGACATATCGAGACGAAGTGGACGAGATAGCCAAGATCTTCTTGGGCTACGAAGTCAAGTATGTACCAAGGGAGGAAAATGAGGCGGCTGATCTGCTGATGGGGAATACCAATCGGGGTATAAACATGAAGCAGAGTCGCCAGCTGGATCGCCAATCCCAGACCGGGTCGAATCGCCGAATATGGCGACTGGCATATACTGGACCCATACGACTGGCACCGACTGGAGGCCCAAGATAGCGACTCCAATAGAAATCCCACTAAAGTACTTGTAAACCCTAACTGGCTGCATATATAAAGCCACCAAGGGCACCCCCAAGGGGTACGTCTCATTAGATCTAGTCTCCCTCCGCCTACAGCGGCTCACTTGTAAACCAATCTATGATCATATACTGGATTGACAGCAGGACGTAGCGATCCTCCATCGAGGGGACGTGAACCTGGGTACATCGTGTGCAAATCTCGCTCCCGTATTCTCCTACGTCGCCTTGCTCCCTCTATGTAAGCTACCCCCAATAGCATCTGCCGTGCAATACCACGACAGTTGGCGCCTACTGTGGGTCAAGCGGTGCTTGGAGATGATAATCTGGGCGAGATCCCTCACCATTGTTGGCGGCTAGATCGCATCTCGCACGCCGGCTGAAAATTGCTATGCGAGGATTCGCAAGTCAGATGATGACTGGTTCTGTCCGGCTGCCACCCAATGCTGGCAGCGCGGAACATGCGCTGCAATCGACTCACAATTTCAGGCATGAGACGCGTGTACGCATGAGATCCGTTCTAGACGCAGATGAGTTTCTATTCAATCCATGTCTTAATTACTTCTATGCCAATTTATTATATTATTCTGATCCAATTCGCATGCATGTTTGCTTGTACCCGTCGTCTTTGGAGGATTAATCCACTCGGACATGCATCCATGTTGGCAGAATCGACGACCAGCTCCACTTGCATCAACGGTCAACAAGACATAGAGACTGATATCTATAGTTTCCGATCGCTGCCCAATGCAGCACACGTAGATGCATATGCCGTCCTAAATAGGCTCGGGCAGGATCAGTCAATGTCTCGTTTGGCCAGCCGGTACGACCCATTTGGAGTATCGTCAACGACCGAAGATTGCGCTTCAATGAATCGTAGAGCCATCTCTACACGCCAGCGCCGCCGGCATACTCAGCGACAATGCCACCAGCACACGATAATAACGAGGAAGTTCGTCGGGTGCAACCCTTTTGACTAAATGCTGCACCTGGTCACTCGTCATGCTCGGACTCTCCCCCCGTGGACTCGCAATCATCGCGGACTCGCCATGCTCGGCAACAACCACTACTATTTTTAGAATATGCATCTCTAAAGAGACTCAAGTCGCATCTACAAGCCAACTCGAGCCTCGGGGACTACTCCTAGGCATGCCTCATGTACGCGTGGTTCCACTACCGCGGCTCGCCCTCGTTGACTTGCCACCGGGGACTCGCCACCATGGACTCGCCATCGCGTACTCAACGCGCTCGGGACACGGCGCGCTATAGACATCGCCACTCACCGGTCGCCCAACCTCGCCACTTGCCATGCTCGGGGACTCGGCACTCTCCACGTTCGCGGACTCGCCGCAACTGGCGGATTCACCAACACCCTTGGGCCTCAGGGACTATTCCTAGGCATGCTGCGTGTATGCGTGGTTCCACTACCGTGGCTTGCCCTCGTTGACTTGCCACCGCGGATTCGCCCTCGCATACTAACCGCGCTCGGGGACTCAGCGCGCTACAGACAGTACCACTCGTCGGTCGCCCAACCTCGCCACTCGGCGTGCTCGGGGACTCGTCACTCGCCGATCTCTCGACCTCGCCACTCGCCGCGCTCGAGTACTAGGCATGCTCCACGGTCGGGGACTCGACGCAATTGGCGGATTCACCGACACCCTCGGGCCTCGGGTACTATTCATAGGCATGCTGCGTGTACACGTGGTTCCACTACCGCAGCTCGCCTTCGTTGACTTGCCACCGCGGACTCGCCCTCGCTTACTCAACGCGCTCGGGGACTCGGAGCGCTATGGACAGTGCCACTCGTCGGTCGCCCAACCTCGCCACTCGGTGTGTTCGGGGACTCGATACTCGCTGATCGCTCGACCTCGCCACTCACCGCGCTTGAGGACATGGCACGATCCACGGTCGAGGACTCGATGAAATTGTCGGCTTCACCGACTCCCTACGTCTTTCGCCAACTGGCCATCACCCATTGGCTCATTCCAACCGCCTCCCGCTTCACAGTTCTTTTCTCTGTTCAGGAGCTCGTCGCCGATTCGCCACGACCCATCGTCAAGACTCTCCGCGCCCTGCCTCAAGCCCGTGTCGAATCGACAACGCGCTCGGGGACTACTGATGGGGGAATACCAATCGGGGTATACCCATGAAGCTGAGTCGCCAGCTGGATCACCAATCCTAGACCGGGTCGACTCGCCGGATATGGCAACTGGCATATACTGGACCCATACGACTGGCACCGACTGGATGCCCAAGATATAGACTCCAATAGAAAACCCACCAAAGTACTTCTAAACCCTAGCTGGCTGCATATATAAAGCCACCAAGGGCACCCCCAAGTGATACGTCTCATTAGATCTAGTCTCCCTCCGCCTACAGCGGCTCACTTGTAAACCAATCTATGATCATATACTGGATTGACAGCAGGATGTAGCGATCCTCCACCGAGGGAACGTGAACCTGGGTACATCGTGTGCCAATCTCGCTTCCGGATTCTCCTACGTCTCCTTGCTCCCTCTACGTAAGCTACCCCCAGTAGCATCTGCCGTGCAATACCACAACATCTGCTGTCAAAGCTTGGATCAAGGCACAAAGAAATTCCGCCTGGAATTTTTCTGGAGCATCTACGAACACCATCCGTAAAGGGAGCGGCCCCGAGAACCCGGATAGAGTTGACTCTTTTGTTCACACAGTGACAAAGGTCTCTCCATCTTGGACAAAACCGTTCATGGAATATCTCGTACACAGAACTTTGCCCATCGATGAGGTAGAAAGTCGGTGGATAGCTCTATAAAAGAAGCACCACTGGTGTATACCTCAAGTGTGTTTTGCAGCAAGAAGGTATTGAAATCCTTCGTGAGATCCATCTCGGAGATTGCGAGCATCACGCCACTCCTCGATCGTTGGTCTCCAAAGCCTTATAGCAAGGATTCTACTGGCTGACTGCAAAGACGGACGTCGACAAGCTGGTTGAGACATGCATGGGATGCTAGTATTATGTCTGACAACCACATGTTCCAGCTCAGGAATTGCGAACAATGCCAATAACTTGGGCGTTTGCAGTCTGGGGGCTAGACATGGTTGGTCCATTACAGACGACACCATGTGGGTTTACGCATCTGCTAGTAGCAGTTGATAAATTCACTAAATGGATAGAAGCTAAACCCATTAGAAAGCTTGATGGGGCAACCACCCTTAGGTTTGTCTGAGATCTAGTGGTGAGATTTGGTCTCCCACATAGCATTATCACCGACAACGTCAGAAACTTGTCACTCAGAGAAGTGGAATCTTATTGTTGGGAGAAGGGCATCTGACTTGACTTAGCGTATGTGGCACATCCACGGGCCAATGGGAAAGTTGAGCGAGCCAATGGATTAATTCTGCCGGGAATCAAGCCACGTCTTGAGGCACCGCAACATTGAGCAGCTAGAGCCTGGGCTGAGGAGTTACCATCTGTTTTGTGGAGTTTAAGAACTACACCCAACAGGTCTACCAGCTACACCCCTTATTTCATGGTATATGGAGCAGAAGCCATCCTGCCTTCCGACATCCTCCATGATTCACCAAGAGTTGCCGCCTGCGACGAAGATGACGCTAAAGAATTCAGACGCCTAGATGTGGACCTTCTCGAGGAAGAGCGCGTATAGGCATGCCAAAGATCTTCCATCTACCAATAGAAGCTACGCAGCTACCATAGTCGCCGCGTTCGGCATCGCTCGTTTAAAGAGGGGGATCTGGTGCTCCGACTTAAGCAGAAGAAGTCACACAAATTATCCCCGCCATGGTAAGGACCGTTCATCATAAGCAAGGCGCTACTCAATGGGTCTTAATACCTCGTTGACAATCCTGAACTTGTGGATAGACCAAACGATGATCATAAGCGTAAGCGATGTGACCCAGATGATGACTACCCGGAGCTTGATCGGCCATGGAACATATAACAACTACGTCCTTTTTACACCTAGCATATTTTTTATCTACTGTGTACCTCTTATATGATCAATGAAATAAAGCTCTTTAGTTCACTCATATTCTTGAGTCTTTTACCTCCTTTAATGTTCATTTTTGAATCATATAAAACCTTTATGCGCAAGTTTTGCAATTGCACTTGTGAAAATTCCGCCTATGGGCGTTAGCTTAAGTTTTCTGGTCTACACGTTCTTTGTCGTTTTTATGTGGATTCTAGAGTAGTGACTTTCGGCAGTCAAAGTCGGCGATTTTTTGCTTAGGTTTTTGACAGTGCAATTGCGTATTATCTTATAAGCGCATGGTTCCGACTACGAGTCTTCTAACTCACAAAAATTCAAGCATAAAAACAAAAGTAATGGATAAGCCAGCACTTGCTTAAAAAAAATATACATGCTGGAACTAGTACTTAAGTAGCAGGAAACATATAGCCATTGTTTTCCGCCTTAAGATTAAAACCGTAGTTTTTCCGCATACATACATCAAGAGGAAACAAATATTACTAAGTGTTTTTCATTCTTTTAGCGTAGGAGACTTTGAGGTAACGTCGTCAGCGGCAGGAGAGTCATCCTGATCTGGTCACCATGAATGATCTCGATAGGCACAAAGGAGTTTGGATCGACCAACTCGGCGACCCTGGTGTCGTAGCCGGCGAGCGATGACCAGATAGCTTTATGATCAATATTTTGGCCGTCATCGTCTATGTCGGGCAGACCCGAGGTCACCGTGTCAATGTCGGCATTCTCGTAGTGGGCCTTGACCATCGCCAACGACATCCTTGCACTAGCTCGGGTACATGAAGCTTTCCAGCTTATGATACGCTTGGGGCTTGGCATAGAATCTCCGAGTACTTCATGACGGAATCCACCGCCTTGATGTTGATGTTCAGGGGCTTGGCAAGTTCCTTTGCCTGCTTGATGGCGGTACTGATGAAGTTGCCGGCAAGGACCCTGCATTCCTTTGGCGGAGTAGGAGTATTGGTTAAACCAATAGGAGCTGCATTTCCGGCCAAGCAATGGAATACATGAGTTCAACAATAAAAAAGTTCAAAGTACCTGGCTTGTAGAAGTACACGATGGAGATTGCTTAACAAAGATGCTTGCCTCAGCTTGTTGGAGCGTCTCCGCCATGGAGTCCCGTTCTTGTCGGAGGACCTTGTAAGCCTCAAGGTTGCGTTTATTCTGCTCTTCGGCAGTTTCTTCTGCTCCTTGAGAATCGCAATTTTCTCCTTCAGTCGGTTGATATCCGTGTTAGCAGACTCCTGCACGGCCTTCATAGATGCTTCATGCATCTTCAGAGTGTCAGCCCTCGCCTGCTTGAGGATTTTTTTTTCTTGCTATCTAGCAGTTCTATGTTCTTGGATTGCTCGACAATGTCCTTCGCCTTGGCAATAGTTTCTGCATGCCGGAGAAATGACAGCACACGATGAGTAGTCAGAGGTTAATGGCGCAAGACCAAGATTGAGTGTGAAATTGAAAAGAAAAACAGACTCTTGCTCTTGGTGATTTGATCCTTCAAGAAGGAAGTTTTACCCTTTTTAGCTTCAAGTCAGCACGCATCTTGTGGAATTCTCGTTGGTAATGCCTCTCTAAGCATTCTCACTCTGCGAAAAAGATCAAGTTTACTTAGTCTACATGGAGCATCTAGCCAGATAAATATCCACCTAGAGGCTTGGGGGCTACAGTGAGAGTTTTTTACTCGGCAATATTCTTAATCTTTCGTTAAGCATCTAGTTGGAACTAATTTTGTTTCAACTAGAGGCTTGGGGGCTACAGTATTGAAATTTACAAACACTACGTATGCTACTCTAAAAGTATCTAGTCGGAATAATTCATTCAAACTACATACTTGGGGGCTAGAATGCGAAGTTGTTAGTCACTCTTAGAGCATTCAGACACAAAGAC
Source organism: Avena sativa (assembly GCA_916181665.1). NCBI lineage: Eukaryota > Viridiplantae > Streptophyta > Magnoliopsida > Poales > Poaceae > Avena > Avena sativa. Next base: position 146,967,836 of record OV702280.1, read on the forward strand.
CTATGGTTTTTGGTCTAAATCCTCGGGGGCTATAGTGGAATACTACTTATGAAATGTGAAAGGCATATAAAACTTACAAGTGCAATGATCTTGAGGTTGGTGGCGCTCTTGGCAAGTATCTTGCTGAAGGCAAGGCTGTTTCCACGAAGGATATCCGCCTGCTTGAGCAGCTCCTCAAGACCACATGTCGGAGAAGTCGACGCAGCACCAGGAACCAGAGCTGAGCTACTCGGTGTAAGCACCGGGTATACGATCTTCCGAAACTCTACTGGTGTCCTAGGCCTAGTGGCGCCGCCTGCGGCAGAAGTTTCGCCTTCCCCTATCGCCTTACCGCTACCAGTGGCATCCTTAGCCGGAGCTTCAGCCACTTTGGATGTGGTGCTTTGTTGTGTCGCCTGCTTGCCAACAATAGCAAGTTCCGCGGCAACGCCTGGGTCCACTTCCATGCTGAAAGGTTCAGGCATTACCTTGGCTAGAGAGCCTGTCGGAGCGGTGGCAGGCTAGAAGCTTGGATTTGTAGGGGCGATGGCGGGAGATGCTTGGTGAAACATTTCTTTGATGTTTTTAGAAGCCCCGATGTTTTGGAGGTCTTCTTCAAACTCAAACTGGCCTTCTTCCTGAAACGTGAAAAAGTATAAGTACAAGAACAAGATGAGCAAAGGGACAATGTCGGATGTTAAGAAGCTTACAGAACGGCTAGTGATTTGGTCAACGGAATACCAATCATTCTTCTTTTCTCTGCCTCTAGGAAGGTGGTGGATCTCTTGGAGGCTCCACCTCCGTCTTCTTCTTCTTGCCTTCGTCGACAGCGTCAGAGGTGGAGCTCTTCTGCTTATACACCAACAAAACATCGTTGTCGGACACGATGGTGACTTCCTTCATCTTAGGGTCGTATACTTGGACAGCCATGCTATCCTCATCTATAATCTTTAGCTGTTGAGTGAATCCCGAAGTGTTAGATGTAATGGTAATGGCTAGATGGAAGAACTGGAGTATACGTCATACACGGAAAATAAATAGGTACCTCCGGGCACGTGCTACCCTTGAACAGATCATAGGTGATGGTGAACCACGCTTCCTGTCCTTCACCTTGATGATGTCTTTGAGGCGGAGCTTGATGGAGTCACTCCAGAAGTTGTCCTCGGAGATGCGGAGGCTATCCTTCTTATCCTCGGTATACTGGTGCATCAGCTTCGCGTGGTGCTGTAGAGGCTGGATCCGCCTGATAAACCAGCACATGGCTAGGTCCAACCCGGTCAGACCCGTGTCTACGAGCCACTCGATCCGCCTTACAGTGCGGGAGGCTTCATCATCGAAGGGAAGGAGGGCTTGGGATCTCATGTCAGGGCTTCAGCGGCAGCTCCATCGACAAAATCCGGGTACGTTCCTTCTCAGCCATCCAGAGGGATGTCTGGGTCGTAAAAGTACGTCCTTTGCCAGTTCTTGCAGGACTCGTGGCCTACAATGTCGGGGAACCGCCGGCCAGGCCAGATCTTGAAGCTAATAGTTCCACAATTTCTGAGCTCGTCCTTGCTCACTCTGGATTCCCTCTTGACGGTGAAGAAGTATATAAACAGATCTAACCTAGGACTAATTCCTAGTTATCCCTCACAAAGCGTCGCGTAGTTGCTAAGTGCGAAGATGCTATTCAGAGAAAGGTTCTGAGGTTGAACCCGGTAGTGGCTAAGGACCTCTATGAAGAAGTCGAACATTGGGAGGGAGACGCCACGTACCAGTTGAGCTTTGAGGTACACCTTCTCTCCGGCTTGGGGAGAAGGGATGACCTCGCCAACCGGCGCCGCCCACCAGACCAGCCCCTCCGTTGTGGGGAGCGCATCTCCTTGAGATCGCTCTCGGTGATATCAGAGCCACACCACTCTCCCTTGTGGGAATCGCCCTCCTCCTCTAACAATTCCAGCACTGCTGGAATATGGTCACCGTCGGTGGTTTCCACCACCACGGTGTGTGGCACCACCACGCCCTCTAGAGGCATGTGGACGGAGCCTGCCGTCTTCGCCAAGGCTTCGCTCATCGCCGCCATGGATGGTGTGGTGCTGCTGCTGGCGATTGGTGTGGAGAGGATGGGCAGAGAGATGGGAAAAGCTGGGGTTTTTTCCTTTGTGCACGCGGAGAGCTCGAGGAGGCGTTTGCTAGAGGAAGAAGATGATGCGAGGAAGAACGTGGTGAAAAGATAAGAATCACCATGGTTATAATTTATAGTACTCAGCATCAAGATTTGTGCAAGTTGATCGAGTGGTTGTGTGCGGAAATTTTGCCATGTTCCCACCACCGCCGCCAATGTTTCGCAACCTTCACACGGGAAAAATGGCTATGATTGTGTTCCCTGCATGTATGAGTTACGAGGCATTGATGACCTATGGTCTACGACGCTCTACTAACATAGGCAGGTGAACCATCCCATCTGAAGATTCCGGCATGGACGGATCCTGTCCGGCTATGAGAAGAGTACGATGGAAGATTTAGCAGTTCTCTAACTTACATGTTGAAGACGGAAAGCATTGCAGGGTTCTTGGGAGGACTACAAGATATTGCTTGACGATTTTCCGACATTCATCTAGACGGAGCATTCAACCTGAAGAGGCAAGACGGCGCAAGGTCTCGGAGTTCTCCGGGGGCTACTGTTGGGGATATGCTAAATGGGTATCACCATAGCATGTCTCTAATCCGGATAACCCGGGTGGCCCACAGTTGGTAGCGAGGCCCATGGCCTGTTGGGCGGCCCAGTGAGATGGATCTAGAAGGGAGGACCATGCCAGATAAAGGAAGGCTACGGAGGAGTCATCGGCGTACCCGGAGCCTTGGAGTGCCACGATTGACTAGTTGTGTACCATGTAGGACTCTGTAACCTGTCCGGCTAGGACTTTTCCTGTAACCCTAGATCTGGCAACTATATAAGCCAGACCTATGGGAGCCTTTAGGGAACGATAACTTAGCAACTCAACTCATATCGCACACAGCGAACCAATCCCTGTAACTCGGCGTATTGCCATTATAGTGATTTATAGCAGGAGTAGGATTCTGCCACCATCGTGGGATCTGAACCTGGGTAAGCTATGTTACCTCGTACCCGCCAACCTTCCGCCTTACCCCACGTCTCTAAACACGCTCTATGAGGACCCCTCCATGGCGTACTCGTCGACAATACCACGACAGCGAGGTTTCATCCCAACCCATAGCCCGTGAGGACTACTCACTCATAACAATAAGATCAAGGATATAAAACATTATGAAAATTACTCGAAATCAAATATTCTTATAATGGTCATCGAATCACAAGGAGATCTCAAGTAAAAAGTAATGGCTATCGCTAATGGAGTAGATGGAAGATGGAGGGGATGGACTATGGTGTGGATCTCCTTTGGTGTTGTTGTGATGCAATCTGAGAATGGTGGCCCATTGCGCGGCGGTTGGGACCTCGAAATATATAGGCGTATTCATGAAATTTGTAGGGTTTCACGAGACGATGGCGTCGCCACATGGTACAGGCATGCCTTGCTCGTACCAGTGTTCGTTATGGCCCCTGACGCCTGGTTATTGATCTAGAATTATTTGGCCATGTAGAATTTCTCAAAATCTTCATTTATGACTCCTGATTTCGCATTAAAAAGCGTGATTTCTTACACAACACAATTCAAAGCAATGGTCTGCATATCTTTGCAATAATTATTCATTATTGGCAAGGCTAGAGATATTATTGTCAATTTCTTGACAAAATAATGTTTAAACGCGAAAAAATATGACTATTTTTAGAGCCATCAAGCGCCCTAGGGATATGATGCACTCGTTGAGACGCTGCATATCCTTGACCTGTCTGGGAGCCTCCTTATGGTTGATGGCCTTGATCTTGTCGGGGTTACACTCGATGCTTCGGTGATAAACCTGGAAACTGAGCAGCTTCCCCAAGGAAACCACGAAAACACATTTTTAGAGGTAGAGCTTGAGGTGGATCTTGCGCAGGTTGCTAAACATCTCATCCAACTCCCTAAGAAAGGTGTTGTTATGCTTGGTCTTAACCACAATGTCATCGATGTAGGCATCCACGTTGTGGCGGATCTGGGTTCCCAGACACACTCGCATGGCGCACTAGAACATGGCACCGACATTCTTTAGATCGAAAGGCATGCAAGTGTAGCAAAAACATTCTTATGGGGTGATGAATGACATCTTTTTTTCCTATTCTTTTGCCATCTTGATCTGGTGGTAGCCGGAGAAAGTGTCGAGGAAACAGAGGAGATCACACCCTGCCATGGAATCAACTATTTGGTCGATTTGAGGCAGAGGAACGCATCCTTGGGGCAGGCCTTGTTCAACTTCCGGACCTCCGAGACGATGAAGTCTTGCTTGTCATGTGTCTAGCGCTGGAACTTCTGCTTTATAGGGTGAGATCCTGGGCACACTGCCAGATGGTGCTTGATCACCTCCCTCGGGCCCCCAGGAAGATCCACGGGCTCCCAGGCGAACACATCAGCGTTCCCCCGAAGGAAGGTATTGAGAGCTCTTTCCTATTTGTTGGTGAGGCGTGCCCCTACCGTGATGGGGCAGCCTCCATCCTTGAGTAGTGGATCTTTTTGGTGAGGTCATGATCCTCGGTCAGGCGCTTCTTCCGCATGGGTGATGGGCCAACGCATTAGGGTCCCGTGAGCCCCAGTAAACTGCCATCATGGTCTCCCGATAAGACTACTCCATGCAGAAGACAACATACCGCGGATCGGCCTTGATGGCGATGACCCCTTTCATGGCCAAGATCATCATGGTGTTGTAGGTATAGTGTGTGGCTGCCATGAACTTCGCCAAGGCAGGCTGACCGAGTATGCCATTGTATGGCAAGAGGATTTCTCCCGTGTCAAATGTGATGCTATCAGTGTGGAAGTTTTTGGGCGTCCCAAACATGACGGGTCGAATAACCTTCCCCAATGGCTAGGTCACCCCTGGGTTGATCCCTTGGAACGATTTTGTATGGGACATGCATTCGGCAGGGATCTGGAGCTACCTCATGAGTTGGGAGGATAGGAGGTTTAGGCCCGCACCTTCGTCTGCCAACATCTTGGTCACCCTAACACTGTTGATAATCTAGGAGACTATGAGCAGCATGATCCTCACGCCCGTGCATCAGTTGGGTATGTTAAAACGTCCTAAAGGAAAGATTACTCTAAAGAGGACAACCGTGTATACAGTGAACTGAATGCCCATGATGCTTATCGGAGAGCTCTTAACACCTGGGCCAAGTGGGTTGATTCCAATGTAAATTCCAAGAAAACAACAGTGTTTTTTCAGAGGCTACTCAGCATCCCATTTCAGGTCCGCAGAGCCTAATCTTGAGATCGACATTGACCAACACGGCTGACCATTTGTGGAGGAGTTGTGCCTCCATGCTTGGATGCACAATGCACACCTCTCTGGTGAGCCACTTAAAGATGTTATGCGAAGGAAAAGCCGAAGTGCCCTTGTGGATGCGCAGCATGTGACGCAATCTGAAGTTTGACCATACACGCCCTTGCGATGCTTCGCATGGGCGTATGTCCGGGGCCTGTGGGGGAGACGAACTAAGTGTTGGTCTCCTCCCCTTATTGCTCCAGGTCTCCCCCTAAGCCGCCATAACGGCTAGGGGATGAACCCGACAAAGAAAGGGTAGGTCGGATGATGGTGCTGCAGGGAATACCCTCCTAGATCCATGAGTCGAACAAGCCAAGATCCCATGCGAGGGCCTTATCTGATGGTCTCCGGTAGGAAATGCATGAGAGCAGCAACACCGCTAGCGTAGCCCCTGGCTCGAGAAAAATCGGGGAGGTGGCGGTAGCTCACTATCCGTGTCGGTTGCTGTCTCTTCGGTCACACCTCCTGGACAGGCTGGTTCCGCCCTTTCAGGGGCAAGGAATGCAGTTTCGACCCTGCTGCCTGCAGGGCCGCCGCATCTTGTTCTGTGGAGGATACGAGCAATCCTTCATGCCCGTTCTACCGTGCCGAGTTCCCTCCATCGGTGCCTGCTCTGATTCCATTCTGTCATGCACGAAAAAAACAACGAGCCTCCGATGAAAGTTGCTCGCAGGCATGCGCCCCCTGCCTGGCGCACTAGATGTCGTGCCTTGATTTTCGACACCAGGGATGGGGATACCCTTTGTTAGTTTGACTAGGGGTGCAATGTCCAGGGAGCTTGATCGGCAGGCTAGACGAACACACACACAGACACAATTTTTTTACCCAGGTTCAGGACCACGATGTGCAGATCACTATGTCCTACAACTATCGACTATTAACAAATAGTAAAACTCACCTAGCTAGGGACTCTCATAGCATTTTAGCATCCTAGAGTGTCGGATCTCGCAAACAGATGTACCCGGTCGTTCGAAATTCCATCGTGTCTCCAAGGCTCGTTAGCAGCATGTCACACATTTCGACTAGCCCAAAATCACAGGGCTTCTGCTCTACAGAGGGACCTGGAAGCCCTCCCGTTACTCGGGCTAAAAAGTTTGCCATGGCCTGCCAGGCCTCCCATATCGCGTGAGTCCATGCAAGCCAGGGCCTGGACAATATAAGCGAGATAATGGTCTGTAGGCCATTTGGAAACTTTATCGAGAACCATGGCTACGAGGGGAGGCCTCGTCTCCCCTGCATCTTCTCTCTTCAATGTGAATAAACACGCACAGAGGCATCCTGGCAGGTGGTGGATGGAATAGAATCATGACAAGGAAGATCCATCGTCCCCCTTACATTACTTTCTGAATAATAGCGACTATTCGGTGGGCAGTCGAATCACTCTCCCATGCCCCTTTTTATGATGGGCTCCCCTCGCTCGACCACTCTCCTTTCCTTCTTGTGAAACCTAATCGTTCTCTTCTGATACGCCCAAAACATATCTACTTTCCCGAACACTTCTGCTATTGTTTCTCCTCTAAACTTGTGTGATTTGGATACAACTAACACGGACTGACGCTATTTTCAGCAGAATTGCTTTGGTGTCTAGTTTTTGTGCAGAAAATCAACTTTTAGGAAAAATCCTGGAAAATATGCTAAAAATCCTATTTTACCAGAAGACTCATGGAGTCCGAACACGAGACGGAGGAGGTCCACGAGGGGCCCACACCCCCTGGCCGCGCAGGCCAGCCCAGGCCACGCCTGGGAGGGGTGAGGCCACCTTGGGCACCCCCTCGGCCTCCCTCTTCGCCTACATAAATCCTTCTGACCTAAAAACTCCGAGGGGGGGTCGAAGTTTTTCAAAAAGAGTTCCGCTGCGCCGCCACCACCAGAAATCGCGATTCGGAACCAGAAACTCCGTTCTGGCACCCTGTCGGGACGGAGAATTGGAGGAGATCATCGCCATCATCATCACTGACGCCTCTCCATCAACCATCCATGTTTCCCCATCCATGAGTGAGTAATCCCCTGCTATAGGCTATGTGGATGGTAGGGATTGGATGAGATCTATCATGTAATCGAATAAGATTGTTAGGGTATGGTGCCTAGTATCTTTATTAGTGCTATTTGACTTTGTTGCAACTTGTTGTGCTTAATGCTTGTCACTAGGGCCCGAGTGCAATTATCTCAGATCTGAATTTATTATTGATTCATAATGATAGTATTGTTTGTGATCTTATCTGCAAGTTGTGTGCACATATCATTGCCCGGAACCAAAGGCCTCGAAGTGACAGAAATTGGGACAGCCGGAGGGGATGGCTGTGATATGAGGATCACATGTGTTCATGGAGTGTTAATGCTTTGCTCCAGTACTCTATTAAAAGGAGTACCTTAATTGCCAGTAGATTCCCTTGAGGCCCCGCTGCAACGGGCTGGTAGGACAAAAGATGTTGTGAAAGTTCTCATTGCGAGCACGTATGACTATATATGGAACGCATTCCTATGATTGTTTAGTACTTGGATGATTTATCTTATTTATCTGCAATTGCCCTAGATATTGAAGTTATATGAATAGTCTCGTCCATGCAACGCCCGTCCATCCATCCCTATGCCTACCGCACTCAAATCCTGCTGTTTGCTACTATTATTACTATTGCCTTTGTTTTATTGTTGCTGTTACTTTGCTATTGCTACTACAGAACTGTTGCTACTGATAAACTCCTGTGAGCAAGACTATTTTCAGGTGCAGCTGAATTGAAAACTCAGTTGTTAAGGCTTATAAGTATTCTTTGGCTCCCCTTGTGTCGAATCAATAAATTAGGTAATACTACTCTCGAAGACTGTTGTGATCCCCTATACTTGTGGGTCATCACCTTCCGCTGGCGGCTGCAGCGAATGGAGCCTAGATGCCGGTGACATAACCTCTCCTACACCTCATGGCTTCTCTCTCCCCTCCCATGGCAGTACGTAGCGCCAATGCGCTCTCCTGTCATGGTCTATATTGTGTCTGATCAAATTATTTAGTGGCAAACAATCTCAACACGCACGACAGGCTGGGAGCAACAACTCTAGTGTTCGTTCTCATATGGACCTGTCATGTACCATCTACCAAAAATGGGTTCTATTTTAAACATCAGTGATGTTACATACTGCAGAGGTACTCGTGACAGGTAAGCTATGTTCTCTTGTCAGTTGCTATAGCGAAGGAAATTCAATATCATGATGGGAATCAAGGGCGTTGAGTAGGTGTATGATGGTGGCTCAGTTGACTGTAGAGCCTCGTTGGGAGACCCCAAGAGCAAGGTGTGATGAACACAGCAACAAGTTTTCCCTCAGTTGTGAAACCAAGGTTATCGAACCAGTAGGAGCAAGTAAACAACTCCAAGGTGTTGCTAACAACTTGGAATCCTGCACAACATAAACTCAAGACTTTGCCCCAACTTATAGTGAGGTTGTTAATCTCACTGGTTTGCTGAAAACAAAGGATTAAACATATAGTGTGGAAGATAGTAGTTGCTTGTAGAAAGTAAACAGTACCAGTAGATGATGTATCAATGATAAAGATTGGACCAGGGTCCACAGTTCACTAGAGGTGTTCCCCTTAAGATAGATAACATGTTGGGTGAACAAATTACAACGGGGCAATTGACAGATTGATCAAGCATAACAATGCATATACTAGACATCATGACTCCTATGAGATTTGATTGGGCATTACAACAATATACATAGACCGTAATCCAACTGCATATATGACTAATAATCCACCTTCAGGTTATTATCCGACCCCCCCTCCCGCAGTATTAAGTTGCAAGCAATGGATAATTTCATTAAGCAATGTGTGTAAAGTAAACAATACAATTGTTCCATGAACAAAAGATTGTTGTTTTCTCCCTAGTAGCAACAACACATCTACAACCTTAGAGATTTTTGTCACTTCCCCAAATTACTAGAGGCATGAACCCACTATCCAGCATAAATACTTCCTCTTGGAGTCACAAGCATCTACTTGGCCAAGATAGCTACTAGAAACAGAGAGCATGCAAAATCACAAACAACACAGACATGATAGAATCAATAATCAATCTAACATGATAGAATCAATAATCAATCTGACATAGTATCTCAATATCCATCAGATCCCCGCAAACACAACATGTATGATTACAAATAGATGATCTTGATCATGAATGAAGCTAACAAGATCTAAACATGATAGCACAAAGGAGGAGAAACAACCATCTAGCTACTATATGGACCCATAGTCCAAGGGTGAACTAATCACGCATCATAACGGAGGTTGGCATGGGGATGAAGAAGGCCTCTGGGATGATCTCTCCCTCTGGTAGTGTGCGAGGAAGAGCTTCAGATCCCCTCCCCGATCTAGAGACGATGGTGGCGGTGGCTACAGACTGTTTCGTGGAGATTTGATCGGGTGCTTACGGTTTCTACATCAGGGTGACTTTATAGGCGAAGAGGCGAGGCAGGAGGGCGTCTAGGGGGCCCGCACCTGGTGGCGGCGCGCCCCCCGGGCCACGTGGCCTAGGGTGTGGCCACCCTATTCCCCACCTTTGGCTGCCCTTTGGACTCCGTCTTCTCTTCGGTAAAATATTGACTTTGGCTTTTGTCCCGTCCAATTCCGAGAATATTTCCTTACTAGCTTTTCTTAAACCAAAAATAGCAGAAAACTGGCAACTGTCACTACGGCATCTTGTTTAAGGTTAGTCCCAGAAAATGTATAAAAATACCTCAAAGTGTAGACAAAACATAGCAAAGTTGATACTAAACAAGCATGGAGCGTAAAAAATTATAGATACATTTACGACGTATCAAGCATCCCCAAGCTTAATTACTGCTCGTCCTCGAGTAGGTAAGTGTTAAAACGAATAATTTTTAAGGTGACATGCACCATCAAAATCTTGATCAACCCATTTGTAAAGCATTGATAGCTGGGATCAAAGTACTCTAAACATTAGCATGAAAGATGTAGTTCTAACAATAGGACATAGTAACTATGTTGCAAATGAAAAGGTACAAACAAAAGTTCATGAATAACAATGCATTGAAAGATGTTTGTTTGTTTCACATATAGAAAACATAGCATAGTGGTATTCTGCTTGTCCCCCATGGAGTAGAGAAACATAAATGCATAGGACACCTTCAAAGTTCATAAGGGTGACTAGATATAAATAGTTCAAGAACAAGCAATATCAACATTATGAATCAATCAATAAGTTTTGGGACAATGCACATAGAACTAAGAATGACAACTATGCTCTCTTAATTGGTGCATAAAGATAGAAGGTGTAGACTCAATATAAAAGTGGGAAGAAAGGCCCTTCACAAAGGGAAGCAGGGATTTCAAGTTTCATAAAGAGATTCCAAAAATTATGGTACTTGTTAGCTTTTAGCTATCATTTCCCCTATCATAAGAATCTTGAAGTGATTAAGGTTAAAGTGAAACAAATATGGATTATATGCTTGACAAATCATAAGTTGGCAATCGCATGTCCCTCGAGTACGAGGGTCGTTCCACATGCTACTCAACTTTAGTCACCGGTAAGGTCTTGTCATTGTAAGTATATGTGTATCATAGAGAACCGTCAACGGTTTACCCCTTGCCCCATGACATAGGAGCTACCCCATATCAAAATGACAAGGCAACAGACAATGAGCATCTCAGCGATCTTTTTATTTGCTATTTTCATAGGTTTTTATTGAGGTTGCTTCATAGATTGCTCACTATGGTTATGCTGCAAGTTTCCACCATGATTAGGCATGGCTTAGGCTAACGGCCCAGGCGTTTCTCTAACACATATACATAACTCCATGGACTTACAAGCTCCCCTTTTAGTTCACACTGCCGACATCCGCAAACAAAAGATCATGATATCAACTGGGTAATATGTACAAGTGTTGAAAGCGTTCCCCATGACAGCATGGTTCTGCTAATTCCCAACTTATAAGTGCAAGAATATACAACATAGATGACACAATGGTCCAAGCTTATTAGGTGCAGAAAGTAAAGTGTGCCATCAAGTCTGTGAGAGCTTTAATCACTAATTTTATCATAACAAGTTTAATTTGGAAGATAGATAAAACATGAATATACTTGGAATGGTGTAACAAACCATGCATAGGAATTTATAGTGGACTCTTTGGAATAACGGTTTCTTGGGAGTTGGATACATGAGTATATCTTACTCAGTACAAGTGGAGGATAGGAAAAGACTGGGAGCGACCAACTAAGAGAGCAACAATGGCCATAATCATGCAGAGCTACAAAACATTATCAATTAAAGCATAAAGTGATATCACAAGTCAAAAATAAATGATCATAGAGGCTAAGGTTACTGGTTCATAGTCATAACATGGTGTGAGCATGTGCCAAGTCAACCCAAACAAAGCATCAAAGGAGAATACCACAATATTATGCTTTTGTATGCTAAAACAACGCATGATTCTTGCAAGGAACATTAAGCAATCTCAATTGTTTGGAGCAAGTCATGGTACAACAATGATCACTAAGCATAAGGTCAAACCAACATCTAGCATGACATGATAAAGTCTAAGCCACAGTCAAAACAATCTCCCTTTTGTACCACTATAAGCATGAAACTTTCTACTCTTTTCCAACACCAATCAACTTATTTGAAACAACATACACGAAAGCGGGGGTCCAACTACTTTATTCAAGCAAACTAAACAAATGAAGACCAAGAATTAAAACTAAGATGCTCCAAGAACAACACAACTGTGCATGAAGCAATAAAAATGAAGTGTCTAGAAAGAGACCTGGAATTTTTATTGATGAAGAAGGGGACGCCTTAGGCATCCCAAAGCTTTGACGCTTGTACCTCTTGAATATTTATTGGGGTGACACGGGGTGGCATCCCCAAGCTTGATATTTTGTCCATTCTTCATCTCATTATATCATTCTTCCCCTCACTTGAAAATTTTCTTCATACAAAACTTCACACAATCTTCATTAGCAACATTAGTGTATTAAAGATAATAGGCCTTTGGGTTTTGTTACAAAACAAATAAAACTTTCATTAGAACACAAGATAGTGTATCAATTACTTTTAAAAGCTCAAGTGATCAAGGATAACTCAAAAATAAAGCAATTAAGAAGAAAATGAAAATAATGGAAAAATCTGACAAAACAGACCAGCAGGTAAAAACCAATTTTTTTGAAGACCTTCTGTTGCTCAAATCAAAAAGTTTTGAACTAATGAAAGTTATATAACAACCTAGGAAATAAGCTTAAAATATTACAACTCAATCCTACATACAAAGATTTTTCATGAATTTTTACAGTGAAGCACAAAAATCTGTTTCGGGACAGCAACTTCCCCAAATCTTACTTCTCTCATTAGAGGTTATTATTGGCACAAAAATACACAAAAAGGATAAGGAGAGGTTATTACAGAAGCAATAACTTCAAAGAATCAATAAAAATATTGGGTTATCTTCCAAAAAGTACTTTTCTTTAACGCCTTTAAGTTAGGGACAAGAAACAAGAACCAAGTATTTTTGAATGAAGAAGCATTAAGATCAATACTAGAAATCTCTTCAACCAGGCAAGGTATCTCATCCAAATGAGTTCTAGAGGATCCTCTCTCATCACTCTTGGGTTCATTACTTTCATCAAACAGGTTTTCAGGAACAATCCAATCAAAATTCTTTTGTAAGGCTTCATGCATTCCTACAAGTTTAAAAGGTATGGGTATTTTGATTTCCTCTCCATTGGGTTGGGTTTTGCCCAACTTTTCTAATGTACCCATGACATCTACACATGATCCTAGCATGTTAAAACGATCAAAGACCTGTTTATCTTCTTTAGCAACATCATTAAACTCCTTTAGCAAAGTTTCCAGAATAAAATCTCTCTTTTCAGTATCCTCAATATCTTTAAGTTTAAGAAACATTATTTGCATCATGGGGTTAAGGTTAACAAACCTAGCCTCCAACATGTGAAATAAAGAAGTTGCAGCAATTTCATAATTAGGAGCAAGTTCTGCTAAGGATCTATCCTCAATATCCTCATTCTTGCTAACATGATTAAAGAATTCTTCAATATTTTCTTTCCCAATTATAGAGCCACTAACTATTGAAAGGTCTTTCAAGGTGAACTTAGGGATCAACATGGTCAGCTAGAACAAGGTGACAACTATAGTAGGAACTATTTTTTGTGTGTTCTTTATAAGAAAAGCAAACCAAACAGAACTATTTTTTGTATTTTTGAAAGAAAGAAACAAGCAAAACATAGCAAAAGAAACTAAGCAAAACAAAAACAAAGTTGATTGCGCCCAGTACTTGTCGTGGGACGCTTTGTTGGAAACCCCAAGAGCAAGGTATGAAGCAGCACATCAGCAAGTTTCCCTCAGTAAGAAACCGAGGTTATCGAACCAGTAGGAGGAAGGAAACGTCATACATGTGTTGCTAGCAACGTGGAGACCTGCACAACACAAACTCAAGACTTTGACCCAACGAATCAGTGAGGTTGTCAAACTCACCGGTTTGTTGTAACAAAGGATTAAACGTATTGTTTGGAAGGTAATGGTTTGCAGCAAGTAAACAAGTAACAGTGGAAGATGTATCAATGGTAAAGATTGGACCAGGGTCCATAGTTCACTAGAGGTGCTCTCCTTAGATAAACAACATGGCATGAAGTGCAAACAAATTACAAAGGGGCAATTGACAGGAACTGAGCAAGGCATAACAATGCAATTACTAGCCAGAAAGATCATATGAGGTTGATTGGGCAATACAACAATATACATAGACCGTCATCCAACTGCATCTATGACTAGAAGTCCACCTTCAGGGTTATCATCTGAACCCCCTCCAGTATTAAGTTGCAAGCAACAGACAACTACTTTAAGCAAAGTGTGTAAGGTAAACAGTCCATATGTTCCATGAACAAGAGACCGTTGTTTTCTCCCTAGTAGAAACAACACATCTACAACCGAAGAGATTTCTATCACTTCCCTTGGAAACTAGAGGCATGAACCCACTATCGAGCATAATACCCCATCTTGGAGTCACTAGCAACTACTTGGACAAGATAACCACTAGCAACGGAGAGCATGCAAGATCACAAACAACATAGACATGATAAAATCATAAAGACAAAACCATTAATTAAACCAACATAATAATCTCAATATCCATTGGATCCCCGCAAACACAACATGCATGATTACAAATAGATTAGATCTTTATCATGAACGGAGCTCACAAGATCTATACATGAAAGCACAAAGGAGGAGATACAACCATCTAGCTACTACATGGACCCATAGTCCAAGGTGGAACTACTCACGCATCATACCGGAGAGAAGGCCTCCGGGATGATCTCCCCTCCGGCAGGGTGCCGGGAAGAACTTCAGATCCCCCCGATCTTGGGATGATGGTAGCGGCGGCTACAGACGATTTCATGGATTTCGGATCGGGTACTCAGGGTTTGTGCATCGGAGGCTTCTTATAGGCGAAGGGGCGAGACCGGGAGGCGGCCACGGCCACCAAACACTAGCCAGGCGCGGGCCCACCTGCCCCCACTCCTGGGGTGGGTCTGGCCCCCTGGCTGGCCCCTCCGGCTCTCCTTTAGACTTCTTGTTCCCCACGAAAATTAATTTACTTTGACGTTTGTCCCGTCCAATTCCGAGAATATTTCTTTACTAACTTTTCTGAAACCAAAAACAGCAGAAAACAGGCATCTGGCACTGTTGCAACTTGTTAATAGGTTAGTAGCAGAAAACATGTAAAAAGAACCTCAAAGTGTGGACAAGTAAAGCAAAGTAGATACTAAACAAGCATGGAGCATCAAAAATTATAGATACGTTTACAACGTATCAGCATCCCCAAGCTTAACTCCTGCTCGTCCTCGAGTAGGTCAGTGATAAACAGAATAATTTTTTAGGTGACATGCATCCTCATAATAAAGATCCAACCATTTGCAAGCATTGAAAGCTAGGATCAAAGAACTTTCAACATGTGCATGAAAGATGGAGTTCTAACAATAGGACATAGTAACTATGCATGCAACATGACAAGCTACAAACAAAGATCATGAATAACATGCATTGAAAAACATTTGTTTGTTTCACATGCAGAAAAACATAGCATAGTGCTAATCATCTTGTCCCTCATAGAGTAGCAATATAATGCATAGGACACCTGCAAAGTTCACAAGGGTGACTAGAAACAAGTAGCACAAGAGCAAGTAATAACACAATAAGCATCAATTAATAAGATTTGGAACACTACACATAGAATGACAACTATTCTCTCTTAATGGTGCCTAAAGGTAGAAGGTGGAGACTCAATAATGGTGGAAGAAAGGCCTTTTTGTAAAGAAAGCAGGGATTACAAGTTTCAAAAAGAGCTTCCAAAAATTATGGTACTTGTCAGCTTTCAGCCCTCATTGCCCCTATCATAAGCATCTTGAAGTGGTTAAGGTTAAAGTGGCAAAGGTGGAGTATATGCTTGACGAAGTATAAGCTGCCAATCTCATGCCCCTTGAATACGAGGGCCACACCTCATGCATACTCAACTTTGGGTCCAGGTAAGTTCTTGTCACTGTAAGTATTTGTATATCATTGAGAACCGCCAACGGGGTACCCCTTGCACATGGTACAGGAGCTTTCCCATAACCAAAATGACAAGGCAAGCAGACAATGAGCATCTCAGCAATTCTTCTTATGTACCATGGGAATATGGTTCTTTTTTCTATCTTTCCTCTTTTCTCAATGTGTCTCTTTTTTTAAGAAGAATGCTTCATAGATGTCACTATGGTGATGCTGCAAGTTTCCACCATGATTAGGCATGGCTTAGGCTAGCGGCCTAGGCGTTTCTCTAACACAGGATACAAACTCCATGGACTTATAAGTTCCCTATTTATTTCACACCGGTGACATCCATAGAAAAAAGAACATGATATTAACTGAGTACAACAAGGTACAAGTGCAATGTTGAAAACGTTCCCCGTGACAGCACGGTTCTGCTAATTCCAACTTATAAGTGCAAGCATATACAACAAAGTTGTTACAATGGTTCAAGTTTATTAGGGCAAGGAATAAAGTGTGCCATCAAGTTCGTGAGGGCTTTAATCACTAAGTTTTCACATAACAAAATAGTTTTTAATTGGAAGATAGATGAAAACAAGAATATACTTGGAATGGTGTAACACACCATGCATAGGAATTTACAGTGGACACTTTGGAATAACTTGGTTTCTCGGGAGTTGGAGGCATGAGTAGAACTTACTCATACAAGTGGAGGCTAGCAAAAGACTGGTAGCAACCAACTAAGAGAGCAATAATAGCCAAAATCATGTAGTGCAACAAAGCAAACTAATCAAAGCAAAGAGTGGTACTACAAGTCAAGGACTAAATGATCATAGAGGCTAATGGTGACTTGTCATAGTCATAACATGGTGTGAGAATGTGCCAAGTCAACCCAAACAAAACATCAAAGGAGAATACCACAATACTATGCTTTTGCATGCTCAAACAACGCATAATTTCTTCAAGGCACACTAAGCAATCCCAATTGTTTGGAACAAGACATGCTATAGCAATAATCACTAAGCATAATGCTAAAACAACACCTAGCATGTCATGCTAAAGTCTAAGTCACAGTAAATGCAAGCTCCTCTTGCACTTCAAGCAAGAACTTACTACTCCTTTCCAAACACCAAGCAAACTTATTTGCAAAACAACACAGCGAGAACGGGGGTCCAAACTACTTTAGAAAACTAAACAAACTAAACAAAGCAAACGAAAACTAAGATGCTCCAAGAATAACACAACTGTGCATGAAATAATAAAAACGAGGTGTCTAGACAGACCTGACTTTTTATTGATGAAGAAGGGGATGCCCAAGCTTTGACGCTTGTACCTCTTGGATATTTCTTGGGGTGACACCATGGTGGCATCCCCAAGCTTGATCTTTTGTCCATTTTCATCTCATTGCATCATTCTCTCTCTACACCTGAAATTTTTTCCTTCATACAAAACTTCACACAATCTTCATTAGCAACATTAGCTTATTCAAAAGATATTAGACCTCTGGAAAATCTTTGGAACAGCAAGGCTTTTCACTAAAAACACAAGCTACTGTAGTAACTCCTTCAAAAAGCTCAATTTACCTGAAGAGAACTCAAAAAGGAATCAATAAGAAACAAATGCAAATAATGGCAGAAATCTGTCAAAACAGACCAGTAGGTAGAAACGAATTTTTTCGAACATCTTCTGTTGCTCAAATCAAAAAGTGTTGAACTAACGAAAGTTAGCTAACATATTGGGGGATTTATTCATAAATTTGAGCTTAATCCGAGTTACAGATCCTCCTCACGAATTTTTTTGGTGGAGGACAGAAATCTGTTTGGACAACAACTCCCCAAATCTTACTTCCCTCTCATTACAGGTCATTCTTGGCACAAAAAGCAAACAAAAAGGATAAGGAGAGGTCATTACAGAAGTAATAACTTCCAAGACTCAAGGAAACTCTTGGGTTATCTCCCAACAAGTACTTTCCTTTAACGCCTTTAAGTTAGGCACAAGAAGCAAGAAGATTCAAGTATTTTCAAATGAGCAAGCATTAACATCAAACCTTGCTTTCAAAGGAGGATCAAAAAGCAACTTATCTCTTCTCATTGGGAAGTGTTCAATACCTTTCTTGAATGGAAAATGATATTTAATGGTGCCTTCTTTCATATCAATGATGGCACTAACTGTTCAAATAAAAGGTCTTCCCAAAGTAATAGGACAAGAAGCATTGTATTCAACATCCAAAACATAGAAATTAACAGGAACATAAGCATTGTTAACCATGATAAGAACATCATTAATACTCCCCATGAGTTTCTTCTTAGCATTATCATTGAGTGGGACATCCAAATAACAATCTTCTAATGGTGGCAAATCAAGCATTTCATAAATCTTCCTAGGCATAATAGAGACACTAGAACCAAGATCACATGAAGCTTTGAGGTCAAAGTCATTCACTTGCATATTAATAATGGGTTCCCAACTACCTTCTACTTTCCTAGGAATAGAAGCTTTGTGTTTTAGCATCTCTTCCTTAATCTTAACAAGAGCATCTGTAATGTGTTTGATAAAAGAAACATGCATATCACTAGCATCTGGACTTCTAGCAAGCTTTTGCAAGAAAATAATCACTTCAGAAATATTGCAACCATCAATATCAAAGTCAAACTTACCATCACTAGTGGTAGTCATAGTAGGAGGAGGAATGGCGGCTACTTGTGGTTTAGTGGTGATAGTGCACACACTATTGTTTCTATCAATTTCAGCTTCCCTTTCCCACCTAGCATCAAGTTGAGCTAACAGCCTAACATTTTCATCAATAGTAACTTGTATGGCATGAGCAGTAGCAAAGGTGTTTTCGATAGTTTCAGGTTTAGCAGCCATTTTATTAACCAAGGAAGTTTGAGCTTAAGACAACGAGGACATATTTTTCTCAACAGTTAAAAGCTTTTCCTCTATAGTCTTATTGAAAGTGGTTTGTTTACTAATAAAGTCCTTGAGCATGACTTCAAGTTCAGAGGGGCATTTCAAGCATTATTGTAAGAGCTTCCATAGGAGTTTCTATTATTAGGAGGATAAGGCCTATAATAGTTGTTGCTACCAAAATTATTCCTATAGGCATTGTTGTTGAAATTGTTGTTTCTAATGAAGTTCACATCAACTTACTCTTCTTGAGCAACCAAAGAGGCTAAGGGAACACTATTAGGATCTAGAGTAGCTTTCCCATTAACAAGCATAGCCATAATAACATCAATCTTTTCACTCAAAGAGGAAGTTTCCTCAACAGCATTTACCTTCTTACCATGTGGAGCTCTCTCAACATGCCATTCAGAGTAGTTAAGCATCATATTGTCAAGGAGCCTTGTTGCAGCACCCAAAGTGAGGCCCATGAAGGTACCTCTAGCAGCATAATCCAGCAGGTTTCTTGAGGAGAAATTCAAACCTGCATAAAAAGTCTGGATAATCATCCAAGCAGTGAGTCCATGAGTAGGGCAATTTTTAACCAAAGACTTCATTCTTTCCCAAGCTGGAGCAACATGTTCACTATCAAGTTGTTTAAATTTCATAATGTCACTTCTCATAGATATAATCTTAGCAGGAGGATAGTACTTTCCAATAAAAGCATCTTTGCACTTAGTCCAAGAATCAATACTATTTTTAGGCAAAGAAAGCAACCATTCTTTAGCTTTTCCCCTCAAGGAGAAAGGAAAAAAGCTTGAGCTTAATAATATCTCCATATACATCCTTATACTTTTGCATCTCACAAATTTCAACAAAGCTATTAAGATGGGCAGCAGGATCATCAGAACCAGCACCAGAAAATTTCTCTCTCATCACAAGATTCAACAAAGCAGGCTTAATTTCATAAAAGGTAGCATCAGGAGCAGGTGGAGCAATAGGAGAGCTTAGGAAATCATTGTTGTTGGTGCTAGTGAAGTCACACAACTTGGTGTTCTCAGCAGAGTTCATTTTGGCAAAGGTGGGCAAGCCAAAAACAGCAGCAACAGCTAGAGCAGGAACTATTTTTTTTGTGTTTTTGAATAAATCAAGCAAACAAAACTAGACTATTTTGGGGGGGGGGGGTTTAAAAAGAGGCAAACAAAACCAAGCAAAAGAAACAAAGCAAACTGAAAACAAAGTAAAGATAAAGGAAGTGAAGGACTCCCCTAGTGAAGATGTCCTTAGCCTCCCCGACAACGACGCCAAAAAATAACTTGATGGCGCCCAGTACTTGTCGTGGGACGCCTCGTTGGAAACCCCAAGATCAAGGTATGAAGCAGCACATCAACAAGTTTCCCTCAGTAAGAAACCGAGGTTATCGAACCAGTAGGAGGAAGGAAACGTCACACAGGTGTTTCAAGCAACGCGGAGACCTGCACAACACAAAATCAAGACTTTGCCCCAACGAATCAGTGAGGTTGTCAAGCTCACCGATTTGCTGTAACAAAGGATTAAACGTATGGTTTGGAAGGTAATGGTTTGAAGCAAGTAAACAAGTAACAGTGGAAGATGTATCAATGGTAAAGATTGGACCGGGGTCCAGTTGACTAGAGGTGCTCTCCTTAGATAAACAACATGGCATGAAGGGTAAACAAATTACAACGGGGCAATTGACAGGAACTGAGCAAGGCATAACAATGCAATTACTAGCCAGAAAGATCCTATGAGGTTGATTGGGCAATACAACAATATGCATAGACCGTCATCCAACTGCATCTATGACTAGAAGTCCACCTTCAGGTAATCATCCAAACCCCCTCCAGTATTAAGTTGCAAGCAACAGACAACTGCTTTAAGCAAAGTGTGTAAGGTAAATAGTCCACATGTTCCATGAATAAGAGACCGTTGTTTTCTCCCTAGTAGCAACAACACATCTACAACCGAAGAGATTTCTGTCACTTACCTTGGAAACTAGAGGCATGAACCCACTATCGAGCATAAATACCCCCTCTTGGAGTCACTAGAAACTACTTGGCCAAGATAACCACTAGCAACGGAGAGCATGCAAGATCACAAACAACAAAGACATGATAGAATCATAAAGACAAAACCATTAATCAAACCAACATAATAATCTCAATATCCATCGGATCCCCGCAAACACAACATGCATGATTACAAATAGATTGGATCTTGATCATGAACGAAGCTCACAAGTTCTATACATGAAAGCACAAAGGAGGAGATACAACCATCTAGCTACTACATGGACCCATAGTCCAAGGTGTAACTACTCACGCATCATACCGAAGAGAAGGCCTCCGGGATGATCTCCCCTCCGACAGGGTGCCGGGAAAAACTTCAGATCCCCCCGATCTAGGGACGATGGTGGCAGCGGCTGCAGACGGTTTCGTGGATTTCTGATCGGGTACTCAGGGTTTATGCATCGGGATCTTCTTATAGGCGAAGGGGAGAGACCGGGAGGCGGCCAGGGCCACCAAACCCTATCCAGGAGAGAGCCCACCTGCCCCCGCGCCTGGGGTGGGTTTGGCCCCCCTGGATGGCCCCTCCGGCTCTCCTCTAGACTTCTTGTTCCCCACGGAAAGTAATTGAATTTGACGTTTGTCCCATCCAATTTCAAGAATATTTCTTTACTAACTTTTTTGAAACCAAAAACAGCAGAAAACAGGCATCTGACACTGTTGCAACTTGTTAATAGGTTAGTACCAGAAAACATGTAAAAAGCACCTCAAAGTGTGGACAAGTAAAGCAAAGTAGAGACTAAACAAGCATGGATCATCAAAAATTATAGATACGTTTCCAACTTATAAAAAGTAAAGAGAGTGGTTGTGAAAGACTCCCCTTGCAAAGCTGTCCTTAACTCCCCGGCAACGGCGCCAGAAAATCTTGATGGTGGCTCAGTTGACTATAGAGTCTCGTTGGGAGACCCCAAGAGCAAGGTGTGATGAACACAACAACAAGATTTCCCTCAGTTATGAAACCAAGGTTATCGAACCAGTAGGAGCAAGGAAACAACTCCAAGTTGTTGCTAACAACTTGGAATCCTGCACAACACAAACTCAATACTTTGCCCCAACTTACAGTGAGGTTGCCAATCTCTCTGGTTTGCTGAAAACAAAGGATTAAGCGTATAGTGTGGAATATAGTAGTGGCTTGTAGAAAGTAAACAGTAACAGTAGATGATGTATCAATGATAAAGATTGGACCAGGGTCCACAGTTCACTAGAGGTGTTCTCCTTAAGATAGATAACATGCTAGGTGAACAAATTACAGCGGGGCAATTGACAGATTGAGCAAGCATAACAATGCATATACTAGACATCATGACTCCTATGAGATTTGATTGGGCATTACAACAATATACATAGACCGTAATCCAACTGCATCTATGAATAATAATCCACCTTCAGGTTATCATCCGAACCCCCTCCAGTATTAAGTTGCAAGCAACAGATAATTGCATTAATCAATGTGTGTAAAGTAAACAATACAATTGTTCCATGAACAAAATATTGTTGTTTTCTCTCTAGTAGCAACAACACATCTACAACCTTAGAGATTTCTGTCACTTCCCCAGATTACTAGAGGCATGAACCCACTATCGAGCATAAATACTCCCTCTTGGAGTCACAAGCATCTACTTGGCCAAGATAGCTACTAGCAACGGAGAGCATGCAAGATCAATAATCAATCTGACATAGTATCTCAATAATCAATCTGACATGATATAATCAATAATCAATCGAACATGATAGAATCAATAATCATTCGAACATGATAGAATTAATAATCAATCTGACATAGTATATCAATATCCATCGGATCCCAACAAACACAACATGTATGATTACAAATAGATGATCTTGATCATGAACAAAGCTCACAAGATCTAAACATAATAGCACAAAGGAGGAAAAACAACCATCTAGATACTATATTGACCCATAGTTCAAGGGTGAACTACTCACGCATCATACCGGAGGCTGGCATGGTGATGAAGAAGGCCTCCGGGATGATCTCGCCCCTCCGGCAGGGTGCCGGGAAGAGCTTCAGACCCCCTCCCCCGATCTAGGGACGATGGTGGCAACGGCTACGGAGTGTTTCGTGGAGATTTGATCGGGTTGCTTAGGGTTTCTACATCAGAGTGACTTTATAGGCGAAGAGGAGAGGCAGGAGGGCGGCTAGGGGGCCCACACCTAGTGGCGGTACACCCCCCTGGGCCGCACGTCCCTAGGGTGTGCCCCCCCTTCGGCTTCCCTTTGGACTCTGTCTTCTCTCCGGTAAAATATTGAGTTTGGCTTTTGTCCCATCCAATTCCGAGAATATTTCCTTACTAGCTTTTCTGAAACCAAACATAGTAGAAAACAGGAAACTGGCACTGCGACATCTTGTTAATAGGTTAGTCCCAGAAAATGTATAAAAATACCTCAAAGTGTAGAAAAAACATAGCAAAGTTGATACTAAACAAGCATAGAACATCAAAAACTATAGATACGTTTACGACGTATCAGTGTACATGCGATCTTGCTCTGATTCCTCCTTTCCATATGACTAACGATTGTTGCATGCTGAAAGGACATTTATTGTCTTAATCAGTTTTGGTGTTCGTTAACAACTTGTAGATCATTTTATATTGTGTTAATGTATACAGGATGATATAATGAAAAGTGAAAAGGTCTTTGCCCTGTGGAATTGTCCCTACAAGAAACTACAAGTTTTAGGGTATTCCAGAACGGAGTCTCCGGTGTGGAAACATCGGAGTATCCGGTGTGGTCCGGAGTTATCCCAAAAGTCTCTGGAGGGGCCTCCAAAAACTTGCCTGGTACAATCTATATGGGGGTCCGGAGATGGACCGGAGACAGACCGGATTCTCCGATGCGTTCACTCAGACCGGAGTCTCCGGTGTACAATAGATAGGAGTATTTGAAGGGTTTCTGAAGGAGATTTCTCCAAGTCGGCTGGGATATTCTGTATTGTGGTCCGGAGAAGGACCGGAGATCAGCCGGAGTCTCCGGTGTAGACCGGAGTCTCCGATGTCACAACTGCTCCAACGGTCAGAAAACGGTTCAGACCAGTGGGCCTATAAATAGGGTACCTCATCCCCTTCCTCTAGCTGCTCGAGCCGGACAAGAACAACACCTCCATTTGAGCCACCAAATCACCAAGATCTCTTCATCCAACCATCCAAAGTCATTGATCTTTGGAGAATCGAAGGAGGAGGCCTTGATCTATAGCTTCACCAAGAGAGATCTTCATTTCCCCCTCATTCACTTGAGGGACCCTTGCTCTAGTGTTTCATTGGAAACCCTAGCTCTTGATTTGGTTATTACAAGCTTGAATTTGATTGTGTGACAACTTTATTGCATTCAGGAGCCTCCAATTTAGTTGTGTATGTGTGCCTCGAACTTGTTGTAAAGGTGTCCGCTTCCACCTCGAAGGTTGCCGATATAAGTGGAAGAGGTTAATCGAACCCGTTGGGGTGAGGTTCATCGGAGAACAAGGGAGGCCTCTCGTGGCGTTGATGGTTTGAAATCACCCAATCTCCAAACGCAGACGTACTTCCCCTTAAAAGGAAGGAACCGCGGGAAATAAATCCTTGTGTCTCTGTGTGCTCCACTTTGGTTATTTTTATCCTTTACTACAATTTACTTATCTTTTTTGTTGCTTAGTGTTTATGCTAGGTTGACATATAGGTAAATTCACCATAGTTGCATAATCTAGAGAATTTACCTTTTGTGTCAAACCCTAACTTGAAAAGGAGTAAAATTTGAAGTAGCACCTATTCACCCCCCCTCTAGGTGCGCATATGATCCTTTCAATTGGTATCAGAGCCTCGGTTCTTTATTCGGAATTTACCTCCTAAGAGTATATGGGTAGCCAAGATGTAGAAGGAGGGAGTGAGGCTAGTAACATGGTGTCCATGGAGGATCTCAAGAAATTGAAATCAAGCTTGAGATCCTCCCTGGGCAACGAAATCAAACAGTTGCGTGACTTAGTTGAGAAACTTGTTAAGGAGAAAATGGCCTCAGCTCCTCCCCCTCCTCTAGAGGAACCCACCACACTCCCAAAGGTGAATGCTTCGGCATCACCCACGGTTGTGGTGGTGGGGGATGATCCAGACAACACTAATCCCTCCACCAATAAGGATGATGGGAAGGAAGAGTACCATAAGGTTCCTAGTTGGTACTCTCCCGACCCTCCAATCCCTCACCCACATATAAACAATAGAGGTGACCCACCCATGCTAGTTGAACATACATTTGCTCAATGGTAATCATTAATGAAATCTCATGTGCGCAGCTCTTGCATTGAATTATGGAATATTATTGAGGAAGGACTCAGAATTGTGGATCCAACCAACTTGAAAAGAAGAGAAGTTGTTAATAGCCAAATCAATGCCACTGCTTTGCACATGATTCAACAGGGTTTGGGAAAAAATATTTCCCTCACATAGAACACCACAACACCGCCAAGGAAGCTTGGGATGCTCTCACAGATTTATTTGTTGGGAATGAGAGCATGAGAATAAACCGTTATGATGCACTAAGCAATGAAGCCAAAGGCTTCTATATGGAGGATGGTGAAGATCATAAAGACATGTATCAAAGACTCAAATCCACTCCCACCGCCTTCAGGAATGTTGGTGCCTCACATGTGGATGATGCTTGGATAAAAAGAAAATAAGTGTGTGCACTCATGCCTTTCGAGCCCACCGACTTGAAGAGTCTCCAAGGAAGACACAACTACCACCTCATGACCTCCAATGAAGTTATGCAAGAGATGGCCGCTTTCAAGGTTGCTGCAAGGAATGCCAAAGATGCTCGTGCTAGAGCCCTTGGAATGAACAGTGGCGTCAACCTTGCTCTAAAAGATAAAGTGGTAGAGTATGTGGATGAAGAAGGATGTGATGAAGGCTTATCTTTGAGCCATCCCGAAGATATCAAGGTTACTCATGGTGAATACATGGCCTTCTATGAAAGGAATTTTTGGAAAGACCCCGCCAAGGCCAAGATGAAAATGCAACGACTCAAATGGGAGAAGAGACAACAACTCAAAGTTGAAAACTTTCTTCAACCGTAGTGATCGCTATCACATTGTCGCCGGCTGTCCCTATGATAAAAGAAAAGATCATGGGAAAAACTTGTATTAAAGAACAACTCCAAGGCTTCTTTCGAGAAACCCTTTATCAAGAAGAATTCCTCCAATAAGAAGTCGAGTGAGATTGTTTTGATAACACAAGAAGAATTCTCCTCCGATAATGAAGATGATGATGAGGAAACATCAAATGGTGTGGCTGCTATGGCCATTACTTCCCCATCCTCTTTCTCACTTTTCGACTCTCCAAATGAGAATATCTCCAATAAGAACGTCACTTGCCTTATGGTAAGAGGATCAGAGGTATTATCATCTTCACACCCCTCCTTGATGATTGATGATGAACTTGATGATGATATATCTCTTGAGGTCAAAGAGGAATTAGTTGCTTTTGATGTGTTTATGACTAACTTGCAAGGGGAGCACAAGAAGCATTTTGTGAATCTCTTGAGTCAATTCTCACACACAAGAGCTTCTTGATGAAAGATGTAAACTAGGGAGAGAGCATATGATTGAGGTGGAGGCACTAAATAATGCTCTAGAAGAAGAGCAAGAGACTAGGATGTCTCTTGAAATAAAACTTGAAGGCCTCGATGAGGAAAACGATCAAATTATTAATAAACTCATCAAGGAACGTGATCATGCCATTGCTAAGTATAAAAAGGCTAAAAAGGATAAGGTTGAGTTTGGTGTTGTTCATGAAAAACTTGTCGAGGACTTTAGGAAGCTTAACAAGGCTCACAAGGCCTTGGAAAGTGAACTCTTGTTGCTCACAAATTCTCGTGAAGAAATTCAAACTCAATTGACTAACATTGCCTCACCTAGTATTTTCATTCCCTCTAGTAGTACAAACACATTTGAAGAAAATGCGAGTTTGAAGGGGGAGCTTGCTAATGCAACCTTTCCAAAAGGAAACAAGTCTATTGATGATCTTTTGAGTAAGCAAGGTCAAATAATGAGAAAGGGGCATTGGCTTTGCATCCAAATCCAAGAATAAGAAGAACAAGAAGAAGAAGGCCACACCCATACAAGCAAAAGACAAGGCCGTTGTGGGTAGTAAGACCGCAAGTGGAAAAACTATGTCACATGATGATTTTGCAGGAAGTGTTAACCCTCTCTATGTCTTAATGCATGATTATTATGGTGATGTTTATATAAAATATGTTGGCCCACTTTATGGTTATATTGCTTAGTCTATTTGGGTTCCCAAGACCCTTGTTACTAACAAAAGAGGACACATTGAAAAATGAGTACCTAAAAACTAGTTTGATCTCTTGCAGAACTATGCTTCCGGAGGGTAAAAGTGGGTGCTTGATAGGGCATGCATAAGTCATATGACTGGAGGCAAAGCTATTGTCAAAGAGATGAGACCAAATGATGATTAAATAATCATGACATATGTCGAAAA
Source organism: Avena sativa (assembly GCA_916181665.1). Taxonomy (NCBI): domain Eukaryota; kingdom Viridiplantae; phylum Streptophyta; class Magnoliopsida; order Poales; family Poaceae; genus Avena; species Avena sativa. Next base: position 146,995,229 of record OV702280.1, read on the forward strand.
GTCAAAGTCTAAGGTATTGGGTTTTGGAAAGGTTGTGTTGCTCACGATATCACACTTGTGGACATCATGCTTGTTGAAACCCTTGGATATAATTTACTTTCATGCTATGCTCTTGGAAAGATGGGCTTTGTCGTCTTTATTGATAATGATATTGTGGTCCTCTTGTGTAGCAAGTCTCTAAAGGTTTCTTTTGTTGGGTACGTCGAAAATGACTTGTATGTGGTGGACTTTATGGGGAAAACCACTACAAATGTGATGTGCTTATTCGGAAAGGCTGATGTGGGTTGGCTATGGCATCGTCGACTAGCCCATGTCAACATGAGAACTTTGCAAAGTCTCCACAAGGGTGGCCATATTGTTGGATAAAATAAAATGTTTGTTTTGCCAAAGATCGTGTGTGTAGGGCGTGTGTTGAAGGAAAGATGCATGATTCTCCCCACAAGACAAATAATTTCATCAAGTCCAAGAGGATTTTGGAGATCCTTCATGTGGATATCTTTGACCCTCCATATCATGCTAGTCTTGGTGGGAAGAAGTATTGTTTGGTGATTATTGATGACTATTCAAGATACACATGGTATACTTCTTCAAGTTGAAAAGTGATACCCAAGAAAACTTCATCGACTTTATCAACATGGTTCAACGTCAACACAATGTCCCTGTGCTTATAATAAGAAGTGGAAACGACACCGAGTTCAAGAACTACACCTTGAATGGATTTCTTAGTGATGAGGGAATAAAACACCAATATTCCGCTGCATATACCCCTCAACAAAATGGTGTAGATGAGAGGAAGAACCAAACCCTAATTGATATGGCTAGGTCCATGTTGGCAGACTTTAATCCCCCTACAACTTTTGGGTTGAAGCAATCTCCACCGCTGCCATGCATTAAACCGGGTCTACCTCCGCAAAGAATTGATCAAGACTCCATATGAAATTCTTACCGGTAACAAGCCCAACGTTTCATACTTTCGGGTGTTCGGCTGTAAGTGTTTCTATCGCATTAAGGGTGTTTTTTATCCAAGTTTGATTCCAAAGCATTAGAGGTCATTTGGTTGGATATGGTCTCGAATCCCACACTTATAGAATCTATGATAGACTCTCAGGAGTTATCATAGAATCTTGTAGTGTGGTTTTAGAAGAATATGATTGTCGAGGGGATAACCCCCGGGTAGGGAAAGCCAAGCTCAAGTAGGCCGGCTCCAGAAGGAACAGGCCGCCTGGCCCTCAAGAAGGACAACTCTAGCTGGTTGGCGAATACCGCCCGGCTGGGCTTATAACTTTCCCGGTTGGCCCGTCTAGCCGGCAGCCAGAAGAACCGGTCGGGTGGCCGCTTCCACCCGGCTCACCTCGGATTTGATGGAAAGCACGGAGGGACTGACGCTCCTTGCAGGGTACGCCTCTGGCCCTCCTTCGTCTTCAGGAAGGCTGGCGTGCCATCACTACCAGCGCTACCCAACAAAGATAAAGCAAAGTGGTCGGCTGACTAGCAAAAAGCAGTCCGGGTGACCGTTAAAACAAGGCTGACGCCCCAAAGGTAGCTCGGGTGACGGCTAAGTAAGAGGGTGGCACTAAAAGAAGGGCGGACTGGGTCCTGGCCTACCGGCTGGGCCCCGTAGCCAGCCCTGTCATGTAAACCCATATCCAAAGAGTAAACCCTAGGGCCCGATTTGTAATCTGCCCCCCAGACCAGTATATAAGGGAGGGTAGAGCTAGGGTTCTAGGTAGGCAACAATAGAAGGATAGAAGTTCTAGCTACTAGTTCTCATCTTCCTCTAGCTCTTGATAGTAGCTAAGGAAATAGCTCCAGGAGCATCTGTATTGGGCGTTCGCCCCCATCACATAGTTCATCTTGCAGGAGTAGGGGTGTTACCTCGCCGAGAGGGCCTCGAACCTGGGTATGTCGCTGTGTTTGCAGTTTACCGGCCCAACCCGTTGTGTGAGCCACCGATTGCATACGAGTGTCCCTTCTTAGGCATCACTGATGGCACTGCCATGTTCCACACCATAACAGTTGTCGCCCACCATGGGGCACAGCGCTTCGGCTGGGATCATCTTCCGCACGGGACTTCCGCTCTTCGCCGTTGAACGCGTGGCCTCCGGCCTCGTTCTCACGATCGGCGCTTTCGACTGCGTCGTCGACAACGTTGCGTGCTTCTCCGGGAATACCTTCCCCGCCAACGGCTCCATCATGCATTTTGGGGACATCCGCGTCTATGTCGCCACCATCGCCGAGGCCTTCCCTAGCGTGGTCACCCCCGTCCTCGACGTGCCTCTCAGCCGCCTCGCCAAAGGCCCGATCGCGGTGAGAGGTTGCGTCGAAGTCATTGTGGTAAACGCTCGTGAAAACCATCGCCCGCCTCAGGAGCGCCGAGCAGGAGGACAGAGCTCCGCGCCTGAGCAAGAGCAAGATCTGCTCACTGCCTCCATCCAACACTTATGCGCTCGAGTCGTCATTGAGACGGAACCGACAACTGCTGTGGACGCACTCGAAGCTACGCGCCAGAAGCTCCTGGAGGAGGCCACCAAGGTCGCAGCTAACCATCGCCGGCTAAATTCCACCGTGCACGAGTACAATGCCGTCCATGGCTTCGTCAGGAAGATCCAGCACCGTGGGCGCGACCTAGCGTCGGAACTGGACCGCGCGCCGATTCACATGCAGGTGTGGCGCAGCCCGTCTATAGCAGCCCCGCCAAGAACATGAGGGCGGCCGAGGCGGAAGCCACGAAGATGAGACACCTCGAGGGCGAAGAGCTTTGTCGCCAGCAGGAGCGCGTCCAGCTCCTCGTCGCCGCCGCTAACAAGCAGCAAGCCGAGGGCACCCCCAGCCAAATTGGCAACTTCGGAGACCTCGTCATTCGCAATGGCGCGGATCAGACGGCGCACGGGGGAAGCAAGCATCAGCAGGCGTCCTCCCTAGGAGGAGTCGGGCAAAACAGCCGCCCGCGTGGTGAATCTGGAAACCGTGGTCGCCACAACCGAGACGCCGCTGCTTCTAGCGTAAGCCGCGCCCCGGCAGCAGGAGCTTCCCAAGGGAAGAAGACGCTTGCCCCAGATGAAGGAGCGGATGCAAACAAGGACCCGCCTGCATCACGTCTGAAGGGCCGACTCGGTCCCCGAGAGCTGGCTGACGCGTGCGAGCGCATCGACCTCCTGGTGCAGTCGCGCACGTTGGAAGAGGAAAGTCCGGCTGGCCCAAAGTGTTTTGGCCCGCGCATCCGGAACGAGCTGTTTTTGAAGGGTTTTTCGCTTCCAAGGGACACACCAAAGTATAATAGCACGGTAAAACCCGAAGATTGGTTGGTATATTGCACCACCGCTGTGGGAATCGCCAACGGGAATCTCCGCCTCTGCTACGTCCCCCTCATGATCGTAGATTCGACAAGAACATCGCTCAACAGCCTCCCCGACAACAGCATCAATGCCTGTCTGGACTTCGAGGAGGCGTTCATTCGCAACTTCATCGTAACATACAAGCGGCTAGGTAGACCTCGCGAGCTTGCCTAGAGTGCAAGGCAAGGATGAGTCCGACCGCGCCTACCTCACCCAATGGACCAGCATGCACAACTCGTGCGAAGGGGTGCGCGAGCACCAGGCAATAGACTTCTTCACCAACGGTTGCCAGGACGGCACCATGTTGAAGCATAAGCTCAGCTGTGCGGATCCGCAAACCATGGCCCAGGTCATGGCCATCGCTGACAAGTACGCCACCGTTGACGCGGCTATGAAGAAACCCATCGTGGTGGACGACCAGGGCCAAATTGTCACGGACGAGCAGGCGGAGCGCCGCCAGCCGGGCGACCATCACCCTAGGAGGCACGGTCATGACAACCGCCATGGCAAGAGGAAAGAGGACCAACCAGACAGCCGGTACGGCACTAAGGAAGTAGCTGCCATGCATAAGGATCTGGCTGCAGGCGACAGCTGGAGGCAGAGACCAGATGACAGGCCGCCTCGCCCCAAGTACACCATGGAGTCCATGCTCGACAGGCCGTGCAAGTTCCATAGCAGCAGCAGCAGCAAGACTGCGAACCACACAACATGCCAGTGCAGCTGGACGAAGAAGATGGCTGAAGCCGGTGGGTTCCCACCACCAGTCGGAGGCCCACCGGACAACAGGGAGCGGCGAAATCGTCGCGAGGACGACGAGGATGGTTACCCGCGACAAGTGGGCAACTGCCACATCTTCCTCGCGGAGCCGGAGACAAAGCACGCCAAGCGAAGGCACGAGGCAGAGGTGAACGCAGTCGTCCCCCCGTCCCCCAATACCTGCATTGGTCGGACCAGGCGATTACTTTGAGCAAGGAAGATTAGACGGTTGTGCTACCAAGCCTAGGCAGCTATGCGCTGGTCCTCGACCCCATCATCATCTCCAAGAAGCACTCATGTCGTTTCTCCCGTGTGCTGATCCACGAGGGCAGCAGCATCAACCTCCTGTACCACAGCAGCATCGAGCGGCTCGGTATCAGCGACTCCCAGTTGCAGCCCTCAAGTACTTTGTTTCACGGAGCGGTAGCGGGTCCGTCGCACTCGCCAATCGGCAAGATCCGGCTGGACGTCATCTTCGGCAGCGAGAACAACTTTTGTCGGGAACCAATTTGGTTCGAGGTTATGAACCTCTCCAGCGCCTACCATGCCATACTAGGGCGCCCAGCCCTCACCAACTTCATGGGAGTATCACACTACGTGTACCTCAAGATGAAGCTTCCAGGACCAAAGGGAGTGATCACGTTGACGGCTACTACAACCGTTCGATCGAGTGCGCCTCAGACGGCTCCAAGCTAGCCGAGGCAATGATCATCGCTGAGGAGAAGCGCGTCATAATGCAGAACATGGCGGCTCTGCAGAAGGATATGCCTGCTGGAGAGCCCAAGCCGGCTGGAGAATCATAGTTCAAGCCCTCGCAAGGCACAAGGAAGATCCTGCTAAACAAGGAGGACCCAAGCAAGTTCGTCCTGGTTAGAGACGGCCTGGACAGCAAATAGGAAAGCGCGCTTGTCGACTTCCTCCGTGAGAATCGGGACATTTTCGCATGGTGCCCCAAAGACATGCCAGGTATCCCGAGGGAGCTCGCCGAGCACTCTCTTCATGTTCGACCGGATGCGAAGCCGGTCAAACAATCTTTACGTCGCTCCGCAGAAGAAAAAAGAAGGACCATCGGTGAGGAGATCACACGGCTTCTCCCAGCCGGCTTCATCATGGCAGTTTTCCACCCGGAATGGCTAGCCAACCCGGTGCTGGTGCTAAAGAAGAACAGGACATGGCGCATGTGTGTTGATTACACCAGCCTCAACAAGGCATGCCCCAAGGATCCTTTCGCTCTACCGCGGATAGATCAAGTCATTGACTCCACCGCTGGATGTGATCGGTTGTCTTTTCTGGACGCTAACTCGATTAAGCTCAATGTAACCGATCAAATAAATACATCGTTCATAACCCCGTATGGGGCTTACTGCTACACTACCATGCCCTTCGGTCTGGAAAAATGCAGGAGCAACCTACCAGCGCTGCATGCAGAAATGCCTGCAGACACAGATTGGTAAAAACGTGCACGCCTACATCGAAGACGTCGTCATCAAGACCAAGGAGTGGCATACACTGCTCGAGGACCTGAAGGAAACATTCGACAACCTCCTCCGCTTCCAGATCAAGCTGAACCCAGAGAAGTGCGTATTCGGCGTCCCAGCCGGCAAGCTCCTTGATTTTCTCGTTTCCGAGCAAGGAATCGAGGCAAACCCGGAGAATATCGGAGCCATCGATCGCATGGAGCTGCCACAAAGCCTGCGCAACATACATAAGTTCACCGGATGCCTGGCCTCCCTCAGCCGGTTCGTCAGCCGGCTGGGTGAGAAAGCCCTACCTCTGTACCAACTCATGAAGAAGACGGACAAGTTCGTCTGGACAACTTAGGTGGATGAAGCTTTCTGGGACCTCAAGCGCATGCTCACCTCACTGCCTATTTTGGTGGCGCCAGCAGCAAAGGAACCTATGCTGATATACATCGCCGCCATAAACAGAGTGGTCAGCATGGTATTGGTAGTGGAAATACCAGAAGAGGGGAAGGCTCAGCCGGTCCAGCACCCCGTATACTACCTAAGCAAGGTACTATCGCTCTCCAAACATAACTACCCCCACTACTAGAAGCTGGTGTATGGCATGTACATGGCCGCCAAGAAACTCAAGCACTACTTCCAAGGGCACTCCATCCGGGTGGTGGCATTGGACCCGCTTGTGGAGATTATCGGCAACAAAGACGCCACCGGACGCATGGCAAAATGGGCCATAGAGCTCGCTGCACACAACATCCAGTATGAGCCAAGGAAGCAATCAAATCCCAAGCACTGGCCGATTTCATCGTCGATTGGGCGGAGACACATTACATGCCACCGGTACCTGATTCAACATACTGGAAGCTACACTTCGACGGCTCCAAGATGCAAGGAGGACTTGGAGCCGGAATCTTGATAACATCGCCAAAGGGTGATCGGCTGGAGTACGTCCTCCAGATCCACTTCAAGGCGTCCAACAACATCGCCGAATATGAAGCGCTCCTCCATGGGCTCAAGATGGCCAAGCAGATAGGCATCCAGAGGATACTATGCTTTGGAGATTCGGACCTGGTGGTGCAGCAGGTATCCGGCGAGTGGGACGCAAGGGACGCGAACATGGCTCTCTACCGTTTCTTCGTTTAGCAACTATGCATCTGTTTCGAAGGATGCGAGTTCCACCACGTACCCAGGGCCAACAACGAAGCCGCCGACGCCTTGGCCAGGGTTGGCTCAACAAGACAGGCCATACCGCCTGGAGTCTCCCTCGAGCACCTGCACAAGCCCTCCATTACTCCATCGCCGGAATCCGACTCCATCGTACTCAACGCTGACCCAGAAATAGCCGGTGTCACGCTGCACCCGGGGACTACCGCGCCGCACCCAGAGATCGTCGTGCCACACCCGGGGACTGCCTCGCCGCACCCGGGGACTGCTGCGCCGCACTCGGGGACTGACTTATCACATCCGGGGACTGCCCCGCGGCAGCCTGCGGTCGAAAACAGCAAGCTACCACCCGACTAACCTCCCGATGCTCCAAAGCCTCCCCTTGAGGAGATCAAGCTCATCATGCAGACGGTGTACACCATTCGGGAAGCACCCGACTGGGCAAAGCCGTTCATAAACTTCTTGGCCAAGGACGAGCTCCCAACGGAGGAAGTGGCAGCGCGACAAGTGCGGCGAAGAGCAAGCGCATACACCATCATGAACAACGAGCTGTACAAGCGCAGCGTTGGAGGCATCTATGAGCGATGCGTAAGCCAAGAGGAGGGAACCATGCTCCTAGCGGACATACACTAGGGCGAATGCGGCCACCACGCCTCATCAAGGGCAATAGCAGCCAAAGCTCTCTATCACAGTTTCTATTGGCCCACAGCGCTGAAGGACGCTCAGGAGTTGGTCGAAGCATGCAACGGTTGTCAGCGATTCAGCCAGCTGAAGCACACACCATTTACCACACTCAAGACGATACCAATCACCTGGCCATTTGCAGTCTGGGGGCTAGACATGGTTGGGCCGTTCAAAACAGCTCGATCCGGTACGACGCACCTGCTCGTAGCCATAGACAAGTTTACCAAGTGGATCGAGGCAAAGCCCATCAAGAAGCTGGATGGGGCGACGGTGATCAAGTTCTTCACGGACATCATCATACAATTCGGCTACCCGCACAGCATCATCACGGACAATGGCACCAATTTTGCAAAGGGGGTTTTTGCTCTCTTCTGCGGAGACAAGGGCATCCGTCTGGACCTGGCATCAGTCGTGCACCCACAGTCCAACGGATAGTGCGAGCGTTCTAGCGGCCTGGTGCTAGCCGGAATCAAGCCAAGACTGATCGAACCACTCATCAGGTCACCCGGATGCTGGATAGAGGAATTGCCAGCCGTGCTCTGGAGCTTGCGCACCACCCCCAACCGCTCAACCGGCTTCACACCGTTCTTCCTTGTCTATGGGGCAGAGGCAGTTCTCCCCACGGACATCCAGTTCGACGCACCCCGCAAGCAGCTCTACACAGAGCAGGAAGCCAAAGAAGCGCGAGAGGACAACGTGGAACTACTCGAGGAAGTGCGAGAGTTACCTCTGTCCAGGTCAGCAATCTATCATCAAGAACTGCATCGCTACTACGCCAGCCGGATCTGGCCTACTTCTTTTCGCGAAGGGGATCTGGTTCTGCGCCTGGTCCAAAGCACAAAAGGGATGCACAAACTGTCCCCACCATGGGAAGGCCCATTCATTGTCAACCGGGCACTGCACAACAATTTGTACTATCTGATGACGCCCAGCAGCCGGTAAAGAACAAGGCAGATCGCTCGGACGAGGAGATGGAGGGACCATGGAATGCGAGCCTACTCCGGACATTTTACACTTGAGCAAGAATTGTATGTACCTCCCCTTTCATGTAATAAAATGAACAAGCTTGGAAGCCTCGGCACAGTACCGAGGACTTTGTCCCAATTTTGCGCACCACATTCGTCTCCATACCAGCTGGCCCGGATACCCATCATTTCTACAGGCGACATAGTATTGCTTAAGGGGCCTAGAGCAAACTCTTTGGTTCCAGCTTCAGACCGCAAGCCAGCTGTCGACCCAGCAAGAGAAAAAACTCAAAGTTCATACTGCAAGAGAATGCTAACGCAGAAAACACGGGAGCCTGGGCGAACCGGTCGTGCCTACACGAGCTAAGCTAACAACAACGAACCGAAGTATCGCGAGGCACGTCAGCTCAGCCGTTCCTTCGGTTCCGGCTGCAGACCGCAACCCGGCTGGCAGCCGGCAAGGGCAACGCTCGAAAGGCCAATGCTCGCTGAGAAAAAGGGAGCTGCTAACGGCCTAGCTCGAAAGGGCACGTCTCTTTGTTTTTTCGTTTAGTCCTAACTATGAATGAGCGTATGTATAATGAAAATAACCCAAATCAATGTTGTGTCTCGCACGACAAAAGCCACAACTTGACAGGAAATACGATGGCTAAGAGCTCCGACCTAGCTGGCTACCCTAGCCGGCCCGAACCTCGGGGACTACACCTAGTGGGCGCGCTCCCGCGCACCCATCAACATAAGTCAAGGCGGCAAAGAGCTTCAACCCGGCTGGCTACCCCAGCCGGCCCGAACCTCGGGGACTACACCCAGTGGGCACGCTCCCGCGCACCCATCAACATAAGTCAAGGCGGCAAAGAGCTTCGACCTGGCTGGCTACCCCAGCCGGCCTGAACCTCGGGGACTACACCTAGTAGGCGCGCTCCCGCACACCCATCAATGCTAAGTCGAGACAACAAAAGCTTTGACCCGGCAGGCCGACCCAACTGGCTCAAGTTATAAAAACTACAACCAAGGAAGGCGTAAAGGCAAAAACGCCAATAAAAAAACAGACAAGGCGGATTGAGCTCAATACGGAAAGGGGCACCAAGGCATTTAGCAGAACTCGAAGGTTCCGCGCACAATTCATAGTCTGACGGCAAAAGTTAACCAAAGTATAGCACCGAAAAAAGGCCAATTTCACAAATACACCTGGCATTCCGGGGATCAAGGTTCTAGAGCTAGAGCAGCAGAGAGAGCATCAGCAGCACGAGCAGGAGGCAGACCGGCAGGAGGGGCGCCAGCGTCGGCTGTAGGAGCTTGGCTGGTGGAGGCAACATCGGGTCCAGTGCAACGGCATCGGCTCGGCGGGGTCGCGAAAGTCACGCTCCACGTCCACGTAGGTGCCAATCTTCACCCCACAGGACTGGATCGCCGGAATGCTGTCGCGGAGGCCCTCGTAGCTCGTCCCAAGACGGAAACCACGAGTGAGCACACTGAGATCAGCCCCCGGATACCACGACTTGACCAGGGATAGAGCCATTTCCACACCGCCCCGGGGCGCCCATTCCTTATGGATCTCCAACACGTCGATGCCACGAGACAAGGCAACATCTAAGCTGGCGATGTCATGCACATCACCTGCCTCCGGCCAGATGTAGTGGAAGAGGTCGTTGGCAATGGCATGAAGACCATTGCTCTCTTCCGCCAGCACCTTAACCAGATCCAAGGTGTTCAGGTCGCGGCCAACATCCTCCACAGGAAGCTTCTCTAGAGCCATCTCGGTCGACTCAGGGTAATGAGCTGCAACCAAAGGCAGGAGTGAGTGGCAAGACTAGATTCAACTAAGCACGATACAACAGAGGATGGAAGCATAAGAACTTACTAACGACCATCTCCGAGATGCTCTGGAGGTGCTGAGTCAGCTCCCCCTCCCGGGAGCGGAGAATCTTGATCGTCTGCTCCTGTTGGGTGGTGATCGTTTCAAAATTCTTGAACGCCTTTGCCCGGATGTCAGCTGCTTTCTTGACCCTCTCCACGCTAACCTCAAGCTGATGCTTGGCCGCAGCCAGTTGGTTGAACTGCGCCTGCCGCGCCTTGTTCGATTCCTCCAGCCGAGCAACCTCAGCTTTGAGGCGCTCCACCTCCTTCTCCTTGTCCAGGATCATGGTTGTAGGAGGATACCCGATGGTCAACAAAAAGCGGGAAAAGGGAACCAATCGCCAAGACAGGTCAGAAGAAGCAATCTTACGGCCTAGATCTTGAGTGCTCTTCACCGACTCCGAAAACGCTCTCTACAGCGAGAAAACGAGTAAGATAAGGAATAGAAAACCGGTTGAAAAAGCAAAGCACGGAAAATATAATAGGGAGAGACATTTACCTCCATCAAAACAGACAAATTTTTGGCCTCGCCAAGGCTCTTCTCCATTCCCTCAACCAGGTGGCGAACCTAGTCGAGTGCGACGGGCGCGCCCAAGAGCTGGGCGAGGATCGCACCCGGCGTCAGCACAGCCGGAGCTGGCCTCGAGCTGGTAACGACGACCTCATTATCATCAGTAGCCTCACCCGAAGACGCAGCCACCATCAACTCCCTCCTAGCCGGCATGGAAGCGCCCGGCTGGCCGCCGCCCGCTACAGCCGCCTGCGTAGCTCTAGCCTCCTCCATCACTTCCGTGATGATGGGCCTGGCGGAACTGCCTGGAGCATCGTTCCAGGCCGGGTTCATGCTAGCCCCAGGACGAAGGAGGGGGGTCTCCGGGTCCTGGGCAGCCGCAAATAGCTGCCCCAACCGCGAGGACGCGAGCTCCTGGTGTAGCAGCCCTATGGTCGGGGAACCCTGAGGAGCCCTGGGCGGAGATGGTGCGACGGATGCAGCGGGGCGGATGCAGATGGCGAGACCTCACCACCTCCTCAACCATCGCCAAGCGACATCGCCTCTCTGCATGGAACAAAAAAATAAGAGAAAGCACCAACAGAACCACAGAACAACAAGGGAGATTCAAGGAGTACGCTAACCCGACGATGGATGGTGGAGCGACGGATTGGCTCCCCCGACGCATCCTCTTTTGTTCAACAGGAGCAGGCGCAGCAACAGGCGACGTCCTCTTCCCCTGGGCTTTCGCCGCGGCTTTCTCTCGGCCGCCCTCCTCGTCGATTGCATCGACTGCAACAAAAGCAAAGTCTTAAGCCATATCGCCACGGGCCAGGACGAAGGATAGAGCTACAACCGACAACTTACCATGAGGATCCGAGGGTCCGTCGTCCGTCCGGACGGGAAACCCTTTGGGCTCCATCTAGGGGTACTTCTTCGGTTTCCTGTCCGCCAAGAAGGAAGGAGAGGGAAGTCACCCATACCATCTTTGGCTAGCTGCACCGTGAACAAGTGCTCAAAAGGGGAACATAAGGCACCCAAGGAAAGCTAACAATGGCGCAAGAAAAAACGCAAAAGAGCCAGAGAACAACTCACCCGGGGTGGCAGACAGCCGCGATGGTACAGCAGGAAGGACTGCGCCTCGGTTGCCTCCATGCGGAACTTGGAGATCATGGAGACCTAGTTCCGCAAGTCCTGGTAGGGCACTTCCTTCCACGACGTCCTCGTCGGATCATCGGCGGTCGACATATGGCACATCTTGTGCGACCGCTTCTGCAGCGGAAGCACGCGACGCACCATCCACGATAGCGTGATGTCCCGGGCGGTGAGCCGCTCCGTCTCCACCATCGACTCCACCCGGGCGGCCATCTGGTCGAATTCCGCCGCGGCGCCCATACCCTTTGTCGCCCAGCCCTTTTGCGTTGAGGGCACGTTGACGAAGGGCGGCAGGCAGATCCAGTCCACCTCTGTGGCGTTGCTCACATAAAAATATGAGCGCTGCCACAGCTTGATGGTGTAGGGAAGCTCGAACCGCGGCATCCGCGAAGAGGGCCGCGGATAAATGACGCAGCAGCCCGTCTGCGTTAGCAGACCATCCTTGGTGGTGTTCTGGTCCTTGAAGTGGAAGAACTTGAGGAAGTTTGCCACCTCGGGCCAAACCCCAAGGTACGATTCGCAGCAGGCCACGTGATGCGACAGCTGCGCGATGGCATCCACGCCTAGGTGGTGGAGTTGGAGGTCGAACAAGACGAAGAGATGGTGGAGGAAGGGGCTGACGGGAAGGCCGAAGCCATGGGCGAAGTGCCCGAGGAAGACGACGCGCTCCCCCGACTGAGGTTCCGGCACCCGTTCCCCCTGCGGCGCAAGCCGGTGCTTCACCAGCATCTACGAGGGAAGAAATCTACCACGCCGATACTTGTAGATGAGGTCGTCAGTCACGAACGACCCACACCAACCCTCGCGCTGCTCCGGCAACATATCTGCAGGGGGTGGCCGTGGTGAATGGTGCGTGGTGGCTCTGGCGGCGGCAAGGAAAAGGGGCGCAAGTGTAACACCCTTAGAATCGACCCTATGCAAGTTTCAGCGATTCCCGCCAAACCCGGGTAGAAACGATTCAAAGGTGCCCACCAGGCACTTTCGTGCGGGTGGAAAACGAAGTAATACCATTACACAATAGTCCACGATGGAACCCACAGAACAGATATATACAACAATGACTCAAAGAGTCAAGAATACAGATATACAATACAAAGATCCAAATCACCTTTAAAACGATACAGCGTCCGAGTACGGACAAGATGCAAATTGAGCTAAGAGCTCTGAAGAATAACCAATGGCGTCCATAACCATGCCCATGCCAAGCCGGAAGGGTAACCCTTCTAACGACGACGATCTCAAAACATGCTTAAACAAAAGGGGTGCCGACAAAGGGCAAAGGAAAAAGAGAGCGGTCAGTACTAAGGCCAGTACACGGCGAGACTAGAATTCGACGGTCCTCGCCTACATAGGTATGGTGGACTGAAGCGGCAGCGCATCATGCACTAAACAACCTATATAGACTCAATACAACTGGTGGCTATCAGATAGGGATAAGAAAGAGCTATTCGGATCCAACCTAAAACTATCACCAAGCATACCCATCCTGGTATTTCCCCCTCGAGACCAAACGAGGAAGTCAACCGAGGAACTCACACAGTTGGCAGTTTTATTCATTTTGTTATAGTTGCGGCAATTAATAGTCAGATATAGCTAGCATGAGTCATCCTGATATTATAAATAGTGGACAGTTATAGTTAACCATTTCGTGGTAGTTGCAATACTTACTAGTCAGATACATATAGCATGAGGCATCCCAAAACCAGCAGTTGTTGGTACTTTTATTTAGCCATTACGTTGTAGTGAAGCTGATTACTAGTCATTATAAAGTCAAATTTATAGCACTACTTCAGTTATAGTTGTCTATGATCGAGATACTGTGCTCCAAGTCATCCATAATCGCGGACACGGCTTTCAGAAAGTTTTACCCTGCAGGGGGGCACAAATAGCAACACACGCAAGATCAACCTCGGAAAAACCAAATGAAAACCCAACGAGCCATCACGACAAAGAAATCGCAAGATTCATATAATATTCCAGGGGGCCACCCCACTAAGCTACGAAGTTGGCCAGCTTCAAGACGGACCCAGAGGTTTGTGACGGCTGTAAACGACTGGGAACCCGAAAGTGTGACTGGGCTTGTCGATACCGTGAAAACATGGCACGGGGTTCTAAAAAAGTACAGGCGCTCCACGCGCAATAGTAAATAAAGCAGTAAAGCATGGCATAATCATGGCATAAGTACAGGATAGTAATCAAGCCCCAAACTACTTTGTGGCCCCAAGAAATAAGATATGACTCAAGCTCATGCTAAGGGGATTCATGGGCCCACATGCGGATAGTGCGAATAGTCAAGGAACAGGTATCAAGTACTCGGGGTCCTACGGGACACAAGTGGATGGTTAAAAACCAAATAACATCTATTGCCCACCTGTGCCTCTGCATTATTTACCTACTTCAATTTTAGTTATTAAACTGTAATTGAAGCCATGATCATCTCCAACATAAGGCATGAGGCATTTCTCCAACAACTGTGGTACTTGACGACATCTAAACAACACCTGAGCAAGCAACTACGCCTCGCAAGACCGACTATCTACTAAACAACAGGTAATAGGAGGTGTCCAAGGAAATATAATGGCTGCAAGGGATTTCACGGGTACGAAAAATAGAGCATCGTACACAGATAGCAATAGATCAACAGGAGGAAATAAATATTATAAAAGTAAGATAGGTAGAAAGGGGGAGAATGCTCGCCTGAAAACATTGCCAAAGGTTCATCCGAAGATCGATCGATACTCGTATCAACTAACCGGCCTAGTCCGTGAAGAAGCAAAGCACTAAAAGAAACACCGGATGCACTATTTAATACTATGGCAGAAGATCGGGCATGATACATGTATGATGTATGACATGGAAAAGATGCCATGCAATTGGGCAATATTAAGCGAAACGGAGGTCCCGACAATTAATTAGAGGGTTAGTTGTTTAGGTACCCCGAAATTTAAATGTTGTCTTAACATGGCAAAACATAGCATCGGTTCGCTACAAAAATTTAAATGGGACCAATATTAGACTAGATTCGCCCGCATATGGGCCCCATATTTAATTATAAGGTAAATCGGCATAATGCCCCCATACCACATGATATGTATGCGACATGATCAATTTAATATGCAACAATTATATATAACATTTAATAAAAATAGGGGCTCGGATTTAGGGTCACACATGTTTAGAGGCGAAGGTCTTGGGGTTCTGAGGGTTCGAGCTTCGGGGTCTCGACACCGGGTTCAGCCTCCGGAAAGGTCTTCGGATTCCATGATCGACGGTATTCAGGTCCGGGAAGGAGGGCCCGACGTGCTGAAGGTTTGGTCTTCGGGTACTCGGGGTTAGGGGAGGAGAACTTTACGTCCGTGTATGTGATCTTGTCAGATCCTTGTCGAAGGTCATGGCGTTGGTGACTGTCGTGGTATTGCCGACGAGTACGCCATGGAGGGGTCCTCATAGTGCGTGTTTAGAGACGTGGGGTAAGGCGGACGGTTGACGGGTACCAGGTAACACAGCTTACCCAGGTTCAGATCCCACAACGGTGGCGGAATCCTACTCCTGCTATAAATCACTATAAGGGCAATACGCCGAGTTACAAAGATAGGTTCGCTGTGCGAGGTTGTATGAATCGATACTAGGTTGTGCCCTAAAGGCTCCCATAGGCCTGACTTATATAGTCGCCAGGTCCTAGGGTTACAGGGAAAAGTTCTAGCCGGACAGGTTACAGAGTCCTACACCGTCTATTACTAGTCTTGTGTATCTTGCACTCCAAGGCTCCGGGTACGCTGGTGACTCCACCGTAGCCTTCCTTTATCCGGCATGGGCCTCCCTTCTGGATCCATCTAACTGGGCCCCCAGCAGGCCATAGGCCATGCTACCAACTATAGGCCACCCAGGTTATCCGGATAAGTGACATGCTATGAGGATACCATATAGCATATCCCCAACAGTAGCCCCCGGAGAACTCCGAGATCTTGCACCGTCTGGCCTTTTCAGATGAATGCTTCGTCTAGTTGGATGTCGGCAAATCGTCAATCAATATCTTGTAGTCCTCCCAAAGAACCCTGCAAAGCTTTCTCCGTCTTCAACTTGTAAGCCGGAGAAATGCTGAATCTTCCATCGTACACTTCCGTAGTCGGATTAGATCCGAGTATGTCGGAATCTTCGATGTGACGGCTCATCTACCCATGTCAGCTAGAACGGTGTAGGCTTAGGTCAGCGACGCCTCGTAACTCACACATGCAGAGAACGCAATCATGTCCGATTTTCCCTCGCGAGCGATACGAACCGTTGGCATCGACGGTTGGAGACGTGGCGAAATTTCCGCACATGTTTGAGAACACGTCGTCTACGCGGCAACCGTCCAATCAAGCTGCACTAATCTTGACGCCAAGGATGATAAATAGTAACCGTGGGAAAATTTCCACTTTTTACCTCATTCTCCTCGCATCATCTTCTTCCTTCAGTCGTGTGTCTCCTCGAGCTCTCCGCGAGAACTCGCTAAAAAACCCTAGCTTCCAATCTGCACGAGTCGCACCCAGTCCTCACTCCATGGCTAGCAGAACCACTTCTCCATCAATGGCGGTGTCAGCGAATCCATGGCGAAGCCGGCGAGCTCCATCGTCGTGCCTCCAGAGGGCCTAGTCATTCCCGCATCGGCGGTTATCGAGACCACCGGCGGCGACCTTAATCTGGCGGCGCTGGAGCCGTTGGAGGAGGAACCAGACTCGCACAAGGGCGACTGGCGCGGCTCGGATATCACCGACCGTGACATCCAAGAGATGATCGCCGAGGGCTACCTCCCCGCGACGGAGGGGCTTGCCTGGCAGGCGGCGCCGGCCGGCGAGGTGACACCTTCTCCCCAAGCCGAAGAAAAGGTGTACCTAAAAGCTCAACTGGTACGCAGCGTCTCCCTGCCCATCTCCAACTTCTTCCTCCCCATCTTGAACCATTATAGGGTCCAGCCCCAGAACCTTTCCCCCAATAGTATCTTAGTGCTTAGCAACTACGCAGCACTTAGGGTTAGACCTTTTTGTGTACTTCTTCACTATCAAACGTGAAGCCGGACATATCAAGGAAGAGCTTAGGAATTGCGGCACCATAAGCTTCAAGATTCGACCTGGACGGCGGTTCCCCGACATCGTCGGCCACGAGTCCTGCAAGAATTGGCAACAGACGTACTTTTACGGCCCAGACATCCCTCTGGCTGGCCGACATTTTACATACCCGGACTTTGTTGATGGAGCCGCCGCTGAAGCCTCGTCATGGAGATCCCAAGCCTCCCTTCCCTCCGACCTCGAAGCCATAAGGCGGATCGAGTGGTTCGTAGAGATGGGTCTGGCCGGCTTCGACCTAGCCATGTGCTGGATCATCAGGCGAATCCAATCTCTGCAGCACCGCGTGAAGCTCATGCACGAGTATACCAGCGATAGAAGGGATAGTCTCCTCATCTCCGTGGACAAATTCTCGAGCAACTCCGTTAAGCTCCGCCTTAAGGACATCGTCAAGGTGAAGGATAAGAAGTGTGGCTTCACCATCACCTACGACATGTTCGTTGACGGCAAGTGCCCAAAGGTAGGTATTTATTTTCCATGTACGACATATACTCCAGTTCTTTCGTCTTGCAAATACCATCTTATCTAACACGGTGATTTCTCACTTAATAGCTTAGCGATCTAGAGGAAGGCAACCTGGCTGCCAAAATCTACGATCCAAAGATGAAGGAAGTCATGGTCGTGTCCGACGATGACGCTCTGTTGGCGCGGAAGAGGAAGAGCTCCACCTCTGACGCTGCCGACGGAGGCAAGAAGAAGAAGACGGAGGGTCGAGCCTCCAAGAAGACTACCGCCGCCCTGGAGGCAGAAAAGATAAAAGTTACTGGGATTACCTTTGCCAAAGCACCCCCACTTGTGTAAGCTTCTCATTTTCCGACATTGTCTATTTATCTGTCTTGCTCCTGTACTTATGCATTTCGCACGTTTCAGGAAGAAAGCCACGACCAGCCTCAAGAATACCTCCAAAACGTCGGGGGCTTCTCGAAATATCAAGGACATGCTGCATCACGATGCCTCCCCCGCCATCGCCCCTGCCACTCCTGCCGTTAAGCCCTCGTCTGCCCCCAACAAGCTCACAAGCTAAGGAGGCATCAGGCCCTTCTGCCATGGAAGTGGATTCTGGCGCCTCTACCGAACTCGTTGTTGTCGGCGAGCAGGCAACGCAGGAGAGCACCGCTCAACAAATGGCTAAAGCTCTGGCTAAGGATGCCATCGGTGGCGGCAAGGTGGTGGTGGAAGCTGGTACTTCTACCGTTGGCGGCGCCCCCGCAGCCAAGAAAACCATAGTCTATCTAAAGATAGTCTATCCGGTACTTACATCGGGTAGCACTGCTTTGGTTCCTGGTGCGGCGCCAACATCTCTGACATGCGGTCTAGAGGAGCTCCGCCGGCAAGAAGAAATCTTGCAAGGAAATAGCGAATCCTTTGCCAAGCTGCTAGCCGAGAGTGCTACGAACCTCAAGATCATCGCACTTGTAAGGTTTCTTTGCCTTTTGCATTTCATATGAGTATCCCACTGTAGCCCCCGAGGATGTAGACGGAAAACCATAGGTTTTGCATCTATATGCTCTAAGAGTGACTAAGTTAGAAAACCTCTCACTGTAGCCCCCAAGCATTAAGATGGAATGAACTATCCCGACTAGATGCTTTAAGAGTAGCATACGCAGTGTTTATAAATTTCAATACTGTAGCCCCCAAGCCTCTAGTTGTAACTGAATTAGTTCCGACTAGATACTTTAAAGAAAAGCTAAGCAGATATCCGAGTTAAAAACTTTATACTGTAGCCCCCAAGCTTCTAATCGAGAACTAAATTAGTTCCGACTAGATGCTTAAAGAAAAGCTAAGCATATTACTAAGTTAGAAACTCTCGCTGTAGCCCCCGAGCGTCTAGGTGGAAAATTTTCGACTAGATGCTCCAAGCAGACTAAACAACGGTTAACTTTGTCCTTTTTTCCACAGAACGAGAATGCTCGGAGGGGCATGGCAAATGACAAGTACCAAAGGATGCGCGCTGATCTTGAAGCTCAAAAGGGTAAAACTGCCTTCTTGAAGGAACAGATCACCAAGAGCAAGCGTCTGTTTTCTAATGCGCATTCTGACTTGGTTTTGTGCCTATATTCTCCGAGTACTCACTGTGTACTTTTCTTTCTCCGACATGCAGAAACCATCGCCAAGGCCAAGAATATTGTCGAGCAATCCAAGCACATTCAAGAGCTAGATAGCGAAAACAAGATTCTTAAGCAGGAGAGGAAGGAGATGTTGAAAATGCATGAGGAGTCGATGAAGGCCTTGCAGGACTCCGCCACCGAGGAAATCAACCGCTTGAAGGAGGAGATCGCGATATTAAAAGATCATAAGCGAGCTGCCGATGAGCAGAATCACCGCCATAGCGAGGCGTACAAGCCCCTCCAACAAGAGAAACAATCCTTGGCGGACACCAATCTTCGTTAAGTTTTCTCCGTCTTGGATTTCTGCAGTCTGGATACTTTGATTTATTGAACTCATGCTCTCCTTGTCGGAATTTTCAGCTCCAATGGGTTTAACCCGATCACCTCCTCCGGCCAAGGAATGCATGGTTCTTGCCGGTAACTTCATTAACACCGCCATCACCCAAGCCAAGGAGATTGCCAAGCCCCTCCAGATACACATCAAGGCATCGGGCTCCGTGGCGAAGTACTCGGAGATTCTACGCCGATCCCCCGAGCATATCACAAGCTGGAAAGCTTCGTGTGCATGGGCTGGCCCGAGGATGGCGCTGTCAATGGTGAAGGCACACTACGAAGGTGCCGACATCGACACGGTGACCTCTGGCATCCCCGACGTCGACGATGATGGTAAAGAGATTAATCACGAAGCCATCTTGTCGTCACTTGCGGGCTATGACACCAGAGTTGCCGAGTTGGTGGACATCGACGTCTTCGTGCCCATGAACACCATCGACAGCAGTAATAAAGATTCTTCTGAGTCCCACCACAGCGCCGACTTCGAGGGTGGCTCTCCGGCTGGTGACGATGCTGCCTCCAAGTCACCTGCGCCAAAGGAGTGAAAAACAACTTTGTAATATTTGCTTCACCTTTGGTGTATGTGCAGAAAAAAACTTGTTGATGTAACTTAAGGCAGAAAACAATGGTTGTTTATTTCCTGCTTCTTAAGAACTAACTTCCAGCATGTATATATTTTTTAAGCAAGTGCTGGCTTATCCATTACTTTGGTTCTTATGCTTGACTTTTCGTGAGTCGGAAGACTCGTTGTCGGAACCATGTGCTTAGGTGATGATGCCCAATGGCACCGTCAATAACCTGAGCACAAAATCGCCGACAATAAGTGCTGAAAGTCACTACTCCAGAATCCACATAAAAACGATAAAGAATGTGTAGACCAAAAAACTTAAGCTAACGCCAGTAGGCGGAATTTTCACAAGTGCAAACGCAAAGCTTGTGCATAAAGTTTTTACATGATCCTGAAATGAACACTAAAGGAGGTAAAAGACTCAGAAATATGAGTGAACTAGAGAGCTTTATTTCATTGATCATATAAGAGGTACATAATTAGATAAAAAATGCTAAGTGTAAAAAGGACGTAGCTGTGCTATGTTCCATGGCCGATCAAGCTCCGGGTAGTCATCATCCGGGTCACGTCGCTTACGATTATGATCCTCGTTGGGTCTATCCTTCAGTTCACGGTTATCAACAAGGAGCACTAAATCCCCCTCTTTAAACGAGCGATGTCGAACGCGGCGACTACGGTAGCTGCGTAGCTTCTGCTGGTAGATGGCGGATCTTTGGCATGCCAAAACGCGCTCCTCCTCGAGAAGGTCCACATCTAGGCGTCTGGGTCCTTCAGCGTCATCTTCGTCGTAGGCGGCAACTCTTGGTGAATCATGAAGGATGTCGGAAGGCAGGATGGCTTCTGCTCCATATACCATGAAATAAGGGGTGTAGCCGGTGGATCTGTTGGGTGTAGTTCGTAAACTCCACAGCACAGAAGGCAATTCTTCCGCCCAGGCTCCAGCTGCTGTATGTAGCGGTGCCTCAAGACGTGGCTTGATTCCATGCAGAATTAATCCATTGGCTCGCTCAACATGACCATTGGATTGTGGGTGTGCCACAGATGCAAGGTCAAGTCGGATGCCTTTCTCCCAGCAATAAGCCTCCACTTCTCCGAGTGACAAATTGTTGCCGTTTTCGGTGATAATGCTGTGTGGGAGACCAAATCTCACCACTAGATCCTGGACAAACCTGAGGGCAGTTGCCCCGGCAAGCTTTCTAATGGGTTTAGCTTCTATCCATTTAGTGAATTTGTCAACTGCTACAAGCAGATGCGTAAACCCACAAGGTGTCGTCTGTAACGGTCCCACCATGTCCAGCCCCCAGACTGCAAACGGACAAGTTATTGGTATTGTTCGTAGTTCTTCAGCAGGAACATGTGGTTGTCAGGCATAATACTGGCATCCCATGCATGTCTCAACCAGCTTGTCGGCGTCCGCCTTCGTGGTCAGCCAGTAGAATCCTTGCCGGAAGGCTTTCGCGACCAATGATCGAGGAGCAGCGTGATGCCCGCAATCTCCGAGATGGATTTCACGTAGGATTTCCATACCTTCTAGCTGGAAACACACTTTAGGTATACACCAGTAGTGCTCCTTTTGTAGAGTTGCCCATTAATTATGGTATAACCCTTTGCTCGTTGTACTATTTGCTGTCTTTCGACTTCGTCGTCGGGCAAAGTTCTGTGTTCGAGATATTCCATGAACGGTTTTGTCCAAGCCGGAGGAACCTTAGTCACCATGTTGACGAAAGAGTCAGCCCTATCCGGGTTGTCGATGTCGGCTCCCTTCACAGATGGTGTGGGCAGGTGCTCTAGGAAAACTCCTGGCGGAATTTGCTTGCGCCCTGATCCAAGTTTAGACAGTAGATCAGCCGCCTCGTTTTGCTCCCTAGGTACATACTTGACTTCGTAGCCCAAGAAGCTCTTGGCTATCTCGTCCACTTCGTCCCGATATGCCGCCATCATAAGGTTCCGCGCATTCCAGGTGCCAGCCACCTGCTGGGCAACCAAGTCGGAATCTCCACAGCAAACTATGCGCTTGATGCCAATATCCTTGGCTACACGTAGTCTGTGAATGAGGGCTTCATACTCCGCCATGTTGTTTGTAGCCTCGAAGTGGATCTGTAGAACATAGTGTAGTTTGTCTCATGTTGGTGGCTGTAGCAATATACCATCCCCCGAGCCGTTGAGCATCTTTGATCCGTCAAAGTGCATCACCCAATACTCTGGTTCCTGCAACGGAGTAGCATCTGGCATATCCGTCCAATCTGCAACAAAACCTGCCAAGGCTTGTGACTTAATAGTGCCGCGTCTCTTGTAGGTGATCTCGAAGGCGGCAAGCTCAATTCCCCACTTCGCGACCCTTCCTGTAGCGTCGCTGTTATTGATAATGTCGGACAGTGGAGTCTTGCTCACCACTGTGATTGGGTGCTTCTGAAAGTAATGCCTCAGCTTCCGAGAAGCAAGGAATACTCCATAAGCTATCTTCTGGTAGTGTGGGTTACGCTACTTGGACTTCGTCAAGACCTCGCTCACATTAAACTGGTCGTTGAACTCTGTGCTCATAGCCTGGTTCCTTCCGCTCTACCACGACGACGATGCTGATTACCCGTTTGGTTGCCGCCATGTAGATTAACAGGGGCTCTCCAGGTTCGGGTGCTGCAAGGATGGGCGCTGAGGAAAGAATCTCCTTGAGCTGCTTCAATGCTGCATCTCCTTCGTCCGTCCACGTGAATTTGTCCGCCTTCTTCAGCAACTTGTACAGCGGCAGGGCCTTCTCTCCAAGTCGGCTGACGAACCAACTAACTGCTGCAACACAACCTGTTAGTCGTTGAATGTCCTTTAGGCATGTCAAACGGTTTATGTTTAAGATGGCCTTGATTTTCTCCGGGTTGACCTCGATTCTGTGTTGGGAAACGATGAAGCCCAACAATTTGCCTGCTGGAACCCCGAAGACGCACTTCTTAGGGTTAAGCATCATGTTGTATTTCCGGAGATTATCAATGGTTTCTTTTAAGTCAGATATTAAGTCGTTTGACTTTTTAGACATCACCGCGATATCGTCCACATAGGCGTGAACGTTCCGACCAATTTGGTCGTGGAGGCAACGTTGCATTGTCCGTTGGTACGTGGCACCTGCGTTTTTCAGCCCAAAGGGCATCGTGACATAGAAAAATGTGCCGTATGGGGTAGTGAACGAAGTGGATAATCGGTCCGGCTTCCTCATCTTGATCTGGTGGTATCCTGAGTATGCATCGAGAAAACACAAAAGTTTCGAGCCAGCCGTCGAGTCAATGACTTGGTCAATGCGAGGCAAAGCAACCGGATATTTGGGACATGCTTTGTTCAAGCCGGTGTAATCAACGCACATTCTTAATTCATTGGTTCCCTTTTTGGGGACAAGTACATGATTGGCCACCCATTGGGTGTGAAGGACTTCTCGGATAAATCTAGCCTTAAGTAACCTAGATATCTCTTTGCCAATGGCGCGTCTCTTCTTATCTCCAAAGCGTCATAGAGGTTGTTTCACTGGTTTACATTTTGGATCAAGATTTAAGCTGTGCTCGGCAAGTTCCCTAGGTACACCTTTCATGTCAGCAGGTTGCCAGGCAAAGATGTCCTTATTCACGGAGGAACTCGACGAGCGCGCTTTCCTATTTGGGATCCAGGCTCGTCCCAATGGCGGTGACCTTGGAGGCATCGCCTACCACAAGTTCCACCGGCTTGGTCTCGATGGCGGACTTGAACGCATGAGCGGATTCGGAGATCTGCTTCTTCGACACGGGCATCTCTGAGTCATTGACCTTGCTCCGGATCTCTTTGAATTCTTCGATGTAGAGGACAGTTCTGCAACGGCTGCTTCATTGATCTCACAGTCCCTTGCCTTGCTAAAGCTTTCGGATACGATGATAACACCGTTTGGTCCGGGTATCTTGAGTTTGTTGTAGACGAAGCACGGCTTGGCCATTAACGTGTGGAATATGTCGCGGCCGAATATGACGTGGTACACGCTCTTGAAGGGGACCACCTCGAAGGTCATGCGCTCTTGGCGGTAATTATTAACATCGCCAAAGGCAACCTAAAGTGTAATGCACCCAAGGGATCGGGCCTCCCGACCAGGAACTACACCATGGAAGATAGTGTTGGTCCGCCTTAGGTTTGCCTCCGTCAAGTTCATCTTCTACAGTGTATCCAGGTACATGATGTTGATGCTGCTTCCACTATCCACCATACACTTGGTGAACTCCACGCCGTCAATCAAGGGGTTGATGACCATGGCGTACTGGTTCTCCGTAGGTATAAGGTCTGGGTGGTCCGTCCTATCCCAAGTGATTGGAACTTCCGACCAGCGCAGGTACTGGGGAACTGGGGGGAGAGTAGCCATCAGGATCCTCAGAGAGGTCTTCTGTTGTCAGACGATGGGGTTCAATGGAAAGTGTGGTAGACTTGATCCTTCTTTGCGAAGGGGTTCTTACCCTTGTCTTCGCTCTTGGCGGCGTGCTTGGGGTCAACGTCTTCGTCCATGTCACTCGAATCCTTGGACTCTTCCTCCTTCTTCTTCCCTTGCCCTTGCCTCGCGGTCTGTTCTTCCAACTTTGCTTGTAGTCGGACTCCGCGTCTTCCTTGAGGTCGTTGACGAACTTGCAGTGTCGATTGGTATGGGTGGCCTTGCCGTTGGCGTCGAGGTGTACGAGGAACGGCATATCGTGGTACTCCTCGTAGGTTTGGGGAAAGCGGAGCGGCGCCGAGGTTGTTTTGCTGCCTCGTTGCTGCCCACGGCCAGCTCCCCTTCCTCGGACACGTTGTACACCATCACCTCGTCCTGCAAAAGTCATAGCGACCATGTCGGTAGATTGCTTTTCTTCTGGAGCGGTTTTCCGCTTTGTACTGCTGTTCCTCCGAGCTTGAGTTGGAACGGCTATTGCCGGCAAGGAGCCGCGAGAATCATCGTCGGCAGCTGCGAACTCACTAGCCAACTGAATCATCTGGTTCAAGTCAAGCTGGTGATTGTCCTGAAAGCGCTTCAGCTTATGTCGGAGCAACGTGCCTCTTTCCAACCCGTCGATGAAGGCGGCCATGGCGGTCTGAGCATGCACTCCTGCGCAGGAATTCTTCATATCCAACCAGCGGGAGAGGTAGGTGCGAGATGTCTCGTCTTTCTCTTGCACGCACCGCTGTAGATCGCCCACAGTGCAGGTTCGCTTGTATGTACCCTCAAAGTTTTTGGTGAATGCTTCTTGCATGTCCAACAGTTGTAGATGGATTTCTCCGGCAAGTCGTCGATCCATTGACGGGCCGTTCCCGCCAACATTAATGGGAGGTACTTGACAGCGACGTTGGGGTTGCCTCCGGCAATCTCTACCACGTTGCCGTAGTCCTGCAACCATGTGGCTGGCTTGGCGGTGCCGTCATAGGGCTTGATGGTCTTGTCAATCCAAAAGCCTTTGGGGTAAGTTGCGGACCGTATTGCAGGTCCAAAGCAACGTGGTCCCAGGTATGGTCCTTCCCGGGCCTCGTGGATCTTATCGATCCGCAAACATGCGTCGTATGGCTCCGGGTTCTTCTTCTTCTTGTCAATAGGGGATGGGCTGTGTGAACGACGCAGGCCTCCTCTGCCATGGTGACTGCTTGGTGGTGACGGAGGCGTAGGTGGCGGTGTGTTAGCCTTCTTGCTGTTACCCTCCTGCGACGCCTCACGCCTGTCACGGTTGCTTGTCGGACGCGGGGGGTCATGGCGTGACCTGCTCTTGTGTCCTTAATTGTGCTCTCCGTCATGACGGGTCTGCTCTGTGTTGTCGCGGATGACGATGCCGCACTGCTTTGGTGGGGGCATATCCGTACGATGGTGAGGCTTGTAATCTTCGTGATGTCGGGGGGATCGGGGTGGTGGCGATGGGCGATGAGGTCGGGCCTTTTCTCCATGGTCGGAGGATATGGGGATAGCATCCTTCCTGTTGCGCGCATCCCTCCGTCTTCGTTCTGATGAACCCGTCTGGGACCCGACATCAAGAGGAGATATGTCCCTTGGCGGCTTCTACTGGCTAGATTGGCAGAACGCTGGGTCAGACTCAAGCCTCTAAGAGGTGGCCTTTTCCTACTGCTTCACCGCCTTGGCCACTAGGTCATAGACCTGTTCCATTGCCTCAGACGATCTATCCTGCTCCAGAAGGGTCTTGGCGACGGCGAGGTTAAGGAGTGGGGTGGGCATCACCTGCTTTCCTTCACTGTCAAAGTATGGCTTGGCTTGTGCCGGCTTCGAGGGGGCCCATCCTAGGTTACGCCGCACACCAGGATCATTGATGACGCGAGCCGGAGCTTTCTTGGCCTTCTGATGCTGCTGTAAAGTCTTGTACTCGGCCTCCATTGCTCTAGCTTTCTCTATGGACTTCTGCGCATTGACCAGATCTCTATCTAGCTTAGCGCCTTGCTCCGCGATGGCTTGCGCTTCCTCCAGCAGCTGCTGGCGCTTCTCGTCAAGCTGGGACACGTTCCGGATATGAGCAACGGTCAGTGGCTCGACGAGGAGATTGTCGTACATCACTCTATCAGCTAGAGTAACTTGGGCTGCTGCAGACGTAGATGCTGGAGGCGGTAAGTTTGTGGTGTTGCTGTTGCTTGGGCCGGTGCCGAGTTCCTACGGCTGCTGCACTGGATTAGGCGGAGGAGGCATGACTTTTCCGCGATCATCGTCAGCAGCAATGAGTGGCCCTTTCCCCTTTTCCAGCGCTATAGGTGGAGCTCGTCCGGGTTGATCTTCATCCATCGTCGTCCCAATGGTGACGAACACCCCTCGAGATGTGGCGGCATTGTTGGCTTGCTCGTCGCGCGAGTACTCCTCCTCCATCTCCTGCATAGCGGAGTCTAGTTCTTCTGGACTAAAATCTATCTCCTCTGAATCTGCACTGAAATCAGCATAAAGCGCGTCAATGACAGAGTCGGAGGGTGCCAGGACTTCCTCGATGACGGGCGGTGGAGGTGCAACGGCCTCGACGATGACTGGAGGTGGTGGTGCTGCTGCGACGATGGCGGCGGGAGGCGGTGGTGGCATTTGCTGAAACGGAGGTTCTCCGTCCCTGAGCGCAAGCGCCATCTGGGCTGTTGCATCAGCTTCCGCGTAGTTGTTGACGGTGCTCACCATCTCTTCGAGGGTAAGACGCCCTGTTGCCTGCTGTCGTCTTAAAGAATGTCGGAGAAGCGTGCCATGGTCCAGTCCTTCCACGAAGTGATACAAAGCGTTATCATCGGGGTAGTGGGCCAGATCGGCTCGTATACGGAGCCACCTGGCCAGGTAATCGTGGGGGTTTTCGCCTTCTCTCTGAACGCAGCACACCAGATCAAAGATGGTAACCACGCCGACGAACTTGGATCTCTGTTGTCCAGACGCACAGGCGAAGCCGACGGATTTGCAGTGATCTTCCACCTTTATATCCTGCACAGGAGCGGTTTGGGTGGGCCTTGTATTTTTCCGATCTTTGCCGGCAAACTCCGAGGAGAGATCCGACATCGACCCTTCCGCGAACGTATCCTGCCCGTAGGCGGTCCATGCGGGCCTTGATGCTCCTCCGATTCCCAGCGAACTAGTGCCCGAGTCGGTTTCGCCGATGAAGAGGTGGATGTCTCCGATAGGAACGACTGAACACCGCGTAGGGTTCGTCTTCACCGGGATCCAGAACTCGTTAGGAGGGACGATCGGAACGTTGCCGGAGAAGAGAACACGGCCGATGGCTACGGTTTCGCCGATTCCCGCGAAGATCTTGGTCCTCGCCCGCTGAAGAGCCTGAAGCGCCTCTTGCCCCACGGTGGGCGCCAACTGTTGTGGTATTGCCGACGAGTACGCCATGGAGGGGTCCTCACAGTGCGTGTTTAGAGATGTGGGGTAAGGCAGACGGTTGACGGGTACGAGGTAACACAGCTTACCCAGGTTCAGATCCCACAACGGTGGCGGAATCCTACTCCTGCTATAAATCACTAAGGGCAATACGCCGAGTTACAGAGATAGGTTCGCTGTGCGAGGTTGTATGAATCGATACTAGGTTGTGCCCTAAAGGCTCCCATAGGCCCGACTTATATAGTCGCCAGGTCCTAGGGTTATAGGGAAAAGTGCTAGCCAGACAGGTTACAGATTCCTACACCGTCTATTACTAGTCTTGTGTATCTTGCACTCCAAGGCTACGGGTACGCTGGTGACTCCACCGTAGCCTTCCTTATCCGGCATGGGCCTCCCTTCTGGATCCATATAACTAGGCCGCCCAGCAGGCCATAGGCCATGCTACCAACTATGGGCCACCCGGGTTATCCGGATAAGTGACATGCTATAAGGATACCCATATAGAATATCCCCAACAGTGACGGACTCAGATCCACCGCCGATGGCTCATCGAATTCTTCCAGGTCGGTGTCGCTCTTGTCTTTGGGGATCGCGATATTTGCATCACAACAGGAGATTTGTATCAGAGGCATCGGGTCAACAGTGAAGTGATCGGCCCGGACTCACCAACACGCACAGACACAAAGATCAGCAACACAGCGCCTCAACCCTCCCTGCTCAGTAAATAGGCATCCACAACACGAGGGGTCGATGTCCCTACAGATAGTACTTGGGAAGGCGACGACATGGCGTCGGCAGCAAGCAGAAGGCGGCAACGACGTGGCCAGGCGGAGACAGCAGCGGCGCCCAACGGTTGAGGCGCGATGGACGGCGACGCACGGCACGAGCAGGACATGCGAGGGCATGCAGGAGTGTGGGCGCTGGCTCGCGGGCAACGAGGGCGGGCGAGGTAGCCGGCGGAGGCAGAGAGCGGCGGAGGGCGACGGCCACAGGACGACGTCGACGAGTGGGACCCGACAGCGCTCGGGGAGGGAGGCCGCGGCGGTAGGAAGGTACAGGGGCGAGCGGGGGCCCTGGGCGACGACGACGGAGGCGCGGGGGCCGCCACTGGCAGAGAGGGTCAAGGCCTGGGGTGGAGCAGGGTCGACGGGGAGAGGTGGTGGCAGTGGTCGCTGCAGAAGATTTAGGGAGGCAGCCTCGAGCAGCGACGGGGATCACGGAAGAGGAAGGTGGGGTGAGGCGACCAAGTCGCGTGTGGGAGATACCGGCGAGGGATGGGACGCGTGGTGGGGCCCAGGGTGTCGGTGGGGAGTTCATTGGTTGGGGTATGGGGTCCTTGCGTGCGGCCTGGGGTGTGCGTGGTGTGCGATGTGTGGGTGGCGGCGGCAGGGTGGGGATGTGGGATTAGGGTTAGATGGGGTAGTTTTTAGGGTTTGGTTGCTATGGCCTGGGTGGCCTCCGGTTGGGCCTCTGGCCTGGCCGTTGGCTTCCTGGCCCCCCTCAAAATAGTTTTGGTTTTAATTATTTTGTTTTAAAAGATTTTCTAAATAGTTTTAGAAAAATACAAGATCCGAACGGACCGAGAGATTTGATTTGAAAATGAAGGAGGGCTAATTTAGAAAACAACATAGGCTTTTGAAAAATAGATTTAGACAAACATATGCATGATGATGTCATGATGATGCACATAATAAAAACAACAGGGGTTTTCTAGTAGTGGTTTTACCGAGGGTGCTACAATTCGACACCACTAACAATGGATCTCGACCTCGAGATCCGCCTCATTGTACGGGGAAGAAGGCCAACAGTCTGATCCTTCGCGCTTTGTGTAGATCTTCGTGACACCACTAACAAGGATTCTTTCTCCGTATTGAAATTGTCGACACCACCAACAAGGTCTGTAGCTCACATTTGTCGGGAGAACACTCCGGCAAAACACAGATGAAAGTAGAGGTCTCAAAAGTTAAGGCCACCTCTAACTTCTATGGGAAGAGTAAAAATTGCATCGATCTACCATTCAATGTGCAAAAGCGAATAATAATAGTAGTGGTATGGTCGCGACTCCATCCCGCACTCAAAGCATTACTCTGTACATGAATTGACGGATTATGCAACCAACCCTCGTAATTCAGACTGAAGATCTCGACAGAAACTAAGGAGGGATGGAGATTCTCATCAGATCTAATGTAGATGACTTCGTCGTATCGGAAAACACCAGAGGATAGAAAGAAAAAATTAAGTGAATTTTCCGGTCCACTGAAAGGTAAAACAGAGGAAAGGTCCCTCTGATAGCATGAAGACCAAATGTCGAAGGACCGTTAACAGAGGATGGAAGCGAAACCCTAAAGGTACGACGGAAACCCAACCACGAGAAATTCTGGACTCGAAGGAAAGATAAGGGGTAGATTCAAAACATGTTGAGATAAGAGGAGAATAGCAGAGGGGTAAGAAGTAAAAGCAGGCCTAATTAGGTCTATCTAACCGATTTTCCAAAAATAGTTTGACACTCTACGACGATCGTTAGCTAGGTTATCCTACAGTATGGACCAGTGGGGTATCGTAACTGCTGAGCTCT
The DNA here is from genome assembly GCA_916181665.1 of Avena sativa. Taxonomy (NCBI): domain Eukaryota; kingdom Viridiplantae; phylum Streptophyta; class Magnoliopsida; order Poales; family Poaceae; genus Avena; species Avena sativa. The sequence continues at coordinate 147,025,588 of OV702280.1, forward strand.
GATACCACTCTGTAACAACCTCAGAATTGGCCCTATGCAAGTTTCAGCGATTCCCACCAAACCCGCTTAGAAACGATTCAAAGGTGCCTACCAGGCACTTTCGTGCGGGTGGAAAACGAAGTAATACCATTACACAATAGTCCACAATGGAACCCATAGAACAGATATATACAACAATGACTCAAAGAGTCAAGAATACATATATACAATACAAAGATCCAAATCACCTTTAAAACGATACAGCGTCTGAGTACGGACAAGATGTAAATTGAGCTAAGATCCCTGAAGAATAACCAATGGCAACCATAACCCTGCCCAGGCCAAGACGGAAGGGTAACCCTGCTAACGACGTCGATCTCAAAACCTTCTTAAACAAACGGGGTGCCGACAAAGGGCAAAGTAAAAAGAGAGCGGTCAATACTGAGGCCAGTACACGGCGAGACTAGAATTCGGCGGTCCTCGCCTACATAGGTATGGTGGACTGAAGCGGCAGCGCATCATGCACTAAACAACCTATAGAGACTCAATACAACGGGCGGCTATCAGATAGGGATAAGAAAGACCTATTTGGATCCAACCTGAAACTATCACCAAGCATACCCATCCTGGTATTTCCCCCTCGAGACCAAACGAGGAAGTCAACCGAGGAACTCATACAGTTGGCAGTTTTATTCATTCCGTTATAGTTGCGGCAATTACTAGTCAGATATAGCTAGCATGAGTCATCCCAAAACCAGCAGTTGTTGGTACTTTTATTTAGCCATTTCGTTGTAGTGAAGCTGATTACTAGTCATTATAAAGTCAAACTTATAGCACTACTTTAGTTATAGTTTTCTATGATCGAGATACTGTGATCCAATTCGTCCATAACCGCGGACACGGCTTTCAGAAAGTTTTACCCTGCAGGGGGCACAAATAGCAACACACTCACGATCAACCTCGGAAAAACCAAATGAAAACCCAACGAGCCATCACGACAAAGAAATCGCAAGATTCATATAATATTTCAGGAGGCGACCCCACTAAGCTACCCGCGACGAAGTTGTCTGGCTTCGAGACAGACCCAGGGGTTTGTGACGACGGTTGTAAACGACTGGGAACCCGAAAGTGTGACTGGGCTTGTCGATATCGCGAAAACGTGGCACGGGGTTCCAAAACAGTACAGGCGCTCCACGCGCAATAGTAAATAAAGCAGTAAAGCATGGCATAATCATTGCATAACTATAGGATAGTAATAAAGCCCCAAACTACTTTGTGGCCCCAAGAAATAAGATATGACTCAAGCTCATGCTAAGGGGATTCATGGGCCCACATGCGGATAGTGTGAATAGTCAAGGAATAGGTATCAAGTACTTGGGGTCCTACGGGACATAAGTGGACGGTTAAAAACCAAATAACATCTATTGCCCACCTGTGCCTCTGCATTATTTACCTACTTTCAATTTTAGTTATTAAACTGTAATTGAAGCCATGATCATCTCCAACATAAGGCATGAGGCATTTCTCCAACAACTATGGTACTTGACGACATCTAAACAAGACCTGAGCAAGCAACTACGACTCGCAAGACCGACTATCTACCAAACAACAGGTAATAGGAGGTGTCCAACGCAATATAATGGCTGCAAGGGATTTCACGGGTACGAAAACTAGAGCATCATAACATAGATAGAAATAGATCAACGGGAGGAAATAAATACTATAAAATTAAGATAGGTAGAAAGGGGGAGAATGCTCACCTGAAAACATTGCCAAAGGTTCATCCGAAGATCGATCGATACTCGCATCAACTCATCGGCCTAGTCCGTGAAGAAGCAAAGCACTAAAATAAACACCGGATGCACTATTTAATACTATGGCAGAAGATCGGGCATGATACATGTATGATGTATGACATGGCAAAGATGCGATGCAATTGGGCAATATTAAGCGGAACTGAGGTCCCGACAATTAATTAGAGGGTTCAAGTTGTTTAGGTACCCCGCAATTTAAATGTTGTCTAAAAATGGCAAAACATAGCATCGGTTCGCTACACAAATTTAAATGGGACCAATATTAGACTAGATTCGCCCGCATATGGGCCCCATATTTAATTATAAGGTGAATCGGCATAATGCCCCCATACCACATGATATGTATGCGACATGATCAATTTAATATGCAATTATATATAACATTTAATAAAAATAGGGGCTCGGATTTGGGGTCACACATGTTTAGAGGCGAAGGTCTTGGGGTTCTGAGGGTTCGAGCTTCGGGGTCTCGACGGCGGGATCAGCCTCTGGAAAGGTCTTCGGATTCCATGATCGTCGGTATTCAGGTCCGGGAAGGAGGGCTCGGCATGCTGAGGGTTTTGTCTTCGGGTACTCGGGGTTCGGGGAGGAGAACTTTACGTCCGTGTAGACGATCTTGTCGGATCCTTGCCGAAGGTCATGGCGTTGGTGACAGACTCAGATCCACTGCCGATGGTTCATCGGATTCTTCCAGGTTGGTGTCGCTCTTGCCTTTGGGAATCGCGATATTTGCATCGCAACAGGAGATTTGTATCAGAGGCATCGGGTTAACAGTGAAGTGATCGGCCTAGGCTCACCAACACGCACAGACACAAAGATCACCAACAAATTGCCTGCACCCTCCCTGCTCAGTAACATAGGCATCCACAACAACACGAGGGGTCGATGTCCCTGCAGATGGTACTCGGGAAGGCGGTGGCGTGGAGTCGGCAGCAAGCAGAAGGCGGCAGCGATGCGGCCAGGCGGAGACAGCAGCGGCGCCCAACGGTTGAGGCGCGGTGGACGGCGAGGCACAACACGAGCGGGACAGGCGAGGGCGTGCAGAAGCGTGGGCGCTGGATCGCGGGGTTGCAACGAGTGCAGACGATGTGGCCGGCGGAGGCAGAGAGCAGCGGAGGGCGACGACCACAGGACGGCGTCGACGAGTTAGACCCGATAACGCTTGGGGAGGGAGGCCGCGGCGGTAGGAGGGTGCAGGGGTGAGAGGGGCCCCTGGGCGACGATGACGGAGGCGCGGGGGGGCGCCACTGGCAGAGAGAGTCAGGGCCTAGGGAGGAGCAGGGTCGACGGGGAGAGGTGGTGGCGGTGGTCGCTGCGGAAGATTGAGGGAGGCAGCCTCGAGCGGCGGCGGGGATCGCGGAAGAGGAAGGTGGGGTGAGGCGACCAAGTCGCTTGTGGGAGATACCGGCGAGGGATGGGATGCGTGGTGGGGCCCAGGATGTCGGTGGGGAGTTCGTCGGTTGGGGTATGGGGTCCTTACGTGAGGCCTGTGGTGTGCGTGGTGGGCGATGTGTGGGTGGCGGCGGCAGGGTGGGGATGTGGGATTAGGGTTAGATGGGGTAGTTTTTAGGGTTTGGTGGCTGTGGGCTGGGTGGCCTCCGGTTAGGCCTCCGGGCCTGGTCGTTGGCTTCCTGGCCCCCCACAAAATAGTTTTGGTTTTAATTATTTTGTTTTAAAAGATTTTGTAAATAGTTTAAGAAAAATACAAGATCCGAACAGATCGAGAGATTTGATTTGAAAATGAAGGAGGTCTAATTTAGAAAACAACATAGGATTTTGAAAAATAGATTTAGACAAACATATGCATGATGATGTCATGATGATGCACATAATAAAAACAACAGGGGTTTTCTAGTAGTGGTTTTACCCGCGGTGCTACAGCAAGGATCAAGGTGCACTGGAGAGGAGGAGAAGATGAGCCGGAGGACGAAGAAGTGTGAGCATCGTTCCCCTTCTAGGGCTCTATTTATCCCTGCGGGGCGGTACGGTCACCCCCTCAGCTCCCACACGACGCGTGGCATCGAAGCGCCCCAGCCACACGATGTTATAGCTTCGGATCCTTTACGCCATCATAACCACCACAGAAGATCCACGGGCATTATAGGGAGACGAGGCGTGCGTGCTCTCACCGAGAAACCGCTGCGACAAGTTGTGTGCGCAGTTGCCAAAAACTGACGCAGCGACGCGGAAGTCCAACTGACGCGACGTGCGCCAGAGAAGCAGTCGTGGATGATGACATCACCAACACCATCAAGCTAATGTTTCGTCTCCAGCTACGCCAGTTGGTCCCTTCCTTCACTGTCTACACCTAGTGGGCGGCCATCAATTCCACAGCCGGTTAAATCTAGCCGGAAAGCAAAAGCAAAGGCTGCAGCCGGATGCGGTCAAACAACTACATCGAGACGAAAAAAGAGCATGCAAGACCTTACCCACCGGCCAAGTCCATACGCGCTCAGGGACTAGTGTCGGGGGGATAACCCCCGGGTGGGGAAAGCCAAGGTCAAGTAGGCCGGCTCCAGGAGGAACAGGTTGACTGGCCCTCAAGAAGGACAACTCCAGCTGGTTGGCGAATACCGCCCGACTAGGCTTATAACTTTCCCGGCTGGCCCGTTTAGCCGGCAGCCAGTAGAACCGGCCGGGTGGCCTCTTCCACCCGGCTCACCTCGTATTCGATGGAGAGCACAGAGGGACTGAAGCTCCTTGCGAGGTACGCCTCTGGCCCTCCTTCGTCATCAGACAGGCTGGCGTGCCATCACGACTAGCGCTACCCGACAAAGATAAATCAAAGTGGTCGGCTGACTGGAAAAAAGCAGTCCGGGTGACCGTTAAAGCAAGGTTGACGGCCCAATGGAAGCCCGGGTGACGGCTAAAGAAGAGGGTGACATTAAAAGAATGGCGTACTAGGTCCTGGCCCACCGGCTAGGCCACGTAGTCGGCCCTGCCCTGTAAACCCATATCCAAACAGTAAACCCTATGGCCCGACTTATAATCTGCCCCCAGACCAGTATATAAGCGAGGGTAGAGCTAGGGTTCTAGGTAGGCAACAATACAAGGATAGAAGTTCTAGCTACTAGTTCTCATCTTCCTCTAGCTCTCGATAGTAGCTAAGGAAACAGCTCTAGGAGCATCTGTATTGGGCGTTTGCCCCCATCACATAGTTCATCTTGCAGGAGTAGGGGTGTTACCTCGCCAAGAGGGCCCCGTACCTGGGTATGTCGCTGTGTTTGCAGTTTACCGCCCAACCCGTTGCATGAGCCACCGATTGCATCCGAGTGTCCCTTCTTAGCCATCCCAGATGGCACTGCCGTGTTCCACACCACGACAATGATGGTCCCCAAGGGGGGCGTGTTGATGTTTGTGATGTAGATGATGAAATGCCTCAAGATGCCATAACAAGAATGGGTGCGGGATTCATATGCCATGTTGAGGAACCCCTTGTGGTGTATCGAGAAGAACAATGCTCTACTCAAGTGGAGCCCTCATCTTCACAACATCAACAATCACCTGCTATGTAGGAAAATGATGATCCAAGCCAAACACAAGCTGAGAACCCTCAACAACTTGATCAGGCAGAAACTTCTAGTCAGGATGATGAGGATTCTCCACTCTCCAGATTGTCCAGCGCTGCTCACTCCATTGTTCAAGGTAGATTTATAGAATCGGCTAAGAGATCATATCAATGCATGTCCAGTAGTGTGCCTGATCAAGACCAATGTCAATCTATGCCTCATGATGATGAGAATGATCCTAGTGAACATCTTGGTCAAAATGATGGTCAAGACGAGGACCAAAATGATGAAGAGATCCCCACAAGAGATAACAAGGAGATCAAAACATGTCGTAAAGCTAGAGTGGATAGGATGTTGGAAATTAGAGATTACACTCTTGAGAATGTACTTGGTGATCTAATAAGAGGAATGTCCACTCGATCTCAATTGAAGCATTTTGGTGAGCATCAAGCACATATATCCATGGTGAAACCAAAGAAAGTATGGGAAGCTCTTGAAGACTCATATTGGATAGAAGCAATGCATAAAGAGCTCAACAACTTTGACAGAAACAAAGTCTGGAAGTTAGTTGAGAAGCCAAAAGATTGCCGCAATGTTATTGGCACCAAGTGGATATTCAAGAACAAGAAAGATGAACATGGTATTGTTGTAAGGAACAAGGCAAGATTGGTAGCTCAAGGGTTCTCTCAAATTGAAGGCGTTGATTATGGAGAGACATATGCTCCCGTGGCTCTCCTTGAGTTCATATGTCTCTTTCTTGCTTATGCAGCACATCATAAATTTAAATTGTAACAAATGGATGTAGAAAGTGCATCCCTAAATGTTCCATTGCATGAGTTGGTATATGTAAAGCAACCCCCAGGGTTCGAGGATCCCAACTTCCCAAACCATGTCTACAAGCTTGATAAGACACTCTATGGGCTTCAACAAGACCCACGCACTTGGTATGAGCACCTTAGAGAGTTGTTTCTAGACCATGGGTTTGAGGTTGGGAAAATTGATCCCACTCTTTTTACTAAGAAGGTTAATGGGGAGCTTTTGTATGCCAAATATATTTTGATGATATTATCTTTGGCTCATATAACAAGGCTTTTAATGATGAATTCTCAAAGCTTATGACTAATAGGTTCAAGATGTCTATGATGGGAGAATTGATGGTATTTCTTGGTTTTGAGATCAAGTAAGTGAGAGGAGGAACATTCTTCAATCAATCCAAGTATACTCAAGACATGCTCAAGAGGTTCAATATGAAAGATCAAAATGGAGCTCCTATTCCCATGGCAACAAATACTCATCTTGCACTAAACCCAAATGGTAAAGATGTGGATCAAAAGGTATACCGATCTAATATTGGCTCTTTGCTTTACCTTTATGCATCTAGACCTGATATTGTGTTAAGTGTAGGAGTGTTTGCAAGATATCAAGCGGCTCCTAAAGAAAGCCACTTGATTGCAGTCAAGAGAATCTTTCGATATTTGGTTCATACCCCAAACTATGGTATTTGGTATCCTAGGGGCTCAACATTCTCTCTCTGTGGGTACACAGATTCAGATTGGGCTGGTGGTAAGGATGATAGAAAATAAACCTCTAGGGCTTGCCAATTCCTTGGTAGGTCCTTGGTGTGTTGGTCTTCTAAGAACCAAAATTTCATATCTGTCTCCACCGCCGAAGCCGAATATGTGTCTACTGCTAGTGCTTGCACTTAATTGCTATGGATGAGGCAAACTTTAAAGGAATACGGTGTCCGTTGTGACAAAGTGCATCTTCTATGTGACAATGAAAGTTCCATCAAGATTGCCTACAACCCGGTGGATCACACAAGGACAATACATATTGAGATCCGCCATCACTTTATTAGAGATCATGTTGCTCGTTGAGATATTGAGCTAGCTTATGTTTCAACCAAATACCAACTTGCTGATATATTCACGAAGCCACTTAATGAAGCAAGATTTTGTTATTTGAGGAATGAACTAAATATCATTGATTCTAGGAGCTTGGCTTGATTATCTTGCAGACTCACTTATGTCTTGACCCTTATTATGTTTAGATGCAGGCATGGAGATAGGGGAGTGTAGTCCTAATACATTTCACTATCCCTCACCCCATAATGCCGACATTAAAGAAAATCAATTCTCTTAATATCATGTTGTGATATGTGAGCTTCATTGGTGAGTAGTGGCTATGAACCCAAGGACAATTCTTCGCGGTGTCATGCCACAAACTCTTACATGGTGGCCTCGGCCACCGCCCTCTTCTTAGTGAAGAGATTGGTTCTTGGTTTGTTCCTTTTGGAGCTTTATTGAACATCTTCTCGAAATGTTTAAGGTTTTCATTAATTCTTCATAGTTTGGCATCTTAACCCAAGCCTTTCCCTTTCTATAACCCATCTATATCTCATATATGTTCCCATACACTCATACTTGGTAATTTGGTCGAAGAGGTTCGGAGTCTCCGGTGTGCTCACACCGGATTCTCCGATCAGTCCGAGGTCTCCGGTCTAGCGGACCGGAGTCTGGACGGTTTTTGGGTCCTGACTTAAGGGAGGTTGGGATAAAGTGCAATGAACAGTTTCCTTCTTCCACCCCTGACCTCTCCTCTCTCACCCATCGCCTCCTCCTCCAAATCGCCGCCCCGGAGGTCACAAAGCTCCCAGGATCCGCCGTCCCACCGGCCAACTCCTTCATCTCCATCCTTGGGCCCTTCCCACCGGTGGAATTGATCTAATGGACAGATCTGGTACATCTTTTCTCCTCTTGACCTTAGGGTTCACCCCCTTCGTGTATTTTAGAGTTTTGTACTGATTTTGCCCACTGGAATCACTTGTTTGAGTGCACACTGTAAAAATAGTCTCAAATCCTTGCCCAATCTGTTAGATTTAATGCCTCCCGCAACCTCCTTGTGCATACCCGAATCTTCGACAGAAGATTCCGGTCCTCTAGGCCGGAGACTCCGGTCCCTTAGGTCGGAGACTCAGGTCCTGACCGGAGATTCCAGTATGCACAGTGGAGACTCCTGTGTGGATTGTCTCTATCTCATCCTGCAAAGCTTTGAGGGTATTGTTATCATCTCCGGGACATATATGCTTACCTCCATTCTATCCCCCTCCTTCTATTTTTATAGGTGCATCTGGTTCTCGTCGTCCCCCTCGCACCAAGTCCAAGAAAAGGAGGGCTGATCTGCGGTATGATGAAGATGAGGGTCGGTATGTGGTGCACTCGTCCAACCGTAGGCAGTAGGCCAAGGGATGCAGCATACATGAGGCAGGAGTGTGAGTGTATTGAGGAAGAGAATCAAGCAAAGAGGGCTGAGTACGATAATCTGCAATCATTGGCCCGCATGTCAAAGAAGGAGTTCCGTGAGCTGCGCAAGACGTAGTTCTATGACTTACCTCGGACCAGCGATGACCCATGTTATTGGAGGAAGGAGCAAGTAGTATTCATGCAAGACATTTATCGCAAGCTCACCAAGTCCCCAGTGTGTCCCTAGAAGTACATGAGTATTGAGCAGATGCAGACCAGCACTTACTTCACTGATGCACTTTGGATTTCTGAGAAGCTCGGGCTACATGGACTGATGGAGCTCAGTCAGGACTACAACATCGCTCTTGTGCAAAAATTCTATGCCACATTGGTGTTTGGGACTGACCAAGCAAGGACAATGACTTGGATGACTGGAGATCACCGTTGCACTACTACTTTCTTTGACTTTTCAAATGCCATCCAAGAGACTTTTCAAGGGGTGTCCGCTCATGTTGGGAACTGCATGCATCCTGCGTCTCTAAGTGAGAACAAGAACAAGAGGGCACCACTGTATGGCAGCAAGGGAGTTATGGGAGGATCCAAGGGCCTCAAGCCCCTCTACAATCTGATGTTGAGGATTTTCTGCCAAACCATTTCCCCTAGTGCTAGAAATGATGATGCCATCAGATGTGGATTGTCCAACTTGCTGTATCACACTCACAAGGTTTACTGTGTTGGCCCAGAAGTTGAGGATGCTACTATTGACATCATGGATTTCATCTTTGAGGATATGTATCATGACATACTCTACAAGAAGTCCCCTCCCTATGCACCACTGGTCATGAGTCTCATCAACACCCAGGCTCACGGTTCACCTCTTGCTATGCCTCCCAATCTTATGGAGCATGCACTTGTGTCTCTCCAACAGAAAGGACACATGGGGCCACCCCATAGATGCTCACAAACTGAGGAGGAGGATGAGATTTCAGAGACCGAGCGGGCTTCCTCTCCTCCTAGGGCTTGGAGGAAGAATGCCTCCAATGCACCCATGCCACCCATGACTTGCGAGTATGTTCAGGACAAGGTCAAGAAGGCCTCCTTTTGGGAAAGAACCCTCTGTTGCATGAATGTGTACATTTGCAAGGAGCAGCATGCCTCCTATAAGAGCAATCGCCGGATATAGAAGCTCGTCAAAGAGATTAAGGCTCAGGGAGAAGCAGATGAAGAGGTACCCTAGAAATGGGTACATAAAATGAAAAGATCGGAACATGAGAATAGATCTTATACCAATACTGACTACCCATTTCCATTGTTGTGCTTTCTAAAATGGCATACCTATACAAGGGTTCAAGTTTCGGTCGATATTTGCGGAGTGGATCATCCCTCTCGAAAACGCAGAAGGTGATGATTACACAGATGAGCATGGCACTCTACCATCCACTGAGTCTGATTGCACACTCATTTGGGGCATGGAATGCCCGGCAGGACAACCTGGTGGATTGGCAGACTTTTTCTGAGGTCACTTCTGGGTTTGCGTCTCAGGGCACATCATCTTCTCGCCCTCACGACAAAGGTCCTGCTGCTCCTGATGGTGACGATGACTCTGAGTATGATGATGATGAGGATGAGGACATGGATGAGGATGATGACAACGATGACTCCTAGTGATCCTTTGGGGCGCTAGCTTAGGTCTTTCCCTTTTGGCGTTTCGACGCCAAAAGGGGAGAAGACACTATCATCGGGATTTGCATGGGCTGGGAATTTGGCTCTTTTATGATTTTAAATTCGAACATTTTCTTTGCTTGTTTGGTTTGCGAGATACTATGTGTGTGAGGAAATGTTTATGTTATGATCCTATGCTACTGTAATCTGTGTGAGACCTATGTTTATTATCTATGTTTAGTACCTATTATCTTTGTGCATGCTTTACTCGTTTATCTTACTGCACATCGTCAGGTGGAGCATTATTATATCTCATTGCAAATATTTCCATGCAAAATCACTTGTTGTCATCGAACAACAAAAAGGGGGAGATTGAAAGGACATTTATTGTATTAATCAGTTTTGGTGTTCGTTAACAACTTGTAGATCATTTTACAGTGTGTTAATGTCTACAAGATGATATAATGAAAAGTGAAAAGGTCTTTTCCCTGTGGAGTTGTCCCTGCAAGAAACTACAAGTTTCAGGGTATTCCAGACCGGGGTCTCCAGTGTGGAAACACCAGAGTCTCCGGTGTGGTCTCGAGTTTCCCCAAAAGTCTCTAGAGGGGCCTCCAGAAACTTGCCTGGGATAGTCTGTATGTGGGTCCGGAGATGGACTGGAGATAGACTGAATTCACCGGTGCGTTCACTCAGACCGGAGTCTCCGGTGTACAATCGCCTGGAGTCTTTGAAGAGTTTACAGAGGAAGTTTCTCCAAGTCAGTTGGGACGTTCTGTATGGTGGTCCAGAGATGGACCGAAGATCGGCCGGCGTCTCTGGTGTAGAACGGAGTCTCTGGTCTGCAGACCAGAGTCTCCGATGTGACAACTGGTCCAACAGTTAGAAAATGGTTCAGACCAGTGGGCCTATAAATAGGGGACCTCATCCTCTTCCTCTAGTTGCTCGAGCCTGCCAACAACACCACCTCCATTTGAGCCACCAAATCACCAAGATCTCTTCATCCAACCATCCAAAGTCATTGATCTTTGGAGAATCGGAGGAGGCCTTGATCTATAGCTTCACCAAGAGAGATCTCCATTTCCCCCTCATTCACTTGAAGGACCCTTGCTCTAGTGTTTCATTGGAAACCCTAGCTCTTGATTTGGTTCTTACAAGCTTGTCTTTGATTGTGTGATAGCTTGCTTGCATTCGGGAGCCTCCAATTCAGTTGTGGATGTGTGCCTAGGACATGTTGTAAAGGTGCCAGCTTCCACCTTGAAGGTTGCCGATATATGTGGAAGAGGTGAATTGAACCCGTTGGGGTGAGGTTCATCGGAGAACAAGGGAGGCCTCTCGCGGCATTGGTGGTTTGAAACCACCCCCTCTCCAAACGCAGACGTACTTCCCCTCAAAAGGACAGAACTATGGAAAATAAATCTATGTGTCTCCGCATGGTCCACTTTGGTTACTTTTATCCTTTACCGCACTTTACTTATCTTGTTCTTTCTTAGTGTTTGTGCTAGGTTGACATATAGATAAATTCACCGTAGTTGCATAATCTAGAGAATTTACCTGTTGTGCCAAACTCTAACTTGAAAAGGAGTAAAATTTAAAGTAACACCTATTCACCCCCCCTCTAGGTGCCCATACATCCTTTCACATGCTCTATTTATGATTTGAATGCTTCTGGTGGTGTTTTCAGGATGATGAAGGAGAAGAGTGGAAAGGAGATCATTCCATGTAAGCATAAGCAAATTCGTCGTTGCTAACTTGCCATTGATGATACCTGACCTAATCCGCCACTATCCTACCCAATTAACGTCTCCCTCCTAACTCTTTTTAAGATTTAGTACAGACAATTTGGCGTGTTGGCATACGCTGACATTGACACTTCCGCACCACTTACCTGGTCCGAGAGTGATGCCAAGATAATCGAAAAATTGAAGATGGTGAATTTGCATCTCATCAAACCATGCCGCGTGTTCTTGTGATGGCAGATTGATAAGGTTGACACACTGGTATCAGACAAGATTTGATGGGCAAAGTAATGCACATTTGAGATAGTCGTTGGACTTGACCGTCCATTTTGGGTATTCCTCTGATTGCTAAAATTAGTTTATTAATCATTTCTATTGTTCTTGCAATTTAATAATTTTATTTGAGATGATTGTGCTTGATATATTTTTCTAATATGTTGGTACATGCTCATCACCAAAACCTTATTACAGTATCAAGCATATTTATAATTCATAAAATCGTCATTGCATATAAAAGTAAAATACATGGTTGGATATCTAATGAGATATAAATTTCACACGTCATTGTTCAAACTTTTGAGTCATATTTATGTCCACAGTGAATGTAGAGTATCAGCCCGCATTTGTTGCTAAGTATAATGGTAAACGGTAAATATTTCACCTTGGGCTGTATGAATTTTCTTTCTCATTCTAGGTCAAATAATTAATAATGCATCATTCTTGTCGTCTACTTGATTTCTATAATTTCTTGCAGTTTAACTACACGTAAGATCAGTGCCATATTTAGTAAGTGTCGTATCTAAGTTGTTTGTCTTCTGTCCTAATTCGATGAAGTAGACACTATTTTCTTGCGTTGCAAATGATTTTAACTTATGTGGTGTACACATATTCAAGAACGATTGCAAAACATAGCATAATAACATAAGTCAATTCAAGATGCCATCACAAACCAAAGAGAAGGGAGAAGTCAAGACATGCAAAAAAGGAAAGAAAGATAAGGAAAACACAATGCATCTATAAAAATACTCTTGTATAGATTATATGTTGTTTTTATAGATAGCAGTCCTACTATTTGTATATATGAACTGCAATTTGTGCCCAACAGACAAATGGCTGTCATCACGATGTATATTTCAAATATGCATATTGGTGCTTGTTTGAAATTTACAATTAAGGACCTAATAAATTCTAGGAAACATGCAAATATTAATATGTAAAAGTTGGTAGGTGATCTTCTTTCTATAGGTACTCTTAGATTGGTTATGCTAATGCAGAACTTGTTATGCTAATGCAGAACCTTTTTGGCTTGATGTTTATGAAGTATTCATACATAGTGCATCTTTGACTTTATGAAGTGTATGAATAACCACGTGTGATTATTTTGATTTGGAAATTGGTGTGAGGATCATTGATCAAAATACATAATTGTTCTTGCAAATTAGTGCATGTTTGTATGATAGATTTGTCAATTCCGTGACATCTCGTGAAATTATGTACTATAACTCACACAAAAAATCATGGCCTCTATCATGCTACTTCGATGAGTTAATCCTTGCATTGATACTTCTCCAATATATTTACCGTGGTATTTTGGAGCCAGGTAACTTTCATTCGTGCACGGGTGAAGGCTAGTAGTTGATCCTTGTGCAAGAATAAAAGTTTTTGGTTCAATGGCCCGTTTAAATTGAAGTGTTAACATGTACATGTACAATTACATGGACGAAAATAACATGGGAACAAGAGGTGTAGCTTAGCATTTTTTTAATAATTATTTATTGTTCTATCTATAAATTGGACGGGCGCAGCAATGCACGCTACCATGGTCTAGTTTGATGGATGATCACAATTACAAAGGTTTTTTCCTCAGGAAGGCTCTAGCTAGAAAGCTCTCCCTCAACCAACTTGGGCCTCCTTTTATAAGGGGGTCGGTCACCATGCAGCATGTACACAGAGTGCATGCCCTCAACGTTGCAATGCGCTTCTGTCACCATACCGCATGTCTCTTGCACTGAGTAGACTGGTATTGGTGTATATCGGTTAGTCTAGATCTTGTTGGAGGTTGGCTTTCCGGGTGTGCAGTCTCTGGGTCATCAGTCAGGATCCCGGGAGGAATCCCTTCTTGGACCCCACGAGATGCGGGGCTTGCATGGTTGCAACATGGCACACTGGTTCCTCCAGTGCGTGCGACGTGGCTGAGTCATACTATCGATGTCTAGGGTGGGCCATATGAAACGTGGCCAGCGGGTGGTCTGTCCCGTAGGCAGGAATTATTGGCCAGCTATGTTTCTTCCTTATGCTAGGTAGTCGTTGGATCCCCATCCCCAAGAGTTGCATCCGAGGTATTCTTCTCGGGTGGGTGCTTTGAGCTCCTAGCACCACGTCCCAGCGGAGCGCTCGATTCAGAGCCCGTCGAATCGCTAACCACTGAAACATGTGGGACCGACATTTTGAGACATGGATATATGACCATACTAGTGAACACTCAAAGGTGGAGTGTTGGAAAACTGGGTCGCTATGGTACAGGAGCCCATTTTGGTGGCTCCATGTTTAGGCTAAGTCAATTTACATGTATAATGTTAAGATGGTGCTTATCTGTAGCACCCCGGATAAAACCATTATTAGAAAATCGCTTGTGTTTGCGCATAATTAATACGACATGCTCATGTCATCTTGCCACATTGCATTTGAGCATCGTCATGTCATCATGCATATTTAAACTTAAAACTATTTTCTAAAACCTACCTTTGTTTCTAGATCTCGTCTTCAATTCAAATCAAAACTGTTGGTCCGGACGGATCCTTTATTTGCCTAAAACTATTTACACAAAAATACTTAAAGACTAAATAAATATAAATATATAAAACTATTTTGTTCTGGGGAAGGCTGCCACCAGCCAGGCCCAACTGGCAGCAGCCTACCACCCCGACTAAAGCAAACCCTAGATCTATCTATACTAAACCCTAACCCTAGCCCCACCCAAAAGCTAACCCTAATCCTTACCAACATGTGGCCGCCGCCACTCAAACCTCACACGCGCCCACGCGACGCACCACACCCAGCCGCCCGTCCCACCACACCACACCACGTCTCCACCTGGCCCAACCCGGTCAATCGACCACCCCACATGCACCCACCCCAGGATCGATTGATCCCATCGCCAGCAGCCACCTACCCCTGCTACCGCCAAGCCGGCCCCACCCTAGCTTGTTCGCTCGCTCCCTTCGCTTCACCAGTGCATCCCGCACCCCGCTCCCTCCCTTGCGTCTTCCTCCCTGAGGCGAAGTCGCTGCCGCCAGTGCCCGCGAATGCCGGTCTCCTCCCTCGCGAACTTCCACGCGTCCTCCAGCAGTCGCTGGCCTCTCCCTCACCCGCGCTCGGCCATTGTCGCCCTCCTCTTCTCGTGTCGGCCCCACCCTCTCCTATGAGCCAGCACTCTAGCCGCCGCCGTCCTCCCCGCACAGGATCACCACCCCTCCACCTAGGCCTCCAGTCGCCACCCCATTGCCCCGCGCCCTCGCCGCCTCTCTCCTCACCTCCGGCCAGGAGCTCCTCCACCGCCATGCCACGAGGCCGCGCCCGCCCCTGCACTCTCTATGAATCCCCACCTCCCCTCTGTTTCCAGGCGAGCTCGCCCGCTTCCTTCTCATCCATAGCCGCGTGCACTTCCTCCTACTGAGCTCCGCCGCCAGGCTCGTACCCCGCTCGTCGCTGTCGTGCCTCTCCGCGAGTCGCGCCCTGCCCTGTTCCTCCCTCGCCTCGCATCCACCGCCCATGCGGGCTCCTCGGCGCCTGCATACCTCGCGCTGTTGTCAGCGTCTCCTGGTGCTGCATCCTCGACCTCCCTGCCATCCCGGGTCGGCGTCGTTTTCCTTCGTGCCTGATACCCCAGGCCCGTCCATTGGCACCTGTCTGTCCCTGCCGCTGCACAGTAACCGACAGCCACGAAGATAACACGATGGTGTTGTTGTATGGCATGTTTGGGTGTTGTGGTATTCCCTTTGTTCATGCGAGACCAAATGTTGTTTTGCATTTTCCAAGGTCTAGGTATTCTACACAGAACAACAGGAACTCCATCCAGAACACCAAGGCCCCTGACATGGAATCCTAAGGCATTGCAGCTGTACCTGAAGTTCTCCGTTCAGGAACCCGAAGACCGTTCCCTGAGCCTCGACGAACCCCATCCTTGGAACCAAAGAGTGGACCCCAAGACGATACCTGGACATCTTGGAACGCCAAGTGCGCCTTCCCATTCGCCATGTACTCCATCATAGATCCGATGGATGATCCGGAGATCCTCGAACCCCCTCTGAACCCCAAGATCGTCGATACCCATGTGAGACCCCTTTCCCGAAACCAATATTTTTATAATATATGGTATTTCACTTGTTGCAACTTAAAATTTTCATTTTGTATACATGTTGTGTGGTTTGGGGGACTTATGCCGATTCACCTCATAATTAAATCTGGAGACCATATGCGGATGAATCTAGTCTAATGTTGGCTCAATTTAAATTTGAATAGAGAACTGGTGACATATTTTACCTTGTTAAGACAACATTTAAATTACGGGTATCCAAATAACATGAATCATCTAATTAATTGTCGGGACCCCATTTTTGCTTAATATTGCCTAATTGCATCGCACCTTTGCCATGTCATATATCATACATGCATCATGCCTGATCTTCTACCTTAGTATTAAATAGTGCATTCAGTGTTTCTTCTAGTGTTTTCCTTCTTCATAGACTAGGCCGATGAGTTAATGCGAGTGTCGACATGGTCTTCAGATGAACCTTCGGCTATGTTATTAGGCGAGCATTATCCCCCTTTCTACCTATTTTATCTTTATAGTTTTTATTTCCTCATGTTGATCTATTGCTATCTGTGTTGCAATGCTATAGATTCCGTACCCCTTTATTTTCCCTGCAGCCCTATATTGCCATGGACACATCCTATTACCTGTTGTTTTGTAGATAGTCGGCCTTGCGAGTCGTAGTTCCTTGTGCGGGTGTTGCTTCGTGCCGTCGATGTTCCATAGTTGTTGGAAAAATGCCCCATGCTTCATGTTGGAGATGATCATAGCTTTAATTATAGTTTAATAACTAATATTGAAAGTAGGTAAATAATGCAGAGGCACCAGTGGGAAATACATGTTATTCGGTTTTTAACCGCCCACTTGTGTCCCGTAGGACCCTGAGTACTTGATACATTTTCCTTGACTATTCGCACTATCCGCATGTGGGACCATGAATCCCCTTAGCGAGAGCTTGAATCATATCTTATTTCTTGGGGTCATAAACTAGTTTGGGGTTTTATTACTATCATGTACTTCTGCCATGTGTATGCCATGTTACTGCTTTATTTACTACTATTGCTCGTGGAGAGCGTTTACTACTGTACTGTTTAGGTAAGTGTGAAAGGATAGAGATGTCGCCTAGAGGGGGGTGAATAGGCAATTTCAAAACTATTACGGTTTTGGCTTGATAGAATGCGGAATTAAACTAACGTTTATTTTACAAGCACAAAACCTAAATACACTAGGCTCAACTAAGTGCACCAACAACAAATTAAGCTAAGCAAGATAGCACAAGATAAATATACCACAAGTGATAAGCAATATATAACTACTTCAAGCTCGATGGCTATCACAAGGAAAGTAAGCTCAGATATAGAGATAACCGAGGCACGCGGAGACAAAGATGTATTCCCGTGCTCACCACCTTTGGGAAGGGGGCTACGTCACGTTGGAGAGGTGTGAGGTTCCACGAAGGATTCCTCACGCGCCACAAAAGCTCACCTTCTTCTCCGAGTCTATCCCACGAAGGAATTGGCCCTTTCCTTATGGCTAGCTTTTCCTCCACTTCGGAGATGGCAAGCTCCACAACCACTTCACAAGCTCCACGAAAGAGAATCCCGGGTCTCTTCACAATATTCCACAAAGAGAACACCGTGGTACCAACCGCCAAGCCAACTAGGAGGTCACCCTCCAAGAGTAACAAGCTCACGGTCTCTCACTCGAACAAATCGTAATGGAGAGCTCAACACTTATGCAAGAATGCAAAGCAAGACCACCAAGGGTTCTCAAGTCCTTCACTCTCAAATCCCACCAAAGCAACAAGTGCTAGGGAGGAATTAGAGAGGAAGAACAATGGTGGAAATCAACCAATGACTCCAAGATCTAGATCCAATGGGTTCCCCTCACTTAGAGGAGGAATTGATTGGTGGGGATTGTAGATCTAGATCTCCTCTTCCAAAGCCCTCAAAAAGATGGAAGAATCATAGGAGGGAAGGGGGAGGAAGCAAGCTCAAGAGGTTCAACAATGGAGGTCAATTTCATGGTCAAGAACCCTCTAAAACGTTGGGAGAAGAACCCCCTTTTATAGTGGAAAGCAAATATGGCCGTTGGGAGAAAACTGTGCGAATCCGGTTGAAAGTTCGGTTGGACCGGCTCCAGAACCGGATGGTTTGGTTCCTGGACCGGAAAACCGGATCTCAACCGGGATAAGGGTCAGTACACAGTCTCGGATAGACTCGGTATAGAAAAATCGAAAATCCAGGTTGAATCTCGGTTGAAACCCGGTTGAATCTCGGTTTTCCGGTGCTGGCACCGGACCACCCGGTCTGGGAGCCGGTTGAACTGGATCCACAACCGGGATGAAACTGACTTCACGGAAAATGCAATAACTTTTGCATCCGGACTCCGATTTCGATGATCTTGGGCTTGTTTTTACGAGGACAACAAGGTCTAAAAGATTGTACAGAGAAACATCATATCCCAACAAAGGAGGATAGAACCAAATTAAGAAAGGTAAGAAGCCTCCCTAAATAAGAACCGATAAAACCTCCAAACTCAAAAACGCCATAGAAGATGCATACAAATTCCGTTTTTGATGAACTTGGGCTTGTTGAAGAGCTAGAAAAAAGCTCAAGAACCTCACATGGAGAAACACCAAGAAGCAACAAAATAGGAAGATGCAAAGTATGCAAACGATTGAGCTCCCTATGACGATGTGATCAAGTTACACAACCGAGAGCCCCTCTTGATAGTGCGGCTTCCCATTCGCCATGTACTCCATCATAGATCCGATGGATGATCCGGAGATACTCGAACCCCCTCTGAACCCCAAGATCGTCGATACCCATGTGTGACCCCTTTCCCGAAACCAATATTTTTATAATATATGGTATTTCACTTGTTGCAAATTAAAATTTTCATGTTGTATACATGTTGTGTGGTTTGGGGGACTTATGCCGATTCACCTCATAATTAAATCTGGAGACCATATGCGGATGAATCTAGTCTAATGTTGGCTCAATTTAAATTTGTATAGAGAACTGGTGACATATTTTGCCTTGTTAAGACAACATTTAAATTACGGGTATCCAAATAACATGAATCATCTAATTAATTGTCGGGACCTAGTTTCTGCTTAATATTGCCTAATTGCATCGCACCTTTGCCATGTCATATATCATACATGCATCATGCCTGATCTTCTACCTTAGTATTAAATAGTGCATTCAGTGTTTCTTCTAGTGTTTTCCTTCTTCATAGACTAGGCCGATGAGTTAATGCGAGTGTCGACATGGTCTTCGGATGAACCTTCGGCTATGTTTTTAGGCGAGCATTATCCCCCTTTCTACCTATTTTATCTTTATAGTCTTTATTTCCTCATGTTGATCTATTGCTATCTGTGTTGCGATGCTATAGACTCCGTACCCCTTTATTTTTCCTGCAACCCTATATTGCCATGGACACATCCTATTACCTGTTGTTTTGTAGATAGTCGGCCTTGCGAGTCGTAGTTGCTTGTGCGGGTGTTGCTTCGTGCCGTCGATGTTCCATAGTTCTTGGAGAAATGCCTCATGCTTCATGTTGGAGATTATCATAGCTTTAATTATAGTTTAATAACTAATATTGAAAGTAGGTAAATAATGCACAGGCACCAGTGGGAAATACATGTTATTTGGTTTTTAACCGCCCACTTGTGTCCCGTAGGACCCTGAGTACTTGATACATGTTCCTTGACTATTCGCACTATCCGCATGTGGGACCATGAATCCCCTTAGAGAGAGCTTGAATCATATCTTATTTCTTGGGGCCACAAACTAGTTTGGGGTTTTATTACTATCATGTACTTATGCCATGTGTATGCCATGTTACTGCTTTATTTACTACTATTGCTCGTGGAGAGCATTTACTACTGTACTGTTTAGGTAAGTGTGAAAGGATAGAGATGTCGCCTAGAGGGGGGTGAATAGGCAATTTCAAAACTATTACGGTTTTGGCTTGATAGAATGCGGAATTAAACTAACGTTTATTTTACAAGCACAAAACCTAAATACACTTGGCTCAACTAAGTGCACCAACAACAAATTAAGCTAAGCAAGATAGCACAAGATAAATATACCACAAGTGATAAGCAAGATATAAGTACTTCAAGCTCGATGGCTATCACAAGGAAAGTAAGCTCAGATATAGAGATAACCGAGGCACGCGGAGACAAAGATATATTCCCGTGTTCACCACCTTTGGGAAGGGGCTACGTCACGTTGGAGAGGTGTGAGGTTCCACGAAGGATTCCTCACGCGCCACAAAGGCTCACCTTGTTCTCCGAGTCTATCCCATGAAGGAATAGGCCCTTTCCTTATGGCTAGCTTTTCCTCCACTTCGGAGATGGCAAGCTCCACAACCACTTCACAAGCTCCACGAAGGAGAATCCCGGGTCTCTTCACAATCTTCCATGAAGAGAACACCGCGGTACCAACCGCCAAGCCAACTAGGAGGTCACCCTCCAAGAGTAACAATCTCACGGTCTCTCACTCGAACAAATCATAATGGAGAGCTCAACACTTATGCAAGAATGCAAAGCAAGACCACCAAGGGTGCTCAAATCCTTCACTCTCAAATCCCACCAAAGCAACAAGTGCTAGGGAGGAATTAGAGAGGAAGAACAATGGTGGAAGTCAACCAATGACTCCAAGATCTAGATCCAATGGGTTCCCCTCACTTAGAGGAGGAATTGATTGGTGGGGATTGTAGATCTAGATCTCCTCTTCCAAAGCCCTCAAAAAGATGCAAGAATCATAGGAGGGAAGGGGGAGGAAGCAAGCTCAAGAGGTTCAACAATGGAGGTCAATTTCGTGGTCAAGAACCCTCTAAAACGTTGGGAGAAGAACCCCCTTTTATAGTGGAAAGCAAATATGGCCGTTGGGAGAAAACTGTGCGAATCCGGTTGACAGTTCGGTTGGACCGGCTCCAGAACCAGATGGTTCGGTTCCCGGACCGGAGAACCGGATCTCAACCGGGATAAGGGTCAGTACACAGTCTCGGTATAGAAAAACCGAAAATCCCGGTTGAATCTCGGTTGAAACCCAGTTGAATCTCGGTTTTCCAGTGCTGGCACCGGACCACCCGGTCTGGGAGCCGGTTGAACCGATCCACAACCGGGATGAAACTGACTTCACGGAAAACGCAATAACTTTTGCATCCGGACTCCGATTTCGATGATCTTGGGCTTGTTTTGACGAGGAAAACAAGGTCTAAATTATTTTACAGAAAAACATCATATCCCAACAAAGTAGGATAGAACCAAATTAAGAAAGGTAAGAAGCCTCCCTAAATAAGAACCGATAAAACCTCCAAAATCGAAAACGCCATAGAAGATGCATACAAATTCCATTTTCAATGAACTTGGGCTTGTTGAAGAGCTAGAAACAAGCTCAAGAACCTCACATGGAGAAACACAAAGAAGCAACAAAATAGGAAGATGCAAAGTATGCAAACGATTGAGCTCCATATGACGATGTGATCAAGTTACACAACCGAGAGCCCCTCTTGATAGTGCGGCTATCTATCCTATAAACCGGTCTCCCAAAAACCACCTTGAGACCGGTAAAAGGAAAAACTAGCAAGTCCATACCTTTGCCTTACGTATGCCGCTTTATCTTGATGACAACGCTTCAAGATCCACCCAAGTCGGAATGCAACACTTGATCATTGTTGCTTCGTGAAGACTCCTAATTTGCTCCCCCATACACCACTATGGGATAGATTCATTAATACATGTCTTCACATGTCCATTATCACCAATATGGATGGAAAGCTTCAAGCAAATGATCTTCTCGAGATGCTTATCTTTAACTTGCCCTTCTCAACCTTGATGACGATCACCACTTGATGTCATCCTCTCATGGGCTATATAATATCATACCACAAGACCATGTGGTACATTCTTTATGCTTCATGTGTTGACCAACTTGAAATCACTCTTCACTCTTTGTATTGGTCAACCAAGTATCTTCTCGTGCTCCATCTTAATATCTTGAGGTACATAAGGAACTCTTCATTTGATTACATGCTCTAAATCTTAGTCAACCATAGCTCAACTAATGAGGCTATCATGACACCAACTTAGAGCCATATCTTGAATTCTTCTATTGAGATCATACTCTCAAGATCTTTATCATATCATATTCTTCTCTTCAACTCGATGATTTTGATGCCAATACTCAAGGTATATCTTTATCTTCATGGCATCCATACTTGAATCCAACACATGGACTACACGCATGACCTATGGAATATACCTTCATATAAAAATCAGTGAAAACATTAGTCCATAGGGATTGTCATTAATCACCAAAACCACACATAGGGGCAATCACCCTTTCAAAGTGGAATGTTTTCGCGATATCGACAAGCCCAGACACACTTTCGGGTTCCTAGTCGTTTACAGCCATTAACATAAACCTATGGGTCCGTCTCGTAGCCGGCTAACTTCATCACGGGTATCTTGGTGGGGTGGCCCCTGAAATATTATATGAATCTTGTGATGGATTTGTCGTGATGCCTCGTTGGGTTTTTATTTGGTTTTTCCGAGGTTGATTGTGCGTGTGTTGCTATTTGTGCCCCCCCCCCTACAGGGTAAAATTTCTGAAAGCCGTGTCCGCGGTTATGGACGACTTGGAGCACAGTATCTCGATCATAGACAACTCTAACTAAAGTAGTTCTATAAATCTGACTTTGAAATGACTAGTAATCAGCTTAACTACAACGGAATGGCTAAATAAAAGTATCAAGAACTGCTGGATTTTGGATGTCTCATGCTATATGTACCTGACTAGTAAGTATTGTAACTACAACGGAATGGTTAATTAAAACTGCCCACTGCTTATTATATCAGGATGACTCATGCTATCTATCTCTGACTAGTAATTGCTGCAACTAAAATGGAATGAAAAAACTGCCAACTCTGTGAGTTCCTCGATCTGACTTCCTCGTTTGGTCTCGAGGGGAAAACGCCAGGATGGGTATGTTTGGTGTTAGTATCAGGTTGGATCCGAATAGGTCTTTCTTATCCCTCTTTGATAGCCGACAGTTGTATCGAGTATATATAGGTCGTTTAGTGCATGTTGCACTGTCGCTTCAGTCCACCATACCTATGTAGGCAAGGACCGCCGAATTCTAAGACTCGCCGTGTACTGGCCTCGGTACTGACCTCTCTCTTTTTCCTTTTCCCTTTGTCGACACCCCTTTTTGTTGAGAAGGTTACCCTTCTGGCTTGGCCTAGGCAGGATTATGGACGCCATTGGTTATTCTTCAGGGCTCTTAGCTCAATTTGCATCTTGTACATACTCAGACATTGTATCGTTGTCGAGGTGATTTGGATCTTTGTATCGTATATCCGTAATCTTGACTCATTGAGTCATTGTTTTATATATCTGTTTTATGGGTTCCATCATGGACTATTGTAATGATATTACTTTGTTTTCAACCCGCACACAAGTGCATGGTGGGCACCTTTGAATCGTTTCTATGCGGGTTTGGCGGGAATCGCTAAAACTTGCATAGGGATGATCTGAGGGTGTTACAGAGTGGTACCAGAGCTCAGCAGTTGCGATACCCCACTGGTCTATCCTATAGGATAACCTAGCTAACGGCCGATGTAGCGTGTCAAAACTATTTTGAAAAATCGGTGGGACAGATCTGATTAGGTCTGCTTTTACTCCTTATCCCTATGCTATTCTCCCATTACCTCTGCATGTTTTGAATTTGCCCCTTATCTTTTCTTCGAGTCCAGGAATTATCGTGGTTAGCTTTTCGTCGTACCTTTAGGGTTTTGCTTATTCCTCTTGTAACGGTTCTTCGACATTCGGTCTTCATGCTATCTGAGGAATTTTCCTCTGTTGCACAGTGGACCAAAATTCACTAAAAAGTTTCTTTGTATCATCCGGTGTTTTCCTACACGACGACATCATTCGCATCAGATCTGATGAAGATCCAGTATCCCTCCTTGTTGACCGAACATCGCTTGTGAAGATCTTCAGTCTGAATTCTGAGAGTTGGCTGCATAATCCGTCTATTCATGTACAGAGTAACGATTTGAGTGCGGGATGGAGTCGCGACCATACCACTACTCTTATCATTCGCTTTTGTATATTTAATCGGTGGACCAATCTAATTTGACACATTCTACAAAAGTTAGAGGTGGCCTTATGTTTTGATACCTCTACCTTCGTCTTTGTTTCACCAGAGTGTCCTCTCGATGAACGGGAGCAGCGACCCTTTGTTGGTGGTGTCGTCGATTACAAGATGGATAAAGAACCCTTGTTAGTGGTGTCATGAGGACCTACATGAAGCGAGAAGATTCCGATCGTCGGCCTTCTTCCCCATACCATGAGGCGGATCCCGAGGGCGAGAGCCATTGTTAGTGGTGTCAAATTGTAGCACCCCGGATAAAACCACTACTATAAAAACGCTTGTGTTTGCGCATCATCATGACAGCATGCTCATGTCATCATGCCACATTGCATTTGAGCATCGTCATGTCATCATGCATATTTAAATTAAAACTATTTTCTAAAACCTACATTTGTTTCTAGATATGCTCGTCTTCAATTCAAATCAAAACCGTCGGTTCGGACGGATCCTTTATTTGCCTAAAACTATTTACAAAGAAATTCTTAAAGACTAAATAAAAAGAAATATATAAAACTATTTTGTTCAGGGGAAGGCCGACACCAGCCAGGCCCAAAGGCCCAACTGGCAACAGCCTACCACACTGACTAAAAAAAACCTAGATTTGTCTAGACTAAACCCTAACCCTAGCCCCACCCAAAAGCTAACCCTAATCCTACACAACCTGTGGCCGCCACCGCCACTCAAACCTCACATGCGCCCACGCGACACACCACACCCAGCCGCCCATCCCACCACACCACACCACACCACACCACGTCTCCACCCAGCAACGGCGCCAGAAAATAGTTTTGATGACCCACAAGTATAGGGGATCGCAACAGTCTTCGAGGGTAGTATAACCCAATTTATTGATTCGACACAGGGAGAGCCAAAGAATACTTATAAGCCTTAACAACTAAGTTGTTAATTCAGCTGCACCTGGAAATAGTCTTGCTCACAGTAGTTTATCAGTAGCAATAGTTTTGTAGTAGCAATAGAAAAGTAACAGCGGCAGTAGTAACAATAGTAGCAAACAGCAGGGTTTGAGTGCGGTAGGCATAGGGATGGATGGACGGGCGTTGCATGGACTATTCATGTAATATCAAGATCTAGGGCATTTGCAGATAAATAAGATAAAACATCCAAGTACTAAATAATCATAGGCATGTGTTCCATATATAGTCATACGTGCTCGCAATGAGAACTTGCACAACATCTTTTGTCCTGACAGCCCGTTGCAGGGGGGCCTCAAGGGAATCTCCTGGCAATTAAGGTACTCCTTTTAATAGAGTATCGGAGCAAAGCATTAACACTGTGTGAACACACGTGATCCTCATATCATGGCCATCCCCTCCGGTTATCCCAATTTATGTCACTTCGGGGCCTTTGGTTCAATAGTATGTGTAAACAACTTGTAGATAAGATCACAAACAATACTATCATCATGAATCAATAACATGTTCAGATCTGAGATCATGGCACTCGGGCCCTAGTGACAAGCATTAAGCATAACAAGTTGCAACAAAGTCAAATAGCACTAATAAAGATACGAGGCACCATGCCCTAACAATCTTATTCGATTACATGATAGATCTCATCCAATCCCTACCATCCCCATAGCCTATAGCGGGGGATTACTCACTCATGGATGGGGGAAACATGGATGATTGATGGAGAGGCATCGGTGATGATGATAGCGATGATCTCTTCCAATTCCTCGTCCCGGCAGGGTGCCAGAACGGAGTTTCTGGTTCTGAATTGCGGTTTTTGGTTGTGGCGGCGCAGCGGAACTCTATCTGGAAAAACACCGAACCCTCCTCTATTTTTAGGTCAGAGGGCTTATGTAGGCGAAGGGGGAGACCGAGGGGGTGCCCGAGGTGGCCTCACCACCCCCAGGCGCGACCTGTCCTGGCCCGCGTGGCCAGGGGGTGTGGTCCCCTTGTGTCCCTCCTCAGTCTCGTCTTCTAGCTCCATGAGTCTTCTGGTAAAATAGGAGTTTTGCGATATTTTCCGGGATTTTTCCTGAAAGTTGATTTTCTGCACAAAAACAAGGCACCAAAGCAATTCTGCTGAAAACAGCGTCAGTCTGTGTTAGTTGTATCCAAATCACACAAATTAGAGGAGAAACAATAGCAAAAGTGTTCGGGAAAGTAGATACGTTTTGGACGTATCAACTCCCCCAAGCTTAGCTTATTGCTTGTCCTCAAGCAATTCAGTTGAAAACTGAGTGCGATAAAAGAACTTTCACGAACACATTTGCTTCATGGGATGTATATATTCTTAGCATATGATCAATACTTAGGCAATTCACAATAAAGAGTATGCAAATAAGTCTACTCAATAGTCATGCAAGCTATGAGGAGATTCCAACACAATAATAGTAAGCAGCATGAAACATAAGCATAAGAAACATTGCAATGCTCATAAGAAGGTATGATAGAGTGGTATCTCGCTTGCCTTTGATTGTGGAGCAAAACATAAATTCCAAGGCACCTCTTAAGTTCAAGTGAAGACTAGAAGTAAAGATATCAAAGATATGTCATAATTAACCAAGTTTTGAGACAAGCACATTACACTAAGAATGACAACTATTCTCTCAAGAAGGTGATCAAAGAATAAGTGGTGACTCAACAAAGAAGTGAAAAGGTTTTGAAAAGTTTGAAAGGCTTCCAAATGCTGAAAGTATGGTACTCATTAGCTTTGAGCTCTCATTGCTCCTATCATAGGCATCTTTAGATGGTTAAGTTTAAACTGAGGTCCAATTTGAGTGCTTGACAGACCATAAACTGGAAATCTCATGTCCCTTGAGTACGAGGGTTGTTCCTCATGCTACTCAACTTTAGTCACCGGTAAGTTCTTGTCATTGTAAGTACATGCGTATCATAGAGAACCGCCAATGGGGTACCCCTTGCCCCATGATACAGGAGCTATCCCACATCAAAATGACAAGGCAACGGACAATGAGCATCTCAGCGATCTTTTTATTTGCTATTTGCATAGGTTTTTATTGAGGATGCTTCACAGATTGCTCATTATGGTTATGCTGCAAGTTTCCACCATGATTAGGCATGGCTTAGGCCAGTCGCCTAGGCGTTTCTCTAACACAAATACATAACTCCATGGACTTAAAAGATCCCCTTTTATTTCACACCGCCGACATCCGTAAACAAAAGAGCATGATATCAACTAGATAAGTATTTATAGGTGTTGAAAGCATTCCCTGTGGCCGCATGGTTCTGGTAACTTCCAGCCTATAATTCTCAAGCATATAACTTTCAAGGACAGTCACAATAGTTCAGGTTTATTAAGTGCAAGAAACTAAAGTGTGCCATCAAGTTCGTGAGAGCTTTACTAACTAACTTTCTCATAACAAGCAAACATTTTATTTGGAAGAAAACGAGGCATAATAAATAAGCACGGAATAGCAACGATGCTAGTAGGTAGGTATGGTGGACACTTTTTGACAATTTTGGTTTTGGCGAGTTGGAAGCACGAGTAGAGCTCATACTCAGTGCAAGTGAAGGCTAGCAATAGAAAGGGAGCAACAAACGAGAGAGCAATAACTGTCATAATCATGCTTGCACCAAAACAAAATTAATTATGGCATAAAAATTATACAAAAACTTTGAGGCAAAATAAATCATCGGGGATTAACTGACTTTGGTTCATTCATATGCATGCGTGAGCATGTGCCAAGTTGATTCAAATGAAGCATTCAGATGAGGATACCACAATGTCATACCAAGTTATGAATAGAACAATGCAAGCAAACATTCATGTGACATTCTACAAACTATTAGCAACTTGGAGCTAATCATAAGAGAGCAAGAACTACTAAGCATACAATAAATACATACACCTTACATGAACAGACTAAGCATGCCCACAATGATGAGTATATGTACAAAAAAGAAGACAAGTAGAGTTCATTACCAGCCTCTTACCACACCTCGAGTTGTCATAAATCATCATTATTGCCTTTCACTTATGTGGCTTGAATAATACCATGAAACCAAACTCCAAAGGAGTCACTAAGGACCGCTGAACCCTGCAACAAACTTCACAAAAACAAAGAAGAAGAACAAATATTTTTGGGTTTTTGATTTTTTTAAAGCAAGCACTCAAAGCAAAAACAAACAAAGCAAACTATTTTTGGATTTTTCTTAAAGCTAACCAAAGCTAAAAGGCAAAGAAACAAACCAAGAGAAACAATGAAAATATTTTTGGTCTTTTTGTGTTTTGGAAGGCAGAAATAAAAACTAAAAAGAAAGCGAAACATGGATATACAAAGTACCGACGGAACATGATATGTAGATAAGTGTGTTGTCGGTATACCTCCCCCCAAGCTTAGGCTTTTGGCCTAAGTGGGGATCAATCCCAGCCTGGCCAAGAAGGAGTGCCTCTGTAATGTGACGAAGAGGCCCCTTCGTCCTGGTACGTGCTCGAGGAATCCCCTATATAATGCGCAGAGTGGTCATAAGAGGGCGCGTCCCCCTGGTAGTGCTCGTGGAAACCAAGCACGCATAGCTGATCGTCCATCTCGTCCTTGGAGCGTGACCAAGTCCCCCTGCAAATACTGGACAAAGTAGTCTGTGGCAAAGGAATTCCCCTCTCATCCCCGTCAGTAAACATCATCCTGTAAACTAAACTCTCAAGGCTAGAGCTACCAGTAACAAAGTGATGCGCTTTCATGGAAGCTAGATCAAGCCTCTATGGAGCTAGCACTGTATCATTTGGATCAACAGAAAGTTCTAAGGCAGCAAATACACGTGCAGCAATAATACCCTCATAAATGGGTCCTCTAGCAGCTAGGCGGTGAGCAATGAGAGAACCAAGATTATACCTGGTTTCATTGTTTAGTACAGCAGCCAGAAAAGCCAAATGATAGTTGGAAATATTGCTAGTGTTCTCCCAACCAAGTATGATAAGCAAAATATCTGAGAGCTGGGAGTTAAATATTTCTTATCTTCCCGCGTTGAGCTGTTTGGTCATCATTATTTGTTACCCCATGGGAGAGCTCCAACAAATCAGCGGGTCGACCTTGAATCTTCTTCACCGTCCCAGCCATGCCAATACCTATAATACTGCAAAATCTCTTCAATGTCATGGTGATAGGCCAATCATAGATTTTGAATGACACATCTGTCCTGAAAGGGGTGTTGGTGAAAGTGAAATTCTCCACAAAAGTTTTGGTGAGCAAAGCATATTGCTCACTCTCATCATGTATATAATCGGTTAGACCAACCCTCCGAACAAGAGTTAAGAAATCATCGAGAATCCCTGCATCTTGCAAAAAGGTAAAACAAGGGATGGTAGAAGGGTGCGCATCCCCTCATCTCCCTCGTTGCCAAAGCGTGGCATAATAAGATCCTCATTGTATGATGGCCTAGCTCGATAGGATGATCTCGAAGGCCTTCTCCTCCTAGGTGCATCACTTTTAAACACTTCTCCAAAGGTATGGTTGTCCATGGCCCTTTGTCTAAATTTTTTAGACAAACATCAAACCAAGTGATTTCCAAGTTGATAAATGATGAGGACCTATTGTAGGAACTTGCTAGAGGGCTAAACATGCATCAAAATGAAATCTCTAAGCATAGAACAAGCATGCAAGCTCACACAACCTGTCACCTATAGTAGCAAAATACTCAAGATACAATCCACCAATCAAAAATCTAATTGGACAAGCGGAGGAGGCACATACCGAAGAGCAATCCCTCCAAAAATCAGCAGGAAAGATGGGCTGAGCAAGGAGATCGAAATCGGGAGCAAGAACAGCAGGAACTCGAGATTTGAGAAGTTTTCCGGTATTTTTCGGGGGAGAGAAAGAAGTGGCTGGAAGGAGGAAAGTTGGAGGGCCAGGGGTGGACCACACCTGGGCCAGGCACGCCCTGGGGCTAGCCGCGCCACCAGGGGGTGTGCTGGCCTGGTGGGTCCCCCTCTGCCCCTTTTTTCATAAAAACATTTAATATGAATTTTCTGGAATTTTCCGGGAAACTTTATTTTTGGGAAATTTTCAGGTTATGAAAATTGAAAGAAAAAGATTTTTGAAAGACACAAAAGCAAACCAAAACTAAAACTACAGAAGTTCTAAGACACTCTAACAAGCAAACAACTAGAAAAACGAAGAAGAACAAGACATTCTAAAAAAAGATGAATAAGACGAAGAGCAAAGATTGGATGGAGAAAGATAAAGGTGAGCAAGGATATACATTTTGAAAGCATTGTCTTGCCCATTAAAATCCCTGTGTTAACAAGGTTGATCAAGTCTTGTTACGAAAACAATTTTATATGAAATAAAACTTTGCATTTGACAAAATGATTATGTTACCTCAATCTTGATAGCAATAATCCCAATCATAATAGTTTCAGAAATTTCTTGTGGAATGGGACAATATATTTATCCAACTATGATGCTCTCAATATTTTCAATTGAATTTAAGCCATAGATCTTATCAATCTTATTTGGGAAATAGATAGTATGCTCTTTGTCATTGATATTAAAAGTTACTTTTCCTTGATTGCAATTGATGATAGCACCTACAGTATTAAGAAAAGGTCTCCCAAGAATAATAGACATATTATCATCTTCAGGCATCTCAAGCACAACAAAATCAGTTAAAACTAAGAAATTATGAGCCACTTGAACAGGAACATCCTCATATATACCAACAGGGATAGTAGTAGACTTATCAGCCATTTGCAAAGATATATCAGTTGGTATCATTTTATCTAGTTGAAGTCTCTTATAGAGAGAAAAAGGCATAACACTAACCCCAGCTCCCAAATCGGACAAAACAGTTCTAACATAATTATTTTTAATAGAGCAAGGACTAGTTGGAATACCTGGATCACCAAGTTTCTTTGGAACCTTACCATTGAAGGAATAATTAGCAAGCAAAGTAGAAATTTCCTCATTAGGAATCTTCCTTCTATTAGACACAATATCCTTCATATACTTTGAATAAGGAGGCAACTTAATAGCATCAGTCAAAGGAATTTGCAAAAATAAAGGTTTCATCCACTCACAAAACTTGTTATAGTGTTCTTCTTCCTTTGACTTGTGTTTCTTATTAGGAAAAGGCATTGGTTTTTGCACCCAAGGTTCTCTTTCACTACCATGTTTATTAGCAACAAAATCTTCCTTAGTGTTCTTAGTGTGCCTCTCAGGTTCTTCTTCAATTTCTTCATTATCAAGAGCACCATTTTTATCATTACCACTTTCAATTTCAGCATCAGAGACAAATATACTATTAGGATCTACAGCAGGTTTAGAAGGTTCCTCAACCGTTTTATGTTTCTTTTTCTTTCTCTTAGAAGAAGTACCTCTATTTTCAGCTTGCTGAGAATCCTGCTCAATTATTTTAGGATGTCCCTCGAGATATAAGGGATCCTGAGTGGTAGCACCACTCCTAGTTCTAATTTCATAAGCATGTTTATCTCCAGAAGCATGACTAGCATATATTTTTGTACTTTAGCAAGTTTATCAATTTGGATTTGAACCATTCGGAAGTGTTTAACAAGCATTTTAACATCATTAGAAGTTCTTTCCACAATATCTTTCAACTCATTAATAGCTCTAGAGTTTTCCAATAAATGATTCAGAACTTGTTTATTAAAATTACTTTGTTTAACAATAAAAGTATCAAGTTCCTCTAAGCATTGATCAGGAGGTTTACCATAAGGAATATCACCTTCATAAAAGTGTTGGAGAGAGTGTACCTCAATAGTAGATGAGTAGGAAATTGACTTACATAATTCTTCAATAGGAGGTAAATTCTTTACATCTTCAATCTAATACCCTTCTCCTTAAGACATTTCTTAGATTCTTTCATCACTTCATCATTTAATTCAATCACTCCCCTCTTCTTTGGTGTTGGTGTTGGAGTTGGTTCAGGCACAGTTGGTTCTATCGTAGTAGGCTCATGTGTAATTGGCTCAGTTGTAGTCCAATCATCATAATTCTTGCTTATTTTAGCCATTAATTCTTCAGCTTCTACAGGAGTTCTTTTCCTAAAAATACAATCAGCAAAACTATCCAGGTATGTCCTAGATTCATCAGTTAGTCCATTATAATATATATCAAGAAGCTCATGTTTAGGTAATGGACATCTAGGATGTGCATGAATCAAGGCACAGAACCTTGTCCATGACTCAATCAATTTCTCCTCTTCTCCCTGTTTAAAATCAAAAAGTTTCTGCAAAATAGCATGTCTAGCACTAGGAGGGAAATATTTTTGAAAGTAATTAGCAATCAAGCAATCAGGGCTATCAATGGATCTAGGAGGTAAACTATTAAACCAAGCTTTAGCTTCTCCTTTTAGTGAAAAAGGGAAGATTTTAGCAACAAAGTAGTTACGCATCTTAACATCATCAGAAAATAAGGCACTCGTAGTGGAAATCTCAATCATATGTGCCACAGCCTTTTCATTCTCATTCCCACAAAAAGGTTCTTTCTCAACAATGTTTATATAGGATCAATCAAGAGAGAAATCATAATCTTTATCTTTAATGTCTATGGGAGAAGTAGCAAACTTAGCATCAGGAGATAGTTTAGGTATAATAGTACGTTTCTCAAGGAGACTCCTAATAGAACTAGCACCACGTGTCTTTCTATATTCTTCAATAAATTCATTAGTCATTTCAATGTAACCATCATTAATATCATAGCTTTATCTAGACTCAGGTGAGCTAACATGATAGGAACCGAGTCCCTACCAGGTCTAGGGCGTAGATTGTAGGGGTGGAAGAAGGGTTGGCGAGGGGCTGGGCATGCTCGACGGCGAGAAGGTGTCATGGTCGTGCAGCAGGAAGAGGCGGCTAGGACTAGGGTTCCGACTCCTAAGGTAGTCGGCAACAAATATGATTTATTGCTTGTCTGATACATAGGGATTACATGTGTTTATATAATAGTCTAGCTAATCAAAACCCTAGATAAGATGGGCCAAGCCCTTAAACCGGTCCACTATTGGACCTCTTCCAGCTATATGTCAGCCTGGTCATAACATCTCTCCCCGCCTGCACAAACAGCTCGTCCTCGAGCTGGATGTCTGGAAACTGCTGGCGGAACTCCTCAAGCTTCTCATAGGTGGCCCTCCGGAGATAGGTCAGCCCATCGAACTAGCAGATGCCACACGCCTCGATGTTCCTGTGCCTTCAACACCTTAGTGGGACCTGGCATAAGGCGTCCATCAACAGTGGGAGGAAGCGCTGGTGGTGCGGCTGGCGGCTGCCCACGGTAGGCCTTCAGCAAGCCCACACGGAAAACGTTGTGGATGCGAGAGCCCTCTGGTAGTTGAAGACGGTATGTGAGCGTGCCGACGCGCTCCAGCACACGAAAGGGACCCGCGTAGCGAGGGCCCAGCTTCCGCTTGGCACGCGAGTCCAGTGACTGCATAGTCCTGTGAAGGAGGCACAACCACACCCAGTCGCCCAACACGAACTCTGCCTCGCGGTGATGAGCGTTGTAGTACTTCTTGGATAGCTGCGGGGCTTGGAGAAGACGCTGGCGTGCCTCGGCCAAGATCTCGTCGCGGGTGCGTAGCAGGTCGCCGGCTGCCTCGGTCCGAGCCGTCCCGGGCTCGAATGGCAACATAGCCGGAGGGGGCCGCCCGTAGACCACCTCGTAAGGCGTGGTGTGCAGGGCGGAGTGATAGGAGGTGTTGTAGCAGTACTCCGCCCATGACAACCAATCCACCCAAGCTCATGGATGATCACCTATAACACAGCGCAAATACATAGTGATCACCTTGTTAACCACCTCGGATTGTCCGTCCGTCTGAGGATGGAACGCCGTGCTTAGGCATAGCTTCATGCCTACCAGCCGAAAGAGATCATGCAAGACGTGACCAGTGAACACCGGATCACCGTCGCTGACGATCGAAGAGGGAAACCCGTGGAGGTGGACGATGTCGTCGAAGAAGGCCCACGCCACGGATGCGGCTGTATATGGATGGCCGAGAGCGTTGAAGTGCGCATACTTGGAGAAGCGGTCAACCACCATGAGGATGACGGGCTTGCCGCCCACCTTGGGCAGGCCCTTGATGAAGTCCATGGAAATATCAGCCCACACATGCAAGGGCACATCCATAGGCTGTAGTAGTCCTGCTGGCCGCAGTGTCTCCGTCTTGTTATGCTGGCATGTCACGCAAGACCGTACCCAGTCACGCACCAGCGTATGATCACTTGGGATGTAGAAATCACCACAGAGGTGGTGGAGTGTCTTCTGCACACCCTCGTGGCCCGCCAAGTGCGCCAGGAGCAGGGCCTGATGGCGGAGGTCACCGTAGTCTGGCACAAAGAGGCAGCACCCGTGTAGAAGAAGGCCATCATCTAGACGCCAAGGCGGCTCCAGCTCGCCGGCCTCAAGGCGCTGACGCAAGGCCTGGTCATCCGCGGCGGTCGAGTTAGCCCGACGGATGTCGTCGATGAAGGCGAAAGACGGCTCGGAGCGGATGCACAGGACCGTGCCCATGGCGGTGACGTCTTCCGCGACGTCCTCAGTGTCGCGACATGACAGGGCAATAGCGACCATGTTGAGACGGCCCGTACGGTACTCGACGGTGAAGTCAAAGCCAAAGATCTTGCTGATCCACTGGTGTTGTGGTATGGAGAGGCGCTGGTCTAACAAGAACTTGAGGCTGTA
The DNA here is from genome assembly GCA_916181665.1 of Avena sativa. Taxonomy (NCBI): domain Eukaryota; kingdom Viridiplantae; phylum Streptophyta; class Magnoliopsida; order Poales; family Poaceae; genus Avena; species Avena sativa. Next base: position 147,060,635 of record OV702280.1, read on the forward strand.
GTGATCCGTGCGAATGCGGAAAGTCCGCCCCCAGAGATAGGGGCGCTAGTGGTGCACGGCTTGGACCAACCCGATGAGCTCGCGCTCGTACGCCGCAAGCTTGTGATGTCGAGGGGAGAACGGGAGGCTGAAGAAGGCTAGTGGCCCGTCGCCCTAGTGGAGGACGGCGCCGAAGCCTACGCCGGAGGCATCGCAGTCCACCATGAATATCCTGTCGATGTCCGGCATCTGTAGCACTGGCCCTGTCGTAAGGGCCTGCTTGAGGGTCTGGAACGCCTCGGTCGCCTCCACCTCCCAAGAGAAGGTGTCGCGGTGCAGGAGGCGTGTCAGGGAACGGCGATGAGGCCGAATTACCGGATGAATTTCCGGTAGTACCCGACGAGGCCCAAGAAGCCGCGTAGAGCCCGGGGCGACTGCGGGGTCGGCTAGGCCACGACGGCGGCGACCTTCTCAGCATCCATCACGACTCCCTCCGCTGAAATGACATGTCCCAGGTATGCGACGGAGGTCGTGCCGAACAAGCACTTTGAGCGCTTGAGGTGTAGATGATGCGCTCAAAGCTCGTTGAAGATGATGGTGTTGGGGATATGCTATACGGGTATCCTCATAGCATGTCTCCTATCCGGATAACCCGGGTGGCCCACAGTTGGTAGCATGGCCCATGGCCTGCTGGGCGGCCTAGTTAGATGGATCCAGAAGAGAGTCCCATGCCGGATAAAGGAAGGCTATGGAGGAGTCACCGACGTACCCGGAGCCTTGGAGTGCAAGACACGCTAGACTAGATGTAAGTAGTGTAGGACTCCGTAACCTGTCCAGCTAGGAATTTTCCCTGTAACCCTAGGACCTGGCAACTATATAAGTCGGGCCTATGGGGGCCTTTAGAGCACGATAAATTAGACTCTCTAGTCACCTCGCATAGCGAACCAATCCCTGTAACTCGGCGTATTGCCCTTATAGTGATTTATAGCAGGAGAAGGATTCCTCCACCGTTGTGGGATCTAAACCTGGGTAAGCTGTGTAACCTCGTACAAGTCAACCGTCCGCCTTGCCCCATGTCTCTAAACACGCACTGTGAGGACCCCTCCATGGCGTCCTTGTCGGCAATACCACGACAGTTGGCGCCCACCGTGGGGCAAGAGGCGCTTCAGGCTCTTCAGCCGGCGAGGACCAAGATCTTCGCAGGAATCAGCGAAACCATAGCCATTGGTCGTGTTCTCTTCTCCGGCAATATTCTGATTGTCCCTCTCGACGAGTTCTGGATCCCGGCGAAGACAAACCCTACGCGGTGCTCGATCGTCCCCATCGGAGATATCCACCTCTTCATCGGCGAAGCCGACTCGAGCACTAGTTCCCTGGGAGTCGGAGGAGCATCAAGACCCGCACGGACCGCCTACGGGCAGGATACGTTCGCGGAAGCATCGATGTTGGATCTCTTCTTGTAGTTTCCGGCAAAGATCAGAAAAATTCAAGGCCCACCCAAACCGCCCATGTGCTAGATATAACGGTGGAAGATCGCTGCAAGTCCGCCGGCTTTGCCCGTGTGTCTGGACAGTAGAGATCCAAGTTTGTCGGTGTGGTTACCATCTTCGATCTGGCGTGTTGCGTTCAGAGAGAGGGCGAAAACCCCCGCGATTACCTTGCCATGTGGATCCGTATCTGGCACATTACCCCAATGATGATGCTATGTATCACTTTGTGGAAGGACTGGACCAAGGTACGCTTCTCCGACATACGCTAAGGTAGCAGGAGGCTTCAGGGCGCCTCACCTTCGAAAGCATGGTGAACACCGTCAACAGCTATGCGGAGGCTGAGGAGGAAGCTCAGATAGAAATCACGCTCGTTGGCGGAGCCCCTCCACCTCAGCCACCGCCACCACCGCCTCCGGTCATTGTCGCCGCAGTTGCGCCACCACCTCCAGTCATCGTTGCTACTATTGCACCTCCACCCCCCCCCCCCCCATCATCAAGGAAGCCCCGGCACCCTCTGACTCCATACTTGACGTGCTCCACGCCGACATCAGCGCAGATTCGGAGGAGATAGACTTCAGCCCTGAGGAGCTAGACTCCGCCATGCAGGAGATGGAGGAGGATTACAAGCGAGACCAGCAGGCCAACAACACCGTCACGTCCCGAGAGGTGTTCGTCGCCATTGGGACGGCGATGGATGAAGACCAGCCCGGACGAGCTCCGCCTACAGCGCTGGACAAAGGGAAGGGACCACCTGTTGCTGCCAACAATGATCGCGCAAAGGTCATGCCCCCTCCGCCTAACCCAGTGCAGCAGCCGCAGGAACTTGGCACCGGTCCGAGCAACAACAACACCGCAAACCCGCCGCCTCCGGCATCTACGCCTGCTGCTGCCCAAGTCACTCCAGCTGATAGAGTGATGTACAGTAATCTCCTCGTCGATCATATGTCTGTGGCTCATATTCGCAGTGTAATCCAGCTTGGCGAGAAGCGCTAGAGGCTGCTAGAGGAAGTGTAGGCCATCGCGGAGCAAGGCGCAATGCTAGATCGAGATCTAGCCAACGCGTAGAAGTCCATAGAGAAAGCTAGAGCAATGGAGGCCGAGTACAAGACTCTACTACAACAACAGAAGGCCAAGAAAGCTCCGGCTCACGTCATCAATGATCCTGGTGTACGGCGAAACCTAGGATGGGCTCCCTCGAAGCCGGCAGAGGCCAAGCCATACATTGACAGTGAAGGCAGGCAGGTGATGCCCACTCCTCTCCTCAAACCCGCTGTCGCCAAGACCCTTCTGGAGTAGGATAGATCACCCGCAGCTGTGGATCAGGTCTATGACCTAGTGGCCAAGGCAATAAAGCAGCAGGAAAAGGCCACCTCTCAAAGGCTTGAGTCTGACCCAGCGTTCTGCCAGTCTAGCCAGCACAAGCCACCAAGGGGAATATCTCCTCATGATGTCGGGTCCCAGACGGGTTCGTCAGAATGAAGACGGAGGGATGCGCGCAACAGGAAGGATGCTATCCCCATATCCTCTGACCACGGAGGCAAGGCCCAACCTCGTCGCCCATCTCCATCGCCTTGATCTCCCCGACATCGTGAAGACCCCAAGGCTCACCATCGTACGGACATGCCCCCACCTAAGCAACATGACATCATCATCCGCGACAACACGGAGCAGGCCCGTCATGATGGGGAGCGCAGCCAAGGACACAAGAGCAGGTCACGTCATGACCCTCCGCGTCCGACAAACAACTGTGACAAGCGTGAGGCGTCGTAGGAGGGTAACAGCAAGAAGGCTAACCCACCGCCACCTCCGCCTCCATCACCACCTAGCAGCCACCATGGCGAAGGAGGCCCGCATCGTTCACGCAGACCATCCCCTGATGGCAAAAAGAAGAAAAGAATCCCGGAGCCATACGACGCACGATCACATCTGTACAAGATCCACGAGGCCCGGGATGGAGCATACCTGGGACCACGCTGCTTTGGACCTGTAATACGGACCGAAGCCTACCCCAAGGGTTTCCGGATTGACAAGACTATAAATCCCTATGACGGCACCACCAAGCCAGCTACATGGTTGCAGGATTACGACAACACGATGGAGATCGCCGGGGGAAACCCCAACATTGCCGTCAAGTACCTCCCATTGATGCTGGCGGGCACGGCCCGATAATGGATCGATGACTTGCTGGAGAAATCTATCTGCAACTGGCTAGACATGCAAGAAGCGTTCACCAAGAACTTTGAGGGTACGTACAAACGTCCATGTACTGTTGGCAACCTACAATGGTGCGTACAGGAGAAAGACGAGTCATCTCGCGCCTACCTCTCCTGTTGGCTGGATATGAAGAATTCCTGCGCAGGAGTGCACTCACAGACCGCCATGTCCGCCTTCATCGATGGGTTGGAAAGGGGTACGTTTCTCCAACATACGTTGAAGCGTCTGCAGGACGACCACCAGCTAGATCTCAACCAGATGATCCAGCTGGCTAGTGAGTTTGCTGCTGCCGGCGACGAAGCTCGCGGCTCCCTGCCGGCAACGGACGTTCCTACTCAAGCTTGGAGGAACAGCAGCACCAAGCGGAAGAGCCTGCCAGAAGAAAAGCAAACCTCCGACATGGTCGCCATGACTTTTGCAGGACGAGGTGATAGCGGACAACATGGCCGAGGACGGGGGGCTGGTCGTGGGAAGCAGCGAGGTGGTGAAACAACCTCGGCAGCGTTCCGCATTCCCCAAACCTACGAGGAGTACCGCGATATTCCGTGCCTCGTACACCTCGACGCCAACGGCAAAGCCACACACACCAATCGCCATTGCAAGTTCGTCAACAACCTCAAGGAGGACCCAGAGTACGGAACAAGCAAAGTCGGAAGAACAGACCGCGAGGCAAGGGCAAGGGGAAGAAGAAGGAGGAGGAGTCCAAGGATTCAAGTGACATGGATGAGGACGTTGACCCCAAGCACGCCGCCAAGAGCGACGGCAAGGGCAAAAAACCCTTCGAGAAGAAGGCGGCAGTTTTCCACACTTTCCTTGGCACCCCCACCGTCCGACAATAGAAGACCTCCATGAGGATACTGATGGCCACTTTACCCCCAGTTCCCCAATACCTGCGCTGGTCGGAGATTCCAATTACTTGGGACAGGAAGGATCACCTAGACCTCATCCCTATGGAGAACCAATACGCCATGATCATCAACCCCCTAATTGACGGCATCGAGTTCACCAAATGTATGGTGGATAGTGGAAGCAGCATCAACATCATGTACCTGGATACACTGCACAAGATGAACTTGATGGAGGCAAACCTAAGGCGGACCAGCACCATCTTCCATGGCGTAGTTCCTGGTCGGGAGGCTCGGTCCCTTGGGTGCATCACACTTCAGGTCGCTTTTGGCAATGTCAATAATTACCGCCAAGAACGCATGACCTTTGAGGTGGTCCTCTTCAAGAGCGTATACCACGTCATATTTGGCAGCGACATATTCAACACCTTCATGGACAAGCCATGCTTCGTCTACAACAAGCTCAAGATACCCGGACCAAACGGTGTCATTACCATATACGGAAGCTTTACCAAGGCAAGGGACTGCGAGATTGGAGAAGCAGCCTTTGCAGAAGCTGTCCTCTATAGCAAAGAATTCAAGGAGATCCGGAGCAAGGTCGATGCCTCGGAGATGCCCGCATCAAAGAAGCAGATTTCTGACTCCGCCCCAGCATTCAAGGCCGCCATCGAGACCAAGCCGGTGGAACTTGTGGTATGCGATGCCTCCAAGACCACCACCATTGGGACGAACCTGGACCCTAAATAGGAAAGCGCTCTCATCGAGTTCCTCCATGAGAACAGGGACATCTTTGCCTGGCAACCTGCCGACATGAAAGGTGTACCTAGGGAACTTGCCGAGCACAACTTGAATATTGATCCAAAATGTAAACCAGTGAAACAACCTCTACGATGCTTCGGAGACGAGAAGAGACGCGCCATAGGCAAAGAGATAGCTAGGTTACTTAAGGCTAGTTTTATCCGAGAAGTCCTTCACACCCGATGGGTGGCCAATCATGTACTTGTCCCCAAAAGGGAACCAAAGAATTAAAAATGTACGTTGATTACACTGGCTTGAACAAAGCATGTCCCAAAGATCCGTTTCCTTTGCCTCGCATTGACCAAGTCATTGACTCGTCGGTTGGCTCGGAGCTTTTGTGTTTTCTCGATGCATACTCAGGATACCACCAGATCAAAATGAGGTACTCGGACCAACTGGCCACTTCGTTCACTACACCTTACGACACGTTCTGCTATGTCACGATGCCCTTTGGGCTAAAAAACGCAGGTGCTACGTACCAACGGACAATGCAACGTTGCTTACACAATAAAATTGGTCAGAACGTTCACGCCTATGTGGATGACATAGCGGTGATGTCTAAAAAGTCAAACGACTTAATCTCTGACTTAAAAGAAACCTTTGATAATCTTCGGAAATACAAGATGATGCTTAACCCTAAGAAGTGCGTCTTCCGGGTTCCAGCCAGCAAATTGTTGGGCTTTATCATTTCCCAACGTGGAATCGAGGTCAACCCGGAGAAAATCAAGGACATCTTAAACATAAACCGTCCAACATGCCTAAAGGACATACAACGGCTAACAGGTTGCGTTGCAGCAATTAGTCGGTTCGTCAGCTGACTTGGAGAGAAGGCTCTGCAGTTGTACAAGTTGCTGAAGAAGGTGGACAAATTCACGTGGACGGACGAGGCAGATGCAGCATTGAAGCAGCTCAAGGAGATACTTTCCTCGGCGCCTATCCTTGCAGCACCTGAGCCTGGGGAGCTCATGTTAATTTACATGGCGGCCACAACCGGGTAATCAGCATCGTCATCGTGGTAGAGCGGAAAGAACTAGGCTATGAGTACGAAGTTCAATGGCCAGTTTACTATGTAAGTGAGGTCTTGACGGAGTCCAAGCAGCGTTACCCGCACTACCAGAAGATAGCGTATGGAGTGTTCCTTGCTTCTCGGAAGTTAAGGCACTACTTCCAGGAGCACCCTATAATAGTGGTAAGCAAGGCTCCAATGTCCGACATTATCAACAATAGTGACGCTACAGGAAGGATTGCAAAGTGGGGCATTAAAATTGCCACCTTCGAGATCACCTACAAGAGACGTGACACTATCAAGTCACAAGCCTTGGCGGATTTTATCATAGATTGGACGGAGATGGCAGATGCTACCCCAATGCCAGAGCTAGAATACTGGGTGATGCACTTTGATGGATCAAAGCTACTCAACGGCTCGGGGGCTGGTGTACTACTACAGTCACCAACCGGCGAAAAGCTACACTACGTTCGGCAGATCCACTTCGAGGCTACGAATAACATGGCGGAGTACGAAGCACTCATTCACATACTACGCGTAGCCAAGGATATTGGCATCAAGCGCATAGTTTGCTGTGGAGATTCCAACTTGGTTGCCCAGCAGGTGGCTGGCACCTGTAACGCGCGGAACCCTATGATGGCGGCATATCGCGACGAAGTGGACGAGATAGCCACGAGCTTCTTGGGCTACGAGGTCAAGTATGTACCTAGGGAGCAAAATGAGGCGGACAATCTGCTGTCTAAGCTTGAATTAGGGCGCAAACTAATTCCGCCTGGCATTTTCTTGGAGCATTTATCGACACCATCCGTGAAGGGAGCAGACATAGACAACCCGGACAGAGTATACTCTTTCGTTCACATGGTGACAAAGGTCCCTCCAGCTTGGACAAAACCCTTCATGGAATATCTCGTATACAGAACTTTGCCCGACGATGAAGTTGAAAGACGGCAAATAGTATGTCGAGCAAAGGTATATACCATAATCAATGGACAACTCTACAAAAGAAGCACCACTTGTGTATACCTTAAGTGTGTTTCGCAGCAAGAAGGTATTGAAATCCTCCGTGAAATCCATCTCGGAGATTGCGGGCATCACGCCGCTCCTCGATCGTTGGTCGCTAAAGCCTTCCGGCAAGGATTCTACTGGTTGACCGCGAAGGCGGACGCCGAAAAGCTGGTTGAGACATGCATGGGATGCTAGTATTATGCCCGACAACCACATGTTCCAGCTAAAGAATTGCGAACAATACCAATAACTTGGTCGTTTGCAGTCTGGGGGCTGGACATGGTTGGTCCGTTGTAGACGGCACCATGTGGGTTTACACATCTGCTAGTAGCAGTTGATAAATTCACCAAATGGATAGAAGCTAAACCCATTAGAAAGCTCTATGGGGCAACTGCCCTTAGGTTTTTCCGGGATCTAGTGGTGAGATTTGGTCTCCCACATAGCATTATCACCGACAACGGCAGCAACTTTTCACTCGAAGAAGTGGAAGCTTATTGTTGGGAGAAGGGCATCCGACTTGACCTCGCATATGCGGCGCACCCACAGTCCAATGGTCAGGTCGAGCGAGCCAATGGATTAATTCTACAGGGAACCAAGCCATGTCTAGAAGCACCGTTGCATAGAGCAGCTGGAGCCTGGGCAGAGGAGTTACCATCTGTGTTGTGGAGTTTACGAACTACACCCAACAGGTCTACCGGCTACACCCCTTATTTCATGGTATATGGAGCAGAAGACATCTTACCTTCCGGCATCCTTCACGATTCACCAAGATTTGCCGCCTATGACGAAGATGACGCTGAAGAATCCAGACGCCTAGATGTGGACCTTCTCGAGGAAGAGCGCGTATTGGCATGCCAAAGATCTACCATGTACCAGCAGAAGCTACGCAGCTACCATGGCCGCTGCTTTCGGCATCGCTCGTTTAAAGAGGAGGACCTGGTGCTCCGACTTTAGCAGAAGAAGTCACACAAATTATCCCCACCATGGGAAGGACTGTTCATCATAAGCAAGGCGCTACTCAATGGGTCTTACTACCTCGTTGACAATCGTGAGCTGAAGGATAGACCCAACGAGGATCATAAGTGTAAGCGACGTGACCCGGATGATGACTACCCAGAGCTTGATCGGCCATGGAACATAGCACAGCTACATCCTTTCTACATTTAGCATTTTTATCTATTGTGTACCTCTTATATGATCAATGAAATAAAGCTCTCTGGTTCACTCATATTTCTGAGTCTTTTACCTCCTTTAGTGTTCATTTTTGGATCGTATAAAACCTTTATGCACAAGCTTTGTGATTGCACTTGTGAAAATTCTGCCTACGGGCGTTACCTTAAGTTTTCTGGTCTACACGTTCTTTGTCGTTTTTATGTGGATTCTGGAGTAGTGACTTTCGGCACTTATTGTCGGCGATGTTGTGCTTAGGTTATTGACGGTGCCATTGGGCATCATCGCCTGAGCGCATAGTTCCGACAATGAGTCTTCCGACTCACGAAAAGTAAAGCAGAAAAACCAGAGTAATAGATAAGCAAGCACTTCCTTAAAAATATGTACATACCGGAACCAGTTCTTGAGTAGCAGGAAATAACAACCATTGTTTTTCCGCCTTAAGTTAACAAGTAGTTTTTTTCGCATACAAATTCCAGAGGAAACAAATATTACATATTGTTTTTTCATTCCTCTGGTGCAGGCGACTTGGATGTAGCATCATCAGCAGCAGGAGAGCCATCCTCCTCTAAGTTGGCGGTTTTGAGGGACTCGGAGGAGCTTTGGTTGTCGCCGTCAATAATCTCCATGGGCACGAAGATGTTAGGGTCGACCAACTCGAAGACTCTGGTATCATAACCCGCGAGCGACGCCAAGATAACTTTGTGATCTATTTTCTGGCCATCGCCATCCACGTCCGAGATACCGGAGGTCACCGTGTCGATGTCGGCGTTTTCGTAGTGCGCCTTGACCATTGACAGCGCCATCCTCGTGCCAGCCCGGGTGCATGAATCTTTCCAGCTTACAATACGCTCGGGGGCTGGCGCAAGCTCTTCGAGAACTTCATCATGGAATCCACTACTTTGATGTTGATCTGGAGGTGCTTGGCTATCTCCTTGGCCTATTTGATGGCGGTGCTGATAAAGTTGCCGGCAAGGACCATGCATTCTTTTGCCGGAGGAGGCGACTAGGTTAAACCAATAGGAGCTGTAAAATTCCGGCAAGGGAACGCATGAGTTCAATAACACAAAAAAGTTTAGAGTATCTAACTTACAGAAGTACAAGACGGAGAATCACTTACTGAAGATGCTAATCTCAGCCTGCTGGAGGGTATCCGCCATGGAGTCCCATTCTTGTCGGAGGATCTTATATGCTTCAAGATTGCGCTGATTTTGCTCATCTGCAGCTTTGTTCTACTCTTTTAGCATCACGATCTCCTCCTTCAAGTGGTTCATCTCGGTGTTAGCGGACTCCTGCATAACCTTCATGGAGTCCCCGTGCATCTTCAGCATATCCTTCCTCTCCTTCTTAAGGATCTTGTTTTCACTATCCAGTAACTCAATGTGCTTGGATTGCTCGACAATATCCTTGGCCTTGGCAATGGTTTATGCAAGTCGGAAAAAAGAACGGTACATGGTGAGTACTCGGAGAATGTTGGCACAAGACCAAGTCGGAATACGAAAACGAAAGGAAAAACAGACTCTTGCTCTTGGTGATTTGATCCTTCAAGAAGGCAGTTTTACCCTTTTCGGCTTCCAAATTCGCACGCATCTTCTGGAACTTCTCGTTGGCCACGCCTCTTCGAGCATTCTCATTCTGTGGAAATAAAATTTAAAGCTGTTCAGCCTACTTGGAGCATCTAGCCGGATAACTATCCACCTAGAGGCTTGGGGGCTACAGTGAGAGTTTTTTAACTTGGCAATATGCTTGGCCTTTCTTTAAGCATCTAGTCGGAACTGATTCAGTTTTCAACTAGAAGCTTGGGGGCTGCAGTATAAAGTTTTTTAACTCAATCATATGCTTAGTCTTTCTTTAAGTATCTAGTCAGAACTAATTCAGTTACAACTAGAGACTTGGGAGCTACAGTATCGAAATTTACAAACACTGTGTATACTACTCTGAAAGTATCTAGTTGGAATAATTCATTCAAACTAAATACTTGGGGGCTACAGTGAGAAGTTTTCTAGCTTAGTCACTCTTAGAGCATTTAGATGCAAAGGCATATGGTTTTCCTTCTAAATCCTCGGGGGCTACAGTGGGATACTCATATGAAATGCAAAAGGCAAATAAAACTTACAAGTGCGATGATCTTGAGGTTGGTAGCGCTCTCAACAAGCAACTTGCTGAAGGAAAGGTTGTTTCCTTGCAAGATATCTGCTTGTCGGAGAAGCTCCTCAAGACCGCAGGTTGGAGATGTCGGCACTGCACCAGGAACCAAGGAGGAGCTGCTCGGCATGAGCACCGGGAAGACTATCTTCGGGAATTCTATGGTTGTCCTGGGTGCGGAGGCGCCGCCTTTAGTAGACGTTCCACCCACCACCACCGCCTTACCGCTACCGATGACATCGTTAGCCGGAACTTCAGCCATTTGAGTTGTGGTGCTTTCTTGCGTTTCCTGTTCACCGACAACGGCAAGCTCCGCGGAGGCACCTGAGTCCACTTCCATGGCGGAAGGGCCAGATGCATCCTTGGCTTGTGAGCTTGTCGGAGCGGGTGTAGGCTGGACGCGGGGAGTGACAGGGGAGATGGCGGGAGATGCGTGGGGAGACACATCATGATGCAACATATCTTTAATATTTATAGAAGCCCCCAAAGTTTTGGAGGTCTTCTTCAAACTAGTACTGGCCTTCTTCCTGAAACGTGCAAAAAGTATATGTACAGGAATAAGACAAGCAATGGACAAATGTCGGAGAGAAATAGGCTTACACAACAGGGGGTGCTTTGGCAAAAGGAATCTCGGTAACCTTTCTTTTCTCCGCCTCCAGGGCGGCGGTGGACTTCTTGGAGGCTCCACCCTCCATCGGCAGCGTCAGAGGTGGAGCTCTTCCGCTTTCGCGCCAGCGGGACATCGTCGTCGGACACGACGATGACTTCCTTCATCTTCGGTTCATAGATTTGGACAGCCATGCTATCCTCATCTAGACTGCTGAGCTGTTAAGTGAAATCCCAAAAGTGTTAGATGAGATGGTAATGGTTAGACGGAAGAACTGGAGTATGTCATACACGAAAAAAAACAGGTACATCTGGGCACTTGCCCTCCTCGAACATGTCGTAGGTGATGGCGAAGCCACACTTCTTGTCCTTCACCTTGACGATGTCCTTGAGGCGGAGCTTGACGGAGTCACTCGAGAAGTTGTCCTCAGAGATGCGGAGGCTATCCTTCCTCTCCTTAGAGTACTCGTGCATCAGCTTGGAGCGGTGCTGCAGAGGCTGGATCCTCCTGACAAACCAGCACATGTCTAGGTCCAACCCGGTCAGACCCGTGTCTAAGAACCACTCTATTCTCCTAATGGTGCGGGAGGCTTCATTGTCGGAGATAAGGGTGGCTTGGGACCTCCATGTCGGGGCTTCGGCAGTGGCTCCATCGACGAAGTCCGGATACATTTCTTCTCGGCCGGCCAGAGGGATATCTGGGCCGTAGAAGTACGTTCGTTGCCAGTTCATGCAGGACTCATGGCCGACGATGTCGGGGAACCGCCGGCCAGACCGGATCTTAAAACTAATTGTCCCACAGTTCCTGAGCTCATCCTTGCCGGATCCGACTTCCCTCTTGAAGGTGAAGAAATAAATAAAGAGATCTAGCCTAGAACTAATCCCTAAGTAACCCTCACAGAGCGCCGCGTAGTTGCTAAGCGTGAGGATGCTATTGGGGGAGAGGTTCTGAGGTTGTACTCGGTAATGGCTAAGGACAGCTAGAAAGAAATTGGAGATAGGCAAGGAAACGCCGCGTACCAATTGGGCCTTGAGGTACACCTTCTCTCCGGCTTGGGGAGAAGGGGTGACCTCGCCGGCCGGTGCCGCCCGCCACACAAGCCCCTCCGTCGCAGGGAGGTAGCCCTCGACGAGCAATTCCTTGATGTCGCGGTCAGTGATGTCCAAGCCGCGCCAGTCCCCTTGTTAGGAATCGCTCTCTTCTTCCAGCAGCTCTAGCGCCGCTGGATTATGGTCGCCGCCGGTGGATTCGACCACCGCGGACTTGGGAAGCACCAGGCCCTCTGGGGGAACATGGACGGTGCTCACCGGCTTCGCCGCAGCATCGCCTGATGCCCCATGGAGGGAGCAGAGCTGCTGATTGCCATTGGAGAGGAGTAAGTGGTGACTGGAAGTATGGGGAGGCTAGGGTTTTTCGCGTGTGCGCGGAGAGCTCGAGGAGATGCTCGCTGGAGGAAGAAGACGACGCGGGAGGAGAATGAGGTGAAAAGTAAAAATCCACCGCAGTTACAATTTATAACGCCTGGCGTCAAGATTCGTGCAAGACGATCGAATGGTCGGCGTGTGGACGACGTGTGAGGGCGAGTGCGCGGAAATTTTGCCACGTTCCCAATCGTCGCCGCCAACGGTTCGTATCTCTCGCGCGGGAAAAACAGACATGATTTTGTTCTCTGCATGTGTGAGTTATGAGGCGTCAGTGACCTATGTCTACATCGTCCTAGCTGTCACTAGTAGGTGAACCATCATATAGGAACATTCCGGCATGGCCGGATCCAGTCCGGCTACGAAAGAGTATGATAGAAGATTCAGAAATTCTCTGGCTTACAAGTTGAAGACGGAGAAAACCTTGCAGGGTTCTTGGGAGGACTACAAGATATTGCTTGACGATTTGCCAACATCCATCTAGACGGAGCATTCAACCTAAAGAGGCAAGACATCGCAAGATCTCGGAGTTATCCGAGGGCTAATATTAGGGATATGCTATATGGGTATCCTCGTAGCATGTCTCCTATCCGGATAACCTGGGTGGCCCACAGTTGGTAGCATGGCCCATGGCCTGCTGGGCGGCCCAGTTAGATGGATCCAGAAGGGAGGCCCATGCCATATAAAGGAAGGCTACGGAGGAGTCACCGACGTACCCGGAGCCTTGGAGTGCAAGACACGCTAGACTGGATGTAAGCAGTGTAGGACTCTGTAACCTGTCCGGCTAGGACTTTTCCCTGTAACCCTAGGACCTGGTGACTATATAAGTCGGGCCTATGGGATCCTTTAGGGCACGATAACTTAGACTCTCTAGTCACCTCGCAGGGCGAACCAATCCTTGTAACTCGGTGTATTACCCTTATAGTGATTTATAGCAGGAGTAGGATTCTGCCACTGTTGTGGGATCTGAACCTGGGTAACCTGTGTAACCTCGTATCCGTCAACCGTCCGCCTTCCCCACGTCTCTAAACACGCACTGTGAGGACCCCTCCATGGCGTACTCATCGGCAATACCATGACAGATGGCCACGTGCTGCAGGTTCTCCGCCCAAGATGAACTATAGATAAGTATGTCATCGAAGAAAACAGGCAAGTAAGGGCTGATCACATCGTTCGTTGATGACCCACAAGTATAGGGGATCGCAACAGTCTTCGCGGGTAGTATTACCCAATTTATTGATTCGACACAAGGGGAGCCAAAGAATACTTGCAAGCCTTAACAATTGAGTTGTCAATTCAGCTGCACCTGGAAATAGTTCTTGCTCACAGAAGTTTATCAGTAGCAATAGCAAAGCAACAGCAACAGTGAAACAAGAGCAATAGTAACAGTAACGGTAACAGTGGGATTCGAGTGCGGTAGGCATAGGGATGGATGGACGGGCGTTGCATGGACAAGTCTAAACATGTAACTTCAAGATCTAGGGCATTGCATATAAATAATAACAAACATCCAAGTACTAAACAATCCTAGGCATGTGCTCCAAATATAGTCATACGTGCTCGCAATGAGAACTTGCACAACATCTTCTATCCAGCCAGCCCGTGGCAGCGGGGCCTCTAGGGAACTACTGGCAATTAAGGTGCTCCTTTTAATAGAGCATCGGAGCAAAGCATTAACACTCCGGCAACACATGTGATCCTCACACCACAACCATCCCCTCCAGTTGTCCCAATTATTGTCACTTTCGGGCCTTTGGATCCGGATAATGATATGTGTACACAACTTGCAGATAAGATCACAAACAATACTATCATAACAATTCAATAATAATTTTAGATCTGAGATCATGGCACTTGGGCCTTAGTGACAAGCATTAAGCACAACAAGTTGCAACAAAGTCAAATAGCACTAATAGAGATACTAGGCACTATGCCCTAACAGATCTTATTCGATTACATGATAGAACTCATTCAATCCCTACCATCCCCAAGCCTACAGCGGGGGATTACTCACTCATGGATGAGGGAAACATCGGTGGTTGATGGAGATGCATTGGTGATGATGATGGTGGTGATCCTCTCCAAATTCCCCGTCCCGGCAGGGTGCCAGAATGGAGTTTCTGGATCTGAATCTTGGTTTCTGGTGGCGACGGCGAAGCGGAACTCTTTCTGGAAAACTATCGAACCCCCCTCGAATTTTTAGGTCAAAAGGCAACTTATAGGCGCAGAGGGAGGCCGAGGGGGTGGCTGCAACCCCCCCCCCCCCCCCCCACCCCCACCCAGGGGCAGCCAGTGGTGGGCCCGCGCCTGGCATGGGTGTGGGCCCCCCAGGCTCCCTCTCCGTCTCGTCTTCTGGCTCCGTGAATCTTCTGGTGAAATATATTTTTTGGCATATTTTCCGGGATTTTTCCTGATAGTTCATTTTCTGCACAAAAACAAGACACCAAGGTAATTCTGCTGAAAACAGCGTCAGTCTGTGTTAGTTGTATCCAAATCACACAAGTTTAGAGAAGAAACAATAGCAAAGTGTTCGAGAAAGTAGATATGTTTTGGACGTATCAACTCCCCCCAAGCTTATCTTATTGCTTGTCCTCAAGCAATTATGTTGAAGACTAAGTGCGATAAAAGAACTTTCACGAAACTTTGCTTCATATGATGTAAATATTCTTAGCACAGGAGTAGATGCTTAGACAATTCATAATAAAGAGTATGCAACTAAGTCTACTCAATAGTTATTGCAATCTATGAAGAGAAACCAACTCAATAATAATAAGTAGCATGGAACATAAACGTAAGCAACATTGCAATGCTCATAATAAGGTATGATAGAGTGGTATCTCGCTTGCCTTTGTTTGTAGAGCACAATATAAATGCCAAGGCACCTCTGAAGTTCAAGTGAAGACTAGAAGTAAAGATATCAGAGATACAAGCATCAAAGTCATGACATAATTAACCAAGTTTTGGAACAAACACAAGAATGACAACTATGCTCTCAGGAAGGTGCTCATAGAATAAGTGGTGACTCAACAAGGTGGTGAAAACGGTTTTGGAAAGTTTGAATGGCTTCCAAATGTTGAAAGGAAGGTACTCATTAGCTTTGAGCTCTCATTGCCCCTATCATAGGCATCTTCATGTGGTTAAGGTGAAAGTGAGGTCCACTATGAATCATATGCTTGACAGACCATCGACTAGAAATCCCAAGTCCCTTGAGTACGAGCGACACTCCGCAAGCTACTCAAATTTTGTCACCTGAAAGTTCTTGTCATTGTAAATACATGCATATCATCGAGAACCGCCAACGGGGTACCCCTTGCACATGGTACAGGAGCATTCCCATAGCCAAAATGACAAGGCAAGCAGACAATGATCATCTCAGCAATCTTTTTATTTACCATATGCATAGCTTTTTATTGAGGATGCTTCATAAATGCTCATTATGGTGATGATGCAAGTTTTCACCATGATTAGGCATGGCTTAGGCTAGCAGCCCAGGCGTTTCTCTAACACAATGTATAGACTCCATGAAATCACAACCTCCCCTTTTATTTCACATCATCGACATCCGTAAACAAAAGAGCAAGGTATCAACTGGATAGGATATCCAACAAGTGTTGAAAGCGTTCCCCGTGACAGCACGGTTCTGCTGACTCCCACCATATAATTTTCAAGCATATAACTTTCATGGACAGGTCACAATGGTTCAGGATTATTAAGCGCAAGGAATAAAGTGTGCCATCAAGTTCGTGAGAGCTTTACTAACTAACTTTCTCAAAACAGACAAACATTTTATTTTGGCAGAAAACACGGAATATAGAATATGCACTGAAGTAGTAAATGATGCTAATAGGTAGGTATGGTGGACACAGCTGGCAATATTGGTTTTGGGGAGTTGAAAGCACAGGTAGAGCACATGCTCAGTGCAAGTGAAGGCTAGCAATAGAGAGGGAGCAACAAACAAGAGAGCAATAGCTGTCCTAATCATGCTTGCAACAAAATAGGACTAATTATGGCATGAAAGTGATACAAGAACTCTGAGGCAAAATAAATCATCGAGGCTTACTGACTATTGATTAGTCATATGCATGCGTGAGCATGTGCCAAGTCGATTCACATGAACAGTCAGAGGAGGATACCACAATATCATACCAAAATATGAATAAAAGAATGCAAGCAAACATTCATATGACAAGCTACAAACTATTAGCAAGCTGGATCTAATCATAGACAAGCAAGAACTACTAAGCATCCATAATGACATACACCTTACACAAATAGGATAAGCATGCTCACAATGATGAGTATATCTACAAAAATGAAACAAATAGAGTTCGTTACCAGCCTCTTACCACACCTCAAGTTGTCTTAATCTTCATTATTGCCCTTCACTTGTGTGACTTGAATAATAACATGAAACCAAACTCCACTAAGGACGGCTGAACCCTGCAAAGAACTCACAAAACCAGAGAAGAATAATAAATATTTTTGGTGTTTTCGATTTTTTTAGAAACAATCAAACAAAGAAAAGCAAACAAGAAGCAAACAAAGCAAAACAAACAAAGCAAAATCTTTTTGGATTTTTATTTTTTTAAGGCAAACCAAAGCAAAAAAACAAAGAAACAAACCAAGAGAAACAACGAAAATATTTTTGATATTTTTGTGTTTCTAGAAAGAAGCAACAAAAACCAAAAAGAAAGAGAAACAATGGATATACAAAGAACCGACCGAACATGATATATAGATGAGTGTGATGTCGGTATACCTCCCCCCAAGCTTAGGCTTTTGGCCTAAGTGGGGCTCAATAGAGCGGGTAGTAACCCCATGCTGGTGGGTCATCATAGGAATGATCATAGTCAGGCGCTTGCGATGAAGAAGAAGACACGCCCCAATCAAATGAGGGCTGCTGGTATGAAGACTCTCCTAAGTTGGAGGGTTGAACCGAATTGTCTTCGGCATCCTCTTCAACATTCTCCTCTTGTTGGGAGAGCTCCGCCTCATATGTGTCGACCTCCTCCTCCATAAGCGACCATCCTTGCCTATTATCAAAATTAAACAAAGCAGGTGCAGGCAAATAAACTATTTTCTCAGTCCTACCCTTTCTCCGACCTTGCTGGGCAAACGATAATTCATAGAGCAAATTTCTCACATTAGCTCCCAAGGAAACAAAACCATGATGAATCATGGATTCAATATCAAGCCTCTCTATGCGAAACTGAAAATCTTAAAAGTGAGGCTCTAAACCATGGAAAGCTAGCAACCTATAAGCAATGAGACCCCCACAAATTCCACCCTTCTCATGGTTGGTGGTGAGACGGTGAGCTATCAAAGCACCCAGGCTATAGCATCTATTCCTATTCAGAGCAGTTGCAATAAAAGCTAGATCAAAAGAAGACAACTTTCTAGCAATCCTTCTAGCAAGAACACACTTGGTAATAAAATAGGCAAAGTATCTAATAGCTGCGAGCTGAATGTTTCGAATTTTACCACTTTCCTTTGAGAAATCGAAACCTTGGAAAATCTCAGCATATAAATCCATAAGTGACTTGGGCCTTTCCTTGATCTTCTCACAAGATCCCCACTGAGGTACTCTAATTGCTGCACAAAAATCAGCAAAAGGCAGGTCGACGGGTATATTATATATTTTGTAATGGACCATGGGATTAGATGTAGACCAAGTGAACCAGAAGTCCTACACAAAAGCCAAGGTTAGTTTAACATATTGGAACGGTTCACCTTTAACAAGGTGTTCCAACCCTGCATTTGTAACCATAGTTTGGAAATCTTGGAGGATCTCCGCAGTTCTCATAAATTCATGGCATGGATATATGGAATAAAAAACTGCCTCCTCACGATGAACCTTCATTGGCTCATACACCATCAAGTCATATTGATTCAGTGGATAAGCACTCATCTTCCTTGCTGAAATTTTTAGAAACCATCAAACCAAGTGATTTCTAAGTTGATAAATGATGAGCAACTACTATAGGAACTTGCTAGAGGGCTACACATGCATCAAAATAAAGTTTCTAAGCATAGAACAAGCATGCAAGCTCAAACAACCCGACACCTATAGGAGCAAATACTCAAGATACAATCTACCAATCACAAATCTAATTGGACAAGTGGAGGAGGCACATACCAAGGAGCAAACTCTCCAAAAATCAGCACTTGAGATGGGCTGAACAAGGACATCGAAAATCACGAGCAAGGACAGCAAGAACTCGATCTTGAGGAAGTTTTCTGATGTTTTTTGGGAAAGAGAAAGAAGATGGCTTTGAAGAGGCAGCCTGGAGGGGCCCAGGTGGGCTAGACCCCCTAGGCTCCACCCCATGGTAGGTCGCGCCTACCATGGGTGTGGTGGCCTGGGGTGGCCCCCTGGGTCACTTCAGGTGTCTCTCTGCCCCTTTTTTCGAGGAAAAAATATTTTGAATTTTCTGGGATTTTTCGGAAAACTTTATTTTTGGCCAATTTTTAGGGTATGAAAATTGATTTTCTCGCAGAAACAGTTTTTTTCAGAAGAAGCAAAAGCAAACCAAAAGCCAAACTACAGTAGCTCTAAGAAACTCTAACAAGCAAACAACTAGCAAAACTAAAGCTAAAGCAAAGACTAGGAAGGATACAAGTAGAAGGAAGCAAGAATAACCACAGTGGAAACATTATTTTGTTCATTAAAATCCTTTTGTTAACAAGGTTGATCAAGTCTTGTTACCAAAACAATCTTATATGAAACAAAACTTTGCATTCCACAAGGTGATTATGTTACCTCATACTTGATAGCAATGGTCCCAATCATAATAGTTTCAAAATTTTCTTGTGGAATGGGACAATATATTTCTCCAACCTTGATGCTCTCAATATTTTCAATGGAATTCAGGCAATAGCTTTTAGCAACCTTCTTGGGGAAATAGACAATATGCTCTTTGTCATTAATATTGAATGTTACTTTCCCTTGATTACAATTGATGATAGAACCTTCAGTATTAAGAAAAGGTCTCCCAAGAATAATAGACATATTATCATCTTCAGGCATTTCAAGCACAACAAAATCAGTTAAAACCACGCAATTATGAGAAAATTGAACAGGAACATCCTCACATATACCAACAGGAATAGTAGTTGACTTATCAGCTATTTGCAAAGATATATCAGTTGGTATCAACTTTTCTTGCTGGAGTCTCTTATAGAGAGAAAAAAGGCATAACACGAACTCCATCTCCCAAGTCACATAAATAGTTCTAACATAATTATTCTTACTAGAGCAAGGAATAGTTGGTATACCTGGATCACCAAGTTTCTTTGGAACCTTACCATTGAAGGAGTAATTAGCAAGCAAAGTAGAAATCTCCTCATTAGGAATCTTCCTTTTATTAGAGACAATATCCTTCATATACTTTGAATAAGGAGGCAACTTAATAGCATTAGTCAAAGGAATTTGCAAGAATAAAGGCTTCATCCACTCGCAAAACTTGTTGTAGTGTTCTTCCTCCTTTGACTTGTGTTTCTTATCTGAAAACGGCATAGGTTTCTGCACCCAAGGTTCTCTCTCTTTACCATGTTTATTGGCAATAAAATCTTCCTCTGTATACCTAGTGTTCTTAGTGTGCTCCTCAGGTTCTTCCTCACCTTCCTCCTTATCAGGAGACTCATTTTTTATCATTACCACTCTCAGTTTCAGCATCAGAGACAGATATACTATTAGGATCCACAGCAGGTTCAAGGGGTTCCTCAACTATCTTATGTTTATTTTTCTTTCTCTTATGAGGACTACCACTATTCTCACCTTGTTGAGAATCCAGCTCAATTCTTTTAGGGTTTCCTTCGGGATATAAAGGATCTTGAGTAGCTATACCACTCCTAGTTCTAATTCCATAAGCATGTTTATCTCCTGAAGCATTAACTAGCATATCCTTTTGTACTTTAGCAAGTTGATCAAGTTGGGTTTGAACCAGTTGAAAGTGTTTATAAAGCATTTTAATATCATTAGAAGTTCTAGAGTTTTCCAACAAATGATTCTGAACTTGTTTATTAAAATACCCTTGTTTAACAATAAATGTGTCAAGTTCCTCTAAACATTGATCAGGAGGCTTACCATAAGGAATATCACCTTCATCAAAATGTTGGATAGAGTGTACCTCAATAGTAGATGAGTGGGGAATTGGCTTACATAATTTTTCTATAGGAGGTAGATTCTTCACATCTTCAGCTCTAATACCTTTCTCCTTTAGACACTTCTTAGCTTCCTTCATCACTTCATCATTTAATGCAATAACTCCCCTCTTCTTTGTTGTTGGTGTTGAAACTGGTTCAGGCATAACTAGTTCAGGAGTAATAGGCTCAGGTGCATTCAGCTCAGTTGAAGTCCAATCATCATAATTCTTGCTTATCTTAGCCATTAATTCTTCAGCATCTGTAGGAGTTCTTTTCCTGAAAACACAATCAGCAAAGCTATCTAGGTAGGTCCTAGAATCATCAATTAGTCCATTATAATAAATATCAAGAAGCTCATTCTTAGGTAATGGACATCCAGGATGTGCATGAATCAAGGCACAGAACCTTGTCCATGACTCAGGCAATTTCTCTTCTTCTCCCTGTTTAAAATCTAAAAGTCTCTGCAAAGCAGCATGTCTAGCACTAGGAGGAAAATATTTCTGGAAGAAAGAAGCAATCAAGCAATCAGGGCTATCAATGGAACCAGGAGGTAATCTATTAAACCAAGCCCTAGCTTCTCATTTTAGTGAAAAAGGGAAGATCTTAGCAACAAAGTACTTGCGCATCTTAAAATCATCAGAGAATAAAGCACTCATAGTAAAAGCTCATTCATATGAGCCACAACACTTTCATTTTCAGTCCCACAAAAAGGTTCTTTCTCAACAATATCTAAATAAGATAAATCAAGATAGAAATCATAATCTTTATCTTTAATATCTATGGGAGAGGTGGCAAACTTAGGATCAGAGGACAACTTAGGCATAATAGTATGTCTAGCAAGGAGACTCTTAATAGCACTAGGAGCATGTGTGTTTCGGCACTCTTCAACAAAATCATTAGTGAACTCAATGTAACCATCATTAATATCATAACTCTCACTAGACTCACGTGAGCTAACAGGTGTAACAGTGTCTTCACTAGGAGTTTTGGCATTTCCTAGACTATCCATAGTAGCATCTAGAAAAGGACCTAATTAACCACTCGCATCAAGCACAATAGAAGTAACATCATGAGTATCAAAAGCAGTTTCAGATTCAGCAGTAGTAGCAATGTGTGTATCATGAGTATGTGGTGGTGGTGTGACAAGCTTACTTATAACAGACGGTGAATCAAGAGCAACATGGGTGTTTAGGACTGTACCTCTTCTTTTAGTGGATGGTAAAAGAGGGAACTTTCCATCACGAGACTTCCCCATGATGAAACGAGTAGCAGTGAACAATAATAGATCCAAGTGAACTTACAAATAAAGCTATGCTCCCCAGCAACGGCACCAGAAAATAGTCTTGATGACCCACAAGTATAGGGGATCGCAACAGTCTTCGCGGGTAGTATTACCCAATTTATTGATTCGACACAAGGGGAGCCAAAGAATACTTGCAAGCTTTAACAACTGAGTTGTAAATTCAGCTGCACCTAGAAATAGTTCTTGCTCACAGAAGTTTATCAGTAGCAACATTTTGGTAGTAGCAACAGCAAAGCAACAGCAACAGTGAAACAAGATCAATAGTAATAGTAACGGTAACAGTGGGATTCGAGTGCGGTAGGCATAGGGATGGATGGACGGGCGTTGCATGGACAAGTATAAACATGTAACTTCAAGATCTAGGGCATTGCAGATAAATAATAACAAGCATCCAAGTACTAAACAATCCTAGGCATGTGCTCCAAATATAGTCATACGTGCTCGCAATGAGAACTTGCACAATATCTTCTGTCCAGCCAGCCCGTGGCAGTGGGGCCTCTAGGGAACTACTGGCAATTAAGGTGCTCCTTTTAATAGAGCATCGGAGCAAAGCATTAACACTCCGGCAACACATGTGATCCTCACACCACAACCATCCCCTCCAGTTGTCCCAATTATTGTCACTTTGGGGCCTTTGGATCCGGACAATGATATGTGTACACAACTTGCAGATAAGATCACAAACAATACTATCATAACGATTCAATAATAAGTTCTGATCTGAGATCATGGCACTCGGGCCCTAGTGACAAGCATTAAGCACAACAAGTTGCAACAAAGTCAAATAGCACTAATAGAGATACTAGGCACTATGCCCTAACAGATCTTATTCGATTACATGATAGAACTCATCTAATCCCTACCATCCCCAAGCCTACAGCGGGGGATTACTCACTCATGGATGAGGGAAACATCGGTGGTTGATGGAGATGCATTGGTGATGATGATGGCGGTGATCCTCTCCAAATTCCCCATCCCGATAGGGTGCCAGAATGGAGTTTCTGGATCCGAATCTTGGTTTCTGGTGGCGACGGCGGAGCGGAGCTCTTTCTGGAAAACTATCGAACCCCCCTCGGTTTTTAGGTCGAAAGGCAACTTATAGGCACAGAGGGGGCCAAGGGGGTGACTGCACCCCCCCTCCCGTCTCGTCTTCTGGCTCTGTGAATCTTCTGGTGAAATATAATTTTTGGCATATTTTCCGGGATTTTTCCTGAGAGTTCATTTTCTGCACAAAAACAAGACACCAAGGTAATTCTGTTGAAAACAGCGTTAGTCCGTGTTAGTTGTATCCAAATCACACAAGTTTAGAGAAGAAACAATAGCAAAGTGTTCGAGAAAGTAGATATGTTTTGGACGTATCATTCATCAAAGCCTGGAACATTGTCGGAGCGTTGGATAGGCCAAACGGCATCACCAAGAACTCGAAGTGGCCGTGATGAGTCCGGAACGCTGTCTTCACGATGTTGTCCGGATGCATCCGCACCTGATGATATTCAGAGCGAAGGTCGAGCTTGGTGAAGAAGCGCGCCCCATGTAACTCTTCTAAGAGCTCGTCCACGACAGGTATAGGGAATTTGTCTTGGACGTTATGGAATTGAGGGCACGGTAGTCGATGCAGAAGCACCACATGTCGTCGGCCTTGCGCACTAGGAGCACTTGCACGGAGAACGGTGATGTCAAAATCCGGATGATGCCCTGCGCGAGCAAGACCTCCACCTGGCGCTCGAGCTCGTCCTTCTGAAGCTAGGGGTAGCGGTACGGCCGCACGTCGACAGGGGCAGTGTCCGGCAAGAGGTGGATGTGGTGGTCAAAGGGGCACGTCGGCGGGAGACCCTATGGCTCGTCGAAGACGTCTCTGTGCTGCTAAAGGAGGTCGTCTAGGAGGGGGTGCGCCTCGTCGAGCGCGGCCGCCATCAGCTGGAGCTAAGGGGTCGCTGGGGAGGCACCACTGATGCCCTCCCACTGGACGCGGCGACCCAGGCGCCAGAAGATCAGTGTCGGGGCGTCGAAATCCCAGAGGATGGGGCCCAGTGTGCGCAAGAAGTCGACGCTGAGGATGAAGTCAAAGCATCCTAAGTCGATGCCAGCGCAGTCGATGGAGAAGTGCTCGTCGCCGATGAGGATGGGAACCTGCCAAGCAACGCCCTGGCAAGCAAGGCGGTCCCCATTGGCGACGGTGACACTGAACTGCCCGGTGCCCGACAGCTGCAGCACCAGGCGGCGCATGGTGTCCCTGGACAGGAAGTTGTGCGTAGACCCCATATCCAGGAGCGCAAGTAGGAGCTCGCCGTTGATCATCACCGAAAGTAGCATGGTCTTCTCCGTCTGGATGCCCGTCATGGCGTGTGAGGAGATGACAAAGGCGGCTGCCTAGACCGACCCGTGGGCAGGGGCGTCGAGCTCGGAGACGGTCACGGCGTCGAGCTCTACGGTGATGGCATCAACGTCCCCATCATCGACGGTCTCCAAGTAGAACAGGCGGGCGCACACGTGGCCCGGTGCATAGGGCTCGTCGTAGTTGAAGCACAGGCCCTGACGGCGACGCTCGAGCTGCTCGGCCGTAGTCAGCCGACGGAAGGGGCGCTTCGTGTCCGTGGTCGCGGTGGGGGCGGATGTCAGGTCTGCTACATGGCCAGCGCACGCTGCTCGAAGGCGCAGGCGTAGTACATGGCCGACGGCAGGTCCTGGGGCTCGCGCATCTCCATGTTGATGCGAATGTGATCGGGCAGGCCACCGATGAACAGCTTTGCGCGCTGGCGAGCCGTGACACCAGGCGCATGGCACGCCAAGGTCTAGAAGCGGTCGGCGAAGTCCTGCACCGACGAGGTGAAGGGTAGGCATCCCAGCTCGGCCAACCGGCTCCCGCGTATCGGGGGGGCAAACCAGAGGAGGCAGAGGTCGCGGAATCGCTCCCACGGAGGCATGCCACCCTCGTCCTGCTCGAGGGCGTAATACCACGTCTGGGCGGCTCCGCGGAGGTGATATGAGGCGATCCATGTGCGGTCATATGCCAGTGTGCGCTGCCCCCGGAAAAACCGGTCACACTGGTTGAGCCAGTTCAGGGGGTCTACGGTGCCGTCATAGGCGACGAACTCCAGGTTGGTGAAGCGGGGCGGCTGCTGGTCGTGCGGGGCGGCAATGTAAGCGCCGTCGTGGCGACCCATCGTGGTGGGTGGCGAGTAGTTGGGTATCAGGGCCCTCCTGGAACGGGTGGTCCCCGAAGTCGGTGGAGGGTTCGGCGTACCCGACGAAACCCCCGAAGGTCGTGGCCGAGGGCGACACGGCCGGCTGGAGCACGGTCGACTGGCTGGGCGCGGTCATGTAGACTAGCGCGTTGAGCCAGGCCGAAAGTGGTGACGGCGAGGGCGGGAACCTGATCTGATTGATCGGTACCCCCTGGTGGGAGGCGGCGGTCGATGGAGGCTGGGCGGGGGCCACGGATGGTGGCGGTAATTGTGGCGCAGCAACCGCCTGGCTCGGCGGTGGAGGCACGTAGGGGCTCTGGAGGAACGTCCGGAGGTTTGTGACTGCCTGGGTGAGGTCTCGGACGGCCGTGGAGAGCTCCCCCGGGGTGACAACGGCGGCTGGATCGAGGGCCGGCACCAGGGTGTCGGAGGCATGCGGCCCAACGTTGGGCGGCACAGCGCTCGCGGAGGCCATGGGAGCACCAGCGGTGGTGGTGGTGGGGAGAGCTGACGACATGGTCGATCCCGAGATAACTGATACCAGATTGATAGGAACCGAGTCCCTACCAGGTCTGGGGCGTATATTGTAGGGGTGGAAGAAGGGTTGGCGAGCGGCTGGGCGCGCTCGACGGCGAGAAGGTGATGTGGTCGCGCGGCTGGAAGAGGCGGCTAGGGCTAGGGTTCCGACTCCTGAGGGAGTCGGCAACAAATATGATTTATTGCTTGTCCGATACGTAGGGATTACATGTGTTTACATAATAGTCTAGCTAATCAAAACCCTAGATAAGATGGGCCAAGCCCTTAAACCGGTCCACTATTGGACCTCTTCTGACTGTAAGTCGGCCCGGTCATAACATAACAGGAGTAATAGTGTCTTCACTAGGAGTTTTAGTGTTTCCCAATATAGTTCTAGCAATTGTAGCATCTAGGAAAGGACCTAATGAACCACTCTCATCAAACACAGCAGAAGGAACATCTTGAGTATCAGAAGCAATTTCAGATTCAGCAGTAGTAGCAGTGTGTGTAGCATGTGTATGTGGTGGTGGTGTAACAAGCTTACTTATAACAGACGGTGAATCAAGAGCAACAGAGGTGTTTAGAACTGTACCTCTTCTTGTAGTGGATGGTAAAATAGGAAACTTTCCATCAGGAGACTTCCCCATGATGAAAAGGATAGCAACGAACAATAATAGATCCAAGTGAACTTACAAATAAAGTTATGTGTTGGGGATATACTATACGGGTATCCTCATAGCATGTCCTCTATCCGGATAACCCGGGTGGCCCATAGTTGGTAGCAAGGACTATGGCCTGCTGGGCGTCCCAGTTAGATGGATCCAGAAGGGAGGCCCATGCAGGATAAAGGAAGGCTACGGAGGAGTCACCGACGTACCCGGAGCCTTGGAGTGCAAGATACGCTAGACTAGTAATAGACAATGTAGGACTATGTAACCTGTCCGGCTAGGACTTTTCCCTGTAACCCTAGGACCTGGTGACTATATAAGTCGGGCCTATGGGAGCCTTTAGGGCACCAATTAACTCATACCTCGCATGGCGAATCGATCCCTGTAACTCGGCGTATTGCCATTATAGTGATTTATAGAAAGAGTAGGATTCTGCTACCGTCGTGGGATCTGAACCTGGGTAAGCTGTGTTACCTCATACCCGTCAATCGTCCGCTTTCCCCCACGTCTCTAAACACGCACTGTGAGGACCCCTCCATGACATACTCGTCGGCAATACCACGACAGTTGGCGCCCACCGTGGGGCGAGAGACGCTTCTGGATCTTCAGCGGGCGAGGACCAAGATCTTCGCGGGAATCAGCGAAACCGTAGCCATCGGTCGTGTTCTCTTCTCCGGCAACGTTCTGATCATCCCTCCCGACGAGTTCTGGATCTCGGCAAAGACGAACCCCACGCGATTCCCAATCATCCCCATCGGAGACATCCACCTCTTCATTGGCGAAACAGACTCGGGCACTAGTTCCCTGGGAGTCGGAGGAGCATCAAGACCCGCACGGACCGCCTACGGGCAGGATACGTTCGCAGAAGGATCGATGTCCGATCTCTCTTCGGAGTTTTCCGGCAAAGATCGCAAAATTCAAGGCCCACCCAAACCGCCCTAGTGCAGGATATAAATGTGGAAGATCACTGCAAGTCCGCCGGCTTCGTCCGTGCGTCTGGACAACAAAGATCCAAGTTCATCGGCGTGGTTACCATCTTTGATCTAGCGCATTGCATTCATAGAGAGGGCGAAAGCCCCCGCGATTACCTTGCCAGGTGCCTCCGTATATGAGACGATCTGGCACACTACCCCAATGATGATGCCATGTATCACTTTGTGGAAGGACTGGACCACGGTACGCTTCTCCGGCATTCTCTAAGGCGGCATCAAGCTTCAGCACGTCTCACCTTCAAAAGTATGGTGAACACCGTCAACAGCTACGCGGAGGCCGAGGGGGCAGCTCAGGCGGATCTTGTGCTCATTAACGGAGCGCCGCCGCCTCAGCCACCGCCTCCAGCCGCCATCGCCGTAGTAGTGTCACCACTTCCAGTCATCATTGCACCTGTTGCACCTCCACCTCCCGTCATCGAGGAAGCCCGGGCACCCTCCGACTCTATGATTGGCGCACTCTACGCTGACTTCAGTGCCGATTCGGAGGAGATAGATTTCAGCCCGGAGGAGCTAGACTCTGCCATGCAGGAGATGGAGGAGGAGTACACGCGCGACGAGCAGGCCAACAATGCCGTCATGTCCCGAGAGGTGATGGATGAAGATCAACCCGGACGAGCTCCGCCTACAGCCCTGGACAAGGGGAAGGGACCACCTGTTGCTGCCGACAATGATCGCGCAAAGGCCATGCCCCCTCCGCCTAACCCAGTGCAACAGCCGCAGGAACTCGGTACTGGCCCGAGCAACAACAACACCGCAAACTTGCCGCCTCCAGCATCTACGTCTGTTGCTGCCCAAGTTAATCTAGCTGATAGAGTAATGTACGGAAATCTCCACGTCGAGCCACTGACCGTAGCTCATATCCGGAACGTGGCCCAGCTTGACGAGAAGCGCCAGCAGCTGCTGGAGGAAGCGCAGGCCATCACGGAGCAAGGCGCAAAGCTAGTTCGAGATCTGGTCAATGCGCAGAAATCCATAGAGAAAGCTAGAGCAATGGAGGCCAAGTACAAAACTCTGCTGCAACAGCAGAAGGCCAAGAAAGCTACGGCTCGCGTCATCAACGATCCTGGTGTATGGCGAAACCTAGGATGGGCTCTCCCGAAGCCGGCACAAGCCAAGCCATATATTGATAGTGAAGGCAGGCAGGTGATGCCACTCCTCTCCTCAACCTCGTCGTCGCCAAGACCCTTCTGGAGCAGGATAGATCGCCTGAGGTGGTGGACCAGGTCTATGACCTAGTGGCCAAGGCGGTAAAACAGCAGGAAAAGGCCACCTCTCAGAGGCTTGAGTCTGACCCAGCGTTTTGCCAGTCTAGCCAGCATAAGCCACCAAAGGACATATCTCCTCTTGATGTCGATTCTTAGACGGGTTCATCAGAACAAAGATGGAGGGATGCGCGCAACAGGAAGGATGCTATCCCCATATCCTCCGACCACGGAGGCAAAGCCCAACCTCGTCGCCCATCACCACCGCCTCGCTCCCCCGACATCGCGAAGACACCAAGGCTCACCGTCATACGGATATGCCCCCACCAAAGCAGGGCGGCATCGTCATCCGCGACAACGCGGAGCAGACCCATCATGATGGAGAGCGCAACCAAGGACACAAGAGCATGTCGTGCCATGACCCTCCATGTTCGACAAGCAACCACGACAAGCATGAGGCGTCGCAGGAGGGTAACAACAAGAAGGCTAACCCACCGCCACCTCCCCCTCCATCGCCACCTAGCAGCCACCATGGCAGAGGGGGCCCGCATCGTTCACGCAGCCCATCCCCTGTGGACAAGAAGAAAAGAATCTCGGAGCCATACGATGCACGTTCGCGGATAGACAAGATCCACGAGGTCCGGGACGGACCATACCTGGGACCACGTTGCTTTGGACCTGCGATATGGTCCGCAACTTACCCCAAAGGTTTCCGGATTGACAAGACCATCAAGCCCTATGATGGCACCGCTAAGCCAGCTACATGGTTGCAGGATTACGGCAACACGGTGGAGATCGCCGGGGGTAACCCCAACGTTGCCGTCAAGTACCTCCCATTGATGTTGGCGGGCACGGCCCGTCAATGGATTGATGACTTGCCGGAGAAATCCATCTGCAATTGGTTGGACATGAAAGAAGCGTTCACCAAGAACTTCGAGGGTACGTACAAACGTCCCTGCATTGTTGGCGATCTACAGCGGTGCGTGCAAGAGAAAGACGAGACATCTCGTGCCTACCTCTCCCGCTGGCTGGATATGAAGAATTCCTGCGCAGGAGTGCACACTTAGACTGCCATGGCCGCCTTCATCGATGGGTTGGAAAGGGGCACGTTGCTCCGACCCAAGCTGAAGCGCTTGCAGGACAATCACTAGCTAGACTTGAATCAGATGATTCAGTTGGCTAGTGAGTTTGTAGCTGCCGATGACGATGCTCGCGGCTCTCTGTCGGCAACGGCCGTTCCAACTCAAGATCGGAGGAACAGCAGCACAAAGCGGAAAATCGCCCCAGAAGAAAAGCAAACTCCCGACATGGTCGCTATGACCTTCGCAGGACGAGGTGATGGCGGACAGCGTGGCCGAGGACGGGGAGCTGGTCGTGGGCAGTAGCGAGGAAGTGAAACTACCTCGGTAGCGCTCCGCATTCCCCAAACCTACGAGGAGTAGCGCGATATGTCGTGCCTCTTACACCTCGATGCCAACGGCAAGGCAACCCACACCAATCGCCACTGCAAGTTCATCAACAATCTCAAGGAGGACCCGGAGTCTGGCTACAAGCAAAGTCGGAAGAACAGACCACGAGGAAAGGACAAGGGGAAGAAGAAGGAGGAGGAATCCAAGGATTCAAGTGACATGGACGAGGACGTTGACCCCAAGCACGCCGCCAAGAGCGACGTCAAAGGCAAGAACCCCTTCGAGAAGAAGGCGACAGTTTTCCACACTTTCCCTGGCACCCCCACCGTCCGACAAAAGAAAACCTCCATGAGGATACTGATGGCTACTCTCCCCCTAGTTCCGCAGTTCCTGCGCTGGTCGGAGATTCCAATTACTTAGGACATGAAGGATCACCCAGACCTCATCCCTACGGAGAACCAATACGCCATGGTCATCAACCCATTGATTGACGGCAATGAGTTCACCAAATGTATGGTGGATAGTGGAAGCAGCACCAACATCATGTACCTGGATACACTGCAGAAGATGAACTTGACGGAGGCAAACCTAAGGCAGACCAACACCATCTTCCACGGTGTAGTTCATGGTCAGGAGGCTCGGTCCTTGGGTGCATCACACTTCAGGTAGCCTTTGGCAATGTTAATAATTACCGCCAAGAGCGCATGACCTTTGAGGTGGTCCCCTTCAAGAGCGTGTACCATGTCATATTCTGCCGCGACATATTCCACACCTTCATGGCCAAGCCATGCTTCGTCTACAACAAACTCAAGATACCCGGACCAAACGGTGTCATCACCGTATCCGGATGCTTTGCCAAAGCTAGGGACTGCGAGATTGGACAAGTAGCCTACGCTGAAGCTGTCCTCTACAACGAAGAATTCAAGGAGATCCAGAGCAAGGTCGATGCCTCGAAGATGCCCGCGTCGAAGAAACAGATTTCCGACTCTGCTCCAGCATTCAAGGCCGCCATCGAGTGTTGGAGATATGCCCAAGAGGCAATAATAAAGTGTTTATTATCATATCTTCATGCTTATGATAAATGTTTACATACCATGCTATAATTGTATTAACAGGAAACATTAGTACTTGTGTGATTTGTAAACATAAAAGAGTCCCTAGTAAAGCCTCTTGTTAAACTAGCTTGTTGGTTAATATATGATCATGGTTTCCTGATCATGAACATAGAGATGTTATTAATAACAAGGTCATATCATTAGGAGAATGATGTGATGGACATACTCCTATAGTTAAGCGTAGCATAAAGATCAAGTCATTTAATATAGTTCACTTGCTATAAGCTTTCTGATACATAGTAACCTAATTTCTTCGACCATGAGATCATGCTAATCACCATCACCGGAAGGATGCTTTGATGACATCAAACACCACACCATAATTGGGTGGCTATAAAGGTGGCATTGAGTGTTTGGAAAGTATGTGTTGAGGCACATGGATCAAGATTGGGATTTGTCCATCCATATGACGGATAGATATACTCTGGGCCCTCTTGGTGGAATGTCATCCAATTAGCTTGCAAGCATGTGACTGGCTCACAAGGGATCACACATCACGAGAACGAGAAAAGAGTACTTATTGGTAACGAGGTTGAACTAGGTATGCAGAGATACCGACGATCAAACCTCGGATAAGTAAAGTATCGTGAGACAAAGGGAAATTGGTATCGTATGTAAATGGTTCATTCGATCACGAAGTTATCGTATAAATATGTGGGAGCCATACGAATTTCTAGATTCCTCTATTGGTTATTGATCGGAGAAGAGTCTCGATCATGTCTGCATAATTCATGAACCATAGGGAGACACACTTAAGGATTCGATGTTGTTTAGTAGATATGGAATGTGAGTAAAGAGATCGAATGTTGTTCGGAGTCTCGGATGGGATCCGGGATATCACGAGGAGATCCTGAATGGTCCGGAGAATAATATTCATATAAGGAAAGTCCAATTTCGGAGTTCATGAATGATTCCGGTGTTTTCATCGAAATGTTCTAGAAGGGTCTAGAAGGTTCACCGATCCGGAAGGGGAAGGGTACATGGATGTGTCATGAAAAAGTGTAATGGTTGCATCATGTCCTACGTCACTTGGCTAGACACTTGGAAGAGAGAAATCAAAGTCTAATTTGAAAGTCAAAAAGGCAGTTTGAAAAAGTCAAATCCCAACATGGTTTCCGAGTTAGGGAGGGTTTCTGAGTTAGGGAGGGTTTCCAACTAGGTTTGGAACACCCTTGGACGCCCCCCCCCCACCCCACCTATATAAGTAGGGGTAGGGGCACACCCCAAGGTATCCCCCTTGCCCTAGGCGCCCAAGAAATCCTAGGTTGGCCGCCGCCGCCCTCTCTAGTTGCGACCAGTCAAGATCTCCTCTAAACCGCTACCGACTAGCTAAACTCTAGTTGCTAGCTACCTCTAAACCTCGGCCCTCTAACCCTAGATCACCTGGGCTCCCTCTACTCCACCATACTCGCTCCGGCTTAGGAGAAGCCCTGCGGGATCTCCCCTCTACTTTCGACACCACGCCGTCGTGCTGCCAGAATCGCGAGGAGAGAGCTACAACCTCTGCTGCCTGCTGGAACAAGGGAGAGGAAAGTCTTCATTGAGTACCGTACGTGTGAGCGACTACGGGAGCGCCGCTGGAACGCGGCGCCGGAAGGATTTCTTACGCGATCTTGAGATCGGCAAGTGAACGACTACATCACCCACAAGAATTTGCTCTTGTTAACCGCTTTGGATCTTCGAGGGTTAGTACTCTATCGACTCGTTGCTACAATCTAGTAGATAGATCTTGGCTTGTGTGTGTTTATGCGATAGAAATTTTTTGTTTTCCATGCTATGAACCCCTGTAGTGGTATCAGATCTGTGTCTATATGTAGATCTATTGCACGAGTAGAACACAATGGTCATTGTGGGTGGTGGTGCTTTTATTATCAATTGCTTCTTGTGTACTTTGCATCTTGCGGTATGGTGGGATGAAGCGGCCCGGGCTAACCTTACCTTACATCATTCATGAGACTTGCTCCACGCTCGACATGCAACTTGTATGGCATAAGTGGCTTTGCGGGTGTCTGTCTCTCCCATCATAGTAAAGATTCAATTTACAATGGGCACTTGATAGTTCAAGCATCAACATTGTGGTTTTTGTTCGTAAGTTAGAACGACACTTATTGAAAGACCCAAACCACGTAAAACATGCAAATAAAATTAGAGGCGTCTAACTTTGTTTTGCAGGGGTGTGTTGTGATGTGATATGACCATGATTGTGATTACATATGATGTATGCAATGTTCCTTATTGTAAGTCGGCAACCGGCAGGAGCCATATGGTTGTCTTTTAATTTCGTTAAGACCTGCGTGTCTATTATTCAAAGTAGTTGTAATAGTTGATGCTGGTGGACGACAACCATGGAGCGGCGCCATTGACCTTGATGCCATGCCGGTGATGATGGAGATCATGTTCGTGCTTGAAGATGGAGATCGGAAGCACAAGAAGAAAGGCCATATCATATCACATATTATGAATTGCATGTGATTTTAATCCTTTTATGCATCTTGTATTGCTTAGTTCGCGACGGTAGCATTATAAGATGATCCCTCTCACAAAATATCAAGTTATAAAGTGTTCATCCTTAGTAGGCACCGTTGCTAAAGCTCGTTGTTTTGAAGCACCACGTGATGATCGGGTGTGTTAGATTCTACGAGTGTATACAATGGGAGCAAGCCAGATTTGCTCATGCGGAAGCTAAGGTTTGATCTTGACAAGCCTAGCATGTACAGACATGGTCATAGAACACAGAATACCGAAAGGTAAAGCATGAGTCATATAGATGATATGATGAACATTATGATTGTTCGCCTTTGAAACTACATTATGTCACGTGATGATTGGACTTGGTATAGTGGATTTGGTTCATGTAATCACTAAAACAATGTGAGGGATATTGTTTTGAGTAGGAGTTGAACAGCAATATGATTAAAAGTTGAACACTATTTATCATAAATTAAATCAAAGTGAATTTGCATAGTTGTTGTAGTCATTGGCATCCGTTTACCACCTTGCGCTTAGTTATAATTGAGATAATAGAACTATAGAATTCTGGTTAGTTACTTTACAAACTGGTATCGTATTATTTTGAAGTGTTAATCTAAAGTTTAAAAGTCCTATTGCAAACTTTCAGTAAGTTCCGGTTACTCCGTGAAGTTTAATAATTGGTATTAAATCAAGAGTAACAATTCCAGTGTTAGTACATAAGTATCATGTTTATCTCCATGATTCTTGTGTTAACACACGGATTTTTAATCCCAGATGCCTGTTATGCCATACATCGCAATCCCAGGATTACCATTTTTGCGAGACATAACAGATTTGGATTGAAGGAAATATGCCCTAGAGGCAATCATAGAGATGATTATATTTCTTATGTATCCATGAGTTACTGTAATGTTCCTTGAATATCCATATCAGGCAACTTGTATTGATTGGCAATTATGTGAATTGTTTGTGAAACTCTTTACTTGTATGGTTATCTAAGAGTTGTCCCTAGTCGGAGTTCATGTGAGGACACACGTGAATATTAGACTAGCACATTGATTGGTTGATGACTATGTTTCGCAAGTCATAGACATGGAGATGTCAAACCAATGATGTGGACACATGTTATGAACATGAGGTTGGACTGACCCAACTTGAGACTGGCAATTAGTTGCAGCTCTCTCTCTCTCTCTACACATCGTGTATGTTTTGTCCTTAGACCTGAGATTGTCGTATGTACTTGAGATGTGGATCGACCTACTTTGGGGCTATCAGACGCTACTCCGTAACTGGGTAGTTATAAAGGTAGCTTTCGGATTTGTCCTGAAGCATGCTGCAAGGCATGGTCAATCAAGATGGGATTTTCCCCTCTCTACTTGAGAGAGATATCTCTGGGGCCCTCGAGTAATCGGGTCCAGAAATGCATGGCCATGCTACATAAGGTTAATAGTTAACCTAGTAAACGGATTCCGAGTTACGGTATCGAGAAAGAGAGGTCAGCTTGGAGATAGACCAAATATCGTGAGGCAAAGGGAAAGACATGTACTAAACCTTGTGATGGTTCGTCCGATATGATCTTTGTATGCGTTTAGGAGTTGGCACGTCTTGCTAGAGGCCGCTACCAACTATTGACAGAATAAGTGTATTCGTGTAATGTCTATACGTGTATGAACCTATAGGGTCACACACTTAAGGGGCTTCAAGCCTAATGATGATTGGATCCGAATTAAACCAGGCTTAGGCTACTAATGGGCTGCTCATGTAGAAGCCCACTAGGGACGCCTATATAGGAGAGGGTGGGGCGAGCTGACCAGGGTTAGACCTGAGACCATTCCACCCAGCCGCCACACCTCTCGCATGTGTTGCACACGCGGACCTAGCAGTCCGGCGTCTGACGCTTCCACCCTGTACGTGTGGATACCTCGGAGGCGCTGCATCTGTCGCGTTTGGACGAGTCGCGCAAGGGGAGCTTCTCGTGGGACAAGGACAAGGAGGAGACGTGGAACATCTGCACTGCCTCGACGCGCTTCATCGATTTCGCAACTGCGCGTCTAGTGGTAATCCCGTGATTTATGACAACAGTATTCCTGGTTTACGTGGTAGAAAATTTTGATTTGCGCTAGTGTAGCCTACACGTATCCCTTCAGTGGTATCAGAGCCGATGTTGTTCAGTTATAGGTTCGGGATGTTTGCATATGGTGATATGCAGATTGATATGAATGATCTGATCGTTTATATGGCGGTGGTTCGGGATTGATCTATGATCTTGCTTTCCGTGATCGTGATTCTGAGGTTGTCGAACGACTTACCCCTACCGGTCGGTTTCCGCCATCGGGGTAGACAGTGACACATAAATCATGTTGAATCACGTGAAGATCAATATGATTGATCGAATTGGAACCTAGATCTAAAATCGATGTACCGTGATCAAATGAGTTTGACTGAATCGGGACAGGAGTCGGTTTATGGTAAATTTGATTTGCCGATCAAAATCCTTAAAGAAAATTGTGTAGATTTGATCTCTTATTTTTCACAGTTTTCCGGACGCCCAGAGATACCGCGAGGGGCGCTGCCCCTTCGAACCCCGCAGGGGGAGACCCCCTAGACCCCCCTTAATCGTAGCTCCTTTTGTATCTCGTTAAGGTAACTAGGCGCTGCGATGTCACATGATCCGGTAGAATGTGATTCTATGCATAACTTGTTTTTGCAGGATGTATGTGATCAGTATGGCCCATATATGTGTGTGATGCATGTATGAAAATTTGCATGACCTGCGTGTCATGAGTAGGGCAACACGGCTGGAGCCATATGTGTTGTCATTTATTGTAATGGCCTGCGTGCCAACTTGTGATGATCCCAATACTATGTAATTTTGATTACTAGTTGTTAGGAGTAATAGCTTGTATTAGTTCTTGGAGGACTCATCACTTGGAGGATGGCTCACATGGAACATGAAGATGGAGATCATCATGGTGGACAGGTTCTATGGCGATGGAGATCACCATGAGAAAATGGGTCATACTGTGTCACATCATATGTGAATGCTATTCTTATGCGTTTTACTACTATGCATGCTTAGATGATGGAAGTAGAACGATCCCTTAGAAAGTTTAAGTTAAACCATGCCCTTCCAACCAAACCTTGCACCATCCTATGCCATGTACAATCGTTGGTGGGCCTATGAAATTAGGGTGCCGCGGTTTTCCTTGGCTGGATGGGTTTGTATCGGATACCTACACGCATAAGGGTTAGTGAGCTTGACAAGGTCATCTTAACAGTTAAGGACCTTGGGGCATAAAGGTTGGGCGCCTAGTTTTGACATAGAGATGTCACCCAACAACAAGAGTCATATGTGATATGATTAGCAAGTGTTGCTTACCGATTTACCTTGTCTTCTAGCAGTGATGTTAAAGCTCACTAGTCGACTTGTTAATTGTGGATCTTGAATCACTTAGTATCAATTGAGGGATGTTGATTTAAGTGGGAGTATATGCTATTAAATTGTTTCATATGTTTTACTCTTTCATGGTTACATGGCTTAGTATTTTGCATGTTTTCTGTTGTAGATCAATGGCACTGAACACTACATCACCTTTTTCTTTGCGTTCGATTCTTGACAAAGATAAACTAAATGGAACAAACTATACGGACTGGGTCCGTAACCTGAGAATTGTTCTTAGGTCTGATAAAAAGGAAAAGGTTCTGGATACCCCAATCCCCGATGAACCTGCTGATAATGCATCTGCTGCCCTCAAGAATGCCTACAAGAGAGCATGTGATGATTCTCTTGAGGTTAGTTGTCTTATGCTTGCATGCATGGAACCTGAACTCCAAAAGAAGTTTGAGGATCAGGAAGCGTACGATATGATCGTCGCGCTTAAGGACATGTTCCAAGATCAGGCAAGGACTGAGAGGTACAATGTTGCCAAGTCATTTGTCGAATGCAAGTTGGCAGAGGGAGCAGCTGTAGGCCCCCATGTGATCAAAATGGTTGGTTACAGTCAGACTTTGGAAAAGTTTGGTTTTCCACTAGGCCAAGAGTTGGCCACTGACTTCATTTTGGCATCTCTTCCATCCAGCTATGGGCAGTTCATTTCGAACTACAATATGCATGGGGTGGATAAGGGCCTTAATGAATTATGTGGGATGCTTAAAACAGCAGAAAGTGACATGAAGAAGTGTGCAGGGCATAGCCATGTGATGGCTGTGCAGAACAATCCTAGCTTCAAGAAAAAGGGTACTTCTTGGAAGAAGAAGGGCAAGGCTAAGGATATGATCCCTAAGTCTGCACCCAAGCAAAAGGCTGGACCTGCAGATGACACTGAGTGCTTCTTTTGTCATGAACATGGCCACTGGAAAAGAAACTGCAGCAAGTACCAGGCTTCTTTGAAGAAGAGTGGAAGTAAGAGTACTTCCCACTCAGGTACGCTTGTTGTAAATGTTGTGGACATTCTTCTCGCTGATTCCTATGTTAACTCTTGGGTATTTGATGCCGGATCGGTTGCTCATATTTGAAATTCGATGCAGGGGCTAATAAGGACTAGAAAAGTGCAGAAAGGCGAAGTGGATTTTCGCGTCGGAAATAAAGCAAGGGTTGCTGCATTGTTCGTCGGCGTCATGCAACTTCACCTTCCATCAGGATTTATTATGGAGTTGAATAATTGTTATTACATTCCTAGTATGGGTCGAAACATTTTATCACCTTCATGTTTGATGAGGGATGGTTATTCATTCGCGAGTGAAAACAATGGTTGTGTAATCTCTAAGAATGATATGTTTATGGCTAATGCTCCCATTGTGAATGGGTTATTTATTTTAAATCTTGATGATGCATCTGTTTACAATGTTAGTGCTAAAAGGCTTCGGCCTAATGATTTGAGTCCTACCTATTTATGGCATTGTCGTTTGGGGCATATAAGTGAAAAGCGCATGAAGGAGCTCCATGGTGATGGTCTTCTAACTTTGTTTGATTTTGAATCATACGGGACATGTCAAGCTTGTTTACTTGGAAATATGACCAATTCGCCTTTTTTGGGTTTACCCGAGAGAGCGACAGACTTGTTGGAACTCATACATACTGATGTATGTGGACCAATGAGCACGAAAGCCAGATGAGGATATCACTACTTCATTACTTTTATTGATGATTTCAGTAGATATGGTTATGTCTACTTGATGAGGCATAAGTCTGAAACTTTTGAAAAGTTCAAGGAGTTTCAGAGTGAAGTAGAGAATCAACGTGGCAAGAAAATAAAGGCCTTGCGATCTGATCGTAGAGGTGAATATTTGAGTCACGAATTTAGCGATCATCTTAAGAGTTGCGGAATTGTTCCACAACTTACGCTTCCCGGAACGCCTCAAATAAACGGGGTCTCCGAACGGCGTAATCGAACTTTGTTGGACATGGTTCGATCGATGATGAGCCAGTCGGATTTTCCATTGTCATTTTGGGGTTACGCTCTAGAAACGGCAGCTTTCACACTTAATAGGGTACCATCTAAATCCGTAGTTAAGACACCATATGAGATGTGGACTGGAAAGAATCCCAGTTTGTCTTTTCTAAAGATTTGGGGTTGTGATGCATTTGTCAAGCGACTTCAGTCGGACAAGCTAACACCCAAATCGGATAAGTGCATTTTCGTGGGATATCCGAGGGAAACCTTAGGGTATTACTTCTACAACCGAGAGGAGGGCAAAGTGTTTGTCGCTCGTAGCGGTGTTTTCCTAGAGAAAGAGTTTCTCACAAAGGGAACAAGTGGAAGGTCGGTGAAGTTCAAGATGAGCCAGTTGGGGATGCTTCTACGAGTGATGCTATTGTAGCAGAACAAGTTGAGGAACCCGTGGCAACAGAAGCACCACAACCACGAAGGTCGGCGAGACTCCACGAAGCGCGGGAATTATTATTGTTAGACAATGATGAGCCTGCGACCTATGCAGAAGCGATGGTGGACCCAGACTCTGAGAAATGGCTGATCGCCATGAGATCTGAGATAGAGTCCATGGGAGACAATCAAGTTTGGAACTTGGTTGACCTGCCTGATGGTTTTAAAGCCATCGAGTGCAAATGGATCTATAAGAAGAAGATTGATATGGATGGAAATGTTCACATCCATAAAGCTCGACTTGTTGCAAAAGGTTTTCGACAAGTTCACGGAGTTGACTACGACGAGACTTTCTCGCTCGTAGCGATGCTTAAATCTATACGGATAATTCTAGCCATTGCTGCACATTTCGACTATGAAATATGGCAGATGGATGTCAAGACGGCTTTCCTAAATGGAATCCTAACTGAGGACGTGTATATGATGCAGCCCGAAGGTTTTGTTGATCCAAACAATGCTAGAAAGGTATGCAAACTTCTGAAGTCCATTTATGGGCTGAAGCAAGCATCTCGGAGTTGGAACATTCGATTTGATGAAGTTGTAAAGGAGTTTGGCTTCATCAAAAACGAACAAGAACCTTGTGTTTACAAGAAGGAAAGTGGGAGAGCGCTAGTATTTCTAATCTTATATGTAGATGACATATTACTGATTGGAAATGACATTCCTATGCTCGAGTCTGTTAAGACCTCATTGAAAAATAGTTTTTCGATGAAGGACTTGGGAGAAGCAGCATATATTCTGGGCATCAAGATCTATAGAGATAGATCAAGAAGGCTAATTGGATTAAGCCAGGGTACATACATTGACAAAGTGTTGAAACGGTTCAGCATGGAAGAGGCTAAGAAGGGGTTCTTGCCCATGTCTCATGGCACAAAACTCAGCAAGACTCAGTGTCCTTCGACTACTGATGAGCGTGAGCGCATGAGCAGGATTCCATATGCTTTGGCTATTGGATCCATCATGTATGTAATGATTGTAATCGCCCAGATGTTTCCTATGCTCTAAGTGTTACGAGTAGATACCAGGCTGATCCAGGTGAAGGTCACTGGACAGCGGTAAAGAATATCCTTATGTACTTGAGAAGGACTAAGGATGTGTTCCTAGTTTATGGAGGTGAGGATGAACTCAGTGTAAGGGGTTACACAGATGCGAGTTACCTTAACGACTCAGATGATTCCAGATCGCGATCTGGTTATGTGTTTGTCATGAATGGTAGTGCTGTGAGTTGGAAAAGTTCCAAGCAAGGTACGGTGGCCTCCTCTTCAACAGAAGCTGAATATATTGCCGCCTCGAAGGCTGCAAAGGAAGTTGTTTGGATTAGGAATTTCCTGATCACTCTTGGTGTGGTTCAGGGCGTGTCCAATCCCATGGACGTTTATTGTGACAAAAATGGTGTTATTGCACAAGCCAAGGAACATAGACAGCACCAGAAGAACAAACATATTCGCATGCGTTACCATCAGATTCGAGAGTTCGTTGAGGATGGTAGTGTCATGATATGCAAAATACATACGGACTCAAATGTTGCTGATCCTTTTACAATGCCACTCCCGCAGCATGCGCATGAGGCGCACGCAAGAGCAATAGTTATTAGATACAATCTAGATTGACTCTAGTGCAAGTGGGATACTGAAGGAAATATACCCTAGAGGCAATCATAGAGATGATTATATTTCTTATGTATCCATGAGTTATTGTAATGTTCCTTGAATATCCATATCAGGCAACTTGTATTGATTGGCAATTATGTGAATTGTTTGTGAAACTCTTTACTTGTATGGTTATCTAAGAGTTGTCCCTAGTCGAAGTTCATGTGAGGACACACGTGAATATTAGACTAGCACATTGATTGGTTGATGACTATGTTTCGCAAGTCATAGACATGGAGATGTCAAACCAATGATGTGGACACATGTTATGAACATGGGGTTGGACTGACCCAACTTGAGACTGGCGATTAGTTGCAGCTCTCTCTCTACACATCGTGTACGTTTTGTCCTTAGACCTGAGATTGTCGCATGTACTTGATATGTGGATCGACCTACTTTGGGTCTATCCGACGCTACTCCGTAACTAGGTAGTTACAAAGGTAGCTTTTGGGTTTGTCCTGAAGCATGCTGCAAGGCATGGTCAATCAAGATGGGATTTGCCCCTCTCTACTTGAGAGAGATATCTCTGGGCCCCTCGAGTAATCGGATCCAGAAATGCATGGCCATGCTACATAAGGTTAATAGTTAACCTAGTAAAGGGATTCCGAGTTACGGTATCGAGAAAGAGAGGTCAGCTTGGAGCTAGACCAAATATCGTGAGGCAAAGGGAAAGACATGCACTAAACCTTGTGATGGTTCGTCCGATATGATCTTTGTATGCGTTTAGGAGTTGGCACGTCTTGCTAGAGGCCGCTACCAACTATTGACAGAATAAGTGTATTCGTGTCATGTCTATACGTGTATGAACCTATAGGGTCACACACTTAAGGGGCTGCAAGCCTAATAAGGATTGGATCCGAATTAGACCAGGCTTAGGCTACTAATGGGATGCTAATGTAGAAGACCACTAGGGACGCCTATATAAGAGAGGGTGGGGCGAGCTGACCAGGGTTAGACCTGAGACCATTCCACCCAGCTGCCACACCTCTCGCATGTGTTGCACACGCGGACCTAGCAGTCCGGCGTCTGACGCTTTCACCCTGTACGTGTGGATACCTCGGAGGCGCTGCATCTATAGCGTTTGGACGAGCCGCGCAAGGGGAGCTTCTCGTGGGACGAGGACAATGAGGAGACATGGAACATCTGCACTGCCTCGACGCGCTTCATCGATTCCGCAACTGCGCGTCTAGTGGTAATCCCGTGATATATGACAACAGTATTCCTGGTTTACGTGGTAGAAGATTTTTATTTGCGCTAGTGTAGCCTACCCGTATCCCTTCATGGATATCACAGTACATCATCCATTACAAACCATACATAAGGTATTACACAAATAAGAATCTCATGATCCAGTTCTTAATACAACTCAAGCAGCGGAATAACGTAATAATAAAGGTAGCGTAGGCGAAGCTCCATCTTCAGGGTCACAGGCAATGCTGACGATGGGAGATGATCCTAGTGTTGGAGATATGCCCTAGAGGCAATAATAAATATAGTTATTATTATATCTTTGTGTTTATGATAAATGTTTACATTCATGCTATAATAGTATTAACAAGGAAACATTAATACTTGTGTGATTTGTAAACTTAATTGGAAGTCCCTAGTATAGCCTCTATACTTCACTAGCTTGTTGGTTGATAAATGATTGTGGTTTCCTTATCATGAACATTGAGATGTTATCAACAACAAGATCATATCATTAGGAGAATGATATGGTGGACATACTCCTATAGATAAGCGTAGCATAAAGATCAAGTCATTTCAATAGTTCAATTGCTATATGCTTTCTGATACATAGTAACCTAATTCCTTCGACCATGAGATCATGCATATCACCTTTACCGGATGGATGCTTTGATGACATCAAACACCACACCGTAACTGGGTGGCTATAAAGGTGGCATTGAGTGTTCGGAAAGTATTGGTTGAGACATATGGATCAAGAGTGGGATTTGTCCATCCATATGACGGATAGATATTCTCTGGGCCCTCTCGGTGAAATGTCATCCAATTAGCTTGCAAGCATGTGACTGGCTCACAAGGGATCACATATCACGGGAACGAGAAAAGAGTACTTATCAGTAACGAGGTTGAACTAGGTATGCAGAGATACCGACGATCATAACCTCGGATAAGTAAACTATCGTGAGACAAAGGGAAATTGGTATCGTATGTAAGTGGTTCATTCGATCGCAAAGTAATCGTAGAAGTATGTGGGAGCCATATGAATTTCCAGATTCCTCTATTGGTTATTGTTCGGAGAAGTGTCTCGATCATGTCCGCATAATTCAGGAACCGTAGGGAGACACACTTAAGGATTCGACGTTGTTTTGAGTAGTTATGGTATTATGAGAAAGAGACCGAATGTTGTTCGGAGTCTCGGATGGGATCCGGGATATCACGAGGTGATCCGGAATGGTCCGGAGAATAAGATTCATATAAGGAAAGTCCCGTTTCGGAGTTCGGAAATGATTCCGGTGAATGTTCTAGAAGGTTCTGGAATGTCCGGCACTCCGGGAGGGGGGAGGGGTACATGAATGTGTCATTACATATTGGAATGATTGCATCATGTACTAAGTGTTCTTGCTGTTCCAAATAAAGGATTAAATTGAATCCTAAAACAGAAAAGTCAAATGTCTAGTTTGAAAGTCAAACG
Source organism: Avena sativa (assembly GCA_916181665.1). NCBI lineage: Eukaryota > Viridiplantae > Streptophyta > Magnoliopsida > Poales > Poaceae > Avena > Avena sativa. Next base: position 147,104,512 of record OV702280.1, read on the forward strand.
GCTAAAACAAGAAACTGTGGGAAACAAGCAAGAGGAGTTGGGAACCGACTTGGGGGAGGAGTCTCCTCCCCAAGCCGGCGCGCCAACCAAGGCCGACTTGGGGAGGGACTCCCCTCCCCTTGGCCGCACCCTCCACCCATAAAAGGAGGGGCAGGGCCTCCTCCTCTAGACACACAAGTTCCTATCCTCTAATCTCCGGTTTATAGCCATTTTGGTTTAGAGCTTCTAATTGCCCTAGCCTTTGGTTTAGAGCCTTCTAATTGGTGTGTATAATCCCTAGACCACTAATAGCCCTCTCTCATACTCCACCATACTCGCTCCGGCTTAAGGCTAAGCCCTGCGGGATCTCCCCTCTACTTCCGGTACCACGCCGTTGTGCTGCCGGAATCACGAGGAGAGTGCTACAACCTCCGCTGCCTGCTGGAACAAGGGAGAGGAAGGTCTTCGTCGAGTACCGAACGTGTGACCGACTGCGGGAGCGCTGCCGGAACGCAGCGCCGGAAGGATCGTCTACACGATCTTGAGATCGGGAAGAGTACGACTACATCACCCACGAGAATCCCCTCTCGTTAAACACTTTGGAATCTTCGAGGGTAAGTTATTCCATCGACTCGTTGCTACAATCTAGTAGATAGATCTTGGCTTGTTTGTTTGTATGCGATAGAAATTTTTTGTTTTCCATGCTACGAACCCCTACAGTGGTATCAGAGTCGTGTCTATATGTAGATCTGTTGCACGAGTAGAACACAATGGTCATTGTGGGCGTTGATGCTTTTATTGTCGATTACTTCTTGTGTACTTTGCATCTTGCGGTATGTTGGGATGAAGCGGCCCGGGCTAACCTTACATGACATCGTTCATGAGACTTGCTCCACGCTTGACATGCAACTTGTATTGCATAAGTGGCTTTGCGGGTGCCTGTTTCTCCTAGCATAGTTAAGATCCAATTTACAACGGGTGATCCAATGCTAGTATCAATGTTGTGGTTCTTGTTCGTAAGTTAGAACGACACTTATTGAAAGCCCCAAACCACGTAAAATATGCAAAGAAAGTAGAGGCGTCTAACTTTGTTTTGCAGGGGTGTGCAGTGATGTGATATGGCCATGATTGTGATTATATTTGATGTATGCAATGTTCCTTATTGTAAGTTGGCAACCGGCAGGAGCCATATGGTTGTATTTAATTTATGTTAAGACCCGCGTGTCTATTCAAAGTAGTTGTAATAGTTGAAGCCGGTGGACGACAACCATGGAGAAGCGTCATTGACCTTGATGCAATGCCGGTGATGATGGAGATCATGTTCGTGCTTAAAGATGGAGATCGGAAGCACAAAGAAGAAAGGCCATATCATATCACATATATATTGAATTGCATGTGATGTTAATCCTTTATGCATCTTGTATTGCTTAGTAGACGACGGTAGCATTATAAGATGATCCTCATGCACATCAATATCAAGTCATAAAGTGTTCACCCTTAGTTAGCACCGTTGCTAAAGCTTGTTGTTTCGAAGCACCACGTGATGATCGGGTGTGTTAGATTCTGCAAGTGTATACAACGTGAGCAAGCCAGATTTGCTCATGCGGAAACTAAGGTTTGATCTTGACGAGCCTATCATGTACAGACATGGTCTCGGAACACGGATCACCGAAAGGTAAAGCATGAATCATATAGTAGATATGATGAACATGTCGATTGTTCGCCATTGAAACTATATCAACTCTCATGATGATCGGTGTTGATGTAGTGGATTTGGTTCATGTGATCACTAAAACAATGTGAGGGATGTTGTTTTGAGTGGGAGTTCACCTAGTTTAATTTCATTATTAATTTGAACTCAATTTGTCATAAACTTAGTCTAAACTATTGCAAATATGTTGTAGATCAATGGCAGCCCCTACCATCAATTTTAATGCGTTCCTAGAGAAAGAAAAGTTGAAAAACAATGGAAGCAACTTCGCGGATTGGTTCCGCAATTTGAGGATTGTCCTCACAGCTGGTAATTTTACCTATGTGCTGGATGCACCGCTGGGTGACCCACCTGCAGATGATGCTCCCGATGAAGTAAAGAATGTTTACCTCGCTCGGAAGAATCAGTACTCCATAGTTCAGTGTGCTATCTTGTATGGTTTGGAATCGGAGCTTCAGAAAAGGTTTGAGGATTCAGACCCATATGATATTGTCGAGGATCTCAAATTGATTTTTGAGACTCATGCGGCAATTAAAAGCTATGAAGCTTCTGAAAAGTTCTTTAACTGCAAGATGGAAGAGGGCAGCTCCGTCAGTGAGCATGTGCTTAAGATGTCTGGGCACGCAAACAAACTTCAAAGCTTGGGTATAGTGATTCCTAATGCTTTGGGGATTTACCGTGTCCTCCAATCACTACCACCAAGTTACAAGAACTTTGTGATGAACTACAACATGCAGAACATGAACAAGACGTTGCCAGAACTCTTTGCCATGTTGAAATCTGCAGAAGTGGAGATAAAGAAAGAGCACCAAGTGTTGTTGGTCAATAAGACCACCAAATTCAAGAAAGGCAAGTCTAAGCAAAAGGGACACTTCAAGAAGGGTGGTAAGAAAGTTACCACGCCGGCGAAGAAGACCAAGGCTGGACCTAAGCCTAATACTGAGTGCTTTTACTGCAAGGGAGAAGGTCACTGGAAGCGGAATTTCCCAAAGTACTTGGCGGATTTGAAGAACGGCAACATCAAGAAGAAAGGTATATCTGATATACATGTTATTGATGTGTATCTCACTAGTACTCGTAGTAGTGCCTGGGTATTTGATACTGGTTCGGTTGCTCATATTTGTAACTCGAAACAGGTGCTGCAGAATAAACGGAAGCTAGCGAAGAATGAGGTGACGATGCGCGTGGGAAACGGATCAAAGGTTGATGTGATCGCGGTCGGCATGCTACCCCTTCATCTACCATCGGGATTAGTTTTATACTTAAATAATTGTTATTTGGTGCCTGCGTTGAGCATGAACATTATATCGGGATCTTGTTTATTGCGAGACGGTTACTTATTTAAGTCCGAGAATAATGGTTGTTCGATTTATATGAGTAATATGTTTTACGCACATGCACCTTTGATAGATGGTCTATTCTTATTGAATCTCGATAGTGGAAATACACATATCAACAACATTGAGGCTAAACGTTTGAAATCAAGCGATAATTCGACCTATATGTGGCACTGTCGTCTTGGTCACATTGGAGTGAAGCGTATGAAGAAACTCCATTCCGATGGACTTCTTGAATCACTTGATTTTGAATCACTTGAAAGATGCGAAGCATGTCTGATGGGAAAAATGACCAAGACTCCATTTTCTGGTATGATGGAGCGAGCTACGGAATTGTTGGAAATCATACATACCGATGTGTGTGGTCCGATGAGTGTAGCATCGCGCGGTGGTTATTGTTATGTTCTTACCTTCACGGATGACTTGAGTAGATATGGGTATATCTATTTCATGAAACATAAGTCCGAAACTTTCGAGAAGTTTAAGGAGTTTCAAAGTGAGGTAGAGAATCAACGTAACAAGAAGATTAAATTTCTATGTTCTGATCGTGGAGGTGAATATCTAAGTTACGAGTTTGGCAAGCATTTGAAGAAATGCGGAATACTTTCACAATTGACACCGCCGGGAACACCACAGCGTAAAGGTGTGTCCGAACGTCGTAATCGAACTCTCTTAGATATGGTTCGTTCTATGATGTCACTTACAGATTTACCGCTATCATTTTGGGGTTATGCATTAGAAACAGCCGCATTCACTTTAAATAGGGCACCGTCTAAATCCGTTGAAACGACACCGTATGAATTATGGTTTGGGAAGAAACCTAAATTGTCGTTCCTTAAAGTTTGGGGATGCGAAGCCTATGTAAAGAAGTTACAGCCGGACAAGCTTGAACCCAAAGCGGAAAAATGCGTCTTCATAGGATACCCGAAGGAAACTATTGGGTATACCTTCTATCATAGATCCGAAGGCAAAGTCTTCGTTGCCAAGAATGGATCCTTTCTAGAGAAGGAATTTCTCTCGAAAGAAGTGACTGGAAGGAAAGTAGAACTCGACGAGGTTGTCGAACCTTCTCTCGAAATTGCGAGTAGCGCAGCACCGGAAGAAGTTCCTGTGGTGCCTGCACCAATAAGAGAGGGAGCTAATGATGGTGATCATGAAACTTCGGTTGAAGTTGCTACAGAGCCTCGGAGGTCAACGAGAACTCGTACCACTCCAGATTGGTATGATCCCGTTATGAGTGTCATGTTGGTGGATAACACCGATGACCCCGAGACATATGAGGAAGCGATGATGAGCCCAGATTCCAATAAATGGCAAGAAGCCATGAAATCCGAGATTGGATCCATGTACGAAAACCAAGTATGGACTTTGGTGGACTTACCGGATGGCCGAAAGGCTGTCGAGAACAAATGAATTTCAAGAAGAAAACAGATGCTGATGGTAATGTTACTGTCTATAAAGCTCGACTTGTCGCAAAAGGGTTTCGACAAATTCAAGGAGTTGACTACGATGAGACTTTCTCACCGGTAGCAAAGCTAAAGTCTGTGAGAATTATGTTAGCAATCGCTGCATATTATGATTATGAGATATGGCAGATGGATGTCAAAACAGCATTCCTCAATGGAGATATTGATGAAGAGTTGTATATGATGCAACCCAAAGGTTTTGTCGATCCTAAAGATGCTAACAAGGTATGCAAACTTCAACGGTCCATTTATGGATTGAAGCAAGCATCCCGAAGTTGGAATCAACGTTTTGATAAGGTAATCAAAAGTTTTGGTTTTATACAAACTTATGGAGAAGCTTGTATTTACAAGAAAGTGAGTGGGAGCTCTGTAGCATTCTTAATACTATATGTGGATGACATATTGTTGATTGGGAATGATGTAGACCTTCTTAATAGTGTCAAAGAATATTTGAATAATAGTTTTTCAATGAAGGATCTTGGCGAAGCAGTTTACATATTAGGCATAAAGATTTACAGAGATAGATCGAAACACCAAATATCATTGTCACAGAGTACATATTTGGACAAAGTTCTAAAGAGGTTTGGAATGGAAGAAAGCAAGAAAGGGTTCTTGCCCATGTTGCCCAATACAATCTTGAGTAAAACTCAAAGTCCGGCATCGGCAGAAGATAGAGAAAGGATGAGTAAGACTCCCTATGCATCAGCCATAGGATCTCTAATGTATGCCATGCTATGTACTAGACCCGACATCGCATATGCTGTTAGTTTAACTAGCAGATATCAAAGTGATCCAGGAGTGGATCATTGGACAGCAGTCAAAAACATCCTTAAGTACTTGAGAAGAACTAAGGATATGGTTCTTTCTTATGGAGGTGATGAACAGCTCGTTGTTAATGGTTACATCGATGCTAGTTGGAACACCGATCCGGATGATTCTAAATCACAATCTGGATACGTATTTATTTTGAATGGTGCAGCAGTTAGCTGGAGGAGTGCAAAGCAAAGCGTTGTGGCGAGATCTTCAACTGAATCGGAATACATGGCTGCTTCGAAGGCTTCACAAGAAGCGATATGGATGAAAGAGTTCATTACAGAGCTGGGTGTGGTTCCTAGTGCGCTGGACCCAATGTCTATCTACTGTGATAACATGGGCGCCATAGCCAATGCGCAAGAACCAAGGTCACACAAGAAGCTGAAGCATATCAAGCTACGTTTTCACGCTATTCGAGAACATATCCAGGATGGGGATATAAAGATTTGCAAAGTACACACAGATCTGAATGTGGCGGATCCGTTGACTAAACCTCTCCCGAGGGCAAAACATGACCAACACCAAACTGCCATGGGTGTTCGGTATATTACCATGTAATTTAGATTAGATGACTCTAGTGCAAGTGGGAGACTGTTGGAGATATGCCCTAGAGGCAATAATAAATATAGTTATTATTATATCTTTGTGTTTATGATAAATGTTTACATTCATGCTATAATAGTATTAACAAGGAAACATTAATACTTGTGTGATTTGTAAACTTAATTTGAAGTCCCTAGTATAGCCTCTATACTTCACTAGCTTGTTGGTTGATAAATGATTGTGGTTTCCTTATCATGAACATTGAGATGTTATCAACAACAAGATCATATCATTAGGAGAATGATATGGTGGACATACTCCTATAGATAAGCGTAGCATAAAGATCAAGTCATTTCAATAGTTCAATTGCTATATGCTTTCTGATACATAGTAACCTAATTCCTTCGACCATGAGATCATGCATATCACCTTTACCGGATGGATGCTTTGATGACATCAAACACCACACCGTAACTGGGTGGCTATAAAGGTGGCATTGAGTGTTCGGAAAGTATTGGTTGAGACACATGGATCAAGAGTGGGATTTGTCCATCCATATGACGGATAGATATTCTCTGGGCCCTCTCGGTGAAATGTCATCCAATTACCTTGCAAGCATGTGACTGGCTCACAAGGGATCACATATCACGGGAACGAGAAAAGAGTACTTATCAGTAACGAGGTTGAACTAGGTATGCAGAGATACCGACGATCATAACCTCGGATAAGTAAACTATCGTGAGACAAAGGGAAATTGGTATCGTATGTAAGTGGTTCATTCGATCGCAAAGTAATCGTAGAAGTATGTGGGAGCCATATGAATTTCCAGATTCCTCTATTGGTTATTGTTCGGAGAAGTGTCTCGATCATGTCCGCATAATTCACGAACCGTAGGGAGACACACTTAAGGATTCGACGTTGTTTTGAGTAGTTATGGTATTATGAGAAAGAGACCAAATGTTGTTCGGAGTCTCGGATGGGATCCGGGATATCACGAGGTGATCCGGAATGGTCCGGAGAATAAGATTCATATAAGGAAAGTCCCGTTTCGGAGTTCGGAAATGATTCTGGTGAATGTTCTAGAAGGTTCCGGAATGTCCGGCACTCCGGGAGGGGGAGGGGTACATGAATGTGTCATTACATATTGGAATGATTGCATCATGTACTAAGTGTTCTTGCTGTTCCAAATAAAGGATTAAATTGAATCCTAAAACAGAAAAGTCAAATGTCTAGTTTGAAAGTCAAACGGCTAAAACAAGAAACTGTGGGAAACAAGCAAGAGGAGTTGGGAACCCACTTGGGGGAGGAGTCTCCTCCCCAAGCCGGCGCGCCAACCAAGGCCGACTTGGGGAGGGACTCCCCTCCCCTTGGCCGCACCCTCCACCCATAAAAGGAGGGGCAGGGCCTCCTCCTCTAGACACACAAGTTCCTATCCTCTAATCTCCGGTTTAGAGCCGTTTTGGTTTAGAGCTTCTAATTGCCCTAGCCTTCGGTTTAGAGCCTTCTAATTGGTGTGTCTAATCCCTAGACCACTAATAGCCCTCTCTCATACTCCACCATACTCGTTCCGGCTTAAGGCGAAGCCCTGCGGGATCTCCCCTCTACTTCCGGTACCACGCCGTTGTGCTGCCGGAATCACGAGGAGAGTGCTACAACCTCCGCTGCCTGCTGGAACAAGGGAGAGGAAGGTCTTCGTCGAGTACCGAACGTGTGACCGACTGCGGGAGCGCTGCCGGAATGCAGCACCGGAAGGATCGTCTACACGATCTTGAGATCGGGAAGAGTACGACTACATCACCCACGAGAATCCGCTCTCGTTAAACACTTTGGAATCTTCGAGGGTAAGTTATTCCATCGACTCGTTGCTACAATCTAGTAGATAGATCTTGGCTTGTTTGTTTGTACGCGATAAAAAAAATTTGTTTTCCATGCTACGAACCCCTACACCTAGTTGTCATAACCTTCCTGGGGTCCATCATCCTGATACTCCTCTTCATAGTCTGGCCACGGGAATAGCCAGGGACAAAGCCATGAGTACTCTTTAAGTACTCGCAAACTAATACTAACAAGTTAAGGGGTTTTTTGTAGTAGGACACTAAGCTCTAGGGTTGTTTTGCAAAAAGCCAGATTTACCTCTACTAAGTTCAGAAGCAAAGAATGCTAGTTGAAGTTTTATAGCACCTAAGTGGGAACTTAAAATTTTCATATCACAACTCTGTTGTGGTCAAGTCAAAATCTCAATTCATTTCACAAGTCACTTTGAAAACATCTGACGCGGGAACAGTATGGCCACTTCAACTGTCCATAACCGCGGACACGGCTATTCGAATAGTTTGACACTCTGCAGAGATTGTACACTTTCACCACAACATTCGATACATCTGTCAGGAACAAATCCTGAATTCACCATACTCAGTATGCGGATAATCAATCCTAACCTGCCGATTACACGCCCTAATATAGGCACCTCTCCTGTGAGTTTGGCCTCCCAACCATGACCAACTGTCATCTTGGGTACTGCACAGGTGGACAATCTTCACAAGGTAGCCTCAGCTCAGACCTTGGCCGTGAGGGAACCCATACTAAGGTATATAAGTTTCCAGTCAAGCCCTACCCAATTTTCAGGTATTGTGGTTGTACGGTAAAATTGAAATGGTATCGCATCCAGACAACCATCAGTTTTATAAAGGTCTAAGGCTCATGCCTCAACATTTTCATCATAAAAATCATCTGGTGTTCGCAAACACATGTCAAAACATCTTAGTAGAATGACTCATCATTCTAAGGTTTTCATAACCATTTTCACCAACTATACCCATCTAAAGTTGATCAAGTTTTATGCTTAGCACTAGCATCTACAAGTGGGGTAAGTACTAATGAGCGATGGTAAACATGTGGAGTTTAACTAAGTTCAATCTCATGCCTTAGGATGGCATCAAGATTATCAAGCTTAGGCCAAATTTAATTCTCTTTTTGCAACCTTCAATTATCTTCCTAGAATCTACAAGTCAATTAAGTAAACTCTAAAATAAAGCTTTGATAAAGAAATAAAGTATAAATCTTGCAAGTAAAACTAGGATTGGGTTATCAAGTGGGAATGATCACATATGCTTAAGGCATCTAGTTGGCATGGTAACAAGCAAGTATTAGCTTGCATAGGTCAACTTGGTTAGTAAGGCTTGCTAAGTTAATAGCTTGCAAGTATTAGCTTGCCAGATCAACTAGTAGTATTAGGCTTGCCTTGTGCAGAGTAGTGGTTGAAGTTCTCCTCGGCTTCTTCCTCGTAGTATCCTCCTTCTTCCTCGTATCATTGGTCGGTACTAGCGTCAATAAATAAATAAATAAATAAATAAGAGGTACACAATCACCAAACAATACTTAACTATTTTCAATCATCACACAAAGGGGCTCTATAGATGATCTAGCATCATCACCTATATTACAAGATTAAAGCATTTGCCTTATTTATTTTAATTTGAGAAAAGTAATTTCTACTCATTGAAAAACTACTTAAGATTTAATAATCTCCAACTCGAACATGGGATCATGTTGACACATGTCATCACCACATATTTCAGTACATGGGAATGTGATTTAAAGTGGTGTCACAATTTAATAAGGTTTAACCTTTTTATTTTAAATAATTAAAGTGACTAAAATGCCTATGTGGCATTCTTTTATTACTTAAACATTATTTCTATAAGTAAACCCATATGTTTTTATATATTCTGAAAGGTATGATCAAATGTGATTTTTGAGAGTTGGAATCAACTCAAAAGCTATTATGGTTGAAATTTGAAAAATGCTTGAATGCAGAAAAGCTTCTGACTTGTTATTTTTACCAAGGTTGATCTACAGATCCAAATGATTTGAATCCAACGGGCTTGGATTAAGCATTTTAGTACCTTTCTAAAAAAATTGGTTTCATGCAATTTGGTTCATTAAATCGAGCTGGGTTGATTTTTGAAACAAGGTATAGAACTAAGTTTGAATTAAAATAGAAAAATCTAAATTCAAACGGTTGGGCTGCGCGGGAGATGCTAATGGGCCGGCCCAGTGTCACTCCGCAGCGCGGGGCTCAGCTAACAGGGGGTTCCACCCGTTAGTGGCTCATAACACGCGAAGCGGTACGAGGTTGTGTGGTTTGTTGGATTAGAAGGGCGATCAACGGTTGAGGGTCGTCGTCGACGATGAACATGTCACCGGCGAGCTCGAACCCTAGCGGCTCAGTGGGGGTCGTGGGAGGATCATCGGGGCTCAGGCGAGGGTCGTCGATAGGGGCGAACAACGAAGTCGACGACGGCGATTCTCCTGGCACCGGCAGCTCCTCCTAGGGCGGCTCCAATCGATGGCTCCCTTCTTCTCCAGCAGCGGCGGGCTCCGGCCAAATTCCGGCGATGCACTGCTCTCCTTGCTCCAGGAAGAAGTGGGAAGTATCAGTGAGCGGTGGGGAGTGAGATGGTGTGAAGAAATGGAGTGAGGGTTGCCTCCTTTTATAGGCTCGACGGCGAGACCGAGAGGGATGGGCAGGCGACGGTGGCGACACGGCTACGGGCGCCTAGAGGCATGGCTGTGGTTGGCGATCGACGGGCGGTCTCCTAGCGATGCTCTAGAACTTGAATGCGAGCTTAGGGGCGGTGGCAATTGGTCGGGAATGTGCGGTGCTCTACGAGGCAGAGGCGGCGAACTCCGCGGCGAGCGGTGGCTACGGGGTACGGGCGATGAAACGAACATGTCTGGTGGTCTCCTGGGACGGTGGGGTGCATGCTGGCGAGCGGCGAGGGCTCGAGGTAGTCGGGTTGCGTGGGAACGGCGCGTGCACTGGGGTGCGTGTCGGCATGGTCAACAGCGGCGTGGGCGCGGCGTTCCTAGTGGTTCTGGTCTCTATCTTCGGGATAGGGCTGGTCGAGAGGGGGCGGTGAGGCATGGGCTACCTCCCAGACAAGGTGGGCACGGCTAGTTCTTCTCCTAGCTTGTTGTCCACACTGGGGTGACATGGTGAGGCTCGGCCTGCTCACCATTGATGGCATTGGCAAGCTCACAGTGGTGCTAGAGGTTAGTTAAAGGTGCTAGATGATCTACTGAGGCTAGTTGCAACCAGAGAGGGAACAAGGTTGGCCAAAACACTGCTCAAAATAGTGTTTGTGATTTGGTTGATTTAAATCTGCAACCTGTTTGATGAAATGGCCGCAAGAACTTGAGTTTTGAATTTTGGAAAGATTTTTGGTGAGTGTGCTAGGCATGTGTTGAGGATTCTATGGGTGCTTGGGTTTTGAAAATTGAGCTTGTTTGAGTGGTTTTTGAAATAGTGGGATCTTCCCATATGAGATAGATTCAATTTTAAACTATCATTTAAACTGAGCATTTGAATGTTTTTGGATGATCACAAAGTGGTCCTTGGTACCTTATTATGAGTAATATAAAGGGGTGCAAAGATCCATACATGTTTCTGTTGAGTTTTAAAAATTAGAGATAGCCAAAGTAGGCATGGGAGTTAATTTGGCCAAAGTGACCATTCACTTAATTTATTCATTTTGAGTTGTTTGTCTTCAGGAAAAGTTTGGGGATTGTTTAGATGATGTTTATTTCACCTAAGAATCATTTTACAAGCAAAGAAACACAGAACCATGGCAATTCAAAAGAATCCAATTTTTAATACACACACATATGAATGCTTTCATATTTTTAGTTGGGAAAGTTTTTGTTAACCCTAATTTTGATGATTAGATTTTGATGATCCAAGTTTAATATTTTTTGGGATGTTACAAACCTTCCCCCCTTAAATAAAATATCGTCCCGAGATTTGAAAAAGGACGAAAAAGATTACCTAGGATTTGAAGAGATCGGGAAACTCCGTGCTGATGTGATCTTCGCGTTCCCAGGTAGCTTCTTCTTCTGCGTGGTTGCTCCACTGAATCTTGAGAAACTTGATGCTTCGGGTTCTGGTAATTCTAAAAGCTTCTTCCAAAATATGGATGGGTACTTCAGGGTAGGTCAGGTCATCGTTGATCTCTATGGTCTGGTGATCAATATTCTTGAACACTTCCGTCTTCTCCGGAACTTCGAGGCACTTGCGAAGTAATGAGATATGGAACACATTGTGCACGGCTGACATCTCTTCGAGTAGTTCCAATTGATACGACACTTCTCCTCGACGGTTCAGAATCTCGAAGGGTCCGATATATCTGGGGGCTAACTTTCCTTTGAGCTGGAAACGTTGCATTCCTTTCAATGGCGACACTTTCAGATACACAAAATATCCGAAGTTAAAGGCGAGGTCTCGACGTCTCTTATCGGCGTAACTCTTCTGTCTGGATTGGGCGGTCTTGAGGTGCTCACGAATCGTGTGAACTTTCTCTTCTGCTTCTCGTAGGATGTCGGGTCCGAAAATCTGACTCTCTCCTACTTACGACCAATTCAAAGGGGTGCGACACTTCCTTCCATACATGAATTCAAATGGGGCCATTTGCAAACTAGCTTCATAACTGTTATTGTATGAAAATTATGCGAATGGCAGGAAATCTTCCCATTTAGATCCATACTCTAACACACAGGCTCTCAACATGTCTTCGAGTATCTGATTTACTCGCTCTGTTTGTCCGTCGGTCTGAGGGTGATCTGATGTGCTGAAATCTAGTCGGGTTCCTAAACCTTCTTGGACTTTCTTCTAGAATCTCGAGGTAAACTGAGTTCCTCGATCCGATACGATGTTCTTGGGGACTCCATGCAAACTGACGATTCTAGCGATGTATAACTCCGCTAGCTTCGAACTCTGATATGTGGTCTTGACTAGTAAGAAATGGGCGAAGTGGACAATCGGTCAACTATGACCCAGATAGAGTCATTTCCCCTACTAGAAGTAGACAATCCGGTGATAAAGTCCATTCCAACGGAATCCCATTTCCATTCCGGAATCTGCAATGGTTGCAACAATCCAGCGGGTATTTGATGTCCCGCCTTGACTCGCTGACATATATCACACTTGGCGATATAGCTCCAGATTTCTCTCTTCATCTTATGCCACCAAAATTGCTCCTTCAAATCTTGATACATCTTCGTTCCTCTGGGGTGGATAAAATCAAGAGTATCATGAGCTTCCTTCAGAATAACTTCTTTCAACTCAGAATCTGCCGGTACACAAAGGCGTCCTTTGTACCACAGAACTCCTTCTTCGTCTTCAGTGAATCCGGGTACTTTGCCTGTACCGATACGACGCTTGATTCCGTCGATACTAGCATTTCCTTTCTGCGCCTCCTTGATCTGGCTGATCAAAGTGGGTTGAAGTTCTATGCTAGCCAAAAATCCTTCACTCACTAATTCTATGCGGAAATCTTCCATCTCTTTGTGCAGACTTGGTTGCTCCTTCAAAATCATGGAGTTCAAGCGGCACGGCAATCTGCTAAGGGCATCTGCTACCACGTTGGCTTTACCAGGGTGATAGTGAATGTCCATGTCATAATATTTGATTAGCTCAATCCATCTTCTCTGCCTCATATTCAGCTCCTTCTGAGTGAATATATACTTCAGGCTCTTGTGATCCGAATAGATCTCACAATGGTTTTCCATCAGGTAATGCCTCCATGTCTTCAGGGCTAAAACTACGGTTGCGAGCTCGAGGTCATGGGTTGGATAGTTCTGCTCATGTTGTTTCAGTTGTCGGGATATATAAGATATAACTTTGCCTTCTTGCATTAGCAGACATCCGAGACCGATCTTGGATGCATCACAATACACGTCAAAGGGCTTCGTGATATCCGGCATGATTAAGATTGGGGCTGAAATCAATCTTCTCTTGAGTTCTTGAAAACTTGCTTCACATTTGTCTGTCCATTCAAACTTCTTGTCCTTCTTCAGCAATTGGGTCATGGGTCTGGCGATACTCGAGAATCCTTCTAAGAACTTGCGGTAGTATCCCGCCAATCCGAGAAATGCACGAACTTGGGTTTGAGTGGTTGGGGCTTGCCAATCTTCGACATCTTTCACCTTTGCAGGGTCAACGGAAATTCCTCCGGCTGATACAATGTGGCCGAGGAATCCTACCTCCTGTAACCAGAATTCACATTTGCTAAACTTGGCATACAACTGATGCTCTCTAAGGGTTCCAGGAATGGTCCTTAAGTGTAGCTCATGTTCTTCTTCTGATTTGGAATAAATCAGAATGTCATCGATGAAAACAACGACAAACTTATTCAGGAAGTCCATAAAAATCTTATTCATGAGATTCATGAAATAAGCGGGGGCATTGGTTAATCCAAAAGACATGACAGTATACTCGTATAATCCATATCTTGAGTTGATGATAGCCGGTTCTAAGAACAATCTTAGAAAACACTTTGGCACTGGTCAACTTATCAAACAAATCTTCTATCTTGGGCAATGGGTACTTGTTCTTGATAGTGACATCATTCCACTTCCGATAATCCGTACACAAACGGTTACCTCCATCTTTCTTGTCCATGAACAAAACAGGTGATCTCCATGGTGACGCACTTGGTTGAATCAATCCAATTTCCAACATGGCATTTAGTTGCTTCTTCAGTTCTGCTAGTTCAGACGGGTTCATACTATATGGTCTCTGGGCTATGGGTCCTGTTCCGGGGATTAGTTCGATGATAAACTCGATATCCCGATCTGGGGGCATACCGGGCAAAACATCTGGAAATACATCGAGGTATTCACAGACTATCCGGACTTGGTCAATGGTAGGTTGGGATATACTCTTGTTGCACTTGAATTGACGAGGTAAAGTTTCAGATACATGCTCGACTCATATTCCCGGTTGTACTGGTCATGGTTATGGCTTTCTTGGAACAGTCAATTAATCCTTTATGTTTGGACATCCAATCCATTCCTAGTACTACTTCCAAACCTTTAGTTCCGAGTACTATCAAATTAGCATAAAAATCTATGCCATGGATTCGGATAGGGACGGCTTTGCAGATTTGCCTAGCTTTGGTGGTTGAACCGGGGATTTGAACAATCATAACATGCTTCAGTTTGGTTGGTTGAATCTTACTAGTGCACGCAAATTCTTCGGTGACAAATGAGTGTGATGCACCAGAATCAAACAACACTCTAGCAAGTACTGAATTAACAGAAAACATACCCAACACGATGTCTGGCGCTTCCTGGGCTTCTTCAGCATGCATGAGAAAAAGACGGCCGTTGCGGTTGAGCGAATTCCCTGGGGCAAACCTTCTTCCAGGCTGAACACGACGCTGCTGCTGAGCTGGGGAATTTGCATTGGGGGCTGCAGCATTCTTCTTGGGGCACTCATTGGAGTAGTGACCCTTATTTCCACAGTCATAACAAGTCACTTGTGACTTGTCCTTTGCTGCAACAGGCACAGCATTGCTTCTAGTCCTCGGGGCAGTGTTGGTGTTGGCGGCAGCATTGTTGTTGTTGAACTTGGGTGGTGCACGGTTGAAATTGCCAGAGTTGCCGGGGTTGTTGTGATTTCCTCCGGGCATCGGGTTTCCACGGTTGGGATAGGTCGGACGGTTCATCGGGGGTCTGTTGGTTCTCGGGGCAAATCCTGGAGATGGGTTAGGGCGATACTTTGGGGTATGATGGGTTCCTGGCTGATGCATCATGCGGCGCTTGCGGTTCTCATTGGCTTGGTTGATCTTTCCTTCCATCTGAATGGCAGAGTCGACAAGGGCTTCAATATCAGCAAAGGGGATATTGACCAACACCGTCTGCATCTCATCATGCAGACCATTCAGGAATCTTTCTTTCTTCTTGGCTTAAGTGTCGATCTCATCCGGGGCATACCTAGCTAATGATAAGAATTTGTCACGGTATTCCACTACGGTCATCCTTCCTTGCTTCAGTTCTCTGAACTCATCTCTCATTCTCTTGATCAAACCCGGTGGCACATGGGTTCTGCTGAACTTGACCTTGAATTCCTTCCAGGTCATCATCTGTCCTCCGGTCATTGCGCGAACGCTGTTCCACCATGCTCTTGCATCTCCGGCTAGATAGTGGGTGGCGAACAGAACTTTCCCGTTAGCTTCCACTCCGGCGACTTCCAGGTTGTTCTCCATGGTTTGCAGCCAATCATCTGCGTCTAAGGGCTCTTCCGACTTAGTGAAAACAGGTGGGTTGGTGTTCTGGAAATTCTTGAGCTTAGATCCATGGTTGTCCTGATTTCCTTGGCCTTGATTGTTGTGGGCCAGCTGAGCTATCTGCTGAAGGGTGGCTAAGTTGGCTTGACGTTCTGCTCTTTCAGCTTCGCGGTCAGAAACCAACATTTGCAGGATCTGCAACATCGGGTCCGGGGATGAACCACTTCCTCCGCGTGGCATCTGAAGATTGAGATAGATCATGAGAAAAGAGGGAAATTTCTAAGGTTCAGGGACTTTGGAAAGTTTTTAAAGTTTGACTCAGATTTTCTAGCAACTTTCTTTTCATTCATTCATAGCACACGGTACAACACACACCACAACAAAGGTAAACAGATGGTTTTAAGAACCATTCTGGAAACTATGATACAGTGGGACCGAATACAACTCACTACGCTAGTGCTCAAGTGCTACTACTCCTCGGAGTCGGTGTAGTCGTCATCCTCATCATCCTCATCGTCATCGATGAAGGCAAAATCATCCTCATCGGTGAAGAAGTCCATGGCCTAATCCTCTAGAAAATCATCATCATCGCTGAGATAGGAGTAGGGGTCTCCACGAAGATCTTCTCCGGCATTCTCCCTTTCCTCCAACTGCATGTCTCTCTCGTGGATGGTCTCCTCTAAATCCGAGATACGGTGGAGAAGACGGGCAATGATGCGCTCCTTCTTATCAAGCTGATGGCGGCGAGACTTGCGGTCCTTCGCTAGCATGGCGATGGTCTGATCCTTCGTCTTGATGATGGCGGACTTGTGGTTGGAGTAGTCACGGGCATTGTCCAACTCCTGCTGACGATCATACATCATGAAGCTAAGGTGGTCCAACTGGGTCTTCAGCTCGTGGTGGTATGGGGCTTCCAGTGGCTGTCCCATACCATCACGCCTTGCAAAGAACTCAAAGAGGGTACCCTTGATCTGGTTGATACTCTGCCCACACAGACGGGCAAGAGCTTCCTGCATGGCCCTGGCAAGTCCATCAAGCCAGTTGTTTTCTCTTAAGGTGAACTGAATTCCCTCGGCAGTGGGAGGTTCAATATTTCCTCGAAGACTTGCAACAATTAGCCACTGCAGATCTTCTCCTCCTCGATCATTGAGCTGAGCTCCGAAGAACTCGGGGTGTGGACGTTCCAGAAGTTCCGAAAGCTGGTCCAAACCCCGCTCAAAGATGAGGTCTCCTCCATTTCCCAATTGATAAAACTTGCTGTACTTCACGTCCATCTATAAGAATATAGGATGAGTAAGTTAGTAGAGTGATCAAGTGTGTCAATTTTTATGTATTTTGTAAGAGTTTTTGAGGAACATGAATTTTTATGAAAGAAACAAAGTGATAAGAATGGGAATAAGTTTTTGTAAATATTTGCTTCCTTTGGTTTTGAAGCTAGGTTTTTGATTCAAACGTCCAGTATAAATAGGGTCTCCTATGGTCAGGATGGCTCTGATACCAACTTGTCAACACCCGGTTTTTAATCCCAGATGCATGTTATGCCATACATCGCAATCCCAGGATTACCATTTTTGCGAGACATAACAGATTTGGATATCACAGTACATCATCCATTACAAACCATACATAAGGTCTTACACAAATAAGGATCTCATGATCCAGTTCTTAATACAACTCAAGCAGCGGAATAACGTAATAATAAAGGTAGCATAGGCGAAGCTCCATCTTCGGGGTCATAGGAAATGCTGATGATGGGAGATGATCCTAGTTGTCGTAACCTTCCTGGGGTCCATCATCCTGGTACTCCTCTTCATAGTATGGCCACGGGAATAGCCAGGGACAAAGCCATGAGTACTCTTTAAGTACTCGCAAACTAATACTAACAAGTTAAGGGGGTTTTTGTAGTAGGACACTAAGCTCTAGGGTTGTTTTGCAAAAAGCCAGATTTACCTCTACAAAGTTCAGAAGAAAAGAATGCTAGTTGAAGTTTTATAACACCTAAGTGGGAACTTGAAATTTTCATATCACAACTCTGTTGTGGTCAAGTCAAAATCTTAATTCATTTCACAAGTCACTTTGAAAACATCTGACGCGGGAACAGTATGGCCACTTCAACTATCCATAACCGCGGACACGGCTATTCGAATAGTCTGACACTCTGCAGAGATTGTACACTTTCACCACAAAATTCGATACATCCGTCAGGAACAAATCCTGAATTCACCATACTCAGTATACGGATAATCAATCCTAACCTGCCGATTAAACGCCCTAATATAGGCACCTCTCCTGTGAGTTTGGCCTCCCAACCATGACCAACTGTCATCTTGGGTACTGCACAGGTGGACAATCTTCACAAGGTAGCCTCAGCTCAGACCTTGGCCGTGAGGGAACCCATACTAAGGTATATAAGTTTCCAGTCAAGCCCTGCCCAATTTTTGGGTATTGTGATTGTACATTAAATTGGAATGGTATCGCATCCAGACAACCATCAGTTTTATAAAGGGCTAAGGCTCATGCCTCAACATTTTCATCATAAAAATCATCTGGTGTTCGGAAACACATGTCAAAACATCTCAGTAGAATGACTCATCATTCTAAGGTTTTCATAACCATTTTCACCAAGTATTCCCATATAAAGTTGATCAAGTTTTATGCTTAGCACTAGCATCTACAAGTGGGGTAAGTACTAATGAGGGGTGGTAAACAAGTGGAGTTTAACTAAGTTCAATCTCATGCCTTAGGATGACATCAAGATTATCTAGCTTAGGCCAAATTTAATGCTCTTTATGCAACCTTCAATTATCTTCCTAGAATCTACAAGTCACTTAAGTAAACTCTAAAAGAAAGCCTTGATAAAGAAATAAAGTATAAAGCTTGCAAGTAAAACTAGGATTGGGTTATCAAGTGGGTATGATCACATATTCTTAAGGCATCTAGTTGGCATGGTAACAAGAAAGTATTAGCTTGCATAGGTCAACTTGGTTAGTAAGGCTTGCTAAGTTAATAGCTTGCAAGTATTGGCTTGCCAGATCAACTAATAGTATTAGGCTTGCCTTGTGCAGAGCAGTGGTTGAAGTACTCCTCGGCTTCTTCCTCGTAGTATCCTCCTTCTTCCTCGTATCCTTGGTCGGTACTAGCGTCTATAAATAAATACGAGGTACACAATCACCAAACAATACTTAACTATTTTCAATCATCACACAAAGGGGCACTATAGATGATCTAGCATCATCACCTATATTACAAGATTAAAGCATTTGCCTTATTTATTTTAATTTGAGAAAAGTAATTTCTACTCATTGAAAAACTACTTAAGATTTAATTATTCTCCAACTCAAACATGGGATCATGTTGACACATGTCATCACCACATATTTCAGTACATGGGAATGTGATTTAAAGTTGTGTCACAATTTAATAAGGTTTAACCTTTTTATTTTAAATAACTAAAGTGACTAGAAATGCCTATATGGCATTATTTTATTACTTCAACATTATTTCTGTAAGTAAACCCATATGTTTTTATATATTCTGAAAGGTATGATCAAATGTGATTTTTGAGAGTTGGAATCAACTCAAAAGCTATTATGGTTGAAATTTGAAAAATGTTTGAATGCAGAAAAGCTTTTGACTTGTTATTTTTACCAAGGTTGATCTACAGATCCAAATGATTTGAATCCAACGGGTTTGGATTAAGCATTTCAGTACCTTTCTAACAAAATTGGTTTCATGCAATTTGGTTCATTAAATCGAGCTGGGTTGATTTTTGAAACTAGGTACAGAACTGAGTTTGAATTAAAATAGAAAAATATAAATTCAAACGGTTGGGCTACGCGGGAGATGCTAATGGGCCGGCCCAGTGTCACTCCGCAGCGCGGGGCTCAGCTGACAGGGGGTTCCACCCGTCAGTGGCTCATAACACACGAAGCGGTACGGGGTTGTGTGGTTCGTTGGATTAGAAGGGCGATCAACGGCTGAGGGTCGTCGTCGACGATGAACATGTCACCGACGAGCTCGAACCCTAGCGGCTCAGTGGGGGTCATGGGAGGCTCACCGGGGCTCTGAGGGTCATCGATGGGGGCGAACGACGAAGTCGACGACGGCGATTCTCCTGGCACCGGCAGCTCCTCCTGGGGCGGCTCCAATCGATGGCTCCCTTCTTCTCCAGCAGCGGCGGGCTTCGGCCAAATTCCGGCGATGCGCTGCTCGCCTTGCTCCAGGAAGAAGTGGGAAGTATCAGTGAGAGGTGGGGAGTGTGATGGTGTGAAGAAATCGAGCGGGGGTTGCCTCCTTTTATAGGCTCGATGGCGAGACCGAGAGGGATGGGCAGGCGACGGTGGCGACACAGCTACGGGCGGCTAGAGGCATGGCTGCTGTTGGAGATCGACGGGCGGTCTCCTGGTGATGCTCTATAACTTGAATGCGAACTTAGGGGCGGTGGAAATTGGTCGGGAACGTGCGGTGCTCTGCGAGGCAGAGGCGGTGAACTCCGCGGCGAGCGGTGGCTACGGGGTACGGGCGATGAAACGAAAATGTCTGGTGGTCTCCTGGGACGATGGAGTGCATGCTGGCGAGCGGCGAGGGCTCGAGGTGGTCGGGTTGCGTGGGAACGGCGTGTGCACTTGGGTGCGCGTCGGCATGGTCGACAGCGGCGCGGGCGCGGCGTTCCTAGTGGTTCTGGTCTCTGTCTTCGGGCTAGGGCTGGTCTAGAGGGGGCGGTGAGGCATGGGCTACCTCCCAGACAAGGTGGGCACGGCTAGTTCTTCTCCTAGCTTGTTGTCCACACTGGGGTGACATGGTGAGGCTCGGCCTGCTCACCATTGATGGCATTGGAAATCTCACAGTGGTGCTAGAGGTTAGTTAAAGGTGCTAGATGATCTACTAAGGCTAGTTGCAACCAGAGAGGGAACAAGGTTGGCCAAAACACTGCTCAAAATAGTGTTTGTGATTTGGTTGATTTGAATCTGCAACCTTTTTTATGAAATGGCCGCAAGAACTTGAGTTTTGAATTTTGAAAAGATTTTTGGTGGGTGTGCTAGGCATGTGTTGAGGATTTTGTGGGTGCTTGGGTTTTGAAAATTGAGCTTGTTTAAGTGGTTTTTGAAATAGTGGGATCTTCCCATATGAGATTGATTCAATTTTAAACTGTCATTTAAACTGAGCATATGAATGTTTTTGGATGATCACAAAGTGGGCCTTGGTACCTTATTATGAGTACTATCAAGGGGTGCAAAGATCCATACATGTATTTGTTGACTTTTAAAAATTAGAGATAGCCAAAGTAGGCATGGGAGTTAATTTGGCCAAAGTGACCATTCACTTAATTTATTAATTTTTAGTTGTTTGTCTTTGGGAAAAGTTTGGGGATTGTTTAGATGATGTTTATTCACCTAAGAATCATTTTACAAGCAAAGAAACACAGAACCATGGCAACTCAAAAGAATCCAATTTTTAATACACACACATATGAATGCTTTCATATTTTTAGTTGGGAAAGTTTTTGTTAACCCTAATTTTGATGATTAGAGTTTGATGATCCAAGTTTAATATTTTTTGGGATGTTACATCTTGGTATTCAAAAGATTGTTTTAATATCAAGGTTATCTTGGAACATCATATGTGGAAGATATTGCGATATCTTAAACGATGTTTTAATTATAACATGATAGAGTATAATATCGAAAAGTTTATGTTCTCATATTTGATGGGAATTTTCAAAAGGTTGGAGACGCTAGTCGTCCTAATCCTCCAAAAGGTTTTGGAGAGCAACATTATACTCGCAATTCACCATTATAAGCTAAAGTAGCTTGATCATGAATTGTTCCATGATAAGGATGAATATTTTATGTAGGTAAAATGTTTACTACACTAAAAGATTACTAAAGAATGGAATTTGAAAGAACACCAAACATTTGATGATGGTGATTTACTTCGAAGTGCAAGTACAGAGACATTGGTATTTAACTATACATGCTTTGGACTATGTGTCATGTGTATGGATCCACTATTGATGTTGATAGATTCTTTCAAACAGAAAAGGAAATACTGAAAGAGAATCTCAAAAAAATATGGCAGAAAAGAAAAGACCAGAATTGTTCAGCTTAGGTATATAGAGGATATACGTGTTATGGCTGTATTCTTTGCTTGTTAAATAATGTGGTTCTTAAGTATTAGATACTGAATTTGTTGGTGTGAATCGTCATACGAAACAACACAATTCATAAACTACAATGGCCTATGTAACCAGCAAAAGAATATGTGATGATGTTCATCGAGAACAAATAAAGGGTTATTGTGTTGCTCATTGAAATCAAAGCTTTCCTTCAAAGATTTGTTTTATCAGGTATTATGAGAACAAAAGGGTTGTTCAAATAATTGCCATAATCCATAAAATATGGATGATTTACAAATCTCGTTGGAGAAATCACATCCATAAAACTAGTGCTAAAAATGTTGAAAGACAAATTGATTGAAAGATCACTTAGAAAGTAACATCGTCGTTTAAATTATATTGGAAAGAAAACATGAAGAAACTCCATGTGGATGGAATTTTGGAGTCTTTTGATTTTTGATCAAATGACACTTGTGAAACTTTCCTAGAGATAATTAAAACTCCGTTCATAGGACAAAAGGGAATGAATGACTATATTATTGGAATTTGTACATATTTGATGTATCAAGTCTATTACGTGTAGTCAAGAGCGATGGATTTCAACTTCATATGCTTTCTCCGAAAATTTGAGTGAATATATGAATATTTACTTACTAAGGATGAAGTGTGAAACATTTGAAAAGTTCAAAAAACTTTCAAGATGAAGTGCAAAATCAATGTAACAAGAATTTATGATAGGATCATAAAGGAAGATATTTGAGTTACAAGTTAGCATAATACCTTAGATTTGAGGAATCATTCCGTGGATTTGCATTTCCAGAAACACCATAAGAGTATGGAGCGTTCAAGATATGTAATGAAACCTTGTTTGACATGGTAAGATCAAAGGTGTAATTTATAAAACTGCCATTATATTTTATAGATTAAAGCTTTAGAGACTACCGTTTTTCCATGAAAAGAGCTCCATCATAATCCGTTGAAATGACACCATATAAAGTTATGGTTTGGGATAAAACCCAAGTTATCCTTTCTTAAAGATTGGTATGCTATGCATAAGAAAGATGTTTGCCACCAAAATCGTATGAACATATCTTTGTATGTTATTTCGAATAATCGTTGAGTATTCCTCCATAACACCAAAGACAAAAATGTTTGTCGCTTAGAACATGAAGTTTCTTTGCGAAAGGAATTTTCCGTGAAAAGTTAAGTGGGAGGACAATAGAACTTTGATAAGGTTAAAAGAACCTTAGCTATATGTGCAAAGTTGTGCAGCGCCGAAAAGTGTTCCGGAGGCAGCAACAATGCTCATGGCTCACGTGCCTCAAAGGTTGTGGTCACGGAAGTCTAAGTTCCTATTGAACCAAGTAGGTCGGATAAACAATCAAATACCAAGATTTGAGGGTTGAATCATTATTTGACAATAATGAACCGACTACATGCAAAGAAGTGATGATGGTCCCTGACTCCGTCAAATGGCTTGGAGCCATAAAATCCGTGATAGTTCCATAAACGATAAATCAAGCTTTAAACTTGAAAGACCCTCTAGAAAGGTGTAAAACCTTACAGTCGTGTTTGGATCTATAAAGAAATAGAGATGGATGTTTCTGTTGGAATTATGCCCTAGAGGCAATAATAAAGATGTTATTGTTATAATTCTTGTTCATGATAAAGTTTATATTCCATGCTAGAATTGTATTAAGTGGAAACTTTGATACTTGTGTGGTTTATGAACAACACCGTGTCCCTAGTACGCCTCTATGGACTAGCTCATTGATTAATGATGGTTAAGGTTTCCTAACCATAGACATGAGTTGTCGATTAATAATGAGATCATGTCATTGGGAGAATGATGTGATGGACAGACCCAAATCAAGCAGAGCAATTAGATCGTGTCATCGTGTTCATCTTTGCGAAGCTTTTTCTTATGTCAAATATTGTATTGCTTAGACCATGAGATAATGCAACTCCCTGGTATCGGAAGAAAGCTTTGAGGTCATCAAACGTCATCCTATGAGAGGGTGATCATAAAGGTGTCTCTCAGGTGATCGGAAAGTACTTGTTGGGTTATATGTATCGAGATGGGATTTGTCCCTCCCAACTCGGAGATATATACTTCAGGCCCACTCGGTAATCGATATCAACACCGCTTGCAAGCACGTGGTTAAGGAGTTAATCACAAAGTGATATCGGATTACGGAACGAGTAAAGTACTTGCTGTGAACGCGATTGAACTAGGTATGCCGATACCAACGATCGAATCTCGGGCAAGTAAAATATCGCGTGACGAAGGGAATATAAATATGGGATTAATTGAATCCTGGCATCGTGGTTCATCTGATATGATCATCGATGAATATGTGGGAGTCAATATGGGTTTCCAGACCCCGCTGTTAATTATTGATAGAAGACCATGTCTGCATGTTCTCGAACCCGTAGGGTCACACACTTAACGTGCTTCGACGCTAGGATAGAATGGATAATTGGTTTATGAGTTTTTGTTCGGAGTCTCGGATGAGATCCAGGACATCACGAGAGGTTACGGAATGGTCCGGAGAATAAGATTCATATAAAGGAAAGCAGTTTTTGGATTTCGGAATGGTTTCAGAATGTTCGGTATTGTACCGGAAGGTTCTAGAAGCTTCCGGAGTGGGACCAACGTGGCCCCACTTGTCGGAGGGGGCGTGGGCCTACGAGGGAGTGCCCTGGCCGCATTGGGCCAGGGGCACAAGGCCCCTTAGGCCCAGCCGGCCAAAACCCTAGGGGATCTTCTAGAAGGGAGGGAAGACTTGCCCCCCACTCCACCCTTGTGGCCGCCGGCCCTAGGGATTGGAGGAGGGGCAAGGGGCCGGCCAGCCCTCTATATAAAGAGGGCAGGGGCGCACCCTCCTCCCACCCCTCTTTAACCCTAGCCGCCTACCTGCTGCCCTCCAGATCTCTCTCTCCCGACTGCGCGTAGGCGAAGCCCTGCCGCAGAAACTCTCCACCTTTGCACCACGCCGTCGTGTTGTAGATCCAATCTATCTCTCCACCCCACTTGCTGGACCGAGGAAGGAGGAGACGTCGCGGTGCCATACGTGTGCATCTCTCGGAGGCATCGCCACTTGCGGCATTGGATCGGATCGGATCGCGAGGAGGAGAAGGCTAGTACGACTACATCAACCACGTTATGTTGAACATTCCGCTGTGCGATTTCTTCAAGGGTATGAAGATCTCATCTATACCTCTCGTTGATTGCATCTCCTCGATTGGATCTTGGCTTTCCCATTCGCATCCGTAGAAATTTTTTGATTTACTATGCTGCGAAACCCTTCAGTGGTATCAGAGCTAGATCTATGCGTAGATGTGTTTCACGAGTAGAACGCAACATGCTTGTTGCGGGTGTTGATGTTTTATGTTGCAAGCCTCTTGTTGTGTACTTCTTATGATGCGGGATAGTGATATCGAAGCGGTCCAGGCCAACTTTACGCGACCTCGTTCGCGAGACCGGCTCCGCACTTGACGTGTGGCTTGTTCCACATATGCGGCTGGTGGATGCCAGTTTCTCTCACTATAGTTGTCATGGGATGTCACATCCCAAGATTTTCCAAATCTTGTAATGTGAAAAATAAATGAATAAAATAAAACTTTGTTGCTTTTCAGGGTGAGAAGAAACTTTTGATTCCAATTGGAAACCACTAAAGGGATTTAAAAAAGATAAATAAACATAAAGTTAAAAATATTTGGAATTACTATTTTTGGATCTTTTAATAAAAAGATTTGGTTTTCAAAAGCAAAGGATAGAATTATAAATAAGGATTATTTTCTAAGCCAAATTAAAACTTGGCCAAGCCTTTGAAATAAAATATTTTTTTTGATAAAAATAGTAAGGGTTTATTTAAATAAAATAATAAGGATTTAATATCCAATTTTTATTAGAAATAAAGGTTTACTATTTTAATGAAACATCAAAACTTGTTAATTTGTTTTAAACAAGTTTTCTAAGTATTTTATATTCTCAAATAAAACCTACTGAATTGGTTTTGATATTATTTAGATTTCAAATGGAGTTTTAATAATTAAATCCTATTTTGAATTTATAACTAAGGACTATTTTATTTAATTATTAAATAGATCCTGAAAAGAATAAAAATATTATATTATTTTGGGACTTGGATTATTGTTGTTAAACAGAACCAAAACTCAAGGCAAAGTTTGGAGGAGTTTTGAAATCCTTTGAGTGTTTGTTTTGTTGTTTGAAATTCAAAACAGAAAATCGAAATAGAAAAAGATAAAGCAATTAGAAAGAAAAAAATAGAATCAGACCTGACCCAACTCACCTGGCCCAAGAAGCCCAACTCCAGCCCAGCTTCTTCCCCACGCGCGAAACGTTTTCCACCCACAGACAGACCCACTCAACGACTGACCGGTGGACCCTCTCCCTATCTCACTCCCTCGCTGACGCCCAGACCCCACTGCCACCTCAGCGTCGTCTTCAACCCCCAGACCCCGCCCTGCCGTTGCAGACAAGAAACGCCGGCGTTGATTACGCGTTAATGGCCGCGTTACTCCACCCCGCGACCACGCCCATTTAACCGCCTGCGTCTTCCCTCTCTTCCCCCCCAGACGCCGCACCACCGGAGCCACCAGGTTGCCCTGAATCGGATTTGCACTGTCGCTGCCTCCGGCGAGGTTCTCCATCGATTCTGGCCAGTAGACACCGCCCCTTGCCTTCCCAAGCACACGAGCTCGCTCCTCACCTCCTGGCGCTTCTCCCCGTACCTTTCGTTCGCCCGCGCTCGCCCCAGAGCCTCGGCTTCGACAACCTCTGAGCACCGTCGCGTCTGCTTCTTTCTCCGGCGACCTCCCCTGGTAAGTTTCGACCGCCCCGACACCTCCTGTTGATGCTCACTTCATCAGCAGATCAAACCGCGTATAACCATGCCCTTATTCTTCCTCGAGGTCATCTGCAACGTCGCCCTCAACGACCTCCAGAGCCGCTTGACGCTGCCACCTACTCCGGCGAGGTATCCCCGTTGCGTTTGAGCGCCCCTTGCCAAGCTGACCACACGTTGAGCATCACCGCGACTCCGCGAATCTGGTAAGCATCTTCCCCACTCCTCTCGCTTCACGTAGCCACCGCACCACCGCTAGCAGAGCGCCGCCGCCGCGCGCCACCGTCGTCGCGCCGCCAGTTCTTGGCAAGGTGATAGGAGCCGTCCGATCTAGATCGTAGAGACGCGAAAGAGTCACTTAACAACGAAGGGGTACGCAACCTGTGCCGCTCGATCCAACTTGATCCAACGCTCCAGCGAGCTCAATCCGCCGGAAGCGGTACCGCCCAATAAGAACACGCCGCGTGGCCCAGCTTTTGATTTAAAACAGAATTTGAAATCATATTGTTATACAAACTTGCAAAATCCATAACTTTAGTTCTACACGTCCAAATTTTGCAAATTTTATATCAATGGAATCAGAAAGACAAGCCCTGGCTAACCATGCAATTTGTTTAGTAGAAAGCTTCTGGTAAAATGTTTATTTTTGCAGAAACATTTGTATGCTTATTTAGGTTATAAAAATTGTTCTAAAATGTTTTTAAGGATGAAATCTTTGCAAAATGGTTTGTTGTGAACCTACTGACCCTAGGAACCAACTTATGGATTTAAAAATGTATTTTGTGAAGTTTAGGAGTAAATACTTGAATTAGCTCATTTCTAGTCAAATAAAAATATTGATTTTGCTATGAAAATGATTTTGGGTAAAACCTTTGGAAAATGTGTTGATTCAAACCTACTGACCCTAAACACCAAGTTTTGTGAATTAACAAACTTATTTGGTGAACAATATAAAATTGTTGTTTTACTAAAAACATTTTTCACCACATAAAATTATGATTTGATTTAATAAATGGTCTATAGATAAAACCCTTTTGCAAATGACTTTGCCACTTTAGAAATGACCACTTTGAACCTTACAAAGTATAGACCCTAGTATAAACCACCTTTGCAAATGAAACTATCTTTTGCATGCTTGCATGCATGACTTTGTTTCTATGATTTTATGTGTGATTAATTTGATTGAATATTGTTTTGGAATGCTAGTTGAATTTGTGTTTGCTTGATTGACTTGTAGTGAAGTTAGAAGAGTGTGAGATTAGCAAGATCAAGAAGTGAACCAACATTCCCTACCAAAAAGGCAAGTTGCACTATCATCCAAAGTCCTACTATTTTTCATTACACTTAGTGGATTTTGAAACATGCATGAGAAGGACTACTATATTTTGCTATGCTAAATCCTAATAGGATACCCTTATACATTCCTTAGTGAAAACAATGTAGTTGTAAAATGCTTAGCCATGCTATATATTTTGAGAAGAGATACATGTTGAGATTTTATGAAGTTGAGAAAAGACTTATGTTTTATATAATAAAACAAGTACTCAATGAACCACCTGGGTGGACAAGGATGCTCAAGTTTTGGACAAGGTGGCAACAAAAGGATCCATGTTTATATGGCAATCTCTTTTTGTTGTGCACCAGATGAAAACCACCCAGGGACTTAGAGATTGAACATGTTTCTCGTACAGTGGCTTCCGTGTACAGCCACATGCTAAATGGGCACTGGCTTAGTCAATTACATTGTGGAAAACCCATGCATTGGCCTCTTCAGGTTAACTGGAAATGAGGGAACTAGGAACCCTACATTGGTGCCTGAAGACAAGCTGGCATTATGTATGGGAGGACCCTATGGAAAGACTTCGTCACATTCTCAATCTGCCAGTACTCCATCTTGGTGAGTACTTATCCAGCGGCCACTGGTGGCAACAAGATGAGATTGTGTCATGTGGGTAAAGTGTACAACTTCTGCAGAAGATCAAAATTCTAAGTACTTAGCCGTGTCCCCGGTTATGGACAATACTGAGAAACTAAGGCCTGAAGCTATGGGAAATCTCGACATTCCAATTTCTAAAAGCAAAACTTTAAAGTGAAAACAAAGACTTGAAGCACTTGGGGTGTACCAAGGAGCTCAAGAGATTTTGACAAAGACTTGAAGCACTTGGGGTGTACCAAGGAGCTCAAGAGATTTTACAAAGACTTGAAGCACTTGGGGTGTACCAAGGAGCTCAGAAAGATTTGACAAAAGATCAAAACCATTTTGAAAAGATAGGATAAATTATTGCTTTCTGCAAATGAGCCTAAAACCCTACTTAGCCAAATATGCATGTAATGATAGGATCCACTTATTTCTACATAGTAGTGAAACTTGCCAATACAATTCAAATGTATTAACCCTTGTGGCTGTAACTTGTAATGTTGCAGGTTGGTTTGGTGTTAGTGAAGTTGATTGATTAGGATTACAAGTCTACAACCAACATGTTTGCCTGTGGCACTTTGAAGATGAAGGATCCCATGCTTATAGATATTCTGCTGCAATGTAATGTAATAGCCAAATGAGCTATGTAAGATGTAATAAAATTATGTTATTCCTGGTTATAAAGTTGTATTATGACCTTTGTTTCTTGATATTACATCTTAACTGTGGATGCTAGCTATTGATCCAGGGACTAGCATTGTAAACACAGGGATCTCTACCTTATTAAAGGTTGGGACCTCTACAGATGGTATCAGAGCATTGTGTTGCCTGTAGGATTTGTAAACCTAGGATTGGAAAAAACCCCTTAGAAAAATAGGAGTTGTATTTGTTCCAAAACTTATTTACAAACAATCTTGTAAACTCTTTCCTCAACCATTTTGGTTTTGATTCTACATCTCATCTATTTCAAACTTGATGGAAAAACCTACCCCATGGACAAAGACTTCACCATATGCAAAGGACTTCTTCAACTCTAATGACTTCAACATCTTCAACTCTAATGACTTCAACATCTTCAACTCTAATGACTTCAACATCTTCAACTCTAATGACTTCAACATCTTCAGCATTTTCACCAAGGACTTCAACCTTGGACATCACTAAGGACAAGTGAGACAAGAATTCTTGCTCAAGATTTGGAGACTAAGGAAACACAACTTAGAAGGAGCCATCAACGCCTTTGAAGTTTTTGTGACCAAGAGTTTTCCCAAGGAAACCATGATCTCATGCAAGAAGGAATCAACCAAGAAGGATGGAAAGATCACAAGTGAACCATATAGATGGACTACCATAATTTAGTTAAGTCAACCACACCAACTTATGTGGTGTAACAAAAATATTTTGTTGCCTAAAGTATATGCTTGAAAACTTGTTGTTTGAGTGGAATACTTGTTTGTGATTGCTTGCACATTGCTTGAATGAAATGTGATGTGTGTGAATAGAATTATTTCCTTAGAAATATCTTGCCTATTCTAATCTCAATTCAACCCAAACAGATGACTACTCCAAGAGAATCCAACATCAAGGTTGATGACAGCAACAACAACCAAGAGGACAACATGTGAGAACTCATAACAACCCAAAACCAGTTGAACCAAATGACAGCTCAATTCATAGCCAACACCAGTGGGGAAGATCCAACCCTGCAAAAGTTTTTGGAAAACCAAGCCCAAATGTTGCATAAGGTGACAGATCAAATGCTCAACATGGAAAGCAACTTTTCCAAAGGAGTTTGTGACAACAAGGATGACAAAGATGTTATTTTGGAAGGAACTCATGCTTGCAATATTTGTGGAGACAAGGATCACACTTCCAAGGAGCATGGAGATCAATGCCCCAACTGTGAAGAGAAACATCCAGTTGGCCAATGTCCAACATCTCAAGCTACTTGTTACCTATGTGAAGGAAATAACCATGTCCCTATCCAATGCCCCATCTATTCCATAGTTGAACAAAGGAAACAAGGTGGAGTGCAACAAATGATTGCAAACTATCAAGAGGGATCTAAATCTACCAAGAAGAATGAGGATAAAGGAAAAGCTCCACTTATACCTCCATGCAATACAACCCAATTCAAAGGACCAAAGAAGAGGCATATGAATTATCCAAGGAGCAATAGAAGGTCCAAGAAACAAGTAGACATTCCCACCTATGAGATAACATATGAACAACATGAACTAGATGCACTCCTAGCTTTGGAGAAACCCAAGAAAAAGAAGGACAAAAGCCATGTGCAATGTCATCATTGTAAAGAAATGGGACACTATTCCAGTGAATGTCCAGAGAAACAGAAGTATAAAGAGATTGGCCAAGTATGGTGCAACAACTGCAAAGAGCTAGGCCATTATGCAGCAACCTGTCCACAAGAGATACGTGAAGAACTCAAACTCATTGCATGTTACAATTGTGGTAATCAAGGACATTATGCAAGCAACTGTCCAGATAAGATGAAGCACAAGATAAACAAGCCTATGAAGGATCTCAGCCTTGTCACATGTTTCAAGTGTGGAAACAAAGGACACTATGCAGATGTTTGTCCAGAGAAGTCTCCCCAAGATCCCAAGAAGGCCAATATGTAATTTAGTTGGAAAATTTTTAAGGGTGGTAGTACCCTAGATGCTTTGAGCCAACTTGTAACCCTAGCCTTCCCAAATCTCAGGACGAGATTTATTTTAAGAGTGGTAGCCTGTCACATCCCAAGATTTTCCAAATCTTGTAATGTGAAAAATAAATGAATAAAAAAACTTTGTTGATTTTCAGGGTGAGAAGAAACTTTTGATTCCAATTGGAAACCCCTAAAGGGATTTAAAAAAGATAAATAAACATAAAGTTAAAAATATTTGGAATTACTATTTTTGGATCTTTTAATAAAAAGATTTGGTTTTCAAAAGCAAAGGATAGAATTATAAATAAGGATTATTTTCTAAGCCAAATTAAAACTTGGCCAAGCCTTTGAAATAAAATATTTTTTTTGATAAAAATAGTAAGGGTTTATTTAAATAAAATAATAAGGATTTAATATCCAATTTTTATTAGAAATAAAGGCTTACTATTTTAATGAAACATCAAAACTTGTTAATTTGTTTTAAACAAGTTTTCCAAGTATTTTATATTCTCAAATAAAACCTACTGAATTGATTTTGATATTATTTAGATTTCAAATGGAGTTTTAATAATTAAATACTATTTTTAATTTATAACTAAGGACTATTTTATTTAATTATTAAATAGATCCTGAAAAGAATAAAAATATTATATTATTTTCGGACTTGGATTATTGTTGTTAAACAGAACCAAAACTCAAGGCAAAGTTTGGAGGAGTTTTGAAATATTTTGAGTGTTTGTTTTGTTGTTTGAAATTCAAAACAGAAAATCGAAATAGAAAAAGATAAAGCAATTAGAAAGAAAAAAATAGAATCAGACCTCACCCAACTCACCTGGCCCAGGAAGCCCAACTCCAGCCCGGCTTCTTCCCCACGCGCGAAACATTTTCCACCCACAGACAGACCCACTCAGCGACTGACTGGTGGACCCTCTCCCTATCTCACTCCCTCGCTGACGCCCAGACCCCACTGCCACCTCAGCGTCGTCTTCAACCCCCAGACCCCGCCCTGCCGTTGCAGTCAAGAAACGTCGGCGTTGATTACGCGTTAATGGCCGCGTTACTCCACCCCGCGACCACGCCCATTTAACCGCCTGCGTCTTCCCTCTCTTTCCCCCCAGACGCCGCACCACCGGAGCCACCAGGCTGCCCTGAATCGGATTTGCACCGCCGCTGCCTCCGGCGAGGTTCTCCATCGATTCCGGCCAGTAGACACCGCCCCTTGCCTTCCCAATCACACGAGCTCGCTCCTCACCTCCTGGCACTTCTCCCCGTGCCTTTCGTTCGCCCGCGCTCGCCCCAGAGCCTCGGCTTCGACAACCTCTGAGCGCCGCCGCGTCTGCTTCTTTCTCCGGCGACCTCCCCTGGTAAGTTTCGACCGCCCCGGCACCTCCTGTTGATGCTCACTTCATCAGCAGATCAAACCGCGTCTAACCATGCCCTTATTCTTCCTCGAGGTGATCTGCAACGTCGCCCTCGACGACCTCCAGAGCCGCCTGACGCCGCCACCTACTCCGGCGAGGAATCCCCGTCGCGTCTGAGCGCCTCTTGCCAAGTTGACCACACGTTGAGCATCACCGCGACTCCGCGAATCTGGTAAGCATCTTCCCCACTCCTCTCGCTTCCCGTAGCCACCGCACCACCGCTAGCAGAGCACCACCGCTGCGCGCCACCGTCGTCGCGCCGCCAGTTCTTGGCAAGGTGATAGGAGCCGTCCGATCTAGATCGTAGAGACGCGAAAGAGTCACTTAACGACGAAGGGGTACGCAACCTGTGCCGCTCGATCCAACTTGATCCAACGCTCCAGCGAGCTCAATCCGCCCGAAGCGGTACCGCCCAATAAGAACACGCCGCGTGGCCTAGCTTTTGATTTAAAACAAAATTTGAAATCAGATTGTTATACAAACTTGCAAAATCCATAACTTTAGTTCTACACATCCAAATTTTGCAAATTTTATATCAATGGAATCAGAAAGACAAGCCCTAGCCACCCATGCAATTTGTTTAGTAGAAAGCTTATGGTAAAATGTTTATTTTTGCAGAAACATTTGTATGTTTAGGTTATAAAAATTGTTCTAAAATGTTTTTAAGGATGAAATCTTTGCAAAATGGTTTGTTGTGAACCTACTGACCCTAGGAACCAACTTATGGATTTAAAAATGTATTTTGTGAAGTTTAGGAGTAAATACTTGAATTAGCTCATTTCTAGTCAAATAAAAATATTGATTTTGCTATGAAAATGATTTTGGGTAAAACCTTTGGAAAATGTGTTGATTCAAACCTACTGACCCTAAACACCAAGTTTTGTGAATTAACAAACTTATTTGGTGAACAATATAA
Organism: Avena sativa; assembly: GCA_916181665.1. Taxonomy (NCBI): domain Eukaryota; kingdom Viridiplantae; phylum Streptophyta; class Magnoliopsida; order Poales; family Poaceae; genus Avena; species Avena sativa. Next base: position 147,138,334 of record OV702280.1, read on the forward strand.
AATTGTTGTTTTACTAAAAACATTTTCACCACATAAAATTATGATTTGATTTAAGAAATGGTCTATAGATAAAACCCTTTTGCAAATGACTTTGCCACTTTAGAAATGACCACTTTAAACCTTACAAAGTATAGAGCCTAGTAGAAACCACCTTTGCAAATGAAACTATCTTTTGCATGCTTGCATGCATGACTTTGTTTCTATGATTTTATGTGTGATTAATTTGATTGAATATTGTTTTGGAATGCTAGTTGAATTTGTGTTTGCTTGATTGACTTGTAGTGAAGTTAGAAGAGTGTGAGATTAGCAAGATCAAGAAGTGAACCAACATTCCCTACCAAAAAGGCAAGTTACACTATCATCCAAAGTCCTACTATTTTTCATTACACTTAGTGGATTTTGAAACATGCATGAGAAGGACTACTATATTTTGCTATGCTAAATCCTAATAGGATACCCTTATACATTCCTTAGTGAAAACAATGTAGTTGTAAAATGCTTAGCCATGCTATATATTTTGAGAAGAGATACATGTTGAGATTTTATGAAGTTGAGAAAAGACTTATGTTTTATATAATAAAACAAGTACTCAATGAACCACCTGGGTGGACAAGGATGCTCAAGTTTTGGACAAGGTGGCAACAAAAGGATCCATGTTTATATGGCAATCTCTTTTTGTTGTGCACCAGATGAAAACCACCCAGGGACTAAGAGATTGAACATGTTTCTCGTACAGTGGCTTCCGTGTACAGCCACATGCTAAATGGGCACTGGCTTAGTCAATTACATTGTGGAAAACCCATGCATTGGCCTCTTCAGGTTAACTGGAAATGAGGGAACTAGGAACCCTACATTGGTGCCTGAAGACAAGCTGGCGTTATGTATGGGAGGACCCTATGGAAAGACTTCGTCACATTCTCAATCTGCCAGTACTCCATCTTGGTGAGTACTTATCCAGCGGCCACTGGTGGCAACAAGATGAGATTGTGTCATGTGGGTAAAGTGTACAACTTCTGCAGAAGATCAAAATTCTAAGTACTTAGATGTGTCCCCGGTTATGGACAATACTGAGCAACTAAGGCCTGAAGCTATGGGAAATCTCGACATTCCAATTTCTAAAAGCAAAACTTTAAAGTGACAACAAAGACTTGAAGCACTTGGGGTGTACCAAGGAGCTCAAGAGATTTTGACAAAGACTTGAAGCACTTGGGGTGTACCAAGGAGCTCAAGAGATTTTACAAAGACTTGAAGCACTTGGGGTGTACCAAGGAGCTCAGAAAGATTTGACAAAAGATCAAAACCATTTTGAAAAGATAGGATAAATTATTGCTTTCTGCAAATGATCCTAAAACCCTACTTAGCCAAATATGCATGTAATGATAGGATCCACTTATTTCTACATAGTAGTGAAACTTGCCAATACAATTCAAATGTATTGACCCTTGTGGCTGTAACTTGTAATGTTGCAGGTTGGTTTGGTGTTAGTGAAGTTGATTGATTAGGATTACAAGTCTACAACCAACATGTTTGCCTGTGGCACTTTGAAGATGAAGGATCCCATGCTTATAGATATTCTGCTGCAATGTAATGTAATAGCCAAATGAGCTATGTAAGATGTAATAAAATTATGTTATTCCTGGTTATAAAGTTGTATTATGACCTTTGTTTCTTGATATTACATCTTAACTGTGGATGCTAGCTATTGATCCAGGGACTAGCATTGTAAACACAGGGATCTCTACCTTATTAAAGGTTGGGACCTCTACATGGGATTTACACCGGATGTTGGCAACCATAATATCACTGTTGTGGCTTTCCGTAGGTAAGAATCGTTCTTAGCTTGTTACTCCCATAAGCCACGTAAAACATGCAACAACAAAGTAGAGGCGTCTAACTTGTTTTTGCAGGGAGTGTTTCTGTGATATGGTATGGCCCAAGATATGATGTGTATGTTGTATGCAATGATCATGTTTTGTAATATTTCACGACTTGCATGTCGATGAGTACACAACCGGCAGGAGCCATATGGTTGTCTTTATAATTGTGTATGACCTGTGTGTCAACTTCTTATACGCCATGTAATAGCTTTACTTTATCGCTAAGTAGTTAGCAATAGTTGTAGTTGCTATTCGTGGTGGAGGCAATCATGGTGGAGTGATGGAGATCATGCTGGCACGCACAAGATGGAGATCATTGCGCGGAGATTGGCTATACCATGTCACATAAAATTATATGCATTTGATGTTTATCCTTTTATGTATCTTATTATGCTTAGATCGCGATGGTAGCATTATAAGATGATTCCTCACTTAAAGATCAAGATAAAATTGTGTTCTCCCCATGTATGCACCGTTGCGAAAGTTCGTCGTGTTCAAGCATATCGTGATGATCGGGTGCTATAAACTCTACGTTCACATATAACGGGTGCAAGCCCAGTTTTGCACACGCGGAAATACTTGGGTTTGACTTGACAAGCCTAGCATGTATAGACATGGCCTCGGAACACACGAACCGAAAGGTTAAGCATGAGTCATATGAATGATATGATCGATACTTTGTTGTCCACCATTGAAACCACATCTCTTCTCGTGAAGATCGGATTAGGTGTCGTGAATTTGGATCATGTTCACTAAACAACTTGAGGGATGTTGAATTTAGTGGGAGTTCATCTAGTAATTTGATTAAACTGAACTAGTTATCATGAACATGGTCTAAATTGTACATGCAAATTTTGTAGATCAAATGGCTAAGTCCAACTTCAACTTCAACGTTTTTGCTGAGAAAGAAAAGCTTAAAAACAATGGGTCTAACTTCACCAACTGGTTCTGCAATCTGAGAATCATTCTCGCTGGCGGACAAAAGGACTATGTCCTTGAGAAAGCGCTAGGTGACGCCCCTGCTATAGATGCGCCGGCTGATGAAAAAGCTGTTTATCAGTCGCGCAAAGATGATTATGGTGTGATTAAGAGCACCATGTTGTTTGCTATGGAATTGTACCTTCAAAATCGTTTTGAGGAGTTCGTCGGGCCCTTTGAGATTCTTGAGGGACTGAAAACCATGTTTCAGACTCAGGCCCGTTCTGAGAGATATGAGATCTCTGAGAAATTCTTTAACTGCAAGATGGAGGAAGGGAGTTCCGTTAGTGAGCACGCCATTAAGATGTCGGGCTACACTCAACGTCTCGAGAAACTGGGCTGCAAGATTCCAGAAGAGCTCAAGATTGACAGAGTTCTGCAATCACTCCCTCCTAGCTACAAAGGTTTTGTAGTTACTCATAATCAAATTGGTTCCACTGATACGATCACTGAGCTCTTCGCTAAGCTGAAATCCGCGGAGGTGGACATCAAGAAAGATAATCATGTGTTGATGGTCAACAAGCCCCCCAGCTTTAAGAAATGTAAGGGTGCAAAGAAGTCCTTCAAGAAAGGCAACGGCAAGCGCGTTGCCCCTGCTGAGAAGAAGCTCAAGTCTGGACCTAAGCCGGACACTGAGTGCTTCTATTGCAAGGACAAGGGTCACTGGAAGCGCAACTGTCCGAAGTACTTAGCGGACAAGAAGGCTGGCACCATTAAAGGTATATTTGATATACATGTTATTGATGTTTACCTTACTAGCGCTCGTTGTAGTGCCTGGGTATTTGATACTGGTTCAGTTGCTAATATTTGTAACTCGAAACAGGAGCTACGGAATAGACGGCGGCTAGCAAGGGATGAGGTTACGATGCGCGTTGGCAACGGATCAAGAGTGGATGTGATGGCCGTCGGCACGCTCTCCTTAGTTTTACCTTCGGGATTAGTTTTAAACCTTAATAAATGTTATTATGTGCCTGCGTTGAGCATGAACATCATATCTGGATCGTGTTTATTGCAAGACGGTTATTCATTTAAATCGGAGAATAATGGTTGTTCTATTTATATGAGTAACATCTTTTATGGTCATGCACCTGCTATGAATGGTTTATTTCTTCTGAATCTCGAAAGCAATGAAACACACATCCATAACATTGAGGCTAAGAGATCCAAAGTAGATAGTGATAATTCAACCTATTTGTGGCACTGCCGTCTAGGTCATATTGGTGTAAAACGCATGAAGAAACTCCATTCTGATGGACTTTTGGAGTCTCTTGATTTTGAATCATTTGACACGTGCGAGCCGTGCCTCATGGGCAAGATGATCAAAACCCCATTCTCCGGAATAATGGAGCGAGCAACGGACTTGTTGGAAATCATACATACCGATGTATGCGGACCAATGAGTGTTTAGACGCACGGTGGATATCGTTATTTTCTCACTTTTACTGATGACTTAAGTAGATATGGGTATATCTATTTAATGAAACATAAATCTGAAACGTTTGAAAAGTTCAAGGAATTTCAGAACGAAGTGGAAAACCATCGTAACAAGAAAATTAAATTTCTACGATCCGATCGTGGAGGTGAATATTTGAGTTATGATTTTCTCACGCATCTTAAAGCAAGCGGAATCATTTCGCAACTCACGCCACCCGGAACACCACAGCGAAATGGTGTGTCTGAACGTCAGAATTGAACTCTATTACATATGGTGCGATCGATGATGTCTCTTATAGATTTGCCGTTGTCATTTTGGGGTTATGCATTAGAAACCGCTGCATTCACTTTAAATAGGGCACCATCTAAATCCTTTGAGACGACACCGTATGAACTGTGGTTTGGTGTTAAACCTAAGTTGTCATTTCTTAAAGTTTGGGGATGTGAAGCTTACGTCAAGAAGTTGATGCCGGACAAGCTCGAACCCAAAGCGGAGAAATGCGTCTTCATAGGATACCCTAAGGAAACGATTGGGTATACCTTCTACCACAGATCTGAAGGCAAAGTGTTTGTCGCAAAGAACGGATCCTTTCTTGAGAAGGAGTTTCTCTCGAAAGAAGTGAGTGGGAGGAAAGTAGAGCTAGACGACGTTATTAAACCTTCTCTTGAGTTGGAGAGTAGCGCAGCTCCTATAATTGTTCCAGTGCCGTCTGCACCAACAATAAAGGAAGCTAATGACGAGGATCATGAAGCTTCGGACGATGCTACTACTGAACTTCGCAGGTCGACAAGGTCACGTGCCCCTCCTGAGTGGTATGGTAACCCTGTCTTAACTGTCTTGTTGGTAGACAACAGTGAACCTGCGAACTATGAGGAAGCAATGATGAGCCCAGACTCTGAGAAATGGCTAGAGGCCATGAAATCCGAATTGGGATCCATGAGCGAAAACCAAGTATGGACTTTGGTGGACCCTCCTAGCGACCATAAGGCCGTTGAGTGCAAATGGATTTTCAAGAACAAAACGGACGCGGATGGTAATGTTACTGTCTATAAAGCTCGACTTGTCGCGAAAGGTTTTCGACAAGTTCAAGGTGTTGACTACGATGAGACTTTCTCTCCCGTAGTGATGTTTAAGTCCATTCGGATTTTATTAGCAATTGCTGCATTTCATGATTATGAAATATGGCAGATGGATGTCAAGACTGCGTTCCTCAATGGCAACATTGATGAAGAGTTGTATATGATGCAGCCCGAAGGTTTTGTCGATCCTAAGGATGCTGATAAGGTGTGCAAACTTCAGCGTTTCATTTACGGACTGAAGCAAGCATCTCGGAGTTGGAACCTTCGTTTTGATCAAGTGATCAAGAGCTTTGGATTTGTTCCAAATAGCTACGAAGCTTGTATCTAAAAGAAAGTGAGTGGGGGCTCAGTGACATTTCTAGTACTATATGTGGATGGCATATTGATTATTGGAAATGACATTGGTATTCTTAACGAAGTGAAGAGTTATTTGAATAAATGTTTTTAAATGAAAGACCTAGGAGAAGCTGCTTATATTTTAGGCATCAAAATCTATAGAGATAGACAAAGACGCCTAATAGCTTTAGGCCAAAGTACATACCTAGACAAAGTTCTGAAAAGGTTCAGAATGGATAAGGCAAAGAAAGGTTCAGTGCCCATGTTGTCAGGTAAGATATTGAGCAAGGCTCAGTGTCCAGCTACGGTAAACGATAGAGAAGCTATGAGCAAAGTGCCTTATGCCTCGGCCATAGGTTCTATCATGTATGCCATGCTGTGTACTAGACCGGATGTGTCCAATGCTCTTAGTTTGACGAGCAGATACCAAAGTGATCCAGGAGTGGAACACTGGACAGCCGTAAAGAACATCCTAAAGTATTTAAATAGGACTAAAGAAATGTTCTTGGTCTATGGAGGTGATGAGCAGCTCGTCGTAAAAGGCTACGTCGACGCCAGTTTTGACACCGACCCGGATGATTCTAAATCTCAGACAGGATACGTTTATATTTTGAATGGAGGAGCTGTGAGCTAGAGAAGCTGCAAGCAAAGCGTGATCGCAGGATCTATAGTAGAATCGGAATACATGGCTGCTGCAGAAGCGTCAAGTGAAGGAGTTTGGATCAGGAACTTCATCACTGAGCTTGGTGTGGTTCCAAGTGCCTTGGACCCACTGGAGATATTGTGTGACAACACTGGTGCCATAGCACTGGCTAAGGAACCAAGACATCATCCAAAGACCAAGCACATCAACCGCCAGTTTCATATAATTCGAGATTATATAACAGATGGAGATCTGAAGATTAGCAAAGTACATACGGATCTGAATGTCGCAGATCCGTTGACTAAACCTCTTCCACGAGCAAAACATGATCAGCACCTTAATGCCATGGGTGTTAGATTGTTGCCAGATGTAAACTAGATTATTGACTCTAGTGCAAGTGGGAGACTGTTGGAATTATGCCCTAGAGGCAATAATAAAGATGTTATTGTTATAATTCTTGTTCATGATAAAGTTTATATTCCATGCTAGAATTGTATTAAGAGGAAACTTTGATACTTGTGTGGTTTATGAACAACACCGTGTCCCTAGTACGCCTCTATGGACTAGCTCATTGATTAATGATGGTTAAGGTTTCCTAACCATAGACATGAGTTGTCGATTAATAATGAGATCATGTCATTGGGAGAATGATGTGATGGACAGACCCAAATCAAGCAGAGCAATTAGATCGTGTCATCGTGTTCATCTTTGCGAAGCTTTTTCTTATGTCAAATATTGTATTCCTTAGACCATGAGATAATGCAACTCCCTGGTATCGGAAGAAAGCTTTGAGGTCATCAAACGTCATCCTATGAGAGGGTGATCATTAAGGTGTCTCTCAGGTGATCGGAAAGTACTTGTTTGGTTGTATGTATCGAGATGGGATTTGTCCCTCCCAAGTCGGAGAGATATACTTCGGGCCCACTCGGTAATCGATATCAACACCCCATGCAAGCACGTGGTTAAGGAGTTAATCACAAAGTGATATCGGATTACAGAACGAGTAAAGTACTTGTTGTGAACGAGATTGAACTAGGTATGCCGATACCAATGATCGAATCTCGGGCAAGTAAAATATCGCGTGACGAAGGGAATATAAATATGGGATTAATTGAATCTTGGCATCGTGGTTTATCCGATATGATCATCGATGAATATGTGGGAGTCAATATGGGTTTCCAGACCCCGCTGTTGATTATTGATAGAAGATCATGTCTGCATGTTCTCGAACTCGTAGGGTCACACACTTAACGTGCTTCGACGCTAGGATAGAATGGATAATTGGTTTATGAGTTTTTGTTCGGAGTCTCGGATGAGATCCAGGACATCACGAGAGGTTCCGGAATGGTCCGTAGAATAAGATTCATATAAAGGAAAGCAGTTTTTGGATTTCGGAATGGTTTCAGAATGTTCGGTATTGTACCGGAAGGTTCTAGAAGCTTCCGGGGTGGGACCAACGCGGCCCCACTTGTCGGAGGGGGGCGTGGGCCTACGAGGGAGTTCTTTGGCCGCATTGGGCCAGGGGCACAAGGCCCCATAGGCCCAGCCGACCAAAACCCTAGGGGGTCTTCTAGAAGGGGGAGACTTGCCCCCCACTCCACCCTTGTGGACGCCGGCCCTAGGGCTTGGAGGAGGGGCAAGGGGGGCGGCCAGCCCTCTATATAAAGAGGGCAGGGGCGCACCCTCCTCCCACCCCTCCTTGAACCCTAGCCGCCTACCTGCTGCCCTCCAGATCTCTCTCGCCCGACTGCGCGTAGGCGAATCCCTGCCGCAGAAACTCTCCACCTTTGCACCACGCCATCGTGTTGTAGATCCAATCTATCTCTCCACCCCACTTGCTGAACCGAGGAAGGAGGAGACGTTGCAGTGCCGTACGTGTGCATATCTCGGAGGTGTCGCCACTTGCGGCGTTGGATCGGATCGGATCGCGAGGAGGAGAAGGCTAGTACGACTACATCAACCACGTTCTGCTGAACGTTCCGCTGTGCGATTTCTTCAAGGGTATGAAGATCTCATCTATCCCTCTCGTTGATTGCATATCCTAGATTTGATCTTGGCTTTCCCGTTCGCATCGGTAGAAATTTTTTGATTTACTATGCTGCGAAACCCTTCAGTTTCACATCTATGAAATAGTCGACATGTTGGGAAATAGTTCACAACAATATTCAAAGGTTGACTATGACAAGATTTGATCTTTCATAGCGATGTTTAGTCTAGACGGATTAATGTAGCAACCACTACATATAATTTTGTTATGTGGTAGTTGAATAAACAAAACAAGTTCTTCTGATAGAATTGTTACCTAGGACGTGTGCATAACACGGTCCATAGGGTTTTGTTAATTCAAAGGATGTTAAAAGCGTTTGCAAACCACAATGGTTGAAGTGAGCATCGCGGAGTTGGAGTCTTCACCATGATGAAACTGTTAAAAGAGTTTAAATTCATCAGAGACGATGAAGATGCTTGCATTTGCAAGAAATTAAGTGGGAGCGCTAAGACATGTTTCTAATACATTATGTGGAAGACATATTGTTGATTGGAAATGATGTATCTTTTTATTGACACAGGTTAAGAATTTCACCTCGATGAAAGGCTTAGGCAGAACCCGAATATTTGGCATCAATGTCTATATGGATAAATTGAGACACTAATATGGTTGTGCCAGAAGTACATAGATGAGATATTGAATGAGTTCAATATAGAAACTACAAGAAAGGTTCTTGTTGCACAGGAAGGATTGAATAAAGATTCAAGTATTTTTGATACTTGATATATAAAATCACAAAGAGTACTTTATCAATCATGTTGTGATGTGTACAAATCCAGATATGTCCTATGCTCTAAATGTCATGAGCGTATACTATAATGATTCATAAGATTATTATTGGACGATAGTAAAGATATTCTTATGATCTTTTAGAAGCACTAAGAATATATTATTTTGTACAAGTGACAAATAGATGGTTAGTTCATTGTAAAAGTATTACATTGATACTAGTTTTGTCACAAAGTACAAATTAAGTTTATCTCTATCTAAACTAAGGGTGGCACAATATGATGGAAAGTAAGTTCCATAATGGATTTGGATGAGTTCCAAAGTTAATACATTGTGACAGATACTGCAACAAAAGGCTAAGTATATGCCTGCTATAATAGCAGCAAAAGAGGGCATTTGTGTCAAGTAGTTTGTTATCAAACTAGGTGTGGTTCACAGCGGGATAGTACTATAAATATATATTGTACGACAATATTATAAACATGTTTTAACCCCAAGGAACTAAAGGTCTCTGTTGGGGATATGCTATATGGGTATACTCATAGCATGTCTCTTATCCGGATAATCCGGGTGGCCCTGTAACATCCCAAAAATCATAGTTTCAAAACTTATTCATATCATCTTTGCATTTAGGGTTTTATCAAAATCATTTAGAGACAGAAGTTGGAGCTATGATTTCATGTGGGCAATTTATTCCAAATGGCCATCACCCTTTGAAATTTGAATGTTTAAGTACTTGTTTGCTTGCCTACATTGAAGGAAAGATTAGGTGAAACTTTTAACCAAGATTTCAAGTTTAGAAAAGGTTTCAAAATCCTTTTTCAAATATTTGCAAAATAGAGCAAATCTCTGTTTACTTTGAAACCCAAGCTTGACCCAAGCCTTGCAAAGTAATCACTTGGTTAAAATGACTGTTTTGAAACCACAAAACCCTGCAAAAATTCCCAAAACAGTTTGGATTCAAAAGGATTTGAATTCATATCAAAAACCATTCCAGAAAATAGAAATAGAAAAAGAAAAGAAACAAACAAAAGAAAAGGGCCAGGCGCCAGGTTTCTGGCCCAGCAACGAACCGAGCCCAGCAAGCCCACCCGGGGATTTCTTTTTCTCCTCTCACGCGCGAGCGCACACACTGAGCCGCTGACAGCCAGACCCCACACTCACTTCGCGCACATCGCTGACGAGCGGGCCCTGTACACGCTGTCATCGTCTTCCCCAAACCTCGCCCGCGACCACGTCGCAGCTGCAGTGACTGCCGGTGATGGCGCAGCTTAATTGGGCAATTAAACGCAGGCGTTTCCTGTCGAGGCACCGGCTATAAGATCCCCACCTCCCCACGATCATTTTCCCCCAGTCAATCGCACACTCACGCCCCCAGGCTGCCCCCGACTCGCTCAAAACCACCGCAGACAGAGCAACTCCGGCGACCGATTCAGGTGAGCCTCGAGCGCCCCTTTTCCTCTGGTTTGTTCGAGACGCCTAGTAAACCTCCCGCGCACCTTCTAACCACAACAGAGCATCCTGTATTGCCCCAGGTCGACGCGTTCACTTGACGCCGTAGGCACCCGACGACCACCCCAACTCCGGCGAGCAATCTCAGTAAGTTTCGAGCGCCCCTTGCTTTCTTATTCACCCGAGTGTGTTCGCAGTTGTCCTGCGCATCTTCTAAACCCATTGGATCGTGCTCAGGCGACGCAGAACTTCGGCAACGACTCCGACAACACCCACCCGACGCCAGACGCAACTCCGACGAGATCTAGAGCCCATCTCCGAGCGCCCCTCCGCAAGCCAGTACCACGACGAGCTTCAGCAGCCTCCGGCAAACCTGGTAATGCTCCTCTCCCTCTCGCGGACGATGTAGAACGCCGGCGCCGCCATAGTCAGACGCGCCGCCGCCTGTCACCGCCGGTAGCGCCGCTCGATTTTGGTTAGGAGATTTTCAGCCGTTAGATCTGAATCCTACGCGTAGAAACACTTCACTTAAACGAAGGGGTATGGATAGATCTGAACCGTGCAGTGTTAGTTAGATCCAACGGCACAGAAGGGTGATCCGGTGCGAACCGGTATGCACCAGTAATAACGCGACGCGTGGCAAGGTTTAAACTAAAAACAGAATTTAAAACCAGATTTAGATTCAAACTTCAAATGCTTATAACTTTTGAATGCCACGTTGGATTTTTGCAAATTTTATACCATTGGATTCAGTGAAACAAGGCCTTTCTGAATATCCAATTTAATTAGCATATAGTAACAATTAAAAATGATTTTATTTGTGGAACAAGTTTAGGGCTATTTTAGATATAGTTTTATTTTTGTATATTATTTTGGGGCCAAATAAGTTTAGTTGACAAACTTGTGTCATGATAAGTTTCTGTAATCAGGAACATACTTGGTAGAATTTTCAAAACTCAACACTTGGTAGATTCTTGCATGCATGCATTCATATTATTTTTGGTTGTATTTAATTGTGTGTAATTGTATGTTTTAATTTCTTGTGTAGATTTTGCTAGTGATTGTGATTGTGAGGAGTGCTACTCTCCACACTACCAAGGCAAGTGATATTTTCATGAATTTTCTACCCTAAGTTTTGTACTTGCATTAGATATTTTTGCTAAAGTATTTGCATGATATTTTGCTTAGTGCTAAGATGGGAAATCCTAAGTAGAGTGAAATAGTAGAATTGCTAGGGAAATTTTCCTAAGATAAGATACCATACTTTGCTTAGCCTAGCTTATAGTAAACAAGGGTGGTGAACATCTATTTAGTTTATGGTAAAAATATTCTAAGTCAAGAGACTTATATTTTCTTAATAAAACAACTAAGGCAAATGAATCTCCTGGGTGGAATGGAAAGATTGGGTTATGTTGAGTGGTTACACAAGGCCATGGACTTGGGTTGTGTATCTCACTTGTGGTATGCCACCCAGGCACAAAGGGATTTGGAGGCCAAGTGTTGAGAAAGCTTACAGTGCAACCACTTGGCAATATGGGCTCTGCCATGATCATATAGGTTGCTAGAACTTAGTCATTTGGACAGTTGGTGGTAGTTGGGTTGATAGGTTGGAGCGCGTCCATTTGACTAAGGAAAGGCTTCTGAAAGGTCCTGTCTTGGGAAACCAAGTCTGGTGGGGAAAGTGCACAACCTCTGCAGATGGAAAACCTAAGTACTTAGCCTTGTCCAAGGAAATGGACACTTTGAGCATCAAGACATGGAAGCTACAAGAATCTCAACACTCCAACTTCTAAATAAAAATTGATGGGTGAACAAGGGTGAAGGACCTCAATGTCTATTGGTGGATCCTTGGGAATGTTTTTGACAAAGAAAAACTTAGTGATTTCAACTAATAGGTAAAACCTATTTTCAAGCAAAGCAAGCCAAGCTACACTTAGCCAAAATGCATATAGTAATATAGTCCACTTAAAATATAATAAGGTATCACTTGCCAATACTATTCCAAAGTATTGACCCTCTGTGGCTGTAACTTGTGATGTTGCAGGTTACTCCGATGATGAATAGGAGTCATGAGTCTACACTCAACATGCTTGCCTGTGGCACATGAAGATGAAGACTTATGTTTATTTACTTATTCCTTAAAACTCTTGTATTAGGCCTATGGCCATGAGTTGTAAAAGACTATATTTTATCTCTGGAATGAATGTAATAAACGACCTTTGTATCTGTGTACTTCATCTTAAACTGTGGATGCTAGCATTGATCCAGGGACTAGCATTGCAATCATAGGGATCCTTTCCTTTATAAAGGAGGGGTCTAACAGGCCCACAGTTGGTAGCATGGCCCATGGCCTGCTGGGCGGCCCAGTTATATGGATCCAGAAGGGAGGCCCATGCCGGATAAAGGAAGGCTACGGTTGGAGTCACCAGCGTACCCGGAGCCTTGGAGTACAAGGCAAGCTAGACTAGTCATAGTCAGTGTAGGACTCTGTAACCTGTCCGGCTAGGACTTTTCCCTGTAACCCTAGGACCTGGCGACTATATAAGTCGGGCCTATGGGAGCCTTTAGGGCACAATATCAGACGATCAAGTAGCGATTAGCACACACCTCGCACAGCGAACCTATCTATGTAACTCGGCGTATTGCCCTTATAGTGATTTATAGCAGGAGTAGGATTCCGCCACCATTGTGGGATCTGAACCTGGGTAAGCTGTGTTACCTCATACCTGTCAACCGTCCGCCTTCCCCCACGTCTCTAAACACGCACTGTGAGGACCCCTCCATGGCGTACTCGTCGGCAATACCACGACAGTTGGCGCCCATCGTGGGGCAAGAGGCGCTTCAGGCTCTTCAGCGGCGAGGACCAAGATCTTCGCGGGAATCGGCGAAACCGTAGCCATTGGTCGCGTTCTCTTCTCCGGCAACGTTCTGATCGTTCCTCCCGACGAGTTCTGGATCCCGGCGAAGACGAACCCTACGTGGTGCTCGATTGTTCCTATCGGAGACATCCACCTCTTCATTGGCGAAACCAACTCGGTCACTAGTTCCCTGGGAGTCGGAGGAGCATAAAGGCCCACACGGACCGCCTACGGGAAGGATACGTTCGCGGAAAGATCGATGTACGGATCTCTCTTCGGAGTTTGCTGGCAAAGATCAGAAAAATTCAAGGCCCACCCAAACCGGACATGCAATTACACACGGACCTGAAAGTGTCAGATCCGGAGATCAGTTGACCACTAGCAATCGTGTAAATACAACACCGGAAAGCCATAGGTGTTGAATGCACAAAGGTTTGAAACTAGATTATTGACTCTAGTGCAAGTGGGAGACTGTTGGTGATATGCCCAAGAGGCAGTAATAAAGTGGTTATTATCATATCTTCATGTTTATGATAAATGTTTACATACCATGTTATAATTGTATTAACCGGAAACATTAATACTTGTGTGATTTGTAAACATAAAAGAGTCCCTAGTAAAGCCTCCTGTTAAACTAGCTTGTTGGTTAATATATGATCATGGTTTCCTGATCATGAACATAGAGATGTTATTAACAACAGGGTCATATCATTAGGAGAATGATGTGATGGACATACTCCTATAGTTAAGCGTAGCATAAAGATCAAGTCATTTAATATAGTTCACTTGCTATAAGCTTTCTGATACATAGTAACCTAATTCCTTTGACCATGAGATCATGCTAATCACCATCACCGGAAGGATGCTTTGATGACATCAAACACCACACAGTAATTGGGTGGCTATAAAGGTGGCATTGAGTGTTCGGAAAGTATGTGTTGATGCACATGGATCAAGATTGGGATTTGTCCATCCATATGACAGATAGATATACTCTGGGCCCTCTCGGTGGAATGTCATCCAATTAGCTTGCAAGCATGTGACTGACTCACAAGGGATCACACATCACGGGAACGAGAAAAGAGTACTTATTGGTAACGAGGTTGAACTAGGTATGTAGAGATACCAACGATTAAACCTCGGATAAGTAAAGTATCGTCAGACAAAGGGGAATTGGTATCGTATGCAAATGGTTCGTTCGATCACGAAGTAATCGTAGAAATATGTGGGAGCCATATGAATTTCCAGATTCCTCTATTGGTTATTGATCGGAGAAGAGTCTCGATCATGTCTGCATAATTCATGAACCATAGGGAGACACACTTAAGGATTCGATGTTGCTTAGTAGATATGGAATATGAGTAAAGAGACCGAATGTTGTTCGGAGTCTCGGATGGGATCCGGGATATCACGAGGAGATCTGAAATGGTCCGGAGAATAATATTCATATAAGGAAAGTCCAATTTCGGAGTTCGGGAATGATTCCGGTGTTTTCACCGGAATGTTCTAGAAGGGTCTAGAAGGGTCTAGAAGGTTCACCGATCCAGAAGGGGAAGGGTGCATGGACGTGTCATGACAAAGTGTAATGGTTGCATCATGTCCTAGGTCACTTGGCTAGACACTTGAAAGAGAGAAATCAAACTCTAATTTGAAAGTCAAAAAGGCAGTTTGAAAAAGTCAAATCCCAACATGGTTTCCGAGTTAGGGAGGGTTTCTCAGTTAGGGAGGGTTTCCAACTAGGTTGTGAACACCCTTGGACGCCCCCCACCTATATAAGGAGGGGTAGGGGCGCACCCCAAGGTATCCCCCTTGCCCTAGGCGCCCAAGAAACCCTAGATTGGCCGCCGCCCCCCTCTCTAGTTGCGACCAATCTAGATCTCCTCTAAACCGCTACCAACTAGCTAAACTCTAGTTGCCAGCTACCTCTAAACATCGGCCCTCTAAACCCTAGATCATCGGGGCTCCCTATACTCCACCATACTCGCTCCGGCTTAGGCGAAGCCCTGGGAGATCTCCCCTCTACTTTCGACACCACGCTGTCATGCTGCCGGAATCACGAGGAGACAGCTACAACCTTCGCTGCATGCTGGAACAAGGGAGAGGAAAGTCTTCATTGAGTACCGTACGTGTGACCGATTGCGAGAGCGCTGCCGGAACGCGGCGCCGGAAGGATTGCCTACGCGATCTTGAGATCGGCAAGTGAACGACTACATCACCCACGAGAATCTTCTCTCGTTAACCGCTTTGGATCTTCGAGGGTTAGTACTCTATCGACTCGTTGCTACAATCTAGTAGATAGATCTTGACTTGTGTGTGTTCATGCGATAGAAATTTTGTGTTTTCCATGCTATGAACCCCTACATCGAGACCAAGCCGGTGGAACTTGTGGTAGGTGATGCCTCCAAGACCACCGCCATTGGGACGAACCTGGATCCCAAATAGGAAAGCGCGCTCATCGAGTTCCTCCGTGAGAATAGGGACATCTTTGCCTGGCAACCTGCCAACATGAAAGGTGTACCTAGGGAACTTGCCGAGCACATCTTGAACATTGATCCAAAATGCAAACCAGTGAAGCAACCTCTACAACGCTTTGGAGATGAGAAGAGACGCGCCATAGGCAAAGAGATAGCTAGGTTACTTAAGGCTAGTTTTATCCGAGAAGTCCTTCACACCCAATGGGTGGCCAATCCTGTACTTGTCCCCAAAAAGGGAACCAAATAATTAAGAATGTGCGTTGATTACACCGGCTTGAACAAAGCATGCCCCAAAGATCCGTTTGTTTTGCCTCGCACTTACCAAGCCATTGACTCGATGGCTGGCTCGGAACTTTTGTGTTTTCTTGATGCATACTCAGGATACCACCAGATCAAGATGAGCAAGTCAGACCAATTGGCCACTTCGTTCACTACACCCTACGACACGTTTTGCTATGTCACAATGCCCTTTGGGCTAAAAAAACGCAGGTGCTACATACCAGCGGACAATGCAACGTTGCCTAGGCGATCAGATTGGTCGGAACGTTCACGCCTATGTGGACAATATAGCAGTGATGTCTAAAAAGTCAAATGACTTAATCTCCGACTTAAAAGAAACCTTTGATAATCTCCGGAAATACAACATGATGCTTAACCCTAAGAAGTGCATCTTTGGGGTTCCAGCCGGCAAATTGTTGGGCTTCATCGTTTCCCAACGTGGAATCAAGGTCAACCCGTAGAAAATCAAGGCCATTTTAAACATAAACCGTCCGACATGCCTAAAAGACATACAACGGCTAACAGGTTGCGTTGCAGCAGTTAGTCGGTTCGTCAGCCGACTTAGATAGAAGGCTCAGCCTCTGTACAAGTTGCTGAAGAAGGCGGACAAATTCACGTGGACGGACGAAGCAGATGCAGCATTGAAGCAGCTCAAGGAGATTCTTTCCTCAGCGCCTATCCTTGCAGCAATCGAGCCTGGAGAACCCATGTTAATTTACATGGAATCCACCAACCGGGTAATCAGCATCGTCGTCGTGGTAGAGCGGAAGGAACCAGGCCATGAGCACGGAGTTCAATGACTAGTTTACTATGTAAGCGAGGTCTTGATGGAGTCCAAGCAGCGTTACCCGCACTACCAAAAGATAGCTTATGGAGTATTCCTTGCTTCTCGGAAGCTGAGGCACTATTTCCAGGAGCACCCCATCACAGTGGTGAGCAAAACTCCACTGTCCGACATTATAAACAATAGCGACGCTACAGGAAGGGTCGCGAAGTGGGGCATTGAACTCGCCGCCTTTGAGATCACCTACAAGAGACGCGACGCTATCAAGTCACTAGCCTTGGCGGATTTTATCGCAGATTGGACGGAGATGCCAGATGCTACCCCATTGCTGGAGCCAGAATACTGGGTGATGCACTTTGATGGATCAAAGCTACTCAATGGCTCGGGGGCTGGTGTATTGCTACAGTCACCAACTGGAGACAAGCTACACTACGTTCTGCAAATCCACTTCGAGGCTACGAACAACATGGCGGAGTATGAAGCACTCATTCACGGATTACGCGTCGCCAAGGATATTGGCATCAAGCGCATAGTTTGCTATGGAGATTCTGACTTGGTTGCCAGCAGGTGGCTGGCACCTGGAATGGGCGGAACCCTATGATGGCGGCATATCGAGACGAAGTGGATGAGATAGCCAAGAGCTTCTTGGGCTACGAGGTCAAGTATGTACCTAGGGAGCAAAACGAGGCGGCTCATCTGCTGTCTAACCTTGGATCAGGGCACAAACGAATTCCGCCTGGAGTTTTCCTGGAGCATCTACGGACACCATCCGTGAAGGGAGAAGACATCGACAACCCGGACAGAGTAGACTCTTTTGTCCACATGGTGGCAAAGGTCCCTCCGGCTTGGACAAAACCGTTCATGTAGTATCTCGAACACGGAACTTTGCCCGACGACAAAGTCGAAAGACGACAAATAGTTCGTCGAGCAAAAGGCTATAAAATAATCAATGGACAACTCTACAAAAGAAGCACTACTGGTGTATACCTTAAGTGTGTTTCCCAGCAAGAAGGTATTGAAATCCTACGCGAAATCCATCTCGGAGATTGCGGGCATCACGCCGCTCCCTGATCTTTGGTCGCGAAAGCCTTCCGGCAAGGATTCTGCTGGCTGAACGTGAAGGCAGACGCCGACAAGCTGGTGGATACATGCATGGGATGCCAGTATTATGCCCGACAACCACATGTTCCTGCTGAAGAATTGCGAACAATACCAATAACTTGGCCGTTTGCAGTCTGGGGGCTGGACATGGTTGGTCCGTTGCAGACGGCACCATGTGGGTTTACGCATCTGCTAGTAGCAGTTGATAAATTCACCAAATGGATAGAAGCTAAACCCATTAGAAAGCTTGATGGGGCAACTGCCCTTAGGTTTGTCCGGGATCTGGTGGTGAGATTTGGTCTCCCACATAGCATTATCACCGACAACAGCAGCAACTTGTCACTCGGAGAAGTGGAAGCTTATTGTTGGGAGAAGGGCATCCGACTTGACCTTGCATCTGTGGCACACCCACAATCCAACGGTCAGGTTGAGCGAGCCAATGGATTAATTCTGCAGGGAATCAAGCCACGTCTTGAGGCACCGCTACATAGAGAAGCTGGAGCCTGGGCGGAAGAATTGTCATCTGTGCTATGGAGTTTATGAACTACACCAAACAGATCCACCGGCTACACCCCTTACTTCATGGTATATGGAGCAGAAGCCATCCTGACTTCCGACATCCTTCACGATGCACCAAGAGTTGCCGCCTACGACGAAGATGACGCTGAAGAATCCAGACGCCTAGATATGGACCTTCTCGAGGAGGAGCGCGTTTTGGCATGCCAAATATCCGCTATCTACCAGTAGAAGCTACGCAGCTACCATAGTCGCCGCGTCCGGCATCGCTCGTTTAAAGAGGGGGATCTAGTGCTCCGACTTAAGCAGAAAAAGTCACACAAATTATCCCCGCTATGGGAAGGACCGTTCATCATAAGCAAGGCGCTGCTCAATGGGTCTTACTACCTCGTTGACAATCGTGAACTGAAGGATAGACCCAACGAGGATCATAAGCGTAAGCGACATGACCCGAATGATGACTACCCGGAGCTTGATCGGCCATGGAACATAGCACAACTACGTCCTTTCTACACTTAGCATTTTTTATCTATTGTGTACCTCTTATATGATCAATAAAATAAAACTCTTTGGTTCACTCATATTTCTAAGTCTTTTACCTCCTTTAGTGTTCATTTTAGGATCGTATAAAAACTTTTATGCACAAGCTTTGCGATTGCACTTGTGAAAATTTCGCCTACGGGCGTTAGCTTAAGTTTTCTGGTCTACACGTTCTTTGTCGTTTTTATGTGGATTCTGGAGTAGTGACTTTTGGCACTTATTATCGGTGATTTTGTGCTTAGGTTATTGACGGTGCCATTGGGCATCATCACCTGAGCGCATGGTTCCGACAACTAGTCTTCCGACTCATGAAAAGTCAAGCATAAAAACCAGAGTAATGGATAAGCCAGCACTTACTTAAAAAATATATACATGCTGGAACCAGTTCTTGAGTAGCAGGAAATAACAACCATTGTTTTCTGCCTTATGTTAACACATAGTTTTTCCGCATACACATTACAGAGGAAACAAATATTACAAATTGTTTTTTATTCCTCTGGTGCAGGCGACTTGGAGGCAGCATCGTCGGCAGCAGGAGAGTCACCTTCCTCGAAGTCGGCAGTGTTGAGGGACTCGGAGGAGCTTTGGTTGCCGCCATCGATGGTTTTCATGGGCACAAAGACCAGGGCCGAGCCGACGGGAGTGCGACCTGTGCGGCCGCACAGGGCCCCAAATTTTTTGGGGCCCCAAATTTTCGTGTACGCACTTGCCAGCCATCAGCAGTTGCGAACCAGAAACAAGCAGCCGCAGCTGCTCCAGATTTCCCGCGGCCGAGAAGGGTACTTGTGTCCTTGCTGCCTCTGGCGGCCGAGGGGAGTAGCGCCATGGATGGATAGCTTGAAAGCTTTCTGCTCCAGGTCAAAAGGCAAGCCGTAAGCGGTATGGGAAGAAGAAGATGGCCTATACTTGGTATTTGGGCTTAAACGTTTTAATGAAAAGGCCCATCTATCAGGCCTTAACAGGAAGATATAGCGTAGGAACGGCTTCAGCTCAACTCAATATTTACATGTTCCGGTAAAAAAAAAAGAGCAATTTACACGTGTTGCTTTCCTTTAGAAAAATCACGTCTTCCACAGCCAAATCGTTAGGGTTCATCTTTACAAAAAAAAATATGTCCTCACCCTCTTGGCAGTTGTATTTTCTTGTCTGATATTTCATATTTTCTACACCATTTTTAAGAGGGGTCTCTTCTTAAGCTTTAAAAAATTTAGATATATTTTTTTGCCCCTGTAAATCATTATTCATGAATTTGTCGCTCGCTATCAGCGTTTCTGAAAATCAAGACTTGGACCATATGACAAATGACCAATTACATAATGTATATTGTTCATTTTTCCAATTTTATAGCGAGATAGGGCCCATTTTAAATTTCGGCACAGGGCCCCAAAATTTGCCGGCTCGGCCCTGACAAAGACATTAACGTCGACCAACTCGGCGACTCTGGTGTCATAACCCGCGAGCGACGCCAAGATAGACTCGTGGTTTATCTTTTGGCCTTCGTCGTCTACGTCGGGGATACCGGAGGTCACTGTGTCGATGTCGGCATTTTCGTAATGTGCCTTGACCATGGACAACGCCATCCTTGCACCGGCTCGTGCACATGAAGTTTTCCAGCTCGAGATACGCTCGGGGGCTCGGTGTAGGATCTCCGAGAACTTCGCCACAGAGTCCGATGCCTTGATATTAATCTGGAGGGGTTTGGCTATCTCCTTGGCCTGCTTGATGGCGGTGTTGATAAAGTTGCCGTCAAGGACCATGCATTCCTTTGGCGGAGGAGGCGACCGGGTTAAACCCATAGGAGCTGCAAATTTCTGACAAAGGAGCGCATGAGTTCAAAAATTCAGAGTATTCAGCTTACAGAAGTCCAAGACGGAGAATCACTTACTGAAGATGCTTATCTCAGCTTGCTGGAGAGTCTCCGCCATGGAGTCCCGTTCTTGTCGGAGGATCTTGTACGCTTCATGATGGCGTAGATTTTGCTCATCAGCAGCTTTCTTCTGATCTTTTAAGATCGTGATTTCCTCCTTCAAGCGGTTCATGTCCTCACTGGCGGAGTCTTTTAAGATCGTGATTTCCTCCTTCAAGCGGTACACAGTAAGTACTCGGAGAATTTTGGCACAAGACCAAGCCAGAATATGAAAAAGAAAGGAAAAACAGACGCTTGCTCTTGATGATTTGTTCCTTTAAGAAGGCAGTTTTACCCTTTTCAGCTTTCAAGTCCGCGCGCATCTTCTGGTACTTGTCGTTGGCGACACCCCTCCGAGCATTCTCATTCTGTGAAAAGAAGAAAGTTATACGTTGTTTGGTCTACTTGGAGCATCTAGCCAGAAAATTTCCACCTAGAAGCTCGGGGGCTACAGCGAGAGTTTTTAACTTAACAATATGCTTGGTCTTTCTTTAAGCATATGGTTGGAACTAATTCAGTTACAACTAGAAGCTTTGGGGCTACAGTATAAAGTTTTTAACTCAGTCATATGCTTAGCTTCTCTTTAAACATCTAGTCAGAAATAATTCAGTTACAACTAGAAGCTTGGGGGCTACAGTATCGGAATTTATAAACACTGCGTATGCTACTCTAAAAGCATCTAGTCGGAATGATTCATTCAAACTATATGCTTGGGGGCTACAGTGAGAAGTTTTCTAGCTTAGTCACTCTTAGAGCATTTAGATGCAAAGACCTATGGTTTTTCGTCTAAATCCTCGGGGGCTACAGTGGGATACTCATATGAAAAGCAAAAGGCAAATAAAACTTACAAGTGCGATGATCTTGAGGTTTGTAGCACTCTCAGCAAGCAACTTGCCGAAGGACAAACTGTTTCCTTGCAAGATTTCTGCTTGTCGGAGAAGCTCCTCAAGGCCACACGTTGGAGATGTTGGCGCTGCACCAGGAACCAGAGCAGTGCTACCCGGCGTAAGCACCGGATAGACTATCCTCGGGAACTCTATGGTCTTCTTGGGTGCGGAGGTGCCGCCTTCGACAGACGTACCACCTACCACCACCGCCTTACCGCAACCAATGGCATCCTTAGCTGGAGCTTCAGCCATTTGGTTTTCGGCACTTTCCCGCGTCTCCTGTTCGCCGACAACAGCGAGCTCGGTGGAGGCACCTGAGTCCACTTCCATGGCGGAAGGGCCAGATGCTTCTTTGGCTTGAGAGCTTGTCGGAGCGGACGAAGGCTGGACGCTAGGGGCGATAGCGGGAGATGTGTGGGGAGAAACGTCACGATGCAACATATCCTTAATGTTTTTAGAAGCCCCCAAAGTCTTGGAGGTCTTCTTCAAACTAGTTGTGGCTTTCTTCCTGAAACGCACACAAAGTATAAGTACAGAAATAAGACAAACAATGGACAATGTCGGAGAGAAAGAAGCTTACACAAGAGGGGGTGCTTTGGCAAAGGGGGTCCCTGTAACCTTTCTTTTCTTCGCCTGCAGGGCGGCGGTAGTCTTCTTGGAGGCTCCACCCTCTGTCTTCTTCTTCTTGCCTCCATCGGCAGCGTCAGAGGTGGAGCTCTTCCGCTTTCGCGCCAACGGGGCATCGTCGTCGGACACGACGGTGACTTCCTTCATCTTTGGATCATAGATTTGAGGAGCCATGCTATCCTCATCTATGTCGTTGAGCTGTTAAATGAAGAACCACTGTATTAGATGAGATGGTAATGGCTAGACGGAAGAACTGGAGTATATGTCATACACGACATGTACCTTTGGGCACTTGCTCTCTACGAACGTGTCGTAGGTGATGGAGAAGCCACGCTTCTTATCCTTCACCTTGACGATGTCCTTGAGGCGGAGCTTGACGGAGTCGCTCGCGAAGTTGTCCTCGGAGATGCGGAGGCTATCCTTCCTCTCGTTGGTATACTCGTGCATCAACTTCAAGCGATGCTGTAGAGGCTGGATCCGCCTGACGAACCAGCACATGGCTAGGTCCAATCCGGTCAGACCCGTATCTACGAACCACTCTATCCGCCTTATAGCGCGGGAAGCATCGATGTCGGAGGGAAGGGAGGCCTGGGATCTCCATGTCGAGGCTTTGGCGGCAGCTCCATCGACAAAGTCTGGGTACGTCACTTCTCGGCTGACCAGATGGATATCTGGGCCGTATAAGTATGTCAGCTGTCAGTTCTTGCAAGACTCGTGGCCGACGATGTCGGGGAACCGCCGGCCAGGACGGATCTTAAAACTAATGGTGCCACAATTTCTAAGCTCGTCCTTGCCGGCTCCGGCTTCGCGCTTGACAGTGAATAATTAGATGAAGATATCTAGCCTAGTCCTAATCCCTAAATAACCCTCGCAAAGCGCCGCGTAGTTGCTAAGCGCTAAGATGCTATTGGGGGAGAGGTTCTGAGGCTGTACTCGGTAATGGTTGAGGACAACAAGGAAAAAGTTGGAGATGGGCAGGGAGACGCCGCGTACCAATTGTGCTTTGAGGTACACCTTTTCTCCAGCTTGGGGAGAAGGTGCGACCTCGTCGGCCGGCTCTGCCTACCAGGCAAGCCCCTCCGTCGCAGGGAGGTAGCCCTCGATGACCAATTCCTTGATATCACGGTCCGTCATATTCGAACCGCGCCAGTCGCCTTTGTGGGAGTCATACTCATCTTTGAGCAGCTCCATCGCCGCTGAGTTATGGTCACCGCCGGTGGCTTCGACCATCGCGGATCTGGGAATCACCAAAACCTCTGGGGGCACGACGACGGAGCTCGCCGGCTTCGCCGCGGCATCGCCTGACGCCGACATGGAGGGGGCAGAACTGCTGGCCATGGATGGATTGCGGTGGTGACTGGGAAGGTCGAGGGGCTAGGGTTTTTTCACACTATGCATGGAGAGCTCGAGGAGGCGCTCGCTGGAGGAAGAAGATGATGCAGAGGAGAATGAGGTGAAAAGTAAAATTTCCATCGCCGTTATAATTTATAACCTCCGGCATCAAGATTCGTGCGGAATGATCAAACGGTTGACGCGTGGACGATGTGTGCGGGCGTGTGCGCGGAAATTACGCCATGTTGCCAACCGTCGCCGCCGCCAACGGTTCGTATCGCTCACGTGGCAAAATCGGACATGATTGCGTTTTCTGCATGTGTAAGTTACGAGGCGTTGCTGACCTATGTCTACGTCACCCTAGCTGTCACTAGCAGGTGAACCATCACATCGGAAGATTCCGGCATAGACGGATCCAATCCAGCTACGGAAGAGTACGATAGAAGATTCATCAATTCTTCGACTTACAAATTGAAGACAGAGAAAACCTTGCAGGGTTCTTTGGGAGGACTACAAGATGTTGCTTGACGATTTGCCGACATCCATCTAGACGGAGCATTCAACATGAAGAGGCAAGACGGCGCAAGATCTCGGAGTTCTCCAGGGGATACTGTTGGGGATATGCTATACGGGTATCCTCATAGCATGTCCTCTATCCGGATAACCCGGGTGGACCATAGTTGGTAGAAAGGCCTATGGCCTGCTGGGCGGCCCAGTTATATGGATCCAGAAGGGAGGCCCATGCCGAATAAAGGAAGGCTATGGAGGAGTCACCGACGTACCCGGAGCCTTGGAGTGCAATATACGCTAGACTAGTAATAGACAGTGTAGGACTCTATAACCTGTCCGGCTAGGACTTTTCCCTGTAACCCTAGGACCTGGCGACTATATAAGTCGGGCCTATGAGAGCCTTTAGGGAACCAATTAACTCATACCTCGCACAGCGAGTTGATCCCTGTAACTCGGCGTATTGCCATTATAGTGATTTATAGAAGGAGTAGGATTCCTTCACCGTCGTAGGATCTGAACCTAGGTAAGCTATGTTACCTCGTACCCGTTAACCGTCCGCCTTCCCCCACGTCTCTAAACACGCACTGTGAGGACCCCTTCATGGCGTACTCGTCGGCAATACCACGACACTATGCTCCCCAACAACGGCGCCAGAAAATAGTCTTGACGACCCACAAGTATAGGGGATCGCAACAGTCTTCGAGGGTAGTATAACCCAATTTATTAATTCGACACAAAGGGAGCCAAAGAATACTTATAAGCCTTAACAACTGAGTTGTCAATTCAGCCGCACCTGTAAATAGTCTTGCTCATAGTAGTTTATCAGTAGCAACAATTTTGTAGTAGCAATAGCAAAGTAACAACAGCAGCAGTAAAACAAAGGCAGTAGTAACAATAGTAGCAGGGTTTGAGTGTGGTAGGCATACGGATGGATGGACGGGCGTTGCATGGACAAGACTATTCATGTAATATCAAGATCTAGGGCATTTACAGATAAATAAGATAAAGCATCTAAGTACTAAATAATCATAGGCATGTGTTCCATATATAGTCATACGTGATCGCAATGAGAACTTGCACAACATATTTTGTCCTGCCAGCCCGTTAAGGTACTCCTTTTAATAGAGTACCGGAGCAAATCATTAACACTCTGTGAACACACGTGATCCTCATATCACGGCCAACCCCTCCGGTTATCCCAATTTATATCACTTCGGGGCCTTTGGTTAAGACAATAATATGTATAAACAACTTGCAGATAAGATCACAAACAATACTATCATCATGAATCAATAACATGTTCAGATCTGAGATCATGGCACTCGGGTCCTAGTGACAAGCATTAAGCATAACAAGTTGCAACAAAGTCAAATAGCAATAATAAAGATACTAGGCACCATGCCCTAACAATCTTATTCGATTACATGATAGATCTCATCTAATCCCTACCATCCCCATAGCCTACTGCGGGGGATTACTCACTCATGGATGGGGGAAACATGGATGGTTGATGGAGAGGCGTCGGTGAAGATGATGGCGATGATCTCCTCCAATTCCCCATCCCGACAGGGTGTCAGAAGTTTCTGGTTCCAAATCGCGGTTTTTGGTGGTGGCGACGCAGCGGAACTCTATCTGAAAAAATGTCGAACCCTCCTCTGTTTTTAGGTCAAAGGGCTTATGTAGGCGAAGGGGGAGACCGAGGGGGTGCCCGAGGTGGCCTCACCATCCCCAGGCGTGGCCTGGCCTGGCCCGCGCAACCAGGGGGTGTGGGCCCCTCGTGGCCCTCCTCCGTCTCGTCTTCTAGCTCCGTGAGTCTTCTAGATTTGCGATATTTTCTGGGATTTTTCCTGAAAGTTGATTTTCTGCACAAAAACTAGGCACCAAAGCAATTCTGCTAAAAACAGCGTCAGTCTGTGTTAGTTGTATCCAAATCACACAAATTAGAGGAGAAAAATAGCAAAACTGTTCAGGAAAGTAGATACGTTTTGGACGTATCAGCCACCTACCCCTACTGCCACCAAGCCGGCCCCACCCTGTCCTGTTCCCCGCTCCCTTTGCGTCGCCAGCGCATCCCGCACCCCACGCCCTCCCTCGCGTCTTCCTCCCCGAGGCGAAGCCGCCGCCGCCAGCGCCCGCGAACGCCGGTCTCCTCCCTCGCGAGCTTCCGCGAGTCCTCCAGCTGTCGCTGGCCTCTCCCTCGCTCGCGCCCGGCCGTTGTTGCCCTCCTCTCCTTGCATCGGCCCCACCCTCGCGTGTGAGCCAGCACTCTGGCCGCCTCCCTCCTCCCCGCACAGGAGCACCGCCCCTCCACCTAGGCCTCCCGTCGCCGCCCCATCGCCCCGTGCCCTTGCCGCCTCTCTCCTCACCTCCGGCCAGGAGCTCCTCCACTGCCATGCCGCGAGGCCACGCCCGCCCTTGCGCTCTCTGTGAAGCCCCACCTCCCCTCTATTTCTAGGCGAGCCCGCCTGCCTCCTGCTCATCCACAGCCGCGAGAACCTCCTCCTACCGAGCTCCGCTGCCAGGCCCGTACCCCGCTCTCCACCGTGCTGATAGGAGGTCTACATGGACGTTCTCAATCCCTATCTCCATTAAGCTTCTTTTTTCTTGCATCCGCTTGCTCCACCGATGATTCTTTACTAACAGCAGTCGCGTTTCATACTCTTGCACGCCATCTGTTTGTGTTTTTGTCACAGCAACATCAGTTATGGTTCATTGAGATACAATGGTAGACCACCAAAGTTGAATCTTTAGGATTATGAAACCATATTTACACAAAAATCTGGACAATTTTGGAACAGTTTAGGATTTATTTATTGTTTCATGCGTTCAGAATACAAAATGGATATGTAATCTCAGTACTCTCTCCGTCCCATATTAGTTGACTCAAATTTTTCTAGATATGAGTGTATCTACCACTAAAACTTGACATTCGTATTTAGATGAATCTAATTCAACTAATATGGATCGGGACAGTAATGAAATATTAGCTATTCGGCTCTAGAAGAAATTGTTGGTTATAAACAGAATTAAGTCGGTGACTAAACATATTCTTATATTGATGTTAGACATGCTCTGAATATTAACACAGTGAGTTTTTCGAAAAGGATTAACACAATGAATGGACCTCTTTTTTTTCGAATCGAGTGAACATGTTAGTGCATACAAAATTACTCCAACGTTGCAAGTTAGTAGTTCAACATTGCATCTATGATTGTGTAGGACGACAGTAGGATCTCTTTTTTTTTACTATCACATATTTTTGAACCCGTGGTATGTTACAATATTTCTTAATTTTATATGTAAACTCTAATCAGAACTTCGAAGTAGATTACCTTTTTTACTACAAAAAATAATTGTGATGCATGACCATCAAAGTACACACGTGTTTTTGGTTTACTATACTTACTAAACAAATATACGTTTCTCAACATGTGTACTACTGAATGTATGGCTAAGGGTCATGTGGTAATACGGAACCGTAGAGACAAACGAGCTCCTGTTGTCAATAACAAGGCTCCTTTTCTCTAGAAAATCGCTACTGTAATATTGATCTAATGTTTGTTAAATCACATTTTATACATTATAGACGTGCATGACACGTGCCTTTTACTAGTAATCAAAGCAAGCCTGTTAGTGAGGACTTTGGTAAAAAAAATTAAACTACAATTCAGGAGGCTCATAGGTCTAAATTTCTTCATAGAAATAGTATAAGGTTCCTTAGAAATTAAGGTAAGCACAACAAAGTTCAATCTAAAAATGTCTAGTTTTCCTATATAGAAATCATGGAACATTAGCATTAAATCATATTTAACCAATTCCTAGAAGTGTTGGCAAAACAGAAAAGGCATACCATCATGCCAGCGGCTCCATCATAATATGACTCAAAAACAGCTTTTTTAACCTCAGATTTAGTAAAAGGAGTCTCCAGCCCTTCATTTTTGAAAATATTATCCACCATACTACACATAAGTCAGGAAACGGTTCGTTTTTTCTTTCATCGGGCCGCTTCAACACGTGGAATCAAAACTTAAATTTTCTATCCCGCGAACTCTATACCCTCTGGCTCGAGACAAGGGAAAAAAGTATCTGCAAAAAAAACTCCACCCGGTCGACATGCCGACGTGTTTCAATTAGGCCTGTACAGAGCGCATGTGTAAAGTGATCGACCTTAAATGTCCTCTAAATGAGAAGGGCCCCAGTTTTTTATGTCAAACTATGACTTATTACTTCGGTTTAAAGGACCTACACGTATATCTATGTTGTTAATTTGATTAATAAAATATTAAATATTTAACATAAAAATTATATTATTAAAAAATTTAGATGCTATACTTTCTAATGGTATAATATTTGTGTTAAATAATTTATCTTTTATTGATCAAACAAACGATTTACTCCCTCCATCCCGGTTTAAAGGATACAATTTGTAATTTTCTGGGCCCTAGGTATAATCTAATTGGTCCATTTAATAGTATGGAGTAGAACATGCATAAGGAGAAAAAGAGTTAGTAAAGTGTTCACATTTGTTCACACATGTGCATGCAAGCATTTTATTGCTTTCACACAGAAGTAATTTCAGAGATTAAATGCTTTTGTGTCTAAGTATTTTGGGATTGTATAGTTTGCAAATTGTGTCCTTTAAACCGGGACGGAGGGAGTAGGTCCTTTAAACCGGAACAGAAAGAGTACTGCAGAAGCTAATGACTGGTTTGGGTAATGACGCGTGAAGGGAAATGGCCTAGCAAAACTAGCTACCATGGGACTAATCAATGCATCCAGCTATAGTGCCGCCTAGAAATTCTGCCACCCAATTAACTCAAGCACGCGTCTGTCTTTCCCTCTTTTCTCTTTCACTTTCAGCGCGAGCGCACTACCATCTACCAGTATTTTTTTTGGTGTTTTCTTTTCAATTGCATGTACGTATCCTTGTTCTGCTTCTTCAGATCCCCTTGCTTCTTACAATAGCCTCTGCGATCTGGATTTACTGATTGGAGATGGAGGATGGCCACGAGTGTTTGGTCGCCGAACACTGATTAGAGAGGAGTATCAGCCGTCGAATGGTCTGCTCAAGATCAATCAAAGATTCGCATTTGTTCGCATGTTCAGTTTTTTATATATGATATTTTGGAAAAGGTTTTCTTATGAAGAATTAATTGAAGATTGCGTCTCAGAAAATGATAGAAGGACGACACACTGCTAAAGTAGTACTTTTAAATTATGATAATCTCTTGTTGTTAAGATGTATTTTTTTCATAAAAATATTACCTGGCAGATTAGTAAGCTAAATGGGGCTCATACGTGTTTTTTTTCTTTTCTTCTCTTTACTTTTCTACTACTATTTTTTGATTTTGCATAAAAGGGTTTAGAAAAAGAAATAAATGCATGCGCCTTCTGCATTAAACGGACTGCCAAGTGAATACTTGTGTCCTTTTACATGAAATCTATACGAGTGTTACGATAGTATATTTTAGAAAATGTTTATGTAAAAATCTGTAAATCATGTTAATATAGATAGTGAAAACAATTTCTAAGTTGCGGCGTAGCTCCGTAACCGGTATGAATAGGTTCATTCAAGGTAAAAAAAGTCCAACTTAAGACTGGTGTCATAAGGTAACATACAAAAAATTCCATGTGAATGGATCGGTGTTCCCGAGTTTCTAAGGCATCTCTACCAGACAGACCCATCCGGTCGTTCAAATGGTTTGTTTGTGTTTGTTTGGGTCGGACCGCGATCGATTTGGGGAGAGAGTCAGGCATGTATTTGTCCGCGCATGTCTCGGTATTTTTTTTGCAAATTCAAACACAAACCGTTCGCGGCATAAACTGGCAAAGTTTATACTTAGTTTACGTTTAAAATATATAAAAAAAGTTTAAACTACTAGCCCTAGCTATTGATCTTCACGCGCCGGCGTCGCCTCGTCCATCTACGGGTCGAGGTCGATGTATTCTCGCGGCGTCCAGAGGTTGGGTGGTGGCAAGGCCGAAGCGGGAGCGGGCGCAGACGGGTTGATCACCTGCCCAGGACACGGCGCCCAACCGTGCTGGAGGTGCGCCAGCTCTATCCTTACCTCTGGCGCGATCGGAGGCGCCCATCCAGGCAGCGGCACCGGTAGAGGCAGTTGGGCGTTCGTCTGCGCCATCATGCCGGTGAGCTGAAGGGCCTCCTCGTAGCCGCGCCACTAGGCTTCCTCCTCCTGCGTGCTGGCCGCAATGGCCTTCTCGGTGAAGGCGTCCTCATCGTAGCCCCGCGCCAGTACCTCGCGATACTCCGGGGCAGGTTCGCGGCGACGTCGTCCGTCGCCTCCTGCTTGATGACGACGTTGTCATCGTCCTCGTCGTTGTCGTCCTTGCTGCCGAGGTCGGCGTCAGAGTGGTTGTGGGCGCCCTCGTCGTCTGAGTCGGTGTCAGGAATCTGGTATACCTCCCCCGACTGCAGGTCGCGGCGGATGGTGGTGACGCGCCGCACCTTGTGCTCCCACTTGAGGAACTTGATCCAGTACGCCTCGGAGTGATAGCCCTTCTCCCACCGTTGGGTCCGGGGGAGGTTGCCGATCCGGCGGTGGATCGCCTCCGCTAGCCCTATGTCCGCCTTGGGCAATGGCGCACAGGAACACGGTCCCGGTTGAGGTGCCAGCCGGTGGGGAGGGAGACATCTTTGTGCTGGATGCCGTGACCCTCCCTCCACCGACGCTCGCACTCCCCGATATGGTAGTACCGCCGGGTGCGGCGTTCCCGTGGTGGCGGGTAGTCCCCCACGGGCTGGCTTCGGAACTCCTCTGGTCGTGCCGGAGGCGGCAAGGACGTCCCGCGGAGGAAGGCCGACAGCCGAGAGCGCTGGCTGCTAGAGCCAGACGCTTCGTGGCCGTTCGTGCTCCTCTTCAGCCACGACGGAGTCTTCGTCGCTGTGGTGGTGGCGGCGACTAGGTTATGCGATGGAGAGAGGTGAGGAGGACAACACCGACGGGCGCAGGGTTAAATAGCCCAGCCGCCCATGAACGCGCACAGCTTCCCGCTCCTTCGGCATCAATGCCGGGGAGAGAACACAGGCGGTGCCTAATGGGTCAACGTGCCGTCTCGTCGCCATTGATGAGCGTAGTCTGGCGTCGATCAATCTTCTGTGCAGCGCCTCTGAATCTCTGTCGCGGTTACGTCTGAATCGGTGCCGCCGACTGCGTCTGAATCAATGCCGCCGATAAGCGGTGGCTGACGGGTGAACCAGTGAACGATTCCGCGTGCGTGTTCGGGCCGACGCAACCGTTGTCCAGATTAGATATACGAATAGGTCAAGCCAAACACGTTTGTTTATGAGTCGGCCCGCTGGAGCGCCATGCAGACATGGCACACCTACTAAAGTTTCGAGTTTCTATCTAGACTTCTTTTTTAGATTTTTTTACAAATATGACCCTCTGGAATTCGCCATCGCTAAAAATACCCTCTTCGCACCGCAAAAGCCAAAAATGCCCTGGCGGGAGGCTGAAAATTCGACATGTGTCACCTCCCGCCACGGGGGGTGGCGGGATGCTCCTCCCGTCACAGGGGGTGGCGGGATGTTCCTTTCGCCTGGGGGAATGGCGGAATGAGGTGGGCCCCACGGCTGGGCCAGCAGGGAGGTTCGACTTGGCGCTGGTGGGAGGTTCGACTTCGCGTTGGTGGGCCCCACGACGTCATTCCGCCTCCTTCCGCCACAGGGGTAAGGAACATCCCGCCACGGGCAGGGGTAAGGAACATCCCGCCACCCCCTGTGGCGGGAGGAACATCCCGCCACCCCCCGTGGCGGGAGGTGACATGTGTCGCCTTTTCAGCTTTCCGCCAGGGCATTTTTGACTTTTACGTCACAAGGGGGTATTTTTGGCGATAACGAATTACAGAGGGTCATATTTGTAAAAATATCTCTTTTTTAGTGGCACACCATGTTCGAACGGGCTGCGTTAGCCCGGTGAAGATACCCTGACCCAAATTATTAGGTGTGCCATAAAAAACAAGTCTATGTGGAAACTCAAATTATTAGAACAATATATAGAAAAACAAATCTCCGAGACAAAGCAGAACCAAACCAGAGCCGCCCTCCCTCAAATCATTCGTTCGTTGGGTTCGTTCGATTGACGAGCAACTAACCCGCCGCCCCACCACGGACCCCCAACAACGACAGCCAGGACGGCGGCGATCTCGGAAGAGGCGTCCCCTTGCACGCCCCGCCAACCCAATCCCGCCATTATCCTGCGGTAGGAGGCTTCTGGATCTCGGATGGCGTCGGCCAAGTCCTCGCGGTCGCGGCCGGCCGGCCATTCCGGGGTTTTCCCGGTTGGCGGGGCGGCGTTGGGGGTTGGCGGCGGTGGAGGCGGCGGTGGCGATGGCGGGGTGCAGCTCGCTGACAAGCTCAAGATCTTCAAGACCGACAACTTCGATCCCGACGCCTACGTGCAGTCAAAGTGCCAGACCATGAACGAGAAGGTGGGCCAGCTCTCTCGGATCCGGATGGGGGCTGGGGCGCGCTCGATCCATCCCCATTTGCGTTTGCCGAGTCTGGATCGCGAATGGCGGGAATTTAGGTGGTGGGAGGGACTTTGTGTTTCGAGCCTGTGATCGTGGTTCGTACGGGGGGACGAGAAATGCGATTTGGTGGCTTCATTGGTGTTTCACATTTAGGTCGAATGCGTTATTGGTGGTGGTGGTGGATTGATGGGGGGGGGGGATTTTCCGTGGTATCAAGTTCTCCTTTATCATGTTTTGCATTCTTGAATTATGCTATGTATGTAGAGATTTTGGTCAATGATTAGATGATCTATGTTGATGGATTGTTCTGACTGGGGATGTGAGTCTGTGACAAGCTTGTGCTTGCAATGTAGGACTAAATGAGTTGGAATTGTCTTGGGCGATACGTGTGAATACTTCACTTTAGCTGGTGGTGAAACTTGATTCATCGATTTTAAAAGGCATCGTGTTTTTGCCTGTATTATACGTCAAAACTGAAAACCCGGCATGCTCTAAACATCTAAGAAAATCATTTTGCAACCTGATACACATGCTTGAATAGAAGGATTTGGAAATGTTTGGAGTTCTGTTTCTAGCATACCACCATTCTGGTAAATGCATTATAGTGCAGGTATTGCTTGTGTTTTTGTACCAGGCTAACAAGATCTATGTACACTTCACTGGAGTATAATTTTTCTGTACTGCACTATTTGTTTTCACAAAAAACTTGCATTCTCACCCGTGTTAAAATACCCACTTCGTGTCCATACCTGAATTATTCTAATTTTTACGGGCTGAAATCTCTGCATTTTGCTTCCAAGTTTGCAAAAGCATTTCAAGATAATATTTGCCTGTTCTTTTGAACTTGTCACTGTTATATTCCTTAGTCTTGAATTTTTTTCTTAACATTATACTACTATAAGCTGAAAATGTACTAGAGCTTCATATGAGTACCATGTTAAAGTGCACAACAAAACCTAGCTGACGGAATCAACTTCATTACAGGAAATAAGACATTTGTGTTCTTATCTGCAAGATCTAAAGAAGGCTTCAGCTGAAGAAATGCGCAGAAGTGTTTATGCAAATTATGCTGCATTCATCAGGTCTGGCAGCTCCCCAAGAATGCGAATTGTGCTTATATCCGTTATCACTTGTGTGCTAGAAATGAACCCCCTAATCATGATGACACATTATAGCTGTGTTATAGTGTATTTATTGTTGCGACATTATTGTCTACTCTTGTTTAATTTTGTGTAAGGCCTACAGGAACAACTAAACAGGACGACACATCACAAGAGTATCTTCTAATTACTGATGCCAATATTTCTATCCACTCTGTTATGTGCTGCATTAGCACCACAGGCAAAAACACTTAAAACCTTTTGGTCCTTTAATAATGAATACTAAGGCTGCTCCTATGCTTATATCAAACCCCCTTACACCAATAATACTTGCTTATGTGGAAGCTTTCGCCTATTTTAGGATAGTGTCTTTAGATTCTCTGTTCGCAGAAATTTCATTAAACTTCTCGGGGATGGCTACGATATGTAAACACCAGTTAGATTTGGAAGTTCCTGAAGTGTTCTCTTCTTTCATATTTTCATACATATCCGACTTATTAGCTGAGTAGTGAGTGGATGGCTGGAAAAATGAAAATTGTTTGGTAAGCACGTTGCATTCAATCACACAATCATACACAACATAGTCAGTTACTTCCTATTTTCTTTACATATGCATCCTTTGTGTTTTAGATATAAAGGCTGTAAGTACTACTCCCTCCGTTTAGAAATATAAGATGTTTTAGATTTGTGAATAAGATGTATCTAGACGTCTTTTAGTGTCTAGATTCATTTGAACCTATACACTAAAAGGTGTCTAGATACATCTTCTTCACAAACCTAAAACATCTTATATTTCTAAACGGAGGGAGTAGCTATCATGTATGTGGTTTTGTTTCTGTCCTTATCAGAAGAGTCAATGCTCTGACAGTCAACACTAAAGTAAATGTGTCTTTTTGAAGCACTACCTGCTCTATTATCATGAATTGAGAAGTTTGGTTAATCATTTTATGTGCAAAGTATCTAATTTGTGGCTGGCATTTGAGATCATAGTTTTGTATCCATGAATTCACTGTTAAATACTTTCTTTTATTTATTTATGTTCTTTGCCTTACAATAATACGAAAACTGATCTCGTGGTCATCAGAACATCAAAGGAGATATCAGACCTAGAAGGAGAGCTCTTATCGATTAGAAATTTACTCAATACACAGGCAGCTTTAATCCATGGTCTATCTGAAGGAGTTCAGATAGATTCTCTGACTTCGGGCGCTGAAGGTTCTACAGAAGAGGACATATCCAATGTCGAAGATCAGGAGCCTTCAGAAATACAGAAATGGTCAGCAGATTTCCCTGACATGCTTGATGTTTTGCTAGCTGAGAGAAGGGTGGATGAAGCGCTAGATGCACTAGATGAAGCAGAGCGAATTGCTGCAGACGCAAGACGTATACAAACTCTTACTGCAGCCGAAATTTCTGCTTTGAGAGGTGCTGTTTCTGATAATCGTCAAAAGCTGGCAGACCAGCTTGCTGAAGCTGCTTGTCAGTCGTCTACTCGTGGCATTGAACTTCGTGCTGCCGCTTCTGCTCTTAAAAGGCTTGGTGATGGCCCTCGAGCTCACAGTCTGTTACTTAGTGCACATAATCAAAGGCTTCAATGCAATTTGCAAACTATACATCCGTCAAGCACTTCATATGGTGGGGCATACACTGCAGCACTTGCCCAACAAGTTTTTTCAGTTGTAGCTCAGGCGCTCAGTGACTCTGTAGAAGTCTTTGGTGACGAGTCATGCTATGCTAGTGAGCTGGTTACATGGGCTACCAAGCAGGTCTTGTCCTTTGCACTTCTGGTAAAGAGGCATGTATTGTCTTCTTGTGCAGCTGCTGGAGGCTTGAGAGCAGCTGCAGAATGTGTTCAGATATCACTTGGCCATTGTTCCTTGCTGGAAGCTCGTGGGCTGTCTGTTTCCGCTGTTCTCCTGAAGCAATTCAGGCCCAGTCTTGAGCAAGCATTAGATGCTAACTTGAGGAGAATCGAAGAGAGTACTGCTGCCCTAGCTGCAGCCGATAGCTGGACACTTACTTATCCCCCAAATGGTATTCGCCCATTAGCTAAATCTTCTGTTGCTAATTTGGCACTTCAACCAAAGCTCTCTACCAGCGCACATCGTTTCAATTCGATGGTTCAGGTAATGATTGATCCATTTTGAACGAGTAACATGAATGAATCTTTCCTATACTTGTTTTCATTGAACTGGTAGTGACCTATCCTTCTTGCATGCTTGGTCCTGCCGAATATGACATAATAATATTGTTTGTTCTTTACTACCTCCGTTCAAAAGTAGAAGACGTTTTAGCTTTGTGAGTCGAATGTATCTAAACGTCTTCTGGTGTATAGCTTCACCAAAAAACGTTTAGATACATTCGATTCACAAAGCTAAACCGTCTTATATTTTTGAACGGAGGGAGTAGACAAGAAAAAGTTACAACCTAAGTTAACATATATCTTGATTGAACTTACATTCACACAAAGATGGATTTGGTTAGTTCGCATATATGCTTATCTTGATACAAGGTTTTCAACCTAGTTGAGTCGAGTCTCCACCCAACCGACTCGTCGAGTAGTCAGGGGCTGCCTGAGACTAGTCTGGCAGTTGTACAAACAGCGCATTGCTGGAATGAGATAGGGAAGAAGAGAGCAGGAGAGACCATGTGAGTGGAGGGGATGATGGGGGAACAGGAGACAATGCCAAGTATTGACCAGGAGGCGTGTCAGTACGTTTGGGACGTGGAGATCAGAGGTGGTGGCACATCTTTTAGTTGTGGCATCAGCTGCGGCGTGTCTTGGCAGCAGACGAGGATGTGCTGCAGGAGGTCTCTGGAGGACCCACTGGTGCTGGGCGTTGCCGTCGCAGCATCGCACCCTGTAGTCTAGTTACTGAGCTTAGGCGGTTGGCCTGGACCAGCTAGGTGAAAGTCTCTGACTAGTCATAGGCTTGAAAGAACCGCCTGACTATCCTATTCCTATGGAATAGCTAAATTATTGAAGTAACAGGAGAGCCAGTCAAGTGCATTCATTTTATTTTGTTAGCTTTGAGGGAACTACTGCAGTTCCATAATACGTTAATACTAAACTAGGTGTTTTGTGGCAATTAAGAATTAGGAATGTAGTCTTGGAAGTTGACAGACGTGGGAGTATTTAATTTTTTGTCCTTTGTCTTGCCTATACATTTGGGACAAACTGCACATTATATTAATACAGTAGGATTGCAAAAATTCAGCGACTGAAAAAACCAGAGGTCCCAACAAAGTCAAATCTAACAATGTCTTGTAGAATTTGGAAGCATAAATCATCAATGACATTCATACTTAAGTGCCAGCCTACTTTTCCAGAGCTTAGAATTATTTGATACTTGATTTCAGAGGTATATAGGTGAGTAAATAGCCATATAAGAAATCTCTAATACAAACTGCTCCCATTGCACTTGGTTTATTTGAAAGGGGTAACTATCTTGTATCTTTGTCCTTTCAACCATAGTGTATGACTTCATGAAAATGTCTTTATAATACCTTTCAGGATTACTTTGAGGATGTTGCACCACTCCTTAGCTTGCAATTAGGGGGTTCAACAATGGATGGGATTGCAAAAAATTTCAACTTATACATCAATTTGCTCGTAAGTGCATTACCTGGGTCAATGGATGACGAAGCTAACTTAGAGGGTTTAGGTCATAAGATTGTTAGAATGGCGGAGACTGAAGAACAACAGTTGGCTTTATTAGCCAATGCATCTTTACTTGCTGAGGAATTGCTTCCTAGAGCAGCTATGAAGCTATCATCAATAAACCAGCCAATGGATGATTTGCGTAAAAAAGGGGCAGATAAACAAAACCGTGTGCCTGAGCTGCGGGAATGGAAAAGGAAATTACAACGAATGGTGGACAGATTGAGAGATAGTTTCTGCAGGCAGCATGCTCTCGAACTAATATTTACAGACGAAGGTGATACCCATCTCAGCGCAGAAATGTATATTAGTATGGATAATACTGTCGAAGAGCCAGAGTGGGTCCCGTCTCCAATTTTCCAGGTATTTACAAGCTACATATATTTATTGTCTCTTGAGAATTTAAACGTAACAGCATATGCCATTCAAGTCGTTTATATTGATCCTTGAGCCTTTCCTTTGTTTTGCAACTCTTGTACTCCCTCCGTTCCAAAATACTCCCTCCATTTCAAAATATAAGATGTTTTAGCCTTTTTCTGAAACATATGTATCTAGATGCCTTTTAGTGTGTAGGTTCGAAGCAAAATGAGTGAACCTACAGACTAAAAGGCATCTAGATACATGTCTTTCAGAAAAAGACTAAAACATTTTATATTTTGAAACGGAGGAAGTATAAGATGTTTTAGACTTTTTATAATACACATGTATCTGGACTCCTTTTAGTGTGTAGGTTCACTCATTTTACTCCGAGCCTACACACTAAAAGGCGTCTAGATACATGCGTTTCATAAAAAGGCTAAAACATCTTATAATTTGGAATGGAGGGAGTAGTAGCTTTTAGAAATTTTTCTATATGTTGCTCAATTCATGGTTGAAACAGCCCCTCATTCGGTGAAGTGCTATGATAAAATGATTTTCTATCTCATTGTTTGTGCAATTGGTCATTTTAGTTCTTTATATTATTTTTAGTCATTTTATCATGAGTTGGTGATCCTATAACTAGAGGACAGCTCTAAACTTCATGGAATGATCCAGAGATTATAAGGGATTAGAGTAGATGAAACAAGTATACAGTTTTGAAAAATTGGGCACCTTCAGTGTGATGTTCCACGCACATCGTTGTAAACCGAGTCAATATTGTGAGAGTAATCCTTGCTTTACTACTAGTAGGTTCTAGGACTAGTACTCTGGTAGGTTCTAGTAGTACAATATTGGTAGTAGTACTAGGTAGGTTCTAGAAGCAGCTTTAGGTGTGTAAATCTTAGGCAGTAAGCTAGATAGCAGTAGAAAGCTCTAGAACTCTCAGGATTAAACCGACCTGCCCTTGTACTCCTATATATATATGCCACAATGTAAGACAGGCTGCACGAAGCTTTTGGCAGCCACAAACAAACCACCTTCCTACACAATGTAAGACAGGCTGCAAGAAGCTTTTGGCAGCCACAAACAAACCACCTTCCTACACACTACCTGTGAACTAACAAAGACTAACAGTTGGTATCAGAGCCAGTCTGTTGGTGAAGATAGGATCGTGAGAGATGTCAGCTCCAAATCAGGGTGTTGCCCGCAGTCTGTCTGCCCAGCCGCGGCGCCGTTCCCCTTCACCGCCACCGAGACGACCGTGCTACCGCGATGCAGGAAGGCGCGAGGTCGTGGTTGAGCGTGTTGTGAAGGACGTCGGCGGCGGCAGTTACCCGTTGCTGACGCGGACGAACTACACCGAATGGAGCCTCCTCATGAAAGTGAAATTGCAGGCTCGGGTATTTGGGATGCGATTGAGCTTGGCGCCGACGACTTCCAGGAAGACCGAATGGCGCTGGAGGCCATCTTGCAAGCGGTGCCACCAGAAATGGTGGCTGGACTGGCTGTCAAGAGGACAGCGAAGGAGGCGTGGGAGGCAATCCGAGCCATGCGCGTCGGTTCAGACCGCGTGCGAAAGGGCAAGGTGCAGCAGCTGAAGAAGGAATTTGAGATGATCTCGTTCCGTGACGGTGAGTCTGTTGACGAGTTCGCGTTGCGCCTTACCAACCTCGTCACAAGCCTCGCCACGCTCGGATCACCCATCGACGAAACTCAAGTCGTCGAGAAGTTCTTGCGGGTGGTGCCGTCTAGGCTCTCGCAAATAGCCCTTGCAATTGAGACCCTCCTTGACACGTCTGAGATGTCGGTGGAGGAGGTCACCGGTTGGCTGAAGGCAGCGGAGGACCGTCTCGAGTCGCCTGAGCCGCCACGTGAGCAGGGAAAGCTCCTGCTCACCGAGGAGCAGTGGCGAGAGAAGATGAAGGGGCGCCAAGGAGGCAGCTTCTCCATGCCTGCGAACGGCAGCAGGCAGCAACGACGACGACCACGGCGTAAAAAGAGTGGAGAAGGCGACGACGATTGTGCAACAACTAAGGACGGACGACGTGATGACACATGTCGCAATTGTGGCCGTCATGGCCATTGGGCCAAGGATTGCAAGCATCCTAGGAGAAACAGGGCATACTTGGCCCAAGCAGAGGAAGATGATGAGGAGCCTGCAGGCACAGGTCTGCACCACTCCTGCCCCAGCCGTGGTGGTGCAGCAAAGCATCACTCCTCCCCTAGCCATGATAGTGCAGAAAAGCGACACTCCAGCTGCTGCCATGTTGATGCAGAAAAAGGTTGTTCCAGCCTCAGCCATAGTGGTGAAGGACAACACCGCTACAGCTCCAGAGCATGCCCCTCTCCACATCGACGAGCCAAAGGCAAAAGCCTTCCTCGGGACGAGCAACGACGACGAGCGAATCGAGGGCTGGTACCTCGACACCGGTGCCACAAATCACATGACGGGCCATGGCGATGCCTTTGCTGAAATTGACAGAACGGTCACCGGCACTGTCAAATTTGGTGATGGCTCCGTCGTTGAAATCAAGGGCATGGGCACCATCATCTTTGCTGGCAAAAATGGTGAACACAAGGCTCTCACCGGCGTCTACTACATCCCACGTCTGAAGAACTCGATCATCAGCATTGGTCAACTTGACGAGAGAGGCGCATGTGTGCTGATCAGGAGAGGTGTGCTTCGCATATGGGATCAACAAGGTCGGCTCCTTGTTCGAGTCGAGCGCGGCCGAAATTGTCTCTACCGCCTCCATCTTGAGATTGCCCAGCCGACTTGTCTCTCCGCCCGCCGCGATGATATTGCTTGGCGCTGGCATGAGCGATTTGGGCATCTCAACTTCGACGCTTTGGAGAAGATGGGACGCCTCGCTATGGCACGTGGGCTGCCACGGCTGGAGCATGTGGAGCAGTTCTGTGACACGTGCGTCATCACCAAGCATCGTCGCGGCGCATTCCCTCGGCAGGCAAGGTATCACGCACAGGAACTACTTGAGCTTGTCCACGGTGACCTTTGCGGTCCCATTTCGCCAGCGACACCTGGAGGCCGGCGCTACTTCTTGCTGTTGGTGGATGATGCCACTCGCTACATGTGGGTGGTGCTCCTGGCAGCCAAGAACAACGCACCGGATGCCATCAAGAGAGTCCAGGCAGCAGCAGAAGCTCAAAGCGGACGCAAATTGCACGTGACAACGGCGGCAAGTTCACCTCAACGGAGTTTGCCGCCTACTGTGCTGATGAAGGAATCGAGCGCCACTTCTCCGCGCCATACGCCCCGCAGCAGAATGGGGTCGTTGATTGGTGGAACCAAACGGTGGTGGCAATGGCGCGTGCTCTGCTGAAACAAAGGAGTATGCCGGCTGAATTTTGGGGGGAGGCGGTGAGCACTGTTGTCTTCTTGCTGAACCGAGCTCCAACCAAATCTCTCACTGGGAAGACGCCTGATGAGGCGTGGCATGGCCGCAAGCCGGCTGTCCACTACCTTCACACCTTTGGGTGCTTAGCATATGTCAAGGAACAGGGGAACCTACACAAGCTCGACGACTGCAGCTCTCCTACTGTTTTCATTGGCTACGAGGAAGGAGTAAAGGGGTACAGGCTGCTGGACCCAGCGACAAGACGTGTTCGCGTCGTCCGTGACGTTATCTTCGATGAAGAGCGTGGCTGGGATTGGGTAGCGGGCGGCAGCGAATACTCTAGCAGCAACTTTGACGTAGAGTACATCAGCCGTCCTGCCATGAGGGCGCTTAGCCACGCGCATAGTTCAGGAGAGGACAGATCTGCATCGTCGAGACATGGGGCTCAAGGTACGTCAGCCAGCACACCACCATCTTCTCAATCTACACCAGCAGCAACTGCTGCAACCCCAGCAACTCCGGCATTCGTCACGCCACTAGCGGATGACGATGATCGACTCGACCTGCACATGGCGACACACTAGTCTGCTATCGCAAGGTTGAAGATCTTATTGGAGAAGAACCAGTCCCGGGGCTCGCACCGCGCAACCTCGACTCCGAGCTACATTTGGCCAGCACGGGGGAGCCGTGCTCATTTGCAGAGGCTGAGCAGGACAAGGCATGGCAGGCAGCCATGCGTGAGGAAATCGAAGCGGTGGAGCGGAACAAGACATGGGAGCTCGTCGATCTGCCACACGGGCATCGACCAATAGGCCTGAAATGTGTCTATAAGCTGAAGAAAAATGAAGCCGGCGAAGTAATCAAACACAAAGCGCGGTTGGTTGCCCGCGGCTTCGTCCAGCAAGCTGGCGTAGATTTTGATGAAGTCTTTGCTCCGGTTGCTCGCATGGAATCAATCAGGTTGCTTCTTGCTCTTGCTGCCCAGGAGGGGTGACATGTCCACCACATGGACGTAAAATCAGCCTTTCTCAATGGAGAACTGAAGGAGGAGGTCTATGTGAAGCAGCCACCGGGTTTCGTCATCAAGGGAGAAGAAGGAAAGGTTCTACGGCCGCGCAAGGCCCTGTATGGCCTGCGGCAGGCGCCACGAGCATGGAACGCGAAGCTCGACTGCACGCTCAAAGAAATGGGCTTCAAGCAGAGCGAGCACGAGCACGCAATCTATCGGCACATCACCGGCGACGAAATCTTGCTCATTGGAGTATATGTGGATGATCTAATCATCACAGGTTCATCCAAGGGAGCAATTGAGAGATTCAAGGATGAGATGAAGACGGAATTCCAGATGAGTGACCTAGGATTGTTGTCATTCTATCTCGGAATTGAAGTCCAGCAGCACGGCGATGGCATCAGCCTATGTCAAGCACACTATGCATCGCGCATTCTTCAGCTGGGAGGAATGGAAGGATGTAATCCAGCACACACCCCAATGGAGGAGCGGCTCAAGCTGAGTCGTGAAAGTACAGCAAAAGAAGTGGACGCTACGAAGTACCGACAAATCGTTGGCAGCCTCCGCTACCTCGTCCACACCAGGCCAGACCTGGCATTTGCTGTTGGCTTCGTCAGTCGATTCATGGAACGACCCACGGTGGAGCACATGCCGGCTGTGAAGAGAATTCTTCGCTATGTCGCTGGCACGACACACTATGGTCTTCACTACTGGCGGAAGACAAAGGAGGCACAGCTGATTGGTTACAGTGACAGTGACCTAGCCGGCGACATCGACACTAGGAAGAGCACGAGCGGCACTCTATTCTTCCTCGGCAACAACTTGGTGAGTTGGCAATCCCTCAAGCAGAGGGTGGTTGCTCAATCTTCCTGTGAGGCTGAGTATGTTGCAGCCACAACTGCAGCAACTCAAGGAATTTGGCTGGCTCGACTGCTTGGAGAACTTCTTGGAAGAAAAGCCGAGACAGTTGAGCTAATGGTGGACAGCAAGTCTGCCCTGGCATTAGCCAAAAATCCAGTCTTCCATGAGCGCAGCAAACATATCGATATTCGGTATCACTTCATCAGAGGCTGCTTGTAAGATGGAAGCATCAGCGCCAGCTTTATCAATACTTCAGATCAGCTCGCTGACATTTTGACAAAATCACTTGGGCGAGTAAAGTTTCAGGAGCTGCGTGCTAGAATTGGAATGGTCCAAATCAAGTCAAACATGAAGAGCAAGCATTAGGGGGAGAATTGTGAGAGTAATCCTTGCTTAGGAGTTAAGTTACTACTAGTAGGTTCTAGGACTAGTACTCTGGTAGGTTCTAGTAGTACAATATTGGTAGTAGTACTAGGTAGGTTCTAGAAGCAGCTTTAGGTGTGTAAATCTTAGGCAGTAAGCTAGATAGCAGTAGAAAGCTCTAGAACTCTCAGGATTAAACCGACCTGCCCTTGTACTCCTATATATATATGCCACAATGTAAGACAGGCTGCAAGAAGCTTTTGGCAGCCACAAACAAACCACCTTCCTACACACTACCTGTGAACTAACAAAGACTAACAAATATGCTATCTATCATGATTGCTCCTTTGTATTCAGTGAGGCATGGTGTGAAATTGTCCTAAAAAATATGGTCTATGGAAATTTCTTATGTTCTGTTCATTTCAGGAACTGTATGCAAAGTTAAACAGGATGGCAGGAATTGCTGCAGATATGTTTGTTGGTAGAGAAAGATTCTCTACTTTGCTAATGATGCGGCTCACTGAGACAGTTGTACTTTGGC
The DNA here is from genome assembly GCA_916181665.1 of Avena sativa. Classification (NCBI taxonomy): domain Eukaryota; kingdom Viridiplantae; phylum Streptophyta; class Magnoliopsida; order Poales; family Poaceae; genus Avena; species Avena sativa. Next base: position 147,182,468 of record OV702280.1, read on the forward strand.
TCTCAGAGGATCAGGCTTTCTGGGAAGAGATTGAGCAGGGAACAAAGCCTTTGGGCCCCCTTGGTCTTCAGCAGGTAAGTTCCTTGCTCCCCCCCTCTTTGTTTTAGGTGTATATGTTTTTTTTTTCATTTTCCCCCTTCGTTTGCAGTTCTACCTGGATATGCAATTTGTCATCATCTTCGGACAAGGTCGATTTTTGTCTAGACATGTACATCAGGTCATATTGGACATCATTGATAGAGCAATGGGTGCCTTTTCTGCCACAGGAATGAATCCTGATAGGTATTATGCTTGACTCCTATTTATACTTGTGTTGGTTCAAAACCAAGTAACTCATTCTGTATCTGCTAACTTCAGAAAAAAGGTAAATTATGTGCTACAGTTGTTTAGGCTCATTATTCTTGCACACAAATGCATCATTCAAAAACTTAGTGACGAGATATATTTAAATCATGTCATATCGACCTAGTTTCGTTGGAGAGCCAAGCAAATTTTTTCCTGACAAAGCTGCAGCTGCTAAGATTCTCAGATAGCAGAAACCCAGCTGGTTTGAAGTTAGTTACATTAAACTATACGGTGATATGCTTGTGCCATTACCACTACCTCCTCCTAAAATTATCGATAAATATTCAAGGAATATGATAGTTCCCTATTTGGTAGAAGCCAAGGATAAGTTATGGTGGCAATTTTCTTCGGAACCATGGGACTGTAGCTCTACTGACCCTAGCTGTTAGGTTCATCCCCTTCTCATGGAGAAATGTGAAAAAGTCTGTACAAGGGTGATTAACACATGTTGCAGTTTGTTTTTGTGGCTGCATGGGAATCTAAGTGTTGCGGTGCACCGTGGCATGTTGTTCATGCATTAGTTCATATTTACCTATTCTAACTGAGCTCAGATACCCGTGGCAACAATATTTCATAATATGTAGCTACCTGTCAATTATAATCTTTGCTATGTACTCCCTTCGTTTCACATTATGAGACGTCCTGGTGGTTCAAATTGCACTGCTAGGACTTCCTTATAATCTGGAACTGAGATTGTACTTGATTGCGAGATGTTTCCTGGGTCGTCAGATTGCAATAATGCATTGAAAGTATCTTTGGTCCAAATTCATCACATTGACTCGCCTGTTGTTTGGATCACAGTCTTACCCATTAGGGCATGTTTGGATGAGGGGCACTTTTTTGGATATTGTTTTGTTATATTTAGTTCAAATTGGTGTGCATACCGAAACTTAACAAAAGTATGATTCTACATCTGAAGTTGCTTTTCCTGTATAGACTTCTAAACTAGCATCTGTATACTTGGTTTTGTGCAGTGTCCTTCCTGGCGATGATTGGTTCATGGATGTCGCTCAAGAGGTTGTCGGCATGATCAGTGGAAAGGGTAGAGCTGCCAATGGGGACAGGGAGATTAACAGCCCGACTGCTTCAGTTTCTGCACACTCTATGTCATCGTTCAGATCCCATGGCAGCTCTTAGTTTGCAGGCTAGTATTTTTGTAGGCAGGTCAATGTATAATAAGCAATAGTACATTCTCTCTCCTTTCATCTCTGCTTTTGTTTTACTTCTTAATTGTGCATCTGTTGTGGTAGCATAGATGGATAATGGGTTTAACTTAGGAAAAAAGAATCCTTAGCATTTGTTCCACGGCGCTGAGGCCTGCAAGCGTATATGGCATGCGCAATCACCGTATCATTCTTTCATTAAGTTTTGTGAAGAGTGGATAAGATATGGGCGTGTCGTCCTTTCATCAGACTAAATCATTTTGCTATGCTGCAAGACGTTGATCATTTAAGCTAGTGCCATTTTCCCGTAATCTGTGGAACGATAAGAATGAGACGCAGTGTTAAATCTCCCATGGAAAATAGGAGAAATATTAGTTCTCGCACTGTGGATCATAGGTTTAATGACGACATCAATGAATTTTCTATCGATTGTCTTAGGAAACCTTGGGACTTTGCTACTACCTCACTCATATTAATTTGTTGCAGATGTTTGATGAATTTTTGTACTTACCAAGAATTCATAATATACATTTATATTACACATCCCTTGTCTATGACATATGGGACCCACAATGTGCAAAGTATTGTGAAAAAAGTATATATTCGATATTTGGACTCATTTTATAGAGTTCATCGTCTACATCACAACAGTGCAAACATTTTACCATTTTGACACGCTGTTCAATTTCATTAGTGTTGGAACATGTATGTGACTACGTGCCAACTAGTATGACGCTACATGCAAAATTACTATGACACATGACACGCCATGATATTTTTTTGTGTTAAACTAGTTTGTCTTGCAAGCTCATGACTATATTCACGTGAGAGCCACGCATGAAGAAATCCTGACAAATCCTGGCTCTAGTGGAGTAGTCCAATGCAAGTACGAGAGTACATTTCTGATGATGGAAAGAACTAGACATCGAATACACAAGGTCCTAAGGCTCTAGTTTGAACTTTTTTTTTTCATGATAATACGTTTCTCATTTATATCATAAATGTTATAGTACAAGCCACATAGACACTGATCTGCTAAAATTGAAAAAAACAGCAGATCACAAGCCTTTGCGCAAAAGACCGACAACCAAGAAAGAAAATTACAATTCAAACCAAAAAATCTTCTGAGCTTGACGCCAATGTGCGTCACCTGCCTCTAGCATCACAACAACCACCAAAAGAAATAACAGATCACCTACTTACCCCAGCTCGAAGCGGCTCCATCGCTGATATACAACTTTGGGGACCTCCAAAGTGGCCCACCCAAGGTGAAATCATTATCGTTGAACGAATCAGACCGGGGCAGCACCCCGGACACGCCATCGAACTCCAGATCTAACACCCTCACACGACTAAGACGTTGGAGGAGGAAACCATACATGCCATCCACGAACAACGGACCCAGCACGCGATCCACCATCTTTCAAATGTCGTTGATGCAGATCACAATCTGCGTCCGCTCCTTGACTACCTCCCTAGGTTCCACGTCAACGCTGGAGCAAACGCCATCGCGGCGGTGGATCCCGAGGACACACATCCATCACAAGGATGTCGCCACCGTCGCACTATCCTTGCTTAAATAGACTAGTCTTTAAATCCATTGGAAAGGATCAGAAGAAAACTTATTCAGCGCTGCCATCATCGCCCTAAAATTAAGAAGATAAACAATCTAAAACGAATCTATTTTAGCTAAAAACTATCCACACGCGTGAATCTGGTAACCCCTCGCCATCGACGAAGGGAGCCGTGGGAGGCCAGCGTTGAAAGGCTTGTGGCATACGACAAGATCTCCTTTTTCTCATGGCGACCGCGCGTGTGGAGAAAAACGGGTGGCTCTAGTTTGAACTTCCACGTCGCTGGGTCCAATCCCCGGACGTCTACGGCCGGTATTTATACGGATGATGTCACGGACCGCATCATCCACACCAGGCTCGTAGGAATAAGGCCTGTTTAAACATGCAGGTCCTCAGCGATTGCAACGGATGCGTCCGGATTGATTGAGTTAGCTCCGGTTTAAACGTACACGTTTTGAGCCAGCTGACTTATCTACAAGTCTGCTGAACGCTTATATAAGGGTCAGTTATTCCTCTCCCCGGAGGAGGCACATATATGCTCGCACACCGCCGCCAGGCTGCGGCGCAGGCGACGATGGAAAATTCCGTTGCCTGCCACATTAACGCAAGGCCTAGGTTGTTTTCCACATAGCTATACACTACCATGTCCAATATACTTACACGTCAAGCCACGCCTCGCCAAGATGCTGCTTCAGATCATGCTATCTTCTCTCCAAGGTAAGATATTATTAGATTGGATCATGTCATTGGTCTTGATCTGATGGAAAACAGGCGCGATGCGTTTTTACAACGATGGTAACGGTTTCTTCTATCTTGGTCATGTGGTTCATTACAACCATGGCTCGACTGTTTTCATTGGGGTTAGCCGTGTGGTTCATCATAACCATGGCTCGCCTGCTTTCATTGGGGTTAGCCATGTGGTTCTTTACAACCATGGCGCGACCGATTTCATCGAGGTCAACCATGTGGTTCTTTTCAACCATGCTGTGACCGTTTTTATTAGGGTCGGCCGTGTGATTCTTTACATCCACAACAACGTCCGTTTTCATCAGGGTCGTTCATGTGGGTAATATCAAAGTCATTGCGAGATCGTTAGTTGCTCTAGATCATCCGTGTTGGGTGCTAGATGAAACTGTGAACTTTTACAATCATGGCGCGTCCGCTTTATCAGGGTTGGCTGTGTGGATCTATACTACCATGGCATGACCGCTTCACCAAGGTTGGCCATGTGGCTCTTTACAACCATGGCATGATCACCAAGGTTGGCCATGTGGCTCTTTACAACCATGGCATGATCTCTTCATCAGGGCCAGCCGTGTGAATCTTTAAAACCATGGCGCGATCGATTCATTAGGGCCAACCATGTCAATCATTATCTTTACAACTATGGTGTGACCACTTCATCAAGGTTAGCCATGTGAAATCTTTATAACCATGGCGCGATCGCTTCGTCAGGGTCGGCCATGTGGATCATCACAACCATGATGGCGACCGCTTTGTCAGGGTCGTTCATGTGGGTTATATCAAAGTTATCACAAAATTGGTAGTTGATCTAGATCATCCCTAAATGGGTGCTAGAGGCAACTATGCATCAATTCACAAAGACATCGTCCGATCGCTTCATTATTGGCGGTGCTCAACCTTGATCCTTATAAAGGAGTTTAGTTGATAAAACGAGTAAGGCATGCTTCATCAATTGCCTATCTCTGATTCATGATCTAATCTCTATGAGATGAAGCTTAAATCTCATGCATCATCTTATGTAGTGCCAATGAGGCTAGATATAATCTTATATTTGTTTTATGTCTAGTGCCGACGAGGCTAGACTACACTATGGCCAAGTGACGACGAAGTTAGATCACTATGCCATCAACATGTCATAATTTTGATGAGATAGTCACACCGTTGCAGGTCACCGACGAGGCAAAAGCAACACTATTTTTATGAAGTAGGGCCATATGGCTGGGTACGGACAAGGCAAAAGCCGTACTCCTTGTCAAATAAATCTCTTATTATTACACACGTTAACATAGCATATATGATTATGCATATTGGCAGAACAATGCTAATTTTCTTATTCTCTAGATTATCTAAACAACGACGATCATCAACGCAGCTTAATCAGAGGTATTCCGCAGGCTTGATCCTATGGATGCAATTAACCGGGTGTCTTGCGAGGCCCCGGAAATCTAGAACTATACAATTGTTGATTCATGTCAGATGCTTATCAAGGCGCAATATTTGTAATTATGAAAAATTATACTTTGTAATTCGCAATGAATCAATAAAGATGTATCTCCCTATGTTATTTGGGCTGCTCGGTCAGTCGCCCACATGGGGAGGATTCATACCTGTTGCAAAGGAAAACATCTCCTTCTTCCCCTCTCCTCGCGACCCTTCCAGGATTGAGAGTCGTCTCTCTCCTTCCGTCGCCGCCCCTCTCCTCTCCTCTCTCCGTAGCTTCGGCCGCCGGCGAAAGGATGGATCAGGAGGCTGACTTCCTTCTCCTAGTAGTAGTTTTAGGTATAGGATTAGATCTTGGGTGAATCCCGTCTTTTCCCTTGTGGAGTCTGAGGGTAGGACAGTGGCCCTTGGCAGCCGGAGCTGTTGCCGCAAAAATCTGCCGCGCAACACTAAGATAACCGTCGTACTTTCGTGACGACGAACGGATGATTTTCAAGCAAACCAACAAAGAACTCCTCGCTTTCGTGGAGGAGAACCGACCGTTTTTCAGGACAAAACGGCAAAGATTCAACCAAACCCTAGATTTCTAGAGCTTAGTTGAACAGAGAACGAACGGAAAAGAACGTACGTAAAACTGTATTTGTGAATAGATCGATTGTTCGGGCTTGTCTCAATCGGCCAGAACCCTTTATATACAGGGCACGCAGGACTTGGTGTGTACGACCAAAACACTAAATCTAAACCGAATAGGACTATCCCTTTAATTCGGTTATAAGTACAAAGCTGTACCTACATATCTGATAGGTAATTTGCACCAGCACGTAATGCGTTTTGGTCCATAGAAAAAATAATAAACTAACCGGCAACTTAGCTAATTACATCAAATAATGAAGCGGTCGCCTGGCTCATGCATAACTTTCCGTGTGATTGGAGTTCTCCTTGTTACACTTTCCTTACGAGAAGCTTGGCATCCGAGGCAAACAAGATCTTGTCCTTGTTATGTCTGATTCTTGATGTAATATTAGACTCTGACAAATCCTAGTAGCCAAATTACACTGTCGTCGCTCATGTATGCGTGATTTTCCCAGCTGCATTTTTCCTCTTTGTATCTCTCTATCTCTGAATCTGGCTAGGACTCGTCTTGAGTAGCTCCTTATCCATGTAAGTCCTTGCTGCAATTCTTAAACAAAATACAAAATAATTAATTTGACCGACTATTTAATTTGGCTGGTCATCCATACTAACTAGCCAAATTACACCGTTAACACATGCCCCCCCTGTTTTTGGTACGATTGATTTGACCAAAAACACATATTTAACACCTTAGGACGATGTCAATAATTTCATCGGCCATATAATTGTTTAGGGCAATTACAAAAGAACATACCGGCCTAACTTTTGCTTTCATGATGTTTAAATAACTCACCAGTCATTTTTCTTAGGTCGATATTTCAAATAACATATCGGCCAAAAAATTCTTAGGGCGATATTGCAAATAACGTATCGGCCATGGCATCATTAAGCCTCCTGCCACATGCTAGGATAATACTTTTTCAAGTATTTTCCATTAAGGGCCTTTGGCAACTTCACTCCCTGCAAAGATTGTACAAAATATGAATTTCCAGGAACAATCTCTACAACAGTATATGGTCCCTCCCAACTCGGCGACCATTTGCCGAATTTTCTATCTCTAGTTCCAATAGGTAAAATCGTTTTCCACACTAAGTCTCCTATCTGAAACGATTTTTCCTTTACCTTTTTATTATAAGCCTTAGCTACTCTTAATTTTTCTTTTTCGATCTCTCGCAAGGCTTTTAATCTTTCTTCTGGAACATCGTCTATTCTATCCATCATCAAATTATTATAATCTACAGCCGACAAACCATTTTGTCTGGCTACTCGAAGAGCTTGTAAATTAATCTCTATAGGCAACACCGCCTCCTGTCCATACACTAGCTCGTATGGTGTTACTTGAGTCGCTCCATGCTTAGATATCCGATGAGCCCATAAAGCTTCCGAAAGCACCTCATGCCATCTTTTCGGATGCTCCTCAATTTTCTTCTTTATAAGCTTAATTAGAGTCTTATTGCTAGATTCGGCCTGCCCATTAGCTTGTGCATAATAAGGCGACGAATTCAACAGCTTAATTCTAAAAGATTCGGCAAACTCACGGAATTGATGTGACATAAAAGAAGAACCTTGATCAGTAGTCAGAGTCTAGGGAATACCGAATCTATGAATAATATGTTCCAAAACAAAACTAATCAGCTCTACATGAGTCATATTTTTCAAGGAAACAACTTCAGTCCACTTAGTAAAATAATCGGTGGCCACTAGGACGAAGCGATGTTTCTTAGAAGAAGAAGGATGTATTTCACCAATAAAATCTAAACCCCATCCCCTAAACGGCCATGGCTTAATTATAGGATTCAACATAGCCGCGGGTGCTAGCTGTATATTTCCGAATTTTTGACATGCTTCACAACCCTTATAATACCGAAAACAATCATCTAACAAAGTCGGCCAATAGAAACCCGCTCTTTTTAATAACCATCGCATTTTATGAGCCGACTGATGTGTCCCGCATATCCCTTCATGCACCTCACCCATAGCTATTTTAGACTGATCAGGGTCTAAACACTTTAAAAGTAATCCATCTATGTTTGGCGATATAACTCGTCATTTAATAAAGTATACTTTAAAGCTTGTCACCGAATTTTCCTATCTCTTGTTTTACTTGGATCCTTTAAATAATTAAGTATAGGCATTCTCCAGTCTTCTGATTCTAAAACGTTTTCTAATTCGGCTGTGCGAGATCCATGAACCGAATCATCCTTGTCATGCACTACTAATTGCTGAAATGAAAACGTACCAGTTGTGCCATGCATCAAATTAACCTCCAATGAGCTAGAACCTACAAGAGCTGGCATCGATTGTTCTAATATGAAAAACTTTCCTTTACTAATTTGATAACCGGATGCCTGCTGCGCCAAACTATTAGCTCTAGAATTCTGTTCCCTAGGTATATAATGAATAGTGAACGTATCTAGATATTTAATTATGTCCAAACAACGGTCCAAGTAGCTATTTAGTAATCCATCAAAACACTGAAATTCACCCTTAATTTGTTGTACTACTAGAAGCGAATCCCCAAAAGCATCGATATCTTTTACACCCATATCTACTAAACTTTGTAAACCAAACAATAAAGCTTCATATTCAGCTTGGTTATTGGTACAATCATATTCTAAACGGACCGATGTTTCATAAACAACATTATTAGGTGAAATTAAAACATTGCCGACGCCTTGTCCATCTCTACAAACCGATCCATCAAAATAAAGTTTCCATGGGTAAAGACTAACATAACTAATATCTTCCTCGTCCTTAATTCTATGATCAACAATAAAATCGGCAATAACTTGACCTCTCATAGAACGCAGCGATTCATATACTAAATCATATTCTATTAGCGCATAAGCCCACTTTCCAATCCTACCACTAAGAATCAGTTGTTGCAACATATACTTAATTACATCGGCTTGGCAAGCTACCACACATGTACTAGAAAGTAGATAATGTCGAAACTTGGTACATGCATAATATAAAGACAAGCATAACTTTTCAATAAACACGTACCGAGTCTCGGCGTCGAGCAGACGACGACTTAGATATGCAATGATGTACTCCTTCCCGGCGTCTTCTTGTACCAACACCGCACCGATCACTGTATCTTGTGCAGCAATATATAACCTGAACGGCACACCAGACTTGGGCGCTTGCAATACCGGAGGACTCAACAAGTATCTCTTTATATTATTAAAGGCATCCCGCTGTTCTGCCCCCCAAGTAAATTCGGCTCCATGCTTTAGCCGAAGTAAGGGAACAAACGATTCAATTTTTCCTGCAAGGTTAGATATGAATCGTCTCAAGTAATTAATTTTTCCCAATAATTTTTGCACATCCTTTTTACACTTGGGCTCCTCCAATTTTCTAATTGAATCTACTTTTATCGGATCAATCTCTATGCCTTGTTCATGAATAATAAACCCCAAAAACTTTCCAGCCGACACACCAAAAGCACATTTGAGTGGATTCATTTTTAAACCATACCGGCGCATTCTTTCAAAAGCTAAACGTAAATCGGCTAAATGATTACCAAACTCATCCGATTTAACAACTATATCGTCAATATACACCTCTAGTATTATGCCTAAAAGATCATGAAATATCAAATTCATATCACGTTGGTATGTAGCGCCGGCATTTTTTAATCCAAACGTCATAACGACCCACTCGAATAAACCAACAAAACCCGGGCAACGAAAAGCAGTCTTGGACATATCTTTTTCGGCCATAAATATCTGATTATAACCAGCATTACCATCTAAAAAACTAATTACTTTATGTCCCGAAGCATCATTAATAAGCATGTCGGCTATAGGCATAGGATATTCATCTTTAGGAGTAGCTTTATTCAAATCTCTAAAATCAACGCAGATCCTTATATTAGTAGTGTTTTTCTTTTCAACAGGCACAATATTAGAAACCCATTCTGCATATCTACATGGTTGAATAAACTCAGCTTTCATCAACCGATCAATTTCTTCTTTGATGCGGTCATACAAATTAGAATTAAAACTTCTACGAGGTTGCTTATGTGGCCTAAAACCAGTTTTAATAGGTAATCTATGCTCAACTAATTCTCTACTCAAACCGGGCATCTAACTATAATTCCAAGCAAAGCAATCAATAAATTCTTTAAGTAATGCACATACCTCGCTTTTCTGATCGGCTCCCATGTTAGCATTGATAAATGTAGGCCTTGGATTACTTCCATCACCAATATCTACCTCCTCAAGTGGATCAGCCGATGAGAATCCCTGTCCGAGCTTCTCCATATCACCAAAATCTTCAATAGTTTCATGCATATCGTTCTTTCCGGAACGATACTCCTCGGTGCGTCTTTGCAGCCATTTAATACTATCATCTTTACTCATTATTATATAGATAAATTGTTAAGCCGAACTATGCTAGCCGGCTGTGCATTTATAGGTACGAAACCATCTCTACCAACATTGATATAATCATAATCGGATAAATCCCTACCGGTCAAACATCGCATCTCACCGTGTTGCCAATCAACCGGCGTCTCTGTCAAAGCAATGCAAGATGAATTGTCCGCCTCAACTATCTCCACATCATCATCAACCCACTGAATCAAGCACTGATGTAGAGTAGAAGGGATGCAACAATTTGCATGAATCCAATCGCGCCCCAAAAGAATATTGTAGCGGCCTTTGACATCAACAACAAAAAACGCAGTCGGCAATGTCTTGCTTCCGACTGTTAGCTCCATAGATATAACACCCTTCGCTTCAGATAGTTCTCCTGAGAATCCGCTAAGTCCCATGTTGGTCTTCATTAACTCGCTCTCTTTTCGGTTCAATTTAGAAAACACCGAGAAAGGCATAATATTGACACCAGCACGACCGTCAACAAGCATGCGACCAATAGGCTTACCGTCAATGTGTCCCCGAATAAACAGCGGCTTCAAGTGTTGTTCAGGCTTTTTCGGCTTCTCGAATGTAGCACTTTTCGGACCAAGAACAAGCTCCGCGACTTCGGCTTCAGGTGCACGGAAGTCAGCAGGCAAGGCGAACACCATATTAACGTCCATATCAGTAGGTGCCTCATCTTTACTCTCCGAATTCTCATCAGTCGCATCATCAGAATTTTTATTTTCCTCTGCAGCAATGCGTTTCTCCTTCCAAGTTTTCGTAGGCGCCACCATTGGTCTAGTTCGATTGAACCATTCATCGCGCCTCTCATCGGCCATCTTTTCTTTAATTTCCAATGCTCGTAGTCGATGTACCCGTCGCTTTTGAGTATGCGTGAGACCTCGCGGACACCACTGAGGTCCTGGTTTAGTTCCCGGTGCGACTGACATGTTTCTACTGCCCCATGAGTTTTTCGGTCTATACTAATGGATTGCTGTCGGCGCAAACTCTCCGTACTTAGCCGAGAAAATCCTCTTCTGATTAGATGGGCCACTAGCCTCAAATTTTCTGCTACCTCCCGCGCATATATCAGTAGCCACGGCAGCTGAATTAGTAGTACTAGCACTAGAAGACGCAATAGGTAGTTTATCTGTACCGATCCGTGCGCCGACTGACCCGCCATCATTTTGAACCAACTCAGGCTCTCGTTGCTGCAGCTGCATATCATTAGCACTTATCTGGACCGATTTTTCCTCTCCTCCATTAACATCTTCCTGTCGCTGAACTGAACCATCAATGTTGGTCGTTTCTGTAGCAATCACTACACTTTTATCTGAGTGGTGTTCACTAAGTTTCAGACTATGAATAACATCCATACCATCTGAATTTTTTACTGACTTTGGTACCCACAAGCGCTGGCTTTCATCACTATAGTTCTTTCCACCGGCACCACGACTCGGCGATCGGTTCCTGTGCATAACAATTGCATCACGCGACCGAATCTTATGATCGAAACGAGCCCTTTTCTCATGTATATATGGTCTGAATGTAGGCCTCGGCGGAATCCATCCTGGCTGAAAATAACCTGCGGGCCTCATTGGATACGGTGCCCACGGATTGAAACCCCATGGAGGAAATTGAGGATACATAGGTGGCGGACAGCCCCAGTATGTTGGCTCCATTGGATAATAAGGCTGCTGGTTATATGGATTTTCTTGCCATTGCTCATGCCCCCCGGGTCGAGTAGGAGACCTAGAACGCTTAGTACCGCCAAGCCGATTAAACACACTATCGGCCGTCTGTGAAGTGTATTTCTCCAGCAACATGCTAACTGTAGGCTTTGACCTTGGAGTTTTTCTCTTGGTTCCATTGAATTTCCACACCCCTACTTCTGGATTTTTTGGCTTGATCATCCTTGGAGGAGCATTATTATCAACAAGATTCTTTTCTCTCGCGGACTCGGCCTGATCCGACCGAATAAGCATCTTCTTTGTCTCAACTTCAATTACATTAATAGGAAACGGGTCACTATCAAGCTTCATCTTAGAACCTTCTGTAAATGTCAATCGTCCGTCATCAATGGCCGATTGCACCTGTCGACGAAACACGTTACAATCATTAGTAGCATGTGAAAAAGAATTATGCCACTTGCAGTAAGCTTTCCTACCCAATTTTTCTGCGGATGGTATTACATGACCTTCTCTCAATCTAACCAAATTCCCTTGCAGCAACATATCAAATATTTTATCACACTTGCTAACATCAAAAGTATACTTAATGTCCTCTCTTCTAGCTGGTGTAGGTTTCAAAGCAGGACATGTAAAAGGTTTTGAGTTAGATGATTGAACCCACTCGGCTACACATATATCAACATCATCTTCACTAGCCGAATCATCTTCATAACCTAAAGCATTAACTGCGTGGTTTTCCTTCTCTTTATTTCTATTATCTTTAAACCGGCTATATTGTTTAACATCTTTAGCCCGATTTTCTTGCGCCAAAGCCTTTTGCAAAACCTGATTAACATCTGAGAATTCTTGACCTTCTAACTTATCCTTAATATGAGTAAGCAAACCCGAAAAAGCAAGATCAGCTAAATCCTTTTCGGCTATGTTAAGGCTGAAACAACGGTTCTTGACATCCCTAAATCTCCTAATATACTCATGAACACTTTCATTATATTTCTGCCTCACCATAGTTAAATCTGAAAGTCGAAGTTCAGTTTCACCGCTATAAAAATACTCATGAAATTTCTGCTCCAATGGTGTCCATGCCGAAATAGAATTAGGAGCAAGCGATGTAAACCAAGTAAATGCAGTACCGGACAAAGATAAAGGAAATAATTTTACTCTATAAACATCAGATGTGCCGACATCACTGCATTGTGCTAAAAATTGCCCTATGTGTTCAAAAGTTGATCTACCATCTTCCCCCGTAAACTTAACAAAATCTGGAATTCTAAAACCACGAGGATATGGCGTCAAGTCAAAATAATCAGGATATGGCTTCTGATACGCACGTGCTCTACCCTTAGGTTCCAAACCAAACTCCCTAAGTATATTAGCAAGTTGATCTTTAAAACTATCAGTGGGTTGTGGAGAACCATTTTGTGGAACAGATGGAATAAAAGTACGTGGTGGTATCTCAGGCAAAGCAGTTTGAGCATATGTGGTTTGCTGCGGAGACACATTAAAATATGAATCCGGTACCGGCCCATAAGGAATCCCGGTACCAACCGGTGGCAAAGGTGGTGTACTATATGCTACCGTTTGATAACTAGGCTGCTGTAAATTAGAGTTGAAACCTGTGCTTCGGTTATGGCTGCTATAAGCTTGTGGAACCGAAGTCGATACTATTGCAGGAGAACTAGGTGCAAAATTATGAGCCGAACTACTAGCATAATTTCGGCCAGTTTGATTGTTGTTTAAATTAATGTGAGGCTGCGCTATATTAACCGATGCACCGGGTATATTTTCCGGGGGCATCGGCCGTTTGTCACGATTTTCATCATTGAGTTGCAGCACTAACGAGCGAACCTGGCGAGATAAACTAGTTTCAATTTCCCTACTAAATTGTTCCTTAAACTCGCCAAATTTACTAGCTAATTGAGTAATTGTGCGTGACGCATCTGCCATATCAGATCCATACTTGCTAGCTACAGATACATCAATCAGATGAGCAATATCTTCGGTTGAATTAATTACCTTTGCGTCGAGTGCAGGAGGGTTCGGCGGCGTTACCCTTTTGATGGCGCCGCCCCTTGTCTTGAAATACCCACTCAACTTCAATTTCAGCGCCTCAGCCTTCTGCTCTTCAAGCTCCCGCTCGAGTTCCCGCCGCACGTCTTCGGGCAGATCGTCGAGCGTGACGGGGATGATGTTGTCCGGGTTGAGATCGCTCGTGTCCTTGGGATCAGTCATCGTGTGCTTATTGATCTTCGTGTTCCCCAGCGGAGTCGCCAATTGTGTTGCCGCAAAAATCTGCCGCGCAACACTAAGATAACCGTCGTACTTTCGTAACGACGAACGGATGATTTTCAAGCAAACCAACAAAGAACTCCTCGCTTTCGTGGAGGAGAACCGACCGTTTTTCAGGACAAAACGGCAAAGATTCAACCAAACCCTAGATTTCTAGAGCTTAGTTGAAGAGAGAACGAACGGAAAAGAACGTACGTAAAACTGTATTTGTGAATAGATCGATTGTTCGGGCTTGTCTCAATCGGCCAGAACCCTTTATATACAGGGCACGCAGGACTTGGTGTGTACGACCAAAACACCAAATCTAAACCGAATAGGACTATCCCTTTAATTCGGTTATAAGTACAAAGCTGTACCTACATATCTGATAGGTAATTTGCACCAGCACGTAATGCGTTTTGGTCCATAGAAAAAATAATAAACTAACCGGCAACTTAGCTAATTACATCAAATAATGAAGCGGTCGTCTGGCTCATGCATAACTTTCCGTGTGATTGGAGTTCTCCTTGTTGCACTTTCCTTACGAGAAGCTTGGCATCCGAGGCAAACAAGATCTTGTCCTTGTTATGTCTGATTCTTGATGTAATATTAGACTCTGACAAATCCTAGTAGCCAAATTACACTGTCGTCGCTCATGTATGCGTGATTTTCCCAGCTGCATTTTTCCTCTTTGTATCTCTCTATCTCTGAATCTGGCTAGGACTCGTCTTGAGTAGCTCCTTATCCATGTAAGTCCTTGCTGCAATTCTTAAACAAAATACAAAATAATTAATTTGACCGACTATTTAATTTGGCTGGTCATCCATACTAACTAGCCAAATTACACCGTTAACAGGAGCCACCGCGTCCTGGGTCGTCCCTCTCCTTCTTCCTTCCGCTGGTGGCAGGCTGCGAGGCGGAAGGACTTGGCAGGCCCTTGCATCCCTCTCAATAAGGTACGCCCATGGAGCTTAGGGTCAAACTACTGGGGCCTAGTTCGGCGTGTGGTGGTGCTTCTTCTCGTGGATGTGCTCTGTCGGAGTGAGCCTATGGCGACGACGAGAAGGACTGCTGGCTTCCCAAATAAGGTCCTAGGTCTTGTCTTCCTTGGCTGCTATGTTCTTGGCTTCTCCACTCCGGATTGTGGCAGATCCCTGGAGTTTGTGGGTTGCCGGTTTTTACCGAAGCAGTCTATGGAAGATAGTCATTGCTGGAGGTATCCCGATTGAAGCAAGTCCATGCTATCCTCCTCTCCTCTCCTAGGTGGAACTGGTGATTGGAGTAGGGTTGCTGTCCTCCGATCTGAATACCGAAGGCATGGGATTGATGAAGCCTTCAACATCTCGAGCTCTACTCTGCTGGTCCAAAGCGACCCAACTATGCTGGTAAGCTCCAGCCCTGATTCAACCTCCATTGAGAGGCCCTTTGCGAAGCTAGCTGTTGTTGTGGTTCCTATCGGCATTGAAGCAAGTGGTGAAGTCCCCGCGGCGATGTTCGGCAAGAGCAAGCTAAGCTTCTGGCTCGACGGTGGGGAAAGAGGAGGGCCTGATTGTAATTCTTTATCCTTTAGAAAGGTTCTTTCTGCATATTCTAGGGACCCATGTAATATTTTCTGTTTTATGGGATCTTCTGTAAAATCACTGTACACCCGCTGGTTGTTTTATGATAAGGCTTCTAGCCCTTAAGGGGGCTTCCCGTGTTTAAAAAATGTTATTTTTGTTTTTTAACTTTATATGCTGGCACGTCCACGATATTTTTTGTTACTTTTTTGTGCCAAACAAAATGGCACCCCGGTAAGACTTGATCTCCTCCCATCTTTGCTGCGCTCCGATCGTCCAATTTTACTGGCTTGAGCCTAGACTCTTCGTCAAAAGTGTGCGTGTTTGCAATTTTCCATGCACCCAAATATTCTTGATCATGAGTACCTAATGATGTATCTGCCAGAAAGTGCTCTTCTTAAAAAAATTGGCAGTGCATGGCTCATGCGCGTATCCTCTTGTGTGTGTTAGATGTATATATCTGTATATTGTATTTCCCCCATATGTTAGGGGGCTTCCTGCATATTTGCCCTGTACCTGTACTATATATTGTGGCCTTTGACCCCTAGAGGAATACAACTTTGTCTATTCCTAACATGGTATCAGAGCAAAGTTTTAGGGTTCTCGTGCCCACCGGTCCTGTGCTTATGATCGCCGCCCGTCAGCTCGCCCAGGCCTCCCGCCGGTTCCCGTTCTGACCGCTTGGTGTCGTTCTTCTCCTCCGCTGGTTCCAGTTTCGTTTTCTCCAGATCCGATCCCGTTTGGATCTGAGAGATAAAAAAAATTGAGAGAAAGGTATGTCTTTTGCATCGGGCTATGTTGCAATTCCTCGCTGCCCGGTGATCTTCGATGGCGCGAATTATCCTGATTTCGCTGCCTTCATGCGCGTTCACATGCGCGGTCTCCGTCTTTGGGGTGTGCTCTCCGGCGAGGTCTCCTGTCCGCCGTGTCCCCTGTTCCTGTGGCTCCTCTCCCGCCGACACCGATTGTTCTCGGTGCTGATGCTTCTCAGGAGGCCAAGGATGCTGCTCAGAGTGCCGATGACAGTGGTGTTGCTGCTTATGACCTGAAGTTCAAACAGTACTCTGCTGATCTCGAGACCTATCGCCACGCTCTAACTGCCTACACTCAGTGGGTCGATGAGGATGCTCGTGCTGCTGCTGTTCTCACCTCCAGTGTTCTGCCCCAGTATGCTGCCGAGTTCTTGAGTCTCCCTACTGTTGCCGC
The DNA here is from genome assembly GCA_916181665.1 of Avena sativa. NCBI lineage: Eukaryota > Viridiplantae > Streptophyta > Magnoliopsida > Poales > Poaceae > Avena > Avena sativa. The sequence continues at coordinate 147,199,455 of OV702280.1, forward strand.
TCAGTGGGCACATCTTCGTCAGCGCTATCAGCCGTCTGGGGATGCTCTTTACCTGTCCGTGGTTCGCCAGGAGCATGCTCTTCAGCAGGGTGATTCCACTATTGATGAGTTCTATACTCAGAGTGCTGCTATCTGGCGTCAGCTGGATTCTCTCTGTACTGCTGTTTGTGGCACATGCTCGTGCTGCCAGATTGTGTGCTCGGATTTGGAGTTTCACCGCATCTATGAGTTTCTGTCTCGGCTTCGCCAGGAGTTTGAGCCCCGGCGTGCTCAGCTGAATGCTCGTGGTCGTGTTCCGCTCTCTAAGGTGTTGTCCGAGCTTCGGGCTGAGGAGACCCGTCTCCGTGGTGCTGGTCTTCTTGCGGTTCCGTCTGTGCTTGCTACTCGTGGTGCTCCTTTGCCGTTTGCTCCTTCGACTCAGCCGCGGTCCCCTGTGCCGCCGCCGCCGATACTACCCACTCCTCCAGGTCAGGGTCAGGGTCAGCTTCAGCACCAGCAGCCTCAGGGTCAGAGTCAGCAGCAGCAGGCTCGTGGTCAGGGTCGCCGTGGTTCTCTTCGTCACTGCTCTTACTGCAACAGGGATGGCCACGCTTGGGCCACCTGTTATACCCGGGACCCCAGTTTACGTCAGCAGCACCATGCTCGTGGGCAGTCGGCTCCTTCTGGGTCTTCAGCAGTTGCTCTTTCTGATCAGGACATTATTAGGAGTCTTCGCGGTCTGCTTGCTGCTACAGGCTCTTCTTCGACAGGCACTGCTGGTTCTGTGACTGATTCTTCCGGCACTATGCGACCACCACCTTCTACACAGTCAGGTACGTCCCCATGGTATCTGGATTCTGGATCTTCTTTTCATATGACCTCTGAGTCTTATTTTCTGTCTGCTCTTCGTTCTCTCCCTTCCCATGTCCGTGTTTTCACAGCTGATGGTACCTCTCTCCCTGTTTCTAGTCAGGGCACCCTTTCTACTTCTTCCTTTTCTTGTTCCTAATATTTATCATGTTCCTCTTCTTACGATGAATCTGTTCTTTGCTAGCCAGCTTACTAACTCTGGTTGTCGCGTCATTTTTGATGCTGATTCTTGTGTTGTCCAGGACCGTCGCACGTAGGCCCTGGTTGGAGCTGGCCCTCGCAGTCGTGACTCTTCCGGACTTTGGGAGTTAGATTGGCTTCGTGTTCCTTCCGCTGCCACTTCATCTGCTAGTTCTTCTCCGGTCGTCGTCTCTGCTACCAACTCCTTTCAGCAGTGGCATCATCGTCTTGGTCACCTTGTGACTCTCGCCTGTCGTCCTTAGTTCATCGTGGTCTTCTGGGGTCTGTCTCAGGAGATGGGTCTTTGCATTGTCAGGGCTATAGGTTGGGTAAACAGATTCAGCTTCCCTATCCTACTAGCGCGTCTGTATCTCAGCGACCTTTTGATTTAGTTCATTCCGATGTTTGGGGTCCGGCTCCTTTCGCTTCGAAAGGGGGCCATCGCTACTATATTTTATTCATCGATGATTTTTCTCGGTACACTTGGTTGTATTTTATGCGCTCTCGCAGTGAAGTGCTCTCCATATATCAGCGTTTTGCGGCCATGGTCCGTACTCAGTATTCTACCCCCATTTGTGTATTTTGTGCTGATTCTACTAGTGAGTATATCTCCCAGATGTTGCGAGGTGTTCTTGCTGAGCAGGGCACCCTTGCTCAGTTCTCTTGTCCTGGCGCACATGCCCAGAATAGCGTTGCTGAGCGTAAGCATCGCCATCTTCTTGAGACCACTCGCGCTATGATGATTGCTTCTTCTCTCCCGCCGCATTTCTGGGCTGAGGCTGTCGCTACATCGGCTTACCTCATCAATTTTCAGCCTTCTGCTGCCTTGCAGGGTGGTATCCCTCTTGAGCGCGTATCTGGACAGTCTCCAGACTACTCCATGTTTCGCTTATTTGGTTGTGTTTGCTATGTTCTCCTTGCTCCTCGCGAACGCACCAAACTGACCGCTCAGTCTGTTGAGTGTGTCTTCCTTAGATACAGTGATGAGCATAAGGGCTATCGTTGTTGGGACCCTGTTGGTCGTCGGATGCGTATCTCTCGTGATGTTACTTTTGATGAGACGCTTCCTTTCTATCCTCGTCCCACCGCTGGTACTTACCCGGTGGAAGATATCTCTTTTCTTCTTTTTCCTGACACACCTCCTTCTACACCTATTGTGTCTTCTTTAGGATCTCCTCCCCCTGATGTCTCTTCTTCGAAACCGTCCTCCTCTGCTCCGTCTAGTTCTCCTAGTTCTCCTCGTTCTCCGGAGTCTTCCTCTACTATTACCTCTTCTTCATCGTCGTCTCCTGCGTCGTCTTCCTCTGATGATCTTCCCTCTACTCGTCCTGTTCGTCAGCGTCGTGCCCCCAACCGTTACTCTCCTAGTCAGTATGGTCTTTCTGTTGCCTCCGAGCCGACTTCTTATCGGGATGCTGAGCATCATCCTGAATGGCAGTTGGCCATGGCTGAGGAGATTGCTGCGCTTGAGCGCACTGGCACCTGGGATCTTGTTTCTCCCCCTCCCGGTGTTCGTCCTATCACGTGTAAGTGGGTCTATAAGATTAAGACTCGCTCTGATGGATCTCTTGAGCGCTATAAAGCGCGTCTTGTGGCTCGTGGTTTTCAGCAGGAGCATGGTCGTGACTATGATGGGACTTTTGCTCCTGTGGCTCATATGACCACTGTGCGTACTCTTCTTGCTGTTGCTTCTGTTCGTCACTGGTCTGTGTCCTAGCTTGATGTTCAGAACGCCTTTCTCAATGGTGAGTTGAGTGAAGAGGTTTATATGCAGCCTCCTCCCGGGTATTCTGTTCCCGAGGGGATGGTTTGTCGTCTTCGACGTTCTCTTTATGGCCTCAAACAGGCCCCTCGTGCCTGGTTTGAGCGTTTTGCTTCTGTAGTGACAGCTGCTGGTTTCTCCCCTAGTGCTCATGATCCAACGCTGTTTGTTCACACTTCTCCTCGTGGACGCACTCTTCTTCTTCTCTATGTTGATGATATGATCATTACTGGTGATGATCCTGAGTATATCGCCTTTGTTAAGGCTCGTCTTCGTGATCAGTTTCTTATGACTGATCTCGGTCCTCTTCGATACTTTCTTGGGATTGAGGTTTCCTCCACTTCTGATGGCTTTTACATCTCTCAGGAAAGGTATATTCAGGATCTTCTTGCCCGTCCTGCTCTTGGGGATGAGCGCACTGTTGAGACCCCTATGGAGCTTAATGTTAAGCTTCAACTTACTGATGGTGATCCTCTTTCTGATCCGACGCGTTATCGTCATCTTGTTGGGAGTCTTGTCTATCTTGCTGTCACTCGTCCTGACATCTCTTATCCTGTTCATATTCTGAGTCAGTTTGTTTCTGCTCCTACCACTGTTCACTATAGTCATCTTCTTCGTGTTCTTCGTTATCTTCGTGGTACGATCACTCGTCGCCTTTTCTTTCCTCGTGCTAGCTCCCTCCAGCTCCAGTGCTACTCGGACGCTACGTGGGCGAGTGATCCTTCGGATCGTCGTTCTCTTTCTGCTTACTGTGTGTTTCTTGGTGGTTCGCTCATTGCTTGGAAGACGAAGAAACAGACAGCGGTTTCCCGTTCGAGTGTTGAGACTGAGTTGCGTGCTATGGCTTTGTTGACTGCTGAGGTGACCTGGTTACGGTGGTTACTTGCGGATTTTGGGGTCTCTATTACCACACCCAGTCTGGTTTTGTCTGACAGTACAGGTGCTATTAGTGTTGCACGTGATCCGGTCAATCATGAACTTACCAAGCATATTGGTGTTGATGCTTTTTATACACGTGCTCAGGTGCAGGCTCAGGTTGTTGCGCTTCAGTATGTGCCTTCAGATTTACAATTGCGGATTTTTTCACGAAGGCACAGACCAGAGCGCAGCATGATTTCTTACTCTCCAAACTCAGTGTTGTGGATCCACCATGAGTTTGAGGGGGAGTGTTAAATGTATATATATCTGTATATTGTATTTTCCCCATATGTTAGGGGGCTTCCTGCATATTTGCCCTGTACCTGTACTATATATTGTGACCTTTGATACCTAGAGAAATACAACTTTGTCTATTCCTAACAGTGTGAGCTTGCTGAAACAAATGCATGCATGTTCGGATTATGTTTACAAGACTTCGTGGTTAAAAGAAAATTCTCGTCTGAAAATAAGTTTCATTAGCATGAGCCAAAGTTAAAAAAGGACGCGACGATTGCACGAGGCATATGCAAGTATCTTTGTTGAGAAGCGCTGGGTGACAGAGTTGTCATGTGCTTCATGAAAAAAAAAAAGAAATAGCTTGCACCGAGAATCAAACTCATGACCTTCATGGTCACGACTCATGTCTAACAACCAAGCTGAAATATTGTTTGTACTGTATGTGTTTACCCATACAACAAGCATCTACGTTCAAAAGTAACAAGCGGTAGGACTGTTGTATACGTTCCTTTGCAAAATAAATAAATAAAAGAAAGCAACACTGCACGGGTCATTATTATCTAATAATAGCTTAAGCGTGATTAACAGGGAGCCATGTGAGACCACTTGCCGAGCGATGCCTCTGCGTACGGTCGCTGGTCTTGGGCCCTTGTTGGTTCTGCCGCTGCGTGTGGGCCAGAAGGGGTGCGTTTCGTGTCTCCGCAGCTGGCGTGGGTAGGCGGTGGTCAAAGATCACTTTGCTGCGTTTCTCCGCCGCTTGATCTCGCCCTCCCACATCCCGTCCCTGCTCCCGCTCCCCAAGCCGGCCTCACGGCGTCTGCACTCATCCCCACCTATGCCTCCCTGACCGACGACGGGAAGAGCAGCAGCGGTCGGTAGCCGGCGGCCGGAGGTCGATTTGCATTAAAAGGTGTAATACTGGTGGTCTGTCCGAGATTTAAGGTCGATTTTGTGGGGATTTGTTGCTCGCATCACAATTCTCGATGCGGTCAAGGCATCCAAATTGTGGCAGCGGCGACGGAGCATCAGGCAAAGGAGGCAGCGACGCACAGGTGATGGGGAACGACGGGAAGGCCGGTGCGTCCAATCCTCTCTAACCCCGATATCTTCTCTCTTTCCTCTATCGCCCTCTCCTCCATTTTACATGTCAATGGCGACAGGGACGGCGAACAGGTAGCAGTGGGAAACTGCGAGCGCATGAGACTACCTTCCTCTCTCTGTCTCCCGGGCTCTCCTCTCTCTTCTAATCCGTGGCCCCCCAATCAATCTGGCCAGCCGTCGTGCCCCATATTTCCGGCTCGCCTGCTGAACGGCCAGCCTCCTCATGGTCTCCCGCCTATCATCTTGCCGTCTAGATGGTCTACGTCTTCCTCCTTTCTGGCCACCTGATGGCCTCTTTGTGATTCTATTGCTGCTAAGGCCTGGGGCGTAGAGTATTCGGCCCGTCGTGATCTGTAACGAAGATAAGAGCGAGGACCAGTACGCAGCAGCGTGTTGTTGGGGAGCGGGATAAAGAGAAAAGCAAACGGAATCAGCAACACTCCACCCAAAATTGCAAATGGTATGCCTTCCTTCTCATCTTCCTCGTGAGGTTAACGACCGCACCATCGAACCAGGTATGGTTGTCCTAGCACCCGCTCTGCAAATTCCTAGAACACTGCAATCTTTCTAAATACTCACTCCAATCCAAATTATTGGACTCATATTTGTCTAGATTTGAATGTATCTAGCACTAAAACATGACTAGATACATCCGAATCTAGACAAATCTCAGTCATTAATTTGGATCGGAGGGAGTATATTTTTTGTCAAGATTTATCATTTGTCAATAGCATGAGGTAGGTCGTGCTAATGTAGTATATTAGAGTTTAGATTAGTTCAAAATTGATTTTGCACTAGACTACAAAATAATGAAATCGTGCTGAGTTTTTTGTTTGGAGAATTATAGCCTGATCATTGTTGCGATTAACTTTGTGTGAACATGTTATGTAAATATAGGCAGAATAATATCATCCTCTTTCCGACTAAACACATTAGTTCACTGATTTGGATTCAGGAGAATATGAAGGTTTCAGTTTGAAGTGATGATAGATAATCAACCGGGGGCGCACAAAAATGGTATATGTAGCTGACCGTTATATTTCATCTTCTTTTGTGCTCATCTGAAGGTGTTCTTTGGTGTGATTTAGTTGCTGCCGATTTTTTTCTTATATCAAAGTCATATTCCATGAATGATCTGCATATTAAATTAATGAAGAACATGAAACACCTAGAATTGATCCTTGTGACACCAGTTGTTGTTGTGTTTTCAAAACTGCAAATCCTGAAGTACCTGGTTTACCACTCCCATGTTCTCGCTGTCGGCCCTCGGTCCAATGCTACGCTCACCGTCCATACGACTTCGGCAATCGCAGCCTTGCCATGGAGGGCGTGAGCAGCGCGCTATGATGTCGGCCCATGATCTCCATGTCTTAGGCGGCTTTTGTTTCCTGTGTCTGCTTCTCCGATACTACTTTCATATTCAGTGGAGGAAGAACACAAATTTATTTCCGTATGATATGACTACACTGGCAAGACGAGTGAACTGTTAAATTTAACTTCTATGATTTAATTAAGGAGTGTGATGCTCCCTCTGTTCCTCTTTACTCTGCGCCTAAGCTTTTTAGAGTTTCTTCATATTAGTCTGCGCGCTGACGCCGTTTCCCGGATATAGCCCCCCCTCTGGCGCTGCATGCAGAGCTGAGTTGATATGGACCACATATCCCACGCAAAAGTAGGGGCAAAACAGTGAGAAAGGAAAGAAAACAAGCATGCAAGAGCTCTCCTTGGTATGCGTGCTATGCCTAATGTGCAGTCTAAAACGGAACAGAGGGAGTAGTTTTTAGATAAGTAACCTCATTATAGAGACATATTATGTATTCTCATTAAGACATTTATTTGGTAGACTTTCAGGCATCTCAGTTATCTTAATTTACACCCCCTGTGAAATATTATTATATTTAATAGTTTGCATCAAAGAAAATATTTGCTATGCTATTGTATTTGAAGCATCCAATTTCTCTTGACATCAATTGGAATTTGCATCATCCAAATTATTATGTCTGTTTTAGTCTCAGGGGAAACTTGGTTGAGCTGATTATGGCACTTTTATTATTGTAGGTATCTTATGGGCCACCCAAGTAAGTAGAAGAGAGCAAGGAACTCAACGAATACAAATTCAGTAAAATAAGACATCATAGGGCTACAAGATGTGAGTTAACAAGTTCAAATCCATCTATTCATCCACCCCACAGTAGCTTCGCTTCTTTTAGTTTGTTTCCATATAAATATATGATGGCAAATAACCTTAAACAGAAAGGCTAGCTGGATTGGTGAAAGTGATTTATGTTGCCTTGCACTTTTAGACATGGATGTGAGCATCTTTATCCTGCTTTGAGTTATCTGCTCACAATGGATGGTGTGTTTGCTTAATTGCTCAAGTTATGGCCGTATGTGCATTTACTAGGTTCAAGGAACTAGCACAAAATTAAATGCTCAGAGGTGGACTGCTAATACCTTCTTTTTACTAATTATGTCACCTAAAATGGCTTATTTGAATTTAGCAATCCTTATTTTCAATAGTTGTCTGAAAAAATCTTGTCCTATTAGTTTCTACATTTGGTGTGCATCTACCGGTTTGTGTTTGATGGATAGTTTCTAAGGTATGTGCAAATGTGGTAAATTTTGTAATTATGTGATATGATAACCCTAACTCAGCTTCATAATCTCAAGGATTGAATCAGAGGTATGTGAACCATATTATTTTGCTTAAAGAGTGCATTTATATCTTTTCCACTTCACTTCCCTGAATATGTGCTCTACTAAATAGTACGCGTGTTCAGCTCTTCCATGATTAATTATCAAACGGAAGAGATGTGAGAGGAGTACCTAGCTCTACTTACTCGGCACTCACTCATGCTAGCGTATGTTTGGTATTACAATGTGTAACAAGTACTGTTCATAATTTTCAGATATTGTGTAGTGGCTTCATCAGGTTACTCATCTTTTGGCAATTTCATATGAATCTCACAATACATGGATGTCTCAATATATTAATTCCCTGGATTAGCAGTCAGTATTAATTTGGTCTATTGCAAAAAATGTCTCAATAGCATTTTCTTCTTAGAATTTGGCCTTTTGTTAATTCAGTGACTATATCAAAGAGGATTGGCGACAAGTAATATATTAAAAGTCAAGTAAGCCATGACTCCCAGTGAATTAATATAGTAAAAGTCAAGTAAGCCATGATTCCCAGTGAATTAATATATTGAGACATTTCCTTTTCATGTCTCAATATATTAACTCCCTGGATTACCTCATTCAAGTAACATTTTCTGGGAACATACTTTATCTCCTATGCAGATCTTCCTATTGCTTTGAGGCACTCTCTTGAGCTCTTCTTGGAGGATAGTTTTGATGGGCTAGCATCATGAATGAATGGTAGAGGCGTATTTGGGTGTTTTCTTCTTAGAATCTATGTTTATTTTTCACATACTACGTACGGTGTACCACATCAGTACACATCATTCTGATATTTGTTTTCTGTGTGGTCAAAGCTTAAATAGAACTGTTCCATCGACGAAAAAATAATTAGATAACGAATGATGTTATGCTCTTTAATTGAAGGGATGATCACATAAAACATATACGGAGTTTTAAATGTTGTTGATCTGTCTATTCATGGCTTACTTGACTTTCAGTTTGGCCTTTTGTTCATGTAAGTATGGAGTTAGGCTTGTGACATGTATCAAACATCAAAATACCTTTATAACTAGACATGTAAATGTTCAAACTTGGATTTTTTGAAGCTTAAATCTTAATTCATTTCTTTTCTATATGTAAAAATAATATTTATTTCTGTGAATATGGATGACCTTACAAATGGACAAATATTTAAGCACCATTCTTGGATAGGCTGGTCAATCTTAATGGAATACTGTATTTGGTGACTTACAACAATGTGGGTTACTCAAAATCCTTCTTCCAGTTAGTAAACTTTGGTGGGAAAGACCAATTTTATTATTTCCTTATGATATGCTTCTTTATTAGACCCTTATTTTGACCACCTTTCTATGATAACTTCATTTGCTGCAGAGTGTAAGATGTGGCTCGTGTGCACTATAGAATTTTCTACCTGTCTATTGTGTAATGGTGTGTTCTTTTTTGTGAAAAGGCTATTAGATTATGCTTCGTTAGTTTTGTGTATGGAATCTCATAATCCTACACGACATATTAGTAGACGTTTTTCTAGGATCTTTCCCTTTACATGCTTTTATGGTTAGATTTTGAACTAGAAATTATTATTATTTTGTTGAGGAATTCCTCTAAATTGTATGCCTGGCTTAGCAGGCTAGCTGCGTCTCCTCTTAGCCTAACTGCTACCCTCTTTGCCCTTGTTTTGTGTCCCCGATTGCTTTTTGCACTGCCTTGTGAGCCTGGTTAGGTATTGTGAGCATGCTAGTTGCTGTAGCGGATTGAAGCAGAAAGCTCACAAACAAAGTTATAACAGTATACCATGGATTGAAAAAAAACTTTACAAATAGAGCTATAACAAAAAACTCTCAGGCCACAGCGGCAACGGCATACACATTTGACCACAATATTCAAGCGTCGGTGGTGTGAACCAGTGCAGCAAGGACGTTTAATTTCTTAAGTTTATATTGTGGCATTAAAACAAAACAGAAAATTACAAGCATTATGACAGACAAAAACAGCTGAGAGCCACCACGTTAATCACATAGCGCCAAAACGCCTTTTGGACGGCGAGGCGAAGCTCGCATATCCGTCTAGTATAAGTATATCTTTGGTCAAAAACACGTAGATGTGGAGCTTCTACCTGTGTGTTCCTTGGTGTAAAAAGGAAAGGAGCGTGTGTAACCATGCACGTGCTGTTGTCACGTCCTATGCATTTGCATGAGATATGAAGCACGTGCACCTGCTATTTTTATATACCATGCAAGAGTTTTTCCTATTCCCTCCGACCCATATTATTTGACTTGGATTTATCAAAATTTGAATAAATCTATATACTAAATAGTGTCTAGATTCATTCAAATTTAGACAAATCCAAGTCAACTAATATGGGTCGGCGGGAGTAATACAAATGGTATCTTTGATACTGTTGTGAAAAGACCATAGTAATGGCCCAGATTAAGAAAGAAAACACCCAGACGACATTGTGGGAAGATATGCTATATATGCTTGAGAAATATGTGCCTAGCTTACGTTTGCGTATTGCTAGCTCATATCATACGACACTATAACACACAAGGGATCCTGTCTAGGTTGCCTACCATTACCATTGAAGTATGGTTGTGCTACAGTTTGGATCAATGCCACTCATGGCACTCATCAAACATGATAGCATGGTCTAGTACCACTCAACACTGGATTCGAAGTTCATTTATGCTGCAGAGTCTAAGAAGGTCAAAATAATTTGGTGCTGCCAAGCGGACACAAGGCCCTGGTTACACGGGCGCACAATTGTCCTAATAAACTTTAAGGCGGCTCTAATATTAGTTGAAGGAGATACACCACGTACAAGGCCGTGAACCATTTTCATAGGATAGGGGCACATTGATAATCCCCTCTTGACATAATGATCTTGGTTATACCGCTGATCCAAAGTCAGTCCATTATGATGATGCATAAAAAATGCAAGTCCTCTACTTATAGCATGACTACTGAATAGTACAAAAAAAAGGCACATCTCACGAGTTGGTGGATAGTTGACTCTTCTAAGACCGTAACATTCTGCTCAAAGCACATGAACCAATTCGTGCTAACAACCAACCCCGCCCTTTGAGAGTCGTCTCGCGAGTCCCGGCCCGATCTGGCGCTCCCGTCGTAGCCGGCCAATGGAGGCAAAAGAGAGGCGCCGATCTCAGTAGTCTAGGTACTAGGATTTGTAGAAGTAGTCTTTGTGCCTCTGTGTCGATTGGGAGTAGATCGTCAGATCCCATCGGCCGAATCTGGCGTGCCCGTCGCCCTGTCTTCCTCGATCCCCGTCTCTGGTGGCAAGAGCGGCGGTCTGGACGAAGATTAGAGCATGGCATCTCCGACAATAAGGCCGTCCTCCCCTTCCTCCGGAGGTCCTTCGATCTGGTGCTCCATCACCGCGGCGCCAGGCGGTCGCCATCGTCGCTGTCTGACGAGCTTCCGCGGAGGAAGCTTGGCTCCAGGGATGATTTTGGTGAAGCCTCCTTTAATAAGTGGTGCTTTGCCCCGGTGCGTCGCCATCGACATCTTCTACGCTCATCTCCCCAGGTCCGTGGCAGGTTCTCTGGGTTAGACGGTGAGCCATTTTCTCTGCTGCGATGTTGGCGTGCCTCTGCTGTTTTGGCCTGTCTCCTTGCTTTGCTTCTCTTCTTATTCTCAATCTCCATGGCGGGGATTGGGGAAGGAGGGAGTAGAGTTAGTGACTGGATGGATAGGCATAGGAGCTCAAGAGCCTTTCTTCACTGGAGCGTTTCTTTGGCGTTCGAGCAGACGCCAACACTCATGGCCAGGATGGCCTACTCCAAGCCAGTGAGCTCCGGCGCAGTATCTACCTCCACTGGGAGGCCCTTTCCGAAGTTGGGCGCTGAGGGCTTCGCCGGGCCGGAGACAAGTGGTCACGTCCCCGTCTCCGTCCATGGCTGCAGCGTTCGTCTTCCTTTGCTCCACGGTGGGGAAGAGATAGGGCTAGATTGTAATTGCAAACTTTTTAGCAAGTTTCTATCTATAAATGTTAGGGACCCATGTATTATTTACTGTTTTTACGGGGGCCTCTGTAATACCACTGTGCACCCACTGTTATAATTAATGAAGGCTCTAGCCCCTTCTGGGGTGCTCTATTGTTCAAAAAAAATTCGTGCTAACAAAAAGAGTCCAACCCATGTGGTGGATGGTTTGCTTTGTAACTTGATACTTGTTACTATTAAAGTTGAAAGTTTTTGTCACACTGACTGGGACTCCCCGTCTTGTGGCAATCCTTCCCTACTCTCACACATGAAAACAGCACCATTCTTATCCTCTCCTTCTCTCTCCTATCTACAGTAACTGCGTGCTCCTCTCGCGTTTCCGGGCCAAACCAAGGCCGCTCCCGTCGGCGTTGCCGGCCGGAGTTGGCTGAGGGGAGGCGCCGGTGGTAGTATTAGGTGTAGATGTAGTCCCTGTGTGGCGTTTGGGAGTAGGAGGCTAGATCTTCGAGGCCGGATCTTGCCCGTTCTGGTTTTGGTCTTCGTTGTTGCAGAGCTTCGATGGCGGGAGCAGCTGCAGGCGGTGGACTTAGAGCCAGAAATCTCCGTCAATAAGGCCGGTAGCTCGTCCGCTTTGGCGTTTGGGCGCAACGCCAAGCGGCTGCGGTGGTGCTTCTCGGTCAAGCTTCCAAGGAGGAAGATGAAATCGATGAGTTCTGGCGCAAGCTCTCTCCATAAGCGCTGCTGTCCCCAAATACTCGATCTGCAATCTGTTCTACCCTTCCCGGCCGGCTGTGGTGGCGAGGGAGAGGGGGAGGATGCTTGCAGCTCGTTGGAATTGAAGGACGGTTGGGAGATTTGGTTAATCCAGGTGTTGATTCTGCTATCCCTGCGGTGATCCCCAAGCGGTGGTCCGGTTTTGACCACTGCTATCTCTGGCCAAAAGCTTGGCCTCGCCGAGCTCGAAGACTGCAGATGCTCGAGCTTCTTCCTCCTCCGAGAAGGGAGGATCTTCCCCAACCTCAGCACGGCAAACTGCGCCTCTGTTGAACCAAGTGGTTTCGTCCCCGGCGTCGGCAGAGACGGCTGTGTTTGGAGGTTTGCTGGCGGCGATGTGCTTGGTCCTGATTGCGTTTTCAGGACCTTCTGTAGGGTGCTCTGTGTTAGAATCAAGGATCTGGTTGTAATTTTAATTTTCTTCGAGATCCTTTTTGTAAAAGTGTACCCTCCGCCTAATTAATGCAGAATCAGGGTCCTTCGAGGCCCTTCCCAGTCAAAAAAAAAAACTCTCACACATGAAGATCGGAGGCCATGATGAATTTTCCACTCCCTACGTACTCAGTTTCAGCCATTGCCTCCTTGGCATTCTACCATATGCAAACAAGCAGTATACTCACCCGACTCTTCCAAGAAGGGGTGAATTTTCTGACATGCCAAAGAGGATTGGTTCATGATTAATTCCATTTACTCTGGCGTGAGTAATGGAGCATGATATGCTTCTCTACTTTTTATCGAGAAAAAAATCCTACTCTACGTTTGACATAAGAGGACAAGTCAGATCAATCTCAATGAGTGGCATTGATAACACCCATATCCCACATGCTCTCATAGTTGTGTGTGCCGGCCGATGAGTGTATACCGCCGAAAAAAATGGTATTGAGGCGCCTGAGGGAGCTTTATTGTTTTTCTTCAAAATGGGGGTAACACTCCCCGCCTCTGCATCACACGATCTTTATTAAATATATAATCCCTCCGTCTGCAAATAAGTGTACATCTACTTTTTCTTAAGTCAAACATAACTAAATTTGTTTTATAAAAAAATATAGGAACATACTCCCTCCGTTTCAAAATATAAGATGTTTTAGGTTTGTGAAGAAAATGAATTTAGACTTCTTTTAGTACGTAGATTCATTCCAAAGTTGAGTGAACCTACATACTAAAACAAGTCTAAATTCATTTTCTTCACAAATTTAAAACATCTTATATTTTGAAACGGAGGGAGTATATTACATCAAATTGACATATTATAAAACTAGATTTAAAAATAAATTTAATAGTAAAAAATTTAGTGTCATAAATGTTGATATGTTGTTCTAAAAAATTAGTTAAACGTGGTAAAATTTGACTTAGGACAAGACTATAAGTACACTTATTTGCGAACGAAGAAAGTAGGTCAAGTATCAAATTTACAACTCAAAAATTAGCAAAACTGCCACAAAGATCAACCAGCGAAATCTCTTCTATCTTTCCGTTTTCTGCCGTACGTCGTTCTTTGCTCTCTTCCGATGGCGCAGGACAACGACCTGTTTCACACACCGACCCCTTCGTCACACCTTGCCCACCGTCCGCCGTGATTCTCGCGCTCCCTGCCTCCTTCCCCACCTCCCGTGGATACTCCGGCGCCGCCTGTGCCCACCATTCCGCCTACCTGTGGATACTCCGGCGCCGCCTTTGCCGCCACTCTGCTCCAGCACCACCGGCACCACCGACCGCCACTCCTACACGAGGCGGGTCCCGACGAAGGCGCAAACTGGTGCGGCCAGGAGCAGGCCAGGCTATCCAGCCGTTTGGCCGACCCGACTTGCTGGCTGAGCGAGGTTCACCAGGTCGCACACCGGATCTCGAGCAGTTCGCGTTCCTCCACCACATGGAGCTCGACGGAGGGGATGGGAGGCACCGGGAAGAGATGGATCCACCTACTCGAGCCCACCCGCCGACGTGCGACAGCGCGCCCATCCAGCACGCCGCCTCTGGAGAACCGCGTGCCCCGTTGAATGCCATCATCCCGGGTTCTTCTTCTGTGTGGCATTGCCGCTCTTCTCAGCGCCATCTCTATCACTGTCGTTGCCATCTCCCTGCCGAATCATCACAATTTAGTAAATTTTTAGCATATGAGAAATTCAAGCAATACATGCATTGATTTGTCCGTTGCAGGAAGGAACTAGAAGTTCGCATTCTACTTGTGATTAGTTGCAGTTCCATCCTGATAGGAAAGTTAACTTGCCATGACGGAGGGTGCACAAATTTGAATCATGTGACAAAGGATAATACACATGCCAATCTATCAAATACTAATTTTGATGCTGCATTAAAAGAGACAAGCTTCAGTGAGTTGGTGTTTTCTTCAGAGTGGTTTATATCTACAGTTCTGAAGTAAGTAAGCACTGACGTACCAATGTTTTGAATTATATGCAGTGCAAGGAAGCTACAGCGTGATAGGGAGATGCTAGGTGGGTAGACGCATAAGTGATTTTCCGTGGAGGAAAAAAAATCACATGTACACCAAAGTGAGTATTTTACTGGAATCCAAGAGGAAACTACAGGTAGCTCCTGTGTTGGACCGTGGTGTTCTGTCGATTTAGCTGTTCAGTGTTGGATTTATTTGGACCACTGCTGATTGGACTCTGACATCTACTTGCAGCTAATTGGCTTCTAGAACGGTTAAATATCTTGATCTGATTTCTGAACTGCCTGTCAGCTACTCCTCCTGCAAACAGAAATTCTAAGAGTAATATCCGATGATGGCTCAATCTTGTACACATTTATTATTTTGTCATTCTTTTCCTTTTGCTATGCTATTGGCAGTGGTTTCTGGCTTTTTGGTAAAATGGTTCCACTATTAGCACTGATAGTTCGCACCATACATATAGGTTATCCATCCTTCAGTGTCATGCAGCTAAGATTATACACTGGTTTTAGATCTTCACTTTCTTTGACAATTGACACTTAAATTTTAGCATATCTTAGATATTAGAATAGCCTTTTTGATCTTCACTTTCTTTGTCAATTGACACTTAAAATTTGGCATACCTTAGATATTAGAATAGCACCATAACCAAGATGTTAGCCTGGCGAAACTCGGTTGAGCACACTGTAGATTGACATTGTTTGGGAAGTAGTTACGTAGGCTGAACTGGTCAATATTAGAACAAATCAATGTGTATTTGTTTATCAAATTATTGCGATAAGTATAAGTAGGTCTAACTTCATTTTGAACATAGTTCAATATTGCTATGTTGGTTCATGTCGGAGTGATAAATTGGTTCTCAAGTTTTATTTTGTCCATGTCGGTGCTAGCTGTCAAGAGGATCAACCCCAAAGGCGGCCAGGTATTGATCTGATTGTCAATTTCCACTAAACGAATCGTTGATCTCATTCTGATGCTTGACGTGGTGCCTTTACATATTTTGGTGTTTCTTACTGAATGAGCTACCATATCAGAAAGAGGACCGAACATGCACACTTGCTAATTGGAATTTGAGCACGAACAATTTCTTTAGTTTCTACTTCTTCATGTGCTTATTATTGACCTGCATCGTGCATGCATTAGTAGTGAAATTCAGCATAGTTTCTCTCCCAAATTCAGCGATCAGGTTGTGGTGAAATTCAGCGAGGAGGGTAAAGCCTATATTTTCCAGGTTCTACTTCTTCCTGATCCATTGCTAGAACACACAACCTGGAAGCTAAAGCCTATATTTTCCAGTGTCCAGCACAGTAATTATATCTTGTGTTATGTTGTTGGAGCAAAATCGTTAATTTATATTCAATTAAGCATCTATCCATGTGCAAGGAGGGGGGAATATATGCTCTTCATTGGTTCTCACATATTGCTTCCAAATGTCCTGAACAAGCAATATCCATTGCGTATTTGTCTCTTCAAATGTATGTACCTGTCGAAGCTCGACTGCAGAGTATTTAAGTTCAGCTCTCTAAACATTGGTTTCCGCACCATGACCATACAAAGGCATGGAAGGATCCATCCCAATCTCACAACCATATGGCACCTTGCGGTCAAACTGAATGATTGCCAAGGATTAATGTGTGATTGCAAATTTTTCAAAGTAAAATCAGTAAGACCATTGATTTAACTAGAGGTAGAAAGTTTGATAAAATAAGAATCTACTGCACGAATTTGATTTATCCATTTAGGTTTTATAATAAGTTGTAAAAAGAAGGGTTTAGTATGGTGTACCAGGAGGAAGCTTTTTGTGTTAAAAAAGCACAAAGGGAATGATCATCAATGATATTTACAACTTAAAGATGATGTATGTGTATATGTATTATCTTCTAAGCTAAACTGAAAATATAAATCTCATCGTTCTGGTTTCTCATTATTCTGTCATTGGAAGTGACAATGTAGGATATTTTCACAATACAACTTTGGTGTCAATAAGAGTTCTATTGATCAATCTTTGTCTAAGGAAGGAACTCTTGCAAGTTTGCAATCTAATTTTCTGAACACTAAAGTAATAGCATGAGTACAGGAGGCCTATGTACAGATGCATTTCACCACTACACAGGAGGTCTATGTACAGCATGAGCAGAAGACTGCCCCTCTGTACTAAATTGCAGCTCTTTACATTCCTCAATTAAATGGTCACACATGCCATGCTACCTGGGTGTTTTATGTATCTGTTGAACTCATGCATGCAGTTCCATAAGCACTTAAAATTGGATTCCCATGGTACTTTGTTTAGCTGTGACAGTGACCTCCATGATGTAACTGTTATAGTTATAGGTAATTCTTATGGTAAGTCTGACCACTTCAACAATATAGAAACTGTGCAGATCCTGTGGAACACATGAGTTATGTTTTTGAACCAGATGGTTCCCCGGGTACTTCATTTCTTCCAGGACCTGTATTTTCATTGCTATCATGCACATTTAATGTTACTGTTCATCGTTCAACCAAAATTGCAACTGGGAATTTATAGTTAGCTGTGCTTAATCTTAAATTCCAAATTAGGTATCGTACATATCTCCTTTATGCTGGATGAGGATGTGCTATATCAGGTAAGGTTGTAAGTACTAATTGTATAGCTGAACTGGGCAAGTGGTGCCTCTAGATAGCATAGTTTAAATATACCAGGATGCCCTGCTAATTTACTGTTTTTTTATGGAAGTATTTTAGGTGAATATCCATTATAAATTGTTGAATGTATTGCTTGCTTAGGCTGTGTGTGTTCAGAGAGCATTATCCCAATAACACAAAAACCTTAAAGTCTGATTTTGCAACACTTTCAATGTTAGCTTTAACTAAACAGGTCCACAATTCGTAAAATTGTGTAGCCATTTCACTTAATTTCCGCAATAATTTAGGTGAAGATGATGGGTGGTACACTAATTGTGGTTTGCAACGAGAATGAAGGATGATCAAAATTTACATTCATGATGCCTTGCAAAATTCCTGTAAAAGAGGAGAAAATGACGATTCAGATGATGTGTCCAGTTCTCATAATGATTTCACTATTGGTTATAGAAGTTTTTTTGTTTTCAAGCCAAAAGTACGACCTTCTGAATAATGAATAACACCAAATTGTTTGGCAGCAAGATTATATTCTACTATCTTACTAACATATTAGAGGATCATAAGCTGCTCTCCAATGGTTTCACGTTGATAAAAGGTTCTGGAAAGTGTGTCATACAACATACTACCTCCGTCCCAAGGCTCAAGGCCTATTTTTTTTTCAAAAATCAAACTACCTAAAGTTTGACCAAGTTTTTAGAGAAAAATATTAATCTTTACAATATGTAATCCATACTCTTCCATACATCATGAGACATATTTTCACATGGTATCTATATAATATAATAGTTCTTGATAATTTTATCTAAAAGTTTGGTCAAACTTTTCATGACTTGACTTTAAAAAAAAATATAGGCCTTAAGCCTTGGGATGGAGGGAGTATTAAACAACGGAGTGTACGCAGTCCATGCAGCACAGAAGCGTCAATATGATTTTATCCTGATGGTACAACAAACAATATTCTCAATATCCTGATGCTTAGCGTAAATTTTGGTCCTCTTATTCACTTCATAAATTTGTCGTACATACCTTTCTTCCACTCTTCTGTTAAAAATGATAACGGTGTCTTCTTGATAGGATGTTCACATGCCAGAAATGGATTGCATACAACGCACTTGATTTATCCGTTCCTTTGAAAATACTGGCTACTAGAAAGCATTTATAGATCCTGAAGAGCAGATGCTAGCTAACTAAACTATTTCATCTGATTGTGCACAAGAAAAGAGAAGGAAGAGAGTTACTATAATTGCGGTAAGCTTTCGCTTACACAAACACAAATTGATGTTACAATATTATCTCTGTCCCAGCTTTGTTCCCATGCTACTTCATGAATTTTATGTTTCTCTATTACACTTCAATGTAAATAAAATTTACAAATGCTCATGTTTAGTAAAAAAATCTATTACTGCGTGTCTAATATTTCCAAAAAAAGAGTACATCTTTGGAACTCAGGATGGCTGATCTTGTGCTATTAGAAATATTTTCTGTATACAATTAGTGATCACATATGCTACTAATATGCATTGTTATGATGTTTACCACCCAAATAAGTTGTGCAGATCATTTCCTTTTCCTCCATTTAGTGTTGGAAATTCTAGCACTTGTTGATATGATGCACTAAACAAATATATGTGTTTTGAACGTTGTAGCCTACGAGTACCAGTTTTCTTTCAGTTTGTCAATGTTCATATAATAGATTAATGGTTGTGGCCTTATGGATAACTCTTTTCAAATTGTAACCTCTATGATGCATCGGATCTCCTGCGGTGTTTGCCTCACCGTCGCCCTCCACCGCTGTCTCCTCGCCTCAGACATTGCCACTTCCTCGCCTTCGCACTACCACCTTCGTCAGATGCCTCAACCCGCCTATCCCCGCTCTTGTCCAAGGTATTTTCAGAGATTCAAGTTTTAACCTACAACTACAGTGCAATTATGTCTGAATGTAATGTCAACGCAAAGGATTGGAGCATCACGATCACGTGCTATATTTATTTTTCTGAAATGAATGTGTCTTGGCTGCTGAATCACATGGTAGAAGTGAATGTGAGCTCATAATCAAGATAATTGTTGTAAATCAATTATTACCGTGTGCTTATGCCATACATGCATTTAGAAATTTCATATTTTGCAATTGACTTTCATTATCAAAGTTCACACCAATCCTGGTCCTTCACAGTTTTGGAATTCATGCACCAATTAGGTCCTCGAAAATTATATTTTTTGTGATATCAATGAATTCATGTACACGCGTCCTTAGATCTTGGTGTTTGTTACAAACAAACTGAGCAGAAGTCACTGCTTGTTCCTTTTGTGCAAAGTTTCAGTTAAATCCTATGGATTTCTAGCTTATATATGGCATAAATAGGGGGCATGAACCACTGCCACAGTGTCACCATCCAGAACAGCGCCATCGTATAAAACGATATATGATGCTTGCCTCCTGGAGCATTTATAAGTTCCATTTTGTGTAAGAGCATCTCTAGCAGATGCCGCATATCTGCCGGCCTGCAAATTTTTCCGCCGATATGCGGTATCGAGGGCCAAAATTGGCCTTTCCAGATACCGTAAAAGAGCCTGTACCGCAATATTTTTGCTGTTTCCCGCAAAATGGCCCGTCCGTCCCGCATATATTCGGTCCCGCATATATTTCGCGGGAAACCGTAACCATTTTCCCCTTCCTACCCTGCCAAGAAACCGTCGCCGTGGCCCGCCACCGTCTCCAATTCCGGATGACTCAGCCGTCCAAAAAAAATCGCCGCTGCCAACCTCCGCGCCCACTCCCCATCTTTCCATGTCCGGCCAATCGAGCCCCAATTTGAGCGCACACGCCATCGCTTCTCATGGCGGCGGCGGAAGCTTCTGCGTGCGAGATTGCCTGGCCCTACCGTCGGAGGAGGAGGGACATGAGCGCCTCCCCAACGGACGCGAGCGCGGCGCCCGTGGTCGCACCCGCGCGATCCAGCCGCTTCCGCCCGACGATGCCGTGGACGAAGCAGAGGAGCTGCTGTTGACCAAAATGTGCGCCCTCCCGCACCGCGGTCACCGAGACCAAGTTCATCTCCCTGTGCACCGCGGTCATACAAATCGTGTAGCATCGGAAGTGATGCGGCGACGTGCGCAGGACGGCGAAGCGCGACCTTCTCCGTGCTAGTCGCCTCTTCCTCCGCAAGCACCTAGGGCGGCTCGAGGCCCTGGAAGCCGACTTACCCGACGAGTTCTTCACCACCGACGACTACGGCAACGACGACGCTGCCGAGGAGTAAGGGCGCGCCGCCGCCGCCGTAGATGATCCGGTGAGTAGGTACCGCCGATGGAGCTACGTAGATGCTAGGTGAATTCTCGATGTAGGGCGCGACATCAATTAGTGCTAAACTTAGATGATGATCAAACCCTCCTCTATATAATATTGCGCCAATGTGTGATGATTTTTGAATATGCAGTTTGAATTAGTGTATCTATTCCGCCTCATGATTTTCGATACCGCAAACCAGGTTTCCGGTAATACCGCATCTGTGTTTTGCAATACCGCGGGATGCGATTTCTACTACTAGAGATGCTCTAACCTGAGAGGGGGGACACGAATCTGCTGTTATGGTTGGTAATACTAACTTTATCTAGGCATCCATACCATCCATGTATTCTACTTCAAATTGGCCTTGGTAGCAAAAGTTGTCTTGGTTTGAGTAGTCTCTCGATCTGTGGCCCTACAAGGCCATTATTTTTTTGCCATGGATAAATAGGAGTGCAGCGACGGAACAATGTATTAGTTCTAGAAGCAGTTAAATATTCTCTTATGTCCATTTCGTTTGGACGTCTTCGAATAAGATGAACAATCCATCTCTTAATACTAGCTCTTGACTCCTGAAGTTCTATTGCGCGTGACTGCATTGTGCTCGTGCTCCGTGGATGATGCCCCGTACAATGCTCTTGGGCTGAATTGTCTGAAGTCGGTCGGTGGGGTTGTTAGGACATTGGATTCGAAAAATTGGATTTTGCTGTATTTTAGTTGAGAAATGATATATTGAAGACTGTACAGTAGATTATTAGAGGTGTAGGGATCATGAGTCAAAAACTATAAAGCTAATTTGTATGAGAACCGAGACACACGCACTATTACTTGGCTGATTAGTCTTAGTAGATTGTCATTAGTCTTATTGTTCATATATACCCTTGTTTAGATTGCAGAATCAAGTAAATTGAACATTTCTTTTCTATCTTCTTTCTTTGCAGGCATGGTGGTGAAGCAGCAGCTGCATGCGATGATTATATCTTATTATATAGTATAAACCCATGAGTCTTGCCCTACTTTGAGGCGGAGATTTGTTCTCTACAAGACTACTTTCTTTTATTACATTGGAGTCACACTGGATACATCATACTCCCTCTATCCTAAAATAGGATGCATATAGTTTTTCTTGTCAAAGTCAAACTTTTCAACTTTGATCAACTATATAAAAAAATGTGTTAATATTTATAACTCCCGATCAGTTAGAACCACTATGAAATATATCTTCATATGGTGTGCATTTGGTATCATAAATCTTGATAATTTTTTTATATAGTTAGTTAAACTTTAGATTTATCGATATGGTTTTTCTTGTCATGAGTATAGACCCATGAGTCTTGCCCTACTTTGAGGCGGAGATTTGTTCTCTACAAGACTACTTTCTTTTATTACATTGGAGTCACACTGGGTACATCATACTCCCTCTATCCTAAAATAGGATGCATATAGTTTTTCTTGTCAAAGTCAAACTTTTCAACTTTGATCAACTATATAAAAAATGTGTTAATATTTATAACTCCCAATCAGTTAGAACCACTATGAAATATATCTTCATATGGTGTGCATTTGGTATCAATACTATTTTTAGGCAAGGATAACAACCATTCTTTAGCTTTTCCTCTCAAGGAGAAAGGAAACAACTTGAGCTTAATAATATCTCCATCTACATCCTTATATTTTTGCATCTTATAAAGTTCAACAAACTTATTGAGGTGGTCAGCCGCATCATCAGAACTAGCACCAGAAAATTGCTCTCTCATCACAAGATTCAACAGAGCAGGCTTAATTTCATAAAAGGTAGCATCAGGAGCAGGTGGCGCAATAGAAGTGCTAAGGAAATCATTGTTGTTTGTGCTAGTGAAGTCACACAACCTGGTGTTCTCAGCGGAGTTCATTTTGGAAAAAGTGGAGCAAGCCAATACATCAGCAACTAGAGCAAGAGCTACTTTTTTTGTGTTTTTGATAAGGGAAAACAAACCAAACTAAACAATTTTTTTTGGAGTTTTTGATAAAAAGAGGCAAACAAAACCAACCAAAATAAACTAAGCAAAACAAAAACAAAGTAAAGAGAAAGGTTGTGAAGGACTCCCTTGTGAAGACGTTCTTAGCGTCCCCGACAACGGTGCCAGAAATAGCTTGATGGCGTGTTGTCAATCCCTCATTGGGAGACCCCAAGAGAAAGGTGTGATGAGCACAACAACAAGTTTTCCCTTAGTAAGAAGCCGAGGTTATCGAACCAGTAGGAGGAAGGAAACGACTCAAAGGTGTTGCTAGCAACTTGGAGACATGCACAATACAAACTCAAGACTTTGCCCCAACGAACAGTGAGGTTGTCAATCTCACTGGTTTGCTGTAATAAAGAATTAACTGTATGGTGTGGAAGATAATGGTGATTTGTAACAACTAACAGTGGAAGATGTATCAATGGTAAAAATTGGACCGGAGTCCATAGTTCACTAGAGGTGTTATCCTTAGATAAACAAACATGACATGCTGGGTAAACAAATTACAGTAGGGAAATTCCATTAATATTACACTATTACTAGTCATGTTTAAGTCAATTTAAAAGCGGTACTTTAGATATGCTTATCTATGATCGAGAAACTATGCTCCAAGTCATCCACAACCACAGACACGGATTTTAGAAAGATTTACCCTATAGGGGTGCACAAATATCAACACATGCACGATCAACCCCGGAAAAACCAAATGAAAACCTAACGAGGCATCACGACAAAGAAATCACAAGATTCATTAAATATTTCAGGGGGCCTCCCCGCTAAGCTACCCGCAATGAAGTCGTCTGGCTCCACGACAGACCCAGGGTGTGTGGCGACGACTGTAAACAACTGGGAACCCGAAAGTGTGACTGGGCTTGTCGATACAGCGGAAACGTGGCACGGGGTTCCTAAACAGTACAATAGTAAATGCTCCTGGAGCAACAATAGTAAATAAGCAGTAGCATGGCATAAGTACATGATAGTAGTAAAGCCCCAAACTAGTTTGTGGCCCCAAGAAATAAGAAATGACTCAAGCTATGGCTAAATGTTTATCTCCCATGCTATAATTATGTTAATCAGAAATGTTAATACATGTGTGTTTAATAAACACAGAAAGATTTCTAGTAATGCCTCTCATTATACTAGCTTGTTGCTAATAGATGATCAAGGTTTCCTGATCATGAACATTGGATGTTGTTAATGACAAGGTCGTGCCATTGGAGAATGATGTGATGAACACCAACAGTAGGTATAGAAATACGATCATGTCATCAAAGTTTAGATTGCTATATCAATCTCACATCAATAACACTAATCCTTAGACCATTAGATCACGTCAATCACTAACACAGGAAGAGTACTTAGATTCTATCAAACGTCACACCATAATAGGGTGATTATAATGGTGTCATTGGTTACTTGGAAAGTGTTAGTTGAGGCTCGTGGATCAAGAGTGGGATTTTTCCATCCCGATGATGGAGAGATATACTCTGGGCCCTCCCGGTGATATCACATTGACATTGCTTGCAAGCACGTGACTAGCTCACGAGGATGTTATATCATGAAACGAGTAAAAGAGTACTTGTCGACAACGAGATCGAACTAGGTATGGATGATACCAAATGATCGGATCTTAGACAAGTAAAATATCGCGAGACAAAAGGAATTGATTACTACGAAAAAGGTTCACGTTATCACTAGTTCATCATTGAGTAAGTGGGAGTCGTTATGGATCTCCAGATCCCGCTGATGATTATTGATAGGAGAGAGTCTCGATCATGTCAACTTAGTTCATGAACCTTAGGGTGACACACTTAAGGTTCTTCGATGCATTTGAGTGGATACAGAACGTGGGAGAAAATACTGGACATCGCAAAAACTGTTTTGATATAACTCCCGGAATAGTTTCAGTATATCGAAATAGTGCAAGGGAATAAATTGTTAATGTGTTTACTAAATGAAGTACTGAAGTGTTCATTAATTTGATTGACATTAAACCAAGTGAATGAGAAGTGTTTTGATGGAAAGACATCTGGTTTTTTAGTGGAGATTTAATGGGAGAAAGTGACCCTCTATTATTTGTGAGTGGAGACTCCACTAGCAAACAAGAGGGGAGAGGTGGGGGGACCACATGGGGCGCCGGACACCCCTTGGGTTCTGCCCCCACTCCTATATATGGAGGAGGTGGAGACCCTCTCCTCACACACCATTCCATTTCTCCCATATTCCCTTTGGTTGGCATCTTATCCCTCTTGCAAGGTGATCCACTATCACGAGTACGGTGCATAGTCGAAGCCCTGCTCAAGACCTTCTCCACCACCACCATCATGTCGTAGTGCTGTTGGTGTTCCCAAGGATCCACTACTTTTGCTGCCCAACTGGATCAAGGGATGAGAATCATTATCGTGATCGACGTGTGACCGATTATGGAAGCGCTGACCGATTGTAGCGCTGATCATCTTCATGACCTTCGAGGATGAATGAGTACATTCTACATCAAGCACGTTTGTTCGCGGGAACATTATATCGCTTTAAATTATCACGTATATTTGATCTTGGCAGTTGCAACCGTAGGATATTTTTTGTTTTCTATGCAACAAACCCATCAGGAAGAGCCCAACAAATATCCGAGGCGTCCAACAGTTGGTAGGGTGCGTGGCGGGATTAAGTCGGTTCATCGCTCGGCTAGGCAAAAAAGCACCCCCTTCTATGCACTAATGAAGAAATCAGACACCTTCGAGTGGACCAAAGAAGCCCAACGAGCCTTTGAAAATGTCAAGGAAACAATTTCGACATCTCCCGTTGTCGTGTCACCCAAGGAAAAGGATCCACTGTTACTCTACATCACCGGCACTAACCAAGTGGTCAACAAAGTACTAGTATTCAAGCGACCCGAAGAAGGGAAAACCCATGGCATCTAGCAACCGGTATACTACCTCAGTGAGGTCCTCTCTCCATCCAAGCAATGATACCCGCACTACCAGAAACTTTTATATGGGGTCTTCATGACAACACACAAGCTACACCACTACTTCTCAGAGCATCAGATAGTGGTGGTAAATCAGGCCCCCTTTCCAACATCCTCAACAATCTTGAAGCCATAGCGCATGTATGTCTTTGGGGCATCGAGTTGTCCCCTCGAGATATCACGTATGAGAAGCAAAAAACGATTAAATCTTTGGTCCTGCCCGATTTCATCACTGAGTGGATGGAGCTCCAAAGTGCGGGTTCTCCCACAAATTTGTGAGCCTTGTGATATCGCTCATGCCTCGAACATTGCCATTGAACGGTCCTGATAATTTGACCCATCTTCTTTTATTAAATTGCACATTTGGAGGATAAAAATTAGCATTGGGAGCTTATACATTTCCCAATACTCCATAGAACTTCATAGTATTAGACTAATTCCTGATTTCTGCAAGTTCCCATCCAGAAATAACTGTGTTTGTCTAAATTCGAAGGTATCTATATACTAAAATACATCTAGATACATTTAAATCTAGACAAACCTAAATAGTTATTTCTAGACGAAGAAAATATTTTATTAAAGAAAATGACACGTATTAACTTCGATGGCTCTAGGAACAGAGGGAGCAGGCACCGATGTTATACTGGTGTCACCACAAGGATACAAAATGCTCTATGTTCTTCAGATGAGCTTCCTGAATGCATCCAACAATGAAGCTGAATATGAGGCCCTATTGCACGATATGCATATGGCCAAAGCTTGCAGTGCAACTCTCCTCATGGCGACTCAAATCTCATCACACAACAAGAAATGAACAAGTGCGACCCCATCAGCGACAACATGATCGTGTACTATGACATGCACAACATTATGGAGGGTTACCTTGATGGGTGTGAGGTCTTTCACATAAACAGATCAAGCAATGAGGAAGCCGATAATTGTCGTGGTATTGCCGACGAGTACGCCATGAAGGGGTCCTCACAGTGAGTGTTTAGAGACGTGGGGGAAGGCGAACGGTTGACGGGTACGAGGTAACACAGCTTATCCAGGTTCAGATCCCACAACGGTGGCGGAATCCTACTCCTGCTATAAATCACTATAATGGCAATACGCCGAGTTATAGAGATAGGTTCGCTGTGCGAGGTGTATGTCAATCGATACTGTTGGGCCACGCAGAGATAAAACAAAATTTTCCCTCTAACATGGTGATCCCAAGATCTAGCTGAGGTAGAAGGCCACGAGGTTTACCACTAGACGCGTAGTTGCGGATTACTGATGAAGCGCGTCAGTTGATGCAGTGCAGTCCTCACGATCCGATCGTCCTGGTGCTGGTCGTACAACACCTCTACTGGTATCCACACGTGCAAGGAGGAGCACCAACGGCGAACTGCTAGATTCATTACAGCGACAAGACTGCTGTGGAGCTAGGGTTTCCAATACATGGAATGACCTAACCGAACAACGATTAACCTTTCTAGGTTACGGTGCTCCACTATATATAGGGAGTGAACGTGGGCTCTGCTCGCACGGTCCTTTCACTAAAGCCCATATAATGTTAGTCCCTGTGAGTCCAACTCACTGACTCAGTCCAAATCAGGCTCGGGTCCAACCCAACCAGATTTCCAGTTCAGATCCAATCCAAACTTGCTCCCGCTCTTAAGTGTGTGATCCCGCAGGCTCATGTCTACTTGGACACGATTGGAATCCAACTCTCAATCGATCAGTCGGTAGCGGCTCCTAGCAGAACGTGCCGACTCCCAAGTACCAAAGAGTCATGACGACTTGCCTTTCCAATGCGACTTGCGTCCGAGTCCCTTTTGCCTCACGATATACCTTGTCAGACTATAGGCGAATAATTGTCATCCCTTAAATAGTGTGACTCTCTTCTCGATCCGAGATAAGTGATTCACCCGACTAACTCTTAGTCGATCGCCTCGGTTAACACTTAACCGAGTCGTGCATGGACATGCTTTCCGAATCATATCATCCGAGAGGGCCCAGAGAATATCTCTCCAAGTGGAGGGGCAAAATCCCATCTTGGTTATTCACATCACGCAGCTTGATTCTCAGTCGACCCAAACTCTGCCTTTATAACTGCCCAGTTACGGATCAACGTTTGACAGAACCTAAGTCGGTGATCCTCAACTCGGACTATGCAATAACCTCAGGTCTAAGGATTACATTGATTGAGATATACAAATGACAACTTTTTCATTGTACCTCAATATGGGTCAATCCGACTCGCTAAACTCTTTAGCCAAATCTGTGTAAGTTGGAATAGCATCTCCATGCCCATGACAAGTGGAACCGAGTCATCAAGCCAACTTTCACATTGGTCTAAGTTGTGTGTCCAGCACAACCTCAATGACCAAGGATATTTAGTACAAACAACATGAATGTATAGTTCCACAATCGAATCACATATTCAATGATACACATTAGATGTTTATATAAGGACAACTTAATATATTTATGAATACAATGGGAAATATCATCATACATGATTGCCTCTAGGGCATATTCCCAACAGTCTCCCACTTGCACTAGAGTCAATCTTCCGACATCACATGTCTAAGTATCTAATGCCCATGGCTCTCAGGTGCGCCTCATGCTTTGGCTGGGGTAACGAATTTGTCAACGAATCCGCAATATTTGCATCCGTGTGTACCTTGCATAACTTGATATCACCCTGATCCACGAACTAGCGAATCAGGTGGTATCGCATGAGTATGTGCTTGTTCGTCTGGTGCTGTCTAGGTTCCTTGGCTTGTGCAATAGCACCATTGTTGTCACAATACACGTCTAACGGATTGTACGAGCCCTAAACCACACCAAGATCCTTGAGGAAATTCCTCATCCAAACAGCTTCCTTTGCTGTCTTCGAGGCGGCAATATACTTAGCCTCTGTTGTAGATGCAGACACAGTCTCTTGCTTGGAACTCTTCCATCTCACAGCACCTCCGTTTATAATAAACACGTATCCGGATTGCGAACGAGAATCATCAGAGTCGGTAAGATAACTCGCATCCGTGTAACCCTTTACACTGAGTTCATCTTCACCACAACATATCCTTAGTCCTTCTCAAGTACTTTAGGATATTTTTAGCCGCTGTCCAGTGGATTTCTCCAAGATCAACCTGGTATCTGCTCACAACACTTAGAGCATATGAAACATCCGGCCTAGTACAAATCATGGCATACATGATGGATCCGACTGTAGAAGCATACGGAATCGCACTCATCCGACTTCGCTCATCAGTTGTCGAAGGACACTGCGTCTTGCTAAGTTTTACACCATGGGACATCGGTAAGAACCCCTTCTTAGACGATTCCATGTTGAACTTCTTCAACACTTTGTCCAAATAAGTACTCTGACTCAATCCAATGAGCCTCCTTGATCTATCTCTATAGATCCGGATTCCGAGGATGTATGTTGCCTCACCCAAGTCTTTCATTGAGAAACTCCTTTCCAATGATTCCTTGGTTTCTTGCAACATCTGGACATCATTTCCAATCAGTAATATGTCATCCACATATAAGATTAGAAAGTTTACTTTGTTCCCACTAAACTTCTTGTACAAACAAGAATCATGATCACTCTTGATGAAGCCAAACGATTTGACTACCTCATCAAAGCGAATATTCCAACTCCAAGATGCTTGCTTCAACCCATAAATGGATTTCTGAAGTTTATATACTTTGTCAGCATTAGCCATATCGACAAAACCCTCGGGCTGTATCATATACACATCCTCGGTTAAATTTCCGTTAAGGAAAGCCGTTTTGACATCCATCTACCATATCTCATAGTCGAAATAGGCCGCTATAGCTAACATGATCCGAACCGATTTAAGCATCGCTACGGGCAAGAAAGTCTCGTCGTAATCAACTCCTTGAATTTGTCGGAACCCCTTCGCGACAAGGCGTGCTTTATAGACGGAAACATTTCCATCCATATCAGTTTTCTTCTTAAAGACCCATTTGCACTCGACGGGTCTTGCACCGTCTGTCAGATCAACCAAGTTCCAAACTTGATTTTCATCCATGGACTTTAACTCGGATCTCATGGCTCCAAGCCATGACTCGGAATCAGATCCCACCATCGCTTCCGAATAATTTGCCGGCTCATCACTGTCTAACAGTAACACATCACGAACACTTAGTAATCTTGCCGATCTTCGTAGTACAGGTGCTGCTGCCGGCTCAGCTGCCACGACCGGTTCAACCTCCAAGGTTTTTTCCGACTCGCTTCTAGCCGGTTCCTCTCGAATTTCTTCGAGCTGCACCGTGCTCCCACTTACTCCCCGACTGAGAAACTCTTTCTCAAGGAAGACACCGTTCCGAGCGATAAACACTTTGCCCTCTTCTCAGTTGTAGAAGTAGTAACCCAAGGTTTCCCTCGGATACCCCATGAATATACACTTATCCGACTTGGCTGTAAGCTTGTCCGAATGAAGTCGCTTGACAAATGCTTCACAACCCTAAATCTTAAGAAAAGACAAACTCGGCCTTTTGCCTGTCCACATCTCATGCGGTGTCTTCTCTACCGATTTTGATGGTACTCTGTTTAGTGTGAACGTCGCTGTTTCTAGACAATAACCCCAAAATGATAAAGGTAGATCTGTCCGACTCATCATTGATCGTACCATGTCCAACAAGGTTCGATTCCGCCTTTCCGAAACACCATTCCTTTGCGGAGTTCCTGGCGGAGTAAGTTGAGGAACTATTCCACAACTTTTCAGATGGTCATCAAACTCATGGCTCATGTACTCGCCTCCTCGGTCTGACCGAAGAAACTTTATTTTCTTGCCGAGTTGATTCTGTGCTTCATTCTGGAATTCTTTGAACTTTTCAAAGGCTTCCGACTTATGTTTCATCAAGTAGATATATCCATACCTACTCAAATCATCAGTGAAGGTAATGAAGTACTCATAACCACCCCTGGCTGTCGTGCTCATTGGTCCACATACATCACTATGTACTAGTCCCAACAAGTCGGACACCCTTTCGCAACTCTTTACAAAAGGTGTCTTGGTCATTTTGCCGAGTAGGCAAGATTCGCATGTCTCGAACGACTCCAAGTCGAACGAAGTTAGGAGTCCATCATCATGGAGCTTCTTCATGCATTTCCAACTTATATGACCAAGCCGACAGTGCCAAAAGTAAGTCATATTCAGATCATTTGGTTTCAACCTTTTAACATTTATGTTATAAACCGATTCACCATCAAGATTCAAAATAAATAACCCGTCCTGGACGGGTGCAAAGCCGTGAAACATATCATTCAAATACAAAGAACAACCATTATTCTTGATATTCGACTCATAGACTTGCCTCATCAAACATGAAGCAGAAATAATGTTTCGATTGAGCACTGGAACATAATAACAATTATTCAGTTCCAGGACTTTGTCGATGGAGCAGCCGCTGAAGCCTCGACATGGAGATCCTAGGCCTCCCTTCCCTCCAACATCGACACTTCCCGCGCTATAAGGTGGATAGAGTGGCTCGTAGGGACGGGTTTGACCGGATTGTACCTACCCATGTGCTGGTTCATCAGGCGGATCCAGCCTCTGCAACACCGCTTGAAGCTGATGCTTGAGTATTCCAACGATAGAAGGGATAGCCTCCGCATCTCTGAGGACAATTTCTTGAGCGACTCCGTCAAGCTCTGCTTCAAGGACATCGTCAAGGTGAAGGACAGAAAGCGTGGCTTCACCATCACCTATGACATGTTCGTAGAGAGCAAGTGCCCAAAGGTAACTGTTTATTTTCCGTGTATGACATATACTCCAGTTCTTTCGTCTAGCCATTACCATCTCATCTAACACGGTGGTTCTTCACTTAACAGCTCATCGACATAGATGAGGAAAACATGGCTCCTCAAATCTATGATCCAAAGATGAAGGAAGTCATCGTCGTGTCCAACGATGATGCTCCGTTGGCGCGAAAGCGGAAGTGCTCCACCTCTGACGCTGCCGACGGAGGCAAGAAGAAGAAGATGGAGGGTGGAGCCTCCAAGAAGACTACCGCCACCCTGGAGGCGGAGAAAAGAAAGATTACAGGGATCCCCTTTGCAAAAGCACCCCCTCTTGTGTAAGCTTCTTTCCCTCCGACATTTTCCATTGTCTGTCTTATTCCCACACTTATGAATTTTGCACGTTTCAGGAAGAAAGCCACAACCAGCTTGAAGAAGACCTCCAAAACTTTGGGGGCTTCTAGAACCGTAAAGGATATGCTGCATCGCGATGTATCTCCCGCCATCGCCCCTGTCACTCCCATCGTCCAGCCCTCGTCCGCTCCGACAAGCTCTCAAGCTAAAGAAGCATCTGTCCCTTCCGCCATGGAAGTGGACTTAGGAGCCTCCACAGAGCTCGCTGTTGTCGGCGAACAAGCGATGCAGGAGAGTGCCGCACACCAAATGACCGAAGCTCCGGCTAAGGATGCCATGGGTAGCGGTAAGGCGGTGGTGGTACATCTGCCGAAGGCGGCGCCCCCGCACCCAAGAAGACCATAGAGTTACCGAAGATAGTCTATCTGGTACTTACACCGGGTAGCACTGCTCTAGTTCCTGGTGCGACGCCGACATCTCCAACGTGCGGTCTCGAGGAGCTTCTCCGGCAAGCAAAAATCTTGCAAGGAAACAACATATCCTTCGGCAAGTTGCTGGCTGAGAGTGCTACCAACCTCAAGATCATTGCACTTGTAAGTTATATTTGCCTTTTTTTCATGTCATATGAGTATCCCACTATAGCCCCCAAGGATTTAGACGGAAAACCATAGGTCTTTGTGTCTAAATGCTCTAAGAGTGACTAAGCCAGAAAACTTCTCACTGTAGCCCCCAAGCATATAGTTTGAATGAATTATTCCGACTAGATGCTTTAAGAGTAGCATACGCAGTGTTTATAAATTTCGATACTGTAGCCCCCAAGCCTCTAGTTGTAACTGAATTAGTTCCGACTAGATGCTTAAAGAGAAGCTAATCATACATCTGAGTTAAAAAACTTTATACTATAGCCCCCAAGCTTCTAATCGAAAACTGAATTAGTTCCGACTAGATGCTTACATAAAGACTAAGTATATTGCTAAGTTTAAAAAACTCTCGCTGTAGCCCCCGAGCGTCTAGGTGGAAATTTTCCGGCTAGATGCTCCAAGTAGCCCAAACAACGTTTAACTTTCTTCTTTTCCACAGAATGAGAATGCTCGGAGGGGAATGGCCAACGACAAGTACCAGAAGATGCGTGCTGATTTGGAAGCCGAAAAGGGTAAAACTTCCTTCTTGAAGGAACAGATCATCAAGGGCAAGCGTATGTTTTTCCTTCTTTTTTCGCACTCCGACTTGGTCTTGTGCCAACATTCTTCGAGTACTCACTGTGTACTATTATTTCTCCGACTTGCAGAAACCATTTCCAAGGCTAAGGATATTGTCGAGCAATCCAAGCACATTTAGCAGTTGGATAGCGAAAACAAGATCCTTAAGAAGGAGAGGGAGGATATGCTGAAAATGCATGAAGGCTCAATGAAAGCCCTGCAAGACTCCGCCAACGAGGAGATGAACCGCTTGAAGGAGGAAATTGCCATCTTGAAAGAGTAGAAGAAAGCTGCCGATGAGCAGAATCAATGCCATCATGAAGCGTACAAGCTCCTCCAACAAGAACGAGACTCCATGGCGGAGACTCTCTGGCAGGCTGAGGCTAGCATCTTCATTAAGTTAATCTCCGTCTTGGATTTCTGTAGTCTAGATACTCTGAATTTTTGAACTCATGCGCTCCTTTGTCGGGTATTCGTAGCTCCTATGGGTTTAACCCGGTCGCCTCCTCCGCCAAAGGAATGCATGGTCCTTGCCGGCAACTTTATCAACACCGCCATCGCGCAGACCAAAGAGATTGCCAAGTCCCTCCAGATTAACATCAAAGCATCGGACTCTGTGGCGAAGTTCTCGGAGATCCTACGTCGAGCCCCCGAGAGTATCTCAAGCTGGAAAGCTTCATGTGCACGGGCCGGCGCCAGGATGGCATTGTCAATGGTGAAGGCACACTACGAGAATGCCGACATCGACACGGTAACCTCCAGTATCCCCGACATAGACGACGAAGTCCAAAAGATAAACCATGAATCTATCTTGGCGTCGCTCGCGGGTTATGACACCAGAGTCGCCGAGTTGGTCGACGTTAACGTCTTTGTGCCCATGAAAACCATTAAAGACAAAGGCCAAAGTTCCTCCGAGTCCCTCAACACTGCCGACTTCGAGGGAGGTGACTCTCCTGCTGCTGATGATGTTGCTTCCAAGTCGCCTGCACCAGAGGAATAAAAACAACTTGTAATATTTGTTTCCTCTGTAACGTGTTATGCGGAAAAACTATGTGTTAACTTAAGGCGGAAAACAATGATGTATGCCCTGCTACTTAAGAACTAGTTCCAGCATGTATATATTTTTTAAGCAAGTGCTGGCTTATCCATTACTTTGTTTTTTATGCTTGAATTTTCGTGAGTCGGAAGACTCGTTGTCGGAACCATGAGCTCAGGTGATGATGCCTAATGGCACCTTCAATAACCTAAGCACAAAATCACCGACAATAAGTGCCGAAAGTCACTACTCTAGAATCCACATAAAAACAACAAAGAACATGTAGAATAGAAAACTTAAGCTAACGCCCGTAGGCGGAATTTTCACAAGTGAAATCGCAAAGCTTGTGCATAAAGGTTTTATATGATCCAAAAATGAACACTAAAGGAGGTAAAAGACTCAGAAATATGAGTGAACCAGAGAGCTTTATTTCATTGATCATATAAGAGGTACACAATTAGATAAAAAATGCTAAGTGTAGAAAGGACGTAGCTATGCTATGTTCCATGGCTGATCAAGCTCCGGGTAGTCATCATCCGGGTCACGTCGCTTACGCTTATGATCCTCGTTAGGTCTATCCTTCAGTTCACGATTGTCAACGAGGTAGTAAGACCCATTGAGTAGTGCCTTGCTTATGATGAACGGTTCTTCCCATGGCGGGGATAATTTGTGTGACTTCTTCTGCTTAAGTCGGAGCACTAGATCCCCCTCTTTAAACGAGCGATGCCTAACGCGACGACTATGGTAGCTATGTAGCTTCTGCTGGTAGATGGCGGATCTTTGGCATGCCAAAATGCGCTCCTCCTCGAGAAGGTCCACATATAGGCGTTTGGATTCTTCAGCATCATCTTCGTCGTAGGCGGCAACCCTTGGTGCATCGTGAAGTATGTCGGAAGGTAGGATGGATTCTGCTCCATATACCATGAAGTAAGGGGTGTAGCCGGTGGATCTATTGGGTGTAGTTCGTAAACTCCACAACACAGATGGCAATTCTTCCGCCCAGGCTCCAGCTGCTCTATGTAGCGGTGCCTCAAGATGTGGCTTGATTCCCTATAGAATTAATCCATTGACTCGCTCAACCTGACCATTGGATTGTGGGTGTGCCACAGATGCAAGGTCAAGTCGGATGCCTTTCTCCCAACAATAAGCCTCCACTTCTCCGAGTGACAAGTTGCTGCCGTTGTTGGTGATAATTCTATGTGGGAGACCAAATCTCACCACTAGATCTCGGACAAACTTAAGGGCAGTTGCCCCATCAAGCTTTCTAATGGGTTTAGCTTCTACCCATTTAGTGAATTTATCAACTGCTATTAGTTAATGCGTAAACCCACATGGTGCCATTTGCAATGGACCAACCATGTCCAGCCCCTAGACTGCAAACGACCAAGTTATTGGTATTGTTCGCAATTCTTCAGCTGGAACATGTGGTTGTCGGGCATAATACTAGCATCCCATGCATGTCTCAACCAGCTTGTCGGCATCTGCCTTCACGGTTAGACAGTAGAATCCTTGCCGGAAGGCTTTCGCGACCAACGATCGAGGAGCGGCGTGATGCCCACAATCTCCAAGATGGATTGCGCGTAGGATTTCAATACCTTCTTGTTGGGAAACACACTTGAGGTATACACCAGTAGTGCTTCTTTTGTAGAGCTGTCCATTGATTATGGTATAGCCCTTTGCTCAACGTACTATTTGCCGTCTTTCGACTTCGTCATCGGTCAAAGTTCCGTGTTCGAGATATTCCATGACCAGTTTTGTCCAAGCCGAAGGGACCTTTGCCACCATGTGGACGAAAGAGTCAACTCTGTCTGGGTTGTCAATGTCTGCTCCTTTCACGGACGGTGTCTGTAGATGCTCTCCGAAAACTCCTGGCGGAATTCCTTTGCGCCCTGATCCAAGCCTAGACAGCAGATCAGCCGCCTCGTTTTGCTCCCTAGGTACATAATTGACCTCATAGCCCAAGAAGCTCTTGGATATTCGTACACTTCGTCTCAATATGCTACCATCATAGGGTTCTGCACATTCCAGGTGCCAGCCACCTGCTGGGCAACCAAGTCAGAATCTCCACAGCAAACTATGCGCTTATCACCGACAAGAGGGATTTCTCTGGCAAGTCATAAATCCATTGACGGGCTGTGCCCGCCAACATCAATGGGAGGTACTTGACGGCAACATTGGGGGTTACCCCCAGCGATCTCCACCGCGTTGCCGTAATCCTGCAACCATGTAGCTGGCTTAGCGTTGCCGTCATAGGGCTTGATGGTTTTGTCAATTCGGAAACCTTTGGGGTAAGTTGCGAACCGTATCGCAGGTCCAAAGCAACGTGGTCCCAGGTATGGTCCTTCCCGGGCCTCGTGGATCTTTTCTATCCGCGAACGTGCATCGTATGGCTCCAGGTTTCTTTTCTTCTTGTCAACAGGGGATGGGCTGCATGAACTATGCGGGCCTCCTTCGCCATGGTGACTGCTAGGTGGCGACGGAGGCGGAGGTGGCGGTGGGTTAGCCTTCTTGCTGTTATCCTCCTGCGACGCCTCACGCTTGTCGCGGTTACTTGTCAGACGTGGAGGGTCCTGGCGTGACCTGCTCTTGTGTCCCTGGTTGCGCTCTTCGTCATGACGGGTCTGCTCTGTGTTGTCGTGGATGACAATGTCGCTCTGCCTTGGTGGGGGCATATACGTATGACGGTGAGCCTTGGGGTCTTCGCGATGTCGAGGGAAGCAGGGAGGTGGCAATGGGAGACGAGGTTGGGCCTTGCCTTCGTTGTCGGAGGATATGGGGATAGCATCCCTCCTGTTGCGCGTATCCCTCCGTCTTCGTTCTGACGAACCCGTTTGAGACCCGACATCAAGAGGAGATCTGTCCCTTGGCGGCTTATACTGGCTAGACTGGCAAAGCGCTGGGTCAGACTCCAGCCTCTGAGAGGTGGCCTTTTCCTGCTGCTTCACCGCCTTGGCCACTAGGTCATAGACCTGGTCCACCGCCTCAGGCTATCTATCCTGCTCTAGAAGGGTCTTGGCGATGGCGAGGTTGAGGAGAGGAGTGGGAATCACCTGTCTGCCTTCACTGTCAATGTATGGCTTGGCCTGTGCCGGCTTCGGGAGAGCCCATCCTAGGTTTCTCCCTACACCAGGATCGTTGATGACGCGAGCTGGAGCTTTCTTGTCCTTCTGCTGCTGCAGCAGAGTCTTGTACTCGGCCTCCATTGCTCTAGCTTTCTCTATGGATTTCTGTGCATTGACCAGATCTCGATCTAGCTTAGCGCCTTGCTCCGCTATGGCCTGCGATTCCTCCAGCAGCTGCTGACGCTTCTCGTCAAGCTGGGTCATGTTCCAGATATGAGATACGGTCAGTGGCTCGACGAGGAGATTGCCGTACATCACTCTCTCAGCTGGAGTACCTTGGGCAGCAGCAGACGTAGATGCTGGAGGCGGCAAGGTTGCGGTGTTGTTGTTGTTGCTCGGGCCGGTGCCGAGTTCCTGCGGTTGTTGCACTGGGTTAGGCGGAGGGGGCATGGTGTTTGCGCGATCATTGTCGGCAGCAACATGTGGTCCCTTCCCTTTGTCCAGAGATGTAGGCGGAGCTCATCTGGGTTGATCTTCATCCATCGCCGTCCCAATGGCGACGGACACTTCTTGAGATGCAACGGCGTTGTTGGCTTGCTCGTCGCGCGTGCACTCCTCCTCCATCTCCTGCATGGCCGAGTCTATCTCTTTTGGACTGAAGTCTATCTCCTCTGAATATGCACTAAAGTCGCGTATAGTGAGTCAATCACAGAGTCTAAGGTTGCCAGGACTTCCTCGATGACGGGGGGTGGAGGTGCAATAGCAGCAACGATGACTGGAGGTGGTGGTGCAACTGCGGCGATGGCGGCCGGAGGCGGTGCTAGATGAATTGGAGGGACACCGTCAATGAGCGCAAGCGCTGTCTGAGCTGCCTCTTCGTCCTCCCCATAGTTGTTGACGGTGTTTACCATGCTTTCGAAGGTGAGACGTCCCAAAGCCTGCTGCCGTCTTAGAGAATGCCGGAGAAGCGTGGCATGGTCCAGTCCTTCCACAAAGTGATACATAACATCATCATTGGGGTAGTGGGCCATATCGGCTCGTATACGGAGCCACCCGGCAAGGTAATCGTGGTGGTTTTCGCCCTCTCTCTAAACGCAACGCGCCAGATCGAAGATGGTAACCACGCCGACGAACTTGGATATCTGCTGTCCAGACGCACAGACGAAGCCGGCGGACTTGCAGTTATCTTCCACCGTTATATCCTGCACAGGGGCGGTTTGGGTGGGCCTTGAATTTTTCCGATCTTTGCCGGCAAACTCCGAAGAGAGATCCAACATTGATCCTTCCGCTAACGTATCCTACCCGTAGGTGGTCCGTGCGGGTCTTGATGCTCCTCCGACTCCTAGGGAACTAGTTCCCAAGTCAGTTTTGCCAATGAAGAGGTGGATGTCTCCGATAGAAACGATCAAACACCGTGTAGGGTTCGTCTTCATCGGGATCCAGAACTCGTTGGGAGGGACGATTGGAACATTGCCGGAGAAGAGAACGCGACCGTTGGCTACGGTTTTGCCGATTCCCTCGAAGATCTTGGTCCTCGCCCGCTGAAGAGCCTGAAGCGCCTCTTGCCCCACGGTGGGCGCCAACTGTCGTGGTATTGCCGACGAGTACGCCATGGAGGGGTCCTCACAGTGCGTGTTTAGAGACGTGGGGGAAGGCGGACGGTTGACAGGTACGAGGTAACACAGCTTACCCAGGTTCAGATCCCACAACGGTGGCGGAATCCTACTCCTGCTATAAATCACTATAATGTCAATACGCCGAGTTAAAGAGATAGGTTCGCTGTGCGAGGTGTATGTCAATCGATACTAGGTTGTGCCCTAAAGGCTCCCATAGGCCCGACTTATATATTCGCCAGGTCCTAGGAGGGAAAAGTCCTAGCCGGACAGGTTACAGAGTCCTACACGGTCTATTACTAGTCTAGTGTGTCTTGCACTCCAAGGCTCTGGGTATGCTGGTGACTCCACCGTAGCCTTCCTTTATCCGGCATGGGCCTCCCTTCTGGATCCATCTAACTGGGCCGCCCAGCAGGCCATGGGCCATGCTACCAACTATGAGCCACCCGGGTTATCTGGATAAGAGACATGCTATGAGGATACCCATATAGCATATCTCCAACAATAATCTGGCAAACATTGGGTCCCTTTGTTTTCTGGTGCCACCAGGAGTTTTCTGGGAAGAGATCAGCGAGTGCTCTATCAAAGTCAAGAAATCCACCGAAGCTACATCACCCAAGACACACAAGAAAGTCAAGCCGTAGATGACTCGGGGGCTGTGCCGACACCAGAGGCTGAAGCAGTTTACCATATGAAGAGAAAGATCACGACGAAGTCATGATGGTAGAACCTACATGGATGCAGCCATATGTACCATACATGATGAGTGGAGACCTCTCAAAAGACACAGTCAAAGCACGAGGGATCACCTGCCGGTCCAAGGCTTTCAGAATTATCAAAGGATAACTCTACAATAGAAGCATCTCGGGTATACTACAGCGGTGTGCACACCTGAGGAAGGGAAGCTCATCCATAAGGACATACATGAAGGAATATGCGGCCATCACGCCAGCAACCGAGAAATTGTGGCCAAGGATTTTCGGGTAGATTTTTACTGGATCACCATGGACTAGAGTGCAAGGACATTACGAGAACATGCGAGGTGTGCCAACGGTTTGTGACAAATCCCAATGCACCGTGGAAGAACTGGCCCCATATCTCTGGCTAGTCCGTTCGCCCAATGGGGGCTCGACATGGTGGGAAAACTCCACAAATCTTCGCCTGGAGGACGCGTCTTTCTGCTAGTCGCAGTCTACAAATTTACAAAATGGATTAAAGAAATGCCCGTTACTAGCCAAGATGAAACTTTGTCCGTGAAATTCATCAAGTCGATAGTATTCCGCTTCGGGGTGCCTCACAACATCATCACCGACAATGGAACCAACTTCACCTCAAGCGAGTTCAAGGATTATTGCAAGGAGATGGGCATACAAGTGAGCTATGCTTAGGTAACCCACCCGCAAACCAATGGCTAGGTGGAGAAATCAATGGGATCATAACTATTGGCATGAAGAAAAGGCTCCTAGCACCACTCGAGAGAGGAAAAGGTGCCTGGGTAGATGAACTACCCTCCTTCCTATGGAGTTTACGCAGAACTCCAAACACCGCCACACAAGAAACACCTTTCTTTCTGGTCCACGAAGCCGTAGTTGAAATAACTCATGACTCACCTTGGGTCATCGCAGGCGATAAAAACCCCTCCATGGAGGCACTCGAGGACGACATCGATGCACTCGATGAAGCTCGAGATGTTGCACTACAAAGGGAAACCACATACCAGCAGAGCCTGTGAAATTATCACAGCTGTCGACTGCGTCCTAGGTTCTTTATCATGGGGGACCTGGTCCTTTGCCTCAAGCAAGATGGCCACCGCAAGATGGAATCACCATGGGAAGGACCCTGCATTGTAATGGAAGTAATCCCCGACGGAGCATATCATCTCCAAGACAAGGAGACCAGAGTCAAGTACTCTAACCCGTGGAATATAATGTTGCGCAGCTGTGATTCTTCTATGCTTGGGACATTTACTTTCTACAATTTACATTCAATAAGGCCTACGACCAGGCTTTTTAGCCAAATACTCGTACTTATTTTTAGTAAAGGCCAATGGCCAGGCGATCACACCGAACATGTACCTCCGTATTCAGCGACAAATAAAGCTAACTTCCCGTAACTCAGTCTGAATTTCAGTCCTTTATTTTTTACTACACCCAATACTCGGGGGCTCAGTCAATATAATCATATTCATAAAAACACACCCAATACTCGGGGGCTTCGCTACTCAGCACAAACTTAAAATCTTCGGCTTCATTGTCAAACGCAACCCGAAACACGCTTTGAATTGAGTAGCTGGTTTAGCCCCGGGGTGTTAGGCTAGAGAAAAAGTCTCGTGTAGGGTATATTCACATCAGCCATCAGCACAAAAAACACACAAAGTTACAAGTATATATTCAACTAAGGTTAAACACAATTTTTACATAGTTTACATTTTCCTTTATAGTGTCAAAGTTCCAATATCAGGAAATTGAGGAAAAACTCTTGATCTTCGTCAAGTCACCTACGGATGATTGCGGGCCTACGAGCAGCCGCATAATGATTCACATAAGCAGATCAAGCAATGAGGAAGTCGATAATCTAGCAAATATCGGATCCCTTTGTTTCTAGTGCCACCAGGAGTTTTCTGGGAAGAGATCAGCGAGTGCTCTATCAAAGTTAATAAATCCACCGAAGCTATATCACCCAAGAAACGCAAGAAAGTCAAGCCGTAAGATGACTCGGGGGCTGTGCTGACACCAGAGGCTGAAGCGGTTTCCCATATGAAGAGAAATATCATGGCGAAGTCATGATGGTAGAACCTACATGGATGCAGCCATATGTACCGTACATGATGAGTGGAGACCTCCCGAAAGACGCAGTCAAAGCACGAGGGATCATCTGCCGGTCCAAGGCTTTCAGAATTATCAAAGGATAACTCTACAAGATAAGCATCTCAGGTATACTACAACGGTGCATCACACCCGAGGAAGGGAAGCTCATCCTTAAGGACATACAAGAATATACGAACAACACGCCAACAACCGAGCAATAGTGTCCAAGGCTTTTCGGGTAGATTTTTACTGGATCACCGTAGACTAGAATGCAAAGGACATTATGAGAACATGAGAGGTGTGCCAACGGTTCATGACAAAGCCCAATGCACCATGGCAGAACTGGCTCCCATATCTCTGGCTTGGCCGTTCGCCCAATGGGGGCTTGACATGGTGGGAAACTCCATAAATCTTCGCCTGGAGGACCCGTCTTTCTGCTAGTCGCAGTCTAGAAATTTACAAAGTGGATTGAATAAATGCCCGTTACTAGCCAAGATCCAACTTCGTCCATGAAATTCATCAAGTCGATAGTATTCCGCTTAGGGGTGCCTCACAACATCATCATCGACAATGGAACCAACTTCACCTCAAGCGAGTTCAAGGATTATTGCAAGGAGATGGGCATGGTAACCCACCCGCAAACCAACAGCCAGGTGGAGAAAGCCAATGGGATCATAACTATTGGCATCAATAAAATGCTCCTAGCACCACTCGAGAGAGCAAAAGGTGCCTGGGTAGATGAACTACCCTCCTTCCTATGGAGTTTACGCAGAACTGCAAACACCGCCACACAAGAAACACCTTTCTTTCTGGTCCACGAAGCTGCAATTGAAATAACTCATGAATCACCTTGGGTCATCGCATACAATGAAGAAACCTCCATGGAGGCACTCGAGGACGACATCGATGCACTCGACAAAGCTCGAGACGTTGCACTGCAAAGGGAAACCACATACCAGCAGAGCCTGTACAATTATCACAGCCGTCGATAGCGTCCCAGGTCCTTTATCGTGGGGGACCTGGTCCTTTGCCTCAAGCAAGATGGCCACCGCAAGATGGAATCGCCATGGAAAGGACCCTACATCATAATGGAAATAATCCCTAACGAAGCATATTGGCTCCAAGACAAGGAGAGTAGATTCAAGTACTCCAACCCATGGAATATAATGTTGCGCAGCTGTGATGCTTGTATGCTTGGGACATTTACTTTCTACAATTGACATTCAATAAGGCCTACGGACAGGCTTTTCAGCCAAAGACTCGTACTTACTTTTCGTAAAGGCCAACGGCCAGGCGATCACGCCGAACATGTACCTCCGTAATCAACGATAAATAAAGCAAAGTTCCCGTAACTCAGTCTTAATTTCAGTCCTTTACTTTTTACTACACCCGATACTCGGGGGCTCAGTCAATAAAATCATATTCATAAAAACACACCCAGTACTCGGGGGCTTCGCTACTCAGCACAAACTTAAAATATTTGGCCTCACTGTCAAACGCAACCCGAAACATGCACTGACCTGAGTAGCTAGTTTAGCCCGCGGTGTTAGGATATAGAAAAGGTGTCACGTAGGGTATATTCACATTAGCCATCAGCACAAAAGACACAAATTTACAAGTATATATTCAACTAAGGTTAAACACAAATTTTACATAGTTTACATATTCCTTTATAGTGTCAAAGTTCGAGTCATATCGGGAAATTGAGGAAAAAATCTTGATCTTCGTCAAGGCAC
Source organism: Avena sativa (assembly GCA_916181665.1). Classification (NCBI taxonomy): domain Eukaryota; kingdom Viridiplantae; phylum Streptophyta; class Magnoliopsida; order Poales; family Poaceae; genus Avena; species Avena sativa. Next base: position 147,242,744 of record OV702280.1, read on the forward strand.
CTACAGATGATTCGAATTGCGGGCCTACGCACTTCTATTCTTGTAGACAGTTGTTGGGCCTCCAAGTGCATAGGTTTGTAGAACATCAACAAGTTTCCCTTAAGTGGATTACCCAAGGTTTATCGAACTCAGGGAGGAAGTGGTTAAAGGTATCCCTCTCAAGCAACCCTGCAATCAAGATACAATAAGTCTCTTGTGTCCCCAACACACCCAATACACTTTTAAGGTGTATAGGTGTACTAGCTCGGCGAAGAGATAGTGAAATACAAGTGGTATGGATAAAAGACAATGGTGCCAGAAAAGAGCTTGACGGGTTGAAAAGGTTGAAGGCAAATCTGAAATAAAGGTGGAAGCAAGCAAACATGTAACATATCTAGATGCAAACGGTGTTTCAATGTTTAGAAACAAGGCCTAGGGATCATACTTTCACTAGTGAACACTCTCAATAAATGTATTCTCTTCATGATACTACCCTGAACTACTCTCCAGTTGGACACTCTAATCCATGGTAGGGCTACAAAAGCACACCTAAAAGTCTGCCTTCCCCATATAGGTAACCCCACACTGTCACCTTGAGCGCCAGATGGTTCCAACACACACCACAATTTCACAAAGACATCCAACTCCAAATATAACTCATGACAAGTATTTATGAACTCTAGCCTAAGTGACACCATGGCGTGCATGCTGTCACTTTCACACACGTGGGGAGAGCAGAGATCTATTGAAGCACTTGAGTAGCAAGGTAGATCTACTTGATTACAAAGATTATGATCACAATATGACCATGCATAGAGAGAGATGAACACACAGCTACCAGTAGATCCCTTAGCCTCAAGGAAGAACTGCTCCCTCCTCATCATGGGAATCAACAACAATGATGAAGATGGCAATGGAGATCGATGGAGATGGCTCTGGGGGCACTTCCCCGTCCTCACAGGGTGCCGAAACAGAGACTTCTGTCCCCCGAATCTCCCCTTTGGTGGCGGAGGTGCTGTGAAACTTTTCATGGATTTCTCCCAGATGATTTAGGGTTTCTAGGTCGGAGGCTTCTTATAGGCCAAAGAGGCAAGGTCGGTGGAGTCCCAGGGGGCCCACACCCCCTGGTGGCGTGGCCAGGGTGGGCCCACGCCATCCTAGGGTGTGGCCACCCTGGTGTCCACCTCCGCCTCTCCTTCGATTTTCCGTATCGCTCCGGGAAAAATAGTTACTTTGGCTTTTGTCCCGTCCAATTCCGAGAATATTAATTTTTTAGCTTTTCGGAAACCAAAAACAGCAGAAAACAAGCAACTGGCACTGTGGCATCTTGTCAATAGGTTAGTTCCAGAAAGTGTATAAAACTACCTCAAAGTGTAGACAAAACATAACCAAGTTGATACTAAACAATCATGGAACATCAAAAATTATAGATACGTTTACGACGTAGCAAGCATCCCCAAGCTTAACTCCTTCTCGTCCTCGAGTAGGTAAGTGATAAAAAGAATATTTTTTTAGGTGACATGCACCATCACAATCATGATCAAACCATTTGCAAGCATTGAAAGCTGGGATCAAAGTACTCTAAACATGAGCATGAAAGATGAAGTTCTAACAATAAGAGAAAGCAACTATGCTGCAACATGAAAGGTTACAAACAAAGATCATGAATAACAATGCATTGAAAGACGTTTGTTTCACATATAGAAAACATAGCATAGTGGCTTTCAGCTTGTCCCTCATGGAGTAGCAAATAAATGCATAGGACACCTTCAAAGTTCATAAGAGTGACTAGATACAAATAGTTCAAGAGTAAGTAATATCAACAATATGAATCAATCAATAAGTTTTGGGACAATGCACATAGTGATGCAGCCCGTCCTATGAAAACTACTACATCTACTCCTACGAGCTCCCCAAGTGGACCTATGACTCGCGCCTGAGCCAAACTCCTACAAGCTAAGGTTAACTCGCTCCTTTCCTTGTGTGATTTCGATACGCCCCTAGATGGCTTGCTACTTCATACGCCCACCCTGTGCATCATCAGGTACGAAGAGAAGGACCCATGGAATGGAGGAACCACAGCGGAAGGGACTACTGGATCCGGCGACCGGTACTACCGATGCATGCGGCACTACCGGACCTAGCTATCGGACGCTCCAGGAGGAACCCATCCAAGCCCCAGACGCTAACGGTACTACCGAGTCTAGAACCGGTACTACCGGTCAGCAGTACTACCGCCCTCTACTACCGCTCGCTACTGACGACTCCAGTTGAAGTCCCAGGACCGCAAGCGGTGCTACCGGACCTTGAGCGGTACTACCGGACCTTGAGCGGTACTACCGGTCGTGAGCCCGGTACTACCGGTCATGTCTGAACCTGTTCGCGTCAGCTCGGCCCAGCGCCTCTCTATATTTTTCCATTTTGTTCCTAAACTACCCCTGTTTATGTGGCTGGCCTATAAATAGCCCCCACCCTTTATTGTAAACCCTAGACTTGGATAATTGTAGTTGAAGACACCCCTTTGAGGATCTATCAACTATTTGTCTCATGCTCCTTGACAAGGAGCAACAAATTATCCACAAACCTCTTGGATTTTGCCTAGTGCGTTCAAGTTGTACAAGTCCTTGGGATCTCGTGTCTCGTGCCCAAGTAGTCAAGATCTCATCAAGCCTCTCACCCCCGTTGTTGGCCGTGGGAGAGTGTCTTGCCCAACGCCGATCCTAGGGATTGTGTTGGACCGGTTGCCACCGGCGTGAGCTATCGGCTTTTATCGCATTTTCGTGTGTGTGTGTGTGTGTGTGTTCATCGAGTTCTTCGCGTGTGTGTTCGTGGATTTCATCCCCTTCCCCCTTCCACCGCTTTCCCCTCGATTCCCACGGAATTCGTGAAAGATCGGGCCACCCCAAGGGGTCACCCCTAACATATTGGTATCAAGAGCAAGGTTGATCATGAATTTCCCCTCAATTTTTCTTCTATCCATCATAAAATCGAAAATTCCCCAAAAAGGGCCCCAAATCGCCTTCGGATCGATATTTGGATTTGGTGAGTATTTCGTGGTTTTGGACCATAGAACTGTTGCTTTTGGAGTCGATCTACAGTCTTCTTATGTTCCTAGCCCAGCCTCTCGGTCAGATTACCACGAATTTGAGGATATTTTTAGGTTGATCGCGTGCCAGGTCTGCGCCCGACGGTACTACAGGTCGTACAAGCGGTACTACCGCAAATCACCGGTACTACCGGTCGTACCCGGCGGTACTACCGCTCGCTACTGACAGTTTTTCTTTTCCTTTGTTTGCTGACTGACCTCTTTTGCTTGTTCGTGTTTCGCGTGTTTGTCACCATACTAACAAAAGCTTCCGCAACAAAGTTCACCATGCGCTCAACGACACCGAGACACTCGAACATCATCCACAAAAACTGTTGCAAGTCGTCAACAATACCAAAGGTATAACTTGCGCCACTTTGACAGCCCCATATCTTCCTTTGTGTGTATCTATTCTATGAGAGCAACTCATTTTGTGTTTGTCTAAGCATTGTGCACTTTCCTTTGGAAAGTGAGAGTGTGAGGGAAAATACAAAAGTTAACGTAGTAGTATAGAAAGGGAGAAAAAGAATCAAAAAAGAAAAATAGAAAGATACATAGTCTCCCAATACAAAGAGAGTATCAAGCTTGTAAGCAAAAAGAGAGAGGAAAAAGCGCGCCAAGGCAAGTGCACAAATTCGTTGCTTATCCTCTTTTGGCAAACGAGTTGTGGTCTCTCCTTGAGTTGGCACGACAACCGAGCGTAGTCTTCGTTAGGACCTTTTGTGCTCATTTTCATAGTCGCGCTAACCCCTTTAATCTCCACGTGTGCGTTCTCCCGTGTTTTTGTACATCATATCCTTTTTGATTTTGATCTTTGGTTCTTTACCACTTAGAACAATAACCTTTTGCTTGGATCGTTTCGTTTGGTTTTCCACAATCCTAACCTTCCACCAAAAGCTTTTGAGAGTGTAGCTTATTTGCGTGTGAGTTTCTTTGAAATTCACTTTGCAAGCTATTAGCTCTCTTGTGTGGCAATTGGTTTGATACTATCTCCAAGGTGAGGTAAAAGGCTAACTCCCCGTGTTTTTCTTCTCCATATACAACCCTTGTCGGCTTTGCATCATGGATAGGAATGGCGAGTCGTCCCAACCACCACCACCTCAAGAGGACGCCACACAATACATGACAAGATGGGATCATTGGAAGGTCCGAGGAGAATTCAACTACCGCTGTGAAGCCATTGAGCGGCGCCTAGACGAACAATTTAGCGAAGCCCGAGTGGAATTCAAGAACATTAACAACCGCTTCGAAGAAGTCCGAGGACAAATGCATGCCATGCAACACAACCTCGGCCATCAAAATGAAGCTCTTGGTCACGCCCTCGCCACAACGGATGAGAAGCTTCAATGCCTCATTGATGGGCTAGCAAGGCCACGATCGCGCGACTCAAGATCATCACGGCACTCCTCAAGTGAATCAAGTGCTCCTCGCCGTCACGCTTCAAGGCACCAGGATGGACCCGTCCTTCACTCCATGAGCTCTTCTCAAGCGGTACCGTATCCGCGACACGCCGCAACGTCAAGCTATGATGGTGACCTCTCCGCAAGACTTCCAAGACGTGAAGCGAACTGTCCACAACCAAGGGCACTCGTGATTCAACAAGAGCAACCTCACGTGGACCACCAAGCCCATCACCAACGACATGTTCCTTCAACAACAAGTGAAGTATCCGAAGTGGACGAACAGGATCGCCGTCGGCGTGAAGCACTCGAAGATCAACCAAGGCGTCATCATCGACATGAACGTCAACGTCGACAACATGATCATCATGACGAGCCTCCTCCATATCAACAAGAAAGGTAGCAGCCCATTGCGCATGCGGTTCGTCGTCCTCCTCGCCACATGGCGCAAGACAATGCTCATCAGCATCAACCACGACAAGAACAAGAGAAAGCTCCCCAATCTCGTCATGAGGACCAACAACCTCCTCCTTGTCCTCAACCGCGCCAACAACTCGAGCAAGCTCCCCAAGCTCGTCGTCAAAATCAAGTTCCACCACCAAACGCGACACCTCAACAACCGCAAGGGCAACACAACCATCACCACGCAAGACATGAGAGCTCAAATGATGAAGATGGCCGCCAAAATCATGGCAACCGCCGACACCGGAACCGCAATGAAGAAGAAACTTTTGGCAAGCTCAAATTCATCATTCCCAAGTTCACCGGTTCCAATGAACCCGAAGAACTCTCGTGGTAACTCAAGGTTGACAAGATCTTCCGCATGCACAACTATATCAATGAGAAGATGATGGCCATGGCATCCCTCGAGTTTTATGAGTATGCCAACCTTTGGTGGGAACAAGTCCAACTCGCTCGTGAAGCAAAAGAAGAGCCTCCAATCTCAACTTGGCAAGATATGGAGGCTCATATGATATCCCGCTTTGTTCCTTCGCACTACACGCGTGACCTTTTCAACAAGCTTCAAACGCTTATTCAAGGGACAAAGACCGTGGAAGAGTACTTCAAGCAAATGGAGCTCAACATGATCCATGCCAACATTGAAGAGCGTGATAAACAAAAAATGACACGTTTCCTCAATGGCTTGAACCATCCAATCAAGCGCATCACCGAGTTCCAAAAGTGCATCAACATGGTTGATCTTGTACACATAGCATCAAAAGCCGAACGTCAAGTGCAAGAGGACATCAAGTACAACAAGCCAAAGACGTACTTCACCTACAAGCAAGCAACAACCACTACTCCAACAACACCAAGTGGAAGCTCATGAAGTACCACCAAGCTTCCCTTCAAGCCAACACTTCCTCAAGGAAAACCGCCCCCAAGTGGCAAATACACAAAGGATGATCAACCATTCAATGGTGAGTGCTACAAGTGTGGAGGCAAAGGACACAAGTCGGCCGCATGTGGAAACAAAAAAGTTTTGTTCATCCACGACAATGGCGATGAAGAATACTTGAGCGAAGATGAGTTTGATGCAAGGGTCAAGGAAGCATTGGCTAGGCAACATTTGGAAGATGACCAAGACCTACTTGTGTGTGAGCATGACGCAAGTCCATCGCTTGTGGTCACAAGGGTCTTAACTACTCAAGTCAATGAGAATGAAGACCAAAGATCAAACATCTTTCAAACTCGTGCTGGTATCAATGGGAAGTCCATAAAAGTTGTCATCGATGGAGGGAGTTGCCACAATCTTGCAAGCACGAAATTGTGTGAGAAACTCAACCTCACCCTCCATCCGCACAAGAATCCCTACCATATATAATGGCTAAGTGACCAAGGGTCCGTCAAGATCAAGCACACCGTCTCGGTAACATTGTCAATTGGACCATACAAAGACACAGTGGAATGTGATGTGGTCCCCATGACGGTTTGCCATATGTTGATAGGAAGTCCGTGGCAATATGACAAGCGTGCTTTGCATGATGGTCACACAAACACTTATACCTTCAAATGGCTTGAAAAGACTTGTGTTTTGCAACCAATGCCTCCTAGCCAAATAATTGCGGACAATGCAAATGCTTTAGCGAGGGGGCAAAGAACAAAACCACCTTGTGAGAAGAGCGGTGAGCGATAGAACCACACTATAGTGAGTGAGAGCCACAAACCAAACTCGAGTGAAAAAACAAAGAGTGTTCTTCTTGCCACCAAAAGTGAGATGAGAGAAGTGCCGAACAACCCATCTATCTTGCACTATGTCCTTGTATGCAAGGGACTAGCGCAAGGAACTAATGACTTGACAAATGTTTCTCCTTCTTTGATGGCTATTTTACAGGAATTCCAAGATGTATTCCCCGAAGAGCTTCCTCATGGACTACCCCCTCTTCGCGGAATCGAGCACCGCATCGACCTCATACCCGGCTCTCCACTCCCAAACCGCGCCGCGTATCGCACAAACCTGGAAGAGACGAAGGAGATAGAACGACAAATCAACCAACTCGTCTCCAAAGGTTTGATCCAAGTAAGCACTAGCCCAAGCGCGGTACCCGTGATTCTCGTGCCAAAAATGGATGATACGTTGTGGTTATGCATGGACTGCCGTCCATTCAATGCTATCACCGTGCGTTATCGACATCCTATACCACGCCTTGATGACATGCTTGCTGAGTTATGTGGAGCCACTATATTTTCGAAAATTGATCTTCATAGTGGTTACCATCAAATTCGCATGGCCGAAGTTGATGAGTGGAAAACCGCCTTCAAGACCAAGCTTGGTCTCTATGAATGGTTGGTTATGCCTTTTGGCTTATCAAATGCCCCATCTACCTTCATGCGCCTCATGAACCATATTTTGAGATCTCTCATTGGGAAGAGTGTCGTTGTTTACTTTGATCATATCCTTGTCTATAGCAAGTCACTAGAGGAGCATGTTACTCATGTTAAGGAGGTCCTTCAAATCCTTCGTCATGAAAAGCTCTATGCTAATCTCCCAAAGTGCACTTTTGCAAAAGACAAACTGATTTTCCTTGGTTTTGTTGTGTCTTCAAATGGCATTGAAATTGATGTCTCAAAAGTTAAGGACATACGAGATTGTCCCATACCTACCAATGTTAGTGAACTCCGTAGTTTTCATGGGTTGGCCGGTTTCTACCGTCGCTTTGTGAAAGATTTTTCTACCATTGCTTGCCCTCTCAACGAGTTGACCAAGAAAAATTTCACATTCGTTTGGGGAAAAGCACAACAAAAAGCGTTTGATGAGCTCAAAAATAGGCTCACCGAAGCACCACTCCTCGCTTTACCGGATTTCACAAAAACTTTTGAGATCGAGTGTGATGCTAGTGGTATTGGCATTGGAGGCGTCCTTATGCAAAATGGGAGTCCTATTGCATACCATAGTGAGAAACTTGACGGCGCACGCCTTAACTATCCAATTTATGACAAAGAGATTTTTGCCTTGGTTCGTGTCCTTCAAGTGTGGAAACACTACCTTTGGCCCAAATAATTTATCATCCATTCCGACCATGAGTCATTGAAATATCTTAAGGGACAAGACAATTTGAGTAAAAGACACACCAAATGGGTTGAGTTCATGGAATCCTTTCCTTACGTTGTCAAGTACAAGAAGGTCAAAGAAAATGTAGTAGCGGACGCCTTGTCTCGCAAAAACACAAACCTTCTTACGCGACTCGAAGTAAATGTCTTAGGTCTCGATGACATCAAATCTTTGTACGAGTCCGACCCATTCTTTGGATCAATTTTTGCAAAGTGTTCTATACACAAAGGGATTGATGATTTCTATTTGCATAAGGGTTTTCTTTTCAAACAAAACAAGCTTTGGATTCCGAAGTCGTCTCTCCAAATTTTGCTTCTTCAAGAGTCCCATGGTGGAGGACTTAGGGGTCACTTTGGCTGTGACAAGACTTATGACATGCTCTCCACTCACTACTATTGGCCCAAGATGAAGCGCGACGTGGAGCGCCACATCCAACGATGCACTACGTGTGTCCAAGCTAAGTCCAAGTCTAACCCCTTTGGTCTTTATATGCCATTGCCTATTCCTCATGCACCTTGGTCGGACATTAGCATGGACTTTGTGTTAGGATTGTCTAGATCTAAGCATGGACATGATTCTATATTTGTGGTAGTGGATCGCTTTTCCAAAATGTCACACTTCATTCCATGCCATAAGACCGATGATGCTTCACATGTAGCAAATTTGTTTTTCAGGGAAATAATTCGGCTACACGGTGTACCAAGAACAATCGTCTCCGACCGCGACGTCAAATTCATGAGCTAATTTTGGAAGACACTCATGGCCAAGCTCGGCATCAAGATCCTATTATCGTCCGCCTCGCATCCTCAAACCGATGGACAAACCGAGGTCGTCAATCGAAGCCTTGTCACACTTCCAAGTGTGTTGATAAAGAAGAATCTTAAAGATTGGGAGGAATGCATCCCACACACCGAGTTTGCCTACAATCGCGCAAAGCACTCCACCACCATGATGAGCCCGTTCATGATCGTCTATGGATTCGAGCCTCTCACCGCGCTCGACATATTACCTCTTCCTCTACACGACCGCACCAACATGGACGTTGACAAGCATTCCCAAGCAATGAAAAAGCTACATGAAGACACAAGAACTACGATCGAGCAACAAGTCCTTCGCCAAGCATCAAGGCTAAATAAGAACAAGAAAGAGATGATCTTCGAGGAAGGCGACCTTGTGTGGATACACTTGATTAAAGACCTCTTCCCCAAGGATAACGACTCCAAACTCAAGCCAAGAGGTGATGGACCGTTCAAAGTACTCAAGAGGATCAACAACAACGCCTACATCATCGATATCCCAACATCAAAGTACCTTGTGAGCCCAACGTTCAATGTTAAGGACCTTTCACCCTTCCATGGAGATGATGATGTTTAGAAGGTTGAAGAGTCGAGGACGACTCTTTCCCAAGGGGGGGGGGAGCTGATGCAGCCCGTCCTACGAACACTACTACATCTACTCCTACGAGCTCCCCAAGTGGACCTATGACTCGCGCCCGAGCCAAACTCCTACAAGCTAAGGTTAACTCGCTCCTTTCCTTGTGTGATTTCGATACACCCCTGATGGCTTGCTACTTCATACGCCCACCCTGTGCATCATCAGGTACGAAGAGAAGGACCCATGGAACGGAGGAACCACAACGGAAGGGACCAACTGCATTTAGACGGCGGCGGTACTACCGGATCCGGCGACTGGTACTACCAGTGCATGCGGCACTACCGGACCTAGCTACCAGACGCTCCAGGAGGAACCCATCCAAGCCCCAGACGCCAGCGGTACTATCGGGTCTGCAACCGGTACTACCGGTCAGCGGTACTACCGCCATCTACTACCGCTCGCTACTGACGGATCCAGCTGAAGTACCAGGACCGCAAGCGGTGCTACCGGACCCTGAGTGGTACTACCGGTCGTGACCGGTACTACCGGTCGTGAGCCCGGTACTACCGGTCGTGTCTGAACCTGTTCGTGTCAGCTCGGCCCAACGCCTCTCTATATTTTTCCATTTCGTTCCTAAACTACCCCTGTTTATGTGGCTAGCCTATAAATAGCCCCTACCCTCTATTGTAAACCCTAGACTTGGATAATTGTAGTTGAAGACACCCCTTTGAGGATCTATCAACTATTTGTCTCATGCTCCTTGACAAGGAGCAACAAATTATCCACAAACCTCTTGGATTTTACCTAGTGCGTTCAAGTTGTACAAGTCCTTGGGATCTCGGTGTCTCGTGCCCAAGTAGTCAAGATCTCATCAAGCCTCTCACCCCCGTTGTTGGCCATGGGAGAGTGTCTTGCCCAACGCCGATCCTAGGGATTATGTTGGGCCGGTTGCCACCGGCGTGAGCTATCGGCTTGTATCGCGTTTTCGTGTGTGTGTGTGTGTTCATCGAGTTCTTCGCATGTGTGTTCTTGGATTTCATCCCCTTCCCCCTTCCACCGCTTTCCCCTCGATTCCCATGGAATTCGTGAAAGATCGGGCCACCCCAAGGGGTCACCCCTAACACATAGAACTAAGAATGACAACTATGGTCTCTTAATTGGTGCCTAAGGATAGAAAGTGGACACTCAATATAATGGTGGAAGAAAGGCCGTTCATAAAAGGGAAGAAGGGATTGCAAGTCTCAAAAAGAGCTTCCAAAAAATATGATCCTTGTTAGCTTTCAGCTCTCATTGCCCCTATCATAAGCATCTTGAAGTGATTAAGGTTAAAGTGAACAAACTATGGAGTATATGGTTGACAAAGTATAAGTTGGCAATCTCATGTCCCTTGAATACGAGGACGCTCCTCATGCTACTCAACTTTAGTCACATGTAAGTTCTTGTCATAGTAAGTACATGTGTATCATAGATAACCGCCAACGGGGTATCGCTTGCACATGATGCATGCGCTATCCCATAATCAAAATGACAAGGCAAGCAGACAATGAGCATCTCAGCATGGGAAAATGATGCTTTTTTCTCCTTTCCTCTTTTCAATGTGTCTCTTTTTTATAAGAAGAATTCTTCATAGATTGCTCACTATGGTGATGCTGCAAGTTTCCACCATGATTAGGCATGGCTTAGGCTAGCGGCCCAGGCGTTTCTCTAACACACATACATAATTCCATGGACTTACAAGCTCCCATTTTATTTCACACCGACGACATCCATAAACAAAATAGCATGATATCAACTGTGTACAATGTACAAGTGCAATGTTGAAAGCGTTCCCCATGACAACACGGTTCTACTAATTCCAACGTATAAGTGCAAGCATATACAATATAGATGACACAATGGTTCAAGTTTTATTAAGGGCAAGAAAAATAAAGTGTGCCATCAAGTTTGTGAGAGCTTTAATCACTAACTTTCACATAACAAGTTTAATTTGGAAGATAGATAAAAGAAGAATATACTTGGGATGGTGTAACACATCATGCATAGGAATTTATAGTGGACACTTTGGAATAACTTGGTTTCTTGGGAGTTGGATGCATGAGTAGAGCTTACTCATACAAGTGGAGGCTAGCAAAAGACTGGGAGCGACCAACTAAGAGAGCAATAATGGCCATAATCATGCAGAGCGACAAAATATTATCAATTAAAGCATAAAGTGATATCACAAGTAAAAAACTAAATGATCATAGAGGCTAAGGTGACTGGTTCATAGTCATAACATGGTGTGAGCATGTTCCAAGTCAACCCAAACAAAGCATCAAAGGAGAATACCATAATACTATGCTTTTATATGCTAAAACAACGCATGATTCTTTCAAGGAACATTAAGCAATCGTAATTGTTTGGAACAAGTCATGCTACAACAATAATCACTAAGCATAAGGTCAAAGCAACATCTAGCATGACATGATAATGTCTAAGTAACAGTCAAAGGAAGCTCCTTTTGTACTACTCAAGCAAGAACTTTCTACACCTCTCCAACACCAATCAATTTATTTGAAACAACACATCGAGAACGGGGGTCCAACTACTTTATTAAAGCAAACTAAGCGAAGAAAAAACAAAAATCAAAAAACAAAAACTAAGACGCTCCAAGAACAACACAACTGTGCATGAAACAATAAAAACGAAGTGTCTAGAAAGACCTGAGATTTTTATTGATGAAGAAGGGATTCCTTGGGCATCCCCAAGCTTTGATGATTGTACCTCTTGAATATTTCTTGGGGTGACACAGGGTGGCATCCCCAAGCTTGAGATTTTGTCCATTATTCATCTCATTACATCATTTTTCCTCTACACCTGAAAGTTTTCCTTCATACAAAACTTCACACAATTTTCATTAGCAACATTAGTGTATTCAAAAGATAATAGACCTTTGGGTTTTAGTTTTAAAACAGCAAAAATTTCACTAAATACACAAGATACTGTAGCAATTCCCTCAAAAAGCACAATTTCCCAAAAATAACCCAAAAAGGAATCAATAAGAAGCAAGTGCAAATAATGGCAGAAATCTGTCAAAACAGACCCGCTGGTAGAAACAGATTTTTTCGAAGGCCTTCTGTTGCTCAAATCAAAAAGTGTTGAACTAAAGAAAGTTATATAACAACCTGGGTGATTTATTAAGAAAATTACAGCTCAATACGACTTACAGAGATTTTATAAGAATTTTTATAGTGGTGCACAAAAATCTATTTCGGGATAGCAACTCCCCAAATCTTACTTCCCTCTCATTAGAGGTTATTCTTGGCACAAAAATCAAATAAAAAGGATAAGGAGAGGTTATTACAGAAGTAATAACTTCCAAGACTCAAGAAAACTATTGGGTTATCTCCCAAAAAGTACTTTTCTTTAACGCCTTTAAGTTAGGCATGATAGTTTGAGAAGATGCTCACATAAGAAAATATGAATTGAGGTAAAAGAGAGCATCAAGAAGCAAATTAAAAACACATTTATGTCTAACCCAATTCCTATGCATAGGAATCTTGTAAAGAAACAAGTCATGAAAGCACAAAGAATCAAGCATAGGAAAGCAAAACAAGTGCAACTCCAAGATTTTCAACATAAAGAGGGGAAACTTAATATTATTAAGATGCATAAAACCATGTTTCCCTCTCTAATAATAACTTTCAGTAGCATCATGAATAAAATTAACAATATAACTATCACATAAAACATTCTTATCATGAGCCACATGCATAAAATGATTATTACTCTCCACATAAGCAATGGCATTCTTATTAATCATAGTGGGAGCAAATTCAGCAAAATAGCTATCATTATTATTCTCTTCACCATAATCATCAAATATAGGAGGCATATTGTAATCATAATTAATTTTCTCCTCAATAGTAGGTGGACTGAAAATATCATATTCATCATTGTAATCATCATAAATTGGAGGTTTGGTATCATCGTAAGCAATAGAATAGCTATCTTTCCAAGTGTGTTCATTTGTAAACATATCATCATTGGAAGGAACATGGATAGCAATAATAGCATAACAATTATTAATATCATTATTTTTAGAATTGGTACCAAAGAGATTTTCAATAGCAAAAGTAGTGTGATTTTCCCAATCATGATCACTATTATAGGTAACAGGCATAGGAACATCATCTAGTTCAGAATCATCAGCAAAAACTATGATAGGAGCAACATGCTTAGGGGAAGATACCGTTTCCTCTCTCCTTTTACTCCTCCTCTTTTTCTTCTTCTCCTCTTTAGGAGGGAGAGGCTTGAAAGGAAGCTTCTCCACATACCCTGGTTTATTGTTAGAGACAATAGAAGAAACTTTGGAGGATTCCTTCTTTTCATTAATAAGAATAAAACTCATATCAGTCCTGTCATATTTTGGTAAAATAACATATTTTATAAGATTTTGTATGTAAGTATTTGCGTGGAAATTATCAACACAATAAAGATAACACCCATGCAGGACGCTACTCATACCAAAAGCACTCATGTCTACCAAAGAAGTTTTTCTTGATAACTCTTCACACCCCAGAAACAATGTAAGTTCATCATGTTGATTATCAGTGATCGTGTTATCACAATACAAACTTGCAGTACTCATTGGATTATAAAGATTATTATTATGGCCTGAGCATTGAAAATTGAAATGACCCACTTCATAGCAGAGTTCAAATAAAAGGATAGAGGGCACAAACATTTTTACCAAGATCATCTAGAGCCTTATACCACGTTCTAGTTTTTTCATTCCAGTGGGTGATACAATATTCTTCTTCGATTTGATTCTTTTCACAAGGTCTGTGTATTCCACAAAAATTAACATGCTTATAAGAAATAGTACTTTCAGAAGTTTGAGCATGTTTATTGCAATCATTAATAATAGTTTCATTTTTCATGCAAGTGTCTTTAAAAGGTTCATGATACATGTCCCACTTTCCTTTAGGAGCATTAATATGGGAAGCAAAGGCTCTACAAATTTTAACAAGAATTTGAGGATCAAGACCATATTTAGTACTAAGCTCTTGAAAATCAGCAGTTTTAGCGAAAGACTTAATGCAATCATACTCATAGTTTATACCTGGTTCTTTACCTTTGTAGTTATCCCAATCTTCGGTATTGCTTTGAATTGTTTCATGAAGATCCCACTTAGCTTTGACCTCCTTACTTGTGAAGGATCCCTCTAAACATGTATCTAGATAGTCCTTGTAATGTCCTGAAAGCCTTGCATAAAAATTATTGATAATAATATTACTGGGGAGCTCATGAATGGGACATTTAAGCATTAGTGACTTCAATATTCTCCATGCTTGGGCAATAATTTCTCCATCATGAGGATGAAAATTATAAATATAATTCCTATCTTTATGAATTTCATGAGGAGGATAAAATTTAGAGTAAAAGAGAGATTCAAGTTCCTTCCACTTCAAATGATGAGGATCATCTAGTATCTCATACCACTCCCTTTCTTTGTCCCTAAGTGATAAAGAGAATAACTTCCTCTTAACTTGGTCCATTGAAATACCTGCACACTTTAACAACTTGCATAATTCATGGATAAAAAGAAAGTGATCACCAGGATGGATAGTTCCATCCCCAAAATAATAGTTATCCATAACACGATCAATAATTATTGTTGGTATTTTAAAAGGGACACTTTCAGTATGTGGCTTTAAAATATCACAATCATCATTAGAATTACCACATATGGGAGATAAAGTATCATCAGAGCAAATTTTCTTCCCTAAAGCTGGGGAACTAAAAAGATCTCTTTCCTAAAAAATAGCTTCCCCAAGATTAGATGTTTACATAGCATTATTAACAATGGTGTTCAAAAAATTCATACTAATAACATTGCTATTAGCATGCAAAGGAAGTTCCATAGGTTTTTTAATTTTCTCTCCAGACACTTCATGTCCTAACTCAAGATAAATACTATAAAGCTCTCTAATTTTTGTTGTTGTTTTCCATTAAGCCTAACTAGTGAAAACAAGAAACAAAAATACAAAATTGCAGAATCTAAAGGAAATAACTTCGAGCACTCACACCGGAGGATGTGAGTACCTTTTACCTTAACTCCGCGGCAACGGCGCCAGAAAAAAGCTTGATGTTTACACACTTCTATTCTTGTAGACAGTTGTTGGGCCTCCAAGTGCAGAGGTTTGTAGAACAGCAGCAAGTTTCCCTTAAGTGGATTACCCAAGGTTTATCGAACCCAGGGAGGAATTGGTCAAAGGTATATTTCTCAAGCAACCCTGCAATCAAGATACAAGAAGTCTCTTGTGTCCCCAACACACCCAATACACTTTTCAGGTGTATAGGTGCACTAGTTCGACGAAGAGATAGTGAAATACAAGTGGCATGGATAAAAGACGACGGTGCCAAAAAAGAGCTTGACGGGTGTAAAAGGTTGAAGGCGAATCTAAAATAAAGGTGGAAGCAAGAAAACATGTAACAGATCTAGATGCAAATGGTGTTTCAATGCTTAGAAACAAGGCCTAGGGATCATACTTTCACTAGTGAATAGTCTTAATATATATATTATCTTCATGATACTTGTCAACACTCAGATTTTTAATCCCAGATGCCTGTTATGCCATACATCGCAATCCCAGGATTACCATTTTTGCGAGACATAAAAAATTGGATATCACAATACATCATCCATTACAAACCATACATAAGGTATTACAACAAATAAAGGATCTCATGATCCAGTCTTAATACAAATCAAGAAGCGGAAAAACGTAATAATAGCAATAGCGTAGGCAAGACTCCATCTTCATGGTCACAGGCAATGCTGAAGATGAGAGATTATCCTAGTTATCATAACCTTCCTTCTCTCCGTCCTCCTGATAGTCCTCTTCATAGTCTGGCCACGGGAATAACCAAGGACAAAGCCATGAGTACTCTTATAGTACTCGCAAACTAATACTAGCAAGTGAAGTGGTTTTGAGTAGGAGATACTAAGCTCTAGGGTTGTTTTGCAAAAAGCCAGATTTACCTCTACTGAGTTCAGAAGCAAAGAAAGCTAGTTGAATGTTTTATAACACCTAGGTGGGAACTTGAATTTCATGTCACAACCCTGTTGTGGTCAAGTCAAAGTCATGATTCGTTTCACAAGTCATTTTGAAAACATCTGACGATGGAACAGTATGGCCACTCCAACTGTCCATAACTGCGGACGCCGCTATTCGAATAGTTTGACACTCTGCAGAGGTGGTACACTTTCACCACAATATTCAATACATCCATCAGGAACAATCCTGAATTCACCATACTCAGTATGCAGATAATCAATCCTAACCTTTTAATTACACTCCCTAGTATAGGCACCTCTCCTATGAGTTTGGCCTCCCAACCATGACCATCTGTCATCTTGGGAACTGCACAGGTGGTCAATCTTCACAAGGTAGCCTCAACTCAAACCTTGGCCGCAAGGGAACCCATACTAAGGTATATAAACTTCCAGTCAAGCCCTACCTAAATTTCGGGTATTGTGGTTGTACGGTAAAATTGGAATGGTATCGCATCCAGACAACCATCACTTTTATAAAGGGCTAAGGCTCATGCCTTACCATTTTCATCATCAAAATCATCTGGTGTTCAAGAACACATGTCAAAACATTTTAGTAGAATGAATCATCATTCTAAGGTTTTCATAACCATTTTCACCAAGTATTCCCATCTAAAGTTGATCAAATTTTATGCTTAGCACTAGCATCTAAAAGTGGGGGTAAACACTAATTTGGGGTGGTAAACAAATGGGGATGATCTAAGTTCAATCACATGCCTCAGGATGACATCAAGATTATCTAACTTAGGCCAAGTTCTATGCTCTTTATGCTACCTTTAAATATCTTTCTAAAATCTACAAGTCACTAAGTAAACTCTAATAGAAAGATTTGATAAAGAAATAAAATAACTAAGCTTGCAAATAAAACTATGATTGGGTATCAAGTGGTGTAAGCTTGCAAGTAAAACTTGCATGGTTTAGCTTGCTAAGATAGTAGTATAAGCTTGCTAAGTTGCAAGTCTTAGCTTGCAAAGTTCCAAGTATAGGCTTGCATTGTGCAAAGCAGTGGTTGATGTTCTCCTCGGCTTCTTCCTCGTAGTATACTCCTTCCTCCTCGTATCCTTAGTCGGTACTAGCGTCTATAAATGAATACGAGGTACACAATCACCAAACAATACTTAACTACTTTATTTGTAACACCAAGGTTTTCACTAGATGATCTAGCATCATCACAAACATTACAATCCTCAAAGCACTTGTCTTATTTATTTTATTTTGGGAAAAGTAATTTCTACTCATTGAAAAAAACTACTTAAAATTTAATATTATCCAACTACAACAAGGGATCATGTTGAAACATGTCATCACCACATATTTCAGTACATGGGAATGTGATTTAAAGTGGTGTCACAATGTAATAAGGTTTAACCTTTTTATTTTAATTAAATAAATTGTCCAGAAATGCCTATGAGGCATTCTTTTATTACTTGTCCATTATTTCTGCAAGTAAACCTACATATTTTTATATATTCAGAAGGGTATAGTTAAATGTGATTTTTGAGAGTTGGAATCAACTCAAAAGATTTTGTGGTTGAAATTTGAAAAATGTTTGAATGCAGAAAAGCTTCTGCCTTGTTATTTTTACTATAGGTGATCTACAATACCGGGGCTCAGGCGAGGGTCGGCGACGGGGGCTCACCGGGGCTCAGGCGAGGGTCGGCGACGGGGGCAAATGCCGAAGTTGACGACGGCGAACCTCCTAGTACCAGTGGCTTCTCCTGGGGAGACTCCAATCGCTGGCTCCTTTCTTCCTCCTTTGCAGCAGGCTCCAGCCAAATTCCGGCGATGTGCTGCTCGCCTTGCTCCGGGAATGAGTGGGGGTGGCTCTGAGAGAGAGGGGAGTGTGTTGGTGTGAATAAATCAAGCGGGGTGGCCTCTATTTATAGTTCCAAGAGGGGACCGAAGGGCGCGGGTGGAGCTCGTCGGCCCAGCGAGCTACTGGCATGGGCGATGATATGGAGTAGTGCTGTGCTCCCTGGCGAAGCACAACGACATGGTCTCGAGGCGTGGGGCGGTGCGAGACGGTCGGAACGCTACGGTGCTCTAGGTGGGCCCGACGGGCATTTTAATGGTGCACCGTGGCTACGGGTCATGCGGCGGCGAACGGGGTTGTTTGGCGGTCTCCTGGGATGGTGGCGATCACGCTTGCACGCGATGAGGGCGGCGCACGGTCTATGGGCGCGTGTCGAGTGCGGCGCTCTGGCACACTCTCGTCATGCTCGCAGAGAGGCTGGGCACGCTCGGGCTGAGTTGTCCAGGGGCTGGCAGTGCGTTGGCATTGGACAGGGGGTGGCGGTGGACGGTGGTCAGTGTCTCAGACATGGTGGCTAGGCTTGGTGATGTTCCTAGCTTGCTGTCGACCATGGGATGGCAAGTTGAGCTCGACATGCTCACCATTGATGGTAATGGCAAGCTCACAGTGGTGCTAGAGCATGTTAATTGAGCTATATGATCTACTAAGGGTGTGATGTGAGCTAGAGAGGGAACAAGTTAGCCCAAATCACTGCTCATAATAGTGTTTGATGTTTGTTTGTTTGGTGTTTGCAAGGTGTTTGATGAAATGGACGAAAGAGATTTAAATTTGAATTTTTGGTTCAAACTTGGTGAGTGTATTAGTTATATACTAGGTAGTCTCTGGTTAGTTGGAAAGGTCAAGGGGTACTGGTTTGGTTGGTTTTTGAAAATGGGTGATCTTCACATATGTTAAAGATTCAATTTTGAATTGTCATTTGAATCAAGTTGCCAAATGTTTCTATAAGTTTGAAAGGTGGTTTTGGGTTCACTTTTACTTGGTATAGCAAGGGGTGAAAAGAAATGGAAATGTTTCTGTTTGAAATCTTGGACTAGAAACACTCAAAGTGGCCTAGTGAGCAAGATTGGAAAAAATGACCATTTGCTTTATTTGGTTTGTTTTTGATTTTTCTCTTGATTTGTTTCTACTTGGAAATGTTTTAGATGATGTTGTTTTCATCTTTAAACCATTCCTTGCTATTTAGATCAATCACAAGTACATTCATGCATTCATACAATCATCACTTACACACATGCATTCATATGATGTTAATTAACAAAAGTTTTTGTTAACCCTAATTTTGATGATTGGAATTTGATAACCATTGATCAATATTTTCGGGATGTTACAATACTACCATGAACTACTCTCCGGTTGGAAACTCTAATCCATGGTAGGGATACAAAAGCACACCTCAAAGTCTGCCTTCCCCATCTAGATAACCCCACATTGTCACCTTGGGCGCTAGACGGTTCCAACAAACACCACAATTTTATAAAGACATCCAACTCCAAATATAACTCATGACAAGTATTTATGAACTCTAGCCTAAGTGCCACCATGGCGTGCTTGCTGTCACTTTCACACACGTGGGGAGAGCAAAGATCTATTGAAGCACTTGAGTAGCAAGGTAAATCTACTTGATTACAAAGCTCATGATCACAATATGACCATACATAGAGAGAGAGATGAACACATAGCTACTGGTATAGCCCTTAGCCTCGAGAAAGAACTACTCCCTCCTCATCATGGGAATCAGCAATAGCAATAAAGATGGCGATGGAGATCAATGGAGATGGCTCCGGGGGAACTTCCCCGTTCCGGTAGGGTGCCGGAATAGAGACTTACGTCCCCCAAATCTCCCCTTCGGTGGCGGTGGCGCTGCGGAACTTTTAGTGGATTTCTCCCAGATGATGTAGGGTTTCTGGATCGGAGGCTTCTTATAGGCGAAGGAGTCAAGGTCGATGGAGTCCCAGGGGGCCCACACCCCCTGGTGGTGTGGCCAGGTTAGGCCCGCGCCACCCTAGGGTGTGGCCACCCTAGTGTCCTCCTCCATATCTCCTTCCATTTTCCGTATCGCTCTGGGAAAATAGTGACTTTGGCTTTTGTCCCGTCCAATTCCGAGAATATTTATGTTTTAGCTTTTCTGAAACAAAAAACAGTAGAAAACATGCAACTTGCACTATGACATATTGTCAATAGGTTAGTTCAAGAAAGTATATAAAACTACCTCAAAGTGTAGACAAAACATAACCAAGTTGATACTAAACAATCATGGAACATCAAAAATTGTAGATACGTTTACGACGTATCAGCCTATGAGCAGCCGCATAATAGGGTTCCATGTCTACCACTCCACCACCTAGCGGTGAAGGTAAATCTCATGCAACAACGTCCAAATCCAGCGTTGGGTGATGAACATGAATCCATGCAAGTGTCAGTTTAGCATCCGCGACAAGCTGCAGTTTGATGAGCCGGTGGATATTTTTGTCTTGCTGAACTTCATCATCAGCTCGGCGAGCCCTTGATCTTGAGGATCATATGGAAACATGGCATTGTATACAAGTGCCAGTGCATGACGGAAACACTTAAAAAATTGACTAACCTAGGATACCTGATCCTGGAGGAGAGAAAAAGTATAAGCGCACTTATGATTTGTAACATCCCAAAAATATCAAACTTAGATCATCAAAACACTAATCATCAAGATTAGGGTTAACAAAAACTTTTCTAAATGAATTCATGAATGCATGTACATGTGTATGCATGGATTTTGAATTTCTTTAAAAACCACCTTGTTTGTGTGAACCATTGCTTGTAAAATGTTTCTTAGGTGAAAAGAACATCATCTAAAACATTTCCCACACTTTTCCTAAAGACAAGTAAATCAAAACAAATATATTAAGTGAATGGTCATTTTGGCCAATTTAACTCCCATGCCTACTTTGGCTGTCTCAAACTTTCAAAACCCAACAGAAACTTTTCTGGATCTTTGCATCCCTTGAATGTACTCATAACAGAGTATCAAGGACCACTTTGTGATCATCCAGAAACTTTCAAATGCATAGTTTAAATGACAATTCAAAATTGAATCTTCTTCATATGGGAAGATCCCACTTTTTCAAAACCCACTCAAACAAGCTCAACTTTCAAAACCCAAGCATCTGCAGACTCACCAGAACCAATCTAGCAAACTCACCAAAATTCATTTCAAAATTCAAAACTTGAGTTCATGCGGCCATTTCATCAAACAGGTTGCAGACACAAATCAAACAAAACCACAAACACTATAGTGTGCAGTGTTTTGAGCCTAACTTGTTCCCTAGTTAGCTCACACACAAACCAGTAGATCATCTAGAAAGATTAGCCCAAAACTAGCACCCCTGTGAGCTTGCCATTGCCATTAATGGTGAACAGCCGAGCCCACCCATGTCACCCCAATGTGGACAGCAAGCTAGGAGCAGCAGCAAGCCTAGCCAGCATGTCTAGGAGGCAGCCCACCGTCCACCGCCACTGCCTGTCCCAGCCACAAGCGTTGCCAAGCCCTGGACCACGCGCACAAGCCGCGCCCAGACCATGCCGAGCGTGCGCCAGAGCACCAACCGCGACCAGCGTCCCCAGACCGCGCGCACACACGATCACCACCGACCCAGGAGACCGCCAGACATCCCCATTAGCAGCCCCGTGCCATACAACCACCGCCCGCCGTCGAAGACGCCGCCTCTGCCGCGCAGAACGCCGCCCGTTCCAGACCAAACCACACCGCCCCATGCCTCGCGATCATGTCGTTGAGCATCGCCAGGAGACACAGCACCGTCCCCTACCCTTGCCCATGCCTTTAGCCGCCAGTAACGTCGCCCCCGACGAGCTCACCTTGCGCCCCGACGGTCCCCTCGCTCGACTATAAATAGAGGCCACCCCCGCACGATTTCTTCACACCATCTCACTCCCCTCTCCCCACTGACCGTGCCACACCATCCTCAGAGCAAGGCGAGCACCACTTCGCCGGAATTTCACCGGAGCCCGCCGCCTCTGGAGAAGAAGGGAGCCAGCGATTGGAGCCGGCCCAGGAGAAGCCACCGGTACCAGGAGGATCGCTGTCGTCGACTTCGTCGTTCGCCCGCCTCGCCGACCCTCGCCCGTACCCCGGTGAGCCCCCAGCACCCCTCACTGGCCGCGCTAGGTTTCGTTCTCGCCGGAGCTGTCTCGCGTCGACGATGACTCTTAGCCGTTGGATTAGAATTAGATCAAACGACCCACGTTGCCCCATACCGCTTCGCCCAGCCCCGTGTCACTGACGAGTGGGGACACCCACTTACGCATCCCGCGGGAGCACTGCGCTTAGCAGGCCGGCCCGTTAGAATTTCCCGCGCAGCCCAACAATTCAAATTAAACCTTTTTCTTTTTAATTTCAAACACACTTATGTACCCAACTTCAAAAATCAACCCAGGTCGATTCAGTGCCCCAAATTGGATGAAACCAATGTTTTTGGAAAGGTCTGTGAATGCTTAATCCAAGCCCGTTGGATTCAAGTCATTTGGATCTGTAGATCACCCATAGCAAAAATAACAAGGCAGAAGCTTTTCTGCATTCAAACATTTTTCAAATTTAAACCATAAAAGATTTTGAGTTGATTCCAACTCTCAAAAATCACATTTAACCATACCTTTCAGAATATATAAAAATATATAGGTTTACTTGCAGAAATATTGTTCAAGGAATAAAAGAATGCTACATAAGCATTTCTAGCCACTTTAATCAATTAAAATAGAAGGGTAAAACCTTATTAAATTGTGACACCACTTTAAATCACATTCTCTTGGACTACAATATGTGGTGATGACATGTGTCAACATGATCCCATGTTTAGTTTGGAGAATATTAAATCTTAAGTAGTTTTTCAATGAGTAGAAATTACTTTTCTAAAATAAAAGGACTTAAACCAATCCTTAACCTTGTAATGTTAGAGATGATGCTAGATCATCTATAGGACCCTTGTGTGTGATGATTGCAAGTAGTTAAGTATTGATTGGTGATTGTGTACCTCGTATTTATTCATAGACGCTAGTACCGACCAAGGATACTACGAGGAGGAAGGAGGATACTACGAAGAGGAAGCCGAAGAGAACTTCAACCACTGCTCTGCACAAGGCAAGCTTTACTAACCAAGTTGACCAATGCAAGCTAGTAACTATGCAAGCTTATATTGACATTGCGCAAGCAAACACTTGCAAGATACCCTATTGTTGCCACAAACCCATGCTTGTGATATGAATACCATATTCCTTAAGCGTATGTGATCATACCAACTTGCTAAACCAATCCTAGTTTTATGGCAAGCTTCTTACTTTATTTCTTGATCAAAGCTTACTTAGAGTCTACTTAAGAGTTTGGTAGATATTAGACAGCTGTGCTCAAGTTTGCCCTAAGAGCATAAAGTTTGGCCTAAGCTAGAAACCTTGATCTCAGCCTAAGATATAAGGTTGGACTTAGTGAAACCCCACCAGTTACCACCCCTCATTATTACCCTTCCCAACTGTAGATGCTAGTGCTAAGCATAAAACTTGATCAACTTTAGATGGGATTACTTGGTGGAAAATGGTTATGAAAACCTTGGAATGATGGATCATTCTATTGAAATGTTTTGGACATGTGTTTCCAAACACTTGATGATTTTGGTGATGAAAATGTTGAGGCATGAGCCTTAGCCCTTTATAAAACTGATGGTTGTCTGGATGCGATGCCATTCCAATTTTATCGTACAACCACAATACCCGAAGATTGGGTAGGGCTTGACTGGAAACTTATATACCTTAGTATTAGTTCCCTCACGGCCAAGGTCTGAGCTGAGGCTACCTTGTGAAGATTGTCCACCTGTGCAGTACCCAAGATGACAGTGGTCATGGTTGGGAGGCCAAACTCACAGGAGAGGTGCTTATACTAGGGAGTGTAATTGAAGGTTAAGATTGATTATCCGCATACTGAGTATGGTGAATTCAGGATTTGTTCCTGAAGGATGTATCGAATGTTGTGGTGAAAGTGTACAATCTCTGCAGAGTGTCAAACTATTCGAATAGCCGCGTCCGCGGTTATGGACAGTTGGAGTGGCCATACTGTTCCCCCGTCAGACCCTTTTCAAAATGACTTGTGGAATGAGTTGAGACTTTGACTTGACCACAACAGAGTTGTGACCTGAACTACAAGATCCCACTTAGGAGTTATAAAATTGTGACTAGCTTTGGAGCTTAGTAGAGATAAACCTGGCTTTTTGCAAAACAACCCTAGAGCCTAGTGTCCTATATTCCAAAAACCCCTTTACTTGTTAGTATTAGTTTGCGAGTACTTAAAGAGTACTCATGGCTTTGTCCCTGGCTATTCCCATGGCCAGACTATGAAGAGGAGTACCTGGAGGATGGAACCCAGGAAGGTTACAACAACTAGGATCATCTCCCATCGTCAGCATTGCCTGTGACCCCGAAGATGGAGCTTCACCTACGCTACCGTTATTATTACATATTCCGCTGCTTGATGTTGTATTAAGAACTGGATCATGAGATCCCTATTTGTGTAAGAACTTATGTATCGTTGTAATGGATGAAGTACTATGGTATCCAATTCTGTTATGTCTCGCAAAAATGGTAATCCTGGGATTGCGATGTATGGCATAACAGGCATCTAGGATTGAAAAATCCGGGTGTTGACAAGTTGGTATCAGAGCCATCCTGACCATAGGATACCCTAGTTAGGTTGGACATTGAACCAAAAACTTAGTTTCAAAAACCAAAGAAAGCAAATATTTACAAAAACCTATTCTCATTCTTATCTCTTTAATTCTTTCATAAAACTTCATGTTCCTCAAAAACTCTTGCAAAATAAATAAAATTTTGACACACTTGATCACTCTGCTAATCTACTCATCCTCTATTTTTATAGATGGAGGTGAAGTACAGCAAGTTTTATCAACTCGGAAATGGGGGAGACCTTATCTTTGAGAGGGATCTGGATCAGCTTTCGGAACTTCTAGAGCGTCCGCACCCCGAGTTCTTCGGAGCTCAGCTCAATGATCAAGGAGGAGAAGATCTGCAGTGGCTAATTGTTGCAAGTCTGCGAGGAAAGATTGAACCTCCCACAGCGGAGGGAGTTCAGTTTACCTTGAGGGAAAACAACTGGCTCGATGGACTTGCCAGAGCAATGCAGGAAGCTCTTTCCCGTCTGTGTGGACAGAGCATCAATCAGATCAAGGGTACTCGCTTTGAGTTTTTCCCAAGACGTGATGCAAATGGACAACCACTGGAAGCCCCATACCACCCCGAGCTGAAGACTCAATTGGACCACCTTAGCTCATGATGTACGACCGTCAGCAGGAGTTGGATAACTGCCGTGACTATTTCAACCACAAGTCTGCCATCATCAAGACGAAGGATCAGACCATCGCCATGCTCGCAAGTCTCGCCGCCATCAGCTTGACAAGAAAGAGCGCATTATTGCCCGTCTTCGCCATCGCATCTCATCTCTGGAAGGGACCATCCACGAGAGAGACATGCAGCTAGAGGAAAGGGAGAATGCCGGAGAAGATCTTCGTGGAGACCCTTACTCCTATCTCAGCGATGACGATGATTTTCTGGAGGATCAGGCCATGGACTTCTTCACCGATGAGGATGATTTCGCCTTCATCGATGATCCTGAAGATGATGAAGCCACAAACTCCGAGGAGTAGTAGCACTAAGCACTAGCGTAGTGAGTAGTAGTCGGTCCTACTGTATCGTAGATTTCAGAATGGTTCTTAAAACCATCTGTTTTTCCTTGTTGTGGTGTGTGTTGTACTGTGTGCTATGAGTGAATGAATGAAAAAGCAAGTTGCTAGAAAAATCTGAGTCAAACCTTTAAAAAAACCTCCAAAAACCCAAAACCTTAGCAATTTCCCTCTTTTCTCATAATCGATATCAATCTTCAGATGCCACGTGGAGGAAGTGGTTCATCCCCGGACCCGATGTTGCAGATCCTGCAAATGTTGACTTCTGACCGCGAAGCTGAAAGAGCGGAACGTCAAGCCAACCTAGCCACTCTGCAACAGATAGCCCAACTAGCCCACAACAACCAAGGCCATGGAAACCAGGACAACCACGGATCTAAACTCAAGAATTTCCAGAATACCAACCCACCCGTTTTCACCAAGTCGGAAGAACCCCTAGATGCCGACGATTGGCTGCAAACCATGGAAAACAACTTAGAAGTAGCTGGAGTAGAAGCCAACGAGAAAGTCTTGTTCGCCACCCATTATCTAGCCGGAGATGCCAGGGCATGGTGGAACAGTGTTCATGCGATGACCGGAGGCCAGATGATGACCTGGGAGGAATTCAAGGTCAAGTTTAGCAGAACCCATGTGCCACCAGGTTTGATCAAGAGAATGAGAGACGAGTTCAGAGAGTTGAAGCAAGGAAGGATGACTGTAGTGGAATACCGTGACAAATTTTTGTCATTAGCTAGGTATGCCCCGGACGAGATAGACACCGAAGCCAAGAAGAAAGAAAGATTCCTGAATGGTCTGCATGACGAGATGCAGACGGTGTTAGTCAATATCCCCTTTGTGGATATTGAAGCCCTTGTCGACTCTGCTATCCAAATGGAAGGAAAGATCAACCAAGCCAATGAAAACCACAAGCGTCGCATGATGCATCAACCAGGAACCCATCAGACCCCAAAGTATCGCCCCAACCCATCTCCAGGATTTGCCCCACGAACCAACAAACCCCCTATGACCCGTCCGACCTATCCCAACCGTGTAAACCCTAGACCCGGAGGAAATCACTGTAGGGGTTCGTAGCATGGAAAACAAAATTTTTCTACCGCATGCACACAAACAAGCCAAGATCTATCTACTAGATTGTAGCAACGAGTCGATGGAGGAACTCACCCTCGAAGATTCCAAAGCGGTTAACGAGAGCAGGTTCTCGTGGGTGATGTAGTCGTACACTTGCCGATCTCAAGATCGCGTAGACGATCCTTCCGGCGCTGCGTTCCGGCAGCGCTTCCGCAGTTGGTCACACGTTCGGTACTCGATGAACACCTTCCTCTCCCTTGTTCCAGCAGGCAGCGGAGGTTGTAGCACTCTCCTCGCGATTCCGGTAGCACGACGGCGTGGTACCGGAAGTAGAGGGGAGATCTCGCAGGGCTTCGCCTTAAGCCGGAGCGAGTATGGTGGACTATGAGAGAGCCCTCGACGATCTAGGGTTTAGACACGCCGAGGAAGAGGTGCTTGGGCGGCGGCTAGGGTTTGGGTCTTGCCCAAGTCGGTGCCAAGGTGAGCCCTAGGAGGTGGCGGCAGCTACAGGAGGTGGCGGCACCAAATTAGGGTTTTAGAGGAGAGGATCTTATGTCTCCTAGGAGGGAGCCCTGCCCCTCCTTATATAGGTAGAGGGGCCGGCCAGCCAAGGGAGGGAGTGGAGTCCCTCCCCAACTCGGCTTGGGTGGTGCGCCGGCTTGGGGAGGGGTGACTCCCTCCCCAACTCGGTTTCCCCTTCCTCCTCTTTTCCTCTTTCCAAATTTAGCCGTTTGACTTTTCAATTTAGCTATTTGACTTTTCAAACTAGGATTTGAATTAATCCTTTATTTGGAACAGCGATGACACTTAGTACATGATGCAATCATACCAACTTGATACAACACATCCATGTACCCTTCCCCTCCGGAGTGCCGGACATTCCGGAACATTCTAGAACATTCCCGATGAAAACACCGGAAATATTCCCCAACTCCGAAACGGGACTTTCCTTATATGAATCTTATTCTCCGGACCATTCCGGATCTCCTCGTGATATCCCGTATCCCATCCGAGACTCCGAACAAAATTCGGTCTCTTACTCATCATTCCATAACTACTCAACAACATCGAATCCTTAAGTGTGTCTCCCTACGGTTCGTGAATTATGCGAACATGACCGAGACACTTCTCCGATCAATAACCAATAGAGGAATCTGGAAATTCATATGGCTCCCACATATTTCTATGATTACTTTGCGATCGAATGAACCACTTACATACGATACCAATTTCCCTTTGTCTCACGATAGTTTACTTATCCGAGGTTATGATCATCGGTATCTCTGCATACCTAGTTCAACCTCGTTACTGATAAGTACTCTTTTCTCGTTCCCGTGATATGTGATCCCTTGTGAGCCAGTCACATGCTTGCAAGCTTATTGGATGACATTCCACCGAGAGGGCCCAGAGTATATCTATCCGTCATATGGATGGACAAATCCCACTCTTGATCCATGTGTCTCAACCGACACTTTCCGAACACTCAATGCCACCTTTATAGCCACCCAGTTACGGTGTGGTGTTTGATGTCATCAAAGCATCCTTCTGGTGAAGGTGATATGCATGATCTCATGGTCGAAGGAATTAGGTTACTATGTATCAGAAAGCATATAGCAATTGAACTATTAAAATGACTTGATCTTTATGCTACGCTTATCTATAGGAGTATGTCCATCACATCATTCTCCTAATGATATGACCCTGTTATCAATAACATCTCTATGTTCATGATCAGGAAACCATGATCATATATTAACCAACAAGCTAGTTTAACAAGAGGCTTTACTAGGGACTCTTTTATGTTTACAAATCACACAAGTATTAATGTTTCCTGTTAATACAATTATAGCATGGTATGTAAACATTTATCATAAGTATGAAGATATGATAATAACCTACTTTATTATTGCCTCTTGGGAATATCTCCAACAGTCTCCCACTTGCACTAGAGTCAATAATCTAGTTTCAAAACTTTTGTGTATTCAACACCTATGGCTTTCCGGTGTTGTATGTACACGTTTGCAAGTGGTCAACTGATCTCCAGATCTGACACTTCCAGGTCCGTGTGTAATTGTATGTCTTTGCGTCTCTACGCATCACTCATTATCTCATGAGATGACTTTGTATAAATTTGGTCCTTTGGTGAGACCTTTAGTTCTTTGGGGTTAAAACATGTTGATAATATTGTCGTACAATATATCTTCATAGTATTATCCCACTGTGAACTACACCTAGTTTGATAACAAACTACTTGACACAAATGCCCTCTTTAGCTGCTATAACAGCAGTTATATACTTAGCCTTTTGTTGTAGTATCTGTCACAATGTCTTAACTTTGGAACTCATCCAAATCCATTATGGAACTTAGTTTCCATTATATTGTGTCACCCTAAGTTTAGATTGAGATAAACTTAATTTGTACTTTGTGACAAAACTAGTATCAATGTAATACTTTTACAATGAACTAACCATCTATTTGCCACTTCTACAAAATAATATACTCTTAGTTCTTCCAAAAGATCATAAGAATATCCTTACAATCGTCCAATGATCATCTTATGAATCATTCTGGTATATGCTCATAACATTTAGAGCATAGGACATATCTGGATTTGTACATATCACAGTATGATTGATATAAATACTCTTTGTGATTTCATACATCAAGTATCAATCTATACTTGAATCTTTGTTTCACTTACCAAGTGTCAATACACTTGAATATATCATCAATATTGAATTCATTCAATCTTTTCTGTGTGACAAGAACATTTCTTGTAGTTTCTATATTGAACTCATTCAATACATCATCTATGTACTTTCGGCACAACCATATTAGCGTCTATTGATGCTAAATATTTGGGTTTTACCTAAGTCTTTCATCGGGATGAAATTCTTAATATGTGTTAATAAAAGATACATCATTTCCAATCAACAATATGTCTTCCACATAATGTATTAGAAACATGTCTTAGCGCTCCCACTTAATTTCTTGCAAATGCAAGCATCTTCATCGTCTCCGATGAATTTTTTTTAAACTCCTTTAACAGTTTCATCATGGTGAAGATTCCAACTCCGCAATGCTTACTTCAACCATTGAAGTTTGCATATGCTTTTAGCATCCTTTGAATTAACAAAACCCTATGGACCGTGTTATGCACATGTCCTAGGTAACAATTCTATTAGAAGAACTTTGTTTTGTTTATTCTATTATCATATAACAAAATTATATGTAGTGGTTGCTATATTAATCCGTCTAGACTAAATATCGCTATGAAAGATCAGATCTTGTCATAGTCAACCTTTGAACACTGTTGTGAACTCTTTCCCAACATGTCGACTATTTCATAGATGTGAAAACATCCATGTCTATCTCTTTATAGATCCAAATACGACTGTAAGGTCTTGTACCTTTCCAGAGGGTCTTTCAAGTTCAAAGCTTGATCTCTCGTAGATGGAACTATCACGGATTTTATGGCTTTAAGCCATTTTACGGAGTCAGGGCCCATCATCGCTTCTTTGCATGTAGTACGTTTCATTATTCTGAAATAATGATTCAACCCTCAAATCTTGGTATTTGATTGTTTACTCGACCTACTTGGTTCAACAGAAATTTAGACCTTTGTGTCCACAACCTTTGAGGCACGTGAGCCATGAGCATTGTTGCTACCTCCGGAACACTTTCGGCGCTGCGCAACTCTGCACATATAGCTAAGGTTCTTTTTAACCTTATCAAAGTTCTATTGTCCTCCCACTTAACTTTTCACGAAAAATTCCTTCTCAAAAGAAACTTGACGTTCTAAGCGACAAACACTTTTGTCTCCGATGTTATGGAGGAACTGTTATTCGAAATAACATACAAAGACAGGTTCATCCGACTTTGGTTGCAAACATCTTTCTTATGCATTACATACCAATGTTTTAAGAAAGGACAACTTGGGTTTAATCCCAAACCATAACTTTATATGGTGTCATTTCAACGGATTATGATGAAGCTCTTTTCAGTGGAAAAACGGTAATCTCTAAAGCTTTTAATCTTTAAAATATAATGGCAGTTTTATGAATTACACCTTCGATCTTACCATGTCAAACAAGGTTTAATTGCATATCTCGAACGCTCCATACTCTTATGATGTTTCGGGAAAATGCAAATCCACGGAACGATTCCTTAAATCTTAGGTATTATGCTAAACTTGTAACTCAAATATCTTCCTTTATGATCTTATCATAAACTATTTATATTCTTGTTACAATGATTTTGCACTTCATCTTGAAAATCTTTGAACTTTTCAAATATTTCATACTTCATCCTTATTAAGTAAATATTCATATATTCACTCAAATTTTCGGAGAAAGCATATGAAGTTGAAATCCATCGCTCTCGACTACCCATAATGGATTTCGTACAACAATATGTACAAGTTCCAATAAGCTAGTCATTCGTTCCCTTTTGGCCTATGAACGAAGTTTTAATTATCTCTAGGAAAGTTTCACAAGCGTCATTTGATCAAAAATCAAAAGACTCCAAAATTCCATCCACATGGAGTTTCTTCATGTTTTCTTTCCAATATAATTTAAACGGCGATGTCACTTCCTAAGTGATCTTTCAATCAATTTGTCTTTCAACATTTTTAGCACTAGTTTTATGGATGTGATTTCTCCAACGAGATTTGTGAATCATCCATCTTTTATGGATTTCGGCAATTATTTGAACAACCCTTTTGTTCTCATAATACTTGATAAAACAAATCTTGAAGGCAAACTTTGACGTTTAACGAGCAACACAATAACCTTTTATTTGTTCCCGATGAACATCATCACATATTCTTTTGCTAGTTACTTAGGCCATTGTAGTTCATGAATTCTGTTGTTTCGTATGACGATTCACACCAACAAATTTAGTATCAAATACTTAAGAACCACATTGTTTAATAAGCAAAGAATATAGCCATAACATGTATATCATCTATATACTTAAACTGAACAATTCTAGTCTTTTCTTTTCTGCCATATATTTATGAGATTCTCTTTCAGTTATTTCCTTTTCTGTTTGAAAGAATCTATCAACAGTGGAGTCATACATATGACACATAGTCCAAAGCGTGTATAGTTAAATACCAATGTCTTTGGACTTGCACTTTGAAGTATATCACCATTATCAAATGTTTGGTGTTCTTTCAAATTCCTTTCATTAGTAATCTCTTGGTGTAGTAAACATTTTACCTATATCAAATATTCACCCTCATCATGGATTTATCCATGATCAAGCTACTTTTAGCTTGTAACGGTGAATCGCGAATACAATGTTGCTCTCCAAAACCTTTTGGAGGATTAGGACAACTAGTGTCTCCAACCTTTTGCAAATTCTCATCAAATATGAGAACATGACTTTTGCCATATTATACTCTATCATGTTGCAACCAAAACTTCGTTTTAGATATCACAATATCTTCCACACATCATGGTTTCTGAAACAACTCTTTCAGATCCTAGATAACCTTGATATTAAGACAATCCTTTGAATATCAAGAATCATGGAGACAAACATGATGCTCATACACTAACTCTTGGAATTGTCACTCTTGATTTAATACCAATTATTAAACTTCATGGAGTAACCGGAACTTACTGAAAGTTTGCAGTAGGACTTTTAAACTTTAGATTAACACTTCAAAACAATACGATACCAGTTCGTAAAGTAACTAACCAGAATTCTATAGTTCTATCATCTCAATTAAAACTAAGCGCAAGGTGGTAAACGGATGCCAATGACTACAACAATTATGCAAATTCACTTTGATTTAATTTATGATAAATAGTGTTCAACTTTTAATCATATTGCCGTTGAACTCCCACTCAAAACAATATCCCTCACATTGTTTTAGTGATCACACGAACCAAATCCACCACATCAAAACCGATCATCACGAGAGTTGATGTAGCTTCAAAGGCGAACAATCAACATGTTCATCATATCTACTATATGACTCATGCTTTACCTTTCGGTGATCCGTGTTCCTGAGACCATGTCTGTACATGCTAGGCTCGTCAAGATCAAACCTTAGTTTCTGCATGAGCAAATCTGGCTTGCTCACGTTGTATACACTTGCAGAATCTAGCACACCCGATCATCACGTGGTGTTTCGAAACAACAAGCTTGAGCAACGGTGCTAACTAAGGGTGAACACTTTATGATTTGAAATTCATGTGCATGAGGGATCATCTTATAATGCTACCGTCGTCTACTAAGCAATACAAGATGCATAAAGGATTAACATCACATGCAATTCATAATATGTGATATGATATGGCCTTTCTTCTTTGTGCTTCCGATCTCCATCTTCTAGCACGAACATGATCTCCATCATCACCGGCATTGCATCAAGGTCAATGACGCTTCTCCATGGTTGTCTTCCACCGGCTTCAACTATTACAACTACTTTGAATAGACACGCAGGTCTTAACATAATTTAAAGACAACCATATGGCTCCTGCCGGTTGCCAACTTACAATAAGGAACATTGCATACATCAAATATAATCACAATCATGGCCATATCACATCACTCACACCCCTGCAAAACAAAGTTAGACGCCTCTACTTTCTTTGCATGTTTTACGTGGTTTGGGGCTTTGAATAAGTGTCGTTCTAACTTATGAACATGAACCACAACATTGATACTAGTATTGTTAATCACCCGTTGTAAATTGGATCTTAACTATGCTAGGAGAAACAGGCACCCGCAAAGCCACTTATGCAATACAAGTTGCATGTCAAGCGTGGAGCAAGTCTCATGAACGATGTCATGTAAGGTTAGCCCGGGCCGCTTCATCCCAACATACCGCAAGATGCAAAGTACACAAGAAGCAATCGACAATAAAAGCATCAACGCCCACAATGACCATTGTGTTCTACTCGTGCAACAGATCTACAAATAGACACGGCTCTGATACCATTGTAGGGGTTCGTAGCATGGAAAACAAAATTTTTCTACCGCATGCACACAAACAAGCCAAGATCTATCTACTAGATTGTAGCAATGAGTCGATGGAGGAACTCACCCTCGAAGATTCCAAAGCGGTTAACGAGAGCAGATTCTCGTGGGTGATGTAGTCGTACACTTGCCGATCTCAAGATCGCGTAGACGATCCTTCCGGCGCTGCGTTCCGGCAGCGCTTCCGCAGTCGGTCACACGTTCGGTACTCGATGAAGACCTTCCTCTCCCTTGTTCCAGCAGGCAGCGGAGGTTGTAGCACTCTCCTCGCGATTCCGGCAGCACGACGGCGTGGTACCGGAAGTAGAGGGGAGATCTCGCAGGGCTTCGCCTTAAGCCGGAGCGAGTATGGTGGACTATGAGAGAGCCCTTGACGATCTAGGGTTTAGACACGCCGAGGAAGAGGTGCTTGGGCGGCGGCTAGGGTTTGGGTATTGCCCAAGTCGGCGCCAAGGTGAGCCCTAGGACGTGGCGGCAGCTACAGGAGGTGGCAGCACCAAATTAGGGTTTTAGAGGAGAGGATCTTATGTCTCCTAGGAGGGAGCCCTGCCCCTCCTTATATAGGTAGAGGGGCCGGCCGGCCAAGGGGAGGGAGTGGAGTCCCTCCCCAACTCGGCTTGGGTGGTGCGCCGGCTTGGGGAGGAGGGACTCCCTCCCCAACTCGGTTTCCCCTTCCTCCTCTTTTCCTCTTTCCAAATTTAGCCGTTTGACTTTTCAATTTAGCTATTTGACTTTTCAAACTAGGATTTAAATTAATACTTTATTTGGAACAGCGATGACACTTAGTACATGATGCAATCATACCAACTTGATACAACACATCCATGTACCCTTCCCCTCCGGAGTGCCGGACATTCCGGAACATTCTAGAACATTCCCGATGAAAACACCGGAAATATTCCCCAACTCCGAAACGGGACTTTCCTTATATGAATCTTATTCTCCGGACCATTCCGGATCTCCTCGTGATATCCCGGATCCCATCCGAGACTCCGAACAACATTCGGTCTCTTACTCATCATTCCATAACTACTCAACAACATCGAATCCTTAAGTGTGTCTCCCTACGGTTCGTGAATTATGCGGACATGACCGAGACACTTCTCCGATCAATAACCAATAGAGGAATCTGGAAATTCATATGGCTCCCACATATTTCTACGATTACTTTGCGATCGAATGAACCACTTACATACGATACCAATTTCCCTTTGTCTCACGATAGTTTACTTATCCGAGGTTATGATCGTCGGTATCTCTGCATACCTAGTTCAACCTCGTTACTGATAAGTACTCTTTTCTCGTTCCCGTGATATGTGATCCCTTGTGAGCCAGTCACATGCTTGCAAGCTTATTGGATGACATTCCACCGAGAGGGCCCAGAGTATATCTATCCGTCATATGGATGGACAAATCCCACTCTTGATCCATGTGTCTCAACCGACACTTTCCGAACACTCAATGCCACCTTTATAGCCACCCAGTTACGGTGTGGTGTTTGATGTCATCAAAGCATCCTTCCGGTGAAGGTGATATGCATGATCTCATGGTCGAAGGAATTAGGTTACTATGTATCAGAAAGCATATAGCAATTGAACTATTAAAATGACTTGATCTTTATGCTACGCTTATCTATAGGAGTATGTCCATCACATCATTCTCCTAATGATATGACCCTGTTGTCAATAACATCTCTGTGTTCATGATCAGGAAACCATGATCATATATTAACCAACAAGCTAGTTTAACAAGAGGCTTTACTAGGGACTCTTTTATGTTTACAAATCACACAAGTATTAATGTTTCCTGTTAATACAATTATAGCATGGTATGTAAACATTTATCATAAGTATGAAGATATGATAATAACCTACTTTATTATTGCCTCTTGGGCATATCTCCAACAATCACAACAACCCCGGCAACTCTAGCAATTTCACCCGTGCCCCACCCAAGTTCAACACCAACAATACTACCACTAACCCCAATACTGCCCCGAGGACTGGAAGCAATGCTGTGCCTATCGCAGCCAAGGACAAGTCACAAGTGACCTGCTATGACTGTGGAAATAAAGGCCACTATTCCAATGAGTGACCCAACAAGAAGAATGCTACAGCCCCCAATGCCAATGTCCCAGCTCAGCAGCAGCGTCGTGTCTAGCCAGGGAGAAGATTTGCCCCAGGAAATTCACTCAACCGCAATGGCCGTCTTTTTCTCATGCATGCTGAAGAAGCTCAGGAAGTGCCAGACGTCGTGCTGGGTATGTTTTCTGTTAATTCAGTACTTGCAAGAGTGTTGTTTGATTCTGGTGCATCGCATTCATTTGTCACCGAAGAATTTGCCTGCACTAGTAAAATTCAACCAACCAAATTGAAGCATGTGATGATTGTACAAATTCCCGGATCAACCACCAAGGCTAGGCAAATTTGCAAAGCCGTCCCTATCCGAATCCATGGCATAGATTTTTATGCTAACCTAATAGTACTCGGAACTAAAGGTTTTGAAGTAGTACTAGGAATGGATTAGATGTCCAAGCATAAAGGATTGATTGACTGTGCCACGAAAGCAATTACCATGACCAGTACCACCGGAGTATCAGTCGATCATATATCTGAAACCTTACCTCGCCAATTCAAGTGTAACAAGAGTCTAGCCCAACCTACCATTGACCAAGTTCGGATAGTCTGTGAATACCCCGATGTATTTCCAGATGTTTTGCCCGGTATGCCCCCAGATCGGGATATCGAGTTTATCATCGAACTAATCCCCGGAACAGGACCCATAGCCCAGAGACCCTATAGTATGAACCCGTCAGAACTAGAAGAACTGAAGAAGCAACTGGATTCCATGTTGGAAATCAGATTGATTCAACCAAGTGCGTCCCCATGGAGATCACCTGTCTTGTTTGTGGACAAGAAGGATGGAGGTAACCGTTTGTGTACAGACTATATGAAGTTGAATGATGTCACCATCAAGAACAAGTACCCCTTGCCTAAGATCGAAGATTTGTTTGATCAGTTGACAGGTGCCCAGGTGTTTTCTAAGATTGATCTTAGAACTGGCTATCATCAACTCAAAATTCGTGCAGAGGATATTCCAAAGACTGCTTTCACCACCTGATATGGATTGTATGAGTATACAGTCATGTCTTTTGGATTAACCAATGCCCCCGCTTATTTCATGAATCTCATGAATAATATTTTTATGGACTTCCTGGATAAGTTTGTCGTTGTTTTCATTGATGACATTCTGATTTATTCCAAATCGGAAGAAGAACATGAGCTACACCTAAGGACCATTCTTGGAATCCATAGAGAGCATCAGTTGTATGCAAAGTTTAGCAAATGTGAATTCTGGTTACAGGAAGTAGGATTTCTCGGTCACATTGTATCAGCCGGAGGAATTGCCGTAGACCCTGCCAAAGTGAAAGATGTAGAAGAGTGGCAAGCCCCAACCACTCAAACCCAAGTTCGTGCTTTTCTCGGATTGGCGGGATATTACCGCAAATTCGTAGAAGGATTCTCGAGTATAGCCCGACCCATGACCCAATTACTGAAGAAAGACAAGAAGTTTGAATGGACGGACAAGTGAGAAGCGAGTTTTCAAGAACTCAAGAGGAGATTGATTTCAGCCCCAATCTTGATCATGCCGGATATTACGAAGCCCTTCGATGTGTATTGTGACGCATCCAAGATTGGTCTCGGATGTGTGCTAATGCAAGAAGGCAAAGTTATATCTTATCTATCGTGACAACTGAAGCAACATGAACAAAATTACCCAACCCATGACCTCGAACTCGCAGCCGTAGTTCTAGCCCTGAAGACATGGAGACATTACCTTATGGGAAACCGTTGTGAGATTTATTCGGATCACAAAAGCCTAAAGTATATATTCACTCAAAAGGAGCTGAATATGAGGCAGAGAAGATGGATTGAGTTAATCAAGGATTACGACCTGGACATTCACTATCACCCTGGAAAAGCCAATGTGGTAGCCGATGCCCTTAGCAGATTGCCGTGCCGCTTGAACTCCATGATTTTAAAGGAGCAACCAAGTTTGCACAAAGAGATGGAAGATTTTCGAATGGAATTAGTAAGTGAAGGATTTTTGGCTAGCATCGAACTTCAGCCCACTTTGATCAGTCAGATTAAAGAGGCGCAGAAAGGAAATGCTAGTATCGACGGAATTAAGCGTCGTATCGGTACAGGCAAAGTACCCGGATTCGCCGAGGAGGAAGAAGGAGTTTTGTGGTACGAAGGACGCCTTTGTGTACGAGCAGATTCGGAGTTGAAAGAAGTTATCTTGAAGGAGGCTCATGATACTCTTTATTCTATCCATCCCGGAGGAACCAAGATGTATCAAGATTTGAAAGAGCAATTTTGGTGGCATAAGATGAAGAGAGAAATCGGAAGCTATATCTCCAAGTGTGACATATGCCAGCAAGTCAAGGCAGGACATCAACGACCCGCTGGATTGTTGCAACCTTTGAAGATTCCGGAATGGAAATGGGATTCTGTAGGAATGGACTTTATCACTGGACTACCTACTTCTAGTAGGGGAAATGACTCTATTTGGGTCATAGTGGACAGATTGTCCAAAGTAGCCCATTTCTTGCCCGTCAAAACCACCTACCAGAGTTCGAAGCTAGCGGAGTTATACATCGCTAGAATCGTTAGTTTGCATGGAGTCCCCAAGAATATAGTCTCGGATCGAGGAACCCAGTTTACCTCGAGATTCTGGAAGAAACTCCAAGAAGGTTTAGGAACCCGCCTAGATTTCAGTACCGCTTATCACCCTCAGACCGATGGACAAACGGAGCGAGTAAACCAAATACTCGAAGATATGCTT
The DNA here is from genome assembly GCA_916181665.1 of Avena sativa. Classification (NCBI taxonomy): domain Eukaryota; kingdom Viridiplantae; phylum Streptophyta; class Magnoliopsida; order Poales; family Poaceae; genus Avena; species Avena sativa. Next base: position 147,281,690 of record OV702280.1, read on the forward strand.
AGAGCATGTGTGCTAGAGTATGGATCCAAATGGGAAGATTGTCTGCCGTTTGCAGAATTTTCATACAATAATAGTTACCAAGCCAGTTTGCAAATGGCCCCATTTGAATTTATTTACGGAAGAAAGTGCCGCACCCCTTTGAACTGGTCGGAAGTAGGAGAGAGTCAGATTTTCGGACCCGACATTCTACGAGAGGAAGAAGAGAAGGTTCACAAGATTTGTGAGCACCTCAAGACAGCCCAATCCCGACAAAAGAGTTACGCCGACAAGAGACGTCAAGACCTCGCCTTCAACATTGGAGATTTTGTTTATCTGAAAGTGTCGCCATTGAAGGGAATGCAACGTTTCCAACTCAAAGGAAAGTTAGCCCCCAGATATATCGGACCTTTCAAAATCTTAAACCGTCGAGGAGAAGTATCGTATCAACTGGAACTACCTGAAGAGATGTCAGCTGTGCACAATGTGTTCCATATCTCGTTACTTCGCAAATGTCTCGAAGTCCCCGAGAAGACCGAAGTGTTCAAGAATATCAATCACCGGACCATAGAGATCAATGATGATCTAACCTATCCTGAAGTACCCATCCGTATATTGGAAGAAGCCTTTCGAACTACCAGAACCCGAAGCATCAAGTTTCTCAAGATTCAGTGGAGCAATCACACAGAAGAGGAGGCTACCTGGGAACGCGAAGAACACATCAGAACGGAGTTTCCAGATCTCTTCAAATCCTAGGTAATCTTTTCGTCCTTTTTCAAATCTCGGGACGAGATTTTGTTTAAGGGGGGAAGGTTTGTAACATCCCAAAAATATCAAACTTAGATCATCAAAACACTAATCATCAAGATTAGGGTTAACAAAAACTTTTCTAAATGAATTCATGAATGCATGTACATGTGTATGCATGGATTTTGAATTTCTTTAAAAACCACCTTGTTTGTGTGAACCATTGCTTGTAAAATGTTTCTTAGGTGAAAAGAACATTATCTAAAACATTTCCCACACTTTTCCTAAAGACAAGTAAATCAAAACAAATATATTAAGTGAATGGTCATTTTGGCCAATTTAACTCCCATGCCTACTTTGGCTGTCTCAAACTTTCAAAACCCAACAGAAACTTTTCTGGATCTTTGCACCCCTTGAATGTACTCATAACAGAGTATCAAGGCCCACTTTGTGATCATCCAGAAACTTTCAAATGCATAGTTTAAATGACAATTCAAAATTGAATCTTCTTCATATGGGAAGATCCCACTTTTTCAAAACCCACTCAAACAAGCTCAATTTTCAAAACCCAAGCATCTGCAGACTCACCAGAACCAATCTAGCAAACTCACCACAATTCATTTCAAAATTCAAAACTTGAGTTCATGCGGCCATTTCATCAAACAGGTTGCAGACACAAATCAAACAAAACCACAAACACTATAGTGTGCAGTGTTTTGAGCCTAACTTGTTCCCTAGTTAGCTCACACACAAACCAGTAGATCATCTAGAAAGATTAGCCCAACACTAGCACCCCTGTGAGCTTGCCATTGCCATTAATGGTGAACAGCCGAGCCCACCCATGTCACCCCAATGTGGACAGCAAGCTAGGAGCAGCAGCAAGCCTAGCCAGCATGTCTGGGAGGCAGCCCACCGTCCACCGCCACTGCCTGTCCCAGCCACAAGCGTTGCCAAGCCCTGGACCACGCGCACAAGCCGCGCCCAGACCATGTCGAGCGTGCGCCAGAGCACCAACCGCGACTAGCGTCCCCAGACCGCGCGCCGCCCTCACCGCGTGCACACACGATCACCACCGACCCAGGAGACCGCCAGACATCCCCATTAGCAGCCCCGTGCCATACAACCACCGCCCGCCGTCGAAGACGCCGCCTCTGCCGTGCAGAACGCCGCCCGTTCTAGACCAAACCACACAGCCCCATGCCTCGCGATCATGTCGTTGAGCATCCCCAGGAGACACAGCACCGTCCCCTACCCTTGCCCATGCCTTTAGCCGCCTGTAACGTCGCCCCCGACGAGCTCACCTTGCGCCCCGACGGTCCCCTCGCTCGACTATAAATAGAGGCCACCCCTGCATGATTTCTTCACACCATCTCACTCCCCTCTCCCCACTGACCGTGCCACACCATCCTCAGAGCAAGGCGAGCACCACTTCGCCGGAATTTCACCGGAGCCCGCCGCCTCTGGAGAAGAAGGGAGCCAGCAATTGGAGCCGCCCCAGGAGAAGCCACCGGTACCAGGAGGATCGCCGTCGTCGACTTCGTCGTTCGCCCGCCTCGCCGACCCTCGCCCGTACCCCGGTGAGCCCCCAGTACCCCTCACTGGCCACACTAGGTTTCGTTCTCGCCGGAGCTGTCTCGCGTCGATGATGACCCTCATCCGTTGGATTAGAATTAGATCAAACGACCCACATTGCCCCATACCGCTTCGCCCATCCCCGTGTCACTGACGAGTGGGGACACCCACTTACGCAGCCCGCGGGAGCACTGCGCTTAGCAGGCCGGCCTGTTAGAATTTCCCGCGCAGCCCAACAATTCAAATTAAACCTTTTTCTTTTTAATTTCAAACACACTTCTGTACCCAACTTCAAAAATCAACCCAGGTCGATTCAGTGCCCCAAATTGTATGAAACCAATTTTTTTGGAAAGGTCTGTGAATGCTTAATCCAAGCCCGTTGGAGTCAAGTCATTTGGATCTGTAGATCACCCATAGCAAAAATAACAAGGCAGAAGCTTTTCTGCATTCAAACATTTTTCAAATTTAAACCATAAAAGATTTTGAGTTGATTCCAACTCTCATAAATCACATTTAACCATACCTTTCAGAATATATAAAAATATATAGGTTTACTTGCAGAAATATTGTTCAAGGAATAAAAGAATGCTACATAAGCATTTCTAGCCACTTTAATCAATTAAAATAAAAGGGTAAAACCTTATTAAATTGTGACACCACTTTAAATCACATTCTCTTGGACTACAATATGTGGTGATGACATGTGTCAACATGATCCCATGTTTAGTTTGGAGAATATTAAATCTTAAGTAGTTTTTCAATGAGTAGAAATTACTTTTCTAAAATAAAAGGACTTAGACCAATCCTTAACCTTGTAATGTTAGAGATGATGCTAGATCATCTATAGGACCCTTGTGTGTGATGATTGCAAGTAGTTAAGTATTGATTGGTGATTGTGTACCTCGTATTTATTCATAGACGCTAGTACCGACCAAGGATACAACGAGGAGGAAGGAGGATACTATGAAGAGGAAGCCGAAGAGAACTTCAACCACTGCTCTGCACAAGGCAAGCTTTACTAACCAAGTTGACCAATGCAAGCTAGTAACTATGCAAGCTTATATTGGCATTGCGCAACAGAGTTGTGGAATGAGTTGAGACTTTGACTTGACCACAACAGAGTTGTGACCTGAACTACAAGATCCCACTTAGGAGTTATAAAATTGTGACTAGCTTTGGAGCTTAGTAGAGATAAACCTGGCTTTTTTTGCAAAATAACCTTAGAGCCTAGTGTCCTATATTCCAAAAAACCCTTTACTTGTTAGTATTAGTTTGCGAGTACTTAAAGAGTACTCATGGCTTTGTCCCTGGCTATTCCCATGGCCAGACTATGAAGAGGAGTACCTGGAGGATGGACCCCAGGAAGGTTACAACAACTAGGATCATCTCCCATCGTCAGCATTGCCTGTGACCCCGAAGATGGAGCTTCACCTACGCTACCGTTATTATTACGTATTCCGCTGCTTGATGTTGTATTAAGAACTGGATCATGAGATCCCTATTTGTGTAAGAACTTATGTATCGTTGTAATGGATGAAGTACTATGGTATCCAATTCTGTTATGTCTCGCAAAAATGGTAATCCTGGGATTGCGATGTATGGCATAACAGGCATCTAGGATTGAAAAATCCGGGTGTTGACATGATTAGTCCAGAAATCAGAGCTGGCACCCTGAGAAGCTTTCACCAAAGCATTCATTAGTGCCTTAAATCGATGAGTTTCTTCCACCGCTCTTAAGAGGGTTCCTAGAAAAGGATGAGAAATAAGTTAAATTTTCTGCAATAAAAAAAGAAGGCTCAGGGGCTCTACATGAGACTTATAGAGCATATTCTTGCTCACCCTTGATATTTCTACAATAAGATATGCTTTCCGGGCCAAAGGTTTTTGCATCTTCTAGTTGGAGACACCAATCAATGCCTTCACAACCCGAAGGTTAATTTCCAGTTGCTTTATGCGTTGAATTTTTCGGCATATAGCGGAGGTTCAACAACACAGATGGTGACATTTTCGGGTGTACCCTCCCCAGAGGTTGATGACTGCAGATTCGAAGAATGGGGATCACCCGAGGGACAAAAAGGATTAGTCATTATCTGGAATTAAGAAGTTCAGCACAAATATTTGACACACACAATTTAACAAGTTTAGCAGTGGAATCACACATATATATACAAAAGACAAAAGTTTCCTCCAGTCATGGTACCAACATCAGCACAAGGTAAGTTCATTACAACAAAGGTGTCCCACTAAAAGTATGCCTAAGACCTAAGCGGATTTTTCGATAGAAAGAGTGGTACTAGCTAAGGGGGCATCAGGCTTAATAGAAGGATTAACGCTTGGGAAGGCGCCTCAGTCAATTGTTTAGCGGGAGGATCTTCTTGTGTTGTAAGCATCGCAAGGAGTACTATGAGTATTTCTTGGATTTTTTAATGAATGTCATAATATCAACTTATTTTTTAGCATCATTGACTGGAAGGAAGGATCTAACCTTCTTCTAGTCGATCTTCTCGCCGTGCGCCATCACCAATGACATTGAGCTTTCGGCCCTACTCTTTGACTGAAGAAGGCTATAGTTTGTTAGCATATTTGGGTCAGCATTGAAGACGCTAACGAGATTAATGAGATCCACATGTTCTTCCTTGTCCGCAAAAATTTCGGCATGAAGGCTCTTGAAAGCGTGACGCGAACGAATCAAAAGATTGCGCCCACGAACATTGTTGTCCTCCAAAACACCCACATCATCTGACAATGGATCAGATTGTTGATCCTCTTCCAATGTCAGAGAGTGGCTGGTAATTTCTGCGATTGAAAAAGCAAAGTTGAAAATAAGGGAATAAATTTGGATGCAGTAGCGCGAAGAAAAATCTCAGCAATTTAAAACATTAACTCACTGTTCAAAGAAGTGTTCAGGTCCTCTAGCCTCTTCCAAAGATCTTTGTCTCTTTCGACAATAGTGGTAGCCTCCTTTTTTTGCTCCCACTTCAGATTTGGTGGCTGCCTTGGCCTCCTCGAGTGTTGTCTCCATGGTCTTTAGTTTTTCCTCAAGCTCGTCAGAACACTTCAAAGCTTGTCTCAAATTATTTTGGACTCTTTGGCAATGAGTGGAAGAAAAGATAAATTTGTAAGGTTGGTAACAGACATGTTATAACAAAAGATGAATAAAGTGGTAGTCAAACAAACCCTTGGATTTTTCATCATCATCTCGAATCTTGAGAAAGCGAGAGGCCATGTTGACCATCTCACGTATCAGCGGCTGTGCAAACAGGAGTGTTACACAAAATACTCAAGGGATGAGAGGTAGAACAAGAAGAAGCAAGTAATGTAGGACGAGACTTACAATTTTCATGTCGGGTTTGCTAGGATTCTCGGATATGGCTATGCCTTTATCCGCGGCCTTCTTCCTCTTCTTTGGTGCTGGAGCTTGAGGCGATGCGACCAGATGTTTCGGGTCCAGTTTTTCTATAGTCTCTTTCCACGGATTAACTATATCCATCGATCAGATGGGTGACTTGGCAAAAGTTTCTCTGGCAGAAGCACCAACTGTTGATCTTGGGTAGTCTTCTTCTTCCTCATCACCTCTGATCCAAGAATCAAATATTCATGTTCAACAAAGTAAATTTCAAGAGAAAAGGAGAAAGAGGATACGAAAAACTTACGAACTAATGTTCTGGGTCATCTAGAAGAGCCCCAACCTTGAGGGAGGAGCAAATTCTATTGGCTAGATCATTTTTGGATTTGAGCCTATCAAATCATTGGAATCTTCGCCCGTTTCGATGTCTCAGAGCGCTTTTTTTGTGGTAGCAGGTACCAATCTAAAATCCTTGGAGCTGGCCAAGGGAACTGAAGTATTTTCCTGAGAAGATTCAGCGATGGAATGTTCTTCTTCTTCGGAAGCAACTTGAACTCCGATATCACCTTCGGATGGCATGGAAGCATCTAGAAAATCACCATTCTCAAGTAGAGGAGGGACATAGTAAAGATGATCGTGGTCCTACAACAAAAAGCGGGGCCATGCGAAGAACTGAGATTGCAAAACAATAGAAGCAACCAAATGAATGAAGGAAGTAGCAAACTTAGAACATGTACATGGTTTTTATTGCCATAGGATTCAACCCGACACTTTGATGGAATTGGGTGATTCTTCGTGAGCATGGTCAAGGAACCTACCCTTTTTTCTAGTTCGGCAAGGGGCAGGATCTCGGGTGAGATCCTCATTGATTCTTTCTTTCCCATAGTATGCCCACATACTCGATAGTCTGGTCTAGAGAATTTGGATGCGAATATGAAGAATGTACGCCATAATTTGTAAACCTGAAAGTTCGCGTCCATCGTGAGTGCGCAACTGCTCAATCTGATCTATAAATGGCTCGATCTCCTTCATTTATTTAGCATTGGGGCCTTGGTCCCTAGAGTCGAGATTTTGGCAAGTTTTATTTTGGTCGAAAGGCACCAACCCGAAGATTTGACCTTCAACTTGCTGATCCATGACGTAGAACCATTTCGACCTCCAACCTTGGATAGAATACGCGATTTGGAGATCGAAATAGTCGACATCCGGTTGGACGGAGATTATAGCACCTCCTACATCGTGAATGAAGGTTTTGGTGGCATTGCAGCGAACGTAGAAGAAGTGATTTCAAAGGCCCCAGTGGGGATGGATCCCGAGGAAAGATTCACAAAGAGTTATGAAACAAGCAATATGGAGGATTGAGTTGGGCATGAGCTGGTAGAGCTGCACACCATACACGAAAAGGAGGCTGCTGAGGAAACCATGAGCAGGAAGGGACAAACCATGGTAGAGAAAAGAAAGAAACATTACCCGCCATCCTTGTTCAGGCAGTGGAGGTGCTTTGTTGCATGGATGTTAGACAGAATTCTCTAGAACAGATACATACATGCGAGCTTCATGCGGGTCTCACACTGTGCACTTTGAAGGAGCCCACGCGATGGCCCTTTTCTTGGTGGTCGTAGCATAAGCTATGGAGGATGCACCCTTGCTTCGTCCCAAGGTGATGGAATAGAGGAGTGGTGGTGCGCAAGGAAGAAGAAGGAGAAGGAGCTGTGCAGCACATATGCAGTCCGAGAAGGAAGATGATGCTAGAGGTGGAGGGGTGAATGAGCAGTAAAAAACCTCCGCTGTGGCTTATAAAGTAACTTTTGAAAATATTAGCCATTGGATACGACGGTGATGAAAAGTCGAGGCGCAGAAGATAATGACACACGGCTAGCATAAACGAGGGAAGTAACAATGGGCAATAATTACCATAGAGAACACGGTAAAAAATTACGTGACACCTCGAATTTCGTGTGGCATGGGGTCATGCGGTCAAACTCTCCACTGATGCGCCACCCACGTGTCATCACTACTCTAGCAAGGGTCCACCATTGAAACGTCCCAGCGGGTCTTGTCCTTTAAAACCACGGCACACCATCTTCATTAGCACTGATGTCATGTGAGGCCTGGTACCGCACAAGAATGTGCTTTGCCAGTATTTTATCCCGTATCCATGATATGATGAAAAATCCTGACGAATGCATTGGATACCCTTGACATAAAACTAGAATTCACTACTCAATAAGACCTCAAACGACCCGAACTGAATTATGCTAGCATATACCGAGTTCGAGTTCGGGGTCTTGATCTTGATGTAGGTTCACGATGTTTTTTCCCAGGAGAAATTAACTGGTTCCCGATCCGTCGGATACACCAGAATTGTTATACCAAAATCCCCATGTTAATAATACTTAAAAACATAAATCATTTTCCTGAAATAATATTCAGGTCAAAGATGAAAACGTATTTGAGACTCAACCTAAATCAATGATTCAGATGGACTCTAGGGGGCTATTGACACGGGTATGACTTATTGGGTTCCCGTGGTTGGTTACCCTAGGCGTACTGTTGGGGATATGCTATATGGGTATCCTCATAGCATGTCTCTTATCCGGATAATCCGGGTGGCCCACAGTTGGTAGCATGGCCCATGGCCTGCTGGGTGGCCCAATTAGATGGATCCAGAAGGGAGGCCCATGCCGGATAAAGGAACGCTACGGTTGGAGTCACCAGCGTACCCGGAGCCTTGGAGTACAAGACAAGCTAGACTAGTCATAGTCTGTGTAGGACTCTGTAACCTGTCTGGCTAGGACTTTTCCCTGTAACCCTAGGACCTGGCAACTATATAAGTCGGGCCTATGGGAGCCTTTCGGGCACAATCTCAGACGATCGCACACACCTCACATAGCGAACCTATCTCTATAACTCGGCTATTGCCCTTATAGTGATTTATAGCAGGAGTAGGATTCGGCCACCGTTGTGGGATCTGAACCTGGGTAAGCTGTGTTACCTCATACCCGTCAACCGTTCCTTCCCCCACGTCTCTAAACACGCACTGTGAGGACCCCTCCGTGGCGTACTCGTCGGCAATACCACGACAGTTGGCGCCCACCGTGGGGAAAGAGGCGCTTCAGGCTCTTCAGCGGGCGAGGACAAAGATCTTCGCGGGAATCGGCGAAACCGTAGCCATCGGTCGCGTTCTCTTCTCCGGCAACATTCCGATTGTCCCTCTCGATGAGTTCTGGATCCCGGCGAAGACGAACTCTACGCGGTGCTCGATCGTTCCTATCGGAGACATCCACCTCTTTATTGGCGAAACCGACTTGGGCACTAGTTCCTTGGGAGTCGGAGGAGCATCAAGGCCCGCACGGACCGCCTACGGGCAGGATACGTTCGCGGAAGGATCGATGTCGGATCTCTCTTCGGAGTTTGATGGCAAAGATCAGAAAAATTCAAGGCCCACCCAAACCGCCCCTGTGCAGGATATAAAGGTGGAAGATCGCTGCAAGTCTGTCGGCTTCGCCCGTGCGTCTGGACAGCAGAGATCTAAGTTCGTCGGCGTGGTTACCATCTTCGATCTGGCACGTTGCATTCAGAGAGAGGGCGAAAACCCCCACGATTACCTGGCCAGGTGTCTCCGTATACAAGCCGATCTGGCCCACTACCCCAATGATGATGCTATGTATCACTTTGTGGAATGACTGGACCATGGCACGCTTCTCCGACATTCTCTAAGACGGCAGCAGGCGTCGGGACGCCATACCTTCGAAGGCATGGTGAACACCATTAACAACTATGCGGAGGCCGAAGCGACAGCTCAGACAGCGCTTGCGCTCATTGACGGAGCCCCTCCGATTCAGCCACCGCCACCACCGCCTCCAGCCGCCATCGTCGCAGCTGCTCCGCCACCTCCAGTCATTGTCGCTGCTGTTGCACCTCCACCGCCCGTCATCGAGGAAGTCCTGGCACCCTCCGACTCTGTTATTGACGCGATTTATGCTGACTTCAGTGCAGATTTAGAGGAGATAGATTTCAGTCCAGAAGAACTAGACTCCGCCATGCAGGAGATGGAGGAAGAGTACACGCGCGACGAGCAAGCCAACAATGCCGTCACGTCTCGAGAGGTGTTCGTCACCATTGGGACGGTGATGGATGAAGACCAACCCGGACGAGCTCCGCCTACAGCGCTGGAGAAGGGGAAGGGGCCACTTATTGCTGCTGACGATGATCGCGCAAAGGTCATGCCTCCTCCGCCTAACCCAGTGCAGCAGCCGCAGGAACTCGGCACCGGCCCGAGCAACAACAACACCGCAACCTTGCCGCCCCCGGCGTCTACGTCTGCCGCTGCCCAAGTTACTCCCGCTGATAGAGTGATGTACGATAACCTCCTCGTCAAGCCACTGACCATAGCTCATATCCGGAACGTGACCCAACTTGACGAGAAGGGCCAGCAGCTGCTGGAGGAAGCGCAGGCCATCGTGGAGCAAGGCTCTAAGCTAGATCGAGATCTGGTCAACACGCAGAAGTCCATAGAGAAATCTAGAGCAATGGAGGCCGAGTACAAGACTCTGCTGCAGCAGCAGAAGGACAAGAAAGCTCCAGCTCGCGTCATCAACGATCCTGGTGTAGGGAGAAACCTAGGATGGGCTCTCCCGAAGCCGGCACGGGCCAAGCCATACATTTACAGTGAAGGCAGACAGGTGATGCCCACTCCTCTCCTCAACCTCGCTCTCGCCAAGACCCTTCTAGAGCAGGATAGATAGCTTGAGGCGGTGGACCAGGTCTATGACCTAGTGGCCAAGGCGGTGAAGCAGCAGGAAAAGGCCACCTCTCAGAGGCTTGAGTCTGACCCAGCGCTTTGCCAATCTAGCCAGCATAAGCCACAAAGGGACAGATCTCCTCTTGATGATGGGTCCCAGACGGGTTCATCAGAACGAAGATGGAGGGATGCGCACAACAGGAAGGATGCTATCCCCATATCATTCGACCATGGAGAAAAGGCCCGACCTCGTTGCCCATCGCCACCACCCCGATACCCCCGACATCGTGAAGATCACAAGGCTCACCATCGTACGAATATGCCCCCGCCAAAGCAGTGTAGCATCGTCATCCACGACAACACGGAGCAGACCCGTCATGACGGAGAGCACAACCAAGGACACAAGAGCAGGCTGCCCCACGACCCTCTGCGTCCGACAAGCAACCGTGACAGGCGCGAGGCATCGCGGAGGGTAACAAAAAGAAGGCTAACCCACCGCCACCTCCGCCTCCATCACCCCCTAGCAGTCACCATGGCGGAGGAGGCCCATGTCGTTCACGCAGCCCATCCCCTGTTGACAAGAAGAAGAAGAACCCGGAGCCATACGATGAACGTTCGCGGATCGATAAGATCCACGAGGCCCGGGAAGGAACATACCCGGGACCACGTTGCTTTGGACCTATAATACGGTCCGGAACTTACCCCAAAGGTTTCCGGATTGACAAGACCATCAAGCCCTATGACGGCACCGCTAAGCCAGCCACATGGTTGCAGGACTACGACAATGGGGTGGAGATTGCCGGAGGCAACCCCAACGTTGCCGTCAAGTACCTCCCATTAATGTTGGCAGGCACGGCCCGTCAATGGATCGACGACTTGCCGGATAAATCCATCTGCAATTGGCTGGACATGCAAGAAGCGTTCACCAAGAACTTTGAAGGTACATACAAGCGTCCCTGCACTGTTGGCGATCTACAGCGGTGCGTGCAAGAGAAAGACGAGACATCTCATGCCTACCTCTCTCGCTGGTTGGACATGAAGAATTCCTGCGTAGGAGTGCATGCTCAGACCGCCATGGACGCCTTCATCGATGGGTTGGAAAGGGGCACGTTGCTCCGACATAAGCTGAAGCGCTTGCAGGACAATCACCAGCTTGACTTGAACCAGATGAATCAGTTGGCTAGTGAGTTCACAGCTGCCGACGATGATGCTCGCGGCTCCTTGCTGGCAACAGCCGTTCCAACTCAAGCTCAGAGGAACAGCAGTACAAAGCGGAAAACCACTCCAGAAGAAAGCAATCTACCGACATGGTCGCTATGACTTTTGCAGGACGAGGTGATGGCAGACAACGTGGCCGAGGAAGGGGAGATGGTCGTGGGCAGCAATGAGGAAGCGAAACTACCTCAGGGCCGCTCCGCGTTCCCCAAACCTACGAGGAGTACCGCGATATGCCGTGCCTCGTACACCTCGACGTCAACGGCAAGTTCGTCAACGACCTCAAGGAAGACCCGGAGTCCGGCTACAAGCAAAGTCAGAAGAACAGACCGCGAGGCAAGGGCAAGGGGAAGAAGAAGAAGGAGGAGTCCAAGGATTCAAGGGACATGGACGAGGACGTTGACCCCAAGAACACCGCCAAGAGCGATGACAAGGGAAAGAACCCCTTCGTAAAGAAGGCGCCAGTCTACCTCACTTTCCTTGGCACCCCCATCGTACGACAACAGAAGACCTCTTTGAGGATCCTGATGGCTACTCTACCCCCAGTTCCCTAGTACCTACGCTGGTCGGAGGTTCCAATTACTTGGGATAGGACGAACCACCCAGACCTTATCCCTACGGAGAACCAGTACGCCATGGTCATCAACCCCTTGATTGACGGCATGGAGTTCACCAAGTGTATGGTGGATAGTGGAAGCAGCATCAACATCACGTACCTGGATACACTGTAGAAGATGAACTTGATGGAGGCAAACCTAAGGCGGACCAACACCATCTTCCACGGCATAGTTCCTAGCCGGGAGGCTCGGTCCCTTGCGTGCATTACACTTCAGGTTGCCTTTGGCGATGTTAATAATTACCGCCAAGAGCGCATGACCTTTGAGGTGGTCCCCTTCAAGAGCGTGTACCACGTCATATTCGGCCGCGACATATTCCACACGTTCATGGCCAAGACATGCTTCGTCTACAATAAACTCAAGATACCCGGACCAAACGGTGTCATCACCATATCCGGAAGCTTTACCAAGTCAAGGGACTGCGAGATCAATGAAGTAGCCATTGCGTAAGCTGTCCTCTACAACGAAGAATTCAAAGAGATGCAGAGCAAGGTCGAGGACTCAGAGATGCCCGCGTCGAAGAAGCAGATTTCCGACTCCGCTCCTATGTTCAAGGCCGCCATCGAGACCAAGCCGGTGGAACTTGTGGTAGGTGATGCCTCCAAGGTCACCGCCATTGGGACGAACCTGGATCCCAAATAGGAAAGCGCGCTCGTCGAGTTCCTCCATGAGAATAGGGGCATCTTTGCCTGGCAACCTGCCGACATGAAAGGTGTACCTAGGTAAATTTCCGAGCACAGCTTAATCATTGATCCAAAATCCAAACCAGTGAAACAACCTCTATGACGCTTTGGAGATGAGAAGAGACGCGCCATTGGCAAAGAGATATCTAGGTTACTTAAGGCTAGATTTATCCGAGAAGTCCTTCACACCCAATGGGTGGCCAATCCTGTACTTCTCCCCAAAAAGGGAACCAATGAATTAAGAATGTGCGTTGATTACACCGGCTTGAACAAAGCATGTCCCAAAGATCCGTTTGCTTTGCCTTGCATTGACCAAGTCATTGACTCGACGGCTGGCTCAGAACTTTTGTGTTTTCTCGATGCATACTCAGGATACCACCAGATCAAGATGAGGAAGTCAGACCAATTGGCCACTTCGTTCACTACCCCATATGACACGTTTTGCTATGTCACGATGCCCTTTGGGCTGAAAAACGCAGGTGCTACGTACCAGCTGACCATGCAGCGTTGCCTTCACGACCAAATTGGTCGGAACGTTCACGTCTATGTGGACGATATCGCGGTGATGTATAAAAAGTCAAATGACTTAATCTCCGACTTGAAAGAAACCTTTGATAATCTCCGGAAATACAACATGATGCTTAACCCTAAGAAGTGCGTCTTCGGGGTTCCAGCCGGCAAATTTTTGGGTTTCATCGTTTCCCAGCGCGAAATCGAGGTCAACCCGAAGAAAATCAAGGCCATCTTAAACATAAACCGTCCGACATGCCTAAAGGACATTCAATGACTAACAGGTTGTGTTGCAGCAGTTAGTCGGTTCGTCAGCCGACTTGGAGAGAAGGCTCTGTCACTGTACAAGTTGCTGAAGAAGGCAGACAAATTCACATGGACGGACGAGGCAGATGCAACATTGAAGAAGCTCAAGGAGATTCTTTCCTTAGCGCCCATCCTTGCAGCGCCTGAGCCTGGCGAGCCCCTGTTAATCTACATGGCGGCAACCAACTGGGTAATCCGCATCGTCGTCGTGGTAGAGCGGAAGGAACCAGGCTATGCGCACGGAGTTCAAACGACCAGTTTACTATGTGCGCGAGGTCTTGACGGAATCCAAGCAGTGTTACCCGCACTACCAAAAGGTAGCTTATGGAGTATTCCTTGCTTCTTGGAAGCCGAGGCACTACTTTCAGGAGCACCCAATCACAGTGGTGAGCAAGACTCCACGGTCTGACATAATCAACAACAACGACGCTATGGGAAGGGTCGCGAAGTGGGGCATTGAACTTGCCGCCTTCGAGATCACCTATAAGAGACGCGGCGCTATCAAGTCACAAGCCTTGGCAGATTTTGTTGCAGATTGGACGGAGATGCCATATGCTACTCCGTTGCCGGAACCAGAGTACTGGGTGATGCACTTTGACAGATCAAAGCTGCTCAACGGCTCGGGGGCTGGTGTATTGCTACATTCATCAACATGAGACAAACTACACTATGTTCTGCAGATCCACTTAGAGGCTACAAACAATATGGCGGAGTATGAAGCACTCATTCATGGACTGCGTGTAGCCAAGGATATTGGCATCAAGCGCATAGTTTGCTGTGGAGATTTCGACTTGGTTGCCCAGCAGGTGGCTGGCACCTGGAATGCGCGGAACCCTATGATGGCTGCATATCGAGACGAAGTGTACGAGATAGCCAAGAGCTTCTTGGGCTACAAAGTCAAGTATGTACCTAGGGAGAAAAATGAGGCGGCTGATCTGCTATCTAAGCTTGGATCAGGGCGCAAACGAATTCCGCCAGGAGTTTTCCTAGAGCACCTGCGCACACCATCTGTGAAGGGAGCCGACATCAACAACCCGGATAGAGCTGACTCTTTCGTCAACATGGTGACAAAAGGTCCCTCCGGCTTGGGAAAAACTGTTCATGGAATATCTCGAACACGGAACTTTGCCCGACGACAAGGTCGAAAGACGGCAAATAGTACGATGATCAAAGGGTTATACCATAATCAATGGACAACTCTACAAAAGGAGCACTACTGGTGTATATCTAAAGTGTGTTTCCCACCTAGAAGGTATGGAAATCCTACGAGAAATCCATCTCGGAGATTGCGGGCATCACGCCGCTCCTCCATCGTTGGTCGCGATAGCCTTCCGGCAAGGATTCTACTGGCTGACCGTGACGGTGGACGCTGACAAGCTGGTTGAGACATGCATGGGATGCTAGTATTATGCCCGACAACCACATGTTCCTGCTGAAGAATTGCGAACAATACCAATAACTTGGCCCCGTTTGCAGTCTGGGGGCTAGACATGGTGGGACTGTTATAGACGGCACCATGTGGGTTTACACATCTGCTAGTAGCAGTTGATAAATTCACTAAATGGATAGAAGCTAAACCCATTAGAAAGCTTGATGGGGAAACTGCCCTCAGGTTTGTCCGGGATTTAGTGGTGAGATTTGGTCTCCCACATAGCATTATCACCGACAATGGCAACAACTGGTCACTCAGAGAAGTGGAAGCTTATTGTTGGGAGAAGGGCATCCGAATTGACCTCATATCTGTGGCACACCCACAATCCAATGGTCAGGTTGAGCGAGCTAATGGATTAATTCTGCAGGGAATCAAGACACATCTGGAGGCACCGCTACATAGAGCAGCTGGAGCCTGAGCGGAAGAATTGCCACTGTGCTGTGGTGTTTACGAACTACACCCAATAGATCCACCGGCTACACCCCTTACTTCATGGTATATGGAGAAGAAGCCATCCCGCCTTCCGACATACTTCACGATGCACCAAGGGTTGCCGCCTACGACGAAGATGACGCTGAAGAATCCAGACGCCTAGATGTGGACCTTCTCGAGGAGGAGCACATTTTGGCATTCCAAAGATCCGCCATCTACCAGCAGAAGCTACACAGCAACCATAGTCACCGCGTTCGGCATCGCTCGTTTAAAGAGGGGGATTTGGTGCTCCGACTTAAGCAGAAGAAGTCACACAAATTATCCCCGCCATGGGAAGGACCGTTCATCATAAGCAAGGCGCTACTCAATGGGTCTTACTACCTCGCTGACAATCGTGAACTGAAGGATAAACCCAATGAGGATCATAAGCATAAGTGACGTGACCCGGATGATGACTACCCGGAGCTTGATCGACCATGGAACATAGCACACAACTACGTCCTTTTTACACTTAGTATTTTTTATCTAATTGTGTACCTCTTATATGATCAATGAAATAAAGCTCTCTGGTTCGCTCATATTTCTGAGTCTTTTACCTCCTTTAGTGTTCATTCTTGGATCATGTAAAACCTTTATGCACAAGTTTTGTGATTGAACTTGTGAAAATTCCGCCTACGGGCATTAGCTTAAGTTTTCTGGCCTACGCTTGTGGATTCTAGAGTAGTGACTTTCGACACTTATTGTCGGCGATTTTGTGCTTAGGTTATTGACGGTGCCATTGGGCATCATCACCTGAGCGCATGGTTCTGACAACGAGTCTTCCGACTCATGAAAAGTCAAGCATAAGAACCAAAGTAATGTATAAGCCAACACTTCCTTAAAAAATATACACATGCTGGAAACTGATTCTTAAGTAGCAGGACATGCAACATTGTTTTCCGCCTTAAGTTACATCAATAAGTTTTTTCGCATACGCACCAAAGGTGAAACAAATATTACAGAGTTGTTTTTCATTCCTTTGGAGCAGGCGACTTGGAAGCAGCGTCATCACCAGTAGGAGAACCACCCTCGAAGTAGGCAATGTGAAGAGACTCAGAGGAGCTTTGGTTGCCGCCATCGATGGTGTTCATCGGCACGAATACGTTGATATCGACCAAGTCGGCAA
Organism: Avena sativa; assembly: GCA_916181665.1. NCBI lineage: Eukaryota > Viridiplantae > Streptophyta > Magnoliopsida > Poales > Poaceae > Avena > Avena sativa. Next base: position 147,298,435 of record OV702280.1, read on the forward strand.
CTCTAGTGTCATAACCCGTGAGCGACGACAAGTTGGATTCATGGTTAATCTCTTTGCCATCATCGTCTACGTAGGGAATGCCAGAGGTCACCGTGTCGATGTCGGCATCTTCATAGTGTGCCTTCACCATTGACAGCGCCATCCTTGCGCCAGCCCCTGCACATGAAGCTTTCCAGCTTGTGATACGCTCGGGGGCTCGACGCAGAATCTCCGAGTACTTCGCCACGGAGTCCGATGCCTTGATGTTGATCTGTAGGGGCTTGGAAATCTCCTTAGCTTGCGTGATGGCGGTGTTGATGAAGTTGCTAGCAAGAACTATGCGTTCTTTGGCTGGAGGAGGCGATCGGGTTAAACCCATATGAGCTGCAAATTCCGACAAGAAGCACATGATTTCAACAATTTAGAGTACCCAGACTACAGAAATCCAAGACGGAGAAAACTTACTGAAGATGCTGGCCTCAGCTTGCCAGAGGGTGTCTGCCAAGGATTCTTTCTCTTGTTGGAGGAGTTTATACGCCTCATGATGGCGTTGATTCTGCTCATCGGCAGCTTGCTTCTGATCTCTTAAGATCGAGATCTCCTCCTTCAAGCGATTTATTTCCTCGGTGGCGGAGTCCTGCAGGACCTTCATTGACTCCTCATGCATTTTCAGCATGTCCTTCCTCTCATGCTTAAGAATTTTGTTCTCGCTATCCAGCTCTTGAATGTGCTTGGATTTCTCGACAATATTCTTGGCCTTGGCAATGGTTTCTGTAAGTCGTAGAAAGCAAAGTACACAGTGAGTACTTGGAGAATATGGGCACAAAACCAAGTCGAAATATGAAAAAGAAAACAGACGCTTGCTCTTGGTGATCTGTTCCTTCAAGAAGGCAGTTTTACCCTTTTCAGCTTCCAAGTTTGCGTGCATCTTCTGATACTTGTCGTTGGCCATGCCCCTCCGAGCATTCTCGTTCTGTGGAAAAAAGGAAAAAATTAAACATTGTTTGGTTTGCTTGGAGCATCTAGCCGGAAATTTTCCACCTAGACACTCGGGGGCTACAACGAGAGTTTTTAACTTAGAATTATGCTTAGATTTTCTTTAAGCATCTATTCGAAACTAATTCAGTTCTCGATTAGAAGCTTGGGGCTACAGTATAAAGTTTTTAACTCGGATATATGCCTAGCTTTTCTTTAAGCATCTAGTCGGAACTAATTCAGTTACAACTAGAGACTTGGGGGCTACAGTATTGAAATTTATATACACTGCGTATGCTACTCTTAAAGCATTTAGTCGGAATTGTTCATTCCACCTATATGCTTGGGGGCTACAGTGAGAGGTTTTCTAACTTAGTCACTCTTAGAGCATATAGACGCAAAAACCTATGGTTTTCCGTCTACATCCTTGGGGGCTACAGTGGGATACTCATATAAAATGCAAAAGGCAAATAAAACTTACAAGTGCAATGATCTTGAGGTTTGTAGCACTCTCGGCCAGCAGCTTGCCAAAGGATTCGCTGTTTCCTTGCAAGATCTCTGCTTGTCGGAGGAGCTCCTCTAGACCGCACGTCGGAGATGTCGGTGCCGCACCAGGGACCAGAGCAGTGCTACCCGATGTAAGTACCCGATATACTAACTTTGGATAAGCTATGGCTTTATTGGGTGCGGGGGCGCCGCCAACGGCAGAAGTACCTGCTTCCACCACCGCCTTACCGCCACCGATGGCATCCTTAGCCGGAGCTTCATCCATTTGGTGGGCGGCACTCTCCTGCATCGCCTGCTCGCCGACAAGAGCGACCTCGGTAGAGGCACGTGAGTCCACTTCCATGGCGAAAGGGCCAGATGCCTCCTTAGCTTGTGAGCTTGTCGGGGCAGACGAGGGTTTGACAGAGGGAGTGGCAGGGGCGATGGCGGGAGATGCGTCGCGATGCAGCATGTCCTTAATGGTTCTAGAAGCCCCCAATTTGGAGGTCTTCTTCAGGCTGGTCGTGACTTTCTTTCTGAAATGTGCAAAATGCATAAGTATAGGAGCAAGACAGATAATTAGACAATGTCGGAGGAAAAGAAGCTTACACAAATGGGGGTGCTTTGGGAAAGGGGATCCCAGTAATCTTTATTTTCTCCGCCTCGAGGGCGGCGGTAGTCTTCTTGGAGTCTCCACCCTCCGTCTTCTTATTCTTACCTCCGTCGGCAGCATCAGAGGTGGAGATCTTCCGCTTTCGCGCCAACGGAGCGTCGTCATCAGACACAACGGTGACTTCCTTCATCTTTGGATCATAGATTTGAGGAGCCATGTGTCCTCATCTATGTCGCTAAGCTGTAAGGTGAAGAACCACCGTGTTAGACGAGATGATATTTGCTAGACGGAAGAACTGGAGTATATGTCATACACGGAAAGTAAATAACTACCTTTGGGCACTTTCCGTCTACGAACATGTCGTAGGTGATGGTGAAGCCACGCTTCTTGTATTTCACCTTGACGATGTCCTTGAGGCGGAGCTTGACGGAGTCACTCGAGAAGTTCTCCACGGAGATGCGGAGGCTATCCCTTCTATCGCTGGTATACTCGTGCATGAGCTTCGCGCAGTGCTGCAGAGGTTGGATTCGCCTGATGAACCAGCACATGGCTATGTCCAAGCTGGTCAAACCCGTCTCTACGAACCATTCTATCCGCCTTATGGCGCGGGAATCATCGAGGTCGGAGGGAAGGGAGGCCTGGGATCTCCATGACAAGGCTTCAGCGGTGGCTCCGTCTACGAAGTCCGGGTACGTTACTTGTCGGCTAGCCAGAGGGATATCTGGGCCGTAGAAGTAAGTACGCTGCCAGTTTTTGCAGGACTCGTGACCGACGATGTCGGGGAACCGCCGGCCAGGACGGATCTTGAAGCTTATGGTGCCGCAATTCCTAAGTTCTTCCTTACTGGTTCCAGCTTCACGTTTGACGGTGAAGAAGTACACGAAGAGATCTAGCCTAGGATTTATCCCTAAGTAACCCTCATAGAGCGCCGTGTAGTTGCTAAGCGCTAAGATGCTGTTCGGAGAAAGGTTTTGGGGCTGGACTCTGTAGTGGTTTAAGACGGAGAGGAAGAAGTTGGAGATGGGCAGGGAGACGCCGCGTACCAGTTGGGATTTGAGGTACACTTTTTCTCCGGCTTGGGGAGAAGGTGTCACCTCGCCGGCCGGCGCCGCCCGCCGGTGAGCCCCTCCATCGCAGGGAGGTAGCCCTCGGCAATCAACTCCTGGATGTCGCGGTTCGTGATGTCTGAACCATAACAGTCGCCCTTGTGAGAACCGAGCTCCTCCTCCAACGGCTCTAGCGCCGCTGGATTATGGTCGCCGCTGGTGGACTCAACCACCACCGAGACGGGGATGACCAAGCCCTCTGAGGGCACGACGACAGAGCTCGCTGGCTTTGCTGTGGCTTCGCTCGACGACGCCATGGAAGGGGAAGTGCTGCTGCTAGCCATGGAGTGAGTTTGGAGATGACTGGTGCGAATTGGGGCTAGGGTTTTTTGCGAGTTTGCGCGGAGAGATCGAGGAGGCACGCGCTGGAGGAAGAAGACGATGCGGGAAAAGAATGAGGTGAAAAGTAAAAAGTTCACCACAATTACTATTTATCATCTCCAGCATCAAGATTCGTGCAGCTTGATTGCCGCGTAGACAACATGTTCGCGAACGTGCGTGGAAATATTGCCAAGTCCCCAACCGTCGCTGCCAAAGGTTCGTATCGCTCGCGTGGGAAAATCGGACATGATTGCGTTCTCTGCATGTGTGAGTTACGAGGCGTCGCTGACCTACGTCTATGTCGCCCTAGCTGACATAGGCAGATGAGCCGTCACATCGGAAGATTCCGGCATGGACGGATCCAGTCCGGCTATGGAAGAGTACGATGGAATATTCAGCATTTCTCCGACTTACGTGTTGAAGACGGAGAAAACCTTGCAGGGTTCTTTGGGAGGAGTACAAGATATTGCTTGACGATTTGCCGACATCCATCTAGATGGAGCATTCCATGTGAAGAGGCAAGACATCGCAAGATCTCGGAGTTCTCCGGGGGCTACTGTTGGGGATATGCTATATGGGTATCCTCATAGCATGTCTCTTATCTGGATAATCCAGGTGCCAACAGTTGGTAGACTGGCCCATGGCCTGCTGGGCGGCCTAGTTAGATGGACCCAGAAGGGAGGCCCATGCCGGATAAAGGAAGGCTACAATTGGAGTCACCAGCGTACCCAGAGCCTTGGAGTACAAGACAAGCTAGACTAGTCATAGTAAGTGTTGGACTCTGTAACCTGTCCGGCTAGGACTTTTCCCTGTAACCCTAGGACCTGGCGACTATATAAGTCGGGCCTATGGGAGCCTTTAGGGCACAATCTCAGACGATCAAGTAGCGATTAGCACACACCTCGCACAACAAACCTATCTCTGTAACTCGGCATATTGCCCTTATAGTGATTTATAGCAGTAGTAGGATTCCGCCATCGTTGTGGGATCTGAACCTGGGTAAGTTGTGTTACCTCGTACCCGTCTACCGTCCGCCTTCCCCCACGTCTCTAAACACACATTGTGAGGACCCCTCCATGGCATACTCGTCGGCAATACCACGACACGTAACAGAGCTATGGCCCATGAGGCCCATGAAGAACAAAGAGTCCAGGAGGCATCCGACGGACTAAAGCTTGGCTTGGCAAACAAGATAAAAGTATGAACTGATATAGTCTTATTTTTGTAATTGTAACTTGTAACCTATCTATATATTGATCCAGGACCCAAACTATCATATAAAGGCTGGGAGGATCCGACGGAGAGGGCATCTTAGGTTTCCAGCAATACACAATCCGCCATGAGCTAAATCGCAACTAGCGAATCGGCAACTTTGCAATCATCTTCTTCACAATAATTACACGACATCGACTTCCTTATTTGTCTGATAAGCTGATGAAATCACCAGCGCTCTCTTTTCCACGAAACCCTAAGTCCATAACCATCGTCATTGCTGAGTTACCCCTCATCAAACTCCTTCATCCAAACTGCTTCATGTGTTGATTCAGAAACAACAACATATTCCGCCTCTGTCGATTACCCACCACCTCGGGTTGCTTGGAACTCCTCCTACTTACTACTGCTCCATTCATAAGAAATACATACCTGGATTGTGACTTAGATTCACCCGTATCGGTGTCAAATCTAACATCAACGTAACACTTTGCGACGAGCTCTTCTTCCCCTCCATACACGAGAAACATTTTTTAGTTCTTCTCAAGTACTTAAACATATTCTTGACCGCTATCTAGTGTTCTGAACCTCAATTAGATTGGTACCTGCTAGTTAAACTAACAACATGTGCCATATCAGGTCTTGTACATAGGATGGCATACATGATAGATCCTATGGTTGAGGCATAGGGAATCTTATTCATTATTTCTCTATTTTTGGCCATATCTGGACTTTGAATCTTACTAAATGTATTGCCTTGGAACATAGGTAAAAACCCTATCTTACTTCCATCCATATTAAACTTCTTCAATATCTTGTCAAAGTATGCACTTTGTTATAGCCCAATTAATCATCTTGATCTATCTCTATATATCTTGATGCCTAATATATATGTTGCTTTACCGAGGTCCTTCATTGAAAAAGTATTGTTCAAATAATCCTTACACTCTTCAAAAGTTCTATATCATTTCCAATGAACAATATTTCATCTACATATAATATTAGAAATGCTATAGAGCTCCCACTCGCTTTCTTGTAAAGACAATCTTCTCCATAAATTTGGAAAATCCCAAACCCTTTGATGAATTCATAAAAACGGAGATTCCAACTCTAGGATGCTTGCTTCAGTCCATAAATGGATCGCTGAAGTTTGCATACCTTCTTAGCATCCTTAGGATATATAAAGCCCTTGGATTGTACCATGTACAACTCTTCCTCAATGTTCCATTAAGGAACGCGGTTTTCACATCCATATGCCAGATTTCATAGTTGAAAAATGTAGCAATTGCTAACATAATACTTACTGACTTCAACATCTCTAAGGTAGAGAAGTCTCATCATAGTCAACTCCTTGAATTTTTCAAAAATCTTTTGCGACAAGTCAAGCTTTATAAACGATTATATTTCCATCAGCATCAGTTTTCTTCTTGAAGATCCATTTATTCTCAATGGCCTTTCGGTCATGAGGTAGATCCACCAAGGTCCAAAATTGGTTTTCGTACATGGATCCTATTTTGTATTGTATGGATTCTAGCCATTTATCGAAATCCGGACTCACCATCGCTTCTTCATAGGTCGCAGGGTCATCATTTTCATCTATCATGAAATTTTTGACATGATCACCGTATAGTTTAGGAGATGCACATGTCTCGGTTGACATGCGAGGTTTAGTAGTATTCTATTTCAGAGTTTCATGATCATTATCATTATGTCCCTCTTCACTTGGTGAAGTTAACACCGTAACATGTTCCGGCGCTACGCCACTCGGCGTTTCCGAAGGAGCACTATTCACAATACCATGAAGAGAAGTGAAAGGTCATGTGTGACCCCATGTGTTGTTTTGGTAATTAATGGCAATATATATGGACTAATGTGTGCATTGAGTTACACTTGTAGGAACTGTCCATTGGCACTGCTTTGACCATGTGTTGGCTTCAAGGTAGAATAAATGAAGAATAATAAGCAATGTCCAAGGGATTTGGGCCTATTGGAATCATGTTGGAGAAGAATAATAAAGAAAATAAGATCAAGTGTGCCTTGAAGAATAAGATATAGTTCTTCAAGTATTTATTTAAGACATCATCCTAATGGAGTTATAAGAAATGAAGTGAAAGCTGTCGGGGCCCCGGCAACCGGGTGCCATGTCCCGACGGTCGACGCGCCCCTCTCCTAGAAAAGTACATCCTCAAGAGTCTACGATGCCTCCGGAAGTGGCTTGGTTGGATGACCCCTCGCGAGGCCTCGCCTCGCGATGGTATAGTCTCAAGAGGGTGCGTTGGGAAGAGGGAATCCTGTGTGGTATCCCGCTATGCCGCAAGGCATTGGACGCTTTGGGGTGTGTCTGAGGCCAAATTGGTAACCTCACTGAGAATCTGGCAGGTGAGGCGAATCCCGAAAAGGGGCGCAACAGCACCGCGCCCCCGGTTCGCCTCGATAAAGAAAGGACTCGGTCCTCCAACTTTTATGTAAGGAGAGGATAGACCACCTCAGCGTATGTAGGCCTTCCCTTTGCCATTTTGGTGAAAGGTAGACAACAGGCAACGCTGGATGAAGACAAGCAGCGCTAAAGAATCTCACTTTACAAAAGGATGGAGAAGCCCCCGCCGCCCAAGACTCGGTCCACGAAAAGTAGCCTTGTATACTGGGATATCGAGGAGCGGCATTGTGGTAGCCCTTCCCGCCCAAGGATTGGGGGAAGAGGCCCGGCGCCTCTATATAAGGATCCCTTCTCCTACCTTAGAACGGTTCGATCCCAGAGATCTAAAACCCTATACTTGCATCCACCATTGTACCCTCGCGAAGCACGCAAGAAATACAAAAAATAAGGAGTAGGGAATTTACCTCCTCACGAGGGTCCCGAACCTGGGTAAAAACCCCGTGTCTACTCTTTGTCGGGATCTTGCTCTGCAATCACCTCCATCGCCGAGACTCCTTGAATCACGTGGTTAGCCTCCTCTCAAACCAAGGGCTCTTTGGACCCTAGTTCCTAAGCGGGACACAATCTTCGACATTTGGCGCACCAGGTAGGTGGCCGAGGCGCGCTTTCAATACCTTCATGGGACACAATACCTCATCTGCATGTTGGGTCGCAATGAGACCCATGCCGAGCCTGCTCTCTGCCGTGCGGCGAGCAAGGCTCAGATGGAGCCTTCCCCACAGCGAAACACCTCCGAGCAGGCCCCATGGACTGAGAACGAAGGGGGATCTTCCTACCGCCCATCACGGGAGCCCTAATCCTCCTCGTGTGGCGCCATGTTGCTCTCCCGCACCGCATATTTGCGCAGCCACACCGAGAGCCTCATGCTGGAGGCTGCCAAGCGCATGGTACATGAGCTCTTGGACCATCTGCCGGCCGAACCGGGCCAAGGGAGGTGGTGCAACTGGCTCTCCGAGCTCCTCGACATTGCCACCCTCTCCCCAGAGGGGCAGGGGGCTCGGGCAGAGGAAAAGGCACTAGGGGCTAGGGACTCATATCCAGTGCAGCGCCTTGGCTCCGCCCCTAGGCACGGTGATGCTGCTCCGCCACCGAACAACAAGGTGCCAAATCATCTCTCCCCTATGGCCACAGCGCCGCCGCACAGGCGCAAAGATCACCTCATCAAGGAAGTCGCCGCTGTGGGTCAGCAGAACCATGCGGCCCTTGCCAGTGACAAGGATATGCAAGCCAACGGTTGTCTCACCTTCACTAGGGAGCTTCGCCGTGTGGTATGGCCACATAACTTTCACCTAGAGATACTGTCGTTCTACGACGGGACGGCCAACCCATGCGAGTTCCTGCAACTCTACACCACATGCATCAAGGCCATGGGAGGCGATGACCGCATCATGGTGAACTGGTTTTCCCTGTGCCTGAAGGACACGACCTGCACCTGGTCGATGAACCTTCTCGAGGAATCCATCGGCTCATGGTCGACGCTCTGGTGCCTCTTCATTGCCAACTTCGAGGGGACCTACGAGTGCGCACTCGCCTTCTACGACCTCCGCCAGGTACGCCAGCAACCTAGAGGGACCCTCTTCAAGTTCCTCTAGAGGTTCAGACAAGTCTGCAACAAGATCTCCAAGACCTTGGACTCCAACGTCATCACCGCCTTCTCTGAGGGTGTCAAGGACATCAGGATGAGGGAGAAGATCGGCATCCAAGGTTACAACCTCACCACAGCAGTAGAACTCTTCGTCATGGCAAAAAAGTGTGACAAGGCAGAGGTGGGCGGATGTTCGACATCGCCGAGGAAGATACCACCACCAAGTCCTCAAGTTCTCCCAGGAGCAAGGACAAGGATCCCAGACCGCCGTTGTACTCACCGCGGAGCCAGACCGGAAGATCCCTCGCGAGTGGGACGACGAAAGGGAGTGGGAATACCACTCATACTACCTCCTCCACAAGAAGCATGGGCCCCCTCCGACGACTGCTACGAGCTCAAGAAGCTCCGCGACATGCGTAGCAACTTGAGGAGGGGAAGGCAGGGAGGCAAGTGAGGCAACAATTGAGGTGGCTACCAAGGGGGAGGACGCTACAACAACAGCCCCAATGGCCATGACGCCCCCAGACGGGCCACCAGGCCAACGCTGTGGAGCAAAATCATCACCCTCAGGAGAAAGGTAGCGCGGAGGAGAACACTGGGGGCTACCAAGAGCCAAAGGGCGACATAGCCTGCATTGATGGCTCAGTTGATGTGGAGCTTGTTGGGAACCCCAAGAGCAAGGTGTGAAGTAGCACAATAGCAAGTCTTCCCTCTGTAAGAAACCAAGTTTATGGAACCAGTAGGAGGAAGGAAACGTCACACAGGTGTTGCAAGCAACGCGGAGACCTGCACAATACAAACTCAAGACTTTGCCCCAACTAACAGTGAGGTTGTCAATCTCACCGGTTGCTGTAACAAAGGATTAAACGTATTGTATGGAAGGTAATGGTTTGCAGCAAGTAAACAAGTAACAATCGAAGATGTATCAATGATAAGATTGGACCGCGGTCCATAGTTCACTAGAGGTTCTCTCCTTAGATAAATAACATGGCATCAAGGGTAAACAAATTATAGCAGGGCAATTGACAGGAACTGAGCAATGCATAACAATGCAATACTAGTCAAAAAGATCCTATGAGATTCGATTGGGAAATACAACAATATACATAGACCGCCATCCAACTGCATCTATGACTAGAAGTCCACCTTCAGGTTATCATCCGAACCCCCTCCAGTATTAAGTTGCAAGCAACAGACAACTGCTTTAAGCAAAGTGTGTAAGGTAAACAATCCACTTGTTCCATGAACGAGATACCGTTGTTTTCTCCCTAGTAGCAACAACACATCTAGAACCGAAGAGATTTATGTCACTTCCCTTGGAAACTAGAGGCATGAACCCACTATCGAGCATAAATACCCCTTCTTGGAGTCACTAGCAAATACTCGGCCAAGATAGCTACTAACAGCGGAGAGCATGCAAGATCACAAACAACACAGACATGATAGAATCATAAAGACAAAACCATTAATCAATCTAGCATAATAATCTCAATATCCATCGGATCCCCGCAAACACAACATGCATGATTAAAAATAGATTAGATCTTCATCATGAACGGAGCTCACAAGATCTATACATGAAAGAACAAAGGACGAGATACAACCATCTAGCTACTACATGGACCCATAGTACAAGGTGGAACTACTCACGCATCATACCGGAGAGAAGGCCTCCGGGATAATCTCCCCTCCGGCAGTGTGCCGGGAAGAACTTCAGATTCCCCGATTGTAACACCCTCAGATCGGCCCTATGCAAGTTTTAGCGATTCGCACCAAACCCGCATAGAAACGATTCAAAGGTGCCCACCAGGCACTTTCGTGCGGGTGGAAAACGAAGTAATACCATTACACAATAGTCTACGATGGAACCCACTGAACATATATATACAACAGTGACTCAAAGTGTCAAGAATAGAGATATACAATACAAAGATCCAAATCACCTTTAAAACGATACAGCATCCGAGTACGAACAAGATGCAAATTGGGCTAAGAGCCCTAAAGAATAACCAATGGCGTCCATAACCCTGCCCAGGCCAAGCCGTAAGGGTAACCCTACTAATGACGTCGATCTCAAAACTTGCCTAAACAAAAGGGGTGCCGACAAAAGGCAAAGGAAAAAGAGAGCGGTCAGTACTGAGGCCAGTACACGGCGAGTCTTAGAATTTGGCGGTCCTCGCCTACATAGGTATGGTGGACTGAAGCGGCAGCGCAATATGCACTAAACAACCTATAGAGACTCGATACAACTGTCGGCTATCAGCGAGGGGTAAGAAAGACCTATTCGGATTCATCCTGATACTAACACCAATCATACCCATCCTGGTGTTTCCCCCTCGAGACCAAACGAGGAAGTCGTACCGAGGAAAACTCACACAATTGGCAGTTTTATTCAATCTTTCCGTGGTGGTTATCCAACTTACTAGTCATATCAGATACAAGTCAAATAATAATAGTAAAATTTAGTTATAGTTGTCTATGATCGAGAATTGTGCTCCAAGTCGTCCATAACCACGGACACGACTTCTCAAAAAGATTTAACCCTGCAGGGGTGCACCAAAGTTTCCACACGCACCTACACCCTTGTTGTCAGATTAGGTAGGTACAAGATCACGAAACATACACCCAATAGTGTGTCGACGGGGTTTCAGACATGACGTTTCGCAGACCCAAAGCAAGCACATGGGGCCACCCCACTAAGCTACCCGTAACAAAGTCGGCTGGTCTCTGAGACAGACCCAGAGGTTTGTGACAATAGCTGTAAACGACTGGGAACCCGAAAGTGTGACTAGGCTTGTCGATACCGCGAAAACATTACACATTTGGTCCAAAAGAGTGTAGGCGCTCCACGCACAATCGTAAATAAAGCCGTAAAGCATGGCATATGTACATAATAGTAATAAAGCCCCAAACTACTTTGTGGCCCTCGATACAGTACTTTGAAATCAGGTACTAATCGATGGGGGTGCCCACACACCCCACCTGTAGTTAGCGCGCTCGATCTCGGAACAGGTGTCAAGAACTCGGGGTCCTACGGGACACCAGTGAGCGGTTAAAAACCAAATATTACCCATGATGCCTCTACATTATTTACCTACTTTCAATTTTAGTTGTTAAACAGTAATTAAATTAATGATCATCTCCACCATTAAGCATGTGCCAACCACTCCACAACGGTGGAACATCGACCACGTGAAGCAGCACCTGAGTAAGCGACTACGACTCGCAAGGCCGACTATCTACCAAACAACAGGTAATAGGAGGTGTCCATGGCAATATGCTACAGGGAAGTATAAAGGGGTACGAAATCTATAGCATCACAACATAGAGAGCAGTAGATCAACATGAGGAAATAAACACTACAAACGTAAGATAGGTAGAAAGAGGGAGAATGCTCGCCTAAAAACATTGCCGAAGGTTCATCCGAAGATCGGGGCGACACTCGCATCAACTCATCGGCCTAGTCCCGCAAAGAAGCAAAATACTAGAAGAAACATCGGATGCACTATTTAGTGCTATGACAAAAGATCGGGCATGATGCATATATGATGTATGACATGGCAAATATGCAATGCAATTAGGCCATATTAAGCAGAACCGGGGTCCCGTCAATTAGATATATGGTTCTAGTTATTTAGATACCCCGCAATTTAGATGTTGTCTTAACAAGGCAAAACAATGACACCGGTTCGCTACATAAATTTAAATGGGGCCAATATAAGACTAGAAAAGCCTACATATGGACTCCATATTTAATTATGAGGTGAATCGGCATAAGGCCCCCAAGCCACATGATATGATGCGAGCATGAATAATTTATATGCAACAAGTTGATATTACATTTATAAAACAGGGCTCAGGAAAAGGGGTCACACATGGTGGTTCGACAATCTTGGGGTTTGCCGAGGGTTCTGGTTCGGACTCACGGGGATCGGTCTTCAGGGCTCCGGTCACCTCATAGATAGTACCTTCCCAACACTTCAGCCCAACCGTATCATAATCGGTCGCATACCACCATGGAGTTCATACAACATCAAACCATTAGAGCACTGGGCCAAAATAAAGGCATGCATACATCGGTACACACGAGATGTCTGTAGGAGAAAAAGATCAAATGGCACTCTCTGGCTCACCCGGACATCAAAACGGAAGCAGATAAGCGGTGGCGAACACATAGGCATATGCACGCGTAGCCAAACACGCTCTAATGTGGCGAAGAAAGCTGGGGAACCAGACAACGACGAGGACGGGAGGGCGGAGATGGGGCGACGTGCAGGACGGTGCAGGACAGAGGCCGAGATAGGGTCGCGACACGAGGCAGAGGCCAACGAGATGGCAGACGGCGACGTGACCATGCGAGGCTCGAAGACAGCGAGGGGGCCGGAGTCGAAGATGATGGTGGCGAGCTAGCACTGTAGGGAGGCGGATCGAGAGGCGGCTACATTGAGCTCAAGGCGAGGGGTTCACGCTTGCGGAAGAGGTGGCGCGGCAGAGGCGACCCGCAACGACGGCGGCGGTTTCCGGTCGGGGAAGCTGGGAGGGGAGAACCCATAGAACCGCGGTGGCTCGGAGTAGCACGACGGGGAGGCAGAGGCCATGGCGGTGGCGGCCTTTAGAGGGGACGCCAGTGACGACGGTGACGGGACGACAACGGTTGCAGAGAGCGAGCCGGGCGGTGGCACTAGAGGGCAAGGCTGACGGGGAGGTAGCCGAGAGAGGCGATGGGCTCTGAGCGAGGAAGAGAGAGGAAGGTGGAGGGACGAGGTCGCGGGGCGCCTGGGGATCCGGCGGCGGCGGCGCACACCTGGGAGGGAGGAGGTCGACGCGAGGAAGAGGGTTTGGGCTCGCGTGAGACGTGGGGTCGGGGTGGGGCCAGGAGAGGGGCGCGAGGGGTGTGGCGTGCGTGTGTTGTGTGTTTGCGTGTTGGGTACCAGGGTGGGTTCGTGGCTCGTGTGCTGCGCGCTGGTGGCTTGGAGGTTGTGGCAAGGGCTGGCGGTGGCAGGGAGATGGGGTGGGGAGATTTAGGGTTAGACTAGGTTAGGGTTTATTTTGCTGGGTTGTAGGTGGACTCCGGTCGGTCCATTGGGCCTGGCCGGTTTTCTGCCTCCCCAGTTATAAAAATATGTTTTTATTTAGGTATTTTGTTTTAAATAGTTTTTGGTAAATAGTTTAGATAAAATAAAAGATCCGGGCGGACCGACGGTTTTACATTTGAAATAGAGAGAGAGGATATTTTAGAAAACAAAAATAGGCTTTTAGAAAAATACTTTTAGGCAAACAGATGCATGCTGATGTCATGATGATGCGCAACATATTAAACAAACGCAATTTTCTAGTAGTGGTTTTACATGGGGTGATACAATTCGACACCACTAACAATGGATCTCGCCCTCGAGATCCGCCTCATGGTATGGGGAAGAAGGTCGACGCTCTAAATCTTCTCGCTTGATGTAGATCCTCGCGACACCACTAACAAGGGTTCTTTCTTCATCTTGAAAATGGCGCCACCACCAACAAGGGTCGATGCACCCGTTCATCGAGAGAACACTCTATATAACAAAGGACGAAGGTAAAGGCATCAAAAGTTAAGGCCACCTCTAACTTTTGTGAAAGGAGTAAAATTGCTTGATCCACCGATTCAATGTACAAGAGCGAATGATAAGAGTAGTCCGATGGTGATCCCTCCATCGTGCACCCAAAGCATTACTCTGCACATGAATAGGATAATTATGGAACCAACTCTCGGAATTCAGACTGAAGATCTCGACAAGTGAGGTCCGGAAACAAAGGAGGGAAGGAGATTCTCATCAGATCTGATGTACATGACTTCGTCATATCGGAAAACACCAGAGGATAGAAAGAAACTTTTAGTGAATTTTCGGTCCACTAAAAGGTACAACAGACGAAAGATTCATCAGATAGTATGAATGCCGAATGTTGAAGCACCATTACAAGAGGATGGAAGCGAAACCCTGAAGGTACGACGGAAACCCAACCATGAGAAACCCTGGACTTGAAGAAAACATAAGAGAGCAGATTCAAAACACGTCGATATAAGAGGAGAATAGCAGAGGGGTAAGAAGTAAAAGCAGACCTAATCAGATCTATCCAACCAAATTTTCTAAAATAGTTTTGACACTCTACAACGGCCGTTAGCTAGGTTATCCTACAGGCTGGACCAGTGGGGTATCGTAACTGCTGAGCTCTGATACCACTCTGTAACACTCTCGGATCGGCCCTATGCAAGTTCTAGCGATTCCCGCCAAACCCGCATTGAAATGATTCAACGGTGCCCACCAGGCACTTCCGTGCGGGTAGAAAACGAAGTAATACCATTACATAATAGTCTATGATGGAACCCATAGAACAGATATATGCAACAGCGACTCAAAGAGTCAAGAATAGAGATATACAATACAAAGATCCAAATCACCTTTAAAACGATACAGCGTCCGAGTACGGACAAGATGCAAATTGGGCTAAGAGCCCTGAAGAATAACCAATGGCGTCCATAACCCTGCCCAGGACAAGCCGGAAGGGTAACCCTACTAATGACGTCAATCTCAAAACCTGCTTAAACAAAAGGGGTGCTGACAAAGGGCAAAGGAAAAAGAGAGAGGTCAGTACTGAGGCCAGTACACGGCGAGTCTTAGAATTCGGTGGTCCTCGCCTACATAGGTATGGTGGACTGAAGTGGCAGTGAAATATGCACTAAACAACCTATAGAGACTCGATACAACTGTCGGCTATCAGAGAGGAGTAAGAAAGACCTATTCGGATTCATCCTGATACTAACACCAATCATACCCATCCTGGTGTTTTGCCCTCGTGACCAAACGAGGAAGTCGTACCGAGGAAAACTCACACAGTTGGCAATTTTATTCATTCTTTCCGTGGTGGTTATCCAACTTACTAGTTATATCAGATACAAATCAAATTATAACAGTAAAATTTAGTTATAGTTGTCTATGATCGAGAACTGTGCTCCAAGTCATCCATAACCGTGGACACGACTTCTCGAAAAGATTTAACCCTGCAGGGGTGCACCAAAGTTTCCACACGCACCTACACCCTTGTTGTCAGATCAGGTAGGTACAAGATCACAAAACATACACCCAACGGTATGTCGACGGGGTTTCGGACACGACGTTTCCCCGACCCAAAGCAAGCACATGGAGGCCACCCCAATAAGCTACCCGTAACAAAGTCGGCCGGTCTTCGAGACGGACCCAGAGGTTTGTGACAATGGTTGTAAACGACTGGGAACCCAAAAGTGTGACTGGGCTTGTCGATACCGCGAAATATTCCACATTTGTTCCAAAACAGTACAAGCGCTCCACGCGCAATCGTAAATAAAGCAGTAAAGCATGGCATAAGTACATGATAGTAATAAAGCCCCAAACTACTTTGTGGCCCCCCGGTACAGTACTTTGAAATTAGGTACTAATCGATGGGGTGCCCACACACCCCACATGTGGTTAGAACGCTCGATCTCGGAACAGGTGTCAAGAACTCGGGGTCCTAGGGGACTCTAGTGAGCGGTTAAAAACCAAATATTTTCTATTACCCACCAATGCCTCTGCATTATTTACCTACTTTCAATTTTAGTGGTTAAACAGTAATTAAATCAATGATCATCTCCACCATTAAGCATGTGCCAACCACCCCACAACAGTGCAACATCGACGACGTGAAGCAGCACCTGAGCAAGCGACTACGACTCGCAAGGCTGACTATCTACCAAACAACAGGTAACAGGAGGTGTCCATGGCAATATAGAGGCTGCAGGGATGTATAAAGGGGTACAGAATCTATAGCATCACAACACAGATAGCAGTAGATCAACAGGAGGAAATAAAGACTACAAAAGTAAGATAGGTAGAAAGAGGGAGAATGCTCGCCTAAAAACATTGCCGAAGGTTCATCCGAAGATCGGGGCGACACTAGCATCAACTCATCGTCCTAGTCCGCGAAGAAGCAAAACACTAGAAGAAACCCCGGATGCACTATTTAATGCTATGACAAAAGATCGGGCATGATGCATATATGATGTATGACATGGCAAAGATGCGATGCAATTAGGCCATATTAAGCGGAACCAGGGTCCCGACAATTAGAAATATGGTTCTAGTTATTTAGATACCCCGCAATATAGATGTTGTCTTAACAAGGCAAAACAATGACACCGGTTCGCTATACAAATTTAAATGGGGCCAATATAAGACTAGAAAAGCCTACATATGGACTCCATATTTAATTATGAGGTGAATCGGCATAAGGCCCCCAGGCCACATGATATGATGCGAGCATGAATAATTTATATGCAACAATTGATATTACATTATAAAATAGGGCTCAGGAAAAGGGGTCACACATGGTGGTTCGACGATCTTGGGGTTTGCCGAGGGTTCGGGTTCGGACTCGCCGGGATCGGACTTCAAGGATCCGGTCACCTCATAGATAGCAACATCCCAACACTTCAGCCCAACCGTATCATAATTGGTAGCATACCACCAGGGAGTTAATACAACATCAAACCATTAGAACACTGGGCCAAAAGAAATGCATGTATACATCGGTACACATGAGATGTCCATAGGAGCCAAAGATCAAATGGCACTCTCTGGCTCACCCGGACATCAAAACGGAAGAAGATAAGCGGTGGCAAACACACAGGCATATGCACGCTTGGCTACACGCTCTGCTGTAGAGACGAAAGCTGGGGAACCGGACAGCAATGAGGACGGGAGGGCGGAGATGGGGCGGCGTGAAGGACGGCGCATGCCAGAGGCCGATATGGGGTCGCGACACGAGGCAGAGGCCGACGAGATGGAAGATGGTGATGGGACCACGCGAGGCTCGACGGCAGCGAGGGGGTCGGATTCGCGGACGACGGTGGTGAGCTAGCGTTGTAGGGAGGCGGCTCGAGAGGCGGCTACAACAAGCTCAAGGCGAGGGGTTCATGCTTGCGGAATAGGTGGCGCAGCAGAGGCGACCCGCAGAGACGGCGGTGGTTTCCGGTCGGGGAAGATGGGAGGGGAGAACCCGCAGAACCGCGGTGGCTCGGGGTAGCACGACGAGGAGGCGGAGGCCATGGCGGTGGCGGTCTGCAGAGGGGGTGCCACTGACGACGGTGACAGGGCCGCGGCGGTTGCAGAGAGCGAGTCGGGCGGTGGCGCTGGAGGGCAAGGCCGACGGGGAGGTAGCCGAGAGAGTCGATGTGCTCTGAGCGAGGAAGAGAGCGAAAGATGGAGGGACGAGGTCGCGGGGCGCCTAGGGATCCGGCGGCGGCGGCGCACACCTGGGAGGGAGGAGGTCGACGCGAGGGAGAGGGTTCGGGCTCGCGTGAGACATGGGGTCGGGTTGGGGCCCGGAGAGGGGCACCAGGGGTGTGGCATGCGTGTGTTGTGTGTTTGCGTGTTGGGTACCAGGGTGGGTTCGTGGCTCGTGTGCTGCGCGCTGGTGGCTTGGAGGTTGCGGCAAGGGCTGGCGGCGGCAGGAAGATGGGGTGGGGAATTTTAGGGTTAGACTAGGTTAGGGTTTATTTTGTTGGGTTGTAGGTGGACTCCGGCCGGTCCATTGGGCCTGGCCGGTTGTCTGCCTCCCCAGTTATAAAAATATGTTTTTGTTTAGGTATTTTGTTTTAAATAGTTTTTGGTAAATAGTTTAGGTAAAATAAAAGATCCGGGCGGACCGACGGTTTTACATTTGAAATATAGAGGGGATATTTTAGAAAACAAAAAAAGGATTTTAGCAAAATACTTTTAGGCAAACAGATGCATGCTAATGTCATGATGATGCGCAACATATTAAACAAACGCGATTTTCTAGTAGTAGTTTTACACGGGGTGCTACACCGATCTAAGTACGACGGTGGCGGCGGCTACAGAAGGTTTTGTGGAATATTGATCGGGTACTTAGGATTCCTGCATCGGGGCTTCTTATAGGCAAAGAGGCAAGGCTGGGAGGCGGCCAGGGGGCCCACACCCTACCCAGGCGTGGGGCAGGTCCCACCCATGCTTACGGGGGGTCTGGCCGCCCTGGTTTGCGTCTACGTCTCATCTTCTGGATTCGTGTCCCCCACGGTAAAATATTGACTTTGGCTTTTGTCCCGTCTAATTCCGAGAATATTGATTTTCTGCCTTTCTGGAACCAAAATCAGAAGAAAACATGCAACTAGCACTGTGGCAACTTGTTAATAGGTTAGTTCCAGAAAAGATATAAAAACACCTCAAAGTGTAGACAAAGCAAAGCAAAGTATATACTAAACAAGCATGGAACATCAAAAATTATAGATACGTTTCCGACGTATAAAGCATCCCCAAGCTTAACTTATGCTTGTCCTTGAGTAGGTACGTGATAAAAAGAATAATTTTTTAGGTGACATGCACCATCAAAATAAAGATCAAACCATTTGCAAGCATTGAAGCTGGGATCAAAGAACTCTAAACATGTGCATGAAAGATGGAGTTCTAACAATAGGACATAGTAATTATGCATGCAACATGAAAGGCTACAAACAAAGATCATGAATAACATGCATTGAAAACGTTTGTTTGTTTCACATACAGAAAACATGGCATAGTGGCAATTGTCCCTCATAGAGTAGCAAATAGATGCATAGGACACCTTCAAAGTTCACAAGGGTGACTAGAAACAAATAGCACAAGAACAAGTAATATCACAATATGCATCAATCAATAAGCTTTGGAACACTGCACACAGAATGACAACTATGCTCTCTTAATGGTGCCTAAAGGTAGAAGGTGGAGACTCAATAGTGGTGGAAGAAAGGCCCTTCATAAAGGAAAGCAAGGATTTCAAGTTTCAAAAAGAGCTTCCAAAAATTATGGTACTTGTTAGCTTTCAACCCTCATTGCCCCTATTATAAGCATCTTTAAGTGATTAAGGTTAAAGTGAACAAAGATGGAGTATATGCATGGCGAAGTATAAGTTGGCAATCTCAAGTCCCTTGAATACGAGGGCCACACCTCATGCTACTCAACTTCAGTCACCTGCAAGTTCTTGTCATTGTAAGTACATGCATATCATAGTGAACCGCCAACGGGGTACCCCTTGCACATGGTACAGGAGCTATCCCATATCAAAAGTACAAGTGAAATGTTGAAAACGTTTCCCGTGACAGCATGGTTCTGCTAATTCCAACGTATAAGTGCAAGCATATATGTCAAATCCCAAAATTTTCAAATTTTGAAATGTGAAAAATAAATAAACAAAATAAATAATTGTTGAAATTTGGGGTGAAAAGTAACTTTTTATTTCTAAATGGAAACTTAAAAACCCATCTTGAATAAACTTTGAATAAAATTTGAATCCAACTAAATTCAAAACAAGTGAAATGCATTCTTCATTAATGCATCTTGAAATTTAAACACTTGGAAAATAAACCAAAACTATAAAACCCTAAAGGAAGAAAAATCATTTCCAAGATTACTCTAAGCCTATGGATTTGTTCCATATAAAATTTAGCAACAAGCATTTATAAATGATCAAGAATGATCAAGTTAATCCAAATTCAAATGAAAGAAAGGGATAAATATTAAGAAAATAAAAGCATATGGGATTAAACCCTATTCTAATTAAATTTAATAAAGACAAAATCCCTAATAGAAATGATTAATTAAATCATGGGAACATAATAATTGGAATTTACCCAAGTGGAATAAAAGTTATTAAATTAACTTAAATGGAATCAAAGAAATCATCTAAATAGAATTTATGGAATTAAAACCATATTTGATTTCATTGGAATAAAGATATTTGCCCAAATTAAATGATTAATAATCATATTAAAAATACTTTAAATAATTCAAAGTGAATTATTTAACACCCTATTAAATAAATAAAACCTACTGAAAAGGTTTAGTGAAAATTAGAATTCAAATAAAGAGTTTGAAAATATATTTAATCTTATTTGAATAAAGGCAAGTGCTTATTTAATAAAGAATAAAACCATAAAAAGAATAAAGAAATTATTCTAAAAATGGTCTTAAAAATACATGTTTGAACAGAATAGAAACTTACTGAAATGTTTGAAAATAAAAAGGGTTTGAAATCATTTGAATAAAAATCAAAACAAAAAAATATAAATAGAAAAAGAAAAAGCAAACAGTATAAAAAAAGAAAGAATCAGCCCAACCTAGCAAGCCCAC
This sequence comes from Avena sativa, assembly GCA_916181665.1. NCBI lineage: Eukaryota > Viridiplantae > Streptophyta > Magnoliopsida > Poales > Poaceae > Avena > Avena sativa. The sequence goes on from OV702280.1 coordinate 147,319,322, forward strand.
CAGGCCCAGCAGCCCACCTCTCCCCCCTAGAAACGTTTTCTTTTCCACCCAGACCCGCACACGCGCAGACTATGACCGCTGGACCCCACTCTGTCTTTCTCTCACTCGCTGAGAACGCAGGCCCACGCCACGTTGGCATCTTCTTCCCCACAGAGACGACCACGCCCTCTCCCTCAGCCGTTTCTGATGCTAATTCCATTAAATTCGTGTTAACGACGCCATTAAACCGTCCCCTGACCACACTCCCTTAAACGCCTCCTTCCCCTCTTCCATTTCCCTCACATCCCGTCGCCAGAGAGCCACTAGGCTGCCCAAATTTTGAGCTCGAACTCCCTCTCCCGACGATACTCCAGCGACGATTTCGGTAGCACCAACCACGACCTTGCCCCCTCAACCAATCGAGCCTACTCCCCTCTCCCGTATGCATCTTCCAGTAACTCCAGTTCGCCCGCGCGTGCTCCACAGCATCGGCAACAACCAAGACTGAACGCCACCGCCTCCTGCTCCAACTTTGGCGACGCCCCCTGGTAATTTCTGACCACCCCTTTTCCTCTAGTTGACGCTCTCGCACTTCCCTCTTACTTGCGCGTCTAACGCCGTTCTCCTCTTGTCTTCATGCCCCGTAGCATCGCCTCTGACAACGACTGACCGCACCCGAGCCCGAAGGCAACTCCGGCGAGCGATTAAGATCGACCCCGAGCGCCCCTTCGACAACCGAGCACACGTCGAGCATCCCCTTCGGCAACTCGGTGAGCCTTTCCCCTGTTTCACTTGCTTCCTGAATCGCCGGCAACTCCATCGTCTGACACCGCCGCCGCCAACCACCACCGCCAGCGTCGCCCGTTCCTGGTTATTCAATTTAGGCCGTAGGATTTTGATCGGATGGGTACCATAGAACTTAACCCGAAGGGGTATGCGCTGATCTGTGCCACACGATCCACTTTAAATCCAATGCACCGCGTAGGCTGATCCGTGTGAACCGGTATGAACCAATGAAAATATTCCACGAGGCCAGACTCTGGTTTTAAAAACAGATTTGATTCTATTAGATATGTGATTTTGTAAATTCCATAACTTTTCATCCACACGTCCAAATTTTGCAAATTATATATCAATGGAGTCAGGAAAACAAATACTTTCCAACCATGCACTTTTTTTAGTGAATTTATTCTGGAAAATTGGTTGTTTTTGAAGAAACTTGTATCGGCATATTTTGTGTATAAAATTTATTCTAGAAATGTTTTTAGGATAAAATCTTTGGCAAATGGATTGTTTTGAACCCACTGACCATATAAACCAACTTGTGGATTTAAAAATATATTTTGTGAAACTAAAGAATAAATCTTTGAATAAAAGCATTTCTAGCTAAATAAAAATGTTGAATATGGTTTTAAAATGCTTTTTGAGTAAAACCTTTAGAAAATGATTTGATTTAAACTCTCTGACCCTAAACACCAAGTTTTTGGATTTAAAAATATATTTGGTGGACCCTATAAAATATATTTGTCAAAAATATATTTGCCAAACACTATAAAATATTACTTTGATTTGAACCATTTCTAGCAAAACAAAAATGAATTAAAATGGCCACTAACTTGATATCCAATGGTTTTTCCACTTTTATAAATGAGCAATATGTGTTTTAAAATGTTTATAGCCTAATAGAAACCACTTTCCAAATAAAACAATCTTTGGCATGCTTGCATGCATTACTTTGTTTTTATTATTCTATGTAATGAAATGCTTGAATGGTAGATTGAATTTGTGCCTTGCTTGATTGAATTGTAGTGGAATTTGAAGAGTGTGACTATTGCAAGATCAAGAAGTGAACTTATATTCTCTACCAAAAAGGCATGTGGTTCTTCATATTTTTGTCCCAATATTTTGACTATGCATTAGAAATATTTTGTATAGGGCTTGCATGATAATTTTTGTTAGGTATCTATATGCTATGCTTGGGAAATCCTAGTAGTTGTAGAATTGTTATAATTTTTCTCTATGTTAAGATACTTACTATTGCCATGCTTAGCCTAGCTAGTAGCAACCAAGGGTGGATTATATACACATGCTATGGAAAATATTTCTAAGTTTTTGACTTATGTTGTTTCTTAATAAAACAACTAAGTGAATGAAACACCTGGGTGGATTGGTAATTGCTTGGTGGTTTTGGTTGAGTGGTTACCAGGGACCATTTTCTAATGGTCTACCTTGTGTATCTCACTTGTGGTATGCCACCCAGGAACAAAGAGATTTGAGATGCCATATGTTAAGAAGCTTCTAGTGCAACCACATGGCATTATGGGCTCTGCCTGGATCATATAGGTTGCAATAACTTAGCCATTTGGACAGTTGGTGGTAGGGGATGATAGGTTGGAACGCGTCCATTCTAGTCTAAGGGAAGGCTTCTGAAAGATCTTGTATCGATGCATGTCGAGTCTTGTGGGGAAAGTGCACCACTTCTGCAGAAGGAAAAAATCTAAGTACTTAGCCGTGTCCCCGGTAATGGAAAATTTGAGCATCAAGACATGGAAGCTATCAAGAATCTCCTCATCGCAATTTTCTAAGTTAAAAACTTGTGGTTGAACAAGGTTTAAAGGATCACCAATTTCTATTGGTAGATGCCTTGGGTGATTTTGACAAACAAAAACTTAGTGTTTTCAAATGATAAGGAAAATCTATTTTAAGCAAAGCAAGCCTAAACTCCACCTAGCCAAATGCATATAGATGATAGACTCCACTATACTACCGTTGTATCACTTGCCAATACAATTCAAATGTATTGACCCTTGTGGCTTTAACTTTATTATGTTGCAGGTTTGTTTGATGTTAGTGAAGTATGTTAATTAGGATTACAAGTCTACAACCAACATGATTGCCTGTGGCACTTTGAAGATGAAGGACTCCATGCTATATAGTTATTTCTGCTGCATTATAATGAGATAGCCAAATGAGCATGGAGATTTTTCTCCCTCTTGTTTACAAAACAAAGATGGATTTATGCAAAATAACTCCACCAGCCATAAGTCTTGCAGAGTACACCCTGTACCCACCCTTGCTTCATTAATACTTTTGCAGCAGATTAAGTGTTACCATAGAAGATGAGTTCTTCACGACATCGACATTGACGAGTAGTTTTGTGTCATAGGGTCACTGTTGTGTTACCGATTTTATCTCTTTATGCTTTCGAGATTAGGTTAGGCTTATGTTTAGACGAAAGTCTGGAATTTGTCTAGCCTTAATCCCGGGGGTGTCACAGATAGCAACCAATCTTTAGCTTTTCCTCTCAAGGAGAAGGGAAAAAGCTTGAGCTTAATAATATCTCCATCTACATCCTTATACTTTTGCATCTCACAAAGTTCAACATAGTTATTGAGATGGGTAGCAGCAGCATCGGAACTAGCACCATAAAATTGCTCTCTCATCACAAGATTCAACAAAGCAGGCTTAATTTCATAAAACGTAGAATCAGGAGCAAGTGGAGCAATGGGTGTGCTAAGGAAATCATTGTTGTTGGTGCTAGTGAAGTCACACAACTTGGTGTTCTTAGCAGAGTTCATTTTGGCAAAGGTGGGCAAGCCAAAAATAGCAGCTGCAGCTAGAGCAGGAACTAATTTTTGTGTGTTTTTGAATAAATCAAGCAAACCAAACTAGACTAATTTTTTTTGTTTTTTTTAAAAGAGGCAAACAAAACCAAGAAAAAGAAACAAAGAAAACTAAAAACAAAGTAAAGAGAAAGGAAGTGAAGGACTCCCCTAGTGAAGATGTATTAAACGGAAGGTAATGGTTTGCAGCAAGTAAACAAGTAACAATGGAAGATGTATCAATGATAAAGATTGGACCGGGGTCCATAGTTCACTAGAGGTGCTTTCCTTAGATAAACAACATGGCATGAAGGGTAAACATGTTACAATAGGGCAATTGACAGGAACTGAGCAAGGCATAACAATGCAATACTAGTCAAAAAGATCCTATGAGATTCGATTGGGAAATACAACAATATACATAATCCGCCATCCAACTACATCTATGACTAGAATTCCACCTTCATGTTATCATCTGAACCCCCTCCAGTATTAAGTTGGAAGCAACAGACAACTTTTTTAAGCAAAGTGTGTAAGGTAAACAGTCCACATGTTCCATGAACAAGAGACCGTTGTTTTCTCCCTAGTAGCAACAAGACATCTACAACCGAAGAGATTTCTGTCACTTCCCTTGGAAACTAGAGGCATGAACCCACTATCGAGCATAAATACCCCCTCTTGGAGTGACTAGCAACTACTCGTCCAAGATAGCTACTAACAACAGAGAGCATGCAAGATCACAAACAACATGGACATGATAGAATCATAAAGACAAAACCATTAATCAATCTGACATAATAATCTCAATATCCATCGGATCCCCACAAACACAACATGCATGATTACAAATAGATTAGATCTTGATCATGAACGCAGCTCACAAGATCTATACATGAAAGCACAAAGGAGGAGATACAACCATCTAGCTACTACATGGACCCATAGTCCAAGGTGGAACTACTCATGCATCATACCGGAGAGAAGGCCTCTAGGATGATCTCCCCTCCGGCAGGGTGCCGGGAAGAACTTCAGATGCCCTGATCTAGGGACAACGGTGGCGGCGGCTACAAAAGGTTTTGTGGAATATTGATCGGTTACTTAGGGTTTCTACATCGGGGGCTTCTTATAGGCGAAGAGGCGAGGTTGGGAAGCGGCCAGGGGGCCCACACCCTACCCAGGCGCAGGGCAGGGCCCACCCGCACCTAGGGGGGGTCTGGCCGCCCTGGTTCGCGTCTCCGTCTCGTCTTCTGGATTCGTGTCCCCCATGGTAAAATATTGACATTGGCTTTTGTCCCGTCCAATTCCGAGAATATTGATTTTCTGCCTTTCTGGAACCAAAAACAGAAGAAAACAGGCAACTGGCACTGTGGCAACTTGGTAATAGGATAGTTCCAGAAAAGATATAAAAACACCTCAAAGTGTAGACAAAGCAAAGCAAAGTAGATACTAAACAAGCATGGAGCATCAAAAATTATAGATACATTTCTGACGTATCATGCATCCTTGGCTGTTCCCATGCTCCAGCATCCAACCGACACTTCAAGATGCTCACTCGCAAGGTTGTCACCACTAGGCCCAGTGTTCTGTCCCCGAAGCTCAAGTGGTCACAGTGCGCCATCACCTTCAACGCCGGCGAACACCCCTTCTTCTACCAGGGCTATGGGCACTCTACCCATGATCTGCATCCCCACCATCAACAACATCGCAGTTGCAAGAACCTCGTCGATGGAGGCATAGGCCTGAACATGATCTCCACCGAGACGTTTGCCAAGCTACATGTGCCATACGATAGGTTGAGGCCGACCATGCCGTTCTCCGGGGCGACCAATGGGACCACCATACTCATCGGACAGGTGTGTCTCTCCATCACGTTCGGGACGCGCGACAACTACCGCACCGAGCTCATCAATTTCGATGTGGAGCACATTGGTCTCCCTTAAAATGTCATCCTCGTCTACCCTGCATTGGCCAAGTTCATGGCGGCCAGTCACCACACCTACAATATCGTCAAGACGCTGGGAGACAGCAGCGGACTCATAACGATCCACTGCGACGAGGTGGAGGCCCTACGCTCCCTCGAGCACGCCTACAAAACTACGTAGTCTACCTACCCAAAAGACGTGGACGCCCTAGACTACATCGGGGGCTCCGCCAGGAGGAGGCAAATGGTGGCCCAGGAAAATGCCATGGCAAAAAGGGAAGATGCTGCTTTGTACCCGCCTCACGAGAAGCAGGCCGCATTCGGCACCCGCGCCCTCAACAGGGTCTTGGGTCAACCGGTGCTCACTCTCTCGAGTGCTGGAGAAGCTCACAAGGGTAGAGTCGACCCGGGGGCTCGGGACTTCCTGGTGGATTGCATCTAACGAGCGTACAATGTCGACTGCCTCCCTGGCGGCACCTAAGATACCAGCTGAGCAGCATAATCAGGTTGCTGAATGGTGGACAAACCTCTTCATACGACGCGCCCGACTTCTTGACTTTTTGACGGTGATCCCCGAAACACTCATCCATTGTAGATTTATCTCATGTAAGACCCCATGTGAGCCACAACGACATTGTAATAACCTTGAACTTCTGGCTGTTTTTTGGATCTTGTGCTTCATGCACATCTTGCTATTTGGTTTTCCCTTGGAAAATCAGTTCTCAAAACCATGCACGACAGGAGTTCCCTTACATACGCCACACGAGCGGGGGGCTAGGAAAGGTGTCTATCACGAGGTCACTCCCAGTCAACATCAGACCCTAAAGTGTCGAGCTCTAAACTTACGGACCATCTACGGCAATAAGTCACCTCACCCACGATTCTTGGTGCTTGAGACCCTCGCACGATGCATGTACAGAACCCCAGCTGCACATGTCTTTGCCCTACGGCTTTCTCCTCGAGAGGCTTACAGGTGGCTCGTGTAGCACATTCCCTCCAGCAGCCAAACAATTACAAGACCTAAAGTGTCGAGCTCTAAACTTATAAACTAATCCTGGTGACAAGTCACCTCACCCATGGTTCCTGGAGCCGGTGCTCTCGTATGACACATGCGTGGGATTTCAGCGGTGCTTGTTTTTTGCCCTGTGGGGCAGCTCGTGAGGCACAGCCCCTCCAGCGGCCAAAGCTTTAGTACCTAAAGTGTCGAGCTCTAAATTTACTGACAGATTTTGGCAGTAAGTCACCTCACCCATGGTTCCTAGCGCCCAGATGAAATGACATTTGTTGTCTTAATTTGTTTTGGTGTTCGTTAACACCTTGTAGATCATTTTATAGTGTATTAATGTCTACATGATGATATAATGAAAAGAGAAAAGGAATTTTCCCTGTGGAATTGTCCCTGCAAGAAACTACAAGTTTCAGGGAATTCCAGACCGGAGTCTCCAGTGTGAAAACACTGGATTCTCTAGTGGGGTCTGAAGTTGCCCCAAAACTCTACGGAGGGCCTCCAGAAAAAAGTCTAGGACATTCTGTATAGGGGTCGAGAGATAGCCTAGATCCAGACCGGAATCTCCGGTGCATACTCCCAGACCGGAGTCTCCGGTGTGTAAACACCGGAATCTCCGGTGTATTGTGGTCCGGAGTCTTTGAAGAGTATCCGGAGGGGTTTCTCCAAGTCAGCTGGGACACTCTGTATGATGGTCCGAAGACTAATCGGAGATGGGCCAAAGTCTCTGGTGTAGACCGGAGTCTTTGAAGGTGTGGTTTTTTACAGACTGTGGATTCCCTAAGGGAAAAACAAATAATGGGCCCACTTGGCAGTGTATGACCAAGCTATAAAACTCCCATGCAAAAGTTATTTAGTTTAGTGGGTTCCACAGATCATCTCGTTTAGACACTGCTGGAGCTTATTACTTGTAGTACAATAGTATTTCTATTGCTTGGACATAAGTAGATGATAACCTCTGTCCACGTGCTATACTTGTAGAGAGAATAAAACTTAGGCATGGGAAGAGGGCAACAGCAAAGAGAGAAGAGGAGTTGAAGGCAGTTCGATGTCAAAGCAAAGTTTATGATGGGTTCCTGACATGAGGTACTCCTGACTCTACTAGTAGTAGTAACTGTTAGGACCTATGCACAAAAAAAATTGGAAGTGTGTTTTCTCTCTCCTTCGTTGCCTCTCATCTCTCCACCCCTCTCCCCTTGCGCACCGGCCCGGCTGATCACTCCCTCGTCCACAGTGTGGCACTGCGCACGTGTGGCTCGGTACAATGGCTCTGTTTTTTTCTTTTTTGAGAGAGAGGGAGACGCTATTTCTGTGGCATGTTCGACAGCCACGTTGGTGTGGAGTAGGAGTAGTACATAGGAAGGAAACCACTTTGGTCCTTGGCGGCAAAAAGATTCAAACTTTTCCAGTTTTGAAATTTTCACACACTTCCCAAACATCGGGAGGGAAAGGTTATTCAAAAGACTGGCCATTCGCAGTAGTACTTCTTATCTTATCTTTTTCGTCAAAAAACTATATAGTGTATTGATAACTTCAAAGCAGCCTAAACATTCCGTTGGATCTTATTTTCCATTTTTAGCATCTAGAAGATTCTATTGATAGTCCTAAGCACAATGAACGCTATTGTGCGCAAACCTCAAAACACACTTCATTCCATAGTTTCAGGGACCTTGTGCTAAATGCATGGACTTGGATGTAATTTTCATTTTTTACGAGGTCCTTGATGTAACTTGTACTTCCACCGACCATGTTAACTGAAGCACCTCACTCCGGGGGGACCTACCACAGTTAGAAGAAAACGCAACCCTCCTAATTATCACACAAAGTGGACCACAATTTCTTATATAATTCCATTTTTCAAGCTTCCCAGCTAACTTCGCACACTTCACTTACTTCTTTTTCGATTCAACGAAATTAGGTCAAACTTGAGCTACAAGTAAGCGCGGTAGATTAATTTCTCTTGAATTAAATGTAATTTCACAGGTAGATGGGTGAATCTTCTTGTAGCAAACAATGTTGTCGGTGTGAGTTTCCAACTATCTGGAAACAACATTCTCAATTTCATGAGTGATGATGAGATTGTTCTTTTCCGTAAATAAAGTCCAAAGAATATGGATCTGAATGCCACAATCTAGCAAGCTTCCAGACATATTAAGTGGACCAACATGTTATACGTAATTGAGATCTCCATGTTTTATGAGTTTTCAAACTCTCTAGCTAACTCTGCCCACTTGAGTAACTTTATGCCGATTTATCAAAATTAGGTCAAATTTGAAGAGCGAGTAAAATTTAGGCTGCTTTGATAGTTTTACGAAAAAAATTTTGAGGTACCCATCGGGGGTCAATTAATATATCATAAACCACCGAGAGTTTTGACAACAGGTTCAATATCCTGCTAAGATTATTCATCTTGAAAACTTAACAAGATTAGGTCAAACTTGATCTACAAGTAGGCACGATAGATTGCTCTCGAATTAAATGTAATTTCACAGCGGTAGATGGGTGCATCTTCTTGTAGTAAAGAATACTGTCGGTGTGAGTTTCCAGCTATCAGGAAATAACATTCTAATTTTTCTAAGTGATGATGATCGAGATTGTTCATTTCTCAAAAGAAAGTCTGCATAATATGGATTTGGATGCCACAAGCCAAACTTTTGACATATATAGTGTACCGACATGTTGTACTTATGATTAATTCCCATGTTTTAGATGTTTTCAAACTTCCGTCTAGTTAACTCTATCCACTTTAATGACTTTATGTCCGTTTACCGAGATTAGGTGAATATTTTGAACTTCAAGTAAATTGTGGGTTGCTTTGAAAGTTTACAAAAAAGCTTTTGGAAGGTACCCACTAGGGAGTCACAAGTAATATATCAGAAACCACCAAGATTTTAGATGACAGGTCCAACCTCTTTCTAAGATTTTTCATCTTGACAATGTAACAAAATTTTGTCAAAGCTACAAAAGTAAGCATGATATTTTTCTCTTTAATTAAATGAATTTTCAGAGGTAAATGGGTGCATCTTCTTGCAGTAAACAATGTCATCGGTGTGAGTTTAGAACTATGAGGAAAGAACATTTAATTCTCAATTTTTTCAAGTGATGAGATATAGTTCTTTGTCGTAAAGAAAAGTTCAAAGAATACTGGATCTAGATGCCACAAGCCAAGTTTACATACATATATATTGGACCAACATGTTGTACTTATGATTCCCATGTTTTATGAGTTTTCAAACTTCTTAGCTAACTGAGGTCACTTGATTGAATTTATGTCGATTTATCGAAATTAGGTCAAATTTGAAACTACAAGTAAATTGTAGGTTGCTTTGAGCTTTTGGAGGTACCCATCGGGGGGCATAGTTAATATATCAAACCACCGAGAGTTTTGACGATAGCTTCAACTTCTTGGTAAGATTTTGCATATTAAAAATTTAACGAAATAAGGTGAAACTTGAGCTACCAGAAGCGCGGTAGATTGCTCTTGAATTAAATGTATTTTTGGAGGTTGTTGGGTGCATCTTATTGTATTAAACAATGCCTTGGGTGTGAGTCTCCAACTATGAGGAAAGAACATTCTCAATTTTCCGAGTGATTACGAGATTGTTCTTTCCCGTAAAGAAAGTCCGAAGAACATGGCTCTGAATACCACAAGCCAAGTTTTCAGACATATGAAGTGGACCAACATGTTGTACTAACGATTTCCCATGATTTAGGAGTTCTCAAACTTCCTAGCTAACTCCGCCCACTTGAATGACTTTATTCCGATTTATCAAAATTAGGTCAAATTTGACTACTGCTAGTAGATCGTAGGTTGTTCTGTGAGTTTTATGAAATGGCGTTTGGAGGTACCCACATCGGGCGGCCAATTAATATATCAGAAACCACCGAGAGTTTTGATGACTGGTTTGACTTCTTGCTAAGATTTTGCATCTTGACAATTTTGAACCCCTTTTGAAAACGACCACATGAAATAAAAAGAAAGAAAAAAGAAATTAAAAGATTTATGCATGACACGCCCTATCATGTCATGTGCGCTACGTATCATAAAAACGTTAACCATGGGATTTGACTAGTTTTAGAAAAAAGCTTCGCATTATTGTCCTACCATGTATATAGTCATTATTAGGTTTCAACCCGAACGACCAAGGTTTATAGATGTGCAAAGAACCAAATATACACCCATACTTTATAGATGTGGCTCAGTTTTATAAATGTTTTGAGCTTTATCTATTATAATGAAATATAGTTATGATATGTCATAATTTTGTATATTATGCATGTCTCACATGCAAGGCACATGCAACTTACTAGTAGTACTATGAAGAACATGGCTCAGCCACCGGATTGTAAAACTAAGTATATTGCATAGGGAAGTGTTAGTACTAGAGGGAAAAACTGAGTACAACCAAATTTCCTATGTTACTCTTGAGGGTATAACCGAGTACACCTACCTCGCCATAGTTTTAGACACGAGGTAAAAAACTTCACCACGATACGCGTGTTGCGGCTGCACAGGGAGTTATTAGCGGACGCGCGTGGCCGTGCATGGTGCAGTAGCGTTCGCAGGTTATGCGGTGCACGTGGTGCAACGAAACGTTCCTTCCCTTCACCTTTATTATAGACGCCCTCTCCCTCTCCGCCTCCCCACTCTCACTCACTTAGCAACCGTCTCCACTGTCCCATCAACTTCTTCAAACCCCCAGGAAAACCCCAACCGCGCCGGCGACGGAGAAGAATGGTGCGTTGGCCATCGTCGCCTCCAAGGCCGCCGGCGAGGAGGTCCTCATCCTTGTCCAGCCCCCCGTCGAGGCATCATAATCAGCCTCCGTCCCCGTCCTGGCCCCCGTCCCCGCTAACGGTGTAGCCGCCGGCGAGGAGGCCCCTGCCGGTCATGGGAAAGTCCCGCTCGATTGGGAACCCTACGAGGAGCAACAGTACATACACCTAGAGAACCCCTACGACACCAGCATCGTCGACCCATGGTCGGAGGTAACTAGGGTTTTCTCCCTTTCCCTTATTCTTCCCCCATTCCCATCGTTGGATGCTTGATCGTTTCTTATTAGGGTTCGGCTGTTCGCATTTTCAATCATTGGATGCTAGATATTTTTATAGAAAGTTAATGATCTTGTGTTTCGATGAATCCCCATGTTCGTATTTCAATCCTATTTTATTTGGCCTCCGATTTATAATTAATGAATTCCCTAGTTGGTACTAGTGCCGATCTGTAGTTGGGATCAGTATTTGGTTTTGATTGAGATTTGGGGATTAGGGAATTTAACCCATGATACCTTCGATCCGTATGATGGATGTAGTATAGCTCTTTTCCCTAGTAGACCTAGGTTATAGAATCCTCGGGAAGCAGAAAGCATAGTAAAGTTACTTAAATGGACCTTCAGGAGTTTTAGAATTCTTTTTGTGTTTTACCGAACCAAGAGTTTGTGATCTTTGTTGTTGACGATGATGAAGAGAGAGGGCCTAGGGCTTTCGATTTCACCATTCGCTGTGCAAAACATCTGATGGGAATAAAAGATAATAATACAGTATGCACGTAATGTTAGAGCAAGATAATTGTATGTGGGCAGTGCATCCATAATTGCTATTGCCTCCGCAACCGCTTATAGCAGTAACCTAATAGTCTCATCCACAAAAGAAAGTGAACTAATTATATGCATAGTGATGTCACCGTTAATCCCAAGTAAATCCCTCACATATAGCCGAACTACCTTTCTGTCACTGCGGTTCCCATCCTGCAGAGTAGTCATTACTCACACTCCCTATACCTGGATCAATCCTTTGGGTCTTGGATACCTGACAAGTCCTTAGATTGAGGCAAGAGAGAGTACAATAATCATCATGTCATACAAACTAATACATGATCCCATCTATGATAAATAACACGCACAAAGCTACATGGCTAGAACGAAGCCCTTAGCCCAAGGAGAGTTACTCACACATAGAGATGAAATCAACAATCATAAAAATTGTAATAGAAATCATGAGATTGATAGTAATAGTCTTAAAATGTCACCAATTGGAGATGAGATCTACTATTACAAGTGGTGGAATATGGCTATGGTGGTGGAGAAGGGTTTAGAGATTAGATCCAGATCTATCCCTCCGGTGTTGTGGTTTCAGATGGCTGGGTGTCGTTAGGGGCAAAGTGAGAGAAACAGGGTGGGGCCTGTTTCTCGTCGCCCGAGGCCTCTTTATATAGGGGTCCCTTCACGAAAGTAGTTCCTTTTGACCTACCGGTGTTGGTGCCAACTATACGGCTGGAACTATACATCCAGAATTTTATTCCCGACATATAGTTAGTCGTTAAATCTTCTGCCTCCACTTCAAGACTCCTGGTTTCTTTCAGTTGTTGGAAATCTCATATCTTTGACTTTAATGTTGCGATTCCCATCATCAAACGTCATTATCTGCACAGGTAAAAATAGAAAGACGGGATTGCATACCCCTTTGATCATTAGGCATTAGTGGCAGGATTTAGAGAGATATTTCATCATCAATATGAATAATATCTAGTTAAAATGTGGACGTGGATGGATATATTTCACAGCCATCAGCCTCCCCAAACATAAACTTGATCGTCCTCGAGCAAGAAAACCAAAATCAAAAATTAACTCAACATTTAAATTGAAATAACGAGATGATGATCTTACTCATGGTTGGTAGCTCATTTTTCCTCCACTTTATTAATCTGAAAAACTTCAGCATGGATAGAGTAATGGCAAGCATATCATACGGGTTTTAATGAATCCTTATAGCGCAGCAAGATTATTGTTAGCATGGATGATTCATATGAGTAAACTTTATTCCATGTCATGTAATCCTTTTAACAATAAAGTATAATCATGTATAATTGAGAGTGTGAGAGTTCGCCATGAAAATCATATACACTAAAGTATCTCAATTCTCCCACATCAATAAATCAAGACTTTTCAAGAACTACTTTTCTATTCATTGTCCTTCAAGAATTTCAGTTCTTAAGTAATTGAGAGCATGCCAAAAGTTTTAATTAGTTTATCGGGCTGTGATGGACACTCATGGCATTACCAAGGTTTTTGTTCCTTTTGCATAATGATTGCTCATATCAGCCAGAGGAGTGATTCCATCATGAACACAGCTACACGAGAATGCCAAGGATCTTACCCATTATAACATTGCTGCTACATATGTTTAATCAACTCATAGCCAAAATCTAGGAGTTTCCTCCATGAAGATCGTTGATAGGCTAGCGGAGTTGTTGGAATCCCATGAAGTTTTACACGCATAAGCTATATCATTCTTATGATTCACAAGTCAAACTTTGGCATGCTCACAAAAACCGCTAAACATTAATTCTATTGAACAAAGCATATCAAAGAGAGCTATCAAGTCAATCATTATTTTCTGTGGTGTTGAGTGTCTCTGGGAATAAGCTTTCAAGACTAAAAACTACAACACCCAAGCCTTCGATTGTGAGAATTTTTCTTATTTCAATTGTTTAGCAAATATTTAGGCAAGACTTGGTTAACTACAAGAGCTGGAACAAAACATACTCAACTAAATACCCATGCAAGCAAAATTTTACTCCAATGTAAATACTCACTCCACCAATATAATATCTTAACAGTTACTACTAACTAGCATGGCTTTCTCAAACTTCAAAAGTGGGGAGTCATAAGGCATACCTCTCATATTTGGTTCCACTTCTCTCTTCACTTTTGATTTGTTTCTTGGCAACTCGAAGTCGATTAATCTCCTGCAAATATGTGAGAACCTCGAGGAGAATAGAAAATAAAAATGGAAAATTCTTTTTATTGTTTTTGAGAGAGGGAATTAAAGAATAGAAAATTGGCGGCCAAGCTCGGCTTGAAAATCTCGAAAACAAATAAAATAACTAAAGATAAAGTGTTGGGGGAAACCAACAGGAGGGCTTATAAAATGAAATTAAAAATCATAACCTCGAAATAAAAATAAAACAAATGAACGCCAAATAAAGATAATGAGGAAAATTCCCCAAGCTTAGGCTTTTGCAAGCCCTTCAAATCATTAAGGTGGCGGGAAAAAGTTGTAACTCTAGTTCACAAATTTAGTTAGTAAGTTACTATTGGTTTCTTGGAGGTTCACGGCGCGTTTATGCATCCCCTCCACAATTTATCCAAGTTCTTGGAAGTCTTGATATGTAGCGAACCCGTTTGGTGGCTGCTAATGACTCCTTGGTGGCGCCAGAGAACTTGGTGCGTGATGTGGAGTCTTGTTGGGAACCCCAAGAGCAAGGTGTGAAGCAGCACAACAGCAAGTTTTCCCTCAGTAGAGACCGAGGTTATCGAACCAAAAGGAGGAAGGAAACATCACACAGGTGTTGCAAGAAACACGGAGACCTACACAACACAAACTCAAGACTTTGCCCCAACGAATCAGTGAGGTTGTCAAGCTCACCGGTTTTCTGTAACAAAGGATTAAACGTATGGTGTTGAAGGTATGGTTTGCAGCAAGTAAACAAGTAACAGTGGAAGATGTATCGATGGTAAAGATTAGACCGGGGTCCATAGTTCACTAGAGGTGCTCTCCTTAGATAAACAACATGGCATGAACGGTAAACAAATTACAGCAGGGCAATTGCCAGGAACTGAGAAAGGAATAACAATGCAATTACTAGTCAGAAAGATCCTATGATATTCGATTGGGCAATACAACAATATACATAGACCGCCATCCAACTGCATCTATGACTAGAAGTCCACCTTCAGGTTATCATCCGAACCCCCTCTAGTATTAAGTTGCAAGCAACAAACAACTGTTTTAAGCAAAGTGTGTAAGGTAAACAGTCCACATGTTCCATGAACAAGAGACCGTTGTTTTCTCCCTAGTAGCAACAACACATCTACAACCGAAGATATTTCTGTCACTTCCCTTGGAAACTAGAGGCATGAACCCACTATCGAGCATAAATACTCCCTCTTGGAGTCACTAGCAACTACTTGGCCAAGATAGCTACTAACAACGGAGAGCATGCAAGATCACAAACAACATGGACATGATAGAATCATAAAGACAAAACCATTAATCAAACCAACATAATAATCTCAATATCCATCGGATCCCCACAAACACAACATGCATGCTTACAAATAGATTAGATCTTGATCATGAACGGAGCTCACAAGATCTATACATGAAAGCACAAAGGAGGAGATACAACCATCTAGCTACTACATGGACCCATAGTCCAAGGTGGAACTACTCACGCATCATACCGGAGAGAAGGCCTCCGGGATGATCTCCCCTCTGGCAGGGTGCCGGGAAGAACTTCAGATCCCCCTGATCTAGGGACGACGGTGGCGGCTGCAAAAGAAGGTTTCATGGAGATTTGATCAGGTTCTTAGGGTTTCGGCATCGGGGGCTTCTTATAGGCGAAGGGGGAGGCTGAGGAGGCGGCCAGAGGGCCCACACCCCTCCCAGGCGCGGGCCCACCCCTGGCCGCGCCTAGAGGGGTCCGGCTGCTCTTGCCCGCTTCTCCGTCTCCCCTCTGGACTTCTTGTTCCCCACGGAAAGTAATTAACTTTGACGTTTGTCCCGTCCAATTCCGAGAATATTTCTTTACTAACTTTTCTGGAACCAAAAACAACAGAAAACAGGCAACTGACACTGTGGCAACTTGGTAATAGGTTAGTACCAGAAAACATGTAAAAAGAACCTCAAAGTGTAGACAAAGCAAAGCAAAGTAGATACTAAACAAGCATGGAGCATCAAAAATTATAGATACGTTTCCGACGTATCAAGCATCCCCAAGCTTAACTCCTGCTCGTCTTCGAGTAGGTAAGTGATAAAAGAATAATTTTTGAGGTGACATGCACCCTCACAATAAATATCCAACCATTTGCAAGCATTAAAATCTGGGATCAAAGAACTCTAAAAATGTGCATGAAAGATGGAGTTCTAACAATAGGACATAGTAACTATGCATGCAACATGACAAGCTACAAACAAAGATCATGAATAACATGCATTGAAAAACATTTGTTTGTTTCACATACAAAAAACATAGCATAGTGGCAATCATCTTGTCCCTCATAGAGTAGAAAATAGATGCATAGGACACCTTCAAAGTTCACAAGGGTGACTAGAAACAAATAGCACAAGAACAAGTAATATCACAATATGCACCAATCAATAAGCTTTGGAACAGTACACACAAAATGAAAACTATGCTCTCTTAATGGTGCCTAAAGGTAGAAGGTAGAGACTCAAGTAATGGTGGAAGAAAATCCTTTTTGTAAAGGAAGCAGGGATTTCAAGTTTAAAAAAGAGCTTCCAAAAATTATGGTACTTGTTAGGCCCTCATTGCCCCTATCATAAGCATCTTGAAGTGCGGTTAAAGTGAACAAAGATGGAGTATATGCTTGAAGAATTATAAGTTGTTAATCTCAAGTCCCTTGAACACGAGGGACACACCTCATGCTACTCAACTTTAGTCACATGTAAGTTCTTGTCATTGTAAGTATTTGCATATCATTGAGAACCGCCAACGGGGTACCCCTTACACATGGTACAGGAGCTATCCCATAACCAAAATGACAAGGCAAGAAGGAAATGAGCATCTTAGCAATCTTCTTATTTACCATGGGAATATGGTGCTTTTTTCTCTCTTTCCTCTTTTCTCAATGTGTCTCTCTTTTTTTTATAACAAGAATGCTTCATATATGTCACTATGGTGATACTGCAAGTTTCCACCATGATTAGGCATGGCTTAGGCTAGCGGCCCAGGCGTTTCTCTAACACAGGATACAAACTCCATGGACTTACAAGTTCCCTGTTTATTTCACACCAGTGACATCCATAGACAAAAGAGCATGATATCAAATGAGTACAAAGTACAAGTGCAATGTTGAAAACGTTCCCCGTGACAGCACGTTTTTGCTAATTCCAACGTATAAGTGCAAGCATATACAACATAGATGACACAATGGTTCAATTTTATTAGGGGAAAAGAATATAAAGCGTGCCATCAAGTTTGTGATGGCTTTAATCACTAAGTTTTCACATAACAAAATAGTTTTCAATTGGAAGATAGCTGAAAACAAGAATATACTTGGAATGGTGTAACACACCATGCATAGGAGTTTATAGTGGACATTTTGGAAAAACTTAGTTTATTGGGAGTTGGAAGCATGAGTAGAGCTTACTCATACAAGTGGAGGCTAGCAAAATACTGGGAGCAACCAACTAAGAGAGCATAATGGCCATAATCATGCAGAGCAACAAAACATTACTAATCAAAGCATAGAGTGGTACTACAAGTAAAGGACTAAATGATCATAAAGGCTATGGTGACTTGTTCATAGTCATAACATGGTGTGAGCATGTGCCAAGTCAACCCAAACAAAGCATCAAAGGAGAATACCACAATACTATGCTTTTGCATGCTAAAACAACGCATAATTTCTTCAAGGCACACTAAGCAATCCCAATTGTTTGGAACAAGACATGCTACAGCAATAATGACTAAGCATAAGGTCAAAACAACACCTAGCATGTCATGCTAAAGTCTAAGTCACAGTCAATGCAAGCCCCTCTTGCACTTCAAGCATGAACTTACTACTCCTTTCCAAACACCAAGCAACTTATTTGCAAAACAACACAGCAGAACAGGGGTACAAACTACTCAAGAAAACTAAACAAACTAAGCAAAGCAAACGAAAACTAAGACGCTCCAAGAAAAACACAATTGTGCATGAAACAATAAAAACGAAGTGTCTAGACAGACCTAAGATTTTTATTGATGGAAAAGGGGATGCCTTGGGCATCCCCAAGCTTTGACGCTTGTACCTCTTGGATATTTCTTGGGGTGACACTATGGTGGCATCCCCAAGCTTGAGATTTTGCCCATTCTTCATCTCATTGCATCATTCTCTCTCTACACCTGAATTTTTTTCTTCATACAAAACTTCACACAATCTTCATTAGCAACATTAGTGTATTCAAAAGATATTAGACCTCTGGCAAAGCTTTGGAATAGCAAGGCTTTTCACTAAAAACACAAGCTACTGTAGTACTCCTTCAAAAATCTCAATTTCCCAAAAACAACCCAAAAAGGAATCAATAAGAAGCAAATCCAAATAATGGTAGAAATCTGTCAAAACAGACAAGCAGGTAGAAATGGTTTTTTTCGAACATCTTCTGTTGCTCAAATCAAAAAGTGTTGAACTAACAAAAGTTAGCTAATATAGTGGGGGATTTATTCGTAATTTTTTCGCTCAATCCGAGTTACGGAGGCTCCTCACGAATTTTTATGGTGGAGGACAAAAATATGTTTCGGGACAGCAACTCCCCAAATCTTACCTCACTCTCATTAGTGGTCATTCTTGGCACAAAAAGCAAACAAAAAGGATAAGGAGAGTTCATTATAGAAGTAATAACTTCCAAGACTCAAGGAAACTCTGGGGTTATCTTCCAACAAGTACTTTTCTTTAACGCCTTTAAGTTAGGCTTGATAGCTTGAGAAGATGCTCACATAAGAATTATGAATTGAAGTAAAAGAGAGCATCAAGAAGCAAATTCAAAACAAAGTATAACCCACTTCCTATGAATAGGAATCTTGTACAGAAATAAGTTCACAAAGAACAAAGTGACAAGCATAGGAAGAGAAAACAAGTGTAACTTCAAAACTTTCAGCACAAAGAGATGTGTTTTAGTACCATGAAAACTTCTACAACCATATTTTCATCTCTCATAACAATTTTCAGTAGCATCATGAATAAACTAAACAATATAGCTATCACATAAAGCATGATTTTCATGATCTACAAACACATAATTTCTATCAAGGTAAAAAATAGTGGGATTAAAACCTTCACAGGTTTTACCCACCGTAGATATTTCAAAAGGATCCACAAGAACATAACATTCATCCTCCTTTGGTAAGCATGGGGGACAATCAAATAATGTAAGGGATAAAGAGTTACTCACATTAGAAGGTAGGCATGGGTCGATAATCCATTCTTCCTCCTTTTGTTCATCACTCTCCCCCTCTTTTTCATCTAATGAGCTTCCAGTTTCAACAATTTCTTTTTTCCATAGGCTCCTGCAAGGCATTAGTCTCTTCCATTCGTGGAAAGCATCTATTAAAATATTCAAGAGTATATCCATTTGCATCCTTCTAATTATCAAAGCAAAATTTAAGTATCTCGAAAACCTCATATTCATAAGGTGCATCATCAGTATTTTCAAGCAAACTAGCAAGTTCAAGTGCGCCATTGAAAGCAATAAATTCTTCAATTTGGTCCACATCAGAAAAGTCATAATTTCCCTTAACATAAGAAGATATGGTAACATTATCATTATACTCACATTGGAAAGGAAGGTGTTTATACCTCCTACAACAACAAGATTTATCCAAGCAATAAGTAACATTATAAGTAGAGCACACGTCTCTAGCAATAGTATTCAACTTATCAATTTGTTCCCATAAGTGTTTCCCTTTTTGTGACAAACGGTGTCCCTTATAATAATACTTTTGTTATTCCATGAACCCATCTTGCAAATAAGAACTAGTTTCAAAGAAACCAACCATTGATAGAAAGCATGACCAAGCAAGGCAATAACAGACCAGCAACTAGAGTAGAAACTATTTTTTGTGTGTTTTTGAATAAAGAAAGCAAACCAAACTAGACTATTTTTTGGGGGGTTTTGAAAAGAGGCAAACAAAACCAAGCAAAAGTAACAAAGCAAACGAAAAACAAAGTAAAGAGAAAGGAAGTGGAGGACTCCCCTTGTGAAGACGTCCTTAGCCTCCCCGGCAACGACGCTAGAAAACTTGTTGAGGACTCCTTGGTGGCGCCAGAGAACTTGGTGCTTGATGTGGAGTCTTGTTGGGAACCCCAAGAGCAAGGTGTGAAGCAGCACAACAGCAAGTTTTCCCTCAGTAGAGACCGAGGTTATCGAACCAAAAGGAGGAAGGAGACGTCACACAGGTGTTGCAAGCAACACGGAGACCTACACAACGCAAACTCAAGACTTTGCCCCAACGAATCAGTGAGGTTGCCAAGCTCACCGGTTTGCTGTAATAAAGGATTAAACGTATGGTGTTGAAGGTAATGGTTTGCAGCAAGTAAACAAGTAACAATGGAATATGTATCGATGGTAAAGATTAGACCGGGGTCCATAGTTCACTAGAGGTGCTCTCCTTAGATAAACAACATGGCATGAAGGGTAAACAAATTACAGCAGGGCAATTGACAGGAACTGAGCAAGGCATAACGATGCAAATAGTAGTCAGAAAGATCCTATGAGATTCGATTGGGCAATACAACAATATACATAGACCGCCATCCAACTGCATCTATGACTAGAAGTCCACCTTCAGGTTATCATCCGAACCCCCTCCAGTTTAAGTTGCAAACAACAAACAACTGCTTTAAGCAAAGTGTGTAAGGTAAACAGTCCACATGTTCCATGAACAAGAGACCGTTGTTTTCTCCCTAGTAGCAATAGCACATCTACAACCGAAGATATTTCTGTCACTTCCCTTGGAAACTAGAGGCATGAAGCCACTATCGAGCATAAATACTCCCTCTTGGAGTCACTAGCAACTACTTGGCCAAGATAGCTACTAACAACGGAGAGCATGCAAGATCACAAACAACACAGACATGATAGAATCATAAAGACAAAACCATTAATCAAACCAACATAATAATCTCAATATCCATCGGATCCCCGCAAATACAACATGGATGATTACAAATAGATTAGATCTTGATCATGAACGGAGCTCACAAGATCTATACATGAAAGCACAAAGGAGGAGATACAACCATCTAGCTACTACATGGACCCATAGTCCAAGGTGGAACTACTCATGCATCATACCAGACAGAAGGCCTCCGGGATGATCTCCCTCCGGCAGGGTGCCGGTAAGAACTTCAGATCCCCCGATCTAGGGACGGCGGTGGAGGCGGCTACAGAAGGTTTCGTGGAGATTTGATCAGGTGCTTAGGGTTTCTGCATCGGGGGCTCCCTATAGGCGAAGGGGGAGGCCGAGGAGGCGGCTAGAGGGGCCACACCCCTCCCAGGCATGGGCCCACCCCTGGCCACGCCTAGGGGGGGTCTGGCTGCCTTGGCCCGCTTCTCCGTCTCCCCTCTAGACTTCTTGTTCCCCACGGAAAGTAATTGACTTTGACGTTTGTCCCGTCCAATTCCGAGAATATTTCTTTACTAACTTTTCTGGAACCAAAAAAAGTAGAAAACAGGAAACTGGCACCGTGGCAACTTGTTAATAGGTTAGTATCAGAAAACATGTAAAAAGCACCTCAAAGTGTAGACAAAGCAAAGCAAAGCAAAGTAGATACTAAACAAGCATGGAGCATCAAAAATTATAGATACGTTTCCGACGTATCAGCTGCTCCTCTTGATTAGGAATTTGATGCTCCTCTTCTTGGTCTTCATCCTCATCCGAAATCTCCTCCTTGGGTTGGTGTTGTTCAAACTACACATGATATAGCAAACGTCCTTCCTCGATAGAGAAAATACCATTAGTCAAAGGAGCGGGGTAAAGACGCCTAGCTCCAGCAATATGCAAGTAAAAACCACCACCTCTCCTAGTGAGAATTCCACAAGCTTTTAAAGTAGAGAAAGCAACACGTCGCTCACCTAGCAATGGTTGTAACTCACCTAGGTGGATGCCCAAGGAAATGGCAAGCACGGTGATGACGCCTCCACATGTGACTGGCCCTTGGCTTTGGGAGGATTGGTGCTCCAAGTAGCACACAAGAATTGTGCGCAAGTTGAGTGACAATTTGTTGCTAAAAGCAATTTTTGCAAGGACCAAGATGTCCTCCTCATTGATTCTTGTAAACTCATTTCATGTCTGCAAGGTGTTAGCAATAACATAGAACAAATAGCGAATAGCAGGATGCTGAATATTCTTCCCATTTTTGACTCTAGAAGTGAAACTCATTCTATTATAATAGTGATCTGGGGAAGGGTTCATGTCGTCATAAGATGCGCGTAAGGAATTAACATCATTGTTTGTTAAACTAAAACAATTACACCATTCATCAAGTGTTAATGTATAATTGTTTTTCATAAGTCGGAAAGAAATCGTGTCCTCTATGTGCCATGTTTTAAGGGTGCTTTGCAAAGAACTTAAAAATTCAAGAGTTAACTAGTGATAAGTAGGCACATCATGGAATACAAAGTTTTGCAGGCCAATCCTATTGCAAAGTAAATTGAAGTCATTAGAAATACCGAGTTGATTCAATGTAATGGGACAAGCCCACTTGGTTGTCTTCACTTCTCGGTTCTTGATCTTGTTGAAGCGATCATGTTGGAGCTCATTCCTGAACCGTATCCCCATGCGGTCCTGAGCTGCCGCGGAAGCCTGAGAAGAACTCGCAGCGGCACGAGCACGCGTTTGGATCCCTGTGTTCATCTTCTAAAATAATAAGAAATATAAAAAACTTTTTGATCCAACAGTAATAAGCATAACATATTCCTCATCATAGCACACTAAAGAATCTCCTCAAAATAATAATCTAGGCAAGAGAAACATGGAAATTAGTTCATAATAGGTCTCTACCATAGATTGATAATGACAATAGATCGGAGATAAATTTTAAAAAAAGTAATTGGAGGATCGGAGAAGAATAACGTAGATCAATTGTGTGCGAGGAAATCAACCGAAATTGAGTAGAGATGAAGATCCCTTGAGGTTTTGAGAGAGTTTGGAGGTAGAAGAGATAAAAGGATTGAAGTTTTGTTGTTGGGGGTACCTTCTCGTGGCATTCTTCTGATCAGACGGAACTATACGGTCGCAAATATACGGCCGAAACATTTGTTCCCGCGGTATAGTTGGTCTGACGGCAAAATTTTAGGGTTTCTTCCTAGCGGCGATATCTACATGGACGGAACTATACGACCGGGATTTTTAACCCTGTCACATAGTTGGTCATTAAACCTTCTGTATCTAGAAAAGGTAAATTTACGATGTCATATATATCTATACGGCCAGAACTATACAGCTGGAATTTTTATTTTTAAGTTACTGTAGTCATCAAAATTTTCTATTTCTTCGAGAATTATTTCTTAACCTGAAACTTAGCGAAACACCATGTTTTGACAGAGAAATGATAGTATAAATTGTCGACCAACAACAGCATGTATAAAACAGGAATTTTAGTACCACTGTACCTCTCCTCCTCAACTGGAGTTTTCTAGCACTCTTTATTCAACATGAAACTTAAAATAAAACTGAAAGACTTCACTCAAACCTTTATTTCACATGAGTTGCCTCCCATGAAGCGCTCTTTTATGGTCAATAGCTTGACCTTGATGTTGCTCACTTAGGCCAGATGAGTGGAACACCTACTCCAAAATAGTTGGCCTTCAAAGTGATGGCCTCCTTCTAATCATGCTTGGATTTCTTCTTCCTGGGAAAATGAATAACAAAAGAATCCTGTGAAGACAAAAGAACGGATGGCCTATATGATAGGAGCAGTAGCATCTTTAGGCATGTCAACAATAACAAAATCAATAAGAGCAGTACAGCCTTTAATGTAAACTAAAGTATTTTCTTTAATCCCTACAACTTGTTTGTAGGTAGAATCTGCTAGATGTAATTTTAACTCAGTGATTTCAAAAGAGCTAAGATTTAACTTAGAAAAGCCTTTTTGGAATTTTCGAAACACCTGCACCTAAATCACAAAGTGCAGCTATCTCATTAGTCCCAATTTTAATCTTAATAGTAGGCTCAAATATATCATCAAGCTTAACAGGAAGTTTTTCAGCAATTTTCTTATATTCTTTCTCAAGCTCACGTACCTTTATTGCTACCTGATTAGCGAACTGTTAATACATAGCTTCCTCATTTCCTTCACTTACTAGAAGCTTGATATTGATCCTTTTCACAAGACCTTCAACCGTGTAATTTGGTGAAGGGGCATTGCTATAGTCAAGTTCTTTAGGATCCTCCCTTTGGATTGTTATCATCTTGAGGTCTTCAACCAGATTGGGCTCAGCTTTACCTACAAATTTAGCTAGAATGAGAGTTTGACTCTCGGTTATCTTACCTAGTTGTGCCTCAACAATCCTTGTCCTTTCTGGGAGGGCCTGCAAATCATTCCTCAAACTTACAGCTTGGTAAGACAGTTTTCCAAGCATATTATCATGGTTCTCTGTTATCTTAACAAGGATATTGTTTTTCTCATTTTGTGAGTCCATAAAAGACTTAAGAGTTTCTTGGAGACTACCATTACTTGATCCCATACTATTATTAGAGTTACTTGCCGGACTAGAATAATGTTTTTGGAAAATTGGATTATAGTTCTTGTTTCAAGCAGGGTTATAATCATTACAAGCTATGAAGTCTATTTCTTCAATAGTTGATTCTATGGTAGCTCTTACCTGGGTTTCCTTACCCTTGACGGCTAATATGAGCTCATCCAACTTAGCATTGAGTTCTTCATTTTCTTGAGGTGTGATAGAGTTCACCTTCTTTGTGTTTGATCTTTCCACATGCCATTAGGCATGGTTGTCTTGCATATTATCTAGCAGTTGCTTTGCTTCGGTAATTTCTTTGCACATAAATGTTCCTCCAGCTGTAGTATCAAGCATAGACTTAGACACAGGGTTAAGAGCATTATAAAATAAATGGATAATTAACCAATATTCCATCCCATGGTTGGGACAGTTTCTCATGCATTCTTTCATTCTCTCCCATGCAAGCGCTAGTGGATCATGCTCTTCCTATCTAAAACCAGTAATATTAGATTAGTGGATCATGCTCTTCCTATCTAAAACCAGTAATATTAGATCTTAGTGGCATAGTCTTTGCAGGTGGGATTTTTTTTTCATAAATAAAGAAGTACATTCCACCGATGATGCAATATTATTTCTAGGCAAAGATAACAACCATTATTTTGCTCTTCCTCTAAGAGAGAAAGGAAATAAGCATAGCTTGACCCCATCGGGGTCAACATCTTTAATGCACATCATATCACATATTTCAGTGAAAGTATTCAAGTGTATACATGCATCCTCAACAGAAGAGCCTCCAAATTGATTCTATGGAACCAGACTTAAATAATGGTGCTTAATTTCATAGTCCTCAGTAGTAATTATTGGCTGGGTAATAAGACTACGCAAATAATCATTGTTGGTAGTTACAAACTCCCCAAGCTTCTTTTCAGCCATATTCCCTATGTTTTTGGGTTTTCTTAATAAAAACTTATAATAGTAAAACCAAGAATTTAAAGACTAACTATTTTTTTTGGTTTTTCAAATAAATACTGAAAGCAAACTAACAAAATTAAAAACAAGAATTAAGACTAGCAAGGTTCCTACTAACCTTACTGATAGGGCAAAGGTGTCCAATCTTTCGATGAGAAGGTGATAGTCGATTTGGTGGAGTTCGGGCTTGAGGATCCGACTACACGTGCGAGCACGAGCGCTAATGCAATCGCTAGGACAATCTCCTGGAGGTTACCGATCCTGTGGGAACACGATCAACCTGACCAGCGAGGGTCTTAATTCCTACCTGAAATCGAGAACAAGTAAGAACTAATATTGCAATCAAGATATTGCGGATTAAGATTGTAACATCCCTAAAATCATGTTTTCAAAGATTTCATATCATCCATGCATGCATATCATTTAGGGATCAAATATCAAACTCATTTCAAGAAAACAGAAGCACTAAGTATTTTATGTGAGCATGCATTGATCTAAATGCCACTCTCAGGTGAGGGAATATTTGTTTTAAACCAAGATTAGTTTGCTCTTAAGTTGGTTTGGTTGTGTGTCAAGTCTTGGACAAAAATTTACCAAAACAAATATGGTTTTAAACCATTTGCAAAACCTATTCAAATCTTGAACTATGGCACTGTTTATTTGTTTACTCAAAGAGACCAAGCAAGTATAGAGATACAACATGATTTTATGCACAAAAGTATGAAGGTTACACTTTAAAAAAATATAGAAAATATTTGAATTCAATTGCTTTTGAATTTATTTGAAAATGATTCCTGAAAATCAACTCAGAAAAAGAAAAAGAAATAGAAAACCCAACTGGGCCTGGCGCCAGCATTCCAGCCCAGCAAGCAAAACAGCCCACCCGGGTTCCCCCTTTCTCCTCTGTTTCTCACCGCACCCGCACACACCCCATCACGCTGACCACTGGGCTCGTCCACGTCACCATCGTCTTCCCCAAATCTCGCGAAGAACATGTCGCCGCTGGCCGTTGCTGGCGTTGATCGCGCGGCGTAATTGCCCTTGATTCCACAGGCGTTTCCTGTCGAGCCCCTGCCTACTTAAACCCCTCTGCACCGCGAGTCTTTCCCCTCACTCAGCACCCCCACTCCGCCACCGGGCTGCAGGCAATTCGAGCTGCAACTCCGCTGCCCGACGCAATCCGGCGACCTATTTCGGTGAATCCCGTGCTCCCCTTCACCTCTCGTTCATATGAGCTTGTCTGTCTTTCCCGTGCGCATATTCTCACACTTTCTCTTTGCTCTATATCACTCCAGGTCGTCATCTTCGTTCACGGCCGCAAGCACCAGAGCCGCCGCTCAACTCCGACGAGCAATAGCGGTAAGAATCGAGCGCCCCTTGTCTTCTCCTTGAAACCATCTTGCTCACCGTGACCTTACGCACCCCCTAATTCCACTGACTCGTGCTAGGGCGACGTAGAACCTCGGCAACATCGTCGTCTGCAAGCACCCGGTGCCACGCACGACTCCGACGAGCTCCAGCGACATCCATGGTGCGCCCCTTCGCCAACGAAGCCTACCTTGAGCATCAGCAGCACACAGCGAACTCGGTAAGCCACTTCACCCTCTCCCGCGTGACCTAAATCGTCGGCAACATCTCTGGCAGAGCCGCCGCCGCCACTCGCCGCCGCTAGCGCCGCCAGTCTTTGGTCGCAAGCTTCGCAGTCGTTAGATTTGAAATTGAGGCTCAGGATTAGATCACTTACTCGAACCGTTACACGCAGATCTGACCGTGCACTGCCACTTAAATCTAAAGGCCCTCGTTGATCGATCCACACGAAGCGGTATTGATGAATCAGAACACGCCGCGTGTCTGTAGGTTTGATTTAAAATCAGAATTTAGATCTATTAGATGTTTAAACTTGAAAAATTCATAACTTTTGATTCCCACGTCCAAATTTGACAAATTTTATATCATTGGAATCATGAGAGAAAATCCTTTCCATTTATTCAATGTGTTTAATGTTTTGCCTCTGTAAAAATGGTTGTTTTTGCAGAAACAAATGGAGGCATAAATTGTGTATAGTAATTATTTGAAAATTGTTATGTTGTTCAAGTAAGATTTATTTGGCAAGTTTTGAACTTGTTTAAGATTCAGTACTGTGCACTTGTATTGTTTGGTGTAGAAAATCATCCCATGGCATTTTGCATGCATTCATATATTTTTGTTTGTATATATTTTGTATGTGATTTGGTGCCATTATTTTATGTGTAGATTTTGGTGCAAATAGTGATTGTGATTGTGAAGATTGTTGCTACTCCCCAAACTACCAAGGCAAGTGGTGCTTCATGATTTTATTCCTATGTTTTTCAAATATGCACTAGAAATATTTTGTATAGGACTTGCATGAATATTTTGATCTATATGCTATGCTTGGGAAATCATAGTAGTTGTAGAATTGCTAGAAATTTCTAAGTTAAGATACTTATCAATGCCATGCTTAGTCTAGCTAGTAGCAACCAAGGGTGGTTATATATATATTCATGCTATGAAAAATATTTCTAAGTCTTTGGACTTGTGTTTTTGCTTAATAAAACAACTAAGTGAATGAAACACCTGGGTGGAATGGAAAGAATGGTTTGTGTTGAGTGGTTACACAAGGACCATGTCTATGGTTTACCTTGTGTATCTCACTTGTGGAAAGCCACCCAGGAACAACGGGATTTGAGATGCCAAATGTTAAGAAGCTTCTAGTGCAGCCACATGGCATTATGGGCTCTGCCTAGATCATATAGGTTGCAATACTTAGCCATTTGGACAGTTGGTGGTAGTGGGATGATAGGTTGGAGCGCGTCCATTTGGTCTAAGGGAAGGCTTCTGAAAGGTCCTGTCTTGGTGAAAATCAAGTCTTGTGGGGAAAGTGCACAACCTCTGCAGATGGAAGAATCTAAGTACTTAGCCATGTCCCTAGTATTGGAGAACTTGAGCATCAAGACATGGAAGTTATCAAGAATATCCTCATCCCAATTTCTAAGTTAAAACTTGTGGTTGAACAAGGGTAAAGGTTCACCAATTTCTATTGGTAGTTCCTGGGGAAAGTTTTGTCAAAGAAAAACTTAGTGTTTTCAAGTAATAGGCAAAAACCTATTTTTAGCAAAGCAAGCCTAAACTACACTTAGCCAAATGCATATAGTATCTAGATGCTAATATTATATTAAGGTATCACTTGCCAATACTATTCCAATGTATTGACCCACTGTGGCTGTAACTTGTGATGTTGCAGGTTATTCTCATGATGAATAGGGGTTATGAGTCTACACTCAACATGCTTTCCTGTGTCACATGAAGATGAAGACTTATTTATCTTATTATATATTTGAACTCTTGTATTAGGCATGTGGCCATGGAGTTTGTAAAAGACTATGTTTGTCTCTGGAATGATATGTAATAATGACCTTTGTTTCTGTGTACTTCATCTTAAACTGTGGATGCTAGCAATGATCCAGGGACTAGCAATGCAATCACAGGGATCCTTACCTTTATAAAGGGAGGGATCTTACAGATGGTATCATTGGACTGTGTTGCCTGTAGGATTATGACCCTAGGATTGGAAACCACTAAGGAAAAATTTTCAACAACTTCCACACTTGTCTTTTCTTCTCGTAAACTTTTCTAATCTTCTTTCTCATCTCTATTTGTAGATGAACTCCATCAACGAAGCCGTGAGGAAGGGACCACTCATGACTATGACTTTGGAATGTGAGACAGAATTCCCCAAGGCTCTCAAGGACCTCATGGTTTCCATGGGAATACATGGTGCAGCTGTGTACAAAGGTTTTCCTATGATGGATGAAGGAGTTGAATACTGGTGGGTGCAACTTCACTTGTATAAAAACAAGGAAGACAACCACAAGGAATCAGGATTCTGCATGGTCACCAACTCAGTGATGCACACCACATTCTTTGATTCAGCAAGGGATGCAGCTTGGAAGGCCATCAAAGAGCTTGGTGATAGAATCAAGTGCAGAATGCTCAACACTCAGAATGACCTTAGGGAAGAAAAGAAGCATACCCAAGAGTTAGAGGATACCAACCAACGTTTAAGAGAGGACATCATAGACTTAGAAATGGAGTCATGTGATCAGGATCGATAGATTGCCTCTAGGGATGCCCTATTAGACAACTTGGCAAGTGAGATGGGATTGTAACGTACTTCGTTAATTGGACCACCACACCTTCATTTTATTTTCCCAAATGTTGTTTAAAATAAGTTGAACCTTGATTGTTTGTAATGGATTTATGTATGCCATGACTTGTGTGTTTTGATTTCCAAAGATATGCATGTGATGCCTTGTCTTGTCATTTATCTTTAATTGTGTTGATTCTAACTTTTTCTATCTTATAAAATAGATGCCTAATGTTACTATCAGCACGGCTGAAGAGTTCAAGGGAACTCGTTTTGGCACTCGTCTTATTGAGCTCATTAGTTTTCTCAATCTCCCACTTCCTACCATCATGATGCTTCCCCTCACCAAGTTCGAGAGGAAGGACCTTTGGGGCTTCAAGGTTACTCAGCCAGGATGCCAGACTGAGCCAGCCACGGAGGCCATCACCTTCAAGCTCATGCATTATGACAAGGAGAGAGGCCTAGAGGTAGTCATGCAGGATTTTCTTGGACGTTTGCTAGGGAGACACTCTCGGGAGATTAGAGGTACTCATTTCCATGCCTTCGGTAGACGTGATGAGGATGGTGAGGCCATTGACTTCGAGGATACTGCTAGAGAGACAGCAGAGCCGATTCGTCTATACCTCCAGGACTTAGAGGTTCTTCTTAGGCACCTAGATACTAATAGGACCAACGTCATTCTCAACAATGACGAACTCCAGGTGCAGCTTCGTGAGAAGGACAAGCTCTTCGCGGAGCAAGATGAGATAGTCAAGGAAATGGAGGCCAAGTTTGAGAGTCGGGCTAGAAAGTTCAAGAGTCAAGAGAAGAGAGTCCAAGATAGGAACAAGAGGATTCGAGACATGACTGAAGAACTAGAGGCCAAGAACTTCGAGCTCGAGCATTAGCAGGTGGTGATTGAGAGACTTCGTTCACAGAAGAGGGCTCTCAAAGCCAAAGTAGAGGGCTTGACCACCAATGTCGAGGAGTACAAG
Organism: Avena sativa; assembly: GCA_916181665.1. Classification (NCBI taxonomy): domain Eukaryota; kingdom Viridiplantae; phylum Streptophyta; class Magnoliopsida; order Poales; family Poaceae; genus Avena; species Avena sativa. The sequence continues at coordinate 147,350,184 of OV702280.1, forward strand.
ACCGCTATGGAGAATGCAGGTCTTACTCTTGTTGATGAGGAGGTTGATGCGGAGGAGTAGTGATGACTACTCATTTACCTTTATTTACCATGCCTTTGATTATTGAGTCGCAATGACCATCCAACATGTGGATGGCTTGCTATTAGTGTGTTTACTTTTCAAAACTTGTTGTCTTTGTTGTTGAACTTTTACTACTATGATGCATGTTTGGTGATTGTTTATGTGATGTATTGTGCATGATAGCATCTATGGGTATCTCATTCTTATCTCTATTGAAAACCACAGATGCCTCCCCGACGTGCCAATCCCAACCCTAACAACAACAATATCACCCCTGAGATGCAGCAGATGATGACAGATCAGACGCAGCTGATGCAGATGATGACCACGTTCATACATATTCAGAACAACAACAAAAACAACAACAACAACAACAACAACAACAATAATAATAACAACAACAACAACAACAATCAGAACAATCCACCGGATTTTGACATGCTTACCAGATTCTTAAGACTAAGGCCAGCAAAGTTTTCAGGAACTACTGATCCTATGGTGGCCAATGATTGGATACGCTCTGTGAACAAGGACTTGGTAACTATTGGCTATACTGATGAAGAGAAGGTCAGATTGCAGCCCAATTGTTGGAAGGACCAGCAGCCACTTGGTGGGATAACTTCCAGATCACCACTCCCATTGCGGATGTGACATGGGCTATATTTGAAGATGGTTTCCGTATTGCTCACATCTCATCCGGAGTGATGAGTTTGAAGAAAAAGGAATTTCATAACTTGAAGCAGCGCCACCGCAGCGTGGCAGAGTATATTGAGGAGTTCAATAATCTGGCGCGTTATGCACCGGATGAAGTTGTTACTGATGCTAAGAGGAAGGAGAAATTCCTCGAAGGATTGAATGATGAACTGAACCTGCAGTTATCTGTGGCCTATGTTCCCACTTATCAGTCTCTTTGTGACAAGGTTGCTATTTTGGAGAGCAAGATGAAACAGGTTGAAAGCAGGAAGAGGAAGCACTCTGACAAGCACAGCTCGGGATCGTCTCACAAGCGTTCCCATTATGATGATAGTGGGAATTCTGGATCCCACAAGCATGGAAAGTACAACAAGCACCACAACCACAACCGTCATCATGACAACAAGCACCACCGTAGTCATGACAATGACAGGTACAAAAATCACAAGAGTGGATATAAGAGCCACCACAATGGAAGTGGAAGTGGTAGTGGAAGCCAGCCTGTCAAGAAGGATCTTAGTCAGGTTGAATGTTTCAAGTGCAAGAAGATGGGGCATTATGCAAATGAATGCGTAGAAAAGAAAGTTGAAGGACCCAACAAGCCCAACCCTTTTCAGAAGGGGAAAGTGAACCACATCAATGTGGAGGAAATCTATGAAGAGTCAGATGTTGTGGCTGGTAAGTTCAAACTCAATTCTATTCCAGCACTTGTTCTTTTTGATACTGGTGCATCACATTCATTCATATCAAAAGCATTTGTTGATAGAAATGGGTTTCCAACTGAAAACATTGGGTGTCCAATAAAAATAAGTTCTCCAGGTGGAGATATGATAGTGAGTCTTGGATGCCGGGATCTAGTAATAGAGTTTGGAAAGCATAAGTTTCCAGTGATTCTGATAATCCTAGATTCCCAAGGACTAGATGTAATTTTTGGAGTGGATTGGATGACCAAGTATGAAGGAGTACTAGATTGTGCCAATCGAACTGTTGCACTCACAACCCTAGAAAAGAAACGGATAAGATTCAAGTCTAATTTTGAATCGAAAGGGAGTAAGCTTAATTCTCTTAAGGGGGTTAGCATAGACAGTGTGCCAATTGTGAGTGAATATCCGGATGTGTTTCCGGAAGAATTGCCGGGAATGCCACCAGATAGACATGTGGAGTTTCTTATTGATTTGCTACCAGGATCTGGACCAATAGCAAAGAGACCATACAAGATGTTAGTGGACGAATTGAAAGAACGCAAGAAACAACTTGGAGAGCAGTTGCAGAAAGGATTTATTCAACCAAGTTCTTCATCTTGGGGAGCACCAGTTTTGTTTGTGGAAAAGAAGGATAGGAGTCAAAGGTTATGCATAGATTACCACTCACTCAATGAGATGACTATCAAGAACAAATACCCTTTGCCTAGAATCAATGACTTGTTTGATCATCTAGAAGGAGCCTGTGTGTTCTCAAAAATTGATCTCCAATCAGGATATTTCCAGCTCAAAATAAGGGAACAAGACATACCAAAGACAGCTTTCACCACTAGGTATGGATTGTATGAGTACACCGTGATGCCTTTTGGTTTGACCAATGCCCCAGCTTATTTCATGAACATGATGAACAAGGTGTTCATGGAGTTCCTTGACAAGTTTGTTGTCGTATTCATTGATGACATTTTGATATACTCCAAGAGCAAAGAAGAGCATGAAGGACATTTGCGTTTGATACTTGAGAAGCTTAGAGAGCATAAGTTGTATGCCAAATTCAGCAAGTGTGAGTTTTGGTTGAATGAAGTTGGATTTCTTGGACACGTTGTGTCAGGAGATGGTGTAGAAGTTGATCCTGCTAAAGTTTCAGCTGTAACTGAATGGGAATCTCCTTAGTCAGTGAAAGAGGTTCGTAGTTTCCTTGGCTTGGCAGGATACTACAGAAGGTTCGTTGAGAATTTCTCTAAGATAGCTAAGCCAATGACAGAGTTACTAAAGAAAGACAAGAAATTTGCTTGGTCTGAAGGATGTGAACTCAGTTTCCAAGAGTTGAAGAAGAGGCCAGTGACAGCACCAGTCTTGTGTCTGCCAGATTTGGAGAAGGATTACCAAGTCTATTGTGATGCATCTCATCATGGATTAGGTGCAGTACTTATGCAAGAAGGGAAAGTTGTGGCTTATGCCTCGAGACAACTCAAAACTCATGAGGTAAATTACCCTACTCATGATTTAGAGTTAGCCTCTGTTGTCCATGCACTCAAAACATGGAGATGCTATCTTTTGGGAAAGCGATGTGAAGTGTTCATAGATCACAAAAGTCTGAAGTATATCTTCACCCAGAAAGAAACTAACATGAGACAAAGAAGATGGCTAGAACTCATCAAGGACTATGACTTGAGTTTGCAATACCACCCCGGTAAAGCAAATGTTGTAGAGGATGCTCTAAGCCGTAAGGTTTTTGTGAATGACCTTACTAAGGGAGAATTGCCAGATGATCTGTGTGCCCAATTTAGAGATCTCAGATTGGAGATTGTGCCTGAAGGACATCTCATGTCATTGGATGTTCAACCCACTTTGTTGGACAAAATCAAAGAAGCCCAAAAGACAGATAAGGAAATTGAAGAGATTAAGGAAAAGATTGGCAAGGGAAAAGCCAAAGGATTCCATGAAGATGAACATGGTACTTTATGGCATGGTAAGCGTATCTATGTTCCACAAGACCCGGAACTTCAGAAACTGATTTTACAAGAAGCACACAACTCACTGTATTCCATTCATTCTGGTAACACCAAAATGTACATGGATATGAAAGAAAGATTTTGGTGGAATAATCTCAAGAAGGACATCCCGAATATATTGCTTTGTGTGATGTATGTAGTAGAGTGAAAGCGGAACATCAGAAACTAGCAGGATTGTTACAACCACTACCTATTCCTGATTGGAAGTGGGACACGATTGGCATGGATTTCATTACCGGATTGCCAAGGACCCGGTCAGGATATGATTCTATTTGGGTAGTAGTGGATCGCTTAACTAAAGTGGCTCATTTTATACCCATGAAGACAACCTGCACAAGTGCTAAGTTAGCCAAGACCTATATGAGTAGAATTGTATGTCTACATGGAGTACCCAAGAGTATTTTGTCTGATAGGGGAACTCAATTCACTTCTCATTTTTGGAGGCAACTACATGAGTCGTTGGGAACGAGGTTGGAATTCAGCACTGCTTTTCATCCTCAGACTGATGGACAAACAGAAAGGACCAACCAGATTCTTGAAGATATGTTGAGGGCATGTGCCCTAGACTATGGAGCCAGTTGGGATGAAAGTCTGCCTTACGCAGAATTTTATTACAATAACAGCTATCAAGCTAGTATTGAGATGGCACCCTTTGAGTTTCTCTATGGGAGAAAGTGTACCACCCCATTGTTATGGAATGGTGTGGGAGAAAGAAGTTTGTTCGGACCAGAACTAATCAAAGAGGCCGAAGAGAAAGTCAAGCTAGTTAAGGACAGATTGAAGATAGCACAGTCCCGACAAAAGAGCTATGCAGATCCTAAGCGTAGAGAAGTCACCTATGAAGTGGGTGATAGAGCTTATCTTAGAGTGTCACCACTTCGTGGAGTGAAGAGATTTGGTGTCAAGGGTAAATTGGCCCCAAGATATGTTGGACCATTCAAGATTCTGGGTTGTAAAGGAGAAGTAGCTTATGAGATTGAATTGCCAGAATCATTGTCTGTCGTTCATAATGTGTTTCATGTGAGTCAGCTAAAGAAATGCCATCCAGAAATGGAAGAGACTTCTTTGAAGGATACTATACCATTGGAGGAAGTTCAATTGGAAAGTGATCTTACTTATGAGCAAAACCCTATCAAGATTCTTGAGACTGCAGAAAGAGTTACTTGGACTAAGACTATCAAATTCTGCAAAGTTCAATGTAACCATCATTCCGAAGAAGAAGCCACATGGGAAAGAGAAGATGATCTTCGGAAAGACCACCCTCACCTATTTGCTAGCCAACCCGAATCTCGAGGGCGAGATTCACCTTAAGGGGGTTAGATTTGTAACATCCCTAAAATCATGGTTTCAAAGATTGCATATCATCCATGCATGCATATCATTTAGGGATCAAATATCAAACTCATTTCAAGAAAACAGAAGCACTAAGTATTTTATGTGAGCATGCATTGATCTAAATGCCACTCTCAGGTGAGGGAATATTTGTTTTAAACCAAGATTAGTTTGCTCTTAAGTTGGTTTGGTTGTGTGTCAAGGCTTGGACAAAAATTTACCAAAACAAATATGGTTTTAAACCATTTGCAAAACCTATTCAAATCTTGAACTATGGCACTGTTTATTTGTTTACTCAAAGAGACCAAGCAAGTACAGAGAGACAACATGATTTTATGCACAAAAGTATGAAGGTTACACTTTACAAAAATCCAGAAAATATTTGAATTCAATTGATTTTGAATTTATTTGAAAATGATTCCTGAAAATCAACTCAGAAAAAGAAAAAGAAATATAAAACCCAACTAGGCCTGGCGCCAGCATTCCAGCCCAGCAAGCAAAACAGCCCACCCGGGTTCCCCCTTTCTCCTCTGTTTCTCACTGCACCCGCACACACCCCCTCACACTGACCACTGGGCCCGTCCACGTCACCATCGTCTTCCCCAAATCTTGCAAAGAACACGTTGCCGCTGGCCGTTGCTGGTGTTGATCGCCCGGCGTAATTGCCTATTGATTCCATAAGCGTTTCCTGTCGACCCCCTGCCTACTTAAACCCCTCTGCACCGTGAGTCTTTCCCCTCACTCAGCACCCCCACTCCGCCACCAGGCTGCAGGCAATTCGAGCTGCAACTCCGCTGCCTGACGCACTCCGGTGACGTATTTCGGTGAACCTCGTGCTCCCCTTCACCTCTCGTTCATACGAGCTTGTCGGTCTTGCCCGTGTGCATCTTCTCACACTTTCTGTTTGCTCTATATCGCTCCAGGTCGTTGTCTTCGTTCACGGCCGCAACCACCAGAGCCGCCGCTCAACTCCGACGAGCAATAGCGGTAAGAATCAAGCGCCCCTTGTCTTCTCCTTGAAACCATCTTGCTCACCGTGACCTTACGCACCCCCTAATGCCACTGACTCATGCTAGGGCGACGCAGAACCTCGGCAACATCGTCGTCTGCAAGCACCCTACGCCGCGCACGACTCCGACGAGCTCCAGCGACATCCACAGTGCGCCCCTTCGCCAACGAAGCCTACCTTGAGCATCAGCAGCACACGGCGAACTCGGTAAGCCACTTCACCCTCTCCCGCGTGACCTAAATAGTCGGCAACATCTCTAACAGAGCCGCCGCCGCCACTCGCCGCCACTAGCGCCGCCAGTCTTTGGTCGCAAGCTTCGCAGCCGTTAGATCTGGAATTGAGGCTCAGGATTAGATCACTTACTCGAACCGTTACGCGCAGATCTGACCTTGCGCTGCCACTTAAATCTAACGGCCCTCGTTGATCGATCAACACGAAGCGGTATCGACAAATCAGAACACGCCGCGTGTGTCTGTAGGTTTGATTTAAAATCAGAATTTAGATCTATTAGATGTTTAAACTTGAAAAATTCATAACTTTTGATTCCCAAGTCCAAATTTGACAAATTTTATATCATTGGAATCATGAGAGAAAATCCTTTCCATTTATGCAATGTGTTTAATGTTTTGCCTCTGTAAAAATGGTTGTTTTTGCAGAAACAAATGTAGGCATAAATTGTGTATAGTAATTATTTGAAAATTGTTATGTTGTTCAAGTAAGATTTATTTGGCAAGTTTTGAACTTGTTTAAGATTCAGTACTGTGCACTTGTCTTGTTTGGTGTAGAAAATCATCCCATGGCATTTTGCATGCATTCATATATTTTTGTTTGTATATATTTTGTATGTGATTTGTGCCATTATTTTATGTGTAGATTTTGGTGCAAATAGTGATTGTGATTGTGAAGATTGTTGCTACTCCCCAAACTACCAAGGCAAGTGGTGCTTCATGATTTTATTCCTATGTTTTCAACTATGCACTAGAAATATTTTGTATAGGACTTGAATGAATATTTTGATCTATATGCTATGCTTGGGAAATCCTAGTAGTTGTAGAATTGCTAGAAATTTCTAAGTTAAGATACTTATCAATGCCATGCTTAGTCTAGCTAGTAGCAACCAAGGGTGGTTATATATATATATATTCATGCTATGAAAAATATTTCTAAGTCTTTGGACTTGTGTTTTTGCTTAATAAAACAACTAAGTGAATGAAACACCTAGGTGGAATGGAAAGAATGGGTTGTGTTGAGTGGTTACACAAGGCCCATGTCTATGGTTTACCGTGTGTATCTCACTTGTGGAAAGCCACCCAGGAACAAAGGGATTTGAGATGCCAAATGTTAAGAAGCTTCTAGTGCAGCCACATGGCATTATGGGCTCTGCCTGGATCATATAGGTTGCAATAACTTAGCCATTTGGACAGTTGGTGGTAGTGGGATGATAGGTTGGATCGCGTCCATTTGGTCTAAGGGAAGGCTTCTGAAAGGTCCTGTCTTGGTGAAAATCAAGTCTTGTGGGGAAAGTGCACAACCTCTGTAGATGGAAGAATCTAAGTACTTAGCCATGTCCCTGGTATTGGACAACTTGAGCATCAAGACATGGAAGCTATCAAGAATCTCCTCATCCCAATTTCTAAGTTAAAACTTGTGGTTGAACAAGGGTAAAGGTTCACCAATTTCTATTGGTAGTTCCTTGGGAAAGTTTTGTCAAAGAAAAACTTAGTGTTTTCAACTAATAGGTAAAACCCTATTTTGAGCAAAGCAAGCCTAAACTACACTTAGCCAAATGCATATAGTATCTAGATGCTAATATTATATTAAGGTATCACTTGCCAATACTATTCCAATGTATTGACCCACTGTGGTTGTAACTTGTGATGTTGCAGGTTATTCTCATGATGAATAGGGGTTATGCGTCTACACTCAACATGCTTTCCTGTGGTACATGAAGATGAAGACTTATTTATCTTATTATATATTTGAACTCTTGTATTAGGCCTGTGGCCATGGAGTTTGTAAAAGACTATGTTTGTCTCTGGAATGATATGTAATAATGACCTTTGTTTCTATGTACTTCATCTTAAACTGTGGATGCTAGCAATGATCCAGGGACTAGCATTGCAATCACAGGGATCCTTACCTCTATAAAGGGAGGGATCTTACAAAGATGAAAGCTTTGTTGAAAAGGTGGGATCCTGTATAGGTGCGAAGTATAAGAGGCCTCTGCGACGCTCGAGCCTTGGCGAAGTTGCTATGATGGCTAACTTAATGTCTAAACAAAATCCGAGTCTACGTTGACAGCTATGAGGAGTATTTAAGGAGGAAAAGGTGCGGTTTCGGCCAGCCATAGAAGTGGTGGCCGAATCCAACCCTAGAAGTCCTTTTCTCCTCAAATACGGACTCTAAAAAGTGGCTAATTAAAATCCTGCGAAAATTACATGGGCCTAGACCAAAATAAAAGTGTCGCAGCACCATATTAAGCTATGGACGAATTTGTGAAGTATTAATCTTGAATATTTCGTCCAAGCCTTCTTTCTTCATTATGGTGGCCTCAAAGTTCTGAAATCGTCATCCATGGCCTTCTCTTGAATCATCACATGCTTGCTGCCATCTCCATGCATGGCCATGCTCCAATGCTTGTCCCTCTCATCCATGCTTGGTCCATCATTCCTAAGAGTAATAAATACATCTGATTTAGGCAGCATCATATTCTCATGGATGTGAGGAATAGTTCCAAGAAACGAAAGTACCTGATAGTTAAGTTGTTTGGCACGAGATCTTGTGATAGGTCCTTGTAGGTACAACAGTTGTATCCATAGATGGTATGTCCACATCATGCTCCCCTTCTTGAATTGAAGTCGTCCTCGACGCAATCTCATCTTCCTCACCAAAGTAAGGCTTCAAATCTGCAATGTTAAACGTAGGACTAACCGTACAAAAGTCTGCAAGCAACTCAAGTTTATATGCATTATCGTTTATTTTCTCTAACACCTTAAAGGGACCAGCAGCATGCGGCATTAACTTAGACTTGCGTAAATCAGGAAAACGATCCTTACGCAAATGTAACCAAACAAGATCTCCAACATCAAACACAACATGCTTTCTCCCTTTATCCCCAGCAAGTTTATACTTAGAATTCATGTGTTCTATGTTACCTTTAGTAGTCTTATGCAAGTTTAATATCATTTCAGCGTGTTGTGTAGCATCCAAATTATTTTGCACCGAAGTAGGTAAAGGCAATAAATCAATAGGTGCACGAGGAACAAAACCATACACGATCTCAAACGGGCACATCTTTGTGGTAGAATGCAGTGAACGATTATAAGCAAATTCTATATGAGGTAAACACTCTTCCCACAATTTTAAGTTCTTCTTTGAAACAGCCCGCAACATAGGAGACAAAGTTCTATTTACTACTTCAGTTTGTCCATCAGTTTAGGGATGACATGTAGTACTAAACACCAATTTAGTCCCCAACTTAGCCCATAAACATCTCCAAAAGTGGCTAAGAAATTTAGTATCACGATCAGAAACAATAGTATTTGGCACACCATGTAAACGAACAATTTCACGAAAGAACAAATCAGCAAGATGCGCAGCATCATCCGTTTTATGACAAGGAATAAAGTGTGCCATCTTAGAAAACCGATCCACAACAACAAAAATACTATCCCGCCCCTTCTGTGTACATGGCAATCCCAAAACAAAGTCCATAGAAATATCCTCCCAAGGAACACTAGGAACAGGAAGAGGCATATATAAACCATGTGGATTAAGGAGAGACTTAGCTTTTTGACAAGTAGTGCAGCATGCCACAAATCTCTCAACATATCAACGCATACGTGGCCAAAAGAAGTGTACAGCAAGAACATCCTCCATTTTCTTGACACCAAAGTGTCCCATCAATCCTCCTCCATGCACCTCCTGTAACAACAAAATACGAACAGAACTATCTGGAATGCATAGTTTGTTAGCACGGAACACAAATCCATCATTGAAGACGAACTTGTTCCATGTTCTACCATCTCTACAATTCTGCAACACATCTTTAAATTCAGCATCATGCACATATTGTTCCTTAATAGTTTCCAATCCACATATGTTGAAGTCAAGTTGAGATAACAAAGTATAACGGCGCGACAAAGCATCGGCAATAATATTATATTTACCTTTTTGTGTTTGATAACATAAGGAAAAGACTCAATAAATTCAACCCACTTTGCATGACGACGATTCAACTTAGCTTGACTATGAATATGCTTGAAAGATTCATGATCAGAATGTATAACAAATTCTTTAGGCCATAGATAATGTTGCCAAGTTTCTAATGTCCGAACCAACGCATATAATTCTTTATCATAAGTATAATAGTTCAGACTGGCCCCACTCAATTTTTCACTAAAATATGCAACAGGTTTTCCCTATTGTAATAACACACCTCCAAACCAATTCCACTAGCATCACATTCAAGCTCAAAAGTCTTATTAAAATCAGGAAGTTGGAGTAAGGGAGCATGTGTTAGCTTATCTTTCAATATGACGAAGGCCTGTTGTTGTGCATCGCCCCAAACAAAGGGCACATCCTTCTTGGTAAGTTCATTCAGCGGCGCGGCAATTGATCCAAAGTCTTTGACAAAGCGCCTATAAAAATCAGCGAGGCCAAGAAAACTCCTCACTTGTGTGACCGTCTTGGGCTGTGGCCAATTCTCAATAGCTTCAATCTTGGCTGGATCCACTTCAATACCCTGTGATGTAACAACATAGCCAAGAAACGCAACTCGATTGGTGCAAAAGGTGCACTTCTCAAGATTACCAAACAAACATGCATCACGTAAAGCATTGAAAACAACATGTAAATGGTCCAAATGATCCTCTAAAGATTTGCTATAAATCAGAATATCATCAAAGTAGACTACCACAAAAGGTCCAATGAAAGCACGTAAAACTTCGTTCATTAATCTCATGAAAGTGCTGGGTGCATTGGTTAAACCAAATGGCATCTCTAACCACTCATACAAACCGAACTTAGTTTTAAATGCTGTTTTCCATTCATCTCCCAATTTCAAATGAATCTGGTGGTAACCACTACGCAAATCAACTTTAGAAAACATGGTAGAGCCACTCAATTCATCAAGCATGTCATCCAAATGTGGAATAGGATGACGATATTGAATAGTAATATTATTGATAGCTCTACAATCAGTACACATGCGCGAAGAACCATCTTTCTTAGGTACCAAAATAATAGGAACAACACAGGGGCTAAGGGACTCACGAATATGGTCTCTGTCGAGTAGTTCCTGAATTTGGCGTTGTATCTCCTTTGTCTCCTCTGGATTGGTTCTATATGGCGCGCGGTTGGGCAACCTAGCACCAGGAATTAGATCAATTTGGTGCTCAATTCCTCTAATAGGAGGTAGTCCTGGTGGCAGCTCAGCGGGAAAGACGTCCTCATATTCCTGCAAAAGGTTAGCAATAGCGGGTGGCAAAGAAGGAGGCATATCCTCAAATGAAAACAAAACCTCTTTGCAGATAATTGCATAACATTGAGTATTGTTTACATCTAGTTCAGCAATATCAATTTTATTTGCAAGCATACATGGACTCTTCAAACGAATTTCAGTAGCATGTTTAGAATCAGATTTAATGTTCTTTGGTGGTACAAAATCTGCAGCAACAATCTGATTCTCACTTTTATTTTTCTCCTCGGTTTTAGCTCTACTAGCTCTAGCAAGATCATCTTTTAAAATCTGTTCGGGAGTCATAGGTTTTAGACCAATTTTCTTTCCATCATGCATAAGAGAATAGTGATTAGTTTTGCCATTATGAACAGATTCTCTATCAAATTGCCATGGTCTACCAAGTAACAAAGAACAAGCTTGCATAGGTACACCATCACAATCAACAAAATCAGAATATGTACCAATAGTAAAATGCACGCGTACCGTTCTTGTTACCTCGATCTTGTGAGAACTCTCAAACCATTGGATGTAATATGAATGTGTGTGTTGTCTTGTTGGAAGTGCAAGCTTCTCTACCATGTCAACACTAGCCAGATTATTACAACTCCCTCCATCAATGATGATCCGTATAGCTCTTTATTTGACAACACCACGTGTTTGGAACAGGTTGTGGCGTTGATCTTGCTCAGATTTGCTCAATTGCACACTCAACACACATTGTGTAATTAATCTCTTGTATTTATTAGCAGTTTTAGCTCCCATTACCTCTGTCTCTTCATCAGAATCACAATTGTCTCCATCTCGAGCAGAAATAAGGGCTAATGTATCTTCATTAAAGTCACTCGCTGAATCATATTGACCATCATCACGCACCATCATAACACGTTGTGTTGTGCACTGTCTCTCAATATGACCAAAACCCCAACACTTGCGGCATTGTATATCATTTGTTTTGCCTGTGGAAGCCATAGAAGATGCACTACGAGCAGGAGCATTGGATGACGGTGGAGGAGAAGCTGGCGGAAATCTTGTGGTGGCCTTGGATGTGTAGTAGCTGGTGGAGAATCACGAGAAGGAGGCGCTGATTGTCGGGATGTCCAAGTGGATGTGCGACCTGTAGAATTGTTAGTCCTCCTCCATGGTGTTTGGCGATCCTGCACTTCACGTTCAGCTTTGCAAGCAAGATGAAACAAAAGAGTGATGGAATTATATTCCTTATAATCTAATATGTGTTGAATGTCCTTGTTTAATCCACCAAAGAAACATGCAAGCATTTGTTCAGTAGATTCAACAAGACCACACCGAACCATCCCCGTTTGCAATTCCTGATAATACTCTTCTACATAATTTTTCCCTTGTTCCAAACGTGTCAGATTCTTTAGTAAATCACGTTGATAAGTGGGAGGCACAAAACGAACACGCATAGAAGTTTTTAAATAAGTCCAAGTACTAGGAATAGTAGTAGGATTTAAACGACAATACTCAGACCACCAAAGGGAAGCAAATTTAGTAAATTCACATGTAGCAACACTAACACGCATATTCTCAGGATATTTTAAACATGCAAAACATTGTTCTACTTCCATCTCCCATATAAGATATGCATCAGGATTATATTTACACTCAAAAGATGGAATATTTAATTTAAGCTTTGCAACATGATCAGCATCACGTACCGGTGGTCGAGCGTTGCGGTGGTAATGTCGGGGACGGCCAGCAGGGTGTGGAGGTTGTTAAACCTCCTCGTCAAACAGATCATCGTCGTCGGGGTCGTAGTAGTACCCGTCGTCTGTCCCCAATGTCGCAGCAGCAGCCGAAGTGGAAGTCTGAGGAGCCTCAGCTGCAGTGGTAGCCGCCTGAGGTGCGGCGGCAGCCAAACCAGCAATACGACCCGTGATCGAAATGCGCCGTGCGCCATGCCGAGGTGCCAATGGGACGGGTGTGGGTGCGGGTGCCGGCAATCTGTCCAAAACCTCCTTGAACCGAGCGTCAAGCTTGTCGTTGAAGGATTTCTCGAGTCCATCGATCTTGTCCATGGCGTTGGTGAGCTTGGTGTCAAACTCCCCTAGTCGTGCATCCACATCTTCAGTGCGACCGACCAAGAGCTCGGAGAAGTGGGCATGTAGTTCTTGGTTCGTCATTGTGGCAGGGTTCCGTGAAGTATCTGTCATGGTTAGTCCTTTAAAAAGCACAGGTATATATGCCTGTAACTACGTAAATATGGTGGAAGGCACACGTAATCCGTCAAGCAATATACGAAGCTCTTACAAGTTCTTAACAAACAGCAGGAAAAAGGCGATGTGCAACCGCGAGGAGCAGTGGGTCCAGAGATTGAACCGAGCGATTACCAGGAGTCGAGACACCGCACGTGGAGAAATCTGTGGAGCTCTGGGAAGGCTTAGCAAAGGGGTTAGCAATTATCAAAACAGCAATGCAAATTTTGAAAGAATGCTCAACGACGGTACTGTGATTGTCCTAGGCTAGACCGTACTAGAGACGCGAGCCTAAATCACCAATGATGTCACGACGCGACACAATAATCAATGTATGATGATATGGCACCCTGAAAAGCGAACCGAGATGTCGAAAATCACTATGATGATGAGTGTATAGAACTGATCTATGGGGTCTAGGAACAGGTTAGCCCCAGACTTTTTTTTGAATTTTTTTATTATGCTCCGGAAAGCGCATAGGCGCCAAAAAAATATCGCTATAACGGCCGATGGAGAAAAGTGATCCCCGGGGCCAAAAATCAGTATAGCCAGAAAAAAATTCGGAGGCGTTTCCAGACTTCTGGACTTACGACTGAACTCTTAGCTCGACACGGACTTTAGCTCAACACGGAAACAACAAGGAAGGAAAGTAAAAAGAAAAACTAGGAAACAATAACTCAACTCGGACTTGTGCTGCGGTAGGAAAGGTGATCGGATCCGTGTCGCGTTAGGAAGGTGGTGGCGGAGTTTTAGGGTTTATGGTGGCTGGATGTATGGCGGCGGAATATGGTGGCGGTGATCTGCGAGGGTGGCGGTGACTACTGTGATCAGAACTCGAAACTCTAAGGGACGAGATACTAAGACCAGCAACTCGACGCGACGATGCAGACACAAATTCAACAATGCAAAACTGAAAAGATAATGCAAGGCGTAGATTGGTGATGGGATGGATCTAAACTCTAACTGTGTTTTTGGGTTTTTGTGGGTTATAGGTAAAACAGATCTAATCTACGAAAACAGTAAAATCTCACCGAGCAACTTGAAATCTGATTCCACTTGATAGGGCAAAGGTTTCCGATCTTTCGATGAGAAGGTGATAGTCGATTTGGTGGAGTTCGGGCTTGACGATCCGACTACACGTGCGAGCACGAGCGCCAATGCAATCACTAGGCCAACCTCCTGGAGGTTATCGATCCTGCGGGAAGACAATCAGCCTGACCAGCGAGGGTCTTAATTCCTACCTGAAATCGAGAACAAGTAAGAACTAATATTGCAATCAAGATATTGCGGATTAAGATGAAAGCTTTATTGAAAAGGTGGGATCCTGTATAGGTGCGAAGTACAAGAGGCCTCTGCGACGCTCGATCCTTGGCGAAGTTGCTATGATGGCTAACTTAATGTCTAAACAAAATCCGACTCTACGGTGACGGCTATGGGGAGTATTTAAGGAGGAAAATGTGGGGTTTCGGCCAGCCATAGAAGTGGTGTCCAAATCCAACCCTAGAAGTCTTTTTCTCCTCAAATACGGACTCTAAAAAGTGGCTAATTAAAATCCGGTGAAAATTACATGGGCCTGGCCCAAAATAAAAGTGTCGCAGTACCATATTAAGCTATGGACGAATTTGTGAAGTATTAATCTTGAATATTTCGTCCAAGCCTTCTTTCTTCATTATGGTGGCCTCAAAGTTCTGAAATCTTCATCCGTGGCCTTCTCTTGAATCATCACATGCTTGTTGCCATCTCCATGCATGGCCATGCTCCAATGCTTGTCCCTCTCATCCATGCTTGGTCCATCATTCTAAAGAGTAATAAATACATCTGATTTAGGCAGCATCATATTCTCATGGATGTGAGGAATAGTTCCAAGAAACAAAAGTACCTGATAGTTAAGTTGTTTGACACGAGATATTGTGATAGGTCCTTGTATGTGTGTAGCTGTAGGTACAACGGTTGTATCAATAGATGGGATGTCCACATCACTTACCAGGGTAGCTATTGCTTCCCCGACAACGGCGCCAGAAAAAGGGTTGATACTTTTGATCCGGATTACGGATGTAGTATAACTCTTTTTCCCTAGTAGATCTAGGTTATCGAATCCTCGGTAAGCTGAAAGCGTAGTAACGTTACTTAAACTGAACTTTGCGAGTTTTAGAATTACTTTTGTGTTTTACTAGACCAAGAGTTTGCGTTCTTTGTTGGTGTCGATAATGGAGAGAGAGGGCCTCGGGCTTTAGGTTCCACCAGTAGATGTGCCAAACATCTGATGGGAATAAAAGATAATAATAAAGTATGCATGTAATTGTTAGAGCAAGATAATTATATATGGGCAGTGCATCCATAATTGCTATTGTTTCCGCAACCGCTTATAGTAATAACCTACTAGTCTCATCCACAGAAGAAAGATAGCTAATGATATGCATAGTGATGTCACCGTTAATCCCAAGTAAATCCCTCACATACAACCATACTACCCTTTCTGTCACTAGGGTTCCCATCCTACAGATTAGTCATTACTCACACTCCCTATACCTGGATCAATCCTTGGGGTCTTGGGTACCTGAAAAGCCCTTAGATTGAGGCAAGAGATGGTACAATAATCATCATGTCATACAAACTAATACATGATCCTATCTATGATAAATAACACGCACAAAGCTACATGGCTAGGACGAAGCCCTAAGCCCAAGGAGAATTACTCACACATAGAGATGAAATCAACAATCATAAAAATTGTAATAGAAATCATGAGATTGATAGTAATAGTCTTACAATGTCGCCAATTGGAGATGAGATCTACTATTGCAAGTGGTGGAATATAGCTATGGTGGCGGAGAAGGGTTTAGAGATTAGATCAAGATCTATCCCTCCAGTGTTGTGGTTTTTGATGGCTGGGTGTCATCGGGGGCGAAGCAAGAGGAAGAGGGCAAGGACTGTTTCTCATCGCCCGAGGCCTATTTATATAGGGGCCCCTTCACGAAAGTTGTTATGTTTGACCTAGTGGTGTCGGTGCCAACTATAAGGCCGGAACTACACGACCAGAATTTTATTCCCGTCTTATAGTTGGTCGTTATAGCTTCTGCCTCCACTTCAGGACTCCTGGTTTCTTTGAGTTGTTGGAAATCTCGTATCTTTGACTTTAATGTTGTGATTCCCATCATCAAACATCATTAGCTGCGCAGGTAAAAATAGAAAGACAGGATTTCATACCCCTTTGGTCATTATGAATTAGTGGCAGGATTTAGAGAGATATTTCATCATAAATATGAATAATATGTAGTTTAAATGTGGACGTGGATGGCTATAGTTCACAGCTATCAACCCACCCTCTTAATTTATGCAAATAATCACGGGATGTCAACCGGTTAATTTATGCAAATAATCAATCTCAATAACCAAGGTATCTCAATCATGTCCTTATTGCACGCTACTATTTTTTCCAACAGGTGGATTGCAGCGACGACGAGTCCAAGCACACCAAGACTCGTCAAGAGCTAAGGAGGCTGAAGTCCGGCCAGTAGGACCACTACTTCACCGGTGACATCTACAGGTGCCCCTTCTACGAGAGGAGACTCCACGCCACCTACTTCAACTGCCTTGTGAAGCATTCCGAGGACGTGACCACCTGCGGCCACAACGTGAACGTCCACGCCTTCAGAGCCAAGCACAAGGCGCTCGACTTTCACCTCCGCAACCTCTAGAAGGTGGCCATCGAAGAGGGTCACACACCCTAATCAAACCCAAGGAGCAAAAGGTCAAGGGAATGGGAAACAAGAAGTGGAGGAAGCGCCAGAGAGAGGAGGCGGAGGACAGGAGGTGCCGTTGATCTTGTATGCTACTGCTGCTATAAAGCGGCTTATTTTGTATTTCTGTGTTGAACTTGTCCACTGCTGTTGCCGAGCAACCTAATTATTGAACCTTGTTTAGTGATATACTACATATCCTATGTTAGCTTTGCCTACATCTGCTTTGTTTACTGAATGTGCTAGTTAGATTTGCTACCAGGTTGGGCAAAATCGAGGGCCAAAATGAACAATGAATGATGAAGGGAGAACCTGCTCCAGAAAAAAGATACGAGAGAAGAGAGAGGGAGGAGGGGAAGAAAATGATAGGTATGATAGGTGGGCCCTAGGTCCATGTCATTGCTTAATTGTGGGCACATCATGTTAGTTTAGCTATTAAAATGCTATTAGCCAAAAAATATTTACCTATTTGTAACAGCTCGCCCTAAAAGCGGTACATATCCACAAAAAATTCCAGGGCACTAACATGTTAACCTGGCCCCAATTGTGGTACTAAATGTAATTTATTCGAGAAATGTGGGTTCACGTCCTTTCCTAAAATAGAAGCTGCCAGAAATGTGAGTTCACGTCCTGACTTGCGACTAGCTATGATATTATTTATAGCTAGTCTATGTGATGAGACAGTACAGTACTAAGTCAGGACGTGACCACTTGCTAGACTAGCTCCAGTCGGCGTCCTCGATACAGTTGCGCACTACATAAGATCAACGAGGCAACATGTAAACACCCCTCGTTCAAAGAGCCTCCCATCTTCTCCATCTCCGATTTGGCCAATGCTGGCTAGCCACATTTTGGATCCTCTCGAGCTAGCGCGCACTTCGCAAATTTTCCTAGCCATTTCTTGCCCACAGAATCTGTTCTTGTAGGCCACCATCACTCTCCTCCAAGAAACCCCAACAATAATATTTGAATCTTCCCTCGCCCTAGTCATTCCAGACTCAATGGCGGATTCGATGCAAAAGATTTGGTATGGTGGCTGGAGAAAATTCGGCAATGACACCTTAGGAGAAATCACTATGCGTATGGACACTACCAGCGCCGTCCGGCTGGCCGCATACTCCAAGGAGTTGCGCCGCCAAGTCGTTGGCGGAAAAGGTAGAAGATGCCCCAACGACGGCTGCGGGACATTGGTCGCCTTTCACGACTTCCTCAGCCAGTACAAATGCCCTGACCCTGGCTGCGAGTTCGCTGCCCCGCCCATAGCGCTCCTTGCCCATTTCGAAAAATCCCATTCGATGGAAGTGCATAGTTTCCACTATGGCGTGGAACACAGGTACATCTCTCAGCCTTTGCTAGCACATGTCTCATGGAGAGTAGAGACCGTCATATCCGGGATGATGAGACAATGTTTGCCATGCGATTTGACATGCTCCACTATGGCCTCGCCGTATCCGTCCAGTGCGGCAGGTCGGCAGCGTGCATGTTTCCGCATTACATGGTGGATTTGCACTTATATAAACCTTCAATGATGGGAGGGACTTGGAGGAGTTCGCCAAATATAACCTGTTTCTCAAGCCGAAGAGCAGCCTGTCACCGGCCGTCGCCAGGATGACTAAAGATTTCCGGAATTTTCTGATTAATAAACATGATAGGTTTATCCTGGATTACTCATTCTGCATCCACAAGGTGGTAGATGATAGAATAGACCGTCTTGATTCTGATGATGATCTGTCATTCAAATTTGGGATTAAGTATTGATGTTAATTTTAATTGAGGGGTTTAGTGTGTCAAAAATATGGATTTTAGCTGCAAAGTAGTATAGTACAGTACTATTATACTAGTTCTTGTACTTGGGAGTATATTGTTCCTAGTTCTGCTTGTGCTATTGTATTTTGCAATATGTACTGGTAGTACTTGTTTGGATCAAATCGCTGGAGATAATCTAGCATTTCCTTTCAAACATGGATCTATACTAGGAGCTAGCACTACTTGCTTTAGATCAAGTAGCTTTTCCTTTGAAATGCACATGTAGTCCGTAGGTACCCCCTCCGTTTGAAAATAGATTCAAAGGATTTGTGCAATACATGAATAGGGAAAATGCATGAATAGAATGTCATGACACTTGATATCCTATTGCAAGAAAAACTGTTGGGATTAGTAAAATTAGCTGTTTTCTTGCACCACAGGAAAAACACAGTAACTTTGTAGGGTTTAAGTATATGGCATATAGAAATTTTTCTAAGAGGTCTCTCGTCTTCTTAGAAATCCTATAGGATTGTAGTGTAGGAAAGCAATGTATAGGAATTTTGTAGGATTCATTCCTTTCAAATAAACACACTCTATAGGATAAATTCCTATGGATATATAATTCCTTTAGAAATCCTTTGAATCAAAACCCTAAGACGTTTTAGCTTTTGTGAAACAAGTGTATCTAGACTCTCTAATAGTGTATAGTTCAGAGTGAACACATGCTATATAGGGGTCTAGATACACTTCACAAAATCTGAACCATCTTATATTTTGAACGGAGGGAGTACTATGTATGTTTTGTCGCAGTCAAATTACTCATACTTACTTTATCATTTTTTCTTATAATATTTTGCATGTTGCAATTTAGTCCATCGATTCTTACTTCCTTTAGTAACTCCAGGTACATCTCTCAGTCGTTGTTGGCACCACGCTCATTGAGAGTAGAGAAGATCGGATTAGGGGACGATGGTATGGTGTTTGTTGTGCTATTTGACATACGCGAGTCAGGCGACATCGCCATATCCGTCATGTGCGTCAGGAAGGACGCGTGCTTGTCGCCCTTGTACAATCTGACCCTCACTACCTATACCCCGTCAATAGAATGTGGGTTTTAGGATATAATTTGCAGTTCTCCACACTTGGGATTAGGGTGATGCCGGCCATCATCCAGAAGAAAAATCTTTTCCTGCTGTTGTACCATGAAATATCTTATATTACCCAGGGCATGCATTAGTCAATATCCATCAATCGAGGGGTAGAATTCCCAATTGAAAAAGAATTGTAAGAAAGTGAGGCTAGCCATGAAGTAGTACTAGTATAGTACCAGTTCTTGTACTTTGAAGTATTTTGTACTATATACTGCTAGTACTTGTTTTGCCTTTGTTCTGTCATTTGTTATTACCAAAGTATTTTGTGGAACTAATAGTGATGTACTATTACCTGTTTAGATCAAGTGCAGCAAATTATCTTGATTTTCTTTAGAAACCTAGCATTGTCAAAATTATATAGATCAGTCTTGGGAATTTTGGGTTGCATATAGGGATTCACACATGCATTAACGAAATGAGGTGGTATTCGCATAGAAGCAGACTTGATCCTCAGTTTTTCTTTCTCCAATGATCGAATCTTTTTATAGAATATGGCAAACTGATCGTGCTCCAAGGTTTTTGAGATGGAACAATAACTTATTCTCTCTGCACTGCTATTGAATTTCAAGCAGGAAAGCTACTGAATCTCTCAAATGTTCTGTCGTTTCTATTATTAAAGTATTTTGTGGAACTAATACTGATGTACTGGTACTTGTTTAAATGAAGGGAAATCAAAATTCTAGCTTTTCTTATGAAACATGGCCTTGTCACACTCTTGATGAGACCTGGGAATTTTGGGTTGCATCATGGGTCAGAAAGGCATTGAAGTGAGAAGAAGGTACTCAAGGAAGACTCGGTCGTCAGTTTTGCATGCTCCAATGGTCGAGTGTGTTTGGAGAAAAGGGCAAACTGGTCAGGCGACAAGGTTTTAAGAGTTGGAACAAGAACTGGTTATGTCTATACTGCTATTGTGTTTCAGTGTCTATATTGCTGAATCGCTCACTTTGAAATGTTGCTGAATTGGTCAAGTGTTGCTGAATGTGAACTACGAATCTGTCGATAAATTTCCTTTATTATTATGTACTGCAGAGTTTATATAAATACCTGCCAAAAAGAATTATCGATTTCTTTCCCTCCCTCTCTGAGGTCTTCGTTTCGAATCCGACTGAGCCACGTCAAAATGCATTTATTTGAGAATCCTGCAATTTTTTTATACCAGGAGAAGAAATATAGCTCATTCGGCCTCTCTTTAGCCCAAAATATTTTAATTCGGCCTTTTAGGGATAATAAGGGGACTGTTGACCATAGCCCAGAGAAATTTGAGAAAGGATCCCATGGAGAATAGCCTATGTAGTATAGCTCATGTAGAGCAGCCCATGTAGAATAGCCAAACTCTTTTTAATTCGGCCTTTTTATCATTGCCCCACACCTCTCAATTTTTTTAAAAAACTCTGCCTGCAGTTTTTAGTTTAGCTGCCAGGAGCGACGCCTTTTTTTAGAACGTCAGTAACCTCTGTGCAGGAAACGTGTTTATGTTGGGTCCCAGATGTCAGCCTCTATTTAAAAGAAACATTTGTATGTTGGACTGTTCTTTTGGGTGGAGTCCGCCGTTCTGATCTTGGAAACATTGCTAGATACAAAAGAAGTTTATATGGGTCCCAGGTATCAGTCTTAGAGTACAAAAAATGTTAGTCTATATACTTCATTGTCGGTCCCATATGTCAGCCTTAGTATATATATAATAATAGAAATTGCCACGACCTCTATGTAGCATCCCATTTGTCTAACAATTGTAATGCTACTTGGTCTAGTAATATAATGGCTACTTCATATATACAATTGTTGCATCATCATTATATCATGCTCATGTCATCATGCCACCTTGCATTTGAGCATCATATAAAACCCTTTTTGATTTGGTTCTTCTCTCATATGCATTGTAAATTGTATTTGCCTCTTGATATTGTATTTGGTTCTTGATATATTGTTTAATGCCCAAGTTGAGTTGGGGGCATATCCCTTATTCCACTCCACCACCTTTCTTTGTCACCACCTTATAATTCTACCACCCTAATTACCCATGGGCTTTTATTTTATTTTGGCATTTACTCTAGCTCGTGTGGGTTGGGATGGATCTAATTCTAATTACTTTTGCTTGGCCTTTATTCCACATTTTGGGAATGCATAATAATAATGCCATGATATTATTATTGTTTTCACAAGCATAAACATGGCCATTAAGTATTGTGCATGGGCCATGCAATCATCACCCTCTTTTTTTTTGCATGACCATGTGTGACCATCTTAATCCTACCCTAAAACCCCTACCCCTTCTCTCCTCCTCCCAACATTTTCCTCTTTGCTTGTTTCTTTTGTGTTGGTCTTGCCATAAACCAAAAACCCATGTGCTTGATCATGAGTTGTCCATGATCGCACCCTAACCCTATCACCCCCTCTCTCTATTTCTATCTCTAAACCCTACCCCACCATCACCATACCCCTCTCTTCTAAACCCTAAACTGAGCCTCCCTAGCTCCCTTCCTCTCTCTCGGCCTCTCTCTTCTCTCTACCTTCCTGGCCCCACCTGGCCACCCTGGCCCACCTAGCTACCACCCAAACCAAGCCCTAACCCGAGCCATACCCCCCCTCTCTCCAAACCCTAGCTCCAACCCTAGCTCCAACCCTAGATACACCCGAGCCTACCCCTCTCTCCCCCTGCCTCAGCAGCCCCACCCCGAGCTCCCTCACCCGCCTGGCCCACCAGCAGTCCCTCCCCCCATGCCTACCTGCCCCTGCCCTGCCTCCCAGCTCGATCACGTGAGGAGAGGCAGAAAAGGTGGCCGAAGCCACCTTTATCTTCACCACCTCCCCCACGGCATCTTCCTCTCCCTCTCTGTTTTCCCCTCCTCCCACACGGCTTCTCTGGCGTCGCCAGATCCCCCCGAGCCTCCCCTCTCCTTCCCCTTCTTCCTCTCCGACCACCAGCAGCCGAAGCCGGCCGCCGCTAGCACCTCGTCGCCCTCGCCGATCCGGCCATCCAGCACGTCGTGGAGGTGGCCTGGGCGACCGAGAGGGATCCTCTGCTTCGCCCCGTACCCGCTGGAGAGAAGGAGAAGGACCAGGGTCCCAGGACCAGCGTCGCCCGAAGCCAAACCCTAGAACTCCGGCCGCCAGCCTCGTCGTCGACCCACTGCTCCTCGGCCCGATCCAAGCCCTCCGACGACTTCGCGGTGAGCCTTTCTCCCTCCCTGACATGTTCCGCCTCGCCGTTGCTTCCTGTTCTCGCCGGACCAAGCGCCGAACGCTCTCTGTGCACGGCGGGGTCGTCGTCGTCTGTTTCTGCACATCGCGTAGCCTCATCTCGCTGCGTAGCTGAACCCTGCAACCACCTCCCTTCCACCGCAGTGGCTGCCGCCTTCGCGCGCGCACGCCAGGTCCCAGGATCGAGCCCTGGGCGCCCCTATTTTTCTCTGTTGAGCGGCGCCGTCAGTTTCGTCAGAAACGGAGGAAGAAAAACAGTAGCCGCCGCCACTTTGCACTTAACCCCCCCCCCACCTTTTTGACTCCTGCAAACCGCGCTCCTCTCGGTCCTACCTGTCTGCCTCCGCGGGAGTCTTGCAGAAAACACCCCCAGCTTTCCAACCCTTAACCCGCGCTACCTGGATCTCCCACGTGTCAGCTGCCCGCTGGCCGCGCCGCGTGTGGCCCTGGAGATGCTCTGGCCCCACCCGTCAGTCACTGAGGCTAGCTCAACCCGCAGTGACAAAAGCCTTTTTCTGCGCGCTGTGCTGCTGAGTCAGCCTGGCCCCACTTGTCACTGACTGTGGCTAGGTTTGCCTGAGTAATAAAAGTTTCTCTGTTAGTCTGTTTTAATTCAAATCTTTTCAAATTTGATTTAAATTCAAATTCAAATCAGTATTTAAATAACTTTTAAAATATGAATTCAAATAATACAAATAATATATGTTTTCAAATCAGAAAAATATGAGGAATTCAAATATGCTATCCAAAATATATTTTGAACACTTAAAATTTCAAGTTGATTTAAATTACATTAAAATGCCCTGTTGCATTAATTAATTAATAACTTTTGATTTATAACTCCAAATTTAACAAATGATATGTCTAAAATGATTAGCTCGACGAGACCTTTCTGTCTATGCATTCCATGTTCTGAATTGCAGCATGCATCATATAAATATAAAGTATACAGCAACTTATTTGAGTATAAAATGTGACTAAAACTCAATAAAATGCCTTATTCTTGGACTCCACACCTCACCCATGCCATGCTACTTTATTGCCATGCAAATTGTGCATCATTCATCATGGCATGATTGGTTGCTTGTCGCATCTTATTCATATGCTTGTGCACTTTATTTATGTTGGCCCTTGTTTGTTTGGTTCTTCTTCGAATAGACGCTGAATAGGGGATATATCAAGAAACCCAGGAGCACTACCCAGATCCTTCTCTCGCTTCAACTGAGCTGCCAGGCAAGCACTACCACATGCTTGCATACATATAGTACCTACTGCCTCTATCTTATTATTGCATCATTGAGTCGCGATTTCATTAAACTGAATCCCAAGTATTGCATAGCCTTTACTTTTAAACCCCACCAAATCTTGTTCCTCCATCCCATGAGCCATCACTATAGGAGTTGTTTGAGCCATGCGAGTCATAGAATAGCATGTGTAGGGTATGTGAGTGTCTGACGGATAACGAGGTACCTAAACAACTTAACCTGAGTAGTATGGGATAACTAATGAAAGTGGCACCGGTGAACAATATCTGCTATTTGGTTTTTCATGCTCACTTGTGTCCCGTAGGACCCCGAGTACTTGATTCCTGTTCCTTAAATATTCGCGCTATCCACATCCGGGAGGCTTATGGGACCCCCCTGAGCCAGAGCTTGATTAATTCTTATTTCTTGGGGCCACAAACTAGTTTGAGGTTTTATTTACTATCCTGTACTTATGCCATGCTTTACTGCTTTATTTAAATTGTGCGATGTACTGCACCTGTACTGTTTAGGATCGGGACACGATTTCGCGGTATCGACAAGCCCAGTCACACTTTCGGGTTCCCAGTCGTTTACAGCCGTCCACCCAAACCTTGAGTCCGTTTCGGAGTCAGCTAACTTCGTTGCGGGTAGCTTAATGGGGTGGCCCCCTAAAATATTTCTGAATCTGGTGATTGCTTTGTCGTGAATGCCTCGTTGGGTTTTGATTTGGTTTTTCCGAGGTTGATCGAATGTGTGTTGCTATTTGTGCACCCCTGTAGGGTAAAACTTTCTGAAAGCCGTGTCCGCGGTTATGGACGACTTGGAGCATAGTTTCTCGATCATAGACAAGTATAATTAAAGTACCGGTCTTAATTTGACTAAGTAACTGACTAGTAAATAGTGCAACACTCATGGAATGGATAATAAAACTGCCAACGGATGGGGGGGGGGGTTGTTCGTCCGCTTCCTCGTTGGTAAGCGAGGAGGAGGATGGATCTGTTAATATTACTGTTATAACTGTTGTTCTTAATTCACGGACATCCGTCTATCTTTGGTTAGGCGGATGGTTAGCGAGTATCTATAGAACTGTTAGGTTTATCTTTTGCTGCAATTGCGTCACCCCAGGTTGTGTCCCCTTTAGAGGCATAAAGACTTGCTGAGTACCCCTAGGGTCTCACACGATAAATTATTTGATTCAGATGAACAGGTACACTCACAAGATGGATACTGGGTGGAGGAGACGGACGATGTGGGCAATGATCATTCGGTGTAGAGATTCCGGGAACGGGGATCCATGAGATCTGTGGGCGGGATGTGTTTATTGATGGGGCATCTTATGCCGATTTGCTACTTATCCGTACTCGGATCTTGTTTGCCGCTTCCGCCTGATACTCTGATGTTTGATGTATGGGGAGATATCCTAAACTATTATATCTATCTAGGATATTTGTATCTTGCCGTATGGCGTTGCAATATTTCTATTTCTTTTAGATGGAATGGCTCTGTGTAGGGGTCCCAACCTGATAGGTTTGGTTCCTCCTGTGTTTACAATGCTAGTCCCTGGATCAATAGCTAGCATCCACAGTTTAGATGTAATATCAAGAAACAAGGGTCATAATATAACTTTATAACCAGGAATAACATAATTTTATTACATCAAACATAGCTCATTAGGCTATTACATTACATTGCAGCGGAATAAATATAGTCATGGGTCCTTCATCTTCAAAGTGCCACAGGCAGATGTTGGTTGTAGACTTTGTAATCCTAATCAATCAATCTTCACTAAAGATAATCAAACCTGCAACATACAAGTTACAGCCACAAAGGGTCAATACATTTGAATTGTATTGGCAAGTGATACTATATTTGTATAGTGGAGTCTATCATCTATATGCATTTGGCTAAGTGGAGTTGAGGCTTGCATTGCTCAAAATAGATTTTTCCTTAACATTTGAAAATACTAAGTTTTTGCTTTGACAAAATCATTTTCCCAATCAAAGATTTCAAGATCCTTGTACCAAGCCATCTCTCCATCAATGATTGAAGAATTCAAACAACCCTTGTTCAAACCACAAGTTTTAATTTAGAAATTTGAATGATGAGATTCTTGATTGCTTCCATGTCTTGATGCTCAAATTGTCCTTTACCAGGGACATGGCTAAGTACTTAGATTTTACACTCTGCAGAGGTGGTGCACTTTCCCCACAAGACTTGGTTTCCCAAGACAAGATCTTTCAGAAGCTTTCCCTTAGACCAATATGGACGCGCTCCAACCTATCAAACACTACCACCCACTGTCCATTTGGCTAAGTTCTTGCAACCTATATGATCATGGCAGAGCCCATATTGCCAAGTGGTTGCACTTGAAGCTTCTCAACATTTGACATCTCAAATCCCTTTGTTTCCTGGGTGGCATACCACAAGTGAGATACACAATCCAAGTCCATGGCATTGTGAACCACTCAACCATTCTCCACCAAGCAAGCCCATTCCACCCAGGTGATTCATTAACTTAGTTGTTTTATTAAACAAAACTTAAGTCCTTAGACTTAGAATATTTTTCCATAGTGTGAATATATATTCCACCCATGTTTTCTATTAGCTAGGCTAAGCTTGGTAGTAGTAGGAATCTCTAACTTAGGAAAATCCTACTAAGGATTCATCTACTAGGTTTTCCTATAGCAGGATCTATATTTAGCAAAATCCATGCAAGTTTACTTAGCAAAATCACTAATGCATAGAGAAAGTAGTGGGATAGAAAGTATGAAGCATCACTTGCCTTTTTGGTAGGGAATGGTGGTTTACTCCTTGATCTTGCTAGTCTCACACTTCACTACAAGTCAACCAAGCAAACACCAATTCAATTTATATTCCAAACCAATATCAAACAAACAATTTCACACACTCAAAACAATGGGATCTAAGTCATGCATGGGAGCATGCACAAGATAGTTTTATTTTGCAAAGAGGGTCTCTATGAGGTTTCTAAACTTGGTAAGATCCAAATTGGTCATTTACCAAAGTGGCAAAGTCATTAGCAAGAGGGTTTTGTCCAAAATCTATTTTTAAATCCATTCATCATTTTATGTGGTGAAAATGTTTTATTAAGGCAAAACTCTTAAGTTGTTCACCAAATGAGTTGCTATTGCAAAACTTGGTGTTTTGGGTCAGTAGGTTTGATCCAAACTATTTCCTTAAAGTTTTCTTTCCATAAACATTTTTATAACAAAAACCATTCTTTTTATTTGGCTAGAAAATGACTAAGTCAAGTAATCTAACCTAAATCTTACAAAAATAATTTTTTAACACCAATGGTTGGTTCCTAGGGTCAGTAAGATCACAACAATCAAATTTGCAAAGGTTTTATCCCTAAATTCAATTTTAAACAATTTTTATACTCTAAACAAGTACACAAATGTTTCTGCAAATTCAAACAAGCTAACAGATACTATTTGTCAAACTAAGGCCATGGTTGGCTAGGGCTTGTTCTCCTGAATCCATTGATATAAAATTTGCCAAATTTGGTTATGTGGATCAAAAGATATAAGGGTTTGAAGTTTGTAAATAATTCTGATTTCAAATTCTAATTTCAATCTATCTGGTGACACGCGGCGGCTTCCTATTCGTCGGTACCATTTCGGTTGGATCACGCGACAACAGCCGTTGGATTAAGTTAAATCATGCGGCGCGCAGAGGTTACTTACCGCTTCAGTTAAATTCTATCGTGGCCTTACGATTACGATCCAACGGTGCTAGGCACACCAGCCACAGATGGGCGGCGCTGCGGTGGCTACCGGCGGCGGAGCTGTCGGTCGACGACGGTGCCGATGCTACAGGAGGTTAGGGAGAAAGGGAAGATGCTCACCAGGCTCAGGAGAACACGGCGAAGATCAAGGTGCTCTAGAGATGGCAAGGGGCGCACTGGTCTTGGCAGGATTGCTCGCCGGAGTTGCTTCGGGCGGCGGTGCTCTCGGGTTGTTGTTGCCGGCTTCGTTTAGGACCGCGCTAGGACAAAATAGAGGCATGGTGAGGTGCGCACGAGGGTCACGAGTAAGGGAACATCATCGGGTTTGAGAGGGGAGGTCGGGTTCTACCTGGGGACGTCGTCGGAGAATGGCAGACGCGGCGGCGTTCGAAAGCTTGATGTAGCCGACGCTATGGGGCGCCCGCGGTTGAGAGGAGGATGCTGGGAGATGCGTCTGGTTGTGGGGAAGCTGTGAGCTTGGTCAATGAAGCAAGGGGAGGTCTGGTTTCGCCGGAATCGTCACCGGAGCATCATCGGACAGTAGACAGTGTGCGGCGCAATTCGTCCAGCCTGGGGGCAGAGAGGGGGAATGGTCTGGGGGAAACGGAAGAGGGGAGGCTGGCGCTTTAAGGTGTGCGATCACTGTGAGTAAAGGTCGTCGCGTTAAGGCGTAATCAAGCCGAGAATTTATGTCTGCAACGGCGAGGAGAGGGGAAGAACTAGTCCGTGGCGGGTGAGGAAGAAGAGCAGTAGGGTGTGGGGTCCACTGGCAGTGAAAGAAAGGAAGAAGGGAAGGGGTCCAGTTGTCAGTGGTTTTGCGGGTCTGGGGATGAGTAGAAAACGCTTCGTCGTGGGAGAGGGGAGCTGGGCTGTTTGAGCTGTTGGGCTGGGCCTTGTTGGGCTGCTGTTGTTTCTCTCTTTTTTTCTGTCTAATTCTTTTTCTTTTTCTATTTTTATTTCCTGATTTGATTTTCAATCAACATTTCAAACATTCAAACCATTCAAACAATTCAAACTATTGTAATGAGTTTTTGGTTCTGTTTAGTAGTATAACCAACTTTCAAAATAAAATAATATTTTAAATCTTTTTAGGTTCCATTTATTAATTATATAAAATGGACCATGGTTTATTAATAAAATAGGGTTTGGTTTAATTAATACAATTTCCATTTGAATTCCAAATACTTTCAAATCCAAATCAGTAGGTTCTATTTGGAAATATTAGATATTTGGAAATCTGTTTAAAACAAAAATAACCTTTTATTTTAGGGTCCATTAATATTTAAATAAAATGGACCTTAGTTATTAAATCAAGTAGAGTTTGATTTTATTAATAAAATCTTTATTTGAAATCTAAATATTTTCAAAACCAAATCAGTAGGTTTTATTTGGAAATATTAAATACTTGGAAACTTGTTTTAAAACAAAATAACATTTTACTTTAGAGTCCATTATTAATTAAATAAAATAGACTTTCATTATTAAATCAACTAGGGTTTGTTTTATTGAGAATATTTATTTTAAAATCTAAAATAGAGTTAAAACACTTTAGTAGGTTTTAATTATGAATATCAAATATTTGAGAAAACTTATTTTAAATATTTTAATAAGTTTTGATGTTTCAATTAAATTAGTAAAACCTTTTATTTAAATAAGGTTGGATATTAAATTCTTATTAATTTATTTAAATCAACTTTTGCTATTTTTATTCAAAACTAAATGTTTTAAATCCAAAGCTTGTCCAAGGTTTTAATTTGGCTTTATAAAATAATCTTTATTTATAAATCCACCTTTTCATTTGAAAACAAAATCTTTTATTAAAAGATCCAAAATAGTATTTTTATATATTTTTTTTATTTTCCTTTAATAAAAGTTTATCTTTTTAAATCTCTTTAGGATTCATTTGATTCAAATGAGTTTGAAGTTCCAATTGATTTCAGAAGTTTCTTCTGGCTCTGAAAATCAAACAAAGTTTTATTTTATTAATTTATTTTCACATTACAAGATTTGGAAAATCTTGGGATGTGACAGGCTACCACCCTTAAAATAAATCTCGTCCCGAGATTTGGGGAGGCCAGGGTTACAAGCAAGTTCAAAACAACTAGGGTACTACCACCCTTAAAATTTTTCAAACAAAAATTACATATTGTCCTTCTTGTTAGGGTTGGGGCATTTCTTCTTCTTCTTGGGTCTCTCCAAAGCTAGGAGTTCTTCTAGTTCATGTTCTCCATAGGTGGGAGATCTTTCTCTCTTCTTGAGGCATTGATCTTCATGCTCCTTGGATGCATGATCCTTGTATCTAAAAATATTGCTAGCTTGGGTTCCTTCTAGATTAGCATCTTTGTCATCCTTGTTGTCATTAGCTCTTTGGGAAAAGTTTTCTCCCATGTTGATCATTTGAGTAACCAATCCTTGCAACAATTGGGATTGAAGTTTCAAAATCCTTTGTATGGCTGGGTCTAGTTCATTGTTGTTGGCTAAAAGCTGAGTTGTCATTTGGCTCAACTGGTTTTGGGTTGCTATAATCTCTTTCATGATGTCCTCTTGGTTGTTGTTGGTGTCATCAACTTTGATGTCTTTTGGAGTAGTCATCTGTTTGGGTTGGGTTGAGATTAGAATAGGCAAGATACTTCTAAGGAATTATTTCTAATCACACACATCACAATTCACACAAACAATGTGCATGCAATCACAAACAATCATTTCACTCAAACAATAAAGTTCAAGCACATACTTAGGCAACAAAATATTTTTGTTACACCACATAAGTTGGTGGTTTTGTCTTAACTAAAATATGGTGGTCCATCTATAGGGTTCACTTGTGATCTTTCCATCATGCATGATTCTTCTTGCATGAGATCATGGTTTCCTTGACAAAAACTCCTTGGTTGCAAATACTTCAAAGTTGTTGATGGCTCCTTCTTATTTTGCATTCCCTCAGTCTCTAAATCTTGAGCAAGATTTCCTTGTTTCACTTGTGGTCCTTAGTGATATCCATGTTGGAAGTCCTTGGTGAATATGCTGAAGATGTTGAAGTCATTAGAGTTGAAGATGTTGAAGTCATTAGAGTTGAAAAAGTTGAAGAAGTCTTTTGCACATGGTGTAGTCTTTAGTCATGGGTAGGTTTTTCCATCAAGTTGAAGTAGAAGAGAAGTAGATTTGAAACCAAAATGATTGAGGAAAGAGTTTACAAGATTTGTTTGTAAATAAGTTTTTGAACAAAACAACTCCTATTTTTCTAAGGGTTTTTGTCTAATCCTAGGTTTTACAAATCCTACAGGCAACACAATGCTCTGATACCATCTGTAGGGGTCCCAACCTGATAGGTTTGGTTCCTCCTGTGTTTACAATGCTAGTCCCTGGATCAATAGCTAGCATCCACAGTTTAGATGTAATATCAAGAAACAAGGGTCATAATATAACTTTATAACCAGGAATAACATAATTTTATTACATCAAACATAGCTCATTAGGCTATTACATTACATTACAGCGGAATAAATATAGTCATGGGTCCTTCATCTTCAAAGTGCCACAGGCAGATGTTGGTTGTAGACTTTGTAATCCTAATCAATCAATCTTCACTAAAGACAATCAAACCTGCAACATACAAGTTACAGCCACAAAGGGTCAATACATTTGAATTGTATTGGCAAGTGATACTATATTTGTATAGTGGAGTCTATCATCTATATGCATTTGGCTAAGTGGAGTTGAGGCTTGCATTGCTCAAAATAGATTTTTCCTTAACATTTGAAAATACTAAGTTTTTGCTTTGACAAAATCATTTTCCCAATCAAAGATTTCAAGATCCTTGTACCAAGCCATCTCTCCATCAATGATTGAAGAATTCAAACAACCCTTGCTCAAACCACAAGTTTTAATTTAGAAATTTGAATGATGAGATTCTTGATTGCTTCCATGTCTTGATGCTCAAATTGTCCTTTACCAGGGACATGGCTAAGTACTTAGATTTTACACTCTGCAGAGGTGGTGCACTTTCCCCACAAGACTTGGTTTCCCAAGACAAAATCTTTCAGAAGCTTTCCCTTAGACCAATATGGACGCGCTCCAACCTATCAAACACTACCACCCACTTTCCATTTGGCTAAGTTCTTGCAACCTATATGATCATGGCAGAGCCCATATTGCCAAGTGGTTGCACTTGAAGCTTCTCAACATTTGACATCTCAAATCCCTTTGTTTCCTGGGTGGCATACCACAAGTGAGATACACAATCCAAGTCCATGGCATTGTGAACCACTCAACCATTCTCCACTAAGCAAGCCCATTCCACCCAGGTGATTCATTAACTTAGTTGTTTTATTAAACAAAACTTAAGTCCTCAGACTTAGAATATTTTTCCATAGTGTGAATATATATTCCACCCATGTTTTCTATTAGCTAGGCTAAGCTTGGTAGTAGTAGGAATCTCTAACTTAGGAAAATCCTACTAAGGATTCATCTACTAGGTTTTCCTATAGCAGGATCTATACTTAGCAAAATCCATGCAAGTTTACTTAGCAAAATCACTAATGCATAGAGAAAGTAGTGGGATAGAAAGTATGAAGCATCACTTGCCTTTTTGGTAGGGAATGGTGGTTTACTCCTTGATCTTGCTAGTCTCACACTTCACTACAAGTCAACCAAGCAAACACCAATTCAATTTATATTCCAAACCAATATCAAACAAACAATTTCACACACTCAAAACAATGGGATCTAAGTCATGCATGGGAGCATGCACAAGATAGTTTTATTTTGCAAAGAGGGTCTCTATGAGGTTTCTAAACTTGGTAAGATCCAAATTGGTCATTTACCAAAGTGGCAAAGTCATTAGCAAGAGGGTTTTGTCCAAAATCTATTTTTAAATCCATTCATCATTTTATGTGGTGAAAATGTTTTATTAAGGCAAAACTCTTAAGTTGTTCACCAAATGAGTTGCTATTGCAAAACTTGGTGTTTTGGGTCAGTAGGTTTGATCCAAACTATTTCCTTAAAGTTTTCTTTCCATAAACATTTTTATAACAAAAACCATTCTTTTTATTTGGCTAGAAAATGACTAAGTCAAGTAATCTAACCTAAATCTTACAAAAATAATTTTTTAACACCAATGGTTGGTTCCTAGGGTCAGTAAGATCACAACAATCCAATTTGCAAAGGTTTTATCCCTAAATTCAATTTTAAACAATTTTTATACTCTAAACAAGTACACAAATGTTTTTGCAAATTCAAACAAGCTAACAGATACTATTTGTCAAACTAAGGACATGGTTGGCTAGGGCTTGTTCTCCTGAATCCATTGATATAAAATTTGCCAAATTTGGTCGTGTGGATCAAAAGATATAAGGGTTTGAAGTTTGTAAATAATTCTGATTTCAAATTCTAATTTCAATCTATCTGGTGACACGCGGCGGCTTCCTATTCGTCGGTACCGTTTCGGTTGGATCACGCGAAGACAGCCGTTGGATTAAGTTAAATCGTGCGGCGCGCAGAGGTTACTTACCGCTTCAGTTAAATTCTATCATGGCCTTACGATTACGATCCAACGGTGCTAGGCACACCAGCCACAGATGGGCGGCGCTGCGGTGGCTACCGGCGACGGAGCTGTCGGTCGACGACGGTGCCGATGCTATAGGAGTTTAGGGAGAAAGGGAAGATGCTCACCAGGCTCAGGAGAACACAGCGAAGCTCAAGGTGCTCTAGAGATGGCAAGGGGCGCACTGGTCTTGGCAGGATTGCTCGCCGGAGTTGCTTCGGGCGGCGGTGCTCTCGGGTTGTTGTTGCCGGCTTCGTTTAGGACCGCGCTAGGACAAAATAGAGGCATGGTGAGGTGCGCACGAGGGTCACGAGTAAGGGAACATCATCGGGTTTGAGAGGGGAGGTCGGGTTCTACCTGGGGACGTTGTCGGAGAATGGCAGACGCGGCGGCGTTCGAAAGCTTGATGTAGCCGACGCTATGGGGCGCCCGCGGTTGAGAGGAGGATGCTGGGAGATGCGTCTGGTTGTGGGGAAGCTGTGAGCTTGGTCAATGAAGCAAGGGGAGGTCTGGTTTCGCCGGAATCGTCACCGGAGCATCATCGGACAGTGGACAGTGTGCGGCGCAATTCGTCCAGCCTGGGGGCAGAGATGGGGAATGGTCTGGGGGAAACGGAAGAGGGGAGGCTGGCGCTTTAAGGTGTGCGATCACTGCGAGTAAAGGTCGTCGCGTTAAGGCGTAATCAAGCTGAGAATTTATGTCTGCAACGGCGAGGAGAGGGGAAGAACTAGTCCGTGGCGGGTGAGGAAGAAGAGCAGTAGGGTGTGGGGTCCACTGGCAGTGAAAGAAAGGAAGAAGGGAAGGGGTCCAGTTGTCAGTGGTTTTGCAAGTCTGGGGATGAGTAGAAAACGCTTCGTCGTGGGAGAGGGGAGCTGGGCTGTTTGAGCTGTTGGGCTGGGCCTTGTTGGGCTGCTGTTGTTTCTCTCTTTTTTTCTGTCTAATTCTTTTTCTTTTTCTATTTTTATTTCCTGATTTGATTTTCAATCAACATTTCAAACATTCAAACCATTCAAACAATTCAAACTATTGTAATGAGTTTTTGGTTCTGTTTAGTAGTATAACCAACTTTCAAAATAAAATAATATTTTAAATCTTTTTAGGTTCCATTTATTAATTATATAAAATGGACCATGGTTTATTAATAAAATAGGGTTTGGTTTAATTAATACAATTTCCATTTGAATTCCAAATACTTTCAAATCCAAATCAGTAGGTTCTATTTGGAAATATTAGATATTTGGAAATCTGTTTAAAACAAAAATAACCTTTTATTTTAGGGTCCATTAATATTTAAATAAAATGGACCTTAGTTATTAAATCAAGTAGAGTTTGATTTTATTAATAAAATCTTTATTTGAAATCTAAATATTTTCAAAACCAAATCAGTAGGTTTTATTTGGAAATATTAAATACTTGGAAACTTGTTTTAAAACAAAATAACATTTTACTTTAGAGTCCATTATTAATTAAATAAAATAGACTTTCATTATTAAATCAACTAGGGTTTGTTTTATTGAGAATATTTATTTTAAAATCTAAAATAGAGTTAAAACACTTTAGTAGGTTTTAATTATGAATATCAAATATTTGAGAAAACTTATTTTAAATATTTTAATAAGTTTTGATGTTTCAATTAAATTAGTAAAACCTTTTATTTAAATAAGGTTGGATATTAAATTCTTATTAATTTATCTAAATCAACTTTTGCTATTTTTATTCAAAACTAAATGTTTTAAATCCAAAGCTTGTCCAAGGTTTTAATTTGGCTTTATAAAATAATCTTTATTTATAAATCCACCTTTTCATTTGAAAACAAAATCTTTTATTAAAAGATCCAAAATAGTATTTTTATATATATTTTTTTATTTTCCTTTAATAAAAGTTTATCTTTTTAAATCTCTTTAGGATTCATTTGAATCAAATGAGTTTGAAGTTCCAATTGAATTCAGAAGTTTCTTCTGGCTCTGAAAATCAAACAAAGTTTTATTTTATTAATTTATTTTCACATTACAAGATTTGGAAAATCTTGGGATGTGACACTCTGATGTACTGTTGTATGGTGGCTTGCATACATACTCATTTGTGTATGTAGTTGATCCCTTCGCCTGCCGATTACGCCGCCCGTTCTTGTCCCGATGTTTGGAAATGGTTGGGACGGCCGAAAGGTCTACCTGTGAGTGGCATTTGGGCCCCACCGTACTATTTCAACCATTTCCGCTCATCCAGGCTTGTAACTAGGAGCGTAATTCACCGAGGTAGTTACACTCTATCTTAACGATGGTCCATTGCTGGGTTCCACATGTCAACCTCCTCTGTGCAGGAAACGTGTCTATGCTGGTCCTTGGTGTCAGCATATATTCTGATAGAAACATGTGTATGCTGAAATTTTTTGGGTCGAGTCCATAGTTTTGACATTGACAACATTGCGAGATGCAGTAGCAGTTTATCTGGGTTCCAGATGTCATCCTCAGAGTAAAAAAATTGACTCTATAATAATAGAGTAAATTGACTAGGATTCGAACTCGAGACCTTGCAGCTGTTAACTTTGTGCCTTGCCACCGCGGAAGACACAAATTATACAACACAAATGTTAAACGGTACTTATATAACTCACGAATTTGTCTCCTTAAAAATACTTTCTTTGTCTATGTTTATTTCCCTTCAAATAATAAGGTGGCACTCCTGGCAGCTCAACTAAAAACTGCTACATATGCAGTAGTTTCTACACAAAAATATAGGTAGGCAAAGCTTTATTTGGGAGGGGGAGAGGGAGGCATGTCAATTTATAAAATGCCACAAAATGGAGTAGTTTCTTAAAAACATGGGCAAGAAGAGTTTTTTTATTGTGAGAGGTGGGGGCAATGCCAAAAAGGCTGAATTAAAAAGAGTTTAGCTATTCTACATGGGCTGCTCTATATGGGTTATACTACATAGGCTATGGTGCTTGGGCTCCTTTCTCAAAATTCACTGAGCTGTGCTGAGTAGTCCCCTTATTACCCCTAAAAGGCCAAATTTAAATGTTCCAGGCTAAAGAGGGGCCGTATGGGCGAGATTTCTTCTCCTGGTATATAAAAATTGCATTGTGTTGTGGATCGGCCGGATTTGAAACAAAGACCTCAAAGAGAGAGGGGAAAGAACGATAATTATTTTTGGCTGATATTCATGTAAAATTCAGTAGTACAGAATAAGATAGAAAAATTATCGACCGATTCACAGTTCATATTCAGCAGCACTTGACCAATTCAACAACATTTTAAAGTGAGCGATTCAGCAATAGATACACTAAAATAAATTTGCAGTACAGAGAGAACCAGTTCTTGATTCAACTCTAAAAACCTTATCACGTGATCAGTTTGCAATTTTCTCCAAACACACTCGACAATTGGAGCATGCAAAACTGACGATCAAGTCTTCTTTAAGTACCCGTATGTAAGCCAAAATGCCCAAGTCTCGTCTGCTTGTGACAAGGCCATGTTTTAAAAGAAAAGAAATACTACTACTACCCTTGATTTAAACAAGTACTAGTACATCAGTATTAGTTCCACAAAATACTTTAGTAATAGCAAGGACAGAAAAATTGAAAAACTTAGTAGCTTTCCTGCTTGAAATTCAATAGCAGTATAGAGAGAATTAATTCTTGTTCCAGCTCAAAAAACCTTGGCGCACAATCCATTTGCCGTTCTCCAAACAGACTCGGTCATTGGAGCAAGCACAACCGACGATCAAGCCTGCTTCTGTGTGAATACCTCCTCCTTATGTCAATGCCTCTGTGACCTCTATATGCAACCCAAAATTTCCAAGACGCATGTAGATAATTGTGAAAAATGCTATGTTTCAAAATAAAAGCAAGACAATCTGCTGCACTTGATCTAAACAAGTACTCCAATTACATCACAGTTAGTTGTACAAAATATTCTACTAGTAGTAACGACATAATATTTGACAGATTCAGTAGTACAAAATAAGATCAAAAAAATATCGATATATTCCTAGTTCACAATTAGCTGCACTCGATAGATTCAGTATCATCACAAACTTACTGATTAGCAGTACACAGACAATAACCAAAAGAACTAATAGATTCAGCAATGCACACATTGAAATCCAATAGATGTAGCGAGACCTGATTTAAAAGGAAAGCGAGAACATATTCTACACTCGATAGGTCGATCTGAACAAGTACTAGTACATGGTTATTACTGCAAAAAAGATTAGCAGAGGAAGAACTCCATACAAAATACTCAGAACTACCTTAAGCTAGGAACCACATCTCCCAAAATGATAAGTACTAGTACATATAGTACAATAGGTATTACTACAAAATACATTAGCCGTAGGTGAATTCCATAAAAATACTAAGTACAACTACTAAGAATATGTACTAATTCTTTCTAGCAGTGCAAATACTGCAATGCACATTAAGATGTGTTTATCTCACTCATGAATCTTGCTAATATGAAGACGGTATTTCAGGGTGAACAACGACGGTCGACGAGCAACCAGGTGTGACATCAGCACTGGCAGGAGCCACTGTAGCTAATTGAATGGGACGCTGTCCGGCAACACGGTGCTCTCCGGCACACATATCCCGG
The DNA here is from genome assembly GCA_916181665.1 of Avena sativa. Classification (NCBI taxonomy): domain Eukaryota; kingdom Viridiplantae; phylum Streptophyta; class Magnoliopsida; order Poales; family Poaceae; genus Avena; species Avena sativa. Next base: position 147,388,626 of record OV702280.1, read on the forward strand.
AATTTTTGAACCTTCTACCCCTAATCATGGTCGACGACCAAAACTTCACCAGGTACTATGGCGACAAGCACGCCGCCGACTTGACGCATATGACAGATACAACATGTAGCGATTGGCGAGTGTCAAATTTCACCGCGAACATCATACCATCGTCCCTAGATCCGATGATATCTACTGTCCACATGCCTGTTAGAGGTAGAAGCTTAAAGGTATACCTGCCTGTTTTGCCGTAATGGAAACTGCGCACCGTGATCCAGTGAGCTTCACAGAGGTGGGAGAGGAGCATTGCCGGCGAGGCAGAAAAAATGCAACCATCCTCCATGCAGTTGCGCGGGTGGTTCGGGCATGCGATCTTGTGGTTGTGTACCTTACGGTAGGCAACCAATGTCCCGCAATCGTCATTGGGGAATCTGCTACCTTTTCCACTACTGACTCGGGGGTTTAACTCCTTGGAGCATGCGACCAGCCGGACGGTGCTGGTAGTGTCCATACACATAGCGATCTCGTCGAAGACGTCGGCACCGACCTTTCTCCATCCGTCGTACTGCCTGTTGGGCCCTGAATCTGCCATCGCGTCCCGATGGATTGGGGGCGAGGGCTGACCAATCTATGAATGTTGGAAGTAACGATGCTGCGAGCGAGATGTCAAGGAAAATGAGTGAAGCGCACGATGTAGATGATACCAAATGCTGCCAGAGATGGGGAAGATGGAATCGCTCATTGAATGAGGAATTTTTGTGTGTTCCTTTATCGGTCTTCTGCTGTAGGGCGTAGCTGTATCGAGGAGACTTTAATTAGCTAGCTAGTCTAGCACGCCAATACGTTCTATAGTGTACTTGTGACACCCCGGTTCTGAAAAGACCGTGGCCTCTATGTGACATGCCAATCCCTGGATCGGTTCATTGGCCCACAATAGAGTAAGATAGATAACATAGCAAAATAACCGTGTATCATGATCTACAAAGATCCAGAGTACTATTATTACAATAAAAGCTTAGCATAAAGCTAGCTCAAATTATTCAGGTAGCAACATAAACGAATAAATCCTCCATTCTTCAATTTGCCCACAAGTGAACAAGTGCCGAGTGGAGTACCGTGGCCTATATTGATTAATCAGAATCAGAATAACCTGCAACATGAAACGTAGCAGCCCCGAAGGGTCAATACATGGAATGTATGGCAAGTAGAGCTAGTAAAGGATACAATAGTACTAACATCTACATGCATATCTGGCAAGTGGAGCTGTGTCTGGCTTGCATTTGCAAAATACATTTGTCCTACTTTCATAAACAGTTTTTGATTTTATTTGAAAAGATCCCAATTAAGTTAACCCAACAATATTAAAACAATTATGAAATTAGAATGAGCGAGAAACATGTCATGGAATCAATATCTAGCAACTCAGATGTCCATAACCGGGGACACGGCTAATCGATTAGATTATACACTCTGAAGAGGTTTGTACACTTTACCCATGTGACTTGGCCAACCCAGCTCGTACCATCACTCTCATTTTGGGTGATGATAGGGAGAAGACCAAGAAGAGACTGTTCGGGAAGTAGCTCCTCAATCCCGACGCGCACCGGTCCAACCTACCAAAATCCTACATCTCTGGATACGCGGGTTTGAGTTACCACAACCTACTAAGTCCAACCAACCGTCCATTCCATTATTGGCACATGGTTGTACACGTAAGCTACACAATAAAGAAACCAATCATTCTCTCTTGATACCTGGGTGCCTTTCCGCAATGAAACCACCAAAATTTATCAATACCATCACACCCAGGGGGTTCATTGATTAAGTAGGTTTTAGTTTTCAAAAACCATTACTTTGAGAAAACATGTATCAATGATGTAACCCAGCCCTCGTTCATCAAGCACGGCTAAGCACATCTACCAACGGTGGTTCATCTACAAAGAGGGTCCTACCACATAATAGGACATAGCATAGCGATAGTATCATCCTACACATGCATCTACAAAATACACGACTATGCATTGAAAATAGTAGGACGATATCATGAACAAAGTAGCATCTACTTGCCTTGGTTGTTGCGGTCTGGAGCACAATCCTCACACAAGCAAGCGTTGCACTCAGCACAATCTACACGACACAATTGCATTCATAAACAAATAATCCACAAGCATATGCAACAAAGATGATGCATGAATGCAAGAACGGTAAGTGAATTGGTGCTACAGATGCACCACATAATTCTAATCCATAATACTACCGAATACATGCATGGAAAAAAATAGATTTGGCGCTAGGGAAACTATTAACCAAAAGTAGTGCTCATAACTAGAGCTAGAACTTAAATAATTCACTACCGGTAGTAGTAAAATCTTGGGAAAATTCTACCGCATAGGCATCGCTGAATAGAAACAGTACCAAAAGGAATTACTCAAAAAGGAGTTATAGAACCTCCCGAGTAATTAAAACACTGCAGAGAGCCATTAGACAAATACTGCAGAAGTTTTTACTGTAAGCCTAACTTTTTAATTCAGATTCCCCTCGTTCATACGAGTTCAGGGACATATCACACGCGATTTTTGGAGCTACGGATCTTTTTCTACGAATTTATTACTCCGAAAAGGCCACTAACAAGTTCGATTAAACTGTACTAAACCTGACAGTAAAAGTCTGAACCAAAGCTACAGCGAGATTCTACACGACTCACTGAACTCGTACATATTTTATTTGCAATTTTTGGCCAAGCGGTTGAATTTCTACGCAATTTACAAGATTCTACCGAAATCTGCCAACTACTAAGGGGATTAACGAAATTGACCCAGTCAACTGTGTCTGTTTGACTGGTCAAGCGTCTGCTGACTGGACGCTGACTGGGCGTCTGACTAGTCAACGCCTGGGATGCTGACCAGTCAACGAACGATCTAAGCCGCTGATCTGATATCTGACGGTGGCTGCTGTCTTACCGGAAACGAATGGCGAAACGGACTCCGGAAAGTGCGGCGAGCTCCGAACGGCGGTGGCGATCTCTTCCGACGACGAGATCCTTCCTGCGCGGATGCACAAGGTCAACTACGGGTCCGAGAAAAATAATTGCGCGCGCACAAGACGGCGCGCACGTGCGTGTACGCGTGCATGCATGCGCGCATGCAATGACACGCGCGGGCGATCGCACGCGGCAGTGCAGCGAGCAACGTGCAGCGCGCGCGGCAAGGCAGCGGCTAGCGCGCGCAGCGAGGCGGCGCAGCAGCGGCGGCGAAGCGCGCGGCAGCAAGGCGGCGGCGCGGCGGCGATAGCAGCAGCAGCATGCGGCGGCGGCGGCGGCGGTGAGAAGCGGCGGCGGCGACGCAGGCTGTGGCGGTGGCGCGGGGCAGGTGGCGGCGGCGACGGCGGCGCGGGGTCGCACGCTGGCGCGGTGGCCGAGGTGCGGGCGGCGCAGATGGCGGCGCTGGCCGCGGTGGCGTGCGATGGCGGCGGGGTTGGCGAGGCGCGGCGGCGCGTGCGGAGGGAGTACCTGGCGGCGGCAGTGTCGGGCGCCGGCGGCGGCCTTGGGAGGCGGGTCGGCGGCGGCGCCGGGAGGCGAAGGCGGCGGCTGCAGGCGCGGTTCCCGAGGAGGCGGGGCTCGCGCGGGTGAGGCGGGGCGATCGGGGCAGGCGGGCACGGTTCCCGAGGCCCTGGTGGGTCCTTTTGTGGCCCCTTTGCGCGGAAACCTAAACTGAAACGGTGCGGAACTGGACACGAACTCGGAAATCGGTCCGGATTTTCGGACCGTTTTCCGGCGGTTTACTAAAACATCCGAGTCTTTTGCATACTAACTCCGATTGGAGCGATTCTCGCGCCTACGGGTTCGTATCGTCGAGGGGCACAACCTTCAGTCGAAGTTTGAGCGAAAACTCGAATCTACAGGGGTGGTTGTTGCAAGTCTCTCTAAAGCTCCCCGCAGGAACTTCATAGCGAAGTAGAATAGGGTTTTGAAGATAGCGTTTCGCCGAACCTTCCTACTCGACGGTTTTGCACGGAAAGATATGATGCAATGCTATTAATGATATGCAAGACCAAATCAAAAATTTGGGATGTGACAAGACTAACCCCCTTAAGATGAATCTCGTCCTCGAGATTCGGCGCGGCTAGCAAATAGGTGTGGGTAGTCCTCTCGGATGTCATCCTCACGCTCCCAAGTGGCTTCCTCTTCGGTGTGGTGGCTCCACTGTACTTTGCAAAACTTGATTGTCTTGGTACGGGTAGTCCTTTCTGCTGTCTCCAGAATCTTGACCGGTTTCTCCTCATAGGTCAAGTAATTCTCCAGCTGAACTTCCTCTAGCGATACGGTGTCTCTCAATGGTGTATCCACCATCTCCGGATGGCACTTCTTCAGCTGGGATACGTGGAACACGTTGTGAACAGCAGACAGAGCCTCTGGCAACTCCAACTGATAAGCAACTTCTCCTTTGCGTGCTAAGATCCTGTACGGTCCAATGAACCGAGGTGCCAGCTTACCCTTAATTCCAAATCTCTTGATTCCACGAAGCGGCGATACTCTGAGGTATGCTCTATCACCTATCTCATACACCACTTCCTTGCGCTTGGCGTCAGCCTAGCTCTTCTGCCTTGATTGTGCACCTTCAGCCTATCTCTAATCAAGGCGACCTTCTCCTCAGCGTCCTTGATCAAATCAGGTCCAAACAGCTGGCGTTCTCCTACTCCATCCCACAGCAATGGTGTTCGGCACCGTTTCCCATATAGCACATCGAACGGTGACGTCGTGATGCTGGTTTGATAGCTGTTGTTGTAGGAAAACTCCGCATACGGCAAATTCTCATCCCAACTGGATCCATGAGCCAAGGCGCAAGCTCTCAGCATGTCCTCCAAAATCTGATTCACCCTCTCGGTCTGTCCATCAGTCTGTGGGTGAAACACTGTGCTAAACTCCAATCTAGTACCAAGTGACTCGTGCAGCTGGCGCCAGAAGTGCGAGGTAAATTGGGTGCCCCTATCAGATACGATGCTCTTGGGAACTCCGTGTAGGCACACAATCTTGTCCATGTAAATCTTGGCCAACTTTGCACTCGTATAGGTCGTCTTTACCGGTATAAAGTGGGCTACCTTGGTCAAATGGTCGACCACTACCCAAATAGAGTCATATCCTGACCTAGTCCTGGGCAGTCCTGTGATAAAATCCATCCCCACTCTATCCCACTTCCAATCTGGCACGGGCAATGGCTGTAGCAATCCTGCTGGCTTCTGGTGTTCTGCCTTCACTCGGCTGCATACATCACATAGGGCAATATGCTTGGCGATATCTCCCTTCATGTTGTTCCACCAAAATCTGCTCTTCAAATCCATATACATCTTTGTGTTGCCCGGGTGTATGGAGTATGGCGAGTTATGAGCCTCCTGCAAAATCAACTCCCTTATCTCCGGGTTGCTGGGCACACACAAACGATCTCCATACCACAAGGTACCATGTTCATCCTCGTGAATATCCTTTTCCCGGTTCTCCTTCATCTTTTCCTTTATCTCTTCTATTTCCTTGTCTCCTACTTGAGCCTTTACGATCCTGTCCTGTAGCGTCGGTTGGACTTCCATTGTAGCCAAATATCCCTCAGATACTACCTCCAGTCTAAGGTCCTTGAATTGCTTGCACAAATCCTCAGGCAATTCACCAATTGTCAATCCATTGGCATAAACCTTCCGGCTCAGAGCATCCGCTACTACATTGGCCCTTCCTGGGTGGTACTGTAGATTCATATCATAGTCCTTGATAAGCTCCAACCATCTCCTTTGTCTCATGTTCAGTTCCTTCTGCGTGAATATGTACTTCAGGCTCTTGTGGTCGGTGTACACATCACAGTGTTTTCCCATTAAGTAATGCCTCCATACCTTGAGCGCATGAACCACTGATTCTAACTCCAAGTCGTGTGTGGGGTAATTCCGCTCATGGTGCTTGAGTTGTCGTGAGGCATATGACACTACTCTCCCATCTTGCATCAGCACACTCCCAAGTCCCTAGCGAGAGGCATCGCAGTACACTTAGAAATCCTTCTGAAGATCTGGTAAACACAGAACATGTGCGGTCACTAGTCGACGCTTCAGTTCCTGAAAGCTGGCTTCACATACGTCTCACCATTCAAACTTCCTCTCCTTCTTCAGAAGTTCAGTCATCGGCTTAGCAATCTTTGAAAAGTTTTTTATGAACCTCCGGTAATATCCAGCAAGTCCCAAAAAGCTTCGAATCTCTCCTGCATTCTTGGGCACTTCCCACTCTGTTACTGCAATCACTTTGTTTGGATCAACAGCAATTCCTTCTCCCGACACTACGTGTCCAAGAAACCCAACGGTGTTAAGCCAGAATTCACACTTGCTGAATTTGGCATACAGCTTGTGTTCCCTCAGCTTCTCCATAATCAGTCTCAGATGTTTCTCATGCTCAGCATCATCCTTGGAATATATCAGTATGTCGTCGATGAATACCACCACGAACTTGTCCAAATACTCCATAAATACCTTGTTCATCATGGTCATGAAGTATGCCGGGGCATTCGTTAGTCCAAAAGACATAACTGTATACTCATATAAACCATACCTAGTGGTGAAGGCGGTTTTCGGTACATCCTCCTCCCGGATCTTCAATTGAAAGTAGCCAGATCGCAGATCAATCTTGCTGAACACCTTTGCTCCTTCCAGTTGATCAAACAAATCATTTATGTTTGGCAGAGGGTACTTGTTCTTGATGGTTACTTCATTCAGCGAACGATAGTCCACCACTAATCTCTTGGTGTTGTCTTTCTTCTCCACAAACAGAACAGGTGCTCCCCATGACGACGCACTAGGCTGAATGAATCCCTTTTCTAGCTGCTCCTTCAACTGTTTCTTCAATTCCTTCATCTCATCCACATCCATCTTATATGGTTTCTTTGCTATTGGTCCTGTTCCCGGCATCAGGTCGATAAGAAACTCTACATCCCTGTCAGGTGGCATCCCTGGCAGCTCTTCCGGAAACACGTCGGGGTAATCCCTAATCACTGGCACAGTATCCATGCTAATCCCCTTAAGATGATTCAACTTACACCTTCTCGGTCGTGCAGCCGACTTGAATCTAATCCTCTTACCATCCGGGGTTTTGAGTGAAACAGCTCGCTGTGCACAATCTATGTGTCCCCCATGCATAGACATCCAATCCATACCCAGAATAACATCTAATCCCTGTGAATCCAACACTACCAAATGTGCAATGAAGTTGTGTGTTCCAATTCTCACAGTTAAATCGCGGCATCCCGCACTAGCTATCATATCTCCTCCAGGTGAACTCACTCTAATAGACCTCTTCATAGACTCAGTAGGTAACTTATACTTATCCACAAATGCCCTTGATATGAATGAATGCGATGCACCAGTATCGAAAAGTATAAGTGCAGGGTAAGTGTTGATTGGGAACTTACCAATCACAAGGTCAGGCTCATCTGGAATCTCCTCCACATTCATGTGGTTCACTGTGGCCTTCTCGCCGTTGGTTGGCTTGAGTCCTTTCCTCTCCGGACAGTTGTCAGCATAGTGTCCCTTCTGCTTGCACTTGAAGCACGTCACCTCACTCAGATCCTTCTTCACGAAGTTGCGATCACGGTTGCGGTCATGTCCACCGTGTCCTCCAGAGTGGTGAGAGTGTCCTCCCTTGTGGTTGTGGTGGCTGCTCCTATGGTTGTCATGACGATGTCCATCGCGGCGGTCATGGCTCCCATGGTCACTTCCTCCATGCTTGGAGTATCCATCATATGAAGTGCGAGTCTTGTGGTGTGAACCAGAGTGGTGATTGTTGTTCTTTCTCTTGCGGTTCTCCACTTGCTTGTGCTTCCCTTCCAAGATTCTGGCCTTGTCCATAATCTCCTGGAAAGTGGGGCAGTAAACCACAAGTAGCTGTACTGAAAGCTCATCACTGAGGCCATCCAGGAATCTCTCCCTCCTTTTGGCATCAGTGTCAACATCCTCAGGTGCATAACGGGACAGGTTGTTGAACTCCTCAATGTACTCGGCCACGAAACGATTGGTTTGGCGCAAGTTGCGGAACTCCTTCCTCTTCAGGCTCAGAACTCCTGAAGACACGTGGTTGGTCCTGAAACCTTCCTCGAACATTGCCCAAGTCACGGTATCCAGCGGGTGGGTGATCTGGAATGTGTCCCACCAAGAAGCGGTTGGTCCCTCCAGTAGGTGAGCGGCAAATCTCACCTTCTCAGCATCAGTGCATCCGACAGTTACTAGATCCTTGTTGACTGAACGCAACTAGTCGAGAGCAACCATTGGTTCTGTTGCAGTAGAGAACTTGGCTGGCCTTAACCTCAGAAATCTGGTGAGAGCATCTCCCTGAGGCTGATTGTTTCCATTGTTGTTGTTCTGGTTTGCCATGAACTGGGTCATCACTTGAGTCAGCTGTGCCTGAGCTGCCATGAGCTGCTCCATCTCAGTGATTTGGCGGCGAGGAGGCATCTGCGGTTCAGCATAGGTAAGTTTAGAAAGAATCAACTACGACAATAGGATTCTACACATGCATATGATCAATCAACAACAAACAATAACAGACAATCACAAGCAAGCAACACATCAACAAACAAGCGATCCAGCAACATCCCAGGTGTTATCCTAGCAGTATATACCTACTGAAATAGTTTTGCAAGAGTTGGCAATGGTTAACTAAACAGTTGATCAACTAAACAGCAAAAACAGCAATTCTGCCAGAACAGTCCAGCAGCGTTCACGAATTTTTCCGCCTGACTTAAACTCGTCAGAAAAATTAGCCAATTTTTGTGCATATGGCACAGAGAGTTTCGCATCAGCCCAATTGTTTTCAGATTTTTCTGAGTTACCAGAAAAATATGAAAAATCGCGCAGTACTGCTGTATCAGCAGAAAAACTACAGCGAAAATAACACAGATAGTAACCAAATTGTCATAACTCTTTCATAAAATTCGCACAAATAATTCCTGGGATATTGGAGTACACAAATAAGCAACTAATCACTCTTAAACTAACACGAACTAAGCTTCACAACGATCGAGACTAATCATAACGAATTTGCCTAACGTGGACTAATTGGTGGACTTCTATCTACTTCTTGAAGAGATTGAGATAGGTCCTTGCGGTCATGCGTTGGCGCTTCGGCTCGCGGTACAACCATGGTGGCGGAGTGTACACCTCTCCTGAACCATCACTTGAGACTTCAAACTCCACCTCTTCTGGATCCTCCTCTTCTTCTTCATCCTCAGCTGCTACAGCAACAGCTTCATCTCCTCCACCATCATCGTCTCCATCATCATCATCCTCGTCTTCATCATCATCGTCGTCTTCACTGTCATCATCATCCCCATTGTTGCCATCATCTCCATTGTCATCATCAGAGGGTGGATTCAGCTGTGCTTGGAGAGCGGCAATCTGGGCTGTCATAGCTTCAATGGTTTGGTCCCTTTCCTGGACGGTCCCTTGCAACTGTTGTATGTTCTGGGTATTCTCTTGCACAGTGCCATGAAGATGTGCTATGGTTTCATCTCTGGCTATCAGGGCATTCTCCAGAACTCCCACAGCTTCATGCAAAGTGTCAATCTCCTGTCCTTGGACCACCATTCCATTGCTAGTAAAGTATGCAATCTCCTTTAACATCCTCACCTTTTCTGCTAGAGCTCCATTCTCTCTTTACATGTCCTCTATGTGCCTCCGACGGGGCGGCATGTTGTTCCTGTCGCCCAGGGTAATCACAATGTTCCCTTCTTCATCACGCCTTCCATAGTCACGGTAAGGTGAATCTGCAGACAGTAGGTGTCGGACGTAGTGGCACTGGCGAGACAGGGCTTCATGTACGGCCAAGTTGATTCCAAGTCCCCAGTTGCAGTATATCTTGGTGTAGACCAAGTGCGCGGGGTTTGGCAAGGCGGCATCTCTGAATATGAAGGTAGTGATCTCCCATGCATCCTCTCCATATCCATAGGTGTACAGCCTTCTTCCCTTGAACATAGGCAGTGGCAATCCCAGTGACTGAGAGAGCTGAGCTAACTGCCTTGCAAAGGGCCTTGGTGACTCCATGGTGACATACTCAGTCCTAACGTCTCCCATCTATCAAGTAAAAGAGGTAAGTGTGAGAATAGCATACGGTAAGAATATACGAGGGTGAAAGGCATAAGGGGAAAGACAGAGTTAATATAGGCTTAATAATTTTATGGCTTCCTAATCCAATCCTAGGTCACGATCCTACAGTCGACACACTGGCTCTGATACCATCCTGTGACACCCCGGTTCTGAAAAGACCGTGGCCTCTATGTGACATGCCAATCCCTGGATCGGTTCATTGGCCCACAATAGAGTAAGATAGATAACATAGCAAAATAACCGTGTATCATGATCTACAAAGATCCAGAGTACCATTATTACATTAAAAGCTTAGCATAAAGCTAGCTCAAATTATTCAGGTAGCAACATAAACGAATAAATCCTCCATTCTTCAATTTGCCCACAAGTGAACAAGTGCCGAGTGGAGTACCGTGGCCTATATCGATTAATCAGAATCGGAATAACCTGCAACATGAAACGTAGCAGCCCCGAAGGGTCAATACATGGAATGTATGTCAAGTAGAGCTAGTAAAGGAGACAATAGTACTAACATCTACATGCATATCTGGCAAGTGGAGCTGTGTCTGGCTTGCATTTGCAAAATACATTTGTCCTACTTTCATAAACAGTTTTTGATTTTATTTGAAAAGATCCCAATTAAGTTAACCCAACAATATTAAAACAATTATGAAATTAGAACGAGCGAGAAACATGTCATGGAATTAATATCTAGCAACTCAGATGTCCATAACCGGGGACACGGCTAATCGATTAGATTATACACTCTGCAGAGGTTTGTACACTTTACGCACGTGACTTGGCCAGCCCAACTTGTACCATCACTCTCATTTTGGGTGATGATAGGGAGAAGAACAAGAAGAGACTGTTCGGGAAGTAGCTCCTCAATCCCGACGCGCACCGGTCCAACCTACCAAAATCCTACATCTCTGGATACGCGGGTTCGAGTTACCACAACCTACTAAGTCCAACCAACCGCCCATTCCATTATTGGCACATGATTGTACACGTAAGCTACACAATAAAGAAGCCAATCATTCTCTCTTGATACCTGGGTGCCTTTCCGCAATGAAACCACCAAAATTTATCAATACCATCACACCCAGGGGGTTCATTGATTAAGTAGGTTTTAGTTTTCACAAACCATTACTTTGAGAAAACATGTATCAATGATGTAACACAACCCTCGTTCATCAAGCACGGCTAAGCACATCTACCAACGGTGGTTCATCTACAAAGAGGGTCCTACCACATAATAGGACATAGCATAGCAATAGTATCATCCTACACATGCATCTATAAAATACACGACTATGCATTGAAAATAGTAGGACGATATCATGAACAAAGTAGCAACTACTTGCCTTGGTTGTAGCGGTCTGGAGCACAATCCTCACACAAGCAAGCGTTGCACTCAGCACAATCTACACGACACAATTGCATTCATAAACAAACAATCCACAAGCATATGCAACAAAGATGATGCGTGAATGCAAGAACGGTAAGTGAATTGGTGCTACAGATGCACCACATAATTCTAATCCATAATACTACCGAATACATGCATGGAAAAAAATAGATTTGGCGCTAGGGAAACTATTAACCCAAAGTAGTGCTCACAACTAGAGCTAGAACTTAAATAATTCGCTACCGGTAGTATACTGTTTGTAAAATCTTGGGAAAATTCTACCGCATAGGCATCTCTGAATAGAAACAGTACCAAAAGGAATTACTCAAAAAGGAGTTATATAACCTCCCGAGTAATTAAAACACTGCATAGAGCCATTAGACAAATACTGCAGAAGTTTTTACTGTAAGCCTACCTTTTTAATTCACGATGAGATTCCCCTCGTTCATACGAGTTCAGGGACATATCACACGCGATTTTTGGAGCTACGGATCTTTTTCTACGAATTTATTACTCCGAAAAGGCCACTAACAAGTTCGATTAAACTGTACTAAACCCGACAGTAAAAGTCTGAACCAAAGCTGCAGCGAGATTCTACACGACTCACTGAACTCGTACATATTTTATTTTTGGCCAAGCGGTTGAATTTCTACGCAATTTACAAGATTCTACCGAAATCTGCCAACTAAAGGGATTAACGAAATTGACCCAGTCAACTGTGTCTATTTGACTGGTCAAGCGTCTGCTGACTGGGCGCTGACTGGTCGTCTGACTAGTCAACGCCTGAGATGCTGACCAGTCAACGAACGATCTAAGCCGCTGATCTGAGATCTGACGGTGGCTGCTGTCTTACCGGAAACGGATGGCGAAACGGACTCCGGAAAGTGCGGCGAGCTCCGGACGGCGGTGGCGATCTCTTCCGACGACGAGATCCTTCCTGCGCGGATGCACAAGGTCAACTACGGGTCCGAGAAAAATAATTGCGCGCGCACAAGACGGCGCGCACGTGCGTGTACGCGTGCATGCATGCGCGCATGCGATGACGCGCGCGGGCGATCGCACGTGGCAGTGCAGCGAGCAGCGTGCAGCGCGCGCGGCAAGGCAGTGGCTAGTGCGCGCGGCAAGGCAGCGGCTAGCGCGCGCAGCGAGGCGGCGCAGCAGCGGCGGCGAAGCGCGCGGCAGCAAGGCGGCGGCGCGGCGGCGATAGCAGCAGCAGCATGCGGCGGCGGCGGCGGTGAGAAGCGGCGGCGGCGACGCAGGCTGTGGCGGTGGCGCGGGGCAGGTGGCGGCGGGGACGGCGGCGCAGGGTCGCGCGCTGGCGCGATGGCCGAGGCGCGGGCGGTGCAGATGGCGGCGCTGGCCGCGGTGGCGTGCGATGGCGGCGGGGTTGGCGAGGCGCGGCGGCGCGTGCGGAGGGAGTACCTGGAGGCGGCAGAGTCGGGCGCCGGCGGCGGCCTTGGGAGGCGGGTCGGCGGCGGCGCCGGGAGGCGAAGGCGGCGGCTGCAGGCGCGGTTCCCGAGGAGGCGGGGCTCGCACGGGTGAGGCGGGGCGATCGGGGCAGGCGGGCACGGTTCCCGAGGCCCTGGTGGGTCCTTTTGTGGCCCCTTTGCGCGGAAACCTAAACTGAAACGGTGCGGAACTGGACACGAACTCGGAAATCGGTTCGGATTTTCGGACCGTTTTCCGGCGGTTTACTAAAACGTCCGAGTCTTTTTGCATACGAACTCCGATTGGAGCGATTCTCGCGCCTACGGGTTCGTATCGTCGAGGGGCACAACCTTCAAACGAAGTTTGAGCGAAAACTCGAATCTACAGGGGTGGTTGTTGCAAGTCTCTCTAAAGCTCCCCGCAGGAACTTCGTAGCGAAGTAGAATAGGGTTTTGAAGATAGCGTTTCGCCGAACCTTCCTACTCGACGGTTTTGCACGGAAAGATATGATGCAATGCTATGAATGATATGCAAGACCAAATCAAAAATTTGGGATGTGACAGTACTCCTCAATACTAGTATAGGGTTGTACGTGCCTTGCAACTCAGATAATACTACTGTACTACATAGTACTAGTAGAATGACATATTATCACAATATACCATTATAATATATAAAGCACGGAAAATAATGATAATTTCGAGCCACATCCATAAATTATTGGGTGTATATTTGGTCCTTGTGCATAGTGTTCGTCGTGCTTGTATCAATAGAATCTACTAGACACTAGAATGGGAAAGAAGATTCGATGCTTAGCAATGTTGGGATTTGCTAGTATTGATACAACCGTTAATGTTGAAAGTTATTCGTATACTATATAATGGTAAGATAAGATAAGATAAATATATCTAACAAAATTTGGTCTTGTCACATCAGCTTAACCAAATAGTAGTGCATGAGCCTAGAATCATTGAAGGCAATGTTGTTCACATAGAGTACGACCCTTATTACACAAGCATTGAGGTTATTGTTTCTTAAAGTGTATGGCATGTGGTTCATAATACCCTGTTGATGCTAAAATTTTCATAATTTCTAAATGAACTCTAGAATCGGTAGACTAAAGTGCATCATGCTAAAGGTCCAAAGAAAATATAGTCAAGTACATATAAGTAACCAAACTAATTACGATAAGACATAGTAATGATACAAGGACATGTTTCAAAGGAGAGAAACCAACAAGTTGAAAGCTGATGACTTCAGACAACCAAACAAAATAAACAGTTCAACAGGGCCGAGAACTATTTCTGTAATTGTAGTACCAAGTATTACATACAGATTGCATCAGTACATACTGTGGCAACAGTTCTTGTTTCTTAGTTAAACATGTGGCCGGTTCCAATCGAGGGCGTTCGTGAAGGTTGGGACGAACCAAAACGGATGCTTCACCGTTCCTGTCCAGAAGAGAGGGTTACTAATTCCCTCTAAGAAATTGACTTTAGAAGTAACAATGCAGTATTTACTACTCATATCGAAGCAGAATAATTCAGGATGCTACTCTTTGGAAAGCCATGCTGTAGTTTCTTCTCGTCAGATAACCTAGAGCAAGATCTGCACCTCCAACAGGCATGATGATCAGATAGTTTACTCCAAGGAAAAGAGAATATGATCCAAGGTCAGCAATCCTTTCCCATGGATTAGCTTGATCAACCTGACTAGTGTTCATGAGAACACCGAGCAACCAAACTCGGACGTATAAGTGTAGACAGTGCGACCGCAGTGTACAACATGAGGATGAACAGCACCAGCACGATGGCGGACATGACAAGTAAGACAACTGGGGTCATAAGAAGCACCAAGCGTATATATATGAAGAAGCATGGAACCATCTGGAGATCTTGCTAACCACCAAAACCCAAAAAAGTAGTCGTGCTCGTCTCTAGTAGTATTAAGAAATGCATCCACCAACACATCCGTGGCAGCAGGTCGCGCCAAGACCAGCGCAGAACCTTGAAAAATGTAGAACATGTTAACTTAAGATTCTGGCAGCATGATATAGTTAATCCTACTAAAAAATTTCCTTCCAATTGAACTTCATACAAAGTTACCTGAACAAAGGAAAAACAACTATGACCTACAATCCTACAAAGCAAACAAAGCATTATAAAATAGGAAAATACCCAAAAGAATGGACTCATCTTTTTATCAAGACAGGCAATTTTGCCTAGTTTTATTTAAAAAAAGCAAAGATAATTGACTAGTTCATTTGCAAGGGAACATGTTCAAAACCCATGCAAATGTAGAAAACCATTGAATGGATTCTTTTCAGGAGCTTCAAGTAGATCTTAAATTCCGATCGAACGAATTACAAGACATACGGAAAAATCTACATAATTCAATCGGATGAATCAAATGACTGCTATAAGAATAAATCCTACATAAATCCTATGATTCGTACAATTCATAGAGTCTAAAATAACTACTCGTATTTTGATTTAAATGAAACATTCCCTAAGTCAATTCAGTAAAATAGCTTGGGCACATGAAGCCACTACACTACATATGAATGAATAATTACCAGGAGGCAGAGGATCCCAAACATGAATGTTGACATACAGAGCTGTGGTGAACACCAGTCCGTCATGGGTAATTCTATCATTGTACCTGTAAGGGCTCAGGGATTGGTTAAGAGGAAGTGGAAGAACTTTCCATCCATCATCACCGCCCCGAAGGACAATAATTCGGACGTTGAAGACTGCAACAAGAGACAAATCTTTATATCTACCAGCAGTTGTGGGAACTTGGCAAATATCAATCTTCTGCATTATAGCTGCAAGATTATTATCCAACAAGAACATGGTTGGCTGGCCAGTTTCTTGGAACGACAATGCTGGGAGAGGAATCTTGCGATGAGTGTACATGTTGTGAAGCTCCAGCTTGCCTCTAAACCCAGTCATTGTAATCCAATATCCATTGGCGCCTACCACTGCCTAGAACTATAGCCTTGTACTGTATCATCGGATAGGAACCTGTCCAGCGGTGATAGCTTGCACGATACGGTATCAATTTTGAAGTAATGCAAGAAATCTAGTGGTCCCTTTATCGGGGGAATGAAGAACACATGGGAGGCCAAATGGCAGTGAAGCATCCAAAATTGCACTAGCTTTCACAGATTCAATAAAAAGTTTGGATGAGCCGATTAGGTTGGCGGCAGTGATGACATCACATCTGGTTATGAGTTCTTCAAAGGGGCCTTCAGTAAACACGTCATCAAACAGCTCTGAATCATGATCACTGTTCTTGCTTGTTGTTGCAATCGCAAGCAAGCGTCTGTATTTCATTGATTAGGGTTTCTAAAGAGAGGAGGAATCAATGAAGGCAATTCCCTGAGCAAGACGTGGAAGAGAATCCGAAAGCGGCATATGGAGGCAGCGGCAGCGCGTGCTATTGAAAGTGGAAAACTCCGGGAAGAGAGGGGGACAGGGGTTAAGCTCCATGGAGCGGGGTTGTAGAATATGCAATGGGAAAAGGCTAGATTAATCAACACTAGCTTGCGCTCCTCTCAGCTGCATTTCGAGGAGACAGTGACCCATCGACAACCTACTCCCTACTAATAGTAGTAGACATTTAGACAGTCGGAGTAGTTAATTTGGACATGGGTTCCACTCTTCGAAGGATACTGGCCTGACTCCCTAATACTCCCTCCCTTTGGAAATATAAATATGTTTTAGATTAGTCAGCAAATGTATCTAGACACCCATCAACATACTAAAGGGTGTGTAGATACATTTACTTCAGAAACCTAAAACATCTTGTATTTACAAATAGAGGGAGTAGTACTAAACGCCTGGGGTACGGGTAGTAATTTGGAAATCCGAGCTATGTGTTTTCCGTTCACTCCAATGGAACCACATGTTTGAATTCTTTTGTTTTCCTGTGATTCAAACAATTACTTGATCCAAATTCCTATATTTTTCTATTCCTATAGGATTCAAGAGGTCATGCCACTCCAATCCTACGGATGTCCTATTTCTGTGTTTTGAGATTCCTGCAAATCAAACGAGCCCTTAATACTCGAAAATTTTGGGAATATGCTCTAGAGAAATGAGAGAAGATTCTAGAATGACGGAAAAGTGTGTTTAAGGTTTGTGCATAAAGTTCATTGTGCTAAAAACTATCAATAGAATCTTCTAGATCCTAGAATGGAAAATAAGATGCAATGGCTAGCAATGTTGGATTTGCCAATCTTTGATCCAACGGTAAGTGTTCAAAGTTCTTCGTACACTATATATTGTAAGATGTAAGACAATATAAGAAAAGTGAGTCCTAGGTAATTTACGGGCCCACACAAAGCATCGTTGTTTATACAAAACCCCATGTGCTAGAGCTAAAATCTTGGGAATTTGACATGATATGCGAATATCATATGTCCATGTTCTGATCCAATGTAGGAGTACTTCACAATGCTCAAGTTGAATTTTGAAACATAAAAAACTTTGATGCATAGGGACTATGCAGTGTATAAGAAAAGAATCAAATTTGGTAAGATTTCAGCTAACTAAAAACTGATAATGCAATATTGAGTAAAATGCATATGTGCAATTTTATTTAACTTGAGCATTGTAAATGACATTGTTCAACCAACCTAAAACAACATCAATCTACACAAAAACTCTACATGAACTTTCAAAAGCAATAGAAGTCGTGGAAGGACACAAGTTATAGGCCGGTACTATTTTACAGTCTCAATCACAGAAACGCACGTTCATGACAGAAACATGTACGAATTTGGTAAAATAAGCTCAACTTTGTTTGAAATGGAATGAAATGGACTTATTTGGTCAAATAGGCTCAAATTTACAGGCTGGGGGAATGTTTTGGGATTGATTTTGTCCAGTTTGCAAGATATGGGACTAATTTGCACCCTGGGTGCAAGAAGTTTCACTAAAAGTGTATTTACCTCGATATTTGGCAAGAAACAAGTGATGTACATCCTCTAACTTGCAGAAGTCGCTCATGTTCAAACTTTACAAAGTTTCGGTTTGAGGAAATGTTGGATGCATTGAGCTTTACAAAGACCATGTTAATCCAACAATTTGCAAAAGGAGTGCGAGGAGGAGAATAAATTGTATCATCCCAACCATACAAGTTATGAGTACCAAGAACCAATGCCTCGTTGCATCTCTTCTTGAGCAACCAGAGCCATCGTCAGCATGATCTTGAGCCAAGAAAATGAGGCACGAACCACATGGAGGCATTATGGATGAACTTGTCGGCCCCTCCGATTGCAGGTTCTGGTGCTGACCGGTTAGAAATAGGTAGACGAATCCAGTCCACCGACATATACTCTCCGAAACTTAGACGATCAGAAGCAATGTACACAAAGCCTATCCTCCCAAACGGAAGGTGCTTGGTGTTAGGGCCATGCATCACATCATTATTCACAAACCCAATGAGGGCATAATTCAGACCAAGGAAGAGGGAAACATGTGGGAGATGGCTCGAAACCCACTCCTACAGAGGAAGGTCGCCATGGCAGCTGCAGCAATGTTGGGCTGCTGCCCTCTGGAAGATATGGCACCAAAGAAATGGATACAATTTGAATGTCCTACCTTGGTGACTAATCATCTCTTTCGAAGGAGTTTTTTTGCTCCGGATGTGTATACACATCAATGTTGGCCTGAAATAAGTGTTCTCATCCTCGTCTATTATTGGGGCATGCACCTTCATAGGATCTGCATCAACACCTGTCCAATCCACACAATAGACAACAAATGTGTATTGTAGTAATTAGCTCTTCTAACACATTAACAAAATCAAGTAAAAAAAATAGAGCAATAAATACAGTTTGGTACTGAACTCATCGTATTTGAAGGGCTGCCTTGTAAAAACCGAGCCATCATCTGATACAGCGAAGATAATGTCATCTGCGCACACAACATCCACATAGCTTCTCGGTGCAAGATTACTATGCCTAAGTACACTCCATGTATCGTCCCCTAAAAACTACGCCATGTCTAGGATGACAATGAACTTATCGAACACCGCGATGAGCTTGTGCAACCACTTGTTGCAGCAGGTGGACATCTGAGGTTTACTACCAATATGTATCTTAAGTAGCCAGGTAAGGGCCTTACGATATGAAAGGAAACCTACATGTGTACCACGAAACCCGGCAGTTTCGAGTGAAGGGACATGAATGATGGTGCCAGCATACAAATTCACCAAACGTACTAATGACTTTTCTGGACCAGGACAACCAGCGAGATCAATCATGGCTACCCATTTGCGGCTGTAACCATACCAATTATCATAGCCAGATTTTGGGATGATGCTAGGGGCTGGCACAGAAGGGCCATCTAGTCTTATCATGTTGGCATCAATCACTCCCTTTTAAGTACTAGCGGGAGATGGGGAAGAAGATAGACGGTGGTACAAAAGGCAAGGATAATCATAGGGTAAGAAGAGAGGCTACTGAAGCGCAACCCGATCGAGGGAAAGGTATTGATCTGGGATGGCCTCGGAGAAACCACTACTAGGAAAATGGCCGTTAGTGGAGCATGCCTATTCCCCTTCCCTGGCGCAGTAGGGGGTGCACCACGAGATCTGCGCTACGACTAAAAGTTACACATAGCGCATTGTCTGGTGCATTACGGGTATCTGGAGATAGCAGTAGGCGTTTGCACTATGTTGCATGTGGTCCACTAGGCAGTGCGTCACTAAAGGTAGCCCATGTGTGCTTTAGAATGAGTGCGCCACTAACGCTAGGCCATGTGCGCCATGGCTATTTTTCTAATACTCAATACAAATGAGATGATATACAATACAGATTATATATAATATACAGATGATATACGTACACAGATATACAATACAAATATACTTACACATATATGAATACACATACAAGATGCAAACAAATACATATAGATAAGTCACATACATGAATGCATAGTATAACTTACATTGTTTCGATCAAGTTACAAAGTAGCTAGTAATATGAATACATGTGTCTCGACCAAGTTAGAGCTTGGAATCTCGCCTAGACATCTAAAGTAGGAACACGCGGGATAGACAACCAAGGGCGATAAGCATCACCGCTACGAAGGTGTAGGTCTTCATCCGGTTCCTTGTCCTAACTCCCACTAGATAGCGCGTGTATCTAGCTTCCGCCTCCGCCATAGTGTTGTACCCTTTGTAGCTATTGCCTCTGAAATGGTGCACCTGTCTTCGACAGTCTTCCCAATTATCGTAGACTCCGGGAACCCGTCCCTTGTACACGACATACCACGTCATCTACACGTTGGCAATAATAATTAACTGGCGAGTGAAAAAACTTGTAAAAGTTGCATATAAAAGATACACTTATCAAATAGCACCAACTCAAAAAGAATGCGTCATATATTCCTAGGTTGTTGGACACAAAAATATGCTATGATGGAACTTTACGGCCAAGTAGGATGCACAAGACTTGGACTTGTTCAAAGCACAAGGAAGGACAACCCATCACAACACATTCACATATATAGTGTCCAACAACATTTTAATCATCGGCATTCTCAAAAATACCAAAGTAACTCGGATTTATGCCTCATTGATGAAAAAATAAAGTAGTACCAACTCAAAAAGCATGCCTCATATATACATAGGTCGTTGGACACTGGAATATGCTACGATGGAACAGTAATCCAAATAGGATGTACAAGACCTAGACTTGTACATAGCACAAGGCTAACTATCCCATCGCAGAACATTCACATATATAGTGTGCAGGCGACATTGCAATCATCGGCATTTTCGAAAAAGACCAAAGTGAGTAAAAAAGAAGGACCAAAGTAAGCAAAGAAGGACCAAAGAGTAAGCACAAAAAAAAATATGGAATCATATATAACCCTAATAATAAGAAAAAGAAGTAAGCGTTGATTCATAACCCTAAGAAGCTAAGTAGTAGCATGTACTTGTCGACACACAAGTACTTGTGGGGATAAATTTTACATGGCACAAGCTCATCTATAGTTCAGAACTACAACTAGGCCAATATCAAGACTTCTGGCTCAGCTCAGGGAATGGGAGCACGCCTTGTTTCGTCATGAACGCCCTATAGTCACCCTGCATCTTCGGGCGATCTACTTTGTCATGGTTATTCGTGGGATTGCCTCCCACGAAGTCATGACATCATGAAATATGATTGCACCAAACTGCTGCTGGATGCGTCATGTCTAATATCTAAATCCGTGATCTTGGCCTTGGCTTCGGCCCACTATTTGAGATGACTTGGCAGCGTAGAATTATGTTTCTCTAGTAGGAATGCCCTCATGTGATGGAGTGCGTAGTAGGCTTTCTTCTGACTACCTTCCGGCTGCTTCACGCAGGGGAACTCTGTTACGTGCGTGAAGACATGCCTGCCGAACTTGACCTTCTTACGCACGAAGGTGGTGCCTTCTATTGAGGCATGACCATTGAGAGCATCATCCAGAACTTCCTTGATGTTGTCATAGTTTTTCTTCTTTTCTTGAATCCCCGATTCGAAATACGTGGCTTGCAAATGTTTAGGCAATAAGGAGATGAGTGTGCAGTGCTGATATCTATGCAAAACAATTCAAATGGAATGTGTTGGAAAAATAATGATGAAAATCTAATAAAGCATGTTATGGTGGCGAGTGAATAATGACTGACTCGGGAAAGTAAGGCACAAGAATGTATTCTTTTGTCTTGTTCGTTACCAATATGCCTTGTAGGTACGAGGCCACGAATCGCCATTCCATGGGGCTTCCCAAGCAGCCGTCATGCATGTAGTAGGGGTCCACTATCGTGATGCCCGTGGTGTTCTCTCTAATGATCTGCATGGCCAGGCTAAGAGAAAACATGCGGACCATGGTATAGTGCAGCGGGTACAGGTGGAACATGTTGAAGATATCATCAAACCGCAGGAAGAACAGATCCGTGGGGACATTGTCTATGAAGCCCAAGCCTAGTGGGACCTTAACCACGAATATAAGGTGCGAGGGATCTTTCTCTGCAAGAAGGCATTTCTCTACCGTTAGCACACCGTTATGCACACTCTTCATTTCCCAATTGGCGAGCTTGAGCAATTTCTTAGTTAGAATGGGCTCACCCGCCACATGGATCCAGCACATAATATCCTTGGGTCTTGGTGGCCCATCCTAAAACCTGATCGGATTCGCAGTTGATGCCACCGGCTGGCTCGAGCTGCTAGATTTTCTTTTCCTGGCCTTCTTGCCTTTTGGAGAGCGGGCATGCACCGCAATCTGCGCTACGGCCTCCCTTTGTTAAGGATTCGAAGGGTGTTTGACCTAATCTGACTTGGCCTAGCTACGCTTCTGGGCCTTCAGCCTACAGTCGCCTGGCTCCCCGTTGACTCTTGATCCAGTCGCCGCCCTGCGGGCCCACTCGCTGGTAGCTTGGGCCAATAGGAAACGTCCTGCTGGGTATACCCCACTCGGCATATCCCCATCAGTAGTCCCCGAGGCCATCGATATTTCGATGCAGGTGTTCGTTGGCAGTCGGAGTATGCGGGTCCAAATTGGATGCCCAGTCGAATCAGCGGTGGACTCCCTGAATAAAAAGAGGGAACTTGTTATCTTAGTCACAATAACGGCAACCAGTCGAATCGTAGCGCAACAAATGGGTCAGCAAGTAGTCGAATCACTGTTATGGTGATCAGGTCGGTGAGCAGTCAAATCGCATCTAGGGCGATCTAATCGGCGAGTTTTCAAATCGCTGAAGCCGGCGAGTCGAGTAGACGAAGTTGGACCGTCAGCACTGGTCAAACTAGCCGTTGGGTAATCCAACGGTAGTATCGGCGTAATCACCGCGTCGTAATGGCTCCCCAAAGATGGCGGGTAACAACCACTATATAAGGAGAGTGACGGGTGAAGGGCGATCATTTCCCACACTTCCTCCGATCTCGCGCATTCCCAGTCTTCTGTTCCTCCGTAGCGACCAGAGCGACCTAAAGCGATCCACAGCCCCAGATCTTCCAACTGATGGCGCCTTCAACCGAACCATGGGGGAGATCCAAGTGCACGAAAGTGCTGCTGAAATCATTCGAGGAGGCAGGGATCCTCCGTTCGGGAGATGGCGCAACCCCGCAGCCGGAGAAGTGGTACCAGATCCGCGCGACGGAGAGTTTATCTGCTTCACCAGCCACCTGGAGAGGGGGATCGGATTCCCCACCTCCCTCTTCTTTCGCCGCTTCTGTGCGTACTACGACATCCAACCGTCGTACCTAGGGCCACACAACATCGAGAAACTCGCCATCTTCATGGCATTTTTCGAGTGCTACCTGGGCTGCCGGCCATACTTCTCCCTGCGGCAAGATCTATTCCACGGGAGGATCGGGCGCGAAGAAACAAGCGGCCCGATGTTGGCCGCGGGTGGCCTCACCTTTCAACTGAAGTCAAAGGCCTCCTTCTTCGACCTGATGCCGCCAAAGAAGGCAACAAACGAGTGGAAGAAGCACTGGTTCTATGTGACCGAGTCGCCGCCAGACGACGAGGTGGCGCTTCCAATGTATTCCGCCGACCGGCCCGAGCCACGTTGGCTCCAAGTCGCCAAGCTTCTGCACGACCAGCGGATGGTGGTCGACGAAATACTGCATACAATCCGCAGCTTGAAGAAAAAGGGCCTCCAGACGATCAACTTGTATAATTGTAGGTTTGGGCGGCGACTAGTGCCTCTGTCCAGTCGCGCCCACTACATGTACGAGTACACGGGCAAGGATGACCCGACGAAGTCTTGCACTGCCGAGTGGAGGCTCAATGATTATACCTTGGCCCTGAAGAAAATCACCTACGCAGCATACCTCGGCGCGAAGGCCGGGGTTCCCCCTTACACCGCGAATCGCAGGTCTCCGACGACAAGTTTGTACTTTCTTGTACATTCGCAATCGCAGATATGCAGTCGCTGTTCACGCTAATCGCCTTTTATCTTCGCAGTTGTTCCAAGTGGTGGAAGGTTGGCTTCCACCCGCTGACGACGAGAAATCGACCGAGTCCGCCGAGGACGAGAGAGAGTCCTCGTCCGACAAGGGCCACACCAGGGGCGATGATGCCAATGACGTTGACGATGACGACGATGACGAAGCCGTGGAGGTCGCCGCACCCATGGTCCGTAAGACGCGTGGGCAGCGGCAACGCGAGCTCGAGGCTAGCAAGAGCCTCGAGGCTCATGATGGGGACGACGACGAGCTCCCCGAACACACTTCACGGCACGTGGCCATGCAGTCGAGGAAGAAATCACCACAGAAGAATAAGAAGAGGCCGGCTAAGCCAGCGACACCGCCTCGGTCCGTGAGTAGCTCCGATGCTACCAGCGCGGCTGAGAAAGCTGGGGCCGGCGCGCTGGCGCATGCGACCGTGGCGGCCAACGCGGCCGTGGTATAAGGTGAGGTGTCGTTGGCGTCGTTGCCGCCACCCTTCGTCACAATCACAGGGCTCGGGGCCGCTCCACCCGCGGGGGCCTTGCCTCCAAGGGTAGCGCCTGCGGCGATAGCCACTGATCCTCCTGCCGCGACTTCATCATCGAAGAAGCCCTCGGTGTCTTGGGCACAGAGCGTGTTCGAGACGGGCCTTAGTTAGAAGCTGGGGCCAGAGTTGGAGAAGCCAGCCAGCATTCGTACTGGTTTGCGTTTTATCCCAATCGCCAAGTGAGTACCCCTTAGGTTATTCGTTTGTCCAATCAATTCATATCTGTCTGTCGAATTTGCTGATGGCATTGTTTTGCAGGACTGGAGTGAAGAAAATAGGTCACCCTTCGGTGGCCAAGGTCCCGTTGGGTGCCGTGGAAGCGTGAGTCGACTCTTCGAGGAAGAGGAAGGGAGACGAGGTCGAGGCACCCGTTGAGGGCGTGAAGAAGGCAAAGGGCGACGAAGTCATCGCAATCTCGGACGAGCCTGTCGGCGCCCCGAGTGAGGCTCCGATTGGAGCAGGTGCGGCTGCGATGGCCACAATAGACGCGGAGTCGCAGCAGGTCGAGCCCGCGGCACCAGTTGGTGCGACGGGCCCAAAGGTGAGTGCCGCGGGGGGTGGCGGTGGCTACCTTCCCTCGCTTTGTGGCGAGGGCCTCCACAGCGAGTGCTCTAGTACAGTCAGCAGAAGTGGATCAGCGTCGCGGGCGCACACCTGTGGTGCTTTCGTCGGTGGACGCAATTGAGCTACACAACATGCTAGGTGCAGCAATCTAGATATGTCTAGTCCCCGAGGATCTGATCGCTGAATTTCAGCGGTAGGATCCTTATTGATTTAACTGTCCAGTCCCTGAGCGGCTAGTCGCTGAATTTCAGCGGCTAGGCACTTAGGAATTTCTTTTGCTGCCCAGTCCCCGAGTGGTAGTCGCTGAATTTCAGCGGCTCGGCACTTAGGAATTTCTTTGCTAATGCTTTAATGGTTGTGCAGGGCCTGAAGCGCGAGTCGGCGGAGCGACTGCCGCTAGGGAGCGTTTGGAGAAGGAGCTCCACGTTGTCCAAGGAACGAACGAGCAACTTCGGGCGACTACCGGTAAGTGTTTGTTGTGCTTGTTGTTGGACGTATCGCTTGCTTTCTTCGTATTCATGGTTTTGTTGATGCAGAGGGTCATGCGGCCGCGGTGGAGAAGGCTCGTCAAGGCATGGTCCCTGCGAGTGAACTGATGGCTGCTCAGTCATCCTTGAGGGCCACAAAGAGGCGAATCCCCGACTTGGAGCGGGAGCTCAAGGAGGCGACCTCGGCGGTTGAGAGGGCCAAGGCAGCCGTTGCTGCTTCTGCCGAGGAGCGGAAGATGTTAGATGCACTCGTCACCGGGCTGCAGGATGACCTCTCTGGTCTGCAGGATTTCATCACGGAGCGCTGTCACCCGTTGATTGGTGAGCCTATCCGATTTTTGTCTGATTGGTTTTGCGACTCCTGAACTCGCAGGTCGGCTTTACTCTTTGGCGCGTTTCTGATTTTGAGCTTCTCCTGGTTTGCAGGGAGGATTCTTGATGATGAGGCTGAAGCGCAATCGTACGACGCTCGGCAATGTGTCACTATGTTGGTGGACACAGTCGCTCTGTCGGCGACTTGCATCCGCGCACGCCTCTAGGAAATTTCACCGACGGAGGTGATCCCCAGCAACCTCGTCAAAGTTTGGTGCTATCTGGAGAAGCCTCCAGCGGTTGTGGAGTTCATGTCGTGCTCGGCCTTCCGACGTGGTGTTGCGACTATGCTGAGTCTTGGACTCGCGCACTTCCCCGACGACTTCGACCTGGACGACATCACCAGCGGGTACCCTTCATCGACGGGCGCGGTCAAAATATCTGAGGTGCTGAAGCTGACCGAGTGGGCTGCAATTTACTCCGACCGAGTGCTGGCGATGGGTGACCCCAAGCCGGCGAGCTGTGACTCCAAGGTGGAGCAGCCCTTCCGCTCGGCGATGGCTGGTACGTTGACGACGAACCCGTCGAACCCATGGGTTCCCTTCATCCGTGTTCCCGGGAGTGGTGGCGTGTCGTCGTCGAAGCCTGCGGAATAAATTAAGTTGCCGAGTGGCGTCAGTTATAATAACTATGTAACTGCCCTTGTGAGCGAACAAATTTTCCTGTCGTAAGGAATGCATGGATGTTTTTGTCAGTGTTTTGACTTGATTGTGGGTTATGTGAGTCCCCGAGCGCGTCCGCCCTTTTTTAGGATTTACCTCGTTTTTATGTGTATGTATGTTGTTAAACTGTTAGTAAATTGCGGTCGACTCGCCATGGCTTGGAAAGCCAATCGCATGGCGATTCCGAGGGGTGCTCTGTACTTAGCCATTTTCCCGGGCGCAAACGGGGTCGGGTGGCCGAGTCCCCAAGCATGGTACTTGGCTGTTCCAGTCGCATGCCCAAGGTTGGTGAGGACGGGGCGTGTTGCATTAGGCGCGTCGCTCCACTTGATCCGTGGGACCAGTCGTGTGGCGAGTCCAGGACGCACTCTCATACTTGGCATTTTCCCTAGTCGCTCTGGTTTGAACTGGCATCAGTCCTCGAGCGTGGTACTTAGCCGTTCGAGTCGCTGCGCCAAGGATGTGGAGGAATAGGTCGCTGTGGGAAGCGAATGCGGTTGTCTTGGATCGGAAAACCAGTTGAGCGAGGCGACTCCGATGAGGCTCGGGGTTGGCTTTTTTCGTGGACGATACAAGGCCCGAAATTTTTCGGTGCCCTCGTACCACTCTACTTGGCCGTGCCGCTCGCGTTACCAAGGGTTGAATTCTGCGAGTAGCATAGTGCTGTTGTTACGAGTGCGAATGGCACAAGGTATGGAGTGTGGACACAATTTGTGCGAGTCAATCTTTTTTATTTTGTAGCGGGTAGGAGGTACATGTTTGGAGTTCTAGGAGTAGAACTTCTGTAGGTGGTTTACATTCCATGGACACTTGACGTCAAGTTTTCCGTCGCCTCGGACGTCGGTGAGGTAGTAGGCGTCGTTGCCAGGACTCGCTCGATGGCGAATGGTCCCTCCCAAGGGGGAGAGAGCTTGTGCATGCCCTTCTTTTCCTGGATTAGACGCAGTACCAGTTCGCCTTCCTGGAAGGTGCAAGTCCGGACTCGCCGGCTATGGTAGCGGCAAAGTCCTTGCTGGTAGATGGCGGTGCGGGAGCGAGCCAGGTCGCGTGCTTCGCCGAGCTGGTCGACCCCGTCCTGGCGTGCGATCTCGTTATCTTCCTCCGCATAGTTGACCACCCGAGGCGAGTCGTGCTCGAGATCGGTCGGCATGACGACTTCAACACCGTACACCATGAAGAAGGGGGTGAACACTATCGACCTGTTGATAGAGGTGCAGATGCCCCAGATGACGGAGGTGAGTTCTTTGACCCAGCACCCTGGAGTTCGCTCGAGGGGTACTTGCAGTCACGGCTTTAGGCCGTGGAGGATGCTCTGGTTGGCGCGTTCCGCCTGGCCATTGGACTCCAGGTGGGCGACTGAGGTGAGGTCGAGTCGTATGTGGTGCTCCTCGCAGAATTCGTCCATGGTTCCTTTGGCGAAGTTGGTGCCATTGTCAGTGATGATGCTGTGCGGGAATCCGTAGCAGTGGATGAGCTCGCTTAGGAAGTTGGTGGCGGTCTTCCCGTCGCACTTGCGGACTGGCATGGCGTCCACCCACTTTGTTAATTTGTCAACTGTGACTAGGAGGTGGGTGAAGCCAGAGGGGGCCTTCTTGAAGGGGCCTACCATGTCCATGCCCCCACACGGTGAATGGCCAGGTGATGGGGATGGTCTTGAGCGCCAATCTTGGGACGTGGGTCTGGTTGGCGTACTTCTGGCATCCGATGCAGCGTTGGACAATGTCGACCGTGTCGACATGCGCGGTGAGCCAGTAGAAGCCATGTCGCATGGCCTTGGCGACCAGGGACCAAGCGTCAGCGTGGTGGCCGCAGTCACTAGCATGGATGTCTTGGAGGATCTTGCGACCTTCTGCGGGTTGGATGCAACAATGGAACACGCCAGTCACACTGCGTTTGTGGAGCTCGCCGTTTATGATGATGAAGGATTTGCAGTTGCGTACTATCATCCGGGCCTCCGTATCGTCAGTGGTTAGGGTGCCTCCCTCTAGGTAAGAGACTATGGCGTGGTCCATTCGCTTGGCTTGGCGAGGATGGCGACCAGGGATGCTTCTGGTTGCAGCAGAATTCCGATGGCGATCTCCCGCGTGGAGGAGAGACGGAAGGCTTGGTGATGGTGTCAAGGAAGACACCAGCGGGTGGTGCGAGGTGAGCCGACCCAATGCGAGAGAGGGTGTCGGCTTCCTTGTTCTTGCGCCCATCGATCCACTCGATGGAGTAGCCGGCGAAGTGGCCTCCCAGCTGGTCCACTTTTTGGCGGTATGCCGCCATGGTGGGGGAGACTGCATCACATGTGCTGGCGACTTGCCCAGCGACGAGGTCGAAGTCGTTGTAGCATCGCAGACGGTTGATGTTCATTTCCTTGGCTACTCGCATGCCATGGAGGAGCACTTCCTACTCGGTCATATTGTTGGTGCAGGGGGTGAAGTCGAGGTATAGGACGTAGCGTAGCTTGTCGCCCTTTGGAGATGGGAGGACGATCCCTGCCCCTGCGCCGTCTGTGTTCTTGGAGCCATCGAAGTGCAGCGACCAGTAGTGGAGGTACGACAGCTTCTCTGGCTGTTGTGCCTCCTCCCATTCGGCGAGGAAGTATGCCAGAGCCTGCGACTTAATTTCCTTGCGGGGCTCGTACCTGTTGTTGTGGACTCTGATCTCCACTGCCCACTTGGCGACTCGCCCGGTCGCCTCGCGGTTGCGGATGATGTCCTGCAACGGTGCTGAGGAGACGACCGTGATTGGGTACTCCTGGAAGTAGTGTGGCAGTCGCCGATGGGCTCTAAAGACCGCATACACCAATTTTTGGTACTGCGGGTAGCGCTGGCGTGACTCGGTGAGGACTTCGCTGATGTAGTAGATAGGTCGCTGCACCGGGCGCTCCTTGCCCTCTTTTGGTCGCTACGACCATGAAAATGCTAACGACTCCCTCAGAGGCCGTGACATAGACGAGCATGGGCTCCTTGTCGACGGGGCCGGCGAGTAGCGGAGCCGCGAGTAGCACCTCCTTGAGTGCGTGGAGCGCGTCGTCTGCCTCCTTGTCCCACTGGAATGTGGGGTTCTTGCGCATTAGGCGGCAGAGGGGCATCGCCTTCTCGCCTAGCCGGGGGATGAAGCGACTAAGAGCCGCGACTCGCCCGGCCAACTTTTGGACGTCGTGCAGGCACTCGGGTTTGCCAAGCCTGGCGATCGTGTTGATCTTGGTGGGGTTCGCCTTGATCCCTCGTTTGGAGACGACGTACCCCAGCAGCTGTCCAGTAGGTACACTGAAGGTGCACTTTCCTGGGTTTAGTTTGATCTTGTAACTCCGCAGGTTTGCGAAGGTTTCTACCAGGTCGGCGAGTAGATCGCCCTGGCGAGTGGATTTCACCACCACGTCGTCGATGTAGACATGGATGTTGTGGCCGATTTGGCTCGCAAGGCACTCCTACATGCACCTCTGGTAGGTTGCTCCGGTGTTCTTGAGGCCGAAGGTCATGGCGGTGTAGGAGAATGCTCTGAATGGCGTGATGAATACCGTCTTCTCCTCATCTCCCGACTACCATTTTGATCTGGTTGTAACCAGAATAGGCATCAAGGAAGAACAGGGACTCCGAGCCCGCGGTCGAGTCAATGATTTTATCGATCCGCGGGAGGACGAACTGCTCCTTGGGGCAGGCGCTGTTGAGATTTGTGTAGTCGATACACATTCTCCAGGTCCCATTTTTCTTCTCGACCAGGACTGGGTTTGCCAGCCACTTGGAGTACATGATTGGCCGTATGAAGCCTGTAGCAAGTAGACGCTACACCTCCTCGGCGATTGCCCGGCGACACTCTTCAATGAAGGGCCACAGTGACTGCTTGATGGGTCGCGATTTGGGGTCGGTGTTGAGTTTGTGCTCAGCGAGTTCCCTCGGGACACCAGGCATGTCAGATGGCTTCCATGCGAAGATGTCGTGATTCTCACGGAGAAACTCGATGAGCATGCCTTCCTATGCTGGGCTCATGCCCATTTCGATCGTCACCATCTCGCTAGAGTCGCCTGGGACCAGCTCGACGAAGCGCGTGTGCATGGTCGCCTCGAAGGCCTTTGAGCTGCCACCCTCCGAGTTGGGCTTCTTGAGTATCGTGGGGTCGTCATTTTTGACCCCGCTTGTGTACTTGGCGAGCTCTTCCATGTGGTTGGATTCAGCGGCTATGACGGCGCCGGCGAGCTCGGCGCCCTTGGCCTCGCACTCTGCGGCCATGTCGGGGTCGCCGTGGACGGTGACGATGCCGCACAGCCCTAGGAGCGTCATCATGTTGTACGCGTAGTGGGGCGCTGCCATGAACTTGGCAAACGCTTGCCGCCCCAGGACGTAGTGGTAGGGGCTGTTGAAGGGCACCAACTCGAAGACGATCCGCTCGGTGCGGAAGTTCGCTGGTGTGCCGAAGGTGACTGGCAGCGTCACCTTGCCGATCGGGTACGTCTTCCTACCGGGGACGATGCCGTGGAAGGTGGTGTAGGTTGTCTCAATCATCGACTGCAGGAGCCGCAGTCGCCTGAACGTGTCTAGGTAGAGAATGTTGATGGAGCTTCTGCCGTCCATCAACGTCTTGGGGAGCTAGTAGTCTCCCATCTTGGGCTTGACCACCAAGGAGACTCGCCCCGGATATTCAATCCATGGCGAGTGATCTTCGCGGCTCCAGGTGATCCGCTACTAAGACCAGTTGAGGAAGCGTGGGACGTCAACCTGGGACACCGCGTTGACGGTGACAGCGTGGGCGATGACCTTCTTCTCGCGCTTGGTGCTGAACCCGGTGAAGGTATGGAGCGATCCCACGTTGTTGCCGAATGCCCCGCCGTTTGGCGGGTGGTTGTTGGGGTCCTCCCGTGCGCATCGTGCCTTCTCGATCTCCTTCTGGGAGTGGCAGTTGGCGGTCGTGTGCGTGGCGGGCTTCCCCTCCCTGTTGTGGAACACACAGGGTTGGTTGAGGAGAGCCGCGAGGTCGAACCTTGGCTTTGCCTTAAAGTTGCCGCTATCACGGTGCTGGCCTCCATCGCGACGGAAGCTCTTGGGCTCGCATGGCGCGTAGCCGGCGTTGGCGACAAAGTCGACTCGCCCGTCACCGCGGCGCTTGCTGGTGAGGCGAGTGTTGCGGTAGTGTAGCTCGGGTCGTCTCCCGTTGTCGTGGACGCTCGTGAAGTGTTTTCCTCTGGACTCGTCGTCGGTTTCTTGGTTCGGGTCCTCCTCCGCGTACCGCTTGGCGATCTCGAGGAGGTGCGGTATGTTGTCGAGTGTTTTGTACAATCGCTTGAGCCGGGCGACCAAGGGCTCGTAGCGGCATGAGGTCTTGAAGCAGTGAATCGCGGTGTCCGGGTGGATTCTACCCACGTTGTACCATAGGTCCTGCCACCGCTGGACCCAGGTGCAGGTCGACTCGCGGGGTCCCTGGACGCATCACTCTAGGTCCACGATGGTGGTGGCACGGGTGTAGGAGCCCTCGAAGTGTCTGACGAAGGTGTCACGCATTTCCTCCCAGGAGTCGATGCTGTCTACGGGAATGGTGTTAATCCATTGCTGGCACGCTCCCTCCATCATCAGGGGGAGGTAGCGGGCGGCAAGAAGGTCGTGGCCAGTGATTCCCATCGCCATGAGATACGTGTCTAGCCACATGGATGGGTCGTACGAGGGGTCGTACTTATCGATCTCCTTCGGCGCTTTGAAGTTCGCCGGGTACTTTTCGCCTCAGATCATTGGTCAGAAGCACTAGGGGCCGACTCGGCTGAGCGATACCCTGGGCTCGCCGTCGTGGTGATTGGTAAGGGTATGCCTCAAGTCATCAGGCTGGCATGCGCGTGAACTCTGGTTGTTGATGATATGGGTCTGTGCGTCGACTGGCTGCCCGTTGGCAGCGACCATGTTCTTTGTCGGTCGCGGGTCGTTGGTGGAGAGTGCCGCATTTGCGGGTCGCGGCTGGAGTTGCAGGGGCTAGGGGGGGGGGGGGGGTGGGCAATTGAGAGTGTTTGCCATCGTCTGGCGGCCGCTCGTGAGTCTGCTCCCACAGCTTGTTGCTCGACGGCCTTGGCGAGTAAGGCCCTGCCGTACTGGATCTGCAGGGCGCCTTCCCCGGTCACGTTGATGTTGTCGACCGCGGCTCGGCTCGCGATGACGTTGTCCATCGGAGTAGAAAACAGCGGGAGGCCGTTCACGTCCCGGTCCTACGCGGAGATCATGATCCGCGGTTGGTTTGGAGGGGGTGAGCGGCCGGACGGTGGTGGGGGAGCGCCATTCGCTGATGCTCCTGGTGGTGGTCAAGCGCTTCCACCTGGCGGAGCGTACTCACAGATCACGCGATCAGCCGCGCGGGCCGGGTCACTATCGTCATCGAAGTTCAGGGCGCGGCCCTGAACGGTGGGGTTCAGGCGCGACTTGATGCGGAGTTGGTGGTAACGCGAAAGCTCATGCGCCGTTACTTGCTCGAGGCGAAATTTTTCGTGCTCGGTTTGTTCCTTGCGGACCGCCTCCTCTAGCCATAGGAGGAGTTGTTCGACCTCCGTCACCGTCGCGGTTGGCAGGATCGGCGTGGAGAAGGGGTCTGACGGGGCGTCCGCGCCGCTCGCCATGTAGGTCACGACGTAGCGACCGGATCCGGCTTGTAAGTCGCCGGAGTTCTCTGATCCAGAATCGGAGTCAAAGATCCCAAGGATGTAGGGGTCCTCGAAGTCCCCCACGTTGGAGACCTGGGTGATGGAGCCCGCAGGCGACGCAGTGACGATGGATCTGGCGATTGACGCCAGGGTCGCCGAGTCGGCGTCATCGTTGAGGGTCGCATCGTCCGCGACCACACTGGTCTCGGCCACGTTGCTATTGGCCGAGTCGTACTCGGAGGCGAGGCGATGGATGGTGCGGACCTGACTCTCGGAGAGTCGGTCGCGCAGTGGCGACTCGCGGATGCGAGCTGAGTCCTCCGAGGTGATGATGTCGGTGAAGCCGACGAAGAGGCTGATCGCGCCGACCGGCATGATCACGCTGTGCGTGACGGGGCGCGCCGCCGGGACGTAGCTGCTCGGCAAGATCTAGAGGATCTCGCCGATCGCGATCATGCGGCCAGTGGAGATTGTCTCGTTGATGGGAAGATTGGATCTCGCCGCAGAACACCGGCCTAACCGGCCAGGACCGACGGTGGGCACCACTATCGTGGGAATGGCCACAACAGATGTTGCAATCGGCAGCGAGTAGTAGAACGAGGGGCAAGGGCGGCCAGCCATCTGCGGTGCATGATGAGGGCGGAGACACAAGGGTTTACCCAGGTTTGGCCCCCCGGAGGGTAAAGACCTACTCCTGCTAGATTGTATTGATGAGAGAGTACAAAGGGCGAGCTCGACGACTAGGCGGCGAGTCGTAGGGGGTGTAGGATGGAACGTGTCCTCTATGCGTACCCTAGGGAGGTTTATATAGACTCATCTCGCTAGGGTTTACAGATCTACAACCGAATTAGTTAAGGATTCAGAGGGTGTTTGACCTAGTCCGACTGGGCCTAGCTACGCTTTTGGGCCTTCAGCCTCCAGTCGCCTGGCTCCCCGTTGACTCGTGATCCAGTCGCCGTCCTGCGGGCCCACTCGCTGGCAGCTTGGGCCAATAGGAAACGTCCTGCTGGGTATACCCCACTCGGCATATCCCCATCATGTACTGATCCACGTCTTCGTCGTCCTCGTTCGGATCCTGCGTCATGGGCATATCATCAATATGATCATCCGACCCACCGCATGTAGGTGATGGCGGGGGCAATAAGGGGGTCTTGCCATGGCTTGGCGCTGGCACGATAAGCGGTGTTGTTGTCAATGGGGTGATTGCCCGGCCGTCCCCAAGCGAACATGCACTTTGGACATAGCATGAATAATCCAAAGCAATTTCTGAGGACAGTCGGATTGTCTTCATCCGCTCATGGGGGTTGAATAGGAGGTTCCAGGTCGTCGTAGCCCCTTAGCACCCTAATAATTTTAACCCTATGCACGCTATCTGACATCGTCTTTGAGTGGAACATGTGGTGCAAGGGTTGAATGATGGTACCATTGGAAACATCCCTCATCTCATTGTTCATGTAGCTTAAGAGAGTGTAAGGAACATGCGTCTGCGAAAAACATGTAAGGCGTCAGATATGCCATAAGAGTAATAAATGGCAAGGCGGTAAAGAATTTTTTTTACCATAATGGCGTCGAGCTCGGCTAATGTCGAGGCACCACATACGACAATAGGCATGCAAGATACAGAGGGACTGGTTGATGGTGCGGTGTCGGACGCCGGTGTATTCTCCCTACCGGGTGCATGGAGCGTCCGATGCCACGGTGATGGCAGGGGGAGTCACCAACGTGTCCGGCGCCACGGTGATGGCAGGGGGAGTCACCAACACTTCTGGCGCCGCGGTGCTAGCGGGAAGAGTCACGGACACATAATTTGCCTGATTATTTGGTGCCGTCTTGTTTGAGTGGTTAATGACCATGCTTGGAATCGGGCATGGACCTTGTCGACCATCCGCATTCCAATTCGCTATTTACTCCACCAAGGCAGGCATGATGTAGGTGAGGGTGATTTTTCAGGTTGTATTGGATGATATGAAGGATGCGCACCACTTGTTCCTTAAGTTCTTGAACCTCGCGGTTTTCCTCGTCGCTCATTTCCACCACACGCGTCCTCGGCGGTGGAACAAAATGGTCCACCCAATTCTTACCCCCAAAGCCGTCCAGACGGCCAGCTGTGGCGCCCCGCAAAAACCACTACTAGAAAATTGCGTTATTTTTGTGCATTGCATCATCATGACCGCATGCTCATGTCATCATGCCACCTTGCATTTGAGCATCGTCATCATCTTGCATGGTTTGTTTAAAAACTATTTTCGAAAAATCTGTTTTTGTTTTCTAGACGCCCCGTCTTTATTCAAACACAAAACCTGGGTCTCCGGAATATTTTGTTTTGTCTACCCACGGTTTGCAAAACCCCGTTTTAAATAAATAAAATTTTAAATTATTTTTAGGAGGCAGCCAGCCAGGCCCGAAAGCCTGACCGGCCACCTCCAAACCCTAGTCAAAACTATCTAAACCTTTTCCTACCCTATCCTAATCTACCCAGCCCCCTCCACCTCACCCCAACTTATCCCTTTGCGCCACATCAGCCTGGCCCTCTCTCCACCCAATCATCATCCTCCACCTCACCACTCCCTCTCCCTTCTCAGCCGCCACCCACCACACATGCACGCTGTGCGCCCCCGTCTGGACCCGTTCAACACACACGCACTCACGCGAGGCGCGCATGGGATCCCCACCCCATCCCGCGTACGCTCCACCACGATCTCCAGAAAACCCCTGGACCCACCCCATACCACCCATCGCGAACGCCCCCTCTCCCCCTGTCCCGCACAACCACCTCGCCCGCTAGCCTCACCCCGCCGCCTCCCTCTGCTAGCGAGCGCCTCCCCCTCCCTGTCGCTCCACCGCCCTCCGCCTGTGTCACCGGCCCTCCCCCGCCTCTCCAAGCTTCATCGTGCGCCGCCCGGGGCCCCTCTCCTCTTTCCCACGCGAGCTGCCTCTCCCTGGTCGCCTTGGACGCTGCTCGAGCCGGCCGCCGTTCGACCTCCTCCGGCCGCCCCGTCCTAGCTCACCGGAGGCCGCCTCCACCGTCGCTCCTGGCCCCACCCCGCGGTAGCCGCCCCCAGGCACGCCTCCCCCGCTCTCTCTCCCCTCGCCCTCGTCTTCCCACCGAGGCAGAGCCGCCTCCCTCCCCACCGACGCCTGCCTCTTCGCTCCGCTCCGGTTCCCTGACGCCGCCGCCGCGCGGACCTCGACGCCGACCGCGCGCCTCCCACCTCGCGAACCCGACACCCCCGCAATCGATCTCCTTCCTCCTCGTCGCGGTTCCGCCACCTCCGGCCGCCAGGAGCCCCCATGCCGTCCAAGGTCGTCGCCTGCCACCTGCAGCCGCGTCCGCCGCCAGGGGCCCCTTCATGCGCCCCTCACCGCCCCTCTGCCGAGATCGCCCACAGGTGCGGCCCCTCTGCCGTCCGCGCTCGGTCCCCGCCGACCAGCGCCTCCCCGGCGCCCCATGACCTCGCCCGCATCTTCCTGCCGCGACCCCCTTCCTCCCGCAACCTCCCCTGCAGCGCCCGACCTCCTTCGCAGGACCCCGCCGCCACCAGGGCCCTCTCCTCCCTCTGTTCGTCGGCCTCCCCAGCGAGCCATCGTCGACCACCTCCTCCACCCCGCCCGCGAGAACGCCGACTACGGCCGCCTCGCTCGAGTCGTTGTCGCCATCCCTAACCGCCTGCGCCCCTGGCTGTCCCAACCCGACGCTCAGCGACGCTGCGCCCTCTGTCTCTCCGCTGTTTGCTCATGCCGTCCTCGACCGCCGTTCGCTGCCACGTGTGTCCTCAGTAGCAAGCGGTCCTCGCCCAGCGCCGTTCCTCTCTGGCCGCGGGCCCGCTCGCATCCTGCTGCTTTGAGACGAGCCTACGAGTGCTCCTCTGCTTCCCCGTGATGTCGCCGCTTTGTGCTTCTATTGCTGAATGGGAGCAGCCCGTTTCGCATCGGTGTATCATGAGTATCTTGTACGTTGGCATTGGTGGCCTGTCGTGTACAGGATATTCACTGTCCTGGCCCCAATATGTGGAGATGTTGCTGTCAAATACAAGGCGAGCGATGTACCGTGGAACGTCATGACCTTCCGAAGATAGTTGATTCAAGTTTGATGTGTCAAGGCCTCCTTGTTAACAAGCAACCCGAGTCCGACACCGACAATCGAAGTGGGAACCCCAAGTACTCCGTCATGGTAACCGAAGGCAATGACGCTTGACCCTCAAGTTCTCCTTCATGGACAGCAAGTTCATCGGCAAGAACCCGAAGACCGATCCCGCCGAGCTTGCAGAGAACCCGGATGCCAAGGTCACCGACATGGAACGGCAAGACCTCCTTCCCACACCGATGCCGACGACGTCGCACGCCAAGTTCTTCTTCCCGAACGCCAAGACCGACCCGATACGACGACCCGACAAGACCTTCGTGACGACAAGATCGGCACCGACCAGGGCGGATCCGATGTGCCCCCGACGCCAACCAAGTCCTTCTTCTCGGATGCGACAAGATCGACTTCCGTTGTCCGAGACCGATCTCGTCGAGCCATTCTCCCGTCGAACCCTGAGACCCGACCCCGAACCCCTCGGAGCCCAAGTTCACCGAACCCTAAAGTGATTCCCTATCCGAGACCCCATTATTTTTATAATATGACATTATCAACTGATGCACATTAAATTGTTCATGCATGCATACTTGTCTGTGGTTTGGGGGCATTATGCCAATTCATCTCATAATTAAATATGGAGTCTATATGCGGGATATCTTTGTCTTATTCCGGACTTCATTTAAATTGGCATAGCGAACCGAAGCCATGTTTGGTCTTGCTAATCCAACATTTAATTTGCGGGGTAGATAAACAACATGAACCATCCAATAAATGTCGGGACCCCGGTTCCGCTTAATATGGCCAAATTGCATTGCACCATTGCCATGTCATACATCATACATGCATCATGCCGCTCTTTTGCCGTAGTAATAAATAGTGTATCCGGTGTTTCTTCTAGTGCTTTGCTTCTTCACGGATTAGGCCGACGAGTTGATGCGAGTGTCGACCCGATCTTCGGTTGAACCTTCGGCAATGTTTTCAGGCGAGCATTCTCCCCATTTCTACCTATTTTACCTTTCTAGTCTTTATTTCTTCCTTTTGATCTATTGCTATATGTGTTGCGATGCTCTAGTTTTCATACCAGTGATATCCCTTGCAACCTTATATTGCCTTGGACACATCCTATAACCTGTTGTTTGGTAGATAGTTGGACTTGCGCGTCGTAGTCGCTTGCTCAAGTGCTGTTGCGTGTCGTCCAGTACCACAGTTGTTGGAGTATTGCCGCATGTTTAATGTTGGAGATGATCATGGCTTTAATTATTGTTTAATAACTAAAATTGGAAGTAGGAAAATGCAGAGGCACCGGTGGGTAATAGACAATATTTGGATTTTAACCGCTCACTGGTGTCCCGTAGGACCCCGAGTTCTTGACACCTGTTCCGAGATCGAGCGCGCTAACCACAGGTGGGGTGTATGGGCACCCCCATCGATTAGTACCTGATTTCAAAGTATTGTACCGGGGGCCACAAGTAGTTTGGGGCTTTATTACTATCCTGTACTTATGCCATGCTTTACTGCTTTATTTACGATTGTGCGAGGAGCACCTGTACTGTTTAGGATCGAGACACGTTTTCGCTGTATCAACAAGCCCAGTCACACTTTCGGGTTCCCAGTCGTTTACAGCCGTCTACACAAACCCTGAGTCCGTCTCGGAGACCGGCCGACTTCGTTGTGGGTAGCTTAGTGGGGTGGCCCCCATGTACTTGCTTTGGGTCTGGGAAACGTCATGACTTAGGCCCCGCTGACATACCGATGGGTGTATGTTAACTGATTTGGCAAAAAGGGTCGAAGTGCGTGTGGATACTTTGGTGCACCCCTGCAGGGTTAAATCTTTTCGAAAAGCCGTGTCCGCGGTTATGGACGACTTGGAGCACAATTCTCGATCATAGACAACTATAACTAAAGTTTACTGCTATAATTTGACTTGTATCCGATATGACTAGTAATCAGCTTCACTGCAACGGAATGGCTAAATAAAAGTACCAACAACTGCTGGGTTTGGGGATATCTCATGCTAATTGCATCTGACTAGTAAGTGTTGCAACTACAACGGAATGGTTAACTAAAAGTGCCCAATGCTTATTATATCAGGATGGCTATCTATATTTGACTAGTAATTGCCGCAACTATAACGGAATGAATAAAACTGCCAACTGTGTGAGTTCCTCGGTTGACTTCCTTGTTTGGTCTCGAGGGGAAAATACCAGGATGGGTATGTTTGATGGTAGAATCAGATTGGTTCCGAATAGGTCTTTCTTATCCCTCTCTGATAGCCGACAGTTATCTCGAGTCTCTATAGGTTGTTTAGTG
This sequence comes from Avena sativa, assembly GCA_916181665.1. Taxonomy (NCBI): domain Eukaryota; kingdom Viridiplantae; phylum Streptophyta; class Magnoliopsida; order Poales; family Poaceae; genus Avena; species Avena sativa. Next base: position 147,428,106 of record OV702280.1, read on the forward strand.
CATGCTGCGCTGCCGCTCAGTCCACCATACCTATGTAGGCGAGGACCGCCGAATTCTAGTCTCGCCGTGTACTGGCCTCAGTACTGACCGCTCTCTTTTTCCTTTGCCCTTTGTCGGCACCCCTTTTGTGTAAGCAGGTTTCGAGATCGACGTCGTTAGCAGGGTTACCCTTCCGGCTTGGCCTGGGCAGGGTTATGGACGCCATTGGTTATTCTTCAGGGCTCTTAGCTCAATTTGCATCTTGTCCGTACTCAGACGCTATATCCTTTTAAAGGTGATTTGGATCTTTGTATTGTATATCTGTATTCTTCACTCATTGAGTCGCTGTTGTATATATATGTTTTGTGGGTTCCATCGAGGACTATTGTGTAATGATATTACTTCGTTTTCCACCCGCACGCAAGTGCCTGGTGGGCACCTTTGAATCATTTCTATGTGGGTTTGGCGGGAAGCCCTGAAACTTGCATAGGGCCGATTCTGAGGGTGTTACAGAGTGGTATCAGAGCTCAGCAGTTGCGATACCCCACAAGTCCAGCCTGTAGGATAACCTAGCTAACGGCCGAAGTAGAGTGTCAAAACTATTTTTTAAAAAAATCGGTTGGATAGTTCTGATTAGGTCTGATTTTGCTCCTTACCCCTCTGCTGCTCTCCTCTCACCTCTGCGTGTTTTGAATCCGCTCTCTTCTCCCTCTTCGAGTCCAGGATTTCTCGTGGTTGGGTTCCATCGTACCTTCAGGATTTCGCTTCCTCCTTTGGTAACGGTGTTGCTACATCTGGTCTTCATGCTATCCGAGGAACCCTTCGTCTGGTGGACTTCTCTTTGTTCCTTCTCGTGCCTTCCGGTGTTTTCCGACGCGAAGACATCATCTACGCCAGATCCGATGCAGAGTCTGCATCACTCCTTTGTTTCTGAACCTCGATTGTCGAGATCTTCAGTCTGATTCCGAGAATGGTTGCACGCTTTTCTACTGATTGTGCAGAGTAATAGTTTGGGTGCGTGATGGATTGGCCCCCATGCCGACTACTCACTCTATTCGCTTGTGTACATTGAAGTGGATGAGAATGCATCGGTTCCCTCTTTCCATCGAAGCTAGAGGTGGCTTTATTTGTTGATACCTCTACCTTCGACCTTTTGTTCCCGGAGTGTTCTCTCGACGATCACGGACAACGACCTCTTGTTAGTGGTATCGCGAGGATCTACACGATGCGAGAAGATTCAGATCGCCGCCCTTCTTCCCGGTACCATGAGGCGGATCTCGAGGGCGAGATCCATTGTTAGTGGTGTCGAATTGTGGCGCCCCGCAAAAACCACTACTAGAAAATCGCGTTATTTTTGTGCATTGCATCATCATGACCGCATGCTCATGTCATCATGCCACCTTGCATTTGAGCATCGTCATCATCTTGCATGGTTTGATTAAAAACAATTTTCGAAAAATCTGTTTTTGTTTTCTAGACGCCCTCGTCTTTATTCAAACACAAAACCTGGGTCTCCGGAATATTTTGTTTTGTCTACCCACGGTTTGCAAAAGCCCCGTTTTAAATAAATAAAATTTTAAATTATTTTTAGGAGGCAGCCAGCCAGGCTCGAAAGCCTGACCAGCCACCTCCAAACCCTAGTCAAAACTATCTAAACCTTTTCCTACCCTATCCTAATCTACCCAGCCCCCTCCACCTCACCCCAACCTATCCCTTTGCGCCACATCAGCCTGGCCCTCTCTCCACCCAATCATCATCCTCCACCTCACCACTCCCTCTCCCTTCTCAGCCGCCACCCACCACACATGCACGCTGTGCACCCCCGTCTGGACCCGTTCAACACACACGCACTCACGCGAGGCGCGCATGGGATCCCCACCCCATCCCGCGTACGCTCCACCACGATCTCCAGAAAACCCCTAGACCCACCCCGTACCACCCATCGCGAACGCCCCCTCTCCCCTGTCCCGCACAACCACCTCGCCCGCTAGCCTCACCCCGCCGCCTCCCTCTGCTAGCGAGCGCCTCCCCCTCCCTGTTGCTCCACCGCCCTCCGCCTGTGTCACCGGCCCTCCCCCGCCTCTCCAAGCTTCATCGTGCGCCGCCCGGGGCCCCTCTCCTCTTTCCCACGCGAGCTGCCTCTCCCTGGTCGCCTTGGCTGCTGCTCGAGCCGGCCGCCGTTCGACCTCCTCCGGCCGCCCCGTCCTAGATCACCGGAGGCCGCCTCCACCGTCGCTCCTAGCCCCACCCCGCGGTAGCCGCCCCTAGGCACGCCTCCCCCGCTCTCTCTCCCCTCGCCCTCGTCTTCCCACCGAGGCAGAGCCGCCTCCCTCCCCACCGACGCCTCCCTCTTTGCTCCGCTCCGGTTCCCTGACGCCGCCGCCGCGCGGACCTCTACGCCGACCGCGCGCCTCCCACCTCGCGAACCCGACACCCCCGCAATCGATCTCCTTCCTCCTCATCGCGGTTCCGCCACCTCCGGCCGCTAGGATCCCCCATGCCGTCCAAGGTCGTCGCCTGCCACCTGCGGCCGCGTCCGCCGCCAGGGGCCCCTTCATGCGCCCCTCACCGCCCCTCTGCCGAGATCGCCCGTAGGTGCGGTCCCTCTGCCGTCCGCGCTCGGTCCCCGCCGACCAGCGCCTCCCCGGCGCCCCGTGACCTCGCCCGCATCTTCCTGCCGCGACCCCCTTCCTCCCGCAACCTCCCTGCAGCGCCCGACCTCCTTCGTAGGACCCCGCCGCCACCAGGGCCCTCTCCTCCCTCTGTCCGTCGGCCTCCCCAGCGAGCCATCGTCGACCGCCTCCTCCACCCCGCCCGCGAGAACGCCGACTACGGCCGCCTCGCTCGAGTCGTTGTCGCCATCCCTAACCGCATGCGCCCCTGGCTGTCCAACCCGACGCTCAGCGACGTTGCGCCCTCTGTCTCTCCGTTGTTTGCTCCTGCCGTCCTCGACCGCCGTTCGCTGCCGCGTGCGTCCTCAGCAGCAAGCGGTCCTCGCCCAGCGCCGTTCCTCTCTGGCCGCGGGCCCGATCGCATCCTGCTGCTTTGAGACGAGCCTACGAGTGCTCCTCTGCTTCCCCGTGATGTCACCGCTTTGTGCTTCTATTTCTGAATGGGAGCATCCCGTTTCGCATCGGTGTATCATGAGTATCTTGTACGTTGGCATTGGTGGCCTGTCGTGGACAGGATATTCACTGTCCTGGCCCCAATATGTGGAGATGTTGCTGTCAAAGACAAGGCGAGCGATGTACCGTGGAACGTCATGACCTTCCGAAGATAGTTGATTCAAGTTTGATGTGTCAAGGCCGCCTTGTTAACAAGCAACCCGAGTCCGACACCGACAATCGAAGTGGGAACCCCAAGTACTCCGTCATGGTAACCGAAGGCAATGACGCTTGACCCTCAAGTTCTCCTTCATGGATAGCAAGTTCATCGGCAAGAACCCGAAGACCGATCCCGCCGAGCTCGCCGAGAACCCGGATGCCAAGGTCACCGACACGGAACGGCAAGACCTCCTTCCCGCACCGATGCCGACGACGTCGCACGCCAAGTTCTTCTTCCCGAACGCCAAGACCGACCCGATACGACGACCCGACAAGACCTTCGTGACGACAAGATCGGCACCGACCAGGGCGGATCCGATGTGCCCCCGACGCCAACCAAGTCCTTCTTCTCGGATGCGACAAGGTCGACTTCCGTTGTCCGAGACCGATCTCGTCGAGCCATTCTCCCGTCGAACCCTGAGACCCGACCCCGAACCCCTCAGAGCCCAAGTTCGCCGAACCCTAAAGTGATTCCCTATCCGAGACCCCATTATTTTTATAATATGACATTATCAACTGATGCACATTAAATTGTTCATGCATGCATACTTGTCTGTGGTTTGGGGGCATTATGCCAATTCATCTCATAATTAAATATGGAGTCTATATGCGGGATATCTTTGTCTTATTCCGGACTTCATTTAAATTGGCATAGCGAACCGAAGCCATGTTTGGTCTTGCTAATCCAACATTTAATTTGCGGGGTAGATAAATAACATGAACCATCCAATAAATGTCGGGACCCCGGTTCCGCTTAATATGGCCAAATTGCATTGCACCATTGCCATGTCATACATCATACATGCATCATGCCGCTCTTTTGCCGTAGTAATAAATAGTGTATCCGGTGTTTCTTCTAGTGCTTTGCTTCTTCACGGATTAGGCCGACGAGTTGATGCGAGTGTCGACCCGATCTTCGGTTGAACCTTCGGCAATGTTTTCAGGCGAGCATTCTCCCCATTTCTACCTATTTTACCTTTCTATTCTTTATTTCTTCCTTTTGATCTATTGCTATATGTGTTGCGATGCTCTAGTTTTCGTACCAGTGATATCCCTTGCAACCTTATATTGCCTTGGACACATCCTATAACCTGTTGTTTGGTAGATAGTTGGACTTGCGCGTCGTAGTCGCTTGCTCAAGTGCTGTTGCGTGTCGTCCAGTACCACAGTTGTTGGAGTATTGCCGCATGTTTAATGTTGGAGATGATCATGGCTTTAATTATTGTTTAATAACTAAAATTGGAATTAGGTAAATGCAGAGGAACCGGTGGGTAATAGACAATATTTGGATTTTAACCGCTCACTGGTGTCCCGTAGGACCCCGAGTTCTTGACACCTGTTCCGAGATCGAGCGCGCTAACCACAGGTGGGGTGTATGGGCACCCCCATCGATTAGTACCTGATTTCAAAGTATTGTACCGGGGGCCACAAGTAGTTTGGGGCTTTATTACTATCCTGTACTTATGCCATGCTTTACTGCTTTATTTACGATTGTGCGAGGAGCACCTGTACTGTTTAGGATCGTGACACGTTTTCGCTGTATCGACAAGCCCAGTCACACTTTCGGGTTCCCAGTCGTTTACAGCCGTCTACACAAACCCTGAGTCCGTCTCGGAGACCGGCCGACTTCGTTGCGGGTAGCTTAGTGGGGTGGCCCCCATGTACTTGCTTTGGGTCTGGGAAACGTCATGACTTAGGCCCCGCCGACATACCGATGGGTGTATGTTAACTGATCTGGCAAAAAGGGTCGAAGTGCGTGTGGATACTTTGGTGCACCCCTGCAGGGTTAAATCTTTTCGAAAAGCCGTGTCCGCGGTTATGGACGACTTGGAGCACAGTTCTCGATCATAGACAACTATAACTAAAGTTTACTGCTATAATTTGACTTGTATCCGATATGACTAGTAATCAGCTTCACTGCAACGGAATGGCTAAATAAAAGTACCAACAACTGCTGGGTTTGGGGATATCTCATGCTAATTGCATCTGACTAGTAAGTGTTGCAACTACAACGGAATGGTTAATTAAAAGTGCCCACTGCTTATTATATCAGGATGGCTATCTATATTTGACTAGTAATTGCCGCAACTATAACGGAATGAATAAAACTGCCAACTGTGTGAGTTCCTCGGTTGACTTCCTCGTTTGGTCTCGAGGGGAAAATACCAGGATGGGTATGTTTGATGGTAGAATCAGATTGGTTCCGAATAGGTCTTTATTATCCCTCTCTGATAGCCGACAGTTATCTCGAGTCTCTATAGGTTGTTTAGTGCATGCTGCGCTGCCGCTCAGTCCACCATACCTATGTAGGCGAGGACCGCCGAATTCTAGTCTCGCCGTGTACTGGCCTCAGTACTGACCGCTCTCTTTTTCCTTTGCCCTTTGTCGGCACCCCTTTTGTGTAAGCAGGTTTCGAGATCGACGTCGTTAGCAGGGTTACCCTTCCGGCTTGGCCTGGGCAGGGTTATGGACGCAATTGGTTATTCTCCAGGGCTCTTAGCTCAATTTGCATCTTGTCCGTACTCGGACGCTATATCATTTTAAAGGTGATTTGGATCTTTGTATTGTATATCTGTATTCTTGACTCATTGAGTCGCTGTTGTATATATATGTTTTGTGGGTTCCATCGAGGACTATTGTGTAATGATATTACTTCGTTTTCCACCCGCACGCAAGTGCCTGGTGGGCACCTTTGAATCGTTTCTATGCGGGTTTGGCGGGAAGCGCTGAAACTTGCATAGGGCCGATTCTGAGGGTGTTACACCAGCTGGCGACGGTTTCTGCATAATTGGCATCATCCTTGGCCCGACTCATCGCCTTGTAAAAGGGTTATCCCACCGGGTGGCCGCCATCGACCCCTAGGATGAGGAACCCTGGGATCTCTAACTAGCAATTCCTGCTCATGCATAAGAAGTAACGTGAACCATTTAGAAATTCGACTTCATCCGTGGTAATTAAATTACTTACCACAATAACCTCGAATTCCTTCACCTTAGGATCCGCGGTGAGTTGTTTGGTTTTGGGGTCCACATGGTAACGGGACGTTATAAAGTTTCGAAGCTGCCTATTTTAGAATTTCGCAAATGGGTTAGGTATCCCCTTAGCTCTATACTCGTCGTCCTCCTTATCCCATTTGGGCTCCGTAGTTCTGTAACCACCAGATCCGAGATGGTGATGATCTATATTCATCTCCTATAACACCTTTACCTGCCTACTCGAGGCCTGGAATGCTTCGGATTCGCACTTGGCCTTGAACTCCCGGTATTGATCTTCGGTGATATGCAGGTCAATCTTCTGGATTTCCTCGAGACTTTTCTGTTCTTTAAAGATCTTCTTATTTATCCGGGTTCTCCAGCTGGCCAGGGCGATGCTCATCTTCGTGAGGGCGGATTTTTTACTTCATTCCCATGAAAATTTGTGTTACGATACTGAGTGGGGAACTTCGTGTAGCTTCTCGAAGAGGAGTGTGTGCAAATGGCCATTATATTTATGTCAGAGATTCTCGGTGTTGATCGAGATAGAAGTCCGGGTGATAGCCGCCACTTCCCACCTTACCCTTTGACAACATGGTCGGGCGCCAAAGGAACCCCTATTGGGCTCACTTCGGTAATTTCCTCTCTGACGGTGCCGATCGTTTTCGGGCGCCATTCCTTCTTCTTCTTAGGAGTATTGCTACCACTTGATGTGCCCTTGCCGTAATCAGTGGTTTCATCATCCGCCGTTCCTTCAGTTTCTTCCTCCGTGTCTTCTAGCTCATCGCCGTTGCTCTCAGAAGGATGGTATTCTTCATCTTCTTCTAGCCGCTGGGCCTCCTCCCAGAATGACAATTATTTCTTTTGAAGTCTGACTTCTCCTTCAACGTTGATGCACTTAAAAGAGCCAGCCTCGTCGTTGTCACACATGTTTGCACTAATAAAAATCAAAGAATGGTTAGTAAAGTGCCCAAAAAATCTAGCACGACCTTTGCTCTTAAACTAGGAGTGCCCGATTTCTGCCGAAACGGAAGTTAATCAACATTTCGGTAAAAATTGGGACTCATTTCATACAAGCACCTGCATACATGACATAAGAAAGTTCTTTATACAAGCACAAGCACAATTTCAAGTGATACAACAATAAAAAAATAAGAGAATACACCATAACCAAGTGCTTCTGATCATAACCAAGTGCTTTTGATCATACATATCATACACCATAACCAACTGCTTCTGATCATAACCAAGTGCACTTTAATGCTCGTTGTCGTTTGCTGCAATCCTACAACATATAACTTAGAAGCACATATGATAGCAAGCAAGCAAATGACAACAAGCAATTGGCAGCAAGGAACTGACAACAAGCAAATGACAGCAAAGTTCCATTTTAAATAAATATTCAACTTGACAGCAAGCAAATGAGAGCAAATAAAATTCATTTTCTATTTCATTCTATTCAAGAACAGGAAAAAAATTCTATTCATTTTCTGTTTTATTCTATTCATTTTACTAAGTAACAAGAACAGGAAATAAAATTCTAACCTACATCATCAACTAACCTACTGCTGCTTTCTTGCTAACCTACTACTGCTTGCTTGCTAGATAGACTAACCTACTACAACAAATGCTACTACATTTCTTACTAACCTACTGCTAACCTACTATAGCAACTATAAGCTAACCTACGCTAATTAACCTACTGCTAACTACAAGCTAACCTACCTTTCCAATGTATGAACAAATAAAACCTCCAGTGCTGAATTTTATTGCTGCCAGGTATATTCCTCATGAGGGAAGAATTAGTACTTCTATTTAGTTTACAACAAATCTAACCTACTTGTATTACATTACTACAAGCTAACCTACTTGTGTTTAGTTTACAACAAATCTAACCTACTTCTATTTAGTTTACAACAAATCTAACCTACTTGTAGTACAATACTACAAGCTAACCTACTTCTATTTAGTTTACTGTACTACAAGCTAACCTACTTGTAGTACAATACATAATTTATTCTAAACAAATCTTACAGATAAATACCCCTGTTCTATTTTTAAATTTTAGTACTTCTAGTTTATGAACAAATCTAAGACAGAAATGATTTCATCGGTTAGGGTACCAATACAAGAAGGACTTAACCAAGCTACATGCAGTAGATAAACACCGTAATTTCCTGTGCAAATATCCTCTTGTAGTTTACAAAGGATTAGTTGAGTAGAACGTGGCATATTGGATTGGCTATTTTTTATACTAGCAATTAGGCATAGAGGAAACTCAGCTAATTCTTTATTTCTTTTTCATGACATACATCTTATCTATTTTCCTTGCATGAAATTCTTCATGCACACACATGCTTTCCCCATGACCAATCTACAAAATACATAGTACATAATGTAGCCTAAACTAGTAGTATAGTATAGTACAGTACACAAAGCCACGAAATAATTGCAGTTTCTTGAATTTAGCCTAAACAAATTTCTTGAATTTAGCCTAAACAAATCAACTACAAATATAACATATGTTCTACAAGCAGTGATACTCCTAAGGCAGTGGTGTTCCTAGCACGTCAGAGTACGCAGAGAGGGGAGAGAGGGATAGAGGGGAGAGGAGACACTCACCTCAAAGACGATGGCGAAGAGTGCGTGGACAATGACGAAGAGCTTGGGCGGAGATCCTCCACGGCCTCCTCCTCCTCGGACGCGCTTCTCCGAGCTCCTCCACGGCCTCCTCCTCCTCGAACACGCTCCTCTGAGCTCCTCCTAGGACGCGCTCCTCCGAGATCCTCCATGATCTCCTCGGACACAGGCATGCACAAGTGTAGCTACAGGGTGCAGCGGCAGGCGGCGGATCGAGGCGAGCGGCAGAGGGGGTGGATCGAGCGGCAACGCGTAGGCAGAGCAAGCGAGATGGGCGGGTTCGATCTGTGAGTGAGCAAAGGAGAGCAACGTGCGTGGAAGTTGACTTGTCAGTGAACAAGGTCATAGTGCACCCTTACCTAGTGCGCTATGGTTAAGTCGTTTACCCGTAGCGCACTTGGTAAGGGTGCGCTACGGCTAACTGGTACGATAAATCAAATAACCGGGCAGCCACCCCACTTGATAAGGGTCACTATACTTCTTCTTGATTAACCATTTATTCTTCGGTACCCAAGGATTGACCAGTTCTAAATGTTATAGTGCAACCAGGTTTGCTCTATCAAAGTCTGTGCATCGACCATCAAAGTCTGCATGTAGTACACGATGACCCTCTCGGTGACCCGATCCGTCGAGCTTGCCATGTTGCCTGTTGATAGGAAGACCGACAGGGTTCTCGATGTCAAGATAATTCATGCAGAAAGAGATGCACTCTTTGGCTAGAGAGCCCTTGGTTATACTTCCATCTGGACAAGACCTGTTGCGAACGTATCCTTTTATGTGTCCGTTCATCCTTTCGAATGCCATCATGCTACGGAGGAACATCGGCCCGGGTTGGATGTTATCCTCCATCATATGGACCAGCAGATGCACCATACCGTCGAAGAATGTGGGCGGGAACTAGATCTCGAGATCGCATAGTATCATCACGATCTCCTCCTGTAGCCTCCCGAGCTGATTCACGCCAATCAACTTTTGAGAGATGACGTCAAAAAACATGCAGATCCCAAACAACGTGTAGCACCCCGGATAAAACCACTACTAGAATCGTCTGTTGATTTTATCTTTGTACATCATCATCACACCATCATGCATACTTTGACTCGAACTATTTTGTAAATCCCTATATTATTTTCTACATTACATCTCCCCTTCTATTCAAATTATATTTCTTGATATTTCAATTAAGTAAAACTAGTTACAAAATGGTTTTTAGAACAAAGAAACAAAACAAAATGTTTTAAATAAATAAAAGCTAGACCTAAACCGGCCAAGCCCAAAGGCCCAACCGGCTGGACCCAATCTAAACCAAACCCAAACACACCCCTGACCTAAACCCTAACCACCGGCTACTCCCTCACACCACCGGCTACTCCCTCACTGACCACACCTCGTCCCTGTCCCGACACGGCTACACGCATGCACTAACCCGACAAGCGACCCACCCCCTGGAACCCAACATACCACGTACACGTCCCCACCTTCCCTGTGGGTCCCACTCCCACCAACCCCGCTCGCGTCGCTCCTTCCACCCCGCATCCCCAATCCCATGCCCACGCACCTTCCCTCATCCTCCCATCCCCGTCCGCCGCTAGGATCTCCGTCGCTCCCTCCCTGGAGCCGGACGCCACTCCCTTGGCCGCTCGAACGACCTCTCCCACCCCGCACCTCCCCGACGTGTCGCCCCGCCTCCCCTACTTCCACCTCCCCGGCAAGCGTCTACCGTCGCTTTCCCTTTGAGCCACGGCAGCGCCTCCTCCCTGCGCAGGAGCATCGCCGCCTTCCTCTCTATTCCGGCCGCCACCGCCATCATTGCTCTCCGTGGCCGCTGCCCCTGTCGAGTCCCCTCCTCATCGTTTCCTCCCTGCCTCTGCATCCTTGCAGGACGCGCCTTCCCCTTCATGTTCTGCAATAGGTAGCAGGGACCCAAGCTCGACCACAACCTCCTCGCCAAGGCCATGGCCTCCCTGCCTCCACCTCGACGTCACCGCCGCCATGAACCTCGTTGCAGGTTCGCTACTGTGCCGCCGCCTCCCAGCCCCAGCGCCGCCGTGCCGGCCGTTGCCAGGCCTGTCGACCTCCACCTCCGCCGCATCGATCCCAAGCCTCCCTGCATCGTCCTCCTCTCTGTTGGTCGCCCCGACCTCCTCTTCGTCCTCCTCGTTGACCGACAAGACCATGGCGGCATGTTCCTTTGTTCCGGCCGTCGTCGCCCGCCCTGGTACCGCCGTGCTCACCTCTGTCCTCACCAAGTCGGTGACCATATCGCATCAAAGCTCTCACCGAATCATGCGCGTGCCCATGCTCATATCCTGTTTTTGTGTCCCTTGGTGCCCTGTTCGGTGTCAATACCTGCAGTGCACTGATGCTTTTTTGCCCGGTTCCAGGGCATGTTTTTCCTTCGGGGATTTGGTTAGTAAGGTGCCACACGAAGGTTGACAAGATGGTGTGGCATGATGTTGTGATCTCCGCTAAAATCTCCCGGCAAGATGATTAAGACATGTTGGTGTACAAAATCTACAAATCAGACAAGTCACCAAAGATCTTCTACACGGAAAACCGGAAAACCGAAGCCTCGACGCCTCGATACGAAGACCGATCCCGGCCTTCGAACCCGAACCCCTCCGAGCCCCAAGATCACCGGAACCTATGTGTGACCCTCTTTCCGAGACCTATTTTTATGAATGATATAAATTGTTGCATATTAAATTGTCATGATTGCATCCTTAACATGTGGTTTTGGGGCATTATGCCGATTCAAATCATAATTAAATATGGAGGCCATATGTGGGCTTTTATAGTATTATCTTGGCTTCATTTAAATTTGTGTACCGAACCAGTGATATAATTTTGCCTTGTTAAGACAACATTTAAATTGCGGGGTATATAAACAACATGAACCACCAAATAATTGTCGGGACCGCGGTTTCACTTAATATTGCATAGTTGCATCGCACCTTTGCCATGTCATAAATCATGCATGCATCATGTCCGATCTTCTACCGTAGTATTAAATTGTGCATCTGATGTTTCTTCTAGTGTTTTGCATCTTCGCGGATAAGGCCATTGAGTTGATGCGAGTGTCGACCCAATATTCAGGTGAACCTTCGGCAATGCTTTCCAGGCGAGCATTCTCCCCCTTTCTACCTATCTTACTTTTATAGTCTCTATTTCCTCCTGTTGATCTATTGCTATCTGTGTTGCGATGCTCTAGTTTTCGTACCCGTGATACACCTTGTAGCCACTATATTGCCATGGTCACCTCCTATTACCTGTTGATTGGTAGATAGTCGGCCTTGTGAGTCGCAGTCACTTGCGTAGTGTTGTTTCGCGTCGTCGATGTTACACGGATGTTGGAGAAATGCCTCATACTTCATGTTGGAGATGATCATGACTTTAATTACAGTTTAATAAATAATATTGAAAGTAGGTAAATAATGCAGAGGCATATGTGGGACATAGATGTTATTTGGTTTTTAACCGTCCACTTATGTCCCGTAGGACCCCGAGTACTTGATACGTGTTCCTTGAATATTCGTACTATCCGCATGTGGGACCATGAATCCCCTTAGCCTGAGATTGAGTCATATCTTATTTCTTGGGGCCACAAAGTAGTTTGTGGCTTTATTACTATCCTATACTTATGCCATGATTATGTCATGCTTACCGCTTTATTTAATATTGCGTGTGGAGCGCCTGTACTGAACCCCGTGCCCCGTTTTCGCGGTATCGACAAGCCTAGTCACACTTTTTGGTTCCTAGTCGTTTACAGCCGTTGGCATAAACCTCTGGGTCCGTCTCGGAGTCGGCCAAGTTCGTAGCGGGTAGCTTGGTGGGGTGGCCCCCTGAAATTTTATATGAATCTTGCGATTTCTTTGTCGTGAGGCCTTGTTGGGTTTTCATTTGGTTTTTTCGAGGTTGATCGTGCGTGTGTTGCTATTTGTGCCCCCTGCAGGGTAAAACTTTCTGAAAGCCGTGTTCGCGGTTATGGATGACTTGGAGCACAGTATCTCGATCATAGACAACTATAACTAAATTAGTGCTATAAATTTGACTTTAAAATGACTAGTAACCAGCTTCAGTACAACGGAATGGCTAAATAAAAGTACCAACAACTGCTAGGTTTTTGAATGTCTCATGGTATATGTATTTGACTAGTAAGTATTGCAACTACAATGGAATGGTTAACTAAAATTGCCCACTGCTTATGTTATCGGGTTGACTCATGCTATCTATATCTGACTAGTAATTGCTGCAACTATAATGGAATGAATAAAACTACCAACTGTGTGAGTTCCTCGGTCCGAATTCCTCGTTTGTTCTCGAGGGTGAAATGCCAGGATGGGTTTGTTTGGTGTTAGTATCAGGTTGGTTTCGAATAGGTTTTTCTTATCCCTCTCTGGTAGCCGACGGCTGTATCTAGTCTCTATAGGTTCTCTAGTGCATGCTGCGTTGCCGCTTCAGTCCACCATACCTATGTAGGCGAGGACCACTGAATTCTAAGGCTCGCCATGTACTGGCCTCAGTCTACCATACCTTTTGTTTAAGCAGGTTTTGAGATCGACATCGTTAGCAGGGCTACCCTTCCGGCTTGGCCTGGGAAGGGTTATGGACGCCAATGGTTATTCTTCAGGGCTCTTAGCCTAATTTGTATCTTGTCCGTACTTGGACGCTGTATCGTTTTCAAGGTGATTGGGATCTTTGTACTGTATATCTGTATTCTCGACTCTTTGAGTCGTGGTTGTATATATCTGTTTTGTGGGTTCCATCATGGACTATTGCGTAATGATATTACTTCGTTTTCCACCCGCACGCAAGTGCCTGGTGGGCACCTTTGAATCGTTTCTCTGCGGGTTTCGCGGGAATCGCTAAAACTTGCATAGGCCGATCTGAGGGTGTTACAGAGTGGTATCCGGGCTCAACAGTTACGATACCCCACTAGTCCAGCCTATAGGATAAGTTAGCTAACGACCGTGGTAGAGTGTCAAAACTATTTTTAAAAATCGGTTGGATAGATCTGATTAGGTCTGCTTTTACTCCTTACCCCTCTTCTATTCTCCTCTTACCTCTGCGTGTTTTGAATCTGATCTCTTATCTTTTCTTCGACTCCAGGAATTCTCGTGGTTGGGTTTCCGTCGTACCTTCAGTGTTTCGCTTCCATCCTTTGTTAACGGTGCTTCGACAATTGGTCTTCATGTTATCTAAGGAATCTTCCTCTGTGTACCTTTCAGTGGACCAAAAATTCACTAAAAATTTTCTTTGTATCTTCCGGCATTTTCCTGCACGTAAACATCATCCGTATCAGATCCGATGAGAAGCCTGCATCACCTTATTTTTTCCAAATGCTGTTTGTCAAGATCTTCAGTCTGATTCTGAGAGTTGATTGCATAATTCTCCTAGTCATGTGTAGAGTAATGCTTTGGGTGCGCGATGGACTGATCACCATCCGACTATTCTTATCATTCGCTGTTGTACATTGAATCGGTGGATCAAGCAATTATACTCCTTCCGTGGAAGTTAGAAGTGGTTGTATCTTATGATACCTCTACCTTCCACCTTTGTTTATCCGGAGTATTCTCTCAATTAACATGAGCAACAGCCATTTTTAGTGGTGTCGCTGATTTCAGGATGGACAAAGAACCCTTGTTAGTGGTGTCACAAGGATCTACACGAAGCGAGAAGATTCAGATCGTCGACCTTCTTCCCCATACCATGATGCGGATCTCGAGGGCGAGATCCATTGTTAGTGGTGTCGAATTGTAGCACCCCGGATAAAACCACTACTAGAATCGTCTGTTGATTTTATCTTTGTGCATCATCACCATACGATCATGCATACTTTGCCTTGAACTATTTTGTAAAACCCTATATTGTTTTCTACGTTACATCTTGATGACCCACAAGTATAGGGGGTGTATCGTAGTACTCTTTATAAATAGGAGTGTCGATCCCACGAGGAGCAGAAGGTGCTGAACAGTGGTATGGAGCAGGAAATCTCTGTGAATACTTAGCAAACGGATTTTTAGTGGTTTTCTGACAAGGCAACAAAACAAGGATCAAGTAACAAAGATAACGAACAAACGGAGCAAGTGGCCCTATCCTTTCTTAGCAAAGGACAAGCCGGTGGAAATACTTATAAGGATCAAACATTCTCGAGGACACATGGGAATTCTTTCAAGTGCTTTCGCTTCAAATAGCTGAGTACTCTTCTCTGGTGTTGTAAGTGTTATGTGGGTGAACCTGTGCTAATGTACCGACTATACTTGGACTAATATATACTTGTGATTAAAACCCCTGCAAACATTCGTAACTACAGGAAAGTAATTAAGATAAAAATATAACCACATCCTTAAACTCTGAGATCCTACGCTCCCTTGTGCAAAGGTGTCCTAACAGGGATTTAGGTTTCTGTCACTCCGGAAACCCCATAATTAGTAGCCAAATACACAATGCATCCCTCTAGGCCCATAAATGGTGAAGTACCATGTAGTCGACGTTCACATGATACCATTAGAAGAATAGCACCACAACTTAAATACTAAACCATTGAATAATAACTCATCACAGATTCACTACTAACAACATGACTTCTACCATGTCCTCAAGAACTAAACGAACTACTCATAATACTTCATATGGATCAAGATAAAATATGATATGATAATGGATAACAATCTGAACATAAACAATAATCCAATGGTTCCACTCACAAGCATCAACTACAATACTAATCAACACCGGGAAAGTTTTCCCTAATGAACTAAGCAATATCCAACACAATTGTTACAGCGGGATGGAGTGATGATGATGGTGCTGGTGGAGATGATGGTGTGGATGATGATGATGATGATCCTAATGAAGCCTAGCTTGATGACGGTGTTGATGGAAACGGTCTCCCCTCTCTGGGAAGGAATTCCCCCGGTAGAAATTTGTCTGCCGGAGAGATCTTTCTCTCTTGGTGTTTTTCGCCCCCGGAGGCGGCGAAAATCTATCCGTGGTCGCTCCCCTAGGCTTAGGGTTCCATAGGGAAGATATAGGCGAAGGGGCGGAGTCGGAGGCCGGGCAGGTGGGCCACACCTTCCCTAGGCACGGGGTTAGGTGGGCCTGCGCCTAGGGGTGTGGGCCCCCTGAGGCCCTTCTTCGTCCCTCCTTCTGGATTCCTTCGTCTTCTGGTAAAATAATATGTTTCCATATTTTTCTGGTATTTTATGATCTTTGCGAAATTGCACCGAAATGCCTTCTTTTCCATCAGAATCCAGACTCCGGCAGTCCATCCTCCAAGAATCATCCAACATGTATAAAAAGATGAAAAGCCATAAGTAATACCTTATAATAAGACAAATATCAACGAATAGAGGTAAATTATGATATATAATGGTGATGCAAATTGGGCGTATCAACTCCGCCAAGCTTAGACTTCGCTTGTCCCCAAGCGAAAACTGAGCCAGTAAACATGTCCACAGGTTTATAGAGTGAAATGTCAATAAAAGAATACGAACACGAAGCATCACACTTACCATTGCACAACTCATAGAAGAAAGCAACTCACCATTATATAACTTAGCTTGCAACCAAGTACATCAGTTACAATAGAGATGCATAAAGATAAATCATAATTGTAATTGGCAAACTTGTTCTTGGTCAGAGAACACCTGGCAAACAGTTTCACAAAAGCCTTTTGTAGAAGTTTCAAAATAGGAACACTCTTTGCCCAAAAAGGTTTTTCACAAGTGAAGGCTTTCAAAGTAATACTGAATAGATAAGAGTTTTGTGCAAACAGGGAAGATGAATAACATGATTGAATAAATCACCATATGAATGCTTGAAACACAACAACTCAAAATCTTGCTAGAGATAGAGAGGAAGTAGGTTTACTGACTCAACTTGGAAGTGGGAGAAAGGTCCCTTCATAGAGGGTAGCAGGGATTACAAGTCATAAAGAGATTCCAAAAGATTATGGTACTTACTAGCTTTGAGCCCTCATTGCCCCTATCATAAGAATCTTGATATGATTAAGGTTAAAGTGAACAAAGATGGAGTATATGCTTGACGAAATATAAGTTGGTAATCTCATGTCCCTTGAATATGAGGGACACTCTTCATGCTACTCAACTTTGTTTGTAAGTATTTGCATATCATTGAGAACCGCCAACGGGGTACCCCTTGCACATAGTACATGATCTTTCCCATAACCAAAATGACAAGGCAAGCAGAAAATGAGCATCTCAGCAATCTTTTTATTTATCATATGCATAGCTTTTTATTGATGATGCTTCATAGATAGATCATTATGGTGATGCTGCAAGTTTCCACCATGATTAAGCATGGCTTAGGCTAGCGGCCCAGGCATTTCTCTAACACAGGATACAAACACCATGGACTTACAAGTTCCCTCTTTATTTCACACCGTTGACATCCATAGACAAAAGAGCACGATATGAACTGTGTACAGAGTACAAGTGCAATGTTGAAAACGTTCCCCGTGACAGCACTGTTCTGTTAATTCCAATGTACAGATGCAAGAATATACAACTTCGATTTTCACATTGGTTCAAGTCTATTAGGGGCAAGTAAATAAGGTGTGCCATCAAGTTCGTGAGAGCTTTACTAACTAGTTTTCACATAACAAAATGCTTTTTAATTCGAAAGGTAGATGAAGCTTGAGAATTTCCTTGGAATAGCAACAATGCTATTAGGTAGATATGGTGGACACAAGTGGCAAAGGTTTTGGTTCAAAGGATTTTGGAAACATGAGAAGTATGCCTTGTCAAAACAGGTTTTTGGCTAGCAAGGCTGGGTAGCAAGCAAGAGAGTTGAAAGAAACAAGCAAACATACAAGTAATAAAGCCAAACATGCAATATTCCTTGAAGACACAAAAGGATCTTAAATAAAGAATACTAAGATTATGAGCCAACAAGAAAGAAAACAAATGATACAAAATACATGTAAGCCTTTTCTCTTTCTCTTTCAAACCTCAAAAAGTATTGCTACTGACCAGAACTCGGTTTGCCAAAACCAATTTTGATCCACTTGATGCTCCCAAAGTGGTGCCAATACTGATCAACAAGATCCATCATATAATAGAGATTGCAAACTAAAATAAGAAGTGCAAGAAGTAAAAGATGAGACTTCTCATTAATATTCAATAAAGGCACTCACACCAAGGATACATAGATAATCAACTAATGGAGATATACTTCCACATGCAAACCAAACTATAAGATAACCCCTCTACCACAGATATGAATCCACTAAAAAGGTAAAAGATAAAAGATAATGGTGGTGACACCGCGACACTCCCCCAAGCTTGGAACAAGCCAAGGGGATGCCAAACCTGATGATGAATTACTCCCTTGGTGGTGGTGGTGTTCTCTTGATAAGCTCCTCAATAAGTTTCCTCAACTCCTCGAACTCAAAAGTAAGAGTACGGATTAGCTCCGAGTTTTGCTCTACAAGGTTCATGATCATGTCAGTCCGAGAATCCCAGTTCTTGTTATTCTTTCCCCACTCTTTATCCTTAGCATGATCCTTCCCTCCATTGTTAGAAAGAGGCATATCCCAAACCGAGGGAAAATTCCCTTTGGGCACATGTTGATATTGATGTTCATGTATAAGTGTATGGAAGGGTCTCTTGTCACGTGGAGGATATGATCGTTGAGAGAGAGTATGACGTCGAGATTTCCCTCCTGTAGTCATCCGTGCTGTCCTCTTAAGCTTGGTCGGTCGTTCCACGAAACCAATGCTTACGACGGTAGCGCGGGTGTCTGGTTGCTTGTCCTCCTCCATGTAACCTTCATACCCTACTAAAATCTCCTCCTCCTTGGGGACTTGAGGTTCTTCTTCCTTGGGCTTCTTGCCTTTGTCGTTGGCGAAGGCCATGGTGCTCTGAACTTGAAAAGATTTCCTGACAGAAACAGATTGAAATGAAAACATGACGAGAACACGATGCACGAACCTCAGGGGATCCGGGGGTTTATATAATACGAAGTTTCAATGCATAAGGAAGGTTTTGACACAGAAACGAGGTGAAGACAGAGTTCGAGGGGGGAACACCCCCCTCAGGCGCGACCAGGCTGGGCCTACGCCTTGGGTGGGTTTGTCCACACCCGGTTCCGTTTCTTCTTCAGTTTCGTCTCGTAACTTCCTTTATGTATTAAAAACATCAAAAATATAAAAATATTGGGGTTTCACGAACCTTCTGTTTTCACCACTTTTACCTATTCAAAGAAGGACTCTGCAGCTTCCTTTTCTCCTTCTCCTGAGAATTTCCTTCATACAAAATCCTTGCACAAACTCAATGACAACATTAGTGTAAGCAAAAAGAATAAACCTTTGGTAAACACTTCAACTGAAAACCCATCAAAACAAAAGCTTCTATAAGAGGCAAGTGCAAATGATGGCAGAAATCTGTCAAAACAGACTAGCAGGTAAAGATTGATTTTTTCGAAGACCTTATGTAGCTCAAATCAAAAAGTGCAGAACTGATGAAAGTTGGGTAACAACTTGGAGAACAATCTCAGAAAAACGCAGATCCATCCGAAGTACTGAGCTTCCTCACAAATTTTTACAATACAACACAAAAATCTGTCCCAGGATAGCCACTTTTCACAACTCCTCTACTTCACAAAAGTAGTTGAACTTGACACAAAAACCAAAACAAAAAGGATAAGGAGCGGTTATTACTGAGGTAATAACTTCCAAGACTCGACAAAACTCTTGGGTTATCTCCCAACAAGTACTTTTCTTTAATGCCTTTAAGTTAGGCTCGAAACTTCCAAAGATGCTCACATAGGATATATGTCTGGAATGAAAGAGAGCATCAAGAAGCAAATAACCAATACACTTGAGTCTAACCCACTTCCTATGCATGGGGGTATCATGAGAAAACGAATTGTTGAAACAAAAAGCCACAAGCATAGGAAGACAAAACAGATGCAACTTTAAAGCTTTCAACATAAAACGAGGAAACTTAACATCATTGAGATGCATAAAACCATGTTTCCCTCTCTAAAAATAACTGTGTAACACCCTCAGAATCGGACCTATGCAAGTTTTAGCGAAACCCGCCAAACCCGCATAGAAACGATTCAAAGGTGCCCACCAGGCACTTTCGTGCGGGTGGAAAACGAAGTAATAACATTACACAACAGTCCTCGATGGGACCCACAGAACAGATATATATAACAGCGACTCAACGAGTCAAGAATACAGATATAATATACAAAGATCCAAATCACCTTAAAAACGATAGAGCGTCCAACTACGGACAAGATGCAAACGGGGCTAAGAGCCCTGAAGAATAACCAATGGCGTCCATAACCCTGCCCAGGCCAAGCCGGAAGGGTAACCCTGCTAACGACGTCGATCTCAAAACCTGCTTAAACAAAAGGGGTGCTGACAAAGGGCAAAGGAAAAAGAGGAGCGTCAGTACTGAGGCCAGTACACGGCGAGACTAGAATTCGGCGGTCCTCGCCTACATAGGTATGGTGGACTGAAGCGGCAGCGGCAGCATGCACTAAACAACCTATAGAGACTTGATACAACTGGCGGCTATCAGAGAGGGGTAAGAAAGAACTATTCGGGACCAACCTATTACTACCACCAACATACCCGTCCTGGTATTTCCCCCTCGTTACCGAACGAGGAAGTCAACCGAGGAACTCACACCGTTGGCAGTTTTATTTATTCAGTTATCGTTGCAGCAATTACTAGTCAGGTTTAGAGAATCATCCTGATAAAGTAAGCAGTGGGCACTTTTAGTTAACCATTCCGTTATAGTTGCAACACTTACTAATCAGATACATTTAGCACGAGATAACCCAAAACCCAGCAGTTGTTGGTACTTTTATTCAGCCATTCCGTTGTAGTTGCAATACTTACTAGTCAGGTACAATGGTCGCAAGCGACACTCCAAACAAGCAATTGTGGGCAGTATTAATTAGCCATTCCATTATAGTGAAGCTGATTACTAGTCATTATAAAGTCAAATTTATAGCAATAAACTTTAGTTATGCTTGTCTATGGTCGAGATACTGTGCTCCAAGTCGTCCATAACCGCGGACACGGCTTTCAGAAAGTTTTACCCGGCCGGGGTGCACCAATAGCAACACACACTCGATCAACCTCGGAAAAACCAAATCAAAACCCAACGAGGCCTTCACGACAAAGCAATCACAGGATTCAGAAATATTTCAGGGGGCCACCCCATTGAGTAGACCCGCAACAAAGTAAGCAAGCTCCGAGACGGACTCAAGGTTTGCAACAATGGCTGTAAACGAGTGGGAACCCGAAAGTGTGGCTGGGCTTGTCGATACCGCGAAAACACTCCGCTTACCTAAACAGTACAGTGTGCTCCTCGCACAATCGTAAATAAAGCAGTAGCATGGCATAAGTACAGGATAGTAAATAAAACCTCAAACTAGTTTGTGGCCCCAAGAAATAAGACTGAATCAAGCTCTGGCTCAGGGGGGTCCCATATACCTCCCGGATGTGGATAGCGCGATAAATCAAGGAACAGGTATCAAGTACTCGGGGTCCTACGGGACACAAGTGGGCGTTCGGAAACCAAATATTATCTATCACCCACCGATGCCTCTTCTTACTTCAATTTTTAGTTGTTAAACAGGAATTAAAGTGTCCGATAAGTAAAACCATGATCATCTCCAGCATCCAACATGCGGCATTACTCCAACAAATGTGGCACTTGACAACACGCAACAGCACTTGAGCAAGCGACTACGACGCGCAAGTCCAACTAACTACCACACAACAGGTAATAGGATGTGTCCAAGGCAATATAAGGCTGCAGGGGATATCTCGGGTACGAAAACTAGAGCAACGCGACACAGATAGCAATAGATCAACAGGAGGGAATAAATACTATAAAAGTAAGATAGGTAGAAAAGGGGAAGATGCTCGCCTGAAAACATTGTCGAAGGTTCAACCGAAGATCGGGTCGACTCTCGCATCAACTCAACGGCCTTATCCGCGAAGAAGCAAAGCACTAGAAGAAACACGGGATGCACTATTTAATACTACGGCAAAAGATCGGGCATGATGCATGTATGATGTATGGCATAGCAAATATGCGATGCAATTAGGTCATATTAAGCGGAACCGGGGTCCCGACAATTAATTAATTGATTCAAGTTATTTATTTACCCCGCAAATTAAATGTGGTTATAACAAGGCAAGATAAGATACCGGTTCGCTACACAAGTTTAAATGAGGCCAATATAAGGATAGATTTGCCCGCATATGGGCCCCATATTTAATTATGAGGTGAATCGGCATAAGGCCCCCAAACCACACAAATATGCATGCAAGTATGACAAGTTGATATGCAACAATTTGATCTTTCACTTATAAAAATAGGGCTCGAGAAAAGGGGTCACACATTAGGGTTTGGCAGATCTTGGGGTTCCGGGGTTCGGGGTTGGTCTCAGGGTTCAGGGTCCGACGGGTCGGTCTCGGCGGAAGCGTTCTCGGACTACTGGGGTAGATCTTGTCGCGTCCGTGGCCTTCGGGTCATGTCGACGGTCCTGGCGTTCGGGCTGAAGTACTTGTCGCGTCGGGGTCTCGGTGTCCGGGGTGGAGTACTTGGCGGTCCGCGGCGAAGTGCTTGACGTCATGTGGTTTCATGTCGACGGTCTTCGTGTCCTCGATGGAGAACTCGGTGTTCCGTGTGGAAGGCCTCGAGGGTTCGGTGACGGAGATCTTGACGGGTCCGTGAGAAGAACTTGGGTCGGCATCGGATCGATCTTCAAATCGAGGCATCGGGCTTCGGTTTTTCCTGTGCAGAAGATCTTCGGTGAATTACTTGTCTGATTTGTAGATTTGTACACCCACATGTCTTAATCATCTCGCCGGGAGATTTTAGCCGAGATCACATCATCACACCACACCATCTTGTCAACCACCGTGCGGCACCTTACCGATCAACGCCCCGAAGGAAGAACATGCACAGCAGCCTGGCAGGTAAGCATCAAGGCACTGCAGGTAATGATGCCGAACAGGACGCCAAGGAAACAAAACAGGATACGAGCTTGGGCACGCGCGACGCGGTTGGTGGCGGCTGCCGGAAGCAGGCGAGGCCGACGCAGGCCGGGACCGGCCGGAGGTGGGGTCGGCACGGCCGGTGGCGCGGTGCCTGGCCGGGCAGGGACGACGGCGAGGGATGGACGGCGGCGGCCCGACGAGGCGGGGGCGTGCTCGGCCGCGGCCGGGGCTAGCGGTGGGCGGCGAGCTCGTGCGGGCCGGCGGGCGAGCTCGGAGGGGCGCGCGGGGAGGCGTGGCGGACGGCGGAACGGCGAGGTGGTCGTCAGCGGCCGGCGGAGCGGAGGGGCGACGCGGGGGTGGTTGCCGGAGAGGAGGGAGGGCGGCTGCGCGCGGCGGGGGGGAGCGAGCAGCGAGGCGGGGCGGCGATGGGCGGAGGCGCGCCGGCGGCGCTCGGCTGGCCGGAGCGGACGGGCCGGAGAGGAGGGGCAGAGGGGTGGCCTGCGAGACGGCCAGAGGAGGAGGAGGACGGTTGCGGGCGGCGGGGGAGAGGGTGCGGCCCAGGCGGAGGCCGGAGCAGGGCGGTTGGGGAAGGCGCGGCCGCGGCTGGGGCGGGGTCGGCCGGCGAGCGGGCGGAGGGAGGTGCGCTCGTGGCTGCAGAAGGGCGGAACCGGCGGCCGGGCGCGCAGCGGCGACAGAGCGGAGGGCTCCAGGCGGGAAGGAGGAGGGCCGTGAGGCGCGGGCGGAGTGGAGGTCGCCGGCGACGCGGAGGGGCGAGCGGCTACGCAGCGGACGGGCAGGGTGTGCGGGGCGCCAGGGAGGAAGAAGCACAGAGAGAGAGAGGGGAGACGCGTGGGGGGGGAGAGCCGGTCGTGTGGGCCAGGTGGGGTTGGTGGGGATCGGGTGTGGTGTGCGTGTGTGCTTGTGTGTGTGGCCCAGGGTGTGTGCTGGGGATGGGGAGTGGAGAGAGAGGGCAGGATTAGGTGGCAGGTGGGGATTGGGTGAGGGAGAGAGGAGAGGTGAGGTGGCGAGCCGCGAGTGGCTGGGGTGAGGTGGAGGGGGTGTGGGTAGAATAGGTTGGGTAGGAATAGGATTTAGAGGTGGACCGTTTATAATTCTGGGGGTGGTCGTTCGGGTCATTCGGCCCGTTCGACTGCCCCACTAAAATAATATAATTTTTATTTAACTTTTGCAATAAGCTTGTATAATAGATTTTAGACAAACAAAAATATCCGGAAGCGTCCGGGGTTTAATTTGAAATAGAAGGAGGACTAGTTTCAGAAATCCATAGACTTTCGCAAATAGTTTTTAGGCAAGATAATATGCATGATGATGACGATGCTCAAATGCAATGTGGCATGATGACATGATCATGCGGCCATGATGATGCAATGCACAAAAACAACGCGATTTTCTAGTAGTGGTTTTGCGGGATGCCACAATTCGACACCACTAACAATGGATCTCGCCCTCGAGATCCGCCTCATGGTACCGGAAGGAAGGTCGGCGATCTGCATCTTCTCGCTTCGTGTAGATCCTCGCGACACCACTAACAAGAGGTCGTTGTCCGTGATCGCCGAGAGAACACTCCGGAAAACAAAAGGTCGAAGGTAGAGGCATCAACAAATAAAGCCACCTCTAGCTTCCGATGGATGGAGTAAAACTGCTGGATCCACTGATTCGATGTACAAGAGCGAATGATAAGAGTAGTCGGATGGTGATCAGTCCATCGCGCACCCAAACCATTACTCTGCACACGAATAGGCGGATTATGCAACCAACTCTCGGAATTAGACTGAAGATCTCGTCAAGCGAGGTTCGGAACAAAGGAGTGATGCAGACTCTGCATCGGATCTGGCGTAGATGATGTCGTCGCGTCAGAAACCACCGGAAGGCACAAACAAGGAACAAAGAATGGTACCACAGTAGACGGATTCCTCAGGCAGCATGAACACCGGATGGTAGAACGCCGTTATCAAAGGTGGAAGCGAAACCCTGAAGGTACGACGGAAACCCAACCACGAGAATTCCTGGACTCGAAGAAAGAGAAGAGAGCGGATTCAAAACACGTTGAGGTAAGAGGAGAACAGCAGAGGGGTAAGGAGTAAAATCAGACCTAATCAGAACTATCCAACCGATTTTGCAAAAATAGTTTTTGACACTCTACTTCGGCCGTTAGCTAGGTTATCCTACAGGCTGGACTTGTGGGGTATCGCAACTGCTGAGCTCTGATACCACTCTATAACACCCTCAAAATCGGACCTATGCAAGTTTTAGCGAAACCCGCCAAACCCGCATAGAAACGATTCAAAGGTGCCCACCAGGCACTTTCGTGCGGGTGGAAAACGAAGTAATAACATTACACAACAGTCCTCGATGGGACCCACAGAACAGATATATATAACAGCGACTCAACGAGTCAAAAATACAGATATAATATACAAAGATCCAAATCACCTTAAAAACGATAGAGCGTCCAACTACGGACAAGATGCAAACGAGGCTAAGAGCCCTGAAGAATAACCAATGGCATCCATAACCCTGCCCAGGCCAAGCCGGAAGGGTAACCCTGCTAACGACGTCGATCTCAAAACCTGCTTAAACAAAAGGGGTGCCGACAAAGGGCAAAGGAAAAAGAGGAGCGTCAGTACTGAGGCCAGTACACGGCGAGACTAGAATTCGGCGGTCCTCGCCTACATAGGTATGGTGGACTGAAGCGGCAGCGGCAGCATGCACTAAACAACCTATAGAGACTTGATACAACTAGCGGCTATCAGAGAGGGGTAAGAAAGAACTATTCGGGACCAACCTATTACTACCACCAACATACCCGTCCTGGTATTTCCCCCTCGTTACCGAACGAGGAAGTCAACCGAGGAACTCACACCGTTGGCAGTTTTATTTATTCAGTTATCGTTGCAGCAATTACTAGTCAGGTTTAGAGAATCATCCTGATAAAGTAAGCAGTGGGCACTTTTAGTTAACCATTCCGTTATAGTTGCAACACTTACTAATCAGATACATTTAGCACGAGATAACCCAAAACCCAGCAGTTGTTGGTACTTTTATTCAGCCATTCCGTTGTAGTTGCAATACTTACTAGTCAGGTACAATGGTCGCAAGCGACACTCCAAACAAGCAATTGTGGGCAGTATTAATTAGCCATTCCATTATAGTGAAGCTGATTACTAGTCATTATAAAGTCAAATTTATAGCAATAAACTTTAGTTATGCTTGTCTATGGTCGAGATACTGTGCTCCAAGTCGTCCATAACCGCGGACACGGCTTTCAGAAAGTTTTACCCGGCCGGGGTGCACCAATAGCAACACACACTCGATCAACCTCGGAAAAACCAAATCAAAACCCAACGAGGCCTTCACGACAAAGCAATCACAAGATTCAGAAATATTTCAGGGGGCCACCCCATTGAGTAGACCCGCAACGAAGTAAGCAAGCTCCGAGACGGACTCAAGGTTTGCAACAATGGCTGTAAACGACTGGGAACCCGAAAGTGTGTCTGGGCTTGTCGATACCGCGAAAACACTCCGCTTACCTAAACAGTACAGTGTGCTCCTCGCACAATCGTAAATAAAGCAGTAGCATGGCATAAGTACAGGATAGTAAATAAAACCTCAAACTAGTTTGTGGCCCCAAGAAATAAGACTGAATCAAGCTCTGGCTCAGGGGGGTCCCATATACCTCCCGGATGTGGATAGCGCGATAAATCAAGGAACAGGTATCAAGTACTCGGGGCCCTACGGGACACAAGTGGGCGTTCGGAAACCAAATATTATCTATCACCCACCGATGCCTCTGCTTACTTCAATTTTTAGTTGTTAAACAGGAATTAAAGTGTCCGATAAGTAAAACCACGATCATCTCCAACATCCAACATGCGGCATTACTCCAACAAATGTGGCACTTGACAACACGCAACAACACTTGAGCAAGCGACTACGACGCGCAAGTCCAACTAACTACCACACAACAGGTAATGGGATGTGTCCAAGGCAATATAAGGCTGCAGGGGATATCTCGGGTACGAAAACTAGAGCAACGCGACACAGATAGCAATAGATCAACAGGAGGGAATAAATACTATAAAAGTAAGATAGGTAGAAAAGGGGAAGATGCTCGCCTGAAAACATTGTCGAAGGTTCAACCGAAGATCGGGTCGACTCTCGCATCAACTCAACGGCCTTATCCGCGAAGAAGCAAAGCACTAGAAGAAACACCGGATGCACTATTTAATACTACGGCAAAAGATCGGGCATGATGCATGTATGATGTATGGCATAGCAAAGATGCGATGCAATTAGGTCATATTAAGCGGAACCGGGGTCCCGACAATTAATTAATTGATTCAAGTTATTTATTTACCCCGCAAATTAAATGTGGTTATAACAAGGCAAGATAAGATATCGGTTCGCTACACAAGTTTAAATGAGGCCAATATAAGGATAGATTTGCCCGCATATGGGCCCCATATTTAATTATGAGGTGAATCGGCATAAGGCCCCCAAACCACACAAATATGCATGCAAGTATGACAAGTTGATATGCAACAATTTGATCTTTCACTTATAAAAATAGGGCTCGAGAAAAGGGGTCACACATTAGGGTTTGGCAGATCTTGGGGTTCCGGGGTTCGGGGTTGGTCTCAGGGTTCAGGGTCCGACGGGTCGGTCTCGGCGGAAGCGTTCTCGGACTACTGGGGTAGATCTTGTCGCGTCCGTGGCCTTCGGGTCATGTCGACGGTCCTGGCATTCGGGCTGAAGTACTTGTCGCGTCGGGGTCTCGGTGTCCGGGGTGGAGTACTTGGCGGTCCGCGGCGAAGTGCTTGACGTCATGTGGTTTCATGTCGACGGTCTTGGTGTCCTCGATGGAGAACTCGGTGTTCCGTGTGGAAGGCCTCGAGGGTTCGGTGACGGAGATCTTGACGGGTCCGTGAGAAGAACTTGGGTCGGCATCGGATCGATCTTCAAATCGAGGCATCGGGCTTCGGTTTTTCCTGTGCAGAAGATCTTCGGTGAATTACTTGTCTGATTTGTAGATTTGTACACCCACATGTCTTAATCATCTCGCCGGGAGATTTTAGCCGAGATCACATCATCACACCACACCATCTTGTCAACCACCGTGCGACACCTTACCGATCAACGCCCCGAAGGAAGAACATGCATAGCAGCCTGGCAGGTAAGCATCAAGGCACTGCAGGTATTGATGCCGAACAGGACGCCAAGGAAACAAAACAGGATATGAGCTTGGGCACGCGCGACGCGGTTGGGGGCGGCTGCCGGAAGCAGGCGAGGCCGACGCAGGCCGGGACCGGCCGGAGGTGGGGTCGGCACGGCCGGTGGCGCGGTGCCTGGCCGGGCAGGGACGACGGCGAGGGGTGGACGGCGGTGGCCCGACGAGGCGGGGGCGTGCTCGGCCGCGACCGGGGCTAGCGGTGGGCGGCGAGCTCGTGCAGGCCGGCGGGAGAGCTCGGAGGGGCGCGCGGGGAGGCGTGGCGGACGGCGGAACGGCGAGGTGGTCGTCGGCGGCCGGCAGAGCGAAGGGGCGACGCGGGGGTGGTTGCCGGAGAGGAGGGAGGGCGGCTGCGCGCGGCGGGGGGGGGGAGCGAGCAGCGAGGCGGGGCGGCGATGGGCGGAGGCGCGCCGGCGGCGCTCGGCTGGCCGGAGCGGACGGGCCGGAGAGGCGGGGCAGAGGGGTGGCCTGCGAGACGGCCAGAGGAGGAGGAGGACGGTTGCGGGCGGCGGGGGAGAGGGTGTGGCCCGGGCGGAGGCCGGAGCAGGGCGGCTGGGGAAGGCGCGGCCGCGGCTGGGGCGGGGTCGGCCGGCGAGCGGGCGGAGGGAGGTGCGCCCGTGGCTGCAGAAGGGCGGAACCGGCGGCCGGGCGCGCAGCGGCGACGGAGCGGAGGGCTCCAGGCGGGAAGGAGGAGGGTCGTGAGGCGCGGGCGGAGTGGAGGTCGCCGGCGACGCGGAGGGGCGAGCGGCTACGCGGCGGACGGGGCAGGGTGTGCGGGGCGCCAGGGAGGAAGAAGCACAGAGAGAGAGAGAGGGGAGACGCGTGGGGGGGAGAGCCGGTCGTGTGGGCCAGGTGGGGTTGGTGGGGATCGGGTGTGGTGTGCGTGTGTGCTTGTGTGTGTGGCCCAGGGTGTGTGCTGGGGATGGGGAGTGGAGAGAGAGGGCAGGATTAGGTGGCAGGTGGGGATTGGGTGAGGGAGAGAGGAGAGGTGAGGTGGCGAGCCGCGAGTGGCTGGGGTGAGGTGGAGGGGGTGTGGGTAGAATAGGTTGGGTAGGAATAGGATTTAGAGGTGGACCGTTTATAAATCTGGGGGTGGTCGTTCGGGTCATTCGGCCCGTTCGACTGCCCCACTAAAATAATATAATTTTTATTTAACTTTTGCAATAAGCTTGTATAATAGATTTTAGACAAACAAAAATATCCGGAAGCGTCCGGGGTTTAATTTGAAATAGAAGGAGGACTAGTTTCAGAAATCCATAGACTTTCGCAAATAGTTTTTAGGCAAGATAATATGCATGATGATGACGATGCTCAAATGCAATGTGGCATGATGACATGATCATGCGGCCATGATGATGCAATGCACAAAAACAACGCGATTTTCTAGTAGTGGTTTTGCGGGATGCCACAAACTGTCACTGGCAACAACTTTGTCATTTGAGTAAGCATACTTACTGTCACCAAAAAGAGGTCCAAGGTCATAGACTGGATCAATAGAAGCAAGTTGTTCCATCCTGAAATCTTTATTACGGAAGTTATTTTCACAAGGAGCTTTAGCAAATTTGGAAAATTTAAACTCATAAGAATCTCCATCAAACTTGGTTAATTTTTTTTCCTTCTTACAATCAATAATAGCTCCACAAGTGTTCAAGAAAGGTCTGCCAAAAATGATAGGACAAGTTTTGCTAGTTGCTGAATTAAGCACTAGAAAATCAGCAGGATACTTAATCTTACCATAGAGAACCTCCACATCTCTTACAATGCCAATGGGGAAAATGGTTTCCTTATTAGCAAGGTGAATAACCACATCAATGTCCTCAAGCTCACAAGGACCAATCTCATGCATAATTTCCCTGTAAAGCTCATAAGGAATAGCACTAGAACTAGCACCAATATCACATAAACCATAATAGCAATGATCACCAATTTTAAAAGAAAGCACAGGAAAACTATCTTTTCTAGCCTTACTTGGATGAGAAAAAATATTAGTAGTGTCTTCACAGAAGATAATATGCTCATCCTCTATATTTCTAGTGACAAGGTCTTTCACAATAGCTACCACAGGTTCAACATTCAATTGCTTACCAGGCTCCGCAGTTTTCATTGTACCTTTATTATTTGCACTAATAATCATACAATACTCCTTTACCTTAGTTGGGAAAGGCATTTTCTCAACATGAGGTTTAGGCACAATATGATTAGTAGTACAAACTTGGGTACTTCTAACTGGAACATGATTAACAAAATCTTTATACAGAGCATGGTATTTATTCCACTTCTTCTTGGGAATTTCTATGTAAGAGGCAAAGGCCTTAAAACAGTTGGCAATACTTTGGGAATGAAGACCAAACTCATTGCTAATATCATGAAAGTCATCAGTTCCCATAAAATATTTAATGCATTCGTAATCATAGTTTATACCTGACTTTCTTCCCTTGTCATTCTCCCAAGCCTCAGTGTTATCTTGAATACAGTCTAAGAGTTCCCATTTAGCTTCTTCCTTTATACGTGTGAATGATCCAGCACAAGAAGCATCTAGTAAATCTTTATCATAAAGAGAAAGCCTAGCATAAAAGTTATTTAGAATAATAGTGTTAGGGAGTTCATGAATAGGGCATTTAAGCATTAGTAACTTCAATCTCCCCCAAGCTTGAGCTGTACTCTCTCCATCAAGAGGCCAAAAGTTATATATAAGATTTCTATTCTTATGAATCTCACTAGGAGGATAAAATTTAGAGTAAAAGAGAGATGCCATCTCCTCCCATTGCATGGATTGTCCATTCTTCAGCATCTTATACCATTCTTTAGCTCTCCCTTTCAATGATATGGAGAGTAACTTCTTTTCACCTGTTCAGTTGTGATACCTGCACACTTAAACAACCCGCATAATTCATGGATAAAAAGCAAGTGATCACCGGGATGGACGGTTCCATCCCCAAAATAATACTTATCCATAACACGATTAACAATACTTGTAGGTATCTTAAAAGGATTTATCTCAACAGGAGGTGGTTCATCCACTACCCTAGCAGTGGTAGTAGTTTTCCCAAACAGAAAACCAAGTGGGTTATCCATATTGGAAACAATGTAACAAGCAGTAACAAAAGCAATACTCACAGTAAAAGTTTCTTGATACGTTGGAAACGTATCTATAATTTTTGATGTTCCATGCTTGTTTTGTATCTACTTTGATTTGCTTGTCTACACTTTGAGGTGCTTTTTACATGTTTTCTGGTAATAACCTATTAACAAGTTGCAACAGTGCTAGATGCCTATTTTCTGCTGTTTTTGGTTTCAGAAAAGTTAGTAAAGAAATATTCTCAGAATTGGATGGGACAAACGCCAAAGTCAATTACTTTCCGTGGGGAACAAGAAGTCTAGAGGAGAGCCGGAGCGGTCGGCCAGGGGGGGGGGGGGCAGACCCACCCTAGGCACGGGGGCAGGTGGGCCCATGCCTGGCTAGGGTTTGGTGGCCCTGGTCGCCTCCCGGTCTTCCTCTTCACCTATAAGAAGCCCCCGATGCAGAAACCCTGAGTACCCGATCAGAAATCCACGAAACCTTCTGTAGCCGCCGCCACCATCGTCCCTAGATCGGGGGGATCTGAAGTTCTTCCCGATACCCTGCCGGAGGGGAGATCATCCCGGAGGCCTTCTCTCCGGTATGATTCGTGAGTAGTTCCACCTTGGACTATGGGTCCATGTAGTAGCTAGATGGTTGTATCTCCTCCTTTGTGCTTACATGTATATACCTTGTGAGCTCCGTTCATGATCAAGATCTAATCTATTTGTAATCATGCATGTTGTGTTTGCGGGGATCCGATGGATTTTGAGATTATTATGTTGGTTTGATTAATGGTTTTATCTTTATGATTCTACCATGTCTGTGTTGTTTGTGATCTTGCATGCTCTCCGTTGCTAGTGGTTATCTTGGCCAAGTAGTTGCTAGAGACTCCAAGAGGGGGTATTTATGCTCGATAGTGGGTTCATTACTCTAGTTTCCAAGGGAAGTGACAGAAATCTCTTTGGTTGTATATATGTTGTTGCTACTAGGGAGAAAACAACGGTCTCTTGTTCATGGAACATGTGGACTGTTTACCTTACACACTTTTCTTAAAGCAGTTGTCTGTTGCTTGCAACTTAATACTGGAGGGGGTTCGGATGATAACCTGAAGGTGAACTTCTAGTCATAGATGTAGTTGGTGTAGGGTTCGCAGCATAGAAAACAAAAAAATTCCTATGATGGGAACTATGTACCAAGATCTATCTACTAGATACAAACAACGGGCGGATGTATATGCGTAGAGAACATACCCTTAAAGACCGACAAAGCTTAACGAGTTCAACTCGTGGTTGATGTAGACGATCTCTTGCCGATCTCAAGATCGATAGGAAGTCCTAGCGCCGCAAAGCAGCAGCGCATCCGTGCTCGCACACACGTACAAGACACCGACCAACCTCCGCCTCCTCGCTCCAGCGATGCAGCGGAAGCACAACCCTTTCTTGCCGAATAGCCATCGGGAACATGTATCTCGCTAGTCCGAGACCATGGGGGATAAATTCTAGAGGGGGGGGAGATCCTTCACGAGGAGGTGTGAGAGAGAGGAGAGGGGGTGCCTTTTATAGGAGGAGGGGGGCACCCAAGGGGGTGGCCACCGGCCATGGGGGCTACCCCCTCCCCTCCTTCATTCATGTGGGTGGACACTCCACTCACAAAAACCCATTCAATTTCCTCCACTCAAAATCCCAATCAAACTTGCTATTAAATTCCACCAAATTTAATGCAAACTCTCATTAAATAAAACTCCTTTATTTATTCAGAATTTTTTCCATTACTTTATTGACAAACATTCACATATAACCCCTTGCTAGAATTCTATTTCACATGCAAAACCTCTTTATGCAATTTCACCCGAAAACCTGTTTCGATATCTAGTGAAATAAATTCCTGCGCTTGTTATTCTTTCCGGCATGAAACATTTGCTCCAACTGGATGTCAGTGTCCCTTAAGTGTGTCACCCTACGGTTCGCGAATAATGCGGACATGATCGAGACCCTTCTCCAATCAATAATCAGTAGCGGGACCTGGAGATCCATACTGACTCCCACACATTCAAGAATGACTTTCCTGTGATCGTCGGAACCATTTACGCCTGTATCTTAATCCCTTTGTTTCACGATATATTACATGTCCGAGATTCGATAATCGGTATCTCCATACCTAGTTTGATCTCGTTACTGACATGCACTCTTTTCTCGTTCCTGTGATATAACATTCTAGTGATCAAATAACTTGCTTGCAAGATAACCAATGTGATATCACCGAGAGGGACCAGAGTATATCTATCCGTTATCTGGATGAACAAATTCCACTCTTGATCCATGATTCTCAACATAACACTTTAGTAGCTTTGAAGCCATATTTATAATCACCCAGTTACGGTGTGACGTTTGATGTCAACAAGAAACTCTTCCGGTGTTAGTGATTGTCATGATCTCATGGTCTAAGGATTAGGATCACTTCATAAGTTGTTTATAGCAATATAAACTCAATGACTTTGATCGTAATGCTATACTTCGGATGAAGGTTCATCACATCATTACACTAATGTTGTGATCTCATTATTAACAACATCCAATGTCTATGATCAGGAAACTGTGATCATCTTGTAAATCAACGAACTAGTTTATGAGAGAGGCATAACTAGGAACTTTCTGTTTGTTTATTAAACACACATGTATTAACATTTCCGTATTAATACAATTATAGCATGGAAAATAAACATCTATCATATACTTGGAATACACATAATAAACACTTTATTATTGCCTCTCAGGGCATATTCCCTTTAGTCTCCCACTTGCACTAGAGACAATAAATCTAGTTACATAGTGATGTATCTAACACCCATGGAGTTCTGGTGTAGATCATGTTTTTCTCTAGGCAGAGTTTTAGTCAACGGATCTGCTACATTGAGATCCGTATGCACTTTACGAATCTTTATATATCCATCCTTGACAAGCTCGCGAATGGAGTGAAACCGGCGCTTAATATGCTTGGAATGCTTGTGAGACCTTGGCTCTTTGGCATTCGCAATGGCACCATTGTTTTCACAATAGATCACCATTCGGTCCAACGCGTTTGCAACCACACCTAGTTCGGATATGAACTCCTTCATCCAAACCGCTTCCTGAGCCGCTTCTGAAGCAGCAACATATTCGGCCTTCGTCGTTGATCCCGCCACCATAGGTTGTTTGGAGCTCCTCCAACTAACCGCTCCGCCATTCATGAGAAATACGTATCTGGATTGAGACTTAGAGTGATCTGGATCGGTGTCAAAGCTAGCGTCGACATAACACTTAGCGGCGAGCTCTTCTTCACCTCCGTATATAAGAAACATATCCTTAGTTCTTCACAAGTACTTAAGGATATTCTTGACCGCTTTCCAGTGTTCTGAACCTAGATCCGATTGGTACCTACTAGTCAAACTAATAGCATGTGCCACATCCGGTCTTGGACATAGCATGGCG
Organism: Avena sativa; assembly: GCA_916181665.1. Classification (NCBI taxonomy): domain Eukaryota; kingdom Viridiplantae; phylum Streptophyta; class Magnoliopsida; order Poales; family Poaceae; genus Avena; species Avena sativa. The sequence continues at coordinate 147,462,792 of OV702280.1, forward strand.
TACATTATAGAGCCTATGGCTGAAGCATAGGGGACTTTGTCCATTTTCTCTCTTTCTTCCACCGTAGCCGGACTTTGAGTCTTACTCAATGTCGTGCCTTGTGACATAGGTAAGAACCCCTTCTTACTATCTTCCATTTTAAACTTCTTTAAAATCTTATCAAGGTATGTACTTTGCGATAGCCCTATTAGGCGCCTAGATCTATCTCTATAGATCTTTATGCCTAATATGTATGGCGCTTCACCTAGGTCCTTCATTGAAAATTTGCTGTTTAGATAACTTTTGACACTGTTTAAAAGATCTATATCATTTCCGATCAATAATATGTCATCCACATATAGTATCAGAAATGCCACATTGCTCCCACTCACTTTCTTGTAAATACAAGATTCTCCATAATTTTGGACAAATCCAAAATCTTTGATCACCTCATCAAAGCGGAGATTCCAACTTCGTGATGCTTGCTTCAATCCATAGATGGATCGCTGAAGCTTGCACACCTTGTTAGCATCCTTAGGATCGACAAAACCCTTTGGTTGTATCATATACAACTCTTCTTCAATATTACCATTAAGGAACACGGTTTTGACATCCATCTGCCATATCTCATCATCGAAATATGCAGCAATTGCTAACATAATCGACAAAACCCTTTGATTTTAGCATCGCTACGGGAGAGAATGTCTCATCGTAGTCAACTCCTTGAATTTGTCGAAACCCCTTTGCGACAAGTCGAGCTTTATAGACGGTTACATTACCATCATCATCGGTTTTCCTGTTGAAAATCCATTTGTTCTCCACGGCCTTTTGGTCGTGAGCTAAGTCCACCAAGTTCCAAACTTGATTTTCATACATGGATTCCATCTCGGATTTCATGGCTTATAACCATTTGTTGCAATCCGGGCTCTTCATTTCTTCTTCATACGTCGAAGGGTCATCATTTTCATCAACCATGAAATTCATGACAAGATTTCCGTACAGCTCGGGAGCTGCACACGTCCTGCTAGACCTGCGAGGTTCGGTAGTACTCTCTTTCGGAGTTTCATGATCATTATCATTAGTTCCTTCTTCAACTGGTGAAGCCAACTCCGGAACGACTTCTGGCGCTGCGCTACTCGCCATACTTTGAAGAGAAGGTTCAATAACCTCTTCGAGTTCTACCTTCCGACTACTCACACCTTTCATGAGAAACTCTTTCTCTAGAAAGGATGCATTCTTGGCAACAAAAACCTTGCCCTCGGATCTGTGATAGAAGGAATACCCAATAGTTTCCTTAGGGTATCCTATGAAGACGCATTTTTCCGCTTTGGGTTCGAGTTTATCCGGTTGAAGTTTCTTCACATAAACATCACATCCCCAAACTTTAAGAAATGACAGCTTAGGTTTGTTTCCAAACCATAATTCATACGGTGTCTTTTCAACGGATTTAGATGGTGCCCGATTAAAGTGAATGCAACAGTTTTTAGTGCATAACCCCAAAATGACAACGACAAGTCCGTCAGAGACATCATAGATCGAACCATATCTAATAATGTACGATTATGACGTTCCGACACACCATTTCGCTGTGGTGTTCCAGAAACTGTGAGTTGTGAAACAATTCCACACTCTTTCATGTGAGTGCTAAACTCGTAACTTAGATACTCACCTCCACGGTCAGACCGTAGAAATTTGATCTTTCTATTACGATGATTTTCCACTTCATTCTGAAATTCCTTGAACTTTTCAAATGTTTCAGACTTGTGTTTCATCAAGTAGATATAACCGTATCTACTCAAATAATCCGTGAAAGTAACAAAATAACGATATCCACCTCGTGCCGACACACTCATTGGACCACATACATCAGAATGTATGATTTCCAATAAATCTGTCGCCCGTTCCATTGAACCGGAAAACAGCGTTCTAGTCATCTTGCCCATAAGGCATGGCTCACATGTATCAAATGATTCAAAATCAAGTGATTCCAAAAGTCCATCCGAATGGAGCTTCTTCATGTGTTTAACGCCAATATGACCTAGACGGCAGTGCCACATATATGCGGATGTATCATCATTTAGTTTAATTCTTTTAGCATCAACATTATGAATATGTGTAACATTATTATCGAGATCCAAAATAAATAAACCATTCATCATCAGTGCATGACCATAAAAGATTTCATTCATATAAATAGAACAACCATTCTTCTCGGATTTAAATGAATAACCACTTCGCATCAAACACAATCCAGATACAATGTTCATGCTTAGTGCTGGCACCAGATAACAATTCTTCAAGTTTATTACTAATCCCGATGGAAAATGGAGAGGCAGCGTTCCGACGGCGATCACATCAACGCTTGATCCATTGCCGACACGCATCTTGTCCTCACCCCTTGCTAGCGGTCGCTTGTTCCGCAACCCCTGATTCGAGTTACAAATATTAGCAACTGAACCGGTATCAAATACCCAGGTGCTACTGCGAGCACTAGTCAAGTACACATCAATAACATGTATATCATATATACCTTTGTTTGCCTTTTCGGCCTTCTTGTCTGCCAAATACTTGGCGCAGTTGTGCTTCCAGTGGACAGTCCCCTTACAATAGTAGCACTCGGTATCAGACTTAGGTCCAACTCGGGGTTTCTTTTCAGGCACGGCAACTGGGTTGCCGCCCTTACTTCCCTTCCGTTTTCCCTTCTTGTCTTTCTTGAAACCAGTGTTCTTATTGATCATCAACACTTGATGTTTCTTTTTGATCTCCACTTCTGCAGTTTTAAGCATTGACAGAAGCTCGGGGAGAGACTTATCCATGCCTTGCATATTATAGTTCATCACGAAGCTCTAATATCTAGGTGGCAGAGAATGCAGAACACGATGGATGCCTAGTCAATGGGAATCGATATTCCCAAGGACACAAGATTATCGGCGTAACCCGACATCTTGAGTACATGCTCACTAACGGAGCCGTGCTCTTCCATCATGCAGCTAAAGAACTTTTCTGAAGCATTGTAGCTCTCTACAGCAGCATGTGTGTCGAAAATCATGTTTAACTCACCCATTGTATAAAATGCATTGCTGTTTTCGAAACGCTTTCGAAGTTCCGGCTCTAGCCCATACAGTATGCCGCAATGAACTAAGTTGTGGTCCTCCTGACGAGTCTGATAGACATTCTTCTCCTCATCAGGGGCATCCTCAAAAGGTAGGGGGCCTAGCTTCGCTTCTATCACATATTGCTTTTGTGCAGCAGAGAGGAGAATCCTCAAATTCATGGCCCATTCGGTAAAGTTGCTACCGTTCGTTGCAAGTTTCTCTTTCTCCATGACCACATTGAAATTAAAAGCAGGTGGTGCCATCTACAACAGAATTTGTAAAGTTTAGACTAAGTTTATGATAGATTGAGTTCAACTAATCCACATTACGAATGAACTCCCACTCAAAAACGAAATTTCTCGTGCCTTTTTGGTGATTACATGAACCAAATCCACTACACCAAGTCCGATCATCACGTGAGTCGATGTAGCTTCAAAGGCGAGCATCAAATGGGCATCATATCTACTATATGACTCATGCTTAACCTTTCGGTCCGTGTTTCGAGGCCATGTCTGTACATGCTAGGCTCGCCAAGTTAGAACCTTAGTATTCGCATGTGTAACTGTCTTACACCCAATATATGGTCGTGGATCCAAGAACACCCGATCATCACGTGATGTCTTGGAGCGACGAAAACATAATCGGTGCATACTAAAGGAAGAACACATTCTTATCTTGATATTTAAATGAGGGATCATCTTATTATGCTAATAAAGCACTAAACAAGCAATATAAGATGCTATCAAACATCACATGTTTATTAGTGAAATGATATGGTTCCCGCATATGATCTCTATCATGTGCATCGTGGTATGATCACTATCATACCTTTATGTGTAAGTCCAAGGTCTATGGAACTTACACGCTATGTGTGTTGTAAGATTATCATCTCATACTTCTACTTACAACATCACCATATCATAACACTAACCGAACAACAATCTAAACTAGACGCCTCTAATTTATCCATTGCAAGTTTTACGTGGCTTAGGGCTTTCGAAGATAGAACCATTGTTACCTAAGAACATGAACTACAACGAGTATAACCAAATTGTTGACAACTCGTTGCAAAATAGATATTGACTATAGTAGGAGAGACATACACCCGCTAGCCACTTATGCAAACTAGTTGCATGTCAAGCGTGGAACATGTCTCATGTGCGAGGACATGTAAAGTTTGTCCGGGCCGCTTCATCCCACTATGCCACCAATATCCAAAATTACAACTAAGGAGCAACAACATATCATCATCGCCCACATACTCATATGTGTACTACAAGTGTAAAGCATCTACGCATTGATCCGGCTCTGATACCACTGTAGGGTTCGCAGCATAGAAAACAAAAAAATTCCTACGATGGGAACTATGTACCAAGATCTATCTATTAGATACAAAAAAGGATGGATGTATATCCGTAGAGAACATACCCTTGAAGACCGACAAAGCTTAACGAGTTCAACTCGTGGTTGATGTAGACGATCTCTTGCCGATCTCAAGATCGAGAGGAAGTCCTAGAGCCGCAAAGCAGCAACGCATCCGTGCTCGCACACACGTACAAGACACCGAGCAACCTCCGCCTCCTCGCTCTAGCGATGCAGCGGAAGCACAAACCTTTCTTGCCGAATAGCCACCGGGAACATGTATCTCGCTAGTCCGAGACCATGGGGGATAAATTCTAGAGGGGGAGAGAGATCCTTCACGAGGAGGTGTGAGTGAGAGAGAGGAGAGGGGGTGCCTTTTATAGGAGGAGGGGGGAACCCAAGGGGGTGGCCTCCGGGCATGGGGGCTTCCCCCTCCCCTCCTTCATTCATGTGGGTGGACACTCCACTCACAAAAACCCTTTCAATTTCTTCCACTCAAAATCCCACTCAAACTTGCTATTAAATTTCCACCAAATTTAATGCAAACTCTCATTAAATAAAACACTTTTATTTATTCAGAATTTTGTCAATTACTTTAGTGACAAACATTCACATATAACCCCTTGCTAGAATTCTATTTCACATGCAAAACCGCTTTATGCAATTTCACCCGACAACCTGTTTTGGTATCTAGTGAAATAAATTCCTGCGCTTCTTATTCTTTCCGGCATGAAACATTTGCTCCAACTGGATGTCAGTGTCCCTTAAGTGTGTCACCCTATGGTTCGCGAATAATGCGCACATGATCGAGACCCTTCTCTGATCAATAACCAGTAGCGGGACCTGGAGATCCATACTGACTCCCACACATTCAACGATGACTTTCATGTGATCGTCGGAACCTTTTACGCTTGTATATTAATCCCTTTGTTTCACGATATATTACATGTCCGAGATTCAATCATCGGTATCTCCATACCTAGTTTGATCTCGTTAGTGATTGACATGATCTCATGATATAAGGATTATGATCACTTCATAAGTTGTTTATAGCAATATAAACTCAATGACTTTGATCGTAATGTTATACTTCAGATGAATGTTCATCACATCATTACACTAATGTTGTGATCTCGTTATTAACAACATCTAATGTCTATGATCAGGAAACTGTGATCATCTTGTTAATCAACGAACTAGTTAATGAGAGAGGCATAACTAGGAACTTTCTGTTTGTTTATTAAACACACATGTATTAATATTTCCGTATTAATACAATTATAGCATGCAAAATAAACATCTATCATATACTTGGAATACACATAATAAACACTTTATTATTGCCTCTCAGGGCATATTCCCTTTAGTTGGATGACGGTCTATGTATATTGTTGTATTTCCCAATCAACTTCATAGGATCTTTCTGGCTAGTAATTGCATTGTTATGCCTTGCTCAGTTCCTATCAATTGCCTTGCTGTAATTTGTTTACCCTTCATGCCATGTTGTTTATCTAAGGAGAGCACCTCTAGTGAACTATGGACGCCGGTCCAATATTTACCATTGATACATCTTTTACTGTTACCTATTTACTTGCTGCAAACCATTACCTTCCACACCATTTGTTTAATACTTTGTTACAGCAAACATGTGAGCTTGATAACCTCACTAATTCGTTGGGGCAAAGTCTTGAGTTTGTGTTGTGCAGGTCTCCGCATTGTTCACAACACCTGTGTGACGTTTCCTTCCTCCTTTTGGTTCGATAACCTCGGTCTTGTAGGGTTCGCAGCATAGAAAACAAAAATTTTCCTACGATGTGAACTATATACCAAGATCTATCTACTAGATACAAACAACGGGCGGATGTATATCCGTAGAGAACATACCCTTGAAGACCGACAAAGCTTAACGAGTTCAACTCGTGGTTGATGTAGACGATCTCTTGCCGATCTCAAGATCGAGAGGAAGTCCTAGCGCCGCAAATCAGCAGCGCATCCATTCTCGCACACACGTTCGAGGCACCGAGCAACCTCCGCCTCCTCGCTCCAGCGATGCAGCGGAAGCACAACTCTTTCTTGCCGAATAGCCACTGGGAACATGTATCTCGCTAGTCCGAGACCATGGGGGATAAATTCTAGAGGGGGAGAGAGATCCTTCACGAGGAGGTGTAAGAGACAAGTGAGGAGGGGGGCTCCTTTTATAGGAGGAGGGGTTGGCCGCCGGCCATGGGGCTGCCCCCTCCCCTCCTTCATTCATGTGGGTGGACACTCCACTCACAAAATGCCCTTTAAATTCCCTCCACTCAAAAGTCCACTCAAATTCCCATTAAATTTCCACCAAATTTAATGCAAACTCTCATTAAATAAAACTCTTTTATTTTATTCAGAATTTTGTCAATTACTTTAATGACAAACATTCACAAATAACCCCTTGCTAGAATTCTATTTCACATGCATAACCACTTTATGCAATTTCACCCGAAAACCTGTTTCGGTATCTAGTGAAATAAATTCCTGCGCTTGTTCATTCTTTCGGCATGAAACATTTGCTCCAATTGGATGTCGGTGTCTCTTAAGTGTGTCACCCTACGGTTCGTGAATAATGCGGACATGATTGAGACCCCTCTCGGATCAATAATCAGAAGCGGGATCTGGAGACCCATACTGACTCCCACACATTCAACGATGACTTTCTTGTGATCGTCGGAACCTTTTACGCTAGTATATCTTAATCCCTTTGTTTCACGATATATTACATGTCCGAGATTCGATCATCGGTATCTCCATACCTAGTTTGATCTCGTTACCGACATGCACTCTTTTCTCATTCCTGTGATATAACATTCTAGTGATCAAATCACTTGCTTGCAAGCTAATCAATGTGATATCACCGAGAGGGCCCAGAGTATATCTATCCGTCATCGGGATGAACAAATTCCACTCTCGATCCATGAGCCTCAACATAACACTTTATTAGTTCTGAATCCATCTTTATAATCACCCTGTTACGGTGTGACGTTTGATGTTATCAAGAAACTCTTCCGGTGTTAGTGATTGACATGATCTCATGGTCTAAGGATTAGGATCACTTCGTAAGTTGTTATAGCAATATAAACTCAATGACTTTGATCGTAATGCTATACTTCGGATGAATGTTCATCACACCATTACACTAATGTTGTGATCCCGTTATTAACAACATCCAATGTCCATGATCAGGAAACCTTGATCATCTTGTTAATCAACGAGCTAGTTTATGAGAGAGGCATAACTAGGAACTTTCTGTTTGTTTATTAAACACACATGTATTATCGTTTCCGTATTAATACAATTATAGCATGCAAAATAAACATCTATCATATACTTGGAATACACATAATAAACACTTTATTATTGCCTCTCAGGGCATATTCCCTTCAGTCTCCCACTTGCACTAGGGACAATAATCTAGTTACATAGTGATAAATCTAACACCCATTGAGTTCTGGTGTTGATCATGTTTTGCTCTAGGGAGAGTTTTAGTCAACGGATCTGCTACATTGAGATCCGTATGTACTTTACAAATCTTTATATCTCCATCCTTGACATGCTCGCGGATGGAGTGAAACCGGCGCTTAATATGTTTGGAATGCTTGTGAGACCTTGGCTCTTTGGCATTGGCAATGGCACCATTGTTGTCACAATAGATCACCATTGGGTCCAACGCGTTTGCCACCACTCCTAGTTCGGATATGAACTCCTTCATCCAAACTGCTTCCTGAGCCGCTTCTGAAGCAGCAACATATTTGGCCTCCGTTGTTGATCCCGCTACCACAGGTTGTTTGGAGCTCCTCCAACTAACCGCTCCGCCATTCATGAGAAATACGTATCCGGATTGAGACTTAGAGTCATCCGGATCGGTGTCAAAGCTAGCGTCGACATAACACTTAGCGACGAGCTCTTCTTCACCTCCGTATACAAGAAACATATCCTTAGTTCTTCGTAAGTACTTAAGGATATTCTTGACCGCTATCCAGTGTTCCGAACCTGGATCCGATTGGTACCTACTAGTCAAACTAATAGCATGTGCCACATCCGGTCTTGTACATAGCATGGCGTACATTATAGAGCCTATGGCTGAAGCATAGGGGACTTTGTCCATTATCTCTCTTTCTTCCGCCGAAGCCAGACTTTGAGTCTTACTCAATGTCTTGCCTTGCAACATAGGTAAGAACCCCTTCTTACTTCCGTCCATTTTAAACTTCTTTAAAATCTTATCAAGGTATGTACTTTGCGATAGCCCTATTAGGCGCCTAGATCTATCTCTATAGATCTTTATGCCTAATATGTATGACGCTTCACCTAGGTCCTTCATTGAAAATTTGCTGTTTAGATAACTTTTAACACTGTTTAAAAGATCTATATCATTTCCGATCAATAATATGTCATCCACATATAATATCAGAAATGCCACATTGCTCCCATTCATTTTCTTGTAAATACAAGCTTCTCCATAAGTTTGGACAAATTCAAACTCTTTGATCACCTCATCAAAGCGGAGATTCCAACTTCGTGATGCTTGCTTCAATCCATAGATGGATCGCTGAAGCTTGCACACCTTGTTAGCATCCTTAGGATCGACAAAACCCTTTGGTTGTATCATATACAACTCTTCTTCAATATTCCCATTGAGAAACGCGGTTTTGACATCCATCTGCCATATCTCATAATCGAAATATGCAGCAATTGCTAACATAATCCTAACTGACTTTAGCATCGCTACGGGAGAGAAAGTCTCATCGTAGTCAACTCCTTGAATTTGTAGAAACCCCTTTGCGACAAGTCGAGCTTTATAGACGGTCACATTACCATCAGTATCAGTTTTCCTTTTGAAAATCCATTTGTTCTCCACGGCCTTTCGGTCATGAGGTAGTTCCACCAAGTTCCAAACTTGATTTTCATACATGGATTCCATCTCGGATTTCATGGCTTCTAACCATTTGTTCGAATCCGGGCTCATCATCGCTTCTTCATACGTCACAGGGTCATCATTTTCATCAACCATGAAATTCATGACAGGATTTCCGTACAGCTCGGGAGCTGCACGCGTCCTGTTTGACCTGCGAGGTTCGGTAGTACTCTCTTTCGGAGTTTCATGATCATTATCATTAGTTCCCTCTTCAACAGGTGGAGCCAACTCCGGAACAACTTCCGGCGCTGCGCTACTCGCCATACTTTGAAGAGAAGGTTCCACAACCTCTTCGAGTTCTACCTTCCGACTACTCACACCTTTCGCGAGAAACTCTTTCTCTAGAAAGGATCCATTCTTGGCAACAAAAACCTTGCCCTCGGATCTGTGATAGAAGGAATACCCAATAGTTTCTTTAGGGTATCCTATGAAGACGCATTTTTCCGCTTTGGGTTCGAGTTTATCCGGTTGAAGTTTCTTCACATAAACATCGCATCCCCAAACTTTAAGAAATGACAGCTTAGGTTTGTTTCCAAACCACAATTCATACGGTGTCTTTTCAACGGATTTAGATGGTGCCCGATTTAAAGTGAATGCAGCAGTTTCTAGTGCATAACCCCAAAATGACAACGGCAAGTCCGTCAGAGACATCATAGATCGAACCATATCTAATAAAGTACGATTACGACGTTCCGACACACCATTTCGATGTGGTGTTCCGGCAGGTGTGAGTTGTGAAACAATTCCACACTCTTTCATGTGAGTGCTAAACTCGTAACTTAGATACTCACCTCCACGGTCGGACCGTAGAAATTTGATCTTTCTATTACGATGATTTTCCACTTCATTCTGAAATTCCTTGAACTTTTCAAAGGTTTCAGACTTGTGTTTCATCAAGTAGATATAACCGTATCTACTCAAATCATCCGTGAAAGTAACAAAATAACGATATCCACCTCGCGCCGACACACTCATTGGACCACATACATCAGAATGTATGATTTCCAATAAATCTGTCGCCCGTTCCATTGAACCGGAAAACGGCGTTCTAGTCATCTTGCCCATAAGGCATGGCTCACATGTATCAAATGATTCATAATCAAGTGATTCCAAAAGTCCATCCGAATGGAGCTTCTTCATGCGTTTAATGCCAATATGACCTAGACGGCAGTGCCACATATATGAGGATATATCATCATTAAGTTTAATCCTTTTAGCATCAACATTATGAATATGTGTAACATTATCATCGAGATCTAATAGAAATAAACCATTCATCATCGGTGCATGACCATAAAAGATTTCATTCATATAAATGGAACAACCATTGTTCTCGGATTTAAATGAATAACCACTTCGCATCAAACACGATCCAGATACAATGTTCATGCTCAGTGCAGGCACCAGATAACATTTATTTAAGTTTATAACTAATCCCGATGGCAAGTGGAGAGGCAGCGTTCCGACGGCAATCACATCAACGCTTGATCCATTGCCGACACGCATCTTGACCTCACCCCTTGCTAGCGGTCGCTTGTTCCGCAGCCCCTGATTCGAGTTACAAATATTAGCAACTGAACCGGTATCAAATACCTAGGTGCTACTGCGAGCACTAGTCAAGTACACATCAATAACATGTATATCATATATACCTTTGTTTGCCTTGCCGGCCTTCTTGTCTGCCAGATACTTGGGGCAGTTGCGCTTCCAGTGGCCAGTCCCCTTACAATAGTAGCACTCGGAATCAGACTTAGGTCCAACTCGGGGTTTCTTTTCAGGCGCGGCAACCGGCTTGCCGCCCTTACTTCCCTTCCGTTTTCCCTTCTTGTCTTTCTTGAAACCAGTGTTCCTATTGATCATCAACACTTGATGTTCCTTTTTGATCTCCACTTCTGCAGTTTTAAGCATTGACATAAGCTCGGGGAGAGACTTCTTCATGCCTTGCATATTATAGTTCATCACGAAGCTCTTATAGCTAGGTGGCAGAGACTGCAGAACACGATGGATGCCTAAGTCAATGGGAATCGATATTCCCAAGGACACAAGCTTATCGGCGTAACCCGACATCTTGAGTACATGCTCACTAACGGAGCTGTGCTCTTCCATCATGCAGCTAAAGAACTTTTCTAAAGCGTTGTAGCTCTCTACAGCAGCATGTGTGTCAAAAATCATTTTCAACTCACCCATTGTATCAAATGCATTGCCGTTTTCGAAATGCTTTCGAAGTTCCGGCTCTAGCCCATACAATATGCCGCAATGAACTAAGTTGTGGTCCTCCTGACGAGTCTGATAGACATTCTTCTCCTCGTCAGGGGCATCATCAAAAGGTGGGGGGCCTAACGGCGCTTCTAGCACATATTGCTTTTGTGCAGCAGAGAGGAGAATCCTCAAATTCATGGCCCATTCGGTAAAGTTGCTACCGTTCGTTGCTAGTTTCTCTTTCTCCATGAACACATTGAAATTAAAAGCAGGTGGTGCCATCTACAACAGAATTTGTAAAGTTTAGACTAAGTGTATGATAGATTGAGTTCAACTAATCTTTATTACGAATGAACTCCCACTCAAAAACGACATCCCTCGTGCCTTTTTGGTGATTACATGAACCAAATCCACTACACCAAGTCCGATCATCACGTGAGTCGGTATAGCTTCAAAGGCGAGCATCAAATGGGCATCATATCAACTATATGACTCATGCTTAACCTTTCGGTCCGTGTTCCGAGGCCATGTCTGTACATGCTAGGCTCGCCAAGTTAGAACCTTAGTATTCGCATGTGTAACTGTTTTACACCCGAAATATGGTCGTGGATCCAAGAACACCCGATCATCACGTGATGTCTTGGAGCGACAAAAACATAATCGGTGCATACTAAAGGAAGAACACATTCTTATCTTGATATTTAAATGAGGGATCATCTTATTATGCTAACAAAGCGCTAAACAAGCAATATAAGATGCTATCAAACATCATATGTTTATTAGTGAAATTATATGGTTCCTGCAGATGATCTCTATCATGTGCATCGTGGTATGATCACTATCATACCTATATGTGTAAATCCAAGGTCTATGGATTTTACACGCTATGTGTGTTGTAAGAGTATCATCTCATACTTCTACTTACAACACTACCATATCATAACACTAGCCCAGCAACAATCTAAACTAGACGCCTCTAATTTATCCATTGCAAGTTTTACGTGGCTTAGGGCTTTCGAGATAGAATCGTTCTTACCTACGAACATGAACCACAACGAGGATAATCAAATTGTTGACAACTCGCTTGCAAAATAGATATTGACTATAGTAGGAGAGACAGACACCCGCTAGCCACTTATGCAAACTAGTTGCATGTCAAGCGTGGAACAGGTCTCATGTGCGAGGACATGTAAAGTTTGTCCGGGCCGCTTCATCCCACTATGCCACCAATATCCAAAATTACAACAAAGGAGCAACAACATGATCATCATCGCCCACATACTCATATGTGTACTACCCGTGTAAAGTATCTACGCATAGATCCGGCTCTGATACCACTGTAGGGTTCGCAGCATAGAAAACAAAAATTTTCCTACGATGTGAACTATATACCAAGATATATCTACTAGATACAAACAACGGGCGGATGTATATCCGTAGAGAACATACCCTTGAAGACCGACAAAGCTTAACGAGTTCAACTCGTGGTTGATGTAGACGATCTCTTGCCGATCTCAAGATCGAGAGGAAGTCCTAGCGCCGCAAATCAGCAGCGCATCCGTGCTCGCACACACGTTCGAGGCACCGAGCAACCTCCGCCTCCTCGCTCCAGCGATGCAGCGGAAGCACAACTCTTTCTTGCCGAATAGCCACCGGGAACATGTATCTCGCTAGTCCGAGACCATGGGGGATAAATTCTAGAGGGGGAGAGAGATCCTTCACGAGGAGGTGTAAGAGACAAGTGAGGAGGGGGGCTCCTTTTATAGGAGGAGGGGGGGCACCCAAGGGGTTGGCCGCCGGCCATGGGGCTGCCCCCTCCCCTCCTTCATTCATGTGGGTGGACACTCCACTCACAAAATGCCCTTTAAATTCCCTCCACTCAAAAGTCCACTCAAATTCCCATTAAATTTCCACCAAATTTAATGCAAACTCTCATTAAATAAAACTCTTTTATTTTATTCAGAATTTTGTCAATTACTTTAATGACAAACATTCACAAATAACCCCTTGCTAGAATTCTATTTCACATGCATAACCACTTTATGCAATTTCACCCGAAAACCTGTTTCGGTATCTAGTGAAATAAATTCCTGCGCTTGTTCATTCTTTCGGCATGAAACATTTGCTCCAATTGGATGTCGGTGTCTCTTAAGTGTGTCACCCTACGGTTCGTGAATAATGCGGACATGATCGAGACCCCTCTCGGATCAATAATCAGAAGCGGGATCTGGAGACCCATACTGACTCCCACACATTCAACGATGACTTTCTTGTGATCGTCGGAACCTTTTACGCTAGTATATCTTAATCCCTTTGTTTCACGATATATTACATGTCCGAGATTCGATCATCGGTATCTCCATACCTAGTTTGATCTCGTTACCGACATGCACTCTTTTCTCATTCCTGTGATATAACATTCTAGTGATCAAATCACTTGCTTGCAAGCTAATCAATGTGATATCACCGAGAGGGCCCAGAGTATATCTATCCGTCATCGGGATGAACAAATTCCACTCTCGATCCATGAGCCTCAACATAACACTTTATTAGTTCTGAATCCATCTTTATAATCACCCTGTTACGGTGTGACGTTTGATGTTATCAAGAAACTCTTCCGGTGTTAGTGATTGACATGATCTCATGGTCTAAGGATTAGGATCACTTCGTAAGTTGTTATAGCAATATAAACTCAATGACTTTGATCGTAATGCTATACTTCGGATGAATGTTCATCACACCATTACACTAATGTTGTGATCCCGTTATTAACAACATCCAATGTCCATGATCAGGAAACCTTGATCATCTTGTTAATCAACGAGCTAGTTTATGAGAGAGGCATAACTAGGAACTTTCTGTTTGTTTATTAAACACACATGTATTATCGTTTCCGTATTAATACAATTATAGCATGCAAAATAAACATCTATCATATACTTGGAATACACATAATAAACACTTTATTATTGCCTCTCAGGGCATATTCCCTTCAGGTCTCAACTGAGGGAAGACTTGCTGATTGCTGCTTCACACCTTGCTCTTGGGGTTTTGTAACATCCCAAAAATACCAAACTTAGATCATCAAACAATAATCATCAAGATTAGGGTTAACAAAAACTTTTCTAAGTAAACCCATGAATGCATGTATATGTGTATGCATGGATTTTGAATTTCTTTAAAAACCACCTTGTTTGTGTGATCCATTGCTTGTAGAATGTTTCTTAGGTGAAATGAACATCATCTAAAACATTTCCCACACTTTTCCGAAAGACAAGTAAATCAAAACAAATATATGAGGTGAATGGTCATTTTGACCAATTTAACTCCCATGCCTACTTTGGCTGTCTCAAACTTTCAAAACCTAACAGAAACTTTTCTGGATCTTTGCACCCCTTGAATGTACTCATAACAAGGTATCAAGGCCCACCTTGTGATCATCCAGAAACTTTCAAATGCATAGTTTAAATGACAATTCAAAATTGAATCTTCTTCATATGGGAAGATCCCACTTTTCCAAAACCCACTCAAACAAGCTCAATTTTCAAAACCCAAGCATCTGCAGACTCACCAGCACCAATCTAGCAAACCCACCAAAAATCATTTCAAAATTCAAAACTTGATTTCATGCGGCTATTTCATCAAACAGGTTGCAGACACAAATCAAACAAAACATCAAACACTATAGTGTGCAGTGATTCTTGCCTAACTTGTTCCCTAGTTAGCTCACACACACCTCAGTAGATCATCTAGAAAGATTAGCCCAACACTAGCATCCCTGTGAGCTTGCCATTGCCATTAATGGTGAACAGCCGAGCACCTCAATGCCACCCCATTGTGGACAGCAAGCTAGGAGCAGCAGCAAGCCTAGCCAGCATGTCTGGGAGGCAGCCCACTGTCCACCGCCACTCACTGTCCCAGCCGCGAGCATTGCCAAGCCCTCGACCACGCGCACAAGACACGCCCAGACCATGCCGAGCGTGCGCCAGAGCGCCACTCGCGACCAGCATCCACAGACCGCGCGTCGCCCTCACCGCGCGCACACACGATCACCACCGACCCAGGAAACCGCCAGACACCCCTGTTTGCCGCCCCGTGCCATACAGCCACCGCCCGCCGTCGAAGACGCCGCCTCTGCCGCGCAGAGCACCGCCCGTTCCAGACCAAGCCGCACTGCCCCATGCCTCGCGATTATGTCGTTGAGCATTGCCAGGAGACACATCACCGTCCCCTACCCTTTCCCATGCCTATAGCCGCCTGTAACGTCGCCCCCGACGAGCTCACCGTGCGCCCCGACGGTCCCCTCGCTCGACTATAAATAGAGACCACCCCCGCACAATTTCTTCACACCATCTCACTCTCCTCTCCCCACTGACCGTGCCACACCATCCTCAGAGCAAGGCGAGCACCACCTCGCCGGAATTTCACTGGAGACTGCCGCTGCCGGAGAAGAAAGGAGCCAGCGATTGAAGCCGCCCCAGGAGAAGCCACCGGTACCACGAGGTTCGCCGTCGTCGACTTCGTCGTTCGCCCGCATCGCCGACCCTCGCCCGTACCCCGGTGAGCCCCTAGCACCCCTCACTGGCCGCGCTAGGTTTCGTTCTCGCCGGAGTTGTCTCGCATCGACGATGACCCTCAGCCGTTGGATTAGAACTAGATCGAACAATCCACGTTGCCCCATACCGCTTCGCCCAGCCCCGTGTCATTGACGAGTGGGGACACCCACTTACGCAGCCCGCGGGAGCACTGCGCTTAGCAGGCCGGCCCGTTAGAATTTCCCGCGCAGCCCAGCAATTCAAATTAAAACTTTTTCTATTTCTTTTCAAACACACTTCTGTACCCAACTTCAAAAATCAACCCAGATCGATTCAGTGCACCAAATTGGATGAAACCAATTTTGTTGGAAAGGTCTGTGAGTGCTTAATCCAAGACCGTTGGATTCAAGTCATTTGGATCTGTAGATCACCCATAGTAAAAATAACAAGGTAGGAGCTTTTCTGCATTCAAACATTTTTCAAATTTAAACCATAAAAGCTTTTGAGTTGATTCCAACTCTCAAAAATCACATTTAACCATACCTTTCAGAATATATAAAAATATATAGGTTTACTTGCAGAAATATTGTTCAAGGAATAAAAGAATGCTACATAAGCATTTCTAGCCACTTTAATTAATTAAAATAGAAGGGTAAAACCTTCTTAAATTGTGACACCACTTTAAATCACATTCCCATGGACTACAATATGTGGTGATTACATGTGTCAACATGAGCCCATATTTGGTTTGGAGAATATTAAATCTTAAGTAGTTTTTCAATGAGTAGAAATTACTTTTCTAAAAATAAAAAAGGATTTAAACCAAGCCTTAACCTTGTAATGTTAGAGATGATGCTAGATCATCTATAGGACCCTTGTTTGTGATGATTGCAAGTAGTTAAGTATTGTTTGGTGATTGTGTACCTCGTATTTATTCATAGACGCTAGTACCGACCAAGGATACCACGAGGAGGAACGAGACTACGAAGAGGAAGCCGAGGAGAACTTCAACCACTGC
Source organism: Avena sativa (assembly GCA_916181665.1). Classification (NCBI taxonomy): domain Eukaryota; kingdom Viridiplantae; phylum Streptophyta; class Magnoliopsida; order Poales; family Poaceae; genus Avena; species Avena sativa. Next base: position 147,479,925 of record OV702280.1, read on the forward strand.
TCTGCACAAGGCAAGCTAAAACTTGAAAGACACTCTACTTTAGCAAGCTAGTAACTATGCAAGCTTATACTAATATTGTGCAAGCTAACCCTTGCAAGATACCCTTCTGATGCCACAAACCCATACTTATGATCCTACCTACTGGTTAAACCAATCCTAGTTTTATGGCAATCTTCTTACTTTATTTCTTTATCAAAGCTTACTTAGAGTCTACCTAAGAGTTTGGTATATACCAGACAGTTATGCTGAAGGTTGCTTAAAGAGCATAAAATTTGGCCTAAGCTAGAAACCTTGATATCAGCCTAAGATATAAGGTTGGAATTAGTGAAATTCCACTAGTTACCACCCCTCATTAGTACTACCCCCACCTATAGATGCTAGTGCTAAGCTTAAAACTTCATCAACCTTTAGATGGGATTACTTGGTGGAAAAATGGTTATGAAAACCTTGGAATGATGGATCATTCTATTGAAATGTTTTGGACATGTGTTTCCAAACACTTGAGGATTTTGGTGATGAAAATGTTGAGGCAGGAGCCGTAGCCCTATATAAAACTGATGGTTTTCTGGATGCGATGCCATTCCAATTTTTACCGTACAACCACAATACCCGAATATTGGGTAGGGCTTGACTGGAAACTTATATCCCTTAGTATTAGTCCCTCCCGGCCAAGGTCTGAGCTGAGGCTCCCTTGTGAAGATTGTCCACCTGTGCAGTACCCAAGATGACAGTGGTCATGGTTGGGAGGCCAAACTCACAGGAGAGGTGCTTATACTAGGGAGTGTAATTGAAAGGTTAGGGTTGATTATCCGCATACTGAGTATGGTGAATTCAGGATTTGTTCCTGACGGATGTATCGAATGTTGTGGTGAAAGTGTACAATCTCTGCGGAGTGTCAAACTATTCGAATAGCCGCGTCCACGGTTATGGACAGTTGGAGTGGCCATACTGTTCCCCCGTCAGACTTTTCAAAATGACTCGATAAATGAATTGAGACTTTGACTTGACCACAACAGAGTTGTGACCTGAATTACAAGTTCCCACTTAGGAGTTATAAAATTGTGACCAGCTTTGGAACTTAGTAGAGATAAATCTGGCTTTTGCAAAACAACCCTAGAGCCTAGTGTCCTATTATCCAAAAACCCCTTTACCTGTTAGTATTAGTTTGCGAGTACTTAAAGAGTACTCATGGCTTTGTCCCTGGCTATTCCCATGGCCAGACTATGAAGAGGAGTACCTGGAAGATGGACCCCAGGAAGGTTATGACAACTAGGATCATCTCCCATCGTCAGCATTGCCTGTGACCCCAAAGATGGAGCTTCGCCTACGCTACCGTTATTATTACGTATTCCGCTGCTTGATGTTGTATTAAGAACTGGATCAGCAGATCCCTATTTGTGTAAGAACTTATGTATCGTTTGTAATGGATGAAGTACTATGGTATCCAATTCTGTTATGTCTCGCAAAAATGGTAATCCTGGGATTGCGATGTATGGCATAACAGGCATCTAGGATTGAAAAATCCGGGTGTTGACAAGTTGGTATCAGAGCCATCCTGACCATAGGAGACCCTAGTTAGGTTGGACGTTGAACCAAAAACTTAGTTTCAAAAACCAAAGAAAACAAATATTTACAAAAACCTATTCTCATTCTACCTCTTTAATTCTTTAATAAAACTTCATGTTCCTCAAAAACTCTTGCAAAATAGATAAAATTTTGACACACTTGATCACTCTGCTAATCTACTCATCCTCTATTTTTATAGATGGACGTGAAGTACAGCAAGTTTTACCAACTGGGGAATGGTAGAGTCCTTATCTTTGAGAGGGATCTGGATCAGCTTTCGGAACTTCTGGAGCGTCCGCACCCCGAGTTCTTCGGAGCTCAGCTCAATGATCAAGGAGGAGAAGATCTGCAGTGGCTAATTGTTGCAAGTCTCCGAGGAAAGATTGAACCTCCCACTGCGGAGGGAATTCAGTTTACCTTGAGGGAAAACAACTGGCTCGATGGACTTGCCAGAGCAATGCAGGAATCTCTTTCCCGTCTGTGTGGGCAGAGCATCAATCAGATCAAGGGTACTCGCTTTGAGTTTTGCCCAAGGCGTGATGCAAATGGACAACCACTGGAAGCCCCATACCATCCCGAGCTGAAGACTCAATTGGACCACCTGAGCTTCATGATGTATGATCGTCAGAAGGAGTTGGACAACTGCCGTGACTATTGCAACCACAAGTCTGCCATCATCAAGATGAAGGACCAGACCATCGCCATGCTAGCAAAGGATCGCAAGTCTCGCCGCCGTCAGCTCGACAAGAAGGAGCGCATTATTGCCCATCTTCGCCATCGTATCTCCTCTCTGGAAGAGACCATCCACGAGAGAGACATGCAGTTAGAGGAAAGGGAGAATGCCGGAGAGGATCTTCGTGGAGACCCTTACTCCTATCTCAGCGATGACGATGATTTTCTGGAGGATCAGGCCATGGACTTCTTCACCGATGAGGATGATTTCGCCTTCATCGATGATGCTGAAGATGATGAAGCCACAGACTCCAAGGAGTAGTAGCACTGAGCACTAGCGTAGTGAGTAGTAGTCGGTCCCACTGTATCGTAGATTCCAGAATGGTTCTTAAAACCATCTGTTTTTCTTTGTTGTGGTGTGTGTTGTACTGTGTGCTATGAGTGAATGAATGAAAAAGCAAGTTGCTAGAAAAACCTGAGTCAAGCTCTAAAAACTTTTCAAAAACCCAAAACCTTAGCAATTTCCCTCTTTTCTCATAATCTATATCAATCTTCAGATGCCACGTGGAGGAAGTGGTTCAACCCCGGACCCGATGTTGCAGATCCTGCAAATGTTGACTTCTGACCGCAAAGCTGAAAGAGCGGAACGTCAAGCTAACCTAGCCACTCTGCAACAGATAGCCCAGCTAGCCCACAACAACCAAGGCCATGGAAATCAGGACAACCATGGATCTAAGCTCAAGAATTTCCAGAATACCAACCCACCCATTTTCACCAAGTCAGAAGAACCCCTAGACGCCGATGATTGGCTGCAAACCATGGAAAATAACTTAGAAGTAGCCGGAGTAGAAGCCAACGAGAAAGTCCTGTTCGCCACCCATTATCTAGCCGGAGACGCCAGGGCATGGTGGAACAGTGTTCGTGCAATGACCGGAGGCCAAATGATGACCTGGGAGGATATCAAAGTCAAGTTTAGCAGAACCCATGTGCCACCAGGTTTGATCAAGAGAATGAGAGACGAGTTCAGAGAGCTAAAGCAAGGAAGGATGACTGTAGTGGAATACCGTGACAAATTTTTGTCATTAGCTAGGTATGCCCCGGACGAGATAGACACCAAAGCCAAGAAGAAAGAAAGATTCCTGAATGGTCTGCATGACGAGATGCAGACGGTGTTAGTCAATATCCCCTTTGTTGATATTGAAGCCCTTGTCGACTCTGCTATCCAGATGGAAGGAAAGATCAACCAAGCCAATGAGAACCGCAAGCGTGGCATGATGCATCAACCAGGAACCCATCAGACCCCAAAGTATCGCCCCAACCCATCTCCAGGATTTGCCCCAATAACCAACAGACCCCCTTTGACCCGTCCAACCTATCCCAACCGTGGAAACCCTAGACCCGGAGGAAATCACAACAACCCCGGCAACTCTAGCAATTTCACCCGTGCCCCACCCAAGTTCAACAACAACAATGCTACCGTCAACCCCAACACTGCCCCGAGGACTGGAAGCAATGTTGTGCCTGTCGCAGCCAAGGACAAGTCACAAGTGACCTGTTATGACTGTGGAAATAAAGGCCACTATTCCAACGAGTGCCCCAACAAGAAGAATGCTACAGCCCCCAACCCCAATGTCCCAGCTCAGCAGCAGCGTCGTGTTCAGCCAGGGAGAAGATTTGCCCCAGGGAATTCACTCAACCGCAACAGCCGTCTTTTTCTCATGCATGCTGAAGAAGCCCAGGAAGCGCTAGACGTCGTGCTGGGTATGTTTTCTGTTAATTCAGTACTTGCAAGAGTGTTGTTTGACTCTGGTGCATCGCATTCATTTGTCACCGAAGAATTTGCCTGCACCAGTAAAATTCAACCAACCAAATTGAAGCATGTGATGATTGTACAAATTCCCGGATCAACCACCAAGGCTAGGCAAATTTGCAAAGCAGTCCCTATCTGAATCCATGGCATAGATTTTTATGCTAATCTAATAGTACTCGGAACTAAAGGTTTGGAAGTAGTACTAGGAATGGATTGGATGTACAAACATAAAGGATTGATTGACTGTGCCAAGAAAGCCATTACCATGACCAGTACCGCCGGAATATCAGTCGAGCATATATCTGAAACATTACCTCGGCAATTCAAGTGTAATAAGAGTCTAGCCCAACCTACCATTGACCAAGTTCGGATAGTCTGCGAATACCCCGATGTATTTCCAGATGTTTTGCCTGGTATGCCCCCAGATCGGGATATCGAGTTTATCATTGAACTAATCCCCGGAACAGGACCCATAGCCCAGAGACCCTATAGTATGAACCCGTCGGAACTAGAAGAACTGAAGAAGCAACTGGATTCCATGTTGGAAATCAGATTGATTCAACCGAGTGCGTCCCCATGGAGATCACCTGTCTTGTTTGTGGACAAGAAGGATGGAGGTAACCATTTGTGTACGGATTATCGAAAGTTGAATGATGTCACCATCAAGAACAAGTACCCCTTGCCTAAGATAGAAGATTTGTTTGATCAGTTGACCGGCCCAGGTGTTTTCTAAGATTGATCTTAGAACTGGCTATCATCAACTCAAAATTCGTGCAGAGGATATTCCAAAGACTGCGTTTACCACCAGATATGGATTGTATGAGTATACGGTCATGTCTTTTGGATTAACCAATGCCCCCGCTTATTTCATGAACCTCATGAATAAGATTTTTATGGACTTCCTGGATAAGTTTGTCGTTGTTTTCATCGATGACATTCTGATTTATTCCAAATCAGAAGAAGAACATGAGCTACACCTAAGGACCATTCTTGGAACCCTTAGAGAGCATCAGTTGTATGCCAAGTTCAGCAAATGTGAATTCTGGTTACAGGAAGTAGGATTCCTCGGTCACATTGTATCAGCCGGAGGAATTGCCGTTGACCCTGCCAAAGTGAAAGATGTAGAAGATTGGCAAGCCCCAACCACTCAAACCCAAGTTCGCGCTTTTTCGGATTGGCGGGATATTACCGCAAATTCTTAGAAGGATTCTCTAGTATCGCCATACCCATGACCCAATTGCTGAAGAAGGACAAGAAGTTTGAATGGACCGACAAATGTGAAGCGAGTTTTCAAGAACTAAAGAGGAGATTGATTTCAGCCCCAATCTTGATCATGCCGGATATCATGAAGCCCTTCGATGTGTATTGTGACGCATCCAAGATTGGTCTCGGATGTGTGCTAATGCAAGAAGGCAAAGTTATATCTTATCTATCGCGACAATTGAAGCAACATGAACAAAATTACCCAACCCATGACCTCGAACTCGCAACCATAGTTCTAGCCCTAAAAACATGGAGACATTACCTGATGGGAAATCGTTGTGAGATTTATTCGGATCACAAGAGCCTAAAATATATATTCACTCAGAAGGAGCTGAATATGAGGCAGAGAAGATGGATTGAGCTAATCAAGGATTACGACCTGGACATTCACTATCACCCTGGTAAAGCCAATGTGGTAGCCGATGCCCTTAGCAGGTTGCCGTTCCGCTTGAACTCCATGATTTTGAAGGAGCAACCAAGTTTGCACAATGAGATGGAAGATTTTCGAATGGAATTAGTAAGTGAAGGATTTTTGGCTAGCATAGAACTTCAGCCCACTTTGATCAGTCAGATTAAAGAGGCGCAGAAAGGAAATGCTAGTATCGACGGAATCAAGCATCGTATCGGTACAGGCAAAGTACCCGGATTCACCGAGGATGAAGAAGGAGTTTTGTGGTACAAAGGATGCCTTTGTGTACCAGCAGATTCGGAGTTGAAAGAAGTTATCTTAAAGGAGGCTCACGATACTCTTTATTCTATCCATCACGGAGGAACGAAGATGTATCAAGATTTGAAAGAGCAATTTTGGTGGCATAAGATGAAGAGAGAAATCGGAAGCTATATCGCCAAGTGTGATATATGTCAGCGAGTCAAGGCAGGACATCAAAGACCCGCTGGATTGTTGCAACCTTTGCAAATTCCGGAATGGAAATGGGATTCTGTAGGAATGGACTTTATCACTGGACTACCTACTTCTAGTAGGGGAAATGACTCTATTTGGGTCATAGTGGACAGATTGTCCAAAGTTGCCCATTTCTTGCCAGTCAAAACTACCTATCAGAGTTCGAAGATAGCAGAGTTGTACATCGCTAGAATCGTTAGTTTGCATGGAGTCCCCAAGAACATCGTATCGGATCGAGGAACTCAGTTTACCTCGAGATTCTGGAAGAAAGTCCAAGAAGGTTTAGGAACCCGCCTAGATTTCAGTACCACGTATCACCCTCAGACCGATGGACAAACGGAGCGAGTAAACCAAATACTCGAAGATATGCTTAGAGCATGTGTGCTAGAATATGGATCCAAATGGGAAGACTGTCTGCCGTTTGTAGAATTTTCATACAACAATAGTTACCAAGCCAGTTTGCAAATGGCCCCCTTTGAATTCATGTATGGAAGAAAGTGCCGCACCCCTTTGAACTGGTCGGAAGTAGGAGAGAGTCAGATCTTCGGACCCGACATCCTACGAGAAGCAGAAGAGAAGGTTCACAAGATTCGTGAGCACCTCGAGACAGCCCAATCCCGACAGAAGAGTTACGCCGACAAGAGACGTCGAGACCTCACCTTCAACATAGGAGATTTTGTTTATCTGAAAGTGTCGCCATTGAAGGGAATGCAGCGTTTCCAACTCAAAGGAAAGTTAGCCCCCAGATATATCGGACCTTTCAAAATTCTGAACCGTCGAGGAGAAGTATCATATCAATTGGAACTACCTGAAGAGATGTCAGCTGTGCACAATGTGTTCCATATCTCGTTACTTCGCAAGTGTCTCGAAGTCCCTGAGAAGACCGAAGTGTTCAAGAATATCGATCACCAGACCATAGAGATCAACGATGACCTAACCTATCCCGAAGTACCCATCCGTATATTGGAAGAAGCCTTTCGAACTACCAGAACCCGAAGCATCAAGTTTCTCAAGATTCAGTAGAGCAACCACACAGAAGAGGAAGCTACCTGGGAACGCGAAGATCACATCAGGACGGAGTTTCCCGATCTCTTCAAATCCTAGGTAATCTTTTCGTCCTTTTTCAAATCTCGGGACGAGATTTTGTTTAAGGGGGGAAGGTTTGTAACATCCCAAAATACCAAACTTAGATCATCAAACACTAATCATCAAGATTAGGGTTAACAAAAACTTTTCTAAGTAAACCCATGAATGCATGTATATGTGTATGCATGGATTTTGAATTTCTTTAAAAACCACCTTGTTTGTGTGATCCATTGCTTGTAAAATGTTTCTTAGGTGAAATGAACATCATCTAAAACATTTCCCACACTTTTCCTAAAGACAAGTAAATCAAAACAAATATATGAGGTGAATGGTCATTTTGACCAATTTAACTCCCATGCCTACTTTGGCTGTCTCAAACTTTCAAAACCTAACAGAAACTTTTCTGGATCTTTGGACCCCTTGAATGTACTCATAACAAGGTATCAAGGCCCACCTTGTGATCATCCAGAAACTTTCAAATGCATAGTTTAAATGACAATTCAAAATTGAATCTTCTTCATATGGGAATATCCCACTTTTCCAAAACCCACTCAAACAAGCTCAATTTTCAAAACCCAAGCATCTGTAGACTCACCAGCACCAATCTAGCAAACCCACCAAAAATCATTTCAAAATTTAAAACTTGATTTCATGCGGCTATTTCATCAAACAGGTTGCAGACACAAATCAAACAAAACATCAAACACTATAGTGTGCAGTGATTCTTGCCTAACTTGTTCCCTAGTTAGCTCACACACACCTCAATAGATCATCTAGAAAGATTAGCCCAACACTAGCACCCCTGTGAGCTTGCCATTGCCATTAATGGTGAACAGCCGAGCACCTCAATGCCACCCCATTGTGGATAGCAAGCTAGGAGCAGCAGCAAGCCTAGCCAGCATGTCTGGGAGGCAGCCCACCGTCCACCGCCACTCACTGTGCCAGCCGCGAGAATTGCCAAGCCCTGGACCACGCGCACAAGACATGCCCAGACCATGCCGAGCCTGCGCCAGAGCGCCACTCGCGACCAGCATCCACAGACCGCGCGTCGCCCTCACCGCGCGCACACACGATCACCACCGACCCAGGAAACCGCCAGACACCCCTGTTTGCCGCCCCGTGCCATACAGCCACCGCCCGCCGTCGAAGACGCCGCCTCTGCCGCGCAGAGCACCGCCCGTTCCAGACCAAGCCGCACTGCCCCATGCCTCGCGATTATGTCGTTGAGCATCGCCAGGAGACACATCACCGTCCCCTACCCTTTCCCATGCCTATAGCCGCCTGTAACGTCGCCCCCGACGAGCTCACCGTGTGCCCTGACGGTCCCCTCGCTCGACTATGAATAGAGACCAACCCCGCACAATTTCTTCACACCATCTCACTCTCCTCTCCCCACTGACCGTGCCACACCATCCTCAGAGCAAGGCGAGCACCACCTCGCCGGAATTTCACTGGAGACTGCCGCTGCCGGAGAAGAAAGGAGCCAGCGATTGAAGCCGCCCCAGGAGAAGCCACCGGTACCAGGAGGTTCGCCGTCGTCGACTTCGTCGTTCGCCCGCATCGCCGACCCTCGCCCGTACCCCGGTGAGCCCCTAGCACCCCTCACTGACCGCGCTAGGTTTCGTTCTCGCCGGAGTTGTCTCGCGTCGACGATGACCCTCAGCCGTTGGATTAGAACTAGATCGAACGATCCACGTTGCCCCATACCGCTTCGCCCAGCCCCGTGTCACTGACGAGTGGGGACACCCACTTACGCAGCCCGCGGGACCACTGCGCTTAGCAGGCCGGCCCGTTAGAATTTCCCGTGCAGCCCAGCAATTCAAATTAAAACTTTTTCTATTTCTTTTCAAACACACTTCTATACCCAACTTCAAAAATCAATCCATATCGATTCAGTGCACCAAATTGGATGAAACCAATTTTGTTGGAATGGTCTGTGAGTGCTTAATCCAAGCCCGTTGGATTGAAGTCATTTGGATCTGTAGATCACCCATAGTAAAAATAACAAGGCAGAAGCTTTTCTGCATTCAAACATTTTTCAAATTTAAACCATAAAACCTTTTGAGTTGATTCCAACTCTCAAAAATCACATTTAACCATACCTTTCAGAATATATAAAAATATATAGGTTTACTTGCAGAAATATTGTTCAAGGAATAAAAGAATGCTACATAAGCATTTCTAGCCACTTTAATTAATTAAAATAGAAGGGTAAAACCTTATTAAATTGTGACACCACTTTAAATCACATTCCCATGGACTACAATATGTGGTGATTACATGTGTCAACATGAGCCCATATTTGGTTTGGAGAATATTAAATCTTAAGTAGTTTTTCAATGAGTAGAAATTACTTTTCTAAAAATAAAAAAGGATTTAAACCAAGCCTTAACCTTGTAATGTTAGAGATGATGCTAGATCATCTATAGGACCCTTGTGTGTGATGATTGCAAGTAGTTAAGTATTGTTTGGTGATTGTGTACCTCGTATTTATTCATAGACGCTAGTACCGACCAAGGATACCACGAGGAGGAACGAGGATACTACGAAGAGGAAGCCGAGGAGAACTTCAACCACTGCTCTGCACAAGGCAAGCTAAAACTTGCAAGACACTCTACTTTAGCAAGCTAGTAACTATGCAAGCTTATACTGATATTGTGCAAGCTAACCCTTGCAAGATACCCTTTGCCACAAACCCATACTTATGATCCTACCTACTGGTTAAACCAATCCTAGTTTTATGGCAAGCTTCTTACTTTATTTATTTATCAAAGCTTACTTAGAGTCTACCTAAGAGTTTGGTAGATACCAGACAGTTGTGCTGAAGGTTGCTTAAAGAGCATAAAATTTGGCCTAAGATAGAAACCTTGATATCAGCCTAAGATATAAGGTTGGACTTAGTGAAATTCCACTAGTTACCACCCCTCATTAGTACTACCCCCACCTGTAGATGCTAGTGTTAAGCTTAAAACTTGATCAACCTTTAGATGGGATTACTTGGTGGAAAAATGGTTATGAAAACCTTCGAATGATGGATCATTCTATTGAAATGTTTTGGACATGTGTTTCCAAACACTTGAGGATTTTGGTGATGAAAATGTTGAGGCAGGAGCCTTAGCCCTATATAAAACTGATGGTTGTCTGGATGCGATGCCATTCCAATTTTTACCGTATAACCACAATACCTGAATATTGGGTAGGGCTTGACTGGAAACTTATATCCCTTAGTATTAGTCCCTCCCGGCCAAGGTCTGAGCTGAGGCTACCTTGTGAAGATTGTCCACCTGTGCAGTACCCAAGATGACAGTGGTCATGGTTGGGAGGCCAAACTCACAGGAGAGGTGCTTATACTAGGGAGTGTAATTGAAAGGTTAGGATTGATTATCCGCATACTGAGTATGGTGAATTCAGGATTTGTTCCTGACGGATGTATCGAATGTTGTGGTGAAAGTGTACAATCTCTGCAGAGTGTCAAACTATTCGAATAGCCGCGTCCGCGGTTATGGACAGTTGGAGTGGCCATACTGTTCCCCCGTCAGACTTTTCAAAATGACTTGAGAAATGAATTGAGACTTTGACTTGACCACAACAGAGTTGTGACCTGAATTACAAGTTCCCACTTAGGAGTTATAAAATTGTGACCAGCTTTGGAACTTAGTAGAGATAAATCTGGCTTTTGCAAAACAACCCTAGAGCCTAGTGTCCTATTATCCTAAAACCCCTTTACCTGTTAGTATTAGTTTGCGAGTACTTAAAGAGTACTCATGGCTTTGTCCCTGGCTATTCCCATGGACAGACTATGAAGAGGAGTACCTGGAAGATGGACCCCAGGAAGGTTACGACAACTAGGATCATCTCCCATCGTCAGCATTGCCTATGACCCCGAAGATGGAGCTTCGCCTACGCTACCGTTATTATTACGTATTCCGCTGCTTGATGTTGTATTAAGAACTGGATCAGCAGATCCCTATTTGTGTAAGAACTTATGTATCGTTTGTAATGGATGAAGTACTATGGTATCCAATTCTGTTATGTCTCGCAAAAATGGTAATCCTGGGATTGCGATGTATGGCATAACAGGCATCTAGGATTGAAAAATCCGGGTGTTGACAGGTTTCCAACAAAGTGCTCCACGTCAGCACCATCCCCAAGTTTTCTGGCGCCGTTGCCGGGGAGGCTAAGGACGTATTCACTAGGGGAGTCCTTCACTTCCTTTCTCTTTACTTTGTTTTTAGTTTGCTTTGTTTCTTTTGCTTGGTTTTGTTTGCCTATTTTCAAAAAACCCAAAAAAAGTAGTCTAGTTTGGTTTGCTTTCTTTATTCAAAAACACAAAAAAAATAGTTCCTGCTCTAGTTGTTGGTCTGTTATTGCCTTGCTTGGTCATGCTTTCTATCAATGGATGGTTTCTTTGAAACTAGTTCTTATTGGCAAGGTGGGTTCACAGAAGAACAAAAATAGTATTATAAGGAACACCGTTTGTCACAAAAAGGGAAGCACTTATGGGAACAAATTGATAAGTTGAATACTATTGCTAGAGGCGTGTGCTCTATTTATAATGTTACTTATTGCTTTGATAAAGCTTGTTGCTGCAGGAGGTATAAACACCTACCTTTTCAATATGAGTATAATGATAATGTTACCATATCTTCTTATGTTAAAGTAAATTATGACTTTTATGATGTGGAACAAATTGAAGAATTCATTGCCTTCAAGGGTGCATTTGAACTTGCTAGTTTGTTTGAAAATGCTGATGATGCACCTTATGAAAATGAGGTTTATGAGATACCGAAATTTTGCTTTGACAATTACAAGTAAGAAAATGGCTATATTCTTTAATATTTTAATAGATGCTTTCCACAAATGGAAGATACTAATGCCTTGCAGGAGCATATGGAAGAAGAAATTGCTGAAACTGAAAGCTCATTAGATGAAAAAGAGGAGGAGAGTGATGGTCAAGAGGAGGAAGAATGGATCTACCCATGTCTACCTTCTAATGAGAGTAACTATTTACCTATTATATTATTTGATTGTCCCCCATGCTTACCAAAGGGGAATGAATGTTATGTTCCTGTAGATCCTTTTGAAATATCTACTTTGGGTAAAACCTGTGAAGGTTTCAATCCCACTATTTTTGAGCTTGATAGAAATTATGTTTTTGTAGATCATTAAAAGCATGCTTTATGTGATAGCTATGTTGTTGAGTTTATTCATGATGCTACTGAAAATTATTATGAGAGAGGAAATTATGGTTGTAGAAGTTTTCATGGTACTAAAACAACTCTCTGTGTGCTGAAAGTTTTGAAGTTACTCTTGTTTTCTCTTCCAATGCATGTAACTTTGTTCTTTGTGAAATTATTTGTGTACAAGATTCCTATGCATAGGAAGTGGATTATACTTAAAGGTGTTTTGAATTTTCTTCTTGATGCTCTCTTTTACTTCAACTCATAGTTCTTATGAGAGCATCTTCTCAAACTTAATGGCGTTAAAGAAAAGTACTTGTTGGGAGATAACCCAAGCGTTTCCTTGAGTCTTGGAAGTTATTAATTCAGTAATAACCTCTCCTTATCCTTTTTGTTTGCTTTTTGTGCCAAGAATGACCTCTAATGAGAGGGAAGTAAGATTTGGGGAGTTGTTGTCCCGAAACAGATTTATGTCCTCCACCAAACATATTCGGGAGGAGGCTCTGTAAGTCGGATTGAGCTCAAAATTTACGAATAAATCCTACAGTATGTTGGCTAACTGTCGTTAGTTCAACACTTTTTGATTTGAGCAACAGAAGATGTTCGAAAAAAATCGTTTCTACCTGCTGGTCTGTTTTGACAAATTTCTGCCATTATTTGCATTTGCTTCTTATTGATTCCTTTTTGAGCTCTCTTCAGGTAAATTAAGTTTATTTGAAGGAGTTACTACAGTATCTTGTGTTTTTAGTGAAAATCCTGGCTGTTCCAAAGCTTTGCCAGTGGTCTAATATCTTTTGAATAAACTAATATTGTTAATGAAGATTGTGTGAAGTTTTGTATGAAGGAAAAATCTCAGGTGTAGAGAGAGAATGATGCAATGAGATGAAGAATGGACAAAAGCTCAATCTTGGGGATTCCACCATGGTGTCACCCCAAGAAATATCAAGAGGTACAAGCGTCAAAGCTTGGGGATGCCCAAGGCATCCTCTTCTTCATCAATAAAAAGCTTAGGTTTGTCTAAACACTTCGTTTTTATTGTTTCATGCATAGTTGTGTTGTTCTTGGAGTGTCTTAGTTTTCGTTTTCTTTGCTTAGTTTGTTTAGTTTTATTTAGTAATTTGGTGTTGTTTTTCAAATAAGGTTGCTTGGTGTTTGGAAAGGAGTAGTAAGTTCTTGCTTGAAGTGCAAGAGGAAGCTTGCATTGACTGTGACTTAGACTTTAGCATGACATGCTAGGTGTTGTTTTAGCATTATGCTTAGTGATTATTGATGTATGATGTCTTGTTCCAAACAGTTGGGATTGCTTAGTGTGCCTTGAAGAAATTATGAGTTGTTTTAGCATGCAAAAGCATAGTATTATGGTATTTTCCTTTGATGTTTTGCTTGGTTTGACTTGGCACATGCTCACACCATGTTATGACTATGACAAGTCACGATTAGCCTTTATGATCATCTAGTCCTTGAATTGTAGTACCACTCTTTGCTTTGATTAGTTTGCTTTGTTGCATTGCATAATTATGGCCATTATTGCTCTCTTAGTTGGTTGCTCCCGGTCTTTTGCTAGCCTCCACTTGTATGAATAAGCTCTACTCATGTTTCCAACTCCCAAGAAACCATGTTATTCCAAATTGTACACTATAAATTCCTATACATGATGTGCTACACCATTCCAAGTATATTCTTGTTTTCATCTATCTTCCAATTAAAAACTATTTTTTTATGTGAAAACTTAGTGATTGAAGCCCTCACGAACTTGATGGCACACTTTATTCTTTGCCCCTAATAAACTTGAACCATTGTGACAATTTTGTTGTATATGCTTGCACTTATAAGTTGGAATTAGCAGAACCGTGCTGTCACAGGGAACGTTTTCCACATTGCACTTGTACCTTGTTGTACTCAGTTGATATCATGTTATTTTGTCTATGGATGTCACCGGTGTGAAATAAAGAGGGAAATTGTAAGTCAATGGAGTTTGTATTCTGTGTTAGAGAAACGCCTGGGCCGCTAGCCTAAGCCATGCCTAATCATGGTGGAAACTTGCAGCATCACCATAGTGACATATATGAAGCATTCTTCTGATAAAATATGAGACACATTGAGAAAAGAGGAAAGAGAGAAAAAAGCACCATATTCCCATGGTACATAAGAAGAATTGCTTAGATGCTCATTGTCTGCTTGCCTTGTCATTTTGGTTATGGGAAAGCTCCTGTACCATGTGCAAGGGGTACCCCATTCGCGGTTCTCAATGATATGAAAATACTTACAATGACAAGAACTTACCTGGACCCAAAGTTGAGTATGCATGAGGTGTGGCCCTCGTATTCAAGGGACATGAGATTTCCAACTTATACTTCGTCAAGCATATACTCCAGCTTTGCCACTTTAACCTTAACCACTTCAAGATGCTTATGATAGGGGCAATGAGGGCTGAAAGCTAACAAGTACCATAATTTTTGGAAGCTCTTTTTGAAACTTGTAATCCCTTCTTCCTTTACAAAAAGGCCTTTATTCCACCATTATTGAGTCTCCACCTTCTACCTTTAGGCACCATTAAGAGACCATAGTTGTCATTCTGTGTGCAGTGTTCCAAAGCTTATTAATTGATGCATATTGTGACATTACTTGCTCTTGTGCTATTTGTTTATAGTCACCCTTGTGAACTTTGCAGGTGTCCTATGCATTATATTGCTACTCTATGAGGGACAAGCTGATTGCCACTCTTCTATGTTTTCTGCATGTGAAACAAACAAACGTTTTTCAATGCATGTTATTCATGATCTTTGTTTGTAGCTTGCCATGTTGCACGCATAGTTAATATGTCCTATTGTTATAAATCCATCTTTCGTGCACATGTCCTATTGTTAGAACTCCATCTTTCGTTTTTCAATGCTTGCAAATGGTTGGATCTTTATTGTGAGGGTGCATGTCACCTAAAAAATTATTCTGTTTATCACTTACCTACTCGAGGACGAGCAGGAGTTAAGCTTGGGGATGTTGATACGTTGGAAACGTATCTATAATTTTTTATGTTCCATGCTTGTTTTGTATCTACTTTGCTTTGCTTGTCTACACTTTGAGGTGCTTTTTACATGTTTTATGGTACTAACCTATTAACAAGTTGCAACAGTGCTAGATGCCTGTTTTCTGCTGTTTTTGGTTTCAGAAAAGTTAGTAAAGAAATATTCTCGGAATAGGACGGGACAAACGCCAAAGTCAATTACTTTTTGTGGGGAACAAGAAGTCCAGAGGAGAGCCGGAGGGGCCGGCCAGGGGGGCCAAACCCACCCCAGGCACGGGGGAAGGTGGGCCCGCGCCTGGCTAGGGTTTGGTGGCCCTGGCCGCCTCCCGGTCTCGCCCCTTCGCCTATAAGAATCCCCCGATGCAGAAACCCTGAGTACCCGATCAGAAATCCACGAAACCGTCTGTAGCCGCCGCCACCATCGTCCCTAGATTGGGGGGATCTGAAGTTCTTCCCGGTACCCTGCCGGAGGGGACATCATCCCGGATGCCTTCTCTCCGGTATGATTCATGAGTAGTTACACCTTGGACTATGCGTCCATGTAGTATCTAGATGGTTGTATCTCCTCTTTTGTGCTTTCATATATAGATCTTGTGAGATCCATTCATGATCAAGATCCAATCTATTTGTAATCATGCATGTTGTGTTTGCGGGGATACGATGGATATTGAGATTATTATGTTGGTTTGATTAATGGTTTTATCTTTATGATTCTATCATGTATGTGTTGTTTGTGATCTTGCATGCTCTCCGTTGCTAGTGGTTATCTTGGCCAAGTAGTTGCTAGTGACTCCAAGAGGGGGTATTTATGCTCGATAGTGGGTTCATGCCTCCAATTTCCAAGGGAAGTGACAAAAATCTCTTTGGTTGTAGATGTGTTGTTGCTTCTACGGAGAAAACAACAATCTCTTGTTCATGGAACATGTGGACTGTTTACCTTACACACTTTGCTTAAAGCAGTTGTCTGTTGCATGCTACTTAATGCTGGAGGGGGTTCAGATGATAACCTGAAGGTGGACTTCTAGTCATAGATGCAGTTGGATGACGGTCTATGTATATTGTTGTATTGCCCAATCAGATTCTCTACTAACAACATGACTTCCCCCATGTCCTCAAGAACTAAACGAACTACTCACAAGACATCATATGGATCAATACCAAAGATGATATAATAATGGATAACAATCTGAACATAAACAATAATCCAATGGTTCCACTCACAAGCATCAACTACAATAGTAATCAACACCGGGAAAGTTTCCCCTAATGAACTAAGCAATATCCAACACAATTGTTACAGCGGGACGGTGTTGATGGCGACGGTCTCCCCTCTCCGGGAAGGAATTCCCCTGGCAGAAATCTGTCTGCCGAAGAGATCTTTCTCTCTCGGTGTTTTCTGCCCCCAGAGGCGGCGGAAATCTATCTGTGGTTGCTCCCCCGGGCTTAGGGTTCCGTAGGGAAGATATAGGCGAAGGGGCGGAGTTGGAGGCCGGGCAGGTGGGCCACACCTGCCCTAGGCGCGGGGTCGTGTGGACCCGCGCCTAGGAGGGTGTGGGCCCCCTGAGGCCCTTCTTCGTCCCTCCTTATGGCTTCCTTTGTCTTCTGGTAAAATAATATGTTTCCATATTTTTCTGATCTTTGCGAAATTCCACCGAAACGCCTTCTTTTCCATCAGAATCCAGATTCCGGCAATCCATCTTCCAAGAATCATCCGACATGCATAAAAAGATGAAAAACCATAAGTAATACCTCATAATAAGACAAATATCAATGAATAGAGGTAAATTATGATATAGAATGGTGATGCAAATTGGGCGTATCACATCTCCCCTTTTATTAAAATTATATTTCTTGCTATTTCAATTAAGTAAAACTAGTTACAAAATGGTTTTTCGAACAAAGAAACAAAACAAAATGTTTTAAATAAATAAAAGCTAGACCTAAACCGGCCAGGCCCAAAGGCCCAGCCGGCTGGACCCAATCTAAACCAAACCCAGACACACACCTGACCTAAACCCTAACCACCGGCTACTCCCTCACCCTGCCGCCACCCTCTCACTGACCACACCCCTTCTCTGTCCCGACACGGCTACACACATGCACTAACCCGACAATCAACCCACCCCCTGGAACCCAACACACCACATACACGTCCCCACCTTCCTCGTGGGTCCCACTCCCACCAACCCCGCTCGCGTCGCTCCTTCCACCCCGCGTCCCCAATCCCGAGCCCACGCGCCTTCCCTCATCCTCCTGTCCCCGTCCGCCACCAGGAGCTCCGTCGCTCCCTCCCTGGAGCCGGACACCACTTCCTCGGCCGCTCGGACGACCTCTCCCATCCCGCACCTCCCGATGTGTCGCCCCGCCTCCCCTGCTTCCACCTCCCCGGCAAGCGTCTACCGTCGCTTTCCCTTTGAGCCGCGGTAGCGCCTCCTCCCCGTGTAGGAGCAACGCCGCCTTCCTCTCTATTCCGGCCGCCACGACCGTCATCGCTCTTCGTGGCCGCCGCCCCTATCGAGTCCCCTCCTCATCGGGTCCTCCCCGCTCTGCATCCTTGCAGGATGCGCCCTCCCCTTTATGTTCTGCAATAGGTAGCAGGGACTCAAGCTCGTCCATAACCTCCTCGCCAAGGCCACGACCTCCATGCCTCCACCTCGACGTCGCCGCCTGACCCTCGTCGCTGTTTCGTTATTGTGCCGCCGCCTCCCAGCCCTAGCGGCATCGTGCCGCCCGTCGCCAGGCCCGTCGACCTCCACCTCCACCACGTCGATCCCAAGCCGCCCTTCATCGTCCTCCCCTCCGTTGGTCGCCCCGGCCTCCTCTCCGTCCTCCCTGTTGACCGACAAGACCATGGCGCCCGCTTCCTTCGTTCCGTCCATCGTCGTCCGCCCCGGTACCGCCGTGCCCACCTCTGTCCTCACCAAGTCGGTGACCAGATCAGATCAAGATCTCACCGAATCACGCACGTGCCCATGCTCATATCCTATTTTTGTGTCACTTGGTGCCCTGTTCAGTGTCAATACCTGCAGTGCACTGATGCTTTTCTGCCAAGTTCCTGGGCATGTTTTTCCTTCGGGGCGTTGGTTAGTAAGGTGCCACATGAAGGTTGACAAGATGGTGTGGCGTGATGTTGTGATCTCCGCTAAAATCTCTCGGCGAGATGATTAAGACATGTTGGTGTACAAAATCTACAAATCAGACAAGTCACCGAAGATCTCCTACACGGAAAACCGAAGCGCCGACGCCTCGATCCGAAGACCGATCCCGGCCTTTGAACCTGAACCCCTCCGAGCCCCAAGATCACCGGAACCTATGTGTGACCCTCTTTCCGAGACCTATTTTTATGAATGATATAAATTGTTGCATATTAAATTGTCATGATTGCATCCTTAACATGTGGTTTTGGGGCATTATGCTGATTCAACTCATAATTAAATATGGAGGCCACACGCGGGCTTTCCTAGTCTTATCTTGGCTTCATTTAAATTTGTGTAGCAAACCGGTGATATAATTTTGCCTTGTTAAGATAAAATTTAAATTGTGGGGTATCTAGACAACACGAACCACCTAATAATTGTCGGGACCGCGGTTTCCCTTAAGATTGCCTAGTTGCATCGCACCTTTTCCATGTCATACATCATGCATGCATCATGTCCGATCTTCTGCCGTAGTATTAAATAGTGCATCCGGTGTTTCTTCTAGTGTTTTGCTTCTTCACGGATAAGACCATTGAGTTGATGCGAGTGTCGACCCGATATTTGGGTGAACCTTCGGCAATGTTTGCCAGGCGAGCATTCTCCCCCTTTCTACCTATCTTACTTTTATAGTCTTTATTTCCTCCCGTTGATCTATTGCTATCTATGTTGCGATGCTCTAGTTTTCGTACTCATGATGTCCCTTGCAGCCACTATATTGCCATGGACACCTCCTATTACCTGTTGATTGGTAGATAGTCGGCCTTGCGAGTCACAGTCGCTTGCGTAGTGTTGTTTCGCGTCGTCGATGTTCCACGAATGTTGGAGAAATGCCTCATACTTCATGTTGGAGATGATCATGACTTTAATTATAGTTTAATAACTAATATTTAAAGTAGGTAAATAATGTAGAGGCACAAGTGGGAAATAGATGTTATTTGGTTTTTAACCATCCACTTGTGTCCCATAGGACCCCGAGTACTTGATACCTGTTCCTTGAATATTCGCACTATCCGCATGTGGGACCATGAATCCCCTTAGCATGAGCTTGAGTCATATCTTATTTCTTGGGGCCACAAAGTAGTTTGGGGCTTTATTACTATCATGTACTTATGCCATGCTTTACCGCATTATTTACTATTGCGCGTGGAGCGCCTGTACTGTTTGGGAACCCCGTGCCACATTTTCGCGGTATCGACAAGCCCAGTTACACTTTCGGGTTTCCAGTCGTTTACAGCCGACATCACAAAATTCTGGGTCCGTCTCGGAGCCAGCCAACTTCGTAGCGGGTAGCTTGGTGGGGTGGCCCCCTAAAATTTTATATGAATCTTGCGATTTCTTTGTCGTGAGGCCTCGTTGGGTTTTCATTTGGTTTTTTCGAGGTTGATCGTGCGTGTGTTGCTATTTGTGCCCCCCTGCAGGTTAAAAATTTCTGAAAGTCGTGTCCGCGGTTATGGACGACTTGGAGCATAGTATCTCGATCATAGACAACTATAACTAAAGTAGTGCTATACATTTTACTTTAAAATGACTAGTAATCATCTTCAGTACAATGGAGTGGCTAAATAAAAGTACCAACAACTGCAGGGTTTTTGAATGTCTCATGGTATATGTATTTGACTAGTAAGTATTGCAACTACAACAGAATGGTTAACTAAAATTGCCCACTGCTTATGTTATCGGGATGACTCATGCTATCTATATCTGACTAGTAATTGCTGCAACTATAATGGAATGAATAAAACTACCAACTGTGTGATTTCCTCGGTCTGACTTCCTCTTTTGGTCTCGAGGGGGAAATGCCAGGATGGGTTTTTTTGGTGTTAGTATCATGTTGGTTTCCAATAGGTCTTTCTTATCCCTCTCTGGTAGCCGACAGTTGTATCGAGTCTCTATTGAAGGGAATATGCCCGAGAGGCAATAATAAAGTGGTTATTATCGTATTCCTTATTTATGATAAATGTTTATTTTACATGCTATAATTGTATTAATACGGAAACGTTAATACATGTGTGTTTAATAAACAAACAGAAAGTTCCTAGTTATGCCTCTCTCATAAACTAGCTCATTGATTAACAAGATGATCAAGGTTTCCTGATCATGGACATTGGATGTTGTTAATAACGGGATCACAACATTAGTGTAATGGTGTGATGAACATTCATCCGAAGTATAGCATTACGATCAAAGTCATTGAGTTTATATTGCTATAACAACTTACGAAGTGATCCTAATCCTTAGACCATGAGATCATGTCAATCACTAACACCGGAAGAGTTTCTTGATAACATCAAACGTCACACCGTAACAGGGTGATTATAAAGATGGATTCAAAACTAATAAAGTGTTATGTTGAGGCCCATGGATCGAGAGTGGAATTTGTTCATCCCGATGACGGATAGATATGCTCTGGGCCCTCTCGGTGATATCACATTGATTAGCTTGCAAGCAAGTGATTTTATCACTAGAATGTTATATCACGGGAACGAGAAAAGAGTGCATGTCGGTAACGAGATCAAACTAGGTATGGAGATACTGATGATCGAATCTCGGACATGTAATATATCGCGAAACAAAAGGATTAAGATATACTAGCGTAAAAGGTTCCGACGATCACAAGAAAGTCATCGTTGAATGTGTGGGAGTCAGTATGGGTCTCCAGATCCCGCTTCTGATTATTGATCCGAGAGGGGTCTCGATCATGTCCGCATTATTCATGAACCGTAGGGTGACACACTTAAGAGACACCGACATCCAATTGGAGCAAATGTTTCATGCCGAAAGAATGAACAAGCGCAGGAATTTATTTCACTAGATACCGAAACAGGTTTTCGGGTGAAATTGCATAAAGTGGTTATGCATGTGAAATAGAATTCTAGCAAGGGGTTATTTGTGAATGTTTGTCATTAAAGTAATTGACAAAATTCTGAATAAAATAAAAGAGTTTTATTTAATGAGAGTTTGCATTAAATTTGGTGGAAATTTAATGGGAATTTGAGTGGACTTTTGAGTGGAGGAAATTTAAAGGGCATTTTGTGAGTGGAGTGTCCACCCACATGAATGAAGGAGGGGAAGGGGCTGCCCCCCATGGCCGGCGGCCACCCCTTGGGTGCTCCCCCCTCCTCCTATAAAAGGAGCCCCCCTCCTCACTTGTCTCTCACACCTCCTCGTGAAGGATCTCTCTCCCCCTCTAGAATTTATCCCCATGGTCTCGGACTAGCGAGATACATGTTCCCGGTGGCTATTCGGCAAGAAAGAGTTGTGCTTCCGCTGCATCTTTGGAGCGAGGAGGCGGAGGTTGCTCGGTGCCTCGAACGTGTGTGCGAGCACGGATGCGCTGCTGTTTTGCGGCGCTAGGACTTCCTCTCGATCTTGAGATCGGCAAGAGATCGTCTACATCAACCACGAGTTTGGACTCGTTAAGCTTTGTCGGTCTTCAAGGGTATGTTCTCTACGGATATACATCCGCCCGTTGTTTGTATCTAGTAGATAGATCTTGGTACATAGTTGTTCCCATCGTAGGAAATTTTTTGTTTTCTATGCTGCGAACCCTACAGTGGTATCAGAGCCGGATCTATGCGTAGATGCTTTGCACGGGTAGTACACATATGAGTATGTGGGCGATGATGATCATTTTATTGCTTCTTAGTTGTACTTTGGATATTGGTGGCATAGTGGGATGAAGCGGCCCGGACAAACTTTACATGTCCTCGCACATGAGACCTGTTCCACGCTTGACATGCAACTAGTTTTGCATAAGTGGCTAGCGGGTGTCTGTCTCTCCTACTATAGTCAATATCTAATTTGCAACGAGTTGTCAACAATTTGTTTATCCTCGTTGTGGTTCATGTTCGTAGGTAAGAACGGTTCTATCTCGAAAGCCCTAGGCCACGTAAAATTTGCAATGGTTAAATTAGAGGCGTCTAGTTTAGATTGTTGCTGGGCTAGTGTTATGATATGGTGATGTTGTAAGTAGAAGTATGAGATGATACTCTTACAACACACATAACGTGTAATCTCCATAGACCTTGGATTTACACATAAAGGTATGATAGTGATCATACCACGGTGCACATGATAGAGATCATATGCGAGAACCATATCATTCCACTAATAAACATGTGATGTTTGATAGCATCTTATATTGCTTGTTTGGCATTTTATTAGCATAATAAGATGATCCCTCATTTAAATATCAAGATAAGAATGTGTTCTTCCTTAAGTATGCACCGACAATGTTTCGTCGCTTCAAGACATGACGTGATGATCGGGTGTACTTGAATCCACGAGCATATCTCGGGTGTAAGACAGTTACACATGCGAATACTAAGGTTCTTACTTGGCGAGCCTAGCATGTACAGACATGGCCTCGGAACACGGACCGAAAGGTTAAGCATGAGTCATATGTTTTGATATGATGACCATATGGATGCTCGCCTTTGAAGCTACGCCGACTCACGTGATGATCGGACTTGGTGTAGTGGATTTGGTTCATGTAATCACCAAAAGGACACGAGGGATGTCGTTTTTGAGTGGGAGTTCATTTCTAATTTGGATTAGTAGAACTCAATTTATCATAAATTAAATCAAAGTGAATTTGCATAATTTGTTGTAGTCATTGGCATTTGTTCACCGCCTTATGCTTAGTTATAATTGAGATAATAGAACTATAGAATTCTGGATATATACTTTACGAACTGGTATCATATTGTGTTGAGTGTCAATTAAAGTTTAAAGTCCTATTGCAAACTTTCAGCAAACTCTATTTACTCCGTGAAATTTAATAATTGGTATTAAATCGAGAGTAACAATTCCAGTGTTAGTATCTTAAGTATCATGTTTGCCTCCACGATTCTTGATTGATTTAAATATCAAGTTTATCTAGGAGCTGAAAGAATTGTTTCAGAAACCATCATGTGTGGCAGATATAACGATATCTAAAACAATGTTTTGGTTGCAATATGATAGAGTATAATATATGTTCTCATATTGGATGAGAATTTACGAAGGTTGGAGATGCTAGACATCCTAATCATCCAAAAGGGTTTTGGAAAGTAATGTTATACTCACGATTCTCCTTTATAAGCTAAATTGGCTTGATCATGAAAGTCGTCATGATAAGGATGAATAGAATATGTATGTAAAATGTTTACTACACTATAAGATTACTAAAGAATGGATTTTAAAAGAATACCGATCATTTGATGATGGTGATCTACTTCAAAGTGCAAGTCCAAAGGTATTATTATTTGAATATACACGCTTTGAACTATGTGTCATGTATATGGCGCCACTTTTGATGTTGATAGATTCTTTTTAAAAGGAAAAGGAAATGCTGAAAGAGAATCTATAAAATATATTTGGCAGAAAAGAAAAGATTGGAAATATCCAATTTAGGTATATGGATGATATACATGTTATGGTTGTATTCTTTGCTTGTTAAACAATGTGGTTCTTGGGTATTGGATACCGAATTGGTTGGTATGAAATTTCATACGGAATAACGCAATTCATGAACCACAATGGCCTAAGTAACTAGCAAGAGAATATGTGATGATGTTCATCGAAAACAAACAAACCGTTGTTTGTATTTCTCGTTGACATCAAAGCTTGACTTCAAGATTTGTTTTAATAATTGTTATTTGAATCAGGTATTATAAGAACAAAGGTTGTTCAAATAATTACCGTATTCCATATAAGATGGATGATTTACAAATCTAGTTGAAGAAATCACATCCATAAAACCTAATGCTAAAATGTCGCAAGACAAATGATTGAAAGATCACTTACGAAGTGACATCGCCGTTTAAATTATATTGGAAAGAAAACATGAAGAATCTCCATTTTCATGGATTTTTGGAGTCTTTGATTTGATCAAGTGACGCTTGTGAGACTTTCCTCGGGATAATTAAAACTTCGTTCAAAGGCCAAAGAAGAACGAACGACTAAAATATTGGAATTTATACATATCGATGTATGTAGTCCATTATGTGTAGTCGTAAGTGATGGATTTCAACTTCATATGCTTTCTCCGAAAATTTGAGTGAATGTTCACTTAATGCGAGAGAAGTATCAAATATTTGAAAATGTTTCAAAGACTTTCAAGATGAAGTGCAAAATCATTTTAAACAAGAAAATAAATGGTTTATGATTTTATCATAAGGGATTTGTTTGAGTTACAAGTGTAACAAGAAAATAAATGAATTATGATTTTATCATAAAGGGATTTATTTGAGTTGCAAGTTTAGCAAAACACCTAGATTTACATCTCCCGAAACACCATAGGAGTATGGAGTGTTTGAGATTTGTAATGAAACCTTGTTTGACATGGTTGGATCAAAGGTGTTATTTATAAAACTGCCATTATGTTTTAAAAGATTAAAGCTTTAGAGACTACCGCTTTTACACTGAAAAGAGCTCCATCTTGATCCGGTGAAATGACACCATGGAAGTTATGGTTTGGGGTAAAACCCAAGTTGTCATTTCTTAAATTTTGGTATGCTAAACATAAGTAAGATGTTTACAACCGAAGTCGGATGAGCATGTCTTTGTAGGTTATTTCGAATAACAATTGGTTATTCCTCCATAACACCGAGGACAAAAGGGTTTGTCGCTTGAAATGTGAAGTTTCTTGAAAAAGGAATCTTTCGCAAAAAGGTTAAGTGGGAGGACAATAGAACTTTGATAAGGTTAACGAACCTTAGCTAAATGTGCTGAGTTGCGCAGCGCCGGAAATCGTTCTGGAGGCTGCCATAATGCTCATAGCTTATGTGCCTCAAAGGTTGTGGTCACGGAGGTCTAAAGTTCCTATTGAACCAAGAAGGTCGGTTAAACAATCAAATGCTAAGATTTGAGAGTAAATCATTATTGTTTGACAATGATGAACCGAATACATACAAAGAAGCGATGATGGGCCCTGACTCCGTCAAATGGCTTGAAGCCATAAAATCCGTGATAGTTCCATATACGAGAAATCAAGTTTTGAACTTGGAAGACCCTCCGGAAAGGTGTAAAAACCTATCGGTCGTATTTGGATCTATAAAGAAACAGACATGGATGTCTCACATCTATGAAATATTCGACATGTTGTAAAGTATTTTATGACAATGTTCAAAGAGTTGACTATGACAAGATTTGATCTTTCATAGCGATATTTAGTCTGAACGGATTAAAGTAGCAACCACTACATATAATTTGGTATATGGTAGATGAATAAACAAAACAAAGTTCTTTTAATAGGATGGTTACCTAGGACGTGTACATGACACGGTCCAAAGGGTTTTGTTAAATTCAAAGGATGCTAAAAGGGCATGCAAACTTCAATGGTTGAAGTAAGCATCGCGGAGTTGGAATCTTCACCATGATGAAAAATGAGTTTTTCATCTGGAGACGATGAAGATGCTTGCATTTGCAAGAAATTAAGTGGGAGCGCTGAGACATATTTCTAATACATTATGTGAAGGACATCTTGTTGATTAGAAATGATGTATCTTTTATTGACAAAGGTTAAGAATTTCATTTTGATGAAAGACTTAGGCAAAACCCGAATATTTAGCGTGAATGTCTATAGTGGATAGACTGTGACGCTAATATGGTTGTGCCAAACGTACATATATGAGATATTGAAGGAGTTCAATATAGAAACGACTAGAAACGGTTCTTGTCGCATGGAAAAGAAATTGAATCAAGATTCAAGTGGATCGACACTTGATAAGTGAAACAAGATTCAAGTGCTTTGACACTTGATGAGTGAAATCACGAGAATGTTTTGATTAATCATACCATGATATGTACACATCCAGATATGTCCTATGCTCTAAGTGTTATGAGCATATACCAGAATGAATCATAAAATGATCATTGGACGATAGTAAGGATATTCTTATGATCTTTTGGAAGAACTAAGAATATATTTGTGTAGAGGTGACAAACAATTACACATAGTTCATTGTAAAGCGTTACATTGATACTAGGTTTGTCACAAGATACAAATTAAGTTTATCTCAATTTAAACTATGGGTGGCACAATGTAATGGAAAGGAGATTCCATGATGGATTTGGAAGAGTTCCAAAGTTAAGACATTGTGACGAATACTACAACAAAAGGCTAAGTATATGACTGCTATAGTAGCAGCAAAGGAGGGAATTTGTGTCAAGTAGTTTATTATCAAACTAAGGTGTGGTTCGCAATGGGCTAACACTAAAGATATATTGTATGACAATAGTATCAACGTGTTTTAACCCCAAGGAACTAAAGGTCTCACCAAAAGACCAAATTTATACAATGCCGTCTCATTGGAGAATGAGTGATGCGTGAAGACGCAAAGACATGCAAATACACACGGACCTGAAAGTGTCAGATCCGTAGATTATGTTAACCACTTGCAATTGCGTATATGGAACACCGGAAAGCCATAGGTATTCAATACGCAAAGTTTTCAAACTAGATTATTGTCTCTAGTGCAAGTGGGAGACTGAAGGGAATATGCCCGAGAGGCAATAATAAAGTGGTTATTATCGTATTCCTTATTTATGATAAATGTTTATTTTACATGCTATAATTGTATTAATACGGAAACGTTAATACATGTGTGTTTAATAAACAAACAGAAAGTTCCTAGTTATGCCTCTCTCATAAACTAGCTCGTTGATTAACAAGATGATCAAGGTTTCCTGATCATGGACATTGGATGTTGTTAATAACGGGATCACAACATTAGTGTAATGGTGTGATGAACATTCATCCGAAGTATAGCATTACGATCAAAGTCATTGAGTTTATATTGCTATAACAACTTACGAAGTGATCCTAATCCTTAGACCATGAGATCATGTCAATCACTAACACCGGAAGAGTTTCTTGATAACATCAAACGTCACACGTAACAGGGTGATTATAAAGATGGATTCAGAACTAATAAAGTGTTATGTTGAGGCCCATGGATCGAGAGTGGAATTTGTTCATCCCGATGACGGATAGATATGCTCTGGGCCCTCTCGGTGATATCACATTGATTAGCTTGCAAGCAAGTGATTTTATCACTAGAATGTTATATCACGGGAACGAGAAAAGAGTGCATGTCGGTAACAAGATCAAACTAGGTATGGAGATACTGATGATCGAATCTCGGACATGTAATATATCGCGAAACAAAAGGATTAAGATATACTAGCGTAAAAGGTTCCGACGATCACAAGAAAGTCATCGTTGAATGTGTGGGAGTCAGTATGGGTCTCCAGATCCCGCTTCTGATTATTGATCCGAGAGGGGTCTCGATCATGTCCGCATTATTCACGAACCGTAGGGTGACACACTTAAGAGACACCGACATCCAATTGGAGCAAATGTTTCATGCCGAAAGAATGAACAAGCGCAGGAATTTATTTCACTAGATACCGAAACAGGTTTTCGGGTGAAATTGCATAAAGTGGTTATGCATGTGAAATAGATTTCTAGCAAGGGGTTATTTGTGAATGTTTGTCATTAAAGTAATTGACAAAATTCTGAATAAAATAAAAGAGTTTTATTTAATGAGAGTTTGCATTAAATTTGGTGGAAATTTAATGGGAATTTGAGTGGACTTTTGAGTGGAGGAAATTTAAAGGGCATTTTGTGAGTGGAGTGTCCACCCACATGAATGAAGGAGGGGAAGGGGCTGCCCCCCATGGCCGGCGGCCACCCCTTGGGTGCTCCCCCCTCCTCCTATAAAAGGAGCCCCCCTCCTCACTTGTCTCTCACACCTCCTCGTGAAGGATCTCTCTCCCCCTCTAGAATTTATCCCCATGGTCTCGGACTAGCGAGATACATGTTCCCGGTGGCTATTCGGCAAGAAAGAGTTGTGCTTCCGCTGCATCGCTGGAGCGAGGAGGCGGAGGTTGCTCGGTGCCTCGAACGTGTGTGCGAGCACGGATGCGCTGCTGTTTTGCGGCGCTAGGACTTCCTCTCGATCTTGAGATCGGCAAGAGATCGTCTACATCAACCACGAGTTTGGACTCGTTAAGCTTTGTCGGTCTTCAAGGGTATGTTCTCTACGGATATACATCCGCCCGTTGTTTGTATCTAGTAGATAGATCTTGGTACATAGTTGTTCCCATCGTAGGAAATTTTTTGTTTTCTATGCTGCGAACCCTACATCTATAGGTTCTCTAGTGCTTGTTGCGCTGCCGCTTCAGTCCACAATACCTATATAGGCGAGGACCGCTGAATTCTAAGACTCTCCGTGTACTGGCATCGGTACTGATTGCTCTCTTTTTCCTTTGCCCTTTGTCGGCACCCCTTTTGTTTAAGCAGGTTTTGAGATCGATGTCATAAGCAGGGTTACCCTTTTGGCTTGGCCTGGGCAGGGTTATGGACGCCATTGGTTATTCTTTAGGGCTCTTATCCTAATTTGCATCTTGTCTGTACTCGGATACTGTATCGTTTTCAAGATGATTTGGATCTTTGTACTGTATATATCTATATTCTCGACTCTTTGAGTCATGGTTGTATATATCTGTTTTGTGGGTTCCATCGTGGACTATTGTGTAATGATATTAGTTCGTTTTCCACCCACACGCAAGTGCCTGGTGGGCACATTTGAATCATTTCTATGCGGGTTTGGTGGGAGTCGCTAAAACTTGCATAGGGCCGATCTGAGGGTGTTAGACAACGTTTCACGAACATGCTCGTCCATTATTCCCCTTAGTGCAACCGGAAGTATCTGCTTCATTAGCACGGCACAGTCGTGAGACTTCATGCCACTGAACCTCTACTTCATCTCGTCTAGGTATCTGCTTATCTTGCCCACGTAGTCGTAAGGAAATTTGACTGCTAGAACACACTTGAAAAACTATTTGATCTCATCCTGGATTAGAGTGAAGCACAAAGGGTGGCAGTAATATTCGTTCTTCTTGACCTTTTTACTCTTCCGATGACCTTGTGTCGCCTCCGACTCATGATCATCGGAATCTTCTTGATCATCAGGAGTAGTGAAGTGGTAGGTGGTAGTGGATAGTAACATGTGCAAAAACAAGCTACCAAAAAGTAGATCGAGACATCCGTGGTGAACATGATGGTCGTGCGCCACATGCTTTAATAAAAACCGTGGCACAGATGCCAGGAGTGCGCCACGGATGTGTTTGTCCAGTTATAGAGCAGAGGGCGCTACTTGCCACACCCATAGACACTTCCCCAAGGTGTGCTATCGATATGTGGTCTACGGTCGGTAGTGTCCTGGCCCACACGTAGCCGTGGCGCACCACCTCCATGTGCACCACACTTGCTATAGTTAGCCCTAGGGAACCTGTGGGCAGTGCGCCACACCTATTTCACTAGTTGGGAACTCCTAGCACGTGTGCCACGGATGTGCGGATTACCTATAGCCATTTTCCAAGTAGTGAACGGGACATGGTAAGAGGATCGGATCGACTAGCGATTACTTGGTGAGCATCATCATCTAACTTCGACCAATTGCGGACAGGGTTGCCTGGATCGGCTCTGCCCATGGTGGATTCACGGTCGCGCCGGTGATGTTTTTTGCGCAGGGAGGGGGGTGTAACAATGTAGCATTTAGGAACCAACGAAGGGTAGAAATAGGAATTTGTGCATTTGCATGCATTCATCTATAAAACTAGGGTAAATTTTTCACCAAACAAAACCCTAGAGAGATAAGAGTTTCTTTCACTATTTGGAGATAGATTTAGCTCTTTATAGTGATTCCTATAAATTTTGATAAGATATTTAGGAATTTAAAAGATTTTGGGTGAACAATTTGAGTTCAAGTTTAAAATTGAATCATTTGGAAAAGATTTGAAAATTAGAAGTAATTGCTATTTTATTATTTTCCAAAATGATTTAGTTAATATTGTTTGAATATATAATATTTATAAACAATAATGTGAATTAAAAATAATATAAAAATAATAACTTAAATAAGAAAGTATTTCTTATTTCTTTCCTCTATTCAATTACAACAATCCAAATACAAATGAATATGTAATATAGTGTGTTACAGGAACAATCCAAATACAATGTTCTGTACAGAAGTCAAATGAAAAGATTACAAAAGTAATTAAATAAAAAAACCCTAAACTAATATCTATCTATTTCCTAATCTAATTCTCGTGATCATTAGAGTACCTGCAAAACAAAGAAAATAGAGAACATAAAGAAAGTAATTTTTGTTAGTTTTACTCTTAGTTTTGAACAGTGAAATGCACTATTCATTTTACCTCATTGAGTAATAAAAAGGGGAAAGTTTCACAAAGTGAAGTATCTATTCTTTTAAATCAGAGGGATTCAGAACAACATCATAAGACAAGTAAATGGGCAGTTTCACTAGAGTAGAAAATAGTAAAAGGAAGGGGCAGTGAATAAAATTCACTTGATTTGATCCAAAGGAAAAGAGCACAGTAAAGCAGCTCACTCAACTAACTTCATGCAGTGTGCTGTCAACCAGCAATGAGAGAGAAGGAGAGATAAAACCACACTCGCATATAGCAAATCAAGCTTTGCTCACCACTTCACATCCACAACCATATCTCTCTATCTCAAGAACACACAAATAACCATCAACAATACTTGCCAGATTTCCACAAGATCAAACAACAATTCACCACAACAATCCACCAAGAAACTATAACATCCCAAAAATATTGAACAATGATTATCATATCCCAATCACCAAAATTAGGGTTAACAAAAACTTATGTTAATTAACATCATATGAATGCATGTGTGTATGTGATGATTGTATGAATGCATGAATGGACTTGTGTGTTTGTTCTTAATAGCAAGGAATGGTTTAAAGATGAAAACAACATCATCTAAAACATTTCCAAGCAGAAACAAATCAAGAGAAAATAAAAAACAATCCAAACAAGCAAATGGTCATTTTTGCCAATCTTGCTCACTAGGCCACTTTGAGTGTTCCTAGTCTAAGATTTCAAACAGAAACAATTCCATTTCTTTTCACCCCTTGCTAGACCAAGTAAAAGTGAACCCAAGCCCACCTTTCAAACTTATAGAAACATTTGGCAACTTGAGTCAAATGATAATTCAAAATTGAATCTTTAACATATGTGAAGATCACCCATTTTCAAAAACCAACCCAACCAATTCACCTTGACCTTTCCAACTAACCAGAGACTACCCAGTTTGTAACTAGTACACCCACCAAGTTTGAACCTGAAATTCAAATTCAAATCTCTTTCAGCCATTTCATCAAACACCTTGCAAACCCAAATCACAAACAACAAACACTATAGTGAGCAGTGATTTGGCCAACCTTGTCCCCTCTCTAGCTCATAGCAGACATTTAGTAGATCATCTAGCTTGGTTAGCAGGCTCTAGCACCACTGTGAGCTTGCCATTGCCATCAATGGTGACAATGTTGAGCCTCACCTTTCCACCCCTTAGTCCACAACAAGCTAGGAGCGGCACCAAGCCTAGCCACCATGTCTGGACATTGACCACCATCCACTAACAACCCCTGTCCAACGCCAACGATCAGCAAGCCACTGGACCACTCTCGAATTGCCGCGCCCTATGCCTCGGTGCCATGCCGAGAGCGCGTCGCACTCGACACGCTCCCACAGACCGCACGCCGCCCTCGCCACGTGCAAGTGTGATCACCACCTTCCCAGGAGACCACCAGACAACCCCGTTCGCCGTTGCGCGACAAGTAGCCGCGATGCGCCAGTAAAATGCCCGTCGGACCCGCCCAGAGAACTGCAGCGTTCCGACCATCTCGCACCGCCCCACGCCTCGAGACCACGCCTTGATCTTCGCCAGGGAGCACAGCACCGCCCCCTATCGTCGCCCATGCCAGTAGCTCGCTGTGCCGACGACCACGATGAGATCCACCCGTGCCCTTCGGTCCCCTCTTGGCACTATAAATAGAGGCCACCCCCACTCGATTTCTTCACACTAACACACTCCCCTCTCTCTCAGAACCACCCCACCTCACCCCGGAAGCAAGGCGAGCAGCAGGTCGCCGGAATTTGGCCGGAGTCTGCCGAGGAGAAGGAAGAAAAGAGCCAACAATTGGAACCGCCCCAGGAGAAGCCACCGGTACCAGGAGGTCCGCTGTCGTCGACTTTGTCATTCACCCCCGTCGCCGACCCTCGCCTGAGCCCCGGTTAGCCCCCGTAGACCCCCACTAGCCGCGCTAGGGTTCTGTATCGCCGGAGTTGCCCGACAGAGACGATAGGTCCCAGCCGTTGGATTATATGTTGATCGTGCGACCCACATCACCCCGTACCGCTTCACACCCCCTGTCTCGCTGGCTGGTGGGGACACCCACTTAAACTCACCCGCGCGTGCTGTGCGTCATGGGCCGGCCCGTTTACATTCCCGCATGTCCCAGTAGTTTGAATTTAAGTTTATTATTTTAGTTTCAAACTCAGTTCTGTACCTAGATACAAAAATCAACCCAGGTCTATTCACTGAATCAAAATGCATGAAACCAATTTTGTTAGAAAGGTACTGGAATTCTAAATTCAAGCCCGTTGGATTCAAACCATTTAAATCTGTGATCACCTATTGTAAAAATAACAAGGCAGAAGCTTTTCTGCATTCAAACATTTTTCAAAATTCAACCACAAAAGCTTTTGAGTTGATTCCAACTCTCTAAAATCACATTTAACTAGACCTTTCTGATTATATAAAAATATCTAGGTTTACTAGCAGAAATAATGAACAAGTAATAAAAGAATGCCTCATAGGCAATTCTAGTCACTTTAATTAATTAAAATAAAAATGTTAAACCCTATTATATTGTGACACCACTTTAAATCACATTCCCATGTACTGAAATATGTGGTGATGACATGTGTCAACATGATCCCATGTTTTAGTTGGAGAATACTAAATCTTAAGTAGTTTTCTAATGAGTATAAATTAGTTTCCAAAATAAAATAAATAAGACAAGTGCTTTGATGATTGTAATATTTGTGATGATGCTAGATCATCTAGTGAAAACCTTGGTGTGATAAATAAAACTAGTTAAGTATTGTTTGGTGATTGTGTACCTCGTATTTATTTATAGACGCTAGTATTGACCAAGGATACGAGGAGGAAGGAGAATACTATGAGGAAGAAGCCGAGGAAAACTTCAACCACTACTCTGCACAAGGCAAGCCTATACTTGCAACCTTGCAAGCCTCACTATACAAGTTGACTTAGCCAGCTAATCCTTGCAAGCTTACACTACTTGATACCCAATCCTAGTTTTACTTGCAAGCTTAGTATTTTATTTCTTTATCAAAGCTTTCTATTATAGTTTACTTAGTGGCTAGTAGATTTTAGAAAAATATTTAAAGGTAGCATAAAGAGCATAAAACTTGATCTAAGTTAGATAATCTTGATGTTATCCTGAGGAATGAGATTGAACTTAGATCATTCACCCTGGTTTACCACCCCTCAATAGTGTTCACCCTCACTTGTAGATGCTAGTGCTAAGCATAAAACTTGATCACTTTAGATGGTAATGCTTGGTGAAAATGGTTATGAAAACCTTAGAATGATGAGTCATTCTACTGAAATGTTTTGACATGTGTTCTTGAACACCAGATGATTTTTATGATGAAAATGTTGAGGCATGAGCCTTAGCCCTTTATAAAACTGATGGTTGTCTGGATGCAATACCATTCCAATTCTACCGTACAACCACAATACCCGAAATTTGGGTTGGGCTTGACTGGAAATTTATATACCTTAGTATGGGTTCCCTTGCATCCAAGGTTTGAGCTAAGGCTACCTTGTGAAGATTGTCCACCTATGCAGTTCCCAAGATGACAGTTGTTCATGGTTGGGAGGCCAAACTCATAGGAGAGGTGCCTATACTAGGGCGTGTAATTGAAAGGTTAGGACTAATTATCGGCATACTGAGTATGGTGAATTCAGGATTGTTCTTGACGGATGTATCGACTATTGTGGTGAAAGTGTACCACCTCTGCAGAGTGTCAAACTATTCGAATAGCCGTGTCCGCAGTTATGGACAGTTGGAGTGGCCATATTGTTCCGTCATCAGATGTTTTCAAAATGACTTATGAAATGAATCATGACTTTGACTTGACCACAATCGGGTTGTGATATGAAAATTCAAGTTCCTACTTAGGTGTTATAAAACTTTCAACTATCTTTCTTTGCTTCTGAACTTAGTTAAGGTAAATTTGGATTTTTGCAAAACAACCTAGAGCTTAGTATCTCCTACTCAAAACCACTTCACTTGTTAGTATTAGTTTGCGAGTACTTAAAGAGTACTCATGGCTTTGTCCCTGTCTATTCCTGTGGCCAGACTATGAAGAGGACTATCAGGAGGACGGATCGCAGGAAGGTTACGACAACTAGGATCATCTCCCATCGTCAGCATTACCTGTGACCATGAAGATGGATTCTCGCCTACGCTACCGTTATTATTACGTTATTCCGCTGCTTGAATTGTATTAAGACTATATCATGAGATCCTTTATTTGTTGTAAGACCTTATGTATGGTTTGTAACGGATGATGTACTATGATCTCTAATATGTTATGTCTCGCAAAAATGGTAATCCTAGGATGAGATGTATGTCATAACATGCATCTGGGATTCAAAATCCGGGTGTTGACAAGTTGGTATCAGAGCCATCCTGACCATAGGAGACCCTAGTATAGAATGGACGTCTGAATCAAAAACTTAGTTTCAAAACCAAGGAAGTGAGTATTTATGAAAACCTATTTTCGTTCTTACCACTTAGATTCTTTCATGAAAATCCATGTTCCTAAAAAATTCTTGCAAACTTACATAAAATTTGACACACTTTATCACTCTACTAACTTACCCATCCTATATTCTTATAGATGGACGTGAAGTATAGCAAGTTTTATCAGTTGGGGAATGGAGGAGACCTCATCTTTGAGCGTGACTTGGACAGCCTGTCGGAAATGCTGGAGCGTCCGCACCCCGAGTTCTTTGGAGCTCAGCTCAACGATCAGGAAGGAGAGGAGTTGCAATGGCTTATTGTTGCAAGTCTCCGAGGAAAGATTGAAGCTCCCAGTTCAGAGGAAATTCAGTTTACCATCAGAGAGAACAACTGGCTCGATGGACTTACCAGGGCCATGCAAGAAGCTCTCTCCCGTCTATGTGGGCAGAGTATCAATCAGATCAAGGGTACCCGCTTTGAGTTCTATCCAAGGCGTGATGTTATGGGACAGCCACTGGAGGCCCCGTACCATCATGAGCTGAAGACTCAATTGGACCACCTCAGCTTCATGATGTATGACCATCAGAAGGAGTTAGACAATGCCCTCTCCTACGCCAACCACAAGTACGCCATCGCCACCCAGAAGGATCAGACTATTGCCATGCTAGTGAAGGATCGCTAGTCTCGTCGCCCTCAGTGTCGTGGTATTGCCGATGAGTACGCCATGGAGGGGTCCTCACAGTGCGTGTTTAGAGACGTGGGGTAAGGCGGACGGTTGAAGGGTACGAGGTAACACAGCTTACCCAGGTTCAGATCCCACAACGGTGGTGGAATCCTACTCCTGCTATAAATCACTATAATGGAAATACGCCGAGTTACAGAGATAGGTTCGCTGTGCGAGGTGTGCATAAAACGATACTAGGTTGTATGAGATTGTGCCCTAAAGGCTCCCATAGGCCCGACTTATATAGTCGCCAGGACCTAGGGTTACAGGAAAAAGTCCTAGCCGGACAGGTTACAGAGCTCTACACCGTCTATTACTAGTCTTGTGTATCTTGCACTCCAAGGCTCCGGGTACGCTGGTGACTCCACCGTAGCCTTCCTTTATCCGGCATGGGCCTCCCCTTCTGGATCCACCTAACTTGGCCGCCTAGCAGGCCACAGGCCATGCTACCGACTATGGGCCACCCGGGTTAGTCGGATAAGAGACATGCTATGAGGATACCCATATAGCATATCCCCAACAGTAGCCCCCGGAGAACTCCGAGATCTTGCGCCATCTTGCCTCTTCCCGTGGAATGCTCCGTCTAGATGGACGTCGGCAAATCGTCAAGCAATATCTTGTAGTACTCCCAAAAAACCCTGCAAAGGTTTCTCCGTCTTATATGAGTAAGTAGGAGAAATGCTGAATCTTCCATCGTACGTTTCTGTTGTCGGATTAAATCCGTCCATGCCGGAATCTTCGATGGGACGGCTCATCTACCATGTCATTTATGACGATGTAGGCTATAGGTCAGTGACGCCTCGTAACTCACACATGCAAAGAACGCAATCATATCCGATTTTCCCCCGCGAGCGATACGAACCGTTGGCGGTGGCGGTTGGAGACGTGGCGAAATTACCGCGCACATTCACGAAAACGTCGTCTACGCGGCAACCGTCCGATTAGCTGCATGAATCTTGACGCAGGGTAGGATAAATAGTAACCGTGGGACACTTGCCACTTTTTCACCCCATTCTCTCGCATCATCATCTTCTTCCTCTAGCCGCACGTCTCCTCGAGCCTCCGCGGAAAACCTCGAAGAAACCCTAGCCTCTCTCTCTGCACCAGTCACGTCTTCCCAGTCCTCCATGGCCAGCAGCAGCTCCTCCCCTTCAATGGCGGCGTCGAGCGAAGCCACGGCGAAGCCAGCGAGCTCCGTCGTCGTGACCCCTGAAGGCCTGGTCATCCCTGTGTCGGCGGTGATTGAAACCACCGGCGGTGACCATAATCTGGCGGCGCTGGAGCCTCTGGAAGAGGAGCCAGACTCGCACAAAGGCGACTGGCGCGGCTCGGACATCTTCGGCCGCAACATCCAAGAGATGATCGCCGAGGGCTACCTCCCC
Source organism: Avena sativa (assembly GCA_916181665.1). Lineage (NCBI taxonomy): Eukaryota > Viridiplantae > Streptophyta > Magnoliopsida > Poales > Poaceae > Avena > Avena sativa. The sequence continues at coordinate 147,517,389 of OV702280.1, forward strand.
GCGACGGAGGGGCTCGCCTGGCGGGCGGCGCCGGCCGGCGAGGTGACACCTTCTCCCCAAGTCGGAGAAAAGGTCTACCTCAAGGCCCAGCTGGTACGCGGTGTTTCTTTGCCCATCTCCCACTTCTTTCTGTCCATCTTGAACCACTTCAAAGTCCAACCCCACAACCTCTCTCCCAATAGAATCTTAGTGCTTAGCAACTTCGCGGCACTTTGTGAGGGTTACCTAGGGACTAAGCCTAGGTTAGACTTGTTCGTGTACTTCTTCACCGTCAAACGTGAAGCCGGACATAGTAGGGAGGAGCTTAGGAACTGCGGCACCATAAGCTTCAAGATCCGACCTGGCCGGCGGTTCCCCGACATCGTCGGCCACGAGTCGTGCAAGAACTGGCAGCGGACGTACTTCTACGGCCCCGACATTCCTTTGGCGGGCCGAGAAGTGACGTACCCGGACTTCGTGGATGGAGCCGCCGCTGAAGTTTCCACATGGAGATCCCATGCCTCCCTTCCCTCCGACCTCAACGCTTCTCGCGCAATAAGGCGGATCGAGTGGTTCGTAGAGGCGGGTTTGACCGGCTTGGACCTAGCCATGTGCTGGTTCATCAGGCGAATCCAACCCCTGCAGCACCGCACAAAGTTCATGCACGAGTACACGGGTGATCGAAAGGATTCCCTTCGGATCTCCGTGGATAACTTCTCGAGCGACTCCGTCAAGCTCCGTCTGAAGGACATCGTCAAGGTGAAGGATAAGAAGCGTGGCTTCACCATCACCTACGACATGTACGTAGACAGCAAGTTCCCAAAGGTAGGTATTTATTTTCAGTGTATGACATTGCTCCAGTTTCTCCGTCTTATCATAGCCATCTTATTTAACACGGTGATTTCTTACTTAACAGCTTAGCGATCTAGATGAGGACAACCTGGCTGCCCAAATCTACGACCCAAAGATGAAGGAAGTCACGGTCGTGTCCGACGACGATGCCCCGTTGGCGCGAAAGCGGAAGAGCTCCACCTCTGACGCTGCCGATGGAGGTAAGAACAAGAAGACGGAGGGTGGAGCCTCCAAAAAGAGTACTGCCGCCCTGGAGGCAGAAAAGAAGAAAGCCATCGGGATGTTTGCCAAAGCGCCCCCCTAGTGTAAACCTCTCATTCTCCGACATCGTCTCATTTATCTGTCTTATTCCTGTACTTATGCATTTCACATGTTTCAGGAAGAAAGCCACAACCAGCCTCAAGAATCCTCCAAGACTCTTGGGGCTTCTATCAAAGATATGCTGCATCGTGACTCCTCCCTCGCCATTGCCCCTGCTACTCCTTTCGTCAAGCCCTCCTCTGCCCCGACAAGCTCCCAAGTCTAGGAGGCACCAGGCCCTTCTGCCATGGAAGTGGACTCTGGCGCCTCTACCGAACTAGCCGTTGTCGGCGAGCAGGCGACGCAGGAGAGTGCTCCTCTTCAAATGGCTGAAGCTCCAGCTAAGGATGCCATCGGTAGCGGCAAGGCGGTGGTGGGAGATGGTACTTCTGCCGAAGGCGGCGCCTCTGCTCCCCAGAAACCCTTCGAGTTCCCGAAGATTGTTTACCCAGTGCTCATTCCGAGTAACACAACTATGGTTCCTGGAGGAGTGCCGTCATCTCCGACGTGCGGTCTTGAGGAGCTACTCCGACAAGCAGACATCTTGCGAGGAAACATCATTGCCTTTGGCAAGCTGCTGGCCGAGAGCGCTACAAGCCTCAAGATCATCGCACTTGTAAGTTTTACTTTACCTTTTGCATTTCGTATGAGTATCCTACTGTAGCCCCCGAGGATGTAGACGGAAAACCATAGGTTTTGCATCTATATGCTCTAAGAGTGACTAAGTTAGAAAAAACTCTCACTGTAGCCCCCAAGCATTTAGATGGAAGAAATTATTCTGACTAGATGCTTTAAGAGTAGCATACATAGTGTTTATATTTTGCAGTGCCGTAGCCCCCCAAGCCTCTAGTTGTAACTGAATTAGTTCCGACTAGATGCTTAAAGAAAAGCTAAGCATTGTTCGAGCTAAAAACTTTATACCGTAGCCCCCAAGCTTCTAATCGAGAACTGAATGAGCTCCAACTAGATGCTTTAAAGAAAAGCTAAGCATATTGATAAGTTTAAAAAATCTCGTTGTAGCCCCCGAGCACCTAGATGGAGAATCTCCGACTAGGGGCTCCAAGCAGACCAAACAGCGATATAACTTTGTATTTGTTTCCACAAAATGAGAATGCTCGGAGGGGCATGGCCAACGATAGATGCGCGCAGATATTGAAGCCGAAAAGGGTAAAACTGCCATCTTGAAGGAACAGATCATCAAAAACAAGAGTCTGTTTTCTTTTTGCGCATTTCCGTCTTACTTTTTGTGCCCATAATCTCCGAGTACTCAATGTGTACTTTGTTTTCTCCGACTTGCAGAGCATGTTGCCAAGGCCAAGGATATTGTTGAGCAGTCCAAGCACATCCAGCAGCTGGACAGCGAGAACAATATCCTTAAGAAGGACAGGGAAGAAATGCTGAAGATGCACGAGGATTCCTTGAAAGCCCTGCAGGACTCCGCCTCCGCGGAGATCAATCACTTGAAGGAGGAGCTTGCGATCCTAAAGGATCAGAAGCAAGCTGCTGATGAGCAAAAACTTCGCCATAACGAAGCGTTTAATCTCCTCCAACAAGAGAAGGAATCCTTGGCGGACGTCGTCTGGTAGGCTATGGCCAGCATCTTCAGTAAGTGTCCTCCGCCTTGTAGTTCTGTAGTCTGGATACTTAGAATATTCGAACTCATGTAATCATTGTCGGAATTTTCAGCGCCCATGGGTTTAACCCGCTCGCCTCCTTCGGACAAGGAATGCATGGTTCTTGCCGGCAAGTTCATCAATACCACCATCGCCCAAGCCAAGGAGATTGCCAAGCCCCTCCAAATTTATATCAAGGACCCGGACTCCGTGACGAAGTACTCGAAGATCCTGCGCCGAGCCCCCGAGCGTGTCGCGAGCTGGAAAGCTTCATGCGCACAGGCTGGCGCAAGGATGGCACTGTCTATGGTGAAGGCACACTATGAAAATGCCGACATCGACACGGTGACATCTGGTATCCCCGACGTGGATGATGATGGCAAGGAGATCGATCACGAAGCCATCCTGTCATCACTCGCGGGTTATGACACCAGGGTTGACGAGTTGGTGGACGTTGACGTCTTCGTGCCCAGGAACTTCATCGACAACGTCAACCAGGACTCCTCCGAGTCTCATCACAGCGCCGACGTTGAGGGTGATTCTCCGGCTGGTAATGATGCGGCCTCCAAGTCTCCTGCGCCCAAAGAATGAAAAACACTTTGTAATTTCTGTTTCACCTCTGGAGTGTGCACAGGAAAAATATTGTTGATGTAATCTTAAGGCGGAAAACAATGGTTGTCGTATCCTGCTATTTAAGATTTAAGTTTCAGCATGTATATATTTTTTAAGCAAGTGCTGGCTTATCCATTACTCTGGTTCTTATGCTTCGTGAGTCGGAAAACTCGTTGTCGGAACCATGCGCTTAGGTGATGATGCCCAATGGCACCGTCAATAACCTGAGCACAAAATCGCCGACAATAAGTGCCGAAAGTCACTACTCCAGAATCCACATAAAAACGACAAAGAATGTGTAGACCAGAAAACTTAAGCTAACGCCCGTAGGCGGAATTTTCACAAGTGCAATCGCGAGACTTGTGCATAAAGGTTTATATGATCCAAAAATGAACACTAAAGGAGGTAAAAGACTCAGCAATATGAGTGAACCAAAGAGCTTTATTTCATTGATCATATATGAGGTACACGATTAGATAAAAAATGCTAAGTGTAGAAAGGACGTAGCTGTGCTATGTTCCATGGCCGATCAAGCTCCGGGTAGTCATCATCCGGGTCACGTCGCTTATGCTTATGATCCTCGTTGGGTCTCTCCTTGAGCTCACGATTGTCGACAAGGTAGTAAGACCCATTGAGCAGCGCCTTGCTTATGATGAACGGTCCTTCCCATGGAGGGGATAATTTGTGGGACTTCTTTTGCTTGAGTCGGAGTACTAAATCCCCCTCTTTAAACGAGTGATGCCGAACGCGGCGACTATCGTAGCTGCGTAGCTTCTGCTGGTAGATGGCGGATCTTTGGCATGCCAAAACACGCTCCTCCTCGAGAAGGTCCACATCTAGGCGTCTGGATTCTTCAGCGTCATCTTCGTTGTAGGCGGCAACTCTTGGTGCATCGTGGAGGATGTCGGAAGGTAGGATGGCTTCTGCTCCATATACCATGAAGTAAGGGGTGTAGCCGGTGGATCTGTTGGATGTAGTTCGTAAACTCCACAACACAGATGGCAATTCTTCCGCCCAGGCTCCAGCTGCTCTATGTAGCGGTGCCTGAAGACGTGGATTGATTCCCTGCAGAATTAATCCATTGGCTCGCTCAACTTGACCATTGGATTGTGGGTGTGCCACAGATGCAAGGTCAAGTCGGATGCCTTTGTCCCAGCAATAGGCCTCCACTTCTCCGAGTGACAAGTTGCTTCCGTTGTCGGTGATGATGCTATGTGGGAGACCAAATCTCACCACTAGATCCCGGACGAACCTGACGGCAGTTGCCCCATCAAGCTTTCTAATGGGTTTAGCTTCTATCCATTTGGTGAATTTGTCAACTGCTACGAGAAGATGCGTAAATCCACACGGTGCCTTTTTGTAATGGCCCCACCATGTCTAGCCCCCAGACTGCAAACGACCAAGTTATTGGTATTGTTTGAAGTTCTTCAGCAGGAACATGTGGTTGTCGGGCATAATACTGGCATCCCGTGCATGTCTAAACCATCTTGTCGGCGTCCGGCTTCGCGGTTAGCCAGTAGAATCCTTGCCGGAAGGCTTTCGCGACCAACGATCGAGGAGCGGCATGATGCCCGCAATCTTCGAGATGGATCTCGCGCAAGATTTACATACCTTCTAGCTGGGAAACGCACTTTAGGTATACACCAGTAGTGCTCCTTTTATAGAGTTGCCCGTTGATTATGGTGTAACCCTTTGATCGTCGTACTATTTGCTGTCGTTCAACCTCGTCGTCGGGCAAAGTTCCGTGTTCGAGGTATTCCATGAACGGTTTTGTCCAAGCCGGAGGGATCTTTGTCACCATATTGACGAAAGAGTCAGCTCTATCCGGGTTGTCGATGTCGGCGCCCTTCACGGATGGTGTGCGTAGATGCTCTAGGAAAACTCCTGGCGGAATTTGCTTGCGCCCTGATCCAAGTTTAGACAGTAGATCAGCTGCCTCGTTTTGCTCCCTAGGCACATACTTGACTTCGTAGCTAAAGATGCTCTTGGCTATCTCGTCCACTTCATCGCGATATGCCGCCATCATAGGGTTCCGCGCATTCCAGGTGCCAGCCACCTGCTGGGCAACCAAGTCAGAATCTCCACAGCAAACTATGCGCTTGATGCCAATATCCTTGGCTACACGCAGTCCGTGAATGAGTGCTTCATACTCCGCCATGTTGTTTGTAGCCTCGAAGTGGATCTGCAGAACGTAGTGCAGCTTGCCTCCTTTTGGTGACTGTAGTAGTACACCAGCCCCCGAGCCATTGAGCAACTTTGACCCGTCAAAGTGCATCACCCAGTACTCTGGTTCTGGCAGTGGAGTAGCATCTGGCATCTCCGTCCAATCTGCAATAAAATCTGCCAAAGCTTGTGACTTGATAGCGTCGCGTCTCTTGTAGGTGATCTCGAAGGCGGCAAGTTCAATGCCCCACTTTGCGACCCTTCCTGTAGCGTCACTATTGTTGATAATGTCGAACAGTGGAGTCTTGCTCACTACTGTGATTGGGTGCTCCTGAAAGTAATGCCTCAGCTTCCGAGAAGCAAGGAATACTCCATAAGCTATCTTTTGGTAGTGCGGGTAACGCTGCTTGGACTCCGTCAAGACCTCGCTTACATAGTAAACTGGTCGTTGAACTCCGTGCTCATAGCCTGGTTCCTTCCGCTCTACCACGACGACGATGCTAATAACCCGGTTGGTTGCCGCCATGTAAATTAACAGGGGCTCTCCAGGCTCGGGTGCTACAAGGATGGGCGCTGAGGAAAGAATCTCCTTGAGCTGCTTCAATGTTGCATCTGCTTCGTCTGTCCATGTGAATTTGTCCGCCTTCTTCAGCAACTTGTACAGCAGCAGAGCCTTCTCTCCAAGTCGGCTGACGAACCGACTAACTGCTGCAACACAACCTGTTAGTCGTTGGATGTCCTTTAGGCATGTCGGACGGTTTATGTTTAAGATGGCCTGGATTTTCTCCGGGTTGACCTCGATTCCGCCCTGGGAAACGATGAAGCCCAACAGTTTGCCGGCTAGAACCCCGCAGACGCACTTCTTAGGGTTGAGCATCATGTTGTATTTTAGGAGATTATCAAAGGTTTCTTTTAAGTCGGAGATTGAGTCGTTTGACTTTTTAGACATTACCATGATATCGTCCACATAGGCGTGAACGTTCCGACCAATTTGGTCGTGAAGGTGTAACTACCTCGGTGAATTACGCTCCTAGTTACAAGCCTGGATAGGCGGAAATGGTTGAAATAGTACGGTGGGGCCCAAATGCCACTCACAGGTAGACCTTTGGGCCGTCCCAACCATTTCCAAACATCGGGACAAGAACGGGCGGCGTAATCGGCAGGCGAAGGGATCAACTACATACACAAATGAGTATGTATGCAAGCCACCATACAACAGTACATCAGAGCCATTCCATCTAAAAGAAAGGAAATATAGCAACGCCATACGGCAAGATTCGAATGTCCTGGATAGATATAATAGTTTAGGATATCTCCTCATACATCAAACATCAGAGTATCAGGCGGAAGCGGCAAACAAGATCCGAGTACGGATAAGAAGCAAATCGGCATAAGATGCCCATAAATAAACACATCCCGCCCACAGATCTCACGGATCCCCGTTCCCGGAATCTCTACACCGAATGATCGTTGCCCACATCGTCCGTCTCCTCCACCCAGTATCCATCTCGTGAGTGTACCTGTTCATCTGAATCAAATAATTTATCGTGTGAGACCCTAGGGGTACTCAGCAAGTCTTTATGCCTCTAAAGGGGACTCAACCTGGGGTGACGCAATTGCAGCAAAAGATAAACCCTAACAATTCTATAGATACTCGCTAACCATCCGCCTAACCAAAGATAGACGGGTGTCCTTGAATTATGACAACAGTTATAACAGTAATATCAACAAATCCATCCTCCTCCTCGCTTACCAACGAGGAAGCGGACGAACAACCCCCATCCGTTGGCAGTTTTATTATCCATTCCATGAGTGTGGCACTATTTACTAGTCAGTTACTTAGTCAAATTTAAAGCGGTACTTTAGTTATGCTTGTCTATGATCGAGAAACTGTGCTCCAAGTCGTCCATAACCGCGGACACGGCTTTCAGAAAGTTTTACCCTGCAGGGGTGCACAAATAGCAACACACACTCGATCAACCTCGGAAAAACCAAATCAAAACCCAACGAGGCCTTCACGACAAAGCAATCACAGGATTCAGAAATATTTCAGGGGGCCACCCCATTGAGTACACCCGCAACGAAGTTAGCTGACTCCGAGACGGACCCAAGGTTTGCGTCAATGGCTGTAAACGACTGGGAACCCGAAAATGTGACTGGGCTTGTCGATACCGCAAAAACACTCCGCTTCCCTAAACAGTACAGGTGCTCCTCGCACAATCGTAAATAAAGCAGTAAAGCATGGCATAAGTACCGGATAGTAAATAAAACCTCAAACTAGTTTGTGGCCCCAGGAAATAAGAATGAATCAAGCTCTGGCTCAGGGGGGGTCCCATAAGCCTCCCGGATGTGGATAGCGCGAATAATCAAGGAACAGGAATCAAGTACTCGGGGTCCTACGGGACACAAGTGAGCAGGAAAAACCAAATAGCAGATATTGCTCACCGGTGCCACTTTCATTAGTTATCCCATACTACTCAGGTTAGGTTGTTTAGGTACCTCGTTATCCATCAGACACTCACATACCCTACACATGCTGTTCTACGACTCGCATGGCTCAAACAGCTCCTGTAGTAATGTCTCATGGGATGGAGGAACAAGCTTCGGTGGGGTTTAAAAGTAAAGGCTATGCAATACTTGGGATTCAGTTTAATGCAATCGCGACTCAATGATGCAAGAATAAGATAGAGGCAATAGGTACTAAATGTATGCAAGCATGTGGTAGTGCTTGCCTGGCAGCTCAGTTGAAGCGAGAGAAGGATCTGGGTAGTGCTCCTGGTTTTCTTGATATATCCCCTGCTCAGCGTCTATTCGAAGAAGAACCAAACAAACAAGGGCCAACATAAATAAAGTGCACAAGCATAGGAATAAAATGCGACAAGCAAACAATCATGCCATGATGAATGATGCACAATTTGCATGGCAATAAAGTAGCATGGCATGGGTGAGATGTGGAATACGAGAAATAAACATTTTATGGAGTTTTGGTCACATTTTATACCCAAAGAAGTTGCTGTACTCTTTATATTTATATGATGCATGCTGCAAAACAGAACATGGAATGCATAAACAGAAAGGTCTCGTCGAGCTGATCATTTTAGACATATCATTTGTTAAATTTGGAGTTATAAATCAAAAGTTATTAATTAATCAAGGTGGAAGGGCATTTTATTGTAATTTTGAACAACTTGAATTTTAAAGTGTCCAAAATATATTTTGGATGGCATATTTGAAATCCTCACATTTTTCTGATTTGAAAACATATATTATTTGTAATATTTGGAATTATGAATTTAAATTTATTTCAAAGTCAAAATTAGTCAAATGGAGTCAAAGTCAAAGGTTTGACTAGTTTGAATTAGTTCTGGAAATATTTGACTAAAGATTTGAATTAACATTCAAAAACAAAACATATTTCATATAGAGTTTGAATTCAAATTCCAAACCATTTGAAAGTTATGAATTAATTCATATTTAAACAGATTATAAACATTTGAATTTGAATTCAGAAAAGGGTTCTGGACTTTCTACACCACAGCCAATCCTACCCACCGCCGATGACAGGTGGGCCAGCCAGCAAGGAGGTCTACTGTGCGCGTGCAGGCCGGGGATTGCGGGTTGGGAGGAATAAAAACTCCAGGGGCCGAAATGGAAAAGCGTAGATGGATGTCTGACGAAACTGAATAAGGGGCGCGAAAACTGCTAGCTTGCGCGATCTTTGGGCGACGATGGCGAGCAAACTAAGACAGATCTCTCGATGCCGCAAAAAGCAAAGATGTAGAGCGGACCAAGGGCTAAAATTATGGTTCAGGGAGTATAGCCTTAGAACGTCTACATCGAACAGAAAACACAGAGGAACAGCAGTGCGGAGGAAGAAGACAGACAAGTCTCCCGACGAACTGGAACCGGTACGCGAGATTAGCCAGCTAGTACTTACTTCGGAGGACGATGGCGATAAATCCATAGGGAATTTCGTCGAGACGCAAAAACCAAAATTGTAGAGGAACACAAGATTTACAAGATTGCTGTTCAGAGATTTGTCAAAGGAGACCTATAACGGCAGGGGCTCGTTGCCGAAAGACAGGACGGAAACGGACTGTGGCTACAGCTAGCCAAACTTGACGAGGTGCAGCATCAGTTCTCGGAAACTTGGCGCAGAGCAAGGCTGGCCGGCGGGGCCTGGTACAAGGAGCTCACCTAGGGGTTTGCGAGGGGAACGGCAAGGCGGAGGTAGCAGGGACCTTCGGGATCCAATTCCCGGTGACGCGGGGTCGCGAGGTCGCAGGAAGAGCGCCGGGGATGGGTCGCCGGCGTCGGAGCTCTGCAGGCAGCCGCGGTCACCATCAGAACCGGAGACAGGGAGGAAAACAAAAGGTCGAAACCAGGCCGGGGAGGGATGCTCGGATACCTAGGATTCGGAAGCGAGGACGACGGCGGTGCACAGCGCGTGTCAAGCAGGCGCCGGAGCTGCCGTCGGTCCAGACATGGCAGCGGAGGGGTGTGAGGAAAAAGGGAAGAAAAGGTAGGGTTTTCAGGGAGGAGCTCCGGGCAGGGATAAGAAGGGAGCAGGGGTTCACGCGCTGCGCGTGCTGCTGACGCGGACGACGGAGCGGGACGGCCACCTGCCACCCCGTCTGCTTGATACAGAGAGGAGGAGGCCGACGGAAGGAGATGCACAGGAGACGGCGTCGAAGGGGTACGGGCCACTGGTGGCATGATACGGGCCGGCCCAAGAGGGAGAAGGGGAGGTTCCTGGGCTTCTGCTCTCTCTCTCCTAATTCTTTTAATGTTTTAATATTTCTTTTTGTTTGTTTCAAATTCAAGCAAGCATTTTATTTCAAATCCTTTTGAACCTTGCAGATAGTTTTGAACAGAGAATTTTGGGAACGCCAAAGATAGAAAGGAGGGAAAAATAGAAGTGGAGATGAGTGATGCCCACATACATACAAGTAGTATGTGCCATTTTGGCATTTTACCAGATTAGGGTTTTAGTAAAAGAACAAAACTCTTTTTCCAAAATATTGGACCCTAACAATGGCCCTTGATTGTATAAAACAAGATAGGGATACAAAGAGGGAGGGAGATGAGATGAGAGATGATCCACTCAAGAATTCGAAGAAAATCCAAAAGACTTAAATGTGGTGATACTTGCATGGCCCATGCAAAATAATTAATGCCATGTTTATTCTTGTGAAAACAATAATATTTTCATGGCATTATTCTTATGCATTCCCAAAAGTGGAATAAAGCCAAGCAAAAGAATTTATAGAAGTAGATCCATCCTATCTCCCATGAGCTAGATTAAATACCAAAAGAAAATCAAATGCAAGCTCATGGTTAATGGAATGGTGGAATTATAAGGTGGTGAAAGAAAGGTGGTGGAGTGGAATAAAAGATATGCCCCCAACTCAACTTGGGCATTTAAAAAATATATCAATATCCAAATACAATATCAAGAGACAAATACAATTGATAATGCATATGAGAGAAGAACCAACACAAAAAGGGTTTTATATGATGCTCAAATGCAAGGTGGCATGATGACATGAGCATGATATAATGATGATGCAACAATTATGTCTAGGAAGTAGTCATTATATTACTAGACCAAGGAGCATTACAATTGTTAGACAAATGGGATGCTACAGAAGGCAACGTTGCATTGTCCGCTGGTAGGTAGCACCTGTGTTTTTCAGCCAAAAGGGCATTGTGACATAAAAAAACGTGTCGTATGGGGTAGTGAACGAAGTGGCCAATTGGTCCGACTTCCTCATCTTGATCTGGTGGTATCCTGAGTATGCATCGAGAAAACACAAAAGTTCCGAGCCAGCCGTCGAGTCAATGACTTGGTCAATGCGAGGCAAAGCAAACGGATCTTTGGGAAGTGCTTTGTTCAAGCCGGTGTAATCAACGCACATTCTTAATTCATTGGTTCCCTTTTTGGGGACAAGTACAGGATTGGCCACCCATCGGGTGTGAGGGACTTCTCGGATAAACCCAGCCTTAAGTAACCTAGCTATCTCTTTGCCAATGGCGCGTCTCTTCTCATCTCTGAAGCGTCGGAGGTTGTTTCACTGGTTTACATTTTGGATCTATGTTTAAGCTGTGCTCGGCAAGTTCCCTAGGTACACCTTTCATGTCAGCAGGTTGCCAGGCAAAGATGTCCCTATTCTCACGAAGGAACTCGACGAGCGTGCTTTCCTATTTGGGATCCAGATTCGTCCCAATGGCGACGGTCTTGGACGCATCGCCTACCACAAGTTCCACCGGCTTGGTCTCGATGGCGGCCTTGAACGCAGGAGCGGAGTCGGAGATCTGCTTCTTCGACGCGGGCATCTCTGAGTCATTGACCTTGCTCTGCATCTCCTTGAATTCTTCGCTGTAGAGGACAGCTTCTGCAACGGCTGCTTCATTAATCTCGCAGTCCCTTGCCTTGGTAAAGCTTCCAGATACGGTGATGACGCCGTTTGGTCCGGGTATCTTGAGTTTGTTGTAGACGAAGCATGGCTTGGCCATGAACGTGTGGAATATGTCGCGTCCGAATATGACGTGGTACACGCTCTTGAAGGGGACCACCTCAAAGGTCATGCGCTCTTGGCGGTAATTATTAACATCGCCGAAGGCTACCTGAAGTGTAATGCACCCAAGGGACCGATCCTCCCGACCAGGAACTACGCCATGGAACACGGTGTTGGTCCGCCTTAGGTTTGCCTCCGTCAAGTTCATCTTTTGCAGTGTATCCAGGTACATGATGTTGATGCTGCTTCCACTATCCACCATGCACTTGGTGAACTCCACGCCGTCAATCAATGGGTTGATGACCATGGCGTACTGGTTCTCCGTGGGCACAAGGTCTGGGTGGTCCGTCCTGTCCCAAGTGATTGGAACCTCCGACCAGCGGAGGTATTGGGGAACTGGGGGGAGAGTGGCCATCAGGATCCTTAGAGAGGTCTTCTGTTGTCGGACGATGGGGGTGCCAAGGAAAGTGTGGTAGACTGGGGCCTTCTTTGCGAAGGGGTTCTTTCCCTTGTCGTCTCTCTTGGCGGCGTGCTTGGGGTAAACGTCCTCGTCCATGTCACTTGAATCCTTGGACTCCTCCTCCTTCTTCTTCCCCTTGCCCTTGCCTCGCGGTCTGTTCTTCCGACTTCACTTGTAGCCGGACTCCGGGTCTTCCTTAAGGTCGTTGACGAACTTGCAGTGTCGATTGGTATGGGTGGCCTTGCCGTTGACATCGAGGTGTACGAGGCACGGCATATCGCGGTACTCCTCGTACGTTTGGGGAATGCGGAGCGGCGCCGAGTTGGTTTCACTTGCTCGTTGCTGCCTGCGGCCTGCTCCCCTTCCTCGGCCACGTTGTCCGCCTTCTCCTCGTCCTACAAAATTCATGGCGACCATGTCGGTAGATTGCTTTTCTTCTAAAGCGGTTTTCCGCTTTGTACTTCTGTTCCTCCGAGCTTGGGTTGGAACGGCCGTTGCCGGCAAAGAGCCACGAGCATCATCGTTGGCAGCTGCGAATTCACTAGCTAACTGAATCATCTGATTCAAGTCAAGCTGATGATTGTCCTGCAAGCGCTTTATCTTATGTCGGAGTAACGTGCCCCTTTCCAATCCATCAATGAAGGCGGTCTGAGCGTGTACTGCTGCGCAGGAATTCTTCATGTCTAGCCAGCGGGAGAGGTAGGCGCGAGATATCTCGTCTTTCTCTTGCACGCATCGCTGTAGATTGCCCATAGTGTAGGGACGCTTGTACGTACCCTCAAAGTTCTTGGTGAATGCTTCTTGCATATCCAGCCAGTTGTAGATAGATTTTTCCGGCAAGTCGTCGATCCATTGACGGGCCGTTCCTGCCAACATTAACGGGAGGTACTTGACGGCGACGTTGGGGTTGCCTCCGGCAATCTCCACCGCATTGCTGTAGTCCTGCAACCATGTGGCGGGCTTGGCGGTGCCGTCATAGGGCTTGATGGTCTTGTCAATCCGGAAACCTTTGGGGTAATTTGCAGACCGTATGGTAGGTCCAAAGCAACATGGTCCCAGGTATGGTCCTTCCCAGGCCTCGTGGATCTTATCGATCCGCGAACGTGAATCGTACGGCTTCGGGTTCTTCTTCTTGTTGTCAACAGGGGACGGGCTGTGTGAACGACGCAGGCCTCTTCCGCCATGGTGACTGCTTGGCGGCGACGGAGGCGGAGGTGTCGGTGGGTTAGACTTCTTGCTGTTACCCTCCTGCGACGCCCCACGCCTATCACGGTTGCTTGTCGGACGCGGAGGGTCGTGATGTGACCTGCTCTTATGTCCTTGGTGGTGATCTTCATCATGATGGGTCTATGCCGCGTTGTCGCGGATGACGATGCCGCACTGCTTTGGTGGGGGCATATCCGTGCGATGGTGAGCCTTGTAGTCTTCCTGATGTCGGGGAGATCGGGGCGGTGGCGATGGGCGGCGAGGTCGGGCTCTTTCTCCGTGGTCGGAGGATATGGGGATAGCATCCTTCCTGTTGCGCACGTCCCTCCGTCTTCGTTCCGATGAACCCGTCTGCGATCCGACATCCTGAGGAGATCTGTCCCTTGGCGGTTTGTACTTTCTAGATCGGCAGAGCGCTGGGTCAGATTCAAGACTCTAAGAGGTGGCCTTTTCCTGCTGCTTTACCACCTTGGCCACTAGGTCATAGACCTGTTCTACTGCCTCAGGCGATCTATCCTGCTCCAGAAGGGTCTTGGCGACGGCGAGGTTAAGGAGTGGGGTGGGCATCACCTGCTTGCCTTCACTGTCAATGTATGGCTTGGCCTGTGCCGGCTTAGAGGGAGCCCATCCTAGGTTGCGCCGTACACCAGGATCATTGATGATGCGAGCTGGAGCCTTCTTAGCCTTCTGCTGCTACAGCAGAGTCTTGTACTCGGCTTCCATTGCTCTAGCTTTCTCTATGGACTTCTGCGCGTTGACCAGATCTCGATCTAGTTTAGCGCCTTGCTCCGCGATGGCTTGCGCCTCCTCCAGCAGCTGCTGGTGCTTCTCGTCAAGCTGAGTCACGTTCCGGATATGATCAACGGTTAGTGGCACGACGAGGAGATTGCCGTACATCACTCTATCAGCTAGAGTAACTTGGGCTGCTGCCGACGTGGATGCTGGAGGCGGCAAGTTTGCGGTGTTGTTGTTGCTCGGACCGGTGCCAAGTTCCTGCGGCTGCTGGACTGGGTTAGGCGGAGGAGGCATGACCTTTGCGCGATCATTGTCGTCAGCAATAAGTGGCCCCTTCCCCTTTTCCAGCGCCGTAGGCGGAGCTTGCCCGGGTTGATCTTCGTCCATCGCTGTCCCAATGGCGACGAACACCCCTCGAGACATGACGGTGTTATTAGCTTGTTCGTCGCGCGAGTACTCCTCCTCCATCTCCTGCATAGCGGAGTCTAGATCTTCTGGACTGAAGTCTATTTCCTCTGAATCTGCACTGAAATCAGCATAAAGCGCGTCAATGACAGAGTCGGAGGGTGCCAGGACTTCCTCGATGACGGGCGGTGTAGGTGCAACGACCTCGACGATGACTGGAGGTGGTGGTGCTGCTACGACGATGGCGGCTGGAGGTGGTGGTGGTGGTGGCTGAATCGAAGGGGGCTCCGTCAATGAGCGCAAGCGTTGTTTGAGCTGCCGCTTCAGCCTCCGCGTAGTTGTTGACGGTGTTCACCATGCCTTCGAAGGTAAGGCGTCCTGACGCCTGTTGCCATCTTAGAGAGTGTCGGAGAAGCGTGCCATGGTCCAGTCCTTCCACAAAGTGATAGATAGCATCATCATTGGGGTAGTGGGCCAGATCGGCTCGTATACGGAGCCACCTGGCCAGGTAATCGCGGGGGTTTTAGCCCTCTCTCTGAACGCAGCGCGCTAGATCGAAGATGGTAACCACGCCGACGAAATTGGATCTCTGTTATCCAGACGCACGGACAAAGCCGGCTGATAGCAAGATCATCTTTTAAAATCTGTTCGGGAGTCATAGGTTTTAGACCAATTTTCTTTCCATCATGCATAAGAGAATAGTGATTAGTTTTGCCATTATGAACAGATTCTCTATCAAAATGCCATGGTCTACCAAGTAACAAAGAACAAGCTTGCATAGGTACAACATCACAATCAACAAAATCATAATATGTACCAATAGTAAAATGCACGCGTACCATTCTTGTTACCTTGATCTTGCGAGAACTCTCAAACCATTGGATGTAATATGAATGTGGGCGTTGTCTTGTTGGAAGCGCAAGCTTCTCTACCATGTCAATACTGGCCAGATTATTACAACTCCCTCCAGCAATGATGATCCGTATAGCTCTTTCCTTGACAACACCACGTGTTTGGAACAGGTTGTGGCGTTGATCTTTCTCAGATTTGCTCAATTGCACACTCAACACACGTTGTGTAATTAAGCTCTTGTAGTGATCAGCAGCTTCAGCTCCCATTACCTCTGTCTCTTCATCAGCATCAGAATTGTCTTCATCTCGAGCAGAAATAAGGGCTAGTGTATCTTCATCAAAGTCACTCGCTGAATCGTATTTACCATCTTCCCGCACCATCATCACACGTTGTGTTGTGCACTGTCTCTCAATATGACCAAAACCCCAGCACTTGCGGCATTGTATATCCTTTATCTTACCCGTGGAAGCCATAGAAGATGCACTACGAGCAGGAGCATTGGATGATGGTGGAGGAGCAGCTGGAAATCTTGTGGTGGCCTTGGATGTGGTAGTAGCTGGTGGCGAATCACGAGGAGGCGCTGATTGTCGGGATGTACAAGTGGATGTACGACCTGCAGAATTATTATTCCTCCTCCATGGTGGTTGGCGATCCTGCACTTCACGTTCAGCTTTGCAAGCAAGATTAAACAAACGAGTGATAGAATTATATTCCTTATAATCTAATATGTGCTGAATGTCCTTGTTTAATCCACCAAAGAAACGTGCAAGCATTTGTTCATTAGATTCAACAAGACCACACCTAACCATCCCCGTTTGCAATTCCTGATAATACTCTTCTACAAAAATTTTCCCTTGCTCTAAACGTGTCAGATTCTTTAGTAAATCACGTTGATAAGTGGGAGGTACAAAACGAACACGCATAGCAGTTTTTAAAGCAGTCCAAGTACTAGGAATAGTAGTAGGATTTAAACGACAATACTCAGACCACCAAAGGGAAGAAAAATTAGTAAATTCACATGTAGCAGCACTAACACGCATATTCTCAAGATATTTTAAGCATGCAAAACGTTGTTCTACTTCCATCTCCCATGTAAGATATGCATCAGGATTATATTTACCCTCAAAAGATGGAATATTTAATTTAAGCTTTGCAACATGATCATCATCACGTACTGGTGGTCGAGCGTTGCGGTAGTAATGTCAGGGACGACCAGCAGGTACCTGTGGAGGTTGTTCAACCTCCTCGTCGAACAGATCGTCATCGTCGGGGTGGTAGTAGTACCCGTCGTCTGTCCCCAATGTCGCTGCAGCGGCCGCGGCGGAAGTCTGAGGTGCGTCAGCTGCAGCGGTAGCCGCCGGGGGTGCGGCGGCAGCCGAACCAGCAGTCCGACCCGTGATCGGAATGCGCCGTGCGCCAGGTACGGGTGCGGGTGCGGGCAATCTGTTCAAAATCTCCTTGAACCGAGCGTCAAGCTTGGCATTGAAGGATTTCTCGAGTCCATCGATCTTGTCCATGGCGTTGGTGAGCTTGGTGTTAAACTCCCCTAGGCGTGTATCCACGTCTTCAGCGCGACTGACCAATAGCTCGGAGAAGTGAGCATGTAGTTCTTCATTCTTCATGGTGGCAGGGTTCCGCGAAGTATCTGTCATGGTTAGTCCTTAAGAAGCACAGGTATATACTACAGGAATATGGTGGAAGTCACGCGTAATCCTTCAAGAAATATATGAAGCTCTTACAAGTTCTTACCAAATAACAGTAAAAGGCGATGTGCAACCGCGAGGATCAGTGGGTCCAGAGATTGAACCAAGCGATTACCAGGAGTCGAGACACTGCACGTGGAGAATATATGTGGAGCTCTGGGAAGGCTTAGCAAAGGGGGTTAGCAATTATCAAAACAGCAATGCAAAAGTTGAAAGAATGCTCAACGACGGTACTGTGCTGGTCCTAGGCTAGTGATGCAGCCCGTCCTACGACCGCTACTACATCTACTCCCACGAGCTCCCCAAGTGGACCCATGACTCGCGCCCGAGCCAAACTCCTTCAAGCTAAGGTGAACTCGCTCCTCTCCTTGTGTGACTTCGACACACCCTTGGATGGCTTGCTACTTCATACGCATACACTATGCATCATAAGGTACGAAGAGAAGGATCCAAGGAACGGAGGGAAAGCATCCAGTCGCTGCCAGACGCAAGCGGTACTACCGATTGAGCCGACCGGTACTACCGCTCCAAGCGATCCTACCGGCCCCAGCTACCGGACGCTCCAGGAAGCACCCCTCCATGCCCCAGACGCAAGCGGTACTACCGGTCCAGCAACCGGTACTACCGGACAGCGGTACTACCGCCCCCCTCCTACCGCTCGCCACAGGCGCCTCCGACGGAAGCTCCAGGCCCTCAAGCGGTACTACCGCTCCCGAAGCGGTACTACCGGTCCTGACTGATCCTGAACGCCTAAGTTCGGCCCTGTGCCTTGTAACCCTACCTATAATTTACCTTTTCGTTCCGAAACTACCCCTGTTTTGTGGCTGTTCTATATATAGCCCCCACCCTCCATTGTAAACCCTAGACTTGGATAATAATAGATATTAAGGAAACCCTTTGAGGACTTATATCTATTGGTCTCATGCTCCTACCAAGGAGCACCGGATTATCCACCCCCCTCTTGGATCTTGCCTAGTGCGTTCAAGTTGTACAAGGCCTTGGGTTCTCGGTTTCTCGCCCCCAAGTCGTCAAGATCTCACCAATCACCTCATCCCCCGTTGTTGGCGTGGAGAGCGAGCTTCGCCCAACACCGATCCTAGGGATTATGTTGGACCGGTTTCCACCGGCGTGAGGAGTAGGCGTGTATCGTGTTTTGGTGTGTGTGTGTTCGTGGTTTTCATCGCTTTCCTCGATTTCATCCCCCGACCACCTCTTTCCCCTCGTTTCTCGTGGAATTCGTGAAAGATCGGGCCAACCCCAGGGTTACCCCATAACATATTGGTATCAAGAGTACGGTTGATCACGAATTTCCCCTCAATTTTTCTTTTATCCACCTTAAAATCGAAAATCCCACCAAAAAGAGCCCCAATTTGACTTCGGATCGATCTCTGGATTTGGTGAGTTTTTCGTGGTTTTGGTCCATAGATCTTTTGCTTTGGGACTCGATCTATAGCCCCTGTTGTTCCTAGCCCAGCCCTTCGGTCAGATCTCCGCGAATTTGAGGTTTTTGGCAAGTTCATCCTGTTCCAGTTCTGTGCCAAGCGGTACTACCGGCCGTGCAAGCGGTACTACCGCAAGTAACCGGTACTACCGGTAGTACAAGCGGTACTACCGCTCACCGGTACTACCGCTCGTTACCAGCGGTACTACCGCTCGACTCTGACCGTGTTTCCTGCCCTTTGACGCCTCAATTTCGTTTGCTGACTTTTTCCACCTCGCTTGTTCGTGTTTCGCGTGTTTGTCGCCATTTTCACAACAGCTTCCGCATCAAGGTCATCCCGCGCTCAACGACACCGCGACACTTGAACATCATCCCCCACCAATGGTTGCAAGTCGTCAACAATACCAAAGGTATAACTTGCACCACCTTGACAGCCCCATATCTTCCTTTGTGTGTATCTATCCTATGAGAGCAACTCATTTTGTGCTTGTCTAAGCATTGTGCACTTGCCTTCGGAAAGTGAGAGTGTGAGGCCAAATACAAAAGCTAACATAGTAGCATAGCAAGGGAGAAAAAGAAAAAGAATCAAAAAAAAGGAAAAGAAAAAGATAGAATAGAAAGATACATAGTCTCCCAATATAAAAAGAATACCAAGCTTGTAAGCCAACAAGAGAGAAGAAAGAGCGCACCGAGGCAAGTGCACAAATCTATTGCTTATCCTCTTTTGGCAAACGAGTTGTGGTCTCTCCTTGAGTTGGCACGACAACCGAGCGTAGTCTTCGTTATGACCTTTTGTGCTCATTTTCATAGTCGTGCTAACCCTGTTTTTCTCCACGTGTGTGTTTTTCGTGTTTTTGTAGATCGTATCCTTTTGCTTTTGATCTTTGGTTCTCTACCACGTAGGACAATAACCTTTTGCTTGGATCGTTTCGTTTGGTTTTCCACACTCCTAACCTTCCACCAAAAGCTTTTGAGAGTTGTAGCATATTTGTGTGTGAGTTTCTTGCCCATTTCACTTTGCACGCTTTTCGCTCATTTGTGTGGCAATTGGTTTGATATAATCTCCAAGGTGAGGTAAAAGTCTAACTCTCCGCACCCTTTCTCTCCATATACAACCCTTGTTGGCTTTGCATCATGGACAGGCAGGGAGAGCCATCCCAACCTCCACCACCTCCGGAGGATGACACACAATTCATGACAAGATGGGACCATTGGAAGGTCCGAGGAGAATTCAACTATCATTGCGAAGCCCTCGAGCGGCGCCAAGATGAACAATTTAGCGAGGCCCGTGTGGAATTCAAGAACATCGACAACCGCTTCGAAGAAGTCCGTGGCCAAATGCATGCCATGCAACACAACCTCGGTCATCAAAATGAAGCTCTTGGTCGTGCACTCGCCTCAACGGATGAGAAGCTTCAACGCATCATTGATGGACTCGCAAGGCCACGCTCGCGCGAATCAAGCTCATCTCGGCACTCCTCAAGTGAATCAAGTGCACCTCGCAGTCACGCTTCAAGGCACCGGGATGGACCCGTTCTTCAATCCATGAGCTCTTCGCAAGCGGTACCATCTCCGCGTCACGCCGCAACGTCAAGATACGATGGTGACCTCTCAGCAAGACCTCCAAGGCGCGAAGCGAACCGGCCACAACCAAGGGCACTTGTGATTTAGCAAGAGCAACCTCGCATGGACCACCAAGGCCATCGACATTGACATGCCCCTTCAACAACAAGTGAAGCTTCCGAAGAGGACGAACAAGATCACCGTCGACGGGAGGCACTCGAAGATCCTCCAAGGCATCATCATCGACATGATCGTCCACGTCTGCAACATGATGGTCATGACGAGCCTCCCCTACACCAAGAAGAAGAAGAGCAGCCCATCACGCATGCGGCTCGACGTCCTCCTCGCCACATGGCGCAAGCTAATGCTCCTCGGCATCAACCACGACAAGAACAAGAGCAAGCTCCCCAAGCTCGTCGTGAGGACCATCAACCTCCTCCTCGTCCTCAACCACGACAACAAAACGAGCAAGCTCCCCAAGCTCGTCGTCAACAACAAGTTCCACCACCAAACGCGGCACCTCAATAACCGCAAGAGCAACACAACAATCACCAAGCAAGACATGAGAGCTCGGATGATGATGATGACCGCCCAAATCATGGCAACCGACGCAACCGGAACCGCAACGGAGAAGAAACTTTCGGCAAGCTCAAGTTCACCATGCCAAAGTTCACCGGTTCCAATGAGCCCAAGGAATATCTCTCTTGGGAACTCAAGGTCGACAAGATCTTCCGCATGCACAACTATAGCAATGAGAAGATGATGGCCATGGCATCCCTCGAGTTTGATGAGTATGCCAACCTTTGGTGGGAACAAGTCCAACTCGCTCGTGAAGCAAAAGAAGAGCCTCCAATCGCAACTTGGCAAGATATGAAGGCTCATATGAGATCCTGCTTTGTTCCTTGACACTACACGCGTGACCTCTTCAACAAGCTTCAAACGCTTAGTCAAGGAACAAAGACCGTGGAAGAGTACTTCAAGCAAATGGAGCTCAACATGATCCGTGCCAACATTGAAGAGCGAGATGAACAAACAATGGCACGTTTCCTCAATGGCTTGAACCATCCCATCAAGCGCATCACCGAGTTCCAAAAGTACAACAACATGGTTGAGCTTGTGCACATCGCTTCAAAGGCCGAGCGTCAAGTGCAAGAGGACATCAAGTACAACAAGTACAACAAGCCAAAGACGTACTTCACCTACAAGCAAGAGCCAACCACTACTCCAACAACACCAAGTGGAAGCTCCTCAAGTACCACCAAGCTTCCCTTCAAGCCAACTCTCCCTCAAGGAAAACAGCCCCCAAGTGGCAAACACACAAGGGATGATCAACCATTCAATGGTGAATGCTACAAGTGTGGAGGCAAAGGGCACAAGTCGAATGCATGTGGAAACAAGAAAGTTTTGTTCATCCATGACAACGGCGATGAAGAATACTTGAGTGAAGAAGAGTTTGATGCAAGGGTCAAGGAAGCCTTGGCAAGACAACATTTGGAAGAGGACCAAGAACTTCTTGGGTGTGAGCATGACGCAAGTCCATCGCTTGTGGTCACAAGGGTCTTGACTACCCAAGCCAATGAAAATGAAGACCAACGCTCGAACATCTTCCAAACTCGTGCCGACATCAATGGGAAGTCCATCAAAGTTGTCATCGATGGAGGGAGTTGCCACAACCTTGCAAGCACGGAATTGTGTGAGAAACTCAACCTCACCCTTCATCCGCATAGACACCCCTACCATATCCAATGGCTAAGTGACCAAGTATCCGTCAAGCTCAAGCACACCGTCTCGGTGACGTTCTACATTGGGCACTACAAGGACACGGTGGAATGTGCCGTGGTCCCAATGAAGGTTTGCCATATGATGCTCGGAAGGCCGTGGCAATATGACAAGCGTGCTTTGCATAATGGTCACTCAAACACTTACACCTTCAAATGGCTTGATAAAACTTGTGTGTTGCAACCAATGACTCCTAGCCAAATAATTGCGGACAATGCAAAGGCTTTAGCGAGGGCGCAATACGCAAAAACACCTTGTGAGAAGAGTGGTGAGCGAGAGAACCACACCATAGTGAGTGAGAGCTACAAGCCAAACTCGAGTGGAAAAACTAAGAGTGTTCTTCTTGCCACCAAAAGTGAGATGAGAGAAGTACGAAACAACCCATCCATCTTGCACTATGTCCTTGTATGCAAGGGACTAGCGCAAGGAACTAACGACTTGACAAATGTTCCTCCTTCTTTGATGGCTATTTTTCAAGAATTCCAAGATGTATTCCCCGAAGAGCTTCCTCATGGCCTTCCTCCTCTTCGTGGAATCGAGCACCGCATCGACCTCATACCCGGCACACCACTCCCAAACCGCGCCGCGTACCGCACAAACCCGGAAGAGACGAAGGAGATCGAGCGTCAAATCAACCAACTCGTCTCCAAAGGTTTGATCCAAGTAAGCACTAGCCCAAGCGCGGTCCCCGTGATTCTAGTCCCAAAAACAGATGATACGTTGCGGTTATGCATGGACTGCCGTCCAATCAATGCTATCACCGTGCGTTATCGACATCCTATACCGCGTCTTGATGACATGCTTGATGAGTTATGTGGAGCCACTATATTTTCGAAAATTGATCTTCGTAGTGGTTACCATCAAATTCGCATGGCTGAAGGTGATGAGTGGAAAACTGCCTTCAAGACCAAGCTGGGCCTCTATGAATGGTTGGTTATGCCTTTTGGCTTATCTAATGCCCCATCTACCTTCATGCCTCTCATGAACCATATTTTGCGATCTCTCATTGGGAAGAGTGTAGTTGTTTACATTGATGACATCCTTGTCTATAGCAAGTCACTAGAGGAGCATGTTACTCATGTTAAGGAGGTTCTTCAAATCCTTCGTCATGAAAAGCTTTATGTTATTCTCCCAAAGTGCACTTTTGCAAGAGACAAGCTGATTTTCCTTGGTTTTGTTGTGTCTTCTAATGGCATTGAAGTTGATGTCTCAAAAGTCAAGGACATACGAGATTGGCCCATCCCAACAAATGTTAGTGAACTTCGTAGTTTTCATGGGTTGGCTGGCTTTTACCATCGCTTTGTGAAAGATTTTTTTACCATTGCTTGCCCCCTCAACGAATTGACCAAGAAAAATGTCACGTTCGTTTGGGGAAAAGCACAACAAAAGGCTTTTGATGAGCTCAAAAAGAGGCTCACCGAAGCACCACTTCTTGCATTGCCGGATTTCACAAAAACCTTTGAGATTGAATGTGACGCTAGTGGTATTGGCATTGGTGGCGTCCTTATGCAAAATGGGCGTCCTATTGCTTACCATAGTGAGAAACTTGATGGCGCACGTCTCAATTATCCCATTTATGACAAAGAACTTTTTGCCTTGGTTCGAGTTCTTCAAGTGTGGCAACACTATCTTTGGCCCAAAGAATTTATCATCCATTCCGACCATGAGTCGTTGAAGTATCTTAAGGGCCAAGCCAACTTGAGTAAAAGGCACGCAAAATGGGTTGAGTTCATGGAGTCTTTTCCTTACATTGTCAAATACAAGAAGGGCAAAGAAAATGTGGTAGCGGACGCCTTGTCTCGCAAAAACACAAGCCTTCTTACACGACTCGAAGTCAATGTCTTGGGTCTTGATGACATCAAATCTTTGTACACGTCCGACTCTTTCTTTGGACCAATATTTGCACAATGTTCAATAGACAAAGGGATTGATGATTTCTATTTGCATAAGGGTTTTCTTTTCAAACAAAACAAGCTTTGCATTCCGAAATTGTCTCTCCAACTTTTGCTTCTTCAAGAGTCCCATGGTGGAGGCCTTATGGGTCACTTTGGCCGTGACAAGACATATGACATGCTCTCCACTCACTACTTTTGGCCAAAGATGAAGCGCGACGTGGAGCGCCACGTTCAACGATGCACTACATGTATCCAAGCTAAGTCTAAGTCCAACCCCTTTGGTCTTTATATGCCATTGCCTATTCCTCATACACCTTGGTCGGACATTAGCATGGACTTTGTGTTAGGCTTGCCTAGATCTAAACATGGTCATGATTCCATATTTGTAGTCGTGGATCGCTTTTCTAAAATGGCACATTTCATTCCGTGCCATAAGACCGATGATGCTTCACATGTAGCCAATTTGTTTTTCAGGGAAATAATTCGGCTACACGGTGTGCCTAGAACAATCGTCTCCGACCGCAACGTAAAATTCATGAGCTACTTCTGGAAGACTCTCATGGCCAAGCTCGGCATCAAGCTCCTCTTCTCGTCCGCCTCGCATCCTCAAACCGATGGACAAACCGAGGTCGTCAATCGAAGTCTTGGCACACTCCTCCGGGTGTTGATAAAGAAGAACCTTAAAGACTGGGAGGAATGTATTCCACACGCCGAGTTCGCCTACAACCGCGCCAAGCACTCCACCACCATGAGGAGCCCGTTCATGATCGTCTACGGCTTTGAGCCTCTCACCGCGCTCGATATCCTTCCACTTCCACTTCATGAACGTGCCAATATGGACATTGTCAAGCATGCCCAAACAATGAAGAAACTCCATGAAGACACACGAGCTACTATCGAGCAACAAGTCCTTCGCCAAGCATCAAGGCTAAACAAGACCAAGAAAGAAATAATCTTTGATGAGGGCGACCTTGTATGGATACACTTGAGTAAAGACCGCTTCCCCAAGGAACGCGACTCCAAGCTAAAGCCAAGAGGCGATGGACCATTCAAGGTGCTCAAGAGGATCAACAACAACGCCTACGTCATTGATATACCAACATCAAAGTATCTTGTGAGCTCGACATTCAATGTCAAGGACCTCTCACCCTACCATGGGGAATAGGAAGTTGTGACGGTTGAAGAGTTGAGGACGACTCTTTCCCAAGGGGGGGGAGCTGATGCAGCCCGTCCTACGACCGCTACTACATAAACTCCCACGAGCTCCCCAAGTGGACCCATGACTCGCGCCCGAGCCAAACTCCTTCAAGCTAAGGTGAACTCACTCCTCTCCTTGTGTGACTTCGACACACCCTTGGATGGCTTGCTACTTCATACGCATACACTGTGCATCATCAGGTACGAAGAGAAGGATCCAAGGAACAGAGGGAAAGCATCCAGTCGCTGCCAGACGCAAGCGGTACTACCGGTTGAGCCGACCGGTACTACCGCTCCAAGCGTTCCTACCGGCCCTAGCTACCGGACGCTCCAGGAAGCACCCCTCCACGCCCCAGACGCAAGCGGTACTACCGGTCCAGCAACCGGTACTACCGGACAGCGGTACTACCGCCCCCCTCCTACCACTCGCCACAGGCGCCTCCGACGGAAGCTCCAGGCCCTCAAGCGGTACTACCGCTCCTGAAGCGGTACTACCGGTTACCACCGGTACTACCGGTTGCCGGACCGGTGCTACCGGTCCCGACTGATCCTGAACGCCTAAGTTCGGCCCTGTGCCTTGTAACCCTACCTATAATTTACCTTTTCGTTCCGAAATTACCCCTGTTTTGTGGCTGGACTATATATAGACCCCACCCTCCATTGTAAACCCTAGACTTGGATAATAATAGATATTAAGGAAACCCGTTGAGGACTTATATCTATTGGTCTCATGCTCCTACCAAGGAGCACCGGATTATCCACCCCCCTCTTGGATCTTTCCTAGTGCGTTCAAGTTGTACAAGGCCTTGGGTTCTCGGTTTCTCGCCCCCAAGTCGTCAAGATCTCACCAAGCACCTCATCCCCCGTTGTTGGCGTGGAGAGCGAGCTTCGCCCAACACCGATCCTAGGGATTATGTTGGACCGGTTGCCACGGGCGTGAGGAGTAGGCGTGTATCGTGTTTTGGTGTGTGTGTGTTCGTGGTTTTCATCGCTTTCCTCGATTTCATCCCCCGACCACCTCTTTCCCCTCGTTTCTCGTGGAATTCGTGACAGATCGGGCCAACCCCAGGGTTACCCCATAACAGCTAGACCGTACTAGAGACGCGAGCCTAGATCACCAACGATGTCACGACGCGACACAACAAGCAATGTATGATGATATGGCACCCTGAAAAGCGAACCGAGAGGTAGAAAATCACTATGATGGCGAGTGTCTAGAACTGATCTACGGGGTCTAAAAATAGGTTAGACCCCAAAAAAAATTCGAAATTTTTTTATTTTGCTCCGGAAAGCGCGTAGGCACCAAAAAAATATCGCTATAACGTCCGATGGAGAAAAGTGATCCCCAAAGCCGAAAACTAGTATAGCCAGAATTTTTTTTCGGAGGCGGTTCCAGACTTTTTTTTTTGCTCTCCTTCTGGGCTTACGACCAGACTCTTAGCTTGACACGAAAACAACAAAGAAGGAAAGTAAAAAGAAATAACGAAGAAACAATAACTCTACTCGGAATCGTACCACGACAGGAAACTGATCGGATCTGTGTCGCGGTAGGAAGGCGATGGCGGAGTATTAGGGTTTATGGTGGCAGGGTATATGGTGGCGGAATATGGTGGCGGTGATCGGCGAGTGTGGCGGTGACTACTATGATCAGAACTCGAAACTCTAAGGGACGAGACACTAAGACCAGCAACTCGACGCGACGATGTAGACACAAATTCAACAATGCAAATACTGAAAAGATAATGCGAGGCGTAGATTGGTTATGGGATGGATCTAAACTCTAACTGTGTTTTTGGCTTTTTCGTGGGTTATAGGTAATAACAGATCTAATCTACGAAAATAGTAAAATCTCACCGAGCAACCTAAAATCTGATATCACTTGATAGGGCAATGGTGTCCGATCTTTCGATGAGATGGCGATAATCGATTTGGTGGAGTTCGGGCTTGACGATCCGACTACACGTGCGAGCACGAGCGCCAATGCAATCGCTAGGCCAATCTCTTGGAGGTTACCGATCCTGCGTGAACACGATCAGCCTGACCAGCGAGGGTCTTAATTCCTACCTAAAATCGAGAACAAGTAAGAACTAATATTGCAATCAAGATATTGCGGATTAAGAGGAAAGCTTTATTGAAAAGGTGGGATCCTGAATAGGTGCGAAGTACAAGAGGCCTCTGCGACACTCGAGCCTTGGCGAAGTTGCTATGATGGCTAACTTAATGTCTAAACAAAATCCGAGTCTAGGGGGTCGGCTATGGGGAGTATTTAAAGGCGAAAAGGTGGGGTTTCGGCCAGCCATGGAAGTGGTGGCCGAATCCAACCCTAGAAGTCCTTTTCCCCTCAAATACGGACTCTAAAAAGTGGCTAATTAAAATCCTGCAAAAATTACATGGGCCTGGCCCAAAATAAAGGTGTCGCAGCACCATATTAAGCTATGGACGAATTCGTGAAGTATTGATCTTGAATATTTCGTCCAAGCCTTCCTTTTTCATTATGGTGGCCTCAAAGTTCGGAAATCTTCATCCGTGGCCTTCTCTTGGATCATCACACGCTTGCTGCCATCTCCATGCATGGCCATGCTCCAATGATTGTCCCTCTCATCCATGCTTGGTCCATCATTCCTAAGAGTAAGAAATACATCTGATTTAGGCAGCATCATATTCTCATTTATGTGAGGAATAGTTCCAAGAAACGAAAGTACCTGATAGTTAAGTTGTTTGGCACGAGATCTTGTGATGGGTCCTTGTATATGTGTAGTTGTAGGTACAACGGTTGTATCAATAGAAGGGATGTCCACATCACCGGCAGATTTGCAGTGATCTTCCACCTTTATATCCTACACAGGGGCGGTTTGGGTGGGTCTTGAATTTTTCCGATCTTTGCCGGCAAACTCCGAGGAGAGATCCGACATCGATCCTTCCGCGAACGTATCATGCCCGTAGGCGGTCCGTGCGGGTCTTGATGCTCCTCCGACTTCCAGGGAACTAGAGCCCGAGTCGGTTTCACCGATGAAGAGGTGGATGTCTCCGATAGGAACGATCGAACACCGCGTAGGGTTCGTCTTCGTCGGGATCCAGAACTCGTCGGGAGGGACGATCGGAACGTTGCCGGAGAAGAGAATGCGACCGATGGCTACGGTTTCACCGATTACCGTGAAGATTTTGGTCCTCGCCCGCTGAAGAGCCTGAAGCGCCTCTTGCCCCACGGTGGGCGCCAACTATCGTGGTATTGTCGATGAGTACGCCATGGAGGGGTCCTCACAGTGCGTGTTTAGAGACGTGGGGTAAGGCGGACGGTTGACGGGTACGAGGTAACACAGCTTACCTAGGTTCAGATCCCACAATGGTGGCGGAATCCTACTCCTGCTATAAATCACTATAATGGCAATACGCCGAGTTACAGAGATAGGTTCGCTGTGCGAGGTGTGCGTAAAACGATACTAGGTTGTATGAGATTGTGCCCTAAAGGCTCCCATAGGCCCGACTTATATAGTCGCCAGGACCTAGGGTTATAGGAAAAATTCCTAGCCGGACAGGTTATAGAGTTCTACACCGTCTATTACTAGTCTTGTGTATCTTGTACTCCAAGGCTCCGGGTACGCTGGTGACTCCACCGTAGCGTTCCTTTCTCCGGCATGGGCCTCCCTTCTGGATCCACCTAAATGGGCCGCCCAGCAGGTCACAGGCCATGCTACCGACTATGGGCCACCCGAGTTAGTCGGATAAGAGACATGCTATGAAGATACCCATATAGCATATCCCCAACAGTCAGCTCAACAAGAAGGCATCATTGCCCGTCTTCGCCACAGGATCACAAAGCTGGAGGAGACTGTCCACGAGAGGGATATGCAGCTTGAGGAGAGGGAGAATGCAGGGGAAGACCTTCGTGGAGACCCCTACTCCTATGTTAGTGATGATGGTGACTTTCTGGAGGATCAGGCCATGGACTTCTTCACAGATGAGGATTACTTCGCCTTCATTGATGATGATGATGAGGAGGATGAGGACACCGACTCCCAGGAGTAGTAGCACTTGAGCACTAGTGGTAGCGAGTTGTATTCGGTCCCACTGTTGCGTAGTTTCCCAAAATGGTTCTTAAAACCATCTATTTCTTTGTTGTGGTGTGTGTTTGTATTGTGTGCTATAAATGAATGAATGAAAATCAAGTTGCTAGTGAAATATGAGTCAAACTTTAAAACTTTTCAAAACCCTGAACCTTAGAAATTTTCCTCTTTTCTCATGATCTATCTCAATCTTCAGATGCCTCGCGGAGGAAGCAGTTCAGCCCCGGACCCGATGTTGCAAATCTTGCAAATGTTGGTTTCTGACCGCGAAGCTGAAAGAGCCAAACGTTAAGCCAACTTAGCCACCCTTCAGCACATCGCTCAGATGGCCAACAACAATCAAGGCCATGGAAATTAGGAAAACCATGGATCCAAGCTGAAGAACTTCCAGAACACCAACCCACCCATTTTCACTAAGTCTGAAGATCCCCTTGATGCAGATGATTGGCTACAAACCATGGAGAACAACCTAGAAGTTGCAGGAGTGGAAGCCAACAAGAAGGTACTGTTTGCCACTCACTACCTGGCCGGAGATGCAAGAGCATGGTGGAACAGCATTCGCACCATAAATGGAGGACATATGATGACTTGGGATGAATTCAAACTCAAGTTTAGCAGAACCCATGTGCCATCGGGTTTGATCAAGAGGATGAGAGATGAATTGAGAGAACTAAAGCAAGGGAGGATGACAGTAGTTGAGTACCGTGACAAATTTTTGTCATTGGCTAGGTATGCACCGGATGAGATAGATACTGAAGCCAAAAAGAAGGAGAGATTCTTGAATGGTCCGCATGATGAGATGAAGACAGTGTTAGTCAATATTCCATTTGCTGACATTGAAGCCCTAGTGGATTCTGCCATTCAGATGGAAGGCAAAATCAACCAAGCCAATGAGAACCGCAAGCGTATAATGATGCATCAACCAGGAACCCACCATACCCCCAAAATATCGCCCCAACCCATCTCCAGGATTTGCCCCAAGAAAAAACAGACCCCTGATGAACGGTCCAACCTATCCCAACCGTGGAGGAGGAAACCCAAGGCCCGGAGGAAATCACAACAACCCCGGCAACCCCAGCAATTTCAACCGTGCACCGCCTAAGTTCAACAACAACAATGTCGCCACCAACACCAACACTTCCCCGAGGACTGGAAGCAAGGTTGTGCCTGTTGCAGCAAAGGACAAGTCTCAAGTGACTGGTTATGAATGTGGAACCAAGGGTCACTATTCCAATGAGTGCCCCAAGAAGATTGTCGCAGCCCTCAATGCAAATGCCCCAGCCTAGCAGCAGCGTCGTGTTCAGCCCGGAAGAAGGTTTGCCCCAGGGAACTCGCTCAACCACAACGGCCGTCTCTTTCTCATGCATGTTGAAGAAGCCCAAGAAACGCCATATGTTGTGTTGGGTATGTTTTCTGTTAACTCAGTACTTGCAAGAGTGTTGTTTGATTCTAGAGAATCGCACTTGTTTGTTATAGAATAATTTGCATGCACTAGTAAGATTCAACCAAAAAAATTGAAGCATGTTATGATAGTTCAAATACCTGGTTCAACCACCAAAGCTAGACAGATTTGCAAGGCCATAACCATCCGAATCCATGGCATATATTTTTATGCTAATCTAATAGTATTTGGAACAAAAGGTTTGGAAGTAGTACTAGGAATGGATTGGATGTAAAAACATAAAGGATTAATCGACTATGCCAAGAAAGCCATAACCATGACCAGTATAGCCGGAATATCAGTAGAGCATGTATCTGAAACCTTGCCCTGTCAATTCAAGTGCAACAAGAGTCTAGCCCAACCAACCATTGACCAAGTCAGGATAGTCTGTGAATACCCCGATGTATTTCTAGATATTTTGCCCGGTATGCCCCTAGATCGGGATATCGAGTTTATCATTGAACTAATCCCTGGAACCGGACCCATAGACCAGAGACCTTATAGCATGAACCCATCCGAATTAGTGTAACTGAAGAAACAACTGGATGCTATGTTGGAGATAGGATTGATTCAACCCAGTGCGTCGCCATGGAGATCACCTGTCTTGTTTGTGGACAAGAAAGATGGAGGTAACTGTTTGTGTACAGATTATCGAAAGTTGAATGATGTCACCTTCAAGAACAAGTACCCACTGGCAAAGATAGAAGACTTATTTGACCAGTTGACCGGTGCCAAGGTGTTTTCTAAGATTGATCTTAGAACTAGTTATCATCAACTCAAGATTCGCGCAGAGGATATTCCAAATACTACCTTTACCACCAGATATGGACTGTATGAGTATATAGTCATGTATTTTGGATTAACCAATGCCACCGCTTATTTCATGAGCCTCATGAATAAGATTTTTATGGACTTCCTGGATAAGTTTGTCGTTGTTTTCATCGATGACATTCTGATCTATTCCAAATCAGAAGAAGAACATGAGCTACACCTAAGGACCATCCTTGGAACCCTTAGGGAGAATTAGTTGTATGCCAAGTTTAGAAAATGTGAATTCTGGTTGCAGGAGGTAGGATTTCTCGAACATATCGTATCAGCCGGAGGAATTGCCGCTGAACCTGCAAAGGTGAAATATGTTGAAGAGTGGCAAGCCCCAACCACTCAAACCCAAGTTCGTGCATTTCTCGGATTAGCGGGATATTACCGCAAGTTCGTAGAAGGAGTCTCAAGTACCGCAAGACCCATGACCCAATTGTTGAAGAAGGACAAGAAGTTTGAATGGACAGACAAATGTGAAGCGAGTTTTTAAGAACTCAAGAGGAGATTGATTTCAACCCCAATCTTGATCATGCCGGATATCACGAAGCCTTTTGATGTGTATTGTGATGCATCCAAGATTGGTCTCGGATGTTTGCTAATGCAAGAAGGCAAAGTTATATCTTATCTATCCCGACAACTTAATAAGCATGAACATAATTATCCAACCCATGATCTTGAACTAGCAACCGTAGTTCTAGCCCTGAAGACATGGAGGCATTACCTAATGGGAAACCGTTGTGAGATTTATTCGGCTCACAAGAGCCTGAAGTACATATTCACTCATAAGGAGCTGAATATGAGGCAGAGAAGATGGATAGAGATAATCAAGGACTATGATCTAGACATTCACTATCACCCCGGTAAAGCCAATGTGGTAGCAGATGCCCTTAGTAGATTGCCGTGCCGCTTGAACTCCATGTTTCTGAAGGAGCAACCAAGTTTGCACAAAGAGATGGAGGATTTTAGAATGGAATTAGTAAGTGAAGGATTTTTGGATATCATAGAACTTCAACCCACTTTGATCAGTCAGAACAAGGAGGCGCGGAAAGGAAATGCTAGTATCGACGGAAACAAACGTCACATCGGTACAGGCAAAGTACCCGGATTCACCGAAGATGAAGAAGGAGTATTGTGGTACAAAGGACGTATCTGTGTACCAGCGGACTCAAAGTTGAAGCAAGCTATTTGAAAGAGGCCCATGATACCCTTTATTCTATCCACCCCGGAGGAACGAAGATGTACCAAGATTTGAAGGAGCAATTTTGGTGGCATAAGATGAAGAGAGAAATTGGAAGCTACATTGCCAAGTGTGATATTTGTCAGAGAGTCAAGGCGGGACATCAGAGACCCGCAGGACTGTTGCAACCATTACAGATTCCAGAATGGAAATGGGATTCAGTTGGAATGGACTTCATCACCGGATTGCCTACCTCTAGTAGGGGAAATGACTCTATTTGGGTCATAGTTGATATATTGTCCAAAGTAGCCCATTTCTTACCTGTCAAGACCACTTATCAGAGTTCGAAGCTAGCAGAGTTGTACATTGCTAGAATCATCAGTTTGCATGGAGTACCCAAGAACATTGTGTCAGATCGAGGAACTCAGTTTACCTTGAGATTCTGGAAGAAAGTCCAAGAAGGATTAGGAACCCGACTAGATTTCAGCACAACTTATCACCCTTAGACAGATGGACAAATGGAGCGAGTAAATCAAATACTCGAAGATATGTTGAGAGCTTGTGTGCTAGAGTATGGATCAAAATGGGAAGACTGTCTGCATTTCGCAGAATTTTCATACAACAACTGTTATCAATCTAGTCTGCAAATGGCCCCATTTGAATTCATGTATGAAAGGAAGCGTCATACCCCTTTGAATTGGTCGGAAGTAGGAGAGAGTTAGATTTTCGGACCCCACATCCTACGAGAAGCAGAAGAGAAAGTTCACAAGATTAGTGAGCACCTCAAGACCGCCCAATCTAGACAGGAGAGTTATGCCGACAAGAGACGTCGAGACCTTTCTTTCAATATCGGAGATTTTGTGTATCTCAAAGTGTCGCCTTTGAAGGGAATGCAGCGTTTCCATCTCAAAGAAAAGTTAGCCCCTAGATATACCGGGCCCTTCAAGATTCGGAATCGTCGAGCAAAAGTATCGTATCAACTAGAACTGCCAGAGGAGATATCAGCAGTGCATAATGTGTTCCACATATCGTTGCTTCCCAAATGCCTAGAAGTCCCGGAGAAGACTGAAGTTTTCAAGAACATTGATCACCGCACCATAGAGATCAACGATGACCTGACATATCCCGAAGTACCCATCCGTATTTTGGAGGAAGCTTTTAGGACCACCATGACCCGAAGCATCAAGTTTCTCAAGATCCAGTGGAGCAACCACACTGAAGAAGAAACTACCTGGGAACGAGAAGACTACATCAAGATGGAGTTTCCCGATCTCGTTAAATCCTAGTTTTCTTCTTTCTTCTTTCTCAAATCTCGGGACGAGATTTTTTTTAAGGAGGGAAGGTTTTTAACATCCCAAAAATATTGAACAATGATTATCAAATCCCAATCACCAAAATTAGGGTTAATAAAAACTTTTGTTAATTAACATCATATGAATGCATGTGTGTATGTGATGATTGTATGAATGCATGAATGGACTTGTGTGATTGTTCTAAATATAAAGGAATGGTTTAAAGATGAAAACGACATCATCTAAAACATTTCCAAGCAGAAACAAATCAAGAGAAAATAAAAAACAAAACAAACAAGCAAATGGTCATTTTTGCCAATCTTGCTCACTAGGCCACTTTGAGTGTTCCTAGTCCAAGATTTCAAACATAAACAATTCCATTTATTTTCACCCCTTGCTAGACCAAGTAAAAGTGAACCCAAGCCCACCTTTCAAACTTACAGAAACATTTGGCAACTTGATTCAAATGACAATTCAAAATTGAATCTTTAACATATGTGAAGATCACCAATTTTCAAAAACCAACCAAACCAATTCACCTTGACCTTTCCAACTAACCAAAGACTACCTAGTATGTAACTACTACACCCACCAAGTTTGAACCAAAAATTCAAATTCAAATCTCTTTTGGCCATTTCATCAAACACCTTGCAAACACAAATCAAACAAAGAACAAACATTATAGTGAGCAGTGATTTGGCCAACCTTGTCCACTCTCTAGCTCACAACAGACATTTAGTAGATCATCTAGCTTAGTTAGCAAGCTATAGCACCACTGCGAGCTTGCCATTGCCATCAATGGTGACCATGCCGAGACTCACCTTGACACCCCTTAGTCGACAGCAAGCTAGTAGCAGCACCAAGCCTAGCCACCATGTCTGGGACATTGACCACCGTCATCGCCACCGCCTGTCCAATGCCAATGGTCAGCAAGCCATTGGAACACTCTCGAATCGCCGCGCCCTATGCCTCTGTGCCATACCGAGAGTGCGCTAGAGCGCCGCACTCGACACGCGCCCACAGACCACGCGTCGCCCTCGCCGCGTGCAAGCGTGATCACCACAGTCCTAGGAGACCTGCAGACAACCCCGTTCGCCGCTGCGCGACCCCTAGCCGCGGTGCGCAGTAAAATGCCCCTTGGACCCGCCCAGAGCACCGTAGCATTCCGACCGTCTCGTACCGCCCCACGCCTCGAGACCACACCGTTGAGCTTCACCAGGGAGCACAGCACCGCCCCTATCGTCGTCCATGCCAGTAGCTAGCTGTGCCGACGACCACGACAAGCTCCACCCGCGCCCTTCGTTTCCCTCTTGGCACTATAAATAGTAGCCACCCCGCTTGATTTCTTCACATGAACACACTCCCCTCTCTCTCAGAACCACCCCACCTCACCCCCGGAGCAAGGCGAGCAGCAGGTTGCCAGAATTTGGCCGGAGTCTATCGAGGAGGTGGAAGAAAGGAGCAAGCGATTGGAGCCGCCCCAGGAGAAGCCGCCGGTACCAGGAGGTTCGGCGTCGTAGACTTTGTCGTTCGCCCCTATCATCGACCCTCTCTTGAGCCCCGGTGAGCCCCCGTAGATCCCCACTGGCCGCGCTAGAGTTCTGTCTCGCCGGAGTTGTCCGATGGAGACGATAGGTCACGGCCGTTGGATTAGATGTTGATCGTGCGGCCCACATCACCCCGTACCGCTTCGCATACCCTATCTCGCTGACTGGTGGGGACACCCACTTAAACTCACCCGCGCACGCTGTGCACTATGGGCCGGCCTATTTACATTCCGGCATGACCCAGTAGTTTGAATTTAGGTTTATTCTTTTAGTTTCGAACTCAGTTCTCTACCTAGATTCAAAAATCAACCCAGGTCTATTCACTACACCAAAATGCATGAAACCCATTTTGCTAGAAAGGTACTGGAATTCTTAATCCAAGCCCGTTGGATTCAAATCATTTATATCTTTAGATCACCTATAGTAAAAATAACAAGGCAAAAGCTTTTTTGCATTCAAACATTTTTCAAAATTCAACCACAAAAGCATTTGAGTTGATTCCAACTCTCAAAAATCACATTTAACTAGACCTTTCTGAATATGTAAAAATATCTAGGTTCACTGGCAGAAATAACGAACAGGTAATAAAAGACTGCCTCATAGGCAATTCTAGTCACTTTAATTAATTAAAATAAAAAGGTTAAAGCGTATTAAATCATGACACCACTTTAAATCACATTCCCATGTACTGAAATATGTGGTGATGACATGTGTCAACATGATCCCATGTTTTAGTTGGAGAATACAAAACCTTAAGTAGTTTTTCAATGAGTAGAAATTACTTTTCCAAAACAAAATAAATAAGACAGGTCCTTTGATGATTTTAATATTTGTGATGATGCTAGATCAACTAGTGAAAACCTTGGTGTGATAAATAAAATTCGTTAAGTATTGTTTGGTGATTGTGTACCTCGTATTTATTTATAGACGCTAGTACCGACCAAGGATACATGGAGGAAGGACAATACTACGAGGAAGAAGCCGAGGAAAACTTCAACCACTTCTCTGCACAAAGCAAGCCTATATTTGCAACCTTGCAAGCCTCACTATACAAGTTGACTTAGCAAGCTAATCCTTGCAAGCTTACACTAGTTGATACCCAATCCTAGTTTTACTAACAAGCTTAGTATTTTATTTCTTTATCAAAGCTTGCTATTAGAGTTTACTTAGTGGCTAGTAGATTTTAGAAAATATTTAAAGGTAGCATAAAGAGCATAAAACTTGATCTAAGTTAGATAATCTTGATGTCATCCTGAGGCATGAGATTGAACTTAGATCATTCACCCTGGTTTACCACCCCTCAATAGTGTTCACCCTCACTTGTAGATGCTAGTTCTAAGCATAAAACATGATCACTTTAGATGGGAATACTTTGTGAAAATGGTTATGAAAACCTTAGAATGATGATTCATTCTACTGAAATGTTTTGACATGTGTTCTTGAACACCAGATGATTTTTATGATGAAAATGTTGAGGCATGAGCCTTAGCCCTTTATAAAACTGATGGTTGTCTGGATGTGATACCATTCCAATTCTACCGTACAACCACAATACCCGAAATTTGGGTAGGGATTGACTGGAAATTTATATACCTTAGTATGGGTTCCCTTGCGGCCAAGGTTTGAGCTGAGGCTACCTTGTGAAGATTGTCCACCTGTGCAGTTCCCAAGATGACAGTTGGTCATGGTTGGGAGGCCAAACTCACAGGAGAGGTGCCTATACTAGGGCGTGTAATTGAAAGGTTAGGATTGATTTTCCGCATACTGAGTATGGTGAATTCAGGATTGTTCCCGATAGATGTATCGACTATTGTGGTGAAAGTGTACCACCTCTGCAGAGTTTCAAACTATTTGAATAGCCGTGTCCGCAGTTATGGACATCTGGAGTGGCCATACTATTCCGTCATCAGATGATTTTAAAATGACTTATGAAATGAATCATGACTTTGACTTGACCATAACCGGGTTGTGATATGAAAATTCAAGTTCCTACTTAGGTGTTATAAAACTTTAAATTATTTTTATTTGCTTCTGAACTTAGTTAAGGTAAATCTGGATTTTTGCAAAACAACCTAGAGCTTAGTATCTCCTACTCAAAACCACTTCACTTGTTAGTATTAGTTTGCGAGTACTTAAAGAGTACTCATGGCTTTCTACCTGGATGTTACCGTTGCCAGACTATGAAGAGGACTATCAGGAGGATGGATCGCAGGAAGGTTACAACATCTAGGATCATCTCCCATCGTCAGCATTGCCTGTGACCATGAAGATGGAGTCTCGCCTACGCTACATTTATTATTATGTTATTCGACTGCTTGAATTGTATTAAGACTTGATCATGAGATCCTTTATTTGTTGTAAGACCTTAGGTATGGTTTGTAATGGATGATGTACTGTGATATCCAATCTGTTATGTCTCACAAAAATGGTAATCATGGGATTGCAATGTATGGCATAATAGGCATCTAGGATTAAAAATCCGGGTGTTGACAGAAACCATCCAAGATGGTCACGTAATGGAGGGGGTGGATTAGGTGGACAACAAGGGCACGCAGGATCCTGGAGCAGCAGGACAAGGCCAAGGATAGCATCACCAAGCAAGAACAACAAATCAAGGAGAAAACCACCACTAGTTCTAGAAGAGCAGGCAGCTCCAGCACAAGGCCATAGGCAACAATCTACTCTAGAATTAGGGTATCTCTCAGATCCTTAGATCTATCTCTTGATCAATATACATACATATGGATTCATGCAAAGGCATGATATGTTGATAATAGAACACATAAGATAATGGAAATCAAGTAAAGAACATATGTTCTTACACTAGATGGGCCTCAGACTAACATCATAGGCCAAATGGAATTAATAAGGGTAACACTATATTTAATGGAGTTTTCCAACGCTCACAAATACAAAGCCACTCGAAAATACATTTAGAATGTAACTTAGAACCAGAATGAATTTTGTGTACCATTCAACTAAAGGTGTCATAAAGATTCATCCTAATTAAGTAGTTTCTACAAAGAGATTTCATAGCCAAATGTTCTCAAAGAGTTTATCAATCATCTTCCTAAAATAGCAATTTGGGAATCATTTCTGTTTTTGATAAAGAAATTA
Organism: Avena sativa; assembly: GCA_916181665.1. Lineage (NCBI taxonomy): Eukaryota > Viridiplantae > Streptophyta > Magnoliopsida > Poales > Poaceae > Avena > Avena sativa. The sequence goes on from OV702280.1 coordinate 147,556,119, forward strand.
TTATCATAGTTCATCAGAAGAATTTGAATAGGAAGCCAACTATAATGCTTTAGCACTGAAACAAGTCAATCATCACCAATGACTAGATATCAACCTAAACTTGTATCCATAACATCATCAACCTTATAAATGATAGCTAGTGAATATCAGACAAGAATTCATTTGACAGTGCCACTATCATCAATTCCAAGTTCATCAATAGACAATATTTTATACAGTCTAGCCACAACAGATTATTCATGAAGCAATCACTCATTATCTTTTATAACAACAGTAAAAGGGGAAGAACTCTAGCAATAGGTATGAACCCTAATTACGGATTCATGATAGTAATCAGCAGAGTGTAGCAGAGGAAAATAGAAAGCAAGGGAGGGAGATGAAGCAAAATCACCCAAAGTCATCACGAGTTATAGAAGAGGAAGCAGGGTGGCCTGCGATGAGGTCCACAGCGGCACGGGGAGCACCTGAAGGCGCTTCAACCCGCGCCAAGCCGCAGAAACGGTGACCACGGAGGAACGAATAGCACCAGTAGCACCACACCACAACACAAGATTAGCACCGCCCATATTGCCAGATCGATTGAACGCATGAGCAACGAATCGAACTAGACAGGAAGACGCAGCATCGACAACATTCAGCACCATGGGGGCGGCCGAGAAGGCCAGGGGTGGCCAGAATCAAGCGCGGAGGCGGCAACATGAAATCGCCACAGGGAGGAAAGTAGAGTCGTGCGTTAGAGAGGAAGGGCGGGGTACTGGGCCGGTCATTGCCAGTACCACGCAATGTAGTGGGTTTGACCCAACTCACTAGGCTGGGTCGGGATGGGCCAGCCCAACAGGCCAGACTTAGTTTTAAAAAAAATTTAAAAGCTAGACTATTTATTAAAAGACCAAAATACCCCTAGGACTTAATAAGATCTAAGAAAATGAATAAAAATCCTAAAAATACAAATAATATATTCATGTGTTCATAAAAATGTAAGCTATCGAATAAAATTAATGAATTCTATTTTAATGGGATAAATTTAGATTAATTATCTTTATGATATAAATTCCTTATGGAATTTTATAAAAATAACTAAAATACCTAAAAATAAATAAAATTCACTTTTACAATCCTAAATAGGTATATTATTTTATAAAAAATACTAAATTGTATTTTATCTTAATAAAATAAAATTCCCTAAATTAAAAAACTTATTATTAAATAGAATTTTGAGAAAATATTTATAAAAGCTAAAATTAAATAAAAACTAGTTTTAAACTCTTATATTAATATATATAACCACAAAAATATTAAATATAATATTTACAAGAATTTTATAATTATTAAGTATTAACTTTCTTTTAATAAAGAAATTTAAGATTTTAATAATGTGGGTAAAACACGCAAAGAAGAGAAATAATAAATGCATTGCATTAGTATGCATGTTCATTATTTCTTCTTTAAATATTGTCCTTACTGGGCAATAATGGTGTTTTGTAGAAATAGAAGCTCAAGGTCGAGTTCAAGCATCCGACTTCACTACCTTGCAGTCACAGGGCAAGTTCATCACTTGCTTATGTCCTTTGATGAGTTTTATCAAAGTATTTGTAATTTTTTTGTTATCACCTATGTTCTTATAAAGAATAAGAAAATATTATTTTCTCAAAGAAATCAAATTATATTATCATTCTAAGTGGTGATAAATATAAGATTGGCAATGGAATCTAGGATTCTATGTGCAGAAAGTTTCATCACATAGGAAATTAACAACCCATGACATTGGTGATTCGAGTGTCGTATAATACGCGTTTACCATGAGATTTGGAATGGGACAGAGAAGTCAGTTGGATCTTCTTCCTTTCACATGAACGAATGACCTTATCGTGAAGCTATAGATTGCTTGCGAGGACTCAACATGGGTGGGAACCCTTATATCCCCATGATACTGGTGTATAGATTTTTTGTGAGGGGCTGTTGGAGGTAGATATGCCACTTTGGTGGGGGTTGCCAGGGACATGATCTTCTCACTAGAGTCTCCAAGGGGTTGCCAGGGTTATATCTTCCTATATGGGGGTTAATGGAGGTATTCCTACTTGGGGAGTCGTGTTCCATGTGGGGTCGCAGAGAAGGGAAGTGATTATCTTGGATCATCTACTAGGCCCCACATCACGGAATTGTGGACAGGAAAGTATGCCCAGTTGTGCAAAAAGGATTTGATCTCTCATGGGTAAAGTAACGCACCTTTGTAGAGTGTAAGAATTGTGACATGTTACTCCTTGTTCCGGGAAAGAGCTACGAACGTGGCAGGAAAGGAACTCCATGAAGTTATGGTCAACCTATGAAGGCTGATGAGCATAGTTTTTGATATTAAAATCAACCTTTAAAGAAATATTTACAAAAATTGCATAGTGCCAAGGACTGATAGTTCGAGGTGGTATATAGAGCATCAAACTTCCTACCTTGCATATAATGAACTTTCTAGGTAACGTTGTTACTCACTCTTTCCTTTGATACCCTGCTTAGATTCTGAGGAGCCATATGACATGGTTATACCCTACGGGTACACGACATTAGCATACCTGGTCCAGCCCAAGGAAGGCGCACATAAATGTACACGGACTGTGGAGATTTTCGGGTGGCCCAAGCCCATGACATCTTTGGATCCTTGGAGAGCAAGACTACAATAGATAGAATATTCGAAGGGACAAACCCTAAACTTGTAATTAACTCGATCTGTGCCTAGGACCTTCCTATCTCTATATAAAGGCTAGGAGGGCACGACGAGGAGGACATCTTCTTCACCGCATACACACCTCCACGCCATATTGCTTCTGCGCACCCCTGTAACTTTCGGTTCCGTCGTAATCAAGAGCAGACAAGCAGGAGTAGGGTTTTCCCTCCGGGGGCCTGAACCTGGGTAAATCTAGTGTGCCCCGGTTGCTTGTCTGTTAACTGATCCGCGATCTCCAGTACCCCCATCTTCTCCAAAACAAAAGCTCATAACAATGGGCATTGACAAGTCGAAACCTCGTCAATTGGCGCTGTCTGTGGGAACCGGGGGCGCTGATTGTGCGATCGTGATGGTCCCGACCAAAGCGATCTACAACTCCTCGGTGATGGAGAGCCATCTCCTCTTCGGCACTTTCGACTTCACCGCCCACTCGCCAACCACCATGAAGGACTTCGAGCCCGTAGGCAATGGGCTCGAGATTCTGTTCGGGAGCTTCTACTTCCAGGTGGGACAAACATGCACTCTCCGCCTCCCAGAGCGGGTGCCTCTGCCATCAATGAGGCCCGCCTCATGGGCCCCGCATCCCAGCGTGTTACGCACGTCAACACTGGCAGATGAGTCATACGACAGCAGCAGCTGCAACTCAGATATGTGCGCCCCCCCGTCGTATGAAGGAACCTACAGTTCCGGATCCGAAAGCTGCGGCAACAGCAATCCAATCCGCGAGTGCTACCAGTGCGTCGTGGTCATCCAAAGCGACGTGGAACAGAAACCACCTGCCCACGAACCGCCAGCCAACCCAGAGGATTAAAACGAAGGAAATAGGAGACAACCATCCCTCCCGCCCAATGAGGGCGACGCGACCGCCTACAATCGGATCAACCTCAACGAGGACGGCTGGCGCCAGGCACGCGAAGCCGTGGAGGGCAACAAGATCCTACCCGTGAATTCTTCATGTGACCTGTTGATGGCATACCACCTCCTCCTCATCGGCGAGCACAACAGGAAGGTAAATCTGCAGGAGGAGCTCGACAAACACAAGCAAGCAGCCTCGGAGTCGAGCGCGCAGGGAGCTGCGCTCTCCGCCGCTGGTGGCTCCAGCTCGCACGACAATCAAGCCAACAAGCATCGATCTCGCACGGATAACATGGATCCCGCTGCACGTCGCGAGGTCACTCGAACCCTCAACACGTCCTTCATGGAGATGGACGTCAATGACAACGTCATACCCAAGACGCCGCAAGCTACGATCATGGCAGCCACCACATATCTTGCATCCCATCCACCTCCAGTGGGGGACCCGAAGAGAGCTATGCACAAGTTTGCACTAGACGGACTCAGACTCGTCGGAGCTGCGCTCAACAATAAGACCCCTGTGGAGCCGAAAAAGAAAGCTGCGATCAGATTCAACCGCAGCCCCACGCCCTCAGACGAAGATGAGGAAGACGAGCACGATCTACCTTGACGACGCAAGAGTTCGAGACGTCGTAGCCGCGACTACAACGCTCGAAGAGACCTCGCTCAGCGCAAGGTCGACAAGGCATGCGCCTAACGCGCGTGCTCATCCGAATCCGAAGAGGATGACGACGGAGAACTCTGCGGAGCTCGATGCTTCAGCAGATCTGTTCGGCGAACACGGATGCCAAGAAATTTCAAGCTTCCTTTGGACACTCCAAAGTTCGACGGCACGCAGGACCCGAAGGCGTGGATCAGCGACCACCCGTCGTCCGTCAAGCTGCACGGTGGAAAAAAGAACACCGCCCTGCAATGCCTTCAGCTGCAGCTGACAGGCGCAACCCGGATCTGGCTCAGCAGCCTATCTTCAGGCTCAATTCGAAACTGGGAGGAGCTGGCATACAGTTTCATCCGAAACTTTAAGGGCACCAGCAAGAGGCCAACCTCGATCGAGGAGCTGCGGGCCTTCACTCAAAGAACGGGCGAATCCATTCGCTCGTACATCTTAAGATGGTCCAACATCAAGAACTCCGCGGCGCATATCTACGAAGAGAGAACGATCAACGCCTTCAAGGACGGCGTCAAGTGCCCTGACTTCAAGGAGGAACTTGGGCGCGTCAAGCCCAAGACACTCGACCACCTCATGGACATCGCCAACAGGTGGGCAGATGGTGAGCAATCCCTCCACCGAGCGCATTCGAATGAGGAGGATGAATACAGACACAGACGCGGACTCCGTAGCAAGCGGAGATCGCGCATCTATGACGATCGCGACGGACCCAACATGGTTGCGGCTAGCTACACCGAACGCTGCAACAAGAGCAACCATAGCAGCGGAGGGTACCATGGAAGCAACTTCCGCGACAGAGGACGCCCCGCACAGACGTGGCAACGTCGCAACCGTGACGACGATCCCTCGGCATACGACAAGTTGTCGGGCCCTTGCACCATCCACTTCTACATCGAGAAGCAGGATGTCAAAAAGAAGGCCAACCACATGCTGAAGGACTATCGCGAGTTCCAAAAACTTAGCGAGGGTTTCACCCAGATGCGACGACAAATCCTAAACCCCGGGTTTGGACCCGCACCTGCACCAGGTGACATCGCCCAAGGAGCTCCTCCACCACTATCTGTGGGACCTTCGAATCAAGCAATCGCACCCGTGCAAAATAACGGCGTAAACGGGTACCCCGTGCCAAAAGGGTCCCTGATGATCCAAAAAGGGTTCCCAACAAACAGGGTGCAAAAGAAGATCACCCGCCAAGTCAGCCTGGCTATGACCGCTCCACCCGCCATCCCTGAGTACCTCAGTGGCTCAGAGTCCTACATCACATTCAGCCGTTCGGATCACCCCCGCCAGATCCCTCTCCCAGGTCATGCTGCCCTGGTGCTTGAGGCATAAATTGGAGGGTTCGAGATGAGTCGCGTCTTCATGGACGGCGGCAGTAGCATCAACCTGATGTTCGCTAGCACCCTAGCAGCAATGCGGATCCCGCTTTGCAGCCTAGAACAATCCGACACAATGCTCCATGGCATAGTCCTAGGGAAGGGCATATTTCCCTTGGGAAAGATATGGCTCGACGTCATCTTCGGAAAACACAAAAACTTTCGGTGTGAGCGGCTCGAGTTCGAAGTGGTGGACTGGCCATCATAATACCATTCCATCCTCGGGCGCGTGGCATTCGCAAGGTTCCTAGCAATACCGCACTATGCGTACCTGCTACTCAAGATGTCAGGGCCTAGGGGCGTCATCACGGTCCAGGGCAGCTTCACCCGATCCGATCACTGCGACAGAGACTTCAATAGAATCTCCTAGTCGTTCAGCATGCAGGAGGAGATCACAAGGCTTCGAGAGGTGACAGACATCGGGGCACCCCTAGTCTCTAGGAAAAACGCACCCGACATGTCGTTCGACTCAACAGTCAACACGAAAAAGGTGCAAGTCCACCCGATGGACGCCTCCAAGATGGCGCTGATCGCCAATGACCTCAGCCCCGCATAGGAAAGCGCGCTCGTCGAATTCCTCCATGAGCGCTGGTAAATCTTCGCCTGGTGTCCTACGGACATGCCAGGAGTTCCCAGGGAATTCGCCGAGCATGCACTCAATGTGTTTCTAGACGCCAAGCCCGTCAAACAGTCCATCCAAAGATTGTCCGAGCCACGGGCCAAAGCCGTCGGAGTCAAATTCAACAGACTGCTCGACGCCGACTTCATCCGGGAGATCAAGGAGAGCGAGTGGCTAGCCAACACCGTGCTGGTCCCTAAAAAAGACACGGACATCCTGCGGATGTGCGTGGACTTCACGTCGCTCAACAAGCACTACCCAAAGGACCACTTCCCTCTCCCTTGGATCGATCAGATCATTAATTTGACTGCAGGATGCGAGAAACTCTCCTTCCTCGATGCCTACTCAGGCTAGAATCAGATTCGAATAAAGGTCGAAGATCAGGAGAAAACGACATTCATCACGCCGTTCGGAGTATTCTGCTACAACACAATGCCCTTCGGCTGAAGAACGCAGGTGCCACATACCAGCGATGCATGCAAGCGTTCCTGAAGAACCAGATTGGCCGCAACATACAGGTCTATGTCGACGACATAGTCGTATAGACAAGGGAGGCCAAGACATTAATCGACGATCTCCGCGAGACGTTCGACAACCTCGATCACTACAAGATCAAGTTGAACCCCGAAAAGTGCGCCTTCGGCGTCCCATCTGGCCAACTACTTGGCTACTTCATCTCCCAGCGAGGAATCGAGGCGAACCCGAAGAAAATCCGGGCCATACTGGCCATGGAGAAGCCGAAGAACCTCAAAGGTGTCCAGCAGATAGCCGGACGCATCGCGGCATTGAGCAGATTCCTTAGTCACATGGGTGAGAAGCCCTGCCCTTCTACCAACTGCTACGCAAAGAAGATAAATTCGAGTGGACACCTGAAGCAGATGATGCATTCGAACATCTGAAGCGACTACTCTCCACCTCGCCCGTCCTGGTCACACCAAAGGTACGTGAGCCTATGCTGCTATACATAGCAGACACGCATCAGGTGGTAAGTACCGTACTCGTAGTCGAATGACCCGAAGATAGGAAAACCCATGGGGTCCAACGACCAATCTACTACCTCAGCGAGGTACTGACACCAAAAAAATAGAGGTACCCTCACTACTAGAAACTCGCCTATGGCGTGTTCATGACGGCTCGTCGGTTGAGCCACTACTTCCAGGAGCATCAGGTGATGGTCATCAACGAAGCGCCACTGTCCAACATCCTGAACAACCCCGAAGCTACAGGACGTGTAGCCCTGTGGGGCATTGAGCTATCCCCTCTAGACATAGTCTACGAGAAACGCCATGTGATCAAATCTCAGATCCTCCCAAACTTCTCGTCCACTGGATGGAGCTACAGCTACCAGACACCCCAGACATGACGCAGTCATGGACGATGCACTTTGACGGCTCCAAGCGCGAGGCTGGAGTAGGAGCTGGCGTCATACTGACGTCCCCGCAGGGTGATAAGATGAAATATGTCCTTCGAATAAAATTACGCGCCTCCAACAACGAGGCCAAATACGAGGCCCTCATCCATGGCATGAGGATGACCAAGATCTGTGGTGCAACGTGCCTAGTCATCTACGATGACTTGAACCTCGTTGTCCAGCGGATGATGAACAAGTGCAACGCACACGCCGCTAACATGATCGCGTACCGCGCGCTCTACAAATCTCTCGAAGGAGACTTTGACGGCTGCGAGATTCGCCACGTTGGAAGGGAAAGCAACGAGGAGGCTGATAGACTCACCAACATCGACTCGACCTACGCACGGGTGCCACCAGATGTGTTCCTCGAACAAATATGTGTGCCTTCCATCAAAAGGAAATTCCCAAGTGATCATCCGAAGAAGCAGAGCACTCGGGGTCTATGCTACCCGAAGGATAGGAAGGACCCGACAAGCTCAACACGGAGGTCGCATTGGTCAACCTGATGCAGGTCATGGCAACTGAAGAAACATGGACGCAGCCATACCTTCGGTACCTGATAGACAGAGAACTGCCCGATGACCCGACAGATGCCCGGCGCATATCTCTCCGGTCCAAGGCCTTCACCATCATCAATGGCGAGCTATACAAGTGCATCATTTCAGGTGTACTCCAAAGGTTTGTCACCATCGGTGATGGCAAAACCATCCTCCAAGACATCCACTAGGGCATCTGTGGCTATCACGCGGGCAGGCGCGCCCTTGTCGCCAAAGCTCTACGAGCTGGATTCTACTGGCCAACGGCCATGAACGATGCCAAGGACATCGTCCAGAGGTGCAACGACTGCCAGAGGTTTGCAGATAAACCACATGCACCAGGGTCGGAGCTCAGACCCATACCCATGGCCTGGCCCTTCACCCAATGGGGCCTCGACATGATCAGCAAACTGCCAAAATCTTTGATAGGAGGCCACATCTACCTCCTAGTCGCAGTCGACAAGTTCACCAAGTGGATCGAGGCCATGCCCGTCACCAACCAAAAGGGCAAAACAACCGTCAAATTCTTCGAGTCCATAGTCTATAGGTTCGGCGTGCCGCACAACATCATCACGGACAACGGGTCGAACTTCATCTCCAAAGAATTCTAGGACTTCTGCGAAGGCCTTGGGATCAACATATCATACGCCTCCGTGGCGCACCCGCAAACTAACGGGCAGGTCGAAAAGGCCAACGGTCTCATATGCTGTGGCATCAAGAAACGCCTACTCATCCCACTCGAATGGCTTGCGGGAGCCTGGACAGAAGAGTTACCCTCCGTCCTCTGGGGTTTCCGCACAATGCCAAATAGCTCAACTAGATACATGCCCTTCTTCATGGTACATGGAGTCTAAGCAGTGTTACCTGCAGAAGTGTGCCATAAGGCCCCACGGGTCATTGCCTACAGCGAGGCTGAATCGACGGTCGCACTCGAAGACGCCGTCAACACACTCGACGAGGCACACGACATAGCCGCGGCTCGCTTGGCGGTCTACCAGCAGAGCCTCCGCAACTATCACAGCCGATGGCTGTGCCCAAGGTCCTTTTGTCGAAGGATACCTCGTCCTACGACTCAAGCAAGAGCGGTCGAAGAAGCTCGAGTCACCCTGGGAAGGACCCTACATCGTCACCGAAGTCAACCCAGGTGGCGCCTACCGCCTCAAGGACGTCAAGTCAGGAGTCGCATACTCCAACCCATGGAACGTCGCACAATTGCGACGGTTCTACCCCTAGCTATCCTTCATTACTTTCAATAAGGCTACTCAGCCAAACAATGTACCTCCTCATTACGATATGAATAAAGCTAAGTGTCTCGCCTGAAAATTTATCTTTTCCTTACATTAAGTTCTGTTACAACACACTCGGGGGCTCCGCCTCACCTCACGACTTCGTTCACTGAGAATAACGCATGTAAACCTGAGTAGCTGACCACATCAGGCTAACGAAAAGGGCATGCATACAACAAGGCACCACGTTCTAATACAAATAATCTTTACAACAAAGGGCACAACAAGCCCACACAAAGTATATACAAATTTTACATCTATCTTTTTTACAGGGCCTACCTATTCTGAAGGATCACATGCGCCCGATTCTCAAAAAGATCTACAATTTCTTCGGCATACTTCCTAATAGCCGCGTAATGTGGGCGCATGTCCCATAGGCCACCATCTGGTAGAGGGGGCGGCCTAGCCGCCACCACCGCAAGATCAACATCTAGGCGGTGCAGCCGAACAAGAGACAGGGTGGCCTTCACCCCCGCAACCAGCTGGTGCCTCACCAACTCCATGACGTGACCCACGTCTCGAAACTTCGCCAGCAAACCCCATAGAGTCAAAGGCGCCTCATCAAGGGGGGACATGAATTACAGAATCGATGCCAGGGAAGTCTTCACCTGCCTTAGCACCTGTGACACCTGATGAGCACGATCCTGCACAGTCGCAAGGACAGTGGCCCGGTCGCGGTCCATCTAGAAAAAACCTCCGGCTTCCATATCCTGTTGGGTTAGGCAATTGATCCGAACTGCAACGCGCTCCTTCTCCTCCCTTGGAACAAGGTTGGCACCTGCAAAAAAGATAGAGTAAGATGACACACAAACAAGGAGCATCCTAAAACGAGCAGCAGCTCAAGAAAACTTACAATGTAGCTACTCGGCCAACTGCCGCAGCTCCCCCATCAGATACTCCTCCCTGGCGGTAGCTCGCTCCGCCTTCGACTTCCACACGTACGCGTGGACTCGGACGCCAAGTATCTCCTTCTCAAGGTTGCGGACTCGGTCACGAAGAAAAACAAACTACGACGCATCATCCAAAGATGGTCGCGACTGAGGGATAGACGAAGCATCAACGGGAGCCACACCCGAAGGACCCTAAAGGCAAGCAAGCAAAAGTATGAAGGGTACGCCTCGTTGACAAAAGCCCGAAGCATCATTTATATATATCAAAAGGACATTGCGTGGCACAAGGAAACTATTCGACAAATATTACAGCAAAAGAAGAAGACAAATATCCTAAAATACAACAAAAGAGCCTAGGCACCCGCATCCGGAGTGGCCTCAGAGCCAGACTGCCTGCTCTTGACCTCCTCCTGCTACTTCGTCGCATACTCCGCCAGAAGGTCAATGAGCTTCGGTCCATAGCGCTTACAGCGAGATGCGAGGAGAGCGAAAGCTACCTCTGAGCCATGGGCAGCCGTTGGCATCTCGGAGGTGACACGCGGCAGGTCCAGCTCCGCTCCGGATGCCATGGCCATGGCCAACCCCATCGAGGCGCCGAGGCCCTTCTGCTTGCGCTTGTAGGCCGCAGGTGCATCCTCTGATAGTGCATCCGCCAAAGAATAAACATCCTCAAGGGAAGCACCATTGGGAACGATCTCCTTGTAGAAGCGCCCAAGGACCTCCTTGGCCTTGGCAAGGGAGCCAGCAGCAGTACCGCAACGATCTTCGACCGCCGCGGTGGCATCGTCCACAGCGCTCCCATGCTCCAAGGCACTGCGATCAAAGGCAATACCCGAAGCATGTGGAGCCAAGAAAACAAGGTAGGAGTCGAATAAGGGCATGAAGACAGAGCAGCAGAAAAACAAAAGCAGACAAATCACTCACCGGAAACGGCCTTGGCAGCAGCCATCAACTTCTTAGCACACTCCTTCTCGCGTGCAGCCGTAGCAGTTGCGAGCTACTCCTCGCGATCCGAACCCCCCCCCCCCCCCCCGCTGAAGGCGCTCCTTGGCCTCGGCAGCAGCGACCAACTCCTGCTACAGGCACTCCTTCGCCTCCATGACATCAGCAGCCTGTTTCTCCGCATGACCAAGACTCTTTTGCAGAGCGTCCAGTCAACGAAGGGCAGCATTATTTTCATCTGCAAAAGGATCAAGAACATATGTGAGCAATACAAGCTACATTCAGGCGAGCAGACAAAAAAGAACAAGTATGACACGTACCTTGAAGCTAATGCATGCTGGCCTCCAGCGCAAGATGCTGCTGAACAAGAAGTTTGGCACTGCGCACAGAAGGCTGCGAAAAGAAGCAAAAGCCAAAAATCAAGAAAGAACCAGGAAAAAGGCTCGGGGGATATGCCCCGCCAGAAGGAAAACAAGACCAGCAGGTCACTCGAAAATTGGGCTCAGGGGCTCCCCCCAGGGCAAGAGAAAAAAATAACTTACATGCTCAGACAGAGAGTCCGAAGGTCCAGGTGCAGTCTTCTGGAAGACAATCATTCAAGCCTCCTCCGGAGAGGGGTTCCAAGCATCGCCCCTAGAGGTGGCCACCATCTGAGAAGGAGGGGCCGTCGGTTTCGACTCCCCTACGTCCTCCTGGGAACTCTCACTAAGAGAACTCTCCGAGGAGTGGCTACAAAGAAAAATATTCATCAAAGCAAGAAGACAAAGGCAGACGCAAAACCTAAGAGAAAGCACCCGAGAAACCACTTAGGAGTCAATGTCACTCAAATTGAAGATGCGCGGCGCCACTTTCTTCTATTCCTTCTTCTTATTCACCAGCGGCTATAGCGCCACTACCTGCAGAGGCACAGTCGGGAATAGCGCGGAAGAAGCACCGTTATCCTCGCCGTGGCGCACGAGGAAGGAGGGGTCCCTAGGTGTCGGAGGAGTCGAGGCATCCGAAGACTCGATTTTAGGTCTTCCCCTCGCTTGCCTCGTGGGCTTCGTGAGTGGGCGACTGTGCCGACGGCAGCTCAAACTCGGAGTCCGCCTCTTCATTGTCTGGCGCCTCACCACATTTCTCAGGCAGAGGGGGCATGGACCCCGTAACCTTTAGGCGCTGCAAACAAAAATAATGAACATGTGTCAAAAACTACAACAAGCAAAAACATACAGCAAAGCGCAACGCACACGACGCAATCTTAACCTTCGAGGCCCCTTCACTGGCGCTAAGAGGGGCGTTCCGCGATTCCCCTGGCAAGTCCTCGCCAGCCTTGTACTTCAGCAGAGGGGGGAGGGCCCTATCAAGGTCACCCGAAGATAATTCTTCGGATGACACTCTGGTGGGATCACTCGGGCCGGCGTAGAGAAACATCGGGTGCGCCCTGGCTTGAAGCGGCTGCACCCGACGCTTGAGGAAGGTGTGGATGATGTCAACCCCGTTGACCTCCTTGCCTGGCACCAGTTGGAGAGCCTCCACCCGCTGGTAGAGCATCTTTTTCGGACGATCTTCTGCTCGGAGTCAAAGGGGGCAAGACCAAATTGCTGACCTCCATCTTGACATCGCGGATGTAAAACCACTTGCGACGCTAATACTGAACGGACTCGCAAACAGAGAGGCAGAAAAACTGGACAAAGGGTCGAAGATAAATGATGCAGCCACCGATCGGATAGACTCCGTCGGAGCCAGATTGTCTCTTCACGAAAAAGAATTTCCGGAAGAGACCAAAGTGCGGCTCGATGCCGAGCCAGCACTCGCAAAGCGTGACAAAACACGCAATGTTGAGAAGGGAATTGGGAGACAGATGATGAATCTGAATCCCATAGAGAAAAAGGAGCCCACGAAGGAATTCGTGGGCAGGGAGAGAAAAACCACGAAGAACGAAGTCAATGAAGATCACCCAAAAACCCACGGGTGGGCGAGGGATTACCTCATCGCCGGGAATCTTGACGTCCTCCTTGTTTTGCGGGATTAACCCTGCGTCGCACAGCTTGCGCAGGTTGGTGTCGTGCACGTCAGAGCGCCTCTACTTGCCATCGGTCTTGCGCGCAGGGGCGGCAGCTTTCTTGCCGCCGCCTCCGGCGCTCGAACCCGCTCCGGCAGACGCTTTCTTCGATTTCACCATGATGAGCATCGTCGCGGGCGATGTGCGCGCATAAATGAAGAAGGGAAAGAACGGAGAATGTCTAGTGCACGAGAGGGAAAGCTCGTGACAATAGAAGCACCGGAGAAAGCAAATAGCAAAGGGTGAAAACAAATCACCATTTTCCCCCACAGTTATAGGGATGAAGATGATGATTAGGACCCGTTCATCCAGAAGCCCTAACGTCAAGCACAGATCCAACCGTCCACGTGTCGGAACCGTGACTCGCACACCGTCCACTACGCACGGAAACCGAGGAGACGCCATAATTCTTGCCACGTAGCACACGACCAGTCAACTCCAAGTTAGAAAGTGGGACCCACGTTCGTCCAGTCACGTCACCCCTGGCGCCGCAGACGGTTGAGGTCACCGATTGTCAGCACTGATGTCATCAAAACGAAACTAGCAATGGTTAGAAATCCTCGACAGATAACTAAAAGTACTTACTCGAATCTACGATTCGAGCAACTACTCGGGGGCTACTCCTATTAGGATCGCTGGCCGCGCACCTGAGGCATGATTAAGATACTACACCAATGTTGATCCTTCGAGTCCTACGTCGAGTCCACGACTCCACTACGGACTCGGGGGCTACTCCCATAGGGAGGATTGATTCAAGCACCCGAAAAATTGTGTCCTACAGACCTAAAGCTAAAAACGACTCAACTAAAGTCTCTGCTCGAGTCTACGACTCGAACAGACACCCGGGGGCTAGTCCCATAGGGAGTGTTGGTCACGCACCCTATGAATTCTTTGACTGCGATCCTTCGGATCAAAAATGCAAAATCTTTCTGACAACTTTGTCCCAACCTACGCTAAGTGAGAATCATCCTCCTTGGCCACCCGAAACGCCTCCACGATGATAACATTTCGGATGCTGTGTCTACGACACAAAGATAAGACCTACAGATATCATCTGATGGACTGTTATTGCACCTGACTGCGCTCTACTAGTAAAAATCCATGCCAACATGCGCGATGAAAATCCCGATGGACGCGTTGGGTACATCACTCGAAAACTACTAGGATTCGACTCCTATAAGACCTTAGCAGCCTGAGTCGAATTACGCCAGCATCTGTTCCAGATTCGAGTCCAGGGACTCGAATCTGAAGAAGACCGTGTTGTTTTTTCCTAAGACAGTTAACTGGCCCAGATCTGTCAGGAGATTCAGACATAGGCGTCAACGATCCCTACAAATTAAAGTCATTTCTTTCTCTTATGAACAAAAACAGCTGCACCCGAAAGATTGAAGAGTCCTCAGCCGAATCTACGATTCGATTGAACACTCGGGGCTTCTGACATGGTTATACCCTACGGGTACATGAAATTAGCATACCTGGTCCAGCCCAAGTAAGGCCCACATATATATACGCGGCATGTGGAGATTTTTGGGTGGTCCAAGACCATGACATCTTCGGATCCTTGGAGAGCAAGACTAGAATAGATAGAATATTCGAAGGGGCAAACCCTAAACTTGTAACCGACTCGATCTGTGCCTAGGACCTGCCTATCTCTATATAAAGTCTAGGAGGGCACGACGAGGAGGACAACTTCTTCACCGCATACACACCTCCACGCCAGATTGCATCTGTGCACCCCTGTAACTTTTGGTTCTGCCATAATCAAGAGCAGACAAGCAGGAGTAAGGTTTTCCCTCCGGGGGCCTGAACGTGGGTAAATCTCATGTCCCCTGGTTGCTTGTCTATTAACCGTTCTGCGATCTCCAGTACCCCCATCTTCTCCAAAACCCAAGCTCATAACAATGGGCATTGACGAGTCGAAACCTCGTCACCAGAAGACACTCCAATGTACGCTACTAAAGGACAAGAGGATGTCTACTATAAGGAACCAGACCTTTCTGGAGGAGAGGAACGGGTGGACTAAGAGATACGCTATGGAGTAGAAGGCAACTAGTCTGAGTAGTTGCCTATAATTATATAGTAGTTCAGATGAGCCGAGCAGCACAAACTTCATATAATAAGCTGTTGAGATCAAGTCAAGATATGAGTCTGAAACTTTGTTCTTCCGCTGAAACTTCTAAGTATGGATTGTAAGTTTGAATAACTTGAAGAACTGATACTTTGGTATTCTAATAATAATAACGTGTGTATATTTGTAATTTGGAACCATAATGTTTCTGTTGTACCACTCTTAGGGATGTGGTATTTGCGGAACAGTGTTCTGTAAGTGTCATGTCAATGACTATAATGTACTACACATGAAGTGGTATGCTAGTTCACCGCATGTGGGTTTTGAGGGTGCGGAAAGGCTAACTTGGTCGCCGGTGAGGGTCACAGGGGGTACGCCAGGGCTTGAGTTTGTTTGAAAATGTTCGGCAGGACTAGTAGAGTGGCCCAACGTGTGATGGTGGTGGAGTAGCCCGAGCGGGCAGGCGGGCAGCGCCGCGATATGTGGGGAAGGTGGTCGATGTAACTCACACTGACAATACGACCCACCGTACAGTGGACCTCACGCGTTAGTAAATCAAGATCGACTGAATACGCATGGGGAACCCAAACCAGCATGGGAAATAGGAGAATATCTCAAACCCTGTTTATACTGATGCTCTAGGATAAATAACTAGAATAGGTCCGGTAGCATGCATTGAGTACGAGTGCATTGTAACACGACGAGTCTAGTCCACAGTGATCCACGTTCTGTCTAATCTTTGCATGCGGTACCTTGCGTGTATGTTTTCGTTTATACCTATACCAGTGTGCAAATGGTTAAACACCACACCCACGTACATGCAAGAACAATACACATGATGTTTCATTGTGCAGCTTGCCCAGCTAGACATGACTGCACATTATGAGTCTATCAAAAAGGCTCTCATGGATAATTGTAGTAGTACAAGACTCAAGTCAAAATAAATTACTGGAAGGTCCCACAATCAGCATCTAGATCCTTTATATAATGGTATGTCATGCAAATAGAAAAGGCAAGATTGACTATTCCGTTTGCAAAGTAGTGGGTCCTATAAAAATATGTTCTACTACCCGGCAACCTTTTTGTGACAAAATTTGTTAGACTCAAGCTAAACGATGTAAAAGCTCTAATCTTCTAGACTCGAGAATGGAAAAGAAGATCCAATGCTTAGCAATGTTGGAATTTTCTAGTCTTAGTCGAAAGGTGAATATTCAAAATTATCCATACACTATATATCTATGAGTTGTACACATGCCTTGAACACGTGGGAATCAGATGATAGAAATATGACATTATAATTTTTATGTAAAATTATAATAGGTGAAATAATTATAATTTTGAGCCACGTCCATAAAGTATCCGGTGTAGATATCATAAAACAATGAGAGTTTTGACGTCAGGTTCAACTTCTGTCTAAAATTTTGCATCTTGACCGTTTAACAAAATTAGGTCAAACTTGAGCTACAAGTAAGCGCGATATAGTGCTCTTGAATTAAATGTAATTTCAGAAGTAAATGGGTTCATCTTCTTGTAGTAAACAATGTTGTTTGTGTGGGTGTACAACTATATCTATAAAGAACATTCTCAATTTGATGAGTGATGAAGAGTTTTTTCTTTTCTATAAAAAAAGTACGAAGAATATTGGATCTCAATTCCACAGGCCAAGTTTTCAGACATACCTAGTGGACCAACATGTCATACTTACGGTTCCAATGTTTTATTATTTTTTCAAATTTCCTTACTAACTCTGCCCACTTGAATGAATTTATGTCGATTTATCAAAATTAAATCAAATTTGAAAGTACAAATAAATTGTAGTTGCTTAGAAAGTTTACGAAAAAGCTTTGGAGGTACCCATAAAGGGTCACAATTAATATATCAAAAACCACTGGAAGTTTTGACGATAGGTCCAACTTCTTGCTAAGATTTTGCATCCTGACTATCACATCCCAAAATTTTCCAAATTTTGTAATGTGACAAATAAATAAACAAAATAAATAATTGTTGAAATTTAGGGTGAAAAGAAATTTTTTATTCTAAATGCAAATTTAAAATCCCATCTTGAACAAACTTGAGTAAAGTTTGAATCCAACTAAATTCAAATCAAGTGAAATGCATTCTTCATAATTGCATCTGGAAATTTAAACACTTGAGAAATAAACCAAAACCCTAAACCCTAATGGAATAAAATTATTTCCAAATATCTCTAAGACCTTGGATTTGACCCATATAAAAATTTGTCAACAAACATTTACAAATGATCAAGAATGAAAAATAGAAATATTATAAAACCATAGAAATTGGTTTCACTTAATTTGGAGCCATAGATAAAATCTTATGAATTTAATAAGATAAGGAAATTGAATTTCCAAAGCCAATAAAGCACCTATCTAAAATCCATACCAAATGGTGAGCAAATAATCCTAAAGAGAATTAAAAGGATAAACAATTATTAAATAGGATTATACAAATTGGAATCACCAAGTTTGGACTTATAAATAAAAAGATATGGATTTTATAAGATAAAGAAAGAAATATTAAATGAGGAATATTTAAAGACCAAATTAAATCTTGACCTAATCCATAAGCAAAAGGAATAAATATAATCCAAATCAAAATAAAATAATGGATAAAGAATTTTCAAATTAAATAAAAGGGCATTAACCAAATCCTATTCTATTTGAATAAAGATAAAAACCCTATTAGAAATGATTAATTAAATCATGAGAAAATAGTATTTGGAATTTACCCAAGTGGAATAAAAGTTATTTAATTAACTTAAATGGGATCAAAGAAATATTCTAAATAAAATTTATGGAATTAAAACCAAATTTAATTTCATTGGAATAAAGACAAATACCCAAGTTATATGATTAATAAATCATATTAAAAATATCCCACATAATTCAAAGTGAATTATTTGATACCCTAACAAATAAATAAAACCTACTGAAAGGTTTTGGAAAGATTTAAATATCAAAATGGAATTTGAAAACATTATTAAATCTTATTTGAATTAATACAAGGGACAAATTTTAAATAATTAACATACCCTAAAAAGAATAAATGAATTATTCTAAATTTGACTTCAGAATATATTAATAATCAGTATTTGAATACACACAAAGTTTGGTTGAAGTTTGAAATCAAATTGTTGTTTGAAAAGTTTAAACAAAATCAAAACAGATAAATAGAAAAAGAAAAGGGAAAAAGTTTCTGTATAAAAAAATGAAACAGACCCCAGCCCAACCAGCAGGCCCAACTAGCCCAGCAAGCCCATCTCCCCCCCCCCCGCAGTGAATCGTTTGTCACCCGCAAATTGACCCGCACCGTCGCTGACTAGCAGGCCCCATCTCCCCTCTCCCTCTCTCGCTGACACCAGGACCCACTGCCCCGTTATCACCTTCAACCTCGCGCTGACCCCGTCCTCTCTCCTCGCTGCAGTTTCTGTCCGTGTTTTAATTCATTAAATTTTACATTGATGGCGCAGTAACCAAGCCCCGCGACCATGCCTTCTTAACCGTCACTCCCTCCTCTCCAATTCCCCTCAGACCCCATGCCTCCGTAGCCACCAGGCTGCCTCGAATCCACTCTACACCGCCGCGGCCCCGACAACCTTCCTGTGAGAAATTCGGCCATCTGCCGTCGCCCCTCGCCCCCTCGACCACACGAGCGTGTTCCCCAGACCCCTACGAACCTCCCAGTACCGCCTGTTTAGCCGCGGGCGCCTCAGACGCTCGGCAACGACGACGCTCTCTCGCCACCGTCTACTGCCTCTACTCCGGCGAGTTCCCCAGGTAGCATCTGACCACCCCCTTTCCTCTCGTTGATGCACACATGATTGCCGACCTTGTACGAAGCTAACATAGTCATTATTTTGCATTCCCGTGGCCTGTAGCCTCGCCAACTATGACGACCAGAGCGTTCCCGACGCTGTGCAGACTCCGGCGAGCAATCGTCAACGTCTTCGTGCTCCCCTTGGCCAACCAAAGCAACGACGAGAACCAGCGCTTCACGGCGAACACGGTGAGCACATCCACCCTCCCCCTTCCTTCCTGGAATAGCCAGAACACAATCGCCAGGCCGCTCCGCCGCTCGCCGTCGTGCCAGCGCCGCCCATCTGAGGTCGAGCTGTTGTGAGCCACTGGATCGAAATCCGAGCGTCACGATAGATTCATAATCGAAGGGGTAAGTTTTGTTCTGTACCGTGCGATGCGCATTAGATCTAACGGCTGTCCTCTGTCGATCTAACCGAACCGGTATGACCCAATAAGAAACAGACATGTGTCCTGGAATTTGTTTTCAAAACAGAAACTTGTCTATTAGTTGTTTAGTTTTGCAAAATTCATAACTTTCAAACCACACGTCCAAATTTTGCAAACTTTATATCAATGGAATCAGCAAGACAAACCCAAGCAAACCATGCGCTTTGTTTAATGAATTGCTTCTGGAAAAATGGTTGTTTTTGCAGAAACTTGTGTAGGCATGTTTTGAATATAAAATTGATTCTAAAATTATTTTTGTAATAAAACCTTTGGCAAATGGATTTTTTTGAACCTACTGACCATATAAACCAACTTGTGGGTTCAAAAACATATTTTGTAAGGCAAAATAATAAATCTTTGAATCAAAGCATTTCTAGTCAAATAAAAATATTGTTTATATGTTAAAAATACTTTTTGGAGAAAAATCTTTGGGAAATGATTTGGATTAAACTCTTTGACCCCAAACACCAAGTTTTAGTATTTAAAATGTATTTGGTGAACCCTATAAAGATTATTGCTTTGCTAAAGGCATTTTCAACCACATAAAATATTGATTTGGTTTAAAAATGATTTATAAGTAAAATCTTCTGCAAATGTTTTTTACCACTTTTATAAAATGACCAATAGGTGTTTTAGAATGTTTATAACCTAATAGAAAACACTTTTACAAATAAAATAGTCTTTAGCATGCTTGCATGCATTGTTTGGTTTCTATTATTTTATATGATAAATTGCTTGAATGGTAGATTGAATCTTTGCTTGCTTGATTGAATTGTAGTGGAATTTGAAGAGTGTGATCATTGCAAGATCAAGGAGTGAACTTATATTCTCTACCAAAAAGGAAAGTGATGCTCCATACTTTTGTCCCATTATTTTCACTATGCATTAGTGATATTTCTAAGTAGGACTTGCACAGAATTTTTGCTAAGTATAAACTATGCCATGGGAAATCCTAGTAGATGAAACCTTAGTAGAAATTTCCTAAGTTAAGATTCCTACCACTATCAAGCTTATCTTAGCTAGTAGAAAACAAGGGTGGATTATATTCATGCTATGGAATATTTCTAAGTCAAGGACTTGTGTTTTGTTTAATAAAACGACTAAGTGAATGAATCACCTAGGTGGAATGGAAAGAATGGTTTGTGTTGAGTGGTTATGCAAGTCTAGTATGCTGGGGAAAACTTGGGCATCACCAAGTCCAGTATGCTGGGGAAAACTTGGTATCTCAATTGTGGAAAGCCACCCAGGAACAAAGGGATTTGAGATGCCAAATGTTAAGAAGCTTCTAGTGCAGCCACATGGCATTATGGGCTCTGCTTGGATCATATAGGTTGCAATAACTTAGCCATTTGGACAGTTGGTGGTATTGGGATGATTGGTTTGGAGCGCGTCCATTTGGTCTAAGGGAAGGCTTCTGAAAGCTCTTGTCTTGGTGAAACCAAGTCTTGTGGGGAAAGTGCACCACCTCTGCAGAGTGTAAAAATCTAAGTACTTAGCCATGTCCCTAGTAAAGGACAATTTGAGCATCAAGACATGGAAGCTATCAAGAATCTCCTCATCCAAATTTCTAAGTTAAAAACTTGTGGTTGGACAAGGGTTGAAGGATCACCAATTTCTATTGGGAGATGCCTTGGGTGATTTTGACAAGCAAAAGCTTAGTGTTTTCAAATGATAAGGAAAATCTATTTTGAGCAAAGAAAGCCTAAGATCCACTTAGCCAAATGCATATATATGATAGACTCCACTATACTACCATAGTATAACTTGCCAATACAATTCAAATGTATTGACCCTTGTGGCTGTAACTTATTATGTTGCAGGTTTGTTTGATGTTAGTGAAGTTTATTGCTTAGGATTACAAGTCTACAACCAAGATGACTGCCTGTGGCACTTTGAAGATGAAGGACCCCATGCTATTGTTATATTCTGCTGCATTGTAATGAGATAGCCAAATGAGCTATGTAAGATGTAATAAATTATTTTATTCCTAGTTATAAAGTTGTATTATGACCTTTCTTTCTTGATATTACATCTTAACTGTGGATGCTAGCTATTGATCCAGGGACTAGCATTGTAAACACAGGGATCTCTACCTTATTAAAGGTTGGGACCTCTACAGATGGTATCAGAGCACTGTGTTTCCTGTAGGATTGTAACCCTAGGATTGGACAAAACCCCTTGGAAAATAGGAGTTGTATTTTGTTCCAAAACTTATTTACAAACAATCTTGTAAACTCTTTCCCCAACCTTTTGGTTTTAACTTTACATCTCTTCTATTTCAACTTAATGGATAAAGCCTCCACCATGAGCAAATGACTTTAACATCATCAAGGAATTCAACTTTAATTTTTCACCAAGGACTTCAACTTGGATATCACTAAGGACTACAAGTGAGACAAGAAATATTACTCAAGACTTGAATACTAAGGAAACACAACATAGCGGGAATCATCATCACCTTTGAACTTTGTGACCAAGATACAAGAAATTTTCCCAAGGAAACCATGATCTCATTGAAGAAGAATCAACTAAGAAGGATGGAATGATCTCAAGTGAACCACATAGTTGGACCACCATGTTTAGTTTAAATTAAACCCACCAACTTATGTGGTGTAGCAAAAATATTTTGTTGCCTAAATATGTGCTTGAACTTGTTGTTTGAGTGGAATGAATGTTTGTGATTGCTTGCACATTGCTTGTGTGAATTGTGTTGTGTGTGATTAGAAATAATTCTTTAGAAATCTTTTGCCTATTCTAATCCCAATCCAACCCAAACAGATGACTACTCCAAGAAACTCCAACATCAAGAATGGTGACAACAACAACAACCAAGAGAACAACATGAGAGAACTCATAGTAACCCAAACCTAGTTGAACCAAGTGACAACTCAATTTTGGGCCAACAACAATGATTTAGACCCAACCATGCAAAGGTTTTTGGAAACCCAAACCCAATTGTTGCATAGGATGACAAGTCAAATGATCAACATGGGAGACAACCCTTCCCGAGGAGTTTGTGATAACAATGATGTCAAGGATGATATTATAGAAGGAACTCAAGCTTGCAATATTTGTGCAGACAAGGATCACACTTCCAAAGAGCATGAAGATCAATGCCCTAATTGTGAAGAGAAACATCCAACTAATCAATGCCCCACATCTCAAGCTAATTGTTTCCTATGTGAAGGAAATAATCATGTCCCTATCCAATGCCCCATCTATTCCATAGTTCAACAAAGGAAACAAGGTGGAGGGCAACAAAATATTGTAGACTTCCATGAGGGAACAACTTCTACCAAGAAGGGTGAAGACAAAGGAAAATCTCAGCTTGCACCTCCATGCAATATGACTCAATTTGATGGACCAAAGAGGAGACATATGTATTATCCAAGGAAAAGATCAAGGAGACCAGGAAACTTTCCCACCTTTGAGATAAGGTATGAAGAACATGAACTAGAAGCACTCCTAGCTTTGGAGAAACCCAAGAAGAAGAAGGACAAAAGTTAAGTGCAGTGTTGCCATTGCAAAGAGATGGGACACTATGCTAATGAATGTCCAGAGAAGAAGAAGAAGTATAAGGAAATTAACCAAGTGTGGTGCAACAACTGCAAAGAGCTAGGCCATTATGTGTCAACTTGTCCAAAGAAGATACGTGAAGAACTCAATCTTGTCACATGTTACAATTGTGGTGATCAAGGACATTATACAAGCAATTGTCCAGAAAAGATGAAGCACAAGATAAACAAGCCCATGAAGGATCTGAGCCTTGTCACATGTTTCAAGTGTGGAAACAAAGGACACTATGCAGATGTTTGCCCAGAGAGATTTCATCAAGATCCCAAGCAAGCCAAGAAGTAATCTAGTGGAAAAATTTTAAGGGTGGTAGTACCCTAGTTGCTTTGAGCCAACTTGTAACCCCTATCTTTCCCAAATCTCGGGACGAGATTTATTTTAAGGCTGGTAGCCTGTCACATCCCAAAATTTTCCAAATTTTGTAATGTGAAAAATAAATAAACAAAATAAACAACTGTTGAATTTAGGGTGAAAAGAAACTTTTTGATTCTAAATGCAAACTTAAAATCCCATCTTGAACAAACTTGAGTAAAGTTTGAACCAAACTAAATTCAAATCAAGTGAAATGCATTCTTAATAATTGCATCTGGAAATTTAAACATTTGAGAAATAAACCAAAACCCTAAAACCCTAATGGAGTAAAATCATTTCCAAATATCCCTAAGACCATGGATTTGACCCATATAAAAATTTGTCAAGAAACATTTACAAATGATCAAGAATGACAAATAGAAATATTATAAAACCATAGAAATTGGTTTCACTTAATTTGGAGCAATAGATAAAATCTTATGAATTTAATAAGATAAGGAAATTGAATTTCCAATGCCAATAAAGCACCTATCTAAAATCCATACCAAATGGTGAGCAAATAATCCTAAAGAGAATTAAAAGGATAAACAATTATTAAATTGGATTATACAAATTGGAATTACCAAGTTTGGACTTATAAATAAAAAGATATGGATTTTATAAGATAAAGAAAGAAATATTAAATGAGGAATATTTAAAGACCAAATTAAATCTTGAACTAATCCATAAGAAAATGGAATAAATATAATCCAAATCCAAATAAAATAATGGATAAAGAATTTTAAAATTAAATAAAAGGGCATTAACCAAATCCTATTCTATTTGAATAAAGATAAAAACCCTATTAGAAATGATTAATTAAATCATGAGAAAATAGTATTTGGAATTTACCCAAGTGGAATAAAAGTTATTTAATTAACTTAAATAGGATCAAAGAAATCTTCTAAATAAAATTTATGGAATTAAAACCAAATTTAATTTCATTGGAATAAAGAGAAATACCCAATTTATATGACTAATAAATCATATTAAAAATATCCCAAATAATTCAAAGTGAATTATTTGATACCCTAATAAATAAATAAAACCTAATGAAAGGTTTTGGAAAGATTTAGATCTCAAATTTGAAAACATTATTAAATCTTATTTGAATTAATACAAGGGCCAGATTTTAAATAATTAACATACCCTAAAAAGAATAAATGAATTATTCTAAATTTCACTTCAGAATATATTAATATTCAGTATTTGAATACACACAAAGTTTGGTGGAAGTTTGAAATCAAATTGTTGTTTGAACAGTTTAAACAAAATCAAAACAGATAAATAGAAAAAGAAAAAGGAAAAAGTTTCTGTATAAAAAAAATGAAACGGGCCCTAGCCCAGCCAGTAGGCCCAACTAGCCCAGCAAGCCCATCTCCCCAGCCCCCCCCCCCGCAGTGAATCGTTTTTCACCCGCAAATTGACCCGCACCGTCGCTGACTAGCAGGCCCCATCTCCCCTCTCCCTCTCTCGCTGCCACTAGGACCCACTGCCCCGTCATCACCTTCAACCTCGCGCTGACCCCGTCCTCTCTCCTCGCTGCAGTTTCTGGCCGTGTTTTAATTCGTTAAATTTGCGTTGATGGCGCAGTAACCCAGCCCCGCGACAACGCCTTCTTAACCGCCACTCCCTCCTCTCCAATTCCCCTCAGACCCCATGCCTCCGGAGCCACCAGGCTGCCTCGAATCCACTCTGCACCGCCGCGGCCCCGACAACCTTCCGGTGAGAAATCCGGCCATCCGCCATCGCCCCTAGCCCCCTCGACCACACGAGCATGTTCCCCAGACCCCTACGAACCTCCTAGTACTGCTTGTTTAGTCGCGCGCGCCTCAGACGCTCGGCAACAACGACGCTCTCTCGCCACCGTCTACTGCCTCTACTCCGGCGAGTGCCCCAGGTAGCATCTGACCACCCCCTTTCCTCTCGTTGATGCACACATGATCGCCTACCTTATATGCATCTAACACAGTCGTTATTTTGCCTTCCCGTGGCCTATTGCCTTGCCAACTACGACGACTAGAGCGTGCCCGATGCTGTGTAGACTCCGGTGAGCAAACGTCAACGTCTCCGTGCTCCCCTTGGCCAACCAAAGCAACGACGACAACCAGCGCTTCACGGAGAACACGGTGAGCCCATCCACCCTCTCCTTCCTTCCTGGAATAGCCAGAACGCAATCACCAGGCCGCTCTGTCGCTCGCCACCATGACAGCGCCGCCCATCTGAGGTCGAGCTGCTATGAGCCACTAGATCCAGATCCGAGCGTCACGTTAGATTCATAATTGAAGGGGTAAGTTTTGTTCTATACCGTGTGATGCGCATTAGATCTAACAGATGTCCTCTGTCGATCCAACCGAACCGGTATGACCCAATAAGAAACAGACATGTGGCCTGGAATTTCTTTTCAAAACAGAAACTTGTCTATTAGTTGTTTAGTTTTGCAAAATTCATAACTTTCAAACCACACGCCCAAATTTTGCAAACTTTATATCAATGGAATCATCAAGACAAACCCTACCCAACTGCACTTTGTTTAATGAATTGCTTCTAGAAAAATGGTTGTTTTTGTAGAAACTTGTGTAGGCATGTTTTGAATATAAAATTCATTCTAAAATTATTTTTGTAATAAAACCTTTGGAAAATGGATTGTTTTGAACCTATTGACCATATAAACCAAATTGTGGGTTCAAAAACATATTTTGTAAGGCAAAATAATAAATCTTTGAATCAAAGCATTTCTAGTCAAATAAAAATATTGTTCATATGTTAAAAATACTTTTAGGAGAAAAATCTTTGGGAAATGATTTGGATTAAACTCTCTGACCCCAAACACAAAGTTTTAGTATTTAAAATGTATTTGGTGAACCCTATAAAGATTATTGCTTTGCTAAAGGCATTTTCAACCACATAAAGTATTAATTTGGTTTAAAAATGATTTATAAGTAAAATCCTCTGCAAATGGTTTTTACCACTTTTATAAAATGACCAATAGGTGTTTTAGAATGTTTATAACCTAATAGAAACCACTTTTACAAATAAAACAGTCTTTAGTATGCTTGCATGCATTGTTTGGTTTCTATTATTTTATGTGATAAATTGCTTGAATGGTAGATTGAATCTTTGCTTGCTTGATTGAATTGTAGTGGAATTTGAAGAGTGTGATCATTGCAAGATCAAGGAGTGAACTTATATTCTCTACCAAAAAGGCAAGTGATGCTCCATACTTTTGTCCCATTATTTTCACTATGCATTAGTGATATTTCTAAGTAGGACTTTCATGGAATTTTTGCTAAGTATAAACTATGCCATGGGAAATCCTAGTAGATGGAACCTTAGTAGAAATTTCCTAAGTTAAGATTCCTTCCACTATCAAGCATATCTTAGCTAGTAGAAAACAAGGGTGGATTATATTCATGCTATGGAATATTTCTAAGTCAAGGACTTGTGTTTTGTTTAATAAAACGACTAAGTGAATGAAGCACCTGGGTGGAATGGAAAGAATGGTTTGTGTTGAGTGGTTATGCAAGTCCAGTATGCTGGGGAAAACTTGGGCATCACCAAGTCCAGTAGGCTGGGGAAAACTTGGTATCTCACTTGTGGAAAGGCACCTAGGAACAAAGGGATTTGAGATGCCAAATGTTAAGAAGCTTCTAGTGCAGCCACATGGCATTATGGGCTCTGCCTGGATCATATAGGTTGCAATAAATTAGCCATTTGGACAGTTGGTGGTAGTGGAATGATAGGTTTGGAGCGCGTCCATTTGGTCTAAGGGAAGGCTTCTGAAAGATCTTGTCTTGGTGAAACCAAGTCTTGTGGGGAAAGTGCACCACCTCTGCAGAGTGTAAAAATCTAAGTACTTAGCCATGTCCCTGGTAAAGGACAATTTGAGCATCAAGACATGGAAGCTATCAAGAATCTCCTCATCCAAATTTCTTAGTTAAAAACTTGTGGTTGAACAAGGGTTGAAGGATCACCAATTTCTATTGGGAGATGCCTTGGGTGATTTTGACAAGCAAAAGCTTAGTGTTTTCAAATGATAAGGAAAATCTATTTTGAGCAAAGTAAGCCTAAGATCCACTTAGCCAAATGCATATAGATGATAGACTCCACTATACTACCATAGTATAACTTGCCAATACAATTCAAATGTATTGACCCTTGTGGCTGTAACTTATTATGTTGTAGGTTTGTTTGATGTTAGTGAAGTTTATTGATTAGGATTACAAGTCTACAACCAACATGACTTCCTGTAGCACTTTGAAGATGAAGGACCCCATGCTATTTTTATATTCTTCTGCATTGTAATGAGATAGCCAAATGAGCTATGTAAGATGTAATAAATTATTTTATTCCTGGTTATAAAGTTGTATTATGACCTTTCTTCCTTGATATTACATCTTAACTGTGGATGCTAGCTATTGATCCAGGGACTAGCATTGTAAACACAGGGATCTCTACCTTATTAAAGGTTGGGACCTCTACAGATGGTATTAGAGCACTGTGTTTCCTGTAGGATTGTAACCTTAGGATTGGACAAAACCCCTTGGAAAATAGGAGTTGTATTTTGTTCCAAAACTTATTTACAAACAATCTTGTAAACTCTTTCCCCAACCTTTTGGTTTTAACTTTACATCTCTTCTATTTCAACTTAATGGATAAAGCCTCCACCATGAGCAAATGACTTAAACATCATCAAGGACTTCAACTTTAATTTTTCACCAAGGACTTCAACTTGGATATCACTAAGGACTACAAGTGAGACAAGAAATATTACTCAAGACTTGAATACTAAGGAAACACAACATAGAGGGAATCATCATCACCTTTGAAGTTTGTGACCAAGATACAAGAAATTTTCCCAAGGAAACCATGATCTCATTCAAGAAGAATCAACTAAGAAGGATGGAATGATCTCAAGTGAACCATATAGTTGGACGACCATGTTTAGTTTAAATTAAACCCACAAACTTATGTGGTGTAGCAAAAATATTTTGTTGCCTAAAGATGTGCTTGAACTTGTTGTTTGAGTGGAATGAATGTTTGTGATTGCTTGCACATTGCTTGTGTGAATTGTGTTGTGTCTGATTAGAATTAATTCCTTAGAAATATTTTGCCTATTCTAATCCCAATCCAACCCAAACAGATGACTACTCCAAGAAACTCCAAATACAAGAATGGTGACAACAACTACCAAGAGATCAACATGAGAGAACTCATAGTAACCCAAACCCAGTTGAACCAAGTAACAACTCAATTTTGGGCCAACAACAATGATTTAGACCCAACCATGCAAAGGTTTTTGGAAACCCAAACCCAATTGTTGCATAGGATGACAAGTCAAATGATCAACATGGGAGACAACCCTTCCCTAGGAGTTTGTGATAACAACGATGTCAAGGATGATATTATAGAAGGAACTCAAGCTTGCAATATTTGTGGAGACAAGGATCACACTTCCAAAGAGCATGAAGATCAATGCCCTAATTGTGAAGAGAAACATCCAACTAATCAATGCCCCACATCTCAAGCTACTTGTTTCCTATGTGAAGGAAATAATCATGTCCCTATCCGATGCCCCATATATTCCATAGTTCAACAAAGGAAACAAGGTGGAGTGCAACAACAGATTGTAGACTTCCATGAGGGAACAACTTCTACCAAGAAGGGTGAAGACAAAGGAAAATATCAGCTTGCACCTCCATGCAATATGACTCAATTTGATGGACCAAAGAGGATACATATGTATTATCCAAGGAAAAGATCAAGGAGACCAGGAAACTTTCCCACCTTTGAGCTAAGGTATGAAGAACATGAACTAGAAACACTCCTAGCTTTGGAGAAACCCAAGAAGAAGAAGGACAACAGTCAAGTGTAGTGTTGCCATTGCAAAGAGATGGGACACTATGCCAATGAATGTCCAGAGAAGAAGAAGAAGTATAAGGAAATTAACCAAGTGTGGTGCAACAACTGCAAAGAGCTAGGCCATTATGTGTCAACTTGTCCACAGAAGATACGTGAAGAACTCAATCTTGTCACATGTTACAATTGTGGTGATCAAGGACATTATGCAAGCAATTGTCCAGAAAAGATGAAGCACAAGATAAACAAGCCCATGAAGGATCTCAGCCTTGTCACATGTTTCAAGTGTGGAAACAAAGGACACTATGCAGATGTTTGCCCAGAGAGATTTCATCAAGATCCCAAGCAAGCCAAGAAGTAATCTAGTGGAAAATTTTAAGGGTGGTAGTACCCTAGTTGCTTTGAGCCAACTTGTAACCCCTATCTTTCCCAAATCTCGGGACGAGATCTATTTTAATGGTTGTAGCCTGTCACATCCCAAAATTTTCCAAATTTTGTAATGTGAAAAATAAATAAACAAAATAAATAATTGTTGAAATTTAGGGTGAAAAGAAACTTTTTGATTCTAAATGCAAACTTAAAATCCCATCTTGAACAAACTTGAGTAAAGTTTGAATCCAACTAAATTCAAATCAAGTGAAATGCATTCTTCATAATTGCATCTGGAAATTTAAACACTTGAGAAATAAACCAAAACCCTAAAACCCTAATGGAATAAAATCATTTCCAAATATCTCTAAGACCATGGATTTGACCCATATAAAAATTTGTCAACAAACATTTACAAATGATCAAGAATGACAAATAGAAATATTATAAAACCATAGAAATTGGTTTCACTTAATTTGGAGCCATAGATAAAATCTTATGAATTTAATAAGATAAGGAAATTGAATTTCCAAAGCCAATAAAGCACCTATCTAAAATCCATACCAAATGGTGAGCAAATAACCCTAAAGAGAATTTAAAGGATAAAAAATTATTAAATAGGATTATACAAATTGGAATTACCAAGTTTGGACTTATAAATAAAAAGATATGGATTTTATAAGATAAAGAAAGAAATATTAAATGAGGAATATTTAAAGACCAAATTAAATTTTGACCTAATCCATAAGCAAATGGAATAAATATAATCCAAATCCAAATAAAATAATGGATAAAGAATTTTCAAATTAAAAAAAGGGCATTAACCAAATCCTATTCTATTTGAATAAAGATAAAAACCCTATTAGAAATGATTAATTAAATCATGAGAAAATAGTATTTGGAATTTACCCAAGTGGAATAAAAGTTATTTAATTAACTTAAATGGGATCAAGGAAATCTTCTAAATAAAATTTATGGAATTAAAACCAAATTTAATTTCATTGGAATAAAGACAAATACCCAATTTATATGATTAATAAATCATATTAAAAATATCCCAAATAATTCAAAGTGAATTATTTGACACCCTAATAAATAAATAAATAAAACCTACTGAAAGGTTTCGGAAAGATTTAGATCTCAAAATGGAATTTGAAAACATTCTTAAATCTTATTTGAATTAATACAAGGGCCAGATTTTAAATAATTAACATACCCTAAAAAGAATAAATGAATTATTCTAAATTTGACTTCATAATATATTAATAATCAGTATTTGAATACACACAAAGTTTGGTTGAAGTTTGAAATAAAATTGTTGTTTGAAAAGTTTAAACAAAATCAAAACAGATAAATAGAAAAAGAAAAGGGAAAAAGTTTCTGTATAAAAAATGAAACGGACCCCAGCCCAGCCTGCATGCCCAACTAGCCCATCCCCCCGCAGTGAATCATTTTTCACCCGCAAATTGACCCACACTGTCGCTGACTAGCAGGCCCCATCTCCCCTCTCCCTCTCTCGCTGACACCAGGACCCACTGCCCCGTCATCACCTTCAACCTCGCGCTGACCCCGTCCTCTCTCCTCGCTGCTGTTTCTGGCCGCGTTTTAATTTGTTAAATTTGCATTCATGGCGCAGTAACCCAGCCCCGCAACCATGCCTTCTTAACCGCCACTACCTCCTCTCCAATTCCCCTCAGACCCCATGCCTACGAAGCCACCAGGCTGCCTCAAATCCACTCTACACCGCCGTGGCCCCGACAACCTTCCGGTGAGAAATCCGGCCATCCGCCATCGCCCCTCGACCACACGAGCGTGTTCCCCAAACCCCTACGAACCTCCCAGTACCGCTTGTTTAGCCGCGCACGCCTCAGACGCTCGGCAACGACGACGCTCTCTTGCCACCGTCTACTGCCTCTACTCCGGCGAGTGCCCCAGGTAGCATCTGACCACCCCCTTTCCTCTCGTTGATGCAGACATGATCGCCGACCTTGTACGCATCTAACACAGTCGTTATTTTGCCTTCCCATGACCTGTAGCCTCGCCAACTACGACGACCAGAGCTGCAGAATCCGGCGAGCAATCGTCAACGTCTCCATGCTCCCCTTGGCCAACCAAAGCAACGACGAGAACCAGCGCTTCACGGCGAACACGGTGAGCACATCCACCCTCCCCCTTCCTTCCTGGAATAGCTAGAACGCAATCGCCAGGCCGCTCCGCCGCTCGCCGTCGCGCCAGCGCCGCCCATCTGAGGTCGAGCTGCTATGAGCCACTGGATCGAAATCCGAGCGTCACGATAGATTCATAATCGAAGGGGTAAGTTTTGTTCTGTACCGTGCGATGCACATTAGATCTATCGGCTGTCCTCTGTCGATCCAACCGAACCGGTATGACCCAATAAGAAACAGACATGTGTCCTGGAATTTGTTTTCAAAACAGAAACTTGTCTATTAGTTGTTTAGTTTTGCAAAATTCATAACTTTCAAACAACACGTCCAAATTTTTCAAACTTTATATCAATGGAATCAACAAGACAAACCCTACCTAACCATGCACTTTGTTTAATGAATTTCTTCTATAAAAATGGTTGTTTTTGTAGAAACTTGTGTAGGCATGTTTTGAATATAAAATTCATTCTAAAATTATTTTTGTAATAAAACCTTTGGCAAATATATTGTTTTGAACCTACTGACCATATAAACCAACTTGTGGGTTCAAAAACATATTTTTTAAGGCAAAATAATAAATCTTTGAATCAAAGCATTTGTAGTCAAATAAAAATATTGTTTATATGTTAAAAATACTTTTAGGAGAAAAATATTTGGGAAATGATTTGGATTAAACTCTCTGACCCCAAACACAAAGTTTTAGTATTTAAAATGTATTTGGTGAACCCTATAAAGATTATTGCTTTGCTAAAGGCATTTTCAACCACATAAAATATTGATTTGGTTTAAAAATGATTTATAAGTAAAATCTTCTACAAATGGTTTTTACCACTTTTATAAAATGACCAATAGGTGTTTTAGAATGTTTATAACCTAATAGAAACCACTTTTACAAATAAAACAGTCTTTAGCATGCTTGCATGCATTGTTTGGTTTCTATTATTTTATGTGATAAATTACTTGAATGGTAGATTGAATCTTTGCTTGCTTGATTGAATTGTAGTGGAATTTAAAGAGTGTGATCATTGCAAGATCAAGGAGTGAACTTATATTCTCTACCAAAAAGGCAAGTGATGCTCCATACTTTTGTCCCATTATTTTCACTATGCATTAGTGATATTTCTAAGTAGGACTTTCATGGAATTTTTGCTAAGTATAAACTATGCCATGGGAAATCCTAGTAGATGGAACCTTAGTAGAAATTTCCTAAGTTAAGATTCCTACCACTATCAAGCATATCTTAGCTAGTAGAAAACAAGGGTGGATTATATTCATGCTATGGAATATTTCTAAGTCAAGGACTTGTGTTTTGTTTAATAAAACGACTAAGTGAATGAATCACCTGGGTGGAATGGAAAGAATGGTTTGTGTTGAGTGGTTATGCAAGTCTAGTATGCTGGGGAAAACTTGGGCATCACCAAGTCCAGTAGGATGGGGAAAACTTGGTATCTCACTTGTGGAAAGGCACCCAGGAACAAAGGGATTTGAGATGCCAAATGTTAAGAAGCTTCTAGTGCAGCCACATGGCATTATGGGCTCTGCCTGGATCATATAGGTTGCAATAAATTAGCCATTTGGACAGTTGGTGGTAGTGGGATGATAGGTTTGGAGCGCGTCCATTTGGTCTAAGGGAAGGCTTCTGAAAGATCTTGTCTTGGTGAAACCAAGTCTTGTGGGGAAAGTGCACCACCTCTGCAGAGTGTAAAAATCTAAGTACTTAGCCATGTCCCTGGTAAAGGACAATTTGAGCATCAAGACATGGAAGCTATCAAGAATCTCCTCATCCAAATTTTTTAGTTAAAAACTTATGGTTGAACAAGGGTTGAAGGATCACCAATTTCTATTGGGAGATGCCTTGGGTGATTTTGACAAGAAAAAGCTTAGTGTTTTCAAATGATAAGGAAAATCTATTTTGGGCAAAGCAAGCCTAAGCTCCACTTAGCCAAATGCATATAGATGATAGACTCCACTATACTACCATAGTATAACTTGCCAATACAATTCAAATGTATTGACCCTTGTGGCTGTAACTTATTATGTTGTAGGTTTGTTTGATGTTAGTGAAGTTTATTGGTTAGGATTACAAGTCTACAACCAACATGATTGCCTGTGGAACTTTGAAGATGAAGGACCCCATGCTATTGTTATATTCTGCTGCATTGTAATGAGATAGCCTAATGAGCTATGTAAGATGTAATAAATTATTTTATTCTTGGTTATAAAGTTGTATTATGACCTTTCTTTCTTGATATTACATCTTAACTATGGATGCTAGCTATTGATCCAGGGACTAGCATTGTAAACACAGGGATCTCTACCTTATTAAAGGTTGGGACCTCTACAGATGGTATCAGAGCACTGTGTTTCCTGTAGGATTGTAACCCTAGGATTGGACAAAACCCCTTGGAAAATAGGAGTTGTATTTTGTTCCAAAACTTATTTACAAACAATCTAGTAAACTCTTTCCCCAACCTTTTGGTTTTAACTTTACATCTCTTCTATTTCAACTTAATGGATAAAGCCTCCACCATGAGAAAATGACTTAAACATCATCAAGGACTTCAACTTTAATTTTTCACCAAGGACTTCAACTTGGATATCACTAAGGACTACAAGTGAGACAAGAAATATTACTCAAGACTTGAATACTAAGGAAACACAACATAGAGGGAATCATCATCACCTTTGAAGTTTGTGACCAAGATACTAGAAATTTTCCCAAGGAAACCATGATCTCATTCAAGAAAAATCAACTAAGAAGGATGGAATGATCTCAAGTGAACCATATAGTTGGACCACCATGCTTAGTTTAAATTAAACCCACCAACTTATGTGGTGTAGCAAAAATATTTTGTTGCCTAAAGATTTGCTTGAACTTGTTTTTTGAGTGTAATGAATGTT
This sequence comes from Avena sativa, assembly GCA_916181665.1. NCBI lineage: Eukaryota > Viridiplantae > Streptophyta > Magnoliopsida > Poales > Poaceae > Avena > Avena sativa. The sequence continues at coordinate 147,591,015 of OV702280.1, forward strand.
TGTGATTGCTTGCACATTGCTTGTGTGAATTGTGTTGTGTGTGATTAGAATTAGTTCCTTAGAAATCTTTTGCCTATTCTAATCCCAATCCAACCCAAACAGATGACTACTCCAAGAAACTCCAACATCAAGAATGGTGATAACAACTACCAAGAGATCAACATGAGAGAACTCATAGTAACCCAAAACCAGTTGAACCAAGTAACAACTCAATTTTGGGCCAACAACAATGATTTAGACCCAACCATGCAAAGGTTTTTGGAAACCCAAACCCAATTGTTGCATAGGATGACAAGTCAAATGATCAACATGGGAGACACCCCTTCCCGAGGAGTTTGTGATAACAACGATGTCAAGGATGATATTATAGAAGGAACTCAAGCTTGCAATATTTGTGGAGGCAAGGATCACACTTCCAAAGAGCATGAAGATCAATGCCCTAATTGTGAAGAGAAACATCCAACTAATCAATGCCCCACATCTCAAGCTACTTGTTTCCTATGTGAAGGAAATAATCATGTCCCTATCCGATGCCCCATATATTCCATAGTTCAACAAAGGAAACAAGGTGGAGTGCAACAACAGATTGTAGACTTCCATGAGGGAACAACTTCTACCAAGAAGGGTGAAGACAAAGGAAAATATCAGCTTGCACCTCCATGCAATATGACTCAATTTGATGGACCAAAGAGGAGACATATGTATTATCCAAGGAAAAGATCAAGGAGACCAGGAAACTTTCCCACCTTTGAGCTAAGGTATGAAGAACATGAACTAGAAACACTCCTAGCTTTGGAGAAACCCAAGAAGAAGAAGGACAACAGTCAAGTGTAGTGTTGCCATTGCAAAGAGATGGGACAATATGCCAATGAATGTCCAGAGAAGAAGAAGATGTATAAGGAAATTAACCAAGTGTGGTGCAACAACTGCAAATAGCTAGGCCATTATGTGTCAACTTGTCCACAGAAGATACGTGAAGAACTCAATCTTGTCACATGTTACAATTGTGGTGATCAAGGACATTATGCAAGCAATTGTCCAGAAAAGATGAAGCACAAGATAAACAAGCCCATGAAGGATCTCAGCCTTGTCACATGTTTCAAGTGTGGAAACAAAGGACACTATGCAGATGTTTGCCCAGACAGATTTCATCAAGATCCCAAGCAACCCAAGAAGTAATCTAGTGGAAAATTTTAAGGGTGGTAGTACCCTAGTTGCTTTGAGCCAACTTGTAACCCCTATCTTTCCCAAATCTCGGGACGAGATTTATTTTAATGGTTGTAGCCTGTCACATCCCAAAATTTTCCAAATTTTGTAATGTGAAAAATAAATAAACAAAATAAATAACTGTTGAAATTTAGGGTGAAAAGAAACTTTTTGATTCTAAATGCAAACTTAAAATCCCATCTTGAACAAACTTGAGTAAAGTTTGAATCCAACTAAATTCAAATCAAGTGAAATGCATTCTTCATAATTGCATCTGGAAATTTAAACACTTGAGAAATAAACCAAAACCCTAAAACCCTAATGGAATAAAATCATTTCCAAATATCTCTAAGACCATGGATTTGACCCATATAAAAATTTGTCAACAAACATTTACAAATGATCAAGAATGACAAATAGAAATATTATAAAACCATAGAAATTGGTTTCACTTAATTTGGAGCCATAGATAAAATCTTATGAATTTAATAAGATAAGGAAATTGAATTTCCAAAGCCAATAAAGCACCTATCTAAAATCCATACCAAATGGTGAGCAAATAATCCTAAAGAGAATTAAAAGGATAAACAATTATTAAATAGGATTATACAAATTGGAATTACCAAGTTTGGACTTATATATAAAAAGATATGGATTTTATAAGATAAAGAAAGAAATATTAAATGAGGAATATTTAAAGACCAAATTAAATCTTGACCTAATCCATAAGCAAATGGAATAAATATAATCCAAATCCAAATAAAATAATGGATAAAGAATTTTCAAATTAAATAAAAGGGCATTAACCAAATCCTATTCTATTTGAATAAAGATAAAAACCCTATTAGAAATGATTAATTAAATCATGAGAAAATAGTATTTGGAATTTACCCAAGTGGAATAAAAGTTATTTAATTAACTTAAATGGGATCAAAGAAATCTTCTAAATAAAATTTATGGAATTAAAACCAAATTTAATTTCATTGGAATAAAGACAAATACCCAATTTATATGATTAATAAATCATATTAAAAATATCCCAAATAATTCAAGTGAATTATTTGACACCCTAATAAATAAATAAAACCTACTGAAAGGTTTTGGAAAGATTTAGATCTCAAATGGAATTTGAAAACATTCTTAAATCTTATTTGAATTAATACAAGGGCCAGATTTTAAATAATTAACATACCCTAAAAAGAATAAATGAATTATTCTTAATTTGACTTCATAATATATTAATAATCAGTATTTGAATACACACAAAGTTTGGTGGAAGTTTGAAATCAAATTGTTGTTTGAAAAGTTTAAACAAAATCAAAACAGATAAATAGAAAAAGAAAAAGGGAAAAAGTTTCTGTATAAAAAAAATGAAACGGACCCCAGCCCAGCCAGCAGGCCCAACTAGCCCAGCAAGCCCATCTCCCCCCCCCCGTAGTGAATCGTTTTTAACCCGCAAATTGACCCGCACCATCGCTGACTAGCAGGCCCCATCTCCCCTGTCCCTCTCTCGCTGACACCAGGACCCACTGCCCCGTCATCACCTTCAACCTCGCGCTGACCCCGTCCTCTCTCCTCGCTGCAGTTTCTGGACGTGTTTTAATTCGTTAAATTTGCGTTGATGGCGTAGTAACCCAGCCCCGCGACCACGCCTTCTTAACCGCCACTCCCTCCTCTCCAATTCCCCTCAGACCCCATGCCTCCGGAGCCACTAGGCTGCCTTGAATCCACTCTGCACCGTCGCGGCCCCGACAACCTTCCGGTGAGAAATCCGGCCATCCTTCTTCGCCCCTCGCCCCCTCGACCACACGAGCATGTTCCCCAGACCCCTACGAACCTCCCAGTACCGCTTGTTTAGCCGCGCGCTATGGCGCCCCGCTAAAACCACTACTAGAAAATCGCGTTGTTTTTGTGCATTGCATCATCATGACCGCATGCTCATGTCATCATGCCACATTGCATTTGAGCATCGTCATGTCATCATGCATTTGTTTTTCTAAAACTATTTTCTAAACGCCTAGTTTTGTTTTCTAAATATTCCCCGTCTTAATTTCAAATCAAAACTCCGGACTTTTCCGGGTCTTTTATTTGTCTAAAAACTATTTACAAAAGTCTATTTTTAAATTAAAATAAAAGTATATATTATTTTTGGGAGGCAGCCAGCCAGGCCCGAAAACCCGGCCAGCCACCTCCAAACCCGAATCAAAATATCTAATCCTAAAACTACCCAGCCTATCCTACCCAGCCCCTCCACCTCACCTGCACCAATCGGTGCTTGCCACCTCACACCCTCCACATCACCTCAACCAACCCCGGATCGCCACCTCACCTCCTGGCCCCCCCCTCACACACAACACACACCACGCATGCCTACCCACCCATCGCGACCCACCCCGCGAACCAGACCCCGGCCCCACCTCGTGAACCCCGTCGCGGTCTCCCCTCCCCTGTTCGATCCCCACTCCCCACCTTCCTCGCTACCGCATGACGACCCCGTCCCTGACACCTCCCGACCCTGCTCCTCTTCCGCTCCATCCCCCGAGATCGCCGTCGCTCCTCTGCGCCGCCGTCCTCGCCTCTTGTCCCTCTTCGGCCGTCGCTCGGGCTTGCGCGCCCCAGCCAGCGAGCAGCCCCGCACACCTCGTCCTTGCCGTTTCCCGCCCGCGAGCGCCGACTTGTTCTGTCCGTGAGCCGGTTCCGCCGCCGCCGGAGCCCTCCACCAGCGAGCCCCGAGCTGCCGCCATCTTCCTCGGCCTTGTTCTCTCGTCTGGCCGCCCTCGCTGGTTCTTGTCGCCCAGGCCGCCTCGTCCTGCGCTTCAACAGCACCCCCGGGCGGAGCTCCTTCCCCATCGCCAAACCGCCCCCGCCGCCGGCAGGAAGGCCCGCTCTCCGCGCTCCGGCACCGTCGACCCGCGCCCCTCCTGCTCTGCCCGCGAGCTCTTCCCCGCCCAGGACCGACGCCGCGCCTGCGTTTTCTCCCCGTCGACGCCCTCTGCGCTCCCTGCATCCCCATCGCCGCGGCCTCCCGCTCTCCTCGCGCCTGGCCCGCGTCGCCTCTGAGGGCGCCCCGAGCCGCTGCCGGCTTCCCGACGTACCCCCTCCCCCCCCCCGCGCGAGCAGCTCGCCCCACAGCCTTTGTCGGCCGGCCCTGCAGTATGCTGTGACCGCCTCTAGGTGCCCTGCTCCACACCTTGGTGGTCTCCTACCAGTGTTGCTCATGATCAGCCCCAGTGCGATGCCCGACAGAACATGTGTGGTGAGATGTTGGAGCAGCAGAACAGATGGTGTATGTGGTGGAGTGAGGCGTTGTGGCTGCTCAAGCACCGCGGATCCATACCGTACACATCGATCTGTGTATCGTGTCTCCATCAAGGTCTCCTGAAGACCTCGGCACAGATGCCAATATCTACTTCCCGGGTTGGATGGCTCGAAGCTCTCGTCCCGAACCCGAAGATCGTCGCTCCTGGATCGACATGGCCTTCTTCCCGGAACCACCAAGTGCTACGTAATGGATTCGATGGCCAAGACCCCGGAACGCCGAGACCCCTGAACCCGTTGGTCATCTACATGGAACGCCGAGGCCTCCTTCACGGACACCAAGTTCTCCGACCCCGGATCCAAAGACAGTTCCACCGAAGCCCGAACCCTGTTGAACCTTGGAACCAAGATCGTCGAACCTAATGTGTGACCCCCTTTATCCGAGCCCTATTTTATAATTGATATCTATATGAATTGTTGCATATTAAATTGTACATGCTTGCACTCATATCATGCGGTTTGGGGGTTTTTGCCGATTCCCCTAAATTAAATATGGAGTCCATATGCGGACTTTTCTAGTCTTATATTGACCCTATTTAAATTTGTGTAGCGAACCGGTAACTTATTTTGCCTTGTTAAGACAACATTTAAATTGCGGGTATCTAAACAACATAGACCACCTAATTAAATGTCGGGACCCCGGTTCCGCTTAATATGGCCTAATTGCATCGCATCCTTTGCCATGTCATGCATCATACATGCATCATGCCCGATCTTCTGCCGTTGTATTAAATAGTGCATCCGGTGTTTCCTTTAGTGTTTTGGTTCTTCGCGGATAAGGCCGTTGAGTTGATGCGAGTGTCGACCCGATCTTCGGATGAACCTTCGGCAATGTTTTCAGGCGAGCACCTCCCCCCTTTCTACCTATCTTACTTTTATAGAATTTATTCCCTCCTGTTGATCTATTGCTATCTGTGTTGCGATGCTCTAGTTTTCGTACCCGTGATATCCCTTGCAGCCTTATATTGCCTTGGACACATCCTATTACCTGTTGTTTGGTAGATAGCTGGACTTGCGCGTCGTAGTCGCTTGCTCAAGTGCTGTTGCGTGCCGTCGATGTACCACAGTTGTTGGAGTATTGCCGCATGTTTAATGTTGAAGATGATTATAACTTTAATTACTGTTTAATAACTAAAATTGAAAGTAGGTAAAAGCAGAGGCACCGGTGGGTAATAGACAATATTTGGATTTTAACCGCTCACTGGTGTCCCGTAGGACCCCGAGTTCTTGACACCTGTTCCGAGATCGAGCGCGCTAACCACAGGTGGGGTGTATGGGCACCCCCATCGATTAGTACCTGATTTCAAAGTATTGTACCGGGGGCCACAATTAGTTTGGGGCTTTATTACTATCCTGTACTTATGCCATGCTTTACTGCTTAATTTAAGATTGTGCGAGGAATGCACCTGTACTGTTTAGGTAAGCGGAGTGTTTTCGCGGTATCGACAAGCCCAGTCTCATTTTCGGGTTCCCAGTCGTTTACAGCCATTGACGCAAACCCTGAGTCTGTCTCGGAGACCGGCCAACTTCGTTGCGGGTAGCTTAGTGGGGTGGCCCCCATGTACTTGCTTTGGGTCTGGGAAACGTCATGACTTAGGCCCCGCCGACATACCGATGGGTGTATGTTAACTGATCTGGCAAAAAGGGTCGAAGTGCGTGTGGATACTTTTGTGCACCCCTGCAGGGTTAAATCTTTTCGAAAAGCCGTGTCCGCGGTTATGGACGACTTGGAGCACAGTTCTCGATCATAGACAACTATAACTAAAGTTTACTGTTATAATTTGACTGGTATCCGATATGACTAGTAATCAGCTCCACTACAACGGAATGGCTAAATAAAAGTACCAACAACTGCTGGGTTTGGGATATCTCATGCTAATTGTATTTGACTAGTAAGTGTTGCAACTACAACGGAATGGTTAACTAAAAGTGCCCACTGCTTATTATATCAGGATGACTATCTATACCTGACTAGTAATTGCTGCAACGATAACCGAATAAATAAAACTGCCAACGGTGTGAGTTCCTCGGTTGACTTCCTCGTTTGGTCTCGAGGGGGAAATACTAGGATGGGTATGTTTGGTGGTAGCATCAGGTTGGTTTCGAATAGGTCTTTCTTATCTCTCTCTGATAGCCGACAGTTGTATCGAGTCTCTATAGGTTGTTTAGTGCATGTTGCCGCTGCCGCTTCAGTCCACCATACCTATGTAGGCGAGGACCGCCGAATTCTAGTCTCGCCGTGTACTGGCCTCAGTACTGACCGCTCTCTTTTTCCTTTTCCCTTTGTGGGCACCCCTTTTTGTTTAAGCAGGTTTTGAGATCGACGTCGTTAGCAGGGTTACCCTTCCGGCTTGGCCTGGGCAGGGTTATGGACGCCATTGGTTATTCTTCAGGGCTCTTAGCTCAATTTGCATCTTGTCCGTACTCGGACGCTATATCGTTTTAAAGGTGATTTGGATCTTTGTATTGTATATCTGTATTCTTGACTCTTTGAGTCGCTGTTGTATATATATGTTTTTGTGGGTTCCATCGAGGACTATTGTGTAATGATATTACTTCGTTTTCCACCCGCACGCAAGTGCCTGGTGGGCACCTTTGAATCGTTTCTATGCGGGTTTGGCGGGAAGCACTGAAACTTGCATAGGGCCGATTCTGAGGGTGTTACAGAGTGGTATCAGAGCTCAGCAGTTGCGATACCCCACAAGTCCAGCCTGTAGGATAACCTAGCTAACGGCCGAAGTAGAGTGTCAAAACTATTTTTGCAAAATCGGTTGGATAGTTCGGATTAGGTCTGATTTTACTCCTTACCCCTCTGCTGCTCTCCTCTCACCTCTGCGTGTTTCGAATCCGCTCTCTTCTCTCTCTTCGAGTCCGGGATTTCTCGTGATTGGGTTCCATCGTACCTTCAGGGTTTCGCTTCCTCCTTTGGTAACGGTGTTGCTACATCTGGTCTTCATGCTATCCGAGGAACCCTTCGTCTGGTGGACTTCTCTTTCTTCCTTCTCGTGCCTTCCGGTGTTCTCCGACGCGACGATATCATCTACGCTAGATCCGATGCAGAGTCTGCATCACTCCTTTGTTCCTGAACCTCGATTGTCGAGATCTTCAGTCTGATTCCGAGAATGGTTGCACGCTTTTCTACTGATTGTGCAGAGTAATAGTTTGGGTGCGTGATGGATTGGCCCCCATGCCGACTACCCTTTCTATTCGCTCTTGTACATTGAAGTGGGATAGGCCGCATGTTTTCTCTCCTTCTATCGAAGTTAGAGGTGGCTTTATTTGTGGGTACCTCTACCTTCGCCCTTTGTTCCCGGAGTGTTCTCTTGATGATCACGGACAACGACCTCTTGTTAGTGGTGTCGCGAGGATCTACACGAAGCGAGAAGATTCAGATCGCCGACCTTCTTCCCGGTACCATGAGGCGGATCTCGAGGGCGAGATCCATTGTTAGTGGTGTCAAATTGTGGCGCCCCGCAAAAACCACTACTAGAAAATCGCGTTGTTTTTGTGCATTGCATCATCATGACCGCATGCTCATGTCATCATGCCACATTGCATTTGAGCATCGTCGTGTCATCATGCATTTGTTTTTCTAAAACTATTTTCTAAACGCCTAGTTTTGTTTTCTAAATATTCCCCATCTTAATTTCAAATCAAAACTCCGGACTTTTCCGGGTCTTTTATTTGTCTAAAAACTATTTACAAAAGTCTATTTTTAAATTAAAATAAAAGTTTATATTATTTTTGGGAGGCAGCCAGCCAGGCCCGAAAACCCGGCCAGCCACCTCCAAACCCGAATCAAAATATCTAATCCTAAAACTACCCAGCCTATCCTACCCAGCCCCTCCACCTCACCAGCACCAATCGGTGCTTGCCACCTCACACCCTCCACATCACCTCAACCAACCCCGGATCGCCACCTCACCTCCTCCCCCCCCCTCACACACAACACACACCACGCACACCTACCCACCCATCGCGACCCACCCCGCGAACCAGACCCCGGCCCCACCTCGTGAACCCCGCCGCGGTCTCCCCTCCCCTGTTCGATCCCCATTCCCCACCTTCCTCGCTACCGCATGACGACCCCGTCCCTGACACCTCCCGACCCTGCTCCTCTTCCGCTCCATCCCCCGAGATCGCCGTCGCTCCTCTGCGCCACCGTCCTCGCCTCTTGTCCCTCTCCGGCCGTCGCTCGGGCTTGCGCGCCCCAGCCAGCGAGCAGCCCCGCACACCTCGTCCTTGCCGTTTCCCGCCCGCGAGCGCCGACTTGTTCTGTCCGTGAGCCGGTTCCACCGCCGCCGGAGCCCTCCACCAGCGAGCCCCGAGCTGCCGCCATCTTCCTCGTCCTTGTTCTCTCGTCTGGCCGCCCTCGCAGGTTCTTCTCGCCTAGGCCGCCTCGTCCTGCGCTTCAACAGCACCCCGGGGCGGAGCTCCTTCCCCATCGCCAAACCGCCCCCGCCGCCGGCAGGAAGGCCCTCTCTCCGCGCCCCGGCACCGTCGACCCGCGCCCCTCCTGCTCTGCCCGCGAGCTCTGTCCCGCCCAGGACCGACGGCGCGCCCGCGTTTTCTCCCTATCGACGCCCTCTGCGCTCCCTGCATCCCCATCGCCGCGGCCTCCCGCTCTCCTCGCGCCTGGCCCGCGTCGCCTCTGAGGGCGCCCCGAGTCGCTGTCGGCTTCCCGACGTACCCCCCCCCCCCCCCCCCGCGAGCAGCTCGCCCCGCAGCCTTTGTCGGCCGGCCTGCAGTATGCTGTGACCGCCTCTAGGTGCCCTGCTCCACACCTTGGTGGTCTCCTACCAGTGTTGCTCATGATCGGCCCCAGTGCGATGCCCGACAGAACATGTGTGGTGAGATGTTGGAGCAGCAGAACAGATGGTGTATGTGGTGGAGTGAGGCGTTGTGGCTGCTCAAGCACCGCGGATCCATACCGTACACATCGATCTGTGTATCCGTGTCTCCATCAAGATCTCCTGAAGACCTCGGCACAGATGCCAAGATCTACTTCCCGGGTTGGATGGCTCGAAGCTCTCGTCCCGAACCCGAAGATCGTCGCTCCTGGATCGACATGGCCTTCTTCCCGGAACCACCAAGTGCTACGTAATGGATTCGATGGCCAAGACCCCGGAACGCCGAGACCCCTGAACCCGTTGGTCATCTACATGGAACGCCGAGGCCTCCTTCACGGACACCAAGTTCTCCGACCCCGGATCCAAAGACAGTTCCACCGAAGCCCGAACCCTGTCGAACCTTGGAACCAAGATCGTCGAACCCTAATGTGTGACCCCCTTTATCCGAGCCCTATTTTATAATTGATATCTATATGAATTGTTGCATATTAAATTGTACATGCTTGCACTCATATCATGCGGTTTGGGGGTTTTTGCCGATTCCCCTAAATTAAATATGGAGTCCATATGCGGACTTTTCTAGTCTTATATTGACCCTATTTAAATTTGTGTAGCGAACCGGTAACTTATTTTGCCTTGTTAAGACAACATTTAAATTGCGGGTATCTAAACAACATAGACCACCTAATTAAATGTCGGGACCCCGGTTCCGCTTAATATGGCCTAATTGCATCGCATCCTTTGCCATGTCATGCATCATACATGCATCATGCCCGATCTTCTGCCGTTGTATTAAATAGTGCATCCGGTGTTTCCTTTAGTGTTTTGGTTCTTCGCGGATAAGGCCGTTGAGTTGATGCGAGTGTCGACCCGATCTTCGGATGAACCTTCGGCAATGTTTTCAGGCGAGCACCTCCCCCCTTTCTACCTATCTTACTTTTATAGAATTTATTCCCTCCTGTTGATCTATTGCTATCTGTGTTGCGATGCTCTAGTTTTCGTACCCGTGATATCCCTTGCAGCCTTATATTGCCTTGGACACATCCTATTACCTGTTGTTTGGTAGATAGCTGGACTTGCGCGTCGTAGTCGCTTGCTCAAGTGCTGTTGCGTGCCGTCGATGTACCACAGTTGTTGGAGTATTGCCGCATGTTTAATGTTGAAGATGATTATAACTTTAATTACTGTTTAATAACTAAAATTGAAAGTAGGTAAAAGCAGAGGCACCGGTGGGTAATAGACAATATTTGGATTTTAACCGCTCACTGGTGTCCCGTAGGACCCCGAGTTCTTGACACCTGTTCCGAGATCGAGCGCGCTAACCACAGGTGGGGTGTATGGGCACCCCCATCGATTAGTACCTGATTTCAAAGTATTGTACCGGGGGCCACAATTAGTTTGGGGCTTTATTACTATCCTGTACTTATGCCATGCTTTACTGCTTAATTTAAGATTGTGCGAGGAATGCACCTGTACTGTTTAGGTAAGCAGAGTGTTTTCGCGGTATCGACAAGCCCAGTCTCATTTTCGGGTTCCCAGTCGTTTACAGCCATTGACGCAAACCCTGAGTCTGTCTCGGAGACCGGCCGACTTCGTTGCGGGTAGCTTAGTGGGGTGGCCCCCATGTACTTGCTTTGGGTCTGGGAAACGTCATGACTTAGGCCCCGCCGACATACCGATGGGTGTATGTTAACTGATCTGGCAAAAAGGGTCGAAGTGCGTGTGGATACTTTTGTGCGCCCCTGCAGGGTTAAATCTTTTCGAAAAGCCGTGTCCGCGGTTATGGACGACTTGGAGCACAGTTCTCGATCATAGACAACTATAACTAAAGTTTACTGTTATAATTTGACTGGTATCCGATATGACTAGTAATCAGCTCCACTACAACGGAATGGCTAAATAAAAGTACCAACAACTGCTGGGTTTGGGATATCTCATGCTAATTGTATTTGACTAGTAAGTGTTGCAACTACAACGGAATGGTTAACTAAAAGTGCCCACTGCTTATTATATCAGGATGACTATCTATACCTGACTAGTAATTGCTGCAACGATAACCGAATAAATAAAACTGCCAACGGTGTGAGTTCCTCGGTTGACTTCCTCGTTTGGTCTCGAGGGGGAAATACCAGGATGGGTATGTTTGGTGGTAGCATTAGGTTGGTTTCGAATAGGTCTTTCTTATCTCTCTCTGATAGCCGACAGTTGTATCGAGTCTCTATAGGTTGTTTAGTGCATGCTGCCGCTGCCGCTTCAGTCCACCATACCTATGTAGGCGAGGACCGCCGAATTCTAGTCTCGCCGTGTACTGGCCTCAGTACTGACCGCTCTCTTTTTCCTTTGCCCTTTGTCGGCACCCCTTTTTTGTTTAAGCAGGTTTTGAGATCGACGTCGTTAGCAGGGTTACCCTTCCGGCTTGGCCTGGGCAGGGTTATGGACGCCATTGGTTATTCTTCAGGGCTCTTAGCTCAATTTGCATCTTGTCCGTACTCGGACGCTATATCGTTTTAAAGGTGATTTGGATCTTTGTATTGTATATCTGTATTCTTGACTCTTTGAGTCGCTGTTGTATATATATGTTTTTGTGGGTTCCATCGAGGACTATTGTGTAATGATATTACTTCGTTTTCCACCCGCACGCAAGTGCCTGGTGGGCACCTTTGAATCGTTTCTATGCGGGTTTGGCGGGAAGCGCTGAAACTTGCATAGGGCCGATTCTGAGGGTGTTACACGCGCGCCTCAGACGCTCGGCAACGACGACGCTCTCTCGCCACCGTCTACTGCCTCTACTCCGGCGAGTGCCCCAGGTAGCATCTGACCACCCCCTTTCCTCTCGTTGATGCACACATGATCGCCGACCTTGTACGCATCTAACACAGTCGTTATTTTGCCTTCCCGTGGCATGTAGCCTCGCCAACTACGACGACCAGAGCTGCAGACTCCGGCGAGCAATCGTCAACGTCTCCATGCTCCCCTTGGCCAACCAAAGCAACGACGAGAACCAGCGCTTCACGGCGAACACGGTGAGCACATACACCCTCCCCCTTCCTTCCTGGAATATCCATAATGCAATCGCCAGGCCGCTCCGCCGCTCGCCGCCGCGCCAGCGCCGCCCATCTGAGATCGAGCTGCTGTGAGCCACTGGATCCAAATCCGAGCGTCATGATAGATTCATAATCGAAGGGGTAAGTTTTGTTCTGTATCATGCGATGTGCATTAGATCTAACGGCTGTCCTCTCTCGATCCAACCGAACTGGTATGACCCAATAAGAAACAGACACGTGACCTGGAATTTGTTTTTAAAACAGAAACTTGTCTATTAGTTGTTTAGGTTTGCAAAATTCATAACTTTCAAACCACACGTCCAAATTTTGCAAACTTTATATCAATGGAATCAGCAATACAAACCCTACCCAACCATTCACTTTGTTTAATGAATTTCTTCGGTAAAAATGGTTGTTTTTGGAGAAACTTTTGTAGGCATGTTTTGAATATAAAATTCATTCTAAAATTATTTTTGTAATAAAACCTTTGGCAAATGGATTGTTTTAAACCTACTGACCATATAAACCAACTTGTGGGTTCAAAAACATATTTTGTAAGGCAAAAGAATAAATCTTTGAATCAAAGCATTTCTAGTCAAATAAAAATATGGTTTATATGTTAAAAATACTTTTTGGAGAAAAATCTTTGGGAAATGATTTGGATTAAACTCTCTAACCCCAAACACAAAGTTTTAGTATTTAAAATGTATTTGGTGAACCCTATAAATATTATTGCTTTGCTAAAGGCATTTTCAACCACATAAAATATTGATTTGGTTTAAAAATTATTTATAAGTAAAATCTTCTGCAAATGGTTTTTACCACTTTTATAAAATGACCAATAGGTGTTTTAGAATGTTTATAACCTAATAGAAACCACTTTTACAAATAAAACAGTATTTAACATGCATTGTTTGGTTTCTATTATTTTATGTGATAAATTGCTTGAATGGTAAATTGAATCTTTGCTTGCTTGATTGAATTGTAGTGGAATTTGAAGAGTGTGATCATTGCAAGATCAAGGAGTGAACTTATATTCTCTACCAAAAAGGCAAGTGATGCTCCATACTTTTGTCCCATTATTTTCACTATGCATTAGTGATATTTCTAAGTAGGACTTTCATGGAATTTTTGCTAAGTATAAACTATGCCATGGGAAATCCTAGAAGATGAAACCTTAGTAGAAATTTCCTAAGTTAAGATTCCTACCACTATCAAGCTTAGCTTAGCTAGTAGAAAACAAGGGTGGATTATATTCATGCTATGGAATATTTCTAAGTCAAGGACTTGTGTTTTGTTTAATAAAACGACTAAGTGAATGAATCACCTGGGTGGAATGGAAAGAATGGTTTGTGTTGAGTGGTTATGCAAGTCCAGTATACTGGGGAAAACTTGGGCATCACCAAGTCCAGTATGCTGGGGAAAACTTGGTATCTCACTTGTGGAAAGCCACCCAGGAACAAAGGGATTTGAGATGCCAAATGTTAAGAAGCTTCTAGTGCAGCCACATGGCATTATGGGCTTTGCCTGGATCATATAGGTTGCAATAACTTAGCCATTTGGACAGTTGGTGGTAGTGGGATGATAGGTTTGGAGCTCGTCCATTTGGTCTAAGGGAAGGCTTCTGAAAGATCTTGTCTTGGTGAAACCATGTCTTGTGGGGAAAGTGCACCACCTCTGCAGAGTGTAAAAATCTAAGTACTTAGCCATGTCCCTGGTAAAGGACAATTTGAGCATCAAGATATGGAAGCTATCAAGAATCTCCTCATCCAAATTTCTAAGTGAAAAACTTGTGGTTGAACAAGGGTTGAAGGATCACCAATTTCTATTGGGAGATGCCTTGGGTGATTTTGACAAGCAAAAGATTAGTGTTTTCAAATGATAAGGAAAATCTATTTTGAGCAAAGCAAGCCTAAGCTCCACTTAGCCAAATGCATATAGATGATAGACTCCACTATACTACCATAGTATCACTAGCCAATACAATTCAAATGTATTGACCCTCGTGGCTGTAACTTATTATGTTGCAGGTTTGTTTGATGTTAGTGAAGTTTATTGATTAGGATTACAAGTCTACAACCAACATGACTGCCTGTGGCACTTTGAAGATGAAGGACCCCATGCTATTGTTATATTCTGCTGCGTTGTAATGAGATAGACAAATGAGCTATGTAAGATGTAATAAATTATTTTATTCCTGGTTATAAAGTTGTATTATGACCTTTGTTTCTTGATATTACATCTTAACTGTGGATGCTAGCTATTGATCCAGGGACTAGCATTGTCAACACAGGGATCTCTACCTTATTAAAGGTTGGGACCTCTACACTGACAATTTAACAAAATGAGGTCAAATTTAGCTACAAGTAATCGGGATAGAATGATCTTGAATTAAATCTTATCGGAGATAGATGGGTACATGTGCTTGTAGTAAACAGTGTTATCAGTGTGAGTTTCCAACTATCAGGAAAGAAAATTTTCAATTTTCTGATTGATGACGAGATTGTTCTTTCCCGTAAAGAAAGTCCGAAGAATATGGATATGAATGCCACAAATCCAAGTTTTTAGACATATATAGTGGACCAACACGTTGTACTTACGATTTCCCATGTTATATGAGTTGTCAAACTTCCTTGCTATCTCCGCCCACTTCAATTAATTTATGGTAATTTATCAAAAATAGGTCAAAATTGAACTACTACAAGTAAATCGTGGGCTGCTTTTAAAGTTTACAAAAAATATTTTGGAGGTACCGATCGGGGGGGGTCACAATTAATATATCAAACCACTAAGAGTTTTGAACATAGGTTCAACTTCTTGCTAAGATTTTTCATCTTGACAACTTAACAAAATCAGGTCAAACTTGAGTTACGAGTAAGCGCGATAGATTTCTCTTGAATTAAATGTCTTTTCAGAGGTAGATGGGTGCATCTTCTTGTAGTAAACAATGTTATTAGGAAAGAACATTCCCAATTTTCCAAGTAATGACGAGATTATTATTTCCTGTAAAAAAGTCTGAAGAATATGGATCTGAATGTCACAAGCCATGTTTTTAGACATATAAGTTAGGCCAACATGTTGTACTTTCGATTATGAGTTCTCAAACTTCCTTGCTAACTCGGCCCACTTGAATGACTTTATGTCGATTTATCGAAATTAGGTCAAATTTGAACTACTTCAAGTAAATCATGGGCTGCTTTGGAATTTTATGAAAAATCTTTTGGAGGTACCCATCATGGGATCACAATTAATATATCAAACCACCGAGAGTTTTGACGATAGTTTCTACTTCTTGCTAATATTTTGCATCCAGACAATCTAACGAAATTAGGTCAAACTTGAGCTACAAGTAAGCATGATAGATTACTCTTGAATTATAATTTTATTTTCGAGGTAGATGGGTTCATCTTCTTGTAGTAAAAATTGTCATTAGTGTAGGTGTCCAAATATATCTGTAAAGAACATTCTCAATTTTATGAGTGATGACGAGATTGTTCTTTTCCGTAAAGAAATGTCCAAAGAATATTGGATCTCAATGCCACAAGCCAAGTTTTTAGACACATGTTGTACTTATGGTTACCATATTTTATGAGTTTTTCAGATTTCCTTGCTAACTCTACCTACTTGAATGAATTTATGTCGATTTATCAAAATTAGGTCAAATTTTAACTACGAGTAAATTGTAGGTTGCTTCAGAAGTTTTATGAAAAATCTTTTGCAGTTACCCATCGGGCTATCAATTAATATGTCAGAAACAACCGACAGTTTTGACAATAGGTTGAACTCCTTGCTAGGATTTTGCATCATGACATTTTAACAAAATTAGGTCAAACTTGAGCTACAAGTTGGCACAGTAGATTTCTCTTGAATTAAATGTCTTTTCGGAGGTAGATGGGTGCATCTTCTTGTAGTAAAGAATGCAGTTGGTGTGAGTTTCAAACTATAAGGAAAGAACATTCTCAAATTTTTCGAGTGATGACCAGATTGTTCTTACCCGTAAAGAAAGTACGAAGAATATGGATCTGAATGCCACAAGTTAAGCTTCCAGACATATATAGTGGACCAACATGTTTTACTCACGATTCTGCATGTTTTATGAGTTTACAAAAGTCCTTGCTAACTCTGACCCCTTGAATGACTTTGTGTCTATTGACCGAAATTAGATCAAATTTGAACTATTGCATGTAAATTGTGGGCTATTTTGAAATTTTATGAAAAATCTTTTGGGGGTACCCATCTAGGGTTACAATTAATATATCAAACCACCGATAGTTTTGACGACTGGTTCAACTTCTTGCTAAGATTTTGCATCCTAACCATTTAATAAAATTAGGTCAAACTTGAGATACAAGTAAGCGCGATAGATTGCTCTTGAATTATAAATGTCTTTTAGGAGGTAGATGGGTGCATCTTCTTGTAGTAAACAATCTTGTTTATGTGTGTTTCCAACTATCAGGAAAGAACACTCTCAATTTTCCGAGTGATGACGAGATTGTTCTTTCCCGTAAAGAAAGTCCGAAGAATATGGATCTAAATGCCACAAGCCAAGTTTCCAGACATTTGCCACAAGGTAGGACCCACAATGTATAAGGTGAACCTTAGTGGATGCCACATAGGCCTTAAGGTGTTTTTAACACATTCTGGATGCTAAGGAAAAAGCAAATAATGGGCCCACTTGGCATGGTATGACCAAGCTATAAAACACCTATGCAAAAGTTAGCATCTTCAGTTTAGAGGTCTCATGAATCATCTCATATAGACATTGTCTAAATGGTGGATCTTACTCGTACCTGTATTGTAATGTATTTCTTTGATTAGACATATGCTTGCCTCTATCCATGTATTGTACATGCAGAGAGAATAAAGCATAGGCAGAGGAAGAGGGCAGCAACGAAGAGTGAAGAGGAGTTCAAGGCGGTTCCATGTTAGAGAAAAGTTTATTATGATGGGTTCCTGACACGAGGTACTCCTGACTCTACTAGTTGTAAATTTCAGGACCTACGCATGCAAAAATTGTGTGTTTTATCTATCCTTCGTTGCCTCTCAACTCTCCACCCCTCTCCCCTCGCGCATCGGCCTGGCTAATCTCTCCCTCGTCCACAGCCTGGCGCTGCGCACATGTGCCTTGTTACGACGGCTCTATTTCTTTTTCTTTATTTTGAGAGGGTGACTCTGACTATAAGAAAAATGTCCTTTTACAATGGATTATTTTCGTGGTTAAAGGCCCGTTTTTCGTGGCTGAAAAGCCTTCTGCGACAGATGACCTTCATGGTAGAAGCCCTGTCACAAATGAATTTACCACGGGTTTTTTCGACCATGGCGGATTGCACCTTTCAGCCACGAAAAGTCGTTCCATCGTAGATTTGTTATCCAGCCGCATTGACTATTGATGTAATGCAAACTAGCACATGGTGAACACCGTTAACGGCTAGTTAACATCGTTAACTGTCAATGAAACCGTGGTAGAAGCCAGGCCCAGCCAAGGCCTGATTATTATTAAGTGGGACGACCCATTATAAGATCCCAACAGAATGGCGGCCCTTTAATGTTTAGTCCGGCATTGTTTGAAATGGGCCCATCAGTGCTGCACGCCATGGCTCGTAAAGTTTCTAGCTCGTTACTGTTTCAACCTGCACTATTTGAAATGGGCCTATTTATGTGGCCCGTAACACATCGGGCCCGTTACTATAGTACTATTTGAAATCGGCCCCTTTAGACAACCCGCTTTGGCCCATACACTTCTGGTCCCATCACTGTATAGTCCTACATTGTTTGAAATGGGCCCATTTATGTAGCCAGCGGTGCCCATAAACTTTCGGGCTCGTTACTATTATGGCCTAAAGAAGGCCAGCCTACGCTAAATACCACATGACCCATTAGCCGTCCTCTATAGTCGGTCTGTTGCTGTTCCGGCCTTTTACTATTCGGACTTTTATTATTTAGTCCTTTTACTATTTCAACCTTTTACTATTTCAGCCTTTTAGGCCTTTTAATGTTCTGGCAGTTTACTGTTATGGCCATTTCTTATTACGACAAGTTACTGATCTAGCCTTTTACTGTTTAACGGGTACAGGTAATGGCCCGCTACTACATGGCGTCATGGAAGGCCCGTCAATGTTGATTGGCGGCCCATCAAGGTGATGCAGCCCGCCCTACGAACGCTACTACATCTACTCCTACGAGCCCCCCAAGTGGACCCATGACTCGCGACCGAGCCAAAATCCTAAAAGCTAAGGTTAACTCGCTCCTTTCCTTGTGTGATTTCGACACGCCCCTGGATGGTTTGCTACTTCATACGCCCACCCTGTGCATCATCAGGTACGAAGAGAAGGACCCACGAAACGGAGAAACCACTGCGGAAGGGACCAGCCGCACTCAGGTGCCAGCGGTACTACCGGAAACGGCGACTGGTACTACCGGCCCAAGCGGCACCACCGACCCCTGCTACCTGACGCTCCAGGAGGAACCTAACCAAGTCCTAGACGTCCGCGGTACTACCAGATAGCAGTACTACCGCCCTCCACTATCGCTCACTACTGACGACGCCAACCGAAGCCCCAGGACTGCAAGCGGTACTACCGTATCCTGAGCGGTACTACCGGTTGAGACTGGTACTACCGGTCGCGAACCCGGTACTACCGGACGTGCCTGAGCCTGTTCGATTTAGCTCGGCCCAGCACCCTATACCCCTCTCTATATTTTCCCATTTCGTTCCTAAACTACCCCTGTTTTTGTTGCTAGCCTATATATAGCCCCCACCCTCTATTGTAAACGCTAGACTTGGATAATTGTAGATGAAGACACGCCTTTGAGGATCTATCAACAATTTGTCTCATGCTCCATGACAAGGAGCACCAAATAATCCATAAACCTCTTGGATTTTGCCTAGTGCGTTCAAGTTGTACAAGTCCTTGGGATCTCGGTGTCTCGTGCCCAAGTAGTCAAGATCTCATCAAGCCTCTCACCCCCGTTGTTGGTCGTGGGACAGTGTCTTCCCCAAGGCCGATCCTAGGGATTGTGTTGGACCGGTTGCCACCGGCGTGAGCTACCGGCTTGTATCGTGTTTTCGTGTGTGTGTGTGTTCATCGAGTTCTTCCCGTGTGTGTTCGTGGATTTCATCCCCTTTCCCCTTCCACCGCTTTCCCCTCGATTCCCACGAAATTCGTGAAAGATCGGGCCACCCCAAGGGGTCACCCCTAACATATTGATATGAAGAGCAAGGTTGATCACGAGTTTCCCCTCAATTTTTCTTCTATTCATCATAAAATCGAAAATTCCCCAAAAAGAGCCCCAAATCGCATTCGGATCGATCTTTGGATTTGGTGAGTTTTTGTGGTTTTGGACCATAGAACTGTTGCTTTTGGAGGCAATCTACAGCCTTCTCATGTTCCTAGCCCAGCCTTTCAGTCAGATTACCAGGAATTTGAGGATGTTTTCAGGTTGATCATGTGTCAGTTCTGCGCCAGGCGGTACTACCGGTCGTACGAGCAGTACTACCGCACATCACCGGTACTACCGGTCGTACCCGGCGGTACTACCGCTCGCTACTGATAGTTTTCCAGCTCCTTTTTGACACCTCAACTTCGTTTGCTGACTGACCTCTTTCGCTTGTTCGTGTTTCGCGTGTTTGTCTCCATACTAACAAAAGCTTCCGCAACAAAGTCACCACGCGCTCAGCGACACCGCGACGCTCGAACATCACCCACAACAACGGTTGCAAGTCATCAGCAATACCAAAGGTATAACTTGCGCCACTTTGATAGCCCCATATCTTCCTTTGTGTGTATCTATCCTATGAGAGCAACTCATTTTTTATTTGTCTAACCATTGTGCACTTGACTTTGGAAAGAGTGTGAGGGCAAATACAAAAGTTAACATAGTAGTATAGAAAGGGAGAAAAAGAATAAAAAAATAAAGAAAAAATAGAAAGATACATAGTCTCCCAATACAAAGAGAGTATCAAGCTTGTAAGCAAAAAGAGAGAGGAAATAGCACGCCAAGGCAAGTGCAAAAATCCGTTGCTTATCCTCTTCTGGCAAACGAGTTGTGGTCTCTCCTTGGGTTGGCACAACAACCGAGCATAGTCTTCGTTAGGACCTTTTGTGCTAATTTCCATAGTCGTGCTAACCCCTTTAATCTCCACGTGTGCGTTCTCCCGCGTTTTTGTAGATCGTATACTTTTTGCTTTTGATCTTTGGTTCTTTACCACTTAGAACAATAACCTTTTGCTTGGATAGTTTCGTTTGGTTCTCCACAATCCTAACCTTTCACCAAAAGCTTTTGAGAGTGTAGCTTATTTGTGTGTGAGTTTCTTTGCGAGCTATTAACTCTCTTGTGTGGCAATTGGTTTGATACAATCTCTAAGGTGACGTAAAAGGCTGACTCCCCGCGTTCTTCTTCTCCATATACAACCTTTGTCAGCTTTGCATCATGGACAGGAATGGCGAGTCATCCCAACCACCACCACCTCAAGAGGACGACACACAATACATGACAAGATGGGATCATTGGAAGGTCCGAGGAGAATTCAACTACCGTTGTGAAGCCCTTGAGCGGCGCCAAGACGAACAATTTATCGAAGCCCGAGTGGAATTCAAGAACATCGACAACTTCTTCGAACAAGTCCGAGGACAAATGCATGCCATGCAACACAACCTCGGCCATCAAAATGAAGCTCTTGGTCGTGCCATCGCCGCAACGGATGAGAAGCTTCAACGCCTCATTGATGGGATAGAAAGGCCACGATCGCGCGACTCAAGCTCGTCACGACACTCCTCAAGTGAATCAAGCGCCCCTCGCTGTAACGCTTCAAGGCACCGGGATGGACCCGTCCTTCACTACATGAGCTCTTCTCAAGCTGTACCGTCTCCGCGACACGCCCCGACATCAAGCTATGATGGTGACCTCTCCGCAAGACCTCCAAGACATGAAGCGAACCGTCCACAACCAAGGGCACTCGTGATTCAACAAGAGCAACCTCACGTGGACCACCAAGCCCATCGCCAACGACATGTTCCTTCCATAACAAGTGAAGCATCCGAAGTGGACGAACAAGATCTCCGTCGGCGTGAAGCACTCGAAGACACACCAAGGCGTCATCATCGACATGAACGTCAACATTGACAACATGATCATCATGACGAGCCTCCCCCACATCAAGAATAAAGGGAGCAGCCCATTGCGCATGCGGTTCGTCGTCCTCCTTGCCACATGGCGCAAGACAATGCTCATCGGCATCAACCCCGACAAGAACAAGAGCAAGATTCCCAAGCTCGTCGTGAGGACAAACAACCTCCTCCTCATCCTCAACCACGCCAACAACACGAGCAAGCTCCCCAAGCTCGTCGTCAAAATCAAGTTCCACCACCAAACATGGCACCTCCACAACCGCAAGGGCAACGCAACCATCACCAAGCAAGACATGAGAGCTCGGATGATGAAGATGGCCGCCAAAATCATGGCAACCGCCGCCACCGGAACCGCAATAGAGAAGAAACTTTCGTTAAGCTCAAATTCACCATGCCCAAGTTCACCGGTTCCAATGAACCCGAAGAATATCTCTCGTGGGAACTCAAGGTTGACAAGATCTTCTGCATGCACAACTATAGCAATGAGAAGATGATGGCCATGTCCTTCCTCGAGTTTGATGAGTATGCCAACCTTTGGTGGGAACAAGTCCAAATCGCTCGTGAAGCAAAAGAGGAGCCTCCAATCTCAACTTGGCAAGATATGAAGGCTCATATGAGATGACGCTTTGTTCCTTTGCACGACACGCGTGACCTTTTCAACAAGCTTCAAACGCTTAGTCAAGGGACAAAGACCGTGGAAGAGTATTTCAAGCAAATGGAGCTCAACATGATCCGGGTCAACATTGAAGAGCGTGATGAACAAACAATGGCACGTTTCCTCAATGGCTTGAACCATCCAATCAAGCGCATCAACGAGTTCCAAAAGTACGACAACATGGTTGAGCTTGTACACATAGCATCAAAAGCCGAAAGTCAAGTGCAAGAGGACATCAAGTACAACAAGCCAAAGACGTACTTCACCTACAAGCAAGCACCAACCACTACTCCAACAACACCAAGTGGAAGCTCATCAAGTACCACCAAGCTTTCCTTCAAGCCAACACTTCCTCAAGGAAAACCGCCCCAAGTGGCAAATACACAAAGGATGATCAACCATTCAATGGTAAATGCTACAAGTGTGGAGGAAAAGGACACAAGTCGGCCGCATGTGGAAACAAGAAAGTTTTGTTCATCCATGACAATGGCGATGAAGAATACTTGAGCGAAGATGAGTTTGATGCAAGGGTCAAGGAATCATTGGCTAGGCAACATTTGGAAGATGACCAAGACCTACTTGTGTGTGAGCATGACGCAAGTCCATCGCTTGTGGTCACAAGGATCTTAACTACTCAAGTCAATGAGAATGAAGACCAAAGATCAAACATCTTCCAAACTCGTGCCGGTATCAATGGGAAGTCCATAAAAGTTGTCATCGATGGAGGGAGTTGCCACAATCTTGCAAGCACGGAATTGTGTGAGAAACTCAACCTCACCCTCCATCCGCACAAGCATCCCTACCATATACAATGGCTAAGTGACCAAGGGTCCGTCAAGATCAAGCACACCGTCTCGGTAACATTCTCAATTGGACCATACAAATACACGGTGGAATGTGATGTGGTCCCCATGATGGTTTTCCATATGTTGCTAGGAAGGCCGTGGCAATATTACAAGCGTGCTTTGCATGATGGTCACACAAACACTTATACCTTCAAATGGCTTGAAGAGACTTGTGTTTTGCAACCAATGACTCCTAGCCAAATAATTGCGGAGAATGCAATGACTTTAGCGAGGGCGCAAAGCACAAAACCACCTTGTGAGAAGAGCTGTGAGCGAGAGAACCACACTATAGTGAGTGAGAGCCACAAACCAAACTCGAGTAAAAAAACAAAGAGTGTTCTTCTTGCCACCAAAAGTGAGATGAGAGAAGTGCGGAACAACCCATCCATCTTGCACTATGTCCTTGTATGCAAGGGACTAGCACAAGGAACTAATGACTTGACAAATGTTCCTCCTTCTTTGATGGCTATTTTGCAGGAATTCCAAGATGTATTCCCCGAAGAGCTTCCTCATGGACTACCCCCTCATCGCGGAATCGAGCACCGCATCAACCTCATACCCGACGCTCCACTCCCAAATCGCGTTGCGTATCACACGAACCCGAAAGAGAGGAAGGAGATAGAACGACAAATCAACCAACTTGTCTCCAAAGGTTTGATCCAAGTTAGCACTAGCCCAAGCGCGGTACCCGTGATTCTAGTTCCAAAAACGGATGATACGTTGCGGTTATGCATGGACTGTCGTCCAATCAATGCTACTACCGTGCATTATCGACATCCTATACCGCGTCTTGATGACATGCTTGATGAGTTGTGTGGAGACACTATATTTTCAAAAATTGATCTTCGTAGTGGTTACCATAAAATTTGCATGGCCGAAGGTGATGAGTGGAAAACTGCCTTCAAGACCAAGCTTCGTCTCTCTGAATGGTTGGTTATGCCGTTTGGCTTATCAAATGCCCCATCTACCTTCATGCGCCTCATGAACCATATTTTGAGGTCTCTCATTGGGAAGAGTGTTGTTGTTTACTTTGATGACATCCTTGTCTATAGCAAGTCACTAGAGGAGCATGTTACTCATGTTAAGGAGGTCCTTCAAATACTTCGTCATGAAAAGCTTTATGCTAATCTCCCAAAGTGCACTTTTTCAAAAGACAAACTAATTTTCCTTGGTTTCGTTTTGTCTTCTAATGGCATTGAAGTTGATGTCTCTAAATTTAAGGACATAAGAGATTGGCACATACCTACCAATGTTAGTGAACTCCGCAGTTTTCATGGGTTGGCCGGCTTCTTACGTCGCTTTGTGAAAGACTTTTCTACCATTGCTTGCCCTCTCAACGAGTTGACCAAGAAAAATGTCACTTTTGTTTGGGGCAAAGCACAACAAAACGCATTTGATGAGCTCAAAAAGAGTCTCACCAAAGCACCACTCCTCGCTTTACCGGATTTCACAAAAACCTTTGAGATCGAATGTGATGCTAGTCGTATTGGCATTGGAGGCGTCCTTATGCAAAATGGGCGTCCTATAGCATACCATAGTGAGAAACTTGACGGCGCACGCCTTAACTATCCAATTTATGACAAAGAGCTTTTTGCCTTGGTTCGTGTCCTTCAAGTGTGGCAACACTACCTTTGGCCCAAAGAATTTATCATCCATTCCGACCATGAGTCGTTGAAATATCTTAAGGGCCAAGCCAATTTGAGTAAAAGGCATGCCAAATGGGTTGAGTTCATGGAATCCTTTCCTTACATTGTCAAGTACAAGAAGGGCAAAGAAAATGTAGTAGCAGACGCCTTGCCTCGCAAAAACACAAACCTTCTTATGCGACTTGAAGTAAATGTCACTACTAGGAAAAGGGCTATAGGTAATCCGCACATCCGTGGCTCACATGGTTGAGGTGCCCCACGGGTAAAATAGGCGTGGCTCACCTATGGGTAGTGCCCTACTAGTAACTAGAACAACCGTGGCGCACATGGGGTATGTGCGCCACAGATATGTATGGCCCAGGGGCCTGCCAGACGCATGCCACGTACCCGTAGCGCACATGGGGTAGGTGCGCTACAGTTGTGGCAAGTTCTGTGGCACACTATGCCATGTGCGCCATAGATGTATAAACTTAGTAGTAGGGCACCTTGCCCTAGTGCCCTACGCCTAACTATCCTGCACCAACTCCACCCCACCCCCTCCCCCTCGTGGATCGCCTTTTTATGCTTTGCAAAAAATAAAAGAAAATGATAAACACTTCAAAAAATTAAATCCTTTCATATTTAGGTAGGTAATGTGGTATAGCTTCTAGTAAAATTAACAAACATGAGTTTCGACTTTATTTGCAAAAAAAAGTCATGCCACGGTAAAAAGGCCGTAACTTTTGCATACGATATCGAAAAAAATCGTATAATATACCAAAATGACGAGAACGAGATTTCGCATCTGCTCGCAACGACCTTTGGTCATTTAGCAATTTTTTAGATTTTCAAAATTCGAAAAGTGTAAAAAGTTACGGTCAAAAGAGCGTTTTTTCCTGCAGAAAAAAAAATTAGAGGGCAACTTACTCGTAGCGCACTACCACCTAGTGCGCTACGAGTAAGTTGGGCGGGATTCAAAATTTGAATCCCCACCCCGCCCAGCTACCCCTCTTCCCTCCCCCTTCTCTCTCCTTTTCTTTTCCTCCCTTCTACTTTTCCTTTTCCTCCCTTCTCCTTTCCTTCTTCTCCTCCTCCTTCTCCTTCTTTTCCTTCTCCTTCTCCTTCTCCTTCTCCTCCTCATCCTCCTTCTCCTTCTACTCTCCTTCTTCTCCTCCTCCTCCTTGTAGTGAAGATGGTGATGGTGGCCTCCTCCTTGCAACGGCGATAATGACGTCGGGCTCCTTCTTCTCCTCCCCCTCCTTGCAGTGACAACGACGATGGAGACGGCGGGCTCTCTCCTCCTCCTCCTTCTCCTCCTTGCAGTGACAACAATGATGGCGACGACGGGCTCTCTCCTCCTCCTCCTCCACCACCACCTCCTCCTCTTTGTAGTTCTGACGGCGACGGCGGGCTCTATCCTCCTCCTCCTCCTCTCCGACGAGGCGACAGCGGTGACATCGACCAGCGACGGCACTGACGGCGACAGCACCGACGAGATCCAGATCTCCCTTTTTTTTGAATTTTGAAATTTGTATCCGTGGCGCACAGCATCTAGTGCGCCACGGATAGCTTTTTCATATGCGTGGCGCACAGCCCCTAGTGCGCCACGGTTATCTTTTCAGAAGCGTTGCGCACCACCTAGTGCGCCACGGCTAAAACTTAGCCGTAGCATACGCTTTGTGGCGCACCCGTAGTGCGCCATAGATGGCCAAAATAGGTGCGCCACGAATTAGCCTTTTCCTAGTAGTGTGTCTTGGGTCTTGATGACATCAAATCTTTGTATGTGTCCGACCCATTCTTTGGATCAATTTTTGCAAAGTGTTCAATAGACAAAGGGGTTGATGATTTCTATTTGCATAAGGGTTTTCTTTTCAAACAAAACAATCTTTGCATTCTGAAGTCGTCTCTCCAAATTTTGCTTCTTCGAGAGTCCCATGGTGGAGGAATTATGGGTGCGTGCCAAGACATACGACATGCTCTCCACTCACTACTATTGGCCCAAGATGAAGCGCGGCGTGGAGCGCCACGTCCAACGATGCACTACTTGTGTCCAAGCTAAGTCCAAGTCTAATCCCTTTGGTATTTATATGCCATTACCTTTCCTCATGCACCTTGGTCGGACATTAGCATACACTTTGTGTTAGGTTTGCCTAGATCTAAACATGGACATGATTCTATATTTGTGGTAGTGGATCGCTTTTCCAAAATGGCACACTTCATTCCGTGCCATAAGACCAATGATGCTTCACATGTAGCAAATTTGTTTTTCAGGGAATAATTCAGCTACACGGTGTACCAAGAACAATCGTCTCCGACCGCGACATCAAATTCATGAGCTACTTTTGGAAGACACTCATGGCCAAGCTCGTCATCAAGCTCCTATTTATCAAAAGCTACATAAATCTTTTGCATCCCCAAACCGATGGACAAACCGAGGTCGTCAATCGAAGCCTTGTCACACTTCTACATGTGTTGATAAAGAAGAATCTTAAGGATTGGGAGGAATGCATCCCACACGCCGAGTTTGTCTACAATCGCGCAAAGCATTCCACCACCATGATGAGCCCGTTCATGATCGTCTATGGATTCGAGCCTCTCACCGCGCTCGACATATTACCTCTTTCTCTACACGACCGTACCAAAATGGACGTTGACAAGCGTGCCCAAGCAATGAAACATCTACATGAAGACACAAGAGCTACGATCGAGCAAAAAGTCCTTCGCCAAGCATCAAGGCTAAACAAGAACAAGAAAGAGATGATCTTCGAAGAAGGCGACCTTGTGTGGATACACTTAAGTAAAGACCGCTTCCCCAAGGATCGCGACTCCAAACTCAAGCCAAGAGGTGATGGACCGTTTAAAGTAATCAAGAGGATCAACAACAACGCCTACATCATCGATATCCCAGCATCGAAATACCTTGTGAGCCCAACGTTCAATGTTAAGGACCCTTCCATGGAGATGATGATGTTGAGAAGGTTGAAGAGTCGAGGACGAATCTTTCCCAAGGGAGGGGAGCTGATGCAGCCCACCCTACGAACGCTACTACATCTACTCCTATGAGCCCCCCAAGTGGACCCATGAATCGCGCCCGCGCCAAAATCCTACAAGCTAAGGTTAACTCGCTCCTTTCCTTGTGTGATTTTGACACGCCCCTGGATGGTTTGCTACTTCATACGCCCACCCTGTGCATCATCAGGTACGAAGAGAAGGACCCATGGAACGGAGAAACCACTTCGGAAGGGACCAGCCGCACTCAGGCGCCAACGGTACTACCGGAAACGGCGACCGGTACTACCGGTCCAAGCGGCACCACCGACCCCTGCTACCGGACGCTCCAGGAGGAACCCAACCAAGCCCTAGACGTCCGCGGTACTACCGCAGCTGGAACCGGTACTACCGAACAGCGCTACTACCACCCTCCACTACCGCTCACTACTGACGATGCCAACCGAAGCCCAACGACTGCAAGCAGTACTATCGGATCCTGAGCGGTACTACCAGTTGAGACCGGTACTACCGGTCGCGAACCCGGTACTACCGGACGTGCCTGAGCCTGTTCGCTTCAGCTCGGCCCAGCACCCTGTACCCCTCTCTATATTTTCCCATTGCATTCCTAAACTACCCCTGTTTTTGTTGCTGGCCTATATATATCCCCCACCCTCTATTGGAAACGATAGACTTGGATAATTGTAGTTGAAGACACCCCTTTGAGGATCTATCAACTATTTGTCTCACGCTCCTTGACAAGGAGCACCAAATTATCCACAAACCTCTTGGATTTTGCCTAGTGCGTTCAAGTTGTACAAGTCCTTGGGATCTCGGTGTCTCGTGCCCAAGTAGTCAAGATCTCATCAAGCCTCTAACCCCCGTTGTTGGCCATGGGAGAGTGTCTTGCCCAATGCCGATCCTAGGGATTGTGTTGGGCCGGTTGCCACCGGCGTGAGCTACCGGCTTGTATCGTGTTTTCGTGTGTGTGTTCATAGATTTCTTCGCGTGTGTGTTCGTGGATTTCATCCCCTTTCCCCTTCCACCGCTTTCCCCTCGATTCCCACGGAATTCGTGAAAGATCGGGCCACCCCAAGGGGTCACCCCTAACACAAGGGCTGGTACAAACATGTGAAAATTATGGGCGTATTCCTAGTACTAGATTATCTACAGTACTAAAAGAAATCTAGAACTATGGAAAAAACTTATAACTATAAAAATAGTAAATTATCATAGGCTAGAAAAAATCCGTATCTCAAACAGCATCATGGTAGTACAACACAAAAAATAAACAAACAAAATCTAAGTTTCAAAAATCTTCCTTTTAGAAAGCTTGCATCGCCTCACATGTAACGAAGGGCTTATCACAGGACTTGCTGAGGAGATTATTTAGTAGTTTCTCAGTCAAAGGTTAGTTGTTCTTCAACTCAGATAACTCATTCCGTGCTATGGAGACTACTGCATATGCTCTGTTGGCTTCCTGTCCAACTACATCAAGTGCATCTTGGTGAACACCGTTAATGGCCAGTTAGCACCGTTAGCTATCAATAAAACTGTGGTAGAAGCCAGGCCTAGCCAAGGCCTGATTATTATTAAGTGGGCTGGCCCATTATAAGAGCCCAACAAAATGGCGGCCCTTTAATGTTTAGTTCGATACTGTTTAAAATGGGCACATCAGTGTTGCACGCCATGGCTCATAAAGTTTCTAGCCTATTACTGTTTCAACCTGCATTATTTAAAATGCCCATTTGTGCGGCCCGTAAGACATCGGGCCCGTTGTTGTTTCAACTAGTACTGTTTGAAATCGGCCCCTTTAGACAACTCGCTTTGGCCCGTCCACTTCCGGGCCCATCACTGTATAGTCCTATATTGTTTGAAATGGTCCCATTTATGTAGCCAGCGGTGGCCCATAAACTTTCGAGCCTGTTACTATTCCAGCCTAAAGAAGGCCAGCCTACGCCAAATACCACGTGGCCCATTAGGTGTCCTCTATAGTAGGTCCGTTCCTATTCTGGCCTTTTACTGTTCGGCCTTTTATTATTTTGTCCTTTTACTATTTTGGCCTTTTAGGCCTTTTACTGTTTTTGTCTTTTACTGTTCTGGCCGTTTACTGTTATGGCCATTTATTGTTATGGCAAGTTACTGTTCTAGCCTTGTACTATTTAACAGGTACAGGTAATGGCCCGCTACTACATGGCGGCATTGAAGGCCTGTCAATATTGATTGGCGGTCCATCAAGGGCTGGTACAAACGTGTGAAAATTAGGGGCGTTTCCCAGTACTAGATTATCTATAGTACTAAAAGAAATCTGGAACTATGGAAAAACTTATCACTATAAAAATAATAAATTATCACATGCCATAAAAATGCGTAGCTTCACATGTAACGACGGGCTTATCACAGGACTTGCCGAGGAGATTATTTAGTAGTTCCTCCGTCAAAGCTTGGTTGTTCTTCAACTCAGATAACTCATTCCATTCTATGGAGACTACTGCATATATTCTGTTGGCTTCCTGTCCAACTACATCAAGTGCATCTTGGAATGCAGCTCCAAAAAGTATTTCTGCTGGAATGTATGGAACAGTAGACATCGTGTACCTACATGAGCAATACGCACTGCCATTGCTGCTCTGTGCAAAGAGATCTACACTTGAATTAGTTGTTTTATGTTTTTCCTTCGTATTTATATTTGCAACATGAAACAAAAAGAAATGTCCAATATCATCATTACCAAGGAAAACAAAAACCAAATAATTTCAAATCAGTCCATTTATAAAAGGAAGAAGGCAACTAGTAGCAGCAGGGCCTCATACATCTCCATCTTCTAGAATAACAGGAAAAGTCGACTTCATAGAGGGATGGGATCGTGTGCAACTGTCACTTCTTCTCTGTGGAATGACTGCTCTACTTGATGAAGTATAAAACTAAGATAAAAAAGTTACAACATCATACAAAGGAACAAAACTACCTACTCATCCTCAAAAGATTATTTTGGTCTGATATAGCAATGTAAGCACTCAACCCAAGGGACTCAAGCAAACTAATCAAAGTAGAATGCTCGATTTATGAATGTAATGAATCCGTTGACCAAGAGATCCTTAAACTGATAGAAAAGCATTTACCGAAGAACAAAATAAGCATTTAACCATTGTGGCTGATATTAACTAGCCTACTCAATGTGTAGTTGGATATGAATCTTAGTTAGGTGGAATTTTTTTAATCATATACAATAGTAACTCAGTAAAATTACAAATAGAACAATAGTGTGCCTCTAATAGACTAGCCAGATCATTTCAAAGAAATGGTGAAACAATCTATCAAACAGTTTGATTCATAAACATTCAGATTTAAATTTTTTGTTTATCTGCCCAAAGACCAATTGAACTATTGGGTGCCTCATATTAAAATATCCAGACAAGTGGCAGATACCAGAGTGAAATTTAAAGTGAATGGTTGATTATGATCCTTCTATTTCTGTTATATTTGATTCCGTTGAAAATCTGGCCTTGTTATATTGGATTCCGTTACAAAAAGAAAACTGAACTAGACTAAATGGCCTGAAACCAGGGGAGTTAAACCTTAAAAACATGGGGGAAGGGGTACTTACATTAGCTCTATGTAGAGTCTCACGGTTGCTTATCTGGTTATAGGTATGTTCATTGACGATGTCCATCATGTAATTGTAATGGTGGTCTCCATACTTCAATGTTGGGCCTCTGGATAAAGGTGCAGCAGATAGTAAACACAAAAAGGTTCCAATCTGATAGATGTTAGAATGAACAGATATGAAAGGATATACCTACTAGATTATAGGGCCCCTTCATTCTATGATTTCTAGTGTAAACTGCACCTGTTCATTCTGTAACAACAACAAATTGTTAGGAATCATGGGGTAAGCAAAAGCAAATAAACCCGGCCTATTTCTAGAAGCAGTATAACAGTTAGTGTCATAGACTATGCCCAACCACCAAGAGTTTTGACAACTGGTTCAACTTCTTTCTAAAATTAGTCATCCTGACAATTTAATGAAATTAGCTCAAACTTGAGCAACAAGTAAGCGTGATAGATTGCTCTCGAATTAAATGTAATTTCAGAGCGGTAGATGGGTGCATCTTCTTGTAGTAAACAATATTGTTGGTGTGATCTTCCAGCAATCAGGAAATAACATTCTAATTTTTATGAGTGGTGACGAGATTTTTCATTTCTGAAAAGAAAGTCTGAAAAATATGGATCTAAATGCCATAAGACAAGCTTGCAAACATATATAGTGGACCGACATGTTGTACTTATGATTAATTCCCATGTTTTAGGAGTTTTCAAACTTCGTCCTGGCTAACACTGTCCACTTGAATGACTTTATATCTATTTACCAAGATAAGGTGACTTTGAACTGCAAATAAATCGTAGGTTGCTTTGAAAGTTTATAAAAAAGCTTATGTAGGTATCACTAGGGAGTCACAACTAATATATCATAAACCACCGAGATTTAGGCGACGGGTCCAACTTTTTGCTAAGATTTTTCATCTTGACAATTTAACGAAATTTAGTCAAACATGAGCTACACAAGTAAGTCTGATAGATTTCTCTTGAATTAAATGTAGTTTTAGAGGTAAATGGGTGCATCTTCTTACAGTAAACAATGTCATCGGTGTGAGTTTAGAACTATGAGGAAAGAACATTCAATTCTTATTTTTTTGATTGATGACAACATAGTTCTTTTTTGTAAAGAAAAGTTTGAAGATATTAGATTTGGATGCCACAAGCCAAGTTTACAGACATATATATTGGACCAATATGTTGTATTTCCCATGTTTTATGAGTTTTCAAACTTCCTAGGTAACTGAGCCCACACTTGAATTAATTTATATCGATTTATCAAAATTAGGTCAAATAGCTACAAGTAAATTCTAGGCTTCTTTGAAAGTTTACAAAAAAAGCTTTTGGAGGTACCCATCGGGGGGCATAATTAATATATCAAACCACGGAGAGTGTTGACAATAGCTTCAACTTATTTCTAAGATTTTGCATCTTGACAATTTAACGAAATAAGGTCAAACTTGAGCTACCATTAAGCGCAATAGGTTGCTCTTGAATTAAGTATCTTTTCGGAGGTATATGGGTGCATCTTATTGTATTAAAAAATGTCATCAGTGTGAGTTTCCAACTACGAGGAAAGAACATTCTCAATTTTCCTAGTGATGACAAGATTGTTCTTTCCTGTAAAGAAAGTCCAAAGGACATGGATCTGAATACCACAAGCTAACTCTTCGGACATATACAGTGGACCAACATGTTCAACTTACGATTTCCCATGTTTTATGAGTTCTCAAACTTCCTAGCTAACTCCTCCCACTCGAATGACTTTATGCCGATTTATTGAAATTAGGTCAAATTTTACTACTGCTAGTAAATCGTAGGATGCTTTATGAGTTTTTTGAAAAAGTGTTTGGAGGTACCCACATCGGGCGATTAATTTATATATGAGAAACCACCGAGAGTTTTGATGACTGGTTTGACTTCTTGCTAAGATTTTGCGTCTTGACGATTTTTGAACCCCTTTTGTAAATGATCACATGAAATAAACAAAAAATAGAAATTAAAAGATTTACGCATGACATGCCCTATCATGTCATGTGCGGTACGTGTCATGCAAACGTTAACCGTGGGATTTGACGAGTTTTGGAAAAAATAGCTTCGTAGTATTCTTCTACCATGTATAGACATTATTGGGTTTCAGCCCGAACGACCAAGATTGTCAAGGCCACATCGATCAATATCATAGTCTACGACCTGATGGAGTTCCCAAAATATATGGGTGCATCTTCGGGTAGTAAGCATTGTTGACCGTGAAATTTTCAGATATATAGTGGATCATGCTTCCTATCTAACTATATCGATTAAATGAATTTCGCAAAAACAAATCGAGTCTAGCGCGGCGGAGATGGGAGTATGGAGCACGAGTGTCTAAGGGCATTCTTAATGTAGGACCCACCTGGCTTATGAAAATTACCACAATGTATAAGGTCGACATTTGCCACAAGGTAGGACCCACATAGCTTGGTCATATTGCTCCATGCAAGAGAGAGGAGGGAGGGGAAATGATTTTTTCTATTATCTATGGGCAACCCATAAACTTGAGGTAACTTTATTTTCTTCACAATGTACTACTATATGCCTTAAGGTGTGCTTTTTTTACACATTGCGGGTACCCTAAGGAAAAAATCAAATGATGGGCCCACTTGGCAGTGTATGACCAATCTATAAAACTCCTATGCAAAAGTTAGTGTCTTCAGCTTAGTGGGTCCCACGAATCATATCGTTCAGGGGAAGAGGGCAGCAGCAAAGAGAGAAGAGGAGTTGAAGGCGGTTCGATCTCAGAGCAAAGTTTATGATGGGTTCCTGACACGCGGTACTCTTGACTCTCCTAGTAGTTGTGTTTTCTCTCTCCTTCGATGCCTCTCAGATCTCCACCCCTCTTCCCTCGTGCACCGGCCTGGCTGATCTCTCCCTCGTCCATAGCGTGGCGCTATGCACATGTGCCTCAGTACGGCGGCTCTCTTTTTTTGAGAGGGTGGTTCTGTTTCTTTGGTGTGTTCAGCAACCATGTTGGTGTGTAGTAGGAGTAGTACATCGGAAGGAAACCACTTTGGTACTTGGTGGCCCTTCACTTGCTTCCTAAACATCGGGAGCGAAATGTTATTCAAAATACCGGCCATTCGCAGTAGTACTTCTTATCTTATCTTTTTCGTCAAAACAACCTATATAGTGTACGGATAACTTTGATCATGGACCGTTGGATCAAGACTGGCAAATCCAAGCATTGCTAACTATTCGATATTCTTTTCCATTCTTAGCATCTAGAAGATTCTATTGATAGTCTTTAGCACAATGATTGCTAGTGTGCGCAAACCTTAAAACACACCTCATTGCTTAGTTTCAGGGACCTTGTAAAAATGCATGGACTTGGATGTAATCTTTAGTTTTTATAAGATCCCTGATGTAACTTGTACTTCCACCGACCATGTTAACTGAAGCACCTCGCTCCGAAGGGCCCTACCACAGTAGGAAGAAAATGCAACCCTCCCAATTATCACACAAAGTGGACCACAATTTCTTATATAATTCCATTTTAGGAGGTACCCATTGTCACGACCCGGGATCAGGGCTAGACAACTACCATATCCTCATCTGACATAAGCCTAACCTAAATTCCAAAACGCGCAGGGAAAGATTGGTAACATTACAGAACATACAAACCATACATTAATAAGGTAAACTCTTCAGAGAGTTACAAACCAGTCATACAAGCCAAGGGTCACAGACCCATCATTACATCAAACAACGGAAGAAAACAAGTTGTTCTAAACAACAAACTTAGCAAAGGGCCTAAGAGGCCCTAACAGAAGTAGCGACCCTTCCATAGATCCTAGGCTGCTGCCCGGGAACCCCGACTACTAGTCGACTTCAATGTAGAGACCACCTTCAGTTGGAGTAGCATCATCTGTAGAAAAACATCAATGAAGCAAGGCTGAGTATAGGGTGTACTCTGCAAGACTTATGGCTAGTGGAGTTATATTGCATAAAGCCATCTTTTGTTTTCAAAA
This sequence comes from Avena sativa, assembly GCA_916181665.1. Lineage (NCBI taxonomy): Eukaryota > Viridiplantae > Streptophyta > Magnoliopsida > Poales > Poaceae > Avena > Avena sativa. Next base: position 147,626,278 of record OV702280.1, read on the forward strand.
CAAGAGGGAGAAGAAACTCGTCTAGTCAGATCATCTTCAAAAGGGGATAAGAAGACTTCAACTATAGCTCTTAATTCATCTTTGATATCCCGGACTACCCCCTCAACAACCCCGAGGAAGTATTCCGGATCTCACTTTAGTTGGCAAGTTTTATCATTCGGTTATAGTTCTCTATGATCACATAATCCGTTCCCAAGTCGTCCATAACCGTGGACACGGCTTTTCGAAAAGATTATAACCCTGCAGGGGTGCACAACTTTACCCACATGTACCAACCAATTCTTAATGCCAAATTATTAGCCCTCTTCCTTGGAAGGTCGGCAGAGATTGCTTGACCATGACCTTTACCTTGCTTTCGCCAAGACCATGAGTCACGCACTAGGGAGATGCCGCCATAACGGATCAAGTCCCGAAGCCGGTCCCTAATGATGTGCGCAGGGTTCAAGATTACGGATGCCGGGCATCTCTTGTTCCCGGCCACGCTTACCTACCTATTATGAATGCACCTCCTTCTCCTCCATTCAAGAACAACCAAGATGCATATGTCGAATGGAAAGCCCAAACTATGTGACTCATGGAATCTACAAGGCAAGTTAGTTGGTCGAGGGGGTTTCCAGCCCCCCGTGTGGTTGTACGCTCGTCTTGGTTCAAGAGGCTAGAATATCAGGTCCTAAGGGTGGCAAGTATGGGACTGCAAAAACCACAAGCCACGTGGCCTCCCATACAAACCTTAGCATGTTTATCATCCACTTCTGATCGCATCACCACATCCTACCATACTATATTCATTAGCATCTCCGGTGCATTGACATGAGTGATTAGCATCAGACCACTACGCATGGCTAAGCTTGACTGAACTGTGGCACTAGCGACGCTCATAAGCCAAACCCTAGTTATGCTAGGAGCGGTGGATCAGGTAATATAGTTCACAAAGGATAACATGCATCAGATAGGAATACTCTGTCTACTAATAAAAGACTGTTTGAACCGAATGCATATGACGAGAATGAAATACTTTGTAATCATAGGATTCATATGTATGAGTGGGGCTTTGCTTGCCTTGTCCGTTGTTGGACTGGTACTGCTCTTCGGTAGTGTTGACTTCCGCTTCGGGTTCGGTTCCTATTCGCGAGAACCAATCACCGGAAAAGAGAGAACAACACTCAACACATGGCATGTGCAATGCTCATACAATATCAACGATATGACAAGTTAAATAGTGTTGAATTGAACTCTAAAACATGCTTGGTCACTTTAAAGGGGTTCCGAAGATCCAAACCCTAAAACAGGGGAATTATCGGAATCACCTGTGGGGTTCAATTGGTTCTTCTAATTAAACTTGCTATCAAAGTTGATTAACAATGTATTATTATAGCTTAGTTAGATAGGTTTCATTTTTCTGAACATTTTGGTATATTATTTGTATTTTTCTGATTTAAAATGAATTAGTTATGAATTTCCCAAATTTTAATTCATTTTAAACATTTTTGGAATATTTGAAATAATTTCCAAACTTGGGCCCACATGTCAGAATTTTATTATTTTCAGAAAACATTTACAGAAATGATTAAAATCCTGATAGGCAGGGCCCACTTGTCATATATTTTCCATTTAATAAAACAATTACAAAAAACATTAAAAGAAATAGAAAGAAATTATGACATCGGCCTGACGTCATGGTGACGTCATCAACGCCATTGCTCCTAGGTGAGGCTCGGGCTTGGCGCTAGGGGTGATGCGGGGCTGCGGGAGCGGGTGCGCTGGACAGAGGGGAGCGAGGCGAGAAGTTTAGTGGTGGCGCCGCCCTGGAATGGTCATCAGAGCAGCGTGTGCGACGGCGGCCGACGGTGAGACTTGCAGGCGGTTGTGGCGGCCGCAATACAGAGAGGGAGAGAGTGAGCGGAGGGGTTTGTTCGAACCGTGAGCTCACCCTGAGCACGATGGTGGTGACGGCGAGGCCGGGGACGGTCGAACAGCGTCGAATTGATGGTGACAACGGCGGCGACTGGCGGCGGTTCGGAGACGATTCCGGCGAGGAGAGTGCTTCCCTTCTTGCGTGCTTCGGTGAGGAGGATGAGGAGACTACGACGCGTCTAACGATGGCCTCGGCTTGGCACGGGGTGGCTGGAGACGGCAGGGAAGAAAATATCTGGCCGACTAAGGTTTGGCCATGGCAAGAAGAAATGGGAAAAAGAGGGGGAACTGGCAGCTAGGGTTCATCGGCGGCTGCTCTGGGGGTCATATAGGTGCTTGTGGGCGGCGTCACGAATCGCGGCGCTCGCCTGCGATGGTGGCGCCGCCAGCGAGCTGCTTAGCTTGATCGGGAGGTGGAAGACGGCCGACAGAAACGACGAACCGGTACGGGGCCAGGCTGGGCTGCTGCTGGGCCAGGCTTGGGCTCCGGGAGAGAGGAGTGGGCTGCGGCCCAGAAAGGTTAGGGTTAGTTTTTATTTGGAATTTTCTTTTTATATTTCTGTTTTCTATCTTCTTTTGTAATTTCCATTTGTAATTCTGTTTTTGAATAATTCAAATCACAGAAACTTTTATGAAATATATAAAATAGTTTGGGACCCTTTTATTCACTTTGGGTTCCATTCATGTAGATCGTTTTTCAAATACAAAACTCATTTGAATGGTTTTCAAATAGAGGGGGAAGTTAGGGTTTAGGGTTTTGTTTGTTCTTTTTTGATTAAACCAAAGTGCAAGTGTTATGCATGCATGCAATGCTCAAACATATCCTTATTTATTTTACACAAAAGGGTGGTATGTTACAGCTCTACCCCACTTACAAGAATCTCGACCCGAGATTCCTAGGTTTTAGAAAAAAGTCAGGGTACTCAGATCGAAGACGATCTTCGCATTCCCAGGTTGCTTCTGACTCAGAGTGATGAGACCATTGAACTTTCAGGAACTTGATGGTTTGACGATGAGTCTTGCGCTCGGTTTCATCAAGAATACGAACAGGGTATTCTCGGTAGGTTAGATCATCTTGGAGATACAAAGTTTCCTGGTCCACACCACGAATGGGATCTTTGAAGCAACACTTGAGTTGGGACACATGGAAAACATCATGTACCTCTGGGAAAAGTTGAAGGTAGATCCAATTGGTAGGCAAGCTCACCCCGCTTGGAGAGAATGCGAAAGGGACCAACGTAGCGAGGTGCTAATTTTCCTTTGATACCGAATCGATGGACACCCTTCAGAGGAGTGACCCGGAGGTAAACTTGATCACCAACTTCATAATGAACATCAAGATGATGACAATCATAGTTGGACTTCTGACGAGATTGAGCGGCCTTCAGACGCTCTCGAATTATGCGAACTTGATCTTCTGCTTCTTGGATCATGTCCGGACCAAAGAATTGTCTTTCGCCGGTTTCTCTCCAGTTCAGAGGTGTTCGACATGTTCTCCCATACAGGAATTGGAAAGGTGCCATGCCCAAACTAGATTGAAAACTGTTGATATAAGAGAACTCCGCAAAAGGAAGACATTTCTCCCAATTCTTTCTAAAGGATATGACACATGCTCGGAGCATGTCTTCAAGAATTTGATTCACTCTTTCGGTCTGACCACCGGTTTTAGGATGATATGTTTTACTGAAGGAAACTTGAGTTCCCATTTCTTGCTGGATACTAGCCCAGAATTTGGAAGTGAACAAGCTTCCACGATCAGATATGATCTTCTTGGGTACACCATGGAGAACGACGATCCGGGATACATATAGCTCTGCCAACTGGCTTGCAGTAATGCTTTCCCTAACAGCAAGGAAGTGAGCAACTTTGGATAGTCGATCAATAACTACCCATATGGCATCATGTCCAGATTGTGTTCTTGGAAGTCCAGTGATAAAATCCATACCAATTTCATCCCATTTCCACTCGGGAATTTTCAACGGCTGTAGAAGTCCAGCAGGCCTTTGGTGTTCAGCCTTCACATGACAGCAAACGTCGCACTCTACAACAAAGCGAGCGATTTCTGGTTTCATTCCACTCCACCAGAATCTTTAACGGAGATCTCGGTACATCTTGGTACCACCAGGATGGATAGATAGAGGGGATTCATGAGCTTCCAAAAGGATTAGATCTTTGATTTTCTAACTGTTTGGAACCACTAGCCGGTTACTGAAGTATAGAATACCTTGATCATTGACGGAGAAACATTTAGCTTCACCGCTTGCAACACGTTCCTTGATCTTGGTAACTTCATCATCTTGCTTTTGAGCTTCCTTCATTTGGTCCTCTAGAGAAGATTTTATTTCAAGGTTAGCAAGGAATCCACAAGGAACTACTCAAGATTAAGACGCTTGATTTCCTCGTAGAGAGTAGGTTGGGCTTGTGAAATCATCAGGTTGTTGCAATAAGACTTCCGACTTAGCGCATCAGCTATGACATTGGCTTTGCCGGGTTGATAGTTGAGACCCAAATCATAATCTTTGATGATTCCAACCATCGTCTTTGCCTGAGATTCAGATCTGGCTGGGTGAAAATGTACTTTAGGCTTTGATGATCCGAGTAAAGTTCACAACGGTTACCGATGAGGTAATGTCTCCATTGCTTAAGAGCATGAACGACAGCAGCGAGCTCGAGATCATGGGTTGAATAATTGTTCTCATGTGGCTTCAACTGCCGAGAAGCATAGGCCACTACATGACCATCTTGCATCAACACACAGCCTAGCCCTTGGAGAGAAGCATCACAATAGATAACGATGTCCTTGCTTGTGTCCGTAAGAACAAGCACAGGGGCGGTGGATAGCTTAGTTTTCAAAGATTGGAAGCTTTCTTCTTCCTTTTTTGACCATTCAAACTTCTTATCTTTCTTAAGAAGATCCATCATAGGCTTGGCTATCTTAGAGAAGTTCTCGATGAATCGGCAGTAATATCCAACCATTTCGAGAAAACTTCGGACTTCCTTGGCTGAAGTAGGTGACTTCCATTCCAGAATGGTCTGAACCTTATCCGGTATAACAGCAACACCACTTGCAGACACAACATGACCAAGGAAGATGAGCTCTTGTAACCAGAACTCACATTTGGAAAACTTGGCGTAGAGACGATGTTCACGAAGTTTAGTCAATACCAAACGTAGATGTTCGGCATGCTCTTCTTCGGTCTTGGAGTAGATTAGAATGTTATCAATGTATACCACGATGAAGTTTTCGAGATACTCCATGAAGACGGAGTTCATGAGCCTCATAAATGTGGCAGGAGCATTGGTTAACCCGAAGGACATCACTGTATAATCGTAAAGACCATAACGAGTTGTGAATGTTGTCTTTGGGATATCTTCCTTTCTGATCTTGATTTGATGATACCCTGATCTTAAGTCCATTTTGGAGAAGACAGTGGCACCACTTAATTGATCAAAGAAGTCATTTATCTGAGGAAGTGGGTACTTATTCTTGATTGTCACCGCGTTGAGTGGATGGTAGTCAACCACCAATCTTGGAATATTTGTATCCTGCTTCTTGACAAAAATGTGAAGGGAATATGCCCTGAGAGGCAATAATAAAGTGTTTATTATGTGTATTCCAAGTATATGATAGATGTTTATTTTGCATGCTATAATTGTATTAATATGGAAACGATAATACATGTGTGTTTAATAAACAAACAGAAAGTTCCTAGTTATGCCTCTCTCATAAACTAGCTCGTTGATTAACAAGATGATCAAGGTTTCCTGATCATGGACATTGGATGTTGTTAATAACGGGATCACAACATTAGTGTAATGGTGTGATGAACATTCATCCAAAGTATAGCATTACGATCAAAGTCATTGAGTTTATATTGCTATAACAACTTACGAAGTGATCCTAATCCTTAGACCATGAGATCATGTCAATCACTAACACCGGAAGAGTTTCTTGATAACATCAAACGTCACACCGTAACAGGGTGATTATAAAGATGGATTCAGAACTAATAAAGTGTTATGTTGAGGCTCATGGATCGAGAGTGGAATTTGTTCATCCCGATGACGGATAGATATACTCTGGGCCCTCTCGGTGATATCACATTGATTAGCTTGCAAGCAAGTGATTTGATCACTAGAATGTTATATCACAGGAATGAGAAAAGAGTGCATGTCGGTAACGAGATCAAACTAGGTATGGAGATACCGATGATCGAATCTCGGACATGTAATATATCGTGAAACAAAGGGATTAAGATATACTAGCGTAAAAGGTTCCGACGATCACAAGAAAGTCATCGTTGAATGTGTGGGAGTCAGTATGGGTCTCCAGATCCCGCTTCTGATTATTGATCCGAGAGGGGTCTCGATCATGTCCGCATTATTCACGAACCGTAGGGTGACACACTTAAGAGACACCGACATCCAATTGGAGCAAATGTTTCATGCCGAAAGAATGAACAAGCGCAGGAATTTATTTCACTAGATACCGAAACAGGTTTTCGGGTGAAATTGCATAAAGTGGTTATGCATGTGAAATAGAATTCTAGCAAGGGGTTATTTGTGAATGTTTGTCATTAAAGTAATTGACAAAATTCTGAATAAAATAAAAGAGTTTTATTTAATGAGAGTTTGCATTAAATTTGGTGGAAATTTAATGGGAATTTGAGTGGACTTTTGAGTGGAGGGAATTTAAAGGGCATTTTGTGAGTGGAGTGTCCACCCACATGAATGAAGGAGGGGAGGGGGCAGCCCCCATGGCCGGTGGCCACCCCCTTGGGTGCCCCCCCTCCTCCTATAAAAGGAGCCCCCCTCCTCACTTGTCTCTCACACCTCCTCGTGAAGGATCTCTCTCCCCCTCTAGAATTTATTCCCCATGGTCTCGGACTAGCGAGATACATGTTCCCGGTGGCTATTCGGCAAGAAAGAGTTGTGCTTCCGCTTCATCGCTGGAGCGAGGAGGCGGAGGTTGCTCGGTGCCTCGAACGTGTGTGCGAGCACGGATGCGCTGCTGATTTGCGGCGCTAGGACTTCCTCTCGATCTTGAGATCGGCAAGAGATCGTCTACATCAACCACGAGTTGAACTCGTTAAGCTTTGTCGGTCTTCAAGGGTATGTTCTCTACGGATATACATCCGCCCGTTGTTTGTATCTAGTAGATAGATCTTGGTATATAGTTCACATCGTAGGAAATTTTTTGTTTTCTATGCTGCGAACCCTACAGTGGTATCAGAGCCGGATCTATGCGTAGATACTTTACACGGGTAGTACACATATGAGTATGTGGGCGATGATGATCATGTTGTTGCTCCTTTGTTGTAATTTTGGATATTGGTGGCATAGTGGGATGAAGCGGCCCGGACAAACTTTACATGTCCTCGCACATGAGACCTGTTCCACGCTTGACATGCAACTAGTTTGCATAAGTGGCTAGCGGGTGTCTGTCTCTCCTACTATAGTCAATATCTATTTTGCAAGCGAGTTGTAAACAATTTGATTATCCTCGTTGTGGTTCATGTTCGTAGGTAAGAACGGTTCTATCTCGAAAGCCCTAAGCCACGTAAAACTTGCAATGGATAAATTAGAGGCGTCTAGTTTAGATTGTTGCTGGGCTAGTGTTATGATATGGTAGTGTTGTAAGTAGAAGTATGAGATGATACTCTTACAACACACATAGCGTGTAAAATCCATAGACCTTGGATTTACACATATAGGTATGATAGTGATCATACCACGATGCACATGATAGAGATCATCTGCGGGAACCATATAATTTCACTAATAAACATATGATGTTTGATAGCATCTTATATTGCTTGTTTAGCGCTTTGTTAGCATAATAAGATGATCCCTCATTTAAATATCAAGATAAGAATGTGTTCTTCCTTTAGTATGCACCGATTATGTTTTCGTCGCTCCAAGACATCACGTGATGATCGGGTGTTCTTGGATCCACGACCATATTTCGGGTGTAAAACAGTTACACATGCGAATACTAAGGTTCTAACTTGGCGAGCCTAGCATGTACAGACATGGCCTCGGAACACGGACCGAAAGGTTAAGCATGAGTCATATAGTTGATATGATGCCCATTTGATGCTCGCCTTTGAAGCTATACCGACTCACGTGATGATCGGACTTGGTGTAGTGGATTTGGTTCATGTAATCACCAAAAAGGCACGAGGGATGTCGTTTTTGAGTGGGAGTTCATTCATAATAAAGATTAGTTGAACTCAATCTATCATACAGTTAGTCTAAACTTTACAAATTCTGTTGTAGATGGCACCACCTGCTTTTAATTTCAATGTGTTCATGGAGAAAGAGAAACTAGCAACGAACGGTAGCAACTTTACCGAATGGGCCATGAATTTGAGGATTCTCCTCTCTGCTGCACAAAAGCAATATGTGCTAGAAGCGCCGTTAGGCCCCCCACCTTTTGATGATGCCCCTGACAAGGAGAAGAATGTCTATCAGACTCGTCAGGAGGACCACAACTTAGTTCATTGCGGCATATTGTATGGGCTAGAGCCGGAACTTCGAAAGCGTTTCGAAAACGGCAATGCATTTGATACAATGGGTGAGTTGAAAATGATTTTCGACACACATGCTGCTGTAGAGAGCTACAACGCTTCAGAAAAGTTCTTTAGCTGCATGATGGAAGAGCACAACTCCGTTAGTGAGCATGTACTCAAGATGTCGGGTTACGCCGATAAGCTTGTGTCCTTGGGAATATCGATTCCCATTGACTTAGGCATCCATCGTGTTCTGCAGTCTCTGCCACCTAGCTATAAGAGCTTCGTGATGAACTATAATATGCAAGGCATGAAGAAGTCTCTCCCCGAGCTTCTGTCAATGCTTAAAACTGCAGAAGTGGAGATCAAAAAGGAACATCAAGTGTTGATGATCAATAGGAACACTGGTTTCAAGAAAGACAAGAAGGGAAAACGGAAGGGAAGTAAGGGCGGCAAGCCGGTTGCCGCGCCTGAAAAGAAACCCCGAGTTGGACCTAAGTCTGATTCCGAGTGCTACTATTGTAAGGGGACTGGCCACTGGAAGCGCAACTGCCCCAAGTATCTGGCAGACAAGAAGGCCGGCAAGGCAAACAAAGGTATATATGATATACATGTTATTGATGTGTACTTGACTAGTGCTCGCAGTAGCACCTGGGTATTTGATACCGGTTCAGTTGCTAATATTTGTAACTCGAATCAGGGGCTGCGGAACAAGCGACCGCTAGCAAGGGGTGAGGTCAAGATGCGTGTCGGCAATGGATCAAGCGTTGATGTGATCGCCGTCGGAACGCTGCCTCTCCACTTGCCGTCGGGATTAGTTATAAACTTAAATAAATGTTATCTGGTGCCTGCACTGAGCATGAACATTGTATCTGGATCGTGTTTGATGCGAAGTGGTTATTCATTTAAATCCGAGAACAATGGTTGTTCCATTTATATGAATGAAATCTTTTATGGTCATGCACCGATGATGAATGGTTTATTTCTATTAGATCTCGATGATAATGTTACACATATTCATAATGTTGATGCTAAAAGGATTAAACTTAATGATGATATATCCGCATATATGTGGCACTGCCGTCTAGGTCATATTGGCGTTAAACGCATGAAGAAGCTCCATTCGGATGGACTTTTGGAATCACTTGATTATGAATCGTTTGATACATGTGAGCCATGCCTTATGGGCAAGATGACTAGAACGCCGTTTTCCGGTTCAATGGAACGGGCGACAGATTTATTGGAAATCATACATTCTGATGTATGTGGTCCAATGAGTGTGTCGGCGCGAGGTGGATATCGTTATTTTGTTACTTTCGCGGATGATTTGAGTAGATACGGTTATATCTACTTGATGAAACACAAGTCTGAAACCTTTGAAAAGTTCAAGGAATTTCAGAATGAAGTGGAAAATCATCGTAATAGAAAGATCAAATTTCTACGGTCCGACCGTGGAGGTGAGTATCTAAGTTACGAGTTTAGCACTCACATGAAAGAGTGTGGAATTGTTTCACAACTCACACCTGCCGGAACACCACAGCGAAATGGTGTGTCGGAACGTCGTAATCGTACTTTATTAGATATGGTTCGATCTATGATGTCTCTGACGGACTTGCCGTTGTCATTTTGGGGTTATGCACTAGAAACTGCTGCATTCACTTTAAATCGGGCACCATCTAAATCCGTTGAAAAGACACCGTATGAATTGTGGTTTGGAAACAAACCTAAGCTGTCATTTCTTAAAGTTTGGGGATGCGATGTTTATGTGAAGAAACTTCAACCGGATAAACTCGAACCCAAAGCGGAAAAATGCGTCTTCATAGGATACCCTAAAGAAACTATTGGGTATTCCTTCTATCACAGATCCGAGGGCAAGGTTTTTGTTGCCAAGAATGGATCCTTTCTAGAGAAAGAGTTTCTCGCGAAAGGTGTGAGTAGTCGGAAGGTAGAACTCGAAGAGGTTGTGGAACCTTCTCTTCAAAGTATGGCGAGTAGCGCAGCGCCGGAAGTTGTTCCGGAGTTGGCTCCACCTGTTGAAGAGGGAACTAATGATAATGATCATGAAACTCCGAAAGAGAGTACTACCAAACCTCGCAGGTCAAACAGGACGCGTGCAGCTCCCGAGCTGTACGGAAATCCTGTCATGAATTTCATGGTTGATGAAAATGATGACCCTGTGACGTATGAAGAAGCGATGATGAGCCCGGATTCCAACAAATGGTTAGAAGCCATGAAATCCGAGATGGAATCCATGTATGAAAATCAAGTTTGGAACTTGGTGGAACTACCTCACGACCGAAAGGCCGTGGAGAACAAATGGATTTTCAAAAGGAAAACTGATGCTGATGGTAATGTGACCGTCTATAAAGCTCGACTTGTCGCAAAGGGGTTTCGACAAATTCAAGGAGTTGACTACGATGAGACTTTCTCTCCCGTAGCGATGCTAAAGTCAGTTAGGATTATGTTAGCAATTGCTGCATATTTCGATTATGAGATATGGCAGATGGATGTCAAAACCGCGTTTCTCAATGGGAATATTGAAGAAGAGTTGTATATGATACAACCAAAGGGTTTTGTCGATCCTAAGGATGCTAACAAGGTGTGCAAGCTTCAGCGATCCATCTATGGATTGAAGCAAGCATCACGAAGTTGGAATCTCCGCTTTGATGAGGTGATCAAAGAGTTTGGATTTGTCCAAACTTATGGAGAAGCTTGTATTTACAAGAAAGTGAGTGGGAGCAATGTGGCATTTCTGATATTATATGTGGATGACATATTATTGATCGGAAATGATATAGATCTTTTAAACAGTGTTAAAAGTTATCTAAACAGCAAATTTTCAATGAAGGACCTAGGTGAAGCGTCATACATATTAGGCATAAAGATCTATAGAGATAGATCTAGGCGCCTAATAGGGCTATCGCAAAGTACATACCTTGATAAGATTTTAAAGAAGTTTAAAATGGACGGAAGTAAGAAGGGGTTCTTACCTATGTTGCAAGGCAAGATATTGAGTAAGACTCAAAGTCCGGCTTCGGCGGAAGAAAGAGAGATAATGGACAAAGTCCCCTATGCTTCAGCCATAGGCTCTATAATGTACGCCATGCTATGTACAAGACCGGATGTGGCACATGCTATTAGTTTGACTAGTAGGTACCAATCGGATCTAGGTTCGGAACACTGGATAGCGGTCAAGAATATCCTTAAGTACTTACGAAGAACTAAGGATATGTTTCTTGTATACGGAGGTGAAGAAGAGCTCGTCGCTAAGTGTTATGTCGACGCTAGCTTTGACACCGATCCGGATGACTCTAAGTCCCAATCCGGATACGTATTTCTCATGAATGGCGGAGCGGTTAGTTGGAGGAGCTCCAAACAACCTGTGGTAGCGGGATCAACAACGGAGGCCGAATATGTTGCTGCTTCAGAAGCGGCTCAGGAAGCAGTTTGGATGAAGGAGTTCATATCCGAACTAGGAGTGGTGGCAAACGCGTTGGACCCAATGGTGATCTATTGTGACAACAATGGTGCCATTGCCAATGCCAAAGAGCCAAGGTCTCACAAGCATTCCAAACATATTAAGCGCCGGTTTCACTCCATCCGCGAGCATGTCAAGGATGGAGATATAAACATTTGTAAAGTACATACGGATCTCAATGTAGCAGATCCGTTGACTAAAACTCTCCCTAGAGCAAAACATGATCAACACCAGAACTCAATGGGTGTTAGATTTATCACTGTGTAACTAGATTATTGTCTCTAGTGCAAGTGGGAGACTGAAGGGAATATGCCCTGAGAGGCAATAATAAAGTGTTTATTATGTGTATTCCAAGTATATGATAGATGTTTATTTTGCATGCTATAATTGTATTAATACGGAAACGATAATACATGTGTGTTTAATAAACAAACAGAAAGTTCCTAGTTATGCCTCTCTCATAAACTAGCTCGTTGATTAACAAGATGATCAAGGTTTCCTGATCATGGACATTGGATGTTGTTAATAACGGGATCACAACATTAGTGTAATGGTGTGATGAACATTCATCCGAAGTATAGCATTACGATCAAAGTCATTGAGTTTATATTGCTATAACAACTTACGAAGTGATCCTAATCCTTAGACCATGAGATCATGTCAATCACTAACACCGGAAGAGTTTCTTGATAACATCAAACGTCACACCGTAACAGGGTGATTATAAAGATGGATTCAGAACTAATAAAGTGTTATGTTGAGGCTCATGGATCGAGAGTGGAATTTGTTCATCCCGATGACGGATAGATATACTCTGGGCCCTCTCGGTGATATCACATTGATTAGCTTGCAAGCAAGTGATTTGATCACTAGAATGTTATATCACAGGAATGAGAAAAGAGTGCATGTCGGTAACGAGATCAAACTAGGTATGGAGATACCGATGATCGAATCTCGGACATGTAATATATCGTGAAACAAAGGGATTAAGATATACTAGCGTAAAAGGTTCCGACGATCACAAGAAAGTCATCGTTGAATGTGTGGGAGTCAGTATGGGTCTCCAGATCCCGCTTCTGATTATTGATCCGAGAGGGGTCTCGATCATGTCCGCATTATTCACGAACCGTAGGGTGACTCACTTAAGAGACACCGACATCCAATTGGAGCAAATGTTTCATGCCGAAAGAATGAACAAGCGCAGGAATTTATTTCACTAGATACCGAAACAGGTTTTCGGGTGAAATTGCATAAAGTGGTTATGCATGTGAAATAGAATTCTAGCAAGGGGTTATTTGTGAATGTTTGTCATTAAAGTAATTGACAAAATTCTGAATAAAATAAAAGAGTTTTATTTAATGAGAGTTTGCATTAAATTTGGTGGAAATTTAATGGGAATTTGAGTGGACTTTTGAGTGGAGGGAATTTAAAGGGCATTTTGTGAGTGGAGTGTCCACCCACATGAATGAAGGAGGGGAGGGGGCAGCCCCCATGGCCGGCGGCCACCCCCTTGGGTGCCCCCCCTCCTCCTATAAAAGGAGCCCCCCTCCTCACTTGTCTCTCACACCTCCTCGTGAAGGATCTCTCTCCCCCTCTAGAATTTATTCCCCATGGTCTCGGACTAGCGAGATACATGTTCCCGGTGGCTATTCGGCAAGAAAGAGTTGTGCTTCCGCTGCATCGCTGGAGCGAGGAGGCGGAGGTTGCTCGGTGCCTCGAACGTGTGTGCGAGCACGGATGCGCTGCTGATTTGCGGCGCTAGGACTTCCTCTCGATCTTGAGATCGGCAAGAGATCGTCTACATCAACCACGAGTTGAACTCGTTAAGCTTTGTCGGTCTTCAAGGGTATGTTCTCTACGGATATACATCCGCCCGTTGTTTGTATCTAGTAGATAGATCTTGGTATATAGTTCACATCGTAGGAAATTTTTTGTTTTCTATGCTGCGAACCCTACAAAATGGTAGGGCAACCCCAAGAGGATGTACTAGGTTGGATGTATCCTAGACCCTCTAACTCTTCAAGTTGCTTATTCAACTCAACCAACTCATGAGGAGGCATGCGATAAGGTCTTTTGGAGATAGGAGCAGTTCCAGGAACTAGCTCAATGACAAACTCCACACTTCGATCAGGTGGCATGCCAGGCAACTCTTCAGGAAAAACATCCGGGAAATCACAGACTACGAGGACATCTTGAACCTCGAGATTAGGTAGGACATCCATGGCATACAACTCCGAGAAAGGTTTAAGAACTGCTGACGGAGACTTTGAACCATCAGTCCAATACTTGACAGTTATGCCAGCAGGAGAGGTCACAAAAACTATTCTAAGTGCACAGTCAATGACGGCTTGATAATTGGTTAACCAGTCCATGCCCAGAATAACATCTATGTCAGTTGACTTGAGTCCAATGAGGGAAGTGGGAAACTTCTGATATGATATATCTATTTCAACCCCATGAGTAACCCAGATGGTCTAGCAACGAGACCCAGGAGTACTAATCTCTATAGGGGAAGACATTCCTTCAAAAGGTATACCATGCTCCCGTGCAAACTCTTGTGATATGAATGTATGCGATGCTCCATAATTAAACAAGACTGTTGTGAGAATTGACTTGCCACGGAGCATACCCAGAATGACGCGTGGATCTTCCTGAGCTTCCTCAACAGTGACATGGGTTAGAAAACCACGTCCAGCACCTTGAGATTTATCATTCTTCTTTGCCTGCTGATCATTGCGTCCGGCAGCCCTTTGAGAACACTCCCTTGAGTAGTGACCAGGCTGACCATAGGAGTAACAGGTAACCCCAGTGTGAGAACCAGCAGGAGGATGATAGTTTGATCCACCAGTATTTGACTGTGGCTGACGAGAATTATTGCCAGAAGACTTGGGTGCATAAGCAGCACGAGGCACAACACTGTATGGAACAAAGACACGACGCTTCTTGTTACCAGAGGAAGAAGCACGAGAATTTCCTTCTTCACGCTTCTGAGATACTTCCATATCCTTCCTTCCATGCTCTAAGGTAAGAGCCTGATTGTGCAAGTCCTGGAAAGACTGGAAATTGAAGGGCAACAACTCGTAGCGAAGTGTAGGGTTAAGTCCCTTACGGAACAACTCTTGCTTATCTTCATCATTGGTCACATCCCTGGTTGCATAAGGAGCCAGGCGAGTAAACTCACGCCCATAGGTTTCAATGTCCTTGCGCCCCCGAGTCAGATCTAGAGACTCCCTCCTTTTGAGATCCATGACGGGCTTAGGGATATAAGAGGCACGAAATGCTGCAACAAACTCCTGCCAGGTAACGACATGTCCCTGAGCTTGGAGATTCTGAAAGCCTTCCCACCAAACACCAGCCTCACCTTCCAGCTAATAGGTGGCGAAGTTAACACGATTAGCGGGACAGACACGAAGAGCACTGAACTTGCGCTCTATGGTGCAGAGCCAATCATCAGCTTCAAGGGGCTCCTTGGAGTGGGTGAAAATTGGAGGAAAAGAGCGGATGAAATCTCCAAGTGTGACACAGTCGTCAGGACGACGTTCAGTGTTCTGCGCCACACGCTCCAGAAGGCGTTCATTCCTCAGACGGTTGGTCTCAATGTTGTTGAGAACCTCGGCCATTGTGGGAGGTGGCGGAAGTTCCTGATCAGCATCGTTGTTTCCTCGACGGCCAACAGAACCACGAGTACCAGCCGACATCCTGAGGAGAAAACAGAAACCATGAGAATGGATTCACCAAAAAGGGTACACCAAAGGATGGCAAAACCATATCAAAGGATCATGGTAGAGGTGAACATGTGGATGAAAACTATATCAATGCATTAAGTATGGCAGTAGAACAAGCATATGAAACGTATACGCTACCAACTTAGATACAAACCATAACAATGGAATGCAAGCATGATATGATACCAACAAGTCATAAAAGAATTGAGAGCGATATTAGAGGCATCCTTAGCAAAGTTGAAAAACAATGCTTCAGTTGCACATATATATCTTGGAAACTCTGAGCCTTGCAACCAAGTACAGAGTACTTAGGGAAAAACAACCCACACCCGTATATCCTAAGAGTTTGAAATGATAGACGAGAAGTGAAAACTTTGCAAAGCAAACAAGGTAAGATAACTCAGCAATAGAACAATCTTGGATAAGGAGTAAAAAGAGTCCTATTTAGAGTTTTGCAAATAGTTTTTAGCTTTCAAATAGTTTTCTCAAACTCTAGACTCAACATCGGCCAGCTAGAAGGGTTTCCTACAGGCAGTCCTGCTCTGATACCAAAATCTGTCACGACCCGGGATAAGGGATAGACAAATACCAGATCCTCATCTGACATAAGCCTAACCTAAATTCCAAAACACGCAGGGAAAGATCGGTAACATTACAGAATATACAAACCATACATTAATAAGGTAAACTCTTAAGAGATTTACAAACCAGTCATACAAGCCAAGGGTCACAGACCCATCATTACATCAAACAACGGAAGCAAAGAAGTTGTTCTAAACAACAAACTTAGCAAAGGGCCTAAGAGGCCCTAACAGAAGTAGCGACCCTTCCATAGATCCTAGGCTGCTTCCCGGGAACCCCGACTACTCGTCGACTTCGACATAGAAACCACCTTCAGTTGGAGTAGCATCATCTGTATAAAAACATCAACGAAGCAAGGCTGAGTACAGGGTGTACTCCGCAAGACTTATGGCTAGTAAAGTTATTTTGCATAAAGCCATCTTTTGTTTTCAAAACAAGAGGGAGAAGAAAATCGTCTAGTCAGATCATTTTCAAAAGGGGATAAGAAGACTTCAACTATAGCTCTTAAATTCATCTTTGATATCCACCAAGCATCATCATCAACTGAACCACTTTTCCCAGACTACCCCCTCAACAACCCCGAGGAAGTATTCCGGATCTCACTTTAGTTGGCAAGTTTTATCATTCGGTTATAGTTCTCTATGATCACATAATCCGTTCCCAAGTCGTCCATAACCGTGGACACGACTTTTCGAAAAGATTATAACCCTGCAGGGGTGCACAACTTTACCCACCCGTACCAACCGATTCTTAATGCCAAATTATTATCCCTCTTCCTTGGAAGGCCGGCAGAGAGTGGTTGACCACGACCTTTACCTTGCTTTCGCCGAGACCATGAGTCACGCACTAGGGAGATGCCGCCATAACGGGTCAAGTCCTGAAGCCGGTCCCTAATGATGTGTGCAGGGTTCAAGATTACGGATGCCGGGCATCTCTTGTTCCCGGCCACGCTTACCTACCTGTTATGAATGCACCTCCTTCTCCTCCATTCAAGAACAACCAAGATGCATATGTCGAATGGAAAGCCAAAACTATGTGACTCATGGAATCTACTAGGAAAGTTAGTTGGTCGAGGGGGTTTCCAGGCCCCCGTGTGGTTGTACGCTCGTCTTGGTTCAAGAGGCGAGAACATCAGGTCCTAAGGGTGGCAAGTATGGGACTACAAAAACCACAACCCACGTGGCCTCCCATACAAACCTTAGCATGTTTATCATCCACTTCTGTTCGCATCACCACATCCTACCATACTAGATTCATTAGCATCTCCGGTGCATTCACATGAGTGATTAGCATCAGACCAATACGCATGGCTAAGCTTGACTGAACTGTGGAACTAGCGACGCTCATAAGCCAAACCCTAGTTATGCTAGGAGCGGTGGATCAGGTAATATAGTTCATAAAGGATAACATGCATCAGATAGGAATACTCTGTCTACTAATAAAAGACTGTTTGAACCGAATGCATATGACGAGAATGAAATACTTTGTAATCATAGGATTCATATGTATGAGTGGGGCTTTGCTTGCCTTGTCTGTTGTTGGACTGGTACTGCTCTCCGGTGGCGTTGACTTCAGCTTCGGGTTCGGTTCCTATTCGCGAGAACCAATCACCGGAAAAGAGAGAACAACACTCAACACATGGCATGTGCAATGCTCATACAATATGGATGATATGACAAATTAAATAGTGTTGAATTGAACTCTAAAATATGCTTGGTCACATTAAAGGGGGTTCCAAAGATCCAAACCCTAAAATAGGGGAATCATCGGAATTACCTGTGGGGTTCAATTGGTTCTTCTAATTAAACTTTCTATCAAAGTTGATTAACAATGTATTATTGTAGCTTAGTTAGATAGTTTTCATTTTTCTGAACATTTTGGTATATTATTTGTATTTTTCTGATTTAAAATGAATTAGTTATGAATTTCCGAAATTTTAATTCATTTTAAACATTTTTGGAATATTTGAAATAATTTCCTAACTTGGGCCCACATGTCAGACTTTTATTATTTTCAGAAAACATTTACAGAAATGATTAAAATCCTGACAGGCAGGGCCCACTTGTCATATATTTTCCATTTAATAAAACAATTACAGAAAACATTAAAAGAAATAGAAAGAAATTATGACATCGGCCTGACGTCATGGTGACGTTATCAACGCCATTGCTCCCAGGTGAGGCTCGGGCTCGGCGCTAGGGGTTATGCGGGGCTGCGGGAGCGGGTGCGCTGGACAGGGGGAAGCGAGGCGAGCAGTTTAGTGGTGGCGCCGCCCTGGAATGGTTGTCGGAGCAGCGTGTGCGACGGCGGCCGACGGCGAGACTTGCAGGCGGTTGTGGCGGCGGCGATACAGAGAGGGAGAGAGTGAGCGGAGGGGTTCGTTAGAACCGTGAGCTCACCCTGAGCGTGATGGTGGTGACGGCGAGGCCGGGGACGGTCGAACGACGTCGAATCGATGGTGACAATGGCGGCAACTGGCGGCGGTACGTAGACGATTCCGGCGAGGAGAGTGCTTCCCTGCTTGCGTGCTTCGGTGAGGAGGACGAGGAGACGACGACGCATCTAACGATGGCCTCGGCTTGGTGCTGGGTGGCCGGAGACGGCTGGGAAGAAAATCTCTGGCCGGCTAGGGTTTGGCCATGGCGAGAAGAAACGGGGAAAAGAGGGGGAACTGGCATCTAGGGTTCGTCGACGGCTGCTCTGGGGGTCATATAGGTGCTTGGGGGCGGCGGCACAAATCGCGGCGCTCGCCGGCGACGGTGGCGCCGCCAGCGAGCTGCTTAGCTCGATCCGGAGGTGGAAGAGGGCCAACAGAAATGACGAACCGGTACGGGGCCAGGTTGGGCTGCTGCTGGGCCAGGCTTGGGCTCCGGGGGAGAGGGAGAGGAGTGGGCTGCGGCCCAGAAAGGTTAGGGTTAGTTTTTATTTGGAATTTTCTTTTTATATTTATGTTTTCTATCTTCTTTTGTAATTTCCATTTGTAATTCTGTTTTTGAATAATTCAAATCACAGAAACTTTTATAAAATATATAAAATAGTTTGGGACCCTTTTATTCACTTTGGGTTCCATTCATGTAGATAGTTTTTCAAATACAAAACTCATTTGCATGGTTTTCAAATAGAGGGGGAAGTTAGGGTTTAGGGTTTTGTTTGTTCTTTCTTGATTAAACCAAAGTGCAAGTGTTATGCATGCATGCAATGATCAAACATATCCTTATTTATTTTACACAAGAGGATGGTATGTTACACCCATCAGGGGGTCAATTAATATATCAGACACCACCAAGTGTTTTGACAACAGGTTCAACTTCTTGCTAAGATTATTCATGTTTACAATTTAACGAAATTAGGTCAAACTTGAGCTACAAGTAAGCACGATAGATTTCTCTCGAATTAAATGTAATTTCAGTGAGATAGATGGTGGGTGCATTTTCTTGTAGTAAACAATACCATCTGTGTGAGTTTCCAACTATCAAGGAATAACATTCTAATTTTTCTGATTGGTGACGGTCAAGATTGTTCATTCCCGAAAGAAAGTCTAAAAAATATGGACCTGAATGCCACAAGCCAAGCTTTCGACATATATAGTGGACCGACATGTTGTACTTATGATTAATTCCCATCTGTTAGGAGTCTCCAAACTTCATACTAGCTGACTCTGTCCACTTGAATGACTTTATGTCTATTTACCAAGATTAGGTGAAAATTTTGAACTACAAATAAATTATAGGTTGCTTTGAAAGTTTACGAAAAAGCGTTTGGAGGTACCCACCAGGGAGTCACAACTAATATATATCAGAAACCACCAAAATTTTAGACGAAAGGTCTAACTTCTTGCTAAGATTTTTTATCTTGACAATTTAACAAAATTTGGTCAAACTTGAGCTACACAAGTAAGCGCGATAGATTTATCTTGAATTAAATGTATTTTCAGAGGTAAATGGGGGTGCATCTTCTTGTAGTAAACAATGTCATCGTTGTGAGTTTTGAACTATGAGGAAAGAATATTTAGTTCTCATTTTTTCGAGTCATGAGAACATAGTTCTTTTCTGTAAAGAAAAGTTCGAAGAATATTAGATCTAGATGCCACAAGCCAAGTTTACATACATACATACATACATACATACATACATATATACATATATACATATATACATATATATATATATATATATTGGACCAACATGTTGTAGTTACGATTCCCATGTTTTATGAGCTTTCAAACTTCCTAGCTAACTGATCCCACACTTGAATGAATTTATGTTGATTTATCGAAATTTGGTCAAATTTGAAACTACATGTAAATTGTAGGTTTCTTTGAAAGTTTGTGAAAAAGCTTTTGGAGGTACCCATCGGGGGGAATAGTTAATATATCAAACCACCGAGATTTTTTACGATAGCTTAAACTTATTGCTAAGATTTTTGCATCTTGACAATTTAATGAAATAAGGTCAAACTTGAGCTACCAATAAGAGAAATAGATTGCTCCTGAATTAAATATCTTTTTGGAGGTAGATGGGTGCATCTTATTGTATTAAACGATGTCGTTAGTTTGAGTTTCTAACTACGAGGAAAGAACATTCTCAATTTTCTGAGTGATGACGAGATTGTTCTTTCCCGTAAAGAAATTCTAAAGAACATGGATCTGAATACCACAGGACAACTTTTCATATATATAAAGTTGAACAAAATGTTGTACTTACGATTTCCCATGTTTTATGAGTTCTCAAACTTCCTAGGTAACTCCGCCCACTCGAGTGACTTTACGCCGATTTATCGAAATTAGGTCAAATTTTACTACTGCTAGTAAATCGTAGGCTGCTTTGTGAGTTTTTCAAAAAGCGTTTGGAGGTACCCACATTGGACGGTCAATTAATATATCAGAAAAACCACCGAGAGTTTTAACGACTTGTTTGACTTCTTGCTAAGATTTTTCATTTTGGCAATTTTTGAACCCCTTTTAAAAACGATCACATGAAATAAAGAAAATAAAAAAAGAAAATAAAAGATCTACGCATGACACGCCCTATCATGTCCTTGCTCTACGTGCCATGAAAACATTAACCATGGGATTTTATGAATTTTGAAAAAACAGCTTCGCAGTATTGATCTTCCATGTATAGACATTATTGGGTTTCAACCCGGATGACCAAGGTTGTCAAGGTCATATTGATCAACATCATAGTTTACGACCTGATGGAGTTACCACAATAGATGGGTGCATCTTGGGGCAGTAAGCATTGTTGACCGGTGGGAGTTTTCAGACATTTAGTAGATCATGCTTCCTATCTAACTACATCGGTTAAATGAATTTCACAAAACAAATCGTGTCTAGCGCGGTGGATATGAGAGTACAGAGCATAAGTGTCTAAGGGCATCCATAATGTAGGACCCACCTGGCTTATCAGAATTACCACAATGTATAAGGTCGACATTTACCACAAGGTAGAACCCACATAGCTTGGTCATCTTGCTCCATGGAAGAGAGAGGAGGGAGGGGAATGATTTTTCTATTATCTATGGGCAACCCACAAGCTTGAGGTAACTTTATTTTCTCCACAATGTACTACTATATTCCTTAAGGTGTGCTTTTCTACACATTGCAGGTCCCCTAAGAAAAAAGCAAATGATGGGCCCACTTGGCAGTGATGACCAAGCTATAAAACTCCTATGCAAACGTTAGTATCTTCAGTTTAGTGGGTCCCACGAATCATCTCGTTTAGGGGAAGAGGGAAGAATCAAAGAGAGAAGTGGAGTTGAATGCGCTCCGATGTGAGAGCAAAGTTTATGATGGGTTCCTAACACGAGGTACTCCTGACTCTACTAGTAGTAAATTTCAGGACCTATGCACGCAAAAAAATGGAAGTGTGTTTTCTCTCTTGTTCACTTCCTCTCATCTCTCCACCCCTCTCCCCTCACGCACTGGCCTAGTTGATCTCTCCCTCGTCCACAGCGTGACGCTGTGCACGTGTGCCTCGGTACGACGGCTCTGTTTCTTTATCTCTCTTTTTTGAGAGGGCGTCGCTATTTCTCTGGTGTGTTCGTAAGTCGTGTTGGTGTGGAGTATGAGTAGTACATAGGAAGGAAACCACTTTGGTCCTTGGAGGCAGAAAGATTCTAACTTCTCTGGTTTTTGAAATTTCCACTTGCTTCCCAAACATCGGGAGGGAAAGGTTATTCAAAAGACCAGCCATTCGTTGTAGTACTTCTTATCTTATATTTTTCGTAAAAAAACCTATATAGTGTACGGATAACTTTGAACATGGACCGTTGTATCAAGACTGGCAAATCCAAGCATTGCTAATCGTTGGATCTTCTTTTCCATTCTTAGCATCTAGAAGATTCTATTGATAGTCTTTAGCACAATGAACGCTAGTGTGCGCAAACCTCAAAACACGCTTCATTGCTTAGTTTCAGGGACCTTGTGCTAAATGCATGGACTTGGATGTAATTTTCATTTTTTACGAGATCCTTGATGTAACATGTACTTCCATCGACCACATTAACTGAAGCACCTCGCTCCGGGGGGGCCCTACCACAGTTAGGATAAAATGCAACCCTCCCAATTATTACACAAAGTGGACCATGATTTATTATATAATTCCATTGTTTAAGCTTCCTAACTTACTTCACACACTTCACTTACTTCTTTTAAGATTCAGCAAAATTAGGTCAAACTTGAGCTATAAGTAAGTGTGGTAGATTAATTGCTCTTCAATTAAATGTAATTTCAGTGGTAGATGGGTGCGTCTTCTTGTAACAAACAATGTTGTCGGTGTCAGTTTCCAACTATCTGGAAATTGAAGGGAATATGCCCTGAAAGGCAATAATAAAGTGTTTATTATGTGTATTCCAAGTATATGATAGATGTTTATTTTAAATGCTATAATTGTATTAATACAGAAATGTTAATACATGTGTGTCTAATAAACAAACAAAAAGTTCCTAGTATGCCTCGCTCATAAACTAGCTCGTTGATTAACAAGATGATCACAGTTTCCTGTTCATAGACATTGGATGTTGTTAATAACAAGATCACAACATTAGTGTAATGATGTGATGAACATTCATCCAAAGTATAGCATTACGATTAAAGTCATTGAGTTTATATTTCTATAAACAACTTACGAAGTGATCCTAATCCTTAGACCATGAGATCATGTCAATCACTAACACCGGAAGAGTTTCTTGATGACATCAAACATTACACCGTAACTGGGTGATTATAAAGATGGCTTCAAAACTACTAAAGTGTTATGTTGAGTCTCATGGATCAAGAGTGGAATTTTGTTCATCCCAATGACGGATAGATATACTTTGGGCCCTCTCGGTGATATCACATTGGTTAGCTTGCAAGCAAGTGATTTGATCACTAGAATGTTATATCAAGGGAACAAGAAAAGAGTGCATGTCGGTAACCAGATTAAACTAGGTATGGAGATACCGACGATCGAATCTCGGACATGTAATATATCGTGAAACAAAGGGATTAAGATACTAGCGTAAAAGATTCCGACGATCACAGGAAAGTCATCGTTGAATGTGTGGGAGTCAGTATGGATCTCTAGGTCCCGCTTCTGATTATTGATCGGAGAAGGGTCTCGATCATGTCCGCATTATTCGCGAACCATAGGGTGACACACTTAAGGGACACTGACATCCAATTGGAGCAAAAGTTTCATGCCGAAAAGAATAACAAGCGCAGGAATTTATTTCACTAGATACCGAAATAGGTTTTCGGGTGAAATTGCAGAAAGTGTTTTTGCATGCGAAATGAATTCGAGCAAGGGGTTATATGTGAATGTTTGTCATTAAAGTAATTGACAAAATTCTGTATAAATAAAAATAGTTTTATTTAATGAGAGTTTGCATTAAATTTGGTGGAAATTTAATAGCAATTTTGACTGGGATTTTGAGTGGAGGGAATTTAAAGGAATTTTGTGAGTGGAGTGTCCACCCACATGAATGAGGGGAGGGCAAGGGGGCAGCCCCATGCGCCGGCCACCCCCTTGGGGTTCCCCCCTCTCCTATAAAAGTCACCCCTCTCCCTCTCTCTCTCACTCACACCTCCTCGTGAAGGATCTCTCTCCCCCTATAGAATTTATTCCCCATGGTCTCGGACCAGCGAGATACATGTTCTCGGTGGCTATTCGGCAAGAAAGGGTTGTGCTTTCGCTGCATCTCTGCAGCGAGGAGGCAGAGGTTACTCGGTGTCTTGTACGTGTGTGCGAGCACGGATGCGCTGCTGCTTTGCGGCGCTAGGACTTCCTCTCGATCTTGATATCGGCAAGAGATCGTCTACATCAACCACGAGTTCAACTCGTTTAGCTTTGTCGGTCTTCAAGGGTATGTTCTCTATGGATATACATCCTCCCGTTGTTTGTATCTAGTAGATAGATCTTGGTACTTAGTTCCCATAATAAGAATTTTTTGTTTTCTATGCTGCGAACCCCTACAGTGGTATCAGAGCCCGATCTATGCGTAGATGCTTTACACGGGTAGTACACATATGAGTATGTGGGTGATGATGATCATGTTGTTGCTTCTTAGTTTTAGTTTTGGATATTGGTGGCATAGTGGGATGAAGCGGCCCGGACAAACTTTACATGTCCTCGCACATGGGACCTGTTCCACGCTTGACATGAAACTAGTTTGCGTAAGTGGCTAGCGGGTGTATGTCTCTCCTACTATAGTCAATATATATTTTGCAACGGGTTGTCAACAATTTGGCTATCCCTATTGTGGTTCATGTTCGTAGGTAAGAACGGTTCTATCTTCGAAAGCTCTAAGCCACATAAAACTTGCAATAGATAAATTAGAGGCGTCTAGTTTAGATTGTTGCTGGGCTAGTGTTATGATATGGTGTTGTTGTAAGTAGAAGTATGAGATGATACTCTTACAACAAACATAACATGTAAGTTCCATAGACCTTGGCCTTACACATAAAGGTATGATAGTGATCATACCACGATGCACATGATAGAGATCATATGCGGGAACCATATCATTTCACTAATAAACATGTGATGTTTGATAGCATCTTATATTGCTTGTTTAGCGCTTTATTAGCATAATAAGATGATACCTCATTTAAATATATATAAGAATGTGTTCTTCCTTTAGTATGCACCGATTATATTTTCGTCGCTCCAAGACATCACGTGATGATCGGGTGTTCTTGGATCCACGACCATATTTCGGGTGTAAGACAGTTACACACGCGAATACTAAGGTTCTAACTTGACGAGCCTAGCATGTACAGACATGGCCTCGAAACGTGGACCTAAAGGTTAAGCATGAGTCATATAGTAGATGTGATGCCCATTTGATGCTCGTCTTTGAAGCTACACCGACTCACGTGATGATTGGACTTGGTGGAGTGGATTTGGTTCATGTAATCACCAAAAAGGCACGAGGGATGTCGTTTTTGAGTGTGATTTCATTCGTAATGTGGATTAGTTGAACTCAATCTATCATAAACTTAGTCTAAACTTTACAAATTCTGTTGTAGATGGCACCACCTGCTTTTAATTTCAATGTGTTCATGGAGGAAGAGAAACTTGCAACGAACGGTAGAAACTTTACCAAATGGGCCATGAATTTGAGGATTCTCCTCTCTGCTACACAAAAGCAATATGTGCTAGAAGCACCGCTAGGCCCCCCCCACCTTTTGAGGATGCCCCTGACAAAGAGAAGAATGTCTATCAGACTCTTCAGGAGGACCACAACTTAGTTCATTGCGGCATATTGTATGGGCTAGAGCCGGAACTTCGAAAGCATTTCGAAAACGGCAATGCATTTGATACAATGGGTGAGTTGAAAATGATTTTCGACACACATGCTGCTGTAGAGAGCTACAATGCTTCAGAAAAGTTCTTTAGCTGCATGATGGAAGAGCACAACTCCGTTAGTGAGCATGTACTCAAGATGTCGGGTTACGCCGATAAGCTTGTGTCCTTGGGAATATCGATTCCCATTGACTTAGGCATCCATCGTGTTCTATAGTCTCTGCCACCTAGCTATAAGAGCTTCATGATGAACTATAATATGCAAGGAATGAAGAAGTCTCTCCCTGAGCTTCTGTCAATGCTTACAACTGCAGAAGTGGAGATCAAAAAGGAACATCAAGTGTTGATGATCAATAAGAACACTGGTTTAAAGAAAGATAAGAAGGGAAAACGAAAGGGAAGTAAGGGCAGCAAGCCGGTTTCTGTGCCTAAAAAGAAACCCCGAGTTGGCCCTAAGTCTGATACCGAGTATACTATTGTAAGGGGACTGGCCACTGGAAGCGCAACTGCCCCAAGTATTTGGCAGACAAGAAAGCCGGCAAGGCAAACAAAGGTATATATGATATACATGTTATTGATGTGTACTTGACTAGTGCTCGCAGTAGCACCTGGGTATTGATACCGGTTCAGTTGCTAATATTTGTAACTCAAATCAGGGGCTGCGGAAAAAGCGACCGCTAGCAAGGGGTGAGGTCAAGATGCGTGTCGGCAATTGATCAAGCGTTGATGTGATCGCCGTCGGAACGCTACCTCTCCACTTGTCGTCCGGATTAGTAATAAACTTGAATAATTGTTATCTGGTGCCAGCACTGAGCATGAACATTGTATCTGGATCGTGTTTGATGCGAAGTGGTTATTCATTTAAATCTGAGAACAATGGTTGTTCTATTTATATGAGTGAAATCTTTTGTGGTCATGCATCGATGATGAATAGATTATTTCTATTGGATCTTGATAATAAGGTTACACATATTCATAATGTTGATGCTAAAAGGATTAAACTTAATGATGATATATCCGCATATATGTGGCACTGCCATCTAGGTCATATTGGCATTAAACGCATGAAGAAGCTCCATTCAGATGGACTTTTGGAATGACTTGATTTTGAATCATTTGATACATGTGAGCCATGCCTTATGGGCAAGATAACTAGAACTCCATTTTCTGGTTCAATGGAACGGGCGACAGATTTATTGGAAATCATACATTCTGATGTATGTGGTCCAATGAGTGTGTCAGCGCGAGGTAGATATCATTATTTTGTTACTTTCACGGATGATTTGAGTAGATACGGTTATATCTACTTCATGAAACACAAGTCTAAAACCTTTGAAAAGTTCAAGGAATTTCAGAATGAAGTGGAAAATCATCGTAATAGAAAGATCAAATGTCTATGGTCTGACTGTGGAGGTGAGTATCTAAGTTACGAGTTTGGCACTCACATGAAAGAGTGTGGAATTGTTTCACAACTCACACCTGCTGGAACACCACAGCAAAATGGTGTGTCGGAACATCGTAATCGTACTTTATTGGATGTTCAATCTATGATGTCTCTGACGGACTTGCCGCTGTCATTTTGGGGTTATGTAGTAGAAACTGTTGCATTCACTTTAAATCGGGCACCATCTAAATCCGTTGAAAAGAGACCGTATGAATTATGGTTTGGAAACAAACCTAAGCTTTCATTTCTTAAAGTTTGGGGATGCGATGTTTATGTGAAGAAACTTCAACCGGATAAACTCGAACCCAAAGTGGAAAAATCCGTCTTCATAGGATACCCTAAGGAAACTATTGGGTATTCCTTCTATCACAGATCCGAGGGCAAGGTTTTTTTTGCCAAGAATGGATCCTTTCTAGAGAAAGAGTTTCTCACGAAAGGTGTGAGTAGTCGGAAGGTAGAACTCGAAGAGGTTATTGAACATTCTCTTCAAAGTATGGTGAGTAGCGCAGCGCCGAAAGTCGTTCCGGAGTTGGCTTCACCAGTTGAAGAGGGAACTAATGATAATGATCATGAAACTCCGAAAAAGAGTACTATCGAACCTCGCAGGTCTAGCAGGACGTGTGCAGCTCCCGATCTGTACGGAAATCCTATCATGAATTTCATGGTTGATGAGAATGATGACCCTGTGACGTATGAAGAAGCGATGATGAGCCCGGATTCCAACGAATGGTTAGAAGCCATGAAATCCAATATGGAATCCATGTATGAAAATCAAGTTTGGAACTTGGTGGACTTACCTCACGACCAAAAGGCCGTGGAGAATAAATGGATTTTCAAAATCAAAACTGATGCTGATGGTAATGTGGCCGTCTATAAAGCTCGACTTGTCGCAAAGGGCTTTCGACAAATTCAAGGAGTTGACTACGATGAGACATTCTCTCCCGTAGTGATGCTAAAATCAGTTAGGATTATGTTTGCAATTGATGCATATTTCGATTACGAGATATGGCAGATGGATGTCAAAACCACGTTTCTCAATGGTAATATTGAAGAAGAGTTGTATATGATACAACCAAAGGGTTTTGTCGATTCTAAGGATGCTGACAAGGTGTGCAAGCTTCAGCGATACATCTATGGATTGAAGCAAGCATCACGAAGTTGGAATCTCCGCTTTGATGAGGTGATCAAAGAGTTTGGAT
Organism: Avena sativa; assembly: GCA_916181665.1. Classification (NCBI taxonomy): domain Eukaryota; kingdom Viridiplantae; phylum Streptophyta; class Magnoliopsida; order Poales; family Poaceae; genus Avena; species Avena sativa. The sequence continues at coordinate 147,654,920 of OV702280.1, forward strand.
TTTTCCAAACTTATGGAGAAGCTTGTATTTACAAGAAAGTGAGTGGGAGCAATGTGGCATTTCTTATACTATATGTGGATGACATATTATTGATCGGAAATGATATAGATCTTTTAAACAGTGTTAAAAGTTATCTAAACAGCAAATTTTCAATGAAGGACCTAGGTGAAGCGTCATACATATTAGGCATAAAGATCTATAGAGATAGATCTAGGCGCCTAATAGGGATATCGCAAAATACATACCTTGATAAGATTTTAAAGAAGTTTAAAATGGACGAAAGTAAGAAGGGGTTCTTACCTATGAGTAAGACTCAAAGTACGACTACGGCGGAAGAAAGAGAGATAATGGACAAAGTCCCCTATGCTTCAACCATAGGCTCTATAATTTACCCCATGCTATGTATAAGACCGGATGTGGCACATGCTATTAGTTTGACTAGTAGGTACCAATCGGATCCAGCTTCGGAACACTGGAAAGCGGTCAAGAATATCCTTAAGTACTTGCGAAGAACTAAGGATATGTTTCTTGTATACGGAGGTGAAGAAGAGCTCGTCGCTAAGTGTTATGTCGATGCTAGCTTTGACACCGATCCGGATGACTCTAAGTCTCAATCCGGATACGTATTTTTATTGAATGGCGGAGCGGTTAGTTGGAGGAGCTCCAAACAACCTATGGTGGCGAGATCAACAATGGAGGCCGAATATGTTGCTGCTTCGGAAGCGGCTCAGGAAGCAGTTTGGATGAAGGAGTTCATATCCGAACTAGGTGTGGTTGCAAATGCGTTGGACCCAATGGTGATCTATTGTGACAACAATGGTGCCATTGCCAATGCCAAAGAACCAAGGTCTCACAAGCATTCCAAGCATATTAAGCGCCGGTTTCACTCCATCCGCGAGCATGTCAAGGATGGAGATATAAAGATTTGTAAAGTACATACGGATCTCAATATAGTAGATCCGTTGACTAAAACTCTCCCTAGAGAAAAACATGATCTATGCCAGAACTCCATGGGTGTTAGATACATCACTATGTAACTAGATTATTATCTCTAGGGCAAGTGGGAGACTGAAGGGAATATGCCCTGAGAGGCAATACTAAAGTGTTTATTATGTGTATTCCAAGTATATGATATATGTTTATTTTGCATGCTATAATTGTATTAATACGGAAACGTTAATACATGTGTGTTTAATAAACAAACAGAAAGTTCCTAGTTATGCCTCTCTCATAAACTAGCTCGTTGATTAACAAGATGATCACAGTTTCCTGATCATAGACATTGGATGTTGTTAATAACAAGATCACAACATTAGTGTAATGATTTGATGAACATTCATCCGAAGTATAGCATTACGATCAAAGTCATTGAGTTTATATTTCTATAAATAACTTACGAAGTGATCCTAATCCTTAGACCATGAGATCATGTCAATCACTAACACCGGAAGAGTTTCTTGATGACATCAAACGTCACACCGTAACTGGGTGATTATAAAGATGGCTTCAAAACTACTAAAGTGTTATGTTGAGGCTCATGGATTAAGAGTGGAATTTGTTCATCGCAATGACAGATAGATATACTCTGGGCCCTCTCGGTGATATCACATTGGTTAGCTTGCAAGCAAGTGATTTGTTCACTAGAATGTTATATCACGGGAGATACCGATGATCGAATCTCGGACATGTAATATATCGTGAAACAAAGGGATTAAGATACTAGCGTAAAAGGTTCCGACGATCACAGGAAAGTCATCGTTGAATGTGTGGGAGTCAGTATGGATCTCCAGGTCCCGCTTCTAATTATCGATCATAGAAGGGTCTTGATCATGTACGCATTATTCGCGAACCGTAGGGTGACACACTTAAGGGACACTGACATCCAATTGGAGCAAAAGTTTCATGCCGGAAAGAATAACAAGCGCAGGAATTTATTTCTCTAGATACCGAAACAGGTTTTGGGGTGAAATTGCAGAAAGTGTTTTTGCATGTGAAATGGAATTCTAGCAAGGGATTATATGTGAATGTTTGTCATTAAAGTAATTGACAAAATTATGAATAAATAAAAAGAGTTTTATTTAATGAGAGTTTGCATTAAATTTGGTGGAAATTTAATAGCAATTTTGAGTGGGATTTTGAGTGGAGGGAATTTAAAGGAATTTTGTGAGTGGAGTGTCCACCCACATGAATGAGGGGAGGGCAAGGGGGAAGGCCCATGCGCCGGCCACCCCCTTGGGGTTACCCCCCTCTCCTATAAAAGGCACACCTCTCCCTCTCTCTCACTCACACCTCCTCGTGAAGGATCTCTCTCCCCCTCTAGAATTTATTCCCCATGGTCTCGGACTAGCGAGATACATGTTCCCGATGGCTATTCGGCAAGAAAGGGTTGTGCTTCCGCTGCATCGCTGGAGCGAGGAGGCGGAGGTTGCCCGGTGTCTTGTACGTGTGTGCGAGCATGGATGCGCTGCTGCTTTGCGGCGCTAGGACTTCCTCTCGATCTTGAGATCAGCAAGAGATCGTCTATATCAACCACGAGTTCAATTCGTTAAGATTTATCTGGCTTCAAGGGTATGTTCTCTACGGATATACATCTGCCCGTTGTTTGTATCTAGTAGATAGATCTTGGTACTTAGTTCCCATCGTAGGAAATTTTTTGTTTTCTATACTGCGAACCCCTACAGAAAGAACATTTTCAATTTCCCTAGTGATGACGAGATTATTCTTTTCCATAAAGAAAATCCAGAGAATATGGATCTGAATGCCACAAGCCAAGCTTCTAGACATATTAAGTGGCCAAAAATGTTGTACTTAATTGAGATTTCCATGTTTTATGAGTTTTCAAACTCCCTATATAACTTTGCCCACTTGAGTGACTTTATGCCGATTTATTGAAATTAGGTCAAATTTGAACACCGAGTAAATTTTAGGTTGCTTTGAAAGTTTTACAAAAGATCTTTTGAAGGTACCCATCGGGGGGTCAATTAATATATCAGAAACCTTCGAGTGTTTTTACAACAGGTTCAACTTCTTGCTAAGATTATTCATCTTGAAAATTTAACGAAATTAGGTCAAACTTGAGCTACAAGTAAGCGCGACAGATTTCTCTTGAATTAAATGTAATTTTAGAGCGGTTGATGGTGGGTGCATCTTATTGTAGTAAATAATACCATTGGTGTGAATTTCCATCTATTAGGGAATAACATTCTCTTTTTGAGTGATGACGATCGAGATTTTTCATTCCCGAAAAGAAAGTCTGAAGAATATGGATCTGAATGCCACAAGCCAAAATTTCGACATATATAGTGGAACGACATGTTCTACTTATGATTCATTCCCATGTTTTAGGAGTCTTCAAACTTCATCCTAGCTTAGTTTGTCCACTTGAATGTCTTCATGTCTATTTACCGAGATTAGGTGAAAATTTTGAACTACAAGTAAATTGTAGGTTGCTTTGAATATTTATGAAAAAGCTTTTGAAGGTACCCACCAGAGATTCACACCTAATATATCAGAAACCACCGAGATTTTAGACGACAGGTCCAACTTCTTGCTAAGATTATTCATCTTAACAATTTAACAAAAAATTTCAAACTTGATCTACACAAGTAAGCGCGATAGATTTCTCTTGAATTAAATGTATTTTCAGAGGTAAATGGGGGTGCATCTTCTTGTAGTAAACAATTTCATCGATGTGACTTTCAAACTATGAGGTAAGAACATTAAGTTCTCAATTTTTCGAGTGATGAGAACATAGTTCTTTTCCGTAAAGAAAAGTTCGAAGAATATGGGATCTGGATGCCACAAGCCAAGTTTACATACATATATATATATATATATATATATATATATATATATATATATATTGTACCAATATGTTGTACTTATGATTCCAATGTTTTATGAGTTTTCAAACTTCCTATCTTACTGCACCCAGACTTGAATGAATTTATGTCGATTTATCTAAATTAGGTCAAATTTGAAACTGCAAGTAAATTGTAGGTTGTTTTGAAAGTTTGCGAAAAAGCTTTGTGAGGTACCCATCGGGGCATAATTAATATATCAAACCATCGAGAGTTTTGAAGATAGATTCAATTTCTTGCAAAGATTTTTGCATCTTGACAATTTAACAAAATAAGGTCAAACTTGAGCTACCATTAAGCGAGATAGATTTCTCTTGAATTAAATGGTTTTTCAGAGGTTGACGGGTGCATCGTATTGTATTAAAAAATGTCGTCAGCGTGAGTTTCCATCTATGAGGAAAGAACATTCATAATTTTTCGAGGGATGACGAGATTGTTTTTTCACATAAAGGAATTCTGGAAAACATGGATGTGAATACCACAAGCCAACTTTTCAGACATATAAAGTGGACTAACATGTTGTACTTACGATTTCCCTTGTTTTATGAGTTCTAAAACTTTCTAGCTAACTCTGCACACTCGAATGAATTTATGTCGATTTATCGAAATTAGGTCAAATTTGACTACTTCTAGTAAATCATAGGCTTCTTTGTGAGTTTTTTGAAAAAGCGTTTGGAGGTACCCACATCAGGAGGTCAACTAATATATCATAAACCACTGAGAGTTTTGATGATCGATTTGACTTCTTGCTAAGATTTTGCATCTTGAAATTTTTTGAACCCCTTTTGAAAACGACCACATGAAATAAAGAAAACTAAAAATGAAATTAAAAGATTGACGAGTGACACACCCTATCATGTTGTGTGTTCTACGTGCCTTGGAAATATTAACCATGTGATTTGACGAGTTTTGGAAAAAACAGCTTCACAGTATTGTTCTACCATGTATAGACATTATTGAGTTTCAACCCGAACGACCAAGGTTTATAGATGTGCAAATAACAAAATATATACCCATACTTTATAGATGTGGCTTATTTTATAAATGTTGAGCTTTACCTATTATAATTAAATATAGTGTTGATATGTCATACTTTTTTATATTATGAATGTATCACGTGCAAGGCACATGAAACATACTTGTACTACTAGGAAGAGCATGGCTTAGCCACCGGATTGTAAAACAGAGTATATTGCACGCGGAAGTATTAGTACTCAAGGGAAAAACTGAGTACAACCAAATTGCCAGTGTTACTCTCGAGGGTATAATCGAGTACACCTAACTCGGCTGGATTTTAGACACGAGGAAAAAACATGACCACGGTACGCGTGTCGCGGTGCACGGGGCATCATTATCGGACGCATGTGGCCATGCACGGTGTAGTAGCGTACGCGGTTACGCAGTGCATGGTGGTACAATGAAACGTAACTTCTCCTCACCTTTATTATAGACACCCTCTCCCTCTCCCTCTCCCTCTTCACCTCCCCACTCTAACTCACTCACTCATGAAACCGTCTCCACTGTCTGATCACCTTCTGCAAGCCCCCAGGAAAACCCCAACTACGTCGGCGATGGAGAAGAAAGGCACTTTGTCCATCGTCTCCTCCAAGGCTCCGGCAAGGAGGTCCTCAACCTTGTCCATGCACCCGTCGAGGCATCGCAGTGAGCCGTTGTCCCTGTCATGTCCCCCGTCGAGGCATCACAGTCAGCCGCCGTCCCCCGTCCTAGCCCCCGTCGAGGCATCATAGTCAGATGCCGTCCCCGTCCTAGCCCCCGCCGAGGCATCACAGTCAACCATCGTCCCTGTCCTGGCCCTCGTCGAGGAATCACAGTTAGTGGTCATCCTTGTCCTGGCCCGTGTCTAGGCATCACGGTCAGCCATCGTCCCTGTCCTGACCCCCGTCGAGGCATCGCAGTTAGCTGTCGTCCCCGTCATGGCCCCCGTCGAGGCATCGCAATCAGCCGCCGTCCCCGTCCCTGTCCTGTACTCGTCCCTGCTAACACCATAACCATCGGCGAGGAGGCCCCCGCTGGTCGTGAGTAGATCCTGCTCGATTGGGAGCCCTACGAGGAGCAGGAGTACATATGCCCAGAGAACCCCTACGGCACCAGCATCGCCGACCCATGGTCAGAGGTAACTATGGTTTTATCCTATTCCCATCATTGTATGCTAGATCATGTGTTATTAGAGTTCGACTGTTCGCATTTTCAATCGTCGGATGCTAGATCATGTGTTATTAGGGTTAGTTGTTCGCATTTTCAATCGTTGGATGCTAGATTTTTTTACAGAAGCTAATGCTCTTGTTCTTCGATGAATCCCCATGTTTATATGTCAATCCTATTTTATTTGTAATCCGAGTTGTAGTTAAGGCATTCTCTAGTTGGTACTAGCGTCGATCTATAGTTGGGATCACTATTTATTTTGTTTGAGATTTGGGGATTGGGGAATTTAACCCACTTGCTTAATTTATGCAAATAATCATGGGATCTCAATCGGTTAATTTATGCAAATAATCAATCCTAATAATCATGGGATCTCAATTGGTTAATTGCATGCTACTTATTTTTCCAACAGGTGGATAGAAGCGATGTCTGCAGCGACGACGAGTCCAAGCCCACCAATCTTCGTCAGGTGCTAAGGAGGCTGATGTCCAGCCAGTACGAACACTACTTCGTCGGCGACGTCTGTAGGTGTCCCTTTTGCGAGAGGAGACTCCACTCCACCGACTTCAACTTCCTCTTGAAGCAAGCCGAGGACGTGACCAATTGCAGCCACACCGTGAGTGTCCACGCCTTTAGAGCCAAGCATAAGGCGCTCGACTTTCACCCCCGTAACCTCCAGAAGGTGGCCATTGAAGAGGGTCGCATGCCCCCGATCAATCCCAAGGAGCACAAGGTCAAGGGAATGTGTATCAAGAAGTGGAGGAAGCACCAGAGGGAGGAGGCGTAGGCCAGGAGGTGCCACTGATATTGTGTAATGTTGATGCTGTAAAGCAGCTTCTTTTGTATTGTTTGTGTTGAACTTGTCCGGTGCGGCTGCTAAGTATCCTAATTGTTGAACCTTGTTAAGTACTATACTATATATCCTATGTTAGATGCTTTGCCTACATCTGCTTTGTTTACTGAATGTGTTGGTTAGATTTTCTTCTCTAGATTTGCTATCAGATTGGAAAAAAACGAGAGCCAAAAGGAACAATGAATGATGAAGAGAGAAGCTGCTCCAGAAGAAGGATACGAGAGAAGAGATGGAGGAGGGGAAGAAGATGAGAGGGATAACATGTGGGCCCTAGGTCCGTGTCATTTCTTAATTGTGGGCCCATCATGTTATTTTAACTGTTAAAACACGATTAGCCAAAAAATACCTATTTGTAATAGCTCTCCACAAAAGCGGTATGTATCCAAAATTTTTTGCAGAAGTGGCACTAAACCTGTTACCTTGGCCCCAATTGTTGTACTAAATATAATTTACTCGATAAATGTGGGTTCACGTCCTTTCCTTAAACACAATAAGAATTATTTATTGTATTATTTATACCTAGTCTACATGATGAGACAATACAACACTGAGCCAGGACGTGGGGCTCGTTACTTTGCGGTCCAAAACTTCACAGGCGAAGGCATCGCGGGGTCCGAGTTGCGTGTAATCACCGCGATTCAAAAATTTGGGTGTGGGGGGTAATTACCGAGAGGAGTATTTCGAGTTAATGGTGGACAAACCAAATATTTTTAAATCTTAGTCGTTATGTCAGCATATTATGTTAAATTGGTACGTGTCGTACACCTTCTAAGTCACCCTACATGTGTTGCACAGGCAAATCCATTTCTGTACTTTCCTATCCCCCGATACTGAATCCGGCGGTGGCGGTGGTGGTCCTTTTCTCCCTCCCCCAACACTGAATCCGGTTCGGCAGCGTCGGCGGTCGTTTTTATCCCCGCCCCTCCCCCTCCCACACACCCCTACCCCCTACCCACCCACACACGCTCACACACTAAACCGGCGATGGCGGTCCCTTTTCTCCCTGTCCCGCCATATCCATGTCTAGAATGTCTAGCGAGGACAAGGTGGTATCTACGTCAGCGACTGATTCGGCTCCGTCGGAGCCAGCGTCTCGGGCACAACGTCAAATAAGCAAAGCAGCGCCGGGGTCTACAGCCTAGGTTAGCGAGGAGGTCAGCCAGATGTCTACTAGAAGGGTACCTATGAGAAGAGGGTTGAAGAAAAATATAGGACGGCGGTGGAGTGTTCGGTTGCAGTGCGGGGTCATGCAACCTAGATCTTGAAGAAAACAACCTAAGAGAAGAGCGAGAGGTGAATTTTTATTTTTTGTGCCTTGTCTGGCAAGTAGATTAGTTACTGCAAAGTAGAGTCGAATGAACTGAATGTCCCCTTTTTAATCAAATTAGGAACAACTTCAATGCAGCGGACCTATATGATTTCACGGTTCATGTTTGCCAGTACACTGCAAAACAAGATTTTGGTTGCGAGAGGGTTGTGTTTGGGAAGGATGTGCGTCTTCCTGTCAACTACAAAGAGGTTGTGTCTGTTTTGGAACTGATAGATATGCTTCATGCTAGGATTCCTTGGGGATTCAGGCAGAGGTCAAAATTGGTGTGGCATAATATGAGTGATACCTATATGCAAATTGGGCACTCCCATGAGCTTCATATGCTTTGGGAGTGTTGTGCAACTGATCGTATCGTGAAAGTTGAAGCGATGATTGATGATATGTATGCAGATACTAGATATCTTGCTGCCAGAGCTTCCGCTGCTCGATTTTACGGACGACTAGATGCTGATAAAACTATGTTAATATATACACCTAGGGGTGGACTCATACACAGCAAAACTTGATGGCGGAGTTAATAAGCCAGTTTCTTCATGTACTCTGGAGATAGCTATCGATTCCAAAAACATAACTCTTGTTGAACTAAGAGAGATGATTGGTAAGGAAATCATTATTGGCCCTAAGAAGATGGCACAACTCCGGTGGTGACATCATAAGAAGCAGGAATTCATAGAGGTTTTGGATACCGATGATCTGATGCAGATTATGCGACGAAACAAGCAAAACAGGAAGGTGTTCTTCCTGGTTTTAGTGGATGCAGAGGCCCCTGTTGTGCCTGAACAGAACGAGGCGATAGACGTTGATCAGATTTGATGAGAGTTGCTACCCAGGGCTTGTCATATAGACCGCAGGGTTCCCCTTCCTCTATTTGTAACAAAAATTGTTGTTGCTTTGAAACTGTTCTGTTGTGGTCGTGTTTGTTAAAAGATTGCAATCCTATGTTCTGTGAGGTGTTGAGATTTTTAGACATATCACTCGATGAAATCATCGTTGTTGTAATAAGACATAAGTACATTGTAGTTCACATGATTATGTTTGCTAAGATGATGTGATATACTTTTTTATGAGATTATGATTGTTGAGAGATTGTAATATAATGTTCCATGAGCTGTTGGGATTTTCGGACATATCATTCATTGAAACCATCACTAAACAACGTTATACATAAGTACCTTTTAGTTAACATGATTATGATGTAATATAATGCTTTGCAAGATCAGTAATTTGACTAATCGCCGGATAACTACCTATTACTTAGAAGGAAGTACTATCATGGATGAACGAGCGTAGGGTTTAGGAAAAAAACATACTAAGTAACAGTGATCTATTGGATGGACAGGTCTAGGATTTCGGATTGAGGGTTATGGGGTTAGTGCAATAAACAGTTCATTAGACCCTAAACCATACACCCTAATCCTATATTGTTCGGTAGATAAGATTTTTTACGTTGCTATAAGTCAAACAAATTGGGGAGCAGGAACTATATGATTAATATTACAAATTAAAATGAAGGAAGTGAAAAACTATTAGATATGAGACAGTAATCTAGCCACGTGACATTGTATCAATTAAACCATTGTCGCATGCCAATTTTGTCAATGTTGCAACATTGAAGCACTTCACTTTCCCCACTCCTGATCTCTCCACTCACTTGCCTCCTCTCTCTCCTCACCGTCTTCGACGCGTTGTCGCGGCCGCATTCTCCATGTCGTCCTAGAATGACGAGGACGACCAATCGAGCAGCGACAACCTTCTCTCCAACATTAAGTCTTCCCGATGTGAGTTCCTCTATTTCTTGGCAATGGTTAGGCATTGGTAATTACCTCGACCCAAGACTTGAAATGTGAACGCAATCGTGCTTATTTCTAGCTTTTTGTTCCCTTATAGGTACCACTCATGATCTATGACCCCGATTGGGAGGGCCTAGATCTCAATTTGGATGTACCATGTGACCATGGGCTAAAAATGAGGAAATATGTTGCATTTGAAGACAGTAACACTGGAAGAAGGTTTTTGGGATGTACAAATCAGGTTTGCTTTCGTTATGTACAATGGTGACATGAAGAAACTTGTGTAGTGTTATGTTGATAATTAGGTCCCATGTTTTCTTGGTTGGCACGATGTGTAAAGCAATAGAGTGGGTGGATCTTGAGTGGCCAGATGCACTTAAGAAATGTTTGCCCTAGTTGTGGGATATGTATGATCTCGAAAGGTCAGGGAGATTTACAGATGCCTATGATGCAGATGCAAAAAGTTATAAGATCTTGGTAGGAAATAAGGAGCTAGAACAGGAAATCAAGAATTTGTGGTCATAACTAAATGACACAATTAATGGGAGCTTAGTGGCGGGAACTGCATGGAAGCTTTAGAAGGTAGAAAAGGAGAGGGATCAGCTCATGGAAGCGAATAAGAAGCTAGAGTACTGCATTGCGGATCTATTGAAGGATCTAAAGAAGGAGCGCGAGGTGAACAAGGACAAGCTACAAAGGATGAAGGAAATTTTAGATGAATAATTTGTGTCGTGGCAGTATGTGAAACTAGTTAACTGTAAAACTTGCAATTGTGATATCTTAACTAATCCAAACTCAATCATTGAGCAAAATAACCTTTCAAAAGAAAGCATAGTTTGCATAGAGACAGTCCACGTTTACAAAATCACTACTACATGGATAAAACACGATTTGGTCCATCAGAAAACATAGTTTGCAAAATAATTTTAGAAGAACTTATAGTTTTCACTGAGCCTGGCACGGAGATGCTCGTTTTCCTTCCTGAGAACCTCCAGTTGGAGGGTTCATTCGACCATGTCCTCTTTGGTTTTTACCTGCTCCCTCAGTACTTGGACATGCGCCTCCTGCAGATTCAAACGCTTCGTCTGGGAGACGACAAGCTTATCAGTAAGCTTAAGATTATCCCCCATGATCTCCTTGATGATCTCCTCCTTCCCACGTGCCGAGGCGATACCTTTCTTGTGAAGTTCCTTCCAGCCGACGATGTCCACCTTTAGATTGTGGCACTTTTCATAAAGGATCGTGAATTCTCCTCTCAGGCGGTCATAGGCCACTTTTTGAAAATTATACTTCTCCGTTTGGATGGCCATCTTGTCCTTTAGCTAGGTCGGCAGTTCTAGGTTGAGATTTCGCCTCTTCTACTACAACAAAAATATGTGGTTAGTTTTCATAATTTAAACAATTAAATAGTGTTAAAATCATAATTTGAAGGACAGAGTGATCTAGGATTGTTCAAACTTGAACAGAATCAACTAGTGGAATAGTAATTTTCCCAATTCAAGAGGATCAACTAGTGGCATAGTCCTAATTTCAGTGTTAGAGCAATATAGCCTTTTTCCTAATTCAACAGGATAAAGTAGTGGCAGAGTCCTAATTTCAGTTTCAAAGCAACCTAGAACTATCTCCAACTAAGGGTGCTATGGGTTTTTCCAATGTAACTAAATAGTAGTGTCATAGTCATAATCTAATTCCAAGCTCAGATACATAATGGAAAGAAAGGATGATGTCCATTCATGAGAACACAAACCCATAATTCAGTTGACAGGAAAGTAAGATAAACAGAGAAATAAGGAGTTGCTCCAAGATTCCTTAGTTGCACGACATATATAAATTACAAAAGCAGTGGAGCATGAACTGAGATTCCTGCCATCTCTACTAGAATCTGACTTGGGAATTTCCCGATACGCCTCCAGCTTGGACGTTAGCTCCTCGTTCTCCTTTTTTAGACTCTTGAGCACGGTGAGACCTCGGTCCATGTCCTCCTTAATCCGTATCACTTCATCCATGAAATGGTCCCTGTCATTTTTGGCTTTGATGGGAGCCTTTGCTTTGCTGATGCGTTCTCTGACTGCCTTGGTGGCTTCGTCCTGCAGGAGGATGCATCTTCTAGAGATTCTTCTTGTCACACATGAGCTTCGTAATTAACTTGATGGCCAGGTCTTGTTTGGACAAGTTGTGTGCGATCAACTTCTGTAGCTCGTTGATCACCCTCTGCAGCTCGTCGCGCTCTGCTTCGAGCCTCTTGATGTCAAGTGAAACATCAAGTGTGATCTCCTTATGTAGAGACAAACGCCTTCGAAGGCGCTCATTAGCCTGGGTTAGGGAGCATGCACCCTACAGTTGGTTGTCAATCTTGGCATTAATCGCGGCCACCTTGTCACAGAAATCGGCCTTTGCTTGCTGCATCGTTCATGTTATTTAAAATAGGTACTCTATAATTGTACTGCATGTTCCAGGGAAGGACAATATTCAAATCACAAAAACCCCAATGTGTCTATAAAGAACAATATTGAATAAAAGGATTGAGCGTGGTCCCTACTTGGAGGATACTTGCGGGAAGACACGATCTAATATTTCCACATTTAGAATATAAAAAATAAAACAAAATGCATGTCAGCGGCATTATGAGTGGTAAAAAGTGTGGGGATTTCCTACCTCGCCGAGCCGGGGAACGGGACCAAACGGGTCCTGCAATGCCACCGCAATCGTGCGGGTTTCAGGGTCCATGGCCACCCTGGAATATGTTGCAGAGTAACAAGAAGAATAATAAGAAGTAGACATAGAAGAAGAAGAAAACAAAGAACAAGACTATACCGGGAGGATCCCTCTCCTAGAACATTCAGTACCATTGCTGGGAGAGATTGGGCCTCTTTGCGAGGGGGTTTGAGCAGCTGGTTGAGCAAGAAGTTTCTAGCGGCGAGCTCTCTTATTTCTCTCCACGCGCACGGTCGATCTGCCTCTCTTCCGGGGAGCCATGGCTAATGCAGATGGAGGAAGGTAGGGGAAGGAGGAAGAAGAAAGTGATGGGTTGGGGAGAATGGTCAAAGAGTCAAGTGTGTGGTACTGTCTTATACAAGACCACCGTTTACTCCGGTGTTATCTCAACCTACATCCACTGTTTTTTTGTTGATCGATGTCCTATGTTGCTTCCTTCTCAAAGAAGTGAGACTGGAAGAACTAGGGAATAAAACCCCACAGTCCGCACGATGTGACTCGATTGGAATAGCTTTAAGGAGATGGACTGTTCGGTGGGCTTCGACACGTGACGCCTAATATCCCGTGCGTAAAGAGGCCGGGGTGGGACTATGAGGAAGTAATTGCGGGTTGCACGTCCAGTGTGTGTGCGTGCTTACGGGCGTCCGTCACGTGTTAAAGGGGTTGGCATGATGTGCACAACTTCTGCATAGACACAACTTGCTGAAACGTTGAACTCCACGTTGACAGGCATGCACTGGACACTTCCCGATGCTGCCAGAGGACGCATTTTGTGATTTGTTACGTGACAACACTCCCAGTACGTAGATATTTTGCGATGTAGTACAATTGTTATGTTACCAGACTAAGAGTATGCTCCTCGCGCCCCTTATAGGATCAGAACCCAACTCTATGTACCCGACATCGTGCATTTTTGAACAACTTCCTCGCGCAGGATGGAACCGCGACGTGGCAGTGGCAGATCCTTGCCGGTGGTTGACCGTCCTGCGTCACCTCCTCGTCGCGACATCATTCGTGGCCACCGGAAGCCATCTGAGGCACCACGATGTGTCCAACCGCGCCTGGATCCATGAACATCGGCGCTCGAGGATACAGTGACATCCCATCTTGTCGTACCCGCCACGCTCGAGAAGCGCAGTGCACCGGCAGATATGGAACAGCCGAAATATTTCTTCCCGCCATATAGTTGTTTGTTAAGGTTATAGTATACATCACAATTTATCTATTTCTTTGGGAATTAATTTTTAGTCTGAAACTTAATGAAAAACCAAGTTTTGATAGAAAAATGACAACTTCAATTATCGACCAACATTAACATTCATTGAACGAGAATTTTATCATGACCAAATTTCCTTTATTCAATATCAAACCTAGCTAAAACTTGCTTGAAAATTTAAAACTTACTTGTCCCTTTATTTCACATGGGTTGTCTCCCATGAAGTGCACTTTTATGGTCTATAGCTTGAACAAAGCGTTGCTCACTTCGTCTCGATCTTGTCATTCTTCTAGTTACCATTCCTTCCATATTTTTGCTCAATCAACTCTTCTGATGTAATTATTCGTAAAGTGATTTCATTTATATCTTGTTTTCACAATAATTCTTCAAGCATTGTCCATTCACTATCCATGAAAGAGAGGGTGTTTTCCCCTGGAGCTTCACTGCTCCCGATGCATAAGCCTCTTCAACTATATAGGGGCCTTCCCACTTTGATCTGAGCTTTCCTGGAAACATCTTAAGGAGGGAGTTATAGAGAAAAAACTTTAACTCCATTTTTAAAGACTTTATCCTCTATTTTTCTATCATGCCATATTTTTACTTTTTCCTTAAACAATCTAGCATTTTTATAAGCCTCACTCCTAAACTCATCTAAAGCATGTATGTCTAATAAACGTTTTTATCCTGCTGCTTTAAGATCATAGTTTAAGTTCTTGATTGCCCAAAAGGCTCTATGTTCCAATTCTAAAGGTCGGTGGCACGCCTTACCATATACCATTTTATATGGTGTCATACCCATCGGATTTTTAAATGCAGTTCGGTAGGCCCAAAGAGTGTCATTTAGCTTGTATGACCAATCTTTTCTTGATTTATCCACCGTCTTCTCGAGTATGGTCTTCAGTTCTCTATTAGAGAGTTCCACTTGACGACTCGTTTGAGGATGATATGGTGAAGCAACACAGTGAGTTACTCCATATTTGCTAAGGATTTTCCTGAAAGTTCCTTTCATAAAATGAGAACCACCATTAGTAATTAAAAATCTTGGAACTCCAAACCTGGGAAATATGACATCCTTGATCATCTTCACGGAAGTACCTGCATCTGCATGATTAGTTAGGATAGCTTCAACCCATTTAGTAACATAATCGACATCAACAAGAATATGAGTGTATCCATTTGATTCTATAAAGAGTCCCATGTAATCCATTCCCCATACATCAAATGGTTTGATTATAAGACTATAATTCATTGCCATCTCTTGTCTTCTGCCATATTACCTCTTCTCTAGCAAGCATCACAATATTCCACATACCTTTGTGCATCCTTGAACAAGGTGGGCCAATAGAATCCGGACTGAAGTACCTTTTCTGCAGTTCGCCTGCCTGCGTGATGTCCTCCATACGGGCTGCCTTGAAAAGCTTGCAAAATTGCATTCATTTCATGGTTAGGAACACACTTTCAATCGTTCCATCGGGTCCATGACGATAAAGAAATGGATCATCCCAAAAGTAGTGTCTGAGATCATTAAATAATTTCATTCTTTTATTTCTTGTCATACCAGGAGGTAAAAATTTTACTGCAAGATAATTAGCATAATCTGCATACCATGGATCAACAACTTCAATTTTTTCTAAGTATTCTCCCGGAAATGACTCATTTATAGGTACAAGGTCGGTAATTATTCCCTCCATCCTAGATAGATGATCTGCTACTGGATTATCCTTACCCCTGCTATCTACTATTTGCAAATCATATTCTTGTAGTAATAACACCCACCTAATGAACCTAGGCTTTGAATCCTTATTCACAAGAAGGTGACACAAAGCTTGGTGATCTGTATGAATTATTACTCTAGAATTAATAATGTAAGATCTAAATTTATCACAAGCAAAAATTATAGCTATGAACTCTTTCTCGGTAGTAGCATAATTATTCTGAATCTTATTAAAAGTCCTACTAGCATAGTGAATAACATTTAAATTCTTCATGTCTCGCTGTCCTAGCACAGCTCCTACAACATAGTCACTAGCATCACACTTGATTTCAAAGGGTTCATTCCATTTTGGAGATTGCGTGATAGGTGCTAAAACTAATTTTTTTTTAAGATTTTCAAAAGTTGCAATGCAGTCTTGGTCTAAGTAGAACGGAGTTTCCCTTCTCAATAAGGCTAGTGAGAGGCATAGCTATTTTAGCAAAATCCTCTATAAAACACTTGACAAAGCTGCATATCCGAGAAACATTTTTAAGTTTTTAATGTCTTGGGGTATGGGAAGATTATCTATAGCACTTATATTAGTCAAATCTATTTCTATACCTTTTTCTGAAACCTTATGTCCAAAAACTTTACCTTATCTTTCCATGAATCGACATTGGTCCCAATTGAAAACTAAATATGATTGCCTCCATCTCTGCAAAACTTTGGTCAAATTGTAGAGACAATTATCAAATGTTGTTCCACAAACAATGAAATCATTTGTTATAACTTCCATAGTCTTCTCAACAATATCTTCAAAGATTTTTAAAACACACTCTTGAAAGGTTGCATCTGCATTACATAAGCCAAACAGGATTAATCTATAAGCATAAGTACCATAAGGACATGTGAAAGTTGTTTTCTCTTGATCTTCGGGCTGTATAGCAATTTGAGAATAACCGGAATAACCATCAAGAAAACAAAAATAAGAATTATTGCTTAGTCTTTCTAAAATTCTATCCATGAATGGTATAGGTTTATGATTTTTCTGTGTCTCATGGTTTAGTCTTCTAAAATTGATGCACATGCGATACCCCACAATAGGACTTATAGGTACTAGCTCACCATCCTCATTCATAGCGGCATCAAGACCCCCATGTCTTGGTATGAAATGAGCTGGGCTAACCCACTTACTACCATAAATAGGATATATTATGCCGGCATCTAATAATCGTATAACTTCTTTTATTACTACTTCTTTCATTTTTGGATTAAGCCTTCTTTGTGTGTCAACTAGAGGTACAACATCTTCAAGCATGGTAATCTTATTTGTCACAATGGATGGATCTATTCCTTTAATATCACTTAGAGTATACCCAAATGCTTCACGATGTTTGATCAAAACTGAAATAAGTTTATTTTTTCATTTTTTTGATAAATTTTTACTAATAATAACAGGACATTTATTTTTATTATCTAAAAATTCATACCTCATATTTTCTGGAAGTCGTTTCAATTCAATGGCGGAGGTTCTTCGTCACCTTTTCTTACCAGTTAATCATGTGGGTTTTGTGCTTTTGGAATGGAGTCAAGGTAATCATCCATGTCTTCTGTTTCCTCATCATCTAGTGCCTCTTCCCAATTAACTAAGCTCCTTTCTAATTTATCTTGGGGAGTGCTGAAATGAATTGCGGCTAGCTCGTCAATTGTTTTCTCTTCCTTGATATCTTCTATTTCATATGGCCTCTTTTAAGTTGGCGAAGTGGAATGTCATTTCCTCCCCTCCAAACATCATGGAAATAGTCTCCTCCTTATTATCAATTCGAGCTTTGGTTATAGAGACAAAAGGCCTGCCTAAAAGAATAGGACAAAAAGTATCTCGCGGCATATAAACAATATGAAAATCGAGAGGGTACATGAGTGGTCCAATAAAAATATAGACATTTCGAATAACACCTTCCAGTTTTATATTAGTTCTATTAGACAATATAATAGTAGTGTCTACCGATTCCACAACTGGATTACTTAGATTGTACCGAAGTTCTTCATAAGGTGATGAAGGCATAATATTTATTATGGAAATCGTCTCACAAATTCCGTATAAGGAAGTTTCTCCATAGTATATAGGAGTCATAGGTTTAGAAGTTTCTTTACCTTGTATGTTACCTGAAATGAAGTCTGAAGTTTCAAAATCTAGCATAAATACTTCATTTTCCATGACTCTTGCCTCCATAAGATCCTTAAATATAGCAATACTTGCATTGGTAGAATTGGGGTTCTTTTTTGGTTTCTTTGATCTTCTCCTTATACATTCTTCCTCCCTGCACTTTTTCTTAATATTATTTTGAATAGGATCAGAGGAAAATTCTACCAATGATGTGTCCTCTCTTGCTCGCTTCTTTTCTTTGAGGGGTTTGTGAGGTTTCCATCCTGTAGGTACCTGTAGATGCCCTACATAATTCTCAATAATTTTCTTTACCGAATAAGAATCAATACCAAGGGTTTTAATAATTGCACAAGTACTTTCATCTGCAAGAAAGTCGTTAACGTAAGCATATTCAGAAGAACTATTCATATTGCTCTCCTCATTTTTAAGATTTTCCGTTGTTTCTTTCATTTACATTATTAATTTTCAATCTTCATCATAGATATAAGATAGGAAACTACCATTAGAAGCGGTATCCAGGCTCGTTCTGTTTTTATTATTAAGCCCTCCATAGAAAGTATGGGTGATTAACCAATCAGGAAAACGGTGATGGGGGCAATTATCCAGATAGCTTTTATACCTCAAATATCCTTCATATGAACTCTCATAAGAATTATTTTTGAAACTAATAATAATACCTCTCATCCTGTGAGCTTTCCTCTCTGAGTAATATTTTGACAAGAAATTGGTTTTCAAATCCATCCATGTCCTTGGAGCTTCTACACAAAAGGATCTATACCAGTTGCAAACATTATTAGAGAGAGTTTGTCTAAACAACTGGATTTTAACCTTGTCAAGGTCACAATCATCAAATATGAAGGAACCAAAAACATCTTCAAAGAATTCTAAGTGTCCATATGGACTCTCTTGATTGGTCCATGAAAACTTCTTAGAGTTAAGTAACTTAAATAATAAGGGATGGATCTCAATACCATCGGGGTTTATTCTTCTACTGATAGTTATAAAAGCGTCCATGGGCGAACCCATATTCCTTACTGCCTCAAGCTGCATTAAATGCTGAGTGTTGTCTATTGTTATGGTCCTGCAACTCAAATCAAAAATTAGTACAACAAAAATAAATAACTAAAAGTAACGTGACTTATAGAGCTAAGCTCCCTGGCAATGGTGCCAGAAAATAGCTTGATGACTGCAAGTGCACAGATAGTTTGTAGCTAGTTTTGAAATAAATATATCGATCCCACAGGGAGCAGTAGGTGAAAGACTAAAATGCTCTTAATTAAAAGTAAACACAGTACTTAAGGAATAATTCTAAGATGCAAGAAAAGTAGGATTGTTTTGGGGTTTTTGGTTGAGTGAAACAGTAAAGTAACGTAACGTCAAACTTAATGCAGAAGGTAGTACAAGTGTGTAAGAAATATTGAAACTGCAATAGGGGAAAGGCGTTCTCAGGGAGTGGTGGATACACCGCTGGCAATTTAGACTAAGTGGTCAAGTTTATTATAACGAATATTCTCATGAGATGCATGTATGTGGGAGGAGCTCCATATATGGATGATTAGGCAGCAACCACTTCTCACACCATCCTTCATAACCACAGTTGCATATAAATGACATCAATAATATTATCCCGCTATTAAGGGATCTTCCCCGCAGCATGGACATGGCTTAATGAGTTCTCCTTGCTTCCCCAAGTTTGTACGTAAAGTATCACAACAACTTTATAGTCACAGTAAGTGCTATCATCCCTCCGTCTACCAACAAGTAATCCCCTTCATCCAGTCCCCGTGAGAGGCAAATATTAAGGATGTGCACAACTCCCAACATAAAGATGAAGACAATTAACACATAAATATAATGATGTATAACATAATAAACCCTATTTCATCTCAATCATATACTAGGGTTTCTCCATCTCCCCAAGAACTAATGATCTACTCAGACATGGAGGCAAACAACATCATGCCAATGGTAATGGAAATGATTATCGATGAATAATACTTGTATAAATCAACAACTAGTGCAAGAATTACAACAAGATCTAGATGGGATGGATGGAGATGATGGATGGATATGAAACGGTTGATGAAGATGGAGATTGATGCCTTGTCCTCCTAGATCTTCTTAGGGCAAAAATGGATCCCTAGGGCAAGTTCCCCCTTCATATCCCTTCCGAAGGTGACGTTTTCGGCGATTTCTGGGTGTTCTGTATGTCGTCTCTCCGATCCAATTGCACGGGGTGAAACTATTTGAGAAGGCGGTGTCGGCGCCAACTATACAGCAGGAACTATTTGGCCGGAAAAGTTCTCCCGCAGTATAGTTGGTCGTTAAGCCTTCTGTATGCCTCAATTGCTTTAGGCTTTCTTCTGGTGTTATTAATATTTCCCAAATAAGCAATTTACATAGTTTTTGGCTCCTTTTGACTCCAATATAACTGGTCCAAGATTTGATCCATCATCTGTCCCGATCCTGGTGAAAATAAACATAAAGGTGTGTGCGAACGCCATAAAATACCAAGATCCTATAACTATAATGCAAAATAATGATCTAAAACATGATGCAAATATGCACTCATCACAAGCATATACTTCATTTTTTCGAGTTACGGCCCGGTAGATGCGGTTTCTAATTGTAGGTACCCGATAAGACACTCTCAATTCATGCAAAATGGTTTGGGGTGCCCCATAGGGTACCAAGGATGGATGCATGTCTGGGTCCAAGATTGCACCGAACCTTGCGTTGCCGTGGCCACCAGCGGATTGTGCCTTTTTTTGGGCAGCACCAAACAAAATCTAAAAAAATGTGAAATTATCTCTTGGAGCCCTTCCATGTGACCCACTGCCCTCATAAAATCATAAGCAAGGCATACCCGGTCCTTTGGCACCCAAGGCACCACTAGGATGTCTATCGAGTGTGAGTTAACATCGCTATCAACCCTAGATTCCCCCCTCGATGCCTAGAACATGGAACCCCTCCATGGATTGAGCCTAAACCCAACACTTAGCTCCCTCTCGTCATCGCAAGAAACTTCTCCAACTAGAGATTTTGTGGTCATTTGGAGAAATCTTGACTTTTCATTTTCTGAACCCGAAAAACCGTTATTTTCCCAAAGGAGGTGCAAGATTAGGTCGCGCCTAGGGGCCTAAGGTAATTTTCACGCATGCTACACCATCGCATGGCCATTCCCGGGAGGTGGGTATTTATCTCTTGTTGTGATACCTTTGATCTGGATTACGGATGTAGTATAGCTCTTTTTCCCTAGTAGACCTAGGTTATCGAATCCTCGGGAAGCAGAAAGCATAGTAAAGTTACTTTAACGGACCTTCGGTAGTTTTAGAATTCTATTAGTGTTTTACCAGACCAAGAGTTTGTGATCTTTTATTGTTGTTGATGATGGAGAGAGAGGGCCTGGGGTGTTCGGTTTCACCTGTAGCTATGCAAAACATCTGATGGGAATAGAAGATAATAATAAAGTATGCATGTAATCATTAGAGAAAGATAATTATATGTGGGAAGTGCATCCATAACTGCTATCGCCTCTGCAACCGCTTATAGCAATAGCCTATTAGTCTCATCCATAGAAGAAAGATATCTAATAATATGCGAAGTGACATCACCATTAATCCCCAAGTAAATCTCTCACATACAACCATACTACCCTTTCTGTCACTAGGATTCCCATCTTGCAGATTATTCATTACTCACACTCCCTATACCTAGATCAATCCTTGGGGTCTTGGGTACCTGACAAGTCCTTAGATTGAGGCAAGAGAGGGTACGATAATCATCATGTCATACAAACTAATACATGACCCCATCTATGATAAATAACATGCACAAACTACATGGCTAGGCCAAAGCCCTTATCCCAAGGATAATTACTCACACATAGAGATAAGATCAACAATCATAAACATTGTAATGGAAATCATGAGATAGATAGTAATAGTCTTACAATGCCTCCAATTGGAGATGAGATATACTATTACAAGTGGTGGACTGTGGCTATGGTGGTGGAGAAGGGTTTTGAGATTGGATCTAGATCTATTCCTTTGGCGGATCTTCGGTGTTGTATTTTCTGGCTTGGCTCCCATTTCTCATCACGATAAGTCTCTTTATTTAGGGGTCCCTTCACTAAAGTTCTTCTGTTTGACCTAGCAGTGTCGGTGGAAACTATACGGCTGGAACTATACGGTCAGAATTTTATTCTCGCCATATAGTTGGTCGTTAAAGATACCGATTCCTCTTCACGACCCCTGGTTTCTTTGAGTTGTTGGAATTTTCAAGCACTTCTTTTCTATTCATTGTCCTTCAAGAATTTTAGTTCTTAAGTAATTGAGAGCATGTCAAAAATTTAATTAGTTTATCGGGCTATGATGGACACTCGTGGCATTACCAAGGTTTTTGTTCCTATTGCATAATGATTAATCATATCAGCCAGAGGAGTGGTTCCATCTTGAACATAGCTACATGAGGATGGCAAGAATCTTACCCATTATAGCATTGTTGCTACAAATGTTTAATCAACTCATACCCAGAATCTTGGAGTTTACCCCATTAAGATCATTGGTAGGCTAGAGGAGTTGTTGGCATCCCATGAAGTTTGACACGCATAAATCTATATCATTCTTATGATTCACAAGTCAAATTTTGGCATGCTCACAAAAACCGCTAAACATTAATTCAATTGAACAAATCCTTTCAAAGAGAGATATCAAGTCAATCATTATTTCCGTGGTTGTTGAGTGTCTCTAGGAATAAGCTTTCAAGACTAAACACTGCAACACCCAATACTTCAATTATGAGACTTTTTCTTATTACAATTGTTTAGCACATTTTTAGGGAATACTTGGTTAAATACAAGAGAGGTAACAAAACATACTCAACTAAATACCCATACAAACGAAATTTTACTCCAATATAAAGACTCACTCCACCAATATAATATATTAACATTTACTACTAACTAGCATGGGTTTCTCAAACTTCAAAAGTGGGGAGTCATAAGGCATACCTCTCATGATTGGTTCCACTTCTCTATTCCCTTTTTATTCGTTTCTTGGGAATTCGAAGTCGATCAATCTCCTACAAATATGCGAGAAACACGAGGAGAATAGAAAAAAGGAAGAGGGAATTTGTTTTTTGTTGTTTTTAAGAGAGGGAGTTAAAGAATAGAAAACTGGCTACAAAGCTCGGCTAGAAAATCATGAAAACAAATAAAAATACCTAAAGATAAAGTGCTGGGGAAACCAACACGAGTTCTTATAAACTCAAACTAAAAGCATTCCTCGAAATATTTAAAAACAAACGCCAAATAAAGATAATGGGGAGACTTCCCCAAGCTTAGGCTTTTGCAAGCCCTTCAAATCATTGTGGTGGCGGGAAAAAGTTGTGTCTCTAGTTCGCAAATTGAGTTGATAAATTACTACTGGTTTCTCAGTGGTTTAGGGACAGATTATGCATCCCCTTCCCAGTTCCTCCTAGTTCTTGGAAATCTTGATATGTAGCGAACCAGTTTGGTGGTTGCTCCTCTTGATTAGGAATTTGATGCTCCTCTTCTTGGTCTTCATCCTCATCCGAAATCTCCTCCTTGGGTTGGTGTTGTTCAAACTGCACATGATATAGCAAACGTCCTTCCTCGATAGAGAAAGGACCATTAGTCAAAGGAGCGGGGTAAAGACGCCCAGTTCCAGCAATATGCAAGTAAAAACCACCACCTCTCCTAGTGAGCATTCCACAAGATTTTAAAGTAGAGAAAGTAACATGTCGCTCACCTAGCAATGGTTGTAACTCACCTAGGTCGATGCCCAAGGAAATGCCAAGCACGGTGCTGACGCCTCCACATGTGATTGGCCCTTGGCTTTGGGAGGATTGGTGCTCCAAGTAGCGCACAAGAATTGCGCCCAAGTTGAGTGAAAATTTGTTGCTAAAAGAAACTATTGCGACGACCAAGATGTCCTCCTCATTGATTCTTCTAAACTCATTTCGTTCCTGCAAGGTGTTAGCAATAACATAGAACAAATAGTGAATAGCAGGATGCTGAATATTCTTCCCCTTATTAACTCTAGAGGTGAAACTCATTCTATTATACTAATCATCCAGGGAAGGGTGCATGCCAGGCACAGATGCACGCAAAGCATTAACATCATTGTTTGGTAAATTAAAACAATCGCACCATTAATCAAGTGATAATGTATAATTGTTGTTCATAAGTCAGAAAGAAATCATGTCCTCTCCTTGCCATGCTTTAACGGTGCTTTTTAAAGAACTTCAAAATTCAAGAGTTAATCGGCGGTAAGTGGGCGCATCTTGGAATACAAAGTTTTGCAGGCCAACTCTATTCAAAGTAAATTTAAGTCATTATAAATACTGAGTAGATTCAATATAATGGAGAAATCCCACTTGGTTATCTTCACTTCTCGGTTCTTGATCTTGTTGAAGTGATAACGCTGGAGCTCATTCCTAAACCGTATCCCCATGCGGTCCTAAGCTGCAGCGGCAGCCCAAGAAGAACTCGTGGTGGCACGCGCACCCATTTGGCTCCTTGTTTTCATCTTCTAAAATAATAATAAAGAAAAAAATAAAACTTTTTGATCCAATAGTAATAAACATAAAAGATTCCTCATCATAGCAAACTAAAGAATCTCCTCAAAATAATAATCTATGCAAGAGAAACATGGCAATTAGTTCAAAATAGGTCTCACCCTAGATTGATAATGATAACAGATCGTAGATGAATTTGCAAAAATTAATTGGAGGATCGGAGGAGAAACATACCGTAGATCACTTGTGTCCGAGGAAATCGAACGAAATTGAGTAGAGATAAAAATCTCTTCAGGTGTTCAGAGGATTTGGAGATAGAAGAGAGAAAAAGCATTGAAATTTTGGTATTAGGGGTACCTTCCTGTGGCATTTTTGTGGTCGCATGAACTATACGGCCAAAACTATATGGCCGGAACCTTTTGTTCCCGACGTATAGTTGGTCTGACAGCAAAATTTTAGGGTTTCTTAGGGTTTCCTCCTGGCGGTGCAAACTATATGGCCAGAACTATACGGTCGAGATTTTTATCCCTGCTGTATAGTTGGTCATTCAACATACAGTACTTGGAAAATAAATTTCATGAAGGAATTGATATCTATACAGCTGGAACTATACAACCGGAATTTTAATCCCGCCATATAGTTGGTCGTTAAACTTACTATAGTCATCAAAATTTACCTGTTTCTTTGAGAAATCTATATTAACCTGAAACTTAGTGAAACACCATGTTTTGAAAAAAATGACAGCTTAAATTTTTGACCAACAAAAGTATGTATAAGACATGTATTTTGGTACCACCGAACTTCTCCTCAACTGGAGTTTTCTAGCACTCTTTATTCATTACTTGTCATGTGAATGGCCACGATAGATGCTGCAATCGGCAGAGAGTAGTAGAACGAGGGGCAAGGGTGGCCATCCATCTGCTGTGCAAGATGAGGGCAAAGACACAGGGTTTTACCCAGGTTCGGCCCCCGGAGGGTAAAGATCTACTCCTGCTAGATTGTATTGATGAGAGAGTACAAAGGGCGAGCTCGGCGGATAGGTGGCGAGTCGAAGGGGTGTATGATGGAACGTAATGCGTGCCCTAGGAAGGTTTATATAGAGTCACCTCGCTAGGGTTTACAGATCTACAACCGAGTTGGACAAGGACTCGGAGTGTTCTTGACCTAAACCGACTAGGCCTAGCTATGCTTCAGGGCCTCCAGCTACCAGTCGCCTAGCTTCTTCTTGGGTCGTGATCCAGTCGCGGTCCTATAGGCCCACTCGCTGGCAATATGAGACAGTAGGAAACGTCCTGCTGGGTGCACCCCACTCGGCATATCCCCATCAGTAGTCCCCGAGGCCAGCGTTGATTCGTCGCAGGTGTTCTTTGGCAGTCGGAGTATTCGGGTCCAGTTTGGACGCCCAGTCAAATCAGCGGTGGACTCCTTGAATGAAAGAAAGAATCCTCAGCATGTTTCCTCAGGCGCAATAACGACGACCAGTTGAATCGCCAATTCGACGAGTCGTAGCTACGGCGAATAGGTCCACGAGTAGTCCAATCACATCTATGGCGAATAGGTCGGAAAGTAGTAGAATTGCAGCTATGGGCGAACGGGTCGGCAAGTCGAGTAGACGAAGTTGGACCGTCAACCTGGCCAAACTAGCCGTTGGGTAATCCAACGGTAATATCAGCGTAATCACCGCGCGCTAACAGCTCCTAGAAAATGGCGGGTACAAACCACTATATAAGGAGAGTGACGGGCGAAAACTGCCACATTTCCTCCGACTCTGCATGTCTCCCAATCTTCCATTCCTTCCAGAGCGATCTTAGCGATTCCACAGCGATCTTGCGATCCCAGATCCTTCGATCGATGGCGCCCCCGAAAGATTTGTGGGGGAGATCCAAGTGCACCAAGATGCTGCTGAAGTCCTTCGAGGACATGGGAATTCTCTACGCCGGGAGATGGCGAATCCCCGCGGCCGGAGAGGTGGAGCCAAATCCACATGCCAGGGAGTTCATCTGCTTCACCAGCCATCTCGAGAGGGGACTCGGCTTCCCCACCTCGATCTTCTTCCGTCGCTTCTACTTGTATTACGGCATCCAGCCATCGGATCTGGGGCCGCATAGCATCGAGCAACTCGCCATTTTCGTGGCGAGTGTTATCTGGACTATTGCCCATATTTCCCCCTGTGGCAGGATCTATTCCACGGGCGGCTCGGACGTGAAGGGGAAGGCGGCCCGATGCTGGCAGCGGGCGGCCTCACCTTCCAACTAAAGTCCAAGGCTTCCTTCCTCGACCTCATGCTACCGAAGAAGGTGGCGAATGAGTGGAAGAAGCATTGGTTCTACGTTAGCGAATCTACTCCGGTTAGCAAGGTGGCACTACCCATGTACTCCGCCGACCGGCCCGAGCCGTGTCGGCTTCAAATCGCCAAGATTCCACTTGACCAGCGGATGGTAGTCAACGAGATGTTGACGACGATTCATCAACTAAACAAGGACGGCCTCCAAACCATCAACCTGTACAACTTCTGGCTCGGGCGGAGGCAGGTGCTTCTGGCCAGCCGTGCTCACTGGATGTACGAGTACACATGCAAGGACGACGCGACCAAGTCCTGCACTGCCGATTGGAGTGCTGACGATTATGCCCTCGCGCTAAAGAAGATTACTGATGCGGAATACCTCAACCCGAAGGCCGGGATTCCCCCATACACCATGAAGCGCAAGGCGCCACTGGTAAGTCTGCCCTTCCTTGTCTATTTCGCAGTTGCAGAAATGCAGTCGCGGCTTACTGATCATGTTTTGTTTATGCAGCTATTCCAAGTGGTGGAAGGCTGGCTTCCACCCACTGATGACGAAAGTTCAAACGAGTCCACCGAGGGCGATAGCGAATCTTCCTCTTACAAGGAGAATGTCGGAGGCGACGATGATGACGACGATGATGATGATGACGAGGCCGTAGAGGTCACCGCACCCACGGTTCGGAAGACCAGCGGACAACGGCAACACGAGATCGAGGCCATCAAGAGCCTCGAGGCTCATGACGGGGGCGAAAACAAAGCCCTCGAGCATACTTCATGGCACATGGCTATGCCGTCGAAGAAGAAGTCGCCGAAGAAGAAGAAGGGGGCTCCCAAAGCGGTGTCACCGCCTCGATCCGCGACTAGCTCCGAGGCGACTAGCGCAGCCGACGAGGCCGGGGCCAGCGCGTCGATGCAGGCGACTACGGTGGCCAGTGTGTCCGTGGTGGAAGACGAGGTGCCATTGGCATCGCTTCCGCTGCCCTTCTCCGCAGTCACCAGGCTCGGGGCTGCTCCACCCGCGGGGGCGTCTCCATCGAGGGAGGCACTCATGTCGACCAGAGGGGATCTTCCTGCCGCGGCCTCGTCCTCGAAGAAAGGCCTCCATGTCATGGGCTGCGACCCTGCTCGCGACGGGCATCAGCCGGAAGATGGGGCCGGAGTTGGAGAAGCCGACGCATATCCACACAGGCATGCGCTTGATCCCAGTCGCCAGGTAACTGTCTTGATGTATTCTCTTGATCTACTAGTTTGTAATTGTCGGGCAAGCTCGCTGATGACTTCTTTTTGTAGGACTGGCATGAAGAAGATTGGTCACCCCTCGGTGGCCAAAGTTCCAATAGATGCCATGGGGGCAGAGGCTGATCCCTCAAAGTGGAGGAAGAGTGACGACGCCGAGGCTCCTGCTGAGGGCGCGAAGAATATGAAGGGCGACAAGGTCGTCACGCTCTCGGACGAGCCAGTCGACTCCCCCAGTAAGGATCCGACTGGAGCGGATATGGCCGTGAAGGCCATAGTGGACGCGGGGTCGCAGTAGGTGGAACCTGCGGCATTGGTCAGGGCAGCGGGCCCTTCGACGAGTGTTGCGGTAGCGGCGGTGGCGACTTCCCCTCGCTTTATGGTGAGGGCCTCCACCGCAAGTGTGTCGGCGTAGTCGGCCCAAGCGCCCGAGGTTTTGGGCTCGGAAGTCGAGCAGCGTCACGGGCGCACACCTCTTGTGCTCCCATCGGTGGATGTGGTCGAGCTGCACAGCATGCTGGGTGCGGCTATTCAGGTATGTCCAGTCCCCGAGGATCTGGTCGCTGAATTTTAGCGGTTAGATTCTTTTTGTTTTTCTTAGATATCCAGTCCCCGAGTGACTAGTCGCTGAATTTCAGCGGCTGGCACTTAGGAATTTTTCAATGTCCAGTCCCCGAGTGGCTAGTCACTGAACTTCAGCGGCTAGGCACGTAGGAGTTTCTTCGATGTTTGCTGATGTTTGACCATGTCTGTGCAGGGCCTCCAGCGCGAGTCGGCAGAGCGATTGGCCGCCAAGGAGCATCTGCAGAAAGACCTCTGCTCCATGCAGGAGGTGAACAAACAACTTCAAGCGACTGCTGGTAGGTTTTTGAGGTGCCGTTCTCCATAGATGTCTTTTTTTTTGGATTTTGTACTCACGCTCACGTTGCTGCAGAGGGACATGCGGCCGCGGTAGCAAAGGATCGTGAGGGTTTGGTCCCTGCTAGCGAGTTGACCGCTGCCCAATCGTTGTTGACCGTCACAGAGAAGCGAGTGGCCGAACTGGAACCAGAGCTCAAGGCTGTCAAGACGGAGGCGAGATAGGCGGATAAGAGGGCTAAGGCGGCTGTCGCTGCCGCGACGGAGGAGCGGAAGTTATCGGATGCTCTCGTTGCGGGGCTGCAGACTGATTTGTCTGGTCTCCAAGACTTCATTACGGCCACTGCCATCCCCTGATTGGTGAGTTTCTTCGTCTTGCCTTTTGATTGTACTAGCGAGTCCCCGAGCGTGTGGGTGGATTTGAGTCGTGCATCCTTCTAATGTTGAGCTGCTTGTGATTCCGTAGGGAAAATTCTTGATGACGAGCCCGAGGCGCAGTCGTATGATGTGCGGCATTGTGTCACCATGCTGGTGGACTCCGCCGCCCTTTCGGCGACCTGTATTCGCGTGTATCTTTAGGAAATTTCGCCAAGGGAGGTGATCCCCAGTGAATTCACTGAGGTCTGGCGCTACCTAGAGAGGGCTCCGGCGGTTGTGGAGTTCATGTCGCGGTCGGCTTTCCGCCGTGGGGCTACAACTGCGCTGAGCCTTGGTCTTGCGCACTTCTCGGGTGACTTCGACCTCGAGGATGTCACCAACGGGTATCCCTCGTCGACTGGCTCGATCAAGATCCCAGACATGCTGAAGTTGACCGACCGTGCCGCGGTCTACTCTGATTGGGTGCTGGCGATGGGAGATCTTCTGCCGTATCAAGAGACGATCGTCGCCCCGAACATCCCCGAGCCGGTGAACCGTGACTTCAAAGTGGAGCAACCATTCCGATCAATGATGGCGGGCGCCCTAACGACGTATCCGTCGAACCTGTGGGTTCCCTTCATCCGTGTCCACACTGGTGGTAGTGCGTCGTCATCGAAACCTGCGGAGTAAACCACTTTGTCGATTGGCGTTAGTTGTAAGAAGTGTATGCCTTCCCTTGTAAGCGAACAAAATTTGTCGCCGTAAGGAATGCATTTATGCTTTTGTCAGCTTTGAATTGTGTTTGGGTTATTTTGTTGTGCGAGTCCCCGAGCGTGTCCGCCCTTTTATGGGGCTTACCTCGTGTCTTTGTGTTCATGTTTGTTTTTGTACTGTTAGTTAGTTGAGGTCGACTTGTCGTGG
Source organism: Avena sativa (assembly GCA_916181665.1). Classification (NCBI taxonomy): domain Eukaryota; kingdom Viridiplantae; phylum Streptophyta; class Magnoliopsida; order Poales; family Poaceae; genus Avena; species Avena sativa. The sequence goes on from OV702280.1 coordinate 147,684,903, forward strand.
CTTGGGAAGCCAGTCGCATGGCCACCCCAAGGGGTGCTCTGTACTTAGCCATTTTCTCGGACGCGAACGGGGTCGGTTGGGCGAGTCCCCGAGCGTGGTACTTAGCCGTTCTAGTCGCATGCCCAAGGTAGGTGAGGACGAGTAGGAACTTCGTGTTTTCCCTAGCCGCGTGGGTTTGGACTGGCGTCAGTCCCCGAGCGTGGTACTTGACCGTTCAAGTCGCTGCGCCAAGGATGCGGAGGACTGGATCGCTGTGAGAAGCAAATGCGGTTGTCTTGGCCCGGCGAGCCAGTCGAGCGAGGCGACTCCGATGGGGCTCCGGGTTGGCATTTTCGTGGATGACACAAGTCCTGAATTTTATCGATGCCCTTGTACTACACTACTTAGGCGTGCCGGTCGCGCGACCAAGGGTTGACTTCCGTGATTAGCATAATGCTGTTTTTACGAGTGCGAGTGGCACAAGATCTGGAGAGTAGACACAATTTTTTGCGAATCGATCATCTTTATTTCATAGCGGTGCGAGTACATGTCGGAGTTCTAGGTGTAGAACTTCCTTAGGAGGTTTACATTCCACGGCCGCTTGACATCGAGCTGTCCGCCGCCTCGAACATCGATGAGGTAGTAGGCGTCATTGCCCAGGACTCGCCGTATGGCGAATGGTCCGTCACACGAGGGAGAGAGCTTGTGCATGCCCTTCTTGTCCTGGTTCAATCGCAAGACTAGGTCGCCTTCCTAGAAGGTGCGAGTCCGGACTCGGCGGCTATGGTAGCAGCGGAGTCCTTGCTGGTAGATGGCGGTATGGGAGCGAGCTAGGTCGCGTGCTGCGTCGAGCTGGTCGACCCTGTCTTGGCGTGCGAGCTCGTTGTCTGCCTCCGCGTAGTTGACCACACGAGGAGAGTTGTGCTCGAGGTCGGTCGGCATGACGGGTTCTGCGCCGTACACCATGAAGAAGGGGGTGAACCCAGTCGCCCTGTTGATGGAGGTGCGGATGACCCAGATGACGGAGGGGAGCTCCTCGACCCAGCACCCCGGAGTTTGCTCAAGGGGAACTTGCAGTCGCGGCTTCAGCCCGTGGAGGATGCTCTAGTTGGTGCGTTCCGCCTGGCCGTTAGACTCCGGGTGGGTGACTAAGGCGAGGTCGAGCCGTATGTTGTGCTCCTCGCAATACTCGGGCATGGCGCCCTTGGCAAAGTTGGTGCCGTTGTCCGTGATGATGCTGTGTGGGAACCCGTAGCGGTAGATGAGCTCGCGTAGGAACTTGGCGGCGGTCTTCCGGTCACACTTGCGGACTGGCTTAGCCTCCACCCACTTGGTGAATTTGTCGACTACGACCAGGAGGTGGGTGTAGCCTGAGGGTGCCTTCTTGAAGGGGCCCACCATGGCCATGTCCCACGCGACGAATGGCTAGGTGATGGGGATGGTCTTGAGCACCGAGCTTGGTATGTGCGTTTGATTGGCGTACTTCTGACACCTGACGCAACGTTGGACGATGTTGACCGCGTCGGCGTGTGCGGTGAGCGTGTAGAAGCCATGTCGCATGGCCTTGGCGACTAGGGACCGGGCGCCAGCGTGGTCGCCGCAGTCACCGGCGTGGATGTCTTGGAGGATTTTGTGACCTTCCGCGGGCTGCACGTAGCGTTGGAACATGCCGGTCACGTTGTGCTTGTGAAGCCCGCCGTTGATGATGAAGGACTTGCAGGGGCGCACGATCATGCGAGCCTCCGTCTCGTCTGTGGGTAGGGTCCCTCCCTCAAGGTAGACGATGTATGGTGCGGTCCAGTCGCTTGGCTCCGCGATCAAGGCGACCAGGGCTGGTTCTAGTTGCAGCGGTATCCTGGTGTCGATCTCTCTCGGGGGAGATACCGATGGCTTGGTGATGGTGTCGAGGAAGACACCGGCGGGTGGTGCGTGGCGTGACAACCCGATGCGAGAGAGGGCGTCGGCCTCTTCGTTCTTCTGCTGGTCGATCCACTCGACTGTATCCAGCAAAGTGGCCCCCAGCTGGTCCACTGCTTGGTGCTATGCCGCCATGGTGGGGCAGACGGCGTCACAGGTGCCGGTGAATTGCGCGGTGACGAGGTTAGAGTCACCGTAGCACCGTAGGCGGTTGATGTTCATCTCCTTGGCGGCTCGCATGCCGTGAAGGAGGGCCTCGTACTCGGCCATGTTGTTGCTGCAGGGGGTGAATTCGAGGTACATCACGTAGCGCAGCTTGTCGCCCTTGGGGGTAGTGAGCACGATCCCTGCCCCTGCACCGTCTGCGTTCTTGGACCTATCGAAGTGGAGTGACCAGTAATGGAGGTACGGTAGCTTCTTCGGCTACTGCGCCTCCTCCCAGTCAGCGAGGAAGTCAGCCAAGGCATGTGACTTGATTGCCTTGCGCGACTCGTACTTGATGTTGTGGACGTCAATCTCGACGGCCCACTTGGCGACTCGCCCTGTTGCTTCGCAGTTGCGGATGATGTCCTGTAACAGCACTAAGGAGACGACAATGATTGGGTGCTCCTGGAAGTAGTGCGGTAGTCGCCATTGGGCTCGGAAGACTGCATATACCAACTTCTGGTACTGCGGGTAGCGCTGTCACGACTCGGTGAGGACTTCGTTGATGTAGTAGATAGGTCGTTGCACGTGGTGCTCCTTGCCCTCTTCTGGTCGTTCGATGACCATGATGATGCTGACGACTCGCTCAGATGCCACGACGTAGACGAGCATACGCTCCTTGTCGGTGGGGGCGGCGAGCAGCGGGGCGACGAGTAGCACTTCTTTGAGCGCATTGAGCACATCGTCCGCCTCCTTGTCCGACTGGAACATGGGGTTCTTGCGCATTAGGCTATAGAGAGGCATTGCCTTCTCGCCTAGCCGGGGGATGAAGCGACTAAGAGCCGTGACTCGCCCGGCCAACTTCTGGACGTCGCGGAGGCACTCAGGTTTCCCGAGCCAGGCGATCGTGTTGATCTTGGTGGGGTTCGCCTCGATGCCTCGCTTGGAGACTACATACCCCAATAGTTGTCCAGTAGGTACACCGAAGGTGCACTTTAGTAGGTTAAGTTTGATATTGTACCTCTACAGGTTTGCGAAGGTTTCGACCAGGTCGGCGAGTAGATTGCCCTGGCGAGTGGACTTTAACACCATGTCGTCGATGTAGACGTGGATGTTGCGGCCAATTTGGCTCGCAAGGCACTCCTGCATGCACCTCTGGTAGGTCGTTCCGGCATTCTTGAGGCTGAACGTAATGGCGGTGTAGCAGAAGGCGCCGAACAGCATGATGAACGTCGTCTTCTCCTTGTCCTTGACTGCCATTTTGATCTGGTTGTAACGAGAGTAGGCGTCAAGGAAACACAGAGGCTCCGATCCCGCGGACGAGTCGATGATTTGATCGATTTGCGGGAGGACGAACTGTTCCTTTGGGCAGGCGCTGTTGAGGTTTGTGTAGTCGATACACATTCTGCAGGTCCCATTCTTCTTTTCGACCAGGACTGGGTTTTCCAGCCACTTGGAGTATTTGATGGGCCGTATGATGCCTGCAGCGAGTAGACGCTGCACCTCCTCGGCGATTGCTTGGCGGCGCTCTTCATTGAAGGGCCACAGCGACTCTTGACAAGTCTCACTTTGGGGGTCGGCGTTGAGTTTGTGCTCAGTGAGTTCCCTTGGGACACATGGCATGTTAGACGGCTTCCATGCGAAGATGTCGCGATTCTCACATAGGAACTCGATGAGCGCGCTTTCCTATGTGGGGCTCATGTCTGTCCCGATCGTCACCGTCTGGCTAGAGTCGCCTGGGACCAGCTCGACGGAGCGCGTGTGCATGGTGGTTTCGAACGTGGTCGAGCTTCCATTCTCCGAGTTGGGCTTCTTGAGTATTGTGGGGTCATCATTTTCGACCCCGCTCGCGTATCTGGCGAGCTCCTCCGCGTGTTTGGCCGCCACGGTGATGACGGCGTCGGCGAGCTCGGCGCCCTTTGCCTCGCATTCCACGGCCATGTCGGGGTCGCCGTGGATGGTGATGATGCCGCACGGCCCGGGGAGCTTCATCGCGTTGTACGCGTAGTGCGGCGCCGCCATGAACTTGGCGAACGCTTGTCGCCCCAAGACGCGTAGTGTTGCTGAATGCCCCGCTGTTTTGTGGGTGGTTGTTGGGGTCCTCTCGTGCGCGCCGTGCCTTCTCGATCTCCTTCAGGGAGTGACAGTCGATGGTCGTGTGCGTGGCGGGCTTCCCCTCCCTGCTATTCAACACACAGGGTTGGTTAAGCAGAGCCACGGCGTCGAATTTCGGCCTCGCCTTGTAGTTTCCGCTATCGTGGTGTTGGCCTCCGTCGTGACGGAAGCTCTTGGGGTCGCATGGCGCGTAACCATCGTTGGTGACAAAGTCGACTCGCCCGTCACCGCGGCGCTTGACGGTGAGGCGAGTGTTGCTGTAGCGGAGTTTGGGTCGTCTCCCATTGTCGTGGTCGCTTGGGACACCCGACTTGTCGTTGGTTTCTTGGTTTAGGTCCTCCTCCGCATATCGCTTGGCGATCTCGAGAAGGTCTAGGATGTTGTCGAGTGTTTTGTACACCCTCTTTAGTTTGGTGACTAGTGGTTCGTAGCGGCATGACGTTTTGAGGCAGTGGATCGCCGTCTCCGGGTGGATACCGGCCACGTTGAACCACATGTCTTGCCACCTTTGGAGCCAGTTGCGAGTCGACTCGCGGGCCCACTGGACGCATTGCTCTAGGTCCTCGATGCTGGTGGCGCGGGTGTAGGAACCCTCGAAGTGCCTGACAAAGGCGTCGCACATGTCCTCCCAGGAATCGATGCTATCCGCTGGGAGGGTGTTGATCCATTGCTGAGTCGCTCCCTCCATCATCAAGGGGAGGTAGCGAGAGGCGAGCAGGTCGGTGTGGCCAGCAATTCCCAGTGCCATGAGGTACGTGTCCAGCCAGATGGATGGGTCGTAAGAGGGATCGTACTTTTCGATCTCCTTTGGCGCTTTGAAGTTCGTCAGATATTTTTCGCCTTGGATCATTGGTCTGAAGCACTAGGGGCCGACTCTGCTGAGCGAGCCCCTTGGTTCTCCGTCGTGGCGGTTGGTGAGGGTGTACCTCAGGTCGTCGGGCTGGCGTGCGCGCCAGCTTTGATTGTTGATGATGTGGGTCCGTGCGTCGACTGGCTGCTCGCTGGCAGCGACCATGTTGTTCGTTTGTCGCGGGTCGTGGTTGGAGCTGTAGGGGCTCAGGTGGTGGGAAATTGAGAGTGTTTGCCATCATTGGGCAGCCGCTCGAGGCCGCCTTGCTTCCTGAGGAGCGGGAGTACAGGCGCCCCCGCGAGTCGGCTACATCGCGCCCTTCCCGTCATGTGGAGGTTGGCGACCGCGGCTCGACTCGCGATGACATTTTCCGTTGGAGTGGAGAACAGCGGGAGACCGTTTGCGTCCCGCTCTTGCGGGGAGATCATGATCCTTGGCTAGTCTGGAGGGCGCGTGCGATCGAACGGTGGTGGTGGGCGCCGTTTTCCGTTGCACCTGGCGGTGGATGGGAACTTCTTCATGGTGGCGCGTTCTCGCAGGCCCCATGGTAGGCAATGCGGGATAGGCCGTTCTCGTCGTCAAAGTTCAGGGCGCGGCCCTGAACGGTGGGGTTCAAGCGCAACCTGATGCGGCGCTGGTGGTAGAGCGAGATCTCCTGCACCGTCGCTTGCTCGAGGCAAAAAAATCGCGCTCGGCTTGTTCCTTGCGAACCGCCTCCTCCAGGCGCAGGCGGAGTTCCTCGACCTTTGTCGCCATCTCGGTCGGCAGGATCGGCATAGAGAAGGGGTCTGGCGGGGCGCTCGTGCCGCTCGCCATGTAGGTCGCGACGAAGCGATCGGATCTGGCGTAGAGGTCGTTGGAGTTCTCCAATCCAGAGTCGGAGTCGAAGATCCTGAGGATGGAACGATCCTCGAAGTCCACCACATTGGAGACTTGGGTGATGGAGCCCGTGGGTGACACGGCGATAATGTATCCGTCGGTTGACGCCGGGGTTGTCAAGTCGCCGTCGTTGTTGAGGGCCACGTCGTCCGCCGCCACGCTGGTCTCGGCCACATTGCTGTTGGCCGTACTCGAAGGCGAGGCGGTAGATGGTGCGGACCTGACTCTCAGAGAGCCGATCGCGCGGTGGCGACTCACGGATGCGAGCCGAATACTCCGAGATGATGACATCGGTGAAGCTGACAAAGAGGCTGATCATGCTGACTGGCATGATCACGCTATGCGTGACCGGGCGCGCCACCGGGTCGTAGCTTCTCGGCAAGATCTGGAGGATCTCGCCGATGGTGATCATGCGGCCGGTGGCGATCGTCTTGTTGATTGGCAAGTAGCGTCTCGCCGCAGAACACAAGCCTTACCGGCCAGGCCCCATGGTGGGCACCACTGTCGTGGGAATGGCCACGGCAGATGCTGCAATCGGCAGCGAGTAGTAGAACGAGGGGCAAGGGCGGCCAGCGATCTGCGGTGCGAGATGATGGAAAAGACACATGGTTTTACCAAGGTTCGCCCCCTCAGAGGGTAAAGACGTACTCCTGCTAGATTGTATTGATGAGAGAGTACAAAGGGCGAGCTCGGTGGCTAGGCGGCGAGTCGAAGGGGTGTATGATGGAACGTAAGTTCCATGCGTGCCCTAGGGAGGTTTATATAGTCACCTCGCTAGGGTTTACAGATCTACAACCGAGTTGGACAAGGACTCGGAGGGTTCTTGACCTAATCCGATTGGGCCTAGCTATGCTTCTGGGCCTCTAGCTACCAGTCGCCTAGCTTCTTCTTGGGTCGTGATCCATTCGCCGTCCTGCAGGCCCACTCGCAGGCAATATGAGCCAGTAGGAAATGTCCTGCTGGGTACACCCCACTCGGCATATCCACATCATTATGAAACTTAAACTAAAACTTAAACATTTACTCGAACCTTTTTTCACATGGGTTGCCTCCCATGAAGCGATATTTTATGGTCAATAGCATGACCATGATGTTGCTCACTTAGGCCAAGTGAGTGGAACACCCACTACAAAATATTTGGCCTTCAAAGTGATGGCCTCCTTCTCATCATTTTTGTCTTTCTTCTTCCTGGGAAAATGAACAACAAAAGGATCCCGTGAAGGCAATTGAAGCTTCACGTTTCCTTCATGTAGATTAATCAAAGCCTTAATAGTTCTTAAGAACGGGCGGCCTAATATGATAGGAGCATTAGCATCTTTAGGCATGTCAACAATAACAAAATCAATAAGAGCAGGGTAGCCTTTAATGTATACTAAAGTATTCTCTTTAATTCCTACATCCTGTTTGTAGGTAGAATATGCTAGATGTAATTTTAACTCAGTGATTTAAAAAGATCCAAGTTTTAGATTATCAAAAATACTTTTTGGAATTGTTGAAACACTTGCACCTAAAGCACAAAGTGCAGCTATCTCATTAGTCCCAATTTTAATTTTAATAGTAGTCTCAAATATATCATCAAGCTTAACAGGTAGTTTTTCGGCAATTTTCTTATATTCATCCTGAAGCTCACGTACCTTTATTGCTACCTGATTAATGAAACGTTGATACATAGCTTCATCATTTCCTTCAATTTTGGGAATCTTGATATTTATCATTTTCACAAGATCTTCAACATGTAATGTGGTGAAGGGGCATTGCTATAGTCAAGTTCTTCAGGATCCTCCCTTTGGATTCTTGCCATCTTGAGATCTTCAACCGGATTGGGCTCAGCTTTTCCTTCAAATTTAGCTAGAATGAGAGTTTGACTCTCGGTTATCTTACATAGCTATGCCTCAACAATCCTTGTTCTTTCTTGGAGGGTCTGCAAATCATTCCTCAAACTCATAGCTTGGTTAGACAATTTTCGAAGCATATTATCATGGTTCTCCGTTATCTTAACAAGGATATTATTTTGCTCATTTTGTGAGTCTATAAAGGACTTAAGTGTTTCTTGGAGACTACCATTACTTGATCCAATATTATTATTAGAGTTACCTGCAGGGCTAGAATAATGTCTTTGGAAATTTGGATTATAGTTCTTCTTCTAAGCACGGATATAATCATTACGAGCTATGAAGCCTATTTCTTCAAAATTTGATTGTGGGACAGCTCTTACCTGGGTTTCCTTACCATTGATGGATAATATGAGCTCATCCAGCTTAGTAGTGAGTTCTTCATTTTCCTACGGTATGATGGAGTTTGCCTTCTTTGTGTTTGATCTTTCCACATGTCATTGGGCATGGTTGTCTTGCATATTGTCGAGCAGCTGCTTTGCTTCGGCAATTTGTTTGCCCATGAATGTTCCTCCAGCTGCAGTATCAAGCATAGACTTAGACACAGGGTTAAGAGCATGATAAAATAAATGGATAATTAACCAATCTTGCATCCCATGGCTGGGACAGTTTCTCATGCATTCTTTCATTCTCTCCCATGCAAGCTCTATGGGCTCACGCTCTTCCTGTCTAAAACCAGTAACATTAGATCTTAATTGCATAGTCTTTGCAAGTGGGAAAAATTTAGTGATAAATAAATAAGTACACTCCACCCATCATGCAATAGTATTTCTAGGCAAAGATAGCAACCATTCTTTTTCTCTTCCTCTAAGAGAGAAAGGAAATAAGCACAACTTGACCGCATCGGGGTCACCATCTTTAATGCGCATCATATCACATATTTCAGTGAAAGTGTTCAAGTGCATACCTGTGTCAACAACAGAGCCTCCAAATTGATTCTGTTGAACCAATCTTAAATAGTGGGGCTTAATTTCATAGTCCTCAGTAGTAATTGCTAGCTAGGTAATAGGAGTACACAAATAATCATTGTTGGGAGTTGCAAACTCCTCAAGTTTCTTTTAGCCATATTACCTATGTTTTTTGGTTTTCTTAAACAAAACTTATGATAGTAAAAACAAGAATTTCAAGACTAACTATTTTTTCTGGTTTTTCAAATAAAGACTAAAAGCAAACTGAAAAAATTTAAAACAATAATTTAAACTAGCAAGGTTCCTAATAACCTTACCAGGGTAGATATTGCTTCCCTGGCAATGGCACCAGAAAAAGGGTTAATACCTTCAATCCGGATTGCAGATGTAGTATAGCTCTTTTTTCCCTAGTAGACCTAGGTTATCGAATCCTTGGGAAGTAGAAAGCGTAGTAAAGTTACTTTAACGGACCTTCGGGAGTTTTAGAATTCTTTTAGTGTTTTACCGAACCAAGAGTTTGCGATCTTTTGTTGTTGCCGATGGTGGAGAGAGAGGGCCTGGGGTGTTCGTTTTCACATGTAGCTGTGCAAAACATCTTATGAAAATATAAGATAATAAGAAATTATGCATGTAATCGTTAGAGCAAGATAATTATATGTGGGAAGTGCATCCATAACTGCTATCGCCTCCGCAACCGCTTAGAGCAATAGCCTATTAGTCTCATCCATAGAAGAAAGAGATCTAATAATATGCGCAGTGGCATCACCGTTAATCCCAAGTAAATCCCTCACATACAGCCGTACCACCCTTTATGTCACTAGGGTTCCCATCCTGCAGATTAGTCATTACTCACACTCCCTATACCTGGATCAATCCTCGAGGTCTTGGGTACCTAACAAGTCCTTAGATTGAGGAAAGAGAGGGTGAAATACTCATCATGTCATACAAACTAATACATGATCTCATCTATGATAAATAACATGCACAAACTACATGGATAGGCCGAAGCCCTTAGCCCAAGGATAATTAGTCACACATAGAGGTGAGATCAACAATCATAAACATTGTAATGGAAATCATGAGATAGATAGTAATAGTCTTATAATGCCGCCAATGGGACATGACATCTACTATTACAAGTGGTGGACTATGTTTATGGTTGTGGAGAAGGGTTTTTAGATTGGATCTAGATCTATTCCTTCGGCGCCTCTTCAGTGTTGTGTTTTCTGGCTTGGCTCCCGTTTCTCGTCACGAGAGGTCTCTTTATATAGGGGTCCCTTCACGAAAGTTTTTTTGTTTGACCTAGCAGTGTTGGTGGAAACTATACGGCCGGAATTTTATTCCCGCCGTATAGTTGGTCGTTAAAGGTCTGGTTCCTCTTCACGAACCCTGGTTTCTTTGAGTTGTTGGAAATCTCATATCTTTGACTTTAATATTGTGATTCCCATCATCAAACGCCATTTCTTGTATAGGGAAAATGGAAAGATAGGATTGCATAACCCTTTGATCATTAGGAATTAGTGGTAGGATTTAGAGAGATATTTCATCAAAAGTATGAATAATATCTATTTTAAATGTGGACGTGGATGGCTATATTTTACAGCCATCATGGTTGCAAGCATATACTATATTTTTTTTGAGTTATAGCCCGGTAAATGCGGTTTATAACTGTAGGTACCCTATAGGACACTCTCAATTTGAGGGAAAAATGGTTTGGGGTGCCCCATGGGGTACCTAGGCTAGAAGCATGCTTGGGTCCAAGATTGAACTGACCTTTGCATTGCTGCAGCCACCGGCGGGTTTCGCAGTTTATTTGGGCAGCACCAAACAAAATCTAAAAAAATTAAAAAAATATGAAAACAGCTCCTGGAGCCCTTGCATGTGACTCACTGCCCTCATAAAACTATAAGCAAGGCATAGCAGGTCCTTTCGCACCCAAGGCACAACCAGGATGTCTATCGAGTCTGAGTTTACATGGCTTTCAACCCTAGATCCCCCCCCCCAAACTGCCCAGAACATGGAAGGACTCCATGGTTTGAGCCCAAACCTGACACCTAGCTCCCTCTCGGCATCGCAAGCAACTTCTCCAACTAGATATTTCATGGTCATTTGGAGAATTCTTGAATTTCCATTTTCTGAACCCGAAAAACCGGTGTTTTCCCAAAGGAGGTGTGATATGTCGGAAACGTATCTAAAATTTTTTATGTTCCATGCTTGTTTAGTATCTACTTTGCTTTTCTTTGTCTACACTTTGAGGTGTTTTTATATGTTTTTTTGGTACTAACCTATTAACAAGATGCCACAGTGCCAGTTGTCTGTTTTCTTCTGTTTTTGGTTCCAAAAAAGGCAGAAAATCAATATTCTCGGAATTGGACGGGCCAAAAGCCAAAGTCAATATTTTACCGTGGGGAACATGAAGCCAGAGTACGAGACGGAGAAGATCCACCAGGGGGCCACACCCCCCAAGCCGCGCGGCCTGGGTGGGCCCACGCCTGGGGGTTGCGGCCGCCCTAGGTGCCCTCCTGCCTTGCCTCTTTGCCTATGAAGAGCCCCCGGTACTGAAACCCTAAGTACCCGATCAATCTTCCACGAAACAGTCAGTAGCCGCCGCCACCACCATCATTCCTAGATCGGGGAGATCTGAAACTCTTCCCGGCACCCTGCCAGAGGGGAGATCATCCCAGAGGCCTTCTTCATCATCATGCCAGCCTCTGGTATGAAGCGTGAGTAGTTCCACCTTGGACTACGGGTCCATCTAGTAGCTAGATGGTTGTATCTCCTCCTTTGTGCTACCATGTTTAGATCTTGTGAGCTCCGTTCATGATCAAGATCATCTATTTGTAATCATGCATGTTGTGTTTGCGGGGATCCGATGGATATTGACATTACTATGTCAGATTGATTAATGGTTTTGTCTTATTGATTCTATCATGTCTGTGTTGTTTGTGATCTTGCATGTTCTCTATTTATAGTAGCTATCTTGGCCAAGTAGATGCTAGTGACTCCAAGAGGGGGTATTTATGCTCGATAGTGGGTTCATGCCTCTATTTAATCTAAGGGAAGTGAAAGAAATCTCTAAAGTTGTAGATGTGTTGTTGCTACTAGGGAGAAAACAATGGTCTCTTGTTCATGGAACAAGTGGATTGTTTACCTTACACTCTTTGCTTAAAGCAGTTATCCGTTGCTTGCAACTTAATACTGTAGGGAGTTCAGATGATAACGTGAAGGTGGATTACTAGTCATAGATGCAGTTGGATGGCGGTCTATGTATCTTGTTGTATTGCCCAATCGAATCTCATATGATCATGAATGTCTAGTATTGCATTATTATGGCTTGCTCAGTCCTATCAATTTCCCTACTATAATTTGTCTACCTAGCATGCCATGTTTATTTATCTTAAGGAGAACACCTCTAGTGAACTATGGACCCCGGTACAATCTTTACCATTGATACATCTTCCACTTTTACTGTTTAACTTTCTGCAAACCACTATTACCTTCCACACCATACAATTAATCCTTTGTTTTCAGCAAACCAGTGAGATTGACAACCTCACTGTTCGTTGGGGAAAAGTCTTGAGTTTGTGTTGTGCAGGTTTCCAAGTTGCTAGCAACACCTTTGAGTTGTTTCCTTCCTCCTACTGGTTCGATAACCTTGGTTTCTTACTGAGGGAAGACTTGCTGCTGTGCTCATCACACCTTCCTCTTGGGGACTCCCAACGAAGCTCTACAGTGATCTGAGCTACCATCAAGATTTTCTGGCGCCGTTGCCGGGGAGGCTAATGACGGCTTCACAAGGGGAGTCCTTCACAACCTTTCTCTTTACTTTGTTTTTGTTTTTCTTAGTTTCTTTTCCTTTGTTTTGTTTGTCTGTTTTTATCAAAAACTCAAAAAACATTAGTTTCATTTGGTTTGCTTTTTCTTATAAAAACACAAAATAATTAGTTCCTACTCTAGTTGCTGGACTGTTATTGCCTTGCTTGGTCATGCTTTATATCAATGGATGGTTTCTTTGAAACTAGTTCTTATTGGCAAGGTGGTTCACGGAATAAGAAAAGTATTATTATAAGGAACATCGTTTATCACAAAAAGGGAAACATTTATGGGAACAAATTGATAAATTGAATACTATTGCTAGAGAGGTGTGCTCTACTTATAATGTTACTTATTGCTTTGATAAATCTTGTTGCTGTAGGAGGTATAAACACCTACCTTTTCAGTGTGAGTATAATGATAATGTTACCATATCTTCTTATGTTAAAGGAAATTATGACTTTTATGATGTGGAACAAATTGAAGAATTTATTGCTTTCAAGGGTGCATTTTAACTTGCTAGTTTTCTTGAAAATACTGATGATTCACCTTATGAATATTGAAAGTGCAATGGACGTCGCCTAGAGGGGGGTGAATAGGCTTTTAAATTATTATGGTTTAGGCTCAAGTAAATGTGGAATAAAACTAATGTTTAATTTATTGAGCACAAAACCTAGACACTAAGTTCACCTAAGTGCACCAACAACCTATGCTAAACAATACAAGCAACAAGGTGATAGCAATATATAAATACTTCAATAACGATGGCTATCACAAAGTAAAGTGCGTAAGTAAAGGAATCGGTTGAGAGATAACCGATGGACACGGAGATGAAGATTTGTTTCTTAAAGTTCACTTCCAAAGAAGCTACGTCTCCGTTGGAGAGGTGCGATGGCGCAATGCTCTCCGAATGCCACAAATGGATCACCTCTAGGTGTGATGCTCACCCATAGCCACACAAGGCCTCACCCCGGATGCGGAAGCACGCAACTCACCGACGCCACAAAAGGCTCACCCTATTCTCCCGAGTGCGCACCACAAAAGGCGGGCACTCGCTCCACTATGGGACTCTTGAGGGAGGTCACCGAACCCGTACAAGATTGGGGCTATCTCCACAAATCAATTGGAGGCTCCCAACAACAAAGGCTCAATAGGCTACAACGCCACAAAATCCCAACAAAGCCACAAAAGGCTACAAGACCACAAAAGGTCAATAGCCCAACCACACAACCGTCTAGGGTTCCAAGAACCCAAGAGAAACAAGCCCACAAGCTTAAACTCACCGAATCTCCGAGGAGAACTCAAATCTATGCACCAAATGCAAGGGCAAGTCCTTCTCTCCCAAATTCCAACAAAGCTACACAAGCTATTGGGGGAATAAAGGAGGAAGAACACAAGAGGAGAACACAAAACTCTCCAAGGTCTAGATCCCAATGATTCCTTCACAAAGAATGGATTTGACTTGGGGGGATTATAGATCTACATCTCCTCTCACTTTTCCCTCAAAAAGATGTAAGAATCATGGGAGGGAGAGGGAGTAAGAGAGCTCAAATAAGTCAACAATGGTGGGCAAAAACGAGCTCAAAAGATGGGGAACCATTGGGTAAGAAGCCCCCCTTAAATAGGACAAGGAAAAACTGACCGTTTGGGCCAGATTCGCGCACCACCAGAACTTCCGGCAAAAATAAACACAAGTTACTGAACCTGACCGAAACTTCGTTCAGAACTTGGGCTGGAACTTCCGCTCAAGCAAAACGCAGGATAGCATTGCACGAAAACTTCAATAACTTTTGATTCCGGACTCCGTTTTTGATGATCTTGGGATCGTTTTGAAGAGAACGAAAATCTCTATAAGATTATGCAAAGAAATATCATAGTTGTGACATCCCCGGGAGCAGGGCTAAACAAATCCCAGACCTCCGTCTGACATAAGCTTAACCTTGAGCTCGAGAATATCCAGTGAAGAATCGGTAACACAACAGTGACCCTACGACACAAAATTTATTATACAAAGCTCATAACTGAACAGAGAACCAGAATATTACAAGTAGAGGTCACTGAGCACAAACATAAAACAACGGAAGGCAAATTATTCTATTAAGTATAGCAAACTTAACAAATGGCCTAAGAGGCCTGAAGCATAACGATGACGTCCCATCCCATAGATTCCAGGCTGCCGGGCGGGAACCCCAAGCTACTCGTCGCTGTCGATGTAGTACCAAACTGATCTCCAGGTAACACTTACTCTGCCAAAAGTATCAACAAAGAAAGGGTGAGTATAGGGTGTACTCCGCAAGACTTATGGCTGGTGGAGTTGTTTTGTATAAAGCCATATTTGTTTCTAAATCAAGAGGAGAAGAAGCTCGTCTAATCAAAACATTTTAAAAAGGGATAAGAGATCGTCATCTCCGAAATATTGATCATCATCCTTTGATATCCACCAAATCATCATCATCATCTACCAACTAGGATCACCCCCTCGTACCCATGAGGAAGCATCCTTAAGCACACGTTGATCAACAAGTTTTATAGTGGTTAAATTTATCTATGATCTTGAGTCCGGTCGCCAAGTCGTTCATAACCGTGAACACGGCTTTTCGAAAAGATTATTACCCTGCAGGGGTGTACAACTTTACCCACACGTACTAACCTTCTCTTAATGCCACTAGTAATATCCATCTTCCTTGGATGGCCGGCAGAGGGTGGTTAGACACGACCTTTACCTTGCTTTCGCCGAGACCATGAGTCACGCAATAAGTATGGTTCCGCCGTAATGGGTCAAATCCCGAAGCCGGTACTTAAAGATGTGAGGAGAGGTTGGTTTACCAGGGGCTCCATCGACCCGAAGAAACCCTGGACATGCTTACGTACCTGTTATGAATGCACATTCACCCGACAAATCTTTCAAATGGTTTTCTATGCATATGTCAAATGGAACGCCCGAACTATGTGACTCATGGAATCTACTAGGCAAGTTAGTTGCTCGTGAGGTTGTCCAGGCCCCGTGTGGTTGTACGCTCGTCTCGGTTCCAAAGGAAAGAACTTGGGTCCTAGTGGTGGAAAGCATGGGACTAGAAAAACTACATCCCACCGTGGCCTCCCATACAAGCCTTGGCATGTTTAATCTCATATCACCTCTGATCTCATCTCATCATGTTATCCTGTCATACTAGATTCTCTGCATCTAATACATCATCTGGATGGACCAACACAGACAGCTACGCATGGCGAAGCAGGACACAGATATAAGCTTTAGCAGTGCACACACGCCAAACCTACTTATGCTAGGAGAAGTGGATCAGGTAATATAAGATCAAAGGGAGTAATGCAATAGATAGCATACTCTATCTATCAATAAAATACCATCGTGGAATTGTATGCATCATGGAAGGAATTGAAATGCTTTCGACATCATAGATTTTATCATGGTGGGGCTATGCTTGCCTTTGCCAGTTGATAACAGATAAGTATATCTTCGGGAGCCTTGTACTTGACTTGGTTACAGTTGGTCGAGTATTGTTCGTCTATCTTCGAACTTTGACGGTCTTGATCTCGGTCTTCGATCTCGATCTCGATATCGTATTCTACCGAAAAGAACCAAACACCGGAAAGAAAGGGAAACTATCAACACATGGCATCAATGCAATGCTCAAGCAAGGATGATGATATGATAAGTTAAATTGTATTGAATTAAAACCCTAAAGCATGCTCGACAACTTAATCTGGGTTCTGAGGGGTACAAACCCTAACTCGGGGAAACTCCGGAATTAACTATGAGGGGTTACTATGTTGTTCTAATTAAACTTGGTATGAAAGTTGTTGAACAATGCATGACTATAGCTCTAATAGATAATTCTCATTTTTCTGAACATTTTGATATATTATTTGTATTTTTCTGACTTGAAATGAATTAGATATGATTTTTCTCAATTTAAAACCATTTTAGGAACTTATAAAACATTTTTGGATTATTTCAATTATTTCCCAAATTGGTCCCACATGTCAGGTTTTTAGTCATTTCAGAAAATGATTACAGAAATTATTAAAATGCTGACAGGTAGGCCCCACTAGGATTTATTATTTCTAGAAAACAAATGCAAAAACATTTAAGAAAATAAAAGGGGATTACTGTGTCATGCTGATGTCATGATGACATCAGCAATGGAGAAGCTCTCAGACGTTGGTGGATTGGGCGATTGGCGGTGCGGGTGGAAGTGAGGTTGGGGGTGCTGGATGCGAGCGAGTGCGAGGAGCCAGAAACTGGCGGCGCTGGGAAGCTTGGCCGCAGAAATCACCGGCGGCAAGCAATACTGCGGCAGCGGGTGATGGTGCTCGACGTGGGATAGAAGCAAAGCGAGAGGAAGAAGGAGGAGGGGTCCAGGAGGATCATCGTCTCACCACGGGCACGCCGGAGGGGTCGGCTTGGCCGGAGGAGGTCTTGAACAATGGCAATCGACGACGAAGGCAGAGGCCAGACTTCGGAATGGAGGTGGCGATTGCAGCGATTGAAGAAGCATCACCTTGCGCGCCTAGGGGCAAACGACCAAGTCGACGGCGGCGGTAACGGCGGTGGCCTCAGATGCAAGAGAGGAGGCCGGGAATGATGTGGAACGGCGAGGTCCGGCGAGCTAGGGTTCGGTCTCCCTGCACGCGAGCGACACAGAGGGAGGGAGAGAGGGAAATGGGGATGGGGAGAGAGAGGGCGACACGCTCGTTCTTATCCTTTTGCTCTACGGTGGCGGCGGGCATCATGATGCGAAGACGATCGACGGTCGACGCACAGGCATGCAGGAGCTCGGCTTGGTACTTCTGTCTGAGGAAGAATAAAAGAAGAGGATGCCGAAGAGGTACGGGCCGACTGGGCTGCAACTGGGACGAGGATGGGCCGCGGGGTGCTACGCGCAAGCTGCAGGTAGCGCGGGAGAGGAGATGGGCCGGCCTGCTAGGGGTCTGGCAACAATATTTTTTACTCTGAAAACAGTTTTCTATTTCTGTTTCTATATTATATTTTGTATTTCCAAATTCATTTCTGTTTTGAAATATTGCAAAAATACTAGAGGGGTTTTGTGAAATATATAAAGTAATCAAGAGCTCTTATATTCAATTTGGCTCCATTATTTTTGTCATTTCAAAATTCAAAACTATTTTGAATTACTTTCAAAGAGAGAGGGAAAGCTAGGGTTAGGGTTTGCATTATTTCTCTTCGCATGAATTTTTAAGAGATGATGCTTAGGGATGCACAAACAAACCCTAAATAGTAATTAGCTAAAATCGGGGTGTTACAGCTCTATCCCCTTAGGAGAATCTCAACCCGAGATCCCAAAGGTAGGAAGAGAGACAGAGGGAGAAAGAAACAGGGCCACTCTAAAGATAAGAGGGAAACACACCAAACAACACACTGAGTATCTCATGGTCAACTCACGGATGGAGTGTTTAGAAACAAGTCTGAGATGACAACCATGAAACACATCAAGGTAACAGAGGAACAAGAGGAGAAGGTTTTAAGTTATTAGATAGATGGTCTTCATAAGGATTGAGACCACGGAGCTTACAGAAGGATTTATGCTTCTAAAGAAGAAAGCTTCCAACAGAAAGAACATTACCACAGACTTCGACAGGGAACCACTACTAGATGTCTTAAGTAGAGATTTTAGGCTGCGGAGATGTGGATCAACTAAACCAAGCTGTTGAACTACTTTTGACATAGAAGGGTCACTCTTTCATCCAATAGAAGGCTTAAGACAGAGAGGTGTTTTGGTGGAGAGGACTCTTAAGAGTCATAAAGAACATGTATCAAGAAAAACTTTTGATTACCAAAATCATAATCATTCTTAAAACATGGTTGAGCAAATGAAGGAAGCTCTTGATTCATCCAGGTATACCAAAATCTTTGCCAAAGATCATGATATCACTTTACACCACCAGGATGATTAAGTGGGAAGATTCCTGATGACACGAGAAAAAAGAAACTTCATTCTCAGACTTCAATTATTTGGCACAACCATATGCTTGCCAACATAAAGGGTCTGGAGGATCGACCGAGAGGCCTTTAGCAACACTACTTTAAATGTTATCCTTGATATTCAAGAAATCAAACATCAAGTAAAGGTCAGACTTTAGATAAAAAGGAAACCATAAGGACAACTCCTATATTAAATCATAGAAGAAGCCTCATGAAGAGTGGTTGTTATTACTGAATCAAAAGAATATGACAAAAGGTATTTCCGGCTAAGTGTGTCAACCATTACATCAATCTTGCCGGATTTATAAAGAGACCTATGTCAAAACCTTGAGGAACACCAACCATCATTGCTGCTTGAGATTCAACTTTGGTTAGGTGGGATGATACTTCAGACTTAGCATGTCTGAATAGAAAATGTGTAACATTTACCACCAAGGTAAAGTAACTAGATTCTCAAGATATGGACTTTAGTGTAAATCTCTAGAAGATGAGCTAGATTGCTAGACCCATGTATTTTACAACTTGTCAAAAGACAACAACATACATATAAAGTTCTAACAATAAGACACACATGTATCCTTAAGGAACAGAGATAACTCTTCTCAAATCTATGGCGACATCTTTCAACAGTTACACGTGAATCAAATAAGGTTACTTCTAACATCCAGAACACATACTTCGAAATGACTCGAAGATGGTTCTCTAAAGTTTCCAACATTAATGCCAATGTTCCATATGAATCTTGTCTAGCATGGAAAGAGTAAGGATATTGTCGATGGGCTCAACAACAAACTTATCGAGACACTCCAAGAAGATATACTCATATGTTATGTGGACAAAGCATAACTGTTGGTCAGATCAAAGACATGAAGATGTATTCAAGTGAAACATCACAAGAAGAAACATCATCAAGATAATCCTTGGAACTAAGTTTGATTTGACAATAACCCAAATCAAATCAAAGGTGGGGAAGATAACATATCCATGAAGGAGATAATATATCTCTTCAACACGAAAAACTAGATATCCCTTTTATAAAGAACGTAGTCAGATATAACTTTTGTCTTACAACTCTCCAAGTTGTTGTTTAAGCTCAACCAACTAGTTCAGGGTATCCAGTATGGTTCCTTGGAGAAAAGAGCAGTTCATAGAACTTGCTTGCTCAAGAACTTGACATCACGGCATTGTGGCAACATGGCGATACTTCTAGTAAGACGTCTAGAATATCATGAACCACCGATATGTCACTTAGTTCGAGAGGAAACTTTCTTGATAAGGCAAGAAGACATAGTCTGAGAGTTTCGGCACAAACCTAACTCTTTGACCGAGAAGAGAGTGTACCAGAGTAACAGACTTGGTAGCACAATCATTCTTCGATCACTGATAGGGTTAACCAATCACGCTAAGAATGATACGAACATCCTTAGAGTTCAAAACAATAATAATTTCTAAGAATCTCAAATGGCCACATTATTTAACACGCGCATCACTTACAAGCACAAAAGCTCAGATAAGGGTGGGTAAAGATGTGTGAAAGAATCACTTCATTAAGAAGGTCATGAAAATCAGCATGACCTCTTAGTATAAAAGAGGGTGATACTTTAAGGTAGAACAGATAGAAGCTAACCAATGCCTCTTGATCTGCAGATTACAACGCTTTGACCTGATCCTAGATATGACGAGGTACTGGAGTTTGTTTCTCCTGACATCCCGAAATGGTTTGTCATTACGGACCACAAGAGTATATTGCATCGGAAGACACTGATGCATGTTTTACTACTTGGCTACCAACTGATAGACAGAGGTCGGAAAACAACAAGGGATAAGGAACATGCTCAGGTTGTAATCCCGAGATGTGGATGCATAGATTATCAACTTCCAAAAACCAATGCAAAGAAAGGGAAGGGTGTGGCAGAGTCACAAATATAGAGGTGAGACTCTAGAGGAGTACTCTTGTCGTGATCTATTTGGTTCCATTAAAGAACATCTGCCATAGGTAGTGGTAAGGGAAGTCCTTAGTTGTCACAATTCAATTGCAACCAATACCACAAGCTTGAAGGCTAGAATTATAGTAGTCCGAGGTAATGTGTGAACATTAGCAACAGGGGACAAAGGAATGGATCTTGGGTTAAAGATCAGCTTCATGTACAAGATTCACAACACTAGAATCCAGCACAATTCGGGATCTTAGGTTCAAGTCCAAGGGTTAAAAACCGAGAAAGAAGCAACTACTACTTGAGTGACATGGCGTACACTACAAGATAATAATCACGAGGTAGCTTCCAAGAGAAGAGACAACTTCTGAAGTACCCAAACAAATAAAAAAGGAGGCACACGAGGCGAAAGGAAAACTCAAAGCCTAGAGCAGAACACTGTGGAACAAACAATATAATGTTGTGGATCCAAAAGATAGAGAGATCATGATAGAAAGGAATCTCTCAGATGAATAGGATCAAAGGGAACAAGGGATACACAACACACACAACTCTAGAGAACTCAACACTAGGTCAACTAGCTTAGAAACGGCATGCCAGAAGGCACCTAAGGTTTGAAAGACTAGAAGAGATATCAAAACTTTTCAGAGTCAACACCAGATAAGATAACCCAGAGTTAGACAGAAACTGGATAAGGAGTAAAATAAGCATACTAGAGTTTTCGCAAATAATTTTCATCTTTAAAATAGTTTTCACAAACACTAGACTCAACATCGAACAAGAGCAAGGTTTTCCTACGTCGGTACTGCTCTGATACCAAAAACTGTGACACCCCCGGGATCAGGGCTAAACAAATCCCAGTCCTCCGTCTGACATAAGCTTAACCTTGAGCTCGAGAATATCCAGTGAAGAATCAGTAACACAACAGTGACCCTACGACACAAAATTTATTACAGCAAGCTCATACCTGAGTAGAGAACCAGCATATTACAAGCAGAAGTCACTGACCACAAACATCAAACAACGGAAGGCAAATTATTCTATTAAGTATAGCAAACTTAACAAATGGCCTAAGAGGCCTGAAGCATAACGATAATGTCCCAGCCCATAGATTCCAGGCTGCCGGCCGGGAACCCCAATCTACTCGTCGGTGTCGATGTAGTACCAAACTGATCTCCAGGGAACACTTACTCTGCCAAAAGTATCAACAAAGTAAGGGTGAGTACAGGGTGTACTCCACAAGACTTATGGCTGGTGGAGTTGTTTTTCATAAAGCCATCTTTGTTTCTAAATCAAGAGGGAGAAGAAGCTCATCTAATTAGAACATTTTAAAAAGGGATAAGAGATCGTCATCTCCGAAATATTGATCATCATCTTTTGATATCCACCAAATCATCATCATCTACCAACTAGGATCACCCCCTCGTACCCATGAGGAAGCATCCTTAAGCACATGTTGATCAACAAGTTTTATAGTGGTTAAAGTTATCTATGATCTTGAGTCCGGTCGCCAAGTCGTTCATAACCGTGAACACAGCTTTTTGAAAAGATTATTACCCTGTAGGGGTGTACAACTTTACCCACACATACTAACCTTCTCTTAATGCCACTAGTAATAGCCCTCTTCCTTGGAAGGCCGGCAGAGGGTGGTTAGACACGACCTTTACCTTGCTTTCACCGAGGCCATGAGTCACACAATAAGTATGGTTCCGCCGTAACGGGTCAAATCCTGAAGCCGGTACTTAAAGATGTGAGGTGAGGTTGGTTTACCAAGGGCTCCATCGACCCCAAGCAAACCCGGCCATGCTTACCTACCTGTTATGAATGCACCTTCACCCGACATATCTTTCAAAAGGTTTTCTATGCATATGTCGAATGGAACGCCTGAACTATGTGACTCATGGAAACTACTCGGCAAGTTAGTTGCTAGTGAGGTTGTCCAGGACCCGTTTGGTTGTGCACTCGTCTCGGTTCCAAAGGCAAGAACTCGGGTCCTAGTGGTGGCGAGCATGGGACTAGAAAAACCATATCCCACCGTGGCCTCACATACAAGCCTTAGCATGTTTAATCTCATCTCATCACGTTCTCCTGTCATACTAGATTCTCTGCATTCGATACATCATTTGGATGAACCAGCATTGACAACTATGCATGGCTAAGCAGGACACATATATAAGCTTTAGCAGTGCACACACGCCAAACCTAGTTATGCTAGGAGCAGTGGATCAGGTAATATAAGCTCAAAGGGAGTAATGCAATACATAGGATACTCTATCTATCGATAAAAGACCACAGTGGAATCGTATGCATCATGGCAGGAATTGAAATGCTTTCGAAATCATAGGATTTTATCATGGTAGGGCTATGCTTGCCTTTATCAGTTGATAACAGATAAGAAGATCTTCGGGAGCCTTGTAATTGACTTGGTTACAGTTGGTCCAGTATTGTTCGTCTATCTTCGAACTTCGACGGTCTTCATCTTGATCTTCGATCTCGATCTTGATATCATATTCTACCGGAAAGAACCAAACTGTAGAGGGAGTGTCCCAACCTTACAACAATATAAGGTGGTGTCCCCTGTGTTTACAATGCTAGTCCCTGGATCAATAGCTAGCATCCACAGTTAAGATGTAATATCAAGAAACAAAGGTCATAATATAACTTTATAACCAGGAATAACATAAGTTTATTACATCAAACATAGCTCATTTGGCTATTACATTACATTGCAGCGGAATAACTATAAGTATGGGTCCTTCATCTTCAAAGTGCCACAGGCAGATGTTGGTTGTAGACTTTGTAATCCTAATCAATCAATCTTCACTAAAAACAATCAAACCTACAACATACAAGTTACAGCCACAAGGGTCAATACATTTGAATTGTATTGGCAAGTGATACTATGGTAATATAGTGGAGTCTATCATCTATATGCATTTGGCTAAGTGGAGTT
Source organism: Avena sativa (assembly GCA_916181665.1). Classification (NCBI taxonomy): domain Eukaryota; kingdom Viridiplantae; phylum Streptophyta; class Magnoliopsida; order Poales; family Poaceae; genus Avena; species Avena sativa. Next base: position 147,708,249 of record OV702280.1, read on the forward strand.
GAGGCTTGCATTGCTCAAAATATATTTTTCCTTAACATTTGAAAATACTAAGTTTTTGCTTTGACAAAATCATTTTTCTCAATCAAAGATTGAAGATCCTTTAACCAAGGCATCTCTCAATCAAAGATTGAAGATTTCAAACAACCCTTGTTCAAACCACAAGTTTTAACTTAGAAATTTGAATGATGAGATTCCTGATTGCTTCCATGTCTTGATGCTCAAATTGTCCTTTACCAGATACATGGCTAAGTACTTAGATTTTACACTCTGCAGAGGTGGTGCACTTTCCCCACAAGACTTGGTTTCCCAAGACAAGATCTTTCAGAAGCCTTCCCTTATACCAAAAATGGACGCGTTCCAACCTATCAAACACTACCACCCTCTGTCCATATGGCTAAGTTCTTGCAACCTATATGATCATGGCAGAGCCCATATTGCCAAGTGGTTGCACTTGAAGCTTCTCAACATTTGACATCTCAAATCTCTTTGTTCCTGGGTGGCAATCCACAAGTGAGATACACAAGGTTCACCAGTCCCCTGGCCTTGTGTAACCACTCAACCAAAAACCACCAAGCAATTACCATTCCACCCAGGTGATTCATTAACTTAGTTGTTTTATTAAAACAAAAACACAAGTCCTCAGACTTAGTATATTTTTCCATAGCGTGAATATATATTCCACCCATGTTTTCTATTAGCTAGGCTAAGCTTGATAGTAGTAGGAATCTTAACTTAGGAAAATCCTACTAAGGATTCATCTACTAGGTTTTCCTATAGCAAGGTTCATACTTAGCAAAATTCCATGCAAGTTTTACTTAGAGTAAAATCACTAATGCATAGTGAAAGTAATAGGACAAAAGTATGAAGCATCACTTGCCTTTTTGGTAGAGGGTATAGGTTCACTCCTTGTCCTTGCAACAATCACACTCTTCAAGTCACTACAATTCAATCAAGCAAGGCACAAACTCAATCTACCAATCAAGCAGAACAACACATAAAATCATAGAACTAAGATAATGCATGCAAGCATGCCAAACTTCGTTTTATTTGGAAAAGTGGTTCCTAATAGGTCATAACATTTGAAAACACCTAATGGTCATTTTGTAAAGTGGCAAAGTCATTTGCAAAAAGGTTTCACTTTGTAAACCATTTTCAAAACAAAGTATCATTTTATGTGGTGTAAAAATATTTTTTACTAAGGCATTTACCTATAGGGTTCACCAAAAACATTTTCCAATCACAAAACTTGGTGTTTGGGGTCAGAGAGTTTAAAACAAAACATTTCCCAAAAGTTTTCCTTTAAAATCATTTTTAATAGATAAACCACATTTCTATTTGACTAGAAATGGTTTTAAATCAAAGAATCATTATTTTGTTTTACCAAATACATTTTTGAATCCACAAAGTGTTTCCTATGGTCAGTAGGTTCAAAAAAATCCAATTGCAAAAGATTTTAACCTCAAATTCATTTTTAAACAATTTTTACATCCTTAACAAGAAATCAAAAGTTTCTGCAAAAACCAACAAGCTAACAGATACTATTTGCTAAACCAAGGGCATGGTTGGCTAGGGCTTGCTCTACTAATTCCAATGATATAAAATTTGTAATTTTTGGACGTGTGGATCAAAAGTTACAAATGTTTGAAAATTGAATCTATAACAGATTCAAATCTGTTTTTAAAACGAAATCCTGGCCACGCGGCGCGCTCTGGTTGGATGATACCGGTTCGGCTGGATCGGCAACGTTGACCGCAGGATCTAACTAGAAACGTGCGGCGCAGATGGACGCGTACCTATTCGATTGGATCTAATCCTAGCCGGATGTTTCGCATCCTACGGCTCCTGACTCACTAACCAAAATCCGGCGGCGCTGACGGTGGCTGCACGGCGGCGACGGTTAGACGATGGCGGAATCGATGCTACAGGAAGCGAGGGAGGAAAAGAACATGCTCACCGTGCTCGCAAGGACGTGGGGAAGCTCGAGGTGGTGTCGTCTTGTCGAGGGACGCACTGGAGCGGGCTTGATTGCTCGCCGGAGTGGAGCTGCGCCTCGGCCTTGCTTAGTCGTCGTCGAGGACGGTGCTAGGGATCACTCGGAGGCAAACAAAATGCACGGTCAGATGCGCCAAGTCACGGCGAAGGTGTGTGCGTGAACGAGAGGGGTCGGGGTGGTCTGGACTTACCGGAGGAGGGTCGTCGGAGAAGAGCCAGATGGCGGCAGTGCTGGAGGTTGTCGTTGCTGAAGTTATAGGGCGTGCGGGGACGAGCTGGAGTTACGGAGAGGTGCGCCTGGGTTTGGGGAGTTTGCGAGTGTGATCAAGGAGGCGAGGGGCGATGCGGTGCCGACGGATTTGGTCGAGAACCTCGTCGGAGACGGCGGCGGTGCAGAAGGAATTCGCGACAGCCTGGTGGCTCTCGAGGCGTGGTGTTTGGGGGGAATGGAAGAGGAGTAAGGGGGTTTTATCACGCGTGATCACTGCGGGTTTTAATCGCGGCATTAAGGCGAATTAAGCCCGAGGAATCAATGGCCGGAGCTAGGAAGAATAGGTCGCTGCGGTGGAGACGATGAACAGGAGAGGGTGGGGTCTGCTTGGCAGTGAAAGAAAGGGAGTGGAGGTGGGGTCCAGAGTTCAGTGACTGTGCGGGTCGTTTCGTGAGTGAGGAAAAACGCTTCAGGGAAAAAGAGAAGGTGGGCTGCGAGTGGGCTTAGTTGGGCTGCTGGGTTGGGTCGGCCAGTTTCTATTTTTTTCCTTCCTGTTTGCTTTTTCTTTTTCCAATTCAAATTTCTAATTTGAAAATCAATTCAAAATTCAAACAACAAAACAATCATTCAACAATTCAAACATTCAACACACTTGCAATGAGTTTTTGGTTCTGTTTATCAACATAATCCAAATCCCAAAATAAAATAATATTTTTATTCTTTTTAGGATTCATTCATTAATTAAATAAAATGGACCTTTAGTTTTTTAATAAAATAGGGTTTGATTTAATTAATAAAATCTCCATTTTAAATCCAAATATTTTCAAAACCAAATTAGTAGGTTTTATTTGGAAATAAAGAATACTTGGAAACTTGTTTAAAATAAAATAACATTTTACTTTAGGGTCCATTAATAATTAAATACAATAGACCCTCATTATTAAATCAAATAGGATTTGTTTTATTAAAATATTTATTTTGAAATCTAAAATAAAACCAAAACACTTCAGTAGGTTTTATTTGAGAATATAAAATACTTGGAAAACTTATTTAAAATAAATAAATAAGTTTTAGTGTTTATTTAAAATGGGAAAATCCTTTACTTAAATAAAATTTGGATATTAAATCCTTATTATTTTATTTAAATAAACCTTTACTATTTTTATCAAAACAAAACATTTATTTCAAAATATTGGCCAAGGTTTAATTTGGCTATATAAAATAATCCTTATTTATAAATCTATCTTTTCCTTTGAAAACCAAATCCTTTTATTTAAAGATCCAAAATAGTAATATCAAAATATTTTAATTTCCTTTAATAAATGTTTATCCTTATAAATCCCTTTAGGATTTATTTGATTCAAATTGGTTTGAAGTTCCAATTAAATTCAAAAAGTTTCTTCTGGCCCTGAAAATCAAACAAAGTTTTATTTTATTCAATTATTTTTCACATTACAAGATTTGGAAAATCTTGGGATGTGACAGGCTACCACCCTTAAAATAAATCTCGTCCCGAGATTTGGGAAGGCTAGGGTTACAAGTAGGCTCAAAACAACTAGGGTACTACCACCCTTAAAATTTTGCCAACTAGTTTACATATTGGCCTTCTTGGAATCTTGGGGAAACTTCTCTGGGCAAACATCTGCATAGTGTCCTTTGTTTTCACACTTGAAACATGTGACAAGGCTGAGATCTTTAATAGGTTGGTTTATCTTGGGCTTCCTCTTTCCTGGACAGAAGTTTACATAGTGGCCTAGTTCCTTGCATTTGAAACACATCACTGGGCTGATATCTTTCTTTTCCTTTGGTATCATTGCCTTTTGTTTGTTTCTTTGATTCTTCTTCTCTTCTGGGCATTCATTGGCATAGTGTCCCATCTCTTTGCAATTGTAACATTGCACTTGAGTAATATCCTCCTTGTTAGGGTTGGGGCATTTCTTCTTCTTCTTCTTTTTGGGTCTCTCCAGAGCTAGGAGTTCTTCTAGTTCATGTTCTTCATAGGTGGGAGATCTTTCTCTCTTCTTGGGGCATTGATCTTCATGTTCCTTGGATGCATGATCCTTGTCTCCACAAATATTGCTAGCTTGGGTTCCTTCTAGATTAACATCTTTGTCATCCTTGTTGTCATTAGCTCTTTGGGAAAAGTTTTCTCCCATGTTGATCATTTGAGTAACCAATCCTTGCAACAATTGGGATTGAAGTTTCAAAATCCTTTGTATGGCTGGGTCTAGTCCATTGTTGTTGGCTAAAAGCTGAGTTGTCTCTTGGCTCAACTGGTTTTGGGTTGCTATAAGTTCTCTCATGTTGTCCTCTTGGTTGTTGTTGGTGTCATCAACCTTGATGTTGGAGTCTCTTGGAGAAGTCATCTGCTTGGGTTGGGTAGGAATTAGAATAGGCAAGATATTTCTAAGGGAATAATTCCAATCACACACGTCACAATTCACACAAGCAATGTGCAAGCAATCACAAACAAACATTTCACTCAAACAACAAAGTTCAAGCACATTTTAGGCAACAAAATATTTTTGTTACACCACATAAGTTGGTGTGTTTGACTTAACTAAAATATGGTGGTCCATCTATATGGTTCACTTGTGATCTTTCCATTCTTCTTGGTTGATTCTTCTTGCATGAGATCATGGTTTCCTTGAGATAAATTCTTGGTCACAAAACTTCAAAGGTGATGATGGTTCCTTCTAATTGTGTTTCCTTAGTCTTCAAGTCTTGGGCAATATTTCTTGTCTCACTTGTCCTTAGTGGTATCTAAGGTTGAAGTCCTTGGTGAATATGCTGAAGATGTTGAAGTCATTAGAGTTGAAGAAGTTGAAGTCATTAGAGTTGAAGATGTCCTTTACACATAGTGAAGTCTTGGGCCATGCGGTAGGTTTTTCCATCAAGTTGAAATAGAAGAGATGTAGAGTTGAAACCAAAATGGTTAAGGAAAGAGTTTACAAGATTGTTTGTGAATAAGTTTTGGAACAAATAAAACTCCTATTTTTCTAAGGGGTTTTGTCCAATCCTAGGTTTATAAATCCTACAGGCAACACAATGCTCTGATACCATCTGTAGAGGGAGTGTCCCAACCTTACAACAATATAAGGTGGTGTCCCCTGTGTTTACAATGCTGGTCCCTGGATCAATAGCTAGCATCCACAGTTAAGATGTAATATCAAGAAACAAAGGTCATAATATAACTTTATAACCAGGAATAACATAAGTTTATTACATCAAACATAGCTCATTTGGCTATTACATTACATTGCAGCGGAATAACTATAAGTATGGGTCCTTCATCTTCAAAGTGCCACAGGCAGATGTTGGTTGTAGACTTTGTAATCCTAATCAATCAATCTTCACTAAAAACAATCAAACCTGCAACATACAAGTTACAGCCACAAGGGTCAATACATTTGAATTGTATTGGCAAGTGATACTATGGTAATATAGTGGAGTCTATCATCTATATGCATTTGGCTAAGTGGAGTTGAGGCTTGCATTGCTCAAAATAGATTTTTCCTTAACATTTGAAAATACTAAGTTTTTGCTTTGACAAAATCATTTTTCTCAATCAAAGATTGAAGATCCTTTAACCAAGGCATCTCTCAATCAAAGATTGAAGATTTCAAACAACCCTTGTTCAAACCACAAGTTTTAACTTAGAAATTTGAATGATGAGATTCTTGATTGCTTCCATGTCTTGATGCTCAAATTGTCCTTTACCAGGGACATGGCTAAGTACTTAGATTTTACACTCTGCAGAGGTGGTGCACTTTCCCCACAAGACTTGGTTTCCCAAGACAAGATCTATCAGAAGCCTTCCCTTATACCAAAAATGGACGCGTTCCAACCTATCAAACACTACCACCCTCTGTCCATATGGCTAAGTTCTTGCAACCTATATGATCATGGCAGAGCCCATATTGCCAAGTGGTTGCACTTGAAGCTTCTCAACATTTGACATCTCAAATCTCTTTGTTCCTGGGTGGCAATCCACAAGTGAGATACACAAGGTTCACCAGTCCCCTGGCCTTGTGTAACCACTTAACCAAAAACCACCAAGCAATTACCATTCCACCCAGGTGATTCATTAACTTAGTTGTTTTATTAAAACAAAAACACAAGTCCTCATACTTAGTATATTTTTCCATAGCGTGAATATATATTCCACCCATGTTTTCTATTAGCTAGGCTAAGCTTGATAGTAGTAGGAATCTTAACTTAGGAAAATCCTACTAAGGATTCATCTACTAGGTTTTCCTATAGCAAGGTTCATACTTAGCAAAATTCCATGCAAGTTTTACTTAGAGTAAAATCACTAATGCATAGTGAAAGTAATAGGACAAAAGTATGAAGCATCACTTGCCTTTTTGGTAGAGGGTATAGGTTCACTCCTTGTCCTTGCAACAATCACACTCTTCAAGTCACTACAATTCAATCAAGCAAGGCACAAACTCAATCTACCAATCAAGCAAAACAACACATAAAATCATAGAACTAAGATAATGCATGCAAGCATGCCAAACTTCGTTTTATTTGGAAAAGTGGTTCCTAATAGGTCATAACATTTGAAAACACCTAATGGTCATTTTGTAAAGTGGCAAAGTCATTTGCAAAAAGGTTTCACTTTGTAAACCATTTTCAAAACAAAGTATCATTTTATGTGGTGTAAAAATATTTTTTACTAAGGCATTTACCTATAGGGTTCACCAAAAACATTTTCCAATCACAAAACTTGGTGTTTGGGGTCAGAGAGTTTAAAACAAAACATTTCCCAAAAGTTTTCCTTTAAAATCATTTTTAATAGATAAACCACATTTCTATTTGACTAGAAATGGTTTTAAATCAAAGAATCATTATTTTGTTTTACCAAATACATTTTTGAATCCACAAAGTGTTTCCTATGGTCAGTAGGTTCAAAGAAATCCAATTGCAAAAGATTTTAACCCCAAATTCATTTTTAAACAATTTTTACATCCTTAACAAGCAATCACAAGTTTCTGCAAAATCCAACAAGCTAACAGATACTATTTGCTAAACCAAGGGCATGGTTGGCTAGGGATTGCTCTACTGATTCCAATGATATAAAATTTGTAATTTTTGGACGTGTGGATCAAAAGTAATTGAATCTATAACAAATTCAAATCTGTTTTTAAAACGAAATCCTGGCCACGCGGCGCGCTCTGGTTGGATGATACCGGTTCGGCCGGATCGGCAACGTGGACCGCAGGATCTAACTGGAAACATGCGGCGCAGATGGACGCGTACCTATTCTAGTTGGGTTGCTGGGTTGGGTCGGCCAGTTTCTATTTTTTTCCTTCCTGTTTGCTTTTTCTTTTTCCAATTCAAATTTCTAATTTGAAAATCAATTCAAAATTCAAACAACAAAACAATCATTCAACAATTCAAACATTCAACACACTTGCAATGAGTTTTTGGTTCTGTTTATCAACATAATCCAAATCCCAAAATAAAATAATATTTTTATTCTTTTTAGGATTCATTCATTAATTAAATAAAATGGACCTTTAGTTTTTTAATAAAATAGGGTTTGATTTAATTAATAAAATCTCCATTTTAAATCCAAATATTTTCAAAACCAAATCAGTAGGTTTTATTTGGAAATAAAGAATACTTGGAAACTTGTTTAAAATAAAATAACATTTTACTTTAGGGTCCATTAATAATTAAATACAATAGACCCTCATTATTAAATCAAATAGGATTTGTTTTATTAAAATATTTATTTTGAAATCTAAAATAAAACCAAAACACTTCAGTAGGTTTTATTTGAGAATATAAAATACTTGGAAAACTTATTTAAAATAAATAAATAAGTTTTAGTGTTTATTTAAAATGGGAAAAGCCTTTACTTAAATAAAATTTGGATATTAAATCCTTATTATTTTATTTAAATAAACCTTTACTATTTTTATCAAAACAAAACATTTATTTCAAAATATTGGCCAAGGTTTAATTTGGCTATATAAAATAATCCTTATTTATAAATCTATCTTTTCCTTTGAAAACCAAATCCTTTTATTTAAAGATCCAAAATAGTAATTTCAAAATATTTTAATTTCCTTTAATAAATGTTTATCCTTATAAATCCCTTTAGGATTTATTTGATTCAAATTGGTTTGAAGTTCCAATTAAATTCAAAAAGTTTCTTCTGGCCCTGAAAATCAAACAAAGGTTTATTTTATTCAATTATTTTTCACATTACAAGATTTGGAAAATCTTGGGATGTGACACAAACACCGGAAAGAAAGGGAAACAATCAACACATGGCATCAATGCAATGCTCAAGCCGGGATGATGATATGACAAGTTAAATTGTATTGAAACTAAACCCTAAAGCATGCTCGACAAGTTAATCTGGGTTCCGAGGGGTACAAACCCTAACTCAGGGAAACTCCGGAATCACCTATGAGGGGTTACTATGTTGTTGTAATTAAACTTGGTATGAAAGTTGTTGAACAATGCATGACTATAGATCTAATAGATAGTTCTCATTTTTCTGAACATTTTGATATATTATTTGTATTTTTCTGACTTAAAATGAATTAGATATGATTTTTCTCAATTTAAATCCATTTTAGGAATTAATAAAACATTTTTGGATTATTTTAAATTATTTCCCAAATTGGTCCCACATGTCAGGTTTTTATTCATTTTAGAAAATGATTACAGAAATTATAAAAATTCTGATAGGTAGGACCCACTAGGATTTATTATTTCCTGAAAACAAATGCAAAACCATTTAAGAAAAAGAAAAGGGGATTACTGCGTGATGCTGATGTCAGGATGACATCAGCAATGGAGAAGATCTCAGACGTTGGAGGATTGGGCGATTGGGGGTGTGGGTGGAAGAGAGGTTGGGGGTGCTGGATGCGCGCGAGTGCGAGGAGCGAGAAACTGGCGGCGCTGGGCAGCTTGGCCACGGAAATCGCCGCCGGCGGCGGGCGGTGGTGCTCGACGCGGGACAGAAGCAAAGCGATAAGAAGAGGGAGGAGGGGTCCAGGAAGATCATCATCTCACCACAAGCGCGACGGAGGGGTCGGCTTGGCCGGAGGAGGTCAGGAACAACGGCAATCGACGACGAAGGCAGAGGCCAGACTTCGGGATGGAGGTGGTTGCAGCGATTGGAGAAGCGTCAGCTTGCGCGCCCAGGGGCAAACGACCAAGTCGATGGTGGCGGTCACGGCGGTGGACTCAGATGGAAGAGAGGAGGCCAGGAACGATGTGGAACGGCGAGGTCCGGCGAGCTAGTGTTCGGGCTCCCTGCGCGCGAGCGACATAGAGGGAGGGAGAGAGGGAAATGGGGATGGGGAGAGAGAGGGAAACACGCTCGTCCTTATCCTTGTTCTCTACGGCGGCGGCGCGCATCGTGACGCGAAGATGATCGACGGTCAACGCACGGGCACGCAGGAGCTCGGCTCGGTCCTTCAGTCCGAGGAAGAAGAAAAGAAGAGGATGTCGAAGAGGTACAGGCCGGCTAGGCTGCAACTGGGCCGAGGATGGGCCGCAGGGTGCTACGCGCGAGCTGTAGGTAGCGCGGGAGAGGAGATTGGCCGGCCTGCTAGGGGTCTGGCTACTGTTTTTTTACTCTGAAAATAGTATTCTATTTCTGTTTCTATATTCTGTTTTGTATTTCCAAATTCATTTTTGTTTTGAAATATTTCAAAAATACTAGAGTGTTTTGTGAAATATATAAATTAATCAAGAGCCCTTATATTCAATTTGGCTCCATTATTTTTGTCATTTTAAAATTCAAAACTATTTTGAATTACTTTCAAAGAGAGAGGGAAAGCTAGGGTTAGGGTTTGCATTATTTCTCTTTGCATGAATTTTAAGATATGATGCTAATGAATGCACAAAAAACCCTAAATAGTAATTAGATAAAATCGGGGTGTTACAATATTCCAACATGGAAGGATAAAACCAAATTGAGAAAGGTGTGACCTCTCTAGGAGCGATGAACCGGTAAAACCTCTAAAACCCAAAACACTAGAAGTTGAGCTTGGAAACTCCGATTGGGATGAAATCAATTTTGTTGGGAAGATAAAACCAAGAGAACCCAACAAAATGTTAAATATTGGATACCACCAAGGGAGAAAATATCAATTATATATATGTGAAGTATCCCCCAAGGTGTGGAGCCGAAAAACTCGCAACAGCTAAAACCACAATAAGATATGCAAGGGAAATCCTTCGACGATGAACTAGAGCTTGTTATGATGATGACCAAAAGCTCTAGATCCTCTCATGGACAAGAACCAAATAACAACCACGAAATATGATGCTATGAATGCAAAGGTTTGAGCTCTCTCCGAACGATGCAATCGAGACACCCTCTTGATAGTACGACTATCTATCCTAAACCCGGTCTCCCAACTAACAACACGAGATCGGTAAAAGAGAAGCCCTATCAAGAACGTACCTTTGCCTTGAGAATCCCAGTTGAACTTGATGTAGACCATCTTGTTCTTCTATTGTGGGAACATCTTTCTTGTTTGCTCTTGCTTGATGAAGATGAAGACTTGCAAATTGCTCCCCCATACTCCATGGGGAAATCTCTTCTTTGAACTTGTCTTCATCACCCCATGATCATGAGGATGGCAAGCTTCAAGCATGAGATCATCTAGAGATGGCGCATCTTGAGCTTTCCCTTCTTCATCCCTTCTTGAGGTTGATCCATCTTGATGCAAATCTTTGCACTTGTCTTGATCAACCTTCAAGCTCCTTCTTTCTTCATGATTCCAATGGCACAAAGCCCTTGGACATTTCTTCAACTCTCAAGCTTGAGACCAACACATGGTCCAAGCGACGCCAATGGACAAACCTACAAGTGAAACTCAATTTACACATTAGTCCCAACAGATTGTCATTAATTACCAAAATGGAAGGCATGGTTAGATGCGCGGGAGAGTGGTGAGTGTAGGAGGGTCATCCAGAGGTGGAGGGGGAGACGTGGCTTACGGGGAGGTGTCGCCGGAGTTGAAGCAGACGGCGGCGTTGCTCTGTTGGAGACGCTGTCGACGTTGTAGAGCACGCGCGGGCGAGCTGGCGCTACGGGGAGATTCGCTAGGAGGTGGGAAGCAAGTGAGCGTGGTCGAGGGGGCAAGGGGCGATGGCGAGTGGCCGGAATTGACGTCGGAGTCCGACGGAGCAGAGGACGGTGCAGGGGGAATTGGGGACAGCCTGGGGGCTCCGTTGGGGCGACGACTGGGGGGAAAGAGAGAGGGGACGCAAGCGATTAAGAAGGCATGGTCGCGGGGTGGTTTTACTGCGGCGTTAACGCGAATTAAGCCGAGCTTTAATCGACTACAACGGCCGGCGAAGTGAGGGGCGGGGTCAGCGGGGTGAGGAAGATGATGATGTGGCATGGGGTCGAGACGTCAGCGAGAGAGAGAGAGAGAGTGAAGGAGAGGGGCCTACACGTCGGTGACTGAGCGGGTTCTGTCTTCGGTGAGGAAAACGTTTCGGGGGAGAGGGGTTAGTTGGGCTGCTGTGCCTGGACTGGCTTAGCTGGGCTGGGCTGTTCCTTTCATTTTTTTATACCAAATGTTTTTCCTTTTTCTATTTGAATATTCTGATTTGATTTTCAAACAAATAATTCAAGCAAAAAATCAATTCAAACCTCAACAAAAATTTGTGTAGATTCAAATACTGATTAACAACACATTCCAAAGTCAAATTTATAATAATTTATTTATTCTTTTTAGGGTCTATTAAATAAATAAACCATAGTCTTTAATTCAAATAGGTTTTAATTTATTTTAAAAACTCTTTTTGAAAACTAAATAATACCAAAATCTTTTCAGTAGTTTTCATTTGAAAAACTAAAACACTTGGAAATCTTATTTAAAATAAATTAACAAGTTTTAGTGTTTATTTAAAATGGAAAAGCCTTTACTTTAATAAAATGGATATTAATAAATCCTTATTATTTTATTTAAATAAACCTTTACACTTTTTTATCAAATAAAAACATTTTATTTCAAAAGCTTGGCCAAGATTTAATTTGGCTCTATAAAATAATCCTTATTTATATTTCTACCTTTGCTTTATGAAAACCATATCTTTTTATTAAAAGATTCAAAAATAGTGATTCCAATTATTAAAACTCTTTATTAATTGCTTATCTTTTTAAATCCCTTTAGGATTTTATTCAATCAAAATAGGTTTTGATGTTTCCAATTGGAAAAAAAGTTTCTTCTCACCCTAAAAATCAACAATTGTTTATTTTGTTTATTTATTTTCACATTACAAGATTTGGAAAATCTTGGGATGTGACAGGCTACCACCCTTAAAATAAATCTCGTCCCGAGATTTGGGAAGGTTAGGGGTTACCAGTTGGCTCAAAACAACTAGGGTACTACCACCCTTAAAAATTTTCCAACTAGATTACTTCTTGGCTTGCTTGGAATCTTGTTGAAACTTCTCTGGGCAAACATCTGCATTGTGTCCTTTGTTTCCACATTTGAAACATGTGACAAGGCTAAGATCCTTCATAGGCTTGTTTATCTTGTGCTTCATCTTTTCTGGACAATTGCTTGCATAATGTCCCGGTTCTTTGCAATTGAAACACATCACTTGGATGATATTTTTCTTTTCCTTTGGTATCATTGCCTCTTGTTTGTTTCCTTGGTTCTTCTTCTTTTCTGGGCATTCATTGGCATAGTGTCCCATCTCTTTGGAAGTGTAACATTGCTCTTGGGTAATATCCTTCTTGCTTGGGTTGGGGCATTTCTTCTTCTTCTTGGGTCTCTCCAAAGCTAGGAGTTCTTCTAGTTCATGCTCTTCATACTTCACCACAAAGGTGGGAAATCTTTCTCTCTTCTTGGGGCAGTTACTAGAGATATGACCTTCTTCTCCACAAGAGTAGCAGCACTTTGTGGTCACTTTAGATTTGTCTTATGATGCATAGTTTTGACTTTGTCTTCATCCTTCTTGGTAGAAGTTGTTCCTTCATGAGGGTTTACAAACTGTTGTTGCACTCCACCTTGTTTCCTTTGTTGAACTATGGAATAGATGGGGCATTGGATAGGTACATGATTATTTCCTTCACATAGGAAACAAGTAGCTTGAGATGTGGGGCATTGATTAGTTGGATGTTTCTCTTCACAATTGGGGCATTGATCTTCATGCTCCTTGGAAGTGTGATCCTTGTTTCCACAAACATTGCAAGCTTGAGTTCCTTCTAGAATATCATCCTTGACATCCTTGTTGTCATAAACTCCTTGGGAAGAGTTGTCTTCCATGTTGATCATTTGAGTGGTCATCCCTTGCAGCAATTGGGATTAGATTACCAATTTTTTTTGTATGGTTGGGTCTATCTCCTTGTTGTTGGCTAAAACTGAGTTGTCATCTGATTCAAATGGGTTTGGTTTACTAGTAGTTGTTCTCTCATGTTGACCTCTTGGTTGTTGGTGTCACCCTTCTTGATGTTGGAGTCTCTTTGAGAAGTCATCTGTTTGGGTTGGTTTGGGATTAGAATAGGCAAAATATTTTCTAAGGAATCAATTCTAATCACACACATCACAATTCACACAAGAAAAGTGCAAGCAATCCCAAACAAACATTCCACTCAAACAACAAGTTTCAAGCATATTTTTAGGCAACAAAATATTTTTGCTACACCACATTAAGTTGGTGGGTTTGATCTATACTTAACATGGTGGTCCATCTATATGGTTCACTTGAGATCATTCTATCCTTCTTGGTGGATTCTTCTTGTCACATCCCAAGATTTTCCAAATCTTGTAATGTGAAAAATAAATGGATAAAATAAAAACTTTGTTGATTTTCAGGGTGAGAAGAAACTTTTTGAATCCAATTGGGAACTTTCAAAACCTATTTGGATCAAATAAAATCCTAAAGGGATTTAAAAAGTTAAATAAACAATAAACCTCAAAATATTTAAAAATTACTACTTTGGATCTTTTTAATAAAAGGATTTGGTTTTCAAGTGAAATAGAAGTTTTATAGATAAAGGATTATTTATAAAGCCAAATTAAACCTTGGCTAATATTTTGAAATAAAATGTTTTGTTTTGATAAAAATAGTAAAGGTTTATTTAAATAAAATAATAAGGATTTAATATCCAATTTTATTTAAGTAAAGGCTTTTCCCATGTTAAATAAACACAAAAACTTATTTATTTATTTTAAATAAGTTTTCCAAGTATTTTATATTCTCAATTAAAACCTAATGAACTGTTTTGGTTTTATTTTAGATTTCAAAATAAAGTTTTTAATAAAACAAATCCTATTTGATTTAATAACTAAGGTCCATTTTATTTAATTATTAACGGAACCTAAAATAAAGATGTTATTTTGTTTTAAACAAGTTTTCCAAGTATCTTTTATTTTCAAATAAAACCTACTGATTTGGTTTTGAAAATATTTAGTTTTCAAATGGAGATTTTATTAAATAAATCAAAACCTATTTGAATTATTAATTAATGGTCTATTTTATTTAAATATTAAATAGATCCTAAAAAGATTAAAATTATTTTATTTTATTTTGGGACTTTGGTTTATGTTATCAAACAGAACCAAAACTCAATACAAGTTTGGAGGTGTTTGAATTGATTGAATTGTTTGAATGTTTGATTTGTTTGTTTGAATTTCCAAACAGAAAATAGATTTGGAAAAAGAAAAAGGTTTCAGACAGGAAAAAATAGAGCAAAACGACCCAGCCCAGCAAGGCCCAACTCGCAGCCCACCTTTCTTTTCCCTCAGCGAAACGTTTTTGCACTCGATCACGCACCCATACAGACGATGACAAGTGGTCCCTCCTTCCCTCTCACTCACTCGCTGACCAGCCGACCCCACCCCCTCCTATTCATCGTCTTCAAGCACGACCTCGTCGCCTCGCCGTTTACTGCCGATTGATTCGCGTCGTCAATTCGCTTCAATGCCGCGTGATCAACGCCCCCTGACCACACACGCTTAAACGCCCTGGCCTCCTCTCCATTTCCCCTCTGTCTCCTCCGCCAAGTGCGCCCCCAGGCCGCCCTAATTCCTCCCCGAACACCTCTATCTCCGACGACCCTCCTTGCCGATTCCGGCCAGCACACACCACCTCTTGCCTCCTCGAGCACGCAGTTGTGATCAGCATCCCCCAGCGGACCTTTCTGCAGCCGCAGCTCGCTCGCGCGCGTCCCTGAGCGTCGGCAACGTCTTCCCCGAGCCAGCGCCGCCGTTTGCTCCAACTGCGGCGACGTCTCCCCAGTAAACAAGACTTCCCCTCTCTTCCCCGTGGACACGATGATGATCGCCATGCCTTTGCGAACCTAAATGTGCCTCCCGTTTGTCCTAGGGTGCCCCCTCTCCTCGCCCTCGACGACCTCCAGAGCCGCCCGAGGCCCAGCTCATCTCCGGCGAGCAATTAAGGACAGCCACGTGTGCCCCTTCACTAACCAGTACCACGTTGAACATCAGCAAGCGTCAACGATTCCGGTGAGCATCTCCCCAGCCACCCTTGCTTCCTGTATCGCCGGCGCCGCCATCGTCTGGTCGCTCCGCCGCCAGCCACCGCCGCAACGCCGCTCGTTTAAGGTCAGGCTCACAGCAGCCGTCCAATCTTGATCTGGTGGATAGGATAGAACCACTCAACAGCGAATGGGTACGCGTTCTGGGCCACGCGATCTGTTTAGATCCAACGGCTGCAGCTATGCGATCCACACGAACCGGTACCGTCCAATAGGAACTTGACGCGTGGCCAGTTTCTGTTTAAAACAGATTCTGAAATCAGATTTAATTGCCATTTTGAAACCCTTGTAAATTTTGATCCACACGTCCAAAAATTACAAATGTTATATCAATGGAATTAGTGGAACAATCCCTAGCCAACCATGCCTTTTGTTTAGCAAAAAGCTTCTGTTAAAATGATTGTTTTTGCAGAAACATTTGTAGGCTTGTTAAGGTTGTGAAAATTGTTTAAAAATGAATTTGGGGATACAATCTTTGGCAAATGGTGTGATTTGAACCTACTAACATTAGGAAACACTTTGTGGTTTCAAAAATATATTTGGTAAAACAAAAGAATGATTCTTTGATTTAAAACCATTTCTAGACAAATAGAAATGTGGTTTATTTATTAAAAATGGTTTTGTAAGAAAACCTTTGGAAAATGTTTTGTTTTAAACTCTCTGACCCCAAACACCAAGTTTTATGGATTGAAAATGTATTTGGTGAACCTTAGAGATTAATGCCTTAATAAAAAAATTTCTACACCACATAAAATGATACTTTGTTTTGAAAATGGTTTTTGAGGTGAAACCTTTTGCAAATGACTTTGCCACTTTACAAAATGACCATTAGGTGTTTTCAAATGTTTATGACCCATTAGAAACCACTTTTACAAATAAAACAACCCTTTTGCATGCTTGCATGTTTTGTTTGTTTATTATTTTATGTGATGTTTTGCTTGATTGGTAGATTGAGTTTGTGCCTTTGCTTGATTGAATTGTAGTGACTTGAAGAGTGTGATTGTTGCAAGGACAAGGAGTGAACCTATACCCTCTACCAAAAAGGCAAGTGATGCTTCATACTTTTTGTCCCATTACTTTCACTATGCATTAGTGATTTTCTCTAAGTAAAACTTGCATGGAATTTTTGCTAAGTATAAACCTTGCTACAGGAAAACCTAGTAGATGAAACCTTAGTGGAAATCTTCCTAAGTTAAGATTCCTATTACTATCAAGCTTAGCCTAGCTAATAGGAAACATGGGTGGAATATATATTCACACTATGGAAAATTTCTAAGTCTGAGGACTTATGTTTTTCTTAATAAAACAACTAAGTCAATGAATCACCTGGGTGGAATGGTACTTGATTGGTGGTTTTTGGTTGAGTGGTTCACAAGGCCCATGTTTATGGTTGACCTTGTGTATCTCACTTGTGGATGGCCACCCAGGAACAAAGAGATTTGAGATGTCAAATGTTGAGAAGCTTCAAGTGCAACCACTTGGCATTATGGGCTCTGCCTAGATCATATAGGTTGCAAGAACTTAGCCATATGGACAGTTTGTGGTAGTGTTTGATAGGTTGGAGCGCGTCCATTTTGGTCTAAGGGAAGGCTTCTGAAAGATCTTGTCTTGGGAAACCAAGTCTTGTGGGGAAAGTGCACCACCTCTACAGAGTGTAAAATCTAAGTACTTAGCCATGTCCCTGGTAAAGGACAATTTGAGCATCAAGACATGGAAGCAATCAAGAATCTCATCATTCAAATTTCTAAGTTAAAACTTGTGGTTTGAACAAGGGTTAAAGGATCTTCAATCTTTGTTTGAGAAAAATGATTTGTCAAGCAAAAACTTAGTGTTTTCAAATGTTAAGAAAAAAAATCTATTTTGAGCAATGCAAGCCTCAACTCCACTTAGCCAAATGCATATAGATGATAGACTCCATCATACTACCATAGTATCACTTGCCAATACAATTAAAATGTATTGACCCTTGTGGCTGTAACTTGTAATGTTGTAGGTTTGATTGATTTTAGTGAAGATTGATTGATTAGGATTACAAAGTCTACAACCAACATGTCTGCCTGTGGCACTTTGAAGATGAAGGACCCCATGCTCTAGATATTCTGCTGCAATGTAATGTAATAGCCAAATGAGCTATATATGATGTAATAAAATTATGTTATTCCTGGTTATAAAGTAATATTATGACCTTTGTTTCTTGATATTACATCTTAACTGTGGATGCTAGCTATTGATCCAGGGACTAGCTTTGTAAACACAGGGGACTCCACCTTATATTGTGTAAAGGTTGGGACACTCCCTCTACAGATGGTATCAGAGCATTGTGTTGCCTGTAGGATTTGTAAACCCTAGGATTGGACAAAAACCCTTAGAAGAATAGGAGTTATATTTTGATCCAAAACTTATTTACGAAAACACTTGTAAATTCTTTCCTCAACCATTTTGGTTTCAACTCTACATCTCTTCTATTTCAAACTTGATGGAAAAACCTACCCCGTGGCCAAAGACTACACCATGTGCAAAGGACTTCTTCAACTTCTTCAACTCTAATGACTTCAACATCTTCAACTCTAATGACTTCAACATCTTTAGCATATTCACCAATTACTTCCAACTTGGATATCACTAAGGACTACAAGTGAGACAAGGAAATCTTGCTCAAGAATTTGAGACTAAGGGAATGCAAAAGTTAGAAGGAGCCTACATCATTTGAAGTTTTGTGACCACGAGTTTTTCTCAAGGAAACCAAGATCTCATGCAAGAAGAATCAACCAAGAAGGATAGAAAGATCACAAGTGAACCATATAGATGGACCACCATAATTTAGTTAAGTCAAACACACCAACTTATGTGGTGTAACAAAAAAAAAATTTGTTGCCTAAGTATGTGCTTGAACTTAGTTGTTTGAGTGAAAAGTTGTTTGTGATTGATTGCACCTTTCTTGTGTGAATTGTGATGTGTGTGATTAGAATTGATTCCTTAGAATTGTTTTGCCTATTCTAATCCCAATCCAACCCACACAGATGACTTCTTCAAGAGACTCCAACATCAAGGTTGATGACAACAACAACAACCAAGAGGACAACATGAGAGAACATATAGCAACCCAAAACCAGTTGAGCCAAGAGACAACTCAGCTTTTAGCCAATAACAATGGACTAGATCCAGCCATACAAAGGATTTTGAAACTTCAATCCCAATTGTTTCAAGGATTGGTTACTCAAATGATCAACATGGGAGAAAACTTTTCCCAAAGAGCTAATAACAATAAGGATGACAAAGATGCTATTCTAGAAGGAACCCAAGCTAGCAATACTTGTGGAGACAAGGATCATGCATCCAAGGAACATGAAGATAAAAGCCCTAATGGTAAAGAAGAAAGTCATATCTCTACTAATGCCCCAAGAAGAGAGAAAGATTCCCCACCTATGAAGAACATGAACTAGAAGAACTCCTAGCTTTGGAGAGACCCAAAAAGAAGAAGAAGAAGAAGAAATGCCCCAACCCTAACAAGGAGGATATTACTAAAGTGCAATGTTACAATTGCAAAGAGATGGGACACTATGCCAGTGAATGCCCAGGAAAGGAGAAGAGCCAAGAAGACAAACAAAAGCTAGTGAAACCCAAGATGAGGAAGGATATTAGCCAAGTGATGTGCAAACACTGCAATGAGTTAGGACATTATGCATCATATTGTCCAGAGAAGCCACCTCAAGACCTCAAACTTATCACATGTTTCAAATGCAAGGAGCTAGGCCACTATGCAAACTTCTGTCCAGAGAAGTTTCCCCAGGATCCCAAGCAAGCCAATATGTAAATTTAGTTGGAAAATTCTTAAGGGTGGTAGTACCCTAGATGCTTTTGAGCCAACTTTTAACCCTAGCCTCCCCAAATCTCGGGACGAGATTTATTTTAAGGGTGGTAGCCTGTCACATCCCAAGATTTTCCAAATCTTGTAATGTGAAAAATAAATGGATAAAATAAAAACTTTGTTGATTTTCAGGGTGAGAAGAAACTTTTTGAATCCAATTGGGAACTTTCAAAACCTATTTGGATCAAATAAAATCCTAAAGGGATTTAAAAAGTTAAATAAACAATAAACCTCAAAATATTTAAAAATTACTACTTTGGATCTTTTTAATAAAAGGATTTGGTTTTCAAGTGAAATAGAAGTTTTATAGATAAAGGATTATTTAATAAGCCAAATTAAACCTTTGCTAATATTTTGAAATAAAATGTTTTGTTTTGATAAAAATAGTAAAGGTTTATTTAAATAAAATAATAAGGATTTAATATCCAATTTTATTTAAGTAAAGGCTTTTCCCATGTTAAATAAACACAAAAACTTATTTATTTATTTTAAATAAGTTTTCCAAGTATTTTATATTCTCAATTAAAACCTACTGAACTGTTTTGATTTTATTTTAGATTTCAAAATAAAGTTTTTAATAAAACAAATCCTATTTGATTTAATAACTAAGGTCCATTTTATTTAATTATTAATGGAACCTAAAATAAAGATGTTATTTTGTTTTAAACAAGTTTTCCAAGTATCTTTTATTTTCAAATAAAACCTACTGATTTGGTTTTGAAAATATTTAGTTTTCAAATGGAGATTTTATTAAATAAATCAAAACCTATTTGAATTATTAATTAATGGTCTATTTTATTTAAATATTAAATAGATCCTAAAAAGATTAAAATTATTTTATTTTATTTTGGGACTTTGGTTTATGTTATCAAACAGAACCAAAACTCAATACAAGTTTGGAGGTGTTTGAATTGATTGAATTGTTTGAATGTTTGATTTGTTTGTTTGAATTTCCAAAACAGAAAATAGATTTGGAAAAAGAAAAAGGTTTCAGACAGGAAAAAAAATAGAGCAAAACGACCCAGCCCAGCAAGGCCCAACTCGCAGCCCACCTTTCTTTTCCCTCAGCGAAACGTTTTTGCACTCGATCACACACCCATACAGACGATGACAAGTGGACCCTCCTTCCCTCTCAGTCACTCGCTGACCAGCCGACCCCACCCCCTCCTATTCATCGTCTTCAAGCACGACCTCGTCGCCTCGCCGTTTACTGCCGATTGATTCGCGTCGTCAATTCGCTTCAATGCTGCGTGATCAACGCCCCCTGACCACACACGCTTAAACGCCCTGGCCTCCTCTCCATTTCCCCTCTTTCTCCTCCCCCAAGTGCGCCCCCAGGCTGCCCCAATTCCTCCCCGAACACCTCTGTCTCCGACGACCCTCCTTGCCGATTCCGGCCAGCACACGCCACCTCTTGCCTCCTCGAGCACGCAGCTGTGATCAGCATCCCCCAGCGGACCTTTCTGCAGCCGCAGCTCGCTCGCGCGCGTCCATGTGCGTCGGCAACGTCTTCCCCGAGCCAGCGCCGCCGTTTGCTCCAACTGCGGCGACGTCTCCCCGGTAAACCAGACTTCCCCTCTCTTCCCCGTGGACACGATGATGATCGCCATGCCTTTGCGAACCTAACTGTGCCTCCCGTTTGTCCTAGGGTGCCCCCTATCCTCGCCCTCGACGACCTCCAGAGCCGCCCGAGGCCCAGCTCATCTCCGGCGAGCAATTAAGGAAAGCCACGTGCGCCCCTTCACCAACCAGTACCACGTTGAGCATCAGCAAGCGTCAACGATTCCGGTGAGCATCTCCCCAGCCAACCTTGCTTCCTGTATCGCCGGCGCCGCCACCGTCTGGTCGCTCCGCCGCCAGCCACCGCCGCAACGCCGCTCGCTTAAGGTCAGGCTCACAGCAGCCGTCCGATCTTGATCTGGTGGATAGGATAGAACCACTTAACAGCGAATGGGTACGCGTTCTGGGCCACGCGATCTGTTTAGATCCAATGGATGCAGCTGTGCGATCCACACGAACCGGTACCGTCCAATAGGAACTTGATGCGTGGCCAGTTTCTGTTTAAAACAGATTTTGAAATTAGATTTAATTGCCATTTTGAAACCCTTGTAACTTTTGATCCACACGTCCAAAAATTACAAATTTTATATCAATAGAATCAGTGGAACAAGCCCTAGCCAACCATGCCTTTTGTTTAGCAAAAAGCTTCTGTTAAAATGATTGTTTTTGCAGAAACATTTGTATGCTTGTTAAGGTTGTGAAAATTGTTTAAAAATGAATTTGGGGATAAAATCTTTGGCAAATGGTGTGATTTGAACCTACTAACATTAGGAAACACTTTGTGGTTTCAAAAATATATTTGGTAAAACAAAAGAATGATTCTTTGATTTAAAACCATTTCTAGACAAATAAGAAATGTGGTTTATTTATTAAAAATGGTTTTGTAAGAAAACCTTTAGAAAATGTTTTGTTTTAAACTCTCTGACCCCAAACACCAAGTTTTATGGATTGAAAATGTATTTGGTGAACCTTAGAGATTAATGCCTTAGTAAAAAATATTTCTACACCACATAAAATGATACTTTGTTTTGAAAATGGTTTTTGAGGTGAAACCTTTTGCAAATGACTTTGCCACTTTACAAATGACCATTAGGTGTTTTAAAATGTTTATGACCCATTAGAAACCACTTTTACAAATAAAACAACCCTTTTGCATGCTTGCATGTTTTGTTTGTTTATTATTTTATGTGATGTTTTGCTTGATTGGTAGATTGAGTTTGTGCCTTGCTTGATTGAATTGTAGTGACTTGAAGAGTGTGATTGTTGCAAGGACAAGGAGTGAACCTATACCCTCTACCAAAAAGGCAAGTGATGCTTCATACTTTTTGTCCCATTACTTTCACTATGCATTAGTGATTTTCTCTAAGTAAAACTTGCATGGAATTTTTGCTAAGTATAAACCTTGCTACAGGAAAACCTAGTAGATGAAACCTTAGTGGAAATATTCCTAAGTTAATATTCCTACTACTATCAAGCTTAGCCTAGCTAATAGGAAACATGGGTGGAATATATATTCACACTATGGAAAATTTCTAAGTATGAGGACTTATGTTTTTCTTAATAAAACAACTAAGTCAATGGATCACCTAGGTGGAATGGGACTTGATTGGTGGTTTTTGGTTGAGTGGTTCACAAGGCCCATGTTTATGGTTGACCTTGTGTATCTCACTTGTGGATGGCCACCCAGGAACAAAGAGATTTGAGATGTCAAATGTTGAGAAGCTTCAAGTGCAACCACTTGGCATTATGGGCTCTGCCTAGATCATATAGGTTGCAAGAACTTAGCCATATGGACAGTTTGTGGTAGTGTTTGATAGGTTGGAGCGCGTTCATTTTGGTCTAAGGGAAGGCTTCTGAAAGATCTTGTCTTGGGAAACCAAGTCTTGTGGGGAAAGTGCACCACCTCTACAGAGTGTAAAATCTAAGTACTTAGCCATGTCCCTGGTAAAGGACAATTTGAGCATCAAGACATGGAAGCAATCAAGAATCTCATCATTCAAATTTCTAAGTTAAAACTTGTGGTTTGAACAAGGGTTAAAGGATCTTCAATCTTTGTTTGAGAAAAATGATTTGTCAAGCAAAAACTTAGTGTTTTCAAATGTTAAGAAAAAAAATCTATTTTGAGCAATGCAAGCCTCAACTCCACTTAGCCAAATGCATATAGATGATAGACTCCATCATACTACCATAGTATCACTTGCCAATACAATTCAAATGTATTGACCCTTGTGGCTGTAACTTGTAATGTTGCAGGTTTGATTGATTTTAATGAAGATTGATTGATTAGGATTACAAAGTCTACAACCAACATGTCTGCCTGTGGCACTTTGAAGATGAAGGACCCCATGCTATAGATATTCTGCTGCAATGTAATGTAATAGCCAAATGAGCTATATATGATGTAATAAAATTATGTTATTCCTGGTTATAAAGTTATATTATGACCTTTGTTTCTTGATATTACATCTTAACTGTGGATGCTAGCTATTGATCCAGGGACTAGCATTGTAAACACAGGGGACTCCACCTTATATTGTGTAAAGGTTGGGACACTCCCTCTACACTTCTTGAATGAGATCATGGTTTCCTTGGGAAAATTCTTGGTCACAAAAACTTCAAAGGTGATGATGATTCCCAAGTTGTGTTTCCCTAGTCTTCAAGTCTTGAGTAATATTTCTTGTCTCACTTGTAGTCCTTAGTGATATCCAAGGTTGAAGTCCTTGTTGAGAGTAAGGTTGAAATCTCTTGAAGATGTTGAAGTCATTAGAGTTGATGAATTCCTTTGCTCATGGTGAAGTCTTTGGCCATGGGGTAGGCTTTATCCATCAAGTTGAAATAGAAGAGATATAGAGTCAAAACCAAAATGGTTGAGGAAAGAGTTTACAAGATTGTTTGTAAATAAGTTTTGGAACAAATAAAACTCCTATTTTCTAAGGGGTTTTGTCCAATCCTAGGGTTACAATTCTACAGGCAACACAATGCTCTGATACCATCTATAAGGTTCCCAACCTTTAATAAGGTAGAGATCCCTGTGTTTACAATGCTAGTCCCTGGATCAATAGCTAGCATCCACAGTCAAGATGTAATATCAAGAAACAAAGGTCATAATATAACTTTATAACCAGAAATAAAATAATTTATTACAGGAAACCCTAGCTGGATCAGGGGAGGTACGGGGAGGCTTACCTGAGGCTCGTCGGTGCCGGAGAGGAGTACGAGGGGAGGCGGAGCAGGACGACGACCTCGGCGAGGGGAGGTTTCACCCGATTTGGTGCTGAAATGAGCCTCGCGCATACTACACCATGGTGCCGACCTTGGGTTTCATCGAGGAAGCTTCCAGGAGCACCTGCAGGCGAGGAGGAAGGTCGGGGAGGTTAGCACAAAGGTACAGGAGCTCAGCTAGGCCACATGCAGAGGGAGGAGGGAAGGGGAGGAGGAGCTACAATCAGATATTGTTCAGGGATGAAGGGCTCTCTTCCTTCTCTATCTCGAGCAAGGAAGATTAGGGGAGAGGGAGGGGTGAGATCTGGAGGGAGCAAATGAGCAGAAAGGGGGTGCTGGGGTGGCTTGGGGATATATAACCCGAGAGGAGAGAGTCCATAATGGACTATGTCCATGAAGATCAAAGAGGGAGGGATGGAAACCAGGGTTGACCTTCCTGTGGGCTTGGGAGGGGGTTTTCTGGTCGTGGTGTAGGTAGTGAGGAGAGAGGGGAGGCTGCTGCTATGTTTAACGGGCAACGAGGAGAGGGGTAGGATTTATGTCTCCACTCCATACAAGCATAAGAGACAAATGGGAGGGTGCTACAGTGGCATGCTATAGTGTAGCACGACCAGGAGGGAGTAGAGGTTCTGTGGAGAATTGCTAGACAATCTTTGAAGGTGTTTTTTGTTATGTTTGTGTCAAGCTTTGATTAAATTGTCAAAATTGAACCTAGAGATGGTTATGAAGAAAGTCTATAAACTTGTATTGGTCATGAAGGATAAATGGTGCTGGTAGGTAGATATGGTTATTGTGCATTAGAAAGAATTCTTTGGGATCTTTCTAGAGATTATAAGTCCATATAATCCCATTTATTCAAAAAGTCCAGAAATGGTTTATAGAAGCTAATGTGATATTTTTACATTAGACAAGGTGGGTATTTGGTGTGAGATGGTTCCAAATAACATATCAAACACTGGGTAATTTTATTGGGATTTATTGAGATGGAAAAGTATTTTTAAGGTATTACTTCTTCTTTCTGCCATTTAAGAAAATGGGCAAAAAGAAATAATTAAGGATCTCAAAAATATTTATTTTATATTTTGGAAGATAGGGTATGAAGATTAGGCCTTAAATGTGCCTTGATATGGCAAGGTGATTTGGAGAGAAACAAAGTTGTCTTTATAGCGATGGTTTTGAGGATTTTGCAAATAAAGGAAATTAAATAGTTTAATAATCCAAATAATTAGGGGGATTATTTGGTAATGATTATATCCAAGGTAGATGATGTAAACTTGATTTATACATCATTTACATCTTGGATTTTGAAGGATTATGGTGAGAATGGAAGAAAACTAGATTTGGGGGTATCTAGGGTTTTGATATTTTTATACTACCTAGATAAGGTTGGATTAGGGAGCTCAAAGCTCACCTTTGTACAAGGGATAGATGGATGGATAAACCAAGTTATGTAGATGATCATGGTTCCAATATTTGGGCTTGGTTGTATTTGAGGTTATCTCGGTGTGATGGAAAACTTTGTTGAAAACAAGGATGCCATAGAAGGATTGTCATGATGCCTTATAAACCATGTGGGATTAGGAAGCACAAGGATCCAGCGGGAACAAGTGAAGTATGGAGTGATAGTCCATGGTTATAATATCATAACCATGCAAAGAGTTGATCAAGGGGAGGTAGCATAGGGATGTTAGCTTCTTCCAAAGTAGGCATTTTGACTAAATTTGCAGAAAAGGATTATCATGATGTGTACAAAACCATCATGGACGAGTGGGAACCAAAATGGCTTAGCCAAAGGCAAGAAGGGGATTTGGTAGTACTAATGATGTAATAAAATATGGTTCAGTTAGCTTTTCACAAATGCACCTCGGTTGGGATAGGTAGAGCTCCAAAGATTGAATCTAGAAAAGAATTCCAGACTTTGGCATTTTGGCAGATTTAGGGTTTTAGACTAGAATACAAGAGGAAAACATTTGAGACAGTGGCAAGGGTTTATACTCTTCATCAAGTGGTTGATATTGAGGTATATATTGAATAGAGTGGATACATTCTTTAGACCTGGTCTTCATGGAGTTTGGAAATTAACAAAAGGGATTATCCCTAAATTAACCTGATTAGGAGATGAGAGGGTCACTTGGGATAGATATAGCTTATATGGCTTGGTTTAAGACTTGGAGATCTCAAACTTGATCTAGTCCTAAAGGATGAGATACTACATTAGCTCACTCTAGTTCCTAAGCAAACAAGGCAAACCACAAATCAAGGCAACTCATCTTATCAACTTATCCAACTCCTTCTAAGGTTACCATCAAGCCTATCTTGAGGTAAGGATGGGTATTTTGAATTGGGTGTGCTTTGAGGTAAGATAAGGACCTCTTGGTATTTCTACCAAGATTAGAGTGAAAAAGGCTTTAGGAAAGGTTTTTTGGAAAAACCTAGAGGTAATAGTAGTTAAACTTCTGTGTTGAGAACATGAGTAGATTATATATAGGTCTCCATAGTTTTGTTAATAGAACTAGTAAAATATTTTGTTGTATCAAAATCATCTTGGCTCAAGTTTGAAATGCCACAACATTTGAGGATAGGAAAGATGATCCAAGACATCTCTTTTGTAAAATAGCTTTTGTCAAATAGTGTTGAGATAAGAAACATATCACCTAATACACAATCAGTTGCAATGAGCACAAGCAAACACGTAGGCCAACATTGCAACACTGAATAAGAAAAAGTTTTTGTTCCCCCAAATTTTTGCCTTTTTGACAAAAGATGAGGGTTGCTGAAATTGGGATGTTACAATTTAGTTAGGAGTTTAGTTGCTAATGATGATATGCCTCAAGATATGGATAAATTTTAAATAGATGATTATGTTGACTCCACACCAGTGGTGGATTCCGAGATAAATCAAAATTATGAAGAACCTATAAGAAAAGGAGATGAGGCACATACACCTCCTACACTCAAAACCTTACCCAAGGAATTAAAATATAGGTTTATTGATGAAGCTAACAATAATTTCCCTATTATTATAAGTTCTAACCTTTCAGAAAGAGTAGAGGAAAATTTGATGATGGTTCTCATAACGCATCGGAATGCCCATGAGTGACTTGAAGGGGATTAGTCCCTCAATAGACACTCATAGGTTATTTATGTAAGAAGGAGATCAACCCGTTGAAGATTTCCAGAGACAATTGAAACCCCATGTAACATCCCAATTTTAGCAACCCTCATTTGTTGTCCAGAATGCAAAAAATCAGGGGGAATAAAACCTTTTTCTTGTTAAGTAATGCAAATGTTTGCTTGCTGGCTTGTTTGTGCTTATTCATCTTCTTGTGTAGTAGATGAAAGGCTCCTCATCTCAAACTCTATTTAAAAAAAGAAATTTGACAAAAGAGATGTCTTGGCTTATTTTATTATTCTAAAATGTTATGACAATTCAAAACTTAAGCCAAGATGAATTTGCCACAACAATGTGTTACTACCTTATATTAACAAAACTATGGAGATCTATAAGATATAATCTCCTAATGATTTCAAAACAGAACTTCCAACTACTCTTACCTCTAGGCTTTCCAAAACCTTTTATAAAACCTTTTTGATCTCGACCCTTGGTAGAAGCACCAAGGACCTTACATTATTCAAAACTCAAACTCCTCAGAGTAAGCATCGTTACCTCAAGCTAGGCTTGATGGTAACCCCATTAGTAGTTTGAGTTGCTTGATTGAGATGAATTGCCTTGATATGTTTTTTATGAATTATCTTGATCTGCTGATGTGTTGATTGACTACTAAGTAGATTGAGACACCCAGGATCTCATTCTCTAGGATCAAGATAACTTAAGAATACCAACCCTAAGCAAGTATCCTAAGCTTGTTTTGATATCTAGTCACTAAAGTGACCCTCTCCTCTCTTAACCCGATCAATTTAGAGCTAATCCTTTCTTTTAGCATCCAAGTCAATAAAAACCCAACTCTAAGATTGAATCCCTCCTACCAAATCTACACCTCAATCTCATACACTTAATGATGAGTTTGGAATCTAGCATCCTCTAAAAATCATTTCCTCTTGTATCCTAGTAAAAAACCCTAAATCTGCCAAAATGGCTAAGTTTGGAACTGTTGTCAACATCACATCTTTGAGTCCTTGCTTTCTCAACCCTTGTAACTTTTTTTGGAAATGTACTTGAGCTATATTGTAGACCATATAAAGGACTATAAAATATCACTTTACCAAATCATCCCTTGACCCACTTGTTCTTGATGGTTTTCCAGGCAAGAAAATACTCTTTCTCCGAAAATCTTATCATCATGCCTACTTTGGCAGAAACTCACATCCCCATGGTATCTTCTCTGGAAAAATATTTTCATGGTTATGATATACTAACCATGGTCTGTCAATGAAAACTTCCCTTTTTTCAAATGGAGCTGTGTGCTTCATAAACCATCATGGTTTTGGCGGCTAAATGAGAATCTGTTTGGCACCCTTAATTTCAAAAAAGTATGGAATATTTTCTAGAAGCCCTCAATCATGATCAAGCTCAACTCTTGGTACCATGGTGATATATATAACTTGGTATATCTATCAATCTAGCACATGACCCAAGGGAAGCTCTGAGCCCCTTATTCCAACAAGGTTTTGGTGGTATGCGTATATTAGTGCCCAAGATCACCTATTTGTTTTCCCCCAAAACCAAGTTTGATGCTTAAAAGACAAGGTTTCAAATGATGGTTACACTATGTGTACATCATCTACCTTGGATATAAACATTTATCAAATAGTTTCCATGACTATTTTGGTACCAAAACCATTTAATTCTTTTCTTTTATGAAAACCTCAAAACTCCCTTTATAAAAGAAAGTTTGTTTTTCTCCAAAACGCTTTGCAAAATTTAGGAACATTTGAGGCCACTATACCCTATCTTCCCACTTCAAAAATAAAGTGTTCTAATAATTCTTTTTTCCCTCTTTCTTAAATTGTAGAAATGAGAAATGAATGTTTTAAAATACTTTTCCTTCTCAATAAATCTTGGGAAAATTCTCCAAAGTGTGTATTCATAATTGGTACCATATCAATTGAAAAACTCACCATTTCCAATTAAAAAATATCTACTAAACTCCTGAAAACCACTTTAGCACGTTTTGGACAACCGTTATAATGAGCACCTAAAATAATCAAATAAATCCCCAAAAAAATCCTAGAGATGTATCTTGATCACATATATCTACTAGAATCATTGAATCATCTTGCCAAGACCAAAAACCAAGAGGTTATACCTAATCATCAATATGGCCAAAAATGGGATATGATCAAAACATGAACTAAATCCCATCCAAAATCCACCCAATCTTGCAAAGAAATTCTCCATAGCACCCAGCACTACAATACCCCCTCATCATATCCTTGTACTTTGTGTTTGTCTATAAAGGAGACATGGGATACTTCATTTCTAGCCATTAAAATATTATGGCAGCACCCCTCACTCACTCCCTGCCACTATACATGACAATGACCCCTCCTTCCTTCTTTCCATCTCCCTAGGCAGCCAATGGGAAGACCATGGACCATCCCTAGCTCCTCCATGAACCTTGTTCACCATGGACCTATCCTCATCAGTTAAAAGGCCTCCAGCTACCCCAGCCCTCCCCTTGGCTCTTAGACCACTCCTCCCTTATCCTATGTACCCTCCTCAAGCACCAGATCTCTGCCCCCAGCTCTACATCGCCATGGAGGAGGAGGAGTCTCTTCCTCAGTTTTATCCAAATGGGTATGGTTTTGCCATTAATCTAGGCCACCTTCGTCCTATCTCTTGGTACCATAGTACCCTCTTGACCCTGCTCTAACACTCCATGTTTCTCTTTCGAGCTTGGAACACCAGGAACCATCGCCACCATTTCATGCCGAGGAGTAGTGCCTCCATCAAGTGTGATGCCTCTAAGCCCCTGCGGCTGCTCCAAGGCCTCCATCTACCAGCAATGGGTCCCCGCATCCCCCTCTGCCACCCACTACTGACATGAAAACATTGTAGAAGCGCCTCAAGCCAATACCGGAGCAAGCTTCGCCAGCATGGATGCTTGGGACGCCGCCTGACACCTAGAACCCCTTTGTTGCCCCTCTCCATGGTCACCAACATGCACCTTTTCATCTCGATGCCAATTCGATGCACTCCGGTGCCCCTAGGTGAGATGCCCTTAGGGTTTGGCACCGCCACGACCATCTCGGGGAAGACGACTACCTCCGCACCATCGATCCACCTCTAATCGGGCGGCCTACATCACCACTTACCATTTTGCCTCTTCACCTTGCTGACTAGTGGGCCCCTCCCCACGGCTTCGAATGAGTCCTCCTGCGCGCCAGTGCTGTGAAGTGGGCCGGGCCCTCTCGTATCCTACCAAACCCCCGCCTACAACGCATTCAAGTGTTATCTTGCTCACTGCCCTCACCCAGGTGGGCTGGATTTTGAACTGCACAACCCAACTCACCTAAAATCAGCCCGCGACCATTTTTCTTTCAAACAAATATTCCAGATCTACAAACTACCAGTTAGGTTTTATTCCAAATAAAATTGGAAAGGCCTAGTTTATGACCGGATAAAAATTTGGTCATGTACCCAGGCATTTTCTCTAAGATCGAGAACAAGTTTTGCAACAAAATAATATTTAGTTATTTTTTAGTAATTGAAATAAATAAATGTGTCATTTTCACTTAAAATTTATTTCTAAGACTTCGGTAAACCTAAATGGTGAGATTCCAATTTAGCCTAGTTTATAATGAAATCACCTATCTATCAACATTGGTCTCATGCCATTTTGAGCTATGGTTACTATAGTAAAAATAACAAAAACTATTAAACTATGCCTTAGGTATATTACTAGCGTTGGAGATATGCCCAAGAGGCAATAATAAAGTGGTTATTATCATATCTTTATGCTTATGATAAATGTTTACATACCATGCTAAAATTGTATTAACCGGAAACATTAATACTTGTGTGATTTGTCAACATAAAAGAGTCCCTGGTAAAGCCTCTTGTTATTCTAGCTTGTTGGTTAATATATGATAATGGTTTCCTGATCATGAACATAGAGATGTTATTAACAACAGGGTCATATCATTAGGAGAATGATGTGATGGACATAGTCCTATAGTTAAGCGTAGCATAAAGATCAAGTCATTTAATATAGTTCATTTGCTATAAGCTTTCTGATACATAGTAACCTAATTCCTTCGACCATGAGATCATGTTAATCACCATCACCGGAAGGATGCTTTGATGACATCAAACACCACACCATAACTGGGTGGCTATAAAGGTGGCATTGAGTGTTCGGAAAGTATGGGTTGAGGCACATGGATCAAGAGTGGGATTTGTCCATCCATATGACGGATAGATATACTCTGGGCCCTCTCGGTGGAATGTCATCCAATTAGCTTGCAAGCATGTGACTGGCTCACAAGGGATCACATATCACGGGAACGAGAAAATAGTACTTATCGGTAACAAGGTTGAACTAGGTATGCAGAGATACCGACGATCAAAACCTCGGATAAGTAAACTATCGTGAGACAAAGGGAAATTGGTATCGTATGTAAGTGGTTCATTCGATCGCAAAGTAATCGTACAAATATGTGGGAGCCATATGAATTTCCAGATTCCTCTATTAGTTATTGATCGGAGAAGTGTCTCGGTCATGTCCGCATAATTCACGAACCGTAGGGAGACACAATTAAGGATTCAATGTTGTTGAGTAGTTATGGAATGATGACTAAGAGACCGAATGTTGTTCGGAGTCTCGGATGGGATCCGGGATATCAAGAGGAGATCTGGAATGGTCCGAAGAATAAGATTCATATAAGGAAAGTCCTGTTTCGGAGTTCAGGAATGATTCCGGTGTTTTCACTAGGAATGTTCTAGAAGGGTCTGGAAGGTCCGGCACTCCAGAGGGGGAGGGTACATGGATGTGTCATGACAATGTGGAATGGTTGCATCATGTACTAGGTAACTTGGCTGGGCAAAATAAAGAGAAGAAATCAAATCTAAGTTTGAAAGTCAAACGCCAATTTGAAAAAGTCAAATCTCAAGTTTGCTTGGTGGAGGGAGAGTAGGAAACCTACTTGGGGAGGAACTCCCACTCCCTCCCACCCGCCGGCCATGAGGAGGAGTTGGAGGAGGACTCCCTCCTCCCCAAACCACCTCTCCCCTCCTATATAAGGAGGGGTAGGGCGCCCCCTCTCCCTACACCAAAACCCTAGCTCTAGGCGCCACCACACCTCCAAGTGCTGCCGCCACCTAGGGATCCTCAAGTCGCCGAGTTAGGGTTTCTCTAAACCCTAGCCGCCGGTCAAGCCAACCCCCCTTGGTGCCTCTAATCCGTAGATTCCCAAGGCTCTCTCATACTCTACCATACTCGCTCTGGCTTAAGGCGAAGTCCTGCGATATCTCCCCTCTACTTCCGACACCACGCCGTCATGCTGCCGGATTCACGAGGAGAGTTCTACAACCTCCGCTGCCTGCTGGAACAAGGGAGAGGAAGGTCTTCATCGAGTACCGAACGTGTGACCGACTACGGAAGCGCTGCCGGAACGCAGCGCCGGAAGGATCGTCTACGCGATCTTGAGATCGGAAGTGTACGACTACATCACCCACGATAATCTGCTCTCATTAACCGCTTTGGATCTTCGAGGGTTAGTATTCTATCGACTCTATGCTACAATCTAGTAGATAGATCTTGGCTTGATCATAGATTAGATCTTGATTGTGTGTTCACGCGGTAGAAATTTTTTGTTTTTCATGCTACGAACCCCTACAGTGGTATCAGAGCCGTGTCTATATGTAGATCTGTTGCACGAGTAGAACACAATGGTCATTGTGGGCGTTGATGTTTTTTTGTCGATTGCTTCTTGTGTACTTTGCATCTTGCGGGATGGTGGGATGAAGCGGCCCGGGCTAACCTTACATGACATCGTTCATGAGACTTGCTCCACGCTTGACATGCAACTTGTATTGCATAAGTGGCTTTGCGGGTGCCTGTTTCTCCCAACATAGTTAAGATTCAATTTACAATGGGTGATTGACAATACTAGTATCAACGTTGTGATTCTTGTTCGTAAGTTAGAACGACACTTATTGAAAGACCCAAACCACGTAAAACATGCAAAGAAAATTAGAGCCGTCTAACTTTGTTTTGCAGGGGTGTGTTGTGATGTGATATGGCCATGATTGTGATTATATATGATGTATGCAATGTTCCTTATTGTAAGTTGGCAACCGGCAGGAGCCATATGGTTGTCTTTTAAATTCCGTTAAGACCTGCATGTCTATTCAAATAGTTGTGGGAGGAGCTCAAGCTTGATTCCAATTTCTTGAGATCCTCCATGGGCATCGTTTTACTAGCCTCACTCCCATCTCCTCCATCGTGGATACCCATATACTCTTAGGCGGTAAAGCCCGAATAAAGAGTCGAGGCTCTGACACCAATTGAAAGGATTGTATCTACACCTAGAGGGGGGGTGAATACGTGCTACTTCAAATTTTACTCCTTTTCAAGTTAGGGTTTGACACAAAAGGTAAATTCTCTAGATTATGCAACTATGGTGAATTTACCTGCATGTCAACCTAGCACAAACACTAAGCAAGAACAAGATAAGTAAAGTGCGGTAAAGGATAGAAGTAACCAAAGTGGAGCACGTGGAGACACGAGGATTTGTTCCCCGCAGTTCCTTCCTTTTAAGGGGAAGTACATCTGTGTTTGGAGAGGGGGTGGTTTCAAACCACCAACACCACTAGAGGCCTCCCTTGTTCTCCGATGAACCTCAGCCCAACATGTTCGATTCACCTCTTCCACTTATATTGGCAACCTTCGAGGTGGAAGCCGACAACTTACAACAAGTTCTAAGCACACATCCACAACTGAATTGGAGGCTCTTAAATGCAAGCAAGTTGTCACACAATCAAAGACAAGCTTGTAAGAACCAAATCAAGAGCTAGGGTATCCAATGAAACACTAGAGCAAGGGGGCCTCAAGTGAATGAGGGGGAAATGAAGATCTCTCTTGGTGAAGCTATAGATCAATGACTTTGGGTCCTGGAGTTTTGGCCGCTAGAGGAAGTGTGCCTCACGATCCACCCCGTAAGCCTCTCGAGGAGGATGTTGTAGGGAAAATGCTTATCATGTTGGCCCCTTGTAGAGGGGTTGTTGGTTCAGCATTAGGGTTTTAAATACTAGGAACCACGGGTGAGGTGACTTACCGTTGAAATCGGTTCAGATCTCGACACTTTAGGTCCTAAAGCTTTGGCCGTTGGAGGGGCTATTCCTCACGAGCCACCCCGTAGGGCAAAAAATGAGCACCGCTAAAATACCATGCATGTGTCATCCGAGAGCTCTGGTGAAAGGATCATATGGGTACCTAGAGGGGCGTGAATAGGTGCTACTTCAGTTTTTACTCTTTTTCAAGTTAGGGTTTGACACAAAAGGTTAATTCTCTAGATTATGCAACTACAGTGAATTTACCTATATTTCAGCCTAGCACAAACACTAAGCAAGAACAAGATAAGTAAAGTGCGGTAAATGATAGATGTAACCAAAGTGGAGCACGTCGAGACACAAGGATTTGTTTCCCACAGGTCCTTCCTTTTGAGTGGAAGTACATTTGCGTTTGGAGAGTGGGTTGTTTCAAACCACCAACGCCATGAAAGGCCTCCCTTCTTCTCCGATGAACCTCACCCCAACGGGTTTAATTCACCTCTTCCACTTATATCAGCAACATTCAAGGTGGAAGCCTGCACCTTTACAACAAGTTCGAGGAACACATCTACAACTGAAGTGGAGGCTCCCGAATGCAACAAAGTTGTCACACAATCAAATACAAGCTTGTAACAACCAAATGAAGAGCTAGGGTTTGCAATGAAACCCTAGAGCAAGGGGCCCTGAAGTGAATGAGGGGGAAATGAAGATCTCTCTTGGTGAAGCTATAGATCAAGGCCTCCTCCATCGATTCTCTAAGGATCAATGACTTTGGATGGTTGGATGAAGAGATCTTGCTGATTTGGTGGCTCAAATGAGGTGGTGTTCTTGGCAGGCTCGAGCAGCTGGAGGAAGGGGATGAGGTCCCCTATTTATAGGCCCACTCACTTTGAACCGTTTTCTGACCGTTGGACAAACTCTCACATCGGAGACTCCGGACTGTAGACCGGAGACTCTGGTCTACACTAGACTCTGGCCCATCTCCGGTCAGTCTCCAGACCACCATACAGACTGTCCTAGCTGACTTGGAGAAACCCCCCTCCGAATACTCTTCAAAGACTCCAGACCGTAGTACATCGAAGACTCCTGTGTTTCCACACCGGAGACTCTGGTCTGGGACTATGCACCGGAGATTCCGGTCTGCATCTAGTCTATCTCTGGACCCCTATATAGAATGACTTCTGCTTCAATAGACCCCTAATACTTCAAAAATATACAAGAAAATACAATGACGGCTCAGAGTATTTGATACCCCTTCGCCTTAGAGGGCATAATGGTCTTTCCCAGAAATTTAAGAACCTACGTACAACCCACCTCAAATTCATACGACCTGTATTAACCTAGTCTATACATGTAATTAAAATTACGGAATTCCCCATCCCTTCTCTCCAAGCCTCGACGGGCTCAGTCGGCTGACGACCCAAGTGGCAGCGGTGGGTTCCTCCAAAGCCAGGTCCCCTTGGTGTGAGAGGCATATTACTCCAGCTCATCCAACGGCGAGTTGCCCATGGCGGTAACAATTGTCCTGCATGTTCATGGTCGGTAGTGTAGTTTATTGGTTTTACCTGTTTTCAAAAGAGATGACTAGACGTTTCAGTAGACCAACCATATCCTGCTCACCCTCTCATCTTTTTGAGTTTGGACCGAGGCGAGAGAGAGTAAATTATGTTCGTGTGTTATTCCATCTCTCTAGGAAGGAAAATCACAGGACCTCTAGTTGCGATTGAGCTCGTAGAGACGGACGGGTCTGAAGATGAGCCTATCTAATTACAAAGCTGCACTTCATTACATAATGTTCTCTTCACCAAAACATGGTCCATGTCCTCATACAAATGTATGTCTGATCACCCAAGCATAAAACAAAGAATCTGGTAACCCCACACATCATGCATCGCTGCACAATTATTGAATTTATGTAAGAGTGAACTCAAGAGAAAGGAATTAAAAAAGATATGCGGAATAGGGCCTGGGCAGGAAATTTTTTCACCCAGACTCCATCTGGTTCATCCTCGATTCCTCTATCCACTATCCGATGGAAAGAAAAAGAGAAAGAGTGCACGTGGTGCTGCATAGAGTGGTGGCTACTAGCTAGGGTGACCAACCGGTGACGAATGGGTTGTCTTCCATTGTCGTTGCCGATGGGAGGGGGTACTATACGGGCGTATCTGATAGTTTACGATACTCAAACAATCTCTCGACTGATCGTGGCCGACGACACTTGTGAGCATCCACATACGGCATACAGAGCAACTTACTCGTAATCGTATGCCTTCCTGCGAGTACTATACTACTTGTTTAGATCGATTATGGTGGTGCGTTTTTCTATGAGAAGTCATTGCGGCTGGTTTCCACAAAATCCCAAAGCCGATAAGACATGGTTGTCCTCTCATACTATAGTCTGTAGTAGATGATGGAATACCAAGAAATTGATACATTGAAAACGTATCTATAATTTTTGATGTTCGATGCTTGTTTAGTGTCTATTTTGATTTTCTTTGTCTACACTTTAAGGTGTTTTTATAAGTTTTCTGGTACTAATCTATTAACAAGATGCCACAGTGCCAGTTGCCTGTTTTCTTCTGTTTTTGGTTCTAGAAAAGGCAGAAAATCAATATTCTCGGAATTGGACGGGACAAAAGCCAAAGACAATATTTTATCATGGGGAACACGAAGCCAGAGTACGAGACGGATAGGAGCTACCAGGGGGCCACACCCCTTGGCCGCGCGGCCTAGGTGGGCCCGCGCCTAGGGGCAGTCGCCCTGGCTGCCTCATGCATCGCCTCTTCGCCTATAAAGAGCCTCTGATACCAAAACCCTAAGTACCCTATCAATCTTCCACGAAACAGTTTATAGCCGCCGCCACCATCGTCCCTAGATCGGGGGGATCTTAAGTTCTTCTTGGCACCGTGCCAGAGGGGAGATCATCCCGGAGGCCTTCTTCATCATGCTAGCCTCCGGTATGAAGCGTGAGTAGTTCCACCTTGGACTACGGGTCCATGTAGTAGCTAGATGGTTGTATCTCCTCCTTTGTGCTACCATGTTTAGATCTTGTGAGCTCCGTTCATGATCAAGATCATATATTTGTAATCATGCATGTTGTGTTTGCGGGGAATAGATGGATATTGAGATTACTATGTCTGATTGATTAATGGTTTTGTGCTATTGATGCTATCATGTATGTGTTGCTTGTGATCTTGCATGCTCTCTGTTTCTAGTAGCTATCTTGGCTAAGTAGATGCTAGTGACTCCAAGAGGGAGTACTTATGCTCGATAGTGGGTTCATGCCTCTATTTAATATAAGGGAAGTGATAAAAATCTCTAAGGTTGTAGATGTGTTGTTGCTACTAGGGAGAAAACAACCGTCTCTTGTTCATAGAACAAGCGGATTATTTACCTTACACACTTTGCTTAAAGCAGTTATCCGTTGCTTACAACTTAATACTGGAGGGGGTTCGGATGATAACCTGAAGGTTGATTACTAGTCATAGATGCATCTTGTTGTATTCCCAATCGAATCTCATAGGATCATGAATGTCTAGTATTGCATTGTTATGCCTTGCTCAGTCCAGTCAATTGCTCTGCTGTAATTTGTTTTCCCAGAATACCATGTTTATTTATATTAAGGAGAACACCTCTAGTGAACTATAGACCCCGGTCCAATCTTTACCATTGATACATCTTCCACTGTTACTGTTTACCTTTCTACAAACCACTATTAACTTCCACACCATATAGTTAATCCTTTATTTTCAACAAACCGGTGAGATTGACAACCTCACTATTTGTTGGGGCGAAGTTTTGAGTTTGTGGTGTGCATGTTTCCAAGTTGCTAGCAACACCTTTGAGTCGTTTCCTTCCTCCTACTGGTTCGATAATCTTGGTTTCTTACTGAGAGAAGACTTGCTGCTGTGCTCATCACACCTTCCTCTTGGGGACTCCCAACGAAGCTCTACAGTGATCTGAGCTACCATCAGCAATATGAATGGAATGGTCAGGATGAAGGAGGTACTCGTGTATGTAGCATCTATTTCTTATCGATTTCACTAGTCAACTATTGTTAATCAGTCGGTTCCATTAATTGTATATGGGGTTGAGTGCATCGATGTTCCATGTCTAATTTCCTAGGTAATTTGGCTGTTTCTCCTCGTTCTCGTATGCTGGACGCAGAGGATAAGGCGGCATGGCAGGTAGTAGTGCGTGCAGATGCAGTCAAACATTTCTTTCGCCAGAAATGGCACCCAACATATAAATAATCCAGCCAAGGTCGCTGGCGACAGTGTTGTATGACAGGTTATTGTGGACCGTTTGCGCGGATATACGGGTCGTCCATATATGGGTTTCCGTGGGACCCTTGTAATCGGGTTGACTAAAAATACCCTTTCAACTTTTATAATGTTTGGGATGGAGGAGTCTATGGAATCACGCCTATTAAGGCATATAGTAGTACATTGTGGAGAAAATAAAGTTACCTCAAGTTTGTGGGTTTCCCATAGAGAATAGAAAAATCATTTCTCCTCGCTCCTCTCTTACATGGAGGAATATGACCAAGCGATGTGCGTCCTACCTTGTGCCAAGTGTTGACCTATACATTGTGGTAATTCTCATAAGCCGGGTGGGTCCTACATTACGGATGCCCTTAGAAACTCGTGTTTTGTACTCCCATCTCCGCCGTGCTAGACTCAATTGTTTTTGCGAAATTCATTTAACCGATATAGTTAGGAAGCATGATCCACTATATGTCTTGAAAACTCCCACGATCAACAATGCTTACTACCCCAAGATGCACCCATCTACTACGGAAACTCCATTAGTTCGTAAACTACACTGTTGATCGATATGGCTTTGACAACCTTGGTCGTTCCATTTGAAACCCAATAGTGTCTATACATGGCAGAACAATACTGCGAAGCTGTTTTTTCCAAAACTCGTAAATCCCAGGGTTAACGTTTTCATGGCACGTCGTGCACACGACATGCATGATAGGGCGTGCCATGCGTAAATCTTTTAATTTATTTTTACTTTTTCTTTATTTCATGTGGTCTTTTTTAAAAGGGGTTCAAAATTGTCAAGATGCAAAATCTTAGCAAGAAGTCAAACCAGTCGTCAAAAATCTTGGTGGATATATTAATTGAACGCTCGATGTGGGTACCTCCAAACTCCATTTCATAAAACTCACGGAGCAGCGTACGATTTACTAGCAGTAGTCAAATTAGACCTAATTTCGATAAATCGGCATAAATTCATTCAAGTGGGAGGAGTTAGCTAGGAAGTTTGAGAACTCATAAAACATGGGACATCGTAAGTACGACATGTTGTTCCACTATATATGTCTGAAAACTTGGCTTATGGTATTCAGATCCATGTTCTTCGGACTTTCTTTACGGGAAAGAACAATATCATCATCACTAGGAAAATTGAGAATGTTCTTTCCACATAGTTGGAAACTCACACCCATGGAATTGTTTAATACAATAATATACACCAAACAACCTCAAAAAATACATTTAATTCAAGATCAATATATCGCGCTTACTGGTAGCTAAAGTTTCACCTTATTTTGTTAAATTGTCAATATGCAAAATCTTAGCAAGAATTTGAATCTATCGTCAAAACTCTTTGTGGTTTGATATATTAATTATCCCCCCCCCCCAATTGGTACCTCCAAAAGCTTTTTCGCAAACTTTTAAAGCAACCTACAATTTACTTTTAGTTTCAAATTTGATCTAATTTCGATAAATCGACATAAATTCATTCAAGTGGGCTCAGTTAGCTAAGAAGTTTGAACACTCATAAAACATGGGAATCATAAGTACATCATGTTGTTCCAATATATATGTATGTAAACTTGGCTTGTAGCATCTAGATCCAATATTCTTCAAGATTTTCTTTACGGAAAAGAACTATATTCTCATCACTCAGAAAAATTGAGAATTAAATATTCGTTCCTCATAGTTCAAAACTCACACTGATGACATTGTTTACTGCAAGAATATGCACCCATTTACCTTGGAAAATACATTTAATTCAAGAGAAAAATAACATGCTTACTTGTGTAGCTCAAGTTTGACAAAATTTCATTAAATTGTCAAGATGAAAAATCTTAGGAAGAAATTGGACCTGTCGTCTAAAATCTTGGTGGTTTCTGATATATTAGTTGTGACTCCCTAGTGGGTACCTTCCAAAAGCTTTTTCGTAAACTTTCAAAGTAACACACAATTTACTTGAAGTTCAAAATTTTCACCTAATCTCAGTAAATAGACATAAAGTCATTCTAGTGGACATAGTTAGCTAGGCTGAAGTTTGAAAACTCCTAAAACATGGGAATTAATCACAAGTACAAACATGTCAGTCCACTATATATGTCGAAAGCTTGGCTTGTGGCATCCAGATCCATATTCTTCAAACTTTCTTTTCGTAAATGAACAATATTGATCGTCATCACTCAGAAAAATTAGAATGTATTTCCTAATAGTTGTGAACTCACACCGACAGTATTGTTTACAACAAGAAGATGCACCCATCTACCGCTGTGAAATTACATTTAATTCGAGAGCAATCTATCGCGCCTACTTGTAGCTAAAGTTTAAGACCTAATTTTGTTAAGTTTTCAAGATGAATAATATTAGCAAGAAGTTGAACCTATTATCAAAACTCTCGGTTGTTTCTGATATATTATTTGACCCCCCGATGGGTACCTTCAAAAGCTTTTTTTTAAACTATCAAAGAAACCTAACATTTACTCGTTGTTCAAATTTGACCTAATTTCGATAAATCGGCATAAAGTCACTCAATTGGGCAGAGTTAGCTAGGGAGTTTGAAAACTCATAAAACATGGAAATCTCAATTACGTACAACTTGTTGGTCCACTTAATATGTCTGGAAGCTTGCTGGATTGTGGCATTCAAATCCATATTATTTGGACTTTATTTATTTGCGGAAAATAACAATCTCGTCATCACTCGGGAAATTGAGAATGTTCTTTCTAGATAGTTCGAAACTCACGCCGACAATATTGTTTGCACTTTCTTCTAACTGTGGTAAGTCCCCCGGAGCGAGGTTCTTCAGTTAACATGGTCGGTGGAAGTAAAAGTTACATCAAGGACCTCGTAAAAATAAAAATCACATCCAAGTCCATGCATTTAGCCCAAGGTCCCTGAAACTAAGCAATGAAGTGTGTTTTGAGGTTTGCGCACAAAAGCGTTTATTGTGCTAAAGACTATCAATAGAATCTTCTAGATACTAAGAATGGGAAATAAGATCCAATGGTTAGCAATGTTTGGATTTGCCAGTCTTCATCCAACGGTCCATGTTCGAATTTTTAAACTGGAAAAATCCTTAAACTCTAGGAAACTATAAGAAAGAATTTTCCACTTTGTACAAAAATTTGTTGGGGGCATTCTTTGTTCTTTAATTTATTCTACTACTCCCTCCAACCCATATTAGTTGACTCAAATTTGTCTAAATTTGGATAAATCTAGATACTATTTAGTATATAGTTTTATCCAAATTTTGACAACTCGAAGTAAACTAATATGGGTCGGAGGGTGTAGTAAAAATACTTGAAAAACTCGTTTGATGGTATGGCCTACTATACCACATACTCAGTGTGTACTTAGTTGGGTTTCACGCCAAATGACCAAGGTCATCGTCTACTTTTTTTGAAAATCGGGTGGTGGCACTTATTTTTCTTACCGGGGTATGTACCGAGGGAGCAAGATGCTTCAATTAACACTGTCATAGGATATGTACATATATGTTACACCAAGGACCTCACAAAAAAGAAAATTACATCCAAGTCCAAACATTTATAACAATGGACCCTGATATCAAGCAAGGAAAAGTAGTAGGATGAGAAAGTTGCACATGCTTTGCACATAAGTGTGGTGTGATATACAGAAGTTTCACATATCATTTCAAAGAACACTTAAATCCTTAATATAAACATTATCAACAAACTTAGGTTACAACCAAAATACACCCTTCCTAGTGCCAAAATAGACCCTGTCTCTGAGTACTACTACAGTAACAAGTAAACGTGTGGAACTCTAGAACTAAATTAACTAGTAATACATCATTACCATCGTGTTATGATCACTAGCAGAAGTTTAAGATCAATTCTTCTAGTCGATGCAAATGGAGAAAGAGAACACCTTATGGTATTGACCAGCAGCCACAGTTATGTACCGCGGAGGCACCATGAGGAGCGTCAGATCTTCGAGGACGACACTGTGGGGCGACGCGCAGCTCGTCGGCTCCATTACCCCATTAACAGTGTCCGTCGAGAAGTCTGTCGGCGACTGCGGGGCAGTCACGCATAACTTCACCCTGTACCGGGGCCACGAGAACGCGGCCGCCCTAACGCACACCAAGGAAATGGCAGCGGCCTGGCCGAGCTCGGCGATGATGAGTCTGAACGCGCTAGCATCATCATAGTAGACGATGACCATGGATGGCGGAAAGGACGGTAACGGCATCGTTACTGTAAACTCCATTGGTTGGCCGTACGATATCCTATGCACTTGTACCTTGTGGTCGCGCCATCGAGGTGGATTAGGAGCTCGACCGGGGAGGCGGTGAAAATGCAGCCCACCTCCGTGCAGCCTCACGGGCTATATGGGCACGCGGTCTTGTGGTCGTCGAGCTCATGGTAGGCAACCATGGTGAGACAGCCATCGTGGGGGCATGGAACAGTTATCGGCGCTAGCTCGTCGAGCTTGTGTCAGACGACCATGGTGAGACAGGCATCATGGGGGCATGGAAGCTCGTCTTTGTCCATCGCCGTCTAGCTCTTGGTCGAATCCTCCTAGACGCGCTGCGTTGAAGTGGTTCCCTGGAAGCTCGGCTCGCTGATGTAGTGCCCGTAGTCCATAATTTTTATGCAACATTGAATATGGGGTCCCTTGATCCATTCTAGAGCCATGCTCCTGCATCAAATGGAGTAGTAAGTAGGTATCACCACTTCAAAACCATGCTTCATACTGGTTGGTCAAAACAAGGCTGCAGAAAGTTGACAGGTGAGAGTAAAGCAGGTATCACGTTGTATAGTAACAGATCCTACCAACATGAAGGTCTACTCCTAGAGAGAGATAGAGGAGCCTAGGGTCTGGCGCAAAGTGTACAGTGCTATAAGGGAGAGATCGAGGACTACATGCATGTCTTCAACATGTTATGCATTTTATTCTATCTTCTTGTCTCTTCTGTCTCTTTCATTTCTCTCTCTTTTTTAGAGGGAAAGGGCACCTACCCCGGTTGAAACCAATTTTACAGCATTCTGGTCCACAGGGAAAACGTCAGGATCGACGCCTCGGTACACAAAACCTCAGCACAGTTCCATTTCTTTCTTGTGGTTAAGCTTCTCTAGATACAGGTACTAGTATTAATTTAGAAAAAACAGGTCCGGATTTTGGAAACTCCACGGAGTAGTAACCGGAGTTGTACAGTAGCAGCTGTAGTTGTATAGTTGTACTAATACTCTGGTAATACATGTCCTTTTATACTCGAGTAGTACATCGCTTTTTTACAGTACATCGGTAGGTATAGGCATTTGTGGTGGGCAGGCCGCAGGCGGCAGTAGCTATTTACGGCTTTTTACTAGGTAGTACTCGAGTGCTCTCGTGACTTCATGAAGTGAGACTACAGAACAGTACTATACTACTCAGATGCAGATGTCATCACACGGTTCCTAGGGACACGCTAGAGACACAGG
Organism: Avena sativa; assembly: GCA_916181665.1. Taxonomy (NCBI): domain Eukaryota; kingdom Viridiplantae; phylum Streptophyta; class Magnoliopsida; order Poales; family Poaceae; genus Avena; species Avena sativa. The sequence continues at coordinate 147,752,540 of OV702280.1, forward strand.
TGATGAGATGCACGTCCTTGATGCCAAGGCAATTCATTTCGCTCCTCTCTATTTCTTAGTGATTTTGTTCTCTCTGCTTGTGTGTTTCTCGGCATGGCGCGCAGTCTCCTGATTCTGATGTTTGCGTGGTGTCTGCTGAATTCTTCTGGCGTATAAATGGTTGCGTGCTTGCTTCATTTTATAGGCGACGCAGCCTTTTTGATGTGCTGTGGTGCCGGCCAGGGGATAACACGTTGGGCGTAGTTGAGTTTTCATATCAATGTGACATTAAATAATTTAATTCTTTCCTAGAATGCATGCAGAAATTTGCACTTGATGATATTCAATCTCGAAACCTTATTACAGATAGGTAGTACTAGAGGTTATATTAATCATAAGACTTCTTCTTGGACCTAGATCCTTTCGCCGTGACCTTCCTGTTGGCGTTGTCCTTCCGCTTCCCGTGGCATCCCCCAGCTCTTCCCTTATTCTTCTTTAAGCCTCCCGCCTCCTTCTCCTTCATCTTCTTATTGCTAGTGATGAAGAGATCAAGTGCACTCTTCTTGTAGACGATTTCCGACCCATCATCCTTCTGCTTCCTCTTCTTCTTGCCGAAGAAGGGTGGATCGAGTGAACTCTTCTTGAAGACGACGGGTCCATCATAGATGAAAGATAAACCATTGTCGTCCTCCTCCTCCTCCTCCTCTGTGCTCTCTGGCGGCGTCCCCTCCATCAAATGACGGTAAGCAGGGTCCTCGTCAGAAAAATTACCTTCCGGTGTGTCAAAATAGTACGGCCCGTCAACGGACTCCCCGCTATCACCATGGTAGGGACTGATATCCCTGTTGTCCCATACGTTGGACTCGTCAACGGAGGTGCACTGATCGGAGCAGCTGCATGGCATTTTTGTGTGTGTGGTGGCTTGGCCATCCTAGAGGGAGGGGGAGGGAGGGGAGAGACAGAGAAAGTTCTTCAGTGTGTGCGTCTTGACTGGATGGGGAGAGGTGGTCATTGTTGATGGTTGCTTAAAAGGGCTTTCTCGGGACATCCAAACGTCCAATATGAGCCATGGATGATCAATGGCTAATGGGCCTTAATTTCTGAACATGGGACAGTGACTGCCTTTGATTCCAGGGAGTACGACTTAGATTTAGTCGAGCGGGAAAATCTCCCGCTATCCCTGAAATATTTCATGCCCCTGTGTTTCAAACATACTGGAATTACCTTTCCACCCCTAGTTAAGGTTGTTCGTTAGGGCTTCAATCGTAATTTCCCGATTCACTACCTCTATAGCCCTCCCTACCCCCATCCCCCCACGCCCATAAACACAATCCTCACCTGCAGCTGGGCAAGCCCTGTGGAAAACCCTAGATCTAACCTTCACCATCTTACCCTAAATCTGCTTCTTCGCTGCTGTTGTCCAGTACTCAGAGCAACCCCTATTCTGCTTCCACATGCACCGCCAGGAATCTGCTTCTTCGCTGATGTCGTCCAACGCTCGGAGCAACCCCTATTCTACTTCACCTTCATCCACAAGAACCGCAACCGCATCACACTCGTCAACCTCGACGTAACCACCCAGGATGCGCAGGATGCCCAGACGCTGTCCCGACCAAGGTAACTAGATCTCCTTCGATTTTTGTATGATAAATATGGAGAAGTTAACTGTATTTTGTATTGAAGCTATTTTCGTAGTAACTTACAAGTGCTATACTTTTTATCCGTATCTTCCCAAATAAACTCTTTGTAGTCATGTTTAACTGCAAGGCGTTGAACTGCGATTTTGGTTGTCATGGCGAAATATGAGCCATCAAACGGTGAACACATTTGTTTCCATTATCTTCTTTATTAAAGTTCCCGTCCATTAGTGATTCCATTAAAATTTCTCTCTGTTTTGGTGTAGGTTATGGCACTAACTATAAATTCATGCTTGATATTGTTCTCTTATCTGTGAAGTACACGTTTACATTCGTTATACTACTTCCAGTAATAGGTCGGATTTATTTGCTTCTGCTTAACCCATGATTCCTAATAGTTTGCTGTTGTTACGCAATGAACAGGTACAGTTTACACTAGAAATCATAAAATGAAGGGCCCCTATAATCTAGTAAGTATTTGTTCCTTTCCTATCGCTTCATGCTAACATCTATCAGATTTGAACCTTTTTGTGTTTACTATCCGCTGCACCTTTATGCAGAGGCCCAACACTGAAGTATGGAGACCACCAGTACAATTACATGATGCAGCGGACATCGTCAATGAACATACCTGTAACCAGATACAAAACATGAGACTCTACATAGATCTAATGTATGCACCCTCCCCCATGTTTTTAAGTTTTAAGTCCCCTCATTTTAGGCCATTTAGTCTAGTTCGGTTTTATTTTTATCGGAGGCAATAGGATGATTAGAACAAGGCCAAATTTGCAACAGAATCCAATATAACAAAAAGAGAAGGATCATAATCAACCATTCACTTCAAATCTCACTCCGGTATCTGCCACTTGTATGGCTATTTTAATACGAGGCACACGATAGTTCAATTGTTCTTTGGGAAGACGATCAAAAAATTTAAATCTGAATATTTATGAATCAGACTATTTGATAGATTGTTTCACCATTTCTCTGAAATGATCTGGCAAGTCTATTAGAGGCATAATATTATTCTATTTATAATTTCACTGAGTTACTATAATAGTTTATCGATGATTACAACAATTCCACCTACCTAAGATTCAGATCCAACTACACATTGAGTATGCTAGTTAATATCATCCACAATGGTTAAATGCTTATTTTGTTCTTCGGTAAATGCTTCTCTATCAGTTTATGGAGCTCTCAGTCGATGGATTCATTACATTCGTAAATCACGCATTCTACTTTGATCTGTTTGCTTGAGGTCCTTGGGTTGAGTTCTTACATTGCTATATCAGACCAAAATAATCTTTTGAGAATGAACCGGTAGTTTTGTTCCTTCATATGATGTTGTAAATTTTTTATCTTAGTTTCAGCCTTCATCAAGTAGAGCAGTCATTTCATAGAGCAAAAGTGATAGTTGCACATGATCTCATCCCTCTATGAAGTCGACTGTTCCAGTTATTCCAAAAGATGGAGATGTATGAGGCCCTGCTACTACTAGTTGACTGATTTGAAATTCTTTGGTTTTTCTTTTCCTTGGTAATGATGATATAGGACATTTTTTGTTTTAGGTTGAAAATATAAATATGAAGGAAGAACATAAAACAACTACTTCAAGTGCAGATATCTTTGCACAGAGCAGTAGTGACAATGCGTATTGCTCACGTAGGTACATGATGTCGATTGTTCCATACATTCCAGCATAAAGATTTTTTGGAGCTACACTCCAAGATGCACTTGATGTAGTTGGATAGGAAGCCAACAGAACAAATGCAATAGTCTCCATAGCATGTAATGAGTTACCTGAGTTGAAGAAAAAACAAGATTTGATGGAGAAACTACTCAATAATCTCCCCAGCAAGTCATGTGGTAAGCCTGTCGTTACATGTGAGGCGATGCGAGCTTCCTAAAAGTAACATTTTTTAAACCGAGATTCTGTTTATTTATCAGTTGCGTTGTACTATGATGATGTTGTTTGAGCTACAGATTTTTTATGGCCTGTAATAATTTACTATTTTATAGTTATAAGTTTTTCTTCCACAGTTCCAGAATTCTTTTAGTACTGTAGATAATCTAGTATTGGGAATACGCCCCTAATTTGCACAGTTTTGTACCAGCCCTTGATGGGCCACCAATCAACAGTGACAGGTCTTCTGTGCTGCCATGTGCTAGCCGGTCATTTAACATGTACACTTTAAACAGTAAAAGGCTAGAACAGTATCTTGTCATAACAGCAAATGGCCAGAACAGTAAAAGGACGAAATAGTAAAATACCAAAACAGTAGAAGGACAAAACAATAAAAGGCCAAAATAGTAAAGGGAGAAAACAGTAAAGGGCCGGAATAGTAAAGGGCCAGAACAGTAAAAGGCCAGAACAGTAACGGTCCGCCTATAACGGACCGCTAATGGGCGTAAGTTGGCCTTCTTTAGGCTGGAATAGTAACGGGCCCAAAATTTTATGGGCTACAACGGGCTACATAAATGGGCCCACTTAAAATAGTGTAGGACAATACAATAACGGGCCAAAACCGGGCTGTCCAAAGGGGCTATTTTCGAACAGTACTGGTCGAAACAATAACCGGCCCGATCTCTTACGGGACGCACAAATGGGCCCATTTCAAACAGTGCGGGTTGAAACAGTAACGGGCCACAACCATTACTGGCCGAGGAGGGCAGCACCAATGCGAACAATTCAAACAGTGCTAGATGAAATAGTAATGGGCCATGATACTATTGGGATCTCTTAATGGACCGACCCACTTAATAATAATCAGGCCATGGCTGGGCTTAGCTTCTACAACGGTTTCATTGATAGTTAATGGTGCTAACTGGCCGTTAACGGTGTTCGCCATGTGGCAGTTTGCATGACGTCAGCAGTCAACGCGGTTGGCGAACAGACCTAGGACAGAACGAATTTTCGTGGCCGAAGGGTGCGATCCGCCACGGTCGAAAAAAACCCATGGTAGAATCATTTGTGACGAGGCTTCTACCACGAAGGGCATCCGTAGTAGAAGGCTTTTCAAACACGAAAACAAACCTTCAACCAGGAAAATCGTCCATTGTAAAAGGGCATTTTTCTTGTAGTGAGATGACGCCGTAACTAGGTAAGTCCTGAAGCCGGTCCATAGAGTTGTGTATAGGGGCCAAGATTATAGATGTCATGCCTCTCCAGTCATGTTGACTCCCTATATGATGCACCTTAACCCATCGTGGCTTCCCATACATGCCTTAGCATGTTAAAGTTACATCTCTGATCATACCATGTCATCCTGTCAAACTAGGTTCATTCGTAGCTATGATTCATCAAATGGATGGACCAGTGGTAACAACTAAGCATGGCTTAGAAAGACATAGATAAAATCTCTAGCAGTGCACACAAGACAAACCTAATTATGCTAGGAGCGGTGAATCAGGTAATATAGGCTACAAGGGGAGTAATGCAACAAATAGGATACTCTACCTATAAATAAAAGACCATAGTCGACTCGTATACATCATGGAAAGAATCAAAATACTTTGAATTCATAGGATTATATCATGGTGGGGCTATGCTTGCCTTTTTCTTTGATACCTAGATATAGATCTTCGAAAGCCTTGTACTTGACTTAATAATCGTTGGTCAAGTATTGATCTTCGATCTTTGATGGTGTTGATCTCTGACTTTGATATCGGACTCGTTCTCGAATTCGACAAGAAAGAAGCATAAACACTTGAAAGAAAGGAAACAATCAACACATGGCATTGATGCAATGCTCAATCAAGAATGGTAATATGACAAGTTAAAGGTGTAACATCCCAACGTTTAGGAACCAACAAGGGGTAAAAATAGAATTATGTGCATTTGCATGCATTCATCTGCAAAAGTAGGGTAAATTTTTCGGCAAACAAAAACCTAGAGAGATCAAAGTTTCCTTCACTATTTTGAGATAGGTTTTAGCTCTTTATAGTGTTTGTTATAAATTTTGACATGATCTCTAGGAATTTAAATGATTTTGGGTGAATAATTCAAATTCATGTTTAAATTTGAATTCTTGTTGAAGAGATTTGAAAATTAGAAGTAATTATTGTTTTCAAAATGATTTATAAATAAGATTGTATGAATCCTTAAACGATATATTAATTTTTGTACAAGAAAGAAAATTGAAAACAATATAAATAGAATAATTCATACAAGAAAGTTTTCTTCTTATTCTTTTCTTTATTCAATAACAATAATAAAAATACAAATGAATAATTAAGAAAGAACATTATAGAACCATTTGTAAAATAAAAATGAACTTTATTGAATAATAAAGTAATATTACATTAATTCCTTACAAAGAAAAGAAGTGAAAAATTACAAAAGTAATTAAATATAAACCCTAAACTACAATCTATCTATTTCCTAATATAATCTTCTTTATCATTCATCAGAGCTTTTTACCTGCAAAACAAAGAAACAAATCCAAATAAAAATAAATGATTATGGTTAGTTTTGCTCTCAGTTTGAAAAATCTAATGCATTGTTTGAACACATCACTGAGCAAACTAAAAGGGGAAAATTTCACCAAAGTAAAGTATATGTTTTCGGTCAAAAGGGATTCAGAACACCATCACAAGCCATAGAGGGGCAAGTTTCACCAGATAAGCATAGTAAAAGGAAGGGGAAGTAGAAATTTCTTCTTGATCTGATCCAAAGGAAAAGCCAACAGTTTAGCAGCTTACTCACACGACTGCCTGTAGTGTGCTGTCAACAGCAGGGTGAGAGAAGGTGAGATAAAACCACAACACCGTACAAAGCAAAGAAACCTTTGCTACATTTGTCCACCAAACCAGTGGTGGTCTATCTCTATAACACAAAAAAACCACATCATATCTTGCTAGATTTCCACTAGATCAACCAACCATTCACCATAGAAATCCAACAAGAAACCATACATGATGGTCACCTAATGGAGGGGTGGTTTAGGAGGATAGCAAGGTCACAAGATCTATGAGAAGCAGAACTAGCTCTAGGAGGTGCAGAACAAGGCCAAGGAGAAGTAGCAACCAGCAACAGCAGCCACCAGGGTAGCAGGCAACAATAGCATAAAGCTACATCTACCATAATCTACTCTAGATCCAGGGTAAACTTCAAACCCTTTGATGCAACACTTGTTCATACATATGTATATAGAGTAGGTGTTGGAAGATATCCTCAGTAATCATGCAAAAGACATGATTTGCACATCAATGGATATTTAAGAAAACAGGTAGCAAAGTAGTATTTGTTCAAATCCACAACCTAGGTCTCAGCCTATGCATCACTAACCTAAGCTAGTACTTACTAGTATTAAAACTAGATGCAAGCAATTACATGGATGGTCTTCTATTGGGCACATCCCAATTTCTGGGTAGCACCTCAATAGCAGCCAAGCAAAAAGCCATCTTTTGTTAATTCAACATCTGCAAGCTTTCATAGATTAGATAATCCAATCATTTTACTAAAAATCATTTAGGAAACATCTATATAAGTCATCTATCACAAGTGAGATACAAAAAAGTTAGTTAACCATAAAGAATAAATCATTGTTTTTCAACTCTTGTTACAATCATCAAATCTATGACACTTATCTAGCCTAGAGACTAGAAACCATTGGTAAGATTTATCAAGCATAAGCGGATAACACAATCAACATGCTATCATATATATAAAGCAACATTCAGTATGACCATCCTATTTTTCACCACTGTCAGGAGAAGCACCAAGGCCACAGGCACTGAGTGACATACATTTTCAGAACATCCAGGTAGCAAATGTATCCACAAGATATGATCCACTAGAATAATCATAGTTAATCATTAGATACCACATAGTTAGTAACCTTACTGAGTCACATCAAGAAAGGACAAAATCAAAGTCCATGAATAATAGAAATAAATCAGGATTCACTAATCCTAATTCAATTGAACCACAAGCCACAAGTAATTTTGACAAGCCGAGGAACCCTAGAACAGAGCATCAGTACTATCCAGGGAAAGTTCATTTTTTTAGGGTAAACAGTGAGGTAAAACCCCACTGCCATTTTTATATTATCAAATAAGAATATTTACAAATCATGAATCAGCTGAGGTAGCTGGAAACCAAAAGCAAAAAGGAAAGACAAAAATATTACACTTGAGATTGCAGCCATTCTTTAAACCTCTATGCATGCTTCTTTTTCATTTTGGAACTAACTAGCCTTAATTCTTCTAATAAAATAGCTTTCCAGGAGGTGAAGCTCCGCTACTTATTTTCAAATATGAGATTATTTCCCACAATCCAGATTCCCCAAGAAGCCAAATCAAGATCTCCATTGCAAATGGTACTTTTAGTTTTTCGTTGATGTCTTGAAATGCCTCTAGTAAAGATAGTCTAGTAACCCTTTGGGGGCAGAACAAATCCCAGCACATCTTAGCAAAAGGACAAGTCTAGAATAGATGATGTATCGTTTCTTCAACGGGGCAGTCTAGAGTTGCACAAGAGTATGAAGTTAACTACATGTTTTTTCCTCCTAGCAGATTTCTTGTGTTCAATATGTCATGTAAAAAAACCAAAAAAATAACTTATTCTTTTGTTGCCAGGAGGAATTCCAGACCCAGTAAAATAGTTCACGTGCTGGAAGGATACCAATGATTGCCATGTATGCTTGTTTGGGTGTGTATTCTCTGGATCCCCAAATATAAGACCAATTATCTGTTTGTCCATTCTGTGTTGTGAGCAAAGCAGTCTGATAGATTTTCTCTACTCTTTCAAATTCAGAATAAGCATGTTGAGATAGAGGTAGGTGAAAGAGATCAGATAAGAAATCAGCTTGTAATACCTCATTCACAGACATGCTTGTGTTCTTTGCACAGGTCATTAGGTGAGGATATTTGTGATGAAGGCATTCATCTTGCCAAAGATCAGTCCAGAAAAGAATTGATTTCCCATCCCATAGGTTTCCTCTAGCAATTGCTTTATATAGATCCAGTAACTTTAAATGTGCTCTCCACCAGAAAGATCCTTCCATGTGACTCCCAGGCAAGGATCCATCAGCATAATAGCCATCGATGAGCAAAGCTACCCATGGGGTGTTATGGTATTATACAATTTATCCAGATTTTTCAATAAAAGGGCTTTATTCTGTGCTTGAAGATTTAACACTCCCATACCACCCTGATCTTTTGGTCTGCAAAATTTGTCCCATGCAATCAATGCAGAACCTCTGGCTTGCACATGTGTGTTCTTTTTTCTCCATAAGAATTGTCTAAGGAATTTGTTTAATTGTTGGATGATGGAGGGAGGTATCTCCAGGCAGCTCATATAGAAGATGGGAAAGGAAGAGAGAACAGACTTGACCATTTGAAGTTTTCCCCCATAATTTAGAAAATCTACAATACCACACAATATTTTTTCAAACCTTTGCACCATGGGCAGGAAATATTCTAGAGATAGTTTAGTGATACCAAGTAAGTAAAAGGCAATTGTCCTTTCTAACAATTAATAGTTCTGGTAAAATGATCCAGCCTTTCAAAAGACAGATTAACGGGAATCATGTTTGATTTTTGATAGTTGACTTTGAGTCCAGTGGAGAGTGCAAAAGAATGTAGTATTGCTTTGAGACAAACAAGTTGTTTGGAATCAGCATTAAGAAAAATGAGGGTGTCATCAACATATTGTATCACAGGAAAGTTCTGACAGTTAGGATAGTTTAATGGAAGTGTCAATAGCTCTAGACTCGGGATTAACTAAATAAGATCTGCTGGAAGAACAAACAGAAGTGGATAAACAGGGTATCCTTGCCTAACACCTCTTTTGCGATAAAACTTCTTTCTAGGTATCCCATTAAGTAAAACAGCTGAAGATCCAGAATTTAGAATCATCTCAATCCAAGCAATCCACTTTTTCCCAAAATACTCTTACTTTCAATATTTCAAGAATTGTACTATGCTCAATTTTGTCAAATGCCTTCTCAAAGTCCAATTTTAGAATAATGATCTCTTCCTTGGTCCGGTGGCACTCAAATAAATACTCAAAGGCCCAACCCAAGCAATCTTGAATGGATCTCCTTTTTTAAAAACCGTACTGATTTTTATGAACCAATTTTAGAATGATCTTTTGTAGCCAGTTGGCTAAAAGCTTAGTGATAATCTTGAGAACACTGTTCAGAAGAGAGATAGGTCTAAAATCATTTGGAGTTTCAGTATTTTCTTTCTTGGGTATCAGGGTGATGAAGGATGAATTTATGCTCTCAAGATTAATATTTTCCTCAAAGAAGTCATTGATGAGTAATATAATATCTTTCCCAATAATTGACCAACAATTCTTGATGAATTCATTATTGAAGCCATCTGGACCAGAAGATTTGTCATTTGGCAGGCTATTGACCACATCTTCAATTTATTTTATTGAGAAAGGAGCTTCCAAGTCCCCCTTATCATTTTTGTCCAAGCTTTTGTCATACAGTTCAGGAATGGTGAAGTGCATGAATGGTTTGTTATAGGTACCCATTCTGTCTCTAAAAGCACTCCAAACAATAGATGCTTTTTTAGAGTGATATGTGGTCTCATCATGTTCATTAGATCTCAACTTGGTAATGTATTTATGCCTGTAGTTTATAGTGGCTTTTGAATGAAAAAATCTGGTATTTTCATCCCCCATCTTAGCCCATTTAATTTTGCCTCTCTACTTCCAGTAAGCTTTTTGGTTTTGGAGAAGAATGATAATGTGTTCTTTGAGCACCTTTTCTGAGATTCCATTCATGGATATTTAATCCCTCATTTCTTCAAGCTGGTCAAGGAACTCAATTACAGAGTTAACTTTGTCAATTTTTTGTTTGAGGCAGGGTAGATTTTTTTCCTAGAGCTTGAGACCTCTCCTCACATTCTTGAACTTAGAATTTATGTTTCTTGCTCTGTCTTGGAAACCAATGGGGATATTCCAAGCATTTTGGACCACTTGAAAGAACTCACTATGTTACAACCAATAATTCTCAAATCTGAACACTTGTGCCTTTGGTATCTTTATGCCAATTGAAACCACACAGGGGATATGGCCAGAGATTGGTTTTACTAAAGAGGACACAAAAGTGTTAAGATAAGACAAAGTCCAGGAACTAGAAATGTAAACTCAATCAAAATTTTCGATCAGTGGTTCTTTTTGCATATTGCTACAAGTAAAATTTTCCCCTTCAAAGGAAGTTCAATCAGTCCCAAGTTACTAATGGCATCATTAAATAGCATCATGTCATTAAGATCTCCCCCAAACTTATTTCTATTAGAAGGTTTTCTCATAAGATTAAAATCTTCCAACACAATCCAATCTATGTCATCAGGCATGTCAATATTATGGAACCAGTCAATAAACAAAGCTTTTCTATCAGGAGTGCAAGGTCCATAGACATTTGTGAGGATCCAAATATCTTGAGATAAGTTGCAAGTGAACTTAATGGATAAAGAAAATTCATTCTAAAATGCAACTTCTCCACTAAACAGAGCTCCATTCCAGATTATAATAAGGCCACCTAAGGCGCCAACTGAAGGCAGAAATACAAATTTGTTGAACTTTTTTGGGCAGAATTTGTTTATGTACTCCAAGTCAAAATTCTCCCTTTTAGTTTCTTGTAGACAAATATTGTCACAACAAGATTCATCAATTTTGCTGGAAAGAGTTATTCCCCCTCAGATTCCAATTCAAATTTTTCCAAATTCTCTTATTATCAATTAAACACTAGGCAAAGATTGATAATATGGTGATGAGCAAAGTGTGCTCTCCACCAGAAATAAGGAAAGTGCACATCTCAATGATATAGCATAAGTGTCCAGATCCACATGAAGGAAAACCAAAAAGCGGCAAAGTTGTATCCATTACAGTCATAACCACTTACACTGCCAACAATGCAGGCAAAACAAAAGTTTTCAGTACACATTTAAAAATTATTTGGGTGCTTTCTTCTTTCCCTGCTGTGAACTAGGATCAGCAGAGTTGCTCTTTTTTTGCCAGCATTCTTGGACTGCCTAGGAGCAAGTTTAGCATTGTTCCCCCTTGCAAAAGGTTGGGCTTCCCATTTTCCATCATTCTTCCAGGAGCAGCCTTCCCATTATCCAGTAGTTTTGATTTTTTCAGGATTTTCTTGTTGACATCCTCTTCAACCACCTTACAAAAAGAAATTGCCAAGCTCTTAACCACATTTATGTTTAAATCAGGAGGATCAGCATTACAAGATAGGCATTTTTTGTCATTACAGTTGACATGATTCCTAAAACCACCATTTAATTCAATAATTCTTGGACTTGTTCTAACTTCAGATTCAAGCAAAATAACATTATCTCTACTTCTTTTAAGAGGTGTGTAAATGGGCTTGTCTATAATTGGTGAAGAATTAGTAGTAGAAATATGTTTCAAAGAAGCACAAGAAGGATCCATATTAATAGTATATATCTCAGGAACACAGAATGCCATAGTTTGTTCATTACTTAAAGGTTCCTTAAGAATATTCCAAAGAGGTGACTGAAGGAAACCTTGGGCCCAATCAAACTTTTCTGGGGTTAAAAGCATTAAAGTAAAAAAAATGAACCAACTTACAGGAATATCCACATCGAGGGCCCTTTTCCCAGACTTTTTGACATGAGGAGCAAAATATGTCTCCCAAAGATCAATTCCTTGCTTGGAGAAAGTTTGCAAGATAGCATGTTCTAGAGGCAAGGACACAAAGGAAGTTCTGGCAAAACCAATATGCATGTGGGCCTCATTAGGGGAAAGCATGTTTGTGTCATCAAGCATATTATATTGATATAATGCAGAGCTTAATCCATCATTGTCACTGTCAGATTCTTCAGAGTTGGTGTCAGAGTTGTAATTCTGTAAGATGAGGTTCAAACCTACACCTACATCACCTTGGTTCTGAGGTTGAAGCTCTGCAACATTATACACAGATTGTCCATCAGAATAACTTTGTTCAGAGTCTAAGACAAGGACAAAACGATTTGAGGCAGTGATGGAGTTATTTTTAGGAGGAGGATTGTGAGGATCTTGAGGAAAATCTTCAGCTAAAATAAGTGATTGCTGCACAGGGGGTCAAGCAACACATTAGGACCATTTCCAAAAGCTCAATTCCCCCAACCTTCCTCTTCTTCAATGCCATTGCCTTGCTGGATGCCATTACCAAGGTTTTGCTCAGCACTGCCATCATTATTTTGCTGAAGATTATTGGCTAGTGGTGCAAATTGATTAGCAGCACCCTCAGGCAGTGGGTGAGGATCCACACCCTCATCAGGGAGAGGATCCTCATCAGCAGGTCCATCCCCAGCATATTGTGGAGCAACAATTCTACAGAAAAGTCTAGGATTGAGATTATTGATTATCACCCTCAGTAAACCTCACACTTTTGGGGATATCTTCCAGGTCTGTCACTCTAACTTTTTCCACAATTCTTTCCTTATGATCGGGTACCCTTTCCCATAACAACAGCTTGCCAATGTCTGCAAAAATTGCATTTAGATCTTCAGTGTACCAGTGATCAAGAGGTGGACCAACAAGCATTACCCAAACCTCTCTAAGAACTGAGTCGTTCTACAATTATTCCATTCATTGTGCTTGGCAAAGGAGATAAGGACATCCTCAAAAGGAATAGGGATTTCCCTGATAAACTTGTCCCTATCACTAACTCTAGCGAGCTCCACATAGGAAGCGCCAAAAGGGCACATTTGAATACTTCTGAACCCAACTTGAGCAGTATTGGCAAGGAAACTTGCAGAACGTCTCTAATATTTGCAAAGGGGACCTAAGATGGAGGTATTGGAGTGATTATGGAAATTCCAAATTGCTCATACATCCTTGGTCGACGAGCAACCACGACCCTCTTGACACCCACCCTTCCTGATCTGGAACCGATGGGAAACAAATGGTCGTGGATCAATTGGTATGTTTGCCATTGTCGCCGGCGGAGGCACCGGCGAGGGGGAGGTTGAGAAAGTGTCAGAGTGGGGTGTCATAGAGACATGCGTGGAATGCGAGAAGGCAGTAAACTATTCCGCGTTACTAGCTTTTTTTTGCAGTCTCCAACTAGGAAGGCCGAGGAAGGCCGAGTGGGCTTGTGGGCTTTGAACCAATTAAGGAAATTTTATTGGGTCAAGACTTGATTGGGAAAGAGGGGATACTAGACGGTGACAATCCCGGGAATTTTTGACTCACGGTAATTCCCGCCTTCATTAAATTGCCCAGGCGTAGTAATCTTTAAATTAAAGACCGCATTCACTACTGTAGAAAGGCCTATAGCCTGAAGGTGGGTAGTGACAGGCAAAACTGCGCCTGTCACTAGTAAGTATTACCAGCGATGGGCAATGATAAGCCTGTCACTAGTACAAAACATTAGTGACAGGTGTATAAAAGTGACTGTCACTAGTATTTTTTATGGAGACTAGCTGAATAGAAAAATTACTCAATGATAGGCATTTATAAACGTTTGTAAAGCTATGATAAGTGACAGCCACAAAATTTATCTGACACTTGTATTTTCCGTGAAGACCAACTAAAAGGGCGAATTACTTAGCCATAGGCATCTAAAGTTATATCACCGGTAACAGGGACAATGTCTAGTCCGTGCGGACGATACTAGTGTCACTCATGCACCTCTGTGCTGCCGACCCACCTCACTAGAAGAAAACACGTAGAAACGTTTTCGTATAGATAAATTTTGTAACATGTCAAACATTAAAGGGCTGCTGCATATAAATACGCTCACTAAGCCATTCCATTGTGCGTCCCAAAATTCTTATATGAAAATAAACCTAGAAAATTAATTGCCTAAATCATGGCCCAGCCGGCTAGCCCATTAAAAAACCGTACCCAACTATCCCTATAACACGACCATTGTGGGGAGAGACGTAAGTTGTGCGGCCGGAGGAGTCCCTTAGTGGCGTCTGGCGCTATGCCGTTCTCCTTCCTCCCCCCTACCAGATCTAACTTCCCTTTGCCCTCAATCCTCATGAATCCATCCGCAAATCCATCCTACTCCCCTCCTCCCACAATACCATCAACACCAGACCTCCACCAACCACCAACACCCACCCCCAATCAATTTCTACAGATCCAGTTCAAGGGAGCAGATTACTCTGGTATCCCGGAGGCTGGAATAGATCCGAGCGGCTTGATGGCCTCACCACTGCTCTCTCCAATCCGCCCAGAAGGGAGCCCATCGACTCCACACAACCCCCCAATATTGCAGGCACCAGAGATCCCTCAGCTAGCACTACTAGAAAAACGCCTATTCGTGGCGCACCTGAAAAGGCCTTATGTGGCGCACTAGCAGTGCGCTACGGGCCTCGCGCTACGGATATCTCGTAGCCGTGGCGCACTGCATGGTGCGCCACGGTTATATCGAGATAGGCGTGGCGCACTACCAGGTGCGCCACGGGTAGGGTTACAGGTGCGCCACGGATGTTTTTTTCAAAAATCAAAAAAAATGCAAAAAACACCCTCCTTTTGAATTGCAAAAGCAATCGGGTCCGCATCGCCGCCGTCGTGTCGCCTCGCCGGTAGGGAGGTGGCTGTGTCCACGACCTACCACCGCACGGAGGTGCGGGAGGCCGTGGCCTTGCTACTCCTCTCCGGCATCGAGGAAGAGAGGCAGTGAGGTGTGGCTGGAGAAGGGAGGAGGTTGCCGCAAGGAGAAGGAGGTCTTCGGCGGTCGTCGGAGCTCGTCGTCGCTCTTCATGACTGCAAGGAGGAGGAGGCGAGGAGGAGGCCGCAAGGAAGGAGGTAGTCGCCGTCATGACTACAAGGAGGAGGAGAAGGTCGCCGCCGCCATCGCCATCGTCACTGCCACGGCAAGGGAAGGAGGAGAAGTAAAGGAGGAGGAGGAGGAGGAGGAGAAGAGAGAAGGAAAAGGAGGAGGGAGGAGAATGAAAAAGAGAAGAGGGAGGGAATAGGGGTAGGTGGGCGGGATGGTGATTCAAATTTGATTCCCGCCCAAGATTATCCGTGGCGCACTAGGTGGTGGTGCGCTACGGGTAAGTTGCCTCAATTTTTTTTTTCTGCAGCAAAAAATCTTGTTTTTGCCATAACTTTTTACTCTTTTCGAATTTTGAGATTCTAAAAAATCGCTAAAAGACCTAAAGGCGTTGCAAGCGGATCTGGAATCTCGTTCTGGTCATTTTGGTATATTATATGTTTTTTTCGACATCGTATGCAAAAGTTACGGCCTTTTTACCGTGGCATGACTTTTTTTTGCAAATAAAGTCGAAACTCATGTTTGTTAATTTTACTAGAAGCTATACCACATTACCTACCTAAATATGAAAGGATTTAATTTTTTGAAGTGTTTATCATTTTCTTTTATTTTTTGCAAAGTCTAAAAAGGCGATCCACGGGGGGGGGGGGGGGGGGGTGGAGTTGGTGCAGGATAGTTAGGCGTAGGGCACTAGGGCAAGGTGTCCTACTACTAAGTTTATACATCCGTGGCGCAATGGCATAGTGCGCCACGGATGTGTCTGGCCGTTTCACAACAGAGAGGGGCATGCGCTTAGGCGTAGCGCACCCCCTCCATGTGCGCCACGGTTGACACTAACAACCGTAGCGCACCTACGCTATGTGCGCTATGGATGTTTGGCGTGCGGCCAACAGGGCCCTGGCCCACACATATCTGTGGCGCACTATGGTCATGTGCGCCACGCTTACGGCAGTTAGCCATAGGGCACCTGTGGGCAGTGCGCCACGCCTATTTTACCCGTGGGGCACCACTAGCACGTGCGCCACGGATGTGTGGATTACCTATAGCCGTTTTCCTAGTAGTGTAGCACTCAATATGGAAGCGATGTCGATTATCAGAGACGACTCCAGCCAACGCCAAGAACAGGAGAAAAGTCAATTTGCTCTATACTTGAAGATAGCAACAACAAGAGGAACACCAAGAATCATCTCCCTATCGACAGTACAACAACAATTCAAGAGAGCATGGAGAGCAAATTATGGAGAAATCATTCAGGTACATCATCATGTTTTCAAAGCAGTTTTTAACTCCTTTCAAGCTATGATGTGGGTTTTTGAGAGGCAGCCCTGGCTCATAGGTCCAGACACTATGCTTCTAGAGTTAGCAGATCCTGATGGGGAGGGATACATTAAGGAATAAGAGGAATACTTAAACAAATTTGACAGGCCAAGATACTCATTCCAATATGTTTATGTTACTGTTAGAGCTTATGGAATCCCATGGAACAATAGATCAATGGAATTGCTAGAGAATATCATAAAGATGATTGGTACCCCCTCGGAATTCCACCAAACTAGAGATAACATGCTATATGGACATCCAGATTATGTTTGGGGAGTAATAAAGAACAGAGTGTTTAATCCAGTCTTTGATAGAATCAAGCTAAGCCTGAATCAGGGGGAACAAAGCATGGCTTATTTAAGTTATGAAAAGATTGGTAGAATATGTTTGTTTTGTGGAGTTATGTTCCACACCTCTGCAAACTGCCATTTGAGGAAGAGTATTATTACTAACAGAATGACAAAGGGACAAAATGCAGAGCAAGTCCCATTCCAAAGATATGGCCCTTGGATTATAGATGCAAAAAAGGTGCCAGTGGAAAAAGGGATCCACTCAAGTCCTATATTTAGCAATTTTCAGAGCAATGAGCTGTCCAGATTCAACAAGGTTTTTGATAATCAGGAAAACAGAAGAGGGAAAGGAAATACAGAAAATGCAGAAGAGATTCTGAAAAGGATGGAGGAGAACAGAGGAGGAGGAAGCACTAGGATGCAAGATAGTTCCAGAATCATGGAAATCCAGCGGGAGGTAAACGAAGGAACTATTCAAGGAGGACCAGTATGTCAAATCTTGGAATCACACATTCAGAAGGAAGACATGCAGAAAGCACACGTATCCATGAACAGTAGAAGACAGCTGACAAATGTTGAAACTCACGCTCAACAAGGTGTTCATGATGGACTGCTGCAACTGACCACTACTGATCAACCCCAGGACAACACGAAAATGTCAGACGTCATGGACATAGAATTCATGGCGGGAAAGTCGTTAGTTCACATGGAAAAATAAACAAACAAGGAAAAAGAAGGAAGTGAGTTCACACACAAGGGAAGGCCCAAGCAAGCAACTACAAGATCAGAAGCAAAAGAATAATAAAGGCCTGCTGCAGATTGAAAGAAGCTACCCTGGCCCAATGGGCCAAGCCCAACACCATCCACAGATGGGGCAAAATTTTAATACACACTAGTTCTAATCCCGCGTAGCAGATGGGATCTTCTTTTTGGCACAGAAACTGCTCCTCGTGTTGGCGACAGTTCCTGTCCACCGATGTTCCATTTGCCCTGCTCTGATGTACAAGCATTCACTCATACCAACCAAAATCCATGAGGACATCCCACTGCCAGCAATTCCACCGAGAAGGAGAGCACTTACTATTCATCAGAACACATGGCACGCAGAAATGCATTGACAGCTGCCGAAAACTCTGCCAAGACGGACACCTGTGCAGGCCCCTCGGTCCCTGCTAAGAAGAGAGCAGCTGAAACAAACCAAACGCTTTGTTTTCCCCCCACCTAAGAGAGTAGCCACAAACATAGAACATAGAGAAGGTGGAGGACACTTTTCGATCCAAGTCAATGCAACCTGCAACCTAGGACAGAATGGAGAAGGAGATCAATCAAGGAAAGGCGATACGCTGGAACTCAATGCCAGAGACATCCTTGAAGGAGAAGCAAGTGAAATCAGAGGAGAAACACCTGCCCTTCGACAGCAACAAGAAGAGGGAAAGATGTGGCTGTCAAAGAAGGAAACAGAAAAAGGAGGAGAAGCTTCTCAATCCACTCTACGGGCCTCCACTCCAGCGACTCGGACTCGCGAACGACAGTCTAGGTGGGATATCCTTCCGTCAAATCAAAATAGAAATTACTACAGATATTCTATGGGATCTGCTGTCAATAGGCCAGGTGCTTCCACTTGGCGTCGTGGTAGAGGAGCCAGTACGATGGGTAACGACAGGAATGTTGGCCGCGACAGGAGCCCTGTTATGGGAAATGTCTGGAGGCCCTCTGTTCCGCCAAGGCGCACAAGCTCTTCGTTAGTCTCTGAAGATACTGCCGACTTCGACCCCTTCAGAAGCGGCACACCATCGTCTCTCACGTTGGGCTCGGGAGGCTCTCATAACAGGGGCAACTCATCTCCTAGGATGGTTCACCAACTCAACTTGGATGGCAATGATTATACTTGCACTGATTGCACCAGTAACAGCAGAGATGATACAGCCCAGACTCAATATGCATATGCTGCTGCTACTATGTCGATGGATTTACAGATACCTTCGGAACAACAGGTCAACACTAATGATGCTCAGGCTATGGCGCCAGCCTTGGAGGTGCCACGGTCGCCATGAGGGCCATGGCATGGAATTGCCAAGGCATTGGCAGGAGCCTTGGCAATCCTAAAATGTGCCACCTTGCCAAGTTGATCACATCCACTAGAGCCCAGGTAATATTCTTGTCTGAAACAAAAACCTCAAAATTTTCCTCTGCTAATATTTCCTCTCGTTTTAATATGAAAAATGTTGTTGTAGTGCCTTCTTTGAAGAAAGCAGGGGGCCTTTGGTTGATGTGGAGTGGTGATCTGCAACTCTCTGTATATTCGTCTAGTTTCCATGTTATCCTAGCTATAGCCACTGAAACCTCTAATGCTAGTAATCTTGGTCTAGTTTGTATCTATGGAGACCCTACCACCGCCAAACCAATGCCATTTGGGAGCAAATTGCGAATTTTGTGTATGATAACAGCAATCTGCCTATCTTATGTATTAGCGATATGAATGCTATCTTGTATGAATCTGATAAAAGTACTCCCAATATTAATCGTAATCGTATGCAAGCTTTTCGCTCTATTGTTAAAAACTGTGGCCTTTTTGATCTAGGTTTTAGTGGGCTAGCCTACACCTGGACTAATAAAAGATTTTCCTCTCAACCTTTATATCAAAGACTAGATAGATGTCTGGTGAATCGTGAATGGTGTGTTCAGTTTCAGATTTCAAATGTCTATAATTTGCCTCTTATGCACTGTTTCAGTGATCATGCTCCCGTTCCGCTGTCTACTAATGGAAAGGAAAACAAACCTATTAATACGTTCAAATTTGAAAACTGGTGGCTCAAATAAAATGATTTTCAGGATTATGCAAAAGCTAGATGGAGTAGATCGCACAATAAACCCTTCTATCTCAGATCGAAAATTCCTGCTTCGGACCTTAAAGTATGGTGCAGGAAGAAGAAGCCTCTGCAAGAGGTAATCAAAGAAACAGAAAAAGAAATAGAGCAGCTCCAAAACCAGCCTCTTCAGATGCATAACCAATCAAAAGAGTTGATGCTCATAACAAGGTATGAACAAGCAATTACAAAAATGAATGATTTTTTTATGCAGAGAGCCAAGAAAAATTGGGTTAAGGATGGAGACAGGAACACCTCATTTTTGCACAGAGCAATTGCTAAAAGAAGAAGAAGAAACACTATCTTATCAATAAAAGATGAACAAGATACTACTCACTTCATGCCTGATAAAATTGCAAATACTTTTGTTACCTATTTCAGATCAATTTTTACATCCTCTTTGCATAGCAGCTCTAATATGCAGGTCTCTCAAGCTCCTCCAGGCAACGATTATGCATACTCTATTCCTGGAAAAACTGAAATTTTAGATGTTCTTAAAGAGATGAAAAGGAATGCCTCTCCTGGACCTGATGGCTTCAATGTGGAGTTCTACATAGCAACTTGGGGTTGGATTGGAGATGACGTGCTTCAACTGGTAACAAATTTCTTCTCTTCTGCAATCATCCATAACTGCATCAATGACACTCACATTGCTCTAATTCCTAAAAAACTTTTACCTTCTGTCCCAACAGACTATAGACCCATTAGTCTCTGCAATGTTATCTATAAAATCATTGCTAAAATCCTAGCCAACAGACTAAAGCCTCACCTCCCTGATTACATTCACCACTCGCAACAAGATTTTATCGAAGGAAGGAGGATTAGTGACAACATCATGGTGGCTCAAGAAATCACTCATTCTTTTCAACTTTCATCCTGGAATCAAAAATCTTTCATGCTTAAAATAGACCTTGCCAAAGCTTTTGACAGACTTGAATGGGACTTTATTAAGCAAGCTCTGGCGCGTAAGGGTCTTCATAATCACTTTATCAATCTAATTTATGCTTGCATCTCTTCCCCAAGATTTTCTGTAATCATTAATGGTCAAGCCTTTGCAAACTTTCGTAGTACTAGAGGTATTAGACAAGGATGCCCACTCTCTCCCTACCTCTTTGTCACGGCCATAAATGAACTCTCTTTGGCGCTTCAAGATGCCCTCTCAAACGAAAACTTGTCTGGCATAATGTTTGGACCAAACTGCCCTCCTATTCACTCCCTCATTTTTGCTGATGACCTTCTCATCTGTGGAAAAGCTATGATCACTGAGGCTTTGACAATAAAAAACATCATTTACACCTTTTATCATGCCTCTGGACAAATGCCCAACTGGAGCAAATCAGGTGTTATTTTTAGTAAAAACGTTGGGATAAATGAGAAGCAAGACATCCTGAATATTTTTCATGTTCCAATAATTTCAGAAAACTTCATCCATCTTGGTCATCCTCTCATAATTCCAGCAAAAAACAGATCGCAAGCTTATAACTTTGTCCTAGATAAATTTAAGGCTAAGCTATCGACTTATAAAGCTAACACTCTATCTCATGCTGCTCGTGTTGAACTTATAAAATCGGTTTTCTCGTCCATCCCGGTTTATTATATGTCCAACATCATCTTTTCCAAAAAATTCCTATCAAAAATCACGGCAATCATTTGATCTTTCTGGTGGTCCGGAGTAGAAAACACAGCAAAATCAAAATCAATCTGCTTGGTAGCTTGGAAAAACATTTGTACAACCAAAGAAGAAGGGGGTTTGGGCATTAGAAACCTTCAAGCTGTCAACTATGGCCTAATCCTTTCGGTTGCTTGTCGTATTGCAGAAAAACCTGACAGTGCGTTATACAAAATTCTTAAGTCTAAATATTTCCCGGACAGTTCAATCTGGAGATCCAGAGCCAACACACCCAAATCAGCCTTTTGGACTTCCATTCTGAAAACTATTCCTATTCTCAAAGTTAATTCCTTCTATCAAATAACTAAAGGAAACATTTCAGTATGGAGCACTCTCTGGTTCCCTAACTGGGAAACAATCTACGAAGACCTAATTATACAAGAATCTGGGTTTAGGTATCCTGCAAAAATTGCTGATCTTTGGACTCCAAATCAGAAACATTGGGACTACCCTTTGATAGACAGGATCTTTACCCCAACAACTGCCCAAGCAATAAAACAAACTCAAATCATTCAAACTGATGAACAAGATGACATTCTCTGCTGGAAATTAACACCAAATGGTAAATGTACTTCCAAATCAGCTTACAAAACCTGTTTACAAGCTTTGCAAGCTGTAGGGCTCCCATCTCCCCAAAGCATAGACAAGCCTACAAAACTTCTTCTGCAGAAGGTGTGGAATTCTAAATCAATGATACCAAGAATAAAAACCTTCATATGGAGATTACTCAGGAAAGCTCTGTTAACAGGTGCTCGTGGTGCAAACTTTTCTACCCATATCAATGCAGGCTGTTGCAGATGTGGTCTACCAGAGGATGATTTCCATTTATTCTTCAGATGTACCTTTGCTAGAGTTGCGTGATTTAACCTTCCCTGGGGCATTCGCTCTGACATTTTCACTGAAAATGACAGCACTTTAACGACCACGATAATCAATCTTGGTAAAATGGAAAATCCTAATGCTAATATTGTAAATATTGCCACTTTCCTTTGGTGTCTTTGGAAATGCAGGAACGAGAAATTGTTCGATCATAAGGAGAACTGGCCACATCAAGTTGCAATTAGAATGAATGCGCTACTAAAAAACCAGGAGATGCCTGCCCTCGCAACCACCGAAACTGTAAAACCTCATGGTAGCATGAGGCTGCTCAGCACACTTCAAGAAGAAACAATTTTCTCTGACTTGCCTTTTGCAGGACCAAAGCTGTATGCAGACGCTGCTTGAAACGAAACCTAGGTTCGGATGCAAAAGCAGGACTAGGAGTTTACTTATATTTCAAGGAACACCATGCAGCAACCTTCACGAATGATTTCATTATGGGAAACATGTATCAATCTAACTCAGCCCTGGAAGCTGAAGCTAATGCTCTCATACTTACAGCAACACTAGCAAAGGAGTTAAAATTGCAGGAGCCAGTGTTTTTCACAGACTCAATTAACCTTGCCAAATCAGTCTCTCAATTAACCTTGCCAAATCAGTGGCAGACGAGGGAGGAAAAACCAAAACGTACTATGGGAGATAAGAAGACATGCTATACACTTTCAGAATCTCATCAAACCATTGAGGACTACAATATACCACATAAACAGATCAATCAATGGGGTTGCCCATTGCTGTGCTCAACAGGCAAAACGATCCTCACGATCTGAGCCGACTAGTTCTTGCAGGAACACGTGTCATTCGAGCTTAGATTGTCTAGTGCTTGCAATTCATCACCGTCTGCAAATACCTGCAGTTGTAATCACTGATGTACAATGTTTTTAAGTCTAAGCTGAATGAAAACTGGGTGCTTGTTCAAAAAAAAACTATCCCTATAACACAAGCTGCCATACTTCTGCCTTTCAGGTTGGGCATATCAATCTTGTTGCTCCCGCAGGCTAGAAGCCCCCATCTCGGTACTTCTCGGTCATTGGCGGTACCCCTCTCAGCCGCTAACCAGAGACCCCAATGACCCCAGTCAAGAGACGTCTTAAATACCATTAACCTGTGGACAAGGTCGTGTGCCTCCCTTGTCGGGGCGTTCATGGCATCAGCGGCGTGGCAGACGGAGATTCATCGCCTTTCATTGCCGGCAGACGGTAACCCCACGATCCTCTCTTTTCTCCGAAAAGAATAATATTGGTTAACTACTCGTTCACGCCTCCAAATATTTTGTGGCTCCTCCCGTCCGTGTAGCTGATCTAAACAATTAGGTAAGACAGAGATCTAATTCTGGGTCTTGGAAAAATTCCGTCTTGTTTCCTATCATACATAATGAAGGATGGGATTCAGGTTGCTATACGTGTCTATGAAACTCTAATACGAGGGAAGTAGTAATTCTTTTACAAAGTACCTAACCTTGCATAGCACCGTTCATGATATGGTGCAAATACGGCGCTCGCACATTCATACTAATATACTTTGGATATATTCTACAGTATAATATTTTGCAGATTCAGTTTTAAGTAAAACTAACTAATGTTTATTTGCGCGGTGCTATATTTGGGCTTGTTTGTTAGATTATAATCATGTCAGCACATTAACTTGTCAATTTGTGTCATAATAAGAAGCTTAATTTACATCACTCATATTTGTCCATGTCGCCGCCATCGTAAATCTGACGTCTGTCTGTGTGCTGCCCCTAATATGGCCTGCAGTTGATCTGATTGTCGCCGCCACCGGTGTGCGGCACCGCTGCTCCTCAATGTCCTTATTTGTCCGAAAGCGTGGTGCCCTTGATATCCGCCCCACTAGCTCACTATTTGCCTCGGTCCTCAAGGTATGTGTGGCACATTTATACCTCCCTCTAAAGCATTACAGTCTCCATACCTCGGATTAGATTTGATGGCCGTTTCTACATTTGTTTTCTTGTACACTTTCTTTTTCAGAATAGTTTAGAGGAGTTGTCGGCATGTTTTGTTCGTGTTCATGTCTATACTTCATTTCATGGATGTCCATTCCACGATATTGATTGCTGGTGAGCACATTTACTTGGAAATAACATGAAATGGTGAAAACTTCCTTTGTTCAAATCTTTATTTAAATTTCATAGGCTTCTGGGATCCTTCTTTTTATTTGTTATAAGCGACCGATCTGTTCACCTCACCATATTATGATTATGTGCAAGATTTCTTGTCTAAGGCTAAGTTTGTTTGTATTTTTCAGCAACACACAAGTGAACGATGGTACTGCATAGAGTGATGTCACAACTGATGTCTGGTGACCATTCATAATTATTAGAAGACTGTTATTGCTACAAATATGATGAATCCACGGATCATATAATTTTATCATTGCCACTTCGTGATCCTAAATTTAGACATAGATATATCATATCACATGGCGTGTAAAAGGTTCTGGCCTTGATTTAGTGTCATGTTTGCTAGACACATGATGCACTTGTAATTTCAACCTTCACTAACTTATTATTACTTATGTTGTCTTCATGGAATTTGTCGCTTGATAATCTTATAATGCATTTTCTATAACATCTTATTGTGACACCTCGAATATTCGTGGAAAAACATTTAATTTTTTTATTACAAAAATTCAAACGAGTGACAGGCAGGATAATGGACATGTCACTACAAAACAGCATAGAGCTACGGCCTATGATTGCAACCAGTGACATGCTTCTCTTTTGGACGTCGCTAGTATACATATACTAGTGACTGACACTTGTAAATGTGTGTCACTGGTACATATATACTAGTGACAGGCAAGTGCCCGTCATTAGTAACCGCATACTAGTTTGCTTGTCACTTACGGGACTTTTGAGTCTGTCACTGATAGCCTATTCTGTAGTAGTGATTACCGTAAGAAATGGTATTACCTTTCTTATTTGACCTCTGGCTCCGAGATAGATGCGGATTTGAATGTTGGTTAAAGCCCTTAAAAAATCAATCACTATTTTTTGCAGCTAATTCAATATTGTTTGGAAAGGAGAGACAACCGTTGGATCCTTGAGGAATAAGATTATTTTCCTTGCAAAAGGTCAATCGATCAAAAACTGATTTTTTTGTTGGACCTTCTTTTTCCTTGTGACCACATTCCATTCTTTATCCTCTTCATGATAAAATTTGATTTCTTCAGCTCGCCAGTTGGGTCCACCACGCCCCCAAAGATTAATGTAGCAAACAAAATTTTCATTAGAAAAGCAAGAGAGGAAACAGAAAATTTGATGGTGCGGTCTTGGAGATGAATAACACGATAAAGATTTGCTTTCCCCCAAAACATGATTGAATAGCTAAAGCCACCGTGTGAATATCCAGCTTGAACTTTGCAAGGCCGAAAGAAAACACAAGAATGAAATCTCTTCTAAATCCACCTAAAAAGTTTACTGAGCATCCAAATTTCTTCCGAATACCATTTTCAAAAATTATCCCTTGGGTGAAATCCAACTTTGACGCAATAGGCGAATATGCAGATAGATCAACGGGTCACCTGTACACACACGATCACCAATGACAACCCAATGAACATGCGTTTCAATGATAGCTCCATGAAAAATCTTTTCACCAAGAACCAAGAATCTAGCATCAATGATAACCTCTTGAATAGAAAGAAGAACCAATCTTTTAGATTGAGGCCTCAGAATAAGGAAACCGTCTCTTTTAACAGATTTTCCCAAAACTGTAGAGATGCAAATAACCTTCCATCTCAGTGGACAATTTTTTTCACCCAGGTCAGAACCAGAAGATCTAGTAGAAGCTCTAGAAGAAAACTCCAGAATATCATTCACTCTAGCCAGATGAGAGGTGAACCTCGCCACTGAACAACTTGAATCTTTTCCCCATTTTCACTTGTCTACCTTCTAGAGGAAGACCTAGAGCATTACGAAGAACAATCCAATCACCTTTAGCCAAAACAGACAGGAAACCCTCAAGAAACTTACAACTCAAGGTTGCCCCAGTGTATGAAACCTTCTAGTTGCTCGCCAAATCCTCCATTGAAAATTCCAAAGAGGGGTATTACCTTGATTAGGAGAGAATGCCGGAGAGATTTGTTGGAAGGGAAAAGGTGGATCACCGGTGATCAGGGAGATCGCCAGCAATGGAGGTTAGGTGTGGGTGGGTGGGTGAGAGAGAGCCATCCACAATCTTCGACTTCATTACGCTTATGGTCTCAGCTTAGGGTAAGTTCCTCACCATAGAGAGGGATTCTAAGGAGAATCGAAAGAGGTAAAAGGGGAAAATACCACTTACCCGAGGTTCTCGCTAAAAGATAGAAGAGGAAGAAGTGGCTGGTGACGGAGACGAACACGACGGCATGGGGAGAACCCAGAGGACGCTGCATCCCATTCCAGGCCACGGTCGTGGAGGCTTTAGAGGAAGGAGGCGACACCATCTTGTCACCGAAGCACCAGAGAGGCGCCAGGGTAGCGTGGGAGTGCCAAACCACAGGTGGGGTCCAAACCCTAGGCACCAGGGAGGAGGCGGCAATTCTCGAACAGCTGGTGAGGTTATTTTGAACTCGGAGATAGTTGGACCAAGTAAACTTGTCCAAGTAAGGCATGAAGATTTTGTTCATCAGATTCATGAATATTACTGGTGAATTGGTCAATCCAAAAATTACAACTAGGTATTCATGATTACCATACCTTGACACAAACGTTGTTTTTGGAACATCTTCTGGTTTGATTTTGATTTGATGGTATCCTGATCTTAGATCAATCTTGGAAAACACTCTAGCTCCCTTGAATTGATCAAATAAATCTTGAATTATTGGCAATGGATACTTGTTCTTGAGGGTGATGTTGTTTAGATTTATGTAATCTCCACACATTCGTCGTCCTCCATCTCTTTTATCCACAAAAATCACTGGAGTTCCCCATGGGTATACACTCTCTTGAATGAATCATTTGCTTGCTAACTCATCAATTTGCTCTTTAAACTCTTTTAGCTCTTTAGGACCCATCTTGTATGGTTCTTGGGCAATAGGTGTCGTGCCAGGTATTAGGTCAATAGTGAACTCTATCTCTCGATCAGGTGACATTCCTGGTAATTCTGCTAGAAAAACATCTTAAAACTCCTTAACTAGAGGAATAACCTCCAACTTGACCTCCTTCATTAGTTGAAGATATACCATGATATGAGTGTGTTTGTCTGCTTGATAAA
The DNA here is from genome assembly GCA_916181665.1 of Avena sativa. Classification (NCBI taxonomy): domain Eukaryota; kingdom Viridiplantae; phylum Streptophyta; class Magnoliopsida; order Poales; family Poaceae; genus Avena; species Avena sativa. Next base: position 147,780,106 of record OV702280.1, read on the forward strand.
CTATCCTTCCTCCACTTGTAGACTTAATTGAAATAGTTTTATCCTCATAGTTTATCTGGGCTCCATGTTCAGTCATCTAGTCCATTCCTAGAACCACTGCTATACCTTTTAACGGAATCACATATAGATTCGCAAAATAGGTACAACCACAAATTGAGATAACTTGATCTTGTTAATGTGGCGTACTACTACGGTACCCCCGGCCATTATTACGGTCATTGGGCTTTCTAACGGTGCCCTTCTAATCCCAAATTGATCATAGAATTTCTCAGATATGAAGGAAGAGTTGCACCAGTATCAAATAGAACTTTTCTAGGATTGGTGAGAATGTTGAGCGTACCTATCACTGCGTGCTCCAAGTTATCTACCTCCCCCAAGGTTGCATAGTTCAGCTTTCCGGTAGGCCTGCTCCGCTTGCCATTGTTGTTCTTGACATAATTTTCACTTCTGTTAGGATATCCACCTCCTCCACTAGTTTGAACTCCGCCTGTTGTCGGCTAACCACCTAGTGGTTTATTGGGGCAATCCGGCTTGATATGACCCTTTTGACCACACCCATAACATATGACTATTGAATTCTTGCATTCTCTCTTAACATGCCCTAGAAGTCCACAATTATTTCATATGATATTCTTCCTAGTGTTAAATTGACCTTGATTATTGTTGTTGTTGGCGTTGAAAGGTATATTTCTGGGTTTGAACTCCAAATTGGTTTTAGGCTTACTTTCTTGGACCCTCTTAGTTTCCTTCTTCGCACGCTTCCTTCTGTCCTCTTGGACGTTCTTGTAATCATCCTCAAAAGTGATGGCTGCATCAAGCAACTACTAGAAAGTCTGCTTATTGGAAAGCCTCAACTACATCTTCATGAACGGATTCAAGCCATGCAAAAACCGCTTCTTTCTCTTCTCTTCAGTGTTCAACTCTTTAGCATAGTGAGACAACTGAATGAACTCCCCAATGTACTTCAAGACACTAGTATAACCCTACTATAATTTCTCAAACTCCCTTCGCTTCAGTTCAATAACACTCTCTAGAACATGATATTCATGGAATCTTTGTTTAAACTCCTCCCAAGTATACTCCCTACCTGGAGGTTGCATTGCAATCTGATTATCCCACCAAGATGTTGTAGGTTCGGTTAAAATATATTTTGCATAACTTAACTTCTCATTATCATTGCATCCTATATTCCTCAACTTCCTCTTAGTGTCCACCAACCAATCCTCTGCATCCATTGGTTCTGGAGCTGGTGTGAAAGGTAATGGTCTTGAATTATGGAAGTCAGAAAGACTCACACCTCGACCATCAGGTTCTCTCTGGTTTCCAGCTCGTCCCAATAACTCTTCCATGAACTTATTCTGAGACTCTTTCATCATCTGCATATACTGCATGAAATTATCCTCCATTAATGGCCTCATTGGTGGTGGTGGTAATGGTCCTTGGTTCCTGGCGTCTTCATCCGCCTTTCTTTCGCCTCGAACTCCATGCGCTGCTATTCAGACTCGGTTCCTACTCTCGTATCCATGACCCCCTAGTCCTGTATCATAAAGTGAAAACTCATAATTACATCATGCACATGTGTTCTGAGCTTAGATTTATGCACAGAACTAGTCACACAATGGAAATCAAGATCCAAATAAGAACTAAATATGCATTATACATGTTATGCATTACAAACAACATAGTTGGTACAATACCATTACAAGCCCTTATGATACAGCACTACAGATACATGTGAGCGCTACATCACTTTTTTTAAATACAACAACCTCTCAAACACTACAATACGCATTAGCAACTAATACTACTCTCCTCGAGTGATCCTACTCCTCAGTAGTCGTGATGATCATTGTACATGTCTGGAATCCAATCATGCTTACGTGAAGTCCGACACATATTCTGTGGAACAAATGGACTCCCATGTGGAATGTACTCAGTATTTGAAGTGTCGGGACTTGAGATATCACTCAGCATGAGTGCATTAACTCCATCTAGCTCAACTGAAAGGACATTAGGCACTTGTTCATCACTATAATCAACTTGCATCTCCTGGGTCTCTTCTTCCAAAGAGCTGACAGAATACTCAGATTCTGACGCTTTCTGGTTACCCTGTTGGGTAGGATAGTTCTCATCATTTAGTGGGTTCTACACACTCTGCATAATTAACTCAATAACTCTCTCTTCCTGGTATTCCTCCTCATCTTGACCCTCTCTAATGATTGGATTCCTACTACTGGTAGTATTGGAGCTCGCACTCATTTGACTAGATTGCCCGACCTCCCTAACATAACCATCTACTGACATAGGAACACATCTTGTACGAGGTTTAAATGACGCTAGATCTATGAAAATATCCTTAGATATGGAAGTTATCTCCCCTCCTGCTTCATTCTCTAACTGTGTAGCCAACATCTCCCTCCGTTTAGGATTAGTAAGATCATCTAACAAACTATCCTTCTCCTCTCCTATGAGATGATGAAAAATTGTAAAGAGATTCTACGAGCGACATGGATATACCCTACGGATGCATAACATTGGTATACCCGGTCTAGCCGAAGGAAGGCCCACGTAAGGACTTGTAGCCCAGGAAGATTTTGGGTGGCCCAAGCCCATGGCGGATTCGACTCCTTGGAGGACAAGTCTAGATTAGATAGAATTTCAAAGGGTTTCAACCCTAATCTGTAACCGACTCGACCTATCCTGGGACTTGGACTATATATATAAAGGCCAAGAGGGTACGACGAGAAGGACAATCAACATCTCATACACACACCTCCACGCCAAATTGCATCTGCGCACCCCTGTAACCTTCAGTTCCGCCGTAATCAAGAACAGACAAGCAGGAGTAGGGTTTTCCCTTCGGGGGCCTGAACCTGGGTAAACCTCGTGTCCTCGTGTTGCTTGCCTGTTAACCGTCTGGTGACTTCTAGCATCCCCATCTTCTCCAAAACCCAAGTCCATGACAATGGGCATTGACGAGTCGAACCCTCGTCAATTGGCGCCGTCTGTGGGAACTAGGGACGCTGATCATGCGGTCGTGACGGTCCCATCCGGAGCGATCTACGATTCCTTGGTGACGGAGAGTCACCTCCTCTTTGGTGCCTTCGACTTTACCGCCCACTCGTCCGCCACCCTCAAAGATTTCAAGTCCGCAGGCAACAGAATCGAGATGCTGTTCGGGAGCTTCTGCTTCCAGGTGGGGCAGACCGGCACCCTCCGCCTCCCAGAGCGGGTGCCACTCCTATCGATCAGGCCCTCTTCATGGGTCCCGCCCATCGACACCCTGTGTATGTCGACACTGGCAGATGATTCGGATGACATCGACAGCTGCAACTCCGATCTGTGCGATCCCCCTTCGGATGAAGGAACCTATGGTTCCGGATCTGAGAGCTGTGGCAGTAGCGACCCACTCCGTGAGTGTTTCCTGTGCGCTGTCATCCATGGTGGCAATTTCAACAACGGAACCGAAATGCCACCGAATCCCCCTCCCAACCCTTAAGCCGAGAACGGAGGAGACGGATCACTACTGCCCAATCCCAGCGGGAATCAGGGACCCACCAATGCCAACGGCACTAACCGCATCCAGATCAATCTCAGCAGCGCCCAATGGGAAAGGGTGCGCAAGTCTATACGAGGTAACCCTCTACCAATCGAAGCTCCACGTGGCATGTTGATGGGCTACCACTGGCTCCTCGACGAAGATCACAATTGACAAGTCAAGGTGCAAGCCGATATCAAACAGCGTAGGCGAGAAGCTGACGAATCGAGCGCGCGGCGTGCTGCGCTCTCCGTCGGCGGCTCCTATTCGCATGGGAACAACGCTGAAAAGATCCGCTCCTGCCTGCAGCACATGGACCCCGCCGCGTGGCGTGAGGTCACCAAGGCACTTGACATGTCCTTCATGATGATGGACTCGCAAGGAAACATCATGCTGAAAACACCGCAAGCTGCAGTCATGACAGCCCACATATCTCGCACCCAAACTGCTACCGGCAGGAGACCCGAAGAACGCGATCCACAAGTCTGCGCTTATAGGCCCCGGACTCGTTGGAGCTGCGCTCCACAATGAAGCACCCACAGAGCCGAAGAAATAGGCCACAGTCAAGTTCACTCGAAGCCGCACACCCACATCTGACGAAGAGGAGCATGACCTACCTCGACGCCGTCGGAGCCCACTATAATGATCCATAACTTTAGATGCTAACTCTAGATGTTCCTTGAGTAATCGAGAGTGATCTATATCTAAGTCAAAACTCAAGGAATCATGGGGAATCATAATGTATGTGGTCCCACAAAGAACTCCACCCTTGTGCTCCCTGATAATGGATATTGCATAAATTAGGGCAGTGTTATAAGACACCAACTGACAATGGCCTTCTCCATATGGCATAGCTGGACTTGGCCTAAGATTCTTCAAAAGATGAATACTAACACAATACTTCGCTATCATGTTACCATCATAGAAAGTGTAAGTCTTTACTGGGATATCAGTTTTGGACCCAAAAACTGCAATACTGTTTCGAATTTGTTCAGTTAGTGTCCCCACATAGTCATCAACACTTTCATCCTTTTCCACAAACGTTTGTTTAGGAAACCTTGGTGCCATCCTATCTTTACATAAGTATTTATAATTAGTAGTCATTAATTATAATAATTCATCATAATAAAGAATTATCGTAATAAAAATATAAAACGAAATATTCTCAAGTGAATAATCATCATACTTTTTAGAGAACTCTTTATCATTGCTCCTAGACCGCTACAGCTAATACCGTTTAGTAGTTTTCGAACCTAAGGTCAAAGCAATTGCTCTGATACTAGCTGCAGTGACCCAGCATACCACTGCATGGGTAGTATACTATAATTATTGACATGATACTTATAGAACATCATTCTGCAAATATCACATCCCTCGGAGTGGTACAACAGAAACATTACAGGTCCAAATTAAAAACATACATATATTATTATTACAATATCAAAAGATCAGTACTATGACGTCGTTCAAACTTACAAACCAAACTTAACTTATTTAATAAGTTTTTGGAGAAGAACGAAGATTCAAACCACACATCATAACTTGAGCTCAACATCTTATTCTATAGGGTTCATGCTGCTTTGATCGACTTAAGTACTAAATATTCATAGGGAAACTACTCTGACTCATTGCCTTTAGCTCCATAGCGTATATCATAGCCTACCCCCTCGAGTCCTCCAGACAAGTTTGGTTCCTCGTAGTAGACATCATCTTGGCCTTTAGTAGCATACATCCGGGTTTCTTCTGGCTCCTTAAAGTCTATGCAGGGATCAAAGAAAAGAGTGAGTAACATCGTTACCCAGCCATTTCATTATATGCAAGGTGGGAAGTTTGATGCTATATCTACGACCTTGGACTATCAGTCCTTGGCACTATGCAGTTTTCGTAAATATTTATTCAAAGGTTTATTTTAATATACAAAACTAAGCCCATCATCCTTCACAGATTGACCAGAACTTCATGGAGTTCCTTTCCTGCCGTGTTCGTAGCTCCTTCCCGGAACAGGGAGTAACATGTCACAATTCTTACACTCTACAGAGGTGCATTGCTTTAACCATGAGAGATTAAATCCTTGTTGCAAAACCGGGCATACTTTCCCATCCACAATTCCTTGATGTGGGGCCCAATAAATTATCCAAGCCTATTGATGAGTGGAATTTATGTACACTTTTATAGAAGTATTTTATGCATATCAACCACCCATCTCATGCTTTATCAACTGCAGTTATGCCAAAGAAGCATGGTTTCTGTTATTCATTCATTTTCATATTATCTTTGCACATCTAGTAGATTAGGTAGAATTTTATCCCACTTCCTTGTCTTAGACATTGTGTAGGTGTTGATGATGATGCAATCAAGATAGAAGAAGTCTCTTGTGTCCCCAACACACCCAATACACTTGTCAGGTGTATAGGTGCACTAGTTCGGCGAAGAGATAGTGCAATACAAGTGGTATGAATGATTATAAGTGGTAACCATGCCAGAAAAGAGCTTCTGACAGGGAGGAAAATACTAATGGCAAAAAGATGGAAGCAAGCAAACATGTAACATATCTAGATGCAAACGGTGTTTCAGTGTTTAGAAACAAGTCCTAGGGATCATACTTTCACTAGTGAACACTCTCAATCAATATATTCTCTTCATGATACTACCCTGAACTACTCTCCGGTTGGACACTCTAATCCATGGTAGGGCTATAACATCACTCCTCAAAGTCCGCCTTCCCCATCTAGATAACCCCAAACTGTCACCTTGAGTGCTAGTTGGTTCCAACAAACACCACAATTTCATAGAGACAATCAACTCAAAATATACTCATGATAAATATTTATGAACTCTAGCCTAAGTGCCACCACAGTGTGCACGCTGTCACTTCCACACACGTGGGGAGAGCAGAGATCTATTGAAGCACTTGAGTATTTATGTAAACTCTAGCCTAAGATCCACCACGGTATGCACGCTGTCACTTTCACACACGTGGGGAGAGTCGGATATCTATTAAAGCACTTGAGTAGTAGAGTAGATCTACTTGATTACAAAGCTGATGATCACAATATGATCATGCATAGAGACAGATATGAACACATAGCTACCGGTATAGCCCTTAGCCTCGAGGAATAACTACTCCCTCCTCATCATGGGAATCAACAATGGTGATGGAGATCGATGGAGATGGTGGTGGAGATTGAAGGAGATGGCTCCGGGGGCACTTCCCCGTCCCGGCAGGGTGCCGGAACAGAGACTTTCTGTCCCCCAAATCTCCCCTTCGGTGGCGGCGGTGCTATGGAGGTTTTCATGGCTTTTTCCCTGATGATTTAGGGTTTCTGAGTCATGGGCTTCTTATAGGCGAAGAGGCGAGGCGAGGGGCAGCCAGGGGGCCCACACCCCTAGTGGCGCGTCCTAGGTGGGCCCGCGACACCCTAGGGTGTGCCCACCCTGGTTCCCTACTCCGTTTCTGCTTCGATTATCCGTATCATTCCAGGAAAAATAGTAACTTTGGCTTTTGTCCTGTCCAATTCTGAGAATATTCATTTTTTAGCATTTCTGAAACAAAAAACAGCAGAAAACGGCCAACTGGCACTGTGGCATCTTGTCAATAGGTTAGTTCTAGAAAGTGTATAAAAATACCTCAAAGTGTAGACAAAACATAGCAAAGTTGATACTAAACAAGCATGGAGCATCAAAAATTATAGATACATTTATGACGTATCATCAAGGAAGAGAGACCAACCAACCAATACACCATATACAAGATCTAGATTCCATCTACTGCCTCCACAATGGCGCGCTCCCGCCGTGCCGCCTCCTTAGCCTCTACAGCTCCACCAAGATCCTGATCTCCATCAGCACCATCAAGCCATCCAAGCAAAAGAGGAGGAGAAGGAGGACACCGCCATCGCTGATCCGTCATCACCATCTCCACCGCTACTACTCCTTCATCCTTCCCCATCATGGTCTCCGTGATGGGTTGTAACATGGCTTCAACCCCCTTTTATTAATGTGATGATGATTTGAGTTATTGAAGTGTAGTGTGTTCTTGTTAATTAATATGTTTGTGCTTTCTCTTTACATTGTTCTATTCATGATATTATTCTAGTGATTGGAGATGTCCAATCCATTGTTGAGGAATTTACTAGGGATTCATGGTGTGTCAAAATACTTATCATTAGTCTCTGCTCTTCCATGGGTAGAACTAATAGGTATTTTCTATAAGTGATTTGTGGAGGCAATATCAACTTAGGATGCAGCACCCAGAGTTCCCCCATGATCACTCATGATATAGATAGGTATAGTGTTCTGAATTGCTTGAACCCAAAGTGACAGACGGGATATCTTGTGACTAGCACACTTGCTTAGGGGTACGGTTGTCCATAGAACTTAATGCTTTTGCTTTGGTCTTATTACCTTAATTGGTCTTGTTACCTTAATACACTATTCTCTTGCGAGATGACCCATGTATGAAGAGGGTGTGGACAGTTGAGTTGTCTGGTTCCCACTTACCAACGGTGGGAGACAACAGTATTTGAGGGACCACCACAAGTACAGTTTATAGATATTCCATAAGCACTTATCATGCATACCGGTATACACAACATTACTCGCGGAATCATAGCATTAACATTTTGTCTCATTACATTCATCTCTTTCTAGTTTTACTTTTGTTCTAGTTTTCTTCCAATCCTAGTAGTAGTTGATAAAAATCATCTTAAATTCATTTACCCTAGCAACTTATAGAATGGGCTATTTCAAATACACGGTTTGGGTGCGAACGTGGCCGCATTGACAACGTGGTTGCGGGGTCGTGCTATTTCCATTCGCCGAGCTCTCATCGGGATAAACTCTTTAAATATTTGCTGCTAAAAGTACTGCAATAACCCCGTTGTTGGTGCAGGAACCCAGTAATCACCTATCCCTGCCCTTCTCCATGACCCCGCATTCCCCCTTGGTGTACGCCAGGCCCACATGTAGTATTACGGCAATGGTAAGTATAGACCATTATAGATGCTAGAACTACCGTGGGATGTTAAGGGATCCCACCCATATGATGCATATCCTCTATGAATTAACCACGCTACAAGGATAACTGCCATGGCATGCGCATCCGAGACATGACAAAGGAAGATCTAGCTGACTTCTCCGTCGCATTCCAAATCTCATGGTTAACGCGTATTATACGGTGCTAAAATCACTGATGTCATGGGTTATTAATTCCTATATGGTGTATATCACTGCACATGAAATCCTAAATTCCATTGCCAATCATATATTATCATCACTTAGGATGATAATAGCATTTTATTTTCTTGAGAAAATATTATTTTCTTTCTCCCTTTTTAGAACATAGGTGATACACATGAGTTGCAAATACTTTGATAAAACACATAAAAGTATATGAGCAAGTGATGAACTTACCTTGTGACTACAAGGTAGTGAAGTCGGATCCTTGGACTCGACCTTGAGCCTCTGTTTCTATAAAACACCATTATTTCCCAGTAAGGACAATATTTAAAGAAGCAATAATGAACATGCGTCATTTTCTTATTTTTATTATTTGTCTGTTTTACCCATATTATAATTCAAGAGCAATCTATCGCGCTTACTTGTAGCTCAAGTTTGACCTAATTTCGTTAAATTGTCAGGATGCAAAATCTTAGAAAGAAGTAAAACCTATCATCAAAACTCTCGGTGGTTTGATATATTAATTGTGACCCCCTGATGGGTACCTCCAAAAGATTTTTCATAAACTTTCAAAGCAGCCCACGATTTACTTGGAGTAGTTCAAATTTGACCTAATTTCGATAAATCAACATAGTCATTCAAGTGGGCGGAGCTAGCAAGGAAGTTTGAGGACTCGTAATCATAAGTACAACATGTTGGCCCACTATATATGTCTGAAAACTTGGCTTGTGACATTCAGATCCATATCCTTAGGACTTTTTTACGGGAAATAACAATCCCATCATCACTCAGAAAATTGAGAATGTTCTTTCCTGATAGATGGAAACTCACACTGACTGCATTGTTTACTACAAGAAGATGCACCCATCTACCTCCGAGAAGACATTTAATTCAAGAGCAATCTATCGTGATTACTCGTAACTCAAGTTTGACCTAATTTCCTTAAGTTGTTAAGATGAATTTTTTTAGCAAGAAGTTAAACCTGTGTTCAAAAATCTCCGTGGTTTGATATATTAACTGTGACCCCCCCGATCGGTACCTCTAAAATCTTTCTCGTAAACTTTCAAAGCATCCCACAATTTACTTGTAGTAGTTCAAATTTGACCTAATTTTGATTAATTGGCATAAAGTAATTGAAGTGGGCGGAGTTAGCAAGGAAGTTTGAGAACTCATAAAACATGGGAAATCGTAAGTACAACATGTTGGTTCACTATATATGTCTGAAAACTTGGCTGTGTGGCATTCATATCCATATTCTTTGGACTTTCTTTACGGGAAAGAATAATCTCGTCATCAATCGGAAAATTTAGAATGTACTTTCCTAATAGTTGGAGACTCACACTGACAACATTGTTTACTACAAGAAGATGCACCCATCTACCTCCGAAAATATTTAATTCAAGAGCAATCTATCGCGCTTACTTGTAGCTAAATTTGACCTATTTTTGTTAAATTGTCAGGATGCAAAACCTTAGCAAGAAGTTGAACCTATCATGAAAAATCTTGGTGGTTTCTGATATATTAATTGTGACCCTTGATGGGTACCTCCAAAATATTTTTCGTAAACTTTCTAAGCAACCTTACTTTCAAATTTGACTTAATTTCGATAAATCGACATAAATTCATTCAAGTGCGAAGAGTTAGCAAGGAAATTTGAAAAAATAATAAAACATGGGAACCGTAAGTACGACATGTTGGTCCACTATATATGTCTAAAAACTTGGCTTGTGACATTGAGATCCAATATTCTTCGGACTTCTTTTACAAAAATAACAATCTCATCATCACTCATAAAATTGAGAATGTTCTTTACAGATATAGTTGGACACCCACACCAAAAACATTATTTACTATAAGAAGATGAACCCATCTACCTCTAAAATTACATTTAATTCAAGAACACTCTATTGCGCTTACTTTTAGCTCAAGTTTGACCTAGTTTCGTTAACTGTCAAGCCACAAAATTTTAGCAAGAAGTTGAACATGTTGTCAGAACTCTCGTTCATTTATTATATATACACCGGATACTTTATGGACGTGGCTCGAAATTATAATTATTTCACCTATATAAAAATTATAATGTCATACTTCTATTATCTGATTCCCACATGTGCAAGGCATGTGTGCAACTTATAGATATATAGTGTACGAATAATTTTGAATATTCACCATTTGACCAAGACTAGAAAATTCCAACATTGCTAAGCGTTGGATCTTCTTTTCCATTCTCGAGTCTAGAAGATTAGAGCGTTTGCATCGTTTAGCTCGAGTCTAAGAAATATTGTCAGAAAAAGGTTACCGGATAGTAGAACTTTTTATAGGACCCACTACTTTGCAAACGTAACTGTCAATATTGCTTTTTTATTTGCGTGACATCCCATTATAGAAAGGATCTAGACGCTGACTGTGGGCCGTTCTAGTAATTTATTTTGACTTGATTTTGTTACTACTACAATTAGCCATGTGAGTCTTTTTGCTAGAATCATGTTGTGCAGCCATGTCTAGCTGGGCAAGATGCACAATGAAATAGCAGGTGTACTGTTCTCACGCGTACATGGATGTGGTGTTTGACCATTTGCACACTGTATAGGTATAAATGAAAATATACATGCAAAGGTACTGCAAGCAAAGATTCGACAAAACGCAGATCACTCTGGACTAGACTCGTCGTGTTATAATGCACTCGTAATCAATGCATGCTACCGGACCTGTATCAGTTATTGCTCCTAGAGCATCAGTATGAATAGGGTTCGAGATATTCTCCTATTTCCCATGCTGGTTTGGGTTCCCCATGCGTATTCAGTTGATCTTGATTTACTAACGCTTGAGGTCCAACATGCGGTGGGTCGTCTTGTTAGTGTGAGTTACATCGACCACCTTCCCCACATACCGCGGTGCTTCCCGCCCGCCTGCTAGCTCGGGATACTCCACCCCCATCACGCGCTGGGCCGCCCTACTAGTCCCGCCGAACGTTTTCAAACAAACTCAAGCCCTAGAATCCCCCCTCATGACCCTCACCGGCGACCAGGTTATCCTTGCCACACCCTCAAACCCCCCATGCGGTGACCCAGCATACCACTGCATGTGTAGTACACTATAGTCGTTCGCATGATACTTATAGAACATCATTCTTCAAATATCACATCCCTCAAAGTGGTACAACAGAAACATTGCGGTTCCAAATTACAAATATACACACATTATTATTATTAGCATACCAAAAGATCAGTACTTCAAGTTATTCAAACTTACAATCCATACTTAGAAGTTTCAGCGGAAGAACAAAGTTTCAAAATCATATCCTGACTTGAGCTCGACATCTTATTATATAAAGTTTGTGCTGCTCGGCTCATCTGAACTACCATATAATTATAGGAAACTACTCGGACTTGTTGCCTTCTACTCCATAGCGTATCTCATAGTCCACCCCTTCCACTCCTCTGGACGACATGAATTCATTTATCCCATTAAAATAGAATTCATTTATTTCATTGGGTAGCTTACATTTTTACGAAGACATGAATATATTATTTGTATTTCTTGGATTTTTATTCATTTTCTTAGAGCTTATTAAGTCCTAGGGTTATTTTGGTCTTTTAATAAATAGTATAGATTTTAAATTTTCTTTAAAAGTAGGCATGGCCCGCTGGGATGGCCCATCCTGACCCGGCCTAGTGGGTTGGGTCAAACCCACAACGTCGCTTGGTACTGGCCACGACCGGCCCAGTACCCCGCCCGTCCTTTCTCGCGCACGATTCTTCTTTCCTCCATGTGGCGAGTTTGGACTGCCGCCACCGCGCTTGATTTCGGCCACCCCTGGCCTTCTCGGCCACCTCCATGGTGCTAAACGTTGCAGACGTCGATGCTTCGCCTTCATGTCTAGTTCGATTCGTCGCTCGTGCCTTCAATCGACCATGTCACCACCTCGCAGGTGTATAGGGTTTCCACCCTTGCTCCGGCGTGGTACTCCGGCAATGTGGGTGGTACTACTCTGGTGTTGTGGCGCCTCCGTGGTGCTGCTGGTGCTACTCGTGCCTCTATGTCCGCTGTGTCTGCAACTTAACGCGGGTTGAAATGCCTTCGTGTGCTCCTCGTGCCGCTGTGGACCTCATCGACGGCCACCATGCTTCCTCTTCTATAACCCGCGAGGACTCCAGGTGAGTTTACTTCATCTTCCTCCCTTGCTTTCTATTTCCCTTTGCTACACTCTGGTGATTAATATCCTGAATCCCTAATTAGGGTTCGTCCCTATTGCTAGGGTTCTTCCCCTTTTACTGTTGTTATCAAAGATAATGATTGATGTCTTCATGAATAATCAGTTGTGACAAGACTGTATAAAATTAATGTCTATTGATGAACTTGGAATTGATGATTGATAAACTCTTTGAGAAGATTTGGCTATGAAATCTCTCTGTAGAAATTACTTAATTAGGATGAATCTTTATGACACCTTCAGTTGAATGGCACACAAATTTATTTTGGAGTGGCTTTGTATTTGTGAGAGTTGGAAAACTCCATTAAATATAGTGTTACCCTTATTAATTCCATTTGGCCTGTGATGTTGGTCTGAGGCCCATTTAGTGTAAGAACAGATGTTCTTTACTTGCTGTCCATTATGTTATGTGTACTATGATCAACATATCATTCCTTTGCATGAATACATATGTATGTATAATGATCAAGAGATACATCTAAAGATTTTAGAGATACCCTGATTCTAGATTAGATTGTGGTACAATATGTCCTTGGCTGGCGTGGCCTGCTCTTCTAGAACCAGTGGTGGTTTTCTCCTTGATCTGCTATTCTTGATTGGTGCTGCTGTCCTTGGCCTTCTCCTGCTCCTCCTGGTGCTGCTGCTCTAGGATCCTGGGTGCCCTTGTTGTCCACCAAATCCACGCCTTCATTATGTGACTATCTTGGATGGTTTCTTGGTGGATTGTTGTGGTGAACTTTTGTTTGATCTGGTGGAAATTTCGCAAGTACTGGTGATGGTTATTTGTGCGTTCTTGAGATAGAGAGATATGGTTGTGGCTGTGAAGTGGTGAGCAAAGCTTGCTTTGCTGTGTGTGAGTGTGGTTTTATGTCTCCTTCTCTCTCACTGCTGGTCTATAGCACACTTGATGTAGTTAGTTGAGTGAGCTGCTTCATTGTTCTATTTTCCTTTGGATTGGATCAAGTGAATTTTATTCACTGCCCCTTCCTTTTACTATTTTCTGCTCTGGTGAATCTTGCCCCTTTACTTGGCTTATGATGTTGTTCTGAAGCCCTTTCATTTAAAAGAATAGATACTTCACATTGTGAAACTTGCCCCTTTTTATTACTCAATGAGGTAATATGAACAATGCATTTCACTGTTCAAAACTAAGAGTAAAACTAACAAAAATTACTTTCTTTATGTTCTCTATTTTGTTTGTTTTGCAGGTACAGAAGCTCTAATGATCATGAGAATTAGATTAGGAAATAGATAGATATTAGTTTAGGGTTTTTTATTTAATTAATTTTGTAATATTTTCATTTGACTTCTGTACAGAACATTGTAATAAGAATTTATTCAATAAAGTTCACTTTCTTGTATTACAATTGTTTCTGTAACACACTATCTTACTTATTCATTTGTATTTGGAATTGTTGTAATTGAATAAAGGAAAGAAATAAGAAATACTTTCTTATTTAAGTTATTATTTTTGTATTCTTTTCAATTCTCATTATTGTTTATAAATATTATATATTCAAGCAATATTAACTAAATCATTTTGGAAAATAATAAAATACCAATTACTTCTAATTTTCAAATCTTTTTTCCAAATGGTTCAATTTTAAATTTGAACTCAAATAGTGAAAGAAACTCTTATCTCTCCAGGGTTTTGTTTGGTGAAAAATTTACCCCAATTTTACAAATGAATGCATGCAAATGCACACATTCCTATTTCTACCCTTCGTTGTTTCCTAAATGCTGATATGTTACCCCCCCCCCCGCCAAAAAAGCCATCACCAGCGCGACGGTGAATCCACCATAGCCGGAGCCGATCCAGGCAAACCCTATCCGCAACTGGTCGAAGTTAGATAATGATGCTCTCTGTGTAATCGCTAGTCAATCCGATCGTCTTAGCATGTCCCTTTTCTCCGAGGCCATCCCATATCTATACCTTTCCCTCAAACGGGTTGCGCTTCAGCAGCTGCTCTTTCTTACCATTTGACTATCCTTCCCTTCTAAACTATTGTCCATCTTCTTCCCCATCTCCCACTAGTACCGAAAAGGGAGTGATTGATGCCAACATGACACCGCTGGATGGCCCTTCTATGACAGCCTCCATCATCATCCCAAAAATCCGGCTGCGATTATTGGGTTAGTTACAGCTGCAACTGGGTAGCCATGATTGATCTCACTGGTCGTCCTGGTTCCAGAAAATCATTACTACGTATGGTGAATTTGTATACTAGCACCATCGCTTAGGTCCCTTCACTCGAAACTGCCGGGTTTCATGGTACACATGTAGGTGTCTTTTCGTATCGTAAGGCCCTTACCAGGCTACTTAAGATACATATTGGTAGTGAACCTCATATGTCCACCCGCTGCAACAAGTGGTTGTACAAGATCATCACAATGTTCGATTAGTTCATTGCCATCCTAGACATGGAGAATTTTTTAGGGAACTATACATTTAGTGTACTTAGGCACAATAATCTTTCCCCGAGAATCTATGTGGATGTTGTGTGTGCGGATGACATTATCTTCGCTGTATCGGATGATGGCTCTGTTTTTACATGGCAACCCTTCAAATACGGTGAGTTCAGTACCAAAATTTATTTACTTCTCTCTTTTTCGATTTGATTTTGTTAATGTGTTAGCAAGAACTAATTACTACAGTACACATTTGTTTTCTATTGTGTGGATTGGACAAGTGTTGATGCAGATCCTATGAAGGTGCAGGCCCCAATAATAGACGAGGATGAGCACGATGTCTTGAACGACAATGTCGACGACCTAGATTTTGGTTACATAGATTCTCGCCCATGCTGGTTCCTGGCTTATTTCAGACCAACATTGTTGTGGATACATATCACGGGCAAACGAATTCCTTTGAAGGAGACGATTAGTCACCAAGGTAGGACATTCAAATTGTATACATTCCTTTGGTGCCATATCTTTAAGAGGGTAGCAGCCCAACATTGCTGCAGCTGCCACGGTGAGACCTTCCTCAGCTAGAGTGGGTTCCGAGCCATCTCCGACATGTTTCCCTCTTCCTTGGGTTTGTGAATAATGATGTGATGCATGGCCCTCACACCAACGACCTTCCATTCTGGAGGATAGGCTTCATGTACATTGCTTCTGATCACCTAAGTTTTGGAGAGTATATGCCGGTGGACTGGATTCGTCTACCTGTTTCTAACCGGTCAACACCAGAACCTGCAATCGGAGGGGCCATCAAGTTCAGACATCATGCATCCATGTGGTTCGTGCCTCGTCTTTTTGGCTCAAGATCGTGCTCACAATGGCTCAGGTTGCTTGAGAAGAGATGCAACGAGGCATTGGTTCTTGGTACTCATAACTTGTATGGATGGGATGATACAATTTATTCTCTTCCTCACACTCCTTTTGCAAATTGTTAGTTTCACCTGGTCTTTGTGCATCCAACATTTCTTCAAACTAGAACTTTGTAAAGTTTGAACATGAGCTACTTCTGCAAGTTAGAGGATCTGCATCACTTGTTTCTTGCCAAATATTGAGGTAAATACACTTTGAGTCAAACTTCTTACACCCAGGGTGCAAATTAGTCCCATATCTTGCAAAGTGGACAAAATCAATCCCAAAACATGCATCCCAGTGCAAATCAGTCCATTTCAAACAAATTTGAGATTAATTGACCAAATTCATCCATGTTTAACTATCATGAACATGCGTTTCTGCGATTGAGACCGTAAAATAATGCCGGCCTCTAACTTGTGTCCTTCCACGACTTCTATTACTTTTGAAAGTTCAAGCAGAGTTTTTTGTGTAGATTGATATTGTTTTAGGTTGGATGAACAATGTCCCTTGCAATGCTCAAGTTAACTAAAACGACACATATGCATTTCACTCAATATTGCATTGTCAGTTTTCAGTTAGCTGAAATCTTAACAAATTTGATTCTTTTCTTATACACCGCATAATACCTGTGCATCAAAAGGTTTTTTTTGTGTCACAATTCAACTTGAGAATTGCGGAGTACTCCTACATTGGATCATCACATGGACATATGATATTCGCATATCATGTCAAATTCCCAAGATTTTAGCTATAGCATATGGGCTTTTCTATAAACAACGATGCTTTGCGTGGTGCCATAAATTACCTTAGCCTAATTTTTCTTATCTTATCTTACATCATACAACTATATAGTGTACGAAGAACTTTGAACACTAACCATTGGGTCAAAGATTGGTAAATCCCAACATTGGTAGCCATTGGATCATATTTTCCATTCTAGGATCTAGAAGATTCTATTGGTAGTTTTTAGCATAATGAACTTTATGCACAAACCTTAAACACACTTCTCCGTCGTTCTAGAATCTTCTCTCATTTCTCTAGAGCATGTTCCCCAAATTTTCGAGTATTAAGGATCCATTTGATTTGCAGGAATCTCAAAACACAGGAATAGAAAATCTGTAGGATTGTAGTGGCATGACCTCTTGAATCCTATAGGCTTGGAAAAATATAGGAATTTGGATCAATTAATTGTTTGAATCACAGGAAAACAAATGAATTCAAACATGAGGTTCCATTGGAGTGAACGAAAAATACAGAGCTCGTATTTCTGAATTTCTACCCATACCCCAGGCATCTAGTAGTAATCCCTCTATTTGTAAATAAAAGATCTTTTACGTTTCTGAAGTAAATGTATCTAGACACCTTTTAGTATGTTCATTCATTTGAACCTACACACTAAAAGGTGTCTAGATGCATTAGCTCACTAATCTAAAACATATCTATATTTCCAAACAGAGAGAGTATTAGGGAGTCAGGCCAGTCTCCTTCGAAGAGTGGAACCCATGTCCAAATTCACTACTTCGACCATCTCGACGTCTACTACTATTAGAAGGGAGTAGGTTGTCGGCGGGTCACTGTCTCCTCGAAATGCAGCTGAGAGGAGCGCACGGTAGTGTTGATTAATCCAGCATTTTCCCCTTCCTATTCTCTAGCCCCCTCCATGGCGGTTAACCCCATCTCCCCTCTCTTCTTGGTGTTTTCTCCCTTCCACACTACGCGCCGCTGCTGCCGCCATATTCCGCTTTTGGATTCTCTTCCGCGTCTCGCTCAGGGAGCTACCTTCATTGATTCCCCCTATCTTTCGAAACCCTAATAAATAAAATACAAACGCTGCCTTGCGATGGCATCATTCAGCAAGAACAGTGAGCATGATTCAGAGCTGTTTGATGACATGTTTACCGAAGGCCCCTTTGAATAACTCATAACCAGATGCGATGTCAGCACCGCCGTCAGCCTAATCGCTTCGCCCAAACGTTTTCTTGAATCTGTGAAAGCTAGTGCAACTTTGGATGCTTCACTCCCATTTGGCCTCCCATGCGTTCTTAATTATCCCCGACAAAGGGACCACTAGATTTTTTGCATTACTTCAAAATTTCATAGCATACCGTGTAAGCTATCGCCGTTGGACAGGTTCTCGTTCGACGCTATGGTACCAGGCTATAGCTTTGGGTAGTGGGTAGGCTCCAATGGAGATTGGATTGCAACGGATGGGTTTAGAGGTAAGATGAAGCTTCGCAACAAGTAAATTGTCACAAGATTCCTCTCCCGACATTTATGTTCCAAGCAACCGACCAGCCAACCATGTTCTTGTTGGATAATAATCTTGCAACTATAAAGCAGAAGATTGATATTTGCCAAGTTCCCATAGCTGTTGGGAGATATAAAGATTTCTCGCTTGTTGTAGTCTTCGACACCAGAATTGCTATCCTTTAGGGTGGTGATGATGGATGGACAGTTCTTCCATTTCCTCTTAACTACACCCTGAGCCCTTACAGTTACAATGATAGAATTACCCATGACGGATAGTTGTTTGCCACAGCTCTATATGGCAACATTCATGTTTGGGATCCTCTGCATCCTGGTAATTATGCCTTCATATTGAGTTTAGTGGCTTCATGTTCCCAAGATATTTTTACTGAATTGACTTAGGAAATGTATCGTTTAAATCAAAATACGAGTAGTTATTTTAGAATTATGAATCGTACAAACCATAGGATTCCTGTAGGATTTATTCTTATAGCAGTCATTTGATTCATCTGACTGAATTATGTAGATTTTTTCGGATGTTTTTTAATTCATTCAATAGGAATTTAAGATCTACTTGAAGCTCCTCAAAATAATCCGTTCAATGGTTTTCTGCATTTGCATGGGTTTTTGGCATGTTCTTCCCTTGCAAATGAACCAGTCAATTCTCTTTGCCTTTTCAAAATAAAACGAGGCAAAATTGCTCGTCTTGATAAAAAAGACGAGTCCATTCTTTTGGGTATTTCCCTATTATATAATGTTTTGTTTGCTTGGTAGGATTGTAGGCCATAGTTGTTTTTTGTATGTTTGAGCAACTTTGCATGCAGTTCAATTGGAAGGAAAGATTTCACTAGGATTCACTATATCATGCTGCCAGAATCTTAAGTTAACACGTTCTACTTTTTTCAAGGTTCTGCGCTGGTCTTGGCGCGACCTGCTACCAGGAATGTGTTAGTGGATGCATTTGTTAATACTACTGGAGACGAGCACAACTAATTTTTGGTTTTTGGTGGTTAGCAAGATCTGCAGATGGTTCTAGACTTCTTGATATATAAAAACTTGACGCTTCTTATGACCCAAGTTGTCTTATTGTCATGTCCGCCATCGTACTGGTGCTGCTCATCCTCGTGCTATACACTACTGTCACACTATCTCCACTTATACTACTGGGTTTGGTTGCTTGGTGTTCTCAATGAACACTGGTCAGGTTGATCAAGCTAGTCCATGGGAAAGGATTGTTGACCTTGGATCATATTCTCCTTTCCTTCGAGTGAACTATCCGATCATGATGCCCGTAGGCGGTGCAGATCTTGCCTCAGGTTATGTGACGAGAAGCAACTGTGTCTGTATCTTACCAACTGCAGCATGGCTTTCCAAAGAGTGGCAGCCTGAATTATGCCACTTCAGTCTTAGTGGTAAAGACCACGGTGTTATTTCTGAAGTCAATGTCTTGGAGGGAATTAGTAACCCTCGCTTATGGGTAGGAACAGTGAAGCATCAGCTTTGGTTCATCCCAACCTTCGCGAACGCCCTCGATTAGAACCGACCTCATGTTTAACTAAGAAACAAGACCTGTTGCCATTGTATGTACTGATACAATACGTATGTAATACTTCGTACTACAATTAGAGAAATAGTTCTCGACCCTGTTGAACTGTTTATTTTGTTTGCTTGTCTGAATTCATCAGCTTTCAACTTGTTGGTCTCTCTCCTTTGGAACATGTCCTTGTATCAGTACTATGTCTTATCGTAATCAGTTTGGTTACTCGTATGTACTTAACTATATTTTCTTTAGACCTTTAGCATGATGCACTTTAGTCTGTCGATTCTAGAGTTCATTTAGAAATTATGGAAGTTTTAGCATCAACAGGGTATTATGAATCACATGCAATACACTTGAAGAAAGAATAACCTCAATGCTTGTGTAATAAGGGTCGTACTCTATTTAAACAACCTTTCCTTCAACGATTCTAGGCTCATGCACTACTGTTTGTTTAAGCTGACATGACAAGATCATATTTTGTTAGAGATTTATCTTATCTTATCTTACCATTATATAGTATACGAATAACTTTCAATATTAATGGTCGTATCAATACTAGTAAATCCCAACATTGCTATCCATCGAATCTTCTTTCCCATTCTAGCATCTAGGAGATTCTATTGACAGAAGCACGATGAACGGTACGCACAAGGACCAAATATACACCCGATACTATATGGATGTGGCTTGAAATTATCATTATTTTCCGTTCTTTACATATTATAATTTTATATTATGATGAGATGTCATTCTACTATTACTATGTATTACAGTAGTATTATCTGAGTTGCAAGGCAAGTACTACCCTATACTAGTATTGAGGAATACAATATAGAACGTATTGTCGTGCTAGACAAGCTAGCTAAATAAAGTCTCCTAGATGCAGCTGCGCCCTGTAGCAGAAGACCGATAAAGGAACACACAAAAAACTCCTCATTCAAAGATCCATTCCATCTTCCCCATCTCCGGCCGCATTTGGTATCATCTCCAGCACACACTTCACTCATTTTCATTGCCATCTCGCTCGCAGCATTGGTCCTTCCAACAGTCATAGATTGATCAGCCCTCGCCACCAATCCATCAGGACGTGATGTCGGATTCGGGGCCCAACAAGTGGTTCGATAGATGGAGCAAGGTCGATGCCGACGCCTTCGACGAGATCGCTATGCGTATGGACACTACCAGCGTCGTCCGGCTTGCCGCATGCTCCAAGGAGTTGAACCTCCGAGTCACCAATGGAAAAGGTAGCAGATGCCCTAATGACGGTTGCGTGATATTGTTTGCCTACCATCAGGTCCACAACCACAAGACCGCGTGTCCGCACGGCCCGTGCAACTGCATGGAGGATGGTTGCGTTTTTGCCGCCTCGTCGATAACGCTCCTCAGCCACCTCTGTGAAGCTCACTTGATCAGGGTATGCGGTTTCCATTATAGCAAAACAGGTAGTGTAGCGACCTCAGATCGGTAAGGATCCTAAGTCCCTGTGGTTAACATGCTAGTCCCTGGATCAATATCTAGCACTCACAATCGATGAAATATCATGTAGAACACAAGTCTTTATTACATGAATCGAATAATATAGGGTTTACATTATTACAACAGAAGCGATATAAATACAACTTGGAGTCCCATCAATGCCACAAGCAGGTTGAGTGAAGACCCGTGATCCTAGCGCACCTTTCAACGATCTCCAAATTCTGCACATGAAACGTGCAGCCAACAAGTTGGGTCAATACTTTGAATGTATTGGCAAATTACACCAAGGAAAGAATAAGGCTAAGTCTACATGCAAGGCTGAGTAGGTTTTGGAGTTCATTTGCATAAAGCCAATTTTCTCTAAGTAAGAGAAAAAGAGGAAGATTTTTATCCTACATTGTAAATATTTGCTTAAGTAAAATAGGGTCAAATGGCATACGAGGATATTACTCACCAAGTGTCCAAACAACCAAACACTTAGATATTACTCACCAAGTGACACTTGGATATTACGCACCAAGTTCCCAAAATCCCACCCAATAGCGATATGACTCACGCCTTGGGGTTTCAAAACTTTGTTTAGAAAAGAGATAGGAAGATCCTTCAGAGGCTCCATCCTGATGCTCAATGTTGTTCTATTTCCGTGAACACGGCTGATCGATCAGATTGCAATACTCTCGAGAGTTTGTGCACTTTACCCAGAATCCACGATCAAGTCTTTTTACAGACAATACCATGGCGAGGCTTTCCCTTAGTAGCCCCTCTACCTTCTGGATCCAACTGTGCCAAGAACCTCCAAATGTTGGTACCCAGGTGAGGTTTCCCAGTACTAGGCCAAGACAAAGCCCATATCTATTGTGGTTGCACTAGAAGCTTCTGAATTCCGAAACATGGCAGACTTCTTTGATTCCTGGGCGGCCGTCCTCCACCAAAATCTTACTCGTTTTCCCGACAACCAT
This sequence comes from Avena sativa, assembly GCA_916181665.1. Lineage (NCBI taxonomy): Eukaryota > Viridiplantae > Streptophyta > Magnoliopsida > Poales > Poaceae > Avena > Avena sativa. The sequence continues at coordinate 147,802,572 of OV702280.1, forward strand.
TCCGCCCAGAAGAAAACTTAGTTTTATTTTGAAGTGGTTTTGAGAAAGAAAAGTTTGCTCAAGAGAGCCTTTATACTTAGAAAAATTCATTGTCTTTCGAACACCCCACCTGTACTTTATATATATAGCATAGCAAGCAATACTTAGCAAAAACAGGGGTAACCTATTAGGAGAGGAAAAATCCTAAGTATAGAGCTACTCATGGCATACTACAAAACCATCGCGCTTGCAAAATAATACTAAGAAAAAATTCTACTAGAACATCCTACACATGCACTCTACAGAATTTATAGATCAAAACATGCATGGACAAAACTGGGACAAAATATGAACAAGTGGGGTAACTTGCCTTATGTTGATAATATGGGTGATGATTGTATTTCTTCGCAGCAATCGCACTCTCTGAACAATCTATCGCGTGGACAAGAAAAACAATTGCAAACTTAGCAACAATATAAACATACAACAAAACAATGGGGATCATATGCATGCATGATGATTTACAATGTCACACTGGTTGTATTTTAGTATTCTTAACACTATTATAACACATGAAGCATATTAAAAGCATTTAATGCATAAAACAATTTATTAATGAACTATATTGATTTAAAGAGGGTTTAAGTCACTTTACTCAAATTTTGGTGTTTTCGTATTATTAAATTGTGAATTAATACCACTTTATAGGTATCTCAAATTAGAGCCAGTAGTAATTGGAAACACGCAAAAAGGATCTATAAATATTTTTTGTAGAATTTAATTACTATAACAATGCAATTTAGACTTTCTATAAGATCATTTGATAAAACAATGCCAAATAATTTTGTGTATACTTTTACTGGATAGATATGATCATAACTAAACAGTACAAATTGGTTTTACTAAATTTGGAGTTATAAATCATTTTCTATGATTTAGTTACTATTTAATAGAGTTTAAATCATTCAAACTATTTAATTCATCATGAATTATATCTAAGACCAGATATGTGTTCTGCGTGAAATTGTGAATCTAGAGACATATTATTTTATATTTTTTCGATCTATAAATAATTTATTATGAATTTAATAATTTAAATGCCCATTAAAAGTAATTAAATTACTATAGCGATTTTTATATTTCAAAAACTGTATCTAACAGTATATTATTGTCGTATATGAAATTATGGATCCATATATACTTTATTTTTATTTTTTGTATCTACAGATGATTTACTATGATTTATTTAGTCTAAAAATACTATTAAACTAAACAGATTATTAGAGTGAATATGTACGGTAAACGTTAGATCTAATCTCATATTATTATTCTAAGCAATTTTATGAATCCGTAGATATATTATTTATAAATTTTGGACTTGTAAATATTTTTATATAATTTTTGCAAGGTTGCACAATTTTTTGTAATTTTAATATTAGATCTATTACTTTTATTGCATCAGCGTTGACTAAGCGCGGGGTCTGACCTGGCCAAGGAAGTGGCACTGGGCACACTAACGAGGACGACACGTGGCGCAATCTTGTTGGTTGGTACCGGTTTGGGAAAGCTTCTAATCTGCACCGTTCTTCTCAGATCTCACGGTCGCGAACAGAAGCCTCCTGGCCTCAGCGGCGGTGTGGTTCCAGGTGGCGGCGGTGGCGGCGATTCTGGCGGTCACCGGAGACGGTGGAGTAGAAGATGGGAGGCGGCACGTCAAGGCGATCTCGATGGGTGTCTCGACGCGGTCCTTCGCTTCCTGCAGAGGTGGCGAAAGGCAGCTGGAGCGGTGCGACTCCGGTGATGCTCCGGCGGGCTCGGGAGCTCGCTCTGGTGCGCGCGCGAGGAGGAAATCGGGTGAGGAGACACGATCGAGGATGGAGAAGACGATCAGAGGTAAGGGGAGACGAGGGGATGGTCAGAACCTTGGGTTCCAGATCGATCTGGAGGTGGCCGGCGGCAGCGAGATTGAAGCTCGAATGTTGGGGTGCTAGGGTCCGGGAAAAATCGAAAAAAATACATGAGGAGGTATGGGGGGTGTCAACACCTGGATTTTTAATCCCAGATGCCTATTATGCCATACATCGCAATCCTAGGATTACCATTTTTGCGAGACATAACAGAATTGGATACCATAGTACATCATCCATTACAAACCATACATAAGGTCTTACACAAATAAGGATCTCATGATCCAGTTCTTAATACAACTTCAAGCAGCAGAATACGTAATAATAACGGTAGCGTAGGCGAAGCTCCATCTTTGGGGTCACAGGCAATGCTGACGATGGGAGATGATCCTAGTTGTCGTAACCTTCCTGGGGTCCATCCTCCAGGTACTCCTCTTCATAGTGTGGCCACGGGAATAGCCAGGGAGAAAGCCATGAGTAATAGTACTCGCAAACTAATACTAACAAGTAAACGGGTTTTTGGATAATAGGACACTAGGCTCTCGGGTTGTTTTGCAAAGGCCAGATTTATCCCTACTAAGTTCAGAAGCAAGAGAGCTAGTTAAAGTGTATAACACCTAAGTGGGAACTTGTATTTCGTAGAACAACTCTGTTGTGGTCAAGTCAAAGTCTCAATTCATTTCACAAGTCATTTTGAAAACAGCTGACGGGGGAACAGTATGGCCACTCCAACTGTCCATAACCGCGGACGCGGCTATTCGAATAGTTTGACACTCTGCAGAGATTGTACACTTTCACCACAACATTCGATACATCCGTCAGGAACAAATCATGAATTCACCATACTCAGTATGCGGATAATCAATCCTAACCTTTCAATTACACGCCCTAGTATAAGCACCTCTCCTGTGAGTTTGGCCTCCCAACCATGACCAACTGTCATCTTGGGTACTACACAGGTGGACATTCTTCACAAGGTAGCCTCAGCTCAGACCTTGGCCATGAGGGAACTAATACTAAGGTATATAAGTTTCCAGTCAAGCCCTACCCAATCTTCGGGTATTGTGGTTGTACGATAAAATTGGAATGGTATCGCATCCAGACAACCATCAGTTTTATAAAGGTATAAAGCTCATGCCTCAACAATTTCATCACCAAGATCATCTGGTGTTCAGAAACACATGTCAAAACATCTCAGTAGAATGATCCATCATTCTAAGGTTTTCATAACCATTTTCACCAAGTATTCCCATCTAAAGTTGATCAAGTTTTATGCTTAGCACTAGCATCTACAAGTGGGGGTAAGTACTAATGAGGGGTAGTAAACTAGTGGGGTTTCAACTAAGTTCAATCTCATGCCTTAGCATGACATCAAGATTTTCTATCTTAGGCCAAATTTTATGCTCTTTATGCAACCTTCAAATATATCTTTCTAGAATCTACAAGTCACTTGAGTACTCTCTAAGGAAGTAGCTTTGATAAAGAAACAAAATAGAAAGCTTGCAAATAAAACTAGGAGGGTGTAACAAGTGGATATCATCACATATGCTTAAGGCATAGGATTGGCATGGTAAAAAGTAAGGGTTTGTTTGCATCAGTAGAATATCTTGCAAGGGTTAGCTTGCACATTCACTAGTAGTATTAGGCTTGCCTTGTGCAGAGCAGTGGTTGAAGTTCTCCTCGGCTTCCTCTTCGTAGTATCCTCCTTCCTCCTCGTATCCTTGGTCGGTACTAGCGTCTATAAATAAATACGATGTACATAATCACCAAACAATACTTAACTACTTGCAATCATCACACAAAAGGGTCCTATAGATGATCTAGCATCATCACTAACATTACAAGATTAAAGCTTGGTTTAATTCCTTTTATTTTTAGAAAAGTAATTTCTACTCATTGAAAAACTACTTAAGATTTACTATTCTCCAAACCAAACATGGGATCATGTTGACACATGTCATCACCACATATTTTAGTCCATGGGAATGTGATTTAAAGTGGTGTCACAATTTAATAAGGTTTTACCCTTTTATTTTAATTAATTAAAGTGGCTAGAAATGCCTATGTGGCATTCTTTTATTACTTGGTCAATATTTCTGTAAGTAAACGTATATATTTTCATATATTCTGAAAGGTATGGTTAAATGTGATTTTTGAGAGTTGGAATCAACTCAAAAGCTATTATGGTTTGAATTTGAAAAATGTTTGAATGCAGAAAAGCTTCGGCCTTGTTATTTTTACCAAGGGTGATCTACAGATCCAAATGACTTGCATCCAACGGTCTTGGATTCAGCATTTCAAGACCTTTCTAACAAAGTTAGTTTCATTCAATTTGGTGCACTGAATCGATCTGGGTTGATTTTTGAAACTAGGTACAGAAGTGTGTTTGAAATAAAATGGAAAAGGTTTAATTCAAATAACTGGGCTACGCGGGAAAGGTTAACGGTCCGGCCTGCTAAGCACAGTGCTTCCGCGGGCTGTGTAAGTGGCTGTCCCCACGTGTCAGTGAGACAGGGGGTGCGAAGCGGTATGGGCGATGTGGTGCGTTCGATCTGGTTCTAATCCAACGGCTGAGGGTCATCGTCGACGTTGGGCAACGCCGGCGAGACAGAAACCTAGCGCGACCAGTGGGTGTCGTTGGGGGCTCACCGGGGTTCAGGCGAGGGTCGGCAAGGCGGGCGAATGACGAAGTCGACGACGGCGAACCTCCTGGTACCGGCAGCTTCTCCTAGGGCGGCTCCAATCGCTGGCGCCCTTCTCCTCCAGCAGCGGCAGGCTCTAGTGAAATTCCAGCGAAGTGCTGCTCGCCTTGCTCTGGGAACGGGATGGAATGATCAGTGAGGAGAGGGGAGTGAAATGGTGTGCTCAATTTGGCTGGGGGTGGCCTCTATTTATAGTGGCGAGAGGGGACCGACGGGGCGCACAGTGAGCTCGTCATGGTCGATGGTACAAACGGCTATCGGCATGGGCGACGGTAGGGGGTGGTGCGGTGCTCCCTGGCGATGCTCAACGACACGGTGGCGAGAAGTGGGGAGGTGCGGCTTGGTCGGAACGTGATGGTTCTCTATGCGTGCCCGACGGAGAATTTAATGGCGCACAGCGCGCGTGTTCCGCGCGGTGGCGAACGAGCGTGTCTGCGGAGTTGCTGGGACAGTGGTGATCACGTATGCACGCGGCAAGGGCGGCGCGCGGTCTGTTGGTGTCGGTCAAGCGTGGCGCACGGGGCGTGCTCGGCATGGTTGACAGAGGCACGGGCGCGGCGTTCCTGCGTGCTCTGGTCGATGTCTTCGAGGCAGGGCTGGTCGAGAGGGGGCGGTGAGGCATGGGTGATCTCCTAGACAAGGTTGGCACGGATAGTTTCTTTCCTAGCTTGCTGTCTACACTGGGGTGGCATGGTGTGCTTCGGCTGTTCACCATTGATGGCATTGGCGAGCTCACAGTGGTGCTAGTGATTAGTTAAACCTTCCATTTGAATTCTTAAACCTTCCAAATCATTTGAATTCTTAAACCTTCCAAATCTTTTCAGTAGTTTTTTATTTGTTTAATAGGGGGTCAAATAATTCATCTTGAATTATTTGGAAAGTATTTAATATGATTCATAAATCATTTGAATTGGGTATTTGTTTTAATTCCAATGGAATTAAATATAGTTTTAATTCCCTAAATTTTATTTGGAAGATTTATTTTATTTAAATTAATTAAACAACTTTTATTCCACTTGGGTAAATTCCAAAATACTATTTTCTCATGAATTATATAATTATTTATTAGAGATTTGTCTTTATTAAAATAGGGATAGAATGGTTAATGCCATTTTATTTTATTTTGGAAATTCTTTATCCTTTTATTTTATTTGGGTTTTGGATTATATTCATTCCATTTTCTTATGGATTTTGCTAAGATTTAATTTGGTCTTTAAATTTTCCTTATTGAATGATTTCTTTCTTTTTCTTATAAAATCCATATCTTTTTATTTATAGATCCAAACTTCGTGATTTGTAAAATCTTATTTGATATTTGTTTATCCTTTTAAATATCTTTAGGATTATTTGCTCACCATTTGGTATGGATTTTAGATAAGTGCTTTATTATCTTTGGGAATTCAATTCCTTTATCTTATTAAATTCATAAGATTTTATCCATGGTTCCAAATTAAGTGAAACCAATTTCTATGGTCTTATAATATTTCTATTGGTCCTTCTTGATCTTTTGTTAATGTTTGTTTGGCAGCTTTTTATATGGATCAAAACCATGGTCTTAGTGATACTTGAAAATGATTTCCTTCCATTAGGGTTTTAGGGTTTTGGTTTATTTCCATGTGTTTAAATTTCCAGATGCATTTATGAGGAATGCATTTTACTTGATTTGAATTTAGTTGGATTCAAACATTAACCAAAGTTTGTTCCAGATGGGATTTTAAGTTTCCATTTAGAAACAAAAGTTTCTTTTCACCCTAATTTTCAACAATTATTTATTTTGTTTATTTATTTTTCACATTACAAGATTTGGAAAATCTTGGGATGTGACAGGCTACCACCCTTAAATAAATCTCGTCCCGACATTTGGGGAGGCTAGGGGTTACAAGTTGGCTCAAAGCAACTAGGGTACTACCACCCTTAAAAATTTTCCAACTAGATTACATCTTGGCTTGCTTGTGGTCTTTATGAAGCTTCTCTGGACACTTGTCTGCATAATGGCCTATCTCTTTGCATTTAAAACACATCACTTGGCTATTATCTTTCTTCTTCTTTGGTATCTATTACTCTTGTTTATTTCCTTGGTTCTTCTTCTTTTCTGGGCAATCACTGGCATAGTGTCCCATTTCTTTGCAATTGTAACATTGCAACTGGCTTATGTCTTTCTTCTTCTTGGGTCTCTCCAAAGCTAGGAGTTCTTCTAGTTCATGCTCTTCATACTTCACCACAAAGGTGGGAAATCTTTCTCTCTTCTTGGGGCATTTACTAGAGATATGACCTTCTTCTTCACAAGAGTAGCAACACTTTGTGATCACTTTGGATTTGATCTTATGATGCATAGTTTTGACTTTGCCTTCATCCTTCTTGGTAGAAGTTGTTCCTTCATGTGGGTTTACAAACTGTTGATGCACTCCACCTTGTTTCTTTTGTTGAACTATGGAATAGATGGGGCATTGGATAGGGACATGATTATTTCCTTTACATAGGAAACAAGTAGCTTGAGATGTGCGGCATTGATTCGTTGGATGTTTCTCTTCACTATTGGGACATTGATCTTCATGTTCCTTGGAAGTGTGATCCTTGTCTCCACAAACATTGCAAGCTTGGGTTCCTTCTAAAATATCATCCTTGACATCCTTGTTGTCACAAACTCCCTGGGAAAGGTTGTCTCCCATGTTGATCATTTGAGTGGCCATCCTTTGCAACAATTGGGATTGAATTTCCAAAAACTTTTGTATGGTTGGGTCTAATCCATTGTTGTTGGCTAAAAACTGAGTTGTCACTTGGTTCAACTGGGTTTGGTTTGCTAGTAGTTGTTCTGTCATGTGCATCTCTTGGTTGTTGTTGTTGTTGTCATTTTTGATGTTGGAGTTTCTTGGAAGTGTCATCTGCTTGGGTTGGGTTGGGATTAGAATAGGCAAAAGATTTTCTAAGGAAATAATTCTAATCACACACATCACAATTCACTCAAGCAATGTGCAAGCAATCACAAACAAGCACTCCACTCAAACAACAAGTTTCAAGCACGTTTATAGGCAACAAAAATATTTTTGTTACACCACATAAGTTTGTGTGTTTAATTTTAAACTAAACATGGTGGTCCAACTATATGGTTCACTTGAGATCATTCCATCCTTCTTGGTGGATTCTTCTTGAACAAGATTTTTGTATCCTTGGGAAAATTTCTTGTGTCTTGGTCACAAAACTTCAAAGTGATGATGGTTCCTTCTAAGTTGTGTTTCCTTAGTCTTCAATTCTTGAGCAATATTTCTTGTCTCACTTGTAGTCCTTAGTGATATCCAAAGTTGAAGTCCTTGTGGAGAATAATGTTGAAATCACTTGAAGATGTTGAAGTCATTAGAGTTGATGAAGTCCTTTGCACATGGTGAAGTCTTTGGCCATGGAAATGCTTTATCCATTAAGTTGAAATAGAAGAGATGTAGAGTCAAAACCAAAAATGGTTGAGGAAAGAGTTTACAAGATTGTTTGTAAATAAGTTTTGGAACAAATACAACTCCTATTTTTCTAAGGGGTTTGTCCAATCCTTGGTTTACAAATCCTACAGGCAACACAATGCTTTAATACCATCTATAAGGTTCCCAATCTTTAATAAGGTAGAGATCCCTGTGTTTACAATGCTAGTCCCTGGATCAATAGCTAGCATCCACAGTTTAAGATGTAATATCAAGAAACAAAGGTCATAATACAACTTTATAACCAGGAATAAAATAATTTATTATATCTTACATAGCTCATTGGGCTATCTCATTACAATGCAGCAGAATATAACAATAACATGGGGTCCTTCATCTTCAAAGTGCCACAGGCAGACATGTTGGTTGTAGACTTGTAATCCTAATCAACAAACTTCTCTATTATCAAACAAACCTGCAACATAATAAGTTACAGCCACAAGGGTCAATACATTTGAATTGTATTGGCAAGTGATACTATGGTAGTATAGTGGAGTCTATCATCTATGTGCATTCTGCTAAGTGGAGCTTAGGCTTGCTTTGCTCAAAATATATTTTCCTTATCATTTGAAAACACTAAGTTTTTGCTTGTCAAAAATCATTCCCAAGGCATCTCCCAATAGAAATTGGTGATCCATCAACCTTTGTTCAACCACACGATTTTAACTTAGAAATTGGGATGAGGAGATTCTTGATAGCTTCCATGTCTTGATGCTCAAATTGTCCTTTACCAGGGACATGGCTAAGTACTTAGATTTTTCACTCTACAGAGGTGGTGCACTTTCCCCACAAGAGTTGGTTTCACCAAGACAAGATCTTTCAGAAGCCTTCCCTTAGACCAGAATGGACGCGTTCCAACCTATCATCCCCTACCACCAACTGTCAATTTGGCTAAGTTATGGCAACCTATATGATCCAGTCAGAGCCCATAATGCCAAGTGGCTGCACTTGAAGCTTCTCAACATTTGACATCTCAAATCTCTTTGTTCCTGGGTGGCCATCCACAAGTGAGATACACAAGGTAAACCATAGAAATGGGCCTTGTGAACCACTCAACATAAACCATTCACAACCATTCCACCCAGGTGATTCATTCACTTAGTTGTTTTATTAAACAAAACACAAGTCCTTGACTTAGAAATATTCCATAGTATGAATATATATTCCACCCTTGTTTTCTACTAGCTAAGCTAAGCATGATAGTAGTAGGAATCTTAACTTAGGATTTTCTACTAAGGTTTCATCTACTAGGATTTTCCATGGCATAGTTTATACTTAGCAAAAATTCCATGCAAGTCCTACTTAGAAATATAACTAATGCATAGTGAAAATAATGGGACAAAAGTATGAAGCATCACTTGCCTTTTTGGTAGAGAATATAAGTTCACTCCCTGTCTTTGCAATATTCACACTCTTCAAATCACTACAATAAAATCAAGCAAGGGCACAATTTCAATCTACCATTCAAGCAACATCACATAAATTAATAGAATCAAAACAATGCATGCAAGCATGCTAAAGATTGTTTTATTTGGAGAAGTGGTTTCCAATAGGTTATAAACATTTGAAAACATCTATTGGTCATTTTATAAAGTGGCAAAACCATTTGTAAAAGATTTTACTTCATAAACCATTTTTAAACTAAGTCATTATTTTATGTGGTTGAAAATGCCTTTAGCAAAGTAATAATCTTTATGGAGTTTACCAAATACATTTTCAAATCATAAAACTTGGTGCTTGGGGTCAGATAGTTTATTCCAAAACATTTCCCAAAGATTTTCTCCCAAAAGCATTTTTAATAAATAAACATTATTTTTATTTGACTAGAAATGGTTTAAATCAAAGGTTTACTCTTTTTCTTCACCAAATATATTTTTGAAACCACAAATTGATTTCTATGGTCAGTGGGTTCAAAACAATCCATTTGCCAAAGGATTTTATCTCAAAAATCATTTTAGAACAATTTTTATATTCTAAACATGCATACACAAGTTTCTGCAAAAACAATCAATTTAAAAGAAGCATTTTACTAAACAAAGGACATGGTCAGAAAGTACTTGTCTTGCTGATTCCATTGATATAAAATTTGCAAAATTTGGACGTGTGGTTTGAAATTATAATAGCTCTAGGCCACGTGTCTGTTTCTGATTGGACAAAAACGGTTCGCACGACACATATCTAACTGAAAACGTGCGGCACAGATCTATCCATAACGGTTCAGTTAAGTGGTCTATCATATCCCTACGATCTTCATCTAACGGCTATCAACACCATGACCAGGAACTGGCGGCGCTCGATGGCAGCGCGCGGAGGCGACGCTCGGCTAGCGACGGAGCTGGCGAAATAGGAAGCAAGGGAGGAAGAGGAGTGGCTCACCAGGTTCGGGAGATCACAGCGATGCTCAACGTGCTTGCGGTTTGTCAAGGGGCGCACGGTGGTGGCGTGGATTCCTCGCCGGAGTTCTCTCTGGCGGTGGTTGCTTCTGTCGGAGACGGTGGCGAGGCTTCGGTGCATGCCAGAGGAATAGAAGGGTATGGTGAGGATGCATGCGTGAAAGAGAAAGAGAGGGGCAGTCATTACCAACCAGGGTGGTGTCGCCGGAGTGGAAGCAGACGGCGGCGCGCTCGGTGGTCGTCGTTGCCGAGGTTCTGGGGCACGCGGGGGTGAGCTGATGCCACGGGGAGGTGCGCCAGGGTACGTGGAGCACGCGTGTGTGGTTGAGGGGGCGAGGGGTGGTCAGACAACGCCGGAATTGGCCGGACAGGTCGTCGGAGCAGAGGGCGTTCCAGGTCAAAATTTGCTCGGCCTGGGGGCAGAGGGGATGCAACGTTCAGGGGGAAAGGAGGAGGAGGAGCATGCGGTTTAGTACGTGTGGTCGCGGCGAGGGTTAATGGAGAGATTAACGCGAATTGATGGTGCCTTCATTGGCCAGAAACGGCGACGGAGGAATTGGGGGAGGGGTCGTCGCGCAGGTGAGGAAGAAAGCTGGGCGGTGGGGCCTGGCTGTCTGCGAGTGAGAGAGAGTGGAGGTGGGTCCAGTTAGTCATTGACTCTGCGGGTGAGAATTCGAGTACGAAATGTTTTCCTGCGGGAGAGAGGAAGTGGGCTGGACTATTGGGCTTAGTGGGCTAGCTGGGCTGGCTGCTTCGTTTCCCTTTTTTTTATTCTGAATGATTTTCTCTTTTTCCATTTCTAATTTCTGTTTTGATTTTGCTTAATTAATTCAAACATCAATTTGAATTCAAACCTCAACCAAAATTGGTGTAGGTTTAAATACTGATTAGTAATATAATCTGAAGTTAATTTTGTAATAAAATTTTATTCTTTTTGGGGTCTTTTAATTATTTAATTAGGCCTTTGTTTAATTCCAATAAGATTTAATAATATCTTCAAAACACCATTCGAATTCTTAAACCTTCCAAATCTTTTCAGTAGGTTTTTATTTGTTTAATAGGGGGTCAAATAATTCATCTTGAATTATTTGGAAAGTATTTAATATGATTCATAAATCATTTGAATTGGGTATTTGTTTTAATTCCAATGGAATTAAATATAGTTTTAATTCCCTAAATTTTATTTGGAAGATTTATTTTATTTAAATTAATTAAACAACCTTTATTCCACTTGGGTAAATTGCAAAATACTATTTTCTCATGAATTATATAATTATTCTTATTAGAGATTTGTCTTTATTAAAATAGGGATATAATGGTTAATGCCATTTTATTTTATTTTGGAAATTCTTTATCCTTTTATTTTATTTGGGTTTTGGATTATATTCATTCCATTTGCTTATGGATTTGGCCAAGATTTAATTTGGTCTTTAAATTTTCCTTATTGAATGATTTCTTTCTTTTTCTTATAAAATCCATATCTTTTTATTTATAGATCCAAACTTGGTGATTTGTAAAATCTTATTTGATATTTGTTTATCCTTTTAAATATCTTTTGGATTATTTGCTCACCATTTGGTATGGATTTTAGATAAGTGCTTTATTAGCTTTGGGAATTCAATTCCTTTATCTTATTAAATTCATAAGATTTTATCCATGGTTCCAAATTAAGTGAAACCAATTTCTATGGTCTTATAATATTTCTATTGGTCTTTCTTGATCTTTTGTAAATGTTTGTTTGGCATCTTTTTATATGGATCAAAACCATGGTCTTAGTGATACTTGAAAATGATTTCCTTCCATTAGGGTTTTAGGGTTTTGGTTTATTTCCATGTGTTTAAATTTCCAGATGCATTTATGAGGAATGCATTTTACTTGATTTGAATTTAGTTGGATTCAAACATTAACCAAAGTTTGTTCCAGATGGGATTTTAAGTTTCCATTTAGAAACAAAAGTTTCTTTTCACCCTAATTTTCAACAATTATTTATTTTGTTTATTTATTTTTCACATTACAAGATTTGGAAAATCTTGGGATGTGACAGTCGCAACCCCTTAGCAAGCGACTAATTTTAACCCTGTGCACGCTATCTGGCATCGGCCTTGAGTGGAACGTGCACTGCAAGGATTGAATGATGGTACCCTTGGCAACATCCCTCATCTCATTATTCACATAGCATAAGAGAGTGCAAGGAACATCCGTCTGCGGAAAACATGTACTGCGTTAGTGAGATGCCATAAGAGTAATAGATGGCGTGAAAGGCAGTAAAGGAATTTGTTTATCGTGATGGCATCGAGATCAACTAATGTTGAGGCACCGCATACAACGACGGGCGTGCGAGAGACGGAGGGGCTGCTTGATGATGCCGGCCGCCGGTGTATTCTCCCTACCGGGTGCTTGGAGCTCTGGTGCGCCGCGACGATGGCAGGGGGGTCACCAACATGTCCGGTGCCACGGTGATGGCAGGGGAGTCACCAACACTTCCAGCGCCGCGGTGCTAGCAGGCGGAGACACGAACACATAATTTGCATGATTCCTCGGTGCCGTGTTGTTCGAGTGGCTACTGACCATGCTTGGAATCAGGCACGACCCTTGTCGACCACCAGCACTCCAGTTCTCTTTTGACTCCACTAAGGTAGGCAGGATGGATGCAAGGGTGATTGCCAGGTTGTCTTGGACGATCTGCAGGATCCGTGCCACTTGTTCGTTAAGTGCATAACCTCGCGGTTTTCCTCCTCGCTCCTTCCCAACGGCGCCACACGCGTCCTCGGCGGTGGACCAACATGATCCACCCAATTCTTACCCCCGAGGCCGACCAGACGGCCAGTCGACGACGGCTTCTTCGTAACCGGCGTGACTTTCTTGGCCCGGTTCATCGCCCTGTTAAAAGGGTTATCCTACTGGGTGGCGCGGTCAACCCCTGGGATGAGGAACCCTGGGATCCATGCCTAGCAACAATTTCCTCCTCCTGTAGAAGAAGTAACAGTGAACCGTTTAGAAACCAGACTTCATCGATTAGAATGCAATCAAGTTGATCAACGGTAATTAAGTTACTTACCACAATTTCCTCGAATTCCTTCACCACAGGATCCGCGGTGAGTTGTTTGGTTTTTGGATCCACATGGTAACGGGCCCTGATGAAGTTTCGAAGCTTCCCCTTTTCGAATTTCGCAAAGGGGTTAGCTATCCCCTTAGCTCTATACTCGTCATTCTCCTTATCCCATTTGGCCTCCGCAGTTCTGTATCCTCCAGATCTGAGATGGTGGTGACCTATATTCATCGCCTGCAGCACCTTTCCCCGATTACTCGAGGCCTGGGCTCTTTCCGATTCGCACTAGTCCTTGAACTCCCGGTACTGATCTTCGGTGATCTGTGGGTCAATCTTCTGGATCTCCTTGAGACTTTTGCCTTCTTTATAGATCTTCTTATTTATACGGGTTCTCCAGCTGGCCAGGGCGATGCTCATCTTTGTGAGGGAGAATATGTTTACTTCATTCCCATTATAATTTTTGTTCTGTTACTCAGCGAGGAACTTGTATCTTGCGTGCAGCTTCTCGAAGAGGAGTGTGCGCAAGTGGCCATTATATTTATGCCGAAGATTCTCGGTGTTGATCGAGATGGTTGTCCGGATGATCGCCGCCACTTGCCCACCATACCCTCTGATGACAAGGTCGGGCGCCAAAGGAACCCCTGTTGGGCTCACTTCAGTAATTTCCTCTCTGACGGTGCCGATTGTGTTCGGGCAACGTTCCTTCTACTTCTTCTTCTTAGGAGGATTGCTACCACTCCATGTGCCCTCGCCGCCATCAGTGGTTTCATCATCCGCCGTTCCTTCGGCTTATTCCTCCGTGTCTTCCATCTCATCGTCCTCGCTCTCTGAATGATGGTATTCTTCATTATCTTCTAGCCGCTGGGCCGCCTCCCAAAATGTCAATTATTTATTCGGAGGTCCGACTTCTCCTTCAGCGTTGATGCGCTTAGAACAACCAGCCTCGTCGTTGTCACACATCTTTGCACTAATAAAAACAAATAATGGGTTAGTAATAAAGTGCACGGAAAAATCTGGCATGACCTTTGCTAATTTTCTTAAACTAGGAGTGCCCGATTTCTGCCGAAACAGAAGTTAATCAACATTCCGGCAAAAATCGGGACTCATTTCATACAAGAACCTGCATACACGACATAATAAAGTGCTTCATACAAGCACAAGCACAATTTCAAGTTCGACAACAATAACAAAAATGAGAATACACCATAACCAATTGCTTCTGACAGCAAGCAAATGAAGATAGCAAGCAAACCACAGATTATATCACCATAGATTATAGGACCTGTCATTGATGATAGCAAGCAAATACAAGGAGATTATAGCACGTGTCATTATAGCAAGCAAGCAAATACAACATGCAGATTATATGACAGCAAGCAAATACAACAAGAAAATACAAAGCAGCACACAAGTTTGTGTATAGCAGTATACATTAAATTGGCCTACTGCTAACTACTAACTGCTAACCTACTACTTACCTACAACATCTAACTTGACAGCAACTTACCTACAACAACTAACTTGACAAAACACAAGTAGTTGGCCTACTACTAACTACTAACTGCTAACCTACTACTTACCTACAACATCTAACTTGACAGCAACTTACCTACATCAACTAACTTGACAGCACACAAGTAGGTAAAAGAATGGCTCAGGTGAAAAAACTACAGATAGGTCAATCAGGGCAATCAGGGCACTCAAACTAACTTGACCCACTGCCTTGACCCACTACCACCCCAATCAACTTGACCCACCACGAGAGCTTCAGCTCTTCCTAGAAGTTTCATCTGCATCCACTGAAGACAGCGAACTGTCACAGGACTAGGGGATTTCAAACAATGTTGCACGGCCCCAGGCATGGTACCCAATAGTAGTGGTGATGTCATCATCAGTAAACCAATTCCCAGTCCTTCGCAAAATGGGAGAGGAGCAACAGTATAGTAGTGGCACTAGTGAGGAACATGGCCCACGCCAGGCTTAGGTACATAACACGATTCACTTTACAGTTTGAAAAGTTTCTTAGTTTGAGTGGGGTGAGTGTTGAACAAATACATTTGTGGTTGTGCATGTAAACTCCAATCATGGTCTTAACTCGTTAAATAGGTGACATAAAAGCCGCGTCTTACAACTAAATTCTTATATGATACCTGTACATGTATGGATCACTCTCAGAAAAATTAATACAAATGATGATATATGTCAGTCACCTGTGCAGAATTATATTTTTGCATTGACATTCCTATCTTGAGACCAGTCGGTGATTGTTGCTTCAATCCAGCAAGGTTAGCAAGATGATAAACCATTAAACACTTACAATTTCCTACTCTGAAACCTAACAAAATAAAATTATATATGTGTGGATCCTAGGCATCTTAGGATGGTTACGATCATATTGCTTGAAGTAGTGATTTTTCTATTTCTTCTTAACAATAATAACAACCAGAACAAGTACCTATTAATCATAGGACCAAACAACATGGTTCACATAGCTTCTATTTAGTACAAAAGCTAGCTAGAGCCTAAACTAGATGCAATTATCTAGTACATGTAACTCAGCAGCATTTCATCACACACTAGACCATCACCAGGAGGTCACAAACAACACTGAAACCTAGCCACAGATCATATATCTCCTGCTCGGGTTCTTGTCGCCTACAGAGTGAGGGGAGAGAGGGAGAGAGGGGAGGGGCTAACCTCTGAGACGAGGACAAGCGAATGACGGTGGGCTGACAACAATGATGCGAACGATGGCAGGCGGACGACGGCCTCCTCCTCCTCAGACACGGGCGGCCTCCTCCTCCTCCTCCTCCTCCTCGGACACGCGCGTGGGCCTCCTCCTCGGACGCGGGCGGGGCTCCTCCTCCACGGCGTCCTTGTAGCACCCCGGGTAAAACCACTACCAGAAAATCGCTTGCTAATTACTACTTTGTGCATCCTCATGACATCATGCATCGTTTGCCTAAAACCATTTTCTAAAAAGCCTATATTTCTTTTCTAAATATCCTCGCCTTTATTTCAAATCATAACTCCGCCCTCTTTCGAATCCTGTATTTTTCCAAAAAACTAATTGCAAAAGGTTTATAACTAAAACATATAATAAAATGTTTTTGTCCGGGGAGATGGTCCGACCGGTCAGGCCAGAGGCCCGACCAGGCTAGACCACCTACTACCCGGCCCATCTAAAATAAAACCTAGCCTAACCCTAACCCTAGACCTCTCCAAACCCTAACCTTACCCTCCCCACTCCCTCACCCCGCCGCCACACTCCCTCTCTCCACCCACCAGACCCAACACTCACTTGGTAAACCCACCTAACATCGACACCTCGCCCACCTTGAGACCACAACCAGTCCTACCAAAAAAATGCGTCGCCCAATCCTCCCCGTAAGAGCAAGTCCAGCAGGCCCCCAATAGCCACCCCAATAGGAACTATAGGGGAAAGAGAGTGGAAAACAAGGCTCCAGCAGCTCCCCTATACACGTCCCCGACGAATCCGCGCCCCCAACCCAGCCCTCCTTCTCCCCTATGTATTGGGGGAGTGGAGGCCTCCCCTATATGTTGGTTCTATGTGGATGAGTGAGTTATTGGGTAAAAAAACTGATAAAGTGGGCTCTCCCCTATTAGAATATATGTGGTTATGATATAGGGGAGATAATTTAGGGTAGCTGCTGGAGGTAAGAAAAATTTAAGGGAAGAACATTTTTAGGGGAGGCCCCTACATACACATATAGGGGATAAAATATTGGGGTGCTACTGGACTTGCTCTAACACGTCCCTACCTTGACCCCATTCGTCAGCGCCCCAAACCACCCCACCCCACCGTCCGTGTTCCCACCCCTATCTCGCGAGGCCCCGTCCCCAACCCCGAGCTCCATCGACCCCGCCGCTAGTAGCCACTGCTCTGTAGCCCAACGGCTTGCCTTCCTAGGTTTCATCGCCAACCGCCACCATCCCTCAGTGCCTCCCCGACCCGGTCGACTTGCTCGCGTTCTCCCCTTCCTCCCGCATCTCTCCCTGGATGCCAGGATCCCCTCCTCTACCTCGATGGCCTGTCGCCGCTGTCAGCTCTTCCCCGGCCACCACCTCCTCTGGCCCGCGGCCCTCGCATCGCCCTCCCTTCGTTGCACCACCGCCATCGACCGCGCGTGGCCGCGCGACCTCCTCCAGCTGCCATCATCCGAGGCCTCTCTGCCTGCCTCGCATCGGTCTGCGCCCCATCGACCGCCGCCTGGATTCCTCCGGCAGCCGCCGCCTCCTCCCGGTCCGTCCTTCCCCAACCCCCTCCAGTGCCCGAGACCCTCGGAACACGGCCGCATGCGGCACCTTCTGCCGCCTTCCCGTCTCCCTCGCCGCTCGTCGCTGCGGTCTCTTCCCGTTTGTGACCCAGCATGGACTTTGCTGCTTGCCAACAGTGCCGTGAGGTGGTAGATGATACATGTTACTTCTACCACTCTCGGTGTTGATCATATCCATGCACATAAGTTCCGTCTGTGTCCGTGTGGCCGTGTTCAGAAGCTAAAGGTATTTGTACGTGTGTTCGTGTGTTGTGGAAAACACCAGGGCGCTCCTCGAAGCTTCCGTCCCGGAATCGACCACACGGAGAACCCCAAGACCTTCAAAGTGGAGTCAATGAGTACCCTATCATGGATCCGATGGCCGCCGAGCTCTCCCTCCCGGAACCCGAAGACCGAACCCAACGTTTTTCTCCCTCACGGATTCAAAAACCAAACCTCGTCGAACCCCGAGACCTCGGATACGAAGCCCGATCCCCTTGGACCCCAAGATCGTCGACCTCCATGTGTGACCCTCCCGAGCCCTTATTTTATAAATTGACATATTTTACCTGTTGCATACAATTATTCATGCTTGCATACATATTTGTATGTTTTGGGGGTCTTATGCCGATTCACCTCGTAATTAAATATGGAGGCCATATATATGCGGGCGAATCTAGTCTAATATTGGCCCCATTTAAATTTGTGTAGCAAATCAGTGACATTTTTTTGTCTTATTAAGTCAACATTTAAATTGCGGGTTATCTAAACAACTTGAACCGTCTAATTAATTGTCGGGACCCCGGTTCCGCGTAATAATGCCTAATTGCATTGCATCTTTGCCATGTCATACATCATACATGCATCATGCCCGATCTTCTGCCGTAGTATTAAATAGTGCATCCGGTGTTTCTTCTTGTGCTTTGCTTCTTCATGGATTAGGCCGATGAGTTGATGCGAGTGTCGACCCGATCTTCGAATGAACCTTCAGCAATGTTTCAGGCGAGCATTATCCCCCTTTCTACCTATTTTACATTTATAGTCTTTATTTCCTCCTGTTGATCTATTGCTATGTGTGTTGCGATGCTATAGATTCCGTACCCCGTTGTACTTCCCTGCAGCCCTTATATTGCCATGGACACATCCTATTACCTGTTGTTTGGTAGATAGTCGGTCTTGCGAGTCGTAGTTGCTTGCAGGTGATGTGTCGCGACGTCGGTCTTTCACAGTTGTTGGAGTAACGCCGCATATTTAATGTTGGAGATGATCATGGATTTAATTACTATTTAATAACTAAAATTGAAGTAGGTAAATAATGCAGAGGCATAGGTGGGCAATAGATTTTATTTGATTTTTAACCGTCCACTTGTGTCCCGTAGGACCCTGAGTACTTGATACCTGTTCTTTGAATATTCGCACTATCTGCATGTGGGATCATGAATCCCCCTAACCCTAGCTTGAGTCATATTTAATTCCTTGGGGACACAAAGTAGTTTGGGGCTTTATTACTATCATGTACTTATGCCATGCTTTACTGCTTTATTTACGATTGCGCGTGGAGCGCCTGTACTGTTTAGGAACAAATGTGGAATGTTTCTGCGGTATCGACAAGCCCAGTCACACTTTCGGGTTCCCAGTCGTTTACAACCATTGACACAAACCTCTGGGTCCGTCTCGGAGCTGGCCAACTTCGTCGCGGGTTGCTTAGAGGGGTGGCCCCCTGAAATCAAATATGAATCTTGCGAATGTTCTGTCGTGATGCCTTGTTGGGTTTTTATTTGGTTTTTCCCAAGGTTGATCGTGCGTGTGTTGCTATTTGTGCCCCCCTGTAGGGTAAAACTTTCTGAAATCCGTGTCCGCGGTTATGGACGAATTGGAGCATAGTATCTCGATCATAGACAACTATAACTAAAGTAGTGTTATAAATTTGACTATGTGATGACTAGTAATCAGCTTCACCATAATGGAATGCAAATAAAAGTGCCAACAACTGCTGGGTTTTTGAATGCCTCATGCTATATGTATCTGACTAGTAAGTATTGCAACTACAACGGAATGGTTATCTAAAACTTCCCACTGCTTATGTTATCAGGATGACTCATGCTATCTATATCTGACTAGTAATTGCCGCAACTATAAGGGAATGGATAAAATTGCCAACTGTGTGGGTTTCCTCGGTACGACTTCCTCGATTGGTATCAAGGGGGAAACACCAGGATGGGTATGATTGGTGGTAGTAACAGGTTGGTTCCGAATAGGTCTTTCTTATCCCCCTCTGATAGCCGATAGTTGTATCGAGTCTCTATAGGTTGTTTAGTGGATGCTTCGCTGCCACTTCAGTCCACCATACCTATGTAGGCGAGGACCGTCGAATTCTAGTCTCGCCGTGTACTGGCCTCATTACTGACCGCTCTCTTTTTCCTTTGCCCTTTGCCGGCACCCCTTTTGTTTAAGCAGGTTTTGTGATCGACGTCGTTAGCGGGGTTACCCTTCCGGCTTGGACTGGGCAGGGTTATGGACGCCATTGGTTATTCTTCAGGGCTCTTAGCCCCATTTGCATCTTGTCCGTAGTCGGACGTTGTATCGTTTTCAAGGTGATTTTGATCTTTGTATTGTATATCTATATTCTTGACTCATAGAGTCGTTGTTGTATATATCTGTTCTGTGGATTCCATCGTACTAATGTGTAATGGTATTACTTCGTTTTCCACTTGCACGCATGTTCCTGGTGGGCACCTCTGAATCGTTTCTATGCGGGTTTGGCGGGAATCGCTAAGACTTGCATAGGGCCGATCCGAGGGTGTTACACTCCTCCTCGAGCGGCGACTGTTGGGGGCGATCTAGCGTGGCGGCAGCGGGGGGGGATCAAGCGGCGACGATAGCTGGCATATCGAGCGCGGCGGCTGGGGGGATTGAGCGCGACTGTGAGAGATGAGATAGGATGAGAGATGGGTATGAGATGGGGCTGACGTGGATAAAGCCCAGATAAGCGTAGCGCACTCTGTCATAGTGCGCTACGGATATTTGTAGAGCACTAAGAGCTAGTGCGCTACACCTATCAGGTTCTAGCGACTCTATAAAACTACTGCAGCACTTCTTCTAACAACTACACTTGCCTATCCCATTAGTTCCGCCCACTGCTCTATTCTGAACCTCTATGAGCACCCAGTTTCAAATCCTAGTGCCAACGTTTTTTGTTTTTTATTTTAAAAATATTTTTAAATGTTTCAAAAAATGCCCAAAAGTGGTGATATATGCCATAAAAGTTTTGTTTTGTTTTTAAAATACTTTTAAATATTCAAAAAATGCCCAAAAGTGATAATATATGTCATAAAAGTGGTACAAATATGATTCAAATATGTCATAATAATTTGTCCATGATACAAATATATCATAATAATTTGTCCATGAATATTACAATCTTTTTTACCACATGTTTTACAATATTTTTTGAGCTAGCGTTTTACAATCTTTTTTCCCTTCTTTGTCGCGGTTGAATAATTTAGCCCCGACACTTTAATGTTTATTCTTTCGAACGGTCTACCTTTTTTGGGTAGGGTTCTCCTTTTTCTTCTTGTGATGTATGTTGTTGCATCGCAGTCGTCGTCATCTTCAATCTTTGGATCGCCGTACTGGTCGAAGTCTTGCTCATTGGAGACTCCATCCATTCCGATGATGTTTCTTTTTCCTCTCCGCACGACAAAACGGCTAGGCTTTGTCAGGTCGGTAATGAAAAAACATTGGTACACTTTGCTAGCCAGTACCCACGGTTCATTTTTCGCAGCCACGTTCGCACCGACAGCCTTGGATTTGGTTGCTTAGGGTATAACCATGGTTGTGAAATACCCATCTTCTCTTTCGACGCTCTTTACCCATCTGACATGGAACATTGGCACATTTTCTCCATAGTAGTCGAGCTCCTAGATCTCCTCGATCCTTCCATAGAATCTTTCCTTCACGTTGTCATCGGTGTAGAATTCTGACGTTACGCCTGAGTTCTGATAATCACACTTGTTGTCCTTTTCCTCCGTGTAGAATATGTAGCCGTTGATATCATATGCCTGCTAGGTCACCAGGTTTTGCATGTGTCCCTGTGACAAGGTGAATATGATCTTTTCTGTGTCAGAAGAATGCAATCGCGGGGGATTATCAAGGAGCGTCTGCCTAAACCAATGCGTGAAATATGAGTTGTGCTCTTTGATTATTTCTCCCTGCGTCCTCTATACGTCCCAGTCACTGAACTTCTTCTCGATTAACCTTTTGTTCTTCTGTACCCAAGGATCGACCAGTTCTAAATGCTGTAGCACGACGAGGTTTGCTTGATCAAAGTCTGCGCGTCGACAATCAAAGTCTGCATGCCATACGCGACGACCCTCTCGGTGACCAGATCCGTCGAGCTTGCCAAGGTGCCTGTTGACGGGAAGACCGACAGGGTTCTCGATGTCTAGATAATTCGTGCAGAAAGAGATGCACTCTTCAGCCAGAAAGCCCTTGGCTATGCTTCCATCTGAATGGGAACTGTTGTGAACGTATCCTTTGATGTGTCCGTTCATCCTTTCAAACGCCATCATGCTGCGGAGGAACATTGGCCCGAGTTGGACGATGTCCTCCACGACATGGACTAGCAGATGCACCATAATGTCGAAGAATGCGGACGGGAAGTAGACCTCAAGCTCGCATAGTATCACCACGATCTCCTCATGTAGCCTCCCGAGCTGATTCATGCCAATCGACTTCCTAGAGATGACGTAGAAAAACTTGCAGAGGCCAAACAAGGTTTCACGGACGTGCTCGTCCATTATCCCTCTTAGTGCAACTGGAAGTACCTGTGTCATTAGCACGACACAGTCGTGACACTTCATGCCATTGAACCTCTGATTCGCCTCGTCTAGGTATCTGCTTATCTTGCCCGCCTAGCCATAAGGAAATTTGACTCCTAGAAGGCACTTGAAAAACTGTTTGATCTCATCCTGTCTTAGAGTGAAGCAAGAAGGAGGGAAGTAATATTCGTTCTTCTTTAACTTTTTACCCTTCTGATGACCTTCTGTCGCCTCTGACTCATGAGCATCATCATCTTCCTGATCATTAGGAGTAGTGCGTCCTCCGTGAAGCTCCTTCCGGATGCCCATGAATATCAGGTCGTCCCTTTCTTTCGGACCATCTTTCATCCTATCTAGCATGTTGATTATGGTGGCGACCAGACTCTCGCACACGTTTTTCGTGATATGCATGATGTCAAGGCTATGAGGCATGCGGAGAAACTTCCAATATGGCAACTCCTAGAAAACAGACCTTGTTTTCCATACCTTCAGCAGCGGCTTGTCTTGCTGCCTCTTTCGCTTCTTTCCAGGCTTAGGATAATCTTTCCAGTTTTTCAGAAATTCTTCTACTTATTCGCTGCTCCTCCGCTCTGGGATTCCTCGGGTCTCGGATTTGCCATCGAACAGATCTCCATGTTTTCTCCATGGATCATTCTTGCCGAGCCACCTTCGGTGCGCCATGAACATGGTTTTCGAAGACCCTGGATCTTTCTCTAGTTGGAGATAGCTTGTGTTATCCATGCACCTAACGCATGCGGAGAATCCTTGGATAACCTGCCCCGAGATATACCCGCAACCTGGATAGTCTTGCACCGTAGTGACCAACGCGGCTCTCATAGTGAAATAATCTTGTGCGACGGCGTCGTAAGTATTGGATCCAGATTCCCATAATGTGGCTAGCTCCTCTTTCAACAGCCCGAGATATAGATTGATGTCGGTACCAGGTTGTTTTGGCCCTTGAATTAGCATACTCATTTGTATGTACTTCTTCATGCACAACCATGGAGGGAGGTTGTACATACATACAAACACAGACCAAGTGTTGTGCGTGCTGCTCTGGCTAACGAATGGATTGGGTCCATCGGTGCTTGCACCAAGCCTGATGTTCCTCGAATCTCCACCGAATTCTCGGAATTCGAGGTCCAATGCTTTCCACTTGCTAGCATGTGAAGGGTGCGTTAGCAGCTCGTCCTTTTCGGGGCCATCGTCATCTCCTGGCTTCTTCCTTTCTGCATGCCATCGCATGAGCTTCGCTTCCTTAGGGTCCGCGAAATAGCGCTGCAGACGAGGAGTGATAGGAAATTACCATACCACTTTTTGAGGTGCTTTCTTCCCTTTCTTGTATCGACTCACGCCGCACACCGGACATGTGGTTTTCTCTGCGTCCTCGCCCCGATAAATGATGCAATCGTTGTTGCATACGTGGTATCTAACATGCGGTAGATTGAGAGGACAGACGATTTTCTTGGAGTCCTTGATACTAGTTGGAAACGTGTTCCCCTCCAGGAGACGATCGTGCCAGAATGCCATCATATCGTCGAAGCTTGTGTCGCTCAATTTGTGTTTTGCCTTCATCTCCATAGCCTTGAGAGTTACATTCAACCGGGTATCATCGGGCCTGCATCCTTCATACAATGGAGTAATCGCATCTTTCTCAAGTTGCGCAAGCTTGGCTTTCTCTCTAGCGGCAGCCCTGGCTTTACTCGTATGCTTGAGAAGCATCTCTTGCACATAAGGGTCCTGCACCCAACCTGACGTTGTTCCATCGTCGTCTGCTCCTCCGGCATCAGTATCATCATCATCCCGGTCTGCTTCCGCACCTTCACCATCTCCAGGAGACTCTTCATCATCTCTCCTGTTCTCTCTGTGATGACCATCGTCATGTTGCCCACCTTCACCACCGTCTCCATCGTCTTTGTCATCGCTTATCCAACGAGTGTATCCATCCTTGAAACCATGGCGGAGCAGGTGAGCCTGTAGATTCCGGAATCTGGGTCGATCAACCAGTTGAGTTTGCATCTTCTGCACATACATCTTATCTCCGTCTTGTTATTTCGTATCATGTCGGCAATCGCACATTTCAAAAATCTAGCCACAATTCCTTCGCTCATTATGAGGACCATTTTAGCCTGCGCGGTGTACATGGTACAATTAGAAGTTTATTACAACCACATAATCAATGCATGCATGCAATGGTCGATAGAAAATTTCGGCATGACCTATCCTAAAATAAGGACCTTTGCGAAATGCCAAAGTCTTGCCAAAATGGAAATGAATCAACATTTTGGCAAAACAAATGGCAACTCATTCACACACAAACACAAGAGAGAGACCGATCCATACACATGAACATATCATGCTCTCCATAGGAACATGCATGAGCATCAATCCTCTCCATATACACACATGCATGAGCATCGATCCTCTCTATACACACACACATGAGCATCGATCCTCTCCATACACACATGAGCATCGATCATCTACATACATATGAGCATATCATTCATATACACATGAACACATCCTTACATGGACAACTTACTGAGATGAGAGACAGATCGAGAAGATGGAAAGGAGAGGTGCACACGAGATCGACCGAGAGAGCGGATGGCATGTCCGGAAGGAGATCTTCCTCTATTATGTATCTAACATCCAAGGAAAGTTCTACATGCTAAAAATGGTGAATGAATGGAGAAATTGAGGTGGGAAGGAGGAGGATCCCGACTAGATCAAGGAGGAAGGAGGGGAAAGTGAAGTGTGTGTGTGGTAGTGGGATAGTCACATGTGCAAAGTGGATCTGCCAAAAAGTGGTCGACACATCCTTGGTGCACATGGTGTAGTGCGCCGCAGAACTTGCCACTACCGTGGTACACTATGTACACGTACGCCACAGGTGTGTTTGCCCAGTTAGCCAGCAGGATCTGCAGTGTTTTAGGCGTGGTGCATGGGGTGCAAGTGTGCCACGCTTACCCCTCACAACTGTAGCACACATACCCCATGTGCACTACGGGTATGTGGCTTGCGGCTGGCAGGCCCCTGGCCCACACACATCTATGGCGCACATACCCCATGTGCGCCACGGTTGTTCTAGTTACTAGTAGGGCACTACCCACAGGTGAGCCACGCCTATTTTACCCGTGGGGCACTTCAACCATGTGAGCCACATATGTGTGGATTACCTATAGCCCTTTTCCTAGTAGTGGTGCACGAAGCGGGCAAGCGACCAGAGGTTGGAAAAGCGCTTGGCAACAAATCGAGTTGGGATTACAGAGGGGGTCGCTGGAGAGAGTTGAGGGCAGACGCGAGGAGGCGGTGGAGCGACGAGCTGAGGGTGGCGTAGACAAGGGTCAGCGGCAGCTGGTAGGTGGGTGAGCCGCGCGGGGGCGAGAGAGGAAGGCGGCGATGCGGGTGGTCAGCCTCAGGGAGGAGGAGATGGCTAGAGGAGGGCAATGCAGGGTCCGGAGTCAACCGCGGCGGCTATAGGCGCATCGGCTTGGGCACAGGCTCGGGCTGGCTGACGGTAGCGGGGAAGAAGGAGGCCAGCTCGGGGAGGTGGCCTTCGCGGGGCAAGGTCACTAGGATGGAAGCGAGAAGAGGCCGCTAGCGATGGCAAACGTGGCTCGAGCAGGAAAAGAGAGAGGCGAGGGCGCTGTGGTTGGGGATGATGGGGATACGAGGGGGAAAGGGCGTGCGAGTAGAGAGAACCCTGGCAGTGGCGGCGGTTGTAGGGAACAAAGCAGGGTCGCGTGCGAGCGATGCGAGAGGCGAGGAATGTGGGGATCGAGGAAGGTGTGTCTCGGGGTGGGGCCACATGAGGGAATGTGATGTGTGAGTCGTGTTGACCGCGTCGGTCATACACGGGGTAGCCAGGGTGGATCAGGAGTGAGGAGTGGGTCTAGGTTGAGAAGAAAAATGGGGCGATTTGGGCGTGTGGCTGGCGGCTGTGTGGGTGGGTTAGGCTAGGGTTTTGTTTTAGGGTTAAGTTTTGGGGTAGGTTGGTTTAGGGTTTACTTTAGGTGGGCCGGGTGGTAGGTAGTTTGGCCCGGTTGGGCCTTTGGCCTGACCGGTCGGACTGCCTCCCCGGGAAAAAATGTTTATTTATTTATTTATTTTAAAACAAGACTATTTTGCAATTAGTTTATAGAAAAATAAAATATCTGGTACGACCAGGGTTTTCCATTTGAAATAAAGAGAGGGATATTTGTAGAAAGCAAAACTAGGCTTTTAGGAAAATAGTTTTAAGGTTAAATATGCATGCATACATGAAGATACTCAAATACAATATGGCATGATAACATGAGCATGCGACCATGGAGATGAAAAAACAAAAAGAACCAAGCGATTTTCTAGTAGTGCTTTTACCCGGATGCTACAGTAGTATAACCCATATAGAGAATCCCATGAAGAATAGCGGAACTCTTTTTAATTCAGCCTTGTTGGCGTTGCCCCCCACCTCTCAAAAAAAATCTATCTTCCCATGTTTTTAAGAAACTACTCTATTTTTTGGAATTTTATAAATTGGCATGCCAAGAGCGCTCCCCCTCCCCCTCCCCCTCCCACTCCCCAAATAAAAGCTTCGCCTACCTATATTTTTTTTAGAAACTACTGTATATGTAGCAGTTTTCAGTTGAGTTGTCAGGAGCGCCTCCTTATTATTTGAAGGGAGATAAACATAGACAAAGAAAGTATTTTTAAGGAGACAAATTTGTAAGTTATAGAAGTACCGTTTAACGTTTGTGTTGTATAATCTGTGTCTTCCGCAGTGGCAAGGTACACAGTTAACAGTTGCAAGGTCTCGAGTTCAAATCCTAGTCAATTTACTCTATTATTATAGAGTCATTTTTTTGTACTCTGAGGATGACATCTGGGACGTAGATAAACTACTGCTGCATCTAGCAATGTTGCCAATGTCAGAACGACTAACTCGACCTGAAAATAGTCCAGCATACACACGTTTCTATCAACATAGATACCGACACCTAGGACCTGGCATAGACGCGTTTCCTGCATATAGGAGGCTGATATGTGCGACCAAACAATGGACCAACGTCAAGATAGCGGTTGTGGCAATTTATATTATTATATATATACTAAGGGTGGCATGTGGGACCCAGAAATGGAGTATATAGATCAACATTTTTTGTACTCTAAGGCTGATACCTAGGACCCATAAAAACTGCTGCTGCATCTAGCAATGTTGTCAAGGTCAGAACGGCGGACTCCATCCAAAAGAATAGTCCAATACACACATTTCTTTTAAATAGAGGCTGACATCTGGGACCTAGAATAGACACGTTTCCTGCATAGAGGTTGCTGACATCTGGGACCCAACAATGGACCAAGGTCAGAACAACCGAGGCAGCCGAAAAAAGTCCATCATAGCATTTTTCATTTACAGAGAGGCTGGCATGTGGGAGCCACTAGGGAGACCTTATACAGGATGCACATGTTTATTCTAATGAAATGCTGACATGTGGGATCTAGCTGCGTGAGCAAACGACAGATACGTCGAGAAGCACTATCTAGTTCGGAACAGGGTAGCGCTAGAGAAGAAAAAATCCATTATATATACACAATTCTTATAATATGAGGCTGACATAGGGGACCAACCAGCTTAAATAAATGGATGATGCAGCGAGCAATGCTATCAAGTTAAAATGAAGGCACGATCCAAGGAAAAATCCATCATGCACACATTTATTCTAATGTGAGGATGACATGTGAGGCCCAGCTGCATGATTAACCGATAGATGCATCTACAGAGAGGCTGACATGTGGGACCCACCATTGAGACCGTATACAGGTGGTGCATCGAGCAACATTACCAAGTTTGAAACAGGGAGGCATGAGCGAGAAAAAATTCCAGCATGCAGACATTTCTTCTAATGAGATGATAACATGTGGTTCCAAGATGCATTACCAAACGGCAGATTCTCCGAGCAACGCTATCAAGTTAACACGGAGGTGCGATCGAGGGCAAAAAATCCATCATACACACATTTCTTAAAATGGGAGGATGACATGTGGGGCCCAGCTACGTGATTAAATAGTAGATGAATCTAGAAGCGCTATCAAGTTCAGAACAGGGTAGCGGGAGCGAATGAAAAAATTGTATCATACACTACAAGAAAAATGTCGTTTTACAACGAACGATTTTCATGGTTGAAGACCCGTTTTTATTGGCTGAAAAGACTTCTACGACGGATGCCCTTCATGGTAGAAGCCCCGTCACAAATGATTCTACCATGTTTTTTTTTGACCGTGGCGGATCGCACCCTTCAGCCACGAAAAGTCGTTCCATCGTAGATCTGTTCACCAGCCATATTGACTGCTGACATCATGCAAACTACCATGTGGCGAACGCTGTTAGCTGTTAATGAAACCGTGGTAGAAGCCAGGCCTAGCCAAGGCCTGATAATTATTAAGTGGGCTGGCCCATTAAGTGAGATCAATAGTATCATGGCACGTTACTGTTTTGTCTTGCACTGTTACAAATGGGCCCACAGGTGCTGCCATCGACGGACCGTAAACTTTCTGTCCCATTACTGTTTCTACCTACACTATTTGAAATTGGCCCATTTGCATGGCCCGTAAATTTTCGGGCCCATTACTATTCCGCCCTGCACTGTTCGAGATGGGCCCCTTTGGTCAGCTCGCTTTGGCCCGTAACCTTTCTGGCTCGTTACAAGTTATGCACTGTTTGATACGAACCCATAAACTTTTCGGGCCCATTACTGTTCAGGCCCGTAAATGGTTGGCTCATGTTCTGGCCCGTTACTGTTCTGACCTAGTAAGTTTCTCGACATGTTACTGCCCTAGCCTGGTGAAAATTTGGCATGTTAGTATTCTGGCCTGCTATTATCCTAGCCTTTTTCTGGCCTGGCCTACTACTATTCTGGCATATTACTATTTTGGCCATTTAAGGTTCTAGCCCGTTACTTTTCTAGTCCATTACTGTTTCGAACTATTACTATTTTCGGCCTGCTACTGTTTCGGCCTGCCACTATTATGGCCCGTTACTATTACTAATCACGTATGTGGGTCGGCCCCGTTACTTTTACGGTATTTTATAGTTTCTGTATTTCTGGAGCCCATTCCGATATCATAAAGGGTGTATAACTTGTGAGCATTTTTACTGTTCATCATCGTCCTAATACAAGATAGGCAAATACAAAGCACCATAATGTACCCTAATCGACCTGGCTAGTGCAGGAACGGTACCGCCTACCACTATGTGTGGACGTCGTTACCTAAATGCCTACACGGCCTATGCAATTTATCTAGATATTACATCAAATGCAAACTACTTAAAATTATTACATATTATCAACTCAAGGGAAATAAAAAGCGGCATTTCAGTTGACAATCGAGTTGATAGCAGTCCTCAATTTTCTTTCTCTATCTATCACCTGCATCTCCCTTTTGAGTGTGACATCTACATTCGGAAACAACCTTGAGACATGATCTTGCAGTCCCCTCTTTGGTGGCGATAGTAATAATTATAGTCCGAAGTTAAGTAATAACAAGTTAATACATCAAACTAGGCAAACTACTCATTTAACTGATACGTCAGGAGCTATGAACTGGAGTTTACTACTAGTCAATGGTTCAAATATATTGACCATCATGTCAAACAAACAGGACGAGCAAGCATTAAACAAGTGTGCCTACCATGAAACGAGAAATATAATAATGTGTGTCTTAGAATTTCAGCAAATATAAACTAGCTAGGTCAACAATGTGTGTGGCTTAGAATTTTAGCAAATATAAACTAGCCAGGTTATTTCAACAAATATATATATAGAAGAATAAACGAGACAATGACATGCAGTTACTTTTGTAATTAAGAATGTACAAGGTAAAAATTATAACGGCATCATGCGATAACTCGTAGAGCAGGAATGCAAAACACAAATGAACTATATATTAGAGGATAGTTATGTCGTTGCTTAGGATGAACGAGAACCAAATACAAAATATAATGGCATGGCTTGTGAACTTATAGAACAAGACAAGCAAGCATTAGACAAGTGCCCCTACAACGAAATGAGCAATCAAACTAGACAATGGCATGCAGTTACTGTCATACCTAAGAATGAACCAAATAGAAATTATAATGGAATCATACCAGAACATGCAGAGTAGGAACGCAAACCACAAATAAACTACATAGTAGAGGATAGTTATGTCATTGCTTAGGATGAACCAGCACCATATTAGAAATATAATGGCGTATGTTGTGAACCTGTAGAAGAGGACAAGCAAGCATTAGAAATGTTTGCCTACAATGAAATCAGCAATCAATCAAAGTGTTTCTTAGAATTTCAGCAAATAAAAACTAGCCAGTCATTTCAACAAATATATATGGAAGCAGTTGTATATCCTGGAAAGCAAGAGATGTTTGTTGACCCAGAATTTGTGGTGAGCTACACAGTGGCATGCAGTTACGGTCGTATCTAAGAATGAACCAGATATAAATTATAATGGCATCATACCAGAACTTTCACAGCAGCAACACAAACCACGAATGAACTATATATACATTAGAGGATAGCTATGTCACTACTTAGGACGAACCATTAGACATGAAATATAATGGAATTGCTTGTGTACCTGTAGAACAGGACAAGTAAGCGTTACACAAGTGTGCCTATTAATTGAGAAATCGAACAGAGTGTTTCCTAGAATTTTAGCAAATATAAACTATCCAGGTCATTTCAACAAATATATATCGAAGCAGTAGTATATCCTGGAATGCAAGAGACGTTGGGTGACTCAGAATTTGCGGTGAGGTACACAATGGGCATGTAGTTACTTTCATAGCTAAGAATGAATGAGAAATAAATTATAATTGCATCACGCGATAACTTGTAGAGCAGGAACGCAAACCACGAATGAACTACACAGTAGAGGATAGTTATGTCATTGCTTAGGATGAACTAGAACAGATTAGAAATATAATGGCATCTCTTGTGAACCTGTAAAAGAGGACAAGCAAGCACTATACAAGTGTTCCTACAATGAAATGAGCAATCAATCAAAGTGTTTCTTATAATTTTAGAAAAAATAAAGTAGCCAGGTCATTTCAACAAATATATATGGAAGAAGTCGTTTATCCTAGAATTCAAGAGACGTTGGGTGACCCAGAATTTGCGGTGAGCTACACAATGGGCATGCAGTTACTGTCGTAGCTAGGAACCGAATACAAATTATAATGGCATCATAAGATAACTTGTAGAGCAAGAATACAAACCACGAATGAACTATATATACAATAGAGGATAGCTATTTCACTTCTTAGGACGAACCATTAGATATGAAATATAATGGCATTGCTTGAACCTGTAGAACAGGACAGGCAATCATTACACAAGTGTGCCTACAAATGAATTGAGCAATCGAACAGAGTATTTCCTAAAATTTTAGCAAATATAAACTAGCTAGGTCATTTCAACAGATATATATGGAAGCAATAGTATATCCTGGAATACAAGAGACGTTGGGTGACTCGGAATTTGCAGTGAGATACACAATGGGCATGCAGTTACTTTCGTAGCTAACAATGAACAAGACGGAAATTATAATGGCATCATGCGAGAACTTGTAGAGCAGGATTGTGAACCACGAATGAAATACACAGTAGAGGATAGTTATGTCGTTGGTTAGGATGAACCAGCAACATATTATAAATATAATGGCGTCCCTTGTGAATCTGTAGAAGAGGACAAGCAAGCATTAGACAAGTGTGCCTACAATGAAATGAGCAATCAATCAAATTGTTTATCATAATTTCAACAAATATAAAGTAGCCAGGTCATTTCAACAAATATATATGGAAGAATTCGTTTATCTTGGAATGCAAGAGACGTTGGGTGACCCAGAATTTTTGGTGAGTTACACAATGGGCATGCAGTTACTGTTATAGCTAGGAACCAAATATAATTATAATGGCATCATAAAAGAACTTGTAGATCAAGAATGCAAACCAAGAATGAACTATATATACACTAGAGGATAGCTCTGTTGCTGCTTAGGACGAACCATTAGATATGAAATATAATGGAATTGCTTGTGAACCTATAGAACAGGACAAGAAAGCATTACACAAGTGTGCCTACAAATGAATTGAGCAATCGAACAGAGTGTTTCCTAAAATTTCAGCAAATATAAACTAGCCAAGTCATTTCAACAAATATATATGAAAGCAGTAGTATATCCTGGAATGCAAGAGACGTTGGGTTACTCAGAATTTACGGTGAGCTACACAATGGGCACGTGATAAGTCGGAAACGTATCTATAATTTTTGATGTTCCATGCTTGTTTAGTATCTACTTTGCTTTGGTTTGTTTACACTTTGAGGTGTTTTATATGTTTTTCTGGACTAACCTATTAACAAGATGCCACAGTGTCAGTTGCTTGTTTTCTTCTGTTTTTTGGTTCCAGAAAAGGCAGAAAATCGATATTCTCGGAATTGGACGGGACAAAAGCCAAAGTCAATATTTTACCGTGGGGAACATGAAGCCTGAATAAGTGACAGAGGAGAGCCACTGGGGTCCACACCCCCTGGCCGCGCAGCTGGGCCCAGCCCGCGCCTCGGGGGTGTGTGGACGCCATGGCTACCCCCTGCCTCGCCTCTTCGCCTATAAAGACCCCCCCGATACCAAAACCCTAAGTACCCTATATTGGGGGATCTGAAGCTCTTCCTGGCACCCTACCGGAGGGGAGATCATCCCGGAGGCCTTCTTCTGCATCATGCATCCTCTGATATGAAGTTTGAGTAGTTCCACCTTGGACTATGGGTCCATGTAGTAGCTATATGGTTGTGTCTCCTCCTTTGTGGTATCATGTTTATATCTTGTGAGCTTCATTCATGATAAAGATCATCTATTTGTAATCATGCATGTTGTGTTTGCGGGGATCCGATGGATATTGAGATTACTATGTCAGATTGATTAATGGTTTTATCTTATTGATTCTATCATGTCTGTGTTGTTAGATCTTGAATGCTCTCCATTTCTAGTAGTTATCTTGGCCAAGTAGATGCTAGTGACTCCAAGAGGGGGTATTTGTGCTCGATAATGGGTTGATGCCTCTATTTAATCTAAGGGAAGTGACAGAAATCTCTAAGGTTGTAGATGTGCTGTTGCTACTAGGGAGAAAACAACAGTCTCTTGTTCATTGAACAAGTGGATTGTTTACCTTACACACTTTGCTTAAAGCAGTTATCCATTGCTTGCAACTTAATTCTGGAGGGGGTTCGGATGATAACCTGAAGGTGGATTACTAGTCATAGATTCAGTTGGATGGCGGTCTATGTATCTTGTTATATTGCCCAATCGAATCACATAGGATCATGAATTTCTAGTATTGCATTGTTATGCCTTGCTCAGTCCTGTCAATTGCCCTGCTGTAGTTTGTTTACCTAGCATGCCATGTTTGTTTATCTTAAGGAGAACACCTCTAGTGAACTATGAACCCTGGTCCAGTCTTTACCATTGATACATCTTCCACTATTACTGTTTACTTTCTGCAAACCACTATTACCTTCCACACCATACAATTAATCCTTTGTGTTCAACAAACCGGTGAGATTGACAACCTCACTGTTTGTTGGGTCAAAGTCTTGAGTTTGTGTTGTGCAGGTTTCCAAGTTGCTAGCAACACCTTTGAGTCGCTTCCTTCCTCCAACTGGTTCGATAACCTTGGTTTCTTTCTGAGGGAATACTTGTTGATGTGCTCATCATACCTTCCTCTTGGGGTCTCCCAACGAAGCTCTACATTGATCTGAGCATGTCTAAGGACGACTTCACAAGGGGAGTCCTTCATAACCTTTCTCTCTACTTTGTTTTTGTTTTGCTTAGTTTCTTTTGCTTGGTTTTTTTGCCTCTTTTTATCAAAAACTCAAAAAAAATAGTTTAGTTTGGTTTGTTTTCTCTTATCAAAAACACAAAAAAGTTAGTTCCTACTCTAGTTGTCACCTTGCTCTAGCTCACCATGTTGATCCCCAAGTTCACCCTGAAAGACCTTTCAATAGGTAGTGGCTCTATAATTGGAAAACAAAATATTGAAGAATTCTTTAATCACATTAGCAAACATGAGGATATTAAGGATAGATCCTTAGCAGAACTTGCTCATAATTATGAAATTGCTGCAGCTTCTTTAGTTCACATTTTGGACGCTAGGTTTGTTAACATTAACCCCATGATGCAATTTTTTTCTTAAACTAAAAGAAGAAGAGGATCCTGAAAAGAGAGAATTTATCCTAGAAACTTTACTAATCAATGATGTTGCTAAGGAAGCCAAAAATTTCTTGAACGTTTTAATATGCTAGATCTTGTGTAGATGTTATGGGTACTTTAGATAAAACCAAACCCAGAGAGGAAATTAAGATACCCATACCTTTTAAACTTGTAGGAATGCATGAAGCATTAGAAAAGAATTTTGATTGGATTGTTCCTGAACATCCTTTTGATGAAAGTATTGAACCAAAGAGAGATGACAAGGGATCCTATAAAACTCATTTGGATGAGATACCTTTCCTAGTTGAAGAGATTGCGAGTATTGAAGTTAATGCTCCTTCATTTGAAAATACTTGATTCTTGCTTCTTATGCCTAACTTAAAGGCGTTAAAGAAAAGTACTTATTAGGAGATAACCCAAAAGTTTTCTTGAGTCTTGGAAGTTATTACTTCACTAATCACCTCTCCTTATCATTTTATTTGCTTTTTGTGCCAAGAATAACCTCTAATGAGAGGGAAGTAAGATTTGGGGAGTTGCTGTCCCGAAACAGATTTTTGTGCTCCACCGTAAAAATTCGTGTAAAATCTCTTTAAGTCAGATTGATCTGATATTTTTTGAATAAATCCCCCAGTATGTTATATAAATTTCTTTAGTTTAACACTTTTTTATTTCAGCAACAGGAGTTCTTCAAAAAAATCGGTTTCTACCTGATGGTCTGTTTTGATAGATTTCTGCCATTATTTGTATTTGCTTCTTATTGATTCATTTTTTGGGTTCTTTTTGGTAAATTGAGATTTTTGAGGGAATTTCTACAGTAGCTTGTGTTTTTAGTGGAAGTTTTTCTGTTCTAAAACCAAAACCCAATTGTCTATTATCTTTTGAATACACTAATGTTGCTAATGAAGATTGTGTGAAGTTTTGTATGAAGGAAAATTTTCAGGTGTAGATAAAGAATGATGTAATGAGATGAATAATGGACAAAAGATCAAGCTTGGAGATGCCAACCCATGTCACCCCAAGAAATATTCAAGAGGTACAAGCGTCAAAGGGCATCCCCTTCTTCATCAATAAAAATCTCAGGTCTTTCTAGACACTTTGTTTTTATTGTTTCATGCACATTTGTGTTGTTCTTGGAGCGTCTTAGTTTTCATTTTTGGTTTAGTTTTCTTATTTTTTTGAATAAAGTATTTTGGACCCCCGTTCTCGCTGTGTTGTTTCAAATAAGTTGATTGGGGTTGGAGTGGAGTAGGAAGTTCTTGCTTGAATAGGACAAGAGGAGCTTGCTTTGACTGTGGCTTAGACTTTATCATGTCATGCTAGATGTTTTTTGACCTTATGCTTAGTGATTATTGCTGTAGCATGACTTGTTCCAAACAATTAGGATTGCTTAATGTGCCTTGAAGGAATCATGCATTGTTTTAGCATACAAAAGCATAGTATTGAGGTATTCTCCTTTAATGCTTTGTTTGGGTTGACTTGGAACATGCTCACACCATGTTATGACTATGAACAAGTCACCATAGCCTCTATGATCATTTAGTCCTTGACTTGTAGTACCACTTTATGCTTTCATTAGTAATGTTTTGTCGCTCTGCATGATTACGGCCATTATTGCTCTCTTAGTTGGTCGCTCCCAATCTTTTTGCTAGCCTCCACTTGTATGAGTAAGCTCTACTCATGCATCCAACTCCCAAGAAACCTAGTTATTCCAAAGGGTCCACTATAAATTCCTATGCATGGTGTGTTACACCAATCCAAGTATATCCTTGTTTTCATCTATCTTCCAATTAAAAAGTATTTTGTTATGTGAAAACTTAGTGATTAAAGCTCTCACAAACTTGATGGCACACTTTATTTTTTCTGGGACAAACTTGAACCATTGTGTCATCTATGTTGTATATGCTTGCACTTATACGTTGGAATTAGCAGAATCGTGTTGTCACGGGGAACGCTTTCAACATTGCACATGTACTTTGTACACAGTTGATATCTTACTCTTTTGTCTATGGATGTCATCATTACAAAATAAAAGGGGAGCTTGTAAGTCCATGGAGTTATGTATGTGTGTTAGAGAAATGCCTCGTCCTCTAGCTTAAGCCATGCCTAATCATGGTGGAAACTTGCAGCATCACCATAGTGAGCAATCTATGAAGCTTTCTTCTTATAAAAAAAGACAGACTTATTGAAAAGAGGAAAGAGAGAAAAAAGCACCATTTTCCCATGGTAAATAAGAAGATTGCTGAGATGCTCATTTATGCTTGCCTTGGCATTTTGATTATGGGATATCTCCTGTATCATGTGCAAGGGGTACCCCATTGGTGGTTCTCTATGATACACATGTACTTACTATGACAAGAACTTATAGGTGACTAAAGTTGAGTCGCATGAGGAGTGGCCCTCATATTCAAGGGACATGAGATTGCCAACTTATACTTTGTCAAGCATATACTCCATAGTTTGTTCACTTTAACCTTAATCACTTCAAGATGCATATGATAGGCGCAATGAGGGCTGAAAGCTAACAAGTACCATAATCTTTGGAAGCTCTTTTTGAGCCGTGAAATGCCTGCTTCCCTTTATGAAGGGCCTTTCTTCCACTATTATATTGAGTCTTCACCTTCTATCCTTAGGCACCAATTAAGAGAGCATAGTTGCCATTGTTAGTACTATGTGCATTGTCCCAAAACTTATTGATTGATGCATATTGTTGATATTACTTGTTCTTGTGCTATTTGTATCTTGTCACCCTTATGAACTTTGAAGGTGTCCTATGCATCTATTTGCTACTCCATGAGGGACAAGCTGAATGCCACTATGCTATGTTTTCTGTATGTGAAACAAACAAACATTTTTCAATGCATGTTATTCATGATCTTTGTTTTTGTCCTTTCATGTTGCATGCATAGTTACTTTGTCTTACTGTTAGAACTCCATCTTTCATGCTCATGTTTAGAGTTCTTTGATCCCAGCTTTCAATGCTTGCAAATGGTTTCATCTTGATTTTGATGGTGCATTTCACATCAAAAATTATTCTTTTTATCACTTACCTACTCGAGGACGAGCAGGTGTTAAGCTTGGGGATGCTTGATACGTCGGAAACGTATCTATAATTTTTGATGTTCCATGCTTGTTTGGTATCTACTTTGATTTCCTTTGTCTACACTTTGAGGTGTTTTTGTATGTTTTTATGGACTAACATATTAACAAGATGCCCTAGTGCCAGTTGCCTGTTTTCTTCTGTTTTTGGTTCCAGAAAAGGCAGAAAATCAATATTCTCGGAATTGGAAGGGACAAAAGCCAAAGTCAATATTTTACGAGGGGAACACGAAGCCTGAATACGAGACAGAGGAGAGCCACCATGGGGCACATCCCATGGCCGCGCGGCTAGGCCCAGCCCGCACATAGGGGGTGTGGCCGCCCTGGCTGCCCCTGCCTCGCCTCTTCGCCTATAAAGACACCCCCGATACCAAAACCCTAAGTACCTGATCAATATTCCACGAAACCATCTATAGCCGCCGCCACCATCGTCCCTGGATCAGGGGATCTGAAGCTCTTCTCGGCACCCTACCGGAGGGGAGATCTTCCCGGAGGCCTTCTTCTTCATCATACCAGCCTCCGGTATGAAGTGTGAGTAGTTCCACCTTGGACTACAGGTCCATGTAGTAGCTAGATGGTTGTATATCCTCCTTTGTGCTACCATGGTTAGATCTTGTGAGCTCCATTCATGATCAAGATCATCTATTTGTAATCATGCATGTTGTGTTTGTGGGGATCCGATTGATATTGAGATTACTATGTTAGATTGATTAATGTTTTTGTCTTATTGATTCGATCATGTGTGTGTTGTTTGAGATCTTGCATGCTCTTCGTTTCTAGTAGCTATCTTGGCCAATTAGATGCTAGTGACTCCAAGAGGGGGTATTTATGCTCGATAGTGGGTTCATGCCTCTATTTAATCTAAGGGAAGTGACAAAATTCTCTAAGGTTGTATATGTGATGTTGCTATTAGGGAGAAAACAACGGTCTCTTGTTCATGGAACAAGTAGATTGTTTACCTTACACACTTTGCTTAAAGCAGTTATCCGTTGCTTGCAACTTAATACTAGAGGGGGTCCGGATGATAACCTAAAGGTGGATTAATAGTCATAGATGTAGTTTGATGGCGGTCTAAGTATCTTGTTGTATTGCCCAATCGAATCTCATAGGATCATGAATGTCTAGTATTGCATTGTTATGCCTTGCTCAGTCCTGTCAATTGCCCTGCTGTAATTTGTTTAACCAGCATGCCATGTTTGTTTATCTTAAGGAGAACACCTCTAGTGGACTATGGACCCCGGTCCAACCTTTACCATTGATACATCTTCCACTGTTATTGTTTACTTTCTGCAAACCACTATTACCTTCCACACCATACAGTTAATCGTTTGTTTTCAGCAAACCGGTGAGATTGACAACCTCACTATTTGTTGGGGAAAAGTCTTGAGTTTTTGTTGTGCAGGTTTCCAAGTTGCTAGAAACACCTTTGAGTCGTTTCCTTCCTCCTACTGGTTCTATAACCTTGGTTTTTTCTGAGGGAAGACTTGTTGCTGTGCTCATCATACCTTCCTCTTGGGGTCTCCCTATGAAGCTCTACATTGATCTGAGTGCATCAGCATGCATTTGCTTTCTTAGCTAGGATTAAACCAGATAGAAATTATAATGTCATCATAAGAGAATTTGTAGAGCAGGAATGCGGACCACAAATGAAATACACAGTAGAGGATAGTTATGTCATTGCTTAGGATGAACTAGCACTGGATAAGGAAACAGTGACGTCACACTTGTGAACCTATAGAAGAGGCTGTGCAAACCAACATGTTTAGTGTTCCCTTTTTGATCTTTATGCAAAGAAAAAACAAATAGTTAGTGTTGCAGCTTTTAAAGATCCAGATGGCAACAACGAAATTATAAGAGAACTAGTACGATGAGTTTAAACGGATCCTATAGGATAGCAGAACGATGCCAGGGAGGAAATAATAGCAGGAACTTAGCTCGGGACGAACCCAATAGATTTAGTAACTATGGAGCAGGGAATCCACACTAATATTTTCCACTGACTTTACATTTTGCAAGAACTACACAATAGTAGGCAATTACTATTGTAGGGAGTAGCTAAGAACATAAGCATGACAAAATAACAAACATGTGCATGACTTGAAATTTCTAGAGCAGAGAATGCAAACGAACTTGTCCAACGACCTTGTATGTAGCACAAAGAACATGCATGCCCAGTGACTTGTGTGTACTAGAACGATTACAAAAATGCAGTTCACTGTGACAGGCTTTAACCTACTATACTGCTGAGAAAACCAAAAAGGGGTTGGAGATTTGGTTACGTTGGTCGGAGAGGCGTCTAAGCATCATCGATACCATGTGGGTGACGTCTAGGTAACCGAGGGTGTTGCGGTTGCGGGGAAGCAGATCTTGGGCGGTCGTGGAAGCAGATCTTGGGCGGTCGCAGAAGCAGATCTTAGGAGGTCGATGCCAGCTTCAGCGCGGTGCATAAGAGCATCGCTGAGGCAGATGTGGTGTAGCAAACAACGATGCCCGTGCAGCTAGTCTGGAGCGATGGATAGAGAACTCGTTGAACTAGATCCCATCCGATGGACACCGGTGAAGTGGCTCCGATACAGTTGGGTAGCTTTTGGCGGTGGGGAAGCAGAGCTTGAGCAGTCGACGATGCCATTGGTGCGGTCAGCAAGATAGCAGATCCAGTGCAGTGGCAGTGAGACCCGGTGAACTAGATCCGGTGGGGTGGGCGTCGGTGAAGCGGCTCCGCGGTGGTGCACGAGACCGCAGCTCAAGCGGCCCAGGCCACCGTGGAATTGCCGTCGGCCGGTGCGCGTGGTGGTCGTGGAGCTGGGGCATGGGGGAGGATCCTGGAATTTCTGGGAGGGCCAGTAGAAAAAACTACATGAATTAGGGAAAATGGAGGTGAAAAGAAAATTAATTACGACCGTGCCCCCAAGCTACCAATTGTAGCTTGACCATAGGGTGCCTAAACAATGGGTAAAATGGTAATTTTAAAGTCAAAAGTTTTTGAAACGGATGGGCGCAAAATGCTACAAGGTTGGTGTATGATTTTCCTGCTCGATTGAGATTTTGAATTTGGCTAGCATCCATCTAATAATAATAGAAAAATGGTACTCCCCGGGTGGGGATTTGGCCTCAAAGATTTTAAAACGGTGGGGAGAGAAATGCTACAAGGTCGATGGGTGATTTTGCCGCTTGATTGAGATTTTAAATTTGGCTAGCGTCCATGTACTAGTAGTAGTACTACTAGTAAAAAATGACCGTACAACTATCTGGTCAGGAATTCATGGCCGAGAGTCACATCAACTGATCATCCATGACCACACTTGAGTAGAGTAGTAGTCACTCCCTCATGTCCATTTTATTAGGTTCATCCAAATTTTGACAAATCCATGTCAACTAATATGGGTTGGAGGGATTAGTTTTTCTAGGAATTCTCATATTGTGTTATGTATCATGCATAGAATCTTTAGTTGGGACCTTTTTTGCCCATGTGTAGCAACCCCCCGCATTAACTTTCCAGGAACCGAACCAAAGAGAGAGATTGCATGAGGGTTGGGTGAGGAGATCGAAGAGACGAGGGCGTGGGCGTGGGAGCTAGGTGGAGAGGTAACCCGGTCCATTTTTTTTACAAAATAGCTCTCTCCTTCCCTCGTTGGCGTTGACGGTTGCTCTTGAGGTTGCTGTGTGCATGCGGTCGTCTCGTTTCCACATGCTTCCCATGCCATTCCTAGGCCTTCTTTAAATGTCTGTCTCTGGAACCGCTTCGTGTGCCATTCGACGGGACCGAGACCACATGAACGCCATCATCCATGGCCGGCAACAAGATGCAGGATTCGCCATGGGTTAATCTCCATGAGGGAGTCGTGCAGAAGGTAGGTGACATCTTCCTGTCGACGGACGACTTCGACTACTATGCCACCTTACAGGAAGTCTGCAGCGGGGCTTCACAAAGGAGCGCTTTATGCCAGTCAACTAGATTGTTCTAGGGCGCCAGTTGTCGTAGGAGTATCGGGTAGAGGATGCCACCATCATGTTGTTGAATGTGAGAACCGTCCGCCACCTTGAGAAGAAGATTAGTCGGGTTATTCGCAGGTCCTTTCTTGATATTCATCTTTATATGTGTGATCCTTTTTGCATTCACCTCCTATATGATACGTTTTTCAAGTTCTGATTCTTCATCTACTGGTTTACCTTGAATGAATCTCTGTCTGTTTACCTTGCCTTAATCTCTATTTATCCTCTTTCTCTCTCTGTCTCTGAAAGGTAATTTTACGTTGGCAGCACAGCCGGCAGCCACCTTGTGCTTGGACAGAGGGTGCAGCCGTACAAGACACGGGTTTAACAAGTACAACCCCTTCTCGGGCTCTATCAAGCACCAGAGGGTGGAGATACCGACCGAGCATGTGGCTTCTTTTGACGATGTTCCCGTCGTTGATGGTGTTTACATCAAACCATCGGAACACCATCATTTGGTGGGAGGATGAGGGCACGAAGGAAGGCAGTCGCCCGGTATTTGGTGAAGGGTGGTACATTCCAAATGACTTCACGAAATTACGGAGCATGACTTCTTATGCTGGTGATGTTTTGGTCGTAGAGAGATACAGGTTTTTCCTCTAGACTACGCATGATGCTGCTCATGGAGATGTCCAGATGCAGCGCTCCGCACAGACCCTGAAGATGCATGCCACTGTTGTAGGCCATGTTCCAGGCTGCTGGTACCTGAAGAATTGTTTTTACCTCATAGATTCTGACGGGGAGTTGTTGTTCGTTGTGAGTGGACCGGTCTATAGCGACAGGACCATTTGTTAGAGGCATCGGTAACCATGCTCTCTTTGTTGATGACAATCGGTGCATCTGTGTCGATAGTGCCAGGGTACCCATGATGCAGGCCGACAACATCTACTATCCGGACCTATCTGAGATTAGATCTTACAACTTTGAGGCTCTTGCGTGGGATGAGGAGCCAAGGGTTGTCCATGGGTATAAAGTAGGAGGATTATGTATCAATGACCGTCATTTCGAACGCGATCGATTGCTGGTGGAGTATTGCAGAATCGTCAAGCATTCTGAGATGCAAATGGTGTCGCCTTATAGTAAATATGGTACCACCCACTACAATTACTACGACAGCTACCCATCAGATTGATGGATCATGTGGGTCTGCTCCTGTTGTATTCTCTGTCTATGAATTATGCAAGTGCAAGTTGTATGGTGTGCCCGTAATATAATGGATGTTCTATGTTTCAAAAATATCATGTGTTTTACCTCTTTCAATTTTAATTTTTCTATACGTGTAGTAATTCTAATACATGCTCGGTTTATAACAATCCTCAAACAACTTATGACTGC
This sequence comes from Avena sativa, assembly GCA_916181665.1. Taxonomy (NCBI): domain Eukaryota; kingdom Viridiplantae; phylum Streptophyta; class Magnoliopsida; order Poales; family Poaceae; genus Avena; species Avena sativa. The sequence goes on from OV702280.1 coordinate 147,845,833, forward strand.
GAACTACAATCCTCAAACAACTTAAAACTATGATTGATTATTACAATCCTCAAACAACTTAAAACAGCGAATTACAGTAGATTATTACATTCCCAAGTAAACTTAGAACAACTTATAATAGTGAATTAAAGTTGCATCAGATCCCAACACAACTGAAAAAACACAATAACTGGTGTTACAGAAAAGGTCTCTACGGATCTTGCATCGTGAGACATGTAACAACTGGCTTCCCATGAGAGCCGCAGATGAGATTATTAAGTATGTTTTGCGTTAAAGCTTGCCTGTTTTTCAATTCATTCAAGTCTTTGCATGCTAGGGTGATTAATAAATATGTGTTGTTGGCTTCTTGCTCAACAATATCAAGGGCATCTTGGATGGCATCCCCAAATAATCTTTGGCTGAAATACGAGGGTCAGTCAAAGAAGTGTGTCATGAGCAATAGGTATTGTCACTGCTGCTGTCTAAAAAAACTCTAAACTTGGAGAAGCGGGTCTTTATTCGACATTCAGAGGGATATTTGCATCCTAAAAAACACAAAACAACTTATAACATCATTACCAAGCAATCACATCACTACAGATTTTAAATGTGTCAATACGGTGATATAAGGAAGGAAGCAATTAACAGTGGTGACTCATACATCTATTTCTTCTTGAATAACTGGACCAGTTGACGCCATGGAGAGGTGCTATCATGTGCTGCTCTGTGAAATGACTGCTCTACTAGAAGATGGCTGAGACCAAGACAAATCAAGTTACTTTAATAGAACACTTATGAAACAAGCTAGAAGTTTATTTCGAATAAATTTGAAAAGATTTCACTGGACAAAAATAGCAATGCGAGTAATCAACCAAATTACCTAATGCAGACTGATCAAACTAGAATGTGCAGAACATGAAAAAACAAATATGAAAACTAAGCCATTATGTTTCTCATAAACTAGCCAGGGAGTACGCAACGAATGTTGTCACTGTTTTAATCATAGGGAAAAAAGAATAGCTCAGTTAACCAAAATAGACCAATTGTGTGCCTCGAATATACTAGCCAGATCATTTCGGAAAAACAATGAAACAAATTATCATACATTGGGTTATTCATGAACAGCCAAATCATTTCAACAGTTCAGCGACCTCAGAGCAAAACAAACTAAACCATGTGCCTCGTATTAAAATGGCCAGTTCATGTATTTATGATACACAGTAGATACAAGAGTGGGATGAAGGGCACAGAGTTCATTATGATACATGTGTATTATACAGAATGTAATCGCTAGTGTGGCCTTCTTCTTATTATCAGCCAACTCAGATGCAATACACCTGGTCTCTGCATATCCAGGAAATAGATTTAAGCAGATGGAACAAAAGCAGACCATTGTGGGGCTAAAATGTTTGACGCCAATGTTTTGCCAAAAAATGAAAACAAGACAGAAAATTGTAAATTTAAGCAATCAAATGTGGCAAGGACCAAACTTTGGCTGCCAAACTTCGGGTGTGTGTGTGTGGGGCGGGCGGGCTTACGGTAGGCATTGCACGAGTTCTATGGTGGATCCTGTGGATGGGCGGACTATGTACTCCACTGTTGCTCCTCTACATAAAAGTAAGGCCAACTGTAAATACAAATAGGTTCTATCATGATATAAGTAGGCATGAAGTGAAACTAAAGTGATGGGGTCTTAAGAGATTATAGGATCCATTCACTCTATGATATTGTGTGCAAACTGGGAATGCTCGTTGCATAATAACAATAAACAGTTAATACATGATAGCAGGACAATAGCAGGATGAAAAATTCTCGTAAATCGGACAATGAGAAAGACATTGCATAATCATATCTCCTGTTGATAGGTACAACAGAGAATCTAAACAAATATCTTAAGTGACTAATAATTCACAAAGAAATATACGTAAAAATAGTTCAATGCGTGCAGTTTAATTGTAACCAGAACGAGTTAATTTAGTAAATTATAGGTATATCAAGTAAAGAAATTGTTGGTTAGAAAATTTAGCACGAACATAGTACATTACCAAACAAAGAAACTCGCGTACGGAGATCAGGTAACCTCGGTCGGGTCAGCGTCTAGGCCTCCTCCGCATCCTTGCGGGTCACGTTGAGGTCGCCGAAGGCGCTACGGTTGTAGTGGGTGTCGATGACGGGGAAGCAGATCTTGGGCGGGAAAGGATAGAAGTAGAGCGTTGGACCATAGCGTCCATGGAGTAGATACTAGGAGGTCGATGACATTCTCTGCGTGCCAGACGAGAGGGTCGGTTGAGCAGATCAGGTGTGGCGAGTACGCCGACTTAAGTGCAGTGGGGATGTTCTGTCCGATGACGTATTCCTATAGGAGAGAGGGGGTAGAGTTTTGGTGTGTGTGTGTGTGGGTGGGTGGGATGGGGGGAGGGGTGGTGGCCGGGTGGGGCGCTTGCCGCGGGTGATCTAAGCCTACTTCTAGTACTGTACTAGGAAAAAATACGAGTGAAGCCCCCCACCTACTGAATTCACTAGGGGTCCAATGGGAATTTGGAAATATCTGAAATTTCGGGGCACCAATTATGTCTGAATAGAGGGGATATTTTACTGCTTTATTTTTGTTTTGAATTTGGTCATGGTCCATGTACTCCCTCTCTGCTCAAAAATCCAAGGCATACTCCCTCGCTATTCAAGAATCCAAGGCCGTACTCCCTCTCTGTTCAGAAGTCTAGCACCTCAAGTCCTCAACTGATCATCCATGGCCGTACACCCAATGTTCTGGAATCTCCAAGAAGAATGGATATTCGTCAGCCATTGTTAAGGGCTAATTAATTAGGAGTAACACAAATCAGATGTTAATAAAGGTGAGGCAAATCTCCACACAAAAATGATCCAAAACAAATAGTGATGCAAACTATCATAACACACCCACACACACATACAAATGGACCCGCACAAAGCAGGAACAACATCAAATAGACTCTCTTTGTTGTAAGCAAGGTTTGAAGTCAAAATTATGTTAGCCTAGATGACACATGGACATGGGTCATGCATACAGGAGAGCATCTACCCTATAACTTTGCACCTAGCGCCTCTCGTATAATAGCCAGTTAGGGTCATCTTATCTCCTACAAGATTAATTTTGTGAAATCGCCTTGTCAAATAATTATAAGATATCTTTTTTTACAAATATCGCAAATGTGGCACCCCAGATTTATGGTCCGAGAATACCCATTATGCATACAATTCATGTTCCCATGATCAGTGAGCCATGAGCATAACCTACCAGTATCATTACAACATCCATACAATAACGATTACAAATACAAAACTTACATAGTTACCATTATGGCGATTACAACACACACAGTGGAAGTCTTCATCATAGATACCATGTCATGCCTTATCCTATAGGCGACTGACTGGGAGACGGCCTAGCTCGCATAAACGTCATCATCTTCTTCAATCCTCGATCTTCTGAAAAATCTGGCCAAGTAAATAGCCAGGGACAATGCCGGTGAGTACTTTGAAAGTACTCGTAAACCACCTCAGTAAGATAATAACAGGAATATATGCAATATGGCTATAGTGGTAGGATGGCTCCATGAGAGGTTCTTTTCGAAAATAGTTTCTCTTGTAGATATAGCATCTATAAGGTTTTGTTGAATACTTTGTAAAAGGTTTTGGAAACCTTTTTGAATTTTTTTAGAAATACTAGGATTGGGCCACCCCATATCATTGCCACGGTCTTCAACTGACCAAGTTATCCTCTTCCTTCTCTTATGTCCCATGGACCACCATGTTTTGGAAAACACTTATTTTATTGAAAACAGTTTTCAAAACAAGACATGCACCACTCTACAGCAACCTTCCCAACCGTCCAAGACCAAGAACTCAGCCATTCTAATAGATTAACACTCTGTAGAGGTTGTACGCTTTACCCACAAGATTTGATACATCCGCTAGGATTACAACCACGGCCCCCTACACATTGTTAACGGTGGTTCGGATAATCAAACAGAACCTTCGGAAAGTCCACTCCAACACGGGAACTACCCTAAGAGTTGTTCGTCTCAACACCGGGACGTCGGGATCCACGGACCAACCGGAGTGCAACCCAGCTCCTTCAGAGCTGGCACTTTCAATGAGCGGCTCATAGTATTGACCGGTCACTCACATGGGTGATCCTTCTTCCTCCAGGTGACTGCCTTGCAGATTACCCTTTCTAGAAAGGAAGCCCGGAATTAGAGGGAGATGATCCCTTATAAGTAGTCATGCGGATACCCATATCAAAGTGAACTAACTTTGGGTTAAGCCCCATCCCACTTCAGGGTATTATGGTTGCACGGGTTAATTGTTCTGGCAATACTGCAAAGAACCAAGTGCCTCTTTGTAAACAGTTTTTCTCCTCTTTCCTTCATCATTTTGTAAAACAAAACCTTTTTCTTTCTCTACACTCTTGGCAGGCCAAACCTTGCCAAGGTTTTCTCATAAAACATTTTATAAAACAATTTCCGAGGTCTTCCCATCCTATTCTTTTACTTTGGCTAAAAAGGGGTCACCAAGGGGTTATGGTGTTATACACCATCTATCAAGCTAAGGGCAAGTAGGTGTCATCAAAGGGGTTTTACCTACTGGTACAAAAGTGGTAATGATTTGGAGGAGCCAAACCTTCCCATAAGGAAAGCATACTAGTAAAACCATGCAATTCTTGATAAACAATTAAATAAAACATGCATAAGTAAAAATAATAGGATCAAGGTGTATGAGAAAGAAAGTGGCTTGCATGATCAGTAGTAATATGGCAATAGTTTCCCTGGACTTCTTCTTATAATACCATAATAATATAGAAAACCATCTTCTTCGGGTCTTCGATATAATCGCAATTATCACCGTCGGAGACCATACATGCAAGCAAGCAAAGGGCACAATCAAAAACAAGGAATACAATCATACTATCATACATCAAACAAACAAGGAAGACATGTTATAACTCAGTAGGGTTTGGGAGTAAGGGATTTAGGAATATTGGGAAAATGTATTGGAACATTTGAAGGAATTCTAATATGAGTTATGATTTAGAAACTATGTAGGATCGGGTTTTTAGAACAAGGTGACATTCAGTATGATATCATTTTTATAAAATGATATCAGCAGATAGATATTGATAGAATTAAACCAACAAAAGTGGTTTCACTATTTTATCAATTGCTGTTGATTTATAATGGATTTCCTAGTGAATAAAAACCCTAGTTTTAGGAAATAATTCACCAGAATAGTTTTAGAGTTCCATATTTCCTTGGATGGTTAGGTAGTAATTTATGGACTGAATCAAGGAGAGTTGGAATCAGCCTAAAATATTTACCAGAATGCCCTCATGAAATTCCCAAACGTAGTACTGAAGGGGTTTTGTCTTTTTCACCAGATTAAATCTATAAGGTATTTTGACGTGATTCCAAATATACAGGTTATGTATTTGAAATAACTTTCTGTATAAGTTTGAATCATCAAGGATTTACATACCTACTGATATGAATTTATTGGTGAATTACCTATGCATAGAAAAGATTACTTCACCAAAATTCAAAGATACCTCAATAAAAATGGGGCTCCTGGATTTTGATAAATATTGGTATGTAGGTCTACTAGAAGTTGGAATTACTTTATTACCTATTTTGGTTTGACCCAGGGAAATTCCTAGAGTCCAATATGGGTTTTTTGCTATTTTTATTAGGGTCAAAATCTATGGAAAATTAATATGGGGCCAGGTCTATGAGGTAGATGCCTTCAGAACCTACCGAAGGAAGTTGGATTTACTCCATTTGGACTCATGGAACTCAATGAGGATTTTATATACTAAAAGGGATACATTTTGATAGATTATTTATTATAAATATTATGTAGCATATGTGGGGCAACTTGAGTTACTGCAAGTTAGGTGAAACATGTATTAATATGGGAAAATGAGATATGGCCATTATATGATATTTTCCAATTTTGAATTGAATTAAACCAAAAGGGTATGAATCAGATCTATAGATTTAAATTGAAAAGGAAAAATATTTGAATCATGCGAGATGAGCTGAGCGGGGCTGCCATCGGCCCAACAAGGGGAATCCGTGCGCGAGGGAGGGAGTCGGGCCCCAGCGGGCCGGTCCGTCCTGTCAACGGCGGAGGTGGTGAAACAATATGGGAGCTCCTGGCTGCTGGATTAGATCCAGATCAACAGCCAGGGCTCACCGTCTACCTGGGCGCGGGAAGGAACCCTAGGGGCGGACGGGATCTTCTTGGGGAGCTCACCTGAGGCATGGAGGCCGGTGGGGAAGGCGACGTGGCGACGTGGCGGTTCATGGCGAGTCCGGATGGGCGGCAGAGGGCATTTTCACGTCGGGAGCTTGCTCGCGCGAGGTTGGCCGAGAAGGAGCTCGCCGGTGCGCAACGAGGCCAGCTGCACAGGGGTTCCTAAAAAAGAATAGGGGCATGGTTAGCTAGAGGGGAGCCAGGAGTGTTCAGGAGAGGGACATGCAGAGGGAGAGGAGGAGAGGGGATGGATCTGTGCTTGATTCTTTGCCATGGACGACCCTTCTTTCACCCTCTCTCTCTCTCGAGCAAGATAGAGCATGGGAGGACCGGGGAGCAAATGGGGAGGTTCTCTGGAGTCTAGGGGGGGGGGGGGGAATGAGGAAGCATCAGCAGGGTTGGTGGCCTCTGGCCCCTTTTATTGCAATGCTTATGGGGCATGGATGAAATGTCCAAAATGGGCATGGGGTGGGGTAGAGCTGGCTTGGGTGTGGCTAGGTGGAGGGGAGGAGGGGCAGGCGGTGTCCTGGTCGCTGGTGAGACAGAGAGGGAGTGGGGTGGGGTGGTAGTTACTAGTAAATGAGCAAAATGGCATCTCTCTCCCTCTCTCACTCTCTCCAAGCACTAAGGACAAAGAGAGGGGTGAGATACGGTGCTATGCTACAATGTAGCACGAACAGGGGTGTGTTGGGTGCTGGAGTGAAGTGCTTGACAAGCTTGAGGATGGTTGGATTTGGTTTAGATTAAATGGTTTTCTTAGTTTGCCATTTTATCACAACTAGGGTTAGGAAGGAAGTCCAAATATTTACATTGTACAACATGGGGAAAGGGTACTAGAAGTTAGATATGGTCATTTTGTACCACCAAGAATTATTTGGGATTTTTCTAAAGATTAAAAGTCCAATATATCTCATTTATTCAAAAAGTGCAGAAATGATTTATAGAAGCTAATGTGAGTATTTTACATGTGACAAGATAGGTTTTTGGTATGATATGGTCCTAAATACCATAATACACCTTGGGAAATTTTATTGGGATTTATTGAGAAGGAAAAGTAATTTTAATGAATTATTTCTTGTTTTTGCCAATTAAGAAAAAGGGCAAAAAGAAATAATGAAGGATCTATTTTTGAGATGGGAAGATAGGGGGTAGATTTAGGCATCAAGTATTCCTTGAGTTGGCAAGGTGGTTTGGAGAAATTCACACTTGTATTTATAGACAAGGTTTTGAGGATTTGGCAAAGTGTGTAATTTTAAATAGTTTAAAAATCCAAATAATTGTGCGAATTATTTGGGGATGATTATATCCAAGGTTGATGATGTCCACTTAGAGTATCTAGCATTTGAAACCTTTGGTTTTGAATTTCTACCTTGAAAATGGAAGAAAACTAGGTTTGAATGATCTAGGGGTTTGATATTTTTATACCACCTAGACAGGGTTGGATTAGCGAGCTCAGAGCTCACCTTGGTACAAGGGATAGATGGATGGATATACCAATTTATATACCTTAGCATGGTTCCAGGGGCTAGTCTTGGTTGTATCTGAGGTGGTCTAGAAGAGAGGGTAAACTTTGTTGAAAACAAGGCTGCCATAGCAGATGAGTCATGATGCCTCATAAACCATGTGGGTTTAAGAAGCACAGGTCTACAATGGAAACAAGTGAAGTGGGTGTTGATAGAAGATGGTTAGTAGATCTTAACCATGCAAAGGGTGGGTCAGGGTGATGGCATGTGGATGGCATGTGGATGTGAGCTTCTTCCAAAGTAGGCAAGATGATAAGATTTGCAGAGAAGATTATTATCTTGACTACAAAACCATCATGGATGAGTGGGAACCAGAATGGTTTAGCCAAGGGCAAGAGTGGGCCTTGATAGTACTAATTATGTACTACAAGATGGTTCAATTACATTATAAAGAATGCACATCGGTTAGAGTGGGTGGGGTATCAAATATTGAATCCAACTAACGATTTCACACAACCATTTTGGCAGATTTAGGGTTTTAGACTAGATTACAAGTGTGGATGGTTTTGAGAGAAAGATAGGTTCAAAAATCTTGATAAAGTGGGTGATGTTGATGTGTTGATTTATTAGGAAGTATACATGCTTTGATTTGGTCTTCATTTAGTTTGGATCTTATCAAAAAGGATTAATCATTGACTGATCTGATTAAGAGTGAGAGGGTCACCTTAGTGACTAGAGATCAGATCAAGCTTAGAGGATTTGCTTAGGATTTTAATTATTGATTTATCTTGGTCCTAAGGGATGAGCTCCTAGGGTGGCTCATGCTATTTCCTAAGCAATCATGTCAATCACCAGATAAGAGCACTTCATCAAACAGCAAATCAAAGCAATTCATCTTATCAAGCTTATCCACTACTACTAGGGTTACCTTCAGTTCTAACTTAAGGTATGGATTATTTTATGTAATACTCCATCAGATGGATGAACACAAGCAAATACTCAGCAAGCATTGCACTACTTAATATGAAAAGTTTTTGTTCCCCTTGATTTTTGCCTCTGACAAAATATCAGGGTTGCTGAAATTGGGATGTTATATACCTTTCCCCCTTAAAATAATATCATCCCGAGATTTGGGAGGAGTAGGGTTAGGTGAGAACATCGGCTTAAAAAATTTCAGTAGTCGAATTATTTAGATGATAAAAATTTAACAAACAGGTTTGGTCAGCTATGGGTCAGGACTGAGTGACTGCGGTTTGAGTGGTTTAGATTAAGCTAGTGGAAAAGATGCAATCTTTTCCCCTTAGGACAATTATCAGTAGGTTTTAGCGTCGTCTGGCTCCTTTCTTCTTGAGGCAAGATGACGAGTTGAGTCTTCTTCAAAACTCTATTGCTGGAGTCGACGCTTCGGCCTTCTGGGTCTTGACACGTCAAGATGTTGGCTGGACAGTCGAATTTGTGATGGATGGATTTACCAGGGTATCTTCTGACTATGGAGAAGTGCCGAGTTGTTGTCTTCTTATGGGGTCCATGATTCTGATTTAGGGGAGGTTCGGCTCCTAACGATGACTAGGAGGCGACTCTCTCGGGGTTATTCGTGTTTTGCGGGAAAGACTGCGTCTTTCCCCCTTAAAGTGAGACTACGGGGTTCGGTGAAGTCATCGACCTTATTTGTTGGAATCGCATGTTGACGTTGGAGGAGCACTGCATCATTTGTCTGGAAGTGGTTACCTTCTATCGATCGTATGGATGCTTCTTCCTGCGGAACGTCTGAGCCAACTAACATTGCTTCTAGCTGGGGGTGCCGGTTTTGGGTGACAGTCTCGGATCGTTGTCCTAAAGGATGAGGTCGTTTCGAGTTCAGTCTAATGCAACATCATGGGTAAAACATGAAAGAGGGAACTTCAGGCTACCATATCTTATAGAAAGGTTCATGCATAACTGAGTAGGCCTGTTGAGGTCAGCGGCGAGGGTCCTAGAAGCATTACAAAATCATTCGGGGCTACAAAGCGTCGGAGCACTTAGATCTTTACAAAACATGTTCTGGGTCGATACATAGCTCTACACTAGACTGGTCGAGTGATTGAGGGGTGCGACAACTTCTCCGGGAGTATTTCTTGAATCTTGTTGCCGTACTGGGTGTGGGTACTAACTTTGGTTTCTACGATTCCTCGGGGGTGTGAGGGATATTTAGTGAAAGGATACGGATGTCGCCTAGAGGGGGGTGAATAGGCGATTAAAACTTTTCCTAGAGTGGCTCAACAAAGGCGGAATAAAACTAGTGTTTACTTTGTTAAGCACAACCTAGAACAACTAAGGTTCACCTATGTGCACCAACAACTTATGCTAAGCAATACAAGCAACAAAGTGATAACAAGATAAATATTACTTCAAGCACGAAGGCTATCACAATGTAAAGTGCATAAGTAAAGAGCTCGGGTATAAAGATAACCGAGGCACGCGGGGACACCGATATTTTACCGAGTTCCACCCAACATGGAGTACGTCTCGTTTGGAGAGGGGGTGTTATCAAACCACCAACGCCACAAAAGGCCTCCCTTATTCTCCGGTGAATCTCACCCGAACGGGATAGATCCATGCTTCCACTATCGGTGCACTTGTCGGTGGCAACCAGAACCTCTCACAAGGTTGGGGCACTTCTCCACAACTTAATTGGAGGCTCCCAACAAATGCCACAAAAGGACACAATGCCACCAAGGCCACAAAACCATCTAGGGTTCCAAGAACCCAAGAAGGACAAGCTCCAATGAGTCACTCAAACCAAATCCTCCGAGGAGAACACAAACCGATGCACCAAATGCAAATGGCAAGAACACCACAAAGGTGTTCAGATCCTTCTCTCCCAAATTCCACCAAAGATACAAAAGCTTATGGGGGAATAAGAGAGGAAGAACAATGGAGGAAATCCACAAAAGACTCCAAGATCTAGATCCCAATATGTTCCCCTCACTTAGAGGAGAGATTGATTGGTGGGATTGTAGATCTAGATCTCCTCTTTCAAATCCCTCAAGAATATGCAAGAATCATCGGAGGGATTGAGAGAAAGCAAGCTCAAGAAGGTCAACAATGGAGGGGAAAACTTGCAAGAATGGTTGTGGAACTATTGGGGAAGAAGGCCTCTTAAATAGGTCCCCCCAAAATCCAACCGTTGAAGCCCAAAAACGCGAATCCCGGTACTACCGGACATTTTCCCGATTCTACCGGACATTCCTGGTACTACCGGACATTCCCGGTACTACCGGACATTCCCTGGGGATCCCAGGTCTCCAAACGCACCTTATTCAGTACCGACTGGTACTAAGGGGCGGTACTACCGGACCTCCGGTACTACCGGACCCTGGTCCGGTACTACCAGTCATCCCTGAACGAAAACGGCCATAACTTTTGCATCCGGAATCTGATTTTGATGATCTTGGGCTCGTTTCGAAGAGGACAACAAGCTCTAAAAGATCATGCGAAGAAACATTATAGTCCAGAAAGGGAGGATAGATCCAAATGACGAAAGGTTTAACCTCTATCAAAAAGACGAACCGATAAAACCTCCAACATCAAAAACATAATAGAAAATGCATATGAAATCCGTTTTCGATGAACTAGAGCTTGTCATGGAGATTAACACAAGCTCTAATTCCACACATGAGTAAGAACCAAATAATGGAAGGTTTTACCTGTCTCTAAAATACAAACCGGTAAAACCTCCAAGATCAAAACGCAATAAGATATAAAAGGGAAATCCGTTTTTGATGAACTAGAGCTTGTTATGGAGATTACCACAAGCTCTATATCCTCACATGGATAAGACCAAATAACAACCAAATATGATGATGCAAGTATGCAAAGTTTTTATCTCTCTCCAAATGATGTGACCGAGTTACTCATTCGAGAGCCCCTCTTGATAGTACGGTTATCTATCCTAAACCCGGTCTCCCAACAAACATGAGACCGGCAAAAGGGAAAACCTATCAATATTATACCCTTGCCTTGAGCAATCCATTTGAGCTCGATGTAGACGATCTTGTCCTTCTCAAGATGGACACCTTTCTTGATTCCTCATCATCGATCCATGATCACCGAGGATGGCAAGCATCAAACATGAGATCTTCTATAGATGGCGCATTTTGAGCTTGCACAACACATCTTCTTCTCATTTCATCTATCTTGAAGTCAACACATGCTCCAAACAATGCCAATGGACAATTCCTACAAGTACAACTTAATACACACATTAGTCCATAAAGATTGTCATTAATTACCAAAACCACACATGGGGGCCCACATGTTCTTTCAATCTCCCCCATTTTGGTAATTGATGACAAACCCTTTAAGAGGGTTTATATAAGGAATTTTAATGAATAAACTGGTAAAACCAATATCAAATACTACATAAGTATGTGATATTGGTACCACCATATATAGAGCAAACTCCCCGACAATCTATGCATGTGTGATGATCTTGAATTTCATTGCATATATTGCCAATCATTATCATTGGTGGAGTTTCCACTATATATATCACATGCTAAGCAACGACAAAGATGCAAGAGCATGAGAGGCAAATGCACAAGAACAAACTCGATGCATAAACCAACTTCCCTTAAACCCTCTAAAACTTCTCCCCCATTGGCATCGATTGCCGAAATGGGTGACAAGTTCTAGAAGGAAAATATAATAATAATTCCTCCAAAGGTGTGCCTTCGCACATATCCAATGATGAATACTTGGGAGGGAGTAGAACTATATCAAGGACCCGAAGATTGCCAAAATAAATAAAGTCAAATGATGCAAGCAATTACGAGGTCCCACAAACCAATTGAAAACAACAAATGAGTTCAAATGGAACCTACAAGATATTATGATATGAGAAAGAGAGTGCTTTAAATAACAAATAGAGAAGCTCCCCAAGATTTGTGCACTATTCAACATAAATGCATTAGAATACATATTGCACAAATATGGAATCCTTGCTCCCCCCATAAGCATTTCAAGCACAACAAATGAGAGATCAAATAAATGCTTAAATAAAATAGAGAAGCTCCCCAAGATTTGTGTGCACTTTAGAATCATTGTATTTCAATACAAAAATGCACAAATATTTAATCCTCACTTCCCCATAAACATTTAAGACGCAATAAATGAGAAAAAAAGATGAATGAGCTTTATTAAATGAATTAGATGAGCTCCCCAAAGATAATGCACCAATTATGATAATTGCATTTGGGAACAAGGTGCATAATCATGGAATCCTCACTCATCCTAGTTCATTTAACAATACAAGGCATGAGAGAACAAATATGAGTGCCCAAAGATGCAAACAAGAGGAATAAGCACTCATAGGCAATTAAATTTGGAAGCCACCAAAGAATCAAAAGAAATAGAAAGGTGGTCTCCAAGGATTAAAAATCAACTAAAATTATCTCCTCATATGTGTATATGTCTCTAAATGGAAAACATCACAAAGACATATGCCAATAAATAAATATGCACACATAAAGAAGATTATACAAGAAAGCACATGAAAGGCAAAAATGAAGTCATAACATATATCAATAAGATTTTTTGCTTCAAAGCATGGACAAAGGCTCACATATGTCTTATTGTACATTAATGGACTTCAAACACCAACACACTACATATATTACAACTTTCACCAAGGGAAGAGGAGAAAGTTGGAATATATGGAGAAAGGCAACAAGTATCACAAGAAAAAATTAACTAGCAAAATCTCACTATTGCACATGAGAGAAGTTGAGGAAAAGATAGGCAATAAAATTGCTAGATTGACATATTTGGGATTGGAGGATCATATGCATGATTTTTTATAGTCCCAAATATATATACTCATCTCAACTTATACACATATACAATAGAGAGTTCTCTTAATACCATGGCTAGAGATACAACAATTACAAATACATGAATTCATGCCATAAGGCAAGCGACAAACGGTTGGAATCAAGATATATGAGCATGAGAAAGAGATACTTGTTACCGAGATATAATTGGTAGGATGTAGAGGATATGAATTCATTGATAATCCTATAGCTTGCCTCCAATTTTCATTAACGCACCACTTCTTCAAGATTGAGAGACAAGCATCCAATATATCTCCAATGTACCTAAAACATATTTAAGTACAAAAATGGTCCCCAAACTTATTGGGTCCAAAGAAGTTAGTGCAACTACAATACATAGGTGAGACTCCACATAATTATGTGCATATTGATATGAAATTGAATTTCATGCACAACTTAGCCGATGGGAATTGGTGGAGTTTCCCCTATATATTGGATTAAAGAAAGCAAGCATGCCATAATATAAACATATAGTAAATATGCATGCATAAAGCTTTCAAGAACCAAAAAGGAGATACAATTTGAACAAAAACAACAAGTAAATCGATATTGCACACACAAGAGTGTGACATGACAAACGATGTCCAAATTGTATCAAAGAACCAATTCAACACATGAAAGATCACAAGTTCAACAAATGAACTAGGCTAAAACCAAAAGAGCAAAAGATAGATAGAAATAAAAATGCTCAAGGATTTATCTCATTCTAAAATGGTCAAATCATGAAACAAGGAATGAGACAAAACCAACTCCCAAAAAGAGCAAGGTTCCAATAAGAAACCAAACTCCCCAAACTTCTCATGATGGCACAAAGTACCAAAACAAAAAGATTGAGGTTCCAAGCACAAAAACCCGATATGGATCAAACAAAGAAGCATAAATACGAGTGTTCTAAATAATATAGGAGAGCTCACCCATAAGTAGTACATTATATAGAATTTTGCTTTTGAATGCAAAATGCACACAAATGAGATCATCACTACTACCTACATTAAATAAAATACAAGAGGATACCAACAAAATAACAAGATCCAAAAGTAGCAAGGAATACATGGGAGCACACAAAACATTTACTTGGCCAAAGATAGGACAATATTAAGCAAGGGCCAAAGTGAATATGATCAATAAATTCTACCATAAATTGGGTACTCATTGTCCAAGGACAAGAAATATTGGGAATAATTTTCCCAAGGTAGCTTGCATGGATATCCAAGATCATAGTCACAACAAGAAGCATATAACAAAATATAAGAATTAAGCATGATACTTCGAACAAGATTCTTGGTAGCTTCCAATAGTCACACAATCACTAGCGATTAGAGTAACTTGAAGCAAATGGTTTCCATGATGATATAGAGATCTAAATATGAGGAAACACATACCAAGAAACACTCTCATATACAAGATCCAAAATATGATCAACAACACCATTCAAGCAAATTGGAACTTGTATGAGCAAATGTGTCACATAGGTGCTAGATAATTATCAATATCAATTCTAAGTGACACAACCTCAAATATTCACATTTTCTAGGATTGTAATATGCACTAAGCATATGACTCCCCCATAATGTGATACTACCATAAACCAAAATGAGGCAAAATGATACAAATGGAGATAATTAATGGACATTATAAAACTTAAGTTTCTCATGAGAATTGTACCACATAGAGACTAGACAATAATCCAATATAAATACTAGGTTGTATTCCTCATGTACACACAATTTTAGGATTGTGGAATGCCCAAGCATAACACTCCCCCAAAATGGGATAATCCATTAATTTCTCACAAGAGCCAAATAAGATACCAAATATAACCAAGCAAGGCTCAAACATAAGAAACACACATACATGGTGTGCCACCTAATCATACACAAATATGCTTGATACCTCAAGATAATTAAGTGGATAGCACAACATGGACAAAATCATGGAAGATACAAAACCAACACATGCACAAGGGGGCGATTAACTTTCAATGTAATGAGTTAAGAATATGTTACCGCAAGGAGGAACATTGGGAATATAATATAATCATGATAATCCAAATGGCTTGACTTGAAAATAATAATTGATGAAGATCCCTAAATTCTTCATAATGTATCCAAGACTCCAATGCCTCCAAAACACACCTATTGATCAAGTTTTGTCTTGTTGGTCCCCAACCAAGTTGGGTCCTAAGAGGTTAGTCACAATAGGTTTGGCAACCCAAATGGTTCTTTTCTTGACACCACATTGAGCACCAACAAATTTAGCAAACACATTTCCAACCTCATCCTTACAAAGAGAATAAAAATCATCAATCAAGATAGGATGGGATGAGGAGTTACCAATAGTGCATGCGGAAAAAATGTGCCCCTTATCACGGCATATGTAGCAAGTTCTACTCTTGCTATATTTCTTCTTAGGTGAAGCCACACCTCGAGGAAGGGCTCGAGTAGTGCTCTTAGGAAGAGGCCCATTAATGACTTGAGGTGGAACTTGAGGCCGCTTCCCTTGATGCTTCACACTAAGAGGCTTTTTCTTCAATGGGCAAGATCTAACATGGTGCCCTTCTTCCTTGCACTTGAAGCAAACAATGTTGGCCGGATTCTTCACTTGATATTGGCCATTCTTCTTGTTGTCCTTGTGCTTCAACTTGATAGTGGACTTGTTATTGACATTGGAGTTGAATCCAAGCCCATTCTTGTCATTGGGGGATTTTTGCACACTCAATATTTTGTTGAGTGCGGCCTTCCCTTGATGACCCCTTTTAAAGTCATTCTTCAAAGAAGTGACTTGAGCCTTGAGCTCTTTGATTTCCTCTACATGGTTAGGTTCAACAAAAGTACTAGAGGAAGTAGATGCTACATTGTTAGAGCAACAAGGCACGGAATGTAATTCATCACGAGATATAGCATGGTTGTGAGAGGATGAATTACAAGGACTAGCACATGGCAATATAACATTTGGAGTAGATGTAGTGCTAATGTCCACATGAGGCCCACTAGATGTTAACTTTGACATGATGGCCTCATGAGCCAACTTTAGCCCACCATGGGAGACTAGGAGATCCTCATGCGATCTTGAGAGCTTAACATGACTTTCTTCTAATTTCCCATAGTTGCTAGTTAGCAAAGCAAGTTGAGCCTTTAGCTCAACATTCTCCTTTAAAATAGATGCTTCAAAAGCAAAGCAAGTTGAGCCTTTAGCTCAACATTCTTCTTTAAAATAGATGCTTCAAAAGAAATAGAGTTAATAGCACAAGCATCATCATTATTAGAAAGAGGTGAGGGCAACTTGGCAAGCTCTTTTGAATATGAGGCTTTAAGTTTCTCATGTGACTCGGTGAGTTTGATGAGCTCACCCTTTATGAACCTAGAGCCATTTTTGAGGTGCTCAAAATCCTCAAGGAGTTCAGTATAAGCAACTTGAGTCTCATCATTTTTACTTTTGAGATCACTTGCCACCTCAAGATCTCTATCATGAGATTCCTTTACTCTAGATAGCTCTAAAGAAAAGGTCTCCTCAAGAGATTCCTTAGTGGTTTGTTCCTCTTCAAGAGCTTTATTTAGGTTTGCAATTATATTAGCATACTCACGCTCAAGACTACACATTTTATCAACGTTGTTATCATGCACCTTAATTTGTGTTTCTAACTTATCAATATGTTCTTTTCTCTTAATAGCAAAGTCCAAGACTTCAACAAAGTTAGAGCAAGCAATATCCTTTTTTAACAAGGGCACGATAAACAATCTCACCCTTTTCATATAAATCATCAATATCAAGCTCTTCTTCCACATTATCCACATCCTCCTCATCACAAGAGGTAATGGGTTCCAAAGTAGGGGTTACCTTAGAATCCCTAGCCATAAGGCATAGGTGGGTACCGGAAGAAGGCGAAGATGAGATTGCATTTGTGGCTTCATTCAAAACCATGTCTTGGCCCATAGAATCTTCGGTTTCCTCTACATGGTTAGCAACACAAGCACTAGAGGAAATTGAAGCATTTTTATCATGGCAACAAGACAACACAAGCATATCACCATGAGATTTATTCAAGTCATTTCTACATGATATGCAAGGACTATTAACACAAGCATGTAAGAAGTTTTGAGTACTAGAATTGTTAAGGTCCAAAGATAGATCATTGCAACTAGATAGGGATGAAGGATTACAAATAATAATATCACTATCCATATTGAAATTTCTATCACCACTCACCATATCATTACCTTGTGAAAAATCACATGTTGGTGAAGTGGTAGACGATGAGAACTCATCTCGACCGGAAGTGGAATCAACACAATCATCCTCAATAATGTTGGACTTGCTATATTTATCTTGAAGCTTGGTCCATATCTCACGAGCGCTTGAATAAGGCATGATAGAAGAAAGAACTACATTGCTCACAACATGCAAAAGAATTTTAGTAGCTAGAGCATCTATATGAGAGTTGAACTTCTCCTCTAAAGATTCGTTTTGGGTATCCATAGGAGAAGAGAGACCCACATATATATATCCCTCGATAATTGGGTGAATTTCCCGAAATAAATTAAGCATGCGAATTTTCCAAACATCATAATTTGTGCCATCGAATGTGAGCGTGTCCTTGTGCACTAATCCCCTAGCCGACATCTTTACTCTCAAGGCGGTGAAGCCTAAAATGAGAGACCGGCCTCTAGTACCAATTGAAAGGATACGGATATCGCCTAGAGGGGGGGTGAATAGGAGATTAAAACTTTTCCTAGAGTGGCTCAACAAAGGCGGAATAAAACTAGTGTTTACTTTGTTAAGTACAACCTAGAACAACTAAGGTTCACCTATGTGCACCAACAACTTATGCTAAGCAATACAAGCAACAAAGTGATAACAAGATAAATATTACTTCAAGCACGAAGGCTATCACAATGTAAAGTGCATAAGTAAAGACCTCGGATATAGAGATAACCGAGGCACGCGGGGACACCGATATTTTACCGAGTTCCTCCCAACATGGAGTACGTCTCGATTGGAGAGGCGGTGGTATCAAACCACCATCGCCACAAAAGGCCTCCCTTATTCTCTGGTGAATCTCACCCCAACGGTATCGATCCACGCTTCCACTATCGGTGCACTTGTCGGTGGCAACCGGAACCTCTCACAAGGTTGGGGCACTTCTCCACAACTTAATTGGAGGCTCCCAATAAATGCCACAAAAGGCCACAATGCCACCAAGGCCACAAAACCATCTAGGGTTCCAAGAACCCAAGAAGGACAAGCTCCAATGAGTCACTCAAACCAAATCCTCCGAGGAGAACACAAACCGATGCACCAAATGCAAATGGCAAGAACACCACAAAGGTGTTCAAATCCTTCTCTCCCAAATTCCACCAAAGCTACAAAAGCTTATGGGGGAATAAGAGAGGAAGAACAATGGAGGAAATCCACAAAAAACTCCAAGATCTAGATCCCAATATGTTCCCCTCACTTAGAGGAGAGATTGATTGGTGGGATTATAGATCTAGATCTCCTCTTTTAAATCCCTCAAGAATATGCAAGAATCATCGGAGGGATTGAGAGAAAGCAAGCTCAAGAAGGTCAACAATGGAGGGGAAAACTTGCAAGAATGGTTGTGAAACTATTGGGGAAGAAGGCCTCTTAAATAGGTCCCCCCAAAATCTAACCGTTGAAGCCCAAAAACGCGAATCCGGGTACTACCGGACATTTTCCCGGTACTACCGGACATTCCCGGTACTACCGGACATTCCCTGGGGATCCCAGGTCGCCAAACGCACCTTATTCAGTACTGACCGGTACTAAGGGGCGGTACTACCGGACCCTGGTCCGGTACTACCGGTCATCCCTGAACGAAAACGGCCATAACTTTTGCATCCGGACTCCGATTTTGATGATCTTGGGCTCGTTTCGAAGAGGACAACAAGATATAAAAGATCATGCAAAGAAACATTATAGTCCAGCAAGGGAGGATAGATCCAAATGATGAAAGGTTTAACCTCTATCAAAAAGACAAACCGATAAAACCTCCAACATCAAAAACGTAATAGAAAATGCATATGAAACCCGTTTTCGATGAACTAGAGCTTGTCATGGAGATTAACACAAGCTCTAAATCATCACATGAGTAAGAACCAAATAATTGAAGGTTTTACCTGTCTCTAAAATACAAACCGGTAAAACCTCCAAGATCAAAACGCAATAAGATATAAAAGGGAAATCCGTTTTTGATGAACTAGAGCTTGTTATGGAGATTACCACAAGCTTTATATCCTCACATGGATAAGGCCACATAACAACCAAATATGATGATGCAAGTATGCAAAGTTTTGATCTCTCTCCGAACGATGTGACCGAGTTACTCATTCGAGAGCCCCTCTTGATAGTACGGTTATCTATCCTAAACCCGGTCTCCCAACAAACATGAGACCGGCAAAAGGGAAAACCTATCAATATTATGCCCTTGCCTTGAGCAATCCATTTGAGCTCGATGTAGACGATCTTGTCCTTCTCAAGATGGACACCTTTCTTGATTCCTCATCATCGATCCATGATCACCGAGGATGGCAAGCATCAAACATGAGATCTTCTACAGATGGCGCATTTTGAGCTTGCACAACACATCTTCTTCTCATTTCATCTATCTTGAAGTCAACACATGCTCCAAGCAATGCCAATGGACAATTACTACAAGTACAACTTAATACACACATTAGTCCATAAATATTGTCATTAATTACCAAAACCACACATTCTTTCATTTAGCTCTTCAGCAGGTGAAGGTAAGGGTCATGCCTTCTCTGGGGACTGCTTTGACGGGTGGATCCATATAGACGTGCCAGGGAATGGTCTTCACAATGTCTTTAGAGTGTCTTGACTTTTTTGGGGTGATTTCTACTCCTTGGAGAGTAGTGTTAGCAGGGTCGGGTAGTCTTGTCATCTTAATTCCAAGCTTTGCGAATACCGGGAGGGTCGAGTAGACTTCCAACAATTGTTGACGAGGTCTATCTTCTGTTCTTCTGACGATCATCGAGGTGGTCATTGGGGCAGTTCCTGTATTGTCTTCTCGTAAGCGATCACCTCAGAGCTTTCTTTAGTGTCGCCGAGGCTGGGGTAGATCGTTCGTCTTGGAATATTAGCGAGGTGCTTGAGTTGAGGTCTTCGGGTAATGCCTTATTGCGACTACCTTGCTATGTGGGTTACCTAACGAAGCCTTAGGGTTTTTCTCCTGGTATATTAGCGGTTAGCAACGCTTCTTCTTGGTCCTTAGTAGGTGTGGAGGCATTTTAGCTTCTGGGAGGTTGTCTCCGCTTGACTCTTTGTGTTGCTCCAGCTTGATGAGGAAGTAGACTCGTTGTCTTCGGGCATTCTTATATTCAGGGTTTTGGGGCATCTACATTATGGTGAGGACTTCTCGTGGGTTTTGTAGAAGGTTGAACCGGATCGTCGTTCCTTTGAGGGTGGTTGAAAGTAGACATAGGAATAGGTTGGCATAGATTTGTTTATGTGGCCATCCTGCTGAGGAGAGGTTCCAGGTTATGGGTTTACAATGTTTTTAGTGTCGGGATACACAAACAAGGTGGTCATACAATCAGATCGAGTGATCCGACACAAACAAGCAACACATTCCAGGCATCATACAAGAAATTGTCAAGCAAACAAATCCTACCATACTTACCAAGGGGGGAATATCCACCATAAGGGAAATCCTACTTTGAGGATACTTATCCTAAGTATGGATGATATGGGTGTCTTGGCTTTTGTCTTGCCATCTCGTGTCGTTGGTGTCGTACTTGGTCCATTTGGGGCGATGAAGGACTCCAAGGTAGGGCGATCTTGTAGTATCTTTCGTCATTGGTAACTTCTTTGGTTTTCTTGTCTTTGTTTCTCTTCATCTTGTGATCTCTGGCTTCAGTGTTTCAAAGTCGAGCTTGTTTTTGGAAATGGAATTTTTGAAGGAAGACGAGGTATAGAGTAAGCCATTTCTCAAAGAGTTTAAGTTAGAAAGGATAAGGTAGGAAATCTTTCAAAAATCTTTTGAGAAAGTAGTTTTCGAAAGTCAGGGGTTTTCGGAAATAGGTTTGTACTTTCTAACGTCCATGCTAACTAAGGTCTCCTATAGTCAGGATGGCTCTGATACCAAGTCTGTGGCATCCCAGATTTATGGTCCGAAAATACTAGTTATGCATATAATTCACGTTCCCATGATCAGTGAGCGGTGAGCATAACCGACTAGTATCATGACAACATCCATACAATAACGATTACAAATACAAAACTTACATAGTTCCCATTATGGCGATTACATCACACACAATGGAAGTCTTCATCGTAGAGCCCATGTCGTGCCTTAACCTACAGGCGACTGACTGGGAGACGGCTTAGCTTGCATAGACGTCATCATCTTCTTCAATCCTCGATCTTGTGAAAAATCTAGCCAAGTAAATAGCCAGGGACAATGCCGGTGAGTACTTTGAATGTACTCGCAAACCACCTCTGGAAGATAATAAGAAGAAGATATGCAATATGGCTATATGCCAGGATAGCTCCATGAGAGGTTCTTTTCTAAAATAGTTTCTCTTGTAGATATAGCATGTACAAGGTTTTGTTGAATACTTTTGTAAAACATTTTGGAAACCTTTTTGAAAAGTTTTAGAAAATACAAGGATTGGGTCACCCCATATCATCACCATGGTCTTCAACTGACCGAGTTATCCTCTTCGCTCTATGGTGTCCCACGGACCACCAGGTTTTGGAAAACACTTGTTTTATTGAAAACATTTTTGAAAACAAGACAGGCACCGCTCTACAGCAACCTTCCCAACCGTCCATGACCGAGAATTCAGCTATTATAATAGATTAACACTCTGTAGAGGTTGTACACTTTACCCACAAGATTTGATACATCCGCTAGGATTACAACCACGGCCTGCTACACATTGTAAATGGTGGTTCGGATAATCAAACAGAACCTTCGGAAAGTCCACTCCGACACGGGCCCTACCGTATGAGTTGTTCCTCTCAACACTAGGATATCAGGATCCACGGACCAACCAGAGTGCAACCCAGCTCCTCCAGAGCCGGCACTTGCAATGATAGGCTCATAGTATCGACCAGTCACTCACATGGGTGATCCTACATCCTCCAGGTAACTACCTTGCAGATGACCCTTTCTATAAAGGAATCCCGGAATTAGAGGGATATAATCCCTTATAAGTAGACATGCGGATACCCATATCTAAGTGAAATAACTTTGGGTTAAGCCCCATCCCACTTCAGGTATTGTGGTTGCACGGGTTAATTGTTCTGGCAAAACTGCAAAGAACCAGGTGCCTCTTTGTAAACATTTTTCCTCCTCTTTCCTTCATCATTTTGTAAAACAAAACCTTTGTATTTCTCAACACTCTTGGAAGGCCAAACCTTGCCAAGGTTTTCTCATAAAACATTTTATAAAACAGTTTCCCGGGGTCTTCCCATCCTATACTTTTACTTTGGCTAAAAAGGGACACCAAGGGGTTATGGTGCCATCTATCAAGCTAAGGGCAAGTAGGTGTCATCAACGGGGTTTTACCTAATAGTACCAAAGTGGTAATGGTTTGGAGGAGCCAAACCTTCCCATAAGGAAAGCATACTAGTAAAACCATGCAATTCTTGATAAACAATTAAATAAAACATGCATAAGTAAAAATAATAGGATCAAGGCGTATGAGAAAGAAAGTGTCTTGCCTCCCTGGACTTATTCTTATAATACCATAATAATAATAATAAAAACCATCTTATTCTGGTCTTCGATATAATCGCAACTATCGCCGTCGGAGACCATACATGGAAGCAAGCAAGGGCACAATCAAAACAAGGCATACACGCATAATATCATACATCAAACAAACAAGGAATACATGTTATAACTCAGTAGGGTTTGGGAGTAAGGGATTTAGGAATATTGGGAAAATGACTTGGAACATTTGAAGGAATTCTTATATGAGTTATGATTTAGAAACTATGTAGGATAGGGTTTTTAGACCCAAGTCACATTCAGTATGATATCATTTTATAAAAATGATATTAGCAGATAGGTATTAATAAAAGGAAACCAACAATAGTGGTTTCACTATTTTATCAATTACCATTGATTTATCATGGATTTCCTAGTGAATAAAAACCCTAGTTTTTGGAAATAATTCACCAGAATAGTTATGGAGTTCCAAAAATTATTTCCTTGGGTGGTTAGGTATTATTTGTTGGACAGAATCAAGGTGAGTTGGACTCATCCTACAATATTTAACAGAATGCCCTCAGGAAATTCCCAAAGGCAGTACGGAAGGGGTTTTATCTTTTTCACCCAATTAAATCTTTAAGGTATTTTGAGGTGATTACAAATACACGGGTTAGATATTTGAAATACATTTCGGTATAAATTGGAATCAACCATTTTGAATTTATAGACCTACTGATATGAATTTATTGGTGAATTACCTATGCATAGAAAAGATTAATTCACCAAAATTGAAAGAAACCTCAATATGATACATATTGGTATGTAGGTCTAAGGGAAGTTGGAATTACTTTATTACCCATTTTGGTCTGACCCAAGAAAATTCCTAAAGTCCTATATGGGTTGTTTTTGTTATTTTTATTAGGGGGAAACTATGTGTCAAATTAATATGGGGTCAGGTCTGTGAGGTAGATGCCTTCAGAACCTACCCAAGGAAGTTGGATTTACTCCATTTGGACACATGGAACTCAATGAGGAATTTATATACTGAAAGGGATACATTTGGATATATTATTTATTATAAATATTATGTAGCATATTTGGGCCAACTGGTGTTACTGCAAGTTAGGTGAAACATGTATTAATATGGGAAAAATGAGATCTGGGCATTATATGATGTTTTCCAATTTTGAATCGAATTAAACCAAATGGCTATGAAATAGATCTGTAGATTTAAATTGAAAAGGAAAAAGGTGAATCAGGGAGATGGACTGAGCGGGGCTGGCTTTGGCCCAACAAGGGGAAGCCCCGCGCGCGGGAGGCAGTCGAGCCCCGGCGGATTAGATCCAGATCGACGGCCAGGGCTCACTGTCTACCTCCTGACGGAGGGCGCGGGAAGGAACCCTAGGGGGTCCGGCGATGGGCGGCAGCGGGCGTTTCCTCGTCGGGAGCTTGATCGCGTGAGGTTGGCCGAGAAGGAGCTCGCCGGTGCGCGTCGGGGCCATCTGCAGAGGGGGGTCCTAAACAAGAAGAAGGGCATGATTAGCTAGAGGGGAGCCAGGAGTGTTCGGGAGAGGGACATCCAGAGGGAGAGGATGAGAGGGGATGGAGATGTGCTTGATTCTTTGCCATGGCCAACCCTTCTTTATCCCACTCTCTCTCGAACAAGATAGAGCATGGGAGGACAGGGGAGCTCGTGGGGAGGTTCTCTGTAGTCCAGGAGGAAATGAGGGAGCAGCATCAAGGTTGGTGGCCTTTGGCCCCTTTTATTGCAATGCTTATGGGGCATGGATGAAATGTCCAAAATGGGCATGGAGTGGGTAGAGCTGGCATGGGGTGGGGTATTTATAGAAGGCAATCAGGTGGGGTAGAGATGGCTTGGGTGTGGCCAGGTGGAGGGGAGGAGGGGCAAGAGGTGTCCTGGTCGGTGGAGAGACAGAGGGGGAGTGGGGTGGGGTGGTGTTTGCTACTAAATGAGAAAAATGACATCTCTTTCTCTCTCACTCTCTCCAAGCACTAAGGACAAAGAGAGGGGTGAGCTATAGTGCTATGCTATAGTGTAGCATGACCAGGGGTGTGCTGGGTGCTGGAGTGAAGTGCTTGACAAGCTTGAAGATGGTTGGATTTGGTTTAGATTAAATGGTTTTGTTAGTTTGCCCATTTGATAACAACTAGGGTTATGAAGGAAGTCCAAATATTTACATTGGACAAGATGGGGAAAGGTTACTGGAAGTTAGATATGGTCATTGTGTACCACCAAGAATTATTTGGGATTTTTCTAAAGATTAATTTGTTACATCTTCACCCAGCATACCGGGGATCTCATGAAACTAAAGTGTTTTTTATCCAGCCTAAGAGGCAGCTGTACTCGGAGGGGCTTCATCAGCAGGCTTAGAGATGGGCGCGTCGTCAGGCTCAGCTGAGTCATTTATGTCGGCCCAAGCGGCCACATCTGACTCGGTTGCTTTGCTGTCAGCAACACCTTCTTCAGCAACCTCGGTGGCAGGCTCAACAGCATCGAGGAAACTTGGCCCATTGCACCAAGCATGAACCAAATCATATTCAACCATTGCATGGGTTCGCTCCTGGCGCCTCTTGATGAGCTCTAGATCATGAGTCCACTTTCCTTCGACCCTCATGTTCTGAAGAACATCAAGATTGATGTCTTCATTCCAAGATAGCACGAAGGATAGAGCTTTGTCTGCGGCAGCGCGACCAGCTGACTCACGCCATTCATCCAACTATTCCTTAGAGAGTAGTAGCCCTGGCCATGAGAGGCTCAATGAGTTCAAGGGGGTCTTCATCTGGCCAGAGCGTCCTAAAGACATGGATTGCCGACTTAAGTAGGTCGACCCCACATGACTTCACAGTGGTTATGCGCTCTGAGAGGGCAGCCAAATGCTCATCAATGGTAACCTCGCCGTCTGTCGGGTCACCATACTCAGACTGCACCTTCTTCATGGCCCTCAGAGCAAACATGTTGGATTCGGGGAAGTTATCTGCAAGAAAAGAGGAAATCATCAAAGGACAACAAAATAGATGGAAATAAGAACAAGAACGCAGTGAAAAGAGTAAGGACTCACCACCGATAAATGAGTTGATGCAGCCAAGTTTGGACTGCCAAGTTTTTGCTTTAGCTTGAAGGGCATCCAGGTATTGGTGAGCCGAGTCTAAAGCCTACTCGGCATCCCTGAGCAGCTCATTCATCTTCTCATTTTTGCTAGAGAATTGACCCTCTTTCTCGGCGAGCTTGTAGCACAGACCCTCAAGCTCAGACTAATGCTTCTGCTCCATCTCCGCCATTTGCTGTTTGAGCCGATTCACCTCGCCTCGATCCTTCTGGAGCTTGATCTGGTGCTTCCCTTTTATTCGAGAGAGTGTTCCATCAATTCTGGCATGAAAACAATATCCTGGAGTGGTTTCGTGAGCAAAAGTATATCGGCTACTCCGAGATATAACAGATGGACAAGAAAACACTAAGGCTAGGCAGCTACAAAGTTTCTAAAGAAAAGGGCACTACCTTCAGCGTCAGAGATTTGCTTGTGTAGGGCATTTATGGTGGATTGACCAGTAGCTGTGGAAAAAGAGTAACAAGAGGAGGTTAGAGTACAAGGACAAAAATGGCCAATAAGAGGGAGGGTGAGCAAGAGAATATACCTTGGCCTTGGTTCTCGGCCTTTAGGTTGCGATGAGTAGAAAAAAGTTTCTGATACTTCCATATCAGGGATTGGTGTATCTTGGTGTGCTCATTATGCGTAAGCTACAAAAAGAGAGATAAACAAAAAATGTTCAATGGATCAAAATATTCAATCTCGGCAGAAAATAGAAAAAGATGTATTCTGGTTCTGAGCTTACATCCGAGTAACTACTTTACTCCACAGTAACCTCGGGGGCTACGGATCAGATTTTTAACTTAAGATATTGGCAAAAACATAAAAAATCATGCCTTACTTCTAAGCTTACAGTTGTGTAACTGCGTTACTCAACAGTAACCTCAGGGGCTAGGGATAGATTTCCAACACAAGGTCTTGGCAAGAAGAAGAAAAAGACATGCCTTTACTAGGAGCTTATGACCGAGTAAGTCCCTTACTCGGCAGTAACCTCGGGGACTAGGGAATATGTAGATATAAAAATATTCAGAATGTGAAAGAGTAAAACAGTTTCTTACCTTGTTCACCCGGTCGACTTGCGTTATGAGTGCAATGGCTTGGTGGGTCATCTCCAACACGGTCTTGGGGCCTAGCTGCACCTGTTGCTGACCCAAACCGGAAGGAGCGCCAGAATTAACCTCATGATCGCCCGCAGCATTCCACTCCATGACGAAAGGTTCAGCAGAGCCGAGGCTATGCCCGCTGAGCGTCCGAGTAAGAACTTGACCTTTCTTCAAGGTAGATCCTACACCATCACGGGTAGCAGCGGGGCTTGCGTGAAAAGCGCTGGCTCCAAGAGAACCGCCGGATCCAGGAACGGCCACAGGTTTACCCAACTGACCCGCCGAAGTAGGTGTATTTGTTGACGTGGTTGGCTTTATCTGCGGAGCTGAACCTGGGGAAAAAACCAAAGTCTTCTTCTTGTAACTCGTCATTTTGACGGGCGCAGTCTGAGTCTGGCTGGGCGGAGCAGGCCGGGTCTGGCTCTTTGCTGCTGGAGGTGGACGAGTAGGTCTTCCGCTTTGATGCTGCAGCGAGGGAGACGAATGAGCGGGCTGAACAACTGGCTGGGAAGAAGTTGACTTTTCTGTTCATTCACTAGTAGGAGGAACTGTAACAGAGAGATTCTGGGTGGACTCGGCGCCGATGTTGCTGGCGCCGGGTTCCAAGATCACAGTTTTAGAAGCTACTAGCTATGCATTCCGAGTCTCCCCCGTAGAATGCGCTGCCGGGTTAGCTTCAGGGCGAGGCTCGAAAGCCTTAACCGTAGGAGCAGAGACCCCAATAGGGCTCTGTGGTGGCACGAGCAGGGGAGACTAGCTTGGAGATGGAGGATGCCATGCAAGTGGCAGCCTGGCTCACAGACAAAGTAGCACTAAAGACAAAAGCGAAAATCTATAAGAGAAAAACTACAAGAAAGAGAGGTAGCAGACATCAAAGGTTACCCGGACACAACGGGATCGCGCGGCGGGCGTCGAGCAACTTGGCGTGGAGCCTTGTGGTGCTGTGTAGTCCCAGTTTCGGGGGCCGTGGCTGATACGCCCAATTTGCATCACCATTCTATATCATAGTTTACCTCTATTCATTGATATTTGTCTTATTCTGAGGTATTACTTATGGCTTTTCATCTGTTTATGCATGTTGGATGATTCCTGGAGGATGGACTGTCGGAGTCTGGATTCTGATGGAAAAAAGGCGTTTCGGTGCAATTTCGCGAAGATCAGAAAAATATGGAAACATATTATTTTACCAGAAGACGATGGAAGCCAGAAGAAGGGACGGAGATGGGCCTCAGGGGGCCCACACCCCCTAGGCGCGGTCCCACCTGACCCCTCGCCTAGGGAAGGTGTGGCCCGCCTTCCCGGCCACCGACTCCGCCCCTTCGCCTATATATTCCCTTCAAAACCCTAAGACTCGGGGAGCGACCACAGATAGATTTCCGCCGCCTCTGGGGGTGGAAAACACCGAGAGAGAAATATCTCTCCGGCAGACAGATTTCTGCTAGGGGAATTCCTTCCCGGAGAGGGGAGACCGTCGCCATCAACACCGTCATCAAGCTAGGCTTCATCGGGATCATCATCATCATCCACACCATCACCTCCATCAGCACCATCACCACCACTCCGTCCTGCTGTAACAATTTTGTTGGATATTGCTTTACTTCTTAGGGTAAACTTTCCCGGTGTTGATTACTATTGTAGTTGTTGCTTTCTAGTGGAACCATTGGATTATTGTTTATGTTCAGATTGTTATTCATTATCATATCATCTTTGATCTTGATCCATATGATGTCTTGTGAGTAGTTCGTTTAGTTCTTGAGGACATGGGAGAAGTCATGTTGTTAGTAGTGAATCTGTGATGAGTTATTATTCAATGGTTTAGTATTTAAGTTGTGGTGCTATTCTTCTAGTGGTGTCATGTGAACATCGACTACATGACACTTCACCATTTATGGGCCTAGGGGAATGCATTGTGTATTTGGCTACTAATTGTGGGGCTGCCAGAGTGACAGAAACCTGAACCCCCGTTAGGACACCTTTGCACAAGGGAGCGTAGGATCTTAGAGTTTAAGGCTGTGGTTAGATTTATATCTTAATTACTTTCCTGTAGTTACGGATGTTTGCAGGGGGTTTAATCACAAATATGTATTAGTCCAAGTATGGTCGGTACATTAGCACAGGTTCACCCACACAACACTTATAACACCAAAGAAGAGTACTCGGCTATATGAAGCGAAAGCACTTGACAGAATTCCCATGTGTCCTCTAGAAAGTTTGGTATTTATAAGTATTTACACCGGCTTGTCCTTTGCTAAGAAAGGATTGGGCCACTTGCTGTGTTTGTTCTTTGTTACTTGCACTTTGTTTTGTTGCCTTATCAGAAAATCACTAAAAATCTGTTTGCTAAGTATTCACAGGGATTTCCTGCTCCACACCACTGTTCAACACCTTCTTCTCCTCGTTGGGATCGATACTATTTATCGAAAGTACTACGATACACCCCCTATACTTGTGGGTCATCAAGACTATTTTCTGGCACCGTTGCCTGGGAGTGAAGCGCTATTGAAGAGTGGAACTGGTAAGGGAAAATTTTACTGTGAGTATTGCTTTTGTTACTGCTTGTTACTTTGTTTCCAATATGGATAACCCACTTGGTTTTCTATTTGGGAAAACTACTACCACTTAGTATTGTTAATTGTGTTATGGATAATTATTATTTTGGGGATGGAACTGTCCATACTGATGATCACTTGCTTATTATCCATGAATTATGCGGGTTATTTAAGTGTGCAGGTATCACAACTGAACAGGTGAATAAGAAGTTACTCTCCATATCCTTGAAAGGGAGAGCTGAAGAATGGTATAAGCTGCTGAAGAATGGGAGGAGATGTCATCTCTCTTTTACTCTAAATTTTATCCTCCTAGTGAGATTCATACGGATAGAAAGCTTATATATAACTTTTGGCCTCTTGATGGAGAAAGTACAGCTCAAGCTTGGGGGAGATTGAAGTTACTAATGCTTAAATGTCCTATTCATGAACTCCCTAACAATATTATTCTCAATAACTTTTATAGGCTTTCTCTTCATGATAAAGATTTACTAGATGCTTCTTGTGCTGGATCATTCACACGTATGAAGGAAGAAGCTAAATGGGATCTTCTAGACCGTATTCAAGAGAACACTAAAGCTTGGGAGAATGACAAAGGAAGAAAGTCAGGTATAAACTATGATTATGAATGATTTAAATCTTTTATGGGTATTAACAACTTCCATGATATTAGTAATGAGTTTTGCCTTGATTCTCAAAGTATTGCCAACTGTTTTAAAGCCTTTGCCTCTTACATTGAAATTCCCAAAAAGAAGTGGAATGAGTACCATGCTCCTTATAAAGATGTTGTTAATCATGTTCCAGTTAGAAGTACTCAAGTTTGTACTACTAATCATATTGAGCCTGAACCTCATGTTGAGAAAATGCCTTTCCCAGCTAAGGTAAAGGAGTATTCTATGATTATTAGTGCAAATAACAAGGGTACAATGAAAACTGTGGAGCCTGATAAGCATTTGAATGATGAACTTGTGGTAGCTATTGTGAAAGACACTGTCACTAGAAATATAGAGGATGAGTACATTGTCTTCTGTGAAGATGCTTCTAATATTATTTCTCATCCTGGTAAGACTAGAAAAGCTAGTGTTCCTATGCTTTCTGTTAAAATTGGTGATCATTGCTACTATGGTTTATGTGATATTGGTGCTAGTTCTCGTGTTATTCCTTATGATCTTTACAAGGAAATTATGCATGAGATTGGGCCTTGTGAGCTTAAGGATATTGATGTGGTTATTCACCTTGCTAACAAGGAAACCATTTGCCCCATTGGCATTGTAAGAGATGTGGAGGTTCTTTGTGGTAAGATTAAGTATCCTGCTGATTTTCTAGTGCTTAATTCAGCAGCTAGCAAAACTTGTCCTATCATTTTTGGTAGACCTTTCTTGAACACTTGTGGAGCTATTACTGATTGTAAGAAGGAAAAAGTTTTAACTAAGTTTGATGGAGATTCTTATGAGTTTAACTTTTCAAAATTTGCTAAAGCTCCTTGTGAAAATAGCTTGCCTAATAAAGATTTCAGGATGGAACTACTTGCTTTTATTGATCCAGTCTATGACCTTTGACCTCTTTTTGGTGACTGTAAGTATGCTTATTCTGATGATAAAGTTGTTTCCAGTGACAGTTATATTGTCAACTTTATTCAAAGTGCTACTGAAAGTTATTTTAAGAGAGGGAAACATGGTTTTATGCATCTCAACGATGTTAAGTTTCCCCGTTTTATGTTGAAAGCTTTGAAGTTGCATATGTTTTGTCTTCCTATGCTAGTGGCTTTTTGTTTCAACAATTCATTTTCTCATGATACCCCCATGCATAGTAAGTGGGTTAGACTCAAGTGCGTTGGTTATTTTCTTCTTGATGCTCTCTTTCACTCCAGATATATATATCCTATGTGAGCATCTTTGGAAGTTTCAAGCCTAACTTAAAGGCATTAAAGAAAAGTACTTTTTGGGAGATAACCCAAGAGTTTTGTCGAGTCTTGGAAGTTATTACTTCTGTAATAACCGCTCCTTATCCTTTTTGTTTTGGTTTTTGTGTCAAATTCAACTACTTTTGTGAAGTAGAGGAGTTGTGAAAAGTGGTTGTCCTAGGACAGATTTTTTTGCTTCATTGTAAAAATTCGTGAGGAAGCTCAGTACTTCGGATGGAGCGGAATTTTTCTGAGCTTGTTCTCCAAGTTGTTACCCAACTTCCATCAGTTCTGCACTTTTTCATTTGAGCAACAGAAGGTCTTCGGAAAATCAATCTTTACCTGCTGGTCTGTTTTGACAGATTTCTGCCATCATTTGCATTTTCCTCTTACGGAAGCTTTTGTTTTGATGGGTTTTCAGTTGAAGTGTTCACCAAAGGTTTATTGTTTTTTCTTACACTAATGTTGTATTTGAGTTTGTGCAAGGGTTTTTGTAAAAAGGAAATTTTCAGGAGAAAGAGAAAAGGAATCTGCAGAGTTCTTCTTTGAATAGGTAAAAGTGGTGAAAACAGAAGGTTCATGAAACCCCAATCTTTTATATTTTTGATGTTTTTAATACATAAGGTAAGTTACGAGACGAAACTAAAGAGGAAACGGAGCCCGGGGTGGACAAACCCACCCTAGGAGCAGGCCTAGACCTCGAACTCTGTCTCCGCCTCGTTTCCATGTCAAAACCTTCCTTATGCATTGAAACTTCGTAATATATAATCCCCCGGATCCCCTGAGGTTCATGCATCGTGTTCTCGTCGTGTTTTCGTTTCAATCTGTTTCTGTCAGGAAATCTTCTCAAGTTTAGAGCACCATGGCCTCCGCCAACGACAAAGGAAAGAAGCCCGAGGAAGAAGAACCTCAAGTCACCAAGGAGGAGGAGATTTCAGTAGGGTATGAAGGTGACATGGAGGAGGACAAGCAACCGAACACTCGCGCTACCGTCGCAAGCATTGGTTTGGTGGCACGACCTACCAAGCTTAAGAGGACAGCACGGATGTCTACATGAGGGAAATCTCGATGTCATACTCTCTCTCCATGATCATCTTCTCCACGTAATAAGATACCCTTCCATACACTTATACATGAATATCAATATCAACATGTGTCCAAAGGGAATTTGCCCTCGGTATGGGATATGCCTCGTTATAACAATGCAGAGAAGGATCATTCTAAGGATGAAGAGTGGGGAAAGAATAACAAGAACTAGGATTCTCGGACTGACATGATCATGAACCGTATAGAGCAATACTCAGAGCTAATCCGTACTCTTACTTTTGAGTTTGAGGAGTTGAAGAAACTTATTGAGGAGCTTATTAAGAGAACACCACCACCACCAAAGGAGTAATTCATCATCAGGTTTGGCATCCCCTTGGCTTGTTCCAAGCTTGGGGGAGTGTCGTGGTATCACCACCATTATCTTTTATCTTTTACCTTTTTAGTGGATTCATATCTGTGGTAGAGAGGTTATCTTATAGTTTGGTTTGCATGTGGAAGTATCTCTCCTTTAGTTGATTATCTATGTATCCCTTGGTGTGAGTGCCTTTATTGGAATATTAATGAGAAGTCTCATGTTTTACGTTTTGCACTTCTTATTTTAGTTTGCAATCTCTATTATATGATGGATCTTGTTGTTCAGTATTGGCACCAGTTTGGGATCATCAAGTGGATCTAAATTGGTTTTGGCAAACT
This sequence comes from Avena sativa, assembly GCA_916181665.1. Lineage (NCBI taxonomy): Eukaryota > Viridiplantae > Streptophyta > Magnoliopsida > Poales > Poaceae > Avena > Avena sativa. The sequence goes on from OV702280.1 coordinate 147,879,529, forward strand.
AAGTTCTGGTCAGTGGCTTTAGTTTGAAAGAAAAATAAAGAAAGAAAAAGCTTACAGGTATTTGGTATCATTTGTTTTCTTTCTTGTTGGCTCATAAGCTTAGTATTCTTTATTTAAGATTCTTTTGTGTTTTCAAGGAAGATTGCATGTTTGGCTTTATTACTTGTATGTTTGCTTGTTTTTTTCAACTCTCTTGCTTGCTACCTAGCCTTTCTAGCCAAAAACCTGTTTTGAGAAGGCATACTTCTCACGTTTCCAAAATCCTTTGAACCAAAACTTTTGCCACTTGTGTCCACCATATCTACCTAGTAGCTTTTGCTATTCCAAGCAAATTCTCAAGCTTCATCTACCTTTAGAATTAAAAAGTATTTTGTTATGTGAAAACTAGTTAGTGAAGCTCTCACGAACTTGATGGCACACTTCCCCTAATAGACTTGAACCATTGTGAACATCGAAGTTGTATATGCTTGCATCTATACGTTGAATTAGCAGAACTGTACTGTCACGGGGAAAGTTTTCAACATTGCACGTGTACTCTGTACATAGTTGATATCGTGTTCTTTTGTCTATGGATGTCAATGGTGTGAAATAAAGAGGGAAATTGTAAGTCCATGGAGTTTGTATTCTGTGTTAGAGAAACGCCTGTGCCGCTAGCCTAAGCCATGCTTAATCATGGTGGAAACTTGCAGCATCACCATAGTGAGTCATCTATGAAGCATCCTCAATAAAAAGCTATACACATAGTAAATAAAAAGATCGTTGAGATGCTCATTGTCTGCTTGCCTTGTCATTTTGATTATGGGAAAGCTCCTGTACCATGTGCAAGGGGTACCCCGTTGGCGGTTCTCAATGATATGCAAATACTTACAATGACAAGAACTTACCTCGACCCAAAGTTGAGTATGCATGAGGAGGGGCCCTCATATTCAAGGGACATGAGATTACCAACTTATATTTCGTCAAGCATATACTCCATCTTTGTTCACTTTAACCTTAATCATCTCAAGATGCTTATGATAGGGGCAATGAGGGCTCAAAGCTAGTAAGTACCATAATCTTTTGGAAGCTCTTTATGACTTGTAATCCCTGCTACCCTCTGAGAAGGGACCGTTCTCCTAGTTACCAGTTGAGTCAGTAAACCTACTTCCTCTCTATCTCCAGCAAGCTTTTGAGTTATTGTGTTTCAAGCATTCATATGGTGATTTATTCAATCATGTTATTCATCTTCCTTGTTTGCACAAAACTCTTATCTATTGAGTATTACTTTGAAAGCCTTCACTTGTGAAAAACCTTTTTGAGAAAAGAGTGCTCCTGTTTTGAAACTTCTACAAAAAGCTTTTATGAAACTGTTTGCCAGGTGTTCTCTGACCAAGAACAAGTTTGCCAATTCCAATTATGATTTATCTTTATGCATCTCTATTGTGACTATTGTACTTGGTTGCAAGCTAAGTTATATAATGGTGAGTTGCTCTCTTCTATGAGTTGTGCAATGGTAAGTGTGATGCTTCTTGTTCATATTCTTTTATCGACACTTCACTCCATAAAATTGTGGACATGTTTACTGAGCTCAGTTTTCGCTTGGGAAAAGCGAAGTCTAAGCTTGGGGAGTTGATATGCCCAATTTGCATCACCATTCTATATCATAATTTACCTCTATTCATTGATATTTGTCTTATTATGAGGTATTACTTATGGCTTTTCATCTGTTTATGCATGTTGGATGATTCTTGGAGGATGGACTGCAGGAGTCTGGATTCTGATGGAAAAGAAGGCATTTCGGTGCAATTTCGTGAAGATCAGAAAAATACCAGAAAAATATGGAAACATATTATTTTACCAGAAGACGAAGGAAGCCAGAAGGAGGGATGGAGATGGGCCTCAGGGGGCCCACACCGCCCCTTGGCGTGGGCCCACTTGACCCCGCGCCTAGGGCAGGTGTGGCCCACCTACCCGGCCTCCGACTCCGCCCCTTTGCCTATATCTTCCCTTCGAAACCCTAAGGCTCGGGGAGCGACCACAGATAGATTTCCACCGCCTCTAGGGGGCGGAAAACACCGAGAGAGAAAGATCTCTCCGGCAGACAGATTTCTGCCGGGGGAATTCCTTCCCGGAGAGGGGAGACCGTCGCCATCAACACCATCATCAAGCTAGGCTTCATCGGGATCATCATCATCCACACCATCACCTCCATCATCACCATCACCACCACTCCGTCCCGCTATAACAATTGTGTTGGATATTGCTTTACTTCTTAGGGGAAACTTTCCCGGTGTTGATTACTATTGTACTTGATCTTGTGAGTGGAACCATTGGATTATTGTTTATGTTCAGATTGTTATTCATTATCATATCATCTTTGATCTTGATCCATATGATGTCTTGTGAGTAGTTCGTTTAGTTCTTGAGGACATGGGAGAAGTCATGTTGTTAGTAGTGAATCTGTGATGAGTTATTATTCAATGGTTTAGTATTTAAGTTGTGGTGCTATTCTTCTAGTGGTGTCATGTGCACGTCGACTACATGACACTTCACCATTTATGGGCCTAGGGGAATGCATTGTGTATTTGGCTACTAATTGTGGGGTTGCCGGAGTGACAGAAACCTGGACCCCCGTTAGGACACCTTTGCACATAGGAGCGTAGGATCTCAGAGTTTAAGGCTGTGGTTAGATTTATATCTTAATTACTTTCTTGTAGTTACGGATGTTTGCAGGGGGTTTAATCACAACTATGTATTAGTCCAAGTACGGTCGGTACATTAGCACAAGTTCACCCACACAACACTTATAACACCAAAGAAGAGTACTCAGCTATATGAAGCGGAAGCACTTGACAGAATTCCCATGTGTCCTCGAGAACGCTTGGTATTTATAAGTATTTCCATCGGATTGTCCTTTGCTAAGAAAGGATTGGGCCACTTGCTGCGTTTGTTCTTTGTTACTTGCACTTTGTTTTGTTTCCTTATCAGAAAATCACTAAAAATCCGTTTGCTAAGTATTCACAGGGATTTCCTGCTCCACACCACTGTTCAGCACCTTCTGCTCCTCGTTGGGATCGACACTCCTATTTATCGAAAGTACTTCGATACACCCCCTATACTTGTGGGTCATCAGCGGCAGCGACAACCCGGCGCTTCTTGGAAGGATTATCACCACTGGTGGAGGCCCCGCGCCGCTTACCCGGCTTGGCAGCATGGATTTTTTGCCGCGACTGCTGGTAGCGAGGGGAGCATCCTTGTGTACCTGACCGGTTACATCAGCAAATGCAAGATTCAATGGTATAAGACAAAATGTTAAGGCAAAAGTCAAGTACCTCTAGAATATCACAGTCATCATCATCGTCTGACCTGTCCTGCAAAGCGTTTCTAGTAAGATTCTTACCCAGAGTCAGAGCAGCAGCAGCATGGGGAATAGGCATGAAGCACTCCAAGTCGAATTCATCCTCGTCGTCATTAGAGCGATCGCTGAAATAGCCGCTTGGAGGAACGGTACTGTCGTCAACCTGGTGCACAAGATTATACGAAAGGAAAAGAGAACGAAATCAATACAAGAAACAGATGACAAGTAAATGTTGAGTAAAAATGTCAGCAGCATTTGGTTACTCGATAACTTACCCTTGGAACAAGTCTATCCCGGCTAAAGGGGGGAAAGCTCCAAGCCCAATTCTCCGTCAGCGTCATTTTAAAGATAGAGCTGACTCTGGGAGCGACAGAGTCATTGGTAAGCTCAAGGGTAAAATGGCGAGTGGGATCATGCGAATCGCTCATGAAGCAGATCTTGTGATACCTGGCTTGGATGGGGCTGACTCGGCGGTTGATGAAGGTGCACATCAAATCCTCCTCAGTCAAATTAAACCGCTCCTTCGGGTTAAGCAGCCTCTCAATGTCACCGTGATGCTCGTTCACTACCGGGTACTTGTCCCGTGGGTCAAGCTTCCAGAGGTCCTTGCTAGGAACTTCATCTTTGAAGAGGGAAGACGGTTGAAATCGTTGTGCCCAGTGTTCTTGACATAGAAAAATGTTCTACGACATTTCTTGCAAGAGTCTAAACCCGTGAAGCGGGGAAAAATGGAGTCACTCCTAGGCGTGATGCTATCAGCACCACACCTAGTAGGCCTCTTCTTAGAGGAGGGAACACCAGGATCCGAAACAACTTGGATCCAGAAATTAAAATACTTGGCCCAAAGAAGAACTGTGGGACATAGACCAAGATAGCCCTCACAGGCAGAAATAAAGAAAGACAAGGAGCCAATAGCATTGCCGGGAAGATGATGCGTTTGCAAATGAAGAGTCGACAGAAAATATTTGAATAATTCACTGACAAGGAGAGCAAACCCACGCTCAAAGTGAGACAGAGAAACTACCCGCTCATCGGGCTTGGGCTTGGGAGAAATCTCACCAAGAGGAAGGCGGCACCCAACGCCAAGAGCGATGCGCCTGGTAGCGCGCATCCACTCGATTTCCCGAAGAGTAACCTCCTAGCCCTCGCAAGCACCGCGCTCGCCAGCGGTCTCATGTTCCTCCACATCCTCGCCTCCATCGCGGGCATCCATGAACTCCAGTGGCTTGGGCCCTTCCTCCATCGGAAGCGGCCTGGATTGCAAAGGACCCGTCGAGGAATAAAAGAAGAAGGAGGGCAAAGGGAAGCGCCTAGCCACTGCTGTGAGCAAGAAGATGAGCAAGGGGAAGTTGCAGATTGGAACGATGCAAGGGAGAAGAAGAAGGCAGGGGGAAACTAAAGCGGCTAAGTGGTTTATTCCCCCCCCCCATTCCCCTACTTAAGGGGAGTAAAAACACCAAGCGTGGGATCGATGTGTGTCGTGAGGCCAGGGTGTGGCTGTGTATGCGGCAAATAAACGCATCATAGCGCGCCACGTGTGTGTGTAATACACGAAACAGGCCACACGACATCCCACAATGAAATACATGAGGCGCTAAGCGATGGGACTGCCACAGTGACGGGAGTAACTGCGCTACCATCACTGTGTCGTCAGGATTTGAGACAAAATTTGATTACAACCTTTCAGTGACTAAGGTTAATATGAAAAGCCTAAGATGACCCGGCAAAGCCAGATATGACTCGGCAAAGGTCAAAAAGACCTCGCTAATTCAAAGATGAGACTCAGGAATACCTTGATAGACTCGGCAAAGATCGAGGTTAGGCCAAATGGGCCATCCTGCATATAAAATAAAGAAGAAAGAGAGAAGTTCCAAATGCATTAAAGGAACCTGGAGACGCCTAACAGCAAAAACCTGCTAGGCCTCGCCAGCTTCGGGGACTAATGTCGGGGGGATAACCCCCGGTAGGGTCATAAGGGGTAAACATTGCCCATATTGGCTTAGGCCGAGTCAGAGAAAGCACCAGCCGGGTCTTAATGGCTGGGATATAAGGCCTATCTAAGGCCGACATAGGAAGTATGTCGGCCCACACAGGACAAAGGTGTTTACCTTGCAGGTAGCGACAAGCCGGATCTCATGAGGGAAGGCTGAGTCAAAAAGGACGTGTGGCACCTTTCCGAGTAAGATCCCGGAGGGACCATGGTAAAGCATGGTCAAAAGAGAAGGGCGTCACCGGGTGACATCAAAGGAGTCGGGTGACGCTAAAAGGTACAGAGTGACGCACCGTATGACACCGTAGAGCTGGCGTCTACGTACGGAAGGACATTGGCTATACAGCTTTATTGACTGGGTTAGGGGGCCTAGGGCTGGCCCATGACCCGGCTCGCATAGTAAGGACAAAGATCCAAACAGTAAACCCTAGGGCCCAAAGTTGTAACCTAGCTATTCCTGTTTCCTATATAAGGAGGGGCATACCTAGGCTTTAGAGAGATCGATCGGTAGAGAACTAGTGCCCCAGGGCTATGCTAAAATAGCTCAAGGAGCAGTTGTAATTTCCCTAGGAGAAATGAAAGTAACAAGTCTGGAGAGTTCATCGTGTTTATCGTGCACGGCAGGACTGTGCACTCCCTCCCCGATGACCTCAAGCGTCCATTCGGACCCCAACTTAAGCTTACCCATGGCACCTGCCGTGACACCACCACGACAGTGACCGGATCGCCGAGCTCCTCGATGTTACCATGCTTTCCTCGCGATAGTAGGGGGCTCAGGGCGAGGACCGGGCACCGGGGGCTAGGGGCTCGCTACCGGCCCAGCGCTGCGATAGGGCCCCCAGGCCTGACTAGGTGACCCCACAGGCGACAAATAGCTGCCAGATTGTCTCGCCCCCCGTGGCCGCAACGCCGCCGCGCGGGCTCGAACACGTCTCACCAAAGAAATTGCCGCTGCGGGCCAGCAGAATTGCGTGGTCTTCGCCAACAAAAAGGCGGTGCAGGCCAACGATTGTCTCACCCTCACCAAGGGAATCTTCTGTGTGGTCTAGCCACACAAGTTCCGTCCGGAGATGCCTATGCGCTATGACGGAATGACCAACCCGTGCGAGTTCTTGCAGCTCTACACCATAGGCATGGAGGCCGCGGAAGGCGACGACCGCATCATGGCGAACTGGCTTACCCTGTGCCTGAAGGATACCACCAACACATTGTTGATGAACCTTCCAGAGGAATCCATCGATTCATGGTCCAAGCTCAGCTTCCTCTTCATTGCGAACTTCAAGAGGACCTACAATCTCCTGCTCACATATTTCGACCTCCGCCAGGTGCGCCAGCAACCTAGAGAGATCCTCTTCAAGTTCCTGTAGAGGTTCAGCCGATTTCGCAACAAGATCCCCAAGATCTCAGACTCCAACGTCATTACCGCCTTCTCTAAGGGCATCAAGGACATCAAGATGAGGGAAAAGATCGGCATTCAGGGCGATAAGCTCACCACGGCAGCCAAATTCTTCCTCATGGCTGAAAAGTGTGCCAAGGTAGAGGTTGTAGCATCCCATTTGTCTAACAACTGTAATGCTACTTGGTTTAGTAATATAATGACTACTTCCTAGACATAATTGTTGCATCATCTCATGTCATCATGCCACCTTGCATTTGAGCATCATATAAAACCCCTTTTGTGTTGGTTCTTCTCTCATATGCATTGCTAATTGTTTTTGCCTATTGATATTGTATTTGGTTCTTGATATATTGTTAAATGCCCAAGTTGAGTTGGGGGCATATCTTTTACTCAACTCCACCACCTTTCTTTCACCACCTTACAATTCCACCATCCCATTATCCATGAGCTTGCAATTATTTTCTTTTGGTGTTTAAACTAGCTCATGAGAGATAGGGTGGGTCCAATCCTATAAATTCTTTTTCTTGGCCTTTACTCCACATTTTGGGGATGCATGAGAATAATGCCATGTTTATTACTTTGTTTTCACAAGGATGACACATGGCATTAAATGCTTGCATGGGCCATGCAAGAACAAGTCTTTTGGATTTTATTTGAAATCCTTTGAGTGGATCATCCTCTCACCTCTCTCTCTCTCCTTCTTTTGCTTGATCTAGCTTGATGCATGCAAAACCCTAAACCCCTTTGGTTGGTCTTGCCTTGGCCATGCTCTAACCCTAAAAACCCTCACCACCTTTTTCCCCCTCCTCTCTTTTGACTAGATCTTGTTTGAGCTTGGCTTGATCTTGCTTGGTTTTGTCAAAAGAGCACACCACCCTCCCTCATCTCTCTCTCTCATCTAACCCTCTCTCTTTAACCTCCCCACCCCTAGCTACCCCATCTAACCCTAACCCGAGCCATACCCCCTCTAATCAAAACCCTAAGTCACCTCCCTTCCTCTCTCGGCCAGCAAGGGGCCACCACCTCCCCTCTCCACTCCTTACACCCACCTAGCTACCCATCTACCTCGCCCCAACCCTAGGGCTCCAGCCCGAGCCACCCCATCCCTCCTAACCTAGCATCACCCGAGCCACCTCTCTTCTCTCCCTTCTGGGCTAGCCCCACCCCGAGCTCCCTCACTCCCTGGCCCACCTGGCAGCCCCTCCCCCAGGCCTACCTGCCCTCTCCCTGCCCTGCCCAAGCACGTGAGGGAGGAGCAAAAAGGTGGCACCGAGGCCACCTTTTTCCACCCCGAGCCCCCACGGCACCCCCTCTCCTCTCCGTCCTTCTCTACCCTCTCTCACCACCTCTCTACCTCGCCAGATCCATCCCCAGCGCCCTGCCTCTCCCCCTCTTCTCCAACGCATCCGTCTACCCCATCGCCGGCAAACCCTCGGCCTCCTCTCGGCTACACCGTACCAGGCGACGAGAACGACTTGGAGGTGATCAAGGAGTACAAGGAGGGTCCCCTGCATCGCCCTGCACACGGCAACGAGGAGGAGGCGAACCAGAACCACCAGATCGACGGCAAGGCCGACGCCAAACCCTAGCCGCCGTCCGCGAGCCACGTCGACGATCGCCAGCGCCCCTGCCCGAACCAACGCCGCCAGCACACTCTCGGTGAGCCCCTGTACCTCCCTGACATGGCCCGCCTCTCGGATCTGCCCTAGCCTCACCGGACGTTGTGCCGAGCACGCTCTGTGCGCCGGCGAGCGCAGCGTCTGCTCGCTTCCGCGTCGCGTGGAAACCCTACCTAGCCACCGATCTGTTCTCTGCCAACAACCCCCACCCCACCGTACTGGTTGCCGCCTCTGCGCGCACACGCCAGGTCGCGAGTTCGATCCTTGCCCACGCCGCGCGCCCGCTGTCGCCGTGCGCCCGTCAGTTTCGTCAGTTAACCAGGAAGAAAAACAGTGCGCGGCGCCGTTTTACAGAAAGCCCCCTACCTTTTTGTTTCCTCCACCCGCGCTCCTCTAGGCCCACCTGTCTGCGGCTGTTGCCATTTTGCAAAAAGGCTCCCGGCACTTGGTTCCATCAACCCGCAGTCCCCCCCTGTTGTCTGTGCGCGTGTTGGGCCCAGTCGACCTGGCCCCACCCGTCAGCGGCAGTGGCTAGGTATGCCTGAGTAGGAAAAGTTTTTCTGTTGTCGGTTTTAATTCAAATCTTTTCAAATTTAATTCAAATTCAAAATTCAAATCAGATTTATAATAACTTTTAAAATACAAATCCAAATAATACAAATAATATATGTTTTCAAGTCAGAAAAATGTGAGGATTTCAAATATGCCATCCAAAATATATTTTGAACACTTTATTTTCCAAGTTGACTAAAATTACAATAAAATGCCCTTTCCTTAATTAATTAATAACTTTTGATTTACAACTCCAAATTTAACAAATGATATGTCTAAAATGATTAGCTCGACGAGACCTTTCTGTTTACGCATTCCATGTTCTGTTTGGCAGCATGCATCATATAAATATAATGTAAACAGCAACTAATATGAGGATAAAATGTGATCAAAACTCAATAAAATGCCTTATTCTTGTACCCCACACCTCACCCATGCCATGCTACATTATTGCCATGCAAATTGTGCATCATTCATCATGGCATGATTGTTTGCTTGTCGCATTTTATTCATATGCTTGCGCACTTTATTTATGTTGGCCCTTGTTTGTTTGGTTCTTCTTCGAATAGACGCTGAGCAGGGGATATACCAAGAAACCCAGGAGCACAACCCAGATCCGTCTCTCGCTTCAAATGAACTGCCAGGCAAGAACTACCACATGCTTGCATACATTTAGTACCTATTGCCTCTATCTTATTCTTGCATCATTGAGTCGCGATTGCATTAAACTGAATCCCAAGTATTGCATAGCCTTTATTTTTAAACCCCACCGAAGCTTGTTCCTCCATCCCATGAGCCATTACTACAGGAGTTGTTTGAGCCATGCGAGTCGTAGAACAGCATGTGTAGGGTATGTGAGAGTCTGATGGATAACGAGGTACCTAAACAACTTAACCTGAGTAGTAATGGGATAACTAATGAAAGTGGCACCGGTGAGCAATATCTGCTATTTGGTTTTTCCTGCTCACTTGTGTCCCGTAGGATCCCGAGTACTTGATTCCTGTTCCTTGATTATTCGCGCTATCCACATCCGGGAGGCTTATGGGACCCCCCTGAGCCAGAGCTTGATTCATTCTTATTTCTTGGGGCCACAAACTAGTTTGAGGTTTTATTTACTATCCTGTACTTATGCCATGCTTTACTGCTTTACTTACGATTGTGCGAGGAGCACCTGTACTGTTTACGATGGTGACCCATTTTCGCGGTATCGATAAGCCCAGTCACACTTTCGGGTTCCCAGTCGTTTACAGCCGGCCCCACAAACCTTGAGTCCGTCTCGAAGTCAGCTAACTTCGTTGCGGGTATACTTAATGGGGTGGCCCCCTGAAATATTTCTGAATCTTGTGATTGCTTTGTCGTGAAGGCCTCGTTGGGTTTTGATTTGGTTTTTCCGAGGTTGATCGAGTGTGTGTTGCTATTTGTGCACCCCTGCAGGGTAAAACTTTCTGAAAGCCGTGTCCGCGGTTATGGACGACTTGGAGCACAGTTTCTCGATCATAGACAAGCATAACTAAAGTACCGCTTTTAATTTGACTAAGTAACTGACTAGTAAATAGTGCAACACTCATGGAATGGATAATAAAACTGCCAACGGATGGGGGGGTTATTCGTCCGCTTCCTCGTTGGTAAGCGAGGAGGAGGATGGATCTGTTGATATTACTGTTATAACTGTTGTCATTAATTCACGGACATCCGTCTATCTATGGTTAGGCGGATGGTTAGCGAGTATCTATAGAATTGCTAGGTATTATCTTTTGCTGCAATTGCGTCACCCCAGGTTGTGTCCCCTTTAGAGGCATAAAGACTTGCTGAGTACCCCTAGGGTCTCACACGATAAATTATTTGATTCAGATGAACAGGTACACTCACAAGATGGATACTGGGTGGAGGAGGCGGACGATGTGGGCAACGATCGTTCGGTGTAGAGATTCTGGGAACGGGGATCCGTGAGATCTGTGGGCGGGATGTGCTTATTTATGGGGCATCTTATGCCGATTTGCTTCTTATCCGCACTCGGATCTTGTTTGCCGCTTCCGCCTGATACTCTGATGTTTGATGTATGAGGAGATATCCTAAACTATTATATCTATCTAGGACATTTGAATCTTGCCGTATGGCGTTGCTATATTTCCTTTATTTTTAGATGGAATGGCTCTGATGTACTGTTGTATGGTGGCTTGCATACATACTCATTTGTGTATGTAGTTGATCCGTTCGCCTGCCGATTACGCCGCCCGTTCTTGTCCCGATGTTTGGAAATGGTTGGGACAGCCGAAAGGTCTACCTGTGAGTGGCATTTGGGCCCCACCGTACTATTTCAACCATTTCCGTTCATCCAGGCTTGAATCTAGGAGCGTAATTTACCGAGGTAGTTACAATTGGTATTAGAGCCATCCCGCCCTTCAGGGTCTCAGCCAAATGGTTGTTGTCAGTCTAGCAAATATTTTTGGTAGCTATGTATACTAGGGAAAAACAAAACGTGAGAGTAGGATTGCTTCCACTTTTCTTCTTACCCACCCACCCACCCTTTTCTGGTAAGGAAGTGTAACGTTTTCAATCCTCTTCTTAAAAATTCAAACTAGGATTCACGTGTTTTGGGTTTCCGTAGTACCATAGGTTGTGTGTTTGTGTGTGTGTATGTGTGTGTTATTCCTTGTCTATCTGTTGCATCCAAGTTGTTATCTAATCGGCCTTTTGGGTATCAACTGTTGGTACATTCCATACCGACAGGCTTTTGCAAACCGACGCGATCTATCTGATTCGTTGTATACCGCCGCGATATGTCTTACTCTTTGTTATCCGACGTTATCTTGTTTGGGGTGTTCGTTTCCGTAGTTACCAATCTTTAGGTTCGTCGTGAGAAGAAGGGGTTAGGATGTGTGTTCCACTTATTCATGTGCGGAGTAATGATTTGAGTGCGGGATGGAGTCGCGACCATACCACTACTCTTATCATTCGCTTTTGTATATTGAATTGGTAGAGTCACTAATCTTGATTCGTTAAGTAATTTTGCGCACCTATTGGTATTTTAATGCCGAAATTTGCGGAAAAAATTTTCTTTGATATATTTGTGTACCACACTCCTTTTCAGTCGTGTGCGATATGCTTAATATCTTCTAGGTGCTTTGTACTTTGTTGATATTTTAATATCATCTTAGTAAATTGTATCCTTTAATCTTGGTTAATTCCATCTTGGGACTATTTTGGATTATTATTATTCTCCATTATAGTACTAACTTGTGTTTTATATCAATCACAGGATGGCTCCACCACGCCGTTCTGATGAGGACATACCACCTGAACTGGGGTCCGCGTTGTCAAACATCGCCAATGCCTTGGCAGCAATGCAGCAGAACCAGCAGCGTTTTGAGGAAAGTGTCAGGAGGAATGAGTTTGCTCCGCTACCTCCACCTCCCAAGAGAGGAGACATCAAAAGCTTCCTGAAGTTCAACCCACGCCAATTTGATGTTTCTGATCAACCACTTGATGCTGATGATTGGCTGCGTGAGATGTCAAGGCTACTGGAGACTGCTGATGTTCCTGAGCAAGAATGGGTAAAATGTGCTACTCACCTTCTGAAGGGAGATGCAGCTCTCTGGTGGGAGAATTACCTGAAGGCAAACGCATTGGTTTTCAGCCTACTTGGGAACAGTTCACTGGAGCCTTCAAAGAGCAGTATTTGTCAGAAATTGTCATGGAAAGGATGAAGGAAGTGTTTCTCAACCTCAAGCAGGGAAATGACAATGTCAATACCTACATAAGGAACTTCATGAACCTTTCTCGTTATGGTGGCGATGAGATCTATGATGACAAGAAGAAGCAAAAGAGGTTCCGGCAAGGGCTCAATGCATTGATTAAATATGCAATCACACATGCAAGGCCGACGTCTTTTCTGGAACTTCAGCATACAGCTCTGCAGGAGGAAGCAAGTAGACAAGTGTTTGAGGAGTCAAAGAAACACCACCGTGATGCACCAAGCTCTTCAGCTATGTCAGCTCCCTCTAAGCGTCGTGTCTGGGTTCCTAACACCCCACCGTCGCTCCCGGCTCCACCAAGACCTGCAAGCTACGCGGCAAGGCCACCAAACTTCCTCACTGCTGCTCCTAGGGGCTACAACCACCACTACCCTGGAGCGCCTGGCAGAGTCCCTGGCTACGTTGCTCCACGTCCACCTGGTGCTTGTTTCACGTGTGGAGACTCTGGGCATCAAAGCTAGAACTGTCCGATGAAAAACAAAGCTCTTCCTCCACCCCCTCCAAGATTTGCGGCAAGCTCTCCTATGGTTCGTGCACCACCACCTCGGGCTCTCAACATCAACACCAAGCCTGGGTCTACTGTTGCTTGTGCCAACTGTGTCAACGCCGCTCAAGCTGAGCATGCACCTGGAGTTGTGATGGGTATGCTTCCCGTTAACTCAGTCCCTGCACGAGTTTTGTTTGATTCTGGTGCTTCGCATTCTTTTGTTTCGCATAAGTTTGCACAAGAGCAGGATCTGGATAGGGTTCCTTTATCACGTCGTCTGGTGGTCCTATCTCCTGGTTCAAACATGAGGGCTGCTCATATCAGCCATGGCAATCAAATTGAGATTGGTGGCTCTTCGTTCTCGGCGTCCTTAATTCTTCTGGGCAATTCTGACATTGATGTCATCTTGGGCATGGATTGGTTGACAGCAAATGCAGCTGTGATTGATTGTGCTGAACGCTCGGTTTCTCTGAAGATTCCTGAAGGCCATATAGTCTTTTCTCCAAGTCTGACTCCTGCTATCCAGCTTTTCTCTTTGGCGGCTCTGAATGATGATGCTATGGAAGCTATTCAGAGTGTTCCGGTGGTCTGTGAGTTCCCAGATGTCTTTCCTGAAGAGTTGTCGGGTATGCCTCCGGATCGTGAGGTTGAGTTTGTAATTGAGCTTGAACCTGGAATGGCTCCTATCTCCAAGCGGCCTTATAAGATGGGTCCTGCTGAGTTGGATGAACTCAAACATCAGCTTGATGAACAAGAGAAGTTGGGTTTCATTCAACACAGTACTTCTTCTTGGGGTAGCCCAACAATCTTTGTGAAGAAGCGGGACAGGACTGATAGACTTTGTGTTGACTACCGGGCTCTCAATGCTAAAACCATCAAGAATAAATATCCCCTTCCACGGATTAATGATCTCTTCGATCAGCTAGCTGGAGCTGTGGTGTTCTCTAAGCTTGACTTGAGAAGTGGTTATCACCAAATCAAGATTCGCAAGGAAGATGTGCCTAAAACAGCTTTCACCACCCGCTATGGACTGTATGAGTACACGGTCATGTCCTTCGGTCTCACCAACGCACCTGCTACCTTCTCGAGGCTTATGAACTCGGTTTTCATGGAGTATCTTGATAAGTTCGTTGTGGTCTATATGGATGACATCCTAGTCTATTCGAAGTCAAATGAAGAACATGAAGAACACCTTCGGTGTGTCCTAAACAAGCTTCGTGAGAACCGCTTGTATGCAAAGTTCTCCAAGTGTGAGTTTTGGCTGCCTCAAGTAACCTATCTTGGTCACGTCATCTCTACCAAGGGCATTGCAGTCAACCCGGAAACTGTAAAGACAATTGTTGAATGGCTTCCTCCTGTTAATGTCAAAGAAGTGCGGAGTTTCCTTGGTTTGGCTAGTTATTGCCGTCGCTTCGTTCAGAACTTTTCGAAGATAGCGAAGCCTCTTACCGATCTCCTCAAGAAAGGCAAGAAATACTTTTGGACTCCTGCATGTCAAGCAAGCTTTGAGACACTCAAAGAGAAGCTCACTTCCACACCAGTCTTGGTTCCTCCGGACACATCTAAGCCTTTCCAGATATTCTGTGATGCCTCTTTGCAAGGATTGGGTGCGGTCCTTATGCAAGAAAAACAAGTTGTTGCTTATGCCTCTCGACAGTTGAAGACGCATGAGATCAACTATCCTACACATGACCTCGAGCTCGCAGCAGTTGTCTTTGCTTTGAAGCTATGGAGGCACTACTTGCTTGGCAACCGTTGTGAAATCTTTTCTGATCACAAAAGTTTGAAGTATATCTTCACACAGCCTGATCTCAACCTTCGGCAGAGGAGATGGATTGAAGCAATCAATGATTTTGATTTGACCATCAACTACACCCCGGGCAAAGCTAATGTCATGGCCGATGCTCTCAGCCGCAAAGCTTATGTCAACAACCTCATGATGGAAGAACAACACCCTCTCTTGTGCGAGGAATTCCGTCAGCTCAACCTTGAAGTTGTGGAACAAGGGTATCTCCTGAACCTTCTAGCAACCCCTCTCTTGGAAGAAAAGGTTCGCTCTCGTCAGCTTGGTGATCCGCACACCAGAAAGATCATCTCCAAACTTCAGCTTCCGAAGTATGAGTCCTTCCACGTCGATGATCAAGGCACGCTTTTCTTTGAACACCGGATGTTTGTTCCGAACTACCCGGGTTTGAGAGAGCAAGTTCTCAAGGAGGCGCACGATTCTGTTCTTTCTATCCACCCTGGCAGCACAAAGATGTACATGGACTTGAAAACACAATATTGGTGGCCGGGTTTGAAACGATATTGTGCCAAGTATGTCTCGGAGTGTGATGTCTGCCGCAGAGTGAAAGCTGTCCATCAGAAACCCTTCGGTCTTCTACAGCCATTGAAACCCCCGGAATGGAAATGGGAGAAAGTAGAGATGGACTTCATCACTGGTTTTCCAAGGTCGCAGAAATGCAACAATGCAATCTTTGTTGTCATTGACAGGCTTTCTAAAGTGGCTCATTTCTTCCCCGTCAAGGAAACAATTTCTGGAATTCAGTTGGCTGAGCTCTATATCAACAGAATTGTCTCTCTGTATGGGGTTCCGCTTGAGATAAGTTCAGATCGTGGGAGCATCTTCACTTCCAAGTTCTGGGAAAGTTTCCAAAATGCTTTGGGAACAAAATTGAACTTCAGCACAGCTTATCACCCTCAGTCGCAAGGACAAGTTGAAAGGATCAATCAGATTCTGGAGGATATGCTTCGTGCTTGCGTCACCTCTTTTGGCATGAAGTGGGAGGAATGTCTTACTTATGCTGAATTCTCTTACAACAACAGCTTCCAGAAGAGTCTAAAGATGGCACCATTTGAGGCTCTCTATGGCCGCAAATGCAGAACTCCGATTGGTTGGTCGGGTGCAGGAGAAAGAATTTGGTTTGGCCCTGACATTGTAACTCAAGCGGAGGAGAAGGTGCATATCATTCTTGAAAATCTGAAGATTGCTCAAAGTCGCCAGAAGAGCAATTATGACAGAAAGCACACGGACATGGTGTATGTTCCTGGTGATCTCGTTTACCTTCGTGTCACTCCCATGAAAGGCACACACCGTTTTGGTATCAAAGGAAAGCTGGCTCCTAGATACATCGGTCCTTTCAAAATTCGTGGTAGAAGAGGAGAAGGTGCTTATGCTCTTGAGCTCCCGGAAAAACTCAAGGTCCATGATGTTTTCCACATATCTCAACTCAAGAAGTGCTTCAAGGATCCCGGCAGGACCGTGGATCATGAGCTTATCAATCTCCAAGAAGATCTGTCTTATCAAGAACACCCCACAAAAATCCTTGAAATCGCAGAAAGAAGGACTCGCAACAAGTCCATCAAGTTCTGCAAGGTGCAGTGGTCGCACCATTCTGTTGATGAAGCCACTTGGGAGCGTGAAGATGAACTCCGTGCCAACTATCCTACCCTCTTTGAGTCTTCTTCTTCTTCCTAGAATCTCGGGGCGAGATTCCTGTTTAGTGGGGGAGAGTTGTAGCATCCCATTTGTCTAACAACTGTAATGCTACTTGGTTTAGTAATATAATGACTACTTCCTAGACATAATTGTTGCATCATCTCATGTCATCATGCCACCTTTCATTTGAGCATCATATAAAACCCCTTTTGTGTTGGTTCTTCTCTCATATGCATTGCTAATTGTTTTTGCCTATTGATATTGTATTTGGTTCTTGATATATTGTTAAATGCCCAAGTTGAGTTGGGGGCATATCTTTTACTCAACTCCACCACCTTTCTTTCACCACCTTACAATTCCACCATCCCATTATCCATGAGCTTGCAATTATTTTCTTTTGGTGTTTAAACTAGCTCATGAGAGATAGGGTGGGTCCAATCCTATAAATTCTTTTGCTTGGCCTTTACTCCACATTTTGGGGATGCATGAGAATAATGCCATGTTTATTACTTTGTTTTCACAAGGATGACACATGGCATTAAATGCTTGCATGGGCCATGCAAGAACAAGTCTTTTGGATTTTATTTGAAATCCTTTGAGTGGATCATCCTCTCACCTCTCTCCCTCTCCTTCTTTTGCTTGATCTAGCTTGATGCATGCAAAACCCTAAACCCCTTTGGTTGGTCTTGCCTTGGCCATGCTCTAACCCTAAAAACCCTCACCACCTTTTTCCCCCTCCTCTCTTTTGACTAGATCTTGTTTGAGCTTGGCTTGATCTTGTTTGGTTTTGTCAAAAGAGCACACCACCCTCCCTCATCTCTCTCTCTCATCTAACCCTCTCTCTTTAACCTCCCCACCCCTAGCTACCCCATCTAACCCTAACCCGAGCCATACCCCCTCTAATCAAAACCCTAAGTCACCTCCCTTCCTCTCTCGGCCAGCAAGGGGCCACCACCTCCCCTCTCCACTCCTTACACCCACCTAGCTACCCATCTACCTCGCCCCAACCCTAGGGCTCCAACCCGAGCCACCCCATCCCTCCTACCCTAGCATCACCCGAGCCACCTCTCTTCTCTCCCTGCTGGGCTAGCCCCACCCCGAGCTCCCTCACTCCCTGGCCCACCTGGCAGCCCCTCCCCCAGGCCTACCTGCCCTCTCCCTGCCCTGCCCAAGCACGTGAGGGAGGAGCAAAAAGGTGGCACCGAGGCCACCTTTTTCCACCCCGAGCCCCCACGGCACCCCCTCTCCTCTCCGTCCTTATCTACCCTCTCTCACCACCTCTCTGCCTCGCCAGATCCAGCCCCAGCGCCCTGCCTCTCCCCCTCTTCTCCACCGCATCCGTCTACCCCATCGCCGGCAAACCCTTGGCCTCCTCTCGGCTACACCGTACCAGGCGACGAGCACGACTTGGAGGTGATCAAGGAGTACAAGGAGGGTCCCCTGCATCGCCCTGCACACGACAACGAGGAGGAGGCGAACCAGAACCACTAGATCGACGCCAAGGCCGACGCCAAACCCTAGCCGCCGTCCGCGAGCCACGTCGACGATCGCCAGCGCCCCTGCCCGAACCAACGCCGCCAGCACACTCTCGGTGAGCCCCTGTACCTCCCTGACATGGCCCGCCTCTCGGATCTGCCCTAGCCTCGCCGGACATTGTGCCGAGCACGCTCTGTGCGCCGGCGAGCGCAGCGTCTGCTCGCTTCCGCGTCGCGTGGAAACCCTACCTAGCCACCGATCTATTCTCTGCCAACAACCTCCACCCCACCGTACTGGTTGCCGCCTCTACGCGCGCACGCCAGGTCGCGAGTTCGATCCTCGCCCGCGCCGCGCGCCCGCTGTCGCCGTGCGCCCGTCAGTTTCGTCAGTTAACCAGGAAGAAAAACAGTGCGCGGCGCCGTTTTACAGAAAGCCCCCCACCTATTTGTTTCCTCCACCCGCGCTCCTCTAGGCCCACCTGTCTGCGGCTGTTGCCATTTTGCAAAAAGGCTCCCGGCACTTGGTTCCATCAACCCGCAGTCCCCCCTGTTGTCTGTGCGCGTGTTGGGCCCAGTCGACCTGGCCCCACCCGTCAGCGGCAGTGGCTAGGTCTGCCTGAGTAGGAAAAGTTTTTCTGTTTTCGGTTTTAATTCAAATCTTTTCAAATTTAATTCAAATTCAAAATTCAAATCAGATTTATAATAACTTTTAAAATACAAATCCAAATAATACAAATAATATATGTTTTCAAGTCAGAAAAATGTGAGGATTTCAAATATACCATCCAAAATATATTTTGAACACTTTATTTTCCAAGTTGACTAAAATTACAATAAAATGCCCTTTCCTTAATTAATTAATAACTTTTGATTTACAACTCCAAATTTAACAAATGATATGTCTAAAATGATTAGCTCGACGAGACCTTTCTGTTTACGCATTCCATGTTCTGTTTGGCAGCATGCATCATATAAATATAATGTAAACAGCAACTAATATGAGGATAAAATGTGATCAAAACTCAATAAAATGCCTTATTCTTGTACCCCACACCTCACCCATGCCATGCTACATTATTGCCATGCAAATTGTGCATCATTCATCATGGCATGATTGTTTTCTTGTCGCATTTTATTCATATGCTTGCGCACTTTATTTATGTTGGCCCTTGTTTGTTTGGTTCTTCTTCGAATAGACGCTGAGCAGGGGATATACCAAGAAACCCAGGAGCACAACCCAGATCCGTCTCTCGCTTCAACTGAACTGCCAGGCAAGCACTACCACATGCTTGCATACATTTAGTACCTATTGCCTCTATCTTATTCTTGCATCATTGAGTCGCGATTGCATTAAACTGAATCCCAAGTATTGCATAGCCTTTATTTTTAAACCCCACCGAAGCTTGTTCCTCCATCCCATGAGCCATTACTACAGGAGTTGTTTGAGCCATGCGAGTCGTAGAACAGCATGTGTAGGGTATGTGAGAGTCTGATGGATAACGAGGTACCTAAACAACTTAACCTGAGTAGTAATGGGATAACTAATGAAAGTGGCACCGGTGAGCAATATCTGCTATTTGGTTTTTCCTGCTCACTTGTGTCCCGTAGGATCCCGAGTACTTGATTCCTGTTCCTTGATTATTCGCGCTATCCACATCCGGGAGGCTTATGGGACCCCCCTGAGCCAGAGCTTGATTCATTCTTATTTCTTGGGGCCACAAACTAGTTTGAGGTTTTATTTACTATCCTGTACTTATGCCATGCTTTACTGCTATACTTACGATTGTGCGAGGAGCACCTGTACTGTTTAGGATGGTGACCCGTTTTCGCGGTATCGACAAGCCCAGTCACACTTTCGGGTTCCCAGTCGTTTACAGCCGGCCCCACAAACCTTGAGTCCGTCTCGAAGTCAGCTAACTTCGTTGCGGGTATACTTAATGGGGTGGCCCCCTAAAATATTTCTGAATCTTGTGATTGCTTTGTCGTGAAGGCCTCGTTGGGTTTTGATTTGTTTTTTTCGAGGTTGATCGAGTGTGTGTTGCTATTTGTGCACCCCTGCAGGGTAAAACTTTCTGAAAGCCGTGTCCGCGGTTATGGACGACTTGGAGCACAGTTTCTCGATCATAGACAAGCATAACTAAAGTACCGCTTTTAATTTGACTAAGTAACTGACTAGTAAATAGTGCAACACTCATGGAATGGATAATAAAACTGCCAACAGATGGGGGGGTTGTTCGTCCGCTTCCTCGTTGGTAAGCGAGGAGGAGGATGGATCTGTTGATATTACTGTTGTAACTGTTGTCATTAATTCACGGACATCCGTCTATCTATGGTTAGGCGGATGGTTAGCGAGTATCTATAGAATTGCTAGGTATTATCTTTTTCTGCAATAGCGTCACCCCAGGTTGTGTCCCCTTTAGAGGCATAAAGACTTGCTGAGTACCCCTAGGGTCTCACACGATAAATTATTTGATTCAGATGAACAGTTACACTCACAAGATGGATACTGGGTGGAGGAGGCGGACGATGTGGGCAACGATCGTTCGGTGTAGAGATTCCGGGAACGGGGATCCGTGAGATCTGTGGGCGGGATGTGCTTATTTATGGGGCATCTTATGCCGATTTGCTTCTTATCCGCACTCGGATCTTGTTTGCCGCTTCCGCCTGATACTCTGATGTTTGATGTATGAGGAGATATCCTAAACTATTATATCTATCTAGGACATTTGAATCTTGCCATATGGCGTTGCTATATTTCCTTTCTTTTTAGATGGAATGGCTCTGGTGTACTGTTGTATGGTGGCTTGCATACATACTCATTTGTGTATGTAGTTGATCCCTTCGCCTGCCGATTACGCCGCCCGTTCTTGTCCCGGTGTTTGGAAATGGTTGGGACGGCCGAAAGGTCTACCTGTGAGTGGCATTTGGTCCCCACCGTACTATTTCAACCATTTCCGTTCATCCAGGCTTGAATCTAGGAGCGTAATTTACCGAGGTAGTTACAGAGGTGGCGCGGATGTTCGGCCTCACCGAGGCAGAGATCAGCCCCAAGGCCTCGAGCTCATCCAAGAGCATGGACAAGGACTCCAAACGCAAGACCATCATCTTCTTGGCTGCAGAACCTGACTGAAAGATTCCTCGCGAGGAGCACGGCGAAGGGGAACGGGACGACAACGCGTACTGTCACTT
The DNA here is from genome assembly GCA_916181665.1 of Avena sativa. Taxonomy (NCBI): domain Eukaryota; kingdom Viridiplantae; phylum Streptophyta; class Magnoliopsida; order Poales; family Poaceae; genus Avena; species Avena sativa. The sequence goes on from OV702280.1 coordinate 147,900,771, forward strand.
TCACAAGAGGAGAGGACACCCCACCGACAACTGCTACGTGCTCAAGAAGCTCCACGACATACGCAACAACTAGAGAGGTGGCAGATCTGGTGGCGAGCGTGGTGGCGCAAGGGGTGGCAACCATGGAGCCGAGCGCTAGAACAACAATTCTGAAGGCCGCGGCGCGCCCCAGGCGGGCCATCAGGCCAACATCGTGCACCATCTCCCTCTGTAGACAAAGAAGGGCCATGTCAAGGACACTGGAGGCTACCAGGTACCGCAAAGGGCTGTCGCCTGCATGCTTGGTGGTTCCCAGGCCCCGGTGTCCAACCGATACTTCGAGCTGCTCACTCGTGAGGTTGTCGCCGTTAGGCCAAGAGTCTTGTTTCTGAAGCTCAAGTGGTCTCAATACCCCATCACCTTCGACGCTCTCTACCACCTCGTCTCCACTAGGCTCGTGGGTACTCTCCCTCTGATCTGCACCCCCACCATCAACAACATTGCGGTCGTAAAGACCCTCATCGATGGAGGCGCGGGCCTGAACGTGATCTCCACCGAGACATTCGCCCATCTCCAGGTTCCATACGACAGGTTGATGCCGACCATACCATAGAGTGACCAACAAGACCACCATACCCATCAGGCGGGTGAGCCTCTCTATCACGTTCGGGATGCGCGACAACTACCGCACCAAGCTCATCGACTTCAACTGGCCCACATTGAGCTCTCGTACAACATCATCCTTGGCTACCCAGCTCTGTCCAAATTCATGGCGGCCACTCACTACGCTACAACACCCTCAAGATGCTTGGAGGCAGCAGTGAAATCATCATGGTCCCATGTGATGAACTAGAGGCCATGTGCTCCCTCAATCATGTCGTCAAAGCAGCGGCCACCGCTTACCCCGAGGACATGGACGCACTGGATTACGTTGGGGGATCTACGATTAGGAGGCAGATGGTGGCTCAGGAGAACGCCATGGCAAAGAGGGCGGCGGCCGCGCTGTTCCCGGCTCACGTGGGGCAGGGCGCGGTCGGCACCCGAGCCTTCAAGATGGTCCAGGAGCCATCCCCACCTTGCGCGAGTGCTGAAGAAGCTCCCGAGAACTGCCCTAACCTGGGGGATCCCGACTTCCCGATGGACTACACCCAGCGTGCGGACAACACTGACAACCCCCTGGGAGTAGCTAGGCGGATGAAGACAAGCGATGCCAACAAAGGACACTTTATAGGAGGATGGAGTGGAGCACGGATGGCTAGACCAAGTCCACCAAAAGTAGTCTCCTAGACTGGGATCTCGAGGAGCGGCACTATGGATGCCCTTCCCGCCCAAAGGCTAGAGGAAGAGGCCCGACGCCACCCTATATAAGGGACCTGTATCCTACCTTAGAATTGTAGGGTTCGCAGCATAGAAAACAAAAAATTTCCTACGATGGGAACAACTATGTACCAAGATCTATCTACTAGATACAAACAACGGGCGGATGTATATCCGTAGAGAACATACCCTTGAAGACCGACAAAGCTTAACGAGTCCAAACTCGTGGTTGATGTAGATGATCTCTTGCCGATCTCAAGATCGAGAGGAAGTCCTAGCGCCGCAAAACAGCAGCGCATCCATGCTCGCACACACGTTCGAGGCACCGAGCAACCTCCGCCTCCTCGCTCCAGCGATGTAGCGGAAGAACAACTCTTTCTTTCCGAAAAGCCACCGGGAACATGTATCTCGCTAGTCCGAGACCATGGGGAATAAATTCTAGAGGGGGAGAGAGATCCTTCACAAGGAGGTGTGAGTGAGAGAGAGGGAGGGGGCTCCTTTTATAGGGAGAGGGGGGAACCCAAGGGGCCATGCGCCCAGCCATGGGGCTGCCCCCACCTCTTCCACATTCATGTGGGTGGACACTCCACTCACTCAAATGCCTTTCAATTCCCTCCACTCAAAAACCCACTCAAATTCCCATTAAATTTCCACCAAATTTAATGCAAACTCTCATTAAATAAAACTCCTTTTATTTATTCAGAATTTTGTCAATTACTTTAATGACAAACATTCACATATAACCCCTTGCTAGTATTTCATTTCACATACAGAAACACTTTCTGCAATTTCACCCAAAAACCCGTTTCGGTATCTAGTGAAATAAATTCCTGCGCTTGTTATTCTTTTCGGCATAAAACTTTTGCTCCAAATGGATGTCGGTGTCTCTTAAGTGTGTCACCCTATGGTTCGCGAATAATTTGGACATGATCGAGACCCCTCTCGGATCAATAATCAGAAGCGGGATCTGGAGACCCATACTGACTCCCACACATTCAACGATGACTTTCTTGTGATCGTCGGAACCTTTTACGCTAGTATCTTAATCCTTTTGTTTCGCGATATATTACATGTCCGAGATTCGATCATCGGTATCTCCATACCTAGTTTGATCTCGTTACTGACATGCACTCTTTTCTCGTTCCCGTGATATAACATTCTAGTGATCAAATCACTTGCTTGCAAGCTAATCAATGTGATATCACCGAGAGGTCCCAGAGCATATCTATCCATCATCGGGATGAACAAATTCCACTCTCGATCCATGGGCCTCAACATAACACTTTATTAGTTCTGGATCCATCTTTATAATCACCCTGTTATGGTGTGACGTTTGATGTTATCAAGAAACTCTTCCGGTGTTAGTGATTGACATGATCTCATGGTCTAAGGATTAGGATCACTTCGTAAGTTGTTATAGCAATATAAACTCAATGACTTTGATCGTAATGCTATACTTCGAATGAATGTTCATCACACCATTACACTAATGTTGTGACCCCGTTATTAACAACATCCAATGTCCATGATCAGGAAACCTTGATCATCTTGTTAATCAACGAGCTAGTTTATGAGAGAGGCATAACTAGGAACTTTCTGTTTGTTTATTAAACACACATGTATTAACGTTTCCGTATTAATACAATTATAGCATGCAAAATAAACATTTATCATAAACAAGGAATACGATAATAACCACTTTATTATTGCCTCTCGGGCATATTCCCTTCAGTCTCCCACTTGCACTAGAGACAATAATATAGTTTGAAAACTTTGCGTATTGAACACCTATGGATTTCTGGTGTTCCATATACGCAATTGCAAGTGGTTAACATAATCTACGGATCTGACGCTTCAGGTCCGTGTGTATTTGCATGTCTTTGCATCTTCACGCATCACTCATTCTCCAATGAGATGGCATTGTATAAATTTGGTATTTTGGTGAGACCTTTAGTTCCTTGGGGTTAAATCATGTCGATACTATTGTCATACAATATATCTTTAGTGTTAGCCCGTTGCGAACCACACCTTAGTTTGATAACAAACTTCTTGACACAAATTCCCTCCTCTACTACTACTATAGCAAACATATACTTAGCCTTTTTGTTGTAGCATTCGTCACAATGTCTTAACTTTGGAATTCATCCAAATCCATCATGGAAACTTTCTTTCCATTTCATTGTGCCACCCATAGTTTAAATTGACATAAACTTAATTTGTATCTTGTGATAAAACTAGTATCAATGTAACGCTTTACAATGAACTATTTGTAATTTTTTTATCACCTCTACACAAATGTATTCTTAGTTCTTCCAAAAGATCATAAGAATATCCTCACTATCGTCCAATGATCATTTTATGATTCATTCTGGTATATGCTCATAACACTTAGAGCATAGGACATATCTGGATGTGTACATATCATGGTATAATTGATCAAAACATCCTTGTGATTTCACTCATCAAGTGTCAAAGCACTTGAATCTTGTTTCACTTTTCAAGTGTCAATACACTTGAATCTTGATTCAATTCCTTTCCATGCGACAAGAACCGTTTCTTGTTGTTTCTATATTGAACTCCTTCAATATCTCATATATGTACGTTTGGCACAACCATATTAGCGTCACAGTCTATCCACTATAGACATTCATGCTAAATATTCGGGTTTTGCCTAAGTTTTTCATCGAAATGAAATTCTTAACCTTTGCCAATAAAAATTACATCATTTCTAATCAACAAGATGTCCTCCACATAATGTATTAGAAATCTGTCTCAGCGCTCCCACTTAATTTCTTGCAAATGCAAGCATCTTCATCGTCTCCTGATGAAAACTCCGCGATGCTTACTTCAACCATTGAAGTTTGCATGCCCTTTTTAGCATCCTTTGAATTAACAAAACCCTTTGGATCGTGTCATGTACACGTCCTAGGTAACCATTCTATTAGAGGAACTTTGTTTTGTTTATTCATCTACCATATAACAAATTATATGTAGTGTTTGCTACTTTAATCCGTCCAGACTAAATATCGCTATAAAAGATCAAATCTTGTCATAGTCAACTCCTTGAACATTGTCGTAAAATACTTTACGACATGTCGACTATTTCATATATGTTAAACATCCATGTCTGTTTCTTTATAGATCCAAATACGACCGATAGGTTTTTACACCTTTCCGGAGGGTCTTCCAAGTTCAAAACTTGATTTCTCGTGTATGGAACTATCACGGATTTTATGGCTTCAAGCCATTTGACAGAGCTAGGGCCCATCATCACTTCTTTGCATGTAGTCGGTTCATCATTGTCAAACAATAATGATTTACTCTCAAATCTTAGTATTTGATTGTTTATTCGACCGACTTGGTTCAATAAGAACTTAGACCTCCGTGATCGCAACCTTTCAGGCACGTAATCCATGAGGATTCTAGCTGCCTCCGGAACATTTTCCGGCGCTGCGCAACTCAGCACATATAGCTAAGGTTCAATAACCTTATCAAAGTTCTATTGTCCTCCCACTTAACATTTATGAAAAATTCCTTCTTCAAGAAACTTCACGTTTCAAGCGACAAACCTTTTGTCCTTGGTGTTATGGAGGAATAACCAATTGTTATTCGAAATAACCTACAAAGACATGCTCATCCAACTTCGGTTGTAAACATCTTACTTATGTTTAGCATACCAAAATTTAAGAAATGGCAACTTGGGTTTTACCCCAAACCATAACTTCGATGGTGTCATTTCAACGGATCAAGATGGAGCTCTTTTCGGTGTAAAAGCGGAAGTCTCTAAATCTTTAATCTTTTAAAACATAATGGCAGTTTTATAAATAACACCTTTGATCCAACCATGTCAAACAAGGTTTCATTACAAATCTCAAACACTCCATACTCATATGGTGTTTCGGGAGATGTAAATCTAGGTGTTTTGCTAAAATTGCAACTCAAATAAATCCCTTTATGATAAAATCATAATTCATTTATTTTCTTGTTACACTTGTAACTCAAATAAATCCCTTATGATAAAATCATAAACCATTTATTTTCTTGTTACAATGATTTTGCACTTCATCTTGAAAGTCTTTGAAACGTTTTCAAATATTTCATACTTCTTTCTCATTAAGTGAACATTCACTCAAATTTCCGGAGAAAGCATATGAAGTTGAAATCCATCGCTTACGACTATACATAATGGACTACATACATCGATATGTATAAATTCCAATATTTTAGTCGTTCGTTCTTCTTTGGCCTTTGAACGAAGTTTCAATTATCACGTGGAAAGTCTCACAAGCATCACTTGATCAAATCAAAGACTTCAAAAATCCATGAATATGGAGATTCTTCATGTTTTCTTTCCAATATAATTTAAACAGCGATGTCACTTCGCAAGTGATATTTCAATCATTTGTCTTGCGACATTTTAGCATTAGGTTTTATGGATGTGATTTCTCGAACTAGATTTGTAAATCATCCATCTTATATGGAATACAGTAATTATTTGAACAACCTTTGTTCTCATAATACCTTGATTTAAATAACAATTATTAAAACAAATCTTGAAGTCAAGCTTTGATGTCAACGAGAAATACAAACAACGGTTTGTTTGTTTTCGATGAACATCATCACATATTCTCTTGCTAGTTACTTAGGCCATTGTGGTTCATGAATTGCGTCGTTCCGTATGAAATTTCATACCAACCAATTCGGTATCCAATACCCAAGAACCACATTGTTTAACAAGCAAAGAATACAACCATAACATGTATATCATATATATACCTAAATTGGATATTTCCAATCTTTTCTTTTCTGCCAAATATATTTTATAGATTCTCTTTCAGCATTTCATTTTCCTTTTTAAAAGAATCTATCAACATCAAAAGTGGCGCCATATAGATGACACATAGTCCAAAGCATGTATATTCAAATAATAATACCTTTGGACTTGCACTTTGAAGTAGATCACCATCATCAAAATGATCGGTATTCTTTCAAAATCCATTCTTTAGTGATCTTTTAGTATAGTAAAAACTTTACATACATCTTCTATTCACCCTTATCATGACGACTTTCATGATCAAGCTACTGTAGCTTATAAAGGCGAATCATGAGTATAACATTACTTTCCAAAACCCTTTTGGATGCTTAGGATGTCTAGCATCTCCAACCTTCGTAAATTCTCATCCAATATGAGAACATATATTATACTCTATCATATTGCAACCAAAACATTGTTTCAGATATCATTATATCTGCCACACACGATGGTTTCTGAAACAATTCTTTCAGCTCCTAGATAAACTTGATATTAAAACAATCAAGAATCATGGAGGCAAACATGATACTTAAGATACTAACACTGGAATTGTTACTCTCGATTTAAAACCAACTATTAAATTTCACGGAGTAAATAGAGTTTGCTGAAAGTTTGCAATAGGACTTTAAACTTTAGGTTGACACTCAACACAATACGATACCAGTTCGTAAAGTATATATCCATAATTCTATAGTTCTATTATCTCAACTACAACTATGCATAAGGTGGTGAACGAATGCCAATGACGACAACAAATTATGCAAATTCACTTTGATTTAATTTATGATAAATTGAGTTCTACTAATCCAAATTAGAAATGAACTCCCACTCAAAAATGACATCTCTCGTGTCTTTTTGGTGATTACATGAACCAAATCCACTACACCAAGTCCGATCATCACGTGAGTCGGTGTAGCTTCAAAGGCGAGCATCCATATGGTCATCATATCAAAACATATGACTCATGCTTAACCTTTCGGTCCGTGTTCCGAGGCCATGTTTGTACATGCTAGGCTCGTCAAGTAAGAACCTTAGTATTCGCGTGTGTAACTGTCTTACACCCGAGATATGCTCGTTGATTCAAGTACACCCTATCATCACGTGATGTCTTGAAGCGACGAAACATTGTCGGTGCATACTTAAGGAAGAACACATTCTTATCTTGATATCTAAATGAGGGATCATCTTATTATGCTAATAAAACGCCAAACAAGCAATATAAGATGCAATCAAAACATCACATGTTTATTAGTGAAATGATATGGTTCCTGCATATGATCTCCATCATGTGCACCGTGGTATGATCTCTATCATACCTTTATGTGTAAGGCCAAGGTCTATGGAACTTACACGCTATGTGTGTTTTAAGAGTATCATCTCATACTTCTACTTACAACATCACCATATCATAACACTAGCCCAGCAACAATCTAAACTAGACGCCTCTAATTTATCCATTGCAAGTTTTACGTGGCTTAGGGCTTTCGAAGATAGAACCGTTCTTACCTACGAACATGAACCATAACGAGGATAACCAGATTGTTGACAACTCGTTGCAAATTAGATATTGACTATAGTAGGACAGACAGACACCCGCTAGCCACTTATGCAAAACTAGTTGCATGTCAAGCGTGGAACAGGTCTCATGTGCGAGGACATGTAAAGTTTGTCTGGGCCGCTTCATCCCACTATTCCACCAATATCCAAAGTACAACTAAGAAGCCATAAAATGATCATCGATCATCGCCCACATACTCATATGTGTACTACCCGTGCAAAGTATCTACGCATAGATCCGGCTCTGATACCACTGTAGGGTTCACAGCATAGAAAACAAAAAAATTCCTACGATGGGAACAACTATGTACCAAGATCTATCTACTAGATACAAACAACGGGTGGATGTATATCCATAGAGAACATACCCTTGAAGACCGACAATGCTTAACGAGTCCAAACTCATGGTTGATGTAGACGAACTCTTGCCGATCTCAAGATCGAGAGGAAGTCCTAGCGCCGCAAAACAGCAGCGCATCCGTGCTCGCACACACGTCCGACGCACCGAGCAACCTCCGCCTCCTCGCTCCAGCGATGCAGCGTAAGCACAACTCTTTCTTGCCGAAAAGCCACCGGGAACATGTATCTCGCTAGTCCGAGACCATGGGGAATAAATTCTAGAGGGGGAGAGAGATCCTTCACGAGGAGGTATGAGTGAGAGAGAGGGAGGGGGCTCCTTGTAGAGGTTCCAATCTTTAATAAGATAGAGCCCCCTGTGTTTACAATTCTAGTCCCTGGATCAATAGCTAGCATCCACAGTTAAGATGTAATATCAAGAAACAAAGGTCATAACATAACTTTATAACCAGGAATAACATAAGTTTATTACATCAAACATAGCTCATTTGGCTATTACATTACATTGCAGCGGAATAACTATAAGTATGGGTCCTTCATCTTCAAAGTGCCACAGGCAGATGTTGGTTGTAGACTTTGTAATCCTAATCAATCAATCTTCACTAAAAACAATCAAACCTGCAACATACAAGTTACAGCCACAAAGGGTCAATACATTTGAATTGTATTGGCAAGTGATACTATAATAGTATAGTGGAGTCTATCATCTATATGCATTTGGCTAAGTGGAGTTGAGGCTTGCATTGCTCAAAATAGATTTTTCCTTAACATTTGAAAATACTAAGTTTTTGCTTTGATAAAATCATTTTTCTCAATCAAAGATTGAAGATCCTTTAACCAAGGCATCTCTCAATCAAAGATTGAAGATTTCAAACAACCCTTGTTCAAACCACAAGATTTTAACTTAGAAATTTGAATGATGAGATTCTTGATTGCTTCCGTGTCTTGATGCTCGAATTGTCCTTTACCAGGGACATGGCTAAGTACTTAGGTTTTATACTCTGCAGAGGTGGTGCACTTTCCCCACAAGACTTGGTTTCCCAAGACAAGATCTTTCAGAAGCTTTCCCTTAGACCAAAATGGACGCGCTCCAACCTATCAAACACTACCACCAACTGTCCATATGGCTAAGTTCTTGCAACCTATATGATCATGGCAGAGCCCATATTGCCAAGTGGTTGCACTTGAAGCTTCTCAACATTTGACATCTCAAATCTCTTTGTTCCTGGGTGGCCATCCACAAGTGAGATACACAAGGTAAACCATAAACATGGGCCTTGTGAACCACTCAACCAAAAACCACAAAGCAATTACCATTCCACCCAGGTGATTCATTAACTTAGTTGTTTTATTAAACAAAACACCAGTCCTCAGAATTAGGAATTTTTCCATAGTGTGAATATATATTCCACCCATGTTTTCTATTAGCTAGGCTAAGCTGGATAGTAATAGGAATCTTAACTTAGGAAGATTTCCACTAAGGTTTCATCTACTAGGTTTTACTATAGCAAGGTTTATACTTAGCAAAAGTTCCATGCAAGTTTTACTTAGAAAAATCACTAATGCATAGTGAAAGTAATGGGACAAAAAGTATGAAGCATCACTTGCCTTTTTGGTAGAGTATGGGTTCACTCCTTGTCCTTGCAACAATCACACTCTTCAAGTCACTACAATCCAATCAAACAAGGCACAAACTCAATCTACCAATCAAGCAAAACAACACATAAAATCATAAATTCAAAGTAATTCATGCAAGCATGCCAAGCTTTGTTTTGTTTTGAAAAGTGGTTCCTAATGGGTCATGAACATTTGAAAACACCTATTGGTCATTTTGCAAAGTGGCAAAGTCAATTGCAAAAGGTTTCACTTCAAAAACCATTTTCAAAACAAAGTATCAATTTATGTGGTGTTGAAATATTTTTACTAAGGCATTAACCTATAGGGTTCATCAAATATGTTTTCCAACCATAAAACTTGGTGTTTAGGGTCAGAGAGTTTAAAACAAAACATTTTCCAAAGGTTTTCTTCCAAAACCATTTTTAATAAATAAACCACATTTCTATTTGACTAGAAATGGTTTTAAATTAAAGAATCATTCTTTTGTATTACCAAATATATTTTTGAAACCACAAAGTGTTTCCTATGGTCAGTAGGTTTGATCCAAAACATTTTCCCAAAGTTTTCTTTACAAAAACATTTTCATAACCAAAATCATTATTTTCATTTGGCTAGAAATGGGCTAAATCAAGTTTTCCATCCTAACTTTACCAAATACATTTTCCAAACTATGGGTTGGTTCCTAGGGTCAGTGAGTTTACAACAAACCATTTTGCAAAGGTTTTAACCCTAAAAACATTTTTAAACAATTTTTCTAATCTAAACAAGCACAAAAAAGTTTCTGCAAAAACCAACAAGCTAACAGATACTATTTGCTAAACCAAGGGCATGGTTGGCTAGGGTTTGTTCTACTGATTCCAACGATACCAAATTTGCATATTTTGGACGTGTGGATCAAAAGTTATAAAGGTTTGAAAATTGAATCTATAACAGATTCAAATCTGTTTTTAAAACTAAACCTGGCCACGTGTCTGTCACTGATTGGACGAAAACGGTTCGCACGGATCAGCAACGTGGACCGCAGGATCTAAAGTAGAATGTGCGGTGCAGATGGACGTGTACCGTTTCGATCAGATCTAATCCTAGCCAGATGTTTCTCATCCTACGGTTCAAAGCAACTAGGCCAAGGACGGGCGGCGCTTGACAGCTGCGCGCGGCGGCGACGGTCAGACGACGGCGGGGTCGATGCTACAGGAAGCGAGGGAGGAAAAGAATATGCTCACTGTGTTCGCAGACGTCTGGAGAAGCTTAAGCAGGCACTGGCGGGCGAAGGGGCGCACGGAGGTGAGAGTAATGGCTCGCCGGAGTTGCTCCTGGCGTCGGATGCGTTCGGGCGTCGCTGCTGGCGTTGTTTAGGAACGGGCTAAGACAAAGTGGAGGCATGGTTAGACACGGAATGACCTGGGGAAGATGCGTGCATCCTTGAGAGAGCTTAGGGCGGTCGGAGTTCACCTGGGGTGCTTGACGGAGTAATGGCAGACGGCGGCGCACGCTTAGTGTCGACGAAGCCGAGGTTACAGGGCACTCGCGGATGAATGAATGGCACGGGGAGATGCGCCTGGATGCGTGGAGTATGTGTGCGAGGTCGACGAGGCAAGGGGCGGCGTTGGGTCGCCGGAATTTTCACCGGAGCGTCGTCGGAGCAGAGGGAGTGTAGGGCAAAATTCCGCGGCCTGGGGGCGTGTTGAGATGGGGAAACAGAGGGGAAGTGGAGAGGAGTCACTGGCGTTTAAAGGGGCATGGTTATTGCGAGGAATCAAAGCCTCCTTCATGTGTAATCAACGCCGGAGTAATCTCACTGCAACGGCAGGGCGACGGGGTCTCGTTGAAGACGATGGCTGGGGATGTGGGGTCTGCTTGCCAGCGAGAAAGGAGTGAGGGGGAGGGTCCACTTGTCATTGATTCTGTGGGTGCGGGTGTGAGTGGAAAAGAACGGTTCGCTGGGGAAGAGAGGTGGGTTGTTGCTAGGTTAGTTGGGCCGGCTGGGCTGGGTCGACTTGTTCTTATTTTTTTCTGTCTGATTGATTTATCTTTTTCCATTTCTATTTACTGATTTGAATTTCAAACAAACAATCCAATCAACCAAATCAATTCAAACAAACACCACACTTCACAACTTTTGAACTTGGTTCTGTTCAGTAGCATAATCCAAAATTCCATAATAAAAATAATATTTTTATTCATTTTTAGGATCCATTCATTAATTAAATAAAAATGGACCCTTAGTTATTTAATCAAATAGGGTTTGATTTATTTAATAAAATCTTCTTTTGAAATCCAAATATTTTCAAAACCAAATCAGTAGGTTTTATTTGGAAATAAAGAGTACTTGGAAACTTGTTTAAAACAAAATAACCTTTTATTTTAGGGTCCATTAATAATTAAATACAATAGACCCTCATTATTAAATCAAATAGGATTCGTTTTATTAATATATTTATTTTGAAATCTAAAATAAAACCAAAACACTTCAGTAGGTTTTATTGGAGAATATAAAATACTTTAGAAAACTTATTTAAAATAAATAAATAAGTTTTAGTGTTTTATTTAAAATGGGAAAAGCCTTTACTTTAATAAAATTTGGATATTAAATCCTTATCATTTTATTTAAATAAACCATTTCTATTTTTATTCAAAACAAAAAAATTTATTTCAAAAACTTGGCCAAGGTTTAATTTGGCTCTATAAAATAATCTTTATTCATAAACATCTATTTCTTTTGAAAACCAAATCTTTTTATTTAAAAGATCCAAAATAGTATTTCCCAAAATATTTTATTTTCCTTTATTTAAAATGTTTATCTTTATAAATCCCTTTAGGGTTTTATTTGATCCAAATTGGTTTGAAGTTTCAATTGAATTCAAAAAGTTTCTTCTGGCCCTAAAAATCAAACAAAGTTTTATTTTATTTATTTATTTTTCACATTACAAGATTTGGAAAATCTTGGGATGTGACAGGCTACCACCCTTAAAATAAATCTCGTCCCGAGATTTGGGGAGGCTAGGGTTACAAGTAGGCTCAAAACAACTAGGGTACTACCACCCTTAAAAATATTTCAAACAAAAATTACATATTGTCCTTCTTGGGATCGTGGGAAAACTTCTCTGGGCAACCTTCTGCATAGTGTCCTTTGTTTCCACACTTGCCTCATGGGCCAAGGTTGAGATCCTTCATAGACTTGTTTAACTTGTTCTTCATCTTTTCTGGACAATTGTTTACATAGTGGCCTAGTTCCTTGCATTTGAAACACATCACTTGGCTGATATCTTTCTTTTCCTTTGGTATCACTGCCTCTTGTTTGTTTCTTTGGTTCTTCTTCTTTTCTGGGAATTCATTGGCATAGTGTCCCATCTCTTTGCAATTGTAACATTGCACTTGAGTAATGTCCTTCTTGTTAGGGTTGGGGCATTTCTTCTTCTTCTTGGGTCTCTCCAAAGCTAGGAGTTCTTCTAGTTCATGTTCTTCATAGGTGGGAGATCTTTCTCTCTTCTTGGGGCATTGATCTTCATGCTCCTTGGATGCATGGTCCTTGTCTCTAAAAATATTGCTAGCTTGGGTTCCTTCTAAAATAGCATCTTTGTCATCCTTGTTGTCCATAGCTCTTTGGGAAAAGTTTTATCCCATGTTGATCATTTGAGTGACCAATCCTTGCAACAATTGGGATTGAAGTTTCAAAATCCTTTGTATGGCTGGGTCTAGTCCATTGTTGTTGGCTAAAAGCTGAGTTGTCTCTTGGCTCAACTGGTTTTGGGTTGCTATAAGTTCTCTCATGTTGTCCTCTTGGTTGTTGTTGTTGTCATCAACCTTGATGTTGGAGTCTCTTGGAGAAGTCATCTGTTTGGGTTGAATGGAGATTAGGATAGGCAAAAGATTTCTAAGGAAATAATTCTAATCACACACATCACAATTTACACAGCAATGTGCATGCAATCACAAACCAAACAATTCACTCAACAACAAAGTTTCTAGCACATACTTAGGCAACAAAATATTTTTATTACACCACATAAGTTGGTGGGTTTGACTTAACTAAAATATGGTGGTCCATCTATATGGTTCACTTGTGATCTTTCCAACCTTCTTGATTCTTCTTACTTGGGATCATGGTTTCTTTGGGAAAACTCTTGGTCACAAAACATCAAGTGAAGTGAACTCCTTCTAACTTTTGCATTCCCTCAGTCTCTAAATCTTGAGCAAGATTTCCTTGTTTTACTTGTAGTCCTTAGTGGTATCCATGTTGGAAGTCCTTGGTGAATATGCTGAGGATGTTGAAGTCATTAGAGTTGAAGAAGTTGAAGTCATTAGAGTTGAAGATGTTGAAGTCATTAGAGTTGAAGAAGTCCTTTGCACATGGTGAAGTCTTTGGTCATGGGGTAGGTTTTTCCATCAAGTTGAAAATAGAAGAGATGTAGAGTCAAAACCAAAATGATTGAGGAAAGAGTTTACAAGTGTTCTTGTAAATAAGTTTTTGGAACATGTTACAACTCCTATTTTTCTAAGGGGTTTTGTCCAATCCTAAGTTTACAAATCCTACAGGCAACACAATGCTCTGATACCATCTGTAGAGGTTCCAATCTTTAATAAGATAGAGCCCCCTGTGTTTACAATGCTAGTCCCTGGATCCACAGTTAAGATGTAATATCAAAAAACAAAGGTCATAACATAACTTTATAACAAGGAATAACATAAGTTTATTACATCAAACATAGCTCATTTGGCTATTACATTACATTGCAGCGGAATAACTATAAGTATGGGTCCTTCATCTTCAAAGTGCCACAGGCAGATGTTGGTTGTAGACTTTGTAATCCTAATCAATCAATCTTCACTAAAAACAATCAAACCTGCAACATACAAGTTACAGCCACAAAGGGTCAATACATTTGAACTGTATTGGCAAGTGATACTTTAATAGTATAGTGGAGTCTATCATCTATATGCATTTGGCTAAGTGGATTTGAGGCTTGCATTGCTCAAAATAGATTTTTCCTTAACATTTGAAAATACTAAGTTTTTGCTTTGATAAAATCATTTTTCTCAATCAAAGATTGAAGATCCTTTAACCAAGGCATCTCTCAATCAAAGATTGAAGATTTCAAACAACCCTTGTTCAAACCACAAGATTTTAACTTAGAAATTTGAATGATGAGATTCTTGATTGCTTCCATGTCTTGATGCTCGAATTGTCCTTTACCAGGGACATGGCTAAGTACTTAGGTTTTATACTCTGCAGAGGTGGTGCACTTTCCCCACAAGACTTAGTTTCCCAAGACAAGATCTTTCAGAAGCTTTCCCTTAGACCAAAATGGACGCGCTCCAACCTATCAAACACTACCACCAACTGTCCATATGGCTAAGTTCTTACAACCTGTATGATCATGGCAGAGCCCATATTGCCAAGTGGTTGCACTTGAAGCTTCTCAACATTTGACATCTCAAATCTCTTTGTTCCTGGGTGGCCATCCACAAGTGAGATACACAAGGTAAACCATAAACATGGGCCTTGTGAACCACTCAACCAAAAACCACCAAGCAATTACCATTCCACCCAGGTGATTCATTAACTTAGTTGTTTTATTAAACAAAACACCAGTCCTCAGACTTAGGAATTTTTTCCATAGTGTGAATATATACCATGTTTTCTATTAGCTAGGCTAAGCTGGATAGTAATAGGAATCTTAACTTAGGAAGATTTCCACTAAGGTTTCATCTACTAGGTTTTACTATAGCAAGGTTTATACTTAGCAAAAGTTCCATGCAAGTTTTACTTAGAAAAATCACTAATGCATAGTGAAAGTAATGGGACAAAAAGTATGAAGCATCACTTGCCTTTTTGGTAGAGTATGGGTTCACTCCTTGTCCTTGCAACAATCACACTCTTCAAGTCACTACAATCCAATCAAACAAGGCACAAACTCAATCTACCAATTAAGCAAAACAACACATAAAATCATAAAGTCAAAGTAATGCATGCAAGCATGCCAAGCTTTGTTTTGTTTTGAAAAGTGGTTCCTAATGGTTCATGAACATTTTAAAACACCTATTGGTCATTTTGCAAAGTGGAAAAGTCAATTGCAAAAGGTTTCACTTCAAAAACCATTTTCAAAACAAAGTATCATTTTATGTGGTGTTGAAATATTTTTACTAAGGCATTAACCTATAGGGTTCATCAAATATGTTTTCCAACCATAAAACTTGGTGTTTAGGGTCAAAGAGTTTAAAACAAAACATTTTCCAAAGGTTTTCTTCCAAAACCATTTTTAATAAATAAACCACATTTCTATTTGACTAGAAATGGTTTTAAATTAAAGAATCATTCTTTTCTATTACCAAATATATTTTTGAAACCAAAAATTGTTTCCTATGGTCAGTAGGTTTGATCCAAAACATTTTCCCAAAGTTTTCTTTACAAAAACATTTTCATAACCAAAATCATTATTTTCATTTGGCTAGAAATGGGCTAAATCAAGTTTTCCATCCTAACTTTACCAAATACATTTTCCAAACTATGGGTTGGTTCCTAGGGTCAGTGAGTTTACAACAAACCATTTTGCAAAGGTTTTAACCCTAAAAACATTTTTAAACAATTTTTCTAATCTAAACAAGCACACAAAAGTTTCTGCAAAAACCAACAAGCTAACAGATACTATTTGCTAAACCAAGGGCATGGTTGGCTAGGGTTTGTTCTACTGATTCCAACGATACCAAATTTGCAATTTTTGGACGTGTGGATCAAAAGTTATAAAGGTTTGAAAATTGAACCTATAAGAGATTCAAATCTGTTTTTAAAACTAAACCTGGCCACGTGTCTGTCACTGATTGGACGAAAACGGTTCGCACGGATCAGCAACGTGGACCGCAGGATCTAAAGTAGAACGTGCGGCGCAGATGGACGCGTACCATTTCGATCAGATCTAATCCTAGCCAGATGTTTCTCATCCTACGGTTCAAAGCAACTAGGCCAAGGACGGGCGGCGCTTGACAGCTGCGCGCGGCGGCGACGGTCAGACGACGGCGGGGTCGATACTACAGGAAGCGAGGGAGGAAAATAATGTGCTCACCGTGTTCGCAGACGCCTGGGGAAGCTCAAGGAGGCACTGGCTGGCGAAGGGGCGCACGGAGGTGAGAGTAATGGCTCGCCGGAGTTGCTCCTGGCGTCGGATGCGTTCGGGCATCGCTGCTGGCGTTGTTTAGGACCGGGCTAAGACAAAGTGGAGGCATGGTTAGACGCGGAATGACCTGGGGAAGATGCGTGCATCCTTGAGAGAGCTTAGGGCGGTCAGAGTTCACATGGGGTGCTTGACGGAGTAATGGCAGACGGCGGCGCACGCTTAGTGTCGACGAAGCCGAGGTTACAGGGCACTCGCGGATGAATGAATGGCACAGGGAGATGCGCCTGGATGCGTGGAGTATGTGTGTGAGGTCGACGAGGCAAGGGGCGGCGTTGGGTTGCCGGAATTTTCACCGGAGCGTCGTCGGAGCAGAGGGAGTGTAGGGAAAAATTCCGCGGCCTGGGGGCGTTTTGAGATGGGGAAACAGAGGGGAAGTGGAGAGGAGTCACTGGCGTTTAAAGGGGCATGGTTATTGCGAGGAATCAAAGCCTCCTTCATGCGTAATCAACGCCGGAGTAATCTCACTGCAACGGCAGGGCGACGGGGTCTCGTTGAAGACGATGGCTGGGGATGTGGGGCCTGCTTGCCGGCGAGAAAGGAGTGAGGGGGAGGGTCCACTTGTCATTGATTCTGCGGGTGCGGGTGTGAGTGGAAAAGAACGGTTCGCTGGGGAAGAGAGGTGGGCTGTTGCTGGGTTAGTTGGGCCGGCTGGGCTGGGTCGACTTGTTCTTATTTTTTTCTGTCTGATTGATTTATCTTTTTCCATTTCTATTTACTGATTTGAATTTCAAACAAACAATCCAATCAACCAAATCAATTCAAACAAACACCACACTTCACAACTTTTGAACTTGGTTCTGTTCAGTAGCATAATCCAAAATTCCATAATAAAAATAATATTTTTATTCATTTTTAGGATCCATTCATTAATTAAATAAAAATGGACCTTTAGTTATTTAATCAAATAGGGTTTGATTTATTTAATAAAATCTTCTTTTGAAATCCAAATATTTTCAAAACCAAATCAGTAGGTTTTATTTGGAAATAAAGAGTACTTGGAAACTTGTTTAAAACAAAATAACCTTTTATTTTAGGGTCCATTAATAATTAAATACAATAGACCCTCATTATTAAATCAAATAGGATTTGTTTTATTAATATATTTATTTTGAAATCTAAAATAAAACCAAAACACTTCATTAGGTTTTATTGGAGAATATAAAATACTTTAGAAAATTTATTTAAAATAAATAAATAAGTTTTAGTGTTTTATTTAAAATGGGAAAAGCCTTTACTTTAATAAAATTTGGATATTAAATCCTTATCATTTTATTTAAATAAACCATTGCTATTTTTATTCAAAACAAAACATTTTATTTCAAAAACTTGGCCAAGGTTTAATTTGGCTCTATAAAATAAACTTTATTCATAAACCTCTATTTCTTTTGAAAACCAAATCTTTTTATTTAAAAGATCCAAAATAGTATTTCCCAAAATATTTTATTTTCCTTTATTTAAAATGTTTATCTTTATAAAACCCTTTAGGGTTTTATTTGATCCAAATTGGTTTGAAGTTCCAATTGAATTCAAAAAGTTTCTTCTAGCCCTGGAAATCCAACAAAGTTTTATTTTATTTATTTTTCACATTACAAGATTTGGAAAATCTTGGGATGTGACACTCCTTTTATAGGGAGAGGGGGCACCCAAGGGGCCATGCGCCCAGACAAGCTGCTGCCCCCACCTCTTCCACATTCATGTGGGTGGACACTCCACTCACTCAAATGCCTTTCAGTTCCCTCCACTCAAAAACCCACTCAAATTCCCATTAAATTTCCACCAAATTTAATGCAAACTCTCATTAAATAAAACTCCTTTTATTTATTCAGAATTTTGTCAATTACTTTAATGACAAACATTCACATATAACCCCTTGCTAGTATTTCATTTCACATGCATAAACACTTTCTGCAATTTCACCCAAAAACCCGTTTCGGTATCTAGTGAAATAAATTCATGCGCTTGTTATTCTTTTCGGCATGAAACTTTTGCTCCAAATGGATGTCGGTGTCTCTTAAGTGTGTCACCCTACGGTTCACGAATAATGCGGACATGATCGAGACCCCTCTCGGATCAATAATCAGAAGCGAGATCTGGAGACCCATACTGACTCCCACACATTCAACGATGACTTTCTTATGATCGTCGGAACCTTTTACGCTAGTATCTTAATCCTTTTGTTTCGCGATATATAACATGTGCGAGATTCGATCATCGGTATCTCCATACCTAGTTTGATCTCGTTACTGACATGCACTCTTTTCTCGTTCCCGTGATATAATATTCTAGTGATCAAATCACTTGCTTGCAAGCTAATCAATGTGATATCACCGAGAGGGCCCAGAGCATATCTATCTGTCATCGGGATGAACAAATTCCACTCTCGATCCATGGGCCTCAACATAACACTTTATTAGTTCTGAATCCATCTTTATAATCACCCAGTTACGGTGTGACGTTTGATGTTATCAAGAAACTCTTCCGGTGTTAGTGATTGACATGATCTCATGGTCTAAGGATTAGGATCACTTCGTAAGTTGTTATAGCAATATAAACTCAATGACTTTGATTGTAATGCTATACTTCGGATGAATGTTCATCACACCATTACACCAATGTTGTGACCCCGTTATTAACAACATCCAATGTCCATGATCAGGAAACCTTGATCATCTTGTTAATCAACGAGCTAGTTTATGAGAGAGGCATAACTAGGAACTTTCTGTTTGTTTATTAAACACACATGTATTAACGTTTCCATATTAATACAATTATAGCATGCAAAATAAACATTTATCATAAACAAGGAATGCGATAATAACCACTTTATTATTGCCTCTCGGGCATATTCCCTTCAAGAATAGATCGATCTCCAGTGATCTAAACCCTAGACTTACAACCTCCATTGTACCCTCGCGAAGCAAGCGACCAATACAACAAAGCAGGAGTAGGGGCTTTACCTCCTCCCAAGGATCCCAAACCTGGTAAAAAACCGCGTTACCTCTCTGCCGTGTTCTTACTCCATCATCGCCACCGTCGCTGAGGCTCCTTGGGAACGCGTGTTCAGACCCCTCTTGAACCTAGGGATTGTTGGACCCTAGTTCCTTCACATGGAAAATATCCATCAGCTTCATCAACAGAATGGTGTGACCATTGCACCTTGCAGAACTTTATAAACTTGTTGCGAGTCTTTCATTCTGCGACTTCAAGTATTTTCATGGCGTGTTGTTTATAGGAGAGATCTTCTTGGAGGTCGATGAGCTCGTGATCCATGGTCCATAATCCATCCTGCACTTCTTGAGTTGAGAGACATGAAAGACATCGTGCACCTTGAGTTATTAGGAAGCTCAAGTGCATAAGCCACTTTTTCTCTTCTGCCACGAATTTTGAAGGACCAATGTATCTCGGAGCCAGCTTGCCTTTGATGCTGAAACAATGGTGCCTCTCATGGGAGTGACACGAAGGTAAACCAGATCACCAGGAACATACTCCATATTCACATGGTTCCTATCATAGTTGGTTTTCTGTCGACTCTAGGCAAGTTTCAAGTTCTCAAGAATGATAATAATGTTTTATCCTACTTGAGTGACAATGTCAGGGCCAAAT
The DNA here is from genome assembly GCA_916181665.1 of Avena sativa. NCBI lineage: Eukaryota > Viridiplantae > Streptophyta > Magnoliopsida > Poales > Poaceae > Avena > Avena sativa. Next base: position 147,921,186 of record OV702280.1, read on the forward strand.
AAGTTCCTTTCACCTGCACCTAACCAACCAATTGGAGTATGACACTTGCGTCCATAGAGAACCTCAAAGGTTGCCATTTTGAGACTTTTCTGGAAGCTATTTTTGTAGGATAACTCGGCATATGGAAGGTATTCCTCCCACTTCATGCCAAAATAAATTACACAAGCGCAAAGCATATCTTCGAGAATTTGATTGATTCTTTCCACGTGTCCTTGAGACCGAGGTTGGTATGTTGTGCTAAATTGAGCTTAGTTCCCAAGCCTTGCATGAACCTTTCCCAGAACTTGTAAGTGAAGATACTTCCACGATCCGAGCTGATTTCTAGAGGAACACCATAGAGTGAGACAGTCTTGTTGATGTAGAGCTCAAAAGGCCGACTAGAAGAAATAGTCTCCTTGACCGGAAAGAAATGATCCACTTTGGAGAGCCTATCTAACGAGGATTCGACTCGTCAATGCCCATTGTTATGGACTTGGGTTTTGAAGAAGGAGGGGATGGTGGAGATTGCGGAACGATGAGCAAACAAGAAACACAGGACATGAGATTTACCTAGGTTCGGGTCCCCAGAGGGAAACCTTACTCCTAATTGTATGCTCTTGATTAATGGCGAAGATGAAGGTTACAGGGGATGCGCAGATGGGATCTAGCGGTGCGTATGCTAGGGTTGTGGATTGGTCCTCCTCGCCATGCCCTCCTGGCCTTTATATAGATAGGCCAGGTCCTAGGGTAGGTCGAGTCGGTTACAAGTTAGAGTTTCTCCCTATGAATTTCTATCTAAAGCTAGTCATGTTCCTCATGGAGTCGCCTCCTTGTCTGTCTTGGGCCACCCGAACTCCTCCTGGGCTTCGCCATCAGGGGTACATTATCTCATTGGGTTCAGCTGGGCCGGACCGTGTAGACTAAAATTAGGCACCCATATGGAATACCCTTGTCAGTAACCCCCAAGTGTTCAGTTGAATCGCAAATTCGACTAGAGACTCTTAAGTCTTCGAGTGCGTTCATCCAAATATGTTTCGGGTCAGTATATTGGTTCATAGGGATAGTTGATATGCGTGCCTGAATCTCCATACGGATCAGGGTATGTTAACTTCGTTTGGGCAAAACAACACTATCTACTCAGACTCGAGTCCCCGGTCTCGAATCCAAAAAATTGCTCACTACAAGAAAAATGTCCTTTTACAACGGACAATTTTCGTGGTTTAAGGTCCATTTTTCGTGGCTGAAAATCCTTTTACGATGGATGACCTTCATGATAGAAGCCCCGTCACAATGAATCTACCACTGTTTTTTTTAACGTGGCGGATCGTACCCTTCAGCCACGAAAAGTCGTTCCGTCATAGATCTATTCGCCAGCCCGTTGACTGCTGACGTCATACAAACTACCACATCGTGAAAGCTGTTAACGGCCAATTAGCACCGTTAAATGTCAATGAAACTGTGGTAGAAGCTAGGCCCAGCCAAGCCAAGTGGACTGGCCCATTAAGAGAGCATAATAGTATCATGGCCCGTTACTGTTTTGTTCTGCACTGTTTGAATTGGGCCCATTTGGGTTGTCCGTCGTGGCCCATAAACTTTCGGTCCCATTACAGTTTTGTCCTACTGAAGGCCCGCTGGACTCGCTACTGTACAGCCCATTGGCATCCTACACAATGTCGGCCCCATACTGTTAAGGCCTGCGGTCGGCCTGCCACTGTTCTTACATACTGTAATGGGCTACTAACTGACGACCCATTTGTAGGAAGGCCCGTTAATATTATGGCGCATAAAGCGCCCCGCTCATTTTCTGTCCTGTTACTGTTCTAAACCAGTAGGATTTCCGGCGTGCTACTGCTCCGACCTGCTACTGTACTGGCATGCTCATGTTCTAGTCTTTTACTGTTCAGGCCTATTAATGTTCAGGCCTATTAATGTTCAGGCCTATTACTGTTCTGGTTTGTTACTATTCTGGCCTATTATAGTTCTGTCCTGATACTGTTCTGGACTGTTACATTTTTGGCATGTAACTGTTTTGGTCAGTTACTATTTTGCTATTGGCTAGTTTTTTTTTTGGCACGTACATTTTAAGGCTTATGACAGCTTATGCGTCCTACCATGATTCAGGCCTTAATGTAGGAGTCCTCACTTCTGGCTTCATAGCTTCATTTGCAGCCTAAAACAAAGAAAACAAGTCAGCATAGAATATCAGCAAACTGCTAGCCAACTTATATTTAAAATAATTGTAATGCATCATTGGCCAGGAACAATGAATGATGTGCCTCGTACATCTCTTTCTGGAATAACAGAAACATTCGATGTCCTGGACCGATGCGAGCTTGTGCCTGTATCACAGCCGCTCTATAGAACAAACAATATAAATTATTTTCAGGCTGAAACTAATACATATTAAGTTAGTGCAGCAAAGCAGGCAAAGAAACACTGTGTTTTTGTTGTCAAAGATTTTCAAAATCAGTACTGTCCTAATATAACAAATCAAGCAATCAACATGTGTCTCATGCAGTCTAACTAAACTAGTTTAGAAGTGAATGTAGTGAACCAAACAACTACTCTCTCCCTCATAAACAAATCATATCACTACCTAATGGAAATATATAAAATATAATAAAAATGTAACACCCCGGTCACTCCGGACCGACGGTTGTCACTTCTGGCAGCTTAATAGGACCTCCAGACTAACTCCACAAACCAATACTAGTCTTTTCTGCGCACTTTATCCTCACTCGTGCGCACCCGGTACCCACTTCCCGGTCGGTCACCCATCCTAAAATTGCTCTAGGCCAAGCACGCTTAAACTTAGAGTTCTTTTCGAATGAGCTTCGGGAAAAGAAGTTGAAAATTGTTGGTATGGGTTTTCTATCAATCCTATTGAGCCATGCGCCAGGGTCTCACATACACCCACCCTTATAAGATCGACGTCCTCGTCGAAAAACCACAAGCCAGGAACGTCCCCTCTTAGCACACTTCTGTGTGTCCAGTGCCGGCACATGTGCCATGTCGTGTCCACTCCAGGCCACACGCACCATGCTCCACATCTCCGCCACTTACCCGCACACGCCCATGTAACCACGAGGGTCGGCTCTCATACCACTTGTAACACCCCTGGTTTCTTCGGACCGACGGCTGTCACTCCTGGCAGCTTAATAGGATCTCTAGACTAACCCCACCGACCAACACTAGTCCTTTATGCGTACTTTGTCCTCACTCGTGCGCACCCGATACCCACTTACTGATCAGTCACTCATTCTAGAATTGCTCTAGGCCAAGCTCGCTAAACCTTAGAGTTATTTTTGAATGAGCTTCCGGAAAAGAAGTTGCAACTTGTTGGTATGGGTTTTCTGTCAATCCTACTGAGCCATGCGCCAGGGTCTCACAGCCGCTCTCGCAGCAAGCTTCACCACACATGCACCGGCAGCGCGCATGTACGCCCATGCTCGTGCATGCCTGCGCCACATCGCCACCGGCTGCCGCTGCCACGCGCCCGGCCCGTCCGCCTCCTCCCATGCGGGTGCCGTGCCGCCTCACTCTCCCTGTGTCGCTGCGCTGGCCCCCACACCCGCCCAGTTGCGCTTCCGCGCGTACATCTGTCCGGTTACAAAGGAAGACTGGAAGAGAGGGGAAGAAAAAGGAAGGAGAGTGTCAGCTGAGGCTAGCCAGCTACAAGAAAATTTACGAGAGAAAGAAAAGGAAAAAGGAAAGCCTAGGACGGCTGGGAATATCAGCCAGATTGAAAAAAAAAGAGGCAAGTTTGGCCGGTTAGAAAAGAAAGGAGAAAAAAAAAGGCAAGTTTGGCCGGTTAGAAAAGAAGGGAAAAAAAAGAAAAAAAAGGCAAGTTTGAGCCTGTTAGTGAAAACAGAAGCGAAAAAGAGTCCGGCTGGCCAGTCGGTTGGAAGCAGATTGAAAGAAAGCTACATCGTTGTGAAGCGTCTGGTTCAAAAAATAAAATAAGAGAGATCTAGCTAATAAAAAGAAAGAGAATGGCCGGTTAGAGTAAATCTGGATATAAAAGAAATCCAGACCCGGTCTGCCCGGACGTTTGGCTCATCATCCGGCTGGAGCCCATTCGACTGGGGCCTGGTCTGGCTGGCGTTATGTTTGTCTGTCTGAATCGTCTGCTTTAGCCTATTCCGGCTGAGTCGGTCCGACTTGGCGCGACTTCGCCCGTTTGGCTTCCGGTTCGGTCGGCTGGAAGCGATTTCGTCCAATTTGGTTGTCGGTTTGGCCTGTTGGACCCGGTCCGATTAGTCCAGGCCGGCTCGGCGTATCCCTACGCGTTTGGTTATCTGGCCGGCTGGAAACCGAATCCGGCTGCGCCGCGTTTGGTTGCTTGTCCGGCTGGAGCCAGGCTATCTGGCTGGAACGCCTGTTCGGCCGTTACGGTGCCTGTAGCGCCTACGGAATCGCGTCTTCGACCCCATCGCACTGGCTATAGCAATGTGAGTATCTTTCTGACCTCGAGCAACCTTAGGAGTCTCGCCAGATGTTGACATGTTTCCTGCTTTTAGTTTTCCGGCGCCGGTAGGCCCTACGCGGGGGCTCGCCGGTTGGCCCGACCTGCTAAGTCTGTAAACCGACTGAGTAGTGTGCGATGATGTCGAAGGCCCACTCTTTGTCTCAGCTACAGACCCCAACCCGGCAGTCCGGCTAGAAAGAGCAAAAGCCCGAGGCATCCCACATGAAAAACGGCGAAAGATACGACAAATTGGAAATTCCAGCCATGTGCCTAGTTGGTATTTTCCGGCTGCTAAGCCCCTAGTTCCATGTCCAATGTATTGTCAGCTCCCCCTTCGATTCCGGCTCCAGACCGCAACCCGGCTGCTCGGAAAGGACACAGCGTAAATAGCAGAGCGCATGGGAAAGTGAATAAGTGTGCAAGAAAATCACGAGCTAGTTTTTGGAAAGAAAAACCATCATTCGGTTGAAAGCATGTGTATTGTATGTTAATATACTGACAACAAGTTCATTTCTTTGTGTTTGTTTTGAACGACTACAACGAGTCAGATCTCAAGTACAGATGAAGATTAAAATCACCTAACTTTGTCAACTACTTCGAATCTCGGGACTACACCCACCGGGTGCGCTCGCGCGCCCCTGGTGAAATCAAGTGCCCCCGTCTGGCTGAAGGCGTTCAGCCAGATAGCAAGGTCAAGGTGGTGACAAGGGCAAGAAAGAAAAAGATTTGAAGCACCTGTCTCTATTAGCTACTCCGAATATCTGGGCTACACCCCGAGGGTGCCTGTGGCCCCTCGAGTCTATATTCGGTCGTAAGAGATCTGCTCCACAGACGACGCCATGCACTGCACCGGATCTCCTCAAGCAGCCATCTTGTCATGCAACCGAGACTCATCAACAACCTACATAGATCTTCTTCACCTACACCGCCGTGATCTATCAGCTTCAGAGCGATTCACCACTACTGGGCACACTCGGCGTCCTTGACGTGACCCTCAAAGATACCATGTATGTGTAGACGATGTCGTGACCTAGGTAAAACAGATCTGCTTGTTCGTTTCAGTATAGTAGGTATAAGCCTGCGATAGTGAACTACATTTCCATATTGGTGGTAAATTCCTACCTCAATACTAGCTTAATTAATACCCGAATCTCCCTTAATAAATCCGCTGTAGTCTATGTTAAATCCAGGCATTAAACTACTCCCTCTATTTCAAGGAATAAGGCGTCCTTGTTTTCCGTATTTTTTCTTTCACCAGCAATTACTCTTAATATATGAAAAAATTATAGTACAAAACTAGCATCATTGGAGATCATTGCTGTTATGCAGTTTGATACGTCGGAAACGTATCTATAATTTTTGATATTCCATGCTCGTTTAGTATCAACTTGGTTATGTTTTGTATATACTTTGAGATATTTGTATACACTTTCTAGGACTAACCTATTAACAAGATGCCATAGTGCTAGTTGCCTTTTTCTTCTGTTTTTGGTTCAAAAAAGGCAGAACATCAATATTCTTGAAATTGGACGGGAAAAAAGCCAATCTTCCTATTTTTCCCGGAGCAACACGGAACCACGAAGCAGAGAGGGAGGAGGACACCAGGGTGGCCACACCCTAGGTGGGCATGAGCCAGCCCTGGCGGCGCCCACAGGGGGTGTGGCCCCCTGGCCCTCCACCGACCTTGCCTCCTTCGCCTATAAGAAGACTCTGACACAAAAACCCATAAATCATCTGGCGGAAATCCACAAAAACCTCCACAGCGCCGCCGCCACTGAAGGGGAGATTCAGGGGACAGAAAGTCTTTGTTCCGGGACCCTGCCGGGATGGGGAAGTGCCCCCGGAGCCATCTCCACCGATCTCCATCGCCATCTTCATCACGATTGATGATTCCCATCATGAGGATGGAGTAGTTCCTCCTTGAGGATAAGGGCTCTACCGGTAGCTATGTGTTCATCTCTCTCTCTATGCATGATCATATTGTGATCATGAGCTTTGTAATCAAGTAGATCTACTTTGCTACACAAGTGCTTTAATAGATCTTCGGCTCTCCCCACGTGTGTGTAAGTGACAGCGTGCACGCCATGGTGGCACTTAGGCTAGAGTCTACATAAATACTCATTGTGCTTTAATAGATCTATGGTTTTCCCCACGTGTGTGAATGTGACAGCGTGCACACCGTGTGTGGCACTTAAGCTAGGTTACATATATCTTTATCATGAGTATATTTTGAGTTGGTTGTCTTTATAAAATTGTGGTGTTTATTGGAACCATCTAGTGCTCAAGGTGACAGTGTGGGGTTATCTAGATTGGGGAAGGCGGACTTTGAGGTGTGTTATTATAGCCCTACCATGGATTAGAGTGTCCAACCGGAGAGTAGTTCAGGGTAGTATCATGAAGAGAATATATTTATTGAGAGTGTTCACTAGTGAAAGTATGATCCCTAGGCCTTGTTTCTAAGCCTTGAAACACCGTTTGCATTTAGATCTGTTGCATGTTTGCTTGCTTCCATCTTTAGTTCTGTTTGCCTTTAGTCTCTCCCACGTCAACAACAAGTCAGAAGCTCTTTTCTAGCACCGTTACTATTTGTATTTCACTATCTCTTCGCCGAACTAGTGCACCTATACACCTGACAAGTGTATTGGGTGTGTCGGGGACACAAGAGACTTCTTGTATCTTGATCGCAGGGTTGCTTGAGAGGGATACCTTTGACTACTTCCTCCCCAAGTTTGATAAACCATGGGTAATCCACTTAAGGGAAACTTGCTGCTGTTTTACAAACCTCTGCACTTGGAGGCCCAAAAATTGTCTACAAGAATAGAAGTGCGTAGACATCAAGCTATTTTTTGGCGCCATTGCCGGGGAGGAAAGGTAAAAAGGCACTCACACACGTTACCCCATGGCAATAGCAAGCCATAAAGCTATTTTCTTATTTTCTGGCTTGCTGTTGCCGTGGGGTAAGGTAAAATGTACTCACATCCTCCGGTGTGAATGCTTGAAGTTATTTCCTCTAGATTCTGCAATATTGTATTTTTGTTTCTTGTTTTCACTAGTTAGGCTTAATGGAAAACAACAACAAAATTAGAGAGCTCTATAGTGTTTATCTTGAGTTAGGATATGAAGTGTTTGAAGAGAAAATTAAGAAACCTATGGAACTTTATTTCCATGCTAATAGCAATGTTATTAGTATGAATTCTTTGGACACTATTATTGCTAATGCTATAGAAACGTCTAAGCTTGGGGAAGCTAGTTTTTATGAAAATGATCTTTTTAGTTCCCCAGCTTTGGAAGATAGCTATTCTATTACTTACGATGATACCAAACCTCCATTTATGATGATTACAATGATGAGTATGATATTTTCAGTCCACCTACTATTGAGGAGAAAATTTATTGTGATTACAATGTTCCTCATATATTTCATGATTATGGTGATGAGAATAATAGTGATAGCTATGTTGTTGAATTTGCTCCCACTATAATTAATAAGAATGACTATGCTTATGTGCAGAGTAATAATTAGTATATGCATGTGGCTCATGATAAGAATTTTTTATGTGATAGTTATATTGTTAATTTTATTGATGTAGCTATTGAAAGTTATTATGAGAGAGGGAAACATGGTCTTATGTATCTCAACAATATTAAGTTTCCCCTCGATATGTTGAAAGTCTTGAAGTTGTACTTGTTTTTCTTTCCTATGCTTGTTGCTTTGTGCTTTCATCACTTGTTTCTTTACAAGATTCCTATGCATAGGAAGTGGGTTAGACTTAAATTTGTTTTAAATTTTCTTCTTGATGCCCTCTTTTACTTCAATTCATATTTATTATACGAGAATCTTCTTAAACTATCAAGCCTAACTTAAAGGCGTTAAAAGTACTTGATGAGAGATAACCCAAGAGTTTTCTAGAGTCTTGGAAGTTATTAATTCTTTAATAACCTCTCCTTATATTTTTATTTGCTTTTTGTGCCAAGAATGACCTCTAATGAGAGGGAAGTAAGATTTGGGGAGGTGCTGTCCTGAAGCAGATTTTTGAGCTCCACCATAAAAATTCGTGAGGAATCTCTGTAAGTCGGATTGAGCTGATAATTTAAGAATAAATCCCCCAGTATGTTAGATAACTTTCGTAAGTTCAGAACTTTTTTATTTGATTAACATAAGGTCTTCTAAAAAATCGATTTGTACCTTCTGGTATGTTTTGACAGATTTCTGCCATTATTTGCATTTTCTTCTTATTGATTCCTTTTTGGGTTCTTTTTGGGAAATTGAGCTTTTTGAGGGAATTGCTACAGTAGCTTGTGTTTTTAGTGAAAGTTTCGCTATTCTAAAGCTAAACCTAAAGGTCTATTATTTTTTGAATACACTAATATTGCTAATGAAGATTGTGTGAAGTTTTGTATGAAAGAAAAAAATACACGTGTAGAGGAAGAATGATGTAATGAGATAAAGAATGGACAAAATCTCAAGCTTGGGGATGCCACCCCGTGTCACCCCAAGAAATATTCGAGAGGTACAAGCGTCAAAGCTTGGGGATGCCCAAGGCATCCCTTCTTCATCAATAAAAATATCAGGTCTTTCTAGACACTTCGTTTTTATTGTTTCATGCACAGTTGTGTTGTTCTTGGAGCATCTTAGTTTTCGTTTTTGGTTTTCTTTTGCTTAGTTTGCTTGAGTAATTTGGTTGATCACAACACACTTCTTTTGGAGAGAGACACACTCTGTTTTCATTTCCTAGAACACTCTAGTTTTCACTCTTATTGTTCTGTGAGTGTTCACTTTTGCTAGCACTGTGTTTAGACTTAGTTTTCTTGTGCTTTCAGCTTAAGCCTTTTTAGTTCTTCTTTGTGGATTTGTGAGACAAGCTCAATGGTCTTTATTAATTATTATCTTTGTGAGTTGTTTCAAATAAGTTGATTGGTGTTGGAAAAGAGTAGAAAGTTTCATGCTTATAGTGGTACAAAAGGGATCTTGTTTTGACTGTGGATTAGACTTTATCATGTCATGCTAGATGTTGTTTTGACCTTATGCTTAGTGATTATTTTTGTAGCATGACTTGCTCCAAACAATTAGGATTGCTTAATGTTCCTTGAAAGAATCATGCATTGTTTTAGCATACAAAAGCATAGTATTGTGGTATTCTCCTTTGATGCTTTGTTTTGGTTGACTTGGCACATGCTCACACCATGTTATGACTATGAACAAGTCATCATAGCATCTATGATCATTTATTCCTTGACTTGTAGTACCACTTTATGCTTTGATAGTAATGTTTTGTCGCTCTGTATGATTATGGCCATTATTTTTGTTTTAGTTGGCCGCTCCCAGTATTTTGCCAGCCTCCACTTGTATTGAGTAAGCTATACTCATGCATCCAACTCCCAATAAACCAAGTTATTCCAAAGTGTCCACTATAAATTCATATGCATGGTGTGTTACACCATTCCAAGTATATTCTTGTTTTCATCTACCTTCCAATTAAAAAGTCACTTTGTTATGTGAAAACTTAGTGATTAAAGCTCTCACAAACTTGATGGCACACTTTATTTTTCTTTCCCCTAATAAACTTGAACCACTGTGTCATCTATGTTGTATATCCATGCTATCATAGGGAACGCTTTCAACATTGAACTTGTACATTGTACACAGTTAATATCATGCTCTTTTGTTTATGGATGTCTTTGGTGTGAAATAAAAAGGGAGCTTGTAAGTCTATGGAGTTCTGTATGTGTGTTAGAGAAACGTCTGGGCCGCTAGCCTAAGCCATGCCTGATCATCGTGGAAACTTGCAACATCGCCATAGTGAGCAATCTATGAAGATTTCTTCTTATAAAAAAGAGACATATTGAAAAGAGGAAAGAGAGAAAAAAACACCATTTTCTCATGGTAAATAAGATGCTCATTGTCTGCTTGCCTTGTCATTTTGATTATGGGATAGCTCATGTATCCTGTGCAAGGGGTACCCCGTTGGCGGTTCTTTATGATACACATGTACTTACTATGACAAGAACTTACAGGTGACCAAAGTTGAGTAGAATGAGTTGCGGCCCTCGTATTCAAGGGACCTGAGATTGCCAACTTATACTTTATCAAGCATATACTCCATAGTTTGTTCACTTTAACCTTAATCACGTCAAGATGCTTATGATAGGGGCAATGAGAGCTGAAAGCTAACAAGTACCATCATTTTTGGAAGCTATTTTTGTGACTTGAAATCACTACTTCCCTTTTTATGAAGGGCCTTTCTTCCACCATAATATTGAATCTCCACCTTATATCCTTAGGCACCAATTAAGAGAGCATAGTTGTCATTCTTAGTTCTATGTGCATTGTCCCAAAACTTATTGATTGATGCATATTGTTGATATTGCTTGTTTTTGAACTATTTGTATCTAGTCACTCTTATGAACTTTGAAGGTGTCCTATGCATTTATTGCTACTCCATGAGGGACAAGCTAAATGCCACTATACTATGATTTCTATATGTGAAACAAACAAACGTCTTTCAATGCATTGTTATTCATGATCTTTGTTTGTATCCTTTTATGTTGCATGCATCATTACTTTGTCTTATCGTTAGAACTCCATCTTTCGTGCTCATGTTTAGAGTTCTTTGATCCCAACTTTCAATGCTTGAAAATGGTTTGATCTTGATTTTGATGGTGCATGTCACCTAAAAAATTATTCTTTTTATCACTTACCTACTCGAGGACGAGCAGGAGTTAAACTTGGGGATGCTTGGTACGTCAGAAATGTATCTATAATTTTTTATGTTCCATGCTTGTTTAGTATCAACTTGGTTATGTTTTGTCTACACTTTGAGGTATTTTTATACACTTTCTAGGACTAACCTATTAACAAGATGCCACAGTGACAGTTGCCTGTTTTCTTCTGTTTTTGGCAATGTTAAGGGAATCGGTAATCGTTAGCTGCTCGGTTGGCTTGGGTGTAGCGATTAATCAGAATTCGGACGATTAACTGATTTAATCGGTCAGATATTAATATGTACAGCCTACAAAAATTAGCACCTAAAACATGTATGAATCCTCAGCCTTAAGCTCCCGGATGATATCCTCAAGGCGCTCGAGCTCTTGTATCTGAGGTCTAGTCGGCAATTATGAAAAACTGGTCAACAACGACAAGGAACTAGTTGGTGATGGCTGAAATCAAGCTCCTGGAGGAATGGATCGAACGGGAGCCTCACAAAACCTACTTCACTGGGGCGGGCTAGCGGATTGATGGGCGATAAGTGTTGATAAATTTGCAACTTTTTTGACCAAGTGTAGTGGTTAATTGGGAACATACCTACTAATCGGAGTGTCAGACCTATTAATCGGGCTAAACGATTAACACAAAGGATTAGTGGTAATCGACACGGTCAGGTCCCTAGTAGCGATTAATCGGCCTATTAATCGCTGATTCGGCCTTTTTTTGAATAGTGGTTTTTGGTTCTAGAAAAGGCAGAAAATCAATATTCTCGGAATTGGACGGGACAAAAGCCAATCTTCCTATTTTTCCCGGAGCAACATGGAACCACGAAGCAGAGATGGAGGAGGACACCAGGGTGGCCACACCCTAGGTGGGCACGGGCCAGTCCTGGTGGCGCACACAGGGGGTGTGGTCCCCCTGGCGCTCCATCGACCATGCCTCCTTCGCCTATAAGAAGCCTCCGACCCAAAAACCCTAAATCATCTAGCGGAAATCCACGAAGACCTACACAACACCGCCGCCACCAAAGGGGAGATTCGAGGGATAGAAAGTATCTGTTTGGCACCCTGGCGAAATGGGGAAGTGACCCTAGAGCCATCTCCATCGATCTCCATCGCCATCTTCATCACCATTGCTGATTCCCATGATGAGGAGGGAGTAGTTCTTCCTTGAGGCTAATGGCTCTACCGGTAGCTATGTGTTCATCTCTCTCTATGCATGATCATATTGTGATCAAGAGCTTTGTAATCAAGTAGATCTACTTTGCTACTCAAGTTATTTAATAGATCTCCGGCTCTCCCCACGTGTGTGTAAGTGACAGCGTGCACGCCATGGTGGCACTTAGGCTATAGTCTACATAAATACTCATTGTGCTTTAATAGATCTATGCTTTTCCCACATTTGTGAAAGTGACAGCATGCACACCGTGTGTGGCAGTTAAGCTAGGTTACATATATCTTTATCATGAGTATATTTTGAGTTGGTTGTCTTTATGAAATTGTGGTGTTTGTTGGAACCATCTAGTGCTCAAGGTGACAGTATGGGGTTTTCTAGATTGGGGAAGGCGGACTTTGAGGTGTGTTGTTATAGCCCTACCATGGATTAGAGTGTCCAACCGGATAGTAGTTCAGGGTAGTATCATGAAAAGAATATATTTATTGAGAGTGTTCACTAGTGAAAGTATGATCCCTAGGCCTTGTTTCTAAGCATTGAAACACCGTTTGCATCTAGAACTGTTGCATGTTTGTTTGCTTCCATCTTTATTTCAGTTTGCCTTTAGTCTCTCCCGCGTCAACAAGTCAGAAGCTCTTTTCTGTCACCGTTACCAATTTTATTTCACTATCTCTTCGTCAAACTAGTGCACCTATACACCTGAAAAGTGTATTGGGTGTGTTGGGGACACAAGAGACTTCTTGTATCTTGATTGGAGGGTTGCTTGAGAGGGATACCTTTGACCACTTCCTCCCTGAGTTCGATAAACCTTGGGTAATCCACTTAAGGAAAACTTGCTATTGTTCTACAAACCTCTGCACTTAGAGGCCCAACAACTGTCTACAAGAATAGAAGTGTATAGACATCACGGTTCATGGCAAATATTAATTCATTGAGTATATAAAGTTGTCTATATGTTCTACAAGTTCGCAAGTTATGCCATCATAATATGCATTTGCTTTGTCCGTTTCTACAACACTGACTGCATGTAATTTTGGATTTCATTGGTAGTTTTAGGCCATTTAACATATAGGTTAACATTCCATGCTCCACAAGTTCAGAACTTATGCTATTTTAATTTCAATCTAGTTTGTACTAAGCAACCATAGTAACTGCTGTCTTTTATGTAATTCATTGCAAATTTTATGTCATTGAACTTGTTGGTTTTGCATTCCCTCTACAAGGTATGCCATTATTATTTCTATCTTAGTTCAATTAACGTCCGACATTAGCTGCCTCCTATTATATACTACATTTGTTCGGTAAAAGAAGGCCTATAATTTTTAAAGTCAAACAATGATGACTTGGACAAGGCAGATATAAAATATAGTAACGGTTAATTTGTGTCATTTGTGACTATTAAAATGCATGTCCCAATGTATCGAATGGTATTGGTTTGGCATGGTAGATGTTCCTAGTATGTTCTACAAACTTGGTCGAATTTTGTGTCGGCTGACTTGTGAAAAAATTATATGCCTTAGTTTTTGGATTAGATGTAGTATTAGATGGGAAGTTTTAAGACACTTAACATGGTCATATGCATTCCCTGCTCTATAAATTCAAGTTTCTCAATTATAATTTCTGGAGCAGCAGTATCTACCTTCTATTATGTTGCTCATGGCATTTTAAGTCACTTCACATGTATTTGCATTCCATGGTCTATAAGTTCACCAGGTATACCATTGTAATGTCTATCTTGTTTGTCCTAATGTTAATACAGTATCTGCATGCTCCGTAGATCATGGAAAAATTTATGGCACTTCACATATTTGTTTACCATCCCATTTCACAAGTTAAAACCATTTTCTATTGGAATTGTCTCATGTTTGTGCTAAGGAATGACTGTATCTGCATTCTATTTTGTCGTCATGGCAAACTTTATGTCATTGAAATGTTTGTTTATATTCCACCATTCCCTGCTCTACTTCTTCACAAGTGGAGAACCAGGTACTGGCCTGGTGGGTGATACTCTGGGTTTGGAGGCCAGCCCGCTTGGGTTCGAGTCCCATCATGGGAAGACTTTCGAGCCGCGACTGAGGCATGAATAAACCAGGTGTGTCACCTACCTAACAACGTATAACCAAGGGAGTGATCATTCCCCTGTTGGCAACGTTTTTACTTATTCACAAGTGATTATACTATAATGTCTATCTAGATCTTTGTAAATAACAACACCCACTATCTGATATTATTTCCTCTTACAGGGAACACAGAGAATCGTAGAGTGAATTGCCCCTACAATCTTGTAAGTACCTGTTGCTTTCTATTGCTGGATGCAAACCTGTTTTATGTTAATGAGTGGATGGAACCTATATGTAGAGGAGCAACAATAAATAAGATGGATCGTATATCCAAGTAATGGATGCGGTGGATGTCTTCAGTGAGCGAACTGACAATAGGATGTCCTCCAATGGGATTGCACAACGAGAAATAGTAAGTCCCTTATTTCTACCAAGACGTTCTTAGTGTCATATGCTTGTTTGTACGAGGCACCATATGACTCGGCTAATGATTAGGACAAGATTGACCTTAAATAAGACTGGGCAAAAACCAAACATGAATCCCTCGATTATAATTCAATGTGCTCACTCAATCATGGTGCTAATCTATTCTTTCTATACTTGACTTGTGTTCATCTATCTATCTATCTATATATACGTTAACTAGACCATGATTTTGTGGTGGTGATTTGAGTATATCCACTTTTATGCTATATTTTTGTACTATGTACCAAAGACCAAATGTAAATATCTCGATTTATAATTCAATTATCTCACTCAATCATGGTGATGCTCTATTATTTGCTATTTTACTCACCATCAAATCTATCTATCTATGCGTTCACTAGACCATTATTAGGTGGTGGTAATTTAAGTATATCCACTTTTATGATAATTTATAGTCTATTGTAGTATTTTTCTGCTATTAAGAGTTTGTATAAACCCTGGAGGTAGTCACATTGTCTAGTGTTGGCACCACATGAATTGGACAATGATTAGAAAAACATGAACAATAAAGCAATGTTCTCCCTAGATATAAAAATCATAATTAAGCTTCATATGATACTTAGTTACTATATATATTTACTATAACCATCTTACTATGATCTAGAAGTCTATCGTGCACCTGGTGTTTGATTGCTTAATTCATTACCTCACTAGCTACTCTACATGATGCACATACAGATTCTATTGCCAATTTGATTCTATAGTTTGCTCATGTTTAAAGCAATGTCATTATTTTCTTAACTTAAACGATGGCAATTTATTTGAGAATACAATTGTTGATTACTAAGAAACATGAGACATTGCATATGTTCCGACTCATGTCTGCTCGATTTAATCTATAGATGATCAGATGATCTTGCTAGTTTAATATTAGCCACTAGATGGTTCAATTGGTTATGAGTCCTTTGCATTTTTAGTTGACTTGTGATTGCAATAATGCGATATTGTGTCGTGGTTTCTATGGATATAATGTGGATAACAGAGCTCATACACGTTACTTACATTATATATGTTGGCTATCTATTTTTTCAAATAGCAGTTTATATGATGCATACGGTGTTGCTACATTTCCTAGATACCAAGTCTATATGGTGAATAAAGTTCTTCTATCAAAATAATATCACATTCTGCTTAATTTGGTCTTCCACTTCATACCAGCCATACATGTAGGGATATAGGTAGGCTACACTAGCACAAATCAAAGTTTTCTACTGTGTAAATCAGGAATACTGTTGTCATAGTTTATGGGATTACCACTAGATACGCGGTTGCGGAACTTGATGAAGCACGTCAAGACAGTGTATATGTTCTATGTCTCCTTGTCCTCGTCCCACGAGTAGCTCCACTTGCACGGCTCGTCCAAGTGCTACAGTTGTAGCACCTCCGAGGTATCCACACGTATAGGATGGAAGCGTCAAACGGCGGACTGTTAGGTCCGCGCGTGCAACACAGGCCTGAGGAGTGGCGGATGGGTGGAAGGTATGACCCTGGTCAGCTCGCCCCACCCTCTCTTATATAGGCATCCCTAGTGGGCTTCTACATTAGCAGCCCATTAGTAGCCTAAGCCTGGTCTAATTCGAATCTAATCCTCATTAGGCTTCCAACCCCTTAAGTGTGTGACCCTATAGGTTCATATACGTATAGACATGACACGGATACACTTATTCTGTCAATAGTTGGTTGTAGCCTCTAGCAAGACGTGCCAACTCCTAAACGCATACAAAGATAATATCGGAAGAACCATCACAAGGTTTAGTACATGTCTTTCCCTTTGCCTCACGATATTTGGTCTAGCTCCAAAATGACTCCCCTTTCTCGATACTGTGATTCAAAATCCCTTTACTAGGTTAACTCTTAACCTTATGTAGCACGGCCATGAATTTCTGGATCCGATCACTCGAGGGGCCCAGACATATGTCTCTCTAGTAGACAGGGGCAAATCCCTTCTTGATTGACCAATGTCTCACAGCATGCTTCAGGACAAACCCGAAAAGATACCTTTATGACTACCCAGTTACGGAGTAGCGTCTGATAGCCCCAAAGTAGGTCGATCCACATCTTAAGTACATGCGACAATCTCAGGTCTAAGGACAAAATGTACATGATGTATAGAGAGAGCTGCAAGTCTAATTGCCAGTCTCAAGTTGGGTCAGTCCAACCCCATGTTTATAACATGTGTCCATATCATTGGTTTGACATCTCTATGTCTATGACTTGCGAAACATAGTCATCAACCAATATTCACGTGTGACCTCAAATGAACTCCGACTAGGGACAACTATTCGATAACCATACAAGTAAAGAGTTTCACAAACAATTCACATAATTGCCAATCAATACAAGTTGCCTTATATGGATATTCAAGGAACATTACAATAACTCATGGATACATATGAAATATAATCATCTCTATGATTGCCTCTAGGGCATATTACCTTTAATAAATTGTTTAAATACATCATTGATCTTGCAAGGTGTACAATGTATAAGTTGCTTGTTTGTCTACTCGATTTCTTAGTTGCCTGGTTGTATGCACAATGATACTATCAGCAGTTGGAAATACAATAGTCTGCTACTTTTTGGTTGCATCCAACTATTCTTTTGGCAGAAAATGACTCATCTCTATGTTTATCTTCTTTTTTATATACTGGCCCGACGATTAAAACATTTGAATGATTTGGTTACTGAGAAGTGGTTAATATCTTGTTTCTCTAAAAATATGCTGGTAATGTATTTAAGACACACTTGATCTATCGCTTGTTTTTCTAAGGTACTATAATAGTTTGCTGATGATTAAAACAATGCCACCTTATGTGGTTGGAGGTCCAACCATAATTTCTCGAACTGTACACTGATCTGGCTAGTTCGTACAATAGACCATTTCTAAACATTATTTTTATATTATAGGTTAATGCTTGTTGTCTTGACCAATTCTAAGAAGCTCAAGGGATCCCAGGAACATCTTTTTTGTAGCATCCCAATTGTCTAACATTGGAATGCTACATAATAAATACCGATCAACAATACCTTATGCTTGTTATTTATTGCAATATCACCATATCATGCTCATGTCACCATGCCACCTTGCATTTGTGCATCATATAAAACTCCTCTATTGGGTTCTTATCCCATATGCATTATATATTGTATCACTTGTATTTGCCTCTTTATATATTGTATTTGCTTCTTTATAAATTGCTTCATGCCCAAGTTGATTTGTGGGCATATGTTTTATTGAATCCACCACCTTTCTTGTCATCACCTTATAATCCCCCCATCCAAACTATATATGAGAACTTGCATTTCTTTTGGCATTTGTCTAGCTCATATGTAATAAGTTGGGTCCACTTATAAATTCACATGCATGGCCCATGCAAGATTACCACCATCCTTCCATTCTTGTTTCTCCTTTGGGTTATGGGGCTATTGGATTTGGAAGCTCTCAAGAGGAATCAATTCAAATAGATCTTCATGAACCATCTACCTACCTTCCTTCATGATCCCTCTTTGGTTTTATTTGAGTTGTTATATTTGTGAGGTTTCTCTCATATCTTTTGGGTTTATTTAAATCCATTCAAAACAAATTCCTACAACAAAAACTTATCTACTCTAATTATCCTATCTATCTATTCTCTCTAGCCTTCCTTTCTTTGCTCTATCAGTTTCTTTGGGCTGTAATATAAAAATCAAACCAAAGAAAGAAGAAACATGATGAATAAAAAAACTAAGAGGCGACCTGGAAACAACCCAATCTTCTGGCCGTATCGTTTCGCCAACAGAAGACGGCGCCGTCCGTGTTCCTCTTTCGCGTTGCCCTCTCCCTCTCTGCTTTGCTAACGGGACGGAGCAGGAGGGCGTCACCACGTCATCCGCGTCACCATCCACCACCGCTCCCTCCTCTTATACCCAAGCTGAGGAGCCCCTGAACCCTAGTTCTCCCTCTTCCCTGCACCGCTGCACTCTACTGTTCCGTACCAATCTGCGAGGAGCAGAGCCTCTCCCCATCACCCTTAAGATCTAGAGCCCATGCCGCCTGCAGGAATGGAACCGCGCCACCTTCCTTGCCATCCTCGCCGCAGTACTGAGTCAGGAGATGCTAGGGATCGATGGCACCGTCAAGTTCTTCTTCCTGGAACCTGCGTCCGTGTGCGCGGTCGACTGTTTCTTCTCCAAACTGACATCCCCATCCTCTGTGACTCGTTCGGGCTCTTCATCAGGACCTCGGTGAGCAGGCCCACCTTCCTCTCTGCATCTTCCTCTACCTCTCTTGCTATAGCAGAAGTCCTCCGTCGTACCTTGTCGTCTGGTGCTCGTCGCACGCGCGCAAACGACCTCACCGGTCGCGAACGACGACATAGTATCACCACCCGCGTGGCTATGTTCTTGATGTTTTCTGACAGTTATGGACAACCTCCGGCGAGAATCCTTAGCCCCATTGATCTCTGTAGTTCCATCTTTCGGTAACCCCTAAACTTGTACAAAACGGAGCTCTGACGCGGTGGCAATCTTCCGTTGAAGTCGGATCAAAACTCGATCGCCGCGGTGCAGATTTTCAGTCCGCGCGGCACCTGTTTTTCCTCTCTATTTCCCGAACCAAGCCCGCCTTATGCAGTCCTTATCCAGGAAAACTTCCTACATGAAAGATGTAGCCCTAACTATCCTCTCCAACTTTTGTTTTTGTGTATTTTCCAAATTCACTACGGATCTCTCGCCATATTCATCGAAATGTCATGTCCAGCTAGCCTGCTTTGTCTGATCATATTTAGATTTCAATCAATTTATCCCGAGGATCATGTTAGTTTTATAAAAATGACCTTGGCCTTTTTCTTTCTCTAGCCGGCACCTTTTCCGCAGTAGCAAGCAGTTGGGCCGGCCCATAAGCTCCCCGTCTGTGGCCCGTTTTCCCTTCAGTAACTCAGATTTGTTAAATCTTTATCGTTTTCTAATTATAATTTCCTTAATAATTCAAATTGAAGTATCGATTCTTAATTCCAAATCTGTGATGTTTTTGTCACAACTTTTAAAATGAAAAGTGTTTAGATTTCCAATATGAATTCAACCATGTGTTCAAATTTGACATGAGTTGACCCTAACTAGTCAAATCTTTATAATTGACCATATTTGAATTATTGTATTTAAATAATGTTTTAAATTCATAATTTTTAAATAATACAAATAAAATATGTTTTTGAATCAGAAGAACATGAGGAATCCGTTTATGCTATTTATAATACCATTTGAACCATTTAAAATTTCGAAATAATTTAATTGTTAATAAATACCTTTTCTTAATAAATTCATAACTCTAAATCCATAAATCCGAATTTGGTAAATAATATGTCCAAATCGATCAGCGCGATGATACCTCTCCAAGCATGATATCCATGTTATCATTTCCATCATGCATTAAGAGCAGTTTTATAGTCGGTATTGTTTATGTAAGGAAAACATGATAAATAAAATTGGGAACTAATTGTTTCTTATTAACAATGACTCACGAATGCTATATCATCAATGTGTTATGCCCCTAATACCTTTTCGACATAGTTTGCATTATTAACTTGCCATGCCATGCACTATATCATGATCATGCCGATTCTTCCGCATTAGTTGTAATTGTTGCATCATCTGTTCCTTTTAGTGTTTGCTTCTTCCCGGATAGGACGATGAGATGTTGTGAGATTAGAAAAGTTCTTCGGTTATGAAACTTCGGCATTATTTTCTATGCGAGCATTCTCCCCCTTTCTACCTATTTTACCTTTATAGTCTTTATGTCCTCCTGTTGATCTATTGCTATATGTGTTGCGATGATCTAGTTTTCATACCCGTGATATCTCTTGCAGCTATTATATTGCCTTGGACACCTCCTGTTATCTATTGTTTGCTAGATAGTTGGCCTTGCGAGTCGTAGTTGCTTGCTCAGGTGTTTTTTCAATGTTGTCAAGTACCACCGTTCATGGAGAAATGCCCATGCTTAATGTTGGAGATGATCATGGCTTTAATTATAGTTTAATAACTAAAATTGAAAGTAGGTAAATAATGCAGAGGCATAGGTGGGCAATAGATGTTATTTAGTTTTTAACCGTCCACTTGTGTCCCGTAGGACCCCGAGTACTTGATACATGTTCCTTGAATATTCGCACTATCCACATGTGGGACTATGAATCCCCTTAGCATGAGTTGAGTCATATCTTATTTCTTGTGGCCACAAAGTAGTTTGGGGATTTATTACTATCCTGCACTTATGACATGCTTTACTGCTTTATTTACTATTGTGCCTGGAGCCCCTGTACTGTTTAGAAATTGTGATACGTTTCTGTGGTATCGACAAGCCCAGTCACACTTTCGGGGTCCCGGTCGTTTACAGCCGTCGACACAAACCTCTGGGTCCGTCTCGGAGCCGGCCAACTTTATTGCGGGTATCTTAGTGGGGTGGCCCTGTGAAATATTATATGAATGTTGCGATTTCTTTGTCGTGATGCCTTGTTGGATTTTTATTTGGTTTTTCTAAGGTTGATCGTGCGTGTGTTGCTATTTGTGCCCCCCTACAGGGTAAAACTTTCTAAAAGCCGTGTCCACGGTTATGGACGACTTGGAGCATAGTATCTCGATCATAGACAACTATAACTAAATTAGTGCTTTAAATCTGACTTTGAAATGACTAGTAATTAGCTTCACCACAACGAAATGGTTAAATAAAACTGCCAACCACTGATGGGTTTGGGATATCTCATGTTATTTGTATCTGACTAGTAACTGTCGCAACTACAATGGAATGGTTATCTAAAAGTACCCACTGCCTATTATATTAGGATGACTCATGAAATCTATACGTGACTAGTAATTGCTGCAACTACAATGAAATAAATAAAACTGCCAACTGTGTGAGTTCCTCGGTCTGACTTGCTCGTTTAGTCTCGAGGGGGGAAACGCTAGGATGGGTATGTTTGGTGTTAGTATCATATTGGATCCAAATAGTTCTTTCTAATCTCTCTCTGATAGCCGAATGTTGTTTCGAGTCTCTATAGGTTGTTTAGTGCCTTCTTCGCTGCCGCTTAAGTCCACCATACCTATGTAGGCGAGGACCGCCGAATTCTAAGACTCACCGTGTACTAGCCTCAGTACTGACCGCTCTCTATTTTCCTTTGCCCTTTGCCGTTTGCCGGCACCCCTTTTGTTGAAGCAGGTTTGAGATCGACGTCGTTAGCAAGGTTACCCTTCCGGTTTGGCCTGGCAGGATTATGGACGCCATTGGTTATTCTTCAGGGCTCTTAGCCCCATTTTGCATCTTGTCTGTAGTCGGATATTGTATCGTTTTCAAGGTGATTAGGATCTTTGTACTGTATATATGTATTCTTGACTCATGGAGTCGTTGTTGTATATATCTATACTGTGGGTTCCATCGTGGACTATTGTGTAATGATATTACTTCGTTTTCCACCCACACGCAAGTGCCTGGTGGGCACCTTTGAATCGTTTCTATGCGGGTTTGGCAGAAATCGTTAAAACTTGCATAGGGCCGATACGAGGGTGTTATAGAGTGGTATCAGTGCTCAGCAGTTTCGATACCCAATTGGTCCAGCCTGTAGGACAACCTAGCTAACGTACGTTGTAGAGTGTCAAAACTATTTTATAAAATTGGTTGGATAGATCTGATTAGGTCTGCTTTTTATCCTTACCCCTCTGCTACTCTCTTCTTACCTCTGCGTGTTTTGAATCTTCTCACTTATCTTTTCTTCGAGTCCAGGATTTCTCACGGTTGGGTTTCCGTCATACCTTTAGGGTTTCGCTTCCATCCTCTACGGTGCTTCGACATCCGGTCTTTATGCTATCTGAGGAATTTCCCTCTGTTGTACCTTTTAGTGGACCAAAATTCACTATTTTTTCTTTGTACCATCCGGTGTTTTCTGATATGACGAAGTCTTCCACATCAGATCCGATAAAGAGCCTACATCAGTCCTTTGTTTCCGAACGTCGCTTGTCAACATCTTCAGTCTAAATCCGAGAATGGGTTGCACGCTTTTCTACTGAACATGCGGAGTAATAGTTTGGGTGCGTGATGCATTGACCCCCCATGTCGACTACTCATTCTATTTGCTATTGTACATTGAAGGGGATTAGAATGCATCTGTTATCTCCTTCTATCGAAGTTAGAGGTGGCTTTATCTATTGAAACCTTTACCTTCGTCCTTTCTTCGCCGGAGTGTTATCTTGACAAGTTTGGCAAGACTCAGTCGCTGCACCATCCCCTTGAAGGAGCTACATGGGATCGTGAAAATTTCTTTCCTAGGAATCTCGGGGCAAGATTCTTGTTTAGTGGGAGAGAGTTGTAGCATCCCAATTGTATAACATTGGAATGCTACATAAGAAATACCGATCAACACTACCTTATGCTTGTTATTTATTGCATCATCACCATATCATGCTCATGTCACCATGCCAACTTGCATTTGTGCATCATATAAAACTCCTCTATTGGGTTCTTATCCCATATGCATTATATATTGTATCACTTGTATTTGGCTCTTTATATATTGTATTTACTTCTTGATAAATTGCTTCATGCCCAAGTTGAGTTGTGGGCATATATTTCTTGAATCCACCACCTTTCTTGTCATCACCTTATAATCCCCCCATCCAAACTATATATGAGCACTTGCATTTCTTTTGGCATTTGTCTAGCTCATATGTAATAAGATAGGTCCACTTCTAAATTCACATGCATGGCCCATGCAAGATTACCATCATCCTTCCATTCTATTTTCTCCTTTGGGTTATGGGGCTATTTGATTTGGAAGCTCTCAAGAGGAATCAATTCAAATAGATCTTCATGAACCATCTACCTACCTTCCTTCATGATCCCTCTTTGGTTTTATTTGAGTTGTTATCTTTGTGAGGTTTCTCTCATATCTTTTGGGTTTATTCAAATCCATTCAAAACAAATTCCTACAACAAAAGCCTATCTACTCTAATTATCCTATCTATCTATTCTCTCCAGCCTTCCTTTCTTTGCTCTATCTGTTTCTTTGGGCTGTAATATAAAAACTTGCTTAGAAATTTGAAATCAAACCAAAGAAAGAAGAAACATGATGAATAAAAAAATAAGAGGCGACCTGGCAATAGCCCAATCTTCTGGCCGTACCGTTTCGCCAACAGAAGACGGCGCCGTCCCTGTTCCTCTTCATCGTTGCCCTCTCTGCTTTGCTAACGGGATGAAGCAGGTGGGCATCACATCGTCATCCGCGTCACCATACACTACCGCTCCCTCCTCTTATCCCCAAGTCGAGGAGCCCCTGAACCCTAGTTCCCCCTCTTCCCTCCGCCGCCACACTCTACTCTTACCTACCAATCTGCGAGGAGCAGAGCCTCTCCCCATCACCCTCAAGCTCTAGAGCCCATGCCACCGGCGGGAATGGAACCGCGCCACCGTCCTTGCCATCCTCGCCGCAGTACCGAGTTAGGAGACGCCAGGGATCAATGGCACCGTCAAGTTCTTCCTGGAACTTGCGTCCGTGCGCGCGGTCAACTGTTTCTTCTCCAAACTGACAGCCCCATCCTCTGTGACTCGTTCGGGCTCTTCATCGGACCTCGGTGAGCAAGCCCACCTTCCTCTCTACATGTTCCTCTACCTCTCTCGCTACAGCAGCAATCCTCTGTCGTACCTTGCCGTCTGGCGCTCATCGCACGCGCACAAACGACCACAACGGCCGCGAACGATAACAACAGTATCACCACCCACGTGCCTTTGTTCTTGATGTTTTTCCGACGGTTATGGACAACCTCCGGCAGGAATCCTTAGCCCCCATTGTTCTCTGCAGTTCCATATTTAGGTATCCCCTGACCTTGTACAAAACAGAGCTCTGACGCGACAGCAATCTTCCGTTGAAGTCGGATCAAAACTCGATCGTCGCGGTGCAGTTTTTTGGTCCGCGCGGCACCTGTTTTTCCTCTCTATTTCCCGAGCTAATCCCGCCTTATGCAGTCCTTATTCGGGCAAACTTCCTACACGAAAGATGTATCCCTAACTATCCTCTCCAACTTTTGTTTTTGTGTATTTTCCAAATTCACTATGGATCTCTCGCCATATTCATTGAAATGTCATGTCCAGCTAGCCTGTTTTGTCTGATCATATTTAGATTTCAATCAGTTTATTCCGAGGATCCCGTTAGTTTTATAAAAACGACCTTGGCCTTTTTCTTTCTCTAGCCGGCGCCTTTTCCTCGGTAACAACCAGTTGGGCCGGCCCATATGCTCCCGTCCGTGGCCCGTTTTCCCTTCAGTAACTCAGATCTGTTAAATCTTTATCGTTTTCTAATTCTAATTTCCTAAATAATTCAAATTCAAGTATCGATTTATAATTCCAAATATGTGATGTTTTTGTCACAACTTTTAAAATGAAAAATTTTTATATTTCCAATGTGAATTCAACCATGTGTTCAAATTCGACCTGAGTTGACTCTAACTACTCAAACCTTTAACAATTGACCATATTTGAATTATTGTATTTAAATAATGTTTTAAATTCATAATTTTAAAATAATACAAATAATATATGTTTTTGAATCAGAAAACATGAGGAATCTGTTTATGATATTTATAATACCATTTGAACCATTTAAAATTTTGAAATAATTTAATTGTTAATAAATGCCTTTTCTTAATAAATTCATAACTCTAAATCCATAAATCCGAATTTGGTAAATAATATTTCCAAATCGATCAACGCGATAAGACCTCTCCAACCATGATATCCATGTTATCATTTGCATCATGCATTAAGAGCAGTTTTAGAATCAGTATTGTTTATGCAAGGAAAAGATGATAAATAAAATTGAGAACTAATTGTTTCTTATTAACAATGCCTCACGAATTCTATATCATCAATGTGCTATGCCTCTAATAACTTTTCGACATAGTTTGCATCATTAACTTGCCATGCCATGCATCATATCATGATCATGTCGATTCTTCCGCATTAGTTGTAATTGTTGCATAGTCTATTCCTTTTAGTATTTGCTTCTTTCCGGATAATACGATGAGATGTTGTGAGCTTTGAAAAGTTCTTCGGTTATAAAACTTCGGCATTATTTTCCAGGCGAGCATTCTCCCCCTTTCTACCTATTTTACCTTTATAGTCTTTATTTCCTCCTGTTGATATATTGCTATCTGTGTTGTGATGCTCTAGTTTTCGTACCCGTGATATCTTTTGCAGCTATTATATTGCCTTGGACACCTCCTATTACCTGTTGTTCGATAAATAGTTGGCCTTGTGAGTCGTAGTTGTTTGCTCAGGTGTTGTTTCAATGTTGTCAAGTACCACCGTTGTTGGAGAAATGTCTCATGCTTAATGTTGGAGATGATCATGACTTTAATTACAGTTTAATAACTAAAATTGAAAGTAGGTAAATAATATAGAGGCACAGGTGGGCAATATATGTTATTTGGTTTTTAACCGTCCACTTGTGTCCCGTAGGACCCCGAGTACTTGATACATGTTCCTTAAATATGCGCACTATCCACATGTGGGACCATGAATCCCCTTAGCATGAGCTTGAGTCATATCTTATTTCTTGGGGCCACAAAGTAGTTTAGGGCTTTACTACTATCTTGTACTTATGCCATGCTTTACTGCTTTATTTACTATTGCGCGTGAAGCGCCTATACTATTTAGGAATTGTGATATGTTTATGCGGTATCGACAAGCCCTGTCACACTTTTGGGTTCCCAGTCATTTACAGCAATCGACATAAACCTCTAGGTCCGTCTCGTAGCCGGCCAACTTCGTCGCGGGTAGCTTAGTGGGGTGGCCCCTTGAAATATTATATGAATCTTGCCGTTTCTTTGTCGTGATGCCTCGTTGGGTATTTATTTGGTTTTTCCGAGGTTGATCGTGCGTGTGTTACTATTTGTGCCCCCTGCAAGGTCAAACTTTCTGAAATCCGTATCCGCGGTTATGGACGACTTGGAGCACAGTATCTCGATTATAGACAACTATAACTAAATCGGTGCTTTAAATTTGACTTTGAAATGACTAGTAATCAGCTTCACCGCAACGGAATGGCTAAATAAAACTGCCAACCGCTGCTGGGTTTAGGATATCTCATGCTATTTGTATCTGACTAGTAAGTGTCGCAACTACAACGGAATGGTTAACTAAAAGTGCCTACTGTTTATTATATTATTATGACAGATGCAATCTATACATGACTAGTAATTGCTGCAACTATAACGGAATAAATAAAATTGCCAACCATGTGAGTTCCTCGGTCTGTCTTCCTCGTTTGGTCTCGAGGAGGGAAACGCCAGGATGGGTATGTTTGGTGTTAGTATCAGATTGGATCCGAATAGGTGTTTCTTATCTCTCTCTAATAGCCGAAAGTTGTTTCGAGTCTCTATAGGTTGTTTAGTGTCTGCTTCACTGCCGCTTAAGTCCACCATACCTATGTAGGCGAGGACCGCCAAATTCTAAGACTCGCCGTGTACTGATCTCAGTACTGACCATCCTCTTTTTCTTTTGCCCTTTGCCAGCACCCTTTTGTTGAAGCAGGTTTGAGATCGGCGTCGTTAGCAGAGTTACCCTTCCGGCTTGGCCTAGGAAGGGTTATGAACGCCATTGGTTATTCTTCAGGGCTCTTAGTCTCATTTGCATCTTGTCCGTAGTCGGATATTGTTCATTTTCAAGATGATTTGGATCTTTGTCTTGTATATCTGTATTCTTGACTTATGAAGTCATTGTTGTATATAACTATACTGTGGATTCCATCATGGACTATTGTGTAATGTTATTACTTCATTTTCCACCCACACATAAGTGTCGGATAGACACCTTTAAATCGTTTTTATGCGGGTTTAACGAAAATCGTTAAAACTTGCATAAGGCCGATCCGAGGGTGTTACAACGGCCGGCGAACGCGCGTTTAAGGCGATACAGACGCGGTCGGACGGCGGCCGCTACGACGGACTGAGATCAGGTGACATGCGCATGGCATGTCACGCTGAAACATGCGGCCTCCCATCTGCCGTTCAACTTCTATCCAACGTACATCAATAGTCCAATGCAAAAATGATTTCAGATGTCCAGCTTGCTTCAGACTTCACAGTCTTAAACGCTGAAAACAGCACATAACTCTTCAGACTTAACATTTTAGAACAATATACTATATAGACAGTAATATTTCAGTCCTTAGTATAAACATCAACTTTGAACAGTACACATTACAAACACCAGCCTTGTCCTTGGACAATACAAACAGCAGTCATATATACTGTTTACATTTATATTCAGAAGATTTTTAAACATGCCATTCATCAATATTCAGATTCAGACAACCCACTTCATCATAAGAAATTCAGAAGCACATGGTTTAAAACTTCAGTACCACTTTCCATTGCATTCAGTAACATCTTAATATCAAATTGAGTGCCATTTGACTTGTACACTTAGGCCCCAAAATACTAGTTAGCCCAAAATCTTATAGTTAACTATGCCCAAAATACTATCTAACAAGCTTGCATGCTAGAACAAACCATCAACATCACAAGGTGGAGCCGTCAAGAGCTGGGTGAAACTGATGATATCATTGCAATCTTGAAGCTCCAAATTTACTCCTTTGTTGTTATCACACTTCTCCACTTGTACTTCAGGCTGTACATCATCCTTTTTCTTTTGTTGCACACGCTCCTTCTTCTTTTGTTGCTGCCAATGAAAAATATAGTCATTAGTTTACAAATGAATAATTAGAATATATCATGTACCAATTGCAGCATACGTTTGTTCCCTTTTTGGTCGGCACGGTAGCTTTACATGGTTTACGACCCTTGAGTAACTTATCAAGCCATGTTTTCTTTCTCCTTAATTTTGTTGAGGGAACCTCTTTTTTCTTCAGCCGTGCTGATCTAAGCAACTCATCTATTTGTTGCATATTTGGGTCAACATTCTCTTTGTCTTTATATGGTTCATCCATAGCATTGAGTAAATCCTCTATGCGAGGAGCAACAGAATCAAGTGCACTTTCCAATAACAAACAAAATTGTGGGGAGTTGGCTGCTCGATGTGCCATATTGTGAAATTTATGAGACAAATCCTTGTATCGAAGTTGAGCTTCAAGTTTTGGATTTTCTATCACATTCCTTCCTTCTCTATCTTGTATACTTCCATTGCGAGCTTCTCTAGTCCATCTCTTCAAGACATAATGTGTCGGCAATGTCTTTATATTCATCAAATCAAAAACTTTTAGACCATGTCCACACAATATCCCCGTCCTATTGAACATTCCACAACTACATGATACCGTTTTGGTCAACGGATCACCTATCACTATGCGCTCCTCCTCAAACTGTAAATCACCATGCAAACTCGCAATAGCAACAGCAAATCTGTTATTTCCATCCAATACTCTACAACATGCAGCCATTGATCTTTCATACTCACCTTGGAAAGATTCAAAAATTATCGGAGTGTACACTTTGCTTGCTTCCACCAACATAGGAGTGGACATCTTAATTCTTGGTATCTTCTTTCTTGCATTGAATTCAGATTCTAATTCCTTTGTTCGTTTTACTTCCACCATCCTCTCAAAATGCATCAAGAATCGAATAATATGAAAATCCGACTTCAAATGATTTTTCAACGCATTGTTGAAGCTCTCACTTAATTGTGTACTTCTCACTCCCAAGCTAAAGACATCTCTCATATAACATTCGGCCCATTTTTCTTTCACCTTGTAGATACTATCTAACCAAGTTTGCTTATGCACTTTGAGCCTCATATTGTCAAACGCTTCTTCAAATGCTGCCTTATCCTCATAGCCATACATACAAACACCAAAATCTGTGAGAATATGAGGCTCTTTTTCTTCATCCTCCACTTCAGCCCCCTCTTCCACTTCATCTTTATCATCGCCCTTCGCTGAAGTTAAATGTTTGACAGCATTTTGCATTATATGAAAGGTGCACAATCCATGATATGATTCTTTGAAGACTTCATCTATGGCTTTTCCCATTGCTGTATCTTGATCTGTATAGATAGTTCTAGGCTTCCTTCCATTATGTGCAGCTAGAAAAGTCTCAAAGAGCCAAATAAATGAGTCGCATGTTTCATCAAACATCAATGCAGCACCAAAAATGGTTGTTTCTCTAAACTGGTTGAGCCCAAGAAAAATACCAAATGGCCTATACTCTTTGTTTGTGCCAAATGTAGTGTCAAATGTGACAACATCACCAAAGTGTGCATAGTCAAGTAGCATTTTAGCATCAACCCAGAAGATGTTGGCTATATGCTCCTCACAATCCAACTGCAAATGATATTGGAACGATGGATTCTCAGCTATCTTGTCACGAAAAAACTTCAACATACTACCAGCCTGTCCATAGGCCAACTCCCGCTGCCGCTTGCTTCGCAGATGATTTTTTTGGTCACGACAAGTGTAACCAAGGTTAAACTGGCCGCCAACTAGACGACAAGCAAACTCATGTGCAGATTTTGGCATAATTCCAGAATCATCGGCTGTTTCTATCTCGAAAGCTTGCAGTTCTGAAATCTTCCTTTGTGATGCCAACAAGTGACGAGTTTGTGACAATTGAAGGAGGTGATTGTGTTCCAAATCAACTTCGGTGACTTCAAAATTTTTGGCCACTCGATCATATGAAACAATCATCCGAACTTTACAATTGGTTCTCGTTTCAGCTCTAATACGCTTTGGCTCATGATCTGTTTGACTTTTCCTTCGATGGCCTTCGTTGGAACAAAAAAATCTGCGTGAAGTGATTGTTCCATCACATCTGCTTTTTATGGTGTTTCTTTTCCTCACATCAAAGCCAATGTGACCACCATATTCTACCCAGAACTCCCAAGCCTGATCTGAATCTCTGAACCTCATACCAACTTTAGGTATCTTCTTGCCAATCGATACCATTGCATAACACTCGCAATTGCAATTCTGCCAAGTAGAAGCAAAGCGATCAGAACAAGCAACACTGAATATAAACTGATATTTTGCCTGAATATAAACTGATCAGAACAAGGTAGCTACACTGAATATATTTGACAAGGTAGCAGCACTGAATATATATAAACACTACAATCTGAACTAATATTACTACGGAGTATATTAACCATTGGGTCTATTTCTAGTACAAATACCAATCGCAAAGAAATTGTGCCTGCATCAAATCAAGTGCACGAGGAAACAACAGCAAACTATAAACCAACGGAATGGGATAGGCACCTGTGAAGAAACGGCAGATAAATAGGCTACGTAGCAGTAGCCGCCGGCGGCGCTCGTCTTTGGCCCACGGCAGCGCGCATCTCCGGCCCGCCACGGCGCTTATCCCCGGCCCGCGGCGGCGCTCATCCCTGCCTCTCCTCGACGGCTGCTCGGAGCGTGCGAGGGCAGGAGCCGCCGACGAAGCGCGAGAGAGCAGGAGACGCCGGCGAAGCGCACGAGAGCAGGAGATGCCGACGAATCGCGACGCCGGACACCAAGCCCTCCTTTTCCCCACCTTCCCCGCCAGAATTTTTTGCTGCCCCGCGCGCTCTCCACGATTTGGTCCGCTTTGACTGGCCGCTGGGAGTAATTTTGCCTTGATGTGCTGTGGTGCGTCGGATGTGGGTTGGAGGGTGGATGGAAGGCCGCGAGTTACGGCGTGACATGCCGTTCGCATGTCACCTGATCTCAGTCCCGCTAGGACACGCAGATGCGCAGGGGAGGTGCGGCGACGAGCAGTGCGACAGGGCGGGAGGGCCAGACGACACGGTGCGTGAGTCACGGGACGCTGGAGCGAGGGAGGCGGACGCAGCTGAGCGCGGGCGCACGCGCAAGCGGCGCATGACGACTCGGCGAGCAGCGCACACGCGAGGAACGCGGGCGGAGGCGGATGAGTTTGCGCATGCTTGCTGCCGTACGCGCGCTGCCTGATGCCCTGCTAAACGTCATGGCGTTGTTTGTATGGGATTTGCGGCCGGGTGTGCATGGCAGCATGCATGTATTCGGTGGTATTTATACGGGAAAGCTGCTGCCGCTTAGCTTGCGCACGCGCACGCTGCTGTCCTGCCTTGGCCGCTCGCAGCTCTGCTGCCGCTAGCTCATGCGGAAGCACCACCGGCTTGCCGCACACGAGCAGGCGCGGCGAAGGAGGCCTCCGAGGGAGCGCGGCAGCGCACGGGATCACAGACGAGGAAGGAGAAGGCGCGGACGGGTGCGGGCGTTCCGGGCATGAACGCCGTCGCGCTGGCTCGTGGAGGCGCCCGGCTGCGCACCGATGGGCGAGCACGTGGACGTGGCGACGACGCCAGGAACGACACAGGCGGGCAGCGGACGACATGGAGACGGTGAAGGCGGCGACGACGCGACAGCTGCAGCGACGAGCCCCCTGGCGTCCCGGCGAGGTCGACGACGACACGACGAGGCCGGCGGCGACGCAGCTGGTGAGGCTGGTGGCAATGCGAACGACGAGCTCGACAGTGACGCAAACGGCGACGCCGGCAACGATGCCAAAGACAGCGGCACGGGCGATATCGTCGTTATAGAAACGGCATTGACTAAGGAGGCTAGATAGAGGTGTAGGAGTGAGCAGGACGACTGCGACGGCGTCTGCAGTCGGGATTGGGTACAAGCAAGTGCGGTGAAACACAGGAAGTACCTAGGTTCGGAGCTCTCATGGTGAGGTAAAACTCCTACTCTGCATGCTGACAGTATATGTGAGTATAATCGGGATACAAATAGCTGTATCTAAAAATCATCTAGCCTAGCAGTGTGTGCGCCTGAGAGAGAGTGAGAGAGCTCTCTTTTTTTTTTGAACGGAGAGAGCTCTCTAGGAGCTAGCAATCCAAGTGAGAATGATCCATCGATGGGTCTCCATGGTGCACTTATAAAGGGAATGCCTAGGGAACAAGGGTGACCCACCTGCCTAACTTACTATGCATTGTGTCATCTGATAAAATAGGGCATAGTGTAGGACTATTTGCTATAATGTCTGGAATAGTGTATATAATGTCATGCATAGTAGTGCTATGTATTAGAGGCATGGCAGCTTGTCCTTCTTGCTTTTCCTTGTGTCCTTCTTGTCTGGTGGCTTTATCTAATACTAATCGAAGGGGTAACAGCTGCCTCGGGTGCAACGATTGATCCGGCTGCATCCAGCCGGATCGGGACGGGAGCGTCCTAGCCGGGCGAGGGTGCCCGTGGCCTAGGTGGATGGGGATGATGCCAACACGATTGTGGGCTGGCTAAGAGGCTCCAGCTGGCCTAGGATGCGACTCAGCTGCCTTCTCTTTATTCTTTTGCCAGTTTTTCCTTTTTTGCTTGTCCGGGAGTGCTTCTTTGGGGTACCCGGGGGCGATCCCCCCGACAGCGGCGATGCAGAAGCCGAAGGTGGGATAGGAGGTTTGGGGTGGCGTGTGGACCGGCGAAGTGCGGCGGAGATGTTCCGGTGTGGTGGTTTTGGAGCTATAGGTGAGATAGGGGATTGGGTAGCGTGTAGGGCAGGCTGCGGCAGGGATGTTTCAGTGCGATGCTGTAGGAGCTGGAGGTGAGATAGGGGGTTGGGTGGCGAGTAGGCCGGCGAACTGGGGCGGGGATGTTCCGGTGCAGTGGTGTAGGAGCTGGAGGTGAGATAGGGGGTTGGGTGGTGTGTAGGATGGCGAACTTGGGCGGGGATGTTCCGGTGCGGTGGTGCAGGAGCTGGAGGTGAGATAGGGGGTTGGGTGGAGTGTAGGGAGGCGAAGCGCGACGGGATGCTCCGGTGCGGTGGTGCAGGAGCCAGAGGTGAGATATGCGGGAAATGGCATCGGTAGAAGGTGGACTGCCCAGCTTCAGAGATGTGGGGACCGGGGGAGAAAAATTACGAAAGATACCCATGCCCCAACTTTTGTAGTTAGGCCATTGTCAGGGGTAGAAAAGGAATTTCGTATGGCTAAAAATTGGCGTGTGACCACTCGAAATATTTCGATGGAGGTGTGGCGGGAGAATTTGGAGCTCCGAGATTTTGAATTTGGCAATACAGTACAAAAGATATAGAAAATAATATCCTACTCAAAGGACTAGAAAAAAATACTAGTTTACTGTAATGTTCTAGCCTTTGTAGGTATAGAGTATTTTCGGACCTATTTCTGCGTTACGTACACACATGTTACCTACTATACATCGGTAAATATAGTTAGCCTATGATATAGCTCTCAGAGACTCTCATTGTTGTGATGAAAGGCCTAAGGTTGGTAAGAGTGGTAACTTAGAGTTTGCATATGTTAGAGGTACGTACTACTAGTATCTTGTATGTACTAGTATTTTGTATACTAGAAACATTTTGTATTGAAAAGTGCGGTGTGATGCTTCTCTCTAGTAAGTTGCACATGCCTTGCACATACGTGAGAATCAGCTAATAAAGTATACAATACCATTTTTTATATAAAATCATACTAGGTGGTAATATAAGATGTGTTTTGAGCAAAACACAATCTAATCGTAAACGGAGAGAGTACAAAAATATATATTAAGCTGCATCCCTAAAACTGATCCGTAAATATTTCATATGAGTACGTGGACGAGGCTAGGGAACTGCATACCCTTTGTTTTCACAACTGCTCATGCATGCATGCATCTCCTAATCTTCCTAGCGGTTCCTTTCATCTTCTCGATCCCATTTATTTTCTGTCATTTTCCTCACCCAGCCGAACCTCTACAAAACAAAAGAAGCCGTCAATCATCGTCCATGGCGCTGCCGTTCGAGAAGCTGTACTCCTTCCTGGACCCCCGCAACACCACCATACTATGGGTGGCGTATACCAACAGAGCATTGGCGGTGAACGATTACATCGAGAAAATCCAACCACTCCTGGAGGAAGCAGACAAAAAGATTGTTGGCCTCGACGTCGAGTACACCAATGAGCAATCATCGACACAGAAGACTTCCGTCATCCAGCCGTGTGTGGGCACGGAATTCCTGGTCTACCAGATCTGCCAGGCCGACAAGCCATGCTCCAAGCTAGCAAAGTTCGTCGCGGACCCTAACATTTCCTTTGTCAGCGTCGACATCGGCAACGACAGTATCAGGCTCAGGCATTCTCTAGTGCCAGTGACGAACTTTGTGGACATCCAGAAAAGGTGGAAGCCTCCCGGCTCCACGAATGAGAAGGATTCTTTGGATGACTATGTTGTGGCCCTCATAGACAGCCATTACAATGTCATGAAGGATACGAAGAAGGATGTGGACCATGAGCAGTGGGAGAACATGCCCCTGACTGAATAGAAGATCCAGTATGCAAGTCTCGACGCCTATGCGACCTATGAGGTATGTAGTCGGATAGTGAACTTTGAGAGGGGTCAACAAACTCTCGAAATGTTCAACAAAAAGAAAAACTTAAAGAAGGGCAAGGGCAAGCGCAAGCAAAACAAAGAAGAAGACTTAAAATGGTACACCATGTGAGACATACGAGTACTATATTTGTGTTTCGCTCTATCTTTGCATGATATTCCGTACAAGTTAATGCATGTAGTATATATACTAAAAAATTAGGCGCTCTTCACCGCGCCACCTGCACATCGCTTGGCATAGCTCAGGTCTATACGTCATTTTGGCATAGCTGAAACGCTACGTAGAGTTATGGTTTCCTTGTTTTGTGTTGTTTCTTGGTTTAACACAAGGCAC
The DNA here is from genome assembly GCA_916181665.1 of Avena sativa. Classification (NCBI taxonomy): domain Eukaryota; kingdom Viridiplantae; phylum Streptophyta; class Magnoliopsida; order Poales; family Poaceae; genus Avena; species Avena sativa. Next base: position 147,956,701 of record OV702280.1, read on the forward strand.
ACTTCAGTTTTCCCATAGAAAGAGCAATAAAATAATAAAAGTATGACACATTTCTATATAATAAATTTTCATAAATCAACTCATAATTTTTATGAGAATGACACATGGCTTTTCATTCCATTACAAGATTATTAGAGATGGTACATCAAACATACATAGCAAGAAAATATGTAATACTAACTCTAAAAGAGGCTAAATAAGATGCAACGTTTAAATCACTAAAGAAAAGTCAACCAACTTTCATTCTTCTTGTTATGTGTTGTGTGTCGCCGTTTACTACAGGCACACTGATTAGCAAGCAAGTCTTGCAACTTTCATATCAGATAATCTTGTTTCTTTGGTCCTTGTATCCTAGTATGATATGACCAAACTTATGTAAGCAGCGTGAATACGCTGGCACTAAGATCCACTTGTTCTCGCATTTATGCAAATGCTATATTCTTACACTCGATGCCATTTAGCGATTATAGTTACTGTAGTTTTTTGAGCTTGTCTAATCAACCATAATATATTTTATTTTATTTTGAGCCGGCTTTAATATGGGTACTACAATGAGAACCGGCCGAGCAATAATGTTTCAAACTGAACTTGTTCAAGTGATTCCCAAATTCATGTTTTTTCCAAGGCATTGCGTAGTACACACAAATCAAAGTCTATCGACTCATCTAAAGTAAAATATATTTGCATTGTTTGCTTCATCATATTTACACCTGGACAATGTGAAACGAACAAAATTAATGTGAATGATGTAATTAGATTAGATGTACTGACCACATGAGACATTCTAACAACCAAATCCCACCAAATAATGGAGCAACATTATCCAAGAAATTATGGATCAAGATTACAATCTTCTAACATTTTGAGAGAGGCCAATGCAGGAGAAGCTTACCTAGCTTTGTGGGGCTTCCTAGGTTTTATGAGGAGGATAAGGAGAAGGGCATGATCAAGAGGTACATGGCTTGCATTTTTCATGCCAAGATTTGGTGGTACCACCTCCTTCTCATTTCACCTCGGCTCGGCTCTCCCCACCAACACGCTCCTGGTCCTGAAACCTTCCTTTTCCTTTGTATCTCAAAGAGGTACAACTTTACCCCATACCTCTTTAGGCTAGCATGGCCCTAACGCCGCTGAAAGGCTCCACACTATCCGAAATGCACATAACCTTCACAAAACACTTTGTTCCTCTATCAATATATAAATCACACAAGTACCAATAGTTTCTCCAACACAAAATACTGCTAATTTGAAAGAACCAAACAAAGACATAAGTAATCAACTGCATATACCTATGATTTTGATACTTTGTTTTGCAGAAAGTAGAGGTATAAGTCAGTGAAGGAATCCATGCTCAGGAGCTTCAATCTCTTGTAAATAGCCTGGTGCGTGTTTGGTAATTCACAAGCATCATGGAGCCTAATCAACACAAAAATGAAAATATGGTTAACGGTCAGAATAGGACTTCTAGATACATCAACTAGGGCACGAACAGGATAAAGGAACAAAGTGTTTTGTTCAAGAAAGCGGTGGAGGGAGATGTTATGCAGGAGCTCACCATTCACTACCTCGCTGCCATTGATTGAATCAAATATATTTGTTGTTTTCCGTGTTTACCTTCTGGTGGCTATCAACATCTGTGTTACAAGAGCTTGTATTAGATGAGATTAGAAGAGATACTTCTTCCTCTGATGGCTTGGAAATTGCATGGAGCAGCTCGAACACCTGCTATTCCTCAAAGTGTAAGGATTAGTAACCTCTCCTAAGTAGAGATGCAGTTTTTTTTTGAACTACAGTGTTGGTTTTTAAGAATGTCCCAATGGAATTCCAGATTATATATCCCTGCACTACCCATGGCCAAACATTTTTATAGTAACCTATTTCTGCTTCAAGGAATATTTTGTTGCTAACCAAATAAACAATGTATGTCTTCTACCCTATAGTTACAGATAGTTATAAATTGTACCAAAGAATATGCCATTTGTCTTCCTATGGTATGCTGTGAATCATTGAATTTCAACATCAACTTATCGTATATTTATATGGTAAGTAGAGATTTTTTACATCAAGCATAATCTTACAAAATAACATAACCTATTTTTCCATCAAATTGTCAAAAGAAGCAATAGAGATCTATAGATGTTAGCACAGTACGCTATGTAGAAGCCACAACTAAAGAAAAAGAAGACACTGTTTAGATGAATTTTCGTTGTTTAAATAAAAGATAATAATACATAAAATACAATGAGAGCTTGTCGAGCACCTCCATAAACCAATCGATTAAGAAATGACACATCACCCATGGTTGTTATGCCGCATATTTTTGAAGTAGCAGGCTTAAGATTGAATCCCCAAATCTGAAGAAATTAAATGGTCATGCAAATTGTATTTGAAAAACACATGTCGTGCTGAATCATAAATATCATGAGAAGTATTAGCCTAAAAAACTATAGAAATTTCGATTTTATGCTGCAGCACCCATAACCTATTCAGACATGTAACATCAGAAACTGCAGAGAAGATGCTAAGAGACCTGACGGAAATCAGTACAAAGCTCTACAATGACTTCATCTTGTCCTTTATCCTTATTATCCTACTATGCACCTCAAGTATAAACTATGGGAAGAGAGTAGATGGTGTGGTACCCGAGAATCGAGGGTGATCCAGGGGGTAGGGAATGCAAGGTGGAGCACGCCATCATCACAACGCATGGCTGTCGCTGCCGTCATGGAGGGCCACCGCGGATTTCCCTGTCTCCAGCAAGACCAAGCCGCCTACAGCAAGCCGAGCAGGACAGGACGACAGACATCATCCGCAGTAGATCCAACAGGGGGCTATAGACTGAGAAGGAGGAGGAGGACCGGCGGGAGGAAGAGATTGATGGTGGAGGACGAGGTCTGGTGGTGGACGGGTGGCGAGATTGGTGGCGAGGCGGGCGGCTTGGGGAGCAGCGGACTAACGAACCTTCGAGGCCCTTCTTTGATAACCTCGGTGGGCCGGTTGCCCGGGCCGTCAAGGAGCATCACAAACTGCTAGCGGGAGGATGTGACGCCGTTAATCAGTGAGCATCGCCTGGACCAGCCGCGCTGCAAAGAAGAAAAGCAGAAGGCGCCCCACAGCAAGACGGCCCTGCATGCCACGACGAAGTTAGGCCACGACGAAGAGCTGTGTGAGGGAGTAGTTGTAGCCCCATGCCACGTGAAGCGCCATGGATACGTTGCGCTCGTCGACGGTGACACGGAAGCTATGCAGCATGGCGCGGACTGCGGAGCAGTTAATCGGGCGGGCAACGAGCAACCTTGCCGTGGCTCCAAGATAACGGAGGCGGCGGCAGAAAGGAGGTGCATCGGCCAAGACGGTGGCAAGTAGTCTCGTAGCTAGGGTTTGCGAAATTCGGCAATTGGAGGCGCGGGGATGGGGTGCCGGTGAGGGATTCAAGCCTTGGGGGTGACAAGTCGGCGCTTCGCCGATGGGCTACGAGGTAGGGGTGGCGGCGAGGTCCAGGCCCGGCGAGCGGCGGCCAGAGAGTGTCGGGAAGAAAGGGGATTGGGGGCTGTGGGCACTGCTTTGACCAAGAAAAGGCGAAAATGCACACCCGGATGTCCCCAGTGTCACCGCGTGTCCAGGACGTGTTGCAACATCCACCGTGCACACCCCACCAGGAACGCGCGCATCGCAGCAATGAACAATGCCTGCCCAGGTTCACAAACAGCGACGGAAAGCCAAGCAGGCCCACATGCAGCGTCGTATGATCGGCAAAACGCTCCACAAGTGCCCTCACAATGCTGGCTTTTGCTCAAGCTTAAGCTATACTGTATAATACTACAATAGGATTACAGGAGTAGCACTACATCATGCAAGGGAGGGGTAAGAATTAGATGCAAGGAATCGCAGCAATTTTTTTAATTTTACTGCAGAGTGCTAGGAGTGTAGGTTTAGGCATCGTAGCACGCGACCACACTGCAAGGAATCGTAGCAATTTTTTAATTCGTGGTAGAAACTTTGTTTGAGTAATTCCATTTATTATACTGCTGAAGGAATAGTAGCAATGTGAACTGGAGTGCAAGAGGGAAGACTCATACAAACAAATAATAGCAGTAGAACAACAATATAAACTTTTGATGATTGCACGAATGTATGTCGAGTATAAACATACATACCTTCTACTCCTACTAGCAAGCTACTACTACTCCACTACCGTACTACTACTAATTAACTACATACTCCATACAACTTACTACTACTCCAAAATCCACCCTTCATCGTATGCCAACGATCTTTCTACAACTAAACCAATTAACAGCAGGTTACATAGCCACTAAAAGTCGACGTGAATGAAGAAACGAAGCTCCTTTGCTGTAGCAGGACCGAGCAGATAATGCGGCAGCGCGGGCAGATAAAAGGTAAGGTCCTCGATCGTGACGTCACCCGGATTAGTGGAGCTCGACGCCTCAAGATCCATAGTCACGGTGTCAGTCATCCTCCTATCGTGAGACCACGAGAGCACCGGTGGGCATTCCGTCCACATCCTCACCCTGTAGACCGGCGATTCAGATAGCGCGGGCCTAACGCATACCATAGACACGAGGGAGACTATGAATTATCGTCCCCTAGTTTATATCTTCATATTCTTTGCCGGGCTAAGGACCATGACGTCTACCGTGCAAATCGTCAAGATGAGCACGGTGTCGTCCTACTCCCCGACGAGGATGAGTCGGAATGACGCCAGCCCCGCCAGCGGTACCGGCTCCTAGAACGCTTTGTTGGTGGCATACTGGATCTTGTGCACTTGGATCGAGTGGACCGCTGCTAGGTGGGCGACGAGCGCTGCCGGTGGGGCGGCGAAGTCGTAGCCGGTCTCCGTGCAAGTTCAGGGGGCATACCGGCACGTGATTTCGTGCTCGTGGAGTTCGTAGTAGGGCAGCAAGCTCTTGCAGCCTTTGTGGGCACACTCGACCCTAGCCGTTGATAGGACGGCGTCCATGGCAGGCTCGTGGGTAAATCCGCCGCTAGGTTACTCGCACTTCTAGGAGGAGGTGATCTTGCGGACGCAGCTGTGGCAGATTAGACTAATATCCACACACTGGAGAAATGGAAGTTCAAAAAATAAGATAGTTGCACGGATGAACCCACAAAAGAAAGATCAATGGATTTGTGAGGGGTAAAGGGAGCAACCTTGTAGACCCACCGGGGCTTGAGGGGATGGGAGAAGGAGGAATAGTTAAGCACGGTAGCTTCCATCTGCAGAGTAAGCTTTCCAAGCATTGCGATTTGGGAGGGGGGAAATGTGGACTCTCTGATCCGGCCTCGAGCCGTGCCCTTCTTTTTATACCACCACTGATAATCAACGAAGCTCTACATGATTTCTTTCTTCCTGTCCTAGGAACCTTGGTTGTATATTTTGAAGCCTGATCTTTATGGGAGAGAAGGAAAACATCCAGCCAGAGCTTATTTTTCGGCGGAGGCACGAGGCAAACAGAAGCAAAGTTGGGCTAGACTAGGACGGCCCCCAACTTTCTCTGCACTGATGCACCTGCACGGTTGTACTCCATTGTGCGGAAGCTTGTATGGGAAGGAAGAGATGAACATTGTGCGGAAGCTACGATGCTTCCCAGCCGAACAAGTGCCATTAATAAAAGGCATAGAGACACTCAATGCAGAGTGGAGCAGAGTAGGCAATGTTGCATTGAAGAGGAGAGATGGAGGATGTTCTCCTTCATCTATGTGGCTTTGCTCTCCTGAAAGACACCGACGAGACCTAATTTTGGGTGGAGGAGCCCTTTCTTTTTGAAACAAAGGAAAATATTTGTGGTGGAAGGAGCCTTTGATCCCCTTGCCAGCTGTACGAGATCGACTAGGCACCAAAAACCGAGTACTAATACAAACAAGGGTACTAGTAGTTTCTCAGTTCCATAGTTCCATCCAGGAGTAATAGTGGCTAATATAAGTACAGTAGTTTTTCAGGAACCTTCTTGGTTCCTAGAATGCCTCCTTGTCACATAGGAGTAATACAAGTTCGGTGAATTTCATAACACAACCTCCAATTAATAGGGATACCGCGGAACAGGTTGATCCAAAATCCATGTGGGCGTTCCTTAAACCAGAGGATATCCATTTCGTGTTCTAAGAGCTCTGCGTCCCTGACAACATATCGCCAGATCCTAGGAGTAGTGATCACTGCACGACCGTCATCGCCTATGGAAATCATGACTTCATGATAACCTTTGTACAACTCATTGGTCACACGCAGATTTCTTTCTCCGTGCAGATTTATTTCTTCACGCAGATGATTCTTTAAGATATTCTGACTGTAATCTAGTGAGAAGCACTAAAACCAGAAGAAAACAATTATCCGAAGTTTAGGGCTTGTTTACTGGTGAAATAGTAAAACAGATGCCTTCTTGTTTCAAAGTATGATAGATAAAATAAATGTAGGATTGCAAAGTTATGCACACTCCAATCCTACGGGAATTCATATGAACCCAAGTTTGTTTGACTCTTATCATAGTAGGACAAACACAGGATTCTGAAAAGAGGTGTGAGTGGATGTTTGATTTCCTACGAAATCAAGTGCAAAGGAATCCTTAGAAACAATTCCTATGGGAATCAATCCTACAAATGTAACAACCATCTTGGTAAAAAAATTCCTATATGTAGATTTAATCCCACAAGTTTCTTAGGAAAATATTTTGAATCAAACGGCTACTTACCATCATTCCCCCTCCCTCTCCGAGAAAAGAAGAGGTGAGCTCGCATACATAGAAAGGTATGTCAGGTTTGATCTGGGAGACTTTATTCTCGAGAAAATCCCACCTTCTGTATGATAAATGCACATTATTGCCGTAAACAATGTAACTTTCGAACCAATCTTTCCGCTCATAAGAAGGACCTATATGAAATAAAAATAAATCTTAGAGAGGAGTATATTGCTGCATAGTATAATTAATTTCACAATCCAAGTAAAACTTTACCCCTTATAGCCGCAAGTCAGTGTAGCATATCTCATCATCTTGGGAACTGTCCATGATCTTCTACCTTGCTTGGAATCAGAACCTATAAATGACATTGCATGATACTTATTATAGCACTAAAATACATGGAATTATAACCAGTTTAAGTGACAAAATGATATCCCCAGCAACAAGCAACGTGTTTCATCAAGGATTCACTTTGAAATAGTACATCAATCTCAATATATTTGTATTTATGCACATTTAAACTATCGGGAACGAAATAGAGGGGAATGAAAGAGATCCGCCAAATCGGTTTAGATATAGAAAATGGAATCAGTACAAAAATGAGGAACTGCGAATATTTTCTATACAAGGATAGATTAATATCATACCTCGATGTTCTAGGTCGCAGTCAGACTTGTGGTGACAAGAAGATTGATCTGCGCAGCGCTAGAGATGATGACTGTGGGGATGGGAAGCGGTGGTGAGAGGATGCGGCAGCGAGAGGATGAGTTTGTTTTCTTTTTTGGGAAGATGGTGGATGGATTGGGCAATGTGGAGGTGGGAAGATAAGGCCAAAAAGAACGAACTTGTGGGTGCAACCTATGTTGGGTCCATGTGAATTCGGCAATTGCTTCCTCGGTGCATGGTGAGTGATGTAATAACTTGAGTATATAAGAGTAAAATATAGGAAGTCCGGCCAGGTCCAGATGAAGTGCATTAAAAAATGTAAGTTGAGATATTTTAAGAGTGGGAGATTGTAGAAGGATGGAGGGAAGATGATGAGGCGGGTCGCGGTCGCCTCAGAGGCACCCCAAAATTATGACTGTGCCCATTGAGTGCAAGAAGCAGAGGTACTGTTCCGTCCATCGGCTTACCCTAGACTTCGTCATTGACATTTGCCACACGCATTGGTTTCATTAGCGATACTGATTGTCCCTTGGTTCGGCTAATCTCCCAAATTTATCTCGGATCACCTCCTTCTTATTTATTCTCTCTCCAATCCCCAGCTTCCAGCAATCGTCTCTGTCCCCGTCGGTCGTCCATGGCCACCTTCCAGCTGCCGCCCGCCATACCGGAGTGGAAAGACATTGACATTGCTGCATAGGAGGACAATTCCCTACGTATTTGGGCCTTCTCCCCGCGGAGAACACCGTGGCAGATAGCGTGCACCTTCCTCGATGTCGTTTATGGTCGTCGCAAGTACCGTATGTTTGGCCTCCATAGCACTCCGGACGGTGGTACGTTGATGGTCAAGTTCGTCAGTTTCAGGGACGCCCGTCTCCTCTATGGCCAGGCCTTCCACTACGGATGCGAGATGGTGGTGTTCAACAGCACCAACATCTTCACCAACTACTAGGACCAGTTCCCTAGCAACGGCAACTTCATCCACAAGATCGTCCTGGAGGTGCCGATGGCTCAGGAGGTGTCGCTAGCTTATCCTAAGGTGCCAACCAGGTTAGGAGCTGGCGGTGGCGCTAGGGCTATCGTTGCTTCCGGTGTTTAACGAGCTGCCACTCACAACATGGGACTAGGTGCTAGGAGGCACCAGACCTGCACTAGTTTAGCAGCGAGTCATATATATGCTCGTGCTGTTATGTTAATGGTTGAATGAAGTTTATTTTGAGATGATAACCGATGAACCTTAGGTAATAAGGGCTTTCAAAGGTAATAAAATGTCTCGCTAACCACCGGTGGCCGTGCCAAGCATGCGGGGAGGTGCCGTAGGAACACAGGCGCTTGCACGCGAGCGGCGCAAGCAGGCACACGCATAAGCACAACAGGCAAGCGGGTGGCGCAGGAGTTGACAACGCGCGGGAGGTGGCGCAAGCACGCGCGGGCGGTTGCTGCTACTCCCTCTGATCCAAATTTAATTGACGTGGATTTGTCTAGATTCGGATTATTTTTATTTTGGTCTAGCTACCCATCGGATTTTGCCTCGATTTATCCGATTTTTGACTCGATTCATCTGATTTTTGTTATGTGTATTCCGATTTTGATAGAACATGATCTCTATTTACCTGTTAGCTACTCAGTTTTGGACAAAAAAAGTTAATTATGAGTAAAAATCTAGCCATTCTGTTCCATGTTTTTGTCCCAACCGAACATAACTCGAAACCTTTGTGCTCATAGTCTCTTCACCCTAATACTCCTACATAGTAGGAACTAAGCATAAATTCGTTTAGATTTTATCACTTACTTTTAGGTTAAAAATTTACACAAGCGGTGGAAGTACATTATACATCAAGGACCTAAAAAAGGTGAAAATTACATCGAGGTCCATACATTTAGCATAAAGGACCCTAAAATTAAGCAAGGAAAACATTTGCGTCCGGCTCCGACTCGAGAGAGCAACTGATTGAGCCATACTCTTCATAATACTACTTCCTATTTGAGTATTTTAAAAATATGGCCAAATTTGTCGGCATGTAAATTCTTGGATATGGAATCATCAATATAAAGTATGATGTAGATATGGCCATGACCTTGCTCATTCAGCTTCAAAACCAAGATGTTTATACTCATTGATAATTAAGCTTAAATTCGCGTAGATTTTACCACCTACTTTTAGGTTAAGATGTTACATGGGCGGTGGGAGTACATTTTTCATCAAGGACCTAAAAAGAAGGAAAACTACATCGAGGTCCATACATGTAGCACAAAGGGACCTAAACTAATTAAGAAATGAAAATAGTCGAGTTCATCTCCTTCTCGAGAGAGCATCTAATGGGGCCATACTCCTCATACCACTTCCTCTTTGATTGTTTTCAAAATATTTCCATCTTTGTCGGCGCAAATTCTTGGATATGGGATCATCAACATAAAGTATGATGTAGATATGTCCATGACCTTGGTCATTCGGCTTGAAATCCAAGAATATTCATACTCGTTTACAACTAAGCTTAAACTCATTTAGATCTTATCGCTTACTTTCAGGTTAGAATTTTACACGGGCGATGGGAGTAATTTTTAAGACAAGGACCTAAAAAGAGGGAAAATTACATCTAGATCCATACATTTATCACAAAGGACCCTAAAATAATTAAGGAAGGAAAACGGTCGGGTTCGGCTCCTTCTCAAGAGAACAACAGATCGAGCCATGCTCTTCATGCTACTTCCTCTTCGATTGTTTTCAAAATATGGCCATATTTGTTGGTATGCAAATTCTTGGATATGGGATCATCAGTATAATGTATATGATATAGATATAGCCATGACATTGGTCGTTCAGCTTCAAAGCCAAGAATGTGCATACTCATTGACAACTATGCTTAAATTCGTTTATATTTTACCACTTACTTTTAGGTTAAAATTTTACCCATGCGATGGGAGTACATTTTACATCAAGGACCTAAAAAGGGAAAATTAAGTAGAGGTTCCATACATTTATCAAAACGGCCCTAAAATAATTAAGCAAGTGAAACAGCCGGGTTCGGCTCCTTCTCGATAGAGCAGCTGACCGAGGCCTACTCTTCTAAATACTACTTCCTCTTCGATTGTCTTCAAAATATGGCCATATTTGTCGGTATGAAAATTCTTGGATATTGGGATGATCAATATAAAGTATGATGTAGATATGGCCATGACCTTGGTTGTTCGACTTCAAATCCAAGAATGTTCATTCTCATTGACAACTGAGCTTAAATTCGTTTAGATTTTACCACTTACTTCTAGGTTAAAATTTACTTGTGAGGTGGGAGTACATTTTACATCAAGGACATAAAAAGTTAAAATTACATCGAGGTCTATATATTTAACACAAAGGGCCCTAAAATAATTAAGCAAGGAAAACAGTCGGGTTTGGGTACTTCTCGAAAGAGCAGCCGATCGAGGAATACTCTTCATGCTACTTCCTCTTCGATTGTTTTCAAAATATGGCTAGCTTTGTCGGCATGCAAATTCTTGGATATGGGATCATCAGCATAAAGTATGATGTAGATATGGCCATGACCTTGGTCGTTCAACTTGAAATCTAAGAATATTCATACTCGTTGACAACTAACCTTAAATTCATTTATATCTTACACTTACTTTTAGGTTAAATTTTACATGTGCGGTAGGAGTACATTTTACATCAAGGTCATAAAAATAGGAAAATTACATCGAGGTCCATACATTTAGCACAAAGGACCCTAGAATAATTATGCAAGGAAAAATATCGGGTTTGGCTCATTCTCGAGACACCAGCCGATCAATCCATGCTCTTAATGCTACTTCCTCTTCAATCATTGATATGGGATCATCAGCACAAAGTGCGATGTAGATATGGCCATGACCTTGGTTGTTCGGCTTGAAATCCAAGAATGTTCATACTCGTCGACAATGAAGCTTAAATTCGTTTAGATTTTACCACTTACTTTTAGGTTAGAATTTTACACGGGCCATGGGAGAACATTTTAATCAAGATCCTAAAAAGGGGAATTACATTGAGGTCCATATATCTAACACAAAGGGCCCTAAAATAATTAAGCAAGGAAAATAGTCGGGTTCGGATCATTCTCAAGAGACCAGCCGATCGAGCCATGCTCTTCATTCTACTTCATCTCTCGGTTGTTTTCAAAACATGGACACATTTCTCGGCATGCAAATTCTTGTATATGGGATCATCAACACAAAGCATGATGTTTGATTGCTTTTCAAACAAGGACAGAAATTTTTACATGCAAATTATTAGCAAGATGTGAAATATTTCAAAAATAACCTCCATGATTTTCAATATATTGAATGCTTGGTGGGTACTACTGTCAAAAGATATTTTATTTATAGAACTTTGAGAGAAATCTACCACATAATTTTAGGTTAAAATTTCAGCTAACATTGAGAACAGAGTTTAAATTCGTTTAAATGGGCAAACTTAGCTAGGAAGCTGAAGAACGTGTTAAACTTGGTGTAAACGTAAATTTTAAACGCGCGGTGAGAGTAAATTTTATATCAAGGTCCTAAAAATAGGAAAATTAAATCGAGCTCCATACATTTATCACAAAGGACCCTATAATAATTATGCAAGGAAAACTTTCGGTTTTGGCTCATTCTCGAGAGACCAGCCGATCGAGCCATGCTCTTCATGCTACTTCATATCTCGGTTGTTTTCAAAACATGGCCATATTTGTCGGCATGCAAATTCTTGGATATGGGATCATCAACATAGAGTATGATGTAGATATGGCCATGACCTTGGTCATTCGGATTGAAATCCAAGAATGATCATACTCATTGAAAACTAATCTTAAATTTGTTTTGATCTTACCACTTACTTTTAAGTTGCAATTTTACACGTGCGATGGGAGTGCATTTTACATCGAGGACCTAAAAAAGGGAAAATTACATCAATTTCCATATATTTATCACAAAGGGCCCTAATAAAATTAAGCAAGGAAAACAGTCAGGTTCAGATCCTTCTTCCCGAGAGAGCAGCTGATCGAGGCATACTCTTCATGCTACTTCCTCTTCAATTGTTTTCAAACTATGGAGAGATTTGTCGGCATACAAATTCTTGGACATGGGATCATCAATGTAAAGTATGATGTAGATATGGCCATGACCTTGGTCGTTCTTCTTGAAATCCAGGAATGTTCACACTCATTGACAACTAAGATTAATTTTGTTTAGATTTTACCACTTACTTTTAGGTTAAAATTTTACCCGTGCAGCATGAGTACATTTTACATCAAGGACCTAAAAAACAAAAATTACATTAAGGTCCATACATTTAGCACAAAGGACCCTAAAAACTAAGAAAGGAAAACAATCGGGTTTGGCTTCTTCTTGAGAGAGCAACTGATTGAGGCATACTAGCTCTTCATGCTACTTCCTCTTCGATTGTTTTCAAAATATGGATAGATTTTTCGCCATGCAAATTCTTGGACATGGGATCATCAATATAAAGTAAGATGTAGATATGGCCATGACCTTGGCCGTTCGTCTTGAAATCCAAGAATATGCATTTTCATTGACAAATAAGCTTAAATTCGTTTAGATCTTACCACTTACTTTTAGGTTAAATTTTACACGTGTGGTGGGAGTACATTTTTCTTCAACGGCCTAAAAAGAACCAAAATTACATCAAGGTCCATGCACTTAGCATAGAGGGCCCTAGATTAATTAAGCATGCTTCAGTGTTCTATTGAATACGGTCTAGGAGATCCCATTTAGCTTCTTCCTTCATACATGTGAATGATCCAGCAGAAGAAGCATCTAATAAATCTTTATCATTAAGAGAAACCTTGCATAAAAGTTATTGATAATAATATTATTAGGGAGTTCATGAATAGGACATTTAAGCATTAGTAATTTCAATCTCCCCCTAGCTTGGGTTGTACTCTCTCCATCACAAGGCCAAAAGTTATATATTATATTCCTATCCTTATGAATCTCACTGGGAGGATAGAATTTAGAGTAAAAGAGAGGTACTATTTCCTCTCATTCCATAGATTGTCCATTCTTCAGCAGCTTATACCATTCTTCAGCTCTTCCTTTCAATGATATAGAGAGTAACTTCTTCTTCACATGTTCAGTTGTGATACATGCACACTTAAACAACCCGCATAATTCATGGAAAAAAGCAAGTGATCACTAGGATGGACATTTCCATCCCCAAAATAATAATTATCCATAACACGATCAACAATACTTGTAGGTATCTTAAAAGGATCTATCTCAACAGGTGGTGATTCATCTACTACCCTAACAATGTTTGTAGTTTTCCCAAATCGGAAACCAAGAGGGTTATCCATATTGGAAACAAAGTAACAAATAGAAATAAAAAGCAATACTCACAGTAGAAGTTTATTTTACCAGTTACACTCTTCAATAGCGCCTCACTCCCCGGTAACAGCGCCAGAAAATAGCCTTGATGACCCACAAGTATGGGGGGGTGTATCGTAGCACTTTCGATAAATAGGAGTGTCGATCCCAACGAGGAGAAGAAGGTGTTAACTAGTGGTATGGAGCAGGAAATCTCTGTAAATACTTAGAAAAAAGATTCTTAGAGGTTTTTGACAAAGCACGGAAATAAAGTGCAAGTAAATAAAGACAGCAAATAATTGCAGCAAGTGGCCCAATCCTTTCTTAGCAAAGGACAAGCCGGAGGAAATAATTATGAAGACCAAACGTTCTCGAGGACACATGGGAATACTGTCAAGTTCTTTCGTTTCATATAGCTGATTAATCTTCTTTGGTTTTATAAGTGTTGTGTGGGTGAACATGTGCTAATGCACCGACCTTACTTGGACTAATACATACTTGTGATTAAACCCTTTGCAAGCATCTGCAACTACAAGAAAGCAATTAAGATAAAAACCTAACCATAGCCTTAAACTCTTACACTAACTTGTGCAAAGGTGTCCTAACGGGGGTTCAGGTTTCTGTCACTCCGGCAACCCCACAATTAGTAACCAAATACACAATGCATTCCCCTAGGCCCATAAATGGTGAAGTATCATGTAGTCGATGTTCACATGACACCACTAGAATAATAGCACCACGACTTACATATTAAACCTTTGAATAATACCTCAACACAATTTCACTACTAACAACATGAATTCTCCCATGTCCTCAAGAACTAAACGAACTACTCAAGAGACATCATATGGATCAAGATCAGAGATGATATAATGATGGATAAAAATATGAACATAAACAATAACTCAATGGTTCCACTCACAAGAATCAACTACAATAGTAATCAACACCAGGAAAGTTTCCCCTAAGAACTATGCAAGATTCAACACAATTGTTACACCGGGATGGAGTGGTGACTATGGTGCTAGTGGAGATGATGATGTGGATGATTATGATGATGATGATCCCGATGAAGTCTAGCTTGATGATGGTGTTGGTGGCGACGATCTCCCCTCTCCGGGAAGGAATTTCCCTGGTAGAAATCTGTCTGCCGGAGAACTCTTTCTCTCTCGGTGTATTCCGCCCCGCAAAGGCGGCAGAATCTTTCTGTGGTCGCTCCCTCGACTTTAGGGTTTCAAGGAGAAGATTTAGGCGAGAGGGCGGAGCCAGAGGTGGGCCAGGGTGGCGACACCCCCTGTAGGCGCGACCCAGGGTGGCCGGCGCCTGGGGGGTGTGTCCCCCTGTGGCCCAACTCGGCATCCCCTTCTGGCTTCCTTCATCTTCTAGGAAAATATAATTTTCTGTAGTTTTTCTGGTATTTTTCTGATCTTCGCGAAATTGCATCAAAACACCGCTTTTCCATCAAAATCCTGACTCCGAAAGTTCATCCCCAAAGAATCATCCAACATGCAAAAACAGATGAAATGATATAAGTATCACCTCTTAATATGAAATATATCAATGAATAGAAGCAAATTACGATATAGAATGGTGACGAAAATTGGACGTATCAGCCGTTGCCACCGCCGCCGCAGATGCAGCACATTCTGCGAAATCAACTGTCTCGGATGACAATGGAAGACCGGCCTTGTAGTACAGCCGCATGGCCTGCCTTAGAGGGACCAAATAGCAAGCTTCGACGGCGATCGGGGCAGAGGCGGGCGGGGTGGGGCGGCGGCGGCGGCCAGGATGGCGGAGGCTTCTTCTTAGGCGGGGCCATAGCTAAGATTCCTAAGAGTATCTTATTTATTCGAAACTAGTTCAACTAACTGCTGAATCTTTATTTTCCTTTCTCAGCATAAGAGTGCTAAGATATTAAAAATACAGGTCGTGGCTAGAAACCAGATCAGGCAATGTACCAGGTCAGGGTTCCATTTTAAGTATATTTACGAGTGTGTCCTTAGTTGTGTCTAGAAATTTTGCTTGTGTCACTACGATCGTAGAATTGTAACAACACCATCAGAAACGGGGGAAGAGGACGTGGCATGTTACTGACTGGTGGGACCCGCAACCTCGACCGTCGACGGCGCGCATCCTAGGTTCGAGGATTAGTGCTCCCCATTATTCTATGATTTTCCATATTTTGTCGCTCGCTCATAGCTTCGCTCCGCTCCACCGCTCTGGTCTTGCACGCCACCACTCCGTCCCCTCTGGCAACACTCTCGTCCCCCCTCCCTGGACTATCAACCTCCCGTCATCCCCTACCCACCCTGCCTTTCCCCCTTGCCCTGTCTTTTTGCCTCCGTTGCCGCCCAGGCACGTCTGGGAACGAAAATCGTTTGGTGGGCACTAGGTTCTCGTGCAACGAAGGTGGCTTTGATCTGGATCCCGCACCAAAATGGATCCTGCGTGGCCGGAGAACACGAAGATGGGTCCTTCCCGGACGGAGAGCAAGGAGATGGACCCTTCAAGGCTAGAGAACATGGAGGAGCACGAAAAAGGGGAAGAGGACGTCGGGTGCAAAGCTTTGGTGCTCTAGAGCCCATTGAACGTGTCGTACAGCCTCCCTGAAGGGTAAGAACTGCAATTCCATCTCTACATCTCCCAATTAGCGTTTCTAGTCCCATGTTGATGGAGATGATCTATGTTGGTGACCGTAGGACGTCTGCTTCATCCAGATTTCTTTTGAAGATTCGGCATGGGTGTCGGACTGAAACCTTGTCCGATGGTAGAATCGCAGTTACAAGAGTATTTGATTATCGGCTTTCAGTAGACGCGGAGGACATAACTCTAAGTTACTTGCACATGCAATTTGGCAAGTTTCCCATTGGACAGCATGATGAATTCATAATCAGGTACTATGACACAAATTCGCAGACTTTCCGTGATGTTATAACTGAGGAGGCTCTGGTCATGATGTGGAGTAAACACCTAGTCACGGGGATTGTGCTGATGTTTGTGCACATCATTAACAAAGATACTGGGGAAGAGACTGTCCTGAATGATACCGGGCCATGTGGAACGCGAACAGAGCAGGCTCTGTTTTCGATACCGAGCGTGATCGACCAGCCTTTCATTGAGCATGAAGACATCGAAATGTGTAGAGGTTAGGGTGATTTTGTGCTCAAAGATGATGATAATGATGATGAGAAAGCATACCCAGATGTGGCTGCTGGCCCTGATAGGATGGAGAGTAGGGAATATTTGGTTGATTTGAACTATGAGACTGACTATGGGACTGATGAGGATGAGGAATGTGAGGATGGGGAAATGGGATGCAAATACGATGACGAAGACGAGGACAGGCCAGCGATACACTTTGACAGGGACAACCCTACAATTGATGAGGGGACTGTCTTTGATACTGTGGAGGAATGCAGATATGCCGTTGCTACCTATTAATAAGAGTTGGGTTCGAATTTATCGTTGAAAAGAGCGACCAAAAGAGATTTAGGGTGAATTGTAAGGAAAGTAAGTTGTGTAAATAGAGATTGCATGCATCTCCAACGCGGGGTGGACACCCATTTCAGGTTGCAATAACTACATTTAGTTTCGGTCTTTCTCATATTTCTTCTGCTGATGAGTCCTCTGATTTATTTTTATTCCCATTGAATGCAGATCAAGGTAACACAAAGAAACACAATTGCCCTAATACTTCTTTAAGTGATAAAGTTAGACCGGTGACAACCAAGTGGATTGTTGCTAAGGTACTTGACTGGGTGAGGCAGGATCGTAGCATTGGACCTGCTGAACTCAGAACTAAGCTTAGCGAAAAGTTTAACGTTTTGATTCCATACCATAGAGTCTTTGATGGGAAGGAGATGGCTCTACACTTCATTCAGGGCAAGTGGACTAACAGTTTTCGCATGTTGTATAGTTTCAAAGCTGAGGTAGAGAAGACATCAACTGGTAGTGTTGTTGACATTGATTACGAGGTTGTGAAAGGAAGAGAAAAGGTCTCAAGGGGGGTCAAGTATAAGCAGGCAGATAAGAAATGCTTCAGGAGATGTTTTGTCTGCCTGAAGGCATGCTGGAAGGGGTTCCTAGACGGCTGCAGGCCATACTTGGCAACAAATGCAACTTCTTTAACCGGGAAGTTCAGGGGACAGCTTACTACCCCTTGTGTCGTGGACTGATGTCTACGCACTTGTATTCTTGTAGACAGTTGTTGGGCCTCCAAGTGCAGAGGTTTGTAGAACAACAGCAAGTTTCCCTTAGGTGGATTACCCAAGGTTTATCGAACTCAGGGAGGAAGTGGTCAAAGGTATTCCCTCTCAAGCAACCCTGCAATCAAGATACAAGAAGTCTCTTGTGTCCCCAACACACCCAATACACTTGTCAGGTGTATAGGTGCACTAGTTCGACCAAGAGATAGTGAAATACAAGCGGTAACGGTGCCAGAAAAGAGCTTCTCACTTGTTGTTGACGTGGGTTAACGGTGCCAGAAAATAGCTGATGGCGTGGAGGAACATACTAAAGGCAAACTGAAGGAAGCAAGCAACATGCAACAGATCTAGTAGCAAACGGCGTTTCAATGTTTAGAAACAAGGCCTAGGGATCATAATTTCCTAGTGAACACTCTCTCATATAAATATCCTCTCTTCATGATACTACTCTTAACTACTCTCCGGTTGGACACTCTAATCCATGGTAGGGATTTCCCCAATCTAGATAACCCCACACTGTCACCTTGAGCGCTAGATGGTTCCAACAAACACCACAATTTCATAGAGACATCCAACTCCAAATATAACTCATAACAAATATTCAATCTAGCCAAAGTGCCACACACGGTATGCACGCTGTCACTTTCACGCACGTGGGGAAAAGCATAGATCTATTAAAGCACAAAGAGTATTGATATAGACTCAAACCTAAGTGCCACCATGGCGTGCACACTGTCACTTTCACACACATGGGGAGAGCAGAGATCTATTGAAGCACTTGAGTAGCAAGGTAGATCTACTTGATTACAAAGCTCATGACCACAACAAGATCATGCATAGAGAGAGAGAGTGATGAACACATAGCTACCGGTAGAGCCCTTAGCCTCGAGGAAGAACTACTCCCTCCTCATAATGGGAATCAGCAACGGTGATGGAGATGGTGGTGGATATCGATGGAGATGGCTCCGGGGGCACTTCCCCATCCCGGCAGGGTGCCGGAACAGAGACTTTCTGTCCCCCGAATCTCCCTTTCGGTGGCTGCAGCGCTACGGAGGTTTTCGTGGATTTCTTCTGGATCGTTTAGGGTTTTTGGGTCGGAGGCTTTTTATAGGCGCAGGAATCAAGGTTGGTGGGGGTCCAGGGGGCCCACACCCCCTATAGGCGCCTCCAGGGCTTGCCCGCGCCTAGGGGGGTTTGGCCACCCTATGGCCCCCGTCCGGCTCTACTTCGTGGTTCCGTGTTGCTCCGGGAAAATAATAACTTTGGCTTTTGTCCTGTCCAATTCCGAGAATATTGATTTTCTGCCTTTCTGGAACCAAAAACAGAAGAAAACATGCAACTGACACTGTGGAAACTTGTTAATAGGTTAGTTCCAGAAAAGGTATAAAAACACCTCAAATTATAGACAAAGCAAAGAAAAGTAGATACAAAACAAGCATGGAGCATAATTATAGATACGTTTCTGACGTATCAAGCATCCACAAGCTTAACTCCTTCTCGTCCTCGAGTAGGTAAGTGATAAAAGAATAATTTTTGAGGTGGCATGCACCTTCACAATAAAGATCAAACCATTTGCAAGCATTGAAAGATGGGAGCAAAGAACTCTAAACATGTGCATGAAAGATGGAGTTCTAACAATAGGACAAAGTAACTATGCATGCAACATGAAAGGCTACAAACAAAGAACATGAATAACATGCATTGAAAATGTTTGTTTGTTTCACATACAAAAAACATGGCATAGTGGCAATCAACTTGTCCCTCGTAGAGTAGAAAATAGATGCATAGGACACCTTCAAAGTTCACAAGGGTGTCTAGAAACAAATAGCACAAGAACAAGTAATATCACAATATGCATCCATCAATAAGCTTTGGAACACTACACACAGAATGACAACTATGCTCTCTTAATGGTGCCTAAAGGTAGAAGGTGGAGACTCAATAGTGGTGGAAGAAAAGCCTTTTATAAAGGAAGCAGGGATTTCAAGTTTCAAAAAGAGCTTCCAAAAATTATGGTACTTGTTAGCTTTCAGCCCTCATTGCCCCTATCATAAGCATCTTGAAGTGATTAAGGTTAAAGTGAAAAAAGATGGAATATATGATTGACGAAGTAGAAGTTGGCAATCTCAAGTCCCTTGAATTCGAGGGCCACACCTCATGCTACTCAACTTTAGTCACTTGTAAGTTCTTGTCATTGTAAGTATTTGCATATCATAGAGAACTGCCAACGGGGTACCCCTTGCACATGGTACATGAGCTATCCCATAACCAAAATGACAAGGCAAGCAGACAATGAGCATCTTAGCGGCCCAAACATTTCTCTAACACAAAATACAAACTCCATGGACTTACAAGTTCCCTCTTTATTTCACACTGGTGACATCCATAGACAAAAGAGCATGATATCAACTGAGTACAAAGTACAAGTGCAATGTTTAAAACGTTCCCCGTGACAGCGCGGTTCTGCTAATTCCAACGTATTAGTGCAAGCATATACAACATAGATGACAAAATGGTTTAAGTTTATTAGGGGCAAAGAATATAAAGTGTGCCATCAAGTTCGTGAGAGCTTTAATCACTAAGTTTTGACATAACAAAATACTTTTTAATTGGAAGATAGCTGAAAACAAGAATATACTTGGAATGGTGTAACACACCATGCATAGGAATTTATAGTGGACACTTTGGAAAAACTTGGTTTATTGGGAGTTGGAAGCATGAGTAGAGCTTACTCACACAAGTGGAGGATAGCAAAGGACTGAGAGCAACCAACTAAGAGAGCAATAATGGCCAAAATCATGCAGTGCAACGAAGCATACTAATCAAAGCAAAGAGTGGTACTACAAGTCAAGGACTAAGTGATCATAGAGGCTATGGTGACTTGTTCATAGTCATAACATGGTGTGAGCATGTGCCAAGTCAACCCAAACAAAGCATCAAAAGAGAATACCACAATACTATGCTTTTGTATGCTAAAACAACGCATGATTTTTTCAAAGCACATTAAGCAATCCTAATTGTTTGGAACAAGTCATGCTACAACAATAATCACTAAGCATAAGTTCAAAGCAACACCTAGCATGGCATGATAAAGTCTAAGCCACAGTCAAAACAAGCTCCCTTTTGTACCACTATAAGTATGAAACTTTCTACTCTTTTCCAACACCAAACAACTTATTTGAAACAACTCACAAAGATAATAATCAATAAAGATTAGTGAGCTTGTCTCACAAGTCCACAAAGAAGAACTAAAAAGTTCTAATCTGAAAGCACAAGAAAACTAAGGCTAAACACAGTGCTAGCAAAAGAGAACACTCACAAAACAATAAGAGTGAAAAATAGAGTGTTCTAGGCAATGGAAATAGAGTGTGTCTCTCTCCAAAAGAAGTGTGGTGTAACCAAACAACTTACTCAAGAAAATTAAGCAAATGAAAACCAAAAACGAAAACTAAAACTCTCCAAGAACAACACAACAATGCATGAAACAATAAAAACGAAGTGTCTAGTAAGACCTGAGATTTTTATTGATGAAGAAGGGGATGCCTTGGGCATCTGTCGTGGTATTTCCGACGAGTACGCCATGGAGGGGTCCTCACAGTGCGTGTTTAGAGACGTGGGGTAAGGCGGACAGTTGACGGGTACGAGGTAACACAGCTTACCCAGGTTCAGATCCCACAACGGTGGTGGAATCCTACTCCTGCTATAAATTACTATAATGGCAATACGCCGAGTTACAGAGATAGGTTCGCTATGCGAGGTGACTAGAGAGTCGAAGTTATCGTTCCCTAAAGGCTCCCATAGGCCCGACTTATATAGTCGCCAGGTCCTAGGGTTACAGGGAAAAGTCCTAGTCGGACAGGTTACAGAGTTCTACACCGTCTATTACTAGTCTTGCGTATCTTGTACTCCAAGGCTCCGGGTACGCCGGTGACTCCACTGTAGCCTTCCTTTATCCGGCATGGGCCTCCCTTCTGAATCAACCTAACTGGGCCGCCCAGCAGGCCACAGGCCATGCTACCGACTATGGGCCACCCGGGTTAGTCGGATAAGAGACATGCTATGAGGATACCCATATAGCATATCCCCAACAGTAGCCCCCAGAGAACTCCGAGATCTTGCGTCGTCTTGCCTCTTCCCGTGGAATGCTCCGTCTAGATAGATGTCGGCAAATCGTCAAGCAACATCTTGTAGTCCTCCCAAAGAACCCTGCAAAGGTTTCTCCGTCTTATATGAGTAAGTCGGAGAAATGTTGAATCTTCCATCGTACGCTCCCGTTGTCGGATTAAATCCGTCCATGGTGGAATCTTCGATGGGACGGCTCATCTACCATGTCAGTTACGGCGACATAGGTTGTAGGTCAGCGACGCCTCGTAACTCACACATGCAGAGAACGTAATCATATCCGATTTTCCCGCGCGAGCGATACGAACCGTTGGCGGCGGCGGTTGGAGACGTGGCGAAATTACCACGCACGTTCACGAACACGTCGTCTACGCGGCAACCGTCCGATTAGCTGCACGAACCTTGACGCAGAGTAAGATAAATAGTAACCATAGGACACTTGCCACTTTTTCACCCTATTCTCTCGCGTCATCGTCTTCTTCCTCCATCCGCACGCCTCCTCGAGCTCTCTGCGGAAAACCTCGAGAAACCCTAGCCTCTTTCTGCACCAGTCGCTTTCTTCCATGGCTAGCAGCAGCTCCTCCCCATCGATGGCAGCGTCGAGCGAAGCCACGGCGAAGCCGGCGAGCTACGACGTCGTGCCCCAGAGGGCCTGGTCATCCCCGCATCGGCGGTGATTGAAACCACCGGCGGCGACCACAATCTGGCGGCGCTGGAGCCCCTAGAAGAGGAGCCAGACTTGCACAAAGGCGACTGGCGTGGCTCGGACATCACCGGCCGCGACATCCAAGAGATGGTTGCTGAGGGTTACCTCCCCGTGACGGAGGGGCTCGCCTGGCGGGCGGCGCCGGCCGACGAGGTGACCCCTTCTCCCCAAGCCGGAGAGAAAGTGTACCTCAAGGCACAATTGGTACGCGGTGTTTCTTTGCCCATCTCTCACTTCTTTCTGTCCGTCTTGAATCACTTCAAGGTCCAACCCCATAACCTCTCCCCCAATAGTATCTTAGTGCTTAGCAACTTCGCGGAACTTTGTGAGGGTTACCTAGGGATTAGGCCTAGGTTAGACTTGTTTGTATACTTCTTCACCGTCAAACGTGAAGCCGGACACAGTAGGGAGGAGCTTAGGAACTGCGGAACCATAAGCTTCAAGATCCGTCCTGGCCGGCGGTTCCCCGACATCGTCGGCCACGAGTCGTGCAAAAACTGGCAGCGGACGTACTTCTACGGCCCCGACATTCCTTTGGCAGGCCGAGAACTAACGTACCCGGACTTCGTGGATGGAGCTGCCGCTGAAGTCTCCACATGGCGGTCCCATTCCTCCCTTCCCTCCGACCTCGACGCTTCTTGCGCAATAAGGCAGATCGAGTGGTTCGTAGAGACGGGTCTAACCGGCTTGGACCTAGCCATGTGCTGGTTCATCAGGCGGATCCAACCTCTGCAGCACCGCACGAAGGTTATGCACGAGTACACAGGCGACCGAAGGGATACCCTCCGGATCTCTGAGGACAACTTCTCGAGCGACTCCGTCAAGTTCCGCCTTAAGGACATTGTCAAGGTGAAGGATAAGAAGCGTGGCTTCACCCTCACCTACGACATGTTCGTAGACGGCAAGTGCCCAAAGGTAGATATTTATTTTCCGTGTATGACATTGTTCCAGTTTTTCCGTCTTGCCAATACCATCTTGTCTAACATGATGATTTCTCACTTAACAACTTAGCGATCTAGAGGAGGGCAACCTGGCTGCCCAAATCTACGATCCCAAGATGAAGGAAGTCACGGTCGTGTCCGACGATGATGCCCCGTTGGCGCGAAAGCGGAAGAGCTCCACCTCTGACGCTGCCGACGGAGGTAAGAAGAAGAAGATGGAGGGTGGAGCCTCCAAAAAGAGTACTGCCGCCCTGGAGGCGGAAAAGAAGAAAGCCACCGGGATGTTTGCCAAAGAGCCCCCCTAGTGTAAGCCTCTCATTCTCTGACATTGTCTTATTTTATCTGTCTTGTTCCTGTACTTATGCACTTTGCACGTTTCAGGAAGAAAGCCACAACCATCCTCAATAAGTCCTCCAAGACTCTTGGGGCTTCTAGAAATATTAAAGATATGCTGCATCGCGACTCCTCCCCCGCCATCGCCCCTGCTACTCCTGCCGTCAAGCCCTCCTCTGCTCCGACAAGATCCCAAGTCCAGGAGGCACCAGGCCCTTCTGCCATGGAAGTGGACTCTGGCGCCTCAACCGAGCTTGTTGTTGTCGGCGAGCAGGCGACGCAGGAGAGTGCTGCTCTTCAAATGGCTGAAGCTCCGGCTAAGGATGCCATCAGTAGCGGCAAGGCGGTGGTGGGAGCTGGTACTTCTGCCGTAGGCGGCGCCTCTGCTCCCCAGAAACCCTTCGAGTTCCCGAAATTTTTTTACCCGGCTCTCATGCCGAGTAACACAACTATGGTTCCTGGAGGAGTGTCGTCATCTCCAACGTGCGGTCTTGAGGAGCTACTCTGACAAGCAGACATCTTGCGAGGAAACAACATTGCCTTTGGGAAGCTACTGGCCGAAAGCGCTACAAGCCTCAAGACCATCACACTTGTAAGTTTTACTTTACCTTTTGCATTTCGTATGAGTATCCCACTGTAGCCCCCGAGGATGTAGACGGAAAACCATAGGTTTTGCATCTATGTTCTCTAAGAGTGACTAAGTTAGAAGAAACTCTCAATGTAGCCCCCAAGCATTTAGATGGAATGAATTATTTCGACTAGATGCTTTAAGAGTAGCACAAGAAGTGTTCATGATTTTCAATGTTGTAGCCCCCAAGCCTCTAGTTGTAACTGAATTTAGCTCCGACTAGATGCTTTAAAAGCTAAGCATTTTCTAAGTTAAAAACTTTTATATTGTAGCCCCCAAGCCTCTAGTCGAGAACTCAATTAGCTCCGACTAGATGCTTAAAGAAAAGCTTAGTATATTGCTAAGTTAAAAACTCTCGCTGTATCCCCCGAGCATGTAGGTGGAAAATTTCCGACTAGAAGCTCCAAGCAGACTAAACAATGACTTGACTTTGTATTTGTTTCCACAGAACGAGAATGCTCGGAGGGGCATGGCCAACGACAAGTACCAGAAGATGCGCGCAGACCTTGAAGCTGAAAAGGGTAAAACTGCCATCTTGAAGGAACAGATCATCAAAAACAAGAGTCTGTTTTCTTTTTGCGCATTTCCATCTTACTTTTGTGCCCATAATATCCAAGTACTCAATGTGTAATTTTTTTTCTCCGACTTGCAGAGCATGTCGCCAAGGCCAAGGATATTGTCGAGCAGTCCAAGCACATCCAGCAGCTGGACAGCGAGAACAAGATCCTTAAGAAGGAGAGGGAAGAAATGCTGAAGATGCACGAGGATTCCATGAAAGTTTTGCAGGACTCCGCCTCCGCGGTGATCAATCGCTTAAAGGAGGAGCTTGCGATCCTAAAGGATCAGAAGCAAGTTGCCGATAAGCAAAACCTTCACCATAGCGAGGCGTTTAAGCTCCTCCAACAAGAGAAGGAATCTTTGGCGGACATCGTCTAGCAGGCTAAGGCCAGCATCTTCAGTAAGTGTCCTCCGCCTTGTAGTTCTGTAGTCTGGATACTTAGAATTTATTGAACTCATGCAATTCTTGTTGGAATTTTCAGCGCCTATGGGTTTAACCCGCTCGCCTCCTTCGGACAAGGAATGCATGATTCTTGTCGGCAACTTCATCAACACCGCCATCGCCCAAGCCAAGGAGATTGCCAAGCCCCTCCAGATTTATATCAAGGCCTCGGACTCCGTGGTGAAGTACTCGGAGATTCTGCGCCAAGCCCCCGAGCGTGTCGCGAGCTGGAAAGCTTCATGCGCACGGGCTGGCACCAGGATGGCGTTGTCCATGGTGAAGGCACACTATGAAGGTGCCGACATTGACACGGTGACATCTGGTATCCCCGACGTGGATGATGACGGCAAGGAGATCGATCACGAAGCCATCCTGTCATCACTCGCGGGTTATGACACCAGGGTTGCCGAGTTGGTGGATGTTGACGTCTTCGTGCCCAGGAACTTTCTTGACAATGCCAACCCGGATTCCTCCGAGTCTCACCACAGCGCCGACGTTGAGGGTGATTCTCCGGCTGGTGATGATGCGGCCTCCAAGTCCCCTGCACCCAAAGAGTGAAAAACACTTTTTAATTCTTGTTTCACCCTTGACGTGTGCATTGAAAAAACTTGGTGATGTAATCTTAAGGGGGAAAACAGTGGTTGTCGTATCCTGCTAGTTAAGAATTAATTCCCAGTATGTATATATTTTTTAAGCAAGTGCTGGCTTATCCATTACTTTGGTTTTTATGCTTGACTTTTCGTGAGTCGGAAGACTCGTTGTCAGAACCATGCACTTAGGTGATGATGCCCAATGGCACCGTCAATAACCTGAGCACAAAAACGCCGACAATAAGTGCCAAAAGTCACTACTCCAGAATCCACATAAAAACAACAAAGAACGTGTAAACCAGAAAACTTAAGCTAACGCCCGTAGGCGGAATTTTCACAAGTGCGATCGCAAGACTTGTGCATAAAAAGTTTTATATGATCCAAATGAACACTAAAGGAGGTAAAAGACTCAGCAATATGAGTGAACCAAAGAGCTTTATTTCATTGATCATATAAGAGGTACACGATTAGAAAAAAAGTGCTAATTGTAGAAAGGATGTAGCTGTGCTATGTTCCATGGCCGATCAAGGTCCGGGTAGTCATCATCCGGGTCACGTCGCTTACGCTTATGATCCTCGTTGGGTCTGTCCTTGAGTTCATGATTGTCGACAAGGTAGTATGACCCATTGAGCAGCGCCTTGCTTATGATGAACGGTCCTTCCCATGGTGGGGATAATTTGTGTGACTTCTTCTGCTTAAGTCAGAGTACTAAATCCCCCTCTTTAAACGAGCGATGCCGAATGCGGCGACTATGGTAGCTGCGTAGCTTCTGCCGGTAGATGGCGGATCTTTGGCATGCCAAAACGCGCTCCTCCTCGAGAAGGTCCACATCTAGGCGTCTGGATTCTTCAGCGTCATCTTCGTTGTAGGCGACAACTCTTGGTGCATCGTGGAGGATGTCGGAGGGTAGGATGGCTTCTGCTCCATATACCATGAAATAAGGGGTGTAGCCGGTGGATCTGTTGGGTGTAGTTCGTAAACTCAACAGCACAGATGGCAATTCTTCCGCCCAGGCTCCAGCTGCTCTATGTAGCGGTGCCTCAAGACGTGGCTTGATTCCCTGCAGAATTAATCCATTGGCTCGCTCAACTTGACCATTGGATTGTGGGTGTGCCACAGATGCAAGCTCAAGTCGGATGCCTTTGTCCCAGCAATAGCCCTCCACTTCTCCGAGTGACAAGTTGCTTCCGTTATCGGTGATGATGCTATGTGGGAGACCAAATCTCACCACTAGATCCCGGACAAACCTGAGGGCAGTTGCCCCATCAAGCTTTCTAATGGGTTTAGCTTCTATCCATTTGGTGAATTTGTCAACTGCTACAAGCAGATGCGTAAATCCACATGGTGCCGTTTGTAATGGTCCCACCATGTCTAGCCCCCGGACTGCAGACGGCCAAGTTATTGGTATTGTTCGCAATTCTTCAGCGGGAACATGTGGTTGTCGGGCATAATACTGGCATCCTGTGCATGTCTCAACCAGCTTGTCGGCGTCCGCCTTCGTGGTCAGCCAGTAGAATCCTTGCCGGAAGGCTTTCGCGACCAACGATCGAGGAGCGGCGTGATGCCCGCAGTCTCCGAGATGGATTTCGCGTAGGATTTCCATACCTTCTAGCTGGGAAACACACTTTAGGTATACACCAGTAGTTCTTCTCTTGTAGAGTTGCCCATTGATTATGGTATAACCCTTTGCTCGTCGTACTATTTGCCATTGTTCGACCTCGTCGTCGGGCAAAGTTCTGTGTTCGAGATATTCCATGAACGGTTTTGTCCAAGCCGGAGGGATCTTTGTCACCATGTTGACGAAAGAATCAGCTCTATCCGGGTTGTCGATGTCGGTGCCCTTCATGGATGGTGTGCGTAGATGCTCTAGGAAAACTCCTGGCGGAATTTGCTTGCGCCCTGGTCCAAGCTTAGACAGCAGATCAGCTGCCTCGTTTTGCTCCCTAGGCACATACTTGACTTCGTAGCCCAAGAAGCACTTGGCTATCTCGTCCACTTTGTCGCGATATGCCGCCATCATAGGGTTCCACGCATTCCAGGTGCCAGCCACCTGCTGGGCAACCAAGTCGGAATCTCCACAGCAAACTATGCGCTTGATGCCAATATCCTTGGCTACACGCAGTCCGTGAATGAGTGCTTCATACTCCGCCATGTTGTTTGTAGCCTCAAAGTGGATCTGCAGAACGTAGTGCAGCTTGTCTCCTTTTGGTGACTGTAGTAGTACACCAGCCCCCGAGCCATTGAGCAACTTTGATCTGTCAAAGTGCATCACCCAGTACTCTGGTTCTGGCAGTGGAGTAGCATCTGGCATCTCTGTCCAATCTGCAATAAAATCCGCCAAAGCTTGTGACTTGATAGCGTCGCGTCTCTTGTAGGTGATCCCGAAGGCGGCAAGTTCAATGCCTCGCTTCGCGACCCTTCCTGTAGCGTCGCTGTTGTTGATAATGTCGGACAGTGGAGTCTTGCTCACTACTGTGATTGGGTGCTCCTGAAAGTAATGCCTCAGCTTCCGAGAAGCAAGGAATACTCCATAAGCTATCTTTTGGTAGTGCGGGTAACGCTGCTTGGACTCCGTCAAGACCTCACTTACATAGTAAACTGGTCGTTGAACTCCGTGCTCGTAGCCTGGTTCCTTCCGCTCTACCACAATGACGATGCTGATAACCCGGTTGGTTGCCGCCATGTAAATTAACAGGGGCTCTCCAGGCTCAGGTGCTGCAAGGATGGGCACTGAGGAATGAATCTCCTTGAGCTGCTTCAATGCTGCATCTGCTTCGTCTGTCCATGTGAATTTGTCCGCCTTCTTCAGCAACTTGTACAGCGGCAGAGCCTTCTCTCCAAGTCGGCTGACGAACCGACTAACTGCTGCAACACAACCTGTTAGTCGTTGGATGTCCTTTAGGCATGTCGGAAGGTTTATGTTTAAGATGGCCTTGATTTTCTCCGGGTTGACCTCGATTCCGCGCTGGGAAACGATGAAGCCCAACAGTTTGCCGGTTGGAACCCCGAAGACGCACTTCTTAGGGTTGAGCATCATGTTGTATTTTCGGAGATTATCAAAGGTTTCTTTTAAGTCAGAAATTAAGTCGTTTGACTTTTTAGACATCACCACGATATCATCCACATAGGCGTGAACGTTCCGACCAATTTGGTCATGAAGGCAACTTTGCATTGTCCGCTGGTTGGTGGCACCTGCGTTTTTCAGCCCAAAGGGCATCGTGACATAGCAAAACGTGCCGTATGGGGTAGTGAAGGAAGTGGCCAAAATTGGTCCGACTTCCTCATCTTGATCTGGTGGTATCCTGAGTATGCATCGAGAAAACACAAAAGTTCCGAGGCAGCCGTCGATTCAATGACTTGGTCAATGCGAGGCAAAGCAAACGGATCTTTGGGAAATGCTTTGTTCAAGCCGGTGTAATCAACGCACATTCTTAATTCATTGGTTCCCTTTTTGGGGACAAGTACAGGACTGGCCACCCATCGGGTGTGAAGGACTTATCGGATAAACTCAGCCTTAAGTAACCTGGCTATCTCTTTGCCAATGGCGCGTCTCTTCTCATCTCCGAAGCATCGTAGAGGTTGTTTCACTGGTTTACATTTTGGATCTATGTTTAAGCTGTGCTCGGCAAGTTCCCTAGGTACACCTTTCATGTTGGCAGGGTGCCAGGCAAAGATGTCCCTATTCTAAGGAGGAACTCGACGAGCGTGCTTTCCTATTTGGGATCTAGGTTCGTCCCAATGGCGACGGTCTTGGAGGCATCGCCTACCACAAGTTCCACCGGCTTGGTCTCGATGGCGGCCTTGAACGCAGGAGCGGAGTCGGAGATCTTCTTCTTCGACGCGGGCATCTCTGAGTCATTGACCTTGCTCTGGATCTCCTTGAATTCTTCACTGTAGAGGACAGCTTCTACAATGGCTGCTTCATTGATCTCCCAGTCCCTTGCCTTGGTAAAGCTTCCGGATACGGTAATGACACCGTTTGGTCTGGGTATCTTGAGTTTGTTGTAGACGAAGCATGGCTTGGCCATGAACGTGTGGAATATGTCGCGGCTGAATATGACGTGGTACACGCTCTTGAAGGGGACCACCTCAAAGGTCATGCGCTCTTGGCGGTAATTATTAATGTCGCCAAAGGCTACCTGAAGTGTGATGCACCCAAGGGACCGAGCCTCCCGACCAGGAACTACGCCATGGAAAACGGTGTTGGTCCACCTTAGGTTTTCCTCCGTCAAGTTCATCTTATGTAGTGTATCCAGGTACATGATGTTGATGCTGCTTCCACTATCCACCATGCACTTGGTGAACTCCGTGCCGTCAATCAATGAGTTGATGACCATGGCGTACTGGTTCTCCATGGGCACAAGGTCTGGGTGGTCCGTCCTGTCCCAAGTGATTGGAACCTCCGACCAGCGCAGGTATTGGGGAACTGGGGGAGAGTGGCCATCAGGATCCTTAGAGAGGTCTTCTGTTGTCGGGCGGTGGGGGTGCCAAGGAAAGTGTGGTAGACTGGGGCCTTCTTTGCGAAGGGGTTCTTGCCCTTGTCGTCGCTCCTGGCGGCGTGCGTGGGGTCAACGTCCTCGTCCATGTCACTTGAATCCTTGGAATCCTCCTTCTTCTTCCCCTTGCCCTTGCCTCGCGGTCTGTTCTTCCGACTTCGCTTGTAGCCGAACTCCGGGTCTTCCTTGAGGTCGTTAACGAACTTGTAGTGTCGATTGGTATGGGTGCCTTGCCATTGACATCGAGGTGTATGAGGCACGTCATATCGCGGTACTCCTCGTACATTTGGGGAACGCGGAGCGGCGCCGAGTTGGTTTCACTTCCTCGTTGCTGCCCACGGCCTGCTCCTCTTCCTCGGCCACGTTTTCCGCCTTCTCCTCGTCCTACAAAAGTCATGGCGACCATGTCGGTAGATTGCTTTTCTTCTGGAGCGGTTTTCTGCTTTGTACTGCTGTTCCTCCGAGCTTGGGTTGGAACGGCCGTTGCCGGCAAAGAGCCACGAGCATCGTCGTCGGCAGCTGCGAACTCACTAGCTAAATGAATCATCTGATTCAAGTCAAGCTGATGATTTTCCTGCAAGCGCTTTAGCTTATGTCGGAGTAACGTGCCCCTTTACAACCCATCAATGAAGGCGGCCATAGCGGTCTGAGCGTGCACTCCTGCGCAGGAATTCTTCATGTCCAGATAGCGGGAGAGGTAGGCGCGAGATGTCTCGTCTTTCTCTTGCACGCACCGCTGTAGATCGCCCACAGTGCAGGGACTCCTATATGTACCCTCAAAGTTCTTGGTGAATGCTTCTTGCATGTCCAGCCAGTTGTAGATAGATTTCACCAGCAAGTCGTCGATCCACTGACGGGCCGTGCCCGCCAACATTAACGGGAGGTACTTGACAGCGACGTTGGGGTTGCCTCCGGCAATCTCCACCGTGTTGCCGTAGTCCTGCAACCATGTGGCGGGCTTGGCGGTGCCGTCATAGGGCTTGATGGTCTTGTCTATACGGAAACCTTTGGGACTGTATTGCAGGTCCAAAGCAACGTGGTCCCAGGTATGGTCCTTCCCGGGCCTCGTGGATCTTATCGATCCGCAAACGTGCATCGTATGGCTCCGGGTTCTTCTTCTTGTTGTCAACAGGGGATGGGGTGCATGAACGACGCGGGCCTCTTTCGCCATGGTGACTATTTGGTGGTGACGGAGGCGGAGGTGGCGGTGGGTTAGCCTTCTTGCTGTTACCATCCTGCGACGCTTCACGTCTGACACGGTTGCTTGTCGGATGTGGAGGGTCGTGGTGTGACCTGCTCTTGTGTCCTTGGCGGCGCTCTTCATCATGACGGGTCTGTGCCGCGTTGTCGCGGATGACGATACCACACTACTTTGGAGGGGGCATATCCGTACGATGGTGAGCCTTGTAATCTTCCTGACGTCGGGGGGATCGGGGCGGTGGCGATGGGTGACGAGGTCGGGATTTTTCTCCGTGGTCGGAGGATATGGGGATAGCATCCTTCCTGTTGCGCGCATCCCTCTGTCTTCGTTCTGATGAACCCGTCTGTGATCCGACATCTTGAGGAGATCTGTCCCTTGGCGGTTTGTACTGGCTAGATTGGCAGAGCACTGGGTCAGACTCAAGCCTCTGAGAGGTGGCCTTTTCCTGCTGCTTTACCGCCTTAGCCACTAGGTCATAGACCTGTTCTACTGCCTCAGGCGATCTATCCTGCTCCAGAAGGGTCTTGGCGACGGCGAGGTTAAGGAGTGGAGTGGGCATCACCTGCTTGCCTTCACTATCAATGTATGGCTTGGCCTGTGCCGGCTTCGAGGGAGCCCATCCTAGGTTGCGCCGTACACCAGGATCGTTGATGACGCGAGTCGGAGCTTTCTTAGCCTTCTGCTGCTGCTGCTGCAGAGTCTTGTACTCGGCCTCCATTGCTCTAGCTTTCTCTATGGACTTCTGCGCGTTGACCAGATCTCGATCTAGTTTAGCGCCTTGCTCCGCGATGGCTTGCACCTCCTCCAGCAGCTGCTGGCGCTTCTCGTCAAGCTGAGTAATGTTCTGGATATGATCAACAGTTAGTGGCTCAATGAGGAGATTGCCGTACATCACTCTATCAGCTGGAGTGACATGGGCCGCTGCCGACGTGGATGCTGGAGGCGGCAAGTTTGCGGTGTTGTTATTGCTCGGACCGGTGCCGAGTTCCTGCGGCTGCTGCACTGGGTTAGGCGGAGGAGGCATGACTTTTGCGCGATCATCGTCAGCAGCAATTAGTGGCCCCTTCCCCTTTTCCAGCGCCGTAGGCGGAGCTTGCCCGGGTTGATCTTCATCCCTTGCTGTCCCAATGGTGACGAACACCCCTCGAGACATGACAGTGTTATTAGCTTGCTCGTCGCGCGAGTACTCCTCCTCCATATCCTGCATAGCAGAGTCTAGCTCTTCTAGGCTGAAGTCTATTTCCTCTGAATCTACACTGAAATCAGCATAAAGCGCGTCAATGATAGAGTCGGAGGTTGCTAGGACTTCCTCGATGACGGGCGGTGGAGGTGCAACGGCCTCGACGATGACTGGAGATGGTGGTGCTGCTGCGACGATGGCGGCCGGAGGTGGTGGTGGTGGTGGCTGAATCGGAGGGGCTCCGTCAATGGGCGCAAGCGCTGTTTGAGCTGCCACTTCAGCCTCCGTGTAGTTGTTGACGGTGTTCACCATGCCTTCGAAGGTAAGGCGTCCTGACGCCTGTTGCCGTCTTAGAGAATGTCGGAGGACCGTGCCATGGTCCAGTCCTTCCATAAAGTGATAGATAGCATCATCATTGGGGTAGTGGGCCAGATCGGCTCGTATACGGAGCCACCTGGCCAGGTAATCGCGGGGGTTTTCGCCCTCTCTCTGAACGCAGCCCGCTAGATCGAAGATGGTAACCACGCCGACGAACTTGGATCTCTGCTGTCCAGATGCACGGACAAAGCCGACGGATTTGCAGTGATCTTCCACCTTTTTATCCTAGACAGGGGCGGTTTGGGTGGGTCTTGAATTTTTCTGATCTTTGCCGGCAAACTCCGAGGAGAGATCCGACATCGATCCTTCCGCGAACGTATCCCGCCCGTAGGCGGTCTGTACGGGTCTTGATGCTTTCCGATCTTTGCCGGCAAACTCCGAAGAGAGATCCGACATCGATCCTTCCGCGAACGTATCCTTCCCGTAGGCGGTCCGTGCGGGTCTTGACGCTCCTCCGACTCCCAGGGAACTAGTGCCCGAGTCGGTTTCACCGATGAAGAGGTGGATGTCTCCGATAGGAACAATCGAACACCGTGTAGGGTTCTTCTTCGCCGGGATCCAGAACTTTGTCGGGAGGGACGATCGGAACATTGTCGGAGAAGAGAACGCGACCGATGGCTACGGTTTCGCCGATTCCCGCGAAGATCTTGGTCCTCGCCCGCTGAAGAGCCTGAAGCGCCTCTTGCCCCACGGTGGGCGCCAAATGTCGTGGTATTGCCGACGAGTACGCCATGGAGGGGTCCTCATACTGCGTGTTTAGAGACGTGGGGTAAGGCGGACGGTTGACGGGTGCGAGGTAACACAGCTTACCCAGGTTCAGATCACACAACGGTGGCGGAATCCTACTCCTGCTAGAAATCACTATAATCGCAATACGCCGAGTTACAGAGATAGGTTCGCTATGCGAGGTGACTAGAGAGTCTAAGTTACCATGCCCTAAAGGCTCCCATAGGCCCGACTTATATAGTCGCCAGGTCCTAGGGTTACAGGGAAAAGTCCTAGCCGTACAGGTGACAGAGTTCTACACCGTCTATTAATAGTCTTGCGTATCTTGTACTCCAAGGCTCCGGGTACGCCGGTGAATCCACCGTAGCCTTCCTTTATCCGGCATGGGCCTCCCTTCTGAATCCACCTAACAGGGCCGCCCAGCAGGCCACAGGCCATGCTACCGACTATGGGCCACCCGGGTTAGTCGGATAAGAGACATGCTATGAGGATACCCATATAGCATATCCCCAACAGCATCCTTAAGCTTTGACGCTTGTACCTCTTGAATATTTCTTGGGGTGACACGGGGTGGCATCCCCAAGCTTGAGCTTTTGTCCATTCTTCATCTCATGTTTCTCTACACCTGCAAATTTTCCTTCATCACAATCTTCATTAGCAACATTAGTGTATTCAAAAGATAATAGACCTTTGGCAAAGCTTTGGAACAGAAAAACTTTTCACTAAAAACACAATCTACTGTAGCAACTCCTTCAAAAAGCTCAATTTCCCAAAAAAACCAAAAAGGAATCAATAAGAAGCAAATGCAAATAATGGCAGAAATCTGTCAAAACAGACCAGCAGGTAGAAACCGATTTTTTTGAAGACCTTCTGTTGCTAAAATAAAAAAGTGTTGAACTAATGAAAGTTATATAACATACTGGGGGATTTATTTGTAAATTTTCAGCTCAATACGACTTACAGAGACTCCTCACGAATTTTTATGGTGGAGGACATAAATCTGTTTAGGGACAGCAACTCCCCAAATCTTACTTCCCTCTCATTAGAGGTCATTCTTGGCACAAAAAGCAAACAAAAAAGATAAAGAGAGGTCATTACAGAAGTAATAACTTCCAAGACTCAAGAAAACTCTTGGGTTATCTCCCAACAAGTACTTTTCTTTAATATCTATAAGTTAGGCATTGATAGTTTAAGAAGATGCTCTCATAAGAAATATGAGTTGAAATAAAAGAGAGCATCAAGAAGAAAATTCAAAAAACATTAAAGTCTAACCCACTTCCTATGCATAGTAATCTTGTAAAGAAACAAGCCATGAAAGCACAAAGAAACAAGCATAGGAAAGCAAGACAAATGCAATTTCAAAATTTTCAACATAAAGAGGGGAAACTTAATATTTTTGAGATGCATAAGACCATGTTTCCCTCTATCATAATAACTTTCAGTAGCATCGTGAATAAAATTAACAATATAACTATCACATAAAACATTCTTATCATGAGCCACATGCATAAAATAATTATTACTCTCCACATAAGCATAGTCATTCTTATTAATTGTAGTGGGAGCAAATTCAACAAAATAGCTATCATTAATATTCTCATCACCATAATCATCAAATATAGGAGGCATATTGTAATCATAATTAATTTTCTCCTCAATAGTAGGTGGACTTAAAATATGATAATCATCATTCTAATCATCATATATTGGAGGTTTGGTATCATCATAAGCAATAGAATAGCTATCTTCCAAAGCTGGGGAACTAAAAAGATTATTTTCATCAAAACTAGCTTCCCCAAGCTTACACTTTTCCATAGCATTAGCAATAATGGTGTCCAAAGAGTTCATACTAATAACATTTCTATTAGCATGCAAATAAAGTTCCATTGGTTTTTTAATTTTCTCTTCAAACACTTCATGTCCCAACTCAAGATAAAGACTATAAAGCTCTCTAATTTTTTTGTTGTTTTCCATTAATCCCAAATAGTGAAAACAAGAAGAAAAAAGACAAAATTGCAGAATCTAAAGGAAATAATTTCGAGCACTCACATCGGAGAATGTGAGTACCTTTTACCTTACCTCCCCGGCAACGGCGCCAGAAAAGAGCTTTGATGGAGCTTGATGTGGAGGAAAGGTAAAAGGCCCAAAACCTCCCCGGCAATGGCACCAGAAAAGAGCTTGATGTCTACGCACTTGTATTCTTGTAGACAGTTGTTGGTCCCCCAAGTGCAGAGGTTTGTAGAACAGAAGCAAGTTTCCCTTAAGTGGATTACCCAAGGTTTATCAAACTCAGGGAGGAAGTGGTCAAAGGTATTCCCTCTCAAGCAACCCTGCAATCAAGATACAAGAAGTCTCTTGTGTCCCCAACACACCCAATACACTTGTCAGGTGTATAGGTGCACTAGTTCAGCCAAGAGATAGTGAAATACAAGCGGTAACGGTGCCATAAAAGAGCTTCTCACTTGTTGTTGACGTGGGTTAACGGTGCCAGAAAATAGCTGATGGCATGGAGGAACATACTAAAGGCAAACTGAAGGAAGCAAGCAACATGCAACAGATCTAGTAGCAAACGGCGTTTCAATGTTTAGAAACAAGGCCTAGGGATCATAATTTCCTAGTGAACACTCTCTCATATAAATATCCTCTCTTCATGATACTACTCTTAACTACTCTCCGGTTGGACACTCTAATCCATGGTAGGGATTTCCCCAATCTAGATAACCCCACACTGTCACCTTGAGCGCTAGATGGTTCCAAAAAACACCACAATTTCATAGAGACATCCAACTCCAAATATAACTCATAACAAATATTCAATCTAGCCAAAGTGCCACACACGGTATGCACGCTGTCACTTTCACACACATGGGGAAAATCATAGATCTATTAAAGCACAAAGAGTATTGATATAGACTCAAACCTAAGTGCCACCATGGCGTGCACACTGTCACTTTCACACACATGGGGAGAGCAGAGATCTATTGAAGCACTTGAGTAGCAAGGTAGATCTACTTGATTACAAAGCTCATGTAACATCCCAAATATGAAACATGGATCATCAAACTCTAATCATCAAATTTAGGGTTAACAAAAACTTTCCCATCACAAAATATGAAAGCATTCATATGTATGTGTATTTAAATTAGGAATTCTTTTGATTTGCCATGGTTATGTGATCCTTTGCTTGTAAAATGATTCTTAGGTGAAATAAACATCATCTAAATCATTCCCAATGTTTTACCAAAGAAAAACAATTCAAAATGAATAAATGAAGTGAATGGTCACTTTTGCCAAATTAACTATCATGCCTACTTTGGCTATTCCAAGCACTCAAAACTTAGTAGAAACAATTGTGGATCTTTGCATCCCTTGCAAGTACACATACTGAGGCACCAAGGCCCTCTTTGTGATCTGCCAAAAAAATTCAAATGCTAAGTTTAAATGACAGTTTAAAATTGAATCTATCTCACATGGGAAGATACCACTATTTCAAAAACCACTCAAACAAGCTCAATTTTCAAAACCCAAGCAACCACAGAGTCTCCAGCTTATGCCTAGCACACCCACCAAAAATCTTTTCAAAATTCAAAAATAAGTTTCTTGCGGCCATTTCATCAAACACTTGGCAGGCAGAATTTAAACCAAATAAATTTCACTATTTTGAATAGTGTTATGGCCAAATTTGTCTCCCATTTGACATTCAATTGATCACATTGTCCCCTCTGGATCAAACCAGGACTTAAGTAACCCATCCCCTACCCCCTAGCAGCATGGCCATGCTAAGCCGAGCCCCACCTCGCCGGCCAACTTGGTCACGGCCGCAGCAGACCACCTCCCCCTCTCTTGCCATGTCTGGGAGTTAGCCATCACCTCACTGCCACCCACTGTCCCCTCCCCGAGCCAAGCCCAGCCGTGGACCACCGAGGAAACCCAGTGCGCAGTGCCACAGCGACATGCCGAGCACGCGCCAGAGCGCCACACCCAGTGCCACAGCGACATGCCGAGCACGCGCCAGAGCGCCGCACCCAGCACGCGTGCACACGCCACCCCTCGACTGCAGCCCATGCCCATCGTGTCACCACGACCCAGGGAGCACGCCAGACATCCCCGTTCACCGTCCAACGCTTCACAGCCACCGATCACCGTCAAAGTCGCCGCCTCTGCCGCTCAGAGCGCCAGCTTCGCCTGACCGATTACCACCGCCCCTAAGCCCGCATTAACATCCTAGAGCACCGCCAGGAGATCGCGCATCGATCGACACCCTCAGGCATGTCGCTTGCATCTCGCAGCCATGTCGCCACCGTTGCCTGCCCATTCCTCTCGGTCTCGCTCTCGAGCCTATAAAAGGAGGCCACCCCCAGCTATTTTCAGCACACCACTCCACTCCCATCACCTCACTGATCGTCCCACACCTCTAGCCGGAGCACGAGGAGCAGCAGCTCGCCGGAATTGTACCGGAGCAGACCGCCACTGGAGGAGAAGGGCGCCGCTGATTGCGACCACCCCCGGAGCTGCCTCGACCGTCCCTGAGCTCGCCGTCGACCACCAGTTCGTTTTCCCGCCTCGTCGTCGTCACTGGAGCCCTGGTACACCCCCTATGCACCCCCACCGAGCCGCTAGGTTTAGAGCTCGTTGGCGACAGGTCCGTCGTCAACGACGATCCCCAGCCGTTGATCCCCACTCTAATCCAAAGTACCACGTCGCCCCGTACCGCTTCACACGTTATGAGCCACTGAATGGTAGACCCCCCTGTCAGCTGAGCCCCGCAATGCGGAGTGACACTGGGCCGGCCCATTTGCGTCTCCCGCGCGACCCAGCTGTTTAAATTTAGATTTTTCCATTTAAATTCAAACACAGTTTTGTACATAGATTCAAAAATCAACCCAGCTCGATTTAATGAACCAAAATGCATGCAACCAATTTTGTTAGAAAGGTACTGAAATGCTTAATCCAAGCCCGTTGGATTAAAATCATTTGGATCTGTAGATCAACCTTGGTAAAAATAACAAGGCAGAAGCTTTTCTACATTCAAACATTTTTCAAAATTCAACCATCAGAGATTTTGAGTTGATTCCAACTCTCAAAAATCACATTTGATCATACCTTTCAGAATATATAAAAAACATATGGGTTTACTTAGAGAAAAAAATGTTTAAGTAATAAAAGAATGCCCCATAGGCATTTCTAGTCACTTTCTTTATTTAAAATAAAAGGTTAAACCTTATTAAATTGTGATACCACTTTAAATCACATTCCCATGGACTGAAATATGTGGTGATGACATGTGTCAACATGATCCCATGTTTGAGTTGGAGAATATTAAACCTTAAGTAGTTTTTCAATGAGTAGAAATTACTTTTCTCAAACTAAAATAAATAAGACAGATGCTTTAATCTTGTAATGTTAGTGATGATGCTAGATCATCTATAGTACGCCTTTGTGTGAGGATTGAAAATAGTTAAGTATTGTTTGGTGATTGTGTACCTCGTATTTATTTATAGACGCTAGTACCGACCAAGGATACGAGGAGGAAGGAGGATACTACGAGGAAGAAGTCGAGGAGAACTTCAACCACTACTCTGCTCAAGGCAAGCCAATACTTGAAACCTTGCAAGCTAACACTTGCAACTATGAAAGTTAGATGACCTAGGCAATGCATTAAGCATGCTTGGTTAGACACATTTGATGATACCCAATCCTAGTTTTAATTACAAGCTTTATACTTTATTTCTTTATCAAAGCTTTTCTCTTAGAGTTTACATAGTGAATTGTAAATACTAGAAAGATATTGGAAGGTAGCATAAAGACCATTAAATTTGTCCTAAGTTAGATAATCTTGATGTCATCCTAAGGCATGAGATTGAACTTAACTAATCTCTGCTTGTTTACCACCCCTCATTAGTGGTTACCACCACTTGTAGATGCTAGTGCTAAGCATAAAGCTTGATCAACTTTAGATGGGAATACTTGGTGAAAATGGTTATGAAAACCTTAGAATGATGAGTCATTCTACTGAATTGTTTTGACATGTGTTCTCGAACACTGGATGATTTTGATGATGAAAATGTTGAGGCATGAGCCTTAGCCCTTGATAAAACTGATGGTTGTCTGGATGCGATACCATTCTAATTTTACCGTACAACCACAATACCCAAAAATTGGGTAGGGCTTGACTGGAAATTTATATACCTTAGTATGGTTCCCTCGTGGCCAAGGTCTGCGCTGAGGCTACCTTGTGAAGATTGTCCACCTGTGCAGTACCCAAGATGACAGTTGGTCATGGTTGGGAGGCCAAACTCACAGGAGAGGTGCCTATACTAGGGCATGTAATTGAAAGGTTAGGATTGATTATCCACATACTAAGTATGGTAAATTCAGGATTATTCCTGACGGATGTATCGAATGTTGTGGTGAAAGTGTACAATCTCTGCAGAGTGTCAAACTATTCGAATAGCCACGTCCGCGATTATGGACAGTTGGAGTGGCCATACTGTTCCCCCGTCAGATGTTTTCAAAATGACTTATGAAATGAATTATTACTTTGACTTGACCACAACAGAGTTGTGATATGAAATTCAAATTCCCACTTAGGTGCTATAAAACTTTCAACTAGTTTTCTTTGCTTCTGAACTTAGTAGAGGTAAATCTCGCTTTTTGCAAAACAACCCTAGAGCTTAGTATCCTACTACAAAAACCCTCTTAATTGTTAGTATTAGTTTGCGAGTACTTAAAGAGTACTCATGGCTTTGTCCCTGGCTATTCCCGTGGCCAGACTATGAAGAGGAGTACTAGGATGCTGGACCGCAGGAAGGTTACGACAAC
This sequence comes from Avena sativa, assembly GCA_916181665.1. NCBI lineage: Eukaryota > Viridiplantae > Streptophyta > Magnoliopsida > Poales > Poaceae > Avena > Avena sativa. The sequence continues at coordinate 147,997,723 of OV702280.1, forward strand.
TAGGATCATCTCCCATCATCAGCATTGCCTATGACTCCGAAGATGGAGCTTCGCCTACGCTATCGTTACTATTATGTTATTCCGCTGCTTGATTTGTATTAAGAACTGGATCATGAGATCCTTATTTGTGTAAGACCTTATGTATGGTTTGTAATGGATGATGTATTGTGATATCCAAATCTGTTATGTCTCGCAAAAATGGTAATCCTGGGATTGCGATGTATGGCATAATAGGCATCTGGGATTAAAAATCCGGGTGTTGATAAGTTGGTATCAGATCCATCCTGACCATAGGAGACGCTAGTTAGAATGGACGTTTGAATAAAAAACTTAGTTTCAAAAAGGAAGTGAGTATCTACAAAAACTTATTCTCATTCTTACCACTTGATTCTTTCATGAAAATTCATGTTCCTCAAAAATTCTTGCAAAATACATAAAATTTGACACACTTGATCACTCTACTAACTTACTCATCCTATATTATTATAGATGGACATGAAGTACAACAAGTTTTATCAGTTGGGGAATGGCGGAGACCTCATCTTTGAGCGTGACATGGACCAGCTTTCGGATCTTCTGGAGCGTATGCACCCCGAGTTCTTCGGAGCTCAGCTGAAGGACCAGGAAGGAGAAGAGCTGCAGTGGCTAGTTGTTGCCAGTCTCCGAGGAAAGATTGAACCTCCCACTTCAGAGGGAATTCAGTTCACCTTAAGAGAGAACAACTGGCTCGATGGACTTGCCAGAGCAATGCAGGAAGCTCTTGCCCGTCTGTGTGGGCAGAGTATCAATCAGATCAAGGGTACCCGCTTTGAGTTCTATCCAGGGCGTGATGCTATGGGATAGCCACTGGAAGCCCCACCTCACCCCGAGCTGAAGACTCAGTTGGACCACCTTAGCTTCATGATGTATGACCGTTAGCAGGAGATGGACAATGCCCGTGACTACTCCAACCACAAGTCCACCATCGCCAAGAAGAAGGATCAGACCCTCGCTATGCTAGTGAAGGATCGCAAGTCTCGTCGCCATCAGCTCGACAAGAAGGAGCGCATCATTGCCTGTCTTCGCCACCGTATCACGGATCTAGAGGAGACCATCCACGAGAGAGACATGCAGTTGGAGGAAAGGAAGAATGCCGGAGAGGACCTTCGTGGAGATCCCTACTCCTATCTCAGCGATGATGATGACTTTCTGGAGGATCAGGACATGGACTTCTTCATCGATGAGGAGGATTTCGCCTTCATCGATGACGATGATGATGATGAGGATGATGAGTACACCAACTTCGAGGAGTAGTAGCACTTGAGCACTAGCGTAGTGAATTGTATTCGGTCCCACTGTATCATAGTTTCCAGAATGGTTCTTAAAACCATCTGTTTTCCTTTGTTGTGCTGTGTGTTTGTATCGTGTGCTATGAATGAATGAAAAGCAAGTTGCTAGAAAATCTGAGTCAAACTTTAAAAACTTTTCAAAGTCCCTAAACCTTAGAAATTTCCCTCTTTTCTCATGATCTATCTCAATCTTCAGATGCCTCGCGGAGGAAGCGGATCATCCCCGGACCCAATGTTGCAGATCCTGCAAATGTTGGTTTCTGACCGCGAAGCTGAAAGAGCCGAACGTCAAGCCAACCTAGCCACTCTTCAACACATAGCTCAGATGGCCAACAACAATCAAGGCCAAGGAAATCAGGACAACCATGGATCTAAGCTCAAGAATTTCCAGAACACCAATCCACCTGTTTTCACTAAGTCAGAGGAACCCCTAGATGCAGATGATTGGCTGCAAACAATGGAGAATAATCTGGAAGTCGCCGGAGTGGAAGCTAACGATAAAGTTCTGCTCGCCACCCACTATCTATCCGGAGATGCAAGAGCATGGTGGAACAGCGTTCGTGCAATGACCGGAGGACAGATGATGACCTAGGAGGAATTCAAGGTCAAGTTCAGCAGAACCCATGTGCCAGCGGGTTTGATCAAAAGGATGAGAGATGAATTCAGAGAACTGAAGCAAGGAAGGATGACCGTAGTGGAATACCGGGACAAATTCTTGTCATTAGCTAGGTATGCCCCAGATGAGATCGACATTGAAGCGAAGAAGAAAGAGAGATTCTTGAATGGTTTGCATGATGAGATGCAGAAAGTGTTGGTCAATATCCCCTTTGCTGATATTGAAGCCCTTGTTGACTCTGCCATTCAGATGGAAGGAAAGATCAAACAAGCCAATGAGAACCGCAAGCGCCGCATGATGCGTCAGCCAGGAACCCACCATACCCCAAAGAATCGCCCCAACCCATCTCCAGGATTTGCCCCAAGAACCAACAGACCCCCGATGAATCGTCCGACCTATCCCAACCGTGGAAAACCAAGGCCCGGAGGAAACCACAACAACCCCGACAACTCTAGCAATTTCAACCGTGAACCACCCAAGTTCAACAACAACAATGCCGCCACTAACACCAACACTTCCCCAAGGACTGGAAGCAATGTTGTGCCTGTTGCAGTGAAGGACAAGTCGCAAGTGACTTGTTTTGACTGTGGAACCAAGGGTCACTACTCCAATGAGTGCCCCAAGAAGAATGCCGCAGCTCCCAATGCAAATGCCCCAGCTCAGCAGCAGCGTCGTGTCCATCCCGGAAGAAGGTTTGCCCCAGGGAATTCGCTCAAACGCAACGGCCGTCTTTTTCTCATGCATGCTGAAGAAGCCCAGGAAGCGCCAGATGTCGTGCCAGGTATGTTTTCTGTTAACTCAGTACTTGCAAGAGTGTTGTTTGATTTTGGTGCATCACACTCATTTGTCACTGAAGAATTCGCATGCACTAGTAAGATTCAACCAACCAAACTGAAGCATGTTATGATTGTTCAAATCCCCGGTTTAACCACCAAAGCTAGGAAAATTTGCAAAGCCGTCCCTATCCGAATCCATGTCATAAATTTTTATGCTAATCTAATAGTACTCGGAACTAAAGGTTTGGAAGTAGTACTAGGAATGGATTGGATGTCCAAGCATAAAGGATTAATTGACTGTGCCAAGAAAGCCATAACCATGACCAGTACAGTTGGAGTATTAGTCGAGCATGTATCGGAAACCATACCTCGTCAATTCAATTGCAACAAGAGTATAGCCCAACCTACCATTGACCAAGTCCGGATAGTCCGTGAATACCCCAATGTATTTCCAGATGTTTTGCCCGGTATGCCCCCAGATCGGGATATCGAGTTTATCATTGAACTAATCCCTGGAACCGGACCCATAGCCCAGAGACCATATAGTATGAACCCGTCTGAACTAGCAGAACTGAAGAAGTAACTGGATGCCATGGTGGAAATTGGATTGATTCAACCAAGTGCGTCAGCATGGAGATCACCTATTTTGTTCGTGGACAAGAAAGATGGAGGTAACCATTTATGTATGGATTATCGGAAGTTGAATGATGCCACTATCAAGAATAAGTACCCATTGCCAAAGATAGAAGATCTGTTTGACCAGTTGACTGGTGCCAAGGTGTTTTCTAAGATTGATCTTAGAACTGGCTATCATCAACTCATTGCGTAGACGATATTCCAAAGACTGCCTTTCCCACCAGATATGGATTATACGAGTATATTGTCATGTCTTTTGGATTAACCAATGCCCCCACTTATTTCATGAATCTCATGAATAAGATTTTTGTGGACATCCTGGATAAGTTTTTCATTGTTTTCATCGATGACATTCTGATTTATTCCAAATCAGAAGAAGAACATGAGCTCCACCTAAGGACCATTCTTGGAACCCTTAGACAACATCAGTTGTATGCCAAGTTTAGAAAATGTGAATTATGGTTATAGGAGGTAGGATTCCTCGGCCACATTGTATCAGCCGGAGGAATTGCCGTTGACCCTGCGAAGGTGAAAGATGTCGAAGATTGGCAAGCCCCAACCACTCAAACCCAAGTTCGTGCATTTCTTGGATTAGCGGGATACTACCACAAGTTCGTAGAAGGATTCTCGAGTATCGCCATACCCATGACCCAATTACTGAAGAAGGACAAGAAGTTTGAATGGACGGACAAATGTGAAGCGAGTTTCCAGGAACTCAAGAGAAGACTGATTTCAGCCCCAATCTTGATCATGCCGGATATCACGAAGCCCTTTGACGTGTATTGTGACGCATCCAAAATCGGTCTCGGATGTGTGATAATGCAAGAAGGAAAAGTTTTATCCTATCTATCTCGACAACTGAAGTAGCATGAACAGAATTACCCAACCCATGACCTCGATCTCGCAGCCGTAGTTCTAGCACTGAAGACCTGGAGGCATTATCTCATGGGAAACCGTTGTGAGATTTATTCGGATCACAAGAGCCTGAAGTATATATTCACTCAGAAGGAGCTGAATATGAGGTAGAGAAGATGGATTGAGATAATCAAGGATTATGATCTAGACATTCACTATCACCCCGGTAAAGTCAATGTGGTAGCAGATGCCCTTAGAAGATTGTCGTGCCGCTTGAACTCCATGATTTTGAAGGAGCAACCAAGTTTGCACAATGAGATGGAAGATTTCCGAATGGAATTGGTAAGTGCAGGATTTTTGGCTAGCATATAACTTCAACCCACTTTAATCAGTCAGATTAAATAGGCACAGAAAGGAAATGCTAGCATTGACGGAATCAAGCACCGTATCGGTACAAGCAAAGTTCCCGGATTATCGAAGATGAAGAAGGAGTTCTGTGGTACAAAGGACGCCTTTGTGTACCAGCAGATTCAGAGTTGAAAGAAGTTATTCTGAAGGAAGCTCATGATACTCTTTATTCTATCCACCCCGGAGGAACGATGATGTACCAGGATTTGAAGGAACAATTTTGGTGGCATAATATGAAGAGAGAAATCAGAAGCTATATCGCCAAGTTTGATATATGTCAGAGAGTCAAGGTGGGACATCAAAGACCTGTAGGACTGTTGCAACAATTGCAGATTCCAGAATGGAAATGGGATTCAGTTGGAATGGACATTATCATAGGATTTCCTACTTCTATTAGAGGGAATGAATCTATCTGGGTCATAGTTAACAGACTGTCCAAAGTAGCCCATTTCTTACCAGTCAAGACCACATATTAGAGTTCTAAGCTAGCGGAGTTATACATCACTAGAATCGTCAGTTTGCACGGAGTCCCTAAGAACATCGTATCGGATCGAGGAACGCAGTTTACCTCGAGATTCTGGAAGAAAATCCAAGAAGGTTTAGGAACCCAACTAGATTTCAGTACAACTTATGACCCTCAGACCGACGGACAAACAGAGCGAGTAAATCAAATACTCGAAGATATGTTGAGAGCATGTGTGTTAGAGTATGGATCTAAGTGGTAAGACTGTCTACCGTTCGTAGAATTTTCATACAACAACAGTTATCAAGCTAGTTTGCAAATGGCCCCATTTGAATTCATGTATGGACGGAAGTGCCGCACCCATTTGAATTGGTCGGAAGTAGGAGAGAGTCAGATTTTCGGACCTGACATCCTACGAGAAGCAGAAGAGAAAGTTCACAAGATTCGTGAGCACCTCAAGACCGCCCAGACAAGACAGAAGAGTTACGCCGACAAGAGACGTCGAGACCTCTCTTTCAATATCGGACAGTTCGTGTACCTGATAGTGTCGCCATTGAAAGGAATGCAGCGTTTCCAGCTGAAAGGAAAGTTAGCCCCTAGATATATCGGACCCTTCAAGATTCTCAATCATCGAGGAGAAGTATCATATCAATTGGAACTGCCAGAAGAAATGTCAGCCGTGCACAATGTGTTCCATATCTCGTTACTTCGCAAATGCCTCGAAGTTCTGGAGAAGGCAGAAGTGTTCAAGAATATTGATCACCGGACCATAGAAATCAATGATGACCTAACCTATCCCGAAGTACCCATCTGTATTTTGGAAGAAGCTTTCAGAACTACCAGAACCCAAAGCATCAAGTTTCTCAAGATTCAGTGGAGCAACCACACTGAAGAAGAAGCTACCTGGGAGCGAGAAGATCACATCAGGACGGAGTTCCCAGATCTCTTTAAATCCTAGGTAATCTTTTTCGTCCTTTTTCAAATCTCGGGACGAGATTTTGTTTAAGGTGGGAAGGTTTGTAACATCCCAAGAATATTAAACATGGATCATCAAACTCTAATCATCAAATTTAGGGTTAAGAAAAACTTTCCCATCTCAAAATATGAAAGCATTCATATGTATGTGTATTTAAATTAGGAATTATTTTGAATTGCCATGGTTCTGTGATTATTTGCTTGTAAAATGATTCTTAGGTGAAATAAACATCATCTAAATCATTCCCAAACTTTTCCCAAAGAAAAACAATTCAAAATGAATAAATGAAGTGAATGGTCACTTTTGCCAAATTAACTATCATGCCTACTTTGGCTATTCCTAGCACTCAAAACTTAATAGAAACAATTGTGGATCTTTGCACCCCTTGCTAGTACACATACTGAGGTACTAAGGCCCACTTTTTGATCTGCCAAAAACATTCAAATGCTAAGTTTAAATGACAGTTTAAAATTGAATCTATCTCATATGGGAAGATCCCACTATTTCAAAAACCACTCAAACAAGCTCAATTTTCAAAACCCAAGCAACCACAGAGTCTCCAACTTATGCCTAGCACACCCACCAAAAATCTTTTCAAAATTCAAAAATAAGTTTCTTGCGGCCATTTCATCAAACACTTGGCAGGCAGAATTTAAACCAAATAAATTTCACTATTTTGAATAGTGTTATGGCCAAACTTGTATCCCATTTGACATTCAATTGATCACATTGTCCCCTCTGGATCAAACTAGGAATTAAATAACCCATCCCCTACCCCCTAGCAGCATGGCCATACCAAGCCGAGCCGCACCTCGCCGGCCAACTTGGTCGCCGCGGCAGCAGACCACCTCCCCCTCTCTCGCCATGTCTGGGAGTTAGCCAGCACCTCACCACCGCCCATTGTCCCCTCCCCGAGCCAAGCCCAGCCGTGGACCACCGAGGAAACCCCGCGCTCAGTGCCACATCGACATGCCGAGCACGCGCCAGAGCACCGCACCCGGCACGCGTGCACACACCGCCCCTCGACCGCATCCCGTGCCCACCGCGTCGCCACGACCCAGGGATCACGCCAGGCATCCCCGTTCGCCGTCCAACGCTTCACAGCCACCGCTCGCCGTCAAATTCGCCGCCTCTGCCACTCAGAGCGCCAGCTTCGTCCGACCGATTACCACCGCCCCTAAGCCCGCATTAACATCCTAGAGCACCGCCAGGAGACCGCGCGTCGATCGACACCCTCAGGCATGCCGCTATCAGCCCGTAGCCATGTCACCACCGTCGCCTGCCCATCCCTCTCGGTCTCGCCGTCGAGCCTATAAAAGGAGGCCACCCCCAGCCATTTGTAGCACACCACTCCACTCCCCTCACCTCACTGATCGTCCCACACCTCTAGCCGGAGCACGAGGAGCAGCAACTCGCCAAAATTGTACTAGAGTAGGCCTCCTCTGGAGGAGAAGGGCGCCACTGATTGCGACCACCCCCGGAGCTGCCTCGACCGTCCCTGAGCTCGCCGTCGACCACCAGTTCGTTTGTCCGCCTCGCCATCGTCGCTAGAGCCCTGGTACGCCCCCTATGCACCCCCACCGAGCCGCTAGAGTTAGAACTCATCGGCGACACGTCCGTCGTCGACGACGATTCCCAGCCATTGATCCCCACTCTAATCCAACGTCCCACGTCGCACGTACCGCTTCACGCATTATGAGCCGCTGAATGGTAGACCCCCTGTCAGCTGAGCCCCGCACTGCGGAGTGACACTAGGCCGGCCCATTAGCGTATTCCGCGCGACCCGGCAGTTTAAATTTAGATTTTTCCATTTATTCAAACACAGTTCTGTACATAGATTCAAAAATCAACCCATGTCGATTTAATGAACCAAAATGCATGCAACCAATTTTGTTAGAAAGGTACTAAAATGCTTAATCCAAGCCTGTTGGATTCAAATCATTTGGATCTGTAGATCAACCTTGGTAAAAATAACAAGGCAGAAGCTTTTCTACATTCAAACATTTTTCAAAATTCAACCATAAGAGCTTTTGGGTTGATTCCAACTCTCAAAATCACATTTGATCATACCTTTCAAAATATATAAAAAACATATGGGTTTACTTACAGAAATAATGTTCAAGTAATAAAAGAATGCCCCATAGGCATTTCTAGTCACTTTATTTATTTAAAATAAAAGGTTAAACCTTATTAAATTGTGACACCACTTTAAATCACATTCCCATGGACTGAAATATGTGGTGATCACATGTGCCAACATGATCACATGTGCCAACATGATCCCATGTTTGAGTTGGAGAATATTAAATCTTAAGTAGTTTTTCAATAAGTAGAAATTACTTTTCTCAAACTAAAATAAATAAGACAAATGCTTTAATCTTGTAATGTTAGTGATGATGCTAGATCATCTATAGTACACCTTTGTGTGATGATTGAAAATAGTTAAGTATTGTTTGGTGATTGTGTACCTCGTATTTATTTATAAACGCTAGTACCAACCAAGGATAAGAGGAGGAAGGAGGATACTACGAGGAAGAAGCCGAGGAGAACTTCAGCCACTGCTCTGCTCAAGGCAAGCCAATACTTGAAACCTTGCAAGCTAACACTTGCAACTATGAAAGTTAGATGACCTAGGCAATGCATTAAGCATGCTTGGTTAGACACATTTGATGATACCCAATCCTAGTTTTACTTACAAGCTTTATACTTTATTTCTTTATCAAAGCTTTTCTCTTAGAGTTTACATAGTGAATTGTAAATACTAGAAAGATATTGGAAGGTAGCATAAAGAGCATTAAATTTGGCCTAAATTAGATAATCTTGATGTCATCCTAAGACATGAGATTGAACTTAACTAATCTCTACTTGTTTACCACCCCTCATTAGTGGTTACCACCACTTGTAGATGTAGTGCTAAGCATGAAACTTGATCAACTTTAGATGAGAATACTTGGTGAAAATGGTTATGAAAACCTTAGAATGATGAGTCATTCTACTGAAATGTTTTGACATGTGTTCTCGAACACCGGATGATTTTGATGATGAAAATGTTGAGGCATGAGCCTTAGCCCTTGATAAAACTGATGGTTGTCTAGATGCGATACCATTCCAATTTTACCGTACAACCACAATACCCGAAAATTGGGTAGGGCTTGGGTGGAAATTTATATACCTTAGTATGGGTTCCCTCGCGGCCAAGGTCTGAGATGAGGCTACCTTGTGAAGATTTTCTACCTGTGCAGTACCCAAGATGATAGTTGGTCATGGTTGGGAGGCCAAACTCACAAGAGAGGTTCCTATACTAGGGCGTGTAATTGAAAGGTTAGGATTGATTATCCGCATACTGAGTATGGTAAATTCAGGATTGTTCGTGGCGGATGTATCGAATGTTGTGGTGAAAGTGTACAATCTATGCAGAGAGTCAAACTATTCGAATAGCCGCGTCCGCGGTTATGGACAGTTGGAGTGGCCATACTGTTCCCCCGTCAGATGTTTTCAAAATGACTTGTGAAATGAATTATGACTTTGACTTGACCACAACAGAGTTGTGATATGAAATTCAAATTCCCACTTAGGTTCTATAAAACTTTCAACTAGTTTTCTTTGCTTCTGAACTTAGTAGAGGTAAATCTGGCTTTTTGCAAAACAACCCTAGAGCTTAGTATCCTACTACAAAAACCCTCTTAACTGTTAGTATTAGTTTGCAACTACTTAAAGTGTACTCATGGCTTTGTCCCTAGCTATTCCCGTGGCCAGACTATGAAGAGGAGTACCAAGATGGGACCGCAGGAAGGTTACGACAACTAGGATCATCTCCCATCGTCAGCATTGCATGTGACTCCGAAGATGGAGCTTCGCCTATGCTATCGTTACTATTACGTTATTCCGCTTCTTGAGTTGTATTAAGAACCGGATCATGAGATCCTTATTTGTGTAAGACCTTATGTATGGTTTGTAATGGATGATGTACTGTGATATCCAAATCTGTTATGTCTCGCAAAAATGGTAATACTGGGATTGCGATGTATGGCATAACAGGCATCTGGGATTAAAAATCCGAGTGTTGACAGCTCATGACCACAACAAGATCATGCATAGAGAGAGATGAACACATAGCTACCAGTAGAGCCCTTAGCCTTGAGGAAGAACTACTCCCTCCTCATCATGGGAATCATCACCGGTGATGGAGATGGTGGTGGAGATCGATGGAGATGGCTCCGGGGGCACTTCCCCGTCCCGGCAGGGTGCCGGAACAGAGACTTTCTATCCCCCGAATCTCCCTTTCAGTGGATGCAGTGCTATGGAGGTTTTCGTGGATTTCTTCTAGATCGTTTAGGGTTTTTGGGTCGGAGGCTTTTTATAGGCTCAGGAATCAAGGTCGGTGGGGGTCCAGGGGGCCCACACCCCCTACAGGCACCTCCAGGGCTTGCTTGCGCCTAGGGGGGTTTGGCCACCCTATGGCCCCCCTCCGGCTCTTCTTCGTGGTTCCGTGTTGCTCCGGGAAAATTAATAACTTCGGCTTTTGTCCCGTCCTATTCCGAGAATATTGATTTTCTGCCTTTCTGGAACCAAAATAGAAGAAAACAGACAATTGGCACTGTGGCAACTTGTTAATAGGTTAGTTCCAGAAAAGATATAAAAACACCTCAAAGTGTAGACAAAGCAAAGCAAAGTAGATACAAAACAAGCATGGAGCATCAAAAATTATAGATACGTTTCCGAGATATCATGGACGCGTATAATTGGTTATTTCCCATAGCCTATGTTGTTCTTGAGGGTGAATCGACTGAAAGCTGGACATGGTTCATGCAGAGACTATGTTCAGTAATTGGTCAACCTGAAGGCTTGGTGATACACACTGGTGCATGCAAGGGGCTTCAGAATGCTGTTGATGTTGTGTTTCCTGGGGTTAAGCATAGGGAATGCATGCGGCACCTCGCTACTAGCTTCACAAAGAAGTTCAAAGGACAGACCTTTGAAGACAACTTGTGGCGATCAGCATACACGTACACCCCAAGAACGCATGCTACTTACATGCAGAACTTGTATACCGTGCCGAAGCTGAAAGAATACCTCTAAGAACATCATAACAAGTTATGGGCCAGAAGCAAGTTTGGTGAGTTAAGAAAAGTGGATTTTGTTTGCAATAATCTGACAGAAAGGTTCAATGCTTTAATTAGGAGCATGAAGTCACTTGCAATTGTTATTTTGTTAGATGCAATAAGACAATGTATAATGGTGAAGATAGATTTTAGGCAGAGAATTTGTGCGAGAAAATTTGTAGGTTGTAAAATAATTCCAAAGGTGGTTTTATTACTGAATGGAAGAACCACGGTAATGAGAACGATAAAGACAAGGATGGTCAGAAGTTGCACAAGACAAGCACGTAACTGAATGGAGGTTTACTGTAGACATTGGTAACAAGACTTGTTCATGTAGGAAGTGACAGGTTACTGGTATGCCATGCCACCATGCACTGCACTTCATCTTAAAGTTGAGAGGTAGAGGTGCTGAAATAGAGAACTATGTTCATAACTATTTCTTCGTGGACAAGTTTGCTGCAACTTATGCAGAAAACATACCACCTATTGCTGATGAAAATGATTGGGAGATAGTCGATCCAGGGTCAAACTTGAACCACCAGTTCTTAGGAGGCAACCTGGGAGGCCTAGAAAGGAAAGGACCAAAGCCTTCAACGCAAAAGGTTCGAGACTAGGAGCAAGGAAGCGGAAGTGAAAACTGTGTGGAGGGTTGGGCCCTATCAAGAGGCTATGCAAAAACCCAGTTCCACGTGATTTCGGAGATGCTGACCTTGTCCCCGTTCACATCACGGAGGAACAAGATGAGGCTTCTCAGGCAGAATTGGAGGAAGCGCAACGAGATGATGTGGAGGAAGTGCTGCATGTGAAGGAAAAGGGTGATGCGCATGTAGAGGGAACGTTGGTAAGAAGAAATTGGCTGAGGACGTGGATGTTCCGGCAGGGATAGAGGGCGAAAAGAAACAAAAGGGTAAGCAGGAGCGAAAGGGAAATGATAATAATGGAGTTGAGTTTGAATATGAGGAAGTTGTTGGGGTGATTGAGGATGTTCTTGAGGATCTTTCGGATAACTACAGGAGAAACAATAAATCCCTGTCAATTTCATCTCTGTACGATTCTCCGGACGAAAGGTAAGCTTGAAACTAGTTTTACTTGGTATTTTGATCATTTTTGTGTTTTTCCTCATCAACTGTTGTTTAGTGTAGCGCGGGATTGAACAGAAATAAGAGGAGTAGAGACAAGGTGGCACAGTAACATCGTGTCTTGAATTTTCATTAAAATTTATTTATATATGGTACTTGTAATGGGTATGTGATGCATGGTGTCGACCTGATTCGAGGTCGTTAGGTTATACATTAATTTTTAAACCGATTACCCATAAAAAATAATCATGGATTTCTAACAGTTCAACGACCAAAATTATGGCCGTGCCATGGATTTGCCTCGTCGCCTGCAGTGTTGGCCTGGAAGGATCGATGACACAGGACCGACATGATGGAATTTTTTTCCTTCGCTCCTGCTACCCTATTCCGAACTTGATTGCGCTACCGTTTAATCACACGTGTTTCCTCGTCGGTCTTCTGCAGTGCGCAGCTGTATCGAGGACGCCGACTGGACTAGCAAGCGGGGAGCAGATTTTTTGCGGATACGCGCATCTCCTTCTCCTCTGACGCACACCAAAATTATGATTGTGTCATCAAGTGCTAGGAGCAGAGACAGCGTACCGTACCATTAGCCTCGCCTCATCTTTGTCAGCGACATCGCATCGACAACATCAAGAGCATTGATGCTCTATAAGAGGAAAAAAGCTTTGGCAAGAACAAAATGATAAGAAAAGAGTCTTCATAAATAGGTTTTTTATTCCAGTAGAGGGGCCTACCGGTGTATCTAAACGCTGGAGCATACTTAGTTTTGCTAGACTCGTGTCTAAGATTTTCTTTAGACTCAACCAACGTTGTACAAGAAAAGAGCTTTAACGAGAAGAAAAGAATAAGAAAAGAGACATTTTAAATAGGTATTTTATTATAACAGTGGGGCCAATCAGTGTGTCTAAACGCTGTAGCATATTTCCCTCTATAAGACTCGTGTCTAATATTTTTGCTAGAATCAAACAATGTTCTACACGCTCTTATAACTTGGCCACTCTATCCGAAGAGTTCATTAAAGCTACCGTACATAGATTAAATTTAGGCTCAAGTGATCCTAATCGACTATGCCGCTCCCACTGTATTCTTCGTGCACGACGTCTTCCGCGTCGCTGTCCGCCTCTTCCGAGTATGAATCGATGAGGACGAGCCTAGCGGCGTTCCTCTTCACCAGTGCTGCACGGCGTGCAGCATTGATTACGGTGGAGGGCGTGCGCCTAGGCACTTGCCAAAAGCGTTGCCTCCCTTCGGGGTTTCCCAGATCCGGGTGGATCTTCGAATGGTAAGCTCTGTAAATCCAAATCAACGCCTCCAACTCCTTCTTGAAGCACCTTGGCCAGTACGCGCTAGTGCGTGCGTATCGGTTCGTTGCCCACTTCCGCTCTGGCAGCTGGCGGTGACACTCCTTGATCTGCCTCCACAACGCGATGCCACGTAGGTGCGGTGCCATGGGCACCCCGGCGTAGCTGAGCTCATAGCCAGCTGGTAGCCTCGCTAGCGGCGACGCGAGTATGTCATACTGGGAGATCAACTCGTCCTTGTGCAAGCTGAGACGAGGCCTCTCCATGGTGAGGTGCCATTTCTTCAGGTAGGATTCAACGCTTGTGCTGACGCGAGTTGCAGGGAACAAACAGGGTTTGAGCCTCAGCCACACGGTCGCGTTTATAAAGTCAAGGAGGTAGGCCCACTGGTGGTTGCTAGGGCCAATAGGGACGCTGAAATGCCTACTCGCGGATTGCTATTGCAAAGGTCGATCCTTATCGTCCATTCTCCCCAATCAAACGGTGCCTTACAATTGGGACGCAGAATAAACCTGGCCCCATGGGGGGCTTCTAGAAGGCCCTAATCTTGCACCTCCTTTGGCAAAATGCCGGTTTTCTGAGTTCAGAATATGGAAAGTCGAGATTTATCCAAAGCATAACGAAATCTCTATTTGGAGAAGTCGCTTGCGATGCCGAGAGGGAGCTAGGTGCCTGGTTTGGGCTCAATCCATGGAGTGGTTCCATGTTATGGGCAACGAGGAGGGAATCTAGGGTTGGAAGCCACATTAACTCACACTCGATAGACATCCTAGTGGTGCCTTGGGTGCCAAAGGACCTGGTATGCACTGCCTATGATTTTATGAGGGCAGTGGGTCACATGCAAGGGCTCCAGGAGCCGTTTTCACAATTTTTATTTTTTTAGATTTTGTTTGGTGCTGCCAAAGAAAATAGTGAAACCCGCCGATGGCTGCGGCAACGCGACGGTTGGTGCAATCTTGGATCCAGGCATTCATCCATCCTAGGTACCCCATGGGGCACCCCAAACCATTTTCCCCAAAAAATGAGAGTGTCTTATAGAGTACATACAGTTAAAAACTGCATTTACCGTGCCGTAACTCAAAAAAATATAGTATATGCCTGCACCACGAGATAAATACCCACCTCCCGAGAATGGCCATACACCATGGTGTAGCATGCATGGAAAATGCCTCGGGCACATGGGCGTGCCTAATATTGCACCTCCATTGGGAAAACGCCGGTTTTTCGTGTTCAGAAAATGGAAAGTCGATATATATCCAAAGGACCAGGAAATCTATAGTTGGAGTAGTCGCTTGTGATGCCGAGAGGGAGCTAGGTGTCGGGTTTGGGCTCAATCCATGGAGTGGTTCCATGTTCTGGGCAGCGAGGGGGGGAGGGGAATCTAGGGTTGGAAGCCATGTTAACTAACACTCGATAGAAATCCTGGTGGTGCCTTGGGTGCAAAAGGACCTGGTATGCCCTGCCTATGATTTTATGAGGGCAGTGGGTCATGTGCAAGGGCTCCAGGAGCCGTTTTCACATTTTTTTATTTTCTTAGATTTTGTTTGGTGCTGCCCAAGAAAACGTCGAAACCCGCCGACGGCACGCGACAACGTGACGGTCGGTGCAATCTTGGACCTAGGCATGCATCCAGCCTAGGTACCCCATGGGGCACCCCAAAACCATTTTTCCCCGAAAATTGAGAGTGTCTTATAGGGTACATACAGCTAGAAACCACATTTACCGGGTCATAACTCAAAAAAATATAGTATATGTCTGCACTACGAGATAAATACCCACCTCCCAGGAATGGCCATGCACCATGGTGTAGCAAGCGTGGAAATTGCCGCGGGGCCATGGGTGCGCCCTAATCTTGCACCTCCTTTGGGAAAACGCCGGTTTTTTGGGTTCAGAAAATGGAAAGTCGAGATTTCTCCAAAGCACCACGAAATCTCTTGTTGGAGAAGTCGCTTGAGATGCCAAGAGGGAGCTATGTGCTGGGTTTGGGCTCAATCCATGGAGTGATTCCATGTTCTGGCCAGCAAGGGGGGATCTAGGGTTGGAAGCCATGTTAACTCACACACGGTAGACATCCCGGTGGTGCCTTGGGTGCCAAAGGACCTGGTATGCCCTGCCTATGATTTTATGAGGGAAGTGGGTCACATGCAACGACTCCAGGAGCCGTTTTCAAGTTTTTTTTATTTATTTAGATTTTGTTTGGTGCTGCCCAAGAAAACGGCGAAACCCGCCGGCGGCCACGGCAACGCGACGGTCGGTGCAATCTTGGACCCAGGCATGCATCCAGCCTGGGTACCCCATGGAGCGCCCCAAAAGATTTTTTCCCCGAAATTTGAGAGTGTCTTATAGGGTACACACAGTTAGCAACCGCATTTACCGGGCCATAACTCAAAAACTACAGTATATGCCTACACCACGAGATAAATACCAACCTCCCGGGAATGGCCATGCACCATGCTGTAGCATGCGTGGAAATCGCCCTAATCTTGCACCTCCTTTGGGAAAATGCCGATTTTTCGGGTTCAAAAAATGGAAAGTCGAGATTTCTCTAAAACACCACAAAATCTCTAGTTGGAGAAGTCGCTTGCGATACCGAGAGGGAACTAGGTGTCAGGTTTGGGCTCAATCCATGGAGTGGTTCCATGTTCTGGGCAGCGAGGGGGGAATCTAGGGCTGGAAGCCATGTTAACTCACACTCAATAGACATCCTGGTGGTGCCTTGGATGCCAAAGGACATGGTATGCCCTTCCTATGATTCTATGAGGGCAGTGGGTCACATGGAAGGGCTCCTGGAGTCGTTTTCATGCTTTTTTATTTTTTTTAGATTTTGTTTGGTGCTGCCTAACAAAACGGCGAAACCTGCCGGTGGCCGCGGCAACGCGCTCGGTCGGTGCAATCTTGGATCCAGGCATGCATCCAGCTGTAGTGACTTCGGATCGGTGAGGATCCTAAGTCCCTGTGATTAACATGCTAGTCCCTGGATCAATAGCTAGCACTCACAGTCGATGAAATATCATGTAAAACACAAAGTCTTTATTACACGGAGAATCCAGAGTATAAATTTATTACAAATTTGCTTACAATAAGGCTAGCTCAAATAACAGCGGAAACATAAAAGCAGCTTGAGTCCATCAACGCCCCAGGCTTGTCGAGTGTAGACTCGTGATCCCTACGCACCTTTCAATCTTCGGATTCTGCACATAAAACGTGCAGCCAACAAGTTGGGTCAATACTTTGAACGTATTGGCAAATTACACCAAGGAGAGAAAAGACTATCTCTACATGCAAGGCTAGTTTAGGCTGTAGAGTTCATTTGCTCAAAGCTAGTTTTCTTACATAGAGAGAAGAAGAGAAAATTTTCCTACTTTGTAAACAATAGCTTAGATAAAATAAGGTCGAGTGGCACACGAGGATATTACGCACGAAGTGTCCAAACAACCAACACTTGGATATTAGGCACCAAGTGACACTTGGATATTACACACCAAGTTCCCAAAATCCCACCCATTGGCGATATTACTCACGCCATGGGGTTTTAAAACTTTGTTTTATAAATGAGAGAGGAAGATCCTTCAGAGGCTCCATCCTTCAAATGCTCATTGTTGTTATGTTACCGTGAACACGGCTGATCGATCAGATTGCAATACTCTCTAGAGTTTGTGCACTTTACCCACAATCCATGATCAAGTCCTTTTTACAGACAAGACCATGGCGAGACTTTCCCTTAGTAGCCCCTCTACCTTCTGGATCCAACCGTGCCAAGAACCTCCAAATGTTGGTACCCAGGTGAGGTTTCCCACTAAGTACTAGGCCAAGACAGAGCCCATAATGTATTGTGGTTTCACTGGAAGCTTCTGAATTCCGAAACATGGCAGACTTCTTTGATTCCTGGGCGGCCGTCCTACACCAAAATCTCACTCGTTGTCCTGACAACCATTCTGCCCAGAAGAAAACTTAGTTTTATTTTGAAGTGGATTTGAGAAGAAAAGTTTGCTCTAGAGAGCCTTTATACTTAGAAAAATTCTTTGTCTTTCGAACCCCCCAACGGTACTTTGTATATATAGCATAGCAAGCAATACTTAGCAAAAATAGGGGAACCTATTAGGAGGGTAAATCCTAAGTATAGAGCTACTCATGGCATACTACAAAAAACATCGCACTTGCAAAATAATACTAAGGAAAAATTCTACTAGAACATCCTACACATGCATACTACAGAATTTTGAAGATCACATGCATAGAATCAAAACTGGAACAAAAATTATGAACAATGAACATGTGGTGTAACTTGCCTTGATCCGATCAGCACTCTACACAATAGCACTCCTTAGCGCACTCCGAACAATCTATCGATTCACAAACATAGATCTGATCACAACTTGCTCAAAACATGTAACAGAGATAATCATGCATGCATGCAACATGGTATTTTATGCCAGATTGGTTCTTCTAAATTGACCAAGATAGCATAATTGGGTTGAAATAGTGTTAAGGGTGTTACTAGTATTGATTTCCCATAGGTTAAAACAATTTGGGTCACTAATATAATTCATAGGATAAATAGGAGATCCAACTATCTAATTAGCCCCAAATTGGATCTAATGATCTTAAGCAAAGTTTCATAATTTTTCCTAGTAGGTATTATGGAAATAAATTCAACGCAACAAGAATGAACTAAAATGAAGTTCTAACTATTTTTCTATGAATTAAATACTCCAATCTAATGATTAAAATCTACACCAAAAACCCTTCTGTAAACTTGGAATTTTATTGCAGATCTGTGTTCTAAATAAAATTATGAATCCAACGGTATATTATAAGCTAAATTTGGCCAAATATTTAATTTTATATGATTTTCGCAAGATTTAAACTAAATCTGCAAAACAGATCTAACCCCAATTCAAAAAGCTTGCCAAGTGGCACAGCCCGATTGGTCCAGTTGGAAAGCACGGGGCCGACGTGGCGCGTTAGTGGGCTGCAGACGTGGCAGCCATGCGGCGCGATACTACTGGCGCATACCCCTTTGGGTTTGTATCTAATCTGAACCGCAGGTTGCAAATCAGACGGTTGAGAGGGGCGCGGCGACTTACTGCGGTGGCGAAGGCGGCGTTGGGCGGCGGTGGCGTCGGTGACGATGGTCGGTGGTGCTCTGGTGGCTCCCCGAGGTGGCGGTGTGGTCGACGGAGCGCGTCTGGTCCTTGTGATCACGCTCGTGTCCTCGTCGTTCCTCCTTGCTTCCTCGACTATCGGTAGAGTACCGCCGATCTCCTCCGTCCCTGGCGGTGCTCCGGCGAGCAATCGCCGGCGCGTTCCTGCGAGAGAGAAGGGGAAAGGCACGCGGCGAGAATCAGTGGTGGATGGAGAAGGCTCCAGAGGGAGAAAGGAGCAAGGGGAGGGCTCCGAACCGTCCCGGCGAGGTTTGCCTGACGGCGGCTGGCGCGAGAGGTTGATCGAGATAGGGTTTTCAGGGAAAAGAGGGGAGGGGTTGATGCGGGGCTTCTTAAGGTGGGTATGGCATGGGCAAGGGGGCAGGACGCGGAGAAATCGCGGAGTCCGACTCGGTTTGGTCCCGTGTGCGCCAGGGACTCGCCGGCGTCTCGGAGAGTACGGCTGACAGGTGGGTCCTGTGCGTCGGTGGCGGAGGGGGGAAGTGGGCTGGCACGGGCATGGGTAGCTAGCTGCCACGCGGGCGTGGGTGGGCTGGCGCTGCGGCCCAGTTAGGTTAGCTTGCCCCTTTTGTTTTCCTTTTAACATTTTTCAATTTCTGTTTTATTAAAACCTAAATAACTTTTGCATATAAAGTCAAAAAGTGATGAAACCAACTTCTAAATTTTTGTAAAAAGAAGGTGGTCATATTAGGACCATAGTTTAATGTTTTTACAACAATAATGCCTACAAAAAGAAATCTTTATTAGGGTTTTGATAGGTTTAGGTGTTAGGATTTTGTTGCAATTTTTTATTTGTAGGGTGCAATGATGCAAGGATGATGCATGCCACTAATAACATCCTAATATAAAATCTGGGATGTTACAAACCTACCCGCCTTAAGAAGAATCTCGTCCCCGAGATTCGGGTTGGCTAGCAAATAGGTGTGGGTGTTCTGCCTTCATGTCTTCTTCACGCTCCCACGTAGCTTCTTCCTCGGAGTGGTGGTTCCATTGTACTTTGCAGAATCTTATGGTCTTGGTGCGGGTAATCCTTTCGGCTGTTTCCAGTATTTTGATAGGTTTTTCCTCATAGGTAAGATCATTCTCCAATTGAACCTCTTCTAGGGGAACGGTGTCTCTTAGCGGCGTTTCGGCCATCTCCGGGTGACACTTCTTTAGTTGCGACACATGAAACACATCATGAACAGTCAGTCCTTCCGGTAACTCCAATTGATAAGCAACTTCTCCTCTACGGGCCAGAACCTTATATGGTCCTATGAATCGTGGGGCTAACTTGCCCTTGATTTCGAACCTCTTAACTCCTCGTAGGGGTGAAACTCGGAGATACGCACGGTCCCCTATTTTATAAGCCACATCTCTGCGCTTGGAATCAGCATAACTCTTCTGTCGGGATTGGGCTACCTTTAGCCTATCCTAAATCTGTTGTACCTTTTCTTCGGCATCCTTTATCAATTCAGGTCCAAAAAGGCTGCGTTCACCAACTCCATTCCATAGTAGCAGAGTCCTACATTTCCTGCCATATAGAACTTCAAACGGAGCCATCTTGATACTTGTCTGGTAGCTGTTGTTGTACGAGAACTCAGCATACGACAGATTGTCATCCCAACTAGACCCATAGTCTAATGCACAAGCTCTCAACATATCTTCCAGAATCTGGTTCACTCTTTTTGTTTGGCCATCCGTTTGCCGGTGGAAGGCAGTACTGAATTCTAGTCGGGTTCCAAGAGACTCATGTAGCTGTTTTCCAAAACTTTGAAGTGAACTGGGTGCCTCTATCTGACACAATTCCCTTGGGAACACCATGCAGACTTACAATTCTTGACATTTATATCTTAGCAAGCTTAGCACTTGTATACGTGGTCTTTATGGGGATGAAGTGAGCCACCTTGGTAAAGTGGTCCACCACTACCCAGATAGAATCAAATCCAGAACGAGTCCGGGGCAATCCCGTGATGAAATCCATGCCTACCTTGTCCCACTTCCAGTCGGGTATAGGTAGTGGTTGAAGTAGTCCTGCCGGTTTCTGATGCTCGGGTTTAACTCTATTGCATACATCACACAGATAAATATATTCAACAATTTCTCTTTTTAGGTTATTCCACCAGAATCTATCCTTCACATCCATGTACATCTTCGTGTTACCTGGATGGATTGAGTAGGGTGAGTCGTGAGCTTCTTGTAAAATCAACTTCCTGATGTCGGGGTCATTGGGAACGCACAAACGCTTCCCATACCAAAGGGTTCCTTGTTCATCCAGACGGAATTCTTTTGTCTTTCCTTCACTTATTTTAACTCTTATTTCTTCCAACTCTTTATCTTCCTTTTGTGCTTCCTTGATTTTATCTTGGAAGGTAGACTCTATTTCCATAGTCTCTACGTGTCCTTTCGGAACTATTTCTAGCCTTAGATCCTTGAATTGCTTGCATAGATCCTCTGGAAGTTCCCCTGCGGTAAGTCCATTCACATAAACCTTACTACTTAAGGCATCGGCCACCACGTTTGCCTTTCCGGGATGGTACTGTAAATCCAAGTCATAATCCTTAATTAGTTCAAGCCATCTTCTTTGTCTCATATTCAACTCCTTTTGGGTGAAGATGTACTTCAAACTCTTGTGATCTCTGAACACATCACAATGTTTACCCATGAGGTAGTGTCTCCATACCTTGAGTGCATGAACCACAGAAGCAAGTTCCAAATCATGTGTGGGGTAGTTGTGTTCGTGGTTCTAAAGTTGACGGGAGGCATAGGATACCACCTTCCCATCCTGCATCAATACACTTCCAAGTCCTTGTCGAGAAGCGTCACAATAGACTTGAAAATCCTTCTGGATATCAGGCAGGCACAGAACTGGTGCCGTTACAAGGCGTTTCTTTAACTCTTGAAAACTTGTTTCACATGCCTCGGTCCATAGGAATTTCTTTTCCGTCTTCAATAGTTCCGTCATGGATTTTGCTATTTTGGAAAAGTTTTCAATGAACCTTCGGTAATATCCTTCGAGGCCCAAGAAACTCCTAATATCCCCCACATTCTTGGGTGACTCCCATTCTATCATGGAAGCTACCTTACTAGGATCTACGGCAACTCCTTTTCCTGACACAACATGACCAAGGAATCCCACTTCCTTTAACCAGAACTCGCACTTGCTGAATTTGGCATACAACTTGTGTTCTCTTAGTTTCTCCATAATAAGGCGCAGATGTTTCTCATGTTCCTTCTCATCTTTAGATTATATGAGTATATCATCTATGAATACCACGATAAACTTGTCCAAATATTCCATCAACACCTTTGTAACTACCTCGGTGAATTACGCTCCTAGTTACAAGCCTGGATGAGCGGAAATGGTTGAAATAGTACGGTGGGGCCCAAATGCCACTCACAGGTAGACCTCTCGGCCGTCCCAACCATTTCCAATCATTGGGACAAGAACGGGCGGCGTAATCGGCAGGCGAAGGGATCAAGTACATACACAAATGAGTATGTATGCAAGCCACCATACAACAGTACATCAGAGCCAGTCCATCTAGAAAGAAAGGAAAAATAGCAACGCCATACGGCAAGATTCAAATGTCCTAGATAGATATAATAGTTTAGGATATCTCCTCATACATCAAACATCAGAGTATCAGGCGGAAGCGGCAAACAATATCCGAGTACGGATAAGAAGCAAATCGGCATAAGATGCCCCATAAATAAGCACATTCCTCCCACAGATCTCACGGATCCCCATTCCCGGAATCTCTACACCGAACGATCGTTGCCCACATCGTCCGCCTCCTCCACCCAG
Organism: Avena sativa; assembly: GCA_916181665.1. Taxonomy (NCBI): domain Eukaryota; kingdom Viridiplantae; phylum Streptophyta; class Magnoliopsida; order Poales; family Poaceae; genus Avena; species Avena sativa. The sequence continues at coordinate 148,020,218 of OV702280.1, forward strand.
TATCCATCTTGTGAGTGTACCTGTTCATCTGAATCAAATAATTTATCGTGTGAGACCCTAGGGGTACTCAGCAAGTCTTTATGCCTCTAAAGGGGACACAACCTGGGGTGACGCAGTTGAAGCAAAAGATAAACCCTAACAGTTCTATAGATACTCGCTAACCATCCGCCTAACCAAAGATAGACGGATGTCCGTGGATTAATGACAACAGTTATAGCAGTAATATCATCAGATCCATCCTCCTCCTCGCTTACCAACGAGGAAGCGGACGAACAACCCCCCCATCCGTTGGCAGTTTTATTATCCATTCCATGAGTGTTGCACTATTTACTAGTCAGTTACTTAGTCAAATTAAAAGCGGTACTTTAGTTATGCTTGTCTATGATCGAGAAACTGTGCTCCAAGTCGTCCATAACCGCGGACACGGCTTTCAGAAAGTTTTACCCTGCAGGGGTGCACAAATAGCAACACACAGTCGATCAACCTCGGAAAAACCAAATCAAAACCCAACGAGGCCTTCACGACAAAGCAATCACAGGATTCAGAAATATTTCAGGGGGCCACCCCATTGAGTACACCCGCAACGAAGTTAGCTGACTCCGAGACGGACTCAAGGTTTGCGCCAGTGGCTGTAAACGACTAGGAACCCGAAAATGTGACTGGGCTTGTCGATACCGCGAAAACACTCCGCTTACCTAAACAGTACAGGTGCTCCTCGCACAATCGTAAATAAAGCAGTAAAGCATGGCATAAGTACAGGATAGTAAATAAAACCTCAAACTACTTTGTGGCCCCAAGAAATAAGAATGAATCAAGCTCTGGCTCAGGGGGGTCCCATAAGCCTCCCGGATGTGGATAGCGCGAATAATCAAGGAACAGGAATCAAGTACTCGGGGTCCTACGGGACACAAGTGAGCAGGAAAAACCAAATAGCAGATATTGCTCACCGGTGCCACTTTCATTAGTTATCCCATTACTACTCAGGTTAAGTTGTTTAGGTACCTCGTTATCCATCAGACACTCACATACCCTACACATGCTGTTCTATGACTCGCATGGCTCAAACAACTCCGGTAGTAATGGCTCATGGGATGGAGGAACAAGCTTCGGTGGGGTTTAAAAGTAAAGGCTATGCAATACTTGGGATTCAGTTTAATGCAATCGTGACTCAATGATGCAAGAATAAGATAGAGGCAATAGGTACTATATGTATGCAAGCATGTGGTAGTGCTTGCCTGGCAGCTCAGTTGAAGCGAGAGAAGGATCTGGGTAGTGCTCCTGGTTCTCTTGATATATCCCCTGCTCAGCGTCTATTCGAAGAAGAAACAAACAAACAAGGGCCAATATAAATAAAGTGCACAAGCATATGAATAAAATGCGACAAGCAAACAATCATGCCATGATGAATGATGCACAAGTTTCATGGCAATTAAGTAGCATGGCATGGTTGAGGTGTGGAATACAAGAATAAATCATTTTATTGAGTTTTGGCCACATTTTATCCTCGTATTAATTGCTGTTTACATTATATTTATATGATGCATGCTGCAATTCAGAACATGGAATGCATAAACATAAAGGTCTCGTCGAGCTGATCATTTTAGACATATCATTTGTGAAATTTGGAGTTATAAATCAAAAGTTATTAATTAGTTAAGAAAAGGGCATTTTGTTGTAATTTTAATCAACTTGGAAATTTAAAGTGTTCAAATACTATTTTGAATGGCATATTTGAAATCCTCACATTTTTCTATTTCAAAAACATATATCATATGTTTAATTTGAATTTATATTTTAAAAGTTATTTAAAAAAACAGATTTGAATTTTGAATTTCAAAACAATTTGAAAAGATTGAATTAAAACAGAAAACAGAAAAGCTTTTTCTCACTCAGGCAGATCTAGCCGCGGCCGCTGACGGGTGGGGCCAGGTCGACTGGGCCCAACACGCGCACAGGAAAAAAGGGGGGGACTGCGGGTTGATGGAAAAAAGTGCCAGGAGCCTTTTTGCAAAATGGCAACAGCCGCAGACAGGTGGGCCTAGGGGAGCGCGGGTGGAGGAAACAAAAAGGTGGGGGGATTTCTGTAAAACGGCGCCGCGCACTGTGGATCTTCCTGGTTGACTGACGAAATTGACGGGCGCACGGCGACAGCGGGCGCGCGGCGCGGGCGAGGATCGAACTCGCGACCTGGCGTGCGCGCGCGGAGGCGGCAGCCACTGCGGTGGCCTGGGGTAGTTGTCAGCAGGGAGGCTAGGGCCTAGGTAGAGTTTCTCGGTGGCGTAGGAACTAGCTGACGCCGACGAACCCGACGCACTGACGGCGCTCGACGAAAGGAACGGCGGCGCTAGACGGTGATGGCGAGGCGTACCATGTCAGGGAGGTCAGGTAGCTCACCGTGGGGGCGTCGGTGGAGGTGGTTCGGGCTGGGGGGCCGCCGATCGTCGACGAGGCAGGGGCCGAGCGAGCTAGGGTTTCGCGGCGGGGCGCGTCGGTGTTCAGCGGCCTGGGGCTCCTCCTCCTCGCTGCTGTGTACCGAGGCGACACCGGGGATCTCCTGTCCTTCCTCGACGTCCACAACACCACGCCTGCCTCCTCGTACTGCAGGTGGACGCCGAAGCCGACGGTGGCCGGCGATGGTTAGCTGACGGCGATGGAGAAGAGAGGGGAGCGGGCAGGGCGCCTCGGCCAGATCTGGAGAGGCAGAGAGGTGCCGTGTGGGAGGGGAAATAAGGAGGGAGAGAGGAGGATGCCGTGGGGAGGTGGGGGAGATAAAGGTGGTCTCGGCCACCTTTGTCCTTCTCCCTCACGTGCTTGGGTCGGGCAGGAGCAGGGGAAGGGTGATGGAGGCTGCCAGGTGGGGTCAGGGCGAGGCCAAGGAGGCAGGGGCAGGCTCGGGCTAGGGGCCACAAGGCAGGGAGAGAAGAGAGGGAGAGAGGGTAGGCTCGGGCTTAGGGTTTGGGGGAGCCTCGGTTTAGGGTTGGGGTAGATGGTTGTGGGGCCAGGGAGAGGTAGTCATGTGGGGCAAGCATGGTCGAGAGAGGAGAGAGGCCGAGAGAGAGAGAGAGAGAGGGACTAGGGTTAGGGTTTTATCTAGGGGTGGCTCGGGTTGGTGAGAGGTGAGGTGAGAGAGGGGTGGGGTGATCAAGCACATGAGTTTGGTGTATGGCAAGACCACACAAACAAGCAAAAAGGAAAAGTTGGAGGAGAGGGTGAGAAGAGGGGTCTTAGGGTTTTTGGCAAAAACAAACAAGATCAAGCAAAGGGGGAAGAGAGAGAAGAGAGATGATCCACCCAAAAACCAAAGAAAAACAAAGGAGATCAAAGGGTGATGATGGTTGCATGGCCCATGCAAGCATTTAATGCCATGTGTTATCCTTGTGAAAACAAAGTAATAGACATGGCATTATTCTCATGCACCCCAAAATGTGGAGTAAAGGCCAAGCAAAAGAATTAGAGTTGGATCCACCCAACCCACATGAGCTAGAATAAAAACCAAAGAAAAGAATTACAAGCTCATGGTTGTTGGAATGGTGGAAGAATAAGGTGGTGACAAGAAAGGTGGTGGAGTGGAACAAAAGATATGCCCCCAACTCAACTTGGGCATTTAACCAATATATCAAGAACCAAATACAATATCAAGAGGCAAATACAAATAATAATGCATATGAGATAAGAACCAAACAAAAAGGGTTTTTGTATGATGCCCAAATGCAAGGTGGCATGATGACATGAGCATGATAACATGATGATGCAACAATTATATGTAGGAAGTAGCCAATATATTACTAGACCAAGTAGCATTACAGTTGTTAGACAAATGGGATGCTACAACTCTCCCCCACTAAACAGGAATCTCGCCCCGAGATTCTAGGAAGAAGAAGAAGACTCAAAGAGGGTAGGATAGTTGGCACGGAGTTCATCTTCACGCTCCCAAGTGGCTTCATCAACGGAATGGTGCGACCACTGCACCTTGCAGAACTTGATGGACTTGTTGCGAGTCCTTCTTTCTGCGATCTCAAGGATTTTTGTGGGGTGTTCTTGATAAGATAGGTCTTCTTTGAGATTGATTAGCTCATGATCCACGGTCCTGCCGGGATCCTTGAAGCACTTCTTGAGTTGAGAGATGTGGAAAACATCATGAACCTTAAGTTTTTCCGGGAGCTCAAGAGCATAAGCAACTTCTCCTCTTCTTCCACGAATTTTGAAAGGCCCGATGTATCTAGGAGCCAGCTTTCCTTTGATACCAAAACGGTGCGTGCCTTTCATGGGAGTGACACGAAGGTAAACAAGATCACCAGGGACATACACCATGTCCGTGTGCTTCCTGTCGTAATTTCTCTTCTGGCGACTTTGAGCAATCTTCAGATTCTCAAGAATGATATGCACCTTCTCCTCCGCTTGAGCTACAATGTCAGGGCCAAACCAAATTCTTTCTCCTGCACCCGACCAACCAATCGGAGTTCTGCATTTGCGGCCATAGAGAGCCTCAAATGGTGCCATCTTCAGACTTTTCTAGAAGCTGTTGTTGTAAGAGAATTCAGCATAAGGAAGACATTCTTCCCACTTCATGCCAAAAGAGATGACGCAAGCACGAAGCATATCCTCCAGAATTTGATTGATCCTTTCAACTTGTCCTTGCGACTGAGGGTGGTAAGCTGTGCTGAAGTTCAACTTTGTTCCCAAAGCATTTTGGAAACTTTCCCAGAACTTGGAAGTGAAGATGCTCCCACGGTCTGAACTGATCTCAAGCGGAACCCCATACAGAGTGACAATTCTGTTGATATAGAGCTCAGCCAACTGAATTCCAGAAATTGTTTCCTTGACGGGGAAGAAGTGAGCCACTTTAGAAAGCCTGTCAATGACAACAAAGATTGCATTGTTGCCCTTCTGCGACCTTGGAAAACCAATGATGAAGTCAATCTCTACTTTCTCCCATTTCCATTCTGGGGGTTTCAATGGTTGTAGAAGACCGAAAGGTTTCTGATGGACAGCTTTCACTCTGCGGCAGACATCACACTCCGAGACATACTTGGCACAATATCGTTTCAAACCCGGCCACCAATATTGTGTTTTCAAGTCCATGTACATCTTTGTGCTGCCAGGGTGGATAGAAAGAACAGAGTCATGCGCCTCCTTGAGAACTTGCTCTCTCAAACCCGGGTAGTTCGGAACAAACATCCGGTGTTCAAAGAAAAGCGTGCCTTGATCATCGACGTGGAAGGACTCATACTTCGGAAGCTGAAGTTTGGAGATGATCTTTCTGGTGTGCGGATCACCAAGCTGACGAGAGCGAACCTTTTCTTCCAAGAGAGGGGTTGCTAGAAGGTTCAGGAGATACCCTTGTTCCACAATTTCAAGGTTGAGCTGACGGAATTCCTCGCACAAGAGAGGCTGTTGTTCTTCCATCATGAGGTTGTTGACATAAGCTTTGCGGCTGAGAGCATCGGCCATGACATTAGCCTTGCCCGGAGTGTAGTTGATGGTTAAATCAAAATCATTGATTGCTTCAATCCATCTCCTCTGCCGAAGGTTGAGATCAGGCTGTGTGAAGATATACTTCAAACTTTTGTGATCAGAAAAGATTTCACAACGGTTGCCAAGCAAGTAGTGCCTCCATAGCTTCAAAGCAAAGACAACTGCTGCGAGCTCGAGGTCATGTGTAGGATAGTTGATCTCATGCGTCTTCAACTGTCGAGAGGCATAAGCAACAACTTGTTTTTCTTGCATAAGGACCGCACCCAATCCTTGCAAAGAGGCGTCACAAAATATCTGGAAAGGCTTAGATGTATCCGGAGCAACCAAGACTGGTGTGGAAGTGAGCTTCTCTTTGAGTGTCTCAAAGCTTGTTTGACATGCAGGAGTCCAAAGGTATTTCTTGCCTTTCTTGAGGAGATCGGTAAGAGGCTTCGCTATCTTCGAAAAGTTCTGAACGAAGCGACGGCAATAACTAGCCAAACCAAGGAAACTCCGCACTTCTTTGACATTAACAGGAGGAAGCCATTCAACAATTGTCTTCACAGTTTCCGGGTTGACTGCAATGCCCTTGGCAGAGATAACGTGACCAAGATAGGTTACTTGAGGCAGCCAAAACTCACACTTTGAGAACTTTGCATACAAGCGGTTCTCACGAAGCTTGTTTAGGACACACCGAAGGTGTTCTTCATGCTCTTCCTTTGACTTTGAATAGACTAGGATGTCATCCAGATAGACCACAACGAACTTATCAAGATACTCCATGAAAACCGAGTTCATAAGCCTCGAGAAGGTAGCAGGTGCGTTGGTGAGACCGAAAGACATGACCGTGTACTCATACAGGCCATAGCGGGTGGTGAAAGCTGTTTTGGGAACATCTTCCTTGCGAATCTTGATTTGGTGATAACCACTTCTCAAGTCAAGCTTAGAGAACACCACAGCTCCAGCTAGCTGATCGAAGAGATCATTAATCCGCGGAAGGGGATATTTATTCTTGATGGTTTTAGCATGGAGAGCCCGATAGTCAACACAAAGTCTATCAGTCCTGTCTCGCTTCTTCACAAGATTGTTGGGCTACCCCAAGAAGAGGGACTGTGTTGAATGAAACCCAACTTCTCTTGTTCATCAAGTTGACGTTTGAGTTCAGCCAACTCAGCAGGACCCAATTTATAAGGCCGCTTGGAGATAGGAGCCGTTCCAGGTTCAAGCTCAATTACAAACTCAACCTCACGATCCGGAGGCATACCCGGCAACTCTTCAAGAAAGACATCTAGGAACTCACAGACCACCGGTACACTCTGAATAGCTTCCATAGAATCATCATTCAGAGCCGCCAAAGAGAAAAGCTAGATAACAGGAGTCAAACTTGGAGAATAGACTATATGGCCTTCAGGAATCTTCAGAGAAACCGAGCGTTCAGCACAATCAATCACAGCTGCATTTGCTGTCAACCAATCCATGCCCAAGATGACATCAATGTCAGAATTGCCCAGAACAATTAAGGATGCCGAGAACGAAGAGCCACCAATCTCAATTTGATTGCCATGGCTGGTTTTTGAAGCTGCCATATTTGCTCCAGGAGAAAGGACCATTAACCGCTTGAGGAGAGGAACCAACGCTAACCCATTCTCATAAGCAAACTTGATAGAAACAAAAGAATGCGATGCACCAGAATCAAACAAAACTCGTGCAGGGACTGAGTTAACGGGAAGCATACCCATCACAACTCCAGGTGCATGCTCAGCTTGAGCGGCGTTGACACAGTTAGCACGAGCAACAGTAGACCCGGGCTTGGTGTTGATGTTGAGAGCCCGAGGTGGTGGTGCACGAACCAAAGGAGAGCTTGCCGCAGATCTTGGAGGTGGTGGAGGAAGAGCTTGGGACAGTTCCAGCTTTGATGCCCAGAGTCTCCACACGTGAAACAAGCACCAGGTGGACGTGGAGCAACGTAGCCAGGGACTCCGCCAGGCGCTCCAGGGTAGTGGTGGTTGTAGCCCCTGGGAGCAGCAGTGAGGAAGTTTGGTGGCCTTGCCGCGAAGCTTGAAGGTCTTGGTGGAGCCGGGAGCGACGGTGGGGTGTTAGGAACCCAGACACGACGCTTAGAAGGAGCTGACATAGCTGAAGAGCTTGGTGCATCACGTTTGTGTTTCTTTGACTCCTCAAACACTTGCCTACTTTCTTCCTCCTGCAGAGTTGTATGCTGAAGTTCCAGAAAAGACGCCGGCCTTGCATGTGTGATTGCATATTTAATCGATGCATTGAGCCCTTGCCGGAACCTCTTTTGCTTCTTCTTGTCATCGGAGATCTCATCGCCACCATAACAAGAAAGGTTCATGAAGTTCCTGATGTAGGTGTTGACATTGTCATTTCCCTGCTTGAGGTTGAGAAACACTTCCTTCATCCTTTCCATGACAATTTCTGACAGATACTGCTCTTTGAACGCTCCAGTGAACTGTTCCCAAGTAGGCTGAAAACCAATGCAGTTTGCCTTCAGGTAATTCTCCCACCAGAGAGCTGCATCTCCCTTCAGAAGGTGAGTAGCACATTTTACCCATTCTTGCTCAGGAACATCAGCAGTCTCCAGTAGCCTTGACATCTCACGCAACCAATCATCAGCATCAAGTGGTTGATCAGAAACATCAAATTGGCGTGGGTTGAACTTCAGGAAGCTTTTGATGTCTCCTCACTTGGGAGGTGGAGGTAGTGGAGCAAACTCATTCCTCCTGACACTTTCCTCAAAACGCTGCTGGTTCTGCTGCATTGCTGCCAAGGCATTGGCGATGTTTGACAACACGGACCCCAGTTCAGGTGGTATGTCCTCATCAGAACGGCGTGGTGGAGCCATCCTGTGATTGATATAAAACACAAGTCAGTACTATAATGGAGAATAATAATAATCCAGAATAGTACCAAGATGGAATTAACCAAGATTAAAGGATACAATTTACTAAGATGATATTAAAATATCAACAAAGTTCAAAGCACCTAGAAGATATTAAGCATATCGCACACGACTGAAAAGGAGTCTGGTACACAAATATATCAAAGAAAATTTTTCCACAAATTTCGGCATTAAAATACCAATAGATGCGCAAAATCACTTAATGAATCAAGATTAGTGACTCTACCAATTCAATATACAAAAGCGAATGATAAGAGTAGTGGTATGGTCGCGACTCCATCCCGCACTCAAATCATTACTCCGCACATGAATAAGTGGAACACATATCCTAACCCCTTCTTCTCACGATGAACCTAAAGATTAGTAACTACGGAAACGAACACCCCAAACAAGATAACGTCGGATAACAAAGAGTAAGACAGATCGCGGCGGTATACAACGAATCAGATAGATCACGTCGGTTTGCAAAAGCCTGTCGGTATGGAATGTACCAACAGTTGATAACCAAAGGCCAATTAGATAACAACTTGGATGCAACAGATAGACAAAGAATTACACACACACACACACACAAAAATACACAACCTATGGTACTACGGAAACCCAGAACACGTGAATCCTAGTTTGAACTTTTAAGAAGAGGATTGAAAACGTTACACTTCCTTACCAGAAAAGGGTGGGTGGGTGGGTAAGAAGAAAAGTGGAAGCAGTCCTACTCTCGCGTTTTGTTTTTCCCTAATATACGTAACTACCAAAAATATTTGCTAGACTGACAACGACCATTTGGCTGAGACCCTGAAGGGTGGGATGGCTCTGATACCAATTGTAACTACCTCGGTGAATTACGCTCCTAGTTACAAGCCTGGATGAGCGGAAATGGTTGAAATAGTACGGTGGGGCCCAAATGCCACTCACAGGTAGACCTCTCGGCCGTCCCAACCATTCCAATCATCGGGACAAGAACGGGCGGCGTAATCGGCAGGCGAAGGGATCAAGTACATACACAAATGAGTATGTATGGAAGCCACCATACAACAATACATCAGAGCCAGTCCATCTAGAAAGAAAGGAAAAATAGCAACGCCATACGGCAAGATTCAAATGTCCTAGATAGATATAATAGTTTAGGATATCTCCTCATACATCAAACATCAGAGTATCAGGCGGAAGCGGCAAACAAGATCCGAGTACGGTTAAGAAGCAAATCGGCATAAGATGCCCCATAAATAAGCACATCCCGCCCACAGATCTCACGGATCCCCGTTCCCGGAATCTCTACACCGAACGATCGTTGCCCACATCGTCCGCCTCCTCCACCCAGTATCCATCTTGTGAGTGTACCTGTTCATCTGAATCAAATAATTTATCGTGTGAGACCCTAGGGGTACTCAGCAAGTCTTTATGCCTCTAAAGGGGACACAACCTGGGGTGACGCAGTTGCAGCAAAAGATAAACCCTAACAGTTCTATAGATACTCGCTAACCATCCGCCTAACCAAAGATAGACGGATGTCCGTGGATTAATGACAACAGTTATAACAGTAATATCATCAGATCCATCCTCCTCCTCTCTTACCAACGAGGAAGCGAATGAACAACCCCCCCATCCGTTGGCAGTTTTATTATCCATTCCATGAGTGTTGCACTATTTACTAGTCAGTTACTTAGTCAAATTAAAAGCGGTACTTTAGTTATGCTTGTCTATGATCGAGAAACTGTGCTCCAAGTCGTCCATAACCGCGGACACGGCTTTCAGAAAGTTTTACCCTGCAGGGGTGCACAAATAGCAACACACACTCGGTCAACCTCGGAAAAACGAAATCAAAACCCAACGAGGCCTTCACGACAAAGCAATCACAGGATTCAGAAATATTTCAGGGGGCCACCCCATTGAGTACACCCGCAACGAAGTTAGCTGACTCCGAGACGGACTCAAGGTTTGCGCCAGTGGCTGTAAACGACTGGGAACCCGAAAATGTGACTGGGCTTGTCGATACCGCGAAAACACTCCGCTTACCTAAACAGTACAGGTGCTCCTCGCACAATCGTAAATAAAGCAGTAAAGCATGGCATAAGTACATGATAGTAAATAAAACCTCAAACTAGTTTGTGGCCCCAAGAAATAAGAATGAATCAAGCTCTGGCTCAGGGGGGTCCCATAAGCCTCCCGGATGTGGATAGCGCGAATAATCAAGGAACAGGAATCAAGTACTCGGGGTCCTACGGGACACAAGTGAGCAGGAAAAACCAAATAGCAGATATTGCTCACCGGTGCCACTTTCATTAGCTATCCCATTACTACTCAGGTTAAGTTGTTTAGGTACCTCATTATCCATCAGACACTCACATACCCTACACATGCTATTCTACGACTCGCATGGCTCAAACAACTCCTGTAGTAATGGCTCATGGGATGGAGGAACAAGCTTCGGTGGGGTTTAAAAGTAAAGGCTATGCAATACTTGGGATTCAGTTTAATGCAATCGCGACTCAATGATGCAAGAATAAGATAGAGGCAATAGGTACTATATGTATGCAAGCATGTGGTAGTGCTTGCCTGGCAGCTCAGTTGAAGCGAGAGAAGGATCTGGGTAGTGCTCCTGGTTCTCTTGATATATCCCCTGCTCAGCGTCTATTCGAAGAAGAACCAAACAAACAAGGGCCAATATAAATAAAGTGCACAAGCATATGAATAAAATGCGACAAGCAAACAATCATGCCATGATGAATGATGCACAAGTTGCATGGCAATTAAGTAGCATGGCATGGGTGAGGTGTGGAATACAAGAATAAATCATTTTATTGAGTTTTGGCCACATTTTATCCTCGTATTAATTGCTGTTTACATTATATTTATATGATGCATGCTGCAATTCAGAACATGGAATGCATAAACAGAAAGGTCTCGTCGAGCTGATCATTTTAGACATATCATTTGTGAAATTTGGAGTTATAAATCAAAAGTTATTAATTAGTTAAGAAAAGGGCATTTTGTTGTAATTTTAATCAACTTGGAAATTTAAAGTGTTCAAATACTATTTTGAATGGCATATTTGAAATCCTCACATTTTTCTGATTCAAAAACATATATCATATGTTTAATTTGAATTTATATTTTAAAAGTTATTTAAAAAACAGATTTGAATTTTGAATTTCAAAACAATTTGAAAAGATTGAATTAAAACAGAAAACAGAAAAGCTTTTTCTCACTCAGGCAGACCTAGCCGCGGCCGCTGACGGGTGGGGCCAGGTCGACTGGGCCCAACACGCGCACAGGAAAAAAGGGGGGGACTGCGGGTTGATGGAAAAAAGTGCCGGGAGCCTTTTTGCAAAATGGCAACAGCCGCAGACAGGTGGGCCTAGGGGAGCGCGGGTGGAGGAAACAAAAAGGTGGGGGGCTTTCTGTAAAACGATGCCGCGCACTGTGGATCTTCCTGGTTGACTGACGAAACTGACGGGCGCACGGCGACAGCGGGCGCGCGGCGCGGGCGAGGATCGAACTCGCGACCTGGCGTGCGCGCGCGGAGGCGGCAGCCACTGCGGTGGCCTGGGGTAGTTGTCAGCAGGGAGGCTAGGGCCTAGGTAGAGTTTCTCGGTGGCGTAGGAACTAGCTGACGCCGACGAACCCGACGCACTGACGGCGCTCGACGAAAGGAACGGTAGCGCTAGACGGTGATGGCGAGGCGGACCATGTCAGGGAGGTCAGGTAGCTCACCGTGGGGGCGTCGGTGGAGGTGGTTCGGGCTGGGGGGCCGCCGATCGTCGACGAGGCAGGGGCCGAGCGAGCTAGGGTTTCGCGGCGGGGCGCGTCGGCGTTCAGCGGCCTGGGGCTCCTCCTCCTCGCTGCTGTGTACCGAGGCGACGCCGGGCATCTCCTGTCCTTCCTCGACGTCCACAACACCACGCCCGCCTCCTCGTACTGCAGGTGGACGCCGAAGCCGACGGTGGCCGGCGATGGTTAGCTGGCGGCGATGGAGAAGAGAGGGGAGCGGGCAGGGCGCCTCGGCCAGATCTGGAGAGGCAGAGAGGTGCCGTGTGGGAGGGGAAAGAAGGAGGGAGAGAGGAGGATGCCGTGGGGAGGTGGGGGAGATAAAGGTGGTCTCGGCCACCTTTGTCCTTCTCCCTCACGTGCTTGGGTCGGGCAGGAGCAGGGGAAGGGTGATGGAGGCTGCCAGGTGGGGTCAGGGCGAGGCCAAGGAGGCAGGGGCAGGCTCGGGCTAGGGGCCACAAGGCAGGGAGAGAAGAGAGGGAGAGAGGGTAGGCTCGGGCTTAGGGTTTGGGGGAGCCTCGGTTTAGGGTTGGGGTAGATGGTTGTGGGGCCAGGGAGAGGTAGTCATGTGGGGCAAGCATGGTAGAGAGAGGAGAGAGGCCGAGAGAGAGAGAGAGAGGGACTAGGGTTAGGGTTTTATCTAGGGGTGGCTCGGGTTGGTGAGAGGTGAGGTGAGAGAGGGGTGGGGTGATCAAGCACATGAGTTTGGTGTATGGCAAGACCACACAAACAAGCAAAAAGGAAAAGTTGGAGGAGAGGGTGAGAAGAGGGGTCTTAGGGTTTTTGGCAAAATCAAACAAGATCAAGCAAAGGGGGAAGAGAGAGAAGAGAGATGATCCACCCAAAAACCAAAGAAAAACAAAGGAGATCAAAGGGTGATGATGGTTGCATGGCCCATGCAAGCATTTAATGCCATGTGTTATCCTTGTGAAAACAAAGTAATAGACATGGCATTATTCTCATGCACCCCAAAATGTGGAGTAAAGGCCAAGCAAAAGAATTAGAGTTGGATCCACCCAACCCACATGAGCTAGAATAAAAACCAAAGAAAAGAATTACAATCTCATGGTTATTGGAATGGTGGAAGAATAAGGTGGTGACAAGAAAGGTGGTGGAGTGGAACAAAAGATATGCCCCCAACTCAACTTGGGCATTTAACCAATATATCAAGAACCAAATACAATATCCAGAGGCAAATACAAATAATAATGCATATGAGATAAGAACCAAAACAAAAAGGGTTTTTTTATGATGCCCAAATGCAAGGTGGCATGATGACATGAGCATGATAACATGATGATGCAACAATTATATGTAGGAAGTAGCCAATATATTACTAGACCAAGTAGCATTACAGTTGTTAGACAAATGGGATGCTACATATATAGGCCAGCCACGAGCTAGGGGTAAAACAGGCATAAATAGGAAGTTCTAGGCGTTACATGGGCCAGGCCCAACCCGAGGCACGCAGGCCCGATACGCTTGGTCCGGAGATTCCGGTGTGCTGGCCGGAGACTCCGGTCTGGACCAGAGACTCCGGTCAGTCTCCGGTGTCGTCTCCGGAGGGGCCTTCTGACTGTCCTGGGCGCTGGTTTGGGGGTTGGTCCGGAGGTGGACCGGAGACTCCGATGTGGTAGACCGAAGACTCCGGTCTGGACCGGAGACTCCGGTCTAGCTTCGGCAGCTTCTTGCGTCTTCTCTTCCAGGCCTCTTGCTTGGGGGTCTTGATCTCTGGGGTCCTCTTGTCATCTCCTCTTGGTGTCATGGTCATGGTCCTGGTCATAGCATTGGCACATGTGTCAAGTAGGATTCCATTCACATGATAGCCAAAGGAGGGTGGGGTATGGAATGAGTTCACCTTTGAGGGTGTGGTTGATGTAGCATGGTGTGGACCAATGGTGAATGCCATGTGTTGGGCTGCAACATCTCCCCCCGCTTCAAAACGAGTTGTCCTCGACGAAGTTCCATCATCGTATAGGGAGGAAGGTGTGCGCAAGGTCTTGAGTGGGTATGTTGTGGGATCTCCGGTGTCGTAGCCTTGTTCAAATTGGTCGAAGCTCTTGAAGTTGACCTTGTCATCAAGGTGTGGTTGGTGATCTTGTAGCGTGTTCCTTTTAGGTGGTAGGTGAGGTTGTGTATCCTGCAAAACCGACAACAAGGAGAAAGAGTTGTATGAAGGATTGTTAGTATTGGGTACGCTCAAATCACTCTTCTCACGTGTGGTGGCTTGCGACGTGGCACTCATGATTTTTCCACTCATTTGGGGCTTGTAGCTCTCACACACGTGTTGTTGGATCACTCTCTCACCACTCAGCTCACAAGGGTCCTTAGCTTGTTTTATCTTGGGCAGCAACGTCATGTTGGAAGTGATAATTTGGCTTGGCGTCATCGGTTGTAGCACCAATGTCTTGTCATTCCACTTAAAGGAGTATTGGTTGGAGGTGCCATCATGTAGTGCACTCTTGTCGTATTGCCATGGTCTTCCAAGGAGCATGTGACACACGGTCATAGGCACGACATCACACTCGACGGTGTCTTGATATGGACCAATCTTGAAGGAGACGTTGACCTTGTGTGTGATTTGAATGGTGCCATTGTCATCAAGCCACTTGACATGATAGGGATGAGGGTGCTCCATGTATGGTAACTTGAGTTTCTCACAAAGGTCGATGCTCGCAAGGTTGTGACAACTTCCTCCATCAATGATAACTTTTATGGACTTGCCATCAATTCCGGCTCGGGTTTGGAAGATGTTGAGGCGTTGATCCTCTCTAGGGATGGAGTTGGTCGTCAAAACTTGGGCGATGACAAGTGAGGGGCTTAGATCATGTTCACAAAGAAGTGTGTCCTCATCTTGCATTGCGGCATCCTTTGTGATAGCGGTGTGGGTCATAGCTTCAAATTCATCTTCGCTCACAGAGTATGTTGCGCCGTTCTCATCCGTTAGCATGACTCTTGTGTTGATGCACTCATAAAACTTGTGGCCCTTTCCTCCACACTTGTAGCAAACTACTTGACTTTCCGTTGTTGTGTTGGAGGTGGATGCCATAGGTGTCTTGGATTGCTTGGAGGAGCTTGTTGTTTGGTTTGTTGGCTTGGAGGGGCTACTCGAGTTGAGTCAAGCGTAGTACGCCCTTTGCTTCTCATAAGCATGTTCCTTTTGCAAGTGGCGCTCGGCCTTGGTTGCTTGGTGAAGAAGGTTCACGAGAGTCTTGTAAGGTAGGAAATTGACTATCTTGCGTATTGGGCGGCTCAAACCGTTGAGGAATCGTGCGATCGTTTGCTCTTCGAGTTCCTTCACATCGGCTCTCATCATAGTCATCTCCATCTCCTTATAGAACTCTTCAATTGTCTTTGTGCCTTGCTTCAAGTTTTGTAACTTGTCGAAGAGGTCTTGGCGATAGTGCTCGGGGACAAATCTTGCATACATCACATTCTTCATCTCGGTCCAAGTGGTGACCGGTGGCTCTTCTTGCTTCTCACGATTGCTTTGGTAGTCTTCCCACCAAACATTGGCGTAGTCGTCAAACTCAAGGGATGCCATTGCCACTTTCTTCTCTTCGGAAAAGTTGTGGACTCGGAAGATCTTGTCGACTTTGAGCTCCCATTCAAGGTATGCATTGGCATTTTCATCTCCTTTGAACTTGGGCATAACGAACTTGATCTTCCCAAACTTGCCATCATCACGCTCATGGTGGTTGTTGCGACGTTCTTGGTGCATACTTGCGTCACTTGGAGGGCGTGGAGGCGGAGGAGGAGGCTCTTGATTGCCTTGAGGTTGTTGTGGAGGGTGAGCTTGATGATGCTCGAAGTCTCTTCTTCGCCGTTGGTCGGCATCATTGACGTTCATAGCTTGACGGTGTCGGTGGTGGTGTTGTGCATGTCGGTTATTGCGTCGCGCTTGGCGTGCATCCTCATCATCATCACTTGTGTCCCATACCGGTTCTTGATTTTGTTGATGTTGAGCATTCGGGTCCACCGCTTGATGGCGACGATGACGAGCTTGTGTGTTCCCATTATGGTGGTGCGGTTCTCCGCGGCGGGAGTGTGACCTTGAAGACTCGCCATGTCGACTTGAGGAGCGTGTGCGGGAGGAACTTGACGAGCTTGAGCGATGACCGTGTCGGTTGCCAAGGTTGGCAATAGCTTGGTGAAGAGCTTGGAATTGAGCATGGTGCTCCTCTTGACGTTGCCGCTCACGGTACTCAAATTCTCGAAAAGTATCATCAAAACGGTGCTCAAGTCGCTCAAATTGATTGTTGAATTCTTGGCGTTGCACCCATAAGTTGTGGCGCGTGGCAAAGCCATCTTGGTTGTTGAAATTGCTATCTCCACTAGCTCCACTTGCCCTAGACATGGTGCACAAACACACTTGATAGATATGGTGAGATTGGTGGAATGGTAATTGCTACCTTGCCTCACCGGAGTCAACGGTTGGAAAGATTGTTTTTGCCGAGAGCAAAGCGAAAAGCGGGCACACAAGACACACACACACAAAGGCCTATGGTGGTAGGTTAGAAATGTGGAGAGCAAATGGAACAACCAAAAGAAAAGGATATTGTCAAAAGTGGGTGCAATCCAACAAAAACAAAGTCAAAGGAAAAGGTCAAAAAGGGTGACGAGAACCTACGACTATACACACACGGTGGAGATTATTGTGGCTAGCACGACTATGAAAAATGAGCAAAGAACAAAATTGGACCTAACGAAGACTAATGCTCGGTGCCGTGCAAACACTAGGAGAGACCGTAGCCTGTTCGCAAAATGTTGAGAAGCAACGGATTTGTACGGTTGCCTTGCTCTTGCTCGCACTCTTGCTTAGAAGCTTTGGACTCTCTTTAGCTATTGGTATCCTTTTTTTTGTTTAGAAGCTCTTTTTTTTGTACACTATGGAGTCAATTTTGTTATTGCCTCTATATCATGACTATGCAAGAGCAAGCGCACAATGCTTCGGCAAACATAGGAGGGCTACTCTCGATAGGTTAGGTAACACACACAGGAAGAAGGGGGTTAACAATGGTTGTGCAAGTTATACCTTTTGGTGATGTTGAACTTGCGATCGTTGGTGAAGGGATGGTTCGAGTTCCGCGGTGTCGATGTCGAGCACAAGGTGTTGTTGGCGTTGCGGAAGCTTGTTAGTTGATAGACACTCAGGCGAAACACAAACACACAAGGGGAGTTAGTCGAAAAAGGAAAAGAGGCAAAATTTTGATCAGGGCCGGAGACTCCGGTGTGTTGGGGCCGGAGATTCCGGTGTGGTCCGGAGACTCCGGTGTGATGACCGGAGACTCCGGTCTGGTTCCAGCACGACGAACAGCTCGAGTTCGTGAGCGGAAATTCGGCCCTTTAACCCTCAAATCCAGAAAATTTCGACCAAATTGGGCTAGGAAACGCAGGGCAAAGGTAGACCAAATCCAAGGACAAGTTTCTAATGGATCAAAACCACAATCAACTCACCAAATCAAGAGATCGATCCAAAAGCAAATTGGGGCTAAAATTTTTGGTATTTTCGAATTTATGGTGGATATGGGGGAACGAAGTCAAATCCGTGGCAACCAAAAGCTGTTGATACCAGTTGATATGGGATCCCTTGTGGGGATGACCCTAGGGTGGCCCGATCTTCACGGATTTGATGCGGGGAGTGAGGGGATACCCGATGAACACGATGAACGCAACACAAATGCAAGGTAAAGATACAAACACACGCAAACACAACCCGATTCGATTTGCTCCCGTTGGCTCGAACAACCAATCCAATAGAATCCTCGGCGAGAGACCGTTAGGTAGAATCACCAAAGGAGAGATCGGCAAGCGGATGATAGAATCCAAATCAAAGGAGAGAGTAGCAACCAAGTAGAATCCCAAAGGGAGAGACCTAGCACTACTAGAATCCTTGATGAGGAGAGACCAAACACTTGAGGAGGGTCTTGACGACTTGGAGACGAACAACCGAACTCCAAGGCCTTGTACAACTCATAGATTAACTATAGAGAGGGGTTCCCATCTAGGGTTAGGCACAAGCCTTCATTCATCTTCAACTCTGGGGTTTCAAGGAGGGGGTGGGGGCTTATATATAGGCCAGCCACGAGCTAGGGGTAAAACAGGCATAAATAGGAAGTTCTGGGCGTTACATGGGCCAGGCCCAACCCGAGGCACGCAGGCCCGATACGCTTGGTCCGGAGATTCCGGTGTGCTGGACGGAGACTCCGGTCTGGACCAGAGACTCCGGTCAGTCTCCGGTGTCGTCTCCGGAGGGGCCTTCTAACTGTCCTGGGCGCTGGTTTGGGGGTTGGTCCGGAGGTGGACCGGAGACTCCGGTCTGGACCGGAGACTCCGGTCTGGACCGGAGACTCCGGTCTAGCTTTAGCAGCTTCTTGCGTCTTCTCTTCCAGGCCTCTTGCTTGGGGGTCTTGATCTCTGGGGTCCTCTTGTCATCTCCTCTTGGTGTCATGGTCATGGTCCTGGTCATAGCATTGGCACGTGTGTCAAGTAGGATTCCATTCACATGATAGCCAAAGGAGGGTGGGGTATGGAATGAGTTCACCTTTGAGGGTGTGGTTGATGTATCATGGTGTGGACCAATGGTGAATGCCATGTGTTGGGCTGCAACATCTCCCCCCGCTTCAAAACGAGTCGTCCTCGACGAAGTTCCATCATCGTATAGGGAGGAAGGTGTGCGCAAGGTCTTGAGTGGGTATGTTGTGGGATCTCCGGTGTCGTAGCCTTGTTCAAATTGGTCGAAGCTCTTGAAGTTGAGCTTGTCATCAAGGTGTGGTTGGAGATCTTGTAGCGTGTTCCTTTTAGGTGGTAGGTGAGGTTGTGTATCCTGCAAAACCGACAACAAGGAGAAAGAGTTGTATGAAGGATTGTTAGTATTGGGCACGCTCAAATCACTCTTCTCACGTGTGGTGGCTTGCGACGTGGCACTCATGATTTTTCCACTCATTTGGGGCTTGTAGCTCTCACACACGTGTTGGTGGATCACTCTCTCACCACTCAGCTCACAAGGGTCCTTAGCTTGTTTTATCTTGGGCAGCAACGTCATGTTGGAAGTGATAATTTGGCTTGGCGTCATCGGTTGTAGCACCAATGTCTTGTCATTCCACTTAAAGGAGTATTGGTTGGAGGTGCCATCATGTAGTGCACTCTTGTCGTATTGCCATGGTCTTCCAAGGAGCATGTGACACACGGTCATAGGCACGACATCACACTCGACGGTGTCTTGATATGGACCAATCTTGAAGGAGACGTTGACCTTGTGTGTGATTTGAATGGTGCCATTGTCATCAAGCCACTTGACATGATAGGGATGAGGGTGCTCCATGTATGGTAACTTGAGTTTCTCACAAAGGTCGATGCTCGCAAGGTTGTGACAACTTCCTCCATCAATGATAACTTTCATGGACTTGCCATCAATTCCGGCTCGGGTTTGGAAGATGTTGAGGCGTTGATCCTCTCTAGGGATGGAGTTGGTCGTCAAAACTTGGGCGATGACAAGTGAGGGGCTTAGATCATGTTCACAAAGAAGTGTGTCCTCATCTTGCATTGCGGCATCCTTTGTGATAGCGTTGTGGGTCATAGCTTCAAATTCATCTTCGCTCACAGAGTATGTTGCGCCGTTCTCATCCGTTAGCATGACTCTTGTGTTGATGCACTCATAAGACTTGTGGCCCTTTCCTCCACACTTGTAGCAAACTACTTGACTTTCCGTTGTTGTGTTGGAGGTGGATGCCATAGGTGTCTTGGATTGCTTGGAGGAGCTTGTTGTTTGGTTTGTTGGCTTGGAGGGGCTACTCGAGTTGAGTGAAGCGTAGTAGGCCCTTTGCTTCTCATAAGCATGTTCCTTTTGCAAGTGGCGCTCGGCCTTGGTTGCTTGGTGAAGAAGGTTCACGAGAGTCTTGTAAGGTTGGAAATCGACTATCTTGCGTATTGGGCGGCTCAAACCGTTGAGGAATCGTGCGATCGTTTGCTCTTCGAGTTCCTTCACATCGGCTCTCATCATAGTCATCTCCATCTCCTTATAGAACTCTTCAATTGTCTTTGTGCCTTGCTTCAAGTTTTGTAACTTGTCGAAGAGGTCTTGGCGATAGTGCTCGGGGACAAATCTTGCATACATCACATTCTTCATCTCGGTCCAAGTGGTGACCGGTGGCTCTTCTTGCTTCTCACGATTGCTTTGGTAGTCTTCCCACCAAACATTGGCGTAGTCCTCAAACTCAAGGGATGCCATTGCCACTTTCTTCTCTTCGGAAAAGTTGTGGACTCGGAAGATCTTGTCGACTTTGAGCTCCCATTCAAGGTATGCATTGGCATTTTCTTCTCCTTTGAACTTGGGATAACGAACTTGAGCTTCCCAAACTTGCCATCATCACGCTCATGGTGGTTGTTGCGACGTTCTTGGTGCATACTTGCGTCACTTGGACGGCGTGGAGGCGGAGGAGGAGGCTCTTGATTGCCTTGAGGTTGTTATGGAGGGTGAGCTTGATGATGCTCGAAGTCTCTTCTTCGCCGTTGGTCGGCATCATTGACGTTCATAGCTTGACGGTGTCGGTGGTGGTGTTGTGCATGTCGGTTATTGCGTCGCGCTTGGCGTGCATCCTCATCATCATCACTTGTGTCCCATACCGGTTCTTGATTTTGTTGACGTTGCTCGTGGTGGTCATGAGGAGGATGGCGACGCTGATCATTATGGTGAGCTTCATCTTGGCGTTCTTGAGGTTGTTGCACGTCGATGATTGCTTGGTGTGGTGGTGGACCATGCTCTTGTCGTTGTTGTTGAGGTTGGGGAGCATTCGGGTCCACCGCTTGATGGCGACGATGACGAGCTTGTGTGTTCCCATTATGGTGGTGGGGTTCTCCGCGGCGGGAGTGTGACCTTGAAGACTCGCCATGTCGACTTGAGGAGCGCGTGCGGGAGGAACCTGACGAGCTTGAGTGATGACCGTGTCGGTTGCCAAGGTTGGCAATAGCTTGGTGAAGAGCTTGGAATTGAGCATGGTCCTCCTCTTGACGTTGCCGCTCACGGTACTCAAATTCTCGAAAAGTATCATCAAGACGGTGCTCAAGTCGCTCAAATTGATTGTTGAATTCTTGGCGTTGCACCCATAAGTTGTGGCGCGTGGCAAAGCCCTCTTGGTTGTTGAAATTGCTATCTCCACTAGCTCCACTTGCCCTAGACATGGTGCACAAACACACTTGATAGATATGGTGAGATTGGTGGAATGGTAATTGCTACCTTGCCTCACCGGAGTCAACGATTGGAAAGATTGTTTTTGCCGAGAGCAAAGCGAAAAGCGGGCACACAAGACACACACACACAAAGGCCTATGGTGGTAGGTTAGAAATGTGGAGAGCAAATGGAACAACCAAAAGAAAAGGATATTGTCAAAAGTGGGTGCAATCCAACAAAAACAAAGTCAAAGGAAAAGGTCAAAAAGGGTGACGAGAACCTACGACTATACACACACGGTGTAGATTAATGTGGCTAGCACGACTATGAAAAATGAGCAAAGAACAAAATTGGACCTAACGAAGACTAATGCTCGGTGTCGTGCCAACACTAGGAGAGACCGTAGCCCGTTCGCAAAAGGTTGAGAAGCAATGGATTTGTACGCTTGCCTTGCT
Organism: Avena sativa; assembly: GCA_916181665.1. Taxonomy (NCBI): domain Eukaryota; kingdom Viridiplantae; phylum Streptophyta; class Magnoliopsida; order Poales; family Poaceae; genus Avena; species Avena sativa. The sequence goes on from OV702280.1 coordinate 148,041,984, forward strand.
CTTGCTCGCACTCTTGCTTAGAAGCTTTGGACTCTCTTTAGCTATTGGTATCCTTTTTTTTGTTTAGAAGCTCTTTTTTTTGTACACTATGGAGTCAATTTTGTTATTGCCTCTATATCATGACTATGCAAGAGCAAGCGCACAATGCTTCGGCAAACATAGGAGGGCTACTCTCGATAGGTTAGGTAACACACACAGGAAGAAGGGGGTTAACAATGGTTGTGCAAGTTATACCTTTTGGTGATGTTGAACTTGCGATCGTTGGTGAAGGGATGGTTCGAGTTCCGCGGTGTCGATGTCGAGCACGAGGTGTTTTTGGCGTTGCGGAAGCTTGTTAGTTGATAGACACTCAGGCGAAACACAAATACACAAGGGAAGTTAGGCGAAAAAGGAAAAGGGGCAAAATTTTGATCAGGGCCGGAGACTCCGGTGTGTTGGGGACGGAGATTCCGGTGTGGTCCGGAGACTCCGGTGTGATGACCGGAGACTCCGGTCTGGTTCCAGCACGACGAACAGCTCGAGTTCGTGAGCGGAAATTCGGCCCTTTAACCCTCAAATCCAGAAAATTTCGACCAAGTTGGGCTAGGAAACGCAGGGCAAAGGTAGACCAAATCCAAGGACAAGTTTCTAATGGATCAAAACCACAATCAACTCACCAAATCAAGAGATCGATCCAAAAGCAAATTGGGGCTAAATTTTTTGGTATTTTCGAATTTATGGTGGATATGGGGGAACGAAGTCAAATCCATGGCAACCAAAAGCTGCTGATACCAGTTGATATGGGATCCCTTGTGGGGATGACCCTAGGGTGGCCCGATCTTCACGGATTTGATGTGGGGAGTGAGGGGATACCCGATGAACACGATGAATGCAACACAAATGCAAGGTAAAGATACAAACACACGCAAACACAACCCGATTCGATTTGCTCCCATTGGCTCGAACAACCAATCCAATAGAATCCTCGGCGAGAGACCGTTAGGTAGAATCACCAAAGGAGAGATCGGCAAGCGGATGATAGAATCCAAATCAAAGGAGAGAGTAGCAACCAAGTAGAATCCCAAAGGGAGAGACCTAGCACTACTAGAATCCTTGATGAGGAGAGACCAAACACTTGAGGAGGGTCTTGACGACTTGGAGACGAACAACCGAACTCCAAGGACTTGTACAACTCATAGATTAACTATAGAGAGGGGTTCCCATCTAGGGTTAGGCACAAGCCTTCATTCATCTTCAACTCTGGGGTTTCAAGGAGGGGGTGGGGGCTTATATATAGGCCAGCCACGAGCTAGGGGTAAAACAGGCATAAATAGGAAGTTCTGGGCGTTACATGGGCCAGGACCAACCCGAGGCATGCAGGCCCGATACGCTTGGTCCGGAGATTCCGGTGTGCTGGACGGAGACTCCGGTCAGTCTCCGGTGTCGTCTCCGGAGGGGCCTTCTGACTGTCCTGCGCGCTGGTTTGGGGGTTGGTCCGGAGGTGGACCGGAGACTCCGGTCTAGCTTCAGCAGCTTCTTGCGTCTTCTCTTCCAGCCCTCTTGCTTGGGGGTCTTGATCTCTGGGGTCCTCTTGTCATCTCCTCTTGGTGTCATGGTCATGGTCCTGGTCATAGTATTGGCACGTGTGTCAAGTAGGATTCCATTCACATGATAGCCAAAGGAGGGTGGGGTATGGAATGAGTTCACCTTTGAGGGTGTGGTTGATGTAGCATGGTGTGGACCAATGGTGAATGCCATGTGTTGGGTTGCAACATGTACTAAACCTTGTGATGGTTCGTACGATATGATCTTTGTATGCGTTTAGGAGTTGGCATGTCTTGCTAGAGGCCGCTAACAACTATTGGCAGAATAAGTGTATATGTGTCATGTCTATACGTATATGAACCTATAGGGTCACACACTTAAGGGACTGAAAGCCTAATGAGGATTAGATCCAAATTAGACCAGGCTTAGGCTACTAATGGGATGCTAATGTAGAAGCCCACTAGGGACGCCTATATAAGAGAGGGTGGGGCGTGATGACCATGATTAGACCATTCCACCCAGCTGCCACTCCTCATGCCTGTGTTGCACGCGCGGACCTAGCAGTCCGGCGTCTGACGCTTCCACCCTGTACGTGTGGATACCTCGGAGGCGTTGCATATGTAGTGCTTGGACGAGCCGCGCAAGGGGAGCTGTTCATGGGACGAGAATGAGGAGGAGACGTAGATCGTCTGCACTGCCTCGACATGCTTCATCAAGTTCCTCAACTGCGCATCTAGTAGTAATCCTGTGATTTATGACAACAGTAATCCTGGTTTACCTGGTAGAAAATTTTGATTTGCGCTAGTGTAGCCTACCCGTATCCCTTCATTGGGCTCAATGCATGGAGTGGTTCCATGTTCTTGGCAGCGAGAGGGGGATCTAGGGTTGGAATCCACGTTAACTCACACTCGATAGACATCCTGGTGGTGCCTTGGGTGCCAAAGGACCTGGTATACCTTGTCTATGATTTTATGATGGCAGTGGGTCACATGCAAGGGCTCGAGGAGTCGTTTTCACGTTTTTTTTTGTTTTTTTAGATTTTGTTTGGTGCTGCCCAAAAAAACGGAAAAACCCGCAGGCGGCCGCGGAAACGCGACGGTCGGTGCAATCTTGGACCTAGTCATGCATCCTGCCTAGGTACCCCATGGGGCACCCCGAACCATTTTTCCCCAAAAATTGAGAGTGTCTTATAGGGTACATATAGTTAGAAACCGCATTTACCGGGTCATAACTAAAAAAATACAGTATGTGCCTGCACCACAAGAAAAATACCCACCTCCCTGGAATGGCAATCACCATGGTGTAGCATGCGGGGAAATTGCCTCGGGCCCATGGGCGCGCCCTAATCTTGCACCTCCTTTGGGAAAATGCAGGTGTTTTCAGGTTCAGAAAATGGAAAGTCGATATTTCTCCAAAGCACCACGAAATCTCAAGTTGGAAAAGTCGCTTGCGATGCCGAGAGGGAGCTAGGTTCCGGGTTTGGGCTCAATCCATAGAGTGGTTCCATGTTCTGGGCAGCAAGGGGGGATATCGGGTTGGAACCCATGTTAACTCACACTCGATAGACATCCTGGTGGTGCCTTGGGTGCCAAAGGACCTGGTATGACCTGCCTATGATTTTATGAGGGCAGTGGGTCACATGCAAGGGCTCCAGGAGGCGTTTTCACGTTTTTTTTGTTTTTTTAGATTTTGTTTGGTGCTACCCAAGAAAACGACGAAACCCGCAGGCGGCCGCGGCAACGCGACGGTTGGTGCAATCTTGGACCCACTCATGCATCCAGCCTAGGTACCCCATGGGGCACCCCGAACCATTTTTCCCCAAAAATTGAGAGTGTCTTATAGGGTGCATATAGTTCAAAACCGCATTTACCAGGTCGTAACTAAAAAAATACATTATATGCCAGCACCACGAGATAGATACCCACCTCCCGGGAATGGCCATGCACCATGGTGTAGCATGCGTGGAAATTGCCTCGGGCCCATGGGCGCGCCCTAATCTTGCACCTCCTTTGGGAAAACGCCGGTTCTTCGGGTTCAGAAAATGGAAAGTCGAGATTTCTCCAAAACACCACGAAATCTCTAGTTGGAGAAGTCGCTTGCGATGCCGAGAGGAAGCTAGGTGCTGGGTTTGGGCTCAATCCATGGAGTGGTTCCATGTTCTGGACAGCGAGAGGGGGAATCTAGGGTTGGATGCCATGTTAACTCACTCTCGATAGACATCCTGGTGGTGCCTTGGGTGCCAAAGGACCTGGTATGCCCTGCCTATGATTTTATGGGGGCAGTGCATCACATGCAAGGGCTCCAGGAGCCGTTTTCACATTTTTTTATTTTTTTAGATTTTTTTTGTTGCTTCCCAAGAAAACGACGAAACCCGCTGGCGGCCGCGGCAACGTGACGTTGGTGCAATCTTGGACCCAGGCATGCATCCACCCTAGGTAATCTTGCACCTCCTTTCGGAGAAAAGCCGGTTTTTGGGTTCAGAAAATGGAAAGTCGAGATTTCTCCAAAACACCTTGAAATCTCTAGTTGGAGAAGTCGCTTGCGATGTCGAGAGGGGGCTAGGTGTCGGGTTTGGCTCATCCATGGAGTGGTTCCATGTTCTGGGCAGCGAGGGGGGAATGTAGGGTTGGAAGCCATGTTAACTCACATTCGATAGACATCCTGGTGGTGCCTTGCGTTCCAAAGGACCTAGTAGTCCCTACCTATGATTTTACGAGGGCAGTGGGTCACATACAAGGGCTCCAGGAGCTATTTTCACGTTTTTTATTTGTTTTAGATATTTTTTGGTGCTTCCTAAAAAAATGACGAAACCCGTCAGCGGTCGCGACAACGTGACGCTTGATGCAATCTTGGACCCAGGCATGCATCCAGCCTAGGTACCCCATAGGGCACCCCAAACTATTTTTCCCCAAGAATTGAGAGTGTCTTATAGGGTACATACAGTTAGAAACCGCATTTACCGGGTTGTAACTAAAAAAATACATTATATTCCTGCACCACGAGATAAATACCCACCTCCCGGGAATGGCCATGCGCCATGGTGTAGCATGCGTGGAAATTTCCTCGGGCCCATGGGCGCGCCCTAATCTTGCACCTCCTTTGGGAAAACGCCGGTTTTTCGGGTTCAAAAAATGGAAAGTCGAGATTTCTCCAAAACACCACAAAATCTCTAGTTGGAGAAGTCGCTTGCGATGCCGAGAGGGAGCTAGGTGCCGGGTTTGGGCTCAATCCATGGAGTGGTTCCATGTTCTGGGCAGCGAGAGGGGGAATCTAGGGTTGGATGCCATGTTAACTCACTCTCGATAGACATCCTGGTGGTGCCTTGGGTGCCAAAGGACCTGGTATGCCCTACCAATGATTTTATGGGGGCAGTGGGTCACATGCAAGGGCTCTAGGAGCCGTTTTCACATTTTTTTTATTTTTTTAGATTTTGTTTGGTGCTGCGCAAGAAAACGACGAAACCCGCCGGCGGCCGCAGCAACACGACGGTCGGTGCAATCTTGGACCCAGGCATGCATCCAGCCTAGGTACCCCATTGGGCACCCCAAACCATTTTTTCCCCGAAATTTGAGAGTGTCTTATAGGGTACATACAGTTAGAAACCGCATTTACCGGGCCGTAACTCGAAAAAATACATTATATGCCTGCACCACGAGATAAATACCCACCTCCCGGGAATGGCCATGCACCATGGTGTAGCATGCATGGAAATTGCCTCGGGCCCATGGACGCGGCCTAATCTTGCATCTCCTTTCGGAGAAAAGCCGGTTTTTCGGGTTTAGAAAATGGAAAGTCGAGATTTCTCCAAAACACCTTGAAATCTCTAGTTGGAGAAGTCGCTTGCGTTGTCGAGAGGGAGCTAGGTGCCGGGTTTGGGCTCAATCCATGGAGTGGTTCCATGTTCTGGGCAGGAAGGGGGGGAATCTAGGGTTGGAAGCCATGTTAACTCACATTCGATAGACATCCTGGTGGTGCCTTGCGTGCCAAAGGACCTGGTAGTCCCTACCTATGATTTTATGAGGGCAGTGGATCACATACAAGGGCTCCAGAAGCCGTTTTCACATTTTTTATTTTTTTAGATTTTGTTTGGTGCTTCCCAAAAAAACGACGAAACCCGTCGGCGGCCGTTGCAACGCGACGCTTGATGCAATCTTGGACCCAGGCATGCATACAACCTAGGTACCCCATAGGGCACCCCAAACCATTTTCCCTGAAAATTGAGAGTGTCTTATAGGGTACATACAGTTAGAAACCGCATTTACCGGGCCATAACTCAAAAAAAATAGTATATCCCTGCACCACGAGATAAATACCCACCTCTCGGGAATGTCCATGCGCCATGGTGTAGCATGCATGGAAATTGCCTCAGGCCCATGGGTGCCCCCTAATCTTGCACCTCCTTTGGGAAATCGCCAGTTTTTCGGGTTCAGAAAATGGAAAGTCGAGATTTCTCCAAAACACCATGAAATCTCTAGTTGGAGAAGTTGCTTGCGATGCCGAGAGGGAGCTAGGTGCCGGGTTTGGCTGAATCCATGGAGTGGTTCCATGTTCTAGGGAGTGGGGGAATGTAGGGTTGGAAGCCATGTTAACTCCAATTTTCCCTCTATGCTAGTCACGAATACTCAGAAAAGCCCTTACTATAGCTCACGTAGAAACTAGCACGGCCTGATTGGTCAGACAGTTGTCACGCGGATCGTCCCAACCAACCATTGATCCTCTTTGATCTAACGGCCACACGAAATTGTTATAGTAGCAACATCCTAGTATTATTACACACGACATGGCGGTTACAACAATTACAATGCAGGATGTGGTAGTTAAATATGTAATAACAATACTAACAACAGAACATTACTCGTCATCGTCGTCCTCGTCCTCGTCGTTGGTGGCAGTGGTGGTGTCCTCCGATGATTCGTCAGCAACTCCCTCCTCGTATATACGCGCCCTCTCCATGTCGGAGTCCTCCTCCTCCTCGTAGTCCCATGGGTTGATGTCACTCTCCTCCGCTTCTGCCTCCAACTGCTCCATGAACGCCTCCTCGTTGCTCGAGTCGGAGTCGTCCTCATCGTTGGCTCCTCTATTCCTCCTTCCCTTTTTCATGGTGGTCTCGCATGCTTTCCTCCGTCGCTCCTCCATCTTGGCTGCTGCTTGGCGCTCGTTCGTCTCTGCCGGTGCAACACGCTTCTCGGGTGCGGCGGGTATAACAAGCTTCGATGTCGTGGTGTCCTCGAGCGCTGATGTCGATGGATCCAGGCGTGGTTGGACACGTCGTGGTGCATCAGATGGCTGCCGGCGGGCACGAACAATGCTGCGACGAGAAGGTGATGCAGGACGGTTAGCCATCGGAAAGGATCTGCCACTGCCACGGCACAGTTCCATGCTGCACGAGGAAGTTGTTCAGAAATGTGCGATGGAGGGTACGCAGAGTTGGGTGTCGATACTATTTGGGGCACTAGGAGAATGTCATAGTCTTCTCACGTAAAAATTGTGCTACATCGTAATATGTCTACGTATTGGGAGTGTTGTCACGTAACAAACCACAAAATGCACCGTGTGGCAGCATCGTAAGTGTCCAGTGCGTGCCTGTCGACGTGGAGTTGAACGATCCAGAATGTTCTGTCCGTGCAGCAGTTGCGCGCGTCGTGACAACCCCTTGAGCACGCACGCACACTAGACATGCAGCCCGTAATTACTTCCTCCCTCGTAGTCCCACCCCTATCCACGGGATACTAGGCGGCACGCGTCGAAGCCCCCGCTGAACCTTCCATATCATTAAAGCCAGTCCAATCGAGTACCATCGTGTGGACTTTGGGGTTTTATTCCCTGGTTCTGCCAGTCACTCTTCTTTGACAAGGAAGCGTTATAGGCCATCAATTAACAAATAAACGGTGGATGTAGGTTGAGATAGCACCAGAGTAAATGGTGGTCTTGTATAAGACTGTCCCACAAACTGGACTCTTTGACCATTCTCCCCCGCCCATCACTTTCTTCTTCCTCCTGCCCCCATATTCCTCCATCTCCATTAGCCATGGCTCCCCGGAGGAGAGGCAGATCGACCGTTCGCGCGGAGAGATTAGAGAAAAATCGCCGCCTTGGACTTACTACTCAACCAGCTGCTCAGTCCCCCCTTGCACAGAGACCCAATCTCTCCTAGCAATGGTGCTGAATGTTCCAGCAGGCTGGGGCTCCTGCCGCTCCCGGTACAGTATTCTTCTTCTTCTATGTCTACTTCTTATTCTTCTTATTATTACTATGCTACATATTCCAAGGCGGTCGTGGACCCTGAAAGCAGCACGATGGCGGCCGTTGCGCTGCATGTTGCAGCAGGCCAGGGCTCCTCCCGGTACAGTCTTCTTCTTCTATGTCTACCTCTTCTTCTTCTTATTACTATGCTACATATTCCAGGGCGGCCGTGGACCCTGAAAGAAGCACGATGGCGGCGACACGGCATGTTGCAGCAGGCCAGGCTCGTCCCGGTACAGTCTTCTTCTTCTTCTTGTATGTCTACTTCTTATTCTTCTTTGGTGACGTTGTTTCGAGCTCCTCGAATCCAAGGACTCGTGCGGTTGTTACCTGGAAGACACAAGCTACTCCTTCGGAGTCTTCAGGGGCCATGTAAGTATTATACATTTGACACGGGCGAGCCCCCAAATCGTTTATTTACCCGATTGGTTTCTCCTTGTTGTAGCCCTTCATCCGCGACATCAACCGCCTCGGGCAACAATACCTCACCTTGGAGGAAATCTTTCAGCAGCTCCAAGGTGTGTACACTTCTTGTTTTCCTCGGGTGCCAATGGTGGGTTTTGTTTTCTGATATTTTTTCCTTTTGCTTTTCGTAGATGTGAACAATGAGGTTCTCTGTAAGCTGAACGCAATCGAAAAGAGGCACAGCTAGGAGGACACCAAGGTGAAAGATGTCGTGGAGGCCCTTGAGTGCTGCAAGCAGGAGGCCCAGGAGCGCGACGAACAACTTGCAGTTGCTGATGCATCTCGAGAGAAGGCGATGGGGGAGAAATTTATGACGGCTACCAAAGCATTGTCTGGTGAGTTATCATACATCCCTTCGTCCTGAGATTTTTGGTGCCTTTCCATCGGTTGACCCGAAACTTCTTTAACGCATATGCAGATGCCACTAGAATTGTGTTTGATCACGATGTCTTGGATCATGAGGACCCCATTGCGGATGTAGTTGCTGCGATTGAAGCCCGTTGCAGCTCTACTGTTGAGACGTTGGGCAAGGCTAAGGAGGTCCTCGTCCACTTCTACCGAAAAATCTTCCCTAAGGGGGTTGCCCTCAACGACGTCGACTCCTTGGCAAAGGCCCTAGCAGGTGATGCGCGTGCCGATTATAAGAAGACCCAAAAGGGCGTGGGCTCTACCCTTGGCCTATATGGCGTCTGGAGCGCAGCTGAACCTGAGCCAGGTCACCTCCAAGATGCCAGTGGCAGCGGTTGGCACTGAGGCAGCCTTTGCTTTCTTCGCCTTCTGCTGCAAGCATTATGGCCCCTGTCTCATTGACCTTCTAGCCACCTATGCATTAGAGCAGCAGCGGGTGTCCAAGGAGAAAGCCTCGGGGTCCGAAGTTGCTCCGGATGCAGCTACTTCTTAGGGTTCTTCTGCTTTGTAGTTGCTTTTGTAGTTTGAAGTTTGCTTTTTTCCATTGCGCATGTAATGCCTTGTACTTGATGACTCTGACTCTACCACGTAGTGGTTATGTTGATGTAAATATATGCATTTCCTTCTATTACTGTCGATTCATCTTGTCCTTATACTTCGTCACTTGTGCGCCTCTTAGGTCCCTTCAAATGCTGACCCCGTGACTCCATCATCTACTTTGGTTATTGCCCGTCCAACGACAAGTGAGACGTCGCAGTTTCGTTTATAGTGTGATCACATCCAAAGCCTATAGAAGGATGTCCTTATCATCCGTGGCCATGCGGATGTTTGGAAGTACAAGATGGAGTGGGCCGTTAAGGGAGAGGAGTATCTTCTTAAAGAATTTCGGCAGATTGGCGAGTAGCTTCAATGTAAGTCTCCCTGGATGTCTTTAGCTTGTTTTTGGCTTGGTCCAATTTATGCGGCTTATGAGCTGCTGCTCTTTTGTAGTTGTCAATCTTCTTCCACGGGAAGAGAAGGAGCGCATTGCTATTCGGCTCAATTGCCTCACCCATCAGGAGTTGGAGGCCGGAGGTTTCTTCTTGATGGACCTTGACTGAGCGATTGTGGTCGCAATGGTTCAGGATCGTGTCTACCAGGTGCTTCAGGTTTTGAAGCATGCGTGGTTGTCACTCGCGTCTATCTAGGCTGCCATGTTCCCCCTATATTTGGCTCCATCCAGTTTCTTGGGCAGCTAGGGAAGTTCCAAAGCATAGACACCGTGAAGGATCTTGTGCACCAATAACTTTTTGTGGGTGCGAAGGCGGCGCTGGCGCTTGTTTGGCTGCATCGTCGAGACATGGATTTAGAGGAAATAGCGGCGGGGTCGGTCGTTCCTCTAGATGGTATGGCATGGAATATGCGCCCGCACTATGCTGCAGTGGCTCAGCATGCCGAGGATATAGTGAACTTCTTCGACGAGCGGGCGAACGTTGTGCTTCAACGTAGTTGAGTCCTGCAAGTTATCCACACAGTGATGTAAAATCTATATATTTTCAATTGGGATGTACTGCCCTTGTAAAGTTTGTAAAGATGTATTTGCACGTAATGCTTGTTGTTGTTGATTTTTTTCATGTCCATTTCATTAGCCTGACATGGTCAGCTACTCAGGGTGATGCATTATTTTGACAGTCGACAAAGTTGTAGGGTGAGGCGAAGCCCCCGAGCGTATTTAGGAATGTAAATATTCATAAGAGAAGAATGTATGTTGGCTAAGGAACTTAGCTTTTATTCATCGCATAGTAGGGGATACAAGTTTCAGCTGAGTAGCCTGGCTGAATAGCATTATTAAAAGAAAAGATAACTAGGGGTAGAAGCATCGCTGTTGTGCGACATTCTAGGGGTTGGAGTATGATACTCTAGACTCAACGTCCTTGAGGCGGTAGGCGCCACCTGGGATTACTTCGGTGACCACGTAGGGGCCTTCCAAGTATGACTCTAGCTTTAGGTGCCTTTCTTCTTGAGCTGCATGATGAGGTCTCCTTTGACGAAGGACCATGGGCATAGCCATCTACTGTAGTTTCGGAGACTTTGCTGGTACACCGTCGAATGGGCCGCGGCAATGTCGCGGGATTTGTCTAGTGAGTCGACGACATCTTTGAGTGCGGCCGTTGATTCGGCTTCGCTGTAAGAGACGACCCATGGGGCCTTGTAGCGTACCTCGGCCACCAACATTGCTTCGGCTCTGTGCACCATGAAGAAGGGCATGTATCCGGTGGTGTTGTTTGGCATTGTGCGGAGACTCCAAAGGATGGGGGGTCGCTCATCTGCCCATGCTCCCGCCAATCGTTCGAGTGGGCGCAACAGCCACTTCTTGATTCCGTTGCAGACGAGGCCGTTGGCCTTTTCGACCTACCTGTTGGTCTGCGGATGCACCACAGAGGCGTATGTGATGTTGATGCCAAGTCCTTCGTAGAAGTACCGAAACTCCTTCGAGGTGAAGTTCGTGACATTGCCGGTTATGATGCTGTGAGGCACCCCGAACCTGTAGACAATGGACTGGAAGAACTTGACGGTAGTGGTGCCGGTTTGGTTAGTGACTGGCATGGCCTCGATCCACTTTTTGAACTTGTCGACTGCCACCAGGAGGAAGACGTGTCCTCCAGGTGAGGATTTTTGTAGTTTGCGGACCATGTCGAGTCCCCATTGGGCGAAGGGCCAGGCCAGCGGGATGGGCCGTAGCTCTAAGCCTGGTGCATGTGGTTTGTCTACAAAACTTTGGAAAGCGTTGCACTTTTCGATGATGTCCTTAGTGTCACGCATCGCGGTTGGCCAGTAGAAGCCATATCGTAGAGCCTTGGCGACTAAGGCCCAGCTGCCAGCGTTGTGGCCGCAGATGCCTTCGTGGATGTCGAGAAGGATGCTCTTCCCGTCACTATTGGTGACACATCGCTGGAGTACTACAATGATTCTGTGATTATACAGCTTGCCGTTGATGATAGTGAATGCTTTTGATCGGCGAGCGATATGCCTGGCCTCCGTCGGGTCTTCGGGTAGCTGCTTGCTTAGCAGGTACCTGAAGTATGGTTGGGTCCATGTTCGCTCGATTTACAAGACTTGCATGAGGCTCAATAGTTTGACGTTTGTTTCTGGTTCTTCAGATGCTTCCATTCTTTCGGGTGGCGTAGACCCCCGAGTGTCCCGCAGCATCGACCGCACGTTTGGGAGCTTTTTGCTTGGTGGAACGCTCATAGATCTGTTCGAGGAACATGTCTAGAGATACCGGGGCGCAAGTGGAGCCGAAGTTGGCGAGCTTGGCAGCCTCTTCGTTGCTTTCCCGGCCAACATGCCGGAGGTCACAACTATCAAAGTCTCCTTCGAGTGCATTGTAGAGGTCATGGTAGGTGAACATATTATCGTTGACGGCGTCACATTGGTTCATCGTCTGCTGGACAACGAGGTTAGAGTCACCATAGATGACCAACGATGTGGCGTCGCAGACTTTGGCCATACGCATGTCGTGGAGTAGCGCCTCATATTCAGCCTCATTGTTGGATGCGCAGAATTTCATCTGCAACACATACCTCATCTTGTCCCCTTATGGGGATGTCAAGATTACACCGGCTCCTACTACGACGTGGCATTTGGAGCCATCGAAGTGCATTGTCCAGAGTTGGGACATGTCCAGAGTATCGAGGAGCTGGAGTTCCATCCAGTGGACGAAGAAGTCAGGAACCACCTATGACTTGATGGTAGTGCGATGCTCATAGATGGTGCCACGCAGGGATAGATCGATGCCCCATAGGGCTACTCTCCCCGTAGCTTCAGGGTTGTTGAGGATGTGCGATAGTGGCGCGTCGTTGACCACCACGATCTGATGCTCTTGGAAGTAATGGAGCAGTCGACGCACAGTCATGAATACACCATAGGCGAGCTTTTGGTAATGGGGATACCTTTGCTTTGTAGGCGTCAATACCTTGCTGAGTTAATAGATTGGGCGATGTGCCTCGTGGGATTTACTGTCTTTGGGTCGTTCAACCACAAGGGCTATGCCGACCACTTGATGTGTTGCAACCAGTACGGGGGATGTAGAGAGTAAGCACTTGAGGTCTTCAAATTCTTCATCAGCTTCAGCCGTCCACTCGAATTTGTCGGCCTTGCGGAGCAATTGGTAGAATGGGGGAGCCTTTTCACCCATTTGGCTGATGAACCTACTGAGCACTGTGATCCGCCCAACAAGTTGTTGGACTCCTTTGACATTCTTCGGCTTCTCCATGGCTATTATATCCTTGATTTTCGGGTTGGCCTCGATGCCTCGCTCGAAGATGAAGTACCCGAGCAGTTGCCTGGATGGGACGCTAAAGGAACAATTTTCCGAGTTCAGCTTGATCCTATATCGATCAAGGTTATCAAACATCTCGGGAAGATCGTCGACCAGTATTCGGCTTTCATTGGTCTTGACTACTATGTGGTCGACATAGACTTGGATGTTGAGACCAATTTGGCTCTTCAGGCATGCTTGCATGCACCTTTGATAGGTCGCACATGTGTTCTTGAGCCCGAAAGGCATTGTGTTATAGCAAAAGACCCCAGACGGCGTGATGAAGGTCCTCTTCTCATGATCCTTGACCTTTAGCCAAATCTGGAGGAAGCCTGAGTAGGCGTCGAGAAATGATAGCTGCTCGCATCCGGTGGTGGAGTCGATGATTTGATCGATCTGCGATAAAGGAAAGTGATCCTTTGGGCAATGCTTGTTAAGCGTCGTAAAGTCCGCACACATACGCAGGATGTCCGTGTCCTTCTTAGGGACCAACATGGGATTCGCTACCCAGGTGCTTTATTTGACCTCCCTTATCAAGTTAGTATCGAGGAGCCTATTTACTTTGGTGCCAATTGCTACAGCTCTACCCTCGGACAATCAATAGATCGTCTGCTTGACTGGTCTTGCATTCGTATAGACGTTGAGTGCATGCTCGACGAATTCCTTGGGAACTCCTGGCATGTACGTAGAACACCAGGCGAAGATTTCATAGAGCTAATGGGGGAATTTGATGAGCACGAGTTCCTATGCGTAACTTAGGTTGTTGGCAATCAGGGCCGTCTTGGTGGGGTCCGTCAGGTGGACCTGCACCGCCTTGGTGTTGACTGTGGAGTCGAATGACATATCGGGCACATTTTTCTTGGTACGGGGGGCAGGCTGTTGTCTATCGACTCCTTCAACCTTGCGAGTTCCTCCTGCATGCCGAAAGACTGGGAGATTCTGTTGAAGTCTCTATCGTAGCTGTCGGACTTTGTGAAGCTTCCTGGGACGGTGATGACACCGTTAGGTCCTGGAATTTTCAGCAGAAGGTACGTATAGTGCAGCACTGCCAGGAATCTTGCGAATACCACGCGCCCGAGGATGGCGTGGTATTTCGAGGGCCATTCCACCACTTCAAACTTGAGCCTCTCACGCATGAAGTTCTTAGGGGTACCAAAGATGAAATCAATCCATACTTTGCCCAGGGGGTACACTCCTTTCCCTGGGATGATGCCATGGAAGGTCGTCTCTGATGCTTCCAGGCTGCATAGCGGGATCCGCTTAGCTGCGAGTGTGCTGGAGAATATCAAATTGATATCGCTACCGTCATACATGAAGACACGACCCATTTCGAATCCACTGATCTAAGCCTAGAGCACCAGGGAAGAGTGGCCTGGGCGTGGTATTTGTCAGGGGTGATCCGAGCGGTCGAAGGTGATGAACGACTCCGAGCCACTGAGGTACTCAGGTATGGCAGGCAGAGAGGTGATGGCCAAATTAACCTAGCGGGTGATCTTCTTCTGTATCATGTTGGATGGACGTCCCTTTTGTATCATCATGGCCCCTAGTGATCATGGGTATGGATCTGCTCCGTTGTTCTAGGCCAATGCAGCCGAGGGCTGCGTGGTTGCTCCGGGTGGCGGAGGTGGTGCACTGTATGCAACGGCTCCTGGGGCAGGGACGAACCCCTGATTCGCCGCCTCACACCGAATCTGGGCTTATCCTTCATGGAGCTTTTGGAACTCCCTGCAATCCTTAAGAAGATGGTTGGCCTTCCTCTTTTCGCCCTGCTTGTCGATGTAGAAGTGGATGGTGCAGGGACCCGACAGTTTGTCGAGTGAGGAGGGCTCATCACCTCGATTGCAGCGTTGCCATGCTTGAGCAGATTTTCCGCTGTCAGGATAGCTGCTGCTGCGATAGTCACGGTTGCGGTTGCCGTCATTGTGGCATTCGGCATAGCCAGCCACGACCATATCGATCTCTTTGCGATCATTGTAGACGCGCACTTTTTGCTTTCCTCGGTGGTCATGTCTGTGGACGAGATCGCCTTCATCATCTGACGGGTTTGGTTGATGTCATCCTCGCCATCCGCCCAGCGGTTGGTGATGCCCATCAGGTGGTTGATGGTTTTGGGCTTGATCTGGCCCAGCACCTCTCTAAGTTCGTGACGCTTTACACCGTCGTTGAAGGTGTCAATTGCCCTCTCTTCTGAGATGTTCTCGGCAGAGTTCTTGATGACACACCAGCACTACACGTAGGAGCGGATCGACTTGTTTGACCGCTGGCAACAAGTGCGCAGTTCTTCGATGGAGGCGAGCCTTTTGCATGTGCCTTTGAAGTTGTGGATGAAGCTATGGACCAGCTCCTCCCAACTGCGGATGGACGCAGAGAGCAGATTATTGAGCCAGGCCCGGGCTGCTCCCTTCAGCTGCAACTGAAGGCACTGCATGGCCGTGTTCTTTCTTCCACCATGTAGCTTAACCGACGAGATGTGGTCATCTATCCAGATCGTCGTCTCTTGTAGTCCGTCGAACTTGGGGTTATCCGAGGGGAGCTTGAAGCCCTTGGGCATCCGAGATTGTCGTATGGCTCTGCTGAAGCATCTGGCGCCGGATAGCTCCGTGTGTTCGTCCTCAGACTCTGTGGAGCATGCATGTTTTGCACATGATCTGTTGATCTTGTGATGCGCGAGCTCATCACGGGCGTCATAGTTATGACCTCTTCGTCGTGGGCTGCGGCGTCGCCGTGACAGGTCATGCTCATCCTCGTTGGATGAGGGTGTGTGGCTCCTTGTGAATTTCACTATAGCCTTTTTCTTCTTCTTCGGGGTCGTCTATCCAAGTAGTGCGGCTACCATGAGCCCGAGGCCCGCAATCGTATGGATTCCGTGTCTGGGATCCTGGAAGGTTTGCTACAAGGTACGTGATGGCCGCCATAACCGCGACCTATAGTGTTTTGGGCATTATGTTACCCTGCGAGTCCATCGACATGAAGGACAAGTCGAGTGCCTTGGTGGCCTCACGTCGAGCGACGGGGTCCATGTGCTCTAGCCAGGAGTGATACTTGTGGCCATCGTGGCCTTTGGAGGAGGATCCTCCGATGGAAGAGAGCGCGGCTCGTCGAGCACTTGATTCATCTGCTTCTCTCCTACGCTGCTCGAGTTCTTTCGGCTGCTCAACTCATTGATTGTGCTCCTTTATCAGGAGCCAGTGATAGCCCATCAGCATGTCACGAGAGGCGTCGAGTGGCAGAGGGTTGGTACCTCACACGGCCTCCTGGACTCTTTCCCACTAAGAGTTATTGAGATGGATCTCTTGACGATTGTGACTTCTATCGTTGGCGGCTTCATGCGGCCCGTTCCTATTGGGATTGGGCAGGGGTGGTTTGTTTACTCTGTTTGCGGTGTTTGCAGCCTACGGATTTAGAGGAGGGCCGTTGGTTCGGCTCCGTTGCCAATGTTGCCATCGATGATGGCCGCGCACATGTAGCGGTGGGGGAGATCGTTGCTACCGCAGCTCTCTGATCCAGAAACTAGGTTCCTTCCTCTGTAGGAGGGTCGCAGAGGACGGAGTTGCAGCTGTTGTTGTCATCCGAATCATACATCAGCGATGGTGTGCTTAGGACACCGATTGGCGTCACCCACGAAGCAAGTGTGATTGCCGGGGGTACCACCCGCTCAAGGAGGCGGATGGTTCCGGTCTTGCCTACCTAGAAGCATAGGCTCCCAAGCATCATGTCGACTCCGTCTCCCACGGAATTGAAGTCCTGGCGGGTTGCAGGCGAGTGGACAGTGAAGTCGATGGTGCCAAAGAGGAGGTAATTCTCCACTACAGAGCAGTCGAAGATCGCGGTGGATGGAGCCATCGCGATCGCACAATCAGCATCCCGAGTTCCCACAAACGGCGCCGATTAACGAGGGTTCGACTCATCAATGCCCATTCTTATGGACTTTAGTTTTGGAGAAGGAGGGGACGCTAGAGATCGTAGAACGGCTATTCACAATGCGAGGACATGAGGTTTACCCAGGTTTAGTCCCCCGGAGGGAAAACCCTACTCCTGCTTGTCTGTTCTTGATTGATGGTGATGCCGAAGGTTACAGGAGTGCGCAGATGAGATCTGGCAAGTTGTCTGCTAGGGTAAAGTGGATTGTCCTCCTCGTCGTGCCCTCCTGGACTTTATATGGGGAGGCTGGGTCTCGGGGTTTAGGTCGAGTCAGTTACAAGTTGGGATTTGACCCTTTGAATTTCTATCTAAAGCTATCCGTGCTCTCCAAGGAATCGCATCCTTCATGGTCCTGGGTCACCCGAATCCTTCGTGGGCTTCGCCGTCTGGAGCGGATGATTGTATGGGCTTCTGCTAAGTCAGACCAGGTAGGCTAGCATAAGGCACCCGTAGGGCATACCCATGTCAGGGGGAAGCCATGTTAACTCACACTCTATAGACATCCGGGTGGTGCCTTGGCTGCCAAAGTACCTATTATGCCTTGCTTATGATTTTAAGAGGGCAGTGGGTCACGTGCAAGGGCTCCAAGAGCTGTTTTAACATTTTTCCAATATTTTTAGATTTTGTTTGGTGTTGTCCAAAAAAAGGACAAACCCAGTGGCGGTCGCGACAATGAAAGGGTCGGTGAAACCTTGGACCTAGGCATGCATCCAGCCTAGGTACCCCATGGGACACCTCAAAACATTTTTTCCTGAAAATTGAGAGTGTCTTATAGGGTACCTACAGTTTGAAACTGCCTTTATCGGGACGTAACTCAAAAAAATATAGTATATGCTTGCACCATGAGATAAATACCTGCCTCTCGGGAATGGCCATGCACCATGATGTAGAATGCGTGAAAATTGCCTCGAGCCCTTGGGTGCGCCCTAATATTGCACCTCCTTTGGAAAAACACCGGTTTTTCGGGGTTCAGAAAATGGAAAGTCAAGATTTCTCCATGGAGTGGTTCCATGTTGTAGGCACCGAGGGGGTCTAGGGTTGAAAGCCATGTTAACTAAGTTTTTCCCTCTATGTTATTCATGAATTCTCAGAAAATCCCTTACTATAGCTCACCCAGAAACTAGCACATTCTGATTGGTTCAAACAGTTGTCACGTGGATCATGCCCGCCAACCTTTGATCCTTTGTGATCTAATGGCCACACGAAATAGTTACAGTACCAACAACCCAATATTATAGCAAGACATGTTAGTTATAACATTCATAATGCAGGATGTGGCAATCATATAACAATACTAACAACAGAACATTACTCCACTTGGTGTTGTCGTTGTCCTCTCCATCGCAGTCGTTGGTGTCCTCCGATGACTCGTCGGCAACTCCCTCCTCGTAGATACGTGCCCTCTCCTCATTGGATTCCTCCTCCTCATAGTCCCGTAGGTCGACGTCACTCTCATCCACTTCTACCTCCAACTGATCCATGAATGCCTCCTCGTTGCCCGAGTCGGAGCCGTCCTCATAGTTGGCTCCTCTATTCCTCCTGGCCTTCTTCGTGGTGGTCTCGCAAGCCTTCCTCCGGCGCTCCTCCATGTTGGATGCTGCTTGGAGCTCGTCCATCTCTGATGGTGCACAGCTCTTCTCGTTCGCGGTGGGTACAACAAGCTTCAATGTCGCGTTCTCCTCGAGCGTCGATGTCAATGGATCTAGGCGTGGTTGTACACATCGTGGTGCCTCAGATGGCTATCGGTGGGCTTGAATGATGCTGCGATGAGCAGGTGATGCAGGACGGTCAGCCACTGGCAAGGATCTACCACTGCCACATCGTGGTTCCATCCTGTGCGAGGAAGTTGTTCGGAATGTGCGATGGCGGGTATGCAAAGTTGGGTGCCGATCCTATAACGGGCGTGAGGATCATACTCGAAGTTTAGTCACGTAAAAATTGTACTACATCGTAAAATATCTATGTACTAGGAGTGTAGTCATGGAACAAATCACAAAATGTGCCCTCTGGCAGTGTTGGGAAGTGTCTAGTGTGTGCCTATCGACGTGGAGTTTAACCTATCAGCATGTTGTATCGGTGTAGCAGTTGCGCGCGTCATGCCAACCCCTTGAACATGTGAAGGACGCTCTAAAGCATGCACGCAACTGTACATGTATCCCGCAATTACTTCCTCATAGTCCCACCCCGTCCCTTTTATCCATAGGATTTTAGGAGGCGCGTGCCAAAGCCCACTGAATCGTCCATCGCATTAAAGCCAGTCCAATCAAGTCCCATCGTGCGGACTGTGGGGTTTATTCCCTAGTTCTTCTAGTCTCCCTTCAGTGAGAAGGAAGCAACGTAGGCCATCGATTAACAAATGAATGGTGTATGTAGGTTGAGATAGCACCAAAGTAGATGGTCGTCTTGTATAAGATTGTACCATGGACTAGACTCTTTGACCATTCTCCTGCACCCATCACTTTCTTCGTCCTCCTGCCCCCACCTTCATCCATCTGCATTAGCCATGGCTCTTCGAAAGACAGGCAGATCGAACATGTGCGCAGAGAGAAACGAGAGAGTTTTCCCCCAGACACTTCTTACTCAGCCAACTGCTCAATCCCCCCTCGCATAGAGGCCCAAACTCTCCCAGCAATGGCGTTGAATGTTCCACCAGGCGAGGGCTCCTCCTGGTACAGTGTTCTATTTCTTCTCTGTTTTCTTCTTCTATATCTACTAACTATTCTTATTCTTGTTACTGTGCTACTTATTCCATGGCGGCCGTGGACCGTGAAACCAGCATGATGGCGGCGGCGTTGTAGGACCCGTTCGGCCCCGTTCCCCGGCTCAGCGAGGTAGGAATTCCCCACACTTTTTATCGCTCATAATTCCGCTGACATGCATTTGGTTTTATTTTTCAGATTCTAAATGTGGAATTGTTAGATCTTGTCTACCCACAAGTAGGGACGATGCTCAATCGTTTTATTCAATATTTTTCTTCGTAGTCACATTGGTTTTTTTGTGATTTGGATTTGTATTTCCTTGGAACCTGCAGTAGAATTATAGAGTACCTATTTTAAATAACATGAACGATGCAACAAGTGAATGCCGATTGCCATGATAAGGTGGCCGTGATCAATGCCAATATTGACAACCAAGTGCAGGGTGTACGCTCCCTAACCCAGGCGAATGAACGCCTTCGAATGCGTTTGTCTCTGCAGAAGGAGATCACGCTTGATTTTTCACTTGACATCAAGAGTCTTGAAGCAGACCGCGACGAGCTACAAAAGTTGATTGCACACAACTTGACCAAACAAGACCTGTCTATCAGGTTAATTAGGCAGCTCATGGGTGACAAGAAGAATCTCTAGAATAGATGCACCCTCTAGTAGGAGGAAGCCACCAAGGCACTCAAAGAATGCATCAATGAAGCAAAGTCTACCATCGAAGCCTACAATGACTGGGACTATTGCCTGGATGCAGTGAGACATATGAAAGAGGACATGGGCCAAGGTCTCACCATGCTCGAGGGTCTACAAAAGGAGAACGAGGAGCTGAGGGCCAAGCTAGAGGTGTATCAGGCAATGCCCAAGTCAGATTCCAAGTAGAGGGGGCAGAAATCTTAGTTCATGCTCAACTGCTTTTGTAATTTATATATGACGTCCAATTAAGGAATCTTGGAGCTACTACTTATTTATCGATTTATCTTACTTGCCTACCAACTAAATTATGGGTTTTTGTTCTGATGAATGGACATCATCCTTTCTTTTCATTATGTATCTGAGCTTGCTTTTAGATTATGACTATGCCACTACTATTTGGTTATATTGGAAAAAAATCATAGCACCCTTAGTTGGAGATAGTCCTATGTTGCTTTGAAATTGAAATTAGGACTGGCCCACTAGTTTATCCTCTTGAATTGGGAAAAATCCTATATTGCTCTAACATTGAAATTAGGACAGTGCCACTAGTTTATCCTATTGAATTGGGGAAAAACCTATATTGCTTCTACATTTGAATTAGGATTGTGCCACTAGTTGATTCTATTCAATTTTGAACAATCGTAGATTGCCCTATCCTCCAAATTATGACTTTGACACTAGTTAGTTGATTTAATTATGGAAACTAACCACATATTTTTGTTGCAGTAGAACATGCGAAAGATCAAACCAGAACTACTGACCTGGCTAAAGGACAAGATGGCCATCCAAATGAAGAAGCAGAATTTTCAGAAACTGGCCTATGACCTAAGAGAAGAAGTCGTGATCCTTTATGACAAGTGCTACAATCTAAAGGTGGAAATCGCCAGCTGGGCGGAACTTCAAAAGAAAGGTCTTGCCTCCACGTGTGCGAAGGAGGAGATCATCAAGGAGCTCATGGGGGATAATCTTAAGCTTACTTATAAGCTTGTCGCATCCTAGACGGAGCGCTTGAACCTGCTGGAGGTGCACGTCCAAGTATTAAGGGAGCAGGTAAAAACCAAAGCGTACCTGATCGAATGAACCCTCCAACTGGAGGATCTCAGGAAGGAAAATGAGCATATTCGCGTCAAGCTCAGTGCAAACTATAAGTTCTTATAAAATTAGTTTGGAATCTATGCTTTCTAACAAACCAAAGCGTGTTTTCCATGTAGTAGTGATATTGTAAACATGGACCTAACTCTATGCAAACTATGTTTTCTTCCGAAAGGTTATTTTGCTCAAGGATTGAGTTTAGAGTAGTTAAGATATCACAATTTCAAGTCTTACAGTTAACTAGTTTTAGATACTATCACGGCATAAATTATTCATCTAAAATTTCCTTCGTCCTCTATAGCTTGTCCTTGTGCACCTTGCACTCCTTCTTTAGATCCTTCAACAAATCCACAATATAGTACTCTAGCTTCTTCTTCTCTTCCATGAGTTGAACCATCTCCTTTTCTGCCTTCTGAAGCTTTCGTGCAGTTCCCACTACCAAGCTCCCATTAATTGTGTCATTTAGTACTAACTATAAATTCTTGATTTCATGTTCCAGCTACTTCTTTCCTACCGAGAGCTTGTAATTTTTTACAGCTACATCACAGGCATCATTAAATCTCCCCGACCTTTCGAGATCATACATATCTCTTAAGTGCAGCTGGCCACTCAAGATCCACCCACTCTACTGCTTTACACACCGAGCCTACCTAAAATAACACGCGACCTAATTATCAACATAACATTATACAATTTTCTTCATGTCACCATTGTACATAGCGAAAGAAAACCTGATTTTCATAGCTCGAAAACCTTCTCCCAGTGTTACTGCCTTCAAATGCAACATATTTCCTCAATTTTAGCCCATGATCACATGGTACTTCCCAATCGAGATCTAGGCCCTCCCAATCAGGGTCGTAGATCATGAGTGGTACCTATAACGGAACAAAAAGATAGAAATAAGCATGATTGCATGCACAAATGGAGCTTGGATCAAGATAATTACCAATGCCTAACCATTGCCGAGATAATAGATGAACTCACATCAGGGAGGGAAGACTTGATGTCGGAGAGAAGGTTATCTCTTCTTTATTGGTTGTCCTCATTGTTCCAGGACGACATGGCGAGTGCGGCCACAGCGATGCGTCGAGGACAGTGAGGAGAGAGAGGAGGGCATTGAGTGAAGAGAGAAAGAGTGGGGAAAGTGAAGTGCGCCAGCGTTTCAACATTGACTAAATTGGCATGTTACAATGGTTTAATTGATACCATGCCCCATGACTGGATTACTTTCTCATATCTAATAGTTTTTATCTTCCTTCATTTTAATTTGTAATATTAATCATGTACTTCCTCCTTTCCAATTTGTTTGACTTACAACAACATACAAAATCTTATCTACCGAACAATATAGGATTAGGGTTTATGGTTTAGGGTCTAATGTAATGTTTATTGCACTAACCCCTTAACCCTTAATCTTATATCCTAGACATGTCCGTCCAATAGATCATTGTCTCCTACTTAGTAAGTTTTCTTCCTAAACCCTACGCTCGTTCATCCATGATAGTACTTCCTTCTTAGTAACATGTAGTTATCCAACGATTAGTCAAATTACTGATCCCATAGAGAATTATATTACATCATCATAATGTCAGCTACAAGGTACTTATGTATCTCCTTGTTCAGTGATAGTTTCAATGAATGATATGTACAAAAATCCCAACAGCTCACAAACATTATATTATAATCTCTCAATAATCATAATCTCAGAAACAAGAATATTACATCATCTCAACAAACATAATCATGTCAACTACAATGTACTTATGTCTTATTACAACAATGATGTTTCATCGAGTGATATGTCTGAAAATCTCAATAGCTCATAGGACATCGGATTGCAATCTCTGAAGAAACATGACCAGAGAACCACATTTTCAAAGCAACAACAATCTTTGCTACAAATACAGGAAGGGGAACCCTACGGTCTATATGAAAAGCCTTGGGTAGCAGCTCTCATCAGATCTGATCAACATCGATCACCTCATTCTGTTCATCCAAAATAGGTACCTCTTCATCCACTATAATTTGTTCAACAACATCAAAAATGGTAGCCAGGAAGAACACCTTCCTGGTTTGCTTCTTTCGTCTCATAATCTGCATCAGATCATCGGTATCCAAAACCTCTATGAATTCCTGCTTCTTATGATGCCACCACCGAAGTAGTGCCATCTTCTTAGGGCCAATAATGATTTCCTTACCAATCATCTCTCTTAGTTCAACAAGAGTTTTGTTTTTGGAATTGACGGCTATCTCTACAGTGCATGACGAAACTGGCTTATTAACTCTGGCATCAAGTTTTGTCGTGTATGAATCCACCTCTAGGTGTATATTGAACTTAGCTTGATCAGCATCCGGTGGTCCGTAAACTCGAAAGTAGAAGCTCTGGCAAAAATATCTCTACTATCTGCATAGGTATCTTCAATCAACGCTTCAACTTTCACCTTACGACCAGCTTCACAACACTCCCAAAGCATCTGAAGCTCATTGGAGTGCTCAATTTGCATATAGGTATCACTCATATTGCACCACACCAGTTTTGCCCTCTATCTGGATCACCAAGGAATCCTAGCATGAAGCATATCTATCATCTAGAAAAAAGACACAACCTCCTTGTAGTTGACAAGTAGACGCATATCCTGCCCAAACATAAACCTCTCGTAACTAAAATCTAGTTTTGCATTGTACTGGCGGACATGAACCGTGAACTCATATAGGTATCATGCATCGAAGTTGTTCCTAATTTGATTAAAAAGGGGACATTTAAGTTCATTCGACTCTACTTTGCAGTTGATAAAGGGGGTTAACCTCTTGGGTGGCCCGATCTTCACGGATCTTGTGGTCAAATCGATGGGAAAGCGAGGGGAAAGGGATAAGGTAGCGGAATCAAACACACACCTCGTGAAGAACACAATGAACACACGCAAAACTCACACGATACAAGGACGATTGCTCCCGAGCAGCGGCCACCGGTCCGATATAATCCTCGCAAGGAAAGATCGGTCAACGTGCTCCCTCAAATCCACATCGGAGAGGGAATAACACCTTGGGGAGGTTCTTGACAACTTGGAGACGAGAAACCGAACTCCAAGGCCTTGTTCAACGATGGAGGCGTGATGCAAAGTCCAATCGAGGTTGGTGACAATAGTCGGTCCCCTTGGTAAAGGGGATGAGGCAAAACTAGAGATTACACAATGGGGGTTGTCTTTAGTCTATCATCTATGCATCCGGGTACATGAGGGGTGGGGGCTCTATTTATAGGCCAGCCACTAAACAAGGGTAGTTTGGGGATAAACTAGGCGAATAGGTAAGTAAAGGGGAATACATGGGCTGTGGCCCAACTGGTGCGCGCAGGCACAGGCATGACCGGTAGTACCGGACTCAGAACCGGTAGTACCTGATAGGGCAAAGGTGTCCGATCTTTCGATGAGATGGCGATAATCGATTTGGTGGAGTTCGGTCTTGACGATCCGACTACACGTGCGAGCACGAGCGCCAATGCAATCGCTAGGCCAATCTTCTGGGGGTTACCGATCCTGCGTGAACACGATCAGCCTGACCAGCGAGGGTCTTAATTCCTACCTGAAATCGAGAACACGTAAGAACCAATATTGCAATCAAGATATTGCGGATTAAGAGGAAAGCTTTATTGAAGAGGTGGGATCCTGAATAGGTGCGAAGTACAAGAGGCCTCTGCGACGCTCGAGCCTTGGCGAAGTTGCGACTATGGCTAACTTAATGTCTAAACAAAATCCGAGTCTAGAGGTTCGGCTATGGGGCGTATTTATGGGCGAAAAGGTGGGGTTTCGGCCAGCCATGGAAGTGGTGGCCGAATCCAACCCTAGAAGTCCTTTTCCCCTCAAATACGGACTCTAAAAAGTGGCTAATTAAAATCCTGCAAAAATTACATGGGCCTGGCCCAAAATAAAGGTGTCGCAACACCATATTAAGCTATGGACGAATTCGTAAAGTATTGATCTTGAATATTTCGTCCAAGCCTTCTTTCTTCATTATGGTGGCCTCAAAGTTCTGAAATCTTCATCCGTGGCCTTCTCTTGGATCATCACATGCTTGCTGCGATCTCCATGCATGGCCATGCTCCAATGCTTGTCCCTCTCATCCATGCTTGGTCCATCATTCCTAAGAGTAAGAAATATATCTGATTTAGGCAGCATCATATTCTCATGTATGTGAGGAATAGTTCCAAGAAACGAAAGTACCTGATAGTTAAGTTGTTTGGCACGAGATCTTGTGATGGGTCCTTGTATGTGTGTTGCTGTAGGTACAACGATTGTATCAATAGTAGGGATGTCCACATCATGCTCCCCTTCTTGAATTGAAGTCGTCCTCGACGCAATCTCATCTTCCTCACCAAAGTAAGGCTTCAAATCTGCAATGTTAAATGTAGGACTAACCGTACCAAAGTCTGCAGGCAACTCAAGTTTATATGCATTATCATTGATTTTCTCTAACACCTTAAAGGGACCAGCAGCACGTGGCATTAACTTAGACTTGCGTAAATCAGGAAAACGATCTTTACGCAAATGTAACCAAACAAGATCGCCAACATCAAACACAACATGCTTTCTCCCTTTATCCCCAGCAAGTTTATACTTAGCATTCATGTGTTCAATGTTATCTTTAGTAGTCTTATGCAAGTTTAATATCATTTCAGCGCGTTGTGTAGAATCCAAATTATGTTGCACCGAAGAAGGTAAAGGCAATAAATCAATAGGTGCACGAGGAACAAAACCATACACAATCTCAAATGGGCACATCTTTGTGGTAGAATGCAATGAACGATTATAAGCAAATTCTATATGAGGTAAACACTCTTCCCACAATTTTAAGTTCTTCTTTAAAACAGCCCGTAACATAGTAGACAAAGTTCTATTTACTACTTCAGTTTGACCATCAGTTTGGGGATGACATGTAGTACTAAAGAGCAATTTAGTCCCCAACTTAGCCCATAAACATCTCCAAAAGTGGCTAAGAAATTTAGTATCACGATCAGAGAAAATAGTATTTGGCACACCATGCAAACGAACAATTTCACGAAAGAACAAATCAGCAATATGCGCAGCATCATCCGTTTTATGACAAGGAATAAAGTGTGCCATCTTAGAAAACCAATCCACAACAACAAAAATACTATCCCTCCCCTTCTGTGTTCGTGGCAATCCCAAAACAAAGTCCATAGAAATATCCTCCCAAGGAACACTAGGAACAGGAAGAGGCATATATAAACCATGTGGATTAAGGCGAGACTTAGCTTTTTGACAAGTAGTGCAGCGTGCCACAAATATCTCAACATCTCGACGCATACGTGGCCAAAACAAGTGTGCAACAAGAACATCCTCCATCTTCTTGACACCAAAGTGTCCCATCAATCCTCCTCCATGCGCCTCCTGTAACAACAAAAGACGAACAGAGCTATCTGGAATGCATAGTTTGTTAGCACGGAACACAAATCCATCATTGAAGACGAACTTGTTCCAAGTTCTACCATCTCTTCAATTCTGCAACACATATTTAAATTCAGCATCATGCACATATTGTTCTTTAATAGTTTCCAATCCAAATATTTTGAAGTCAAGTTGAGATAACAAAGTATAACGGCGCGACAAAGCATCAACAATAATATTATCTTTACCCTTTTTGTATTTGATAACATAAGGAAAAGACTCAATAAATTCAATCCACTTTGCATGACGATGATTCAATTAGCTTGACTACGAATATGCTTCAAAGATTCATGATCAGAATGTATAACAAATTCTTTAGGCCATAGATAATGTTGCCAAGTTTCTAATGTCCGAACCAACGCATATAATTCTTTATCATAATTAGAATAGTTCAGACTAGTGCCACTCAATTTCTCACTAAAATATGCAACAGGTTTTCCCTCTTGTAATAACACACCTCCTAAACCAATTCACCACTAGCATCACATTCAAGCTCAAAAGTCTTATTAAAATCAGGAAGTTGGAGTAAGGGAGCATGTGTTAGCTTATCTTTCAATATCACAAAGGCATGTTGTTGTACATCGCCCCAAACAAAGGGCACATCCTTCTTGGTAAGTTCCTTCATCAGCGTGGAAATTGATCCAAAGTCTTTGACAAAGCACCTATAAAAACCAGCAAGGCCAAGAAAAATCCTCACGTGTGGGACCATCTTGGGCTGCGGCCAATTCTCAATATCTTCAATCTTGGCTGGATCCACTTCAATACCCTGTGATGTAACAACATAGCCAAGAAATGCAACTCGATTGGTGCAAAAGGTGCACTTCTCAAGATTAACAAAAAAACGTGCATCACGTAAAGCATTGAAAACAACACGTAAATGGTCCAAATGAACCTCTAAAGATTTGCTATAAATCAGAATATCATCAAAGTAGACTACCACAAAACGTCCAATGAAAGCACGTAAAACTTCGTTCATTAATCTCATGAAAGTGCTAGGTGCATTAGTTAAACCAAACGGCATCACTAACCACTCATATAAACCTAACTTAGTTTTAAATGCTGTTTTCCATTCATCTCCCAATATCATACGAATCTGGTGGTAACCACTACGCAAATCAACTTTAGAAAACATGGTAGAGCCACTCAATTCATCAAGCATGTCATCTAAACGTGGAATAGGATGACGATATCGAATAGTAATATTATTGATAGATCTACAATCAGTACACATGCGCGAAGAACCATCTTTCTTAGGTACCAAAATAATAGGAACAACACAGGGGCTAAGGGACTCACGAATATGATCTCCGTCGAGTAGTTCCTGAATTTGGCATTGTATCTCCTTTGTCTCCTCTGGATTGGTTCTATATGGCGCGCGGTTGGGAAACGTAGCACCAGGAATTAGATCAATTTGGTGCTCAATTCCTCTAATAGGAGGTAGTCCTGGTGGCATCTCAACGGGAAAAATGTCCTCATATTCCTGCAAAAGGTTGACAATAGCGGGTGGCAAAGAATGAGGCATATCCTCAAATGAAAACAACACCTCTTTGCAGATAATTGCATAACATTGAGTATTATTCCCTGGTTCTGCCAGTCACGCTTCTTTGACAAGGAAGCGACATAGGCCATCGATTAACAAATAAACGGTGGATGTAGGTTGAGATAGCACCAGAGTAAATGGTGGTCTTGTATAAGACAGTCCCACAAACTGGACTCTTTGACCATTCTCCCCCGCCCATCACTTTCTTCTTCCTCCTGCCCGCACCTTCCTCCATCTCCATTAGCCATGGTTCCCCGAAGGAGAGGCAGATCGACCGTTCGCGCGGAGAGATTGGAGAAAAATCGCCGCCTTGGACTTACTGCTCAACCAACTGATCAGTCCCCCTTGCACAGAGACCCAATCTCTCCTAGAAATGGTGCTGAATGTTCCAGCAGGCTGGGGCTCCTGCCGCTCCCGGTACAGTCTTCTTCTTCTTCTTCTTCTTCTTCTTCTTCTTTGTTTTGTTCTTCTTCTTCTATGTCTACTTCTTATTCTTCTTATTATTACTATGCTACATATTCCAGGGCGGTCGTGGACCCTGAAAGCTGCACGATGGCGGCCGTGGTGCTGCATGTTGCAGCAGGCCAGGGCTCCTCCCGGTACAGTCTTCTTCTTCTATGTCTACCTCCTCTTCTTCTTATTACTATGCTACATATTCCAGGGCGGCCGTGGACCCTGAAAGCAGCACGATGGCGGCACAGCATGTCGCAGTAGGCCAGGCTCCTCCCGGTACAGTCTTCTTCTTCTTCTTCTATGTCTACTTCTTATTCTTCTTTGGTGACGTTGTTTCGAGCTCCTCGAATCCAAGGACTCGTGCGGTTGTTACCTGGAAGACACAAGCTACTCCTTCGGAGTCTTCAGGGGCCATGTAAGTATTATACATTTGACACGGGCGAGCCCCCGAATCGTTTATTTACCCGATTGGTTTCTCCTTGTTGTAGCCCTTCATCCGCGACATCAACCTCCTCGGGCAACAATACCTCACCTTGGAGGAAATCTTTTAGCAGCTCCAAGGTGTGTACACTTCTTTTTTTCCTTGGGTGCCAATGGTGGGTTTTGTTTTCTGATATTTTTTCCTTTTGCTTTTCGCAGATGTGAACAATGAGGTTCTCCGTAAGCTAAATGCAATCGAAAAGAGGCACAGCTAGGAGGACACCAAGGTGAAAGATGTCGTGGAGGACCTTGAGTGCTGCAAGCAGGAGGCCCAGGAGCGCGACGAACAACTTGCAGCTGCTGCTGCATCTCGAGAGAAGGCGATGGTGGAGAACTTATGATGGCTACCAAAGCATTGTCTGGTGAGTTATCATACATCCCTTCGTCCTGAGATTTTTGGTGCCTTTCCAACGGTTGACCCAAAATTTCTTTAACGCATATGCAGATGCCACTAGCATTGTGTTTGATCACGATAGCTTGGATCATGAGGACCCCATTGCGGATGCAGTTGCTGCGGTTGAAGCCCGTTGCAGCTCTACTGTCGAGACGTTGGGCAAGGCCAAGGAGGTCCTCGGCCACTTCTACCGGGAAATCTTCCCTAAGGGGGTTTCTCTCAACGATGTCGACTCCTTGGAAAAGGCCCTAGTAGGTGATGCGCCTGCCGATTATAAGAAGACCCAAAAGGGCGTGGGCTCTACCCTTGGCCTAGAGATGGCAATTGGAGCGCAGCTGAACCTGAGCCAGGTCACCTCCAACATGCCGGTGGCGGCGGATGGCACTGAGGCAGCCTTTGCTTCCTTCGCCTTCTGCTACAAGCATTATGGCCCCTGTCTCATTGACCTTCTAGCCACCTATGCATTAGAGCAGCAGCGGGTGTCCAAGGAGAAAGCCTCGGGGTCCGAAGTTGCTCCGGATGCAGCTACTTCTTAGGGTTCTTCTGCTTTGTAGTTGCTTTTGTAGTTTGAAGTTTGCTTTTTTCCATTGCGCATGTAATGCCTTGTACTTGATGACTCTGACTCTACCACGTAGTGGTTATGTTGATGTAAATATATGCATTTCCTTCTACTACTGTCGATTCATCGTGTGCTTATACTTCGTCACTTGTGCGCCTCTTAGGGCCCTTCAAATGCTGACCCCGTGACTCCATCATCTACTTTGGTTATTGCCCGTCCAACGACAAGTGAGACGTCGCAGTTTCCTTTATAGTGTGATCACATCCGAAGCCTATAGAAGGATGTCCTTATCATCCGTGGCCATGCGGATGTTTGGAAGTACAAGATGGAGTGGGCCGTTAAGGGAGAGGAGTATCTTCTTAAAGAATTTCGGCAGATTGGCGAGTAGCTTCAATATAAGTCGCCCTGGATGTCTTTAGCTTGTTTTTGGCTTGGTCCGATCTATGCGGCTTATGAGCTCCTACTCTTTTGTAGTTGTCAATCTTCTTCCACGGGAAGAGAAGGAGCGCATTGTTATTCGCCTCAATTGCCTCACCCATCAGGAGTTAGAGGCCGGAGGTTTCTTCTGGATGGACCTTGACTGAGCGATTGTGGTCGCAATGGTTCAGGATCGTGTCTACCAGGTGCTTCAGGTTTTGAAGCATGCGTGGTTGTCACTCGCGTCTATCTAGGCTGCCATGTTCCCCCTATATTTGGCTCCATCCAGTTTCTTGGGCAGCTAGGGAAGTTCCAAAGCATAGACACCGTGAAGGATCTTGTGCACCAATAACTTGTTGTGGGTGTGAAGGCGGCGCTGGCGCTTGTTCGGCTGCATCGTCGAGACGTGGATTTAGAGGAAATAGCGGCGGGGTCGGTCGTTCCTCTGGATGGTATGGCTTGGAATATGCGCCCGCACTATGCTGCAGTGGCTCGGCATGCCGAGGATATAGTGAACTTCTTCGACGAGCGGACGAACGTTGTGCTTCATCATAGTTGAGTCCTGCAGGTTATGCACAAAGTGATGTAAAATCTATATATTTTCAATTGGGCTGTACTGCCCTTGTAAAGTTTGTAAAGATGTATTTGCACGTAATGCTTGTTGTTGTTGATTTTTTTCATGTCCATTTCATTAGCCTGACATGGTCAGCTACTCAGGGTGATGCATTATCTTGACAGTCGACAAAGTTGTAGGGTGAGGCGAAGCCCCCGAGCGTATTTAGGAATGTAAATATTCATAAGAGAAGAATGTATGTTGGCTAAGGAACTTAGCTTTTATTCATCGCATAGTAGGGGATACAAGTTTCAGCTGAGTAGCCTGGCTGAATAGCATTATTAAAAGAAAAGATAACTAGGGGTAGAAGCATCGCTGTTGTGCGACATTCTAGGGGTTGGAGTATGATACTCTAGACTCGACGTCCTTGAGGCGGTAGGCGCCACCTGGGATTACTTCGGTGACCACGTAGGGGCCTTCCAAGTGTGACTCTAGCTTTAGGTGCCTTTCTTCTTGAGCCGCATGATGAGGTCCCCTTTGACGAAGGACCATGGGCATAACCATCTACTGTAGTTGCGGAGACTTTGCTGGTACACCGTCGAATGGGCCGCGACAATGTCGCGGGATTTGTCCAGTGAGTCGACGACATCTTCGAGTACGGCCGTTGATTCGGCTTCGCTGTAAGAGACGACCCATGGGGCCTTGTAGCGTACCTCGGCGACCAACATTGCTTCGACTCTGTGCACCATGAAGAAGGGCATGTATCCGGTGGTGTTGTTTGGAATTGTGCGGAGACTCCAAAGGATGGAGGGTCGCTCATCTGCCCATGCTCCCGCCAATCGTTCGAGTGGGCGCATCAGCCACTTCTTGATTCCGTTGCAGACGAGGCCGTTGGCCTTTTCGACCTACCTGTTGGTCTGCGGATGCACCACATAGGCGTATGTGACGTTGATGCCAAGTCCTTCGTAGAAGTACCGAAACTCCTTCGAGGTGAAGTTCGTGACATTGCCGGTTATGATGCTGTGAGGCACCCCGAACCTATAGACAATGGACTGGAAGAACTTGACGGTAGTGGTGCCGGTTTGGTTAGTGACTGGCATGGCCTCGATCCACTTTGTGAACTTGTCGACTGCCACCAGGAGGAAGACGTGTCCTCCGGGTGAGGATTTCTATAGTTTGCCGACCATGTCGAGTCCCCATTGGGCGAAGGGCCAGACCAGCGGGATGGGCCGTAGCTCTAAGCCTGGTGCATGTGGTTTGTCTACAAACCTTTGGAAAGTGTTGCACTTTTCGATGATGTCCTTGGCGTCGCGCATCGCGGTTGGCCAGTAGAAGCCATCTCGTAGAGCCTTGGAGACTAAGGCCCAGCTACCAGCGTTGTGGCCGCAGATGCCTTCGTGGATGTCGAGAAGGATGCTCTTCCCGTCACTGTTGGTGACACATCGCTGGAGTACTACAATGATTCTGCGCTTGTACAGCTTGCCGTTGATGATAGTGAATGCTTTTGATCGGCGAGCGATATGTCTGGCCTCCGTCGGGTCTTCAGGTAGCTGCTTGCTTAGCAGGTACCTGAAGTATGGTTGGTGTAGGGTTTCGTAGCATGGAAAACAAAAATTTTCTATCGCATACAAACAAACAAGCCAAGATCTATCTACTAGATTGTAGCAACGAGTCGATGGAATAACTCACCCTCAAAGATTCCAAAGTGTTTAACGAGAGCGGATTCTCGTGGGTGATGTAGTCGTACTCTTTCCGATCTCAAGATCGCGTAGACGATCCTTCCGGCGCTGCGTTCCGGCAGGGCTCCCGCAGTCGGTCACACGTTCGGTACTCGACGAAGACCTTCCTCTCCCTTGTTCCAGCAGGCAGTGGAGGTTGTAGCACTCTCCTCGCGATTCCGGCAGCACAACGGCGTGGTACCGGAAGTAGAGGGGAGATCTCGCAGGGCTTTGCCTTAAGCCGGAGCGAGTATGGTGGACTATGAGAGAGCCCTCAGTGTTCTAGGGTTTAGACACACCAAGGAGGGGGTGCTAGGGCCGGCGGCTAGGGCTTGGAGGTGCCCAAGTCGGCGGCTAGGGGAGAAACCCTAGGCGGCGGCTATGGTGGGCGGCGGCTAGGGTTAGGTTTAGAGGGGGCAATCTTGTGTGCTAGGAGGGGATCCCTGCCCCTCCTCTTATAGGAGGGAGGCGCCGGCCAAGGGGAGGGGAATCCCTCCCCAACTCGGATCCCAAGTGGGCCGGCGGTGGAGGAGGGACTCCTCCCCAACTCGGTTTCCACCTCCCTCTCCACTTCCCAAAAATAGTCGTTTGACTTTCAAATTGGCGTTTGACTTTTTCAAACTAGGATTTGATTAAACCCTTTATTTTGTTCAGCGATGACACCTAGTACATGATGCAATCATACCAACTTGATATAACACATTCATGTACCCTTCCCCTCCGGAGTGCCGGACATTCCGGAACCTTCTAGAACATTCTCGATGAAAACACCGGAACCATTCCCCAACTCCGAAACAGGACTTTCCTTATATGAATCTTATTCTCCGGACCATTCCGGATCTCCTCGTGATATCCCGGATCCCATCCGAGACTCTGAACAACATTCGGTCTCTTTCTCATCATTCCATAACTACTCAAACAATGTCGAATCCTTAAGTGTGTCTCCCTACAGTTCGTGAATTATGCGGACATGATCGAGACACTTCTCCGAACAATAACCAATAGAGGAATCTGGAATTTCATATGGATCCCACATATTTCTACGATTACTTTGCGATCGAATGAACCACTTACATACGATACCAATTTCCCTTTGTCTCACGATAGTTTACTTATCCGAGGTTATGATCGTCGGTATCTCTGCATACCTAGTTCAACCTCGTTACTGATAAGTACTCTTTTCTCGTTCCCGTGATATGTGATCCCTTGTGAGCTAGTCACATGCTTGCAAGCTAATTGGATGACATTTCACCGAGAGGGCCCAGAGTATATCTATACGTCATATGGATGGACAAATCCCACTCTTGATCCATGTGTCTCAACCAATACTTTCCGAACACTCAATGCCACCTTTATAGCCACCCAGTTACGGTGTGGTGTTTGATGTCATCAAAGCATCCATCCGGTGAAGGTGATATGCATGATCTCATGGTCGAAGGAATTAGGTTACTATGTATCAGAAAGCATATAGCAATTAAACTATTAAAATGACTTGATCTTTATGCTACGCTTATCTATAGGAGTATGTCCACCATATCATTCTCCTAACGATATGATCTTGTTGTTAATAACATATCAATGTTCATGATAGGGAAACCACAATCATTTATTAACCAACAAGCCTAGTATTATCTAGAGGCTTTACTAGGGACTTCAATTTAAGTTTACAAATCACACAAGTATTAATGTTTCCTTGTTAATACTATTATAGCATGAATGTAAACATTTATCATAAACACAAAGATATAATAATAACTATATTTATTATTGCCTCTAGGGCATATCTCCAACAGTCTCCCACTTGCACTAGAGTCATCTAATCTAGATTACATGGTAATATACCGAACACCCATGGCAATTTGGTGCTGGTCATGTTTTGCCCTCGGGAGAGGTTTAGTCAATGGATCCACCACATTCAGATCTGTGTGTACTTTGAAAATCTTTATTTCCCCATCTTGGACATGTTCTCGAATAGCGTGAAAACGTAGCTTGATGTGCTTCAGCTTCTTGTGTGACCTTGGTTCTTGCGCATTGGCTATGGCACCCATGTTAGCACAGTAGATAGACATTGGGTCCAGCGCACTAGGAACCACACCCAGCTCTGTAATGAACTCTTTCATCCATATCGCTTCTTGTGAAGCCTCCGAAGCAGCCATGTATTCTGATTCAGTTGAAGATCTCGCCACAACGCTTTTCTTTGCACTCCTCCAGCTAACTGCTGCACCATTCAAAGTAAATACGTATCCAGATTGTGATTTAGAATCATTCGGATCAGTGTTCCAACTATCATCGGTGTAACCATTAACAACGAGCTGTTCATCACCTCCATAAGAAAGAACCATATCCTTAGTTCTTCTCAAGTACTTAAGGATGTTTTTTGACCGCTGTCCAATGATCCACCCCTGGATCACTTTGATATCTGCTAGTTAAACTAACAGCATATGCAATGTCGGGTCTAGTACATAGCATGGCATACATTAGATTTCCTATGGCTGAGGCATAGGGAGTCTTACTCATCCTTTCTCTATCTTCTGCCGATGTCGGACTTTGAGTTTTACTCAAGGTCGTATTGGGCAACATGGGCAAGAACCCTTTCTTGCTATCTTCCATTCCAAACCTTTTTAGAACTTTGTCCAAATATGTACTTTGTGACAATGATATTAGGCGTCTCTATCTATCTCTATAAATATTTATGCCTAATATTTAAGCTGCTTCGCCAAGATCCTTCATTGAAAAACTATTATTCAAATATTCCTTGACACTATTAAGAAGGTCTACATCATTCCCAATCAACAATATGTCATCTACATATAGTATTAAGAATGCTACAGAGCTCCCACTCACTTTCTTGTAAATACAAGCTTCTCCATAAGTTTGTATAAAACCAAAACTTTTGATCACCTTATCAAAACGTTGATTCCAACTTCGGGATGCTTGCTTCAATCCATAGATGGACCGTTGAAGTTTGCATACCTTGTTAGCATCTTTAGGATCGACAAAACCTTTGGGTTGCATCATATACAACTCTTCATCAATGTCTCCATTGAGGAATGCTGTTTTGACATCCATATGCCATATCTCATAATCATAATATGCAGCGATTGCTAACATAATCCTCACAGACTTTAGCTTCGCTACTGGTGAGAAAGTCTCATCGTAGTCAACTCATTGAATTTGTCGAAACCCTTTTGCGACAAGTCGAGCTTTATAGACAGTAACATTACCATCAGCATATGTTTTCTTCTTGAAAATCCATTTGTTCTCGACAGCCTTCCGGCCATCCGGTAAGTCCACCAAAGTCCATACTTGGTTTTCGTACATGGATCTAATCTCAGATTTCATGGCTTCTTGCCATTTATTGCAATCTAGGCTCATCATCGCTTCCTCATATGTCGCAGGGTCATCGGTGTTGTCCACCAACATGACACTCATAACGGGATCATACCAATCTGGAGTGGTACGAGTTCTCGTTGACCTGCGAGGCTCTGTAGAAACTACAACCGAAGTTTTATGATCATCATCATTAGCTTCCTCTCTTGTTGGTGTAGGCACCACAGGAACTTCTTCCGGTGCTGCGCTACTCGCAATTTCGAGAGAAGGTTCGACAACCTCGTCGAGTTCTACTTTCCTTCCAGTCACTTCTTTCGAGAGAAATTCCTTCTCTAGAAAGGATCCATTCTTGGCAACGAAGATCTTGCCTTCGGATCTATGATAGAAGGTATACCCAATAGTTTCCTTCGGGTATCCTATGAAGACGCATTTTTCCGCTTTGGGTTCAAGCTTGTCCGGCTGTAACTTCTTTACATAGGCTTCGCAACCCCAAACTTTAAGGAACGACAATCTAGGTTTCTTCCCAAACCATAATTCATACGGTGTCGTTTCAACGGATTTAGACGGTGCCCTATTTAAAGTGAATGCGGCTGTTTCTAATGCATAACCCCAAAATGATAGCGGTAAATTTGTAAGTGACATCATAGAACGAACCATATCTAAGAGAGTTCGATTACGACGTTCGGACACACCATTACGCTGTGGTGTTCCCGGCGGTGTCAATTGTGAAAGTATTCCGCATTTCTTCAAATGCTCGCCAAACTCGTAACTTAGATATTCACCTCCACGATCAGAACGTAGAAATTTAATCTTCTTGTTACGTTGATTCTCTACCTCACTTTGAAATTCCTTAAACTTCTCGAAAGTTTCGGACTTATGTTTCATGAAATAGATATACCCATATCTACTCAAGTCATCCGTGAAGGTAAGAACATAACGATAACCACCGCGCGATGCTACACTCATTGGACCACAAACATCGGTATGTATGATTTCCAATAAGTCCGTAGCTCGCTCCATCATACCAGAAAATGGAGTCTTAGTCATTTTACCCAGACATGCTTCACATCTATCAAGTGATTCGAAATCAAGTGATTCAAGAAGTCCATCGGAATGGAGTTTCTTCATATGCTTCACTCCAATGTGACCAAGACGACAGTGCCACATATAGGTCGAGTTATCGCTCGATTTCAAACGTTTAGCCTCAATGTTATTAATATGTGTATTTCCACTATCGATATTCAATAAGAATAGACCATCTATCAAAGGTGCATGTTTTGCATAAAACATATTACTCATATAAATCGAACAACCATTATTCTCGGACTTTAAACAAGTAACCGTCTCGCAATAAACAAGATCCCGATATAATGTTCATGCTTAACGCAGGCACCAAATAACAATTATTTAAGTATAAAACTAATCCCGATGGTAGATGAAGGGGTAGCGTGCCGACCGCGATCACATCAACCTTTGATCCGTTTCCCACGCGCATCGTCACCTCGTTCTTCGCTAGCTTCCGTTTATTCTGCAGCACCTGTTTCGAGTTACAAATATGAGCAACCGAACCAGTATCAAATACCCAAGCACTACTACGAGTACTAGTGAGATACACATCAATAACATGTATATCGGATATACCTTTCTTCTTGATGTTGCCGTTCTTCAAATCCGCCAAGTACTTTGGGCAATTCCGCTTCCAGTGACCTTCTCCCTTGTAGTAAAAGCACTCAGTATCAGGCTTAGGTCCAGCCCTAGTCTTCTTCGTCGGCATGGTAACTTTCTTACCACCCTTCTTGAAGTGTACCTTTTGCTTAGACTTGCCTTTCTTGAATTTGGTGGTCTTATTGACCATCAACACTTGGTGCTCTTTCTTGATCTCCACTTCTGCAGATTTCAACATAGCAAACAGTTCTGGCAACTGCTTGTTCATGTTTTACATATTGTAGTTCATCACAAAGTTCTTGTAACTTGGTGGTAGTGATTGGAGGACACGGTAAATCCCCAAAGCATTAGGAATCACTATACCCAAGCTTTGAAGTTTGTTTGCGTGCCCAGACATTTTAAGCACATGCTCGCTGACGGAGCCGCCCTCTTCCATCTTGCAGTTAAAGAACTTTTCAGAAGCCTCATAGCTCACAATTGCCGCGTGAGTCTCAAAGATCAATTTGAGATCACGGACAATATCATGTGGGTCTGAATTCTCAAACCTTTTCTGAAGCTCCGATTCTAAACCATACAAGATAGCACACTGAACTGTGGAGTACCTTAGGGACCAACATGGGGTTCGCTACCCAGGTGCTTTATTTGACCTCCCTTATTAAGTTAGTATCGAGGAGCCTATTTACTTCGGTGCCAATTGCTACAGCTCTACCCTCGGACAATCAACAGATCGTCTGCTTGACTGGTCTTGCATCCGTATAGACGTTGAGTGCATGCTCGGCGAATTCCTTGGGAACTCCTGGCATGTACATAGAACACCAGGCGAAGATTTCATAGAGCTAATGGGGGAATTTGATGAGCACGAGTTCCTATGCGTAACTTAGGTTGTTGGCAATTAGGGCCGTCTTGGTGGGGTCCGTCAGGTGGACCTGCACCGCCTTGGTGTTGACTGTGGAATCGAATGACATATCGGGCACATTTTTCTTG
This sequence comes from Avena sativa, assembly GCA_916181665.1. Classification (NCBI taxonomy): domain Eukaryota; kingdom Viridiplantae; phylum Streptophyta; class Magnoliopsida; order Poales; family Poaceae; genus Avena; species Avena sativa. The sequence continues at coordinate 148,080,890 of OV702280.1, forward strand.
GTACGGGGGGCAGGCTATTGTCTATCGACTCCTTCAACCTTGCGAGTTCCTCCTGCATGCCGAAAGACTGGGAGATTCTGTTGAAGTCTCTATCGTAGCTGTCGGAGTTTGTGAAGCTTCCTGGGACGATGATGACACCGTTAGGTCCTGGAATTTTTAGCAGAAGGTACGCATAGTGCAGCACTGCCAGGAATCTTGCGAATACCACGCGCCCGAGGATGGCGTGGTATTGCGAGGGCCATTCCACCACTTCAAACTTGAGCCGCTCACGCATGAAGTTCTTAGGGGTGCCAAATATGAAATCAATCCATACTTTGCACAGGGGGTACACTCCTTTCCCTGGGATGATGCCATGGAAGGTCGTATCTGATGCTTCCAGGCTGCATAGCGGGATCCGCTTAGCTGCGAGTGTGCTGGAGAGTATCAAATTGATACCGCTGCCGTCATCCATGAAGACACGACCCATTTCGAATCCACTGATCTGAGCCTCGAGCACCAGGGAAGAGTGGCCTGGGCGTGGTATTTGTCAGGGGTGATCCGAGCGGTCGAAGGTGATGAACGACTCCGAGCCACTAAGGTACTCAGGTATGGCAGGCAGAGAGGTGATGGCCAAATTTACATGGCGGGTGATCTTCTTCTATATCATGTTGGATGGACGTCCCTTTTGTATCATCATGGCCCCTAGTGATCATGGGTATGGATCTGCTCCGTTGTTCTGGGCCAATCCAGCCGAGGGCTGCGCGGTTGCTCCGGGTGGCAGAGGTGGTGCACTGTATGCAATGGCTCCTGGGGCAGGGACGAACCCCTGATTCGCCGCCTCACGCCGAATCTGGGCTTATCGTTCATGGAGCTTTTGAAACTCCCTACAATCCTTAAGAAGATGGCTGGCCTTCCTCTTTTCGTCCTGCTTGTCGATGTAGAAGTGGATGGTGCAGGGACCCGACAGTTTGTCGAGTGAGGAGGGCTCATCATCTCGATTGCAGCGTTGCCATGCTTAAGCAGATTTTCCGCTGTCAGGATAGCTGCTGCTGCGATAGTCGCGGTTGCGGTTGCCGTCATTGTGGCATTCGGCATAGCCAGCCACGACCATATCGATCTCTGTGCGATCATTGTAGACACGCACTTTTTTCTTTCCTCGGTGGTCATGTCTACGGACGAGATCGTCTTCATCATCCGACGGGTTTGGTTGATGTCGTCCTCGCCATCCGCCCAGCGGTTGGTGATGCCCATCAGGTGGTCGATGGTTTTGGGCTTGATTTGGCCCAGCACCTCTCTAAGTTCGTGACGCTTTACGCCGTCCTTGAAGGTGTCGATTTCCCTCTCTTCTGAGATGTTCTCGGCAGAGTTCTTGATGACACACCAGCACTACACGTAGGAGCGGATCGACTTGTTTGACCGCTGGCAACGAAGTGTGCAGTTCTTCGATGGAGGCGAGCCTTTTGCATGTGCCTTTGAAGTTGTGGATGAAGCTGTGGACTAGCTCCTCCCAACTGCGGATGGACGTAGAGAGCGGATTATTGAGCCAGGCCCGGGCTGCGCCCTTCAGGTGCAATTGAAGGCACTGCATGGTTGTGTTCTTTCTTCCACCATGTAGCTTAACCGACGAGATGTGGTCATCTATCCAGATCGTCGTCTCTTGTAGTCCGTCGAACTTGGGGTTATCCGAGGGGAGCTTGAAGCCCTTGGGAATCCGAGATTGTCGTATGGCTCTGCTGAAGCATCTGGCGCCGGATAGCTCCGTGTCTTCGTCCTCGGACTCTGTGGAGCACGCATGTTTTGCACGTGATATGTTGATCTTGCGATGCGCAAGCTCATCACGGGCGTCATAGTTATGACCTCTTCGCCGCGGGCTGCGGCGTCGCCGTGACAGGTCATGCTCATCCTCGTCGGATGAGGGTGTGTGGCTCCTTGTGAATTTCACCATAGCCTTTTTCTTCGTCTTCGGGGTCGTCTATCCAAGTAGTGCAGCTACCATGAGCCCAAGGGCCGCAATCGCAGATTTATGGATTCCGTGTCTGGGATCCTGGCAGGTTTGCTACAAGGTACGTGATGGTCGCAATAACCGTGGCCTATAGTGTTTTGCGCATTATGTTACCCTGCGAGTCCATCGACATGAAGGACAAGTTGAGTGCCTTGGTGGCCTCGCGTCGAGCGACGGGGTCCATGTGCTCTAGCCAGGAGTGATACTTGTGGCCATCGTGGCCTTTGGAGGAGGATCCTCCGATGGAAGAGAGCGCGGCTCGTCGAGCACTTGATTCATCTGCTTCTCTCCTACGCTGCTCGAGTTCTTTCGGCTGCTCAACTCATCGATTGTGCTTCTTTATGAGGAGCCAGTGATATCCCATCAGCATGTCACGAGAGGCGTCGAGTGGCAGAGGGTTGGTACCTCGCACGGCCTCCTGGACTCTTTCCCACTAAGAGTTATTGAGATGGATCTCTTGACGATTGCGACTACTATCGTTGGCGGCTTCATGCGTCCCGTTCCTATTGGGATTGGGTGGGGGTGGTCTGTTTACTCTGTTTGTGGTGTTTGCAGCCTACGGATTTAGAGGGGGGCCGTTGGTTCGGCTCCGTTGCCAATGTTGCCATCGATGATGGCCGCGCACATGTAGCGGTGGGGGAGATCGTTGCTACTGTAGCTCTCTGATCCGGAAACTAGGTTCCTTCCTCTGTAGGAGGGTCGCAGAGGATGGAGTTGCAGCTGTTGTTGTCATCCGAATCATACATCAGCGATGGTGTGCTTAGGACACTGATTGGCGTCACCCACGAAGCAAGTGTGATTGCCGGGGGTACCACCCGCTCAAGGAGGCGGATGGTTCCGGTCTTGCCTACCTAGAATCATAGGCTCCCAAGCGTCATGTCGACTCCATCTCCCACGGAATTGAAGTCCTGGCGGGTTGCAGGCGAGTGGACAGTGAAGTCGATGGTGCCAAAGAGGAGGTAATTCTCCACTACAGAGCAGTCGAAGATCGCGGTGGATGGATCCATCGCGATCGCAGAATCAGCATCCCGAGTTCCCACAAACGGCGCCGATTAACGAGGGTTCGACTCATCAACCCATTCTTATGGACTTTAGTTTTGGAGAAGGAGGGGACGCTGGAGATCGTAGAATGGCTATTCACAATGCGGGGACATGAGGTTTACCCAGGTTTAGGCCCCCGGAGGGAAAACCCTACTCCTGGTTGTCTGTTCTTGATTGATGGTGATGCCGAAGGTTACAGGAGTGCGCAAATGAGATCTAGCAAGTTGTCTGCTAGGGTAAAGTGGATTGTCCTCCTCGTCGTGCCCTCCTGGACTTTATATGGGGAGGCTGGGTCTCGGGGTTTAGGTCGAGTCAGTTACAAGTTGGGATTTGACCCTTCGAATTTCTATCTAAATCTATCCGTGCTCTCCAAGGAATCGCATCCTTCATGGTCCTGGGTCACCCGAATCCTTCCTGGGCTTCGCCGTCTGGAGCGGATGATTGTATGGGCTTCTGCTAAGTCGGACCAGGTAGGCTAACATAAGGCACCCATAGGGCATACCCATGTCTGGAGGGAAGCCATGTTAACTCACACTCTATAGACATCCGGGTGGTGCCTTGGCTGCCAAAGTACCTATTATGCCTTGCTTATGATTTTAAGAGGGCAGTGGGTCACGTGCAAGGGCTCCAAGAGCTGTTTTAACATTTTTCCAATATTTTTAGATTTTGTTTGGTGTTGTCCAAAAAAAGGCCAAACCCAGTGGCGTTCGCGACAATGAAAGGGTCGGTGCAATCTTGGACCTAGGCATGCATCTAGCCTAGGTACCTCATGGGACACCTCAAAACATTTTTTCCTAAAAATTGAGAGTGTCTTATAGGGTACCTATAGTTTGAAACTGCCTTTATCGGGACGTAACTCAAAAAAATATAGTATATGCTTGCACCATGAGATAAATACCTGCCTCCCGGGAATGGCCATGCACCATGATGTAGAATGCGTGAAAATTGCCTCGAGCCCTTGGGTGCGCCCTAATATTGCACCTCCTTTGGAAAAACACCGGTTTTTCGGGGTTCAGAAAATGGAAAGTCAAGATGTCTCCATGGAGTGGTTCCATGTTCTAGGCAGCGAGGGGGTCCAGGGTTGAAAGCCATGTTAACTAAGTTTTTCCCTCTATGTATTCATGAATTCTCAGAAAATCCCTTACTATAGCTCACCCAGAAACTAGCACATCCTGATTGGTTCAAACAGTTGTCACGTGGATCATGCCCGCCAACCTTTGATCCTTTGTGATCTAATGGCCACACGAAATAGTTACAGTACCAACAACCCAATATTATAGCAAGACATGTTAGTTATAACATTCATAATGCAGGATGTGGCAATCATATAACAATACTAACAACAGAACATTACTCCACTTGGCGTTGTCGTTGTCCTCTCCATCGCAGTCGTTGGTGTCCTCCGATGACTCGTCGGCAACTCCCTCCTCGTAGATACACGCCCTCTCCTCATTGGATTCCTCCTCCTCATAGTCCAGTAGGTCGACGTCACTCTCATCCACTTCTACCTCCAACTGATCCTTGAATGCCTCCTCATTGCCCGAGTCGGAGCCGTCCTCATAGTTGGCTCCTCTATTCCTCCTGGACTTCTTCGTGGTGGTCTCGCAGGCCTTCCTCCGGCGCTCCTCCATCTTGGATGCTGCTTGGAGCTCGTCCATATCTGATGGTGCACAGCGCTTCTCGTTCGCCGTGGGTACAACAAGCTTCGACGTCGCGGTGTCCTCGAGCGTCGATGTTAATGGATCTAGGCATGGTTGTACACATGGTGGTGCCTTAGATGGCTATCAGTGGGCTTGAATGATGCTGCGATGAGCAGGTGATGCAGGACGGTCAGCCACCGGCAAGGATCTACCACTGCCACAGCGTGGTTCCATCCTGTGCGAGGAAGTTGTTCGGAATGTGCGATGGCGGGTATGCAAAGTTGGGTGCCGATCTATAACGGGCGCGAGGATCATAATCGAAGTTTAGTCACGTAAAAATTGTACTACATCGTAAAATATCTATGTACTAGGAGTGTAGTCATGGAAAAAATCACAAAATGTGCCCTCTGGCAGTGTTGGGAAGTGTCCAGTGTGTGCCTATCGACGTGGAGTTTAACCTATCAGCATGTTGTATCGGTGTAGCAGTTGCGCGCGTCATGCCAACCCCTTGAACATGTGAAGGACGCTCTAAAGCATGCACGCAACTGGACATGTATCCCACAATTACTTCCTCATAGTCCCACCCCGTCCCTTTTATCCATAGGATTTTAGGAGGCACGTGCCAAAGCCCACTGAATCGTCCATCGCATTAAAGCTAGTCCAATCAAGTCCCATCGTGCGGACTGTGGGGTTTATTCCCTAGTTCTTCTAGTCTCCCTTCATTGAGAAGGAAGGAATGTAGGCCATCGATTAACAAATGAACGGTGTATGTAGGTTGAGATAGCACCAAAGTAGATGGTCGTCTTGTATAAGATTGTACCATGGACTAGACTCTTTGACCATTCTCCTGCACCCATCACTTTCTTCGTCCTCCTGCCCCCACCTTCATCCATCTGCATAAACGAGAGACAGGCAGATCGAACATGTGCGCAGAGAGAAACGAGAGAGTTTGCCCCCAGACACTTCTTACTCAGCCAACTGCTCAATCCCCCCTCGCATAGAGGCCCAAACTCTCCCAGCAATGGCGTTAAATGTTCCACCAGGCGAGGGCTCCTCCCGGTACAGTCTTCTATTTCTTCTCTGTTTTCTTCTTCTATATCTACTTACTATTATTATTCTTGTTACTGTGCTACTTATTCCATGGCGGCCGTGGACCGTGAAACCAGCATGATGGCGGCCGTGTTGTAGGACCCGTTCGGCCCCGTTCCCCGGCTCAGCGAGGTAGGAATTCCCCACACTTTTTACTGCTAATAATTCCGCTGACATGCATTTGGTTTTATTTTTCAGATTCTAAATGTGGAATTGTTAGATCTTGTCTACCCACAAGTAGGGACCATGCTCAATCGTTTTATTCAATATTTTTCTTTGTAGTCACATTGGTTTTTTTGTGATTTGGATTTGTATTTCCCTGGAACCAGCAGTAGAATTATAGAGTACCTATTTTAAATAACATGAACGATGCAGCAAGTGAATGCCGATTGCCATGACAAGGTGGCCGTGATCAATGCCAATATTGACAACCAAGTGCAGGGTGTACGCTCCCTAACCCAGGCGAATGAACGCCTTCGAATGCGTTTGTCTCTGCTGAAGGAGATCACGCTTGATTTTTCACTTGACATCAAGAGTCTTGAAGCAGACCGCGACGAGCTACAGAAGTTGATTGCACACAACTTGACCAAACAAGACCTGTCTATCAGGTTAATTAGGCAGCTCATGGGTGACAAGAAGAATCTCTAGAATAGATGCACCCTCTAGTAGGAGGAAGCCACCAAGGCACTCAAAGAATGAATCAATGAAGCAAAGTCTACCATCGAAGCTTACAATGACTGGGACTGTTGCCTGGATGCAGTGAGACATATGAAAGAGGACATGGGCCAAGGTCTCACCATGCTCGAGGGTCTACAAAAGGATAACGAGGAGCTGAGGGCCAAGCTAGAGGTGTATCAGGCAATGCCCAAGTCAGATTCCAAGTAGAGGGGGCAGAAATCTTAGTTCATGCTCGACTGCTTTTGTAATTTATATATGACGTCCAATTAAGGAATCTTGGAGCTACTACTTATTTATCGATTTATCTTACTTGCCTACCAACTAAATTATGGGTTTTTTTCTGATGAATGGACATCATCCTTTCTTTTCATTATGTATCTGAGCTTGCTTTTAGATTATGACTATGCCACTACTATTTGGTTATATTGGAAAAAACCATAGCACCCTTAGTTGGAGATAGTCCTATGTTGCTTTGAAATTGAAATTAGGACTGTCCCACTAGTTTATCCTCTTGAATTGGGAAAAATCCTATATTGCTCTAACATTGAAATTAGGACAGTGCCACTAGTTTATCCTGTTGAATTGGGGAAAAACCTATATTGCTTCTACATTTGAATTAGGATTGTGCTACTAGTTGATTCTATTCAATTTTGAACAATCATAGATTGCCCTATCCTTCAAATTATGACTTTGACACTAGTTAGTTGATTTAATTATGGAAACTAACCACATATTTTTGTTGCAGTAGAACATGCGAAAGATCAACCCAGAACTACTGACCTGGCTAAAGGACAAGATGGCCATCCAAATGAAGAAGTAGAATTTTCAGAAACTGGCCTATGACCTGAGAGAAGAAGTCGTGATCCTTTATGACAAGTGCTACAATCTAAAGGTGGAAATCGCTAGCTGGGCGTAACTTCATAAGAAAGGTCTTGCCTCCACGCGTGCGAAGGAGGAGATCATCAAGGAGCTCATGAGGGATAATCTTAAGCTTACTTATAAGCTTGTCGCATCCCAGCCGGAGCGCTTGAACCTGCTGGAGGTGCACGTCCAAGTATTAAGGGAGCAGGTAAAAACCAAAGCGTACCTCATCGAATGAACCCTCCAACTGGAGGATCTCAGGAAGGAAAATGAGCATCTTCGCGTCAAGCTCAGTGAAAACTATAAGTTCTTATAAAATTAGTTTGCAATCTATGCGTTCTAACAAACCAAAGCGTGTTTTCCATGTAGTAGTGATATTGTAAACATGGACCTAACTCTATGCAAACTATGTTTTCTTCCGAAAGGTTATTTTGCTCAAGGATTGAGTTTAGAGTAGTTAAGATATCACAATTTCAAGTCTTACAGTTAACTAGTTTCAGATACTATCACGGCATAAATTATTCATCTAAAATTTCCTTCATCCTCTATAGCTGTCCTTGTTCACCTTGCACTCCTTCTTTAGATCCTTCAACAAATCCACAATATAGTACTCTAGCTTCTTCTTCTCTTCCATGAGTTGACCCCTCTCCTTTTCTGCCTTCTGAAGCTTTCGTGCAGTTCCCACTACCAAGCTCCCATTAATTGTGTCATTTAGTACTAACTATAAATTCTTGATTTCATGTTCCAGCTACTTATTTCCTACCGAGAGCTTGTAATTTTTTACAGCTGCATCACAGGCATCAGTAAATATCCCCGACCTTTCGAGATCATACATATCTCTTAAGTGCAGCTGGCCACTTAAGATCCACCCACTCTACTTCTTTACACACCGAGCCAACCTAAAAAAACACGCGACCTAATTATCAACATAACATTATACAATTTTCTTCATGTCACCATTGTACATAGCGAAAGAAAACCTGATTTTCATAGCTCGAAAACCTTCTCCCAGTGTTACTGCCTTCAAATGCAACATATTTCCTCAATTTTAGCCCATGATCACATGGTACTTCCCAATCGAGATCTAGGCCCTCCCAATCAGGGTCGTAGATCATGAGTGGTACCTATAAGGGAACAAAAAGCTAGAAATAAGCATGATTGCATGCACAAATGGAGCTTGTATCAAGATAATTACCAATTCCTAACCATTGCCGAGATAACAGATGAAATCACATCAGGGAGGGAAGACTTGATGTCGGAGAGAAGGTTACCTCTTCTTGATTGGTCGTCCTCATTGTTCCAGGACGACATGGCGAGTGCGGCCACAGCGACGCGTCGACGACAGTGAGGAGAGAGAGGAGGGCATTGAGTGAAGAGAGAAAGAGTGGGGAAAGTGAAGTGCGCCAGCATTTCAACATTGACTAAATTGGCATGTTACAATGGTTTAATTGATACCATGCCCCATGACTGGATTGCTGTCTCATATCTAATAGTTTTTATCTTCCTTCATTTTAATTTGTAATATTAATCATGTACTTCCTCCTTTCCAATTTGTTTGACTTACAACAACGTACAAAATCTTATCTACCGAACAATATAGGATTAGGTTTTATGGTTTAGGGTCTAATGTAATGTTTATTGCACTAAACCCTTAACCCTTAATCCTATATCCTAGACATGTCCGTCCAATAGATCATTGTCTCCTACTTAGTAAGTTTTTTTCCTAAACCCTACGCTCGTTCATCCATGGTAGTACTTCCTTCTTAGTAACAGGTAGTTATCCAATGATTAGTCAAATTACTGATCCCACAGAGAATTATATTACATCATCATAATGTCAACTACAAGGTACTTATGTATCTCCTTGTTCAGTTATAGTTTCAATGAATGATATGTACAAAAATCCCAACAGCTCACAAACATTATATTATTAATCTCTCAACAATCATAATCTCAGAAACAAGAATATTACATCATCTCAACAAACATAATCATGTCAACTACAATGTACTTATGTCTTATTACAACAATGATGTTTCATCGAGTGATATGTCTGAAAATCTCAATAGCTCATAGAACATCGGATTGCAATCTCTGAAGAAACATGACCAGAGAAACACATTTTCAAAGCAACAACAATCTTTGCTACAAATACAGGAAGGGGAACCCTACGGTCTATATGAAAAGCCTTGGGTAGCAGCTCTCATCAGATCTGATCAACATCGATCACCTTATTCTGTTCATCCAAAATAGGTACCTCTTCATCCACTATAATTTGTTCAACAACATCAAAAATGGTAGCCAGGAAGAACACCTTCCTGGTTTGCTTCTTTCGTCTCATAATCTGCATCAGATCATCGGTATCCAAAACCTCTATGAATTCCAACTTCTTATGATGCCACCACCGAAGTAGTGCCATCTTCTTAGGGCCAATAATGATTCCCTTACCAATCATCTCTCTTAGTTCAACAAGAGTTTTGTTTTTGGAATCGACGGCTATCTCCACAGTGCATGACGAAACTGGCTTATTATCTCTGGCATCAAGTTTTGTCATTTATGAATCCACCTCTAGGAGTATATTGAACTTAGCTTGATCAGCATCCGGTGGTCCATAAACTCGAAAGCAGAAGCTCTGGCAACAATATCTCTAGTATCTGCATACGTATCTTCAATCAATGCTTCAACTTTCACCTTACGACCAGCTTCACAACACTCCCAAAGCATCTGAAGCTCATTGGAGTGCTCAATTTGCATATAGGTATCACTCATATTGCACCACACCAGTTTTGCCCTCTATTTGGATCACCAAGGAATCCTAGCATGAAGAATATCTATCATCTACAAAAAAGACACAACCTCCTTGTAGTTGACAAGTAGACGCATATCCTACCCAAACATAAACCTCTCGTAACCAAAATCTAGTTTTGCATTGTACTGGCGGACATGAACCGTGAACTCATATAGGTCTCATGCATCGAAGTTGTTCCTAATTTGATTAAAAAGGGGACATTTAAGTTCATTCGACTCTACTTTGCAGTTGATAAAGGGGGTTAACCTCTTGGGTGGCCCGATCTTCACGGATCTTGTGGTCAAATCGATGGGAAAGCGAGGGGAAATGGATAAGGTAGCGGAATCGAACACACACCTCGCGAAGAACACGATGAACACACGCAAAACTCACACGATACAAGGACGATTGCTCCCGAACGGCGGCCACCGGTCCGATAGAATCCTCGCAAGGAAAGATCGGTCAACGTGCTCCCTCAAATCCACATCGGAGAGGGAAGAACACCTTGGGGAGGGTCTTGACAACTTGGAGACGAGACACCGAACTCCAAGGCCTTGTTCAACGATGGATGCGTGATGCAAAGTCCAATCGAGGTTGGTGACGATAGTCGGTCCCCTTGGTAAAGGGGATGAGGCAAAACTAGAGATTCCACAATTTGGGTTGTCTTTAGTCTATCATCTATGCCTCTGGGATACATGAGGGGTGGGGGCTCTATTTATAGGCCAGCCACTAAACAAGGGTAGTTCAGGGATAAACTAGGCGAATAGGTAAGTAAAGGGGAATACATGGGCTGTGGCCCAACTGGTGCGCGCAGGCACAGGCATGACCGGTAGTACCGGACTCACAACCGGTAGTACCGGTCATCACCGGTAGTACCGCTCTCGGTATCCGGTAGTACCACTTGCGGGCGGTAGTACTGCAAGCCAGTACTGGGGCATCCTGTGGCGATGGCATAGGCTTCAGTACCGGGCGGTAGCAGGGGCGGTAGTACCGGTTCCGACGACCGGTAGTACCGCTTGGACCTGGTAGCTTCTGACTTGTCTTCTTCCGTCTCCTCTTCCAAGCCTCCATCTTGTCGGGATTGATGTTCCGGGCTTCCTCCCTTGCCTCCGTACTGGTCGGTGTGAACCTATCATGCATATGTGACGGAGTATGAAGTAGCATAGTATTCACTAGGGTAGGAAGTGGGCTCGCATAGAGGAACGGATTCACCTTTGGAGTCCATGACAACTTGGCGTAAGTTGGAGACCTTGATGTAGTAACGACCGTAGGTCGGGCTGCATCATCTCCCCCCCCCCTTCAAAAAGAGTCGTCCTCGACTCTCCATGTTCATCACGAAGTAGAAGAGGTCGAAGGACATCCTTGATCCTGGGGTTCACCATATAGTCGTCCTCGAGAAGATTGACTTGACAACACTTCAATGTTCCTTCACCTCCCATGAAGCCTACAAAGCTCAAGACAAAAGCGAAGAAACACTCAAAGCGTACCCAATTCATGAAGATTATAGCATGAGTCCTCAAGTAGAAGGAAGTCACCTTAGCTTGTAGAGATAGCTCGATGAAAGGTGGCCATAGGTAACTCTCTTCGATTCTTCTTGTCAACACATGGTCCATAGAGGTTTGCATGTATGCATTTGTACCTTCATACAACAAAGACCAAGCAACATATGTTTGTGTGTGATAGAGGACATTGTCATTTGTGGCATGTCCATTCTTTTTCACAACACTATTAGCACAACTCAAGTATAGCAAATAGGATGCATATGCAAGGCCAAAGTGCATGGAAATCTTTGCAAAATCATCCAAATGTGGGAACTCAAAAACTTTATATAACATCTTATTGTGGCATTCAAAGCAATCGAATAGAAATTTGATCAACATCTTTGATGCAAAACTAGGAGAATTAGGCAAAAACACAAAAGGAAGAATGTCCAAAACAACATCATTATGTGTGTAAACCAACCATTGGAAAGAGAAATTGTTCGACATGTTGGATGTCACACACAAATCATCGATAGCAAATATCATGGGAATATGAGTATCCCAAGCGGAAGGAAAAACAATATGTTTGCAAACAAACCAAATGAAAGAGCTAGTGGTCCTTATGTTTGTTGCAACAACAAGACGAGATTCTTGGAAGCTCTCATGACAATACATGCTCTCAATGGCATTATGGTTGCACACAAAACATCGGAAAGGGAAATTGTTCAACAATTTTGGTGCAACACACAAAGCATCAAAATCCAATGGTAAAGAAACATGATTGTCATAAGGGGAGATAATACCATTAACATGCTTCCAAGCAAACCATAGGAAAGAGAAATTTGTTAACATGAAAGATGCAAAGCATGCAAAAGGTATCAGAGCTGGGTTCGATCTTGAACTCACTTGTGGGATGCTCTCAAGAGATCTTTTTGTCAACTCGTTCTCAACCGAGGTTGACATTCTCGTGCGGGTACCTACACACATCATACACAAAAGGAAGAACCTATGTGCATGGTAGAGATACACATCATCGATCATGACGTATCTCTTCTTGTGCACATCACCATTAATGCCAATCAAGTATGAAATAGATGCATGGCGAGTATGCAAGTGGGGAACATGCTTATCATGGCAATCATCAAAATCTCCAAAAATTGATAAAGCTATGGGGGCTATCTCGTTATAATCCATGTGAAAAGTATTGTTGCAAGCAAAACAAGTGAAATAGCAAGAATTCATATTATTGCAAGCAACGGGAGAACTTGAATGACTAGCATGACAAGGAAAGTCCGAAGCAATTGGAGGATACACACAAGATGCATAGCATGGCATGTTTATGGCAATGATATTGCAATCAAACAATTCCACATGATCAATATTATGCAAAGGCAAAGCATCACATGGGAATAATAGTGAAGCATATGTAATGTCACAAGTATCATCCATAGCATGCATATCCTCACAATTCATCATGTCCACTAGTGGGATCATGGCATCATCAACACCGTTATTTTTACCTTGGTCATACCTCTCATATGAAGTGGGTGTTGTGGAAGTAGTGGCCTCCTTTTGGACGACTTCGTTTTCTTGATGTAGCCATGGCGTAGCATCATCTTCGTGCACCATGTACATCTTTTCCAATTGAGGCATCATTGCTTCATGGCTTGGCGCGTCTTCCTCCATGGAACCTAGCACAACACAAGAGAACACACTAGAGGTAGAGGGTAAGTTGTTAGAAATTGAAATGGTCTCACTTGACCTATCAACTACCACTCTCAACTCACTAGGAGTATCACTCATGCCCTCCAAGTGGAAGCACTCAATCTCACATAAGGTGGAGTCACTCATCTCACTCTTGTTCTAGATCAAGTGGGCTAAGTGGCTCTCATACTCACATGGGATTGGTACCACATCATCACTCAAGCATATGGGGATAGGCTCGGTTTCCTCAACTCCAAGCGACTCCTTTGGTGAAGGGAAAATCCCATGCTCACCATTGTTGACCTTGTCGCCTTCAAAGTTGGATGCCATAAGATGGGCATCATCACTCGCCTCCTTGGTCGAAGGGAAAATCCCATGCTCGACCGTCCCATCATGTAGTAGTGGTGGAGGTAGTCTTATGCTATCCAACTTGGCGAAGTAGAGGGCTTCATTTTCCTCGTTCTCGCGGTCGTGGAAGTCAAGCGTAGGCGTTGAAGCTTGATGGCGTGGATGAAGTCTTGCTCTTGGTGCCCATTTGGTGGTGGCACTAGTAGTTGAAGGTGCCTTTTGATGGTGTCGACGGAGGTCGTTGGCGTGCCTTGTCGATGGTTGATGTAGGTGGCGCACTTGGTCATCTATATGACGCTCATGACGATGGCCCTTGACCTTGGCACGCTTCCTTATAAGTTCTTATAATGAGCACAAAGCATCATTAGTCTTGGCGACCATGCTCATGTTTTTGTCGAAGTCATTGTCCATGTCCTTCTTGAAGTTGTGGAGGTCACTCTTGAACTTGTCCATTTGATGGTGGACCTTGGCGCACTCGAGTTGGAGGATCCGTCTTGGTCAGTGCGACGTGAGGAGCTTCGCGTTGTCATTGTTGAAGTCATCCATGCTTGGGGAGTCATTGTTGTTGTAGTACACCATATCACCCAAGCATGTGGATCCATTGTTGGTGCAGTGCTCCATCATGTTATCCATGCTTGTGGAGACATAGGCATGGTGGCTCATCGTGGATTCTTCATAGAAATCATCCTTGGTCCCGGAGTCCCTAGACATGCTTCACAAGACCAAGTGTTGTATATGGAAGTGGTAGAGGGTGTTAGGGATACAACGTCGAACCTTACTTTACGTTGGAAGATCATATCATGCAAGTGGCCACACTTGAGAGCAATAAAACAAGCAAAGTGAAGTTCACGGAGAACACCAAAACCAACTACTAACCAAAACACACACACACACACACACACACACAAGGCCTATGGTGGATAGGTATGGAAAGTGGCATGTCAAGAACCAATCCGAAATCAAGATGTTGTATTGGCAAGTAAAGAACCACAATGATCACAAAGCAAACAAGTCAATCCACAAGATAGGAAATATGTACAAGGAAACACACACGGTGGGATAAATGGGACTTGTGCGACGGAGAAAGTGAGCTAAGAACCAAATGATTACCTAGCGAAGACTATAAGCTCGTGTCACACAAGTACAAGGAGAGACACTAGTTCGATTGCACCAAAATTGTTGGGCTACAAGATATGCACAATAAGTACCACCTAGATGATGTTCATCGAGCTTGCGCTTCCTATTCAATGAGGCACATGTATATTTTTTTTTCTATATATTTTTTCTTTTTGTGTCACTCTTTTCTTTTATTTATTCTTTTCCACTTGCCTCTTCCTTGTGCCAACAACTATACAAGGTAACTATATGAGATAGCGCTCACAACGTTTCTCGGAATCTACAAGGTATCAAATGTGCATAGCCCAAGAAATCATAAGAGTAAATAGTCTCAATAGGTGTTTGTTGCTCGCAAAGATAGTGGAGTTCACAAAGGAATGCAAGTGGGGAGAAGTCGTGGGATGTTTATACCTTTCGTCGACGATCTTCACCCTTTATTGTTGGATTCCGCCTTGCTCACGGAATTTGAATGGAGTATATAGCATGAACAACATGGATGATGATGTAGAGCTTCTTCTCCTCTTCGAAACGAGCTAAAGAACACCAAAATCCGAGTTCGAATGCAAAAGCTATGCTCGAAACAGTGAGAGGCTGAAATCTGGAAACCTCCTGTTTTTGTTCTGTACTGGGGGGTAGTACCGGTTTGCTGAGAGGTAGTACCGGTTAAGTGCGGTAGTACCGGCTTTTGAGCCCGGTAGTACCGGTTGGTCCAGAAACTCCCAGTTTTGACGCGTTTTCGCGATTTTGGGGCGATTTGGGCGGAAAATCTTCAAGAAAAACACCAAATCGATGGGGGAAATCAAGGAATTAGGCTATGGGAACACAAAGGAAGGTAGATCAACAAGTTTAGCAAGTAATTCAAGGATCAAAACCTACCAAAACGCACTCAAATGACAGATCGATCCAAAACACGAATTGGGGCTATTTTTGGTGGAATTTTCAAATTTATGGGGAAAAGACCAAATCGATGAGAAATCCGTGGCAACCAAAAGATACTAATACCAGATGATAAAGGGGGTTAACCTCTTGGGTGGCCCGATCTTCACGGATCTCATGGTCAATCGATGGGAAATCGAGGGGAAAGGGAGAAGGTAGCGGAAGCGAGCACACACCTCGCGAAGAACACGATGAACGCACGCAAAACTCACACGATACAAGGCCAATTGCTCCCGAACGGTGGCCACCGTTCCGATAGAATCCTCGCAAGGAAAGATTGGTCAACGTGCTCCCTCAAATCCACATCGGAGAGGGAAGAACACCTTGGGTAGGGTCTTGACAACTTGGAGACGAGACACCGAACTCCAAGGCCTTGTTCAACGATGGATGCGTGATGCAAAGTCCAATCGAGGTTGGTGACGATAGTCGGTCCCCTTGGTAAAGGGGATGAGGCAAAACTAGAGATTCCACAATGGGGGTTGTCTTTAGTCTATCATCTATGCCTAAGGGGTACATGAGGGGTGGAGGCTCTATTTATAGGCCAGCCACATAAAAAGGGGTAGTTTGGGAATGAAACGGGAAAATATAGTAAGGGGGTACATGGCGCTGGGACGAGTGGCGCGAAGCGGTGCAGATGCGACCGGTATTACCGGCACAAGACCAGTAGTACATGGCTCTGGTACCAGTAGTACCGCTTGCGGTCCTGGAGCTTCAGCTGGACCCTTCAGTAGTGAGCGGTAGTAGGGGCGGTAGTACCGCTGACCGGTAGTACCGGTTCATGCGTCTGGTAGTACCGCTGAGGTCTGAGACTTGGATGGGTTCCTTCTGGAGTGTGCGGTAGTAGGGCCTGGTAGTGCCACTCGCACCGGTAGTACCAGCGTCTAGATCCGGTAGTACTGCTGGGGCCTGGTAGTGCAGATCTCTCTTCTTCCGTCTCCTCTTCCAAGCCTCCGTCTTGTCGGGCTTGATGTTCCGGGCTTCCTCCCTTGCCTCCGTACTGGTCGGTGTGAACCTATCATGCATATGTGACGGAGTATGAAGTAGCATACCATTCAATAGGGTAGGAAGTGGGCTCGCATAGAGGATCGGATTCACCTTTGGAGTCCATGACGACTTGGCGTAAGTTGGAGACCTTGATGTAGTAATGACCGTAGGTCAGGATGCATCAGGTATTCAGCTTGTCCTTCATGGAATAGGAAAACATAAATGCATAGGACACCTTCAATGTTCATAAGGGTGACTAGATACAAATAATTTAAGAACAAGCAATACCATAATTATGAATCAATCAACATGTTTTGGGATAATGCACATTAAACTAAGAATGACAACTATGCTCTCCTAACTGGTGCATAAAGATAGAAGATGAAAACTCAACATAAAACTAAAAAGAAAGGCCCTTCGCAGAGCGAAGTAGGGATTAAATGGTTTTATAAAGCTTCCAAAAATTATGGTACTTGTTAGATTTGAGGTCTCATTGTCCGTATCATAAGCATATTGAAGTGATTAAGGTTAAAGTGAGGTCAAATATGAGTTATATGCTTGACAAATTATAAGTTGAAAATCTCACGCCCCTTGAGTACGAGTACCGACACCTCATGCAACTCAACTTTGGTCAGAGGCAAGTTCTTGTCATTTTAAGTATATGTGCATCATAGAGAACCTCCAACGGGGTACCCCTTTCCACATGACACGGGAGCTATCCCATATCAAAATGACAAGGAAACAGACAGTGAGCATCTCATCGATCTTTTTATTTGCTATTTGATAGGGCAAAGGTGTCCGACCTTTCGATGAGACGATAGTGGTCAATTTGGTGGAGTTCGGGCTTGACGATCCGACTACACGTGTGGGCACGAGCGCCAATGCAATCGCTAGGCCAATCTCCTGGAGGTACTGATCCTGCGGAAACACGATCAGCCTGACCAACGAGGGTCTTAATTCCTACCTGAAATCGAGAACAAGTAAGAACTAATATTGTAATCGAGATATTGCGGATTAAGATGAAAGCTTTATTGAAAAGGTGGGATTCTGTATAGGTGCGAAGTACAAGAGGCCTCTGCGACGCTCGAGCCTTGGCGAAGTTGCTATGATGGCTAACTTAATGTCTAAACAAAATCCGAGTCTATGGTGACGTCTAAGGGGAGTATTTAAGGAGGAAAAGGTGGGGTTTCGGCCAGCCATAGAAGTGGTGGCAGAATCCAACCCTAGAAGTCCTTTTCTCCTCAAATACGGACTCTAAAAAGTGGCTATGTAAAATCCTGCGAAAATTACATGGGCCTGGCCCAAAATAAAGGTGGCGCAGCACCATATTAAGCTATGGACGAAATTGTGAAGTATTAATCTTGAATATTTCGTCCAAGCCTTCTTTCTTCATTATGGTGGCCTCATAGTTCTGAAATCTTCATTCGTGGCCTTCTCTTGAATCATCACATGCTTGCCGCCATCTCTATGCATGACCATGCTCCAATTCTTGTCCCTCTCATCCATGCTTGGTCCATCATTCCTAAGAGTAAGAAATACATCTGATTTAGGCAGCATTATATTCTCATGTATGTGAGGAATAGTTCCAAGAAACGAAAGTACATGATAGTTAAGTTGTTTGGCACGAGATCGAGTTATAGGTCCTTGTATGTGTGTAGATGTAGATACAGCGGTTGTATCAATAGATGGGATGTCCACATCATGCTCCCCTTCTTGAATTGAAGTCGTCCTCGACGCAATCTCATCTTCCTCACCAAACTAAGGCTTCAAATCTGCAATGTTAAACGTAGGTCTAACCGTACCAAAGTCTGTAGGCAACTCAAGTTTATATGCATTATCGTTTATTTTCTCTAACACCTTAAAAGGACCAGCAGCACGTGGCATTAACTTAGACTTGCGTAAATCAGGAAAATGATCTTTACGCAAATGTAACCAAACAAGATCTCAAACATCAAACACAACATGCTTTCTCCCTTTATCCCCGTCAAGTTTATACTTAGCATTCATGTGTTCTATGTTATCTTTAGTAGTCTTATTCAAGTTTAATATCATTTCATCGCGTTGAGTAGCATCCAAATTATTTTGCGTCGAATAAGGTAAAGGCAATAACTCAATAGGTGCACGAGGAACAAAACCATACACGATCTCAAACGGGCACATCTTTGTGGTAGAATGAAGCGAACGATTATAAGAAAATTCTATATGAGGTAAACACTCTTCCCACAATTTTAAGTTCTTCTTTAAAACAGCCCGCAACATAGTAGACAAAGTTCTATTGACTACTTCAGTTTGTCCATCAGTTTGGGGATGACATGTAGTACTAAACAACAATTTAGTCCCCAACTTAGCCCATAAACATCTCCAAAAGTGGCTAAGAAATTTAGTATCACGATCAGAAATAATAGTATTTGGCACACCATGCAAATGAACAATTTCACGAAAGAACAAATCAGCAATATGCGCAGCATCATCCGTTTTATGACAAGGAATAAAGTGTGCCATCTTAGAACCGATCCACAACAACAAAAATACTATCCCTCCCCTTCTGTGTACGTGGCAATCCCAAAACAAAGTCCATAGAAATATCCTCCCAAGGAACACTAGGAACAGGAAGAGGCATATATAAACCATGTGGATTAAGGCGAGACTTAGCTTTTTGACAAGTTGTGGACCGTGCCACAAATCTCTCAACATCTCGACGCATACGTGGCCAAAACAAGTGTGCAACAAGAACATCATCCGTTTTCTTGACACCAAAGTGTCCCATAAATCCTCCTCCATGCGCCTCCTGTAACAACAAAAGACGAACAGAACTATCTAGATGCATAGTTTGTTAGCACAGAACACAAATCCATCGTTGAAGACGAACTTGTTCCATGTTCTACCATCTCTACAATTCTGCAACACATCTTTAAATTCAGCATCATGCACATATTGTTCCTTAATAGTTTCCAATCCAAATATTTTGAAGTCAAGTTGAGATAACAAAGTATAACGACGCGACAAAGCATCAGCAATAATATTATCTTTACACTTTTTGTGTATGATAACATAAGGAAAAGACTCAATAAATTCAATCCACTTTGCATGACGACGATTCAACTTAGCTTGACTACGAATATGCTTCAAAGATTCATGATCAGAATGTATAACAAATTCTTTAGGCCATAGATAATGTTGCCAAGTTTCTAATGTCCTAACCAACGCATATAATTCTTTATCATAAGTAGAATAGTTCAGACTAGCCCCACTCAATTTCTCACTAAAATATGCAACAGGTTTTCCCTCTTGTAATAACACACCTCCCAAACCAATTCCACTAGCATCACATTCAAGCTCAAAAGTCTTATTAAAATCAGGAAGTTGGAGTAAGGGAGCATGTGTTAGCTTATCTTTCAATATCACGAAGGCCTGTTGTTGTGCATCGCCCCAAACAAAGGGCACATCCTTCTTGGTAAGTTCATTCATCGGCGTGGCAATTGATCCAAAGTCTTTGACAAAGCGCCTATAAAAACCAGCGAGGCCAAGAAAACTCCTCACGTGTGTGACCGTCTTGGGCTGCGGCCAATTCTCAATATCCTCAATCTCGGCTGGATCCACTTCAATACCCTGTGATTTAACAACATAGCCAAGAAATGCAACTCGATTGGTGCAAAAGGTGCACTTCTCAAGATTACCAAAAAAACGTGCATCACGTAAAGAATTGAAAACAGCACGTAAATGGTCCAAATGATCCTCTAAAGATTTTCTATAAATCAGAATATGATCAAAGTAGACTACCACAAAACGTCCAATGAAAGCACGTAAAACTTCGTCCATTAATCTCATGAAAGTGCTGGGTGCATTAGTTAAACCAAACGGCATTACTAACCACTCATATAAACCGAACTTAGTTTTAAATGTTGTTTTCCATTCATCTCCCAATTTCATACGAATCTGGTGGTAACCACTACGCAAATCAACTTTAGAAAACATGGTGGAGCCACTCAATTCATCAAGCATGTCAACCAAACATGGAATAGGATGACAATATCGAATAGTAATATTATTGATAGCTCTACAATCAATACACTTGTGCGAAGAACATCTTTCTTAGGTACCAAAATAATAGGAACATCACATGGGCCAAGGGACTCACGAATATGATCTCCGTCGACTAGTTCCTGAATTTGGCATTGTATCTCCTTTGTCTCCTCTAGATTGGTTCTATATGGCGCGCGGTTGGGAAACGTAGCACCAGGAATTAGATCAATTTGGTGCTCAATTCCTCTAATAGGAGGTAGTCCTGGTGGCATCTCAACGGGAAAAATGTCCTCATATTCCTGCAAAAGGTTGACAATAGCGGGTGGCAAAGAATGAGGCATATCCTCAAATGAAAATAACACCTCTTTGCAGATAATTGCATAACATTGAGTATTGTTTACATCTAGTTCAGTAATATCAATTTTATTTGCAACCATACATGGACTCTTCAAATGAATTTCAGTAGCATGTTTAGAATCTGATTTAGTGTTCTTTGGTGGTACAAAATCTACAGCAACAATCTGATTCTCACTTTTATTTTTCTCCTCACTTTTAGCTCTACTAGCTCTAGCCAGATCATCTTTTAAAATCTGTTCGGGAGTCATAGGTTTTAGAACAATTTTCTTTCCATCATGTATAAGAGAACAGTGATTAGTTTTGCCATTATGAACAGATTCTCTATCAAATTGCCATGGTCTACCAAGTAACAAAGAACAAGCTTGCATAGGTACAACATCACAATCAACAAAATCATAATATGTACCAATAGTAAAATGCACGCGTACCGTTCTTGTTACCTTGATCTTGCGAGAACACTCAAACCATTGGATGTAATAGGAATGTG
Organism: Avena sativa; assembly: GCA_916181665.1. Lineage (NCBI taxonomy): Eukaryota > Viridiplantae > Streptophyta > Magnoliopsida > Poales > Poaceae > Avena > Avena sativa. Next base: position 148,102,404 of record OV702280.1, read on the forward strand.
TGAGTTGTCTTGTTGGAAGTGCAAGCTTCTCTATCATGTCAACACTAGCCAGATTATTACAACTCCCTCCATCAATGATGATCCTTATAGCTCTTTCCTTGACAACACCACGTGTTTGGAACAGGTTGTGGCATTGATCATGCTCAGATTTGCTCAATTGCACACTCAACACACGTTGTGTAACTAAGCTCTTGTATTGATCAGCAGTTTCAGCTCCCATTACCTTTGTCTCTTCATCAGAATCACAATTGTCTCCATCTCAAGCAGAAATAAGAACTAATGTATCTTCATCAAAGTCACTCGCTGAATCATATTGACCATCATCACGCACCATCATAACACGTTGTGTTGTGCACTGTCTCTCAATATGACCAAAACCCCAGCACTTGCGGCATTGTATAACCTTTGTTTTACCCGTGGAAGCCATAGAAGATGCACTATGAGCAGGAGCATTGGATGACGGTGGAGGAGCAGCTGACGGAAATCGTGTGGTGGCCTTGGATGTGGTAGTAGCTGGTGGAGAATCATGAGAAGAAGGTGCTGATTGTCGGGATGTCCAAGTGGATGTGCGACCTGCAGAATTATTAGTCCTCCTCCATGGTGTTTGGCGATCCTGCACTTCATGTTCAGCTTTGCAAGAAAGATGAAACAAATGAGTGATGGAATTATGTTCCTTATAGTCTAATATGTGTTGAATGTCGTTGTTTAATCCACCAAAGAAACGTGCAAGCATTTGTTCAGTAGTTTCAACAAGACCACACCGAACCATCCCTGTTTGCATGTCCTGATAATACTCTTCTACAATTTTTTTCCCTTATTCCAAACGTGTCAGATTCTTTAGTAAATCACGTTGATAAGTGGGAGGCACAAAACAAACACGCATAGCAGTTTTTAAAGCAGTCCAAGTACGAGGAATAGTAGTAGGATTTAAAAGAAAATACTCAGACCACCAAAGGGAAGCAAATTTAGTAAATTCACATGTAGAAGCACTAACACGCATATTCTCAGGATATTTTAAACATGCAAAACGTTGTTCTACTTCCATCTCCCATGTAAGATATGCATCAGGATTATATTTACCATCAAAAGATGGAATATTTAATTTAAGCTTTGCAAAATGATCATCATCACGTACCGGTGGTCGAGCGTTGCGGTGGTAATGTCGGGGTCGGCCAGCAGGGTGTGGAGGTTGTTCAACCTCCTCGTCAAACAGATCGTCATCGTCAAGGTCATAGTAGTACCCGTCGTCTGCCCCCAATGTCGCAGCAGCCACGGTGGAAGCCTGAGGTGCCTTAGCTGCAGCGGTAGCCGCCTGAGGTGCGGCGGCAGCTGAACCAGCAATACGACCCGTGATCAGAATGCGCCGTGCGCCATGCCGAGGTGCCAATGGGGCGGGTGCGGGTGCGGGTACCGGCAATCTGTCCAAAACCTCCTTGAACCGAGCCTCAAGCTTGTTGTTGAAGGATTTCTCGAGTCCATCGATCTTGTCCATGGCGTTGGTGAGCTTGGTGTCAAACTCCTCTAGTCGTGCATCCACATCTTCATTGTGGCCGACCAATAGCTCGGAGAAGTGGGCATCTAGTTCTTGGTTCGTCATTGTGGAAAGGTTACGCGAAGTATCTGTCATGGTTAGTCCTATAAAAAGCACAGGTATATATGCCTATAACTACAAAAATATGGTGGAAGGCACGCTTAATCCGTCAAGCAATATATGAAGCTCTTACAAGTTCTTACCAAACAGCAGGAAAAGGCAATGTGCAACCGCGAGGAGCAGTGGGTTAGCAATTAACAAAACAACAATGCAAATGTTGAAAGAATGCTCAACGACGGTACTGTGCTGGTCCAAGGCTAGACCGTACTAGAGACGCGAGCCTAGATCACCAACGATGTCATGACGCGACACAACAAGCAATGTATGATGATATGGCACCCTGAAAAGCGAGCCGAGATGTCGAAAATCACTATGATGGCGAGTGTCTAGAACTGATCGACGGGGTCTAGAAATAGGTTAGCCCCAAAAAAATTTGTCGAAATTTTTGTATGATGCTCCGGAAAGCGCACAGGCGCCAAAAAAATATCGCTATAACGACCGATGGAGAAAAGTGATCCCCGGAGCCGAAAATCAGTATAGCCAGAAAAGTTTTTTAGAAATTTTTTTTGTTCTCCTTCTGGACTTACGACTGAACTTTTAGCTCGACACGGACTTTAGCTCAATACAGAAACAACAAGGAAGGAAAGTAAAAAATAAATAACTAGGAAACAATATATCAATTCGGACTCGTGCCGCGGCAGGAAAGGTGATCGGATCCGTGTCGCGGTAGGAAGGCGGTGGCGGAGTTTTAGGGTTTATGGCGGCGGAATATGGTGGCGGAATATGGTGGCGGTGATCTGCGAGTGTGGCGGTGACTACTGTGATCATAACTCGAAACTCTAAGGGACGAGACACTAAGACTAGCAACTCGACACGACGATGCAGACACAAATTCAACAATGCAAAACTGAAAAGATAATGCAAGGCATAAATTGGTGACGGGATGGATCTAAACTCTAACTGTGTTTTTGGCTTTTTCGTGGGTTATAGGTAAAACAGATCTAATCTACGAAAACAGTAAAATCTCACCGAGCAACCTGGAAGCTGATACCACTTGATAGGGTAAAGGTGTCCGATCTTTCGATGAGATGATAATGGTCGATTTGGTGGAGTTCGGGCTTGACGATCCGACTACACGTGCGAGCACAAGCGCCAATGCAATTGCTAGGACAATCTCCTGGAGGTTACTGATCCTGCGGAAACACGATCAGCCTGACCAGCGAGGGTCTTAATTCCTACCTGAAATCAGGAACAAGTAAGAACTAATATTTGGAATCGAGATATTGCGAATTAAGATGAAAGCTTTATTGAAAAGGTGGGATTCTGTATAGGTGCGAAGTACAAGAGACCTCTGCGACGCTCGAGCCTTGGCGAAGTTGCTATGATGGCTAACTTAATGTCTAAACAAAATCCGAGTCTATGGTGACGGCTAAGGGGTGTATTTAAGGAGGAAAAGGTGGGGTTTCAGACAGCCATAGAAGTGGTGGCCGAATCCAACCCTAGAAGTCCTTTTCTCCTCAAATACGGACTCTAAAAAGTGGCTATTTAAAATCCTGTGAAAATTACATGGGCCTGGCCCAAAATAAAGGTGTCGCAGCACCATATTAAGCTATGGACGAAATTGTGAAGTATTAATCTTGAATATTTCGTCCAAGCCTTCTTTCTTCATTATGGTGGCATCAAAGTTCTGAAATCTTCATCTGTGGCCTTCTCTTGAATCATCACATGCTTGTTGCCATCTCTATGCATGACCATGATCCAATGATTGTCCCTCTCATCCATGTTTGGTCCATCATTCATAAGAGTAAGAAATACATCTGATTTAGGCAGCATCATATTCTCTTGTATGTGAGGAATAGTTCCAAGAAACGAAAGTACCTGATAGTTAAGTTGTTTGGCACGAGATCAAGTGATTGGTCCTTGTATGTGTGTAGCTGTAGGTACAACGGTTGTATCAATAGATGGGATGTCCACATCACTATTTGTATAGTTTTTTATTGAGGATGCTTCATAGAATGCCACTATGGTTTCGCTGCAAGTTTCCACCATGATTAGACATGGCTTAGGATAGCCGCCCAGACGTTTCTCTAACACATATACATACTCCATGGACTTACAGGCTCCCATCTTATTTCACACCGTCGGGATCCATAAACAAAAGAACATGATATCAACTAAATAGAATAAGTGCAATGTCGAAAGCGTTCCCCATGACAACATGGTTCTGCTAACTCCTAACTTATAATTTGCAAGCATATAAGCATCATAAGATAGTCACAATGGTTCAGGTTTATTAAGTGCAAGAAATAAAATGTTCCTTCAAGTTCGTGAGAGCTTTAATCACTAATTTTCACATAACAAAAATTAAATTTGGAAGATATATAAAAACATGAATATACTTGGAATGGTGTAACACACCATGCATAGGAATTTATAGTGGACTCTTTGGGATGACTTGGTTTCTTGGGAGTTAGATGCACGAGTAGAGCTCATACTCAGTACAGGTGGAGGCTAGCAAAAGACCGGGTGCGACCAGCTAAGGGAGCAATAATGGCCATAATAATGCAGAGCGACAAAACATTATTAATCAAACCATAAAGTGATATCACAAGTCAAAAACTAAATGATCATAGAGGATAAGGTTACTAGTTCATAGTCATAACATGGTATAAGCATGTGCCAAGTCAACCCAAATAAAGCATCAAAGGATAATAACACTATATTATGCTTTCGTATGCTAAACAACGCATGATTCTTTCATGGAACATTAAGAAATATCATTTATTTGAAACAATTCATGATACAACAATAATTACTAAGCATATGGTCAATGAAACATCTAACATGACATGATAAATTCTAAGTCACAGTCAAAACAAGCTTCTTTTTGTACCCCATAAGCATGAAACATTCTACTCTTTTCCAACACCAATCGACTTATTTGAAACAACTTACAAAGATAATAATCAATAAATACCATAGAGCTTGTCTCACCTAACTACAAAGAAGAACTAAAAAGTTCTAAGAAAAAAGAAGAAAACTAAATCTAAACGCAGTGCTAGCAAAAGAGAACACTCAAAAAACAATAAGAGTTAAAACTAGAGTGTTCTAGGCAATGAAGAACTGGGTGTGACTTCTCCAAAAGAAGTATGCTGGGGTAAAACTAACTTATTATAGCAAACAAAAAAAAACTAAAAGAAAAAATAAAGACGCTCCAGGAACAACACATAGTGCATGAAGCAAAAAATATAGTATCATGAAAGAAAACCTGATATTTTTGTTGATGAAGAAGGGGATGCCTTGGGCATCCCCAAGCTTTGACACTTGTACCTCTTGAATATTTCTTTGGGTGACACGGGTGGCATCCCCAAGCTTGAGCTTTTTTCATACTTCATCTCATCACATCATTTTCTCCCTACACTTGAAAACTTCCTTCATACAAAACTTCACACAATCTTCATTAGCAACATTAGTGTATTCAAGATAATAAGTCTTTGGGTTTAGTTTCAAATCAAGTAAAACTTCCATTAAAACATAATCTACTGTATCAATTCCTTTTAAATTCTCAGGTGATCAAAAGAACTCAAAATAAATCGATTTAAGAGGCAAATGCAATTAATGGCAGAAATATGTCAAAATAGACCTCTAGGTAAAGACCATTTTTTTCTAAAATCTTTTGTTGCTCCAATAGAAAAGTGCAAAACTAACCAAAGTTGGGCAAATACCAGGGGCATGCGCACAAAAAATTGCAGATCAATACGATGTTCTGAGATTTTCACAATTTTTTACAGCGAATCATAGAAATCTGTTTCGGGATAGCAACTTCCCCAAATCTTACTTCCCTCTCATTAGAGGCTATTCTTGGCACAAAAACAAAATAAAATGGATAATGACAGGTTATTACAGAGGCAATAATTTCCAAGACTCAACAAAATAAAAACTTACTGAAATAAAAAATTGGGTTATCTCCCAAGAGTGCTTTTCTTTAACTCCTTTCAGCCAGGCATAGAAAGGAAGAATCAAGTATTTTTGAATGAAGAAGCATCAACTTCAAAATTTGTTCTAATAAGATAGTCAAAAGATAGCTTCTTTATTTTTCGAGGTAAGTGTTCAATACCTTTCTTGAGTGAGAATTGATATTTAATGGTGCCTTCTTTCATATTAATAACGGCACCAATAGTTCTAAGAAAAGGTCTTCCCAGAATAATAGGACAGGAAGCATTGCATTCAACATCCAAACATAGAAATCAACGGGAACAAAGGTATGGTTAACCATAATAAGAACATCATTAATTCTCCGCATAGGTTTCTTTTTAGCATTATCATCAAGATGGACATCCAAATAACAATCTTCCAAAGGTGATAAATCAAGCATATCATAAATTTTTCTAGGCATAATAGAGACACTAGCATAAAGATCACATGAAGCTTTGAAATCAAAATAATTCAATTTCATATTAATGATGGGCTCCCAACCATCTTCTAATTTCCTAGCAATAGAAGCTTCATGTTTCAATTTTTCTTCTTTAATTTTCATGAGAGAATTTGTAATATGTTTTGTAAAATCCATATTCATAGCACTAGCATTAGGACTTCTAGCAAGCTTTTGCAAGAACATAATTACTTTAGAAATATTGCATCCATCTAGATCAAAATCAAAATTATCATTCTTGGTAGTAGAACTATTGTCTCCCATATTTTGAAAAATTTCAAAAAATTTATTGGAAAAAGTTCTAGTGGGGTTAGGCAATGTTGCAAAAGGAGTGGGGACTTTGTCTACACCAATTAGTTTACCATTAATAGTAGGATATTTACTAGAATTTGACTTCAGCATCACTAGTGGTGGTAATGGTACAAACCTTAGTCATACTATTATTTCTAGCAATTTCATCTTCTCTTTCCCACCTAGCATGCAATTCAGCTAACATCCTAGTTTCATCAATTCTAACTTGAATGGCATTCAATGTCTTGCTTTCTTTAACATCGTGAGGCATAACTTTTAATTTAAGTAGTTCAACATCAAGGGCAAGTCTATCAACTTTGGAGGCAAGGTCATCAATTTTTCCAAGCTTTTCCTTAACAGTTTTATTGAAAGCAGTTTGTTTACTAATAAAATCCTTAAGCATGACTTCAAGTTCAGAGGGTGCACTTCTATTGTTGTTTTAGGAATTTCCATAAGAATTACCATCATTAGGAGGATATGTCATATAATTATTATTACCATAAGAATTGTTGCTAAAATTATTACTTCTAATGAAGTCCATCAAATTGGCTAAAGGAACATTATTTGGATCAATATGAGATTTTTCATTAACAAGCATAGCCATAATAGTATCAATCTTGTCACTAAAGGAGGAGGTTTCTTCAACAGAATTTACCTTCTTACCTTGTGGAGCTCTCTCAGTGTGCCATTCAGAATAATTAATCATCATATTATCCAGGAGCTTTGTTGCAGCACCAAAGTGATGGACATAAAGGTACCTCCAGCAGCCGAATCCAACAAATTTCTTGAAGAAAAATTCAATCCTGCATAAAAGGTTTGGATAATCATCTAAGTAGTCAGTCCATGAGGGGAGAAATTCTTCACTAAAGATTTCATTCTTTCCCAAGCTTGAGCAACATGTTCATTATCAAATTGTTTATATTCCATTATGTCACTTCTCATGGATATAATATTAGTAGGAGGATAATATTTTCCAATGAAAGCATCTTTTCATTTATTCCAAGAATCAATACTATTTTTAGGCAAAGAGAGCAACCAATCTATAACTCTTCATCTTAAAGAGAAAGGAAACAATTTAAGCATAATAATATCTCAATCTACATCCTTATATTTTTGCATCTCACAAAGTTCAACAAAATTATTAAGGTGAGAAGCAGCATCATCAGTACTAACACCAGAGAATTGCTCTTTCATAACAAGATTTAGCAAAGCAGGTTTAATTTCATAGAAAGTAGCTTCAGGAACAGGTGGAGCAATAGGTGTGCAAATGGAATCATTGTTGTTTGTGCTAGTGAAGTCATACAACTTATTGTTTTCAGGAGTAGTCATTTTTGCAAGATTAAAGCAAGCCAACAAAAATAGCAACTAAGTACGAACTAATTTTTTTGTGTTTTCTGATAAAAAGAAGCAAACTAAACAAAGCAAAAGAAATAAAGAAAAACAAAAACAAAGTAACGAGATTGGTAGTGAGAGACTCCCCTTGTAGAAATCTTCTTTCTCCCCGGCAACGGCGCTAGAAAAAGGCTTGATGTTGGCTCAGTTGATGTCGAGGCTTGTTGGGAACCCCAAGAGGAAGGTATGATGAGAACATTAGCAAGTTTTCCCTCAGTTATAGAACCAAGGTTATCGAACCAGTAGGAGAAAGAAACCACTTCCGAAAGGTGTTGCTAGCAATGTGGAACCTGCACACAACATAACCAAAATACTCTACCCCAACTTATCAATGAGGTTGTCAAGCTCACTGGTTTTGCTGAAAATAAAGGATTAAATGTATAGTGTGGAAGATAGTAATTGCTTGTGGTAATTTCAGAAAGTAAACATTAGACAGTAGATATAATATCAGTGGGAAGGAATGGACTGGGGTCCATAGTTTACTAGAGGTGTTTTCTCCGTAAGATAAATAACATGCTGCGTGAACAAATTACAGCGGGGTAATTGACAAATAGAGTATGCATAATAATGCATTTACATGACATGATGATCACTATGAGATTCATTTGGGAATTACAAAACGATACATAGACCGTAATCCAACTGCATCTATGACTAATAATCCACCTTCGGGATATTATCCAAACAACCCTCATGTATTAAGTTTCAAGCAACAGATAATTGCATTAAGCAACGTGTGTAATGTAAACAATACAATTGCCGTTGTACAAAGAATTGTTGTTTTCTCCCTAGTAACACATCTACAATCTTAGACGTTTCTGTCACTCTCCCTCTTGCAGTCACAAGCAAGTACTTGGCCAAAGTAACTACTAGCAATGGAGACCATCCAAGATCACAAATAACATAGACATGATAAAACAATAATCAATCTGACATAATACTCAATATCCATTTGATCCCTGCAAACACAACATGTAGAATTACAATAAGATGATCTTGATCATGATAAGCAGCTCACAAGATCTAAACATGTTAGCACAAAATAGGAGAAACAACCATCTAGCTACTGCTATGGACCCATAGTCCAAGGATGAACTAATCACACGTCACTCCGGAGGAAGGCATTGTAACAACCCAAAATTCATGAATTACAAAAGCATGCATTGCACTCATATTCTCATAGCATTTAGGGTTGGCACAAAAAATTTCAAAGTTTGAAATCAAACAAAACCATTTATATGCCACTTTATTATTATATGAGGCATGGTTTTGCTCTTATTTTCAAAGGACCAAGGTTTGTTTGTGTAAACACTAGTGTTTGACACACATTTGAGTGCATGGATCACACTACAAAAATTTGGAAAAGATTTGAATTCAAACAAGTTTGCAAAAGGATTGAAAACTATTCCTGAAAAATCAAACAGAAAAAGAAAAGGCTAAAAGAAAAAAATAAAACAGGCGCTGCACATTGAGCCCAGCACCAGAACAGGCCCAACAGCCCACCCGGGCCATTCCCCCTCTCTCTCACCCGCGCCCAACCTATCCCGCTGACACTGACATTGGGCCCAAGCCAGCTCAGCATCGTCTCCTCCAAACCCCGCGCGCAGACACCGTCGCCACCCCTTTCCTCCCCCATCAAACGCAGCGGTTGATTCGGGCTTAATTGCCATTGATTCTCTGCGTTCATCCCTCGCCCCTGCCGGCTACTTAATCCCCGCACCACCACGGACATTTCCCCTCACGTCTCCTCGCTAGAACGCCACTAGGATGCACGCATTTGAGCTCGAAACTCCGCTGTCCGACGAGGTATTCTGGTGAGCACCGTCCAACCTGTCCCCTCTCGTTCAAGCTATCATGCTCCCCTTGATCTTGCGCTTCTTATCATACCCTTTATCCATCTGCTTGTGGTCTAGAACGTTGGCTTCGTCAAGCACCGTGAGCACCCGACGCCGTCCTCGTCTCCGGCGAGCAATCCCGGTAAGATACGACCGCCCCTCGCCTCCTGGTTCACACCATCTTTTTCGCCTGGTCCTTGTGCACACGCTGACGCCTTTGGCTTGCGCTAGGGTGAATCAGAACGTCGTCTCCATCGCCGTTTGCATCAACTCGATGCTCCCCACAACTCCGACGAGCTCCCATGGCCACTGCAACTCGCCCCCGTCCAAACCAAGGCCACGTTGAGCTTCCTTGCAACCTTGCGATGCTGGTAAGCCACTGCACAACCCCTATCCCCCTCTGGAATCGTCGGAGCATCGCCGGCAGAAGCGCCCCTGCCGCTAGCACCCGTTCGCGCCGCCCATCTGTGGTCGCATGCGTGAGAACCGTTAGATCTAGATCCTACAGTTTATATTAGATCGTAGGCCAAAGCGGTATCGCCAGATCTGAGCCACAAGATCTGACTTAAATCCAACGGCCCACGCGCGTGATCCGCACGAAGCGGTACGGGCCAATCAGATGCGTCCACGTGTCTGGATTTATTTTTTCCTATTATTTTGACTATGCACTAGTGATATTTTGAATATGGCTTGCATGGAATTTTTGGTAAGTATATATATGCTATGCCTTGGGAAATCCTAGCAGTGGTAGTCTTAGTAGAATTTTCTCTAAGTTAAGATACTTGTTGTGTTATCATGCTTAGCCTAGCTAGTAGCAAACAAAGGTGGAATATATTCATGCTATGGAAATTTTGCTAAGTCATGGACTTGTGTTTTGATTAATAAAACAACTAAGTGAATGAATCACCTAGGTGGAATGGTATGTTGGTTTATGTTGAGTGGTTACACAATGCCCATGTCTATGGTTTACCTTGTGTATCTCACTTGTGAAAAGCCACCCAGGAACAAAGGGATTTGAGATACTTAGTGTTTAGAAGATTCCAGTGCAACCACATGGCATATGGGCTCTGCCTTGATCATATAGGTTGCAATAACTTAGCCAGATGGACAGTTGGTGGTAGGGTGATAGGATGGAACGCGTCCATGGTGGTCTAAGGGAAGGCTTCTGAAAGGTCTCGTCTCGATGCATGTCATGTCTTGTGGGGTAAGTGCACCACCTATCCAGAGGGTAAAACCTAAGTACTTAGTCGTGTCCCCAGCAACGGACAATTTGAGCATCAAAGACATTGAAACTATCAAGGATCTCCTCATCCCAATTTCTAAGTTAAAAATTTGTGGTTGAACAAGGGTAAAGGTTCACCAATGTCTATTGGTGGTTCCTTGGGTGTTTTTGACAAACAAAAACTTAGTGTTTTCAACTGATAGGGAAAAATCTATTTTGAGCAAAGCAAACCTAAGCTACAGTTAGCCAAATTCATATAGATGTTAGATGCTACTATTCTACTATGGTATCACTTGCCAATACAATTCCAAATGTATTGACCCACTGTGGCTGTAACTTATGATATTGTAGGTTACTCCATTGAAGATTAGGGTTATGAGTCTACACTCAACATGCTTGCATGTGACACATGAAGATGAAGACTTAGTTATTTACTTTATATTGTGAACTCTTGTATTAATCCTTTGGCTATGGAGTTGTAAAAGACTATGTTTATCTCTGGAATGACGATGTAATAAAGACCTTTGTATCTGTGTACTTCATCTTAAACTACGGATGCTAGCATTTGATCCAGGGACTAGCATTGCAATCATAGGGACCTTTAACTTATAAAGGTGGGGTCTTACAGATGGTATTAGAGCCAGGTTTTGCCTGTAGGATTATGACCCTAAGTTGGATTAGACAAAGAAACCACTAGGAAAATGCAACTCTTTGCAAATTCCACACTTGTCTTTTTCTTCTTGTAAACCTCTTCTAATCTTCTTTCTCATCTCTATTTGTAGATGGCCACCATAAACGAAGCCGTCAAGAAGGGACCACTCATGACCATGACTTTAAAATGTGAGACGGAGTTTCCCAAAGCACTCAAAACCTTTATAGTTAGCTTGGGGATACATGGTGAGGCCGTGTACAAGGGATTTCCAGTTATGGATGAAGGAGAATAATATTGGTGGGTACAACTCCACTTGTACAAAAACAAGGGGGACAACCACAAAGAGTCGGGATTCTACATGGGCACCAACTCAGAAATGTATATGAAATTCTTTGACTCTGCAAGAAATGCAGCTCGGAATGCCATCAAGGAGCTTGGTGAAAGACTCAAGTATAGAATGCTCAACACCCAAAATGACCTTAAGGAGGAGAAGAAGTATACCCAAGACTTAGAGACCGCCATAAAACGTCTAAGAGAAGATATCATAGACATAGCATATCAGTGAGAATTGTGACGTACTCCGCTAGTTGGACCACCCCACTTATCGTTTTCTCGCAAAAATTTGTCTAAGTTATGTTTCAACCTTAGTGTTTGTAATGGATTTTTTTGGTATGCCATGAGTTGTATGTTTTATTGTTGAAAATGTGTTTTTGTGCTTTTGCTATCTTGTGATTTTTCTCTACCTGTATTGTTTCTAATATTTCTCTATCTTATGCAATAGATGCCTAGCATTGTTATTAGCACTGCCGAGGAGTTCAAGGGAACTCGTTTCGGTTCTCGTCTTGTGGATCTCACTAGTGTACTCAACCTCCCACTTCCTAGTATTAAGGTACTTCAGCTCACCAAGTTTGAGAGGAATGATCTTTGGGGCTTTAGAGTCTCGCAGCCAGGACGCCAGACGGAGCCACTCATGGAGGAGATCATCTTCAAGCTGATGCATGCTGACAAGGAGAAGGGAGTAGATGTAGTCATGCAGGAGTTACTTGGACGCCTCTGCGGACGACACTCCACCGAGCTCCGGGACCTCTACTTTCACCCTTTCAGGAGACGTGACGAGTAGGGTGAGGTTGTAGTGTATGATGACGCTGCTAGAGAGACGATTGAGCCTGTATGTCTCGTTAGGCACCTCGACACAGATAGGACCAACGTCATGCTTAGAAATGACGAGCTCCAGGTTCAGTTGAGGGAGAAGGACAAGCTCTTCGCGGAGCAAGATGAGATCGTCAAGGAGATGGAGGCCACATTCGAGAGCGAGGACAAGAAGTTCAAGAATCAGAAGAAGAGAGTTTAGGACAGACACAAGAAGATCAAGGACATGAGGGCCGAGATAGAGGCCAATGACTTTGAGTTAGAGACTCAACAAGGAGTGATAGAGAGGCTTCACTCGCAGAAGAGAGCCCTTCGTGCGAAGATTGAGGCCTTGACCACCAGCATGGAGGAGTACAAGTCAGCTATGGAGACAGCCGGACTTACTCTTGTGGACATGGAGGTCGACATGGATGAGTAGAGTTGATTATTCAGCTATCTACTTATCTATCATCCTTGATTTATTGTGTCGCAATGATCATCCAACATGTGGATGGCTTGCTATTATGTTTACTTTTCCAAAACTTGTTGTTTAAGTTGTTTAAACTCTATGTTTATCTTGTGATTGTTAATTGTTTGTTGCTATGTGATGTATTGTGCATGGCATCTATGGGTTATATCTCATTACTTATCCTCATTGAAACCACAGATGCCTCCCCGTCGTGCCAATCCCAACCCAACCAACAACAACAATAACATCAATCCCGAGATGCAGCAGTTGATGACAGCTCAAACTCAACTGATGCAAATGATGACCTAGTTCATGGTCAATCAAAACAAGAATCAGAACAATAACAACAACAAAAATCCCAACAACCCACCAGCCTTTGACATGCTTACAAGTTTTTCGAGGTTGAGGCCAACCAAGTTCTCGGGGACCACTGATCCCATGGTAGCCAAGGACTGGCTATGGTCTGTGAATAAAGACTTGGTCACTGTTGGCTGCACCAATGAGGAAAAGGTCAGGTTCACAGCACGTCTGCTTGAAGGACTAGCAGCAAGATGGTGGGACAACTTTCAGATCACCACTCCTATTGAGGATGTGACTTGGGGTATTTTTGAGGATGGATTCCATACAGCACACATCTCATCAGGAGTGATGAATTTAAAAAAGAAGGAGTTCCACAATCTGAAACAGCGTCACCGCAGTGTAGCTGGATACATTGAGGAGTTCAACAATCTGGCACGCTATGCACCGGATGAAGTTGATACTGATGCCAAGAGGAAGGAGAAGTTCCTCGAGGGATTGAATGATGAAATGAACTTGTAGCTATGTGTTGCCTATGTCCCAACATATCAATCACTGCATGACAAGGCCACCATCTTGGAAAGCAAGATGAAACAGGTTGAAAACAGGAAGAGGAAGCATCACTTCGATAAGCACAACTCGGGATCGTCTCACAAACGTTCCCATGGTGACGATAGTAGAGGTTCTAGATCCCACAAGCATGGGAAGTATAACAGCCACCACAACAGTAACCGTCACCATGACAATAAGCACCACTACAGCCATGACAATGATAAGTATAAGAAACATAAGAGTGGACACGAGAGACACCACAGTTGGAATGGCAATGGAAGTCAGCCTGCAAAAAGAGACATCAGTCAGGTTGAGTGTTTCAAATGCAAGAAAATTGGGAACTATGCAAATGAATGCCCAGAAAAGAAAGTTGAAGGAGCCAACAAGCCCAACCCTTTTTATAAGAGACAAGTGAACCACATCAATGTGGAAGAAATATATGAAGAATATGATGTTGTGGCTGGTCAGTTCAAGGTTAATTCTTTTCCAGCACTTGTTCTTTTTGATACCGGCGCATCGCATTCATTCATATCAAGAGCATTTTTTGATAAAAATGGACTTCCAACTGAAACTATTGGGTGTCCTATTAAAGTAAGCTCTCCCGGAGGAGAGATGATAGTGAATTTTGGATGTCATGATCTAGTGATAGAATTTGGAAAGTATAAGTTTCTAGTTAGTCTGATAATCCTAAATTCCCAAGGTTTGGATGTAATATTGGGCATGGATTGGGTGACTAAGTATGAAGGAGTACTAGATTGTTCCAATCGTACTGTTACACTCACAACCCCAGATAAGAAACGGATTAGGTTCAAGTCTAACTTTGAATCTAAAGGGAGTAAGCTAAATTATCTTACGGGGGTTAGCATAGATAGTGTACCAGTTGTGAAGGAATATCCGGATGTGTTTCTGGAGGAATTACCAGGAATGCCACTAGATAGAGATGTGGAGTTTCTGATTAACTTACTACCAGGATCTGGACCAATAGCAAAGAGACCCTACAAGATGTCAGTTGATGAGTTGAAAGAACTACAGAAACAACTTGGAGAACAGTTGCAGAAAGGATTTATTCAACCAAGTTCTTCGTCTTGGGGTGCACCAGTTCTATTTGTAGAAAAGAAGGATAGAAGTCAAAGGTTATGCATATATTACCGTTCACTCAATGGGGTGACAATAAAGAACAAGTATCTTTGCCTAGAATCAATGATCTATTTGATCAGCTAGAAGGAGCCCGAGTGTTCTCAAGGATTGATCTCCGATCAGGCTACTTTCAACTAAAGATTAGAGAGCAAGACATACCTAAGACTACATTCACCACTAGGTATGGGTTGTATGAGTATACTGTGATGCCATTTGGATTGACAAATGCACTGGCTTATTTCATGAATATGATGACCAAAGTGTTCATGGAGTTTCTTGACAAGTTTGTTGTCCTATTCATTGATCACATTTGGATCTATTTCAAGAGAAAAGAAGAGCATGAGGAACATTTGCGTTTGATACTTGAGAAGCTCAGGGAGCACAAGCTGTATGCCAAGTTTATCAAGTGTGAATTCTGGTTGAATGAAGTTGGATTTCTCGGACATATTGTGTCGGGAGATGGTATAGCTGTCGATCCCGCAAAGGTGTCAGCTGTAACAGAGTGGTAATATCCCAAGTCAGTAAAGGAAGTTCATAGTTTCCTAGGCTTGGCTGGATACTATAGAAGGTTCATTGAGAATTTCTCAAAGGTAGCTAAGCCAATGACAGAGTTACTTAAGAAAGATAAGAAGTTTGACTGGACTGAAGGTTGTGAAGTCAATTTCTAGGAATTGAAGAAGAGACTAGTGTCAGCACCGGTCTTATGTCTGCCATTTTTGGAGAAGGACTTCCAAGTCTATTGTGACGCATCACACCAAGGATTGGGTGGAGTTTTGATGCAGGAAGGGAAAGTTGTGAAATATGCCTCGAGACAACTCAAAACTCATGAAGTGAATTATCCTACTCATGACTTAGAGTTAGCCTCTGTTGTCCATGCACTGAAAACATGGAGACATTATCTTTTGGAAAACGCTGTGAAGTGTTCACGAATCACAATAGTTTGAAATATATCTTCACTCATAAGGAAATCAATATGAGACAAAGAAGATGGCTAGAGCTCATCAAGGACTATGACTTGAGTTTGCAATACCATCCCGGTAAAGCAAATGTTGTAGCGGATGCCTTAAGCCATAAGGTTTATGTGAATGGCCTTACTAAAGGAGAATTGCCAGATGATCTGTGTGCCCAATTCAAGGATCTCAGCTTGGAGATGGTGCCTGAAGGACATCTCATGTCATTGGATGTTCAACCCATATTGTTGTACAAGATCAAAGAAGCCCAAAAGATGGACAAGGAAATTTAAGAGATTAAAGGTAAAATTAGCAAAGGGAAGGCTAAAGAATTCCATGAAGATGAACATGGTACTTTATGGTATGGAAAACGTATCTGCATTCCACAAGATCCGGAGCTTCGAAAACTGATTCTGCAGGAAGCACACATATCACCATATTCCATTCATCCAGGTAACACCAAAATGTACATGGATGTGAAGGAAAGATTTTGGTGGAATAATATCAAGAAAGACATCGCGGAACATATCGCTTTGTGTGATGTGTGTAGTCGAGTGAAGGCGGGACATCAGAAACCAACAGGGTTATTACAACCACTACCCATTCCTGATTGGAAGTGGGATAAGATTGGTATGGATTTTATCACCGGACTGCCAAAGACTAGATCCGGATATGATTCTATTTGGGTTGTCGTAGATCGCCTAACTAAAGTGACTCATTTCATACCAGTGAAGACTACCTATACAAGTGCTAAGCTAGCTAAGATCTATATGAACAGGATTGCATGTCTGCATGGAGTACCTAAGAGTATTGTGTCTGATAGAGGAACTCAGTTCACTTCGCATTTTGGTGACAACTGTATGAATCATTGGGAACAAGATTAGAGTTCAGCACAGCTTTTCACCCCCAGACTGATGGACAGACAGAAAGGACCAATCAGATTTTGGAGGATATGTTGAGGGCATGTGCCCTAGACTATGGTGCTAGTTGGGATGAAAGTCTGCCTTACACAGAATTCTCTTACAATAACAGCTATCAAGCCAACATTGAGATGGAACCATTTGAATTTCACTATGGAAGGAAGTGTACTACGCCATTGCTATGGAGTGGTGTTGGAGAAAGAAATTTGTTCGGACCAGAATTGATTAAGGAAGCTATAGAGAAAGTTAAATTGGTGAAGGCCAGATTGAAGATAGCATAGTCCCGACAGAAGAGATACGCAGATCCAAAGCATAGAAAAGTCACCTATGAAGTAGGTGATAGAGCTTATCTTAGAGTCTCACCACTTCGTGGTTTGAAGAGATTTGGAGTCAAAGGAAAATTGGCACCAAGGTATGTTGGACCGTTCAATATCTCGAGGCGCAAAGGAGAAGTAGCTTATGAGATTGAACTACCGGGATCACTGTCAGCAGTTCACAATGTGTTTCATGTGATTCAGTTGAAGAAATGGCATCCGGAGATGGAAGAAACTTCTTTGAAGGATACTATACCCTTGGAAGAGGTTCAGTTGGAGAGTGATCTCACCTATGAGGATAAACCTATCAAGATTCTTGAGACTGCAGAAAGGGTTACTCGGACTAAGACTATCAAATTCTGCAAAGTATAATGGAATCATCATACCGAAGAACAAGCAACTTGGGAAAGAGAAGATGATCTTCGGAAAGACCACCCACACCTATTTTCTAGCGAATCCGAATCTCGAGGGAGAGATTCATCTTAAGGGGGTTAGATTTGTAACATCCCAAAATTCATGGATTACAAAAGCATGCATTGCACTCATATTGTAATAGAATTTAGGGTTGGCACAAAAAATTCGAAGTTTGAAATCAAACAAAACCATTTATATGCCACTTTATTATTATATGAGGCATGGTTTTTCTCTTATTTTCAAAGGACCAAGGTTTGTTTGTGTAATGAGTAGTGTTTGACACACATTTGAGTGCATGGATCACACTAAAAAATCTGGAAAAGATTTGAATTCAAACAAGTTTGAAAACCATTCCTGAAAAATCAAGCAGAAAAAGAAAAGGCTAAAAGAAAAAATTAAAACAGGTGCTGCACATTGAGCCCATCACCAGAACAGGCCCAACAGCCCACCCGAGCCATTCCCCCTCTCTCTCCCACCCGCGCCCAACCTACCTCACTGACACTGCCACTGGGCCCAAGCTAGCTCAGCATCATCTCCCCTAAACCCCGCGCAGACGCCGTCGCCGCCCGTTTCCTCCCCCATCAAACGCTGCGGTTGATTCGGGCTTAATTACCATTGATTCTCTGTGTTAATACCTCTCCCCCGCTGGCTACTTAATCCACACACAAACTCGAACATTTCCCCTCAACTCTCCTCGCCAAAACTCCACCAGGCTGCGCGCATTTGAGCTCGAAACTCCGCTGTCCGACGAACTCCGACGAGGTATTCCGGTGAGCACTGTCAACCCCGTACCCTCGCATTCATGCTATCATGCTCCCCTTGATTTTGCTATTCTTCTCATACCCTTTGTCCATCTGCTCGTGGTCCAGAACGTCTGCTTCGTCAAGCACCGTGAGCACCCGATGCCGTCCTCGTCTCCGGCGAGCAATCCCGGTAAGATACGACCGCCCCTCGCCTCCTGGTTCACATCATCTTCTTCGCCTGGTCCTTGTGCACATGTTGACGCCTTTGGCTTGCGATAGGGTGAACCAGAACGTCGTATCCATCGCCGTTTGCATCAACCCGACTCTACCCGCAACTCCGACGAGCTCCCATAGCCACTCCAACTCGCCCCCGTCCGAACCAAGGTCACGTTGAGCTTCCTCGCAACCTTGTGACGCTGGTAAGCCAGTGCATAGCCCCTTCCCCCTTTGGAATCGCTGGAGCGTTGCCGGCAGAAGCGCCGCCGCCGCCAGCACCCGTTCGGGCCGCCCATCTGTGGTCGCATGCGTGGGCACCATTAGATCTAGATCCTAGGGTTTAGATTAGATCGTAGGCCGAAGAGGTATCGCCAGATCTGAGCCACAGGATCTGACTTAAATCCATTGGCCCACGCGCGTGATCCGCGCGAAGCGGTACGGGCCAATAAGATGCATCCACGTGTCTGGATTTTAGATTTAAAATCTGTTTTTGAATCTATTAGAATTGCAAACTTGTAAAATTCATATCTTTTGTTCTGTTTATCCAAAAAATGCAAATAATATAACATTGGATTCAGAAAAATGAGCCCTACATTACTGTGGGCTTAAATTTATATTTTGCATCTGTAAAATTGGGTTTATTTGCAGAAGAATTTATAAGACTATTTTGACCATATAAAGTGTTTATAATATGATTTTAAAGCAAATATAAGTTTGTTTAGACTTTAAATAGATGGCTCTATGCTCAGTACTGTTTAGTTTGACTTTTATAGTATAGAAAAGTCATTTCATTGCATTTGCATGCATTCATATTATTTTTGCTTGAATATTTGAATGTGAATTTGGTGTTATCATTTTATGTGTAGACTTTTGGTGCTAGTGGTGATTGTGATTGTGAAGATTGTTGATACTCCCCAAACTACCAAGGAAATTGGTGCTTCATGTATTTTGTCTTATTATTTTGACTATGCACTAGTGATATTTTGAATAGGGCTTGCATGGAATTTTTTCTAAGTATATATATGCTATGCCTTGGGAAATCCTAGTAGTGGTAGTCTTAGTAGAATTTTCTCTAAGTTAATATACGTGTTATGTTATCATGCTTAGCCTAGCTAGTAGCAAACAAGGGTGGAATATATTCATGCTATGGAAATTTTGCTAAGTCATGGACTTGTGTTTTGATTAATAAAACAAATAAGTGAATGAATCACCTGGGTGGAATGGTATGTTGGTTTATGTTGAGTGGTTACACAAGGCCCATGTCTATGGTTTACCTTGTGTATCTCAATTTTGGAAAGCCACCCAGGAACAAAGGGATTTGAGATACTTAGTGTTTAGAAGATTCCAGTGCAACCACATGGCATATGGGCTCTGCCTTGATCATATAGGTTGCAATAACTTAGCCAGATGGACAGTTGGTGGTCTAAAGGAAGGCTTTTGAAAGGTCTCGTCTTGATTCATTTCGAGTCTTGTGGGGTAAGTGCACCACCTCTCGAGAGGATAAAACCTAAGTACTTAGCTGTGTCCCCGGCAACTAACAATTTGAGCATCAAAGACATTGAAGCTATCAAGGATCTCCTCATCCCAATTTCTAAGTTAAAATCTTGTGGTTGAACAAGGGTAAAGGTTCACCAATGTCTATTGGTGGTTCCTTGGGAGATTTTGACAAATAAAAACTTAGTGTTTTCAACTGATAAGAAAAAAACCTATTTTGAGCAAATCAAACCTAAGCTACACTTAGCCAAATTCATATAGATGTTAGATGCTACTATTCTACTATGGTATCACTTGCCAATACAATTCCAAATGTATTGACCCACTGTGGCTGTAACTTATGATGTTACAGGTTACTCTGATGGAGATTAAGGTTATGAGTCTACACTCAAGATGCTTGCTTGTGGCACATGAAGATGAAGACTTAGTTATTTACTTTATGTTGTGAACTCTTGTATTAAGCCTTTGGCTATGGAGTTGTAAAACAGTATGTTTATCTCTGGAATGACGATGTAATAAAGACATTTGTATCTATGTACTTCATCTTAAACTGTGGATGCTAGCATTTGATCCAGGGACTAGCATTCTAATCACAGGGGCCTTTACCTTATAAAGGTGGGGTCTTACAGGCATGGTGATGAAGAAGGCCTCCGGAATGATCTCCCCTCTCTGGTAGGGTGCCTATAGAGGTCCCAACCTTTAATAAGGTAGAGATCCCTGTGTTTACAATGCTAGTCCCTGGATCAATAGCTATCATCCATAGTTAAGATGTAATATCAAGAAACAAAGGTAATAATACAATTTTATAACCAGGAATAAAATAATTCATTACATCTTACATAGCTCATTTGGCTATCTCATTACAATGCAGCAGAAATAACTATATAGCATGGAGTCCTTCATCTTCAAAGTGCCACAGGCAGTCATGTTGGTTGTAGACTTGTAATCCTAATCAACACACTTCACTATCATCAAACAAACCTGCAACATAATAAGTTACAGCCACAAGGGTCAATACATTTGAATTGTATTGGAAAGTGATACTAGGGTAGTATAGTGGTAACTATCATCTATATGCATTTGGCTTAGTGGAGATTAGGCTTGCTTTACTCAAAATAGATTTTCCTTATCATTTGAAAACACTAAGTTTTTGTTTGTCAAAATCACCCAAGGCGTCTACCAATCAAAGATTTAAGATCCTTTAACCCTTGTTCAAGCACAAGTTTTTAACTTAGAAATTAGGATGAGGAGATCCTTGATAGCTTCCATGTCTTGATGCTCAAATTGTCCATTGCCTGGGACACGGCTAAGTACTTATATTTTAATCTCTCGAGAGGTGGTGCACTTTCCCCACAAGACTCGACATGCATCGAGACAAGATCTTTCAGAGGCCTTCCCTTAGACCAAAATGGACGCGTTCCCAAACCTATCACCCCCTACCACCAACTGTCCATCTGGCTAAGTTATTGCAACCTATATGATCCAGGCAGAGCCCATAATGCCAATTGGCTGCACTTGAAGCTTCTCAACATTTGACATCTCAAATCTCTTTGTTCCTGGGTGGCATTCCACAAGTGTGATACACAAGGTTCACCAGTCCCCTGGCCTTGTGTAACCACTCAACATAAATCCATCCTTCCATTCCACCCAGGTGACTAATTCACATAGTTGTTTTATTAAACAAAACACAAGTCATAGAATTAGAAATATCTTAATGCATGAATATAATCCACCCTTGTTTTCTACTTGCTAAGCTAAGAATGATAGTAGTAGGAATCTTAACTTAGGTAAAATTCTACTAAGGCATCATCTACTAGGATTTCCCATGGCATAGCATACTTAAAAAAATTCCATGAAACTCCTACTTAGAAATATCACTAATGCATAGTGAAATAATAGGACAAAAGTATGAAGCACCACTTGCCTTTTTTGTAGAGAATATAAGTTCACTCCTTGATCTTGCAATAGTCACACTCTTCAAATTTCACTACAATTCAATCAAGGCACAAATTCAATCTACCATTCAAGCAAATCATCACACAGAATAATAAAAACAAAACAATGCATGCAAGCATGCCAAAGATTGTTTTATTTGGAAAAGTGGTTTCTAATAGGTTATAAACATTTTAAAACACCTATTGGTCATTTATAAAAGTGGCAAAACCATTTGATATTAAGTTAGTGAAAATGGCCACTTTAAATCCCTTTTGTTTTGCTAGAATTGATTTAAATCAAAGTAATAATTTCTAGTGCTTGACAAATATATTTTTAAACACAAATGTTAGTGTTTTTAAGGTCAAGTGTTTAATATTAAAACCATTTGCAAAAGGTTTTACCTATAAATAATTTTTATACCAAAGCAATATTTTATTTTGTTGGAAATGCCTTTAAGCAAAGCAATAATTTTATAGAATCACAAAATATATTTTTAAATCCCAAAACTTGGTTTTTAGGGTCAGAGCGTTTAATTCCAACCATTTTCAAAAGGTTTTACTCAAAAAGCAATTTTTAAAACATAAACACCATTTATTTAACTAGAAATGCTTTTATTCAAAGATTTATTCCTTAGCATCACATAATGTACTTTTAAATCTACAAGTTGGTTTCCATGGTCAGTAGGTTCAAAACAATCCATTCACAAAATATTTTACCCTAAAAAAATTTTTAGAATAAGTTTTATAATCAAAATAGGCCTACACATGTTTCTGCAAAAACAACTAATTTTACAGGAGAAATTCACTAAATAAAGGGCATGGTTGGAAAGTATTATTTTTTTTGATTCCATTGATATAAAGTTTGCAAAATTTGGACGTGTAGATTTAAAGTTATGAATTTTTCAAATCTAACCATCTAATAGACAAGTTTCTGTTTTCAAATCAAAACATTGGCCACACGTCTTAATCTTATTCGTCGATACCGTTTCGCGTGGATCGACTTACGTGGACTGTTGGATCTAATGAAATCGTGCGACACATAATGCTACGTAACCCTTCGGTTAAGTCATCTATCGCATCCGTTAGATCTAAATTGAATGGCTCTAATCGAATCAACCACAAAGTGACGGCGCTGCGACGGTGGCTGGCGGCGGAGCGCTTTGGTAGTGGCGTCGCCGGCGATACAGGAAGTGAGAGAAGGAGGGGAAGGGCTCACCGAGTTCGCCGAAGCTTGATGATGCTCAAGGTTGTCTCTGTTACTCGAGGAGCGCATGGTGTCGACGGTTATTGCTCGCCGGAGAAGCTTCTGGCGGATGGCGCTCAGTGTGGATGATGGAGGCAATGTTATGGTGCAAGCTAGGACACGAAAACGGCGGCTTTAGTTGCGTAAGAGGTCACTGGTCACGCTCATATCATCGGGGGTAAGAGGGGTGGTCAAAATTTTACCAGGGGCATCATCGGAGTTGAAGAAGTTCACGGTGGCGTTCTGTCGAGGTTGTTGCCGACGATGTGGAGCGCTCGTGGGCGAGTGGGTCGTACTGAAAGATGCAGGGGACGATGGGGAGCGTGATCGTGGGAACTGTGAGGCAAGGGGAGGCGAGGATTAGCCGGAATTATGGTCGGAGTGTCGTCGGAGCAGCGACAGTATGAGCTGCGATTCGAGCAGCCTAGGGGCAGAGGGAGGATGGAGAGCAAGGGGAAATGGAGAGGGGACATGGGCGATTAAGAGGGCGTGGTTGCAGGGCTGAATCCATGTGGCATTAAGGCGAATTAATCGACGCGAATCAAAGCAGGAAACGACCGAGAAGGGAAGAACAGGTCGCGGTGGGTGAAGACCAAGACTGACAGGTGGGGTTGTGTCGCCAGCGAGAGAGAGAGGGTGCACGTGGGTCCAGTTGTCAGCGACTACGTGGGTCGTTCCGCGGGTGAAAGAAAACGTTTCGGGGGAGAGAAGTGGGCTCACTGGGTTGGTCCGGGCCTAGTGGACTGGTTAGGCTGGGCTAGACCCTTTCTATATTTTTTTCCTTCCTGTTTTTTTTCTTTTTCTGTTTTCGTTTTCTGTTTTGAATTTGTTCAAATGATTTCAAACCTCTTTTTAATTAAAAACTTTTCCAAACATTCAATATAATTTAATACTGTTATAAATGTGTTTTTAAAGACCATTTTGGAATAATTCCTTTATTCAATTACAGTTTATTCTGTATTTAAATTACGCACTTGTTTTTATTCAAAAAAGATTTTAATGATATTTTCAAACTCTTATTTGAATTCTAATTTTCACCAAACCTTTTTCAGTAGGTTTTATTTATTTAATAGGGTGTTAAATAATTCACTTTGAATTATTTGAAATGTTTTTAATATGATTTATTAATCATTTGAATTGAGCAATTGTCTTTATTCAAATAAAATCCAATATGGTTTTAATTCCATATAAATTTTATTCAAATGATTCTTTTAAGTTAAATAGATAACTTTTTAATTCACATTGGTAAATTCCCATTTATTAAATATAATTTGAATATGATTTAATCCCGTATACTTTTATTTGAATATTCTTTATCCCTTTATATTTTATTTGGGTTTCGATTATCTTTATTCCAATTGCATATGGATTTAATTTAATTGTCTTCTAAATAATTTCCTTGGGATTTATTATTTAGTTTATGCAATTTGTCTTTATTTAAATAAAATTGGATAATATTCAATCCTTATGATTTTATTTAAATAATCTTTCATTCCTTTCTATTATTCAATAAAATTTTATTTGTTAAGGATTTAGCCAAGATTTAATTAGGCTTTTAAATATTCCTTATTTATTTATTTATTTATTTCTTTGTCTTGTAAAATCCATATCTTTTCATTTTATAGATCCAAAATTGGTGATTCCAATTTGTATTATTTTATTTTATATTTATTTATCCTTTTAAATCTCTTTAGGATTATTTTGCTCACAATTTGGTATAGATTTTAGATAGGAGCTTTTTTAGCTTTGGAAATAATTTCCTTTTATCCTATTAAATTCATAAGTTTTTATCCATGGCTCCAAATTAAATGAAACCAATTTATATGGTTTTATAATATTTTTGTTTATCTTTCTTGATAATTTATAAATTTTTGTTGACAAATTCTTATATGGAACAATTCCATAGTCTTAAAGTGATCTTGGAAATAATTTATTCCATTAGGGTTTTTGGGATTTTTATTTAACTTTTCCCAGGTTTAAATTTCAAGATACATTCATTGATGAATGCATTTTACTTGACTGAAATTTTGTTTGATTCTCTTTTATTCAAAGTTTGTTCAAGATGGGTTTTGGTGTTTCCATTTAGAATCAAAAAGTTTCTTTTCACCCTAAATTTCAACAATTATTTATTTTTCACATTTCAAAATTTGGAAAATTTTGGGATGTGATAGTGCCGGGAAGAGCTTCAGATCCCTCCCGGTCTAGGGACGATGGTGGCGGCTATGTACTTTTTCATGGAATTTTGATCGGGTACTTAGGGTTTATGCCTCGGGGGTTTATATAGGCGAAGGGGCAAGGTCGGTGGATGCTCGAGGGGCCCACACCATGGCCTCTCGCAGCCCAGGGTGGCCCCACGTGACCCCTGGTGTGGCTTCTTCATGATGCCTCTTCGTCTCTCCTTCGGACTCCGTGTCGTGTCGGGAAAAATAGGAACTTTGGCTTTTGTTTCGTCCAATTCCGAGAATATTTCTTTACTATTTTTTCTGAAACCAAAAAACAGCAAAAAACAGGCAACTAGCTCGGCGGCATTCCAGAAAATGCATAAAATGCCACAAAGTGTGGACAAAACATAAGATAGTTGGTGCAAAACAAGCATGGAGCATCAAAAATTATAGATACATTTGCAACGTATCAAGCACCAAGTATTGATGGTTAATAAGACCACCAATTTCAAGAAGCAGGGCAAGCCTAAGAACAAGGGAAACTTCAAGAAGGGCGGCGAGAAAGATGCCACTCCTAAGAAGCCCAAGGATGGCCCCAATCCTGATACTGAGTGCTTTTAGTACAAGGGCGATGGTCACTGGAAGTGGAATTGCCCCCAAGTACCTGACAGATCGGAAGAACAAAAACATCAAGAAGAAAGGTATATTTGATATACCTGTTATTGATGTGTATCTTACTAGTAATCATAGTAGTGCCTGGGTATTTGATACTAGTTTGGTTGCTCATATTTGTAACTCCAAACAGGAGATGCGGAATAAACGAAGACTAGTGAGAGACAAGATGACGATGTGCGTTGGAAATGGCTCCAAGGTTGATGTGATCGCCGTCAGCATGCTCCCTCTTTATCTACCATCGGAATTAGTTTTAAATCTAAATAATTGTTATTCGGTGCCTGCGTTAAGCATGAACATTATATCTGGATCTTGTTTATTGCGAGACGGTTCCGAGAATAATGGTTGTTCGATTTTTATGAGTAATATCTTTTATGGTTATGCACCTAAGATGAATAGTTTATTCTTATTGAATCTCGATAGTAGTGATACACATGTTCATAACATAGATGCTAAACGAATGAAATTGAATGATAATTCCACATACATGTGGCACTATCGTCTTGGTCACATTGGAGTGAAGCGCATAAAGAAACTCCATTCCGATGGACTTCTTGAATCACTTGAAAGATGCGAAGCATGTCTAATGGGAATGACTAAGGCTCCATTCTCTGGGATAATGGAGCGAGCTATGGACTTATTGGAAATAATACATACTAGTGTGTGCGGTCCAATGAGTAGAGCATCGTGCGGTGGATAACGTTATGATCTTACTTTCACGGATGATTTGAGTACATATGGGTATATCTAATTTATGAAACATAAGTACAAAATTTCGAGAAGGAATTCCAAAGTGAAGTATAAAATCAGCGTAACAAGAAGATTAAGTTTCTGCGATCTGACCATGGAGGTGAATATCTAAGATACGAGTTTGGCATGCATTTAAAGAAATGTGGAATAATTTCGTAGTTGACACCATCGGGAACACCATAGCATAATGGCGTGTCTGAACGTTGTAATCGAACTCTCTTAGATATGGTTCGGTCTATGATGTCTCTTACAGATTTACCATTATCATTTTGTGGTTATGCATTAGAGACAACCACATTCACTTTAAATAGGGCACCATCTAAATCCATTGAAACTACACCGTATGAATTATGGTTTGGTAAGAAACCTAAGTTGTTGTTCCTTAAAGTTTGGGGTTGCGAATCTTATGTAAAGAAGTTATAGCCCGACAAGTTTGAACCCAAAGAAGAATTTGTCTTCATAGGATATCCTAAAGAAATAATTGGGTATACCTTCTACCATATATCCGAAGGCAAAGTTTTTGTTTCCAAGAATGGATCCTTTCTTGAGAAGGAGTTTCTCTCAAAAGAAGTGACTGGAATGAAAGTAGAACTCGACGAGGTTATTGAACCTTATCTCGGATTTGAGAGTAGCGCAACACCGGAAGATGTTCCTGTGCCGCCTGCGCCAATAAGATAGGAAGCTAATGATGGTGATCATGAAGCATCAAACGATGTTGCTACTGAACCTCGCAGGTCGATGAGGGTTCGTACTACTCCTGATTGGTATACCATGTCTTGAATGTCATGTTGGTGGATAACACCGACGACCCTGCAACGTATGAGGAAGCAATGATGAGCCTAGATTTAAACAAATGGAAAGAAGCCATTAAATCCGAGATTGGATCCATGTACGAAAACCAAGTACGGACTTTGGTGGACCTACCTGATGGTCGCAAGGATGTTGAGAACAAATGGATCTTTAAAAAGAAAACAAACGCTAATGGTAATGTTACTGTCTATAAAGATCGACTTGTCTCTAAAGGGTTCCGAAAAAATCAAGGAGTTAACTAGGATGAGACTTTCTCATCGGTAGCAACACTAAAGTCTATGAGGATTTTGTTAGCAATCGCTGCATTTTTTGATTAGGAGATTTGGCAGATGGATGTCAAAACAACGTTCCTTAATGGTGACATTGAGGAGTTGTATATGGTACAAAACAAAGGTTTTGTCGATCCAAAAGATACTAACAAGGTATGCAAACTTCAGCCGTCCATTTATGGACTGAAGCAACCGGAGCTAGAATCAACGTATTGATAACGTGATCAAAAACTTTGGATTTATACAAACTTTTGGAGAAGATTATATTTACAAGAAATTGAGTGGGAGCTCTCTAGCATTCCTAGTACTATATGTGGATGACATATTGTTGATTGGGAATGATATAGAACTTCTTGAAAGTGTCAAAGGATATTTGAATAATAGTTTTTCAATGAAGGATCTTGGCGAAGCAACATACATCTTGGGCATCAAGATTTATAGATATAGATCAAGACGCTTTATAGTAATTTCACAAAGTACATACTTGGACAAGGTTCTAAAGAAGTTTAGAATGGAAGAAAGCAAGACAGGGTTATTGCCCATGTTTCCAGTGAAGACCTTGAGTAAGACTCAAAGTCCAGCTACGGCAGAAGAGAGAGAAAGGATGCACAAAATCCCTTATGCCTCAGCCATAGACTCTATCATGTATTCCATGCTGTGTACTAGACCGGATATCGCACATGTTGTTAGTTTGACCAGCAGATATCAAAGTGATCCAGGAGTGGAACACTGGACAGCGGTCAAGAATATCCTAAAGTAACTTAAGAGTACTAAGGATATGGTTCTTTCTTATGGAGGTGAAGAAGATATCGTTGTAAACAGTTACACTAATGCTAGTTGGAACACCGATCCGTCTGACTCGAAGTCACAATATGGATATATATTTATTTTGAATGGTGCAGCAGTGAGCTAGAGGAGTGCAAAGCAAAGCGTTGTGGCGAAATCTTCAACTCAATCAGAATACATAGCTGCTTTAGAGGCTTCACAAAAAGAGATATGGATGAAGGAGTTCATTACCGAGCTTGGTGTGGTTCCTAGTGCGTTGGACCCGATGGCCATTTATTGTGATAACATGGGTGCCATAGCTAATGCACAGGATCCAAGGTCACACAAGAAGCTGAAGCACATCAAGCTACGTTTCCATTCGATTCGACAATATTTCCAAGAGGGTGACATAAATATTTGCAAAGTACACACAGATCTGAATGTGGCAGATCTGTTGACTAAACCTCTCCCTAGATAAAAACATGACCAACACCAGAACTCCATGGGTGTTAGGTATATTACCATGTAATCTAGATTATTGACTCTAGTGCAAGTGGGAGACTGTTGGAGATATGCCCAAGAGGCAATAATAAAGTGGTTATTATTATATCTTTGTGTTTATGATAAATTTTTACATCCCATGCTATAATTGTATTAACCGGAAACATCAATACTTGTGTGTTTTGTAAACATAAAAGAGTCCCTAGTAATGCTCTTGTCGAAACTAGCTTGTTGATTAATAGATGATCATGGTTTCATGATCATGGACATTTTATGTTATTAATAACAAGATCATATCATTCGGAGAATGATCTGATGGACACACACCCATAGTAAGCATAGCATCAGATCAAGTCATTAAGTTCCTTTTGCTACAAGCTTTCATATACATAGTAACCTAATCCTTCAACCATGAGATCATGTTAATCACCATCACCAGATGAGTGCTTTGATGACAAAAAACACCACTTCTATAACTGGGTGGTTATAAAGGTGACATTACGTATTCTGAAAGTATGTGTTGAAGCACTAATGCGTCGTAAACGTATCTATAATTTTTGATGCTCCATGCTTGTTTAGTATCAACTTTGCTATGTTTTGTCTATAGTTTGAGGTATTTTTATACATTTTCTGGGACTAAACTATTAACAAGATGTCGCAGTGCTAGTTGCCTGTTTCTGCTGTTTTTGGTTTCAGAAAAGCAAGTAAGGAAATATTATCGGAATTGGACGGATAAAAGCCAAAGTCAACATTTTACCAGACACGACACAGAGACCGAAAGGGGAACGAAGAGGCGCCATAGGACGGCCGCAGCACCCCTTGGCGCGGGCCCACCCTAGGCCGCGCCAGGGCATGGTGTGGGCCCCCTGGCCCTCCACCGACCATGCCCCTTCACCTATTTAAGCACCCCGATGCAGAAACCATAAGCACCCGATCAAATCTCCATGAAACAGTCCGTAGTCGCTGCCACCATCGTCCCTAGATTGGGGGGATATGAAGATCTTCTCGGCACCCTACCGAGGGGAGATATCATCCCGGAGGCCTTCTTCATCACCATGCCAGCCTCTGGTATGATGTGTGCGTAGTTCACCCTTGGACTATGGGTCCATACAGTACCAGTAAAGAGTACTTATCGGTAACGAGGTTGAACTAGGTATGGGGATACCAATGATCGAACCTCAGATAAGTAAAGTATCATGCAACAAAGGGAATCGGTATCGTATGTTAATGGTTCATTCGATCATGAAGTAATCGTTGAATATGTTGGAGCCATTATGGATCTCTAGATCCCGCTAGTGGTTATTGATCGGAGAGGTGTCTTGATCATGCCTGCATAGTTCACAAACCATAGGGTGACACACTTAAGGTTCGATGTTGTTTAAGTAGATATGGAATATGATTTGGAGACCGAATGTTGTTTGGAGTCTCGGATTGGATCCAGGACATCACTTGGAGATCCGGAATGGTCTAGGGAATAAGATTCATATAAGGAAAGTCATTTTCTAGGGTTCGGAAAAGATTTCGGTATTTTGGACGGATCTTCTAGAATGATCTAGAAGGGGCCACCAGTAGGCCCACCACCTCGGGAGGGGCCACATGGGATGAAGTATGCCGTGGGGGACCATGGGCCAGCCGCACCAAGCCCAAGGGGCCAAAACGGCCACCATATGGTTTGGGGGCAAAACCCTAATATGGAAGGAGGGAAACTTGGAGGTAAGTTTCCCCCCTTCCCCCTCTTGCGCCGCCGACTTGGAGGAGGAGTCGGCCAAGTGGTGGGAACCCTGGACGCACCCTCTCTTTATAAAGAGGGGTGGGGAGGGCGCACCCTTGCCCCTTGACTCCAACCCTAGCCGACACCCTTCTCCCTTCTCCGTCTTCCTGCTCCGACTTAGGCAAAGCCCTATAGGATTCTCTCCTCCTCCACCACCACCACCACGCCATCATGCTGCTGGGATTCCGAGGGGATCTACTACCTCTGATGTCCGCTAGAACGAGGATAGGAAGGTCTTGATTGACTTAATACGTGTGACCGAGTGCGGAAGCGCTGCCTAAACGCAACACCGAAAGGATCATCTTCACGATCTTGAGATTGGCAAGTGATCGACTACATCAACCACGAGATCCGATCTCGTTAATGCTTTGGATCTACGTGGGTTAGTTCTCTTCAATCTTGTTGCACCGATATCGTATATTAGATCTTGGCTTTTCCATAGATTGGATCTTGTTTTATGTGTTAATTTTTTAGTTTTCCATGCAACGAACCCTACAAAAACCCACTACAAAATGCAGACGCTCACAAATTCATACACACACTCACCGCTATAAAACAAGAATGCACACCCTACCCCTATGAGCAGCACCAAAAGATTGTGTCTTGACACTGACCTGGTGGGGCTTGAGTGATGCAGCCCGTCCTACGACCGCTACTACATCTACTTCCACAAGCTCCCCAAGTGGATCCATGACTCGCGCCCGCGCCAAACTCCTTCAAGCTAAGGTGAACTCGCTCCTCTCCTTGTGTGACTTTGACACACCCTTGGATGGCCTGCTACTTCATACCCATATCTTGTGCATCATCAGGTACGAAGTGAAGGACCCACAGGATGGAGGAGCGCCAGCAGAAGAGACCAAACGCTCTCTTTCGCCAGCGGTACTACCGGGCCTGGCGACTGGTACTACCGCTGGGCGGCACTACCGCCCCCTGCTACCGCCAACAACAGAAGGCCCCAGAGGTACCCAAATGCTCTCTGTCACTGGCGGTACTACCGGCCTCGGATCCGGTACTACCGGGACACGGAACTACCGCCACCAACAGAAGGCCCCAGCGCAAGTCCCAGGACGACAAGCGGTACTACCGGGCCAGGAAGCGGTACTACCGCATGACCGGTACTACCGGTCGAGATGGACCGGTACTACCGGACCTGGAAAGGCCAGATCGTGTCAAGTCGGCCCAGCGCCTTGTAACCCTCTCTATATTTCGCTATTTGTTCCCAAAATACCCCTGTTTATGTGGTTGGCCTATATATATACCCCACCCTCTATTGTAAACCCTAGACTTGGATAATAATAGATATTAAGGAAACCCTTTGAGGAACTTATATCTATTGGTCTCATGCTCCTACCAAGGAGCACCAGATTATCCACCCCCCTCTTGGATCTTGCCTAGTGCATTCAAGTTGTACAAGTCCTTGGGTTCTCGGTTTCTCGCCCCCAAGTCGTCAAGATCTCACCAAGCACCTCATCCCCCGTTGTTGGCGTGGAGAGCGAGCTTCGCCCAACACCGATCCTAGGGATTATGTTGGACCGGTTGCCACCGGCGTGAGGAGTAGGCGTGTATCGTGTTTTGGCGTGCGTGTGTTCGTGGTTTTCATCTCCTTCCTCGATTTCATCCCCCGACCACCGCTTTCCCCTCGTTTCTCGTGGAATTCGTGAAAGATCGGGCCAACCCAAGGGTTACCCCCTAACATATTGGTATCAAGAGCACGGTTGATCACGAATTCCCCCCCCCACCAATTTTTCTTTTATCCACCTTAAAGACGAAAATCCCACCAAAAAGAGCCCCAATTTGCCTTCGGATCGATCTCTGGATTTGGTGAGTTTTTCGTGGTTTTGGTCCATAGATTTGTTGCTTTGGGAGTCGATCTATAGCCCCTGTTGTTCCTAGCCCAGCCTTTCGGTCAGATTTCCCACGGATTTGAAGTTTGTGTCAAGTGGATATCGTTTTCGTTCGTGTTCTGTGACCAGCGGTACTACCGCCCGTACCAAGCGGTACTACCGCCGTCCGGTACTACCGCCCGTAACAAGCGGTACTACCGCCAGCAACAGAAACTTTTTCTTCTTCTTGACGCCTCATTTTCGTTTGCTGTTTTTTCCCCTTTAGCTTGTTCGTGTTTCGCGTGTTTGTTTCCATCTTAATACAAGCTTCCGCATCAAAGTCTCCCGCGCTCATCGACACCGCGACACTCGAACATCATCCACCACCAACGGTTGCAAGTCCTCAACAATACCAAAGGTATAACTTGCACAACTTTGACAACCCCCATATCTTCCTTTGTGTGTACCCATCCTATGAGAGCAACTCATTTTGTGTTTGTCTAAGCATTGTGCACTTGCCTTCGGAAAGTGAGAGTGTGAGGCCAAATACAAAAGCTAACATAGTAGCATAGAAAGGGAGAAAAAGGAAAAAGAATCAAAAAAAAGAGATAAAGATACATAGTCTCCCAATACAAAGAGAATACCAAGCTTGTAAGCCAAGAAAGAGAGAAGAAAGAGCGCACCGGGGCAAGTGCACAAATCTATTGCTTATCCTCTTTTGGCAAACGAGTTGTGGTCTCTCCTTGAGTTGGCACGACAACCGAGCGTAGTCTTCGTTAGGACCTTTTGTGCTCATTTTCATAGTCATGCTAACCCCGTTTTTCTCCACGTGTGTGTTTTCCGTGTTTTTGTAGATCGTATCCTTTTGCTTTTGATCTTTGGTTCTTTACCACGTAGGACAATAACCTTTTGCTTGGATCGTTTCGTTTGGTTTTCCACAATCCTAACCTTCCACCAAAAGTTTTTGAGAGTTGTAGCATATTTGTGTGTGAGTTTCTTGCCCATTTCACTTTGCACGCTTTTTGCTCATTTGTGTGGCAATTGGTTTGATATAATCTCCAAGGTGAGGTAAAAGGCTAACTCTCCGCACCATTTCTCTCCATATACAACCCTTGTTGGCTTTGCATCATGGACAGGCATGGAGAGCCATCCCAACCACCACCACCTCCGGAGGATGACACACAATTCATGACAAGATGGGACCATTGGAAGGTCCGAGGAGAATTCAACTATCGTTGTGAAGCTCTCGAGCGGCGCCAAGATGAACAATTTAGCGAGGCCCGTGTGGAATTCAAGAACATCGACAACCGCTTCGAAGAAGTCCGTGGCCAAATGCATGCCATGCAACACAACCTCGGTCATCAAAATGAAGCTCTTGGTCGTGCACTCGCCTCAATGGATGAGAAGCTTCAACGCCTCACTGATGGACTAGCAAGGCCACGCTCGCGCGAATCAAGCTCATCTCGGCACTCCTCAAGTGAATCAAGTGCACCTCGCCGTCACGCTTCAAGGCACCGGGATGGACCCGTTCTTCAATCCATGAGCTCTTCGTAAGCGGTACCATCTCCGCGTCACGCCGCAACGTCAAGCTATGATGGTGACCTCTCCGCAAGACCTCCAAGACGTGAAGCGAACCGGCCACAACAAAGGGCACTTGTAATTCAACAAGAGCAACCTCACATGGACCACCAAGGCCATCGTCGTCGACATGTTCCTTCCACACCAAGTGAAGCATCCGAAGAGGACGAACAAGATCACCGTCGACGTGAAGCACTCGAAGATCCTCCAAGGCGTCATCATCGACATGATCGTCCACGTAGGCAACATGATGGTCATGACGAGCCTCCACCACATCAAGAAGAAGAAGAGCAGCCCATTGCGCATGCGGCTCGACGTCCTCCTCGCCACAGGGCGCAAGACAATGCTCCTCGGCATCAACCACGACAAGAGCAAGCTCCCCAAGCTCGTCGTGAGGACCATCAACCTCCTCCTCGTCCTCAACCGCGTCAACAAAACGAGCAAGCTCCCTAAGCTCGTTGTCAACACCAAGTTCAACCACCAAATGCGGCACCTCAACAACCGCAAGAGCAACGCAACAATCACCAAGCAAGACATGAGAGCTCGGATGATGATGATGACCGCCCAAATCATGGCAACCGCCGCAACCGGAACCGCAACGGAGAAGAAACTTTCGGCAAGCTCAAATTCACCATGCCAAAGTTCACCGGTTCCAATGAGCCCGAAGAATATCTCTCTTGGGAACTCAAGGTCGACAAGATCTTCCGCATGCACAACTATATCAATGAGAAAATGATGGCCATGGCATCCCTCGAGTTTGATGAGTATGCCAACCTTTGGTGGGAACAAGTCCAACTCGCTCGCGAAGCAAAAGAAGAGCCTCCAATCGCAACTTGGCAAGATATGAAGGCTCATATGAAATCCCGCTTTGTTCCTTCACACTACATGCGTGACCTTTTCAACAAGCTTCAAACGCTTAGTCAAGGGACAAAGACCGTGGAAGAGTACTTCAAGCAAATGGAGCTCAACATGATCCGTGCCAACATTGAAGAGCGAGATGAGCAAACAATGGCATGCTTCCTCAATGGCTTGAACCATCCCATCAAGCGCATCACCGAGTTCCAAAAGTATAACAACATGGTTGAGCTTGTGCACATCGCTTCAAAGGCCGAGCGTCAAGTGCAAGAGGACATCAAGTACAACAAGCCAAAAACATACTTCACCTACAAGCAAGCACCAACCACTACTCCAACAACACCAAGTGGAAGCTCCTCAAGTACCACCAAGCTTCCCTTCAAGCCAACTCTCCCTCAAGGAAAACAACCCCCAAGTGGCAAAAACTCAAGGGAAGATCAACCATTCAATGGTGAATGCTACAAGTGTGGAGGCAAAGGGCACAAGTAGAATGCATGTGGAAACAAGAAAGTTTTTTTCATCCATGACAACGGCGATGAAGAATACTTGAGTGAAGAAGAGTTTGATGCAAGGGTCAAGGAAGCCATGGCAAGGCAACATTTGGAAGAGGACCAAGAACTTCTCGTGTGTGAGCATGACGCAAGTCCATCGCTTGTGGTCACAAGGGTCTTGACTACCCAGGCCAATGAAAATGAAGACCAACGCTCGAACATCTTCGAAACTCGTGCCGGAATCAATGGGAAGTCCATCAAAGTTGTCATCGATGGAGGGAGTTGCCACAACCTTCCAAGCACGGAATTGTGTGAGAAACTCAACCTCACCCTCCATCCGCATAAACACCCCTACCATATCCAATGGCTAAGTGACCAAGGATCCATCAAGATCAAGCACACCGTCTCGGTGACGTTCTCCATTGGGCACTACAAGGACACGGTGGAATGTGATGTGGTCCCAATGACGGTTTGCCATATGCTGCTCGGAAGGCCGTGGCAATATGACAAGCGTGCTTTGCATAATGGTCACTCAAACACTTACACCTTCAAATGGCTTGATAAAACTTGTGTGTTGCAACCAATGACTCCTAGCCAAATAATTGCGGACAATGCAAAGGCTTTAGCGAGGGCGCAATACACAAAAACACCGTGTGAGAAGAGTGGTGAGCGAGAGAACCACACCATAGTGAGTGAGAGCTACAAGCCAAACTCGAGTGGAAAAACTAAGAGTGTTCTTCTTGCCACCAAAAGTGAGATGAGAGAAGTGCGGAACAACCCATCCATCTTGCACTACGTCCTTGTATGCAAGGGACTATCGCAAGGAACTAACGACTTGACAAATGCTCCTCCTTCTTTGATGGCTATTTTGCAGGAATTCCAAGATGTATTTCCCGAAGAGCTTCCTCATGGCCTTCCTCCTCTTCGTGGAATCGAGCACCGCATCGACCTCATACCCGGTGCACCACTCCCAAACCGCTCCGCATATCGCACGAACCCGGAAGAGACGAAGGAGATCGAACGTCAAATCAACCAACTTGCCTCCAAAGGTTTGATCCAAGTAAGCACTAGCCCAAGCGCGGTCCCCGTAATCCTAGTCCCCAAAACGGATGATACGTTGCGGTTATGCATGGACTGCCGTCCAATCAATGCTATCACCGTGTGTTATCGACATCCTATACCGCGTCTTGATGACATGCTTGATGAGTTATGTGGAGCCACTATATTTTCGAAAATTGATCTTCGTAGTGGTTACCATCAAATTCGCATGGCTGAAGGTGATGAGTGGAAAACCGCCTTCAAGACCAAGCTTGGTCTCTATGAATGGTTGGTTATGCCTTTTGGCTTATCCAATGCCCCATCTACCTTCATGCGCCTCATGAACCATATTTTGAGATCTCTCATTGGGAAGAGTGTAGTTGTTTACTTTGATGACGTCCTTGTCTATAGCAAGTCACTAGAGGAGCATGTTACTCATGTTAAGGAGGTCCTTCAAATCCTTCGTCATGAAAAGCTTTATGCTAATCTCCTAAAGTGCTCTTTTGCAAGAGACAAGCTGATTTTCCTCGGTTTAGTTGTGTCTTCTAATGGCATTGAAGTTGATGTCTCAAAAGTCAAGGACATACGAGATTGGCCCATCCCAACAAATGTTAGTGAACTTCGTAGTTTTCATGGGTTGGCTGGTTTTTACCGTCACATTGTGAAAGATTTTTCTACCATTGCTTGCCCCCTCACGAATTGACCAAGAAAAATGTCACGTTCGTTTGGGGAAAAGCACAACAAAAGGCTTTTGATGAGCTCAAAAAGAGGCTCACCAAAGCACCACTTCTTGCATTGCCGGATTTCACAAAGACCTTTGAGATTGAATGTGACTCTAGTGGTATTGTCATTGGTGGCGTCCTTATGCAAAATGGGCGTCCTATTGCTTACCATAGTGAGAAACTTGATGGCGCACGCCTCAATTATCCCATTTATGACAAAGAACTTTTTGCCTTGGTTCGAGTTCTTCAAGTGTGGCAACACTATCTTTGGCCCAAAGAATTTATCATCCATTCCGACCATGAGTCGTTGAAGTATCTTAAGGGCCAAGCCAACTTGAGTAAAAGGCACGCAAAATGGGTTGAGTTTATGGAGTCTTTTCCTTACATTGTCAAATACAAGAAGGGCAAAGAAAATGTGGTAGCGGACGCCTTGTCTCGCAAAAACACAAGCCTTCTTACACAACTCAAAGTCAATGTCTTGGGTCTTGATGACATCAAATCTTTGTACGCATCCGACTCTTTCTTTGGACCAATATTTGCACAATGTTAAATAGACAAAGGGATTGATGATTTCTATTTGCATAAGGGTTTTCTTTTCAAACAAAACAAGCTTTGCATTCCGAAATCGTCTCTCCAACTTTTGCTTCTTCAAGAGTCCCATGGTGGAGGCCTTATGGGTCACTTTGGCCGTGACAAGACATATGACATGCTCTCCACTCACTACTTTTGGCCAAAGATGAAGCGCGACGTGGAGCGCCACGTTCAACGATGCACTACATGTATCAAAGCTAAGTCTAAGTCAAACCCCTTTGGTCTTTACATGCCATTGCCTATTCCTCATGCACCTTGGTCGGACATTAGCATGGACTTTGTGTTAGGCTTGCCTAGATCCAAACATGGACATGATTCTATATTTGTAGTAGTGGATCGTTTTTCAAAAATGGCACATTTCATTCCGTGCCATAAGACCGATGATGCTTCACATGTAGCCAATTTGTTTTTCAGGGAAATAATTCGGCTACACGGTGTGCCTAGAACAATCGTCTCCGACCGCGACGTAAAATTCATGAGCTACTTCTGGAAGAATCTCATGGCCAAGCTCGGCATCAAGCTCCTCTTCTCGTCCGCCTCGCATCCTCAAACCGATGGACAAACCGAGGTCGTCAATCGAAGTCTTGGCACACTCCTCCGGGTGTTGATAAAGAAGAACCTTAAAGACTGGGAGGAATGCATTCCACACGCCGAGTTCGCCTACAATCGCGCCAAGCACTCCACCACCATGAGGAGCCCGTTCATGATCGTCTACGGCTTGGAGCCTCTCACCGTGCTCGATATACTTCCACTTCCACTTCATGAACGTGCCAATATGGACGTTGTCAAGCGTGCCCAAACAATGAAGAAACTCCATGAAGACACACGAGCTACTATCGAGCAACAAGTCCTTCGCCAAGCATCAAGGCTAAACAAGAACAAGAAAGAGATAAGCTTTGAAAAGGGCGACCTTATGTGGATACACTTGAGTAAAGACCGCTTCCCCAAGGAACGCAACTCAAAGCTAAAGCCAAGAGGTGATGGACCATTCAAAGTGCTCAAGAGAATCAACAACAACGCTTATGTCATCGATATCCCAACATCAAAGTAACTTGTGAGCTCGACATTCAATGTCAAGGACCTATCACCCTACCATGGAGAAGATGAAGTTGACAAGGTTCAAGAGTCGAGGACGACTCTTTCCCAAGCGGGGGGGGAGCTGATGCAGCCCGTCCTACGACCGCTACTACATCTACTTCCACAAGCTCCCCAAGTGGACCCATGACTCGCGCCCGAGCCAAACTCCTTCAAGCTAAGGTGAACTCGCTCCTCTCCTTGTGTGACTTCGACACACCCTTGGATGGCCTGCTACTTCATACCCATACCTTGTGCATCATCAGGTACGAAGAGAAGGACCCACAGGACGGAGGAGCGCCAGCAGAAGAGACCAAACGCTCTCTGTCGCCAGCGGTACTACCGGGCCTGGCGACCGGTACTACCGCTGGGCGGCACTACCGCCCCCTGCTACCGCCAACAACAGAAGGCCCCAGAGCTACCCAAATGCTCTCTGTCATTGGAGGTACTACTGGCCCCGGATCCGGTACTACCGGGCCACGGCACTACCGCCGCCTGCTACCGCCACCAACAGAAGGCCCCAGCGCAAGTCCCAGGACGACAAGCGGTACTACCGGGCCAGGAAGCGGTACTACCGCATGACCGGTACTACCGGTCGAGCTAGACCGGTACTACCGGACCTGGAAAGGCCAGATCGTGTCAAGTCGTCCCAGCGCCTTGTAACCCTCTCTATATTGGGGTAGTACCGGTCGCGTCCGGTAGTACCGGTCTAGCTCGACCGGTAGTACCGGTCATGCGGTAGTACCGCTTCCTGGCCCGGTAGTACCGCTTGTCGTCCTGGGACTTACGCTGGGGCCTTCTGTTGGTGGCGGTAGCAGGGGGCGGTATTGCCGTGGCCCGGTAGTACTGGATCCGGGGCCGGTAGTACCGCCAGTGACAGAGAGCATTTGGGTAGCTCTGGGGCCTTCTGTTGTTGGCGGTAGCAGGGGGCGGTAGTGTCGCCCAGCGGTAGTACCGGTCGCCAGGCCCGGTAGTACCGCTGGCTACAGAGAGAGTTTGGTCTCTTCTGCTGGCGCTCCCCCGTCCTGTGGGTCCTTCTCTTCGTACCTGATGATGCACAAGGTATGGGTATGAAGTAGCAGGCCATCCAAGGGTGTGTCGAAATCACACAAGGAGAGGAGCGAGTTCACCCTGGCTTGAAGGAGTTTGGCTCGGGCGCGAGTCATGGGTCCACTTGGGGAGCTTGTGGAAGTAGATGTAGTAGCGGTCGTAGGACGGGATGCATCAGCTCCCCCCCTTGGGAAAGAGTCGTCCTCGACTCTTCAACCTTGTCAACTTCATCTTCTCCATGGTAGGGTGATAGGTCCTTGACATTGAGCTCACAGGATACTTTGATGTTGGGATATCGATGACATAAGAGTTGTTGTTGATTATCTTGAGCACTTTGAATGGTCCATCACCTCTTGGCTTTACCTTTGAGTCGCGTTCCTTGGGGAAGCGGTCTTTACTCAAGTGTATCCACACAAGGTTGCCCTCTTCAAAGATTTTCTCTTTCTTGTTCTTGTTTAGCCTTGATGCTTGGCGAAGGACGTGTTGCTCGATAGTAGCTCGTGTGTCTTCATGGAGTTTCTTCATTGTGTGGGCGCGCTTGACAACGTCCATATTGGCATGTTCATGAAGTGGTAGTGGAAGGATATCGAGCGCGGTGAGAGGCTCGAAGCCGTAGACGATCATGAACGGGCTCCTCATGGTGGTGGAATGCTTGGCGCGGTTGTACGCGAACTCGGCGTGTGGAATGCATTCCTCCCAGTATTTAAGGTTCTTCTTTATCAACACCCGGAGGAGTGTGCCAAGACTTCGATTGACGACCTCGGTTTGTCCATCGGTTTGAGGATGCGAGGCAGACGAGAAGAGGAGCTTGATGCCGAGCTTGGCCATCAGGGTCTTCCAGAAGTAGCTCATGAATTTTACGTCATGGTCGGAGACGATTGTTCTTGGCACACCGTGTAGCCGAATTATTTTCCTGAAAAACAAATTTGCGACATGTGAAGCATCATCGGTCTTATGGCACGGAATGAAATGTGCCATCTTGGAAAAGCGATCCACTACTACAAATATAGAATCATGTCCATGTTTAGATCTAGGAAAGCCTAACACAAAGTCCATGCTAATGTCCGACCAAGGTACATGAGGAATAGGCAATGGCATATAAAGACCAAAGGGGTTGGACTTAGACTTAGCTTGGATACATGGAGTGCATCGTTGGACGTGGCGCTCCACGTCGCGCTTCATCTTTGGCCAAAAGTAGTGAGTGGAGAGCATGTCATATGTCTTGTCACGGCCAAAGTGACCCATAAGGCCTCCACCATGGGACTCTTGAAGAAGCAAAAGTTGGAGAGACGATTTCGGAATGCAAAGCTTGTTTTGTTTGAAAAGAAAACCCTTATGCAAATAGAAATCATCAATCCCTTTGTCTATTGAACATTGTGCAAATATTGGTCCAAAGAAAGGGTCGGACGTGTACAAAGATTTGATGTCATCAAGACCTAAGACATTGACTTCGAGTCGTGTAATAAGGTTTGTGTTTTTGCGAGACAAGGCGTCCGCTACCACATTTTCTTTGCCCTTCTTGTATTTGACAATGTAAGGAAAAGACTCCATAAACTCAACCCATTTTGCGTGCCTTTTACTCAAGTTGGCTTGGCCCTTAAGATACTTCAACGACTCATGGTCGGAATGGATGATAAATTCTTTGGGCCAAATATAGTGTTGCCACACTTGAAGAACTCGAACCAAGGCAAAAAGTTCTTTGTGATAAATGGTAAAATTGAGGCGTGCGCCATCAAGTTTCTCACCATGGTAAGCAATAGGACGCCCATTTTGCATAAGGACGCCACCAATGCCAATACCACTAGCGTCACATTCAATCTCAAAGGTTTTTGTGAAATCCGGCAATGTAAGAAGTGGTTCTTCGGTGAGCCTCTTTTTGAGCTCATCAAAAGATTTTTGTTGTGTTTTTCCCCAAACGAACGTGACATTTTTCTTGGTCAGTTCGTTGATGGGGCAAGCAATGGTAGAAAAATCTTTCACAAAGCGACGGTAAAAGCCAGCCAACCCATGAAAACTACGAAGTTCACTAACATTTGTTGGGATGGGCCAATCTCGTATGTCCTTGACTTTTGAGACATCAACTTCAATGCCATTAGAAGACACCACAAAACCGAGGAAAATCAGCTTGTCTCTTGCAAAAGTGCACTTTGGGAGATTAGCATAAAGCTTTTCATGACGAAGGATTTGAAGGACCTCCTTAACATGAGTAACATGCTCCTCTAGTGACTTGCTATAGACAAGGATGTCATCAAAGTAAACAACTACACTCTTCCCAGTGAGAGATCTAAAAATATGGTTCATGAGGCGCATGAACGTAGATGGGGCATTGGATAAGCCAAAAGGCATAACCAACCATTCATAGAGACCAAGCTTGGTCTTGAAGGCGGTTTTCCACTCATCACCTTCAGCCATGCGAATTTGATGGTAACCACTACAAAGATCAATTTTCAAAAATATAGTGGCTCCACATAACTCATCAAGCATGTCATCAAGACGCGGTATAGGATGTCGATAACGCACGGTGATAGCATTGATTGGACGGCAGTCCATGCATAACCGCAACGTATCATCCGTTTTTGGGACTAGGATTACGGAGACCGTGCTTGGGCTAGTGCTTACTTGGACCAAACCTTTGGAGACGAGTTGGTTGATTTGACGTTCGATCTCCTTCGTCTCTTCCGGGTTTTTCCACTTTTGGTGGCAAGAAGAACACTCTTAGTTTTTCCACTCGAGTTTGGCTTGTAGCTCTCACTCACTATGGTGTTGTTCTCTCGCTCACCACTCTTCTCACACGGTGTTTTTTGTATTGCTCCCTCGCTAAAGCCTTTGCATTGTCCGCAATTATTTGGCTAGGAGTCATTGGTTGCAACACACAAGTTTTATCAAGCCATTTGAAGGTGTAAGTGTTTGAGTGACCATTATGCAAAGCATGCTTGTCATATTGCCACGGCCTTCCGAGTAACATGTGGCAAACCGTCATTGGGACCATGTCACATTCCACGGTGTCCTTGTAGTGCCCAATTGAGAACGTCACCGAGACGGTGTGCTTGATCTTGACGGATCCTTGGTCACTTAGCCATTGGATATGGTAGGGGTGTTTATGAGGATGGAGGGTGAGGTTGAGTTTCTCACACAATTCCGTGCTTGCAAGGTTGTGGCAACTCCCACCATCGATGACAACTTTGATGCACTTCCCAGTGATGCCGGCACGAGTTTGGAAGATGTTCGAGCGTTGGTCTTCATTTTCATTGGCTTGGGTAGTCAAGACCCTTGTGACCACAAGCGATGGACTTGCGTCATGCTCACACACGAGAAGTTCTTGGTCCTCTTCCAAATGTTGCCTTGCCATGGCTTCCTTGACCCTTGCATCAAACTCTTCTTCACTCAAGTATTCTTCATCGCCGTTGTCATGGATGAACAAAACTTTCTTGTTTCCACATGCATTCGACTTGTGCCCTTTGCCTCCACACTTGTAGCATTCACCATTGAATGGTTGATCATCCCTTGAGTTTTTGCCACTTGGGGGCTGTTTTCCTTGAGGAAGAGTTGGCTTGAAGGGAAGC
Source organism: Avena sativa (assembly GCA_916181665.1). NCBI lineage: Eukaryota > Viridiplantae > Streptophyta > Magnoliopsida > Poales > Poaceae > Avena > Avena sativa. Next base: position 148,146,115 of record OV702280.1, read on the forward strand.
TTGGTGGTACTTGAGGAGCTTCCACTTGGTGTTGTTGGAGTAGTGGTTGGTGCTTGCTTGTAGGTGAAGTACGTTTTTGTCTTGTTGTACTTGATGTCCTCTTGCACTTGACGCTCGGACTTTGAAGCGATGTGCACAAGCTCAACCATGTTGTTGTACTTTTGGAACTCGGTGATGCGCTTGATGGGATGGTTCAAGCCATTGAGGAAGCGTGCCATTGTTTGCTCATCTCGCTCTTCAATGTTGGCACGGATCATGTTGAGCTCCATTTGCTTGAAGTACTATTCCACTGTCTTTGTCCCTTGACTAAGCGTTTGAAGCTTGTTGAAAAGGTCACGCGTGTAGTGTGAAGGAACAAAGCGGGATCTCATATGAGCCTTCATATCTTGCCAAGTTGCGATTGGAGGCTCTTATTTTGCTTCACGAGCGAGTTGGACTTGTTCCCACCAAAGGTTGGCATACTCATCAAACTCGAGGGATGCCATGGCCATCATATTCTCATTGCTATAGTTGTGCATGCGGAAGATCTTGTCGACCTTGAGTTCCCAAGAGAGATATTCTTCGGGCTCATTGGAACCGGTGAACTTTGGCATGGTGAATTTGAGCTTGCCGAAAGTTTCTTCTCCGTTGCGGTTCCGGTTGCGGCGGTTGCCATGATTTGGGCGGTCATCATCATCATCCGAGCTCTCATGTCTTGCTTGGTGATTGTTGTGTTGCTCTTGCGGTTGTTGAGGTGCCGCGTTTGGTGGTTGAACTTGGTGTTGACGACGAGCTTGGGGAGCTTGCTCGTTTTGTTGACGCGGTTGAGGACGAGGAGGAGGTTGATGGTCCTCACGACGAGCTTGGGGAGCTTGGTCTTGTTCTTGTCGTGGTTGATGTCGAGGAGCATTGTCTTGCGCCCTGTGGCGAGGAGGACGTCGAGCCGCATGCGCAATGGTCTGCTCTTCTTCTTCTTGATGTGGCGGAGGCTCGTCATGACCCTCATGTTGCCGACGTGGACGATCATGTTGATGATGACGCCTTGGAGGATCTTCGAGTGCTTCACGTCGACGGTGATCTTGTTCGTCCTCTTCGGATGCTTCACTTGGTGTGGAAGGAACATGTCGACGACGATGGCCTTGGTGGTCCACGTGAGGTTGCTCTTGTTGAATTACAAGTGCCCTTGGTTGTGGCCGGTTCGCTTCACGTCTTGGAGGTCTTGCGGAGAGGTCACCATCATAGCTTGACGTTGCGGCGTGACGCGGAGATGGTACCGCTTGCGAAGAGCTCATGGATTGAAGAACGGGTCCATCCCGGTGCCTTGAAGCGTGACGGCGAGGTGCACTTGATTCACTTGAGGAGTGCCGAGATGAGCTTGATTCGCGCGAGCGTGGCCTTGCTAGTCCATCAATGAGGCATTGAAGCTTCTCATCCGTTGAGGCGAGTGCACGACCAAGAGCTTCATTTTGATGACCGAGGTTGTGTTGCATGGCATGCATTTGGCCACGGACTTCTTCGAAGCGGTTGTCGATGTTCTTGAATTCCACACGGGCCTCGCTAAATTGTTCATCTTGGCGCCGCTCGAGAGCTTCACAACGATAGTTGAATTCTCCTCGGACCTTCCAATGGTCCCATCTTGTCATGAATTGTGTGTCATCCTCCTGAGGTGGTGGTTGTTGGGATGGCTCTCCATGTATGTCCATGATGCAAAGCCAACAAGGGTTGTATATGGAGAGAAAGGGTGCGGAGAGTTAGCCTTTTACCTCACCTTGGAGATTATATCAAACCAATTGCCACACAAATGAGCGAAAAGCGTGCAAAGTGAAATGGGCAAGAAACTCACACACAAATATGCTACAACTCTCAAAAACTTTTGGTGGAAGGTTAGGATTGTGGAAAACCAAACGAAACGATCCAAGCAAAAGGTTATTGTCCTATGTGGTAAAGAACCATAGATCAAAAGCAAAAGGATACGATCTACAAAAACACGGAAAACACACACGTGGAGAAAAACGGGGTTAGCACGACTATGAAAATGAGCACAAAAGGTCCTAACGAAGACTACGCTCGGTTGTCGTGCCAACTCAAGGAGAGACCACAACTCGTTTGCCAAAAGAGGATAAGCAATAGATTTGTGCACTTTCCCCGGTGCGCTCTTTCTTCTCTCTTTCTTGGCTTACAAGCTTGGTATTCTCTTTGTATTGGGAGACTATGTATCTTTTTCTCTTTTTTTTTGATTCTTTTTCCTTTTTCTCCCTTTCTATGGTACTATGTTAGCTTTTGTATTTGGCATCACACTCTCACTTTCCGAAGGCAAGTGCACAATGCTTAGACAAACACAAAATGAGTTGCTCTCATAGGATGGGTACACACAAAGGAAGATATGGGGGTTGTCAAAGTGGTGCAAGTTATACCTTTGGTATTGTTGAGGACTTGCAACCGTTGGTGGTGGATGATGTTCGAGTGTCGCGGTGTCGATGAGCGCGGGAGACTTTGATGCGGAAGCTTGTGTTAAGATGGCGACAAACACGCGAAACACGAACAAGCTAAAGGGGAAAAAACAGCAAACGAAAATGAGGCGTCAAGAAGAAGAAAAAGTTTCTGTTGCTAGCGGTAGTACCGCTTGTTACGGGCGGTAGTACCAGACGGCGGTAGTACCGCTGGTCACAGAACACGAACGAAAACGAGATCCACTTGACACAAACCTCAAATCCGTGGGAAATCTGACCGAAAGGCTGGGCTAGGAACAACAGGGGCTATAGATCGACCCCCAAAGCAACAGATCTATGGACCAAAACCACGAAAAACTCACCAAATCCAGAGATCGATCCGAAGATAAATTGGGGCTCTTTTTGGTGGGATTTTCGATTTTAAGGTGGATAAAAGAAAAATTGGGGAGGGAAATTCGTGATCAACCGTGATCTTGATACCAATATGTTAGGGGGTAACCCTTGGGTTGGCCGGATCTTTCACGAATTCCACGAGAAACGAGGGGAAAGCGGTGGTCGGGGGATGAAATCGAGGAAGGAGATGAAAACCACGAACACACGCACGCCAAAACACGATACACGCCTACTCCTCACGCCGGTGGCAACCGGTCCAACATAATCCCTAGGATCGGTGTTGGGCGAAGCTCGCTCTCCACGCCAACAACGGGGGATGAGGTGCTTGGTGAGATGTTGACGACTTGGGGGCGAGAAACCGAGAACCCAAGGCCTTGTACAACTTGAACGCACTAGGCAAGATCCAAGAGGGGGGTGGATAATCCGGTGCTCCATGGTAGGAGCATGAGACCAATAGATATAAGTTCCTCAAAGGGTTTCCTTAATATCTATTATTATCCAAGTCTAGGGTTTACAATAGAGGGTGGGGGCTATATATAGGCCAACCACATAAACAGGGGTATTTTGGGAACAAATAGCGAAATATAGAGAGGGTTACAAGGCGCTGGGCCGACTTGACACGATCTGGCCTTTCCAGGTTCGGTAGTACCGGTCCAGCTCGACCGGTAGTACCGGTCATGCGGTAGTACCGCTTCCTGGCCCGGTAGTACCGCTTGTCGTCCTGGGACTTGCGCTGGGGCCTTCTGTTGGTGGCGGTAGCAGGGGGCGGTAGTGCCGTGGCCCGGTAGTACCGGATCCGGGGCCGGTAGTACCGCTAGTGACAGAGAGCATTTGGGTAGCTCTGGGGCCTTCTGTTGTTGGCGGTAGCAGGGGGCGGTAGTGCCGCCCAGTGGTACTACCGGTCAATATGTTAGGGGGTAACCCTTGGGTTGGCCCGATCTTTCACGAATTCCACGAGAAACAAGGGGAAAGCGGTGGTCGGGGGATGAAATCGAGGAAGGAGATGAAAACCACGAACACACGCACGCCAAAACACGATACACGCCTACTCCTCACGCCGGTGGCAACCGGTCCAACATAATCCCTAGCATCGGTGTTGGGCGAAGCTCGCTCTCCACGCCAACAACGGGGGATGAGGTGCTTGGTGAGATCTTGATGACTTGGGGGCGAGAAACCGAGAACCCAAGGCCTTGTACAACTTGAACGCACTAGGCAAGATCCAAGAGGGGGGTGGATAATCCGGTGCTCCTTGGTAGGAGCATGATACCAATAGATATAAGTTCCTCAAAGGGTTTCCTTAATATCTATTATTATCCAAGTCTAGGGTTTACAATAGAGGGTGGGGGGCTATATATAGGCCAACCACATAAACAGGGGTATTTTGGGAACAAATAGCGAAATATAGAGAGGGTTACAAGGCGCTGGGCCGACTTGACACGATCTGGCATTTCCAGGTCCGGTAGTACCAGTCCAGCTCGACCGGTAGTACCGGTCATGCGGTAGTACCGCTTCCTGGCCCGGTAGTACCGCTTGTCGTCCTGGGACTTGCGCTGGGGCCTTCTGTTGGTGGCGGTAGCAGGGGGCGGTAGTGCCGTGGCCCGGTAGTACCGGATCCGGGGCCGGTAGTACCGCTAGTGACAGAGATCATTTGGGTAGCTCTGGGGCCTTCTGTTGTTGGCGGTAGAAGGGGGCGGTAGTGCCGCCAAGCGGTAGTACCGGTCGCCAGGCCCGGTAGTACCGCTGGCGACAGAGAGCGTTTGGTCTCTTCTGCTGGCGCTCCTCCGTCCTGTGGGTCCTTCTCTTCGTACCTGATGATGCACAAGGTATGGGTATGAAGTAGCAGGCCATCCAAGGGTGTGTCGAAATCACACAAGGAGAGGAGCGAGTTCACCTTAGCTTGAAGGAGTTTGGCTTGGGCGCGAGTCATGGGTCCACTTGGGGAGCTTGTGGAAGTAGATGTAGTAGCGGTCGTAGGACGGGCTGCATCAGCTCCCCCCTCCCTTGGGAAAGAGTCGTCCTCGACTCTTCAACCTTATCAACTTCATCTTCTCCATGGTAGGGTGATAGGTCCTTGACATTGAATGTCGAGCTCGCAAGATACTTTGATGTAGGGATATCGATGACATAAGCGTTGTTGTTGATTCTCTTGAGCACTTTGAATGGTCCATCACCTCTTGGCTTTAGCTTTGAGTCGCGTTCCTTGGGAAAGCGGTCTTTACTCAAGTGTATCCACACAAGGTCGCCCTCTTCAAAGATTTTCTCTTTCTTGTTCTTGTTTAGCCTTGATGCTTGGCGAAGGACGTGTTGCTCGATAGTAGCTCATGTGTCTTCATGGAGTTTCTTCATTGTGTGGGCGCGCTTGACAACGTCCATATTGGCACGTTCATGAAGTGGTAGTGGAAGGATATCGAGCGCGGTGAGAGGCTCGAAGCCGTAGATGATCATGAACGGGCTCCTCATGGTGGTGGAATGCTTGGCGCGGTTGTAGGCGAACTCGGCGTGTGGAATGCATTCCTCCCAGTCTTTAAGGTTCTTCTTTATCAACATCCGGAGGAGTGTGCCAAGACTTCGATTGACGACCTCGGTTTGTCCATCGGTTTGAGGATGCGAGGCGGACGAGAAGAGGAGCTTGATGCCGAGCTTGGCCATCAGGGTCTTCCAGAAGTAGCTCATGAATTTTACGTCACGGTCGGAGACGATTGTTCTTGGCACACCGTGTAGCCGAATTATTTCCCTGAAAAACAAAATTGCGACATGTGAAGCATCATCGGTCTTATGGCACGGAATGAAATGTGCCATCTTGGAAAAGCGATCCACTACTACAAATATAGAATCATTTCCATGTTTAGATCTAGGCAAGCCTAACACAAAGTCCATGCTAATGTCCGACCAAGGTGCATGAGGAATAGGCAATGGCATATAAAGACCAAAGGGGTTGGACTTAGACTTAGCTTGGATACATGTAGTGCATCGTTGGACGTGGCGCTCCACGTCGCGCTTCATCTTTGGCCAAAAGTAGTGAGTGGAGAGCATGTCATATGTCTTGTCACGGCCAAAGTGACCCATAAGGCCTCCACCATGGGAATCTTGAAGAAGCAAAAGTTGGAGAGATGATTTCGGAATGCAAATCTTGTTTTGTTTGAAAAGAAAACCCTTATGCAAATAGAAATCATCAATCCCTTTGTCTATTGAACATTGTGCAAATATTGGTCCAAAGAAAGGGTCGGACGTGTACAAAGATTTGATGTCATCAAGACCCAAGACATTGACTTCGAGTCGTGTAAGAAGGTTTGTGTTTTTGCGAGACAAGGCGTCCGCTACCACATTTTCTTTGCCCTTCTTGTATTTGACAATGTAAGGAAAAGACTCCATAAACTCAACCCATTTTGCGTGCCTTTTACTCAAGTTGGCTTGGCCCTTAAGATACTTCAACGACTCATGGTCGGAATGGATGATAAATTCTTTGTGCCAAAGATAGTGTTGCCACACTTGAAGAACTCGAACCAAGGCAAAAAGTTCTTTGTCATAAATGGGATAATTGAGGCGTGCGCCATCAAGTTTCTCACTATGGAAAGCAATAGGATGCCCATTTTGCCTAAGGACGCCACCAATGCCAATACCACTAGCGTCACATTCAATCTCAAAGGTTTTTGTGAAATACGGCAATGCAAGAAGTGGTGCTTCGGTGAGCCTCTTTTTGAGCTCATCAAAAGCTTTTTGTTGTGCTTTTCCCAAAACGAACATGACATTTTTCTTGGTCAATTCGTTGAGGGGGCAAGCAATGGTAGAAAATCTTTCACAAAGCGACGGTAAAAGCCAGCCAACCCATGAAAACTACGAAGTTCACTAACATTGGTTGGGATGGGCCAATCTCGTATGTCCTTGACTTTTGAGACATCAACTTCAATGCCATTAGAAGACACCACAAAACCGAGGAAAATCAGCTTGTCTCTTGCAAAAGTGCACTTTGGGAGATTAGCATAAAGCTTTTCATGACGAAGGATTTGAAGGACCTCCTTAACATGAGTAACATGCTCCTCTAGTGACTTGCTATAGACAAGGATGTCATCAAAGTAAACAACTACACTCTTCCCAATGAGAGATCTCAAAATATGGTTCATGAGGCGCATGAAGGTAGATGGGGCATTGGATAAGCCAAAAGGCATAACCAACCATTCATAGAGACCAAGCTTGGTCTTGAAGGCGGTTTTCCACTCATCACCTTCAGCCATGCGAATTTGATGGTAACCACTACGAAGATCAATTTTCGAAAATATAGTGGCTCCACATAACTCATCAAGCATGTCATCAAGACGCGGTATAGGATGTCGATAACGCACGGTGATAGCATTGATTGGACGGCAGTCCATGCATAACCGCAACGTATCATCCGTTTTTGGGACTAGGATTACGGGGACCGCGCTTGGGCTAGTGCTTACTTGGATCAAACCTTTGGAGACGAGTTGGTTGATTTGACGTTTGATCTCCTTCGTCTCTTCTGGGTTTGTGCGATACGCGGCGCGGTTTGGGAGTGGTGCGCCGGGTATGAGGTCGATGCGGTGCTCGATTCCACGAAGAGGAGGAAGGCCATGAGGAAGCTCTTCGGGAAATACATCTTGGAATTCCTACAAAATAGCCATCAAAGAAGGAGGAACATTTGTCAAGTCGTTAGTTCCTTGCGCTAGTCCCTTGCATACAAGGACGTAGTGCAAGATGGATGGGTTGTTCCGCACTTCTCTCATCTCACTTTTGGTGGCAAGAAGAACACTCTTAGTTTTTCCACAAGCCAAACTCGAGTGGAAAAACTAAGAGTGTTCTTCTTGCCACCAAAAGTGAGATGAGAGAAGTGCGGAACAACCCATCCATCTTGCACTACGTCCTTGTATGCAAGGGACTAGCGCAAGGAACTAACTACTTGACAAATGTTCCTCCTTCTTTGATGGCTATTTTGTAGGAATTCCAAGATGTATTTCCCGAAGAGCTTCCTCATGGCCTTCCTCCTCTTCGTGGAATCGAGCACCGCATCGACCTCATACCCGGCGCACCACTCCCAAACCGCGCCGCGTATCGCACAAACCCGGAAGAGACGAAGGAGATCGAACGTCAAATCAACCAACTCGTCTCCAAAGGTTTGATCCCAGTAAGCACTAGCCCAAGCGCGGTCCCCGTAATCCTAGTCCCAAAAATGGATGATATGTTGCGGTTATGCATGGACTGCCGTCCAATCAATGCTATCACCGTGCGTTATCGACATCCTATACCGCGTCTTGATGACATGCTTGATGAGTTATGTGGAGCCACTATATTTTTGAAAATTGATCTTCGTAGTGGTTACCATCAAATTCGCATGGCTGAAGGTGATGAGTGGAAAACCGCCTTCAAGACCAAGCTTGGTCTCTATGAATGGTTGGTTATGCCTTTTGGCTTATCTAATGCCCCATCTACCTTCATGCGTCTCATGAACCATATTTTGAGATCTCTCATTGGGAAGAGTGTAGTTGTTTACTTTGATGACATCCTTGTCTATAGCAAGTCACTAGAGGAGCATGTTACTCATGTTAAGGAGGTCCTTCAAATCCTTCGTCATGAAAAGCTTTATGCTAATCTCCCAAAGTGCAGTTTTGCAAGAGACAAGCTGATTTTCCTCGGGTTTTTTGTGTCTTCTAATGGCATTGAAGTTGATGTCTCAAAATTCAAGGACATACGAGATTGGCCCATCCCAACAAATGTTAGTGAACTTCGTAGTTTTCATGGGTTGGCTGGCTTTTACCGTCGCTTTGTGAAAGATTTTTCTACCATTTCTTGCCCCCTCAACGAATTGACCAAGAAAAATGTCACGTTCGTTTGGGGAAAAGCACAACAAAAAGCTTTTGATGAGCTCAAAAGAGGCTCACCGAAGCACCACTTCTTGCATTGCCGGATTTCACAAAAACCTTTGAGATTGAATGTGACGCTAGTGGTATTGGCATTGGTGGCGTCCTTATGCAAAATGGGCGTCCTATTGCTTACCATAGTGAGAAACTTGATGGAGCACGCCTCAATTATCCCATTTATGACAAAGAACTTTTTGCCTTGGTTCGAGTTCTTCAAGTGTGGCAACACTATCTTTGGCCCAAAGAATTTATCATCCATTCCGACCATGAGTCGTTGAAGTATCTTAAGGGCCAAGCCAACTTGAGTAAAAGGCACGCAAAATGGGTTGAGTTTATGGAGTCTTTTCCTTACATTGTCAAATACAAGAAGGGCAAAGAAAATGTGGTAGCGGACGCCTTGTCTCGCAAAAACACAAACCTTCTTACACGACTCGAAGTCAATGTCTTGGGTCTTGATGACATCAAATCTTTGTAAACGTCCGACCCTTTCTTTGGACCAATATTTGCACAATGTTCAATAGACAAAGGGATTGATGATTTCTATTTGCATAAGGGTTTTCTTTTCAAACAAAAAAAGCTTTGCATTCCGAAATCGTTTCTACAACTTTTGCTTCTTCAAGAGTCCCATGGTGGAGGCCTTATGGGTCACTTTGGCCGTGACAAGACATATTACATGCTCTCCACTCACTACTTTTGGCCAAAGATGAAGCGCGATGTGGAGTGCCATGTCCAACGATGCACTACATGTATCCAAGCTAAGTCTAAGTCCACCCCCTTTGGTCTTTATATGCCATTGCCTATTCCTCATGAACCTTGGTTGGACATTAGCATGGACTTTGTGTTAGGCTTGCTGTGGCATCCCGCTAAAACCACTACTAGAAAATCGCGTTGTTTTCGTGCATTGCATCATCATGACCGCATGCTCATGTCATCATGCCACATGGCATCTGAGCATCGTCATCATCTTGCATTTGCTTGCATAAAACTATTTTCGGAAAAACCTATTTTTGCTTTCTACAAAGATCCCTCTCTATTTCAAAATAATCCTCGGACCCTTCCGGATATTTTATTTGTCTAAAAATAAATTGCACAAGTCTTTTAAACAATAAATAAAATGTTTAATTATTTTTAGGGGGCAGCCGAACCGGGCCGATCCGACCCAGTTGGCCACCCCAGTTCAAAACGGTCCACCTAAACCTTTTTCTACCTAGTCCTAATCTACCCATCCCCAGCCACCTCACCCCAGCCACTCGCGTCTCGCCACGTCACCTCTCCCTTCCCTCTACCCTATCCCACACCGCCACCTCACCCCCTCTCTCTTCCTCTCTCTCCTGACCACACCACTCGCACCACCCTGCCAGCCACACACACCACACGCGCCTCTACACCCCTCTGTCCCATGTGGACCCTGCCCTGCGGGTCCCCCATCTCCCTTCCAGGCCGCCGCGGCGCTCTCCGCGACCCCGTCCCGCCCTGCTTCCTCCTCCTGCGGCGCCCCTCCGACCGCCTCCTCGCCGCCCTCCTCCGTTTCGTCCCCGACCCCGAGCGCCGCATCGCCTCCTCCTCCTCCTCGGGTCGACGCCGCTCGCCCGAGCCTGCGTCCCGCCGCCGCCTGCGAGCTCGGCCTCGCCGGTGGTCTTCTCCGTCCGACGCGAGCCAACCGCCCCCTTCCGTGCCATCCCTCGCCGGCCCGCGCGCCTCCGCCTCCTCGCCGTCGACCCCGGCCGCGTCTGTGTCCGCTCCTCTGCCTCCTCGCTCCTCCTCCATCGTCCCGTGCCCCCTCGTCAGGCCACCGGTCGCCGTCCGTCTCTCCGCAGGCACATCCCGTGGCCTTCCTGTCTGCTTGCCTGTGTGTGCGTGCCCTGTGGCCCTACGGAGCTCTTCGGTTAAGTCTGGTGCCTCTAGTGCTGTCCTGTTGTCCCTCTGCAACACGAGTTCAAGGCCATACTAGGCAGTTTTTCCTCTCCCTGGAGTTGCTTGCCGTGCGACTCCAACAACTGTCAACAGGATGTGGTGGTTCCAGTTTGCCTCCATCGCCAAGGTCATGTCTGCAAGTTCCGCGGGTGCGAGTCCTCCCATGTTGAGGTGTAACCGATGAGTCCTGGGGCCAAGATCAACCCCACTCGAAGATGTCTAGGGGAAACGACAAGAACCATGTTCGGCACGCCAAGATCTTCTCCTCGGAACGCCAAGATCGCCTCACGGATTTAAAGACCGATCCCGTAACCGGCGCCACGCCAAGTGCTTCTTCCCGGACCCGAAGACCATCGGTCAAGTTCACCACCGACAAAAGACGGGCGACAAGTTCTACTTCACGGGCACCGAGCGTCAAGATCGCCTTCCGGGATACCGCAAGACATCCTTCCCGGGATTGGAAGACCGAACCCTCGGCACGCCAAGACCTCCCCCTCGGGACGCCATGACCTCCTTCACAGATCCGAAGACCCTAAATCCCGGAGTCCGAACCTCGTCTCCCGTCGAACCCTGAACCCTGAGACCGAACCCCGAACCCCGGAACCAAGATCTACGACCCTAATGTGTGACCTTTCTCCGAGCCCCTATTTTATAAATGAAATATATAACTTGTTGCATATTAAATTGTCATATTTGCATGCATATTGTCATGTGGTTTGGGGGCCTTATGCCGATTCATCTCATAATTAAATATGGGGCCCATATGCGGGCAAATCTAGTCTTATATTGGCCTCATTTAAATCTGTGTAGCGAACCGGTAACTTATCTTGCCCTGTTATTACAACATTTAAAATGCGGGGTATCTAAACAACATGAACCATAATTAATTGTCGGGACCCCGGTTCCGTTTAATATTGACTAATTGCATCGCATCTTTTCCATGTCATACATCATACATGCATCATGCCCGATCTTTTGTCGTAGTATTTATTAGTCCATCCGGTGTTTCTTCTAGTGCCTTGCTTCTTCACGGACTAGGCCGATGAGTTGATGCAAGTGTCGACCCGATCTTCGGGTGAACCTTCGGCAATGTTTTCAGGCGAGCATCTCCCCCTTTCTACCTATCTTACTTTTATAGCATTTATTCCCTCATGTTGATCTATTGCTATCTGTGTTGCGTTGCTCTAGCTTTCGTACCCGTGATATCCCTTGCAGCCTTATATTGCCTTGGACACCTTCTATTACCTGTTGTTTGGTAGATAGTCGGACCTGCGCGTCGTAGTCGCTTGCTCAAGTGCTGTTGCGTGTCGTCAAGTACCACGGTTGTTGGAGCATTGCCGCATGTTTAATGTTGGAGATGGTCATGGCTTTATTTATCGTTCACTTTAATTATTGTTTAATAACTAAAATTGAAGTAGGTAAGCAGAGGCACAGGTGGGCAATAGATGTTATTTGGTTGTTAACTGTCCACTTGTGTCCCGTAGGACCCCGAATACTTGATACTTGTTCCTTGAATATTCGCGCTATCCACATCCGGGAGGATTATGGGACCCCCCTGAGCCAGAGCTTGATTCAGTCTTATTTCTTGGGGCCACAAACTAGTTTGAGGTTTTATTTACTATCCTGTACTTATGCCATGCCTTACTGTATTATTTACGATTGTGCGAGGAGCACCTGTACTGTTTAGGATCGTGACCCGTTTTCGCGGTATCGACAAGCCTAGTTTTGGGTTCCCAGTCGTTTACAGCCGGCCCCACAAACCTTGAGTCCGTCTCGGAGCCGGCCAGTTTCATTGCGGGTGTACTCCAAGGGGTGGCCCCCTGAAATATTTCTGAATCCTGTGATTGCTTTGTCGTGAAAGCCTCGTTGGGTTTTGATTTGGTTTTTCCGAGGTTGATCGAGTGTGTGTTGCTATTTGTGCACCCCTGCAGGGTAAAACTTTCTGAAAGCCGTGTCCGCGGTTATGGACGACTTGGAGCACAGTATCTCGATCATAGACAACTATAACTAAAGTAGTGCTATAAATTTGACTTTATAATGACTAGTAAACAGCTTCACCATAATGGAATGGCTAAATAAAACTGCCAACAATTGCTTGTTTGGGGTATCGCTTGCGACCATTGCATCTGACTAGTAAGTATTGCAACTACAACGGAATGGCTAAATAAAAGTACCAACAACTGCTGGGTTTTGGGATATCTCATGCTAATTGTATTTGACTAGTAAGAGTTGCAACTACAACGGAATGGTTAACTAAAACTTCCCACTGCTTATTATATCAGGATGACTCATGCTATCTATATTTGACTAGTAAATACCGCAACTATAACGGAATGAGTAAAACTGCCAACGGTGTGAGTTCCTCGGTTGACTTCCTCGTTTGGTCTCGAGGGGGAAATACCAGGATGGCTATGTGTGGTGGTAGTATCAGGTTGGATCCGAATAGGTCTTTCTTACCCCTCTCTGATAGCCGCTAGTTGTATCGAGTCTCTATAGGTTGTTGAGTGCATGCCGCGCTGCCGCTTCAGTCCACCATACCTATGTAGGCGAGGACCGCCGAATTCTAGCCTCGTCGTGTACTGGCCTCAGTACTGACGCTCCTCTTTTTCCTTTGCCCTTTGTCGGCACCCCTTTTGTTTTAGCAGGTTTCGACGTCGTTAGCAGGGTTACCCTTCCAGCTTGTCCTGGGCAGGGTTATGGACGCCATTGGTTATTCTTCAGGGCTCTTAGCCCCATTTGCATCTTGTCCGTAGTCGGACGCTCTATCGTTTTCAAGGTGATTTGGATCTTTGTCTGTATATCTGTATTCTTGACTCATGGAGTCGTGTTGTATATATATCTGTTCTGTGGGTCCCATCGAGGACTGTTGTGTAATGTTATTACTTCGTTTTCCACCCGCACGAAAGTGCCTGGTGGGCACCTTTGAATCATTTCTATGCGGGTTTGGCGGGTTTCGCTAAAACTTGCATAGGGCCGATTCTGAGGGTGTTACACTTGCCTAGATCTAAACATGGACATGATTCTATATTTGTAGTAGTGGATCGCTTTTCCAAGATGGCACATTTCATTCCGTGCCATAAGACCGATGATGCTTCACATGTCGCAAATTTGTTTTTCAGGGAAATAATTCGGCTACACGGTGTGCCAAGAACAATCGTCTCCGACGGTGACGTAAAATTCATGAGCTACTTCTGAAATACCCTCATGGCCAAGCTCGGCATCAAGCTCCTCTTCTCGTCCGCCTCGCATCCTCAAACCGATGGACAAACCAAGGTCGTCAATCGAAGTCTTGGCACACTCCTCCAGGTGTTGATAAAGAAGAACCTTAAAGACTGGGAGGAATGCATTCCACACGCCGAGTTCGCCTACAACCGCGCCAAGCATTCCACCACCATGAGGAGCCCATTCATGATCGTCTACGGCTTCGAGCCTCTCACCGCGCTCGATATCCTTCCACTACCACTTCATGAACGTGCCAATATGGACATTGTCAGGCGCGCCCACACAATGAAGAAACTCCATGAAGACACACGAGCTACTATCGAGCAACAAGTCCTTCGCCAAGCATCAAGGCTAAACAAGAACAAGAAAGAGAAAATCTTTGAAGAGGGCGACCTTGTGTGGATACACTTGAGTAAAGACCGCTTCCCCAAGGAGCGTGACTCAAAGCTAAAGCCAAGAGGTGATGGACCATTCAAAGTGCTCAAGAAAATCAACAACAACGCTTATGTCATCGATATCCCAACATCAAAGTATCTTGTGAGCTCGACATTCAATGTCAAGGACCTATCACCCTACCATGGAGAAGATGAAGTTGACAGGGTTGAAGAGTCGAGGACGACTCTTTCCCAAGGGGGGGGGGGAGCTCATGCAGCCCGTCCTACGACCGCTACTACATCTACTTCCACAAGCTCCCCAAGTGGACCCATGACTCGCGCCCGATCCAAACTCCTTCAAGCTAAGGTGAACTCGCTCCTCTCCTTGTGTGACTTCGACACACCCTTGGATGGCCTGCTACTTCATACCCATACCTTGTGCATCATCAGGTACGAAGAGAAGGACCCACAGGACGGAGGAGCGCCAGCAGAAGAGACCAAACGCTCTCTGTCGCCAGCGGTACTACCGGGCCTGGCGACCGGTACTACCGCTTGGCGGCACTACCGCCCCTTGCTACCGCCAACAACAGAAGGCCCCAGAGCTACCCAAATGCTCTCTGTCACTGGCGGTACTACCGGCCCCGGATCCGGTACTACCGGGCCATGGCACTACCGCCACCAACAGAAGGCCCCAGCGCAAGTCCCAGGACGACAAGCGGTACTACCGGGCCAGGAAGCGGTACTAGCGCATGACCGGTACTACCGGTCGAGCTGGACCGGTACTACCGGACCTGGAAAGGCCAGATCGTGTCAAGTCGGCCCAGCGCCTTGTAACCCTCTCTATATTTCGCTATTTGTTCCCAAAATACCCTGTTTATGTGGTTGGCCTATATATAGCCCCCACCCTCTATTGTAACCTATGAGCAGCACCGAAAGATTGTGTCTTGACACTGATCTGGTGGGGCTTGAGCTTGAAGAAGTCACCATATATAGGCACCTCGCTATTGACAAGAGCGTTGCCTCCTACTGCCCTTATAACCATCCTTCAAAGCTGAGCATCGAGGCTTCATGTATAAGGAAGATTTAGGGGAGTCGGAGCTCACATTCATTAGCTTCTTTAGGATATAACTAGACCAGTAATAATGGGGACACATGGTATTGAGCCCATAGGCCCCATACATTAGAGCAAGCACATCGTGAGACGTTACTAGACATGGCTAGAAATTTACTAGACTCACTTCTAAGAGAATAAAATCTCCTCCACCATTTAGACCAGATAGGGGATCTACTCATCTGAGTAGAAATGCACAATAAATAAAACCTGCCATTTGATTCCCTTAGACACGGGTCTTGTACTAGACCTAGGGTCGAGAAAAACTTTGCTAGACTCACCCGATCAAGGCGTCCACTATGTTGTCCACAAGCTTGTCCATAAGGAAAAAAAGTAGTGGAAGCTATCCACGAGCTAAAAACCTTAAGGGTCCCCCTTAGCTTATGGGTAGTCCATAAGATGTAAAATATTGATATCTTGTACACATTTCAATAAAAAACAAATTTTAATCAGAAGACTATCTTATGGACAGGTTTGACTATATACATTATGGTGCAATCAATTAGTTTATGGTAGTATAGCAAGCGGGTCCCATCTTAAATATATGTTTGGTCATATACATAGGTGATGCCCTCAAGTTTTAGACCTAGGTATAGTAAGAAAAAGATTCTCTTTTTTGGCACCCCAAATTTCCAAAGATGCACATAATCTTAGTTACTTGGTTTGATTTGCATTATAGGTTCTTCTGGATAACCGAGCAAAACTCAATACAAACTAAAGGACGAACGCACGCAAGCACACCATACTACACATGTATATGACCACCTCTAAAATATGGTGTTTTGAGACTGATCCGTCAGGGCTTGAGCTTGACGAAGTCATCATACACACCTTGCTATAGATGGAAACATTAATTCCCACTAAAGAATATTCCATGTTTTATATAGACACCAAAGTGCCAAACCCGGGGTTTGAACTATGGTGGGCTAGGGGTAGCACTTCTATCCTACCAAAGTGCCAAACAACGTGTGAGCTCGCTCTCTCTATCACTCTCCCTCTCTTGTACACTACATGGTACACAATAAATAACTAGCATACATCAAATTACGAGAACACTCTTCTAAGTTCATTATTGTGACCGATCTTAACGAGTAGCTTACGAAACTCTTTAACAATATTGTTTAGTTCATTAACATTAATGAGCAAAAAAAAATTCTCATCTAAGTTCATTAAGAAAACAAACCATGCTCAGACGAGTCGACTAGACGAGGGCTCATTAGACTCGATGTGGGAGCTTGACACTGCCCCATTTTTAGACAAACATGGATAGTGTTTAAGAATAATTCTCAACATTTATGCAAGCTTTCTAGATATTTTCAACCATTGAAATGACTTTAGGTCGATTAGTAGAAAAACTAGTGAGGGTTTTGAAAGATTCAATTTCTTGCTAAGAATTTGCACGTCGAACCTGTTTTTAAAATATTGAAATAAAATAATGGAAAAACAAAAAATGAAGAACTTTCACATTCGATGCAATTCATCAAAAAGCTCTAGCAAAAGTGAGCAACGCGATGTTTTCTTTTGTTAAGAAAATGGTACTAGTTGAAAGGTATGGCTCAGCTTCTTGGTGGAGAAATAGCTAGACCCAACTGCCTTACCTTGCTTAATTAATTTCAGGGTCCTTTGTGCTAAATGTATGGACTTGGAGGTTGTTTTCATTTTCTAAGGTCCTAGATGCAACTTGTACTTCCACCGACCTTACATGTTAACTAAATAACACTACTCCAATGGGACACACATCAGTTAAAAGAAAATGCCATCACCCCAAATTTTCATACAAAGTGCACCATAAGCTTTCTTACAATTCCCAAGTTTTTAGTCGAATTTATCAAGATTACTAGCTAACTTGGTACACTCAAATGAATTTATGTCGATTTAACAAAATTAGGTCAAATTGTAATTTTTTTTAAAGAAAAGAGCTCAACATAGAGGGGGAAATCGAAGAACAATAAGAGATTATGCATGCACATTGTGGAGTAAATAGGATGTCTAAGAGCTACTTACTTTTGGGCCTCTTTATACAGTTGTGGATCATTATTAATATATTGCTCTTTACACTTTTGGGAGATAGATTGCTCTTGAATTAATTGTCTTTTCGAAGGTATATGGGTGCATCTTCTTTTAGTAAACAATATCGTTGGTGTGAGTTTCCAACTATCAAGAAAGAACATTCTCAATTTTTCGAGTGATGACGAGATTGTTCCTTTCCGTAAAGAAAGTACGAAGAATATTGGATCTGAATATGCCACAAGCCAAGCTTTCATACATATATATATAGTGGACCGACATGTTGTACTACTTATGATTATTCCCATGTTTCATGAGTTTTCAAACTCTGTCCTTGCTAACTCCCAATTGAATTACTTTATGCTGATTTATTGAAATTAGGTCAATTTTGAACTACAAGAATATTGTAGGCTGCTTTGAAAGTTTTGTGGTTTTTTTGGAGGTAACCATCGGGGATCATTTAATATATCACAAACTACCACCGAGAGTTTTTACAACAGGTTCAACTTCCTACTAAGATTTTGCATCTTAACAATTTAACGAAATTAGGTCAAACTTGAGCTATTTGTAAGGGCAATAGATTTTTGTCGAATTAAAATTCATTATAGAGGTAGATGGGTGCATTTAATTTTAGTAAACAATGTCATCTATGTGATTTTCCAACTATCAATAAAGAATATTTCTCAATTTTCCAAGTGATGGACTTGGATGTATTTTTTATTTTCTAAGGTCCTTGATGTAACTTGTACTTCCATCGACCATGTTAACTGAAGAACATTGCTCCTACGGGACTCACGTCAGCTAAAATAAAATGGAAACGCACCAATTTTCATACAAATTGGATCTTGCTTTCTTTTCAAACAAATTCTGATTTATAGAAATTAGGTCAAATTTGAACAACAAGTAAATTGTAGGCTGATTTGAAAGTTTTACAAAAAATATTTTCGGTGGTTTTCGATATATTGAATCCTGGTTGGCTTCCATAGATTTTTTGAAAATTTAAGAGCATAGTTGTAGTTAAAATTCGACATGGTCCGTGGGAGTACAGTTTACATCGATGACCTTAAAAGAAAAAATTCCTAGAAGTCCCTATATTTAGCACAGAGGGCCAAGTTAAGCAAGGAAAAGAGGTCGGATCCTTCTCGAGTGAGCATCTTAGCCATACCCTTCGTATTACTGTACTTGCTTCACACACACATAATAAAGAACATTCTCAATTTTACGAGTGATGATGAGATTGTTCCTTTCAATAAAGAAAGTATGAAGACTATGAATCTGAATGCCACAAGGAGAGCTTTCAAATATTTATAGTGGACCAACATGTTGTACTTACGATTCCCATGTTTTAAGATCTTTCATGCTTCCACCTAGCTAACTTTGCCCACTTAAATGTCTTTATGCTAATTTACGGAAATTAGGTCAATCTTGAACTATAGGAAAATTGTAGGTTGCTTTGAAAGTTTTGTGATTTTTTTGAGGTAACCATTGGGGGGGTAATTTAATATATCACAAACCACCATCAAGAGTTTTGAAACGGGTTCAAATTCTTTCTAAGATTTTTCATCTTGACAACTTAACAAAATTTGGTCAAACTTGAGCTATGAGTAAGTGCGATATATTGCTCTTAAATTAATTTTCTTTTCAAAGGTAGATAGGGCATCTTCTTGTAGTAAACAATGTCATCGGTGTGAGTTTCCAACTCTCAGGAAAGAACATTCTCAATTTTCTTAGTGATGATGAGATTGTTACTTATTGTAAAGAAAGTCTAAAGAATATTGGATCTGAACATGCCACAAGCCAAGATTTAAGACATGTAGTGGACCAACATGGTGTACAACTTATGATACCCTTGTTTCACGAGTTTTCAAACTTCATCCTTGCTAACTTTGCCCACTTGAATGACTTTATGCCAATTTATCAAAATTAGGTCAAATATGAACTACAATAAAATTGTAGGCTGCTTTGAATGTTTTGTGATTTTTTTTAGAGGTAACCACCGGGGAATCATTTAATATATCACAAACTACCAACAAGAGTTTTGACAACAGGTTCAACTTCTTGCTAAAATTTTGCATCTTGACAATTTAACGAATTAGGTCAAAGTTTATCTACCAGTAAGCGCGATAGATTGCTCTCGAATTAAATATCATTTCAGAGGTAGATGGGTACATCTTATTTTAGTAAATAGTGTCGTCGGTGTGAGTTTCTAACTATCAGGAAAGAACATTCTCAATTTTCAAAGTGATGGACTTGGATGTCTTTTTCATTTTCTAAGGAATTTCATGCAACTTGTACTTCCACCGATCATGTTAACTGAAGCACATTGCTCCTATGGGACCTAGCTTAGATAAACGGAAATGCCACCTCCCCAATTTTTATACAAAGTGGACCATGATTTCTTACAATTCCCTAGGTTTTAGATGAAATTTTAAGATTACTAGCTGACTTGGTACACTTAAATTACTTTATATAAATTTAAAGAAATTAGGTCAAATTGTTCTTTTATGTAAATAATATAGCTCAAAATAGAGGGGAAAATCGAAGAATGAGAAGAGATTATGCATGCAAATTTTTTAGGAAATACGGTGTGTAGAGAATCTTATGACTTTTGGGTGTTGATAGGTGAAATTTCACCAAAAATAAATCGAGTCTAGCAGGGTGGCGAGGGGAGTACAAGACACAAGTTTCTAAAGGAAAAAGTAAATAATGGGCCCCACTTGACAGTGTGTGACCAAGCTGTAAAATTACTATGCAAAAGTTAGCATCTTCAGTTTGATAGGTCCCACAAAATGTCTCATATAGACAGTCTCTAAACGGTAGATCTTAGGGCAACAACTATCTATATGGTGAAACCTACCTTTAAGATGGGATCCACTTTCTATACCAAGCTAGTTGATTGCACCACAATGTAACTAGTCAAACTTGTCCATAAGATAGGACCCACATGTAAGAGCTACCCTCTCGTAGTTGGCTTTAAAATATTTTTTATAATTTTAAGAACATACTTGTAGTTAAAATTCGACATGTTCGGTGGGAGTACAGTTTACATCGAAGAGCTCAAAAAAGACAAAATTACATAGAGGTCCCTAAATTTTGCTCAAAGGGCCCTAAAGTTAAGAAAATAAAAGCGATCGGATCCTTCTCAAGTGAGCAGCTAAGCCATACCCTTCGTATTACTGTACTTTCTTCACAATCACACAAAAATCTCCTTGCTATCGAATCAGGGTGCTGCTGGTCATAGGGAGTGAAATGGAATGACAAGGCAGGTCGACGCACCAGGGCCGATTGTAAGATCCCTCCTTTATAAAGGAAAGGATCCCTGTGATTGCAATGCTAGTCCCTGGATCAATGCTAGCATCCATAGTTTAAGATGAAGTACACAGAAACAAAGGTCATTATTACAAGTCATTCCAGAGATAAACATAGTCTTTTACAAACTCCATGGCCACAGGCCTAGTACAAGAGTTTAAATAGGTAATAAGATAAATAAGTCTTCATCTTCATGTGCCACAGGCAAGCATGTTGAGTGCAGACTCATAACCCCTAATCACCATCAGAATAACCTGCAACATCACAAGTTACAGCCACAGTTGGTCAATACATTGGAATAGTATTGGTAAGTGATACCTTAGAATAATATTGGTAACTAGATACTATATGCATTTGGCTAAGTGTAGCTTAGGTTTGCTTTGCTCAAGATAGATTTTACCTATTAGTTGAAAACACTAAGTTTTTCTTTGTCAAAATCTTTCCCAAGGAACCAACAATAGACATTGGGGAACCTTCACCCTTGTTCAACCACAAGTTTTTACTTAGAAATTGGGATGAGGAGATTCTTGATAGCTTCCATGTCTTGATGCTCAAGTTGTCCACTACCAGGGACATGGCTAAGTACTTAGATTCTTCCATCTACAGAGGTTGTGCACTTTCCCCACAAGACTTGATTTTCACCAAGACAGGACCTTTCAGAAGCCTTCCCTTAGACCAAATGGACGCGCTCCAACCTATCATCCCACTACCACCAACTGTCCAAATGGCTAGGTTACTGCACCCTATATGATCCAGGCAGAGCCCATAATGCCAAGTGGCTGCACTAGAAGCTTCTTAACATTTGGCATCTCAAATCCCTTTGTTCCTGGGTGGCTTTCCACAAGTGATATACACAAGGTAAACCATAGAAATGGGCCTTGTGTAACCACTAAACATAAACCATTCCTTCCATTCCATCCAGGTGTTTCATTCACTTAGTTGTTTTATTAAGCAAAACACAAGTCCAAAGACTTAGAAATATTTTATCATAGCATGATTATATAACCACCCTTGGTTGCTACTAGCTAGGCTAAGCATGGCATAGATAAGCTTCTTAACTTAGAAATTTCTAGCAATTCTACAACTACTAGGATTTCCCAAGCATAGCATATAGATCAAAAATATCCATGCAAGACTAGCAAAATATTTCTAATGCATAGTTGAAAATCACAGGAATAAATCATGAAGCACCACTTTCCTTGGTAGTTTGGAGAGTAGCAACAATCCTCACAATCACAATCACTATTTGCACCAAAATCTAAACATAAAATAATAGCACCAAAATCACATACAAAATATTTATAAGCAAAAATATATGGATGCATGCAAAATGCCATGTGATGATTTTGTACTCCAAACAAGACAAGTGCATAGTACTGAATCATAAACAAGTACAAAACAAGCCAAAATAAACTTTATTTCAATAATAAAACATTTTCCAAATAATTACTATTCTCAAATTATGCCTACAATTGTTTATGTTAAAACAATCATTTTAACAGAGGCAAAACATTAAACACATTGCATAAACAGAAAGTTTTTTCTCTCCTGATTCCATTGATATAAAATTTGTCAAATTTGGACGTGGGAATCAAAAGTTATGAATTAAACAAGTTTAAACATCTAATAGATATAAAATCTGATTTTAAATCTAAGAACTGGCCACGCGGCGCGCTCTGATTGGATGGTACCGCTTCACGCTGGATCTCGCTCGCGCATCGTCAGATCTACTTAAAACCAGCGGCTCAGATCTGCCCGTACCTCTTCGCCTCGCTTCTAATCTAAACCACTGGATCTAGATCAAGTGGATCAAATCTCTCTGACTCTAAATCGGCGGTGCTCATGGGCACAGCGGCGGCGACGGCTCTGCCGTTGATGGATCGGCGATTCTAGCGAGGGTTGGGGGCAGTGTTGATGCTTACCGGCGTCGCAAAGTTGCGAGGAACCTTCAGATGTTGTTGGCGTGGACAGGGGCAAGCTGCTGTGGCCGTGGGAGCTCGTCGGAGTCGGGGACAGCGTCGGGCTTAGTTGGACGGCGACGTTCTGATCCGCCCTAACACAAACGGAAGGCATCAGCGTTTGCACATCGTTCAGGCGAACAAGATAGGGTCAAGGGAAAGGCACGGGGCGATCGAACCTCACCGAAATTCCTTGTCGGAGTTGGAGACGGCGTCAGGAGTTTACGGTGTTCGACGGAGTCGATGACCTGGGGCAGTACTAGTCGAACCAAAGGTGTCAGAAGAAGCACAAGATGATTGCGGAGCATCTCGTGTGAACCAGAGAGCAAGGCGTGCTTGGAACTCACTGTGATGGCTCGCCGGAGTGGTTTGGGACAGCGGCAGCGCGAGATCGATTGTGGACAGCCTAGCGGCGGTCTGTGGTTGGTGAGTGAGGGGAAATGAGCGGAGAGGGGAGGGGATCTTATAGCCGGAGTAGGGGCGGAGATTGCGCTCGCATTCATCGCCAATTAAGTGGATTGAAATCGCGACAGTGAAGGGGGAAGAAACGGGCGATGACGGCGTCTGCGCGCGGGATTTGGGGAAGAAGGAGCTGACGTGGAGAGGGTCCACTGATCAGCTCTGCGGGGTAAGTTCGCGCGCGTGGAAGAGGGAGAGGGAAGGGGCTTCTCCGGGTGGGCTCGTGGGCTGCTTCTGCTGCTGGGCCTGTTTGGTGGCGCCGGCCCTTTCCTTATTCTTTTATCTTTATCTTTTTCTAATTTGATTTTCAGGAATCAAAATCAAATAAATTCAAAAGCCATTTGAATTCAGATCTTTTCTGGATTTTTGTAGAGTGTAACACTCATATTTTTGGACATAAAACCACGTGGTCTCTCTGTACTAGCTTGTTCCCTTTGATTAAACAAAATAAACAGTGCCTTAGCACAAGGTTTGATATTGATTTGAAAAATGGTTTTAAATCATATTAGTTTGGGAATTTTTGTCCAACTCTAGCATTCAACTAAAACAACAAGGGAGCAAACACAAGCTTGGTTTAAAAATGTTTACACTCTCAATTTAGAGTGGCATTTGATTATTAGTTGCTCACATAAAATAATAGCACTAAGTGCTTCTGTTTTCTTGAAATGAGTTAGGAAATGATCCCTAAATGATATGCATGCATGAATGATGTGCAAACTTTGAAAACATGATTTTAGGGATGTTACAAATCTAACCCCCTTAAGGTGAATCTCGCCCTCGAGATTCGGGTTGGCTAGCAAATAGGTGAGGGTGGCCTTTCCGAAGGTCATCTTCTCTTTCCCATGTTGCTTCTTCTTCGGAATGATGATTCCACTGAACTTTGCAGAATTTGAAAGTCTTGGTCCGAGTAACTCTTTCTGCAGTCTCAAGAATCTTGACAGGTTTCTCTTCGTAAGTGAGATCACTTTCCAATTGAACCTCCTCCAAAGGTATGGTATCCTTCAAAGAAGTCTCCTCCATTTCTGGATGGCATTTCTTAAGTTGACTCACATGAAACACATTGTGAACGGCAGACAATGATTCTGGTAATTCAATCTCATAAGCTACTTCTCCTTTACGACTCAGAATCTTGAATGGTCCAACATATCTTGGGGCCAATTTTCCTTTGACTCCAAACCTCTTCACTCCACGACGTGGTGACACTCTAAGATAAGCTCTATCACCCACTTCATAGGTGACTTCTCTATGCTTAGGATCTGCGTAACTCTTCTGTCGGGACTGTGCTATCTTGAATCTGTCCTTAACCAGCTTGACTTTCTCTTCCGCCTCTTTGATTAGTTCTGGTCCGAACAAACTTCTTTCTCCCACACCATTCCATAACAATGGGGTGGTACACTTTCTCCCATAGAGAAACTCAAATGGCGCCATCTCAATACTGGCTTGATAGTTGTTATTGTAAGAGAATTATGCGTAAGGCAGACTTTCATCCCAACTGGCTCCATAGTCTAGGGCACATGCCCTCAACATATCTTCAAGTATCTGGTTGGTCCTTTCTGTCTGTCCATCAGTCTGAGGATGAAAAGCAGTGCTGAATTCCAACCTCGTTCCCAATGACTCATGTAATTGCCTCCAAAAATGAGAAGTGAATTGAGTTCCCCTATCAGACACAATACTCTTGGGTACTCCATGTAGACATACAATTCTACTCATATAGATCTTGGATAACTTAGCACTTGTATAGGTTGTCTTCACGGGTATGAAATGAGCCACTTTAGTTAAGCGATCCACTACTACCCAAATAGAATCATATCCTGACCGGGTCCTTGTCAATCCGGTAATGAAATCCATACCAATCTTGTCCCACTTCCAATCAGGAATAGGTAGTGGTTGTAACAATCCTGCTGGTTTCTGATGTTCCGCTTTCACTCTACTACATACATCACACAAAGCAATATGTTCCGCGATGTCCTTCTTGAGATTATTCCACCAAAATCTTTCCTTCATATCCATGTACATTTTGGTGTTACCCGGATGAATGGAATATGGTGAGTTGTGGGCTTCTTGTAATATCAGTTTCCGAAGCTCCGGATCTTGTGGAACACAGATACGTTTCCCATACCATAAAGTACCTTGTTCGTCTTCATGGAATCCTTTGGCTTTCCCTTTGCCCATCTTTTCCTTAATCTCTTCAATTTCCTTGTCTGTCTTTTGGGCTTGTTTGATTTTGTCCAACAAAGTGGGTTGGACTTCCAATGACATGAGATGTCCCTCAGGCACAATCTCCAATCTGAGATCTCTGAATTGGGCACACAGATCATCTGGCAATTCTCCCTTAGTAAGGCCATTCACAAAAACCTTACGGCTTAGAGCATCCGCTACAACATTTGCTTTACCGTAGTGGTATTGCAAACTCAAATCATAGTCCTTAATGAGTTCTAGTCATCTTCTTTGTCTCATGTTAATTTCTTTCTGGGTGAAGATATACTTCAAACTTTTGTGATATGTGAACACTTCGCATCGCTTTCCCAAAAGATAGTGTCTCCATGTTTTGAGTGCATGGACCATAGAGGCTAACTCTAAATCATGAGTAGGGTAGTTTACCTCATGAGTTTTGAGTTGTCTCGAGGCATAAGCCACAACTTTCCCTTCTTGCATAAGTACTGCACCTAATCCATGATGAGATGCATCACAATATACTTGGAAATCTTTCTCCAAATCTGGCAAACATAAGACTGGTGCTGTCACTAGTCTCTTCTTCCATTCTTGAAAACTAAGTTCACAGCCTTCAGACCAAGCAAATTTCTTGTCTTTCTTTAGCAACTCTGTCATTGGCTTATCTACCTTGGAGAAATTCTCAATAAATCTTCTGTAGTATCCTGCCAAACCAAGGAAACTACGAACCTCTTTCACTGACTTAGGAGATTCCCATTCATTTACAGCTGAAACTTTAGCAGGATCAACTGCTACATCATCTCCTGACACAACGTGTCCAAGAAATCCAACTTCATTTAACCAAAACTCACACTTGATGAATTTGGCATACAACTTATGCTCTCTAAGCTTCTCAAGTATCAAACGTAGATGTCCTTCATGCTCTTCTTTGCTCTTGGAGTAGATCAAAATGTCATTGATGAAAACGACAACAAACTTGTCAAGGAACTCCATGAACACCTTGTTCATCATATTCATGAAGTATGCTGGTGCATTGGTGAAACCAAATGGCATCACGGTATACTCATACAATCCATACCTTGTGGTGAAAGTTGTCTTAGGTATGTCTTGTTCCCTTATCTTGAGCTGGAAATAACCTGACCGGAGATCAATCTTTGAGAACACACAAGCTCCTTCTAACTGATCAAACAAGTCACTGATTCTAGGCAAAGGGTATTTGTTCTTGATAGTCACCTCATTAAGTGAACGGTAATCTATGCATAACCTTTGACTTCTATCTTTCTTTTCCACAAACAAAACTGGTGCTCCCCAAGATGAAGAACTTGGTTGGATAAAACCTTTCTGCAACTGTTCTCCAAGTTGCTTCTTGAGTTCTTTCAACTCATCCACTGACATCTTGTACAGTCTCTTTGTTATTGGTCCAGATCCCGGTAGCAAATCAATAAGAAATTCCACATCTCTATATGGTGGCATTCCTGGCAATTCTTCCGGAAACACATCCGGATATTCACTCACAATTGGCACACTATCTATGCTAAACCCCTTAAGAGAATTTAGCTTACTCCCTTTTGATTCAAAGTTAGACTTGAATCTAATCTGTTTTTTTTCCGGGGATGTGAGTGCAACAGTACGATTGGCACAATCTAGTATTCCTTCATACTTGGTCATCCAATCCATTCCCAAAATTACATCCAGTCCTTGGGAATCTCGGATTATCAGACTCACTAGAAACTTATGTTTTCCAAACTCTATCACTAGATCCCGGCATCCAAGACTTACTATCATATCTCCACCAGGAGAACTTACTTTTATTGGACACCCAATGTTTTCAGTTGGAAACCCATTTCTATCAACAAATGCTTTTGATATCAATGAATGTGATGCACCAGTATCAAAAAGAACAAGTGCTGGAATAGAATTGAGTTTTAACTTACCTGCAACAGCATCAGATTCCTCATAGATCTCCTCCACATTAATGTGGTTCACTTGTCCCTTTTGAAAAGGGTTGGGCTTATTGGGTCCTTCAACTTTCTTTTCTGGGCATTCATTTGCATAATGCCCCATCTTCTTGCACTTGAAACATTCAACGTGACTAAGATCCTTCTTGACAGGCTGGCTTCCACTACCACTTCCACTTCCATTGTGGTGGCTCTTATATCCACTCTTGTGATTCTTGTACTTATCATTGTCATGACCACGGTGGTTCTTGTTGTCATGATAACGGTTGTGGTTGTGGTGTTTGTTGAAATTCCCATGCTTGTGGGGTCCAAAACTCCCACTATCATCATAATGGGAACGCTTGTGAGACGATCCCAAGTTGTGCTTGTTAGAGTGCTTTCTCTTCCTACTTTCAACTTGTTTCATCTTTCTCTCCAAAATAGTAGCCTTGTCACAAAGAGACTGATAAGTGGGAACATAAGCCACAGATAGCTCCAGGTTCAGTTCATCGTTCAATCCTTCAAGGAACTTCTCTTTCCTCTTAGCATCAGTGTCAATGTAAGGTTCCCAACCTTTAATAAGGTAGGGATCCCTGTGTTTACAATGCTAGTCCCTGGATCAATAGCTAGCATCCACAGATAAGATGTAATATCAAGAAACAAAGGTCATAATACAACTTTATAACCAGGAATAACATAATTTATTACATCTTACATAGCTCATTTGGCTATTACATTACATTGAAGCAGAATATCTATAAGCATGGGGTCCTTCATATTCAAAGTGCCACAGGCAGACATGTTGGTTGTAGACTTGTAATCCTAATCATTAAACTTCACTAATATCAAGCAAACCTGCAACATAACAAGTTACAGCCACAAGGGTCAATACATTTGAATTGTATTGGCAAGTGATACTATGGTAGTTTAGTGGAATCTATCAACTATATGCATTTGGCTAAGTGGACCTTAGGCTTGCTTTGCTCAAAATAGATTTTCCTTATCATTTGAAAACACTAAGTTTTTGCTTGACAAAAATCACCCAAGGAACCACCAATAGAAATTGGTGAACCTTAAACCCTTGTTCAACCACAAGTTTTTAACTTAGAAATTTGGATGATGAGATTCTTGATAGCTTCCATGTCTTGATGCTCAAATTGTCCTTTGCCAGGGACATGGCTAAGTACTTAGATTTTACACTCTGCAGAGGTGGTGCACTTTCCCCACAAGACTTGGTTTCACCAAGACAAGATCTTTCAGAAGCCTTGCCTTAGACCAGAATGGGCGTGCTCCAACCTATCATTCCCCTACCACCAACTGTCCATTTGGCTAAGTTCTTGCAACCTATATGATCCAGGCAGAGCCCATAATGCCATGTGGTTGCACTTGAAGCTTCTCAACATTTGACATCTCAAATCTCTTTGTTCCTGAGTGGCCATCCACAAGTGAGATACACAAGGTAAACCATAGAAATGGGCCTTGTGAACCACTCAACACAAACCATTCCTTCCATTCCACCCAGGTGTTTCATTCACTTAGTTGTTTTATTAAACAAAACACAAGTCCTCAGACTTAGAAATTTTTCCATAGCATGAATATATATATTCTTCCCTTGTTTTCTATTAGCTAAGCTAAGCATGATAGTAGTAGGAATCTTAACTTAGGAAATTCTACTAAGGTTTCATCTACTAGGTTTTCCCATAGCATGGTTTATCCTTAGCAAAAAATTCTATGCAAGTCCTACTTAGAAATATCACTAATGCATAGTGAAAATAATGGGACAAAAGTATGAAGCATCACTTGCCTTTTTGGTAGAGTATAGGTTCACTTCTTGATCTTTGCAATGTTCACACACTTCAAGTCACTACAATTCAATCAAGCAAAAAATATTTCAATCTACCATTCAAGCAATTCAACACATAAAATCATAATGACAAAACAATGCATGCAAGCATGCAAAAGATTGTTTTATTTGAAAAAGTGGTTTCTAATGGTTCATAAACATTTGAAAACACCTAATGGTCAATTTATAAAGTGGCAAAATCATTTGTATAAGATTTTACTTCATAAACCATTTTTAAATCAAGTCATTATTTTATGTGGTGTAGAAATGCTTTTAATAAGGTAAAATTCTATAGGTTTCACAAAATATGTTTTCAAACCATATAACCTTGGGTTTAGGGTCAGAGAGTTTATTTCCAAAACATTTCCCAAAGGTTTTCCTCCAAAACCATTTTTAACAATTAAACCATATTTTTATTTGACTAGAAATGGTTTAATCAAAGATTTATTCTTTTGCTTCACCAAATACATTTTTGAAACCACAATTTGTTTCCTATGGTCAGTAGGTTCAAAGCACACCATTTTCCAAAGATTTTATCCTCAAAATCATTTTAGAACAATTTCTATACTCTAAACATGCATACACAAGTTTCTGCAAAAACAAACATTTTAACAGAAACTTTTTACTAAACAAAGTGCATGGTTGGCTAGGGCTTGTCTTGCTGAATCCATTGATATAAAGTTTGCAAAATTTGGACGTGTAGATTAAAATTTATGCAATTTACAAAATCCAACAACTAATAGAAATGTTTCTCGCTTTTTAAAACAACACAGTGCCACGCGTCAAGTCCTTATTGGCCAATAACGGTTCGCGTGGATCACACGGTGTGGTGCGTTGGATCTAATGACAATCATGCGACACAGATCGCTCCATACCGTTTCACGTAAGTGACAATATTCTATCCACGCGATCTAGATCCAACGGTGTACAGGGGTCTGACCATATCTGAGCGGCGCTAGCGGCGGCGGTTGGCGGCGGCGTGGTCAGATGGTGGCAGATCCGGTGATTTAGGAAGCAAGGGTGATGGGGGAGGGCTTTACCAGGTTCGCCTTGCTTCGCTGATGCTCAACGTGGTCGTCACTTGTCGAGGGGCGCTCTGAACCACCGGTGATTCCTCGCCGTAGTTGTCGCTGGCGTCTGGCGGCTCTGTTCGTTGTCGGGGGCGAGTGTACGATTCACGCTAAGGCACGAAAAAGGGTGCGTTCGCTGCGCAGAGAAGCGGCGAGTACGAGTGCATCCAGAAGAGGGGTAAGCACGGTCGAACTTTACCTGGGAGCGTCGCCGGAGCGGATGCAGACGATGGTGGCGGTCAGTCGTTGTCCTTGCCGAGGTTCAGGGGCGCGCGTGAGCAAGCTGGGGATGTAGAGAGATGTGCCAGGGCCTGGGAAGTATGTGAGTGTGGTCGAGGAGGCGAGGGGCAGGGAATACTGGCCGGAATCATCGTCGGAGCGTCGTCGGACAGAGGGTGGTGCAGTGAAGAATTGGGCGGCCTGGGGGCACGCTTGGGTGAGGCGACAGAGGGGAAATGGAGAGGAGACGTGGGCGGTTAAGAGGGCATCGTCAGGGGGAGGTTTAACTGTGCCATTAACGCGAATTAAGCTGAGCGTTATTTGCCTGCAACGGCCGGCGAGGTGAGGGGCGTGGTCAGCAGCGGGTGGGGAAGAAAGAGTTGGCGGTGGGGTCCGCTTGGCAGCGTGAGAGAAAGAGAGGGAACGGGGTCCACCGGTCAGTGAGGGTGCGGGTGAGTTCTCTGGTTTGAAGCGTTTTCTCGCGGGGAGAGAGGGACTGGGCTGGACTGGGCCAGGTGGGCTTAGCTGGGCTGGTTCGGCTTGATTCCTTTTTTTTTTGTTCTATTTCTGTTTTTCTTTTTTCCTTTTTTTAAATTCTGTTTTGATTTTGTTTAATCAATTGAAACCTCAATTTGATTCCAAACCTTTGCCAAAATTTGGGTAGGTTTAAATATTGATTGGTAGCATATTCTGATGTTAATTTTGGAAATTTATTTTATTCCTTTTGGGGTCTTTTTAATTAATAAAAAGGGCCCTTGTTTTAAATCAAAATAGGATTTAATAATGCCTTTAATTTCCATTTGACTTCTAAATTCTTCCAAAACTTTTCAGTAAGTTTTGTTTACTTAAAAGGGTGTTAAATAATTCATCTTGAATTATTTGGAAAAGTTTTTAATAAGATTTATTAATCATTTAAGATTGGGTATTTGTTTTAATTCCAATGGAATTTAATATGGTTTTAATTCCCTAAAGTTTATTTGGAAGATTTATTAAGTTGATTAAACAACTTTTATTCCACTTGGGTAAATTCCAATTATCATTTTCTCACGAATTTTATAATTATTCTTATTAGAGATTTGTCTTTATAAAATAGGGATAGAATGGTTATTGCCATTTTATTTTATTTTGGAAATTCTTTATCCTTTTATTTTATTTGATTTGGTTTACATTCTTTCCATTTGTTTAATGTATTAGGCCAAGATTTATTTGGTCTTTCAAATATTCTTTATTTTAATATTTCTTTCTTCATCTTATAAAATCTATATCTTTTTATTTAGAGATCCAAACTTAGTGATTCCAATTTGTAAAATCTTGTTTAATATTTGTTTATCCTTTTAAATCCTTTTAGGATTATTTGCTCACCATTTGGTATGGATTTTAGATAAGTGCTTTATTAGCTTTGGAAATTACTTTTCCCTATTTTATTAAATTCATAAGATTTTATTTATGGTTCCATATTAAGTGAAACCAATTTATATGGTTTTATAATGTTTCTATTTGTCATTCTTGATCATTTGTAAATGTTTGTTGACGAGATTTTATATGGATCAAATCCATAGACTTGGAGATAACTTGGAAATGTTTTTATTCTTTTAGAGTTTAGGATTTATTTTCCAAGTGTTTAAATTTCCAGATACATTCATTGAGGAATGCATTTCTCTAGATTTGGATTTTGTTGAATTCAAACTTTAATTAAAGTTTGTTCAAGATGGGATTTAAGTTTCCAATTAAAAACAAAAGTTTATTTTCACTCTAAAATTCAACAATAATTTATTTTATTTTATTTATTTTTCACATTACAAGATTTGGAAAATCTTGGGATGTGACAGTCAACTTCATCCGGTGCATAACATGCTAGATTGTTGAACTCCTCAATATACTCTGCCACGCTGCGGTGGTGCTGCTTCAAGTTATGAAATTCCTTTTTCTTCAGACTCATCACTCCGGATGAGATGTGAGCGGTACGGAAACCATCTTCAAAGATAGCCCATGTCACATCCGCAATGGGAGTGGTGATCTGGAAGTTATCCCACCAAGTGGCTGCTGGTCCTTCCAACAGGTGTGCTGCAAATCTGACCTTCTCTTCATCAGTACACCCAACAGTTACCAAGTCCTTGTTCACAGAGCGTAGCCAATCATTGGCCACCATAGGATCAGTAGTCCCTGAGAACTTCGCTGGCCTCAGCCTTAAGAACCTGGTAAGCATGTCAAAACCCGGGGGGTTGTTCTGATTGTTGTTGTTGTTGTTATTGTTGTTGTTGTTCTGATTCTGGATGAACATGGTCATCATTTGCATCAACTAAGTCTGAGCTGTCATCATCTGCTGCATCTCAGGGGTGATGTTGTTGTTGTTAGGGTTGGGATTGGCACGTCGGGGTGGCATCTGTCGTTTTCAATAAGGATAAGAATGAGATACCCATAGATGCTAACATGCACAATACATCACATAACAAACCACAATCATGCATCATAAAAATTTCAACAACATAGACAACAAGTTCTGAAAAGTAAACACACCAGTAGCAAGCCATCCACATGTTGGATGGTCATTGCGACTCAATAATCAAAGGCATGATAAATAAAGGTAAATGAGTAGTCATCACTACTCCTCTGCATCAACCTCCTCATCAACAAATGTAAGACCTGCATTCTCCATCGCGGTCTTGTATTCCTCGACATTGGTGGTCAAGGTCTCTACTTTGGCTTTGAGAGCCCTCTTCTGTGCACGAAGTCTCTCAATCACACCTTGCTGATGCTCGAGCTCGAAGTCCTTGGCCTCTAGTTCTGCAAGTCGGAGAAAAGACAGCACACAATGAGTAGTCGGAGAGTGATGGAACAAGACCAAGTTAGAATGCAAAATCGAAAGGAAAAACAGAATCTTGTTCTTGGTGATTTGTTCCTTCAAGAATGCAGTTTTACCCTTTTCGGCTTCCAGCTTAGCACGCATCTTGCGGAACTTCTCGTTGACGACGCCTCTCCGAGCATTCTCGTTCTATGGAAAGAAGATTAAAATTACTTAGTATACTTGGAGCATATAGTCGGATAAATATCCACTTAGAGGCTTGGGGGCTACAGTGAGAGTTTTTAACTCGGCAAAATGCTTAGTCTTTCTTTAAGCATCTAGTCAGAACTAATTCAGTTTCAACTAGAGGCTTGGGGACTACAGTATTGAAGTTTACAAACACTGCTTAGGCTACTCTAAAATTATCTAGTCGGAATAATTCATTGAAACTAAATACTTGGGGGCTACAGTGAGAAGTTCTCTAGCTTAGTCACTCTTAGAGCATTCAGATGCAAAGACCTATGGTTTTCTGTCTAAATCCTCGGGGGATACAGTGGGATACGACTTATGAAAAGAAAAACTTACAAGTGCGATGATATTGAGGTTGGTGGCGCTCTCGGCAAATATCTTGCTGAAGGAAAGGCTATCTCCTCACAGGATATCCGCTTGCTTGAGAAGCTCCTCAAGGCCACAAGTCGGAGAAGTTGGAGCTGCACCATGAGCCAGAGTTGACCTACTCGTCGTGAGCGCCGGGTAGGCAATCTTCGAGAGCTCAGTTGACGTCCTGGGTGCAGTGGCGCCGCCTCCGGCAGACGTTCCGCTTTCCACTATCGCCTAACCTCTACCGATGGCATCCTTAGCCGGAACTTCAGCCATTCTGGTCGCGGTGCTTTCTTATGTCACCTGCATGCCGGCAACGACAAGATATGCGGTGACACCTTGGTCATTTCCATGGCGGAAGGGCCAGATGCTACCTTAGCCGGAGAGCTTGTTGGCGCGGTAGCGTGCTGGTCGCTGGGAGTAGTAGGAGAGATGGCGGAAGACGGTTGGTGCAATATATCCTTGATGTTTTTAGAAGCCCCCGATGTTTT
Organism: Avena sativa; assembly: GCA_916181665.1. Taxonomy (NCBI): domain Eukaryota; kingdom Viridiplantae; phylum Streptophyta; class Magnoliopsida; order Poales; family Poaceae; genus Avena; species Avena sativa. Next base: position 148,180,278 of record OV702280.1, read on the forward strand.
GGAGGTCTTCTTCAAACTTAAACAGGCCTTCTTCCTGAAACATGCAAAAGTATAAGTACATGAATAGGACGAGCAATGGATAATGTCGGAGGATAAGAAGCTTACACAATAGTGGGTGCCTTGGTGAAAGGGATGCCGATAATTCTTCTTTTCTCCGCCTCCAGGGCGGCAGTGGACTTCTTGGAGGATCCACCCTCTGTTTTCTTCTTCTTGCCTCCATCGGCAGCTTCAAAGGTGGAGCTCTTTCGCTTACGCGCCAACGGCACATCGTCGTAGGACACGACGGTGACTTCCTTCATCTTGGGGTCATAGATTTGGACATCCATGCTATCCTCCTCTAGACTTTTAAGCTATTAAGTGAAATCCTGAAGTGTTAGATAAAACGGTAATGGCTAGACGGAAGAACTGGAGTATATGTCATACACGGAAAATAAAATAGGTACCTCTAGGCACTTACCCTCTACGAACATGTCGTAGGTGATGGCGAAGTCGTGCTTCCTGTCCTTCACCTTGACAATGTCCTTAATGCGGAGCTTGATGGAGTCACTCGAAAAGTTGTCCTCGGAGATGCGGAGGCTATCTTTCCTATCCTTGGTATACTAGTGCATCATCTTCGTGCGGTGCTGCAGAGGCTGGATCCGCCTGACGAACCAGCACATAGCTAGGTCCAACCCGGTCAGACTCGTCTCTATGAACCACTCGATCTGCCTTATGGCGCGGGAAGCGTCGTTGTCGGAGGGAAGGGTGCCCTGGGATCTCCATGTCGGGGCTTTAGCGGATACCCCGTCGACGAAGTCCGGGTATGTTCCTTCTCGGCCGGCCAGAGGGATGTCTGGGCCATAGAAGTACGTCCGCTACTAGTTCTTGCAGGACTCATGGCCGACTATGTCGGGGAACCGCCGGCCAGGCCGGATCTTGAAGCTAATAGTTTCGCAGTTCTTAAGATCATCCTTGCTCGCTCCGGCTTCCCTCTTGACGATGAAGAAATAGATGAACAGATCTAACCCAGGCCTAATTCCTAGGTAGCCCTCGCAAAGCGCTACATAGTTTCTAAGCGCTAGGATGCTATTCGGAGAAAGGTTTTGGGGTTAAACCCAGTAATGGTTGAGGACAGCAAGGAAGAAGTCGGAGATCGGGAGGGAGACGCCGCGTTCCATCTGGGCTTTGAGGTACACCTTCTCTCCGGCTTGGGGAGAAGGGGTGACCTCGCCGGCCGTCGCCGCCCGCCAGGCAAGTCCCTCCATCGCGGGGAGGTATCCTTTGGCGAGTAGCTCTTTGAGATCGCTGTTAGCGATATCAGATCCGCGCCACTCTCCCTTATCGGAGTCCCCCTCCTCCTCCAACGGTTCCATCCCCGCTGGAATATGGTCGTCGCCGGTGGCTTCCACCGCCGCGGACCGTGGCAGGACCACAACCTTTGGAGGCACATGGACGGAACCTGCCAACTTGGCCACGGTCTCGTTTGTCGCTGCCATGGACGGAGTGGAGCTGCTGCTCGCCATTAGAGTGGAGAGAGGTGACTAGGAGATTGGGGAGAAGTTACGGTTTTTCGTGTGCACGCGGAGAGCTCGAGGAGGTGCTCGCAGGAGGAAGACGATGACACGAGGGAGAATGTGGTGAAAAGATAAAATCCACCACAGTTGTAATTTAAAAACCCCAGCATCAATATTTGTGCAAGTCGGTCGAATGGTTGCTGTGTGGACAACGCGTGTGTGTACATGCGTGGAAATTTCGCCACGTTCCCAACCGCCGCCGCCAACGGTTCGTATCCTTCGCGCAAGAAAAATGGACATGATTGTGTTCTCTACATGTGTGAGTTACGAGGTGTCACTGACCTATGGTCTATGTTGCTCTAGCTGACACGGGCAGGTGAACCATCCCATCGAAAGATTCCGGCATGGACAGATCCAGTCCAGCTACGAGAACAGTACGATGGAATACTCAGTGGTTCTCCGACTTACAAGTTGAAGACGGAGAATATTGCAGGGTTCTTGGGAGGACTACAAATATTGCTTGACGATTTGCCGACATTCATCTAGACGAAGCATTCAACCTGAAGAGGCAAGACAGCGCAAGATCTCGGAGTTCTCCAGGGGCTACTGTTGGGGATATTCTATATGGGTATCATCATAGCATGTCTCTAATTCGGATGACCAGGGTGGCCCACAGTTGGTAGCTAGGCCTATGGCCTGCTAGGCGGCCCAGTTAGATGGATCCAGAAGGGAGGTCCATGCCTAATAAAGGAAGGCTATGGAGGAGTCACCGACGTACTCGGAGCCTTGGAGTGCAAGACACATTAGACTAATTGTATACTGTGTAGGACTCTATAACCTGTCCGGCTAGGACTTTACCTGTAACCCTAGGATCTGGCGACTATATAAGTCGGACCTATGGGAGCCTTTAGGGCATAACCTAGAACACACAACTCATATCGCGCATAGAGAACCAATCTCTCTAACTCAGCGCATTGCCATTATAGTGATTTATAGCAGGAGTAAGATTCCACCACCATCATGGGATCTGAACCTGGGTAAGCTGTGTTACCTCGTACCCGCCAACCTTCCGCCTTACCCCATGTCTCTAAACACGCTCTGTGACCCCTCCATGGCGTACTCGCCGGCAATACCACGAGAATATTACTAGCTAACTTGGTACACTTAATTGACTTTATATAGATTTAATGAAATTAGGTAAAATTGTTCTTCTATGTAAAGAATAGATCTCAAAATAGAGGAGGAAATAGAAGAACAAGAAGAGATTATGCATGCAAATTGTCTAGGAAATACGGTGTGTAAGAGCAACTTATGACTTTTGGGTTTCTTTATACGGTTGTTACTCATTATTAATGGATTGGTGGAATTTCTCAAAAAATAACTCGAGTCTAGCGCGGTGGCCAGGGGAGTACACGGCATAAATGTCGAAAGGAAAAAAGAAATAATGGGCCCCATATGGCAGTGTATGACGAAGCTCTAAACCTACTATTATATTCAGTTTAGTAGGTGCCACGAATCTTCTCGTATAGACAATGTCTAAATGGTAGAGCTTAGGGCATCACCTATGTATATGGATAAACATATCTTTAATATGGATCCCACTTGCTAATACCAAGCTAGTTGATTGCACCACAATGTATCTAGTCAAACTTGTCCATAAGATAGGACCCACATGTAAGAGCTACCCTCTAGTAGTCTTGTGTTTAAAATTTGTTTTCACTTTTACTCATAGTACTCCCTCCGTTTAGAAATATAATATGTTTTAGCTTTGTAAAGTTAATGTATCTAGAAATCTAGATATGTTAGATTCACTAACCTAAAGCATGTTATATTACCAAACTGAGGGAGTATTTCTTTGCTTAGACATGTGCTCACCCGTATCCACGTGTTGTATATGTAGAGAGAATAAAATGTAAGAAGGGGAAGAGGGCAGCATCAAAGAGAGAAGAGGAGTTGAAGGTGGCTCAATATCAGAGCAAAGTTTATGATGGGTTCCTCACACGAGGTACTAATGCCACCTTACAGTGTACACTCTACTAGTAGTAAATTTCTGGACCTATCGCATGCAAAAAAATTGTGTGTTTTCTCCCTCCTTCGCTACCTCTCATGTCTCCACCCCTCTTCCCTCGCACACCGGCCCGGCTGATCTCTTCCTTGTCAATAGTGTGGCACTGCTCACGAGTGCCTTGGTATGACGGCTCTATTTTTTTGAGAGGGTGGCACTATTTCTTTGGTGTGGAGTAGGAGGAGTACATAGGAAGGAAACCACTTAGGTCTGTGTGGAAAAAAAAATCAAACTTTTTTGGTTTCGACATTTTCACTTGCTTCCTAGACATTGGGAGGGAAGGTTATTCAAAAGAGCGGCCATTCGTAGTAGTACTTCTTATCTAATGTTTATCTTTTCTTATCTCTTAATATACCATAACACTATATAGTGTAGTATAACTTTGAACATTAATCGTAGGATCAAGACTGGCAAATCTAAACATTGATAACCGTTGGATCTTCATTTCCATTTATAGCATCTAGAAGATTCTATTGACATTCTTTAGCATAATAAACCCTTGTATGCGCAAATATCAAAAGACACGTCATTTCTTAGTTTCAGGGACCTTGTGCAAAATGCATGGACATGTATGTAATTTTCATTTTATGAGGTCCTTGATTACCTTGTACTTCCACCGACCGTGTTAACTGAAGCACCTCGATCCTATGGGACCTACCACAGTTAGAAGAAAATGCAACCACCCCAATTATCACACAAGGTGTACCAAGGTTTCTTATAGTTCCATTTTTCAAGATTTATAGCTAACTTCGCACACTTCACTCACTTCTTGCCGATTTAACGAAATTATGTCAAACTTGAGCTACAAGTAAGCGTGATAGATTGATCTTGAATTCAATGTCTTTTTGTAGGTAGATGGCTACATTTTATTTTAGTGAACAATGTTTTCATTGTGAGTTTCCAACTATCAAGAAAGAATATTCTCAATTTCACGTTAATGACAAGATTGTTTTTTTGTAAAGATAGTACGAAGAATATGGATCTGAATGTCACAAGCCAACTTCCAAGCATATTAAGTGGACCAAAATTGTATATTTTTTTGTAAGTTTTGCGATTTTTTTAGGCAACCATCAGGGGGGAGGGTCATTTAATATATCACGAACCACCACCGAGTGTTTTGAAAACAGGTTGAACTTATTGCTAATTTTTTTCATCTTGACAACTTAACAAAATTAGGTCAAACTTGAGTTACCAGTAGGCACGATAGATTTCTCTTGAATTAGTTGTATTTTCGAAGGGAGATGGGTGCATCTTACTTCCGTAAAATATGTCGTGGGTGTGAGTTTCCAACTATGACGAAATAACATTCTCAATTTTCCGACTAATGAGGAGATTGTTTCTTTCTATAAAGAAAGTCCTAAGAATATTGGATCTGAATATGCCACGAGCCAAGGTTTCAGACATATGTAGTGGACTTACATGATGTACTACTTATGATTCCAATGTTTTATCAGTTTTCAAACTTCGTCCTTGCTAACTCTGCCCACTTGAATGACTTTATGCCGATTTATCAAAATTATGTCAAATTTGAACTACGAGAAAATTGTAGGTTCCTTTGAAATTTTTGTGATATTTTTTGGTGGTAACCTAAGGGGGGTCATTTAATATATCACTTACCACCACCGAGGGATTTCACAACAGGTTCGACTTGTTGCTAATATTTTGCATCTTTACCATTTAACAGAATTTGGTCAAACTTGACCTACGAGTAAGCGTGATAGATTGCTCTTGAATTCAATGTCATTTCAGAGTTAGATTGGTACATCTTTTAGTAAACAGTGCCATCGGTGTGAGTTTCCAACAATCAGGAAAGAACATTCTCAATTTTCGAAGTGATGGACTTGGATGTATTTTTCATTTTCTAAGGTCCTTGATGCAAGTTGTACCTCCACCGACCGTGTTAACTGAAGCACATTGCTCCTATAGGACCCACGTCAATTAAAAGAAAATACCACCGCCCCAATTTTCATACAAAGTGGACCATGCTTTATTACAATTTCCTAGTTTTTAGACGGATTTTCAAGATTACTAGCTAACTTGGTACACTCAATTGACATTATATAGATTTAACAAAATTAGGTAAAATTGTTATTTTTTGTAAACAATATAGCTCAAAATAGAGGGGGAAATTGAAGAACAAGAAGAGATTATGCATGCAAATTGTTGAGGAAATACGGTGTGTAAGAGCAACTTACAACTTTTGGATCTCTTTATACGGTTCTTGCTCATTATTAATAGATTAGTGGAATTTTGCAAAAAGTAAATCGACTCTAGCCCGGTGGCGAGGGGAGTACAATGCACAAGTGTCTAAAGGAAAAAAATCAAATAAATTGACCCATCTGGCAGCGTATGACCAAGCTCTAAAACTATTATGCGAAAGTTAGCATATTTAGTTTAGTAGATCCCACGAATCATCTCGTGTAGACACGGTCTAAATGGTAGAGCTTACGAAATCACCTATGTATATGGACAAACATATATTTAATATGGGACCCACTTTCTAATACCAAGCTAGTTGATTGCACCACAATGTATATAGCCAAACTTGTCCATAATATAGGACCCACATGTAAGAGATACCCACTAGTAGTCTTGTGTTTAAAATTTGTTTTCCTTAATGGACAACATAGTGGATGCTCTTTTACTTGTATTACTCCCTCCGTTTAGAATATAATATGTTTTAGATTTATCTAGACATCTAGATACATTAGCTTTACTAACCTAAAACATATATTATTACCAAACAGAGGGAGTATTTCTTTGCTTAGACATGTTCTCACCCCTATCCACGCACTGTACATGCATAGAGAATAAAGCGTAGGCAGGGGATGAGGGCAGAAGCGAAGAGAGAAGAGGAGTTAAAGGCAGCTCGATGTCAGCGCCAAAGTTTATGATGGGTTCCTGACACGTGGTACTCCTTCTACCTTATAGTGTACACTAAACTAGTAGTAAATTTCAGGACCTATGCACGCAAAAAATTGTGTGTTTTCTCCCTTCTTTGCTGCCTCTCATGTCTCCCCCCTCTCCCCTCACGCACCGTCCTGACTGATCTCTCCCTTGTCAATAGCGTGGCGCTGCTCACGTATGCCTTTTTACGGTGACTCTATTTTTTTGAGAGGGCGAATCTATTTCTCTAGCATGCAGTAGGAGGAGTACATAGGAAGGAAACCACTTTGGTCCTTGGTGGAAAAAAAATTTAAACTTTTTTGGTGTCAAAGTTTTCACTTGCTTCCTAGAGATCAGGAGGGAAGGTTATTCAAAAGAGCGGTCATTCGCAGTAGTACTTCTTATCTTATCTTTATCTTATCTCTTACAATACCATACCACTATGCAGTGTATAGATAACTTTGAACATTGGCAGTTGGATGAAGACTGACAAATCCAAACATTGCTAACCGTTGGATCTTCTTTTTCATTCTTAGCATTTAGAAGATTCTGTTGATAGTCTTGAGCACAATGAATGCTAGTATGCACAAACCTAAAAACACAATTCACTTATTAGTTTCAAGTACCTTGTGCTAAATACATGGACTTGGATGGAATTTCATTTTTATGAGGTCCTTGATGTAACTTGTACTTCCACCGACCATGTTAACTGAAGCACCTCGCTCCCACGGGACCTACCGCAGTTAGAAGAAAATGCAACCCTCCCAATTATTACCCAAAGCGGAAACAGTTTCTTATAGTTTCATTTTCAAGTTTTTAAGCTAACTTTGCACACTTCACTGACTTCTTGCTGATTTAACGAAATTAGGTCAAACTTGAGCTACAAGTAAGCGTATTAGATTGATCTTGAATTCAATGTATTTTTGGAGGTAGATTGGTGCATTTTATTTTAGTAAACAATGATGTCGTTGCGACTTTCGAACTATCATGAAAGAATATTCTCAATTTCCCGAGTAATGACAAGATTGTTTTCTTTGTAAAAAAAGTATGAAGAATATGGATCTGAATACCAGAAGCCAAGATTCAAGACATATTTAGTTGACCAACATGTTTTACGTAATTAAGATTCAAATGTTTTATGAGTTTTCAAACTTCGGCCTAGCAAACTATGTCCACTTGAATGTCTTTATGACAACTTATCGAAATTAGGTCAAATATAAACTACAAGAAAATTTTAGGTGCTTTGAAAGTTTTGCGATTTTTTGGAGGTAACATCGGGGTTCAATTAATATATCACATACCACCATCGAGATTTTTGACAACATGTTCGACTTTTTGCTAAGATTTTCCATCGTGACAATGGTCTGACTTCTTACTATGATTTTCATCTTTACAAATTTGAATCCATTTTGAAAAAGATGACATGAAATAAAGGAAAAAACGAAAGATTTACACATGATGTCCTATCATGTCGCCTGCACTACGTGCCATGTAAAGTGTAACCATGGAATTTGCACGTCGACCATTGAAATAAAATAACAAAAATACAAAAACGGCAACTTGTACTTCTACCGAACATATGTGTTAACTGAAGCACACTACTCCTATGAGACCCACGTTAGTTAAAATAAAATGCCACCACTGCAATTTTCATACAAAGTGGTCGAGATGCTTTCTTATAATTCCCATATTTTTAGTCGGATTTATCAAGATTACTAGCTAACTTGGTACACATAAATAAATTTATGTCGATTTAGCGAAATTAGGTCAAGTTGTTCTTTTCTATAAAAAAAATAGCTCAAAATAGATGGGAAAATCAAAGAATAATAAGAGATTATGCATGCACATTGTGGAGTAAATAGGGTCTCTAAGAGCAACTTACTTTTCGGCCTCTTTATACGGATGTTGTTCATTATTAATAGATTGATCTTTACACTTTTGGGCAATAGTTTCTCTTAAATTAATTATCCTTTTGATGTTAGATGGGTGCACATTCATTTAGTAAAGAATATCATTGGTATGAGTTTCCAACTATTAGGAAAGAAAATTCTCAATTTTCCGAGTGATGACGAGATTGTTCCTTTCCATAAAGAAAGTCCGAAGAATATTGGATCTAAATATGCCACAAGCCAAGTTTTCAGACATATATAGTGGACCGCATGTTGTACTACTTATGATTATTCCCATGACTCATGAGTTTTCAAACATCGACCTTGCTAAGGGCATCATGTATGTATATGGACAAACCTATCTTTAAGTGGTGGCCCACTTGCTATACTATAAGATAGTTGATTGCATCACAATGTATCTAGTTGAACTTGTCCATAAGATAGGACCCACGTGTTAGAGATACCCTCTCATATTCTTGTGATTAAAATTTGTTTTCTATTGCTATATGTACTAGATATCAATATTTTATTGCTTATGGACTACCCATAAGCTTAAGGGTGACTCTTAAGGTTTTTAGCTTGTGGATAGCTTCTACTATGTATATGGAAGTCCATAAGGACTTCTTTTTCCTTGTGGACAACATAGTGGATACCCTCCCACTTGAATGAATTTATGCCAATTTATCAAAATTAGGTCAAATTTGAACTACAAGAATATTGTAGGCTGCTTTGAATGTTTTAAGGTTTTTTGGAGGTAACCATTGAGGGGTCATTTAATATATCACCAACCACCAACAAGAGTTTTGACAACATGTTCAACTTCTTGCTAAGATTTTGAATCTTAACAATTTAACGAAATTAGGTCAAACTTGAGCTCTTAGTAAGCTCGATAGATTGCTATCGAATTAAATATTATTTACGAGGTAGATGGGTGCATCTTATTTTAGTAAACAATGTCGTCAGTGTGAGTTTCCAACTATGAGGAAAGAATATTTCTCAATTTTCCAAATGATGGACTTGGATGTATTTTTCATTTTCTAAGGTCCCTGATGTAACCTATACTTCCACCGACCATTTTAACTGAAGAACATTGCTCCTATGAGACCCGCGTCAGTTAAAATAAAATGCCAACGCCCCAATTTTCATACAAATTGGACCTTGCTTTCTTTTCATACAAATGCTGGATTTATTGAAATTAGGTCAAATTTGAACTACAAGTAAATTGAAGGTTGCTTTGAATGTTTTACTAAAAATCATTTCGGTGGCTCTCGATATACTAGATTCCTGGTTGCCTTCAACATATTTTTTGAAAATTTTAAGAGCATACTCATGGTTAAATTTCGACATGGTCTGTGGGAGTACGGTTTACATTGAAGACCTCAAAAATACAAAATTACATAGAGGTACCTAAATTTCTCACAAAGGGCCCTAAGTTAAGCAAGGAAAATCATTCGTGTCCTTCTCGAGTGAGAAGCTGAGCCATATCCTTCGTACTACTATACTTGCTTCACACACACACCACAAAAGCTCCTTACTTTAGAGCCAACGTGCTGCTAGTGGCACAGTGTGAAATGGAACGACAAGCAGGCAGGTCGACGCACATGCGCCACTGAGAGTTTGGACAAAGGGTTTAACTTTTTGCTAAGATTTTTCATCTTGACAATTTAACAAAATTTAGTCAAACTTGAGCTACACAAGTAAGAGAATAAAAGGGAGGCAGCGAGCCTTGAAAAAAAGAGGCAGCACGAGAGTAGCGAAGAGGAGAAGTTGAAGGTGGTTCGATGTGAGAGTAAAGTTATGATGGATTCCTGACACGAGGTACTTCTACCGCCTTACAACGTACACTACCAGTAGTAAATTTCAAGACTGATGTATGCAAAAAATGTGTTTTCTCTCTCCTTCACTGCCTCTTATCTCTCCACCCCTCGCCCCTTGCTCACTGGCCTGGCTGATCTCTCACTCATCCACAGTGTCGCACTGCGCACGTGTCCCTTTTTACAATGACTCTCTTTCTTTCTCTGGCATGTTCGACATCCGTATTGGTGTGGAGTAGGGGTACATAGGAAGGAAACCACTTTGGTCCTTAGCGGCAAAAGAATTCCAACTTTACTGGTTTTGAAATTCGAACATTGACCGTTGGATCAAGACTGTCAAATTGAAACAATGCTAACCGTTGGATCTTCTTTTTCATTTTTAGCATCTAGAAGATTCTATTGATAGTTTTTAGCACAACGAACGCTAGTATGCACAAACCTCAAAACACACTTCATTGCTTAGTTTCAGGGACCTTGTGCTAAATGCATGGACTTCAATATAATTTTCATTTTTATGAGGTCTTTGATGTAACTTGTACTTCCATAGATAGTGTTAACTGAAGCACCTCTCTCCTACAGGACCTACCACAATTATAATAACATGCAACCCTCCAATTATCACACAAAATGGACCACAGTTTCTTATAGTTCCATTTTTCAAGCTTTCTAGCTAACTTCGCACAATTCACTGACTTATGGCCAATTTAATGAAATTAGGTCAAACTTGAGCTACAAGTAAGCGTGGTAGATTGATCTTGAATTAAATGTATTTTTAGAGGTAGATTGGTGCATTTCCTTTTATAAACAATGTTGTCGTTGTGAGTTTCCAACTATCAGGAGAGAATATTCTCAATTTTCCGAGTAATGACCAGATTGTTTTTTCATAAAGAAAGTACGAATAATATGGATCTGAATGCTACAAGCCAAGCTACAAAACATATTAAGTGGACCAACATGTTTTACTTAATTAATATTTCCTTGTTTTATGAATTTTGAAACTTCGCCCTAGCTAACTCTGCCCACTTGAATAACATTATGCCGATTTATTGAAATTAGCTCAAATTTGAACTACAAGAAAAATGTAGGTGCTTTGAAAGTTTTGCGATTTTTTGGAGGTAACCATCGGGGGGTCAATTAATATATCACAAACCACCACTGGGAGTTTTAACAAAATGTTTGACTTTTTGCTAAGATTTTCCATCCTCACAATGGTATTCTTACTATGATTTTCATCTTTACAAATTTGAATCCGTTTTGAAAATGATAACATGAAAAAAAGGAAAAATTTACGCATGATGTCCTATCATGTCGTATGCACTATGTGCCATCTAAACGGTAACCGTGCTATTAGTCAAGTTTTGGAAAAACAGTTTCATAATATTGTCCTACCATGTGTATGGACATTATTGGGTTTCAAACCGAATGACCAAGGTCAGCAAGGCTATATGGACATCATATTTTATGATGTGATTAAGTTCTTATATTAGTTTGATAGATGGGTGCATCTTGGAATAGTAATCATTATTTCTTGAGGGAGTTCCCAACAATTAGGAAAAAACAAATTCAATTTTCCCTAACAATGAAGGTGGTGTTTTTTCTATGTAAAAGTCCGAATAATATGGTTTAGAATGCCACAAGCCAATGGTTTCACACATAGTGGATCATGCTTCCTATCTAAGTTCAGCACTTAAATGGATTTATCTGGATTTATCAAAACTAATTCAAATTAATTTGAAGTACAAGTAAAGGGTAGACCGCTCTTAGATTTTACATAGGTCCTTTGAAGGTATTGTACCCACCAGGCAATCAATATACGAGAACGTCTAAGAGTTTTATATGATTCAACTTCTTGCTAATAATTTACGTGCCAAAAATGTTGAATCTATTTTGAAATCAATAGAAGAAAATAAAGAAAAATCCTAAAAACAAAGACTTACGCATGGCGTCCTTTTGCGTGTATTACCTGCCATAAAAAATGGTAAACATGTGTTTTGATAACTTTGGAAAAACTTGCCTCACAAATTTGGCCTAAAAAGTATGTGAACATGTTTCATGCCAGAAGACTAAGGTCATGGCCATATAAAACATCATGTTTATGATAATTTTCCCATATTTAGTAGATTGGTGCATCTTGGCATGGTAAACAATGTTACCAAGGGGAGTTTCCAACAAGTATTAGGAAAAGAGACAATCTCAATTTTCCTAGTGAGAGGAATGTTTTTCCTGTAAATCAAGTAGTACTAGCACTACGAAGAATATGGTTCGAAATTGAGGGGAAAATTAAAGAGCGAAAAGAGAACATGAGCTTAGAGGAATGTTTTTTCTGTAAAAACATTTGCTTCCCAATAAAAAAATAAAAAAATAAAAAAGTTAAGCACTTGCATATGGTGTCCTCTTCCGTAAATGATAAACATGAATTTTGACAAGGTTTAAAAACATTTGCTTCATAATATAACCAACGATGTGTTAACATACTTGTGTTTCAAGCTAAATAATGACTAAGGTCATGGCCATTATCTATATATTTTATAATAACATGTCCATTTCTGGTAGATGGGTGCATCTTGGCATGACATACTATTGTTGTTAATGTGAATTTTCAACATTTATGTTCTCAAACATTTTCAAATAAGTTTAGAAGTGCCACATATAAATGTTTTTTAAATATAGTGCAACCAGTATGGCTATGAATGCCACAACACAATAAATTTCACACAACATAGTGTGTGTTTTATGGTTAACAAGTTTCACGAATTTTCAAGATTTCTATCTAATTTGTCACACTTAAATGACTTTTTGTCAATTGACCAAAGTAGGTAAAATTTTAAGTATAAGTACATGATTCATATGTAATTATTGTACCCACGCAGTCATACTAAAAACCAACGAATATTTTGAAAGATACAACTTCTTTGTGTGAATTTTCATGCCGACGCATCTGACCATGTTTCAAAAAGGTCGAACAAAATATGGCAAGATTGCAAAAATGAGCAAGATATTTTTTATTTCAAAAAGGGGAGTAGAACCCGGCATCTTCATCATTTGATATACATAGCCTTTTATTAAAATTTAATAGTAAAACAGTAAAAAAGATGCTGTTAAAGTTTCAATATAAGCGACCTGGCCACCTTCATCGGACCTCCATAATTAAACTTTCTTTCTCTTCTTCCCCCTGCTCCTTTACGAATTTGCATCTATAGCTCCAAAAACTAGAGCTCCCAGGGGGAAGTACAAGAATATCTAGGTGGTGGCGAAAAAGGCCGTGGAGAAAAAGAAGACATGCTGTTGGCTTCCAAATCTTGCTCTGGCCACTCCAGGTAGTAGTCTCGCACCAGGCAGGCATAGGAAGAAGTAGGTACAAGGTTCGTCAAGGCCGGGATGCATTTCCCCATCGACCCGATTAGGCTCTACCTCAAGGAGGCTCGGTACTCCGAGCACATAGGCTTCGGCGCTCCCGTCTACCTCGCGGTCGTTCTCGAGTACCTCACCTCCGAGGTGATGGAGCCCGTCGGGCAAGCTTCCAAGGACAACAAGAAGATCCGCATCATCCCAAGGCATGTGATGCTCGGCGTCATGCGCGACGAGGAGGTAAGCAAGCTACTGGCCGGCGTCACCATAGCACACGTGGGTGTGCTGCCCAACATCCACGAGTTGCTTCTTGGTGACGGTACCATGGAGAACACAACCAAGTTACCCAAAGAGGATGCTGCCAAGTCGCCTGAGAGGACCGCGAAGTCCCCCGAGAAGTTGTTAAGTAGTACTATACTCCGTATGAGGTTGCGTTTTCTCTATTTGTAGTTTGGTTAATCATCAGTGTCAATGTAATGTTCGGAACAAGGTGTAAGAAAAAGCTTGTGAGGGTTCTAAAAAATACTGTTTTCCAAATCTTATCCTATACACCATTTGTTTAATATTATCCCTAGTGCCACAAGCCAAGATTTCTGACATATATAGTGGACTAACATTTGGATGAATCTAGACACTATTTAGCATATACTCCATCCATTTCAAAATATAAGATGTTTAATATTTATGAAGCTAATGTATCTAAACATTTTTTTTAGTATGTAGTTTTGGAGAGGTCCAGATTGATCCTACACACTAAAAGGGGTCTGGATTCATCAGCTGCACAAAGCTAAAACATCTTATATTTTGAAATGGAGGGAGTAGATTCTTCCAAAATTTGAAAATTCTGAGACGTCTATTTCGAGATGTAGGGAGTAGTAAATACTGCCGTAGGTGTGAGTGTCCAACTATCAGGAAAAAACATTCTCAATTTTCTGAGCGGTGATGAGATTGTTCCTTTCCACAAAGAAAGCCCGAAGAATATTGTATTTTAATTCCACAAGTAGGGCTGGAATTCGAGCCGAGCCGAGCCAACTCGGCTTGACTCGCTAAAGCTCGTTCAACTAATGAGTTAGCTCAACTCGACTCGTTTACAGAATGAGCTCATATTTGAAACTCGGCTTGACTCGGTAAACTCACGAGTAGCTCGCGAGCAGCTCGTTTAGATTGTTATAAGTTATGAATATGAGCACATATAAGAAAAAATAGTAATTATTCTACTAATCTGAAACTAGAACAACAATAGTACTTCCATATAATACGAAGGAAGATCAATAAAAAATATAATAGCTCTACACCATTACAGGTTCAAGGAACATTCATATTATGGCACTTATCGATGGAAATTTTTATACTCTATATTTGAACGAGTTTAAAGAGCTAAATGAGTAACTCGCGAGTGGCTCATTTAGCTTGGATGAACAAACAAGCTCAAATCAAAAACTTGGCTTGACTCGTTAGACACTGAGTTCAAGCCGAGTCAAGATGTGTCACGAGTTACTCATTTAGCTCGCGAGTTTCGAGTTATAATTCCAGCCCTAGCCACAAGCCATGTTTTTTGACATATCTAGTGCGTCAACATGTTGTACTTACGATTTCCATGTTTTATGAGTTTTCAAGCTTCCTAGCTAACTCCGCCCACTTGACTATATTTATGTCGATGTATAAAAATTAGGTAAAATTTGAACTACTTGTAAATTGTAAGTTTCCTTGACAGTTTTATGAAAAAAAATTGGAGTTACCCATCGGTAGGTCAATTAATATACAATATAATAACCATCGTAAGTTTTGACGACAGGTTCAACTTCTTGCTAAAATTTTGCATCTTGACAATTTAACGAAACTAGGTCAAAATTGGCTACAAGTAAGCGCAAAGACATGGTTTAGGGCGTGTTTTGTTTTAGGGAGTTTTAGGGCATGTTTTCTGGGTTGCATTTGTGTTGCACCGGAGGGCCTATTTATGTTGCACACACGGAGAAGAGTGGGGGGCCCGGGATGCATCGGGAAGGTGCGCTAGAAATCCTATCACCGTAAAAAGTGTCATCGTGATGATGAATGCAGGACTGTGTTGTCATGATGCGTGCACCATTGTATCTGCGCCAAATTGCCATTATTAGTAATATAAATTGTACGACTAGCTATGTGATTGTGACGAGATGCAGGACTGTGTCATCATGATGCATGCAGGCCGAACGCATGAAGTGTCATTGAATTGAGCATCCAATCGATCGCATCGTTGTAGTTCTCTGTTTATTCTCTGCCACGTGTGTGCAACACTTCTTTGAGACAACATATCGCAGGGTGGATCCAGCTGGAGATAGTAGGGGAGACGACGGTGGTGTGCATAAGATTGGTCTACTACCTAGACTTTTGACTATCTACCTCCACTCGTCACTAGGCGCCCTCTCCTTCTCCCTCCCTCTGCACAGCCATGGCTCCCTCCTGGAAGCATTTAGTAGCGACATTGTGCGAGGAGAGAAAATAGAGAGATTGATGTGATGGTTTACGCACTACAGAGTCAAAACATATGATCATGAAGGTTGTGCTTGCAGGAGAGGGGTCCTTCGGGTAGGTCTTGTACTTCTTCTCCTTAATAGTGTTCTCCAACATTCTTCTTCTCCTTCATCATCATCTTCTTCTCCTTGTTCAGAGCTGGTGGTTCATCGGCAGACCTCTTCACCCCAGTTCCCCGGGTCAGCAAGGTAAGCACTGTACACTGGGGTTTTTGCGTCTAGGATTCTGGCTTTCTTTGATCTTTTCCGCACCGCCAATTCTTGCATAAAGCTCGCTGCTATAACTTCATATATTGTTTTCCCTATTCCATGATAGGGCTGAAACCACGTTTTCTTTGTCCCAGGAAAAGAAGCCAGAACTCAACACTCAAGTGGATGCTTGGCTTAATGCACAGATAAGCAACCATAGGGAGAAAATGCAAACCCAAGAACTGGAATTATAACGGCTCAAATCAAGTGCGAAGACCCTTAGTAGGGAGCACGACCAGCTGAAAAGGGACAACGCTACCTGGGAGAAACTGCAAGAAGAGCCAAGCTACGACATGACGGAATATGCCATCATCGAGGGGATCTCGAAGGATCATGCGAGGCTAACAAATACTAATATCGATATTTGTATCAAAAACATGAACCTGCTTCGGAAGATCTAGGATTCGCTCAGTGAGAAGGTCAAGATCAAGAAGGACATGCTCGTACGTCGCTTACTACTTGAAGAGATTCAGGAGGAAAATAAGTAGCTCCTCGCCAGGCTAGGACTTTAAATGTAGCAGACTTTACTTGGTGCTTCTCTACTGAACTGAACCATGTGTTTCTATTTTACAACTATAAACTAAACTATGTAAATTATGAGTTGCAATAGGAGACACCTTTTGCAAGGTCCGAAACCTATCTGCTTTCCAGTTGTTTTTATCGATTTATACAAAGTTACAGATGCTCAACAAAGCTTCAGAGTTATAATGTGAGAACTCTGCTCTAGACGACCAGATATTACTAGTGCAATCCAGCAAATCAAACATGCAAGGCATGGACTACATGCCCCTATTACATCCCGTTCGATCTAGTTCATCATTCCATCGCAAGAATGGACCAAACGACGACCTAAACAAGTACTATATGAAACTGAGCGAGACAGGTGTGGGGTTTTCAGGTGCTAACTGAAATTAAACGAAATATAGAGGTTCTCGACAACATCCTGACGACAATAGTAACCTGACGAAACTAAACATTAGAAGATGCATAAGATTTATTCAATATAGCATAGAATCTAACAATAACTGTCAGGGGTAATCCCTTGGGGTGGCCCGATCTTTCATGAATCCCATGGAAATCGAGGGTAAGCAAGTAGAAAGAGGAGGGGGATGAAATCCACGAACACACACGCGAAGAACTCGATGAACACACACACACACGAAAACACGATACAAGCCGATAGCTCACGCCGGTGGCAACCGGTCTAACACAATCCCTAGGATCGGCGTTGGGCAAGACACACTCCCAAGGCAAACAACGGGGGTGAGAGGCTTGATGAGATCTTGACTACTTGGGGACGAGACACCGAGATCCCAAGGACTTGTACAACTTGAACGCACGAGGCAAAATCCAAGAGGTTGTGAGACAAATAGTTGATAGATCCTCAAAGGGGTGTCTTCAACTACAATTATCCAAGTCTAGGGTTTACAATAGAGGGTGTGGGCTATTTATAGGCCAGCCACATAATCAGGGGTAGTTTAGGTACGAAATGGTAAAGTCTAGGCGAAATAAGGGGTTACATGGGCCAAGCCCGATAGTTGACTTGACTCTGGGGATTTCCGGCGAGAGGCCCAGCAGTGCCGGAGTGGTAGCCGGAAATTCCGATGCCCGCCGATATTTTCGGTCGTGAACCGGAAGGCCTTATAGTAAGCGTTTTCGATCGTCACCAGGAGATTCCGGTCATCGCTGGGATTGTCAGCGAGGAGTCCGGTCGGCCGGGAATGTCGCCGGAAGTTCCAGCGAGGGAACCGGTTCGCCGGACCTGGCGCCGGTTTCTCTGGCGAATCTCCTCGGGCTACCTTTGGTCCCTCCCTTGGCGATGCTTCATTGGGTTCATAGCTGAGAATGCGTAAGGTTTGGGAATGAAGTAGCAAGACATCCAAGGGTGTATTGAAATCACACGAGGAAAGGAGAAAGTTAACCTTAGCTTGTAGTAGATTGGCTCGAGCATGGGTCATCGGCCCACTTGGGAGACTAGTTGGCGGGGATGTAGACGCCTCCGTAGGACAGGCTGCATCAGCTCCCCCCCCCTGGTAAAGAGTCGTCCTCGACTCTTCAACCTTCTCAACTTCATCCTCTCCATGGTAGGGTGAAAGGTCCTTGACATTGAACGTCGGGCTCACAAGGTACTTTGATGTTGGGATGTCGATGATGTAGGCGTTGTTGTTGATCTTCTTTAGTACTTTGAACGGTCCATTACCTCTTGGCTTGAGTTTGGAGTCGCGATCCTTGGGGAAGCGGTCTTTACTCAATTCTATCCACACAAGGTTGCCTTCTTCGAAGATCATCTCTTTCTTGTTCTTATTTAGCCGTGATGCTTGGCAAAGGACTTGTTGCTCAATCATAGCTCTTGTGTCTTCATGTAGCTTTTTCATTGCTTGGGCACACTTATCAATGTCCATGTTGGTGCGATCTTGTAGAGGAAGAGGTAATATGTCGAGCGCAGTGAGAGGCTCGAATCCATAGACGATCATGAACGGGATCATAATGGTGGTGGACTTCTTTGCGCGATTGTAGGGGAACTCGGCGTGTGGAATACATTCCTTCCAATCTTTAAGTTTCTTCTTTATCAACACACGGAGAAGGGTGCCAAGGCTTTGGTTGACGACCTCGGTTTGTCCATCGGTTTGAGGATGTGAGGAGGACGAGAATAGGAGCTTGATGCCGAGCTTGGCCATGAGTGTCTTCCAAAAGTAGCTCATGAATTTTACGTCGCGGTCGGAGACGATTGTTCGTGGTACACCGTGAAGACGGATTATTTCCCTAAAAAACAAATTTGCCACATGTGAAGCATCATCGGTCTTGTGGCACGGAATGAAATGTGCCATTTTGGAAAAACGATCCACTACCACAAATATAGAATCATGACCATGTTTGGATCTAGGTAAATCTAACACAAGGTCCATGCTAATGTCCGACCAAGGTGCATGAGGAATAGGCAATGGCATATAAAGACCAAAAGGGTTAGACTTAGACTTAGCTTGGACACAAATAGTGCATCGTTGGACGTGGCGTTCCACGTCGCGTTTCATCTTTGTCCAATAGTAGTGAGTGGCGAGCATGTCATATGTCTTGTCACGTCCAAAGTGACCGATAAGTCCTCCACCATGGGATTCTTGGAGAAGCAAAATTTGGAGAGACGACTTCGGAATGCAAAGCTTGTTTTGTTTGAATAGAAAACCCGTATGCAAATAGAAATCATCAAATCCTTTCTGTATTGAACACTTTGCCAAAATTGGTCCAAAGAACGGGTCGGGAGCGTACAAAGATTTGATGTCATCAAGACCCAAGACATTTACTTTGAGTCGCGTAAGAAGGCTTTTATTTTTGCGAGACTAGGCATCCGCTACTATATTTTCTTTGCCTTTCTTATACTTGACAATGTAGGGAAAACACTCCATGAATTCAACCCATTTGCCATGCCTTTTGATCAAATTGTCTTGATCCTTAAGATATTTCAATGACTCATGGTCGGAATGGATGATAAATTCTTTGGGCCAAAGGTAATGTTGCCACACTTGAAGAACACGAACCAAGGCAAAAAGCTCTTTGTCGTAAATTGGATAGTTAAGGCGTGCGCCATCAAGTTTCTCGCTATGGTATGCAATAGGACGCCCATTTTGGATAAGGACGCCTCCAATACCAATTCCACTAGCGTCACACTCGATCTCAAAAGTTTTTGTGAAATCCGGTAAAGCGAGGAGTGGTGCTTCGGTGAGCCTCTTTTTGAGCTCATCAAACGCTTTTTGTTGTGCTTTGCCCCAAACGAATGTGACATTTTTCTTGGTCAACTCGTTGAGAGGGCAAGAAATGGTAGAAAAGTCTTTCACAAAGCGACGGTAGAAACCGGCCAACCCATGAAAACTACGAAGTTCACTAACATTGGTAGGTATGGGCCAATCTCGTATGTCCTTAACTTTTGAGACATCAACTTCAATGCCATTAGAAGACACAACAAAACCAAGGAAAATTAGTTTGTCTTTTGCAAAAGTGCACTTTGGGAGATTAGCATAGAGCTTTTCATGACGAAGGATTTGGAGAACTTCCTTAACATGAGTAACATGCTCCTCTAGTGACTTGATATAGAAAAGGATGTCATCAAAGTAAACAACGACACTCTTGCCAATGAGAGATCTCAAAATATGGTTCATGAGGCGCATGAAGGTGGATGGGGCATTAGATAAGCCAAAAGGAATAACCAAGCATTCATAGAGGCCAAGTTTGGTATTGAAGGCGGTTTTCCACTCATCACCCTCGGCCATGCGTATTTTATGGTAACCACTACGAAGATCAATTTTCAAAAATATAGTGGCTCCACACAACTCATCAAGCATGTCATCAAGACGTGGTATAGGATGTCGATAACGCACGGGATAGCATTGATTGGACGGCAGTCCATGCATAACCGCAACGTATCATCCATATTTGGGACTAGAATCACGGGTACCGCGCTTGGGCTAGTGCTTACTTGGATCAAACCTTTGGAGATGAGGTGGTTGATTTGTCATTCTATCTCCTTTGTCTCTCCCAGGTTCGTGCGATACGCGGCGCGGTTTGGGAGGGGTGCGCCGGGTATGAGGTCGATGCGGTGCGTGATTCCATGAAGAGGGGGTAGTCCATGAGGAAGCTCCTCGGGAAACACATCTTGGAATTCCTGCAAAATAGTCATCAAAGAAGGAGGAACGTTGGTCAAGTCATTAGTTCCTTGTGCTAGCCCTTTGCATACAAGGACATAGTGTAATATGGATGGGTTGTTCCGCACTTCTCTCATCTCACTTTTGGTGGCAAGAAGAACACTCTTAGTTTTTCCACTCGAGTTTGTCTAGTGGCTCTCACTCACTATATTGTTGTTCTCTCGCTCATCGCTCTTCTCACAAGGTGATTTTGTGTTTTGCGCCCTCGCTAAAGACTTTGCATTGTCCGCAATATTTGGCTAGGAGTCATTGGTTACAAAACACAAGTCTTGTCAAGCCATTTGAATGTATAAGCGTTGGTGTGACCATTATGCACAGCACGCTTGTCATATTGTCACGGCCTACCTAGCAACATATGGCAAACCGTCATGGGGACCACATCACACTCCAACGTGTCTTTGTATGGTCCAATTGAGAAAGGTACCGAGACGGTGTGCTTGATCTTGACGGACCCTTGGTCACTTAGCCATTGTATATGGTAGGGATGCTTCTGTGGATGGAGGGTGAGGTTGAGCTTCTCACACAATTCCGTGCTTGCAAGATTATGGCAACTCCCTCCATCGATGACAACTTTGATGGACTTTCCATTGATACCGGCATGAGTTTGGAAGATGTTTGATCTTGGTCTTCATTCTCATTGACTTGAGTAGTTAAGACCCTTGTGACCACAAGCGATGGACTTGCGTCATGCTCACACACAAGTAGTTCTTGGTCATCTTCGAAATGTTGCCTAGCCAATGCTTCCTTTACCCTTGCATCAAAATCATCTTCACTCAAGTATTCTTCATCGCCATTGTCGTGGATGAACAAAACTTTCTTGTTTCCACATGCGGCCGACTTGTGTCCCTTGCCTCCACACTTGTAGCACTCACCATTGAATGGTTGATCTTCCTTTGTGTATTTGCCACTTGGGGGCAGTTTTCCTTGAGGAAGTGTTGGCTTGAAGGGAAGCTTGGTGGTACTTGATGAGCTTCCACTTGGTGTTGTTGATGTAGTTGTTAGCACTTGCTTGTAGGTGAAGTATGTCTTTGGTTTGTTGTACTTGATGTCCTCTTTCACTTGATGTTCGACTTTTGTTGCTATGTGCACAAGCTCAACCATGTTTTTTTAATTTTGGAACTCGGTGATGCGCTTGATTTGGTGGTTCAAGCCATTGAGGAAACGTGCCATTGTTTGTTCATCACGCTCTTCAATGTTGGCGCGGATCATGTTGAGCTCCATTTGCTTGAAGTACTTTCCACGGTCTTTGTCCCTTGACTAAGCGTTTGAAGCTTATTAAAGAGGTCACGTGTGTAGTGCGAAGGAACAAAGCGGGATCTCATATGACCCTTCACATCTTGCCAAGTTGTGATTGGAGGCTCTTCTTTTGCTTCACGAGCGAGTTGGACTTGTTCCCACCAAAGGTTGGCATAATCATCAAACTCGAGGGATGCCATGGCCATCATCTTCTCATTGCTATAGTTGTGCATGCGGAAGATCTTGTCCACCTTGAGTTCCCAAGAGAGGTATTCTGCGGGTTCATTGCAACCGGTGAACTTGGGCATGGTGAATTTGAGCTGGCCGAAAGTTTCTTCTTCATTGCGGTTCCAGTATCGGCGGTTGCCATGATTTTGGCGGCCATATTCATCATCTGAGCTCTCATGTCTTGCTTGGTGATGGTTGTGTTTCCATTGCGGTTGTTGAGGTGCCGCGTTTGGTGGTGGAACATGATTTTGACGACGATCTTGGGGAGCTTTCTCGTGTTGTTGGCGCGGTTGAGGACGAGGAGGAGGTTGTTGGTCCTGACGACGAGCTTGGTGAGCTTGCTCTTGTTCTTATCGTGGTTGATGACGATGAGCATTGTCTTGCGCCATGTGGCGAGGAGGACGATGAACCGCATGCGCAATGGGCTGCTCCCTTTCTTCTTGATGTGGAGGAGGCTCGTCATGATGATCATGTTGTCGACGTTGACGTTCATGTCGATGATGACGCCTTGGTGGGTCTTCGAGTGCTTCACGCTGACGGCGATCTTGTTCGTCCACTTCAGATGCTTCACTTGTTGTTGAAGGTACATGTAGTTAGCGATGGGCTTGGTGGACCACGTGAGGTTGCTCTTGTTGAATCACGAGTGCCCTTGGTTGTGGACGGTTCGCTTCACGTCTTGGAGGTCTTGTGGAGAGGTCACCATCATAGCTTGACGTCGCGGCGTGTCGCGGAGATGGTACCGCTTGAGAAGAGCTCATGGAGTGAAGGACGGGTCCATCTTGGTGCCTTGAAGCATGACGGCGAGGAGCACTTGATTCACTTGAGGAGTGCCGTGACGATCTTTAGTCGCGAGATCGTGGCCTTGCTATCCCATCAATGAGGCGTTGCAGCTTCTCATCCGTTGCGGCGAGAGTGCGACCAAGAGCTTCATTTTTATGGCCGAGGTTGTGTTCCATGGCATGCATTTGGCCTCAGACTTCTTCGAAGCGGTTGTCAATGTCTTGAACTCCACTCGAGTTTCGCTGAATTGTTCATCTTGGCGCTGCTCAAGGGCGTCACAAAGGTAGTTGAATTCTCCTCGGACCTTCCAATGATCCCACCTTGTCATGTATTGTGTGTCTTCCTCTTGAGGTGGCGTTGGTTGGGAGGACTCGCCGTTCCTGTCCATGATGCAAAGTCGACAAGAGTTGTATATGGAGAAGAAAACATGGGGAGTTAGCCTTTTACCTCACCTTGGAGATTGTATCAAACCAATTTCCACACAATAGAGCTAAGAGCTTGCAAAGTGAAATCACAAAGAAACTCTCACACAAATAAACTACAACTCTCAAAAGCTTTTGGTGGAAGGTTAGGATTGTGGAAAACGAAACGAAATGATCCAAGAAAAAGGTTATTGTTCTAAGTGGTAAAGAACCAAAGATCATAAGCAAAAGGGATATGACCTACCAAAACACGAGGAAACACACACGTGGAGATGAAAGGGGTTAGCACGACTATGAAAATGAGCACAAAATGTCCTAACGAAGACTACGCTCGGTTGTCGTGCCAACTCAAGGAGAGACCATAACTCGTTTACCAAAAGAGGATAAGCAACGGATTTGTGCACTTGCCTTGGCGCGCTTTTTCCTCTCTTTTTTTCTTACAAGCTTGACACTCTCTTTGTATTGGGAGACTATGTATCTTTCTATTTTTCTTTTTCTTCTTTTTTTTTGAATTCTTTTTCTCCCTTTCTATACTACTATGTTAAGTTTTGTATTTTCCCTAACACTCTCACTTTCCAATGGCAAGTTCACAATGCTTAGACAAACACAAAATGAGTTGCTCTCATAGGATAGATACACACAAGGAAGATATGTGGCTATCAAAGTGGCGCAAGTTATACCTTTGGTATTGTTGACGACTTGCAACCGGTGATGTGGAAGATGCTCGGGAGTCGCGGTGTCGGAGAGCGAGTGATGTAGGTATTTGCGGAAGCTTATTGTTAGTTTTTGGAGCCACGCACGCGACACACGAACAAAACAAGGAGGAAACTATCAAAATTTATGATCTGCAAAATATTTGGCGTAGGAACCGGAGGGGCCGGGTCTGCCGCCAGAAATTCCGGTCATCGGTCTGGTCTTGCCGGAGCTATCGCCGGAAATTCTGGTTGCAGAACCGGTTCGCCGGATCTGGTGCCGAAACCTGTTCGTGATGAACTCCAAAAAGTCAAACTGAGAATTCCGTCAAAATTTCGACAAAATTGGGCTGGGAAAAGGTCAAGGGATGTAGATCAAGACCCAAAGCAACAGATCTATGGACCAAAACCACGAAAAACTCACCAAATCCAGAGATCGATCCGAAGTTAATTTGGGGCTCTTTTGGGGGAATTTTTGATTTTATGGTGGATAGAAGAAAAATTGAGGGGAAATTCGTGATCAACCTTGCTCTTGATACCAATATGTTAGGGGTAATCCCTTGGGGTGGCCCGATCTTTCACGAATCCCGTGGAAATCAAGGGTAAGCGAGTGGAAAGAGGAGGGGGATGAAATCCATGAACACACACGCGAAGAACTCGATGAACACACACACGCAAAAACACGATACAAGCCGATATCTCACGCCGGTGGCAACCGGTCCAACACAATCCCTAGGATCGGCGTTAGGCAAGACACTCTCCCACGGCCAACAACGGGGGTGAGAGGCTTGATGAGATCTTGACTACTTGGGGACGAGACACCGAGATCCCAAGGACTTGTACAACTTGAACACACGAGGCAAAATCCAAGAGGTTGTGGATAATTTGGTGCTCCTTGTCAAGGAGCATGAGACAAATAGTTGATAGATCCTCAAAGGGGTGTCTTCAACTACAATTATCCAAGTTGATGTGGACATCACTACTATTGATACAACCGTTGTACCTACAACAACACACATACAAGGACCCATCACTAGATCTCGTGCCAAACAACTTAACTATCAGGTACTTTCGTTTCTTCGAACTATTCCTCACTTACATGAGAATATGATGCTGCCTAAATCAGATATATTTCTTACTCTTAGGAATGATGGACCAAGCATGGATAAGAGGGACAAGCATTGGAGCATGGCCATGCATGGAGATGGCAGCAAGCATGTGATGATCCAAGAGAAGGCCACGGATAAAGATTTCAGAACTTTGAGGCCACCATAATGAAGAAAAGAAGGCTTGGACGAAATATTCAAGATCAATACTTTACGAATTCGTCCATAGCTTAATATGGTGCTGCGACACCTTTATTTTGGGCCAGGCCCATGTAATTTTCGCAGGATTTTAATTAGCCACTTTTTAGAGTCCGTATTTGAGGGGAAAAGGACTTTTAGGTTTGGATTCGGCCACCACTTCCATGGCTGGCCGAAACCCCACCTTTTCGCCCTTAAATACTCCCCATAGCCGACCCCCTAGACTCGGATTTTGTTTAGACATTAAGTTAGCCATCATAGCAACTTCGCCAAGGCTCGAGCGTCGCAGAGGCCTCTTGTACTTCGCGCCTATTCAGGATCCCACCTCTTCAATAAAGCTTTCCTCTTAATCCGCAATATCTTGATTGCAATATTGGTTCTTACTTGTTCTCAATTTCAGGTAGGAATTAAGACCCTCGCTGGTTAGGCTGATCGTGTTCACGCAGGATCGGTAACCTCCAGGAGATTGGCCTAGCGATTGAATTGGCGCTCGTGCTCGCATGTGTAGTCGGATCGTCAAGCCCGAACTCCACCAAAATCGATTATCGCCATCTCATCGAAAGATCGGACACCTTTGCCCTATCAAGTGGTATCAGATTTTAGGTTGCTCGGTGAGATTTTACTGTTTTTCATAGATTAGATCTGTTTTTACCTATAACCCACGAAAAAGCCAAAAACACAGTTAGAGTTTAGATCCATCCTATAACCAATCTACTCCTCGCATTATCTTTTCAGTTTTTGCATTGTTGAATTTGTGTCTACATCGTCGCGTCGAGTTGCTGGTCTTAGTGTCTCGTCCCTTAGAGTTTCGAGTTCTAATCATACTAGTCACCGCCACACTCGCCGATCACCGCCACCATATTCCGCCACCATATTCCGCCGCCATATACCCAGCCACCATAAACCCTAATACTCTGCCACCGCCTTCCTACCACGACACAGATCCGATCAGTTTTCCTGCCGCGGTACGAGTCCGAGTAGAGTTACTGTTTCCTAGTTATTTCTTTTGACTTTCCTTCTTTGTTGTGTCCGTGTTCAGCTAAAGTCCGTATCGCGCTAAGAGTCCGGTCGTAAGTCCAGAAGAACCGCCTCCGAAAAAAATTCCTGGCTATACTAGTTTTCGGCTTTGGGGATCACTTTTCTCCATCGGCCGTTATAGCGATATTTTTTTGGCACCTGCGCGCTTTCCGGAGCAAAATAAAAAATTTCGAATTTTTTTTTTTGGGGCTAACCTCTTTTTAGACCCCGTAGATCAATTCTAGACACTCGCCATCATAGTGATTTTCTGCATCTCGGTTCGCTTTTCAGGGTGCCATATCATCATACCGTGCTTGTTGTGTCGCGTCGTGACATCGTTGGTGATCTAGGCTCGCGTCTCTAGTACGGTCTAGCCTAGGACCAGCACAGTACCGTCGTTGAGCACTCTTTCAACTTTTGCATTGCTGTTTTGATAATTGCTAACCTTCCTTTGCTAAGCCTTCCCAGAGCTCCACAGATACTCTCCACGTGCGGTGTTTCGACTCCTGGTAATCGCTTGGTTCAATCTCTGGATCCACTGATCCTCGTGGTTGCACATCGCCTTTTCCTGCTGTTTGGTAAGAACTTGTAAGAGCTTCATATATTGCTTGACGGATTACGCGTGACTTCCACCATATTTCCGTACTATATACCTGTGCTTTTTAAGGACTAACCATGACAGATACTTCGCGGAACCCTGCCACAATGACGAACGAAGAACTACATGCCCACTTCTCCGCGCTCTTGGTTAGTCGTGCTCAAGACGTGGATACGCTCCTCGGGGAGTTTGACACCAAGCTCACCAACGTCGTGGACAAGATCGATGGACTAGAGAAATCCTTCAACGCCAAGCTTGACGTTCGGTTCAAGAAGCTTCTGAACCAATTGCCCGCACCCGCACCCGCACCCACACATGGCGCACGGTGCATTCCGATCACGGGTTGGACTGCTGGTTCGGCTGCCACCGCACCCCCGGCGGCTACTGCTGCGACTGACGTTCCTCAGACTTCCGCCGCGGCTGCTGCTGCGACATTGGGGACAGACGACGGGTACTACTACGACCCCGACGACGACGATCTGTTTGACGAGGAGGTTGAACAACCTCCACAGGTACCTGCTGGTCGTCCCCGACATTACTACCGCAACGCTCGCCCACCGGTACGTGATGATGATCATGTTGCAAAGCTTAAATTAAATATTCCATCTTTTGAGGGTAAATATAATCCTGATGCATATCTTACATGGGAGATGGAAGTAGAACAACGTTTTGCATGCTTAAAATATCCTGAGAATATGCGTGTTAGTGCTGCTACATGTGAATTTACTAAATTTGCTTCCCTTTGGTGGTCTGAGTATTGTCGTTTAAATCCTACTACTATTCCTAGTACTTGGACTGCTTTAAAAACTGCTATGCGTGTTCGTTTTGTACCTCCTACTTATCAACGTGATTTACTAAAGAATCTGACACGTTTAGAGCAAGGGAAAAATTATGTAGAAGAGTATTATCAGGAATTGCAAACGGGGATGGTTCGGTGTGGTCTTGTTGAATCTAATGAACAAATGCTTGCACGTTTCTTTGGTGGATTAAACAAGGACATCCAGCACATCTTAGATTATAAGGAATATAATTCTATCACTCGTTTGTTTCATCTTGCTTGCAAAGCTGAACGTGAAGTGCAGGATCACCAAACACCATGGAGGAGGACTAATAATTCTGCAGGTCGCACATCCACTTGGACATCCCGACAATTAGCGCCTCCTCGTGATTCGCCTCCAGCTACTACCACATCCAAGGCCACCACAAGATTTCCAGCTGCTCCTCCACCATAATCCAATGCTCCTGCTCGTAGTGCATCTTCTATGGCTTCCACGGGTAAGACAAAGGATATACAATGCCGCAAGTGCTGGGGTTTTGGTCATATTGACAGACAGTGCACAACACAACGTGTGATGATGGTGCGAGAAGATGGTCAATACGATTCAGCGAGTGACTTTGATGAAGATACACTATCCCTTATTTCTGCTCGAGATGGAGACAATTCTGATGCTGATGAAGAGCCAGAGGTAATGGGGGCTGAAGCTGCTGAACAATACAAGAGCTTAATTACACAACGTGTGTTGAGTGTGCAATTGAGCAAATCTGAGCAAGATCAACGCCACAACCTGTTCCAAACACGTGGTGTTGTCAAGGAAAGAGCTATACGGATCATCATTGATGGAGGGAGTTGTAATAATCTGGCCAGTGTTGACATGGTAGAGAAGCTTGCGCTTCCAACAAGACAACGCCCACATTCATATTACATCCAATGGTTTGAGAGTTCTCGCAAGATCAAGGTAACAAGAACGGTACGCGTGCATTTTACTATTGGTACATATTCTGATTTTGTTGATTGTGATGTTGTACCTATGCAAGCTTGCTCTTTGTTACTTGGTAGACCATGGCAATTTGATAGAGAATCTGTTCATAGTGGCAAAACTAATCACTATTCTCTTATGCATGATGGAAAGAAAATTGGTCTAAAACCTATGACTCCCGAACAAATTTTAAAAGTTGATCTTGCTAGAGCTAGTAGAGCTAAAACTGAGGAGAAAAATAAAAGTGAGAATCAGATTGTTGCTGCAGATTTTATACCACCAAAGAACACTAAATCTGATTCTACACATGCTACTGAAATTCGTTTGAAGAGTCCATGTATGCTTGCAAATAACTTTGATATTGCTGAACTAGATGTAAACAATAATCAATGTTATGCAATTGTCTGCAAAGAGGTTTTGTTTTCATTTGAGGATATGCCTCCTTCTTTGCCACCCGCTGTTGCTAACCTTTTGCAGGAATATGAGGACGTTTTTCCCGCTGAGTTGCCACCAGGACTACCTCCTATTAGAGGAATTGAGCATCAAATTGATCTAATTCCTGGTGCCACGTTGCCCAACCGCGCGCCATATAGAACCAATCCAGAGGAGACAAAGGAGATACAACGCCAAATTCAGGAACTACTCGACATAGATCATATTCGTGAGTCCCTTAGCCCTTGTGTTGTTCCTATTATTTTGGTACCTAAGAAAGATGGTTCTTCGCGCATGTGTACTGATTGTAGAGCTATCAATAATATTACTATTCGATATCGTCATCCTATTCCAGGTTTAGATGACATGCTTGATGAATTGAGTGGCTCTACCATGTTTTCTAAAGTTGATTTGCGTAGTGGTTACCACCAGATTCGTATGAAATTAGGAGATGAATGGAAAACAGCATTTAAAACTAAGTTCGGTTTATATGAGTGGTTAGTAATGCCGTTTGGTTTAACTAATGCACCAAGCACTTTCATGAGATTAATGAACGAAGTTTTACGTGCTTTCATTGGACGTTTTGTGGTACTCTACTTTGATGATATTCTGGTTTATAGCAAATCTTTAGAGGAACATTTGGACCATTTACGTGCTGTTTTCAATGCTTTACGTGATGCACGTTTGTTTGGTAACTTTGAGAAGTGCACCTTTTGCACCAATCGAGTTGCGTTTCTTGGCTATGTTGTTACATCACAGGGTATTGAAGTGGATCCAGCCAAGATTGAAGCTATTGAGAATTGGCCGCAGCCCAAGACGGTCACACAAGTGAGGAGTTTTCTTGGCCTCACTGGTTTTTATAGGCGCTTTGTCAAAGACTTTGGATCAATTGCCGCGCCGCTGAATGAGCTTACCAAGAAGGATGTGCCCTTTGTTTGGGGCGATGCACAACAACAGGCCTTCGTCATATTGAAAGATAAGCTAACACATGCTCCTTTACTCCAACTTCCTGATTTTACTAAGACTTTTGAGCTTGAATGTGATGCTAGTGGAATTAGTTTGGGAGGGGTGTTATTACAAGAGGGAAAACCTGTTGCATACTTTAGTGAGAAATTGAGTGGGGCTAGTCTGAACTATTCTACTTATGATAAAGAATTATATGCGTTGGTTCGGACATTAGAAACTTGGCAACATTATCTATGGCCTAAAGAGTTTGTTATTCATTCTGATCATGAATCTTTGAAGCATATTCATAGTCAAGCTAAGTTGAATCGTCGTCATGCAAAGTGGGTTGAATTTATTGAGTCTTTTCCTTATGTTATAAAACACAAAAAGGGTAAAGATAATGTTATTGCTGATGCTTTGTCACGCCGTTATGCTTTGTTATCTCAACTTGACTTCAAAATATTTGGATTGGAAACTATTAAGGAACAATATGTGCATGATGCTGAATTTAAAGATGTGTTGCAGAATTGTAGAGATGGTAGAACTTGGAACAAGTTCGTCTTCAATGATGGATTTGTGTTCCGTGCTAACAAACTATGCATTCCAGATAGCTCTGTTCGTCTTTTGTTGTTACAGGAGGCGCATGGAGGAGGATTGATGGGACACTTTGGTGTCAAGAAGATGGAGGATGTTCTTGCTGCACACTTCTTTTGGCCACGTATGCGTCGAGATGTTGAGAGATTTGTGGCACGCTGCACTACTTGTCAAAAAGCTAAGTCTCGCCTTAATCCACATGGTTTATATATGCCTCTTCCTGTTCCTAGTGTTCCTTGGGAGGATATTTCTATGGACTTTGTTTTGGTATTGCCACGAACACAGAAGGGGAGGGATAGTATTTTTGTTGTTGTGGATCGGTTTTCTAAGATGGCACACTTTATTCCTTGTCATAAAACGGATGATGCTGCGCATATTGCTGATTTGTTCTTTCGTGAAATTGTTCGTTTGCATGGTGTGCCAAATACTATTGTCTCTGATCGTGATACTAAATTTCTTAGCCACTTTTGGATATGTTTATAGGCTAAGTTGGGGACTAAATTGCTCTTTAGTACTACATGTCATCCCCAAACTGATGGTCAAACTGAAGTAGTAAATAGAACTTTGTCTACTATGTTACGGGCTGTTTTAAAGAAGAACTTAAAATTGTGGGAAGAGTGTTTACCTCATATAGAATTTGCTTATAATCGTCCATTGCATTCTACCACAAAGATGTGCCCATTTGAGATTGTGTATGGTTTTGTTCCTCGTGCACCTATTGATTTATTGCCTTTACCTTCTTCGGTGCAACATAATTTGGATGCTACACAACGCGCTGAAATGATATTAAACTTGCATAAGACTACTAAAGATAACATTGAACACATGAATGCTAAGTATAAACTTGCTGGGGATAAAGGGAGAAAGCATGTTGTGTTTGATGTTGGCGATCTTGTTTGGTTACATTTGCGTAAAGATCGTTTTCCTGATTTATGCAAGTCTAAGTTAATGCCACGTGCTGCTGGTCCCTTTAAGGTGTTAGAGAAAATCAATGATAATGCATATAAACTTGAGTTGCCTGCAGACTTTGGTACGGTTAGTACTACATTTAACATTGCAGATTTGAAGCCTTACTTTGGTGAGGAAGATGAGATTGCGTCGAGGACGACTTCAATTCAAGAAGGGGAGCATGATGTGGACATCATACTATTGATACAACCGTTGTACCTACAGCAACACACATACAAGGACCCATCACTAGATCTCGTGCCAAACAACTTAACTATCAGGTACTTTCGTTTCTTCGAACTATTCCTCACTTACATGAGAATATGATGCTGCCTAAATCAGATATATTTCTTACTCTTAGGAATGATGGACCAAGCATGGATAAGA
The DNA here is from genome assembly GCA_916181665.1 of Avena sativa. Taxonomy (NCBI): domain Eukaryota; kingdom Viridiplantae; phylum Streptophyta; class Magnoliopsida; order Poales; family Poaceae; genus Avena; species Avena sativa. The sequence goes on from OV702280.1 coordinate 148,212,566, forward strand.
GGGACAAGCATTGGAGCATGGCCATGCATGGAGATGGCAGCAAGCATGTGATGATCCAAGAAAAGGCCATGGATGAAGATTTCAGAACTTTGAGGCCACCATAATGAAGAAAAGAAGGCTTGGACGAAATATTCAAGATCAATACTTTACGAATTCGTCCATAGCTTAATATGGTGCTGCGACACCTTTATTTTGGGCCAGGCCCATGTAATTTTCGCAGGATTTTAATTAGCCACTTTTTAGAGTCCGTATTTGAGGGGAAAAGGACTTTTAGGGTTGGATTCGGCCACCACTTCCATGGCTGGCCGAAACCCCACCTTTTCGCCCTTAAATACTCCCCATAGCCGACCCCCTAGACTCGGATTTTTTTTAGACATTAAGTTAGCCATCATAGCAACTTCGCCAAGGCTCGAGCGTCGCAGAGGCCTCTTGTACTTTGCGCCTATTCAGGATCCCACCTCTTCAATAAAGCTTTCCTCTTAATCCGCAATATCTTGATTGCAATATTGGTTCTTACTTGTTCTCGATTTCAGGTAGGAATTAAGACCCTCGCTGGTCAGGCTGATCGTGTTCACGCAGGATCGGTAACCTCCAGGAGATTGGCCTAGCGATTGCATTGGCGCTCGTGCTCGCACGTGTAGTCAGATCGTCAAGCCCGAACTCCACCAAAATCGATTATCGCCATCTCATCGAAAGATCGGACACCGTTGCCCTATCACAAGTCTAGGGGTTACAATAGAGGGTGGGGGCTATTTATAGGCCAGCCACATAATCAGGGGTAGTTTAGGTACGAAACGGTAAAGTCTAGGTTAAATAAGGGGTTACACGGGCCAAGCCCGATAGTTGACTTGACTCTGGGGATTTCCGGCGAGAGGCCCGGCGACGCTGGAGTGGTAGCCGGAAATTCCGGTGCCCGCCGATATTTCTGGTCGCGAACCGGAAGGCCTTACAGTAAGCGTTTTCGGTCGTCACCGGGAGATTACGCTCGTCGTCGGGATTGTCGGCGAGGAGGCTGGTCGGCCGGGATTGTCGTCGGAAGTTCCGGCGAGGGAACCGGTTCGCCGGGCCTGGCGCCGGTTTGCTCTGGCGAATCTCCTCGGGCTGCTTATGGTCTCTCCCTTGGCGATGCTTCATTGGGTTCAGTATGAGAATATGCAAGGTTTGGGAATGAAGTAGCAAGCCATCCAAGGGTGTATTGAAATCTCACGAGGAAAGGAGCGAGTTAACCTTAGCTTGTAGTAGCTTGGCTCGAGCACGGGTCATCGGTCCACTTGGGGGACTAGTTGGTGGGGATGTAGACGCGTCCGTAGGATGGGCTGCATCAATAACTAAAGGTTCACCTCATAAAAATGTCTATCATGTTCCTAATGCTCAAACCAACTGTAGTGTATGAGCTGTATAAATTAATAGTGCATTCAGGCAACTGAATCTTTAAAACAACAAGAACCCACCAATAGTCTACATCTACTATCATTATAAGTTTAAGTAGAGGAACCATCACAATATTTGGAATACAGACTCATGCTAAGTTTAGTAAGTATCTACAGCAGATCAAACAAAGTAACAGACTCACCATAACAAAAGCTACATCAGCTTGCAGATGAGCATCTGCTGATACTCAACCACGGAGTGTATAGAAAGTGAGTAGACTATCCTGCATGAATTTTAGAGCCAACTAGGTGGGATCATGTTGGCCAAGAATTTACTCACACAACAACATGTTGATGATGGTGTTTCTAGCCAACCCAGAGAGGTCATCTATAGCCCATGCAATGTTGGCATGGGCCCACATCTACTACAAAGTGTCTCATCATGTCTTGGCATAGAAAAAATATAGTTAGATATATCAAGTAGATAGGGTCATGTTGACCAAGTGATCTTGACATCTTCCCTATGTCGCTCGGAAGGGTGGATGGCACAGGACCTGCTCCTGTTCGTGATGGTGGCCACAGCTTCTACGGTCAATGGGTGGGTCTAGGGGTCTGATTCTGCATATTTTCAGGCATGGCATTTGGTACTGCATTTGGTACTGAATCTGCTCCAGTGTATGTGAAATGAACAAGTCAGGCTCTAATGTGCTGACATTGTACTGTGATGTGCTAGTGTACAAACTGGTTGTATAATAGTGTTCAAAACTGTGAACTAAATGTGCGAATTCTTTGCCTTTTGCATGATGACAGTGCCACATGTTGGCGCTAATTGTGGCATGTATTAATTTGATCGTACTGCAAGATACAACTTCAAGTGTTTAGTATAAGGTGATGCTTACCCGAGCTGTCTGAAACTGGGCAAGTCAAGGCCACTATGTCTCTATTACCTACAACTTAAATGGCATGATTACATGGTTTTCAGTACATCAAATCGATTGGGCAGATTCAAATCCAACCAAACCATCTCGAAATATAGCTTTTGCTGAAAAGATGATCCTACGCTATAAGACTTGATATGACACGATTTTATGTCAATCAGCCAAACTCCCTCCAGTACTTTCGATGATCGAATCCTACGCTGCCAAAGTTCTTTGCTAGCTAGGTCATATCAAGTCTTACAATATCGTTCAATCTTCTCCCTTTCCAACATCATTATGTAACATCCCAATTTCAGCAATCCTGATTTGATGTCAAAAAAGGTAAAATCAGTGGGAACATGATGTGGACATCCCATTTATTGATACAACCGTTGTACCTACAGCTATACACATACAAGGACCTATCACTCAATCTCGTGCCAAACAACTTAACTATCAGGTACTTTCGTTTCTTGGAACTATTCCTCACATGCATGAGAATATGATGCTGCCTAAATCAGATGTATTTCTTACTATTAGGAATGATGGACCAAGCATGGATGAGAGGGACAAGCATAGGAGCATGGTCATGCATGGAGATGGCAGCAAGAATGTGATGATTTAAGAGAAGGCCACGGATAAAGATTTCCGAACTTTGAGGCCACCATAATGAAGAAAGAAGGCTTGGATGAAATATTCAAGATTAATACTTCACAAATTCGTCCATAGATTAATATGGTGCTGCGACACCTTTATTTTGGGCCAGGCCCATGTAATTTTCGCAGGATTTTAAATAGCCACTTTTTAGAGTCCGTATTTGAGGAGAAAAGGACTTCTAGGGTTGGATTTGGCCACCACTCCTATGGCTGGCCGAAACCCCACCTTTCCTCCTTAAATACTCCCCTTAGCCGTCACCATAGACACGGATTTTGTTTAGACATTAAGTTAGCCATCATATCAACTTCGCGAAGGCTCGAGCGTCGCAGAGGCCTCTTGTACTTCGCACCTATACAGGATCCCACCTTTTCAATAAAGCTTTCATCTTAATCCACAATATCTTGATTGCAATATTAGTTCTTACTTGTTCTTGATTTCAGGTAGGAATTAAGACCCTCGCTGGTCAGGCTGATCGTGTTCCCGCAGGATCGGTAACCTCCAAGAGATTGGCCTAGCGATTGCATTGGCGCTTGTGCTCGCACGTGTAGTCAGATTGTGAAGCCCGAACTCCACCAAATCGACTATCTCCATCTCATCGAAAGATCGGACACCTTTGCCCTATCAAGTGGTATCAGATTTCAGGTTGCTCGGTGAGATTTTACTATTTTCATAGATTAGATCTATTTTACCTATAACCCACGAAAAAGCCAAAAACACAGTTAGAGTTTAGATCCATCCCATCACCAATCTACGCCTTGCATTATCTTTTCAGTTTTGCATTATTGAATTTGTGTCTGCATCGTCGCGTCGAGTTGCTGGTCTTAGTGTCTCGTCCCATAGAGTTTCGAGTTCTGATCATGGTAGTCACCGCCACACTCGCAGATCACCGCCACCATATTCCGCCGCCATACACCCAGCCACCATAAACCCTAAGGGTGTGTTTGGATTGTGGCCAAAGTGTACCTTACCAATATTTTGGTCATGACCAAAAGGTTGGTTCTTGTTTGGATTGTAGCCAATTTTTTGGCATGCCAATGCTCCACTACCAACTCTAGTTTAATTTTTTAGCCAATGTTGGCCAACTTGTGGGCAAGCAAAGGCTCAACCAAAATTTTGGCTAGCCAAATATTTGATGGGGCAATCTTAGGCACAAACCAAACACACCCTAAAACTCTGCCACCGCCTTCCTACCGCGACACGGATCCGATCACCTTTCCTACCGCGGCACGAGTTCGAGTTGAGTTATTATTTCCTAGTTTTTTCTTTTTACTTTCCTTCCTTGTCGTTGTCGTGTTGAGCTAAAGTCCGTGAGGAACTAAAAGTTCAGTCGTATGTCCAGGAGAGCAAAAAAGTCTGGAACCGCCTCCGAATTTTTTTTCTGGATATACTGATTTTCGGCTCCGGGGATCACTTTTCTCCATCGGCCGTTATAGCGATATTTTTTTGGCTCCTGCGCGCTTTCCGGAGCATAATACAAAAATTTCGAGAAATCTTTTTGGGGCTAACTTGTTTCTAGACCCCATCGATCAGTTCTAGACACTCGCCATCATAGTGATTTTCGACATCTCGGTTCGCTTTTCAGGGTGCCATATCATCCTACATTGCTTTTTCTCGTGTCGTGACATCGTTGGTGATCTAGGCTCGCGTCTCTAGTACGGTCTAGCCTAGGACCAGCACAGTACCGTCGTTGAGCATTCTTTCAACATTTGCATTGCTGTTTTGATAATTGCTAACCCCTTTGTTAAGCCTTCTCAGAGCTCCATAGATTTCTCCACGTGCGGTGTCTCGAATCCTGGTAATCGCTCGGTTCAATCTCTAGACCCACTGCTCCTCGCGGTTGCACATCGTCTTTTCCTGCTGTTTGGTAAGAACTTGTATGAGCTTCGTATATTGCTTGACGGATTACACGTGCCTTCCACCATATTTCCGTAGTTATAAGCATATATACCTGTGCTTTTTAAAGAACTAACCATGACAGATACTTCGCGTAACCCTGCCGCAATGACGAACCAAGAACTACATGCCCACTTCTCCGAGCTATTGGTCGGTCGTGCTGAAGATGTGGATGCACGACTAGAGGAGTTTGACACCAAGATCACCAATGCCATGGACAAGAACTACGGACTCGAGAAATCCTTCAACGACAAGCTTGACGCTCGGTTCAAGGAGGTTTTGGACAGATTGTCGGCACCCGCACCCGCCCCATTGGCACCTCGGCATGGCGCATGGGGCATTCCGATCAGGGGTCATACTGCTGGTTCAGCTGCCGCCGCACCTCAGGCGGCTACCGCTGCAGCCTAGGCACCTCAGGCTTCCACCACGGCTGCTGCTGTGACATTGGGGGCAGACGACGGGTACTACTACGACCTCGACGACGACGATCTGTTTGACGAGGAGGTTGAACAACCTCCACACCCTGCTGGCCGACCCCGACATTACCACCGCAACGCTTGACCACCGGTACATGATGATGATCATGTTCCAAAGCTTAAATTAAATGTTCCATGTTTTGAGGGTAAAGATAATCCTGATGCATACCTTACATGGGAGATGGAAGTAGAACAACGTTTTGCATGTTTAAAATATCCTGAGAATATGCGTGTTAATGCTGCTACATGTGAATTTACTAAATTTGCTTCCCTTTGGTGGTCTGAGTATTGTCGTTTAAATCCTACTGCTATTCCTCATACTTGGACTGCTTTAAAAACTGCTATGCGTGTTCGTTTTGTTCCTCCCACTTATCAACGTGATTTACTAAAGAAGCTGACACGTTTGGAACAAGGGAAAAATTCTGTAGAAGAGTATTATCAGGAATTGCAAACGAGGATGGTTTGGAACACAAATGCTTGCAAGTTTCTTTGGTGGATTAAACAAGGACATTCAACACATATTAGACTATAAGGAATATAATTCTATCACTCGTTTGTTTCATCTTGCTTGCAAAGCTGAATGTGAAGTGCAGGATGGAGGAGGACTAATAATTCTGCAGGTCGCACATCCACTTGGACATCCCGACAATTAGCACCTTCTTCTCGTGATTCTCCACCAGCTACTACCACATCCAAGTCCACCACAAGATTTCCGTCAGCTGCTCCTCCACCGTCATCCAATGCTCCTGCTCGTAGTGCATCTTCTATGGCTTCCACGGGTAAAACAAAGGATATACAATGCCGCAAGTGCTGGGGTTTTGGTCATATTGAGAGACAGTGCACAACACAACGTGTTATGATGGTGTGTGATGACGGTCAATATGATTCAGCAAGTGACTTTGATGAAGATATTTTAGCTCTTATTTCTTCTCGAGATGGAGACAATTGTGATTCTGATGAAAAGACGGAGGTAATGACAGCTGAAACTGCTGATCAATACAAGAGCTTAATTACACAACGTGTGTTGAGTGTGCAATTGAGCAAATCTGAGCATGATCAACGCCACAACCTGTTCCAAATACGTGGTGTTGTCAACGAAAGAGCTATAAGGATCATCATTGATGGAGGGAGTTGTAATAATCTGGCTAGTGTTGACATGGTAGAGAAGCTTGCACTTCCAACAGGACAACACACACATTCATATTACATCCAATGGTTTGAAAGTTCTCGCAAGATCAAGGTAACAAGAACGGTACACATGCATTTTACTATTGGTACATATTCTGATTTTGTTGATTGTGATGTTGTACCTATGCAAGCTTGTTCTTTGTTACTTGGTAGACCATGGAAATTTGATAGAGAATCTGTTCATAATAGAAAACCTAATCACTATTCTCTTATGCATGATGGAATGAAAATTGGTCTAAAACCTATGACTTCCGAACATATTTTAAAAGATGATCTTGCTAGAGCTAGTAGAGCTAAAACTGAGGAGAACAATAAAAGTGAGAATCAGATTGTTGCTGCAGATTTTGTATCACCAAAGAACACTAAATCTGATTCTAAACATGCTACGGAAATTCGTTTGAAGAGTCCATGTATGCTTGCAAATAAAATTGATATTGCTGAACTAGATGTAAACAATACTCAATGTTATGCAATTGTCTGCAAAGAGGTTTTGTTTTCATTTGAGGATATGCCTCCTTCTTTGCCACCCGCTATTTCTAACCTTTTGCCGGAATATGAGGATGTTTTTCCCGTTGAGATGCCACCAGGACTACCTCCTATTAGAGGAATTGAGCACCAAATTGATCTCATTCCTGGTGCTACATTGCCCAACCGCGCGCCATATAGAACCAATCCAGAGGAGATAAAGGAGATACAACGCCAAATTCAGGAACTACTCGACAGAGATCATATTCGTGACTCCCTTAGCCCCTGTGTTGTTCCTATTATTTTGGTACCTAAGAAAGATGGTTCTTCGCGCATGTGTACTGATTATAGAGCTATCAATAATATTACTATTCGATATCGTCATCCGATTCCACGTTTGGATGACATGCTTGATGAATTGAGCGGCTCTACCATGTTTTCTAAAATTGATTTGCGTAGTGGTTACCACCAGATTCGTATGAAATTGGGAGATGAATGGAAAACAGCATTTAAAACTAAGTTCGGTTTATATGAGTGGTTAGTGATGCCGTTTGGTTTATCTAATGCACCCAGCATTTTCATGAGATTAATGAACGAAGTTTTACGTGTTTTCATTGGACGTTTTGTGGTAGTCTACTTTGATGATATTCTGATTTATAGCAAATCTTTAGAGGATCATTTGGACCATTTACGTGCTATTTTTATTGCTTTACGTGATGCACGTTTCTTTGGTAATCTTGAGAAGTGCACCTTTTGCACCAATCGTGTTGCGTTTCTTGGCTATGTTGTTATATCACAGGCTATTGAAGTGGATCCAGCCGAGACTGAAGCTATTGAGAATTGGCCGCAGCCCAAGACGGTCACACAAGTGAGGATTTTTCTTGGTCTTGCTGGTTTTTATAGGCGCTTTGTCAAAGACTTTGGATCAATTGCCACGCCGCTGAATGAACTTACCAAGAAGGATGTGCCCTTTGTTTGGGGCGATGCACAACAACAGGCCTTCGTCATATTGAAAGATAAGCTAACACATGCTCCCCTACTCCAATTTCCTGATTTTAATAAGACCTTTGAGCTTGAATGTGATGCTAGTGGAATTGGTTTGGGAGGTGTGTTATTACAAGAGGGCAAACCTGTTGCATATTTTAGTGAAAAATTGAGTGGGCTAGTCTGAACTATTCTACTTATGATAAAGAATTATATGCTTTGGTCCGGACATTAGAAACTTGGCAACATTATCTATGGCCTAAAGAATTTGTTATACATTCTGATCATGAATCTTTGAAGCATATTCGTAGTCAAGCTAAGTTGAATCGTCGTCATGCAAAGTGGGTTGAATTTATTGAGTCTTTTCCTTATGTTATCAAACACAAAAAGGGTAAAGACAATATTATTGTTGATGCTTTGTCACGCCGTTATACTTTGTTATCTCAACTTGACTTCAAAATATTTGGATTGGAAACTATTAAGGAACAATATGTGCATGATGCTGAATTTAAAGATGTGTTGCAGAATTGTAGAGATGGTAGAACATGGAACAAGTTCATCTTCAATGATGGATTTGTGTTCCGTGCTAACAAACTATGCATTCCAGCTAGTTCTGTTCGTCTTTTGTTGTTATAGGAGGCGCATGGGGGAGGATTGATGGGACACTTTGGTGTCAAGAAAGCGGAGGATGTTCTGGCTGCACACTTCTTTTGGCCACGTATGCGTCGAGATGTTGAGAGATTTGTGGCACGCTACACTACTTGTCAAAAAGCTAAGTCTCGCCTTAATCCACATGGTTTATATATGCCTCTTCCTGTTCCTAGTGTTCCTTGGGAGGATATTTCTATGGACTTTGTTTTGGGATTGCCACGTACACAAAAGGGGAGGGATAGTATTTTTGTTGTTGTGGATCGGTTTTCTAAGAAGGCACACTTTATTCCTTGTCATAAAACGGATGTTGCTGCGCATATTGCTAATTTGTTCATTCATGAAATTGTTCGTTTACATGGTCTGCCAAATACTATTGTTTCTGGTCGTGATACTAAATTTCTTAGCCACTTTTGGAGATGTTTATGCGCTAAGTTGGGGACTAAATTGCTGTTTAGTACTACATGTCATCCCCAAACTGATGGACAAACTGAAGTAGTAAATAGAACTTTGTCTACTATGTTGCGGGCTGTTTTAAAGAAGAACTTAAAATTGTGGGAAGAGTGTTTACCTCATATAGAATTTGTTTATAATCGTTCGCTGCATTCTACCACAAAGATGTGCCCGTTTGAGATCGTGTATGGTTTTGTTCCTTGTGCACCTATTGATTTATTTCCTTTACCTTCTTCGGTGCAAAATAATTTGGATGCTACTCAACGCGCTGAAATGATATTAAACTTGCATAAGACTACTAAAGCTAACATAGAACACATGAATGCTAGGTATAAACTTGCTGGGGATAAAGGGAGAAAGAATGTTGTGTTTGATGTTGGAGATCTTGTTTGGTTACATTTGTGTAAAGATTGTTTTCCTGATTTACGCAAGTCTAACTTAATGCCACGTGCTACTGGTCCTTTTAAGGTGTTAGAGAAAATAAACGATAATGCATATAAACTTGAGTTGCCTGCAGACTTTGGTACGGTTAGTCCTATGTTTAACATTGCAGATTTGAAGCCTTACTTTGGTGAGGAAGATAAGATTGCGTCGAGGATGACTTCAATTCAAGAAGGGGAGCATGATGTGGACATCACATCGATTGATACAACCGTTGTACCTACAGCTACACATATACAAGGACCTATCACTCGATCTCGTGCCAAACAACTTAACTATCAGGTACTTCCGTTTCTTGGAACTATTCCTCACATACATGAGAATATGATGCTGCCTAAATCAGATGTATTTCTTACTCTTAGGAATGATGGACCAACCATGGATGAGAGGGACAAGCATTGGAGCCTGGTAATGCATGGAGATGGCAGCAAGAATGTGATGATTGAAGACAAGGCCACGGATGAAGATTTCAGAACTTTGAGGCCACCATAATGAAGAAAGAAGGCTTGGATGAAATATTCAAGATTAATACTTCACAAATTCGTCCATAGCTTAATATGGTCCTGCGACACCTTTATTTTGGGCCAGGCCCATGTAATTTTCGCAGGATTTTAAATAGCCACTTTTTAGAGTCCGTATTTGAGGAGAAAAGGACTTCTAGGGTTGGATTCGGACACCACTCCTATGGCTGGCCGAAACCCCACCTTTTCCTCCTTAAATACTCCCCTTAGCCATCACCATAGACTCGGATTTTGTTTAGACATTAAGTTAGCCATCATAGAAACTTCGCCAAGGCTCGAGCGTCGCAGAGGCCTCTTGTACTTCGCACCTATACAGTATCCCACCTTTTCAATAAAGCTTTCATCTTTATCCGCAATATCTTGATTGCAATATTAGTTCTTACTTTTTCTTGATTTTAGGTAGGAATTAAGACCCTCGCTGGTCAGGCTGATCGTGTTCCCGCAGGATCGGTAACCTCCAAGAGATTGGCCTAGCGATTGCATTGGCACTCGTGCTCGCACGTGTAGTCGGATCGTCAAGCCCGAACTCCACCAAATCGACTATCTCCATCTCATCAAAAGATCGGACACCTTTGCCCTATCAGAACAAAAACTTTTTGCTGTTAAGTGTTGCAATATTGGCTTACTTGTTTGCTTGTATTCATACATCAGAGTGTTTATTAGATAATATACTTCTCACCTCAAGCTCAGCTCATAAAAACTATTTTTCAAAAGACATGTCCTAGATCATCTTCCATATTCTGAATTGTTCTGACAATTCAAATTTGAGCCAAGATGACTTTGCCACAGCAAAATATTTTACTAGTTCTATTAACAATACTATTGATACCTATATATAATTTCATTATGTTCTCAAGATAGAAATTTCAACTACTCTTACCTCTAGGTTATCCAAAACCTTTCCTAAAACCTTTTCATTCCAATCTTGGTAGAAATATCAAGGGTTCCTTATCTTAATTCAAAAGCATAGCCTATTCAAAATACCCATCCTTACCTCAAGCTAGGATTGATGGTAACCTTAGAAGAAGTTGGATAAGTTTGATAAGATGAATTTCCTTGATCTACTGATTGATGAATTGCTTTGATCTGCTAAGGGTGATGACTTGTCTACTTAGGAAGTAGCATGAGACAATATAAGAGCTCATCCTATAGGATCAAACCAATGTTTAAGATAACCAAATCTCGATCCAAGCATCCCAAGATGAATGTATCTTAAGTCACCCAGATAACCCCCTAATCCCCTTAACAAGATCAATCCTAAGCTAATCCTTTGTATTAGCATCCAACTCATCAAAGACCAAATACAAGCATGGATCCCATCTACTAAATCTATACATAAATATCAACCACTTGATGATGAGGATATACCCATGCATCCTCTCCAAATCTTTCCCTCCTTCATACTTGTCCAAATACACCAATCTGCCAAATCTAGCTTAGTCTGAAATCCCTTACTAGATTCAATCTTTGTAACCCTACCTACTCCAATCAGTGTGCATTCTGGAGAATGTACTTGAACCATATTGTAGTATATCATTGGAACTACCAAATCCCCTCTTTACCCTGGATAAACTCTTACTGAACCCACTCATCCTTGATGGTCTTGTAGTCAAGATAATAATCTTTTATGCAAATATTATCATCTTGCCTACTTTGGCAGAACCTCACATCTATATGCTATCCTCTTTGGACCAAATATCTATATAGTTATTATCTACTAAACATGGTCTATCAATCCACCCTTCACTTGTTTCCTTTGGACCTTTGTGATTCTTAAAACCACATGGTTTATGAGGCTTCATGACACATCTGTTATGGCAGCTTATTTTAAACAAAGTTTGCCATCATTTCTAGACCACCTCAAATGCAACCAAGCCAAAATCTTGCTGCCATAATCATCTATATAACTTGTTCTAACTATCCATCTACCCCTTGTATTAAAGTGAGCTCTAAACTCCCTAATCCAACCAAGTTTAGTTGGTATAAAAATATTAATGCCCTCAATCCCCCAATCCTTGTTCTCTTCTCAAATCCATCTTGTTTTGCAAATCCCAAGGTTGCAAAAGATGGATACTTCAAGTTGACATCATCCACCTTAGATATAATCTTTTTCCAAATAATTTACATGATTATTTGGAACCTAAAACTATTTAAATTCAATTCTTGACAAATCCTCAAAACATTCTCTATAAAGGCAAGTTTGTTTTTCTCCAAACTAGTTTGCCTACTCAAGGCACACTTTATGCCTATCTATCATATCTCATCTTCCCAACTCAAAAATAAATATTTGGGAGATCCTTTATTATTATTATTTTGCCCTTTTTTCTTCAATGGCAGAAACAAGAAATAATAATTTAAAAATAATTTCCCCTCAAATAAATTCCAAGAAAAATCTCTAGTCCGTGATATGGTGTTAAAGACCATATCACATCAAAAACCAACCTTGTCCAATGTAAAATTATCAAATGAGCTGCCAGAAACCTTTTCTGCACTATTTGAGGAATTTATTTTTAGTGAACCAAAATATCTCCAATAATTCACAAATAATTCTTGGATGTGTAACTTGATCCCCACCAATCTACCTGTACCCTTTACTCATCTTCCCGAGCTCAAAATTAAAGGGTTTCTTCATGAGCATCATGAATGACAATTATGGTTAATTTGCAACCAAAGGGAAAGTGCTCCCTCAAACCCTCACCAAAAATTGTCAAATAACTTTGTACAGCAACCTCACTCCCTCCTGGTCATGCTCCACTGTGGCAATGTACAGTAGCCCCTCCCCCTCAACCCATATTGCTTAGAGAGAGAGGGACATAAATATCTTGTTGTTCAAAGACAACAGCAGCCACCACCATCCCGTCCACTCAGCTGGTTGAGCACATGGCCCCCACACACCCCAGCACCACCCCTCCTGGCAAATCCATTTCCCCCTCCCACTCTCATGTCCAAACATGGACATGGTTCATCATGAACCAGCCTCCCCAAAATAAATAGCCAGAGGCTCCCCCTGCCCCCAACCCGACCCCCATTTGGTTTCTCCCACTCCAACTCACCTTCCTAGAGCTCCCTCCCTGTCTCCCTGCCCTATCTTGCTTGAAAGGAAGATTAGAGCAAGCTTCGGCCCTCTCCCAAAAATCGAGCAAGGCCCCCACTCCTGAGATCCCCTCTCTCTGCATGTAGCAATCACGCACTCCCCTCACCCTCCTAGTGCTAATGGTGCCCCTCCCACTTACATGCCGCAGCACCTGGAGCAGCGCCGACGAGCCCGAAGGTCGGCGCCATCAGGATCCGCTCGTGAGCTCCCTCCCTGGTGCAAGCACCCCCGTGCCGCCCCTCCCAGGATTTACCGTCGACTGCCGTGTCGCCCCGACCCCTCTCCACCGAGCTCCGCCCTGAGTGAGCCCTCCCCGGACATTTTTCTTCTGCTGCTAGGGTTTCCACGCCACGACCGGGCGCAAAAAGGACCACGACCAGGGGCCATCCATTGCATTCTAATCGGATGGCTCAGGACACCCCTTACCAGATCAGCTACCGCCGGTCGCTGACGAGCGGGCCCCGCCGTGACTTGTTTGAATTTTCCCTCCCGCGCGTAGCGTGCCCCAGGGTGGGCCGAATTCCCCTATCGCGGCCCATTCCTCCACAGATCAAGCCCAGGCGCCCCCTTTTATCTTTTTCTTTTTTTTCTTTTTCCTCCAGATCTGCTAAATAGGATGTTGGATTAAATCCCAAAGAAAATGGAAAATAGGTTTATATGCCTAGATCTAAATTTCTAGTGTTTCTGAATGTTTCCATAAACATGCGGTACCCCTAGCTTGACCAAAGGTTATCCATGATAATTATGTTAAATCAAACACTTAGATGTGCCCATTTTAGAAGATAAATCTTTATGTGACCTTCATAACTCCATTTGATGTAAATACTTTAGGTGCTAAAAGGTATGACTAATACCTTGAATGTCCCCCTGCCCCACCTAAAATTGTTTCCTAGTTTGCCCTAACAAACATAACAAAAACGGCCTATTTTTGTAATTAGGAATTTCTATGGGTAAAATAAAAATAGGTACTAACCTAATTCCAACTCCCAAAGTTCATAAAACACAGCACCCACCAAACACTAGGATCCTAGTATTTATTGAGCTCTCTTTGATTTATGTTGAATTAAAGAGTTCTCTACATAGTTAATTCACCAATAAATGGACTACAGTAGTTCTATAAATCCACAAAGGATGATTCCAATTTCTACAGAAAGTTATTCTAAATTCCATCCATGTGAATTTGGAATCCCATCAAAAGCTCCTGTAGATTAGTTCTGTTTAAAAGGAGAAAAACCCTCCAAAACTGTCTTTGGGATTTTCCTGAGAGGCATTCTGCTAAATAATTTGATATGATTCCAACTCCTAGTGAATCAGTCCATCAAACCATACTTAAACATCCAAGGAAATAATTTTTGGACATACAGAACATTTTTGGTGAATTATTTCCTAAAACTAGAGCTTGTATCACTAGAAAATGCATAATAAATCAATGGAAATTGATAAAATTGTGAAACCACTTTTGTGGGTTTCATTTTATCAAACCTGGCTTATGATATCATATTTTCATATTGATATCATACATAACTTGACCTTGGATTAAAACCTCTTGAATAGCTAGTTTTAACCTCTAAAATCTTAATAATAATTCCACAAATGCAACTAAAATGGAATCAATTGCTTTAGTCCAAATTATTCAAAACCTACTAAAGTAAACCATGTGTTCTATCTATTCTTGTTGTATGTATTTATGCTTGTATGCCTTGTATTGAATGTGGTATTGTTTGTGTGCATGTATGCTCGATACCGGTGATAGTTGCGATTGTGTGATGCCGAGAAGAAGGAAGCGTCAGATCATTCTTATTATTATTATGGATATCAGTATGATGGTTTTCTAAAGAAGTCAAGGGACCTCTCGCTGGTCACAGGCAAGCCACCTTCTTTCTCATAAGCCTGGTCCTACTGTTTTACTTATGCATGTTTTACCTATGGTTTCCGAAACTGCCTTGCTTACTACAAGCTGAGTTATCTCTGGTAGTGGCTTGGTTCCTCCAAACCATTACAATTTTGTACAAATAAGTGAAAACCCCTTGATGACACCTACTTGCCCCTAGTATGGTAGATGGTACAACACCATACCCCTTTGGAGACCCCGTTTTAGCTGAAGAAAAACTATATGATGGTAAGACCCCAGAAAAGTTTTACAAAATGTTTCATGCCAAAACCTTGGTGAGGTTTGACCTAAAAAAAGAAGTTCGAGAAATAAAAAGGTTGGATGAAAGATGGAGGAATTTTTTTATGAAAACGCACCCAGTTCTTTGCAGTTTTGCTGGAACAATTAACACGTGCAACCACATTACTCTGGAATCGGACAGGGCTGGATTTGAAGTTTGCTACTCTGGTATGGGAATTCTCACGACTAAATATAAGGGCTCATCTCCCTTGATTGTCAGGATTCTTGTACATAGAGGGTCAAATGTGGGACAGTCACCTGGAGGAATTGCAAACTGCCTCGGGAGCAGCCATGTGATACTAGGAGCCCCTCATTGAAAGTGCCCCTTCTCGAGAATCGGAAGGCACTCTGGTTAGTCCGTGGATCCAGACGTCCCGGTGTTTACGGGAACAACTCATAGGATAGGGCCTATACTAGAATGTCATCTGGAGAGTCTTGAGTGGTTACTCGACCCACGATCAGTGTAGATCAGGGCAGGGTGCCCGGATGGTGTGGTGAAGTGTACAACCTATGAAGAGTGTAAATCTATTCTAATAGCCGAGTCCTCGGTCATGGATGGTTGGGAAGGTTGCTGTAGAGCGGTGCTGATTTTGATTACAAAAAGGACTTGAGAAAAGAAATGGCTCTGGTAATGTTTTGACCATGGGATGGTCGGAAAGGAAGGAAAGGAGTTTGGTCATGGGATGACCGGAGAGAAGAACAAATGGGTGACCCAATCATGGTGTTTTCTAAAACTTTTCAAAAAGACTTTCCAAAAGTTTTAGAAAAGTCTTCAACAAAGATATATACTTGCTATATCTACAAGAGGAACTATTTTATAAAAAGGAACCTCTTATGGAGCCCTCCTCCTACCAACTCCATATTGCATATCCTTTATTATTTGTTCATTTAAGGTGGTTTGCGAGTACCTTCAAAGTACTCACCGACATTTTCCTTGGCTATTTACTGTTTTTAGATATGCACAAGAGGCAATAATAAAGTGGTTATTATCATATCTTCATGCTTCTGATAAATGTTTGCATCCCGTGCTATAATTGTATTAACCAGAAACATTAATACTTATGTGGTTTGTAAACATAAAAGAGTCCCTAGAAAAGCCTTTATTAAACTAGCTTGTTGGTTAATATATGATCATGGTTTACTGATCATGAACATCGGATGTTATTAAAAACATTGTCATATCATTAGGAGAATGATGTGATGGACATACTCATATAGTTAAGCGTAGCATAAGATCAAGTCATTTAAATAGTTCACTTGCTATAAGCTTTCAGATACATAGTAACCTAAATCCTTCGACCATGAGATCATGTTAATCACCATCACCAGATGGATGCTTTGTTGAGATCAAACACCACTTCGTAACTCGGTAGTTATAAAGGTGGCATTGATTATTCTGAAAGTATGTGTTGAGGCTCATGGATACAGAGTGGGATTTTTCCATCCATATGACAGATAGATATACTCTAGGCCCTCTTGGTGGGCTTGCAAGCATGTCACTAGCTCACAAGGGATCACATATCACATGAACGAGTAAAGAGTAATTTTAATCGGTAACGAGGTTGAACTAGTTATATAGAGATACCGATGATCAGACCTCGGATAAGTAAAGTATCACGAGACAAAGGGAAATTGGTATCGTATGTAAATGGTTCATTCGACCACAAATTAATCGTAGAAATATGTGGGAGCCATATGAATTTCCAAATTCCTCTATTGTTTATTGATCAGAGAAGACTCTCGGTCATATCTACATAATTCACAAACCGTAGGGAGACATACTTAAGGATTCGATGTTGTTTAGTAGATATGGAAAGTGAGTAAAGATACCGAATATAGTTTGGAGTCTCGGATGGGATCCGGTATATCACGAGGAGATCTAGAATGGTCTAGAGAATAGGATTCATATAAGGAAAGTCCAATTCCGGAGTTCAGGAATGGTTTCGGTGTTTTCACCGGAATGTTCTAGAAGGGTCTAGAAGGTTCACCAATCCGGAAGGGGAAGGGTAAATGGATGTGTCATCACAAAGTGGAATGGTTGCATCATGTCCTAGGTCACATGGTTGGACACTTGGAAGAGATAAATCAAACTCTAGTTTGAAAGTCAAAATAAAGCAGTTTGAAAAATTCAAAGTGGGACTTTGATTTCCAAGTGGAGTGAGGGAAGGAATCCTACCTAAGGGAGGATTCCTCCCTCTAGGGGCGCCGGCCCATGAGGTGGAGTTGGGGAAGGACTCCCCTTCCCCAATCGCCCCTCCCTCTCATAATAGAGGGGAGGGGCGCCCCCTTGAACCCCACACAAAACCCTAGGTCAGCCAGGACCCCCCTCTAGATGCGGCTGCCCTAGATCTCCTCTAAAATCGCCGTCTAGCTAATCCCTAGCCGTCGGCTACCTATAAAACCCTCAGCCCTCTAAACCTTAGATCGCTGAGGCCCTCTCTCTACTCCACCATACCCTCTCCGGCTTAGGCGAAGCCCTGCGGGATCTCCCCTCTACTTCTGACACAACGTGCTATCGGAATTGCTAGGAGAGAGCTACAACCTCCACTGCCTGCTGGAACAAGGGAGAGGATGGTCTTCATCGAGTACCGTACGTGTGACCCACTGCTGGAGCGCTACCAGAATGTGGTGTCGAAAGGATCGTCTACGTGATTTTATCGACAAGTGAACGACTACATCACCCACGAGAATCCGCTCTCGTTAAACTCTTTGGATCTTCGAGGGTTAGTACTCTATCGGCTCGTTGCAACAATCTATTAGATAGATCTTGGCTTGTGTGTTTTCATGCGATAGAATTTTTTCATGCTACAAACCCTAATAGTGGTATCAGATCCATGTCTATATGTAGATCTATTGCACGAGTAGAACACAATGGTCATTGTGGGCGGTGGTGCTTTTATTATCAATTGCTTCTTGTGTACTTTGCATCTTGCGGGATGGTGGGATGAAGTGGCCCGGGCTAACCTTATATGACATTGTTCATGAGACTTGCTCTACGCTTGACATGCAACTTGTATTGCATAAGTGGCTTTCCTGGTGTCTGTCTCTCCCATCATAGTGAAGATTCAATTTTCAACAGGCACATGATAGTTCAAGCATCAACGTTGTGGTTCTTGTTCATAAGTTAGAACATTACTTATTGAAAGTACAAAACCACGTAAAATATGCAAATAAAATTATAGGCGTCTAACTTTGTTTTGCAGGAGTGTGCTGTGATGTGATATGGCCATGATTGTGATTATATATGATGTATGCAATGATCCTTATTGCAAGTCAGCAACCGGTAGGAGCCTTATGGTTGTTTTTGAATTTTGTTAAGACCTGCGTGTCTATTATTCAAAGTAGTTGTAATAGTTGATGCTGGTAGATGACAACCATGGAGCTGTGCCATTGACCTTGACGCCACACCGGTGATGATGGAGATCATGTTCGTGCTTGAAGATGGAGATCGGAAGCACAAGAAGAAAGGCCATATTATATCACATATTATGAATTGCATGTGATGTTAATCCTTTTATGCATCTTGTATGAAGGAAATATGCCCTAGAGGCAATCATAGAGATGATTATATTTCTTGTGTATCCATGAGTTATTGTAATATTCCTTGAATATCCATATTAGACAAATTGTATTGATTGGTAATTATGTGAATTGTTTGTGAAACTATTTACTTGTATGGTTATTTAAATAGTTGTCCCTAGTCGGAGTTCATGTGAGGACACACGTGAATATTAGACTAGCACATCGATTGGTTGATGACTATGTTTCGCAAGTCATAGACATGGAGATGTCAAACTAATGATGTGGACACATGTTACGAACATGGGGTTGGACTGACCCCACTTGAGACTGGCAATTAGACTTGCAGCTCTCTCTACACATCATGTACGTTTTATCCTTAGACCTGAGATTGTCGCATGCACTTGAGATGTGGATCAACCTACTTTGGGTCTATCAGACGCTTCTCCATAACTGGGTAGTTATAAAGGTATCTTTCGGGTTTGTCCTGAAGCATGCTGCAAGGCATGGTCAATCAAGATGCGATTTGCCCCTCTCTACTTGAGAGAGATATCTCTGGGCCCCTCGAGTGATCGGATCCAGAAATGCATGGTCGTGATACATATGGTTAAGAGTTAATCTAGTAAAGGGATTCCGAATCACAATATCGACGAAGGGAGGTCATCTTGGAGCTAGACCAAATATCGCAAGGCAAAGGGAAAGACATGTACTAAACCTTGTGATGGTTTGTCCGATATGATCTTTGTATGCGTTTAGAAGTTGACACGTCTTGCTAGAGGCCGCTACCAACTATTGACAGAATAAGTGTATTCATCTCATGTCTATACGTATATGAACCTATAGGGTCACACACTTAAGGGGCTACAAGCCTAATGAGGATTAGATCCGAATTAGACCAGGCTTAGGCTACTAATGGGCTGCTAATGTAGAAGCCCACTAGGGACGCATATATAAGAGAGGGTGGGGCGTGCTGACCAGGGTTAGACCATTTCCACCCAGCCGCCACTCCTCCCACCTGTGTTGCACGCACGGACCTAGCAGTCCGGCGGCTGACGCTTCCACCCCGCACGTGTGGATACCTCGGAGGTGCTGCATCTGTGGCACTTGGACAAGCCGCGCAAGGGGAGCTGCTCGTGGGAAGAGGACAAGGAGGAGACGTAGAACGTCTGCACTACCTCGACACGCTTCATCAAGTTCCGCAACATCGCGTCTAGTGGTAATCCCGTGATCTATGACAACAGTATTCCTGGTTTATGCGGTAGAAATTTTTGATTTGCACTAGTGTAGCCTACCCGTATCCCTTCAGTGGTATCAGAGCCGATGCTGTTCAGTTATAGGTTCGGGATGTTTGCATATGGTGATATGTAGATTGATATGAATGATGTGATCATTTATATGACTGTGGTTCAGGATTGATCTGTGATCTTACTTTCCGTGATCGTGATTCTGAGGTCGTCGAACGACTTACCCCTACCGGTCGGTTTCCGCCATCGAGGTAGACGGTGACACATAAATCCTGTTGAATCACGCGAAGATCAATATGATTGATCGAATCGGAACCTAGATCTATAATCGATGTACCGTGATCAAATAAGTTTGATCGAATCGGAACAATAGTCGGTTTATGGTAAATTTGATTTACCGATCAAAATCCTTAAAGAAAATTGTGTAGATACCGCGAGGGGCGCTGCCCCTTTGAACCCTGCAGGGGGAGACCCCCTAGACCCCCCTTTATCCTAGCCTCTTTTGTATCTCGTTAAGGTAACTAGGTGCTGCGATGTCACATGATCCGGTAGAATGTGATTCTATGCATAACTTGTTTTTGCAGGATGTATGTGATCAGTATAAAATTTATCATGACCTGCGTGTCTTGAGTAGGGCAACATGGCTGGACCATATGTGTTGTCACTACAAGAGAACCCCTCCTACAACAATGCATTTTTATGTATCTAAGTGTTCATATAGGCGTTGCTAACGCCTATACCAACAAATGGTGATGCGTTGTGTTTTTGGGCGTTGCAAGGGTATAGCGCAACGCATATAGGTCCATTGGTAACCAATAAATGAACTGTTGCAAAAATAACAACAGAACTCAAGCAACAATCATATGCGTTGGTAGGCTACATAGAAGTATCGAACCATTTAGTTGAAAATAAATATGATTTTGTTCTCAAAATAAATTATTCTATGGACTGCTTTATTTGATCGCATCAATATATTTTCCTAAACGAGAGAATATAATTGAGAAGAGACACAACATGGCATAGAAATCATGTGGAGGAACAATTCAATGTATCTTATTTGAATCGTTATCAGAATACATGAAACTTATACGGAGTACAAAGCTTACAATGTTGATTATATAAATATAGCAATCTAACTAATCCTATATACACTCCTACTAATTGTCTGCTTTAGCTATGTTCAGAGCTTATATCCAAATATCGCATGTCCTTGCCGATCTGTTGGTCCCGCAATAAACAAAATTCCTATTCAATATCAATTTGGCAAAAGCTGGAAGAGTATAGTGAATCCACTTACTACTAGCACAAATCAGATAATGAGGGAACGGAGATAAATTGATCAATCCTCCGGTCCAATGGTATCAACTTCAGGAATTGAACATATATATAAGAAATTCATATGTGAGACCTTGTTTTCATATATGTTCTCCTTTCCAGTCATATAACATCTTGAAGTTGAAGAGCTGTGCAGGGAATGAACAACTATATGTACCAGAAATTACATGTCCATTAATATATGTCTATCCAGCTAGATGACCCATGATAAAGTTGTACATGAAGCTCATGTTTAACTACAATTTTGCAATGTGCTTATTTTTAACTGTCGCAACACTCAAATAACCAGAATGAGTGTTGATTAAATATCACAGCAAAAAAATCTTTATAACTAGAAGAATTACGACATCAAACAAGTGGTTCCTTGATAAACATCATAAGCTACAGCTAACACAATTATTACCCCTAGTATAGTATAGGATTAGATATTCCCTCCGATCCATATTAGTTGACTCAAATTTGTCTAGATACAAATGTATCTAGCACCAAAACTTGACTAGATATATTCATATTTAGATGAACCTAAGTCAACTAATATGAGTCGGAGGGAATAGCTAAATGTGTGTCAGGATAAATAGGCTAGTGTTATGCTACTACAACAGTTTTTTACTCCTCATAAACGTATAATCAATATGAAGCAGTGGTGAAACTGAATCAAGATAGATGAAGAAAAGGTTCAAGTTGGCATATTACATCAAGTATTTTCCCTGTAGTATGTCATGTGTTATCTTGACTACGCGTGTACCTTCATCCTCATGGGATCCCTTGTACCTTGTCTCCATTTCCTTTCATGCGCAGTCTGTCCAAGTGCTTATGAGTGACATCGGCCATCTGCAGGAAAAGGAGACGATAACTGCAACTCTTTTAGGGGTTAGTGACTACTTACGAAATATAAAAATAACAAACACAATTGTAAGGAAGTAAGAAGATTTAGAGAATGGCTGCTCACCAGACATAAGAGCCGGGTCGTCCTCAATGAATCATCCAGGCATGCATCATCCACGCAAAAAGGCATCAATTGAAATACAGAAGCAGCAGCACATGTCATATAATAGAAGGGGAAGAAGCTCACTGAACAAAGAAACAATAACTGCAGATTGCACGGACAGGGAAGGTTCCACGAAATCCTAGAAAAATAGTGGAAACGGGTAAGTCAAAGGATAGAGGAATCTGATAGGGGATAATGAGAAATTACGATGGAACCTGAATCTCTGTTGTTCCCTCACTGTACCGCTCCCCTGCACCAACTTGGCACTGTGGCTTTTTTGAGAGACCTCTGCATCATGGAGTAGCCTGAAATTATCTTGGTTGCACGGGAGAAAAAGTTGACAGGGATCTCAGGGTACATGAATGCAAAACCATGGTCGAACCCATTCGCAAAAAACACCCATGGTCGAATCAGCCATTCGAGACGTCAGGCGAGGAGTGGGAGGTGCAGCACGTTCCACATCACCAGCAAGGGAATAGCCCAGCGGCACCATGGCGGCTAGGTTTAGGAAGAAGGGGAGGGGTGCGGTTGTGAGCGTTCCTTCGTGGCCGCATAGCTTTGGGAGGTGGGTTAAAAATACAAGATGAGTGGGCTGGGCTCCTAAGGATTTTATTACTATGCAATCTGTATATGGACAACGGACGAAGATAGCAACACATGCATATGTATCTACAATAAAATTCTGCAACGAGTATCTAAATCGTTGCAAAGTATCAGTACATGGGTTCTTGTTGTAGTGTGTCAATATTGTAATGGCCTGCGTGCCAACTTGTGATGATCCCAATACTATGTAATTTTGATTACTAGCTGTTAGGAGTAATATCTTGTATTAGTTCTTGGAGGACTCATCACTTGGAGGATGGCTCACATGGAACATGAAGATGGAGATCATCATGGTGGACAGGTTCTATGGCGATGGAGATCACCATGAGAAAATGGGCCATACTGTGTCACATCTATGTGAACTTATGCGTTTTACACTACACATGATTAGATGATAGAAGTAGAACGATCCCTCACAAAGTGTGAGTTAAACCGTGCCCTTCCAACCAAACCTTGAACCATCATATGCCCTATACAATCGTTGGTGGGCCTATGAAATTAGGTTGTCACGGTTTTCCTTGGCTGGATGGGTTTGTATCGGATACCTACACGCATAAGGGTTGGTGAGCTTGACAAGGTCATCTTAACAGTTAAGGACCTTGGGGCATAAAGGATGGGCACCTAGTTTTGACATAGAGATGTCACCCAACAACAAGAGTCACATGTGATATGATTAGCAAGTGTTGCTTACCGATTTACCTTGTCTTCTAGCAGTAATGCTAAAGCTCACTAGTCGACTTGTTAATTGTGGATCTTGAATCACTTAGTATCAATAGAGGGATATTGATTTAAGTGGGAGTATATGATATTAAATTTTTTAATATGTTTTACTCTTTCATGGTTACATGGCTTAGTATTTTGCATGTTTTCTGTTGTAGATCAATGGCACCGAACACTGCATCACCTTTTTCTTTGCGTTTGATTCTTGACAAAGATAAACTAAATGGAACAAACTATTCGGACTGGGTCCGTAACCTGAGAATTGTTCTCAGGTCTGATAAAAAGGAAACGGTTCTGGATATCCCAATCCCCGATAAACCTGTCTGCTGCCCTCAAGAATGCCTACAAGAGAGAATGTGATGATTATATTGAGGTTAGCTGTCTTATGCTTGCATGCATGGAACCTGAACTCCAAAAGAAGTTTGAGGATCAGCAAGCGTACAATATGATAGTCGCGCTTAAGGACATGTTCTAGACTTAGGCCAGGACTAAGAGGTACAATGTTGCCAAGTCCTTTTTGGAATGCAAGCTGGTAGAGGGAGCAGGTGTAGGTCCCCATGTGATCAAAATGATTGGTTACAGTCAGACTTTGGAAAAGGTTGGTTATCCACTAGGCCAAGAGTTGGCTACTGATTCATTTTGGCGCCTCTTCCATCGAGCTATGGGCAGTTCATTTCGAACTACCATATGCATGGGGTGGAGAAGGGCCTTAATGAGCTATGTGGGATGCTAAAAACAGCATAAAGTGACATGAAGAAGTGTGTAGGGCATAGCCATGTGATGGCTGTGCAGAACAAGCCTAGCTTTAAGAAAAAGGGTACTTCTTGGTCGAAGAAGAAGGGCAAAGCTAAGGATATGATCCCTAAGCCTGCACCCAAGCAAACGGCTAGACCTGCAGATGACACTGAGTGCTTCTTTTGTCCTGAACATGGCCACTGGAAGAGAAACTGCAGCAAGTACCAGGCTTCTTTGAAGAAGAGTGGAAGTAAGAGTACTTCCAACTCAGGTACGCGTGTTGTAAATGTTGTGGACATTCTTCTTGCTGATTCCTATGTTAACTCTTGGGTATTTTATACCGGATCGGTTGCTCATATTTGCAATTCGATGCAGGGGCTAATAAGGACTAGGGAAGTGAAGAAAGGCGAAGTGGATTTTTGCGTCGGAAATAAAGAAAGGGTTGCTGCATTGTTCGTCGGCGTCATGCAACTTCATGTTTGATGAGGGATGGATATTCATTTACGAGTATAAACAATGGTTTTGTAATCTCTAAGAATGATATGTTTATGGCTAGTGCTCCCATTGTGAATGGGTTATATATTTTAAATCTTGATGATGCACTTGTTTACAATGTTAGTCCTAAAAGGCTTCGGCCTAATGATTTGAGTCCTACCTATTTATGGCATTGTCGTTTGGGGCATATAGTGAAAAGCGCATGAAGAAGATCCATGGTGATGGTCTTCTAACTTCGTTTGATTTTCAATCATACGAGACATGTCAGGCTTGTTTACTTGGAAAGATGACCAAGTCACCTTTTTCGGTTTTACCCAAGAGAGCGACGGACTTGTTGGAACTCATACATACTGATGTATGTGGACCAATGAGCATGACAACCAGAGGAGGATATCACTACTTTATTACTTTCACTGATGATTTCAGTAGATATGGTTATCTCTACTTGATGAGGCATAAGTCTGAAACTTTTGAAAATTTCAAGGAGTTTCAGAGTGAGGTAGAGAATCAACGTGGCAAGAAAATAAAGGCCTTACGATCAGATCGTGGAGGTGAATATTTGAGTCGCGAATTTAGCAATCATCTTAAGGGTTACGTAATTGTTCCACAACTCACGCCGCCCGGAACGCCTCAAAGAAACCGGGTCTCTGAACGGCGCAATCGAACTATGTTGGACATGGTTCGATCCATGATGAGCCAGTAGGATTTTCCATTATCATTTTGGGGTTACGCTCTAGAAACGACAGCTCTCACACTTAATAGGGTACCATCTAAATTCGTAGTTAAGACACCATATGAGATGTGGACTGGAAAGAATCCTAGTTTGTCTTTTCTAAAGATTTGGGGTTGTGATGCATTTGTTAAGGACTTCAGTCGGACAAGCTAACATCCAAATTGGATAAGTGCATTTTTGTGAGATATCTGAGGGAAACCTTAGGGTATTACTTCTACAACCAAGAAGAGGGCAAAGTGTTTGTCGCTCGTAGCGGTGTTTTCCTAGAGAAAGAGTTTCTCACAAAGGGAACAAGTGGAAGGTTGGTGCGACTTGAAGAATTTCAAGATGCGCCAGTCGGGGATGCTTCTACGAGTGATGGTATTGTAGCAGAACAAGTTGAGGAACCCATGGAAATAGAAGCACCACAACCATGGAGGTCGGCGAGGCTCCGCGAAGTGCGGGAATTATTATTGTTAGACAATGATGAGCCTGCGACCTATGCAGAAGCGATGGTGGACCCAGACTCTGAGAAATGGCTGATCGCCATGAGATCCGAGATAGAGTCCATGGGAGACAATCAAGTTTGGAACTTGATTGACTTTCCTCATGGTTTTAAGGCCATCGAGTGCAAATGGATCTATAAGAAGAATATTGATATGGATGGAAATGTTCACATCCATAAAGCTTGACTTGTTGCAAAAGGTTTTAGATAAGTTCAAGGAGTTGACTACGACGAGCCTTTCTCGCCCATAGCGATGCTTAAATCTATACAGATTATTCTTGCCATTGCTGCACACTTTGACTATGAAATATGGTAGATGGATGTCAAGACGGCTTTCCTAAATGGAATCCTAACTGAGGACATGTATATGATGCACCCCGAAGGTTTTGTCGATCCAAACAATGCTAGAAAGGTATGCAAACTTCTAAAGTCTATTTATGGGCTAAAGCAAGCATCTCGGAGTTGGAACATTTGATTTTATGAAGTTGTAAAGGAGTTTGGCTTCATCAAAAACGAACAAGAACCTTGTGTTTACAAGAAGGAAAGTGGGAGAGCACTTGTATTTCTAATCTTATATGTAGATGACATATTGCTGATTGGAAATGACATTCCTATGCTCGAGTCTGTTAAGACCTCGTTGAAAAATAGTTTTTTGATGGACTTAGGAGAATCGGCATATATTCTGGGCATCAATATGTATAGAGATAGATCAAGGAGGCTAATTGGATTAAGCCAGAGTACATACATGGACAAAGTGTTGAAACGGTTCAGCATGGAAGAGGCTAAGAAGGGGTTCTTGCCCATGTCTCACGGCGTAAAACTCAGCAAGACTCAGTGTCCTTTGACTACTGATGAGCGTGAGCGCATGAGGAGGGTTCCATATGCTTCGGCTATTGGATCCATCATGTATGCAATGATATGTACTCTCCCAGATGTTTCTATGCTCTAAGTGTTACGATCATATACCAGGCTGATCTAGGTGAAGGTGAAATGGATCGTATGGGCACCTAGAGGGGGGTGAATAGGTGCTAACTAATTTTTTAATACCTTTTCAATTTTAGGCTTGACACAAGGTAAATTCTCTAGATATGCAACTACGAGAATTTCCCTATATGTAACCCTAACTACTAAGCACGTAAAGAGAGGAGCGAAGGAACGATAGTGGAGCACGCAGAGACACAGGGATTTGTTCTACCGCAGTTCCTTCCTTGTTAAGGTAAGTACATCTGCGTTGGAGGGGTGGGCGGTTCTAAGACCACCACGCCACAATAGGCCTCACCCTATTCGCCGATGGATCTCGCCACGAGAGGCCTGATCCACCTTCTCCACCATTGGATCCCTTCGAGGCGGGAACCGGTGCCTTTTACAACGCTATCTGGGCACACACCCACAACCGAATTGGGGGCTCCCGAGATGACAACAAGCTGCCACAAGAACAAGGTTTATCAATATAAAAAAACAAGGATCTAGGTATTTGCAAGAAATACTAGATCGGTGATTCTCCAAATGAATGGAGAGGAGATGAAGCGCTTGATTGCTGATGATGAAGATCGAGTTCTTCTCTTCCGATTCCCCAAGGGACGGGGCCTTTGGGTGGATCTAGGTGGAGCTCTCTTGGATGAAGGTTGCAGATCAGATCTTGTCTTTTTCGAATGAACCAAGAGATCTGGCAGGAGGGGGAACGCTGGCTGAAATACCCCCTCCCCAGATCTGGCCATTGAGCAACATTGGGGGCGGATTATCTGCCCCCCTGGGAAAACTCCGCCCCAAGGGCGGATTTTCTGGGAGAAACTCCGCCCCCTCTCTAGGGCTGGCGCCTGCGTGACTTGGTGAGGATCTTGGGGGAGGATAATCCGGCCCCCTCCTGGGGCGGATTATCCGGCCTAGCCGGAAAGTCCGTCCAACACTCCTCCCGCTCTCTGGGGCTTGCGCCTTTGCGGTGAGCAAGGGGGCAGACTATTCGGCCCCCCTGAGGGGCGAATTATCTGGCGAGGCCGGAAAATCCGGCCAAAACTCTGCCCCCCTTCTGGGGCTTGCTCCTGCTTGGGAAGAGGGAGGGGCAGATTATCCGCCCCCAAAGGCAGATACTTTTCCCTTTTTCCTAGAGAGAGCTGCAACACTTCAAGAGACATTAAATAATCCTTGATATTGTTATCTAACATACAAAACACTAGGGATTAAGAAATGTTCTTTCAATCTCCCCCTTTTTGGTGTTAGATGACAATACTAGGATTTGCAATGAAAATGGCTAACGCCACCTTAAAATTGAAAGACGCTCCCCCTAGATGTGTGCATATTTAAAATTTGCATTTGAATACAAATACACACACTAGAGAGAACACAACTTTCAAGCAAAGATAATTGAAACAAGGTGGGTTGGGAAACAAGGTCATACCACCGGGATGTGATTATAGCCAAAGAAAATAATTAGCTTGATAGCCTCCAAGCACATCCCAACAATATTGATGCATACATTAGATAATCCCATGATTCCATATGCCATCAAATATGCTCCATAGATAAATCCAGAATTCCATAAGATCCACAATAGATAAATCCAGAATTCCATGAATACCAAACATAGTACCAAACATAGTGGAGCACGACATAGTCTTACATAATCCAAGCACAAAATAGCAAATAAAACAACGGAAAGACAAGTGCTTACGCCCAACCCTTGCAAATCCGCGAGACCTAATAGAACTACTTCTCCCCCTTTGGCATCGAAACGCCACAAAGGAAGAAGAGCGATGCTAACGCCCCTAAAGATCACTCCTCCTCACCCTCGTCGTAGTCATTCCCGTCCCCTTCCTCTTCATCATACTCATCATCATCGTCATCAGCTGGAGGAGTGGGAGCCCGCGGTGGTGGAGGAAAGAGGCAACTCTCGAGCTCGCCGTAGTTGATCCCTGAAGTGTTCCACTGAGCATACGGTTCTGGAGCAGTGGGAGGAGGTGGATGGCCAGTGGCACCTGAGACATGGTGGAGAATAAGCTGCTGAGTGTGATCCCTCTCATGATCCCTGCGGTACACCTCATATTGTCCCTTGTGTGTGTTAATGCCCATGCAAAGGATGTGTCGCTGGAACCAAGTGAGCTACTTAACCTCGCGTGCCGTTGGGGACACCGCAGAATGACGACCACTAGCCCGTGCATCACGCATGAAGGACTCAGGGGCAGTGGAAGGGTGATGGGTCTTCTGAGCCTTGTTGTAAATTTTCTTGGGCTTGTGAACACCATCCAAAGCAGTGCCAAAATCCTCAAGGGGCAACATATGCTTGATGAGCATCATAATGAAAGAAGAATAAAGAATAGAGAGCCTGTTGATCATAGAATCTGTCATCTCATGATATATGTAGTCCATGACATCCAGTTTGTAACTTGTAGCTGAACCAGAGTTGGTGGCACACTCGTGGGAAAAAGCAAGGAGAGGAACCCGATGGCCACGGATTCTGTCATTGTTGCCACCACTCGGAGAAATGCAATCCCTGAATATGCCAACAAGGGAGGCATACAAGGGAGAGAGTCCAGCAAAAGTACCAGCAACACCATCAGGAGTAAAGCAAGGAGCAAGCGCAGTATCCTTGGATGGCTTCAGAGGAGAAATGATATGATGGCCAGAAGGAGTGTCACGGCCATGGAATGCATAACCAAGAACCTGCCCAAAGAGGCGAAAGTCCAACTGAATCATTGTGGTCCCGGTCATCCACTTCATAGTACGGCGCTCATCACCACAAATCACAAGAGTCGAGAAAAACTGCCGCACCACAGAGGAATCATAGTTGCATTGGATAGTCATAAGGTGGTGCAGCCCCATCTTGTTGGTCACATCTAATGCCTCAATGAGCCTTGACTTGGATTGAGCCTCAGTCAAATTGATAGGATGCATGGGGCGAAGCTTGAGGGTAGCATATACATCATCATGAATAGCCCGAAAGTGGGCATTCCAAAACATAGAGTCCTCGGGGGGACCATCACTGTCAGCCTCATCATAGTAATCAGTCTGGCGAATGGAGGCATACTGAAGTCTGTCCATAGCCTTGTAATTGGGCCGAGATTGTTTTCCCTTGCAAGATGTGATCCTCTTAGTTTTCTTTCCTGCCTCTACCATCCGTTCAGCCTCTCTTGCTGCTCTGCTGACCTCTGTTTCGTCAATGAACTTCCCTTTTGCAGTGGGCTTGAGATAACGGGCACGGAAATGATGAGAGAAGGTCTTGGTCGGCTTGGAACCACCTGTGAAAAGCAAGAGAGGGATATCATGGAGATAAGCATACACACAAGTCCAAGAGAAAACAATAGAAAGAGTAGCAAGGCAATCCATAAACCAATGATGTGCATTGCAGGAGTCAGGACCAAACCAGACCAAAGTTGAACCTCCAGGCCGGATTATCCAGCCCTGGCAGGGGCGGATAATCCCCCCCCCCCGGCAGAAATTTATGGATTGGCCCAGCTCTACCATGGCAAAACAGATCGGGCACTAGGGTTGCAATTCTACTGATTCTAGCATGTAAGGAACAACACCAAGGATCTTCTACAACGAGATTTGCACCAAATAAAATGCATC
This sequence comes from Avena sativa, assembly GCA_916181665.1. Taxonomy (NCBI): domain Eukaryota; kingdom Viridiplantae; phylum Streptophyta; class Magnoliopsida; order Poales; family Poaceae; genus Avena; species Avena sativa. The sequence continues at coordinate 148,243,262 of OV702280.1, forward strand.
CCATACAAAAGGAGAGAGATGAGGGAGTTACCCTCACTCATTGGAGGAAAATCGCGGAGGAGAAGATACCCGGAGGCGAGATGAAGAAGATCCGGGGAGAGCCCGGAGAATCCGGTGGTCAAATCGACTCCGGGAGGGGCGGAGGCTGGGGGCTGAGGTAGGGTTGGGGGACGACTGGTTGCTCTGTTTGAGCCTGCCCTCTCCGACCCAGCCTTTAATGGGCAGATTCCGCCCGGGGCGGATAATCCACCCCCCACTTAGGGCGGATAGTCCGCCACCCTCTGAAATTTTGTTAAGTATAGATTCAGGCCGGAGCAACCTTGCAAAACCCCTCGTTGGTGTATAGAGGACTTGTGTGCAAGAATAGATGGTTCAAGGAGGGAAAGAAAGGCTTGGGTTTAGAGCAACAAACTGAGATGGTACTACACACCCAAATTTGCAAGAATCAAATGAAACAAAAGCAAAAATTGAGTGTGTTTTCCATAATAACAAGAAATATGCAAGAAAATCCAAAGAGAGCCATTAGAAACCATCTCTTCTCACGGAAGAGGGCGGTGGCCGAAGACACCATGTTGGAGCGCATGGCATGACACCGCGAAGATGTATCTTGAGTTCAAAACCAATGCTCATCGATGACCCACATATCACAAAATGATATTAAGGGAAATGATTTTACTTGCTTTCGGCATTATGGGGGGAGGGTTGTCCCAATCAATTAGGATCACACTCCCCCTATGTCTATGCCCGCATCTAAACCAAATACATGAAAAAGAGCAAGTGAGTGTGCAAGGGTAGTCAAGCCAAGCTCCTTGAATCTATGATATTTAGCTCATTCCTCGAATAACAAAATCTTGCTTCATCAAGGGGCTTCGTGAAAATATCAGCAAGTTGGTTCTTCGTGCTCACAAAGGATAGGGCAATATCACCACGAGCAACATTATCCCGAATGAAGTGGTTGAGAATCTCTATATGTTTTGTTCTTGTATGCTGCACGGGATTGTAACCAATTTTGATAGCACTTTCATTGTCACATAATAGAGGCACTTTGTCACAATTGACACCATATTCCTTTAAAGTTTGCCTCATCCATAAAAATTATGTACAAGCACTTGCAGCAGCAACATATTCAGCTTCGGCGGTTGAGAGTGAAATACAATTCTGTTTCTTTGAAGACCAACACACTAGAGACCTGCCCAAGAATTGACATGCACCAGAGGTTGATTTCCTATCATCTTTTTCACCAACCCAATCTGAATCAGTGTAACCATATAGAGAGAAACTTGAACCCTTGGGATACCATAACCAAAAATTTGGGGAATGAACCAAATATCTGAAGATCCGTTTGACCGCCACTAAGTGGCTTTCTTTAGGAGCGGCTTGGTACCTTGCTTACACTCCTACACTTAACATGATATCGGGCCTAGATGCGCAAAGGTAAAGGAGAGAGCCGATCATGAATCGGTATACCTTTTGATCCACGTCTTTACCCTTGGGATTGAGCTCAAGATGACACTTTTTTGCATTGGAGTAGCAACTCCATTGAGATCCGTAATCTTGAACCTTTTGAGCATGTCTTGGATGTACTTAGCTTGATTAATAAAGGTTCCCTCTCTAAGTTGTTTGATCTCGAATCCAAGAAAGAACCTCAACTCACCCAGCATTGACATCTCAAACCTGTCAGTCATAAGCTTTGAAAATTCATTGTTAAAAGCTTGGTTAGTAGAGCCAAAAATAATGTCATCTAAATAGAGTTGGCATACAAAAATCTCCCCATTAACATTCTTAGTAAAAAGAGTGGGATCAATTTGCCCAACTTAGAATCCATGGTCTAACAAAAGCTCTTTAAGGTGCTCATACCACACACGTGGGGCTTGTTTAAGGCCATAGAGCGCCTTATCGAGTTTGTAGACATGGTTCAGAAATTTGGGGTCCGCAAAACCTGGGGGCTGCTTGACGTATAATAACTCATGTAGAGGACCATTAAGAAACGCACTCTTAACATCCATTTGCTGTAATTTAAAATTATGATGGGCTGCATAGGCAAGAAGGATACGAATGGACTCAAGACGAGCCACAGGAGCATAAGTCTCGCCAAAATCAATTCCTTCCACTTGAGAGAATCTTGAGCCACGAGTCTTTCTTTATTCCTCACAACAATGCCATTTTCATCTTGTTTGTTCTTGAAGATCCACTTGGTGTCGATAACATTGCGGCAATCCTTGGGTTTCTCTACGAGCTTCCAAAATTTGTTGCGTTCGAAGTTATTTAATTCTTCATGCATTGCAACCACCCAATCGGGATCTTCAAGAGCATCAAAGACTTTCTTCGGTTCAACCATGGAAATGTGAGCTTGATGATCACAGAAGCTTGCATGTTCTCTTCTAGTAGACACCCTTCTTCGTAGATCACCAACAACCTTGTCAAGAGTGTGACCCCTTAGTTCAAGGTTCTGATCAGCACGAGCCTTGCGACGAGCCTCAATGTCCTTATTGTTTCTAGAAGGAGTTGATTCAATATTTGTATCCTTGTCTTGACCACTGCCTTGCCCTTGATCTTGATCTGAGTTAACACCAGGAGGTTGCTGCAGAGTTTGTTCTTTAGGGCCGGATAATCCGCCCCTTGCAGGGTCCGGACTATCCGGCCTGGGAAATGAAGCACCAGTGCCTTCTTCCTGAGAATGCCTGACAGGACTTGGAGAACCAGAGCCGGATAATCCACCCTCGGGGGCTGGAGAATCCGGCCTAGGAGCTTCTTGGTTGTTGTCTTCTTCTTCGAATCCCCTGGAACAAGTTGGAGTGCCAGGGGCGGATTGTCCGCCCCTTGGAGGGGGCGGATAGTCCGGCCTAGGACTACCATCTTGTCCAAGAGACTGATGATCTTCAGCAGGTTGCGGTATTGGTGCAGAGTTTTCTCCAGCAGTAGGAGCTTGTTGATCTTGAGTGGAGCATTGTCCTTCCCGATCCGCCACAAGGGGTTCCTCAATGGGGCGGAAAATTCCCACGCCCATTCTTCTTGGGGTATTTCAACATCTGCATCACAAGCATCAACTTGCCCTACAAAGGAGCTGTTATTTTCATCGAACTCCACACTACAAGATTCTACAACAATCCCAGTGAGCTTGTTGTAGACTCTGTAAGTGTGGGATTCGGCACCTAACCAACAAAAATACCTTCTAAAGCTTTGGACTCAAATTTAGACAAGCGGACACCTTTAATAAGAAAGAAACACTTACACCCAAATACCCTGAAGTATGAGATGTTGGGCTTGTTACCGGTAAGTATTTCATATGGAGTCTTGTCCAAAATCTTTTGGAGGTAAAGCCGGTTTGATGAGTGACAAGCAGTGGATATGGCTTCAGCCCAAAAATTGTAAGGAGACTTGAATTCAGCCAACATTGATCTTGCCATATCCATCAAAGTCTGGTTCTTCCTCTCAGCTACACCATTTTGTTGAGGGGTGTACGCAACGGAATATTGATGTCTAATCCCCTCTTCGCTTAGAAACTCATTCAAAGTGTAGTTCTTGAATTCGAAGCTGTTGTCACTTCTTATTGCCAAGATAGGGACATTATGTTGACGTTGAACTTCATTGGCAAAGTCAATGACTGTTTGTTGAGTCTCACTCTTTAGTTTGAAGAAATAGACCCATGTATATCTTGAGTAATCATCGACAATGACCAAGCAATATTTCTTCCCACCAATACTTGCATGAGAAGGAGGACCAAATAAATCCACATGAAGTAATTCCAAGATCCTCTTTGAAGACACAATAGTCTTCCTCTTGTGGGGAGAGTCATGCATTTTGCCTTCAACACAAGCCCTGCAAACACGATCTTTGGCAAAGGAGACATTGTCTTTTAGTCCAAGGATGTGGCCACCCTTGTGGAGACTTTGCAAAGTTATCATGTTGACATGGGCTAAACGGCGATGCCATAGCCAGCCCACGTCGGCCTTTCCGAATAGACACATCGGACCCGAAGTGGTTTTCCCCGAAAAGTCCACCACATACAAGTCATTTTCGACGTATCCAACGAAAGTGACCTTTAGAGACTTGCTCCACAAGAGTACCACCAAATCATCATCGATAAAAACAGCAAAACCCATCTTGCCAAGGGCACGAACAGAAAGAAGGTTATAACCGAGGGTCTCAACAAGCATGACGTCTACGAGAGAGATATCGTGGGCAACCACAACCTTGCCAAGACCCAATACCTGAGATTTAGACTTATCACCATAGGAGACTGTGATATTATCATGATTTGGACACATCTCCATGATGATCTCCTTGCTTCCGGTCATATGACTAGTGTATCCACTATCCAGCACCCATTTCGACCCACCGGAAGCATAGCCCTGCAAGAGAATTACTTCTTGGTTTTAGGTACCCATTTTTCAATGGGTCCTTTCATGTTAGTAACAAGGGTCTTTGGGACCCAAATAGACCAAGCAATATATTCATCAAAGGGACCAACATAATAAGCATAAACATCGCCATAATCATCACAAAAGAGTTCATAATTTGGATTGTGAGACCCTGCAAAACCAATATTGTTAGTCTTGTCTTTTGTGACATTCTTCTCAGCGGTGCTTGTCTTTGATTGCACATTCTTGGTCTTGTTCTTCTTGTTTTTCTTTTTCTTAGACTTGGTGACATACCCAAGTCCCTCTTTACCATGATTTGACCTTTGCTTGCCAAGAACTTCATCAAGCACACCCTTATCCTTGGGAGTGATGTCCTTGACCACTTCTTTTTCCACACTAGCATTTTCCTTGTGACTATATGTTGAGTTGGATGAGCTAGGAACATTATATTTGGCCAATCGAATTTGAAGCTGATCATGTGACTCATTGAGAATGGAGAAATCGTTTTTCAACGCCTTGTGAGCATTGTCAAGTTTCTCCAATTCCTCGGAGAGTCTATCACGAGCAGCCCCAAAGTCAATCTTTTCCTTCTTTAACTTCTTTGCTTTGGTGACTGCATTGTCACGTTCCTTAACAAGTTTAGCCACAATTTCTTCATGTAACTCTTCAATGGACTCAAGCCTCTCTTCAAGAAAGACCCGAGCTTCTTCTTCCTCAAGAGCATTTTTAAGGATGTAATTTCCATTGCATCCTCCCTTTCAATTCTGCCCTTTTCTTCGAGAAGAGCTTCGTTTTGGGCCAGCTGATCCATAAGAGCTTCAAACGAACTTTGTGCTTACCTTGCAAGTTAGTGTAGAAGTAATCCAAAGCAATAATCTCTTCTTTAACCTTAAGACTAGTAGGATCATCCATGTCAATCATAGCCTTAGGAAAAGAAGAGTTAGAAGTCATTACCTCGGAGCTTCTTGCCATGAGACAAGTAGCATTCTTGTTGATGATGTTTTCGTTCGAAGAGTCGAAGAGAGATGTTGATGTAGATGTGGTGGATATAGCAGCCACCCCTTGAGAGCTATCGTCCCCGTCCTCATCTTCACTTCCCGATGAATATTCTTCTTGAGCCACTAGAACAATCTTTGGTTGCTTCTTTAAGGGAGCATTCTTCTTTACAAACCGTTTCTTGCATGGAGCCTTTGACCTGTCCTTGAAAATAAGTCTTCCTCCATTATCTTCCCTACTTTGATATGGACACTCAGCTACAAAGTGCAGCCGGTCACCACAGTTGAAACATGTTCTCAGCTTGGGACCATTTTCTTTTCTTCCATAGGCTCCACTCTTGCGTTCTAGTTCAGCTTTAGCCTTGGCTGGATCTTTCCAAAAGTTTCTAGCATAAATAGCCAAGTATTGTCCGTGGATCCTTTTTATATCCTCGGGACAGTCCAGACCTTCTATGGCATATTCATCATGATCAATCATACTAGTCTTCAAGGACATGTTGACCCCCTTTTGTATCCCCATAGCTCTAGCACGAGCATCTTCGGCACTCTTGGCAGCCACTTTGAAAGCGGCCATTTCTTGCATTACCTCATTGGATGTCATGAGGTGATAGTTATGCCTACCTTGGAGACTTTTCAAATCTGTGGGCTCAAATGACATAAGAGCACGGACGTACTTGCGCTTGATCCATGCATCATCGACATGAGCTGCACTATGGTTTCTGAAAGTTGTAGCTATTGCCTTGAGCCTCCTATACATGTCCTCGTGGTCTTCTCCATCCAACATATAGAATCCTTCAGCTTCGTTGCTCAAAACATCATATCTATTTCTTCTCATACTTTCATTTCCGATGAAGAGCTCGGTGGGGGCATCCCAAGCTTCCTTAGCTGTGCTAAGATGCTGAATGTGTGGCATGTCTTTATCACCCACACCAAGCTGTATCATGTGTAGAGCTGTAGCGTTGAGTTGGCTATCGACAACTTCTCTTCTTGTGAGATTGTTGGGGTTTCCAACATGAAGACATTTTTCTATGATTTTCCACAACTCAATGGAGGAACTGCACACATGAGACTTCATCAAAAATCTCCATTGAGTAAAAGTAGATGCAGAAAGTTTGGGTGGATCACCCCTATTATGTATATGTGGGTGAGGGATAGGTGGATTGGGAGAATACACATGATAAACCTCATTGTATCCATCCTTCCCACTATCCTTTTTCGAGGAGGAGATCTTGCTAGTGTCATCACCAACTACTTCGTTCTCTTCGGAATCGGTTTTACCCGTTTCCTTGGATTGCGGAGTGGTAGCCTCAGAGTTAGATGGAGGTGATGCTGTGGATGTGGAGAGACGCATTATCAATTGACGCATATCTTCCATCTTAGCCTCCATTGAACTCACCAAGGTTGTTTCCAACGTCTTGAGATTGTTCATGGTGACTACATCTGGAGCATCACTCCCATCTACCTTGGAACCCATACTTCTGTTAGGCGGTTAAGCCCGAAATAAGAGTCGTGGCTCTGATACCAATTGAAATGGATCTTATGGGAACCTAGAGCGGGTGAATAGGTGCTAACTAATTTTTAATACTTTTTCAATTTTAGGCTTGACACAAGGTAAATTCTCTATATATGCAACTACGAGAATTTCCCTATATGTAACCCTAACTACTAAGCACGTAAAGAGAGGAGCGAAGGAACCATAGTGGAGCACGCGGAGACACAGGGATTTGTTTTACCGCAGTTCCTTCCTTGTTAAGGTAAGTACATTTGTGTTGGAGGGGTGGACGGTTCTAAGACCACCACGCCACAATAGGCCACCCTATTCTCCGATGGATCTCGCCACGAGAGGCCTGATCCACCTTCTCCACTATTGGATCCCTTCGAGGCAGGAACCGATGCCTTTTACAATGCTATCTGGGCACATACCCACAACCGAATTGGGGGCTCCCGAGATGACAACAAGCTACCACAAGAAAAAGGTTTACCAATATAAACAAAACAAGGATCTAGGTATTTGCAAGAAATACTAGATCGGTGATTCTCCAACTGAATGGAGAGGAGAAGAAGAGCTTGATTGCTGATGATGAAGATCGAGTTCTCCTCCTTCGATTCCCCAAGGGAAGGGGACTTTGGGTGGATCTAGTTGGAGCTCTCTTGGATGAAGGTTGCAGATCAGATCTTGTCTTTTTCGAATGAACCAAGAGATCTGGAAGGAGGGGAAGGCTGGCTTAAATACCCCCTCCCCAGATCTGGCTGTTGAGCAACTTTGGGGGCGGATAATCCGCCCCTAGTGGGGGGCGGATTATCCGCCCCCCTGGGAAAACTCCGCCCCAAGGGCGGATTTTCCGGGAGAAACTCTGCCCCCTCTCTGGGGCTGGCGCCTGCGTGACTCGGTGAGGATCTTGGGAGGGCGGATAATCCGGGCCCCTCATGGGGCGAATTATCCGGCCTAGCGGTGAGCAAGGGGGTGGACTATCCGGCCCCCTGAGGGGCGGATTATCCGGCGAGGCCGGAAAATCCGGCCAAAACTCCGCCCCCTTCTAGGGCTTGCGCCTGCTTGGGAAGAGGGAGGGGTGGATTATCCGCCCCCAAAGGCAGATACTTTTCCCTTTTTCCTAGAGAGATGCAACACTTCAACACACATTAAATAATCCTTGATATTGTTATCTAACACACAAAAAACTAGGGATTAAGAAATGTTCTTTCGGAAGGTCACTAGACATGGTAAAGATTATCCTTAAGTACTTGATAAGGACTAAGCATGTGTTCCTAGTTTATGGAGGTCAGGATGAACTCAGTGTAAGGGGTTACACAAATGCGAGTTACCTTAACGAATCAGATGACTCCAGATCGCAATATGGTTATGTGTTTTTCATGAATGGTGGTGTTGTGAGTTGGAAAAGTTCCAAGCAAGATACGGTGGCCTCCTCTTCAACAGAATCTGAATATATTGTCGCCTCGGAGGCTGCAAAGGAAGCTGTTTGGATTAGGAATTTCCTAATTGCTCTCGGTGTGGTTTAGGGAGCGTCCAATCACATGACGTTTATTGTGACAACAATGGTGCTATTGCACAAACCAAGGAACCTAGACAGCACCATAAGAACAAACATATTCGCATGCGTTACCATCAGATTTGAGAGTTCGTTGAGGATGGTAGTGTCATGATATGCAAAAGAAATACTGACTCAAATGTTGCTGATCCTTTTACAAAGCTACTCCCGCAGCCTATGCATGAGGCGCATGCAAGAGCAATAGGTATTATATACAATCTAGATTGACTCTAGTGCAAGTGGAAGACTGAAGGAAATATGCCCTAGAGGCAATCATAGAGATGATTATATTTCTTGTGTATCCATGAGTTATTGTAATGTTCCTTGAATATCCATATCAGGCAACTTGTATTGATTGGAAATTATGTGAATTGTTTGTTATTTACTTGTATGGTTATTTAAATAGTTTTCCCTAGTCGGAGTTCATGTGAGGACACACGTGAATATTAGACTAGCACATCGATTGGTTGATGACTATGTTTCGCAAGTCATAGACATGGAGATGTCAAACTAATGATGTGGACACATGTTATGAACATGAGGTTGGACTGACCCAACTTGACACTGGCAATTAGACTTGCAGCTCTCTCTCTACACATCGTGTACGTTTTTTCCTTAGACCTGAGATTATCGCATGCACTTGAGATGTGGATCGACCTACTTTGGGGCTATCAGACGCTGCTCCGTAACTGGGTAGTTATAAAAGTAGCTTTGGGGTTTGTCCTGAAGCATGCTACAAGGCACGGTCAATCAAGATGGGATTTGCCCCTCTCTACTTGAGAGAGATATCTCTGGGCCCCTCGAGTGATCGGATTCAGAAATGCATGGCCGTGGTACATATGGTTAAGAGTTAACCTAGTAAAGGGATTCCGAATCATATTATCGAGAAAGGAAGGTCATCTTGGAGCTAGACCAAATATCGCGAGGTAAAGGGAAAGACATGTACTAAACCTTGTGATGGTTCGTCCGATATGATCTTTGTATGCGTTTAGGAGTTGGCACCTCTTGCTAGAGGCTGCTACCAACTATTGATAGAATAAGTGTATTCATGTCATGTCTATACGTATATGAACCTATAGGGTCACACACTTAAGGGGCTTGAAGCCTAATGAGGATTAGATCCGAATTAGACCAGGCTTAGGCTACTAATTGGCTGCTAATGTAGAAGCCTACTAGGGACGCCTATAGAAGAGAGGGTGGGGCGTGCTGACTAGGGTTAGACCATTTCCACCTAGCCGCCACTCCTCCCGCCTGTGGTGCACGCGCAGACCTAGCAGTCCGGCGTCTAACGCTTCCACCCCGCACGTGTGGATACCTTGGAGGTGCTGCATCTGTGGCACTTGGACGAGCCGCGCAAGGGGAGATGCTCGTGGGACAAGGACAAGGAGGAGACGTAGAACGTCTGCACTGCCTCGACGCGCTTCATCAAGTTCCGCAACTGTGCGTCTAGTGGTAATCCCGTGATCTATGCCAACAATATTCCTGGTTTACGCGGTAGAAAATTTTGATTTGCGCTAGTGTAGCCTACCCGTATCCCTTCATTGTATTGCTTAGATCACGACGGGAGCATTATAAGATGATCCCTCTCACAAAATATCAAGTAAAAAAGTGTTCGTCCTTAGTTAGCACCATTGCCAAGACTCATTGTTTCGAAGCACCATGTGATGATCGGGTGTGATAGATTCTACGTGTGCATACAACAGGGGCAAGCCAGATTTGCTCATACAGAAACTAAGGTTAATCTTGATGAGCCTAGCATGTACAGACATGGTTTCGGAACAAGGATCACTGGAAGGTAAAGCATGAGTCATATAGTAGGTATGATGAACATGTTGATTGTTCGCCTTTGAAACTACATTATCTCTCGTGATGATCAGACTTGATGTAGTGTATTTGGTTTGTGTGATCACTAAAACAATGTGAGGGATATTGTTTTGAGTGGGAGTTCAAAGTGATATGATTAAAAGTTGAAAACTATTTATCATAAATTAAATCAAAGTGAATTTTCATAGTTGTTGTAGTCATTGGCAACCGTTTACCACCTTACAGTTAGTTATAATTGAGATAATTGAACTATAGAATTTTGGTTAGTTACTTTACGAACTGGTATCGTATTGTTTTGAAGTGTTAATCTAAAGTTTAAAAGTCCTATTGCATACTTTCAGTAAGTTCTGGTTACTCTGTGAAGTTTAATAATTGGTATTAAATTAAGAGTAACAATTATAGTGTTAGTATATAAATATTATGTTTGTCTCCACGATTCTTGATATTCAAAATATTGTTTTATTATCAAGCTTATAGGGGAGCTAAAAGAACTTTTTCAGAAACCATCATGTGTGGAAGATATTGCGATATCTGAAATGATGTTTTAGTTGCAACATCATAGAGTATAATATGAAAAATTTATGTTATCATGTTTGATGGGAATTTGCAAAAGGTTGGAGACGCTAGTCGTACTAATCCTCCAAAAGGTATTGGACAACACCATTATACTCGCAATTCACTGTTGTAAGCTAAAAGTAGCTTGATCAAGAATAGTTCCATGATAAGGATGAATATTTGATGTAGATAAAATGTTTACTACACTACAAGATTACTAAAGAATGGAATTTGAAAGAACACCAAACATTTGATGATGGTGATATACTTCAAAGTGCAAGACCAAAGATGCCGGTATTTTACTAAACAATCTTTGGACTATGTGTCATGACTATGGCGCCACTGTTGATATTGATAGATTCTTTTGAAAAGAATAATAAATACTAAAAGAAAAATCTAAGAAATATTTGGCAAAAAAGATAAGACTATTCAGTTTAGGTATATAGAGGATATAAGTGTTATGGATGTATTCTTTGCTTGTTAAACAATATAGTTCTTCAGTATTGGTTACTAAATTTGTTGGTGTGAATCGTCATACGAAACAACACAATTCATGAACTACTATGGCCTAAGTAACTAGTAAAACAACATGTGATGATGTTCATCGAGAACAAATAAAGGGTTGTTGTGTAGCTCGTTAATATCAAAGCTTGCCTTCAAGATTTGTTTTATCAGGTATTATGAGAACAAAAGTTTGTTCAAATAATTTCCGTATTGCATAAAAGATGGATGATATACAAGTCTAGTTGGAGAAATCACAGCCATAAAACTAATGCTAAAAATGTCGAAAGACAAATGATTGAAAGATCACTTAGGACGTGACATCGCTGGTTAAATTATATTGGAAAGAAAACATGAAGAAACTCCATGTTCATGGAATTTTGGAGTCTTTTGATTTTGATCAAATGATGCTTGTGAAACTTTCTAGAGATAATTAAAACTCCGTTCATAGGCCAAAAGTGAACGAATCACCAACTTATTGGAACTTATACATATAGATGTATGAAGTCCATTATGTGTAGTCTAGAGCGATGGATTTCAACTTCATATGCTTTCTTCGACAATTTGAGTGAATATATGAATATTTACTTAATGAGGATAAAGTGTGAAACATTTGAAAAGTTTGAAGACTTTCAAGATGAAGTGAAAAATCATTGTAACAAGAAAATAAATAATTTATGTTAGGATCATAAAGGAAGATATTTGAGTTACAAGTTTAGCAAAACACCTGAATATTTGAGGAACCATTCCATAAATTTATGTTTCCCGAAAACACCATAGTAGTATGGAGTAATCGAGATATGTAATAAAACCTTGTTTGACATGGTGAGATCAAATGTGTCATTTATAAAACTGTCATTATATTTTAAAGATTAAAAGCTTTAGAGACTACCGTTTTTTCACTGAAAAGAGCTCCATCATGATCCGTTGAAATGACACCATATAAAGTTGTGGTTTGGGGTAAAACCCAAGTTGTCATTTATTAAACATCGGTATGCTATGCATATGTAAGATGTTTGCAACCAAAGTTGGATAAACATGTATTTGTATGTTATTTCGAATTACCATTGAGTATTCCTCCATAACACCTAAGACAAAAGAATTTTTCGCTTAGAACGTCAAGTTCCTTAAGAAGGAATTTTTTGTGAAAAGTTAAGTGGGAGGACAATAGAACTTTGATAAGGTTAAAAGAACCTTAGCTATATGTGCTAAGTTGCGCAACACCGGAAAGTATCCCGGAGGCAGCAACAATGCTCATGGCTCACGTGTCTCAAAGGTTGTGGTCACGGAGGTCTAAGTTCCTATTGAACCTAGGAGGTCGGGTAAACAATCAAATACTAAGATTTGAGAGTAAATCATCATTGTTCGACAATGATGAACCGACTACATACAAATAAGAGATGATGAGCCCTGACTCCGTCAAATGTCTTGAAGCCATAGAGTCCATGATAGTTCCATATAGGAGAAATCAAGCTTTGAACTTGGAAGACCCTCTAGGAAGGTGTATGTAAGATCCCTCCTTTATAAAGGAAAAGGATCCCTGTGATTGCAATGCTAGTCCCTGGATCATTGCTAGCATCCACAGTTTAAGATGAAGTACACAGATACAAAGGTCATTTATTACAGCCATTCCAGAGATAAACATAGTCTTTACAACTCCAAGGCCACAGGCCTAATACAAGAGTTTGAATAAGTAAATAAATAAAAGTCTTCATCTTCATGTGCCACAGGCAAACATGTTGAGTGTAGACTCATGACACCTAATCCTCATCAGAGTAACCTGCAACATCACAAGTTATAGCCACAGTGGGTCAATACTTTGGAATAGTATTGGAAAGTGATACCTTAGTAAAATTTTAAGTGGACTAGATAATATATGCAATTTGGCTAAGTGTAGCTTGGCTTGCTTTGCTCAAAATAGGTTTTGCCTATTAGTTGAAATCACTAAGTTTTTCTTTGTCAAAACTTTCCCAAGGAACCACCAATAGACATTGAGGTCCTCCACCCTTGTTCACCCACAAATTTTTACTTAGAAATTGGGATGAGGAGATTCTTGATAGCTTCCATGTCTTGATGCTCAAGTTGTGCATTGCCATGGACTTGGCTAAGTACTTAGATTTTTCCATCTGCAGAGGTTGTGCACTTTCCCCACCAGACTTGGTTTCACCAAGACAGGACCTTTCAGAAGCCTTCCCTTAGACCAAATGGACGCGTTCCAACCTATCATCCCACTACCACCAACTGTCCAAATGGCTAAGTTCTAGCAACTTATGTGATCCAGGCAGAGCCCATATTGCCAAGTGGCTGCACTAGAAGCTTCTTAACACTGGGCCTCTAAAATCTCTTTGTTCCTGGGTGGCTTACCACAAGTGAGATACACAAGGTAAACCTTAGAAATGGGCCTTGTGTAACCACTCAACATAAACCTTTCCTTCCATTCCACCCAGGTGTTTCATTAACTTAGTTGTTTTATTAGGTAAAATACAAGTCCAAAGACTTAGAAATATTTTCATCATAGCATGTATATTTCACCAACCCTTGTTTGCTACTAGCTAGGCTAAGCATGGCATAGATAGTAACTTAACTTAGAAATTCCCTAGCATTTCTACAACTACTAGGATTTCCCAACATGGCATATAAGAAAAATATAGCATGCAAGTCTAACAAAATATTTCTAATGCTTAGTAGAAAACATAGGAATGATAATATTCATGAAGTACCACTTGCCTTGGTAGTTGGGAGAGTAGCACTCCTCACAATCACAATCACTAGCACCAAAATCTACACAAGGATTGGTAGCAACAAATTACACACAAAACATATACAGTCAAAATATATGCATGCATGCAAGAATGATATGTGATGATTTTTTAAACTCCACAAAGCAAGTAAACAGTACTGATTCATAAAAAAGTTGAAAACTTTCCAAACAACATTTGTTTAAACCCTAAATCATTTCCTAAACTTTTCATATACTCAAATTAGTCCTACACAAGTTTCTGCAAATAAAACCTTTTTAACAGAAACTAAACATTAAACACATTGCATAATCAGAAAGAGCTTGCTCTCCTGATTCCAACGGTATAAAATTTGTCAAATTCTAACGTGGGGATCAAAAGTTATAGCCAAATCAAATTTGAATAACAATCAGATTCAAAATCCAGTTTTAAATCTAAACCTAGCCATGCGTCTGTTTCTGATTGGCCAGTACCGGTTCGGGCGGATCGATCTCTGCGAGCAGTAGGATTTAAGTTAGACCTAGTGGCTTAGATGCGCTCGTACCTCTTTGTTTAAGTTCTAATCTAAACCACAAGATCTACATCTAACGACCACGATACAGTTGACCACAGACAGGCGGCGCTGGCGCGGCGGCGAGCGGCGGAGCGCTCTGTCAGTGGCGGAGCCGGCGAACTAGGTCGCCCGGGGAGGGGAGAGGATGCTCACCAGAACCGCCGTGACGAGGTGAAGCTCAACGTGTCCCTGGTTGGCGAAGGGGCGTTCGGAGTTGTCAGGGGTTCCTCGCCGGAGTTCGCGAACGCGTCGGGTACGGCTGCTCGTCGACGTTGGCGAAGATACAGATCATGCCAGGGCAAAATAAGCAGTGCGTCAGATGCGCGGAGTGATGCTGGTCATGCGAGTGTCAAAGAGAGAGCAAGGCGCGGTCTGAACTAACCAGGGATGCTTGCCGGAGTTGATGGGGTCGTCTGACTCGTGCTGTTGTCGATGTTGCCGAGGCTCTGGACGATCCTAGCATGCACCAGAGGGGTCAGGAGATGCGCATGGTTGCGGAGATTGTACTGGCAAACTTAGACAGCAAGGGGCGACGGGGTCTTACCGGAATACCTCGCCGGAGTTGGCTCTGACTGCGGCAGTGCAATGCGAATTAGAGGCAGCCTGGTGGCGAGAAGAGTGTGCAGTGTGGGGGGAAATGACCGCGAGGGGGAGGGTTTTAAGTAGGCAGGGGCTCAACAGGAAATGCCTGCAGAATCAATGGCAATTACGCCACGAAATCAACGCCAGCAACGGCCAGCGGCGACGTGGTCTGCGGGCGAGATTTGGGGAAGACGATGGTGACGTGGACAGGGCCCAGTTGTCTGCGAGAGAAACAGAGGGGGGGTGGGGTCCTGGCGTCAGTCGCTTGCTGGGTGCGTCCGCGAGTGAGAGAGGGAGCGAGGGAACCCGGGTGGGCTAAATGGGCTGCTTTCTCAGTTGGGCTAGAATTCTAGCGCTGGCCCTTTTTCTTTTTCCGTTTTGAATTTCTGGAATGAATTTCAAATGATTTCAAAAGCTTTTTGAATTCAAACTTTTTCAGGATTTTGTAGGGGTGCAACATTCACATGTTTGGGCATAAAATCAAGTGGTCACTTTGTATTAGCTTGGTCCTTTTGTTCAAACAAAATAAGCAGTACTATAGCACATGATTTGATTAAGTTTTGGAAATGGTTTCTGAATCATATTTGTTTTGTAAAAATTTCACCAACTTCAACAATCAAACACAATAACAAGAGAGCAAGGAAGGCTTGGTTTAAAACAATTAACTCTTCAATTGAGAGTGGCATTAGACTAATAGCTGTTCACATAAAATAATGAGCTCATATGCTCCTGTTTTTGAAGTGTTTTGTTTGAAATTAAAAACATATGATCATGGATGCATGGATGATATGCATAAGTTTGAAACATGATTTTAGGGATGTTACAAATCTAACCCCCTTAAGGTGAATCTCTCCCTCGAGATTCGGATTGGCTAGCAAATAGGTGAGGGTGGTCTTTCCGAAGATCATCTTCTCTTTCCCATGTTGCTTCCTCTTCGGAATGATGATTCCACTACACTTTACAAAACTTGATAGTCTTGGTCCGTGTGACTCTTTCTGCAGTCTCAAGAATCTTGATAGGCTTATCTTCATAAGTGAGATCACTCTCCAACTGAACCTCTTCCAAAGGTATAGTATCCTTCAAAGAAGTTTCTTCCATTTCTGGATGACATTTCTTAAGTTGACTCACATGAAACACATTATGGAAAGCTGACAGAGATTCTGGCAGTTCTATTTCATAGGCAACTTCTCCTTTACGACTCAGAATCTTGAATGGTCCAACATATCTTGGTGCCAATTTTCCTTTGACTCCGAATCTCTTCACTCCACGAAGTGGTGACACTCTAAGATAGGCTCTATCACCAACTTCGTAGGTGACTTCTCTACGCTTAGGATCTGCGTAGCTTTTCTGTCGGGACTGTGCTATCTTCAATCTGTCCTTAACCAACTTGAACTTCTCTTCGGCTTCTTTGATAAGATCTGGTCCTAATAAACTTCTTTATCCCACACCATTCCATAATAATGGGGTGGTACACTTTCTTCCGTAGAGAAACTCAAATGGTGCCATCTCAATACTGGCTTGATAGCTGTTGTTATAAGAAAATTCTGCGTAAGGCAGACTTTCATCCCAACTGGCTCCATAGT
Organism: Avena sativa; assembly: GCA_916181665.1. NCBI lineage: Eukaryota > Viridiplantae > Streptophyta > Magnoliopsida > Poales > Poaceae > Avena > Avena sativa. The sequence goes on from OV702280.1 coordinate 148,260,001, forward strand.
CTAGGGCACATGCCCTCAACATGTCTTCAAGAATCTGATTAGTCCTTTTTGTTTGTCCATCGGTTTGAGGATGAAAAGCAGTACTGAATTCCAACCTCGTTCCCAATGACTCATGTAACTGTCTCCAAAAATGGGAAGTGAATTGAGTTCCCCTATCAGACACAATACTCTTGGGTACTCCATGTAGACATACAATTCTACTCATGTAGATTTTGGCTAACTTAGCACTTGTATAGGTTGTCTTCACGGGTATGAAATGAGCCACTTTAGTTAGGCGATCCACTACTACCCAAATAGAATCGTATCCTGACCGGGTCCTTGGTAATCCGGTAATAAAATCCATACCAATTTTGTCCCACTTCCAATCAGGAATAGGTAGTGGTTGAAGCAAACCTGCTAGTTTCTGATGTTCCGCTTTCACTCTACTACACACATCACACAAAGCAATATGTTCGGCGATGTCCTTCTTTAGATTATTCCACCAAAATCTTTCCTTCATGTCCATGTACATTTCGGTGTTGCCCAGATGAATGGAATACGGTGAGTTGTGTGCTTCCTACAAAATCAGTTTCCGCAGCTCCGGATCTTGTGGAACACAGATACGTTTTCCATGCCATAAAGTACCCTGTTCGTCTTTATGGAACCCTTTGGCTTTTCCCTTGCCAATCTTTTCTTTAATCTCTTCGATTTCTTTATCAATCTTCTGGGCTTCTTTGATCTTGTCCAACAAAGTGGGTTGAACATCCAAGGACATGAGATGTCCTTCAGGCACAATCTCCAATCTGAGTTTTCTGAATTGGGCACACAAATCATCTGGCAGTTCTCCTTTGGTAAGGCCATTCACAAAAACCATACGACTTAGAGCATCTGCTACAACATTTGCTTTACCGGGGTGGTATTGCAAACTTAAGTCGTAATCCTTAATAAGTTCTAGCCATCTTCTTTGTCTCATATTAATTTCCTTCTGGGTGAAGATATAATTCAAACTCTTGTGATCTGTGAACACTTCACAACGCTTTCCCAAAAGATAGTGCCTCCATGTTTTGAGTGCATGGACAACAGAGGCTAACTCTAAATCATGAGTAGGATAGTTCACTTCATGAGTTTTGAGTTGTCTCGAGGCATACGCCACAACTTTTCCTTCTTGCATAAGTACTGCACCCAAACCCTGATGAGATGCATCACAATATACTTGGAAATCTTTTTCCAAATCTGGCAGACACAAGACTAGTGCTGTCACAAGTCTCTTCTTCAATTCCTGAAAGCTGAGTTCACAACCTTCAGACCAAGCAAATTTCTTGTCTTTCTTTAGCAATTCCATCATAGGCTTAGCTACCTTGGAGAAATTTTCAATGAACCTTCTGTAGTAACCTGCTAAGCCAAGGAAACTACGAACTTCTTTCACGGATTTGGGAGATTCCCATTCAGTTACAGCTGAAACTTTAGCAGGATCAACTGCTACACCATCCTTTGTCATAACATGTCCAAGAAATTCAACTTCATTCAACCAGAATTCGCACTTGCTGAATTTGGCATAAAGTTTATGCTCTCTTAACTTCTCAAGTATCAAACGCAAATGTCCTTCATGCTCTTCTTTGCTCTTGGAGTAGACTAAAATGTCATCGATGAAGACGACAACAAACTTGTCAAGGAATTCCATGAACACCTTGTTCATCATATTCATGAAGTATGCTGGAGCATTGGTCAAACCAAATGGCATCACGGTATACTCATATAATCCATACCTTGTAGTGAACGCTGTCTTAGGTATGTCTTGTTCTCTTATCTTGAGTTGAAAATAGCCTGACCGGAGATCAATCTTTGAGAACACACAAGCTCCTTCTAGCTGATTAAACAAGTCATTGATTCTAGGCAAAGGATATTTGTTCTTAATAGTCACCTCGTTGAGTGAACGGTAATCTATGCATAACCTTTGACTTCTATCTTTCTTCTCCACGAACAAAACTGGGGCTCCCCAAGATGAAGAACTTGGTTGAATAAATCCTTTCTGTAGCTGTTCTCCAAGTTGTTTCTTGAGTTCTTTCAGTTCATCCACTGACATTTTATATGGTCTCTTTGCTATTGGTCCAGACCCTGGTACCAAGTCTATAAGAAACTCCACATCTCTATCTGGTGGCATTCCCGGTAATTCTTCCGGAAACACATCCGGATATTCACTCACAATTGGCACACTGTCTATGCTAACCCCCTTAAGAGAATTTAGCATACTCCTTCTTGCTTCAAAGTTGGTCTTAAATCTGATCCTTTTATTTTCTGGAGTTGTGAGTGAGACAGTATGGTTGGCACAATCTATCACTCCCTTGTGCTTAGTCATCCAGTCCATTCCCAAAATGACATCCAATCCTTGGGAGTTTAGGATTATCAAGTTAACGGGAAACTTATACTTCCCAAATTCTATGACTAGATCATGACATCCAGAATTCACTATCATTTCTCCACCAGGAGAACTTACTTTTATAGGACACCCAATAGTTTCTACCGGCAGTTCATTTCTTTCAAAAAATGCTCTTGATATGAATGAATGAGATGCACCGGTATCAAAGAGAACAAATGCTGGAACAGAATTGAGTTTGAACTTACCAGCCACAGCATCAGGCTCCTCATAGATTTCCTCCACATTGATGTGGTTCACCTGTCCCTTCTGAAAAGGGTTGGGCTTGTTGGGTCCTTCAACTTTCTTTTCTGGGCATTCATTTGCATAATGCCCCATCTTCTTGCACTTGAAGCATTCAACCTGACTAATGTCCTTCTTGACAGGCTGACTTCCACTTCCACTTCCATTACCACTGTGGTGACTCTTGTATCTACCCTTGTGGTTCTTGTACTTGTTATTGTCATGACTACGGTGATGCTTGTTGTCATGACGGTTGTGGTTGTGGTGCTTGTTGAATTTCCCATGTTTGTGGGATCCTGAGCTTCCACTGTCATCATAATGGGAACGTTTGTGTGACGATCCCGAGCTGTGCTTGTCTGAGTGTTTCCTCTTCCTGCTTTCAACTTGCTTTATTTTGTTCTCCAAAATAGCAGCCTTGTCACAGAGAGACTGATAAGTGGGAACATAGGGCACAACCAACTGCAGATTCAGCTCATCATTCAAGCCTTCAAGAAATTTTTCCTTTCTCTTAGCATCGGTGTCAACTTCATCCGGTGCATAACGCGCCAGATTGTTGAACTCCTCAATATATTCAGCCACGCTGCGGTGGCGCCGCTTCAGATTATGGAACTCTTTCTTTTTCAGACTCATCACTCGAGATGAGATCTGAGCAGTGCGAAAGCCATCCTCAAAGATAGCCCATGTCACATCTTCTATGGGAGTGGTGATCTGGAAGTTATCCCACCAAGTGGCGGCTGGTCCTTCCAACAAGTGTGCTGCAAATCTGACTTTTTCAGCATCAGTACTGCCCACAGTTACCAAGTCCTTGTTCACAGAGCGTAGCCAATCATTGGCCACCATGGGATCAGTCGTCCCTGAGAACTTTGTTGGCCTCAATCTCAAGAACCTGGTAAGCATATCAAAACCCGGTGGATTGTTGTTGTTGTTATTGTTGTTGTTTTGGTTCTGGATGAACATCGTCATCATCTGCATTGGCTGAGTTTGAGCGGTCATCATTTGCTGCATTTCTGGAGTGATGTTGTTGTTGTTGGGGTTGGGGTTTGCACGACGGGGAGGCATATGTGGTTTGTTCAATAGAGATAAGAATGAGATACCCATAGATGCTTTCATGCACATTACATCACATAAACAAACACAAAGCATGCAACACAATGATAAAGGTTCAACAACAAAATAACAAGTTCGCAAAGTAAAACACACACAAACAACAAGCCATCCACATGTCGGATCGTCAAATAACAAGTTCTCAAACAACAAGTACGATAATAAATGATAAACGAGTATTCAAATCTACTCCTCGGCATCAATCTCCTCCTCAACAAAGGTAAGACCTGCGTTCTCCATCGCGGTCTTGTATTCCTCGACACTAGTGGTCAAGGTCTCTATCTTGGCTTTGAGAGCCCTCTTCTGGGAACGAAGCCTCTCGATCACTGTCTGCTGATGCTCGAGCTCGAAGTCCTTGGCATGCAGTTCTTCAGTCATGTCCCGGATCTTCTTGTTTCTATCCTGGACTCGTTTCTCCTGACTCTTGAACTTCTTGTCCTGGCTCTCGAACTTCGCCTCCATCTCCTTGACTATCTCATCTTGCTCCGCGAAGAGCTTGTCCTTCTCGCGAAGCTGCACCTGGAGTTCGTCATTGTTGAGCATGACGTTGGTCCTGTCGGTGTCCACGTGCCTAATGAGAGACTCTAAGTCCTGGAGGTATAGACGAATCGGCTCTGCTGTGTCCCTCGAATCGTCCTCGAAGTTGATGGACTCTCCATCCTCATTACGTCTACCGAAGACGTGGAAGTGAGTACCTCTAACCTATCAGGAGTTTCTCCCTAGCAGACGTCCTATCAGATCGTGCATAACTACCTCAAGGCCTCTCTCCTTGTCATCATGCATGAGCTTGAAGACGATGGCCTCGGTGGTAGGCTCTGTCTGGCGTCCGGGCTGGTTGACCTTGAAGCCCCAGAGGTCTTTCCTCTCAAACTTGGTGAGGGGAAGCATCATGATGGTAGGAAGAGGGAGATTGAGCAAAGTAGTAAGCTCAACGATACGAGGACCAAAGCGGGTAACCTGGAACTCCTCAACAGTGCTGATGGTAATAGTAGGCATCTATTTATAAGATAGAAAAGTTAGAACAACACAATTCAAGATAAAACAAAAGACAAAACATCACATACATATCCTTGGAAATCAAAACACACAAGTCATGGCATACATGGATCCATTACAACAACCAAGGTTCAACTTATTTTAAAGCAACATTTTGGAAAATAAGGTGATAAGTGGTGGTCCAACTAACGAAGTACGCTTACAATCCTATCTCACTGGATCTGTTGGCTAACAGAATGTTTCTAGAAGCAATCAACCTATCTTGCTCACATGACTCCAGCACTAAGTCTATAATGTCTCCTCTTAAGGTTTGGTTGGTAGCTTCCAACTCTTGGGTTTGTTCCTTCTCTTTCTTTAGATCATTTTGGAGGTTGAGCATTCTGCACTTGACTCTATCACCAAGTTCTTTGATGGTCTTCCAAGCTGCATCCCTTGCTGATTCAAAGAATGTAGTGTGCACCACTGAATTGGTGAACATGCAGAATCCTTTTTCCTGGTGGTTGTCTTCCTTGTTTTTATACAAGTGAAGTTGCACCCACCAGTATTCCACTCCTTCATCCATCACAGGAAAACCTTTGTACACAGCTGCACCTTGTATCTCTAATGCAACCATGAGGTCCTTGAGAGCCTTGGGGAATTCTGTCTCACACTCCAAAGTCATTGTCATGAGTGGTCCCTTCCTTACGGCCTCATTGATGGAGTTCATATACAAATAGAGTTGAGAGAGAAGATTAGAAAAGTTTTACGAGAAGAATAGACAAGTGTAGAAGTTGCTGAAATTTTTTCCTTAGTGGTTTCCAATCCTAGGGTCATAATCCTACAGGCAACACAGTGCTCTGATACCATCTGTAAGATCCCTCCTTTATAAAGGAAAAGGATCCTTGTGATTGCAATGCTAGTCCCTGGATCATTGCTAGCATCCACAGTTTAAGATGAAGTACACAGATACAAAGGTCATTTATTACAGCCATTCCAGAGATAAACATAGTCTTTACAACTCCAAGGCCACAGGCCTAATACAAGAGTTTGAATAAGTAAATAAATAAAAGTCTTCATCTTCATGTGCCACAGGCAAACATGTTGAGTGTAGACTCATGACACCTAATCCTCATCAGAGTAACCTGCAACATCACAAGTTACAGCCACAGTGGGTCAATACTTTGGAATAGTATTGGCAAGTGATACCTTAGTAAAATTTTAAGTGGACTAGATACTCTATGCAATTTGGCTAAGTGTAGCTTGGCTTGCTTTGCTCAAAATAGGTTTTGCCTATTAGTTGAAATCACTAAGTTTTTCTTTGTCAAAACTTTACCAAGGAACCAACAATAGACATTGAGGTCCTCCACCCTTGTTCACCCACAAATTTTTACTTAGAAATTGGGATGAGGAGATTCTTGATAGCTTCCATGTCTTGATGCTCAATGTGGCATCCCGCAAAAACCACTACTAGAAAATCGCGTTGAATTTGTGCATTGCATCGTCATCATCATATGTTGTTTGTCAAAAACTATTTTCGCAACGCCCGTTTTGTTTTCTAAAACGCCCCATCTTTATTCAAATATCAAAACCGGGTCGCCGGAATATTTTACTTCGCCTGCTATTAGTTTGCAAAAGGCTTGTTGGAATTAAATAAAATATTTATTTATTTTAGCGGGGCAGTCGAACGGGCCGTATCGACCCGAACGACCACCCCCAGAAATAAAACGGCCCACCCTATTATTCCTACAGCTACCAATCTACCTACCCACACCCAGCCTCCACATCACCTCAACCACTCAGATCGTGCCACGTCACCTCTCCCCTCCCTCTACCCACTCCCACTCTGCCACCTCAGCCAGCCGGATCCACCCTCTCTCACCCCACACAACACACCCTGCCCACACAGCAACACACGCACGCACACCCACGCACCGACCCGTCCCTCTCTCTCCCTGTCCAACCACCCCCCCGGGTCCCACGCGCCCAGCACCCTGTCCCCACCGAGCCCCACCTTCTGCCCCTGTTCTTCTTCCCCCACCAACCGCATCCCTCCTCCCCCGAGAACCTCTCCCTCACCCGACGCTCCCTCCACCCCGCGTCTGCACGCCGGCGCCGGCCCCAGGCTCCACCGCCGCCCGCCGGACCTCCCTCGTTCTCCGCGTCCGCGCCTTCCCTCCGTCTTCCGGCGCCCGCGCGACCTCGACGGCGGGCAGCGCCGCTCCGCCCGCCTCCGGCGGCCACGCTCGCCTGACCGGCCCCGCCCCTGCAGCCGCGCCCCTGGGAACCTCCTCCTCGCCGACGGCCGCGTCCGCTCCGGCCGAGCCCTGCGCCAAGGACGTTCGCGCCGCCCTTCCCTGGCCCTGCTCCGGCCGCGCCTCCGAGTCCCCGAGCCGCTCCTCTGCGGACCCTTCATCGGCAGCCTCCGTGCCCCCGGTTCCGAGCTCGTCGCTGCCGCGTCCGCAAGTCCTGCCGCCTGGGAGTCCGCGTCGGCCGCGCCGCACCGTGCATCCTCGTCTCGGACGCCACTCTGCCCGCGAAGGAAGCACCTTCCGAGGACACGTGGGCTGAGTCAAGTCCATCGTTGACGCGGAACCCCAAGACCGCCGAAGACCGAACCCGATACCGCCAAGGCCGCCGACACGGAAACGCCGAGTGCCCTTCTCGTACACCAAGTTCTTCGATCTCGGATCCTTAGAACGTCCCGCCGAAGCCACGGACCCTCGGGATGACAAGTTCTTCACCCCAGGGCGACAAGGCCCTCTTCACGGATTCCAAGACCTCGACATCGAAACGACAATATCATCGTCATGGAGCTCGAAGACCCCGGTGCGACAAGTACTCCCTCGAGGACGCCGAGTACTTCACCCCTGAACCCCGAAGGCCGAACCCCGCTGCGACAAGTACCCTTTTCCGGTCGACAAGATCGCCGAGAAACCAAACGCCAAGGTCGTCCACACGGATACGACATGAACTTCCCCGAACGCCAAGATCTACTCTGCCATCCGAGAACGATCCCGGAGTCCGAGAACGTTTCCGTCGAACCCTGGACCCTGAGACCGACCCCGAACCCCGGAACCTCAAGACCGTCGATACCCTAATGTGTGAACCCCTTTTCGAGAACCCTATTTTTATAAATGGTCAACTATATGAATTGTTGCATATTCAATCATTCATCTCGCATACACATTCATGTGGTTTGGGGGCCTTATGCCGATTCACCTCATAATTATATATGGGGCCCATATGCGGGCAAATCTAGTCTCATATTGGCCTTTGTGTAGCGAACCGGTGCTATCTTTTGCCATGCCAAAACCACATGTAATTGCGGGGGTTCTAAGTAACTTGAACCATTTAATTAAATATCGGGACCCCGGTTCCGCTTAATATGACCTAATTGCATCGCACCTTTGCCATGCCATGCATCATATCATAAGCATGCCGATCTTCTGCCGTTGTATTAAATATTGCATCCGGTGCTTCTTCTAGTGTTTTTCTTCTTCGCGGATAAGGCCGTTGAGTTGATGTGAGCTTCGCCCCGATCTTCGGATGAACCCTTCGACCATGTTTTCAGGCGAGCACCTTCCCCTTTCTACCTATCTTATTTTACAGTATTTATTTCCCTCCTGTTGATCTTTTGCTATCTGTGTTGCGATGCTCTAGTATCCGTACCCGTGATATACCGTGCAGCCCTATATTGCCTTGGACACATCCTATTACCTGTTGTTTGGTAGATAGATGGACTTGCGCGACGTAGTCGCTTGCTCAAGTGCTGTTGCGTGTCGTCCAATGCCACAGTTGTTGATGTATTGCTGCATGTTGATGTTGGATATGATCATGGTTTTACTTATCGTTCACTTTAATTCATGCTTAACAACTAAAATTGAAGTAAGCAGAGGCATCGGTGGGTGATAGAAAATATTTGGTTTCCGAATGCCCACTTGTGTCCCGTAGGACCCCGAGTACTTGATAACTGTTCCTTGATTTATCGCGCTATCCACATCCGGGAGGTATATGGGACCCCCCTGAGCCAGAGCTTGATTCAGTCTTATTTCTTGGGGCCACAAACTAGTTTGAGGTTTTATTTACGATCCTGTACTTATGCCATGCTTTACTGCTTTATTTACGATTGTGCGATGTATAGCACACTGTACTGTTTAGGATCGGGACACGTTTTCGCGGTGTCGACAAGCCCAGTTTTGGGTTCCCAGTCGCTCACAGCCGTCCACCCAAACCTTGAGTCCGTCTCGGAGCTAGCTTACTTCGTTGCGGGTCTACTTTAAGGGGTGGCCCCCTGAAATATTTCTGAATCCTGTGATTGCTTTGTCGTGAAAGCCTCGTTGGGTTTTGATTTGGTTTTTCCGAGGTTGATCGAGTGTGTGTTGCTATTGGTGCACCCCGGCCGGGTAAAACTTTCTGAAAGCCGTGTCCGCGGTTATGGACGACTTGGAGCACAGTATCTCGACCATAGACAAGCATAACTAAAGTCTATTGCTATAAATTTGACTTTATAATGACTAGTAATCAGCTTCACTATAATGGAATGGCTAATAATACTGCCCACCATTGCTTGTTTGGCTTGTCGCTGCGACAATTGTATCTGCCTAGTAAGTATTGCAACTACAACGGAATGGCTGAATAAAAGTACCAACAACTGCTGGGTTTTGGGATTATCTCATGCTATCTGTATCTGATTAGTAATTGTTGCAACTACCACGGAATGATTAACTAAACGTGCCCACTGCTTACTTTATCAGGATGATTATCTATACCTGACTAGTAATTGCTGCAACGATAACTGAATAAATAAAACTGCCAACTGTGTGAGTTCCTCGGTTGACTTCCTCGATCGGTGTCGAGGGGGAAACGCCAGGATGGGTTTGTTTGATGATAGTATCAGGTTGGGTCCGAATAGGTCTTCCTCACCCCTATCTGATAGCCGCCAGTAGTATCGAGTCTCTGTAGGTTGTTTAGTGCATGCTGCCGCTGCCGCTCAGCCCACCATACCTATGTAGGCGAGGACCGCCGAATTCTAGTCTCGCCGTGTACTGGCCTCAGTACTGACGCTCCTCTTTTTCCTTTGCCCTTTGTCGGCACCCCTTTTGTTTTGAGCAGGTTTTGAGATCATCGTCGTTAGCAGGGTTACCCTTCCGGCTTGGCCTGGGCAGGGTTATGGACGCCATTGGTTATTCTTCAGGGCTCTTAGCCCCATTTGCATCTTGTCCGTAGTCGGACGCTCTATCATTTTCAAGGTGATTTGGATCTTTGTATATTATATCTGTATTCTTGACTCTTGGAGTCGCTGTTGTATATATCTGTTCTGTGGGTCCCATCGAGGACTGTTGTGTAATGTTATTACTTCGTTTTCCACCCGCACGAAAGTGCCTGGTGGGCACCTTTGAATCGTTTCTATGCGGGTTTGGCGGGTTTCGCTCAAACTTGCATAGGTCCGATTCTGAGGGTGTTACAGAGTGGTATTAGAGCCCAGCAGTTGCGATACCCCACAAGTCCATCCTGTAGGATAACCTAGCTAACGGCCGAAGTAGAGTGTCAAAACTATTTTTGAAAATCGGTTGGATAGTTCTGATTAGGTCTGATTTTACTCCTTACCCTCTGTTGTTCTCCTCTTACCTCTACGTGTTTTGAATCTGCTCTCGTCTCTTTCTTCGAGTCCAGGAATTCTCGTGATTGGGTTTCCGTCGTACCTTCAGGGTTTCGCTTCCTTCTTTGATAACGGTGTCCTACCATCCAGTGTTCACGTTGCCTGAGGAATCCATCGTCTGTGGTACCTTTCTTTGTTCCTTGTTTGTGCCTTCCGGTGTTTTCCGACGCGACGACATCCTCTACGCCAGATCAGATGCAGAGTCTGCATCACTCCTTTGTTTCCGAACCTTGCTTGTCGAGATCTTCAGTCTGTTTCCGAGAATGGTTGCACGCTTTTCCACTGATTGTGCGGAGTAATAGTTTGGGTGCGTGATGGATTGGCCCCCATGCCGACTACCCATTCTATTCGCTTTTGTACATTGCAGTGGATGAGAATGCATCGGTTCCCTCTTTCCACCGGAGTTAGGGGTGGCTTTATTTGTGGATACCTCTACCTTCGACCTTTTGTCCCCGGAGTGTTCTCTCGACGATCACGAACAACGACCTCTTGTTGGTGGTGTCGCCGATTTCCAGATGGATAAGGAACCCTCGTTAGTGGTGTCGCGAGGATCTACACGAAGCGAGAAGATGCAGTTCGCCGACCTTCTTTCCGGTACCATGAGGCGGATCTCGAGGGCGAGATCCATTGTTAGTGGTGTCGAATTGTGGCATCCCGCAAAAACCACTACTAGAAAATTGCGTTGAATTTGTGCATTGCATCGTCATCATCATATGTTGTTTGTCAAAAACTATTTTCGCAACGCCCGTTTTGTTTTCTAAAACGCCCCATCTTTATTCAAATATCAAAACCGGGTCGCCGGAATATTTTACTTCGCCTGCTATTAGTTTGAAAAAGGCTTGTTGGAATTAAATAAAATATTTATTTATTTTAGCTGGGCAGTCGAACGGGCCGTATCGACCCGAACGACCACCCCCAGAAATAAAACGGCCCACCCTATTATTCCTACAGCTACCAATCTACCTACCTACACCCAGCCTCCACATCACCTCAACCACTCAGATCGTGCCACGTCACCTCTCCCCTCCCTCTACCCACTCCCACTCTGCCACCTCAGCCAGCCGGACCCACCCTCTCTCACCCCACACAACACACCCTGCCCACACAGCAACACACGCACGCACACCCACGCACCGACCCGCCCCTCTCTCTCCCTGTCCAACCACCCCCCCGGGTCCCACGCGCCCAGCACCCTGTCCCCACCGAGCCCCACCTTCTGCCCCTGTTCTTCTTCCCCCACCAACCGCATCCCTCCTCCCCCGAGAACCTCTCCCTCACCCGACGCTCCCTCCACCCCGCGTCTGCACGCCGGCGCCGGCCCCAGGCTCCACCGCCGCCCGCCGGACCTCCCCCGTTCTCCGCGTCCGCGCCTTCCCTCCGTCTTCCGGCGCCCGCGCGACCTCGACGGCGGGCAGCGCCGCTCCGCCCGCCTCCGGCGGCCACGCTCGCCTGACCGGCCCCGCCCCTGCAGCCGCGCCCCTGGGAACCTCCTCCTCGCCGACGGCCGCGTCCGCTCCGGCCGAGCCCCGCGCCAAGGACGTTCGCGCCGCCCTTCCCTGGCCCTGCTCCGGCCGCGCCTCCGAGTCCCCGAGCCGCTCCTCTGCGGACCCTTCATCGGCAGCCTCCGCGCCCCCGGTTCCGAGCTCGTCGCTGCCGCGTCCGCAAGTCCCGCCGCCTGGGAGTCCGCGTCGGCCGCGCCGCACCGTGCATCCTCGTCTCGGACGCCACTCTGCCCCCGAAGGAAGCACCTTCCGAGGACACGTGGGCTGAGTCAAGTCCATCGTTGACGCGGAACCCCAAGACCGCCGAAGACCGAACCCGATACCGCCAAGGCCGCCGACACGGAAACGCCGAGTGCCCTTCTCGTACACCAAGTTCTTCGACCTCGGATCCTTAGAACGTCCCGCCGAAGCCACGGACCCTCGGGATGACAAGTTCTTCACCCCAGGGCGACAAGGCCCTCTTCACGGATTCCAAGACCTCGACATCGAAACGACAAGATCATCGTCATGGAGCTCGAAGACCCCGGTGCGACAAGTACTCCCTCGAGGACGCCGAGTACTTCACCCCTGAACCCCGAAGGCCGAACCCCGCTGCGACAAGTACCCTTTTCCGGTCGACAAGATCGCCGAGAAACCAAACGCCAAGGTCGTCCACACGGATACGACATGAACTTCCCCGAACGCCAAGATCTACTCTGCCATCCGAGAACGATCCCGGAGTCCGAGAACGTTTCCGTCGAACCCTGGACCCTGAGACCGACCCCGAACCCCGGAACCTCAAGACCGTCGATACCCTAATGTGTGAACCCCTTTTCGAGAACCCTATTTTTATAAATGGTCAACTATATGAATTGTTGCATATTCAATCATTCATCTCGCATACACATTCATGTGGTTTGGGGGCCTTATGCCGATTCACCTCATAATTATATATGGGGCCCATATGCGGGCAAATCTAGTCTCATATTGGCCTTTGTGTAGCGAACCGGTGCTATCTTTTGCCATGCCAAAACCACATGTAATTGCGGGGGTTCTAAGTAACTTGAACCATTTAATTAAATATCGGGACCCCGGTTCCGCTTAATATGACCTAATTGCATCGCACCTTTGCCATGCCATGCATCATATCATAAGCATGCCGATCTTCTGCCGTTGTATTAAATATTGCATCCGGTGCTTCTTCTAGTGTTTTGCTTCTTCGCGGATAAGGCCGTTGAGTTGATGTGAGCTTCGCCCCGATCTTCGGATGAACCCTTCGACCATGTTTTCAGGCGAGCACCTTCCCCTTTCTACCTATCTTATTTTACAGTATTTATTTCCCTCCTGTTGATCTTTTGCTATCTGTGTTGCGATGCTCTAGTATCCGTACCCGTGATATACCGTGCAGCCCTATATTGCCTTGGACACATCCTATTACCTGTTGTTTGGTAGATAGATGGACTTGCGCGACGTAGTCGCTTGCTCAAGTGCTGTTGCGTGTCGTCCAGTGCCACAGTTGTTGATGTATTGCCGCATGTTGATGTTGGATATGATCATGGTTTTACTTATCGTTCACTTTAATTCATGCTTAACAACTAAAATTGAAGTAAGCAGAGGCATCAGTGGGTGATAGAAAATATTTGGTTTCTGAACGCCCACTTGTGTCCCGTAGGACCCCGAGTACTTGATACCTGTTCCTTGATTTATCGCGCTATCCACATCCGGGAGGTATATGGGACCCCCCTGAGCCAGAGCTTGATTCAGTCTTATTTCTTGGGGCCACAAACTAGTTTGAGGTTTTATTTACGATCCTGTACTTATGCCATGCTTTACTGCTTTATTTACGATTGTGCGATGTATAGCACACTGTACTGTTTAGGATCGGGACACGTTTTCGCGGTGTCGACAAGCCCAGTTTTGGGTTCCCAGTCGCTCACAGCTGTCCACCCAAACCTTGAGTCCGTCTCGGAGCTAGCTTACTTCGTTGCGGGTCTACTTTAAGGGGTGGCCCCCTGAAATATTTCTGAATCCTGTGATTGCTTTGTCGTGAAAGCCTCGTTGGGTTTTGATTTGGTTTTTCCGAGGTTGATCGAGTGTGTGTTGCTATTGGTGCACCCCGGCCGGGTAAAACTTTCTGAAAGCTGTGTCCGCGGTTATGGACGACTTGGAGCACAGTATCTCGACCATAGACAAGCATAACTAAAGTCTATTGCTATAAATTTGACTTTATAATGACTAGTAATCAGCTTCACTATAATGGAATGGCTAATAATACTGCCCACCATTGCTTGTTTAGCTTGTCGCTGCGACAATTGTATCTGCCTAGTAAGTATTGCAACTACAACGGAATGGCTGAATAAAAGTACCAACAACTGCTGGGTTTTGGGATTATCTCATGCTATCTGTATCTGATTAGTAATTGTTGCAACTACCACGGAATGATTAACTAAAAGTGCCCACTGCTTACTTTATCAGGATGATTATCTATACCTGACTAGTAATTGCTGCAACGATAACTGAATAAATAAAACTGCCAACTGTGTGAGTTCCTCGGTTGACTTCCTCGATCGGTGTCGAGGGGGAAACGCCAGGATGGGTTTGTTTGATGATAGTATCAGGTTGGGTCCGAATAGGTCTTCCTCACCCCTCTCTGATAGCCGCCAGTAGTATCGAGTCTCTGTAGGTTGTTTAGTGCATGCTGCCGCTGCCGCTCAGCCCACCATACCTATGTAGGCGAGGACCGCCGAATTCTAGTCTCGCCGTGTACTGGCCTCAGTACTGACGCTCCTCTTTTTCCTTTGCCCTTTGTCGGCACCCCTTTTGTTTTGAGCAGGTTTTGAGATCGTCGTCGTTAGCAGGGTTACCCTTCCGGCTTGGCCTGGGTAGGGTTATGGACGCCATTGGTTATTCTTCAGGGCTCTTAGCCCCATTTGCATCTTGTCCGTAGTCAGACGCTCTATCATTTTCAAGGTGATTTGGATCTTTGTATATTATATCTGTATTCTTGACTCTTGGAGTCGCTGTTGTATATATCTGTTCTGTGGGTCCCATCGAGGACTGTTGTGTAATGTTATTACTTCGTTTTCCACCCGCACGAAAGTGCCTGGTGGGCACCTTTGAATCGTTTCTATGCGGGTTTGGCGGGTTTCGCTCAAACTTGCATAGGTCCGATTCTGAGGGTGTTACACTCAAGTTGTCCATTGCCATGGACTTGGCTAAGTACTTAGATTTTTCCATCTGCAGAGGTTGTGCACTTTCCCCACCAGACTTGGTTTCACCAAGACAGGACCTTTCAGAAGCCTTCCCTTAGACCAAATGGACGCGTTCCAACCTATCATCCCACTACCACCAACTGTCCAAATGGCTAAGTTCTAGCAACTTATGTGATCCAGGCAGAGCCCATATTGCCAAGTGGCTGCACTAGAAGCTTCTTAACACTGGGCCTCTAAAATCTCTTTGCTCCTGGGTGGCTTACCACAAGTGAGATACACAAGGTAAACCATAGAAATGGGCCTTGTGTAACCACTCAACATAAACCTTTCCTTCCATTCCACCCAGGTGTTTCATTAACTTAGTTGTTTTATTAGGTAAAATACAAGTCCAAAGACTTAGAAATATTTTCATCATAGCATGTATATTTCACCAACCCTTGTTTGCTACTAGCTAGGCTAAGCATGGCATAGATATTAACTTAGCTTAGAAATTCCCTAGCATTTCTACAACTACTAGGATTTCCCAACATGGCATATAAGCAAAATATAGCATGCAAGTCTACAAAATATTTCTAATGCTTAGTAGAAAACATAGGAATGATAATATTCATGAAGTACCACTTGCCTTGGTAGTTGGGAGAGTAGCACTCCTCACAATCACAATCACTAGCACCAAAATCTACACAAGGATTGGTAGCAACAAATTACACACAAAACATATACAGTCAAAATATATGCATGCATGCAAGAATGATATGTGATGATTTTTTAAACTCCACAAAGCAAGTAAACAGTACTGATTCATAAACAAGTTGAAAACTTGCCAAACAACATTTGTTTAAACCCTAAATCATTTCCTAAACTTTTCATATACTCAAATTAGTCCTACACAAGTTTCTGCAAATAAAACCTTTTTAACAGAAACTAAACATTAAACACATTGCATAATCAGAAAGAGCTTGCTCTCCTGATTCCAACGGTATAAAATTTGTCAAATTCTAACGTGGGGATCAAAAGTTATAGCCAAATCAAATTTGAATAACAATCAGATTCAAAATCCAGTTTTAAATCTAAACCTAGCCACGCGTCTGTTTCTGATTGGCCCGTACCGGTTTGGGCGGATCGATCTCTGCGAGTCGTAGGATGTAAGTTAGACCTAGTGGCTCAGATGCGCTCGTACCTCTTCGTTTAAGTTCTAATCTAAACCGCAAGATCTACATCTAACGGCCATGATCCAGTTGACCACAGACAGGCGGCGCTGGCGTGGCGGCGAGCGGCGGAGCGCTCTGTCAGTGGCGGAGCCGGCGAACTAGGTCGCCCGGGGAGGGGAGAGGATGCTCACCAGAACCGTCGTGACGAGGTGAAGCTCAACGTGTCCCTGGTTGGCGAAGGGGCGTTCGGAGTTGTCAGGGATTCCTCGCCGGAGTTCGCGAACGCGTCGGGTACGGCTGCTCGTCGATGTTGGCGAAGATACAGATCATGCCAGGGCAAAATAAGCAGTGCGTCAGATGCGCGGAGTGATGCTGGTCATGCGAGTGTCAAAGAGAGAGCAAGGCGCGGTCTAAACTAACCAGGGAGGCTTGCCGGAGTTGATGGGGTCGTCTGACTCGTGCTGTTGCCGATGTTGCCGAGGCTCTGGACGATCCTAGCATGCACCAGAGGGGTCAGGAGATGCGCATGGTTGCGGAGATTGTACGGGCAAACTTAGACAGCAAGGGGCGACGGGGTCTTATCGGAATACCTCGCCGGAGTTGGCTCTGACTGCGGCGGTGCAATGCGAATTAGAGGCAGCCTGGTGGCGAGAAGAGTGTGCAGTGTGGGGGGAAATGACCGCGAGGGGGAGGGGTTTAAGTAGGCAGGGGCTCGACAGGAAACGCCTGCAGAATCAATGGCAATTACGCCACGGAATCAACGCCAGCAACGGCCAGCGGCGACGTGGTCTGCGGGCGAGATTTGGGGAAGACGACGGTGACGTGGACGGGGCCCAGTTGTCTGCGAGAGAAACAGAGGGGGGGTGGGGTCCTGGCGTCAGTCGCTTGCTGGGTGCGTCCGCGAGTGAGAGAGGGAGAGAGGGAACCCGGGTGGGCTAAATGGGCTGCTTTCTCAGTTGGGCTAGAATCCTGGCGCTGGCCCTTTTCTATTTCCTTTCTCTTTTTCTTTTTCTGTTTTGAATTTCTGGAATGAATTTCAAATGATTTCAAAAGTTTTTTGAATTCAAACTTTTTCAGGATTTTGTAGGGGTGCCACATTCACATGTCTGGGCATAAAATCAAGTGGTCACTTTGTATTAGCTTGGTCCTTTTGTTCAAACAAAATAAGCAGTGCTATAGCACATGATTTGATTAAGTTTTGGAAATGGTTTCTGAATCATATTTGTTTTGTAAAAATTTCACCAACTTCAACAATCAAACACAATAACAAGAGAGCAAGGAAGGCTTGGTTTAAAACAATTAACTCTTCAATTGAGAGTGGCATTAGACTAATAGCTGTTCACATAAAATAATGAGCTCATATGCTCCTGTTTTTGAAGTGTTTTGTTTGAAATGAAAAACATATGATCATGGATGCATGGATGATATGCATAAGTTTGAAACATGATTTTAGGGATGTTACAGTGTAAAAACCTTACAGTCATATTTGGATCTATAAAGGAATAGACATGGATGTTTCACATCTATGAAATAGTCGACATGTCGAGAAAGAGTTCACGACAATGTTCATGTAGTTGATTATGACAAGATTTGATCTTTCATACCGATATTTAGTCTAGACGGATTAATGTAGCAATCATTACATATAATTTTGTTATGTGGTAGTTGAATAAAAACAAGTTCTTCTAATAGAATGGTTACCTAGGACGTGTACATAACACGAACCAAAGGTATTTGTTAATTCAAAGGATGCTAAAAGCATATGCAAACTTCAATGGTTGAAATAAGCATCTCGGAGTTGGAATCTTCACCATGATGAAACTGTTAAAAGAGTTTAAATTCATCGGAGACGATGAAGATGCTTGCATTTTCAAGAAATTAAGTGGGAGCGCTAATATATTTCTAATGCATTATGTGAAAGACATATTGTTGATTGGAAATGCTATATCTTTTATTAACACAAAAGTCAAGAATTTCATCTCGATGAATGACTTAGGCAAATCCCAAATGTTTGGCATCAATATCTATATGGATAGATTGAGACGCTAATATAGTCGTGCCAAATGTACATATATGAGATATTGAATGAGTTCAATATGGAAATGACAAGAAAGCTTCTTGTCACACAGAAAGGATTGAGTCGAAATTCTAGTATATCGACACTTGGTAAGTGAAACAAAGATTCAAGTATTTTTACTTGATGAAAACACAAAGAGTGTTTTTCAATCATACTTTGATATGTACACATCCAGATATGTCCTATACTCTAAATGTTCTGAGCATATTCCAGAATTATTCATGACGATAATAAGGCTATTCTTATGATCTTTTGGAAGAACTAAGAATATATGATTTTTGTAGAAGTGACAAATAGATGGTTAGTTCATCGTAAAAGTACTACATTGATACTAATTTTGTCACAAAGTACAAATTAACTTTATCTCAGTCAAAACTGAGGGTGTCATAATATAATGGAAAGTAAGTTCCATAATGGATTTGGATGAGTTCCAAAGTTAAGACATTGTGACAGATACTACAAACGAAAGGCTAAGTATATGACTGCTATTATAGCAGCAAAAGAGGGCATTTGTGTCAAGTAGCTTGTTACCAAACTAGGTGTGATTCACAGCGGGATAGTACTATGAAGACATATTGTACGAAAATATTATCAACATGTTTTAACCCCAAGGAACTAAATGTCTCACCAAAGGACCAAATTTATATAAAGCCATCTCATTAGAGAATTAGTGATGCATAGAGACGCAAAGACATACAATTACACACGGACATGTAAGTGTCAGATCCGTAGATTATGTTAACCATTAGCAATAGCGTGTATGCAACACCAAAAATCCATAGGTGTTCAATACGCAAAGTTTTCAAACTAGATTATATACTCTAGTGCAAGTGCGAGACTGAAGGTAATATGATCGAGAAGATCAGTTGACCACTAGCAATCGTGTACATACTACACCGGAAAGACATAGGTGTTGAATACACAAAGGTTTGAAATTAGATTATTAACTCTAGTGCAAGTGGGAGACTGTTGGAGATATGCCCAAGAGGCAATAATAAAATGGTTATTATCATATCTTCATGCTTATGATAAATATTTGCATTCCATGCTATAATTGTATTATCCGGAAACATTAATACTTGTGTGGTTTGTAAACATAAAAGAGTCCCTAGTAAAGCCCCTTGTTAAATGTCACATCCCAAAATTTTCCAAATTTTGAAAAATGAAAAATAAATAAACAAAATAAATAATTGTTGAAATTTAGGGTGAAAAGAAACTTTTTATTTCTAAATGGAAACTTAAAAACCCATCTTGAACAAACTTTGAAAAAAAGGGAATCCAACCAAATTGAAATCAAGTGAAATGCATTCATCTCGAAAATTCAAACTTGGAAAAGTTAAACAAAAACCCTAAAACCATAATGAAAGAAAATCATTTCCAAGATCTCTCAAAGACTATGGATTTGATCCACATAAAAATTTGTCAACAAACATTTATAAATGATCAAAATGACAAATAAAAATATTATAAAACCATAGAAATTGATTTAATTCAATTTAGAACTATGGATAAAAACTTATGAATTTAATAAGTTAAAAGGAAGTAATTTCCAAAGCTAATAAAGCACCTATCTAAAATCCATACCAAATTGTGAGAAAAATAATCCTAAAGGGATTTAAAAAGATAAACAAATACTAAATAAAATTATACAAATTGGAATCACTAATTTTGGTTCTATAAATAAAAAGATATGGATTTTATAATACAAAGAAAGAAATAAATAAATAAGGAATATTTAAAAGCCAAGTTAAATCTTGGCCAAGTCCATAAGCAAATGGAATAAAGATAATTCAAATCCAAATAAAATAAATGGATAAAGAATAATCAAATGGAAACATATGGGACTAAAACCATATTCTAAATTATTTTCCAATGAAGACAAAATCCCTAAAGTAAATGATTAATTCAATCTTGAGAAAATAATAAATTGGAATTTTCCCAAGTGGAATAAAAGTTATTTAATTAACTTAAATGGAATAAAAGAATTATTTGAATAAAATTATATGGAATTAAAACCATATTTGATCTTGTTTGAATAAAGACAAATGCTCAATTTAAATGATTAATAAATCATATTAAAAATATTTCAAATAATTCAAAGTGAATTATTTGACACACTAATAAATAAATAAAACCTACTGAAAAAGGTTTTGTGAAAATTAGAATTCAAATAGAGTTTGAAAATATAATTAATACTTGTTTGAATAAAAACAATTGTCTATTTAAATAAATAACAAACCATGTGTAAATAAAATAATTATTCTAAAAATGGACTTTAAATAAATGTTTAAAATAGTATTAAAACATACTGAATATTTGGAAAAGATTTGAAAATGAAATATAAATTCATAGTTTGAATTCAAAACAGAAAATCAAAATGGAAAAGGAAAAAGAAACAGAATAAAAAAATGAATTGAAAACAACAAGTCCAACTGGCCCAGCTAGCCCATCTCTCTCTCCCTGCAGGAAAACGATTCGCACTCAAACTCTCACCCGCTCCCTCACTGACGACCAAGCCCCACCGAAACTCTCCTCACTCGCTGACCAACCGACCCCACCCGTCAGTCGTCGTTCTCACCCCACGACCTGTTCTTCCCCTCTCCCACACTACCGTTCCTAGCGTTGAATGATCGCGTGAAATTCGCGTTGATGGCGCAGTAACCCCGCCCCGTGATCACGCTAGATAACTCGCCCTTCCCCCTCTCCGTTTTCCCCCATTTTACCGCACCTCTATGCCCCCAGGCTGCCCTAAATTCAGCTTGCGCCGCCACTGCTCCGGCGAACCTTTTCCTCCGATTCCGGCCAGTAGACACCACCCCTTTGCCCCTCGACCACACGAGCTTGTTCACGAGGATCTCCTGCATCTCCCAGTGCCGCCCGCTCGGCCGCGCGAGCATCGTAACCCTGACTACGTCTTCACCAGAACAGCGCCGCCGTCTGCCATTCTCCGGCGAGCTCCCCTGGTAAAAACCGACCTCCCCTCTTCCTCTCTTTCACACACGCGTACTTTCCGTGACCCTGCGCATCTAACAGCACCTTCATTTTTCTCTGGCATGCATCATAGCATCGCCACCGTATTCAACAGAGAGAACCCGACGCCTTCGCGAACTCCGGCGAGGAATCACAGTCGCCCTCGAGCGCCCCTTCGCCAACCAAGCACAGTTGAGCATCAGAGAGCTTCTGTGATTCTGGTGAGCCACCCCACTCCTCCTCTCGCTTCCTGTATCTCCGGTAACACCACCGTATGAGCGCTCCGCCGCCAGCCACCATCGTCGCGTCGCCCATCCTTGGTCACTCGCACATCAGCCGTCAGATCACGATCACGTGGCTAGGATAGAACGACTTAACGAACCGGTATGATTACATCTGAACCGCACAGTTTCATTTTAATCCCACAGTATGTAATGCGTGATCCAACCAAAGCGGTACCTTCCAATAGGATTGCTCCACATGGCTCAGACTTTGATTTAAAACCAGAAACATTTCTATTAGATATGTGATTTTGTAAAATTCATAAGTCTAAATCTAAACGTCCAAATTCTACAAATTTTATATCAATGGAATCAGCAAAAAGAGTAATTTCCAACCACGCACTTTTTTTAATGAATTGATTATGGAAAATTAGTTGTTTTTGCAGAAACATGTGTAGGCATATTTTGTGTATAAAATTCTTTCTAAAATTAATTTTGAGGTAAAATCTTTTGTAAATGGATTGTTTTGAACCTACTGACCATAGAAACCAACTTGTTGATTTAAAAGTGTATTTTGTGAAGCTAAAGAATAAATCTTTGAATAAAAGCATTTCTAGTTAAATAAAAATATTGATTATAGTTTCAAAATGCGTTTTGAGTAAAACCTTTGGAAAATGGTTTGAATTAAACTCTCTGATCCTAAACACCAAGTTTTAGGATTTAAAAATATATTTGGTGAACCCTAGAAAATTATTACTTTGTTTATAGGCATTTCCAACAAAATAAAATGTTGCTTTGATTTAAAAATGGTTTTTAGAGGAAACCTTTTGCAAATGGTTTAATATTGAACACTTGACCTTAAAACACTACATTTGTGTTTAAAAGTATATTTGTCAAATACTAGAAATTATTACTTTGATTAAATCATTTCTAACAAAACAAAAATGATTTAAAGTGGACATTTTCACTAACTTGTTATCAATTGGTTTGCCACTTTTATAAATGACCAATAGATGTTTTAGGATGTCTATAGCCTAATAGAAACCACTTTTCCAAATAAAACAATCTTTGGCATGCTTGCATGCATTGCTTTGTTTCTATTATTCTATGTGATGAATTTCTTGAATGGTAGAATGAATTTGTGCCTTGATTGAATTGTAGTGAAATTTGAAGAGTGTGACTATTACAATAACAAGGAGTGAACTTATATTCTCTACCAAAAAATAAAGTGGTGCTTCATACTTTTGTCCCATTATTTTCACTATGCATTAGTGATATTTTTAAGTAGGACTTGCATGGAATTTTACTAAGTATGCTATGCCATGGGAAATCCTAGTAGATGATGCCTTAGTAGAATTTCCTAAGTTAATATCCCTACTACTATCATGCTTAGCTTAGCTAGTAGAAAACATGGGTGGATTATATTCATGCTATGAAATATTTCTAAGTCAAGGACTTGTGTTTTGTCTAATAAAACAACTATGTGAATGAATCACCTGGGTGGAAAGGGTTTTGCATGGATGGATTTTTGTTGAGTGGTTACCAGGGCCCATTTTTCAATGGCCTACCCTGTGTATCTCACTTGTGGAATGCCACCCAGGAACAAAGAGATTTGAGAGGTAAAATATTGAGAAGCTTCAAGTGTAGCCACTTGGCATTATGGGCTCTGCCTAGATCATATAGGTTGCAATAACTTAGCCAAATGGACAGTTGGTGGTAGGGGATGATAGGTTTGGGAACGCGTCCATTCTGGTCTAAGGGAAGGCTTCTGAAAGATCTTGTCTCGATGCATGTCGAGTCTTGTATGGAAAGTGCACCACCTCTCGAGAGAGTAAAATCTAAGTACTTAGTCGTGTCACCGGCAATGGACAATTTGAGCATCAAGACATGGAAGCTATCAAGAATCTCCTCATTCCAATTTCTAAGTTAAAAACTTGTGGTTGAACAAGGGTTAAGGACTCACCAATGTCTATTGGTAGATGCCTTGGGTGATTTTGACAAACAAAAACTTAGTGTTTTCAAATGAGAAGGAAAATCTATTTTGAGCAAAGCAAGCCTAAGCTCCACTTAGCCAAATGCATATAGATGATAGTTACCACTATTCTACCATAGTATCACTTGCCAATACAATTCAAATGTATTGACCCTTTGGCTATAACTTATTATGTTGCAGGTTTATTTGATGTTAGTGAAGTGTGTTGATTAGGATTACAAGTCTACAACCAACATGATTGCCTGTGGCACTTTGAAGATGAGGGAATCCATGCTATAGTTATTTTTTATGTATTGTAATGTGATAGCCAAATGAGCTATGTAGGATGTAATGAATTATTTTATTCCTGGTTATAAAGTTGTATTATGACCTTTGTTTCTTGATATTACATCTTAACTGTGGATGCTAGCTATTGATCCAGGGACTAGCATTGCAAACACAGGGATCTCTGCCTTATTAAAGGTTGGGACCTCTACATTAAACTAGCTTGTGGGTTAATATATGATCATGGTTTCCTGATCATGAACATTGAGATGTTATTAACAATAGGGTCATATCATTAGGAGAATGATGTGATGGACATACTCCTATAGTTAAGCGTAGCATAAGATCAAGTTATTTAAATAGTTCACTTGTTATAAGCTTTCAGATACATAGTAACCTAAATCCTTCGACCATTAGATCATGTTAATCACCATCACCAGATGGATGCTTTGATGACATCAAACACCACTTCGTAACTGGGTGGTTATAAAGGTGGCATTGAGTATTCTAAAAGTATGTGTTGACGCACATGGATCAAGAGTGGGATTTGTCCATCCATATGACAGATAGATATACTCTGGGCCCTCTCGGTGAATGTCATCCAATTGGCTTGCAAGCATGTGACTGGATCATAAGGGATCACATATCACAGTAACGAGTAAAGAGTACTTATCAGTAACAAGGTTGAACTAGGTATGTAGAGATACCGATAATCAGACCTCGGATAAGTAAAGAATCGCGATACAAAGGGAAACTGGTATCGTATGTAAATGGTTCATTCGATCATGAAGTAATCTTACAAATATGTGGGAGCCATATGAATTTCCATATTCCTCTATTGTTTATTGATCGGAGAAGAGTCTCGGTCATGTATGCATAATTCACGAACCATAGGGAGACACACTTAAGGATTCAATGTTGTGTAGTAGATATGAAAAGTGAGTAAAGAGATCGAACTTAGTTCATATTCTCTCATGGGATCCGGGATATCACGAGGAGATACAGAATGGTCCAGAGAATAAGATTCATATAAGGAAAGTCCAATTCCAGAGTTCAGGAATGGTTTCGGTGTTTTCACTAGAATGTTCTAGAAGGCTCTAGAAGGTTTACTGATACGGAAGGGGAAGGGTACATGGATGTGTCATGACAAAGTGGAATGGTTGCATCATGTCCTAAGTCACATGGCTGGGAACTTGGAAGAGAGAAATCAAACTCTAGTTTGAAAGTCAAAATAAGGCAGTTTGAAAAAGTCAAAGTGGGACTTTGATTTCCAAGTGGAGGGAGGGAAGGAATCCTACCTAAGGGAGGATTCCTCCCTCTCCCTGATGACCCACAAGTATAGGGGGTGTATCGTAGTACTTTCAATAAATAGGAGTGTCAATCCCAACGAGGAGCAGAAGGTGCTGAACAGTGGTATGGAGCAGGAACTCTCTACAAATACTTAACAAACGGATTTTTAGTGGTTTTCTGATAAGTCAACAAAACAAAGTGCAAGTAACAAAGAACAAACACAGCAAGTGGCCCAATCCTTTCTTAGCGAAGGACAAGTCGTTGGAAATACTTATAAGGACCAAACGTTCTCGAGGACACATGGGAATTCTGTCAAGTGCTTTCGCTTCAAATAGCTGAGTACTCTTCTTTGGTGTTGTAAGTGCTGTGTGGTTGAACCTGTGGTAATGTACCTCCCTTACTTGGACTAATAAATACTTGTGATTAAACCCCCTGTAAACATCTGTAACTATAGGAAAGCAATTAAGATATAAATCTAACCACAGCCTTAAACTATGAGATCCTACACTCCCTTGTGTAAAGGTGTCCTAACGGGGGTTCAGGTTTCTGTCACTCCGGCAACCCCACAATTAGTAGCCAAATACACAATGCATTCCCCTAGGCCCATAAATGGTGAAGTATCATGTAGTCGACGTTCACATAACACCACTAGAAGAATAGTACCACAACTTAAATACTAACCATTGAATAATAACTCAACACAAATCCACTAATAACAACATGACTTCTCCCATGTCCTCAAGAACTAGACGAACTACTCACAAGACATCATATGGATCAAGATCAAAGATGATATGGTAATGGATAACAATCTGAACATAAACAATAATCCAATGGTTCCACTCACAAGCATCAACTACAATAGTAATTAACACCGGGAAAGTTTCCCCTAAGAATTAAAGCAATATCCAACGCAATTGTTACAGCGGGACGGAGTGGTGATGATGGTGATGATGGTGTGGATGATGATGATGATCCCGATGAAGCCTAGATTGATGACGGTGTTGATGGTGACGATCTTCCCTCTCTGGGAAGGAATTCCCCCAGCAAAAATCTGTCTTCCCGAGAGATCTTTCTCTCTCGGTGTTTTCCGCCCCGAGAGGCCATGGGAATCTATCTATGGTTGCCCCTAGCCTTAGGGTTTCATAGGGAAGATATAGGCAAAGGGGCAGAGTCGGGAGCCGGGCAGGTAGGCCACACATGCCTTAGGCGCGGCCCAAGGTGGGCCGGCGCCTAGGGGTGGGCCCCCTGCGGCCCTTCTTCGCTCCTCCTTCTGGCTTCCTCAATCTTCTGGAAAAATAATATTTTCCCATATTTTTCTGGTATTTTTCTGATCTTCATGCAATTGCATCAAAACGCCTTCTTTTCCATCAGAATCCAGACTCCAGTAGTCCATCCTCCAAGAATCATCCAACATGCATAAACAGATGAAAATCCATAAGTAATACCTCATAATAAGACAAATATCAATGGATAGAGGTAGATTATGATATAGAATGGTGATGCAAATTGGGCGTATCAACTCCCCCAAGCTTAGACCTTCGCTTGTCCACAAGCGAAAACTGATCTCAATAAACATGTCCACAGGTTTATGGAGTGAAGTGTCGATAAAAGAATGCGCACAAGAAGCATCACACTTACCATTACACAACTCATTGAATAAAGCAACTCACCATTATATAACTTAGCTTGCAACCAAGTACAGCAGTCACAATAGAGATACATAAAGATAATCATAATTGGAATTGGCAAACTCTTGTTCCTGGTTAGAGAACAGCTGGCAAACAGTTTCACAAAAAGCTTTTTGTAGAAGTTTTCACAACAAGAGCACTCTTTGCTCAAAAAGGTTTTTCACAATGAAGGCCTTCAAAGAAATACTCAATAGATAATAGTTTGTGCAAACAAGGAAGATAGATAACATGATTGAATAAATCACCATACGATTGCTTGAAACACAACAACTCAAAGGCTTGCTGGAGATAGAGACGAAGTAGGTTTACTGACTCAAATTAGAAAGTAGGAGAAAGGTCCCTTCATAGAGGGTAGCATGGATTACAAGTCATAAAGAGCTTCCAAAATATTATGGTACTTACTAGCTTTGAGCCCTCATTGCCCTATCATAGGCATCTTGAGATGATTAAGGTTAAAGTGCACAAAGATGGAGTATATGCTTGACAAAATATAAGTTGGCAATCTTATGTCCCTTGAATATAAGGGCCACTCCTCATGCTACTCAACTTTGGTCACCGTTAAGTTCTTGTCATTGTAAGTACATGCGTATCATAGAGAACCGCCAACGGGGTACCCCTTGCACATGGTACAGGAGCTATCCCATAACCAAAATGACAAGGCAAGGAGACAATGAGCATCTCAGCGATCTTTTTATTTACTATGTGTATAGATTTTTGTTGAGGATGCTTCATAGATAGCTCACTATGGTGATGCTGCAAGTTTCCACCATGATTAGGAATGGCTTAGGCTAGCGGCCCAGGCGTTTCTCTAACACAAAATACAAACTCCATGGACTTACAAGTTCCCTCTTTATTTCACACAGTTGACATCCATAGACAAATGAGCACGATATCAACTGAGTACAAAGTATAGGTGCAATGTTGAAAACGTTCCCCGTGACAGCACGGTTCTGCTAATTCCAATGTATAGATGCAAGCATATACAACTTCGATGGCACAATGGTTCAAGTCTATTAGGGGCAAGAAAATAAGGTGTGCCATCAAGTTCGTGAGAGCTTTACTAACTAGTTTTCACATAACAAAGTACTTTTTAATTCGAAAGGTAGATGAAGCTTGAGAATTTGCTTGGAATAGCAAAGCTATCAGGTAGATATGGTGGACACAAGTGGCAAAGGTTTTGGTTCAAAGGGATTGGAAACATGAGAAGTATGCCTTCTCAAAACAGGGTTTTGGCTAGCAAGGCTGGGTAGCAAGCAAGAGAGTTGAAAGAAACAAGCAAACATACAAGTAATAAAGCCAAACATGCAATCTTCCTTGAAGACACAAAAGATCTTAAATAAAGAATACCAAGCTTATGAGCCAACAGAAAGAAAACAAATGATACAAAATACATGTAAGCTTTTCTCCTTTTTTTCTTTCCAACCTCAAAAAGTATTGCTATTGACCAGAACTCGGTTTGCCAAAACCAATTTTGATCCACATGATGATCCCAAAGTGATGCCAATACTGATCAACAAGATCCATCATATAATAGAGATTGCAAACTAAAATAAGAAGTGCAAAAAGTAAAAGATGAGACTTCTCATTAATATTCCAATAAAGGCACTCACACCAAGGGATACATAGATAATCATCTAAAGGAGAGATACTTCCACATGAAAACCAAACTATAAGATAACTTCTCTACCAAAGATATGAATCCACTAAAAAGGTAAAAGATAAAAGATAATGGTGGTGATACCGCGGCACGAGAACACGATGCACGAACCTCGGGGGATCTGGGGGTTATATATTATGAAGTTTCAAAGCATAAGGAAGGTTCCGACACGGAACCGAGGTAGAGACGGAGTTCGGGGGTGGCACACCCCCTCCAAGCGCGGCCAGGCTGGGCCCGTGCCTAGGGTGGGTTTGTCCACCCCGGACTCCGTTTCCTCTTCAGTTCCATCTCGTAACTTCCCTTATGTATTAAAAACATCAAAAATATAAAAAGATTGGGGTTTCACGAACCTTCTGTTTTCACCACTTTTACCTATTTAAAGACGAACTCTGCAGACTCCTTTTCTCCTTCTCCTATAATTTTCCTTTCCTCACAAGGCAATACACAAACTTCAATGGCAACATTAGTGTAAGAAAAACAACAAACCTTTAGGTTCACACTTCAACTGAATTCTATCAAAACAAAGGCTTCTAAAAGAGGAAAATGCAAATGATAACAGAAATCTGTCAAAACAGACCAGCAGGTAAAGATTGATTTTTTTGAAAACTTTTTGTTGCTCAAATCAAAAAGTGCAGAACTAATGAAAGTTGGGTAAGAACTTGGAGAACAAGTTAAGAAAAATACAGCTCCATCTGACGTACTGAGCTCCCTCACGGATTTTTACGGTGCAACACAAAAAAAAATTCCTAGGACAACCACTTTTTACAACTCCTCTACTTCACAAAAGTAGTTAAACTTGACACAAAAACCAAAACAAAAAGGATAATGAGCGGTTATTACTGAAGTAATAACTTCCAAGACTCGACAAAACTCTTGCGTTATCTCCCAACAAGTATTTTTCTTTAATGCCTTTAAGTTAGGCTTGAAACTTTCAATGATGCTCATAGATGAGATAAATATTTGAAGTGAAAGAGAGCATCAAGAAGAAAATAACCAGCACATTTGAGTCTAACCCACTTCCTATGCATGGGGGTATCATGATAAACGAATTGTTGAAACAAAAAGCCACCAGCATGGGAAGACAAAACAAATGCAACTTCAAAGCTTTCAACATAAAACCGGGAAACTTAACATTATTGAGATGCATAAAACCGTGTTTCTCTCTCTCATAATAACTTTCAGTAGCACTTTTAATAAATTTGAGAATATAACTGTCATAGGAAACAACTCTACCATCAAAATGAGCATACTTACAGTCACCAAAAAGAGGTCCAAGGACATAGACTGGATCAATAGAAGCAAGTTGTTCCATCCTGAAATCTTTATTAGGGAAGCTATTTTCACAAGGAGCTTTAGAAAATTTGGAAAAGTTAAACTCATAAGAATCTCCATCAAACTTAGTTAAAACTTTTTCCTTCTTACAATCAATAATATCTCCACAAGTCAAGAAAGGTCTACCAAAAATGATAGGACAAGTTTTGCTAGCTGCTGAACTAAGCACTAGAAAATCAGCAGGATACTTAATCTTACCGCAAAGAACATCCACATCTCTTACAATACCAATGGAGCATAGGGTTTCCTTATTTGCAAGGTGAATAACCACATCAATGTCCTCAAGCTCACAAGGACCAATCTCATGCATAATTTCCCTGTAAATCTCGTAAGGAATAGCACTAGAACTAGCACCAATGTCACATAAACCATAGTAGCAATGATCACCAATTTTAACAGAAAGCACAGGAACACTAGCTTTTATAACCTTACTAGGATGAGAGATAATATTAGAAGCGTGTTCACAGAAGACAATATGCTCATCCTCTATATTTCTAGCGTCAAGATCTTTCACAATAGTTACCACAGGTTAAACATTCAATTGCCCATCAGGCTCCACAGTTTTCTTTGTACCTTTGTTATTTGCACTAATAATCATAGAATACTCCTTTACCTTAGCTAGGAATGGAACTTTATCAACATGAGGTTCAGGCACAATATGATTAGTAGTACAAATTTCAGTCCTTCTAACAGGAACATGATTAACAAAATCTTTATAAGGAGCATGGTACTTATTCCACTTATTCTTGGGAATTTCTATGTAAGAGGCAAAGGCCTTAAAATAGTTGGCAATACTTTGGGAATCAAGACCAAACTCATTGCTAATATCACGGAAGTCACGAGTTCCCATAAAATATTTAATGCATTCATAATCATAGTTTATACCTGACTTTCTTCCTTTGTCATTCTCCCAAGCTTCAGCGTTTTCTTGAATACGGTCTAAGAGATCCCGTTTAGCTTCTTCCTTCATACGCGTGAATGATCCAGCACAAGAAGAATCTAGTAAATCTTTATCATGAAGATAAAACCTAGCATAAAAGTTATTGATAATAATATTGTTAGGGAGTTCATGAATAGGACATTTAAGCATTAGTAACTTCAATCTCCCCCAAGCTTTAGCTATACTCTCTCCATCACGAGGCCAAAAGTTATATATCAGATTTCTATCCTTATGAATCTCACTGGGAGGATAAAATTTAGAATAAAAGAGAGATGCCATTTCCTCCCATTCCATGGATTGTCAATTCTTCAGCAGCTTATACCATTCTTCAGCTCTCCCTTTCAAGGATATGGAGAGTAACTTCTTCTTCACATGTTTAGTTGTGATACCTACACACTTAAACAACCCGCATAATTCATGGATAAAAAGCAAGTGATCACCGGGATGGACAGTTCCATCCCCTAAATAATAATTATCCATAACACGATCAACAATACTTGTAGGTATCTTAAAAGGATCTATCTCAATAGGTGGTGGTTCATCTACTACCCTAGCAGTGGTAGTAGTTTTCCCAAACAGAAAACCAAGTGGGTTATCCATACTGGAAACAAAGTAACAAGCAGTAACAAAAAGCAATACTCACAGTAGAAGTTTCCTTTACCAGTTCCACTCTTCAATAGTGCTTCACTCCTAGGCAACGGCACCAGAAAATAGTCTTGATGACCCACAAGTATAGGGGTTGTATCGTAGTACTTTCGATAAATAGGAGTGTCGATCCCAACGAGGAGCAGAAGGTGCTGAACAGTGGTATGGAGCAGGAACTCTCTAAAAGTACTTAGCAAACGTATTTTTAGTGGTTTTCTGATAAGGCAACAAAACAAAGTGCAAGTAACAAAGAATAAACATAGCAAGTGGCCCAATCCTTTCTTAGCAAAGGACAAGCCAGTGGAAATACTTATAAGGACCAAATGTTCTCGAGGACACATGGGAATTCTGTCAAGTGCTTTCACTTCAAATAGCTGAGTACTCTTCTTTGCTGTTGTAAGTGTTGTGTGGGTGAACCTGTGCTAATGTATCGCCCTTACTTGGACTAATACATACTTGTGATTAAACCCCTTGCAAACATCCGTAACTACAGGAAAGCAATTATGATATAAATCTAGCCACAACCTTAAACTCTGAGATCCTACACTCCCTTATGCAAAGGTGTGCTAACGGGGGTTCATGTTTCTGTCACTCTGGCAACGCCATAATTAGTATCCAAATACATAATGCATTCCCCTAGGCCCATAAATGGTGAAGTATCATGTAGTCGACGTTCACATGACACCACTAGAAGAATAGCACCACAACTTAAATACTAACCATTGAATAATAACTCAACACAAATCCACTAATAACAACATGACTTCTCCCATGTCCTCAAGAACTAGACGAACTACTCACAAGACATCATATGGATCAAGATCAAAGATCATATGGTAATGGATAACAATTTGAACATAAAAAATAATACAATGGTTCCACTCACAAGCATCAACTACAATTGTAATTAACACCAGGAAAGTTTCCCCTAAGAACTAAAGCAATATCCAACACAATTGTTATAGCGTGACGGAGTGGTGATGATGGTGCTGGTGGTGATGATGGTGTGGATGATGATGATGATCCCGATGAAGCCTAGCTTGATGAGGGTGTTGATGGCGATGGTCTTCCCTCTCCAGGAAGGAATTCCCATGGCAGAAATCTGTTTGCCAGAGAGATCTTTCTCTCTCGGTGTTTTCCGCCTCCCAGAGGCTACATAAATCTATTTGTGGTCGCCCGGCTTAGGCGAAGCCCTGTAGGATCTCCCCTCTACTTCCGACACCACGTCGTCATGTTGCCGGAATCACGAGGAGAGAGATACAACCTCCACTGCCTGCTGGAATAAGGGATAGGATGGTCTTCATCGAATATCATACGTGTGACCGACTGCGCGAGCACTGCAAGAATGCGGCGCCGGAAGGATCGTTTACGCGATATTGAGATCGTCAAGTGAACGACTACATCACCCACGAGAATCTGCTCTCATTAATTGTTGTCGGATTGTTGACAAGTACGCCATAGGGGGTCCTAGTGGCGTTGGAATGATGGGGTGTGAGACGTCGGATGTTCCAGGAGCGGTGAGCACAAGTTTACCCAGGTTCAGATCCGACTGCGGTGATCGGAACCTACTCCTGCTAGCAACCCAGTAATATATCGGCATAAGCCGGATGTTACAGTGGATTACAAGAGAGGTTCTCCTGTGTGAGTTGATTGTGGTGTTACAATTGGTTGTGTGCCCTAAAGACTCCCATAGGGCCGGTTTATATAGTCATCGGGACCTAGGGTTACAGGAGAGACCTATCCAGCTACGTTACAGAGTCAGTAAGTAGATACATCTTGGACTACAAGTAATACTACATGCCTAAGTCGGTAACTCTTCTGGGACTTGTCGTAGCCGGAACTGGCTCCTCCCCTTTCTCTGACTAGGCCTCCCGTGATGCAAAGCTCTAACCCGTTGGTGGGCCACCCTGGTCAGCGAATCCTGTGGGTATACCCAGAAAGTATATCCCCAATAGTAGCCCCCGGAAGTCTCCAAGATCCAAAGTCGGATAAATCGTCTATCTTGATGGTTTCTTCATCTTGAGAATCTTGAAGGGTTCTCGAAAACTTCTTTCAGTAATGTAGGATTCCGAGTCATGTGAGTCGGATATGTTTCGTTCTGACTTCAGTTTTTTCCTTGCTCAGTTTGAAACATGAGCCAGATTTTATAGCGTCGTGCAGACTAACAATTTTTTTGACCAGGTCCTGTCATTGACAGGAGTCCCATCAACACGACCGTTGGTGGATTTGTTACTTATGGAAAAAAATGCTGTTTCAATACCCATGCAAGAATCGAGGGGGCGAAAGAGTTGCGTGGAATCTACCCACCTCTCTCCTATATGCGTGGCACTAATCGCGTGCATCAACGCACGAATCTTGGCGTAGAGGTAAATAAAAGAGAAGAGAAAACTCTTCCCTCAGATTTATCTCTCCACTGCTTCATTCATTCTCTTCTCGTACTCCTCGAGCGCTCCATAACCATTCCCATCTACACACTGCGAGAAAATATTTCTCCCCCACCAGTCCTTCTTGTCCAAGATCAATGGCATTTGCCTCGATCTCAGGAGCGGCGGCGGGTTCGTCGGCAGCGGATGAAAAGAAGATGTGGGGACTCTGGATCCCTCGCGCCATGGACAATGCCAAACTCCAAGTCATGAAGCACGAAGGACTCATCGTCACCGGCGCGTGGCGGAGCGCCTCAAGGCACGCCATTCGTGCCCCGCGCGATGGCGAGTGGGTGCTGTTCGGCACGCACATCGACCGTAGCCTCAGCTTGCCACCGTCGGATTTCTTTGTCGAGGTCCTCAATCACTACGGTGTGCAACTCCATAATCTCCCTCCCAAATCTCTACTCGAGCTTAGAACTCATGCAGCTCTGTGCGAGGGGTTTCTTAGCATCAGGCCAAGTCTCACCCTTTTATAGTACTACTACGGTACTCGGAAGAACTCCATTAGCACTGGTGTGCCTTACACCATCGGCACCCTTAGCTTAGTCCTTAGGAGAAATCGAGTTTATCCTAGGATTAACGCTAGCGAATCCGTCAAATGCTGGGTCAGAACCTTCTTTTATCATAAGGATATTCCGGCTCCTGGAAAGGTGGAAGGTCTTCCGGCCTTCGTCGATGGTGCCGCCCCCACCATAAGTCATGGGACACGGAAGCGCCGGAACTATCGGATATTTTGATCCTCGCCAAGAGGCGGATTGCATTTCTGATGAAGCACAAGGGCCTCCGCGGATCTGACTTGATCCACTGCTGGTTGGATCGCCGGATCCAGCCTCTGCAGCATCACGAAGATCGCCTCATGCATTCTTTCACAAGCGACAAGAAGGACATCATGCGGGTCAGCCCAAACCAGATATCGATGAAGGATTACAAGACCCTCATGCAATATTTGATCAAGGAGAGAGTGGAATGAAAAGTTCCGGATGTCTCCATGAAGATGTTTACGTCCAACCGTCCTCTGACTCCGGTAAATATTTCGACTCTGCGTTTGCGCTTCGTCGTTCTTTTTTGTTTCCTTCTCCGACTCTATTTTCATCGATGCTTTTCGACTTTGTCAGCTCGAGAGGGCTATCCTTCAGACGATTCTGAGGCAACGGTGGATGATGAGGTGCAAGAATTTACCGCCTCCGCCTCCAAGAAGCATAAGGCTAAGGAAGTTGTTGCCACTGTTGGTAGCCAAGTGCTGCCAGTAGTTAAAAAGTAAGCACCATGTCTTTTTTTAGTACCTTGTACATTTCTTTCTCTCCAGAGCACACCTGATATTTGGATTTTCGTGTTCTAGAGCTAAAGTGTCTTTGAAGAGTAAGACCAAGCCGGACAGCAGGCCGGGCAAGCAAATGCGTCAACAGAAGCTTGTTATTTCCCCTGCCATGCCGCCACCAACTCCATCTAGTACTCCATCAGCACGAGAAGCTTCTGCCTCTCCTGATGCTGGCAACATCTCGCAAGCCCTGGTCACCGTTGATGACCAGGCAACTAAAAAGGGTGAACCCATAAAGGGTAATGATCCCATGGTAATATCTACAAGAACGTTGGATAAAGTGGCCGGCTCTACTGTCTCTGGCCTGAAGAGGAAGAAGAAGGAAGAAATCCTCAAGCTGGCTCAGTCCAGTCTGGAGAAGCAAACCTTAACCGCAGAGGCAGCAAGCCAGGAGTAGCAGGACGTCAAGCTGGTAAGCCTCCTGGACCAAATTTTGGTCCGGGATGCCAAGATAGAGTCTGGTGAACTCCCAGCGACGGATGTTCCCTCCCTCTCCCTTGCCGAGAAGGTGTTTCAAGCACCAAACTCGGATCTGAGAAGTTGCACTTGGAATATATTGTAAGTTTCCGATTCTTATTTGCATTTATTATCATATCCTCTAGCCCCTAAGCATAAAGCTGGATAAACATCGCTGGATCCGAGTTCATGCTTTTAGGTTGCAAAAGAATAATGTAGTGTAGCCCCCAAGGCTCGTGCTGTATTTTTACTTAGATAAATTTGTAGCCCTAGTCTTAGTAGCCATCTGACTGTATCCCGTCTTTAAACTTACAGAAATTTGCATCTTCCAACCATGAATTGCTCAAGAATATTTGTAATAAACGCAAGGAGATCAAAGCCTTGTGCCTTGAGAACTCAAAGTTGAAAATTGAAAAGGATGAAGCAGAAGGTAAACTTTTCTGGCTTCCTCTTTGTTAATTAGCTATTGTCATAGTCAAACTTGTTTTGTACGACTGATATTTTTCCCTTTGCAAAACTGTTGTGTCAGTCCAGCAAGATGGTGGAGAAATCCGAGAACTTCAAGGTCTTGGAACTGGAAAATGTTGAGCTCCGGGACAAGCTTCAGAGGCTCACTATTGAGTCGGAGAAATCCGTAGCTGCTGTCCTGGAGTCAAGCAACATGGAGACCGAGAAGCACGAGAAGCTACTAGCCCTCTAAGATAAACAACTAGATGATCTCAAGAAGGACTTCGATAGTCAGAAGGATCTAGCCCAGGCCGCAGAGAATGAACTGAACAGCATCCGCGAGGAGCATGCTCAATGGAATCGTTATGTGCTGACTTTTATTGTACGTTGATTTTTTGACTTTCTTTTTAGTCGAATTTTGACTTTTGGTTCTTTCCTAGCCCCCCTAAATCTTTCCGACTCTCCTACCTCCGAACCTCGCCTCAAGCGCATCAAGCTCGTCGGAGACATCTTGTTCGACTTCTGCCAGACGCTTAAAGAGGCTGGCGAGTCGGTCAAGCTTTCCGACTTGCATAATATGTCGGTGCAAGAGGTGAGGGACAAGGCCAAGGATATTCCGAAGCTTATCAAGGACTTGAAGATCTCCTACGCTCGGGCTGCTGCTCAGACTGCTCTTACCATGGTGATGAGACACCACAGCGAGATGGAAATCTAGCATGTCACCAAGGATATCGCCGAGGAGGACGATGAGGGTAACCCGCAGGACATCAAGGCATTCCAAGATTCCTGTGTAGGTTATGCTTGTCATGTGGTGGAGATGACCACTATAGGACACTATTC
The DNA here is from genome assembly GCA_916181665.1 of Avena sativa. NCBI lineage: Eukaryota > Viridiplantae > Streptophyta > Magnoliopsida > Poales > Poaceae > Avena > Avena sativa. Next base: position 148,296,785 of record OV702280.1, read on the forward strand.
TTCTGATCCGTCACCGTGCCTCCCTCCCCTCAAGAGCCAGAGATAGCCTTGCAGCTTCCGAGTCTGAGATTCAGGGCGAAAATGTTGTCGACTCTAGCGCTCCACCTTATTCATCACCACCACCTGGATCTGCAGCATAAACAGTTTTTTATGCATTATTCTAAACTTCTGTCAATGTAATGATGGAAACAATTATTTTGGCTGTGTTGGTCTATACAAACTAATGCTTTTACTATCATAGCACATATGTTTATATATTTTATGCGTGTGCTTAATTTCTGAAGCACTTTTTGTTTTATGCCTATACTTGTCATTTTATCTGGCTCTCTGCCTCGTCCCTTTCATGGGCCGACCAACCTTTAGCGCGGAAACTTTGCCGAGCAACGGGGCTCAATTGCTAAACCAGTTTAAACTCGGAAACAAAGCTGGCTTCTAGTACCAACAACTCATTACTCGGAAAATACTTGCATCTAAGCAATTAGATAAAAAACCAAAGTATAGACAATAAATTGAATTTTTTTACCCTAAAGTAACATTTTTTTAGATACTCAAAAATCGTAACCAAAACGAACATGAGCATAAGGTACTTTCAAGCATTCTGGGATTTTTGAAAAAATGACATGCTCTTTTGGAAAAAAGATGGCAAAAAACTTTTCAAAGATAATATATGAGGAAACCAATACTTTATTTCACTCTGAACATGTACATATGATTACAAGGAAATATAACTAAGAATAGAAGGTACGTAGTTGTGCAATATTCCATGGTTGTTCTATTTCATCCGGGTCTGTGCTACCGCCAGCTCTCTTTCTCTTCCGAGTATCTGGTCTTTCCTTGACTGGTCTCATATCGGTTAAATAATATGACCCATTATGCAGAACTCTGCTAATCATAAAAGGTCCTTCCCAAATCGGGGAAAGCTTGTGCTTTATTTTTTGCACGGGGAGAACCAAATCGACTTTTCTGAAAGAACGGTTTTGAACTCTCTGACTATGATACTTGCGGAACTTCTACTGCTAGGCTGTAGATCTCTGCTCAGCAGCGACGCGTACTTCTTCGATTATATCGAGATCATCTTGTCGAGAAAATTCTACATCTTCTTTGGTATACACTTTGACTCGTGGAGACTGATGAATTAGATCACTTGGAAGAATTGCTTCTGCACCATAGACCAAGAAGAAAGGAGTATATTCGGTTGATCTGTTAGGAGTTTTATGTAAGCTCCATATCACATATGGTAATTCTTACGCCCAAGCCCCCGCGGCCGGACAAAGTGGTGCCTCGAGATGAGGTCGGAGTCCTTGCAAAATAAGACCGTTGGTTCTTTTGACTTGTCCATTAGCTTGTGGATGCGGGACTGATGCAATATCAAGTCGGATCCCTTGTTCTTCGCAGAATTCAGCAAGTTCCCCCATGGAAAAATTGCTCCCATTGTCAGTAATTATACTATGCAGATATCCGAATCGGATGATCATGTCCTCAACGAACTTTCTGGATGTGGCTCCATCGCAACTTGTTACAGGTTTAGCCTCAATCCACTTTGTAAATTTATCCACCATCACTAGTAGGTGAGTAAATCCACATTTTTCCGTGCAAAACGGTCCTACCATATCAAGCCCCTAGACCGTAAATGGCCATGTAATAGGGATTGTTCGCAGCTGTTCAGCCGGAACGTGTGCCTGATGGGCGTACTTTTTGCAGCCTCTGCATGTTTTGACTAGTTTGTCGGCATCTGCCTTAGCTGTAAGCCAAAAGAATCCATGTCAAAAAGCTTTTGCCACTAAGGATCTGGCTGCAGCATGGTGACCACACTCACCTTCGTGGATTTCTCTCAAGATTTCAACTCTTTCTTACAAAGAAATACATCGCTAGAACACGCTAGAAACACTCCGCTTATAGAGATCACCATTTATTATAGTATAGGCTTTTGCTCGTCGGGCGATCTATCGGCTCAAGACTTCATCTTCGGGTACTTTTCCGTCTATCAGGAAATCCAGATAGGCTTTTGTCCAGCTGGGAATTACAGCCAGAACTACTATTAAAGTTGATTCAGATTGCATCGGATAGTCCTCATTAACTCCGACTATGGATGGGACCCATAGATGCTCTAAGAAAGCTCCATCTGGTACTTGTTTCCGCGCAGAGCCTATTCTTGATAGAGCATTTTCTTCCTCATTTTCTTCTCGAGGGATGTGTTGAACGTCAAAACCCTTGAACGATTTAGATAGTTCATCCACAACATCTTGGTATGCTGCCATGTGCTTGTTTGCATTGCAGATATCGGATACTTGCTGAGCAACTAAACCCAAGTCTCCGTAACACATTATTCTTGTTATGGCAATGTTTTTGGCCATGCGTATTCCATGCAGCAATGCTTCATACTCGACAATATTATTGGTTGCTGTGAAGTGTATTTGCAACACATAGAACAACTTACCTCCTTGGGACGACTTGAGCACCACGCCAGCCCCCGAGCCTCCTCGCGCTTTTGATCCGTTAAAGTGAAGGGTCCTAAATTTCGAGTCTGGAAGACTTGTGTTTTCTGCCGTCTCTGTCCAATCGACAACAAAGTCCGCAAGTATTTGGGACTTGATTATTGTACGTGGCTTGTACTCAATATCAAAAGCTGCAAGCTCTATTCCCCACTTTGCGATAGGCCCTGTGGCGTCATGGTTATTGATTATATCTAGCAGGGGAGCGGTGCTCACCACTGTGATCTTGTGCTCTTGAAAATAGTGGCGTAGCTTTCTAGATGCAAAGAACACTCCATAGGCTAGATTTTGGTGGTGTGGATACCGTTGTTTCGATTCTATCAGGACCTCACTTAAGTAGTAAGTTCGACGCTGCACCCTATGCTCATGGATTTCTTCCTTGCGCTCCACTACTGTTACCATGCTTATGACCTTGTTGATCGCTGCAATGTAGAGTAACATAGGCTCCTGAGGCTCTAGCACTGCGAGAACTGGTGGGTTTGAAAGTAGGTCTTTCAAACTTTGTAGGGCAGTTTCGGCTTCCTGGGTCCAGAAAAACTTGTCGATTTTCTTCAAGAGTTTGTATAAAGGTGCGGCTCTTTTGCCGAGCCGGCTAACGAAACGACTCACTGCTGCAATGCAACCAGTGAGATGTTGTAGGTCCTTCAGGCGAGTTGGCCTAGTAATGTTGAGTATAGCCTTGATTTTGTCCCAGTTCACCTCTATGCCTCGCTCAGAGACGATGAAACCTAACAATTTTTTGGCTGGAATTCCAAAGAAACACTTCTTCGGATTTAGCATCATATTAAATTTTCGTAGACTAGCAAATGTTTCCTCCAAGTTGGAAATTAAAGTTCCCTTCTTTTTGGACATAACTGCTATGTCATATATGTATACATGGACGCTGAGTCCGATTTGGTCATTGAGACAACATTGCATAGTATGTTGATATGTTGCTCCTGCGTTCTTTAACCCAAAAGGCATAGTTTTGTAGCAGAAGGTTCCAAAGGGTGTGACGAAAGACGTCTTAATTTGATCCGACTCTTTCATCGGTATTTGGTGATATCCGGAATATGCGTCGAGAAAACAGAGTAATTCCGACCCTGCCATTGAGTCGATAACTTGATCGGTTCTTGGCAAAGGGATCGGGTCTTTTGGGCATGCATTGTTTAAAGCGGTATAATCAACACACATCCTTAAATCAATGGTGTCCTTTTTAGGGACAAGTACATGATTTTCCACCCAATCTATATGGATGACCTCTGTTATGAATCCGGCTAACTCTAGTCGGGATTATTGCTTGGCTATCGCTTTGCGCTTTTCATCACCAAACCGTTGTAAGGACTATTTGACGGGTTTAGCATCAGGGTACACATTAAGAGAGTGCTCGGCAAGTTCCCTAGGTACTCTGGTCATGTCAGAAGGCTGTCATGCGAAAATATCACTATTAGCTTTGACAAACTCAACAAGCGCGCTTTCCTATGCGTGGCCTAAGCCTACCCCTATGCTCGTCGTCTTGGAGGGATCATCTTCCTTCAGCGACGTTTTATTCGTCTCTTCTGACGCCTTGAACTGCAAACTTGGCTTCATCACCTCGTTCTTCATAGCGGGCATCTCGGACGGATTGATGATCTTCTTGATCTCCTAGTACTCCTGGGCATGCAGCACGACTTCGGCAAAGGCAGCAGATCCTTCGTCGCACTCTCGCACCTTCCTCGGATTTCCCCGGATAGTGATTATGCCCTTTGGACCTGGAAGTTTAATCATATTGTAGATGTAACAGGGACAGGTCATGTACGCCCAGTAAGCCGAACGTCCGAAGATGGTGTGGTAAGCACTTTTGAACGGTACCACCTCAATTGAGAGTGGCTCGGTCCGGTAATTTTCTCGGGTTCCGAATGTCACGTCCAGAGTAATCTCACCCAGATAATCCGCTCGTCTCCCTGGTACAATTCCATGGAAAGTTACACTACTGTAACTCAACTGGCTCTCTTGCAGCTTCATGCGATGGAGCGTCTCGATGTAGAGGATGTTAATGCTGCTTCCACCATCCATGAGTGTTTTACAGAACTCATAGCCATCAATGACAGGATTGATGACTAGAGGGTACTTTCCCCAACGATGTGTTTTCCTCGGGTGATCTGAGCGATCAAAGGTGATGGTTACATCCAACCAATCTAGAAATTGTGGAACAGCCGGAACCGTGGCATTGAGCTCACGGAGAACCGCCTTCTTTTCTTTTGCAGGTTGGGATCCAAGGAGATAGACGTATGCGTCTTTATTAGTCGGAAAATTCTTCTTTACATCCGAGTTGGGCTCTGTGGTGGTATTCGCTTCTTCCATGTCGGAATCTTCCTTGGGCTCCTTTCCTTTCTCAGAATTTTTCTTTCCTTTTCGTCGCTTGGCTATGTAGCCAGTGGATTCGTATTTCTTGATGTCGTCATTGAAACGACACTCGACATTTGTGTGGTTAGATCCTCTATTACTATCCAAGTGGTGTACACTAGGATTATTGGCAATGTCAGCCCAGGTATAGGTTCTTCCGGGTTGCTGGTCTCCGCTGCCCTGGATTTGGGAAGTTCCCCGGCCTCTACCCTGGCCGCCTCCGCGCCCTCCTCGTCCTCCAGATCCAAATGCTGCATTGACAGCTGCATTGTCCGGAGCTGGTTTATCTTACGAGGTGTTCTTGTGCTTCTGAGTTTGTTGTTTTGGCTGTTTGGCCGCATTGGGATTGGCCAGACTGTTTAGCAGCCCTTCTGAATCATCATCGACATTAGCATATTTGCTTGCCGTCTCTATCATCTCTCCCAAATCTGTGACGTGGTCACGCTTCAATCTGCGATGCAAAAGTATGACTGGGAGTCCTGCAATGAAAGCTTCTATTGCAGTTTTCTTGTTTACTCCTTCGTAGGAGTTCTTCGTGTCGATCCAGCGTCCGAGATAATCCCAGCAGGTTTCTTTGGGTCTTTGGGTGCAACGCTGCAAGTCTCCGACTGTGCAAGGCCTCCTGTATGTTCCCTCGAAGTTGGAAAAGAACGCACTTTGCATATCATACCAGTTATGAATTGCATTCTTTGGCAGTTCATTGAGCCATGAACGAGCCGTGTTCCTCAGCACCAGCGGGAGATATCAGACTACGACCAGGATGTTTCCTCCTTTGGCAATGCAGCAAGCCTGGAAAAAATCCTAGAGCCAGGTATTTGGCCAAGCCGCGCCGTCGTTGGGCTGAATGTGTTTGGCAATACCAAAGTCAATCAGAAATTTTGTCTAACGTATGCGTGGGCCAAAGCACTTGGGTCCCACGTACACATCTTCCTCATACCATCGTGCCTCTATGTCTGATTCGATGCGATGGCGAGCGTCGTTTGGTGAGAGAGATCTGCGACTCGGAGGCTCATGGCTTCTGCGTGGCGGAGTCAGATTTCTGCTTCTCCTATCACCATTGCCGCCTTTGCCCCTGCGGCTTCCATGGCTACGTCGGGATCCTTCATGGTCGCTACCACGAGGAGATGGTGGCCCTGGTGAATTGTTTCCAGATGGGTTACGCGGTGGTGGCGGTGGACCCTCATTATGCTGACTCTGATGCAGGTTTCTTTAGGCCCCGTCCCTACTTGATTCAGGACGATACGGATCATCTCTTCGTCTGGCTTTGCCAGCCAGACAACTCGGTGGTGGCATCCTTAGCCGATCTTGCTCTTCTCGCTGGTGGCGTGTTTCCGGGTCTTCTCTATAGCTGACAAGGTTATACTCCACGGGTACACAATATTGGTATATCTGGTCCAGCCCAAGGAAAGGCCCACGTCAAGACACGCGGCCTGTGGAGATTTTGGGTGGCCCAAGCCCATGATGTCTTGAGATCCTTGGAGAGCAAGACTAGAGTAGATAGAATCTCAAAGGGTACAAACCCTTATGTGTAACTGACTCGACCTACGCCTGGGACCTGTCTATCTATATAAAGGCCAGGAGGGCACGGCGAGGAGGATAGCTTCCACCCCCGCATATATACCTTCACGCCAGATTGCATCTGCGCACCCCTGTAACTTTCGGTTCCTCTGTAATCAAGAGCAGACAAGTAGGAGTGGGGTTTTCCCTCCGGAGGCCTGAACCTGGGTAAACTTCGTGTCCCGCATTGCTTGTCTGTTAACCATTCCTCGATCTCCAGCATCCTCATCTTCTCCAAAACACAAGTCCATAATAATGGGCATTGACGAGATTGAACCTCGTCAATTGGCGCCGTCTGTGGGAACTGGGGACGCTGATTGTGCAATCGTGACGGTCCCATCCTGAGCGATCTACAACTTATCAGCGAAGGAGAGCCACCTCCTCTTCGGCACCTTTGACTTCACCGCCCACTCGCCGGCCACCGTGAGGGATTTCGAGTCTGTCGGCGACGGGCTCGATATGCTGTTCGGGAGCTTCTACTTCCAGGTGGGGCAGACCGGCACTCTCTGCCTCCCAAAGCGAGTGCCACTACCATCCATCAGGCCCTCTTCGTGGGTCCCACCCATCGGCACGCTGCGCGCGTCAACGCTAACAGACGAGTCAGATGACAGCAACAACTGCAACTCAGATCTATGCGGCCCTCCCTCGGATGAAGGAACCTACGGTTCCAGATCCGAAAGCTGTGGCAGCAGCGATCCAGTCTGCGGGGCTTACCTATGCGCTGTGGTCATCCATAACGAATAGGAACAGCCACCAGTTTCGAGTGCACCCAACCCACCTCTCAACCCGAAAGCTGGGAACAGAGGAAACAGGGGAGATCCGCCGCTCAGGCCCAACGAAGGTGACGCTAACTCCTACCAAAAGATCAAGATCAACAAGGACGGCTGACACCAAGGGCGCGAAGTCATGGCAAGAAACATCATCCTACCCGTGAATGCTTCACTGGACCTGCTGATGGCATATCACCTCCTCCCCATCAATGAGCATAACCGACTGGTGAAGCTGATGGAGGAGCTTGACAAACATAAGCAAGCGGCTTTGGAGTCTAACGCGCAGCGAGCTGCGCACTCTGCCACTAGCGACTCCAGTTCGCACGGCAACAACGCCAACAAGCATCGCTCCCGCACGGAGCACATGGACACCACCACGCGCCGCAAAGTCACCAGGGCCCTCAACATGTCCTTCATGACGATGGACGTGAACGGCAATGTCATGCCAAAGACACCGCAGGCTGCGATCATGGTGGCCACTACATACCCCGTGTCCCATCCACCTCCGGTGGGTGACCCGAACAGGGCCATGCACAAATCTGTGCTAGCTGGTCTCGGACTCGTCGGAGCTACGCTCCATGATGAGGCTCCTGCGGAGCTGAAGAAAAAAGCTGCGGTCAAGTTCAACCGTAACCCTACACCTTTATCCGACGAGGACGACCACGATCTGGCTCGACGTCACAAGAGCCCATGGCACCGCAGTACCGACTACGATGCTCGAAACGATAACGCAAGATCGACAAGGCACGTGCTAAACGCGCGTGCTCCACTAAATCTGACGAAGACGACGATAGAGATCTTTGCCAGATGCTACAGCAGATCCGTTTGGCGAACACGGATGACGAAAACTTTCAAGGTCCCTTCGGACACTCCGAAGTTCGACGGCACGCAGGACCTGAAGGCCTGGCTCATCGACCACCTCTCATTGGTCAAGCCGCATGGCGGTAATAGGAACACCGCCCTACAATGCCTACAGCTGCAGCTGACAAGCGCAGCTCGGATTTGGCTCAGCAGCCTGTCCTCCGGCTCCATCCGAAGCTAGGAGGAGCTGGCATACATCTTCATCCACAACTTCAAGGGCACCAGCAAGAGGCCAGCCTCGATCGAGGAACTGCGAGACTGCACCCAACGTACCAGCGAGTCCATTCGCTTGTACATTCTATGATGGTCCCACATCAAGAACTCCGCGGTGCATATCTCCGAAGAAAGGACAATAGATGCCTTCAAGGATGGTGTCAAGCGCCCGGACTTCAAGGAAGAACTTGGGCGCGTCAATCCCAAGACACTCGACCACCTCATGGACATCGCCAACCGATAGGCGGATGTCGAGGATTCCGTGCACCGAACGCATTCGGCTGACGAGGATGACTACGGCCGCAGGCGAGAACGCCACAACAAACGAAGATCGCGCGTCTACGATGACCGCGACAGAGTCGACATGGTCGTGGCTGGATACGCCGACCGACGCAATGATGGCAACCGCAACAGCGGATAGAGCGGAGGCAACTTTTGTGACAGAGGGCGACCTACACAGATGTGGCAACGTCGCAGCCGTGACGACGAGCCCTCGGCATATGACAAATTGTCTAGTCCTTGTACCATCCACTTCTACATCGACAAGCAGGATGGCAAGAAGAAGGCCAGCCACATGCTAAAGGACTGCCACGAGTTCCAGAAGCTTAGCGATGGTCTCACCAAAATACGGTGCCAGATCGTGAACCCTGGATTGGGCCCGCACCTGTACCAGGTGACATCACCCACGGAGCTCCTCCACCACCACCTGCTGGAACATCGAATCCAGCAATCGCACCAGCGCCAAATAACGACACAGGAGGGTACCCGCCGCCGAAGGGGGCCCTGATGATTCAGAAGGGGCGCCCAACCAACAGGGTGCAACAGAAGATCACCCGCCAAGTCAGCCTGGCGGTAGCCTCCCCACCATCCATCCCTGAGTACCTCTGTGGCTCGGAGTCCTGCATCGCGTTCGACCGTTCGGATCACCCACACCATATCCCTCGCCCAGGTCATGCTTCCCTTGTGTTTGAGGCGCAGATCGGGGGATTCGAGATGAGCTGCGTCTTCATGGACGGAGGCAGTAGCATCAATATGATGTTCGCGAGCACACTCGTAGCAATGCGGATCCCGCTGTGCCGCTTGGAGCAATCAGACACGACGTTCCACAACATAGTCCCAAGGAAGGGCATATATCCCCTGGGAAAGATATGGCTCGACGTCATCTTCGACCAGCCCGAAAACTTCAGGCGTGAGCGGCTCGAATTTGAAGTGGTGGACTGACCATCACAGTACCACGCCATCCTTGGGCGCGTGGCGTTCGCACGATTCCTGGATGTACCGCACTACGCGTACCTGATATTGAAGATGTCAGGACCCAAAGGCGTCATCACCGTCCAAGGCAGCTTCACCCGATCCGACCACTGCGACAGAGACTTCGAATCTCCCAGTCGTTTGGCATGTAGGGGGATCTCACGAGGATTAGAGAGGTGACAGACAACGGGGCACCCCAGTCGCCAGGAAAAACGCACCTGAGATGTCGTTCGACTCCATAGTCAACACGAAGAAGGTACATGTCCATCCGACGGACGCCTCCAAGACGACGTTGATCGCCAATGACCTCAGTCCCGCATAGGAAAGCGCGCTCATCGTATTCCTCCGTGAGCGCTAGGAAATATTTGCCAGGTGTCCTGCGGACATGCCAGGAGTTCCTAGGGAATTTTTCGAGCACGCACTCAACGTGTTCCCCGATGCAAAGCCAGTCCAGCAGTCGATTCGACGACGTTCCAAACCAAGAGCTGAAGACGTTGGAATCAAAGTCAATAGACTGCTCAATGCCAACTTCATCCGGGAAATCAAGGAGAGCGAGTGGCTGTCCAATACCGTGCTGGTCCCCAAAAAGGACACGGACATCCTGCGGATGTGCGTGGACTTCACATCGCTCAACAAGTACTATCCAAAGGACCAATTCCCTCTATCGCGGATCGATCAGATCATCAATTTGACTGCACGATGCGAGAAACTCTCCTTCCTCGACGCCTACTCAGGCTACAACCAGATTTGACTGAAGGTCCAAGACCAGGAGAAGACGGTGTTTTCACGCCGTTCAGAGTATTCTGCTACAACACCATGCCCTTCGGGCTGAAGAACGCATGCTCCACATACCAGAGGTGCATGCAGGTGTGCCTGAAATACCAGATACGTCGCAACATTCAAGTCTATGTCGACGACATAGTAATCAAGACCAGGGAGGCCAAGACGTTGATCGACGATCTCCGCGAGACGTTTGATAACCTTGATCACTACAAGATCAAGCTGAACCCATAAAAGTGTGACTTCAGCGTCCCATATGGCCAACTACTCGGCAACTTCATCTCCCAACGGGGGATCGAGGCGAATCCAAAGAAAATGAGGGCCATACTAGCCATGGAGAAGCCGAAGAACCTCAAAGGTGTCCAGCAGCTAGCTGGACAAATCGCAGCGCTGAGCAGATTCATCAATCGCATGGGTGAGAAGTCCCTGCCTTTTTACCAGCTGCTGAGCAAGGCGTAAAAGTTCGAGTGGACACCCTAAGCAGACGACGCATTCGAGGACCTCAAGCGGTTGCTCCCACCTCTCTTTTCGTGGTCACGCGAAAGGAGCGAGAACCATTGTTTCCATACATCGCAGCTACGCACCATGTGGTAAGCACCGTACTCGTGGTCGAACGACCCGAAGATGGCAAGGCCCACGGGGTTCAATGCCCAATCTACTACCTCAGCGAGATACTAACTCGAACAAAGCAGAGGTACCCTCACTACCAGAAGCTCGCCTACAGCGTATTCATGACGGCTCATCGGCTAAGCCATTACTTCTAGGAGCACCAGATCATGGTCGTCAACGAGGCTCCACTATCCAACATCATGAACAACCCCGAAGCCACGGGACGCGTAGCCCTGTGGGGCATGGAGCTGTATCCTTTAGACATAGTCTATGAACAGCGCAAAACATCAAATCTCAGGTCCTCCTGACTTCCTCGTCCATTGGATGGAGCTCTTGCTGCCGGACACTCCGAACATGAAGCAATCGTGGACGATGCACTTCGACGGCTCCAAGCGTGAGGCTGGAGCAGGGGCTGGCGTCATACTGACGTCTCCTCAGGGCGACAAGATGAAATACGTCCTTCGGATGAAATTTCGCGCCTCCAACAATGAGGCCAAATACGAGGCCCTCATCCATGTCATGCGGATAGCCAAGATCTGCAGCGCAACATGCCTCGTCATCTATGGTGACTCGAACATTGTCATCCAGCAGACGATGAACGAGTGTGAAGCTCATAGCGCCAACATGATCGTGTACCACACGCTCTACAACTCACTCGAAGGGGACTTGGATGGATGCAATCTTCGGCACGTCGGAAGGGAGAGCAATGAAGAAACTGATAGGCTCGCCAACATCGTCTATACTTGCGCACGGGTGCCACCAGGTGTGTTCCTCGAACAAATCTATGTACCCTCTATCAAGAGAAAGTTCCCAAAGGGTTCAACCAAAGAAGAAGAGCAGTCGGGGGCTGCGCCACCCAAATGAAAGGAGGGACCTGAGAAGCTCAACACCGAGGCCCAGCTTGTCAGCCTGATGCAGGTCATGGCGGTCGAAGAGACATGGACGCAGCTGTACCTTTGGTACCTGATAAACAACAAACTGCCCAATGACCCGACAGATGCCTGGCGCATATCGCGCTGGTCTAAAGCCTTCACCACCCACAATGGCAAGCTGTACAAGCACAGTATTTTGGGTGTGCTCTAAAGGTGCGTCACCATCGGTGACGGCAAAATCATCCTCCAAGACATCCACGAGGGCATCTGTAGCCATCATGCAGGCAGCCGCTCCCTAGTCGCCAAAGCTCTACGAGCTGGATTCTACTGGCCAACGGCCATGAATGACGCCAAGGAAATCATCCGAAGGTGCAAAGCCTGTCAGAGGTACACGGACAAGCCACACACACCAGGATCGGAGCTAAGGCCCATACCACTGGCCTGGCCCTTCGCCCAATGGGGCCTCGACATGATCGGCAAACTTCCCAAATCCTTGAAAGGAGGCCACATCTACTTCCTGGTCGCATTCGACAAGTTCACCAAGTGGATCGAGGCCATGCCCGTCACCAACCAAAGCGGCAAAACTGCCGTCAAGTTCTTCAAGTCCATCGTCTACAGGTTCGGCGTGCCACACAGCATCATCATGGACAACGGCTCGAACTTCATCTCAAAGGAATTCCATGACTTCTGCTAGGCCCTCGGCATCAACATATCATACGTCTCCGTAGCACACCCGCAGACCAACGGATAGGTCGAAAAGGCCAACGGCCTCATAGTCAACGGCAACAAGAAATGCCTGCTATGCCCACTCGAAAGGCTCATGGGAGCTTGGTCAGAGGAGCTACCCTCCGTCATCTGGATCCTGCGTACAATGCCGATCAGCTCAACTGGCTTCACGCCTTTCTTCATGGTGCACGGAACCAAAGATGTGCTACCTGCCAAGGTACATCACAAGGACCCGCGGGTCATCGCCTATAGCAAAGCTGAATCAACGCCCGCACTCGAAGACGCCGTCAACACACTCGACGATGCGCGCGACATTGATGTGGCTCGCTGAGCGGTCTACCAGCAGAGCCTTCGCAATTAACACAGCCATCGGATGCGCCCAAGGTCCTTCGTCGAAGGATACCTCGTCCTCCGACTCAAGCAAGAGCGGCCGAAGAAGCTCGAGTCACCCTGTGAAGGACCCTACATCGTCACATAAGTCATCTCAGGTGGCGCCTACTGCCTCATGGACATTGCATCAGGAGTCGAATACTCCAACCCCTGGAACATCGCATGTCTGCGACGCTTCTACCCCTAGCTACCTCTTTACTTTCAATAAGGCTACTTAGCCAAGGCTACTCAGCCAAACAATGTACCTCCTCATTACGATATGAATAAAGCTAAGTCCCTTGGCTGCAATATATTTTTCTTCGCATTACTTATTGATAAAACACGCTCGGGGGCTACGCCTCACCTCTCGACCTTGTCAACTGAGAACAATGCATACAACCTGAGTAGCTGACCACGTCACGCTAACGAAAAGAACATGCACATAGCAAAGCACCACGTGCTACTACATACAAACTTTACAAAGGGCACTACGAGCCTACTCAAAAAAATGCAAATTTTACATTAAGTTTTTCTTTACAGGATCTACCTATTCTGGAGAATCACATTCGCCTGCTTCTCGAACAGATCTACGATCTCCTCAGCATGCTGTGCTACAACTGCATAATGCGGGCGCATGTCCCATTGTGTGCCATTAGGCCGAAGGGGTGGCCCAGTCGTCACCTCCGCAAAATTGACATCATGACGATGCAGCCGAACGAGGGGCCATGCAGCCTTCACCCAAGCAATCAGCTAACGCCGCACCAACTCTTTGACGTGGCCCATGTTATGAAATTTCGCAAGAAGGCCCCAAAGGGTGGAAGGTGTCTCATCCAAGGGGAACATGATGGCCCAAATAGATGCCAAAGAAGTCCTCGCATGCGTTAGCACCCGAGAAACCTGGTGCACGCGATCTTGCACCATCGCAAGGACGATGGCTCGATCGTGGTCCATCAAGAAGAAGCCACCAATCTCCAGGTCCTGTTGTGTCAGACAATTCATCCGAATCGCGACGCGCTCTTTCTCTTCCTTCAGAATGAGATTAACACCTATAGAACGCATGCAATAAGCAAAGATAAAGAACTATACCCGAAGGAATAGCAGTTCGCAAAGACTCACATTGCAGTTGCTCGTTCATCTGCCACAACTCCCCCATTAAGAACTCCTCGCTGACAGTGGCTCGCTCAGCCTTCGAATTCCACACATCTGCCTAGCCTCGAATTCCAAGGACGTCCTTTTCCAAGCTGCGGACACGATCACGTAGAAAAATCAACTGCAACGCATCATCCAAGGATGGTCGCGGCTCAGGAGCATTCGGAGTGACAACAGGAACCTCAACCGAAGGACCCTAAAGACAAATAGGCAAGTGTAAACATCGCAAGCACTTCTAACAGCAGCTCAAAAGATAGACTTATATACAAAAATAAAATCCATCTCGTGGCATAATCTAGCTTGTCCATCAGCATGATGTTACAAAAAGAAGCAAAAGGATAAACTATCCTAGCTACAACACATGGGCCTAGGCACCCGCATCTGGAGTGGCCTCGGAGCCAGATTGCCTGCTCTTGGGCTCCTCCTGCTACTTTGCCACGTACTCAGCCAGGAGATCGATAAGTTTAGGCCCATAGCGCTTACAACGAGAGGCAAATAGTGCGAACGCTACCTCCATGCCATCTGCAGTGGTCGGGATCTGGGACGTGATGTGCGGCAGATCTAGCTCGGCTCCAGACACCATGGCCATCGCCAGCCCCATGGAGGCATCGATGCCCTTCTGCTTGCGCTTATTATGCCACCAGAGCTTCCTCCGATAGAGCATCTGCGAGAGCATCGACATCCTCAAGGGCAACGCCCTTGGGGACGACCTCCTTGTAGAAGCGCCTGAGCACTTCTTTGGCCTTCACCAAGGAGCCAGCAGCAGTGCTGCAGCGATCTTCGACCGCCGCAGTGGCATCAGCCAACGCATCTCCATGCTCTAGGGCACCACGATCAGACTTAATGCCTGAAGCATCTGAACCAAATAAGAAAAAGTACTCGAATAAGGGCAAGACAAGAAACAGTCGAAAAAACATGAGACCCGAACAAGTCAAGGGAAACTCACTAGAGAAGGCTTTGGCTATAGTCATAAGCCTATCCGCCATCTCCTTCTCGCGAGCAGCCGTCGCAATAGTGGAGCTGCTCCTCGCGATTGGCAACCTCCTTCTGAAAGCGCTCCTTGGCCTCCGCAGCATCTGCGACCTTCTTCTCCGCTCGACCAAGGCTCTTCTCGAGAGCATCCAGCCTACGGAGAGCCGCATTGTTTTCATCTGCAACATGAAGAACCACATGATAAATACAAGCAAAATCATTGGGACAGATGAACTATAATAGGGTGAGCAAATTATATACCTTGAAGATGTTGCATGCTAGCCTCCAGCGCCAGGTGCTGTTGGATAAGGAGGTTGGCGCTATGCACAAAGGGCTGCAAAAAGAAACAGAAGCAAAGGACCAAGATACCATCAAAAAGGGCTCGGGGGTTCCGCCCCGCAAGAGCAAAATGACCAACATGTCACCCAATAAAGGCTCGGGGCTCCTTCCTCGAGGAGTCAAACACAAAGTACTTACATGTTCAGGCGTGGACTCTGAAGTTCTGCGTGCATTCTCATGAGCTACGACTGCCTGAGCTTCTCGCTTGGAGGAGTTCGGGCCATCATCCTCAGAGTCGGCCACCACCTGAGGGGGAGGAGTTGTCAGCTTCGACTCCGCTATACCCTCCTGAGTGTCCCCATTAAGGGACCCCTCCGAAGAATGGCTGCACGTAAAGTTTTGATCAACAATATCTCATATTAGTCCGAAGAAAAGACTCAAGTGGAGTCACTTACGACTCGATGTCCGATAAGTTGAAGACGGGAGCCGCCTTCTCCTTCTTCTTCTTCTTCTTCTTCTTGGTTGGCAGCTACGGAGCCACCGCCCAAAGGGGCACAACAGGGAAAGGTGTGGCTGATGCACCTTCATCCTCGCCATGGCGCTCGAGGAAAGGACGGACCCCTTGGGGTTCGCGGGGTAGACGCATCCGAAGACTCGCTCTGGGAGCGCTTTTGGGTCTGCCCTTCACTCACGCGGGAGCATCCGCAGTAGGCGACTGAGCTGGAGGAAGCTCGGACTCGGAGTCCACCTCCTCATTGTCTGGCGCATCCGCATACTTCTCAGGCAAAGGAGGCATAGACCCCGTTACCTTGAGGCGCTGCAAAACAACAAGAAAAGCGAAACAAGATACGTAACAATAGCAAACACCTAAAAAAGCGCTACACGCACGAACAAGCATCACCTGGGAAACCCCTTTATTGGAGCTAAGAAGAGGGGTTAAACATTTCCTAGGAGTTCCTCATCGACCTTGGCCTTCAGCATGGGACGAAGGGCCCTGTCCAGGTCACCCAAAGACAACTCTTCGAATGAAACCCTCGTTCAATCGTTGGAGCCGGCATAGAGGAACATTGGGTGAGCCCTAGCCTAGAGCGGCTGCACCCGGCGCTTGAGGAAGGTGCGGATGATGTCGACACCATTGAACTCTTTGCTTAGCACCAGCTGAAGAGCCTCCACCCGCTGGTAGAGCCTCTCCACCTCCGCAGCTTCACCCTCCAAGATGTGGTTCTTCCAAGATCTCTTCGGGACGATCTTCTGATCGGAATCGAAGGGGGAAAGCCCATATTGCTGTCCGTCCAGCTTAGCATCGCGGATGTAGAACCACTTCCGGCGCCATTGCTAGATGGACTCGTAGATAGAAAAAGAGAAGAATTGGATGAAAGGACGGATGGAAATGATGTAGCCGCCAAGCGGATAGACTCCGCCGGTGCCAGACTGCCTCTTCACGGAATAGAGCTTCCGGAAGAGAGAATTGGGAGACACATGATGTAACTGGATCCCATAGAAGAATAGGAGTCCACGAAGGAAATCGTGGACAGGAAGCGAAAGACCGCGGATGATAAAGGTTACAAACATCACCCAAAACCCTACGGGTGGGCGGGGGATTACCTCATCACCAGGGAGGATGACGTCCTCCTTGTTCTGGGGGATCAACCCAGAATTGCGCTGCTTGCGCAGATCCCGTCGCGCACCTCTGTGCACCTCCACCCGCCGTCCGTGATACGGGTGGTCGTGGCAGCCTTCTTGCCGCCGACGGCGATGCTCGAGCCAGCTCCGACTATGGTCTTCTTCGACTTGCCCATCATGCGACATCTAGTACGGCTGTGCGCATGAAGAAAAGAGGAAGGAAAGGATCGAAGAACTTCTAGTGCACAGTGGAGAGAAGCAGTGCTCGTGAACATGGAGGCAATGGCGATGAGCAAATGGCAATGGGTAAAATGAAAATCACTATTTACCCATGGTATTAAAATAGGAAGGCTACGAACACGATCCATTGATCCAGAATCCCTTGTTGGGCCACGCGGAGATAAAACAAAATTTTCCTCTAACATGGTGATCCCAAGATCTAGATGAGGTAGAAGGCTATGAGGTTTACCACTAGACACGCAGTTGCGGATTACTGATGAAGCACGTCAATTGGTGCAGTGCAGTCCTCACGATCCGATCGTCCTGGTGCTGATCGCACAGCACCTCTGCTGGTATCCACACGTACAAGGAGGAGCGCCGGCGGCGAACTGCTAGGTTCGTTACGGCGGCAGGACTGCTGTGGAGCTAGGGTTTCCAACACATGGAATGACCTAACCGAACAACGATTAACCTTCCTGGGTTACGGTGCTCCACTATATATAGGTAGTGAACGTGGGCTCTGCTCGCGCGAACCATTCACTAAAGCCCATATAACACTAGTCACCGTGAGTCCAACTCACTAACTCAGTCCTAATCAGGTTAAGGTCCAACCCAACCAGATTACATGTTCAGATCCAATCCGAACTTGCTCCCGCTCTTAAGTGTGTGACCCCACAGGCTCATGGCTACTTGGACACGATTGGAGTCCGACTCACAATCGATCAGTCGGTAGCGGCTCCTAGCAGAACGTGCCGACTCCCAAGTACCAAAGAGTCATGACGACTTGCCTTTCCAATGCGACTTACGTCTGAGTCCCTTTTGCCTCACGATATACCTTGTCAGACTATAGGCGAATATATGTCATCCCTTAAATAGTCCGACTCTCTTCTCGATCCGAGATAAGTGATTCACCCGACTAACTCTTAGTGGATCGCCTCGGTTAACACTTAACCGAGTCGTGCATGGCCATGCTTTCCGAATCATATCTCACGAGAGGGCCCAGAGAATATCTCTCCGAGTGGAGGGGCAAATTCCCATCTTGGTTAATCACATCACGCAACTTGATTCCCAGTCAACCCGAACCCTGCCTTTATAACTGCCCAGTTACGGATCAGCGTTTGACAGAACCTAAGTCGGTGATCCTCAACTCGGACTATGCAACAACCTCAGGTCTAAGGATTACATTGATTGAGATATACAAATGACAACTTGTTCGTTGTACCTCAATATGGGTCAATCCGACTCGCTAAACTCTTTAGTCGAATCTGTGCAAGTTGGAATAGCATCTCCATGCCCATGACAAGTGGAACCGAGTCATCAAGCCAACTTTCACATTGGTCTAAGTTGTGTGTCCAGCACAACCTCAATGACCAAGGATATTTAGTACAAACAACATGAATGCATAGTTCCACAACCGAATCACATATTCAATGATACACATCATATGTTTATACAAGGACTACTTAATATCCTTATGAATACAATGGGAAAACTCATCATACATGATTGCCTCTAGGGCATATTCCCAACAGTCTCCCACTTGCACTATAGTCAATCTTTCGACATCACATGTCTAAGCATCTAATGCCCATGGCTCTCAGGTGCGCCTCATGCTTCGGCTGGGGTAACGGCTTTGTCAACGGATCCGCAATATTTGCATCCGTGTGTACCTTGCATAACTTGATATCACCCTGATCCACGAACTGGCGAATCAGGTGGTACCGCATGAGTATGTGCTTGTTCTTCTGGTGTTGTCTAGGTTCCTTGGCTTGTGCAATAGCACCATTGTTGTCACAATACACGTCCAACGGATTGGACGAGCCCTGAACCACACCAAGATCCATGAGGAAATTCCTCATCCAAACAGCTTCCTTTGCTGCCTCCGAGGCGGCAATATACTCAGCCTCTGTTGTAGACGCTGACACAGTCTCTTGCTTGGAACTCTTCCAGCTCACAACACCTCCGTTTAAAATAAACACGTATCCGAATTGCGAACGAGAATAATCAGAGTCGGTAAGATAACTCGCATCCGTGTAACCCTTTACACTGAGTTCATCTTCACCACCATAAACCAAGAACATATCCTTAGTCCTTCTCAAGTACTTTAGGATATTTTTAGCCGCTGTCTAGTGGATCTCTCCAGGATCAGCCTGGTATCTGCTCACAACACTTAGAGCATAGGAAACATCCGGCCTAGTACAAATCATGGCATACATGATGGATCCGACTGCAGAAGCATATGGAATCGCACTCATCTGACTTCGCTCATCAGTTGTCGAAGGACACTGAGTCTTGCTAAGTTTTACACCATGGGACATCGGTAAGAACCCCTTCTTAGACGATTCCATGTTGAACTTCTTCAACACTTTGTACAAATAAGTACTCTGACTCAATCCAATGAGCCTCCTCGATCTATCTCTATAGATCCGGATTTCGAGGATGTATGTTGCCTCACCCAAGTCTTTCATTGAGAAACTCCTTTCCAATGATTCCTTGGTTTCTTGCAACATCTGGACATCATTTCCAATCAGTAATATGTCATCCACATATAAGATTAGAAAATTTACTTTGTTCCCACTAAACTTCTTGTACAAACAAGAATCATGATCACTCTTGATGAAGCCAAACGATTTGACTACCTCATCAAAGCGAATATTCCAACTCCGAGATGCTTGCTTCAACCCATAAATGGATTTCTGAAGTTTGCATACCTTGTCAGCATTAGCCGGATCGACAAAACCCTCGGTCTGTATCATATACACGTCCTCGGTTAAATTTCATTTAAGGAAAGCCGTTTTGACATCCATCTGCCATATCTCATTGTCGAAATAGGCTGCTATAGCTAACATGATCCAAACTGATTTAAGCATCGCTACGGGCGAGAAAGTCTCGTCGTAATCAACTCCTTGAACTTGTCGGAACCCCTTCGCGACAAGGCGTGCTTTATAGATTGAAACATTTCCATCTATATCAGTTTTCTTTTTAAAGACCCATTTGCACTCGACGGGTCTTGCACCGTCTGGCAGATCAACCAAGTTCCAAACTTGATTTTCATCCATGGACTTTATCTCGGATTTCATGGCTCCAAGCCATGACTCGGAATCAGATCCCACCATCGCTTCCGAATAATTTGCCGGCTCATCACTGTCTAACAGTAACACATCACGAACACTTCGTAATCTTGCCGATCTTCATAGTACAGGTGCTGCTGCCGGCTCAGCTGCCACGACCGGCTCAACCTCCAAGGTTTTCGCCGACTCGCTACTAGCCGGTTCCTCTCGAATTTCTTCGAGTTGCACCGTGCTCCCACTTACTCCCCGACTGAGAAACTCTTTCTCAAGGAAGACACCGTTTCGAGCGACAAACACTTTGCCCTCTTCCCGGTTGTAGAAGTAGTAACCCAAGGTTTCCCTCGGATACCCCACGAAAATACATTTATCCGACTTGGCCGTAAGCTTGTCCGACTGTAGTCGCTTGACAAATGCTTCACAACCCCAAATCTTAAGAAAAGACAAACTTGGCTTTTTGCCTGTCCACATCTCATGCGGTGTCTTCTCTACCGACTTTGATGGTACTCTGTTTAGTGTGAACGCCGCTGTTTCTAGACAAACCCCAAAATGATAAAGGCAGATCTGTCCGACTCATCATTGATCATACCATGTCCAACAAGGTCCGATTCCGCCTTTCCGAAACACCATTCCTTTGTGGCGTTCCTGGCGGAGTAAGTTGAGGAACTATTCCACAACTTTTCAGATGGTCATCAAACTCATGGCTCATGTACTCGCCTCCTCGGTCCGACCGAAGAAACTTTATTTTCTTGTCGAGTTGATTATGTGCTTCATTCTGGAATTCTTTGAACTTTTCAAAGGCTTCCGACTTATGTTTCATCAAGTAGATATATCCATACCTACTCAAATCATCAGTGAAGGTAATGAAGTACTCATAACCACCCCTTGTTGCCGTGCTCATTGGTCCACATACATCACTATGTACTAGTCCCAACAAGTCGGACGCCCTTTCGCAACTCTTTGCTAAAGGTGTCTTGGTCATTTTGCCGAGTAGGCAAGATTCGCATGTCTCGAACGAATCCAAGTCGAACGAAGTTAGGAGTCCATCATCATGGAGCTTCTTCATGCGTTTCCAACTTATATGACCAAGCCGATAGTGCCAAAAGTAAGTCATATTCAGATCATTTGGTTTCAACCTTTTAACATTTATGTTATAAACCGACTCACCATCAAGATTCAAAATAAATAACCCGTCCTGGACGGGTGCAAAGCCGTGAAACATATCATTCAAATACAAAGAACAACCATTATTCTTGATATTCGACTCATAGCCTTGCCTCATCAAACATGAAGCAGAAATAATGTTTCGACTGAGCACTGGACCATAATAACAATTATTTAGTTCCATAATGAATCCGGAAGGTAAATGAAGTTGCATCGTGCCGACTTCCAACGCAGCAACTCTTGCTTTGTTGCCGACTCGAATATCTACCTCGCCTCTTGCTACGCTCCTAGTTCTTACCAGTCCCTGCAACGAGTTGCAGATGTGAATAACTGATCCGGTATCATATACCCAAGAACTATTAGGTGCATCAGCAAGATATATGTCTATAACATTGCAAACAAGTGTACCTGAGTCGGAAGTCATACCTCCACTCTTGGCTTTGTCGGCCAAGTACTTGCTGTTGTTCCTCTTCCAATGGCCATCCGCCTTGCAGTAGAAGAAAGTGGATCCGGCTGAAGGAGATGGTTTAGTCCCTGAGGAAGCGCTTGGGACCGGGTCCTGAGCCTGCTTTCCTACTGACTTAGCCTTCTTCTTAGTCCAAGAACTCTTCTTGAACTTAGCCTTATTCTGCACCATCAACACTTGACTGGTACCCTTCTTGAGATCCGCATCTGCCTGCTTGAGCATCCCATGCAATTCAGTGAGCTTCTTATCCATACCATGCATGTGGTAGTTCGAAATGAACTGCCCATATGCACTAGGAAGAGAGTTCAGAATTATATCCATAGCGAACTCTTCGCTAATGGGGTAGCCAAGACTCTCCAAAGACTGCACGTAACCAACCATTTTGATCACATGCGGACTCAGTGGATCACCATCCTTAAGCTTGCAACTCAGCAAAGCCTGAGAGACTTGATACCTCTCAGTCTTCGCCTGAGCCTGGAACATACTTTTGAGGCTTTCGATCATATCATAGGCCTCAACATGCTCGAACTGCTTTTGCAAGTACGGTTCCATGTGAGCAAGCATAAGACAGCTAATATCCGTGGACTCATCCTTAGCCCGACGGTAGGCATTGGTGGCTACGACAGTCGCATTCTCATTCGGCTCATCTGGAAGTGGGTTGTCTAGGACATGGTCCTTCTTTTCTTGTTTGAGAACAATTCTCAGATTTCGATACCAGTTGGTAAAATTAGTGTCGTTCAGTTTATCTTTCTCAAGAATAGTTCTCAACGCAAAACCGGATATCTGAGAGTGACTGCTACTTGGTGCCATGATCTACAACAGAAAATATGCAAAACACTTAAGACATGTATTCATAAAAGAGCAAGCATATTAAACATTTTAATATTTTATGCTCCCACTAGAACCAACACCCCTCCGATGGTTACTTAGTGATTCAGGATCCTAAATAAGCAAGTCGGCTAGTGAGCTTAAGCATCACCTCTAGCCGCCAAGTGATCTAGGTAGACAACTCCTTGTCAATCGCATCTCATGCGACTCCTGTTGGACGGGTGGCATCACATGCCCCGGCTCCCATCCGACTTTTCCCCGAGTCCCACAACCGTTGTGATAGACCTGTCTAGCTTACCGAGTGTTTCTGCAGTAAGAGTCTGACTCGAACCCACCTAGTCGGAAAGAATTGGCAGCACCTCAATTTTATGAGCCCACTACCAAAAATGTCCGACTTGTGATGGTGCAAACACTGGCGGGAAAACCGACTAGACCTTCTTTGAGGGATTAAATTTTACCGACTATCTAATAGAGGTAAAACCGAGACATAACAATAACACAAAATAAAGCAATTATAATGTGAAATGGTATGGCTCTCTTCATGGCGATCTCCATCTCCACAAAGCCTGTAATCCGACCCGTGCCAACTCTTGTCACTTGCCGTCTTACTCCATGTCGCCGACATGTACAATGCCTTGCATGCCTTCCGGGTTCTCCAAATAGCTACACTAGCTTAGTAAAGTAAATTACATAGAGAATCCGACACGCAGGTCGTTATACAATAAAATGATAGCACCTAGGCTCCAGCCGGATGACAAAAACCGTGATTGGCAGATCACGTATGGATTACACACATACATCACATGCACATGAACCATACCATTCACAACTTCCTGCAAAAACAAGTTATGCATAGATACAATATCTACCGGCATTGTGAAACTCGCAACGACATCTAAGGTGCTACGATAGGGCGAAGCCGGCGGTCCCGCTAGCCGGATAGCGGGCGGGGATCGAAGGGGCAGCGCCCGACGATTTTTCCGAAAACGTAGATCTCATCTACGATCCGGACATGGATTTCGACCATCGTTCCGATTCGATCAAACTCTTTGATCTTCGATCATCGCTTCTGGATTTACGTGTCACAGTCTACCCCGATGGCGGAAGCCGACCAGTAGGGGTATGTCGTTCCACGACCTCAGCAATATGATCACGGAAATCAGATCTACCATTCCCCGAGCACAGTTGATCCAATCAACTTCGTACAAAACCGATCTATCTCATAGATCGACCACCAAACAGCATACAGATCTCATCTACATCCTACCGCATATCACATATGCGAGATCTCGAGCCTAAAACCAGAAGCTATCGCTCTGATACCACTGTTGGGCCACGCGGAGATAAAACAAGATTTTCCTCTAACGTGGTGATCCCAAGATCTAGCTGAGGTAGAAGGCTACGAGGTTTACCACTAGATGCGCAGTTGCGGATTACTGATGAAGCGCGTCAATTGGTGCAGTGCAGTCCTCATGATCCGATCGTCCTGGTGCTGATTGCACAGCACCTCTGCTGGTATCTACACGTACAAGGAGGAGCGCCGGCGGCGAACTGCTAGGTTCGTTACGGCGGCAGGACTATTGTGGAGCTAGGGTTTCCAACACATGGAATGACCTAACCGAACAACAATTAACCTTTCTGGGTTACGGTGCTCCACTATATATAGGGAGTGAACGTGGGCTCTGCTCGTGCGACCCATGCACTAAAGCCCATATAACACTAGTCACCGTGAGTCCAACTCACTAACTCAGTCCTAATCAGGTTAAGGTCCAACCCAACCAGATTACATGTTCATATCCAATCCGAACTTGCTCCCGCTCTTAAGTGTGTGACCCCGCAGGCTCATGGCTACTTGGACACGATTGGAGTCCGACTCACAATCGATCAGTCGGTAGCGGCTCCTAGCAGAACGTGCCGACTCCCAAGTACCAAAGAGTCATGACGACTTGCCTTTCCAATGCGACTTACGTCCGAGTCCCTTTTGCCTCACGATATACCTTGTTAGACTATAGGCGAATATATGTCATCCCTTAAATAGTCCGACTCTCTTCTCGATCCGAGATAAGTGATTCACCCGATTAACTCTTAGTGGATCGCCTCGGTTAACACTTAACCGAGTCGTGCATGGCCATGCTTTCCGAATCATATCTCACGAGAGGGTCCAGAGAATATCTCTCCGAGTGGAGGGGCAAAATCCCATCTTGGTTATTCACATCACGCAGCTTGATTCTCAGTCGACCCGAACCCTGCCTTTATAACTGCCCAGTTACATATCAGCATTTGACAGAACCTAAGTCGGTGATCCTCAACTCGGACTATGCAACAACCTCAGGTCTAAGGATTACATTGATTGAGATATACAAATGACAACTTGTTCGTTGTACCTCAATATGGGTCAATCCGACTCGCTAAACTCTTTAGTCGAATCTGTGCAAGTTGGAATAGCATGTCCATGCCCATGACAAGTGGAACCGAGTCATCAAGCCAACTTTCACATTGGTCTAAGTTGTGTGTCCAGCACAACCTCAATGACCAAGGATATTTAGTACAAACAACATAAATGCATAGTTCCACAACCGAATCACATATTCAATGATACACATCAGATGTTTATGCAAGGACTACTTAATATCCTTATGAATACAATGGGAAAACTCATCATACATGATTGCCTCTAGGGAATATTCCCAACATCCCTAGCACGCACTCAAGATCCAACCCTACACATGTCAGCACAGCAATGAACCGTCGCCAACACGCCGTCCACTACGCACGTAAACCGAGGAGACGCCGTAATTTACGCCACATCTGCGCGTGACTAGTCAACTCCAAGTCAGACGATGGGACCCACTGTCATCCTGACGCATCATCTCTGCCGCCGCAGATGTTTCAGATCACCAATCGTCATCACTGAAGTCATCAAGGCTAAGCGAGCAACGGCTGGAAGTTTTCGGCTGATCAATCAAGTACTTACTCGAATCTACGATTCGAGGAATTACTCGGGGGCTACTCCTATCAGGAGTGCTGGCCGCGCACCTGAGAAATGATTAAGGTACTACACCTCGCAACCATCTTCGAGTCCTACGTTGAGTCTACGACTCCACTACGGACTCGGGGGCTACTCCCATAGGGAGGATTGGTCGAGCATCCGAAAAAATTGTGTCCTTCGGACTTACACTGCAAACGACTGAACTAAAGTCTATGCTCGAGTCTACGACTCGAACAGACACACGGGGGATACTCCCATAGGGAGCGCTGGCCGCGCACCCTATGAATTCTTCGACTGTGATCTTTCGAATCAAATACGACAAAATCTTTTTGGCAAATTTGCCCAAACCAACGCTAAGTGAGAAACAATCTCCTTGGCCACCCGAAACACCTTAGTGGTGATAAGATTTCGGATGTTGTGTCTATGACACAAAGATAAGCCCTACAGATATCATCTGATGGCCTGGTAACGCACCTTACTGCGCTCTGCCAGTAAACTTCCGTGTGAACAGGCATGACGAAAATCCTGACGGACGCGTTGGGTACATCACTTGAAAACCACTGGGATTCGACTCCTATAAGACCTCAATGGCCTGAGTCGAATTACGCCAGCATTCATTCGGGATTCGAGTCCGGGGACTTGGGTCTGAAGAAGATCATGTTCTTTTTTCCTATGACAGTTAACTGGCCCTGATCCGCCAGGAGAGTCAGGCACATGCATCAACAATCCCTATGAACTAAAACATTTTCTCTTTAAAATAACTGGCTCAACTGCACCTGAAAGATTGGAGAGTCCTCAGTCGAATCTAAGATTCAAGTGTACACTTGGGGGCTACTGACATGGTTATACCCACGGGTACACAATATTGGTATACCTGGTCCAGCCCAAGGGAAGGCCCACGTCAAGACACGCGGCCTGTGGAGATTTCAGGTGGCCCAAGCCCATGATGTCTTCGGATCCTTGGAGAGCAAGACTAGAGTAGATAGAAAAACCCTAATCTATAACCGACTCGACCTACGCCCAGGACCTGCATATATATATTTATATATATATATATATATAAAGGCTAGGAGGGCACGACAAGGAGGATAGCTTCCACCCCGCATACACACCTTCACGCCAGATTGCATCTACGCTCCCCAGTAACTTTCGGTTCCGCCATAATCAAGAGCATACAAGCATGAGTAGGGTTTTCCCTCTGGGGCCTGAACCTGGGTAAACTTCGTGTCCCGTGTTGCTTGTCTGTTAACCGTTCTGAGATCTCCAGCATCCCCATCTTCTCCAAAACCCAAGTCCATACTAATGGGCATTGATGAGATTGAACCTCGTTAATAGCGGTTGTTTTGCCGACGATAGTCCTTATGAGGAACCATTCCCCTGATGGCGTCTTCGGATGCAGCCGGAATAACTCTTGCCCAGTCACGTGCCGGCCGGCGAGAGCGGCTGTTTGAGCTGGTTCTTGAATTCTCTTCTTCTCCACGGGGACGATAGCGTTGATCTGTATCCCTGCGGAGCCTTCCATAAGCGCTTTGGTCAGCGCCAGTGTGGCAAAACTCGGACTTTGAGGCCATATTGCCACTGAATGATGCAGCCATTTTCTGCTGTTTTAATCCTTTGTCCAGCAACACAACGCACTACTGGACCTGTTTTGGAGACGGATTGTTGGCGAGGATGGCTTGATCTGCATCAGCATTTTCCAACGGCGTGTTGTACACTCGGATCTTCTCTCCGGTCTTTCCGTCGAATAGATCTTTTTGGATATCCGGGTTCTTGTTGGAAAGAAATGGATCCCCCTTGTTTTGTTTGGGTCTCGCTTGAACTCTGACTGATACTTGGCAGGTTCACTGTCTAACTGTTGCCTAAGCTCGACGATTCCTGTTCTTCTTCTTCTTTCACCGCCCAGTAGCCTTAACGTGTGTACTAGTGGCAAAGACGGCTTTTGGTCTGGTACTGAGGGATAAAATTCCGTCGGTACTTTCCGTAGTGGTTGGCTTGTGGACTTCGGAGGAATCTCTGCTATCCATATCATCCTACGAGGTGTAGCTTTCATCCATGCTATCATATGGACTAGGCGAATTTTCCGGCTCACCTTGCATTGGTTTGGAGGCGTGCTCTTGCTCGTACTCCTCCATCTCCTTGTCAAAGTCTCTAAGTTCCTGCAACGTTCTTGACTCCTGAGGGGAGCCAGGTAAGTCGGTGTTTTCTTCGATTGCGTCTAGGACTGAATCTCCTGCCGGCTCCAGCATCGGCAAATTCGGATCCGAAGCTTATGTGGTAGACGAAACAGTGCTTCTTCTTGTTTATGTTCTTGAGGTAGTGGTATAACTTGGTTTCCGCCTCAACATCAGCCGAGGCGGATCCATAATGGATTTATTCCTCATCCGTGTATCTGATATCATCAGAGAGATCGGATCCAGATTCTTCTTCCACCTCTTCTTCCACTGCAGGGTGCGCTGGGTGGGTATGATTTTCTCCTAGATTTTGAACTCTTCCGCCTATGTGGACGGAGTAGACCCAGATTTTTGTTCCGCCATGGTCATCACCTCAAGGGTGGGTTGGGCGGTTTCAGAGAAACCGAGATAAATATAGATCTCGCTGATAGACATGATCATGTAGGTCGTCATGGGTTTCGAAGCCGGAATCTAGGTCTCATCGAGCAGGACGAGAGGGACATCACTGGCGTAGACCATGCGACCCATGGCGATAGTTTTGCCGATTCCTGCACGCGCAGATTCCTCCTGGAACGAAGCTCCAAAGGTCACCTGCCCCACGGTGGGCGCCAACTGTCGTCGGATTGTCGACAAGTACGCCATAGGGGGTCCTAGTGGTGTTGGAAAGATGGGGTGTGAGACGTCGGATGTTCCAGGAGTGGTGAGCACAAGTTTACCCAGGTTCAGATCTGACTGTGGTGATCGGATCCTACTCCTGCTAGCAACCCAGTAATATATCGGTGTAAGCCGGATGTTACAATTGATTACAAGAAGGTTCGCCTGTGCGATTTGATTGTGGTGTTACGATTGGTTGTGTGCCCTAAAGGCTCCCACATGGCCGGTTTATATAGTCACCGGGACCTAGCGTTATAGGAGAGAACTATCTGGCTACGTTACAGAGTCGGTAACTAGATACAGCTTGGACTACAAGTAATACTACAGGCCTAAGTCGGTAACTCTTCTGGGCCTTGTCGTAGCCGGAACTGGCTCCTCCTCTTTCTCTGACTGGGCTACCCGTGAAGCAAAGCTCTAACCCGTTGGTGGCCCACCTTGGTCAGCGAGTCCTGTGGGTATACCCGGAAAGTATATCCCCAACATTAACCGCTTTGTATCTTTGAGGGCTAGTACTCTATCGACTCGGGCTACAATCTAGTAGATAGATCTTGTCTTGTGTGTGTTCATGCGATAGAAATTTTATTTTCCATGCTACGAACCCCAACATTTACTTGGCCATACTTTTAGAGGATCGACAGAAACAATAGAGATGCTGACGTCTATGTGAGCTAGCCCGTCTTTCCAGTCAGTTGCATGTAGGTTAGGGCTTAACATGGGCTCTACAAATGAAGACTTCCGCTATTGATGATTGTAATATATATAATGGCAATGATGTAAGTCTTGTACTCGTTACTTTCTGGATGTTGTAATGATATTCGTTGGTTATGCTCATGGCTCACTGATCATGGGAACGTGAATTCAAGGCATAACGGGGATCCTCAGACCGTAAATCCCGGGTCTCACAGACTTGGTATCAGAGCCATCCTGACTGTAGGAGACCTTAATTAGCATGGACCTTAGAAATAAAAACCACTAGTTCTAAAAAACATAGGCTTTCGAAAACTATCTGCCCAAAATCTTTTCGAATGATTTCCTATCTTACCTTCTCTGACTTAAATCGCTTGAAAATAGCTTAATCTATATCTCTTCTACCTTCAAATGTTCTGTTTTAAAAAACAAGCCTAAATTGGAAACCAAGAAGATGGAGATACCAATATGAATAGTAATAAAGACAAGCAAACCAAAGAAGCTACCAACAACGAAATGTACTACAAAATCGCCCTACCAATGGAGTCCTTCATCGCCCAAAAGGATCAAGTACGACACAGACGACCCCAAATGGCAAGATAGAAGTCAGGAACCATCAGTAAAATTCGTGCTTAAGATAAATATCCCAAACATAGGATTCCCCTTATGGCGCATAGTCACTCTTTGGTAACCATGGTACTCTTGTTCACTTGTAATGTGATTACGTGATGCCTGAAATGTGTTTCTTGTCTGCCTTGGATCACTTGAGACTATTGCATAGACCACCTTGTTTGTGTAACTCGACACCAACACCCACAATCCCATAAACCAAGACCTCTCCTCAGCAGGATGGCCACATAATAAATCTAAAACAACCCATTCCTATGCCTAATACTAACTGTACACCTTGATGCATCTGCACCCTATGCCTAACCTCGTAACCCAGTTTACTTACATAACCAGAATGTTTATCATCCCCAAGAACTTCTTGAGTATGGCCATTGAGCTCGGAGGCCTGAAGAGAGCTTGCAGCCATTGCAGAGAAGAAGGACATCAAGCGAGCTAGTGTTTAGGCAACTGCCCAAATTGTGGATCTCCCCATCCTCCAGCGGATTGCCCCACCCAACTAGTCACATGTTTCCTCTATGACAGTCAAGACCATGTTCCGGCCAACTTCCCCATATATATCCTAATTGGAAAGGCTCGTCAACTCCCATGCGTAAATATTGGGAACTCATCAAGAGAGGGACGTTCCAAGAAAGGTACCTGCTTCTCATGTGATCAACCGGGTCATTTCAGCCGAGAGTGTCCCCAACATGGATTAGACAACACTCCTTCAAAGGAGAAGTCCAAAGCATCAGCTACCGCGTTAGAGACCCTGAAGCAACCCAAAGGAGGATCTGAAGTCAAGCACAATGTTTGTTACACCTGCGGAGAACTGGGCCACCTCTCCTGGAAATGCCCTACCAAGAGCGAATGGCCCCGAAGCTAAAAGTTTCTACAACACCCCAAGCTCCCGCCCTAGAAAGGGCAAGAAAAATCAAAAGATCCTCATGAAGGAAGACAATGAGACTCAGGACAAGAATTACCCTCCTCCTAGAAAGAGCTATTTACTACGACCCCGTCAGCCCCACCTCAGAAAAACTACTTTCCCTACTATGGCAAAAAAAGAACGTCAAGAACTCATCACCGACCAGCATAACCCGCCCTATGTTCCCAAGCTTGACACTCCACAGGAAGAAGGCGGATTGACCCCTAGCTTTTCTTACCCACCCAAAGGTCTACCACAAGCAAATTAAGGAAGCTCCTACAAAGTATCCGTGACAACTAGAATACTCTCCCTACTAGCCTAGGGTAGAGTTATGTATTGTCCTAGAACCTGTGCTTTAAAACCCTAAGTGACCCGATGAATGCCATCACAAACCCGGTGTGTAAAACTTTAAAGTACCATCGCCACTAGCCGACACAAACTTATTAAATTCTGGATGAACCCTGTTTGATGATATGTAAGTACGATAACCGTCTTTGCGTGTTTTACCCATGACATTGCATCAGACCTCAACCCGAAGCGCCAACCGCCAATCGCAAATGGCATTCTCCCAACTTGTTAAAACTCTAACCAGCTCTGGAACCTCTCAAGAAACATCATCTACAAGGTCGACAAAAGATACCAATTCTAGACGAAAGGTGCACTGCCCTCCCCCAGCATCAGCCTACGACTCCAATAAAGAAGGTCCGCGACTTCACCAAGCACCCATAGTGTCGCTCTAAGGGGGAAAGACTGCGTCTTTCCCATAGAACTAGAATAGCGACAACCCGAACCATCTCAGGAGTTTGATCCCTAGTCGTCGTTAGGTGATGAAAATCCACTCACGCCGACTCGTGGACCCTTCAAGAAGGATACCAATCGGCACTACTCCATAATCAAAAGATACTCCGGGAAATTCCTCCACTCAAAGGCCGACCGTCCATCCAACACCCTGGTGTTCCAAGACCAAGAAGGCAGAAAAGCTGACCTAAGTGATAAAAGATTGACGAAGGCTCAACTCGTTGCCTCGCTTCCGAAGATCATGGTATTGCCGACGAGTACGCCATGGAGGGGTCCTCACAATGAGTGTTTAGAGACGTGGGGTAAGGCGAACGGTTGACGGGTACGAGGTAACACATCTTACCCAGGTTCAGATCCCGCGATGGTGGCGAAATCCTAGTCCTGCTATAAATCTCTATAATGGCAATACGCCGAGTTACAGGGATCGATTTGCTGTGCGAGGTGTATGTTGAATCGTGCCCTAAATGCTCCCATAGTTCCGGCTTATATAGTCGCCAGATCCTAGGGTTACAGGTAAAGTCCTAGCCGGACAGGTTACAGAGTCCTACACAGTGTACAATCAGTCTAACGTGTCTTGTACTCCAAGCCTCCGGGTACGTCGGTGACTCCTCCATAGCCTTCCTTTATCCGGCATGGGCCTCCCTTCTGAATCCATCTAAGTGGGCCACCCAGCAGGCCATAGGCCTTTCTACCAACTGTGGTCCACCCGGGTTATCCAGATAAGAGACATGCTATGAGGATACCCATATAGCATATCCCCAACAGTAGCCCCCGGAGAACTCCGAGATCTTGCGCCGTCTTGCCTATTCAGGTTGAATGCTCCGTCTATGTGAATATCGGAAAATCGTCAAGCAATATCTTGTAGTCCTGCCAAGAACCCTGCCAAGAATCTTCTGATGGGATGGTTCACCTGCCCGTGTCAGCTAGAGCAACATAGACCATAGGTCAGCGATGCCTCGTAACTCACACATGCAGAGAACACAATCATGTACGTTTTCGCGCACGAAGGATACAAACCGTTGGCGGCGGCGGTTGAGAACGTGGAAAAATTTCCGCGCACGCGCACACACGTCGTCCACGCGACAACCATTTTATCACTTTGCACGAATCTTGACGTTGGGGGTTATAAATTACAACCATGACAGATTTCATCTTTTCACTTCATTCTCCCCCTGCGTCATCGTCTTCCTCCTGCGAACATCTCCTCCAGCCCTCCACACGCACGCGAAAAACCCTATTCTCCCCAATCTCCCAGTCACCTCTCTCCCCTTCCAATGGCGAGCGGCAGCTCCAACCCATTCATGGCGGCAACAACCGATGCTGCGGCGAAGCCGGCGAGCTCCGTCCAGGTGCCCCCAGAAGGTCTGGTGCTACCATGGTCCGGGGTGGTGGAGTCCACCAGCGATGACCATATTCCAGCGGCACTGGAGCCGCTGGAGGAGGAGGGTGACTCCCATAAGGGGGAGTGGCGCGGCTCTGATATCACCAACAGCGATATCAAAGAGCTGCTCGTCAAAGGCTACCTCCCCGCGACAGTGGGGCTTGTCTGGCGGGAGGCGCCGCCCGGCGAGATCACCCCTTCTCCCCAAGCCGGAGAGAAGGTGTACCTCAAAGCGCAATTGGTATGTGGCGTCTCCCTCCCGATCTTCGACTTCTTCCTTTCTGTCCTTAGCCACTACCGGCTTCAACCTCAGAAGCTATCCCCCAATAGCATCCTCGCGCTTAGAAAGTAGGCGGCGCTTTTTGAGGGTTACCTAGGGATTAGGCCTAGGTTAGAACTGTTTATTCATTTCTTCACTGTCAAGAGGGAAACCGGAGGAAGGAAGGACGAGCTTAGGAACTGCGGAACCATTAGTTTCAAGATCCGGCCTAGCCGGCGGTTCCCCGACATTGTCGTCCATGAGTCTTGCAAGAACTTGCAGCGGACGTACTTCTACGGCCCAGATATCCCTCTGGCTGGCCGAAGAAGAACGTACCCAGACTTCTTCGATGGGGCCGCCACTGAAGCCCCGACATGAAGATCCCAAGCCACCCTTCCCTCTGATAACGACGCTTCCCATGCCATAAGGCGTATAGAGTGGTTCGTAGATACGGTTCTGACCGGGTTGGACCTAGCCATGTGGTAGTTCGTCAGGCGGATCCAGCCTCTGCAGCACCGCTCGAAGCTGATGCACCAGTACACCAAGAATAGGAAAGATAGCCTCCGCATCTCCGAGGACAATTTCTCGAGTGACTCCATCAAGCTTCACCTCAAGGACATCGTCAAGGTGAAGGATAGGAAGCGCGGCTTCACCATCACCTACGACATGTTCGAGGAGGGCAAGTGCCCAGAGGTACCTGTTTATTTTTCGTGTAAGACATGTACTCTAGTTCTTCCGTGTAGCCATTATCATCTCATATAACACTTTGGGATTTCACTTAACAACTCAAAAGTCTAAAGGAGGATAGCATGGCTGTCCAAATCTACGACCCCAAGATGAAGGAATTCACCATCATGTCCGATGACGATGTGCCGAAGGTACGTAAGCGGAAGAGCTCCACCTCTTACGCTGCCGACGAAGGCAAGAAGAAGAAGATGGAGGGTGGAGCCTCCAAGAAGTCCACTGCCACCCTGGAGGCGAAAAAAGAAGAATTACCGGGATCCCTTTCACCAAAGCACCCACTGTTGTTTAATCTTCTTATCCTCCGACATTGTACATTGCTCATCTTATTCCTGTACTTATACTTTTGCACGTTTCAGGAAGAAGGTCAGTATAAGTTTGAAGAAGTCCTCCAAAACATCGGGGGCTTCTAAAAACATTAGAGATATGTTGCACCGAGATGTGTCGAACCAAGCATCTCCCGCCATTGCCCCTACCACTCCCAGCGTCCATCCTGCCGCCGCTCCAAGAAGCTCTTCGGCTAAGAATACATTGGGCCCTTCCGCCATGGAAGTGGACCCAGCTGTCTCCGCGGAGCTCGTCATTGCCGGTGAACAGGTGACGCAAGAAAGCACCGTGACCAAAATGGCTGAAGCTCCGACTAAGGATGCCATCGGTAGCAGTAAGGCGATGATGGTAGGCAGAACGTTTGTCGAAGGCGACGCCTCTGCACCCAGGATATCCACAGAGCTTCCAAAGATAGTCTACCCGGCGCTTATGCCGAATAGCTCAACTCTGGATCCTGGTGCGGCTCCAACTTCTCCGACTTGCGGCCTTGAGGAGCTTCTCAAGAAAGCGGATATCCCACGATGAAATATCCTTTCCTTCAGCAAGATATTTGCCGAGAGAGCCACCAACCTCAAGATCATCGCACTTGTAAGTTTTGCTTTTCATAAGTAGTATCCCACTGTAGCCCCTGAGGATTTAGACGGAAAACCAATAGGTCTTTGCATCTGAATGTTCTAAGAGTGACAAAAGCAAGAAAATTTCTCACTATAGCCCCCAAGTATTTAGTTTGAATGAATTATTCCAACTAGATACTTTTTAGAGTAGCATACGCAGTGTTTGTAAATTTCAATACTGTAGCCCCCAAGCCTCTAGTTGAAACTGAATTAGTTCTGACTAGATGCTTAAAGAAATACTAAGCATTTTGCCCAGTTAAAAACTCTTACTGTAGCCCCCAAGCCTCTAGGTGGAAACTGAATTAGTTCCGACTAGATGCTTAAAGAAAGACTAAGAATATTACCGAGTTAGAAACTCTTACTGTAGCCCCCAAGGCTCTAGGTGGATATTTATCCAGCTAGATGCTCCAAGAGACTAAGTGATTTTGATCTTCTTTCCATAGAACGAGAATGCTCGGAGTGGCTTCGTCAACGAGAAGTTTGACAAGATGCGCATAGAGCTGGAAGTCGAAAAGGGTAAAACTGCCTTCTTGAAGGAACACATCACCAAGAGAAAGAGTTTGTTTTTCCTTTTGATTTCGTACTCAAACTTGGTCTTGTGCCATCACTCTCCGACTACTCATTGTGTGTTGTCTTGTTTCCGACTTGCATAAGCTATCGCCAAGGCCAAGGAAATTGTCGAGCAATCCAAGCACATTGAGTTGCTGGATAGCGAGAACAAGATCCTCAAGCAGGAGAGAGCTGATACCCTGAAGATGCACGAGGAATCCATGAAGGCCTTGCAGGAGTCCGCCAATATGGAGATGAACCGCTTGAAGGAGGAGATTGCGATGCTCAAGGAGCATAAGAAAGCTGCCGATGAGCAAAATCAACGTAATCTTTAAGCATACAAAATCCCCTGACAAGAACGAGACTCCATGGCGGAGACGCTCCAGCAAGCCTAGGCAAGCATCTTTGGTAAGCGATTCTTCATCTTGTACTTCTGTAAACCAGTTACTCTGAACTTTGTGTGTTATTGAACTGATGTACTTCTTTGTTTGTCAGAAAATGCAGCTCCTATTAGTTTAACCAAGTTGCCTCCTCCGTCAAAGGAATACATGGTCCTTGTCGGCATCTTCATCATCACCACAGTCAAGCAAGCTAAGGAGATTGCCAAGACCCTCAACATCAACATCAAAGTGGTGGACTCCATGATGAAGTACTCGGAGATCTTGCGTCAAGCCCCCAAGCGTATCGTAAAATGGAAAGCTTCATGTACCCGGGTTGGCGCAAGAATGTCGCTGGCAATGGTCAAGGCACACTATGAAAATGCCGACATCGCCACGGTAACCTTAGGTCTCCCCGACATAGACGATGAAGGCCAAAAGATTGACCATAAGGCTATCTGGGCATCGCTCGCGGGTTTTGACACCAGGGTTTCCGAGTTGGTCGACCATATCGTCTTCGTGCCACTCGAGATCATTGACGGCGACCACCAAAGCTCCTCTGAGTCCCTCAAGACCACCGACTTTGAAGAAGATGGCTCTCCTGCTGCCGACGACGCTGCCTCGAAGTCTCCTGCACCAGGGGAATAAAAAACAATTTGTAATATTTGTTTCCTCTGAATTGGTGTATGCGGAAAAACTACTATGTTAACTTAAGGCTGAAAAACAATAGTTGTAATTTTCTGCTACTCAAGCACTAGTTCTAGCATGTAAATATTTTTTTATGCAAGTGTTGGCTATCCATTACTCTGGTTTTTACGCTTGACCTTTCGTGAGTCGAAAGACTCGTAGTCGGAACCATGCTCTTAGGTGATGATGCCCAATGGCACCATAAAAAACCTAAGCACAAAATGCCGACTTCAAGTGCCAAAAGTCACTACTCTAGAATCCACATAAAAACAACAAAGAACATGTAGACCAGAAAACATAAGCTAACGCCCGTAGGCGGAATTTTCACAAGTGCAAATGCAAAGCTTGCGCATAAAGGTTTTATACGATCCAAAAATGAACACTAAAGGAGGTAAAAGACTCAGAAATATGAGTAAACCAGAGAACTTTATTTCATTGATCATATAAGAGGTACACAGTAGATAAAAAATATGCTAAGTGTAAAAAGGACGTAGTTGTGCTATGTTCCATGGCCGATCAAGCTCCGGGTAGTCATCATCCGGGTCACATCGCTTACGCTTATGATCATCATTGGGTCTATCCTCAAGTTCACGATTGTTAACAAGGTAGTAAGATCCATTAATCAGCGCCTTGCTTATGATGAACGGTCCTTCCCATGGCGGGGATAATTTGTGTGACTTCTTTTGCTTAAGTCGGAGCACTAGATCCCCCTCTTTAAACGAGCGATGCCGAACGCGGCGACTATGCTAGCTTCGTAGCTTCTGCTGGTAGATGGCAGATCTTTGGCATGCCAAAATGCGCTCTTCCTCGATAAGGTCTACATCTAGGCGTCTGGATTCTTCAGCGTCATCTTCGTCGTAGGCGGAAACTCTTGGTGAATCATGAAGGATGTCGGAAGGCAGGATGGCTTCTGCTCCATATACCATGAAATAAGGGGTGTAGCCGGTCGATCTGTTGGGTGTAGTTCGTAAACTCCACAGCACAGATGGTAATTCCTCAGCCCAGGTTCCAGCTGCTCTATGTAGCGGTGCCTCAAGACGTGGCTTGAATCCCTGCAGAATTAATCCATTGGCTCGCTCAACCTGACCATTGGACTGTGGGTGTGCCACAGATGCTAGGTCAAGTCGAATGCCCTTCTCCCAACAATAAGCTTCCACTTATCCGTGTGACAAGTTGCTGTCGTTGTCGGTGATAATGCTATGTGGGAGACCAAATCTCACCACTAGATCCCGGACAAACCTAGGGGCAGTTGCCCCATCAAGCTTTCTAATGGGTTTAGCTTCTATCCACTTGGTGAATTTATCAACTTCTACTAGCATATGCGTAAATCCACATGGTGTTGTTTATAAAGGACCAACCATGTCTAGCCCCTAGACTGCAAACGGCCAAGTTATTGGTATTGTTCGCAATTCTTCAGCTGGAACATGTTGTTGTCGGGCATAGTACTGGCATCCCATGCATGTCTCAACCATCTTGTCAGCGTCCGCCTTCAAGGTCAGCCAGTAGAATCCTTGCCGGAAGGCTTTGGAGACCAACGATCGAGGAGCCGTGTGATGCCCGCAATCTCCGAGATGGATCTCACAAAGGATTTCAATACCCTCCTGCTGGGAAACACACTTTAGGTATACACCTGTAATGCTTCTTTTGTAGAGTTGTCCATTGATTATGGTATAGCCCTTTGCTCGACGTATTATCTGCCGACTTTTGACCTCGTCGATGGGCAAAGTTCTGTGTACGAGATACTCCATGAACGGTTTTGTCCAAGCCGGAGGGACCTTTGTCACTATGTGAATGAAAGAGTCAACTCTGTCCGGATTATCGGTGTCCACTCCCTTCACGGATGGTGTCCGTAGATGCTCCAAGAAAACACCAGGCGGAATTTGTTTGCGCCCTGATCCAAGTTTTGACAGTAGATCATTCGCCTCATTTTACTCCCTTGGGACATACTTGACTTCGTAGCCTAAGAAGCTCTTGGCTATCTCATCCGCTTCGTCCCGATATGCCGCCATCATAGGGTTTCGCGCATTCCAGGTGCCAGCCACCTGCTGGGAAACCAAGTTAGAATATCCATAGCAAACTATGTGCTTGATGTCAATATCCTTGGCTACGCGTAGTCCGTGAATGAGTGCTTCATACTCCGCCATGTTGTTTGTAGCCTCGAAGTGGATCTGTAGAATGTAGTGTAGCTTTTCCCCGGTTGGTGACTGTAATAGTACACCAGCCCCCAAGCCATTGAGTATCTTTGATCCGTCAAAGTGCATCGCCCAGTATAGGGGTAGCATTTGGCATCTCCGTCCCAATCTGCGATGAAATCCGCCAAGGCTTGTGACTTGATAGTGTCGCGTCTCTTGTAGGTGATCTCGAAGGCGGCAAGCTCAATGCGCCATTTCGTGACTCTTCCTATAGCATCGCTGTTGTTGATGATGCCAGACAGTGGAGCTTTGCTCACAACTGTGATAGGGGTGCTCCTGAAAGTAGTGCCTTAGCTCCCGAGAAGCAAGGAACACTCTATAAGCTATCTTCAGGTAGTGCGGGTAACGCTGCATGGACTCCGTCAAGACCTCGCTTACATAGTAAAATGGTCATTGAACTCCATACTCATGCCCTATTTCTTTCCGCTCTACCACAACGACGATGCTAATTACCCGGTTGGTGGCTGCCATGTAAATTAACATAGGATCCATAGGCTCGGGTGCTGCAAGGATAGGAGCCGAGGAGAGTATCTCCTTTAGCTTCTTCAATGCTGCATCTGCTTCGTCTGTCCACGTGAATTTGTCCGCCTTCTTCAGCAACTTGTACAGCAGCAGAGCCTTCTCTCCAAGTCAGCCGATGAACCAACTAACCGCTGCAACGTAGCCTGGCAGCCGTTGTATGTCCTTCAGGCATGTCAGACGGTTTATGTTTAGGATGGCCTTGATCTTCTCCGGGTTGACCTCGATTCCTCTTTGGGAAACGATGAAGCCCAACAATTTGCTGGCTGGAAGCCCGAAGACGCACTTCTTAGGGTTAAGCATCATGTTGTATTTTTGGAGATTATCAAAGTTTTATTTTAAGTCGGAGATTAAGGCGTTTGACTTTTTAGACATCATCGCTACATCGTCCACATAGGCGTGAACGTTCTGACCAATTTAATCGTGTAGGCAATGCTGCATTATCTGATGGTATGTAGCACCTCTGTTTTTTAGCCCAAAGGGCATCGTGACATAGCAAAACATTCCATAAGGTGTGGTGAACGAAGTGGCCAATTGGTCTGACTTCCTCATTTTAATCTGGTGGTATCCTGAGTATGCATAAAAAAAACACAAAAGTTCCGAGCCGGCCGTCGAGTCAATGACTTGGTCAATGCGAGGCAAACCAAATGGATCTATGGGATACGCTTTGTTCAAGCCGGTGTAATCAACGCACATTCTTAATTCCTTGGTTCAATTTTTTGGGGACAAGTACAGGATTGGCCACCCATCGGATGTGAAGGACTTCTCAGATAGAACTATCCTTAAGTAACCTAGCTATCTCCTTGTCTATGGCGCATCTCCTCTCGACTCCGAAGTGTCGTAGAGGTTGTTTCACCGGTTTGCATTTTGGATCAATATTCAAGCTGTGCTCGGCAAGTTCCCTAGGTACACCTTTCATGTCGGCAGGTTTTGAGGAAAAGATGTCCCTATTCTCACGGAGGAACTCGATGAGCGTGCTTTCCTATTTGGGATCCAGGTTCATCCCAATGGCGGTGGTATTGGAGGCATCGCCTACCACAAGTTCCACCGGCTTGGTTTCGATGGCGGCCTTGAAGGCTAGGGCGGAGTCAGAAATCTACTTCTTCGATGCTGGCATCTCCGAGGCATCGACCTTGCTCTAGATCTCCTTGAATTCTTCGCTATAGAGGATAGCTTCTGCAAAGGCTTCCTCTCCAATCTTGCAGTCCCTTGCCTTGGTAAAGCTTCCAGATACGGTGATGACACCATTTGGTCCGGGTATCTTGAGATTGTTGTAGACGAAGCATGGCTTGGCCATGAAGGCGTGGAAGATGTCGCGTCCGAATATGATGTGGTACATGCTCTTGAAGGCGACCACCTCGAAGGTCATGCATTCTTGGCGGTAATTCTTGACATCGCTAAAAGCGACCTGGAGCGTGATGCACCCAAGGGACCGAGCCTCCCGGCCAGGAACTACACCATGGAACATGGTGCCGGTCCGCCTTAGGTTGGCCTCCGACAAGTTCATCGTGTGCAGCGTATCCAGGTACATGATGTTGATGCTGCTTCCACTATCCACCATACATTTGGTGAACTCATTGCCATCAATCAGGGGTTGATGACCATGGCGTACTGGTTCTCCATAGGGATGAGGTCTGGGTGATCTTCCTGTCCCAAGTAATTAGAATCTCCGACCAGTGCAGGTACTGGGGAACTGGGGGTAGAGTGGCCATCAGTATCCTCATAGAGGTTTTTTGTTGCCGGACAGTGGGAGTGCCAAGGAAAGTGTGGAAGACGACTGCCTTCTTCTCTAAGGTGTTCTTGCCCTTGCCATCGCTCTTGGCTGCATGCTTGGGGTCAACATCCTCATCCATGTCACTTGAATCCTTGGACTCATCTTCCTTCTTCTTCCCCCTGCCCTTGCCTCGCGGTCTGTTCTTCCGACTTTGCTTGTAGCCGGACTCTGGGTCCTCCTTGAGATTGTTGACGAACTTGCAATGGTGACTGGTGTGAGTGGATTTGCCGTTGGCGTTGAGGTGTACAAGGCATGGCAAATCACGGTACTCTTTGTACGTTGGGGAACGTGGAGTGCTGCCGAGGTAGTTTCACTACCTCGCTGCTGCCCATGACCAGCCCCCCGTCCTCGGCCACGCTATCCGCCATCACCTCATCATGCAAATGTCATGGCGACCATGTCGGAGTTTTGCTTTTCTTCTGGCATGCTCTTATGATTGGTGTTGTTGTTCCTCCTAGCTTGAGTTGGAACAGCCGCTGCCGGCAAGGAGCCACGAGCATCGTCGGCGGCAGGTGCGAACTCACTAGCCAGCTGGATCATCTGGTTGAGATCTAGCCGGTGATTGTCCTGCAAGTGCTTCAACTTATGTCAGAGAAACATACCTTTCTCCTCCTCCATGGTGGCTGCTAGGAGGCGACGGAGGTGGAGGTGGCGGTGGGTTAGCTTTCTTGCTGTTATCCTCCTGCGACGCTTCATGTTTGTCGCGGTTGTTTGTCGGACGTGGAGGGCCATGGCGCGACCTACACTTGTGTCCTTGGTTGCACTCTCCATCATGACGGGTCTGCTCCGTGTTGTCGCGGATGACGATGTCGCTTTGCCTTTGCGGAGGCATGTCCATACGATGGTGAGCCTTGGGGTCTTCGCGATGTCAGGGAGACCGGGGCGATGAAGATGTGCGACGAGGATGAGCCTTGCCTCCATGGTCGGAGGATATGGGAATAGCATCCTTCCTGTTGCGGGCATCCCTCTGTCTTTGTTCTAATGAACCCGTCTGGGACCCGACATCATGAGGATATCGATCCCTTGGTGGCTTAGGATGGCTAGACTGGAAATACGCTGGGTCAGACTCAAGCCTCTGAGAGGTGGCCTTTTCCTGCTGTTTCACCGCCTTGGCCACAAGGTCATACACCTGTTCCACAGCTGTGGGTGATCTATCCTACTCCAGAAGGGTCTTGGCAATGACGAGGTTGAGAATAGGAGTGGGCATCACCTGCCTTCCTTCACTGTCAATGTATGGCTTTGCTTGTGACGTCTTTGAGGGAGCCCATCCTAGGTTTCGCCGTACACCAGGATCGTTGATGACGCGAGCCAAAGCTTTCTTAGCCTTCTGCTGCTGGAGCAGAGTCTTGTACTCGGCCTCCATGGCTCTAGCTTTTTCTATTGACTTCTATGCATGGTCCAGATCTTGATCCAGATTTGCGCCTTGCTCCGCGATGGCATGCGCTTCCTCCAGTAGCTGATGGCGCTTCTAGTCAAGCTGGACTACATTTCGAATATGGGCCACGGTCATTATCAACACCCGGATTTTTAATCCCAGATGCCTGTTATGCCATACATCACAATCCCAGGATTACCATTTTTGCGAGATATAACAGACTGGATATCATAGTTCATCATCCATTACAAACCATACATAAGGTCTTACAACAAATAAGCATCACATGATCCAGTCTTAATACAATTCAAGCAGCGAATAAGATAATAATAACGATAGCGTAGGCGAGGCTCCATCTTCATGGTCACAGGCAATGCTGACGATGGAAGATGATCCTAGTTGTCGTAACCTTCCTGTTGTCCATCCTCCTGATACTCCTCTTCATAGTCTGACCACAGGAATATCCAGGGACAAAGCCATGAGTACTCTTTAAGTACTCGCAAACTATCATTACAGGTAAGTGGTTTTTAAGTAGGAGATACTAGGCTCTAGGTTGTTTTGCAAAAAGCCAGATTTATCTCTACTGAGTTCAGAAGCAAAGAAAGCTAGTTGAAAGTTTTATACCACCTAAGTGGGAACTAGAATTTCATATCACAACCCTATTGTGGTCAAGTCAAAATCATGAATCATTTCACAAGTCATTTTGAAAACATCTGACAACGGAACAGTATGGCCACTCCAACTGTCCATAACAACGCACGTGGCTATTCGAATAGTTTGACACTCTACAGAGGTGGTACACTTTCACCATAACATTCGATACATCCTTCAGGAACAATATCCTGAATTCACCATACTCAGTATGCGGATAATCAATCCTAACCTTTCAATTACACGCCCTAGTATAGGCACCTATCCTATGAGTTTGGCCTCCCAACCATGACCAACTGTCATGTTGGGAACTGCACAAGTGGACAATCTTCACAAGGTAGCCTCAGCTCAAACCTTGGATGCAAGGGAACCCATACTAAGGTATATAAATTTCTAGTCAAGCCCTACCCAAATTTCGGGTATTGTGGTTGTGCGGTAAAATTGGAATGGTATCGCATCCAGACAACCATCAGTTTTATAAAGGTCTAAGGCTCATGCCTTAACATTTTCATCATCAAAATCATCTTGTGTTCAAGAACACATGTCAAAACATTTCAGTAGAATGACTCATCATTCTAAGGTTTTCATAACCATTTTCACCAAGTATTCCCATCTAAAGTTGATCAAGTTTTATGCTTAGCACTAGCATCTACAAGTGGGGGTAAATACTAATGAGGGGTGGTAAACAAGTGAGAATGATCTAAGTTCAATCTCATGCCTCAGGATGACATCAAGATTAACTAACTTAGGTCAAGTTGTATGATCTTTATGCTACCTTTAAACAACCTCTCTAAACTCTACAAATCACTAAATAAACTTGAATAAAAAGCTTTGATAAAAAAATACTAAGCTTGCAAGTAAAACTAGGTTTATGTGTCATCAAGGGGTATAAGCTTGCCAAGTTGCAAGTGTTAGATTGCTCAGTTAATAGCTTGCTAAGATGACTAGTAGTGTTAGGATTTCCTTGTGTAGAGCAGTGTTGAAGTTCTCCTCGGCTTCTTCCTCGTAGTATCCTCCTTCCTCCTCGTATCCTTGGTCGGTACTAGCATCTATAGATAAATGCGAGGTACACAATCACCAAACAATACTTAACTACTTTTATTTATCACACCAAGGTTTTCACTATATGATCTAGGATCATCACAAACATTATAATCATTAAGGAAAATAGTTTTATTTCCTTTATTTTAGAAAAGTAACTTCTACTCATTGACAAACTACTTAAGATTTAATATTCTCCAACTAAAACATGGGATCATGTTGACACATGTCATCACCACATATTTTAGTACATGGGAATGTGATTTAAAGTGGTGTCACAATTTAATAAGGTTTAAACTTTTTATTTTAAAGTGACTAGAATGGCCTATGAGGCATTCTTTTATTACTTGTCCATTATTTCTGTAAGTAAACCTATATATTTTTATATATTCTGAAAGGTCTTGTTAAATGTGTTTTTTGAGAGTTGGAACCAACTCAAAAGCTTTTGTGGTTGAATTTTGAAAAATGTTTGAATGCCAGAAAGCTTCTGCCTTGTTATTTTTACTATAGATGATCTACAATTCCAAATGAATTGAATCAAACTGGCTTGGATTAAGCATTCCAGTACCTTTCTAACAAAATTGGTTTCATGCATTTTGGTTCATTGAATCGAGCTGGGTTGATTTTTGAATCTGGGTACAAAACTAAGTTTGAAAGTAAAAGAATAAACCTAAATTTGAATTACTGGGTCGCGCTGGAGGTTAGCTGGGCCGGCCCACGGTGCACAGCGCATGCGCGGGTGGGTTTAAGTGAACGACCCCACCGGTCAGCAAGACAGGGGGTGCGAAGCGGTATGG
This sequence comes from Avena sativa, assembly GCA_916181665.1. Taxonomy (NCBI): domain Eukaryota; kingdom Viridiplantae; phylum Streptophyta; class Magnoliopsida; order Poales; family Poaceae; genus Avena; species Avena sativa. The sequence goes on from OV702280.1 coordinate 148,341,531, forward strand.
GGTGATCTAGACCGTGCGATTCAACTCTAATCCAACGGCTGTGGTTCATCGTCCACGTCGGCAACACCGGCAAGACAGAACCCTAGCGCGGACAGTGGGGGTCGTGGGAGGCTCACTGGGGCTCAGGCGAGGGTCGGCGATGGGGGCGAACGACGAAGACGATGACGGCGATCCTCCTAGTACCGGCAGCTCCTCCTGGGGCGGCTCCAATCAGCTACTCATTTCTTCCTCCTCCACGACAGACTCCAACCAAATTCCAGCGATGCGCTACTCGCCTTGCTTCGGGAGTGACATGGGGTGCTTCTGAGAGAGAGGGGAGTGATATGGTGTGAAGAAATCAAGCGGGGGTGGCCTCTATTTATAGTGCAGAGAGGGGACCGAAGGGCGTGGGCGGAGCTCGTCGTGGTCGTCGTCACAACGAGCTACTGGCATGGTCAAAGGTAGGGGACGGTGATGTGTTCCCTAGCAAAGCTCAATGGCATGGTCACGCGGCGTGGGGCGGTGCGAAATGGTTGGAATGTCGCGGTGCTTTGAGGGTCCGACGGAAGTTTTAATGGCGCACAGGTGATACGGGTCGCACAACAGCGAATGGGCGTGTCTGGGGTGTTCCTGGGGTCGTGGCGATCCTGCTTGCACGCGGCAAGGGTGGTGCGCAGTCTGTGGGCGTGTGTCACGGGTGGCGCACTGGCGCGCTCTCAGCACGCTCATAGAGAAGCTGGGCGCGCTCGGGCTGTGTAGTCCAGGGGCTGGCAGTGCTCGAGGTTTGGACAGGGGTGGCGGTGGACGGTGGAGAGTGTCCAGACAAGGTTGGCGAAGCTAGAGAAGCTTCTAGCTAGCTGGCGACATTGGGGTGGCAAGGGTGCTCTCGGCATGTTTGCCATTGATGCCATAGTCTGGTTTACAGTGAGCTAGAGGGATTAAACACGTTAGATGATGTACTGAGAGTGTAGTGTGAGCTAGATAGGGGACAAGTTAGGCCAAAATTATGCCTCACTATAGTGTTGAATGATTGTTGGTTTGGTGTTTGCAAGGTGTTTGATGAAATGGCCGAAAGAGATTCAAATTTGAATTTTTGATTCTAACTTTGTGGGTGTGCTAGTTACATACTAGGGAGTCTCTGGTTGATTGGATTGGTCAAGGTGCACTGGTTTGGTTGGGTTTTGAAAATGGGTGATCTTCACATATGATATAGATTCAATTTTGAACTGTCATTTGAATCAAGTTGCCAAATGTTTCTGTAAGTTTGAAAGGTGGGCTTTGATTCACTTTTACTTGGTCTAGCAAGGGCTGAAAAGAAATGGAAAATTTTCTGTTTGAAATCTTGGACTAGAAACACTCAAATTGGCCTATTGAGCAAGATTGGCAAAAATGACCATTTGCTTATTTTGGTTTGTTTTTTATTTTCTCTTGATTTGTTTCTGCTTGGAAATGTTTTAGATGATGTTGTTTTCATTTTTAAACCATTCCTTGCTATTTAGATCAATCACACAAGTCCATTCATGCATTCATACAATCATCACATACACACATGCATTCATATTGATTTGATTAACAAAAGTTTTTGTTAACCCTAATTTTGGTGATTGGAATTTGATAATCATTGATCAACATTTTTGGGATGTTACAAACCTTCCCTCCTTAAAAAAAATCTCGTCCCGAGATTTGAGAAAGAAGAAAGAAGAAAACTAGGATTTGAAAATATCGAGAAACTCCGTCTTGATGTGATCTTCTCGCTCCCAGGTAGCTTCTTCTTTAGTGTGGTTACTCCACTGAATATTGAGAAACTTGATGCTTCGGGTCCTGGTGGTTCTGAAAGCTTCCTCCAAAATACGGATGGGTACTTCGGGATACGTCAGGTCCTCGTTGATATCTATGGTGCGGTGATCAATGTTCTTGAAAACTTCAGTCTTCTCCGAGACTTCAAGGCATTTGCGAACTAACGATATATGGAACACATTATGCACGGCTGACAACTCCTCTAGCAGCTCCAGTTGATACGATACTTCTCCTCGATGATTCAGAATCTTGAAATGTCCGATATATCTGGGGCCTAACTTTCCTTTGAGCTAGAAACATTGCATTCCCTTCAAAGGAGACACTTTGAGATACACAAAATCTTCGATATTGAAAGTGAGGTCTCGACGTCTCTTGTCGGCCTAACTCTTCTGTCTTGACTGGGCGGTCTTGAGGTGCTCACGGATCTTGTGCACTTTCTCTTCTGCTTCTTGTAGGATGTCGGGTCCGAAAATCTGACTCTCTCCTACTTCCGACCAATTCAACGGGGTGCGACACTTCCTTCCATACATGAATTCAAAGGGGGCCATTTGCAAACTAGCTTGATAACTATTTTTGTAAGAAAATTCTGCGAAAGGCAGACAGTCTTCCCATTTAGATCCATACTCTAGCACACAGGGTCTCAACATATCTTCGAGTATTTTATTTACTCGCTCCGTTTGTCCATCGGTTTGATGGTGATAAGTTGTGCTGAAATCTAGTCGGGTTCCCAATCCTTCTTGGACTTTATTCCAAAATCTCGAGGTAAACTGAGTTCCTCTATCTGACACAATGTTCTTGGGGACTCCATGCAAACTGACGTTTCTAGCAATGTATAACTCCGCTAGCTTCGAACTCTGGTAAGTGTTCTTGACTGGTAAGAAATGGGCTACCTTGGACAGTCTATCAACTATGACCCAAATAGAGTCATTTCCCCTACTAGAAGTAGGCAATCCGGTCATAAAGTCCATTCCAACTGAATCCCATTTCCATTCCGGAATCTGCAGTGGTTGCAACAGTCCTGCGGGTCTCTGATGTCCCGCCTTAACTCTCTGGCAAATATCACACTTGGCTATATAACTTCCGATTTCTCTCTTCATCTTATGCCACCAAAATTGCTCCTTCAGATCCTGATACATCTTCGTTCCTCCGGGGTGGATAGAATAAAGAGTATCATGGGCATCCTTCAAAATAACTTCTTTCAACTCTATATTTGTTAGTACACAGAGACGTCCTTTGTACCACAACACTCCTTCTTCATCTTCGGCGAATCCGGGTACTTTGCCTGTACCGATACGACGTTTGATTCCGTCGATACTAGCATTTCCTTTCTGCGCCTCCTTGATCTGACTGATCAAAGTGGGTTGAAGTTCTATGCTAGCCAAAAAATCCTTCACTTACTAATTCCATTCTGAAATCTTACATCTCCTTGTGCAGGCTTGGTTGCTCCTTCAGAATCATGGAGTTCAAGCGGCACGGCAATCTGCTACCACATTTGCTTTACCGGGGTGATAGTGAATGTCCAGATCATAGTCCTTGATTAGCTCTATCCATCTTCTATGCCTCATATTCAGCTCCTTATGAGTGAATATATACTTGAGGCTCTTGTGATCTGAGTAATTTCACAATGGTTTCCCATGAGATAATGCCTTCATGTCTTCAGGGCTAGAACTATGGCTGCTAGTTCAAGGTCATGGGTTGGATAATTCTATTCATGATGCTTCAGTTGTCGGGACAGATAAGATATAACCTTGCCTTCTTGCATTAACATATATCCGAGACCAATCTTGGATGTGTCACAATACACATCAAACGGCTTCGTGATATTCGATATGATCAAGATTGGGGCTGAAATCAGTCTCCTCTTGAGTTCTTGAAAACTCGCTTCACACTTGTCCGTCCATTCGAACTTCTTATCCTTCTTCAACAATTGGGTCATGGGTCTGGAGATACTCGAAAATCCTTCTACGAACTTGCGGTAGTATCCCGCTAATCCGAGAAATGCACGAACTTGGGTTTGAGTGGTTGGGGCTTGCCAATCTTCCACATCCTTCACCTTTGCAGGGTCAACGCCAATTCCTCCGGCTGATACTATATGTCCAAGGAATCCTACCTCCTGCAACCAGAATTCACATTTGCTAAACTTGGCATACAACTGATGCTCCCTAAGGGTTCCAAGGGATGGTCCTTAGGTGTAGCTCATCTTCTTCTTCTTTTGATTTGGAATAGATCAGAATGTCATCGACGAAAACAACGACAAACTTATCCAGGAAGTCCATAAAAATCTTATTCATTAGGTTCATGAAATAAGCGGGGGCATTGGTTACTCCAAAATACATATACTCATACAATCCGTATCTGGTGGTGAAGGCAGTCTTTGGAATATCCTCTGCGCAAATATTGAGGTGGTGATAACCAGTTCTAAGATCAATCTTAGAAAACACTTTAGCACCAGTCAACTGGTCAAACAGGTCTTCTATCTTTGGCAGTGGGTACTTGTTCTTGATGGTGACATCATTCAACTTCCGATAATCCGTACACAAATGGTTACCTCCATCTTTCTTGTCCACAAACAAGACATGTGATCTCCATGGCGACGCACTTGGTTGGATCAATCCTATCTCCAGCATAGCATCCAGTTGCTTCTTCAGCTCCACTAATTCAGACATGTTCATACTGTATGGTCTCTAGGCTATGGGTCCGGTTCCAGGGATTAGTTCAATGATAAACTCGATATCCCGATCTAGGGGAAATACAACGGGGTATTCACAGACTATTCTGACTTGGTCAATGTTGGGTTGGGCTATACTCTTGTTGCATTTGAATTGATGGGGCAAGGTTTCAGATACATGATCTACTGATATTCCGGTTGTACTGGTCATGGTTATGGATTTCTTGGCACAGTCGATTAATCCTTTATGTTTCGACATCCAATCCATTCCTAGTACTACTTCCAAACCTTTAGTTCCGAGTACTATTAGATTAGCATAAAAATCTATGTCATGGATTCGGATAGGTACGGCCTTGCAAATTTGTCTAGCTTTGGTGGTTGAACCAGGTATTTGAACTATCATACCATGCTTCAGTTTGGTGGGTTGAATCTTACTAGTGCATGCAAATTCTTCGGTAACAAACGAGTGCGATGCTCCAGAATCAAACAACACTCTTGCAAGTACTGAGTTAACAGAAAACATACCCAGCACGACATCTAGCGCTTCTTGGGCTTCTTCTCCATGCATCAGAAAGAGATGGCCGTTGCGATTGAGCGAGTTCCCTAAAGGGCAAATCTCCTTCCGGGCTGAACACGACGCTGCTGCTGAGCTGGAGCATTTGCATTGGGGGCTGCGGCAATCTTCTTGGGTCACTCATTGGAATAGTGACATTTTGTTCCACATTCATAACAAGTCACCCGAGACTTTTCCTTTGCTACAACAGGAACAACATTGCTTCCAGTCCTTGGGGCGGTGTTGGTGTTGGTGGCGGCATTGTTGTTATTGAACTTGGGCGGTGCATGGTTGAAATTGCTGGGGTTGCCAGGGTTGTTGTGATTTCCTCCGGGACTTGGATTTCCACGGTTAGGATAAGTAGGACGGTTCATTGGGGGTCTATTGGTTCTTGGGGAAAATCCTAGAGATGGATTGGGGCGATACTTTGGTGTATGATGGGTTCCTGGTTGATGCATCATGCGCCGCTTACGGTTCTCATTAGCTTAGTTGATCTTGCCTTCCATCTGAATGGCAGAGTCCACTAAGGCTTCAATATCAGTAAATGGGATATTGACTAACACTGTCTGCATCTCATCATGCAGACCATTCAGGAATCTCTCCTTCTTGGCTTCAGTGTCTATCTCATCAGGTGCAGACCTAGCCAATGACAAAAAATTGTTACGGCACTCCACTATGGTCATCCTTCCTTGCTTCAGTTTCCTGAATTCATCTCTCATCCTCTTGATCAAACCCGGTGGCACATGGGTTCTGCTGAACTTAATTTTGAACTCTTCCCAAGTCATCATCTGACCTCCATTCATGGCACGAATGCTGTTCCACCATGCTCTCGCATCTCCGGCCAAATAGTGGGTGGCGAACATGACTTTCTCGTTAGCTTCCACTCCTACATCTTCTAGGTTGTTCTCCATGGTTTGCAGCCAATAATCTGCATCGAGGGGCTCTTCCGACTTAGTGAAGATGGGTGGATTGGTGTTCTGGAAATTCTTGAGCTTGGATCCATGGTTGTCCTAATTTCCATGGCCTTGGTTATTGTTGGCCATCTGAGCTATCTGTTGTAAGGTGGCTAAGTTGGCTTGATGTTCGGCTCTTTCGGCTTCGCGGTCTGAAACCAAGATTTGCAAGATTTGCAACATCGGATCCGGGGATGAAGTGCTTCCTCCGCGAGGCATCTGAAGATTGAGATAGATCATGAGAAAAGGGGGAAATTTCTAAGGTTCAGGGTTTTGTTTTTGAAAAGTTTTCAAAGTTTGACTCAGATTTTGCTAGCAACTTGCTTTTCATTCATTCATAGCACACGATACAAACAAACAACACAACAAAGGAAAACATATGGTTTTAAGAACCATTATGGGAAACTACGATATAGTGGGACCGAATACAACTCACTAATGCTAGTGCTCAAGTGCTATTACTCCTCGGATTCGGTGTCCTCATCATCCTCATCATCATCATCATCAATGAAGGGGAAGTCATCCTCATCGGTGAAGAAGTCCATGGCCTGGTCCTCTAGAAAGTCATCATCGTCACTGAGATAGGAGTTGGGATCTCCACGAAGGTCTTCCCCTGTATTCTCCCTCTCCTCCAGCTGCATATCCCTCTCGTGGACAGTCTCCTCCAACTTTGTGACCCTGTGGCGAAGACGGGAAATGATGCGCTCCTTCTTATCGAGCTAACGACGACGAGACTGGCGATCCTTCACTAGCATGGCAATGGTCTGATCCTTCTTGGCGGTGATGGCGTACTTGTGATTGTCGTAGGAGCGAGCATTGTCTAACTCCTTCTGACGGTCATACATCATGAAGCTGAGGTGGTACAGTTGAGTCTTCAGCTCATGGTGATACGGGGCTTCCAGTGGTTGTCTCATAACATCACACCTTGGATAGAACTCAAAGCGGGTACCCTTGATCTAATTGATACTCTGCTCACAGATAGGCAAGAGCTTTCTGCATGGCCCTGGAAAGTCCATCGAGCCAGTTGTTCTCTCTCAAGGTGAATTGAATTCCCTCTAAGGTGGGGGCTTCAATATTTCCCCGGAGAGTTGCAAAAACTAGCCATTGCAACTCTTCTCCTTCCTGATCATTGAGCTGAGCTCCGAAGAACTTAGGGTGCGGACGCTCTAGCATCTCCGAAAGCTGGTCCAAGTCACGCTCAAAGATGAGGTCTCCTCCATTCCCCAACTTATAGAACTTGCTATACTTCACGTCCGTCTATAAGAATGTAGGATGAGTAAGTTAGTAGAGTGATCGAGTGTGTCAAATTTTATATAATTTTGCAAGTATTTTTGAGGAACGAGAATTTTCATGAAAGAGTCTAAGTGGTAAGAATGAGAATAAGTTTTCATAAATACTCACTTCCTTGATTTTGAAACTAAGTTTTTGATTCAAACGTCCATTCTAAACTAGGGTCTCCTATGGTGAGGATGGCTCTGATACCAACTTGTCAACACCCGGATTTTTAATCCCAGATGCCTGTTATGCCATACATCGCAATCCCAGGATTACCATTTTGCAAGACATAACAGATTTGATATCATAGTTCATCATCCATTACAAACCATACATAAGGTCTTACAACAAATAAGGATCACATGATCCAGTCTTAATACAATTCAAGCAGCAGAATAACGTAATAATAACGATAGCGTAGGCGAGGCTCCATCTTCATGGTCACAGACAATGCTGACAATGGGAGATGATCCTAGTTGTCGTAACCTTCCTGCTGTCCGTCCTCGTGATACTCCTCTTCATAGAATGGCCACGGGAATAGCCAGGGACAAAGCCATGAGTACTCTTTAAGTACTCGCAAACTATCACTACAGGTAAGTGGTTTTTGAGTAGGAGATACTAGGCTCTAGGTTGTTTTGCAAAAATCTAGATTTATCTCTACTGAGTTTAGAAGCAAATAAAGCTAGTTGAAAGTTTTATAACACCTAAGTGGGAACTTGAATTTCATATCACAACCTTGTTGTGGTCAAGTAAAAATCATGAATCATTTCACAAGTCATTTTGAAAACATCTGACGATGGTACAGTATGGCCACTCCAACTGTCCATAACCGCGGACACGGCTATTCGAATAGTTTGACACTCTGCAGAGGTCGTATACTTTCATCGCAACATTCGATACATCCGTAAGGAACAATCCTGAATTCACCATACTCAGTATGCGGATAATCAATCCTAACCTTTCAATTACACGCCCTAGTATAGGCACCTATCCTATGAGTTTGGCCTCCCAACCATGACCAACTGTCATCTTGGGAACTGCACAGGTGGACAATCTTCACAAGGTAGCCTCAGCTCAAACCTTGGCCGCAAGGGAACCCATACTATGGTATATAAATTTCCAGTCAAGCCGTACCCAAATTTTGGGTATTGTGGTTGTACGGTAAAATTGGAATGGTATCACATCCAAACAACCATCAGTTTTATAAAGGGCTAAGGCTCATGCCTTAACATTTTCATCATCAAAATCATCTGGTGTTCAAGAACACATGTCAAAACATTTCAGTAGAATGACTCATAATTCTAAGGTTTTCATAACCATTTTCACCAGGTATTCCCATCTAAAGTTTATCAAGTGTTATGCTTAGCACTAGCATCTACAAGCTAGGCTTGATGGTAACCTCAGAAGAAGTTGGATAAGTTTGATAAGATGAATTGCCTTGATTTGCTGGTTGATGAATTGCTTTGATTTGCTATGAGTGATGACTTGTTTGCTTAGGAAGTAGTAGGAGCCAATCTATGAGCTGATCCTATAGGATCAAACCAATGGTTAAGATAACCAAATCTTTGAGCCACACGTCCCAAGCTGAATCTATCTCAATCACCTAGATAAACCCCTAATCCCCTTAACCATATCAATCCTGAGCTAATTCTTTGTATTAGCATCCAACTCATCAAAGTACAAATACAAGCATGGATCACATGTACTCAATATATACCTAAATAGCAACCACTTGATGATGAATATGGACCCTTTCATCCTCTCCAAATCTTTCCCTCCTTCATACTTGTCCAAATACACTAATCTGCCAAATTTGGCCAAGTCTCAAATCCCTTATTAGATTCAATCTTTGGAACCCTACCTACTCCAATAAGTCTGCATTCTTGAGAATTTACTTGAACCATATTGTAGTAAATCATTAGTACTACCAAATCCCCCTATTTCCCCTGGCTAAAATATTATTTAACCCGCTCATACTGGATGGTTTTGTAGTCAAGATAATAATCTTTTCTGCAAATCTTATCATCTTTCCTACTTTGGTAGAAGCTCACATCCATATGATATCCTCTTTGGACCAACTCTCTACATGGTTATGATCTTATGAACATGGTCTATCAATCCACCCATCACTTGTTTCCTTTGGAGCTTTGTGCTTCTTAAACCCACATGGTTTATAAGGCTTCAGGACACATCTCTTATGGCAGCTTTATTTTCAACAAAGTTTGCCATCATTTCTAGACCACCTAAAATGCAACCAAGCCAAACTCTTGCTTCCATGACCATCTATATAACTTTGTCTAGCTATCCACCACTTCTATCAAGGTCAGCTCTGGACTCCCTAATCCAACAAAGTTTATGTGGTATAAAAATATTAATGCCCTAGATCCCCCAATCCTTGTTCTCTCCTCAAATCCATCTTGTTTTGCAAAACCCAAGGTTGCCAAAGATGGATACATCAATTTAACATCATCCACCTTAGATATAATCTTTTTCCAAATAATTTCTATGATTATTTGGAACGTAAAACTATTTAAATTCAATTCTTAACAAATCCTCAAAATCTTCTCTATAAAGGAATGTTTTTTTTATTCAAACTAATTTGCCAAATCAAGGCACACTATATGCCTATATATCATATCTCATCTTCCCAACTCAAAAACTAAATATTTGGGAGATCCTTTATTATTTCTTTTTTTCCTTTTGCTTAAATGGCAGAAACAAGAAATAATAGCTTAAAAATACTTTTACCAAAAATAAATTCCAAGAAAAATCTCCAATGTGTGATATGGTGTTTAAGACCATCTCATATCAAAAACCAATCTTGTCCAATGTAAAATTATCAAATGAGCTTCCAGAAACCACTTATGCACTATTTGAAGAATTGCTTTTTATTGGACCAAAATATCTCCAATAATTCCCAAATAATTCTTGAATCTGTAACTTGATCCCCACCAATCTACCAGCACCCTTTACTCATCTTGCCAAGCTCAAAATTAAAGGATTTCTTCATGAGCATCAAGAATGACAATTATGGATAATTTGCAACCTTAGGGAAAGTGCTCCCTCAAACCCTCACTAAACTTGTCAAATAACTATGTACAACAACCTCACTCCCTCCTATTCATGCTCCACTATGGCAATATATAGTATCCCTCCCCCTTAACCCATATTTCTTAGAGAGAGAGAGGGACATAAATATCTTGTGGTTCAAAGACAACAACAGCCACCACCCTCCCCTCCACTCACCTGGCCGAGAACATGGACCCCACACACGCCAGCACCACCCCACCTGGCCAATCCCTTTCCCCCATCTCACTCTCATGTACAAACATGGACATGGTTCATCATGATCTACCCCTCCTAGAAATAAATATCCAGAAATCGAGCAAGGCCCTCTCGCCCTCCCGGTGCTAATGGTGCCCCTACCAGTTATATGAAGCAACACCTAGAGCAGCGCCGATGAGCCCGAATTTTGGCACCGTTGGGATCCACTCACGAGCTTCCTCCCCGGTGCAAGCACCCCTTGCCACCCCTCTTCGGATTCACCGTCGACCGCCGCGTCGCCCCGGCCCCTCTCCGCCGAGATCCGCCCTAGGTGATCCCTCCCCGAATGTTTTTCTTTTGCCGCTAGGATTTCCACGCCGCAGCCAGGAGCGAGAAGTACAACGACCAAGGGCCATCCGTTGCATTCTAATCGGACGTCTCAGGACACCCCTTATCAGTTCAGCTGCCTACACTCGCTGAAGAGAAGGCCCCGCTGCAGCCCATTTGAATTTTCCATCCCACGCATAGCGCACCCCCGGGTGGGCCGATTTCCCCTGGCACAGCCCATTCCCCCACATATCAAGCCCAGGCGCCCCTTTTATCTTTTTCTTTTTTTTGTTTTTCCTCAAGATCTGATAAATAGGTTGTTGGATTAAATCCCAAAGAAAATGGAAAACAGGTTTATATGCCTAGATCTAAATTTTCTAGGGTTTCTGAATGTTTCCATAAACATGTAGTACCCTAGCTTGTCCAAAGGTTATCCATGTTAATTATGTTAAATCAAACACTTAGATGTTCCCTCTTTGCAAGATAAATCTTTCCATGAGCTTCATAACTCCATTTTATGTAAATCCTTTTGGTGCTGAAAGGTATGACTAGTACCTTGCATGTCCCCTAGCCCTACCTAAAATTGCTTTGTAGTTTGGCTCTGGTAAAAATAACAAAAACAGCCTATTTCTGTAATTAGGAATTTCACTAGGTCAAATAAAATAGGTACTGACCTAATTCCAACTCTCAAAGTTCACAAAACACAGCACCCACCATACCCTAGGAGTCTAATATTTATTGAGCTCCGTTTGATTTATGGTGAATCAAACAGTTCTATGCATAGTTAATTCAACAATAAATGGACTAAGTTGTTCTATAAATCCAAAAAGGGTGATTACAATTTCTACATAAAGGTATTCTAAATACATACCATGTGACTTTGGAATCCCATCAACATATCCTATAGATTAATTCTGGTTAAAAAGATAAAAACCCTTCAGAACTTTCTTTAGGATTTTCCTGAGTGCATTCAGGTAAATATTTCGATATGATTCCAACTCCCAATTAATCAGTCCATAAAACCATTCTTAAATATCCAAGAAATAATTTTTGGACATACAGAACATTTCTGGTGAATTATTTCCTAAAACTAGAGCTTTTATCACTAGAAAATGCATAATAAATCAATGGAAATTGATAAAATAGTGAAACCACTATTGTGGGTTTCATTTTATCAATACCTAGCTTATGATATCATTTTTTGCATATTGATATCATGCAGAACTTGACCTTGGATTAAAACCCCTTAAATATGTATGCTTGGGCTCTAAAATCTTAATAATAATTCCACAAATGCAACTAAAATGGAATCAATTGCTTTAGTCCAAATTGTTCAAAACCTACTGAAGTAAACCATGTGTTGTATCCGTTCTTTTCGTATGTATTGATTCTTGTGTATTGAATGTGGTATTGTTTGTCAGCATGTATGCTCGATACCAACGATAGTTGCGATTATGTGACGCCGAGAAGAAGGAAGCATTGGATCATTCTTCTTCTTCTTCTTATTATTATTATTATGATTATAGGTATTCTAGTTTTCTAAATAAGTCAAGGAACCTGTCGCTGGTCACATGCAATTCACCTTCTTGTTCATAAGCCTGGTCCTACCATTTTACTTATGCATGTTTTACCTACGGTTTACGAAACTGCACTGTTTTACTATATGTTGAGTTATCTCTGGTAGTGGTTTTGGCTCCTCCAAACCATTACACTTTTGTAAAACTAAGTGCAAACTCCTTTATGACACCTACTTTCCACTAGTATGGTAGATGGTACAACACCATAAGATTTAAGAAAACCCCGTTTTAGCCAAAGCAAAACTATAGGATGTGAAGACCATGGAAAAGTTTTACAAAAATGTTTCATGGAAAAACCTTGGTGAGGTTTGACCTACCAAGAGAAGTTCGAGAAATGAAAAAGTTTTTGTTTTACAAAAGTTGGAGGAAAAATGTTTATGAAAACGCACCCGGTACTTTGCAGTTTTGCTAGAACAATTAACCCGTGCAACCACATTACTCTAGAATGGGACAGGGTTGGATTTGAAGTTTGTTACTATGGTACGGGAATTATCACGACTACTTATAAGGGATAATCTCCCTCGAATTTCGGTGTTCCGTTACATAAAGGGTCAACTATGGGACAGTCACCTGGAGGAATTGCGAACTACCCTTGGTGGCAGCCGGGCAAAACTATGAGCCCCTCATTGAAAGTGCCCCTTCTAGAGGAGTCGGAAGGCACTCCGGTTGGTCTGTGGACTCAGACGTCCCGGTGTTGAGGGGAAAAACTCACATGGTAGGGCCTATACTAGAGAGGCATCCAGAGAGTATTGACCGGTTACTCGACCCACGATCGGTGTAGATTAGGGCAGGGTACCCGGATGGTGTGGGTAAAGTGTACAACTTCTGCAGAGTGTAAATCTATTCAAATAGCCTAGTCCTCGGTCATGGATGGTTGGGAATATTGCTATAGAGCGGTGCTAGTTTTTATTACAAAAAGGACTTTGGAAGAGAAATTGGTCTTGTAATGTTTTGACCATGGGATGGTCGAAAAGGAAGAAAAAGAGTTTGGTCATGGGATGACCAGAAAGAAGAATAAATGGGTCACCCAATCATGGTGTTTTCTAAAACTTTTCAAAAAGACTTTCCAAATGTTTTAGAAAAGTTTGCAACAAAGATATAGACGTGCTATATCTACAAGAGAGACTATTTTATAAAAAAGGAACCTCTTATGGAGCCCTCCTCCTACCACCGCCATATTTCATATCCTTTATTATTTGTTCATTTAAGGTGGTTTTCGACTACATTCAAAGTACACACCGACATTTTCCTTGGCTATTTACTTGGCCAGACTTTCAGAGGATCGAGAGAAACGATGGATATGTTGATGTCCATGCGAGCTAGGCCATCTTCCTAGTTAGGTTCCTGTAGGTTAGGGCTTGACATGGGATCTGCGAATGAAGACTTCCTCTATAGATGATTGTAATGGCCATAATGGCAATGATGTAACTTTTGTACTCGTTACTTTATGGATGTTGTAATGATACTCGTCGGTTATTGTCAACACCCAGATTTTTAATCCCAGATGCCTGTTATGCCATACATCGCAATCCTAGGATTACCATTTTTGCGAGACATAACAGATTGGTACCATAGTTTATCATCCATTACAAACCATAATAAAGGTCTTACAAATAACGGATCTCATGATCCAGTCTTAATATAATCAACACAGCAAAATAATATAATAACGGTAGCATGGTCGAAGCTTCATCTTTAGTGTCACAGGAAATGCTGACGATGGGAGATGATCATAGTTGTCATAGACTTCCTGATGTCCATCATCCTGGTAGTCCTCCTCATAGTCTGGCCATAGGAATAGCTAGGGACAAAGCCATTAGTACTCTTTAAGTACTCGCAAACTGTCACTAACAGTTAAAGTGGTTCACGTAGGAATCCTAAGCTCTAGGTTTATTTGCAAAAAGGCAGGTTTATCTCTAACTGAGTTTAGAAGTAAAGAAAATTAGTTTAATGTTTTACAACACCTAAGTGGGAACTTAGTTTTGATGTTCACAACCCTGTTGTGGTCAAGTCAAAGTCATAATTCATTTCACAAGTCATTTTGAAAACATATGACGACGGAATAGTATGGCCACTCCATCTGTCCATAACCGCGGACGCGGCTATTCGAATAGTTTGACACTCTGTAGAGGTGGTACACTTTCACCACAACATTTGATACATCCATCAGGAACAATCCTGAATCACCATACTCAGAATGTGGATAATCAATCCTAACCTTTCAGTTACACACCCTAGTATAGGCACCTCCCATATGAGTTTGGCCTCCCAACCATGATCATCTTTCATCTTGGAAACCGCACATGTGGACATTCATCATGAGGTAGCCTCATCTCAAACCTCTTCCGCAAGGGAACCCATACTAAGCTATATACACTTCCAGTTAAGCCCTACCCAATTTCGGGTATTGTGATGGTACGGTAAAATTGGAATGGTATCGCATGCGAACCCAACCATCAGTTTTATAAAGGTCTAAGGCTCATGCCTCAACATTTTCATCATCAAAATCATCTAGTGTTTATAACACATGTCAAAACATTTCATTAGAATGATTCATCATTCCAAGGTTTTCATAATCATTTTCACAAAGTATTCCCATCTAAAGTGATCAAGTTTTATGCTTAGCACTAGCCACTAAAGTTGGGTGTAATCACTAATGAGGGGTGCTAATCAAGTGTGACTTATCCAAATGTAATCTCATTCCTCAGTATGACATCTAGTTCTAACTAACTTAGGCGAAGTTTTATGCTATTTATGCTACCTATAATATCTTTACAAAACTCACTAAATACTAACTAGAAGTAATAAAGAACTTTGATAAAGAAATAAAAGAATAAAGCTTGCAAGTAAAACTGGGATTTGGTATAATAAAGTGGTATAACCAAATATGCCTAAGGCATGGCATAGGTTAAATGGGTATTGTGGGGCTTGCAAGTATTAGATTGCATTTGATTAGCTTTATAGGATCCTTGCCTTGAGTAATGCAGTGGTTGAAGGGCTCCTCTCCTTCTTCTTCGTAGTAGTCTCCTTCCTCTTCGTAGCCTTGGTCGGTACTAGCGTCTATAAATAAATACGAGGTACACAATCACCAAACAATAGTTAACTACTTCTATTAGGCACACAAGGTTCACAATAGATGATCTAGCATCATCACAATCATCACATGAATTAAAGATATATTCCTATTTATTTTATTTTTAGAAAAGTAAGTTCTACTCATTAAAAACTACTTCAGATTTAATATTCTCTAGTTAAAATAGGGGATCATGTTGACACATGTCATCACCACATATTTCAATACTTGGGAATGTGATTTAAAGTGGTGTCACAATTTAATAAGGTTTAACATTATTATTTTAATTAATTAAAGTGACTAGAAATGCCTATGGGGCATTCTTTTAATACTTCTCCATTATTGCGGCAAGTAAGCCTAGATATTTTTACATATTCAGAAAGATCTTGTCAAATGTGATTTTTGAGAGTTGCAACAACTCAAAAGATGTTGTGGTTGATTTTTGAAAAATGTTTGAATGCAGAAAAGTATCTTCCTTGTTATTTTACTATAGGTGATCTGTAATTCCAAATGGTTTGAATCCAACGGGCTTGGATTAACAATTTAAATACCTTTCTAACAAAATTGGTTTCATGCAATTTGGTTTAGTAAAACTCTCTGAATTGATTTTTAAAGTTACTGCCTGAACTAGAGTTTGAATTAAATTGAAAAATCTTTATTTGAATCTATTGGGTCGCGCGGGAACTAAATGGGCCGGCCCACTGTGCACAGTGCAGCGCTCGTGCTGACTTAAAGGGGGTGTCCCACCTATAGCGATACAGGGGCTCCCGAAGGGGTATCCTTCAATCTAGGCCCTACGATTAGAATCTAATCCAATGGCTGAGGTTCATCGTCAACGACGAACAGCTCCGGCGAGGTCTAAACCATAATGCGGCGGTGGGGGGTCATGTGAGGCTCACCAGGGCTCCATCTAGGGTCGGCGTTGGGGCGAATGATGTTGTCAACAATGGCGGTTTGAACGGTGGCCACGGTGGCTCCTGGGGCAGCTCCAATCAACGGCTCCGCTCCTCCTCCTCCTCCGCGGCAGACTCCGGTGAAATTCCGGTGATGCGGAGCTCGCCTTGCTCTAGGGAAGGGTCAGTGGTGTTCTGTGAGAGGTGGGGAGTGAGGTGGTGTTGCGAAATGAGGCTGGGGTGGCCTCCTTTTATAGCCGAGCGAGAGAGGCAGTGCGGCATGGGCAGAGCTCGTTGGGGTCGAAAGCACAGCGAGCTAATGGCATGCTCAAGGACATCATGGCGCGGCAAGGGGCGGTTGAGAACAGTCGGGAACGGTCCATGCTTTGCGCGGCACCGATGGCGGTATTGACGACAAACAGGTGCTACGGGTCGCGCGGCGGCGAACAGGGATGTCTGGGAGCTAGCTGGGGTTAAGGCGAGTGCGTGCACATGCGGTGAGGGCGAGGCGCGGTGTACGCGAGCTGGTAGGGTGCGCGCTCGGGCATGCTCTCGGCATGGCAGGGAGGAAATGGGCACGGCTATTCCCAGTGGTCTAGGGCCTGGCTGCGCTCGAGGGCTGGACTGGGGGTGGCGATGGACGGTGAGCTGCCTCCTGGACATCGTGGACAGGCGCGGAGGTTCGCTCCAGCGTGCTGGCCATGGTCGGTTGGCAAGGGGGGCTTGGGTGGAACGACATGGTGCAAAGGGGTAGGGTGCTAGCTGCTTAATTGCACTGGTAGTCACTCGGGGAGACAAAGGTAGTGAGTTGAGGAGGATTGTTTAATAAAAAAACTACTCCAAACAGTATAAGTTAGGCAGTTTGATTTGTATTTGCCAAGTGTTTGATGAAATCGCAGAAAGAAATTTAGTTTTGAAATTTTCAATGAAATTTGGTGGGGCTCTGGTCACATGCTTGGTAGTATCTGGTTTCTTGGGTTTGTCAAGGTGAACTGGTTTGAGTGGTTTTTGAGAAATGGTGATCTTAGTACCTACACTTGATTCAATTTTGAATTGTCATTTGAATAGATTTGAAATCTGTTTCTGTTGGTTTGCAAAGTGGGCTTGGGTTCACTTTTACTTGGTCTATCAAGGGGTGAAAATAATTAGATTTTTTCTGTTAGAAAACTTGGACTAGCAACACTCAAAGTGGTCTAGTGGTTAACTTTGGTCAAAATGACCATTTGCTTATCTTGCTCGTTTTTTATTTTCTCTTTTGATTCTGCTTGGAAATGATTTAGATGATGTTTTTTTCATCTTTAAACCAATCCTTGCCATTCATAGCAATCAAACATGGCAATACAAGCATTCATGCATTCATCACCTACACACGCATTCATATTGTTTTTAATAACAAAAGTTATTGTTAGCCCTAAACTTGGGTGATTAGAACTTGGTAATCTTAATTATTATTTTTTTGGGATGTTACAGTTATGCTCACGGCTCACTGATCATGGGAACATGAATTGCAGGCATAACGGGAATTCTCGGACCGTAAATCCCGGGTCTCCCACATTCTTATGGATGCGGAGTAGGTATAGCCAGCTCAGGTGGACCATCGACCTTCAGTATAATGTATTTTTACTACTCAGCCTATGGTAACATCTATGCTCACGGCTCACTGATCATGGGAACATGAATTGCAGGCATAACGGGAATTCTCGGACCGTAAATCCCGGGTCTCCCACATTCTTATGGATGCGGAGTAGGTATAGCCAGCTCAGGTGGACCATCGACCTTCAGTATAATGTATTTTTACTACTCATCCTATGGAAATGATTTTTTCAAACCCACTTCAGACAAAAACTTACCATAATATTGTTTTAAAACAAATCTTCCCTTAATTAGCCTTTAGTGGTGAGCAGAGCTGCCAAAGCCCAGTAAATTTTACCAACTACATTGAATTTTCACTAAGGAGCTAACGAAAATATTGGACATTCGACCCAAGTCCTGCCCAAATCATTGGAAATTCGGTGAGGAGCTCATTAGAAAATAGTACGTTCGACCCAATTCTGGACCCAAATCTTACTAATTTATTCTTCTAGGGTCAGGTCGGCCGTTGGCCGACAACCCTTAACACATTGTTACTTTTTTAAGCAAGAATCACATGGAAGAAGTTTCATTAAGGAGCCCACTATAATAATCCCATTTGTCCACAAGATTGGACCCAAAAATTTTTGGTATCGCCCAAAATCTTCTTAATTTAGCATTTTTCGTTCCATTCTGATAAAGTATAGTGCAAGCTTTGGATACCCAAGTTTTATTTATAGAGACTATGTAGCATTTTAATGGAAATTCGTTAGGATCACTGCCTTTTCATTTTAAGTGATATCAACATTCCTAAATCTAATCTTTTAGGAGTAGTTGGTTCTAGCATAGTGGAAGCACACACAGTTGCCATTTGTTGAAGTCTTGAGTTTGATTCGAATGATATGTTTATCAATATATATAATCTTTCTCGTACTTTTACATTTTTTCCAACATACACTTTTTTGCAACATACACTTTGTTGAAGCATACACTTTTTTTTCCAACATATTTTGATCCTTGCCAAGAGGCGGATCGAGTTTTAGATGAAGCATGAGGGACTCCATGGATCCGACTTGATCCACTACTGGCTGGAGCACCGAATTTAGCCTCTCCAGCATCACGGAGACCACCTCATGCACCAGATCACGAGCGACAAGAAGGACAAGATGAGGGTCAGTTCTAGCCGGCTCGCGCCGAAGGACTACAATACCCTCATGCAATATTTGATCAAGGAAAGAGTGGAACAGAAAGTTCCAGTAGTTTCCCTGAAGATGTATAGGACCAACCGTCCTTTGACTCCGTTAAATATGTCGACTCTGCTTTTGCGTTTCGTCGTTATTTTCAGTTTTTTCTCTGACTCTATTTTCATCGAAGCTTTTCGACTTTGTCAGCTCGAGAAACTCTCCGAGTCCGAGCTAGCTCAACTAGAGGGTTGTGCTTCAGACAACCCGGAGGCGATGGAGGATGATGAGGTGCAAGAAGTTGCCACCCCCGCCTCCAAGAAGCGTAAGGCGAAGGAAGTTGTTGCTGCTGGTAGCCAAGTGTTGCCAGTAGTTAAAAAGTAAGCACCTCACCTTTCATTTTTTAGTACTACTGTAACTTTATTATCTTCCCAGAGCACACCTAAATTTTAGGATTTCCGTTTTCTAGAGCTAAATCAGTGTTGAATAGCAAGATAAAGCTGGACAGCAAGCCGGGCAAGCAGATGCATCAGCAGAAGCTTGTTATCTCCCCTGATGTGCCGCCGTCGACTCCATCCACTACTACGTCAGCACAGGGAGCTTCTGCATCCCCTGATGCTGGCAAGATCTCGAAAGCCCTGGTCACCTTTGATGACCAGCCAACTGACAAGGGTGAACCCGTCAAGGGTAATGATCCCATGGTAATGACGACAGGAACGGTGGATAAGGTGGTTGACTTTGTTGTCCCTGGTCTCAAGAGGACAGAGAAGGAAGAGATTCTCAGGCTGGCTCAATCCAGTCTTGAGAAGCAAACCTTGACTCCAGAGGAAGTGAGCCAAGAGGGGGAAGACGTCAAGCTGGTCAACCTCCTAGATCAAATTTTGGTCTGGGATGCTAAAGTCGCATCTGGCGAACTTCTAGCGACGGATGTTCCGTCCCTCACCCTTACCGAGAAGGTGTTTCGCAACACCAAACTCAGATTTGAAAAGATGCACCTAGAACACATTATAAGTTTCCGATTCTTATTTGCATTTATTATCATATCCTCTAGCCCCCAAGCATAAAGTCGGATAAACATGATTTGATCTGGGTTGATTCTTTTAGGTTGCAAAAGAACGATGTAGTGTAGCCCCCAAGGCTCGTGCTGTAATTTTACTTAGTTAAATTTGCAGCCCGAGTCTTAGTGCCCATCTGACGGTATCCCGTCTCTAAACTTATAGAAAATTGCATCTTCCAACCAGGAATTGCTCAAGAATATTAGTAATAAGCACAAGGAAATCAAAGCTTTGCACTTTGAGAATTCAAAGTTGAAAGTTGAAAAAGATGAAGCACAAGGTGAACTTTTCCGACTTCTTCTTTGCCAATTATCTTCATAGTCAAACTTTTTTTGTCTGACTGATATTTTTGTCTTTGCGGAATTGTTATGTCAATCTAGCAAGATGGTGGAGCAGGCCGAAAATTTCAAGGTCTTGGAAATAGAAAATGCCAAACTTCGGTACAAGCTTGAGAAGCTAACTTTGGAATCGGAGAAATCCGTAGCCGCTGTCCTGGAGTCAAGCAACCACGAGACCGTGAGGTCGAGAAGCTCCTAGCCCTCCGAGACAAGGAACTTGCTGATCTCAAGAAGGAATTTGATATTAAGAGGGATCTTGCCTAGGCCTCAACTAGTGAACTATACAGCCTCTGCAAGGAGCATGCTGAGTGGAATCACTCTGTGCTTGGTGTTGATGGCGCCTTGTTAACATGGGAGCTTCTTCTTCTGATCGAGATGGAGACAATTGTGATTCTGATGAAGTGACAGAGGTAATGGGAGCTGAAACTGCTGATCAATACAAGAGCTTAATTACTCAACGTTTGTTGGGTGTGCAATTGAGCAAATCTGAGCAAGATCAACGCCACAACCTGTTCCAAACATGTGGTGTTGTCAAGGAAAGAGCTATAAGGATCATCATTGATGGAGGGAGTTGTAATAATCTGGCTAGTGTTGACATGGTAGAGAAGCTTGCACTTCCAACAAGACAATGCACACATTCATATTACATCCAATGGTTTGAGAGTTCCCGCAAGATCAAGGTAACAAGAACGGTACGCGTGCATTTTACTATTGGTACATATCCTGATTTTGTTGATTGTGATGTCGTACCTATGCAAGCTTGTTCTTTGTTACTTGGTAGACCATGGAAATTTGATAGAGAATCTGTTCATAATGGCAAAACTAATCACTATTCTCTTATGCATGATGGAAAGAAAATTGGTCTAAAACCTATGACTGCCGAACACATTTTAAAAGATAATCTTGCTAGAGCTAGTAGAGCTAAACTGAGGAGAAAAATAAAAGTGAGAATCAGATTGTTGCTGCAGATTTTGCACCACCAAAGAACACTAAATCTGATTCTAAACATGCTACTGAAATTCGTTTGAAGAGTCCATGTATGCTTGCAAATAAAATTGATATTGATGAAATAGATGTAAACAATACTCAATGTTATGCAATTATCTGCAAAGAGGTGTTGTTTTCATTTGAGGATATGCCTCCTTCTTTGCAACCCGCTATTGCTAACCTTTTGCAGGAATATGAGGACGTTTTTCCCGCCGAATTGCCACCAGGACTACCTCCTATTAGAGGAATTGAGCACCAAATTGATCTAATTCCTGGTGCTACGTTGCCCAACCGCGCGCCATATAGAACCAATCCAGAGGAGACAAAGGAGATACAACGCCAAATTCAGGAACTACTCGACAGAGATCATATTCGTGAGCCCCTTAGCCCTTGTGATGTTCCTATTATTTTGGTACCTAAGAAAGATGGTTCTTCGCGCATGTGTAGTGATTGTAGAGCTATCAATAATATTACTATTCGATATCGTCATCCTATTCCATGTTTGGATGACATGCTTGATGAATTCAGTGGCTCTACCATGTTTTCTAAAGTTCATTTGCGTAGTGGTTACCACCAGATTCGTATGAAATTGGGAGATGAATGGAAAACAACATTTAAAACTAAGTTCGGTTTATATGAGTGGTTAGTGATGCCGTTTGGTTTAACTAATGCACCCAGCACTTTCATGAGATTAATGAATGAAGTTTTACGTGCTTTCATTGGACGTTTTGTGGTAGTCTACTTTGATGATATTCTGATTTATAGCAAATCTTTAGATGATCATTTGGACCATTTACGAGCTATTTTCAATGCTTTACGTGATGCACGTTTGTTTGGTAATCTTGATAAGTGCACCTTTTGCACCAATCGAGTTGCATTTCTTGGCTATGTTGTTACATCACAGGGTATTGAAGTGGATCCAGCCAAGATTGAAGCTATTGAGAATTGGCCGCAGCCCAAGACGGTCACACAAGTGAGGAGTTTTTTTGGCCTCGCTGGTTTTTATAGGCGCTTTGTCAAAGACTTTGGATCAATTGCCGCGCCACTGAATGAACTTACCAAGAAGGATGTGCCCTTTGTTTGGGGCGATGCACAACAACAGGCCTTCGTCATATTCAAAGATAAGCTAACACATGCTCCCTTACTCCAACTTCCTAATTCTAATAAGACTTTTGAGCTTGAATGTGATGCTAGTGGAATTGGTTTGGGCTGTGTGTTATTACAAGAGGGAAAACCTGTTGCATATTTTAGTGAGAAATTGAGTGGGGCAAGTCTGAACTATTCTACTTATGATAAAGAATTATATGCATTGGTTCGGACATTAGAAACGTGGCAACATTATCTATGGCCTAAAGAATTTATTATACATTCTGATCATGAATCTTTGAAGCATATTCGTAGTCAAGCTAAGTTGAATCGTCGTCATGCAAAGTGGGTTGAATTTATTGAGTCTTTTCCTTATGTTATCAAACTCAACAAGGGTAAAGATAATATTATTGCTGATGCTTTGTCGCGCCGTTATACTTTGTTATCTCAACTTGACTTCAAAATATTTGGATTGGAAACTATTAAGGAACAATATGTGCATGATGCATAATTTAAAGATGTGTTGCAGAATTGTAGAGATGGTAGAACATGGAACAAATTCGTCTTCAATGATGGATTTGTGTTCCGTGCTAACAAACTATGCATTCCAGATAGTTTTGTTCGTCTTTTGTTGTTACAGGAGGCGCATGGAGGAGGATTGATGGGACACTTTGGTGTCAAGAAAACGGAGGATGTTCTTGCTGCACACTTCTTTTTTGGCCACGTATGCGTCGAGATGTTGAGAGATTTGTGGTACGCTGCACTACTTGTCAAAAAGCTAAGTCTCCCCTTAATCCACATGGTTTATATATGCCTCTTCTTGTTCCTAGTGTTCCTTGGGAGGATATTTCTATGGACTTTGTTTTGGGATTGCCACGTACACAGAAGGGGAGGGATAGTATTTTTGTTGTTGTGGATCGGTTTTCTAAGATGGCACACTTTATTCCTTGTCATAAAACGGATGCTGCTGCGCATATTGCTGATTTGTTCTTTCGTGAAATTGTTTGTTTACATGGTGTGCCAAATACTATTGTTTCTGATCGTGATACTAAATTTCTTAGCCACTTTTGGAGATGTTTATGGGCTAAGTTGGGGACTAAATTGCTATTTAGTACTACATGTCATCCCCAAACTGATGGACAAACTGAAGTAGTAAATAGAACTTTGTCTACTATGTTGCGGGGTGTTTTAAAGAAAAACTTAAAATTGTGGGAAGAGTGTTTACCTCATATAGAATTTGCTTATAATCGTTCGCTGCATTCTACCACAAAGATGTGCCCGTTTGAAATCGTGTATGGTTTTGTTCCTCGTGCACCTATTGATTTATTGCCTTTACCTTCTTCAGTGCAAAATAATTTGGATGCTACACAACGCGCTGAAATGATATTAAACTTGCATAAGACTACTAAAGATAACATATAACACATGAATTCTAAGTATAAACTTGTTGGGGATAAAGGGAGAAAGCATGTTGTGTTTGATGTTGGAGATCTTGTTTGGTTACATTTGCGTAAAGATCGTTTTCCTGATTTATGCAAGTCTAAGTTAATGTCGCGTGCTGCTGGTCCCTTTAAGGTGTTAGATAAAATAAACGATAATGCATATAAACTTGAGTTGCCTGCAGACTTTGGTACGGTTAGTCCTACGTTTAACATTGTAGATTTGAAGCCTTACTTTGGTGCGGAAGATGAGATTGCGTCGAAGACGACTTCAATTCAAGAAGGGGAGCATGATGCGGACATCCCATCTATTGAAACAACCGTTGTACCTACAGCTACACACATACAAGGACCTATCACAAGATCTCGTGCCAAACAACTTAACTATCAGGTACTGCCGTTTCTTGGAACTATTCCTCACATACATGAGAATATGATGCTGCCTAAATCAGATGTATTTCTTACTCTTAGGAATGATGGACCAAGCATGGATGAGAGGGACAAGCATTGGAGCATGGCCATGCATGGAGATGGCAGCAAGCATGTGATGATCCAAGAGAAGGCCACGGATGAAGATTTCAGAACTTTGAGGCCAGCATAATGAAGAAAGAAGGCTTGGACGAAATATTCAAGATTAATACTTCACAAATTCGTCCATATCTTAATATGGTGTTGCGACACCTTTATTTTGGGCCAGCAAGCATGTAATTTTCGCAGGATTTTAAATAGCCACTTTTTAGAGTCCGTATTTGAGGAGAAAAGGACTTCTAGGGTTGGATTCGGCCACCGCTTCTATGGCTAGCCGAAACCCCACCTATTCCTCCTTAAATACTCCCCATAGCCGTCACCATAGACTCGGATTTTGTTTAGACATTAATTTAGCCATCATAGCAACTTCGCCAAGGCTCGAGCATCGCAGAGGCCTCTTGTACTTCACACCTATATAGGATACCACCTTTTCAGTAAAGCTTTCATCTTAATCCGCAATATCTTGATTGCAATATTAGTTCTTACGTGTTCTCGATTTCAGGTAGGAATTAAGACCCTCTCTGGTTAGGCCGATCGTGTTTCCGCAGGATCGGTAACCTCCAGGAGATTGGCCTAGCGATTGCATTGGCGCTCGTGATCGCACGTGTAGTCGGATCGTCATGCCCGAACTCCACCAAGTCGACTATCACCATCTCATCGAAAGATCGGACACCTTTGACCTATCAGGAGAGGTGCCTATACTAGGGCATGTAATTGAAAGGTTAGGATTGATTATCCACATACTGAGTATGGTGAATTCAGGATTTGTTCCTGACGGATGTATCGAATGTTGTGGTGAAAGTGTACAATATCTGAAGAGTGTCAAACTATTCGAATAGCCGCGTCCGCGGTTATGGACAGTTGGAGTGGCCATACTGTTCCCCCGTCCTATGTTTTCAAATGACTTGTGAAATGAATTATGACTTTGACTTGACCACAACAGAGTTGTGATATGAAATTCAAATTCCCACTTAGGTGTTATAAAACTTTCAACTAATTCCCACAACAGAGAAGCTTCTGAACTTAGTAGAGGTAAATCTGGCTTTTTGCAAAACAACCTTAGAGCTTAGTATCCTACTACAAAACCCCCCCTTAACTTGTTAGTATTAGTTTGTGAGTACTCAAACAGTACTCATGGCTTTGTCCCTGGCTATTCCCGTGCCAGACTATGAAGAGGAGTATCAGGATGACGGACCGCAGGAAGGTTACGACAACTAGGATCATCTCCCATCGTCAGCATTGCCTGTGACCCTGAAGATGGAGCTTCGCCCACGCTATCGCTATCTTTACGTTATTCCATTGCTTGAGTTGTATTAAGAACTTGATCATGAGATCCTTATTTGTGTAAGAACTTATGTATGGTTTGTAATGGATGATGTACTGTGATATCCAAATCTGTTATGTCTCGCAAAAATGGTAATCCTGAGATTGTGATGTATGGCATAACAGGCATCTGTGATTGAAAATCCGAGTGTTACACTCGGATCTTCTCTCCATATTTTCCGTTGAATAGATCTTTCTGGATATCCAGGTTCTTGTTAGCAAGAAACAGACCTCCCCTTGTTGTGTTTGGCTGTCGTTTGAAATCTGACTGATATCTGGCAGGATCACTGTCTAACTGCTGTCTCATCTCGACGAGGCGCGCGGCCTCTTCAAATAGAAACAAGGGGTGCTTTTCCATGTCCTAATCCCTTTTATCCGGCGCCTCTAGCGTAAGATCCAAAGCCGTTGGGACTGGAATCGTGAGAGCATCTCCGTAAATTTCACGTGCACCCTTGGTGACAACATGTCCATCCACAGGAGGATCGATCGGGGTGGGATTAATCAGATCTCTGTCCTGATTCTCCATCTCGATCTCTTCATCAACTTTTTCTTTGTTGGTTTCCTCGATGTCCGGCTCTGCCAGAGTCAGATTCTTGTTCTTCTTCTTCTTCTTTGATCGCCCTTTAGCATTAACGTGCGTACCAGTGGCAAAGACGACTTTTGGTTCGGTACCGGGGGATAAACTTCTGTCGGTACTTTCCGTCATTGTTGGTGTGTGGACCTCAGAGGAATCTTCGGTGTCCATGTCATCCTGCGAGCTGTAGCTTTCATCCATGCTATCATATGGACTAGGAGGTGTTTCCGGCTCACCTTGCGTTTGCTTGGAGACGTTCTCTTGTTCACACTCCTCCATCTCTTTGTCAAAGTCTCGAAGTTCCTGAGACGTGATTGACTCTGCTGGGGAGCCAGGTAAGTCGGCATTTTCTTCGATTGCGTCTAGGACCGAGTCGTTACCAGCTCCAGCATCGACAAAGTCGGATCCAGTGCTTAAGTGGTACACGAAACAGTGCTTCTTCTTGTTCATGTTCTTGAGGTACTTGTATATCTTGTTTTCCGCTTCGACGTCAGCAAAGCTGGATCCGTAGCGGATGTATTCCTCGTCTGTGTATCCGATCTCGCTAGAGAGGTCGGATCTGGATTCTTCTTCCACCTCTTCTTCCACTACAGGAGTGGGTTGGGTGGGTTTGATTTTCTCCGGGACCCTGAACTCTTCCGCCTCTGCGGACAAAGTAGATTCGGATTTTTCTTCCGCCATGGTCATCACCTCAAGGGTGGGTTGGGCGGGATAAGCAAAACCGAGATAGATATCGATCACGCCGATTGACATGATCGCGTAGGTCATCACGGGTTTCGAAGCCGAAATCCAAGTCCCGTCGAGAAGGATGAGAGGGACATCACTGGCGTAGACCACGCGACCCATGGAGATTGTTTTTCTGATTCTTCCACGTGCAGATTCCGCCTGGAACGATGCTCCAAAGGTCACCTGCCCCATGGTGGGCGCCAACTATCGTCGGATTATCGATAGATTATCGATAAGTATGCCATAGGGGGTCCTAGTGGCATTGAAAGGATGGGATGTGAGACGTCAGATGTTCTAGGAGCGGTGAGCACAAGTTTACCCAGGTTCAGATCCGACTGCGATGATCGGATCCTACTCCTGCTAGCAATTCAGTAATATATCGGCGTAAGCCGGATGTTACAATGGATTACAAGAGAGGTTCGCCTGTGCGAGTTTATTATGGTGTACGATTGATTGGTTGTGCCCTAAAGGCTCCCATAGGGCCGGTTTATATAGTTACCGGGGCCTAGGGTTACAAGGAGAGACCTATGCGGCTACATTACAGAGTCAGTAACTATGTACAACTTGGACTACAAGTAATACTATAGGCCTAAGTCGATAACTCTTTTGGGCCTCATCGTAGCCGGAACTAGTTCCTCCTCTTTCTTTGACTGGGCCGCCCGTGAAGCAAAGCTCTAACCCGTTGGTGGGACACCCTGGTCAGCGAGTCCTGTGGGTATACCCGGAAATTATATCCCCAACAGGACCCACCAGAGAGACCTAATACAGAAGAGACATCGAGCAACGTTGCCAAGTTCGAAACAGGGAGGCGCGAGCAAGAAAAAAGTCCAGCATGTACATGTTTCTTCTAATGAGAGGCTGTCATGGGGGACCCACTAGCCTGTATAAATGGTTGATGCATCGAGCAACGTTGCCAAGATCAACACAGGGAGGAGAGAGCGTGAAAAAAATGCAGCATGCACACCTTTCCTTCTAATGAGAGGCTGACACAGGGACCCACCAGCCTGTATAAACGGCCGATGCATCAAGCAATGTTGCCAAGTTCAAAACACAGAGGCGCGAGCGAGAAAAAAAGTCCAACATGAACATGTTCTTCTAATAAGATGCTAACATGTGGGACCCAACTACGTGACCAATCGATAGATTCGTCGAGCAATGCTATCTAGTTAGGAACAGGGTAGTGCTAGAGAAGAAAAAATTCAATCATATAAACATGATTCATCTAATGTGAGGCTGACATATGGGACCCACCAGCCTAAATAAAGGGTTGATGCACTGAGCAATGATATCAAGTTAACACGGAGGCGCGACCAAGGGAAAAAATTCCATCATACACATGTTTCTTCTAATGAGAAGATGACATGTGGGGTGAAGGAAAAAAATTCCATAACACACACGATTCTTCTAATGAGAGGCTGGCATGGGGGACCCAACAGCGTGATTAATGACAGATAGATCGAGCAACATTATCAAGTTCAAATCAGCGTGGCATGATCTGTTTGCTTTGCCTCGCATTGACCAAGTCATTGACTCGATGGCTGGCTTGGAACTTCTATGTTTTCTAGATGCATACTCAGGATTCCACCAGATCAAGATGGGGAAGTCGGACCAATTGGCCACTTCGTTCACCACACCTTATGGCATGTTTTGCTATGTCACGATGCCCTTTGGGCTAAAAAATGCAGGTGCTACATACCAGCGGACTATGCAACATTGCCTACATCACCAAATTAGTTGGAACATTCATCCCCATGTGGACGATATCGTGGTGATGTCAAAAAGGCAAATGAATTAATCGTCAACTTAAAGGAAAACTTTGATAACATCCAAATGTACAACATGATGCGTAACCCCCAAAAAGTGCGTCTTGGGGGTTCCAACCGGCAAACTGTTGGGCTTCATTGTTTCCCAGCATGGAATCAAGGTCAACCCGGAGAAGATCAAGGCCATCCTCAACATCAATTGATGTGGACATCCCATCTATTGATACAACCATTGTACCTATAGCTACACACATACAAGGACCTATCACTCGAACTCGTGCCAAACAAATTAACTATCAGGTACTTTCGTTTCTTGGAACTATTCCTCACATACATGAGAATATGATGCTACCTAAATCATATGTATTTCTTACTCTTAGGAATGATGGACCAAGCATCGATGAGAGGGACAAGCATTGGAGCATGGTCATGCATGGAGATGGCAGCAAGCATGTGATGATTCAAGAGAAGGCCACGGATGAAGATTTCAGAACTTTGAGGCCAACATAATGAAGAAAGAAGGCTTGGACAAAATATTCAAGATTAATACTTCACAAATTCGTCCATAGCTCAATATGGTGCTGCGACACCTTTATTTTGGGCCAGGCCCATGTAATTTTCGCAGGATTTTAAATAGACACTTTTTAGAGTCTGTATTTGAGGAGAAAAGGACTTCTAGGGTTGGATTCGGCCACCACTTCTATGGCTGGCCGAAACCCCACCTTTTCCTCCTTAAATACTTCCCTTAGCCGTCACCATAGACTCGGATTTTGTTTAGACATTAAGTTAGCCATCATAGCAACTTCGCCAAGGCTCGAGCGTCGTAGAGGCCTCTTGTACTTCACACCTATATAGGATCCCACCTTTTCAATAAAGCTTTCATCTTAATCCGCAATATCTTGATTGTAATATTAGTTCTTACTTGTTCTCTATTTTAGGTAGGAATTAAGACCCTCGCTGGTCAGGCTGATCGTGTTCCCGTAGGATCTGTAATCTCCAGGAGATTGGCCTAGCGATTGCATTGGCGCTCGTGCTCGCACGTGTAGTCGGATCGTCAAGCCCGAACTCCACCCAAATTGACTATCACCATCTCATCGCTAGGTCAGACACCTTTTCCCTATCAAGTGGTATATGATTTCAGGTTGCTCGGTCAGAATTTACTGTTTTCGTAGATTATATCTGTTTTACCTATAACCCACGAAAAAGCCAAAAACATAGTTAGAGTTTAGATCCATCCCATCACCAATCTACGCCTTGCATTATCTTTTGAGTTTTGCATTGTTGAATTTGTGTCTGCATCATCGCGTCGAGTTGCTGGTCTTAGTGTCTCGTCCCTTAGAGTTTCGAGTTCTGCACACAGTAGTCTCCGCCACACTAGCAGATCACCGCCACCATATTCCGCCGCCATACACCCCACCACCATAAACCCTAAAACTCCGCCACCGCCTTCCTACCGCGACACGGATCCGATCACCTTTCGTGCCGCGACACGAGTCCGAGTTGAGTTATTGTTTCCTAGATTTTTTTACTTTGCTTCCTTGTTGTTTCCGTGTTGAGCTAAAGTCCGTGTCGAGCTAAAAGTTCAATCGTGAGTCCAGAAGGAGAGAAAAAAAATTCTGGCTATACTGATTTTCGGCTCCGGTGATCACTTTTCTCCATTGGTCGTTTGAGCGATATTTTTTTGGCGCCTCCGCACTTTCCGGAGCATAATATACAAATTTCGACAAATTTCTTAGGGGCTAACCTGTTTCTAGACCTCGTCGATCAGTTCTAGACACTCGTCATCATAGTGATTTTCGACATCTCGGTTCGCTTTTCAGGGTGCCATATCATCATACATTGCTTGTTGTGTCACGTCGTGACATCGTTGGTGATCTAGGCTTGTGTCTCTAGTACGGTCTAGCCTAGGACCAACACAGTACCGTCGTTGAGCATTCTTTTAACATTTGCATTGTTGTTTTGATAATTTCTAACCCCTTTACTAAGCCTTCCTAGAGCTCCACAGATTTCTCCACGTGCGGTGTCTCGACTCCTGGTAATCGCTCGGTTCAATCTCTGGACCCACTGCTCCTCGCGGTTGCACATCGCCTTTTCCTGCTGTTTGGTAAGAACTTGTAAGAGCTTCGTATATTTCTTGACGGATTATTCGTCCCTTCCACCATATTTCCGTAGTTATAGGCATAGATACTTCGCGTAACCCTGCCACAATGACGAACCAAGAACTACATGCCCACTTCTCCGAGCTATTGGTCGGTCGCGTTGAAGATGTGGATGCACGACAAGAGGAGTTTGACACTACCAACGCCATGGACAAGATCGATTGACTCGAGAAATCCTTCAACGACAAGCTTGATGCTCGGTTCAAGGAGGTTTTGGACAGAATGCCGGCACCCGCACCCGCCCTGTAAGGTTCCCAACCTTTATTAAGGTAGAGATCCCTATGTTTACAATGCTAGTCCCTGGATCAATAGCTAGCATCCATAGTCAAGATGTAATATCAAGAAACAAAGGTCATAATACAACTTTATAACCAGGAATAAAATAATTTATTATATCTTACATAGCTCATTTGGCTATCTCATTACAATGCAGCAGAATATAACAATAGCATGGGGTCCTTCATCTTCAAAGTGCCACAGGCAGACATGTTGGTTGTAGACTTGTAATCCTAATCAATAAACTTCACTAACATCAAACAAACCTGCAACATAATAAGTTACAGCCACAAGGGTCAATACATTTGAATTGTATTGGCAAGTGATACTATGGTAGTATAGTGGAGTCTATCATCTATATGCATTTGCCTAAGTGGAGCTTAGGCTTGCTTTGCTCAAAATAGATTTTCCTTATCATTTGAAAACACTAAGTTTTTGCTTGACAAAAATCACCCAAGGCATCTCCCAATATAAATTGGTGATCCTTCAACCCTTGTTCAACCACAAGTTTTAACTTAGAAATTTGGATGAGGAGATTCTTGATAGCTTCCATGTCTTGATGCTCAAATTGTCCTTTACCAGGGACATGGCTAAGTACTTAGATTTTACTCTCTACAGAGGTGGTGTACTTTCCCCACAAGACTTGGTTTCCCAAGGCAAGATCTTTCAGAAGCCTTCCCTTAGACCAGAATGGACGCGTTCCAACCTATCATCCCCTACCACCAACTGTCCATTTGGCTATGTTATTGCAACCTATATGATCCAGGCAGAGCCCATAATGCCAAGTGGCTGCACTTGAAGCTTCTCAACATTTGACATCTCAAATCTCTTTGTTCCTGGGTGGCCATCCACAAGTGAGATACACAAGGTAAACCATAGAAATGGGCCTTGTGAACCACTCAACACAAACCATTCCTTCCATTCAACCCAGGTGATTCATTCACTTAGTTGTTTTATTAAACAAAACATAAGTCCTTGACTTAGAAATATTCCATAGTATGAATGTAATCCACCCTTGTTTTCTACTAGCTAAGCTAAGCATGATAGTAGTAGGAATCTTAACTTAGGAAAATTCTACTAAGGTTTCATCTACTAGGATTTCCCATGGCATAGTTTGCACTTAGAAAAATTCCATGCAAGTCCTACTTAGAAATATCACTAATGCATAGTGAAAATAATGGGACAAAAGTATGAAGCATCACTTGCCTTTTTGGTAGAGAATATGAGTTCACTCCTTGATCTTTGCAATATTCACACTCTTCAAATCACTACAATTCAATCAAGCAAGAAATATTTCAATCTACCATTCAAGCAACATCACATAAAATAATAGAAACAAAACAATGCATGTAAGCATGCCAAACTTTGTTTTATTTGGAAAATTGGTTCCTAATGGGTTATAAACATTCTAAAACACCTATTGGTCATTTTATAAAAGTGTCAAAACTATTTGCAAAAGATTTTACCTATAAGCCATTTTCAAACCAAATCATTATTTTATGTGGTTGAAAATGCCTTTATCAAAGTAGCAAACTTTATAGGGTTTACCAATTACATTTGTAAATCATAAAACTTGGTTCTTGGGGTCAGAGAGTTTATTCCAAAACATTTCCCAAAGGTTTTCTTCAAAAATCATTTTTAACAAATAAACAATTTTTTTATTTGACTAGAAATGGTTTAAATCAAAGGTTTATTCTTTTGCTTCACCAAATATATTTTTGAAACCAAAAATTGATTTTTATGGTCAGTAGGTTCAAAACAAACTATTTTCCAAAGATTTTATCCCCAAAATCATTTTAGAACAAATTTTATATTCTAAATATGCGTACATAAGTTTCTGCAAAAACAATCAATTTAACAGAAACATTTTACTAAACAAAGTGCATGGTCAGAAAGTAATTGTTTTTATGAATCCATTGATATAAAATTTGCAAAATTTGGACGTGTGGTTTGAAAGTTATGAATTTTGCAAGTTTACTAATACACTAGATCAAATTCTATTTTTGAATCAACACACTGGCCACGCGTCACGATTCTATTCGCCCATACCGGTTCGTGCGGGTCGCTTATTCTGGTGCGTTGGATCTAAGTAACATCGCACGTCTCAGAGGCATTACTTACCCCTTCGGGTTAGATTCTATCCTAGCCATTAGATCGTAATCGAACGGCGCTCAGCATGCTTGCCAACGAGTGGCGGCGCTGGTGGCGGCAGGTGGTGGCGGAGCGGTCAGATGGTGGCGGTGTCGACGTTACAGGAAGCGAGAGAGTGAAGGGAGAAGCTCACTGAGTTCGTCGCGGCGTGGAGATGCTCGAGGTGGTCCTTGCTGGCGAAGGGGCGCTCGGGGCCGACGGGAATTCTTCACCGGAGTTCGTGGAACCGTCGGGTGCGGTCAGTCATCAACGAAGGCGACTCTAGGGTGCACGATTGAGCAAGCAAGCGGCATGGTTAGACGCACATACGAGTGGAGAGTATCGTAGCATCAAAGAGGAGTGGAGGCGCAGTCAGAGACTACCTGTAGGGCTCGTCGGAGTTGAGGCAGACGGCGGCGCTGCTGGTCGTCGTCGTTGCCGACGCTGGGGGGCACGCTTGAGAAAGATGAGGGTGCAGAGAGAAACACCAGGGACTGGGGGTCATGCTCGTGTGCTCGAGGAGGCGAGGGGCGATGGCGAGTGGCCGGAATTGGAGGTGGAGCTCGCCGGAGACAGTGGCGGTGCTGGTGGAATAGGAGACAGCCTAGGGGCAGAGAGGGCCAGGCGAAAGAGGGGAAAGAGAGAGGGGGAGCAGGCGACTTAGTAAGCGTGATCGCAGGGAAGATTTATTCACCAAATAACTCGTATTGAATCGGATTAAACGCGGAGGAAACTGTCAGGCGAGTTCATCGCGGGGTGAAGAAGATGATGACTTGGCTGTAGGGTCTGGCGTCAGCGAGAGAGGAAGAGGGGAGGTGGGGTCTAGTTGTCAGCGACCTTGCGGGTTCGAGCAGTGGTGAGAAAACGGTTCTCTCGGGTGAGAGGAAGTGGGTTGCTGGGCCAGTGGGCTGGGCTGGATTATATTCTCTTTTTTTTGATCTGTTTCTTTTTCTTTTTCCAATTCTTTTATTCTGTTTTGATTTTGATTAAACAATTCAAACACTCAGTTGAATTCAAACCATTGCCAAATTTTGTGAATAATAAAACACTGTTTATTACCACATTCTGAAGTCAAATTTAGAATAAATCTTTTATTTTATTTAGGGTCTTTTAATTATTTAAAATAGGCTCTAGTATTAATTAAATAGGATTTAATAATATTTTTCAATCTCCATTTGATTTGAAATGACCACCAAACTTTGGGTGAATTTTAATTCTGTTTATCAACATATTTCAAAGTCCAAAATGAAATAATTCTTTTATTCTTTTAGGATCTATTAATAATTAAATAAATAGACCATAGTCTTTTAATTCAAATAGGTTTTAATTTATTTTAAAACTCTTTTTGAAATCTAAATAATATCAAAATCTTTTCAGTAGGTTTCATTTGAAAAACTAAAACACTTGGAATTCTTATTTTAAAATCTTTAATAAATTTTAATGTTTATTTGAAAGGGAAAAGTCTTTACTTAAATAAAATTGGATATCAATAAATCCTTATTATTTTATTTAAACAAACCTTTATTCTTTTTAACAAATAGAAATAATTTATTTCATTTGCTTGGCCAAGATTTAATTTGGCTCTTTAAAATAATCCTTATTTATATTTCTACCTATGCTTATCAAAACCATAACTTTTTTATTTAAAGATCCAAAAATAGTGTTTCCAACTATTATAACTTTACTTATTATTTGTTTATCTTTTTAAATTCCTTTAGTATTATTTGCTCACCATTTGGTATGGATTTCTAGGTGTTTGCTTTATTAGCTTTGGGAAATCAATTTCCTTATCTTATTAAGTTCATAAGATTTATCTATGGCTCCAAATTAAGTGAATCCAATTCATATGGTTTTATAATATTTCTAATAGTCATTCTTAATCAATTTGAAATGTTTGCTTGACCAATTTTTATATGGATCAAATCCATAGGCTTAGAGATAACTTGAAAATGATTTTCTTCCATTAGGGTTTTAGGGTATTGGTTTATTCCTCAAGTGTTTAAATTTCAAGATGCATTTTATGAAAAGTGCATTCCACTTTGATTTGAATTTAGTTGGATTCAAACATTAACCAAAGTTTGTTCCAGGTGGGATTTTAAGTTTCCATTTAGAAACAAAAGTTTCTTTTCACCCTAAATTTCAACAATTATTTATTTTGTTAATTATTTTTCACATTACAAGATTTGGAAAATCTTGGGATGTGACAGGCTACCACCCTTAAAATAAATCTCGTCCCGAGATTTGGGGAGTTTAGGGTTACAAGTTGGCTCAAAGCAACTAGGGTACTACCACCCTTAAAAATTTTCCAACTAGATTACTTCTTGGCTTGCTTGGGATCCTGTTGAAATCTCTCTGGGCAAACATCTGCATAGTGTCCTTTGCTTTCACACTTGAAACATGTGACAAGGCTGAGATCCTTCATAGGCTTTATCTTGTCCTTCATCTTTTCTGGACAATTGCTTGCATAATGTCCTTGGTTACCACAATTGTAACATGTGATAAGATTGAGTTCTTCACGTATCTTCTGTGGACAAGTTGACACATAATGGCCTAACTCTTTGCAGTTGTTGCACCACACTTGGCTAATTTCCTTATACTTCTTCTTCTTCTCTGGACATTCATTGGCATAGTGTCCCATCTCTTTGCAATGGCAACATTGCACTTGACTTTTGTCCTTCTTTTTCTTGGGTTTCTCCAAAGCTAGGAGTGCTTCTAGTTCATGCTC
Organism: Avena sativa; assembly: GCA_916181665.1. Lineage (NCBI taxonomy): Eukaryota > Viridiplantae > Streptophyta > Magnoliopsida > Poales > Poaceae > Avena > Avena sativa. The sequence goes on from OV702280.1 coordinate 148,377,749, forward strand.
TTCATATCTTATCTTAAAGGTAGGAAAGTTTCCTGGTCTCCTTGACCTTTTCCTTGGATAATACATATGTCTCCTCTTTGGTCCTTTAAATTGAGTCATATTGCATGGAGGTGCAAGCTGAGATTTTCCTTTGTCTTCATCCTTCTTGGTAGAAGTTGTTTTATCATGGTAGTCTGCAATTAGTTGTTGCACTCCACCTTGTTTCCTTTGTTGAACTATGGAATAGATGGGGCATTGGATAGGGACATGATTATTTCCTTCACACAAGAAACAATTAGCTTGATATGTGGGGCATTGGTCAATTGGATGTTTCTCTTCACAATTGGGGCATTGATCTTCATGCTCTTTGGAAGTGTGATCCTTGTCTCCACAAATATTGCAAGCTTGGTTTCCTTCTAGAATATCATCCTTGATATCCTTGTTGTCACAAACTCTTTGGGAAGAGTTGTCTCCCATGTTGATCATTTGATCTGTCACCTTATGCAACTATTGGGTTTGGGTTTCCAAAAACCTTTGCATGGTTGGATCTAACTCACTGGTGTTGGCTAAAAATTGATTTGTCACTTGGTTCAACTGGGTTTGGGTTACTACGAGTTCCCTCATATTGATCTCTTGGTTGTTGTTGTCACCATCCTTGATGTTGGAGTCTCTTGGAGTAGTCATCTGTTTGGGTTGGATTGGGATTAGAATAGGCAAAAGATTTCTAAGAGAATAATTCTAATCACACACATCACAATTCACACAAGCAAAGTGCAAGCAATCACAAACAAACATTCCACTCAAACAACAAGTTTTCAAGCATATTTTTAGGCAACCAAAAATATTTTTGTTACACCACATAAGTTGGTGGGTTTGACTTAAACTAAATATGGTGGTCCATCGATAAGGTTCACTTGAGATCGTTCCATCCTTCTTGGTGGATTCTTCTTGAATGAGATCATGGTTTCCTTGGGAAAATTTCTTGGTCACAAAAACTTCAAAGGTGATGATGATTCCCAAGTTGTGTTTCCTTAGTCTTCAAGTCTTGAGAAACATTTCTTGTCTCACTTGTAGTCCTTAGTGATATCCAAGGTTGAAGTCCTTGTTGAGAATAAGGTTGAAATTACTTGAAGATGTTGAAGTCATTAGAGTTGATGAAGTCCTTTGCACATGGTGAAGTCTTTGGCCATGGAAGGCTTTATCCATCAAGTTGAAATAGAAGAGATGTAGAGTCAAAACCAAAATGATTGAGGAAAGAGTTTATAAGATTGTTTGTAAATAAGTTTTGGAACAAATTCAACTCCTATCTTTCTAAGGGGTTTTGTCCAAATCCCAGGATTACAAATCCTACAGGCAACACAATGCTCTAATACCATCTGTAAGGTTCCCAACCTTTATTAAGGTAGAGATCCCTGTGTTTACAATGCTAGTCCCTGGATCAATAGCTAGCATCCACAGTCAAGATGTAATATCAAGAAACAAAGGTCATAATACAACTTTATAACCAGGAATAAAATAATTTATTACATCTTACATATCTCATTTGGCTATCTCATTACAATGCTACAAAATATAACAATAGCATGGGGTCCTTCATCTTCAAAGTGCCACAGGCAGACATGTTGGTTGTAGACTTGTAATCCTAATCAATAAACTTCACTAACATCAAACAAACCTGCAACATAATAAGTTACAGCCACAAGGGTCAATACATTTGAATTGTATTGGCAAGTGATACTATGGTAGTATAGTGGAGTCTATCATCTATATGCATTTGCCTAAGTGGAGCTTAGGCTTGCTTTGCTCAAAATAGATTTTCCTTATCATTTGAAAACACTAAGTTTTTGCTTGACAAAAATCACCCAAGGCATCTCCCAATAGAAATTGGTGATCCTTCAACCCTTGTTCAACCACAAGTTTTAACTTAGAAATTTGGATGAGGAGATTCTTGATAGCTTCCATGTCTTGATGCTCAAATTGTCCTTTACCAGGGACATGGCTAAGTACTTAGATTTTACTCTCTACAGAGGTGGTGCACTTTCCCCACAAGACTTGGTTTCCCAAGGCAAGATCTTTCAGAAGCCTTCCCTTAGACCAGAATGGACGCGTTCCAACCTATCATCCCCTACCATCAACTGTCCATTTGGCTATGTTATTGCAACCTATATGATCCAGGCAGAGCCCATAATGCCAAGTGGCTACACTTGAAGCTTCTCAACATTTGACATCTCAAATCTCTTTGTTCTTGGGTGGCCATCCACAAGTGAGATACACAAGGTAAACCATAGAAATGGGCCTTGTGAACCACTCAACACAAACCATTCCTTCCATTCCACCCAGGTGATTCATTCACTTAGTTTCTTTATTAAACAAAACACAAGTCCTTGACTTAGAAATATTTCATAGTATGAATGTAATCCACCCTTGTTTTCTACTAGCTAAGCTAAGCTTGATAGTAGTAGGAATCTTAACTTACGAAAATTCTACTAAGGTTTCATCTACCAGGATTTCCCATGGCATAGTTTGCACTTAGAAAAATTCCATGCAAGTCCTACTTAGAAATATCACTAATGCATAGTGAAAATAATGGGACAAAAGTATGAAGCATCACTTGCCTTTTTGGTAGAGAATATGAGTTCACTCCTTGATCTTTGAAATGTTCACACTCTTCAAATCACTACAATTCAATCAAGCAAGCAATATTTCAATCTACCATTCAAGCAACATCACATAAAATAATAGAAACAAAACAATGCATGTAAGCATGCCAAACTTTGTTTTATTTGGAAAATTGGTTCCTAATGGGTTATAAACATTCTAAAACACCTATTGGTCATTTTATAAAAGTGTCAAAACTATTTGCAAAATATTTTACCTATAAACCATTTTCAAACCAAATCATTATTTTATGTGGTTGAAAATGCCTTTATCAAAGTAGCAAACTTTATAGGGTTTACCAATTACATTTTTAAATCATAAAACTTGGTTCTTGGGGTCAGAGAGTTTATTCCAAAACATTTCCCAAATTTTTTCTTCAAAAAGCATTTTTAACAAATAAACAATTTTTTTATTTGACTAGAAATGGTTTAAATCAAAGGTTTATTCTTTTGCTTCACAAAATATATTTTTAAAACCACAAATTGATTTCTATGGTCAGTAGGTTCAAAACAAACTATTTGCCAAAGATTTTATCCCCAAAATCATTTCAGAATAAATTTTATATTCTAAATATGCCTACATAAGTTTCTACAAAAACAATCAATTTAACAGAAACATTTTACTAAACAAAGTGCATGGTCAGAAAGTACTTGTTTTGCTGAATCCATTGATATAAAATTTGCAAAATTTGGACGTGTGGTTTGAAAGTTATGAATTTTGCAAGTTTACTAATACACTAGATCAAATTCTGTTTCTAAATCAACACACTGGCCACGCGTCACGATTCTATTCGCCCATACCGGTTCGTGCGGATCGCTTATTCTGGTGCGTTGGATCTAAGTAACATCGCACGGCTCAAAGGCATTACTTACCCCTTCGGGTTAGATTCTATCCTAGCCATTAGATCGTAATCGAACGGTGCTCAACATGCTTGCCAACGAGTGGCGGCGCTGGCGGCGGCAGGTGGTGGCGGAGCGGTCAGACGGTGGCGGTGTCAACGTTACAGGAAGCGAGAGAGCGAAGGGAGAATCTCACCGAGTTCGTCGCGACGTGGATATGCTCGAGGTGGTCCTTGCTGGCGAAGGGGCGCTCGGGGTCGACGGGAATTCTTCACCGGAGTTCGTGGAACCGTCGGGTGCGGTCAGTCATCAACGAAGGCGACTCTAGGGTGCACGATTGAGCAAGCAAGCGGCATGGTTAGACGCATAGACGAGTGGAGTGTATCGGAGAATCAAAGAGGAGTGGAGGCGCCGTCAGAGACTACCTGTAGGGCTCGTCGGAGTAGAGGCAAATGGCAGCGCTGCTGGTCGTCGTCGTTGCCGACGCTGGGGGGCACGCGCGAGCAAGATGAGGGTTCAGAGAGAAACACCAGGGACTGGGGGTCACGCTCGTGTGCTCGAGGAGGCGAGGGGCAATGGCGAGTGGCCGGAATTGGAGGTGGAGCTCGCCGGAGACAGTGGCGGTGCTGGTGGAATAGGAGACAGCCTGGGGGCATTGAGGGTTGGGCGAAAGAGGGGAAAGAGAGAGGGGGAGCAGGCGACTTAGTAAGCATGATCGCGGGGAATATTTATTCACCAAATAACTCGTACTGAATCGGATTAAACGCGGAGGAAACTGTCAGGCGAGTTCATCGCGGGGTGAAGAAGATGATGACTTGGCCGTGGGGTCTGGCGTTAGCGAGAGAGGAAGAGGGGAGGTGGGGTCTAGTTGTCAGCGACCTTGCGGGTTCGAGCAGTGGTGAGAAAACGGTTCGCTCGGGTGAGAGGAAGTGGGTTGCTGGGCCAGTGGGCTGGGCTGGATTCTATTCTCTTTTTTTTGATCTATTTCTTTTTCTTTTTCCAATTCATTTATTCTGTTTTGATTTTGATTAAACAATTCAAACACTCATTTGAGTTCAAACCTTTGCCAAATTTTGTGAATAATAAAACACTGTTTATTACCACATTCTGAAGTCAAATTTAGAATAAATCTTGTATTCTATTTAGGGTCTTTTAATTATTTAAAATAGGTTCTAGTATTAATTAAATAGGATTTAATAATAATTTTCAATCTCCATTTGATTTGAAATCACCACCAAACTTTGGGTGAATTTTAATTCTGTTTATCAACATATTTCAAAGTCCAAAATGAAATAGTTCTTTTATTCTTTTAGGATCTATTAATAATTAAATAAATAGACCATAGTCTTTTAATTCAAATAGGTTTTAATTTATTTTAAAACTCTTTTTGAAATCTAAATAATATCAAAATCTTTTCAGTTGGTTTCATTTCAAAAACTAAAACACTTGGAATTCTTATTTTAAAATCTTTAATAAATTTTAATGTTTATTTGAAAGGGAAAAGCCTTTACTTGAATAAAATTGGATATCAATAAATCCTTATTATTTTATTTAAACAAACCTTTATTCTTTTTAACAAATATAAATAATTTATTTCATTTCCTTGGCCAAGATTTAGTTTGGCTCTTCAAAATAAGCCTTATTTATATTTCTACCTATGCTTATCAAAACCATAACTTTTTTATTTAAAGATCCAAAAATAGTGTTTCCAACTATTATAACTTTACTTATTATTTGTATATCTTTTTAAATTCCTTTAGGATTATTTGCTCACCATTTGGTATGGATTTCTAGGTGGTTGCTTTATTAGCTTTGGAAAATCAATTTCCTTATCTTATTAAGTTCATAAGATTTATCTATGGCTCCAAATTAAGTGAATCCAATTCATATGGTTTTATAATATTTATAATAGTCATTCTTAATCGATTTGAAATGTTTGCTTGACCAATTTTTATATGGATCAAATCCATAGGCTTAGAGATAACTTGAAAATGATTTCTTCCATTAGGGTTTTAGAGTTTTGGTTTATTCCTAAAGTGTTTAAATTTCAAGATGCATTTGATGAAAAATGCATTCCACTTTGATTTGAATTTAGTTGGATTCAAACATTAACCAAAGTTTGTTCCAGATGGGACTTTTTTCCATTTAGAAACAAAAGTTTCTTTTTACCATAAATTTCAACAATTATTTATTTTGTTAATTATTTTTCACATTACAAGATTTGGAAAATCTTGGGATGTGACACGCCCCGTTGGCACCTCGGCATGGCGCACGACGCATTCCGATCACGGGTCGTACTGCTGGTTCAGCTGCCGCCGCACCTCAGGTGGCTACCGCCGCAGCTGAGGCACCTCAGGCTTCCACCGCGGCTGCTGCTGTGACATTGGGGGCAGACGACGACGGGTACTACTACAACCTCAACGATGACGATTTGTTTGACGAGGAGGTTGAACAACCTCCACACCCTGCTGGCCTGTGGCATCCCGCAAAACCACTACTAGAAAATCGCGTTATTTTTGTGTGCATTGCATCATCATGACCGCATGCCCATGTCATCATGCCACATTGCATTTGAGCATCGTCATCATCTTGCATTTGCTTGCATAAAACTATTTCCGGAAAAACCTATTTTTGTTTTCTAAACGCCCTGTCTTTGTTCAAAACCAAAACCCGGTCTCCGGATTAGTTTGTTTTGTCTACCAGTGTTTTGCAAAGTCCCGTTCTAAATAAATAAATTGTTTAATTATTTTAGGGGGCAGTCGAACGGGCCGATTCGACCCAGACGACCATCCCCAGAATAAAACGGTCCACCCCAAAATCCCTAATCTACCTAGTCCTAATCTACCCACCAATCAGTGCCCGCCACCTCACCTTTCCTCCACCTCATCCCACACCCTGCCACCTCACCAATCCATACCCTTTCCCCCTCTCTCTCTCTTCCTCTCAGCCACACCCTCACCCTCTCTCTCTTTCCCCCGGGCCCCACCCGCACCTGGCCTAGTCAGCAGCCCCACTCCCCTATCCCATCTGCCAGCCGGCCCCACCCCACACAGCCCCCTTCTCTCCCTGCCCCGTGGGTCCCGCCCCCACTCCCCACTCAACCCACCCACACCACGCCACGCCCCAGCCACCCGCTGGCCCCACCCCACCGACGCACCCCCACTCCCCACCTCGCCGCGTCCTCTCCCCCATCCTCTCTCCTCCGGCCCCCGCTCGCTCCCCTTCCTCTCTCTTCTTCCTCCTCTAGCCGCGCCCCCACCCCTTCTCCCTCCTCTCCGGCGCCCCGCCACCGTCGCGGCGACCCCCTCTGCCGGCTCGCCCCGCTCCATCTCCGCTCCGGCCTTCCCAACCTCGGCTGCCGCCCGCCTCCGCCTGAGCAAACCGCCGCCCTCGTCCCCGTCCCCTCCGCGCGCGGCCGCCCAGGCCACCGCCGCCGCCCGGGCGCCTCGCTCCCCCCCGCACCAGCGTGCGACCTCCGACCCTGCCGCCCCGACCTGCTCCGGGCCTCCCTCTCGCCGTCCCCGAGCCGACCCCTGGCGCCCGACGCTCTCCGCGCCTCCCTCTGCCCTGCGCCGGCCCGCGACGCCTCCCCCACCTCGTCGAGCTCTGCTGCAGACCCCGCCGCCGCGCCCGCTTCGACCCGCGCCTCCATGCTCGCCGTCGCGCCTCGCGGGTCCTCCCTATGGCGCCGTCCGTCCCGCCAGCAAGCCCGCCGACGCTCGGGCCCGCGGCCATGCCGGCCCCGAGCCTTCCTCACCGTCCCTCGCTGGCCGCCTGCGCCGTGTCGGCCTCCCGAAGCGCCGCCGCTCGTCTTCCCCGGCCCATCCTCGCCGTTCAAGGACACCACGCCGTCGCCAGGGATTCGTGCCGCCAAGACCTGCCTCCTGCCGCGGGCACGCCTACAAGCCTCTCTGGCCTGCAGCGCGTTGTCGACAAGTACCCGTGTGTGTCATATTTGAACATGCGTGTATGTTTATTCAGTTGCCAACGCCAGCGAATCGCCTCCGGTACCGTGGTATTGGCCGCCCAATTAAGTTATCTTGTCGCCCTATCTTCTCGAACCCGCCATCGGTTGGAGCGAGATCGACGCCTTGACAAGTCGGGACCCGGAGAACCATCACGGTGCCCCTAGGAGACCTTTGCAAGTCACCATCGATCTCAAGCGAGGCCCTCAACAAGATCTTCTTCTCGGAGCCCTAAGAACGTCTCACGGATTCCGAAGACCGGACCCGATAACCACCAAGGCCGCCGACACGGATACACCAAGTTCTCCATCAAGGACACCAAGACCGTCGACATGGAACCAAATGACGCCAAGCACTTCGCCGCGGAACGCCAAGTTCTGCATCCCGAACGCCAGGACCGACCCGATACGCGGACCCGACAAGATCTTCGCCACGACAAGATCGACACCGACCAGGACGAGTCCGATGCGCCCCGACACCAAACCAAGTCCTGCTTCCCGGATGCGACAAGATGACCGATCCCGTCGAACCCTGAACCCTGAGGCCGAACCCGAACCCTGGAACCCCAAGATCGTCCGAACCCTTATGTGTGACCCTTTCTCGAGCCCTATTTTATAAATGTAAAATATCAAATTGTTGCATATTAATAATCATTCATCTCGCATGCATATTTGTGTGGGTTGGGGGCACTATGCCGATTCACCTTATAATTAAATATGGGGCCCATATGCGGGCAAATCTAGTCTCATATTGGCCTCATTTAAATTTGTGTAGCGAACCGGTAACTTATTTTGCCATGTGAAGACAACATTTAATTTGCGGGGTAGATAAATAACTTGAACCGTTTAATTAATTGTCGGGACCCCGGTTCCACTTAATATTGCCAAATTGCATCGCAACTTTGCCATGTCATACATCTTACATGCATCATGCCTGATCTTTTGCCGTAGTATTAAATAGTGCATCCGGTGTTTATTCTAGTGTTTTGCTTCTTCGCGGATAAGGCCGTTGAGTTGATGTGAGCTTCGCCCCGTTCTTCGGATGAACCTTCAGCAATGCTTTCAGGCGAGCATCTTCCCTTTTCTACCTATCTTACTTTTATAGTATTTATTCCCTCCTGTTGATCTATTGCTATCTGTGTTGCGATGCTCTAGTTTTCGTACCCGTGATATCCCTTGCAGCCTTATATTGCCTTGGACACCTCCTATTACCTGTTGTTGGTAGATAGTTTGACCTGTGCGTCGTAGTCGCTTGCTCATGTGCTGTTGCGTGTCTTCGAGTACCACAGTTGTTGGAGTATTGCCGAATGTTGATGTTGGAGATGATCATGGCTTTACTTATCATTCACTTTAATTACTGTTTAACAACTAAAATTGAAGTAGGTAAGCAGAGGCATAGGTGGGCAATAGATGTTATTTGGTTGTTAACCGTCCACTTGTGTCCCGTAGGACCCCGAGTACTTGATACCTGTTCCTTGAATATTCGCGCTATCCACATACGGGGAATTATGGGACCCCCCTGAGCCAGAGCTTGATTCATTCTTATTTCTTGGGGCCACAAACTAGTTTGAGGTTTTATTTACTATCATGTACCTATGCCATGTTTTACTGCTTTATTTAAATTGTGCGATGGATAGCACCTGTACTGTTTAGGATCGGGACACGTTTTCGCGGTGTCGACAAGCCCAGTTTTGGGTTCCCAGTCGTTCACAGCCGTCCACCCAAACCTCGGGTCCGTCTCGGAGTCAGCTAACTTCGTTGCGGGTGTACTCCAAGGGGTGGACCCCTAAAATATTTCTGAATCCTGTGATTGCTTTGTCGTGAAGGCCTCGTTGGGTTTTGATTTGGTTTTTCCGAGGTTGATCGAGTGTGTGTTGCTATTGGTGCACCCCGGCCGGGTAAAACTTTCTGAAAGCCGTGTCCGCGGTTATGGACGACTTGGAGAACAGTATCTCGATCATAGACAACTATAACTAAAGTAGTGCTATAAATTTGACTTTATATTGACTAGTAATCAGCTTCACTATAATGGAATGGCTAAATAAAGCTGCCAACAATTGCTTGTTTGGTTGTCGCTTGCGACCATTGTACCTGACTAGTAAGTATTGCAACTATAACGGAATGGCTAAATAAAAGTACCAACAACTGCTGGGTTTTGGGGTTATCTCATGTTAATTGTATTTGACTAGTAAGTGTCGCAATTACAACGGTTTGGTTAACTAAAACGGCCCACTGTTTATTTTATCAGGACGATTATCTACACCTAACTAGTAACTGCTGCAACAATAACCGAATAAATAAAACTGCCAACTGTGTGAGTTCCTCGGTGGACTTCCTCGTTTGGTCTCGAGGGGGAATACTAGGATGGGATTGTTTGGTGTTAGTATCAGTTTGGTTCCGGATAGGTCTTTCTTACCCCTCTCTGTTAGCCGTCAGTTGTATCGAGTCTCTATAGGTTGTTTAGTGCATGCTGCCGCTGCCGCTTCAGTCCACCATATCTATGTAGGCGAGGACCGCCGAATTCTAGCCTCGCCATGTACTGGCCTCATCACTGACCGCTCTCTCTTTTTCCTTTGCCCTTTGTCGGCACCCCTTTTGTTTAAGCAGGTTTTGGAGATCGACGTCGTTAGCAGGGTTACCCTTCCGGCTTGTCCTGGGCAGGGTTATGGACGCCATTGGTTATTCTTCAGGGCTCTTAGCCCCATTTGCATCTTGTCCGTACTCGGACGCTATATCGATTTTAAGGTGATTTGGATCTTCGTATGTTATATCTGTATTCTTGACTCATTGAGTCACTGTTGTATATATATATCTGTTCTGTGGGTCCCATCGAGGGCTGTTGTGTAATGTTATTACTTCGTTTTCCACCCGCACGAAAGTGCCTGGTGGGCACCTTTGAATCGTTTCTATGCGGATTTGGCGGGAACCGCTGAAACTTGCATAGGGTTGATTCTGAGGGTGTTACAGAGTGGTATCAGAGCTCAGCAGTTACGATACCCCACAAGTCCAGCCTGTAGGATAACCTAGCTAACGGCCGAAGTAGAGTGTCAAAACTATTTCTGCAAACTCGGTTGGATAGTTCTGATTAGGTCTGATTTTACTCCTTACCTCTCTGCTATTCTCTTCTTACCTCTGCGTGATTTGAATCTACTCTCTTACCTTTCTTCAAGTCCAGGATTTCTCGTGGTTGGGGTTCCGTCGTACCTTCAGGGTTTCGCTTCCTCCTTTGATAACGGTGTTCTACCATCCGGTGTTCATGCTGTCTGAGGAATCCGTCTACTGTGGTACCATTCTTTGTTCCTTGTTTGTGCCTTCCGGTGTTTCCCGACGCGACGACATCATCTACGCCAGAACTGATGCAGAGCCTGCATCACTCCTTTGTTTCCGAACCTCGAGTGTCGAGATCTTCAGTCTAACTCCGAGAGTTGGTTGCACAATTCGCCTATTCGTGTGCAGAGTAATGGTTTGGGTGCGCGATGGACTGATCACCATCCGACTACTCTTATCATTCGCTCTTGTACATCGAATCAGTGGATCCAGCGATTTTACTCCGTCCACGGAAGCTAGAGGTGGCTTTATTTGTTGATGCCTCTACCTTCGACCTTTTTGTTCCCGGAGTGTTCTCTCGACGATCACGGACAACGACCTCTTGTTAGTGGTGTCGCGAGGATCTACACGAAGCGAGAAGACGCAGATCGCCGACCTTCCTTCCGGTACCATGAGGCGGATCTCGAGGGCGAGATCCATTGTTAGTGGTGCGGATTGTGGCATCCCGCAAAACCACTACTAGAAAATCGCGTTATTTTTTGTGTGCATTGCATCATCATGACCGCATGCCCATGTCATCATGCCACATTGCATTTGAGCATCGTCATCATCTTGCATTTGCTTGCATAAAACTATTTCCGGAAAAACCTATTTTTGTTTTCTAAACGCCCTGTCTTTGTTCAAAACCAAAACCCGGTCTCCGGATTAGTTTGTTTTGTCTACCAGTGTTTTGCAAAGTCCCGTTCTAAATAAATAAATTGTTTAATTATTTTAGGGGGCAGTCGAACGGGCCGATTCGACCCAGACGACCACCCCCAGAATAAAACGGTCCACCCCAAAATCCCTAATCTACCTAGTCCTAATCTACCCACCAATCAGTGACCGCCACCTCACCTTTCCTCCACCTCATCCCACACCCTGCCACCTCACCAATCCATACCATTTCCCCCTCTCTCTCTCTTCCTCTCAGCCACACCCTCACCCTCTCTCTCTTTCCCCCGGGCCCCACCCGCACCTGGCCTAGTCAGCAGCCCCACTCCCCTATCCCATCTGCCAGCCGGCCCCACCCCACACAGCCCCCTTCTCTCCCTGCCCCGTGGGTCCCGCCCCACTCCCCACTCAACTCAACCACACCACGCCACGCCCCAGCCACCCGCTGGCCCCACTCCCTTCCCTGACCCCACCCCACCGACGCACCCCCACTCCCCACCTCGCCGCGTCCTCTCCCCCATCCTCTCTCCTCCGGCCCCCGCTCGCTCCCCTTCCTCTCTCTTCTTCCTCCTCTAGCCGCGCCCCCACCCCTTCTCCCTCCTCTCCAGCGCCCCGCCACCGTCGCGGCGACCCCCTCTGCCGGCTCGCCCCGCCCCATCTCCGCTCCGGCCTCCCCAACCTCGGCTGCCGCCCGCCTCCGCCTGAGCGGACCGCCGCCCTCGTCCCCGTCCCCTCCGCGCGCGGCCGCCCAGGCCACCGCCGCCGCCCGGGCGCCTCGCTCCCCCCCGCACCGGCGTGCGACCTCCGACCCTGCCGCCCCGTCCTGCTCCGGGCCTCCCTCTCGCCGTCCCCGAGCCGACCCCTGGCGCCCGACGCTCTCCGCGCCTCCCTCTGCCCTGCGCCGGCCCGCGACGCCTCCCCCACCTCGTCGAGCTCTGCTGCAGACCCCGCCGCCGCGCCCGCTTCAACCCGCGCCTCCATGCTCGCCGTCGCACCTCGCGGGTCCTCCCTATGGCGCCGTCCATCCCGCCAGCAAGCCCGCCGACGCTCGGGCCCGCGGCCATGCCGGCCCCGAGCCGTCCTCACCATCCCTCGCTGGCCGCCTGCGCCGTGTCGGCCTCCCGAAGCACCGCCGCTCGTCTTCCCCGGCCCATCCTCGCCGTTCAAGGACACCACGCCGTCGCCAGGGATTCGTGCCGCCAAGACCTGCCTCCTGCCGCGGGCACGCCTACAAGCCTCTCTGGCCTGCAGCGCGTTGTCGACAAGTACCCGTGTGTGTCGTATTTGAACATGCGTGTATGTTTATTCAGTTGCCAACGCCAGCGAATCGCCTCCGGTACCGTGGTATTGGCCGCCCAATTAAGTTATCTTGTCGCCCTATCTTCTCGAACCCGCCATCGGTTGGACCGAGATCTACGCCTTGACAAGTCGGGACCCGGAGAACTATCACGGTGCCCCTAGGAGACCTTTGCAAGTCACCATCGATCTCAAGCGAGGCCCTCAACAAGATCTTGTTCTCGGAGCCCTAAGAACGTCTCACGGATTCCGAAGACCGGACCCGATAACCGCCAAGGCCGCCGACACGGATACACCGAGTTCTCCATCAAGGACACCAAGACCGTCGACATGGAACCAAATGACGCCAAGCACTTCGCCGCGGAACGCCAAGTTCTGCATCCCGAACGCCAGGACCGACCCGATACGCGGACCCGACAAGATCTTCGCCACGACAAGATCGACACCGACCAGGACGAGTCCGATGCGCCCCGACACCAAACCAAGTCCTCCTTCCCGGATGCGACAAGATGACCGATCCCGTCGAACCCTGAACCCTGAGGCCGAACCCGAACCCCGGAACCCCAAGATCGTCCGAACCCTTATGTGTGACCCTTTCTCGAGCCCTATTTTATAAATGTAAAATATCAAATTGTTGCATATTAATAATCATTCATCTCGCATGCATATTTGTGTGGGTTGGGGGCACTATGCCGATTCACCTTATAATTAAATATGGGGCCGATATGCGGTCAAATCTAGTCTCATATTGGCCTCATTTAAATTTGTGTAGCGAACCGGTAACTTATTTTGCCATGTGAAGACAACATTTAATTTGCGGGGTAGATAAATAACTTGAACCGTTTAATTAATTGTCGGGACCCCGGTTCCACTTAATATTGCCTAATTGCATCGCAACTTTGCCATGTCATACATCATACATGCATCATGCCTGATCTTTTGCTGTAGTATTAAATAGTGCATCCGGTGTTTATTCTAGTGTTTTGCTTCTTCGCGGATAAGGCCGTTGAGTTGATGTGAGCTTCGCCCCGTTCTTTGGATGAACCTTCGGCGATGCTTTCAGGCGAGCATCTTCCCTTTTCTACCTATCTTACTTTTATAGTATTTATTCCCTCCTGTTGATCTATTGCTATCTGTGTTGCGATGCTCTAGTTTTCGTACCCGTGATATCCCTTGCAGCCTTATATTGCCTTGGACACCTCCTATTACCTGTTGTTGGTAGATAGTTGGACCTGCGCGTCGTAGTCGCTTGCTCAAGTGCTGTTGCGTGTCTTCGAGTACCACAGTTGTTGGAGTATTGCCGAATGTTGATGTTGGAGATGATCATGGCTTTACTTATCGTTCACTTTAATTACTGTTTAACAACTAAAATTGAAGTAGGTAAGCAGAGGCACAGGTGGGCAATAGATGTTATTTGGTTGTTAACCGTCCACTTGTGTCCCGTAGGACCCCGAGTACTTGATACCTGTTCCTTGAATATTCGCGCTATCCACATACGGGGAATTATGGGACCCCCCTGAGCCAGAGCTTGATTCATTCTTATTTCTTGCGGCCACAAACTAGTTTGAGGTTTTATTTACTCTCCTGTACCTATGCCATGTTTTACTGCTTTATTTAAATTGTGCGATGGATAGCACCTGTACTGTTTAGGACCGGGACACGTTTTCGCGGTGTCGACAAGCCCAGTTTTGGGTTCCCAGTCGTTCACAGCCGTCCACCCAAACCTCGGGTCCGTCTCGGAGTCAGCTAACTTTGTTGCGGGTGTACTCCAAGGGGTGGCCCCCTGAAATATTTCTGAATCCTGTGATTGCTTTGTCGTGAAGGCCTCGTTGGGTTTTGATTTGGTTTTTCCGAGGTTGATCGAGTGTGTGTTGCTATTGGTGCACCCCGGCCGGGTAAAACTTTCTGAAAGCCGTGTCCGCGGTTATGGACGACTTGGAGAACAGTATCTCGATCATAGACAACTATAACTAAAGTAGTGCTATAAATTTGACTTTATATTGACTAGTAATCAGCTTCACTATAATGGAATGGCTAAATAAAGCTGCCAACAATTGCTTGTTTGGTTGTCGCTTGCGACCATTGTACCTGACTAGTAAGTATTGCAACTATAACGGAATGGCTAAATAAAAGTACCAACAACTGCTGGGTTTTGGGGTTATCTCATGTTAATTGTATTTGACTAGTAAGTGTCGCAATTACAACGGTTTGGTTAACTAAAACGGCCCACTGTTTATTTTATCAGGACGATTATCTACACCTGACTAGTAACTGCTGCAACAATAACCGAATAAATAAAACTGCCAACTGTGTGAGTTCCTCGGTGGACTTCCTCGTTTGGTCTCGAGGGGGAATACTAGGATGGGATTGTTTGGTGTTAGTATCATTTTGGTTCCGGATAGGTCTTTCTTACCCCTCTCTGTTAGCCGTCAGTTGTATCGAGTCTCTATAGGTTGTTTAGTGCATGCTGCCGCTGCCGCTTCAGTCCACCATATCTATGTAGGCGAGGACCGCCGAATTCTAGCCTCGCCGTGTACTGGCCTCAGCACTGACCGCTCTCTCTTTTTCCTTTGCCCTTTGTCGGCACCCCTTTTGTTTAAGCAGGTTTTGGAGATCGACGTCGTTAGCAGGGTTACCCTTCTGGCTTGGCCTGGGCAGGGTTATGGACGCCATTGGTTATTCTTCAGGGCTCTTAGCCCCATTTGCATCTTGTCCGTACTCGGACGCTATATCGATTTTAAGGTGATTTGGATCTTCGTATGTTATATCTGTATTCTTGACTCATTGAGTCACTGTTGTATATATATATATATCTGTTCTGTGGGTCCCATCGAGGGCTGTTGTGTAATGTTATTACTTCGTTTTCCACCCGCACGAAAGTGCCTGGTGGGCACCTTTGAATCGTTTCTATGCGGGTTTGGCGGGAACCGCTGAAACTTGCATAGGGTCGATTCTGAGGGTGTTACATGGCCGACCCCGACATTACCACAATGCTCGACCACCGGTATGTGATGATGATCATGTTGCAAAGCTTAAATTAAATATTCCATCTTTTGAGGGTAAATATAATCCTGATGCATATCTTACATGGGAGGTGGAAGTAGAACAACGTTTTGCATGTTTAAAATATCCTAAGAATACGCGTGTTAGTGTTTCTACATGTGAATTTACTAAATTTGCTTCCCTTTGGTGGTCTGAATATTGTCGTTTAAATCCTACTACTATTCCTCGTACTTGGACTGCTTTAGAAACTGCTATGCGTGTTTGTTTTGTGCCTCCCACTTATCAACGTGATTTACTAAAGAATCTGACACGTTTGGAACAAGGGAAATTTTTTGTAGAAGAGTATTATCAGGAATTGCAAATGGGGATGGTTCGATGTGGTTTTGTTGAATCTAATGAACAAATGCTTGCACGTTTCTTTGGTGGATTAAACATGAGAAAAATTGCACTATGTCCTGCAAATTCACTTTGAGGCTACGAACAACATGGCAGAATATGAAGCACTCATTCACGAACTTTGCGTACCCAAGAATATTGGCATGAAACACATAGTTTGCTGTGGATATTCCGACTTCGTTGCCCAACAGGTGGCTGGCACCTGGAACACGCGGAACCCTATGATGGCGGCATATCGAGACGAAGTAGACGAGATAGCCAAGTGCTTCGAAGTCTACGAAGTCAAGTACGTAAATAGGGAGGAAAATGAGGCAACTAATCTGCTGTCAAATCTTGGATCGGGGCACAAACCAATTCTGCCAGGCGTTTTTATGGAGCATCTACGGACTCCATACGTGAAGGGAGCGGACCCGGAGAACTCGGATAGAGTTGACTCATTTGTTAACGCAGTAACAATAGTCCCTCCGGCTTTGACAAAACTGTTCATGGATTATCTCGTACATGAAAGTTTGCCCATTAACGAGCTTGAAAGTCAGAAAATAGTATGTCGAGCAAAGGGCTATACGATAATCAATGGGCAGCTCTATAAAAGAAGTACCATAGGTGTATACCTAAAGTGCGTTTCTAACAGCAAGGTATCTATATCCTTCATGACATTCATCTCGGAGATTGCAGGCATCACGCCGCTCCCCGATCTTTGGTCTCCAATGCCTTTCGGCAAGGATTCTACTGGCTGACCGCGAAGGCTGACGCCGACAAGCTGGTTGAGACATACATCGGGTGTCAGTACTATGCACAACAGCCACATGTACCGGCTCAAGAAGTGTGAACCATACCAATAACTTGGTTGTTTGCAGTCTAGAGGCTTGACATGGTTGGACCATTATGACACCTTATGGGTTTACGCATCTGCTAGTAGCAGTTGACAAATTCACAAAATGGATAGAAGATAAACCCATTAGAAAGCTTGATGGGGCAACTACCCTTATATTTTTCCGGGATCTAGTAGTGAGATTTGGTCTCCCACATAGCATCATCACCGATAATAGCAGCAACTTATCACTCTAAGAAGTAGAGGCTTACTATTGGGAGAAAGGCATCCGCCTTGATCTAGCATTTGTGGCACACCTACAATCTAATGGTCAAGTTGAACGGGCCAATGGACTAATTCTGCACGGAATGAAGCCATGTTCACAAGTACTGCTACATAGAGCATCTGGCGCCTGGGCAGAGAAATTACCATCTGTTTTGTGGAGTTTACGAACTACACCCAACAGATCCACCAGCTACACCCCTTTCTTCATGGTATATGGAGCAGAAGCATTCCTACCTTCCGACATCCTCCATGTTTCACCAAGAGTTGCGGCCTACGACGAGGATGACGCTGAATAATCTAGACGCTTAGATGTGGACCTTCTCGAGGAGGAGAGCATGCTGGCATTCCAGAGATACGCCATCTACCAACAAAAGTTATGCACCTACCATTGATGTGGACATCCCATCTATTGATACAACCGTTGTACCTACATCTACACACATACAAGGACCTATCACAAGATCTCGTGCCAAACAACTTAACTATCATGTACTTTCGTTTCTTGGAACTATTCCTCATATACATGAGAATATGATGCTGCCTAAGTCAGATGTATTTCTTACTCTTAGGAATGATGGACCAAGCATGGATGAGAGGGACAAGCATTGGAGCATGGCCATGCATGGAGATGGTAGCAATCATGTGATGATCCAAGAGAAGGCCATAGATAAAGATTTCAGAACTTTGAGGCCACCATTATGAAGAAAGAAGGCTTGGACGAAATATTCAAGATTAATACTTCAAAAATTCGTCCATAGATTAATATGGTGTTGCGACACCTTTATTTTGGGCCAGGCCCATGTATTTTTCGCAGGATTTTAAATAGCCACTTTTTAGAGTCCGTATTTGAGGAGAAAAGGACTTCTAGGGTTGGATTCGACCACCACTTCTATGGCTGGCCAAAACTCCACCTTTTTCTCCTTAAATACTCCCCCTATCCGTCACCATAGACTCGGATTTTGTTTAGACATTAAGTTAGCCATCATAGCAACTTCGCCAAGGCTCGAGCGTCGCAGAGGCCTCTTGTACTTCGCACCTATACATGATCCCACCTTTTTCAATAAAGCTTTCATCTTAATCCGCAATATCATGATTGCAATGTTAGTTCTTACTTGTTCTCGATTTCAGGTAGGAATTAAGACCCTCGCTGGTCAGGCTGATCGTGTTCCCGCAGGATCGGTAACCTCTAGGAGATTGGCCTAGCGATTGCATTGGCGCTCGTGCTCGCACGTGTAGTCGGATCGTCAAGCCCGAACTCCACCAAATCGACTATCAAGTGGTATCAGATTCTAGGTTGCTCGGTGAGATTTTACGGTTTTCGTAGATTAGATCTGTTTTACCTATAACCCACAAAAAAGTCAGAAACACATTTAGAGTTTAGATCCATCCCATCACCAATCTACGCCTTGCATTATCTTTTCAGTTTTGCATTGTTGAATTTGTGTCTGCATCATTGCGTCGAGTTGCCGGTCTTAGCGTCTCGTCCCTTAGAGTTTCGAGTTCTGATCACAGTAGTCACCGCCACACTCGCAGATCACCGCCACCATATTCCGCTACCATACACACAGCCACCATAAACCCTAAAACTCCGCCACCGCCTTCCTACCGCGACACGGATTCGATCACCTTTCCTGCCGCGGCACGAGTCCGAGTTGAGTTATTGTTTCGTAGTTATTTATTTTTACTCTCCTTCCTTGTTGTTTCCGTGTTGAGCCAAAGTCCGTGTCGAGCTAAAAGTTTAGTCGTAAGTCCAGAAGGAGAGCAAAAAAAAAATCAGTCGTAAGTCTGGAATTGCCTCTGAAATTTTTTTCTGGTTATACTAATTTTCGGCTCCGGGATCACTTTTCTCCATCGGTCGTTATAGCAATATTTTTTTGGCGCCTGCGCGCTTTCCGGAGCATAATACACAAATTTCGACAAATATTTTTTGGAGCTAACCTATTTCTATACCCCGTCGATCAGTTCTAGACACTCGCCATCATAGTGAATTTCGACATCTCGGTTCGCTTTTTAGGGTGCCATATCATCATACATTGCTTGTTGTGTCGCATCGTGACATCGTTGGTGATATAGGTCGCGTCTCTAGTATGGTCTAGCCTAGGACCAGCACAGTACCGTCTTTGAGCATTCTTTCAACATTCGCATTGCTGTTTTGATAATTGCTAACCCCTTTGCTAAGCCTTCCCAGAGCTCCACATATTTCTCCACGTGCGGTGTCTCGACTCCTGGTAATCTCTCGGTTCAATCTCTGGACCCACTGCTCCTCGCGGTTGCACATCGCCTTTTCCTGCTGTTTGGTAAGAACTTGTAAGAGCTTTGTATATTGCTTGACGGATTACGCGTGCCTTCCACCATATTTCTGTAGTTATAGGCATATATACCTGTGCTTCTTAAAGGACTAACCATGACAGATACTTCGCGTAACCCTGCCACAATGACGAACCAAGAACTACATGCCCACTTCTCTGAGCTATTGGTCGGTCGCGCTGAAGATGTGTATGCACGACTAGAGGAGTTTGACACGAAGCTCACCAATGCCATGGACAAGATCGATTGAATCGAGATATCCTTCAACGACAAGCTTGATGCTTGGTTCAAGGAGGTTTTGGAAAGAATGCCAGCACCCGCACCCGCCCCGTTGGCACCTCGGCATAGCGCACGGCGCATTTCGATCACGGGTCGTACTGCTGGTTCAGCTACCGCCGCACCTCAGGCGGCTACCTCTGTAGCTAAGGCACCTCAGGCTTCCACCGCGGCTGCTCCTACGACATTGGGGGAAAACGACGACGGGTACTACTACGACCTCGACGATGATGATATGTTTGATGAGGAGGTTGAACAACCTCCACACCCGGCAGGCCGACCCCGACATTACCACCGCAACGGTCGACCACCGGTATGTGATGATGATCATGTTGCAAAGCTTAAATTAAATATTCCATCTTTTGAGGGTAAATATAATCCTGATGCATATCTTACATGGGAGATGGAAGTATAACAATGTTTTGCATGTTTAAAATATCCTGAGAATATGCGTGTTAGTGTTGCTACATGTGAATTTTCCAATGTTAAGGATATCGCTTATCGGTAATTTATCGGTCGGCTGAAATTTGGCGATTTTTCAGTGTATCGGCCGATTTATCGGGCGATAAATCTGAAAATCGGACGATAAATCAAAAAATCGGCATATCGGCCACCCTCGAGTAGCGATAAATCGGACGATTAATCGGTATATCGGACAATTTTTTGAACAGTGGAATTTAGTAAATTTGCTTCCCTTTGGTGGTCTGAGTATTGTCGTTTAAATCCTACTACTATTCCTCGTACTTGGACTGCTTTAAAAACTGCTATGCGTGTTCGTTTTATGCCTCCCACTTATCAACGTGATTTACTAAAGAATCCGACACGTTTGGAACAAGGGAACAATTATGTAGAAGAATATTATCAGGAATTGCAAACGGGGATGGTTCGGTGTGGTCTTGTTGAAAGTACTGAATAAATGCTTGCACGTTTCTTTGGTGGATTAAACAAGGACATTCAACACATATTAGACTATAAGGAATATAATTCCATCACTTGTTTGATTCATCTTGCTTGCAAAGCTGAACGTGAAGTCCAGGATCGCCAAACACCATGAAGGAGGACTAATAATTCTGCAGGTCGCACATCCACTTGGACACACCAACAATCAGCGCCTTCTTCTCGTGATTCTCCACCAGCTACTACCACATCCAAGGCCACCACAAGATTTCTGTCAGCTGCTCCTCCACCGTCTTCCAATGCCCCTGCTCGTAGTGCATCTTCTATGGCTTCCACGGGTAAAACAAAGGATATACAATGCATCAAGTGCTGGGTTTTTGGTCATATTGAGAGACAGTGCACAACACAACCTATTATGATGGTGCATGATGATTGTCAATATGATTCAACGAGCGAATTTGATGAAGATACATTAGCTCTTATTTCTGCTCGAGATGGAGACAATTCTGATTCTGATGAAGAGACAGAGGTAATGGGAGCTGAAACTGCTGACCAATACAAGAGCTTAGTTACACAATGTGTGTTGAGTGTGCAATTGAGAAAATCTGAGCATGATCAACGACACAACCTGTTCCAAACAGGTGGTGTTGTCAAGGAAAGAGCTATAAGGATCATCATTGATGGAGGGAGTTGTAATAATCTGGCTAGTGTTGACATGATAGAGAATCTTGCACTTCCAACAAGACAATGCACATATTCATATTACATCCAATAGTTTGAGAGTTCTCGCAAGATCAAGGTAACAAGAACGGTACGCGTGCATTTTACTGTTGGTACATATTCTGATTTTGTTGATTGTGATGTTGTACCTATGCAAGCTTGTTCTTTGTTACTTGGTAGACCATGGCAATTTGATAGAGAATCTGTTCATAATGGCAAATCTAATCACTATTCTCTTATGCATGATGGAAAGAAAATTGGTCTAAAACCTGTGACTCCCCAACAGATTTTAAAAGATGATCTTGCTAGAGCTAGTAGAGCTAAAACTGAGGAGAAAAATAAAAGTGAGAATCAGATTGTTGCTGCAGATTTTGTACCACCAAAGAACACTAAATCTGATTCTAAACATGATACTGAAATTCGTTTGAAGAGTGCATGTATGCTTGCAAATAAAATTGATATTGCTGAACTAGATGTAAACAATACTCAATGTTATGCAATTATCTGCAAAGAGGTTTTGTTTTCATTTGAGGATATGCCTCCTTCTTTGCCACCCGCTCTTGCTAACCTTTTGCAGGAATATGAGGACGTTTTTCCCGCTGAGTTGCCACCAGGACTACCCCCTATTAGAGGAATTGAGCACCAAATTGATCTAATTCCTAGTTATACGTTGCCCAACCGCACGCCAATCCAGAGGAGACAAAGGAGATACAACGCCAAATTCAGGAACTACTCGACAGAGATCATATTCGTGAGTCCCTTAGACCCTGTGTTGTTCCTATTATTTTGGTACCTAAGAAAGGTGGTTTTTTGCGCATGTGTACTGATTGTAGAGCTATCAATAATATTACTATTCGATATCGTCATCCTATTCCACGCTTGGATGACATGCTTGATGAATTGAGTGGCTCTACAATGTTTTCTAAAGTTGATTTGCGTAGAGGTTACCACCAGATTCGTATGAAATTGGGAGATGAATGGAAAACATCATTAAAAACTAAGTTCGGTTTGTATGAGTAGTTAGTGATGCCGTTTGGTTTAACTAATGCGCCCAGCACTTTCATGAGATTAATGAACGAAGTTTTACGTGCTTTCATTGGACGTTTTGTGGTGGTCTACTTTGATGATATTCTGATTTATAGCAAATCTTTAGAGGATCATTTGGACCATTTACGTGCTATTTTCAATGCTTTACGTGATGCACGTTTGTTTGGTAATCTTGAGAAGTGCACCTTTTGCACCAATCGAGTTGCGTTTCTTGGCTATGTTGTTACATCACAGGGTATTGAAGTGGATCCAGCCAAGATTGAAGCTATTGAGAATTGGCCGCAGCCCAAGACGGTCACACAAGTGAGTAGTTTTCTTGGCCTTGCTGGGTTTTATAGGCTCTTTGTCAAAGACTTTTGATCAATTGTCGCGCCACTGAATGAACTTACCAAGAAGGATGTGCCCTTTGTTTGGGGAGATGCACAACAACAGGCCTTCGTGATATTGAAAGATAAGCTAACACATGCTCCCTTACTCCAACTTCCTGATTTTAATAAGACTTTTGAGCTTGAATGTGATGCTAGTGGAATTGGTTTGGGAGGTGTGTTATTACAAGAGGGAAAACCTGTTGCATATTTTAGTGAGAAATTGAGTGGGGCTAGTGTGAAATATTCTACTTATGATAAAGAATTATATGCGTTGGTTCGGACATTAGAAACTTGGCAACATTATCTATGGCCTAAAGAATTTCTTATACATTCTGATCATGAATCTTTGAAGCATATTCGTAGTCAAGCTAAGTTGAATCGTCGTCATGCAAAGTGGGTTGAATTTATTGAGTCTTTTCCTTATGTTATCAAACACAAAAAGGGTAAAGATAATATTATTGCTGATGCTATGTCGCGCCGTTATACTTTGTTATCTCAACTTGACTTCAAAATATTTGGATTGGAAACTATTAAGGAACAATATGTGCATGATGCTGATTTTAAAGATGTGTTGCAGAATTGTAGAGATGGTAGAACATGGAACAAGTTCGTCTTCAATGATGAATTTATGTTCCGTGCTAAGAAACTATGCATTCCAGATAGTTCTGTTCGTCTTTTGTTGTTACAGGAGGCGCATGGAGGAGGATTGATGGGACACTTTGGTGTCAAGAAAACGGAGGATGTTATTGCTGCACACTTCTTTTGTCCACGTATGCGTCGAGATGTTGAGAGATTTGTGGCACGCTGCACTACTTGTCAAAAAGTTAAGTCTCGCCTTAATCCACATGGGTTATATATGCCTCTTCCTGTTCCTACTATTCCTTGGGAGGATATTTCTATGGACTTTGTTTTGGGATTGCCACGTACACAGAACGGGAGGGATAGTATTTTTGTTGTTATGGATCGGTTTTCTAAGATGGCACACTTTATTCCTTGTCATAAAACGGATGATGCTGCGCATATTGCTGATTTGTTCTTTCGTGAAATTGTTTGTTTACATGGTGTGCCAAATACTATTGTTTCTGATCATGATACTAAATTTGTTAGCCACTTTTGGAGATGTTGATGGGCTAAGTTGGGGACTAAATTGCTGTTTAGTACTACATGTCATCCCCAAACTGATGGACAAACTGAAGTAGTAAATAGAACTTTGTCTACTATGTTGCGGGCTGTTTTAAAGAAGAACTTAAAATTGTGGGAAGAGTGTTTACCTCATATAGAATTTGCTTATAATCGTTCGCTGCATTCTACCACAAAGATGTGCCCGTTTGAGATCGTGTATGGTTTTGTTCCTCGTGCACCTATTGATTTATTGCCTTTACCTTCTTCGGTGCAAAATAATTTGGATGCTACACAACACGCTGAAATGATATTAAACTTGCATAAGACTACTAAAGATAACATAGAACACATGAATGCTAAGTATAAACTTGCTGGGGATAAAGGGAGAAAGCATGTTGTGTTTAATGTTGGAGATCTTGTTTGGTTACATTTGCGTAAAGATCATTTTCCTAATTTACGCAAGTCTAAGTTAATGCCACGTGCTACTGGTCCTTTTAAGGTGTTAGAGAAAATAAACGATAATGCATATAAACTTGAGTTGCCTGCAGACTTTGGTACGATTAGTCCTACGTTTAACATTGCAGATTTGAAGTCTTACTTTGGTGAGGAAGATGAGATTGCGTCGAGGACGAATTCAATTCAAGAAGGGGAGCATGATGTGGACATCCCATTTATTGATACAACTGTTGTACCTACAGCTATACACATACAAGGACCTATCACTCGATCTCGTTCCAAACAACTTAACTATCAGGTACTTTCATTTCTTGGAACTATTTGTAACACCCTCAGAATCGGCCCTATGCAAGTTTCAGCGATTCCCGCCAAACCCGCATAGAAACGATTCAAAGGTGCCCACCAGGCACTTTCGTGCGGGTGGAAAACGAAGTAATACCATTACACAATAGTCCACGATGGAACCCACAGAACAGATATATACAACAATGACTCACAGAGTCAAGAATGCAGATATACAGAACAAAGATCCAAATCACCTTGAAAATGATACAGCGTCCGACTACGGACAAGATGCAAATGGGGCTAAGAGCCCTGAAGAATAACCAATGGCGTCCATAACCCTGCCCAGGACAAGCCGGAAGGGTAACCCTGCTAACGACGTCGATCTCAAAACCTGCTTAAACAAAAGGGGTTCCGACAAAGGGCAAAGGAAAAAGAGAGAGCGGTCAGTACTGAGGCCAGTACACGGCGAGGCTAGAATTCGGCGGTCCTCGCCTACATAGGTATGGTGGACTAAAGCGGCAGCGCAGCATGCACTAAACAACCTATAGAGACTCGATATAACTGTCGGCTAACAGAGAGAGATATGAAAGACCTATTCGGAACCAACCTGATGCTACCACCAAACATACCCATCCTGGTATTTCCCCCTCGAGACCAAACGAGGAAGTCAACCGAGGAACTCACACAGTTGGCAGTTTTATTTATTCAGTTATCGTTGCAGCAATTACTAGTCAGGTATAGATGGTCATCCTGATATAATAAGCAGTGGGCACTTTTAGTTAACCATTCCGTTGTAGTTGCAACACTTACTAGTCAGATACAATTAGCATGAGACATCCCAAACACAGCAGTTGTTGGTACTTTTATTTAGCCATTCCGTTGTAGTGAAGCTGATTACTAGTCATATCGGATACAAGTCAAATTATAACAGTAAACTTTAGTTATAGTTGTCTATGATCGAGAACTGTGCTCCAAGTCGTCCATAACCGCGGACACGGCTTTTCGAAAAGATTTAACCCTGCAGGGGTGCACCAAAGTATCCACACGCACTTCGACCCTTTTTGCCAGATCAGTTAACATACACCCATCGGTATGTTGGCGGGGCCTAAGTCATGACGTTTCCCAGACCCAAAGCAAGTACATGGGGGCCACCCCACTAAGCTACCCGCAATGAAGTCGGCCGGTCTCCGAGACGGACTCAGGGTTTGCGTCAATGGCTGTAAACGACTGGGAACCCGAAAATGAGACTGGGCTTGTCGATACCGCGAAAACACTCCGCTTACCTAAACAGTACAGGTGCAGTACTTCGCACAATTTTAAAAAAAGCAGTAAAGCATGGCATAAGTACAGAATAGTAATAAAGCCCCAAACTACTTGTGGCCCCCGGTACAATACTTTGAAATCAGGTACTAATCGATGGGGGTGCCCATACACCCCACCTGTGGTTAGCGCGCTCGATCTCGGAATAGGTGTCAAGAACTCGGGGTCCTACGGGACACAAGTGGACGGTTAACAACCAAATAACATCTATTGCCCACCTGTGCCTCTGCATTTACCTACTTCAATTTTAGTTTTTAAACAATAATGAAAGTCTTGTTCATCTCCAACAGTAAACATGCGGCAATACTCCAACAACTGTGGTACTGGACGACACGCAACAGCACTTGAGCAAGCGACTACGACGCGCAAGTCCAACTATCTACCAAACAATAGGTAATAGGATGTGTCCAAGGCAATATAAGGCTGCAAGGGATATCACGGGTACGAAAACTAGAGCAACGCAACACAGATAGCAATAGATCAACATGAGGGAATAAATACTATAAAAGTAAGATAGGTAGAAAGGGGGAGGTGCTCGCCTGAAAACATTGCCGAAGGTTCATCCGAAGATCGGGTCGACACTCGCATCAACTCATCAGCCTAATCCGCGAAGAAGCAAAACACTAGAAGAAACACCGGATGCACCATTTATTACTATGGCAAAAGATCGGGCATGATGCATGTATGATGTATGACATGGCAAGCTGCGATGCAATTAGGCAATATTAAGCGGAACCGGGGTCCCGACATTTAATTAGACGGTTCAAGTTATTTATCTACCCCGCAAATTAAATGTTGGATTAGCAAGACCAAACATGGCTTCGGTTCGCTATGCCAGTTTAAATGAAGTCCGGAATAAGACAAAGATATCCCGCATATAGACTCCATATTTAATTATGAGATGAATTGGCATAATGCCCCCAAACCAAAGACAAGTATGCATGCATGAGCAATTTAATATGCAACAAGTAATATTATTTATAAAATATAGGTCACGGAAAAGAGGGTCACACTTAGGGGTTCGGCGAACTTGGGGCTCGGAGGGGTTCGGGGTCGGGTGTCAGGGTTCGACGGGAGAATGGCTCGACGAGATCGGTCTCGGACAACGGAAGTCGATCTTGTCGCATCCGAGAAGAAGGACTTGGTTGGCGTCGGGGGCACATCGGATCCGCCCTGGTCGGTGCCGATCTTGTCGTCACGAAGGTCTTGTCGGGTCGTCGTATCGGGTCGGTCTTGGCGTTCGGGAAGAAGAACTTGGCGTGCGACGTCGTCGGCATCGGTGCGGGAAGGAGGTCTTGTCGTTCCGTGTCGGTGACCTTGGCATCCGGGTTCTCGGCGAGCTCGGCGTCCGGGAAGGAGTACTTGTCGCACCGAGGGTTCAGATTCCGTGAAGGCGATCTTGAGATTCCCACTCGTTCACCGGTTTGCATCAGTCGACGCGAGCAGAAGTACCTCTTGACGTCCTTGGCGCGACATCGAATTGGTGGAGATCTTGTAGATGAGATGGTCTTGAACAGTACCATGTCCACCGAATCACTATGCACCATATGACAATCGTGGGCAACATCCGAACACCAAGATAAACACAGAGACACACACACACCCATGGGTAATTCATGTGTACGCGGGGACATGGTCAAATAATGGAACATGGTACTGACAGGTGAAGCAGAGCCAAGAAAGTGGCGTCAGAGAGGACTTGCGCAAGCGCGGCCGACGGGGCGAGGGTCATGGGAGGCGACGACCATCGAGGTGGAGGCCATGGCAGAGCGGGGGCGGCAACCAGGATGCGGGCTCCGGCGAGGCTGGGGGTACGGAGACGGCGGTGCTCACCAGGTGGCCAGAGGCAGCGGCCGGGCGCGGTGGGTGGCTCGGGATGGGGACCGACGGAGGGAAGAGGAGCACAGTGGCGGCTTAAGGAGGATGGCCGGTGCTACGAGCGGACCGAGAGTGGTGGCGGCCAGGCTCAAGGACGAGAAGAGGCACCGGCGGTTGCTTGCGGCGGCCGGCAGAGAGGGGTGTCTAGCGGCACCATGTCGGCGACGGGTCGGGCGAGGCCAAGCGGAAGCGGGCGGCCGGGCTCCGGCCTGAGGAGTCTCGAGGGGGGGGCGACGGGGGAGCCGGATGGAGGTGAGGCCCGCGCTGGCGGCGGCGGATCGAGCTGAGAGGGGAGAAGCGGGGCGTCGGCGGTTGTGGAGCAGAGAGATGGGAGCAAGGCGAGAGGGAGGGGATCGCGTGGAGGGGACGCGGGGCGAGCAGGGTCGGGGTGGGTGGAGTGCGGGATTTCTGGGGAGGTGGGACCGGGGGAGTGGCGGCGGTGGAGTGGGGGCTGTGGGCCAGGTGGGCCAGCAGGTGGGGTGGTTGGCGGGGTGAGGAATGCGAGGTGGCCAGGTGGTTGGCTGGAGGGGAAGGGAGTGGTGAGGTGGAGGGAGGGGATTGGTCAGGGTGAGGTGGAGGGAGGCTGGGTAGAATAGGGTTGGGTAGAATTAGGACTAGATATTTTTAGACTAGGGTCTGGAGGTGGCCGGCCGGGCTTTCGGGCCTAGCGGCTGCCTCACAAAAATAAATTAAATATTTTACTTGTTTAAAACGGGGCGTTTGAGAAAACAAAAACAGGCTTTTCGAAAATAGTTTTATGCACACAAATGCAAGATGACATGACGATTTTCAAATGCAAGGCGGCATGATGACATGAGCATGCGGTCATGATGATGCAATGCACGAAAACAACGCGATTTTCTAGTAGTGGTTTTGCGGGATGCCACACTATTCCTCACATACATGAGAATATAATGCTGCCTAAATCAGATGTATTTCTTACTCTTAGGAATGATAGACCAAGCATGGATGAGAGGGACAAGCATTGGAGCATGATCATGCATGGAGATGGCAGCAAGCATGTGATGATTCAAGAGAAGGCCATAGATGAAGATTTCAGAACTTTGAGGCCACCATAATGAAGAAAGAAGGCTTGGACGAAATATTCAAGATTAATACTTCACAAATTCGTCCATATATGGTGCTGCGACACCTTTATTTTGGGCCAGGCCCATGTAATTTTCGCAGGATTTTAAATCGCCACTTTTTAGAGTCTGTATTTGAGGAGAAAAGGACTTCTAGGGTTGGATTCGGCCACCACTTCTATGGCTGGCCGAAACCCCACCTTTTTCTCCTTAAATACTCCCCTTAGCCGTCACCATAGAATCGGATTTTGTTTAGACATTAAGTTAGCCATCATAGCAACTTCACTAAGGCTCGAGCGTTGCAGAGGCCTCTTGTACTTCGCACCTATACATGATCCCACCTTTTTCAATAAAGCTTTCATCTTAATCCGCAATATCTTGATTGCAATATTAGTTCTTACTTGTTCTCGATTTCAGGTAGGAATTAAGACCCTCGCCGGTCAGGCTGATCGTGTTCCCGCAGGATCGGTAACCTCCAGGAGATTGGCCTAGCGATTGCATTGGCGCTCGGGCTCGCACGTGTAGTCGGATCTTCAAGCCCGAACTCCACCAAATCTACTATCACCATCTCATCGAAAGATCGTACACCTTTGCCCTATCAATCATAGTCGCCACGCTCGGCATCGCTCGTTTAAAGAGGGGGTTATGGTGCTCCGACTTAAACAGAAAAAGTCACACAAATTATCCCCGCCATGTGAAGGATCGTTCATCATAAGCAACACTACTCAATGGTTCCTATTACCTCATTATTAACGGTGAGTTGGAAGATAGGCCAAACGATTATCATAAGTGTAAGATATGTGAGCCGAATGATGACTACCCGGAGCTTGATCAACCATGGAACATAGCACAACTACGTCCCTTTTACACTTATAATATTTTACTATCTACTGTGTACTTCTTATATGATCAATGAAATAAAGCTTTTGGTCCACTCATATGCCTGAGTCTTTACCTCCTTTACTGTTCATTTTTGGATCATGCAAAACCTTTATGCATAAGCTTTGCATTTGCACTTGTGAAAATTCTGCCTATTTGATTTAGCTTAAGTTTTCTAGTATACACGTTCTTTGTTTTTTTTATGGATTCTGAGTAGTGACTTTTGGCAAGTCGGCAATTTTGTGCTTAGGTTCTTGATCGTGCCATTAGGCCTCATCACCTGAGCGCATGGTTCTGACTAAGGGTATGCCGACTCAATGAAGGTCAAGCATAAAAACCAAAGTAATGGATAAGATAGCACTTGCTTAAAAATATATACAAATATACATGCTGGAACTAGTTCTTGGGTAGCTGGAAGCTTATAATCAAGTTTTCTACCTTAAGTGAACCACATTGTTTTTATTCATAAATACATTCCTAGAAGAAACATATATTACAAAATGTTTTCATTCTTCTGGCGCAGGGGACTTTGAAGCTACGTCGTCAGTGACATGAGAGGCATCTCGTTCTTCGAAAAAGTCGGTGGTCTTCAAGGACTCGTAGCCAACCTGGTTAGCGTCAATAACCTCGAGAGTCACGAAGACATCCGCCTTGACCAGTTGGCTGACCCTAGTTTCATAGCCGGCGAGAGAGACCAGATTGCATCGTAATCGATTTTCTATCTGTCTTCATCTATGTTAGGGAGACCATAGGTCATCATGTCGATGTCGGCGTTGTCTTAGTGGGCCTTGACCATGGCTAGGGCCATCCTAGCACCAGCCGGGGTACATGAAGCTTTCCAGCTTACGATACGCTCGGGGGCTCGGCGAAGGATCTTCTAGAACTTCATGATGGAATCCACCTCCTTGATGTTGATGTCCAAGGGCTTGGCGATTTCCTTAGGTTGGGCGATCGCGATGTCGATGAAATTTCTGGCAAGAATCATGCACTGTTTTGGCGGAGGAGCATTTTGTCTAGGACAATGTGAGCTGCATTTCCGACAAAGATATTTGAGGGCATGATTTCACCAGATTATATCAAAGTACCTGACTTACATAATTACAATATGGAGCAGGCTTACCAAAGACACTGCTCTCAGCTTGCTAGAGAACCTCCGCCATGGATTCCCGTTCCTTCTGAAGAGTCTTGTACGCCTCAGGGTGCCAAGCATTCTGCTCGTCGACAGCTTTCTTCTTCTCCTTGAGGATGGTAATCCCCTCCTTAAGGCGGTTCATCTCCGTGTTAGCAGATTCTTGCATGGCACCTAGTGCTTCTTCGTGCATCTTAAGGGTGGCAGCCCTCTCCTACTTCAAGATCTTGTTTTTGCTGTCCAGCTCTTGAATGTGCTTGGACTGCTCAACAATTTCTTTAGCCTTGGCGACAGCTTCTACAAATTGGAGAAATGACAGAGCACAATGAATAGTCGGAAGATCAAGTTGAGAATGAAACTGAGAAAAATTAGACTCTTGCTATTGATGATATGTTCCTTCAATAGGCGGTCTTGGAGGTCTTCTTCAAACTCAAGTTAGAATTTTTCCTAAAACGTACAATGTATAAGTACAGGAATAAGAGAAGCAAAATGACAATGTCAGAGGAAAAGAGGCTTACACAACATTCGGTGCCTTGGTCAAGGGGATGCTAGCTAATCTTCTTTTCTCCGCCTCCAGGGAGGCGGTGGATTTCTTAGAGGATCCACCCTCCATCTTCTTCTTCTTGCCTCCACCGACAGCGTCAGAGGTGGAGCTCTTCCAACTTTCACGCTAGCGGGACTTTGTCGTCGGACATGATAGTGACTTCCTTCATCTTGGGGTCATAGACCTGGGAGCCATGCAGGTCTCCTCGAAGTCCCCTAGTTGTTAATTGAAATAAGCGTGTTAGACAGAAGTACGTGTTCAAGTCGGAAGAACTGGAGCATATGTCAAAACAGAAAATGAAAGTTACCTTTGGTCCCTTGTCATCCTCAAACATGTCATAGGTGATGGAAAATCCACAATTGTGATCCTTCACCCTGACGATGTCCTTAAGGCGGATCTTAACGGAGTCACTAGAAAAGTTATCCTCATAAATATAGAGGATATCTTTTATATCCTTGGTGTACTGACACATCAGCTTCTCGTGGTGCTGCAGAGGCTGGATCCGCCTGATGAACCAGCACATGGCCATGTCCAAGCCGGTCAGACCCGTCTCTACGCACCATTCGATCTGCCTTATGGTGCGGAAGGCTTTGTCGGAGGAGGGGAGGAGGGCTTGCGATCTCCATGTCTGGGCTTTAGCAGCGGCCCCATCAATAAAGTCTGGGTATGATGCTTCTCGGTCGGACAGAGGGATGTTGGGGCCGGAGAAGTACATACACTGCCAGTTCTTACAGGATTCATGTCCTACAATGTCGGGGAACTACCGGCCAGGCCGGATCTTGAAGCTAATGGTCCCACAGTTCCTAAGCTCCTCTATGCTCACTCTGGCTTCCCTCTTCACGGTGAAGAAGTATATGAATAGATATAACCTAGGCCTAATCCCTAGATATCCCTCGCACAAAGCCACATAGTTGCTAAGTGCAAGAATGCTATTGGGTGACAGGTTCTGAGGTTGAACCCAGAAGTGCTCGAGGACTTGGATGCAGAAGTCGGACAATGGTAAGGAGACACAGCGTACGAATTGAGCTTTGAGGTATACCTTTTCTCCAGGTTAGGAAGAAGGGATGACCTCGCTGCCCAGCGTCGTCCGCCAGACCAGACCCTCCGATGCGGGGAGGTACCCCTTGGCTATCATCTCCTTGATATTGGTATCAGAGATGTCCGAGCCACACCATTTTCCCTTGTGGGAGTCAGCTTCTCCAACGGCTCTAGCACCGCTGGGATATGGTCACTGCTGGTGGATTCGACCACCGTAGATCGTGACACCACCACACCTTCCGGCGGGACATGGACCGTGTTGGACGGCTTGGCGGAAGACTCGCCGGACGCCGCCATCGCTTGGGTGCTTCTCGCCATTGGAGTGGAGGAGACGAACTGAGAGGTGGGTAAAAGCTAGGGTTTTCTCTACGTGCGCACGGTGTGCTTGAGGAAGGTTTGGGCAGAGGGAATAAGACAATGCGGGAGAAAATGAGGTGAAAAGATAAATTGAACACAATAGTTCAAATATATAGCCCTAGCATCAAGATTCGTGCAAGATGATCTAACGATCGACGCGCGGACAACGGGTGTGAGAACGTGCACAGATATTTTGCCACGTTCCCATTGCCGCCGCTCGATGCTTTGGATTTCTTGCGCGGGAAAATCATTATGATTATGTTGCTGCATGTGTGAGTTACAAGGCGTCGCTAACCTATGGTCTATGTTATCTCACTAACATATGCATACGAATAGTCCCGTCTGAAGATTACGGCATGGATGGATCCTGTCCGGCTACGAGAAGAGTACGATGGAAGACTTAGTGATTCTCTGTCTTACATATCAAAGACAGAGAATATTGCAGGGTTCTTTGGATGACTACAAGATATTGCTTATCGATTTTTCGACATCACCTAGATGGATCATTCAATCTAAATAGGCAAGACGGCGCAAGATCTCTGAGTTCTCCGGGGGTTACTATTGGGGATATGCTAAATGGATATCACCATAGCGTTTCTCTAATCTGGATAACCCGAGTGACCCATAGTTGGTAGAAAGGCCCATGGCCCGCTGGGCGGCCCTGTTAGAAGGATCTAGAAGGGAGACCCATGCCGGATAAAGGAAGGCTACGATGGAGTCACCGATATACTCGGATCCTTGGAGTGCAAGACACGTAGACTAGTTGGATCTAGTGTAGGACTGTGTAACCTATCCTGCTAGGACTTTTCCCTGTAACCCTAGGATCTGTCTTATTTATAAGCCGGACCTATGGGAGCCTTTAGGGCACAACACAATGCATACCTCGCACAGCGAACCAATCCCTGTAATTCTGCGTATCACCCTTATAGTGATTTATAGCAGGATTAGGGTTCCGCCACTGTCATGGAACCTTATCCTAGGTAAGATATGTTACCTCGTACCTGGTAACTTACCGCCTTCCCCCACGTCTCCAAACACGCACTATGAGGACCCCTCCATGGCTTATTCGTCGGCAATACCACGACACCAATGGAGTTTTTACTCCTTAAAATTTTCATCTGGTCTTAAAAGATAATGCTTTTACTTGGTTACAATCCTTGACCGGACATAATATAAAAAGATAGGAAGATTGCATCCGAGAGTTTATACATAAATATTGCTCTTGTACTAAAATCATGTAGATCAAACACAACATTACAAACTTTATTCAAGGAATTGAGGAAAAAAATTATCAAGCATGGAATAGATTTTATGGAATTATAATGAGAGTCCCAAATCATGGATTTAAGGAGAATTTAATTATCCAATACTTTTATAATGGGCTTAATGATGATTCAAAAGAAATGATTGGCTTAACTGGAGGAAGATCTATAAGCAACTTCATGCTGCCAAAATTCATTAAGCTTTTCGAGGTAATATCCTTCAACGATGAATAATACAACCCTGTTGAGGATGTTAAACCACAAAAAAGTATGTTTCATATAACCCGGGAACTTATGCCTCAAGTTAAAAATTCCACGGAAGAAAAAGGAATAGCAGCAGAACTTGTTAAAGAAAATGAAGTGGATGTTTTTCAAACTTTTGTTGTACAAGATGAAATGATTCTTGTAATGCAAAAGTTTAGACATCAAAAAAATCATTTCTGTGAGAAATATTATAAACATCTAATGACTCAAGGGAAAAATATAAGAGAGTTACCTAAATTTTTTGATGATCTCGGACATGCCACTAGGAATTTGGATAAATACTTGAGTATGGTTAAAACTTAATGTGATCAGACACCTAAAACTCAATATTTGATTTTAAATAAAAATAATTATAATAGCAAAACTGTTTCTACTAACATTCTCACTAGACGTGGTATAGAGACATAGGAACCTCAGGGGCCACCCTGCTATCATGAAGAACAAGCCCGAATAGCTAGAGAGACTCAAGAAATGAGTCAAGAAGAAGAGGACCTTGTCGAATCAGAAGATGATTTGATTACGAAGCTCAAGGAAGAGAGCATGAGGCTTCTAATAAAGACAAAGAAGAGGAAGAAGGAGGAGATAAAGAATTCAAACGCTGAGACGGTTGATCCAAGAGAAGAAACCGACCTTAGAAAGGAACATGAAGAGAAGGTTATCACCTCAAGTGAGAAACAAGACAACAAGAAAAGGTCTACAATGAAGAAGAAGAAGACTAAAAAATATGTTGAACCAGTAGAAAAGGTAAAATAGAAGGTAACACCCACAAGGAAGATAGTTGCTTATCCTACCGTGTTGCATATGAACTAGATAAGGCTGTATATGATTCTTTAGCCGAAGCTCTGGGAAATCTTCGTTTAGAACTTTCTCTAACTGATGCAATTCAAGTTCCTACCTATAAAAAATTTATGCAAGATATTCATAATAGAAAGAAAAAGGCAACTAAGACTATATCAGTGGTGAGAAGCTTTGGTGAAAAACTTCTTGGTAAGCTTGGGGACCCAGGTATACCAACTATCTCTTGCACAATTAGAAAAACTAATATCCCTAATGCTCTTTGTGACTTAGGTGTAGATGTTAGTGTCATGCCTTAGTACTTATTTAAGAAATTGAACCTTGGAGAATATTCTTCTACTTCAATTACCTTGCAAATGGCTAATAAGACAACTAAACAACCTGTTCGTATGATCGAAGATGTTTTACTTAGAATTGATCAACATGTTATACCCACTGACTTTATTATACTTGATGTTCCTAAGGATGAGAAACTTCCAATCATCCTTGGAAGACGTTTATTTAGCACTGCAGGAGCTAATGTGGACTAATCTGGTGGGAAGATTGTCTTTAATTTTTATAATGATCAGATTATTCGTTATTTTCCAAAGAAACAAAAGCCATGTGGGAAATATATACCACTGCCTAAGCGTATTCAAGCGGTAAGTGCCCTCAATAAAGGGAACCCTAAGGTAAGCGTGAAAACTCGGAGGTTGGTTAGCCTAAGCAAAATCTCCTTAATAAAATTCTTAATGTGAGTAAACCCATTCTTAGTAGTAAAGTTTAATATTTACATTTTTATTTGTTCTAATAAAATAGTTGAAGTCATAAATTTGCAGAGAAATTATACTATTGTGAAGTTTAAAGATGATCTTGAAACTAAGTTTTTGAAAGGAAGAAATGAAATAGGGTTCAGGGCTCGTAACGAGCACCAGTACAACCGGGCGAGCCCGTACTACCCGCCTATACCACTATATGAAATATGTCGCCAAGTTTATTTTCGAGGCAGTTACCGTAACCAATACGAGAAATTTTTCCTTCCGTAATGACTTGGCCTGACGATCGTCGTAGAAGGAACGCCTTCCACAATGAAATTCTCAGCTCGACCGTCGCCCATGGAAAACTTTTTTTTCAGTTTCTTCCCCCTCTACTACAACGAAACCGCTAAAAATATGGACGAAGCTCGGCTGGACGTGGTAGAAGCAAGATTTCCGGTTCCTCGCGCGATGTTGACTCGCTGAAGTCTTTTTAGGCGTGTGGGTACCAGATGTCAGTGACTCCAGCAGACCATACTTTTTGGTCGCGCCTCCCTGATTTTGAACTCGATAATATTGTTCAATGCCTCTTCCGCTTAGTCAGTCTGCTGGGTCCCATTTGTCAGCCTCTCATTAGAGGAATCATGTGCGTGATATAATTTTTTCCTTCCCTGTTCCGAACATGATATTGTTGCATGATGCTTATGATGTTTAATCAGGATACTAGGTCCCACATGTCATATTCACATTAGAAGAAACTTGTGCATGATGGATTTTTTCCTTGGCTCATGCCTCCCTAATTTGAACTCGATAACATTACTCGATCTATCTGCCATTTAGTCATGCTGCTGTGTCCCACATGTTAGCCTCTCATTAGAAGAATCGTGTATATGATGGAATTTTTTCCTTTGCCTCGCTACCCAATTCCAAACATGATAGTGCTGCTAGATGCATATACAGTTTTATCATGCAGCCGGGCTCCACATGTCATCCTCCCATTTGAAAAAACGTCTGCATGATGGATTTTTTCCTTGGCTCATGCCTCACTGATTTGTAACTCGCTAACATTGCTCGATATATCTGCTGTTTAGTCATGTTGTTGGGTCCCCCATGTCAGTCTCTCATTATATGAATCGTGTGTATGATGGAATTTTTTTCCTTCGCTCACGCTACCCTATTTCGAACTTGATAGCGCTGCCAGATGCATCTACCATTTAATCACGCAACTAGGCCCCACACGTCATCCTCTTATTAGAAAAATGTGTGTATGATTGAATTTTTGCCCTGGGTCGTTCCTCCATGTTAACTTGATAGCGTTGCTCGCTGCATCAGCTGTTTATTTAGGCTGGTGGGTCCCCTATGTCAGACTCACACTAGAAGAATCGTTTGTATATTTTTTTTCCTTCTCTAGCGCTACCATGTTCCAAACTAGATAGCGTGTTGCTAAATGAATCTTCCATTTGGTCACGTTGTTGGGTGCCACATGTCAGCATCTCATTAGAAGAATGTGTGCATGTTGGAATTTTTTCTCGCTCATGCCTACCTTATTCAAACTTGGCAATGTTGCTCGATGCAGCATCTATATAAGGTCTTTCTGGTGGGTTCCACATGCCAGCCTCTCTGTAAATGAAACGTGTTATGATGGACTTTTTTCGGCCGCCTCCATTGTTCTGACCTTGGTCCGTTGCTGGGTCCCAGATATCAGCAACATCTGTGCAGAAAATGTGTCTATGTGGAGTCCTAGATGTCATCCTCTATTTGAAGGAAATGTGTGTATGTTAGACTGTTTTCAGGTCGAGTCCGCCATTCTGACCTTGGAAACATTGGTAGATGCAGCAATAGTTTATTTGGGTCCTAGGTATCATCCTTTAGATTACAAAAATATTAATCTATATATAATAACAGATATTTCCATGGCCACTATTTTGACCTTGGTCCGTTAATGGGTCCCACATGTTAGCCTTCGCTATACAGGAAACGTGTCTATGTTGGGTCCCAGATGTCATCCTCTATTTAGAAGAAACATGTATATGTTGGACTATTTTTTTGGGTCGAGTCCGCCGTTCTGACATTAGCAACATTTCTAGACGCAACAGCAGTTTATCTGGGTCCCAGATGTTAACCTCAGAGTACAAAACAGGTGACCATAATAATAACACAAAATTTGTAGGATTCGAACTCTTGACCTTAGCAACAGTCAACTATTTGCCTTGACACTGCAAAAAAACAGTTAATACAATAGAAACGTTAAATGATACTTATATAAATTATGATTTTGTCTCCTTAAATGACTTTCTTTGACCATGTTTATCTCCCTTCAAATAATAAGGCAATGCTCCTGGCAGATAAACTAAAAACTGCTACATAATGCAATAGTTCCTACACAAAAACATAGGTAGGCTGAGCTTGGGGGGGGGGGGGGGGTTGTTGGGTAAATGCTAAATGGGTATCACCTTGCATGTCTCTAATCTGGCTAACCAGGATGGTCACCGTTGGTAGCAAGACCTATGGCCTGCTGGGCGGTTCAGTTAGACGAATCCATAAGGGAGGCCCATGCTGGATAAAGGAAGGCTACGGAGGAGTCACCAGCGTACCCAGAGCCTTGGAGTGCAAGACACGTTAGACTACTTATATACCGTTTAGGACTCTGTAACCTGTCCGGCTAGGACTTTGCCTGTAACTCTAGGATCTGGCGACTATATAAGCCAGACTTATGGGAGCCTTTAGGGCACGATACAACTCATACCTCGCACAGCGAACCAATCCCTGTAACTCGGCGTATTGCCATTATAGTGATTTATAGCAGGAGTAGGATTCCGCCACTATCATGCGATCTGAACCTGGGTAAGCTGTGTTACCTCGTACCCTCCAACCTTTCGCCTTACCCCACGTCTCTAAACATGCTCTGTGAGGACCCCTTAATGGCGTACTCGTCAGCAATACCACGACAGTTGGTGCCCACCGTGGAGCAAGAGGCGCTTTAGGCTCTACGACGGGAAAGGTCCAAGATCTTCGCGGGAATCGGCAAAACCGTAGCCATCGGCCATGTTCTCTTCTCCAGCAACATTTCGATCGTCCCTCCCGATGAGTTCTAGATCCCGGCGAAGACGATCCCCATCCGCTATTCGTTTGTCCCAATCGGGGACATCCACCTCTTCATCGGCGAAAATGACTTGGGCACTAGTTCCCTGGAAATCGGAGGATCGTCAAGGCCCGCATGGACCGCCTATGGGCAGGATACATTCGCGGAAGGATCGAAGTCAGATCTCTCTTTGGGGTTTGCCGACCTAGATCAGAAAAATCCAAGGCCCACCCAAACCGCCCCAGTGCAGGATATTATGTGGACATCCCATCTATTGATACAACTGTTGTACCTACAGCTACACACATACAAGGACCTATCATAAGATCTCGTGCCAAACAACTTAACTATCAGGTACTTTCGTTTCTTGAAACTATTCCTCATATACATGGGAATATGATGCTGCCTAAATCAGATATATTTCTTACTCTTAGGAATGATGGACCAAGCATGGATGAGAGGGACAAGCATTGGAGCATGGCCATGCATGGAGATGGCAGCAATCATGTGATGATCCAAGAGAAGGCCACGGATGAAGATTTCAGAACTTTGAGACCACCATAATGAAGAAAGAAGGCTTGGATGAAATATTCAAGATTAATACTTCACAAATTCGTCCATAGCTTAATATGGTGCTGCGACAACTTTATTTTGGGCCAGGCCCATGTAATTTTCGCAGGATTTTAAATAGCCACTTTTTAGAGTCCGTATTTGAGGAGAAAAGGACTTCTAGGGTTAGATTCGGCCACCACTTCTCTGGCTAGCCGAAACCCCACCTTTTCCTCCTTAAATACTCCCCATAGCCGTCACCATAGACTCGGATTTTGTTTAGACATTAAGTTAGCCATCATAGCAACTTCGCCAAGGCTCGAGCGTCGCAGAGGCCTCTTGTACTTCGCACCTATACATGATCCCACCTTTTCAATAAAGCTTTCATGTTAATCCGCAATATCTTGATTGCAATATTGGTTCTTGTTCTCGATTTCAGGTAGGAATTAAGACCCTCGCTGGTCAGGTTGATCGTGTTCCCGCGGGATTGGTAACCTCCAAGAGATTGGCCTAGATATTGCATTGGCACTCGTGCTCGCACGTGTAGTCGGATCGTCAAGCCCGAACTCCACCAAATTGACTATCACCATCTCATCGAAAGATCTGACACCTTTGCCCTATCAAGTGGTATCAGATTTCAGGTTGCTCGGTGAGATTTTAATGTTTTCGTAGATTAGATCTGTTTTACCTATAACCCACGAAAAAGCCAAAAACACAGTTAGAGTTTAGATCCATCCTATCACCAATCTACGCCTTGCATTATCTTTTCCGTTTTGCATTGTTGAATTTGTGTCTGCATCGTCGCGTCGAGTTGCTGGTCTTAGTGTCTCGTCCCTTAGAGTTTCGAGTTCTGATCACAGTAGTCACTGCCACACCCGCAGATCACTGCCACCATATTCTGTCACCATATTCCACCGCCATACACCCAACCACCATAAACCCTAAAACTCCGCCACCGCCTTCCTACCGCGACACGGATCCAATCACCTTTCCTGCCGCGGCACGAGTCCGAGTAGAGTTATTGTTTTCTAGTTATTTCTTTTACTCTCCTTTCTTGTTGTTTCCGTATTGAGCTAAAGTCCGTGTCGAGTTAGAAGTTCAGTCGTAAGTCCAGAAGGAGGGCAAAAAAAACTTCATCGACCCCGTGGATCACTTTTCTCCATCGGCCGTTATAGCGATATTTTTTTGGCGCCTGCGCGCTTTCCAGAGCATAATACAAAAATTTCGATTTTTTGGGGGGATAACCTGTTTCTAGACCCCGTAGTTCAGTTCTAGACACTCGCCATCATAGTGATTTTCGACATCTCGGTTCGCTTTTCAGGGTGCCATATCATCATACATTGCTTGTTGTGTCGCGTTGTGACATCGTTCGTGACCTAGGCTCGCGTCTCTAGTACGGTCTAGCCTAGAACCAGCACAATACCGTCGTTGAGCATTCTTTCAACATTTGCATTGCTGTTTTGATAATTGCTAAGCCTTCCCAGAGCTCCGTAGATTTCTCCACGTGCGGTGTTTCGACTCCTGGTAATCGCTCGGTTCAATCTCTAGACCCACTGCTCCTCGCGGTTGCACATCGCCTTTTCCTGCTGTTGGGTAAGAACTTGTAAGAGCTTTGTATATTGCTTGACGGATTACGCGTGCCTTCCACCATATTTCCGTAGTTATAGGCATATATACATGTGATTTTTAAAGGACTAACCATGACAGATACTTCACATAACCCTGCCACAACGACGAACCAAGAACTACATGCCCACTTCTCCGAGCTCTTTGTCGGTCGTGCTGAAGATGTGGATGCACGACTAGAGAAGTTTGACACCAAGCTCACCAACGCCATGGACAAGATCGATGGACTCGAGAAATCCTTCAACGACAAGCTTGACGCTCGGTTCAAGGAGGTTTTGGACAGATTCCCGGCACCCGCACCCGCCCCATTGGCACCTCGGCATGGCGCACAGAGCATTCCGATCATGGGTCATACTGCTGGTTCGGCTGCCGCCGCACCTCAGGCAGCTACCGCTGCAGCTGAGGCACCTCAGACTTCCACCGCGGCTGCTGCTGCTACTGCGACATTGGGGACAGACGACGGGTACTACTACGACCCCGATGACGACGATCTGTTTGACGAGGAGGTTGAACAACCTCCACACCCTGCTGGCCGTCCCCGACATTACCACCACAACGCTCGACCACGGTACGTGATGATGATCATGTTACAAAGCTTAAATTAAATATTCCATCTTTTGAGGGTAAATATAATCCTGATGCATATCTTACCTGGGAGATGGAAGTAGAACAATGTTTTGCATGTTTAAAATATCCTGAAAATATGCGTGTTAGTGCTGCTATATGTGAATTTACTAAATTTGCTTCCCTTTGGTGGTCTGAGTATTGTCGTTTAAATCCTACTACTATTCCTCATACTTGGAATGCTTTAAAAACTGCTATGCGTGTTCGTTTTGTGCCTCCCACTTATCAACGTGATTTACTAAAGAATCTGACACGTTTCGAACAAGGGAAAAATTCTGTAGAAGAGTATTATCAGGAATTGCAAACAGGGATGGTTCGATGTGGTCTTGTATAATCTACTGAACAAATGCTTGCACGTTTCTTTGGTGGATTAAACAAGGACATTCAACACATATTAGACTATAAAGAATATAATTCCATCACACGTTTGTTTCATCTTGCTTGCAAAGCTGAACGTGAAGTGCAGGATCGCCAAACACCATGGAGGAGGACTAACAATTCTGCAGGTCGCACATCCACTTGGACATCCTGACAATCATCGCCTCCTTCTCGTGATTCTCCATCAGCTACTACCACATCCAAGGCCACCACAAGATTTCCGCCAGCTGCTCCTCCACCGTCATCCAATGCTCCTGCTCGTAGTACGTCTTCTATGGCTTCCACGGGTAAAACAAAGGATATACAATACCGCAAGTGCTGGGGTTTTGGTCATATTGACAGACAGTGAACAACAAAACGTTTTATGATGGTGCATGATGATGGTTAATATGATTCAGCGAGTGACTTTGATGAAGATACATTAGCCCTTATTTCTGCTCGATATGGAGATAATTGTGATTCTGATGAAGAGACAGAGGTAATGGGAGCTGAAACTACTGATCAATACAAGAGCTTAATTACACAACGTGTGCTGAGTGTGCAATTGAGCAAATCTGAGCAAGATCAACGCCACAACCTGTTCCAAACACGTGGTGTTGTCAACGAAAGAGCTATAAGGATCATCATTGATGGAGGGAGTTGTAATAATCTGGCTAGTGTTGACATGGTACAGAATCTTGCACTTCCAATAAGACAGCGCACACATTCATATTACATCCAATGGTTTGAGAGTTCTCGCAAGATCAAGGTAACAAGAACGGTACGCATGCATTTTACCATTGGTACATATTCTGATTTTGTTGATTGTGATGTTGTACCTATGCAAGCTTATTCTTTGTTACTTGGTAGACCATGGCAATTTGATAGAGAATCTGTTCATAATGGCAAAACTAATCACTATTCTCTTATTCATGATGGAAAGAAAATTGGTCTAAAACCTATGACTCCCGAAAAGATTTTAAAAGATGATCTTGCTAGAGCTAGTAGAGCTAAAACTGAGGAGAAAAATAAAAGTGAGAATCAGATTGTTGCTGCAGATTTTGTACCACCAAAGAACACTAAATTTGATTCTAAACATGCTACTGAAATTCGTTTGAAGAGTCCATGTATGCTTGCAAATAAAATTGATATTGCTGAAATGATGTAAACAATACTCAATGTTATGCAATTATTTATAAAGAGGTTTTGTTTTCATTTGAGGATATGCCTCCTTCTTTGCCACCCGCTATTGCAAACCTTTTGCAGGAATATGAGGACATTTTTCCCGCCGAATTGCCACCAGGACTACCTCCTATTAGAGGAATTGAGCACCAAATTGATCTAATTCCTGGTGCTACATTGCCCAACCGCGCACCATATAGAACCAATCCAGAGGAGACACAGGAGATACAACGCCAAATTTAGGAACTACTCGACAGAGATCATATTCATGAGTCCCTTAGCCCCTGTGTTGTTCTATTTTGGTACCTAAGAAAGATGGTTCTTCGCGCATGTGTAATAATTGTAGAGCTATCAATAATATTACTATTCGATACCGTCATCCTATTCCACGTTTGGATGACATGCTTGATGAATTGAGTGGCTCTACCATGTTTTCTAAAGTTGATTTGCGTAGTGGTTACCACCAGATTCGTATGAAATTGGGAGATGAATGGAAAACATCATTTAAAACTAAGTTCTATTTATATGAGTGGTTAGTGATGCCGTTTGGTTTAACTAATGCACCCAGCATTTTCATGAGATTAATGAACGAAGTTTTACGTGCTTTCATTGGACGTTTTGTGGTAGTCTACTTTGATGATATTCTGATTTATAGCAAATCTTTAGAGGATCATTTGGACCATTTACGTGCTATTTTCAATGATTTACGTGATGCACGTTTGTTTGGTAATCTTGAGAAGTGCACCTTTTGCACCAATCGAGTTGCGTTTCTTGGCTATGTTGTTACATCACAGGGTATTGAAGTGGATCCAACCAAGATTGAAGCTATTGAGAATTGGCCGCAGCCCAAGACGGTCACACAAGTTAGGAGTTTTCTTGGCCTCGCTTGTTTTTATAGGCGCTTTGTCAATGACTTTGGATCAATTGCCGCGTCGATGAATGAACTTACCAACAAGGATGTGCCCTTTGTTTGGGGCGATGCACAACAACATGCCTTCGTCATATTGAAAGATAAGCTAACACATGCTCCCTTACTCCAACTTCCTGATTTTAATCAGACTTTTGAGCTTGAATGTGATGCTAGTGGAATTGGTTTGGGCGGTGTGTTATTACAAGAGGGAAAATCTGTTGCATAGTTTAGTGAGAAATTGAGTGGGGCTAGTCTGAACTATTATACTTATGATAAAGAATTATATGCGTTGGTTCGGATATTAGAAT
Source organism: Avena sativa (assembly GCA_916181665.1). Taxonomy (NCBI): domain Eukaryota; kingdom Viridiplantae; phylum Streptophyta; class Magnoliopsida; order Poales; family Poaceae; genus Avena; species Avena sativa. The sequence goes on from OV702280.1 coordinate 148,422,359, forward strand.
CTTGGCAACATTATCTATGGCCTAAAGAATTTGTTATACATTCTGATCATGAATCTTCGAACCATATTTGTAGTCAAGCTAAGTTGAATCGTTGTCATGCAAAGTGGGTTGAATTTATTGAGTCTTTTCCTTATGTTATAAACACAAAAAGGGTAAAGATAATATTATTGCTGATGCTTTGTCGCGCTGTTATACTTTGTTATCTCAACTTGACTTCAAAATATTTGGATTGGAAACTTTTAAGGAACAATATGTGCATGATGCTGAATTTAAAGATGTGTTGAAGAATTATAGAGATGGTAGAACATGGAAAAAATTCGTCTTCAATGATGGATTTGTGTTCCGTGCTAACAAACTATGCATTCCAGATAGTTCTGTTCGTCTTTTGTTGTTACAGGAGGCGCATGGAGGAGGATTGATGGGACACTTTGGTGTCAAGAAAACAGAGGATGTTCTTGCTACACACTTCTTTTGGCCACGTATGCGTCGAGATGTTGGGAGATTTGAGGCAAGCTGCACTACTTGTCAAAAAGCTAAGTCTCGCCTTAATCCACATGGTTTATATATGCCTCTTTCTGTTCCTAGTGTTCCTTGGGAGGATATTTCTATGGACTTTGTTTTGGGATTGCCACGTACACAGAAGGGGGGATAGTATTTTTTTTGTTGTGGATCGGTTTTCTAAGATGGCACACTTTATTCCTTGTCATAAAACAGATGATGCTGCGCATATTGTTGATTTGTTCTTGCGTGAAATTGTTCGTTTACATGGTGTGCCAAATACTATTGTTTCTGATGGTGATACTAAATTTCTTAGCCACTTTTGGAGATGTTTATGGGCTAAGTTGGGGACTAAATTGTTGTTTAGTACTACATGTCATCCCCAAACTGATGGACAAACTGAAGTAGTAAATAGAACTTTGTCTACTATGTTGCGGGCTGTTTTAAAGAAGAACTTAAAATTATGGGAAGAGTGTTTACCTCATACAGAGTTTGCTTATAATCGTTCGCTGCATTCTACCACAAAGATGTGCTCGTTTGAAATCGTGTATGGTTTTGTTCCTCGTGCACCTATTGATTTATTCCCTTTACCTTCTTCGGTGCAAAATAATTTGGATGCTACACAACGCGCTGAAATGATATTAAACTTGCATAAGACTACTAAAGATAACATAGAACACATGAATGCTAAGTATAAACTTGCAGGGGATAAAGGGAGAAAGCATGTTGTGTTTGATGTTGGAGATCTTGTTTGGTTACATTTGCGTAAAGATCGTTTTCCTGATTTACGCAAGTCTAAGTTAATGCCGCGTGCTGCTGGTCACTTTAAGGTGTTAGAGAAAATAAACGATAATGCATATAAAATTGAGTTGCCTGCAGACTTTGGTACGGTTAGTCCTACGTTTAACATTGCAGTTTTGAAGCCTTACTTTGGTGAGGAAGGAGATTGTGTCGAGGACGACTTCAATTTAAGAAGGGGAGCATGATGTGGACATCCCATCTATTGATACAACCGTTGTACCTACAGCTACACACATACAAGGACCTATCACAAGATCTCGTGCCAAACAACTTAACTATCATGTACTTTCGTTTCTTGGAACTATTCCTCATATACATGAGAATATGATGCTGCCTAAGTCAGATGTATTTCTTACTCTTAGGAATGATGGACCAAGCATGGATGAGAGGGACAAGCATTGGAGCATGGCCATGCATGGAGATGGTAGCAATCATGTGATGATCCAAGAGAAGGCCACAAATAAAGATTTCAGAACTTTGAGGCCACCATTATGAAGAAAGAATGCTTGGACGAAATATTCAAGATTAATACTTCAAAAATTCGTCCATAGATTAATATGGTGTTGCGACACCTTTATTTTGGGCCAGGCCCATGTATTTTTTGCAGGATTTTAAATAGCCACTTTTTAGAGTCCGTATTTGAGGAGAAAAGGACTTCTAGGGTTGGATTCGTCCACCACTTCTAGGGCTGGACGAAACCCCACCTTTTCCTCCTTAAATACTCCCCATAGCCGTCACCATAGACTCGGATTTTGTTTAGACATTAAGTTAGCCATCATAGCAACTTTGCCAAGGCTCGAGCGTCGCAGAGGCCTCTTGTACTTCGCACCTATACAGGATCCCACCTTTTCAATAAAGCTTTCATCTTAATCCGCAATATCTTGATTGCAATATTGATTCTTACTTGTTCTCGATTTCAGGTAGGAATTAAGACCCTCGCTGGTCAGGCTGTTCATGTTCCCACAGGATCGGTAACCTCCAGGAGATTGGCCTAGCGATTGCATTGACGCTTGTGCTCGCACGTGTAGTCGGATCGTCAAACCTGAACTCCACCAAATCGACTATCACCATCTTATCGAAAGTTCGGACACCTTTGCCCTATCAGGATATAACGGTGGAAGATCGCTGAAAGTCCGCCAGCTTCGCTCGCGCATCTGGAAAGCAAAGATCCAAGTTCGTCGGCACGGTGACTATCTTCGATCTGGCGATTACCTAGCCAGGTGGCTCCGTATACGAGCCGATCTGGAACATTACCCCAATGATGATGCTATTTATCACTTTGTGGAAGGGCTGGACCGTGGTACACTTCTACGGCATACGCTAAGGCGGCTACAGGCCTCGGGACGCCTCACTTTCGAAGGAATGGTGGTCACTGTCAATAACTTCGCGGCCGCTGATGCATAAGCTCAAGCAGTGCTCGCGGTCGCACCCGGCACCCTGCCGTATCAGCCACCGCCACCACCGCCTCCAGTCAATGATCCTGCAGCCTCAGCTTCTTCTTCCATTGTCGAGGAAGCCCCCGCACCCTCCGACTCTGTTTTGGACACACTCTACGCCGACATCAGCATGGACTCAGAGGAGATGGACATCAACCCAGACGAACTCGACTCTGCTATGTAGGAGATGGAGGAGGACATCAAGCGCGAGGAGCAGGCCGACAAGGCCATCACATCCCGAGAGGTGTTCGTCGCCATTGGGAGTGTGATGGAGGAAGATCAACCCAGACAAGCTCCGCCTAAAGAGCTGGAAAAGGGGAAGGGACCACTTGTTGCTGCCGACAATGATCGTGCAAAGTCCATGGCCCTCCGCCTAACCTACTGCAGCAGCCACAGGAACTCAACGTCGGTCCGAGTAACATCAACACCCCAAACCCGCTGCCTCTGGCATCAATGACTGCGGCCGCCCAAATCACTCTGGCTAATAGAGTGATGTACGACAATTTTCTCGTCGATCCCATGACTGCGGCTCATATACGAAACATAGTCCAGCTTCACAAGAAGATCCAACAGCTGCTGGAGGAAGCGCAGGCCATCGTGGAGTAAGGCGCAAAGCTAGATCAAGATCTAGCCAAGGCGCAGAAGTCAATCGAGAAAGCTAGAGCCATGGAGGCTGAGTACAAGACTCTACTCAAGCAGCAAGAAGGCTAAGAAAGCTCCGGCTCGCGTCATCGACGATCCTGGTGTACGGCGAAACCTAGGATGGGATCCCCCGAAGCCGCCACAAGCCAAGCCATACATTGGCAGTGAGGGCAGGCAGGTCATGCCCACTCCTATCCTCAACTTAGCCGTCACTGATACGTCCAATTTGCATCACCATTCTATATCATAATTTGCCTCTATTCATTGATATATGTCTTATTATGAGGTATTACTTATGTCTTTTCCACTGTTTTTGCATGTTGGATGATTCTTGGAGGATGAACTGCCGGAGTCTGGATTCTGATGGAAAAAGAGGTGTTTTGATGCAATTTCACGAAGATCAAAAAAATACCAGAAAAATATGGGAAAATTATATTTTCCCGAAAGACTGAGGAAGCCAGAAGGGGAGGCGAAAAGGGCCACAGGGGGCCCACATCCCCTAGGCGCAGGCCCAACTTGCCCCGCTCCTAGGGCAGGTGTGGCCCACCTGCCTGGCCTCCCACTCCGCCCTATCGCCTATATCTTACTTATGGAACCCTAACACCAAGGGAGCGACCACAAATAGATTTCTGCCGCCTCTACCGGGCAGAAAACACTGAGAGAGAGAAAGATCTCTCCGGTAGACATATTTCTGCCGGGGAAACTCCTTCCCGGAGAGGGGAGATCATCGCCATCAACACCTTCATCAAGCTAGGCTTCATCGGGATCATCATCATCATCATCCACACCATCATCTCCACTAGCACCATCATCACCACTTCATCCCGCTGTAACAATTGTGTTGGATCTTGCATTAGTTCATAGGGGAAACTTTCCCGGTGTTAATTACTATTGTACTCGATTCTTGTGAGTGGAACCATTTGATTATTGTTTATGTTCAGATTGTTATTCATCACCATATCATCTTTGATCTTGATCCATATGATGTCTTGTGAGTAGTTCGTCTAGTTCTTGAGGACATGGGAGAATTCATGTTGTTAGTAGTGGATTTGTGTTGATTTATTATTCAATGGTTTAATATTTAAGTTGTGGTGCTATTCTTCTAGTGGTGTCATGTGAATGTCGACTACATGATACTTCACCATTTATGGGCCTAGGGGAATGCATTGTGTATTTGGTTACTAATTGTGGGGTTGTCGGAGTGACAGAAACCCGAACCCCCGTTAGGACACCTTTGCACAAGGGAGCGTAGGATATCATAGTTTAAGGCTATGGTTAGGTTTATATCTTAATTACTTTCCTATAGTTGTGGATGCTTGCAGGGGTTTAATCACAAGTATGTATTAGTCCAAGTAAGGTCGGTACATTATCACAGGTTCACCCACACAACACTTACAACACCAAAGAAGAGTACTCAGCTATTTGAAGCGAAAACACTTGACAGAATTCCCATGTGTCCTCGAGAACGTTTGGTCCTTATAAGTATTTCCACCGGCTTGTCCTTTGCTAAGAAAGGATTGGGCCACTTGCTGTGTTTGTTGTTTGTCTTTATTACTTGCACTTTGTTTGGATGCTTTATCAGAAAACCCCTAAAAATCCGTTTGCTAAGTATTTATAGAGATTTCCTGATCCATACCACTAGTCAACACCTTCTGCTGCTTGTTTGGATCGACACTCCTATTTATCGAAAGTACTGCGATACACCCCCTATACTTGTGGGTCATCAAGACTATTTTCTAGCACCGTTGCTGGGGAGTGAAGCGTTATTGAAGAGTGGAACTGGTGAAGGAAACTTATACTGTGAGTATTGTTTTTTGTTACTACTTGTTACTTTGTTTCCAATATGGATAACCCACTTGGTTTTCTATTTGGGAAAACTACTACCACTGCTAGGGTAGTAGATGAACCACCACCTGTTGAGATAGATCCTTTTACGATAGCTACAAGTATTGTTGATTGTGTTACGGATAATTATTATTTTGGGGATGGAGTTGTCCACCCTGGTGATCACTTGCTTTTTATCCATGAATTATACAGGTTGTTTAAGTGGGAAGGTATCACAACTGAAAAGGTGAAGAAAAAGTTACTCTCTATATCCTTGAAAGGGAGAGCTGAAGAATATTATAAGCTGCTGAAGAATGGACAATCCATGGAATGGGAGGAAATGACATCTCTCTTTTATTCTAAATTCTATCCTCCCAGTGAGATTCATAAGGATAGAAATCTGATATATAAATTTTGGCCTCGTGATGGAGAGAGTATAGCTCAAGCTTGGGGGAGATTGAAGTTACTAATGCTTAAATGTCCTATTCATGAACTCCCTAACAATATTATTATCAATAACTTTTATGCTAGGATTTCTCTTCATGATAAAGATTTACTAGATGCTTCTTGTGCTGGATCATTCACACGTATGAAGGAAGAAGCTAAATAGGATCTACTAGACCATATTCAAGAGAACACTGAAGCTTGGGAGAATGACAAAGGAAGAAAGTCAGGTATAAACTATGATTATGAATGCATTAAATCTTTTATGGGAACTAATGACTTCCATGATATTAGTAATGAGTTTGGTCTTGATTCCCAAAGTATTGCCAACTGTTTTAAGGCCTTTGCCTCTTACATAGAAATTCGCAAGAAGAAGTGGAATAAGTACCATGCACCTTATAAAGATGTTGTTAGTCATGTTCCTGTTAGAAGTGCTGAAGTTTGTACTACTAATCATATTGTGTCTGAACCTTATGTTGAGAAAATGCCTTTCCCAGCTAAGGTAAAGGAGTATTATACGATGATTAGTGCAAATAATAAAGGTACTAAGAAAACTGTGGAGCCTGGTGAGCAATTGAATATTGAACATGTGGTAGCTATTGTGAAAGACCTTGACGCTAGAAATATAGAGGATGAGCACATTGTCTTTTGTGAAGACGCTTCTAATATTATCTCTCATCCTAGTAAAGTTAGAAAAGCTAGTGTTCCTGTGCTTTCTGTTAAAATTGGTGACCATTGCTACTATGGTTTATGTGATATTGGTGCTAGTTCTAGTGCTATTCCTTATGAGCTTTACGGAGAAATTATGCATGAAATTGGTCGTTGTGAGCTTGAGGACATTGATGTGTTTATTCACCTTGCAAATAAGGAAACCATTTGCCCCATTGGTATTGTAAGAGATGTGGAGGTTATCTGTGGTAAGATTAAGTATCCTACTGATTTTCTAGTGCTTAATTCTGTAGCTAGCAAAACTTGTCCAATTATTTTTGGTAGACCTTTCTTGAACACTTGTGGAGCTATTATAGATTGTAAGAAGGAGAAAGTTTTAACTAAGTTTTATGGAGATTATTATGAGTTTAACTTTTCCAAATTTGCTAAAGCTCCTTGTGAAAATAGTTTTCCTAATAAAGATTTCAGGATGGAACAACTTGCTTCTATTGATCCAGTTTATGACCTTGGACCCTTTTTGGTGACTGTAAGTATGCTCATTCCTATGATAGAGTTTTTTCCAGTGACAGTTATATTGTCAACTTTATTCAAAGTGGTACTGAAATTTATTATGAGAGAGGGAAACATGGTTTTATGCATCTCAATAATGTTAAGTTTCCCCGTTTTATGTTGAAAGCTTTGAAGTTGCATTTGTTTTGTCTTCCTATGCTAGTGGATTTTTGTTTCAACAATTTGTTTTATCATGATACCCTCATGCATAGTAAGTGGGTTAGACTTAAATGTGTTGGTTATTTGCTTCTTGATGCTCTCTTTCATTTCAAATATATTTCTCCTTTGTGAGCATCTTTGACACTTTCAAGCCTAACTTAAAGGCAATAAATAAAAGTACTTGCTGGGAGATAACCCAAGAGTTTTGTCGAGTCTTGGAAGTTATTACTTCAGTAATAACCGCTCCTTATCCTTTTTGTTTTGGTTTTTGTGTCAAGTTCAACTACTTTTGTGAAGTAGAGGTGTTGTGAACGTGGCTGTCCTAGGATAGATTTTTGTGCTACATTGTAAAAATTCGTGAGGGATCTCAGTATGTCGGATGGAGATGTATTTTTCTAAGCATGTTCTCCAGGTTGTTACCCAACTTTCATTAGTTTTGCACTTTTTGATTTGAGCAACAAAAGGTTTTAGAAAAAATCAATCTTTGCTTGCTGGTCTGTTTTGACAGATTTCTGTTATCATTTGCATTTGCCTCTTATAGAAGCCTTTGTTTTGATGGATTTCAGTTGAAGTGTGAACCTAAAGGTTTGTTGTTTTTATTATACTAATGTTGCCATTGAGTTTTGTGTGAGACCTTGTAGGAAAGGAAATTCCAGGAGAAGGAGAAAAAGAGTCTGCAGAGTTCGGCTTTGAATAGGTAAAAGTGGTGAAAATAAAAGGTTCGTGAAACCCAAATCTTTTTATATTTTTGTTGTTTTTAATACATAAGGGAAGTTACGAGACGGAACAGAGGAGGAACCGGAGGCCGGGGTGGCCAAACACACCCCAGGCGTGGGCCCACCTTGCCCCGCGCCTGGAGGGGGTGTGTCTCCCCCGAACTCCGACTTCGCCTTGTTTTCGTATCAAAACCTTCCTTATGCTTTGAAACTTCGTAATATATAACCCCTCGGATCCCCCGAGGTTCGTGCATCGTGTTCTCGTCGTGTTTTCATTTCGATCTATTTCTGTCAGGAAAAACTTCTCACGTTTAGAGCACCATGGTCTCCGCCAACGACAAAGGCAAAAAGCCCGTGGAGGAGATGAAGTTCGAAAAACAAACCGCCACAGGGACAAGGGCAAGGAAACCTACTTTTTTAGGGGCAATTAACACTAGACGTGCTTTTTCTCGTAACATGCAGGGGATCATAGACTTTGTTCCAGACTTCAGATCCTTCCCTAAAGCAGTGGAAACCCTTCGAACCACTGACGAATTTTGTGATAAGTACCGTGCTTTGAGGATGAAGGTGGATATGCTTCAAGAGGAGAATAACAGGCTTAGAAATATGCTGGAGGATTTTTAGACCCTTACCAAGAGAACACCACCACCAACGAAGGAGTAATTTGTCATCAAGTTTGGCATCCCCTTGGCTTGTTCCAAGCTTGGGGGAGTGTCGTGGTATCACAACCAATATCTTTTATCTTTTACCTTTTTAGTGGATTCATATCTTTGGTAGAGAAGTTATCTTATAGTTTGGTTTGCATGTGGAAGTATATCTCCTTTAGTTGATTATCTATGTATCCCTTGGTGTGAGTGACTTTATTGGAATATTAATGAGAATCTTCATCTTTTACTTTTTGCATTTCTTATTTTTAGTTTGTAATCTCTATTATATGATGGATCTTGTTTACCAGTATTGGCATCACATTGGGATCATCAAGTGGATATAAATTGGTTTTGGCAAGCCAAGTTCTGGACAGTAGTAATACTTTTGAGGTTTGAAAGAAAAAGAGAAAAAGCTTACATGTATTTTGTATCATTTATTTTCTTTCTTGTTGGCTCATCAGTTTAGTATTCTTTATTTAAGATCTTTTGTGCCTTCAAGGAAGATTGCATGTTTGGCTTTATTACTTGTATGTTTGCTTGTTTCTTTCAACTATTTTGCTTGCTACCCAGCCTTGCTAGCCAAAAACCTGTTTTCAGAAGGCATACTTCTCATGTTTCCAATCCTTTTGAACCAAAACCTTTGCCACTTGTGCCCACCATATCTACCTAGTAGCTTTTTCTATTCCAAGCAAATTCTCAAGCTTCATCTATCTTTCGAATTAAAAAGTACTTTGTTATGTGAAAACTAGTTAGTAAAGCTCTCACTAAGTTGATGGCACACTTTATTTTCTTGCCGCTAATAGACTTGAACCATTGTGTCATCTAAGTTGTATATGCTTGCATCTATACGTTGGAATTAGCAGAACCGTTCTGTCATCGGGAACACTTTCAACATTGCACTTGTACCTTGTACACACTTGATATCGTGCTCTTTTGTCTGTGGATGTCAACGGTGTGAAATAAAGAGGGAACTTGTAAGTCCATGGAGTTTGTATTTCGTGTTAGAGAAACGCCTAGGCCGCTAGCCTAAGCCATGCCTAATCATGGTGGAAACTTGCAGCATCACCATAGTGAGCTATCTATGAAGCATCCTCAATAAAAATCTATGCACATAGTAAATAAAAAGATCGCTGAGATGCTCATTGTCTGCTTGACTTGCCATGTTGGTTATGGGATAGCTCCTGTACCATGTGCAAGGGGTACCCCATTGGCGATTCTCTATGATAAGCATGTTCTTACAATGACAAGAACTTACCGGTAAGTAAAGTTGAGTAGCATGAGGAGTGGCCCTCATATTCAAGGGACATGAGATTGCCAACTCATATTTCGTCAAGCATATACTCCATCTTTGTGTACTTTAACCTTAATCATCTCAAGATGCCTATGATAGGGGCAATTAGGGCTCAAAGCTAGTAAGTACCATAATCTTTTGGAAGCTCTTTATGACTTGTAATCCCTGCTTCCCTCTATGAAGGGACTTTTCTCCTATTTACCAAGTTGAGTCAGTAAACCTACTTCCTCTCTATCTCCAGCAAGCATTTGAGTTGTTGTATTTCAAGCATTCATATGGTGATTTATTCAATCATGTTATTTATCTTCCTTGTTTGCACAAGACTCGTATATATTGAGTATTACTTTGAAAGCCTTCATTGAAAAACCTTTTTGAGCAAAGAGTGCTCCTGTTTTGAGAACTTCTACAAAAAGTTTTTTGTGAAACTGTTTGCCAGCTGTTCTCTGATTAGGAACAAGAGTTTGCCAATTCTAATTATGATTTATCTTGATGCATCTCTATTGTGACTCCTGTACTTGTAGCAAGCTAAGTTATATAATGGTGAGTTGCTTTATTCTATGAGTTGTGTATTGGTAAGTGTGATGCTTCTTGTTCGTATTCTTTTATCAACACTTTACTCCATAAACCTGTGGACATGTTTACTGAGCTCAGTTTTCGCTTGGGGACAAGCGAAGGTCTAAGATTGGGGGGAGTTGATACGTCCAATTTGCATAACCATTCTATATCACAATTTTCCTCTATTCATTGATATATGTCTTATTATGATGTATTACTTATGTCTTTTCCACTGTTTTTGCATGTTGGATGATTCTTGGAGGTTGAACTGCCGAAGTCTGGATTCTGATGGAAAAAGAGGTGTTTTGATGCAATTTCACGAAGATCATAAAAATACCAGAATAATATGGGAAAATTATATTTTCCCAGAAGATCGAGGAAGCCAGAAGGGGAGGCGAAGAAGGGCCACAGGGGACCCACACCCCCTAGGCGCGGGGCCACCTTGCCCCGCACCTAGGGAAGGTGTGGCCCACTTGCCTGGCCTCCGACTTTGCCCTATCGCCTATATCTTACTTATGGAACCCTAACACTAAGGGAGCGACCACAGATAGATTTTTGCCGCCTCTACGGGGCAGAAAACACCGAGAGAGAAAGATCTCTCCGGTAGACAGATTTCTGCCGGGGAAACTCCTTCCCGGAGAGGGGAGATCATCGCCATCAAAACCTTCATCAAGCTAGGATTCATCAGGATCATCATCATCATCATCCACACCATCATCTCCACCAGCACCATCATCGCCACTCCATCCCATTGTAACAATTGTGTTGGATCTTGCATTAGTTCATAGGGGAAACTTTCCCAGTGTTAATTACTATTGTACTTGATGCTTGTGAGTGGAACCATTGGATTATTGTTTATGTTCAGATTGTTATTCATCACCATATCATCTTTGATCTTTATCCCTATGATGTCTTGTGAGTAGTTCGTCTAGTTCTTGAGGACATGGGAGAAGTCATGTTGTTAGTAGTGGATTTGTGTTGAGTTATTATTCAATGGTTTAGTATTTAAGTTGTGGTGCTATTCTTTTATTGGTGTCATGTGAGCGTCGACTACATGATACTTAACCATTTATGGGCCTAGGGGAATGCATTATGTATTTGGTTACTAATTGTGGGGTTGTCGGAGTGACAGAAACCCGTACCCCCGTTAGGACACCTTTTGTAGCATCTCGGGTAAAACCACTACTAGAAAATACACTGTCTGGATCGCTATGCATCATCACGATATCATCATTGCATCATAATGCATATTTTATTTGTATATTTTAACCTCAAATTATTTTGCTAAAAACCTATTTTTGTTTACTAAAATATCCCTATGGTTTTATTAAACCTATCTCTCTTTTCTTATTTTTAAATTAAAACAAATAATATTTTGGTCCGATATATGACCATAAATGATTTTCTTATTTGACTAAAATAAAAAGGCTAAAGGCCCGTCTAAAGTTTTGGCCCAAAATTAGCCCCATCTAATCTACTTTGGACTATATAAATATTCCATTCCCTTCTTTCTCCCCAAACCCTAACCCCAAATCTGGCCAAAAATTCCCCACCTCTTCTACCAAAATTTCCTCTTTTCTCTCTTGAAACATTTTGCTCTCGTTCATATCCAACTTCGTGACGCCTTGTTCCTTGTCGACTTCACCAGGCGCACGACACTACAGATCCCATCACCACTATATCCTTTTCTTGATTTCTTTGGACACAACATAGCACCCGCCCTGTTCCTTTTGATCCACGTGCGTGGTCTTCTTGTTTTAATCTTTGAGCTAGCAACCTGATCCACTATCAGCTCGTGCATGTCAATCTCCACACGCTGTAGCAGAGCAGATGATGCTTGGCCGCGCGTGCACCTGCCCTTCTCGATTTGTGGCCAGCTCCACACAGATCGCCACCTACCACCGGCCGAGAGATTTGTGTCCGCCTGGTCGCATGCGTCGGCCTCCCTTGTCCCTTCAAGCGCGCGAGGCGCCCCCCAGATCCATCTCGCCTACCGTGCCGCCACCTGATCTCGTCAGGTCGTCGTTTTCTTCCGCGTGCCTAGCTTCATAGGGAGCGCAGGTGCTGCCCAGGCTCGTTTCGCTCTTGGTGCAGAACCTGCTCTCAAGCCAGACCGATGTTGTCTCTTGTGGGAAAATCCCTCGCCGATGTCTTGCGCTGCATCGATCTGGCCTGGTACCTGCCGTCCATCCAAGCATATTCAATTTGCAGGCAATCTATAAGCCCCGGGCAACGGCTTCTTCGTGTCTCCGACCACAATATGTTGATTTCTGTACCTCTCGATATTGATTGTCTGCTGTTCGACGAAATGCTCACAAGTAATCAACTATTGGTTTCTCTTGCAAATACGTTGGCGATTTGGCACTGCTTCAACACATCATTTATCATCATCCACTCCACAAACAGGAGCCTGTTCCCAGTGTCCTCCAGTTTGGCAAATTCCACCACTTCCCCTATGATCCGAAGTCTGTCTCTTCGCCTAACCAAACCGTGAGACCTGACTCTTTCTCTAGTTTCTTTATAAAATTTTATTTACCTTATATGCATTAAATTATTTATGTTTGCATACCACCTCGTGGGGTTTGGTTTAAATAGTCCATATGTCAACATTTCTAGTATAATATTGGCCCTATTTAAATTTGTGTAGCGAACCAATATTATGTTTTGCCTTGTTAAGACAACATTTAAATTGCGGGGTACCTAAACAACATGAACCTATTAATTAATTGCCGGGGCCTCAATTCCGCTTAATATGACCTAATTGCATCGTACCATTTGCCATGACATACATCAAACATGCATCATGCTTGATCTTCTGTCGTAGTATTAAGTAGTGCATCCGGTGTTTCTGCTAGTGATTTGCTTCTTCACGGATTAGGCCGATGAGTTTATGCGAGTGTCGACCCGATCTCCGGTGTATCTTCGGCAATGTTTTTCAGGCGAGCAATCTCCCCCTTTCTACCTATCTTACTTTCATAGTATTTATTCCCTCCTGTTGATCTATTGCTATCTGTGTTGCAATGCTCTAGTTTCCGTACCCGTGATATCCCTTGCAGCCTCATATTGCCTTGGACACATCCTATTACCTGTTGTTTGGTAGATAGTTGGACTTGCGTGTCGTAGTCGCTTGCTCAAGTGTTGTTGCGTGTCGTCAAGCACCACAGTTGTTGGAAGACTGTTATATGCTTTATGTTGGAGATGATTATAACTTTAATTACAGTTTAATAACTAAAATTGAAGTAGGTAAATAATGCAGAGGCACAGGTGGGCAATAGATGTTATTTGGTTTTTAACCGTCCATTTGTGTCCCGTAGGACCCCGAGTACTTGATACCTGTTCCTTGACTATTCGCACTATCCGCATGTGGGCCCATGAATCCCCTTAGCATGAGCTTGAGTCATATCTTATTTCTTAGGGCCACAAAGTAGTTTGGGGCTTTATTACTATCCTGTACTTATGCCATGATTATGCCATGCTTTACTGCTTTATTTATGATTGCGCGTGGAGCGCCTGTACTGTTTTAGAACCCCGTGCCACGTTTTCGCGGTATCGACAAGCCCAGTCACACTTTCGGGTTCCCACTCGTTTACAGCCGTCGTCACAAATCTCTGGGTCCGTCTTGGAGCCGGCCAACTTCGTAACGGGTAGCTTGGTGGGGTGGCCCCCTGAAATATTATATGAATCTTGCGATTTCTTTGTCGTGATGCCTCGTTGGGTTTTATTTGGTTTTTCCGAGGTTAATCGTGCGTGTGTTGCTATTAGTGCCCCCCTGCAGGGTAAAATTTTCTGAAAGCCGTGTCCGCGGTTATGGACGACTTGGAGCACAGTATCTCGATCATAGACAACTATAACTAAAGTAGTGCTATAAATTTGACTTTATAATGACTAGTAATCAGCTTCACTATAATGGAATGGCTAAATAAAAGTGCCAACAATTGCTAGTTTGGGTTGTCGCTTGTTACCATTGTATCTGACTAGTAAGTATTGCAACTACAACAGAATGGCTAAATAAAAGTACCAACAATTGCTGGGTTTTGGGATGCCTCATGCTATATGTATCTGACTAGTAAGTTCCACAACTACAACGGAATGGTTAATTAAAACTGCCCACTGCTTGTTATATCAGGATGACTAATGCTATCTATATCTGACTAGTAATTGCCGCAACCATAACGAAATGAATAAAACTGCCAACTGTGTGAGTTCCTCGGTTGACTTCCTCGGTTGGTATCGAGGGGGAATACCAGGATGGGTATGTTTGGTGTTAGAATAAGGTTGGAACCGAATAGGTCTTTCTTATCCCTATCTGATAGCCGACAGTTGTATTGAGTCTCTATAGGTTGTTTAGTGCATGCTGCGCTGCCGCTTCAGTCCACCATACCTATGTAGGCGAGGACCGCCGAATTCTAGTCTCGCCGTGTACTGGCCTCAGTACTGACCACTCTCTCTTTTTTCCTTTGCCCTTTGTCGGCACCCCTTTTGTTTAAGCAGGTTTTGAGATCGATGTCGTTAGCAGGGTTACCCTTCCGGCTTGGCCTGGGCAGGGTTATGGACGCCATTGGTTATTCTTCAGGGCTCTTAGCTAAATTTGCATCTTGTCCGTACTCGGACGCTGTATCGTTTTCCAGGTGATTTGGATCTTTATACTGTATATCTGTATTCTTGACTCATTGAGTCGCTGTTGTATCTATGTGTTTTGTGCGTTCCATTGAGGACTATTGTGTAATGGTATTACTTCGTTTTCCACCCGCACGAAAGTGCTTGGTGGGCACCTTTGAATCGTTTCTATGCGGCTTTGGCGGGAATCGCTGAAACTTGCATAGGGCCGATTCTGAGGGTGTTACACCTTTTCACAAGGGAGCGTAGGATCTCAGAGTTTAAGGCTGTGGTTAGGTTTATATCTTAATTAGTTTCCTGTAGTTGCGGATGCTTGTAGGGGGTTTAATCACAAGTATGTATTAGTCCAAGTAAGGTCGATACATTAGCACAGGTTCACCCACACAACACTTACAACACCAAATAAGAGTACTCAGCTATTTGAAGCGAAATCACTTAATAGAATTCCCATGTGTCATCGAGAACGTTTGGTCCTTGTAAGTATTTCCACCGGCTTGTCCATTGCTAAGAAAGGATTGGGACACTTGATGCATTTGTTCTTTGTATTTATTACTTGCACTTTGTTTTGTTGTGTTATCAGAAAACCCCTAAAATCCGTTTGCTAAGTATTTACAGAGATTTCCTGCTCCATACCAATAGTCAACACCTTCTGCTCCTCATTGGGATCGACACTCCTATTTATCAAAAGTACTGCGATACACCCCCTATACTTGTGGGTCACCAGTCGCCAAGACCTTTCTGGAGAAGGATAGATCACCAAAGCTATGGAACAGGTCTATGATCGTGTAGCGAAGGCGGTCAAACAGAAGGAAAAGGCCACCACTTAGAATCTTGAGTCTGACCCAGCATATTGCCAGTCTAGCAATCCTAAGCTGCCAAGGGAGCGATCTCCTCGGGATGTTGGGTCCCAGACGGGTTCATCAGAGCAAAGACGGAGGGATGCAAGCAACAGGAAGGATGCTATCCCCATATCCTCCAACCGCGGAGGCAAGGCTCATCCTCGTATCCCATCAACACCGCCCAGATCTCCCCGAAATCACGAAGACCCAACGGCTCACCATCGTACGAGCATGCCTCTGCCAAGGCAAGGCGACATCGTCATTTGTGACAACACAGAGCAGCCCGTCACGATGGAGAGTGTAACCAAGGACACAAGAGCAGGTCGCTCCATGACCCTCCACGTTCGAAAAGCAACCGCGACAAACGTGAGGCGTCGTAGGAGGGTAACAGCAAGAAGGCTAACCCACCACCACCTCCGCCTCTGTCGCCACCTAGCAGCCACCATGGCAGAGGGGTCCGCATCCTTCACGCAGCACATCCCCTGGCGGCAAGAAGAAAAGAGAAAGACCGGAGCCATACGATGCACGTTCACGCCTGAACAAGATTCACGAGGCCCGGGAAGGACAATACCTTGTACCACATTTCTTTGGACCTGTAATACAGACCGCAACTTACCCCAAGGGTTTTCGGATTGATATGACGATCAAGCCCTATGACGGCACCACCAAACCAGCTACGTGATTGCAGGATTACGACAACGCGGTGGAGATCGCCGGGGGTAACCCCAAAATTGCCGTCAAGTACCTCCCACTGATGTTAACGGGCATGGCCCGCCAATGGATTGATGACTTTCCGGAGAAGTCCATCTGCAACTGGTTGGACATGCAAGAAGCGTTCACCAAAAACTTCGAGGATACGTATAAGCGTCCCTACACTGTTGGCGATCTACAGCGGTGTGTGCAAGAGAAAGACAAGACATCTCGAGCCTACCTATCCCGCTGGCTCGACACGAAGAATTCCTGCGCAGGAGTGCACGATCAGACCACCATGGCTATCTTCATCGATGGGTTGGAAAAAGTTACATTGCTCTGGCATAAGTTGAAACGCCTGCAAGACAATCACAGGCTCGATCTCAACCAGATGATCCAGTTGGCCAGTGAGTTCGCGGCTGCCAATGACGATCCTCACGGCTCCTTGCCGCCAGTAGCTATCCCAACCCAAGCTAAGAGGAACAACAACACCAAGCGTAAGAGCCCGCCAGAAGAAAATCAAACCTCTGACATGATCGCCATGACGTTTGCAGGAAGAGGTGATGGCAGACAGCGTGGCCGAGGATGGGGGGCTGGTCATGGGCAACATCGAGGTAGTGAAACTACCCCGGCAGTGCTCCGCGTTCCCCAAACGTACGAGGAGTTCCGTGATATGCCATGCCTTGTACACCTCGACGCCAACGACAAAGCTACTCACACCAATCGCCATTGCAGTTCATCAACGACCTCAAGGAGGACCCGGTGTCCGGCTACAAGCGAAGCCGGAAGAACAGACCGCGAGGCAAGGGCAAGGGGAAGAAGAAGGAAGAGGAGTCCAAGGATTCAAGTGACATGGACGAGGATGTTGACCCCAAGCACGCCGACAAGGATGATGGAAAAGTCATGAACCCCTTCGAGAAGAAGGCCGCCGTCTACCACACTTTCCTTGGCACCCCAACTGTCCGGGCACATAAAACCTCCACGAGGATACTGATGGCCACCCTACCCCTAGTTTCCCAATACCTGCACTAGTTGGAAGTTCCAATCACTTGGGACAGGAAGGATCACCCAGACATCATCCCTACGGAGAACCACTACGCCATGGTCATCAATCCTTTGATTGATGGCAACGAGTTCACCAAATGCATGGTGGATAGTGGAAGCATCATCAACATCATGTACTTGGATACACTACACAAGATGACCTTGACGGAGGCCAACCTGAGGCGGACCAGCATTGCGTTCCATAGCATAGTTCCTGGCCGGGAGGCTCGGTCCCTTGGGTGCATCACGCTTCAGGTTACTTTTGGCGATGTTAATAATTACCACCAAGAACGCATGACCTTTGAAGTGGCCCCCTTCAAGAGCGTGTACCATGTCATCTTTGGACGTGACATCTTCCACGCCTTCATGTCTAAGCCATGCTTCATCTACAACAAGATCAAGATACCCGGACCAAACGGCGTCATCACCGTATCCGGAAGCTTTACAAAGGCAAGGGACTGTGAGATTGGAGAAGGAGCCTTTACAGAAGCTGTCCTCTATAGCGAAGAATTCAAGGAGATCCAGAGCAAGGTCGATGCCACGGAGATGTCGGCATCGAAGAAGCAGATTTATAACTCCGATCCTGCCTTTAAGGCCGCCATGGAGACCAAGTCGGTGGAACTTGTGGTAGGCGATGCCTCCAAGACCACCGTCATTGGGAAGAACCTAGACCCTAAATAGGAAAGCGCGCTCGTCGAGTTCCTCCATGAGAATAGGGACATCTTTGCCTGGCAAACTGTCGACATGAAAGGTGTACCTAGGGAACTTGTCGAGCACAGCTTGAATATTGATCCAAAATGCAAATCGGTGAAACAACCTCTATGATGCTTCGGAGACGAGAAGAGACATGCCATAGGCAAAGAGATAGCTAGGTTACTTAAGGCTAGTTTTATCCGAGAAGTACTTCACACCCGATGGGTGGCCCATCCTGTACTTGTCCCCAAAAAGGGAACCAAAGAATTAAGAATGTGTGTTGATTACACCGGCTTGAACAAAGCGTGCCAGAAAGATCCATTTGCTTTGCCTCGCATTTAAAAAGTCATTGACTCGATGGCTGGCTCGGAACTTCTGTGTTTTCTCGATGCATACTCAGGATACCACCAGATAAAAATGAGGAAGTCGGACCAATTGGCCACTTCGTTCACCACACCTTACGACATGTTTTGCTATGTCACGATGCCCTTTGGGCTGAAGAACGCAGGTGCTACCTACCAGCGGAGTATGCAACGTTGCCTACACGATCAAACTGGTCGGCACATTCATGCCTATGTGTATGATATTGCGGTGATGTATAAAAAGTCAAATGACTTAATATCCGACTTAAAAGAAACCTTTGATAATCTTTGGAAATACAACATGATGCTTAACCCTAAGAAGTGCGTCTTCAGGGTTCCAGCCGGCAAATTGTTGGGCTTCATCATTTCCCATCATGGAATTGAGGTCAACCCGGAGAAAATCAAAGCTATCCTAAACATAAACCGTCCGACATGTCTGAAGGACATCCAACGGCTAACAGGTTGTGTTGCAGTTGTAAGCCGGTTCATCAGCCGCCTTGGAGAGAAGGCTCTGTTGTTGTACAAGTTGCTGAAGAAGGTGGACAAATTTACATGGATGGACGAAGCAGATGCTGCACTCAAGAAGCTAAAGGAGATACTTTCATCGGCACCTATACTTGCAGCACCCGAGCCCATGGAGCCTATGTTGATCTACATGGTGGCCACTAAACGGGTAATCAACATCATCGTCGTGGTAGGGCAGAAAGAACCAGCGCATGATTACGGAGTGCAACGACCAGTTTACTATGTAAGAGAGGTCTTGACAGAGTCCAAGCAGTGTTACCCGCACTACCAGAAGCTAGCATATGGAGTGTTCCTTGCTTGTCGGAAGTTAAGGCACTATTTCCAGGGGCACCCTATCACAGTTGTGAGAAAAGCTCCACTATCCGACATCATCAATAACAACGACGCTACATGAAGGGTTGCAAAGTGGGGCATTAAGCTTGCCGCCTTAGAGATCACCTACAAGAGACGCGATGCTATCAAATCATAGGTCTTGGCGGATTTCATTGCAGATTGGATGGAGATGCCAGATGCTACCAAGCGCATAGTTTGTTGTGGAGATTCTGACTTGGTTGCCCAGAAGGTGTTGGGCCACGTAGAGATAAAACAAAACTTTTTCCTCTAACGCGGTGATCCCAAGATCTAGCTGAGGTAGAAGGCCACGAGGATTGCCACTAAACGCGCAGTTGTGGATTACTGATGTAGCGCGTCAATCGATGCAGTGCAGTCCTTGCGATCTCGATCCAATCAATGATCGTCCAAGTGCTGATGGTACAACGCCTCTGCTGGTGTCCACACGTACAAGGAGGAGCGCCGGTCGCGAACTTCTAGGTTTAGTACGTCGGTAGGGCTGCTCTGGAGCTAGGGTTTCCAATTCATGGAATGACCTAACCGATCAACCCTCCTGGGTTATTGCGCCCCACTATATATAGGGAGTGAACGTGGGCTCCACTCACTCATGGCCCATTCACCAAAGCACATATAATATTAGTCACCGTGAGTCCGACTCACTGACTCGGTCCAAATTCCGCTCGGGTCCAACCCAACCATATTTCCAGTTCAGATCCAATCCTAACTTGCTCTCGCTCTTAAGTGTGTGACCCCGTAGGCTCATGGCTACTTGGACACGATTGGAGTCCGACTCTCAATCGATCAGTCGGTAGCGGCTCCTAGCAGAACGTGCCGACTCCCAAGAACCAAAGATTCATGACGACTTGCCTTTCCAATGCGACTTACGTCCGAGTCCCTTTTTCCTCACGTTATACCTTGTCAGACTATAGGCGAATATTTGTCGTCCCTTAAATAGTCTGACTCTCTTCTCGATCCGAGATAAGTGATTCATCCGACTAACTCTTAGTCGATCGCCTCGGTTAACACTTAACCGAGTCGTGCATGGCCATGCTTTCCGAATCATATCATCCGAGAGGGCCCAGAGAATATCTTTCCAATTGGAGGGGGAAAAATCCCATCTTGGTTACTCACATCACGCAGCTTGATTCTCAATCGACCCGAACTCTGCCTTTATAACTGCCCAGTTACGGATCAGCGTTTGACAGAACCTATGTCGGTGATCCTCAACTCGAACTGTGCAACAACCTCAGGTCTAAGGATTACATTGATTGAGATATACAAATGACAACTAGTTCGTTGTACCTCAATATGGGTCAATCCGACTCGCTAAACTCTTTAGCCGAATCTCTCTAAGTCGGAATGGCATCACCATGCCCATGACAAGTGGAACCGAGTCATCAAGCCGACTTTCGCATTGGTCTAAGTTGTGTGTCCAGCACAACCTCAATGACCAAGGACATTAGGTACAAACAACATGAATGTATAGTTCCAAAACCGAATCACATATTCAATGATACACATCAGATGTTTATACAAGGACAACTTAATATCTTTATGAATACAATGGGCAATGTCATCATACATGATTGCCTCTAGGGCATATTCCCAACAGCAGGTGGCTAGCACCTGGAATGCACGGAACCCTATGATGGCGGCATATCGAGACGAAGTAGATGAGATATCCAAGTGCTTCGAGGGCTACGAAGTCAAGTATGTCAAGAGGGAGGACAATGAGGCGGCTGATCTACTGTCAAAGCTTGGATCAGGGCGCAAAAAAATTCTGCCTAGCGTTTTCCTGGAGCATGTACGGACACCATCCGTGAAGGGAGCAGATCCATCTAACCCGGATAGAGTTGACTCTTTTGTTCACACAGTGATAAAGGTCCATCCGGCTTGGACAAAACTGTTCATGGAGTATCTCGTACACGGAACTTTGCCCATCGACGAGGTCAAAAGTCAGCAAATAGTACAGAGAGTGAAGGGCTATACCATAATCAATGGACAACTCTATAAAAGAAGCACCGCTGGTGTATGCCTAAAGTGTGTTTCCCAGCAAGAAGTTATTGAAATCCTTCGTGAGATTCATCCAGGAGATTGTGGGCATCATGCCGCTCCTCAATCGTTGGTCTCCAAAGCCTTCCGACAAGGATTCTACTGGCTGACCACGAAGGCGAATGCCGACAAGCTGGTTGAGACATGCATGGGATGCCAGTACTATGCCCTACAACCACATGTTCCAGCTCAAGAATTGCGAACAATACCAATAACTTGGCCATTTCCAGTCTGGGGGCTAGACATGGTTGGTCCATTACAGACGGAACCATGTGGGTTTATGCATATGCTAGTAGCAGTTGATAAATTCACCAAATGGATAGAAGCTAAACCGATTAGAAAGCTTGATGGGGCAACTACCCTTAGGTTTGTCCGGGATCTAGTGGTGAGATTTGGTCTCTCACATAGCATTATCACCGACAACGGTAGTAACTTGTCACTCGGAGAAGTGGAAGCCTATTGTTGGGAGAAGGACATCTGACTTGACCTAGCATCTGTGGCACATCCACAGTCCAATGGGCAAGTCGAGCAAACCAATGGATTAATTTTGTAAGGAATCAAGCCACGTCTAGAGGCACCGCTACATAGAGCAGCTGGAGCCTGGGCGGAGAAGTTAACATATGTTCTGTGGAGTTTACGAACTACACCAAACAGGTCTACCGGCTACACCCCTTATTTCATGGTATATGGAGCAGAAGCCATCCTGCCTTTCGACATCCTTCACGATTCACCAAGAGTTGCCGCCTACGACGAAGATGACGCTGAAGAATCCAGACGCCTAGATGTGGACTTTCTCGAGTAAGAGCGTGTATTGGCATGCCAAAGATCTACCATCTACCAGCAGAAGCTACACAGCTACCATAGTCGCCGCGTCTGGCATCGCTCGTTTAAAGAGGGGGATCTGGTGCTCCGCCTTAAGCATAAGTCACAAAAATTATCCCCGCCATGGGAAGGACCATTCATCATAAGAAAGGTGCTACTCAATGGGTCTTACTACCTTGTTGACAATCATGAACTTGAGGATAGACCAAAATAGGATCATAAGCGTAAGCGACATGACCCAGATGATGACTACCCGGAGCTTGATCGGCCATGGAATATAGCACAGCTACGTCCTTTTTACACTTAGCATAGTTTTATCTACTATGTACCTCTTATATGATCAATAAAATAAAGCTCTTTGGTTCACTCATATTCTTGAGTATTTTACCTCCTTTAGTGTTCATTTTTGGATCACATAAAACCTTTATGTGCAATTTTTGCATTTGCACTTGTGAAACTTCCGCCTAAGGGCGTTAGCTTAAGTTTTCTTGTCTACATGTTCATTTTCATTTTTATGTGGATTCTGGAGTAGTGACTTTTGGCACTCAAAGTCGGCGATTTTGTGTTTAGGTTCTTGACGGTGCCATTGGGCATCATCGCCTCAGCACATAGTTCCGACTAAGAGTCTTCCGACTCATGAAAAGTCAAGCATAAAAACCAAAGTAATGGATAAGCTAGAACTTGCTTAAAAATATATACATGCTAAAACTAGAACTTAAGTAGCAGGAAGCATATAGCTATTGTTTTCCGCCTTAAGGTTAAACCATACTCTTTTCCGCATACATACAACATATCTAGAGGAAACAAATATTACATGAGTGTTTTTTATTCCTCTAGTGCAGGGGACTTTGAGGTAACGTCGTCGGCAGTAGGAGAGTCATCCTGATCATCAACAAGGTCATTGGTCTTGAGGGACTCGGAGGAGTTGGGCTGGTCGGCATCAATAATTTCGAGAGGGACAAAGGTGTTTGGATCTACCAACTCGGCAACCCTGGTGTCATAACCAATGAGTGATGACCAGATATCTTTGTGATCAGTCTTCTGGCCGTCATTGTCTATGTCGGGCAGACCCAAGGTCACCGTATCGATGTCAGCATCCTCATAGTGGGCCTTGACCATAGCCAGCGACATTCTTGCACCATCCCGGTTACATGAAGCTTTCTAGCTTACATACGCTCGAGGGCTTGGCGCAGAATCTCCAAGTACTTCATGACGGAATCCACCGCCTTGATGTTGATGTTCAGGGGCTTGGAAATTTCCTTTGCTTGCTTGATGGCAGTGTTGATGAAGTTGCCAGCAAGGACCATGCATTCCTTTGGCGGAGGAGGAGTATTGGTTAAACCAATAGGAGCTGCATTTCTGGCCACGCAATGGAGTACATGAGTTCAACATAACAAAGGTTCAGAGTACCTAGCATACAGAAGTAGAAGACGAAGATTTCTTACCAAATATGCTCGCCTAATCTTGTTGGAGTGTCTCCGCCATGGAGTCCCATTCTTGTCGGAGGACCTTGTAAGCCTCAAGGTTGTGCGTATTCTTCTTGGCGGCAGCTTTGTTCTGCTCCGTGAGGATCGCAATTTCCTCCTTAAGTCGGTTGTTCTCCATGTTGGTGGACTCCTGCACGGCCTTCATCGCATCTTCATGCATCTTCAAGGATTCAGCCCTCTCCTTCTTGAGGATTTTGTTCTTGCTATCCAGTAGCTGTATGTGCTTGGATTGCTTGACAATATCCTTCGCCTTGGCAATAGCTTCTGCACGTCGGAGAAATGGCAGCGCATGATGAGTAGTCGGAGGTTAATGGCGCAAGACCAAGATTGAGTGCGAAATTGAAAAGAAAAATAGACTCTTGCTCTTGGTGATTTCATCCTTCAAGAAGGAAGTTTTATAATTTTTAGCTTCAAGGTCAGCACGCGTCTTGTGGAACTTCTCGTTGGCGACACCTGTCCGAGCATTCTTATTCTACGAAAAATATCAATGTTACTTAGTCTACTTGGAGCATCTAGCCGGATAAATATCCACCTAGAGGCTTAGGGGCTACAGTGAGAGTGTTTAACTTAGCAATATGCTTAGTCTTTCTTTAAGCATCTAGTCGGAACTAATTCTGTTTCAAGTACAAGCTTGGGGGCTACAGTATGGAAATTTAATAAATACTGCGTATGCTACTCTAAAATTATCTAGTCGGAATAATTCATTCAAACTACATACTTGGCGGCTATAGTGCGAAGTTTCTAGCTTAGTCACTTTTAGAGCATTCAGACACAAAGTCCTATGGTTCTCCGTCTAAATCCTCGGGGGTTACAGTGGGATACTACATATGAAATGCAAAAGGGATACAAAACTTACAAGTGCAATGATCTTGAGGTTGGTGGCGCTCTCGACAAAAACCTTGCTGAAGGCAAGGCTGTTTCCGTGCAGGATATCCGCCTTCTTGAGCATCTCCTCAAGACCACATGTCGGAGAAGTCGGTGCTGCACCAGGAACTAGAGCTGAGATACTCGGTGTAAGCACCGGGTAGACGATATTTGGAGGCTCTGCTGGCTTCTTGGGTGCAACAGCTCCGCCTACGGCAGAAGTTCCGCCTTCCACCATCGCCTTACCGCTACCAGTAGCATCCTTAGCCGGAGCTTCAGGCATTATAGATGATATGCTTTCTTGTGTCGTCTGTTCGCCGATAACAACAAGTTCCGCGGCAACGCCTGGGTCCACTTCCATGGTGGAAGGTTCGGGCGTTACCTTTGATGAAGAGCTTGTCGGTGCGGTAACATGCTGGACGCTTGGAGTAGGAGGGGCGATGGCTGTAGAGGACTGACTAAACATTTCTTTGATGTTTTTAGAATCCCCCGATGTTTTGGAGGTCTTCTTCAAACTCATACTGGACTTCTTCCTAAAACATGCAGAAGTATAAGTATAGGAACAAGACAAGCAAGAGAAAATGTCGGATGTTAAGAAGCTTACACAATGGTTGGTGCCTTGGTCAACGGAATACTAATCGTTCTTCTTTTCTCCGCCTGCAGGGAGGCGGTGGATCTCTTGGAGGCTCCACCCTCTGTCTTCTTCTTGCCTCCATCGGCAACGTTAGAGGTGGAGCTCTTGTGCTTACGCTCCAGCGGAACATCATCGTCGGACACGACGGTGACTTCCTTCATCTTAGGATCGTAGACTTGGGCTGCCATGCCACTAATGTCTACACACTTCTATTCTTGTAGACAGTTGTTGGGCCTCCAAGTGCAGAGGTTTGTAGAACAGCAGCAAGTTTCCCTTTAGTGGATTACCCAAGGTTTATCGAACTCAGGGAGGAAGTGGTCAAAGGTATTCCCTCTCAATCAACCCTGCAATCAAGATACAAGAAGTCTCTTGTGTCCCCAACACACCCAATATAGGTGCACTAGTTCGGCGAAGAGATAGTGAAATACAAGTGGTAACGGTGCCAGAAAATAGCTGATGACGTGGAGGACTAAAGCAAGAAAACATGCAACAGATCTAGATGCAAATGGTGTTTAAATGCTTAGAAACAAGGCCTAGGGATCATACTTTCACTAGTGAACACTCTCTCATATAAATATCCTCTCTTCATGATACTACTCTTAACTACTCTCCGGTTGGACACTCTAATCCATGGTAGGGCTATAACAGCACTCCTCAAAGTCCGTCTTCCCCAATCTAGATAACCCCACACTGTCACCTTGAGCGCTAGATGGTTCCAACAAACACCACAATTTCATAGAGACATCCAACTCCAAATATAACTCATAAAAAATATTCAATCTAGCCAAAGTGCCACACAAGGTATGCACGCTATCACTTTCACACATGTGGGGAAAAGCATAGATCTATTAAAGCACAAAGAGTATTTATGTAGACTCAAACCTAAGTGCCACCATGGCATGCACGCTGTCACTTTCACACACATGGGGAGAGCAGAGATCTAATGAAGAACTTGAGTAGCAAGGTAGATCTACTTGATTACAAAGCTCATGCATAGAGAGAGAGATGAACACATAGCTACAGGTAGAGCCCTTAGCCTCGAAGAAGAACTACTCCCTCCTCATCATGGAAATCAGCAACGGTGATGGAGATGGTGGTGGAGATCGATGGAGATGGCTCCGGGGGCACTTCCCCGTCCCGGTAGGATGCCGGAACAGAGACTTTCTGCCCCCCGAATCTCCCTTTCGGTGGCGGTGGCGGTACGGAGGTTTTCATGGATTTATTCTGGATGCCCTAGGGTTTTTGGGTCGGAGGCTTCTTATAGGCGCACGAATCAAGGTCGGTGGGGGTCCAAGGGGCCCACACCCCCTGTGGGTGCCCCCAGGGCTTGCTCACGCCTAGTTGGTGCGGCCACCCTGTGGCCCCCCTCCAGCTCTGATTCATGGTTCCATGTTGCTCCGGTGAAAATAATGACTTTGGCTTTTGTCCCGTCCAATCCTTTCTTGATTACAAAGCTCATGCATAGAGAGAGAGATGAACACATAGCTACAGGTAGAGCCCTTAGCCTCGAAGAAGAACTACTCCCTCCTCATCATGGAAATCAGCAACGGTGATGGAGATGGTGGTGGAGATCGATGGAGATGGCTCCGGGGGCACTTCCCCGTCCCGGTAGGATGCCGGAACAGAGACTTTCTGCCCCCCGAATCTCCCTTTCGGTGGCGGTGGCGGTACGGAGGTTTTCATGGATTTATTCTGGATGCCCTAGGGTTTTTGGGTCGGAGGCTTCTTATAGGCGCAGGAATCAAGGTCGGTGGGGGTCCAAGGGGCCCACACCCCCTGTGGGTGCCCCCAGGGCTTGCTCACGCCTAGGGGGTGCGGCCACCCTGTGGCCCCCCTCCAGCTCTGATTCATGGTTCCATGTTGCTCCGGTGAAAATAATGACTTTGGCTTTTGTCCCGTCCAATTTCGAGAATATTGATTTTCTGCCTTTCTTGAACCAAAAACAGAAGAAAACAGGCAACTGGCACTATGGCAACTTGTTAATAGGTTAGTTCCAGAAAAGATATAAAAACACCTCAAAGTGTAGACAAAGTAAAGCAAAGTAGATACAAAACAAGCATGGAGCATCAAAAATTATAGATACGTTTCCGACGTATCAAGCATCCCCAAGCTTAACTCTTGCTCGTCCTCGAGTAGGTAAGTGATAAAAAGAATAATTTTTGAGGTGATATGCATGATCAAAACCAAGATGAAACCATTTTCAAGCATTGAAAGCTGGGATCAAAGAACTCTAAACATGTGCATGAAAGATGGAGTTCTAACAATAGGACATAGTAACTATGCATGCAACATGAAAGGCTACAAACAAATATCATGAATAACATGCATTGAAAAGCATTTATTTGTTTCACATACAGAAAACATGGCATAGTGGCAATCATCTTGTCCCTAATAGAGTAGCAAATAGATGCATAGGACACCTTGAAAGTTCACAAGGGTGACTAGAAACAATTAGCACAAGAACAAGTAATATCATAATATGCATCTATCAATAAGTTTTGGGACACTGCACACAGAATGACAACTATGCTCTCTTAATGGTGCCTAAAGGTAGAAGGTGGATACTCAATAGTGGTGGAAGAAATACCTTTTATAAAGGAAGCAGGGATTTCAAGTTTCAAAAAGAGCTTCCAAAAATTATGGTACTTATTAGCTTTCAGCCCCCATTGCCCCTATCATAAGCATCTTGAAGTGATTAAGGTTAAAGTGAACAAATATGGAGTATATGCTTGACGAAGTATAAGTTGGCAATCTCAAGTCCGTTGAATACGAGGGCCACACCTCATGCTACTCAACTTTAGTCACCTATAAGTTCTGGTCATTGTAAGTATTTGCATATCATTGAGACCCGCCAACGGGGTACCCCTTGCACATGGTATAGGAGCTTTCCCACAACCAAAATGACAAGGCAAGTAGACAATGAGCATCTCAGCAATCTTCTTATTTACCATGGAAATATGGTGCTTTTTTACCCTCTTTCCTATTTTCTCAATGTGTCTCTTTTTTTATAAGAAGAATGCTTCATGGATGTCACTATGGTGATGCTGCAGGTTTCCACCATGATTAGGCATCGCTTAGGATAGCGGCCCAGGCGTTTCTCTAACACAGGATACAAACTCCATGGACTTACAAGTTCCCTCTTTATTTCACACCGATGACATCCATAGAAAAAAGAGCATGATATCAACTGAGTACAAAGTACAAGTGCAATGTTGAAAACGTTCCCCGTGACAACACGGTTCTGCTAATTCCAACGTATAAGTGCAAGCATATACAACATAGATGACACAATGGTTCAAGTTTATTAGGGGCAAAGAATATAAAGTGTTCCATCAAGTTTGTGAGGGCTTTAATCACTAAGTTTTCACATAACAAAATAGTTTTTAATTGGAAGATAGCTGAAAACAAGAATATAATTGGAATGGTGTAACACACCATGCATAGGAATTTATAGTGGACAATTTGGAATAACTTGGTTTCTTGGGAGTTGGAAGCATGAGTAGAACTTACTCATACAAGTGGAGGCTAGCAAAAGACTGGGAGCAACCAACTAAGAGAGCAATAATGGCCATAATCATGCAGAGCAACAAAGCATTACTAATCAAAGCATAGAGTGGTACTACAAGTCAAGGACTAAATGGTCATAGAGGATAATGGTGACTTGTCATAGTAATAACATGGTGTGAGCATGTGCCAAGTCAACCCAAACGAAGCATCAAAGGATAATACCACAATACTATGCTTTTGTATGCTAAAATAATGCATGATTCCTTCAAGGCACACTAAGCAATCCCAATTGTTTGGAACAATACATGCTACAACAATAATCACTAAGCATAAGGTCAAAACAACGCCTAGCATGTCATGCTAAAGTCTAAGTCACAGTCAATGCAAGCTCCTCTTGCACTTAAAAGCAAGAACTTTCTACTATTTTTCCAACACCAAACAACTTATTTGAAACAACTCACAAAGATAATAATCAATAAAGATCAGTGAGCTTGTCTCAAAAATCCACAAATAAGAACTAAAAAGTTCTAAGTTGAAAGCACAAGAAAACTAAGGCTGAACGGAGTGCTAGCAAAAGTGAACACTCACAAAACAATAAGAGTGAAAACTAGAGTCTTCTAGGCAATGGAATCAGAGTGTGTCTCTCTCCGAAAGAAGTGTGGTGTAACCAACCAACTTACTCAAGAAAACTAAGCAAACTAAAACCAAAAAATGAAAACTGAGGCGCTCCAAGAACAACACAACAATGCATGAAACAATAAAAACGAAGTGTCTAGAAAGACCTAAGATTTTTATTGATGAAGAAGGGGATGCCTTGGGCATCCCCAAGCTTTGACGCTTGTACCTCTTGGATATTTATTGGGGTGACACCATGGTGGCATCCCCAAGCTTGAGATTTTGTCCATTCTTCATCTCATTATATCATTCTTTCTCTACACCTGAAATTTTTCCTTCATACAAAACTTCACACAATCTTCATTAGCAACATTAGCTTATTCAAAAGATATTAGACCCCTGGCAAAGCTTTGGAACAACAAGGATTTTCACTAAAAACACAAGCTACTGTAGTAACTCCGTCAAAAATCTCAATTCACCTAAAGAGAACTCAAAAAGGAATCAATAAGAAGCAAATGCAAATAATGGCAGAAATTTGTCAAAACAGACCAGCAGGCAGAAACTGATTTTTGCGGAGACCTTCTGTTGCTCAAATCAAAATGTGTTGAACTAACTAAAGTTAGCTAACATACTGGGGTATTTATTAGTAAATTTTCAGCTCAATCCGACTTACAAAGACTCCTCACGAATTTTTATGGTGGAGGACAGAAATCTGTTTCAGGATAGAAACTCCCCAAATCTTACTTCCCTCTCATTAGAGGTCATTATTGGCAAAAAAAAGCCAAAAAAAAGATAAGTACAGGTCATTACAGATGTAATAACTTCCAAGACTAAAGAAAACTCTTGGGTTATCTCCCAACAACTACTTTTCTTTAATTCCTTTAAGTTAGGCGTGATAGTTTCAAAGATGCTCACATAGCAAATATGAATTGATTTAAAAGAGAGCATCAAGAAGCATATTAAAAGAAGATTTAAGTCTAACCCACTTCCTATGCATAGGAATCTTGTAAAGAAACAAGTCATGAAAGCATAAATCAACAAGAATAGGAAAGAAAAACAAATGCAACTTCAAAATTTTCAACATAAAGAGGGGAAACTTAATATTATTGAGATGCATAAAACCATGTTTCCCTCTCATAATAACTTTCAGTAGCATCATGAATAAAATTAACAATATAACTATCACATAAAACATTCTTATCATGAGCCACATGCATAAAAGTATTATCACTCTCCACATAAGCAAAGGCATTCTTATTAATTGTAGTGGGAGCAAATTCAACAACATAGCTAACATTGTTATTCTCATCACCATAATCATCAAATATAGGAGGCATATTGTAATCGCAATAAACTTTCTCCTCAATAGTAGGTGGACTGAAAATATCATATTCATCATTATAATCATCATATATTGGAGGTTTGGTATCATCATAAGCAATAGAATAACTATCTTCCAAAGCTGGAGAACTAAAAAGATCATTTTCATCAAAACTAGCTTCCCCAAGCTTAGACTTTTCCATTGCATTAGCAACAATGGTGTTCAGAGCAATCATACTAATAACATTGCTATTAGCATGAACATAAAGTTCCATAGGTTTTTTAATTTTCTCTTCAAACACTTCATGTCCTAACTCAAGATAAACACTATAAAGCTCTCTAATTTTTTGTTGTTTTCCATTAAGACTAACTAGTGAAAACAAGAAACAAAAAGACAAAACTACATAATCTAAAATAAATAACTTCGAGCACTCACACCGGAGGATGTGAGTACCTTTTACCTTAGCTCCCCGGCAACGGCGCCAGAAAAGAGCATTCTGGCTTGCTGTTGCCGTGGGGTAACGTGTGTGAGTGCCTCTTACCTTTCCTCCCCGGCAACAGCGCCAGAAAAGAGCTTGATGTCTACGCACTTCTATTCTTGTAGACAGTTGTTGGGCCTCCAAGTGCAGAGGTTTGTAGAATAGCAGCAAGTTTCCCTTAAGTGGATTACCCAACGTTTATCGAACTCAGGGAGGAAGTGGTCAAAGGTATTCCCTCTTAAGCAACCCTGCAATCAAGATACAAGAAGTCTCTTGTGTCCCCAACACACCCAATATAGGTGCACTAGTTCGGCAAAGAGATAGTGAAATACAACTGGTAACGGTTCCAGAAAATAGCTAATGGCGTGGAGGAGTAAAGCAAGCAAACATGCAACAGATCTAGATGCAAACGGTGTTCCAATGCTTAGAAACAAGGCCTAGGGATCATACTTTCACTAGTGAACACTCTCTCATATAAATATCCTCTCTTCATGATACTACTCTTAACTACTCTCCGGTTGGACACTCTAATCCATGGTAGGGCTATAACAGCACTCCTCAAAGTCCGCCTTCCCCAATCTAGATAACCCCACACTGTCACCTTGAGCGCTAGATGGTTCCAACAAACACCACAATTTCATAGAGACATCCAACTCCAAATATAACTCATAACAAATATTCAATCTAGCCAAAGTGCCACACACGGTATGCACGCTGTCACTTTCACACACGTGGGGAAAAGCATAGATCTATTAAAGCACAAAGAGTATTTATGTAGACTCAAACCTAAGTGCCACCATGGCGTGCACGCTGTCATTTTCACACACATGGGGAGAGCAGAGATCTAATCAAGCACTTGAGTAGCAAGGTAGATCTACTTGATTACAAAGCTCATGACCACAACAAGATCATGCATAGAGAGAGAGATGAACACATAGCTACCAGTAGAGCCCTTAGCCTCGAAGAAGAACTACTCCCTCCTCATCATGGGAATCAGCAACGGTGATGGAGATGGTGGTGGAGATCGATGGAGATGTCTTCGGGGGCACTTCCTTGTCCCGGTAGGGTGTGGGAATAGAGACTTTCTATCCCCCGAATCTCCCTTTCGGTGGCGGTGGTGCTATAAGGTTTTCGTGGATTTATTCTGTATGCCCTAGGATTTTTGGGTCGAAGGCTTCTTATAGGCGCAGGAATCAAGGTCGGTAGGAGTCCATGGGGCCCACACCCCCTGTGGGCGCCCCCAGGGCTTGCCCGCGCCTAGGGAGGGTGCGGCCAACCTATGGCCCCGTCCGTCTCTGATTCGTGGTTCCGTGTTGCTCCGGGAAAAATAATGAATTTGGGTTTTGTCCCATCCAATTCCAAGAATATTGATTTTCTGCCTTTCTGGAACCAAAAACAGAAGAAAACAGGCAACTGGCACCGTGGCAACTTGTTAATAGGTTAGTTCCAGAAAAAATATAAAAAACACCTCAAAGTGTAGACAAAGCAAACCAAAGTAGATACAAAACAAGCATGGAGCATCAAAAATTATAGATACGTTTCCTACGTATCAGCTACCTTCATCTACTTCCTTCAGCTGTTAAGTGAATCCCAAAGTGTTAGACGCAATAGTTAAGGCGAGACGGAAGAACTAGAGTATACGTCATACACGGAAAAATAAGTAAGTGCCTCTGGGCACTTGCTCCCCTCAAACATGTCGTAGGTGATGGCGAAGCCACGCTTCCTTTGCTTCACCTCTACTATGTACTTGAGGCATAGCTTGATGGAGTCACTCGAAAAGTTGTCCTCGGAGATGCGGAGGCTATCCTTCCTATCTTTGGAATATTCGTGCATGAGCTTCACACGGTGCTGCAGAGGCTGAATCCGCCTGATGAACCACCACATGGCTAGGTCCAACCCGGTCAGACCCGTGTCTACGAGCCACTCGTTCCACCTTATAGCGCGGGAGGCTTCATCGTCGGAGAGAAGGAGGGCTTGGGATCTCCATGTCTGGGATTCAGCGGTAGCTCCATCGACAAAGTCTAGGTACGTTCTTTCTCGGCCATCCAGAGGGATATCTGGGACGTAGAAGTACGTCCTCTGCCAGTTCTTACAGGACTCGTGGCCTACAATGTCGGGGAACCACCGGCCAGGCCGGATCTTGAAGCTAATGGTTCCACAATTTCTGAGCTCATCCTTGCTCAGTCCGGCTTTGATGCAGCCGACTTACAGTCGTTACTACATCAAGGTCTCCAACTTACGCCAAGTCGCCATGGACTCCAAAGGTGAATCCGTTTCTCTATGCAAGCTCACTTCCTACCCTATTGAATGGTATGCTACTTCATACTCCGTCACATATGCATGATAGGTTCATACCGACCAGTACGGAGGCAAGGGAGGAAGCCCAGAACATCAAGCCCGACAAGACGGAGGCTTGGAAGAGGAGACGGAAGAAGACAGGTCGGCAGCTGCCAGGTCCAAGCGGTACTACCGGTTGTCGGAACCGGTACTACCGGTCAGCGGTACTCTCGCCCCTTTCTACCGCTCGCTACTGATGGCTCCAACGGATGCTCCAAGACTGCAAGCGGTACTACCGGTGATGACCGGTACTACCGGTCCTAAGTCCGGTACTACCGGTCATGTCTGCCTGCGCGCACCAGTTGGGCCACAGCCCATGTATTCCCCTTTACTTACCTATTCGCCTAGTTTATCCCCAAACTACCCTTGTTTAGTGGCTGGCCTATAAATAGAGCCCCCAACCCTCATGTATCCCTTAGGCATAGATGATAGACTAAAGACAACCCCCTTGTGTGGAATCTCTAGTTTTGCCTCATCCCCTTACCCAAGTGGACCGACTATCTTCACCAACCTCGATTGGACTTTGCATCACGCATCCATCGTTGAACAAGGCCTTGGAGTTCGATGTCTCGTCTCCAAGTTGTCAAGACCCTCCCCAAGGTGTTCTTCCCTCTCCGATGTGGATTTGAGGGAGCACGTTGACCGATCTTTCCTTGCGAGGATTCTATCGGACCGGTGGCCGCCATTCGGGAGCAATCGGCCTTGTATCGTGTGAGTTTTGCGTGTGTTCATCGTGTTCTTCGCGAGGTGTGTGTTCACTTCCGCTACCTTCTCCCTTTCCCCTCGCTTTCCCATCGATTTGACCACGAGATCCGTGAAGATCGGGCCACCCAAGAGGATAACGCCTCCATCATCTGGTATCAGCAGCTTTTGGTTGCCACGGATTTCTTCCTTGCGCGTTTTTGCCGAATTCTCCTATACTCGCATCAAGGACGTTGATCAAAATTATAGTCAATTGCCTTGAGTGCCACACTAAAATATTTTATGGAGTTTTTGAGTTCCCACATTGGGATGATGTTCAAACGATTTCCATGCACTTTGACCTTGCATATGCATCCCATTTGCTATACATGCATTATGCTAATAGTGTTGTGAAGAAGAATGGACATGCCACATTTGACATGCTCCACTATCACGCACGAAAATATTTTGCTTGGTCTTTGTTGTGTGAAGGTACAAGTGCGTACACGTCAACCTCTACCAACCACGTGTTGACAAGAAGAACCGAAGAGAGTTACCTATCGCTACCCTTCATCGAGCTATCTCTACAAGCTAAGGTGACTTCCTTCTACTTGAGGACTCATGCTATAATGTTCATGAATTGGCTACGCTTTGAGTGTTGTTCGCTTTTGTGGTGAGATTTGTAGGCTTCATGGAAGGTGAAGGAACATTGAAGTGTTGTCAAGTCAATCTTCCCGAGGACGACTATATGGTGAACCCCAGGATCAAGGATGTCCTTCGACCTCTTCTACTTCATGATGAACATGGAGAGTCGAGGACGACTCTTTTTGAAGGGAGGGGAGATGATGCAGCCAACCCATGGTCGTTACTACATCAAGGTCTCCAACTTACGCCAAGTCGCCATGGACTCCAAAGGTGAATCCGTTCCTCTATGCAAGCTCACTTCCTACCCTATTGAATGGTATGCTACTTCATACTCCGTCACATATGCATGATAGGTTCATACCGACCAGTACGGAGGCAAGGGAGGAAGCCCGGAACATCAAGCCCGACAAGACGGAGGCTTGGAAGAGGAGACGGAAGAAGACAGGTCGGCAGATGCCAGGTCCAAGCGGTACTACCGGTTGTCAGAACCGGTACTACCGGTCAGCGGTACTACCGCCCCCTTCTACCGCTCGCTACTGACGGCTCCAACGGATGCTCCAAGACTGCAAGCGGTACTACCGGTCCCAGAGCGGTACTACCGGTGATGACCGGTACTACCGGTCCTAAGTCCGGTACTACCGGTCATGTCTGCCTGCGCGCACCAGTTGGGCCACAGCCCATGTATTCCCCTTTACTTACCTATTCGCCTAGTTTATCCCCAAACTACCCTTGTTTAGTGGCTGGCCTATAAATAGAGCCCCCAACCCTCATGTATCCCTTAGGCATAGATGATAGACTAAAGACAACCCCCTTGTGTGGAATCTCTAGTTTTGCCTCATCCCCTTACCCAAGTGGACCGACTATCTTCACCAACCTCGATTGGACTTTGCATCACGCATCCATCGTTGAACAAGGCCTTGGAGTTCGATGTCTCATCTCCAAGTTGTCAAGACCCTCCCCAAGGTGTTCTTCCCTCTCCGATGTGGATTTGAGGGAGCATGTTGACCGATCTTTCCTTGCGAGGATTCTATCGGACCGGTGGCCGCCGTTCGGGAGCAATCGTCCTTGTATCGTGTGAGTTTTGCGTGTGTTCATCGTGTTCTTCGCGAGGTGTGTGTTCGCTTCCGCTACCTTCTCCCTTTCCCCTCGATTTCCCATCGATTTGACCACGAGATCCGTGAAGATCGGGCCACCCAAGAGGTTAACCCCTCCATCAGGCTTCCCTCTTGACGGTGAAGAAATATATAAATAGATCTAACCTAGGCCTGATTCCTAGGTAACCCTCACAAAGCGGCTCATAGTTGCTAGGCACGAGGATGCTATTCGGAGAAAGGTTCTGAGGTTGAACGAGTGGCTAAGGACCTCTATGAAGAAGTCGTAGATTGGGAGGGAGACGTCGCGTACCAGTTGGGCTTTGAGGTAAACATTTTCTCCGTCTTGAGGAGAAGGGACGACCTCGCCGGCCGGCGCCGCCTGCCAGACAAGCCCCTCCGACGCAGGGAGATACCCCTCGGCGAGCATCTCTTTGAGATCGCCTTTGTTAATATCAGAGTCGCACCATTCCCCTTTGTGGGAAGCGGCCTCCTCTTCCAGCAGTTCCAGCCCCGCTGGAATATGGTCATCGCCCGTGGTTTCCACCACCACGGTGCGTGGAACCACCATGCCATCTGGCGGAACATGGACGGAGCTTGTCGGCTTGTCCGTGGCCTCGCCTGACGCTGCCATGGACGGGGTGCTACTGCTACTGGCCATTGGTGTAGAGGAGGACTGGCAGTGAGATGGGAAAAGCTAGGGTTTTTTCCTTTGTGCATGCGGAGAGCTCGAGGAGGCGTTTGCTAGAGGAAGAAAACGATGCGAGGAAGAATGCGGTGAAAAGATAAAAATCACCATGGTGATAATTTATAGTACTAGGCATCAAGATTCGTGCAAGTTGATCGAATGGTTGATGTGTGGACAGCACGTGCGTGTGCGTGCGTGGAAATTTGGCCACGTTCCCACCACTGCCACCAACGTTTCGCATCCTTCACGCAGAAAAACGGCTATGATTGCGTTCTCTGCATGTGTGAGTTATGAGGCATCGCTGACCTATGGTCTATGTTGCTCTACTGACATAGGAAGGTGAACCATCCAATCTGAAGATTCCGGCATGGATGGATTCAGTCCGGCAATGGGAAGAGTACGATGGAAGATTCGGCAGTTCTCCGACTTACATGTTGAAGACGGAGAGCGTTGGAGGATTCTTGGGAGGACTACAAGATATTTCTTGACGATTTGCCGACATTCATCTAGACGGAGCATTTAATCTGACGAGGCAAGACGGCGCAAGATCTCGGAGTTCTCCGGGTCTACTGTTGGGGATATGCTAAATGGGTATCACCATTGCATGTCTCTAATCCGGCTAACCCGGGTGGCCCGTCGTTGGTAGAAAGGCCTATGGCCTGCTGGGGGGCCCAGTTAGACGAATCCAGAAGGGAGTATCATGCCGGATAAAGGAAGGCTACGGAGGAGTCACCAGCGTACCCGGAGCCTTGGAGTGCAAGACTCGTTAGACTAGATATGTACCGTGTAGGACTCTATAACCTGTCCGGCTAGGACATTGCCTGTAACTCTAGGATCTGGCGACAATATAAGCCAGAACTATGGGAGCCTTTAGGAACGATACAACTCATACCTCGCACAGCAAACCAATCCCTATAACTCGACGTATTGCCATTATAGTGATCTAGCAGGAGTAGGATGCTGCCACCGTCGTGGGATCTGAACATGGGTAAGCGGTGTTACCTCGTACCCGCCAACCTTCCGCCTTACCCCACGTCTCTAAACACGCTCTGTGAGGACCCCTCCATGGCGTACTCGTTGGCAATACCACGACAGGGGTTATGCCCATAAAGGTCGAATTAAAAAGATTCTAGGCAAACTGGGGCGGATACCCTATTCGTCATGGTCTATATTCCATGGGCTTACTCCTAAATTCAATGGACTATGGTCGGTGGCCACAAGACCACGAAAAGTCCAAATTCGAAGGTTTTGGTCTATTCTTGGGCCTGATAGGCTAATTTCATGGGCTCGGTACTAAAAATTCCAGACCTCAACAAGGAAGAAAAGAACAAGGGAGAAATTTTTTGGAAGATCTTTCGTGTGAAAATTGTTGACAACCAGGAAACACAACCCATGCACGCCAAAACTTTCCTACTCGCGCCTTCACTCGAGCAACCAGCTACTTTCTCTTTGCGTCATTCTTCTGAAGACACACCAGCCATGAAAACCACAGGTCACGCATTGAAACATTCACACTCCATCTACCAGCAGGAGCGGCTGACACCATTGCTGGTGGCGGATTTCTTCTCGAGATGCACATAGGCCGGCGGTCAGCTATTCGATCCCCAAGGTACACTTATAATTTCCTTAGTTCGCTCGAATCGTTCCCTATAAGTTGTTTCGTACTCGATCTGTTTGTTTGACATTATTCTGCTCTTGATCTGTTTGTTCGAATTGGTTGGAATTTTATTCCGCTCGGTCGATCTGTTGTCTCAAATATTTAACATAGTTCTACACTGAATTTCTAAAATAGGCTAAAGTTATGTGGCATTTATAGTTCTATATTCCATCAATTTGCTCAAATATCTTGGCTTAATTAGATCTGTATTCAACCTGTTTACTGAAATATCTTGAAAGATTCAGACCATCTCTTACCTCAAAAGATGGACATATATTGGATATTACAAGGAAAAAAGCAACACCTTCGTATTAGGAAGGTGTTAATGACTTCATGAAGTTTGTCAGACAGTATAAAGGCGAATCAGATGTGTTTTTCCCATGCGAAGAATGCCTTAATTATAAAAAGCTAAGTCAGGGCATAGTTGCAGACCATATATTCATTAGTCGGATACAATGCACATATATTAGGTGGAATAAACATGGTGAACCATATGATCAGCCTTTTCTTGATCCTCTAGCTGATGCTGATCCGCCTGAAACTCATCAGATCGAGGATGAGGACCTTTCTAGTTTGTTGAGCGACATGTACCCCACTGCAAGCAAAAAGGGAAGTCCTTCTCTTAAAAGATCATTTTTCTCTGAACTGATAGAAGATGCCAAGTGTTTAGTGGACCCTGATTCTAGTATCTCAAGATTCAAACTGGTAATCAAATTACTAAAGGAAAAGTCATCCAACAAGGTTACCAACAAAAGTTTCGATTCAATGATTAAGGCGTATAACGAGTCAATCCCTAGGGAAGGACAACCAAAATCCTTTTATGAGATGAAATAGTACATCAAGGTACTCTAACTACCATATGAGAAGATCCATTTTTGTTCAAATAACTATGTACTATTCTGGGAGGATTATAAAAACCTCGAGGAATGCCCACTATGTAACGAATCAAGATGGAAAATGGTGATGAAAAGAAGAAAGATCCCTATAAGGTTCTGAGATATTTTTCAATTATAGAGGTTGTTTCAGTCAGAACAAACACCAAAGGAAACAAGATGGCATAAAGAGATTCTCAAGCCAAACAATTACTTACTGAGACATCCAGCTGATAGCGATTAATGGAAGAACTTCGACAAGGCTCATCTAGGATTTGCTACGGATCCAAGGAACCTAAGACTTGTACTAGATACAGATGGATTTAACCCATTTGGTAACATGAGTAAATCATACAACATGTGGCCAATACTTGTTACAATTTACAACTTGCCTCCCTAGGCATGCACTGATCAGTCGAACTGCTTGCTGACTTTACTCGTCCCAGGTCCCAAATCACCTTTGAACGATTCTGATCTATTCATGCAGCCTCTTATACGAGACATGTAAAAACTATGGAAGGGTGTCATGACCCGTGATATCCTTGAAAGCAAACCTGAAGATGCCAAGTTCCCTTTGCATGCTGATGTGCTATTCTGCACCCATGATTTTCCAGCTCTTGGCACTATGTTAGGCAGAATGATAGCAGGTTACAGCACATGTGTTCGTTGTGAGTTAAAACATGTCACAGTGAGGCTACAAAATAAGACTGATTACCTTAGTCATCGGGTTTTTCTTCCTGAAGGCCACATATTCGGAAAAAACTTAAAAATTGCAGTTCTATGGAAAGAGGACTAAGTATGGCACTTTACCACGAAAGTTGACTGCAGCTGAGTTGCAGGCGCGTGTTATCATGACACAGAGGTGCTGTAGAGCCTAGATGTGGGGGTGAGCATCCCTAGCTTTCTCGCACAGATGGATGGCGCTTGCCATAACAGCCTACATCTTTAGTTCTCTCCCTCTCTCTTCCCTTTCTCTAGATATCGCTCTACAGCAAATTCAACCGCTGCTCAAGCAGGGTACAAGGGATAGCTACCCAAGCCCGTATGCTTATATATTGGTAATTATAGCCTCTTGCGGGGTTGCCAAATTCACACTTCTACTCATTGATAGTAGTACTCCTAATTACTTACTTCATCTATTTGCGACCGTTTTATTGGTAGAAGTCCTGGCCTAGAAAACCGGTGATAAAATCCTGGGAATGTTTGAGGTAACCTCTTAACTGCACCATAATTCTCTCTCCCTTATTTCTTTTTTCCTATGCTTTTTGTAGCTCATGCATAAGTCATTTTTTATGGAAGATTTCTCAAAGAAAAAACACCGAAAATAAGGTCCCCTTATTTGTTCATAGTAACGAAGGGAGTAGGACCACTAGTACTAGTATTGGAGTAGTAGTTCTCCTTTGCAAAAGGAAGTTCAACTTCTCCTTCATGCTACTCTTCGGCAAAATTTACTTATTCCTTGAAAGGAATCCTCCCCTCACAAATACTTGAAGGAATCCTGGTGGATTGGCTGCGTCATCCCTAGAGGTCTGCTTCGGCTCGAGGCCATGCCCAAGAACAGTTCATCCACGGAAAATGCCGCCGTTGGATCCGCCTTTGTAGGGCGTCCGGACGCGCGCGGTAAATGTGCCTTGGTTGTGCCAGCATACGACGCGATTTTTGGCCACCTCGAGGCTACCGATCTTGCGCTGGCCGCGTCACAGATGCGTCAACACGGTAGCCAAAGAAAAGTGGACCTCTACAAGAAAGCGCAAGTGTTCTTCCATTTCGACTACGACGGAGCTGCGTCCCGGGGGGAACTTTGGATGGACATCAACTGTGGACAAGTTAAGCCCATGCGAGACAGCGGCCAATAAGCATGCGACCGGGGCAGACAACTCGAGTGGGCGCGAAGTCGCCCTGGCCATGGTAGACGACCCGTTCCTAGGTCCCCTCGAGCATGTCGGTCCTATGATGGCCCTTTACTAAAGCAGGACATGCTTGAGTTCGAGCTCGAGCGCGAGGAACCTGCGGCCGGCG
The DNA here is from genome assembly GCA_916181665.1 of Avena sativa. Taxonomy (NCBI): domain Eukaryota; kingdom Viridiplantae; phylum Streptophyta; class Magnoliopsida; order Poales; family Poaceae; genus Avena; species Avena sativa. The sequence continues at coordinate 148,463,460 of OV702280.1, forward strand.
GAGGTGCGACTGGGGGAACCGACTCAGCAGGGGGTAGGTCGACCTCTCAGGACCTTCCCCTGACGTTAACCATGTACAATAGTGACTTCAGTCCTCAGAATTCAATTCATCATGGTCATGCATATAATTGGAGTTATATTTGGGGAAATGACATCTTCTCTGTTAAAAAAGGCATATTATGTTCTCTCAGGGCATATTTCTACCCCACCTCATTTCTCATGGATTTGGGAATCTTCCTGTCAGCAAAAGCACAAGTTTTTATTCTGGCTTCTATTACTCGATAGACTGAATAGAAGGAATTTGCTGGGGAGAAAGAAGTTTGGTTTACCCTCTTACAACTGTGCAACTCTTGAATGTTCTTCAGAGGAAACTTTGGCGCACCTGTTCTGGGACTGTACATTTCCCAAACTTTGCTGGGATAAAATACGTCCAACCAGAATTATAAACCTTTCGCTTCTTTAAGCCTTCTCAGATATAAAATGAAGTTAAAGGTCCCATTTGCTATGGAGATTATCATTTTGGCAGCCTGGGGAATCTGGATTTGTTGTAATAACTTGATTTTTAATGATCAAAGACCTACATTGGAGGGATGGAACTCTATTTTGATCCAAGAGCTTAGATGGGTAGAGTTTAGAATAAACAAGAAATATGGTCAGGTTTTCAAAACCTGGATAAATTCTCATTTATACTTGAGATAGTCACTTTCTTTTTGTTCCCTCACAGAGGTGGATCTTGTAAATATGTAACTTTGATTTATATTTATAAAATTATAGTGGGGATTTTCCCTACTATTCAACCCTCAAAAAAAGTCCTTAGAATTTCTTACCACATCCTTGTGTGCTCCTCTACTCCTTCTGAGCAATCTTGTCCCTTTGACCATGATCAACACGAATGAGCGCGCTTTTTTTTGTGTGTGTGGCAAGAATTTGTTGGAAGAGTATAGCTCAGCTGCTCGGTTGAAATTGAGCCTGACACGACTAATTTTCCAAGCTAAATTTTATGCCCTTTGTACCAATTGTATGGACTTGGATGTAATTTTCTATCTTGATGTCCTTGATACAACCTTTAATTCCACTGACCTTGTTGATTGAAGCATGTTTCTCTTTCGAGACCTACCCTAGTTCAAAAATAGAAAGAATTCCACCACCACAATTTTTAGACAAAGTGCACCATGCCAAGTTTTAGGATTTTTCAAGATTCATTACTAAATCTTCGCACACTTAAATTTGAATACATGTGAGCATGATAGACTATTACTCTTAAAAATTTACAAAATTATTCTGAAATTCAACCGCTATTAATAATCATAAACACTAGTTTCAAAAGGGCTCAAATGTAACAATAATTACATAAAGGTCCTTGGACCACCTTGCCGTGACTACAAACCCTAGCGAAATAGTTGAAGCGTCTCGCTCCTCTAGGACCTACGGTACCCCGGTTCCAAAAAAAATAATGAATGCCACCACCCCAATTTTCAAACAAAGTGTACCATGCTCTCTTACAATTCCCAAGTTTTAGGATTTTTCAAGAGGGCATAGAAAGGTTTTTGATTTTATTCATGTTTAATCTTCTTGATTTTTGACAAGGTTGCTACATCGTAATGCTAGATGTTGTATAGTTTAGTCACTAGGTATTGTATATGCTAGTACCAGGTGGGCAATAGATGATGTGTCACTTTGTTATACCTAAGGCTCGGTTATACTATTGAACTTGCACTCTCTCACTTCTTGTAGATTATTAAATTAGACCTAATTAGACATATCTACGTAAAGTCGTCTAAGTGGATGAAATTAGGTAGAAAATTAAGTTTGAAAATATAACATGTAATTTGTCCAACCACTTTATGTACTAGTAAATAAATGGAACATGCTATGAACTCTAATTTAGCCATATTAACCGTACTTCCTTCTTAAAAAAATTTTACTTCTTTACCATGCTAACATACACCAACCTATACCAAAATATGGGCACACCGTCATTATCTTGATGAAGATATATAGAGTATGTCCATGACTTTGGTCATTTGGAGAAAGTTCACAAAGAGTACATGGTATAGTAGGCCCTGTCGTGAAGTGAGTTTTTCAAGTATTTTTACTGGTAGAATAAATTAAAGAGAAAAGAATGCCCCTAACAAATTTGTGTACAAAGTGGACAATTCTCTCTTATAGTTTCCTAAGTTTAAGGATTTTTCAAACTTTCAAGCTAAAGCACCAGACACTTAAATGATTCTATGCTGATAAAACGAAATTATGTCAAACTTGAATACATGTGAGCGTGATAGACTATTACTCTTTAAAATTTCTAAAATTCTTCTAAACATACCCGGGAAGCGAATTTATCATGGGCTAACGATAGTTTTGAAAAATACAAGTACTGATTAGTATTTGCATACCAACAAATTTGATCGCGTATGGAAAACATTTCAAACAAAATAAAGCATAAAACAAAAACATGAGACTTCATTAATCTTGGCGTACTTTTGTTGGTGCAGTATTATTAATTACCAAGAAAAATGATAAACATGAGTTTTGACAACTTTAGAAAAAATAGATTCACATTGCTAAAGCCTACCATGTATATGAATACTCCTGGGTTTTAGCACGAATGGCCAATAAGATCATGGCCATATATACATCGATACCCTAGCTACTTTATGATACGGTTCTCACATCAGCCGGGTAGATGGGTGCAACTTGGCGTAGTAAAAAAAAATTCCCATGGGAGTCTCTGACAATAAGAAAAAAAATTCACCTTTCCAAGTGATTACGAGGATATTTTGTACTAGTAAAGAAAATCAGAAGAATATGGCTCGAAATGCAACAAGAGCGCCTTGTTTCCAAAAATAGCGGACCATGCATGTTTTACTTGTGATTCCTAGGTTCTATGAGTTTTCAAGGTTTGTAGCTAAATTAACCCACTTAAATTAAAATACTCCCGCCGATTCAAATTAAGTTTGCCAAATTACGGATAACAGGGATTTCCAGTGGACAAATCTGGGGACCCAAAGACTTGGTATTAGAGCCATCCTGACTGTAGGAGAACCTTAGTTAGCATGGTCGTTAGACAGGAAAACTAATTTTGGAAACATCGGCTTTTGAAAACTATTTTCTCAACGCTTTTTGAAAGATTCTACAACTTATCTTCTCCAAATTTCAAATGGTTTCAAAAATTGATTCCTTTCAATATCTCATTTGAACCTCAAAACATACGACTTTAAAACAAATACGACCTATACGCATGGGGAAGACGATTAATCAGAAAGAATCAAGGGTGCACTACCCTAAAGGTTCCAACGACACGGCAAAAACTTCATCTGCAAGATAGTGATCCAGACCATAATAAGGCGGCCTATAGGATTAATAGTCCTAGAATAGTATTCCCCTATATCGCGAGTAGTTAGCTCCTTGGTCTGTAAAGTAGACCATGTTTGTCTGACTAAGTGCTATTTGTGCTTCTCCGCTTGGGAAAAATATTGCGGCCCAATAAATCTGTTCACTTTTGATTGAATGCTTTGGCTTGATTGATCCATGTAAAATGTACCTTAAGAATAAATACACCACCTAGAAACTCAGGCATACCATAATAGTTATCGCTAACAAAACCTCTTTCGAACCTCGGGAGTTATGAGAGGAACAGTATCTCCAGAATCAGGACTTCGACATCTTCAAGATACAACAACCTGAAGATTCTCTCCTCAGCAGGATGGCATACTTCGTCAAACTAATTTTTCAAGACCCGTTACCAACCGACACATCTCTATTCACCCGCCAACAAGAGCAATAGCCTCGTTGAAAACCAAAAGTCTACCATCGATGGACCTCCACCATCACCAAGAAGCCGCAAGACATGCTAATGAAGACCAGAAGTGCAGATCTAACTACACTAACCTTCGGTCTATTAGAACTCCTAGCGATCCTATTCGACACCTCTACCCTAACCAATGGGATGTTCCTCACTAGAAGGCCAGAATACTCCAGAATTCTGAAGACAAGGATGCATGAAGACCACGAGCCTACTCCGCCAACAAGCAGAAGAAAAATGAAGAGTTCAAGCAAAGATAGTTTCTCTGAAGCTGAATGCATCTACCCCGACTAAAGACTAAGAATAAGAGTCGCTAACCGCTAACCGCTAACTGGCCAGGAGCTAATCCCTAAACCTTTGTTAGGTAACCACCATAGCAAGGTAGTCACAATAAGACGTCACTCGAAGACTTCAACTCAAGCGTCATGCCAATGCTTCAAGATGAAGGATCTACCTAGCCTCGACAACCCTAAGTAAAGATCTAAGGTGTAAAGACTGCATATTTACACTCAAATCAAAAAGATCATCTACTAAAAGGCCAGGAAGATCTTCAATCCAAGGACCTGCTCCAAGCATCATGTTGGGGGGTGACCCCTTGGGGTGGCCCGATCTTTCACGAATTCCATGGGAACCGAGGGGAAAGCGGTGGAAGGGGGAAGGGGATGAAATCCACGAACACACACGCGAAGAACTCGATGAACACACACACACACACACACACGAAAACACGATACAAGCCGATAGCTCACGCTGGTGGCAATCGGTCCAACACAATCCCTAGGATCAGCGTTGGGCAAGCCACTCTCCCACAGCCAACAACGGGGGTGAGAGGCTTGGTGAGATCTTAACTACTTGGACACGAGACACCGAGATCCCAAGGACTTGTACAACTTGAACGCACTAGGCAAAATCCAAGAGGTTTGTGGATAATTTGGTGCTCCTTGTCAAGGAGCATGAGACAAATAGTTGATAGATCCTCAAAGCGGTCTCTTCAACTACAATTATCCAAGTCTACCCTTTACAATAGAGGGTGGGGGCTATATATAGGCCAGCCACATAAACAGGGGTAGTTTAGGAACGACATGGGAAAATATAGAGAGGGGTACAGGGTGCTAGGCTGAGCTGAAGCGAACAGGCTCAGGAACATCCGGTAGTACCGGGATCGTGACCGGTAGTACCGGTCTCAACCAGTAGTACTGCTCAGGATCCGGTAGTACCGCTTGCAGTCCTGGGGCTTCGGTTGGCGTCGTCAGAAGTGAGCGGTAGTGGGGCGCGGTAGTACCGGTTCCAGCTCCAGTAATTCCGCAGACGTCTAGGTCCTGGTTGGGTTCCTCCTGGAGCATCCGGTAGTAGGGGCCGGTGGTGCCGCTTGGACCGGTAGTATCGGTCGCCGTATCCGACAGTACCGCTGGCGCCTGAGTGCGGTTGGTCCCTTCCGCAGTGGTTTCTCCGTTTGGTGGGTCCTTCTCTTCGTACCTGATGATGCACAGGGTGGACGTATGAAGTAGCAAACCATCCAGGGGCGTGTCGAAATCACACAAGGAAAGGAGCGAGTTAACCTTAGCTTGTAGGAGTTTGGCTCGGGCGCGAGTCATGGGTCCACTTGGGGGGCTCGTCGGAGTAGATGTAGTAGCGTTCGTAGGACGGGCTGCATCAGCTCCCCCCCTTGGGAAAGAGTCGTCCTCGACTCTTCAACCTTCTCAACATCATCATCTCCATGGAAGGGTGAAAGGTCCTTAACATTGAACGTTGGGCTCACAAGGTACTTCGATGTTGGGATATCAATGATGTAGGCGTTGTTGTTGATCCTCTTGAGTACTTTGAACGGTCCATCACCTCGTGGCGTGAGTTTGGAGTCGCGATCCTTGGGGAAGCGGTCTTTACTCAAGTGTATCCACACAAGGTCGCCTTCTTCGAAGATCATCTCTTTCTTGTTCTTGTTTAGCCTTGATGCTTGGCGAAGAACTTGTTGCTCGATCGTAGCTCTTGTGTCTTCATGTAGCTGTTTCATTGCTTGGGCACGCTTGTCAACGTCCATGTTGGTGCGGTCGTGTAGAGGAAGACGTAATATGTCGAGCGCGCTGAGAGGCTCGAATCCATAGACGATCATGAACGGGCTCATCATGGTGGTGGAATGCTTTGCGCGATTGTAGGCGAACTCGGCGTGTGGGATGCATTCCTCCCAATCCTTAAGATTCATATTTATCAACACACGTAGAAGTGTGCCAAGGCTTCGATTGACGACCTCGGTTTGTCGATCGGTTTGGGAATGCGAGGCGGACGAGAATAGGAGCTTGATGCCAAGCTTGGCCATGAGTGTTTCCAAAAGTAGCTCATGAACTTGACGTCGCGGTCGGAGACGATTGTTCTTGGTACACCGTGTAGCCGAATTATTTCCCTGAAAAACAAATTTGCTACATGTGAAGCATCATCGATCTTATGGCACGGAATGAAGTGTGCCATTTTGGAAAAGCGATCCACTACCACAAATATAGAATCATGTCCATGTTTAGATCTAGGCAATCCTAACACAAAGTCCATGCTAATGTCCGACCAAGGTGCATGAGAAATAGGCAATGGCATATAAAGACCAAAGGGATTAGACTTGGACTTATCTTGGACACAAGTAGTGCATCGTTGGACGTGGCGCTCCACGTCGCGCTTCATCTTGGGACAATAGTAGTGAGTGGAGAGCATGTCGTATGTATTATCACGGCCAAAGTGACCCATAAGTCCTCCACCATGGGACTCTTGAAGAAGAAAAATTTGGAGAGACGACTTCGGAATGCAAAGCTTGTTTTGTTTGAAATAGAAATAGAAATCATCAATCCCTTTGTCTATTGAACACTTTGCAAAAATTGAACCAAAGAATGGGTCGGACGCATACAAAGATTTGATGTCATCAAGACCCAAGACATTTACTTCGAGTCGCGTAAGAAGGGTTGTGTTTTTGCGAGACAAGGCATCCGCTACTACATTTTCTTTTCCCTTCTTGTACTTGACAATGTAAGTAAAGGATTCCATGAATTCAACCCATTTGGCGTGCCTTTTACTCAAATTGGCTTGGCCCTTAAGATATTTCAACGACTCATGGTCGGAATGGATGATAAATTCTTTGGGCCAAAGGTAGTGTTGCCACACTTGAAGGACACGAACGAAGGCAAAAAGCTCTTTGTCATAAATTGGATAGTTAATGCGTGCGCCGTCAAGTTTCTCACTATGGTATGCTATAGGACGCCCATTTTGCATAAGGACGCCTCCAATGCCAATACCACTAGCGTCACACTAGATCTCAAAAGTTTTTGTGAAATCCGGTAAAGAGAGGAGTGGTGCTTCGGTGAGCCTCTTTTTGAGATCATCAAACGCGTTTTGTTGTGCTTTGCACCAAACAAAAGTGACATTTTTCTTGGTCAACTCGTTGAGAGGGCAAGGAATGGTAGAAAAGTCTTTCACAAAGCGACGGTAGAAGTCGGCCAACCCATGAAAACTACGAAGTTCACTAAAATTGGTATGGATGGGCCAATCTCTTATGTCCTTAACTTTAGAGACATCAACTTCAATGCCATTAGAAGACACAACAAAACCGAGGAAAATCAGTTTGCCTTTTGCAAAAGTGCACTTTGGGAGATTAGCATAAAGCTTTTCATGACGAAGGATTTGAAGGACCTCCTTAACATGAGTAACATGCTCCTCTAGTGACTTGCTATAGACAAGGATGTCATCAAAGTAAACAACAACACTCTTCCCAATGAGAGATCTAAAAATATGGTTCATGAGGCGCATGAAGGTAGATGGGGCATTTGATAAGCCAAATGGCATAACCAACCATTCATAGAGAACAAGCTTGGTCTTGAAGGCGGTTTTCCACTCATCACCTTCGGCCATGCGAATTTGATGGTAACCACTACGAAGATCAATTTTTTAAAATATAGTGGCTCCACACAACTCATCAAGCATGTCATCAAGACGCGGTATAGGATATCGATAACGCATGGTGATAGCATTGATTGGACGACAGTCCATGCATAACCGCAACGTATCATCCGTTTTTGGGACTAGAATCACGGGTATCGCGCTTGGGCTAGTGCTTACTTGGATCAAAACTTTGGAGACGAGTTGGTAGATTTGTCTCTCTATCTCCTTCGTCTCTTCTGGGTTCGTGCGATACGCGGCGCGGTTTGGAAGAGGTGTGCCGGGTATGAGGTCGATGCGGTTCTCGATTCCACGAAGAGGGGGTAATCCATGAGGAAGCTCTTTGGGGAACATGTCTTGGAATTCCTGCAAAATAGTCATCAAAGAAGGAGGAACATTTGTCAAGTCATTAGTTCCTTGCGCTAGTCCCTTGCATACAAGGACATAGTGCAAGATGGATGGGTTGTTCCGCACTTCTCTCATCTCACTTTTGGTGGCAAGAAGAACACTCTTTGTTTTTTCACTCGAGTTTGGTTTCTAGCTCTCACTCACAATAGTGTGGTTCTCTCGCTCACCGCTCTTCTCACAAGGTGGTTTTGTGCTTTGCGCCCTTGCTAAAGCCTTTGCATTGTCCGCAATTATTGGGTAGGAGTCATTGGTTGCAAAACACAAGTCTTTTCAAGCCATTGAAAGTATAAGTGTTTGTGTGACCATCATGCAAAGCACGCTTGTCATATTGCCACGACATTCCTAGCAACATATGGCAAACCGTCATGGGGACCACATCACATTCCACCGTGTATTTGTATGGTCCAATTGAGAACGTTACCGAGACGGTGTGCTTGATCTTGACGGACCCTTGGTCACTTAGCCATTGTATATGGTAGGGATGCTTGTGCGGATGGAGGGTTAGGTTGAGTTTCTCACATAATTCCGTGCTTGCAAGATTGTGGCAACTCCCTCCATCGATGACAACTTTTATGGACTTCCCATTGATACCGGCACGAGTTTGGAAGATGCTTGATCTTTGGTCTTCATTCTCATTGACTTGAGTAGTTAAGACCCTTGTGACCACAAGCGATGGACTTGCGTCATGCTCACACACAAGTAGGTCTTAGTCATCTTCCAAATGTTGCCTAGCCAATGCTTCCTTGACCCTTGCATCAAACTCATCTTCGCTCAAGTATTCTTCATCGCCATTGTCGTGGATGAACAAAACTTTCTTGTTTCCACATGCGGCCGACTTGTGTCTTTTGCCTCCACACTTTTAGCACTCACCATTGAATGGTTGATCATCCTTTGTGTATTTGCCACTTGGGGGAGGTTTTCCTTGAGGAAGTGTTGGCTTGAAGGGAAGCTTGGTGGTACTTGATGAGCTTCCACTTGGTGTTGTTGGAGTAGTGGTTGGAGCTTGCTTGTAGGTGAAGTACGTCTTTGGCTTGTTGTACTTGATGTCCTCTTGCACTTGACGTTCGGCCTTTGATGCTATGTGTACAAGCGCAACCATGTTGTTGTACTTTTGGAACTTGGTGATGCACTTGATTGGGTGGTTCAAGCCATTGAGGAAACGTGCCGTTGTTTGTTCATCACGCTCTTCAATATTGGCACGGATCATGTTGAGCTCCATTTGCTTGAAGTACACTTCCACGGTCTTTGTCCCTTGACTAAGCGTTTGAAGCTTGGTGAAAAGATCACGCGTGTAGTGCGAAGGAACAAAGTGGGATCTCATATGAGCCTTCATATCTTGCCAAGTTGAGATCGTAGGATCCTCTTTTACTTCACGAGCGAGTTGGACTTGTTCCCACCAAAGGTTGGCATACTCATCAAACTCGAGGGACGCCATGGACATCATCTTCTCATTGCTATAGTTGTGGATGCGGAAGATCTTGTCAACCTTGAGTTCCCACGAGAGATATTCTTCGGGTTCATTGGAACCGGTGAACTTGGGCATGGTGAATTTGAGCTTGCCGAAATTTTCTTCTTCATTGCGGTTCCAGTGGCGGCGGTTGCCATGATTTTGGCGGCCATCTTCATCATCCGAGCTCTCATGTCTTGCTTGGTGATGGTTGTGTTGCCCTTGCGGTTGTCGAGGTGCCGCGTTTGGTGGTGGAACTTGATTTTGACGACGAGCTTGGGGAGCTTGCTCGAGTTGTTGGCGCGGTTGAGGACGAGGAGGAGGTTGTTGGTCCTCACGACGAGGTTGGGGAGCTTGCTCTTGTTCTTGTCAAGGTTGATGCCGATGAGCATTGTCTTGCGCCATGTGGCGAGGAGGACGATGAACCGCATGTGCAATGGGCTGGTCCCTTTCTTCTTAATGTGGAGGAGGCTTGTCATGATGATCATGTTGTCCATGTTGACGTTCATGTCGATGATGACACCTTGGTTGATCTTCGAGTGCTTCACGCCGACGGCGATCTTGTTCGTCCACTTCAGATGCTTCACTTGTTGTTGAAGGAACATGTCGTTGGCGATGGACTTGGTGGTCCACGTGAGTTTGCTCTTGTTGAATCACAAGTGCCCTTGGTTGTGGACGGTTCGCTTCACGTCTTGGACGTCTTGCGGAGAGGTCACCATCATAGCTTGATGTCGCGGCGTGTCGCGGAGACGGTACCGCTTGAGAAGAGCTCATGGAGTGGAGGACGGGTCCTTCTCGGTGACTTGAAGCGTGACGGCGAGGTGCGCTTGATTCACTTGAGGAGTGCCGTGACGAGCTTGAGTCGCGCGATCGTGGCCTTGCTAGCCCATCAATGAGGCGTTGAAGCTTCTCATCCGTTGCAGTGAGGGCACGACCAAGAGCTTCATTTTTATGGTTGAGGTTGCATGGCATGGCATGCATTTGTCCTCGGACTTCTTCGAAGCGGTTGTCGATGTTCTTGAATTCCACTCGGGCTTCACTAAATTGTTCGTCTTGGCCCCACTCAAGGGCTTCACAACGGTAGTTGACTTATCCTCGGACCTTCCAATGATCCCATCTTGTCATGTATTGTGTGTCGTCCTCTGGATGTGGTGGTGGTTGCGACGACTCGCCATTCCTGTCCATGATGCAAAGCCGCCAAGGGTTGTATATGGAGAAGAAGAACGAGGGGAGTTATCCTTTTACCTCACCTTGGAGATTGTATCAAACCAATTTCCACACAAGAGAGCTCATAGCTTGCAAAGTGAAATCGCAAAGAAACTCACACACAAATAAGCTACACTCTCAAAAGCTTTTGGTGGAAGGTTAGGATTGTGGAAAACCAAACGAAACGATCCAAGCAAAAGGTTATTGTTCTAAGTGGGAAAGAACCAATGATCAAAAGCAAAAAGGATACGATCTACAAAAACACGGGAGAACACACACGTGGAGATTAAAGGGGTTATCACGACTATGAAAATGAGCACAAAAGGTCCTAACGAAGACTACGCTCGGTTGTCGTGCCAACTCAAGGAGAGACCACAACTCGTTTTCCAAAAGAGGATAAGCAACGGATTTATGCACTTGCCTTGGCGCGCTTTTTCCTCTCTATTTTTGCTTACAAGCTTGATACCTCTTTGTATTGGGAGACTATGTATCTTTCTATTTTTTGTTTTTTTATTCTTTTTCTCCCTTTCTATACTACTATGTTAACTTTTGTATTTTCCCTCACACTCTCACTTTCCAACGGAAAGTGTGCAATGCTTAGACAAACACAAAATGAGTTGCTCTCATAGGATAGTTACACAGAAAGGAAGATATGGGGCTATCATAGTGGCGCAAGTTATACCTGTGGTATTGTTGACGACTTGCAGCCGTTGTTGTGGATGATGTTCGAGTGTCACGGTGTCGTTGAGCGCGTGGTGACTTTGTTGCGGAACCTGTGTTAGTATGGAGACAAACACGCGAAACACGAACAAGCGAAAGAGGTCAGTCAGTAAACGAAGTTGAGGTGTCCAAAAGGAGCTGGAACACTGTCGGTAGCAAGCTATAGTACCGCCGGGTATGACCGGTAGTACCGGTGATTTGCGGTAGTACCACTCGTACGACCGGTAGTACCGCCTGGCGCAGACCTGGCACGCGATCAACCTGAAAACATCCTCAAATTCGTGGTAATCTGACCGAAAGGCTGGCTAGGAACATAAGAAGGCTGTAGATCGACTCCAAAAGCAACAGTTCTATGGTCCAAAACCACGGAAAACTCACCAAATCCAAAGATCGATCCGAAGGCGATTTGGGGATTTTTTTGGGAATTTTCGATTTTATGATGGATGGAAGAAAAATTGAGGGGAAATTCGTGATCAACCTTGCTGTTGATACCAATATGTTGGGGGGTGACCCCTTGGGGTGGCCCGATATTTCACGAATTCCGTGGGAACCGAGGGGAAAGCGGTGGAAGGGGGAAGGGGATGAAATCCACGAACACACATGCGAAGAACTCGATGAACACACCCACACACACACGAAAACACGATACAAGCCGATAGTTCACGCCGGTGGCAACCGGTCCAGCACAATCCCTAGGATCGGCGTTGGGCAAGGCACTCTCCCACGGCCAACAATGGGGGTGAGAGGCTTGGTGAGACCTTGACTACTTGGGCACGAGACACCGAGATCCCAAGGACTTGTACAACTTGAACGCACTAGGCAAAATCCAAGAGGTTTGTGGATAATTTGGTGCTCCTTGTCAAGGAGCATGAGACAAATAGTTGATAGATCCTCAAAGGGGTGTCTTCAACTACAATTATCCAAGTCTACCCTTTACAATACAGGGTGGGGGCTATATATAGGCCAGCCACATAAACAGGGGTAGTTTAGGAACGACATGGGAAAATATAGAGAGGGGTACAGGGTGCTGGGACGAGCTGAAGCGAACAGGCTCAGACACGTCCGGTAGTACCGGGATCACGACCGGTAGTATCGGTCTCAACCTGTAGTACCGCTCAGGATCCGGTAGTACCGCTTGCAGTCCTGGGGCTTCGGTTGGCGTCGTCAGTAGTGAGCGGTAGTGGGACGCGGTAGTACCGCTGACCGGTAGTACCGGTTCCAGCTCCGGTAGTACCGCGGACGTCTGGGGCTTGGTTGGGTTCCTCCTGGAGCGTCCGGTAGCAGGCACCGGTGGTGCCTCTTGGACCGGTAGTACCAGTCGCCGTATCGGGTAGTACCGCTGGCGCCTGAGTGCGGTTGGTCCCTTCCGCAGTGGTTTCTCCGTTCCGTGGGTCCTTCTCTTCGTACCTGATGATGCACAGAGTGGACATATGAAGTAGCAAACCATCCAGTGGCGTGTCGAAATCACACAAGGAAAGGAGCGAGTTAACCTTAGCTTGTAGGAGTTTGGCTCGGGCGTGAGTCATGGGTCCACTTGGGGGGCTCGTAGGAGTAGATGTAGTAGCGTTCGTAGGTCGGGCTGCATCACATCATCCCGAGAGTAGTCAGAGGAACATAAGATAGACCTCATCAACAATCGTCGGAAGTCTACTCGATCCTCCTAGTACCCGCAAAACTCTGTATCCGGTTGACAAGACTATCTGACGCTGCCAAGACTACTCTCCAACGAGTAGGAAGCAACCCCAAAGCATCTAGATTCTCTGAAGACATCGTGAAGCCCCTCCTCCTGCTATCTCTGCTAAAGGACCACCTATAGGACCTCCGACTCTGCTAACCCCATTAGATCTAACCCCTCTAGAGTATCCGCAAAAATTTAGCAGCTCTGATAAGCTAAGTAGAAATAAAATTTATATTCAAGTATCGTAGGAAAGAATTATCGGATGACATCTGAAGATTTCAACCAAAAGCAGAAGATTTCAAGATTCATCTTGCCACCCCAAGAAAGAAGACCTGCATTTTCTCTAACCACCTCTAGTATTTCCCTAAGGGGGGAAAGACTGTGTCTTTCCCACTCAATCAAATTAACCCTACTTCCGAAGACACCTTCTGAAACCTCGACACAATTCACCAACCAACCCCGGAAGAGGCAGCACTGATGAAGTCTTCTAAGGAGACACTCAAAAAATCTCAAGATCATCGAAGCCTCTTCAATGACAGCCGACACCCTCCCAACTCGAGAATAAGGAATTCGATATCCTCAAGATACCCTAGTTAACCCTAAGGGTAAAAGACTACGTATTTTCCACAAAAATAGAACAACCCTCCATCAGAAGCTCCCTTAGGATGTTTTGACCCTAGTCCTTGAATAGGTTAAGATAAACCCCGATTAAAATGTCGGGTCCTGGTAGAGAAGATTTCAAGATGAATATTCTATCCTCAGAGGAGTGTTTTGTGAGATTCTAATCAAACAAAATTCGCCCAGCTTAAGCCCTCGACATATCGAGTCCAAAAGGAAAAGAATATCATCCTTCGCAACCAGGTCTGAAGACCACTCCACTCTCCGTTGATCCAAGAAGACAGAAGTTCAAACCTCCTGACAGAGTAACCACTTTCGAAGATGAATCCCATAAGTGATCCATTGTAATACCCGACTCAAAATCCCCTAACTCCACTCTCCGGAATCTCGGGACGAGATTATTTAAGGGGGAAAGGTATATAACATCCCAATTTCAGCAAACCTGATTTGTTGTCCAGAATGCAAAAAGTCAGAGGAAACAAAAACTTTTTCTTGTTTAATGATGCAATGTTTTCTTACAAGTTTGTTTGTTCTTATGGATCTTATGATGTAATAGATGATATACTCCTTTCCTCAACCCCCCAGTTGACAAAATCTATTTAACAAAACTGTCTTACATATTCTCAAATGATCTGGAATTTCAAAACCTGAGCCAATATGTCCTTTTTACAACATTTATTTCTTAGCTTCTATTAACAAAACTATGGAGATCTATATGATATAATCTCCTTATGTTTCAAGACAGAACTTTCAACTACCTTTATCTATAGTTTACCAAAACCTTTTTATAAAACCTTTTGAACTCTACTATTGGTAGTAATACCATGAGACTCTTAGCTTACTTCAAAAGAACAAACCTTTCAAAATATCCATCCTTACCGCAAGATAGGCTTGATGGTAACCTCAGTAGAAGTTTGAGTAGTCGTTAAGATGAATTGCCTTGATCTACTTTTGGTGAATTGTTTTGATCTGCTGATTAACTTGATTGTTTACGAAGTAGCATGATCCACCTTGGAGCTCATCCTTTAGGATCAATCTAAATCAATATTACAAATCCCAATCAAATCTCCTAAGCTTGATCTGATACCTAGTCACGAGAGTGACCATCTCACCTCTTAACCAGATAATTCTTGGGTAAATCTCTTTTGTTAGATTTCAACTCAATCAAGACCAAAGCCAAGCATGTACCCTTTCTACTCAATCAACAAATCAACATCACCACCATGATGATGAGTTTGTAACCTAGCATCCCCTCAAAATCATTTCCTTTTGTAATCTAGTCTAAAACCCTAAATCTGCCTAAATGGCTAAGTTTAGAACTTTTATCAACATCACATCTTTGAGTCCCTGCAATTTCCAACCTTTGTACATTTTTCAAAATGCACTTGAACTATCTTGTAGACCATCGTAAGGAATTCCAAACCCCACCTTTCCTCTTGACAAAATCATTCCTTGAACCACTTGTTCTTCATGGTTTGTAGGCAATAAAATAATCTTTTCTGCAAACCTTATCATCTTGCCTACTTTGGCAAAAGCCCACATCCTTATGTTATATTATTTGCACCAACTCTATGCATGATTATGATATACTAATCATGGTCTATAAATCCACCCTTCACTTGTTTCCATTGGAGATATGTGCTTCTTAAACCCACATGTTTTATGAGGCTTCATGAAAATTTGCAATGGCAGCCTTATTTTCAACAAAGTTTGCCTCCATTCTTCTACCACCTCAAATACAACCAATGACAACTCTTGGTACCTTGATAATATAAATAATTTGGTATATCCATCCATACATACCTTTCATCAAGGTAAGCTCTGAGATCACTAATCCAACAAGGTTTATGCGGCACAAAAATATTGATGCCCAAGATCATGAAATATTTCCCTTCTTTCCATACCAAGTTCCTTTCTACAAATCCAAGGTTTCCAATGATAGATACTTAAATTCTACATCATCCACCTTGGATATAAATATTTACTAAATAATTTCCATAACTATTTGGGCCCTGAAACTAATTAAATTCCCTCCTTTAAAAAATCCTCAAAACTTTTCCTATAAAGGAAAGTTTGTTTTTCTCCAAGATACTTTGCCAAATAAAGGCACACTTGAGGCCTATATATAATATCCTATCTTCCCATATCAAAAATAAATAATTTTGACATGCTTTACTAATTCTTTTTACCCTTTTTCTTAAATGGCGGAAATGGAAAAATACTGGTTTAAAATATTTTTTCCTTCTCCATAAATCTTGGGAAAATTCCCCAATGTGCCAAAGGGTAATTGGGACCATCTCAAATAAAAATCACCTTGGCCAATTCAAAAATCTCAAATGAAGTCAATAAAATTATTTCAGCAAATTTTGAATAATTAACAAAAGAGGGACCTAGACTATTATGAAAAATCCCAAATAATTATTTGAGGTATCTCATGACCATATCTATCTACCTGTATCCTTAAATCATCTTGAAAAGATCAATTTGTGGAAATTCTCTCATAATAGTATGGCCAACATTGGAACTATGACCCACACATGATCTAAACCTCACCAAACATCATCCAATCTTGTATAGCAATACTCCACAGCACCCAACACTCTCTCCTGGTCGTGTACCACTATAGGTGAGACAACCCTAAGGTTTTGTCCCATGTGTTTGTCTGAGAGAGAGAGACAATGGGCATGTCTTGTCCTCCCCTCTTTTATTCAATGCAGCAGCACCACCCCATTTCCTCTTTGTCCCTACTCAAACAGAGCACACCAGCAGGACCCATCCCACCGCCCACCTTGCCCTATCCCTGAGCAGCACCCTCAGCATACTCTCTAATAGGGAAAAGGTGTCCGATCTTTCGATGAGATGGTGATAGTCGATTTGGTGGAGTTCGGGCTTGACGATCCGACTACACGTGCGAGCACGAGCGCCAATGCAATCGCTAGGCCAATCTCCTGGAGGTTACCGTTCCTGCGGAAACACGATCAACCTGACCAGCGAGGGTCTTAATTCCTACCTGAAATCGAGAACAAGTAAGAACTAATATTGCAATCAAGATATTGCGGATTAAGATGAAAGCTTTATTGAAAAGGTGGGATCCTATATAGGTGTGAAGTACAAGAGGCCTCTGCGACGCTCGAGCTTTGGCGAAGTTGCTATGATGGCTAACTTAATGTCTAAACAAAATCCGAGTCTATGGTGATGGCTATCGGGAGTATTTAAGGAGGAAAAGGTGGGGTTTCGGCCAGCCATATAAGTGGTGGCCGAATCCAACCCTAGAAGTCCTTTTCTCCTCAAATACGGACTCTAAAAAGTGGCTAATTAAAATCCTGCGAAAATTACATGGGCCTGTCCCAAAATAAAGGTGTCGCAACACCATATTAAGCTATGGACGAATTTGTGAAGTATTAATCTTGAATATTCCGTCCAAGCCTTATTTCATCATTATGGTGGCCTCAAAGTTCAGAAATCTTCATCCGTGGCCTTGTCTTGAATCATCACATGCTTGCTGCCATCTCCATGCATGTCCATGCTCCAATGCTTGTCCCTCTCATCCATGCTTGGTCCATCATTCCTAAGAGTAATAAATACATCTGATTTAGGCAGCATCATATTCTCATGTATGTGAGGAATAGTTCCAAGAAACGAAAGTACCTGATAGTTAAGTTGTTTGGCACAAGATCTTGTGATAGGTCCTTGTATGTGTGTAGCTGTAGGTACAACGGTTATATCAATAGATGGGATGTCCACATCACTCTCCCATGGACATAGTCCATGTTAGACCACCCCCTCTAAAAATAAATAGGCCAAGACCCTGGCATCTTCTCTCTCCCCTCTCCTTCCTCTCCCTGGCCACCAGAGAACCTCCCTACAAGCTCCCTCTCCCTCCCCTGATTCTTCTTCTCCTTGAGTAGGGAAATCTCTCCCCCTCGGTATGCAAGCAAGGAGGCGATGCTGCCCTTGTTATGGCCCATATCCGCTTGAGATCTTTGCATGCATGTGCCCCTCTCTTCCAGATCTAACCCTCCTCATGGTCATTCCTCCAGGAATGGCCCCACTAGTGGCGCCATTGAACTCCGAAGAGCTTCCTCCCGGTTTTCTTCACGCGAGCTCCTCTACATTGCCAAAGCATAGTGTTCCGCCCTTCCTCGTAGTCGCCAAGGTGAACCACCTAATCTCTACCCCTTACCTCCGACATGCATGCACCCCTAAGCTTGCACTGGCGAGCTCCCGAGCCGGCCATGTTGCGGATTCGCGCGACCTCACCTCTGCATAGAAGCCACCGTTGCCACCTGTTTTTGGGCTTGCCATGGTGCGACGCGTCGCCCGAGGTCCTCGCCGACATGCTTCCACCATCATGTGAGCCAACCCCACGCCTCCTTGAGCCCTCTAGGGTTTCCTCGTTACCGCTCGAGTCGCAAGCTGGAAGATGGCTGGATGTCATTGCTTCCCCTTTAATCCGACGACCACTAGTACTTGATACCTCTTCGCTACCCTAGACTGGCTAACCTATGGGCCCTGCTGCCAGTGTTTCAAATGCCTCTCTCCCATGTGCAACTCACCCCGGGTGGGCCGAATTCGATTCCCCGGCCAGCTTATGTGTAGAGTTGGCCCAGTTCTTTCTCTGCCTTTTTATTTTTTTCTAGATCTAAACAGTAGTCGCTTGGTTTAATTCAAAATAAAATATGAAATTAACCTAACTGGCAAGATATAATTTTCCACTACTATATATAGGTTTTATCTAACATTCAGTACCAACTCCTTTTCAAAAACACACATGATTATTTTCTGATGATTAATCCCCTATCATGTGTCTTTTACACAATATAATTAATATCAGGAGTTTTACATCTCCAAATGGAATAAATCCAACTTCCTATGGAAGATTTTTGAAGTACCTATCATTTGGCCTTGCGTTCATGCCAAGTGGAAATTTATATCTACTGTAGTAAAATTAACCAAATCAATTCTTAAATGCCTTATATAATTGCTCTAAGTTAACCTACACTAGCTATTGAGTTGATTCCAACTCTCGCTGATGTGGCACTGCAAGTCCTATCTAAACCTAGGATATCATGATTTATTGAGCTCGGGGCGAATTTTAGGGAATTAAACTCTTCTGTGTAGATTTAATGCACTAGATAAATCATGGAATTAGTTCTGTAACTCCTAAATTGGTGATTCCAGTTTCTACAAAAAATTATTGGAAATACCTAACATGTGTCCTTGGAATTATATCAAAAGCCCATGTAGATTAAATATGGTGAAAAAGATAAATACCTTCCTGAGGGCATTTCTTTAGGGCGTTTTGGTAATTATTTTGAAGTGTTTCCAACTCGTAGAAGTCATAAAATCAAATATATACATAAAAACCTGAGTACAAATTTATTTGAGCTCCAGATTTTTTTGGTGATTTAATCATCTAAACTAGAGTTTGTTGTACTAGAAAATTCATAACTAATTAAAGAAAAGTGCTAAAATTGTAAAACCAATTTCTGTGGCTTTGTTATTTCAGTACCTAACTGATGATGCCATTTTGTACATTTGTATCATATAGACCTAAGCCTTAGTTCAAAACCCCTTTATTAGGTGGTATTGGACAACTAAATCATAAAAGAAATTCCACAAAGGCAATTATTGTAATTCCAAATACTATGAAATCAATCTATAAAAACCTACTGAAGTTAGTAATGTGTTGTATGTTTGCTTGATGTATTGTATTGGTGATTGTATACCTTGTGTTAATTGTACCCTTGTTTGTTTGCATGTATGATTTTCTGACGATGATAGTTGCGATTATATTGGAGACCGAATATTATGTTTATTATTATTGGATACTGTGGTATTGTAAGAAGTCCAGGGACATATTTATATATTGCTAATCATAGGCAAGCTACCTTCTTGCTCATAAGACTTTTCCTACCGTTTTACTTATGCATGCTTTATCTATTGGTTATGAAAAATGCATTGTTTTATTATATGATGGTCCATATCTGGTAGTTGCTTGGATCCTCCAAACCATTACACATTTGTACTACTAAGTACAATCCCCTTGCCTACACCTACTTGTCCCTAGTATGGTATATGGTATAACACCATAACCCTTTGGAGACCCCGTTCAAGCCGAAGTAAAACTATAGGATGGGAAGACCCCGGAAAAGTTTTACAAAAAACTTTATGTAAAAACCTTGGTGAGGTGTGACCTAGCAAGAGAAGTTAGAGAAATGGAAAAGGTTTTGTTTTACAAAAAGGCTAGACGAAGGACGGAGGAAAAAGGTTTATGAAAATGCACCCGGTTCTTCGCAGTTTTGCCAGAACAATTAACCTGTGCAACCAACCACATTACCCTGGAGTGGGACGGGGCATAACCCAAAGCTAGTTCACCCTGATATGGGTATCCTCACAACTACTTATAAGGGATCATCTCCCTCTAATTCCGTACATCCTTTACAAAAAGGGTCAACTATTAGATAGTCACCTAGAGGAAGCAGGATCACCCATGTGAGTGACCAGGACATACTATGATCCTCTCATTGAAACTGCCGGCTCTCGAGGAGTTGGGTGTTGAGGGGAAACAACTCATAGGGTAGGGACCATGTTGGAGTGGACTTTTTGAAGGTTTTTTTATTATCCGAGACCCGCATACCGAGGTATGATGATCCATGATGTTTCACGGCGGATGTATCAAATCTTGTGGGAAAAGTGTACAACCTCTGCGGAGTGTAAATCTATTCGAATAGATGAGTCCTCGGTCATGGACAGTTGGGAAGGTTGCTGTAGAGTGGTGCTGGTTTTGTTTTCAAAAAGGATTTCGGAAGAGCAAAGGCTTTGGAACTGTTTTTACCATGGAATGGTCGGGAAGGAAGTAAAGTGTTAGGGGTTACCCCTTGGGGAGGCCCAATCTTTCACGAATCCCGGGGAAATCGAGGAGGGGGTGAGGGGGATGAAATCCATGAACTCGCATGCGAAGAACTCGATGAACACACACACACACGAAAAACACGATACAAGCCGATAGCTCACGCCGGTGGCAACCCGTCCAACACAATCCCTAGGATCCACGTTGGGCAAGACACTCTCCCACAGCCAACAACGGGGGTGAGAGGCTTGATGAGATCTTGACTACTTGGAGACGAACACCGAACTCCAAGGACTTGTACAACTTGAACGCACAATGCAAAATCCAAGAGGCGCTGGATAATTGGTGCTCCTTGTCAAGGAGCATGAGACTAGCAATTGATAGATCATCAAAGGGTGTCTTCAATTACAATTATCCAAGTATAGGGTTTACAATAGAGGGTGGGGCTATTTATAGGACAACCACATAAACAGGGGTAGTTTGGGTACGAAAAGGTAAATTTTAGGCGAAATTGGGGGTTACATGGCCAAGCCCGAAAGTTGACTTGAGTCTGGGGATTTCCGGCGAGAGGTCCGGCGGCGCCGGAATTGGTGCCGGAAATTACGGTGACCGCCGGTATTTCCGATCGTGAACCGGAAAGCATTACAATACGTGTTTTCGGTCGCCGCCGGTATTGTCGGCGACGGGGCTGTCGCCAGAAGTTCCGAAGAGGGATCCAGTTCGCCGAGCCTGGCACCGGTTTTCTCTAGAGAGTCCGCCCATGTCGCCTTTGGTCCCTCCCTTGTCGATGCTTCATTGGGTTCATAGCTGAGGATGCACAAAGTATGGGCATGAAGTAGCAAGCCATCCAAGGGTGTATCGAAATCACACAAGGAGAGGAGTGAGTTAACCTTAGCTTGTAGGAGCTTGGCTCGAGCGCGGGTCATTGGTCCACTTGGGGAACTAGTAGGCAAAGATGTAGAAGTGTCCGTAGGACGGGCTGCATCAGCTCCCCCCCTTGGGAAAGAGTCATCCTCGACTCTTCAACCTTCTCAACTTTATCTTCTCCATGGAATGGTGAAATGTCCTTAACATTGAACGTCGGGCTCACAAGGTAATTTGATGTTGGGATGTCGACGATGTAGGTGTTGTTGTTGATCCTCTTGAGTACTTTTGAATGGCCCATCACCTCTTGGCTTGAGCTTGGAGTCGCGATCCGTGGGGAAACAATCTTTACTCAAGTGTATCCACACAAGGTCGCCATCTTTGAAGATCATCTCTTTCTTGTTCTTATTTAGCCTTGATGCTTGGCGAAGGACTTGTTGCTCGATCGTAGCTCTTGTGTCTTCATGTAGTTTTTTCATTGCATGGGCATACTTGTCAACGTCCATGTTGGTGCGGTTTTGGAGAGGAAGAGGTAGTATGTCGAGCGCGGTGAGAGGCTCGAATCCATAGACGATCATGAACGGGATCATCATGGTGGTGGAGTGCTTTGCGCGATTGTAGGCGAACTCAGCGTGTGGGATACACTCCTCACAATCTTTAAGATTCTTCTTTATCAACACGCGGAGAAGTGTGCTAAGGCTTCGGTTGACGACCTCGGTTTGGCCGTTGGTTTGAGGATGCGAGGCGGACGAGAATAGGAGCTTGATGCCGATCTTGGCCACGAGTGTCTTCCAAAAGTAGCTCATGAATTTGACGTCGCGGTCAGAGATGATTGTTCATGGCACTCCATGAAGGCGGATTATTTCCCTGAAAAACAGATTTGCGACATGTGAAGCATCATCGGTCTTATGGCACGGAATGAAGTGTACCATTTTCAAAAACGATCCACTACAACAAATATTGAATCATGACCATGTCGAGACCTAGGAAAACCTAACACAAAGTCCATGCTAATGTCCGACCAAGGTGCATGAGGAATAGGCAATGGCATATAAAGACCAAAAGGGTTAGACTTAGACTTATCTTGGGCACATGTAGTGCAACGTTGGACTTGGCGCTCCACGTCACACTTCATCTTGGGCCAATAGTAGTGAGTGGAGAGCATGTCATATGTATTGTCACGACCAAAGTGACCCATAAGGCCTCCACCATGGGAGTCTTGAAGAAGCAAAATTTAGAGAGACGACTTCGGAATGCAAAGCTTGTTTTGTTTGAATAGAAAGCCCTTATGCAAATAGAAATCATCCACCCCTTTGTCTATTGAACAGTTTGCGAAAATTGATCCAAAGAATGGGTCAGGAGCGTACAATGATTTGATGTCATCAAGACCCAACACATTGACTTCGAGGCGCGTAAGAAGGCTAGTGTTTTTGCGAGACAATGTAAGGGAAAGACTCCATGAACTCAACCCACTTGGCGTGCCTTTTGCTCGAATTGGATTCACCCTTAAGATACTTCAACGACTCATGGTCGGAATGTATGATAAATTCTTTGGGCCAAAGGTAGTGTTGCCACACTTGAAGGACACAAACTAAGGAAAAAAGCTCTCTGTCATAAATTGGATAGTTAAGGCGTGCGCCATCAAATTTCTCGCTATGGTATGCAATAGGACGCCCATTTTGCATAAGTGCGCCTCCAATGCTAATACGACTAGCGTCACACTCGATCTGAAAAGTTTTTGTGAAATCCGGTAAAGCAAGGAGTGATGCTTCAATGAGCCTCTTTTTGATCTCATCAAATGCCTTTTGTTGTGCTTTGCCCCAAACGAACATGACATTTTTATTGGTCAACTCATTGAGAGGGCAAGAAATGGTAGAAAAGTCTTTCACAAAGCGACGGTAGAAACCGGCCAACCCATGAAAACTACGAAGTGCACCAACATTAGTAGGGACGGGCCAATATCGTATGTCCTTAAATTTTGAGACATCAACTTCAATGCCATTAGAAGAAACAACAAAACCAAGGAAAATCAGTTTGTCTTTCTCAAAAGTACACTTTGGGAGATTAGCGTATAGCTTTTCATGATGAAGGGTTTGAAGGACCTCCTTAACAAGTGTAACATGCTCCTCTAGTGACTTATTATAGACAAGAATATCATCAAAGTAAACAACGGCACTCTTCCCAATGAGGGATCGCAAGATATGGTTCATAAGGCGCATGAAGGTGGATGGGGCATTAGATAAGCCAAAAGGCATAACCAACCATTCATAGAGACCAAGTTTGGTCTTGAATGCGGTTTTCCACTCATCACCCTCGGCCATGCATATTTGATGCTAACCACTACGAAGATCAATTTCTGAAAATATAGTGGCTCCACACAACTCATCAAGCATGTCATCAAGACACGTTATAGGATGTCGATAACACACGGTGATAGCATTGATTGGACGGCAGTCCATGCATAACCACAACATATCATCCGTCTTTGGTATAAGAATCACGGGTACCACGCTTGGGCTAGTGCTTACTTGTATCAAACCTTTGGAGACGAGTTGGTTGATTTGTCGTTCGATCTCCTTCGTCTCTTTCGGGTTCGTGCGGTATGTGGCACGGTTTGGAAGAGGTGTGCCGGGTATGAGGTCGATGCGGTGCTCGATTCCACGAAGAGGGGGTAATTCATGAGGAAGCTCTTCAGGGAACACGTCTTGGAATTCCTGCAAAATAGTCATCAAAGAATGAGGAACATTTGTCAAGTCATTAGTTCCTTGCGCTAGTCCCTTGCATATGAGGACATAGTGCAAGATGGATGGGTTGTTCCGCACTTCTCTCATCTCACTTTTGGTGGCAAGAAGAACACTCTTATTTTTTCCACTCGAGTTTGGCTTGTGGCTCTCACTCACTATAGTGTGGTTCTCCCGCTCACCGCTCTTCTCAAAAGATGGTGTTGTGCTTTACGCCCTCGCTAAAGCCTTTGCATTGTCCGCAATTATTTGGCTAGGAGGCATTGTGATGCAGCCCGTCCTACGAACGCTACTACATCTACTCCTACGAGCTCCCCAAGTGGACCCATAACTCGCGCCCGAGCCAAACTCCTACAAGCTAAGGTTAACTCGCTCGTTTCCTCATGTGATTTTGATACGCCCCTGGATGGCTTGCTACTTCATACGCCCACCCTATGCATCATCAGGTATGAAGAGAAGGACCCATGTAACAGAGAAACCATAGCCGAACGGACCAACCGCATCCAGGCTCTAGCGGTACTACTGGATCCGGCGACCGGTACTACGGTGCAAGCGGCACCACCGGACCCTTCTACCGGACCCTCCAGAAGGAACCCATCCAAGCCCCAGACGCCAGCGGTACTACCGGTGCTGGAACCGGTACTACCGGTCAGCGGTACTACTGCCCTCTACTACCGCTCGCTACTAACGACTCCAACTGAAGTCCTAGGACCGCAAGTGGTACTACCGGTCCCTGAGCGGTACTACCGTTTGTGACCGGTACTACCGGTCATGAGCCCGGTACTACCGGTCGTGCCTGAACCTATTCGCGTCAGCTCGGCCTAGCGCCCTGTATCCCTCTCTAAATTTTTCCGTTTCCTTCCTAAACTACCCCTATTTATGTGGCTGGCCTATAAATAGCCCCGACCCACTAATGAAAACCCTAGACTTGGATAATTGTAGTTGAAGACACCCCTTTGAGGATCTATCAACTATTTGTCTCATGCTCCTTGACAAGGAGCACCAAATTATCCACAACCTCTTGGATTTTGCCTCATGCGTTCAAGTTGTACAAGTCCTTGGGATCTCGGTGTCTCATCCCCAAGTAGTCAAGATCTCATCAAGCCTCTCACCCCCGTCGTTGGCCGTGGGCGAGTGTCTTTCCCAACGCCGATCCTAGGGATTGTGTTGGACCGGTTGCCACCGGCATGAGCTATCAGATTGTATCGTGTTTTTGTGTGTGTGTGTTCATCGAGTTCTCATGTGTGTGTGATCGTGGATTTCATCCCCCTTCCCCTTCCACTCGCTTTCCCCTAGATTCCCATGGAATTCGTGAAAGATCGGGCCACCCTAAGGGGTCACCCCTAAAATATTGGTATCAAGAGCAAGGTTGATCACGAATTTCCCCCTCAATTTTTTTCTTCTATCCATCATAAATTCGAAAATCCCCAAAAAAGAACCCAAATTGCCTTCGGAACGATCTCTGGATTTGGTGAGTTTTCCGTGGTTTTGGACCATAGAACTACTGCTTTTGGAGTCGATCTACCGTCTTCAGGTGTTCTTTGCCTAGCCTTTCGGTCAGATTACCACGATTTTGAGGTTTTTTCCAAGTCAATTGCGAGGCCAGATCTGCGGCTAGCGGTACTACTGGTTGTACTTGTGGTAATACCGCATATCACCGGTACTACCGGTCGTAGCCGACGGTACTACCGCCCACAACTGATAGTTTTTCTTCCTCTTGACGCCTCAAGTTCGTTTTCTGACTGTCCTCTTTTGTTTGTTCGTGTTTCGCGTGCTTGTCGCCATACCAACAAAAGCTTCCGCAAAAACAATCATCCCGCGCTCGTCGACACCGTGACACTCGAACATCGTCCCCAACATCGGTTGCAAGTCGTCATAAATACTAAAGGTATAACTTGCGCCACTTTGACAGCCCCAAATCTTCCTTGTGTGTATCTATCCTATGAGAGCAACTCATTTTGTGTTTGTCTAAGCATTGTGCACTTGCATTGGAAAGTGAGAGTGTGAGGGCAAATACAAAACTTAACATAGTAGTATAGAAAGGGAGAAAAAGAATTCAAAAAAAATAGAAAGATACATAGTCTCCCAATACAAAGAGAGTGTCAAGCTTGGAAGCCAAAGAGAGAGGAAAAAGCGCGCCAAGGCAAGTGCACAAATCCGTTGCTTATCCTCTTTTGGAAAACGAGTAGTGGTCTCTCCTTGAGTTGGCACGACAACCGAGCGTAGTCTTCGTTAGGACATTTTGTGCTCATTTTCATAGTCTTGCTAACCCCTTTCATCTCCACGTGTGCGTTCCCTCGTGTTTTGGTAGGTCATATTCCTTTTGCTTTTGATCTTTGGTTCTTTACCACTTAGAACAATATCCTTTTTCTTGGATCGTTTCATTTGGTTTTCCACAATCCTAACCTTCCACCAAAAGCTTTTGAGAGTTGTAGCTTATTTGTGTGTTTCTTTGCGATTTCACTTTGCAAGCTATTAGCTCTCTTGTGTGGCAATTGGTTGGATACAATCTCCAAGGTGAGGTAAAAGGCTAACTCCCCGCGTTTTCGTCTCCATATACAACCCTTGTCGGCTTTGCATCATGGACAGGAATGGCGAGTCGTCCCAACCAACACCACCTCAAGAGGAAGACACACAATACATGACAAGATGGGATCATTGGAAGGTCCGAGGATAATCCAACTACCGTTGTGAAGCCCTTGAGCGGCGCCAAGATGAACAATTTAGCGAAACCCGAGTGGAATTCAAGAAGATTGACAACCTCTTCGAAGAGGTTCGGGGACAATGCATGCTATGCAACACAACCTCGGCCATCAAAATGAAGCTCTTGGTCGCGCCCTCGCCGCAATGGATGAGAAGCTTTAACGCCTCATTGATTGGCTAGCAAGGCCATGATCTCGTGACTCAAGCTCGTCACGACACTCCTCAAGTGAATCAAGCGCTCCTCTCCGTCACGCTTCAAGGCACCAAGATGGACACATCCTTCACTCCATGAGCTCTTCTCAAGCGGTACCATCTCCGCGACACGCCGCGACGTCAAGCTATGATGGTGACCTCTCCGCAATACCTCCAAGACGTGAAGCGAACCGTCCACAACCAAGGGCACTCGTGATTCAACAAGAGCAACCTCACATGGACCACCAAGCCCATCGCCAACGACATGTTCCTTCAACAACAAATGAAGCATCCGAAGTGGACAAACAAGATCACCGTCGGCGTGAAGCACTCGAAGATCCACCAAGGCGTCATCATCGACATGAACGTCAACGTCGACAACATGATCATCATGAGGATCCTCCTCCACATCAAGAAGAAAGGGAGCAGCCCAT
The DNA here is from genome assembly GCA_916181665.1 of Avena sativa. NCBI lineage: Eukaryota > Viridiplantae > Streptophyta > Magnoliopsida > Poales > Poaceae > Avena > Avena sativa. The sequence goes on from OV702280.1 coordinate 148,491,037, forward strand.
TGCGCATGCGGTTCGTCGTCCTCCTCGCCACATGGCGCAAGACAATGCTCATCGGCATCAACCACGACAAGAACAAGAGCAAGCTCCCTAAGCTCGTCGTGAGTACCAACAACCTCCTCCTCGTCCTCAACCGCGCCAACAACACGAGCAAGCTCCCCAAGCTCGTCGTCAAAATCAAGTTCCACCACCAAACGCGGCACCTCAACAACCGCAAGGGCAACGCAACCATCACCAAGCAAGAAATGAGAGCTCGGATGATGAAGATGGCCGCCAAAATCATGGCAACCGCCGATACCGGAACCGCAATGAAGAAGAAACTTTTGTCAAGCTCAAATTCACCATGCCCAAGTTCAGGTTCCAATGAACCCGAAGAATATCTCTCGTGGGAACTCAAGGTTGACAAGATCTTCCGCATGCACAACTATAGCAATGAGAAGATGATGGCCATGGCATCCCTCAAGTTTGATGAGTATGCCAACCTTTGGTGGGAACAAGTCCAACTCGCTCGTGAAGCAAAAGAAGAGCCTCCAATCACAACTTGGCAAGATATGAAGGCTCATATGAGATCCCTCTTTGTTCCTTCGCACTACATGCGTGACCTTTTCAACAAGCTTCAAACGCTTAGTCAAGGGACAAATATCGTGGAAGAGTACTTCAAGCAAATGGAGCTCAACATGATCGGGGCCAACATTGAAGAGTGTGATGAACAAACAATGGCACGTTTCCTCAATGGCTTGAACCATCCAATCAAGCGCATCACCGAGTTCCAAAAGTACAACAACATGGTTGAGCTTGTACACATAGCATCAAAAGCCGAAATTCAAGTGCAAGAGGACATCAGGTACAACAATCCAAATACGTACTTCACCTACAAGCAAGCACCAACCACTACTCCAACAACTCCAAGTGGAAGCTCATCAAGTACCACCAAGCTTCCCTTCAAGCCAACACTTCCTCAAGGAAAACCGCCCCCAAGTGGAAAATACACAAAGGATGATTAGCCATTCAATGGTGAATGCTACAAGTGTGGAGGCAAAGGATACAAGTCGGCCGCATGTGGCAACAAGAAAGTTTTATTCATCCACGACAATGGCGATGAATAATACTTGAGTGAAGAGGAGTTTGATGCAAGGGTCAAGGAAGCAATGGCAAGGAAACATTTGGAAGATGACCAAGAACTACTTGTGTGTGAGCATGACGCAAGTCCATTGCTTGTGGTCACGAGGGTCTTAACTACTCAAGTCAATGAGAATGAAGACCAAAGATCAAACATCTTCCAAACTCGTGCCGGTATCAATGGGAAGTCCATAAAAGTTGTCATCGATGGCGGGAGTTGCCACAATCTTGCAAGCACAGAATTGTGTGAGAAACTCAACCTCACCCTCCATCCGCACAATAATCCCTACCATATACAATGGCTAAGTGACCAAGGGTCCGTCAAGATCAAGCACACCGTCTCGGTAACGTTCTCAATTGGACCATACAAAGACACGGTGGAATATGATGTGGTCCCCATGACAGTTTGCCATATGTTGCTAGGAAGGCCGTGGCAATATGGCAAGCATGCTTTGCATAATGGTCACACAAATACTTATACCTTCAGGTGGCTTGAAAAGACTTGTGTTTTGCAACCAATGACTCCTAGCCAAATAATTGCGGACAATGCAAAGGCTTTAGCGAGGGCGGAAAGCACAAAACCACCTTGTGCGAAGAGCGGTGAGCGAGAGAACCACACTATCGTGAGTGAGAGCCACAAGCCAAACTCGAGTGGAATAAAATAAGAGTGTTCTTCTTGCCACCAAAAGTGAGATGAGAGAAGTGAGGAATAACCCATCCATCTTGCACTACGTCCTTATATGCAAGGGACTAGCGCAAGGAACTAATGACTTGACAAACGTTCCTCCTTCTTTGATGACTATTTTGTAGGAATTCCAAGATGTATTCCCCGAAGAGCTTCCTCATGGACTACCCCCTCTTCGCGGAATCGAGCACCGCATTGACCTCATACCCGGCGCACCCCTTCCAAACCGCGCCATGTACCACACAAACCCCGAAGAAACGAAATAGATAGAACGACAAATCAACAAACTCCTCTCCAAAGGTTTGATCCAAGTAAGCACTAGCCCAAGCGCGGTACCCGTGATTCTCGTACCAAAAACGGATGATACGTTGCGATTATGCATGGACTGCCGTCCAATCAATGCTATCACCGTGCGTTATCGACATCCTATACCGTGTCTTGATGACATGCTTGATGAGTTATGTGGAGCCACTATATTTTCGAAAATTGATCTTCGTAGTGGTTACCATAAAATTCGCATGGCCGAAGGTGATGAGTGGAAAACCACCTTCAAGACCAAGCTTGGTCTCTATGAATGGTTGGTTATGCCTTTTCGCTTATCAAATGCCCCATCTACCTTCATGCGCCTCATGAACCATATTTTGAGATCTCTCATTGGGAAGAGTGTCGTTGTTTACTTTGATGAAATCCTTGTCTATAGAAAGTCACTAGAGGAGCATGTTACTCATGTTAAGGAGGTCCTCCAAATCCCTCGTCATGAAAAGCTCTATGCTAATCTCCCAAAGTGCACTTTTACAAAAGACAAACTGATTTTCCTTGGTTTTGTTGTGTCTTCTAATGGCATTGATGTTGATGTCTCTAAAGTTAAGGACATAAGAGATTGGCCCATACCTACCAATGTTAGTGAACTTCGTAGTTTTCATGGGTGAAATACTTTTCTACCATTGCTTGCCCTCTCAACGAGTTGACCAATAAAAATGTCACTTTTGTTTGGGGCAAAGCACAACAAAAAGCGTTTGATGAGCTCAAAAGGACGTTCACCAAAGCACCACTCCTCGCTTTACCGGATTTCACAAAAACTTTTGAGATTGAGTGTGATGCTAGTGGAATTGGCATTGGAGGCGTCCTTATGCAAAATGGGCGTCCTATTGCATACCATAGCGAAAAACTTGATGGCGCACGCCTTAACTATCCAATTTATGACAAAGAACTTTTTGCCTTGGTTCGTGTCCTTCAAGTGTGGCAACACTACCTTTGGCCCAAAGAGTTTATCATCCATTCCGACCATGAGTCATTGAAATATCTTAAGGGCCAAGCCAATTTGAGTAAACGACACGCCAAATGGGTTAAGTTCATGGAGTCTTTTCCTTACATTGTCAAGTACAAGAAAGGCAAAGAAAATATAGTAGTGGACGCCTTGTCTCGCAAAAATACAAGCCTTCTTACGCGACTGGAAGTAAATGTTTTGGGTCTTGATGACATAAAATCTTTGTACGCTTCCGACCCGTTCTTTGGACCAATTTTGGCAAAGTGTTCAATAGAGAAAGGATTTGATGATTTCTATTTGCATAAGGGTTTTCTATTCAAACAAAACAATATTTGCATTCTGAAGTCGTCTCTCCAAATTTTGCTTCTTCAAGAATCCCATGGTGGAGGCCTTATGGGTCACTTTGGCCGTGACAAGACATATGACATGCTCGCCACCCACTACTATTGGCCCAAGATGAAGCGCGACGTGGAACTTCACGTCCAACGATGCACTACTTGTGTCCAAGCTAAGTCAAAGTCTAACCCTTTTGGTCTTTATATGCCATTGCCTATTCCTCATGCACCTTGGTCAGACATTAGCATGGACTTTGTGTTAGGTTTACCTAGATCTAAACATGGTCATGATTCTATATTTGTGGTAGTGGATCGTTTTTCCAAAATGGCACATTTCATTCCGTGCCACAAGACCGATGATGATTCACATGTGGCAAGTTTGTTTTTCAGGGAAATAATCCGTCTTCACGGTGTACCACAAACAATCGTCTCCGACCGCGACGTCAAATTCATGAGCTACTTTTGGAAGACACTCATGGCCAAGATCAACATCAAGCTCCTATTCTCGTCCGCCTCGCATCCTCAAACTGATGGACAAACCGAGGTCGTCAACCGAAGCCTTGTCACCCTTCTCCGCGTGTTGATAAAGAAGAATCTTAAAGATTGGGAGGAATGTATTCCACACGCCGAGTTCGCCTACAATCGCGCAAAGCACTCCACCACCATGATGAGCCCATTCATGATCGTGTATGTATTCGAGCCTCTAACCGCGCTCGACATATTACCTCTTCCTCTACACGACCGCACCAACATGGACGTTGACAAGCGTGCCTAAGCCATGAAAAAGCTACATGAAGACACAAGATCTACGATCGAGCAACAAGTCCTTCACCAAGCATCAAGGCTAAACAAGAACAACAAAGAGATGATCTTCGAAGAAGGCGACCTTGTGTGGATACACTTGAGTAAAGACCACTTCCCCAAGGATCGCGACTCCAAACTCAAGCCAAGAGGTGATGGACCGTTCAAAGTGCTAAAGAGGATCAACAACAACGCCTACATCATCGATATCCCAACATCAAAGTACCTTGTGACCCCGACGTTCAATGTCAAGGACCTTTCACCATTCCATGGAAATGATGACGTTGAGAAGGTTGAAGAGTCGAGGACGACTCTTTCCCAAGGGGGGGGGAGCTGATGCAGCCCGTCCTACGAACGCTACTACATCTACTCCTACGAGCTCCCCAAGTGGACCCATGACTCGCGCCCGAGCCAAACTCCTACAAGCTAAGGTTAACTCGCTCCTTTCCTCGTGTGATTTCGATACGCCCCTGGATGGCTTGCTACTTCATACGCCCACCCTGTGCATCATCAGGTATGAAGAGAAGGACCCATGGAACGGAGAAACCACAACGGAAAGGACCAACCGCATCCAGGCTCCAGCGGTACTACCGGATCCAGCCACTGGTACTACCGGTGCAAGCGGCACCACCGGACCCTGCTACTGGACGCTCTAGAAGGAACCCATCCAAGCCCCAAACACTAGCGGTACTACCGGTGCTCGAACTAGTACTACCGATCAGTGGTACTACTGCCCTCTACTACCGCTCGCTACTGACGACTCCAACTGAAGTCCCGGTCCCTGAGCGGTACTACCGGTTGTGACCAGTACTACCAGTCGCGAGCCCGGTAATACCGGTCGTGCCTAAACCTGTTCGCGTCAGCTCGTCCCAGCGCCCTGTATCCCTCTCTACATTTTTCCGTTTCATTCCTAAACTACCCCTGTTTATGTGGATGGCCTATAAATATCCCCCACCCACTATTGTAAACCCTAGACTTGGATAATTGTAGTTGAAGACACCCCTTTGAGGATCTATCAACTATTTGTCTCATGCTCCTTGACAAGGAGCACCAAATTATCCACAACCTCTTGGATTTTGCCTGGTGTGTTCAAGTTGTACAAGTCCTTGGGATCTCAGTGTCTTGTCCCCAAGTAGTCAATATCTCATCAAGCCTCTCACCCCCGTTGTTAGCCGTGGGAGAGTGTCTTGCCCAACGCCGATCCTAGGGATTGTGTTGTACCAGTTGCCACCGGCGTGAGCTATCGGCTTGTATCGTGTTTTCGTGTGTGTGTGTGTTCATCTAGTTCTCGTGTGTGTGTGTGATCGTGGATTTCATCCCCTTTCCCCTTCTACTCGCTTTCCCCTCGATTCCCACGGAATACGTGAAAGATCGAGCCACCCTAAGGGGTCACCCCTAACACATTGGTTGCAAACACACAAGTCTTGTCAAGCCATTTGAAGGTGTAAGTGTTTGTGACCATCATACAAAGCATGCTTGTCATATTGCCATGGCCTACCTAGTAACATATGGCAAACCGTCATGGGAACCACATCACACTCCACCATGTCCTTGTATGGTCCAACTGAAAAAGTTACCGATACGGTGTGCTTGATCTTGACGGACCCTTGGTCACTTAGCCATTGTATATGGTAGGGGTGCTTGTGTGGATGGAGGGTGCGGTTGAGCTTCTCACACAATTCCGTGCTTGCAAGATTGTGGCAACTCCCTCCATCAATGACAACTTTGATGGACTTCCCATTGATACCGGCACGAGTTCGAAAGATATTTGATCTTTGGTCTTCATTCTCATTGACTTGAGCAGTTAGGACCCTTGTGACCACAAGCGATGGACTTGCATCATGCTCACACACAAGTAGTTCTTGGTCATCTTCCAAATGTTGCCTAGCCAATGCTTCTTTGACCCTTGCATTAAACTCATCTTCACTCAAGTATTCTTCATCTCCATTGTTGTGGATGAACAAAACTTTCTTGTTTCCACATGTGGTCGACTTATGTCCTTTGCCTCCACACTTTTAGCACTCACCATTGAATGGTTGATAATCCTTTGTGTATTTGCCACTTGGGGCGGTTTTCCTTGAGGGAGTGTTGGCTTGAAGGGAAGCTTGGTGGTACTTGATGAGCTTCCATTTGGGGTTGTTGATGTATTGGTTGGCGCTTGCTTGTAGGTGAAGTACGTCTTTGGCTTGTTGTACTTGATGTCCTCTAGAACTTGACGTTTGGATTTTGTTGGTATGTGCACAAGCTCAAACATGTTGGTGTACTTTTGGAACTCGGTGGTTCAAGCCATTGAGGAAATGTTCCATTTTGCTCATCATGCTCTTCAATGTTTGCAGGAATCATGATGAGCTCCATTTGCTTGAAGTACTCTTCCACGGTCTTTGTCCCTTGACTAAGCGTTTGAAGCTTGTTGATAGGTCACGCGTGTAGTGCGAAGGAACAAAGCAGGATCTCATATGAGACTTCATATCTTGCCAAGTTGTAATTGGAGGCTCTTCTTTTGCTTCACGAGTGAGTTGGACTTGTTCTCACCAAAGGTTGGCATGGTCATCAAACTCTAGGGACGCCATGGCCATCATCTTCTCATTGCTATAGTTGTGCATGCGGAAGATCTTGTCAACCTTGAGTTCCCACGAGAGATATTCTTCGGGTTCATTGGAACCAGTGAACTTTGGCATGGTGAATTTGAGCTTGCCGAAAGTTTATTCTTCATTGCGGTTCCGGCGTCGGTGGTTGCCATGATGTTGGTGGCCATCTTAATCATCCGAGCTCTCACGTCTTCCTTGGTGATGGTGGTGTTGCCCTTGCGGTTGTTGTGATGCCGCATTTGGTAGAGGAACTTGGTCCTCACGACGAGCTTGCGGAGCTTGCTCGTGTCCTTGGCGCGGTTGATGAAGAGGAGGAGGCGCTTGGTCCTCACGACGAGCTTGGGGAGCTTGCTCTTGTTCTTGGCGCGGTTGATGAAGAGGAGGGCAGCGAGACGCATGTGTAGTGGGTCGCTCCCTTTCTTTATGATGCGGAGGAGGCTCATCATGATGATCATGTTGTCGACATTGATGTTCATGTCGACGATGACGCCTTGGTGGGTCTTCGAGTGCTTCAGGTCGAAGGAAATCTTTTTCGTCCAATTCGGAGGCTTCACTTGTTGTTGAAGGGATGTGTCGGTGACGATGGGCTTGGGGGTCCACTTGAGGTTGTTCTTGTTGAATCACGAGTGCCCTTGGTTGTGGTCGGTTCGCTTCACATCTTGGAGGTCTTGCAGAGAGGTCACCATCATAGCTTGACGTTGCGGCGTGTCGCGGAGATGGTACCTCTTGAGAAGAGCTCATGGAGTGAAGGACGGGTCCACCTTGGTGCCTTGAAGCGTGATGTCGTGAAGAGCTTGATTCACTTGAGGAGTTCCTTGACGAGCTTGATTCGCGAGATCACGGCCTTGCTAGTCCATCAATGAGGCGTTGAAGCTTCTCATCTGTTGCGGAGAGAGCACGACCAAGAGCTTCATTTTGATGGCCGAGGTTGTGTTGCATGGCATGCATTTGTCCTCAGACCTCTTCGAAGCAGTTGTCGATGCTCTTGAACTCCACTCGGGTTTCGCTAAATTGTTCATCTTGGTGCCTCTCAAGGGCGTCACAATGGTAGTTGAATTCTCCTCGGACCTTCCAATGATCCCATCTTGTCATGTATTGTGTGTCTTCCTCTTGAGGTGGCGTTGGTTGGGACGACTCGCCATTCCTGTCCATGATGCAAACCCGACAAGAATTATATATGGAGGAGAATACGTGGGGAGTAAGAGTTTTACGTCACCTTGGAGATTGTATCAAACCAATTGCCACAAAAGAGAGATAAGAGCTTGCAAAGTGAAATCGCAAAGAAACTCACACACAAATAAACTACAACTGTCAAAAGCTTTTGGTGGAAGGTTAGGATTGTGGAAAACCAAACGAAACGATCCAAGAAAAAGGTTATTGTTCTAGGTGGTAAAGAACCAAAGATCAAAAGCAAAAATGATACGATCTACAAAAACACGAGAAAACACACATGTGGAGATGAGTGGGGTTAGCACGACTATGAAAGTGAGCACCAAAATGTCCTAACGTAGACTAAGCTCGGTGTCGTGCTAATGCAAGGAGAGACCACAACTCGTTTGCCAAAAGAGGTTAAACAACGGATTTGTGCACTTCTCTTGGCGCGCTTGTTCCTCTCTCTTTGCTTAGAAGCTTGATACTCTCTTTGTATTGGGAGACTATGTATCTTTCTATTTTTTTATTCTTTTTCTCCCTTTCTATACTACTATGTTAACTTTGTATTTGCCCTCACACTCTCACTTTCCAATGGAAAGTGCACAATGCTTAGACAAACACAAAATGAGTTGCTCCCATAGGATATATACACAAAAGGAAGATATGGGGCTGCCAAAGTGGCGCAAGTTGTACCTTTGGTATTGTTGACGACTTTCAACCAGTGTTGGGGGAAGATGATCGGTGTCGCGGTGTTGAGGAGCACCTGATTTATTGATTTGTGGAAGCTTGTTGTTAGTTTTCGGCGACACGCACGCGAAACACGAACAAACAAAAGAAAACTGTCAAAATTTGTGATCTGCAAAAATTTTCGGCGCAGGAACCGGCGGGGCCGGGTCTGCCGCCGGAAATTCCGGTCATCGGTCCGGTTTTGCCGGAGCTGTCACCAGAAATTCCGGTTGTAGAACCGTTTTGCCGGATCTGGTGCCGAAACCTATTCGTGGCGAACTCCAAGAAAAGTCAAACTGATAAATCCATCCAAATTTCGTCAAAATTGGACTGGGGAAAGGTCAAGGAATATAGATCAAGACCCAAAGCAACAGATCCATGGACCAAAACCACAAAAAACTCACCAAATCCAGAGATCGATCCGAAGGCAATTTGGGGCTCTTTTTGGCAATTTTCAATTTTATGGTGGATGGAAGAAAAATTGAGGGGAAATTCATGATCAACCTGGCTCTTGATACCAATATGTTAGGGGTGACCCCTTGGGGAGGCCCGATCTTTTACGAATCCAGGGGAAATCGAGGAGGGAGTGAGGGGGATGAGGAGGGGGTGAAATCCACGAACTCACATGCGAAGAACTCGATGAACACACACACACTAAAAACACGATACAAGCCGATAGCTCATGCCGGTGGCAACCGGTCCAACACAATCCCTAGGATCAGCGTTGGGCAAGACACTCTCCCAGGACCAACAATAGGGGTGAGAGGCTTGATGAGATCTTGACTACTTGGAGATGAACACCGAATTCCAAGGACTTGTATAACTTGAACACACGAGGCAAAATCTAAGAGGCGGTGGATAATTGGTGCTCCTTGTCAAGGAGCATGAGACTAGCAATTGATAGATTTTCAAAGGGTGTCTTCAATTACAATTATCCAAGTCAAGGGTTTACAGTAGAGGGTGGGGATATTTATAGGCCAGCCACATAAACAGGGGTAGTTTGGGTACGAAAAGGTAAATTTCAGGCAAAAAAGGGGGTTACATGGGCCAAGCCCGAAAGTTTACTTGAGTCTAGGGATTTTCGGCGAGAGGTTCAGCGGCGCCGGAATTGGTGCCAGAAATTCCGGTGACCGTTGGTATTTCTGGTCGCGAATCGGAAAGCCTTATAGTACGTGTTTTCAATCGCCCCCAGGGGATTTCGGTCATTGCCGGTATTGTCGGCGAGGGGGCCGGTCGACCGGGGTTGTCGCCGGAAGTTCCGGCGAGGGATCCAGTTCACCGAGCCTGGCACCGGTTTGCTCTGGAGAGGTCGCCCGTGCCGCCTTTGCTCCCTCCCTTGTCGATGCTTCATTGGGTTCATAGCTGAGGATGCACAAAGTATGGGCATGAAGTAGCAAGCCATCCAAGGGTGTATCAAAATCACACGAGGAGAGGAGCAAGTTAACCTTAGCTTGTATGAGCTTGGCTCGAGCGCGGGTCATTGGTCCACTTGTGGAACTAGTAGGCGAAGATGTAGAAGTGTCCGTAGGACGGGCTGCATCATAAAGGAATCTGGTCATGGGATGAACGGAAGAAAATAATAATGGGTGACCCAATCCTAGTGTTTCCCAATACTTTTCAAAAGGACTTCCAAAATGTTTTACAAAAGTTTTCAAGAAAAACTTGTAGATGCTATATCTACAAGAGAAACTATTTTAGAAAATAACCTCTCAGGGAGCCCTCCTACTACCATGGCCATATTGCATATCCTTTATTATTGGTCTTTTAAGGTGGTTTGCGAGTACATTAAAAGTACTCATTGGAATTGTCCCTAGCTATTAAATTGGTCAGATCTGAGAAGAAAGTGAAGATGGTGGTGATGTCGCGACTACGCGAGCTAGGACGTTCTCCCAGTTAGCTGTCTGTAGGTTAAGGCAGGGCTCAGAATCTATGCTTCGATACAGTTCTGCTAATGATGAGTGGTGTCGCCATAATGGCAAATAAGGTATGACATGTATTCGTGTAAGTAATGGATGTTTACTTTGATACTTGTCAGTTATGTTCAATGAGAGATTGATCATGGGATCGTGTTGTATGCGTAACAGGGATTTCCGAAGGACAAATCTCGGGTCCCACAATCTTCTCAAGGTAAGTACTCTGACTTAATGCAATCAGGATTCTTTGTAACATCCCAATTTTAGCAACTCTAATTTTTTGTCTAGAATGCAAAACTTAGGGGGAACAAAAAAATCTTGTTAATTGGTACACTGTTTACTTGCTTGTTAGTTTGTGCTTATGCCTCTTTTTGTGTATCCTATGATATACTCCTTACCTCAACCCCTTTTAACAAAAATAGATGACTTGGCTTGTTTTACATATTCTCAAATGTTTTGGCATTTCAAAAACTAAGCCAAGATGACCTTGCCACAACAAATATTTCTTAGCATCTATTTTAAAAAAACTATGGAGATCTATATGGCATATTCTCCTTATGTTTTCAAGACAGAACTTCCAACTACTCTTACCTCTACATTTTTCAACAAAACCTTTCATAAAACCTTTTAAATTCTACTCTCGATAAAAGTACGAACACACTCTTATCTTACTTCAAAACACAACCTTTCAAAATATCCCTCTCTACCTCAAGCTAAGCTTGATCGTACCCATAGTAGTATTTTTGAGAATGTTTGATAAGATAAATTGCCTTGATCTGCTGATTGACTTGTTTTCTTAGGAAGTAGAATGAGCCATCCTAGGAGCTCATCCTCTAGGATCAAGCTAAATTAATTTTACCAACCCTAATAAAGTTTCCAAAGCTGGATCTAATTTCTAGTCACTAAGGTGACAATCTAAATCCTTAACAAAGAGCAACTTAGGGTTAATCCTTTCAAATAACCTTTAAGTCACTAAAGACCAACCATAAACATGAATCCTCTCTACTCAATCTACGCATCAACAGTATCCACATTTTGATGAGTTTGAACCCTTGCATCCTCCAAAAATCATCTCTTCTTGTAATCTAGTCGAAAACCCTAAATCTGCCATTTTGAATAAGTCTAAAACTATTATAATCATCACATGTTTGAGTCCTTTCATTTATCACCCTTGTACCTTTTTCAAAATGCACTTGAACTATATTGTATACCATCTCAAGAACTATAAAATCCCACTCTTGCCCTTGACAAAACAATCCCTTGACCCACTTTATTCTTGATTGTTTTGCAGGTAAGAAAATAACCTTTTCTGCAAATCTTATCAGCATGCCTACTTTGGAATAAGATCCCATCTTTATGCCATCTTCTTCTGACCAATTATTTGCATGGTTATAATCAACTAACCATGGTATATCAATCCACACTTCCCTTGTTTCTATTGGTGCACTGTGCTTCTTAAACCCACATGGTTTTTGAGGATATATGATAATCTGTTATGGCACCCCTAAATTTCAACAAAGTTTGGCATCACTACTAGAAAACTTCGAACTTGATCAAGATCAAATATTAGTACCATGGTGAGCTACATCACTCGGTCTATCTATCCATCTAGCCCATGACCCAATGGGAGCTCTGAGCTCCTTAATCCAACAAGGTTTAGGTGGTATAAAAATATTCAAGACCTGGATCCTTCACCTCTTATTTTCTTCCAAAACTAAGTTTGATTTATAAAACCCAAGGTTGCAAATGATGGGTACACTAAGTGGACATCATATAACTTGGAGATAAAACCTATCATATATTTTCCATAATTATTTTAGCCCTAAAACTATGTATTTATTTTCTTTTACCAAATCCTCAAAACTCCCTGTATAAAAGAAATTTGGTTTTTCTCCTAAACACTTTTCCAACTCTTGACACAATTCAGGACTATATGTTGATACCTATCCTCCCACTTCAAAATTAAATATTTTTGAAATATTTTATCCTATTCTCTTAAATGGAATAAATGAGAAATAATTGTTTTAAAATACTTTTCCTTCTCAATAAATTTTAGGAAAATTCTCCAATGTATTAAATCATATTTAAGACCATCCTACATCAAAAACTCTTCTTGTCCAATTCAAAAATATCAAAACAAATCCTAAAATCCTTTTCTGCACTATTTGATTAATTGATATAAAGAGGACCAAAAATCATCCAATAAATCATGGAGGTGTACCATGACCATATTTATCTACCAGCGGCCTTGTCTCATCTTGGAAAGATAAAATTTCAAGAATTCCTTCATAATCGTCAAGTATGGATGAAAGTGGAGTTTGATCAAATCATGAACCAAATTCCCTTCAACCCTCCATCCAACCTTGCCAAGAAAGCTTGTACAAATCCCACCTCTCCTCTGGTCGACAATCATTGTAGCCTTGCACTGTAGCGAACGAAAGATTTGTCCTTTGTGTTTGTTTGAAGAGGGAGACAAGGGCCTTGTCTTGTCCTAGCATTTTAATGCCTTGGCAGCACCACAAGCCTCCCTATCTGTCTCTACTTGACCCAGAGCTCACCCACACCCCCTCTACCCCACCTGGCACCAGCCCTAGCCAGCTATCCCCCTCCTTCATGTCGAAAATGTAAATTTCATTCATGAAACTCTCCCCTCTCTTTAAAAAGGGCCAGAGACTAGCTAGACTCCCCTCTGCCCCTCATTTGCCTTCCCTAACACCTACCTACCCACCCGATCTCCTCATCCTCTCCCTACTCTTCCTTGCTCAGTAAAAGGAGGAGAATGCACCTCGGCCTTCTCAAAGAATCGAGCCTTGGGCTCTCCTCTCTGCACCTCCCCTCCTGCATGTCACCGTGTAGTGATTCCCTAGCACGACTACATCTAATCCCCCTCTTCCTCTTTCACAGGGACAACTCTCCGAGTAGCACCGGAGAGCTCCAACAAGGTCACCAAGGTCATCCTCGGACGAGACCTTTTCGATGTTAAAACCCACCCCTGCCACCCCTTGTTTAGCTCGCGTTGGTGCACGACATTGCCCCAAGCCCTTTGCGGCCGCCAGCACGCCCTCCGATAATCCCCAACAGCCTACCAGACCTTCCCCTAGGGTTTCTGCCTCATCAGCCTCGTCAGAGAAGTCGCACAGCCGTCAATCTCCTTTGGATCAGACGACCAATGACGCCCAATACCCCTTAGGTGCCCCGATGTCGCTGACACATGGGCCCCGCTTTGGGTAGTTCAAACCTATCCTCTCGCTCGCGTCTCTATCCCGAGTGGGCCGGATCCACCCAATAAGGCCTAGATCTAGGTTACTATAGCCCATAATCCCTTCTGTCCTTTTTCCTTTTAATAAAAAACACAGATCTATGTACTAGGCCTATTAGTTTAAATTCAAATGAAAATATAAACTATATAAAATTTCCTAGACAAACTTTTTTTCATGCTCTGTAGGGTTTCCCTAACATGCAGAGTAGGCCTCCTGGCAAAATTAGTTTTTATCATTTTTTGGCAATAAACCTACAAACAATTATCCTATTCCAATAAATAAAATCCCTCTATTAGTTTCCAAAATACAAAAGGAATAAATCCAATTATCTATGGTAGGTTTTTATTGTACCTATCTCATGGACTTGGTCCCATGACAAGTGGAGCCTTAGTTCTAGATTAGAAAAAAAATAACAAATTAAAGTCAGAAATACCTTCTATAATTTTTCTAGGTCAATCTACAATAGATATTGAGTTGATACCAACTCCCAGTAGTTGGGTACTATAATACCTAACTAATCCGCGAAGCCCAAGGCTTATTGGGCTCTGGTTGAATTTTAATGATTTAAACTTCTCTGCCCATAGCTGTTTCACTAGGAAAATCTTTCTTGATGATATTTAAATACTTACCACGTTCATTTCGTTCATATTAAAATCTTCTATAGAATAAATCTAGTGAAAAAGACAAACTTCTTGTAGAACTGACTTTGGGAATTTCCCAAGGTCATTCTGGTAATTATCTTGAAGTGAAACCAACTTTGAAAAATCTTAAACTTAAAGTTCTACAATAACCTCTGAGGACATATTTATTTGAACTATAGATAATTTCTAGTGATTTATTCTCTAAAACTAGGGGTTATTTCACTAGAAACTCCATAACTAATTAAAGAAAATTGATAAAATGTTGAAACCACTTTTGGTACCTTTTTTTTGCAATACTTATCTAATGATTGTCCTTGGTATCATACATAACTTGTCCTTGGTCTAAAACCCTCAGTTAGGTAGTATTTGTCTTTTAAATCTTAAAGACAATTCTACTAATGCAACAATAGCATTTCCAATGTTTCCAAAACCCAAATCCTCAAAACCTACTAAATTATATGTTGTATTGTTTACTTGTTTGATGTAATGTAATGGCGCTTGTATGCCTTGTGTTGATTGCGCCATTGTTTGCTTGCATGTGTGATCCTCGACAACGATAGTTGCGATTGTGTTGACGACTGTAAGAAAGGATCATCTTATTATTATGGTTTTCTAAGAAGAAGTCGAGGGACATATTTCCATATTGCTGATCCTAGGCAAGCCACCTTCTTACTGATAAGCCCTTTGTCCTACTATTTTACTTATGCATGTTTTATCTAGTTATTTATGAAAATTGCATTGTTTTACTATATGATGTTTCATATGAGGTGAAGGCTTGGCTCCTCCAAGCAATTCCCACTTTAGTACCACTAGGTACGACCCCTTTGATGACACCAACTTGTCCCTAGTATAGTAAGTGGTGAATAACACCACCCTCCTTTGGAGACCCCGTTTTTAGCCAAAGCAAACCTTAGGGTTAGAAGACCCTGGAAAATGTTTACAAAATGTTTTATGATAAAACCTTGGTGAGGCTTGACCTACCCAGAGATGTTGAGAAAATAAAAATGTTTTTTTTTCAAATGATGTTGATGAGGAGAAGAAGGAAAAAATGTTTATGAAAACGCACCCGGTTCTTTGCAGTTTACTAGAACAATTAACCCGTGCAACCACATTACCCTGGAATGGGACAGGGCTTGACTTGACGTTTGTATACTCTGGCATAGGATTCCTCATAAATACTTATAAGGGATCACATCTCTCGAATGTCAGGTTTTCCTTACAGAAAGGGTTATTTGTTGTAGCAATGACATGGGGAAGATGCGAACCACCTTCGGCAGCGGCCAAACGATAATATGAGCCTCTCATTAAAAGTGCACCACTCCTGAAGTAGTGTTTGCGCTCTGGTTGGTCCTCTAGGTACCCGATGTCCTGGTGTTGAGAGGAACAACTCATAGGGTAGGGCCTATGCCAGAGTGGGCATCCGGGCGGTCTTGACCGGTTACTCGACCCATGATCTGTGCGGGATCAGGGTAGGGTACCCGGATGGTGTGTGTAATGTGTAGAACCTCTGTAGAGTGTAAATCTATTGGAATAGCCATTTCCACGGTCATGGACGGGTTGGAAGGTTACTATAGAGCGATGTTGGTATTGTTTTCTAAAAAGGTTTTTAGAAAAGAAAGAGTTTTATGGAAATGGTGGTCTGAAGTACCCCCGAGTAAAGTGAAGTTATCTCGAAGGATCAAAGAAGATGAAAAATCCGGTCGATAGAGGACCGAGGAAATGAAATAGGGTGAACCAATCCTAGTGTTTTCCAACCCCCTTTCAAATGTTTTAAAAAGGTTTTACAAATTATTTTCAACAAATATAGACATACTATATCTACAAGAGAAACTATTTTAGAAAAGAGCCTCTCATGGATCCCTACCACTACCATAACCATATTGCATATACTCTTATTATTGTACTTTTAAGGTGCTTTGCGAGTACATTCAATGTACTCACTGGCTTTGTCCCTGGCTATTTACTTGGCTAGATTTGAGAAGAAGATGACGTTGACGACTATGCGAGCTAGGACGTTCTCCTAGTCAGCTACCTATAGGTCAAGGCATGTCTTGGGATCGACGTTGTACTAAAGTTCCACTGATGATGATCGATGTGCCATAATGGCATTAAGGTATGACTCGTATCCTCTTAATTAAAGGATGTTTACTTTGATACTTGTCGGTTATGCGCCATGACAGACTGATCATGGGATCGTGGTGATAAGCATAACAAGGGTTCTCGGAGGATAAATTTGAGGCCCCACATACTTTTTATTATAGCCATCCTCACTGTAGGAGAACCTTAGTTTCTCATGGTTGTTAGACAGGAGAACTATCTTGGAAGCACTGGCTTTTGAAAACTATTTTCTCAAAGCTTTTCGAAAGATTCTATGTCTTATCTTCTCCTAATTTAGATCATCTCAAAAATGGTTTCTACTATCTCTCGTCCAAGCTTCAAAATCTACGGATTTCAAACAAGTAGGACCTAGAAATAGGTGAAGACGATGATACCGAGATAAAGAGAAGCCACTACTAGCAAACACAAGGAGACTACAAGATCGCCCTACTAGCGGATTCCTTATAATCAAAAGAAATCAAGGTTGTACTATAGAGAAGTTTCCAACGACATGACAAAAGCTTCATCTCCAAGATAGTGACCCAGACCACCATACCATGATATCTAGGATTAATAGTTCTCCCGTAAAAAAAGGATTAATAGTTCTAGGATAGAATTCCGCTACATCGCGAATACTTAACTCCTTGGTCTCTATAGTAGGTCGTGTTTGCTTGCCTAAGTGCATAATGTGTTTCTCGATGCGTGATGTTTGTGCTTCTCTAATTGAGAAAAGTTTTGCGACCCAAACGCTATATTCACCTTGTATGTATGTTCTGGCTTGATTGACCCAAGTTAACTGTTCTTTGGGGATCGATAAACCACCTAGGAACTAAGACACACCTTTTATTTGTCGCTAAACAAGACCCATTCGAACCTCGGGAGTTGTGAGAGGAAGAGTATCTCCAGAACCAGGACTTCGATATTGACAAATTAGAACCACTTGAAGATGGTTCCTCAGCAGGATGGCATACTTTGTCAATCTCACTCCTCAAGACTCTTCACAAACATTACCCTCCCTTACTCACCTTCCTACAAGAGCAACAACCTCGTTGAAGACCGTAAGTCTCTCACCGAAGGATCTTAACCATCCGCAAGAAATCGCAAGACTTGCTAATCAAGAACAGAAGTGAATACCTAACTCCACTAGACCTAGGCATATTAAAGCTTCCAAAATCCCCCAAAAGAATGATGATTCTATTCGACCCATCTACCCTAACCGACGAGAAGTTCTTCATTAGAAGGCCAGAATACTCCACATCCTGAAGACAACAATGTAGGAATACAAAGAGTCTACTCTGCCATCGAGCAGAAGCAACACAAAGATTTCAAGTGAAGATAGCCCCTCTAAAGTTGAATGCCTCTATTCCGAAGGAAGACTCGCATGAAGTGTCACTAACTACTAACCTGCATAGAGTAAACCCCCTTAAAGCTTCATTAGGAAACCACCACAGCAAGGTATTCGCATCAAGATATCACTCGAATACCTCAACTCAAGACCCATGGAAATTAAACCTACCTCAAGCATCATGCCAGCACTCCAAGATGAAAGATCTACATCAACCTCGACGACCGGTATTAAAGCTCTAAGGTGCAAAGACTGCATCTTCCCACTCAATTCTAGAAGACCGGCTACTATAAACTAAGTCAGGAAGAATTCCAATCCGATCACATTCTCCAAGTTGCAACACGAGATTCCTCCGCTGGGAAATATAGCAAAGTATAAACCTCATCATCCATCATCAGAAGTCTACTAGATCTCCCCAGTACCCGCGAATCTTAGAATCAAAACTATAATACAACTGAAGCTGACAAGTGTAACATCCCAAAAATGTTAAGAATGGATCATCAAACTCTAAGCATCAAAATTAGGGTTAACAAAAACTTTTCCAACTAAAAATAAGAAAGCATTCATATATGTGTGTATTCAAAATTTGGATTCTTTTGAATTTCTATGGTTCTGTGTTTCTTTGCTTGTAAAATGATTCTTAGGTGAAATAAAGATCATCTAAACAATCCCCAAACTTTTCCCAAAGACAAACAACTCAAAATGAACAAATGAAGTGAATGGTCATTTTTGCCAAATTAACTCTCATGCCTACTTTGTCTATCCCTAGCATTCAAAACTTAACATAAACATTTGTGGATCTTTGCACCCCTTGTTAGTACTCATAATAAGGTAACAAGGCCCACCTTGTGATCTTCCAAAAACATTCAAATGCTAAGTTTAAATGACAATTTAAAATTGAATCTATCTCATATGGGAAGATCCCACAATTTCAAAAACCACTCAAACATGCTCAATTTTCAAAACCCAAGCAACCATAGAGTCACCAGCACATGCCTAGCACACCCACCAAAAATCTTTTAAAAATTCAAAGGAAAGTTTCTTGCGGCCATTTCATCAAACACTTGGCAGGCAAATTTAAACCAAATCAAATTCACTATTTTTAATAGTGTTTTGGCCAAAATTGTTCCCTCTCTAGCTCACAGCAACCATTTAGTAGATCATCTCGCCCAATTGGAAACCTCTAGCACCACTGTGATCTTGCCTTGCCATCAATGTTGAGTAGGCCGAGCATCACCATGCCACCCCAAGGTGGACAACAAGCTAGAGGAAGAACTAGCTGCGCCCACCTTGTCTGGGAGGTAGCCAGCACTCCACCGCCACCCACTGTCCCCTCCCCGAGCCAAGGAAAGCCGTGGACCACCGAGCACGCCGTGTGCCCAGTGCCACTGCGACATGCCGAGACCGTGCCAGAGCACCGCACCCGGCATGCATGCACACGACGCCCCTCGACCGTAGCCCGTGCCCACCACTTCGCCATGACCCCCAGGAACACGCCAGACACCCCTGTTCGCCGTCCAACGCCCCACAGCCACCGCTCGCCGTCGAAGACGCCACCTCTGCCACTCAGAGCGCCAGCCTCGCCCGACCGATTGCCACCGCCCCTAACCACGCATTTAAGCTCTAGAGCATCGCCAGGAGACCGCGCGTCGATCGCCACCCTCATCCATGCCGCTAGCATCCCGTAGCCATGTCGCCACCGTCGCCTGCCCATCCCTCTCGGTCTCGCTGTCGAGCCTATAAAAGGAGGCCACCCCTAGCCGTTTGAAGCACACCATTCCACTCCCCTCACCTCACTGATCGTTCCACCCTCTAGCCGGAGCACGAGGAGTAGCAGCTTGCCGGAATTGCACCGGAGCAGGCCGCCTCTGGAGGAGAAGGGGCCCGTTGATTTTGACCACCCCCAGAGCTGCCTCGACCATCCCTGAGCTCGTCGTCGACCCCTCGTTCGTTTGCCCACCTCGCCGTCGTTGCTAGAGCCCTGGTATGCCCCCTATGCACCCCCACAGAGCTGCTAGGGCTCGAGCTCGCCGGTGACATGTTCATCATCGATGACGATCCCCATCTGTCGATCTCCCTTCTAATCCAGCGACCCACATACCCCCGTACCGCTTAGCGTGTTATGAGCTGCTGACTGGTAAGCCCCCTGTCAGCTGAGCCCCGCGCTGCGGAGTGACACTGGTCCGGCCCATTAACCTCTCCCGCGCGACCCAACCTTTTGAATTTAGATTTTTCTATTTTAATTCAAACTCAGTTCTGGACATAGA
The DNA here is from genome assembly GCA_916181665.1 of Avena sativa. Taxonomy (NCBI): domain Eukaryota; kingdom Viridiplantae; phylum Streptophyta; class Magnoliopsida; order Poales; family Poaceae; genus Avena; species Avena sativa. The sequence continues at coordinate 148,511,230 of OV702280.1, forward strand.
TTCAAAAATCAACCTAGCTCGATTTAATGAACCAAATTGCATGGATCCAATTTTGCTAGAAAGGTACTGAAATGCTTAATCCAAGCCCGTTGGATTCAAATCATTTGGATCTGTAGATCAACCTTGGTAAAAATAACAAGGCAGAAGCTTTTATGAATTCAAACATTTTTCAAAATTCAACCATAAGAGCTTTTGAGTTGATTCCAACTCTCAAAAATCACATTTGATCATACCTTTCAGAATATATAAAAACATATGGGTTTACTTACAGAAATAATGTTCAAGTAATAAAAGAATGCCACATAGGCATTTCTAGTCACTTTATTTATTGAAAATAAAAAGGTTAAACCTTATTAAATTGTGACACCACTTTAAATAACATTCCCATGTACTGAAATATGTGGTGATGACATGTGTCAACATGATCCCATGTTTGAGTTGGAGAATATTAAATCTTGAGTAGTTTTTAAATGAGTAGAAATTACTTTTCTCAAATTAAAATAACTAAGACAAATGCTTTAATCTTGTAATGTAGATGATGATGCTAGATCATCTATAGTGCACCTTTGTGTCATGATTGAAAATAGTTAAGTATTGTTTGGTGATTGTGTACCTCGTATTTATTTATAGACGCTAGTACCGACCACGGATATGAGGAGGAAGGAGGATACTACGAGGAAGAAGCCGAGGAGAACTTCAACCACTGCTCTGCTCAAGGCAAGCTAACCCTTGCAAGATACCCTACTTATGCAAGCTAACCCTTGCAAGATACCCTATTTATGAAAGCTAATACTTGCTTGTTACCATGCCAACTATATGCCCTAAGCATATGTGATCATACCCACTTGATAACCCAATCCTAGTTTTACTTGCAAGCTTTTTACTTTATATTTTATCAAAGCTTTCTCTTAGAGTTTACATAGTGAATTATAGATATTCGAAAGATAATGGCAGGTTGCATAAAGAGCATTAAATTTGGCCTAAGTTAGATAATCTTGATGTCATCCTAATTCATGAGATCGAACTTAGTTAATCCCCACTTGTTTACTACCCCTCATTAGTACTTGCCACCACTTGTAGATGCTAGTGCTAAGCATAAAACTTGATCAACTTTAGATGGGAATACTTGGTGAAAATGGTTATGAAAACCTTGGAATGATGAGTCATTCTACTGAAATGTTTTGACATGTGTTTCCGAACACCAGATGATTTTGATGATGAAAATGTTGAAGCATGATCCTTAGCCCTTTATAAAGCTGATGGTTGTCTGGATGCGATACCATTCCAATTTTACCGTACAACCACAATACCCGAAAATTGGGAAGGGCTTGAATGGAAACTTATATGCCTTAGTATGGGTTCCCTCGCGACCAAGGTCTGAGTTGAGGCTACCTTGTGAAGATTGTCCACCTGTGAAGTACCCAAGATGACAGATGGTCATGGTTGGGAGGCCAAACTCACAGGAGAGGTGCCTATACTATGGCGTGTAATTGAAAGGTTAGGATTGATTATCCGCATACTGAGTATGGTGAATTCAGGATTTGTTCCTGATGGATGTATCGAATGTTGTGGTGAAAGTGTATAATCTCTACAGAGTGTCAAACTATTTGAATAGCCGCGTCCGCGGTTATGGACAGTTCAAGTGGCCATACTGTTCCCCCGTCAGATGTTTTCAAAATGACTTGTGAAATAAATTATGACTTTGACTTGACCACAAAAAGGTTGTGATATGAAATTCAAGTTCCCACTTAGGTACTATAAAATTTTCAACTAGCTTTCTTTGTTTCTGAACTTAGTAGAGATAATGGACATACTAATTTTCAAGTTCCCTTGGCCATACTATGAAGAGGAGTACCATGATGATGGACCCCAGGAAGGTTACGGCAACTAGGATCATCTCCCATCATCAGCATTGCCTGTGACCCCAAAGATAGAGCTTCGCCCATGCTATCTGTATTATTACGTTATTCCGCTGCTTGAGTTGTATTAAGAACTGGATCATGAGATCCTTATTTGTGTAAGACCTTATGTATGGTTTGTAATGGATGATGTACTGTGATATCCAAATCTGTTATGTCTCGCAAAAATGGTAATCCTAGGATTGCGATGTATGACATAACAGGCATTTAGGATTAAAAACCCGGGTGTTGACAAGTTGGTATCAGAGCCATCCTGACCATAGCATACCCTAGTTAGACTAGACACTTAAATAAAAAACTTAGTTTCAAAACCAAAGGAAGTGATTATTTACAAAAACTTATTCCCATTCTTATCACTTTGATTCTTTCATAAAAATTCATGTTCCTCAAAAAATCTTGCAAAATACATAAAATTTGACACACTTGATCACTCTACAAACTTACTCATCCTATATTCTTATAGATGGACGTGAAGTACAACAAGTTTTATCAGTTGGGGAATGGAGGAGACCTCATCTTTGAGTGTGACTTGGACCAGCTTTCGGAACTTCTGGAGCGTCCGCACCCCAAGTTCTTCGGAGCTCAGCTCAATGATCAGGAAGGAGAAGATCGGCAGTGGCTAGTTGTTGCAAGTCTCAGAGGAAAGATTGAACCTTCCACTGCTGAGGGAATTTAGTTCACCTTAAGAGAGAACAACTGGCTCGATGGAATTGCCAGGGCCATGCAGGAAGCTCGTGCACGTCTGTGTGGGCAGAGTATCAATCAGATCAAGGGTACCCGCTTTAAGTTCTTTCCAAGGCGTGATTCCATGGGACAGCCACTAGAAGCCCCATACCACCACGAGCTGAAGACTCAGTTGGACCACCTTAGCTTCATGATGTATGATCGTCAGCAGGAACTGGACAATGCCCGTGACTACTCCAACCACAAGTCCGCCATCATCAAGACGAAGGATCAGACCATCGCCATGCTAGTAAAGGACCGCAAGTATCATAGCTGTCAGCTTGACAAGAAGGAGCACATCATGGCCCGTCTTCATCACCGTATCTCGGATTTGGAGGAGACCATCCACGAGAGAGACATGCAGTTAGAGGAAAGGGAGAATGCCGGAGAATATCTTCGTGGAGATCCCTACTCTTATCTCAGCGATGATGATGACTTTCTGGAGGATCAGGCCACGGAATTCTTCACCGATGAGGAGGATTTCTCCTTCATCGATGACGATGATGATGATAAGGATGATGATTACACCGACTCCGAGGAGTAGCAGCACTTGAGCACTAGCATAGTGAGTTGTATTCGGTCCCACTGTATCGTAGTTTCCAGAATGGTTCTTAAAACCATCTGTTTTTCCTTTGTTGTGGTGTGTGTTGTATCGTGTGCTATGAATGAATGAATGAAAAGCAAGTTGCAAAAAAAATCTGAGTCAAACTTTAAAAACTTTTCAAAGTCCCTGAACCTTAGAAATTGCCCTCTTTTCTCATGATCTATCTCAATCATCAGATGCCTCGCGGAGGAAGTGGTTTATCTCCGGACCCGATGTTGCAGATCCTGCAAATGTTGGTTTCTGACCACGAAGCTGAAAGATCAAAACGTCAAGCGAACTTAGCCACCCTTCAGCAAATAGCTCAGCTGGCCCACAACAATCAAGGCCAAGGAAATCAGGACAACCATGGATCTAAGCTCAAGAATTTCCAAAACACCAACCTACCTGTTCTCACTAAGTCGGAAGAACCCCTAGATGCAGATGACTGGCTACAAACCATGAAAAACAACCTTGAAGTCGCTGGAGTGGAATCTAACGAGAAACTTATGTTCGCCACCCACTATCTAGCCGGAGATGCAAGAGCATGGTGGAACAGCGTTCATGCAATGACCGGAGGACAGATGATGACCTGGGAGGAATTCAAGGTCAAGTTCAGCAGAACCCATGTGCCACCGGGTTTGATCAAGATAATGAGAGATGAATTCAGAGAACTTAAGCAAGGAAGGATGACTGTAGTGGAATACCATGACAAATTCTTGTCATTAGCTAGGTATGCCACGGATGAGATCGACACTGAAGCCAAGAAGAAAGAAAGATTCCTAAATGGTCTGCACGATGAGATGCATACGGTATTGGTCAATATCCCCTTTGCTGATATTGAAGCCCTCGTCGACTCTGTCATTCAGATGGAAGGAAAGATCAACCAAGCAAATGAGAACCGCAAGCGCCGCATGATGCATCAGCCAGGAACCCATCATACCCCAAAGTATCGCCCCAAACCATCTCCAGGATTTGCCCCGAGAACCAACAAACCCCCGATGTACCGTCCGACCTATCCCAACCGTGGAAACCCAAGGCCCGGAGGAAATCACAACAACCCCGACAACTCTGGAAATTTCAACCGTGCACCACCCAAGTTTAACAACAACAATGCTACCGCCAACACCAACACTGCCCCTAGGATTAGAAGCAATGTTGTGCCTTTTGCAGCAAAGGATAAGTCGCAAGTGACTTGTTATGACTGTGGAAATAAGGGTCACTACTCCAATGAGTGCCCCAAGAAGAATGCCGCAGCCCCCAATGCAAATGCCCTAGCTCAACAGCAGCGTCGTGTTCAGCCCGGAAGAAGGTTTGCCCCAGGGAATTCGCTCAACCGCAACGGCCGTCTTTTTCTCATGCATGCTGAAGAAGCCCAGGAAGCGCCAGATGTCGTGCTGGGTATGTTTTCTGTTAATTCAGTACTTGTTAGAGTGTTCTTTGATTCTGGTGTATCGCACTCATTTGTCACCGAAGAATTTGCATGCACTAGTAAGATTCAACCAACCAAACTGAAGCATGTTATGATTGTTCAAATCCCCGGTTCAACCACCAAAGCTAGGCAAATTTACAAATTCGTCCCTATCTGAATCCATGGCATAGATTTTTATGCTAATCTGATAGTACTCGGAAATAAAGGTTTGGAAGTAGTAATAGGAATGGATTGGATGTCCAAACATAAAGCATTAATTAACTGTGCCAAGAAAGCCATAACCATGACCAGTACAGCCGGAATATCAGTCGAGCATGTATCTGAAACCTTACCACGCCAATTCAAGTGCAACAAGAGTATATCCCAACCTACCATTGACCAAGTCCGGATAGTCTGTGAATACCCCGATGTATTTCCAGATGTTTTGCCCAGTATGGCCCCAGATCGGGATATCAAGTTTATCATTGAACTAATCCCTGGAACCGGACCCATAACCTAGAGACCATACAATATGAACCCGTCTGAACTAGCAGAACTGAAGAAGCAATTGGATGCCATGCTAGAAATTGGATTGATTCAACCAAGTGCGTCACCATGGAGATCACCTGTCTTGTCTGTGGACAAGAAGGATGGAGGTAACCGTTTGTGTACGGATTATCGGAAGTTGAATGATGTCACTATTAATAACAAATACCCGTTGCCCAAGATAGAAGATTTGTTTGATCAATTGACCGGTGCCAAGGTGTTTTCTAAGATTGATCTTAGAATTGGATATCATCAACTCAAGATTCGCGCAGAGGATATTCCCAAGACTGCCTTTACCACCAGATATCGATTATACGAGTATACTATCATGTCTTTTGGATTAACCAATGCCCCCGCTTATTTCATGAATCTCATGAATAAGATTTTTATGGACTTCCTAGATAAGATTGTCATTGTTTTCATCGATGACATTCTCATTTATTCCAAATCAGAAGAAGAACATGAGCTACACCTAAGGACCATTCTTGGAACCCTTAGAGAGCATCAACTGTATGCCAAGTTTAGCAATACACGAGGTAGTATTCCTCGGCCACATTGTATCAGCCGGAGGAAAATTGCCGTTGACCCTGCAAAGGTGAAAGATTTCGAAGATTGGCAAACCCCAACCACTCAAACCCAAGTTCGTGCATTTCTCGGATTGGCGGGATACTACCGCAAGTTCGTAGAAGGATTCTCAAGTATCTCCAGACCCATGAACCAATTTCTTAAGAAGGACAAGAAGTTTGAATGGACGGACAAATGTAAAGCGAGTTTTCAAGAAGTCAAGAGAAGATTGATTTCATCCCCAATCTTAATCATGCCGGATATCACCAAGCCGTTTGATGAGTATTGTGACGCATACAAGATCGGTCTCGGATGTGTGCTAATGCAAGAGGGCAAAGTTATATCCTATCTATCCCGAAAACTCAAACAACATGAGAAAAACTATCCAAACCATGACCTCGAGCTCGCAGCCGTAGTTCTAGCCCTGAAGACATGGAGGCATTACCTAATGGGAAACCGTTGTGAGATTTATTCGGATCACAAGAGCCTGAAGTATATATTCACTCAGAAGGAGCTGAATATGAGACAGAGAAGATGGATTGAGATAATCAAGGATTACGACCTGGACATTCACTATCACCCCAGTAAAGCCAACGTGGTAGCAGATGCCCTTAGCAGATGCCCCGCTTGAACTCCATGATTTTGAAGGAGCAACCCAGCCTGCACAAAGAGATGGAAGATTTCCAAATGGAATTAATGAGTGAAGGATTTTTGGCTAGCATAGAACTTCAACCCACTTTGATCAGTCAAATCAAAGAGGCGTAGAAAGGGAATTCTAGTATCAACGGAATCAAGCGTCGTATCGGTACAGGCAAAGTACCCGGATTCACCGAAGACGAAGGAGGAGTTCTGTGGTACAGAGGACGCCTTTGTGTACCAGCTGATTCGGAGTTGAAAGAAGTTATTCTGAAGGAAGCTCATGATAACCTTTATTGTATCCACCCCGGAGGAACAAAGATGTACCAGGATTTGAAAGAACAATTTTGGTGGCATAAGATGAAGAGAGACATCGGAAGCTATATCGCCAAGTGTGATATATGTCACAGACTCAAGTCGGGACATCAAATACCCGCTGGATTGTTGCAACCATTGCAGATCCCGGAATGGAAATGGGATTCCGTTGGAATGGACTTTATCACCGGATTACCTATCTCTAGTAGGGGAAATGACTCTATCTGGGTCATAGTGGACAAACTGTCCAAAGTCGCCCATTTCATACTAGTCAAGACCACATATCAGAGTTTAAATCTAGCGGAGTTATACACCGCTAGGATCGTCAGTTTGCACGGAGTCCCCAAGAACATCGTATCGGATCGAGGAATTCAGTTTACCTCAAGATTCTGTAAGAAGGTCCAAGAAGGTTTAGGAACCCGACTAGATTTCTGCACAGCTTATCACCCTCAGACCGATGGACAAACAGAGCGAGTAAATCAAATACTCGAAGACATGTTGAGAGCATGTGTGTTAGAGTATGGATCTAAATGGGAAGACTGTCTACCGTTTGTAGAATTTTCATACAACAAAAGTTATCAAGCTAGTTTGCAAATGGCCCCATTTGAATTCATGTATGGAAGGAAGTGTCGCACCCCTTTGAACTGGTCGGAAGTAGGAGAGAGTCAGATTTTCGGACCCGGCATCCTACGAGAAGCAGAAGAGAAAGTCCACAAGATTCGTGGGCACCTCAAGACCGCCCAGTCAAGGCAAAAGAGTTACGCCGACAAGAGACGTCGAGACCTTGCCTTCAACATCGGAGAGTTCGTGTATCTGAAAGTGTTGCCATTGAAAGGAATGCAACGTTTTCAACTGAAGGAAAAGTTAGCCCCCAGATATATCGGACCCTTCAAGATTCTGAACCATCGAGGAGAAGTGTCGTATCAATTGTAACTGCCCGAAGAGATGTCAGGCGTGCACAATGTGTTCCATATCTCGTTACTTCGCAAGTGCCTCGAAGTTCCGGAGAACACTGAAGTGTTCAAGAACATTGATCATCGAACCATAGAGATCAACGATGACCTGACCTATCCCGAAGAACCCATCCGTATTTTGGAAGAAGCTTTCAGAACTACCAGAACTCGAAGCATCAAGTTACTCAACATTCAGTGGAGCAACCACACAGAAGAAGAAGCTACCTGGGAGCGCGAAGATCACATCAGGACGGAGTTCCCAGATCTCATCAAATCCTAGGTAATCTTTTTCGTCCTTTTTCAAATCTCGGGACGAGATTTTGTTTAAGGGGGGAAGGTTTGTAACATCCCAAAAATATTAAGCATGGATCATCAAACTCTAAGCATCAAAATTAGGGTAAACAAAAACTTTCCCAACTAAAAATAAGAAAGCATTGATATGTGTGTGTATTCAAACTTTGGATTCTTTTGAATTGCCATGGTTCTGTTTTTCTTTGCTTGTAAAATGATTCTTAGGTGAAATAAACATCATCTAAACAATCCCCAAACTTTTCCCAAAGACAAACAAATCAAAATGAACAAATGAAGTGAATGGTCATTTTTGCCAAATTAACTTGCATGCCTAATTTGACTATCCCTAGCATTCAAAACTTAACAGAAACATTTGTGGATCTTTGCACCCCTTGTTAGTACTCATAATAAGGTACCAAGGCCCACCTTGTGATCTTCCAAAAACATTCAAATGCTACGTTTAAATGACAGTTTAAAATTGAATCTATCTCATATGGGAAGATCCCACTATTTCAAAACCACTCAAACAAGCTCAATTTTCAAAATCCAAGCAACCACAGAGTCACCAGCACATGCCTAGCACACCCACCAAAAATCTTTTCAAAATTCAAAGGAAAGTTTCTTGCGGCCATTTCATCAAACACTTGGCAGGCAAATTTAAACCAAATCAAATACACTGTTTTTAATAGTGTTTTGGCCTAACTTGTTCCCTCTCTAGCTCACAGCAACCATTTACTAGATCATCTAGCCTAATTGGAAACCTCTAGCACCACTCTGAGCTTGCCTTGCCATCAATGGTGAGCAGGCCGAGCCTCACCATGCCACCCCAAGGTGGACAACAAGCTAGAGGAAGAACTAGCTGCGCCCACCTTGTCTAGGAGGTATCCAGCACTCCACTGCCACCCACTGTCCCCTCCCAAGCCAAGGAAAGCCGTGGACCACCGAGCATGCCGCGCGCCCAGTGCCACTGCGACATGCCGAGCCCGCACCAGAGCGCTGCACCCGGCACGCATGCACATGCCGCCCCTCGACCGCAGCCCGTGCCCACCGCTTCGCCATGACCCCAGGAACACGCCAGACACCCCCATTCGCCGTCCAATGCCCCACAGCCACCGCTCGTCGTCGAAGACGCCGCCTCTGCCGCTCAGAGCGCCAGCCTCACCCTACCGATTGCCACCGCCTCTAAGCACGCATTTAAGCTCTAGAGAATCGCCAGGAGACCACGTGTAGATCGCCACCCTCAACCATGCTGCTAGCAGCCCGTAGCCATGTTGCCACCGTCGCCTGCCCATCCCTCTCGGTCTCGCCATCGAGCCTATAAAAGGAGGCCACCCCCAGCCGTTTAAAGCACACCATTCCACTCCCCTCACCTCAGTGATCGTTCCACCCTTTAGCCGGAGCACGAGGAGCAGCATCTCGCCGGAATTGCACCGGAGCAGGCCGCCTCTGGAGTAGAAGGGGGCCGTTGATTTCGACCACACCCGGAACTGCCTCGACCATCCCTGAGCTCGCCTTCGACCCCTCGTTCGTTTGCCCGCCTCGCCATCGTTGATGGAGCCCTGGTATGCCCCCTATGCACCCCCACTGAGCCGCTAGGGTTCAAGGTCGCCGATGACATGTTCATCGTCGACGACGATCCCCAGTCGTCGATCTCCCTTCTAATCCAATGACCCACATAGCCCCGTACCGCTTCGCGTGTTCTGAGCCGCTGACTGGTAGACCCCCTGTCAGCTGAGCCCCGCGCTTCAGAGTGACACTGGGCCGGCCCATTAACCTCTCCCACGTGACCCAACCGTTTGAATTTATATTTTTCTATTTTAATTCAAACTCAGTTCTGGACATAGATTCAAAAATCAACCCAGCTCGATTTAATGAACCAAATTACATGAAACCAATTTTGTTAGAAAGGTAATGAAATGCTTAATCCAAGCCCGTTGGATTCAAATCATTTGGATCTGTAGATCAACCTTGGTAAAAATAACAAGGCAGAAGCTTTTCTGCATTCAAACATTTTTCAAAATTCAACCATAAGAGCTTTTGAGTTGATTCCAACTCTCAAAAATCACATTTGATCATACCTTTCAGAATATATAAAAAAAATATGGGTTTACTTACAGAAATAATGTTCAAGTAATAAAAGAATGCCACATAGGCATTTCTAGTCACTTTATTTATTTAAAATAAAAAGGTTAAACCTCATTAAATTGTGACACCACTTTAAATCACATTCCCATGTACTGAAATATGTGGTGATGACATGTGTCAACATGATCCCATGTTTGAGTTGGAGAATATTAAATCTTAAGTAGTTTTTCAATGAGTAGAAATTACTTTTCTCAAATTAAAATAAATAAGACAAATGCTTTAATCTTGTAATGTAGGTGATGATGCTAGATCATCTATAGTGCACCTTTGTGTGATGATTGAAAATAGTTAAGTATTGTTTGGTGATTGTGTACCTCGTATTTATTTATAGACGCTAGTACCAACCACGGATACGAGGAGGAAGGAGGATACTACGAGGAAGAAGCCGAGGAGAACTTCAACCACTGCTCTGCTCAAGGCAAGCTAACCCTTGCAAGATAACCTACTTATGCAAGCTACCCTTGCAACATACCCTTTATGCAAGCTAATACTTGCTTGTTACCATGCCAACTATATGACCTAAGCATATGTGATCATACCCACTTGATAACCCAATCCTAGTTTTACTTGCAAGCTTTTTACTTTATATCTTTATCAAAGCTTTCTCTTAGAGTTTACATAGTGAATTGATTATAAAGATAATGGAAGGTTGCATAAAGAGCATTAAATTTGGCCAAAGTTAGATAATCTTGATGTCATCCTAAGGCATGAGATCGAACTTAGTTAATCCCCACTTGTTTACTACCCCTCATTAGTACTTGCCACCACTTGTAGATGCTAGTGCTAAGCATAAAACTTGATCAACTTTAGATGGGAATACTTGGTGAAAATGGTTATGAAAACCTTGGAATGATGAGTCATTCTACTGAAATGTTTTGACATGTGTTTCCGAACACCAGATGATTTTGATGATGAAAATGTTAAGGCATGAGCCTTAGCCCTTTATAAAACTGATGGTTGTCTGGATGCGATACCATTCCAATTTTACCGTACAACCACAATACCCGAAAATTGGGTAGGGCTTGACTGGAAACTTATATACCTTAGTATGGGTTCCCTCGCAGCCAAGGTCTAAGATGAGGCTACCTTGTGAAGATTGTCCACCTGTGAAGTACCCAAGATGACAGATGGTCATGGTTGGGAGGCCAAACTCACAGGAGAGGTGCCTATACTAGGGCGTGTAACTGAAAGTTTAGGATTGATTATCCGCATACTGAGTATGGTGATTTCAGGATTTGTTCCTGACGGATGTATCGAATGTTGTGGTGAAAGTGTACAATCTCTGTAGAGTGTCAAACTATTCGAATAGCCGCGTCCGCGGTTATGGACAGTTGGAGTGGCCATACTGTTCCCCCGTCAGATGTTTTAAAAATGATTTGTGAAATGAATTATGACTTTGAATTGACCACAACAAGGTTGTGATATGAAATTCAAGTTCCCACTTAGGTGCTATAAAATTTTCAACTAGCTTTCTTTGCTTCTGAACTTAGTAGAGGTAAATCTGGCTTTTTGCAAAACAACCATAGAGCTTAGTGCCCTACTACAAAACCCCCTTCACTTGTTAGTATTAGTTTGCGAGTACTTAAAGAGTACTCATGGCTTTGTCCCTGGCTATTCCCGTGGCCACAGTATGAAGAGGAGTACCAGGATGATGGACCGCAGGAAGGTTACGACAACTAGGATCATCTCCCATCGTCAGCATTGCCTATGACCCCGAAGATGGAGCTTCGCCCATGCTATCTGTATTATTACGTTATTCTGCTGCTTGAGTTGTATTAAGAATTGGATCATGAGATCCTTGTTTGTGTAAGACCTTATGTATGGTTTGTAATGGATGATGTACTGTGATATCCAAATCTGTTATGTCTCGCAAAAATGGTAATCCTGGGATTACGATGTATGGCATAACAGGCATCTGGGATTAAAAACCCGGGTGTTGACAAGTTGGTATTAGAGCCATCCTGACCATAGCAGACCCTAGTTAGACTGGACGCTTAAATCAAAAACTTAGTTTCAAAACCAAAGGAAGTGAGTATTTACAAAAACTTATTCCCATTCTTATCACTTTTATTCTTTCATAAAAATTCATGTTCCTCAAAAACTCTTGCAAAATACATAAAATTTGACACACTTGATCACTCTACTAACTTACTCATCCTATATTCTTATAGATGGACGTGAAGTACAGCAAGTTTTATCAGTTGGGGAAATGGAGGAGACCTCATCTTTGAGCGTGACTTGGACCAGCTTTCGGAACTTCTAGAGCGTCCGCACCCCGAGTTCTTCGGAGCTCAGATCAATGATCAGGAAGGAGAAGATCGGCAGTGGCTAGTTGTTGCAAGTCTTAGAGGAAAGATTGAACCTCCCACTGCCGAGGGAATTCAGTTCACCTTAAGAGAGAACAACTGGCTCGATGGACTTGCCAGGGCCATGCAGGAAGCTCTTGCCCCTCTGTGTGGGCAGAGTATCAATCAGATCAAGGGTACCCGCTTTGAGTTCTTTCCAAGGTGTGATGCCATGGGACAGCCACTGGAAGCCCCATATCACCACGAGCTGAAGACTCAGTTGGACCACCTTAGCTTCATGATGTATGATCGTCAGCAGGAACTGGACAATGCTCGTGACTACTCCAACCACAAGTCCGCCATCATCAAGACGAAGGATCAGACCATCGCCATGCTAGCAAAGGACCGCAAGTCTCGTAGCTATTAGCTTGACAACAAGGAGCGCATCATTGCCAGTCTTCATCATCGTATCTCGGATTTGGAGGAGACCATCCATGAGAGAGACATGCAGTTGGAGGAAAGGCAGAATGCCGGAGAAGAACTTCGTGGAGATCCGTACTCTTATCTCAGCGATGATGATGACTTTCTGGAGGATCAGGCCATGGACTTCTTCACCGATGAGGAGGATTTCGCCTTCATCGATGACGATGATGATGATAAGGATGATGATGACTCTGAGGAGTAGTAGCACATGAGTACTAGCGTAGTGAGTTGTATTCGGTCCCACTGTATCGTAGTTTCCAGAATGGTTCTTAAAACCATCTTTTTTTTCCTTTGTTGTGGTGTGTGTTGTATCGTGTGCTATGAATGAATGAATGAAAAGCAAGTTGCAAAAAAATCTGAGTCAAACTTTAAATCCTTTTCAAAGTACCTGAACCTTAGAAATTTACCTCTTTTCTCATGATCTATCTCAATCTTCAGATGCCTCGCGGAGGAAGTGGTTCATCCCTAGACCTGATGTTGTAGATCCTGCAAATGTTGGTTTCTGACCGCGAAGCTGAAAGAGTAGAACGTCAAGCCAACTTAGCCACCCTTCAGCAGATAGCTCAACTGGCCCACAACAATCAAGGCCAAAGAAATCAGGACAACTATGGATCTAAGCTCAAGAATTTCCAAAACACCAACCCACCTATTTTCACTAAGTCAGAAGAACCCTTAGATGCAGATGACTGGCTGCAAACCATGGAAAACAACCTGGAAGTCGCCGGAGTGGAAGCTAACGAGAAAGTTCTGTTCGCCACCCACTATCTAGTCGGAGATGCAAGAGCATGGTGGAACAGCGTTCGTGCAATGACCGGAGGACAGATGATGACCTGGGAGGAATTCAAGGTCAATTTCAGCAGAACCCATGTGCCACCGGGTTTGATCAAGAGAATGAGAGATGAATTCAGAGAACTGAAGCAAGGAAGGATGACTGTAGTGCAATACCGTGACAAATTCTTGTCATTATCTCGGTATGCCACGGATTAGATCGACACTGAAGCCAAGAAGAAAGAAAGATTCCTAAATGGTCTGCATGATGAGATGCAGACGATATTGGTCAATATCCCCTTTGCTGATATTGAAGCCCTCGTCGACTCTGCCATTCAGATGGAAGGAAAGACCAACCAAGCAAATGAGAACCACAAGCGCCGCATGATGCATCATCCAGGAACCCATCATACCCCAAAGTATCGCCCCAACCCACCTCCAGGATTTGCCTCGAGAACCAACAAACCCCCGATGAACATTCCGACCTATCCCAACCGTGGAAACCCAAGGCCCGGAGGAAATCACAACAACCCCGGCAACTCTGGCAATTTCAACCGTGCACCACCCAAGTTTAACAACAACAATGCTACCGCCAACACCAACACTGCCCCGAGGACTAGAAGCAATGTTGTGCCTGTTGCAGCAAAGGACAACTCGCAAGTGACTTGTTATGATTGTGGAAATAAGGGCCACTACTCCAATGAGTGCCCCAAGAAGAATGCCATAGCCCCCAATGCAAATGCCCTTGCTCAGTAGCAGCATCATGTTTATCCCGGAAGAAGGTTTGCCTTAGGGTATTCGCTCAACCGCAACGGCCGTCTTTTTCTCATGCATGCTGAAGAAGCCCAGGAAGCGCTAGATGTCGTGCTGGGTATGTTTTCTGTTAATTTAGTACTTGCTAGAGTGTTGTTTGATTCTGGTGCATCGCACTCATTTGTCACCGAAGAATTTGCATGCACTAGTAAGATTCAACCAACCAAACTGAAGCATGTTATGATTGTTCAAATCCCCGGTTCAAGCACCAAAGCTAGGCAAATCTGCAAAGCCGTACCTATCCGAATCCATGGCATAGATTTTTATGCTAATCTGATGTACTCGGAACTAAAGGTTTGGAAGTAGTACTAGGAATGGATTGGATGTCCAAACATAAAGGATTAATTGACTATGCCAAGAAAGTCATAACCATGACCAGTACAGCCGGAACATCAGTCGAGCATGTATCTGAAACCTTACCTCGCCAATTCAAGTGCAACAAGAGTATAGCCCAACCTACCATTGACCAAGTCCGGATAGTCTGTGAATATCCCGATGTATTTCCAGATGTTTTGCCCGGTATGCCCCCAGATCGGGATATCGAGTTTATCATTGAACTAATCCCTGGAACCGGACCCATAGCCCAGAGACCATACAGTATGAAACCGTCTGAACTAGCAGAACTGAAGAAGCAACTGGATGCCATGCTGGAAATTGGATTGATTCAACCAAGTGCGTCACCATGGAGATCACCTGTCTTGTTTGTGGACAAGAAGGATGTGTAGGGGTTCGTAGCAAGGAAAACAAAAATTTTCTATCGCATACAAACAAACAAGCCAAGATCTATCTACTAGATTGTAGCAACGAGTCGATGGAATAACTCACCCTCGAAGATTCCAAAGTGTTTAACGAGAGCAGATTCTCGTGGGTGATGTAGTCGTACTCTTTCCGATCTCAAGATCGTGTAGACGATCCTTCCAGCGCCACGTTCCGGCAGCGCTCCCGCAGTCGGTCACACGTTCGGTACTCGACGAAGACCTTCCTCTCCCTTGTTCCAGCAGGCAGCGGAGGTTGTAGCACTCTCCTCGCGATTCCGGCAGCACAACGGCGTGGTACCGGAAGTAGAGGGGAAATCCCGCAGGGCTTCGCCTTAAGCCGGTGCGAGTATGGTGGAGCTTATGAGAGAGGCTATTAGTGGTCTAGTAATTAGACACACCAATTAGAGGGCTCTAAACCAATTAGAAAGCTCTAAACCGAATAGCTCTAAACCGGGGTCTAGATCTAGGGTTTAGTTTAGAGGATAGGAAACTTGTGTGTTGTGTCTAGAGGAGGAGGCCCTGCCCCTCCTCTTATAGGTGGGAGGGCCGGCGGCAAGGGGAGGGAGTGGAGTCCCTCCCCAACTCGGCCTTGAGGTGGGGCGCCGGCTTGGGGAGGAGGAATCCCTCCCCAACTCGGCCTCCTTTTCTCCTCCTCTTTCCACCTTCCAAAACTGGCAGTTTGACTTTCAAACTTGCTGTTTGACTTTCCAAATTGGGATTTGATTTAATCCTTTATTTAGAACAGCGATGACACTAAGTACATGATGCAACCATTCCAACATGTAATGACACATTCATGTACCCCTTCCCCCTCCGGAGTGCCGGACATTCCGGGACCTTCTAGAATGTTCCCGATGAAAACACCGGAATCATTCCCGAACTCCGAAACGGGACTTTCCTTATATGAATCTTATTCTCCGGACCATTCCGGATCACCTCGTGATATCCCGGATCCCATCCGAGACTCCGAACAACATTCGGTCTCTTTCTCATAATACCATAACTACTCAAACAACGTCGAATCCTTAAGTGTGTCTCCCTACGGTTCGTGAATTATGCGGACATGATCGAGACACTTCTCCGAACAATAACCAATAGAGGAATCTGGAAATTCATATGGCTCCCACATATTTCTACGATTACTTTGCGATCGAATGAACCACTTACATACGATACCAATTTCCCTTTGTCTCACGATATGTTACTTATCCGAGGTTATGATCGTCGGTATCTCTGCATACCTAGTTCAACCTCGTTACTGATAAGTACTCTTTTCTCGTTCCCGTGATATGTGATCCCTTGTGACCAAGTCACATGCTTGCAAGCTAATTGGATGACATTTCACCGAGAGGGCCCAGAGAATATCTATCCGTCATGTGGATGGACAAATCCCACTCTTGATCCATGTGTTTCAACCAATACTTTCTGAACACTCAATGCCACCTTTATAGCCACCCTGTTACGGTGTGGTGTTTGATGACATCAAAGCATCCATCCAGTAAAGGTGATATGCATGATCTCATGGTCGAAGGAATTAGGTTACTATGTATCAGAAAGCATATAGCAATTGAACTATTGAAATGACTTGATCTTTATGCTACGCTTGTCTATAGGAGTATGTCCACCATATCATTCTCCTAACGATATGATCCTGTTGTTAATAACATCTCTATGTTCATGATCAGGAAACCATGATCATATATTAACCAACAAGCCAGTTTAACAAGAGGCTTTACTAGGGACTCTTATTTCAGTTTACAAATCACACAAGTATTAATGTTTCCGTTTAATACAATTATAGCATGGTATGTAAACATTTATCATAAGTGTGAAGACATGATAATAACCACTTTATTATTGCCTCTTGGGCATATCTCCAACAGTCTCCCACTTGCACTAGAGTCAATAATCTAGTTTCGAACCTTTGTGTATTCAACACCTATGGCTTTCCGGTGTTGTATGTACATGATTGCTAGTGGTCAACTGATCTCCGGATCTGACACTTCCAGGTCCGTGTGTAATTGCATGTCTTTGCGTCTCTACGCATCACTCATTCTCTAATGAGATGGCTTTGTATAAATTTGGTATTTCGGTGTGACCTTTAGCTCTTTGGGGTTAAAACATGTTGATAATATTGTCGCACAATATATCTTCATAGTATTATCCCACTGTGAACTACACCTAGTTTGATAACAAACTTCTTGATACAAATGCCCTCTTTTGCTGCTAACATAGCAGTCATACACTTAGCCTTTTGTTGTAGTATCTGTCACAATGTCTTAACTTTGGAACTCATCCAAATCCATTATGGAACTCACTTTCCATTATATTGTGCCACCCTTAGTTTAGATTGAGATAAACTTAATCTGTACTTTGTGACAAAGCTAGTATCAATGTAGTACTTTTACAATGAACTAACCATCTATTTGTCACTTCTACAAATAATATACTCTTAGTTCTTCCAAAAGATCATAAGAATATCCTTACTATTGTCCAATGATCATCTTACAAATCATTCTGGTATATGCTCACAACATTTAGAGCATAGGACATATCTGGATTTGTACATATCACAGTATGATTGATATAAATACTCTTTGTGATTTCATACATCAAGTATCAATCTATACTTGAATCTTTGTTTCACTTACCAAGTGCCAATACACTTGAATATATCATCAACATTGAACTCTTTCAATCCTTTCTGTGCAACAAGAACCTCTCTTGTAGTTTCTATATTGAACTCATTCAATATCTTGTCTATGTACTTCTGGCACAACCATATTAGCGTCTATTGATGCCAAATATTTGGGTTTTGCCTAAGTCTTTCATCAGGATGAAATTTTTAATATGTGTTAATAAAAGATACATCTTTTCTAATCAACAATATGTCCTCCACATAATGTATTAGAAACATGTCTTAGCGCTCCCACTTAATTTCTTGCAAACGCAAGCATCTTCATTGTCTCTGATGAACTTTTAAACTCCTTTAACAGTTTCATCACAGTGAAGATTCCAACTCCGCGATGCTCACTTTAACCATTGAAGTTTGCATATACTTTTAGCATCCTTTTGAATTAACAAAACCCTATGGACCATGTTATGCACATGGCCTAGGTAACGATTCTATTAGAAGAACTTGTTTTGTTTATTCAACTATCATATAACAAAATTTATATGTAGTGATTGCTACATTAATCCGTCTAGACTAAATATCACTATGACAGATCAAATCTTATCATAGTCAACCTTTGAACATTGTTGTGAATTCTTTCCCAACATGTCGACTATTTCATAGATGTAAAACATCCATGTCTATTTCTTTATAGATCCAGACACAACTGTAAGGTCTTACACCTTTCTCGAGGGTCCTTCAAGTTCAAAACTTGATTTCTCGTGTATGGAACTATCATGGATTTTATGGCTTCAAGCCATTTTATGGAGTCAGGGCCCATCATCGCTTCTCTGCATGTAGTCGGTTCATTATTCTCAAATAATGATTCAACCCTCAAATCTTGGTATTTGATTGTTCATCCGACCTACTTGTTTCAATAGGAACTTGGATCTCCGTGACCACAACCTTTTTGAGGTACGTGAACCATGAGCATTGTTGCCGCCTCCGGAACACTTTTCGGCGCTGCGCAACTCTGCACATATAGCTAAGGTTCTTTTAACCTTATCAAAGTTCTATTGTCCTCCCACTTAACTTTTCACGAAAAATTCTTTCTCAAAGAAACTTGACGTTTTAAGTGACAAACACTTTTGTCTCCGATGTTATGGAGGAGTACTTAACAGTTATTCGAAATAACATACAAAGACAGGTTCATCCGACTTTGGTTGCAAACATCTTTCTTATGCATAGCATACCAACGTTTAAGAAAGGACAACTTGGGTTTTATCCCAAACCATAACTTTATATGGTGTCATTTCAACGGATTATGATGGAGCTCTTTTCAGTGGAAAAACGGTAATCACTAAAGCTTTTAATCTTTAAAATACAATGGCAGTTTTATGAATTACACCTTTCGATCTTACCATGTCAAACAAGGTTCAATTACATATCTCGAACGCTCCATACTCTTATGGTGTTTCGGGAAATGCAAATCCACGGAACGATTCCTTAAATCTTAGGTATTATGCTAAACTTGTAACTCAAATATCTTCCTTTATGATCTTTATCATAAACTGTTTATATTCTTGTTACAATGATTTTGCACTTCATCTTGAAAGTCTTTGAACTTTTCAAATGTTTCATACTTCATCCTTATTAAGTAAATATTCATATATTCACTCAAATTTTCGGAGAAAGCATATGAAGTTGAAATCCATCGCTCTTGACTACACATAATGGACTTCGTACAACAATATGTACAAGTTCCAATTAGCTAGTCATTCGTTCCCTTTTGGCCTATGAACGAAGTTTTAATTATCTCTAGGAAAGTTTCACAAGCGTTATTTGATCAAAATCAAATAGACTCCAAAATTCCATCCATATGGATTTTCTTCATGTTTTCTTTCCAATATAATTTAAACGGCGATGTCACTTCCTAAGTGATCTTTCAATCAATTTGTCTTTCGACATTTTAGCACTAGTTTTATGGATGTGATTTCTCCAACGAGATTTGTGAATCATCCATCTTTTATGGATTACGGCAATTATTTGAACAACCCTTTTGTTCTCATAATACCCGATAAAACAAATCTTTGAAGGCAAGCTTTGATGTTTAACGAGCAACACAATAACCCTTTATTTGTTCTCGATGAACATCATCACATATTCTTTTGCTAGTTACTTAGGCCATTGTAGTTCATGAATTGTGTTGTTTCGTATGACGATTCACACCAACAAATTCAGTATCAAATACTTAAGAACCACATTGTTTAACAAGCAAAGAATATAGCCATAACATGTATATCATCTATATACTTAAACTGAACGATTCTAGTCTTTTCTTTTCTGCCATATATTTATGAGATTCTCTTTCAGTATCTCCTTTTCTGTTTGAAAGAATCTATCAACATCAATAGTGGAGTCATACATATGACACATAATCCAAAGCGTGTATAGTTAAATACCAATGTCTTTGGACTTGCACTTTGAAGTAGATCACCATCATCAAATATTTGGTGTTCTTTCAAATTCCTTACTTTAGTAATCTCTTGGTGTAGTAAACATTTTACCTACATCAAATATTCACCCTTATCATGGAATCGTCCATGATCAAGCTGCTTTTAAGCTTATAGCGGTGAATCATGAGTATAATGTTGCTTTCCAAATCCTTTTGGACGATTAGGACAACTAGTGTCTCCAACCTTTTGCAAATTCTCATCAAATATGAGAACATGACTTTTGCCATATTATACTCTATCATGTTGCAACCAAAACTTCGTTTCAGATATCACAATATCTTCCACACATTATGGTTTCTGAAACAACTCTTTCAGATCCTAGATAACATTGATATTAAGGGAATCCTTTGAATATCAAGAATCATGGATACAAACATGATACTTATATACTAACACTTGGAATTGTTACTCTTGATTTAATACTAATTATTAAACTTCATGGAGTAACCGGAACTTACTGAAAGTTTGCAATAGGACTTTTAAACTTTAGATTAACACTTAAAACAATACGATACCAGTTCGTAAAGTAACTAACCAGAATTCTATAGTTCTATCATCTCAATTATAACTAAGCGCAAGGTGGTAAACGGATGCCAATGACTACAACAACTATGCAAATTCACTTTGATTTAGTTTATGATAAATTGAGTTCTAATTAATAATTAAATTAATCTAGGTGAACTCCCACTCAAAACAATATCCCTCACATTGTTTTAGTGATCACACGAACCAAATCCACCACATCAAAACCGATCATCACGAGAGTTGATATAGCTTCAATGGCGGACAATCAACATGTTCATCATATCTACTATATGACTCATGCTCTACCTTTCGGTAATCCGTGTTCCTGAGGCCATGTCTGTACATGCTAGGCTCGTCAAGATCAAACCTTAGCTACCGCATAAGCAAATCTGGCTTGCTTACGTTGTATTTACCCGTGGAATCAAAGACACCCGATCATCACGTGGTGCTTCGAAGCAACAAGTTTTAGCAACGGTGCTAACTAAGGGCGAACACTTTAGAACTTGAAATTTATGTGCATGAGGGATCATCTTATAATGCTACCGTCGTCTACTAAGCAATACAAGATGCATAAAGGATTAACATCACATGCAATTCATAATATGTGATATGATATGGCCTTTCTTCTTTGTGCTTCCGATCTCCATCTTCAAGCACGAACATGATCTCCATTATCACCGGCATAGCATCAAGGTCAATGACGCTTCTTCATGGTTGTCGTCCACCAGCTTCAACTATTACAACTATTTTGAATAGACACGCAGGTCTTAACAGAAATTAAAGACAACCATATGGCTCCTGCCGGTTGCCAACTTACAATAAGGAACATTGCATACATCAAATATAATCACAATCATGGCCATATCACATCACTGCACACCCCTGCAAAACAAAGTTAGACGCCTCTACTTTCTTTGCATATTTTACGTGGTTTGGGGCTTTCAATAAGTGTCGTTCTAACTTACGAACAAGAACCACAACATTGATACTAGCATTGTTGATTACCCGTTGTAAATTGGATCTTAACTATGCTAGGAGAAACAGGCACCCGCAAAGCCACTTATGCAATACAAGTTGCATGTCAAACGTGGAGCAAGTCTCATGAACGATGTCATGTAAGGTTAGCCCGGGCCGCTTCATCCCAACATACCGCAAGATGCAAAGTACACAAAAAGCAATCTACAATAAAAGCATCAACGCCCACAATGACCATTGTGTTCTACTCGTGCAACAGATCTACATATAGACACGGCTCTGATACCACTGTAGGGGTTCGTAGCAAGGAAAACAAAAATTTTCTATCGCATACAAACAAACAAGCCAAGATCTATCTACTAGATTGTAGCAACGAGTCGATGGAATAACTCACCCTCGAAGATTCCAAAGTGTTTAACGAGAGCAGATTCTCGTGGGTGATGTAGTCGTACTCTTTCCGATCTCAAGATCGTGTAGACGATCCTTCCAGCGCCACGTTCCGGCAGCGCTCCCGCAGTCGGTCACACGTTCGGTACTCGACGAAGACCTTCCTCTCCCTTGTTCCAGCAGGCAGCGGAGGTTGTAGCACTCTCCTCGCGATTCCGGCAGCACAACGGCGTGGTACCGGAAGTAGAGGGGAAATCCCGCAGGGCTTCGCCTTAAGCCGGTGCGAGTATGGTGGAGCTTATGAGAGAGGCTATTAGTGGTCTAGTAATTAGACACACCAATTAGAGGGCTCTAAACCAATTAGAAAGCTCTAAACCGAATAGCTCTAAACCGGGGTCTAGATCTAGGGTTTAGTTTAGAGGATAGGAAACTTGTGTGTTGTGTCTAGAGGAGGAGGCCCTGCCCCTCCTCTTATAGGTGGGAGGGCCGGCGGCAAGGGGAGGGAGTGGAGTCCCTCCCCAACTCGGCCTTGAGGTGGGGCGCCGGCTTGGGGAGGAGGAATCCCTCCCCAACTCGGCCTCCTTTTCTCCTCCTCTTTCCACCTTCCAAAACTGGCAGTTTGACTTTCAAACTTGCTGTTTGACTTTCCAAATTGGGATTTGATTTAATCCTTTATTTAGAACAGCGATGACACTAAGTACATGATGCAACCATTCCAACATGTAATGACACATTCATGTACCCCTTCCCCCTCCGGAGTGCCGGACATTCCGGGACCTTCTAGAATGTTCCCGATGAAAACACCGGAATCATTCCCGAACTCCGAAACGGGACTTTCCTTATATGAATCTTATTCTCCGGACCATTCCGGATCACCTCGTGATATCCCGGATCCCATCCGAGACTCCGAACAACATTCGGTCTCTTTCTCATAATACCATAACTACTCAAACAACGTCGAATCCTTAAGTGTGTCTCCCTACGGTTCGTGAATTATGCGGACATGATCGAGACACTTCTCCGAACAATAACCAATAGAGGAATCTGGAAATTCATATGGCTCCCACATATTTCTACGATTACTTTGCGATCGAATGAACCACTTACATACGATACCAATTTCCCTTTGTCTCACGATATGTTACTTATCCGAGGTTATGATCGTCGGTATCTCTGCATACCTAGTTCAACCTCGTTACTGATAAGTACTCTTTTCTCGTTCCCGTGATATGTGATCCCTTGTGACCAAGTCACATGCTTGCAAGCTAATTGGATGACATTTCACCGAGAGGGCCCAGAGAATATCTATCCGTCATGTGGATGGACAAATCCCACTCTTGATCCATGTGTTTCAACCAATACTTTCTGAACACTCAATGCCACCTTTATAGCCACCCTGTTACGGTGTGGTGTTTGATGACATCAAAGCATCCATCCAGTAAAGGTGACATGCATGATCTCATGGTCGAAGGAATTAGGTTACTATGTATCAGAAAGCATATAGCAATTGAACTATTGAAATGACTTGATCTTTATGCTACGCTTGTCTATAGGAGTATGTCCACCATATCATTCTCCTAACGATATGATCCTGTTGTTAATAACATCTCTATGTTCATGATCAGGAAACCATGATCATATATTAACCAACAAGCCAGTTTAACAAGAGGCTTTACTAGGGACTCTTATTTCAGTTTACAAATCACACAAGTATTAATGTTTCCGTTTAATACAATTATAGCATGGTATGTAAACATTTATCATAAGTGTGAAGACATGATAATAACCACTTTATTATTGCCTCTTGGGCATATCTCCAACAGGATGGAGGTAACCGTTTGTGTACGGATTATCGGAAGTTGAATGATGTCACTATCAAGAACAAATACCCGTTGGCCAAGATAGAAGATTTGTTTGATCAGTTGACCGGTGCCAAGGTGTTTTCTAAGATTGATCTTAGAACTGGCTATCATCAACTCAAGATTCGCGCAGAGGATATTCCCAAGACTGCCTTTACCACCAGATATGGATTATATGAGTATACTGTCATGTCTTTTGGATTAACCAATGCCCCCGCTTATTTCATGAATCTCATGAATAAGATTTTTATGGACTTCCTGGATAAGATTATCGTTGTTTTTATCGATGACATTCTGATTTATTCCAAATCAGAAGAACAGGAGCTACACCTAAGGACCATTCTTGGAACCCTTAGAGAGCATCAGTTGTATGCCAAGTTTAGCAAATGTGAATTCTGGTTACAGGAGGTAGAATTCCTCGGCCACATTGTATCAGCCGGAGGAATTGCCGTTGACCCTACAAAGGTGAAAGATGTCGAAGATTGGCAAACCCCAACCACTCAAACCCAAGTTCCTGCATTTCTCGAATTGGTAGGATACTATCGCAAGTTCGTAGAAGGATTCTCAAGTATCTCCAGACACATGACCCAATTGCTGATGAAGGACAAGAAGTTTGAATGGACGGACAAATGTGAAGCGAGTTTTCAAGAACTTAAGAGAAGATTGATTTCAGCCCCAATCTTAATCATGCCGGATATCACCAAGCCCTTTAATGTGTATTGTGGCACATCCAAGATAGGTCTCGGATGTGTGCTATTGCAAGAGGGCAAAGTTATATCCTATCTATCCCGACAACTGAAACAACATGAGCAAAACTATCCAACCCATGACATCGAGCTCGCAGCCGTAGTTCTAGCCTTGAAGACATGGAGGCATTACCTGATGGGAAACCGTTGTGAGATTTATTAGGATCACAAGAGCCTGAAGTGTATATTCACTCAGAAGGAGATGAATATGAGACATAGAAGATGGATTGAGCTAATCAAGGATTACGACCTAGACATTCACTATCACCCTGGTAAATCCAACGTGGTAGCAAATGCCCTTAGCATATTGCCGTGCCGCTTGAACTCCATGATTTTGAAGGAGCAACCCAGCCTGCACAAAGAGATGGAAGATTTCTGAATGGAATTAGTGAGTGAAGGATTTTTGGATAGCATAGAACTTCTACCCACTTTGATCAGTCAAATCAAAGATGCGCAGAAAGGGAATGCTAGTATCAACGGAATCAAGCGTCATATCGCTACAGGCAAAATACCCGGATTCACCGAAGACGAAGAAGGAGTTCTGTGGTATAGAGGACGCCTTTGTGTACCAGCAGATTCAGAGTTGAAAGAAGTTATTCTGAAGGAAGCTCATGATACCCTTTATTCTATCCACCCCGGAGGAACAAAGATGTATCAGGATTTGAAGGAACAATTTTGGTGGCATAAGATGAAGAGAGCAATCGGAAGCTATATCGCCAAGTGTGATATATGTCAGAGAGTCAAGGCGGGACATCAAAGACCCGCTGGATTATTGCAACCATTGCAGATTCCGGAATGGAAATGGGATTCCGTTGGAATGGACTTTATCACCGGATTACCTACCTCTAGTAGGGGAAATGACTCTATCTGGGTCATAGTGGACAGACTGTCCAAAGTCGCCTATTTCGTACTAGTCAAGACCACATATCAGAGTTCGAAACTAGCGGAGTTATACATCGCTAGGATCGTCAGTTTGCACGGAGTCCCCAAGAACATCGTATCGGATCGAGGAACTCAGTTTACCTCGAGATTCTGGAAGAAGGTCCAAGAAGGTTTAGAAACCCGACTAGATTTCAGCACAGCTTATCACCCTCAGACCGATGGACAAACGGAGCGAGTAAATCAAATACTCGAAGACATGTTGAGAGCATGTGTGTTCGAGTATGGATCTAAATGGGAAGACTGTCTACCGTTTGCATAATTTTCATACAACAACAGTTATCAAGCTAGTTTGCAAATGTCCCCATTTGAATTCATGTATGGAAGGAAGTGTCGCACCCCTTTGATCTGGTCGGAAGTAGGGGAGAGTTAGATTTTCGGACCCGACATCCTACGAGAAGCAGAAGAGAAAGTCCACAAGATTCGTGAGCACCTCAAGACCGCCCAGTCAAGGCAGAAGAGTTACGCCGACAAGAGACGTCGAGACCTCGCCTTCAACATCGGAGAGTTCGTGTATCTGAAAGTGTCGCCATTGAAAGGAATGCAACGTTTTCAACTGAAGGGAAAGTTAGCCCCAAGATATATAGGACCCTTCAAGATTCTGAACCGTCGAGGAGAAGTGTCGCATCAATTGGAACTTCCCGAAGAGATGTTAGCCGTGCACAATGTGTTCCATATCTCGTTACTTCGCAAGTGCCTCGAAGTTCCGGAGAAGACTGAAGTGTTCAAGAACATTGATCACCGGACCATAGAAATCAACGATGACCTGACCTATCCCGAAGAACCCATCCGTATTTTGGAAGAATCTTTCAGAACTACCAGAACCCGAAGCATCAAGTTTCTCAACATTAAGTGGAGCAACCACACAGAAGAAGAAGCTACCTGGGAGCGCGAAGATCACATCAGGACGGAGTTCCCAGATCTCTTCAAATCCTAGGTAATCTTTTTCGTCCTTTTTCAAATCTCGTGACGAGATTTTGTTTAAGGGGGGCAGGTTTGTAACATCCCAAAAATATTAAGCATGGATCATCAAACTATAAGCATCAAAATTAGGGTTAAAAAAAACTTTCCCAACTAAAAATAAGAAAGCATTGATATGTGTGTGTATTCAAAATTTGGATTCTTTTGAATTGCCATGGTTCTGTGTTTCTTTGCTTGTAAAATGATTCTTAGGTGAAATAAAAATCATCTAAACAATCCCCAAACTTTTCCCAAATACAAACAACTCAAAATGAACAAATGAAGTGAATGGTCATTTTTGCCAAATTAACTCTCATGCCTACTTTGTCTATCCCTAGCATTCAAAACTTAACAGAAACATTTGTGGATCTTTGCACCCCTTGTTAGTACTCATAATAAGGTACCAAATCCCACCTTGTGATCTTCCAAAAACATTCAAATGCTAAGTTTAAATGACAGTTTAAAATTGAATCTATCTCATATGGGAAGATCTCACTATTTCAAAAACCACTCAAACAAGCTCAATTTTCAAAACCCAAGCAACCACAGAGTCACCAGCACATGCCTAGCACACCCACCAAAAATCTTTTCAAAATTCAAAGGAAAGTTTCTTGCGGCCATTTCATCAAACACTTGGCAAGCAAATTTAAACCAAATCAAATTCACTATTTTTAATAATGTTTTGGCCTAACGTGTTCCCTCTCTAGCTCACAACAACCATTTAGTAGATCATCTAGCCTAATTGGAAACCTCTAGCACCACTGTGAGCTTGCCTTGCCATCAATGGTGAGTAGGGTGAGCCTCACCATGCCACCCCAAGGTGGACAGCAAGCTAGAGGAAGAACTAGCTGCGCCCACCTTGTCTGGGAGGTAGCCAGCACTCCACCGCCACCCACTGTCCCCTCCCCAAGCCAAGGAAAGTCGTGGACCACCGAGCACACCGAGCGCCCAGTGCCACTATGACATGCCGAGCCTGCACCAGAGCGCCGCACCCGGCACGCGTGCACACGCCGACCCTTGACCGCAGCTCGTGCCCACCGCTTCGCCATGACCCCAGGAACACGCCAGACACCCCCGTTCACCGTCCAACGCCCCACAGCCACCGCTCTCCATCAAAGACGCCGCCTCTGCATCTCAGAGCGCCAGCCTCGCCCGACCGATTTCCACCGCCCCTAAGCATGCATTTAAGCTCTAGAGCATCGCCAGGAGACCACGCGTCGATCGCCACCCTCAGCCATGCCGCTAGCAGCCCGTAGCCATGTCGCCACCGTCGCATGCCCATCCCTCTCGGTCTCGCCATCGAGCCTATAAAAGGAGGCCACCCCCAGCCATTTGAAGCACACCATTCCACTCCCCTCACCTCACTGATCGTTCCACCCTCTAGCCGGAGCATGAAGAGCAGCATCTCGCCAGAATTGCATGGAGCAGGCCGCCTCTGGAGGAGAAGGGGGCCGTTGATTTCGACCACCCCCAAAGCTGCCTCGACCATCCCTGAGCTCGCCGTCGACCCCTTGTTTGTTTGCCCGCCTCGCCGTCATTGTTGGAGCCCTGGTATGCACCCCCACTGAGCCGCTAGGGTTCGAGATCGCCGGTGACATGTTCATCGTCGACGACGATCCCCAGCCGTCGATCTCCCTTCTAATCCAACGACCCACATAGCCCCGTACCGCTTTGTGTGTTATGAGCCGCTGACTGGTAGACCCCCCTGTCAGCCTAGCCCCGTGCTGCAGAGTGACACTGGGCCGGCCCATTAACCTCTCCCGCGCGACCCAACCGTTTGTATCTATATTTTTCTATTTTAATTCAAACTCAGTTCTAGACATAGATTCAAAAATCAACCCAGCTCGATTTAATGAACCAAATTGCATGAAACCAATTTTGTTAGAAATGTACTGAAATGATTAATCCAAGCCTGTTGGATTCAAATCATTTGGATCTGTAGATCAACCTTGGTAAAAATAACAAGGCAGAAGCTTTTCTGCATTCAAACATTTTTCAAAATTCAACCATAAGAGCTTTTGAGTTGATTCCAACTCTCAAAAATCACATTTGATCATACCTTTCAGAATATATAAAAACATATGGGTTTAATTATAGAAATAATGTTCAAGTAATAGAAGAATGCCACATAGGCATTTCTAGTCACTTTATTTATTTAAAATAAAAAGGTTAAACCTCATTAAATTGTGACACCACTTTAAATCACATTCCCATGTACTGAAATATGTGGTGATGACATGTGTCAACATGATCCCATGTTTGAGTTGGAGAATATTAAATCTTAAGTAGTTTTTCAATGAGTAGAAATTACTTTTCTCAAATTATAATAACTAAGACAAATGCTTTAATCTTGTAATGTAGGTGATGATGCTAGATCATCTATAGTGCACCTTTGTGTTATGATTGAAAATAGTTAAGTATTGTTTGGTGATTGTGTACCTCGTATTTATTTATAGATGCTAGTACCGACCATGGATACGAGGAGGAAGGAGGATACTATGAGGAAGAAGCCGAGGAGAACTTCGACCACTGCTCTGCTCAAGGCAAGCTAACCCTTGCAAGATACCCTACTTATGCAAGCTAACCCTTGCAAGATACCCTATTTATGCAAGCTAATACTTGCTTGTTACCATGCCAACTATATGCCCTAATCATATGTGATCATGCCCACTTGATAACCCAATCCTAGTTTTACTTGCAAGCTTTTTACTTTATATCTTTATCAAAGCTTTCTCTTAGAGTTTACATAGTGAATTGTAGATATTAGAAAGATAATGGAAGGTTGCATAAAGAGCATTAAATTTGGCCTAAGTTAGATAATCTTGATGTCATCCTAAGGCATGAGATCAAACTTAGTTAATCCCCAATTTTTTACTACCCCTCATTAGTACTTGCCACCACTTGTAGATGCTAGTGATAAGCATAAAAGTTGATCAAATTTAGATGGGAATACTTGGTGAAAATGGTTATGAAAACCTTGGAATGATGAGTCATTCTACTGAAATGTTTTGACATGTGTTTCCGAACACTAGATGATTTTGATGATGAAAATGTTAAGGCATGAGCCTTAGCCCTTTACAAAACTGATGGTTGTCTGGATGCGATACCATTCCAATTTTACCGTACAACCACAATACCCAAAAATTGGGTAGGGCTTGGCTGGAAACTTATATACCTTAGTATGGGTTCCCTCGCGGCCAAGGTCTAAGATGAGGCTACCTTGTGAAGATTGTCCACCTGTGCAGTACCCAAGATGACAGATGGTCATGGTTGGGAGGCCAAACTCACAGGAGAGGTGCCTATACTAGGGCGTGTAATTGAAAGGTTAGGATTGATTATCCGCATACTGAGTATGGTGATTTCAGGATTTGTTCCTGACGGATGTATCGAATGTTGTGGTGAAAGTGTACAATCTCTATAGTGTGTCAAACTATTCGAATAGCCGCGTCCGCGGTTATGGATAGTTGGAGTGGCCATACTGTTCCCCCGTTAGATGTTTTCAAAATGATTTGTGAAATGAATTATGACTTTGAATTGACCACAACAAGGTTGTGATATGAAATTCAAGTTCCCACTTAGGTTCTATAAAATTTTCAACTAGCTTTCTTTGCTTCTGAACTTAGTAGAGGTAAATCTGGCTTTTTGCAAAACAACCATAGAGCTTAGTGCCCTACTACAAAACCCCCTTCACTTGTTAGTATTAGTTTGCGAGTACTTAAAGAGTACTCATGGCTTTGTCCCTGGCTATTCCCGTGGCCAGACTATGAAGAGGAGTACCAGGATGATGGACCGCAGGAAGGTTACGACAACTAGGATCATCTCCCATCCTCAGAATTGCCTGTGACCCTGAAGATGGAGCTTCGCCCATGCTATTTGTATTATTATGTTATTCCGCTGCTTGAGTTGTATTAAGAACTGGATCATGAGATCCTTATTTGTGTAAGAGCTTATGTATGGTCTGTAATGGATGATGTACTGTGATATCCAAATATTTTATGTCTCGCAAAAATGGTAATCCTGGGATTGCGATGTATGGCATAACAGGCATCAGGGACTAAAAACCCGGGTGTTGACAACAAGACTACCCTACACGAGTATGAAGCAACCTACAAAATCAAGATTTATGAAGATTTTGCGAAGCCCCTACTCCGCTATCTCTGCTAAAGACCCACCTAAAGGACCTCCAACTTTGCTAACCCCATCAATTCTAACACGTCTAGAAGATCCGCAAATTCAAGCACTCTGATAGGCTAAGTAGAAATAAAAGTAGTTTACAAACCTCGTAGGACATAATTGGCGGATGTCATTTAAAGATTTCAACCCCAGGCGAAAGATTTTGATATTCACCGTGCAACTCCAAGAAAGAAGGTTTGTGTCTTCGCGAACCACCTTTTGTGTCACTCTAAGGTGGAAATACTACATCTTTTGCACTCAAAAAGATTAACCCTACACCAGAAGACACCCTAGGAAACTTTGACACAACTCACCAACGATCCCCTAAAGAGGTAGCTCATCATATGTCACATCAACGACAATTGCCACCCTCCCAACCATCATCTCAACTCAAGAAGAAAGGACTGCGGTATCTTTGAGCTACCTTAGTTTAATCCTAAAAGGGAAAGACTGCGCCGTTCCCACAAAAATAGAATAACCCTCCGCCAGAAGAACCCTTAGGAGTTTTCACCCTAGTCATTGTATAGGTTACGATAAGCCTCTAAGGAATCACCGTGGACCCTTATGGAAAATACCTCGAGATGTAGATTCTATCCTTAGAAGAGTACTTCAAAAATTTCTAGCCTGGCTAATGCAGCGAGCGAAGCTATCAAGTTCAAAACACAAAGGCGCGACCGAGGCCAAAAATTCCATCATACACACGTTTCTTCTAATGAGAGGATGACTTGTGGAGCCAAGCTGCATGATCAAATGGTAGATACATCGGGCAGCACTATCAAGTTCGGAAGAAGGTAGCGTGATCGAAGGAAAAATTCCATTATACAGATAATGTTGAGTAATAGAGCAATTTACCAAGCGAATTATCTATAATAAATTCTAGATAAAACATGACTAGAATAGTAGGCAATATACTAATCATGTGAAATAGAGAAAACATATTAAGGCATATAACCAAACAAACTGCAAGGCATAAAACTTTGGATATGATCAGAACAAGATTGAAACAGAAGATGTACAAGGCAGTAGCAGAAGTGGAACCGCCGGCGTTGGAACCGTCGTTGGCCATGTCGTCGAGGAAGAGGGTGCTGATGTCGGGGAAGAAGTCCTCGTCGGGGAAGACGTCGCTATCTGTGAGGGAATCCGTGACGAAGCCAGTAGTCGCGCTGATAGCGCTCCCCAAAAACCTTATTGCCCTTCTCCCGTACAGGACTCAAAGCAGCGGGGTCTCGGAGGCCTACTGTCCCGGCTCGCGGTGCACGCCGCAAGACGGGATGGGGAAGATGTAGGTAGCGCAGTGCTCTGGAACTGGAGGCGGAAAGGATGTGTGGCAGTTTATCTGAGATGAGTCGCGACCTCTCTCTCTCTTATAGGCACAGAGGGGAAGGTAGACAGACTGCGCAGAAGATGAAACGAATGGACGGTAGATGAAGCGAACAGGCGGCAGTCCACCAGAAAGCCTCCACTCAATTCGTATTCATTTAACTCGTATTAACAGTCCACTCAAATCAAACGTTTCAGCTTCTGTACATCTGTTCATATACCATTCATGCGTGAAAAAATAAAGCTCGGCTCGGCGAGATTCCCGCAACCCGCGGCGCGCGCGCATCGTGATGTGACGAGGCGAGGCAAGGCGAGGCGAGGCGAGGTGTGGCAAGGCGAGCGAGGAGGAGGAGCGCGCGTGTGGAACTCTCTCCTTCTCCTTCTCATCCTTTTACCAAGTGATAGGAGAGCTCACCTTATAAGCTGGTCCAACTTTCACTCAACTAGCAATGTGGGACTAAACATTTGTCCCAGCTCTTGCCTTGCATGAATGGGCCAAATGGGCCTCTAGGATTTCAGGAATTTATTGGCATATAATAAATAGGCTGGGCCTATTTAGGCAAAAATTCCAACAATCCCCCACCAGATCCCAGAGGCACATGAAGTTTGCCTTTGGTTCCAAAACATTGTTTATATACCGGTACTGTAGTGGAGACTGTTAAGTTGAACTTCCACCTAGAGCTTTATGTTATACTAGGCCGCAACTTGTATAGTGGACTATGCCTTGAACTACAAGTTTGCTGCAAACCTAGCTTCACAAAAAGTCTTGACCGATACTAGGATACCGTGGGACTTCCCCGCGGGTGGAGCTTATACGTCATACTCCATGACCTTTCATGAGTTTATTAGAGAGCACCCTACTCTCATAGACTGTGACGTTTTAACAGTCAGACTCATATAGGTGTGTTCTTTAAAAGATGTTCTGCAGGACAACATCTTTGCTTAGGATAAGCCACATAGAACACATTAAGATAATAAATCAACCTGCCATGCAGAATATTAAAGTAGGGATACTTTCCTCTCAGCTAACCAACAGCTTGTCTCCCAATTCTAATTCACGGGATCTCCGATCACATAGAGTGGTTTACCACTGTGGAAAACTCATAGTGTGGGTCTCATACCCATCTCCTTCGATGCATTTTCTATCACATTGCATGATAGTCCCTTTGTGAAGGGATCTTCTAGGTTCTTAGATGTTTGGATATAATCCAATGCAATAACTCCGGAGTTTCTCATTTTCCTAACAGATTTTAGTCTCCTCTTCACATGTCTTGAGGACTTCATATTATCCTTAGAAATGTTCACCTTAATAATCACAGTTTGATTATCACAGTTCATTGGAATTGCGGGTATAGGTTTTTCAACCACAGGTAAGTCCATCAAGAGTTCACGAAGCCACTCTGCTTCAACAGTGGCCGTGTCTAGTGCTGTGAGTTCTGCTTCCATAGTTGACCTCGTTAAGATGGTCTGCTTGCAAGACTTCCAAGAAACAGCGCCACCACCAAGTGTGAAAACATATCCACTTGTGGCCTTTATCTCGTCAGCATCAGATATCCAATTTGAATCACTATAACCCTGTAGTACCCTCGGGTACCCGGTATAGTATATCCATAGCTCGCAGTGCCTTTTAGATATCGCATAACTCTCTCAAGAGCATGCCAGTGATCATCTCCTGGATTTGAAACAAATCGACTGAGTTTGCTTACAGCAAAGGCGATGTCAGGCCTCGTGGCACTAGCTAAATACATAAGCGAGCCAATGATTTGAGAGTATCTTAGTTGATCTCTAGCATTTCCTCGATTCTTTCGAAGCAACACACTAGGATCATACGGTGTAAGAGAAAAATTGACGTCGCTATACCCGAAACAACTCAAGATCTTTTCCACATAGTGGGATTGAAGCAGTGTAATCCCACCATCATCATCTCTCAATAGTTTGATGTTCAGGATGACATCAGCTACTCCTAGATCCTTCGTCTCAAAGGAACGAGATAAGAAATCTTTGACCTCCTTAATTGCATTAAGGTTGGTTCCGAAAATCAGTATGTCATCAACATACAAACAAAGGATGACTCCCTCACCCCTACCATGGCGATAGTATACACACTTGTCAGCTTCGTTTACAACAAAGCCTGTAGCGGTTAAGGTTTTATCAAATTTTTCGTGCCACTGCTTAGGTGCTTTTTTAAGACCATACAAAGACTTCAGTAGCTTGCACACTTTTCTTTCTTGACCATTTACTACAAAACCATCTAGTTGATCCATATAAATTTCCTCACACAACTCTCCATTTAGGAAAGCCGTCTTAACATCCATTTGATGAACGAGAAGACCGTGTGAGGCAGCCAGAGAAAGTAGTACTCGAATGGTGGTCAACCTTGCTACAGTTGAATAAGTGTCAAAGAAGTCTTCACCTTCCTTTTGGGTATAACCCTTGGCCACTAGCCTTGCCTTCTACTTCTCAATAGTACGATCAGGCCTTAGTTTCTTCTTGAACACCCATTTACATCCTACAGGTTTGCACCCATAAGGACGATCAGTGATCTCCATGTTTCATTAGCTAAGATGGAATTCATCTCACTATGAACAGCTTCCTTCCAGTAGTCAGCATCAGGAGATGCATAAGCTTCTGAAATGGAAGTGGGAGTGTCATCCACAAGGTACACAATGAAATCATCACCAAAAGACTTTGCAGTCCTTTGTCTCTTGCTCCTTTTAGGAATTTCATTATCATCCTCCTTAGGACTTTCAGAGTGTTCAATCGGAATGATAGGTTCAGAGAATATAGCAAATTCCTGATTAGATGAACTAGGTATCTCCGGATTTGTGAGTTAGGTTTATCCTTCATTGGAAAGATATCCTCAAAGAAAGTCGCATCAGTCGACTCCATGATTGTACCGACATGAATGTCAGGTACTTCATATTTTACTATCAAGAATCTTTAACCAATGCTATGAAAAGCATAGCCCAGAAAAACACAATCAATGGTTTTTGGTCCAAGCTTGCGCTTCTTGGGGATTGGTACATTAACCTTTGCCAAACAACCCCAAGTACGTAAGTAAGAGAGTTTTAATCTTTTCTTCTCCCATTCTTCGAATGGAGTAATTTCTTTGTTCTTTGTGGGAAATCGGTTTAGGACATGACACGCAGTCAATAGTGCCTCCCCCCACCATTCCTTAGAAAGACCCGATGTGTCTAACATGGCGTTAACCAAATCTGTTAGAGTATGGTTCTTTGTTTCGACTACTCCATTTGACTGGGGTGAGTAGGGAGGCGTCCTCTCATGAATTATGCCATGTTCCACACAAAAGGAATCAAACTCGTTGGAAAAATACTCTCCACCACGATCAGACCTAAGCCTTTTAATCTTTCGATCAAGTTGATTTTCTGCCTCAGCTTTATAGATTTTGAAGAAACTCAAAGCCTCATCTTTTGATTTCAGAAGATACACATGACAATATCTCGTAGAGTCATCAATAAAAGTCATGAAATATTTATTTCCACCTTTTGTCAACACACCATTCATCTCACAAAGATCAGAATGTATGAGCTCTAGTGGTGTTAAATTTCTCACTTCTGCAGTCGTATGTGACTTGCGAGGTTGTTTAGCTTGCGCGCAGACTTGACACTTAGATCCCTTAACAGTTGAGAAATCAGGGATTAAATTCATTTTGGCTAGCCGCGTCATACAACCAAAATTAATATGACAAAGACGAGAGTGCCAGACATTTGATTCAAAATTTGTGTAAATATGATTAACAACTTTATTACAAATGTCTGACAGAGATAAGCAAAACAAGCCTCCGCATTCATAGCCTTTACCAATAAAGGTTCCATACTTCGAAATTACAAATTTATTGGACTCGAATACAATCTTGTAGCCATCTCGACACAGAAGAGATCCGCTAACAAGATTTTTATTTATTGAGGGAACATGATGCACGTTCTTCAGGCGCATAGTCTTTCCCGAAGTGAACTTCAGATCGACCGTACCAACACCATGAACAGAAGCATGTGAGCCGTTCCCCATCAGCATGGTTTGAGTCCCTCTGACCTGATATGAAGAAAACATGGAAATATCAAAACAGACATGTACATTAGCGCCCGTGTCAATCCACCAATCAGGAGAATGACATAATGATAGAACAGTAGGTAATATACCATACCCAACATCTTTCATCTCAACTTCGCCCATGACAACATTAGCAGTCTTGCTGCTCTTCCCATGCTGGCGCTTGTCAAAGCGGTTGGGACAAGCAGGAGCCCAATGATTAGGATCACCGCACACATGACAAGCACATTTCCTCTTATCAGTCTTCTTCTTGAAGCTGGTGGACTATGAGGCCTTGTTCTTTCCATCGAACTTTCCTTTGTCATCAAACTTGCCTTTGTTCTTGAACTTGTGAGGCTGGAAGTTCCTTTTCTGTACCAGGTTGGCATTAGAATCTACCTCGGTACCTCGAGCACGTGTGTCTTTTGCTCTCGCCTTATCTTCCACATCAAGAGTCCCAATGAGATCCATCACGGAGAACTCTTGTCTCTTGTGCTTCAGAGAAGTAGCAAAATTACTCCATGACTGGGGAAGTTTGGCAATGATGCCTCCGGCAACAAACTTGTCCGGTAACACACAAGTGAAGTGCTCAAGCTCCCTGGCAAGTGACTGTATCTCATGAGCCTGCTCCACAATGGAGCGGTCATCAATCATCTTATAGTCATAGAATTGTTCCATGACATACAGTTCACTACCAGCATCAGAGACTCCAAATTTTCTCTCGAGCGCATCCCACATATCTTTGCCATTGCTAAATGACATATATGAATCGACAATATTGTCACCAAGGATGCTGATCAAGGCAGCCTTGAAAGTGGTATCAAGTTTTTGGAACGCCTCTTCCTGAGCGGGATTAAGTTCCCCCTCAGGTGCGCCATAGATGGCGTTATAGCAGCTCATGGTCTGAAACCAGAGCACTGCTCTCGCAGGCCATCGTTCGTAATTCACACCTTCAAACACAGGTGGCTTCATAGAAGCAACAAAGCCACTTGGGGCAAATTGCCTGAAATAAAGTTTTTGGATTGTTGAGTAATAGAGCAATTTACCAAGCGAATTATCTATAATAAACGCTAGATAAAACATGATTAGAATAGTAGGCAATATACTAATCATGTGAAATAGTGAAGACATATTAAGGCATATAACCAAACAAACTGCAAGGCATAAAACTTTGGATATGATCAGAACAAGATTGAGACAGAAGATGTACAAGGCAGTAGCAGAAGTGGAACCGCCGGCGTTGGAACCGTCGTTGGCCATGTCGTCGAGGAAGAGGGTGCTGATGTCGGGGAAGAAGTCCTCGTCGGGGAAGACGTCGCTATCTGTGAGGGAGTCCGTGACGAAGCCAATAGTCGTGCTGATAGCGCTCCCAAAAAACCTTATCGCCCTTCTCCCATACAGGACTCGAAGCAGCGGGGTCTCGGAGGCCTACTGTCCCGGCTCGTGGTGCACGCCGCAAGACGGGATGGGGAAGATGTAGGTAGCACAGTGCTCTGGAACTGGAGGCGCGAAGGATGTGTGGCAGTTTATCTGAGATGAGGCACGACCTCTCTCTCTCTTATAGGCACAGAGGGGAAGGTAGACAGACTGCGCAGAAGATGAAACGAATGGACGGTAGATGAAGCGAACAGGCGGCAGTCCACCAGACAGCCTCCACTCAATTCGTATTCATTTAACTCGTATTAACAGTCCACTCAAAGCAAACGTTTCAGCTTCTGTACATCTGTTCATATACCATTCATGCGTGGCAAAATAAAGCTCGGCTCGGCGAGATTCCCGCAACCCGCGGTGCGCGCGCGTCGTGATGTGACGAGGCGAGGCAAGGCAAGGCGAGGCGTGGCAAGGCGAGCGAGGAGGAGGAGCGCGCGTGTGGAACTCTCTCCTTCTCCTTCTCATCCTTTTACCAAGTGATAGGAGAGCTCACCATATAAGCTGGTCCAACTTTCACTCAACTAGCAATGGGGGACTAAACATTTGTCCCAGCTCTTGCCTTGCATGAATGTGCCAAATGGGCCTCTAGGATTTCAGGAATTTATTGGCATATAATAAATAGGCTGGGCCTATTTAGGCAAAAATTCCAACAGATAATTCTTCTAATGGGAGGCAGACATATGGGACATAGCAGTGTGACTAAACGATAGATAGATCTAGCAACATTATCAATTTCAAATCAAGGAGGCACGAGCCAAGGAAAATTCCATTATGCACACGTTTCTTTTTATTTGAGGATGACATGTGGGACCCAGTAGCCTGATTAAACGATAGATGCATCGAGCAATGCTATCAAGTTTGAAACAGGTAAGCGCGAGCGAAGGAAAAAAATCCATCATACACATGATCCTTCTAATGTGAGGCTGACATGTGGGACCCAGCCGCCTGACTAAATGGAAGATGCATCGAGCAATGTTATCGAGTTCAAAACAGGGAGGCATGATTGAAAATCATGGTGCACTAGAGATACTGACGTTCGGGACCCACATGCCTCAAAATACTTCGGCGAGTCAACATCGCGCGACGAAAAAAAATCTTTCTTCTGCCACGCATCGGCCGAGCTTCTTCCATGTTTTTAGTGGTTTAGTCATAGAGGAGTGCGAAACTGGAAAAAAATTCCATCGGCCACAGTCGAGCCGAGAAATTTGTCACTGAAGATGCGCCTTCTACGACGACCGACGGGCCAATCGTTGTAGAAGGAAACATTTATTGTATTGTAAGTTCGTTAAGAAAACAAACCAAGCTCAAAAGAGTCGACTAGGCGAGCGCTCATTAGACTTGGCGTGCAAGCTTGCCACCGCCCCATTTTTAGACAAACATGGACATGTGTTTAAGAATGATTCTCAAGATTTATGCAAGCTTTCTAGCTAAATTCAACCACCGAAATGACTTTATCTCGATTAGCGGAAAAACTAGTGAGGGTTTCCAAAGATCCAATTTCTTGCTAAGAATTTGCACGTTGACCCTGTTTTGAAATTATTGAAATAAAATAATGATAAAACAAAAAATAAAGAACTTTCGCATTTGATGCACTTCATCAACAAGCTCTATCGAAAGTGATCATCCCAATGTTTTCTTTTGTTAAGCAAGTGGTACTAGGAAGAGTATGGCTCGGCTTCATGGTGGAGAAATAGCTAGACCCGACTACTTTACCTTGCTTAATTAATTTCAGGGTACTTTGTGCTAAATGTATGGATTTGGATGCTATTTTTGTTTTCTAAGGTCCTTGATGCAACTTGTACTTCCACCGACCGTGTTAAATGAAGAACATTACTCCTATGGGACCCATGTCAGTTAAAAGAAAATTCCACCACCCCAATTTTCATACAAAGTGGACCATAATTTCTTAAAATTCCCAAGTTTTTAGTCGGACTTATCAAGATTACTAGCTAACTTGGTACACTTAAATGACTTTATGTAGATTTAACAAAATTAGGTTAAATTTTTCTTTTTTGTAAAATAATATAGCTCAAAATAGAGGAAAAAATTGAATTACGGGAAGATATTATGAATGCACGTTGTTGAGTACATAGGGTGATGAGGGACCAGGCCCGGAGTATCCAACCGAATAACCCTGGAATGTCCGGCTACCTCGAACAGTCCGGCCTATGCCGACTGGAGTCTCCGGCCATATTCGGACCATTCCGAACCAGATGTATCCTGTTTAGAGTCCGGTTAGTTTAGATGTTGTTTTGGACCTATGCAATCGACTAGGTCGATTCTAATCGCCCCAGCCCTCATATAAGGAGTTGGGTGGTCTAGGTTTAGGGTTAGCATTAAATTTATTCAGAATAATTTAGAACTTGAAGTTCATATTATCACCATCCTTCTAGGATTGGCATGTGTGACGGCATCTCGGACGTTCGTCCAGTCATCCATGAATAAGGACAAGAGAGTTCTTGAATTGTCAAAAGTAATCGTGTGTGCGTGAAGGTCCTCAAATTGTTGAGGGTTATCGAGCTTTAGCGTATCTATTCTGGCGTGAGGTTCTTTGTCGAGTTGCTCGCAAGATTGGCATTCCACCATCTCCAGGTTATGTGGTTCGCTCACATAATTGGGAGATCTATCGGATCCTTTGGATCAGAAGGTGCATCGTGAAATATCAGGCCAACAATTTGTAGCATCTTGGTATTAGAGCCCAGTGTTGATCACGGTGCAAATTGATTTGTTGTCGGTTGTTATTGTTCAATTTGAAGTGGATACCATTGGGTAATCCTTCGCCATACTGTTAGTGAAGATCGTAGGAGGTGGCCAGTAGCGTCAAGGAAGAAGAAGGAATACGCCTAGAATGATTCCTGTGGCGGAACATGGAGAGTCCAGAAGGAAAACACAATCAAGAAATTCACGATTGACCCGCATCAAAATTTCTGGCATGTGCCGACCGGAGTATCCGGTGGACCGGAATCTCCGGACTACGCAAACCTGAGTGTCTGGTGTGCAGAATATTTTTCTGCCAGTTTGTGCTACAGTCTACAAATATTGTCAAAATGTCTAAGGATACTTGTTTTAGTCAAGTGCATATCCAAGTGTATTCAGCTTATTTGGATCCATGGTGCACAGGAATTTGTTCTATCTGTTGTGGGTGATATGCATGGTATACTGTCAGTTGCAGTTGGAGGATGCTTGTGTCTTGGTCAGGTTGATGGTGTTGAAGACCAAAAAATGCAAGGGAAGTTTCAAGTCAAGCAAGCCGAGAGGGAGGATGAGGCGTGGAAGGCAAGCAAGACTTAATGACGGCTAGTCGAAAGGAAGGATGAGGTGTGGAAGACTTGCGAGGATTGAAGATGGAGAGTGGCAATGTTGCTGATCTGATGCCATGTTCTAGAGACTACCCTCTGGCACCGAGGATAGCGAATTTTGAAGATGGGGAGCATGATGAGGGACAAAGCCCGGAGTATCCGGCTAAATCACCCCGGAATGTCCGGCTACCTCGGACAGTCCGGCCTATGCCGACCGGAGCGTCCGGCCATGTTCGGACCAGTCTAAACCGAATGTATCCTGTTAATATTCCAGTTAGTTTAGATGTCGCTTTGGGTATGTCCAACTGATTAGGTCGAGTCTGGCCGCCCTAGCCCTCATATAAGGAGTTAGCCGGTCTAGATTTAGGATTAGCTTTGAGTTTATTCAGAATAATGTAGAACTTGAATGTGGCACCCCCGGATTTACGGTTCGGGAATACCTTTTTATGCATACCACCATGATCTCATGATCAGTACATCGTGGCGCATAATCGACAGACATCAAAGTGTACATCCATTACAACATCGTTTACAACATTGTTTACATAAATAGATTACATAGTGCCACTAAGGGATCAAATACATAAAAGCAGCGGATCTTCGAATCGCGGAGGACCCAAGTCAAGCCATAACCCAACAGGGTGTCCGACTCGGAGATACGCCCTAGCTCGCATAGAAATCAGCTTCTTCCTTGCTGCTCGCTCTTCTGGGAATCTGGCCAAGTTAATAGCCAGGGACAATGCCGGTGAGTAATTTGAATATACTCATAAACCACCTTAAGAGAATAATATATATAACAATAGGATATACAGTATGGATGTGGTAATAGGAGGGCTACATGAGAGATTCCTTTCAAAAATAGTTTCTCTTGTAGATGTAGTATATACAAGGTTTTGTTGAAAATGTTTGTGAAACATTTTGGAAAAACTTTTTGAAAATACTAGGATTGGGTCACCCTATAACATCGCGACGGTCTTCAACTGACCGGGTTACCCTCTTCCTTCTCTGGTGTCCCTCGGACCACCAGGTTTTTGTAAACACTTGTTTTATGAAAACAGTTTTAAAAACAAGACCGGCACCGCTCTACAGCAACCTTCCCAACCATCCATGACCGAGGACTCGACTATTCGAATAGTTTTACACTCTGTAGAGGTTGTACACTTTACCCAAAAGATTTGATACATCCACCGGGATACAACCACGACCCGTTACACACGGTATACGGGGGTTCGGATAATCAAACAAAACCTTCGGAAAGTACACTCCAACATAGGCTCTACACTATGAGTTGTTCCCCTTAACATGGGGACGTCGAGATCTACGGACCAACCGGAGTGCAACCCAGCTCCTTTAGAGCCAGCACTTTCAATGATGGGCTCATAGTATCGCCCGGTCACTCACATGGGTGATCCTGCTTCCTCCAGGTGACTGTCGAGCAGTTGATCATTTTAATAAAGGAAGCCCGAAATTAGAGGGAGATGATCCCTTATAAATAGTCATGCGGATACCCATATCGAGGTGAACCAACTTCGTATTAAGCCCCATTCCCACTTTAGGGTATTGTGGTTATACGGGTTAATTGTTCTGGCAAAACTGCAAAGAACCAGGTGCCTTTTTATAAACCTTTTTCCTCCTTCCTTTGTCACATCATTTTTGTAATACAAAACCTTTCTCTTTTTTCATACCTATCTTGGTAGGTCAGACCTCACCAAGGTTTTCTCATAAATCATTTTATAACCATATACCTGGGGTCTTCCCATCCTGTACTTTTAGTTAGGCTAAAACAGGGTCTGCAAGGGGTAGTGGTAATATACACACTATATATACAAGGGGGCAGATAGGCGTCATCAAAGGGGTTGCACCTAATGGTGCTAAGGTGGTACTTTTTTGGAGGTGCCAAGCATTCCCACCTATTAACATATTATAGTAAAACCATGCAGTTTTATAAACAATTATAGAAAACATGTATAAGTAAAGTAATATGGAAAGGGCTTCTGATCAAGAAGGTGGCTTGCCTAATCCATAGTAATATGGCAAGGTCCCTAGACTTTCCCTTAGAATTCCAGAATAACCAATATAAATACTAAGAATATCCAGATGCTTCCTTCCTCTCGGCGTCACACCGTCACAACTAGCGTCGTCGGGTTCACATGCAAGCAATAAGGGCACCATCAACACAAAGCATAAAATCAACAATACATACATCAAACAAAGGTTAATTACTTGATAGTGAATAGTAGTTTGCTGGATGATTGGTTTGGTGGGATTGGGAGATGACTTGGAGAGTTTGGAAGATCTTTTAGGAAATTATAATCTAAAAACTAACTAGGAGAAGGGTTTTGGTCCAAGGACACAATCTGTTTAACATTATGGTATAAAGATGATACCAATGGGTAGGTGATGATAAAATGAAACCAACCAAACTGGTTTCACGATTTTATCAATTTCCTTTAATTTACTATGAATTTTCTAGTGACTAAATATATAGTTTTAGGAAATAATTCACCAGAAATGTTCTGGAGTTCCTAAAATTATTTCCTTGGGTGATTAGGTAGTGTTTGATGGACTGATTCACTGAGATTTGGAATCATCCCAAAATAATTACTAGATTGCCCTCGTGAAATCCCAAAGTCAGTACTAGATGATTTTTCTCTTTTTCACTAGATTTATTCCACAGAAGATTTTTAGAGGATTCCAAGGAAACATGTTAGGTATCTAAAGTTCCTTTATTTATAAATTGAATCAACCTTTTTGGATATAGAGAACTACTGTGGTGAATTTTTTTGTGAATAAACAATACACAAAGATGTTTAATTCACCCAAATTTAATAAAGGTTAAATAAATTATGATCTTCTGGGATTTGATGGATATGGGTGCACATGTCCACTGGGATTTGGAACGAGGTCAAAACCACCTTTGGTTTGTCCTAGAGAATTTATTAAAAGCAATATTGTCTTGTTTTTATTATTTTTACTACTAGGCCTTTAGGAAGCAAAATACTAAGAGGTCAGTGTGGTATGCAAGGTATTATTAATAGCTTGCAGTACCAAAAGGGTTTATGTCAAAGGGAGTGGTAAAACTCTCTGTGTGCATTTATTAGTAAAAAGGATACCTTTTTGGTATTAGAATTCCTGTAATTAATTTGGACACAAAAATGCTTAAACTTTGGTGCTTCATGTTGGAGAGAACATTATTGCACCTGACAAAAATTAGATCTAGCCATTAGGATTTATTTTCCATTTTATTATGTATTTAAACCAACATCTAATTTACTGGATCTAAACAAATACAAAAATAAAAAGGGCAAACATGGCCGGTGGGCCAGATCTTGGTGTTCTGGGCCGCAAAGCGCTAAGCCGGCCCACTGCGCGGCGAGTGCAGCGCGTGGGAGGGAGTTAGAGGCCAAGCGGTGTCGTCGGATTATCGACAAGTACGCCATAGGGGGTCCTGACTATGTTGAGAAGATGGGGTGTGAGATGGAGGATGTTCCGGGAATGGTGAACATAAGTTGACCTAGGTTCAGATCCAACTGCGGTGATCGGATCCTACTCCTGCTAGCAACCAAATTATATATCGGCGAGAGCCGGATGTTACAATGGATTACAAGAGAGGTTCGCTTATGCGAGTAGGTTGTGGTGTTGTTAGATTGGTTGTGCCCTAAAGGCTCCCATAGGGCCAGTTTATATAGTCACCGGGGCCTAGGGTTACATGAGATACCTATCTGGCTATGTTACAAAGTCGGTAACTAGATACAGCTTGG
This sequence comes from Avena sativa, assembly GCA_916181665.1. NCBI lineage: Eukaryota > Viridiplantae > Streptophyta > Magnoliopsida > Poales > Poaceae > Avena > Avena sativa. Next base: position 148,555,975 of record OV702280.1, read on the forward strand.
ACTACATGTAATACTACATTCCTAAGTCGGTAACTCTTCTAAGCCTTGTCATAGCCGGAAGTGGCTCCTCCTCTTTCTCTGACTGGGCCACTCGTGAATCTTGAAGGGTTCCCGAAAACTTCTTTCAATAGTGTAGGATTCCGAGTCATCCGATTCAGATATATTTTGTTTTGACCTTAGTCTTTTTCTTTGCTCAGTCTGAAACATGGGCCGGATTTTAAACAGCGGCGTGCTGTCTGACAACTTTTCAGACCAAGTCTTGTCATTGACAAGAGTCTCGTCAACATGACCGTTTGTGGGTCCTCTCCCTACGGAACAGAGCACTGTTTCAATGCTCATGCGAAAATCAAGGGGACGGAGGAGTCGCGAGGAATCCACCTCCCTCTCTCCTATACGTGTGGCGCAAATCGCGCGGTTTGAACGCGAATCTTGGCGCAGAGGCAAATAAAAGAGAGAGTAAACCCTTCTCCCCTAGATTCATATCTCCACCATTTCACTTATTGCCTCCTCGTACTCCTCGAGCTCTCCACACCCATCCTCATCTACGCACCGCGTGAAAACCCCAACCTCCACCATTGTTTCACCTTCCCCAAGCACGATGGTGACAACATCTAGCTCTGGAGCGGCGGCGGGCACGGCGGTGGCAGACGAAAGGAAGATGCGGGGCCTCTGGGTCCCGAGCATCATGGATGACGCTGAGCTCCAAGTTATGGAGGATGAGGGATACCCCGTCGTCTGCACATGGCGGAGCGCCGCTGGAGATGCCACTCACATGCCACGCGACGGCGAGCGAGTGCTGTTCGGCACGCACGTTGACCGCGGCCTTAGCTTCCCACCATCGGACTTCTTCATCGAGGTCCTCATATATTACGGTGTGGAACTTCACAATCTCCCTCCCAACTCCCTGCTAGAGCTTAGTGCTCACGCAACTTTGAGCGAGGGGTTTCTTGGCATTATGCCAAGTCTCACCCTTTTTCGGTACTACTATGGTACCCAGAAGAACTCCATTAGTGTCGGTGTTCCTTACACCACCGGTACTCTTATCTTAGTCCTTAGGAGAAACCAAGTTTATACTAGGATTAACGCTAGTGAATATATAAAACTTTGGGCTAGAACCTTCTTCTACAACAAGGATATTCTGGCTCCTGAAAAGGCGGAAGGTCTTCCGACCTTCGTCGATAGTGCCGCCTCCCACCAGGAATCATGGGACGCGGAGGTGCCGGAACTTTCGGATATCTTGATCCTCGCCAAGAGGCGGATTGAGTTTCTGATGAAGCACAAGGGCCTCCATGGATCCGACTTGATCCACTGCTGGCTAGATCACGGGATCCAGCCTCTGTAGTATCATGGAGATCGCCTCATGCACACTTTCACCAGCAACAAGAAAGACAGCATGCGGGTCAGCCCACATCGTATTCCGATGAAGGATTACAAGACCCGCATGCAGTTTTTGATCAAGGAGAGAGTGGAAAGAAAAGTTTCGGATGTCTCCCTAGAGATTTTTACATCTACTCTTCCTCTGACTCCGGTAAATATTTCCACTCTGCATTTGCATTTTGTCATTCTTTTCTGTCTTTTCCTCCGACTCTATTTTCATCAACACTTTTTGACTTTATCAGCTCGAGAAACTCCCCGAGTCTGAGTTAGCTCCACTAGAGGGCTATCTTTCAGACGATCCGGAGGCGATGGAGGATGGTGAGGTGCAAGAATTTCCTTCCTCTACTTCAAAGAAGCGCAAGGCCAAGGAGGTTATTGTCACTGCTAGCAGCCAAGTGTTGCCAGTAGTTAAAGGTAAGCACCTTGTCAATATTGTAGTACTTTGTGCATTTCTTTCTTTCTGAAGCACACATGATATTAGGATTTACGTGTTTCAAAGCAAAATCAGTTTTGAAGAGCAAGTTGAAGCCAGATAGCAAGCTGGGCAAGCATCTGTGCCAGCAGAAGCTTTTCATCTCCCCAGTTATGCCACCTCCAACTCCAAGTAGTGCCCCGACGTCAGCACCAGAGGTTTCCGCCTCTCCTGATGCTGGCTATGCCGTCCCCGATGCCAGCACCACCTCGAAAGCCCTGGTTACCGTTGGTAGCCAGGCAACTAACAAGGGTGAAACTGTCAAGGGTAATGATCCCATGGTAATGTCAATAGGACAATTGGATAAAGTGGTCGGCTCTTCCGCCTCCGGCCTAAATCAGAAGAAAAAGGAGGAAATTCTCAAGTTGGCTCGGTCCTGTCTCGAGAAACAGACCCTTACTCCGGAGGTAGCGAGCCAGGAGACAGAGGACGTGAAGCTGGTTAGCCTCCTGAACCAAATTTTGGTCCGGGGTGCAAATATCAAGTCTGGCGAGCTCCCAGCGATGGACGTTCCCTCCCTCTCCCTTGCCTAGAAAGTGTTTCACAACACTAAACTCGGATTTGAGAAGCTGCATCTAGAACATATTGTAAGTTTTCTGAATCTTGTTTGTAGTGTTTATTGTCATATCCTCTATCCCCCAAGCATAAAGTCGGATAAACATCATAGCACTGAATCCGAGTTGATGCTTATAGGATGCAAAAGAATGATGTAGTGTAGCCCCCAAGGCTCATGTTGTATTTTACTTGGTTAAATCTGCAGCCCAAGTCTTAGTTGCCATCTGACGGTATACCGTCTTTAAACTTACAGAAAATTGCATCTTCCAACCAGGAATTGCTCAAGAATATATGTAATAGAGTAAAGTTCATAATGAACCTTGAACTCGTTGTGCTTGGCTAAATCAATTCTGTAACTTCAATTCCCGGAAGTTAGCACTCTCAACTTACAATTCCTGGTCCACTTTGAACCCTGGTTTGCGCAAGGATGAGCTTCTGTCAGTGGCGATGGCGAAGCTAGAAAAAGGGTCCGGTAGCTCTAAAAGACAAGCGCAGATGCTAGGCCCTCTAATCGGTCTGAAGTAGCGCCAGAAACGTCAGCCTACGGCGGTGCACTGCCGGCCGCCGGTCCTGGGGAAGACGACGACGTTCCAGGTGGTGCTTGGGTTGCGACGAGTCTATGATGGCAAGGCGAGGGTCACAATGACACCAGCCGTGCAGTCTGCAGTGTCCCTATGCTGCAATCTGCTGTGTATTTCAGTCGGCCAGACGTACGAACTATGAAGTCATGGACGAGGTCGATGTGTCCTGCAGCGACGACGCTGCATCTTGCCGGTGAGTCGGAGCGGCATGGAAGTGGCACAAACGCCACACACTGAAGCACCAATACCACGCCTACCACGCGGCCACGTCTACCTCCCGTCCTTCTCCTTGTCCCCTCTTCTCACACTAGGCGCTCCTTGTTCTCCTCCAAATCCGACGCCAAGAAGGACCAGACGACCTCGCCGCCATCAACCCCCATGCTCCCTTGGCTCGAACTGGTTTTCTGCGTTCCGCTAGGCCCTCTGCGTAGTAGTGTGGCTAGTACTGCAGCGTGCCCATCTGGCTATCCAGCGTGCCTCTTATTGACAGGAACATTGGGGAATTTGAGAGAGGCTAGGAAAGAGGATGGATATGACAAATGGGCCAGATTGTAAGTGAGACTAGCAATTATCCTGGTCAGGATTCGTCACTTTCCCGGTGGGCCAAACAGGTCCAGAGTTGAAAATGCCCGGGAACGAAAAGGTTAGTGTGCCAATTTCAGGGATTTGAAGTTTAGGGTTCAATTTAGCCAATTCCTACAAATTCAAGGTTCGTTATGGACTTTACTCTATGTGCCTTGAGAATTCAAAGTTGAAGATTGAGAAATATGAAGCACAAGGTAAACTTTTTCGACTCCCTCCTTTTCATTTAATGATTGTCATAGTCAAACTGTTCTGTTTCGACTGATAATTTTCCCTTTGCAGAATTGCTTGGTGAATCTTGCAAGACGGTGGAGCAAGCCGAGACCTTCAAGGTCTTGGAGATGGAGAATGCTGAGCTCCAGGACAAGCTCGAGAAGCTAAAGGCTGAATCGGAGAAATCCGTAAATGCCATCCTAGAGTCAAGCAATATGGATACCGAGAGGCTCGAGATGATGCTAGCCCTTCGAGATAAAGAAATTGATGATCTCAAGAAGGACTTTGATAGCTAGAGGGATCTAGCCCAGGCCACAGAAGCGGAACTGAAGAGTCTCCGAGAGGAGCATTCTCAGTGGAACCGTTGTGTGCTACGTAAGATTTCCGACTTTAACTTCTTACTTAAATTTTTGACTTTATTTTTAGTCAGTTTTGATTTTTTTGGTTCTTTCCTAGATCCTCTTCAATTTTCCGACTCTTCTTCCTCCAAACCTCGCCTTGAGCGGATAAAGCTTGTCGGAGATATTATTTTCGACTTCCGCCAGACTCTTGAAGAGGTTGGCAAGTCGTTCATACTTTCCGACTTGCACAAAATGCCAGTGCTTGCGGTGAGGTACAGAGCCAAGGAGATTCTGAAGCTTATCGAAGACTGGAAGATCTCCAATAGAGATATGGAGATCTGGCAAGTCACCAAGTGCATCGCCGATGAGGATGATGAGGGTAACCCTTAGAAAAACAAGGCTATCCAAGAATCATGCGAAGATTATGCTTGCCGTGTGGCAGAGATGACCAGTTATACAACGCCATTCTCTAAAGCTGTCGATGTGCCTCCCTATCCCCAAGATCCAGAAGACAGCCACGTTGAAGGAGCATCCGAGTCCCATGTCCAGGGTGACGACGATGTCGACACCAGCGCTCCACGTTCTTCATCACCACCGCCTGATTCTGCAGCATAAACATTTATATTGCATTATTCTGAACTTTATCATTTGTCATGTAATGATGGAAACGATATTTTGTTCAAGTATGTGTTGTTCTATAAGAACTAATGCCTTTACTATCTTAGAACTTGTTTGTATCTATTTTTATGTGTGTTCCCGAAAATTTGTTAAGCACCCTTTTGTGTTTATACTTGTCATTTTATCTGGCTCTCTTCCTCGTCCCTTTTATGAGTCGGCCAACCTTTAGCACAGAAAATTTGCCGAGCAACGGAGCTCAATTGCTAAACCAGTTTAAACTCGTAAACGAAGCCGGCTTCCAGTACCAACAATTCATTACTCGGAAGATACCCGCGTCTAAGTAATCTGATAAAAAACCAAAGTATAAACAATAAATTGAATTTTTTACCCTAAGGTAACATTTTTTAGATATTCAAAATCATAACCAGAACAAACATGAGCATAAAATACTTCTCAATAATAACATATGAGGAAACCAATACTTTATTTCACTTTGAACATGTACACATATGATTGCAAGGAAATATAACTAAGAATAGAAGGGACGTAGCTATGCAATATTCCATGGACGGTCTATCTCATCCGGTTCTGTACTACCGCCAGCTCTCTTTCTCTTCCGAGTGTCCGATCTTTCCTTGATTGGTCTTATATCGGTTAAATAATATGACCCATTATGCAGAAATCTGCTGATCATAAAAGGTCCTTCCCAAATCGGGGAAAGTTTGTGCTTTCTTTTTTGCAAAAGTCGGAGAACCAAATCGCCCTTCCTGAAAGAATAGTTATGTACTCTGACTATGATATTTACGGAACTTCTACTGATTGGCTATGGATCTCTGCTCAGCAACGACGTGAACGTCTTCGATTTTATCGAGATCATCCTGTTGAGAAACTTATGCATCTTCTTTGATATATGCTTTGACTCGAGGATACTGATGAATTAAATTACTTGGAAGAACTGCTTCTGCACCATAGACCAAGAAGATAGGAGTGTATCCGGTTGATCTGTTAGGAGTTGTACGTAAGCTCCATATCGCAAACGGTAATTCTTCCGCCTAAGCCCCCGCGGCACGACGAAGTGGTGCCTCGAGACGAGGTCAGAGTACTTGTAAAATAAGACAGTTAGTTCTTTCGACTTGTCCATTAGCCTGTGGATGCGCGACTAATGCAATATCAAGTCGGATCCCTTGCTCCTCGCAGAATTCAGCAGTTTCCCCCATGGAAAAGTTGCTCCAGTTGTCAGTAATTATACTGTGCGGATATCTGAATCGGATGATCATATCCTCGACGAACTTTCTGGCTGTGGCTCCATCGCAACTTGTTATGGGTTTAGCCTCAATCCACTTTATAAATTTATCCACCATCACTAGTAGATGAGTAAATCCACATTTTCCCGTGTGAAATGGACCTACCATATTAAGCCCCCAGACCGCAAATGGACATGTAATAGGGATTGTTTTCAGCTGATCAGTCGGGACATTGGCCTGACAGACGTACTTTTGGCAGCCTTTGAACGATTTGACCAGTTTATCGGTATCCCTCTTAGCTATAAGCCAAAAGAATCCATATCTAAAAGCTTTTGCCACTGAAAATTTGGCCGTAGCATGGTGACCACACTCGCCTTCGTGGATTTCTCGCAATATTTCCACTCCTTCCGGAGAGATACATCACTGAAAAACCCCAGAAACACTATGCTTATAGAGCTCACCATTTATTATTGTATAGGCTTTTGCTCGTCGGACGATCTACTAGCTTAGGACTTCGTCTTCGGGTAATTTTCCGTCTATCAGGAAGTCTAGATAGGGTTTTGTCCAGCTAGGAATTACATCCAGGACTACTATTAAAGGAGAGTCAGATTTCGTCGGACAGTCCTCATCAACTCCAGTGATGGAGGGGACTTTTAAATGCTCTAAAAAGTGTCATCCGGGACTTGTTTCCGCGCAGAGCCTATCCTTGATAAAGCGTCTGCTTTCTCATTTTCTGCTCGAGGGATGTGTTGAACCTCAAATCCCTCGAACGATTTAGATAATTCATCCACGACAGTTTTGTAGGCTGCCATGTGTTTATTTGCATTGCAGATATCAGATACTTTCTGAGAAACTAAATCCAAGTCTCCGTAACACATGAGTCTTGTTACGCCAATGTTTTTGACCATGCGTATTGCATGTAACAATGCTTCATACTTGGCAATATTATTGGTTGCCGTGAAGTGTATTTGTAACACATAGAACAACTTGTCTCCTTGGGGTGACTTGAGCACCACGCCAGCCCCCGAGCCTCCTCGTGCTTTTGATCCGTCGAAGTGAAGGGTCCAAAATTCTGAGTCTGGAGGATTTGTAATTTCTGCCGTCTCTGTCCAATCAACGACAAAATTGCCAAGTATTTGGAACTTGATTGTTGTACATGGCTTGTACTCAATGTCGAAAGCTGCAAGCTCTATCCCCCACTTTGCGACACGTCTTGTGGTGTCGTGATTGTTGATTATATATCGTAGGGGAGCAGTACTCACCACTGTGATCTTATGCTCTTGAAAGTAGTGTCGTAGCTTTCTGGATGCAAAGAACACTCCATAGGCTAGCTTTTGATGGTGTTGATACCGTTGTTTCGACTCTGTCAGAACATCTCTCGGGTAGTAAGTTGGGCGCTGCATCTTATGCTCATGGCCTTCTTTCTCGTGCTCCACTACTGTTAGCACACTTATGACTTTGTTAGTCGCTGCAATGTAAAGTAACATAGGCTCCTGAGGCTCTGGCGCTGCGAGAACTGGTGTATTTGGAAGTAAGTCTTTCAAACTTTGTAGGGCCGCATTGGCTTCCTGGTTCCAGACAAATTTGTCGGTTTTCTTCAAGAGTTTGTATAAAGGTGCGGCTCTTTCTCCGAGCCGGCTGACGAACCGACTCACTGCTGCAATGCAACCAGTGAGATGTTGCACGTCCTTCAGGTGAGTTGTCCTGGTAATGTTGAGTATAGCCTTAATTTTGTCCCGGTTCACCTCTATGCCTCTTTCAGACACGATGAAACCTAACAATTGTTTGGCTGAATACCAAAGAAACACTTCTTCAGATTTAGCATCATATTGAATTTTCGTAGGCTAGCAAATGTTTCCTTCAAGTCGTAAATCAAAGTTCCCTTCTTTTTAGACATGACTTCTATGTCATCTACGTATACATGGACGTTGCATCCGATTTGTTCATTGAGACAATGTTGCATAGTATGTTGATATGTTGCTCCTACATTCTTTAAGACAAAAGGCATAGTTTTGTAGCAGAAGGTTCCGAAAGGAGTGATAAAAGACGTCTTGATTTGATCCAACTCTTTCATTGGTATTTGGTGATATCCAGAATATGCGTCGAGAAAACAGAGTAATTTCGACCTTGTCGTTGAGTCGATAACTTGATCGATTCTTGGCAAAGTGAACGGGTCTTTTGGTGACATGGTATACCCCGCGGGTACACGATCTCAGCATACCTAGTCTAGCCCAAGGAAGGGAAAAGGAAAATATACGTTGGCCCATGAAGACTTTCGGGTGGCCAAGGCCCATGACGCCTTCGGATCCTTGGAGAGCAAGACTAGAGTATGTAGGAAATTCAAAGGGGTAAACCCTAAAACCTGTAACCGACTCGATCTGTGCCTGGGACCTGCCTGCCTCTATATAAAGTCCAGGAGGGCACGACGAGGAGGCTCTCTAATAACCTCTCGCATAGACACCTCCACGCCAGATTGCATCTGCGCACCCCTGTAACCTTCGGTTCCACCATAATCAGAGCAGACAAGCAGGAGTAGGATTTTCCCTCCGGGGGCCTGAACCTGGGTAAACGTCATGTCCTCGTGGTGCTTGTTTGCTAACCATTCCGCGATCTCCAGCATCCCCACCTTCTCCAAAACCCAAGTCCATATCAATGGGCATTGACGAGATCGAACCTCGTCAATTGGCGCCATCCGTGGGGACTGGGGGCGCTGATTGTGCGATCGTGACGGTCCCAACCAAAGCGATCTACAATTCTGTGGCAATGGAGAGTCATCTCCTCTTCGGCACCTTCGACTTCACCGCCCACTCGCCGGCCACCCTGAAGGACTTCGAGCCCATTGGCGAAGGACTCAAGATCCTCTTCGGGAGCTTCTGCTTCCAGGTGGGGCAGATCGGCACTCTCTGCCTCCCGGAGCGGGTGCCCCTGCCGTCGATCAGGCCTGCTTCGTGGTCTCCACACCCCGTGCTACGCACATCATCATACAACAGATGAGTCTTATGACAGCAACAGCTGCAACTCAGATCTGTGCGATCCACCGTCGGATGAAGGGACCTACGGTTCCGGATCCCAAAGCTGCAGCAACAGCGATCCGATCTACAAGCGCTACCAGTGCGCCGCGGTCATCCAAGATCAGGAACACAATCCGCCACCCAACACGCATGGTAGAAATGGCGAGAACAGAAGAAGCCGGTCCCCCCACCCAACGGGGAAAACAACAACCGAGTCATCCACCTTAGCAAAGAGGGATGGGCTCAAGCACGCGAAGTCGTAGCAGGCAACAAGATCCTGCCAGCAGATGCCTCACGGGACCTGCTGATGGCATACCACATGCTCCTCGTCGAGGAGCACTAGAAGCAACTAAGGATGCAAGAGGTGCTCGACAAGCGCAAGCAAGCAGCCTCGGAATCCAGTGCACGGAGAGCTGCGCTCTCCGCCATGGCCATCGGCTCCAGCTCGCATGGAAACAATGGCAACAAGCACCGTTCTCGCACAGAGAACATGGATCCCAAAGCACGTCGCGAGGTGACTAGAGCCCTCAATGCGTCCTTCATGGAGATGGATGCCAACGGCAACGTCATCCCGAAGACGCCGCAAGATGCGATCATGGCATCTACCGCGTACCTCGCGTCCCATCCTCCTCCGGAGGGGGACCCGAAAAGGGCCATGCACAAGTCCGCGTTCACCGGACTCGGACTCGTTGGAGCCGCGCTCCACGGAGAAGCTCCTACGGAGCCAAAGAAGAAGGCCGCGGTCAGGTTCAACCGCAGCCCCACACCCTCATCCGAGGACGAAGAGCACGACCTTCCTCGAAGGCACAAGAGCTCGCGTCGTCGCAACCGCGACTACGGCGCTCTAAACGAGCTAACGCAGCGCAAGATCGACAAAGCGCGCGCTAAGCGCGTATGCTTGTCTGAATCCGAAGAAGATGACGATGAAGGAGAACTCTACGGAGCCCGATGCTTCAGCAGATTTGTCCGACGAACACGGATGCCGCGAAACTTCAAGCGTCCTTCGGACACTCCGAAGTTCGACGGCACACAAGACCCTAGGGCGTGGCTCAGCGACCACCTGTCGTCCGTCAAGCTACATGGCAGAAACAAGGAAACCGCCATGCAATGCCTTCAGCTGTAGCTAACTGGCGCAGCCCGGATCTGGCTCCGCATCCTATCCTCGGGATCCATCCGAAGCTGGGAGGAGTTGGCGTACAGTTTCGTCCGAAACTTCAAAGGCACCAGCAAGAGGCCCGCCTCGATCGAAGAGCTGCGGGCCTACACCCAACAAACGGGCGAATCCATTCGCTCGTACATACTACGCTGGTACAACACCAAGAACTCCGCGACGAATATCTTCGAGGAGAGAGCTATCGACGCCTTCAGGGACGGCGTCAAACGCCAGGACTTCAAGGAAGAGCTCGGGTGCGTCAAGCCCAAGACACTCGACCACCTCATGGACATCGCCAACAGGTGGGCCGATGGCGAGGACTCCATACACCGAGCGCACTCGGAGGAGGAAGATGACTACGGCCAGCGACGTGAGCGCCGTAGCAAGAGAAGATCACGCGTCTACGGCGATCGCGACGGACCCGACATGGTCGCGGCTGGCTACGCCGACCGCCGCAACGACGGCAACCGCAACAGCGGCGGATGCCGCGGAAACAATTTCCGTGATGGAGGACGCCCGGCACAGTCGTGGCAGCGCCGCGATCGAGACGACGGACCCTTAGCATACGAAAAACTGTCGGGTCCATGCACCATCCACTTCTACATCGACAAGCAAGATGACAAGAAGAAGGCAAGCCACATGCTCAAGGACTATCGCGAGGTCCAGAAACTCAGCAAAAGCATGGCTCAGATGAGGCAGCAAGCCCCAAACCCTGGATTCGGGAACGCAACCGCACCAGGCGAGATCGCTCATGGAGCTCCTCCACCGCCACCTGCAGGAGGCCCGAACCACCCCATCGCACCCGCCCAGAATAACGTTGGGCACGGGTATCCCCCGCCGAAAGGAGCGTTGATGATCCAAAAAGGGCGCCCAACGAATAGGGTGCATAAGAAAATCACCCGCCAGATCAACCTGGCTGTGACATCTCCACCCGCCATCCCTGAGTACCTTAGCGGATCGGAGTCCTGCATCATGTTCAGCCGTTCAGATCACCCTTGCCAGGTCCCTCGCCCAGGTCATGCTGCCCTAGTGCTTGAGGCGTAGATCGGAGGGTTCGAGATGAGCCGCGTCTTCATGGACAGTGGCGGCGGCATCAACCTGATGTTCGCCAGCACCCTAGAAGCAATGCGGATCCCGCTATGCAGCCTGGAACAGTTAGACACAATGTTCCATGGCATCGTCCCAGGAGAGTTCGAAGTGGTGGACTGGCCATCACAATACCACACCATTCTCGGCCGTGTAGCATTCGCAAGGTTCCTGGTAGTACCGCACTACGCGTACCTGCTGCTCAAGATGCCAGGACCCAAGGGCGTCATCACGATCCACGGGAGCTTCACCCGATCGGACCACTGCGATAGGGACTTCAACAGAATCTCCCAGTCATTTGGCGTGCAAGAGGAGCTCGTAAGGCTCCGCAAGGTGACGGACAACGGGGCACCCCCAGTCGCACGACAGAACGCACCAGAAATGTCCTTTGACTCCACCGTCAACACAAAAAAGGTGCAGGTCCACCCGACGGATGCCTCCAAAACGGCGCTGATCGCCAACAATCTCAGCTCCGCATAGGAAAATGCGCTCGTCGAATTCCTCCGTGAGCGCTGGGAAATCTTCGCCTGGTGTCCTGCGGACATGCCAGGAGTTCCCAGGGAATTCGCCGAGCATGCACTCAATGTCTTTCCAGACGCCAAGCCTGTCAAGCAGTCTATCCGACGACTGTCCGAACCACGGGCCGAAGCAATCGGAGTCGAAGTCAACAGCCTACTCGATGCAAACTTCATCAGGGAGATCAAAGAAAGCGAGTGGCTCGCCAACACCGTAATGGTCCCCAAAAAGGACATGGACATCCTGCGGATGTGCGTGGACTTCACATCGCTGAACGAGCACTGCCCAAAGGCCCACTTCCCTCTTCCTCGGATCGACCAAATCATCGATTCAATGGAAGGATGTGAGAAGCTCTCCTTCCTCGACGCCTACTCAGGATACAACCAAATTTGACTGAAGGTCGAAGATCAGGAGAAAACGGCGTTCATCACGCCGTTCGGAGTGTTTTGTTACAACACAATGCCCTTTGGGCTGAAGAACGCATGTGCCACGTATGAACGGTGCATGCAGGCATGCCTGAAGGATCAGATCGGCCGCAACATACAAGTCTATGTCGATGACATAGTCATCAAAACAAGGGAGGCCAAGACGCTCATCGACGATCTCCGTGAGACGTTCGATAACCTTGATCGATACAAGATCAAGTTAAACCCAGAAAAATGCGCCTTCGGCGTCCCATCTGGTCAGCTGCTAGGCTACTTCATCTCCCAGCGAGGGATCGAGGTGAACCCGAAGAAGATCCGGGCCATAATGGCCATGGATAAGCCGAAGAACCTTAAGGGCGTCCAGCAACTTGCAGGACGAATCGTGGCATTGAGCAGGTTCATCAGCCGCATGGGTAAGAAAGCCCTACCATTCTATCAGCTGTTGTGTAAGGCAGACAAATTCGAGTGGACGCCTGAGGCGGATGATGCATTCGAAGATCTAAAGTGGCTGCTCTCTACCTCGCCCGTCTTGGTTACGCCAAAGGAGCGCGAGCCTCTACTGTTGTACATAGCAGCTACACACCAGGTGGTGAGTAACGTACTGGTGGTCGAGCGGCCCAAAGAAGGCAAAACCCACGGGGTCCAACGCCCAATCTACTGCCTCAGCGAGGTATTGACGCCGACAAAGCAGAGGTACCCTTACTACCAGAAACTCGCCTACGGTGTGTTCTTGACGGCTCGTCGGCTGAGCCATTACTTCTAGGAGCACCAGGTGATGGTCGTCAACGAGGCACCCTTGAACAGCATCCTGAACAATCCGGAGGCCACGGGACGCGTAGCCCTGTGGGGCATTGAGCTGTCACCTCTAGACATCATCTACGAGAAGCGACTCACGATCAAGTCTCAGGTCCTCCTGGACTTCCTTGTCCACTGGATGGAGCTGCAGTTGCCAGACACACCAGACATGACACAGTCAAGGACGATGCACTTCGACGGCTCCAAACACGAGGCTGGAGCAGGAGCCAGGGTCATACTGACCTCCCCGCAGGGCAACAAGATGAAGTACGTCCTTTGGATGAAATTCCGAGCTTCCAACAACGAGGCCGAATATGAGGATGGCAAAGATCTGCGGCGCAACGCGCCTGGTCATCTACGGAGACTCGAACCTCGTCGTCCAGCAGACGATGAATGAGTGCGACACACACGCCGAAAACATGATCGCGTACCGCGCACTCTAAAACTCACTCGAGGGAGAATTCGACGGCTGCGAGCTTCGGCACGTCGGGATAGAAAGCAACAAGGAGGCCGACAGACTTGCCAACATCGGCTCCACCTGCGCACGAGTACCACCAGGCATGTTCCTCGAACAGATCTGCGTGCCATCCATCAAGCGAAAATTCCCCAAGGGATCACCCGAAGAGGCAGAGCACTTGGGGGCTGCGCTACCCGAAGGACAGGAAGGACCCGAAAATCTCGACACAGAGGTCGCTGTGGTCAACCTGATGCAGGTCATGGCAGTCGAAGAAACTTGGACGCAACCATACATCAAGTACTTGATAGACGGCGAGCTGCCTGATAGCCCGACAGATGCCCAGCGCATATCTCGCCGGTCAAAGGCCTTCACCATCATCAATGGCGAGCTGTACAAGCGCAACATTTCAGGTGTACTCCAAAGGTGCGTCACCATCGGTGACGGCAAAACCATCCTCCAAGACATCCACGAGGGCATCTGCGGCCATCACGCGGGAAGCCGCGCCCTTGTCGCCAAAGCTCTACGAGCTGGATTCTACTGGCCAACGGCCATGAACGACGTCAAGGACATCGTCCGAAGATGCAACGGGTGCCAAAGGTTTGCAGATAAACCGCACGCACCTGGATCCAAGCTCAGGCCCATACCCTTGGCCTGGCCCTTCGCCCAATGGGGCCTCGACATGATCGGCAAACTGCCACGATCCTCGAAAGGAGGCCACGTCTACCTCCTGGTCGCAGTCGACAAATTCACCAAGTGGATTGAGGCCATGCCTGTGACTAACCAAAAGGGCAATCAATTTCTTTGAATCCATTGTCTACAGGTTCGGCGTGCCACACAGCATCATCACCGACAATGGGTCGAACTTCATCTCTAAAGAATTCCAGTACTTCTGCGAAGACCTCAGAATCAACATCACATACGCCTCTGTGGTGCACCCGCAAACGAACGGGCAGGTCGAAAAGGCCAATGGCCTCGTCGGTGCTAGCATCAAGAAGCGCCTAATGAGCCCACTCGAATGACTCGCGGGTGCCTGGACACAAGAGCTACCTTCGGTCCTGTGGAGCCTGCGCACAACGCCCAACAGCTCAACTGGCTACACGCCTTTCTTCATGGTGCACGGAGCCGAAGCCGTGCTGCCAGCAGAGGTATGCCACAAGGCCCCACGGGTCGTCGCCTACAGTGAATCCGAATCGACAGCCGCACTTGAAGACGCCGTCCACACACTCGACGAAGCACGTGACATAGCAGCAGCTCGATCAGCAGTGTACCAACAGAGTCTCCGCAACTACCACAGCCGACGGCTACACCCAAGGTCCTTCGTCAAAGGAGACCTAGTCTTGCGACTCAAGCAAGAGCGACCGAAGAAATTCGAGTCACCATGGGAAGGACCCTACATCATCACTGAAGTCATCCCAGGTGGCGCCTATCGCCTCAAGCATGTGGAGTCTGGAGTCGCATACTCCAACCCATGGAACGTCGCGCAACTGTGATGCTTCTACCCCTAGCTGCCCCCACTTTACTTTCAATAAGGCTATTCAGCCGAACAATGTACCTCCTCCTTACGATATGAATAAAGCTAAGTGTCTTGCCCCAAAATCTTTCGATTATTACCTGCATCTTACTACATACTACAACACACTCGGGGGCTCCCCCTACCTCAACACTTCGTCGACTGAGAAAACGCGTGTACACCTGAGTAGCTGACCACGTCAGGCTAACGAAAAGGGCACGTATGAAAACAAAGCATCACATGCTACACAACAAGAAACCTTTACAATAATAAAGGGCATAACACGCCCAGTCGCATATATACAAATTTTACATATATCTCTTTTACAGGTCCTACCTATTCTGAAGAATAGCCTGCGCACGCTGCTCAACCAAATCTACAATTCGCTCGGCACACTGCCTTACAGCCGAATAATGCGGGTGCATATCCCACTCACCGCCATCCGGACGAGGAGGCGGCCCATCTTCTACAGCAGACAGATCTACATCAGGACGATGCAAACACATAAGGGAAAGCGTGGCCTTCACCCCCACAACAAGCTGATGTCGTACCAATTCTTCGACACGACAAACATTTCTAAACTTCGCCAGCAGGCCAGAAAGAGTCGACGGCGCTCCATCCAACGGAAAAATTACATGAAACTGACGCCAACGAAGACTGCACCTGACGAAGCACCCGCGATACCTGGTGGACACGATCCTGCATTGTCGCAAGAACCATCGCACGATCACGATCCATCCAGAAAAACCCGCCGGCCTCCATGTCCTGCTGGGTCTAGCAGTTAATCCGAACAGCAACACGCTCCTTTTCCTCCTTCGGAGCAAGGTTAGCACCTACAATACTCAAAAAGTAAGATGCAAGACCAACAGGCGCATCCGAAGCAATGAGCAGCAGCTCGAAAAACTCACACTCAAGCTGTTCGGCCAGACGACGCAGCTCCCCCATCAAAAATTCCTCTCGGGCAGCGCCTCGCTCCGCCTTCGACTTCCAAACATCAGCGTGGCCACGGGAGCATCACCCGAAGGATCCTAGAGTAGAAGAAGACAACGATATGAACAAGCAGACAAATGAAGAAAAAACTCGGAAATTCATTATGTACAGCAAGAATCCACTACGTGGCGCAAGGATTGTTCATAGACACAATTACAAAAGGTGAAACAAAAACTATCCTACAACTACAACACCTACGAAGCGGCACCCTGAGTAGCCTCGGAGCCGGACTGCCTCGCCTTGGCTTCTCCCTGCTGCCTTAGCGCGTACTCAGCCAGCAGATCAATCAACTTCAGGCCGTAATGCTTACAGCGAGCAGAGTAGATGGCGAAGGCTACCTCGGACCCGCTCCAGCCGCCAAGGCCATCGCCAGCCCAACGGACGCGCCGATGCCTTTCTGCTTGTGCTTGTACGCCGCAGGTGCTTCGGCCGACAGCGCCTCAGCCAAGGCATCGACATCTTCAAGGGCCACGCCCTTGGGGACGAGCTCCTTGTAGAAGCTCCCGAGGACCTCCTTGGCTTTGGCAAGCGAGCCGACCACGGTACCGTAGCGGTCTTCGACCGTCGCGGTAGCATCATCCAGAGCACTACCGTGCTCCAGAGAACCGCGATCAAACTCGATGCCCGCGGCATCTACAATAACAAAGGAAGCAGCATAAATAAAAAGCACTACAAGGAAAGGCAAGGAATCTGAAAAGAGAAGACAGAGAAACTCACCTGAAATAGCCTTGGTAGCCGCCATCAGCCTGCCGGCTACCTCTCTCTCACGCGAAGCCATAGCAGTGGTGAGATGCTCCTCGCGGTCCGTAGCCTCCTGCTGCAGATGCTCCCTTGCCTCGGCCATGTTGGCTAGCTCCAGCTCGAGGCGCTCCTTCGCACCAACAGCGGCTTCGGATTTTTTCTCCGCCTGCCCAAGGCTCTTTTTGAGAGCATCAAGCTCACAGAGAGAAGTTTTGTGGTCCTCTGCAGTCAGCAACACACCTATCAGATCAAAGGATAACATACAAGAAGAAGTAGAAAGCCAAAGTTGTAAACATACCTTGCAGTTGTTTGAAGTTGGCCTCCAATGCCAAGTGCTGCTACACCAGCTGATTGGCGCCTTGCACAAAAGGCTGCAAAAAGAACTACTAGTCAAAAGAACGGCTCGGAGGCTACGCCCAAAAGAACGAGAAAAACGCTCAGGGGCTCCCCCCGAGACTCGAAGGAATAATGAACAACAAAACACCCTACAGACGCTCGGGGGCTCCCCCCGAGGCACAAAAATCAATGATCAACAGATCATCCGAAAAGGCTCGAGGGCTCCCCCTGCGGCAGAAAACGGATATCACTTACATGCATAGACAGCGACTCTGAAGGTTCGCCTGCAGTCTTCTAAGGGAACACCACGAAAGCCTCATGCGGAGAAGACCTCGGAGCAGCGCCCTCAGAGGTGGCCACCGTCTAAGGAGGAGGAGAAGGAATCTTCGACTCCCCCACCATCTCTCGAGCGCCATCGCTAGAGGAGCCGTCAGAAGCGTGGCTGCACAAGAAAAAAGTTAGCCAAGGACAATAAAGCTAAATCGAAAAATGGCACAAAGAAATTGAGGAAGCTTACGAGTCAAGGTTGCTAAGGTCGAAGACAGGAGGGGTCTTCTTGCCCTTCTTCTCTTCCTTCTTTTCTTCCTTCTTCTCTTCCTTCTTCCGCTTCGCTGGCGGGTGCGGTGACACGGCCCGCACAGGAATGGCAGGAATTGGAGAAGAAGAGGCCCCCTGCCCATCACTATGACGCTCAAGGCAAAGCGGGTTCCTAGGCGTCGGCGGAGTCGAGGCATCCGACGATTCGTTGGAACTCCTCGTCCGCTTGCGAGTGTGATCCTCACTCGACTCGTTGGCCTCTTCCACCAGAGATCGAGCCGACGGCAGCTCGGACATGGTGTCCACCACCTCATTGTCCGGAGCATCCGGGAATACTTCGGGCAATGGAGGCGACATGCCTGGCACCTTGAACTCCTGCGCAAAAATAAGCAAATTGGTCAGCAGACAAATAAATAACAAGTAAACCACAGTCGAAAAATAGCGCTACGCGCATATCCAAGATCTACACGTGCGGAACCGGACGAGAAGCGGAGAATGGAGAAGTCAGCGACCTCCCTGGAAGATCCTCGCCAGCCTTGAACTTCAGCAGCGGGCGAAGAATCCCGTCAAGATCCCCCTTGGAGAACTCCTCATCTGAAACCCTAGTCGGATCACGACGACGCGAATAGAGAAACATCGGGTGCGCCCTAGCCTGTAGTGGTTGCACCCGACGTTTGATAAAGGTGCGGATGATATCCACACCGTTCACCTCCTTCTCCGGAGTCAACTGGAGATCCTCCACCCAACGATAGAGCCCCTCTATCTCCGCCACCTCGCCATCCAAGATCTGGTTTTTCCAGGACCTTTTCGGCTCGATTTTCTGGGAGGGGTCGAAAGGAGCAAGACAAAAATCCTGCCCAGCTACCGTGGAGTCGCGGATGTAAAACTATCGCCTCCGCCAGTACTGGACAGATTCAGACATATAAAAGGAGAAGACAAGAAGATTGGATCGAAGGGAGATGATGCAACCCCCAATGGGATAGACACCATCAGAACCAGATTGCCTCTTCACGGGATAGAGTTTCCGGAAGAGGCCAAAGTGCGGCTCGATACCGAGCCAGCACTCGCAGAAAGTGACAAAACAAGCAATGTGAAGAAGAGAGTTGGGGGAAAGATGATGCAGCTGGATGCCGTAAAGGAAAAGCAGTCCACGAAGGAAATTATGGACTGGGAAGGAAAATCCCCGAAGAACAAATGTGAGGAACATAACCCGAAACCCAGCGGGGGGACGGGGAATTACCTCGTTACCAGGGAGCCTGACGGCCTCCCTACCCTGCGGGATCAAGCCCCGCTCACGGAGCTTGTAGAGATCACCCTCCCGCGTCTCTGATCGCCGCCAGCCACCGTCGGTGACACGGGCAGCTGTGGAACTTTTCTTGCCACCAGCAGTGCTGGTGCCAACCGCAGAAGAGGACTTCTTGGGCTTCCCCATCGCGGTGCGGCAGCACCGGTGGCGAGAACGTAGGATCAACGAAGGAAATGTTCACGGATATTCCAGCGCGCAGCAAGAAAGCTCAGAGAAGATGGGGGCAGTGAAACACGAATGGCTGCGGTGAAAACAGATTAACTTTTCCCCAATGATTATAAGGACGAAGAAGATGCATGACAACCGTCCATCGGGAAGACCTAGAGCGAAAAATCGTCGCTCACACGCCGACCACTACGCGCAGAAATCGAGGCGACGCCGTAATTATCTCCACGCCGCGTGTGACCGGTCAATTCAAGGTCAGAAGATGGGACCCATGTTCGTCCAGTCATGTCATCTCTGGCGCAGCAGACGCCATAGGAAACCGATCGTCAGCGCTGACGTCATCAAAAGATATACTAGCAACGGTTACAATTCTTCGACTACACAACTCAGAGTACTCACTCGAATCTACGATTCGACTAACTAATCGGGGGCTACTCCTATCAGGAGCGCTGGCCGCGCACCCGAAGTATAATCAAGATATCACACTGCAAAGCTATTCTTCGAGTCCTAAGATAGTTAACTGACCCTGATCATGTTATTTTGTCCTAAGACAGTTAACTGACCCTGATCCGTCGGGAGAGTCAGGCACACGCATCAACAATCCCTACACATTCTCTTGAAAGACAGAGTTGCACCCGAAGGATTGAAGAGTCCTCAGCCGAATATATGATTCGACTGAACACTCGGGGGCTACTGACATTGTTATACCCCGTGGGTACACGATCTCAGCATACCTAGTCCAGCCCAAGGAAGGCCCACGACAAATATACGCTGGCCCATGAAGACTTTCGGGTGGCCAAGGCCCATGACGCCTTCGGATCCTTGGAGAGCAATACTAGAGTAGATAGGAAATTCAAAGGGGTAAACCCTAAAACCTGTAACTGACTTGATCTGTGCCTGGGACCTACCTGCGTCTATATAAAGGCCAGGAGGGCACGACGAGGAGGCTCTCTAATAACCTCTCGCATACACACCTCCACGCCAGATTGCATCTGTGCACCCCTGTAACCTTCGGTTCCACCATAATCAGAGCAGACAAGCAGGAGTAGGGTTTTCCCTCCGGGGGCCTGAACCTGGGTAAACCTCGTGTCCCCGTGTTGCTTGTTTGCTAACCGTTCCGCGATCTCCAGCATCCCCACCTTTCCAAAACCCAAGTCCATAACAATGGGCATTGACGAGATCGAACCTCGTCATTTGGACAAGCTTTGTTCAAGGCGGTATAATCAAAACACATCCTTAATTCAATAGTGTCCTTTTTAGGGACAAGAACAGGATTTGCCACCCAATCTGTATGGATGACCTTTGCTATTAATCTGGCTAACTCTAGTCGGTCTAATTCCTTGGCTATTGCTTTGCGCTTTTCATCACCAAATCGTCGTAGGGACTGTTTGATGGGTTTAGTGTTAGGGTACACATAAAGAGAGTTCTTGGCAAGTTCCCTAGGTACTCTGGTCATGTTAGAAGGCTGTCATGCAAAGATATCACTATTAGCTTTGAGGAACTCAACGAGCGTGCTTTCCTATGTGTGGTCTAAACCTACCCCTATGTTCGTCGCCTTGGAGGGATTATCTTCCTTTAGCGATGTTTTCTTCGTCTCTTCCGACGCCTTGAACTGCATGCTTGGCTTCAGCACCTCATTCTTCATAGTAGGCATCTCAGACAGATCGATGGTCTTCTTGATCTCCTAGTACTCCTAGGCATGCAGCATGGCTTCGGTAAAGGCGGCAGATCGTTCATCGCACTCTCGCGCTTTCTTTGGATTTCCCTAGATGGTGATGATGCCCTTTGGACCTGGAAGTTTTATCATGTTGTAAATGTAACAGGGACGAGCCATGAACGCCTAGTAAGCCGGACGCCCGAAGATGGCGTGGTAAGCACTTTTGAATGTTACCACCTCAAAAGAGAGTGGTTCGGTCCGATAATTGTCTTGGGTTCCGAATGTCACGTCCAGTGTGATCTCACCCAAAGAATCCGCCTGTCTCCCTGGTACAATTCTGTGGAAATTTACACTACTATAACTCAACTGGTTCTCATGGATCTTTATGTGGTGAAGCGTTAAGATGTAGAGGATATTGATGTTGCTGAAGGGAATATGCCCGAGAGGCAATAATAAAGTGGTTATTATCGTATTCCTTATTTATGATAAATGTTTATTTTGCATGCTATAATTGTATTAATACGAAAACGTTAATACATGTATGTTTAATAAACAAACAGAAAGTTCCTAGTTATGGCTCTCTTATAAACTAGCTCGTTGATTAACAAGATGTTCAAGTTTCCTGATCATGGACATTAGATGTTGTTAATAACGAGGTCACAACATTAGTGTAATGATGTGATGAACATTCATCCGAAGTATAGAATTACGATCAAAGTCATTGAGTTTATATTGCTATAACAACATACGAAGTGATCCTAATCCTTAGACCATGAGATCATGTCAATCACTAACACCGGAAGAGTATCTTGATAATATGAAACGTCACACCGTAACAGGGTGATTATAAAGATGGGTTCAATACTACTGAAGTGTTATGTTGAGGCCCATGGATCGAGAGTGGAATTTGTTCATCCCGATGACGGATAGATATGCTTTGGGCCCTCTCGGTGATATCACATTGATTAGCTTGGAAGCAAATGATTTGATCACTAGAATGTTATATCACAGGAACGAGAAAAGAGTATATGTTAGTAACAAGATCAAACTAGGTATGGAGATACCGATGATCTAATTTCGGACATGTAATATATCACAAAACAAAGGGATTAAGATACTAGCTTAAAAGGTTCTCGCGATCACAAGAAAGTCATCGCTGAATGTGTGGGAGTCAGTATGGACCTCCAAGTCCCGCTTCTTATTATTGATCTGAGAGGGGTATTGATCATGTCCGCATTATTTGCGAACCGTAGGGTGACACACTTAAGAGACACCGACATCCATTTGGAGCAAAAGTTTCATGCCAGAAAGAATAATAAGCGCAGGAATTTATTTCACTAGATACCGAACAGGTTTTCGGGTGAAATTGCAGAAAGTGTTTTTGCATGTGAAATGAAATACTAGCAAGGGGTTATATGTGAATGTTTTTTATTAAAGTAATTTACAAGATTCTGAATAAATAAAAGGAGTTTTATTTAATGAGAGATTGCATTAAATTTGGTGGAAATTTAATGGGAATTTGAGTGGGTTTTTTTAGTGGAGAAAATTGAAGGGCCATTTTGTGAGTGGAGTGTCCACCCACATGAATGATAGAGAGGTGGGGGCACCCTCCATATCCGGCAGCCATGCCCCCTTGGGCTGCCCCCCTCCCCTATATAAGGAGCCCCTCCTCTCACTTCTCACTCACACCTCCTCGTGAAGGATCTCTCTCCCCCTCTAGTATTTATTCCCCATGGTCTCGGACTAGCGAGATACATGTTCCTGGTAGCTATTCGGCAAGAAAGAGTTGTGCTTCCGCTGCATCACTGGAGCGAGGAGGCGGAGGTTGCTCCGTGCCTTGGACGTGTGTGTGAGCACGGATGCACCGCTGATTAGCGGTGCTAAGGACTTCCTATCGATCTTGAGATCAGCAAGAGATCGTCTACATCAACCACGAGTTTGGACTCGCTAAGCTTTGTCGGTCTTTAAGGGTATGTTCTCTATGGATGTACATCCACCGTTGTTTGTATCTAGTAGATAGATCTTGGTACATAGTTGTTCCCATCATAGGAATTTTTTTGTTTTCTATGTTGTGAACCCTACAGTGGTATCAAAGCCGGATCTATGCGTAGATGCTTTGCACGGGTAGTACACATATGAGTATTTGGGCGATGATGATCATTTTATTGCTTCTTGGTTGTACTTTGGATATTGGTGGCATAGTGGGATGAAGCGGCCCGGACAAACTTTACATGTCCTCGCACATGAGACTTGTTCCACGCTTGACATGCAACTAGTTTTGCATAAGTGGCTAGCGGGTGTCTGTCTCTCCTACCATAGTCAATATCTAATTTGCAACGAGTTGTCAACAATTTGGTTATCCTCGTTGTGGTTCATGTTCATAGGTAAGAACGGTTTTATCTCCGAAAGCCCTAAGCCACGTAAAACTTGCAATGGATAAATTAGAGGCGTCTAATTTAGATTGTTGTTGGGATAGTGTCATGATATGGTGATGTTGTAAGTAGAAGTATAAGTCGATACTATTACAACACGCATAACATGTAAGTTACATAGACCTTGGCCTTACACATAGAGGTATGATATTGATCATACCATGATGCACATGATGGAGATCAAGTGCAAGAACCATATCATTTCACTTATTAACATGTGATGTTTGTTGCATCTTATATTGCTAGTTTGGGGTTTTATTAGCATAATAAGATGATCCCTCATTTAGATATCAAGATAAAAATGTGTTCTCCCTTAAGTATGCACCGATTATGTTTTGTTGCTCCAAGACATCACGTGATGATCGGGTGTTCTTCGACCCACGATCATATTTCGGGTGTAAGATAGTTACACACGCGAATACTAAAGTTCTTAATTGGCGAGCCTAGCATGTACAGACATGGCCTCGGAACACGGACCGAAAGGTTAAGCATGATTCATATGAAATATATGATGCCCATTTGATGCTCTCCTTTGAAGCTACACCGACTCACGTGATCATCAGATTTGGTGTAGTGGATTTGGTTCATGTAATCACCAAAAAGACACGAGGGATGTCGTTTTTAAGTGGGAGTTCATTTCTAGTTTGGATTAGTAGAACTCAATTTATCATAAATTAAATCAAAGTGAATTTGCATAATTTGTTGTAGTCATTGGCATTCGTTCACCACTTTATGCTTAGTTGTAATTGAGATAATAGAACTACAGAATTCTGCATATTTACTTTACGAACTTGTATCGTATTGTGTTGAGTGTCAATCTAAAGTTTAAAGTCCTATTGCAAACTTTTAGCAAACTCTGTTTACTCTGTGAAGTTTAATAATTAGTATTAAATCGAGAGTAACAATTCCAGTGTTAGTATCTTAAGTATCATGTTTATCTAGGATCTGAAAGAATTGTTTCAGAAACCATCATGTGTGGCAGATATAATGATATCTGAAATAATGTTTTGGTTGCAATATGATAGAGTATAATATATGTTCCCATATTGGATGAGAATTTGCAAAGGTTGGAGATGCTAGGCATCCTAATCATCCAAAAAGGGTTTTGGAAAGTAATATTATACTCACGATTCACCTTTATAAGCTACATTAGCTTGATCATGAAAGTCGTCATGATAAGGATGAATAGAAGATGTATGTAAAGTGTTTACTACACTAAAAGATTACTAAAGAATGGATTTTGAAAGAATGTTGATCATTTGATGATGGTGATCTACTTCAAAGTGCAAGTCCAAAGGTATTAGTATTTGAATATACATGCTTTGGACTATGTGTCATGAATATGGCGCCACTGTTGATGTTTATAGATTCTTTAAAAAGGAAAATTAAATGCTGAAAGAGAATCTATAAAATATATTTGGTAGAAAAGAAAAGACTAGAAATATCCAGTTTAGGTATATAGATGATATACATGTTATGGTTGTATTCTTTGCTTGTTAAAACGATGTGGTTCTTGGGTATTGGATACCGAATTGGTTGGTATGAAATTTCATACAGAACGACGCAATTCATGAACTACAATGGCCTAAGTAACTAGCAAGAGAATATGTGATGATGATCATCGAAAACAAACAAGCCGTTGTTTGTATTTCTCGTTGACATCAAAGATTGCCTTCAAGATTTGTTTAAATAATAGTTATTTAAATCAGGTATTATGAGAACAAAGATTGTTCAAATAATTACCGTATTCCATATAAAATGGATGATTTACTAATCCAGTTGGAGAAATCACATCCATAAAACTAATGCTAAAATGTCGCAAGACAAACGATTGGAAGATCACTTACGAAGTGACACTGTTTAAATTATATTGGAAATAAAACATTAAGAAACTCCATTTTTATGTATTTTTTTGGAGTCTTTGATTTGATCAAATGACGCTTATGAGACTTTCCTCGGGATAATTAAAACTTCGTTCAAAGGCCAAAGAAGAACGAACGACTAAAATATTGGCATTTATACATATCGATGTATGTAGTCCATTATGTACTGTCGTAAGCGATGGATTTCAACTTCATATGCTTTCTCCAGAAATTTGAGTGAATGTTCACTTAATGAGAAAGAAGTATGAAATATTTGAAAACATTTAAAGACTTTCAAGATGAAGTGGAAAATCATTATAACAAGAAAATAAATGATTTATGATTTTATCATAAAGGGATTTATCTGAGTTGCAAGTGTAACCATAAAATAAATGATTTATGATTTTATCATAAAGGGATTTATTTGAGTTGCAAGTTTAGAAAATCACCTAGATTTACATCTCCCGAAACACCATAGGAATATGGAGTGTTTGAGATTTGTAATGAAACCTTGTTTGACATGGTTGGATCAAATTTGTTATTTATAAAACTTCCATTATGTTTTAAAAGATTAAAGCTTTAGATACTACCGCTTTTACACTGAAAAGAGCTCCATCTTGATCCGTTGGAATGACACCTGGTTTGGGGTAAAACCCAAGTTGTCCTTTCATAAATTTTGGTATGCTAAGCATAAGTAAGATGTTTACAACAAAAGTCGAATGAGCATGTCTTTGTGGGTTATTTCGAATAACCATTGGGTATTCCTCCATAACATCGAGGACAAAAGGGTTTGTCACTTGAAATGTGAAGTTTCTTGAAAAAGGAATTTTTCACAAAAAGTTAAGTGGGAGGACAATAGAACTTTTATAAGGTTAATGAACCTTAGCTATATGTGCTGAGTTGCGCAGCGCCAGAAAACATTCCGGACACAGCCAGAATGCTCATGGCTCACGTGCCTCAGAGGTTGTGGTCATGGAGGCCTAAGTTCCTATTGAACCAAGTAGGTCGGATAAATAATTAAATACTAAGATTTGAGAATAAATCATTATTGTTTGACAATGATGAACCGACTACATGTAAAGAAGCGATGATGGGCCCTAACTCCATCAAATGGCTTGAAGCCATAAAATCCATGATAATTCCATACACGAGAAATCAAGTTTTGAACATGGAAGACCCTCCGGAAAGGTGTAAAAACCTATCTATCGTATTTGGATCTATGAAGAAACAGACATGGATGTTTCACATTTATGAAATAATTGACATGTCATAAAGTATTTTATGACAAAGTTTAAGGAGTTGACTATGACAAGATTGGATCTTTTATAGCGATATTTAGTCTGGAGGGATTAAAGTAGCAACCACTACATATAATTTGGTATATGGTAGATGAATAAACAAAACAAAGTTCTTCTAAAAGAATGGTTACCTAGGACATGTGCATGACACGGTCCAAAGGGTTTTCTTAATTCAAAGGATGCTAAAAGGGCATGCAAACTTCAATGGTTGAAGTAAGCATCGCGGAGTTGGAATCTTCACCGTGATGAAACTGTTAAATAAGTTTAATTTCATCAGGAGACGATGAAGATGCTTGCATTTGCAAGAAATTAAGTCGGAGCGCTGAGACATATTTCTAATACATTATGTGGATGACATCTTGTTGATTAGAAATGATGTATCTTTTATTGACAAAGGTTAAGAATTTCATTTCGATGAAAGACTTAGGCAAAACCCAAATATTTATCATGAATGTCTATAGTGGATAGACTGTGACGCTAATATGGTTGTGCCAAACGTACATATATGAGATATTGAAGCAGTTCAATATAGAAACGATAATAAACGGTTCTTGTTGCATGGAAAGGAATTGAATCAAGATTCAAGTGTATCGACACTTGATAAGTGAAACAAGATTCAAGTACTTTGACACTTGATGAGTGAAATCAGAAGGATGTTTTTATCAATCATACCATGATATGTACACATCCAGATATGTCCTATGCTCTAAGTGTTATGAGCATATACCAGAATGAATCATAAAATGATCATTGGACGATAGTAAGGATATTCTTATGATCTTTTGGAAGAACTAAGAATATATTTGTGTAGAGGTGACAAACAATTACAAATAGTTTATTGTAAAGTGTTACATTGATACTAGTTTTGTCACAAGATACAAATTAAGTTTATCTCAATTTAAACTATGGGTGGCACAATGAAATGGAAAGGAGTTTCCATGACGGATTTGGATGAATTCCAAAGTTAAGACATTGTGACTGATACTATAACAAAAAGGCTAAGTATATGACTGTTATAGTAGCAGCAAAGGAGGGCATTTGTGTCAAGTAGTTTGTTATCAAACTAAGGTGTGGTTCGCAACGGGATAACACTAAATATATATTGTACGACAATAGTATCGACATGATTTAACCCCAAGGAACTAAAGGTCTCACCAAAAGACCAAATTTATACAATGCCATCTCATTGGAGAATGAATGATGCGTGAAGACACAAAGACATGCAAATACACACGGACCTGAAAGCGTCATATCCATAGATTATGTTATCCACTTGCAATCGCGTATATGGAAGACTGGAAAGCCATATGTGTTCAATACGCAAAGTTTTCAAACTAGATTATTGTCTCTAGTGCAAGTGGGAGACTGAAGGGAATATGCCCGAGAGGCAATAATAAAGTGCTTATTATCGTATTATATATTTATGATAAATTTTTGTTTTGCATGCTATAATTGTATTAATACGGAAACGTTAATATATGTGTGTTTAATAAACAAATAGAAAGTTCCTAGTTATGCCTCTCTCATAAACTACCTCATTGATTAACATGATGATCAAGGTTTCCTGATCATGGACATTGGATGTTGTTAATAACGAGGTCACAACATTAGTTTAATGATGTGATGAACATTCATCCGAAGTATAGCATTACGATCAAAGTCATTGAGTTTATATTGCTATAACAACATACGAAGTGATCCTAATCCTTAGACCATGAGATCATGTCAATCACTAACAGCGGAAGAGTATCTTGATAATATCCAACGTCACACCGTAACATGGTGATTATAAACATGGGTTCAGTACTACTTAAGTGTTATGTTGAGGCCCATGGATCGAGAGTGGAATTTTTTCATCCCAATGACGGATAGATATGCTATGGGCCCTCTCGGAGATATCACATTGATTAGCTTGTAGGCAAGTGATTTGATCACTTGAATGTTATATCACGGGAATGAGAAAACAATACATGTCAGTAACAAGATCAAACTAGGTATGGAGATACCGCTGATCGAATCTCGGGCATGTAATATATCGCGACACAAATGGATTAAGATACTAGCGTAAAAGGTTCTCGCGATCACAAGAAAGTTATCGCTGAATGTGTGGGAGTCAGTATTTGAATGCTCTGTCTTGAATACCTAAGGAGATTATATAGGTCTCCATATTTTTGTTAATAGAATTAGTACAATATTTTGTTGTGGCAAAGCCATCTTGGCTCAAGTTTGAAATGTCAAAACATTTGAGAATATAAAATATGAGCCAAGACATCTCTTTTGCAAAATAGTTTTTGTCAACTTAGGTTGAGGTAAGGAGTATAAGATCAAATATACAATCAAATATATAAACACAGGAATCAAGCAACAAGCATTGCAATACTTAACAAGAAAAGTTTTTGTTCCCCCTGTTTTTTTTTTACAAAAGATCAGGGTTGCTGAAATTGGGATGTTACAGACCTTTCCCCCTTAAAATAATCTTGTCCCGAGATTAGGGAGAGGTATGGTTGGGTAAGAACATTGGCTTAACATATTTCAAAGGTGGAATTATTTATCTACTAAAGGCATTACAACAAACAAGTTTGGTCAACTACAGGTCGGGGCTGGGTAGCTGCGAGTTGAGTGGTTTATATTAAGGTAGTGGAAAAGACGCAGTCTTTTCCCCATAAGACGAGTCTAGGTAGGTTTAGTGTCTACTAGGTCCTTTCTTCTTAAGGCGAGACGATGGGTTGAGCCTTCTTCGTTCTTCATCGCTGGAGTTAGCTTTTCGTCCTTCTGAGTCTTGATATGCCGGGTGCTGGTTGGACAGTCGAATTTGCGAGGAAGAACTTTCCCAGAGTTTCTTCTGGTTCTGGAGAAGTGTCAATTGTTGTCCTTCTTTCAGGGTCCATGATTCTTATGTAGGGGAGAGCATCTCCTAACGACGACTAAGGATCAACTCTCTTGAGGTTAAGCAGGCGGGGTTTCTTCTGGTTTTGCCAGAAAGAAGCAGTATTTCCCCCTTAGAGCGAGATTATGGGGTTTGCTGACGGGATATACAAACAAGGCGGTCGAACCAATAGGGTCGAATGACCCAGGTCAGACACACAACACAATACAAGCATCATACAAGCATGTGACAAGCAAGCAAGCATACCCTAAGTACCAAGGGGTGACTACATGTCATATAGGGAATCCTATGTTGCGGATACTTATCCTAAGTTTGGATGTTTCGATGTCGGGCTAGTTTGTGAAAACGGAAGTTTTGAATGTAGACGAGATATAGAGTAAGCCATTTTCGAAAAATTTAAATCAGAGAAGATAAGATAGGAAATCTTTCAAAAATATTTTGAGAAAATAGTTTCCGAGTGTCGGGGTTTTCGAAAATAGGGTTCGTCCTGTCTAACGTATATTCTAACTAAGGTCTCCTAAAGTCAGGATGGACCTGATACCAAGTATGTGGCACCCTGATACATCCAATTTGCAACACCATTCTACATCATAATTTACCTCTATTCATTGATATATGTGTCTTATTATGAGGTGTTACTTATGTCTTTTCCTCTGTTTTTGCATGTAGGATGATTCTTGGAGGATGGACTGCCAGAGTCAGGTTTCTAATGGAAAAAAGAGGTGTTTTGATGAAATTTCGTGAAGATTAGAAAAATACCAGAAAAATATTGGAAAATTATATTTTCCCAGAAGACGGAGGAAGCCAGAAGGGGAGGCGTAGCTGGGCCACATGGGGCCCACACCCCCTAGGCGCGGGCCCACCTTGCCCCGCACCTAGGGCAGGTGTGGCCCATAGAGCCGGCTCCCGACTCCACCCTCTCGCCTATATCTTCCCCACGGAACCCTAATACCAGGAGAGGGACCACAGAAAGATTTCCGTTGCCTCTGCAAGGCGGAAAACACCGAGAGAGAAAGAGCTCTCCGGCAGACAAATTTCTACCAAGGAAATTCCTTCCCAGAGAGGGGATATCGTCGCCATCAACACCGTCATCAAGCTAGGCTTCATCAGGATCATCATCATCATCCACACCATCATGTCCACCAGTAGCATCATCACCACTCCGTCCCGTTGTAACAATCGTGTTGGATATTGCATTAGTTCTTAGGGCAAACTTTCCCAGTGTTAATTACTATTGTAGTTGATGCTTGTGAGTGGAACCATTGGATTATTGTTTATCTTCAGATTGTTATCCATCACCATTTCATCTTTTATCTTGATCCATATGATGTCTCGTGAGTAGTTAGTTTAGTTCTTGAGGACATGGGAGAAGTCATGTTGTTAGTAGTGGATTTGTGTTGAGTTATTATTCAATAGTTTAGTATTTAAGTTGTGGTGCTATTCTTATAGTGGTGTCATGTGAATGTCGACTACATGATACTTCACCATTTATGTACATTGTGTATTTGGCTACTAATTGTGGGGTTGCTGGAGTGACAGAAACCTGAACCCCCATTAGGGACACCTTTGCACAAGGGAGTGTAGGATCTCAGAGTTTAAGGCTGCGGTTAGGTTTATATCTTAATTACATTCCTATAGTTGCGGATGCTTGCAGGGGGTTTAATCACAAGTATGTATTAGTCCAAGTAAGGTCGGTACATTAGCACAGGTTCACCCACACAACACTTACAACACCAAAGAAGAGTACTTAGCTATATGAAGCGAAAGCACTTGACAGAATTCCCATGTGTCCTCGAGAACATTTGGTCCTTATAAGTATTTACACCGGCTTGTCCTTTGCTAAGAAAGGATTGGGCCACTTGTTGCAGTTGTTCGTTTTCTTTATGACTTGCAATTTGTTTTGTTGCTTTATCAAAAAAACCTAAAAATCCATTTTCTAAGTATTTACAGAGATTTCCTGCTCCATACCACTAGTCAACACCCTCTGCTCCTCGTTGGGATCGACACTCCTATTTATCGAAAGTACTGCGATACAACCGCTATAATTGTGGGTCATCAAAACTATTTTCTGGCGCCGTTGCCGGGGAGTGAAGCGCTATTGAAGAGTGGACCTGGTAAAGGAAACTTCTACTGTGAGTATTTCTTTTTGTTTCTGTCTGTTACTTTTTTTTCCAATATGGATAACCCACTTGGTT
The DNA here is from genome assembly GCA_916181665.1 of Avena sativa. Taxonomy (NCBI): domain Eukaryota; kingdom Viridiplantae; phylum Streptophyta; class Magnoliopsida; order Poales; family Poaceae; genus Avena; species Avena sativa. The sequence continues at coordinate 148,587,317 of OV702280.1, forward strand.
TTCTGTTTGGGAAAACTACTACCACTGTTAGGTTAGTAGATGAACCACCACCTGTTGAGATAGATCCTTTTAAGATACCTACAAGTATTGTTGATCGTGTTATGGATAATTATAATTTTGGGGATGTAACTGTCCATCCTGGTGATCACTTGGTTTTTATCCATGAATTATGCGGGTTGTTTAAGTGTGCAGGTATCACAACTGAACAGGTGAAGAAGAAGTTACTCTCTATATCCTTAAAAGGGAGAGCTGAAGAATGGTATATGTTGCTGAAGAATGGGAAATCCATGGAATGGGAGGAAATGACATCTCTCTTTTATTCTAAATTCTATCCTCCCAGTGAGATTCATAAGGATAGAAACCTAATATATAACTTTTGGCCTTGTGATGGAGAGATTACAGCTCAAGCTTGTGGGAGATTGAAGTTACTTATGCTTAAATGTCCTATTCATGAACTCCCTAACAATATCATTATCAATAACTTTTATGCTAGGCTTTCTCTTCATGATAAAGATTTACTAGATGCTTCTTGTGATGGATCATTCACACGTATGAAGGAAGAAGCTAAATGGGATCTACTAGACCGTATTCAAGAGAACACTGAAGCTTGGGCAGGGGCGTACCCATGTAATTGGCTGTGGTGTCACAGGACACCGGATAAAAATGGATTCCTTTGGTATATTTCATCCATTTATAGTCTGTGACACCCCCAATTTCAAGTAAAAAAATGTGTGACTTAATAGTGTGACACCGGATTATTTTTATTCTGGGTCCGCCCTGCTTGGGAGAATGGCAGAGGAAGAAAGTCAGGTATAAACTATGATTATGAATGCATTAAATCTTTTATGGGAACTGATGACTTTCGTGATATTAGTAATGAGTATGGTCTTGATTCTCAAGTTCTTACAAAGTGTTTTAAGGTTTTTGGCTCTTACATTGAAATTCCCAAGAAAGAGTGGGACAAGTACCATGCTCCTTATAAAGACATTGTTACCCATGTTCCTACTAGCGTAGAAGTTTGTACTGTTGATCCTATTTTGCCTGAGCCTTATGTTGAGAAAATCATTTTTCCTGCTAAGGTAAAGGAGCATTCTATCATAGCTAATGTGGTTAGCAAAAATGCAAAGAAAACTATGGAACCCGATGAGCAAATTAGTATTGAGCCTGTGGTAGCTATTGTGAAAGACCTTGTCACTAGAAATATAGAGGATGATCATATTGTGTAGGAGATGTGGAGGTTCTTTGTGGTAAGATTAAATATCCTGCTGATTTTCTAGTACTTGGTTCTGAAGCTAGTAAAACCTATCCTATTATCTTTGGTAGGCCTTTCTTGAATACTTGTGGGGCTATCATAGATTGTAGGAAGGAAAAAGTTTTAACTAAGTTTGATCGAGAGTCTTATGAGTTTAATTTTTCTAGATTTGTAAAACTCCTTATGAAAATGAATTTACTAATGAGGATTTCAAGGTTGAACAACTTTCTGCTATTTCTCTTGCTCCTAACAATGCCTTGCAGCAATTTATGGAAGATCATGAAAGCGATGTCTTCATGAAGGAAAGAAATGAGATTGACGAGGTTTTCCTTCTTCAGCCTGAGCAACTTAAGCACAATCTACCTGTGGAAGATTTGGGTACCACACTACCACCTAAGGGGGACCCTGTTTTCGAATTAAAACCTTTACCTGATGATCTTAAATATGCTTATCTTGATGATAAGAAAGTATATCCTGTTATTATTAGTTCAAAACTTTCACGAAAGAAAGAAGAGAGGTTATTGGAAATACTAAAGAAACACCGAGGAGCTATGGGCTATACCCTTGATGATCTAAAAGGGAGTCATCATGCTATTAATATAGAACCTGATGCAAAACCAGTTGTTGAGCACCAACGTCGTCTAAATCCTAAGATGAAGGATGTGGTAAGAAATAAGATATTAAAACTCCTTGATGTTGGTGTTATTTACCCTATTGTTGATAGCCAATGGGTTAGCCATGTTCATTGTGTTGCCAATAAAGGAGGAATAACTATTGTGCCTAATGAAAATAATGAGCTTATACCCCAAAGAGTAGTGGTTGGGTATAGGATGTGCATTTATTTTAGAAAGGTTAATAAAGTTACTAAGAAAGATCATTATCCTTTGCCCTTTATTGATCAAATGCTTGAAAGGTTGTCCAAAAAGACTCACTTTTGTTTTATTGATGGTTATTCTGGGTTCTCTCAAATTTCTGTGAAGGCACAAGACCAGGAGCAAACCACTTTCACTTGTCCTTATGGTACTTATGCTTATAGGCATATGCCTTTTGGTTTATGTAATGCTCCTTCCACTTTTCAGAGATGTATGTCTGCTATCTTTCATGGTTTTTGTGAAGAAATTGTGGAGGTTTTCTTGGACGATTTCCCCATCTATGGAACTTCTTTTGATAATTGTTTTCACAACCTTCATAAAGTTTTGCAGAGATGTGAAGAAACCAACCTTCTTCTTAATTGGGAGAAATGCCAATTCATGGTTAATGAAGGGATTGTTCTTGGACACAAAATCTCTGAAAGAGGCATTGAAGTTGACAGAGCCAAAATTGAAGCAATTGAGAAGATGCCTTGCCCAAGAGATAAAAGGTATTTGTAGTATCCTTGGTCATGCTGGTTTCTATAGGAGGTTTATTAAAGATTTCTCCAAAATTTCAAAACCCCTATCTAATCTTCTTCAAAAAGATGTACCTTTTGTTTTTGATGATGATTGTAAGGAATCTTTTGAAACTTTGAAGAAAGCTTTGACTACTGCTCCTATTGTTCAACCACCTGCTTGGAGTTTACCTTTTGAAATTATGTGTGATGCTAGTGACTTTGCTGTGGGTGCTGTCCTTGGGCAACGTGTTGATAAGAAGTTGAATGTTATTCATTATTCTAGCAAGACTTTAGATGCTGCCCAAAATAATTATGCTACTACTGAGAAAGAGTTCTTAGCTGTAATCTTTGCTTGTGATAAGTTTAGGCCCTATATTGTTGATTCAAAGGTCACTATTCATACTGATCATGCTGCTATTAATTACCTTATGACAAAGAAGGACGCTAAGCCTAAGATTATTAGATGGGTGTTGCTTTTACAAGAGTTTGATCTGCATATTGTAGATAGGAAAGGTGCTGAAAATCCTGTTGATGACAATTTATCTCATTTGGAAAACATTTCTTTTGACCCTCTGCCTGTTAATGATAGTTTTCCAAATGAGCAGTTGGCTGCAATAAGGGTAAGTCGGCATGAAAGTCCTTGGTATGCTGATTATGCTAACTTTATTGTTTCCAAGTATTTTCCTCCAACTTTTACAGCCCAGCAAATAAGAAAATTATTTTATGATCTAAGGCATTACTTTTGGTATGACCCACATTTATATAAAGGAGTAGATGGTATTATGCGAAGATGTGTTCCAGAATTTGAACAACAAGAGATATTGAGAAAATATCATGACAGTGCTTATGGAGGACATCATGTTGGGGATAGGACTGCACAAAAGGTTTTACAATATGGATCATATTGGCCTACCCTTTTCAAGCATGCAAGGAAGTTTGTTCTTTCATGTGACGAATGTCAATGAGTTGGTAACATTTCTAGACGCAACGAAATAGCTATGAATTATTACCTTGTTATTGAACCTTTTTATTGATGGGGATTTGACTTTATGGGTCGCTTTCCTCCTTCAAAAGGGTATACTCATATTCTTGTTGATGTTTACTATGTTACAAAGTGGGTAGAAGCCATACCTACAAACAACATTGATGGTAAGACCTCTTTAAAAATGCTTAAGGATGTTATTTTTCCTAGGTTTGGTGTGCCTAGATATCTCATGACTGATGGACGCTCTCATTTTATTCATGGGGGTTTTAGAAAAACTCTCGCTAAGTATGATGTAAACCATAGAATTGCTTCAGATTATCACCCCCAAACCAGTGGCCAGGTAGAACTATCCAATAGGGAAATTAAATCTATCTTGCAAAAGACTGTCAATAGATCTAGGAAAAACTAGGCTAAGAAGTTGAATGATGCTTTATGGGCTTATAGAACTGCTTATAAAAATCCTATGGGGATGTCTCCTTACAAAATGGTCAATGGGAAAGCTTGTCACTTGCCTTTAGAATTAGAACACAAAGCTTATTGGGCAGTGAAAGAGTTGAATAGAGATTTTGAACTTGCTGGTGAGAAAAGATTGCTTGACTTGAGTACCTTAGATGAGTGGAGAAGTGAATCTTGTGAAAATGCTAGACTCTTTAAGGAAAAGGTAAAAATATGGACTGATAGGAGAATTCTCAAAAGGGAGTTCCATGTTGGCGAGAAAGTTCTTTTGTATAGGTCTCGTCTCAGATTTTTTTGCAGGGAAACTACTCTCAAAATGGGAAGGACCTTTTGTTATTGAGGAAGTATATCGTTCAGGTGCTATCAAAATATCTTCTTTGAAGGATGACAACACAGGTGGTGAATGTTCAAAGACTAAAACATTATATTTCTAGAGATTCTTATAATGAAGATGTTGATATTATTCAAATGGTGACTCCGGAAGAATTTATTAGAAACCAAACGCCAGAAACTGCAGAGTTCGTCTTTGAATAGGTAAAGAGGTGAAAACAGAAGGTTCGTGAAATCCTAATACTTTTATATTTTTCATGTTTTTATTACATAAGGAAAGTTACGAGACGGAACAGAGGAGGAAACGAAGGCCGGGGTGGTCAAACCCACCCTAGGTGTGGGCCCACCTTGCCCCGAGCCTGGAGGGGGTGTGACTCCCCCCCCCCCCCGAGCTCCGTCTCCGCCTCCTTTTCGTACCGACACCTTCCTTATGCATTGAAACTTCGTAATATATAACCCCCGGATCCCCCAAGGTTCTTGTGTAGACTTCTCGCAGTGTGTTTGTTTCGATCTGTTTCTATCAGGCAAATTCTCAGTTTTGGAGCTACAATGTCTTCCTCTGGATCACCCATGGAGGATTCCTCTATGGATGTCCTCAACCCGTACATGTATGAGTTAAGGATCCATCCCAAGGAGTTGACTCTCAAAGATGGGAAGGTACAGATGAAAGAAGTTCAAGGCCCTAAAGGAGAAGGCAGTCTGCAAGACAGGATGGAAGCATTGGAGCAGGAAGTTTTCAGGTACAAGAAGATGGCAGAACGCGAAGTGGATGTTATTCACAAGATAAGTTTAGAACTCATCGCCAAGGACGAGGAGGAGGTTTATGAGATCCGAGAAGAAGTCTTCTCGCTTCGTCAGACCACCAACAAATTACAAGCATAGCTCTACGACATACAAAACCAAAACTGTGAGTATGAGGCTAGATTTGATCGCATAAGCTCTGCTGCTAGTTTCAGTATTGCGGAAACCAGGACGTCCTTTTTGGATGGGGCACCTTTGCCTTGGAAGTTTTATGATGACAAGAGAACACCACCACCACCGAAGGAGTAATTCGTCATCAGGTTTGGCATATCCTTGGCTTGTTCCAAGCTTGGGGGTGCTGCGGTATCACCGTCATTATCGTTCATCTTTTTTCCTTTTTAGTGGATTCATATATTTGGTAGAGAAGTTATCTTATAGGTTGTTGTGCATGTGGAAGTATCTCTCCTTTAGTTGATTATCTATGTATCCCTTGGTGTGAGTGCCTTTATGGAATATTAATGAGAAGTTTCATCTTTTACTTTTTGCACTTCTTATTTTAGTTTGCAATCTCTATTATATGATTGATCTTGTTTATCAGTATTGGCATCACTTTGGGAGAATCAAGTAAATCTAAATTGGTTTTGGCAAACCGAGCTCTGGTCAGTAGCAACACTTTTTGAGGTTTGAAAGAAAAAGAGAAAATCTTATTGGTATTTTGTATCATTTATTTTCTTTCTTGATTGGCTCATAAGCTTAGTATTCTTTATTTAAGATCGTTTGTGTCTTCAAGGAAGATTGCATGTTTGGATTTATCACTTGTAGGTTTGCTTGGTTCTTTCAACTCTTTTGCTTGCTACCCAGCCTTGCTAGCCAAAAACATGTTTTGAGAAGGCATACTTCTCATGCATCCAATCCCTTTGAACCAAAACCTGTGCCATTTGTGTCCACCATATCTACCTATTAGCATTATTTCTATTCCAAGAAAATTCTAAAGCTTCATCTATCTTTCGAATTAAAAACTATTTTGTTATGTGAAAACTAGTTAGTAAAGCTCTCACGAACTTGATGGCACACCTTATTTGCTTGCCCCTAATAGACTCGAACCATTGTGTCATCGAAGTTGTATATGCTTGCATCTATACGTTGGAATTAGCAGAACCATGCTGTCACGGGGAACACTTTCAACATTTCACATGTACGTTGTACAAGGTTGATATCATGCTCTTTTGTTTGCAGATGTCGACGGTGTGAAATAAAGAGGGAACTTGTAAGTCCATGGAGTGATGTATGTGCATTAGAGAAATGCCTGGGCCGCTAGCCTAAGCCATGCCTAATCATGGTGGAAACTTGCAGCATCACCATAATGAGCATTCTATGAAGCATCCTCAATAAAAAGCTATACACATAGTAAATAAAAAGATCACTGAGATGCTCATTGTCTGCTTGCCTTGTCATTTTGGTTATGGGATAGCTCCTGTACCATGTGCAAGGGGTACCCCGTTGGAGGTTCTTTATGATACACATGTACTTACAATGACAAGAACTTACCGGTGACCAAAGTTAGTAGAATGAGGAGCAGCCCTCGTACTCAAGGGACATGCGATTGCCAACTTATATTTCGTCAAGCATATACTCCATCTCTGTGCACTTTAACCTTAATCATCTCAAGATGCCTATGATAGGGGCAATGAGGGCTCAAAGCTAGTAAGTACCATAATCTTTTGGAAGCTCTTTATGACTTGAAATCCCTGCTTCCCTCTATGAAGGGACCTTTCTTCCATTTCCTGAGTTGAGTCAGTAAACCTACTTCCTCTCTATCTCCAGCAAGCATTTGAGTTGTTGTGTTGCAAGCATTCATATGGTGATTTATTCAATCATAATAGGAGGGCTACATGAGATGTTCCTTTCGAAAATAGTTTCTCTTCTAGATGTAGTGTCTACAAGGTTTTGTTGAAAATTTTTGTGAAACATTTTGGAAAACCTTTTTGAGAATACTAGTATTGGGTCACCCTATAACATCACCATGGTCTTCAACTGACCCGGTTATCCTCTTCCTTCTCTGGTGTCCCACGGACCACCAGGTTTTTGTAAACACTTGTTCTATGAAAATAGTTTTGAAAACAATACTGGCACCGCTCTACAGCAACCTTCCCAACCATCCATGACCGAGGAGTCGGCTATTCGAATAGTTTTACACTCTGCAGAGGTTGTACACTTTACCCACAAGATTTGATACATCCACGGAGATACAATCATGGCCCGATACACACGGTATACGGGGGTTCAGATAAAAAAACAAAACCTTCAGAAAGTCCACTCCGTGACATGCCCTACCCTATGAGTTGTTCCCCTCAACATCGGGACATCAGGATCTACGGACAAACCGGAGTGCAACCCAGCTCCTTTAGAGCCGACACTTTAATTGACGGGCTCATAGTATCGCCCGGTCACTCACATGGGTGATCCTGCTTCCTCCAGGTGACTGTCATGCAGTTGACCCTTTTTATAAAGGAAGCCCGAAATTAGAGGGAGATGATCCCTTATAAGTAGCCATGCGGATACCCATATCGAGGTGAACTAACTTCGGATTAAGCCCCATTCCCACTTTATGGTATTGTGGTCGTACGGGTTAATTATTCTGGCAAAATTGCAAAGAACCATGTCCCTTCCTTTGTCACATCCTTTTTATAAACCTTTTTCCTCCTTCCTTTGTCACATCCTTTTTGTAAAACAAAACCTTTCTAGTTTTTTAAACCTCTCTTGGTAGGTCGGACCTCTCCAAGGTTTTCTCGTAAAACATTTTATAACCATATACCCGGGGTCTTTCCATCCTATACTTTTAGTTAGGCCAAAACATGGTCTCCAAGGGGTAGTGGTAATAAACACCATATATATACAAAGGGGCACAAAGGCGTCATCAAAGGGATTGCACCTAATGGTGCTAAGGTGGTACTTGTTTGTAGGTGCCAAACATTCCCACCTATAAACATATTATAGTAAACATGCATAAGTAAAGTAATAGGGCAAGGGCTTATGAGCAAGAAGGCGGCTTGCCTGATCCGTAGAAATATGGCAAGGTCCCTGGACTTCCTCTTTCCAGAATAACCAATATAAATACTAAGAATACCCATATGCTTCCTTCCTCTCGGCGTCACACCATCACAACTAGCGTCGTCGGGGATCACACAAGCAGGCAAATAGGGCACCATCAACACAAAGCATACAATCAACAATACATACACCAAACAATGGTTAATTACTTGATAGGGAATAGTATTTTTCTGGATGATTGGTTTGGTGGGATTGGGAGATGACTTGGAGAGTTTGGAAGAAGATCTTTTGGGAAGTTATAATCTAGAAACTAACCAGGAGAAGGGTTTTGGTCTAAGGACACAATCTGTTTAAAATTATGGTATAAAGATGATACTAATGGGTAGGTAATGATAAAATGAAACAAACCAAATTGGTTTCACGATTTTATTAATTTCCTCTAACTTACTATGAATTTTCTAGTGACTAAATCTCTAGTTTTAGGAAATAATTCACCAGAAATGTTCTGGAGTTCCAAAAAAAATTCCTTAGGTGATTAGGTAGTGTTTGATGGACTTATTCACTAAGAGTTGGAATCATCCCAAAATAATTACCAGAGTGCCCTTGGGAAAATCCCAAACTCAGTACTGGATGGTTTTTGTCTTTTTCACTAGATTTATTCCACAGAAGATTTTTAGGTGATTCCAAGGGCACATGTTAGGTATCTAAAGTAACTTTCTGTAGAAATTGGAATCAACATTTTTGGATGTATAGAACTACTATGGTGAATTTATTGGTGAATAAACAATACATAGAGATGTTTAATTCACCAAAATTTAATAAAGGTTAAATAAATTATGGTCTTCTGGGATTTGATGTATATGGGTGTGCATGTCCAATGGGATTTAGAATGAGGTCAAAACACTGTTAGTTTGGCCTAGAAAATTTCTTAAAAGAAATATTGATGCAATCCGTCCTATGAACGCTAATACATCTACTCCTACGAGCTCCCCAAGTGGGCCCATGACTCGCGCCCGAGCCAAACTCCTACAAGTCAAGGTTAACTCGCTCCTTTCCTTGTGTGATTTTGATACGCCCCTGGATGGCTTGCCACTTCATACGCATACACTGTGCATCATCAGGTACGAAGAGAAGGACCCATGGAACAGAGAAACCACAGCGGAAGCGACCAACCAATTGCAGACTCTAGTGGTACTACCGGACCCTACGACCGATACTACCGGTTCAAGCGGCACAACCGGCCCTAGCTACCGGACGCTCCAGGAGGAACCCAACCAAGCCCCAGAAGCCAGCGGTACTACCGGTTTGGGAACTGGTACTATCGGTCAGCGGTACTACCACCGTCTACTACCGCTCGCTACAAGCGACTCCAATGGAAGCCCCAGGACCGCCAGCGGTACTACCGGTTGCTACCGGTACTACCGGTCACCCATACGGTACTACCGGTCTTGACTGAACAAGTTCGCGTCAGTTCGGCCCAACGCCATGTACCCCTCTTTATATTTTCCCATTCCGTTCCTAAACTACCCCTGTTTATGTGGCTGGCCTATAAAGATCCCCCACCCCCTATTGTAAACCTTAGACTTGGATAATTGTAGTTGAAGACACCCCTTTGAGGATCTATCAACTATTTGTCTCATGCTCCTTGACAAGGAGCACCAAATTATCCACAACCCTCTTGAATTTTGCCTAGTGCGTTCAAGTTCTACAAGTCCTTGGGATCTCGGTGTCTCGTGCCCAAGTAGTCAGGATCTCATCAAGCCTCTCACCCCGTTGTTGGCCGTGGGAGAGTGTCTTGCCCAACGCCGATCCTAGGGATTGTGTTGGACCGGTTGCCACCGGCGTGAGCTATCGGCTTGTATCGTGTTTTCGCGTGTGTGTGTTCATCGAGTTCTTCGCGTGTGTGTTCGTGGATTTCATCCCCTCTACCCCTTCCACCGCTTTTCCCTCGATTCCCACGGAATTCGTGAAAGATCGGACCACCCCAAGGGGTCACCCCTAACAAATATTGTCCTATTTTAATTATTTTTACTACTAGGCCTTTAGGAAGAAAAATACTAAGAGGTTAGTGTGGTATGCAAGGTATGATTAATGCCTTGCAGTACCAATATGGTTATAGGTCAAAGGGAGTGGTAAAACTCTCTGTGTGCATTTATTAGTAAAAAGGATACTGTTTTGGCATTAGAATTCCTGTAATTAATTTGGACACAAAAATGCTTAAACTTTGGTGTTGCATGTTAGAGAGAACATTAGAGCACCTGACAAAAATTAGATCTAGCCATTAGGATTTATTTTCCATTTTATTATGTATTAAAACCAACATATAATTTACTGCATCTAAATAAATACAAAAATAAAAAGGGGAACATGGACGCTGGGCTAGATCTGGGCGTTCTGGGCCGCAAAGCGCTCGGCCGGCCCACTGCACGGCGAGGGCAGCATATGGGAGGGAGTTAGAGGCCTTGCGGCGGGGCCCATGCATCAACGGCCCATGGTGCCAAAGAGGTACGCGAGGATTTGGGCCGCTGGATCAACTTAGATCCAACGGTACCCAGTCGTCGTCCACCTCTACCGGGACAACAAGGACAAAAATCCTAGGGAGGGTTGCGAGGTCGAGGGAGCTCACCAGAGGGCTCACCGGCGTCAGGAAAGAGGCAGAGAGGATGCGGCAGGCGGTGGTAACTCCGAGGATGGGTGGCATAGCCTGTTTCTGCGAGTGGGACTTGCTCACGCGAGGAAGACCAAGAATGGCGCTTGGGAACTCGCCGGAGCAGGGCCAGAGGGCATGCAGGTCGTCAGGGAGGTTGCAGATTGACGCAGGGCTCCGCCGTAGTTCTGAGGTTGGGCGGCACCACCCATCTTGACTTCGAGGTGGGCTTCTCGCGCTGGGACAGACGTGGCCGACGCGGTGCTCGCTGGAGCTCGCTCCTAGGGCATTCCTAAGAATAAATAAGAGCACAGTGAGATAAATCCGGACAAGGGGGTGAAGGAGAGGTAAAGGGGAGGAATAAAAGAGCTCCTGCAAGGGTTGGGAGAGCTCGGCTTGACCATGGATGAGGAGGAGCTATCTCCCTCTCCCAGGGGCATGCAGAGCCAGGGAAGGGCTATGGGGCTCGGGGGAGGGAGGTGAGAGGTGAGGGAGTGAATGAGGCAGAGAGAGGAGTGGCTGGCTGGCCCCTAGGCCTTTTATTGCAAAGCCTAATGGGCAAGGATGAAATGTCCAAAGTGGGCATGGGGTGGGGAATGGGTTTGGTTCCTGTGGTTAGGGGGAGTGGTATGGGGTGCTCTGGTCGGTGGGAAGACAGAGAGGGGTGAGAGATGCTATTATTTAAAGAGGGGCAAGAATTCTAATAGTTTTGTGTCTCCTCCTTCCTCCAAACACTAAAGGACAAGGAGAGAGGAGGGGGCTATAGTACATTCTCTATAGTGGTGGTCGACCAGGGGGATGGGGTGTGCTATGCAAGTTTTCTAACCAATCTTGTGATGATTTGGTGGTGTTTGGATTAGGGTTTGATGGATCTTGAAAACTTGATCAAGTGGGTGATTGTGAAGGAGTTCGAATAAATGGCATTGGGAAAAGTGAGGAAATTGTACTGGGAGATAGATGTGATGCATATATCTCTTCATGATTTATTTGGGATTTTTCTAAAGAGTATAGGTCTACTTAAAGTCATTTATTCAGAAAGTGCAGAAGTAGTTTATAGAAGCTAATCTGTTATTTTTACATTATGCGAGGTGGGGTTTTGGTGTGATATGGTTCTAAATACTATACCACACCTTGGGGGATTTTATTGGGATTTATTGAGATGGAAAAGTATTTTATAATAATTATTTCTTGTTTCTGCCATTTAATAAAGTTGGCAAAAAGAAATAATAAAGGATGTGAAAAATATTGATTTTTTGAGTTGGGAAGATAACACAGGATAAATAAGCATCAAAGGTGTCTTGATATGACAAGGTGGTTTGGAGAAAATCAAAGTTGTCTTTATAGAGAAGGTTTTGGGGATTTGGAAAATAAATGCATTTAAATAGTTTTAGGCTCCAAATAATTATGGGAATTATTTGGCAATTGTTTATATTCAAGGTGGATGATGTCAGCTTGAAGTATCTATGATAACCAACCTTGGGTATTGCAAAACAATATGGATTCTGGATGAAGACAGGGATTAGAGGATCTAGGGCAAAGATACTTTTATACCAAATAAACAAGGTTGGATTAGTGAGCTCAAATCTCACCTTGGTACAAGGGTTATATGGATGGTTAGACCATGTCATATATATGACCATGGAGTCAAGAGTTGTGCTTGGATGTATTTGAGGTGATATAGAAGAGATGGCAAACTTCGTTGAAAACAAGGCTACCATAGCAGGATTGTCATGATGCCTCATAAACCATGTGGGTTTAAGAAGCACAATGCTACATTGGAGACAAGTGGAGTATGCAGTGATAGACCATGGTTAGTAGATCATAACCATACCAAGAGTTGGTGAAGGGGAGGTGTCACAAGGATGTGAGCTTCTGCCAAATTAGGCATGCTGACTAGATTTGCAGAAAAAGAGTACCATGATGTCTACAAAACCATCATGGATGAGTGGGTATAAGATGAGTTTATCCAAGTACAAGAGTTAACTTTGGTAGTACTCATGATGTACTACAAGATGGATCAATTACATTTTCAATAAGGCACATAGGTTGGAGTAAGTGTATCTCCAAAGATTGAATCTAGATAAGAATTCCAGACATCCATTTTGGCAGATTTAGGGTTTTAGACTAGAATACAAGAGGTAAACATTTGAGATATAGTGGCAAGGGTTTATCCTCTTCATCAAGCGATTGATATTGAGGTATAGATTGACTAGAGGGGATCCATGCTTGTATTTGATATCTGATGAGTTGGATGCTAATACAATGATTAGTTTAGAAAAGATTTTGTTAAGTGGATCAGGTCAATTTGTGACTAAGATAGATTTAGTTTTGGGATGATTAGTTTGAGATTGATGATCTTAACTATGTCTTTTATCCTTAAGGATGATATCCTGGGTTGGCTGATGCTACTTCCTAAGCAAATAAAGCAATCAGCAGATCAAGGCAATTCATCAGACAACAAATCAAGGCAATTCATCTAGCTAGACAATCAGATACTCCTAAAGTTACCATCAAGTCTAACTTGAGGTAATCATGGGTATTTTGAAAGGTTGGAGTTTGAATAAGGTGAGATCCCTCGGTATCTCTACGAAGAGTAGAATTCAAAAGCTTTATAAAAGGTTTTGGGAACCTAGAGGTAAGAGGATTTGAATGCTCTGTCATGAAAACATAAGGAGATTATATATAGGTCTCCATAGTTTTTTATAGAATTAGTAAAATATTTTGTTGTGGCAAAGTCATCTTGGCTCAAGTTTGAAATGTCAAAACATTTGAGAATATGAAAGATGAGCCAAGACATCTCTTTTGCAAAATAGTTTTTGTCAACTAAGGTTTAGGTAAGGAGTATAAGATCTAATATACAATTAGATATATAAACATAGGCATCAAGCAATAAGCATAGCAATACTTAACAAGAAAAGTTTTTGTTCCCCTTGATTTTTGCCTTTTTGACAAAATATCAGGGTTGCTGAAATTGGGATTGTTACATTGAAGTTCATATTATCGCCGTCCCTCTGGGATCAGCATGTGTGATGGCGTCTCGGACGTTCATCCAGTTATCCATGAATAAATACAAGACAGTTCTTGAATTGTCAAGAGTAATCATGTGTGCAAGAAAGTCCTCGAATTATCGAAGGTTATCGAGCTTTGGCGTGTCTATTTCAGCTTGAGGTTCGTCATTCATTGTCGAGTTGCTCGTAGGATTGGCATTCCCCCAATCTCCAGCGTGTTTCGCTCACGTGATTGGGAGATCTATCATATCCTTTGGAGCAGGAGGTGCATCTTGAAATATCGGGCCAACAATCCGTATCATAGGGTGTCTAAGAGAAACTTACTTTGGGCCTCTTTATATGGTTGTTGATCATTATTAATAGATTTATCTCTACACTTTTGGGCGAAAGATTGCTCTTGAAGTAATTGTCTTTTTGAAGGTAGATGGGTGCATCTTATTTTAGTAAACAATATCGTTGGTGTGAGTTTCCAACTATCAGGAAAGAACATTCTTAATTTTTCGAGTGATGACGAGATTGTTCCTTTTCGTAAAGAATGTCCAAAGAATATTGGATATGAATATGCCACAAGCCAAGATTTTAGACATATATAGTAGACCGATATGTTGTACTACTTATGATTCCCATGTTTCATAAGTTTTCATACTTTGTCCTTGCTAAATCTGCCCACTTGCATGACTTTATGCCGATTTATTGAAATTAGGTCAAATTTGAACTACAAGAAAATTGTAGGTTGCTTTGAAAGTTCTACGATTTATTTTTGGAGCGAAACATCGGGAGGTCATTTAATATATCACAAACCACCACGGAGAGTTTTGACAATAGGTTCAACTTCTTGCAAAGATTTGGAGCTTGTTAATTTAACGAAACTAGGTCAAACTTGACCTAGAAGTAAGCCCTATAGATTACTCTCGAATTAAGTGTCATTTTACAGGTAGATGGTTACATATTATTTTAGTAAACAATGTCGTCGGTGTTAGTTTCCAACTATCAGGAAAGAACATTCTCAATTTCCCAAGTGATAGACTTGGATGTCTTTTTCATTTTATAAGATCCTTGATGCAACTTGTACTTCCACTGACGGTGTTAACTAAAGCACATTACTCATACGGGACTCGTATCAGTTAAAAAAAATGCCACCACCCTAATTTTCATATAAAGTGGACCTTGCTTTCTTACAATTCCCATGTTTTTAGACGAATTTTCCAAGATAACTAGCTTACTTAGTACACTTAAATTATTTTATGTTGATTTAACGAAATTAGGTCAAATTGTTCTTTTATGTAAAGAATATAACTCAAAATAGAGGGGAAAATCAAAGAACGAGAAGAGATTATGAATGCAAATTGTTGAGGAAATAGCGTGTGTAAGAGCAACTTACTTTTGGGTCTCTTTATACTGTTCTCGATCATTATTAATATATCAATGGAATTTCGCAAAAAAAAATTGAGTCTAGCGTGGTGGAGAGGGGAGTACAAGGCACAAGTGTCTAATGAAAAAATAAAATAATGGGCACCACTTGGAAGAGTATGACCAAGCTATAAAACTATTATAAAAAAGTTAGCATCTTCAATTTAGTAGGTCCCACGAATTGTCTCGTATAGACACTGTCTAAACTGTGGAGCTTAGGGAATCAACTATATATATGGCGAAACCTATCTTTAAGATGGGACCCACTTGCTATACCAAGCTAGTTGATTGCACCACATTATATCTAGTCAAACTTTCCTTAAGATAGGACCCACATATAAGAGCTAACCTCTCATAGTCTTATGATTAAAATTTCTTTTCTACTGCTATGTGTACTAGATATCAATATTTTAATGCTTATGGACTACCCATAAGTTTAAGGCTGACCCTTAAGGTTTTTAGCTTGTGGATAGCTTCCACTATGTATATGGAAGTCCTTGAGGAATACTTTTTTCCTTATGAACTACTTTTTCCTTATGGATGCCCTTACTTGTAGTATTTATTTTCTTAGACATATGGTCACCTCAGTCCACACGTTGTACATGCAGAGAGAATAAAACATAGTCATAGGAAGAGCACAGCAACGAAGAGAGAAGAGGAGTTAAAGGCGGTTCGATGTCAGAGCAAAGTTATGATGGTTCCTTACACGAGGTACTCCTACCGCCTTACAATATACAATCTACTAGTAGTAAATTTCAGGACCCATGCACATAAAACAAATTGTGTGTTTTCTCTCTCCTCTGTTGCCTCTCATCTCTCCACCCCTCTCCCCTCGCGCACCGGCCCGGCTGATCTCTCCCTCGTCCATAGTGTGGCACTATGCACGTATGCCTTCGTACGGTGGCTCTATTTCTCTGGCATGTTCGGCAGCCGTGTTGGTTTGGACTAGGAGGAGTACATAGGAAGGGAACCACTTTCGTCCTTGGCGGCAAAAAAATCAAACTTTTCTGGTTATGAAATTTTCACTTGCTTCCCAAACATCGGAGGGAAGGTTATTCAAAATATCAACCATTCACAGTACTTCTTACCTTATATTTATCTTGTATTATCTCTTACAATACCATACCACTAGTGTATGAATAACTTTTAATATGGACCATTGGATCAATATGGCAAATCCAAACATTGCTAATTGTTGGATCTTCTTTTCCAATCTTAGCATCTACAAGATTCTATTGATAGTATTTAGCACAATGAATGCTAGTATGCGCAAATCTCAAAACACACTTCATTGCTTAGTTTTAGGGACCTTGTGCTATATGCATGGACTTGTATGTAATTTTCGTTTTTATAAGGTCCTCGATGTAACTTGTACTTTCATCGACCGTGTTAACTAAAGTACCTCACTCCTACAGTTTCTGATATAATTCCATTTTTCAAGCTTCCTAGCTAACTTCGCACACTTCACTGACTTATTGCCGATTTAACAAAATTAGGTTAAAAATGAGCTACAAGTAAGCGCAGTAGATTGCTCTTGAATTAAATGTATTTTTGGAGGTAGATGGGTGCATCTTCGTGTAGTAAACAATGGCGTCGGTGTGATTTTCCAACTATTAGGAAAGAACATTCTCAATTTTCCAAGTGATGACGAGATTGTTCTTTTTTGTAAAGAAAGTCCAAAGAATATGGATCTGAATACCACAAGACAAGCTTGCAAACATGTTAAGTGGAACAACATGTTGTACTTAATTAAGATTTCCATGTTTAATATTGTGAGTATTTTTCAACACCCGGATTTTTAATCCCAGATACCTGTTATGCCATACATAGCAATCCCAGGATTACCATTTTTGCGAGACATAATAGATTGGTACCATAGTTCATCATCCATTACAAACCATAATAAAGGTCTTACAAATAAAGGATCTCATGATCCAGTCTTAGTACAATCAAAGCAGTGGAATAATATAATAAAGGTAGTGTTGGCGAGGCTCCATCTTCACGGTCACAGGCAATGCTGACGATGGGAGATAATCCTAGTTGTCGTAGACTTCCTGTTGTTCACCATCCTGATAGTCATCTTCATAGTCTGGCCACAGGAATAGCCAGGGACAAAGCCATGAGTACTCTTTAAGTACTCTCAAACTATCACTAACAAGAAAAGTGGTTCAAATAGGGATACTAAGCTCTAGGTTGTTTTGCAAAAAGCCAGGTTTATCTCTTACTGAGTTCAAAAGTAAAGAAAACTAGTTTAAGTTTTTATAACACCTAAGTGGGAACTTAGTTTTCACTTTCACAACCCTGTTGTGGTCAAGTCAAAGTCATGATTCATTTCACAAGTCATTTTGAAAAAATCTGACGACGGAACAGTATGGCCACTCCAACTATCCATAACCGCGGATGCGGCTATTCGAATAGTTTGACACTATGTAGAGGTGGTACACTTTTACCACAATATTCGATACGTCCGTCAGGAACAATCCTGAATTCACCATACTCAGTATGCGGATAATCAATCCTAACCTTTCAATTACACACCCTAGTATAGGCACCTCCCCTATGAGTTTGGCCTCCCAACCATGACCATCTATCATCTTGGGAACTGCACAGGTGGTCAATCATCACGATGTAGCCTCACCTCAAACCTCGGCCGCAAGGGACCCATACTAAGATATATAAACTTCCAGTCAAGCCCTACCCAAATTCAGGTATTGTGGTTGTACTTTAAAATTGGAATGGTATCGCATCCGAACACAACCATTAGTTTTATAAAGGGCTAAGGCTCATGCCTCAACATTTTCATCATCAAAATCATCTGGTGTTGACAACACATGTCAAAACATCTCATTAGAATGAATCATCATTCTAAGGTTTTCATAACCATTTTCACCAAGTATTCCCATCTAAAGTGATCAAGGTTTATGCTTATCACTAGCCAGTAAAGTTGGGGGTAAACACTAATGAGGGGTGATAATCAAGTGTGACTTATCTAGGTATAATCTCATGCCTTAGGATGACATCAAGTTCTATCGAACTTAGGCCAAGTTTTATGCTCTGTATGCTACCTTGAATATCTTTCCAAAACTTCACAAGTCACTAAGTAGACATAACTAGGAAGCTTTGATAAAGAAAAAAAAATCAAGCTTTCAAGTAAAACTGGGATTTGGTATAATCAAGTGGTATAACCAAGGCATGCCAAATGCATTGCATAGGTTATCTAGCTTTCACAGTTGCAAGTGTTAGCTTGCTAAGTTAACTTGTTTTGTGAAGCTTGCATAGGTAACATGCAAGTGGTAGCTTCCCTTGTGTTGTGCAGTGGTTGAAGTTCTCCTCGGCTTCCTCTTCGTAGTAGTCTCCTTCCTCTTCATATCCTTGGTCCGTACTAGCGTCTATAAATAAATACAAAGTACACAATCACCAAACAATACTTAACTACTTCTATTTAGCACATAAGGGTGTACACTAGATGATCTAGCACCATCACAAGGATTAAGGCAATGGTTTCATTTATTTCATTTTAGAAAACTAATTTATACTCATTGAAAAACTACTTAAGATTTAATATTCTCCAATTAAAACATGGGATCATGTTGACATATGTCATCACCACATATTTCAGTACTTGGGAATATGATTTAAAGTGGTGTCACAATTTAATAATGTTTAACCTTATTATTTTAATTAATTAAAGTGACTAGAAATGCCTATGGGGCATTCTTTTATTTCTTGTCCATTATTACTGAAACTAAACCTAGATATTTTTATATATTCAGAAAGGTCTTATCAAATGTGATTTTTGAGAGTTTGAATCAACTCAAAAGCATTTATGGTTGAATTTTGAAAAATGTTTGAATGCAGAAAAGTCTCTCCCTTGTTATTTTTACTATAGGTGATCTATAATTTCAAATGGTTTGAATCCAACGGGCTTGGATTAATAATTTCCATACCTTTCTAACAAAATTGGTTTCATGCTATTTGGTTCAGTAAAACTCTCTAAATTGAATTCTGAATCTACTGCTAGAACTAGGTTTGAAACTAAATAGATAAATCTAAATTTGAACTAACTGGGTCGCGCAGGAATTCTAACTGGCCCGGCCCACTGCGCACAGCGCGCGCAGGGGCTGGTTAAGTGGTGTCCCCACGCGTCAATGGGATAGGGGGTGCAAAGGGTTACAGGCTAACTATGACCGTAGGATTATATCAAGCATCAACGGCTCACGGCCATCGTCCTCGTCAAACAGAACACGATGGGCTCAAACCCTAGCGCGACCCGTGGGGGTCTGGGGCGGCTCACCGGGGCTCAAGCGATGGTCGGTGATGGGGGAGAACGACGAAGTCGACAATGGCGGTTCTCCTGGTACTGGCGGCTCCTCCTGGGGTGGCTCCAATCGACGGCGCCCTTCTCCTCCAGCAGCGGCAGGCTCCGGCGAAATCCGGCGATGCTGCGCTCGCTTTGCTCCGGGAAGAAGTGGGAAGGATCAGTGAGAGGTGGGGAGTTAGATGGTGTGAAGAAAACAAGCGGGGAAGGCCTCCTTTTATAGGCGAGCGAGAGAGGCCAAGCGGCATGGGAAGTGCTCGTCGGGGTCGGGGTTACAGCGAGCTACGGGCTTGGATGGGGCTAGGGGACGGTGCGCGGTCTCCTGGTGGTCCTCAACGGCTTGATGGCGCAGCAAGGGGCGATGCGGTTTGGTCGGAACACGAGGGTGCTCTAAGTGGCACCAATGACGTTTTTGATGATGCACAGGCGCTCCTGGTCGCGAGGCGGCGAACGGGGATGTCTGGTGGTCTCCTGGGACGGTGGTGATCACAGGCACGGGCGGCAAATGCGAGGCACGGTCTGTGCAAGCGTGTCGAGCGCGGCGAGCTGGCACGCTCTGGACATGGAAGAGACAAACTGGGTGCATGCGTTCTCGGTGGTCTACTACTTGTCAATGCTCGAGGGCTGTATAGAGGGTGGTGGTGGACAGTGTCGTGCTTCCTAGACACGCTGGCTAGGCGCGGAGATGGCTGGTTCTAGCTTGCCATGGTCGGCTGGCAAGGGGTGGCTCGGGCATGCACGGCATGGTGCATTGGGTAAGGTCTAGGTTGGTTTAATGCGATGATTGTCACTGGGGGAGACATGGATGATCAATGGGAGACAAGGTTTGGAAAGATTACTGCTCAAAACAGTGAAGTTTGGCAGAATTTGGTTTGTGTCTCCACGTGTTTGATGAAATGGCCGAAAGAAATTCATATTTGAATTTTTGGTTGAAACTTGGTGAGTGTACTGGGCACATACTAGGGAGTATCTGGTTGATTGCATTTGCCAAGATGAACTGGTTTGGTGGGGTTTTGAGAAATGGTGATCTTACCATCTGAACTAGATTCAATTTTTAAATGTCATTTCAATAGGTTTGCCAAATGTTTCTGTGGGTTTGCAAGGTGGGCTTGGGTTCACTTTCACTTGGTCTAGCAAGGGGTGAAAGAATTGGATTTGTTTCTGTTTGAAATCTTGACTAGAAACACTCAAAGTGGTCTAGTGAGCAAGACTGGCAAAAATGACCATTTTTTTATATAATTTGTTTTTGAATTTCTCTTGATTTGGTTCTGCGTGGAAATGATTTAGATGATGTTGTTTTCATCTTTAAACCAATCCTTGTCATTCACAACAATCAAACAAGTCCATACAAGCATTCATTTATTCATCACATAAACACATGCATTCATATGGATTTTAATTAACAAAAGTTTATGTTAACACTAAATTTTGGGTGATTGGAATTGATAACCTTGATTAATATTTTTGGTATGCTACAAACCTTCCCTCCTTAAAAAATCTCGTCCCGAGTTTGAGAAAAAGAAAACTAGGATTTAAAGATATCTGGGAACTCTATCCTAATGTAGTCTTCTCGCTCCAGGTAGCTTCTTCTTCAGTATGGTTACTCCACTGGATCTTGAGAAACTTGATACTCCGGGTCCTGGTGGTTCTGAAAGCTTCCTCCAAAATATGGATAGGTACTTTGGGATAGGTCAGGTCATCGTTGATTTCTATGGTTTGGTGATCAATATTCTTGAAAACTTTGGTATTCTCCGGGACTTCTAGTCATTTGCGAAGTAACGAGATGTGAAACACATTATGCGTGGCTAACATCTCCTCTGGCAGTTCTAGTTGATACGATACTTCTCCTCAATGATTCAAAATCTTGAAGGGTCCAATATATCTGGGGGATAACTTTCCTTTCAGTTGGAAATGTTGCATTCCTTTCAAAGGTGACACTTTAAGGTACACAAAATCTCCGATATTGAAGGCTAGGTCTCGACGTCTCTTGTCGGCATAACTCTTCTATTTGGATTGGGCGGTCTTGAGGTGCTCACGAATCTTGTGAACTTTCTCTTTGGCTTCTCGTAGGATGTCGGGTCCAAAAATCTGACTCTCTCCTACTTTCGACCAATTCAAAGGGGTACGACACTTCCTTCCATACAGAATTCAAATGGGGCCATTTGCAAACTAGCTTGGTAATTGTTGTTGTATGAAAATTCTACGAGGCAGACAGTCTTCCCATTTAGATCCATATTCTAACACACAGGCTCTCAACATATCTTCGATTATTTGATTTACTCGCTCCGTTTGTCCATCGGTTTGAGGATGACAAGCTATGCTGAAATCTAGTCTTGTTCCTAGTCCTTCTTGGACTTTCTTACAAAATCTTGAGGTAAACTGAGTTCCTTGATCCGACACGATGTTCTTGGGGACTCCATGTAAACTGACTATCCTATCAATGTACAACTCTGCTAGCTTCGAACTCTGGTAGGTGGTCTTAACAGGTAAGAAATGGGCGACTTTGGACAGTCGATCTACTATGACCCAAATAGAGTCATTTCCCCTACTAGATGTAGGCAAACCTCAGTGATAAAATCCATTCCAACTGAATCCCATTTCCATTCCGGAATCTGCAATGGTTGCGACAGTCCTGCAGGTCTCTGATGTCCCGCCTTGACTCTCTGACAAATATCACACTTGGCTATGTAGCTTCTGAATTCTCTCTTCATCTTATGCCACCAAAATTGCTCCTTCAAATCTTGATACATATTCGTTCCTCCGGGGTGGATATAATAAAGAGTATCATGGGCTTCTTTCAAAATAGCTTGCTTCAACTCTGAATCTACTAGCACACAGATACGTCCTTTGTACGACAAAACTCCTTATTCATCTTCGGTGAATCCAGGTACCTTCCCTATACCAATACGACGTTTGATTCCATCGATACTAGCATTTCCTTTCTGCACCTCCTTGATTTGACTGATCAAAGTGGGTTGAAGTTCTATGCTAGCCAAAAATCCTTCACTTACAAGATCCATTCTGAAATCTTCCAACTAGTTGTGCAAACTTGGTTGCTCCTTCAGAATCATGGAGTTCAAGCGACACGGCAATCTGCTAAGGTCATCTGCTATCACATTGGCTTTACCAGGGTGATAGTGGAGGTCCAGATCATCGTCCTTGATTAGCTCTATCCATCTCCTTTGCCTCATATTCAGCTCCTTCTGACTGAAAATATACTTCAGGCTCTTGTGATCCGAATAAATCTCACAATGGTTTCCCACGAGGTAATGCCGCCATTTCTTCAAGGCAAAAACTATGGCTGCTAGTTCAAGGTCATGGGTAGGATAATTCTACTCATGTCGCTTCAGTTGTCAGGATAGATATGATATGACTTTACCTTCTTGCATCAACACACATCCGAGATCGATCTTGGATGTGTCACAATACACGTCAAAAGGCTTCGTGATATCCGGCATGATCAGGATTGGGGCTGAGATCAATCTCTTCTTAAGGTCTTGAAAACTTGCTTCACATTTGTCCGTCCATTCAAACTTCTTATCTTTCTTCAACAATTGGGTCATGGGTCTTGCGATACTCGAGAATCCTTCTACAAACTTGCGGTAGTATCCTGTTAATCCGAGAAATGCACGAACTTGGGTTTGGGTGGTTGCGGCTTGATACTTCGTAAATGTATCTATAATTTTTTATGTTCCATGCTTGTTTAGTATCCACTTTGCTATGTTTTGTCTACACTTTGAGGTATTTTTATACATTTTCTAGAACTAACCTATTGACAAGATGCCACAGTGCCAATTGCCTGGTTTCTGCTGTTTTTGGTTTCAGAAAGCTAAAAAATGAATATTCTCGGAATTGGACGGGAAAAAAGCCAAAGTTCGTATTTTCCCCTGAATTATACGGAAAATCGAAGACGAGACGGAGGAGGACACTAGGGTGGCCACACCCTAGGGGGGGCACGGGGCCCACCCTGGCCGCGCCCACAGGGGGTGTGAGCCCCCTAGACCTCCACCGACCTTAACTCCTTCGCCTATAAGAAGCCTGCGACCCAAAAACCATAGAGAGTCGACCAGAAAGCGACGAAAAGTTCCACAGTGCCACCGCCACCGAAGGGGAGATTTGGGGGACAGAAAGTCTCTGTTCTGGCACCCTTCCGGGACAGGGAAGTGCCCCGGAGCCATCTCCATCGATCTCCACCACCATCTCCATCACCGTTGTTGATTCCCATGATGAGGAGGGAGTAGTTCTTCCTCGAGGCTAAGGGCTCTAGCGGTATCTATGTGTTCATCTCTCTCTATGCATGATCTTGTTGTGGTCATGAGCTTTGTAATCAAGTAGATCTACCTTGCTACTCAAGTGCTTCAATAGATCTCTGCTCTCCCCATGTGTGTGAAAGTGACAGCGTGCACGCCATGGTGGCACTTAGGCTAGAGTCTACATAAATACTCATCATGCTTTAATAGATCTATGCTTTTCCCCACGTGTGTGAAAGTGACAGCGTGCACACCGTGTGTGGCACTTGGGCTAGGTTACATGTATATTTATGATGAGTATATCTTGAGTTGGTTGTCTCTATGAAATTGTGGTGTTTGTTGGAACCATCTAGCGCTTAAGGTGATAGTGTGGGGTTATCTAGATTGGGGAAGGCCCTACCGTGGATTAGAGTATCCAACCGGAGAGTAGTTAAGAGTAGTATCATAAAGAGAATATATTTATATGAGAGAGTGTTCACTAGTGAAAGTATGATCCCTAGGCCTTGTTTCTAAACATTGAAACACTTTTTGCATCTAGATCTGTTGCATGTTTGCTTGCTTCCATCCTTTTTCCTTTAGTCTTTACCTCACCATCAAGCTATTTTCTAGCATCGTTACTGCTTGTATTTCACTATATCTTCGCTGAACTAGTGCACCTATACACCTGACAAGTGTATTCGGTGTGTTGGGGACACAAGAGACTTCTTGTATCTTGATTGCAGGTTTTCTTGAGTGGGATACCTTTGACCACTTCCTCCCTGAGTTCGATAAACCTTGGGTAATCCACTTAAGGGAAACTTGCTGCTGTTCTACAAACTTCTGCACTTGGAGGCCCAACAATTGTCTACAAGAATAGAAGTGCGTATACATCAAGCTATTTTCTGGCATCGTTGCCGGGTAGGAAAGGTAAAAGGCACTCACACACGTTACCCCACGACAACAGAAAGGCAGAAATCTATTTTCTGGCGCCATTTCCGGGGAGGCTAAGGACGTCTTCACAAAGGGAGTCCTCCTCAACCTTTCTCTTTACTTTGTTTTTGGTTTGCTTAGTTTCTTTTGCTTGGTTTTGTTTGCCTCTTTTTATCAAAAACTCCAAAAAAAATAGTTTAGTTTGGTTTGCTTTTTCTTATAAAAAACACAAAAAATTTATTTCCTGCTTTAGCTGTTCCTGTTGTTTTTGGCTTGCTCCACTTTTGCCAAAATGAACTCTCCTGAGAACACCAAGTTGTGTGACTTCACTAGCACAAACAACAATGATTTCCTTAGCACTCCTATTGCTCCACCTGCTCCTGATACTACCTTTTATGAAATTAAGCCTGCTTTGTTCAATCTTGTGATGAGAGAGCAATTTTCTGGTGCTAGTTCTGATGATGCTGCCCATCTCAATAACTTTGTTAAACTTTGTGAGATGCAAAAGTATAAGGATGTAGATGGAGATATTATTAAGCTAAAGTTGTTTCCTTTCTCCTTGAGAGGAAAATCTAAAGAATGGTTGCTATCCTTGCCTAGAAATTTTATTGATTCTTGGATTAAGTGCAAGGATGCTTTTATTGGAAAGTACTACCCTCCTGCTAAGATTATATCTATGAGAAGTGATATTATGAAATTTAAACAACTTGATAATGAACATGTTGCTCAAGCTTGGGAAAGAATTAAATCTTTGGTTAAGAACTGTCCCACTCATGGACTTACTACTTGGATGATTATCCAGAATTTTTATGCAGGTTTGAACTTCTCTTCAAGAAACCTGTTGGATTCAGCTGCTGGAGGTACCTTTATGACCATCACCTTGGGTGCTGCAACAAAACTCCTTGATAATATGATGGTTAATTATTCTGAATGGCACACTGATAGAACTCCACATGGTAAGAAGGTAAATTCTGTTGAAGAAACCTCCTCTTTGATTGATAAGATAGAAGTTATTATGGTTGTGCTTGTTAATGGGAAAGCTCCTTTAGATCCAAATAGTGTTCCCATAGCCTCTTTGGTTGCTCAAGAAGAGCAAGTTGTTATGAACTTCATTATAAACAACAATTTCAACAACAATGCCTATAGGAATAATTTTGGTAGTAACAACAATGCTAGAAGTGCCCCTCTGAACAATGCTAGAAGTGCCCCTCTGAACAATGCCTATAGGCCTTATCCTCCTAATAATGGCAATACCTATGGAAACTCCTAAAACAATGCTAGAAGTGCCCCTCTGAACTTGAAGTCATGCTCAAAGACATTATTAGTAAACAAACCACTTTCAACAAGACTGTGGAGGAAAAGCTTTTAAGTGTTGAGAAAAATATTTCCTCTTTGTTTGAAGCACAGTCCTCTTTGATTAATAAAATGGCTGCTAAACCTGAAACCATGGAAAGTACTTTTGCTCCTACTCATGCCATACAAGTTACTATTGATGAAAATGTTAGACTGTTATCCCAACTTCATGCTAAGTGGGAAAGGGAACCTGAAATTGATAGAAACAATAGTGTGTGCACCATCACCAGTAATATGGATACCACTAAACCACAAGAAGTCCCTATTCCTCCTCCTACAATGCCTCAGCCTAATGAGTCTACTACTAGTGATGCTAAGTTTTATTTTGATACAGATGGTTGCAATATTTCTGAAGTGATTTTGTTCCTACAAAAATTTGCTAGAAGTCCTGATGCTAGTGATATGCATGTTGCTTTCACCAAACACATTACAGATGCTCTTGTTGAGATTAAGGAAGAGAAGTTAAAACACAAAGCTTCTATTCCTTGGAAATTACAAGATAGTTGGGAACCCATTACTATTATGCAAGTGAATGACTTTGATCTCAAAGCTTCATGTGACCTTGGTTCTAGTGTCTCTATTATGCCTAGGAAGATTTATGAAATGCTTGATTTGCCACCTTTGGAAGATTGTTATTTGGATGTCCCACTTAATGATAATTCTAAGAAGAAACTCATGGGGAGTGTTAATGATGTTCTCATAATGGTTAACAATGCTTATGTCCCTGTTGATTTCTATGTTTTGGATGTTGAATACAATGCTTCTTATCCTATTACTTTGGGAAGACCTTTTCTTAGAACTATTGGTGCCATCATTGATATGAAAGAAGGCACCATTAAATATCAATTTCCATTCAAGAAAGGTATTGAACACTTACGTATAAGGAGAGATAAGTTGCTTTTTGCTCCTCCTTTGAATGCAAGGTTTGATGTTAATGCTTCTTCATTTGAAAATACTTGATTTCTTGCTTCTTGTGCCTAACTTAAAGGCGTTAAAGAAAAGTACTTGTTGGGAGATAACCCAAGAGTTTTCTTGAGTCTTCAGTAATGACCCCTCCTTATCTTTTTTTTGATTTTTGTGCCAAGAATGACCTCTAATGAGAGGGAAGTAAGATTTGGGGAGTTGCTGTCCCGAAACAGATTCCTATCCTCCACTATAAAAATTTGTGAGGAGTCTCTGGCAGTTGGATTGAGCTGAAAATTTACGAATAAATCCCCCAGTATGTTATCTAACTTTCGTTAGTTCAACACTTTTTGATTTGAGCAACATAAGGTCTTTGAAAAATCGGTTTCTATCTGCTGGTCTGTTTTGACAAATTTCTGCCATTATTTGCATTTGCTTCTTATTGATTCCTTTTTAGGTTCTTTTTGGGAAATTGAGCTTTTTGAAGGAGTTGATACAGTAGCTTGTGATTTTAGTGAAAGTTTTTCCGTTCTAAAGGTAAACCCAAGGGTCTATTATCTTTTGAATACATGTCACATCCCATGATTTTCCAAATCTTGTTATGTGAAAAATAAATAAACAAAATAAATAATTGTTGAAAATTAGGGTGAAAAGAAACTTTTGTTTCTAAATGGAAACTTAAATCCCATCTTGAACAAACTTTGGTTAATGTTTGAATCTAACTAAATTCAAATCAAATGGAATGCTTTCTCTTTAAATGCATCTGGAAATTTAAACACTTGAGAAATAAACCAAAACCCTAAAACCCTAATGGAAGAAAATCATTTCCAAGTTATCTCCAAGCCTATGGATTTGATCCATATAAAGATTTGTCAACAAACATTTACAAGTGATC
The DNA here is from genome assembly GCA_916181665.1 of Avena sativa. Taxonomy (NCBI): domain Eukaryota; kingdom Viridiplantae; phylum Streptophyta; class Magnoliopsida; order Poales; family Poaceae; genus Avena; species Avena sativa. Next base: position 148,615,194 of record OV702280.1, read on the forward strand.
AAGAATGACAAATAGAAAAATTATAAAACCATAGAAATTGGTTTCACTTAATTTGGAGCCATGAATAAATCTTATGAATTTAATAAGATAAGGAAAAGTAATTTCCCAAAGCTAATAAAGCAACCATATAGAAATCCATACCAAATGGTGAGCAAATAATCCTAAAGGAATTTAAAAAGATAAACAAATAATAAATAAAGTTATAATAGTTGGAATCACTATTTTTGGATCTTTAAATAAAAAGTCATGGTTTTGATAAGCATAGGTAGAAATATAAATAAGGATTATTTTAAAGAGCCAAATTAAATCTTGGCCAAGCAAATGAAATAAATTATTTCTATTCGTTCAAAAGAATAAAGGCTTATTTAAATAAAATAATAAGGATTTATTAATATCCAATTTTATTTAAGTAAAGGCTTTTTCCTTTCAAATAAACATTAAAATTTATTAAAGATTTTAAAATAAGAAATTCCAAGTGTTTTAGTTTTTCAAATGAAACCTACTGAAAACATTTTGATATTATTTAGATTTCAAAAAGAGTTTTAAAATAAATTAAAACCTATTTGAATTAAAGACTATGGTCTATTTATTTAATTATTAATAGATCCTAAAAGAATAAAAGAATTATTTTATTTTGGACTTTGAAATATGTTGATAAACAGAATTAAAATTCACCCAAAGTTTGGTGATGATTTGAATTCAAGTGGAGATTGAAAAATATTATTAAATCTTATTTAATTAAAACTAGAACCTATTTTAAATAATTAAAAGACCCTAAAAATAATAAATATATTATTCTAAATTTGACTATGGTTGAGGTTTGATTTGATTTGTTGCTTGAATTGTTTGAATGAAAATCAAATCAGAATATTAAAAAACAGAAAAGAAAAAGGTTTAGTATAAAAAAATGGAAACAAACCCAACCCATCTGACCAGCCCACTAAGCCCAACACCAGCCCACTACTTCTCTCCCGCGGAAAACGCTTCGCACCAGAGTTTTTACCCGCATAGCGAATGGCGTTTGGACCCCACCTCTTCTCTCTCTCACTCGCTGACGCTAGGCCCCACTGCCACCTCACCATCGTCTCCACCCTGCGACCATTTCTTCACCGTTTCTGCATTGATCTCGCAGGAGTTTATCACGTCAATGCAGAGAGTAATTCCTGTCATCAATCACGCTCGATAAATCACCTCTCTATTATCTCTCTCTCTCTTTCCCCTAAAACCCTGCTTCCAGAGAGCCACCAGGCCGCCTCGATTTTACCCTACACCGCCGCGGACTCCGGCGAGCATTTTCATCGATTCCGGCGAACTACAACCACCCCTCGCCTCCCACTGCACGCTCACTTGCTCCCCATCTCCTGGAGAACCTCCCAGTAGCGCTAGCTCGTCCCCGCGCGCTCCACAGCATCGGCAACGACGACAACCTCTTGCATCCGCTGTCTACCTCTACTCCGACGAGCCCTACAGGTAGTCTCTAACCGCGCCTCCACTCCTCTTTGATGCTCCGATACTCTCCAGTCATTTGTGCATCTAACCATGCTTTCCTTTTTCTCTGGCACGCTCTGTAGCTTCGCCATCAACGACGTCTGAGCGCAACCGACGGTGACCACGACTCCGGCGAGCAATTGTCGACCACCCCGTGCACCCCTTGCCTCCTCGCGAGAACGTCGAGCATCAGTGACACCACGCGAACCTGGTGAGACATCCCTCTTGTTCCCTTGCTTCCTGATTCGCTGAGACCGCCGCTAGCCGAGCGTCGCCGCCGCCATCCACCGTCGAGCGCCGTTGATATTTGGTCAAGGTGCCCTGAGCCGCTGGATCGTGATCCATTGGATGCGATTGATCCACTTATCGAAGGGGTAAGTAGTGCCCTGAGCCACACGATTATACTTAGATGCAACGCACCAGAATAAGCGATCTGCACGAACGGTATGGGAGAATAGAATCGTGACGCGTGGCCAGTGTGTTATTTTAAAAACAGAATTTGATCTATTGTATTAGTAAACTTGCAAAATTCATAACTTTCAAACCACACGTCCAAATTTTGCAAATTTTATATCAATGGATTCAGCAAAACAAGTACTTTCTGACCATGCACTTTTTTTAGTAAAATATTTCTGTTAAATTGATTGTTTTTTGCAGAAACTTATGTAGGCATATTTATAATATAAAATTTGTTCTAAAATGATTTTTAAGATGAAACCTTTGGAAAATGGTTTGTTTTGAAGCTACTGACCTTAGAAACCAACTCATGGATTTGAAAATATATTTGGTAAAGATAAAGAATAAATCTTTGATTTAAACCATTTCTAGTCAAATAAAAATATTGTTTATTTGTTAAAAATGCTTTTTGGAGGAAACCGTTGGGAAATATTTTGATTTAAACTCTCTAACCCTAAACACAAGGTTTTATGATTTGAAAACATATTTTGTGAACCCTATAGATTGTTACCTTATTAAAAGCATTTCTCCACCATATAAAATAATGCTTGGTTTAAAGGAAGAATCTTTTGCAAATGGTTTTGCCATTTTATAAAATGACCAATAAGTGTTTTAGAATATATATAACCTATTAGAAACCACTTTTGTAAGTAAAACAAAGTTTGGCATGCTTGCATGCATTGTTTTGTTTCTAATATTTTATGTGATGTTGCTTGAATGGTAGATTGAAATATTGCGTGCTTGATTGAATTGTAGTGGAATTTGTAGAGTGTGAACATTGCAAGATCAAGGAGTGAACTTATATTCTCTACCAAAAAGGCAAGTGAGGCTTCATACTTTTGTCCCATTATTTTCCCTATGCATTAGTGATATTTCTAAGTAGGACTTGCATGGAATTTTGCTAAGTATAAACTATGCCATGGGAAATCCTAGTAGATGAAACCTTAGTAGAATTCTCCAAAGTTAAGATTCCTACTACTATCATGCTTAGCTTAGCTAGTAGAAAACAAGGGTGGAATATATATTCATACTATGGAATATTTCTAAGTCAAGGACTTGTGTTTTGTTTAATAAAATGACTAAGTGAATGAATCACCTGGGTGGAATAGAAGGAATGGTTTGTGTTGAGTGGTTCACAAGTCCCATTTCTATGGTTTACCTTGTGTATCTCACTTGTGGAAAGCCACCCAGGAACAAAGAGATTTGAGATGTCAAATGTTGAGAAGCTTCAAGTGTAGCCACTTGGCATTATGGGTCTGCCTGGATCACATAGGTTGCAATAACTTAGCCAAATGGACACTTGGTGGTAGGGGTTTGATAGGTTGGAACGCGTCCATTCTGGTCTAAGGTAAGGCTTCTGAAAGATCTTGTCTTAGTCAAACCAAGTCTTGTGGGGAAAGTGCACCACCTCTGTAGAGTGAAAAATCTAAGTACTTAGCCATGTCCCTAGAAAAGGACAATTTGAGAATCAAGACATGGAAGCTATCAAGGATCTCCTCATCCCAATTTCTAAGTTAAAAACTTGTGGTTGAACAAGGGTTGAAGGATCACCAATTTCTATTGGGAGATGCCTTGGGTGATTTTTGACAAACAAAAACTTAGTGTTTTCAAATGGGAAGGAAAATCTATTTGAGCAAAGCAAGCCTAACCTCCAATTAGCCAAATGCATATAGATGATAGACTCCACTATACTACCATAGTATCACTTGCCAATACAATTCAAATGTATTGACCCTTGTGGCTGTAACTTATTATGTTGCAGGTTTGTTTGATGTTAGTGAAGTTTATTGATTAGGATTACAAGTCTACAACCAACATGTCTGCCTGTGGCACTTTGAAGATGAAGGACCCCATGCTATTGTTATATTCTGCTGCGTTGTAATGAGGTAGCCAAATGAGCTATGTAAGATGTAATAAATTATTTTATTCCTGGTTATAAAGTTGTATTATGACCTTTGTTTCTTGATATTAGATCTTAACTGTGGATGCTAGCTATTGATCCAAGGACTAGCATTGCAATCACAGGGATCCTTTCCTTTACAAAGGAGGGATCTTACAGATGGTATCAGAGCATTGTGTTGCCTCTAGGATCGTAACCCTAGGATTTGACAAAACCCCTTAGAAAATAGGAGTTGTATTTGTTCCAAAACTTATTTACAAACAATCTTGTAAACTCTTTCCTCAACCATTTTTGGTTTTGATTCTACATCTCTTCTATTTCAAACTTGATAGACAAAGCCTACCCCATGGCCAAAGACTTCACCATGTGCAAAGGACTTAATCAACTCAAATGATTTCAACATATTTAGGTGATTTCATCTTTATTTTCACCAAGGACTTCAACTAGGATATCACTAAGGACTGCAAGTCAGACAAGAAATATTGCTCAAGACTTGAAGACTAAGGAAACACAACTTACAAGGAATCATCATCACCTTTGGAGTTTTTTGACCAAGATGCAGGAATTTCTCCAAGGATACAAAGATCTTGTTCAAGAAGAATCAACCATGAAGGATGGAAAGATCTCAAGTGAACCATATATTTGGACCACCATATTTAGATCAAACCAAATTCACCATTTTATGTGGTGTAGAAAAAATATTTTTTTGCCTAACAATGTGCTTGAAACTTGTTGTTTGAGTGGAGTGTTTGTTGTGATTGCTTGCACATTGCTTGAGTGAAATGTGATGTGTGTGATTAGAATTGTTTCCTTAGAAATCTTTTGCCTATTCTAATCCCAATCCAACCCAAACAGATGACTACTCCAAGAAACTCCAACATCAAGGATGGTGACAACAACAACAACAACCAAGAGACCAGCATGAGAGAACTCATAGTAACCCAAACCCAGCTGAACCAAGTGACAGCTCAATTCTTGGCCAACACCAGTGAGGTAGATCCAACCATGCAAAGGTTTTTGGAAACCCAAACCCAATTGTTGCATAAGGTGACAGATCAAATGATCAACATGGGAGACAACTCTTCCCAAGGAGTTTGTGATAACAATGATGTCAAGGATGATATTTTAGAAGGAACCCAAGCTTGCAATATTTGTGGAAACAAGGATCACACTTCCAAAGAGCATGAAGATCAATGCCCCAATTGTGAAGAGAAACATCCAAATAATCAATGCCTCACATCTCAAGCTACTTGTTTCCTATGTGAAGGAAATAATCATGTCCCTATCCAATGCCCCATCTATTCCATAGTTCAACAAAGGAAACAAGGTGGAGTGCAACAACTGATTGCAGACTACCATGAGAGAACAACTTCTACCAAGAAGGATGAAGACAAAGGAAAATCTCAGCTTGCACCTCCATGCAATATGACTCAATTTGATGGACCAAAGAGGAGACATATGTATTACCCAAGGAAAAGATCAAGGAGACCAGGAAACTTTCCTACCTTTGAGATAATATATGAAGAGCATGAACTAGAAGCACTCCTAGCTTTGGAGAAACCCAAGAAGAAGAAGGACAAAAGCCAAGTGCAATGTTGCCATTGCAAAGAGATGGGACACTATGCCAATGAATGTCCAGAGAAGAAGAAAAAGTATAAGGAGATTAGCCAAGTATGGTGCAACAACTGCAAAGAGTTAGGCCATTATGTGTGAACTTGTCCACATAAGATACGTGAAGAACTCAAAATTATCACATGTTACAATTGTGGTAACCAAGGACATTATGCAAGCAACTGTCCAGAAAAGATGAAGCACAAGATAAAGCCTATGAAGGATCTCAGCCTTGTCACATGTTTCAAGTTTGGAAACAAAGGACACTATGCAGATGTTTGCCCAGAGAGACTTCATCAAAACCCCAAGCAAGCCAAGATGTAATCTAGTTGGAAAATTTTTAAGGGTGGTAGTACCCTAGTTGCTTTGAGCCAACTTGTAACCCTAGCCTCCCCCAAATCTCGGGACGAGATTTATTTTAAGGGTGGTAGCCTGTCACATCCCAAGATTTTCCAAATCTTGTTATGTGAAAAATAAATAAACAAAATAAATAATTGTTGAAAATTAGGGTGAAAAGAAACTTTTGTTTCTAAATGGAAACTTAAATCCCATCTTGAACAAACTTTGCTTAATGTTTGAATCTAACTAAATTCAAATCAAATGGAATGCTTTCTCTTTAAATGCATCTGGAAATTTAAACACTTGAGAAATAAACCAAACCCTAAAACCCTAATGGAAGAAAATCATTTCCAAGTTATCTCCAAGCCTATGGATTTGATCCATTAAAGATTTGTCAACAAACATTTACAAGTGATCAAGAATGACAAATAGAAATATTATAAAACCATATAAATTGTTTTCACTTAATTTGGAGCCATGAATAAATCTTATGAATTTAATAAGATAAGGAAAAGTAATTTCCCAAAGCTAATAAAGAAACCATCTAGAAATCCATACCAAATGGTGAGCAAATAATCCTAAAGGAATTTAAAAAGATAAACAAATAATAAATAAAGTTATAATAGTTGGAATCACTATTTTTGGATCTTTAAATAGAAAGTCATGGTTTTGATAAGCATAGGTAGAAATATAAATAAGGATTATTTTAAAGAGCCAAATTAAATCTTGGCAAAGAAAATGAAATAAATTATTTCTATTTGTTAAAAAGAACAATGGTTTATTTAAATAAAATAATAAGGATTTATTAATATCCAATTTTATTTAAGTAAAGGCTTTTTACTAAAATTTATTAAAGATTTTAAAATAAGAAATTCCAAGTGTTTTAGTTTTTCAAATGAAACCTACTGAAAAGATTTTGATATTATTTAGATTTCAAAAAGAGTTTTAAAATAAATTAAAACCTATTTGAATTAAAGACTATGGTCTATTTATTTAATTATTAATAGATCCTAAAAGAATAAAAGAATTATTTTATTTTGGACTTTGAGATATGTTGATAAACAGAATTAAAATTCACCCAAAGTTTGGTGATGATTTGAATTCAAATGGAGATTGAAAAATATTATTAAATCTTATTTAATTAAAATAGAACCTATTTTAAATAATTAAAAGACCCTAAAAAGAATAAATATATTATTCTAAATTTGACTATGGAATGTGTTATTAATCAGTATATGAATCTACACAAATTTTGGTTGAGGTTTGATTTGATTTGTTGCTTGAATTGTTTGAATGAAAATCAAATCAGAATATTTAAAAACAGAAAAGAAAAAGGTTTAGTATAAAAAATGGAAACAAACCCAACCCATCTGGCCAGCCCACTAAGCCCAACACCAGCCCACTACTTCTCTCCCGCGGAAAACGCTTCGCACCAGAGTTTTTACCCGCACAGCAAATGGCGTTTGGACCCCACCTCTTCTCTCTCTCACTCGCTGACGCCAGGCCCCACTGCCACCTCACCATCGTCTCCACCCTATGACCATTTCTTCACCGTTTCTGCATTGATCTCGCTGGAGTAAATCACGTCAATGCAGAGAGTAATTCTTGTCATCAATCACGCTCGATAAATCCCCTTTCTCTTCTCTCTCTTTCCCCTCAAACCCCGTTGCCAGAGAGCCACCAGGCCGCCTCGATTTTACCCTGCACTATCGTGGACTCCGGCGAGCATTTTCATCGATTCCGGCGAACTGCAACCACCCCTCGCCTCCCACTGCACGCTCACTTGCTCCCCATCTTCTGGCGAACCTCCCCGTAGCGCTAGCTCGCCCCTGCGCACTCTACATCATCGGCAACGACGACAACCTCTCGCATCCGCCGTCTGCCTGTACTCCGACGAGCCCTACAGGTAGTCTATGACCGCGCCTCCACTCCTCTTTGATGCTCCAATACTCTCCACTCATCTGTGCATCTAACCATGCTTTCCTTTTTCTCTGGCGCGCTCTGTAGCTTCGCCATCAATGATGTCTGAGCGCAACCGACGGTGACCACGACTACGGCGAGCAATTGTCGACCACCCCGTGCGCCCCTTGCCTCCTCGCGAGCACGTCGAGCATCAGTGACACCACGCGAATCTGGTGAGACATCCCTCTTGTTCCCTTGCTTCCTGATTCGCTGAGACCGCCGCTAGCTGAGCGTCGCCGCCGCCAGCCACCGTCGAGCGCCGCTGATATTTGGTCAAGGTGCCCTAAGCCGCTGGATCGTGATCCATTGGATGCGATTGATCCACTTATCGAAGGCGTAAGTAGTGCCCTGAGCCACACGATTATACTTAGATCCAATGCACCAGAATAAGCGATCCGCTCGAACCGGTATGGGCGAATAGAATCGTGACGCGTGGCCAGTGTGTTATTTTAAAAACAGAATTTGGTCTATTGTATTAGTAAACTTGCAAAATTCATAACTTTCAAACCACACGTCCAAATTTTGCAAATTTTATATCAATGGATTCAGCAAAACAAGTACTTTCTGAACATGCACTTTGTTTAGTAAAATGTTTCTGTTAAATTGATTGTTTTTGCAGAAACTTATGTAGGCATATTTAGAATATAAAATTTGCTCTAAAATGATTTTTAAGATGAAACCTTTGGCAAATGGTTTGTTTTGAACCTACTGACCTTAGAAACCAACTCATGGATTTGAAAATATATTTGGTAAAGATAAAGAATAAATCTTTGATTTAAACCATTTCTAGTCAAATAAAAATATTGTTTATTTGTTAAAAATGCTTTTTGGAGGAAACCTTTGGGAAATGTTTTGATTTAAACTCTATGACCCTAAACACAAGGTTTTATGATTTGAAAACATATTTTGTGAACCCTATAGATTGTTACCTTATTAAAAGCATTTCTCCACCACATAAAATAATGCTTGGTTTAAAAATGGTTTAAAGGAAGAATCTTTTGCAAATGGTTTTGCCATTTTATAAAATGACCAATAAGTGTTTTAGAATGTCTATAACCTATTAGAAACCACTTTTATAAATAAAACAAAGTTTGGCATGCTTGCATGCATTGTTTTGTTTCTAATATTTTATGTGATGTTGCTTGAATGGTAGATTGAAATATTGCTTGCTTGATTGAATTGTAGTGGAATTTGAAGAGTGTGAACATTGCAAGATCAAGGAGTGAACTTATATTATCTACCAAAAAGGCAAGTGATGCTTCATACTTTTGTCCCATTATTTTCCCTATGCATTAGTGATATTTCTAAGTAGGACTTGCATGGAATTTTGCTAAGTATAAACTATGCCATGGGAAATCCTAGTAGATGAAACCTTAGTAGAATTATCCTAAGTTAATATTCCTACTACTATCATGCTTAGATTAGCTAGTAGAAAACAAGGGTGGAATATATATTCATACTATGGAATATTTCTAAGTCAAGGATTGTGTTTTGTTTAATAAAACAACTAAGTGAATGAATCACCTGGGTGGAATGGAAGGAATGGTTTGTGTTGAGTGGTTCACAAGGCCCATTTCTATGGTTTACCTTGTGTATCTCACGTGTGGAAAGCCACCCAGGAACAAAGAGATTTGAGATGTCAAATGTTGAGAAGCTTCAAGTGCAGCCACTTGGCATTATGGGCTCTGCCTGGATCACATAGGTTGTAATACCTTAGCCAAATGGACAGTTGGTGGTAGGGGTTTGATAGGTTGGAACGCGTCCATTCTGGTCTAAGGGAAGGCTTCTGAAAGATCTTGTCTTGGTGAAACCAAGTCTTGTGGGGAAAGTGCACCACCTCTGTAGAGTGAAAAATCTAAGTACTTAGCCATGTCCCTGGCAAAGGACAATTTGAGCATCAAGACATGGAAGCTATCAAGGATCTACTCATCCCAATTTCTAAGTTAAAAACTTGTGGTTGAACAAGGGTTGAAGGATCACCAATTTCTATTGGGAGATGCCTTGGGTGATTTTTGACAAACAAAAACTTAGTGTTTTCAAATGGTAAGGAAAATCTGTTTGAGCAAAGCAAGCCTAAGCTCCACTTAGCCAAATGCATATAGATGATAGACTCCACTATACTACCATAGTATCACTTGCCAATACAATTCAAATGTATTGACCCTTGTGGCTATAACTTATTATGTTCCAGGTTTGTTTGATGTTAGTGAAGTTTATTGATTAGGATTACAAGTCTACAACCAACATGTCTGCCTGTGGCACTTTGAAGATGAAGGACCCCATGCTATTGTTATATTCTGCTGCATTGTAATGAGGTAGCCAAATGAGCTATGTAAGATGTAATAAATTATTTTATTCCTGGTTATAAAGTTGTATTATGACCTTTGTTTCTTGATATTACATCTTAACTGTGGATGCTAGCTATTGATCCAGGGACTAGCATTGCAATCACAGGGATCCTTTCCTTTACAAAGGAGGTATCTTACAATACACTAATGTTGCTAATGAAGATTGTGTGAAGTTTTTATATGAAGGAAAATTTTCAGGTGTAGAGAGATAATGATGTAATGAGATGAAGAATGGACAAAATATCAAGCTTGGGGATGCCACCCCGGTGTCACCCCAATAAGTATCCAAGAGGTACAAGCGTCAAAGCTTGGGGATGCCCAAGGCATCCCCTTCTTCATCAATAAAAACTCAAGTCTTTCTAGACACTTCGTTTTTATTGTTTCATGCACTGTTGTGTTCTTCTTGGAGCGTCTTAGTTTAGGTTTGCTTTGCTTAGTTTGTTTAGTTTGCTTGAATAAAGTAGTTTGGACACCCCCCCCGTTCTCGCTGTGTTGTTTCAAATAAGTTGATTGGTGTTGGAAAAGAGTAGGAAGTTTCATGCTTATAGTGATACAAAAGGGAGCTTATTTTGACTGTGGCTTAGACTTTATCATGTCATGCTATATGTTGATTTGACCTTATGCTTAGTGATTATTGTTGTAGCATGACTTGTTCCAAACAATTGAGATTTCTTAATGTGCCTTGAAAGAATCATGTGTTCTTTTAGCATACAAAAGCATAGTATTTGGGTATTCTCCTTCGATGCTTTGTTTGGGTTGACTTGGCACATGCTCACACCATGTTATGACTATGAACAAGTCACCATAGCCTATATGATCATTTAGTCCTTGACTTGTAGTACCACTTTATGCTTTGATTAGTAATGTTTTGTCACTCCGCATGATTATGGAAATTATTGCTCTCTCAGTTGGTCGCTCCCAGTCTTTTGCTAGCCTCCACTTTTATGAGTACTCTACTCATGCATCCAACTCCCAAGAAACCAAGTTATTCCAAAGTGTCCACTATAAATTCCTATGCATGGTGTGTTACACCATTCCAAGTACATTCTTGTTTTCATCTATCTTCCAATTAAAAAGTATTTTGTTATGTGAAAACTTAGTCATTAAAGCTCTCACAAACTTGATGGCACACTTTATTTTTCATGCCCCTAATAAACTTGAACCATTGTGTCATCTATGTTGTATATGCTTGCACTTATACGTGCGAATTAGCAGAACCGTGCTATCACGGGGAACGCTTTCAACATTGCACTTGTACTTTGTATATAGTTTATATCATGCTCTTTTGTCTATGGATGTCGCCAGTGTGAAATAAAAGGGGAGCTTGTAAGTCCATGGAGTTATGTATGTGTGTTAGAGAAACGCCTGGGCCTCTGTCCTAAGCCATGCCTAATCATGGTGAAACTTGCAGCATCACCATAATAACATCTATGAAGCTTTCTTTTTATAAAAAAAGAGACATACTGAAAAGAGGAAAGAGAGAAAAAATCACCATATTCAAATGGTAAATAATAAGATTGATGAGATGCTCATTGTCTGCTTGCCTTGTCATTTTGATTATGGGATAGCTCATGTATCATCTGCAAGGGGTACCCCGTTGGCGGTTCTCTATGATACTCATGTACTTACTATGACAAGAACTTACAGGTGACTAAAGTTGAGTAGCATGAGGTGCGGCCCTCGTATTCAAGGGACATGAGATTGCCAACTTATACTTTGTCAAGCATATACTCCATAGTTTGTTCACTTTAACCTTAATCACTTCAAGATGCTTATGATAGGGGCAATGAGAGCTGAAAGCTAACAAGTACCATAATTTTGGGAAGCTCTTTTTGAAACTTGAAATCCATTCTTCCCTTATGAAGGGCCTTTCTTCCACTATTATATTGAGTCTCCACCTTCTATCCTTAGGCACCAGTTAAGAGAGCATAGTTGCCATTCTTAGTTCTATGTGCATTGTCCCAAAACTTATTGATTGATTCATATTGTTGATATTGCTTGTTCTTGAAAAATTTGTATCTAGTCACTCTTATGAACCTTGAAGGTGTCATATGCATCTATTTGCTACTCCATGAGGTACAAGCTGAATGCCACTATGCTATGTTTTCTGTATGTGAAACAAACAAACAAACTTCTTTCAATGCATTGTTATTCATGATCTTTGTTTGTATCTTTTCATGTTGCAGCATAGTTGCTTTGTCTTATTGTTAGAACTCCATATTTCATTCTCATGTTTAGAGTTCTTTGATCACAGCTTCCAATGCTTGCAAATGGTTTGATCATGATTGTGATGGTGCATGTCACCTCAAAAATTATTCTTTGTATCACTTACCTACTCGAGGACGATGTGGCATCCCGCAAAACCACTACTAGAAAATCGCGTTATTTTTGTGTGCATTGCATCATCATGACCGCATGCTCATGTCATCATGCCACATTGCATTTGAGCATCGTCATCATCTTGCATTTGCTTGCATAAAACTATTTGCGGAAAAACCTATTTTTGTTTTCTAAACGCCCCGTCCTTGTTCCAAACACAAAACCCGGGTCTCCGGATTATTTCGTTTTGTCTGCCAACGGTTTGCAAAAGCCCGGTTTTAATTGAATAAAATATTTAATTATTTTTAGGGGGCAGCCAACCGGGCCGATCCGACCCAGTCGGCCACCCCCAGTTCAAATCGGTCCACCCACAATCCCTTTTCTACCTAAACCTAGTCTAACCACCCTACCTCCACCTCACTCCCTCCAATCGGTGCCTGCCACCTCATCCTCTCTCCCCCCCAACCACTCTCCCGCTGCCACCTCACCACCAAACACCCTCCCTCTCCCCTGGCCACACCACCGCACACACACAGAGCACACACACCACCACGCACCCACCCCCTGGTCAACCACCTCCCTGGCCGCCTGGGTCCCGCCCCGACAGCCTGGCCCCACCCCGATCGCCGCCCTACCCCGCTCCTCTCCCTGGCATCACACCCCTGCCCCACACGCCTCGCACGCTCCATTTCCCCCTCTCCCCCGCAGAGCCCGAGCGCACCCCGCCGCTCGCTGCTCTCCTTTCCCGGCCCCGCGAGCAGCCGCCGCCGCTCGAGCTCATCGCCATCGGCCACCGCGACCCCGCCCCCTTCTTCTCCCCTCCGGCCGCCGCCCCCTCTCCCTCCTCTCCCCTCGCTAGGTGCCGCCGCTCGCCCCAGAGCGCCGCCGCGCCTCGCCCCCGGCCTCCCTCATCCGCCGCCCTCCCTCGCCCTCTCGCGTCGCCCCGCCGGCCACCTCTCCTCCGGCCTCTTCCTCCCGCCTCACCCGAGCCTGGCCCTCTTCCTCCCCGCAACCGCCGCCGCGCAGCCTCGCTCTCCGGCGCCTCCCGACGACGCCCGCGGGCCGTGCCCCTGCCTCCGGCCCCGTCTCCGGCCGCCCACCGCCGCCTCTCTCGTCGCCGCTCGCGCGACGGTCTTCGGCCCCGCCACCTCCCAGGGCCTCCGGTCCGTGGCCATCCTCTGTCTGCACCGTGCCTGCCTCCTCTGTTGTTTGTCTGTGGTGTGGTTCCCTTCGATAACGATGGGCTTTAGCTGTTTTGCTATCCGTGGTAAGCAGTGTGCTGGTTAATCAATCCCTGGGCATGCCGTTGATACTAGCACGCCACCGAGTACACCGAACGCAAGCACTTCAAGTAGCCTACCTCCATCAAGATATTTGGGGCGACAAGATCGACGCCGATGCACAATTACCATCAATCCTCGAAGTTCGACACCGACAAAAGGCAGGAAAATAAGTACCCCCTCATGGAACCGATAATTGTCGGAACCCAAGATCTTCCTCATGGCACGACAAGACCTCCGTCATGGAACCCGCAAGATCCACTTCCGGAATCCGAAGCCTGATCCCGGCGCCCGAAGCCGAGAACCCCGACAAGAACCACGACACGGATACACCAAGTTCTCCATCGAGGACACCAAGGCCGTCGCCATGGAACCAAAGGACGTCAAGTTCTGCATACCGAACGCCAAGACCGACCCGATACACGGACCCGACAAGATCTTCGCGACGGCAAGATCGCCCGCTTGGACCCAAGTTCTCCATCTTGAATCTGAACCTCGAACCCTGAGACCGAACCCCAAACCACATCAAACCCCAAGATCTGCCGAACCCTAATGTGTGACCCTTTCTCCCGAGCCCTATTTTATAAATGCCATCTATATAATTGTTGCATATTAAATTATCATTCTCGCATGCATATCGTCATGTGGTTTGGGGGCCTTACGCCGATTCACCTAATTAAATAAGGGGCCCATATGCGGGAAAATCTAGTCTTATATTGGCCTCATTTAAATTTGTGTAGCGAACCGGTGCTATCTTTTGCCATGTTAAGACAACATTTAAATTGCGGGGTATCTAAACAACTAGAACCATATATTTAATTGTCGGGACCCCGGTTCCGCTTAATATGACCTAATTGCACCGCATATTTGCCATGCCATACATCATACATGCATCATTCCCGACCTTTTTTCGTAGTATTAAATATTGCATCCGGTGTTTATTCTAGTGTTTTGGTTCTTCGCGGATAAGGCCGTTGAGTTGATGCGAGTGTCGGCCCGATCTTCGTTTAAACCTTCGGCAATGTTTTCAGGCGAGCATCTCCCCCTTTCTACCTATCTTACTTTTATAGTATTTATTCCCTCCTGTTGATCTATTGCTATCTGTGTTGCGTTGCTCTAGCTTTCGTACCCGTGATATCCCTTGCAGCCTTATATTGCCTTGGACACCTCCTATTACCGTTGCTTGGTAGATAGTTGGACCTGCGCGTCGTAGTCGCTTGCTCAAGTGCTGTTGCGTGTCGTCAAGTACCACAGTTGTTGGAGCTTTGCCGCATGTTTAATGTTGGAGATGGTCATGGCTTTAATTATCGTTCACTTTAATTATTGTTTAATAACTAAAATTGAAGTAGGTAAGCAGAGGCACAGGTGGGCAATAGATGTTATTTGGTTGTTAACCGTCCACTTGTGTCCCGTAGGACCCCGAGTACTTGATACATGTTCCTTGAATATTCGCGCTATCCACATACGGGGGAATTATGGGACCCCCCTGAGCCAGAGCTTGATTCATTCTTATTTCTTGGGGCCACAAACTAGTTTGAGGTTTTATTTACTATCCTGTACTTATGCCATGCTTTACTGCTTTATTACGATTGTGCGAGGAGCACCTGTACTGTTTAGGTAAGCGGAGTGTTTTCGCGGTATCGACAAGCCCAGTTTTGGGTTCCTAGTCGTTTACAGCCACTGGCGCAAACCTCGGGTCCGTCTTGGAGTCAGCTAACTTCGTTGCGGGTGTACTCCAAGGGGTGGCCCCCTGAAATATTTCTGAATCCTGTGATTGCTTTGTCGTGAAAGCCTCGTTGGGTTTTGATTTGGTTTTTCCGAGGTTGATCGAGTGTGTGTTTCTATTTGTGCACCCCTGCAGGGTAAAACTTTCTGAAAGCCGTGTCCGCGGTTATGGACGACTTGGAGCACAGTATCTCGATCATAGACAACTATAACTAAAGTAGTGCTATAAATTTGACTTTATAATGACTAGTAATCAGCTTCACTATAATGGAATGGCTAAATAAATCTGCCAACAATTGCTTGTTTGGGTTGTCGCTTGCGACCATTGTATCTGACTAGTAAGTATTGCAACTACAACGGAATGGCTTAATAAAAGTACCAACAACTGCTAGGTTTAGGGATACCTCATGCTAAATGTATCTGACTAGTAAGTATTGCAACTACAACGGAATGGCTTAATAAAAGTACCAACAACTGCTGGGTTTTGGGATACCTCATGCTAATTGTATCTGACTAGTAAGTGTTGCAACTACAATGGAATGGTTAAATAAAAGTGCCCACTGCTTATTTTATCAGGATGACTACCTATATTTGACTAGTAATTGCTACTATGATAACTGAATAAATAAAACTGCCAACTGTGTGAGTTCCTCAGTTGACTTCCTCGTTTGGTTTCGAGGGGGAAACACCAGGATGGGTTTGTTTGATGGTAGCATCCGGTTGGTTCCGAATAGGTCTTTCTTACCCCTCTCTGATAGCCGTCAGTTGTATCGAGTCTTATAGGTTGTTTAGTGCATGCTGCCGCTGCCGCATTAGTCCACCGTACCTATGTAGGCGAGGACCGCCGAATTCTAGTCTCGCCGTGTACTGGCCTCAGTACTGACCGCTCCTCTTTTTCCTTTGCCCTTTGTCGGCACCCCTTTTGTTTAAGCAGGTTTTGAGATCGACGTCGTTAGCAGGGTTACCCTTCCGGCTTGGCCTGGGCAGGGTTATGGACGCCATTGGTTATTCTTCAGGGCTCTTAGCCCCATTTGCATCTTGTCCGTAGCTGGACGCTCTATCATTTTCAAGGTGATTTGGATCTTTGTATATTATATCTGTATTCTTGACTCATTGAGTCGCTGTTATATATATCTGTTCTGTGGGTCCCATCGAGGGCTGTTGTGTAATGTTATTACTTCATTTTCCACCCGCACGCAAGTGCCTGGTGGGCACCTTTGAATCGTTTCTATGCGGCTTTGGCGGGTTTCGCTAAAACTTGCATAGGGCCGATTCTGAGGGTGTTACAGAGTGGTATCAGAGCTCAGCAGTTGCGATACCCCACAAGTCCAGCCTGTAGGATAACCTAGCTAACGGCCGAAGTAGAGTGTCAAAACTATTTTTTGCAAAATCGGTTGGATAGTTCTGATTAGGTCTGATTTTACTCCTTACCCTCTGCTGCTCTCCTCTCATCTTTGCGTGTTTTGAATCTGCTCTCTTACCTTCTTCTAGTCCAGGATTTCTCGTGGTTGGGTTCCGTCGTACCTTCAGGGTTTCGCCTCCTCTTTGGGTATCGGTGTTCTACCATCCGGTGTTCATGCTGTCTGGGGAATCCGTCTACTGAGGTACCATTCTTTGTTCCTTGTTTGTGCCTTCCAGTGTTTTTTGACGCGACGACATCATCTATGCCAGATCCGATGCAGAGTCTGCATCACTCCTTGGTTCCTGAACCTCGTTTGTCGAGATCTTCAGTCTAATTCCGAGAGTTGGTTGCATAATCCGCCTATTCGTGTGCAGAGTAATGGTTTGGGTTCGCGATGGACTGATCACCATCCGACTACTCTTATCATTCGCTCTTGTACATCGAATCAGTGGATCCAGCAATTTTACTCCGTCCACGGAAGCTAGAGGTGGCTTTATTTGTTGATACCTCTACCTTCGACCTTTTGTTCCCGGAGTGTTCTCTCGATGCTCACGGACAACGACCTCTTGTTAGTGGTGTCGCGAGGATCTACACGAAGCGAGAAGACGCAGATCGCCGACCTTCCTTCCGGTACCATGAGGCGGATCTCGAGGGCGAGATCCATCGTTAGTGGTGTCGAATTGTGGCATCCCGCAAAACCACTACTAGAAAATCGCGTTATTTTTGTGTGCATTGCATCATCATGACCGCATGCTCATGTCATCATGCCACATTGCATTTGAGCATCGTCATCATCTTGCATTTGCTTGCATAAAACTATTTGCGGAAAAAAACCTATTTTTGTTTTCTAAACGCCCCGTCCTTGTTCCAAACACAAAACCCGGGTCTCCGGATTATTTCGTTTTGTCTGCCAACGGTTTGCAAAAGCCCGGTTTTAATTGAATAAAATATTTAATTATTTTTAGGGGGCAGCCAACCGGGCCGATCCGACCGAGTCGGCCACCCCCAGTTCAAATCGGTCCACCCACAATCCCTTTTCTACCTAAACCTAGTCTAACCACCCTACCTCCACCTCACTCCCTCCAATCGGTGCCTGCCACCTCATCCTCTCTCCCCCCAACCACTCTCCCGCTGCCACCTCACCACCAAACACCCTCCCTCTCCCCTGGCCACACCACCGCACACACACAGAGCACACACACCACCACGCACCCACCCCCTGGTCAACCACCTCCCTGGCCGCCTGGGTCCCGTCCCGACAGCCTGGCCCCACCCCGATCGCCGCCCTACCCCGCTCCTCTCCCTGGCATCACACCCCTGCCCCACACGCCTCGCACGCTCCTTTTCCCCCTCGCCGCCGCAGAGCCCGAGCGCACCCCGCCGCTCGCTGCTCTCCTTCCCCGGCCCCGCGAGCAGCCGCCGCCGCTCGAGCTCATCGCCGTCGGCCACCGCGACCCCGCCCCCTTCTTCTCCCCTCCGGCCGCCGCCCCCTCTCCCTCCTCTCCCCTCGCCAGGTGCCGCCGCTCGCCCCAGAGCGCCGCCGCGCCTCGCCCCCGGCCTCCCTCATCCGCCGCCCTCCCTCGCCCTCTCGCGTCGCCCCGCCGGCCACCTCTCCTCCGGCCTCTTCCTCCCGCCTCACCCGAGACCGGCCCCCTTCCTCCCCGCAACCGCCGCCGCGCAGCCTCGCTCTCCGGCGCCTCCCGACGACGCCCGCGGGCCACGCCCCCGCCTCCGGCCCCGTCTCCGGCCGCCCGCCGCCGCCTCTCTCGTCGCCGCTCGCGCGACGGTCTTCGGCCCCGCCTCCTCCCAGGGCCTCCGGTCCGTGGCCATCCTCTGTCTGCACCGTGCCTGCCTCCTCTGTTGTTTGTCTGTGGTGTGGTTCCCTTCGATAACGATGGGCTTTAGCTGTTTTGCTATCCGTGGTAAGCAGTGTGCTGGTTAATCAATCCCTGGGCATGCCGTTGATACTAGCACGCCACCGAGTACACCGAACGCAAGCACTTCAAGTAGCCTACCTCCATCAAGATATTTGGGGCGACAAGATCGACGCCGATGCACAATTACCATCAATCCTCGAAGTTCGACACCGACAAAAGGCAGGAAAATAAGTACCCCCTCATGGAACCGATAATTGTCGGAACCCAAGATCTTCCTCATGGCACGACAAGACCTCCGTCATGGAACCCGCAAGATCCACTTCCGGAATCCGAAGCCCGATCCCGGCGCCCGAAGCCGAGAACCCTGACAAGAACCACGACACGGATACACCAAGTTCTCCATCGAGGACACCAAGGCCGTCGCCATGGAACCAAAGGACGTCAAGTTCTGCATACCGAACGCCAAGACCGACCCGATACACGGACCCGACAAGATCTTCGCGACGGCAAGATCGCCCGCTTGGACCCAAGTTCTCCATCTTGAATCTGAACCTCGAACCCTGAGACCGAACCCCAAACCACATCGAACCCCAAGATCTGCCGAACCCTAATGTGTGACCCTTTCTCCCGAGCCCTATTTTATAAATGCCATCTATATAATTGTTGCATATTAAATTATCATTCTCGCATGCATATCGTCATGTGGTTTGGGGGCCTTACGCCGATTCACCTAATTAAATAAGGGGCCCATATGCGGGCAAATCTAGTCTTATATTGGCCTCATTTAAATTTGTGTAGCGAACCGGTGCTATCTTTTGCCATGTTAAGACAACATTTAAATTGCGGGGTATCTAAACAACTAGAACCATATATTTAATTGTCGGGACCCCGGTTCCGCTTAATATGACCTAATTGCACCGCATATTTGCCATGCCATACATCATACATGCATCATGCCCGACCTTTTGCCGTAGTATTAAATATTGCATCCGGTGTTTATTCTAGTGTTTTGGTTCTTCGCGGATAAGGCCGTTGAGTTGATGCGAGTGTCAGCCCGATCTTCGTTTGAACCTTCGGCAATGTTTTCAGGCGAGCATCTCCCCCTTTCTACCTATCTTACTTTCATAGTATTTATTCCCTCCTGTTGATCTATTGCTATCTGTGTTGCGTTGCTCTAGCTTTCGTACCCGTGATATCCCTTGCAGCCTTATATTGCCTTGGACACCTCCTATTACCGTTGCTTGGTAGATAGTTGGACCTGCGCGTCGTAGTCGCTTGCTCAAGTGCTGTTGCGTGTCGTCAAGTACCATAGTTGTTGGAGCTTTGCCGCATGTTTAATGTTGGAGATGGTCATGGCTTTAATTATCGTTCACTTTAATTATTGTTTAATAACTAAAATTGAAGTAGGTAAGCAGAGACACAGGTGGGCAATAGATGTTATTTGGTTGTTAACCGTCCACTTGTGTCCCGTAGGACCCCGAGTACTTGATACCTGTTCCTTGAATATTCGCGCTATCCACATACGGGGGAATTATGGGACCCCCCCTGAGCCAGAGCTTGATTCATTCTTATTTCTTGGGGCCACAAACTAGTTTGAGGTTTTATTTACTATCCTGTACTTATGCCATGCTTTACTGCTTTATTACGATTGTGCGAGGAGCACCTGTACTGTTTAGGTAAGCGGAGTGTTTTCGCGGTATCGACAAGCCCAGTTTTGGGTTCCCAGTCGTTTACAGCCACTGGCGCAAACCTCGGGTCCGTCTCGGAGTCAGCTAACTTCGTTGCGGGTGTACTCCAAGGGGTGGCCCCCTGAAATATTTCTGAATCCTGTGATTGCTTTGTCGTGAAAGCCTCGTTGGGTTTTGATTTGGTTTTTCCGAGGTTGATCGAGTGTGTGTTTCTATTTGTGCACCCCTGCAGGGTAAAACTTTCTGAAAGCCGTGTCCGCGGTTATGGACGACTTGGAGCACAGTATCTCGATCATAGACAACTATAACTAAAGTACTGCTATAAATTTGACTTTATAATGACTAGTAATCAGCTTCACTATAATGGAATGGCTAAATAAATCTGCCAACAATTGCTTGTTTGGGTTGTCGCTTGCGACCATTGTATCTGACTAGTAAGTATTGCAACTACAACGGAATGGCTTAATAAAAGTACCAACAACTGCTGGGTTTAGGGATACCTCATGCTAAATGTATCTGACTAGTAAGTATTGCAACTACAACGGAATGGCTTAATAAAAGTACCAACAACTGCTGGGTTTTGGGATACCTCATGCTAATTGTATCTGACTAGTAAGTGTTGCAACTACAATGGAATGGTTAAATAAAAGTGCCCACTGCTTATTTTATCAGGATGACTACCTATATTTGACTAGTAATTGCTACTACGATAACTGAATAAATAAAACTGCCAACCGTGTGAGTTCCTCGGTTGACTTCCTCGTTTGGTTTCGAGGGGGAAACACCAGGATGGGTTTGTTTGATGGTAGTATCCGGTTGGTTCCGAATAGGTCTTTCTTACCCCTCTCTGATAGCCGTCAGTTGTATCGAGTCTCTATAGGTTGTTTAGTGCATGCTGCCGCTGCCGCTTCAGTCCACCGTACCTATGTAGGCGAGGACCGCCGAATTCTAGTCTCGCCGTGTACTGGCCTCAGTACTGACCGCTCCTCTTTTTCCTTTGCCCTTTGTCGGCACCCCTTTTGTTTAAGCAGGTTTTGAGATCGACGTCGTTAGCAGGGTTACCCTTCCGGCTTGGCCTGGGCAGGGTTATGGACGCCATTGGTTATTCTTCAGGGCTCTTAGCCCCATTTGCATCTTGTCCGTAGCTGGACGCTCTATCATTTTCAAGGTGATTTGGATCTTTGTATATTATATCTGTATTCTTGACTCATTGAGTCGCTGTTATATATATATCTGTTCTGTGGGTCCCATCGAGGGCTGTTGTGTAATGTTATTACTTCGTTTTCCACCCGCACGCAAGTGCCTGGTGGGCACCTTTGAATCGTTTCTATGCGGGTTTGGCGGGTTTCGCTAAAACTTGCATAGGGCCGATTCTGAGGGTGTTACAGACGAGTAGGAGTTAAGCTTGGGGATGCTTGATACGTCGTAAACATATCTATAATTTTTTATGTTCCATGCTTGTTTAGTATCCACCTTGCAACTAACCTATTGACAAGACGCCACTCTGCCAGTTGCCTATTTTCTGCTGTTTTTGGTTTCAGAAAGCTAAAAAATGAATATTCTCGGAATTGGATGGGACAAAAGCCAAAGTTCATATTTTTTTCCTGAACGATACGGAGACAAGACGGAGGAGGACACCAGGGTGGCCACACCCTAGGTGGGCACGGGGCCCACCCTGGCCGCGCCCATAGGGGATGTGGGCCCCCTGGACCTCCACCGACCTTGCCTCCTTCGCCTATAAGAAGCCTCTGACCGAAAAACCCTAGAGAGTCAACCAGAAAGCCATGAAAATTTCTGCAACGCCGCTGCCACCGAAGGGAGATTCGGGGGACAGAAATTCTCTGTTCTGGCACCCTGCCAGGACGGCGAAGTGCCCCCGGAGCCATCTCCATCACCATCTCCATCACTATTGCTGATTCCCATGATGAGGAGGGAGTATTTCTTCCTCGAGGCTAAGGGCTCTACCGGTAGCTATGTGTTCATATCTCTCTCTATGCATGATCTTGTTGTGGTCATGAGCTTTGTAATCAAGTATATCTACCTTGCTACTCAAGTGCTTCAATAGATCTCTGCTCTCCCCATGTGTGTGAAAGTGATAGCATGCACGCCATGGTGGAACTTAGGCTAGAGTCTACATAAATACTCATCGTGCTTTAATAGATCTATGATTTTCCCCACGTGTGTGAAAGTGACAGCGTGCACACCGTGTGTGGCACTTGGGCTAGGTTACATGTATATTTATGATGAGTATATATTGAGTTGGTTGTCTCTATGAAATTGTGGTGTTTGTTGGAACCATCTAGCGCTCAAGGTGACAGTGTGGGGTTATCTAGATTTGGGAAGGCCCTACCATGGATTAGAGTATCCAACCGGAGAGTAGTTAAGAGTAGTATCATAAAGAGAAGATATTTATATGAGAGAGTGTTCACTAGTGAAAGTATGATCCCTAGGCCTTGTTTCTAAATGTTGAAACATTGTTTGCATCTAGATCTGTTGCATGTTTGCTTGCTTCCATCCTTTTGCCTTTAGTCTTTACCTCACCGTCAAGCTATTTTTTGGCACCGTTACCGCTTGTATTACACTATCTCTTCGCCGAACTAGTGCACCTATACACCTGAAAAGTGTATTGGGTGTGTTAGGGACACAAGATACTTCTTGTATCTTGATTGCAGGGTTGCTTGAGAGGGATACATTTGACCGCTTCCTCCCTGAGTTCGATAAACCTTGGGTAATCCACTTAAGGGAAACTTGCTGCTGTTCTACAAACCTCTGCACTTGGAGGCCCAACAACTGTCTACAAGAAAAGAAGTGCGTAGACATCAGGGCTTGCCATTCTTCAACATCCTTAACCTTGGTAGGGTCAACAGCAATTCCACTTGCCGACATGATATGTTCGAGGAATCCTACTTCCTGTAACCAGAATTCACATTTGCTAAACTTGGCATATAACTGATGCTCCCTAAGGGTTCCAAGGATGGTCCTCAGGTGTAGCTCATGTTCTTCTTCTGATTTGGAAGAGATCAGAATGTCATCGATGAAAACAACAACAAACTTATCCAGGAAGTCCATAAAAATCTTATTCATGACGTTCATGAAATAAGCGGGGCCATTGGTTAATCCAAAAGACATGACAGTGTACTCATACAGTCCATATCTGGTGGTAAAGGCAGTCTTTGGAATATTCTCTGCACGAATCTTGAGTTGATGATAACCACTCCTAAGATCAATCTTAGAAAACACTTTGGCACCGGTCAACTGGTCAAATAGATCTTCTATCTTCTTCAGTGGATACTTGTTCATAATGGTGCCATCATTCAGCTTCCGATAATCCGTACACAAATGGTTACCTCCATCTTTCTTATCCACAAACAAGATAGGTGATCTCCATGGCGACGCACTTGGTTGAATCAGTCCTATCTCTAGCATAACATCCAGTTGCTTCTTCAGCTCCACTAATTCAAATGGGTTCATACTATAAGGTCTCTGGGATATGGGTCCGGTTCCAGGGATTAGTTCAATGATAAACTCGATATCCTGATCTGGGGGCATACCGGGAAAAACATCTAGAAATACATCGGGGTATTGACAGACTACTCTGACTTGGTCAATGGTTGGTTGGGCTAGACTCTAGTTGCACTTGAATTGATGGGGCAAGGTTTTAGATACATGCTCTACTGATATTCTGGCTGTACTGGTCATGGTTATGGCTTTCTTGGCAAGTCGATTAATCCTTTATGTTTCGACATCCAATCCATTCCTAGTACTACTTCCAAACCTTTGGTTCCAAGTACTATTAAATTAGCATAAAAATCTATGCCATTGATTCTGATAGGTACGTCCTTGCAAATTTGTCTAGCTTTGGTGGTTGAACCAGGTATTTGAACTATCATTACATGCTTAAATTTTGTTGGTTGAATCTTACTAGTGCATGCAAATTCTTCTGTAACAAACGAGTGCGATGCTCCAGAATCAAACAACACTCTTGAAAGTACCGAGTTAATAGAAAACATACCCAGCACGACATCTGGCGCTTCTTGGGCTTCTTCAGCATTCATGTGAAACAGACAGCCGTTGCGATTGAGCGAATTCTCTGGGGCAAATCTTCTTCCAGGCTGAACACGACGCCGCTGCTGAGTTGGGGCATTCACATTGGGGGCTACTGCAAGCTTCTTTGGGCACTCATTGGAGTAGTGACCCTTGGTTCCGCATTCATAACAAGTAACCTGAGACTTGTCTTTTCCTGCAATAGGCACAGCATTGCTTCCAGTCCTTGGGGCGGTACTGGTGTTGTTGGGTTGTTGTTGTGGTTTCCTCCGGGCCTTGGGTTTCCTCCTCCACAGTTGGGATAGGTCGGACGGTTCATTGGGGGTTTATTGTTTCTTGGGGTAAATCCTGCAGACGAGTTGGGGCGATACTTTAGGGTATGGTGGGTTCCTGGTTGATGCATCATTCGATGCTTGCGGTTCTCCTTGGCTTGGTGGATTTTGCCTTCCATCTGGATGGAAGAATCCACTAATGCTTCAATGTCATCAAATGGAATATTGACTAACACCGTCTACATCTCATCATGCAGACCATTCAAGAATCTCTCCTTCTTGGCTTCAGTGTCAATCTCATCGGGTGCATACCTAGCTAATGACAGAAATTTGTCACGGTACTCCACTACTGTTGTCGTCGGATTGTCGACAAGTATGCCATAGGGGGTCCTAGTGGAGTTGGAAGGATGGGGTGTGAGGCGTCGGATGTTCCAGGAGCGGTGAGCAGAAGTTTACCCAGGTTCAGATCCGACTGTGGTGATCGGATCCTACTCCTGCTAGCAACCCAGTAATATATCGGCGTAAGCCGGATGTTATAGCTTATTACAAGAGAGGTTCGCCTGTGCGAGTTGATTGTGGTGTTACGATTGATTGTTTGCCCTAAAGGCTCCCATAGGGCCGGTTTATATAGTCACCGGGGCCTAGGGTTACAGGGAGAGACCTATCCGGCTATGTTACAGAGTCGGTAACTATGTACAGCTTGGACTACAAGTAATATTACATGCCGAAGTCGGTACTTCTAGGCCATGTCGTAGCCAGAACTGGCTCCTCCTATTTTTCCGACTGGGCCACCCGTGAAGCAAAGCTCTAACCCGTTGGTGGGCCACCCTGGTCAGCGAGCCCTATGGGTATACCCGGAAAGTATATCACCAACAGTAGCCCTCGGAAGTCTCCAAAATCGTCTAGCTTTATGGTTTCTTCGTCGTGAGAATCTTGAATGGTTCCCGAAAACTTCTTTCACTAATGTAGGATTCCGAGTCAATCGAGTCAGATATATCTTGCTTTGACCTTAGTCTTTTCCTTGCTTGGTTTGAAACATAAGCCAGATTTTTCAGCGGTGTGCGGACTGACAACTTTTCAGACCAGGTCCTATCTCTGACAGGATTTCAATCAGCACGACCGTTGGTGGGTCCTTTCCTTATGGAACAGAACGATGTTTCAACGCCTACGCGAAAATCGAGGGGGCGGAAGAGTCGCGAGGAAGCTAACTCCCCCTCTCCTATACGCGTGGCGATAATCGCGTGTGTCATCGCATGAATCTTGACGTAAAGGTAAATAAAGAGGGAATAAAACCCTTTCTCTCAGATTCACCTCTTCATCGATTCAGTCAATGCTTCCTCATACTCCTCGAGTGCTCCGCACTAGTTCCCATCTACGCACCATTGATAAAATCTCTCCTTCCCCCACCAGCCCTTTTTCCTCCAAGATCTATGGCTTCTGCCTCGTCCTCAGGAGCGGCGGCGGCGGGTTCGTCGGTAGCGAAAGAGAAGAAAATGCGGGGTCTTTGGATCCCCAGCGCCATGGACAATGCGGAGCTCCAAGTCATGGAGGATGAAGGGTTCATCGTCGTCGATGTGTGGCGGAGCGCCTCAGGACACGCCGTCCCCGCGCCGCTCAATGGTGAGAGGGTGCTGTTCGGCACTCACGTCGACCGTGGCCTCAGCTTGACACCGTCGGACTTCCTCGTCGAAGTCCTCAATCACTATGGTGAGCAACTCCATAACCGTCCTCCCAACTCCCTTCTTGAGCTCAGTACTCATGCAGCTTTGTGCGAGGGGTTTCTTGGCATTAGGACAAGTCTCACCCTTTTCCGATACTACTTTGGTACTCGAAAAATTCCATCAGTGCCGGTGTGCCTTATGTCACTAGCACTCTTAGCTTAGTCCTTAGGAGGAATCAGATCTATCCTAGGATTAATGCTAGTGAGTCCATCAAACGCTGGGCTGAAACTTTCTTCTATCATAAGGATATTCCGGCTCCTGGAAAGGCGGAAGGTCTTCCGGCGTTCGTCAACGGCGCCGCTCCCCACCAAGATTCATGGGACACGGAGGCACCGGAGTTGTCGGATATTTTGATCCTTGCCAAGAGGCGGATCGAGTATTTAATGAAGAGTGAGGGACTCCATGGATCCGATTTGATCCACTGTTGGCTGGAGCGCCGGATTCAGCCTCTACAGCACCATGGAGATCGCCTCATGCACCAAATCACCGGCAACAAGAAGGACAGCATGAAGATCAGCCCGAGCCGGCTTTTGGCGAAGGACTACAAGACCCTCATGCAATATTTGATCAAGGAAAGAGTGGAACGAAAAGTTCTGGAAGTTTCCACGAAGATGTAAACGTCCAACCGTCCTCCGACTCCGGTAAATATTTCGACTCTGCTTTTTTTGTTTCGTCGTTCTTTTCTATTCTTTCTCTGACTCTATTTTCATTGATGTTTTTCGACTTTGTCATCTCGAGAAACTCTCTAAGTCCGAGCTAGCTCCACTAGAGGGCTATGCTTCAGACGACCCGGAGGCGACGGAGGATGATGAGGTGCAAGAAGTTGCCGCCCCCGCCTCCAAGAAGCATGAGGCGAAGGAAGTTGTTGCTGCTGGTAGCCAAGTGCTGCCAGTGGTTAAAAAGTAAGCAACCTACCTTTCATTTTTAGTACTCCTGTACCTTTATATTTTTCCAGAGCACATCTAATATTTAGGATTTTCGTGTTCTAGAATTAAATCAGCATTGAAGAGCAAGATAAAGCCGGGCAAGCAGATGCGTCAGCAAAAGCTTGTCATTTCCCCTACTGTGCCGCCATCGACCCCATCCAGTATTCCATCAGCACAGGGAGCTTCTGCATCCCCTAATGCTGGCAAAATCTCGAAAGCCCTGGTCATCATTGATGACCATGCAACTAACAAGGGTGAACCCATCAAGGGTAATGATCCCATGGTAATGCCTACAGGAACAATGGATAAGGTGGTTGATTCCGCTGTCCCTGGCCTCAAGAGGAAAGAAAAGGAAGATATCCTCAGACTGGCTCAATCCAGTCTTGAGAAGTAAACCTTGAATCTAGAGGCAGCGAGCCAAGAGGAGGAAGACGTCAAGATGGTTAGCTTCGGACCAAATTTTGGTCCAGGATGCTAAAGTCCATCCGGCGAACTTCCAGCGACGGATGTTCGGTCCCTCACCCTTACCGAGAAGGTGTTTCACAGCACCAAACTCGGATTTGAAAAGATGCACCTGGAACACATTGTAAGTTTTTGATTCTTATTTGCATCTATTATCATATCCTCTAGCCCCCAAGCATAAAATCGGATAAACATCATTGGATTCCAAGTTGATGCTTTTAGGTTGCAAAAGAACGATTTAGTGTAGCCCCCAAGGCTCGTGCTATAATTTTACTTAGTTAAATTTGCAGCCCGAGTCTTAGTAGCCGTCTTGCAGCACTAACCAGGAATTGCTCAAGAATATTAGTAATAAGCGCAAAGAAATCAAGGCTTTACGCTTTGAGAATTCAAAGTTGAAAGTTGAAAAATATGAAGCAGAAGGTAAACTTTTCTGACTTCTTCTTTGCCAATTATCTTTTCTGTCGTAGCCAAACTTTTGTGTTGTCCGACTGGTATCTTGTCTTTGCAGAACTATTATGTCATTCTAGCAAGATGGTGGAGCAAGCCAAAAATTTCAAGGTCTTGGAGATAGAAAATGCTGAACTCCGGGACAAGCTTGAGAAGCTAACTTTGGAATCGGAGAAATGCGTGTCCGCAGTCCTGGAGTCAAGCAATCACGAAACCGTGAGGCTCGAGAAGCTCCTAGCCCTTCGAGATAAATAATTATCTTATCTCAAGAAGGATTTTTATATTCAGAGGGATCTTGCCCAGGCCTCAGCTAGTGAACTGAATAGTCTCCACAAGGAGCATGCGCAATGGAATCACTCTGTGCTAGGTAAGATTTCTGAATCTTTCTTTTACTTTTGTTGTTTGATTTTTCGACTTTCTTTTCAGCCGAATTTTGACTTTTTGGTTCTTTCCCAACCCCCATGAATCTTTCTGACTCTCCCACCTCTGAACCTCGCCTCGAGCGCATTAAACTCGTTGGAGATGTCTTGTATGACTTCCGCCAAACTCTAGAAGAGGCTAGTGAAGCCGTCAAGCTTTCTAACTTGCACACAATGTCAGTGCACGAGGTGAGGGACAAGGTCGAGGAGATTCTGAAATTGATCGAAGACTGGAAGATCTCCTATGCTCGGACTGTTGCGCAAATATCTCTGAACATGGTGATGAGCCACCATAGCGAGATGGAAATCTGGCACGTCACCAAGGGCATTGCCGAGGAGGAGGATGAGGGTAACCTGCAGGACATCAAGGCCATCGAAGAGTCTTGTGCCGGTTATGCCTGTCGGCTGGCGGAGATGACCAACTACATGACGCCATTCTTCGAATCCGTCACCGTGCCTCTTTCGCCTCAAGAGAGAATAATCAGCAATGCTTCTGAGCCTAAGATCGAGGAAGACACTGCAGTTGACTCCAATACTCCACCTTCTTCATCACCACCGCCTATAGCGTAAACAATTTCTATGCATTATCTTGAACTTATGGCAATGTAATGATGGATACAATGTTTCTTTTGTGCTGGTATTGATGGGGATATGCCGACCGGGGTATACCTAGCAGGACGTTTCCTACTGGCCCAAGCTGCCAGCAAGTGGCCTGCAGGACGGCGACTGGATCGAGACTTGGCAAGGACCCAGGCGACTGGAAGCTGGAGGCCCAGAAGCATAGCTAGGCCCAGTCGGATTATGTCAAGAACCCTCCGAATCCTTAACTAATTTGGTTGTAGATCTGTAAACCCTAGCGAGGTGAGCCTATGTAAATATCCCTAGGGTACACATAGAGGGCACGGTCCATCATACACCCCAGCGACTCGCCGCCTAGTCGTCGAGCTCGCCCTTGTACTCTCTCCATAATACAATCTAGCAGGAGTAGGTCTTTACCCTCTGGGGGGCAAACCTGGGTAAATCCTTGTGTCTCTGCCCTTATCTCGCACCGTAGAAGGCTGGACGCCCTTACCCTTCGTTCTACTACTCGCTGCCGATTGCAGCATCTGCAGTGGCAATTTCCACAATACTGGCGCCCACCGTGGGTCCTAGCCGGTCAGGCTGGAGTTCTGCGGCGAGATCCAATCTGCCCATCAATGAGATGATCGCCACCGGCCACATGATCGCGATCGGCGAGATCCTCCAGATCTTGCCGAGCAGCTATGTCTCGGCGGCACGCCCCGTCACACATAGCGTGATCATGCCGGTCGGCACGATCAGCCTCTTCGTCGGCTTCACCGACTTCATCGTCTCGGAGGACTCGGCTCGCATTCGCAAGTCGCCACCACGCGACCGGCTCTCTGAGAGTCAGGTCCGCACCATCCATCGCCTCGCCTCCGAGTACGACTCGGACAACAGCAACGTGGCTGAAACCACCATGGTCGCTAACGACGCGGCCCTCAACGACGACACCGACTCGGCGACCCCGGCGTCGGCCGCTGGATCCATCGTCACCGCATCATCCGCGGGCTCCATCACCAGGTCTCCAACGTGGGAGACTTCGAGGACCCCTCCATTCTTGGGATCTTCAACTTTGACTCCGGGTCGAAGAACTCCGGCGACTTCACGTCGGATCTGGTCGCAACGTCACGGCCTACATGGCGAATGGCGCGGACACCCCGCCAGACCCCTTTTCCACGCCGATCCTGCCGACTGCGGCGGCGACGGAGGTCGAGGAACTCCGCCTACGGTTGGAGGAGGCGGTCCACAAGGAACAAGCCGAGCCTAAATTTTTTTTCCTCGAGCAGGTGACGGCGCAGGAGCTTTCACGCTACCACCAACTCTGCATCAGGTCGCGCTTGAACCCCACCGTTCAGGGCCGCGCCCTGAACTTCGACGATGAAAATGACCCGGTACGCATAGCCGAGCGCGCGATCTGCGAGAACGCGCTGCCAGGAGGAAGCTCCCGGCCACCACCAGGCGCGACGGCCAATGGCGCCCCACCACCACCCGGCCGCATGCCCCCGGGATCAGCCAAGAATCCTGGTCTCCTTGTGGGAGCGAGACGCAAACGGCCTCCCGCTATTCTCCACCCCGATGGACAACGTCATCATGATCCGAGCCACGGTCGACAACATCAGCATGACAGGGGAAGGCGCCCTGCAGATCCAGTACGCCAAGGCTCTACTCGCCAAGGCCGTCGAGCAACAAAACACGGGAGCCGATTCACAGGGTCGCATGTACTCGCGTTCATCAGGAAGCAGGGCGGCTTCGAGCGGCCGCCCGATGGTGGCAAACACCCTCAACGACCTACCACCCGAGCCCCTGCAGCTCCAACACCGACACGCACACACAGTACTCTCCACCAATGACCCGCGACCGGCGAACAACTTTGTCGCTGCCAACGGGCAGCCAGTCGACGCGCGAACTCACATCATCAACAACCAGAGCTGGCGCGCACGCCAGCTAGACGATTTGAGGCATACCCTCACCAACCGCCGCGATGGCGAACCAAGGGGATCGGTGAGCCGAGTCAGACCCCAGTGCTTCTGACCGTTGATTCGAGGCGAAAAAACCCGGCGAACATCAAAGTGCCGAAGGAGATTGAGAAGTACGACCCCTCAAACGACCCGTCTGTGTGGCTGGACACGTACCTCATGGCGATGGGAATAGCCGGCCACACCGACCTGCTCGCCGCTCGCTACCTCCCCCTGATGATGGACGGAGCGTGCCGGCAATGGATCAACACCCTCCCCGCATACAGCATCGACTCCTAGGAGGAAATGCGCGACACCTTCGTCAGGAACTTCGAGGGCTCCTACACCCGCGCCACCACCATCGAGGACCTGGAGCGATGCGTCCAGGGACCCCGCGAGTCGACCCGCAGCTGGGTCCAATGTTGGCAAGACCTGTGGGACAACGCGGCCGGAATCCACCCGGACACCGCAATCCACTGCTTCTACCTCGTGCCGCTACGAGCCCCTGGTCGCCAAACTCAAGCGGGTGTACAAAACACTCACAACATACCGGACCTCCTCGAGATCGCCAAGCGGTACACGGAGGAGGAACCAAACCAAGAAACCGACGACGAGTCGGGAGGAAATCACCGTACGAGCGGCCACGACAACGGGAGACGACCCGAGCTACGCTACAGCAACACTCGCCTCACCGGCAAGCGCCGCGGTGATGGGCGAGTCGACTTCGTCACCAACGCCGGATACGTTCCACGCGAGCCCAAGAGCTTTCGCCGCGACGGAGGCCAACGCCGCGATGGTGGAAACTACAAGGCGAAGCCGAGGTTCGACCCCGTGGCTCTCCTTAACCAGCCCTATGTGTTCCACAGCAGGGAGGGGAAACCCTCCACACACACTACCGCTGACTGCCACTCCCTGAGGGAGATCGAGAAGGCACGACGCGCAAGGGAGGACCCCGACAACCACCCGCCAAACGGCGGGAAATTCGGCCATGATGTCGGCTCGCTTTACACCTTCACCGGCTTCAACACGAAGCACGAGAAGAAGGTCATCACCCGCGCTGTCTCCATCAATGCGGTGTCCCAGGTCGACATCCCCTAGTTCCTCAACTAGTGCGAGCAACAAATCACCTAGAGCCACGAAGACCACTCGCCACGGATCGAATATCCGGGTCGAGTCGCCCTGGTGGTCAAGCCCAAGGTGGGAGACTACTGGCTCCCCAAGATGTTGATGGACGGCAACAGATCCATCAACATCCTATACCTGGACACATTCAGGCGACTAGGGCTTCCATAGTCGATAATAGAGACGACCTACACCACCTTCCACGGCATTATCCCTGGTCGGAAAGGTGACGTTTCCAGTCACCTTCGAGCCGGCACACCAGCAAACTTCCGCACCGAGCTGATCATCTTCGAGCTGGTGCCCTTCAACAGCCCCTACCACTGTGTCCTGGGGCATCAGGCATTCGCCAAATTCATGGCAGCGCCCCACTACACGTACAACGCGATGAAGCTCCCCGGCCCCTGCGGCATCATCACTGTCCGCGGCGACCCCGACATGGCCGCAGAATGCGAGGCCAAAGGCGCTGAGCTCGCTGACACCGTCAAAGCCGCCGAGGCGAACCACGCGGAGGAACTCACCAAGTACATGAGCGGGGTCAACAATGATGACCCCACCATACTCAAGAAGCCCAACTCGGAGGGCGGTGGTTCCACCTCATTCGAGGCGACGACGCACACTCGCACCATCGAGCTGGTCTCAAGCGACTCAAGCCAGACGGTGACGATCGGGACGGGCATGAGCCCAGCATAGGAAGGCGCACTCATCGAGTTCCTACATGAGAATCGCGACATTTTCGCATGGAAGACATCCGACATGCCTGGTGTCCTGAGGGAACTCGCTGAGCACAAACTCAACGCCGACCCCAAAGCGCGACCCGTCAAGCAGTCGCTACGGCCCTTCAATGAAGAGCGCCGCTGAGCAATCACCGAGGAGGTGCAGCGTCTACTCGCTGCCGGCTTCATTCGGCCAATCAAATGCTCCAAGTGGCTGGCAAACCCAGTCCTGGTCGAGAAGAAAAACGGGATGTGGAGAATGTGTATCGACTACACAAACCTCAACAGCGCCTGCCCAAAGGAGCAATTCATCCTCCCGCGGATCAACCAGATCAGCAACTCAACCGCGGGTTCAGAGTCGCTATGCTTCCTTGACGCCTACTGTGGTTACAATTAGTTCAAAATGGCAGTCGAGGACGAGGAGAAGACGGCGTTCATCACGCCATTCGGAGCCTTCTACTACACTGCCATGACCTTCGGCCTCAATAACGCCGGGGCGACCTACCAGAGGTGCATGCAGGAGTGCCTTGCGAGCCAAATTGGCCGCAACATTGTAACATCCCAACATTTAGGAACCAACGAAGGGTAGATTTAGGAATCTGTGAAAATTCATGCATTCATTTGTGAAAATGTGGGTAAATTTTTCGCCAAATAAAAACCTAAAGCAATCAAAGTTTCTTTCATGCTTTGAGATTAGGTATAGTTTTGAAGGATGAATGTTATAGACTTTGATATGATCTTTGTGGACTAATGTGTTTTGGGAAATGAAATTTGAATTTAAACTTGAGTTTTGAATTTATAGTTCAAAGGAATTTAAAGTTATGTTTGACTATTATGCTTTAGTCAAGAGTTAATAATTAGTAGTTCAAACTTTATATAAAGAAAACAATTAAGAATAAGAATCTTCATTTCAAAATTTTATTCAATAAATAAGTTACACAAATGTAACTTATGGAAATAAGTAACAATCTTTACAATAGTAATTAAATAGAAGAATAATATTTATTTATTGAATAATAGTACAATCTTTATTACAAAAGAATAAAAATAAAATTACAAAAGAATAAAGAAATATTACATATGACTATTCTACAAAGAAAAAAGAAAACCTAGACTAAAGTCTTGAATTTCCAAGTATGGTACCTGCAAAACAAACACAAACAAAAAGAAAGAAAGTTAAGGTTAAAATTATATTACTCTCAGAATTGACAGTGAAGTGCACTGTTCAAGATTTCATCATTGAGTAATCTTTGAATATATCTTTCATAATTTTAAGCCATAAGTCAAATAAACAGCAAGGAGGGGCAAGTTTCACCAGCCAAGTAAAAGGTAATCTGATAAAAGTAACTTTCAAATTCATAACATATCCACAAGTTGTGCAGCAGGCACACATGCAGCACACACACCAAACTGCATGGTGTGTGCTGTCAGCACCACAACAACAGCTCAATCACACAAAACCATCAGCACAACCGTGGGAGGCATCCCCACACCATTTCCTTGTTCATACACACCAAGAACAACAGCCCAGCTAAACCAAGCCAAAGCCAAGCAAGATCACACCAATCAAAACCCTGGATCACATCACCAAAATGGTGACATAAGGAGGGGGGTAGATCAGGTGGATAGCAAGACCAAGATCAAACCATCAGGACCAGGAGGTGAAGGGCTAGATCAAGAACAATCCTAGGAGCTGGAAATACCAGGGGAGCACCAGATCAAGCTAGCCACAAGATCAACAACAACAACAACAACAACAACAACAACAACAACAACAAC
Organism: Avena sativa; assembly: GCA_916181665.1. Classification (NCBI taxonomy): domain Eukaryota; kingdom Viridiplantae; phylum Streptophyta; class Magnoliopsida; order Poales; family Poaceae; genus Avena; species Avena sativa. The sequence continues at coordinate 148,650,010 of OV702280.1, forward strand.
AACAACAACAACAACAACAACAAAGTGTGGTGAGTAGTAACATACCATCACATAATCTATCTGTCTAAGCTAGAAAAATATTTATGAGTTGTCTCATACTCCACTTCTCAGAAAAACACCCAAGTGGGGTGATTCCATCATTGAAGTTTTAAACACTAAAAGCAATTAGAAAACTATAAAGATCCAACTAGGATCTCAGGGCAACATCATTGATCCTATCTATCAAGCTATATTTAAATATAGCCAAGATTTAAACTTCTAGGCACATCTCTTAAATAGGAGTAGCACCTTAGAATTTAATCCTATGGATCTATATAAGTTATTAGGCCTACAATCATTTTTCCCCAACTTTGATTCATGAAACAGTAGCTGGTATCACTACCAGAACCAATCCATGAGAAATAATAAGAGAAGGGTCTAATCCCTAAACCTCAGACCCACATCATAGGTCTTAGGGATTTAAGGAAAGAAGTTTCTACTTATCTATAATACCAAACTAATTTTAAGCTTGAACAAAACCAAACCAAGTAATAGAATCTAATCTTGTGCTCCATACAAGGATGGTGTCACAACAACAGTTCTTAACTAAGCAAGTTAAGCATCCAATCTTCACAAATACAACCAACCAACTATAAATCATTTTCCTGTTCTTAATCATAGGAATCATAACCAGGAATATTCATATATATATCATCACTATAATAGACCATTTGATCTCAATCTATATATATGAATTCTTAAGCCAACAGTACTAATACACTGACTTCATCACACAACACTCACTGTCATTAACCAAGTAATGATAGTGGTGAGCTATTAAACCACTAGATTTCCCAAGTGTTGCTTCTAGAGAAACTTTACCATATGAACCATATCAAAATTAATCCATAGAATCATCTGGTAAACCACTAGCATCATCACAGCTAATCATAAGCAGCAAGCTATAGCTAACAACCACTTATCATGCTTAGGGACCATCAAAACTTGATCCAACTCATCAGATATCTAATCCACAGAGGGGTATGAACCCTAAGCAGAACAAACCAACTTAATCAGGATAGGACACTAACTAGGAATGGCCATTACCAAAATATATCATGGAATGGCGTAGAAAATAGAGCACGAGGGGAAGAGGAACAACTTACCGAAGGTCCTCGCTATAGATTAGAAGAGGAAGCAGAGGGTCGACGATGAACACGACGGCACGGGGAGCACCCCCAAGGGGGCGCTACGACCCATGCCACACCAATGCGGAGACCATAGCCACGCCTGGGGGTGAGGAGCATCACCACGGCACATGACAACAGCGGCGGCGTCAACACCAACGCCACCCCAAACCCTAGGGTTCGGAACGACATCGATCTGGCCACAGGAGGGCTCCAGGTCCAAATCGAATTGGACACAAGGGTGAAGCAGGGTTGACAACCACCCTATACACCACGGCGGCGGCCAGGAAGGTCCACGGCAGCGCGAATCACCGGCGGTAGCATCGCTGACCACGGGGTCGGGAGAGGAGAAGAAGAGAGGTGGGATCGAGGGAGAGATAGAGGGTGAGTTGGGCTGGTTGGGCAAGACCCCTTCGGGGTGTTGTTTTGACTTTTCCCTACTAGGCCACAAGGGCCCAATAAAACCAAACAGTCAGCCCAAATCACTTTAATCTTGTTTTAATAAATAGGAAAAGACCAAAATGTCCCTGAATTTAAATAAATTCTAGAAAATAAAATAAAAGTCCAAAAATTATAAATAAAATATTTTTGGATTCAAAATAATCTAACCTATCCAAATAAATTAAGAGATAAAATTTTAGACATATAAATTTTATTAAGAATTTTGTAATATATATATTCCTTATGGAAGTTTACAAAATTATTGAAAGATGATAAAAATAAATAAAAATCATTTTCATTATATATTAATATTGTAGTATTTTAGAAAAATACTAAACAAATATTTAATATAGATTTTTGGTATTTAATGATAATTCTTAAAGGAATTATTAATTAAATAAAATGAAATAAAATAAAAGAATACAATATTCAGTAAATATTAAAAATTAATATTTATAAATTCTTTATTATTAAAAGAATTTTATAATTTAAATAAATGGGGAAGAATACATATAAAGCTAAATGATGCATTACATTACTTTGCATAATCATTTTGCTTCTTTAAATATTGTCCTTACCGGGCAATAATGATGTTTTTGTAGACATAGAAGCTCAAGGTCCAGGGCAAGCATCAGACTTCACTACCTTTCTATCACAAGGCAAGTTCACCACTTGCTCATGTCCTTTGAAGAGTCTTTATCAAAGTATTTCCGAATTGTGTGTTATCATCTATATTATAGAAAAAGAAAACATTATTTTCTGAAGATACTAAATCTTAGATAGCATCCTAAGTGATGATATGATGGAGCAATAGAACTTAGGGTTCTAATTGCAATAATGATGAACAATTAGGGATTAATAACCCATGACATCAGTGATTCTAGCGATGTATATTACGCGTTAACCATGAGATTTGGAATGGGACGGAGAAGTCAGCTGTATCCTTTTACTCTTATATGAAGGCAAGTCGACCTTAACGTGATGTTGTGATTCCTTGTGCGGATCCAACATATGGGTGGGCACCCTTACGCCCCACACTTTTGGTGTCTAGATTATCTAAGAATGGTGTTTAGGGATATAGTCCAGTCAAATGGTACTCGTTCGGGCATCACCAGGTCATAGAGTCTTCGGGAACTCATCAGGGTTTTAGCCTGCCCGAAAGGAGGCTTAACGGAGGTGAGCCAGCCCCGAAGGATCGTGCAGACATATGAGGTCGCGGAGAGGGCAGTGATTGGCTTCGACCAACTACTGGGCCCCACATCATGGAATTGTGGACGGGAAAGTACGTCCGGTTGTGCAACAAGGAGTTGATCACTCATGGGTAAAGTAACACACCTCTGCAGAGTGTAAGAATTATAACTTGTTACTCCCTATTCCAGGAAGGAGCTACGAACGCGGTAGGAAAGGAACTCCATGAAAGTTCTGGTTAACCTGTGAAGGCTGATGGTCATAGATTTTTATAATAAAATCATCCTTTGAAGAAAGATTTACGAAAATTGCATATTACCAAAGACTGATAGTCCAAGGTGGTAGATAGAGCATCAAATTTCCTACCTTGCATATAATGAATTTGCTGGGTACCGCTGTTACTCATCCTTTCCTTTGAATCCTTGCTTAGACTCTGAGAATCCCGAAGATACTCTAATGTATGCATCTGAGAGTCAAGAGGAGGTCTTCTATGAAGAGCCCAACCTGTATGGAGCCGTAGAAGGGGAGGACTACGACATCGTCTACGGAGGAGAGTTCCAAGAATCCGAATAATTACTATAGTTCTAGTAGCCACTTGAGCCGAGCAACATGAACAATATATAGCAATAAGTTGTTAAGCTCAAATTTGGAGTTTAAGTTTTAAATTTGAAACTTCCGCTGGAATACTTATATTTTGGTTTGTAAGTTGAAACTTTTGGAAGCCTTGAACTTCCGGTATTGTAATAATAATAACGTGTGTATGTTTGTAATATGGACCCGCAATGTTTCTGTTGTACCACTCTAAGTGATGTAATATTTATGGAACGGTGTTCTGTGGATGTCATGTCAACGACTATAGTGTACTACACATGCAGTGGTATGCTGGGTCACCGTAGTTGGTATCAGAGCAAATTGCTTTCACCTTAGGTTGGAAACCTAGTAAGGGTATTACCTGTAGGAGAGTGTAGCAACGATAAAGAATTCTCTAAAAGAAATATAATGGGTATTCAAATGATAATATTCCGTTATATGTTTTAGTGCGATAATTTTTTGTTATGATGCAATATATTATTGGTTACTAACAAAAATATTTTTCTGATATACAGAGATATGGCACCAAAGATTCCAAAGTAGACTTTGGTAAGGAAAGAGGAGACTCTTGATGATTATCAAGGATCATTCACAGACTAACTTCGTCAACTTTTAAAGATTTTTAGTTGTCCAACTAGAATTCCAGTGAATACTATAACTTACCATGATGGTCGGATGTTATCCAAGTATCGTGTGAGTATCCAACTTCGAGAGGAGCTTGGATTATATCACGATCTACCTATAGGTGAGGGTAGAAGTCATTTAGCAGCCTATCATGTTGTTGTTATGGAGGCGATAGCTAATATCCGGGAGCATAAAGCCAAGGAGTTAGAAGGTAGCACATTTTCTGTGATACCTCATGATTCTATAGACTCGGAGCCTATACTGGATAATCTTACTTTGGTTAAGAAGCATCCTAAGTTAGCTTCCAAGTTTATGGATAGATACCGAATGCTCGTTGCGTATTTTTATAAGACACATCAAGTGATTGTCGAAGATAAAAATGACATGTTAGAGGATCTAACTGATCCGGAAAGGAGGAAGCAGTTAGCATTCCAGTTAGAGAAGGAAGCAAGTAGTAGTGCAACACCTATCTTTAAGGATATACCTATAGATCCTGAATCTTTTATACCATATCCTTATTCACCAAGTCCTGAACCTATAGATGATCCTACTATGGATACGAGGTATGCAGTACCACAGGGTTCAGAGGAAGGTTCTGATTCAGAACTTCCTATTGAGAATTCTGATGATTGGAGAAGGGGATCATATTAAGGATCTCACGAACACCAGATGTCCGCAGATGGTTCTGACAGAAATGTTGGATAATCTAGCTGGATGGGTGCAAGAATTAACCCTAGTAACAGTAGTAGAAATGCCATGTCGATAGATAATCAAGATGAAGAAGAAGATCCTAAGGAGAGAGTGTTTGAATCATCAACATCTTCTCAAAACCCAGGGAATATACATTATCCGGTGTTTAACTATCTTGCCCAAAGGAGAACCTCGGGATCGGCAGGATCTGCGTATCCTATTGAGAACTCAAGGAATGAAGCTCAGGAGATGCAGGAAGGAGATAATGTTGAATATGTTTCTGAAGACTTTTTAGCTGAGCTGGAGAGAGTCAATGCGCTCAGGTTGAGTAATGACTCAAGTCCTGACACTTCAGATACTGAGTATGTTCCTTCTGGAAGGCCATTTGTTCCACAAACTGCGTGACGAACATCACGTCATCACGGTTGGACATCAGGCATATATGATGAGCGTAGTTACTACTAGAAGTAGGCAACTATTTAGAAGTATCAAGTACCATGTATTGTACTCCAAGAAATAAGATAGTTAGATAAATAAGGTAGTGTTGTGATTATACCTATATGGTATATGTTGTAATGACTTTGTATTATTATGATATTATGTATAATATGTGAAATGTAGATTTGGATTTTCTTTGGATCTTCATTGTGTGACTAGTTTTGTGCGTAAAGTCGAGCTCAGAACACATGTGCATGATGTAATTATGAGTATTAGCTTTATGTTGCAGGACTAGAGGGTCATGGATACGGTTGTAGAAACCGAAGCTGAACAGCAGCGGATGAAACGTGAGGCCAAAGAGAAGGCCGATGCAGATGCAGCAAATCAGGGAGCATTACCACCACCACCACCACCAATGAGGCCGTTAATGGAGCATAACTTTATGGAGTGTATGCAAATGATGCAAGAGACCCAGAACAAGTTCATGGAGGAGTTGCTGGGAGGAGCAAATCAAAGGGCACCTGAAGGTGGAGGAGTGAGTCTATCTGACTTCCAGGATGCAAGGCCGTTACCTTTTGCATCAGCTCCTAAACCAATGGATGCAGAAGATTGGCTAGCAGATACAGAAAGAAAACTGAAGACTATAGGTTGCAATGATGAGGATAAATTGAGTTATGCAACTCATCTTCTGACTGGACCTGCAGCATCATGGTGGGAGAATCAGTTGGCTATGCAACAACCAGGAAGGGAGTACACCTGGGAGGAGTTTAAACAGAGATTTCGTGAATATCATGTTCCGAAAAGTGTTACGGAGTTGAAGCAGAGAGAATTTGTGGAGCTGCAGCAGGGATATACTAGTGTTATGAAGTATATTCGGGAGTTTAGTCAACTGTCTCGATATGCTGAGGAAGAAGTTATGTTATGTGTGACCCCTTGGGGTGGTCCGATCTTTCACGAATTCCGTGAGAATCGAGGGAAAAGCGGTGGAAGGGGAAAGGGGATGAAATCCACGAACCCACACGTGAAGAACTCGATGAACACACACACGTGAAAACACGATACAAGCCGATAGCTCATGCCGGTGGCAACCGGTCCAACACAATCCCTAGGATCAGCGTTGGGCAAGACACTCTCCCACGGCCAACAACGGGGGTGAGAGGCTTGATGAGATCTTGACTAACTAGGCATGAGACACTGAGATCCCAAGGACTTGTACAACTTGAACGCACTAGGCAAAATCCAAGAGGGTTGTGGATAATTTGGTGCTCCTTGTCAAGGAGCATGAGACAAATAGTTGATAGATCCACAAAGGGGTGTCTTCAACTACAATTATCCAAGTCTAAGGTTTACAATAGGGGTGGGGGCTATTTGTAGGCCAGCCACATAAACAGGGGTAGTTTAGGAACGAAATGGTAAAACATAAAGAGGGGTACAGGGCGCTGGGCCGAACTGACGTGAACAGGTTCAGTCAAGACCGGTAGTACCGGATGGGCGACCGGTAGTACCGGTCGCAACCGGTAGTACCGCTTAGGGACCGGTAGTACCGCTGGAAGTCCTGGGGCTTCCGTTGGAGTCGCCTGTAGCGAGCGGTAGTAGAGGGCGGTAGTACCGCTGACCGGTAGTACCGGTTCCCGAACCGGTAGTACCGCTGGCGTCAGGGGCTTGGTTGGGTACCTCCGGGAGAGTCCGGTAGCTGGGGCCAGTTGTGCCGATTGAACCGGTATTACCGGTCGTAGGGTCCGGTAGTACCGTTGGATTCTGAAAGCGGTTGGTCGCTTCCGCTATGGTTTCTCCATTCCATGGGTCCTTCTCGTCATACCTGATGATGCATAGTGTATGCATATGAAGTAGCAAGCCATCCAGGGGCGTATCGAAATCACACAAGGAAAGGAGCGAGTTAACCTTGGCTTGTAGGAGTTTGGCTCGGTCGCGAGTCATGGGTCCACTTGGGGAGCTCGTAGGAGTAGATGTAGTAGCGTTCGTAGGACGGGCTGCATCAGCTCCCCCCTTGGGAATGAGTCGTCCTTGACTCTTCAACCTTTTCAACATCATCATCTCCATGGAAGGGTGAAAGGTCCTTAACATTGAACGTTGGTCTCACAAGGTACTTCGATGTTTGGATATCGATGATGTAGGCGTTGTTGTTGATCCTCTTGAGTACTTTGAACGGCCCATCACCTCTTTGGCTTGAGTTTGGAGTCGCGATCCTTGGGGAAGCGGTCTTTACTCAAGTGTATCCACACAAGGTCACCTTCTTCGAAGATCATCTCTTTCTTGTTCTTGTTTAGCCTTGATGCTTGGCGAAGGACTTGTTGCTCGATCGTTGGTCTTGTGTCTTCATGTAGCTATTTCATTGCTTGGGCATGCTTTTCAACGTCCATGTTGGTGCGGTTGTGTGGAGGAAGAGGTAATATGTCGAGAGCGGTGAGAGGCTCGAATCCATAGACGATCATGAACGGGATCATCATGGTGGTGGAGTGCTTTGCGCGATTGTAGGCAAACTCGGCGTGTGGTATGCATTCCTCCCAATATTTAAGATTCTTCTTTATCAACACACGTAGAAGTGTGCCAAGGCTTCAATTGACGACATCGGTTTGTCCATCGGTTTGGGGATGTGAGGCGGACGAGAATAGGAGCTTGATGTCGAGCTTGGCCATGATTGTCTTCCAAAAGTAGCTCATGAATTTGACGTCGCGGTCGGAGACGATTGTTCTTGGTACACCGTGTAGCCGAATTATTTCCCTGAAAAACAATTTTTCTACATGTGAAGCATCATCGGTCTTATGGCACGGAATGAAGTGTGTCATTTTGGAAAAGCGATCCACTACCACAAATATAGAATCATGTCCATGTTTAGATCTAGGCAATCCTAACACAAAGTCCATGCTAATGTCCGACCAAGGTGCATGAGGAATAGGCAATGGCATATAAAGACCAAAGGGGTTAGACTTGGACTTAGCTTGGACACAAGTAGTGCATCGTTGGACGTGGCGCTCCACGTCGCGCTTCATCTTGGGCCAATAGTAGTGAGTGGAGAGCATGTCACATGTCTTGTCACGGCAAAAGTGACCCATAAGTCCTCCACCATGGGACTCTTGAAGAAGCAAAATTTGGAGAGACTACTTAGGAATGCAAAGCTTGTTTTGTTTGAAAAGAAAACCCTTATGCAAATAGAAATCATCAACCCCTTTGTCTATTGAACACTTTGCAAAAATTGATCCAAAGAATGGGTTGGACGCGTACAAAGATTTGATGTCATCAAGACCCAAGACATTTACTTCAAGTCACGTAAGAAGGTTTGTGTTTTTGCGAGACAAGGCGTCCGCTACTACATTTTCTTTACCCTTCTTGTACTTGACAATGTAAGGAAAAGATTCCATGAACTCAACCCATTTGGCATGTCTTTTACTCAAATTGGCTTGTCCCTTAAGATATTTCAGCGACTCATGGTCGGAATGGATGATAAATTCTTTGGGCCAAAGGTAGTGTTGCCACACTTGAAGGACACGAACCAAGGCAAAAAGCTCTTTGTCATAAATTGGATACTTAAGGCGTGCGCCATCAAGTTTCTCACTATGGTATGCGATAGGATTCCCATTTTGCATAATGATGCCTCCAATGCCAATACCACTAGCGTCACATTCGATCTCAAAAGTTTTTGTGAAATCCGGTAAAGCGAAGAGTGGTGCTTCGGTGAGCCTCTTTTTGAGCTCATCAAATGCGTTTTGTTGTGCTTTGCCCCAAGCAAAAGTTACATTTTTCTTGGTCAACTCGTTGAGAGGGCAAGCAATGGTAGAAAAGTCTTTCACAAAGCGACGGTAGAAGCCGGCCAACCCATGAAAATTGCGGAGTTCACTAACATTGGTAGGTATGGGCCAATCTCTTATGTCCTTAAACTTAGAGACATCAACTTCAATGCCATTAGAAGACACAACAAAACCAATGAAAATTAATTTGTCTTTTGCAAAAGTGCACTTTGGGAGATTAGCATAAAGCTTTTCATGACGAAGGATTTGAAGGACCTCCTTAACATGAGTAACATGCTCCTCTAGTGACTTGCTATATACAAGGATGTCATCAAAGTAAACAATGACACTCTTCCCAATGAGAGATCTCAAAATATGGTTCATGAGGCGCATGAAGGTAGATGGGGCATTTGATAAGCCAAAGGGCATAACCAACCATTCATAGAGACCAAGCTTGGTCTTGAAGGCAGTTTTCCACTCATCACCTTCGGCCATGCGAATTTGATGGTAACCACTACGAAGATCAATTTTTGAAAATATAGTGGCTCCACATAACTCATCAAGCATGTCATCAAGACGCGGTATAGGATGTCGATAACGCACGGTGATAGCATTGATTGGACGGCAGTCCATGCATAACTGCAACGTATCATCCGTTTTTGGAACTAGAATCACAGGTACCGCGCTTGGGCTAGTGCTTACTTGGATCAAACCTTTGGAGACGAGTTGGTTGATTTGTCGTTCTATGTCCTTCGTCTCTTCCGGGTTCGTGCGATACGCGGCGCAGTTTGGGAGTTGAGCGTCGGGTATGAGGTCGATGCGGTGCTCGATTCCGTGAAGAGGGGGTAGTCCATGAGGAAGCTCTTCGTGGAAAACATCTTGGAATTTCTACAAAATAGCCATCAAAGAAGGAGGAACATTTGTCAAGTCATTAGTTCCTTGCGCTAGTCCCTTGCATACAAGGACATAGGGCAAGATGGATGGGTTGTTCCGCACTTCTCTCATCTCACTTTTGGTGGCAAGAAGAACACTCTTGGTTTTTCCACTCGAGTTTGGTTTGTGGACCTCGCTCACTATAGTGTGGTTCTCTCGCTCATCACTCTTCTCACAATGTGGTTTTGTGCTTTGCGCCCTCGCTAAAGCCTTTGCATTGTCCGCAATTATCTGGCTAGGAGTCATTGGTTGCAAAACACAAGTCTTTTCAAGCCATTTCAAGGTATAAGTGTTTGTGTGACCATCATGCAAAGCACGCTTGTCATATTGCCACGGCCTTCCTAGCAACATATGGCAAACCATCATGGGGACCACATCACATTCCACCGTGTCTTTGTATGGTCCAATTGAGAACGTTACCGAGATGGTGTGCTTGATCTTGACGGACCCTTGGTCACTTAGCCATTGTATATGGTAGGGATGCTTGTGCGGATGGAGGGTGAGGTTGAGTTTTTCACACAATTTCGTGCTTGCAAGATTGTGGCAACTCCCTCCATCGATGACAACTTTTATGGACTTCCCATTGATACCGGCTCGAGTTTGGATGATGTTTGATCTTTGGTCTTCATTCTCATTGACTTGAGTAGTTAAGACCCTTGTGACCACAAGCGATGGACTTGCGTCATGCTCACACACACACAAGTAGGTCTTGGTCATCTTCCAAATGTTGCCTAGCCAATGCTTCCTTGACCCTTGCATCAAACTCATCTTCGCTCAAGTATTCTTCATTGCCATTGTCGTGGATGAACAAAACTTTCTTGTTTCCACATGTGGCTGACTTGTGTCCTTTGCCTCCACACTTGTAGCATTCACCATTGTATGGTTGATCATCCTTTGTGTATTTGCCACTTGGGGGCGGTTTTCCTTGAGGAAGTGTTGGCTTGAAGGGAAGCTTGGTGGTACTTGATGAGCTTCCACTTGGTGTTGTTGGAGTAGTGGTTGCTGCTTGCTTGTAGGTGAAGTACGTCTTTGGCTTGTTGTACTTGATGTCCTCTTGCACTTGACGTTCGACTTTTGATGCTATGTGTAAAAGCTCAACCATGTTGTTGTACTTTTGGAACTAGGTGGTGCGCTTGATTGGATGGTTCAAGCCATTGAGGAAACGTGCCATTGTTTGTTCGTCACGCTCTTCAATGTTGGCACGGATCATGTTGAGCTCCATTTTCTTGAAGTACTCTTCCACCGTCTTTGTCCCTTGACTAAGCGTTTGAAGCTTGTTGAAAAGGTCACGCGTGTAGTGCGAAGGAACAAAGCGGGATCTCATAGGAGCCTTCATATCTTCCCAAGTTGAGATCGGAGGCTCCACTTTTGCTTCACGAGCGAGTTGGACTTGTTCCCACCAAAGGTTGGCATACTCGTCAAACTCGAGGGAGGCCATGGCCATCATCTTCTCATTGCTATAGTTGTGCATGCAGAAGATCTTGTCAGCCTTGAGTTCCAAAGAGAGATATTCTTCGGGTTCATTGGAACCGGTGAACTTGGGCATGGTGAATTTGACCTTGCCGAACGTTTCTTCTTCATTGCGGTTCTGGTGGCGGCTGTTGCCATGATTTTGGCGTCCATCTTCATCATCCGAGCTCTCATGTCTTGCTTGGTGATAGTTGCGTTGCCCTTGAGGTTGTTGAGGTGCCGCGTTTGGTGGTGGAACTTGATTTTGACGACGAGCTTGGGGAGCTTGCTCGTGTTGTTGGCGCGGTTGAGGACGAGGATGAGGTTGTTGGTCCTCACGACGATCTTGGGGAGCTTGCTCTTGGTCTTGTCGTGGTTGATGCCGATGAGCATTGTCTCGCGCCATTTGGCGAGGAGGACGACGAACCGCGTGCGCAATGGGCTGCTCCCTTTCTTCTTGATGTGGAGGAGGCTCGTCATGATGACCATGTTGTCGACGTTGACGCTCATGTCGATGATGACGGCTTGGTGGATCTTCGAGTGCTTCACGCCAACGGTGATCTTGTTTGTCCACTTCGGATGCTTCACTTGTTGTTGAAGGAACATGTCGTTGGCGATGGGCTTGGTGGTCCACGTGAGGTTGCTCTTGTTGAATCACGAGTGCCCTTGGTTGAGGACGGTTCACTTCACGTCTTGGAGGTCTTGCGGAGAGGTCACCATCGTAGCTTGACGTCTTGGCATGTCGCGGAGACGGTACCGCTTGAGAAGAGCTCATGGAGTGAAGGACGGGTCCATCTTGGTGCCTTGAAGCGTGACGGTGAGGGGCGCTTGATTCACTTGATGATTGCCGCGACAAGCTTGGATCGTGCGATCGTGGCCTTGCTAGCCCATCAATGAGGCATTGAAGATTCTCATCCGTTGCGGAGAGGGCGCGACCAAGAGATTCATTTTGATGGCCGAGGTTGTGTTGCATGGCATGCATTTTTCCTCGGACTTCTTCGAAGCGGTTGTCGATATTCTTGAATTCCACTCGGGCTTCGCTAAATTGTTCGTCTTGGAGCCGCTCAAGGGCTTCACAACGGTAGTTGAATTCTCCTCGGACCTTACAATGATCCCATCTTGTCATGTATTGTGTGTCGTCCTCTGGAGGTGGTGGTGGTTGGGACGACTCGCCATTCATGTCCATGATGCAAAGCCGGCAAAGATTGTATATGGCTAAGAAGAACACGGGGAGTTAGCCTTTTACCTCACCTTGGAGATTGTATCAAACCAATTGCCACACAACAGAGCTAATAGCTTGCAAAGTGAAATCGCAAAGAAACTCACACACAAATAAGCTACACTCTCAAAAGCTGTTGGTGGAAGGTTAGGATTGTGGAAAACCAAACGAAACGATCCAAGCAAAAGGTTATTGTTCTAAGTGGTAAATAACCAAAGATCAAAAGCACAAAGGATACGATCTACAAAAACACGGGAGAACGCACACGTGGAGATTAAAGGGGTTAGCACGACTATGAAAATGAGCACAAAATGTCCTAACGAAGACTACGCTCGGTTGTCGTTCCAACTCAAGGAGAGACCACAACTCGTTTACCAAAAGAGGATAAGCAACGGATTTGTGCACTTGCCTTGGAGCGCTTTTTCCTCTCTCTTTTTGCTTACAAGCTTGATACTCTCTTTGTATTGGGAGACTATGTATCTTTCTATATTTTTTTCTTTTTCTCCCTTTCTATACTACTATGTTAACTTTTGTATTTGCCCTCACACTCTCACGTTCCAAAGGAAAGTGCACAATGCTTAGACAAACACAAAATGAGTTGTTCTCATAGGATAGGTACACACAAAGGAAGATATGGGGCTGTCAAAGTGGTGCAAGTTATACCTTTGGTATTGTTAACGACTTGCAACTGTTGTTGTGGATAATGTTCGAGTGTCGCGGTGTCGTTGAGCGTGTGGTGACTTTGTTGCGGAAGCTTTTGTTAGAATGGCGACAAACACGCGAAACACGAACAAGCTAAAGAGGAAAGTCAACAAACAAAATTGAGGTGTCAAAAAGGAAAAACAAAACTGTTAGTTGCGGGCGGTAGTACTGCCCGGTACGACCGGTAGTACCGATGACTTGCGGTAGTACCGCTCGTACGACCGGTAGTACCGCCTGGCGCAGAACTTGCACGCGATCAACCTGAAAACATCCTCAAATTCGTGGTAATCTGACCGAAAGGCTGGGCTAGGAACATAAAAAGGCTGTAGATCGACTCCAAAAGCAACAGTTCTATGGTCCAAAACCACGAAAAACTCACCAAATCCAAAGATCAATCCGAAGGCGATTTGGGGCTCTTTTTTGGGGAATTTTCGATTTTATGATGGATAGAGAAAAAATTGAGGGGAAATTTGTGATCAACCTTTATCTTGATACTAGTATGTTAGGGGTGACCCCTTGGGGTGGTCCGATCTTTCACGAATTCCATGGGAATCGAGGGAAAAGCGATGGAAGGGGAAAGGGGATGAAATCCACAATCACACACGCGAAGAACTCGATGAACACACACACGCAAAAACACGATACAAGCCGATAGCTCACGCCGGTGGCAACCGGTCCAACACAATCCCTAGGATCGGCATTGGGCAAGACACTCTCCCACGGCCAACAACGGGGGTGAGAGGCTTGATGAGATATTGACTACTTGGGCACGAGACACCGAGATCCCAAGGACTTGTACAACTTGAACGCACTAAGCAAAATCCAAGAGGGTTGTGGATAATTTGGTGCTCCTTGTGAAGGAGCATGAGACAAATAGTTGATAGATCCACAAAGGGGTGTCTTCAACTACAATTATCCAAGTCTAAGGTTTACAATAGGGGGAGGGGCTATTTATATGCCAGCCACATAAACAGGGGTAGTTTAGGAACGAAATGGGAAAATATAAAGAGGGGTACAGGGCGCTGGGCCGAACTGACGCGAACAAGTTCAGTCAAGACCGGTAGTACCGGATGGGCGACCGGTAGTACCGGTCGCAACCGGTAGTACCGCTCAGGGACCGGTAGTACCGCTGGCGGTCCTGGTGCTTCCGTTGGAGTCGCCTGTAGCGAGCGGTAGTAGAGGGCGGTAGTACCGCTGAACGGTAGTACCGGTTCACGAACCGGTAGTACCGCTGGCGTCTGGGGCTTGGTTGGGTTCCTCCTGGAGCGTCCGATAGCTCGGTCCGGTTGTGCCGCTTGAACCGGTAGTACCAGTCGTAGGGACCGGTAGTACTGCTGGAGTCTGAAAGCGGTTGGTCACTTCCGATGTGGTTTCTCCATTCCATGGGTCCTTCTCTGCGTACCTAATGATGCACAGTGTATGCGGATGAAGTAGCAAGCCATCCAGGGGCATATCGAAATCACATAAGGAAAGGAGTGAGTTAACCTTGGCTTGTAGGAGTTTGGCTCGGGCACGAGTCATGGGTCCACTTGGGGATCTCGTAGGAGTAGATGTAGTAGCGTTCGTAGGACGGTCTGCATCAAGTTAATACGGAGGAAAAGAGGAAGAAGCATTTCCTGCGTGGATTAAATCCATTTGTGAGGATGCAGTTGAGGTTGGCTAATAAGCAAACTTATCAGCAGTTGCTAGATGCAGCTATTACCTTCGAAGATGACTACAAAAATGTCCAAGAGGATAGAAGGAAGAGAGCTAAGAAGGAAACCAAGAGGATACAAGCAAGCAAGCCCAACCCCAATATGGAATTCAAACCAAGGAATAGGCCCTATAACAACAACAATTCCAATCGGAGTGAAAATCCAAATGCAAAGAGTATTATATGCCACAACTGCAAACTCCTAGGGCATATGAGCAGGGATTGCACGAAACCAGTAATTGTATGCCATGCTTGTGGTCAGAGAGGTCACATCAAGCCCAATTGTCCAAGCAAACCACAAGGAGGTTGGCTGGTTTGAGATGGAAGGAAAGCCAGTGGAGGAAATGGACAGCCCAATAAAGGAGGAAATAATGGCAAGAACAACAATGGCAAGAGGAACAGACCTACCGGGAAGTTGAACTGTGCAACCCTCGAGGAGGTGGATAACTCGGAGCATGCAGTGATAGGTACGCTCAATATCCTTACCAATACCGGCAAAGTTCTATTTGATAGTGGTGCAACTACTTCATTCATTTCTGAAGAATTCTATGATAAGTTCGGGATTAGAAGGGCAACATTAGAAAACCCTACGACCGTAGTTACGGCAGGGGGGATGTGATTGTACGCCACATTAAACAAGATTAGGTTATCTTGACCTATGGTTGTACATACTTTGCAGACCTTTATGTGATTCCTTTGAAGGGAATTGCAGTAGTGCTGGGGATGGACTGGATGATGGAATATGGGGCTCAGATAAATTGTGAGGAGAAAACTATCTCAATCAAAACTCCAAGTGGAGCAAGGATAGTTTATCAAGCAGATAAGCAAAGTCATATCATGGTGGATCTACAGTTGAACTCGATGAAAGAGGCCAAATTGGAAGATATTCCTATAGTAAATGAATTTCAAGATGTTTTTCCAGCAGAGCTACCTGGAATGCCACCAAATCGGGAGATAGAATTCACTGTTGATCTATTTCCCGGTACGGCACCAATAGCTCAAGCACCATATAAGATGGGACCAAAAGAATTAAAAGAACTCAAAGAGCAAATTGATGAGTTAGCCATAAAAGGATTTATTCAGGAAAGTGTATCCCCATGGGGAACACCAGTAATCTTTGTGGATAAGAGGGATGGTGGAAGAAGGATGTGTGGAGATTATAGAAATCTGAACAACGTTACTATCAAGAATAAATATCCTATACCAAGGATTCAAGATTTGTTTGATCAAGTGAAAGGAGCCGGAGTATTTTCAAAGATCGACTTAAGATCTGGATACCATCAAATAAAAATCAAACTTGAAGATGTTCCTAAGACAGAATTTGTCTCAAGATACGGACACCATGAATACCTGGTAGTACCATTTGGTTTGACCAATGCACAAGCAATATTCATGAATCTGATGAACAAAATCTTCATGCCATATTTGGATAAGTTCGTCATATTATTTATTGATGATATTCTGATATATTCCAAGGATAAGGAAGAGCATGTTGATCATTTGAGAATAGCATTGCAGACTTTAAGGGAACATAAACTTTATGCTTAGTTCAGTAAGTGTGAATTTTGGCTAGATGAGGTAGAATTCCTCGGCCATGTGATCGGTAAAGATGGAATTGATGTAAATCCATCTAAAGTTCAGCCAGTACTAGAGTGGACTGCGCTAACCAATGTGAAGCAAATTCGAGGTTTCTTAGGAATGGCAGGTTATTATCGAAGATTCATTGAAGGTTTCTCCAAAATAGCTAGACCAATGACCAAATTATTAAGAAAGAATACACCATTCAATTGGGACGAGAAGTGTGAAGCAAGTTTCAGGAGTTGAAGACTAGGTTAACCATAGCTCCAATCTTAGCAGTTCCTGAAACAGGGAAGGACTTCACAGTATACTGTGATGCATCTAAAGAAGGTTTGGGTTGTGTGTTAATGCAAGATCAGAAGGTGATTGCTTATGGTTCAAGACAACTGAAACCACATGAAGTCAATTATCCAACTCATGATTTAGAGTTAGCAGCAGTAGTCTTTGCGCTGAAAGGATGGAGGCATTTTCTTTATGGAGCCAGATGTGAGTTATACACTGACCATAAAAGTCTCAATTATTTCTTTACTCAAAAGGAGTTGAATATGAGACAGAAGCGTTGGTTGGAACTAATCAAAGATTATGATTTAACAATCAACTATACTCCAGGGAAAGCAAATGTTGTAGCTGATGCTTTAAGCAGAAAGAGTGCAGATATTCAGCCTAGCAATCGGGAGTTACCAAAAGAGTTACAAATGGACTTGGAAATATTAGAGCTTCAATTCATTAGAACAGAGGTTCTTGGAGGATTAGCTACTATGCGGGTAGTTACAGAGCAGGACAGTGATCTTAAGCACAAAATTTTTAGACATGAACTAGAAGATCCTTTCATTGCTGAGGAAATTCGGAGGATATCTCAAGGGCAAAAATCAGTTTTTTGCCTTGGAGATTATGATTCTTTATGGTTTCAAGACCGTCTTTGTGTCCCAGATGTGACTGAGATTCGAATGGAAGTGGGAGGAAATAGGTATGGACTTCATCACAGGATTTCCCATGACACCTAAACGAAAGGATATGATATGGGTTATTGTGGACAAACTCACTAAAAGTGCACATTTTATCCCAGTAAATCAGAAAGATAATGCTAGAAGTTAGTAGAAGTTTACATCAAAGAGATAGTAAGTAAGCATGGAGTGACAAAAAGATCGTAACTGATAGAGGATCAGTGTTTACTTCATCATTTTAGAAGCAATTGCATGAAGCACTTGTTTCAAAGTTAGATTTTAGCACAGCCTGCCATCCAGAGACAGGAGGTCAAACAGAAAGAACAAATCAGATACTAGAAGACATGTTAAGAGCCTGTGCATTAGATTTTGGAGGTACATGGGAAGATCATTGTAACATCCCAAAAGTATTAAACTTGGATCATCAAAGTCTAATCATCAAAATTAGGGTTAACAAAAACTTACCCAACTAAAAATATGAAAGCATTCATATGTGTGTGTATTCAAAAATTGGATTCTTTTGAATTGCCATGGTTCTT
Source organism: Avena sativa (assembly GCA_916181665.1). Lineage (NCBI taxonomy): Eukaryota > Viridiplantae > Streptophyta > Magnoliopsida > Poales > Poaceae > Avena > Avena sativa. Next base: position 148,667,951 of record OV702280.1, read on the forward strand.
TGTTTTTTGCTTATAAAATGATTCTTATGTGAAATAAACATCATCTAAACAGTCCCCAAACTTTTCCCAAAGACAAACAACTCAAAATGAATAAATTAAGTAAATGGTCACTTTGGCCAAATTAACTCCCATGCCTACTTTGGCTATCTCTAATTTTCAAAACTCAACAGAAACATGTATGGATCTTTGCACCCCTTGTTAGTACTCATAATTAAGGTACCAAGGCCCACTTTGTGATCATCCAAAAACATTCAAATGCTAAGTTTAAATGACAGTTTAAAATTGAATCTATCTCATATGGGAAGATCCCATTATTTCAAAAACCACTCAAACAAGCTCAATTTTCAAAACCCAAGCACCCACAAAATCCTCAATACATGCCTAGCACACCCACCAAAAATCTTTTAAAAATTCAAAAATAAATTTCTTGCGGCCATTTCCTCAAATACGTGGAGACAGAAAATCAAATTGGCCAAACTTCACTGTTTTGAGCAGTAATTTGGCTAAGCATTGTTCACCATTGATCACACTTGTCTCCCCCAGTGCCAACTAGTGCCTTGATCACCCCTAGCCCCTACCCATCGCACCATGCCATGCCAACCCGAAGGAACCCTTGCCAGCCGAGCATGGCTAGCTAGCCAGAGCAAGCACCAAGCCTAAACACCATGTCTAGGACGCACGCCATCATCCACCGCCACCCCCTGTCCAGCGCTTGAACCCTGCCAGCCACTGGACCACACGCCCAAGCCATGCCAAACTTCTCTGATAGCATGCCGAGAGAGCGTCAGAGCGCCACCCTCGACACACGCCCACAGACCGCGCGCCGCCCTCGTCGCGTGCACGCGTGATCACCACCACCCCAGCAACCCCGCAGACACGCTCGTTCGCTGCCGCGCGGACCACGCGCGTTGTGCGCCATCAAAACCTCCGTCGGACCCGCTCAGAGCGTCGAAGCGTTCCGACCGATCAGCACCGTCCCACGCCTCGCCACCACGCCGTTGAGATTCACCAGGGAACATAGAACCGCCCCTACCGTCGCCCACGCCGATAGCTGCCTGTGCCATCAACCATGACGAGCTCAGCTCGCGCTCGTCGGTCCCCTCTCGCCACTATAAATAGAGGCCTCCCCCGATCGATTTCTTCACACTAGTTCGTTCCCCTATCTCTCAGAAACATCCCACACCCTTCCCCGAGCAAGGCGAGCACCAGGTGGCCAGAATTTCACCGGAGTTCTCCGCTGCAGAGGAGGAGAGGCGCCGTCGATTGGAGCCGCCCCAGGAGGAGCTGCCGGTGCCAGGAGAATCGCCGTCGTCGACTTCGTCATTCGCCCCCATCGCCGACCCTCGCCTGAGCCGCGGTGAGCCTCCCACGATCCCCACTGAACTGCTAGGGTTCGAGATCGCCGATGACATGTTCATCATCGACGACGACCCTCAACCGTTGATCGCCCTTCTAATCCAACGCACCACATCGCCCCGTACCACTTCGCGTGTTATGAGCCACTGACGGGTGGAACCCCCCTGTCAGCTGAGCCCCGCGCTGCGGAGTGACACTGGGCTGGCCCATTAGCATCTCCCGCGCAGCCCAATCGTTTGAATTTAGATTTTTCTATTTTAATTCAAACTCAGTTCTGTACCTAGTTTCAAAAATCAACCCAGCTTGATTCAGTGAACCAAATTGCATGAAACCAATTTTGTTAGAAAGGTACTGAAATGCTTAATCCAAGCCCGTTGGATTCAAATCATTTGGATCTGTAGATCAGCATTGGTAAAAATAACAAGTCAGAAGCTTTTCTGCATTCAAACATTTTTCAAATTTCAACCATAATAGCTTTTGAGTTGATTCCAACTCTCAAAAATCACATTTGATCATACCTTTCAGAATATATAAAAACATATGGGTTTACTTACAGAAATAATGATTCAAGTAATAAAAGAATGCCACATAGGCATTTCTAGTCACTTTAATTATTTAAAATAAAAAGGTTAAACCTTATTAAATTGTGACACCACTTTAAATCACATTCCCATGTACTGAAATATGTGGTGATGACATGTGTCAACATGATCCCATGTTTGAGTTGGAGAATATTAAATCTTAAGTAGTTTTTCAATGAGTAGAAATTACTTTTCTCAAATTAAAATAAATAAGGCAAATGCTTTAATCTTGTAATATAGGTGATGATGCTAGATCATCTATAGTGCACCTTTGTGTGATGATTGAAAATAGTTAAGTATTGTTTGGGGATTGTGTACCTCATATTTATTTATAGACGCTAGTACCAACCACGGATACGAGGAGGAAGGAGGATACTACGAGTAAGAAGCCGAGGAGAACTTCAACCACTGCTCTGCACAAGGCAAGCTAATACTTGCAAGCTATTAACTTAGCAAGCTTATACTGATACTTATGCAAGCCAATACTTGAAAACTTGCAAACTAACACTTGCAATTATGAAAGTTAGATAACCTATGCAGTGCACTAAGCATGCTTGGTTAGACACATTTGATGATACCCAATCCTACTTTTACTTGTAAGCCTTCTACTTTATTTCTTTATCAAAGCTTTCTCTTAGAGTTTACTTAAGTGACTTGTAGATTCTAGGAAGATAATTGAAATTTGCATAAAGAGCATTAAATTTGTCCTAAGCTGGATAATCTTGATGTCATCCTAAGGCATACCACCCCTCATTAGTACTTACCACACTTGTAGATGCTAGTGCTAAGCATAAAACTTGATCAACTTTAGATGGGAATACTTGGTGAAAATGGTTATGAAAACCTTGGAAGGAAGTGTAGATCACCAATATGTTGGTATGAGCCTGGAGCAGCAAAGAATTTGTGCCAGACTATATTCAGGAAAAACAAGATATCATTGATAAGATCAAGGATAGACTGAAAATAGCTTAGAGTAGGCAGAAAAGTTATGCTGATCAAAGTCGAAGATCTTGGCATCCAGAAGTGGGAGACATGGTATATTTGAAAGTAAGTCCAATGAAAGGGGTGAAAAGGTTCGGAGTTAAAGAAAAATTGAGTCCAAGATACATCAGACCATTCAAGATATTGAGTAAGAACAAAACTATAGCTTATGCTTTAGAGTTACCATCAAGATTGGCTCAAGTGCATAAGGTTTTCCATGTCACAACTTCGTAAATGTTTGAAAGTTCTGGATGATGCAATCACACATCAGGAGATAGAACTACAAGCAGACTTGAATTATGTTGAAAATCCCTGTAAAACTTTGGAAGAAAACTGGAAAAGGTTGAGGAATAGGGCAATCAAGTACTGAAGGTATAGTGGGAACATCACCCTGAAAGGGAAGCCACTTGGGAGAAATAAGAGGATTTAAGAAAATCCTATCCAGAACTATTCAGGTACATCTCAACAAACTTCAGGACGAAGTTTAATTTAAGGGGGGAAGTCTGTAACATCCCAGCATTTAGGAACCAACGAAGGGTAGATTTAGGAATCTGTGAAAATTCATGCATTCATCTGTGAAAATGTGGGTAAATTTTTCGCCAAATAAAAATCTAAAGCAATCAAAGTTTCTTTCATGCTTTGAGATTAGGTATAGTCTTGAAGGATGATTGTTATAGACTTTGATATGATGTTTGTGGACTAATGTGTTTTGGGAAATGAAATTTGAATTTAAACTTGAGTGTTGAATTTATAGTTCAAAGGAATTTAAAGTTATGTTTGAGTATTATGCTTTAGTCAAGAGTTAATAATTAGTAGTTCAAACTTTATATAAAGAAAACAATTAAGAATAAGAATCTTCATTTCAAAATTTTATTCAATAAATAAGTTACACAAATGTAACTTATGGAAATAAGTAACAATCTTTACAACAGTAATTAAATAGAAGAATAATATTTCTTTATTGAATAATAGTACAATCTTTATTACAAAAGAATAAAAATAAAATTACAAAAGAATAAAGAAATATTACATATGACTATTCTACAAAGAAAAAAGAAAACCTAGACTAAAGTCTTGAATTTCCAAGTATGGTACCTGCAAAACAAACACAAACAAAAAGAAAGAAAGTTAAAATTATATTACTCTTAGAATTGACAATGAAGTGCACTGTTCAAGATTTCATCATTGAGTAATCTTTTAAAGGGGCAAATTTCACCAATATGAAAGAATATATATTTCATAATTTTAAGCCATAAGTCAAATAAACAGCAAGGAGGGGCAAGTTTCACCAGCCAAGTAAAAGGTAATCTGATAAAAGTAACTTTCAAATTCAAAACATATCCACAAGTTGTGCAGCAGTCACACAGGCAGCACACGCACCAAACTGCATGGTGTGTGCTGTCAGCACCACAACAACAACTCAATCACATAAAACCATCAGCACCGTCTTGGGAGGCATCCCCACACCATTTCCTTGTTCATACACAGCAAGAACAACAGCCCAGCTAAACCAAGCAAAAGCCAAGCAAGATCACACCAATCAAAACCCTGGATCACATCACCAAAATGGTGACATAAGGAGGGGGGTAGATCGGGTGGATAGCAAGACCAAGATCAAACCATCAGGACCAGGAGGTGAAGGGCTAGATCAATAACAAGCCTAGGAGCTAGAAATACCAGGGGAGCACTAGATCAAGCTAGCCACAAGATCAACAACAACAACCAAGTGTGGTGAGTAGTAAGAGACCATCACATAATCTATTTGTCTAAGCTAGACAAATATTTAAGAGTTGTATCATACTCCACTTCTCAGAAAAACACCCAAGTGGGGTGATTCCATCATTGAAGTTTTAAACACTAAAAGCAATTAGAAAACTATAAAGATCCAACTAGGATCTGAGGGCAACATCATTGATCCTAGCTATCAAGCTATATTTAAATTCAAGAATGAATATAGCCAAGATTTAAACTTGTAGGCACATCTCTTAAATAGGAGTAGCACCTTAGAATTTAATCTTATGGATCTATATAAGTTATCAGGCCTACAATCATTTTTCCCCAACTTTGATTCAAGAAACAGTAGCTGGTATCACTACCAGAACCAATCCATGAGAAATAATAAGAGAAGGGTCTAATCCCTAAACTTCAGACCCACATCATAGGTCTTAGGGATTTAAGGAAAGAAGTTTCTACTTATCTATAATGCCAAGCTAATTTTAAGCTTGAACAAAAACCAAACCAAGTAATAGAATCTAATCTTGTGTGCCATACAAGGATGGTGTCACAAGAATAGTTCTAAACTAAGCAGATTAAGCATCCAATCTTCACAGATACAACCAACCAACTATAAATCATTTTCTTGTTCTTAATCACAGGAATCATAACCAGGATTATTCATATATATGTCATCACTGTAATAGACCATTTGATCTCAAGCTATATATATGAATTCTTAAGCCAACAGTACTAATACAGTGACTTCATCACACGACACTCACTGTCATTAACCAAGTAATGACAATGGTGAGCTATTAAACCACTAGATTTTCGTAGTATTGCTTCTAGAGCAACTTTACCATCTGAACCATATCAAAATTAATCCATAGAATCATCTGGTAAACCACTAGCATCACCATAGCAAATCATAAGCCGCAAGCCACAGCTAACAACCACTTATCATGCTTAGGGACCATCAAAACTTGATCCAACTCATCAGATATCTAATCCACAGAGGGGTATGAACCCTAAGCAGAACAAACCAGCTTAATCAGGACAGGACACTAACTAGGAATGGCCATTACCAACATCTAGCATGGAATGGCCTAGCACAGAGAGCACGAGGGGAAGAGGAACAACTTACCAAAGGTCCTCGCTGTAGATTAGAAGAGGAAGCAGAGGGTCGACGATGAACACGGCGGCACAGGGAGCACCCCCAAGGGGGCGCTGCGCCCCACACCACACCAGTGCGGCGACCATAGCCACGCCTGGGGGCGAGGAGCATCACCACGGCACACGACAGCAGTGGCGACGTTAGCACCAACGCCACCCCAAACCCTAGGGTTCGGAACGACATCGATTTGGCCATAGGAGGGCTCCAGGTCCAAATCGAATTGGACAGAACGGTGAAGCGGGGTTGACAACCACCCTATGCACCACGGCGGTGGCCAGGAAGGTCCACGGCGGCGCGAATCGCCGGCAGTAGCATCGCTGACCACGAGGCCGGGAGAGGAGAAGAAGAGAGGTGAGATCGAGGGAGAGACAGAAGGTGAGTTGGGCTGGTTGGGCCAAGACCCCTTCGGGGTGTTGTTTTGACTTTGCCCTACTGGGCCACAAGGGCCCAATAAAACCAAACGGTCAGCCGAAATCACTTTAATCCTGTTTTAATAAATAGGAAAAGACCAAAATGCCCCTAAACTTAAGTAAATTCTAGAAAATAAATAAAAGTCCAAAAATTATCATCCAAATAAATTAAGAGATAAAATTTTAGACATATAAATTGTATTAAGAATTTTGTAATATGTATATTCCTTATGGAATTTTACAAAATTATTGAAAGATGATAAAAATAAATAAAAATCACTTTCATTATATATTAATATTGTAGTATTTTCGAAAAATACGAAACAAATATTTGATATCAATTTTGGGTATTTAATGATAATTCTTAAAGGAATTATTAATTAAATAAAATGCAAATAAATTGAAATAAAATAAAAGAATACAATATTCAATAAATATTAAAAATTAATATTTATAAATTCTTTATTTTTAAAAGAAATTTTATAATTTAAATAAATGGGGAAGAATACATATAAAGCTAAATGATGCATTACATTACTTTGCATCATCATTTTGCTTCTTTAAATATTGTCCTTACCGGGCAATAATGATGTTTTTGTAGACATAGAAGCTCAAGGTCCAGTGCAAGCATCAGACTGCTCTACCTTGCCATCACAAGGCAAGTTCATCACTTGCTCATGTCCTTTGAAGAGTCTTTATCAAAGTATTTGTGAATTGTGTGTTATCATCTATATTATAGAAAAAGAAAACATTATTTTCTCAATATACTAAATCTTAGATACCATCCTAAGTGATGATATGATGGAGCAATAGAACTTATGGTTCTAACTGCAATAATGATGAACAGTTAGGGATTAATAACCCATGACATTAGTGATTCTAGCGTCGTATATTACGCGTTAACCATGAGATTTGTAATGGGACGGAGAAGTCAGCTATATCCTTTTCCTCTTGTATGGAGGCAAGACGACCTTAACGTGACGTTTTGATTCCTTGTGCGGATCCAACATATGGGTGGGCACCCTTATGCCCCACACTTTTGGTGTCTAGATTATCTATGAATGGTGTTTAGGGATATAGTCCAGTCAAATGGTACTCGTCCGGGCATCACCAGGTCATAGAGTCTTCGGGAACTCATCAGGGTTTTAGCCTGCCCGAAAGGGGTCTTAACGGAGGTGAGGCAGCCCCGAAAGATCGTGCAGACATGATAGGGCAAAGGTGTCTGATCTTTCAATGAGATGGTGATAGTCGATTTGGTGGAGTTCGGGCTTGACGATCCGACTACACGTGCGAGCACGAGCGCCAAAGCAATCGCTAGGCCAATATCCTAGAGGTTACCGATCCTATGGGAACACGATCAGCCTGACCAGCGAGGGTCTTAATTCCTACCTGAAATCGAGAACAAGTAAGAACTAATATTGCAATCAAGATATTGCGGATTAAGATGAAAGCTTTATTGAAAAGGTGGGATCCTGTATAGGTGCAAAGTACAAGAGGCCTTTGCGACGCTCGAGCCTTGGCGAAGTTGCTATGATGGATAACTTAATGTCTAAACAAAATCCGAGTCTACGGTGATGGCTATGTTGAGTATTTAAGGAGGAAAAGGTGGGGTTTCGGCCAGCCATAGAAGTAGTGGCCGAATCCAACCCTAGAAGTCCTTTTCTCCTCAAATACGGACTCTAAAAAGTGGATAATTAAAATCCTGCTTAAATTACATGGGCCTGGCCCAAAATAAAGGTGTCGCAGCACCATATTAAGCTATGGACAAATTTGTGAAGTATTAATCTTGAATATTTAGTCCAAGCCTTCTTTCTTCATTATGGTGGCCTCAAAGTTCTGAAATCTTCATCCGTGGCCTTCTCTTGAATCAACACATGCTTGCTGCCATCTCCATGCATGGCCATGCTCCAATGCTTGTCCCTCTCATCCATGCTTGGTCCATCATTCCTAAGAGTAATAAATACATCTGATTTAGGCAGCATCATATTCTCATGTATGTGAGGAATAGTTCCAAGAAACGAAAGTACCTGATAGCTAAGTTGTTTGGCACGAGATCTTGTGATAGGTCCTTGTATGTGTGTAGCTGTAGGTACAACGGTTGTATCAATAGATGGGATGTCCACGTCATGCTCCCCTTCTTGAATTGAAGTCATCCTCGACGCAATCTCATCTTACTCACCAAAGTAAGGCTTCAAATCTGCAATGTTAAACGTAGGACTAACCGTACCAAAGTCTGGAGGCAACTCAATGTTATATGCATTATCGTTTATTTTCTCTAACACCTTAAAGGGACCAGCAGCACGTGGCATTAACTTAGACTTGCATAAATCAGGAAAATGATCCTTACGTAAATGTAACCAAACAAGATCTCCAACATCAAACACAACATGCTTTCTCCCTTTATCCCCAGCAAGTTTATACTTAGCATTCACGTGTTCTATGTTATCTTTAGTAGTCTTATGCAAGTTTAATATCATTTCAGCGCCTTGTGTAGCATCCAAATTATTTTGCACCGAAGTAGGTAAAGGCAATAAATCAGTAGGTGCACGAGGAACAAAACCATACACGATCTCAATCGGGCACATCTTTGTGGTAGAATGCAGCGAATGATTATAAGCAAATTCTATATGAGGTAAACACTCTTCCCACAATTTTAAGTTCTTCTTTAAAACAGCTCGCAACATAGTAGACAAAGTTCGATTTACTACTTCAGTTTGTCCATCAGTTTGGGGATGACATGTAGTACTAAACAAAAATTTAGTCCCCAACTTAGCCCATAAACATCTCCAAAAGTGGCTAAGAAATTTATGCAAACGAACAATTTCACGAAAGAACAAATCACCAATATGCGCAGCATCATCCGTTTTATGATAAGGAATAAAGTGTGCCATCTTAGAAAACTGATCCACAACAACAAAAATACTAACCCTCCCCTTCTGTGTACGTGGCAATCCCAAAACAAAGTCCATAGAAATATCCTCCCAAGGAACACTAGGAACAGGAAGAGGCATATAAAAACCATGTGGATTAAGGCGAGACTTAGCTTTTTGACAAGTAGTGCAGCGTGCCACAAATCTCTCAACATATCGACGCATACGTGGCCAAAAGAAGTGTGCAGCAAGAACATCCTCCGTTTTCTTGACACCAAAGTGTCCCATCAATCCTCCTCCATGCGCCTCCTGTAACAACAAAAGACGAACAGAACTATCTGGAATGCATAGTTTGTTAGCACGGAACACAAATCCATCATTGAAGACGAACTTGTTCCATGTTCTACCATCTCTACAATTCTGCAACACATCTTTAAATTCAGCATCATATACATATTGTTCCTTAATAGTTTCCAATCCAAATATTTTGAAGTCAAGTTGAGATAACAAAGTATAACGGCGCGACAAAGCATCGGCAATAATATTATCTTTACCCTTTTGTGTTTGATAACATAAGGAAAAGACTCAGTAAATTCAACCCACTTTGCATGACGACGATTCAACTTAGCTTGACTACGAATATGCTTCAAAGATTCATGATCAGAATGTATAACAAATTCTTTAGGCCATAGATAATGTTGCCAAGTTTCTAATGTCCGAACCAACGCATATAATTCTTTATCATAAGTAGAATAGTTCAGACTAGCCCCACTCAATTTCTCACTAAAATATGCAACAGGTTTTCCCTCTTGTAATAACACACCTCCCAAACCAATTCCACTAGCATCACATTCAAGCTCAAAAGTCTTATCAAAATTAGGAAGTTGGAGTAAGGGAGCATGTGTTAGCTTATCTTTCAATATGACGAAGGCCTGTTGTTGTGCATCGCCCCAAACAAAGGGCACATCCTAAGTTCATTCAGCGGCGTGGCAATTGATCCAAAGTCTTTGACGAAGCGCCTATAAAAACCAGTGAGGCCAAGAAAACTCCTCATTTGTGTGACCGTCTTGGGCTACGGCCAATTCTCAATAGCTTCAATATTGGCTGGATCCACTTCAATACCCTATGATGTAACAACATAGCTAAGAAACGCAACTCGATTGGTGCAAAAGGTGCACTTCTCAAGATTACCAAACAAACGTGCATCACGTAAAGCATTGAAAACAGCACGTAAATGGTCCAAATGATCCTCTAAAGATTTGCTATAAATCAGAATATCATCAAAGTAGACTACCACAAAACGTCCAATGAAAGCACATAAAACTTCGTTCATTAATATCATGAAAGTGCTGGGTGCATTAGTTAAACCAAACGGCATCACTAAGCACTCATATAAATCGAACTTAGTTTTAAATGCTATTTTCCATTCATCTCCCAATTTCATACAAATCTGGTGGTAACCACTACGCAAATCAACTTTAGAAAACATGGTAGAGCCACTCAATTCATCAAGCATGTCATCCAAACGTGGAATAGGATGACGATATCGAATAGTAATATTATTGATACCTCTATAATCAGTACACATGCGCGAAGAACCATCTTTCTTAGGTACCAAAATAATAGGAACAACACAGGGGCTAAGGGACTCACGAATATGATCTTTTTCGAGTAGTTCCTGAATTTGGCATTGTATCTCCTTTGTCTCCTCTAGATTGGTTCTATATGGCGCGCGGTTGGGCAACGTAGCACCAGGAATTAGATCAATTTGGTGCTCAATTCCTCTAATAGGAGGTAGTCCCGGTGGCAGCTCAGCGGGAAAAACGCCCTCATATTCCTGCAAAAGGTCAGCAACAACGGGTGGCAAAGAATGAGGCATATCCTCAAATGAAAACAAAACCTCTTTGTAGATAATTGCATAACATTGAGTAGTGTTTACATTTAGTTCAGCAATATCAATTCTATTTGCAAGCATACATGGACTCTTCAAACGAATTTCAGTAGCATGTTTAGAATCAGATTTAGTGTTTTTTGGTGGTACAAAATCTGCAGCAACAATCTGATTCTCACTTTTATTTTTCTCCTTAGTTTTAGATCTACTAGCTCTAGCAAGATCATCTTTTAAAAACTATTCGGGAGTCATAGGTTTTAGACCAATTTTCTTTCCATCATGCATAAGAGAATAGTGATTAGTTTTGCCATTATGAACAGATTCTCTATCAAATTGCCATGGTCTACCAAGTAACAAAGAACAAGCTTGCATAGGTACAAGATCACAATCAACAAAATCAGAATATGTACCAATAGTAAAATGCACGCGTACCGTTCTTGTTACCTTGATCTTGTGAGAACTCTCAAACCATTGGATGTAATATGAATGTGTGCGTTGTCTTGTTGGAAGTGCAAGCTTCTCTACCATGTCAACACTAGCCAGATTATTACAACTCCCTCCATCAATGATGATCCTTATAGCTCTTTCCTTGACAACACCACCTGTTTGGAACAGGTTGTGGCGTTGATCTTGCTCAGATTTGCTCAATTGCACACTCAACACACGTTGTGTAATTAAGATCTTGTATTGATCAGCAGTCTCAGCTCCCATTACCTCTATCTCTTCATCAGAATCACAATTGTCTCCATCTCGAGCAGAAATAAGGGCTAATGTATCTTCATCAAAGTCACTTGTTGAATCATATTGACCATCATCACGCACCATCATAACACGTTGTGTTGTGCACTGTCTCTCAATATGACCAAAACCCCAGCACTTGCGGCATTGTATATCCTTTTTTTACCCGTGGAATCCATAGAAGATGCACTACGAGAAGGAGCATTGGATGATGGTGGAGGAGCAGCTGGTGGAAATCTTGTGGTGGCCTTGGATGTGGTAGTAGCTGGTGGAGAATCACGAGAAGGAGGCGCTGATTGTTGGGATGTCCAAGTGGACGTGCGACCTGCAGAATTGTTAGTCCTCCTCCATGGTGTTTGGCGATCCTGCACTTCACGTTCAGCTTTGCAAGCAAGATGAAACAAACGAGTGATGGAATTATATTCCTTATAGTCTAATATGTGTTGAATGTCCTTGTTTAATCCACCAAAGAAACGTGCAAGCATTTGTTCTGTAGATTCAACAAGACCACACCGAACCATCCCCGTTTGCAATTCCTGATAATAATCTTCTACAGAATTTTTCCCTTGTTCCAAACCTGTCAGATTCTTTAGTAAATCATGTTGATAAGTGGGAGGCACAAAAAGAACACGCATAGCAGTTTTTAAAGCAGTCCAAGTACTAGGAATAGTAGTAGGATTTAAACGACAATACTCAGACCACCAAAGGGAAGCAAATTTAGTAAATTCACATGTAGCAGCACTAACACGCATATTCTCAGGATATTTTAAACATGCAAAACGTTGTTCTACTTCCATATCCCATGTAAGATATGCATCAGGATTATATTTACCCTCAAAAGATGGAATATTTAATTTAAGCTTTGCAACATGATCATCATCAAGTACCGGTGGTCGAGCGTTGCGGTGGTAATGTCGGGGACGGCCAGCAGGGTGTGGAGGTTATTCAACCTTTGTCGTGCTATTGCCGATGAGTATGCCATGGAGGGTTCCTCACAGTGCGTGTTTAGAGACGTGGGGTAAGGCGGACGGTTTACGGGTACGAGGTAACACAGCTTACCCAGGTTCAGATCCCACAATGGTGGCGGAATCCTACTCCTGCTATAAATCACTATAAGGGCAATACGCCGAGTTACAGGTATTGGTTCGCTGTGCGAGGTTGTCTGAAGTTGATCTATGAACGTGCCCTAAAGGCTCCCATAGGCCCAACGTATATAGTCGCCAGGTCCTAGGGTTACAGGGAAAAGTCCTAGCCGGACAGGTTACAGAGTCCTACACTGTTTATTACTAGTCTTGTGTATCTTGTACTCCAAGGCTTCGGGTACGCTGGTGACTCCACCGTAGCCTTCCTTTATCCGGCATGTGCCTCCCTTCTGGATCCATCTAACTAGGCCGCCCAGCAGGCCATAGGCCATGCTACCGACTATGGGCCACCCGGGTTAGCCGGATAAAAGACATGCTATAAGGATACCCATATAGCATATCCCCAACAGTAGCCCCCGGAAAACTCCGAGATCTTGCGACGTCTTGCCTCTTCACGTGGAATGCTCCGTCAGATGGATGTCGGAAAATCATCAAGCAACATATTGTAGTCCTCCCAAAGAACCCTGCAAGGCTTTCTCCGTCTTCGACTTGTAAGCCAGAAAAATGTTGAATCTTCCATCGTACTCCCTCGTAGCCGGATTGAATCCATCTATGTCAGAATCTTCGATGTGACGGCTCATCTACCCATGTCAGCTAGGACGACGTAGTCTTAGGTCAGTGATGCCTCGTAACTCACACATGCAGAGAACGTAATCATATCCGATTTTCCCGCGCGAGCGATACGAACCGTTGGCGGCGACGGTTGGAGACGTGGCGAAATTTCCGCGCATGTTCGCGAACACGTCGTCTACACGGCAACCGTCCAATTAAGTTGCACGAATCTTGACGCCGAGGATAATAAATAGTAACCGTGGGGAAATCTCCACTTTTTATCTCATTCCTCTCGCGTCATCTTCTTTCTCCAGCACGCGTCTCCTCGAGCTCTCCGCGAGAAACCTCGAGAAAACCCTAACTCCCGTCCGCACCAGTTGCTTCCAACCTTCTCTCCATGGCGAGTAGCAGCACCTCCCCATCCATGGCAGTGTCGAGCGAATCCGCGGCGAAGCCGGCGAGCTCCATCGTCGTTCCCCTAGAGGGCTTGGTCATCCCCACATCGGCGGTGATCGAGTCCACCGGCGGCGACCAAAATCTGGCGGCGCTAGAGCCACTGGAGGAAGAGCCAGACTCTCATAAGGGCGACTGGCACGGCTCGGACATCACCGACCTCGACATCCAGGAGATGGTCGCCAAAGGCTACCTCCCCGCGACGGAGGGGCTTGCCTAGCGGGCGGCGCCGGCCGGCAAGGTGACACCATCTCCCCAAGCCGTAGAAAAGTTGTACCTCAAAGCTCAGCTGGTACGCGGCGTTTCCCTGCCCATCTCCCACTTCTTCCTCTCCGTCTTAAACCACTACAAGGTCCAGCCCCATAACCTCTCTGGCAATAGTATCTTAGTGCTTAGCAACTTCACGGCACTTTGCGAGGGTTATCTAGGGATAAGGCCTAGGTTAGACTTTTTCGTGTACTTCTTCACCGTCAAACGTGAAGCCGGACATAGTAAGGAGGAGCTTAGGAACTGCGGCACCATAAGCTTCAAGGTTCGACCTGGCCGGCGGTTCCCCGACATTGTCGGCCACGAGTCCTGCAAGAATTGGCAGCAGACGTACTTCTACGGCCCCGACATTCCTCTGGCGGGCCGAGAAGTGACGTACCCGGACTTAGCGGATGGAGCCGCCGCTGAAGTTTCTGCATGGAGATCCCAAGCCTCCCTTCCTTCCGACCTCGACGCTTCCCGCACTATAAGGCGGATCGAATGGTTCGTAGAGACGGGTTTGACCGGCTTGGACCTAGCCATGTGCTGGTTCATCAGGCGAATCCAACCTCTACAGCACCGTGCGAAGTATATGCACGAGTATACCAGTGATCGAAGGGATAGCCTCCGGATCTCCGTGGATAACTTCTCGAGCGACTCCGTCAAGCTCCGCCTAAAGGACATCGTCAAGGTGAAGGATAAGAAGCGTGTCTTCACCATCACCTACGACATGTTCGTAGACGGCAAGTTCTCAAAGGTAGGTATTTATTTTCCGTGTATGACATATACTCCAGCTCTTCCGTCTTGCAAATGTCATTTTGTCTAACACGGTGACTTCTTACTTAACAGCTTAGAGATCTAGAGGAGGGCAACCTGGCTGCCCAAATCTACGATCCAAAGATGAAGGAAGTCACGGTCGTGTCTGACGACGATGTCCCGTTGGCGCAAAAGCGGAAGAGCTCCACCTCTGACGCTGCCGACGGAGGCAAGAAGAAGAAGATGGAGGGTGGAGCCTCCAAAAATACTATCGCCGCCCTGGAGGCGGAAAAGAGAAAAGCCACCGGGATTTTTGCCAAAGCACCCCCCCTAGTGTAAGCTTCTCATTCTCCGACATTGTCTATCTGTCTGTCTTGTTCCTGTACTTATGCATTTTGCACGTTTCAGGAAGAAAGCCACGACCAGCCTCAAGAAGACCTCCAAAAATTTGGGGGCTTCTCAAAATATCAAAGACATGCTGCATCGCGAAGCCTCCCCCGCCATCGCCCCTGCTACCCCTGCCGGCAAGCCTTCGTTTGCCCCGACAAGCTCACAAGCTAAGGAGGCACCAGGCCCTTCCGTCATGGAAGTGGATTCTGGCGCCTCTACCAAACTCGCTGTTGTCGGCGAGCAGGCGACATAGGAGAGCACCGCTCAACAAATGTCTGAAGCTCCAGCTAAGGATGCCATCGGTGGCGGCAAGGCGGTGGTGGAAGCTGCACTTCTGCCGAAGGCGGTGCCCTTGCTTCCCAGAAACCCTTTAAGTTTCCGAAGATAGTTTACCCGGCGCTTACGCCGAGTAACACAACTCTGGTTCCTGCAGGAGTACCGTCATCTCCGACGTGTGGTCTTGAGGAGCTCCTCCGACAAGCGGACATCTTGCAATGAAATAGCATCTCCTTTGGAAAGCTGCTAGCCGAGAGCGCTACAAACCTCAAGATCATTGCACTTGTAAGTTTACTTTGCCTTTTGCATTTCATATGAAGATCCCACTGTAGCCCTCGAGGTTGTAGATGGAAAACCATAGGTTTTGCATCTATATGCTCTAAGAGTGACTAAGTTAGAAAAAACTCTCACTGTAGCCCCCAAGCATTTAGATGGAATGAATTATTCCAACTAGATGCTTTAAGAGTAGCATACGCAGTGTTTATAATTTTCAATACTGTAGCCCCCAAGCCTCTAGTTGTAACTGAATTAGTTCCGACTAGATGCTTAAAGAAAAGCTAAGCATTTTCCGAGTGAAAAACTTTATACTGTAGCCCCCAAGCTTCTAATCGAGAACTGAATTAGCTCCGACTAGATGCTTAAATAAAATCTAAGCATTTTGCTAAGTAAAAACTCTTGCTGTAGCCCCCGAGCGTCTAGGTGGAAAGCTTCCGACTAGATGCTCCAAGTAGACTAAACAACGGTTTAACTTTTTTTCTTTTTTCCACAGAATGAGAATGCTCAGAGGGGCATGGCCAATGACAAGTACCAGAAGATGCACGCAGATCTTGAAGCTGAAAAGAGTAAAACTGCCATCTTGAACGAACAGATCATCAAAAACAAGAGTTTGTTTTCTTTTTGCGCATTCCGTCTTGGTTTTGTGCCTTCATTTCTCCGAGTACTCACTGTTGTTTTCTCCGACTTTGCAGAACATGTTGCCAAGGCCAAGGACATTGTCGAGCAGTCCAAGCACATCCAGCAGCTAGACAGTGAGAACAAGATCCTTAAAAAGGAGAGACAAGACATGCTGAAAATGCATGAAGAATCAATGAAGGCCTTGCAGGACTCCGCCGTCGAGGAAATAAACCGCTTGAAGGAGGAGATCGCGATCTTGAAAGATCAAAAGCATGCTGCCGATGAGCAGAATCACTGTCACGGCGAGGCGTACAAGCTCCTCCAACAAGAGAAACAATCCTTGGTGGACACCCTCTGGCAAGCTGAGGCCAGCATCTTCAGTAAGATTTCTCCACCTTGTATTTCTGTAGTCTGGATACTTTGAATTGTTGAACTCATGCGTTTCTTGTAGGAATTTGCAGCTCCTATGGGTTTAACCAGATCGCCTCCTCCAGCCAAGTAATGCATGGTTCTTGCCGGCTACTTCATCAACAACACCATCACCCAAGACAAAGAGATCGCCAAGCCCCTCCAAATACACATCAAGGCCTCGGACTCCATGGCAAAGTACTCGGAGATTCTGCGCCGAACCCTCGAGCGTATCACAAGCTGGAAAGCTTCATGTGCACGGGCTGGCACAAGGATGGCACTGTCAATGGTGAAGGCACACTACGAAGATTCCGACATCGATACGGTGACCTCTGGCATCCCCGACATTGATGATGACGACAAAGAGATTGATCATGAAGCCATCCTTTCGTCACTCGCGGGTTATGATACCAGAGTTGCCGAGGTGGTGGACATCGACGTCTTTGTGCCCATGAACACCATCGACAACGTCAACCAAGACTCCTCCGAGTCCCACCACAGTGTCGATGCTGAGGGCGATTCTCCGGCTGGTGACGATGCTGCTTCCAAGTCTCCTGCGCCAAAGGAATGAAAAACAACTTTGTAATATTTGTTTCACCTTTGTTATATGCGCGAAAAAACTTGATGATGTAACTTAAGGCGGAAAACAATGGTTGTTATTTCCTGCTACTTAAGAACTAGTTTCCAGCATGTATATATTTTTTAAGCAAGAGCTGGCTTATCATTACTTTGGTTCTTATGCTTGACTTTATGTGAGTCGGAAGACTCGTTGTTGGAACCATGCGCTTAGATGATGATGCCCAATGGCATCGTCAATAACCTGAGCACAAAATTACCGACAATAAGTGCCGAAAGTCACTACTCTAGAATCCACATAAAAACAACAAAGAACGTGTAGACTAGAAAACTTAAGCTAACGCTCGTAGGTGGAATTTTCACAAGTGCAAACGCAAAGCTTGTGCATAAAGGTTTTACATGATCCAAAAATGAACACTAAAGGAGGTAAAAGACTCTGAAATATGAGTGAACCAGAGAGCTTTATTTCATTGATCATATAAGAGGTACACAATTAGATAAAAAATGCTAAGTGTAAAAAGGATGTAGCTGTGCTATGTTCCATGGCCGATCAAGCTCCGGGTAGTCATCATCCGGGTCATGTCGCTTACGCTTATGATCCTCGTTGGGTATATCCTTTAGTTCACGATTGTCAACAAGGTAGTAAGACCCATTGAGCAGCACCTTGCTTATGATGAACGGTCCTTCCCATGGCGAGGATAATTTGTGTGACTTCTTCTGCTTAAGCCGGAGCACCAAATCCCCCTCTTTAAACGAGCGACGCCGAACGCGGAGACTATGGTAGCTATGTAGCTTCTGCTGGTAGATGGCGGATCTTTGGCATGCCAAAATGCGCTCCTCCTCGAGAAGGTCCACATCCAGGCGTCTGGATTCTTCAGCGTCATCCTCATCGTAGGCGGCAACTCTTGGTGCATCGTGGAGGATGTCGTAAGGCAGGATGGCTTCTGCTCCATATACCATGAAATAAGGGGTGTAGCCGGTGGATCTGTTGGGTGTAGTTCGTAAACTCCACAACACAGATGGCAATTCTTCTGCCCAGGCTCCAGCTGCTCTATGTAGCGATGCCTCAAGACGTGGCTTGATCCCCTACAGAATTAATCCATTGGCTCTCTCAACCTGACCATTGGATTGTGGGTGTGCCACATATGCAAGGTCAAGTCGGATGCCTTTCTCCCAGCAATATGCCTCCACTTCTCCGAGTGATAAATTGTTGCCGTTGTCGGTGATAATGCTATGTGGGAGACCAAATCTCACCACTAGATCTCAGACGAACCTGAGGGTAGTAGCCCCATCAAGCTTTCTAATGGGTTTAGCTTCTATCCATTTAGTGAATTTGTCAACTGCTACAAGCAGATGCGTAAACCCACAAGGTGCCGTCTATAACGGTCCCACCATGTACAGCCCCTAGACCGCAAATGGCCAAGTTATTGGTATTGTTCGCAGTTCTTCAGGAGGAACATGTGGTTGTCGGGCATAATACTGGCATCCCATGCATGTCTCAACCAGCTTGTCGGCGTCCGCCTTCGTTGGCAACCAGTAGAATCCTTGCCGAGAGGCTTTCGCGACCAACGATCGAGGAGCGCCGTGATGCCCGCAATCTCCGAGATGGATTTCGTGTAGGATTTCCATACCTTCTAGCTGGGAAACACACTTTAGGTATACAGCAGTAGTGCTCCTTTTGTAGAGTTGCCCATTGATTATGGTATAACCCTTTGCTCGTCGTACTATTTGCCATCTTTCGACTTCGTCGTCAGGCAAAGTTCCGTGTTCGAGGTATTCCATGGATGGTTTTGTCCAAGCCGGAGGGGCCTTAGTCACTATGTTGACGAAAGAGTCAGCTCTATCTGGGTTGTCGGTGTAGGCTCCCTTCACGGATGGTGTGCGCAGGTGCTCTAGGAAAACTCTTGGCGGAATTCTCTTGCGCCCTGATCCTAGCTTAGAGAGCAGATCAGCCGCCTCGTTTTGTTCCCGAGGCACATACTTGACTTCGTAGCCCAAGAAGCTCTTGGCTATCTCGTACACTTCGTCTCGATATGCTGCCATCATAGGGTTCCGTGCATTCCAGGTGCCAACCACCTGCTGGGCAACCAAGTCGGAATCTCCACAGCAAACTATGTGCTTGATGCCAATATCCTTGGCTACACGAAGTCCGTGAATGAGTGCTTCATACTCCTCCATGTTGTTTGTAGCCTCGAAGTGGATCTGCAGAACGTAGTGTAGCTTGTCTCCTGTTGGTGACTGTAGCAATACACCAGCCCCCGAGCCGTTGAGCAGCTTTGATCCGTCAAAGTGCATCACCCAGTACTCTGGTTCTGGCAACGGAGTAGCATCTGGCATCTCCGTCCAATCTACAACAAAATCCGCCAAGGCTTGTGACTTGATAGCGTCGCGTATCTTGTAAGTGATCTCGAAGGCGGCGAGTTCAATTCCCCACTTCGCGACCCTTCCTATAGCGTCGCTGTTATTGATGATGTCGGACAGTGGAGTCTTGCTCACCACTATGATTGGGTGCTCCTGAAAGTAATGCCTCAGCTTCCGGGAAGCAAGGAATGCTCCATAAGCTATCTTTTGGTAGTGCGGGTAATGCTGCTTGAACTCCGTCAAGACCTTGCTCACGTAGTAAACTAGTCGTTGAACTCTGTGCTCATGGCCTGGTTCCTTCCGCTCTACCACGACGACGATGCTGATAACCCAGTTGGTTGCCGCCATGTAAATTAACAGGGGCTCACCAGGCTCGGGTGCTGCAAGGATGGGCGCTGAGGAAAGAATCTCCTTGAGCTGCTTCAATGTTGCATCTGCTTCGTCCGTCCATGTGAATTTGTCCGCCTTCTTCAGCAACTTGTATAGCGGCAGAGCCTTGTCTCCAAGTCGGCTGACGAACCGACTAACTACTGCAACACAACCTGTTAGTCGTTGAATGTCCTTTAGGCATGTCGGACGGTTTATGTTCAAGATGGCCTTGATTTTCTCCAGGTTGACCTCGATTCCACGCTGGGAAACGATGAATCCCAACAATTTGCCGGCTGGAACCCCGAAGACGCACTTCTTAGGGTTAAGCATCATGTTGTATTTCTGGAGATTATCAAAGGTTTCTTTTAAGTCGGAGATTAAGTCTTTTGACTTTTTAGACATCACCGCGTTATCGTCCACATAGGCGTGAACGTTCTAACCAATTTGGTCGTGAAGGCAATGTTGCATTGTCCGCTGGTAGGTAGCACCTGCGTTTTTCAGCCCAAAGGGCATCGTGAGATAGCAAAACGTGTCGTATGGGGTAGTGAACGAAGTGGCCAATTGGTCCGACTTCCTCATCTTGATCTGGTGGTATCCTGAGTATGCATTGAGAAAACACAAAAGTTCCAAGCCAGCCGTCGAGTCAATGACTTGGTCAATGCGAGGCAAAGTAAACGGATCTTTGGGACATGCTTTGTTCAAGCCGGTGTAATCATTGCACATTCTTAATTCATTGGTTCCCTTTCTGGGGACAAGTACAGGATTGGCCACCCATTGGGTATGAAGGACTTCTCGGATAAATCTAGCCTTAAGTAACCTAGCTATCTCTTTGCCAATGGCGCGTCTCTTTTCATCTCCAAAGCGTCGTAGAGGTTGTTTCACTGGTTTGCATTTTGGATCAATGTTTAAGCTGTGGTCGGCAAGTTCCCTAGGTACACCTTTCATGTCGGGAGGTTTCCAGGCAAAGATGTCCCTATTCTCACGGAGGAACTCGACGAGCGCGCTTTCCTATTTGGGATCCAGGTTCGTCCAAATGGCGACAGTCTTGGAGGCATCGCCTACCACAAGTTCCACCGACTTGGTATCGATGGCGGCCTTGAACGTAGGAGCGGAGTCAGAGATCTGCTTCTTCGACGCGGGCATCTCTGAGTCATCGACCTTGCTCTGGATCTCTTTGAATTCTTCGCTGTAGAGGACAGCTTCTGCAATGGCTGCTTCATTGATCTCGCAGTCCCTTGCCTTGGTAAAGCTTCCAGATATGGTGATAACACCATTTGGTCCGGGTATCTTGAGTTTGTTGTAGACGAAGCATGGCTTGGCCATGAACGTGTGGAATATGTCACGGACGAATATGACGTGGTACACGCTCTTGAAGGGGACCACCTCGAAGGTCATGCGCTCTTGGAGGTAATTATTAACATCGCCAAAGGCAACCTGAAGTGTAATGCACCCAAGGGACCGAGCCTCCTGACCAGGAACTACGCCGTGGAAGATGGTGTTGGTCCGCCTTAGGTTTGCCTCCATCAAGTTCATCTTCTGCAGTGTATCCAGGTACATGATGTTGATGTTGCTTCCACTATCCACCATATACTTGGTGAACTCCACGCCGTCAATCAAGGGGTTGATGACCATGGCGTACTGGTTCTCCGTGGGTATAAGGTCTGGGTGGTCCGTCCTGTCCCAAGTTATTGGACCCTCTGACCAACGCAGGTACTGGGGAACTGGGGGGGAGAGTAGCCATCAGGATCCTCAGAGAGGTCTTATGTTGTCGAACGGTAGGGTTGCCAAGGAAAGTGTGGTAGACTGGGGCCTTCTTTGTGAAGGGGTTCTTCCCCTTGTCGTCGCTCTTGGCGGCGTGCTTGGGGTCAACGTCCTCGTCCATGTCACTTGAATCCTTAGACTCCTCCTCCTTCCTCTTCCCCTTGCCCTTGCCTCGCGGTCTGTTCTTCCGACTTCGCTTGTAGCCGGACTCCGGGTCTTCCTTGAGGTCGTTGACGAACTTGCAGTGTCGATTGGTATGGGTGGCCTTGCCATTAGCATCGAGGTGTACGAGGCACGGCATATCGTGGTACTCCTCGTAAGTTTGGGGAACGTGGAGTGGCGCCAAGGTGGTTTCACTTCCTCGTTGCTGCCCACGACCAGCTCCCCTTCCTCGGCCACGTTGTCCGCCTTCGCCTCGTCCTGCAAAAGTCATAGCGACCATGTCGGTAGATTGCTTTTCTTCTAGAGCGGTTTTCCGCTTTGTACTGCTGTTCCTCCGAGCTTGAGTTGGAACAGCCGTTGCCGGTAAGGAGCCACGAGCATCGTCGTCGGCAGCTACGAACTCACTAGCCAACTGAATCATCTGGTTCAAGTTAAGCTGGTGACTGTCCTACAAGCGCTTCAGCTTATGTCGGAGCAGTGTGCCTCTTTCCAACCCATCGATGAAGGTCCCATGGCGGTTTGAGCATGCACTCCTGCGCAGGAATTCTTCATGTCCAGCCAGCGCGAGAGGTAGGCACGAGATGTCTTGTCTTTCTCTTGCACGCACCGTTGTAGATCGCCCACGGTGCAGGGACGCTTGTATGTACCCTCAAAGTTCTTGGTGAACGCTTCTTGCATGTCCAACCAGTTGTAGATAGATTTCTCCGGCAAGTCGTCGATCCATTGACGGGCCGTGCCTACCAACATTAACAGGAGGTACTTGACGGGGACGTTGGGGTTGCCTCCGGCAATTTCCACCGTGTTGCTGTAGTCCTGCAACCATGTGGCTGGCTTGGCGGTGCCGTCATAGGGTTTGATGGTCTTGTCAATCCGAAACCTTGGGGTAAGTTGCGGACTGTATTGTAGGTCCAAAGCAATGTGGTCCCAGGTATGGTCCTTCCCGAGCCTCGTGGATCTTATCGATCCGCGAGCGTGCATCGTATGGCTCCGGGGTCTTCTTATTTTTGTCAACAGGGGATGGGCTGCGTGAACGACGCGGGCCTCCTCCGCCATGGTGACTACTTGGTGGTGAAGGAGGCGGAGGTGGCGGTGGGTTAGCCTTCTTGCTGTTACCCTCCTGCGACGCCTCGCGCCTATCACGGTTGCTTGTCGGACGCGGAGGGTCGTAGCGTGACCTGCTCTTGTGTCCTTGGTTGCGCTCTCCGTCATGACGGGTCTACTCTGTGTGTGTCACGGATGACGATGCCGCACTGCTTTGGTGGGTGCATATTTGTACGATGGTGAGCCTTGTAATCTTCGCGATGTTGGGGGGATCAGGGCGGTGGCGATGGGTTACGAGGTCGGGCCTTTTCTCCGTGATCGGAGGATATGGGGATGGCATCCTTCCTGTTGCGTGCATCCCTCCGTCTTTGTTCGGATGAACCCGTCTAGGACCCGACATCAAGAGGAGATCTGTCCCTTGGCGGCTTATACTGGCTAGATTGGCAGAGCGCTGGGTCAGACTCAAGCCTCTGAGAGGTGGCCTTTTCCTGCTGCTTCACCGCCTTGGCCACTAGGTCATAGACCTGTTCCACTGCCTCGGGCGATCTATCCTGCTCCAGAAGGGTCTTGGCGATGGCGAGGTTAAGGAGTGGGGTGGGCATCACCTGCTTGCCTTCACTGTCAATGTATGGCTTGGCCTGTGCCGGCTTCGAGGGAGCCCATCCTAGGTTGCGCCGTACACCAGGATCGTTGATGACGCGAGCCGGAGCTTTCTTAGCCTTCTGCTGCTGCAGCAAGGTCTTGTACTCGGCCTCCATTGCTCTAGCTTTCTCTATGGACTTCTGCGCGTTGACCAGATCTCGATCTAGTTTAGCGCCTTCCTCCGTGATGGCCTGTGCTTCCTCCAGCAGCTGCTGGCGCTTCTCGTCAAGCTGGGTCACGTTCCGGATATGAGCAACGGTTAGTGGCTCGACGAGGAGATTGCCGTACATCACTCTATCAGCTGGAGTAACTTGGGCTGTTGTAGACATAGATGCTGGAGGCGGCAAGTTTGCAGTGTTGTTGTTGCTCGGGCCGGTGCCGAGTTCCTGCGGCTGCTGCACTGGGTTAGGCGGAGGAGGCATGACTTTTGCGCGATCATCGTCGGCAGCAATAAGTGTCCCCTTCCCCTTTTCCAGCGCTGTAGGCGGAGCTCGTCCGGGTTGATCTTCATCCATCGCCGTCCCAATGGTGACGAACATCCCTCGAGACGTGACGGCGTTGTTGGCTTGCTCGTCGCGCGAGTACTCCTCCTCCATCTCCTGCATAGCGGAGTCTAGATCTTCTGGACTGAAGTCTATCTCCTCTGAATCTGCACTGAAATCAGCATAAAGCACGTCAATGACAGAGTCGGAGGGTGCCAGGACTTCCTAGATGACGGGCGGTGGAGGTGCAACGGGCTCGACGATGACTGGGGGTGGTGGTGCTGCTGCGACGATGACGGCGGGAGGCGGTGGCGGCGGCTGCTGGATCGGAGGTTCTCCGTCTTTGAGCGCAAGCTCCATCTGGGCTGTCGCGTCAGCTGCCGCGTAGCTGTTGACGGTGCTCACCATCTCTTCGAGGGTAAGGCGTCCTGTTGCCTGCTGCCATCTTAAAGAATGTCGGAGAAGCGTGCCGTGGTCCAGTCCTTCCACGAAGTGATACAAAGTGTTATCATCGGGGTAGTGGGCTAGATCGGCTCGTATACGGAGCCACCTGGCCAGGTAATCGCGGGGGTTTTCGCCCTCTCTCTGAACGCAGCGCTCCAGATCGAAGATGGTAACCACGCCGACGAACTTGGATCTCTGCTGTCCAGACGCACGGACGAAGCCGGCGGATTTGCAGTGATTTTTCCGATCTTTGCCGGAAAACTCCGAAAAGAGATCCGACATCGATCCTTCCGCGAACGTGTCCTGCCCGTAGGCGGTCCGTGCGGGCCTTGGTGCTTTCCGATCTTTGCCGACAAACTCCGAAGAGAGATCCGACATTGATCCTTCCGCGAACGTATCCTACCCGCAGGGGGTCCGTGCGGGTCTTGGTGCTTTCCGATCTTTGCAGGAAAACTCCAAAGAGAGATTCGACATCGATCCTTCCGCGAACGTATCCTGCCCGTAGGCGGTCCATGCGGGTCTTGATGCTCCTCCGACTCCTAGGGAACAAGTGCCCGAGTCGGTTTCGCCGATGAAGAGGTGGATGTCTTCGATAGGAACGATCGAACACCGCGTAGGGTTCATCTTCGCCGGGATCCAGAACTCGTTGGGAGGGACGATCGGAATGTTGCCGGAGAATAGAACGCGACCGATGGCTACGGTTTCGCCGATTCCCGCAAAGATCTTGGTCCTCGCCTGCTAAATAGCCTGAAGCGCCTCTTGCCCCACGGTGGGCGCCAACTGTCGTGGTATTACCGACGAGTACGCCATGGAGGGGTCCTCACAGTGCGTGTTTAGAGACATGGGGTAAGGCGGACGGTTGAAGGGTATGAGGTAACACAGCTTACCCAGGTGTAGATCCCACAACGGTGGCGGAATCCTACTGCTGCTATAAATCACTATAAGGGCAATACGCCGAGTTACAGGGATTTGTTCGCTGTGCGAGGTTGTCTGAAGTTGATTTATGAACGTGCCCTAAAGGCTCCCATAGGCCCGACTTATATAGTCGCCAGGTCCTAGGGTTACAGGGAAAAGTCCTAGCCAAACTGGTTACAGAGTCTTACATTGTCTATTACTAGTCTTGTGTATCTTGTACTCCAAGGATCCGGGTACGCTGGTGACTCCACCGTAGCCTTCCTTTATCCGGCATGGGCCTCCCTTCTGGATCCATCTAACTGGGCCGCCCAGCAGGCCATAAGCCATGCTACCGACTATGAGCCACCCGGGTTAGCCGGATAAGAGACATTCTATAAGGATACCCATATAGCATATCCCCAACAACCTCCTCGTCAAACAGATCGTCGTTGTCAGGGTCGTAGTAGTACCCGTCGTCTGTCCCCAATATCGCAGCAGCAGCCGTGGTGGAAGTCTGAGGTGCCTCAGCTGCAGCGGTAGCCGCCTGAGGTGCGGCAGTAGCCGAACCAGCAGTACGACCCGTGATCGGAATGCGCCGTGCGCCATGACGAGGTGCCAATGGGGCGGGTGCGGGTGCGGGTGCCGGCAATCTGTCCAAAACCTCCTTGAACCAAGCGTCAAGCTTGTCATTGAAGGATTTCTTGAGTCCATCGATCTTGTCCATGGCGTTGGCGAGCTTGGTGTCAAACTCCCCTAGTCGTGCATCCACATCTTCAGCGCGACCGACCAAGAGCTCAGAGAAGTGGGCATGTAGTTCTTGGTTCATCATTGTGGCAGGGTTCCACGAAGTATCTGTCATGGTTAGTCCTTGAAAAAGCACAGGTATATATGCCTATAACTACGTAAATATGGTGGAAGGCACGCGTAATCCGTCAAGCAATATACGAAGCTCTTACAAGTTCTCACCAAACAGTAGGAAAAAGGCGATGTGCAACCACGAGGAGCAGTGGGTCCAGAGATTGAACCGAGCGATTACCAGGAGTCGAGACACCGCAGGTGGATAAATCTGTTGAGCTCTGGGAAGGCTTAGCAAAGGGGTTAGCAATTATCAAAACAGCAATGCAAATGTTGAAAGAATGCTCAACGACGGTACTGTGCTGGTCCTAGGCTAGACCGTACTAGAGACACGAGCCTAGATCACCAACGATGTCACGAGGCGACACAACAAGCAATGTATGATGATATGGCACCCTGAAAAGCGAACCGAGATGTTGAAAATCACTATAATGGCGAGTGTCTAGAACTGATCTACGGGGTCTAAAAACAGGTTAGCCCCAAAAAAAATTCGAAATTTTTATATTATGCTCCGGAAAGCGCGCAGGCGCCAAAAAAATATCGCTATAACGGCCGATGGAGAAAAGTGATCCCCGGGGCCGAAAATCAGTATAGCCAGAATTTTTTTTTGCTCTCCTTCTGGACTTACAACTGAACTTCTAACTCGACACGGACTTTATCTCAATACGGAAACAACAAGAAAGGAGAGTAAAAAGAATTAACTAGGAAACAATAACTCAACTCGACTGGTGTCGCCGTAGGAAAGATGATCGGATCCGTGTCGCGGTAGGAAGGCGGTGGCGGACTATTAGGGTTTATGGTGGCTGGGTGTATGGCGGCGGAATATGGTGGCGGTGATCTGCGAGGGTGGCGGTGACTACTGTGATCAGAACTCGAAACTCTAAGGGACGAGACACTAAGACCAGCAACTCGACGCGACGATGCAGACACAAATTCAACAATGCAAAACTGAAAAGATAATGCAAGGTGTAGATTGGTGATAGGATGGATCTAAACTCTAACTATGTTTTTGGCTTTTTCATGGGTTATAGGTAAAACAGATCTAATCTATGAAAAAAGTAAAATCTCACCGAGCAACCTGAAATCTGATACCACTTGATAGGGCAAAGGTGTCCGATCTTTCGATGAGATGGTGATAGTCGATTTGGTGGAGTTCGGGCCTAACGATCCGACTACACGTGCGAGCACGAGCGCCAATGCAATCGCTAGGACAATCTCCTGGAGGTTACCGATCCTGCGGGAACACGATCAGCCTGACCAGCGAGGGTCTTAATTCCTACCTGAAATCGAGAACAAGTAAGAACTAATATTGCAATAAAGATATTGCGGAATAAGATGAAAGCTTTATTGAAAAGGTGGGATCATGTATTGGTGCGAAGTACAAGAGGCCTCTGCGACGCTCGAGCCTTGGCGAAGTTGCTATGATGTCTAACTTAATGTCTAAACAAAATCCGAGTCTACGGTGATGGCTATGGGGAGTATTTAAGGAGGAAAAGGTGGGGTTTCGGCCAGCCATAGAAGTGGTGGCCGAATCCAACCCGAGAAGTCCTTTCCTCCTCAAATACGGACTCTAAAAAGTGGCTACTTAAAATCCTGCGAAAATTACATGGGCCTGGCCCAAAATAAAGGTGTTGCGGCACCATATTAAGCTATGGACGAATTTGTGAAGTATTAATCTTGAATATTTCATCCAAGCCTTCTTTCTTCATTATGGTGGCCTCAAAGTTCTAAAATCTTCATCCGTGGCCCTTGAATCAACACATGCTTACTGCCATCTCCATGCATGGACATGCTCCAATGCTTGTCCCTCTCATCCATGCTTGGTCCATCATTCCTAAGAGTAATAAATACATCTGATTTAGGCAGCATCATATTCTCATGTATGTGAGGAATAGTTCCAAGAAACGAAAGTACCTGATAGTTAAGTTGTTTGGCAAGAGATCTTGTGATAGGTCCTTGTATGTGTGTAGCTGTAGGTACAACGGTTGTATCAATAGATGGGATGTCCACATCAAGACATATGAGGTCGTGGAGAGGGCAGTGATTGGCTTGGACCAACTACTAGGCCCCACATCATGGAATTGTGGATGGGAAAGTACGCCCGGTTGTGCAAAAGGGAGTTGATCTCTCATGGGTAAAGTAACGCACCTCTGCAGAGTGTAAGAATTGTAACTTGTTACTCCCTGTTCCGGGAAGGAGCTACGAACGCGGCAGGAAAGGAACTCCATGAAAGTTCTGGTCAACCTGTGAAGGCTGATGGTCATAGATTTTTATAATAAAATCAACCTTTGAAGAAAGATTTACGAAAATTGCATAGTACCAAAGACTGATAGTCCGAGGTGGTAGATAGAGCATCAAACTTCCTACCTTTCATATAATGAATTTGCTAGGTAACGCTGTTACTCATCCTTTCCTTTGAATCCTTGCTTAGACGCTAAGAATCCCGAAGATACTCCAATGTATGCATCTGAGAGTCAAGAGGAGGTCTTCTATGAAGAGCCCAACTTGTATGGAGCCGTAGAAGGGGAGGACTACGACATCTACGGAGGAGAGTTCCAAGAATCCAAATAATTACCATAGTTCTAGTAGCCACTTGAGCCGAGCAACATGAACAATATATAGCAATAATTTGTTGAGCTCAAATTTGGAGTTTCAGTTTTAAATTTGAAACTTCCGCTGAAACAGTTATATTTTGGTTTGTAAGTTTAATCTTTTGGAAGCCTTGAACTTCCGGTATTGTAATAATAATAACGTGTGTATGTTTGTAATATGGACCTGCAATGTTTCTGATGTACCAGTCTGAGGGATGTGATATTTACGGAACGGTGTTCTGTGGATGTCATGTCAACGACTATAGTGTACTACACATGCAGTAGTATGCTGGGTCACCGCAGTTGGTATCAGAGCAAATTGCTTTGACCTTAGGTTGGAAACCTAGTAATGGTATTACCTGTAGGAGAGTGTAGAAACGATAAAGAATTCTCTAAAAGAAATATAATGGGTATTCAAATGAGAATATTCCGTTATTTGTTTTAGTGCGATAATTCTTTGTTATGATGCAATATATTATTGGTTACTAATAAAAATATTTTTCTGATATACAGAGCTATGGCACCAAAGTTTCCAAAACAGACTTTGGTAAGGAAAGAGGAAACTCTTGATGATTATCAAGGATCATTCATAGACCAACTTCGTCAACTTTTAAAGATTTTTAGTTGTCCAACTAGAATTCCAGTGAATACTATAACTTACCATGATGGCCGGATGTTATCCAAGTATCGTGTGAGTATCCAACTTCCAGAGGAGCTTGGATTATATCACGATCTACCTATAGGTGAGGGTAGAAGTCATTTAGCAGCCTATCATGTTGCTGTTGTGGAGGCGATAGCTAATATCCGGGAGCATAAAGCCAAGGAGTTAGAAGGAAGCCAATTTTCTGTGATACCTCATTATTCTATAGACTCGAAGCCTATACCGGATCATCTTACTTTGGTTAAGAAGCATCCTATGTTAGATTCCAAGTTTATGGACAGATATCGAACACTCGTTGCATCTTTTTATAAGAAACATCAAGTGATTGTCGAAGATAAAAATGACATGTTAGAGGATCTAACTAATCCGGAAAGGAGGAAGCAGTTAGCATTCCAGTTAGAGAAGGAAGCAAGTAGTAGTGCAACACCTATCTTTAAGGATATACTTATAGATCCTAAATCTTTTATACCATATCCTTATTCATCAAGTCCTGAACCTATACATGATACTACTATGGATACGAGGTATGCAGTACCACAGGGTTCAGAGGAAGGTTCTGATTCAGAACTTCCTATTGAGAATTCTGATGGTTGGAGAAGGGGATCATATGAAGGATCTCACGAACACCAGATGTCCACAGATGGTTCTGACAGAAATGTTGGACAATCTAGCTGGATGGGTGCAAGAATTAACCCTAGTAACAGTAGTAGAAATGCCATGTCGATAGATAATCAGGATGAAGAAGAAGATCCAGAGGAGAGAGTGTTTGAATCATCAACATCTTCTCAAAACCCAGGGAATATACATTATCCGGTGTTTAACTATCTTGCCCAAAGGAGCACCTGGGGATCAGCATGATCTGTGTATCCTGTTGACAACTCAAGGAATGAAGCTCAGGAGATGCAGGCAGGAGATAATGTTGAATATGTTTCTGAAGACTTTTCAGCTGAGCTGGAGAGAGTCAATGCGCTCAGGTTGAGTAATGACTCAAGTCCTGACACTTCAGATATTGAGTATGTTCCTTCTGGAAGGCCAGTTGTTCCACAAACTGTGCAACGAACGTCACGTCATCACGGTTGGACATCAGGCATGTATGATGAGCGTAGTTACTACTAGAAATAGGAAACTATTAGAAGTATCAAGTACCGTGTATTGTACTCCAAGAAATAAGATAGTTAGATAAATAAGGTAGTGTTGTGATTATACCTGTATGGTATATGTTGTAATGACTTTGTATTATTATGATATTATGTATAATATGTGAAATGCATATTTGGATTTTCTTTGGATCTTCATTGTGTGACTAGTTCTGTGCGAAGTCGAGCTCAGAACACATGTGCATGATGTAATTATGAGTATTCGCTTTATGTTGCAGGACTAGAGGGTCATGGATACGGGTGTAGAAACCGAAGCTGAACAGCAGCAGATGGAACATGAGGCCAAAGAGAAGGCCGATGCAGATGCAGAAAATCAGGGGTCATTACCACCACCACCACCAATGACGTCATTAATGGAGTAGAACTTTGTGCAGTGTATGCAAATGATGCAAGAGGCCCAGAACAAGTTCATGGAGGAGTTGTTGGGACGAGCAAATCAGAGGGAACCTGAAGGTGGAGGAGTGAGTCTATCTGACTTCCAGGATGCAAGTCCATTACCTTTTGCATCAGCTCCTGAACCAATGGATGCAGAAGATTGGCTAGCAGATACAGAAAGAAAGCTGAAGACTGTAGGTTGCAATGATGAGGATAAATTGAGGTATGCAACTCATCTTCTGACTGGACCTGCAGCATCATGGTGGGAGGATCAGTTGGCCATGCAACAACCAGGAAGGGAGTACACCTGGGAGGAGTTTAAACAGAGATTCCGTGAATATCATGTTCCAAAAAGTGTTATGGAGTTGAAGCAGAGAGAATTTGAGGAGCTGCAGCAGGGATATACTAGTGTTATGAAGTATATCCGGGAGTTTAGTCAACTGTCTCGATATGCTAAGGAAGAAGTTAATACGGAGGAAAAGAGGAAGAAGCGTTTCCTGCGTGGATTAAATCCATTTGTGAGGATGCAGTTGAGGTTGGCTAATAAGCAAACTTATCAGCAGTTGCTAGATGCAGCTATTACCTTCGAAGATGACTACAAGAATGTCCAAGAGGATAGAAGGAAGAGAGCTAAGAAGGAAACCAAGAGGATACAAGCAAGAAAGCCCAAGCCCAATCTGGAATTCAAACCAAGGAATAGGCCCTATAACAACAACAATTCCAATCAGAGTGCAAATCCAAACGCAAAGAATATTATATGCCACAATTGCAAACTCCCAGGGCATATGAGCAGGGATTGCACGAAACCAGTAATTGTATGCCATGCTTGTGGTCAGAGAGGTCACATCAAGCCCAATTGTCCAAGCAAACCACAATGAGGTTGGCCGGTTCGAGATGGAAGGCAAGCCAGTGGAGGAAATGGGCAACCCAATAAAGGAGGAAATAATGGCAAGAACAACAATGGCAAGAGGAACAGACCTACCGGGAAGCTGAACTGTGCAACCCTCGAGGAGGTGGATAATTCGGAGCATGCAGTGATAGGTATGCTCAATATCCTTACCAATCCCGGCAAAGTTCTATTTGATACTGGTGCAACTACTTCATTCATTTCTAAAGAATTTCTGTGATAAGTTCGGGATTAGAAGGGAAACGTTAGAAAACCCTATGACCGTAGTTACGGCAGGGGGAATGTGATTGTACGCCACATTAAACAAGATCAGGTTATCTCGATCTATGGTTGTACATACTTTGCAGACCTTTATGTGATTCCTTTGAAGGGAATTAGAGTAGTGCTGGGGATGGACTGGATGATGGAACATGGGGCTCAGATAAATTGTGAGGAGAAAACTATCTCAATCAAAACTCCAAATGGAGCAAGGATAGTTTATCAAGCAGATAAGCACAGTCATATCATGGTAGATCTATAGTTGGACTCGATGAAAGAGGTCAAATTGGAAGATATTCCTATAGTAAATGAATTTCAAGTTGTTTTTCCAGCAGAGCTACCTGGAATGCCACCAGATCAGGAGATAGAATTCACTATTGATCTAATTCCCGGTACGGCACCAATAGCTCAAGCACCATATAAGATGGGACCAAAAGAATTAAAAGAACTCAAAGAGAAAATTGATGAGTTAGCTAGAAAAGGATTTATTCAGGAAAGTGTATCCCCCATGGGGAACACCAGTAATCTTTGTGGATAAGAGGGATGGTGGAAGAAGGATGTGTGGAGATTATAGAAATCTGAACAATGTTACTATCAAGAATAAATATCCTTTACCAAGGATTCAAGATTTGTTTGATCAAGTGAAAGGAGCCGGAGTATTTTCAAAATCAACTTAAGATCTGGATACCATCAAATAAAAATCAAACCTAAAGATGTTCCAAAGACATCATTTGTCTCAAGATATGGACACCATGAATACCTGGTAGTACCATTTGGTTTGACCAATGCACCAGAAATATTCATGAATCTGATGAACAAAAACTTCATGCCATATTTGGATAAGTTCGTCATAGTCTTTATTGATGATATTCTGATATATTCCAAGGATAAGGAAGAGCATGTTGATCATTTGAGAATAGAATTGCAGACCTTAAGGGAACATAAACTTTATGCTAAGTTTAGTAAGTGTGAATTTTGGCTAGATGAGGTAGAATTCCTTGTAGGGTTCGCAGCATAGAAAAACAAAAAAATTCCTATGATGGGAACAACTATGTACCAAGATCTATCTAATAGATACAAACAACGGGCGGATGTATATCCGTAGAGAACATACCCTTGAAGACCGACAAAGCTTAACGAGTTAAACTCGTGGTTGGTGTAGACGATCTCTTGCCGATCTCAAGATCGAGAGGAAGTCCTAGCGCCGCAAATCAGCTGCGCATCCGTTCTCGCACACACGTCCGAGGCACCGAGCAACCTCCGCCTCCTCGCTCCAGCGATGCAATGGAAGCACAAATATTTCTTGCTGAATAACCACCGGGAACATGTATCTTGCTAGTCCGAGACCATGGGGGATAAATTCTAGAGGGGGAGAGAGATCCTTCACGAGGAGGTGTGAGTGAGAGAGAGAGGGAGAGGGGTGCCTTTTATAGGATGAGGGGGCACCCAAGGGGGTGGCCGCCGGCCATGGGGGCTTCCCCCTCCCCTCCTTCATTCATGTGGGTGGACACTCCACTCACAAAAACCTCTTCATTTCCCTCCACTCAAAATCGCACTCAAAATTGCTATTAAATTTCCACCAAATTTAATGCAAACTCTCATTAAATAAAACTCTTTTTATTTATTCACAATTTTGTCAATTACTTTAATGACAAACATTCACATATAACCCCTTGCTAGAATTCTATTTCACATGCAAAAACACTTTCTGCAATTTCACCCGAAAACATGTTTCGGTATCTAGTGAAATAAATTCCTGCGCTTGTTATTCTTTCCGGCATGAAACTTTTGCTCCAATTGGATGTCGGTGTCTCTTAAGTGTGTCACCCTACGGCTCGTGAATAATGCGGACATGATCGAGACCCCTCTCGGATCAATAATCAGAAGCGGGATCTGGAGACCCATACTGACTCCCACACATTCAACGATGACTTTCTTGTGATCGTCGAAACCTTTTATGCTAGTATCTTAATCCCTTTGTTTCGCGATATATTACATGTCCTAGATTCGATCATCGGTATCTCCATACCTAGTTTGATCTCGTAACTGACATGCACTCTTTTCTTGTTCCCGTGATATAACATTCTAGTGATCAAATCACTTGCTTGCAAGCTAACCAATGTGATATCATCGAGAGGGCCCAGAGTATATCTATCCGTCATCGGGATGAACAAATTCCACTATCGATCCATGGGCCTCAACATGACACTTTATTAGTTCTGAACCCATCTTTATAATCACTCTGTTACGGTGTGACATTTGATGTTATCAAGAAACTCTTCCGGTGTTAGTGATTAACATGATCTCATGGTCTAAGGATTAGGATCACTTCGTAAGTTGTTATAGAAATATAAACATAATGACTTTGATCATAATGATATACTTCAGATGAATGTTCATCACACCATTAAAGTAATGTTGTGATCCCGTCATTAACAACATCCAATGTCCATGATCAGGAAACCTTGATCATCTTGTTAATCAACGAGCTAGTTTATGAGAGAGGCATAACTAGGAACTTTCTGTTTGTTTATTAAACACACATGTATTAATGTTTTCGTATTAATACAATTATAGCATGCAAAATAAACATCTATCATATACTTGGAATACACATAATAAACACTTTATTATTGCCTCTCAGGGCATATTCCCTTCAGTCTCCCACTTGCAGTAGAGACAATAATCTAGTTACATAGTGATGAATATAACACCCATGGAGTTCTGGTGTTGATCATGTTTTGCTCTAGGGATAGTTTTAGTCAACGGATCTGCTATATTGAGATCCGTGTGTACTTTAGAAATCCTTATATCTCCATCCTTGACATGCTCGCGGATGGAGTGAAACCGGCGCTTAATATGCTTGGAATTCTTGTGAGACCTTGGTTCTTTGGCATTGGCAATGGCACCATTGTTGTCACAATAGATCACCATTGGGTCCAACGCACTTGCAACCACAGCTAGTTTGGATATGAACTCCTTCATCCAAACCGCTTCCGAAGCAGCAACATATTCGGCCTCTGTTGTTGATCCCACCACCATAGGTTGTTTGGAACTCCTTCAACTAACCGCTCTGCCATTCATGAGAAATACGTATCCGCATTGAGAGTCAGAGTCATCCGGGTCGGTGTCAAAGCTTGCGTCGACATAACACTTAGCTACGAGCTCTTCTTCACCTCCGTACACAAGAAACATATCCTTAGTTCTTCGTAAGTACTTAAGGATATTCTTGACCTCTATCTAGTGTTCCGAACCTGGATCCGATTGGTACCTACTAGTCAAACTAATAGCATGTGCCACATCCAGTCTTGTACATAGCATGGCGTACATTATAGAGCCTATGGCTGAAGCATAGGTGACTTTGTCCATTATCTCTCTTTCTTCCGCCGTAGCTGGACTTTGAGTCTTACTCAATGTCTTGCCTTGCAACATAGGTAAGAACCCCTTCTTACTTCCGTCCATTTTAAACTTCTTTAAAATCTTATCAAAGGTATGTACTTTGCAATAGCCCTATTAGGCGCCTTGATCTATCTCTATAGATCTTTATGCCTAATATGTATGACGCTTCACCTAGGTCCTTCATTGAAAATTTACTGTTTAGATAACTTTTAACACTGTTTAAAAGATCTATATCATTTCCGATCAATAATATGTCATCCACATATAATATCAGAAATGCCACATTGCTCTCACTCACTTTCTTGTAAATACAAGATTCTCCATTAGTTTGGACAAATCCAAACTCTTTGATCACCTCATCAAAGCGGAGATTCCAACTTTGTGATGCTTGCTTCAATCCATAGATGGATCGCTGAAGCTTGCACACCTTGTTAGCATCCTTAGGATCGACAGACCCCTTTGGCTGTATCATATACAACTCTTCTTCAATATTACCATTGAGAAACGCGGTTTTGACATCCATCTACCATATCTCATAATTGAAATATGCAGCAATTTCTAACATAAATCCTAACTGACTTTAGCATCTCTATGGGAGAGAATGTCTCATCGTAGTCAACTCCTTGAATTTGTCGATACCCCTTTGCGACAAGTCGAGCTTTATAGACGGTCACATTACCATCAGCATCAGTTTTCCTTTTGAAAATCCATTTTTTCTCCACGGCCTTTCGGTCGTGAGGTAATTCTACCAAGTTCCAAACTTGATTTCATACATGGATTCCATCTCGGATTTCATGGCTTCTAACCATTTGTTGGAATCCGGGCTCATCATCGCTTCTTCATACGTCGTAGGGTCATCAATTTCATCAACCATGAAATTCATAACAGGGTTTCCGTACAGCTCGGGAGTTGCACGCGTCCTGCTAGGCCTGCGAGGTTCGGTAGTACTCTCCTTTGGAGTTTCATGATCATTATCATTAGTTCCCTCTTCAACTGGTGAAGCGAACTCCGGAACAACTTCCGGCGCTGCGCTACTTGCCATACTTTGAAGAGAAGGTTCAATAACCTCTTCGAGTTCTACCTTCCGACTACTCACACCTTTCGCGAGAAACTCATCTCTAGAAAGGATCCATTCTTGGCAACAAAAACCTTGCGCTCGGATCTATGATAGAAGGAATACCCAATAGTTTCCTTAGGGTATCCTATGAAGATGCATTTTTCCTCTTTGGGTTCGAGTTTATCCGGTTGAAGTTTCTTCACATAAACATCGCATCCCCAAACTTTAAGAAATGATAGCTTAGGTTTGTTTCCAAACCACAATTCATACGGTGTCTTTTCAACGGATTTAGATGGTGCCCGATTTAAAGTGAATGCAGCAGTTTCTAGTGCATAACCCCAAAATGACAACGGCAAGTCCGTCAAACACATCATAGGTCGAACCATATCCAATAAAGTACGATTACGACGTTCCGACACACCATTTCTCTGTGGTGTTCTGGTAGGTGTGAGTTGTGAACAATTTCACACTCTTTCATGTGAGTGCTAAACTCGTAACTTAGATACTCACCTCCACGGTCGGACCGTAGAAATTTGATCTTTCTATTACAATGATTTTCCACTTCATTCTGAAATTCCTTGAACTTTTCAAAGGTTTCAGACTTGTGTTTCATCAAGTAGATATAACCGTATCTACTCCAATCATCGATATCCACCTCGCGCCGACACACTCATTGGACCACATACATCAGAATGTATGATTTCCAATAAATCTGTTGCACGTTCCATTCAACTGGAAAACGGCGTTCTAGTCATATTGCCCATAAAGCATGGCTCACATGTATCAAATGATTCAAAATCAAGTGATTCCAAAAGTCCATCCGAATGGAGCTTCTTCATGCGTTTAACGCCAATATGACCTAGACGGCAGTGCCACATATATGCGTATATGTCATCATTAAGTTTAATCCTTTTAGCATCAACATTATGAATATGTGTAACATTACTATCGAGATCCAATAGAAATAAACCATTTATCATCGGTGCATGACCATAAAAGATTTCATTCATATAAACAGATAAACCATTGTTCTCGGATTTAAATGAATAACCACTTCGCATCAAACACGATCCAGATACAATGTTCATGCTCAGTGCTGGCACCAGATAACAATTATTCAAGTTTATTACTAATCCCGACGGCAAGTGGAGAGGTAGTGTTCTGACGGCGATCACATCAACGCTTGATCCATTGCTGACACGCATCTTGACCTCACCCCTTGCTAGCGGTCGCTTGTTCCGCAGCCCCTGATTCGAGTTACAAATATTAGCAACTGAACCGGTATCAAATACCCAGGTGCTACTGCGAGCACTAGTCAAGTACACATCAATAACATGTATATCTTATATACCTTTGTTTGCCTTGCCGGCCTTCTTGTCTGCCAAATACTTGGGGCAGTTGCGCTTCCAGTGGCCAGTCCCCTTACAATAGTAGCACTCGGTATCAGACTTAGGGCCAACTCGGGGTTTCTTTTCAGGCACGGCAACTGGCTTGCCGCCCTTACTTCCCTTCCGTTTCCCTTTCTTGTCTTTCTTGAAACCAGTGTTCCTATTGATCATCAACACTTGATGTTCCTTCTTGATCTCCACTTCTGAAGTTTTAAGCATTGACAGAAGCTCGGGAATAGACTTATTCATGCCTTGCATATTATAGTTCATCACAAAGCTTTTATAGCTAGGTGGCAGAGACTACAGAACACGATGGATGCCTAAGTCAATGGGAATCGATATTCCCAAGGACACAAGCTTATCGGCGTAATCCGACATCTTGAGTACATGCTCACTTACGGAGCTGTGCTCTTCCATCATGCAGCTAAAGAACTTTTCTGAAGCATTGTAGCTCTCTACAGCATCATGTGTGTCGAAAATCATTTTCAACTCACCCATTGTATCAAATGTATTGCCGTTTTTGAAACGCTTTCGAAGTTCTGGCTCTAGCCCATACAATATGCCGCAATGAACTTAGTTATGGTCCTCCTGACAAGTCTGATAGACATTCTTCTCCTTGTCAGGGGCATCCTCAAAGGGTGGGGGGCCTAGCGGCGCTTCTAGCACATATTGCTTTTGTGCAGCAGAGAGGAGAATCCTCAAATTCATGGCCCATTCGGTAAAGTTGCTATCGTTCGTTGCAAGTTTCTCTTTCTCCATGAACACATTGAAATTAAAAGCAGGTGGTGCCATCTACAACAGAATTTGTAAAGTTTAGACTAAGTTTATGATATATTGAGTTCAACTAATCCACATTACAAATGAACTCCCACTCAAAAACGACATACCTCGTGTCTTTTTGGTGATTACATGAACCAAATCCACTACACCAAGTCCGATCATCACGTGAGTTGGTGTAGCTTCAAAGGCGAGCATCAAATGGGCATCATATCTACTATATGACTCATGCTTAACCTTTGGGTTCGTGTTCCGAGGCCATGTTTGTACATTCTAGGCTTGCCAAGTAAGAACCTTAGTATTCACGTGTGTAACTGTCTTACACCCGAAATATGGTCGTGGATCCAAGAACACCCGATCATCACGTGATGTCTTGGAGCGACGAAAACATAATTGGTGCATACTAAAGGAAGAACACATTCTTATCTTGATATTTAAATGAGGGATCATCTTATTATGCTAATAAAATGCCAAACAAGCAATATAAGATGCTATCAAACATCACATGTTTATTTGTGGAATGATATGGTTCCCGCATATGATCTCTATCATGTGCATCGTGGTATGATCACTATCATACCTTTATGTGTAAGGCCAAGGTCTATGGAACTTACACGTTATGTGTGTTGTAAGAGTATCATCTCATACTTCTACTTACAACATCACCATATCATAACACTAGCCTAGCAACAATCTAAACTAGACGCCTCTAATTTATCTGTTGCAAGTTTTACGTGGCTTAGGGCTTTCGAGATAGAAACGTTCTTACCTACGAACATGAACCACAACGAGGATAACCAAATTGTTGACAACTCGTTGCAAAATAGATATTGACTATAGTGGGAGAGACAGACACCCGCTAGCCACTTATGCAAACTAGTTGCATGTCAAGCGTGGAACAGGTCTCATGTGCGAGGACATGTAAAGTTTGTCCGGGCCGCTTAATCCCACTATGCCACCAATATCCAAAATTACAACTAAGGAGCAACAACATGATCATCATCGCCCACATACTCATATGTGTACTACCCATGTAAAGCATCAATGCATAGATCCGGCTCTGATACCAATGTAGGGTTCGCATCATAGAAAACAAAAAAATTCCTACGATGGGAACAACAATGTACCAAGATCTATCTAATAGATACAAACAACGGGCAGATGTATATCCATAGAGAACATACCCTTGAAGACCGACAAAGCTTAACGAGTTAAACTCGTGGTTGATGTAGACGATCTAATGTCGATCTCAAGATCGAGAGCAAGTCCTAGCGCCGCAAATCAGCAGCGCATTTGTGCTCGCACACACGTCCTAGGCACCGAGCAACCTCTGCCTCCTCGCTCCAGTGATGCAGCGAAAGCACAACTCTTTCTTGCCGAATAGCCACCGGGAACATGTATCTCGCTAGTCCGAGACCATGGGGGATAAATTCTAGAGGGGGAGAGATATCCTTCACGAGGAGGTGTGAGTGAGAGAGAGGCAGAGGGGTGCCTTTTATAGGAGGAGGGGGCACCCAAGGGGGTGGCCGCCGGCCATGAGGGCTGCCCCTCCCCTCCTTCATTCATGTGGGTGGACACTCCACTCACAAAAACCTCTTCATTTCCCTCCACTCAAAATCCGACTCAAAATTGCTATTAAATTTCCACCAAATTTAATGCAAACTCTCCTTAAATAAAACTCTTTTTATTTATTCAGATTTTTTTCAATTACTTTAATGACAAACATTCACATATAACCCCTTGCTAGAATTCTATTTCACATGCAAAAACACTTTCTGCAATTTCACCCGAAAACATGTTTCAGTATCTAGTGAAATAAATTCATGCGCTTGTTATTCTTTCCGGCATGAAACTTTTGCTCCAATTGGATGTCGGTGTCTCTTAAGTGTGTCACCCTACGGTTCATGAATAATGCGGACATGATCGAGACCCCTCTCGGATCAATAATCAGAAGCGGGATCTGGAGACCCATACTGACTCCCACACATTCAACGATGACTTTCTTGTGATCGTCGGAACCTTTTATGCTAGTATCTTAATCCCTTTGTTTCGCGATATATTACATGTCCGAGATTCGATCATCGGTATCTCCATACCTAGTTTGATCTCGTTACTGAAATGCACTCTTTTATCGTTCCCGTGATATAACATTCTAGTGATCAAATCACTTGCTTGCAAGCTAACCAATGTGATATCATCGAGAGGGCCCAGAGTATATCTATCCGTCATCGGGATGAAAAAATTCCACTCTCGATCCATGGGCCTCAACATAACACTTTATTAGTTCTGAACCCATCTTTATAATCACCCTGTTATGGTGTGACGTTTGATGTTATCAAGAAACTCTTCTGGTGTTAGTGATTGACATGATCTCATGGTCTAAGGATGATCTCATGGTCTAAGGATTAGGATCACTTCGTAAGTTGTTATAGCAATATAAACTCAATGATTTTGATCGCAATGCTATACTTCGGATGAATGTTCATCACACCATTACACTAATGTTGTGATCCCGTTATTAACAACATCATGATCAGGAAACCTTGATCATCTTGTTAATCAACGAGCTAGTTTATGAGAGAGGCATAACTAGGAAATTTCTATTTGTTTATTACACACATGTATTAATGTTTCCGTATTAATACAATTATAGCATGCAAAATAAACATCTATCATATACTTGGAATACACATAATAAACACTTTATTATTGCCTCTCGGGGCATATTCCCTTCATTCCTCGGCCATGTGATCAATAAAGATGGAATTGATGTAAATCCATCTAAAGTTCAGTCAGTACTAGAGTGGACTGCACCAACCAATGTGAAGCAAATTCGAGGTTTCTTACAAATGGCAATCGGAGATTCATTGAAGGTTTCTCCAAAATAGCTAGACCAATGACCAAATTGTTAAGAAAGAATACACCATTCAATTGCGATGAGAAGTGTGAAGCAAGTTTTCAGGAGTTGAAGACTAGGTTAACCACAGCTCCAATCTTAGCAGTTCCTGAAACAGGCAAGGACTTCACAGTATATTGTGATGCATCTAAAGAAGTTTTGGGTTGTGTGTTAATGCAAGATCAGAAGGTGATTGCTTATGGTTCAAGACAACTGAAACCACATGAAGTCAATTATCCAACTCATGATTTAGTGTTAGCAGCAGTAGTCTTTGCGCTGAAAGGATGGAGCCATTTTCTTTATGGAGCTAGATGTGAGTTATACACTGACCATAAAAGTCTCAATTATTTCTTTACTCAAAAGGAGTTGAATATGAGATAGAAGCATTGGTTGGAACTAATCAAAGATTATGATTTAACAATCAACTATACTCCAGGGAAAGCAAATGTTGTAGCTGATGCTTTAAGCAGAAAGAGTGCAGATATTCATCCTAGCAATCGGGAGTTACCAAAAGAGTTACAAATGGACTTGGAAAGATTAGAGCTTCAATTCATTAGAACAGAGGTTCTTGGAGGATTAGCTACTATGCAGGTAGTTGCAGAGCAGGACAGTGATCTTAAGCACGAAATTTTTAGACATCAACCAGAAGATCCTTTCATTGCTGAGGAAATTCGGAGGATATCTCAAGGGCAAAAATCAGTTTTTCGCCTTGGAGATTATGAGTCTTTATGGTTTCAAGACCGTCTTTGTGTTCCAGATTTGACTGAGATTCGAAATGTCATACTCAGAGAAGCACATGAAACACCATATTCTATACATCCAGGAAGTACTAAGATGTATATGGATTTGAAAGAACTATTCTGGTGGAATAACATGAAAAGGGACATTGCTAAATATGTATCAGAATGCCATACTTGCCAAAGGGTGAAGGCTGAACATCAAAGTCCAGCAGGACCATTACAACCTTTGAAAATTCCGAATGGAAGTGGGAGGAAATAGGTATGGACTTCATCACAGGATTGCCCATGACACCTAAACAGAAGGATATGATATGGGTTATTGTGGACAAACTCACTAAAAGTGCACATTTTATCCCGGTAAATCAGAAAGATAATGCCGAGAAGTTAGTAGAAGTTTACATCAAAGAGATAGTAAGTAAGCATGGAGTGCCCAAAAATATCGTCACTGATAGGGGATGAGTGTTTACTTCGGCATTTTAGAAGCAGTTGCATGAAGCACTTGGTTCAAAGTTAGATTTTAGCATAGCCTACTATCCAGAGACACGAGGTCAAACAGAAAGAACAAATCGGATACTAGAAGACATGTTAAGAGCCTGTGCATTAGATTTTGGAGGTACATGGGAAGATCATTTACCATTGGTAGAATTTTCCTACAATAATAGCTATCAGAGTAGTCTGCAGGTAGCTCCATATCAGGTTATGTACGGAAGGAAGTGTAGATCACCAATATGTTCGTATGAGCCTGGAAGCAGCAAAGAATTTGCGCCAGACTATATTCAGGAAAAACAAGATATCATTGATAAGATCAAGGATAGACTGAAAATAGCTCAGAGTAGGCAAAAAAGTTATGCTAATCAAAGTCGAAGATCTTGGCATCCAGAAGTGGGAGACATGGTATATTTGAAAGTAAGTCCAATGAAAGGGGTGAAAAGGTTCGGAGTTAAAGCAAAATTGAGTCCAAGATACATCGGACCATTCAAGATATTGAGTCCGAACAGAACTATAGCTTATGCTTTAGAGTTACCATCAAGATTGGCTCAAGTGCATAATGTTTTCCATGTGTCACAACTTCGTAAATGTTTGAAAGTTCCGGATGATGCAATCACACATCAGGAGATAGAACTACAAGCAGACTTGACTTATGTTGAAAATCCCTGTAAAACTTTGGAAGAAAACTAGAAAAGGTTGAGGAATAGGGTAATCAAGTACCGCAAGATACAGTGGGAACATCACCCTGAAAGGGAAGCCACTTAGGAGAAAGAAGA
Source organism: Avena sativa (assembly GCA_916181665.1). Classification (NCBI taxonomy): domain Eukaryota; kingdom Viridiplantae; phylum Streptophyta; class Magnoliopsida; order Poales; family Poaceae; genus Avena; species Avena sativa. The sequence goes on from OV702280.1 coordinate 148,711,843, forward strand.
GGATTTAAGAAAAGCCTATCCAGAACTATTCAGGTACATCTCAACAAACTTCGGGACGAAGATTAATTTAAGGGGGGAAGTCTGTAACATCCCAGCATTTAGGAACCAACGAAGGGTAGATTTAGGAATCTGTGAAAATTCATGCATTCATCTGTGAAAATGTGGGTAAATTTTTCGCCAAATAAAAACCTAAAGCAATCAAAGTTTCTTTCATGCTTTGATAATAGGTATAGTCTTAAAGGATGATTGTTATAGACTTTGATATGATCTTTGTGGACTAATGTGTTTTGGGAAATGAAATTTGAATTTAAACTTGAGTGTTGAATTTATAGTTCAAAGGAATTTAAAGTTATGTTTGAGTATTATGCTTTAGTCAAGAGTTAATAATTAGTAGTTCAAACTTTATATAAAGAAAACAATTAAGAATAAGAATCTTCATTTCAAAAATTTATTCAATAAATAAGTTACACAAATGTAACTTATGGAAATAAGTAACAATCTTTACAATAGTAATTAAATAGAAGAATAATATTTCTTTATTGAATAATAGTACAATCTTTATTACAAAAGAATAAAAATATAATTACAAAATAATAAAGAAATATTACATAAGACTATTCTACAAAGAAAAAAGAAAACCTAGACTAAAGTCTTGAATTTCCAAGTATGGTACCTGCAAAACAAACACAAACAAAAATAAAGAAAGTTAAGGTTAAAATTATATTAATCTCAGAATTGACAGTGAAGTGCACTGTTCAAGATTTCATCATTGAGTAATCTTTTAAAGGGGCAAATTTCACCAATATGAAAGAATATATATTTCATAATTTTATGCCATATGTCAAATAAACAGCAAGGAGGGGCAAGTTTCACCAGCCAAGTAAAAGGTAATCTGATAAAAGTAACTTTCAAATTCAGAACATATCCACAAGTTGTGCAGCAGGCACACAGGCAGCACACACACACACCAAACTGCATGGTGTGTGCTGTCAGCACCACAACAACAGCTCAATCACACAAAACCATCAGCACAACCGTGGGAGGCATCCCCACACCATTTCCTTGTTCATACACACCAAGAACGGCAGCCCAGCTAAACCAAGCCAAGCAAGATCACACCAATCAAAACCCTGGATCACATCACCAGAATGGTGACATAAGGAGGGGGTAGATCAGGTGGATAGCAAGACCAAGATCAAACCATCAGGACCAGAAGGTGAAGGGATAGACCAAGATAACAACCACCCTATGCACCATGGCGGTGGCCAGGAAGGTCCACGGCGGCGCGAATTGCCGGTGGTAGCAACGCTGACCACGGGGTCAGGAGAGGAGAAGAAGAGAGGTGAGATCGAGGGAGAGACAGAAGGTGAGTTGGGCTGGTTGGGCCAAGAACCCTTCGGGGTGTTGTTTTGACTTTGCCCTACTAGGCTACAAGGGCCCAATAAAACCAAACGGTCAGCCCAAATCACTTCAATCCTGTTTTTATAAATAGGAAAAGACCAAAATGCCCCTAAACTTAAATAAATTCTAGAAAATAAATAAAAGTCCAAAAATTATAAATAAAATATTTTTGGCTTCACAATAATCCAAACTATCCAAATAAATTAAGAGGTAAAATTTTAGACATATAAATTTTATTGAGAATTTTTTAATATATATATTCCTTTTGGAATTTTACAAAATTATTGAAAGATGATAAAAATAATACAAAATCACTTTCATTATATATTAATATTGTAGTATTTTAGAAAAATACTAAACAAATATTTAATATCAATTTTTGGTATTTAATGATAATTCTTAAAGGAATTATTAATTAAATAAAATGCAAATAAATTGAAACAAAATAAAACAATACAATATTCAATAAATATTAAAAATTAATATTTATAAATTCTTTATTATTAAAAGAAATTTTATAATTTAAATAAATGGGGAAGAATACATATAAAGCTAAATGATGCATTACATTACTTTGCATAATCATTTTGCTTCTTTAAATATTGTCCTTACCAGGCAATAATGATGTTTTTGTAGACATAGAAGCTCAAGGTCCAGTGCAAGCATCACACTTCACTACCTTGCCATCACAAGGCAAGTTCATCACTTGCTCGTGTCCTTTGAAGAGTCTTTATCAAAGTATTTGCGAATTGTGTGTTATCATTTATATTATAGAAAAAGAAAACATTATTTTCTCAAGATACTAAATCTTAGATATCATTCTAAGTGATGATATGATGTAGCAATAGAACTTAGGGTTCTAATTGCAATAATGATGAACAATTAGGGATTAATAACCCATGACATCAGTGATTCTAGCGTCGTATATTACGCGTTAACCATGAGATTTGGAATGGGACGTAGAAGTCAGCTATATCCTTGTCATCTTGTATGGAGGCAAGACGACCTTAACGTGACGTTGTGATTCCTTGTGCGGATCCAACATATGGGTGGGCACCCTTACGCCCCACACTTTTGGTGTCTAGATTATCTATGAATGGTACTCGTCTGGGCATCACCAGGTCATAGAGTCTTCAGGAACTCATCAGGGTTTTAGCCTGTCCGAAAGGGGGCTTAACGTAGGTGAGCCGTCCCCGAAGGATCATGCAGACATATGAGGTCGCGGAGAGGGCAGTGATTGGCTTGGACCAACTACTGGACCCCACATCATGGAATTGTGGATGGGAAAGTACGCCCGGTTGTGCAACAAGGAGTTAATCTCTCATGGGTAAAGTAACGTACCTCTGCAGAGTGTAAGAACTGTAACTTGTTACTCCCTGTTCCGGGAAGGAGGTACGAACGCGGCGGGAAAGGAACTCCATGTAAGTTCTGGTCAACCTATGAAGGCTGATGGTCATAGATTTTCATAATAAAATCAATCTTTGAAGAATGATTTACAAAAATTGCATAGTGCCAAGGACTGATAGTCCGAGGTGGTAGGTAGAGCATCAAACTTCCCACCTTGCATAAAATGAACTTGCTGGGTAACGCTGTTACTCACCCTTTCTTTGAATCCTTGCTTAGACTCTGAGAATCCTGAAGATACTCACATGTATGCAACTGAGAGCCAAGAGGAGGTCTTCTATGAAGAGCCCAACCTGTATGGAGCCATAGAAGGGGAGGACTACGATATCATCTATGGAGGAGAGTTCCAAGAGTCCGAATAATTACTATAGTTCTAGTAGCCACTTGAGCCGAGCAACATGAACAATATATAGCAATAAGTTGTTGAGCTCAATTTGGAGTTTAAGTTTTAAATTTGAAACTTCCGCTGAAACACTTATATTTTGGTTTGTTAGTTGAATCTTTTGTAATTCTTGAACTTCCGGTATTGTAATAATAATAACGTGTGTATGTTTGTAATATGGACCCGCAATGTTTCTGATGTACCAGTTTGAGGGATGTGATATTTATGGAACGGTGTTCTGTGGATGTCATGTCAACGACTATAGTGTACTACACATGCAGTGGTATGCTGGGTCACCGCAGTTGGTATCAGAGCAAATTGCTTTGACCTTAGGTTGGAAACGTAGTAAGGGTATTACTTGTAGGAGTGTATAGCAATGATAAAGAATTCTCTAAAAGAAATATAATGGGTATTCAAATGAGAATATTTTGTTATATGTTTTAGTGCGATAATTCTTTGTTATGATGCAATATATTATTGGTTACTAATAAAAAAATTCTTATATATACAGAGATATGGCACCAAATTTACCAAAACAGACTTTGGTAAGGAAAGAGGAGACTCTTGATGATTACCAAGGATCATTCACAGACAAACTTCGTCAACTTTTAAAGATTTTTAGTTCTCCAACTAGAATTCCAGTGAACACCATAACCTATTATGATGGTCGAATGTTATCCATGTATCGTGTGAGTATCCAACTTCCCGAGGAGCTTGGATTATATCATGATCTAACTATAGGTGAAGGTAGGAGTCACTTAGAAACATATCAGGTTGCTGTTGTGGAGGCGATAGCTTATATCCGAGAGCATAAAGCCAAGGAGTTGGAAGGTAGCACATTTTCTGTGATACCTCATGATTCTATAGGCTCGGAGCCTGTACCGGATCATCTTACTTTAGTTAAGAAGCATCCTAAGTTAGCTTCCAAATTTATGGATAGATACCGAACTCTCGTTGCGTCTTTTTATAAGACACATCAAGTGATTGTCAAAGATAAAAATGACATATTAGAGGATCTAAATGATCCGGAAAGGAGGAAGCAGATAGCATTCCAGTTGGAGAAGGAAGCAAGTAGTGGTGCAAAACTTATCTTTAAGGATATACCTATAGATCATGAATCTCTTATACCATATCCTTATTCACCAAGGCATGAACCCATATATGATCCTACTGTGGATATGAGGTATGCAGTACCACGGGGTTTAGAGGACGGTTCTGATTCAGAACTTCCTATTGAGAATTCTGATGGTTGGAGAATGGGATCATCTGAAGGATCCCAGGAACACCAGATGTCCATAGATGGTTCTAACAGAAATGTTGGACAATCTAGCTGGATGGGTGCAAGAATTAACCCTAGTAACAGTAGTAGAACTACCATGTTCATAGATAATAAGGATGAAGAAGAAGATCCTGAATAGAGAGTGTTTGAATCATCAACACCTTCTCAAAACCCAGGGAATATACATTATCCGGTGTTTAACTATCTTGCCCAAAGGAGCACCTGGGGATCAACAGGATCTGCGTATTCTGTTGACAACTCAAGGAATAAAGCTCAGGAGATGCAAGTGGCAGATAATGTTGAATATGTTTCTGAAGACTTTTCAGCTCAGCTGGAGGGAGTCAATGCGCTCATGTTGAGTAATGACTCAAGTCCTGACACTTCAGATACTGAGTATGTTCCTCCTGGAAGGCCATTTGTTCCACAAACTATGCGACGAACGTCACGTCATCACGGTTGGACATCAGGCATGTATGATGAGCGTAGTTATTACTAAAAGCAGGAGGCTTAGTAAGAAGTATCAAGTACTATGTATTGTAATCCAAGAAAATAAGGTAGTGTTGTGATTATACCTATATGGTATATGTTGTAATGACTTTGTATTATTATGATATTGTAGTGTATAATATGTGAAATGCATATTTGGAGTTTATTTGGATTTTCATTGTGTGACTAGTTATGTGCGTAAATTCGAGCTCAGAACACATGTGCATGATGTAATTATCAGTATTCGCTTTATGTGCAGGACTAGAGGGTCATGGATACGGGTGTAGAGACCGAAGCTGAACAGCAGCGGATGGAACGTGAGGCCAAGGAGAAGGCCAATGCAGATGCAGCAAATCAGGGAACGTTACCACCACCACCAATGAGGCCGTTAATGGAGCAGAACTTTATGCAGTGAATGCAAATGATGCAAGAGACCCAGAACAAGTTCATGGAGGAGTTGCTGGGACGAGCAAATTAGAGGGCGCCTGAAGGTGGAGGAGTAAGTCTTTCTGACTTCCAGAATGCAAGGCCGTTACCTTTTGCATCAGCCCCTGAACCAATGGATGCAGAAGATTGGCTAGCAGATATAGAAAGAAATTTGAAGACTGTAGGTTGCAATGATGAGGAGAAATTGAGGTATGCAACTCATCTTCTGACTGGACCTGCAGCATCATGGTGGGAGAATCAGTTAGCCATGCAACAGCTAGGAAGGGAGTACACTTGGGAAGAGTTTAAACAGAGATTCCGTGAATATCATGTTCCAGAGAGTGTTATGGAGTTGAAGCGGAGAGAATTTGAGGAGCTGCAATAGGGATATACTAGTGTTATGAAGTATATTCGGGAGTTTAGTCAACTGTCTCGATATGCAGAGGAAGAAGTTAATACGGAGGAAAAGAGGAAGAAGTGTTTCCTGCGTGGATTAAATCCATTTGTGAGGATGCAGTTGAGGTTGGCTAATAATCAAACTTATTAGCAGTTGCTGGATGCAGCTATTACTTTCGAAGATGACTACAAGAATGTCCAAGAGGATCGAAGGAAGAGAGCTAAGAAGGAAACCAAGAGGATACAAGCAAGTAAGCCCAAGCCCAATCTGGAATTCAAACCAAGGAATAGACCCTATAACAGCAACAATTCCAGTCAAAGTGCAAATCCAGCCACAATTGCAAACTCCTAGGGCATATGAGTAGGGATTGCCCGAAACCAGTAATTGTGTGCCATGCTTGTGGTCAGAGAAGTCACATAAAGCTAAATTGTCCAAGTAAACTAGAAGGAGGTTGGTCGGTTCGAGATGGAAGGCAAGCCAGTGGAGGAAATCGATAGCCCAATAAAGGAGGGAATAATGTCAAGAACAACAATGGCAAGAGGAACAGACCTGCCGAGAAGCTGAACTGTGCAACCCTATAGGAGGTGGATAATTCGGAGCATGCAGTGATAGGTACGCTCAATATCCTTACCAATCCCGTCAAACTTATATTTGATACTGGTGCAACTACTTCATTCATTTCTGAAGAATTATGTGATAAATTCGGGATTAGAAGGGCAATGTTAGAAAACCCTATGACCGTATTTATGGTAGGGGGAAATGTGATTGTACGCCACATTAAACAAGATCAGGTTATCTCGATATGTGGTTGTACATGCTTTGCAGACCTTTACGTGATTCCTTTAAAGGGAATTGCAGTTGTGTAGGGGATGGACTGGATGATGGAACATGGGGCTCAGATAAATTGTGAGGAGAAAGCTGTCTCAATCAAAACTCCAAGTGGAGCAAGGATAGTTTACCAAGCAGATAAGCACAGTCATATCATGGTGGATCTGCAGTTGAACTCAATGAAAGAGGTCAAATTGGAAGATATTCCTATAGTAAATGAGTTTCAATATGTTTTTCCAGCAGAGCTACCTGGAATTCCACCAGATCGGGAGATAGAGTTCACTATTGATCTAATTACAGGTACAACACCAATAGATCAAGCACCCTATAAGATGGGACCAAAAGAAATAAAACAACTCAAAGAGCAAATTGATGAGTTAGCCAGAAAAGGGTTTATTCAGGAAAGTGTATCCCCATGGGGAACATCGGTGATCTTTCTGGATAAAAGGGATGGTGGAAGAAGGATGTGTGGAGACTACAGAAATCTGAACAATGTTACCATAAAGAATTAGTATCCTTTACCAAGGATTCAAGATTTGTTTGATTAACTGAATGGAGACGGAGTGTTTTCTAAGATTGACTTAAGATCTGGATACCATCAGATAAAAAATAAATCTGAGGATGTTCCAAAGACAACATTTTTCTCAAGATATGAACACCATGAGTATCTGGTAGTACCATTTGTTTTGACCAATGCACCAGCAATATTCATGAATCTGCTGAACAAAATCTTCATGCCATATTTGGATAAGTTCGTCATAGTCTTTATTGATGATATTCTGATATATTCCAAGGATAACGAAGAGCATGCTGATCATTTGAGAATAGCATTGCAGACTCTAAGGGAACATAAACTTTATGGTAAGTTCAGTAAATGTGAATTTTGGCAAGATGAGGTAGAATTACTCGGTCATGTGATTAGTAAAGATGGAATTGTTGTAAATCCATCCAAAGTCCAATCAGTATTAGAATGGGCTACACCAACCAATGTGAAACAAATTCCACATTTCTTGGGGAAGGCTGGTTATTATCGGAGATTCATTGAAGGTTTCTCCAAAATAGCTGGACCAGTGGCCAAATTGCTAAGAAAGAATACACCATTCAATTGGGATGAGAAGTGTGAAACAAGTTTTCAGGAGTTAAAGACCAGGTTAACCACAGCTCCAATCTTAGCAGTTCCAGAAACAGGGAAAGACTTTACAGTATACTATGATGCATCTAAAGAAGGTATGTGTTGTGTGTTAATGCAAGATCGTAAAGTGATTGCTTATGGTTCAAGACAACTGAAACCACATGAAGTCCACTATCCAACTCATGATTTAGAGTTAGCAGCAGTAGTCTTTGCGCTGAAAGGATGGAGGCACTTTCTTTATGGAGCCAGATGTGATTTATACACTGATCATAAAAGTCTTAAATATTTCTTCACTAAAAAGGAATTGAATATGAGACAGAAGCGTTGGTTGGAACTAATCAAAGATTATGATTTAACAATCAACTATACTCCAGGAAAAGCAAATGTTGTATTAGATACTTTAAGTCGTAAAAGTTCAGATATTCAACCTAGCAATCAGGAGCTACCAAAAGAGTTACAAATGGACTTGGAAATATTAGAGATTCAATTTATTAGAACAAAGGTTTTTGGAGGATTAGCTACTATGCACGTAGTTGTAGAGCATGACAGTGATCTTAAGCACTAAATATTTAGACATCAAGCAGAAGATCCTTTCATTGTTGAGGAAATTTGGAGGATATCTCAAGGGCAAAATTTAGTTTTTCGCCTTGGAGATTATGAGTCCTTATGGTTTCAAGACCATCTTTGTGTTCCAGATGTGACTGAGATTCGTGAGGTCATACTCAGAGAAGCACATGAAACACCATATTCGATACATCCAGGAAGTACTAAGATGTATATGGATTTGAAAGAACTAATCTGGTGGTGAAAAGGGACATTGCTAAATATGTATCAGAATGCCATACTTGCCAAAGGGTGAAGGCTGAACATCAAAGTCCAGCAGGACCATTGCAACCCTTGGAAGTTTCCGAATGGAAGGGAAGAAATAGGTATGGACTTTATCACAGGATTGCCCATGACACCTAAACAGAAGGATATGATATGGATAATTGTGGATAGACTCACTAAAAGTGCACATTTTATTTCGGTAAATCGGAAGGATAATGCCGAGAAGTTAGTAGAAGTTTACATCAAAGAGATAGTAAGTAATCATGGAGTGCTCAAAAAGATCGTAACTGATAGGGGATCAGTGTTTACTTCAGCATTTTGGAAGCAATTACATGAAGCACTTGGTTCAAAGTTAGATTTCAGCACAACTTATCATCCAAAGACAAGGGATCAAACAGAAAGAACAAATCAAATACTAGAAGACATGTTAAGGGTCTGTGCAATAGATTTTGGAGGTTCGTGGGAAGATCATCTACCATTGGCTGAATTTTCCTACAATAATAGCTATCAGAGTAGTCTGAAAGTAGCTCCATATCAGGTTCTGTATGGAAGGAAATGTTGATCACCAATATGTTGGTATGAGCATGGAAGCAGCAAGGAATTTGCGCCAGACTATATCAAGGAAAAACAAGATATCATTGATAAGATCAAGGATAGACTGAAAATAGCTCAAAGTAGGCACAAAATTTATGCTGATCGAAGTCGAAGATCGTGGCATCCTAAAGTAGGATACATGGTATATTTGAAAGTAAGTACAATGAAAGGGGTTAAAAGGTTCGGATTTAAAGGAAAATTGAGTCCAAGATATATCGGGCCATTCAAGATACTGAGTCAGAACAGAACTATAGCTTATGCTTTAGAGTTACCATCAAGATTGGCTCAAGTTCATAATGTTTTCCATGTGTCACAACTTCATAAATGTTTGAAGGTTTCGGACGATGAAATCACACATCAAGAGATAGAGTTACAAGCAGACCTGGCCTATGTAGAGAAACCCTGTAAAATCTTGGAAGAAAACTAGAAGAGGTTGAGGAACAGGGCAATCAAATACTGCAAGGTACAGTGGGAACATCACCCCGAAAGGTAAGCCACTTAGGAGAAAGAAGAGGATTTAAGGAAAGCCTATCCAGAACTATTCAGGTACACTTCAACAAACTTCGGGACGAAGTTTAATTTAAGGGGGGAAGTCTGTAACATCCCAGCATTTAGGAACCAACGAAGGGTATATTTAGGAATATGTGAAATTTCATGCATTCATCTGTAAAAATGTGGGTAAATTTTTCGCCAAATAAAAACCTAAAGTGATCAAAGTTTCTTTCCTCTTTAAGATTAGGAATAACCTTGGAGGATGATCGATATAAACTTTGATATGATCTTTGTGGATTAGTGTGCTTTGGGAAATGAAATTTTGAATTCAAACTTGAGTATTAGATTTATAATTTAAAAGGATTTAGAATTATGTTTGAGTGATTTGATTTAATCAAGAATTAGCAATTAGTAACTCAAACTTTAAATAAAATAAAATAAACTAGAAAATGAATATTCATTCCATAATTTTATTCGATAAAGAAGTTACAAAATGTAACTTATGAAAATGATCAAGAATGTTTACAATAGTTAATGAAATAAAAGAAGAACATTTATATATTGAGTAATATTACAATCTTTTATTACAAAATAATAAAATAATGGTTACAAAAGAATAAAAGAAATATTACAAGTGACTATTCTATAAAGAAAAAGAAAACCTAATCTAAAGTCTTGAATCTTCAAGTATTGTACCTGCAAAACAAAACACAAACTAAAAGAAAGAAAATCAAGGATTAAAATATATTGCTCTTAGTATTGACAGTGAGTTGCACTCTTCAATTTTTCATCACTGAGTAAACTTTAAGGGGTAAGTTTCACCAATATGAAAGAACTGAATCTTCCATAATTTTAAGTCATAAGTCAAATAACTCCAAATAGGAAGAAGGGGAAAGTTTCACCAGACAGGTAAAAGTAATTAGATAAAAGGTAACTTTTATTTCCTGAGCATATCCACAAGGTGCAACAGGCGCACAAGCAGCACACACACCAAACTATATGGTGTGTGATGTCAGCAGAGCAACAACAGGCCACACCCACAAAACTACTCAGCACAGCCGTGGGAAGCACCTCCAACACCATTCTCTGGTTCATACACATCAAGCATAGTAGTAGACCAAACCAAACCAAACCAGATCACACCAACCACACCCTTGATCATCTCACCAAGATGGTGACATAAGGAGGGGTAGATCAGGTGGATAGCAAGAACAAGGTCAAGCCACCAGGACCAGGAGGTGGAGAGCTAGATCAAGGACAAGTCCAGGAGCTGGAAGTATCAGGAGGAGCACCAGATCAAGCTAGCCACACAACCAGCATGATCAAACCACAAGATCAACAAATTGCAACCCCAACCACTCAACTATTGTGGTGAGTAGTAAAAGAACATCACATGATTTATCTGTATAAGCTAGACAAGCATTCATGAGTTGTCTTATACTCAACTTCTCAGAAAAACACCCAAGTGGGGTGAATCCATCATTGAAGTTTTTAAACACTAAAAGCAATCAGAAAACTATATATATCCAACTAGGATCTCAGGACAACATCATTGATCCTAGCTATCAGGCTATAACTTAAATTCCAAGAATGAATATAGCTAAGATCTAAACTTCTAGGAACATCTCTTAAACAGGAGTAGCACCTTAGAATTTCATCTTATGAATCCATATAACTTATCAAGCCAACAAATCAGTTTTTCCCAACTTTGACTTAGGAATCAGTAGCTGGTATCACTACCAGAACAAATCCATGAGAAACATCAAGATAAGGACCTAGTCCCTAAACCTCAGACCAGCATCATAGGCTTTAGGGATTCAAGGAAAGTAGTTTCCACTTATCTCTGATGCCAAGCTAATCCTAAGCTTAAACAAAATCAAGCCAAGTAATAGAACCTAGTCTTGTGTGCCATATTAGGATGGTGTCACAAGAACAGCTTCTAAACCAAGCAGAATAGGCAGCTAGCTTTCACAGATACACTCACAGCCAACTATAAATCATTTTCCTGATACTAATCACAGGAATCATTTCCAGGAATATCCATATACATATCATCACTATAAGAGACCATTTGATCTCAATCTGTATATGAATCTGTAAGCCAACAACTACATATACAGTGACTTCATCACTCAAAAATCACTGTCAATAACCAAGTAATGACAATGGTGAGTTCTCAAACCACTAGAATCACCAAGTAATGATTCTAGATTAACATTACCAAATGAACCATATCAAATTCACTAGTGGAATCAATCTGGTAAGCCACTAGCCTCACCAAAGCTAACCATAAGCAGTAATCCACAGCAAATAACCACTCATCATGCTTAGGGATCATCAAAACATGATCCAAAACATCAGATATTCAATCAACAGAGGGATATGAACCCTAAGCAGAACAAACAACCATAATCAGGACATGACCACTAGCCAGTAGTAGCCACTACAAACACATAGCATAGGGTGGCCTAGCACAGAGGACACAAGGAGAAGAAAGGATGACTTACTGATGGTTGTCACTGGGGGCGAGAAGAAGAAGAAGAGGATGTCGACGAGCACGGCGGCACGGGGAGCACCCAAGGGGGCGCTGCGACTCGCACCACGCTGAGGCGGCGACCACAGCCACGCCTGAAGGCGAGGAACACCACCACATCACACGGGGGCAGCGGCGGTGACAGCACCAGCACCACCCCAAACCCTAGGATTCGGGACGGATCCGGTCGTGCCACAGGAGGCCTCCAGGTCCAAATCGAGTTGGACAGGAAGGTGGAGCAGGGTCAACAACCACCCTATACATCACGGCGATGGCCGGGGAGGTCCACAGCGGCGTGAATCGCCGGTGGAGGCATCACCGACCACGGGGTCGGGGGAGGAGAAGAAGAGAGATAAGAACGAGAGAGTGACAGAGAGAGTGTGGGCCGATCGGGCCAAGACCCCTCTAGGGAAGTCGTTTTGGTTCTGTCTAATTGGGCCAAAAGGGCCCAAGAAACCAACACAGTCAGCCCAAATCACCTAAAGCCAGATTTTAATAAATAAGAAAAGACCAAAATGCTCATGAATTTAAATAAATTCTAGAAAATCAAATAAAAATCCAAAAATTATAAATAAAATATTTTTGTATTCACAATAATCCAATATGTTTAAATAAAATAAGAAATAAAATTTTAGGTATATAATTTTTATCAAGAATTTTATAATATATATATTACTTATGGAATTTTATAAGTAAATAAATATGATAAAAATAAATAAAAACCACTTTCATTATATACCAATATTGTAGTATTTTAGAAAAATACTAAACAAATAATTTATATATTTTGTAATAAAAATTCTTAAAGGAATTATTAAATAAGTAAAATTTAAATAAAATGAAAGAAAATAAGGAATACAATATTCAATAAATATTAATAATTAATATTTATAAATTCTTTACTTATGAAAAGAGTTTCATAATTTAAAATAATGGGGGAGAGTACCCGCCAAACTAAATGATGCATTACATTACTTTGCATAATCATTTTGCTTCTTTAAATATTGTCCTTACCAGGCAATAATGATGTTTTTGTAGACATAGAAGCTCAAGGTCCAGTGCAAGCATCAGACTTCACTACCTTGCAATCACAAGGCAAGTTCATCACTTGCTCATGTCCTTTGAAGAGTCTTTATCAAAGTATTTGCAAATTGTATGTTATCATCTATATTCTAAAAAAATATTATTTTCTCAATATAAATAAATCTTAGATATCGTCCTAAGTGATGATATGATGGAGCAATAGAACTTAGGTTTCTAATTGCAATAATGATGAACAATTAGGGATTAATAACCCATGACATCAGTGATTCTAGCATCGTATATTACGCGTTAACCATGAGATTTGGAATGGGACGGAGAAGTCAGTTGTATGCTTTTCCTCTTGTATGGTGGCAAGACGATCTTAACGTGACGTTGTGATTCAATGTGCGGATCCAACATATGGGTGGGCAAACTTACGCCCCACACTTTTGGTGTCTAGATTATCTATGAATGGTGTTTAGGGATATAGTCCATTTAAATGGTACTCGTCTGGGCATCACCAGGTCATAGAGTCTTCGGGAACTCATCAGGGTTTTAGCCTGCCCGAAAGGGGGCTTAACAGAGGTGAGCCGGCCACGAACGATCGTACAGACATATGAGGTCGCGGAGAGGGCAGTGATTGGCTTGGACCAACTACTGGACCCCACATCATGGAATTGTGTATGGGAAAGTACGTTCGGTTGTGCAACAAGGAGTTGGTCTCTCATGGGTAAAGTAACGCACCTCTGTAGAGTGTAAGAACTGTAACTTGTTACTTCCTGTTCCGGGAAGGAGCTACGAACGCGACAGGAAAGGAACTCCATGAAAGTTCTAGTCAACCTATGAAGGCTGATGGTCATAGATTTTCATAATAAAATCAATCTGTGAAGAATGATTTACAAAACTTGCATAGTGCCAAGGACTGATAGTCCGAGGTGGTAGGTATTGCATCAAACTTCCCACATTGCATATAATGAACTTGCTGGGTAACGCTGTTACTCACCCTTTCCTTTGAATCCTTGCTTAGACTCTGAGAATCCCGAAGATACTCCCATGTATGCAACTGAGAGACAAGAGGAGGTCTTCTATGAAGATCCCAACATTATGGAGACGTAGAAGGGGAGGACTATGATATCGTCTATGGAGGAGAGTTCCAAGAGTCCGATTAATTACTATAGTTCTAGTAGCCACTTGAGCCGAGCAACATGAACAATATATAGCAATAAGTTCTTGAGCTCAATTTGGAGTTTAAGTTTTAAATTTGAAACTTCCGCTGAAACACTTATATTTTGGTTTGTAAGTTGAATCTTTTGGAAGTCTTGAACTTCCGATATTGTAATAATAATAATGTGTGTATGTTTGTAATATGGACCCGCAATGTTTCTGTTGTACCACTCTGAGGGATGTGATATTTACGGAACGGTGTTCTGTGGATGTCATGTCAATGACTATAGTGTACTACACATGTAGTGGTATGCTGGGTCACCGCAAAAGTGCACCTTCGGTGTACCTACTGGACAGTTGCTACGGTACGTCGTCTCCAAGCGCGGTATCGAGGCGAACCCCACCAAGATCAACACGATCGCCCGGCTTGTTAAACCCGAGTGCCTGCGCGACATCCAGAAGCTGGCCGGGCGAGTCGCGGCTCTCAGTCGCTTCATCCCCTGGTTGGGCGAGAAGGCGATGCCCCTCTATCGCCTAATGCGCAAGAACCCCACATTCCAGTGGGACAAGGAGGCAGACGACGCGCTCCACGCTCTCAAGGAGGTGCTACTCGCGGCACCACTACTTGTCGCCCCCGTCGACAAGGAGTCCATGCTCGTCTATGTTGCGGCCTCCGAGCGAGTCGCTAGCGCCGTCATGGTCGTCGAACGACCAGAAGAGGGGAAGGAGTGCCCGGTACGGCGACCCGTATACGACATCAGCGAAGTCCTCACGGAGTCGCGCCAACACTACCCGCAGTACCAAAAATTGGTATATGCGGTCTTTGATGGGATACGGGTAGGATACACTAGCGCAAATCAAAATTTTCTACCGCGTAAACCAGGATTACTGTTGTCATAAATCACGGGATTAACACTAGACGCGCAGTTGCGGAACTTGATGTAGCGCGTCGAGGCAGTGCAGTCGATCTACGTCTCCTCCTCGTTCTCGTCCCACAAGCAGCTCCCCTTGCGCGGCTCGTCCAAGCGCTACAGATGCAGCGCCTCCGAGGTGTCCACACGTACAGGCTGGAAGCGTCAGACGCCAGACTACTAGGTCCGTGCGTGCAACACAGGCGTGAGGAGTGGCGGCTGGGTGGAATGGTCTAACCCTGGTTAGCACGCCCCACCCTCTCTTATATAGGCGTCCCTAGTGGGCTTCTACATTGGCAGCCCATTAGTAGCCTAAGCCTGGTCTAATTTGGATCTAATCCTCATTAGGCTTCCAGCCCCTTAAATGTGTGACCCTATAGGTTCATATATGTATAGACATGACACGAATACACTTATTCTGTCAATAGTTGGTAGCGGCCTCTAGCAAGACGTGCCAACTCCTAAACGCATACAAAGATCATATCGGACGAACCATCACAAGGTTTAGTACATGTCTTTCCCTTTGCCTCACGATATTTGGTCTAGCTCCAAGCTGACCTCCCTTTCTCGATACTGTGATTCGGAATCCCTTTACTAGGTTAACTCTTAACCATATGTAGCACAGCCATGCATTTCTAGATCCGACCACTCGAGGGGCCTAGAGATATCTCGCTCAAGTAGAGAGGGGCAAATCCCATCTTGATTGACTATGTCTTGTAGCATGCTTCAGGACAAACCCGAAAGCTACCTTTATAACTACCCAGTTACGAAGTAGCGTCTGATAGCCCCAAAGTATGTCGATCCACATCTCAAGTACATGCGACAATCTCAGGTCTAAGGACAAAATGTACACGATGTGTAGAGAGAGAGCTGCAACTAATTGCCAGTCTCAAGTTGGGTCAGTCCAACCCCATGTTCATAACATGTGTCCACATCATTGGTTTGACATCTCCATGTTTATGACTTGCGAAACATAGTCATCAACCAATCGATGTGCTAGTCTAATATTCACGTGTGTCCTCACATGAACTCCGACTAGGGACAACTCTAGAATAACCATACAAGTAAAGAGTTTCACAAATGCCTGATATGGATATTCAAGGAATATTACAATAACTCATGGATACATTAGAAATATAATCATCTCTATACTTGCCTCTAGGGCATATTTCCTTCAGTTTGCCACTTGCACTAGAGTCAATCTGGATTGTATCTAATACCTATTGCTCTTTGTAAAAGGATCAGCAACATTTGAGTCCGATGTATTTTGCATATCATGACACTACCATCCTCAACGAACTATCGAATATGATGGTAACGCATGTGAATATGTTTGTTCTTCTGGTGCTGTCTAGGCTCCTTGGCTTGTGCAATAGCACGATTGTTGTCACAATAAACGTCCATGGGATTGGACGCGCCCTGAACCACACCAAGAGCAATCAGGAAATTCCTAATCCAAACAGCTTCCTTTGCAGCCTCCGAGGCGGCAATATATTCAGCTTCTGTTGAAGAGGAGGCCACCGTATCTTGCTTGGAACTTTTCCAACTCACAGCACCACCATTCATGACAAACACATAACTAGATTACGATCTGGAGTCATCTGAGTCATTAAGGTAACTCGCTTCTGTGTAACCCCTTACACTGAGTTCATCCTCACCTCCATAAACTAGGAACACATCCTTAGTCCTTATCAAGTACTTAAAGATATTCTTTACCGCTGTCCAGTGACCTTCACCTAGATCAGCCTGATATCTGCTCGTAACACTTAGAGCATAGGAAACATCTGGGCGAGTACATATCATTGCATACATGATGGATCCAATAGCCGAAGCATATGGAATCCTTCTCATGCGCTCACGCTCATCAGTAGTCGAAGGACACCGAGTCTTGCTGAGTTTTATGCCATGAGACATGGGCAAGAACCCCTTCTTTGCCTCTTCCATGCTGAACTGTTTCAACACTTTTTCAATATATGTACTCTGGCTTAATCTAGTTAGCCTCCTTGATCTATCTCTATAGATCTTGATACCCAGAATATATGCCGCTTCTCCTAAGTCCTTCATCGAAAAACTATTTTTGAATGAGGTCTTAACAGACTCAAGCATAGGAATGTCATTTCCAATCAGCAATATGTCATCTACATATAAGATTAGAAATACCAGCGCTCTCCCACTTTCCTTCTTGTAAACACAAGGTTCTTGTTTGTTTTTTATGAAGCCAAACTCCTTTACAACTTAATCAAATCGAATGTTCCAACTCCGAGATGCTTGCTTCAGCCCATAAATGGACTTCAGAAGTTTGCATACCTTTCCAGCATTGTTTGGATCGACAAAACCTTTGGGCTGTATCATATACACGTCCTCAGTTAGGATTCCATTTAGGAAAGCCGTCTTGACATCCATCTGCCATATTTCATAGTCGAAATGTGCAACAATGGCTAGAATGATCCGTATAGATTCAAGCATCGCTACGGGCGAGAAAGTCTCGTCGTAGTCAACTCATTGAACTTGTCGAAAACCTTTTGCAACAAGTCAAGCTTTATGGATGTGAACATTTCCATCCATATCAATCTTCTTCTTATAGATCCATTTGCACTCGATGGCTTTAAAACCATCAGGCAGGTCAACCAAGTTCCAAACTTGATTGTATCCCATGGACACTATCTCGGATCTCATGGCTATCAGCCATTTCTCAGAGTCTGGGTCCACCATCACTTCTGCGTAGGTCGCAGGCTCATCATTGTCTAACAATAATAATTCCCACATTTCGTGGAGCCTTGCTAACCTTCGTGGTTGTGGTGCTTCTATTGCCACGGGTTCCTCAACTTGTTCTGCTACAATAGCATCACTTGTAGAAGCATCCCCAACTGGATCACCTTGAACTTCTTCAAGTTGCACCGACCTTCCACTCGTTCCCTTTGTGAGAAACTCTTTCTCTAGGAAAACACCGCTGCGAGCGACAAACACTTTGCCCTCTTCTCGGTTGTAGAAGTAATACCCTAAGGTTTCCCTCGGATATCCCACTAAAATGCACTTATCCAATTTGGGTGTTATCTTGTCCGACTGAAGTCGCTTGACAAATGCATCACAACCCCAAATCTTTAGAAAATACAAACTGGGATTCTTTCCAGTCCACATCTCATATGGTGTCTTAACTACGGATTTAGATGGTACCCTGTTAAGTGTGAAAGCTGCCATTTCTAGAGCGTAACCCCAAAATGACAATGGCAAATCCGATTGGCTCATCATCGATTGAACCATGTTCAACAAAGTTCGACTGCGCCGTTCAGAGACCCCGTTTCTTTGAGGTGTTCCAAGCGGCGTGAGCTGTGGAACAAGTCCGCAACTCTTAAGATGATTACTAAATCCGTGACTCAAATATTCACCTCCGTGATCAGATCGCAAGGCCTTTATTTTCTTGCCACGTTGATTCTCTACCTCATTCTAAAACTACTTGAACTTTTCAAAAGTTTCAGACTTATGCCTCATCAAGTAGACATAACCATATCTACTGAAATCATCAGTGAAGTAATGAAGTAGTAATATCCTCCTCTTGCTATCGTGCTCATTGGTCCACACACATCAGTATCTATGAGTTCCAACAAGTCTGTCATTCTCTCGGGTAAACCCAAAAAAGGCGACTTGGTCATCTTTCCAAGTAAACAAGCCTAACATGTCTCGTATGATTCAAAATCAAACAAAGTTAGAAGACCATCACCATGGAGCTTCTCCATGCGCTTTTCACTTATATGCCCCAAACGACGATGCCATAAATAGGTAGGACTCAAATCATTAGGCCGAAGCCTTGTAGCACTAACATTGTAAACAGATGCATCATCAAGATTTAAAATAAATAACCCATTCACAATGGGAGCATCAGCCATAAACATATCATTCTTAGAGATTACATAACCATTGTTTGCACTCGTGAATGAATAACCATACCTCATCAAACATGAATGTGATAAAATGTTTCGACCCATACTTGGAATGTAATAACAATTATTCAACTCCATAATAAATCCTGACGGAAGGTGAAGTTGCATGACGCCGACAAACAATGCAGCAACCCTTGCTTTATTTTCAACGCGAAAATCCACTTCGCCTTTCTGCACTTCTCTAGTCCTTATTAGCCCCTGAGTGGGAAGTACTCTTACTTCCACTCTTCTTCAAAGAAGCCTGGTACTTGCTGCAGTTTCTCTTCCAGCGGCCATGTTCATGACAAAAGAAGCACTCAATGTCTTCTACAGGTCCAGCCTTTTGCTTGGGTGCAGGCTTAGGGATCGTATCCTTAGCCTTGCCCTTCTTCTTCCAAGAAGTACCCTTTTTCTTGAAGCTAGGATTGTTCTGCACAGCCATCACATGGCTATGCCCTGCACACTTCTTCATGTCACTTTCTGCTGTTTTTAGCATCTCGCGTAACTCATTAAGGCCCTTATCCACCCCATGCATATGGTAGCTCGAAATGAACTGCCCATAGCTGGATGGAAGAGACGCCAAAATTAAGTCAGTAGCCAACTCTTGGCCTAGTGGAAAACCAAGCTTTTCCAAAGTCTGACTGTAACCAACCATTTTGATCACATGGGGGCCTACAGTTGCTCCCTCTGCAAGCTTGCATTCGACAAAGGACTTGGCAACATTGTACCTGTAAGGTTCCCAACCTTTAATAAGGTAGAGATCCCTGTGTTTACAATGCTAGTCCCTGGATCAATAGCTAGCATTCACAGTTAAGATGTAATATCAAGAAACAAAGGTCATAATACAACTTTATAACCAGGAATAAATAATTCATTACATCTTACATAGCTCATTTGGCTATCACATTACAATTGCAGCAGAATATCTATATAGCATGGAGTCCTTCATCTTCAAAGTACCACAGGCAAATCATGTTGGTTGTAGACTTGTAATCCTATTCAACAAACTTCACTAACATCAAACAAACCTGCAACATAATAAGTTGCAGCCACAAGGGTTAATACATTTGAATTGTATTGGCAAGTTTCACTACTATGTAGAAATAAGTGGATCCTATCAATACATGCACATTTAGCTAAGTGGGGGTTTAGGCTCTTTTGCAGAAAGCAAAATGGTTTTATCCTATCTTTTCAAAATAGTTTTGATCTTTTGTTAAATCTTTCTAAACTCCTTGGAAAACTCCAAGTGCTTCAAATCCCTTGTTGTCACCATCAAGTTTTACTTTGAGAAATTGGAATGTCGAGATCTTCCATAGCTTCAGGCCTTAGTTGCTCAAAGTTGTCCATAACCGGGGACACGGCTAAGTACTTAGAATTTGATCTTCTGCAGAAGTTGTACACTTTACCCACATGAGACAATCTCGTCTTGATGCCACCAGTGGCTGCTGGATAAGTACTCACCAAAATGGAGTACTGGCAGATCGAGAATGTGACAAAGTCTCTCCATAGAAGTCCTCCCAATACACAATTCTAGCTTGTCAACCAGGCACCAATGTATCGATAAATTTCCCTTACACAATTCTATTTAACCTGAAGATGCCAATGCATGGGTCTTCCACTATGTAGTTGACTAAGCCAGAGCCCATTTAGCATGTGGCTGTACACGGAAGCCACTGTACGAGAAACATGTTCAATCTCTAAGTCTCTGGGTGGTTTTCTTCTAGTGCACATACAAAAAGATAGACATATAAACATGGTTCCCTTTGTTGCCACCTTGTCCAAAACTTGAGTATCCTTGTCCACCCAGGTGGTTCATTGAGTACTTTTTTTATTATATAAAACATATATCTTTTCAATACTTCATATAATCATATCATGTACACCATCACAAATATATAGCAGGGCTAATCTTACTACAACTACAATGTTTCCACTAAGGGAGATATAAGGGTATCCTATTAGGATTTAGCATAGCATAAAATATAGTAATCCTTATCATGCATGTTACAAAAATCCACTAAGTGCAATGAAAATAGTAGGACATGGATGATAGTGTCACTTTACTTTTATTAGAGATTGTTGGTTCACTTCTTGATCTTGCAAATATCACACTCTTCTAACTTCACTACAATTCAATCAAGCAAACACAAATTCAACTAGCATTCAAACCATTTCTCCCACATAAAATAATAAAAACAAGGTCATGCATGCAAGCATGCAAAAGTTAGTTTTATTTGGAAAAGTGGTTTCTACTAGGCTCTATACATATAAAAGCTCAATGTGGTCATTTAAAAAGGTGGTAAAACCATTTACAAAAGGTTTCATCTCATAAACCAAATATTATGCTAAGGTGATATTTTATGTTGTTGAAAATATCTTTTAGCAAAGTAATGATTTTATTTGGTTCACCAAATAAGTTTTTAATTCACAAAACTTGGTTTTTAGGTTCAAAAGGTTTGAATCAAAACTTTTCCCAAAGGCTTAACTCAAAAATCATTTCTGAACCATAAACAATATTTTTATTTGACTAGAAATGTGCTAATTCAAATATTTACTCCTTAACTTCACAAAATAAATTTTTAAATCCATAAGTTGGTTCCTATGGTTAGTAGGTTCACAACAAATCATTTTGCAAAGATTTCACCTTAAAATTATATCTAGAACAATTTTTATATTCAAAATATGCCTACACATGTTTCTGCAAATTCAACCAATTTTCCAGAAGCAAAAAATTAAACAAAGTGCATGGTTGCAAAGTACTTGTTCTTATGAATCCATTGATATAAAATTTGCAAACTTTGGATGTGTAGAACTAAAGTTATGAATTTTACAAAATCTCATATCTAATAGAACATTTTCTGTTTTTAAAACAGAGTCGGTGCCACGTGTCTGTTTCTTATTCGCTGGTACCGGATCGTGTGGATTGCGCAGTTACAGCCATTAGATCTAAGTGAGATGGTGCGGTGCAGATTAGCTCGTGCCTCTTTGATTAAGTGATCTATCGTGTACACACGATTGAAATCTAACGGCTCAGAGCATGTGACCACTGATGGGCGGCGCTAGCGCGACGACGAGCGGCGGAGCTCGCTCGGCTATGGCGGATTCAGTGAAGCAGGAAGCAAGGGGACAAGAGAAATGGCTCACCGTGCTCGCAGTGGTGTGGCGAAGCTCAAGGTGGTCGCAGCTGTCCAAGGGGCGCACGGGAACTGCGGTGATTGCTCGTCGGAGACGGCGTCGGCATCGGGCTCGCTCAGGTGTCGATGCTGTCGACACTACAGGGCACAAAAAGGTGAGGCAGAGGGTTCGTTAGATGCGGGCGAGTGTGGCATTCACGTGAGCATCATCGAGAGGGAGTGGCGAGGTCGGAGTTACCGGGAAAGGGTCGCCGGAGTTGCTTGCAGACGGCGGCGCTGCTGGTTGTCGTCGTTGCCGACGCTATGGAGTGGGCGCGGCCAAGCAGTTGGTACTGGGAGATGCGCCAGGCGATGGGGAACAGGCTAGCATGAAGTGGGAGGCGAGGGGTGGCTGGTCGGCGCCGGAATTGACCGGTGAAGGTCATTGGGTTAGTGGCGTCGCCGGCAGAAATCCAGGCAGCCTGGTGGCAGAGAGGAGCTGGCGTTTTGGGGGAAAGATATAGGGGGGCACGGCGCTTAAGTGTGCGTGGTCACTGGAGGAATTAAGCCCGCCATCAACACGAATTGATTGCCGCAATCAAGGCAGAAACGGCGAGGGGGGGACGTGGTCGCGGTGAAGACGATGACTGGCGATGTGGGACCGTGCTGTCTACGAGTGAGAGAGAGGGGAGATGGGGTCCACTTGTCTGTGACTGCGTGGGTGAAGACTCTGGTGCGAAGCGTTTTCCACGGGAGAGAAGGAGTGGGCTGGTGTTGGGCTTAGTGGGCTGGCCAGATGGGTTGGGTCTGTTTCTATATTTTTTTTATACTAAACCATTTTCTTTTCTGTTTTGAATATTCTGATTTGATTTTCATTCAAACAATTCAAATTCGAAATCAAATCAAACCACCACCAAACTTTGTGTTGATTTTAATTCTGTTTAACAACATAATCCAAAGTCCAAAATAAAATAACTCTTTTATTCTTTTAGGATCTATTAATAATTAAATAAATAGACCTTAGTCTTTAATTCAAATAGGTTTTAATTTATTTTTAAAACTCTATTTGAAAACCAAATAAAACCAAAACCTTTTCAGTAGGTTTCATTTAAAAAAACAAAACACTTGGAATTTTTATTTAAAAACTTTAATAAGTTTTAGTGTCTACTTTAAATTGAAAAATCCTTTACTTAAATAAAATTGGATATTAATAAATCCTTATTATTTTATTTAAATAAACCTTTACTCTTTTTATCAAATAGAAATATTTTATTTCAAAAGCTTGGCCAAGATTTAATTTGGCTCTATAAAATAATCCTTATTTATAATTCTACGTTTGCTTTTGAAAATCAAATATTTTTATTAAAAGATCTAAAAATAGTGATTCGTAGCATCCCAGTTGTCTAACACCTGTAATGCTACTTGTTCTAGTAATAAAAGGGCCACTTCCTACATATAATTGTTGCATCTTCATCATATCATGCTCATGTCATCATGCCACCTTGCATTTGAGCATCATATAAAACCCCTTCTTGTTTGGTTCTTATCTCATGTGCATTATTAATTGTAGAAGCCTCTTGATATTGTATTTGGTTCTTGATAATTGTTAAATGCCCAAGTTGCTTTGGGGGCATATCTCTTAATAACTCCACCACCTTTCTTTCACTACCTTATAATTCCACCATCCAATTAATATGAGCTTGGCATTTTAATTGAGTTTACCTCTAGCTCATGTTGGTTGGTTGGATTCCACCCATAATCTTATGCTTGGCCTTTGCCCACCTTTTGGGAATGCAAGGAATAATGCCACATGATTTTGTGTTGTTTTCACAATATAGCTACATGGCAATTATTGTTTGCATGGGCCATGCAAGTGCCACCTTTTCTTGACTTTTGAATGTTATTTGGTTTTGCTTGCATGGATCACCTCTCCTTTGCTTAATCTTGTTTTGGCTTGTAGAATTCTTCACCACACCATCTACCTCTCTATCCCCCTATAGCTAAAACCCTAATCACCATGCTCCATGCATACACATGTGATCATGTGTGAGCATAAGCCTAAACCCCCATCCTTCTCCCTACCTCTTTTCTTTTGATCTGCTTGGTCTTTATTTGGAGCATGCATGATTCAAAGAAAACCTTTGTCCTCATCTCTCTCTCTCTAAACCCTAAGTAACCTTCCTCCTCTCTCCTCTCCCTAACCGAGCCATGCCCCCTCTTTCTCCTACCCTAGCTCCAACCCTACCCTAGCCCGAGCCTCCTCTCTCTCTGCATGGTGTGCCCCACCCGAACCTGGCCTGCCCTGCCCCACCTGGAAGCCTCCCCTACCTGCCCCTGCCCTGCCTGGCCGAACCGAGCACGTGAGGAGGTGGAGAAAAGGTGGCCGAGGCCACCTTTATCCCCAGCTGCTCCCACACGGCAACCACGGCACCCCCTCCCCCTCTGGCCTTATCTACCCCCCTCTCTCAACCTCCCCTGCACCCCAGATCCATCCCAGAGGCCTCGCCTCCCCTCTTCCCTCACCCTCGCCACCGTCTACCCCTGAGCGCCGGCCACCGTCGGTTTCCGTTCGTCGTCATCGATCCAGGAGGCGCAGGCGGGAGAGAGCGTGTCGGCGTGGTCGCGTAGGACCTCTGTGTCGCCCCCGTACCCAGCCGCGAGGAGGAGACGCCCCCAGGAGCCTGGACCCCGACGTGACCCGACGAACCCTAGCTGCTCAGGACTCCTGCCCCGTCGTCGATCGTCTGCGCCTCGAGCCAAACCACCGCCACCGACAGACTCGCGGTGAGCCCCTCTCCCTCCCTGACACGGTCCGCTTCGCCGCCGTCGCCGGTGCTCGCCGGTCAAATCGTCGAGCAGCCTCGGTGCGCGGCGGCCGACGTCGCTCTCGCGTCGCTGCGTCGCGCAGCGACCTATCTAGGCCCCGTGCGCTCCCCTGTAAACAGCCACACAGCCACCGCAGCGGTAGTCGCTTCCGCGCGCGAGCCCCAGGTCGAGGGATCGATCCCCGCCCGCGCCGCGCCGCGCTGCGTCTGTCCGCGCGTGTGCAGAGAGAAG
This sequence comes from Avena sativa, assembly GCA_916181665.1. Lineage (NCBI taxonomy): Eukaryota > Viridiplantae > Streptophyta > Magnoliopsida > Poales > Poaceae > Avena > Avena sativa. The sequence goes on from OV702280.1 coordinate 148,737,210, forward strand.
ATTCACAGTGCGCGCCTGACGTTTTGCACAAACCCCCCCCCCCCCCCAAACCTTTTTCTCAACCCGCGCTCCCTCTGTCCCCACCTGTCTATGCCCCGAGCCGTTTTGCAAAAAGGATCCTCGCTTATTAAGTTTTCCACCCACGGTCCCTCCTTCCCCGCCTGTCAGCCGCTGCCGTTGCCCCACTGGCACGTGGGCCCGCGAACCCCTGTCCCCACCTGGCAGCCTCAGTGGCTGGCAGCAGCCGCGGTGTCCACCAGTTCTCTGCGCGCGTGGGCCTGTGCCGGCTCTGGCCCACCTGTAAGCATCTGTAGATAGATTAGACTGAGTATAAAAAGGTTTTCCTGGATCTGTTTAAATTCAAATCTTTTTCTAATTATTTAAAATTCAAATATAATTCTGTTTTTAAATAACTTTTCGAATATTGATCCAAATAATACAAATGATATATGTTTTTGAATCAGAAAAATGTGAGGATTTCAAATATGCCATTCAAATTGCCTGTTGCACATTTTAAATTCCAAGTTGAATTAAATTACAACAAATGCCACTGGAACTTAAATAATTAATAACTTTTGATTTACAACTCCGAATCTAACAAATGATATGTCTAAAATGATCAGCTCGATGAGACCTTTCTGTTTATGCTATCCATGACTTCAATTGCAGCATGCATCATATAAAAATATAGTGTACAGCAACTATTATGACAATAAAATGTGACCAAACCTTAATAAAATGACTTATTCTTGTATACCACACTTCACCCATGCCATGCTACTTTATTGCCATGCAACTTGTGCATCATTCATCATGGCATGATTGTTTGCTTGACGCATTTTCTTCCTATGCTTGTGCACTTTATTTATGTTGGCCCTTGTTTGTTTGGTTCTTCTTCGGATAGACTCTGAGCAGGGGATATATCAAGAGAACCAGGAGCACTACCCAGATCCGTCTCTCGCTTCCACCGAGCTGCCAGGCAAGCACTACCACATGCTTGCATACATACAGTACCTATTGCCTCTATCTTATTCTTGCATCATTGAGTCGCGATTGCATTAAACTGAATCCCAAGTATTGCATAGCCTTTACTTTTAAACCCCACCAAGCATGTACCTCCATCCCATGAGCCATTACTACAGGAGTTGTTTGAGCCATGCGAGTCGTAGAACAGCATGTGTAGGGTTTGTGAGTGTCTGATGGATAACGAGGTACCTAAACAACTTAACCTGAGTAGTAATGGGACAACTAATGAAAGTGGCACCGGTGAGCAATATCTGCTATTTGGTTTTTCCTGCTCACTTGTGTCCCGTAAGACCCCGAGTACTTGATTCCTGTTCCAAGATTTATCGCGCTATCCACATCCGGGAGGTATATGGGACCCCCCTGAGCCAGAGCTTGATTCCGTCTTATTTCTTGGGGCCACAAACTAGTTTGAGGTTTTATTTACTATCCTGTACTGATGCCATGCTACTATTTATTTACGATTGTGCGAGGAGCACCTGTACTGTTTAGGATTGGGACACGTTTTCGCGGTATCGACAAGCCCAGCCACACTTTCGGGTTCCCAGTCGCTTACAGCCGTCCACCCAAACCTTGAGTCCGTCTCGGAGTCAGCTAAATTCGTTGCGGTTCTACTCCAAGGGGTGGCCCCCTGAAATATTTCTGAATCCTGTGATTGCTTTGTCGTGAAGGCCTCGTTGGGTTTTGATTTGGTTTTTCCGAGGTTGATCGAGTGTGTGTTGCTATTGGTGCACCCCGGCCGGGTAAAACTTTCTGAAAGCCGTGTCCGCGGTTATGGACGACTTGGAGCACAGTTTCTCGATCATAGACAAGCATAACTAAAGTACCGCTTTAATCTGACTAAGTACATGACTAGTAATAGTGCAATACTCATGGAATGGTTAATAAAATTGCCAACGGATGAGGTTTGTTCGTCCGCTTCCTCGTTGGTAAGCGAGGAGGAGGATGGATCTGGTGATATTACTGTTATAACTGTTGTCTTTAATTCACGGACATCCGTCTATCTCTGGTTAGACGGATGGTTAGCGTTTATCTATCGAACTGTTAGGGTTTATCTTTTGCTGCAATTGTGTCACCCCAGGTTGTGTCCCCTTTAGAGGCATTAAGTCTTGCTGAGTACCCTTAGGGTCTCACACGATAAATTATTGGTTCAGATGAACAGGTACCCTCGCAGGACGGATACTGGGTGGAAGAGGCTGATGATGCGGGCAACGATCGTTCGGTGTAGAGATTCCGGGAACGGGGATCCGTGAGATCTGTGGGCGGGATGTGCTTCTTTCTATGGCATCTTATGCCGATTTGCTTCTTATCCGTACTCGGACTTTGTCTGCCGCTTCCGCTTGATACTCTGATGTGTGTTGTATGAGGAATTATCCTAAAATATTATATCTATCTAGGTCATTTGAATCTTGCCGTATGGCGTTGCTATATTTCCTTTCTTTCTAGATGGTATGGCTCTGATGTACTCTTGTATGGTGGCTTGCATACATACCCACTTGTGTATGTAGTTGATCCCTTCGCCTGCCGATTACGCCGCCCGTACAGGTTCCGTTGAGTTGGAAGTGGTTGGGACGGCCGAAAGGTCTACCCGTGAGTGGCTTTTGGGGCCCCACCATACTATTTCAACCCCTACCGCTCATCCAGGCTTGTATCTAGGAGCGTAATTCACCGAGGTAGTTACAATTGGTATCAGAGCCATCCCGACCTTCAGGGTTTCAGCCAAACGGTCGTTGTCAGTCTAGCAAATATTTTGGTAGTTATGTATACTAGGGAAAAACAAAAACGCGAGAGTAGGACTGCTTCCACTTTTCTTCTTACCCATCCACCCACCCTTTTCTGGTAAGGAAGTGCAACGTTTTCAATCCTCTTCTTAAAATTCAAACTAGGATTCACGTGTTTGGGGTTTCCGTAGTACCATAGGTTTTGTGTGTGTGGGTGTGTGTAATCCCTTGTCTATCTGTTGCATCCAAGTTGTTATCTAATCAGCCTTTGGTTATCAACTGTTGGTACATTCCATACCGACAGGCTTTTGCAAACCGACGCAATCTGTCTTACTCTTTGTATCCGACGCTATCTTGTTTGGGGTGTTCGTTTCCGTAGTTGCCAATCTGTAGGTTCAACGTGAGAAGAAGGGGTTAGGATATGTGTTCCACTTGTTCATGCGCGGAGTAATGATTTGAGTGCGGGATGGAGTCGCGACCATACCACTACTCTTATCATTCGCTTTTGTATATTGAATTGGTAGAGTCGCTAATCTTGATTCATTAAGTAATTTTGCGCATCTATTGGTATTTTAATGCCGAAATTTGTGGAAAAATTTTCTTTGATATATTTGTGTACCACACTCCTTTTCAGTCGTGTGCGATATGCTTAATATCTTTTAGGTGCTTTGAACTTTGTTGATATTTTAATATCATCTTAGTAATTTGTATCCTTTAATCTTGGTTAATTCCATCTTGGTACTATTTTGGATTATTATCATTCTCCATTATAGTACTGACTTGTGTTTTATATCAATCTCAGGATGGCTCCACCACGCCGTTCAGATGAGGACATACCACCGGAGTTGGGGGCCGCATTGTCAAACATAGCCAATGCCTTGGCAGCAATGCAGCAGAACCAGCAGCGTCTGGAAGAAAGCGTCAGAAGAAATGAGTTTGCTCCACTCCCTCCACCTCCCAAGAGGGGCGACATCAAAAGCTTCCTGAAATTCAACCCTCGCCAGTTTGATGTTTCAGATCGCCCACTGTATGCGGATGATTGGTTACGTGAGACGTCAAGGCTTCTTGAGACTGCTGATGTTCCTGAGCAGGAGTGGGTAAAGTGTGCTACTCACCTTCTGAAGGGGGATGCAGCTCTTTGGTGGGAAAATTACTTGAAGGCAAGCTGCACTGGTTTTCAGCCTACCTGGGGACAGTTCTCTGGAGCGTTCAAGGAGCAGTTTCTGTCAGAGATTGTGATGGAAAGGATGAAGGAAGCTTTTCTCAACCTGAAGCAAGGAAATGATAACGTCAACACCTACATCAGGAACTTCATGAATCTTTCTCGTTATGGTGGTGATGAGGTATCTGATGACAAGAAGAAGCAGAAGAGGTTCAGGCAAGGGCTCAATGCATCGATCAAGTATGCAATCACACATGCAAGGCCGGCATCTTTCCTGGAACTACAACACACAGCTTTGCAAGAGGAGGCAAGTCGGCAAGCATTCGAGGAGTCCAAGAAACACAACAGGGATGCATCAAGCTCTTCGGTTATGGCAGCTCCTTCTAAGCGGCGTGTCTGGGTTCCTAACACCCCACCGTCGCTCCCGGCTCCACCAAGACCTGCAAGTTACGCGTCAAGGCCACCAAACTTCACCACTGCGGCTCCCAGGGGCTACACCCACAACTACCCTGGAGCGCCTGGCGGAGTCCCTGGCTACTCTGCTCCACGTCCACATGGTGCTTGTTTCACATGTGGAGATCATGGACATCCCAACTGGAACTGTCCGTTGAAGAACAAAGCTCTCCCTCCACCCCCGCCAAGATCTGCAGCAAGCTCTCCTACGGTTCGTGCACCACCACCTCGGGCTCTCAACATCAACACCAAGCCCGGGTCTGCGGTTGTTCGTGCCAATTGTGTCAACGCCGCTCAAGCTGAGCATGCACCTGGAGTGGTGATGGGTACGCTATCCGTTAACTCAGTCCCTGCACGAGTTTTGTTCGATTCTGGTGCATCGCATTCATTTGTTTCTCACAAGTTTGCAAATGAGAATGAGTTAGTTATGGTTCCTCTACTCAAGCGGTTGGTGGTACAATCTCCTGGTTCAAACATGAGGGCTGTTCATATCAGCCATGGCAATCAAATTGAGATTGGTGGCTCTTTGTTCTCGGCTTCCTTAATTGTTCTGGGCAATTCTGACATTGATGTCATCTTGGGCATGGATTGGTTGACGGCAAATGCAGCTGTGATTGATTGTGCTGAACGCTCGGTTTCTTTGAAGATTCCTGAAGGCCATATAGTTTTTTCTCCAAGTCTGACGCCTGCTGTCCAGCTTTTCTCTTTGGCGGCTCTGAATGATGATGCTATGGAAGCTATTCAGAGTCCCAGTGGTCTGTGAGTTTCCGGATGTTTTTCCTGAAGAGTTGCCGAGTATGCCTCCGGATCGTGAGGTTGAGTTCGTAATTGAGCTTGAACCTGGAACGGCTCCTATCTCCAAGCGGCCTTATAAAATGGGTCCTTCTGAGTTGGCTGAACTCAAACGGCAGCTTGATGAACAAGAGAAGTTGGGTTTCATTCAACATAGTACTTCTTCTTGGGGTAGCCCAACAATCTTTGTGAAGAAGCGGGACAGGACTGATAGACTTTGTGTTGACTATCGGGCTCTCAATGCTAAAACCATCAAGAATAAGTATCCCCTTCCGCGGATTAATGATCTCTTTGACCAGTTAGCTGGAGCTGTGGTATTCTCTAAGTTGGACTTGAGGAGTGGTTATCACCAAATCAAGATTCGCAAAGAAGATGTGCCTAAAACAGCTTTCACCACCCGCTATGGCCTGTATGAGTACACGGTGATGTCTTTCGGTCTCACCAACGCTCCTACTACCTTCTCGAGGCTTATGAACTCGGTCTTCATGGAGTACCTGGATAAGTTCGTTGTGGTCTATCTGGATGATATCCTAGTCTATTCCAAGTCTAAGGAAGAGCATGAAGAACACCTGCGGTGTGTCCTAAGCAAACTACGTGAGAACCGCTTGTATGCAAAGTTCTCAAAGTGCGAGTTTTGGCTGCCTGAAGTAACCTATCTTGGTCATGTTATCTCTGCCAAGGGCATTGCAGTCAACCCGGAAACCGTGAAGACAATTGTTGAATGGCTTCCTCCTGTTAATGTCAAAGAAGTGCGGAGTTTTCTTGGTTTGGCTAGTTATTGCCGTCGCTTCGTTCAGAACTTCTCGAAGATAGCGAAGCCTCTTACCGACCTCCTCAAGAAAGGCAAGAAATACCTGTGGACTCCTGCGTGCCAAGCAAGTTTTGAGACACTCAAAGAGAAGCTCACTTCCACACCAGTCTTGGTTCCTCCGGATACATCTAAGCCTTTCCAGATATTCTGCGACGCCTCTTTGCAAGGATTGGGTGCGGTCCTTATGCAAGAGAAACAAGTGGTTGCTTATGCCTCTCGACAGTTGAAGACGCATGAGATCAACTATCCCACACATGACCTCGAGCTAGCAGCAGTTGTCTTTGCTTTGAAGCTATGGAGGCACTACTTGCTTGGCAACCGTTGTGAGATCTTTTCTGACCACAAAAGTTTGAAGTATATCTTCACTCAGCCTGATCTCAACCTTCGGCAGAGGAGATGGATTGAAGCAATCAATGACTTTGATGTGACCATCAACTACACACCGGGAAAAGCTAATGTCATGGCAGATGCTCTCAGCCGTAAAGCTTATGTCAACAACCTCATGATGGAAGAACAGCAACCTCTTTTGTGCAAGGAATTCCGTCAGCTCAACCTGGAAGTTGTGGAACAAGGGCATCTCCTGAACCTTCTGGCTACTCCTCTCTTGGAAGAAAAGATTTGCTCTCGTCAGCTGGGTGATCCGCACACAAGAAACATCATCTCTAAACTTGAGCTTCCGAAGTATGAGTCCTTCCACGTAGATGATCAAGGCACGCTTTTCTTCGACCACCGGATGTTTGTTCCAAACTACCCGGGTTTGAGAGAGCAAGTTCTCAAGGAGGCGCATGATTCGGTTCTTTCTATCCACCCTGGCAGCACAAAGATGTACATGGACTTGAAAACACAGTATTGGTGGCCTGGTTTGAAACGATATTGTGCCAAGTACGTCTCGGAGTGTGATGTTTGCCGCAGAGTGAAAGCTGTCCATCAGAAACCATTCGGTCTTCTACAGCCATTGAAACCTCCGAAATGGAAATGGGAGAAAGTAGAGATGGACTTCATCACTGGCTTTCCAAGGTCGCAGAAGGGCAACAATGCAATCTTTGTTGTCATCGACAGGCTTTCTAAAGTGGCTCATTTCTTCCCCGTCAAGGTAACAATTTCTGGAATTCAGTTGGCTGAGCTCTATATCAACAGAATTGTCTCTCTGTATGGGGTTCCGCTTGAGATCAGTTCAGACCGTGCGAGCATCTTCACTTCCAAGTTCTGGGAAAGCTTTCAAAATGCTCTGGGAACAAAGTTGAACTTCAGCACTGCTTACCACCCTCAGTCGCAAGGACAAGTGGAAAGGATCAATCAGATTCTGGAGGATATGCTTCGTGCTTGCGTCATCTCTTTTGGCATGAAGTGGGAGGAATGTCTTCCTTATGCTGAATTCTCCTACAACAACAGCTTCCAGAAGAGTCTGAAGATGGCACCATTCGAGGCTCTCTATGGTCGCAAATGCAGAACTCCGATTGGTTGGTCAGGTGCAGGAGAAAGGATATGGTTTGGACCTGATATTGTAACTCAAGCGGAGGAGAAGGTGCATATCATTCTTGAGAACCTGAAGATTGCTCAAAGTCGCCAGAAGAGCAATTATGACAGGAAGCACACGGACATGGTGTATGCCCCTGGTGATCTCGTGTACCTTCGTGTCACTCCCATGAAAGGCACACACCGTTTTGGCATCAAAGGAAAGCTGGCTCCTAGATACATCGGTCCTTTCAAGATTCGTGGTAGAAGAGGAGAAGTTGCTTATGCCCTGGAGCTCCCGGAAAAACTCAAAGTCCATGATGTTTTTCACATCTCTCAGCTCAAGAAGTGCTTCAAAGATCCCGGCAGGACCGTGGATCACGAGCTAATCGATCTCCAAGAAGACCTGTCTTATCAAGAACACCCCACCAAAATCCTTGAGACCGCAGAAAGAAGGACTCGCAACAAGTCCATCAAGTTCTGCAAGGTGCAGTGGTCACACCATTCTGTTGATGAAGCCACATGGGAGCGTGAAGATGAACTCCGTGCCAACCATCCTACCCTCTTTGTGTCTTCTTCTTCCTAGAATCTCGGGGCGAGATTCCTGTTTAGTGGGGGAGAGTTGTAGCATCCCAGTTGTCTAACACCTGTAATGCTACTTGTTCTAGTAATAAAAGGGCCACTTCCTACATATAATTGTTGCATCTTCATCATATCATGCTCATGTCATCATGCCACCTTGCATTTGAGCATCATATAAAACCCCTTCTTGTTTGGTTCTTATCTCATGTGCATTATTAATTGTAGAAGCCTCTTGATATTGTATTTGGTTCTTGATAATTGTTAAATGCCCAAGTTGCTTTGGGGGCATATCTCTTAATAACTCCACCACCTTTCTTTCACTACCTTATAATTCCACCATCCAATTAATATGAGCTTGGCATTTTAATTGAGTTTACCTCTAGCTCATGTTGGTTGGTTGGATTCCACCCATAATCTTATGCTTGGCCTTTGCCCACCTTTTGGGAATGCAAGGAATAATGCCACATGATTTTGTGTTGTTTTCACAATATAGCTACATGGCAATTATTGTTTGCATGGGCCATGCAAGTGCCACCTTTTCTTGACTTTTGAATGTTATTTGGTTTTGCTTGCATGGATCACCTCTCCTTTGCTTAATCTTGTTTTGGCTTGTAGAATTCTTCACCACACCATCTACCTCTCTATCCCCCTATAGCTAAAACCCTAATCACCATGCTCCATGCATACACATGTGATCATGTGTGAGCATAAGCCTAAACCCCCATCCTTCTCCCTACCTCTTTTCTTTTGATCTGCTTGGTCTTTATTTGGAGCATGCATGATTCAAAGAAAACCTTTGTCCTCATCTCTCTCTCTCTCTAAACCCTAAGTAACCTTCCTCCTCTCTCCTCTCCCTAACCGAGCCATGCCCCCTCTTTCTCCTACCCTAGCTCCAACCCTACCCTAGCCCGAGCCTCCTCTCTCTCTGCATGGTGTGCCCCACCCGAACCTGGCCTGCCCTGCCCCACCTGGAAGCCTCCCCTACCTGCCCCTGCCCTGCCTGGCCGAACCGAGCACGTGAGGAGGTGGAGAAAAGGTGGCCGAGGCCACCTTTATCCCCAGCTGCTCCCACACGGCAACCACGGCACCCCCTCCCCCTCTGGCCTTATCTACCCCCCTCTCTCAACCTCCCCTACACCCCAGATCCATCCCAGAGGCCTCGCCTCCCCTCTTCCCTCACCCTCGCCACCGTCTACCCCTGAGCGCCGGCCACCGTCGGTTTCTGTTCGTCGTCATCGATCCAGGAGGCGCAGGCGGGAGAGAGCGTGTCGGCGTGGTCGCGTAGGACCTCTGCGTCGCCCCCGTACCCAGCCGCGAGGAGGAGACGCCCCCAGGAGCCTGGACCCCGACGTGACCCGACGAACCCTAGCTGCTCAGGACTCCTGCCCCGTCGTCGATCGCCTGCGCCTCGAGCCAAACCACCGCCACCGACAGACTCGCGGTGAGCCCCTCTCCCTCCCTGACACGGTCCGCTTCGCCGTCGTCGCCGGTGCTCGCCGGTCAAATCGTCGAGCAGCCTCGGTGCGCGGCGGCCGACGTCGCTCTCGCGTCGCTGTGTCGCGCAGCGACCTATCTAGGCCCCGTGCGCTCCCCTGTCAACAGCCACACAGCCACCGCAGCGGTAGTCGCTTCCGCGCGCGAGCCCCAGGTCGAGGGATCGATCCCCGCCCGCGCCGCGCTGCGCTGCGTCTGTCCGCGCGCGTGCAGAGAGAAGATCCACAGTGCGCGCCTGACGTTTTGCACAACCCCCCCCCCAAACCTTTTTCTCAACCCGCGCTCCCTCTGTCCCCACATGTCTATGCCCCGAGCCGTTTTGCAAAAAGGATCCTCGCTTATTAAGTTTTCCACCCGCGGTCCCTCCTTCCCCGCCTGTCAGCCGCTGCCGTTGCCCCACTGGCACGTGGGCCCGCGAACCCCTGTCCCCACCTGGCAGCCTCAGTGGCTGGCAGCAGCCGCGGTGTCCACCAGTTCTCTGCGCGCGTGGGCCTGTGCCGGCTCTGGCCCACCTGTAAGCGACTGTAGATAGATTAGACTGAGTATAAAAAGGTTTTCCTGGATCTGTTTAAATTCAAATCTTTTTCTAATTATTTAAAATTCAAATATAATTCTGTTTTTAAATAACTTTTCGAATATTGATCCAAATAATACAAATGATATATGTTTTTGAATCAGAAAAATGTGAGGATTTCAAATATGCCATTCAAATTGCCTGTTGCACATTTTAAATTCCAAGTTGAATTAAATTACAACAAATGCCACTGGAACTTAAATAATTAATAACTTTTGATTTACAACTCCGAATCTAACAAATGATATGTCTAAAATGATCAGCTCGACGAGACCTTTCTGTTTATGCTATCCATGACTTCAATTGCAGCATGCATCATATAAAAATATAGTGTACAGCAACTATTATGACAATAAAATGTGACCAAACCTTAATAAAATGACTTATTCTTGTATACCACACTTCACCCATGCCATGCTACTTTATTGCCATGCAACTTGTGCATCATTCATCATGGCATGATTGTTTGCTTGACGCATTTTCTTCCTATGCTTGTGCACTTTATTTATGTTGGCCCTTGTTTGTTTGGTTCTTCTTCGGATAGACTCTGAGCAGGGGATATATCAAGAGAACCAGGAGCACTACCCAGATCCGTCTCTCGCTTCCACCGAGCTGCCAGGCAAGCACTACCACATGCTTGCATACATACAGTACCTATTGCCTCTATCTTATTCTTGCATCATTGAGTCGCGATTGCATTAAACTGAATCCCAAGTATTGCATAGCCTTTACTTTTAAACCCCACCAAGCCTGTACCTCCATCCCATGAGCCATTACTACAGGAGTTGTTTGAGCCATGCGAGTCGTAGAACAGCATGTGTAGGGTTTGTGAGTGTCTGATGGATAACGAGGTACCTAAACAACTTAACCTGAGTAGTAATGGGACAACTAATGAAACTGGCACCGGTGAGCAATATCTGCTATTTGGTTTTTCCTGCTCACTTGTGTCCCGTAAGACCCCGAGTACTTGATTCCTGTTCCAAGATTTATCGCGCTATCCACATCCGGGAGGTATATGGGACCCCCCTGAGCCAGAGCTTGATTCCGTCTTATTTGTTGGGGCCACAAACTAGTTTGAGGTTTTATTTACTATCCTGTACTTATGCCATGCTACTGTTTATTTACGAGTGTGCGAGGAGCACATGTACTGTTTAGGATTGGGACACGTTTTCGCGGTATCGACAAGCCCAGCCACACTTTCGGGTTCCCAGTCGCTTACAGCCATCCACCCAAACCTTGAGTCCGTCTCGGAGTCAGCTAACTTCGTTGCGGTTCTACTCCAAGGGGTGGCCCCCTGAAATATTTCTGAATCCTGTGATTGCTTTGTCGTGAAGGCCTCGTTGGGTTTTGATTTGGTTTTTCCGAGGTTGATCGAGTGTGTGTTGCTATTGGTGCACCCCGGCCGGGTAAAAATTTCTGAAAGCCGTGTCCACGGTTATGGACGACTTGGAGCACAGTTTCTCGATCATAGACAAGCATAACTAAAGTACCGCTTTAATCTGACTAAGTACATGACTAGTAATAGTGCAATACTCATGGAATGGTTAATAAAATTGCCAACGGATGGGGGTTGTTCGTTCGCTTCCTCGTTGGTAAGCGAGGAGGAGGATGGATCTGGTGATATTACTGTTATAACTGTTGTCTTTAATTCACGGACATCCGTCTATCTTTGGTTAGACGGATGGTTAGCGTTTATCTATCGAACTGTTAGGGTTTATCTTTTGCTGCAATTGCGTCACCCTAGGTTGTGTCCCCTTTAGAGGCATTAAGTCTTGCTGAGTACCCTTAGGGTCTCACACGATAAATTATTGGTTCAGATGAACAGGTACCCTCGCAGGACGGATACTGGGTGGAAGAGGCTGATGATGCGGGCAACGATCGTTCGGTGTAGAGATTCCGGGAACGGGGATCCGTGAGATCTGTGGGCGGGATGTGCTTCTTTCTATGGCATCTTATGCCGATTTGCTTCTTATCCGTACTCGGACTTTGTCTGCCGCTTCCGCTTGATACTCTGATGTGTGTTGTATGAGGAATTATCCTAAAATATTATATCTATCTAGGTCATTTGAATCTTGCCGTATGGCGTTGCTATATTTCCTTTCTTTCTAGATGGTATGGCTCTGATGTACTCTTGTATGGTGGCTTGCATACATACCCACTTGTGTATGTAGTTGATCCCTTCGCCTGCCGATTACGCCGCCCGTACAGGTTCCGTTGAGTTGGAAGTGGTTGGGACGGCCGAAAGGTCTACCCGTGAGTGGCTTTTGGGGCCCCACCGTACTATTTCAACCACTACCGCTCATCCAGGCTTGTATCTAGGAGCGTAATTCACCGAGGTAGTTACATGATTCCAACTATTATAACTTTATTTATTAATTGTTTAACTTTTTTAATTCCTTTAGGATTCTATTTGATCAAAATAGGTTTTGATGTTTCCAATTGGAATCAAAAAGTTTCTTCTCACCCTAAAAATCAACAATTGTTTATTTATTTTTTTCACATTTCAAATTTTGGAAAATTTTGGGATGTGACAGGCTACCACCCTTAAAAGAAATCTCTTCCCGAGATTTGGGAAGGCTAGGGTTACAAGTTGGCTTCAAGGAAACTAGGGTACTACCACCCTTAAAAGAAAGTCTCATAGGGTTACATTGATGGTTCACTTGACAATGGGTTCAATACTTAATATCCAGACAAGGAATCCTTATTTGACTCAACTGAGTTAACTAGTTCCTGATATCCACTTCTTCTATCTCTTCAAAGTTTCCATCCATATCAATGTGGTTCACATGTCCTTTCTGGGTCACATTGGAGCCATTTCCATTGGCTCTTCTAGCATCCTTTTTCTTTTTCTTCTCAGGACAGTCTAATGCATAGTGTCCAAGTTCCTTACAATTATAGCACTGCAACTGGCTAACATCTTTCTTCCTGGAAGTGTCATGTTGGTTCTGACCAAGGTCATCTCCATTGTCAGTATCATTTCTATTATTATCACTTCCATTGTTGTTGTGGTGATACTGATGTGGTTCAGAATCTTCATTGCTCTTTTTGAATGAACGCTTATTTTGTGATGATCATGAGTGATGCTTGATTTTATGCTTCCTCTTTCTGTTCTCAACTTGATTCATCTTGTTTTCCAATATAGTGGCTTTGTCACAGAGTGATTGATAAGTTGGGACATAGGCAACAGCTAGCTGCAGGTTCAACTCATCATTAAGTCCTTCAAGAAATTTCTCCTTTCTCTTAGCATCTGTGTCAACTTCATCCGGTGCATAGCGTGCCAGATTGTTGAATTCTTCAATATACTCAGCCACACTGAGGTGACGTTGTTTCAGATTGTGGAATTCCTTTTTCTTCAAGTGCAGCACTCCAGATGAGATGTGAGCTGTACGGAAACCATCCTCAAAAATAGCCCAAGTCACATCCTCAAGGGGAGTGGAGATATGAAAGTTGTCCCACCATGTTGCTGCTGGTCCTTCAAGTAGAAATGCTGCAAACCTCACTTTTTCTTCGTCAGTGCATCCAACAGTCACTAAGTCCTTATTCACCGAACGTAACCAACCATTGGCTTCCATTGGATCAGTTATTCCAAAGAACCTTGCAGGCCTAAGTTTCAGAAACCTGGTGAGCATGTCATGAGCTGGAGGATTATTCTGAATGTTGTTGTTGTTGTTCTGATTCTGTATGAATGTGGTCATCTCCTGCATCAGTTGTGTCTGAGCATTCATCATCTGCTGCATCTCAGGAGTGATGTTGTTGTTTTGGTTGGGGTTGGCATGACGGGGAGGCATCTGTTGGTTTGATAGGGATGAGTAATGATAGATAGGTATAAAGAAGTCCTAACACATAACTCAAAAACAACCAAGTTAAATCAAACAATCAAGCAATCAACAAGCAACTATTCACTTATCAACTTATGAGTTTAACTCATGAGTTGAAGGAAACAACAAGTTTTCTTGAAATAATTATCTTAGTATAGTCATACCCCATAGGTCAATATGATCCATACACTAACATGATATCAATGTTTTGGTAGGCAATCTAATGTCTCTTGGTTTTCACTTGTAGCCCTTAGTGATGTCTAAGTTGAAATCCTTGGTGAAATTAAAGTTGAAGTCATTGGTCATGGTGAAGGCTTTCTCCATCAAGTTGAAAAGGAAGAGGTGTAGAATTCAAAACCAAAAAGTTGAGGAAAGAGTTTACAAGATTGTTTGTAAATAAGTTCTGGAACAAATACAACTCCTATTTTTCTAAGGGGTTTTGTCCAATCCTAGGGTTACAATCCTACAGGCAACACAATGCTCTGATACCATCTGTAAGGTTCCCAACCTTTAATAAGGTAGAGATCCCTGTGTTTACAATGCTAGTCCCTGGATCAATAGCTAGCATTCACAGTTAAGATGTAATATCAAGAAACAAAGGTCATAATACAACTTTATAACCAGGAATAAAATAATTCATTACATCTTACATAGCTCATTTGGCTATCACATTACAACTGCAGCAGAATATCTATATAGCATGGAGTCCTTCATCTTCAAAGTACCACAGGCAAATCATGTTGGTTGTAGACTTGTAATCCTATTCAACAAACTTCACTAACATCAAACAAACCTGCAACATAATAAGTTGTAGCCACAAGGGTCAATACATTTGAATTGTATTGGCAAGTTTCACTACTATGTAGAAATAAATGGATCCTATCAATACATGCACATTTAGCTAAGTGGGGTTTAGGCTCCTTTGCAGAAAGCAAAATAGTTTTATCCTATCTTTTCAAAATAGTTTTGATCTTTGGTCAAATCTTTCTGAACTCCTTGGAAAACTACAAGTGCTTCAAATCCCTTGTTGTCACCATCAAGTTTTACTTTGAGAAATTGGAATGTCGAGATCTTCCATAGCTTCAGGCCTTAGTTGCTCAGAGTTGTCCATAACCGGGGACACGGCGAAGTACTTAGAATTTGATCTTCTGAAGAAGTTGTACACTTTACCCACATGACACAATCTCGTCTTCATGCCACCAGTGGCCGCTGGATAAGTACTCACCAAAATGGAGTACTGGCAGATCGAGAATGTGACAAAGTCTTTCCATAGAAGTCCTCCCAATACACAATGCTAGCTTGTCAACCAGGCTCCAATGTAGGGATAAATTTCCCTTACACAATTCTAGTTAACCTGAAGATGCCAATGCATGGGTCTTTCACTATGTAGTTGACTAAGCCAGAGCCCATTTAGCATGTGGTTGTACACGGAAGCCACTGTACGAGAAACATGTTCAATCTCTAAGTCCCTGGGTGGTTTTCTTCTAGTGCACATACAAAAAGATAGCCATATAAACATGGTTCCCTTTGTTGCCACCTTGTCCAAAACTTGAGTATCCTTGTCCACCCAGGTGGTTCATTGAGTACTTGTTTTATTATATAAAACATATATCTTTTCAATACTTCATATAATCATATCATGTATCCCATCCCAAATATATAGCAGGGCTAAGCTTACTACAACTACAATGTTTCCACTAAGGGAGATATAAGGGTATCCTATTAGGATTTAGCATAGCGTAAAATATAGTAATCCTTATCATGCATGTTACAAAAATCCACTAAGTGCAATGAAAATAGTAGTACATGGATGATAGTGTCACTTTCCTTTTAGTAGAGAATGTTGGTTCACTTCTTGATCTTGAAAATATCACACTCTTCTAACTTCACTACAATTCAATCAAGCAAACACAAATTCAACTAGCATTCAAACCATTTCTCCCACATAAAATAACAAAAACAAGGTCATGCATGCAAGCATGCAAAAGTTAGTTTTATTTGGAAAAGTGGTTTCTACTAGGCTCTATACATATAAAAGCTGAATGTGGTCATTTACAAAGGTGGTAAAACCATTTGCAAAAGGTTTCATCTCATAAACCAAATATTATGCTAAGGTGATATTTTATGTTGTTGAAAATATATTTTAGCAAAGTAATGATTTTATTTGGTTCACCAAATAAGTTTTTAATTCACAAAACTTGGTGTTTAGGGTCAGAAGGTTTGAATCAAAACATTTCCCAAAGGCTTAACTCAAAAATCATTTCTAAACCATAAACAATATTTTTATTTGACTAGAAATGTGCTAATTCAAATATTTACTCCTTAACTTCACAAAATACATTTTTAAATCCATAAGTTGGTTACTATGGTCAGTAGGTTCACAACAAATCATTTTGCAAAGATTTCACCTTTAAATTATATCTAGAACAATTTTTATATTCAAAATATGCCTACACATGTTTCTGCAAATTCAACCAATTTTCCAGAATCAAAACATTAAACAAAGTGCATGGTTGCAAAGTACTTGTTCTGCTGAATCCATTGATATAAAATTTGCAAAATTTGGACGTGTAGAACTAAAGTTATGAATTTTACAAAATCTCATATCTAATAGAACATTTTCTGTTTTTAAAACAGAGTCAGTGCCACGCGTCTGTTTCTTATTCGCTGGTACCGGTTCGTGTGGATTGCGTAGTTACAGCCATTAGATATAAGTGAGATGGTGCGGTGCAGATTAGCTCGTACCTCTTCGATTAAGTGATCTGTCGTGTACACACGATTGAAATCTAACGGCTCAGAGCATGTGACCACTGATGGGCGGCGCTAGCGCGACTGCGAGCGGCGGAGCTCGCTCGGCTACGGCGGATTCGGTGAAGCAGGAAGCAAGGGGACAAGAGAAATGGATCACCGTGATCGCAGTGGTGTGGCGAAGCTCAAGGTGGTCGCAGCTGTCCAAGGGGCGCACGGGAACTGCGGTGATTGCTCGTCGGAGACGACGTCGGCGTCAGGCTCGCTCAGGTGTCAATGTTGTCGACACTACAGGGCACAAAAAGGTGAGGCAGAGGGTTCGCTAGATGCGGGCGAGTGTGGCGTTCACGTGAGCATCATCGAGAGGGAGTGGCGAGGTCAGAGTTACCGGGAAAGGGTAGCCGGAGTTGCTTGTAGACGGCGGCACTTTTGGTTGTCGTCGTTGCCGACGCTATGGAGCGGGCGCGGCCAAGCAGTTGGTACTGGGAGATGCGCCAGGCGATGGGGAACAGGCTAGCATGCAGTGGGAGGCGAGGGGTGGCTGGTCGGCGCCGGAATTGGCCGGTGAAGGTCGTCGGGTCACTGGCGTCGCCGGCAGAAATCTAGGCAGCCTGGTGGCAGAGAGGAGCTGGCGTTTTGGGGGAAAGAGAGAGGGGGGAACGGTGCTTAAGTGTGCATGGTCACTGGAGGAATTAAGCCCGCCATCAACGTGAATTGATCGCCGCAATCAAGGCAGAAACGGCGAGGGGGGGACATGGTCGCGGTGAAGACGATGACTGGCGATGTGGGACCGTGCTGTCTACGAGTGAGAGAGAGGGGAGATGGGGTCCACTTGTCTGTGACTGCGCGGGTGAAGACTCTGGTGCGAAGCGTTTTCCGCGGGAGAGAAGGAGTGGGCTGGTGTTGGGCTTAGTGGGCTGGCTAGATGTGTTGGGTCTGTTTCTATATTTTTTTATAGTAAACCTTTTTCTTTTCTGTTTTGAATATTCTGATTTGATTTTCATTCAAACAATTCAAATTCCAAATCAAATCAAACCACCACCAAACTTTGTGTTGATTTTAATTCTTTTTAACAACATAATCCAAAGTCCAAAATAAAATAACTCTTTTATTCTTTTAGGATCTATTAATAATTAAATAAATAGACCTTAGTCTTTAATTCAAACAGGATTTATTTTATTTTTAAAACTCTATTTGAAAACCAAATAAAACCAAAACCTTTTCAGTAGGTTTCATTTAAAAAACAAAACACTTGGAATTTTTATTTAAAAACTTTAATAAGTTTTAGTGTCTACTTTAAATGGAAAAAGCCTTTACTTATATAAAATTGGATATTAATAAATCCTTATTATTTTATTTAAATAAACCTTTACTCTTTTTGTCAAATAGAAATATTTTATTTCAAAAGCTTGGCCAAGATTTAATTTTGGTCTATAAAATAATCCTTATTTATAATTCTACCTTTGCTTTTGAAAATCAAATCTTTTTATTAAAAGATCTAAAAATAGTGATTCCAACTATTATAACTTTATTTATTAATTGTTTAACTTTTTAAATCCCTTTAGGATTCTATTTGATCAAACTAGGTTTTGATGTTTCCAATTGGAATCAAAAAGTTTCTTCTCACCCTAAAAATCAACAATTGTTTATTTGTTTATTTTTTTTCACATTTCAAAATTTGGAAAATTTTGGGATGTGACAGTACCTCTCAGTCCTTGCCTGATCTTGGAACATGTCCTTAAGCGCGACGATCATATCGTACGCATCCTGATCCTCAAACTTCTTCTGGAGTTCAGGTTCCATGCATGCAAGCATAAGACAGCTAACCTCAAGAGAATCATCACATGCTCTCTTGTAGGCGTTCTTTAGGGCAGCAGATGCATTATTAGCAGGTTCATCGGGGATTGGGGTATCCAGAACCATTTCCTTTTTATCAGACCTGAGAACAATTCTCAGGCTATGGACCCAGTCCGAATAGTTTGTTCCATTTAGTTTATCTTTGTCAAGAATCAAACTCAAAGAAAAAGGTGATGCAGTGTTCGGTGTCATTGATCTACAACAGAAAACATGCAAAATACTAAGCCATGTAACCATGAAAGAGTAAAACATATTAAACAATTTAATAGCATATACTCCCACTTAAATCGATAACCCTCTATTGATACTAAGTGATTCAAGATCCACAATTAACAAGTCGACTAGTGAGCTTTAGCATCACTGCTAGAAGACAAGGTAAATTGGTAAGCAACACTTGCTAATCATATCACATATGACTCATGTTGTTGGGTGACATCTCTATGTCAAAACTATGCGCCCAACCTTTATGCCCCAAGGTCATTAACTGTTAAGATGACCTTGTCAAGCTCACCAAACCTTATGCGTGTAGGTATCCGATACAAACCCATCCAGCCAAGGAAAACCGCGACACCCTAATTTCATAGGCCCACCAACGATTGTACAGGGCATAAGATGGTGCAACGTTTGGTTGGGAGGGCATGGTTTAACTTAAACTTTGTGAGGGATCATTCTACTTGTATCATCTAAGCATGCATAGAGTAAAACGCATAAGAATAGCATTCACATAGCTGTGACACAGTATGACCCATTTTCTCATGGTGATCTCTATCGCCATAGAACCTGTCCACCATGATGATCTCCATCTTCATGTTCCATGCGAGCCATCCTCCAAGTGATGAGTCCTCCAAGAACTAATATAAGATATTACCCCTAACAGCTAGTAATCAAAATTACATAGAATTGGGATCATCACAAGTTGGCACGCAGGCCATTACAATAATTGACAACACATATGGCTCCAGCCGTGTTGCCCTACTCACGACACGCATGTCATGATAAATTTCATACATGCATCACATACATATATGGGCCATACTGATCACATACATCCTGCAAAACAAGTTATGCATATAATCGCATTCTACTGGATCATGTGAACTCGCAGCACCTAGTTACCTTAACGAGATACAAAAAAAGTGCTACGACTAGGAGGGTCTAGGGGGTCTCCCCCTGCAGGGTTCGAAGGGGCAGCTGTGAAAAATGAGAGATCGAATCTACACAATTTTCTTTAAGCATTTTGATCGGCAAATCAAATTTACCATAAACCGTCTGTTGTTCCGATCTAATCAAACTCCTTTGATCACGGTACATCAATTTTAGATCTAGGTTCCGATTCGATCAATCATATTGATCTTCGTGTGATTCAACAGGATTTATGTGTCACTGTCTACCCCGATGGCGAAAACTGACCGGTAGGGGTAATACGTTCGACTACCTCAGAATCACGATCACGGAAAGCAAGATCATAGATCAATCCTGAACCATCGCAATACAAACGATCACATCATTCATATCAATCTGCATATCACCATATGCAACCATCCCGAACCTATAACTGAACAACATCGGCTTTGATACCACTGAAGGGATACGGGTAGGCTACACTAGCGCAAATCAAAATTTTCTATCGCGTAAACCAGGATTACTATTGTCATAAATCACGGGATTACCACTAGACGCGCAGTAGCGGAACTTGATGAAGCGCGTCGAGGCAATGTAGACGATCTACGTCTCCTCCTCGTCCTCGTCCCACGAGCAGCTCCCCTTGCGCGGCTCGTCCAAGCGCTACAGATGCAGCGCCTCCGAGGTATCCACACGTACAGGGTGGAAGCATCAGACACCGGACTGCTAGGTCCGCGCGTGCAACACATGCGTAAGGAGTGGCGGCTGGGTGGAATGGTCTAACCCTGGTCAGCACGCCCCACCCTCTCTTATATAGGAGTCCCTAGTGGGCTTCTACATTAGCATCCCATTAGTAGCCTAAGCCTGGTCTAATTCGGATCCAATCCTCATTAGGCTTCCATCCCCTTAAATGTGTGACCCTATAGGTTCATATACGTATAGACATGACACGAATACACTTATTCTGCCAATAGTTGGTAGCGGCCTCTAGCAAGACGTGCCAACTCCTAAATGCATACAAAGATCATATCGGACGAACCATCACAAGGTTTAGTACATGTCTTTCCCTTTGCCTCAGGATATTTGGTCTAGCTCCAAGCTGACCTCCCTTTCTTGATACTATGATTCGGAATCCCTTTACTAGGTTAACTCTTAACCATATGTAGCACGGCCATGCATTTCTGGATCCGATCACTCGAGGGGCCCAGAGATATCTCTCTCAAGTAGAAAGGGGCAAATCCATCTTGATTGACCATGCCTTGCAGCATGCTTCAGGACAAACCCGAAAGCTACCTTTATAACTACCCAGTTACGGAGTAGCGTCTGATAGCCCCAAAGTATGTCGATCCACATCTCAAGTACATGCGACAATCTCAGGTCTAAGGACAAAATGTACACGATGTGTAGAGAGAGAGCTACAACTAATTGCCAGTCTCATGTTGGGTCAGTCCAACCCCATGATCATAACATGTGTCCACATCATTGGTTTGACATCTCCATGTCTATGACTTGCAAGATATAGTCATCAACCAATCAATGTGCTGGTCTAATATTCACGTGTGTCCTCACATGAACTCCGACTAGGGACAACTCTAGAATAACCATACAAGTAAAGAGTTTCACAAAGAATTCACATAATTGCCAATCAAAACAAGTTGCCTGATATGGATATTCAAGGAACATTACAATAACCCATGGATACATTAGAAATATAATCATCTCTATGATTGCCTCTAGGGCATATTTCCTTCAGTCTTCAGAGCTCAGCTGCGACTGCCGCACTACTTCCAGGAGCACCCAATAACGGTCGTCTCCTCAGCACCGTTGCAGGACATCATACGCAACCGTGAGGCGACCGGGCGAGTCGCCAAGTGGGCCGTCGAGATCAGCATCCACAAAATCAGGTACTACCCGCGCAAGGTGATCAAGTCGCAGGCTCTCGAGGATTTTCTCGCCGACTGGGAGGAGGCCCAGCAGCCAGAGAAACTGACGTACCTCCATTACTGGAGCCTACACTTCGACGGCTCCAAGAATGCAGATGGTGCAGGGGCAGGGATCGTACTCACATATCCAAAGGGCGACAAGTTACACTACATCATGTACCTCGACTTCACCCCCTACACCAACAACATGGCCGAGTACGAGGCGCTACTCCACGGCATGCGAGCAGCCAAGGAAATGAACATCAATCATCTGCGCTGCTACGGCGACTCCGACCTCGTCGCCAGGAAAGTCGCCGGCACCTGCAATCCAATATCCCCCACCATGGCGGCATACCGCCAAGAAGTGGACCAGTTGGGAGGCCACTTCGTGGTCTACTCCGTCGAGTGGATCGACAGGCGGAAGAACGAGGAGGCCGACGCACTCTCCCGCATTGGCTCGGCTCGACTCGCACCGCCCGCCGGCGTCTTCCTCAACACCATCACCAAACCTTCTGTCTCTCCCCCGAGGGAGATCGACATTGGATTTCCGCTGCAACCAGACGTAACCTTGGTCGCAATGATCGCCGAGACAAGCGACTGGATGGCGCCATACGTCGCCTACCTGGAGGGAGGCACCCTACCCGCAGACGGGACGGAGGCCCGGATGATAGCACGCCGCTGCAAATCCTTCGTCATCATCAACGGCGAGCTTCACAAGCGCAGCGTGACCGGCGTGTTCCAACGCTGCGTCCAACCCGCAGAAGGACGCAAGATCCTCCAGGACATCCACGCTGGCGACTGCGGCCACCACGCTGGCGCATGCTCCCTAGTCGCCAAGGCCATGCGACATGGCTTCTACTGTCTCACCGCACACACCGACGCGGTCGACATTGTCCAACTCTGCGTCGGATGCCAGAAGTACGCCAGTCAGACTCACGTACCGATCTTGGTGCTCAAGACCATCCCCATCACCTGGCCATTCGCCGTATGGGTCATGGACTTGGTAGGCCCCTTCAAGAAGGCCCTCTGGCTTCGCCCACCTCCTAGTCGTGGTCGACAAATTCACAAAGTGGGTGGAGGCCAAGCCAGTCCGCAAGTGCGACGGAAAGACCGCCACAAAGTTCCTACGCGAGCTCATCTATCGCTACCGGTTCCCGAATAGCATCATCACGGACAACGGCACCAACTTCGCCAAAGAATCCATGGCTGAATTATGCGAGGAGCACAACATACGAATCGACCTCGCCTCAGTCGCCCATCCGGAGTCCAACGGCCAGGCGGAACGCGCCAACCATGGCATCCTCCACTGCCTGAAGCCGCGACTTCAAGTCCCACTCGAGCGAACCCCTGGGTGCTGGGTCGAAGAGCTCCCCTCCGTCATCTGGGGCATCCGCACCTCCATCAACAGGTCGACAGGATTCACCCCCTTCTTCATGGTGTACGGTGCCGAGGCCGTCATGCCAATCGACCTCGAGCACGACTCGCCTCGGGTGGTCAACTACGCGGAGAGTGAAAACGAGCTCGCACGCCAAGACGAAGTCGACCAGCTCGACAAAGCGCACTACCTAGCTTGCTCCCGCACCACCATCTACCAGCAAGGGCTTCGCTGCTACCACAGCCGGTGAGTACGGACCCGCACCTTCCAGGAAGGAGACCTGGTACTGCGTTTGCTCTAGGACAAGAAAGGCATGCACAAGCTCTCTCCCCCGTGGGAGGGACCATTCGCCATCGGGCGCGTCCTGGGCAACGACGCCTACTACCTCACCGACGTCCGAGGCGACGGAAAACTCGACGTCAAGAGTCCATGGAATGTAGATCTCCTACGAAAGTTCTACATCTAGAACTCCAGACATGTACCTCCTACCCGCTATGAAACAAAGAAGATCGATTCGCACAACGTGTGCTTACTCTCCGTATCTTGTGCCACTCACACTCGTAATAACAGCGCTATGCTACTCGCAGAAGTCAGCCCTTGGTGACGCGACCGGCACGGCCAAGTAGTGCGATATGAGGGCACTGGAAAAATTCAGGCCTCGTATCCACGAAAAAAGCCAACCCGGAGCCCCATTGGATTCGCCTCGCCTGACTGGCTTTCCGAGCCAAGACAACTTCATTCGCTTCCCACAGCGACCCAGTCCTCCACATCCTTGGTGAAGCGACTCGAATGGCAAAGTACCACGCTCGGAGACTGACGCCAGTCCAAACAGGAGCGGCCAGGGAAAAACTCCAAGTATGAGAGCGCGTCCTAGACTCGCCACGCGACTGGTCCCACGGATCAGGTGGGGTGACATGCCTAACACAAACGTGTCCCGTCCTCACCTAACTCGGGCATGCGAATAGAACCGTCAAGTACCACGCTCAGGGACTCGGCCACCCGACCCTGTCCGCGCCCGGGAAAACGGCTAAGTACAGAGCACCCCTTGGATTCGCCATGCGACTAGCTTTTCGAGACATGGCGATTTGACCTTAAATTACTAACAGTTCAAACAACACATAAAAACGAGATTAACCCCATAAAAGGGCGGACGCGCTCGGGGACTCGCACAACCAAGAACCAAATCGAAAAACATTGACAAATGAATCCTTGCATTCCTTCAAAGCAGCAAAATTTGTCCGCTTACAAGGGTAGTTACATACTTATCCTAACTAACACTGATCGACAAACTATTCTACTTCGCAGGCTTCGACGATGAGGCTCCACCACCCTTGCGACAGTGGATAAAAGGAATCCACGGGTTCGACGGGTACGTTGTGAGCTCACCCGCCATGGCCGCACAGAACGGCTGCTCCACCTTGAAGTCGCGATGCGCTGGTTCGGGGTCGTTCGGGGCAACGACCATCTCCTGGTAAGGAATGAGGTCGCCCATCTCCCACACCCGGTCGGCGTACACCGCAGCCTGCTCGGTCAGCTTCAGCACTTTGGCGATTTCGACTGCGCCCGTCGATGAAGGGTACCCGCTCATGACGTCGTCAAGGTTGAAGTCGTCAGGAAAGCGCGCGAGCCCAAGGCTTAGTGCAGTCGCCGCACCACGACGAAAGGCCGACCGCGCCATGAATTCTACAACAGTCGGGGCCTTCTCCAGGTAGCGCCAGACCTCGACTGAGGTCGCTGGGAATCACCTCCGTGGGCGAGATCTCCTGCAGATACGCTCAGATGCAGGTCGCGGACAGCACGGCAGAATCAACCAAAGTGGTGACGCATTGCCGTGCGTCGTACGACTGCGCTTCTTCGGCATTATCAGTAATCAGGCCTGCAACACACAAGCAACTAATAAGGGAGGCTCCAGCAAGATAACGCAACCCACACGCTCGGGGACTCGCCAAAGAAAAACTCACCAATCAACGGGCGACAGCGCTCCGTGATGAAATCCTGAAGACCGGAGAGGTCATCCTGCAGCCCGACGACAAGC
Source organism: Avena sativa (assembly GCA_916181665.1). Taxonomy (NCBI): domain Eukaryota; kingdom Viridiplantae; phylum Streptophyta; class Magnoliopsida; order Poales; family Poaceae; genus Avena; species Avena sativa. The sequence goes on from OV702280.1 coordinate 148,762,154, forward strand.
GCATCTGACATCTTCCGCTCCTCAGCAGCAGAAGCAATGGCCGCCTTCACCCCCATCCGCCGAGGTCGCATCCGCCTACGCCTCCTTGAGCTTGCGCTCCAGGTCAATGATTCACTTCTCCGCGGCGCTCAAGGTCGACTATGCAGCCGTCAGTTCACTCGCTGGAACCAGGCCCTAACGAGCCTTCTCCATCACGGTTGCGCTATCCTCTGCTTCAACAACACCATGATTATGATGAGAACAAGGTTTACGACCAGCATCAAGCACGACAGCCACTAACCCGCGGTCGCTCGAAGCTGCTCGTTCGTGTCCCGGACAACGAGGAGCTCCTTCTCCACACGCTCCTTGGTGGCAAGCAGCTCCGCCGACTCACGCTGCAGACCCTGCGCATCCATGGAAGTGTCAGCAATGAAAATCCTAAGTGCCTAGCCGCTGAAATTCAGCGACCAGCCACTCGGGGACTGGGCACCGAAAAAATCCTAAGTGCCTAGCCGCTGAAATTCAGCGACTAGCCACTGGGGGACTGAGCAACAAAAATCCTAAGTGCCTAGCCGCTGAAATTCAGTGACCAGCCACTCGGTCACTGGACTCGAAAAGCAATAAGAATCCAGCCACTGAAATTCAGTGGCCCGATCCTCGGGGACTGGACATACCTGGATGGCGGTGCCTAGCATGCCGTGAAGCTCCATTGCATCCACCGATGGGAGCACGAATGGAGTACGTCTGCGATGCTACTCGACTTTAGTGCCGGTGGCCTCGGGCAATTGGCTTGACGGCACCGACGCACTCGCCACCGGGGCCCTTGCTACAAGCGAGGGAACATCGCCACCGCGGCTCCCGCACCACTCGAAGGCGGGCCTGTCGACCCAACCGATGCCATAGGCTCCGCCCGCTGCGACTCCGTGTCCACCGTAGCCCTCAGGGTTGCGTCCACTACAATTGGAGCCTCGCTTGGGGCGACCACTGGCTCGTCCGAAATTGTGACGACCTCGTCGCCCTTTGCCTTCTTTGCGCCTTCAGTAGGCGCCTCGGCCTCGTCGCCCTTCCTCTTCTTCGAAGGTTCGACTGGTGCCTCCACGGCACCCGATGGAACCTTGGCCACCGAAGGGTGACCTATCTTCTTCACTCCAGTCCTGCAGAACAACTCTGTTCGTAAACTCGCCAGTCGGACATAAATCAAGCAGACAAATGAAAGGTTTAAGAAAACTCACTTGGCGACTAGGATAAAACGTAGGCCAGGATGAATGCTGGCCGGCTTCTCCAAATCTGGCCCCAGCTTCCCACTGAGGCCCGTCTTGAACACACTCTGCGCCCAAGACACCGACGGCTTCTTCGAGGACGAGGCCGCGGTAGGAGGTTCGGTGGTGATCGCTGCGGGAGCTCCCCTCGGCGGCTAGAGCGGCCACGAGCCCGGTGATTGGGACGAAGGGCGGCGGTAGCGACGCCAATGGCATCTCGCCTTCCGCAACGGCCGCGCCGGCCGCCGCGGTCGCATGCGACGGTGCGTCGGCTTTAGCTTCCTCGGCTGTGCTGGTAGCATCAGAGCTACTCGCAGACCGAGGTGGTGATACCGGCTTAGCCGGCTTCTTCTTCGGTGGCGGTGGTTTCTTATTCGACGGCGTAGCTTCGCGCCACGAGGTGTGTTCGGGGAGTTCCTCCTCGTCTTCATCGTGAGCCTCGAGGCTCTTGCTGGCCTCGAGCTTGCGCTGATGCTGCCCATGAGTTTTTCGAACCATGGGTGCGGCGACCTCCATGGCCTCCTCATCACCGTCGTCATCATCATCGTCATCGCCGCCCCCGTCACTCCTGACATCGCCCTTGTCAGGCGAAGACTCGCTTTCATCCTTGCCGGACGAGTTCGAATTCTCGTCGTCTGCGGGTGGAAGCCAACCTTCCACCACCTAGAACAACTGCGACAACAAAATGAAGTTAGCACGACTGCGAATGCAAAACTACGACTGCGAAGTGCTCAAAGGGTAAAAGGACTCACCATTGGAGCTTGGCATTTCGCGGTGTAAGGGGCGACACGGGCCTTCGCGTCGAGGTACTCTGCCTCGGTGATCTTCTTCAAGGCCAAGGTGTAGTCTTGGAGCCTCCACTCGGCGTGACAGGACTTCGCCGGGTCGTCCTTGCCCGTGTATTCGTACATATAGTCGGCGCGACTGGCCAGAGGCACCAGCCGCCGCCCAAACCAGCAATTGATGGTCTGGAGGCCCTTCTTCTTCAGGTTGCGGTCGTCTGCAACATCTCGTCGACGACCATTCGCTGGTCCAACGGGAGTTTGGTGACTTGGAGCCGATGCGGCTCGGGCTAGTCGGCGGAGTACTTCGGAAGCACCATCTCGTCGGTCGGGGGCGACTCGGTCACATAGAACCAAAACTTCTTCCATTCATTCACCGCCTTCTTCGGCAGCATCAGATCGAAGAAGGACGCCTTCGACTTCAGCTGAAAGGTTAGGCCGCCCGCGGCCAACATCAGGCCGCCTGCTTCTTCACGGCCGATCCTCCCATGGAACAGTTCTTGCCATAGGGGGAAATACGGTCAGCAACCCAGGTAGCACTCGCAAAACGCCACGAAGATGGCGAGTTGCTCGATGCTATGCGGCCCTAGGTATGATGGTTGGATGTCATAATAGGCACAAAAGCAGCGGAAGAAGAGGGAAGTGGGGAATCCGAGCCCCCGCTCCAGATGGCTTGTGAAGCAGATGAACTCCCCCTCGCGCAGATCTGGAATCACCTCTCCAGCCGTAGGGATGCGCCATCTCCTGGCACAGAGGATCCCTGCCTCTTCGAACGACTTCAACAGCACCTTCGTGCACTTGGATCTGTCCCATGGTTCCGTCGGAGGCGCCATCGATTGAGGGATCTGGAGGCTATGAACTGTTCTGGGTCGCTCTGGTCACTGCGTGGAATGGAGGATTGGGAATGCACGAGATCGGAGAAAGTGTGGGAATGTTCTTCCCTCGCCCGTCACTCTCCTTATATAGTGGTTGCTACCCGCCATCTTCGGGGAGCCGTTACCGCGCGGTAATTACGCCGATATTACCGTTGGATTACCCAACGGCTACTTTGACCAGCGCTGACGGTCCAACTTCATTCACTCGACTCGTTGTTTTCAGCGACTTGATGATTCGCCGACCTGATTACTATGACTGTGACTCAACTACTCGCCGACCTATTCGCCCAGCTGTGATTCGACTAGTCGTCGTTATTGCGACTAGAATGGCTAGTTCTTTCTTTTATTCAGGAGTCCACCGCCGATTCGACTGGGCGTCCGAATTGGAACCGCATACTCCAACCGACAACGAACACCTGCGACAAATCAACGACGGCCTCGGGGACTACTGATGGGGATATGCCGACTGGGGTATACCCAGGAGGACGTTTCCTACTGGCCCAAGCTGCCAGCGAGTGGTCCTGCAGGACGGCGACTGGATCTAGACTTGGCAAGAACCTAGGCGACTGGAAGCTGGAGGCCCAGAAGTGTAGCTAGGCCCAGTCGGATTAGGTCAAGAACCCTCTGAATACTTAACTAATTCGGTTGTAGATCTGTAAACCCTAGCGAGGTGAGCCTATATAAATCTCCCTAGGGTACGCATAGAGGGCACAATCCATCATACACCCCAGCGACTCGCCGCCTAGTCGTCGAGCTTGCCCTTGTACTTTCTCCATAATACAATCTAGCAGGAGTAGGTCTTTACCCTTCGGGGGGGCGAACCTGGATAAATCCTTGTGTCTCTGCCCTCATCTCGCACCGCAGATGGCTGGCCGCCCTTGCCCTTCGTTCTACTACTCGCTGCCGATTGCAGCATCTGCCGTGGCCATTCCCATGATAGGTCTGTAAAAACTTATGCCTTTACTATCTTAGCACTTTTGCTTATATATTTGTATGCATGTGCGTGAAAATTTCTGAAGCACTTTGCGTGTTTATATATATATATACATATGCCTATACTTATCGGTTTATCTGGCTCTCTGCCTCGTCCTTTTCATGGGTCGGCCATCCTTTAGCACGGAAACTTTGCCGAGCAACGGAGCGCAATTGCTAAACCAGTTTAAACTCGGAAACAAAGCCATCTTCTAGTACCAACAACTCATTACTCAGAAAATGCCCGCGTCTAAGCAATCAGATAAAGAATCAAAGTATAGACAATAATTTAAACTTTGAACCCTAAGGTAACATTTTTAGATATTTCAAAAATCATAACCAGAATGAACATGAGCATAAAGTACTTTCAAGCATTCTAGGATTTTTGAAAAAATTACATGCTCTTTTGGAAATAAGATGGCAAAAACGTCTCAAAGATAACAATATGAGGAAACCAATAATTTATTTCACTTTGAACATGTACATATATGATTACAAGGAAATATAGCTAAGAATAGAAGGGACGTAGTTGTGCAATATTCCATGGACGGTCTATTTCATCCGAGTCTGTGCTGCCACCATCTCTCTTCCTTTTCCGAGTATCAGGTCTTTCCTTGACTGGTCTCATGTCGGTTAAATAATATGACCCATTATGCAGAACTCTGCTAACCATAAAAGGTCCTTCCCAAATTGGGGAAAGTTTGTGCTTTCTCTTTTGCACAAGTCAGAGAACCAAATCGCCTTTTCCGAAAGAACGGTTTTGCACTCTCTAACTATGATACTTGCGCAACTTCTGCTGATAGGCTGTATATCTCTGCTCAGCAACGACGCGGACTTCTTCGATTATATCAAGATCATCTTGCCGAGAAACTTCTGCATCTTCTTCGATATACGCCTTGACTCGTGGAGCCTGATGAATTAGATCACTTGGAAGAACTGCTTCTGCACCATAGACCAAGAAAAAAGGAGTATAGACGATTGACCTGTTAGGAGTTGTACGTAAGCTCCATATCACAGACAGTAATTCTTCCGCCCAAGCCCCCGCGGCCTGACGAAGTGGTGCCTCGAGGAGAGGTCGGATTCCTTGTAGAATAAGGTCATTAGTTCTTGAAACTTTTCCATTGGCTTGTGGATGTGCGGCCGATGCAATATCAAGTCGGATTCCTTGTTCTTCGCAGAATTCGGCAAGTTCACCCATGGAAAAGTTGCTCCCGTTGTCAATAATTATACTGTGCGGATATCTGAATCTGATGATTACGTCCTCGACGAATCTTCTGGTTGTGGCTCCATCGCAACTTGTTACGGGTTTAGCCTCAATCCATTTTGTAAATTTATCCACCATCACTAGTAGGTGAGTAAATCCACATTTTGTCGTGCAAAACGGACCTACCATATCAAGCCCCTAGACTGCGAACGGCCATGTAATAGGGATTGTTCGCAGCTGTTCAGCCGGAACATGTGCCTGATGAGCGTACTTTTGGCAGCCTTTGCATGTTTTGACCAGTTTATCGGCATCCGCCTTAGTTGTAAGCCAAAATAATCCGTGTTGAAAAGCTTTTGCCATTAAGGATCTGGATGCAGCGTGGTGACCACACTCGCCTTCAAGGATTTCTCTTAATATTTTCACTCCTTCTTCCGAAGAAATACATCTTTGAAACACGCCAGAAACACTTTTTTTATAGAGCTCGCCATTTATTATAGTGTAGGCTTTTGCTCGTCAGACAATCTGACGGCTCAAGACTTCGTCTTCGGATAGTTTTTCATCTATCAGGAAATCCAGATAGGGTTTTGTCCAGGTGGGAATTATAGCCAGAACTTCTATTAAAGGTGTGTCGGATTTCATCGGATAGTCCTCATCAACTCCGGCTATGGAGGGGACTCTTAGATGCTCTAGAAAAGCTCCATCTGGTACTTGTTTCCATACAGAGCCTATTCTTGATAGTGCATCTGCTTCCTCATTTTCTACTCGAGGGATGTGTTGAACCTCAAAACCCTTGAACGATTTGGATAGTTCATCCATGACAGCCTTGTATGCTGCCATGTGCTTGTTTGCGTTGCAGATATTGGATACTTGCTGAGCAACTAAATTCGAGTCTCCGTAACACATAAGTCTTGATATGCCAATGTTTTTGGCCATGCGTATCCCATGTAGCAGTGCTTCGTACTCGGCAATATTATTGGTTGTCGTGAAGTGTATTTGCAACACATAGAACATCTTATATCCTTGGGGTGATTTGAGCACCACGCCAACCCCCGAGCCTCCTCGTGCTTTTGATCCGTCGAAGTGAAGGGTCCAAAATTCCGAGTCTAGAGGGCCTGTGTTTTCTGTCGTTTCTGTCCAATCGACAACAACGTCGGCGAGAATTTGGGATTTGATTGTTGTATGTGGTTTATACTCAATGTCAAAAGCTACAAGCTCTATTCCCCACTTTGCGACACGTCCTGTGGCGTCGTGATTGTTGAGTATATCTCGCAGAGGAGCTGTGCTCACTACTGTGATCTTGTGCTCTTGAAAATAGTGGCGTAGCTTTCTGGATGCAAAGAACACTCCATAGGGTAGCTTTTGATGATGTGGATACCGTTGCTTTGATTCTGTCAGGACCTCACTTAGATAATAAGTTGGCCGCTACACCTTATGCTCGTGGCCTTCTTCCTCGCGCTCAACTACTGTTACCACGCTTATGACCTTGTTGGTTGCTGCAATGTAGAGTAACATAGGTTCCTGAGGCTCTGGCGCTGCGAGAACTAGTGGGTTTGAAAGCAGATCTTTCAAACTTTGCAGGGCAGTTTCTGCTTCTGGGGTCCAGACAAATTTGTCGGTTTTCTTCAAGAGTTTATACAAAGGTGCGGCTCTTTCACCGAGCCGGCTGACGAACCGACCCACAGCTGCAATGCGACCAGTGAGGCGCTATACGTCCTTCACGCGAGTCGGCCTGGTAATGTTTAAGATAGACTTTATTTTGTCCCGCTTCACCTCTATGCCTCGCTTAGAGACGATGAACCCTAACAATTTTCTGGCTGGAATTCCGAAGAAACACTTCTTCGGATTTAGCATCATATTGAATTTTTGTAGAGTACCAAAAATTCATCCAAATCGGAAATTAAAGTTTCCTTCTTTTTGGAAATAACTGCTATGTCGTCTACGTATACATGGACGTTGCGTCCGATTTGGTCGTTGAGACAACGTTGCATAGTATGTTGATATGTTGCTCCTGCGTTCTTTAAGCCAAAAGGCATAGTTTTATAGCAGCAGGTTCCGAAAGGAGTGATGAAAGACGTCTTAATTTGATCCGACTTTTTCATCGGTATTTGGTGATATTCGGAATATGTGTTGAGAAAACAGAGTAATCCCTACCCTGCCGTTGAGTCGATAACTTGATCGATTCTCGGCAAAGGAAACGGATCTTTTGGGCATGCCTTGTTCAAAGCGGTATAATCAATACACATCCTTAAATCAATGGTGTCCTTTTTAGGGACGAGTACATGATTTTCCACCCAATCTGTATGGATGACCTCTATTATGAAATACGCTAACTCTAGGCGGGCTAATTCCTTGGCTATTGCTTTGCGCCTTTCATCACCAAACCGCTGTAAGGACTGTTTGACGGGTTTAGCATCTGGGTACACATTAAGAGAGTGCTCGGCAAGTTCCCTAGGTACTCTGATCATGTCAGATGGCTGCCATGCGAAGATATCACTATTAGCTTTCAGGAACTCGACGAGCGCGCTTTCCTATGCGTGACCTAAGCCTACCCTATGTTCATCGTCTTGGAGGGATCATCTTCCTTCAGCGACGTCTTCTTCGTCTCTTCTGACGCCTTGAACTGCAAACTTGGCTTCAGCACCTCGTTCTTCATAGCGGGCATCTCGGACGGATTGATGGTCTTCTTGATCTCCTGGTACTCCTAGGCGTGCAGCATGGCTTCGGCGAAGGCAGCAGATCCTTCGTCGCACTCTCACACCTTCCTCAGATTTCCTCGTACGGTGATTATGCCCTTTGGACCTGGATGTTTAATCATGTTGTAGATGTAACAGGGACGGGCCATGAACGCCTAGTAACCTGGACGTCCGAAGATGGCGTGGTAAGCACTTTTGAACGGTACCACCTCAAAAGAGAGTGGCTCGGTCTGGTAATCGTCTCGGGTTCCGAATATCATGTCTAGATTAATCTCACCCAGAGAATCCACTTGTCTCCCTGGTACAATGCCATGGAAAGTTACACTGTTGTAACTCAGCTGGCTCTCGTGTAGCTTCATGCGGTGGAGCGTCTCAATGTAGAGGATGTTGATGCTGCTCCCACCGTCCATGAGTGTTTTTGAGAACTCATAGCCGTCAATAAGAGGATTGACAACTAGAGGGTACTTTACCCGACGATGTGTTTTGCTCGGGTGATCTGAGCGATCAAAGGTGATGGTTACCTCTGACCAGTCTAGGAACTGTGGAACAGCCGGAACCGTGGCATTAAGCTCACGAAGAACCGCCTTTTTGTCCTTAGCTGGTTTGGGATACAAGGAAGCAGACGTATGCGTCTTTCTTTGTCGGAAAAGTTTTCTTTCCATCCGACTTGGGCTCTGCAGTGGAAGTCCTGCAATAAAAGCTTCTATCGCAGTTTGCTCGTTTACTACTTCACAGGAGTTCTTCGTATCGATCTAGCATCCGAGGTAATCCCGGCATGTTTCTTCGGGTCTTTGGGTGCAACGCTGCAAGTCTCCGACTGTGCAGGGCCTCCTGTATGTTCCCTCGAAGTTTGAAAAGAACGCACTTCGCATATCATACCGGTTATGGATTGAATTCTCTGGTAGTTCATTGAGCCATGATTGAGCCGTCTTCCTCAGCATCAGTGGGAGATATCGGACTGCAACCAGGTTGTTCCCTCCTTTGGCAATGCAGCAAGCCTGGAAAAAATCCTGGAGCCAAGTATCTGGCCGAGCTGCACCGCCATAGGGCTGAATATGTTTGGCAATGCCAAAGTCAACCGGAAATTTGGTCTGACGTATACGTGGACCAAAGCACTTGGGTCCCACGTACACATCCTCTTCCTTGTATCGCCGCGCTTCTATGTTTGATTCGATGGGATGGCGAGCGTTGTTTGGCGAGAGAGATCTATGCCTTGGAGACTCACGGCTTCTGCACGGTGGAGTCAGATTTCTACTTCTCCTCTCACCATTTCCGCCTTCTCCCCTGCGGCTCCCATGGCTACGACGTGATCCTTCATGGTCGCTGCTGGGAGGCGATGGTGGCCCTGGTGGATTATTTCCGGCTGGGTTTCTTGGTGGTGGCGGTGGAGCCTCATTATGCTCACTCTGATGCATGTTTCTTCGGGCACCGTCCCTACTTGATTCAGGACGATCTGGATCATCTCTTCGCCCGGCGTTGCCAGCCGGACGGCTTGGTGGTGGCATCCTTATCCGATCTTGTTCCTCTCGTTGGCGGCGTGTTTCTGGGTCTTCTTTATAGCGGTTGTTTTGCCGAAGATGGTCCTGATGAGGAACCATTGCCCTGATGGCATCTTCGGACGCATCCGGAATAACTCTTGCCCAGTCACATGCCGGCCTGTGAGAGTGGTCGTTTGAGCCGGTTCTTGAATTCTCTTCTTCTCCACGGGGACGATAACGTTGAGTCGTATCCCTGCGAAGCCTTACGTCAGCGCTTTGATCAGCGCCAGTGTGGCAAAACTCGGACTTTGAGGCCAGCTTGTCACTAAATGACGCGGCCGTCTTCTGCTGCTTTAATCCTTTGTCCAGTAACGCGATGCACTGTTGGACCTGCTGTGGGGACGGATTGTAGGTGACGATGGCTCGAGCTGCAGCAGCGTTTTCCAACGGCATGCTGTAGACTCGGATCTTTTCTCCATCTTTTCCGTCGAATAGATCTTTGTGAATATCCTGATTCTTGTTAGCAAGCAACGAACCTCCCCTTGTTTTGTTTGGATGTCGCTTGAAATCTGACTGATATCTGGCAGGATCACTGTCTAACTGTTGTCTCATCTCGATGAGGCGCGCGGCCTCTTCAAGTAGAAACAAGCGTTGCTTTTCCAGGTCTTTGGCCCTTTTCTCCAGCACCTCCGGCGTAAGATCCGAAGCCGTTGGGATTGGAATTGTGAGAGCATCTCCGTAAATTTCACGTGCACCCTTTGTGACAACGTGTCCATCCACAGGAGGATCAATCGGGGTGGTATTAATCGGATCTCCGTCCTGATTCTCCATCTTGATCTCTTCATCAACTTTTTCTTCGTTGGTTTCCTCAACGTCTGGCTCTTCCGGTGTTGGATTCTTGTTCTTATTCTTCTTCTTTGACCACCCAGTAGCCTTAATGTGTGTACCAGTGGCAAAGACGGCTTTTGGTCCGGTACCTGGGGATAAACTTCCGTCGGTACTTTCTGTCATGGTTGGTTTGTGGACCTCGGAGGAATCTCCGGTGTCCATGTCATCGTGCGAGGTGTAACTTTCATCCATGCTATCATATGGACTAGGAGGATTTTCCGGCTCACCTTGCGTTTGCTTGGAGACGTTCTCTTATTCATACTCCTCCATCTCTTTGTCGAAGTCTCGAAGTTCCTGCGACGTGATTGACTACGCTGGGGAGCCAGGTAAGTCGGTGTTTTCTTCGATTGCGTCTAGGACCGAGTCGTTACCAGCTCCAGCATCGACAAAGTCGGATCCAGTGCTTATGTGGTACATGAAACTGTGCTTCTTCTTGTTCATGTTCTTGAGGTACTTATATAACTTGGTTTCCTCTTCAACGTCAGCAAAGCTGGATCCGTAGCGGATGTATTCCTTGTCTATGTATCCGATCTCGCTAGAGAGATCGGATCTGGATTATTCTTCCACCTCTTCTTCCACTATAGGAGTGGGCTGGGTGGGTTTGATTTTCTCTGGGACCCTAAACTCTTCCGCCTTTGCGGACAAAGTAGATCCAGATTTTTCTTCCGCCATGGTCATCACTTCAAGGGTGGGTTGGGCGGGTTCAGCGAAACCGAGATAGATACCGATCTCGCCAATTGACATTATCATGTAGGTCGTCACGGGTTTCGAAGCCGGAATCCAAGTATCATTAAGAAGTATGAGAGGTACATCACTGGCGTAGACCACGTGACCCATGGCGATTGTTTCGCAGATTCCTACACGCGCAGATTTCGCCTGGAACGATGCTCCAAAGATCACCTTCCGCACGGTGGGCGACAACTATCATCGGATTGTCAATAAGTACGCCATAGGGGGTCCTAGTGGCGTTGGAAGGATGGCGTGTGAGACGTCGGATGTTCCAGGAGCAGTGAGCACAAGTTTACCCAGGTTCAGATCCGACTGCGGTGATCGGATCCTACTCCTGCTAGCAACCCAGTAATATATCGGTGTAAGCCGGATGTTACAGCGGATTATAAGAGAGGTTCGCCTATACGAGTTGATTGTGGTGCTACGATTGATTGGTTACCCTAAAGGCTCCCATAGGGCCGGTTTATATAGTCACCGGGGCCTAGGGTTACAGGGAGAGACCTATGCGGCTACGTTATAGAGTCGGTAACTATGTACAACTTGGACTACAAGTAATACTACAGGCCTAAGTCGGTAACTCTTCTGGGCCTTGTCGTAGCCAGAACTGGCTCCTCCTCTTTTTCTGACTGGGCCGCCCGTGAAGCAAAGCTGTAACCCGTTGGTGGGCCACCCTGGTCAGTGAGTCCTGTGGGTATACCCAGAAAGTATATCCCCAACAATTGTCATCCTCCCTTGCTTTAATTCTGTGAATTCATCTCTCATCCTCTTGATCAAACCTGGTGGCACATGGGTTCTACTGAACTTGAGTTTGAATTCATCCCAAGTCATCATCTGTCCTCCATTCATGGCGCGAACGTTGTTCCACCAAGCTCTTGCATCTCCTGCCAGATAGTGGGTGGTAAACAGTACTTTCTCATTGGCCTCCACTCCTGTGACTTCTAAGTTGTTCTCCATGGTTTGCAGCCAATCATCTGCATCTAAGGGCTCTTCAGACTTACTAAAGATGGGTGGATTGGTGTTCTGAAAGTTCTTGAGCTTGGATCCATGGTTGTCCTGGTTTCCATGGCCTTGATTGTTGTTGGCCATCTGAGCTATGTGTTGAAGGGTGGCTAGGTTGGCTTGACGTTCGGCTCTTTCAGCTTCGCGGTCAGAAACCAACATTTGCAAGATTTTCAACATTAGGTCCGAGGATGAACTGCTTCCTCCGCAAGGCATCTGAAGATTGAGATAGATCATGAGAAAAGAGGGAAATTTCTAAGGTTCAGGGGTTTGTTTTTGAAAAGTTTTTAAACTTTGACTCAGATTTTTCTAGCAACCTGCTTTTCATTCATTCATAGCACACAATACAAACACATACCACAAAAAGGAAACAGATTGTTTTAAGAACCATTCTGTGAAACTACAATACAATGGGACCGGATACAACTTCACTGACGCTAGTGCTCAAGTGCTACTACTCCTCGGAATCGGTGGCTTCATCATCCTCATCATCATCAATGAAGGCGAAGTCATCCTCATCGGTGAAGAAGTCCATGGCTTGATCCCCCAGGAAGTCATCATCGTCACTGAGGTAAGAGTGGGGGTCCCCACAGATATCTTCCCCTGCATTCTCCCTCTCCTCAAGCTACATGTCCCTCTCGTGGATGGTCTCCTCCAAGTCTATCACCTTGTGACGAAGGCGGGCAACAATGCGATCCTTCTTGTCAAGCTGACGGTGACGAGACTGGCGATCGTTCACCAGCATGGCAATGGTCTGGTCCTTCTTGACTGCGATGGCTTAGTTGTGGTTGGCGTAGGAGCGGGCATTGTCCAACTCCTTCTGCCGGTCATACATCATGAAGCTGAGGTGCTCCACTTGATGCTTAATCTCTGGGTGATATGGTGCCTCCAATGGTTGTCCCATAACATCATGTCGTGGGTAATACTCAAAGCGCGTGCCCTTGATCTGATTGATGCTTTGCCCACACAGACGGGCAAGAGCTTCCTGCATGGCCCTGGCGAGTCCATCTAGCCAATTGTTCCCTCTTAAGGTGAACTGGACTCCCTCTAAGGTGGGGGCTTCAATCTTCCCTCTGAGACCTGCAACAATCAGCCATTGCAATTCTCCTCCTTGATTGTTGAGCTGGGCTCCGAAGAACTTGGGGTGCGGGCGCTCCAGAAGTTCCAAGAGTTGGTCCAAATCTTGCTCAAAGATGAGATCTCCTCCATTGCCCAACTGATAGAACTTGCTATACTTCGCGTCCATCTATCGGAATGTAGGATGAGTAAGTTAGTAGAGTGATCAAGTGTGTCAAATTTTATGTAAGTTTACAAGAATTTTTTGAGGAACATGAATTTTCATGAAAGAATCTAAGTGGTAAGAATGAGAATAGGTTTTCATCAATACTCACTTATTTTGTTTTAAAACTAAGTTTTTGATTCAAGCGTCCATTCTAACTAGGGTCTCCTATGGTCAGGATGGCTCTGATCCCAGCTTGTCAACACCCAGATTTTTAATCCCAGATGCCTGTTATGACATACATCGCAATCCCAGGATTGCCATTTTAGCGAGACATAACAGATTGGTACCATAGTTCATCATCCATTACAAACCATAATAAAGGTCTTACCAATAAAGGATCTCATGATCCAGTCTTAGTACAATCAAAGCAGCAGAATAATATAATAACGGTAGCATGGGCGAGGCTCCATCTTCACGGTCACAGGCAATGCTGATGATGGGAGATGATCCTAGTTGTCGTATACTTCCTGTTGTTCACCATCCTTATAGTCCTCTTCATAGTCTGGCCATGGGAATAGCCAGGGACAAAGCCATGAGTACTCTTTAAGTACTCGCAAACTATCACTAACAAGTAAAGTGGTTCAAATAGGGATACTAAGCTCTAGGTTGTTTTCCAAAAAGCCAGGTTTATCTCTAACTGAGTTTAGAAGTAAATAAAACTAGTTTAAGATTTTATAACACCTAAGTGGGAACTTAGTTTTCACTTTCACAACCTTGTTGTGGTCAAGTCGAAGTGATGATTCATTTCACAAGTCATTTTGAAAACATCTGACGACGGAACAGTATGGCCACTCCAACTGTCATTAACCGCGGACGCGACTATTCAAATAGTTTGACACTCTGCAGAGGTGGTACACTTTCACCATAATATTCAATACATCCGTCAGGAACAATCCTGAATTCACCATACTTAGTATGCGACTATGCGGATAATCAATCCTAACCTTTCAATTACACACCCTAGTATAGGTACCTCCTCTATGAGTTTGGCCTCCCAACCATGACCATCTGTCATCTTGGAAACTGCACAGGTGGTCAATCATCACGAGGTAACCTCAGCTCAAACCTCGGCCGCAAGGGAACCCATACTAAGATATATAAACTTCCGGTCAAGACCTACCCAAATTTGGGTATTGTGGTTGTACGGTAAAATTGGAATGGTATCGCATCCGAACACAACCATCAGTTTTATAAAGGGCCAAGGCTCATGCCTCAACATTTTCATCATCAAAATCATCTAGTGTTCACAACACATGTTAAAACTCATTAGAATGACTCATCATTCTAAGGTCTTCATAACCATTTTCACCAAGTATTCCCATCTAAAGTGATCAAGTTTTATGTTTAGCACTAGCCACTAAAGTTGGGGGTAAACAATAATGAGGGGTGATAATCAAGTGTGACTTATCTAGGTATAATCTATGCCTCAGGATGACATCAAGTTCTACCTAACTTATGCCAAGTTTTATGCTCTTTATGCTACCTTGAATATCTTTCCAAAACTTCACAAGTCACTAAGTAGACATAACTAGGAAGCTTTGATAAAGAAAAATAATAATCAAGCTTGCAAGTAAAAGTGGGATTTGGTATAATCAAGTGGTATAACCAAGGCATGCCTAATGCATTGCATAGGTTATCTAGCTTTCACAATTGCAAGTGTTAGCTTGCTCAGTTAACTTGTTTTGTGAAGCTTGCATAGGTAATATGCAAGTGGTAGCTTTCCTTGTGCAGTGCAGCAGTTGAAGTTCTCCTCGGCTTCCTCTTCGTAGTAGTCTCCTTCCTCTTCGTATTCTTGGTCGGTACTAGCGTCTATAAATAACTACAAAGTACACAATCACCAAACAATACTTAACTACTTCTATTTAGCACACAAGGGTTTACACTAGATGATCTAGCATCATCACAATCATCACAAGGATTAAGGCAATGGTTTTATTTATTTCATTTTAGAAAAGTAATTTCTACTCATTGAAAAACTACTTAAGATTTAATATTATCCAATTAAATAATGGAATCATGTTGACACATGTCATTACCACATATTTCAGTACTTGGGAATGTGATTTAAAGTGGTGTAAAAATTTAATAATGGTTAACCTTATTATTTTAATTAATTAAAGTGACTAGAAATGCCTATGAGGCATTATTTTATTGCTTGTCCATTATTACTGCAAGTAAACCTAGATATTTTTATGTATTCAGAAAGGACTTACCAAATGTTATTTTTGAGAGTTGGAATCAACTCAAAAGCATTTATGGTTGAATTTTGAAAAATGTTTGAATGTAGAAAAGTCCCTGCCTTGTTATTTTTACTATAGGTGATCTATAATTTCAAATGGTTTGAATCCAACGGGCTTGGATTAAGAATTTCCATACCTTTCTAACAAAATTGGTTTCATGTTGTTTGGTTCAGTAAAATTCTCTGAATTGAATTCCGAATCTATTTCCATATCTAGGTTTGAAACTAAATAGATAAATCTAAATTTGAACTAACTAGGTCGCGCGGGAATTCTAACTGGGTCGGCCCACTGCGCACAGCGTGCGCGGGGGATGGTTAAGTGGTGTCCCCACGCATCAGTGGAACAGGGGGTGCGAAGGGGTATGGGCTAACTATGACCGTAGGATTAGATCAAGGATCAACGGCTCACGCCCATCGTCCTCGTCGAACAAAACACGACGGGTTCGAACCCTAGCGCGGCCAGTGGGAGTCTGGGGTGGCTCACCAGGGCTCAGGCGATGGGGGCCAATGACGAAGTCGGCGACGGTGGTTCTCCTGGTACTAGCGGCTCCTCCTGGGGTGGCTCCAATCGACGGTGCCCTTCTCCTCTAGCAGCGGCAGGCTCCGGCAAAATTCCGGCGATGATGCGCTCGCCTTGCTCCAGGAAGAAGTGGGAAGGATCAGTGAGAGGTGGGGATTGAGATGGTGTGAAGAAAATGAACGGGGAAGGCCTCCTTTTATAGACAAGCGAGAGAGGCCGAGCGGCATGGGGAAGTGCTTCTCAGGGTGGGGGTTACAGTAAGCTACGGGCATGGTTGGGGCTAGGGGACGTTGCGCGGTCTCCTAGCGGTCCTCAACGGCTTGATGGCACGCAAGGGGCAGTGCGGTTTGGTCAGAACGTGTGGGCTCTTTGAGCGGCACTGGCGACGTTTTTGACGATGCACGAGCGCTCCTGGTCGCACGAAGGCGAACGGAGATGTCTGGTGGTCTCCTGGGACGGTGGTGATCACAGGAACGGGCGGCGAAGGCGAGGCGCCGTCTGTGCGAGTGTGTCGAGCGCGGCGAGATGGCGCGCTCTGGACATGGCAGAGACAAACTGGGCGCGTGCGTTCTCGGTGGTCCACTGCTTGTCAATGCTCGAGGGTTGGACAGAGGGTGGAGGTGGACGGTGGCGTGCTTCCTAGACACGGTGGCTAGGCACGGCGATGGCTGGTTCTAGCTTGCCATGGTCAGCTGGCAAGGGGTGGCTCGGGCATGCACGGCATGGTGCATTGGGTAGGGTCTAGGTTGGTTTAATGCGATGGTTCTCACTGGGGAGACAGGGATGATCAATGGGAGACAAGGTTTGGAAAGATTACTGCTCAAAACAGTGAAGTTTGGCAGAATTTGGTTTGTGTCTCTAGGTGTTTGATGAAATCGCCGAAAGAAATTCATATTTGAATTTTTGGTTGAAACTTGGTGAGTGTACAGGGCACATACTAGGGAGTATCTGGTTGATTGGATTTGTCAAGGTGAACTGGTTTGGTGGGGTTTTGAGAAATGGTGATCTTACCATATGAACTAGATTCAATTTTTAAATGTCATTTGAATATGGTTGCCAAATGTTTCTGTGGGTTTGCAAGGTGGGATTGGGTTCACTTTCACTTGGTCTAGCAACGGGTGAAAAGAATTGGGTTTGTTTCTGTTTGAAATCTTGGACTAGAAACACTCAAAGTAGTCTAGTGAGCAAGATTGGCAAAAATGACCATTTGTTTATATAGTTTGTTTTTGAATTTCTCTTCATTTTATTCTACTTGGAAATGATTTAGATGATGTTGTTTCCATTTTTAAACCAATCCTTGTCATTCACAACAATCAAACAAGTCCATACAAGCATTCATGCATTCATCACATACATACACACATGCATTCATATGGATTTTAATTAACAAAAGATTTTGATAACCCTAAATTTGGGTGATTGGAATTGATAACCTTGATTAGTATTTTTGGAATGTTACAGTTTTCAAACTTCTTCCTAGATAACTCTGCCCACTTGAATGACTTTATGCCAATTTATCGAAATTAGTTCAAATTTGAACTATAAGAAAATTGTAGGTTGCTTTGAATGTTTTGCGATTTTTTTGGAGGTAACCATCAGGGGGTCAATTAATATATCACAAACCGTCACCGAGAGTTTCGACAATAGGTTCGCCTTTCTGCTAAGATTTTGCATCTGGACAATTTTATGAAATTAGGTCAAACTTGACCTACAAGTAAGTGCAATAGATTGCTGTCGAATTAAATGTCATTTTAAAGGTAGATGGGTGCATCTTATTTTAGTAAACAATACCATCGATGTGAGTTTCCAACTATTAGGAAATAACTATATCAATTTTCCGAGTGATGACAAGATTGTTTTTCCGTAAAGAAAGTCCGAAGAATATTGGATCTGAATGCCACAATACAAGTTTTCAGACTTATATAGTGGATCGACCTGTTCTACTTATTATCCTCATGTTTTATGAGTTTTCAAACTTCATTCTAGCTAAATATGCCCACTTGAATGACTTATGTCGATGTATTGAAATTAGGTCAAATTTGAACTACAAGTAAATTGTAGGTTGCGTTGAAAGTTTAACAGAAAAAGCTTTTGGAGGTACCATCAGGCGCTCAATTTTCATATCAGAAACCACTGAGAGTTTTGACGACTGGTACGACTTCTTACTATGAATTTCATGTTTACAAATTTGAACCCGTTTTGAAAATGATGACATGAAATAAAGGAAAAAACGAAAGATTTATGCATGATTCCATATCATGTCGCATGCACTACGTGCCATGAAAATGGTAACCATGGGATTAGAAAAGTTTTGGAAAAACAGTTTTATAATATTTTCCTACCATGTGTATGTACATTATTGGGTTTCAACCCGAATGACCAAGGTCATCAAGGCCATACCAATATCATAGTTTACGATATGATAGAGTTCTCACATCAGTTTGTTAGATGGGTGCATCTTGACGTAGTAAGAACTGTTTCTTGTCGGCGTTTCCAACAATTAGGAAAAAATACATTCAATTTTCCCTAGCAAGGACAGTGATGTTTTTCTGTGCTCAAAGTCTGAATAATAGGGTTCAAAATACCACAAGCCAATAATTTTAGACATAGTGGATCATGCTTGCTATCTAACTTCGGCACTTAAATGGCTTTATATGGATTTATCGAAACTAGGTCAAATTAATTTGAAATAAAAGTAAATGGTAGATTTCTCTTAAGATTTTACATAGGGCCTTTGAAGGTATTGTACCCACCAGGAAATCAATATACGAGAACGTCCAAGAGTTTTGAAAGATTCAACTTCTTGCTAATAATTTGTGTGCCGACAATGTTGACCCTATTTTGAAATCAAGAGAAGAAATTAAAGAAAAATCCTAAAAAGAAAGACTTACACATGGCGTTCTTTTGTGTGTATTACCTGCCAAGAAAAATGGAAAACATAAGTTTTGATATCTTTGGAAAACTTTGCCTCACAAAATGGGCCTAACATGTATGTGAACAGGTTTCAAGCCAAAAGGCCAAGGTCGTGGCCATATCCAACATCAAGTTTATGATAATTTTCTCATATTTAGTAGATTGGTGCATCTTGGCATGGTAAACAATATTGCCAAGGGGTGTTTCCAACAAGTATTAGGAAAATAGACAATCTCAATTTTCCTAGTGAGAGGAATTTTTTTGTAAATCAAGTACTACCAGTACTACGAAGAATATGGCTTGAAATGGAGGGGAAAATCAAAGAGCGGGAAGATACTATGAGCTCAGAGAATAATGTAAGCAGCGCGAGAGGAATTGAAGGCGGTGCGATATCATGGGGTACTAGTACACGTACTCTACCTCTCGATTTTCTCTCTCCTTCGACCCCTCTCACCATACATCCTCCATTTTTCCTTCCTTGCCATGTAAGATTTCGCGCAATGATTATACTTCTAGTCTAAGATGCAACGGTGCAGAAAAAGATGGGGCCCACACCATATAACCATCAATCAAGTTTGGTGAAGCAACTTTGTGTAGAGTATAGTACTATAGATAAGCATGTAGAGACACTTAATTTTGAATGGAGGAGGCATCAGACACCGATTAATTCAGCATGATCTACATGATTCTCTTCATTTTTGGATAAAGCGGACACCTCCAGAATTCCCTGGGCCAAGAAAAATCATGAATCGACGAGTGTAGTATAATCTTTTTTTATTGACGGGACAAGTCTGGTACAATCTATTTATGATATTTTGGGATACTTTTCAAGGAATTAATACAAGCACGATTGTAAATAGACATTATAAATTTCAATAGTATGAACCCCTCATTTCACCCAAAACACACAACCTATCGTTTCTTAGAACTCGATCTCTCTTTGTTTCCTTCCAAAAATACCATACAACAACTCTCTCGAGAACACGTCGATCGACCTGACAAACGAGAACAGCCCCGAATGTCCACATAGAAGCCCAGACTCAGTCGACGGGCCATGGCTGCCACCGCTGTCCGACTCCTTAGATGAAAAAGATAGCCATTGGAAGCGCTTTTTTGAAGGGACGCCGCCACCAACCCCGAGCGACTCCAATAAGATGGACGATGAGACTAAGGAAGACGAGTCTGATACGACATTAAGTAGGAGGCTGAAGATGACGACAAGAAGGCCGAGGGCGACGATGGGGATTATTCACATTTCAAGCCAAGTTACCACTGTCAAGGTCATATCTACATCACTCGTCCCGTTTATTTTTGATAAATTAAACAAAATAATATAAAAAAGTTAAGCCCTTGCGTATGGTGTCCTCTTCCGTAAATGATAAACATCAATTTTGACAAGGTTTAAAAACATTTGCTTCATAATATAACCAGCGATGTGTTAACATACTTGGGTTCCAAGATAAATAATGACCAAGGTCATGGCCACTGTCTACATAGTTTATAATAACATGTCCATTTCTGATAGAGGGGTGCATCTTGGCATGGCATACTAATGTTGTTAATGTGACTTTTCAACTTTTATATATTCAAACATTTTCAAATAATTTTAGAAGTGCCACATATAAATGTTTTTTAAAAAATAGTGCAAAGAGTATGGCTCTGAATGCCACAACACACAAATTTCACAAAAAATAGAGTATGTTTTATTGTTAACAAGTTTCATGAATTTTCAAGCCTTCTATCTAATTTCTCATACTTAAATGACTTTTTGTCAATTAACCAAAGTAGGTAAAATTTGAAGTACAAGTGCATGAAAGATTGCTTGTAAATTTATCTGAAATTCATATATAATTATTGTAACCATACAGTCATACTGAAAACAACTGACTATTTTGAAAGATACAACTTTGTATGAATTTTCGTGCCCATACTTCTGACCATGTTTCAAGAAGTCAAAGAAAATATGGAAACATTGGAAAAATGACAAAGGTTGATATTTATTTCGAAAAGGGAAGTAGAACCTCGATCTCTGCATCAGTTGATACACACAGCCTTTTATTAAAAATTTATAGTAAAACAGTAAAAAAGATGTTGTTAAAGTTTAAATATAAGGGACCTGGGCACCTTCACCGGACCTCCATAATTTCTTCCTCTTCTTCCCCCTGCCCCTTTACGACTTTGCAGCTATGGATCCAAAAACCGGAGGTCCATGGGGCAAGAAGAAGAATATCCAGGTGGCAGCGATAAAGGCCATGGAGAAAAAGAAGACATGTCACCGGCTTCCGAGTCCTGCTCTGGCTACTCCAGGTTGCAGTCTCGCACCAGGAAGCCACAGTAAACAGTAGGTGACGAGGTCCGTCAAGGCCAGGCTGCATTTCCCCGTTGGCCGAATTGGGCGCTACCTCAAGGAGGGTCGGTACTCCCAGTGCATAGGCTTCGGGGCTCCCGTATACCTTGTGTCCGTTCTCAAGTACCTCACCGTCGAGGTGCTGGATCTCGTTGGGTAAGCCGCCAAATAATGTTGGAGGTATGTCCAAGAGGCAATAAATAAAGTAGTTATTATATATTTGTGTTGATGATGAATGTTTACATTCATGCTATAATTGTAGTAACCAGAAACATTAATACTTGTGTGATTTGTGAACTTGTTAGAGTCCCTAGTAAAGCCTCTTTGTAATACTAGCTTGTTGGTTGATAGATGATCATGGTTTCCTGATCATGAACATTGAGATGTTAATTAACAACAAGATCATATCATTAGGAGAATGGTGTGATGTACATACTCCTATAGTTAAGAGTAGCATAAAGATCAAGTCATTTCAATAGTTCGTTTGCTATAAGCTTTCAGATACATGGTAACCTAAATCCCTCGACCATGAGATCATGTTAATCACCATCGCCGGAGGGATGCTTTGATGACATCAAACACCACTTCGTAATTGGGTGGTTATAAAGGTGGCATTGAGTGTTCGGAAAGTATGTGTTGAGGCACATGGATCAAGAGTGGGATTTGTCCATCCATATGACGGATAGATATGCTCTGGGCCCTCTCGGTGGAATTTCATCCAATTACCTCGCAAACATGTGACTGGCTCACAAGGGATCACATATCACAGGAACAAGTAAAGAGTACTTATCGGTAACAAGGATGAAATAGGTATGCGGAGATACCGACGATCAAACCTTGGATAAGTAAAGTACTGTGAGACAAAGGGAGATTGGTATCATATGTAAATGGTTCGTTCGATCACGAAGTAATTGTAGAAATGTGTGGATCCATATGAATTTCCAAATTCCTCTATTGGTTATTGATTGGAGAAGAGTCTCGGTCATGTCTGCATAATTCATGAACCGCAGGGAGACACACTTAAGTATTCGATGTTGTTTAGTAGATATGGAAAGTGAGTAAAGAGACCGAATGTAGCTCGGAGTCTCGGATAGGATCCGGGATATCATGAGGAGATCCAAAGAATAAGATTCATATAAGGCAAGTCCGATTCCGGATTTCGGAAATGGTTCCAGGGTTTTCACTTGAATGTTCTAGAAGGATCTAGAAGGTTCACCGATCCGAAAGGGGAAGGGTACATGGATGTGTCATGATGAAGTGGAATGGTTGCATCATGTCCTAGGTCACTTGGTTGGACACTTGGAAGAGAGAAATCAAACTCTAGTTTAAAGTCAAAATAAGGCATGTTTGAAAAACTCAAAGTGGGACTTAGATTTCCCAGTGGAGGGAGGGTAGGAATCCTACCTAAGGGACGATTCCTCCCTCTCCTTGCCACCGGCCACATCAAGTGGTGTTGGGGGAGGATTCCCTCCCCCTTGGCGCCTCCCCACCTATATAAGGAGGGGTAGGGCGCCCCCTTACCCCTCATACCTAAACCATATCCAAGGCGCCTACCCTCTCTAGCCGCTGTTGGGAGCTCCTCCAAGTCGGCGACTTGGGGATAAACCCTAGTCCCTTGCCGCCGGCCACACCACCCCTCGGCGCCCTCTAAACCCTATATTATCGAGGCCCTCTTCTACTCCACCATACTTGCTCCGGCTTAGGCGAAGCCCTGCGGGATCTCCCCTCTAAATTCTAACACCATGTCGTCGTGCTGCTGGAATCGCGAGGAGAGAGCTACAACACAAGGGAGAGGAAGGTCTTCATCGAGTACCAAACGTGTGACCGACTGCGGGAGCGCTGCCAGAACGCGGCGCCGGAAGGATCGTCTACGCGATCTTGAGATCGGCAAGTGAATGACTACATTACCCATGAGAATCCGCTCTCGTTAACTGCTTTGGAATCTTCGAGGGTGAGTACTCTATCGACTCGTTGCTACAATCTAGTAGATAGATCTTGGCTTGTGTGTGTTCATGTTGTAGAATTTTTTTGTTTTCCTTGCTACGAACCCTTATAATGGTATCAGAGTCGTGTCTATATGTAGATCTGTTGCACGAGTAGAACACAATGGTCATTATGGGCGGTAGTGCTTTTATTATCAATTGCTTCTTGTGTACTTTGCATCTTGTAGGATGGTGGGATGAAGCGGCCTGAGATAACCTTACATGACATCATTCATGAGACTTGCTCCATGCTTGACATGCAACTTGTATTGCATAAGTGTCTTTGCGGGTGTCTATCGCTCCCATCATTGTGAAGATTCAATTTACAACGGGCACTTGATAGTTCATGCATCAACATTGTGGTTCTTGTTCGTAAGATAGAACAGTACTTATTGAAATCCCCAAACCACATAGAATATGCAAATAAAAATAGAGGCGTCTAACTTTGTTTTGCAGGGGTGTGATGTGATATGGCCATGATTGTGATTATATATGATGTATGCAATGATCCTTATTGTAAGTCAGCAACCGGCAGGAGCCTTATGGTTGTCTTTTAATTTCGTTAAGACATGCGTGTATATTATTCAAAGTAGTTTGTAATAGTTGATGCTGGTGGATGACAACCATGGAGCGGTGCCATTGACCTTGACGGCACGCCGGTGATGATGGAGATCATGTTCGTGATTGAAGATGGAGATCAGAAGCACAAGAAGAAAGGCCATATCATATCACATCTCACATATTATGAATTACATGTGATGTTAATCCTTTTATGCATCTTGTATTGCCTATATCGCAATGGTAGCATTATAAGATGATCCCTCTCACAAAATATCAAGTAAAAAAGTGTTCGTCCTTAGTTAGCACCGTTGCCAAGACTCTTCGAACCACCACGTGATGATCGGGTGTGATAGATTCTACATGTGCATACAACGGGAGCAAGCCAGATTTGCTCATGCAAAAACTAAGGTTAATCTTGATGAGCCTATCATGTACAGACATGGTCTCGGAACACGGATCACCGAAAGGTAATGCATGAGTCATATAGTAGATATGATGGACATGTTGATTGTTCGCCTTTGAACCTACATCATCTCTCGTGATGATCGAACTTGATGTAGTGGATTTGGTTCGTCTGATCACTAAAACAATGTGAGGGATATTGTTTTGAGTGGGAGTTCACCTAGATTAATTTGACTATTAATTAGAATTCAATTTTTCATAAACTTAGTCAAAACTATTGAAAATATGTTGTAGATCATGGCGGCCCCTACCATCAATTTTAATGCGTTCCTAGAGAAAAAAAAGTCGAAAAACAATGGAAGCAACTTCGCGGATTGGTTCCTGTTGGGGATATGCTATATGGGTATCCTCATAGCATGTCACTTATCCGGATAACCCGGGTGGCCCATAGTTGGTAGCATGGCCTATGGCCTGCTGGGCGGCCCAGTTAGATGGATCCAGAAGGGAGGCCCATGCCGGATAAAGGAAGGCTACGGTGGAGTCACCAGCGTACTCGGAGCCTTGGAGTGCAAGATACACAAGACTAGTAATAGACGGTGTAGGACTCTATAACCTGTCCGGCTAGGACTTTTCCCTATAACCCTAGGACCTGGCGACTATATAAGTCGGGCCTATGGGAGCCTTTAGGGCACAACCTAGTATCGATTCATACAACCTCGCACAGCGAACCTATCTCTGTAACTCGGCGTATTGCCCTTATAGTGATTTATAGCAGGAGTAGGATTCCGCCACCGTTGTGGGATCTGAACCTGGGTAAGCTGTGTTACCTCGTACCCGTCAACCGTCCGCCTTACCCCACGTCTCTAAACACGCACTGTGAGGACCCCTCCATGGCGTACTCGTCGGCAATACCACGACAGTTGGCGCCCACCGTGGGGCAAGAGGCGCTTCAGGCTCTTCAGCGGGCGAGGACCAAGATCTTCGCGGGAATCAGCGAAACCGTAGCCATCGGCCGTGTTCTCTTCTCCGGCAACGTTCTGATCGTCCCTCCTGACGAGTTCTGGATCCCGGCGAAGACGAACCCTACGCGGTGTTCAATCGTTCCTATCGGAGACATCCACCTCTTCATCGGCGAAACCGACTCGGGCACTAGTTCCCTAGGAGTCGGAGGAGCATAAAGGCCCGCACGGAACGCCTACGGGCAGAATATGTTCGCGGAAGGGTCGATGTCGGATCTCTCCTCAGAGTTTGCCGGCAAAGATCGGAAAAATACAAGGCCCACCCAAACCGCCCCTGTGCAGGATATAAAGGTGGAAGATCACTGAAAATCCGCCGGCTTCGTCCGTGCGTCTGGACAACAGAGATCCAAGTTCGTCGGTGTGGTTACCATCTTCGATCTGGCGCGCTGCGTTCAGAGAGAAGGCGAAAACCCCCATGATTACCTGGCCAGGTGGCTCCGTATACGAGCCGATCTGGCCCACTACCCCGATGATAACGCTTTGTATCACTTCGTGGAAGGACTGGACCATCGCACGCTTCTCCGACATTCTTTAAGACGGCAGCAGGCAATAGGGTGTCTTACCTTAGAAGAGATGGTGAGCACCGTCAACAACTATGTGGAAGCTGAAGCAGCAGCCCAGATGGCGCTTG
The DNA here is from genome assembly GCA_916181665.1 of Avena sativa. Classification (NCBI taxonomy): domain Eukaryota; kingdom Viridiplantae; phylum Streptophyta; class Magnoliopsida; order Poales; family Poaceae; genus Avena; species Avena sativa. Next base: position 148,787,908 of record OV702280.1, read on the forward strand.
CGCTCAGGGACGGAGAACCTCCGATTCAACAACCGCCACCACCGCCTCCCGCCGCCATCGTCGCAGCAGCACCACCACCTCCAGTCATCGTCGAGGCCGTTGCACCTCCACCGCCCGTCATCGAGGAAGTCATGGCACCCTCTAACTCTATCATTGATGCGCTTTATGCTGATTTCAGTGCAGATTCAGAGGAGATAGATTTCAGTCCAGAAGAGCTAGACTCCGCTATGCAGGAGATGGAGGAGGAGTACTCGCGCGACGAGCAAGCCAACAATGTCGCCACGTCTCGAGGGGTGTTCGTCACCATTGGGATGGTGATGGATGAAGATCAACCCGGACGAGCTCCGCCTACAACGCTGGAAAAGAGGAAAGGGCCACTCATTGCTGCTGACGATGATCGCGCAAAAGTCATGCCTCCTCCGCCTAATCCAGTGCAGCAGCCACAGGAACTCGGCACCGGCCCAAGCAACAACAACACCGCAAACTTACCGCCTCCAGCATCTACGTCTGCAGCAGCCCAAGTTACTCCAGCTGATAGAGTGATGTACGGCAATATCCTCGTCGAGCCAATGACCGTTGCTCATATCCGGAACGTGACCCAGCTTGACGAGAAGCGCCAGCAGCTGCTGGAGGAAGCGCAAGCCATTGCGGAGCAAGGCGCTAAGCTAGATCGAGATCTGGTCAACGCGCAGAAGTCCATAGAGAAAGCTAGAGCAATGGAGGCCGAGTACAATACTTTACTACAGCAGCAGAAGGCCAAGAAAGCTCCGGCTCGCGTCATCAATGGTCCTGGTGTGCGGCGTAACCTAGGATGGGCCCCCTCGAAGCCGGCACAATCCAAGCCATACATTGACAGTGAAGGCAAGCAGGTGATGCCCACCCCACTCCTTAACCTCGCCGTCGCCAAGACCCTTCTGGAGCAGGATAGATCACCTGAGGCAGTGGAACAGGTCTATGACCTAGTGGCCAAGGCGGTGAAGCAGCAGGAAAAGGCCACCTCTCAGAGGCTTGAGTCTGACCCAGCGCTCTGCCAATCTAGCTAGTACAAGCCGCCAAGGGACAGATCTCCTCTTGATGTCGGGTCCCAGACGGGTTCATCAGAACAAAGACGGAGGGATGCGCGCAACAGGAAGGATGCTATCCCCATATCCTCCGACCACGGAGAAAAGGCCCGACCTCGTCGCCCATCGCCACCACCCCGATCCCCCTGACATCGCGAAGATTACAAGGCTCGCCATCGTACGGATATGCCCCACCAAAGCAGTGCGGCATCATCATCCGCGACAATGCGGAGAAGACCCTTCATGACGGAGAGCTCAACCAAGGACACAAGAGCAGGTCACGCCAAGACCCCCCGCGTCCGACAAGCAACCGTGACAGGCGTGAGGCGTCACAGGAGGGTAACAGCAAGAAGGCTAACCCACCGCCACCTCCGCCTCCGTCACCACCAAGCAGTCACCATGGCGGAGGAGGCCCGCCTCGTTCATGCAGCCCATCCCCTATTGATAATAAGAAGAAGAACCTGGAGTCGTACGACGCACGTTCGCGGATCGATAAGATCCACGAGGCCCGGGAAGGACCATACCTGGGACCACGTTGCTTTGGACCTGCAATATGGTATGCAACTTACCCCAAAGGTTTTCGGATTGGCAAGACCATCAAGCCCTATGACGGCACCGCCAAGCCAGCCACATGGTTGCAGGACTACGGCAACACGGTAGAGATTGCCGGAGGCAACCCCAACGTCGTCGTCAAGTACCTCCCATTAATGTTGGCGGGCACGGCCCGTCAATGGATCGCTAACTTGTCGGAGAAATCCATCTACAACTGGCTGGACATGCAAGAAGCGTTCACCAAGAACTTTGAGGGTACATACAAGCATCCCTGCACTGTGGGCGATCTACAGCGGTGCGTGCAAGAGAAAGACGAGACATCTCGCGCCTACCTCTCCCGCTGGCTGGATATGAAGAATTCCTGCGCAGGAGTGCACACTCAGACCGCCATGGCCGCCTTCATTGACGGGTTGGAAAGAGGCACGTTGCTCCGACATAAGCTGAAGCGCTTGCAGGACAATCACCAGCTTGACTTGAACCAGATGATTCAGTTGGCTAGTGAGTTTGCAGCTGCCGACGACGATGCTCGCGGCTCCCTGCCGGCAACAGCCATTCCAACTCAAGCTCGGAGGAACAGCAGTACAAAGCGGAAAACCACTCTAGACGAAAAGCAATCTACCGACATGGTTGCTATGACTTTTGCAGGACGAGGTGATGACGGACAACGTGGCCGAGGAAGGGGAGCTGGCCGTGGGCAGCTGTAACACCCTCAGAATAGGCCCTATGCAAGTTTCAGCGCTTCCCGCCTAACCCGCATAGAAACAATTCAAAGGTTCCCACCAGGCACTTGCGTGCGAGTGGAAAACGAAGTAATAACATTACACAACAGTCCTCGATGGGACCCACAGAACAGATATATATACAACACGACTCCATGAGTCAAGAGTACAGATATACAGGACAAAGATCCAAATCACCTTGAAAACGATAGAGCGCCCAGCTACGGACAAGATGCAAATGGGGCTAAGAGCCCTGAAGAATAACCAATGGCGTCCATAACCCTGCCCAGGCCAAGCCGGAAGGGTAACCCTGCTAACGACGTCGATCTCAAAACCTGCTTAAACAAAAGGGGTGCCGACAAAGGGCAAAGGAAAAAGAGAGCGGTCAGTACTGAGGCCAGTACACGGCGAGGCTAGAATTCGGCGGTCCTCGCCTACATAGGTATGGTGGACTGAAGCGGCAGCGCAGCATGCACTAAACAACCTATAGAAACTCGATATAACTGTCGGCTATCAGAGAGGGGTGAGAAGGACCTATTCGGAACCAACCTGATGCTACCATCAAACAAACCCATCCTGGTGTTTCCCCCTCGAGACCAAACGAGGAAGTCGACCGAGGAACTCACACAGTTGACAGTTTTATTCATTCCGTTATAGTGGCGACAATTACTAGTCAAATATAGATAGCATCCTGGTAAAATAAGCAGTGGGCAGTTTTAGTTAACCATTCCGTTGTAGTTGCAACACTTACTAGTCAAATATACGATTAGCATGAGATATCCCAAAACCCAGCAGTTGTTGGTACTTTTATTTAGCCATTCCGTTGTAGTGAAGCTGATTACTAGTCATATCGGGTACATGTCAAATTATAACAGTAAACTTTAGTTATAGTTGTCTATGATCGAGACCTGTGCTCCAAGTCGTCCATAACCGCGGACACGGCTTCTCAAAAAGATTTAACCCTGCAGGGGTGCACCAAAGTTTCCACACGCACTTCAACCCTTTTTTCCAGATCAATTAACATACACCCATCGGTATGTCGGCGGGGCCTAAGTCATGACGTTTCCCAGACCCAAAGTAAGCACGGGGGGCCACCCCACAAAGTCTACCCGCAACGAAGTCGGCCGGTCTCCGAGACGGACTCAGGGTTTGGGTGGACGGCTGTAAACGACTGGGAACCCGAAAAGATGACTAGGCTTGTCGATACAGCGAAAACGTGTCCCGATCCTAAACAGTATAGTGTGCTCCTCGCACAATCGTAAATAAAGCAGTAAAGCATGGCATAGGTACAGGATAGTAAATAAAACCTCAAACTAGTTGTGGCCCCCAGTACAGTACTTTGAAATCAGGTACTAAATCGATGGGGTGCCCATACATCCCACATGTGGTTAGCGCGCTCGATCTCGGAACAGGTGTCAAGAACTCGAGGTCCTACGGGACACCAGTGAGCGGTCGGAAACCAAATATTATCTATCACCCACCGGTGCCTCTGCATTTACCTACTTCAATTTTAGTTATTAAACGATAATTGAATTAAACGATAATTAAAGCCACAATCATCTCCAACATTAAACATGCGGCAAGACTCCAACAACTGTGGTACTTGGCGACACACAACAACACTTGAGCAAGCGACTACGACGCGCAAGTCCAACTATCTACCAAACAACAGGTAATAGGATGTGTCCAAGGCAATATATGGCTGCAAGGGATATCTCGGGTGCGGAAACTAGAGCATCGCAACACAGATAGCAATAGATCAACAGGAGGGAATAAATACTATAAAAGTAAGATAGGTAGAAAGGGGGAGGTGCTCGCCTGAAAAACATTGCTGAAGGTTCATCCGAAGATCGGGGCGAAGCTCACATCAACTCAACGGCCTTATCCGCGAAGAAGCAAAACACTAGAATAAACACCGGATGCAATATTTAATACTACGGCAAAAGATCGGGCATGATGCATGTATGAGGTATGACTTGGCAAAGTTGCGATGCAATTAGGCAATATTAAGCGGAACCGAGGTCCCGACATTTAATTAAACGGTTCAAGTTATTTATCTACCCCGCTAATTAAATGTTGTAATAGCAAGGCAAAATATATCACCGGTTCGCTACACAAATTTAAATGGGACCGATATACGACTAGATTTGCCCGCATATGGATCCCATGCTTAATTATAAGGTGAATCGGCATAAGGCCCCCAAACCACACAAATATGTATGCGACATGAACAATTTAATATGCAACAATTTGATATTACATTTATAAAATAGGGCTCGAGAAAGGGGTCACACATTAGGGTCGGGAGATCTTGGTTCCGGGGGGTTCGGGGTTCGACAGGGGCTCAGGGTTCGACGGAATCGGTCTCGGACAACGGAAGTAGATCTTGTCGCATCCGGGAAGAAGAACTTGGTTGGCGTCGGGGTCACGTCGGATTCGTCCTGGTCGGTGTCGATCTTGTCGTTGCGGAGATCTTGTCGGGTCGTCGTATCGGGTCGGTCTTGGCGTTCGGGAAGAAGAACTTGGCGTGCGACGTCGTCGGCACCGGTGCGGGAAGGAGGTCTTGTCGTTCCGTGTCGGTGACCTTGGCATCCGGGTTCTCGGCGTGCTCGGCGTCCGGGAAGGAGTACTTGTCGCACCGGGGTCTCGGTGTCCTCGGATCCGATTGAAGATCTTGGCGTTCGGCGGGATCGGTCTTCGGGTCCGTGGTCTTGACGTCCAGTATCCGGGGATCTTCGGCTCCCTATCGACACACTTGTGGTTCTGGCTTGGTCATCGATGGGGAACTTGGGGCTTCGGGGTTTGATTGTCGGTGTCGGGCTCGGAGATCTTGTTCGGCTTTAATTGTCGAGGCCCTACACGGTCAGCAGCAGTGTGGTTGTGTGTTCCACAACTTGCCATAGAGCTAGCCCCAACCGGGCACGCAGAAGGAGGCTCGGGGATGGGGGACGCCCGGGCGCGGCCAGAGCAGGCTGACGGCAGCAAGGAGAGGCCGGGCAGCGGCGAACCAGAGGAGGCGGCGGTGGCGCTCGACCGCGATTCAGGGGTAGGCCGGCGAGCTCTGAGGCAGGGGGGGTTGGCAGCGAAGGGGCCACACGGGGCGGCGAGCTCGGGAGACTCGACGGGGAAGCGGCAGCGGGGGAGGGTGAGCCAGAGAGGGGAAGCCGACGGGGGGGGCGCGGAGATGGTGAGGGGCGACAGACAGTGACGACGACGGGGAGGGGCGCACGTCGGGGAAGCGGGGCGTGGGCCACGGCAGGCGAGGAGGGCAGAGGTGAGGCGGCGACGGCGCTGCCGGACGCAGGGTGGAGTCGATGCGGCCGACTACGAGGAGGGCGAGGCCGCGAGGAGCTCGGGCGGCGAGACGAGCTCGGCGGGGGATGCGGAGGAGGCCGGCGAGAGGAGGGGGCGACGGTCGGCAGCGGAGCTTGGTGGCCGGAGGGGAGGCCACAGGGTCAGGGTAGATGGAGCTCGGGGCCGACGGGGTGGGGCCGGGGCGGCGGTCTGCCGGAGAAGGGAGGCTAGCGGAGAGGCGACGGGGGCGTGCCGGCGTAGAGGGAGGTCGGCGGCGAGGATGGCTGGCGAGCAGAGGAGAGGGAGGATGCGGGGGAGACGAGGTGGGGGGAAGAGGAGCGCGTGAGGGAGAGAGAGATGGGGCAGCGCGTGGGGGAGGGGTGGGGCCAGGCGGGGCGTGCGTGGTGTCCTGCAGGGTGGGGCCGGGCTGGCAGCGGGACAGGGGCAGGTGCGGCTGTGTGAGTGCGTGTGTGTTGTGTGGCAGGTGGGTGAGGGAGTGGGGTGAGAGAGGTGGGGGGTAGGATGAGGTGGCAGGCTGGAATTGGTTAGGGGGAATGGAGGGGTGAGGTGGCGACAGGCTATTGGATGGGGTGAGGTGGCTGCCGTGTGGGTAGAATAGGACTGGGTAGGAAAAGGGTTTAGACGGGCTGGTGTAGGACTAGATATTTTGGTTCGGGTAGTAGGCGGTCTGACCGGTTGGGCTTCTGGCCTGACCGATCGGACTGCCTCCCCGGACAAAACATTTTATTATTTATTTATTTGTAAAACATTTTTGTAAATACTTTTGAGAAAAATAAAAGATCTGAACAGACCGATGTTTTAGTTTGAGGTTAAAGGAGAGGGCTAATTAGAAAACAACTTAGGCTTTTACGAAAATAGCTTTTATGCAAAAAAAAATATATGCATGACGATGACGATGCTCAAATGCAATGTGGCATGATGACATGAGCATGCGGTCATGATGATGCAATGCACAAAAACAACGCGATTTTCTAGTAGTGGTTTCTGCGGGGCGCCACAGCAGCAACGAGGCAGCGAAACAACCTCGGCACCGCTCCGCGTTCCCCAAACCTACGAGGAGTACCGTGATATGCCGTGCCTCGTACACCTCGATGCCAACGGCAAGGCCACCCATACCAATCGACACTGCAAGTTCGTCAACGACCTCAAGGAAGACCCGGAGTCCGGCTACAAGCGAAGTCGGAAGAACAGACCGTGAGGCAAGGGCAAGGGGAAGAAGAAGGAGGAAGAAGATTCCAAGGATTCGAGTGACATGGACAAAGACGTTGACCCCAAGCATGCCGCAAAGAGCGACGACAAGGGCAAGAACCCCTTCACAAAGAAGGCTCCAGTCTACCACACTTTCCTTGGCACCCCCACCGTCCGACAACAGAAGACCTCTCTGAGGATCCTGATGGCTACTCTCCCCCCAGTTCCCCAGTACCTGCGCTGGTCGGAAGTTCCAATCACTTGGGACAGGACGGACCACCCAGACCTTATACCTACGGTGAACCAGTACGCCATGGTCATCAAACCCCTTTATTGACGGCGTGGAGTTCACCAAGTGTATGGTGGATAGTCGAAGAAGCATCAACATCATGTACCTGGATACACTGCAGAAGATGAAATTGACAGAGGCAAACCTAAGGCGGACCAACACCATCTTCCTTGGCGTAGTTCCTGGTCGGGAGGCCCGATCCCTTGGGTGCATTACACTTCAGGTTGCCTTTGGCGATGTTATTAATTATCGCCAAGAGAGCATAACCTTCGAGGTGGTCCCCTTCAAGAGCGTGTACCACGTCATATTCGGCCGCGAAATATTCCACACGTTCATGGCCAAGCCATGCTTTGTCTACAAAAAACTCAAGATACCCGGACCAAACGGTGTCATCACCGTATCCGGAAGCTTTACCAAGGCAAGGGACTGCGAGATCAATGAAGCAGCCGTTGCAGAAGCTGTCCTCTACAGCGAAGAATTAAAAGAGATCCAGAGCAAGGTCAATGACTCAGAGATGCCCGCATCGAAAAAGCAGATCTCCGAGTCCGCTCCTGCGTTCAAAGCCGCCATCGAGACCAAGCCGGTGGAACTTGTGGTAGGCGATGACTCCAAGGTCACCGCCATTGGGACAAACCTGGATCCCAAATAGGAAAGCGCGCTCGTCGAGTTCCTCCGTGAGAATAAGGACATCTTTGCCTGGCAACCTGGCAACCTGGCGACATGAAGTTGTCGGCAACCTGGCAACCTGGCGACATGAAGTTGTCGGCAAGAACCATGCATTCCTTGGCCGGAGGAAGTGATCGGGTTAAACCCATTGGAGCTGAAAATTCCGACAAGGAGCGCATGAGTTCAATAAATCAATGTATCCAGACTGCAGAAATCCAAGACGGAGAAAACTTACTGAAGATGCTGGCCTCAGCTTGCCAGAGGGTGTCCGCCAAGGATTTTTTATCTTGTTGGAGGAGCTTGTACGCCTCGCTATGGCGGTGATTCTGCTCATCGGCAGCTCGCTTCTGATCTTTTAAGATCGTGATTTCCTCCTTCAAGCGGTTGATTTCCTCGGTGGCGGAATCCTGCAAGGCCTTCATCGACTCCTCATGCATTTTCAACATCTCCTTCCTCTCCTGCTTAAGGATCTTGTTTTCGCTATCCAGCTCTTGAATGTGCTTGGATTGCTCGACAATATTCTTGGCCTTGGCGATGGTTTCTGCATGTCGGAGAAAGAAAAGTACACAGTGAGTACTCGGAGAATATAGGCACAAAACCAAGTCGGAATGCGCATTAGAAAACAGACACTTGCTCTTGGTGATCTGTTCCTTCAAGAAGGCAGTTTTACCCTTTTTGGCTTCAAGATCAGCGCGCATCTTCTGGTACTTGTCATTTGCCATGCCCCTCTGAGCATTCTTGTTCTAACTTAGTCACTCTTAGAGCATATAGATGCAAAACCTATGGTTTTCCGTCTACATCCTCGAGGGCTACAGTGGGATACTCATATGAAATGCAAAAGGCAAAGAAAACTTACAAGTGCGATGATCTTGAGGTTCGTAGCACTCTCGGCCAGCAGCTTGGCAAAGGATTCGCTATTTCCTTGCAAGATTTCTGCTTACCGGCGGAGCTCCTCTAGACCGCATGTCGGAGATTTCGGCGCTGCACCAGGAACCAAAGCAGTGCTACCCGGTGTAAGTACCGGATAGACTATCTTCGGATAGACTATGGTTTTCTTGGGTGTGGGGGCGCCGCCAACGACAGAAGTACCAGCTTCCACCACCGCCTTGCCGCCACCGATGGCATCCTTAGCCGGAGCTTCAGCCATTTGTTGAGTGGTGCTCTCCTACGTTGCCCGCTCGCCGACAACAGCGAGTTCGGTAGAGGCGCCAGAATCCACTTCCATGGCGGAAGGGCCTGATGCCTCCTTAGCTTGTGAGCTTGTCAGGGCAGCCGAGGGCTTGACGGCAGGAGTGGCAGGGGTGATGGCAGGGGAGGCGTCGCGATGCAGCATGTCCTTGATATTTTGAGAAGCCCCCGACGTTTTGGAGGTCTTCTTGAGGCTGGTCGTGGCTTTCTTCCTGAAACGTGCGAAATGCATAAGTACAGGAGCAAGACAGATAAATAGACAATGTCGGAAAATGAGAAGCTTACACAAGTGGGGGTGCTTTGGCAAAGGTAATCCCAGTAACTTTTATCTTTTACGCCTCCAGGGCGACGGTAGTCTTCTTGGAGGCTCCACCCTCCGTCTTCTTCTTCTTGCCTCCGTCGGCAGCGTCAGAGGTGGAGCTCTTCCGCTTCCACGCCAACGGAGCGTCGTCGTCGGACACGACCGTGACTTCCTTCATCTTTGGATCATAGATTTGGGCAGCCAGGTTTCCTTCCTCTAGATCGCTAAGCTGTTAAGTGAGAAATCACCGTGTTAGATAAGATGGTATTTGCAAGACGAAAGAACTGGAGTATATGTCGTACACGGAAAATAAATACCTACCTTTGGGCACTTGCCGTCTACGAACATGTCGTAGGTGATGGTGAAGCCACGCTTCTTATCCTTCACCCTGACGATGTCCTTAAGGCGGAGCTTGACGGAGTCGCTCGAGAAGTTGTCCACGGAGATGCGGAGACTATCCCTTCTGTCGCTGGTATACTCGTGCATGAGCTTCGCGCGGTGCTGCAGAGGTTGGATTTGCCTGATGAACCAGCACATGGCTAGGTCCAAGCTGGTCAGACTCGTCTCTACGAACCACTCGATCCGCCTTATGGCCCGAGAAGCGTCGAGATCGGAGGGAAGGGAGGCTTGGGATCTCCATGATGAGGCTTCAGCGGCGGCTCCATCAACGAAGTCTGGGTACGTAACTTGTCGGCCAGCCAGAGGGATGTCTGGACCGTAAAAGTACGTACATTGCCAATTCTTGCAGGACTCGTGGCCGACAATGTCGGGGAACCGCCGGCCAGGTCGAATCTTGAAGCTTATGGTGCCGCAATTCCTAAGCTCTTCCTTGCTATGTCCGGCTTCACGTTTGACGATGAAGAAGTACACAAAAAGGTCTAACCTAGGCCTTATCCCTAGGTATCCCTCGTAAAGTGTCGCGTAGTTGCTAAGCACTAAGATACTATTGGAGGAAAGGTTCTAGGGCTGGACCCTATAATGGTTCAAGACGGAGAGGAAGAAGTTGGAGATGGGCAGGGAGACGCCGCGTACCAGTTGAGCTTTTAGGTACACCTTTTCTCCGGCTTGGGGAGAAGGTGTCACCTCGCCGGCCGGCGCCGCCCGCCAGGCAAGCCCCTCCGTCGCGGGGAGGTAGCCCTCGGCGATCATCTCTTGGATTTCACAGTCGGTGATATCCGAGCCGTGCCAGTCGCCCTTGTGCGAGTCTGGTTCCTCCTCCAACGGCTCCAGCGCCGCCAGATTAAGGTCGCCGCTGGTGGTCTTGATAACCGCCGATGCGGGAATGACTAGTCCCTCTGGAGGCATGAGGATGGAGCTCGCCGGCTTTGCCGCGGCTTCGCTCGATGCCGCCATTGATGAAGAAGTGCTGCTGCTAGCCATAGAGTGAGGATTGGGGGCGACTGGTGCAGATTCGAAGCTAGGGTTTTTTCGAGAGTTCTCGCGGAGAGCTCGAGGAGACACGCGACTGGAGGAAGAAGATGATGCGAGGATAATGAGGTAAAAAGTGGAAATTTCCCCACGGTTACTATTTATCATCCTTGGCGTCAAGATTCGTGCAGCTTGATCGGACGGTTGCCGCGTAGACGACGTGTTCGCGAACGTGCGCGGAAATTTCTCCACGTCTCCAACCGTCGCCACCAACGGTTCGTATCGCTCGCGGGGAAAATCGGACATGATTGCGTTATCTGCATGTGTGAGTTACGAGGCATCGCTGACCTAAGCCTACGCCGTCCTAGCTGACATGGGTAGATGAGCCGTCACATCGAAGATTCTGACATAGACGGATCTAATCCGACTACGGAAGTGTACTCCGGCTTACAAGTTGAAGACGGAGAAAGCTTTGCAGGATTCTTTGGGAGGACTACAAGATATTGCTTGACGATTTGCCGACATCCAACTAGACGGAGCATTCATCTAAAAGGCAAGACGGCGCAAGATCTCGGAGTTCTCCGGAGGCTACTGTTGGGGATATGCTATATGGGTATCCTCATAGCATGTCACTTATCCGGATAACCCGGGTGGCCCATAGTTGGTAGCATGGCCTATGGCCTGCTAGGTGGCCCAGTTAGATGGATCCAGAAGGGAGGCCCATGCCGGATAAAGGAAGGCTACGGTGGAGTCACTGTAACACCCTCAGAATCGGACCTATGCAAGTTTTAGCAAAACTCGCCAAACCCGCATAGAAACGATTCAAAGGTGCCCACCAGGCACTTTCGTGCGGGTGGAAAACGAAGTAATAACATTACACAACAGTCCTCGATGGGACCCACAGAACAGATATATACAACAGCGACTCAAAGAGTCAAGAATACAGATATAATATACAAAGTTCCAAATCACCTTGAAAGGATAGAGCGTCCGACTACGGACAAGATGCAAATGGGGCTAAGAGCCCTGAAGAATAACCAATGGCGTCCATAACCCTGCCCAGGCCAAGCCGGAAGGGTAACCCTGCTAACGACGTCGATCTCAAAACCTGCTTAAACAAAAGGGGTGCCGACAAAGGGCAAAGGAAAAAGAGGAGCGTCAGTACTGAGGCCAGTACACGGCGAGACTAGAATTCGGCGGTCCTCGCCTACATAGGTATGGTGGACTGAGCGGCAGCGGCAGCATGCACTAAACAACCTATAGAGACTCGACACAACTGGCGACTATCAGAGAGGGGTGAGAAAGACCTATTCGGAACCAACCTGATACTACCATCAAACAAACCCATCCTGGCGTTTTCCCCCTCGAGACCAAACGAGGAAGTCAACCGAGGAACTCACACGGTTGGCAGTTTTATTTATTCGGTTATCGTTGCAGCAATTACTAGTCAAGTATAGATAATCATCCTGATAAAATAAGCAGTGGGCACTTTTATTTAATCATTCCGTTGTAGTTGCGACACTTACTAATCAGATACAATTAGCATGAGATAACCCTAAAACCCAGCAGTTGTTGGTACTTTTATTTAGCCATTCCGTTGTAGTTGCAATATTTACTAGTCAGGTACAATGGTCGCAAGCGACACTCCAAGCAAGCAATTGTGGGCAGTATTAATTAGCCATTCCGTTATAGTGAAGCTAATTACTAGTCATTATAAAGTCAAGTTTAGAGCAATAAACTTTAGTTATGCTTGTCTATGGTCGAGATACTATGCTCCAAGTCGTCCATAACCGCGGACACGGCTTTCAGAAAGTTTTACCCGGCCGGGGTGCACCAATAGCAACACACACTCGATCAACCTCGGAAAAACCAAATCAAAACCCAACGAGGCCTTCACGACAAAGCAATCACAGGATTCAGAAATATTTCAGGGGGCCACCCCTTGGAGTCTACCCGCAACGAAGTAAGCAAGCTCCGAGACGGACTCAAGGTTTGGGTGGACGGCTGTGAACGACTGGGAACCCAAAACTGGGCTTGTCGACACCGCGGAATCGTGTCCCGATCCTAAACAGTACAGTGTGCTCCTCGCACAATCGTAAATAAAGCAGTAAAGCATGGCATAAGTACAGGATCGTAAATAAAACCTCAAACTAGTTTGTGGCCCCAAGAAATAAGACTGAATCAAGCTCTGGCTAAGGGGGGTCCCATATACCTCCCGGATGTGGATAGCGCGATAAATCAAGGAACAGGTATCAAGTACTCGGGGTCCTACGGGACACAAGTGGGCGTTCGGAAACCAAATATTATCTATCACCCACCGATGCCTCTGCTTATTTCAATTTTAGTTGTTAAACAGGAATTAAAGTGTATGATAAGTAAAACCATGATCATCTCCAACATCAACATGCGGCATTTCTCCAACAACTGTGGCACTTGACGACACGCAGCGGCAATTGAGCAAGCGACTACGACGCGCACGTCCAACTATCTACCAAACAACAGGTAATAGGATGTGTCCAAGGTAATATATGGCTGCAAGGGATATCACGGGTACGAAAACTAGAGCATCGCAACACAGATAGCAATAGATCAACAGGAGGGAATAAATACTATAAAAGTAAGATAGGTAGAAAGGGGGAGATGCTCGCCTGAAAACATTGTCGAAGGTTCAACCGAAGATCGGGGCGAAGCTCACATCAACTCAACGGCCTTATCCGCGAAGAAGCAAAACACTATAATAAACACCGGATGCAATATTTAATACAACGGCAGAAGATCGGCATGATGCATGTATGATGCATGGCATGGCAAAGGTGCAATGCAATTAGGTCATATTAAGCGGAACCGGGGTCCCGACAATTAATTAAACGGCTCAAGTTATTTAGCTACCCCGCAATTTAAATGTTGTATTAACAAGGCAAGATGAGTTACCGGTTCGCTAAACCAATTTAAATGAGGCCAATATGAGACTAGATTTGCCCGCATATGGGCCCCATATTTAATTAGAGGTGAATCGGCATAAGGCCCCCAAACCACATGATAATATGCATGCGAGTATGACAATTTAATATGCAACAGTTGTATTATATTATAAAATAGGGTTCGAAAAAAGGGGTCACACATTAGGGTTCGGCAGATCTTGGGGTTCCGGGGTTCGGGGTTGGTCTCGGGGTCCAGGGTTCGACGGTTCGGTCTCGGCGGGAGCATTCTCGGGTAACGGGGGTAGATCTTGTCGAATCCGGGAAGCCGGACTTGGTTTGGTGTCGGGGGCGAAACGGGTGCTTCCGGGTCGGTGTCGTTCTTGTCGTCGGCCAGATCTTGCCGGGTCCCACGGGGTCGTTCTTGCCGTTGCAAGGGTCTTGTTGGGTCCACGCCATCGAGTCGGTCTTGGCATTCGGGGGAGTACTTGTCTCGCCGGAGTCTCGGCGTCCGAGGGTAGATCTTGGCGTCGATCTTGGCGTGTCGAGGGTCCGGTCTCCCAAACACCGGGGTCGGTCTCGGGGTCTCGGACAACGGCCTTTTGATCTCCGTGAAGAAGAGCTTGGCGGTCATTGGATCCATCTTGACATCCATCGTCGCCACACCATCTGAATATCTTTAAAAGCACATGCACTCCAAGGTACATACACGCATACATCTGAGACAGGGACGTGCGACTGTCAGCAAGGGGCCCCGTCGATGGTACTGCAGGGGCATCCGCAGCGACTGCTGGCGGCCAGAAGGCGGGGTCTGGGGCGCGGCGAGGCCGGCGACGGGGACGAAGGCGACGGGCTTGGCGGTGGTAGAGCTCGGGCGGGGGTCTTCCGCGGGGAGGCAGGCAGGGGCCGGTGGTTGGGGACGAGGCTTGGGGAGGAGCAGGGTCGGCGGGGCGCGACGCGGCAGAGGCGCGGCTCCGGCGAGGGCAGGTCGCGGGCGCGGCGAACGGGGCGGCAGACGGCGCGCGGTTCGCGGGAGGCGCGACGGGTTGGCGGAGCTCGGGGCCCTCCGTGGAGGCGGACATGGCGCGGCCGGAGGCGGAACCGGAGGCGAGGCGCAGAGCTCGGGGCGACCTGGGAGAGGAGGCCCGCGAGGCGGGGCGCGACGGCGAGGTGGGGAGAGGAGGCGGAGGCGGTCGCCGGGCACGGGCGGCGCGGCTTGAGGCGAGGAGGCGCGCCTAGGCGGTTCCCGCGATGGCGGAGCGGGGCCGGTAGAGGCGGCGGATGACGCGGCTGGTGGCGCAGAAGCGGAGGCGCGGGACGGAGGGCCGGGCCGGCGAGGAGGCCAGGAGGAGTTGGCGCCGGGGAGGGAGAGGCTGCAGGCGCGCGGAGGGAGAGAGAGAAGTCCGGGGTCGGGGCGGCCTGACGGGGAAGAAGAACAGGGCCGGGGTGGCTTGGGGATCGGGCACGCGTTGGGTCGGGTGGGGCCGCGGGGTGGGATCTGCTGTGGCGTGCGTGTGTGCTGTGTTGTGTTTGGTGTGTGGGCAGGTGTGGGGCTGTGGGGTGGTTGTGAGGGAGTGGAGAGAGGGGGTTGGACAAGTGGCAGCCCGGGATAGGCTAGGGGGAAGAGGTGGGGTGAGGTGGCGACTCGGGATTGGGTGGGGTGATGTGGAGGCTGGGTTGGGGTAGATTAGTTGGTAGGTTTAGGAATAAGGGGGTGGACCGATTATATTTTCTGGGGTGGTCGTTCGGGTCATTCGGCCCGTTCGACTGCCCCACTAAAATAATAAATATTTTTATTTGTTTTACAAACACCGTTTGCAAACCGATATCAGACACGCAAAAATAATCCGGAAACCCGGGGTTTTGCGTTGGAATAAAAGACGGGGCGTTTTAGAAAAACAAAACGGGCTTTGCGAACATAGTTTTATGCAAACAATGCATGATGATGACGATGCAATGCACAAATTCAATGCGATTTTCTAGTAGTGGTTTTGCGGGATGCCACAGTCACCAGCGTACCCGGAGCCTTGGAGTGCAAGATACACAAGACTAGTAATAGACGATGTAGGACTCTGTAACCTGTCCAGCTAGGACTTTTCCCTGTAACCCTAGGACCTGGCGACTATATAAGTTGGGCCTATGGGAGCCTTTAGGGTACAACCTAGTATCGATTCATACAACCTCGCACAACGAACCTATCTTTGTAACTCGGCGTATTGCCCTTATAGTGATTTATAACAGGAGTAGGATTCCGCCACCATTGTGGGATCTGAACCTGGGTAAGCTGTGTTACCTCATACCGTCAACCGTCCGCCTTAACCCACGTCTCTAAACACACACTGTGAGGACCCCTCCATGGCGTACTCGTCGGCAATACCACGACAGTTCCACAATTTGAGGATTGTCCTCAATGCTGGTCAGTTGACCTATGTGGTGGATGCACCGCTAGGTGACCCACCTATAGATGATGCTACCGATGAGGTGAACAATGTTTACCGCACTCGGAAAAATTAGTACTCCACAGTTCAGTGTGCTATCTTATATGGTTTGGAATCGGAGCTTCAGAAAAGGTTTGAGAACTTTGACCCACATGATATTGTCCGTGAACTCAAAATGATATTTTAGGATCACGCGACAGTTGAGAGTTATGAAGCTTCTGAAAAGTTCTTTAACTGCAAGATGGAAGAGGGCAGCTCTATTAGTGAGCATGTCCTTAAGATGTCTGGGCACGCCAATAAGCTCTAGAGCTTAGGGATAGTGATTCCTAATGCCTTGGGGTTCACCGTGTCCTCCAATCACTACCACCTAGTTACAAGAACTTCCTAATGAACTACAACATGTGGCGCATGGATAAGTCGTTACCAAAACTCTTCTCTATGTTGAAGTCTGCAGAAGTGGAGATCAAGAAAGAGCACCAAGTGTTGATGGTCAATAATACCACCAATTTCAAGAAGCAAGGCAAGCCTAAGAAAAAGGGTAACTTCAAGAAGGGCGGTAAGAAAGTTGTTGCTCCTGCAAAGAAGACTAGACCTAAGTCTGATATTGAGTGCTTTTACTACAAGGGAGAAGGTCACTGGAAGCGGAATTGCCCCAAGTACCTGGCAGATCTGAAGAACGGCAACATCAAGAAGAAAGGTATATCCGATATACATGTTATTGATGTGTATCTTACTAGTAATCGTAGTAGTGCCTAGGTATTTTATACTGGTTCCGTTGCTCATATTTGTAACTCGAAACAGGTGCTATAGAATAAACGGAGACTAGCGAGAGACGAGGTGACATGCACGTTCGAAATGGCTCCAAGGTTGATGTGATCGTTGTTGGCACGCTCCCTCTTCATATACCATCGAGATTAGTTTTATACTTAAATAATTGTTATTTGGTGCCTGCGTTAAGCATGAACATTATATCTGGATCTTGTTTATTGTGAGACGGTTACTTGTTTAAGTCCGAGAATAATGGTTGTTCGATTTATATGAGTAATATCTTTTATGGTCATGCGCCTATGATAGATGGCCTATTCTTGTTGAATCTCAATAGTAGTGATAAACATGTTCATAATATAGATGCTAAACGTTTGAAATTGGATGATAATTCTACATACATGTGGCACTGTCGTCTTGGTCACATTGGAGTGAAGCGTATGAAGAAACTCCATTCCGATGGACTTCTTTAATCACTTGATTTCGAATCGCTTGAAAGATGGGAAGCATGTCTGATGGGAAAAATGACTAAGACTCCATTTTCTGGTATGATGGAGTGACCTACGGACTTATTGGAAATCATACATACCGATATGTGTGGCCCGATGAGTGTAGCATCACGCGGTGGTTATCGTTATGTTCTTACTTTCACAGATGACTTGAGTAGATATGGGTATATCTATTTCATGAAACATAAGTCCGAAACTTTCGAGAAGTTTAAGACATTTAAAAGTGAAGTAGAGAATCAACGTAACAAGAAGATTAAATTTCTACGATCTGATCATGGAGGTGAATATCTAAGTTATGAGTTTGGCAAGCATTTGAAGAAATGCGGAATACTTTCACAATTGACACCGCCAGAAACACCACAATATAATGGTGTGTCCGAACATCGTAATCGAACTCTCTTAGACATGGTTCGTTCTATGATGTCACTTACAAATTTACCGTTATCATTTTGGGGTTATGCATTAGAAACAGCCGCATTCACTTTAAATAGAGCACCATCTAAATCTGTTGAAACGACACCGTATGATTATGGTTTGGTAAGAAACCTAAATTGTCTTTCCTTAAAGTTTGGGGTTGCTAAGCTTATGTAAAGAAGTTACAGCCCGACAAGCTTGAGCCCAAAGCGAAAAAATCGTTTTCATGGGATACCCGAAGGAAACTATTGGGTATACCTTCTATCAAAGATCAGAAGGCAAAATCTTTGTTGCCAAGAATGGATCCTTTCTAGAGAAGGAGTTTCTCTCGAAAGAAGTGACTGGAAGGAAAATAAAACCCAATGAGGTTGTCAAACTTTCTCTTGGATTTGAGAGTAGCGCAGCACCGGAAGAAGTTCCTGTGGCGCCTACACCAATAAGAGAGGAAGCTAATGATGGTGATCATGAAACTTTGGTCAAAGTTACTACGAAACCTCGCATGTCGACGAGGAATCGTACCACTCCCGATTGGTATGATCCTGTTATGAGTGTCATGTTGGTGGACAACACCGAAGACCCTGCTACATACGAGGAAGCGATGATGAGCCCAGATTCCAATAAATAGCAAGAAGCCATGAAATCCGAGATTGGATCCATGTACGAAAACCAAGTATGGACTTTTGGTGGACTTACCAGATGGCCAGAAGGTTGTCGAAAACAAATGGATTTTCAAGAAGAAAACAGATGTTGATGGTAATGTAACCGTCTATAAAGCTCGACTTGCCGCAAAAGGGTTTCGACAAATTCAAGGAGTTGACTACGATGAGACTTTCTCACCGGTAGCGAAGCTAAAGTCTGTGAGGATTTTGTTAGCAATCGCTGCATATTATGATTATGAGATAAGGTAGATGGATGTGAAAACGGCATTCCTCAATGGAGAAATTGATGAACAGTTGTATATGGTACAACCCAAAGGTTTTGTCGATCATAAGGATGCTAACAAGATATGCAAAATTCAACGGTCCATTTATGGATTGAAGCAAGCATCCCGAAGTTGGAATCAACGTTTTGATAAGGTGATCAAAAGTTTTGGTTTTATACAAACTTATGGAGAATCTTGTATTTACAAGAAAGTGAGTGGGAGCTCTATAGAATTCCTAGTACTATATGTGGAAGACATATTGTTGATTGGGAATGATGTACACCTTCTTAAAAGTGTCAAAGATTATTTGAATAATAGTTTTTGAATGAAGGATCTTGGTGAAGCTGCTTACATATTAGGCATAAAGATTTATAGAGATAGATCGAGACGACTAATATCGCTTTCACAGAGTACATACATATTTGGACAAAGTTCTAATGAGGTTTGGAATGGAAGATAGCAAGAAAGGGCTTCCCCATGTTTCCCAATACGACCTAGAGTAAAACTCAAAGTCCCGCTATGGTAGAAGATAGAGAGAGGATGAGTAAGACTCCCTATGCCTTAGCCATAGGATCTATTGTCGTCGGATTGTCGACAAGTATTCCATAGGGGGTCCTAGTGGCATTGGAAGGATGGGGTGTGAGACGTCGGATGTTCCAGGAGCGTTGAGCACAAGTTTACCCAGGTTCAGATCTGACTGCGGTGATCGGATCCTACTCTTGCTAGCAACCCAATAATATATCGACGTAAGCCGGATGTTACAGCGGATTACAAGAGGGGTTAGCTTGTGCGAGTTTATTGTGGTGTACGATTGATTGGTTGCCCTAAAGTCTCCCATAGGGCCGGTTTATATAGTCACCGGGGCCTGGGGTTACAGGGAGAGACCTATCCGGCTATGTTACAGAGTCGGTAACTATGTACAGCTTGGACTACAAGTAATACTACTGGCCTAAGTCGGTAACTCTTCTGGGCCTTGTCGTAGCCGGAACTAGCTCCTCCTCTTTCTCTGGCTGGTCCGCCCGTGAAGCAAATCTCTAACCCGTTGGTGGGCCACCCTGTTCAGCGAGTCCTGTGGGTATACCCGGAAAGTATATCCCCAACAGTAGCCCCCGGAAGTCTCCAAGGACTGAAGTCGGATAAATCGTCTAGCTTGATGGTTTCTTCGTCTTGAGAACCTTGAAGGGTTCCCGAAAACTTCTTTCATTAGTGTAGGATTCCGAGTCAATTGAGTCGGATATATCTTGCTCTGACCTTAGTCTTTTCCTTGCTTGGTTTGAAACATAAGCCGGATTTTTAGCGACGTGCGGGTCGACCGCTTTACAGGCCAGGTCCTGTCACTGACAGAATTTCCATCAGCACGACCATTGGTGGGTCCGTTCCTTACGTAACAGAACGCCGTTTCAATGCATGCGTGAAAATCGAGGGGGCAGAAGATTCGCGAGGAATCTAACTCCCCTCTCCTATATGCGTGGCGATAATCGCGCGTGTCACTGCACGAATCTTGATGTAAAGGTAAATAAAGAGGGGAGAAAACCCTTTCTCTCAGATTCACCTCTCCTTCGATTCATTCATTGCCTCCTCTTACTCCTCGAGCTCTCCGCACCAGTTCCCATCTATGCACTGTTGAGGAAAAAATCTCTCCTTCCCCCACCAGCCCTTCTTCCTCCAAGATCTATGGCTTCTGCCTCGTACTCAGGAGCGGCGGCGGCGGGTTCGTCGGCGGCGGAAGAGAAGAAAATGCAGGGTCTTTGGATCCCCAGCGCCATGGATAACGCGGAGCGCCAAGTCATGGAGGACGAAGGGTTCATCATTGCCGGTGCGTGGCGGAGCGCCTCAGGACACGCCGTCCCCACGCCACTCGACGGCGAGAGGGTGATGTTCGGCGCTCACGTCAACCGCTGCCTTAGCGTGCCACCGTCGGACGTCCTCGTCGAGGTCCTCAATCACTACGGTGTGCAACTTCATAACATTCCTCCCAACTCCCTACTTGAGCTCAGTACTCACGCAGCTTTGTGCGAGGGGTTTCTCGGCATTAGGCCGAGTCTCACTCTTTTCCGGTACTACTATGGTACTCGGAAGAATTCCATCAGTGCCGGTGTGCCTTATGTCACCGGCACTCTTAGCTTAGTCCTTAGGAGGAATCGAATCTATCCTAGGATTAACGCTAGTGAGTTCGTCAAACGCTGGGCCAGAACTTTCTTCTATCATAAAGATATTCCGGCTCCGTGAAAGGCGGAAGGTCTTCCGGCATTCATCAACGGTGCCGCTCCCCACCAAGATTCATGGGACGTGGAGGCGCTGGAGTTGTCGGATATTTTGATCCTTGCCAAGAGGCGGATCGAGTTTTTGATGAAGCATGAGGGACTCCGTGGATCTGACTTGATCCACTGCTGGCTGGAGCGCCGGATTCAGCCTCTACAGCATCACGGAGACCGCCTCATGCACCAAGTCACCGGCGACAAGAAGGACAACATGAAGAGCAGCCTGAGCCGACTTTCGGCGAAGGACTACAAGACCCTCATGCAATATTTGATCAAGGAAAGAGTGGAACGGAGTTCCAGAAGTTTCCATGAAGATGTATACATCCAACCGTCCTCTGGCTCCAGTAAATATTTCAACTCTGCTTTTTGCATTTCGTCGTTCTTTTCTGTTCTTTCTCCGACTCTATTTTCATCGATGCTTTTCGACTTTGTCAGCTCGAGAAACTCTCTGAGTCTGAGCTAGCTCCACTAGATGGCTATGCTGCAGACGACCCAGAGGCGACGGAGGATGATGAGGTGCAAGAAGTTGCTGCCCCCGCCTCCAAGAAGCATAAGGCGAAGGAAGTTGTTGCTGGTAGCCAAGTGCTGCCAATAGTTAAAAAGTAAGCACCTCACCTTTCATTTTTAGTACTCCTGTACCTTTATTTATTTCCAGAGCACACCTAAATTTGAGGATTTTCGTGTTCTAGAGCTAAATCAGTGTTGAAGAGCAAGATAAAGCCGGACAACAAGCCGGGCAAGCAGATGCGTCAGCAGAAGCTTGTTATCTCCCTGCTGTGCCGCCGTCGACTCCATCCACTACTCCATCAACGCAGGGAGCTTCTGCATCCCCTGATGCTAGCAAGATCTCGAAAGCCCTGGTCACCGTTGATGACCAGGAACTAACAAGGGTGAACCCGTCAAGGGTAATGATCCCATGGTAATGTCTACAGGAACGATGGATAAGGTGGCTGATTCCGCTGTCCCTAGCCTCAAGAGGAAAGAAAAGTAAGAGATCCTCAGACTGGCTCAATCCAGCCTTGAGAAGCAAACCTTGACTCCAGAGGCAGCGAGCCAAGCGGAGGAAGACGTCAAGCTGGTTAGCCTCCTGGACCAAATTTTGGTCCGGGATGCTAAAGTCGCATCCGGCGAACTTCCAGCGACGGATGTTCCGTCCCTCACCCTTACCGAGAAGGTGTTTCACAGCACCAAAATCGGATTTGAAAAGATGCAACTGGAACACATTGTAAGTTTCCGATTCTTATTTGCATTTATTATCATATCCTCTATCCCCCAAGCATAAAGTCGGATAAACATCGTTGGATCCGAGTTGATGCTTATAGGTTGCAAAAGAATGATGTGGCGTAGCCCCCAAGGCTCGTGCTGTAATTTTACTTAGTTAAATTTGTAGTCCGAGTCTTAGTAGCCGTCTGACGGTATTCCGTCTCTAAACTTATAGAAAATTGCATCTTCCAACCAGGAATTGCTCAAGAATATTAGCAACAAGCGCAAAGAAATCAAAGCTTTGCGCTTTGAGAATTCCAAGTTGAAAGTTGAGAAAGATGAAGCAGAATGTAAACTTTTCCGACTTCTTCTTTGCCAATTATCTTCATAGTCAAACTTGTTTTGTCCGACTGATTTTTTTTGTCTTTGCAGAACTGTTATGTCAGTCTAGCAAGATGGTGGAGCAAGCCAAAAACTTCAAGGTCTTGTAGTCAAAAAATGTTGAACTCCGGGAAAAGCTTGAGAAGCTAACTTTGGAATCAGAGAAATTCGTAGCCGCTGTCCTGGAATCAAGCAACCACGAGACCGTGAGGCTCGAGAAGCTCATAGCCCTCCGAGATAAAGAATTATCTGATCTCAATAAGGACTTCAACATTTAGAGGGATCTTGCCTAGGCCACAGCCAGTGAACAGAACAGTCTCCGCAAGGAGCATGCGCAATGGAATCACTCTGTGCTAGGTAAGATTTCTGAATCTTTCTTTTTTGTTTGTTGTTTTGATTTTTTTGACTTTCTTTTCAGCCGAATTTTGACTTTTTGGTTCTTTCCCAGCCCCCATGAATCTTTCCGATTCTCCCACCTCCGAACCTCGCCTCGAGCGCATCAATCTCGTTGGAGATGTCTTGTATGACTTCCGCCAAACTCTAGAAGAGGCTGGCGAAGCCGTCAAGCTTTCTGACTTGCACACACTGTCAGTGCACGAGGTAAGGGACAAGGTAAAGGAGATTCCGAAATTGATCGAAGACTAGAAGATCTCCTACGCTCGGACTGCTGCACAAACAGCTCTGACCATGGTGATGAGCCACCATAGTAGAGATGGAAATCTGGCACGTCACAAAGGGCATTGTCGAGGAGGAGGATGGGGGTAACCCGCAGGACATCAAGGCCATCCAAGAGTCTTGTGCAGGTTACGCTTGTCGGGTGGCGGAGATGACCAGCTACACGATGCCATTCTTCGAATCCGTCGCCACGCCTCCTTCGCCTCAAGAGCCAGAAATCAGCAATGATTCCGAGTCTGAGATCGAGGGCGACACTACTGTTGACTCCAGCGCTCCACCCGCTTCATCACCACCGCCTGCAGCATAAACAATTTCTATGCATTATCTTAAACTTATGGCAATGTAATGATGGATACAATGTTTATTTTGTGTTGGTCTGTAAAAATTGATGCCTTTACTATCTTAGCACTTTTGCTTATATACTTTTATGCTTGTTCTTGAAAAAAAAATCTGAAGCACTTTGCGTTTTTTTATATCTATACTTATCGGTTTATCTGGCTCTCGGCCTCGTCCCTTTCATGGGTCAGCCAACCTTTATCACGGAAACTTTTCTGAGCAACGGAGTGCAATTGCTAAACCAGTTTAAACTCGGAAACAAAGCCGCCTTCCAGTACCAACAACTCATTACTCGGAAAATGCCCGCGTCTAAGAAATCAGATAAAGAATCAAAGTATAGACAATAATTTAAATTTTGTACCCAGAGGTAACATTTTTAGATATTCAAAAATCTTAACAGAACAAACATGAGCATAAAGTACTTTCAAGCATTCTGGGATTTTTGAAAAAATTACATGCTCTTTTTGAAATAAGATGGCAAAAACGTCTCAAAGATAACAATATGAGGAAACCAATACTTTATTTCACTTTGAACATGTATATGATTACAAGGAAATATAACTAAAAATAGAAGGGGCGTAGCTGTGCAATATTCCATGGACGGTCTATTTCATCCGGGTCTGTGCTGCCACCAGCTCTCTTCCTTTTTCGAGTATCAGGTCTTTCCTTGACTGATCTCATGTCGGTTAAATAATATGACCCATTATGTAGAACTCTGCTAACCATAAAAGGTCCTTCCCAAATTGGGGAAAATTTGTGCTTTCTCTTTTGCACAAGTTAGAGAACCAAATCGCCTTTTTTGAAAGAACGGTTTTGTACTCTTTGACTATGATACTTATGCAACTTCTGCTGATAGGATGTAGATCTCTGCTCAGCAACGACGCGTACTTCTTCGATTATATCGAGATCATCTTGCCAAGAAACTTCTGCATCTTCTTCAATATACGCCTTGACTCGTGGAGCCTGATGAATCAGATCACTTGGAAGAACTGCTTCTGCACCATAGACCAAGAAGAAAGGAGTATAGTCGGTCGACCTGTTAGGAGTTGTATGTAAGCTCCAAATCACAGTCGGTAATTCTTCTGCCCAAGCCCCCGCGGCCCGACGAAGCGGTGCCTCGAGGCAAGGTCGGATTCCTTGTAGATTAAGGCCCTTGGTTCTTTCTACTTGTCCATTGGCTTGTGGATGTGCGACTGATGCAATATCAAGTCGGATACCTTGTTCTTCGCAGAATTCGGCATGACTTGGTCTATGGTGACCCGATAGACTATTAAACGACTATTAAAGCTGTAACCGAATCGGTTGAGATATGTAAACCCTAGGGGAGGTGAGCCTATATAAACCTCCCTAAAGGGTGAGTAGAGATACGTTCCCTCATACACCCAAGCGACTCGCCGCCTAGCCGCCGAGCTCGCCCATTGTAACACCTCCATAATACAATCTAGCAGGAGTAGGTCTTTACCCTCCGGGGGGCCGAACCTGGGTAAAACCCTGTGTCTTTGCCCTCATCTCGCACCGCATATGGCTGGCCGCCCTTGCCCCTCGTTCTACTACTCGCTGCCGATTGCAGCATCTGCCGTGACCATTCCCACGACAGTGGCGCCCACCGTGGGGCCTGGCCGGTCTGGCCGGTGTTCTGCGGCGAGATCCAATCTGCCCATCAACGAGACGGTCGCCACCGGCCGCATGATAGCGATCGGCGAGATGCTCCAGATCTTGCCGAGCAGCTACGTCCCGGCGGCGCGACCCGTCACGCACAGCGTGATCCTGCCAATCGGCACGATCAGCCTCACCGACGTCATCGTCTCGGAGGACTCGGCTCGCATCCGCGAGTCGCCGCCACGCGATCGGCTCTCCGAGAGCCAGATCCGCACGATCTACCGCCTCTCCTCCGAGTACAACTCGGCCCACAGCAACGTGGCCGGGAATTCAGCGGCCGCAGAAGATGCGGCCCTCACCGACGACGCCGACTCGGCGACCCCGGCGTCACTCGCCGGATCCATCACCGCGGCCTCGTCCGCGGGCTCCATTGCCCAGGTCTCCAACGCGGGAGACTTCGAGGACCCCTCCATCCTCGGGATCTTCGAATTCGACTCCGGGTCAGAGAACTCCGCCGACCTCCGCGACGGAACCGGTCGCCACGCCGCGGCCTACATGGCCACCGGCGCCGATCAGCCGGAGGATCCGTTCTCCACCCCAATCCCTCCTAACGCCACGGCAACGAAGGTCGAGGAACTCCGCCTGAAACTGGCGGAGGCGGTGCGCAAGGAGCAAGCCGAGCGCGAAAAATTTCGCCTCGAGCAGGTGACGGCGCAGGAGCTGTCACGCTACCACCAGCAACGGATCAGGTCACGCCTGAACCCCACCGTTCAAGGGCGTGCCCTGAACTTCGACGACGAAAACGACCCGGCCCGCGTGGCCGAGCGCGCGATCTGCGAGAACGCGCCACCAGGAGGAAGCGCCCGGCCACCGCCAGGATCAACGGCGATGGGCGCCCCACCTCCACCCAACCGCACCCCTCCCAGGGACCAGCCGCGGATAGTAGTCTCCTCACGGGAGCGAGACGCAAACGACCTCCCACTGTTCTCCACCCCGATGGACAACCTCGTGGCAGGCCGAGCAGCAGCCGACAGCATCACGGCCACCGGCGACGGCGCCCTACAGATCCAATACGTCAGGGCCCTACTCGCGAAGGACGTCGAGCAGCAAAAAGCGGGCGCCGACTCGCAAGGTCGAGTATACTCGCGTTCCTCGGGAAGCAGAGCGGCCTCCAGCGGCCGCCCAGCGGCGGCAAACACCCTCAACTGCCCGCCACCAGAGCCACTGCAGCTCCAACACCGACCCACGAACGCGGCACTCTCCATCAACGACCCCAGGCCGGCGACCAACTTCGTCGCTGCTAACGGGAAACCCATCGACGCCCGCACCCACATCATCAACAACCAAAGCTGGCGCGCACGCCAGCCCGACGACTTGCGGCACACCCTAACTAATCGCCGCGACGGCGAGCCCATGGGGTCGCTCAGTCGACTCGGGCCCAAGTGCTTCGGACCAATGATCCGAGGCGAGAAGTACCCGCCAAACTTCAAGGCGCCAAAGGAGATAGAAAAATACGACTCCTCGTACGACCCCGTCGTCTGGCTCGACACATACCTCATGGCAATGGGGATCGCGGGTCACACTGACAGTGGCGCCCACCGGTCCTGCGCATTAATCGAATCAACAAAGAAAATTGAAATAGTTATGGAAAATAAGGAGGGGTGAGCACACTCACTTGGCGACTGGGATGAAACGTAGCCCCGTACGAAGGCCGGCCGGTTTTTCCAGTTCAGGGCCTAGTCGGCGACTGATCCCCAGGTCCAGGACATCGCGTGCCCAAGACACGGATGGCTTCTTCGTTGTTGAGGCTGCAGCTGGCGCCTCTGGGACATCCACGGCGGGAGCTTCCTCGTGAGTCGAAGCTGCTGCAGCTGGAGCCTCCTTGCGAGGTGAAGCCGCCATAGCTGGAGCCTCCCTGCGAGGCGAAGTCGCCACGACCGGAGCCTCCCCCAGCCCAGAGACTGGGGCGATTGGTGGAGGCAATGAGGCCAGTGGCACCTCCATAGTCGCCGTGTCCAGCGCGGTTGTCGCTGGTGGCGCGCCGTCACCAGTGGGGCTGGGAGCATCAGAGCTGCTCGCCGAGTGTGGCGGTGAGGCCGTCTTCGACGGCTTCGTTTTCTTCTTCAGGGGGGCCCTCGCCTCCCTCTTCTTCTCCTTCTTCTTCGACGGAGTGGCTTGACGGCGCGAGGTGGTCTCTGGGAGCTCGTCGTCATCGTCATGGCGCTCGAGGCTTCTGCTCGCTTCGATCTCGCGCTGACGTTGCCCGCGGGTCTTTCGGACCAGCGGGGCGACCTCTTCTTCGGACTCGTCCTCGTCGTCTTCGTTGCCCGTCGCGGGTGGTGATTCGCCTACGTCCTGGGCGGATGGGCCCGGGCTCTCATCATCCGAAGGTGGGAGCCACCCTTCCACCACCTGGAATAGCTGCGATGAATACAAACAGGATCAGGATTACCGCGACTGCATACACTGCGACTGCGAACAAGGTAAAGAAATTACCGTTGGAGCTGGATGCTTCGCGGTGTAGGGGGCGATCCCGGCCTGTGCATCCAGGTACACCGCCTGGGTAATCTTCTTCAATGCTGGGAGGTAATCTTCCAGCCTCCACTCGTCGAGGCAGGCCTTCGTCGAGTCCCCCCGGCCGGTGTATTGGTACGTATAGTGGTCGCGCTGGGCGAGTGGAACAAGCCGCCGCCCAAGCCAGCAATTGTACAAATTTATCGTTTGGAGGCCCTTCTTCTTCAGACCACGGATGGTCTGGAGCATCTCGTCAACGACCATCCGCTGGTCGTCGGGGAGCTTGCCGACTTGGAGATGGCGCGGCTTCGAACGACTAGCGGAGTACCGCGGGATCGCCGCCTCGCCCTCTGGGGTCGCCTCGGTCACGTAGAACCACGACTTTTTCCAGTCGCTCGCCGCCTTGGCGGGTAGCATCACGTCAAAGAAGGAGGCTTTGGACTTGAGCTGGAACGTCAAGCCGCCCGCGGCTAGCATTGGGCCGCCTGCCTCCTCGCGGCACAAGGGAAAGTAGGGCCGGCAGCCCAAGTAGCATTCGCAGAACGCCACGAAGATGGCGAGCTGCTCGATGCTGTGGGGACCCAGATCTGAAGGCTGGATCCCATAGTAGGCGCAAAAGCGCCGGAAGAACAAGGACGTAGTAAACCCTAGCCCTCGCTCGAGATGACTGGTGAAACAGATGAATTCCCTCTCTCGCGGGTTTGGGGTCGTTTCTCCGGCTGCGGGGATACGCCAACAGCCGGCTCGCAGGATCCCGGCCTCCTCGAAAGAGGCCAGCTGCGCCCTCGTGCACTTGGACCTACCCCATGGTTCGGTGGAAAGGGCCATGGCCGAGAGGTTGGTTGGAGATCGGAGGATTTCGGGTCGATTGGATCGCGGAGCAAAGGAAGGAAAATGCGTGCACTCGGAAGAAGTGGTGGGCAGTTGGCTCTATGATTGCCTGCCATTCCTCTTATATAGCGGGAGTTACCCGCCAAATCAGGAGGCCGTTACCGCGCGATGATTACGCCAAAAGTTACCGTTGGATTACCCCAACGGCTAGTTTGACCACGCCTGACGGTCCAACTCCAGCCACTCGGCTCGCCAGGTCAACCACCATGACCGCGTCCCGCCGACTCGACTTGCCCAGGCCGCGACTTGGTTCACCGGATTTCCTCCTTTATACAGGAGCCCGCCGACGATTCGACTGGATGCCTACTCTGAAGCCGTATACTCCGACTGCCAGCAGCCACTTACGCCCAATCGACGACGGCCTCGGGGACTTCTGATGGGGATATGCCTACTGGGGTATACCCAGCAAGGCGTTTCCGACTGGCCCGAGAGCTGGCGAGTGGGCCTGCAGAACGGCGAGTGGATTGAAGCCCAGCAAGGTACCGAGCGACTGGAAGCTGAAGGCCCAGGCGAGTAGATAGGCCCAGTCGGATTGGGTTAAACGACTATTAAAGCTATAACCGAATCGGTTGAGATATGTAAACCCTAGGGGAGGTGAGCCTATATAAACCTCCCTAAAGGGTGAGTAGAGATACGTTCCCTCATACACCCAAGCGACTCGCCGCCTAGCCGCCGAGCTCGCCCATTGTAACACCTCCATAATACAATCTAGCAGGAGTAGGTCTTTACCCTCCGGGGGGCCGAACCTAGGTAAAACCCTGTGTCTTTGCCCTCATCTCGCACCGCAGATGGCTGGCCGCCCTTGCCCCTCGTTCTACTACTCGCTGCCGATTGCAGCATCTGCCGTGACCATTCCCACGACAGCAAGTTCACCATGGAAAAGTTGCTCCCGTTATCAGTAATTATACTGTGTGGATATCCGAATTTGATGATTACGTCCTCGATGAATATTTTAGTTGTGGCTCCATCGCAAATTGTTACGGGTTTAGCCTCAATCCATTTTGTAAATTTATCCACCATCACTAGTAGGTGAGTAAATCCAAATTTCGCCGTGCGAAACGGCCCAACCATATCAAGCCCTCAGACCGCGAACGACCACGTAATAGGGATTATCCGCAGCTGTTTAGCCGGAACATGTGCCTGATGAGCGTACTTTTGGCAGCCTTTGCATGTTTTGACCAGTTTATCGGCATCCGCCTTAGCTGTAAGCCAAAAGAATCCGTGTCGAAAATCTTTTGCCACTAAGGATCTGGCTGCAGCATGCTAACCACACTCGCCTTCGTGGATTTCTCTTAAGATTTCAACTCCTTTTTTCGAAGAAATACATCTCTGAAACACGCCAGAAACACTCCGTTTATAGAGCTCACCATTTATTATAGTGTAGGCTTTTGCTCGTCGGACAATCTGCCTGCTCAAGACTTTGTCTTCGAGTAATTTTTTGTCTATCATGAAATCCAGATAGGGTTTTGTCCAGCTGGGAATTACAGCCAGAACTGCTATTAAAGGTGAGTCGGATTTTGTCGGATAGTCCTCATCAACTCCGATTATGGAGGGGACCTTTAAATGCTCTAGAAAATCTCCATCTGATACTTGTTTCCACGCAGAGCCTATTCTTGATAGTGCATCTGCTTCCTCATTTTCTGCTCTAGGGATGTGTTAAACCTCAAAACCCTCAAACGATTTGGATAGTTCATCCACGACAGCCTTGTATGCTGCCATGTGCTTGTTTGCGTTGCAGATATCAGATACTTGCTGAGCAACTAAATCCGAGTCTCCGTAACACATGAGTCTTGATATGCCAATGTTTTTGGCCATGCGTATTCCATGTAGCAGTGCTTCATACTCGGAAATATTATTGGTTGCCGTGAAGTGTATTTGCAACACATAGAACAACTTATCTCCTTGGGGTGATTTGAGTACCATGCCAGCCCCCGAGCCTCCTTGTGGCATCCCGCAAAACCACTACTAGAAAATCGCGTTGAATTTGTGCATTGCATCGTCATCATCATGCATTGTTTGCTTAAAACTATTTTCGCAAAGCCTGTTCTTGTTTTCTAAAACGCCCCGTCTTGTTTTCAAATTCAAACCCGGGTCTCCGGAATATTTTGTTTTGTCTAAACACAGATTGCAAACGCCCCGTTTTAATTACATAAAATGTTTAATTATTTTTGTGGGGCAGTCGAACGGGCCGAATGATCCGAACGACCACCCCAGAACCTAAATCGGTCCACCTAACCCGCCCTTCTAAATCCTAAGTTCACCCAACCTAGTCTACCCAGCCCCTCTCCACCTCACCCGGACCAATCGGAGCCCGCCACCTCACCCTCTCCCTCCCCTCTAACCTATCCCCAACTGCCACCTAGACTAAACCACCTCCACCCCCCTCTCTCTCCTCTCAACCCAGCCCCACACACGCATGCACTCACACACACCCTGCACCACGCACGCAGTGCCCAGCCCCGGCCCCACCCCTGGTTTCCTCTGGCCCACCCCTACCCCGCTCCCTGTCCTCTTCCTCTCTCCTTCCCCCGATCCTCTCCCTCACCGCCGCGTAGCCCTCCTCCCGCTCCCCTCAAGCGCCCGGTCCCGGCAGCCTCCTCCCTCGACAGAACCCGGTCCCCTCGCCACCGCTTCCCCCTCCTACCTCTGTCCACCGCCACCACGACCTCGCCCTTCCCCTCTGGCGCCGCCGGCCGCCACCGGGCCTTCCCCGTCCCCCGCTCGCCTCGCCCCGCCGGCCACGAGCCAAGCGCGCCGCCCCGTCCTCGCCGGAGCTCCCCGCGGCCGCTCCCACGCCGGCGCGCCCGGCCGCGTCCCCGTCGACCCTCGCCGGCCCCGCGCCCCGCCACCGGAGCCCTCCCGTCGCCCACCTCCGTCCGCCGCCGGCCCCGCGCCCCGCCAGCAACCGCCGGCCCTCCGTCGCATCTCCTCCCCGCCTCCTCCACCGAGGCCCCGTCGAGCTCGGCCTCACCCCCGCCGCGTATCCCCCTGCTCCCCTCCCTGCGCCGCCTCGCCGGCCTGCCGGAGCGCCGCCGTCCGCCGCCCCTTCCTCGAGCAGAGCCGCCGGCGGACCCCCTAGCGCCGCCGCCGCTACCTGGCCGCCACCATCTGCCCGGTCTCCCTTCCCCACCGGCGCCGCCCTGCGGGTTCTGCCCCTCCTCGTCACGTCACCAGCGGGCCCGCGTCTCGCGCCCCTCTCTCCGACCTCGGTGGCCCTGGTGTCTCTGCCCCACCGTCATCGTCGTCCGGTGCCTCTCCGCAACCCGACCGCAGGCCGCTCGAGCTAAGGGCCGCACGAGTCGCGGGCCTCCTCCAGTGTGTTGCCCTCGCTTTGGGTGGTCTGTTGTACCGTTTTGGGCTTGCTGCTCTCAGCCAGGATCCTCCGTCTATGGCGTGCTGAAAACACCGACACCGACCCAAGCGTGCCCCGATCGAATTCGAGTTCTTCTCAGACAACAAGATCCAAGATTGTCGTCATGAAACGTCAAGGCCTTTTTCCCGGAGTCGCCAGGACCGCCGACATGAAACCATCTGCCAAGATCGTCCGACACCGAACCCATAACTGCTCCGAGACCCCGAGATCGTCATCTGCCGCGTGAACAGGGAAACGCCAAGATCTTCGTCGGACCGCCATGACCGTCTTGATGGCGCGGACCCGACAAGACCCTCGCAACGGCAAGATCGACCCCGTGGGACCCGACAAGATCTGCATGACGACAAGAACGACACCGACCCAAGTCCTGCTTCCCGGACGCGACAAGGACTACCCCCGATATCCGAGAACGCTTCCGCCAAGAACGAATCCGTCGAACCCTGGACCCCGAGACCGAACCCCGAACCCCGGAACCCCAAGATCTGCCGAACCCTAATGTGTGAACCCCTCTCCGAGAACCCTATTTTATAAATGCCATCAATATAACTTGTTGCATATTAAATCATTATCTCGCATGCATATCATGTGGTTTGGGGGCCTCATGCCGATTCACCTAATAATTGAATATGGGGCCCATATGCGGGCAAATCTAGCCTTATATTGGCCTCATCTAAATTTGTGTAGCGAACCCGGTTCTATCTTCTGCCATGTTAAGACAACATTTAAATTGCGGGGGTTCTAAACAACTTGAACCATATATTAATTGTCGGGACCCCGGTTCCACTTAATATGACCTAATTGCATCGCATCCTTGCCATGTCATCCATCATACATGCATCATGCCGATCTTCTGCCGTTGTATTAAATATTGCATCCGGTGTTTCTTCTAGTGTTTTGCTTCTTCGCGGATAAGGCCGTTGAGTTGATGTGAGCTTCGACCCGATCTTCGGATGAACCTTCGACAATGTTTTCAGGCGAGCATCTCCCCCTTTCTACCTATCTTACTTTTATAGTATTTATTCCCTCCTGTTGATCTATTGCTATCTGTGTTGCGATGCTCTAGTTTTCGTATCCGTGATATCCCCTTGCAGCCCTATATTGCCTTGGACACACCCTATTACCTGTTGTTTGGTAGATAGTTGGACTTGCGCGTCGTAGTCGCTTGCTCAAGTGCTGTTGCGTGTCGTCAAGTGCCACAGTTGTTGATGTATTGCCGCATGTTGTTGTTGGAGATGATCATAGCTTTACTTATTGTTCACTTTAATTACTATTTAACAACTAAATTTGAAGTAAGCAGAGGCATCGGTGGGTGATAGATAATATTTGTTTTCCGAACGCCCACTTGTGTCCCGTAGGACCCCGAGTACTTGATACCTGTTCCTTGATTTATCGCGCTATCCACATCCGGGAGGTATATGGGACCCCCCTTAGCCAGAGCTTGATTCAGTCTTATTTCTTGGGGCCACAAACTAGTTTGAGGTTTTATTTACGATCCTGTACTTATGCCATGCTTTACTGCTTTATTTACGATTGTGCGATGTATAGCACACTGTACTGTTTTGGAGCGGGACACGATTCCGCGGTGTCGACAAGCCCAGTTTTGGGTTCCCAGTCGTTCACAGCCGTCTACCCAAACCTTGAGTCCGTCTCGGAGTTTGCTTACTTCGTTGCGGGTCTACTCCAAGGGGTGTCCCCCTGAAATATTTCTGAATCCTGTGATTGCTTTGTCGTGAAGGCCTCGTTGGGTTTTGTTTTGGTTTTTCCGAGGTTGATCGAGTGTGTGTTGCTATTGGTGCACCCCGGCCGGGTAAAACTTTCTGAAAGCCGTGTCCGCGGTTATGGACGACTTGGAGCACAGTATCTCGACCATAGACAAGAATAACTAAAGTTTATTGCTATAAATTTGACTTTATAATGACTAGTAATCAGCTTCACTATAATGGAATGACTAATTAATACTGCCCACAATTGCTTGTTGGAGTGTCGCTTGCGACCATTGTACCTGACTAGTAATTATGGCAACTACAACGGAATGGCTGAATAAAAGTACCAACAACTGCTGGGTTTTGGGGTTATCTCATGCTAATTGTATCTGATTAGTAATTGTTGCAACTACCACGGAACGATTAACTAAAAGTGCCCACTGCTTATTTTATCAGGATGATTATCCAAATCTGACTAGTAATTGCTGCAACGATAACCGAATAAATAAAACTGCCAACTGTGTGAGTTCCTCGGTTGACTTCCTCGTTTGGTCTCGAGGGGGAAACACCAGGATGGGTTTGTTTGGTGTTAGCTTCAGGTTGGATCCGGATAGGTCTTTCTTACCCCTCTCTGATTGCCGCCAGTTGTATCGAGTCTCTATAGGTTGTTTAGTGCATGCTGCCGCTGCCGCTTCAGTCCACCATACCTGTGTAGGCGAGGACCGCCGAATTCTAGTCTCGCCGTGTACTGGCCTCAGTACTGACGCTCCTCTTTTTCCTTTGCCCTTCGTCGGCACCCCTTTGTTTAAGCAGGTTTTGAGGTCGACGCCGTTAGCAGGGTTACCCTTCCGGCTTGGCCTGGGCAGGGTTATGGACGCCATTGGTTATTCTTCAGGGCTCTTAGCCCCATTTGCATCTTGTCCGTAGTCGGACGCTGTATCGTTTTACCGGTGATTTGGATCTTTGTATAATATATCTGTATTCCTGACTCATCGAGTCGCTGTTATATATATTTGTTCTGTGGGTCCCATCGAGGACTGTTGTGTAATGTTATTACTTCGTTTTCCACCCGCACGAAAGTGCCTGGTGGGCACCTTTGAATCGTTTCTATGCGGGTTTGGCGAGTTTTGCTAAAACTTGCATAGGTCCGATTCGGAGGGTGTTACACTCCTCGTGCTTTTGATCCGTCGAAGTGAAGGGTCCAAAATTCCGAGTCTGGAGGGCCTGAGTTTTCTGCCGTTTCTGTCCAATCAACAACAAAGTCGGCAAGAATTTGGGATTTGATTGTTGTACGTGGTTTGTACTCGATGTCAAAAGTTGCAAGCTCTATTCCTCACTTTGTTACATGCCCTGTGGCATCGCGGTTATTGATTATATCTCGCGGGGTACCGGTGCTCACCACTGTGATCTTGTGTTCTTGAAAATAGAGGCATAGTTTTCTAGATGCAAAGAACACTCCATAGGCTAGCTTTTGATGATGTGGATACCGCTGCTTTGATTCTGTCAAGACCTCACTTAGATAATAGGTTGGCCGCTACACCTTATGCTCGTGGCCTTCTTCCTCGCGCTCAACTACTGTTACCCCGCTTATGACCTTTTTGGTCGCTGCAATGTACAGTAACATAGGTTCTTGAGGTTCTGGCGCTGCGAGAACTGGTGGGTTTGAAAGCAAATATTTCAAACTTTGCAGGGCAGTTTCGGCTTCTGGGGTCCAGACAAATTTTTCGGTTTTCTTTAAGAGTTTGTACAAAGGTGCGGCTCTTTCACCGAGCCGGCTGATGAACCGACTCACCGCTACAATGAAACCGGTGAGGTATTGAACGTCCTTCAGGCGAGTCGGCCTGGTAATGTTTAAGATAGCCTTTATTTTGTCCCAGTTCACCTTTATGCCTCGCTCAGAGACGATGAAACCTAATAATTTTCCGGCTCGAATTCCAAAGAAACACTTCTTTGGATTTAGCATCATATTGAATTTTCATAGACTAGCAAACGTTTCATCCAAGTCGGAAATTAAAGTTTCCTTATTTTTGGACATAACTGCTATGTCGTCTACGTATACATGGACGTTGCGTCCGATTTGGTCGTTGAGACAACGTTGCATGATACGTTGATATGTTTCTCCTGCGTTCTTTAAGCCAAAAGGCATAGTTTTAGAGCAGAAGGTTCTGAAAGGAGTGACGAAAGACGTCTTAATTTGATAAGAATTTTTCATCGGTATTTGGTGATATTCGAAATATGCGTGCAGAAAACAGAGTAATTCCAACCCTATCGTTGAGTCGATAACTTGATCGATTCTTGACAAAGGAAACAGATCTTTTGGGCATGCCTTGTTCAAAGCGGTATAATCAACACACATGATTAAATCAATGGTGTCCTTTTTAGGGACGAGTACAGGATTTGCCACCCAATCTGTATGGATGACCTCTGTTATAAAATCCGCTAACTCTAGGCGGGCTAACTCCTTGGCTATTGCTTTGTGTTTTTCATCACCAAACTGTCATAAGGACTGTTTCACGGGTTTAGCGTCTGGGTACACATTAAGAGAGTGCTCGGCAAGTTCCTTAGGTACTCCGGTCATGTCATATGGCTGCCATACGAAGATATCACTATTAGCTTTGAGGAACTCGACGAGCGCTCTTTCCTATGTGTGGCCTAAGCCTACCCCTATGTTTGTCGTCTTGGAGGGATCATCTTCCTTCATCGACATCTTCTTCGTCTCTTCCGACGCCTTGAACTACAAACTTGGCTTCAGCACCTAGTTCTTCGTAGTGGGCATCTCGGGCGGATTGATGGTCTTCTTGATCTCCTGGTACTCCTGGGCATGCAGCACGGCTTCGGCGAATGCAGCAGATCCTTCTTCGCACTCTAACACCTTCCTCAGATTTCCTCGTACGGTGATTACGCCCTTTGGACCTGGAAGTTTAATCATGTTGTAGATGTAACATGGACGGGCCATGAACGCCCAGTAAGCCGGATGCCCGAAGATGGCGTGGTAAGCACTTTTGAACGGTACCACCTTAAAAGATAGTGGCTCGGTCTGGTAATTGTCTCGGGTTTCGAATGTCACGTCCAGAGTAATCTCACCCAGAAAATCCGCCTGTCTCCCTGGTACAATGCCATGGAAAGTTACACTGTTGTAACTCAACTGGCTCTCGTGTAGCTTCATGCGGTGGAGCGTCTCAATGTAGAGGATGTTGATGCTACTCCCACCATCCATGAGTGTTTTAGAGAACTCATAGCCATCAATAAGAGGATTGACGACCAAAGGGTATTTTCCCCGACGATGTGTTTTCCTCGGGTGATCTGAGCGATCAAAGGTGATGGTTACCTCTGACCAGTCCAGGAACTATGGAACAGCCGGAACTATGGCATTGAGCTCATGAAGAACCGCCTTCTTTTCTTTAGCAGGCTGGGATCCAAGGAAGCAGACGTATGCGTCTTTCTTGGTCGGAAAAGTCTTCTTTCCATCCGGCTTGGGCTTTGCAGCGGCTTCCGCTTCTTCCATGTCGGAATCTTCCTTGGGCTTCTTTCCCTTCTCGAAATTTTTCTATCCTTTTTGTCGCTTGGCTCTGTAGCCAGCGGATTCGTCTTTCTTGATGTCGTCATTGAAACGACACTCGGCATTTGTGTGGGTAGATCCTCCGTTACTATCCAAGTGGTGGACACAGGGATTATTGGCAATGTCGGCCCAGGTATAGGTTCTTCCGGGTTGCTGGTCTCCTCTGCCCTGGATTCGGGAAGATCCTCGGCCTCTACCATGGTCGCCTCCGCCCCCTCCTCGTCCTTCACATCTGAACGTTGCGTTAATAGCTGCGTTGTCTGGAGCCGGCTTTTCGTTCGAGGTGTTCTTGCGCTTCTGAGTTTGCTTTGGCTATTTGGCCGCATTGGGATTGGCCAGAATATTTAGCAGCCCTTCTGAATCATCATCAGCGTCAGCGTATTTTCTTTCCATCTCTATCATTTCTCCCAAATCTGTGACGTGGTCACGCTTCAGCCTGTGACATAAAAGTCCAACTGCCTGCAATAAAAGCTTCTATCGCAGTTTGCTCGTTTACTCCTTCGCAGGAGTTCTTCGTATCGATCCAGCATCCAAGGTAATCCCGACAGGTTTCTCTGGGTCTTTGTATGCAACACTGCAAGCCTCCGACTGTGCAGGGCCTCCTGTAAGTTCCCTCGAAGTTTGAAAAGAACACACTTTGCATATAATACCAGTTATGAATTGAATTCTCTAGCAGTTCATTGAGCTATGATCGAGCCGTCTTCCTCAGCATCAGTGGGAGATATCGGATGATGTGTACATCCCATATATTGATACAATCGTTGTACCTACAGCTACGGCAGAAGATAGAGAGAGGATGAGTAAGACTCCCTATGCCTTAGCCATAGGATCTATTGTCGTCGGATTGTCGACAAGTATGCCATAGGGGTTCCTAGTGGCATTGGAAGGATGGGGTGTGAGACGTCGGATGTTCCAGGAGCGGTGAGCACAAGTTTACCCAGGTTCAGATCTGACTGCGGTGATCGGATCCTACTATTGCTAGCAACCCAGTAATATATCGACGTAAGCCGGATGTTACAGCGGATTACAAGAGGGGTTCGCTTGTGCGAGTTTATTGTGGTGTACGATTGATTGGTTGCCCTAAAGGCTCCCATAGGGCCGGTTTATATAGTCACCGGGGCCTAGGGTTACAGGGAGAGACCTATCCGGCTATGTTACAGAGTCGGTAACTATGTACAGCTTGGACTACAAGTAATACTACTGGCCTAAGTCGGTAACTCTTCTGGGCCTTGTCGTAGCCGGAACTAGCTCCTCCTCTTTCTCTGGCTGGTCTGCCCGTGAAGCAAAGCTCTAACCCGTTGGTGGGCCACCCTGTTCAGCGAGTCCTGTGGGTATACCCGGAAAGTATATCCCCAACAGTAGCCCCCGGAAGTCTCCAAGTTCTGAAGTCGGATAAATCGTCTAGCTTGATGGTTTCTTCGTCTTGAGAACCTTGAAGGGTTCCCGAAAACTTCTTTCATTAGTGTAGGATTCCGAGTCAATTGAGTCGGATATATCTTGCTCTGACCTTAGTCTTTTCCTTGCTTGGTTTGAAACATAAGCCGGATTTTTAGCGACGTGCGGGCTGACCGCTTTACAGGCCAGATCCTGTCACTGAAAGAATTTCCATCAGCACGACCATTGGTGGGTCCGTTCCTTACGTAACAGAACGTCGTTTCAATGCATGCGTGAAAATCGAGGGGGCAGAAGATTCGCGAGGAATCTAACTCCCCCTCTCCTATATGCGTGGCGATAATCACGCGTGTCACTCCACGAATTTTGATGTAAAGGTAAATAAAGAGGGGAGAAAACCCTTTCTCTCAGATTCACCTCTCCTTCGATTCATTCATTGCCTCCTCGTACTACTCGAGCTCTCCGCACCAGTTCCCATCTATGCACTATTGAGGAAAAAATCTCTCCTTCCCCCACCATCCCTTCTCCCTCCAAGATCTATGGCTTCTGCCTCGTCCTCAGGAGCAGCGGCGGCGGGTTTGTCGGCGGCGGAAGAGAATAAAATGCAGGGTCTTTGGATCCCCAGCGCCATGGATAACGCGGAGCTCCAAGTCATGGAGGACGAAGGGTTCATCATTGCCGGTGCGTGGCGGAGCGCCTCAGGACACGCCGTCCCTGCGCCACTCGACACGAGAGGGTGCTGTTCGGCGCTCACGTCGACCGCTGCCTTAGCGTGCCACCGTCGGACGTCCTCGTCGAGGTCCTCAATCACTACGGTGTGCAACTTCATAACATTCCTCCCAACTCCCTGCTTGAGCTCAGTACTCACGCAGCTTTGTGCGAGGGGTTTCTCGGCATTAGGCCGAGTCTCACTCTTTTCCGGTACTACTATGGTACTCGGATGAATTCCATCAGTGCCGGTGTGCCTTATGTCACCGGCACTCTTAGCTTAGTCCTTACGAGGAATCGAATCTATCCTAGGATTAACGCTAGTGAGTCCGTCAAACGCTGGGCCAGAACTTTCTTCTATCATAAAGATATTCCGGCTCCGTGAAAGGCGGAAGGTCTTCCGGCATTCGTCAACGGTGCCGCTCCCCACCAAGATTCATGGGACACGGAGGCGCCGGAGTTGTCGGATATTTTGATCCTTGCCAAGAGGCGGATCGAGTTTTTGATGAAGCATGAGGGAATCCATGGATCTGACTTGATCCACTGCTGGCTGGAGCACCGGATTCAGCCTCTACAGCATCACGGAGATAGCCTCATGCACCAAGTCACCGGCGACAAGAAGGACAACATGAAGATCAGCCCGAACCGACTTTCGGCGAAGGACTACAAGACCCTCATGCAATATTTGATCAAGGAAAGAGTGGAACGGAGTTCCAGAAGTTTCCATGAAGATGTATACATCCAACCGTCCTCTGGGCTCCAGTAAATATTTCAACTCTGCTTTTTGCATTTCGTCGTTCTTTTCTGTTCTTTCTCCGACTCTATTTTCATCGATGCTTTTCG
Source organism: Avena sativa (assembly GCA_916181665.1). Classification (NCBI taxonomy): domain Eukaryota; kingdom Viridiplantae; phylum Streptophyta; class Magnoliopsida; order Poales; family Poaceae; genus Avena; species Avena sativa. Next base: position 148,827,959 of record OV702280.1, read on the forward strand.
ACTTTGTCAGCTCGAGAAACTCTCCGAGTCTGAGCTAGCTCCACTAGATGGCTATGCTGCAGACGACCCGGAGGCGACGGAGGATGATGAGGTGCAAGAAGTTGTTGCCCCCCGCCTCCAAGAAGCATAAGGCGAAGGAAGTTGTTGCTGCTGGTAGCCAAGTGCTGCCAGTAGTTAAAAAGTAAGCACCTCACCTTTATTTTTTAGTACTCCTGTACCTTTATTTCTTTCCAGAGCACACCTAAATTTGAGGATTTTCGTGTTCTAGAGCTAAATCAGTGTTGAAGAGCAAGATAAAGCCGGACAACAAGCCGGGCAAGCAGATGCGTCAGCAGAAGCTTGTTATCTCCCTGCTGTGCCGCCGTCGACTCCATCCACTAGTCCATCAACGCAGGGAGCTTCTGCATCCCCTGATGCTAGCAAGATCTCGAAAGCCCTGGTCACCGTTGATGACCAGGAACTAACAAGGGTGAACCCGTCAAGGGTAATGATCCCATGGTAATGTCTACAGGAACGATGGATAAGGTGGCTGATTCCGCTGTCCCTAGCCTCAAGAGGAAAGAAAAGTAAGAGATCCTCAGACTGGCTCAATCCAGCCTTGAGAAGCAAACCTTGACTCCAGAGGCAGCGAGCCAAGCGGAGGAAGACGTCAAGCTGGTTAGCCTCCTGGACCAAATTTTGGTCCGGGATGCTAAAGTCGCATCCGGCGATCTTCCAGCGATGGATGTTCCGTCCCTCACCCTTACCTTGAAGGTGTTTCACAGCACCAAAATCGGATTTGAAAAGATGCAACTGGAACACATTGTAAGTTTCTGATTCTTATTTGCATTTATTATCATATCCTCTATTCCCCAAGCATAAAGTCGGATAAACATCGTTGGATCCGAGTTGATGCTTTTAGGTTGCAAAAGAATGATGTGGCGTAGCCCCCAAGGCTCGTGCTGTAATTTTACTTAGTTAAATTTGTAGTCCGAGTCTTAGTAGCCGTCTGACGGTATTTCGTCTCTAAACTTTTAGAAAATTGCATCTTCCAACCAGGAATTGCTCAAGAATATTAGCAACAAGCGCAAAGAAATCAAAGCTTTGCGCTTTGAGAATTCCAAGTTGAAAGTTGAGAAAGATGAAGCAGAATGTAAACTTTTCCGACTTCTTCTTTGCCAATTATCTTCATAGTCAAACTTGTTTTGTCCGACTGATTTTTTTTGTCTTTGCAGAATTGTTATGTCAGTCTAGCAAGATGGTGGAGCAAGCCAAAAACTTCAAGGTCTTGTAGTCAAAAAATGCTGACCTCCGGGAAAAGCTTGAGAAGCTAACTTTGGAATCAGAGAAATCCGTAGCCGCTTTCCTGGAATCAAGCAACCACGACACCGTGAGGCTCGAGAAGCTCATAGCCCTCCGAGATAAAGAATTATCTGATCTCAATAAGGACTTCAACATTTAGAGGGATCTTGCCTAGGCCACAGCCAGTGAACTGAACAGTCTCCGCAAGGAGCATGCGCAATGGAATCACTCTGTGCTAGGTAAGATTTCTGAATCTTTCTTTTATGTTTGTTGTTTTGATTTTTTCGACTTTCTTTTCAGCCGAATTTTGACTTTTTGGTTATTTCCCAGCCCCCATGAATCTTTCCGATTCTCCCACCTCCGAACCTCGCCTCGAGCGCATCAAGCTCGTTGGAGATGTCTTGTATGACTTCCGCCAAACTCTAGAAGAGGCTGGCGAAGTCGTCAAGCTTTCTGACTTGCACACACTGTCAGTGCACGAGGTAAGGGACAAGGTAAAGGAGATTCCGAAATTGATCGAAGACTAGAAGATCTCCTACGCTCGGACTGCTGCACAAACAGCTCTGACCATGGTGATGATCCACCATAGTGAGATGGAAATCTGGCACGTCACCAAGGGCATTGTCGAGGAGGATGATGGGGGTAACCCGCAGGACATCAAGGCCATCCAAGAGTCTTGTGTAGGTTACGCTTGTCGGGTGGCGGAGATGACCAGCTACACGATGCCATTCTTCGAATCCGTCGCCACGCCTCCTTCGCCTCAAGAGCCAGAAATCAGCAATGATTCCGAGTCTGAGATCGAGGGCGACACTGCTGTTGACTCCAGCGCTCCACCTGCTTCATCACCACCGCCTGCAGCATAAACAATTTCTATGCATTTGTAGCACCCCGGGTAAAACAACTACTAGGAATCGATTGATTGTTTACTACTTTGTGCATCATCAGGCATCATGCATCTGTTAAACTAAAAACTATTTCTCTAAAAGCATCTCTTTGTTTTCTAAAATACCCCATCTATTTATTCAAATCAAAATCTGGCCTATCCGGATATTTTATTTTGTCTACAACATAGTTGCAATTGTTTTAATTTAAACAAAACAAAATAAATATATTTTAATATAAAAACCCTATTCTATAAATCCCGGAGGAGACCGCCGCCTGCCTGGCCCAGCGGCCCAGCTAGCAGCAGTCTACAACCCCGATAGGCCCAAAATCCAAACCCTAGACCAATCTTCCTCCCCCCCCAAACCCTAAGCCTCAGATCCCACCCAAACCTCCCAGCCGCCACCCACCTACCTACCACCAACCCGGTCAACCGCCCTACCCCCACTGGACCAAACCCCCAAACCCTAATCTAGCCAAGCCCTCCCTGCCGCCGCCACCCCACTCATCTCACCCGAAACACCCTTGCTGCTGCCTCCTACTCCACACACTGCACCATGCATGTACCCACTCGACCCAGAACACACACACACGCACGCCAGATCCTTTTCGTCAAGTTCCCCAGCCCTGGACCCACGTGACCCCACCAACCCTGCGCGTCGCCCACCTCTCGTCTCGCTTCCATCCTACGATCCCCTCCCTCTCGCTAACCTCCGCCGCCAGAGCCCGCAATCCCCAACCTCGCCTCTATTCCTCTTGATCGCGAGCGTCCGCCTCTGCTCCGGCCGCCCCTCTCGCGGTGCTCCACCGCCTCCTCGTAGCCGCCATCGCCAGCGGGACTCTCCACCGCCTCCTCCATCGGCTCCCAGTGCGCCTCCCTCCCAGCCGCGAACACGCGCTTGCACTGACCTCCTCCTGTCTGCTCGAGCTGCCGCCGGCCCCGCCCGGCCTCGACCCTGGCCACGACCTTCCTGGGCCTCATCGCCGAGCACCGTCCGGCCCCTAGTCTGCGACCTCGCCGTCGTCACTCCTCTCGCTTGCGAGCTCTGCCGCTAGCAGCACCTCCCCTTTGCGCTGTCGTGAGCATCGCCCGGGTCCCCTTTGCTCCCCCCCCCCCCCCCCCCCCCCCCGCGCCGACCTCTGCGTGCCTGGCGTCCTGGAGCCCTCCGTCGATCTCGCCGCGTGCACTACACCTCCGTCACCCCTCCTCCTTTGCCGGCTGCAACGACCTCGCAGAAGCCCCATCGCCCCGGCTCTGTACAGCCTCGCGCCACCTCCCTCGTGTTCCTCTCCGACCACTGTCGCGTGTGCACCTATCGGCCTCCCCGGCGCCTTGCGAGCTTCCTGCAGCGTGACCGTGGCCACGTCCGTCTCCTCTTGGGACCGCGCCACCTCAATCTTGTCTCCGCTCTCCATCGGACAAGCTCCTCCTCTACGGCCTCTTCCCTTCTGTTGGCGCCTTCCACAGCAGGGCAGGCCGCCTCGTCCTCCAGGCTCCCAGACACCGTGTGGTACCAGGATCCTCCAAGATGTCCGCACGATCATGCTCGACCTCGCCTGGCACTATGCCGCTAGGCCTGTGACAATCTTGTTTTGTTTCCCTGCAGGTTGTTTTCAACAGTTCCTATGCTCAGGGTGTGCAATGCCTCTTTGTACCCGCATTTATCGATTTGTTTATCATCGCAGCGCTAGTGTGCCTCTATTTGACAAAACCCGGTGCCACCAAGTTCTGTGTCTCCAAGATCTTTCGACGCGGCTACAAGTTCACCATTGATGATAAGTCGACACCCAAGATCTATGTCACGGACGCCAAGTTCGCCGAGACCCCGACGCCCCGATTCGAAGCCCGTTCCCGGCGTCTGAAGACCGATCCCGGCGAGACCAAATCCGTCGAACCCCCGGAACCCCAAGATCGCCGAGACCCAATGTGTGACCCCTTCTTCAAGACCATTATTTTTATAATTTATATAATATCTACTTGTTGCATGTAAATTGTTCATACTCACATACATATCATGTGGTTTGGGGGCTTTATGCCGATTCACTTCATAATTAAATATGGAGGCCATATGCGGGCGAATCTAGTCTAATATTGGCCCCATCCAAATTTGTGCATCGAACCGATGATATAATATTGCCTTGTTAATACAACATTTAAATTGCGGGATATCTAAACAATATGAACTTAATAAATAATTGTCGGGACCCTGGTTTCATTTAATATGGCCTAATTGCATCGCACCTTTGACATATCATACATCATACATGCATCCTGCCCGATCTTCTGCCGTAGTACTAAATAGTGCATCCGGTGTTTCTTCTAGTGTTTTGGTTCTTCGCGGATAAGGCCGTTGAGTTAATGCGAGTGTCGACCCGATCTTCGGATGAACCTTCAGCAATGTTTTCAGGCGAGCATTCTCCCCCCTTTCTACCTATCTTACTTTTATAGTCTTTATTTCCTCCTGTTGATCTATTGCTATCTGTGTTGCGATGCTATAGAATCCGTACCCCGTTATACTTCCCTGCAGCCCTTATATTGCCATGGACACATCCTATTACCTGTTGTTTGGTAGATAGTCGGCCTTGCGAGTCGTAGTTGCTTGCGCAGGTGATGTGTCGCGTCGTCGATGTCCCACAGTTGTTGGAGTAATGCCTCTTGTTTAATGTTGGAGATGATCATGACTTTAATTACTGTTTAATAACTAAAATTGAAGTAGGTAAATAATGCAGAGGCACAGGTGGGCAATAGATGTTATTTGGTTTTTAACCGTCCACTTGTGTCCCGTAGGACCCCGAGTACTTGATACCTGTTCTTTGAATATTCGCACTATCCGCATGTGGGACCATGAATCCCCCTAGCCAGAGCTTGAGTCATATTTATTTCTTGGGGCCACAAAGTAGTTTGGGGCTTTATTACTATCCTGTACTTATGCCATGCTTTACTGCTTTATTTACGATTGCGCGTGGAGCGCCTGTACTGTTTAGGAACAAATGTGGAATGTTTTCGCGGTATCGACAAGCCCAGTCACACTTTCGGGTTCCCGGTCGTTTACAGCCATTGGCACAAACCTCTGAGTCCGTCTCGGAGCCGGCCAACTTCGTCACGGGTAGCTTGGTGGGGTGGCCCCCTGAAATTTATATGAATCTTGCAATTGCTCTGTCGTGATTCCTCGTTGGGTTTTTATTGGTTTTTCTCGAGGTTGATCGTGCGTGTGTTGCTATTTGTGCCCCCCTGCAGGGTAAAACTTTCTAAAAGCCGTGTCCGCGGTTATGGACGACTTGGAGCACAGTATCTCGATCATAGACAACTATAACTAAAGTAGTGCTATAAATTTGACTTTATAATGACTAGTAATCAGCTTCACTATAATGGAATGGCTAAATAAAAGTGCCAACAATTGCTTGTTTGGGTTGTCACCTATTACCATTGTATCTGACTAGTAAGTATTGCAACTACAACGGAATGGCTAAATAAAAGTACCAACAACTGCTGGGTTTTGGGGATGCCTCATGCTATATGTATCTGACTAGTAAGTACTACAACTACAACGGAATGGTTAACTAAAAGTGCCCACTGCTTATTATATCAGGATGACTATCTAGACCTGACTAGTAATTGCTGCGACAATAACTGAATAATTAAAACTGCCAACTTTGTGAGTTCCTCGGTTGACTTCCTCGTTTGGTCTCGAGGGGGAAATACCAGGATGGGTATGCTTGATGATAGTTTCAGGTTGGATCCGAATAGGTATTTCTTATCCCTATCTGATAGCCGCCAGTTGTATTGAGTCTCTATAGGTTGTTTAGTGCATGCTGCGCTGCCGCTTCAGTCCACCATACCTATGGATGCAAGGACCGCCGAATTCTAGTCTCGCCGTGTACTGGCCTCAGTACTGACCGCTCTCTTTTTCCTTCGCCTTTGTCGGCACCCCTTTTGTTAAGCAGGTTTTGAGATCGACGTTGTTAGCAGGGTTACCCTTCCGGCTTGGCCTGGGCAGGGTTATGGACGCCATTGGTTATTCTTCAGGGCTCTTAGCCTAATTTTCATCTTGCCCGTACTCGGACGTTGTATCATTTTCAAGATGATTTGGATCTTTGTACTGTATATTGTATTCTTGACTAGATGAGTCGCTGTTGTATATATCTGTTTTGTGGGTTCCATTGTGGACTAATGTGTAATGATATTACTTCGTTTTCCACCCGCACGCAAGTGCCTGGTGGGAACCTTTGAATCGTTTCTATGCGGGTTTGGCGGAAAGCGCTGAAACTTGCATAGGGCCGATTCTGAGGGTGTTACAGAGTGGTATCAGAGCTCAGTTGTTACGATACCCCACTGGTCCAGCCTGTAGGATAACCTAGCTAACGGACGTTGTAGAGTGTCAAAACTATTTTGGAAAATCGGTTGGATTAGATCTGATTAGGTCTGCTTTTACTCCTTACCCCTCTGCTTTTCCCCTCTTACTTCTGCGTGTTTTGAATCTACCCTCTTACCTTTTCTTCGAGTCCAGGAATTCTCGTGGATGGGTTTCTGTCGTACCTTCAGGGTTTCGCTTCCAACCTCTTGTAACGGTGCTTTGACATCTGGTCTTCATGCTATCTGAGGAATCTTCCTCTGCTGTATCTTTTGGTGGACAGAAAATCCACTAAAATTTTCTTTGTATCTTCCGGTGTTTTCCTTCGCGACGAAGTCATCTGCATCAGATCTGATGAGAATCTCCATCCCTCCTTTGTTTCCAAACCTCGCTTGTCGAGATCTTCAGTCTGATTCCGAGAGTTAGTTGCATGATTCTCCTATTCATGTGCAGAGTAATGCTTTGGGTGCGCGATGGACTGATCACCATCCGACTACTCTTATCATGCGCTCTTGTACATTGAGTCGGTGGATCGGTGCAATTATACTCATTCCATGGAAGTTAGAGGTGGCCTTATAATTGTGAGACCTCGACCTTCATCTTTGTTTCTCCGGAGTGTTCTCTCGACCGGCGGGAGCATCGACCCTTGTTGGTGGTGTCGCCGATTTCAAGATGGAGAAGGAATCTTTGTTAGTGGTGTCGCGAGGAGCTACACGAAGTGAGAAGGTTCAGACCACTGGCCATCTTCCCCGTACAAGGAGGCGGATCTCGAGGGCGAGATCCATTGTTAGTGGTGTCGAATTGTAGCACCCCGGGTAAAACCACTACTAGAAATCGATTGATTGTTTACTACTTTGTGCATCATCAGGCATCATGCATCTGTTAAACTAAAAACTATTTCTCTAAAATCCTCTCTTTGTTTTCTAAAATACCCCATCTATTTATTCAAATCAAAATCTGGCCTATCCGGATATTTTATTTTGTCTACAACATAGTTGCAATTGTTTTAATTTAAACAAAACAAAATAAATATATTTTAATATAAAAATCCTATTTTATAAATCCCGGAGGAGACCGCCGCCTGCCTGGCCCAGCGGCCCAGCTAGCAGCAGTCTACAACCCCGATAGGCCCAAAATCCAAACCCTAGACCAATCTTCCTCCCCCCCAAACCCTAATCCTCAGATCCCACCCAAACCTCCCAGCCGCCACCCACCTACCTACCACCAACCCGGTCAACCGCCCTACCCCCACTGGACCAAACCCCAAAACCCTAATCTATCCAAGCCCTCCCTGCCGCCGCCACCCCACTCATCTCACCCGAACCACCCTTGCTGCTGCCTCCTACTCCACACACTGCACCATGCATGTACCCACTCGACCCAGAACACACACACACACACGCACGCCAGATCCTTTTCGTCAAGTTCCCCAGCCCTGGACCCACGTGACCCCACCAACCCTGCGCGTCGCCCACCTCTCGTCTCGCTTCCATCCTACGATCCCCTCCCTCTCGCTAACCTCCGCCGCCAGAGCCCGCAATCCCCAACCTCGCCTCTCTTCCTCTTGATCGCGAGCGTCCGCCTCCGCTCCGGCCGCCCCTCTCGCGGTGCTCCACCGCCTCCTCGTAGCTGCCATCGCCAGCAGGACTCTCCACCGCCTCCTCCACCGGCTCCCAGTGCGCCTCCCTCCCAGCCGCGAGCACGCGATTACTCTGACCTCCTCCTGTCTGCTCGAGCCGCCGCCGGCCCCGCCCGGCCTCGACCCTGGCCGCGACCTCCCTGGGCCTCATCGCCGAGCACCGTCCGGCCCCTGGTCTGCGACCTCGCCGTCGTCACTCCTCTCGCCTGCGAGCTCTGCCGCTAGCAGCACCTCCCCTTTGCGTTGTCGTGAGCATCGCCCGGGTCCCCTTTGCTCCCCCCCCCCCCCGCGCCGACCTCTGCGTGCCTGGCGTCCTGGAGCCCTCCGTCGATCTCGCCGCGTGCACTACACCTCCGTCGCCCCTCCTCCTTTGCCGGCCGCAGCGACCTCGCAGAAGCCCCATCGCCCCGGCTCTGTACAGCCTCGTGCCGCCTCCCTCGTGTTCCTCTCCGGCCACCGTCGCGTGTGCACCTATCGGCCTCCCCAGCGCCTTGCGAGCTTCCTGCAGCGTGACCTTGGCCATGTCCGTCTCCTCTTGGGACCGCGCCACCTCGATCTTGTCTCCGCTCGCCACCGGACAAGCTCCTCCTCTGCGGCCTCTTTCCTTCTGTTGGCGCCTTCCACAGCAGGGCAGGCCGCGTCGTCCTCCAGGCTCCCAGACACCGTGTGGTACCAGGATCCTCCAAGATGTCTGCACGATCATGCTCGACCTCACCTGGCACTATGCCGCTAGGCCTGTGTCAATCTTGTTTTGTTTCCCTGCAGGTTGTTTTCAACAGTTCCTGTGCTCAGGGTGTGCAATGCCTCTTTGTACCCGCATTTATCGATTTGTTTATCATCGCAGCGCTAGTGTGCCTCTATTTGACAAAACCCGGTTCCACCAAGTTCTGTGTCTCCAAGATCTTCCGACGCGGCTACAAGTTCACCATTGATGATAAGTCGACACCCAAGATCTATGTCACAGACGCCAAGTTCGCCGAGACCCCGACGCCCCGATTCGAAGCCCGTTCCCGGCGTCTGAAGACCGATCCCGACGAGACCAAATCCGTCGAACCCCCGGAACCCCAAGATCACCGAGACCCAATGTGTGACCCCTTCTTCAAGACCATTATTTTTATAATTTATATAATATCTACTTGTTGCATGTAAATTGTTCATACTCGCATACATATCATGTGGTTTGGGGGCTTTATGCCGATTCACTTCATAATTAAATATGGAGGCCATATGCGGGCGAATCTAGTCTAATATTGGCCCCATCTAAATTTGTGCATCGAACCGATGATATAATCTTGCCTTGTTAATACAACATTTAAATTGCGGGATATCTAAACAATATGAACTTAATAAATAATTGTCAGGACCCCGGTTTCATTTAATATGGCCTAATTGCATCGCACCTTTGACATATCATACATCATACATGCATCATGCCCGATCTTCTGCCGTAGTATTAAATAGTGCATCCGGTGTTTCTTCTAGTGTTTTGGTTCTTCGCGGATAAGGCCGTTGAGTTGATGCGAGTGTCGACCCGATCTTCGGATGAACCTTCAGCAATGTTTTCAGGCGAGCATTCTCCCCCCTTTCTACCTATCTTACTTTTATAGTCTTTATTTCCTCCTGTTGATCTATTGCTATCTGTGTTGCGATGCTATAAAATCCGTACCCCGTTATACTTCCCTGCAACCCGTATATTGCCATGGACACATCCTATTACCTGTTGTTTGGTAGATAGTCGGCCTTGCAAGTCGTAGTTGCTTGCGCAGGTGATGTGTCGCGTCGTCGATGTCCCACAGTTGTTGGAGTAATGCCTCTTGTTTAATGTTGGAGATGATCATGACTTTAATTACTGTTTAATAACTAAAATTGAAGTAGGTAAATAATGCAGAGGCACAGGTGGGCAATAGATGTTATTTGGTTTTTAACCGTCCACTTGTGTCCCGTAGGACCCCAAGTACTTGATACCTGTTCTTTGAATATTCGCACTATCCGCATGTGGGACCATGAATCCCCCTAGCCAGAGCTTGAGTCATATTTATTTCTTGGGGCCACAAAGTAGTTTGGGGCTTTATTACTATCCTGTACTTATGCCATGCTTTACTGCTTTATTTACGATTGCGCGTGGAGCGCCTGTACTGTTTAGGAACAAATGTGGAATGTTTTCGCGGTATCGACAAGCCCAGTCACACTTTCGGGTTCCCGGTCGTTTACAGCCATTGGCACAAACCTCTGAGTCCGTCTCGGAGCCGGCCAACTTCGTCGCGGGTAGCTTGGTGGGGTGGCCCCCTGAAATTTATATGAATCTTGCAATTGCTCTGTCGTGATGCCTCGTTGGGTTTTTATTGGTTTTTCTCGAGGTTGATCATGCGTGTGTTGCTATTTGTGCCCCCCTGCAGGGTAAAACTTTCTGAAAGCCGTGTCCGCGGTTATGGACGACTTGGAGCACAGTATCTCGATCATAGACAACTAAAACTAAAGTAGTGCTATAAATTTGACTTTATAATGACTAGTAATCAGCTTCACTATAATGGAATGGCTAAATAAAAGTGCCAACAATTGCTTGTTTGGGTTGTCACCTATTACCATTGTATCTGACTAGTAAGTATTGCAACTACAACGGAATGGCTAAATAAAAGTACCAACAACTGCTGGGTTTTGTGGATGCCTCATGCTATATGTATCTGACTAGTAAGTACTACAACTACAACGGAATGGTTAACTAAAAGTGCCCACTGCTTATTATATCAGGATGACTATCTAGACCTTTCTAGTAATTGCTACGACGATAACTGAATAATTAAAACTGCCAAATTTGTGAGTTCCTCGGTTGACTTCCTCGTTTGGTCTCGAGGGGGAAATACCAGGATGGGTATGCTTGATGATAGTTTCAGGTTGGATCCGAATAAGTATTTCTTATCCCTATCTGATAGCCGCCAGTTGTATTGAGTCTCTATAGGTTGTTTAGTGCATGCTGCGCTGCCGCTTCAGTCCACCATACCTATGTAGGCGAGGACCGCTGAATTCTAGTCTCGCCGTGTACTCGCCTCAGTACTGACCGCTCTCTTTTTCCTTCGCCTTTGTCGGCACCCCTTTTGTTAAGCAGGTTTTGAGATCGACGTCGTTAGCAGGGTTACCCTTCCGGCTTGGCCTGGGCAGGGTTATGGACGCCATTGGTTATTCTTCAGGGCTCTTAGCCTAATTTGCATCTTGCCCGTACTCGGACGTTGTATCATTTTCAAGGTGATTTGGATCTTTGTACTGTATATTGTATTCTTGACTCGATGAGTCGCTGTTGTGTATATCTGTTTTGTGGGTTCCATCGTGGACTAATGTGTAATGATATTACTTCGTTTTCCACCTGCGCGCAAGTGCCTGGTGGGCACCTTTGAATCGTTTCTATGCGGGTTTGGCGAAAACCGCTGAAACTTGCATAGGGCCGATTCTGAGGGTGTTACAGCATTATCTTAAACTTATGGCAATGTAATGATGGATACAATGTTTATTTTGTGCTGGTCTGTAAAAATTGATGCCTTTACTATCTTAGCACTTTTGCTTATATACTTTTATGCTTGTTCTTGAAAAAAAATTCTGAAGCACTTTGCGTCTTTTTATATCTATACTTATCGGTTTATCTGGCTCTCGGCCTCGTCCCTTTCATGGGTCAGCCAACCTTTAGCACGGAAACTTTTCCGAGCAACGGAGTGCAATTGCTAAACCAGTTTAAACTCGGAAACAAAGCCGCCTTCCAGTACCAACAACTCATTACTCGAAAAATGCCCGCGTCTAAGAAATCAGATAAAGAATCAAAGTATAGACAATAATTTAAATTTTGTACCCAAAGGTAACATTTTTAGATATTCAAAAATCATAACAGAACAAACATGAGCATCAAGTACTTTCAAGCATTCTGGGATTTTTGAAAAAATTACATGCTCTTTTGGAAATAAGATGGCAAAAACGTCTCAAAGATAACAATATGAGGAAACCAATACTTTATTTCACTTTGAACATGTATATGATTACAAGGAAATATAACTAAAAATAGAAGGGGCGTAGCTGTGCAATATTCCATGGACGGTCTATTTCATCTGGGTCTGTGCTGCCACCAGCTCTCTTCCTTTTCCGAGTATCAGGTCTTTCCTTGACTGATCTCATGTCGGTTAAATAATATGACCCATTATGTAGAACTCTGCTAACCATAAAAGGTCCTTCCCAAATTGGGGAAAATTTGTGCTTTCTCTTTTGCACAAGTTAGAGAACCAAATCGCCTTTTTTGAAAGAACGGTTTTGTACTCTTTGACTATGATACTTGTGCAACTTCTGCTGATAGGATGTAGATCTCTGCTCAGCAACGACGCGTACTTCTTCGATTATATCGAGATCATCTTGCCAAGAAACTTCTGCATCTTCTTCAATATACGCCTTGACTCGTGGAGCCTGATGAATCAGATCACTTGGAAGAACTGCTTCTGCACCATAGACCAAGAAGAAAGGAGTATAGTCGGTCGACCTGTTAGGAGTTGTATGTAAGCTTCAAATCACAGTCGGTAATTCTTCTGCCCAAGCCCCCGTGGCCCGACGAAGCGGTGCCTCGAGGCGAGGTCGGATTCCTTGTAGATTAAGGCCATTGGTTCTTTCTACTTGTCCATTGGCTTGTGGATGTGCGACTGATGCAATATCAAGTCGGATACCTTGTTCTTCGCAGAATTCGGCAAGTTCACCCATGGAAAAGTTGCTCCCGTTATCAGTAATTATACTGTGTGGATATCCGAATTTGATGATTACGTCCTCGATGAATATTTTAGTTGTGGCTCCATCGCAAATTGTTACGGGTTTAGCCTCAATCCATTTTGTAAATTTATCCACCATCACTAGTAGGTGAGTAAATCCAAATTTCGCCGTGCGAAACGGCCCTACCATATCAAGCCCCCAGACCGCGAACGACCACGTAATAGGGATTGTCCGCAGCTGTTTAGCCGGAACATGTGCCTGATGAGCGTACTTTTGGCAGCCTTTGCACATTTTGACCAGTTTATCGGCATCCGCCTTAGCTGTAAGCCAAAAGAATCCGTGTCGAAAATATTTTGCCACTAAGGATCTGGCTGCAGCATGCTAACCACACTCGCCTTCATGGATTTCTCTTAAGATTTCCACTCCTTCTTCCGAAGAAATACATCTCTAAAACACGCCAGAAACACTCCGTTTATAGAGCTCACCATTTATTATAGTGTAGGCTTTTGCTCGTCGGACAATCTGCCTGCTCAAGACTTTGTCTTCGAGTAATTTTCTGTCTATCAGGAAATCCAGATAGGGTTTTGTCCAGCTGGGAATTATAGCCAGAACTGCTATTAAAGGTTAGTCGGATTTCGTCGGATAGTCCTCATCAACTCCGATTATGGAGGGACCCTTAAATGCTCTAGAAAAGCTCCATCTGATACTTGTTTCCGCGCAGAGCCTATTCTTGATAGTGCATCTTCTTCCTCATTTTCTGCTCGAGGGATGTGTTAAACCTCAAAACCCTCAAACGATTTGGATAGTTCATCCACGACAGCCTTGTATGCTGCCATGTGCTTGTTTGCGTTGTAGATATCAGATACTTGCTGAGCAACTAAATCCGAGTCTCTGTAACACATGAGTCTTGATATGCCAATGTTTTTGGCCATGCGTATTCCATGTAGCAGTGCTTCATACTCGGAAATATTATTGGTTGCCGTGAAGTGTATTTGCAACACATAGAACAACTTATCTCCTTGGGGTGATTTGAGTACCATGCCAGCCCCCGAGCCTCCTCGTGCTTTTGATCCGTCGAAGTGAAGGGTCCAAAATTCCGAGTCTGGAGGGCCTGAGTTTTCTGCCGTTTCTGTCCAATCAACAACAAAGTCGGCAAGAATTTGGGATTTGATTGTTGTACGTGGTTTTTACTCGATGTCAAAAGTTGCAAGCTCTATTCCTCACTTTGTTACATGCCCTGTGGCATCGCGGTTATTGATTATATCTCGCGGGGTACCGGTGCTCACCACTGTGATCTTGTGTTCTTGAAAATAGTGGCGTAGTTTTCTAGATGCAAAGAACACTCCATAGGCTAGCTTTTGATGATGTGGATACCGTTGCTTTGATTCTTTCAAGACCTCACTTAGATAATAGGTTGGCCGCTACACCTTATGCTCATGGCCTTCTTCCTCGCGCTCAACTACTGTTACCCCGCTTATGACCTTTTTGGTCGCTGCAATGTATAGTAACATAGGTTCTTGAGGTTCTGGCGCTGCGAGAACTGGTGGGTTTGAAAGCAAATATTTCAAACTTTGCACGGCAGTTTCGGCTTCTGGGGTCCAGACAAATTTTTCGGTTTTCTTTAAGAGTTTGTACAAAGGTGCGGCTCTTTCACCGAGCCGGCTGACGAACCGACTCACCACTGCAATGAAACCAGTGAGGCGTTGTACGTCCTTCAGGCGAGTCGGCCTGGTAATGTTTAAGATAGCCTTGATTTTGTCCCAGTTCACCTTTATGCCTCGCTCAGAGACGATGAAACCTAATAATTTTCTGGCTCGAATTCCAAAGAAACACTTCTTTGGATTTAGCATCATATTGAATTTTCATAGACTAGCAAACGTTTCATCCAAGTCGGAAATTAAAGTTTCCTTCTTTTTGGACATAACTGCTATGTCGTCTACGTATACATGGACGTTGCGTCCGATTTGGTCGTTGAGACAACGTTGCATGATATGTTTCTCCTGCGTTCTTTAAGCCAAAAGGCATAGTTTTATAGCATAAGGTTCCGAAAGGAGTGACGAAAGACGTCTTAATTTGATCCGAATTTTTCATCGGTATTTGGTGATATTCGAAATATGCGTGGAGAAAACAGAGTAATTCCAACCCTACCGTTGAGTTGATAACTTGATCGATTCTTGGCAAAGGAAACAGATCTTTTGGGCATGCCTTGTTCAAAGCGGTATAATCAACACACATCATTAAATCAATGGTGTCCTTTTTAGGGAAGAGTACAGGATTTGCCACCCAATCTGTATGGATGACCTCTGTTATAAAATCCGCTAACTCTAGGCGGGCTAACTCCTTGGCTATTGCTTTGTGTTTTTCATCACCAAACTGTCATAAGGACTGTTTGACGGGTTTAGCGTCTGGGTACACATTAAGAGAGTGCTCGGCAAGTTCCCTAGGTACTCCGGTCATGTCATATGGCTGCCATACGAAGATATCACTATTAGCTTTTAGGAACTCGACGAGCGCTCTTTCCTATGTGTGGCCTAAGCCTACCCCTATGTTTGTCGTCTTGGAGGGATCATCTTCCTTCATCGACATCTTCTTCGTCTCTTCTGACGCCTTGAACTGCAAACTTGGCTTCAGCACCTAGTTCTTCGTAGTGGGCATCTCGGACGGATTGATGGTCTTCTTGATCTCCTGGTACTCCTGGGCGTGCAGCACGGCTTCGGCGAATGCAGCAGATCCTTCGTCGCACTCTCACACCTTCCTTAGATTTCCTCGTACGGTGATTACGCCCTTTGGACCTGGAAGTTTAATCATGTTGTAGATGTAATAGGGACGGGCCATGAACGCCCAGTAAGCCGGATGCCCGAAGATGGCGTGGTAAGCACTTTTGAACGGTACCACCTTAAAAGAGAGTGGCTCGGTCTGGTAATTGTCTCGGGTTCCGAATGTCACGTCCAGAGTAATCTCACCCAGAAAATCCGCCTGTCTCCCTAGTACAATGCCATGGAAAGTTACACTATTGTAACTCAACTGGCTCTCGTGTAGCTTCATGCGGTGGAGCATCTCAATGTAGAGGATGTTGATGCTACTCCCACCATCCATGAGTGTTTTAGAGAACTCATAGCCATCAATAAGAGGATTGACGACCAAAGGGTATTTTCCCCGACGATGTGTTTTCCTCGGGTGATCTGAGTGATCAAAGGTGATGGTTACCTCTGACCAGTCCAGGAACTATGGAACAGCCGGAACTATGGCATTGAGCTCACGAAGAACCGCCTCCTTTTCTTTAGCAGGCTGGGATCCAAGGAAGCAGACGTATGCATCTTTCTTGGTCGGAAAAGTCTTCTTTCCATCCGGCTTGGGCTTTGCAGCGGCTTCCGCTTCTTCCATGTCGGAATCTTCCTTGGGATTCTTTCCCTTCTCGAAATTTTTCTTTCCTTTTTGTCGCTTGGCTCTGTAGCCAGCGGATTCGTCTTTCTTGATGTCGTCATTGAAACGACACTCGGCATTTGTGTGGGTAGATCCTCCGTTACTTGTTGGGAATATGCCCTAGAGGCAATCATGTATGATGAGTTTTCCCATTGTATTCATAAGGATATTAAGTAGTCCTTGTATGAACATCTGATGTGTATCATTGAATATGTGATTCGGTTGTGGAACTATGCATTCATGTTGTTTATACTAAATATCCTTGGTCATTGAGGTTGTGCTGGATACACAACTTAGACCAATGTGAAAGTTGGCTTGATGACTCGGTTCCACTTGTCATGGGCATGGAGATGCTATTCCAACTTACACAGATTCGGCTAAAGAGTTTAGCGAGTCGGATTGACCCATATTGAGGTACAACGAACTAGTTGTCATTTGTATATCTCAATCAATGTAATCCTTAGACCTGAGGTTGTTGCATAGTCCGAGTTGAGGATCACCGACTTAGGTTCTGTCAAACGCTGATCCGTAACTGGGCAGTTATAAAGGCAGAGTTCGGGTCGACTGAGAATCAAGCTGCGTGATGTGAATAACCAAGATGGGATTTTGCCCCTCCACTCGGAGAGATATTCTCTGGGCCCTCTCGTGAGATATGATTCGGAAAGCATGGCCATGCACGACTCGGTTAAGTGTTAACCGAGGCGATCGGCTAAGAGTTAGTCGGGTGAATCACTTATCTCGGATCGAGAAGAGAGTCGGACTATTTAAGGGATGACATATATTCGCCTATAGTCTGACAAGGTATATCGTGAGGCAAAAGGGACTCGGACGTAAGTCGCATTGGAAAGGCAAGTCGTCATGACTCTTTGGTACTTGGGAATCGGCACGTTCTGCTAGGAGCCGATGCCGATTGATCGATTGTGAGTCGGACTCTAATCGTGTCCAAGTAGCCATGAGCCTGCGGGGTCACACACTTAAGAGCGGGAGCAAGTTCGGATTGGATCCGAATCTGTAATCTGGTTGGGTTGGACCTAAACCAGATTAGGACTGAGTTAGTGAGTTAGACTCACGGTGACTAGTGTTATATGGGCTTTACTGAATGGGTCGCGCGAGCAGATCCCACGTTCACTCCCTATATATAGTGGAGCACTGTAACCCAGAAAGGTTAATCGTTCTTCAGTTAGGTCATTCCATGTGTTGGAAACCCTAGCTCCACAGCAGTCCAGCCGCCGTAACGAACCTAGCAGTTCGCCGCCGGCGCTCCTCCTTGTACGTGTGGATACCAGCAGAGGTGCTGTGCGATCAGCACCAGGACGATCGGATCGCGAGGATTGCACTGCATCAACTGACGCGCTTCATCAGTAATCCGCAACTGCGCGTCTAGTGGTAAACCTCGTGGCCTTCTACCTCAGCTAGATCTTGGGATCACCACGTTAGAGGAAAAAGTTTTGTTTTATCTCTGCGTGGCCCAACAGTGGTATCAGAGCGATAGCTTCTGGTTTTAGGCTCGAGATCTTGCATATGTGATATGCGGTAGGCTATAGATGAGATCTATGTGCTGTTTTGGTGGTCGATCTATGAGATAGATCGGTTTTGTATGAAGTTGATTGGATCAAGTATACTTGGGGAATGGTAGATCTGATTTCCGTGATCATACTGCTAAGGTCGTGGAACGACATACCCCTACTGGTCGGCTTCCGCCATCGGGGTAGATTGTGACACGTAAATCCAGAAGCGGTGATCGAAGATCAAAGAGTTTGATCGAATCGAAACGATGGTCGGAATCCATGTCCGGATCGTAGATGAGATCTACGTTTTCGGAAAAATCGTCGGGCGCTGCCCGCACCCGCGAGGGGCGCTGCCCCTTCGATCCCCGCCCGCTATCCGGCTAGCGGGACCGCCGGCTTCGCCCTGTCGTAGCGCCTTAGATGTCGTTGCGAGTTTCACAACGCCGGTAGATATTGTATCTATGCATAACTTGTTTTTGCAGGAAGTTGTGAATGGTATGGTTCATGTGCATGTGATGTATGTGTGTAATCCATACGTGATCTGCGAATCACGGTTTTTGTCAGCCGGCTGGAGCCTAGGTGCTGTCATTTTATTGTATAACGACCTGCGTGTCGGATTCTCTATGTAATTTACTTTACTAAGCTAATGTAGCTGTTTGGAGAACCCGGAAGGCATGCAAGGCGTTGTACATGTCGGCGACATGGAGTAAGACGGCAAGTGACAAGAGTTGGCACGAGTCGGATTACAGGCTTTGTGGAGATGGAGATCGCCATGAAGAGGGCCATACCATTTCACATTATAATTGCTTTATTTTGTGTCATTGTTATGTCTCTGTTTTACCTCTATTAGATAGTCGGTAAAGATTAATCCCTCAAAGAAGGTCTAGTCGGTTTTCCCGCCAGTGTTTGCACCATCACAAGTCGGACATTTTTGGTAGTGGGCTCATAAAATTGAGGTGCTGCCAATTCTTTCCGACTAGGTGTGTTCGAGTCGGACTCTTACTGCAGAAACACTCGGTAAGCTAGACGGGTCTATCACAACGGTTGTGGGACTCGGGGAAAAGTCGGATGGGAGCCGGGGCATATGATGCCACCCGTCCAACAGGAGTCGCATAAGATGCGATTGACAAGGAGTTGTCTACCTAGATCACTTGGCGGCTAGCGGTGATGCTAAAGCTCACTAGCCGACTTGCTTATTTAGGATCCTGAATCACTAAGTAACCATCGGAGGGGTGTTGGTTCTAGTGGGAGCATAAAATATTAAAATGTTTAATATGCTTGCTCTTTTATGAATACATGTCTTAAGTGTTTTGCATATTTTCTGTTGTAGATCATGGCACCAAGTAGCAGTCACTCTCAGATATCCGGTTTTGCGTTGAGAACCATTCTTGAGAAAGATAAACTGAACGACACTAATTTTACCAACTGGTATCGAAATCTGAGAATTGTTCTCAAACAAGAAAAGAAGGACCATGTCCTAGACAACCCACTTCCAGATGATCCGAATGAGAATGCGACTGTCGCAACCACCAATGCCTACCGTCGGGCTAAGGATGAGTCCACGGATATTAGCTGTCTTATGCTTGCTCACATGGAACCGGACTTGCAAAAGCAGTTCGAGCATGTTGAGGCCTACGATATGATCGAAAGCCTCAAAAGTATGTTCCAGGCTCAGGCGAAGACTGAGAGGTATCAAGTCTCTCAGGCTTTGTTGAGTTGCAAGCTTAAGGATGGTGATCCACTGAGTCCGCATGTGATCAAAATGGTTGGTTACGTGCAGTCTCTGGAGAGGCTTGGCTACCCCATTAGCGAAGAGTTCGCTACGGATATAATTCTGAACTCTCTTCCTAGTGCATATGGGCAGTTCATTTCGAACTACCACATGCATGGTATGGATAAGAAACTCACTGAATTGCATGGGATGCTCAAGTAGGCAGAGGCGGATCTCAAGAAGGGCACCAGTCAAGTGTTGATGGTGCAGAATAAGGCTAAGTTCAAGAAGAGTTCTTGGACTAAGAAGAAGGCTAAGTCAGGAGGAAAGCAGGCTCAGGACCCGGTCCCAAGCGCTTCCTCAGGGACTAAACCATCTCCTTCAGCCGGATCCACTTGCTTCTACTGCAAGGCGGATGGTCACTGGAAGAGGAACTGCAGCAAGTACTTGGCTGACAAAGCCAAGAGTGGAGGTATGACTTCCGACTCAGGTACACTTGTTTGCAATGTTATAGACATATATCTTGCTGATGCACCTAATAGTTCTTGGGTATATGATACCGGATCAGTTATTCACATCTGCAACTCGTTGCAGGGACTGGTAAGAACTAGGAGCGTAGCAAGAGGCGAGGTTGATATTCGAGTCGGCAACAACGCAAGAGTTGCTGCGTTGGAAGTCGGCACGATGCAACTTCATTTACCTTCCGGATTCATTATGGAACTAAATAATTGTTATTATGTTCCAGTGCTCAGTCGAAACATTATTTCTGCTTCATGTTTGATGAGGCAAGGCTATGAGTCGAATATCAAGAATAATGGTTGTTCTTTGTATTTGAATGATATGTTTCACGGCTTTGCACCCGTCCAGGACGGGTTATTTATTTTGAATCTTGATGGTGAGTCGGTTTATAACATAAATGTTAAAAGGTTGAAACCAAATGATCTGAATATGACTTACTTTTGGCACTGTCGGCTTGGTCATATAAGTTGGAAACGCATGAAGAAGCTCCATGATGATGGACTCCTAACTTCGTTCGACTTGGAGTCGTTCGAGACATGCGAATCTTGCCTACTCGGCAAAATGACCAAGACACCTTTTGCAAAGAGTTGCGAAAGAGCGTCCGACTTGTTGGGACTAGTACATAGTGATGTGTGTGGACCAATGAGCACGACAGCCAGGGGTGGTTATGAGTACTTCATTACCTTCACTGATGATTTGAGTAGGTATGGATATATCTACTTGATGAAACATAAGTCGGAAGCCTTTGAAAAGTTCAAAGAATTCCAGAATGAAGCACAGAATCAACTCGGCAAGAAAATAAGGTTTCTTCGGTCGGACCGAGGAGGCGAGTACATGAGCCATGAGTTTGATGACCATCTGAAAAGTTGTGGAATACTTCCTCAACTTACCCTGCCAGGAACGCCACAAAGGAATGGTGTTTCGGAAAGGCGGAATCGGACCTTGTTAGACATGGTACGATCAATGATGAGTCGGAAAGATCTGCCTTTATCATTTTGGGGTTATTGTCTAGAAACAGCGGCGTTCACACTAAACAGAGTACCATCAAAATCGGTAGAGAAGACACCGCATGAGATGTGGACAGGCAAAAAGCCGAGTTTGTCTTTTCTTAAGATTTGGGGTTGTGAAGCATTTGTCAAGCGACTTCAGTCGGACAAGCTTACAGCCAAGTCGGATAAGTGTATTTTCGTGGGGTATCCGAGGGAAACCTTGGGTTACTACTTCTACAACCGAGAAGAGGGCAAAGTGTTTGTCGCTCGGAACGGTGTCTTCCTTGAGAAAGAGTTTCTCAGTCGGGGAGTAAGTGGGAGCACGGTGCAACTCGAAGAAATTCGAGAGGAACCGGCTAGAAACGAGTCGGCAAAAACCTTGGAGGTCGAGCCGATCGTGGCAGCTGAGCCGATAGCCGCACCTGTACTACGAAGATCGGCAAGATTACGAAGTGTTCGTGATGTGTTACTGTTAGACAGTGATGAGCCGACAAATTATTCGGAAGCGATGGTGGGATCTGATTCCGAGTCATGGCTTGGAGCCATGAGATCCGAGTTAAAGTCCATGGATGAAAATCAAGTTTGGAACTTGGTTGATCTGCCAGATGGTGCAAGACCCGTCGAGAGCAAATGGGTCTTTAAGAAGAAAACTGATATGGATGGAAATGTTTCCGTCTATAAAGCACGCCTTGTCGCGAAGGGGTTCCGACAAGTTCAAGGAGTTGATTACGACGAGACTTTCTCGCCCGTAGCGATGCTTAAATCAGTTCGGATCATGTTAGCTATAGCAGCCTATTTCGACTATGAGATATGGCAGATGGATGTCAAAACGGCTTTCCTTAACGGAAATTTAACCGAGGACGTGTATATGATACAGCCCGAGGGTTTTGTCGATCCGGCTAATGCTGACAAGGTATGCAAACTTCAGAAATCCATTTATGGGTTGAAGCAAGCATCTCGGAGTTGGAATATTCGCTTTGATGAGGTAGTCAAATCGTTTGGCTTCATCAAGAGTGATCATGATTCTTGTTTGTACAAGAAGTTTAGTGGGAACAAAGTAAATTTTCTAATCTTATATGTGGATGACATATTACTGATTGGAAATGATGTCCAGATGTTGCAAGAAACCAAGGAATCATTAGAAAGGAGTTTCTCAATGAAAGACTTGGGTGAGGCAACATACATCCTCGGAATCCGGATCTATAGAGATAGATCAAGGAGGCTCATTGGATTGAGTCAGAGTACTTATTTGGACAAAGTGTTGAAGAAGTTCAACATGGAATCGTCTAAGAAAGGGTTCTTACCGATGTCCCATGGTGTAAAACTTAGCAAGACTCAGTGTCCTTCGACAACTGATGAGCGAAGTCGGATGAGTGTGATTCCATATGCTTCTGCAGTTGGATCCATCATGTACGCCATGATTTGTACTAGGCCGGATGTTTCCTATGCTCTAAGTATTGTGAGCAGATACCAGGCTGATCCTGGAGAGATCCACTGGACAGCGGCTAAAAATATCCTAAAGTACTTGAGAAGGACTAAGGATATGTTCTTGGTTTATGGTGGTGAAGATGAACTCAGTGTAAAGGGTTACACGGATGCGAGTTATCTCACCGACTCTGATGATTCTCGCTCGCAATCCGGATACGTGTTTATTATAAACGGAGGTGCTATGAGCTGGAAAAGTTCCAAGCAAGAGACTGTGTCTGCATCTACAACAGAGGCTGAGTATATTGCCGCCTCGGAGGCAGCAAAGGAAGCTGTTTGGATGAGGAATTTCCTCATGGATCTTGGTGTGGTTCAGGGCTCGTCCAATCCGTTGGACGTGTATTGTGACAACAATGGTGCTATTGCACAAGCCAAGGAACCTAGACAACACCAGAAGAACAAGCACATACTCATGCGGTACCACCTAATTCGCCAGTTCGTGAATCAGGGTGATATCAAGTTATGCAAGGTACACACGGATGCAAATATTGCGGATCCGTTGACAAAGCCGTTACCACAGCCAAAGCATGAGGCGCACCTGAGAGCCATGGGCATTAGATGCTTAGACATGTGATGTCGGAAGATTGACTCTAGTGCAAGTGGGAGACTGTTGGGAATATGCCCTAGAGGCAATCATGTATGATGAGTTTTCCCATTGTATTCATAAGGATATTAAGTAGTCCTTGTATGAACATCTGATGTGTATCATTGAATATGTGATTCGGTTGTGGAACTATGCATTCATGTTGTTTATACTAAATATCCTTAGTCATTGAGGTTGTGCTGGATACACAACTTAGACCAATGTGAAAGTTGGCTTGATGACTCGGTTCCACTTGTCATGGGCATGGAGATGCTATTCCAACTTACACAGATTCGGCTAAAGAGTTTAGCGAGTCGGATTGACCCATATTGAGGTACAACGAACTAGTTGTCATTTGTATATCTCAATCAATGTAATCCTTAGACCTGAGGTTGTTGCATAGTCCGAGTTGAGGATCACCGACTTAGGTTCTGTCAAACGTTGATCCGTAACTGGGCAGTTATAAAGGCAGAGTTCGGGTCGACTGAGAATCAAGCTGCGTGATGTGAATAACCAAGATGGGATTTTGCCCCTCCACTCGGAGAGATATTCTCTGGGCCCTCTCGTGAGATATGATTCGGAAAGCATGGCCATGCACGACTCGGTTAAGTGTTAACCGAGGCGATCGGCTAAGAGTTAGTCGGGTGAATCACTTATCTCGGATCGAGAAGAGAGTCGGACTATTTAAGGGATGACATATATTCGCCTATAGTCTGACAAGGTATATCGTGAGGCAAAAGGGACTCGGACGTAAGTCGCATTGGAAAGGCAAGTCGTCATGACTCTTTGGTACTTGGGAATCGGCACGTTCTGCTAGGAGCCGATGCCGATTGATCGATTGTGAGTTGGACTCTAATCGTGTCCAAGTAGCCATGAGCCTGCGGGGTCACACACTTAAGAGCGGGAGCAAGTTCGGATTGGATCCGAATCTGTAATCTGGTTGGGTTGGACCTAAACCAGATTAGGACTGAGTTAGTGAGTTAGACTCACGGTGACTAGTGTTATATGGGCTTTACTGAATGGGTCGCGCGAGCAGATCCCACGTTCACTCCCTATATATAGTGGAGCACTGTAACCCAGAAAGGTTAATCGTTCTTCAGTTAGGTCATTCCATGTGTTGGAAACCCTAGCTCCACAGCAGTCCAGCCGCCGTAACGAACCTAGCAGTTCGCCGCCGGCGCTCCTCCTTGTACGTGTGGATACCAGCAGAGGTGCTGTGCGATCAGCACCAGGACGATCGGATCGCGAGGATTGCACTGCATCAACTGACGCGCTTCATCAGTAATCCGCAACTGCGCGTCTAGTGGTAAACCTCGTGGCCTTCTACCTCAGCTAGATCTTGGGATCACCACGTTAGAGGAAAAAGTTTTGTTTTATCTCTGCGTGGCCCAACATTACTATCCAAGTGGTGGACACAGGGATTATTGGCAATGTAGGCCCAGGTATAGGTTCTTCGGGTTGCTGGTCTCCTCTGCCCTGGATTCGAGAAGATATTCGGGCTCTACCACGGTCGCCTCCGCCCCCTCCTCGTCCTTCACATCTGAACGTTGCGTTAATAGCCGCGTTGTCCGGAGCCGGCTTTTCGTCCGAGGTGTTCTTGCGCTTCTGAATTTGCTTTGGCTATTTGGCCGCATTGGGATTGGCCAGAATATTTAGCAGCCCTTCTGAATCATCATCAGCGTCAGCGTATTTTCTTGCCATCTCTATCATTTCTCCCAAATCTGTGACGTGGTCACGCTTCAGCCTGTGACATAAAAGTCCGACTGCCTGCAATAAAAGCTTCTATCGCAGTTTGCTCGTTTACTCCTTCGCAGGAGTTCTTCGTATCGATCCAGCGTCCAAGGTAATCCCGACAGGTTTCTCTGGGTCTTTGTATGCAACACTGCAAGTCTCCGACTGTGCAGGGCCTCCTGTAAGTTCCCTCGAAGTTTGAAAAGAACACACTTTGCATATAATACCAGTTATGAATTGAATTCTCTAGCAGTTCATTGAGCTATGATCGAGCCGTCTTCCTCAGCATCAGTGGGAGATATCGGATGATGTGTACATCCCATATATTGATACAATCGTTGTACCTACAGCTACGGCAGAAGATAGAGAGAGGATGAGTAAGACTCCCTATGCCTTAGCCATAGGATCTATTGTCGTCGGATTGTCGACAAGTATGCCATAGGGGGTCCTAGTGGCATTGGAAGGATGGGGTGTGAGACGTCGGATGTTCCAGGAGCGGTGAGCACAAGTTTACCCAGGTTCAGATCTGAATGCGGTGATCGGATCCTACTCTTGCTAGCAACCCAGTAATATATCGACGTAAGCCGAATGTTACAGCGGATTACAAGAGGGGTTCGCTTGTGCGAGTTTATTGTGGTGTACGATTGATTGGTTGCCCTAAAGGCTCCCATAGGGCCGGTTTATATAGTCACCGGGGCCTAGGGTTACAGGGAGAGACCTATCCGGCTATGTTACAGAGTCGGTAACTATGTACAGCTTGGACTACAAGTAATACTACTGGCCTAAGTCGGTAACTCTTCTGGGCCTTGTCGTAGCCGGAACTAGCTCCTCCTCTTTCTCTGGCTGGTCCGCCCGTGAAGCAAAGATCTAACCTGTTGGTGGGCCACCCTGTTCAGCGAGTCCTGTGGGTATACCCGGAAAGTATATCCCCAACAGTAGCCCCCGGAAGTCTCCAAGTTCTGAAGTCGGATAAATCGTCTAGCTTGATGGTTTCTTCGTCTTGAGAACCTTGAAGGGTTCCCGAAAACTTCTTTCATTAGTGTAGGATTCCGAGTCAATTGAGTCGGATATATCTTGCTCTGACCTTAGTCTTTTCCTTGCTTGGTTTGAAACATAAGCCGGATTTTTAGCGACGTGCGGGCTGACCGCTTTACAGGCCAGGTCCTGTCACTGAAAGAATTTCCATCAGCACGACCGTTGGTGGGTCCGTTCCTTACGTAACAGAACGTCGTTTCAATGCATGCGTGAAAATCGAGGGGGCAGAAGATTCGCGAGGAATCTAACTCCCCCTCTCCTATATGCGTGGCGATAATCGCGTGTGTCACTGCATGAATCTTGATGTAAAGGTAAATAAAGAGGGGAGAAAACCCTTTCTCTCAGATTCACCTCTCCTTCGATTCATTCATTGCCTCCTCGTACTCCTCGAGCTCTCCGCACCAGTTCCCATCTATGCACTGTTGAGGAAAAAATCTCTCCTTCCCCCACCAGCCCTTCTTCCTCCAAGATCTATGGCTTCTGCCTCGTCCTCAGGAGCGGCGGCGGCGGGTTCGTCGGCGGCGAAAGAGAAGAAAATGCAGGGTCTTTGGATCCCCAGTGCCATGGATAACGCGGAGCTCCAAGTCATGGAGGACGAAGGGTTCATCATTGCCGGTGCGTGGCGGAGCGCCTCAGGACACGCCGTCCCCGCTCCACTCGACGGCGAGAGGGTGTTGTTCGGCGCTCACGTCGACCGCTGCCTTAGCGTGCCACCGTCGGACATCCTCGTCGAGGTCCTCAATCACTACGGTGTGCAACTTCATAACATTCCTCCCAACTCCCTGCTTGAGCTCAGTACTCACGCAGCTTTGTGCGAGGGGTTTCTCGGCATTAGGCCGAGTCTCACTCTTTTCCGGTACTACTATGGTACTCAGAAGAATTCCATCAGTGCCGGTGTGCCTTATGTCACCGGCACTCTTAGATTAGTCCTTAGGAGGAATCGAATCTATCTTAGGATTAACGCTAGTGAGTCCGTCAAACGCAGGGCCAGAACTTTCTTCTATCATAAAGATATTCCGGCTCCATGAAAGGCGGAAGGTCTTCCGGCATTCGTCAACGGTGCCGCTCCCCACCAAGATTCATGGGACGCGGAGGCGCCGGAGTTGTCGGATATTTTGATCCTTGCCAAGAGGCGGATCGAGTTTTTGATGAAGCATGAGGGAGTCCGTGGATCTGACTTGATCCGCTGCTGGATGGAGCGCCGGATTCAGCCTCTACAGCATCACGGAGACCGCCTCATGCACCAAGTCACCGGCGACAAGAAGGACAACATGAAGATCAGCCCGAGCCGACTTTCGGCGAAGGACTACAAGACCCTCATGCAATATTTGATCAAGGAAAGAGTGGAATGGAGTTCCAGAAGTTTCCATGAAGATGTATACATCCAACCGTCCTCTGGCTCCAGTAAATATTTCAACTCTGCTTTTTGCATTTCGTCGTTCTTTTCTGTTCTTTCTCCGACTCTATTTTCATTGATGCTTTTCGACTTTGTCAGCTCGAGAAACTCTCCGAGTCTGAGCTAGCTCCACTAGATGGCTATGCTGCAGACGACCCGGAGGCGACGGAGGATGATGAGGTGCAAGAAGTTGCTGCCCCCGCCGCCAAGAAGCATAAGGCGAAGGAAGTTGTTGCTGCTGGTAGCCAAGTGCTGCTAGTAGTTAAAAAGTAAGCACCTCACCTTTCATTTTTAGTACTCCTGTACCTTTATTTCTTTCTAGAGCACACCTAAATTTGAGGATTTTCGTGTTCTAGAGCTAAATCAGTGTTGAAGAGCAAGATAAAGCCGGACAACAAGTCAGGCAAGCAGATGCGTCAGCAGAAGCTTGTTATCTCCCTGTTGTGCCGCCGTCGACTCCATCCACTACTCCATCAACGCAGGGAGCTTCTGCATCCCCTGATGCTAGCAAGATCTCGAAAGCCCTGGTCACCGTTGATGACCAGGCAACTAACAAGGGTGAACCCGTCAAGGGTAATGATCCCATGGTAATGTCTACAGGAACGATGGATAAGTCCTGGTCACCGTTGATGACCAGGCAACTAACACAGTTGGACTTTAGATCCATCCCATCACCAATCTACGCCTTGCATTATCTTTTTAGTTTTGCATTGTTGAATTTGTGTCTGCATCGTCGCGTCGAGTTGCTGGTCTTAGTGTCTCGTCCTTTAGAGTTTCGAGTTCTGATCATATTAGTCACTGCCACACTCGCAGATCACCGCCACCATATTCCGCCGCCATACACCCAGCCACCATAAAACCTAAAACTCTGCCACCGCCTTCCTACCGCGACACGGATCCGATCACCTTTCCTGCCGCAGCACGAGTCCGAGTTGAGTTATTGTTTCCTAGTTAGTTTTCTTTTTAATTTCCTACCTTGTTGTTTCCGTGTTGAGCTAAAGTCAGTGTCAAGCTAAGAGTTCAGGCGTAAGTCCAGAAGGAGAGCAAAAAAAAAGTCTGGAACCGCCTCCGAATTTTTTTCTGGCTATACTGATTTTAGGCTCCGGGGATCACTTTTCTCCATCGGCCGTTATAGCGATATTTTTTTGGCACCTGCGCGCTTTCCGGAGCATAATACAAAAATTTTGAATTTTTTTGGGGGCTAACCTGTTTCTCGACCCCGTCGATCAGTTCTAGACACTCGCCATCATAGTGATTTTTGACATCTCGGTTCGCTTTTCAGGGTGCCATATCATCATACATTGCTTGTTGTGTCGCTTCGTGACATTATTGGTGATCTAGGCCCGTGTCTCTAGTACGGTCTAGCCTAGGACCAGCACAGTACCGTCGTTGAGCATTCTTTCAACATTTGCATTGATGTTTTGATAATTGCTAACCCCTTTGCTAAGCCTTCCCAGAGCTCCACATATTTCTCCACGTGCGGTGTCTCGACTCCTGGTAATCGCTCGGTTCAATCTCTGGACCCACTGCTCCTCGTGGTTGCACATCGCCTTTTCCTGCTGTTTGGTAAGAACTTGTAAGATCTTCGTATATTGCTTGACGGATTACGCGTGCCTTCCACCATATTTCCGTAGTTATAGGCATATATACATGTGCTCTTTAAAGGACTAACCATGACAGATACTTCACGGAACCCTGCCACAATGACGAACCAAGAACTACATGCCCACTTCTCCGAGCTCTTGGTCGGTCGCGCTGAAGATGTGGATGCACGACTACGGGAGTTTGACACCAAGCTCACCAACGCCATGGACAAGATCGATGGACTCGAGAAATCCTTCAACGACAAGCTTGACGCTCGGTTCAAGGAGGTTTTGGATAGATTGCCGGCACCCGCACCCGCACCCGCCCCATTGGCACCTCGGCATGGCGCACGGCGCATTCTGATCACGGGTCGTACTGTTGGTTCGGCTGCCACCGCACCTCAGGCGGCTACCGCTGCAGCTGAGGCACCTCAGACTTCCACAGTGGATGCTGCTGCGACATTGGAGACAGACGACGGGTACTACTATGACCCCGACAACGACGATCTGTTTGACGAGGAGGTTGAACAACCTCCACACCCTGCTGGCCGTATGAAAGGACTATATCTTCCCATGATGTTTTTGGTGATAAATGACAATCCCAACCTTGCTTTTAACCGTGCTCTTGAGTTTCAGGGGAAACGTCGTTGTTGTCTCATTCTATTGTGATGGATGCTCTCTTGTGATCTTCTGAAGACGGTGGCCTTTTTAGTCTTCTCCTAGTTTCTTTCTGGTTGATGTTTTTAGGTCACCGTACTATTAAGAGGGGGTCCATGTTGGAGGGCTGTGGGAAATCACTTGTTTTTGCACAAACCTATATGCACCGCCACAGCCATCCCATTATTCCGTGAGAGAGAGCGTTTTCCTGTTCAGTTGGGGCCTTTTGTGTCTCACCGGAACTTCCGGTCATAGACCGGAAGTTCCGCTCAAACCTTTTTTTGCAGGCTGTTCTACAGTTTGTTCCGACGCTAGTTCCGCCCAAGTTCCGGTGGCGGTTCAGTAACCTTTTGTGTTGAAGTGTGCTATTTGCCGGAACTTGGCCGGAACTTGACCGGAACTTGCTCGGAACTTTTCCTGGCAAAAGTTGTTGAGCGGAACTTCCGCCTGAAGGCCGGAACTTCCGGTCAGACTCGCTTCGCGACCCAAAATTTCCGCCCCTGTTCCGCCCCAAGTTCCGGTGAAGGCTCAGAAAGTTTCTGTTTTGAAGCGTGCTATTTGCCGAAACTTGATCGGAACTTGCTCGGAAGTTCACCGGAACTTCCGGTCTGCTTTGACCGGAACTTCCGGTTGCGCTTCTGGAGCGGGCATCAACGGTCTGATGACCGTTGGAGCCAGGCTCAGGCGGAACTTCCGGCCTCTCACCGGAACTTCCGGTGAGGTCGCGGGGGCTGTAACGGTTCAGTGCGAGGGGGCCTATTTAAGGCACCCCTCTTCTTCCTCCCATCCTCTCTCGAATTTTTCTCTCTCCTCCATTAATGCTTGAGCTTCACCTCACTAGATCTCTCTCTCTAGCCACTCAAATGACCTGATCTTTTGAGCGGTGAGGGAGGAGACCTAGATCTACACTTCCACCAAAGAAGAATTGATTTCCCCCACCCATCCTTTGTGGATCTTGTTACTCTTGGGTTTCTTGGAACCCTAGACGGTGTAGGGCATCCCCGGAGCTAAGGCATGTGTTGTAAAGCTTCGAGGTGTCGTTGAGGGCCTCCAATTGAGTTGTGGAGCCTCCCCCTCAACCTTGGTGTAAAGGTTTCGGTTGGCGCCTTTAAGGTCACCGGTTAGTGGATTGTGAGGCCTCCTTTGTGGGGGAGCTCACCGGAGAAGAAGGTGAGGCCTTTGTGGCGCTCGGGTGACCTTGTGTGGCCCCGACACCTCTCCAACATAGACGTAGCTCCTTGGGAGTGAACTACGGGAATTACATCTCCGTGTCCCCTCGCCGGTTACTTCGTTCCATTCCTTTACTCCTCGCTATTTACTGTTTTTGTGGTTTGTGTTCGCTTTCTTGCATTTAGGTTGCTCACTTAGTTGCATCTCTAGATAACTTCCTTTCTCGTTGAGCCTAAAAGTGTGAAACAAATTAAAATTGGTAGACGCCTATTTACCCCCCCTCTAGTCGTATCAAGTCGGTACTTTCAATTGGTATCAGAGCCCAGGCTCTTATTTCGGGCTTTACCGCCTAAGAGACTATGGCCGACGAAGGGGGTAGTGAAACTGAAAAAGGCAAGAACTTGGCCACTATGGATGACCTCAAGCAATTGGAGTCATCCATGATGTCCAAGTTCGAGGAAATGATGGCTCTCTTGCAGTCTCTCAAGCCAAACCCCATGGTTGCTATTGACACACCCCAATCCACCGAGGTTCCTCCCACCGTTACGGTGTCCGCCCCCGGGGTAACTCCCGCGGCTGCCACCACTCACTTGGGACTTGGTTTTGTTGCTCAAACCTCTACCAAGGTTCCAAGTGAGAACATTGAGGAGCCCGAGGACCCAACTTCAAAAGGGGAGAATGGAGGAAAGGACTACTCGGCGGTACCCCCACCGCCGAAGTACACTCCGGATCCACCCATTCCCATGCCACACATTATCCCTCAAGGAGCACCACCTATGCTAGATACGTCTAATTTTGCCAATTGGCAATATCTAATGCGCTCACATATTTCCAGCTCATCCATTGAGTTAATGAGGATTGTGGAGGATGGATTCTCTCCATTTGACCCAAAGAAGTTGACACGAGGTGAAGTGGTGGACAAGCAACTCAATGCTACAGCTTTGGGAATGATTCAAAAGGCCTTGACTCCAAAGGATTTTGCTCACATTCGCCAATTTGACACTGCCAAGGAAGCTTGGGATCAACTCACCGAGCTCTTTGTTGGGAATGCTAGCATCCAAAGCTCCAAGTTTGACGAGATCAACAACGAGTGTGATGGTTTCGCAATGCAAGATGATGAGACCCCTGAAGACATGTATAGGCGCCTTAAGGTCCTTTGTTCCACTATGAGGGACCTTGGGGCTCACTATGTTGATGACAAGTTTATGAAGAGAAAGTTCATTCAAGCTCTTCTCCCATTTGAAGAACAAAAGCTCAACTCTATCAAGGGAAGAACCAACTTTCACTTAATGACCTCCCAAGAAGTCTTGAGTGAAGTCATTGCCATGACTATTGCTAAGAAGAATGCGGAGTCCGCTCGAGCTAGAGCCATTGGATCAACAAAAGTGAACCTTGCTTTGAAGGCCAAGGCCATTGAAGTTGATGATGATGATACATCAATTGAGTGGTCTCAAGAAGATCTCAAATGTGCCTTCAACGAACATCTTGCTCTCGCTTCAAGGGCCTTTTGGAACAAGTCCGGTTTCAAGTCAAGATCAAGGGACAACTCAAGATTCAACTCACCCAACAAGTCTCCCAAAGCAAGGTCATGCTACAATTGCAACGACAAGAGTCACTTTGTGGCCAAGTGTCCCTTCGAGAACCGTGAAGACAATGGTGGTCGTCTCATTCGCAAGGTCAAGTCAAGATCTCCTCATCCTATAAACAAGAACTACACCGTCAAGAACGCCACGAACAAGGAACGAGCAATTGTGGTCCATGAAGAATATCTTTCGGGCATGGATGAAGATGATGATGATGAAGTTCATGGTGGAGAGATTGTGGGGGTTGCTGCTATTGCCACTACCTCAACTCCACGTCTATCCCTCTTCGACTCGCTAAATGAAAATGTCATCTCCTCCAACCAAAAGTGCTTCATGGCCAAGGCCACCGAGGTATCACCGAAACCCACTCCTCAACCCATCTCTAGTGAGCCTTCCTCTCTTGATCTTGTTGGTCTAGAGGTGAAGAAAGAGATGATTGACATGTGTGAATTTGTTGCTACCTTAGATGAAGAAACTAGAAACTGCTTTGAGTCCTTACTTGCACAACTTGAAAATGCTAGAGATGCCTTAGATGAAAAGGAAGAACTTCTTGACTTGCTAAGTAAAAATGAAAGAGATGCCGCCGATGAAATTGCCTCTCTCACTCAAAGTCTTGAGGATGAACAAAATATGAGAATTAATATTGAAGAAAATGTGTCTAAGCTTGTAGATGATCATAACAACACTTTGACCTCTACAATTAAAGAACGTGACCATGCTCTTGCTTTGATTAAGGTTCTCAAGAAAGAAAATGCTGAGTTTGTGGATGGTCATGATAAGACTCAAGAGGATCTTGAGAAACTCAAAGAGGAACACAAAGCCTTGGAGAGTAAATTCTCAAGCCTTTTTGAGGCTCATGAACAGCTTCAAACTCAATTAACTTGTGATCTTTCTAAGTCTTCCGCTGTGCAAATTATAGACTTGTCTAGCTCTCCTAACCCTTGTTGCAAGCATGAGCATCTCATAGAGGAGGTCAAGGTTTTGAAGGATCAACTTGCCAATACTAAGAAGAAGAAGAACAACAACAACAACAAGAAGAAAAAGAACAAGGGCATGGCCCAAGGAGTTCCAAATGGCCTAACCCTCTTGCAAAGTGACAACTTTGCCGGAAAGAACAATCCCTCTTATATTCTTTGCAAATCTTATGATGGTCATGTATATGATAGATATGTGGGGACATCTTACACGCATGATTATCATTGGGCCATTTGGGTGCCAAAGGTTCTTGTCACTAACAAAAGGGGACCCATTGCAAAATGGGTACCTAAAACCAAGGCTTGATTTTCTTGTAGGACTATGCTTCCGGCGGATCAAAATGGGTGCTTGATAGTGGTGCCACGAGTCATATGACCGGAAGCAAGTCTATCATGACCGAGTTGAGACCCAATATTGCCAACACCATGGTCTCCTACGGTGACAAAACAAGCTCTCAGGTTTTGGGTTTTGGCAAAGTGGTGGTAACCCCGGATGTATCCTTGGTTGACGTCATGCTTGTCAAAACTCTTGGTTACAACTTACTCTCAGTTCGTGCTCTTGCTCTTATGGGTCTTTCTTCTTTCTTTAATTCTCATTCCGTGGTCCTCATGTGGATCAAGTCTCTCAAGGTGGCTTTTGTAGGGTATGTAGAACATGACTTGTACGTGGTGGACTTTTCAGGGACCACTACTCCTCATGCTCTATGTCTCTATGCTAAAGCCGACAAGGGCTGGTTGTGGCATCGCCGCCTAGCCCATGTTAACATGAGAACTTTGCAAAGACTTCACTCCGAGGGCCACATCCTTGGAATTAACGATGTTTATTTTGCCAAATATCGTGTTTGCAGGGCTTGTATTGAAGGGAAGATGCATGAAACTCCTCACAAAGCGCTCAATCAAATCACTACCGAGAGATGTTTGGAGCTCTTGCATATGGATCTCTTTGGTCCTCCCTCTCATGATAGCCTTGGAGGCAAGAAGTATTGCTTGGTTATTGTGGATGATTTCTCAAGATACACTTGGGTGTTCTTTTTCAAGTACAAGAGTGAGACTCAACAAACCGTCATTGACTTTGCTAATGAGGTTCAACGGAAGCACAATGCAACTATTCTCTCAATTCGAAGTGACAATGGCACCGAGTTCAAAAACTATACTTTGGATGAGTTTCTCAGTGATGAAGGAATCAAGCATCAATACTCCACTCCCTACACCCCTCAACAAAACGGAGTTGCTGAAAGGAAGAATCGCACTTTGATGGATGCGTCTCGGTCTATGCTAGATGAGTTCAAGTCTCCATACAACTTTTGGGCCAAGGCCATCTCCACCGCTTGCCATGCAACAAACCGGCTTTATCTCCGCAAGAATAAGAACAAGACCCCCTATGAACTTCTCACCGGGAAAAAGCCTAATGTTAGCTACTTTCGGGTGTTTGGGTGCAAGTGCTACATACTCAAGAAAGGAGTTCGGTTGTCAAAGTTTGAATCCAAGGCTCAAGACGGAATTTTTGTTGGTTACTCAAATCAGTCCCATGCTTATAGAGTCTACAACAAAGCCAATGGAAGAGTTGAAGAGACGAGCAACGTGAAGTTTGATGAAAATCATGAGTCTCTTGTTAGGCAAGATGGTGTTTGTGATCCAAGTGATGAAATTCCTCCCAAGGCCATAGGAAGAATGGGTGTGGGTTTCCACCTCCCCATTGAGGATCCCCTTATGGACGAAGGAGAAGGACCAAGCTCTACTCAAGTGGAGCCCTCACTCTCACAAGATCATCTTGCACCTCAAGGACCTACCTTCTTGGCACAAGCTCCCTCAAGCTCTTCCGAAGCTTCCCATGCTCATGACTCTCCAAGCTCTAAAGATCAAGCTCTTCATCAACAACACCAACCTCCCTTCGATGGCACCTCTCACGGACAAGCTCTTCATCAACCTCATCATCCTCCCCAAGATGGGGCTCCTCCTCAAGGTCACGTTTCTCCCCAAGGTCAAGCTCGTCGAGATCAAGATCAAGTCAATGATCCTCAAGGATCCTCTCCAAGTGATGACTCTCCCGAAGTGGAAATTGATGAAGATGACCCTCGTGTTCGTGCTTATAGTCAAGGGGGCAGCTCAATTGGTGGAAATGACCAAGTGGTAGCTCAAGAATCTCGAATTGAAGCACAAGCCCGTCGTCAAGCCTATCGTCTCGCCAAGCTTGTTCGAGATGGCCATATCCTTGATAATGTCTATGGAGATTTCAATAAAGGTTCCACTACTAGGAGGCAACTAGCTTCCTTTTGCTCTCACCATGCGTTTATCTCTCTTGTGGAACCACAGAAAGTCTTCGAAGCTCTTGAAGATGACGATTGGCTTGATGCTATGAACGAGGAACTTCAAAACTTCAAGAGGAACAATGTTTGGACATTGGTTGAGCGGCCCAAAGATTGTCAAAACATCATTGGAACCAAGTGGGTCTTCAAGAACAAGTGCGATGCGAATGGAATTGTCGTGCGCAACAAGGCAAGGTTAGTTGCCCAAGGATACTCACAAGTTGAGGGCATCGACTACGGTGAGACTTATGCCCCCGTTGCTCGCCTTGAATCCGTTCGTATGCTTCTTGCCTTTGCTACCCATCATAACTTTAAATTGTATCAAATGGATGTTAAGAGTGCTTTTCTTAACGGTCCTTTGAAAGAGTTGGTATACGTCAAGCAACCTCCAGGATCCATTTTTTCCGAACCATGTCTACAAGCTCAATAAGGCACTCTATGGCCTCAAGCAAGCCCCACGTGCGTGGTATGATTGCCTTAGGGAGCTCTTGTTAGACCGTGACTTCGAAGTGGGTCTCATTGATCCCACTCTTTTTACTAAGAAAGTTGGAGGCCACTTGTTCGTATGCCAAATCTATGTTGATGACATTATCTTTGGGTCTATTAACAAAACTTTTAATGAGGATTTTGCCAAGCTCATGACCGACCGCTTCGAGATGTCCATGATGGGGGAGTTGAAGTTTTTCCTTGGATTTGAAGTCAAACAATTGAGGAAAGGGACTTTCATCAACCAAGCCAAGTATATCCAAGACATGCTCAAGAAGTTCAAGTTTGATCAAGTCAAAGGTGCCAAGACTCCCATGCCAACTAAGGTTAATCTTGATCTCGATCCCAAGGGTAAGGAGGTGGATCAAAAACTCTATCGTTCGATGATTGGTTCTTTGCTCTATCTTTGTGCATCCCGGCCGGATATTATGTTGAGTGTGGGTATGTGTGCAAGATTTCAAGCCGCACCAAAGGAAAGTCACATGGTGGCTTTCAAGAGGATCTGTCGATATTTAGTTCATACCCCAAACTTTGGGTTGTGGTACCCCAAGGGAGCCAGCTTTGATCTCATTGGTTACACGGACTCGGACTGGGCTGGTGACAAAGTGGGAAGAAAGTCAACCTCCGGAGCTTGTCAGTTTCTCGGAAGATCTTTGGTGTGTTGTTCCTCGAAGAAGCAAAACTGTGTGTCTATGTCTACTGCCGAAGCTGAGTATATCTCTGCCGCAAGCTGCTGTGCTCAATTGCTATGGATGAAGCAAACCTTGAAGGATCTTGGACTATCTTTTGACAAGGTGCCTCTTCTTTGCGACAATGAGAGTGCAATTGCTATTGCTCACAATCCCGTGCAACACAACCGGACCAAGCACATTGAGATTCGTCATCATTTCATTCGGGACCATGTTGCTAGAGGAGTGTAACACCCTCAGAATCGGACCTATGCAAGTTTTAGCGAAAACCCGCCAAACCCGCATAGAAACGATTCAAAGGTGCCCACCAGGCACTTTCGTGCGGGTGGAAAACGAAGTAATAACATTACACAACAGTCCTCGATGGGACCCACAGAACAGATATATATACAACAGCGACTCCATGAGTCAAGAATACAGATATAATATACAAAGATCCAAATCACCTTGAAAACGATAGAGCGCCCGACTACGGACAAGATGCAAATGGGGCTAAGAGCCCTGAAGAATAACCAATGGCGTCCATAACCCTGCCTAGGCCAAGCCGGAAGGGTAACCCTGCTAACGACGTCGATCTCAAACCTGCTTAAACAAAAGGGGTGCCGACAAAGGGCAAAGGAAAAAGAGGAGCGTCAGTACTGAGGCCAGTACACGGCGAGACTAGAGTTCGGCGGTCCTCGCCTACATAGGTATGGTGGACTGAAGCGGCAGCGGCAGCAAGCACTGAACACCCTATAGAGACTCGATACAACTGGCGGCAACCAGAGAGGGGGAAGAAAGACCTATTCGGAACCAACCTGATACTACCACCAATCAAACCCATCCTGGCGTTTCCCCCTCGTTACCAGACGAGGAAGTCTACCGAGGAACTCACACCGTTGGCAGTTTTATTTATTCAGTTATTGTTGCAACAATTACTAGTCAGGTGTAGATGATCATCCTGATAAAAGAAGCAGTGGGCCATTTTAGTTAACCATTCCGTGGTAGTTGCGACACTTACTAGTCAGATACATTTAGCATGAGATAACCCAAAACCCAGCAGTTGTTGGTACTTTTATTCAGCCATTCCGTTGTAGTTGCAATACTTACTAGTCAGATACAACCGTCGCAAGCGACAAACCAACAAGCAATTGTGGGCAGTTTTATGTAGCCATTCCATTAAAGTGAAGCTGATTACTAGTCATTATAAAGTCAAATTTATAGCACTACTTTAGTTATAGTTGTCTATGATCGAGATACTGTGCTCCAAGTCGTCCATAACCGCGGACACGGCTTTCAGAAAGTTTTAACCCGGCCGGGGTGCACAAATAGCAACACACACACGATCAACCTCGGAAAAACCAAATCAAAACCCAACGAGGCTTTCACGACAAAGCAATCACAGGATTCAGAAATATTTCAGGGGGCCACCCCTTGGAGTACACCCGCAACGAAGTAAGCTAGCTCCGAGACGGACCCGAGGTTTGGGTGGACGGCTGTGAACGACTGGGAACCCAAAACTGAGCTTGTCGACACTGCAAAAACGTGTCCCGATCCTAAACAGTACAGTGTGCTCCTCGCACAATCGTAAATAAAGCAGTAAAGCATGGCATAAGTACAGGATCGTAAATAAAACCTCAAACTAGTTTGTGGCCCCAAGAAATAAGACTGAATCAAGCTCTGGCTAAGGGGGGCCCATAATTCCCCGTATGTGGATAGCGCGATAAATCAAGGAACAGGTATCAAGTACTCGGGGTCCTACGGGACACAAGTGGGCGGTCGAAAACCAAATATTATCTATCACCCACCGATGCCTCTGCTTACTTACTTCAATTTTAGTTGTTAAACAGGAATTAAAGTGAACGATAAGTAAAACCATGATCATCTCCAACAATTAACTTGCGGCAATACTCCAACAACTGTGGCACTTGACGACACGCAACAACACTTGAGCAAGCGACTACGACGCGCAAGTCCAACTATCTACCAAACAACAGGTAATAGGATGTGTCCAAGGCAATATAAGGCTGCAAGGGATATCACGGGTACGAAAACTAGAGCATCGCAACACAGATAGCAATAGATCAACAGGAGGGAATAAATACTGTAAAAGTAAGATAGGTAGAAAGGGGGAGATGCTCGCCTGAAAACATTGTCGAAGGTTCAACCGAAGATCGGGTCGACACTCGCATCAACTCAACGGCCTTATCCGCGAAGAAGCAAAACACTAGAATAAACACCGGATGCAATATTTAATACTACGGCAAAAGATCGGCATGCTTATGATATGATGCATGACATGGCAACGGTGCGATGCAATTAGGTCATATTAAGCGGAACCGGGGGTCCCGACAATTAATTAAATGGTTCATGTTATTTATCTACCCCGCAAATTAAATGTTGTAATAACAGGGCGAGACGAGTTACCGGTTCGCTACACAAATTTAAATGAGGCCAATATAAGACTAGATTTGCCCGCATATGGGCCCCATATTTAATTAGAGGTGAATCGGCATAAGGCCCCCAAACCACACGACAATATGCATGCATGAACATTTAATATGCGACAAGTTGTAATATATTATAAAATAGGGTTTAGGGAAGGGTTCACACATTAGGGTTCGGCGAGCTTGGGGTTCCGGGGTTCGGGGTCGGTCTCAGGGTCCGGATCTGGGGTTCGGCCTCGGCGGGATCGTTCTCGGATAACGGAGGTAGATCTTGGCGTTCTTCAGGTTCGGGTTTCGGCGTCCGAGGGAAGTACTTGGCGTTCCGGAGACGATCCTGTCGCATCCGCGGTCGTCGGGTCGTGTCGACGGTCTTGTCGTCTCACGGCGGAGATCTTGGTGTCCGGGTCTCGGCGTCTTCGGATACGAGAGGAAGAACTTGGCGTACCGAGGGTTTGGTCTCGGGGATCGGTCTTCGAAGCCAGGAAGTAGTACTTGGCGTTGCCGAGCGGAAGTCTTGAGGATCCTCGGGTCCGAGAAGATCTTGTCGACGACATTGATGCCCTTGTCCAACATCTCGTTCACTTCTTCGGGAAGGTCTTGATTTGTGGTAGCACATCAAGACCATCTTCCCTTCACCCCACCATATCCATCACCAAAACGTCACCACACGGACACACCACGTGAACATCAACTGCAGCGGATCATGGCCTCGGAAGCACGCGCAGGACGAGGACTAGGGCGCTCGACCTAAGCTGCTGCGGAGAAGGGCGAGGCGCTCGAGGCGTTCAGAGGTTCTGGCGGCGAGAGGGCTCGGGGCTGCGCGGCGGTGCCGCTGACGGAGGTCGGGCGAGGTCGCCGCGGCGCCGAAGGGAGGCGGAGAAAACGGCAGAGCTCGGGCCAGAACCCGCCGGTGACGCACGGTGGGGATGGGGGCGAGCAGCACGCAGGCGGACACGGGAGGGCCGGGGCCAGGAGGAGAGGGGAGGGCGGCGCAGGAGGGGCGCATCGCGAGGGAGGCGGGCGGCTCCCTGGCGGCGGAGGTTGGTGACGGAGGCAGGCGGCTGGAGGCGGGGTCGACGGCGATGTCTGGCGGATGCAGGAGGGAAGGGGCGGGCTCGGTCGGCGACGAGGGGGAACGGAGGCGGAGGAGAGGGACCAGGGCGGCGAGGTGCTCGCGGTGAGGAGCGCCGGGGAGGAGCGGGCCAAACAGAGAGGCAGCGGGGCGAGCGAGGTGGCGCACGGCGAGGGTCGAGGATGCG
This sequence comes from Avena sativa, assembly GCA_916181665.1. NCBI lineage: Eukaryota > Viridiplantae > Streptophyta > Magnoliopsida > Poales > Poaceae > Avena > Avena sativa. Next base: position 148,868,357 of record OV702280.1, read on the forward strand.
CGGGAGGCCGGCGAGCGGCGGGAGGAGCGGCGCCGGGCGCGGCAAGGTCGACGGGGGGGCGACCAGGTGGAGCGGTTCCAGGGGAAAAAGACAGGGCTGGGGCGTGGGTGTGTGGCCGGGGGGTGGGACCCAGGGAGAGAGAGGGGGAGAGAGAAAGAGAGGAGGTGGGCCAGGTGGCGGTTTGGGGTTGGTTAGGGGAAGGGGAGGTGATGAGGTGGCGGCAGGTTATTGGGCGGGGTGAGGTGGCTGAAGGGGTGGGTAGATTAGGTTGGGTAGTTTTAGGATTCTGGTGGACCGATTTTATTTCGGGGGTGGTCGACTGGGTCGAATCGGCCCGTTCGACTGCCCCACTAAAAATAATTAAATATTTTATTTATTTTAAACAGGGCTTTTGCAAACCGATAGCAGACAAAATAAAATAATCCGGAGACCCCGGGTTTTGTGTTTGAACAAAGACGGGGCGTTGTAGAAAACAAAATAGGTTTTTCCGAAATTAGTTTTATGCGAGCAAATGCAAGATGATGACGATGCTCAAATGCAATGTGGCATGATGACATGAGCATGCGGTCATGATGATGCAATGCACAAAAACAACGCGATTTTCTAGTAGTGGTTTTTGCGGGATGCCACAAGGAGATATTTCTTTGGAGTATGTTCCCACCAAAGCAAATCTTGCGGATCTTTTCACGAAGCCTCTTGATGAAGCAAGGTTCCAAGAGTTAAGGCATGAGCTAAATATCATTGATTCGAGCAATGTTGCTTGAGCCCTTGCACACCTACCCGTGTCTCAATGTGTATCTTGTTTGGATGTAGGCATGGATTTAGGGGGAGTGTAGTTCCTCTTATGAACAAACACTATCCCTATTATGCGCACATTAAAGTTTTCATACTCTATCGTCTCTAAAGGAGACCATTTGAGCTTCATGATGAGTGTTGGTAATGAACCCAAGATATATCTTCGCGGTGTCAAGCCATTTACTCTTATATAAGGTGGTTTCGGCCACCGACTCGTTCTTATTTGGTTCGTTTTTATTTGTGTTTTCTTGTTTTGGTGTTTTTGGTTCTTCACAGTTTGAGCTATCTATCCCAAGCCTTTCCTTACCTCAAGCCCTATCTATTCCCTGCACAAGTTCTTCCTTGTTATCCTATCCTAAGATGTTCCTCCTGGTGTCAGCGGAACTTCCGGTCAGTCTGACCCGGAAGTTCCGGTGGTGCTCCCTGTCCTATATAAGGTGGGCCCTGGGGGAAAACGGGATCTTCTTCCTTTTTCCCCCAAGACCCATCTTCTATCAGGAGCGCCGCCGGCCAGGACGTCTCCAAGAGGGCGCTCCAGCCCCCTCTTCTCCAACCGCTCCTCTCCAGATCTGCTCCGTGGGATCCTTCCCCACCTCGATCTCCCGCCATGGACTCCGGTATTTGCCCTTAACTCCCTCCATTAATGGAGATCTTGCTCTCACCATGGCTTGAGTTAGGGCACACCTTGTCTAGGCTAGTTCTTTGGCTAGAACTTGTTGGAAGATCTTGGTAGGCCTAGGGTATCATGCTAGAGTAGATTGGTCCAATACATCCTTGGAAAAATTTGTGCATTGGTGGTCTTTAGATCTACATCTAGGGAACTCCTGTTGAAACTGTCAGTTTGTGGCCTCACCGGAACTTCCGGTGAGCCACGACCGGAACTTCCGGTCTAGACCGGAAGTTCCGACGTTTCAGCGGAAGTTCCGGCTACACTGCAAAAAAAAAATTCCTGTTTGTATTTTTCCAATCTAACTCTTTTTGTTTCCTCTTCCGAACTTGTGCACTTATCCCAACTTCCCTCCCTATTCTTGTTCTTTCTTCTCAGGGGAAGGAGAGACTCGCCAAGGCAAGCGTGCCCGCCGACCATCCGCTGACATTCCTCCTGAGATTGATGAGGAAGATGCTGAAGTTGTGCGTCCAACCACACAGACTTCTCGCCAGAAGGCTGCTGCTGCTCGCCGTGCTGCTGCTGCTGCAGGGAAGAGGCCTGCTCTTTCTCAGAAGGCCACTGCTGCAGGGCCAGATATGACCAAAGCCAAGATTTCCAAGTGGACTCAGAAGGCTTACGCTGCATTCAGGGCTACAGATCCCTACCTCGTGCCTCGTGATCGTCTCTGCTTGGACCCTCATTTTCACACCTGCCGTCAGGAACAGATTTATGAAGAAATCTATGCATCAAAGAAGAAGTTCGTGGTTGCTCCTCAGAAGTACATCAATGTGCCTCACATGGAAGAGAAGCAAGTCTACTTTGGTGTAACTACCTCGGTGAATTACGCTCCTAGTTACAAGCCTGGATGAGCGGAAATGGTTGAAATAGTACGGTGGGGCCCAAATGCCACTCACAGGTAGACCTTTCGGCCGTCCCAACCATTTCCAAGCATCGGGACAAGAACGGGCGGCGTAATCGGCAGGCGAAGGGATCAACTACATACACAAGTGAGTATGTATGCAAGCCACCATACAACAGTACATCAGAGCCATTCCATCTAAAAAGAAAGGAAATATAGCAACGCCATACGGCAAGATTCGAATGTTCTAGATAGTTATAATAGTTTAGGATATCTCCTCATACATCACACATCAGAGTATCAGGCGGAAGCGGCAGACAAGATCCGAGTACGGATAAGAAGCAAATCGGCATAAGATGCCCCATAAATAAACACATCCCGCCCACAGATCTCACGGATCCCCGTTCCCGGAATCTCTACACCGAATGATCGTTGCCCACATCGTCCGTCTCCTCCACCCAGTATCCATCTCGTGAGTGTACCTGTTCATCTGAATCAAATAATTTATCGTGTGAGACCCTAGGGGTACTCAGCAAGTCTTTATGCCTCTAAAGGGGACACAACCTGGGGTGACGCAATTGCAGCAAAAGATAAACCCTAACAGTTCTTTAGATACTCGCTAACCATCCGCCTAACCAAAGATAGATGGATGTCCGTGAAATAATGACAACATTTATGACAGTAATATCAACAGATCCATCCTCCTCCTCGCTTACCAACGAGGAAGCGGACGAACAACCCCCATCCGTTGGCAGTTTTATTATCCATTCCATGAGTGTTGCACTATTTACTAGTCAGCTACTTAGTCAAATTAAAAGCGGTACTTTAGTTATGCTTGTCTATGATCGAGAAACTGTGCTCCAAGTCGTCCATAACCGCGGACACGGCTTTCAGAAAGTTTTACCCTGCAGGGGTGCACAAATAGCAACACACACTCGATCAACCTCGGAAAAACCAAATCAAAACCCAACGAGGCTTTCACGACAAAGCAATCACAAGATTCAAAAATATTTCAGGGGGCCACCCCATTAAGTACACCCGCGATGAAGTTAGCTGACTTCGAGACGGACTCAAGGTTTGTGGGGTCGGCTGTAAACGACTAGGAACCCGAAAGTGTGACTGGGCTTGTCGATACCGCGAAAACGGGTCACGATCCTAAACAGTACAGGTGCTCCTCGCACAATCGTAAATAAAGCAGTAAAGCATGGCATAAGTACAGGATAGTAAATAAAACCTCAAACTAGTTTGTGGCCCCAAGAAATAAGAATGAATCAAGCTCTGGCTCAGGGGGGGTCCCATAAGCCTCCCGGATGTGGATAGCGCGAATATTCAAGGAACAGGAATCAAGTACTCGGGGTCCTACGGGACACAAGTGGGCAGGAAAAACCAAATAGCAGATATGGCTCACCGGTGCCACTTTCATTAGTTATCCCATTACTACTCAGGTTAAGTTGTTTAGGTACCTCGTTATCCATCAGACACTCACATACCCTACACATGTTGTTCTACGACTCGCATGGCTCAAACAACTCCTGTAGTAATGGCTCATGGGATGGAGGGACAGGCTTCGGTGGGGTTTAAAAGTAAAGGCTATGCAATACTTGGGATTCAGTTTAATGCAATCGCGACTCAATGATGCAAGAATAAGATAGAGGCAATAGGTACTATATGTATGCAAGCATGTGGTAGTGCTTGCCTGGCAGCTCAGTTGAAGCGAGAGAAGGATCTGGGTAGTGCTCCTGGGTTTCTTGATATATCCCCTGCTCAGCGTCTATTCGAAGAAGAACCAAACAAACAAGGGCCAACATAAATACAGTGCACAAGCATATGAATAAAATGCGACAAGCAAACAATCATGCCATGATGAATGATGCACAAGTTGCATGGCAATAATGTAGCATGGCAGGGGTGAGGTGTAGAATACAAGAAATAAACATTTTATTGAGTTTTGGCCACATTTTATACCCAAATAAGTTGCTGTACTCTTCATATTTATATGATGCATGCTGCAAAACAGAACAGGGAATGCATAAACAGAAAGGTCTCGTCGAGCTGATCATTTTAGACATATCATTTGTTAAATTTGAAGTTATAAAACAAAAGTTATTAATTAATTAAGGGGAAGGGCATTTTCTTGTAATTTTACTCAACTTGGAAAAATAAAGGGCTCAAAATATATTTTGGAGGGCATATTTGAATTCCTCATATTTTTCTGATTCAAAAACATATATTATTTGTATTATTTGGAATATGATTTTAAATTTATTTTAAAGTCAAAATAATTAAAAGGGGGTCAAAGTCAAAGGTTTGACTAGATAGAGTCAAATCTGGTCAAATTCGAAAACATGGTTGAATTCATATTTGGAAAACATTTACTTTTCATTTTGAAAGTTTTTACAAATTCGAATTATTTCATAATATATGAATTTAGTTAGATTTAAACATTTCCTGAAATTTTATTTGTATTAAAGGTTTGGCAAACTTTTGTCACGCAGCTGAATACTACCCACAGTCAATGACATGTGGGGCAGAGGACAAAAGGGGGCCACGGAAGCGCTGGGCGACGAGGTGGTGACAAGTAGCATCTCGGAGGGCCGCGGGTTGAGGACCGGATAACCGGGGTGCCTTTTTATAAAAGAACCGGCGGAGGAAGGATTGCGGGTTGGGGGTGTGTTTTTCCAGGGGTCTATGTGCAATTCTGCCAGGAGTGGTTCGATTCAGACCCTGACGAAACTGAACGAGTGTTCGAAAAATTGGCTAGCTGGTTCCAATTTCGGGCGACGATGGCGATAGATCTAGGCAGTATTTAGGGATGGTGTAAAAACGAAAAGTGTAGATCACACTTAGACCTATAACTCTTGTATTCAAGGTTTCTCCAGAGGAGGTCTATAGCGGCCGGTAAACTGTGATGAACAGAGGGGAAAACTGCAGTCAAAACTGAACTTTGTTGACAGCTGTAACAGAGTAATTTTTGTCAAACTTCCTCAGATGATTCCGAGCATAGCGATTGATGGATTGATGCGGAGTTTGTTTCCAAACACTGCGGGATGAGCCAAGATCACAAGAGCGAGAAGAAGAGAGGCATAGGACGTCGGGTAAGGTTGGGGGATCTCGGTTTTCAGAGAGGAGAAAACGGAGGCGCGGGCTCGCTGCCGCTACTGAGGGTTCCGTCAGGTGTGCGTGCGGCTGAGAAACGCCGGCGATAGGTCGGGCTTCTGGTCGGCGGGGATGATGCTAGAGGGAGGAAAGGAGAAATGGTGCTCACCGCAATTAATTCCCACTGGAAGTGGTGCCGATGATGGCCAGAAGCTCCGGGAAGGAGTCCAGGAAGTAGCCGGCGGTGAGGTCCTCTTGACACGAACAGAGATGTCTTCGGGGAGGTGGCTCCAGGGAGCGGCGGTCCCTCTGCTGCTTGCTAGAGGACGGCCCAAGCGCGGAGACATGATCCCCGCCGTCAGGTGGCCTCGACGTAGATCATGGCGACGACACGACGGCACTCTCCTTGCTGTTGCTCTCGGGCAGGGTGAGTATAGATGGGAGCAGAGGTAGGGGATGGCGGCGGAGAGGAGGGGAAGAGGGAGTAGCTAGGGTTCAAGGAGGCCTCCGCGGCTTGGGGGATAAGAAGAGGAGGGAGATGACGCGGCTGACGGTGGCGACGGCAACCTGCTCCCTCCCGTTAGCGAGGCAGAGAGAGAGGTGGCGACGGATGAAGAGGAACAGGAGACGGCGTCGGGGTGAAGGGGTACTAGGCCACTGGTGGCATGCTTCGGCCGGCCCAAGAGGGAGGGAGAGGGATCGGGCCAGGTGGCTGCTGGGCTGGTTGGACTGCCAGGTATGAACCTCTCTCTTATTTCTTCTTCTTTTTATTTTTATTTGTTTTGTTTGTTTCAAATTCAAGCAAGCATTTTATTTCAAATCTTTTTGAACCTTGCAGATAGTTTTGAACAGAGAATTTTTTTGGGAACGCCAAAGATAGAAAGGAGGGAAAAATAGAAGTGGAGATGAGTGTTGCCCACATACATAAAAGAAGTATGTGCCATTTTGGCATTTTACCAGATTAGGGTTTTAGTAAAAGGACAAAACTCTTTTTCCAAAAAAATTGGACCCTAACAAAGGCCCTTGATTGTATAAAACAAGATAGGGATACAAAGAGGGAGGGAGATGAGATGAGAGATGATCCACTCAAGAATTCAAATAAAATCCAATAGACTTAAATGTGGTGATACTTGCATGGCCCATGCAAAATAATTAATGCCATGTTTATTCTTGTGGAAACAATAACATTTACATGGCATTATTCTTATGCATTCCCAAAAGTGTAATAAAGCCAAGCAAAAGAATTTATAGAAGTAGATCCATCCTATCTCCCATGAGCCAGATTAAATACCAACGGAAAATCAAATGCAAGCTCATGGATAATGGAATGGTGGAATTATAAGGTGGTGAAAAGAAAGGTTGGTGGAGTCAGTGAAAGATATGCCCCCAACTCAACTTGGGCATTTAAACAATATATCAAGAACCAAATACAATATCAAGAGGCAAATACAATTCACAATGCATATGAGAGAAGAACCAACACAAAAAGGTTTTTTTTTATGATGCTCAAATGCAAGGTGGCATGATGACATGAGCATGATTGAATGATGATGCAACAATTGTATATAGGAAGTAGCCATTATATTACTAAACCAAGTAGCATTACAGTTGTTAGACAAATGGGATGCTACATTTGGGGAGGCTCTTGATATCTGCAAGAAGTTTGGACTAATTCCCCTCATGGAGCACCGTCAGAACTTTGATGTAACTGCTATTGCTCAGTTCTACTCCACCCTGTTTCTTCACATGCAGTCCTCTACTGAAGGTGAGATGAAGTGGATGACCAAGGATGTGTACCTTACCGCTACCTGGGCTGAGTTTGCTGAGCTTCTGGGCTATCCCATTCAGCCTGGACGCGGGGCGAATGGTTGGCGTGTTCATGGTCCTACTGCTGCTGATCCTGAGGTTCTGGAGCCTCTCTACATTGAAGGATGGGGAAGTGTTGCGTTTGTGAATCATCTGCTGCCAGCTTATGACATTATGCGCAGGGTGTACTTGAACACCATCTCTCCCAAAGCTGGCAACTTTGATCAGTTTCATGGATATCAGGTTGACCTCATGCATCAGACCCATCTTCGCCGAGACACTGACAGGTCAATGGATGTTATGCACTTCATCTACTCAGAGATGTGGGGGGCTCTCATCGAAAAGCGCTCCTGCATCTATGCTCCCTACATTCAAACTCTCATCAATCACAAGTGGCTCGAGAAGACTGGCACTCACTTCCCTCAAGACAACATCACCATTCATGAAGATAAAAGGCTCCGTGTGAGTAAGCACCAGAAGCCTCGTACTCAGGAAGAAAAGGAAGCTGCTCTCAAGAAGACTCAAGGTGTTGCTAGTGGTCCCTCCTCTGCTCCAGGTGGCTCTAGTGCTGGTGGCCCTTCTCTTCAGAGGCAGCCATCTTGGGCAAAGAAGCTGCTTGGGAAAGTGAAGAAGACTTTCTGCTTTCTGCAGGACCGCGAATATCAGGCTTATGTTGATCAGCGTCACAACGTTCAGCGCCAGAAGGCCATCATGACAGCCCTCAATATTCCTTGCTCACCGGTCTCTAGCTCTGTCACTGCTCCCAAGGAGGATTGGGTTCGCACCAACTGCAACTGGTCTGAAGATGAGTCTGAGGAGGAGGTCACTGGTCCGCATGAGTCTTCTCCTCCTTCCCCTTCTCATGGCTGGGACGAGTAGTTTGATCTCTTCTTCCTTTTTGGTGTCTCGATGCCAAAGGGGGAGAAAGATGTCTATTAGGTTGTCTACGCGATTTGCATGGGTTGAGTCGCGAGCCTGTTCTTGCCTTTGATCTTTTCTTACTCGCGAACTCTCTAGTTTATTTGTGTGCTTGTGGTTTCATGTCCGTGAACTTATGTGTGCTTGTGGACCTTGTGGTATGTTATGTTTGAGACTATGTGGTACCTCTTTGTGATATCTTTGTGGTATCTTATACTTTGCCGTGAGTGTGGTATCTTATTGTCATCTCTTGGGCTGTTGCTATGGTGGTGGAGCCTCATTGCTCTTGTTATTATTATTACTCCGTTTGTCTCCACCACTTTTAGTTGGTTCTGGTATGATCTCTATCCCTTTTTGTACTTGTGCTATCTTTACAATTGTTAGGGGGAGCCTCCGTGTATGTGTGCTAGTTCAGTCCTTAGGGGTCTTCTCTCTACCTTGCACACATACAGGGGGAGCCTGCCCCGTCCGTTGCAAAGATTGGTTTGTTTCTATGCAAATCTGTGGGATTGTCATCTAACACCAAAAAGGGGGAGATTGAAAGGACTATATCTTCCCATGATGTTTTTGGTGATAAATGACAATCCTCTATTGTGATGGATGCTCTCTTGTGATCTTCTGAAGACGGTGGACTTTTTAGTCTTCTCCTAGTTTCTTTCTGGTTGATGTTTTTAGGTCACCGTACTATTAAGAGGGGGTCCATGTTGGAGGGCTGTGGGAAATCACTTGTTTTTGCACAAACCTATATGCACCGCCACAGCCATCCCATTATTCCGTGAGAGAGAGCGTTTCCCTGTTCAGTTGGGGCCTTTTGTGTCTCACCGGAACTTCCGGTCATAGACCGGAAGTTCCGCTCAAACCTTTTTTTGCGGGCTGTTCTACAGTTTGTTCCGACGCTAGTTCCGCCCAAGTTCCGGTGGCGGTTCAGTAACCTTCTGTGTTGAAGTGTGCTATTTGCCGGAACTTGGCCGGAACTTGACCGGAACTTGCTCGGAACTTTTCCTGGAAAAAGTTGTTGAGCGGAACTTCCGCCTGAAGGCCGGAACTTCCGGTCAGACTCGCTTCGCGACCCAAAAGTTCCGCCCCAAGTTCCGGTGAAGGCTCAGAAAGTTTCTGTTTTGAAGCGTGCTATTTGCCGGAACTTGATCGGAACTTGCTCGGAAGTTCACCGGAACTTCCGGTCTGCTGACCGGAACTTCCGGTTGCGCTTCTGGAGCGGGCGTCAACGGTCTGATGACCGTTGGAGCCAGGCTCAGGCGGAACTTCCGGCCTCTCACCGGAACTTCCGGTGAGGTCGCGGGGGCTATAACGGTTCAGTGCGAGGGGGGCCTATTTAAGGCACCCCTCTTCTTCCTCCCACCCTCTCTCGAATTTTTCTCTCTCCTCCATTAATGCTTGAGCTTCACCTCACTAGATCTCTCTCTCTAGCCACTCAAATGACCTGATCTTTTGAGAGGTGAGGGAGGAGACCTAGATCTACACTTCCACCAAAGAAGAATTGATTTCCCCCACCCATCCTTTGTGGATCTTGTTACTCTTGGGTTTCTTGGAACCCTAGATGGTGTAGGGCATCCCCGGAGCTAAGGCATGTGTTGTAAAGCTTCGAGGTGTCATTGAGGGCCTCCAATTGAGTTGTGGAGCCTCCCCCTCAACCTTGGTGTAAAGGTTTCGGTTGGAGCCTTCAAGGTCACCGGTTAGTGGATTGTGAGGCCTCCTTTGTGGGGGAGCTCACCGGAGAAGAAGGTGAGGCCTTTGTGGCGCTCGGGTGACCTTGTGTGGCCCCGACACCTCTCCAACGTAGACGTAGCTCCTTGGGAGTGAACTACGGGAATTACATCTCCGTGTACCCTCGCCGGTTACTTCGTTCACTTCCTTTACTCCTCGCTATTTACTGTTTTTGTGGTTTGTGTTCGCTTTCTTGCATTTAGGTTGCTCACTTAGTTGCATCTCTAGATAACTTCCTTTCTCGTTGAGCCTAAAAGTGTGAAACAAATTAAAATTGGTAGACGCCTATTCACCCCCCCCTCTAGTCGTATCAAGTCGGTACTTTCACCGTCCTCGACATTACCACCGCAACGCTCGACCACCGGTACGTGATGATGATCATGTTGCAAAGCTTAAATTAAATATTCCATCTTTTGAGGGTAAATATAATCCTGATGCATATCTTACATGAGAGATGGAAGTAGAACAACGTTTTGCATGTTTAAAATATCCTAAGAATATGCCTGTTAGTGCTGCTACATGTGAATTTACTAAATTTGCTTCCCTTTGGTGGTCTGAGTATTGTCATTTAAATCCTACTACTATTCCTCGTACTTGGACTGCTTTAAAAACTGCTATGCGTATTCGTTTTGTGCCTCCCACTTATCAACGTGATTTACTAAAGAATCTGACACGTTTGGAACAAGGAAAAAATTCTGTAGAAGAGTATTATCAGGAATTGCAAACGGGGATGGTTCAGTGTGGTCTTGTTGAATCTACTGAAGAAATGCTTGCACGTTTCTTTGGTGGATTAAACAAGGACATTCAACACATATTAGACTATAAGGAATATAATTCCATCACTCGTTTGTTTTATCTTGCTTGCAAAGCTGAACGTGAAGTGCAGGATCGCCAAACACCATGGAGGAGGACTAATAATTCTGCAGGTCACACATCCACTTGGACATCCCAACAATCAGTGCCTACTTCTCGTGATTCTCCACCAGATACTACCACATCCAAGGCCACCACCAGATTTCCGTCAGCTGCTCCTCCACCATCATCCAATGCTCCTGCTCGTAGTGCATCTTCTATGGCTTCCACGGGTAAAACAAAGGATATACAATACCGCAAGTGCTGGGGTTTTGGTCATATTGAGAAACAGTGCACAACACAACGTGTTATGATGGTGCATGATGATGGTCAATATGATTCAGCGAGTGACTTTGATAAAGATACATTAGCTCTTATTTCTGCTCGAGATGGAGACAATTGTGATTCTGATGAAGAGACAGAGGTAATGGGAGCTAGAACTGTTGATCAATACAAGAGCTTAATTACACAACGTGTGTTGAGTGTGCAATTGAGCAAATCTGAGCAAAATCAACGCCACAACCTGTTCCAAACACGTTGTGTTGTCAAGGAAAGAGCTATAAGGATCATCATTGATGGAGGGGTTGTAATAATCTGGCTAGTGTTGACATGGTAGAGAAGCTTGCACTTCCAAGAAGACAACACACACATTCATATTACATCCAATGGTTTGAGAGTTCTCGCAAGATCAAGGTAACAAGAACGGTACGCATGCATTTTACTATTGGTACATATTCTGATTTTGTTGATTGTGATGTTATACCTATGCAAGCTTGTTCTTTGTTTCTTGGTAGACCATGGCAATTTGATAGAGAATCTGTTCATAATGGCAAAACTAATCACTATTCTCTTATGCATGATGGAAAGAAAATTAGTCTAAAACCTACGACTCCCGAACAAATTTTAAAAGATGATCTTGCTAGAGCTAGTAGAGCTAAAACCGAGGAGAAAAATAAAAGTGAGAATCAGATTGTTGCTGCAGATTTTGTACCACCAAAGAACACTAAATCTGATTCTAAACATGCTACTGAAATTCGTTTGAAGAGTCCATGTATGCTTGCAAATAAAATTGATATTGTTGAACTAGACGTAAACAATACTCAATGTTATGCAATTATCTGCAAAGAGGTTTTGTTTTCATTTGAGGATATGCCTCCTTCTTTGCCACCCGCTATTGCTAACCTTTTGCAGGAATATGAGGACGTCTTTCCCGTTGAGCTTCCACCAGGACTACCTCCTATTAGAGGAATTGAGCACCAAATTGATCTAATTCCTGGTGCTACGTTGCCCAATCGCGCGCCATATAGAACCAATCCAGAGGAGACAAAGGAGATACAACCAAATTCAGGAACTGCTCGACAGAGATCATATTCGTGAGCCCCTTAGCCCCTGTGTTGTTCCTATTATTTTGGTACCTAAGAAAGATGGTTCTTCGCGCATGTGTACTGATTGTAGAGCTATCAATAATATTACTATTCGATATCGTCATCCTATTCCACGTTTGGATGACATGCTTGATGAATTGAGTGGCTCTACCATGTTTTCTAAAGTTGATTTGCATAGTGGTTACCACCAGATTCGTATGAAATTGGGATATGAATGGAAAACAACATTTAAAACTAAGTTCGGTTTGTATGAGTGGTTAGTGATGCTGTTTGGTTTAACTAATGCACCCAGCACTTTCATGAGATTAATGAACGAAGTTTTACGTGCTTTCATTGGATGTTTTGTGGTAGTCTACTTTGATGATATTCTAATTTATAGCAAATCTTTAGAGGATCATTTGGACCATTTACGTGTTGTTTTCAATGCTTTATGTGATGCACGTTTGTTTGGTAATCTTGAGAAGTGCACCTTTTGCACCAATCGAGTTGCGTTTCTTGGCTATGTTGTTACATCACAGGGTATTGAAGTGGATCCAGCCAGGATTGAAGCTATTGAGAATTGGCCGCAGCCCAAGACGATCACACAAGTGAGGAGTTTTCTTGGTCTCGCTGGTTTTTATAGGCGCTTTGTCAAAGACTTTGAATCAATTGCCGTGCCGCTGAATGAACTTACCAAGAAGGATGTGCCCTTTGTTTGGGGCGATGCACAACAACAGGACTTCGCCATATTGAAAGATAAGCTAACACATGCTCCCTTACTCCAACTTCCTGATTTTAATAAGACTTTTGAGCTTGAATGTGATGCTAGTGGAATTGGTTTGGGAGGTGTGTTATTACAAGAGGGAAAACCTGTTGCATATTTTAGTGAGAAATTGAGTGGGGCTAGTCTGAACTATTCTACTTATGATAAAGAATTATATGCGTTGGTTCGGACATTAGAAACTTGGCAACATTATCTATGGCCTAAAGAATTTGTTATACATTCTGATCATGAATCTTTGAAGCATATTTGTAGTCAAGCTAAGTTGAATCGTCATCATGCAAAGGGGGTTGAATTTATTGAGTCTTTTCCTTATGTTATTAAACACAAAAAGGGTAAAGATAACATTATTGCTGATGCTTTGTCGCGCCGTTATACTTTGTTATCTCAACTTGACTTCAAAATATTTGGATTAGAAACTATTAAGGAATAATATGTGCATGATGCTGAATTTAAAGATGTGTTGCAGAATTGTAGAGATGGTAGAACATGGAACAAGTTCGTCTTCAATGATGGATTTGTGTTCCGTGCTAACAAACTATGCATTCCAGATAGTTTTGTTCGTCTTTTGTTGTTACAGGAGGCGCATGGAGGAGGATTGATGGGACACTTTGGTGTCAAGAAAACGGAGGATGTTCTTGTTGCACACTTCTTTTGGCCACGTATGCGTCGATATGTTGAGAGATTTGTGGCACGATGCACTACTTGTCAAAAAGCTAAGTCTCGCCTTAATCCACATGGTTTATATATGCCTCTTCCTGTTCCTAGTGTTCCTTGGGAGGATATTTCTATGGACTTTGTTTTGGGATTGCCACGTACACAGAAGGGGAGGTACAGTATTTTTGTTGTTGTGGATCGGTTTTCTAAGATGGCACACTTTATTCCTTGTCATAAAACGGATGATGCTGCGCATATTGCTGATTTGTTCTTTCGTGAAATTGTTCGTTTACATGGTGTGCCAAATACTATTGTTTCTGATCGTGATACTAAATTTCTTAGACACTTTTGGAGATGTTTATGGGCTAAGTTGGGGACTAAATTGCTGTTTAGTACTACATGTCATCCCCAAACTGATGGACAAACTGAAGTAGTAAATAGAACTTTGTCTACTATGTTGCGGGCTATTTTAAAGAAGAACTTAAAATTGTGGTAAGAGTGTTTACCTCATATAGAATTTGCTTATAATCGTTCGCTGCATTCTACCACAAAGATGTGCCCGTTTGAGATCGTGTATGGTTTTGTTCCTCGTGCACCTATTGATTTATTGCCTTTACCTTCTTCGGTGCAAAATAATTTGGATGCTACACAACGCGCTGCGCTGAAATGATATTAAACTTGCATAAAACTACTAAAGATAACATAGAACACATGAATGCTAAGTATAAACTTGCTGGGGATAAAGGGAGAAAGCATGTTGTGTTTGATGTTGGAGATCTTGTTTGGTTACATTTGCGTAAAGATCGTTTTTCTGATTTACGCAAGTCTAAGTTAATGCCGCGTGCTGCTGGTCCCTATAAGGTGTTAGAGAAAATAAACGATAATGCATATAAACTTGAGTTGCCTGCAGACTTTGGTACGGTTAGTCCTATATTTAACATTGTAGATTTGAAGCCTTACTTTGGTGAGGAAGATGAGGTTGCGTCGAGGACGACTTCAATTCAAGAAGGGGAGCATGATGTGGACATCCCATCTATTGATACAACCGTTGTACCTACAGCTACACACATACAAGGATCTGTCACGCGATCTCATGCTAAACAATAACTATCAGGTAATTTCGTTTCTTGGAACTATTCCTCACATACATGAGAATATGATGCTGCCTAAATCAAATGTATTTCTTACTCTTAGGAATGATGGACCAAGCGTGGATGAGAGGGACAAGCATTGGAGCATGGTCATGCATGGAGATGGCAGCAAGCATGTGATGATCCAAGAGAAGGCCACGGATGAAGATTTCAGAACTTTGAGGCCACCATAATGAAGAAAGAAGGCTTGGACGAAATATTCAAGATTAATACTTCACAAATTCGTCCATAGCTTAATATGGTGTTGCGACACCTTTATTTTGGGCCAGGCCCATGTAATTTTCGCAGGATTTTAAATAGCCACTTTTTAGAGTCCGTATTTGAGGAGAAAAGGACTTCTAGGGTTGGATTCGGCCACCACTTCTATGGCTGGCCGAAACCCTACCTTTTCCTCCTTAAATACTCGCCTTAGCCGTCACCATAGACTTGGATTTTGTTTAGACATTAAGTTAGCCATCATAGCAACTTCGCCAAGGCTCGAGCATCGCAGAGGCCTCTTGTACTTCGCACCTATACAGGATCCCACCTTTTCAATAAAGCTTTCATCTTAATCCGCAATATCTTGATTGCAATATTAGTTCTTACTTGTTCTCGATTTCAGGTAGGAATTAAGACCCTCGCTGGTCAGGCTGATCGTGTTCCCGCAGGATCGGTAACCTCTAGGAGATTGTCCTAGCGATTGCATTGGCGCTCGTGCTCGCACGTGTAGTCGGATCGTCAAGCCCAAACTCCACCAAATCGACTATCACCATCTCATCGAAAGATCAGACACCTTTGCCCTATCATCGGACTGCAACCAGGTTGTTTCCTCCTTTGGCTGCAGCAAGACTGGAAAAAATCCTGGAGCCAAGTATCTGGCCAAGTTGCCCCATCATAGGGCTGAATATGCTTGACAATACCAAAGTCAACCTGAAATTTGGTCTGACGTATACGTGGACCAAAGCACTTAGGTCCCACGTACACATCCTCCTCCTCGTACCGTCGCGCCTCTATGTTTTATTCAATGCGATGGCGAGCGTCGTTTGACGAGAGAGATCTTCGCCTTGGAGGCTCACGCCTTCTGCACTGCGGAGTCGGATTTCTGCTTCTCCTCTCACCATTGCCGCCTCCGTCCCTATGGCTCCCATGGCTACGACGTGATCCTTCATGGTCGCTGCTGGGAGGCGATGGAGGCCCTAGAGGATTATTTCCGGTTGGGTTTCTTGGTGGTGGCGGTGGAGCCTCATTATGCTCACTCTGATGCATGTTTCTTTGGGCACCGTCCCTACTTGATTCAGGACGATCTGGACCATCTCTTCGTCCGGCGTTGCCAGCCGGACGGCTCGGTGGTGGCATCCTTAGACGATCTTGATCCTCTCACTAGCGGCGTGTTTCCAGGTCTTCTCTATAGCGGTTGTTTTGCCGACGATGGTCCTGATGAGGAACCATCGCCCTAATGGCATCTTCGGCTGCAGCCGGAGTAACTCTTGCCCAGTCACATGCCGGCCGGCGAGAGTGGTTGTTTGATCCGGTTCTTGAATTTTCTTCTTCTTATCCATGGGGACGATAGCGTTGAGTCATATCCCTGCGGAGTCTTATGTCAGCGCTTTGGTCATCGCCAGTGTGGCAAAACTCGGACTTTGAGGCTAGCTTGCCACTAAATGACGTGGCTGTTTTCTGCTGCTTTAATCCTTTGTCCAACAACACGACGCACTGCTGGACCTGCTGCGGAGAGGGATTGTTGGCGAGGATGGCACGAGCTGCAGAAGCGTTTTCCACCGGCGTGCTGTTGACTCGGATCTTCTCTCCATCTTTCCCGTCGATTAGATCTTTGTGAATATCCGGATTCTTGTTAGCAAGAAACGGACCTCCCCTTGTTTTGTTTGGATGTCGCTTGAAATCTGACTGGTATCTGGCAGGATCATTATCTAACTGTCGTCTCATCTCGACGAGGCGCGCGACCTCTTCAAGTAGAAACAAGTGGTGCTTTTCCAGGTCCTCAGCCCTTTTCTCCAGCGCCTCCGGCGTAAGATCCGAAGCCGTTGGGATTGGAATTGTGAGAGCATCTCCGTAAATTTCACGTGCACCCTTGGTGACAACGTGTCCATCCACAGGAGGATCGATCGGGGTGGGATTAATCGGATCTCCGTCCTGATTCTCCATCTCGATTTCTTCATCAACTTTTTCTTCGTTGGTTTCCTCGACGTCTGGCTCTGCCGGAGTCGGATTCTTGTTTTTCTTCTTCTTCTTTGACTGCCCAGTAGCCTTAACGTGCGTACCAGTGACAAAGACGGCTTTTGGTCCGGTACTAGGGGATAAACTTCCGTCGGTACTTTCTGTCATGGTTGGCTTGTGGACCTCGAAAGAATCTCCGGTGTCCATGTCATCCTGCGAGGTGTAGCTTTCATCCATGCTATCATATGGACTAGGAGGATTTTTCGGCTCACCTTGCGTTTGCTTGGAGACGTGCTCTTGTTCATACCCCTCCATCTCTTTGTCGAAGTCTCAAAGTTCCTGCGACGTGATTGACTCCGCTGGGGAGCCAGGTAAGTCGGTGTTTTCTTCGATTGCGTCTCGGACCGAATCGCTACCAACTCCAGCATCTACAAAGTCGGATCCAGTGCTTATGTGGTATAAGAAACAATGCTTCTTATTGTTCATGTTCTTGAGGTACTTGTATAACTTGGTTTCTGCCTCGACATCAGCAAAGCTGGATCCGTAGTGGATGTATTCCTCGTCTGTGTATCCGATCTCGCTAGAGAGATCGGATCTGGATTCTTCTTCCACTACAGAAGTGGGTTGGGTGGGTTTGATTTTCTCCGGGACCCTAAACTCTTCCGCCTCTACGGATAAAGTAGATCCGGATTTTTCTTCCGCCATGGTCATCACCTCAAGGGTGGGTTGGGCGGGTTCAGCGAAACCGAGATAGATATTGATCTCGTCGATTGACATGATCGTGTAGGTCGTCACCGGTTTTGAAGCCGGAATCCAAGTCTCATCGAGAAGGATGAGAGGGACATCACTGGCGTAGACCACGCAACCCATGGCGATTGTTTCGCCAATTTCTGCACGTGCAGATTCCGCCTGTAACGATGCTCCAAAGGTCACTTGCCCCATGGTGGGCGCCAACTGTCGTCGGATTGTCGACAAGTACGCCATAGGGGTTCCTAGTGGCGTTGTAAGAATGTGGTGTGAGACGTCGGATGTTCCAGGAGCGGTGAGCACAATACCCAGGTTCAGATCCGACTGCCGTGATCGGATCCTACTCCTGCTAGCAACCCAGTAATATATCGGCGTAAGCCGGATGTTACAGCGGATTATAAGAGAAGTTCGCCTGTGCGAGTTGATTGTGGTCTACAATTGATTGGTTGCCCTAAAGGCTCCCATAGGACCAGTTTATATAGTCACCAGGGCCTAGGGTTACAGGGAGAGACCTATCCGGCTACGTTACAGAGTCGGTAACTATGTATAGCTTAAACTACAAGTAATACTACAGGCCTAAGTCGGTAACTCTTCTGAGCCTTGTCGTAGCCGGAACTGGCTCCTCCTCTTTCTCTGCCTGGGCCGCCCATGAAGCAAAGCTCTAACTGGTTGGTGGGCCACCCTGGTCAGCGAGTCCCGCGGGTATATCCGGAAAGTATATCCCCAACATCTATCATGTATGTCATGCTATGTACTAGACCCGACATTGCATATGTTGTTAGTTTAACTAGCAGATATTAAAGTGATCCAGGAGTGGATCATTGGACAGCGGTCAAAAACATCCTTAAGTACATGAGAAGAGCTAAGGATATGGTTCTTTCTTATGGAGGTGACGAACAACTCGTTGTTAATGGTTGCACCGATGCTAGTTGGAACACCGATCCGAATGATTCTAAATCTCAATCTGGATACATATTTATATTGAATGTCACTTGGTCTAGCAAGGTGAGAAAATAAAGGGAATTGCTTCTGTTTGAAATCATTTGCATTTGCTAGAGATGCTCAAAGTGAGCTAAGTGTTAACTTTTACAAAAATGACCATTAGGTCATATGCTTTATAGATTGATTTTCTTTTGCTTTGTTTTGGGTCTGATTTGACCTAGATGATATGGTTTTGATCTTTAAACCAAACCTCATCATTTACAATAAACAAACATGGCATTTCAAGCATTCACAATCATTCATAAACACACATGCATTTATATAGTTTTAGAATCAAAAGCTTTTGTTAACCTAATTTTAGTTGATTGATATCTTCATTGATATTTTTGAGATGTTACAAAAACACGCCGCTCCAGGTTAGATCAACAAGAACCGGCGTTCAACAGCTCCTCGTCTTTGTGCCGGAAGAATCCTAGGATCGCCCGCTTTCTTTATTATGCAACGCATGAGATCCGGGGATCCACCATGTCTCGCCGCCCACCTCCGGTGGAAGGAGGAGACTGCCACCACCATGCCTAGTGTCGTCGCCCCGGCACCTAGGACCTTCCACGAGCGTCGACCATGTGTGTCTTTAGATCCAATCACTCACACCAGGCTCATGGATGATAATGTGAATGATTCTTGATTATATTTGTTGTTGGCCATTTTTCTTAAGTGATGTATTAGCCTAGTAAACCGGTGTGGAGAAAATACACCGGAGGAAATAGAAAGGATAGCTTGACGTGGGTAATATCTGGTGCGGCCGTACCGTTTGCAGCACGGATCACAGAGCTAAACCAAGCTTTGACCCTCGGATCTCCTCACCCGCGGGCCGGCTGTGGCCGGCTATCCCTCGACCCTCGGTGCCATTGCCGTCTGTCCAAACCAATCCATTTCCTCTCAACAAGTTGACTCCTTTCATCACTGCTCCAGCATGCCGACAGCGTATCATCCTTTGTTCTCATTAATTACCTTCGGCTAACCGACACAATTAGCCCCCTCCTCTCCTGAGTACCGATTATACTCGATCGAATCCCTATTCCCCAGCCACAAACGCGAGCGCAGGCTAACCACTCCTCGGCTCCTTCCACTAGCCAGATCTCCCCGGCTGCCTTTTTTGGTTCACGAGGCGAAGGTAGCCGGAGGCGGCGGGCTGCGGAGGCTCTGAGGCGGCCGCTGCGATGGGACTGATCTCGGGGATGGTGATGGGGGTTGTTGTCGGCGTCGCGATCATGGCCGGGTGGAGCCGCGTGATGCAGCAGCGTAGCAGGAAGCGCGTAGCCAAGGTTTGGTCAGGCTAACGTGCGCTATCTTCTGTTTTCTTGTTTACTCCATTTGGATTGCTCGCCATTACTGCTAAGCGTACTGCGAACTGCAAAGCTTGTTTTGCTGTTGTGGATTTTTATTTTATTTTGTAAACAAACATCTTACAGGCTGCGGATATCAAGGCCCTTGGGTCTCTCGGCAGGGACGACCTCAAGAAGCTTTGCGGCGACAATTTCCCCGAGTGGATATCCTTCCCACAGTATGAGCAGGTCAGAGGCAGTGCTATGATTTTAGTTTTATTTATATGAACGAAGTGAAAGTAGAATCACCGACTCGACCACTGGATTCGCAAAGTTGGTTCCTTGTCACTTAACATGTTAGCATCTGGAGAAGCAAAGTGTTGGTGGACTTTTACACCAAAGGGGCTTACCCCTGCATTAAATTAATAACGCCAATTACAAACAGCTTACATGCCACATGCAACCCAAGCAAACCGAAAATAAACAAAAAAGCACATCTTTGAGATACCTAGGCCACAACATGATGACGAGATCAACACTAGGAAGGTCATGAGATTGGAGGAAGCAACTTGCACGCGCTGTCGAGAGCTCCAACCGGATGCATGTAGACCCAAACTCCGTCGTCTTCACCTCTGGAAAGGTCCCCTTGTCCCTCGCCTTTGATCGAAGGGCACCGTACCGTTGAGAAGCAAAGGAGTTGCCCCTAGAACACGGCGGAACTGCAAGGACAAGGTAGCAAAAGAAGAAGCAAACAAAGGCGTTCAAGGGGCTCTACTGAGACCACCACCACCGGGGGCACAACCACAACAACTGACCGAAGCTGTTGGATAAAAGCACCCCAAAGAAGAAACAGTGAAAGATGGCGACCAGAACCCCCGCGGATGAACATGAGCACGGTAGCATGTTCGCTCGCCAACCAAGAGCCGTTGTTGCCGTAGAGGGGAACTGTTAGGGGTTACCCTCTAGGGTGGCTCGATCTTTCACGATTCTCGGTGGTATGCGGTGGATTCGTGGAGGAAGAGGGGGAGATAGATGGTATCGAATGAACACACGAAGAAATTGGCGAATACACACACAACACAAAAGCAAAGCTTGCCGTTGGCTCACTCCGGTCGCTACCAGGTCAATACAATCTCATGGATCGGTATTGAACAAGACTCTCTCGAACCCAATCGGCGAGGGATAAGAACCTTGGTGAGATCTTGATAGCTTTACTAGAGATCACTCAAAGTAAAAATCTTATACAACTTGGATGCACTAAGGGCAAGATCCAAAGAGGTGGGGGATAATAGGTCTTCCTTGGAAGACGAGGCCAAAACTAGATAGATTTCTCAAGAAGTAGTCTTCTATTTCTATTATCAAGTCTAGGGTTTACAATAGATGGAGGTGGACTATATATAAGGCCATCCACTAAACAAGGGGTATTTTTGGCATAAAACATAGCTTGGGGCGTTACATGGGCTGAGGCCCAAAAGGCTTTAGTCTTGCTGGGTCGAGCAGGCCGGGATCTCCGGTGTTAGCGGGCCGGAGTTTCCGGTGTTTTCTGCGGTCAGTCTCTAGACCGGTTACTGCATGGTGACCACCCGTGGGCTGCAGACTTGAGCGGAGACTTGTGCAGAGATTACGGTGTTGCGTGGTTGTCTGGCTAGAGACTCCGATATGTAGAGGTCGGAGATTCCGGTCCCGGAGCAGCAGTTGCTGCAGCTTCTCGTCAAACTCCTTGTTCCTCTTCCTTGATAGCTTGGCTATGCGTCGGGCTTCGTACCTGAGTATGTATAGAGTATTTGCATGAAGTAGCAAGCCATTCAATGGAGTATCGAAGTCACACAAGGATAGGAGCGAGTTGACCTTATCTTGTAGAAGCTTGGCTCGGGCACGGGTCATGGGACCACTAGGGGAACTTGGCGGTGTAGATGTAGGGATGTTCATAGGATGGGCTGCATTAGCTCTCCCCCTTGGGAAAGAGTCGTCCTTGACTCTTCATCTTCTTCAACTCCATGAAAGGGTGATAGGTCTACCACATTGAAAGTGTTACTCACGAGGTACTTGGATGTGGGGATGTCGATGATGTAGGCATTATTGTTGAACTTCTTGAGGACCTTGAAGGAGCCATCTCCTCTTGGCTTGAGCTTGGAGTCTCGCTCTTTTGGAAATCGGTCTTTACGGAGGTGAATCCACACGAGGTGACCTTCTTTGAAGATCATCTCCTTTTTGTGCTTGTTGAGCCTTGAAGCTTGACGAAGGACTTGTTGCTCAATGGTAGCTCTTGTCTCTTCATGTAATTTATTCATTTCTTTGGCTCGTGTGTTGATGTCTATGTTGGTGAGCTCATGAAGAGGAAGCGGTAGGTTATTGAGTGCGTTCATGATCTCGAAACCATAGACAATCATGAATGGGCTCTTCATGGTCGTGGAGTGCTTGGCACGGTTGTAGGCGAACTCGTCATGAGGATGCATTCTTCCCAATTCTTGAGATTCTTCTTTATCATCACTCGAAGAATAGTTCTAAGGCTTCGGTTGACCACCTCGGTTTGGCCTTAGGTTCGAGGGTCCGAGGCGAAGGAAAATAGAAGCTTCACTCCGAGCTTGGCCATTAGCGTCTTCCACATATAGCTCATGAATTTGACATCACGGTCGGAGACTATTGTTCTTGGCACACCATGTAGACGGGCGATTTTCCTAAAAAACAAGTTTGCCACATTTGAAGCATCGTTGGTCTTATGGCATGGAACAGAATGAGCCATTTTGGAAAAACGATCAACAAAAAATATTGAATCATGTCCATGCTGTGATCTTGGTAATCCTAACACAAAATCCATGCTAATATCCGATCATGGTGCATATGGAATAGGCAAAGGAGTATAAAGACCAAATGGGTTAGACTTAGACTTAGCTTGTAAGCACCTTGTGCATCGTTGAACGAGGCGCTCCACGTCCCTCTTCATCTTTGGCCAAAAGTAGTGTGTGGATAATATGTCGTATGTCTTGTCTCGAGAGTAGCAAAAGTTGGAGAGATGACTTTGGAATGCAAAGCTTGTTTTATTTGAAGAGAAAACCATTGTGCAAATAGAAATCATTATCCCTTGTGGATGGAACACTTAGCAAAGATAGGGCCAAGGAATGGATCGGGCGAATACAATTTTTTAATATCATCAAGACCCAAAACATTAACTTCAAGGCGCGTGAGTAGGATTATGTTTTTGCGGGAAAGAGCGTCCGCAACCATATTATCTTGGGAAAAGTCCAAAACAAACCTTGAACTCATAGATGAAAGATAAATCGAACCCTGAACTCGTGATCCCTGAAATTGGCACTCTGATTTCACTAATCCTGGTCTAATTTGAACCCTAATACGATTTAGGCTGGAAAACGGTGACGTGGCGGGGATTATTGTCAGTTGTGGGCCATTTTTATTGATGCGGTTAATAGAAATTGGGGAACAGAGGGGAGATTGGGGAATAGAAATTAGGGTTTGTCGGCTGTGTGGTGTTGCGGCGGCGGTGGTCGGAGGATGTCGTGGTCTCCAGGTGGTTCCGCTGCTCCTAGCTTCCGCAGAGCTACATGAAGAAGGGGTGGCGATTGAAGATCGCCGGTACCATACCGACTTAACCCCATGGCGTACGAGCCGCCGAAGTTCTGCCACTGCAATCCGCCGAGGAAGGCACCTAGGTGGATCTCGTGGAGCGGTCAGAACCCAGGAAGGAGGTATTACGCGTGCGTGGATCCCCTAGTGAGTTTGATTTCTGCGTGCTCTTCTTTCGCTCTGATTCGTTTCCTCCTGGTCTGCTCTGATTCATTTTTGTTGGGAATTGCACAGAATGGCGCTGGATGTGGCTATGTTGAATGGGCTGATCCGGCGTTGCCTGAGTTCTGGAGCCATTTGATTGGCGACTTGAGAGATGCAGTGTGGAGGCTGCGTTCTGACGGTGTGCTCTCTGTCTCTCAACAAAATGAAGAGACAGAACCTAGTGTTCAGGCTTAGGAAGATCAGAAGAAGAAGGATTTAGAGATGGCTGCTTTGAAAGATCAGATGAAGAAGGATTTAGAGATAGCTGCTTTGAAGGCCAAATATGATAATTTCGTGGTTGTTTTTATTGTTTTTGTGTTTGGTGTAGTTGCAGGGAAGCTGTTCATGTAGTAGTATGATGTGTCTAGATATGTGATGTCTTTCTATGTAATGAACTCATGGAATGAAATGTTTAGCAACCATTTGATCATTTGACAGCAAAATGACCATGTGACAGCAACCATTTGAAATTGAAATGTTCAGCAACCATTTGAGAACCATGTGACAACAACCATTTGAGAACAACCATGTGACAACAACCATTTGACATAGGAGCATAACCATTTGACAGCAAAATGATCAAACACTTAATGATCACAACAAAATGACAGGACCAAAATGACAGGAGCATAACCATTTGACAGCAAAATGACATGAGCATAACCATGTCTCACAGGACCATAAACACTAGATTCTCACAGGTTGCAAACATGTCTAAAAGGACCATAAACATGCCTCACAGAACTAGGCAAGAAAATTAGGTGTTAACAACACCATAGGTTGCAGCAGTACACACTAGCTTCTCTAGATTAGGTGTTTCCACTAGCAGTGAAGTATTGATAGCTACGAATAGAAGATGCAGGTCTCCTCTTCCTTTTTGCACCATTGGAACTACCTTCATTTGTGCCCTTGGTCATCCTTGGAGCTCTAAAGATTCTTGGTGCTGCAGTAGGAGCAGTTCTTGGTGCTGCAGTAGGAGCAGATCTTGGTGTTGCAGTAGGAGCAGTTCTTGGTGCTGCAGTAGGAGCAGTTCTTGGTGCTGCAGTAGGAGCAGATCTTGGTGCTGCAGTAGGAGCAGTAGGACCTGAAGATGTACCAGGTTGCTACAAGAATTGAAATTTTCAGTTCACTCATTCAAATTCATATACACAGTTGACAAAAATTGAGCACAGTTTCATTTACTTTACCTCTGATGTCTTCCTTTTCTTGGTAGTCTTGGCAAGGTGTACATTCTTCTTTGTAGGATACAAGGGTTCTAACCTGCTGCCTTGTGTGTGGCGGCTAGGGTTTTCAACAGAGGGGCAGAACACACACATCACATATATACTAGTTAGGTGGGCCAAATGGGCCAAGCCAATAACATGTCCAGAATACCTCTTCAGCCCAATACCTCTTCAGTTAACACTCCCCCTCAAGATGGGTGATATATATTGATCATTCCCATCTTGCTACATGCTGCATTGCTTTGCTTTGCTGCCAATCCTTTTGTTAGACAGTCTGCAACCTGCTGTCCTGTGGGTATATAGTTTATCTTGATTATACCTGCATCCAACTTCTCCTTGATGAAGAATCTGTCTATCTCCACATGTTTAGTCCTGTCATGCCGAACTGGGTTATTTGCAATGCATATGGCAGATTTGTTATCACACCAGACATTTAAGTGCCCTGACTTCAACACCTTCAATTCACTTAAAAGATTTCTAACCCACAACATTTCACTTAGCCCTTGGGACAAAGCTCTGTATTCCGCCTCTGCGGTTGACTTCGACACAACTGATTGCTTCTTACTTCTCCATGCTACTAAGTTGCCTCCAACAAATACACAGTATCCTGATGTGGACCGTCTATCATCGAGACAACTCGCCCAATCTGCATCACTATAACCATCAATGGTGAGATGTCCATTACTTCTAAATAGCAGACCCTTCCCTGGTGTCCCCTTTAGGTATCTTAAGATTCTCTGGACTGCATCCATATGTGCACTCCTAGGTTCATGCATATATCTGCTTACTATACTTACAGCGTAAGCAATGTCAGGCCTTGTGTGACATAAATAAAGTAATCTCCCTACAAGCCTTTGATACTTCTCCCTGTCCATAAGTTCTCCAGACTGAGCTGTGATCTTATCATTTTGATCAATAGGGGTAGCAGCAGCTCTACATCCTATCATCCCAGTCTCCCTAAGGAGATCAAGGGTGTATTTCCGCTGTAATAAAACAATTCCTTTCTCTGACCTTGCCACTTCTATGCCTAGAAAATATTTCAGTTGACCCAAATCTTTTACTTCAAAGGTCTTGCTCAAACACTTTTTGAGTTCTAATATCTCCTCATCATCACCAGTAATTATGATATCATCAACGTATACTGCTAGAATAGTAATCTTGCATGATGAATGCTTGTAGAAGACAATGTGGTCACAATTGCATTGCGCATACCCGATATCACATATTGCACGCCTAAATCTGTCAAACCAGGCCCTTGGGGATTGTTTCAAGCCATATAAAGATTTCTTGAGTCTGCACACTTTTCCTTTAGTTCCAAAAGATGCTAAGCCTGGAGGGACTTCCATATAGACTTCTTCATGTAGATCGCCATGCAAAAATGCATTCTTCACATCCAAGTGATGCAAGGGCCATCCGAAATTAGCTGCGCATGAAATTAGTATCCTTACTGTATTCATCTTAGCCACTGGAGCAAAGGTCTCATCATAGTCAATACCATATGTCTGACTATACCCTCTAGCAACCAATCTTGCTTTGTATCTCTCAATCTTCCCTTCAGG
This sequence comes from Avena sativa, assembly GCA_916181665.1. NCBI lineage: Eukaryota > Viridiplantae > Streptophyta > Magnoliopsida > Poales > Poaceae > Avena > Avena sativa. The sequence goes on from OV702280.1 coordinate 148,894,746, forward strand.
ATTTTGCTTGATTGTGAACACCCATTTGCAGCCGACTGCTTTCTTGCCGTTTGGAAGATTAGTTAATTTCCAGGTTTGGTTCTTCCTTAATGCCTCCAACTCCTCTCTCATTGCAGCACACCATTTTGGATCCAGTTTAGCTGTTTGCCAATCTGAAGGAATGATAACAGCTTGAAGTGCAGCCACAAAGGCTCTATATGATGGTGATAGAGCTTCATAAGAGATATAGTTGCTAATATCATTTTCAAACCCGTATCTCTGCACAGATTTTGTTGTTGCTACACGCCTTCCTTTTCTTAGGGCAATTGGCATGTCCAACGAACTCTCAGATGCATTTAACGAACTACCATCGTCAACTGAATCTTGTGACTGATCTTGCTGCATCACTTGCACTTTATCAATTCTTTGTTCTGCATCCGGCTGCTGCTCATTTGACTGCTCCTGCCCCCTGCTCTACGGCCTGCTGCAGCTGCTCCCCTGCTCTGCGACTGGCTGCTTCTCCCCCTGCATTTCAATACGAGGCCTTCGAGAATAGACTTGCAATTCTTTGCCTTCAGTTCTTCTAGAAGCAGGATTTGTAGGCCCTATCCTTGCATTACCTTCTCTAAGAGGAATAGGAATGGTCTCAACAATAGGAGGCTGAGACCGAACACCACTTGTTCCAGTAGTTTGCTGCTCAATCTGAGAATAACTCTCCCCCTCTTGACCATTCCTTCCTGTCAAAGAATGGTCAAGTGCTTCAAAAATACCACTTAGTTATGTCCGTTCACCATAGAAAGGTTCAGATTCACGAAATGTAACATCCATACTGACAAAGGTTCGCCTTTTCGTGGGATTCCAGCACCTATATCCTTGCTGTCCTGATGGATAACCAATAAATATGCATTTCACCGCCCTTGGATCCAACTTACTCACTGATGGCCGATGATCCCTGACAAAACAGGTGCAACCAAATACCTTGGGAGGAACAATGAATTTATTTTGACCGAACAATAATTGGCAAGGAGATTTCATACCTAGAATCTTTGAGGGAGTACGATTGATAAGATATATTGAAGTGAGAACAGCTTCACTCCACAAGAACTTTGGCACATTCATAGTATACATCAGTGAGCGAGCAACTTCTAAAATGTGCCTATTCTTCCGTTCTGCTACTCCATTCTGTGGGGGAGTGTCAGGACAAGAGGTTTGATGTAAGATGCCTTTTTCTGAACAGAAACTTCCAAACAACTTGTTGACATACTCTGTCCCATTATCAGTTCTAACCATCTGTACCTGCACTTTAAATTGTGTTTGCACATAGCTATAAAAATTCTGGAAGCATTGAAACACCTCATCTTTGTGTCTCATAAGATATAACCAGGTCATCCGCGAGTAACGGTCAATAAAAATTACAAAATACTTCATTCCACCCACTGATGTAATAGGGAAAGTCCATACATCAGAATGAACAAGAGTAAATGAAGAAATACTTCTTAATCCTCTACTCACATAAGATGTTCTAATATGCTTAGCATACTCACATGCATCACATTTTAGGTGAGTCTTATCCACTCCATTCATTACATCTGGAAATACTCTACTCATCTTATCAAAAGCCATATGACCCATTCGACAGTGATGAATCATCGCAAGAGCTTCCTTCTCAACCGAGGTTGCTGCAAACACCGCTTGCCTTGACTTGTCCTGGTCTAGGTACCACAGACCTCTATGCCTGGTTCCTGATCCAATCTTTCTTCCAGTCAGACTCTCCTGAATTAGACAAACCCTTTTGTTAAGCATTATGCAGCAGTCTAGTTGATCTATCAATGCACTCAACGAGACTAAGTTCACGGGAAAGGCAGGAACATGCAGAACAGATGATAGATTGATATCTTGTGTGCATTCTACTGACCTAACTCCCTTTATTTGTTGTGCAGTACCATCTGCGGTTTGTATAGTCTCAGAATGTGTTGAGGGGAATAATGTATAAGTTTCAAACTCCTTTAAATTACCAGTAACATGCTTAGTTGCTCTTGAATCTAAAATCCATTCAGAATTAGATCTATGTACTGCTACAGATGCGTATTCAATATTACCTTCATTGGTATAGACAAAGTGTGCGAATTGCCCAAAATCATCACACTGTTCTTCCTTCTTCTTGCCATTGTTATGCTCACCTTTCTTCTCAATATTAGCTGAGCTAGATGGCTCCTCGGTGACTGTCATATTAGCTCTTGCTCCCCCCTGATATGCATCACCACCTCTCCTGCCTCTATAGCCCCTATAGTTGTTGTAGGTTCCTTTGCCATATCCTCTTCCTCTACCATGCCAAGGTGTCGTGCAATCATTACTCAAATGACCTTTCACTCCACAATTATGACAGTTTCGGTACTCTGCAACAAGATAGGCTGGTTTCATGGCTGATTCTTCTTTTATGTTCTCCCTCAACCTTGATTCTTCTTGGGCAACTGCAGCAATAGCTTCCTGCAGTGAAGGTAGAGTAGTCTGGTGCAGTAATGCTGCCTTCCTGCCCTCAAATGCAGGATGCAGACCCTTCAAAAACTTCAATACTCGCTTCCCCTCAATCCACTTGTTTGCAGTTGCCACACATTCAACATGCTCTAGCTTCAACGGATTCAAATGGTCAAGATCAGCCCACAATTGCTTTAGCTCCCCCACATATGTCATCACTGGTTTGTTGCCTTGGACCAGGTCATGAACCTTGTCTTCGATTTGAGAGATCAACATAATATTCCCTTTTCCTGAGTACATTTCCTCCAGGGCCTTCCAAACTTCTGCAGCTGTAGAGAGAGCTTCCACAGAAGCTGCAACAAATGGGGTCAGAGAATTTAACAACCAAGTAAGCACCAGTGAATCAGTAGCACTCCACTTCCTCCATTTTACACTCTCCTCATCCTCTGGTGCTTTATCCTTCCCAAGAACATAGCCCTTAACATCCTTGGTTCTCAAGATTCTCAGACCCCTTCTTGACCAACTCAAATAATTCCCAACGCCTTCTAGCTTAACCTCATTTGGCATGAGCTCAAGTTTGTGGTTTACCTCAACTTGTGAGACCTCCCTTATGCCATATCCAGGAGCTTCAGCCCTGGCAGCAAGCAGATCTGCGAGCTTGTTCAGCACCTGACTCATCTCACCCTCCATCTTCTAAGCCTTCCCTCTGTTGATTCCACCACCAGCAGCTTCTCCTGGAACAAATTTCACTTCCTGGATGGAACCAGTGCTTCATGCGCCACCATCTTCACCAACTCCGTCAAGGTGGCCACCAATGTCTCTACCCTTGTCTCCCTATGCTCTGATACCATGTAGGATACAAGGGTTCTAACCTGCTGCCTTGTGTGTGGCGGCTAGGGTTTTCAACAGAGGGGCAGAACACACACATCACATATATACTAGTTTGGTGGGCCAAATGGGCCAAGCCAATAACATGTCCAGGATACCTCTTCAGCCCAATACCTCTTCAGTTAACATTCTTCTTACCTCTATCTGGATTCTTGTGGCAGCCTGACTTGTGTCCAGGGGTGCCACATAATGAGCACACAATTACAGTACCATGTTTGCTCATTTTCTTGCTAGGCTTTGGTTTTTCAGTTTCTTCTCTCCTCCTGGCATTTTTCTTAGGTCTACCTGGCATCTTCACATATCCTGGAGCTTGTGGCCTTGGATTCTCAGATACTGGCCACATCTCTTCACCTTCCACAGGCTGCAAGCAATGATCATAAATCTTTTTGAACACCTCAATTGAGTAGCAGGGGTCAATAAAATCCTCCACTTGCTGTCTGCTCTTGTAGACTGTTGTGATAGCATGAGAGCATGGAAGCCCAGAAAGCTGGAAGTAACCACAAGAACATGTCCTCTTCTCAAGACTAACAGTGTATTGCCTCTTCCTTCCTGTCAGCAGCTTCACTTCAAATCCATCTTTGCCATTCCACAACATCTCCATGAACTGATTTCTCTCTATGCTTGCCTTCAACTTTTTAAATATGCTTGGCCATATTTTACCATGAAATTTCTCTCCTTTTTCCCTTTGTTCCTAAATCCTAGTGAATATTTTTTTCCTTATCTTCTCTTGCATGGAAATGACTGGGTAAAACCTTGCATCAACAATTGCATGGTTAAAGGACTCACAAAGGTTGTTATCAACTGACTCACATTTGGAACCCACTGGGAAAAAAAGCTCTGGCCCAGTGTGCTGGTTCAGTTTTCATCATATCTTTGACACCTTCTGGTGTTTCTTGTGCCAGTTTTGCCTTGTAGTAATTGAAGTCTTGTTGGTTGGATGCTTTGGCAACTGCCCAGAAGATTCTGCCACTCATGTGCCCTATGTTTCTTTCTCCAATTGGCATAAATGTGTCTAGCACACATTCTATGCTCAGCTAAAGGCAAGAAGTCCTTCATGGCATTAATGAGGCCCTTTTGCTGATTTGAAATGAAGACCCAACCATCTCCATTGTTTTTGATGTCCAAATCCTTGATAAGCAAGCCTAGAAACCACTTCCAGCTCTCATTTGTTTCCATTTCTACTATTGCCCATGCCACTGGATACATCTGATTGTTGGCATCTCTAGCAATTGCACACAAGAGCTCTCCCTTCATCGCTCCTTTGAAAAAGCAACCATCTAATCCAAGAACTCTTCTGGAACCAGCCTTAAACCCTTTCTTAAGTGCATCAAAACACACATAGAAGCTCTGAAAGATGTGCTGATCACTGATTAGTGGATCCAATTTGACAGCAACTGTACTTCCAGGGTTGCTTCTAAGCAACTCAAGTTGATAGTCAAAACTCTAGTGTACTCATCCTTCATGCCACTCAGTAATTTCTCCATGACTAGCTGCTTAGCATGTTTGCATTTAGATGTGGAGACATTAGCAAACAGGTCCTGAAGTACAGTTGCTTTCATGCTCTCTATCTTCCACATGGGATTTGCCAAAATGAAATGCTCATATCTTTCAGCAATTACTTTAGCAGTGATTAGTCTGTTGTCTCTGTTTGGTGCACAATGGTGTTCATCTTCATATGTTATAACTTGAAACCTACTAGTCCTTGAGTTCTTGGCTGCATAAATCATCCAAGTATAACCTACAAAACCACACTTTGCTCTGACTCTTGTTGACTCTGACTTCACAAATTCAATGCTCTTCTTGCTCACAATGCCATACCTCTTCAGTGCTTTCACTAGCTGATTCTTACTCCTAAAAACCATCGTCAATTCAAAGTGTGGGATTTCTGTGTTAGGATTGTATCTTGGATACTTGGTTTTCCTTTTCACTGTTTCTTTGTCAGAATCCTCATCATAAGAATAATCCTCATCAGAAGAATCATAACCCCACTCCTCTTCACCAATTTGTTCTTCCATGTTAGCAATAAGTTCAATAGGAACAGCAGATGCTGAATCCCTAGAAATCCAGCTCTTTGTATCTTTCATCCTCTTCTTGAACTTTATAGCATGCCTTCTCAGCTCCACCACTTCTGAATTTTCACCACTGTCTTCACTATGTGGCATGTATTCTGGGTCTCCATCAGAACCACTAACTGAATCATCACTATCAATATCCTCTGCCTGCACATGCTCTGCCTGCACATCATCTGCCCGCACTTCCTCTGCCTGCACTTGAGTAGGATTGTCAACTTGAGAAGCTAACCCCTCATCTCTCTCAACTGTCCCTCTTCTTATTCCATGTTTCTTCAATGGACTGGCAATAACTTGAGTGATCACTCCAGTGTCATCAGGAACCATAATGTTGTCTAGAATTTTACTATCTTCTTCTGAACTTTCAGCAATCTTCTCTGCAGTGATGACCATGTCAGGTTCATCTCCATCATTCATCTGCAACAACTCATCCTCAAAATCACTTCCACTACTGCTGTGGTCACTTTCCTGTTCCCCATGGTACTCTACATACAAATCTGCAACTCCACCGATGCAAACATAATCTGACATCTTCACACAAGAATAGTCATTGCTCAGAAAAAGCAAACCATCTGCTAGTTCTTCACCAGGAACATGAAAATATATCTTCATTGATTCCTTGAACTGCATATGATCTTTCAAATGGCCTATCACTTCCTGCAATGAAAGCTTATCCCTCTCGATCTCAGACATCTCTTCATCCCCACCCACGTACTCTAGTTTGTGACCAATGCGGAAACTCCCCGCCAATATGAAATCTGACGTTCAAAATCTCTGTAGGATCCATGGTTTAATTGCAAAATAGCTTCATATGTCACTACATTGCATTACTCCGAACAGTTTAGACGCAGAAAACGACACTAAATTGGCCAAATAACCGAGCTGCACTAAGACCAAAAAAACCCCAATTTATCCCGCCAAATCCCTAACCCTACCAGAGAGAAGAGGGGCCAAATTACGTCAGCAGATGAAGATGATGTCAGAGAAGTTACCTTCAACTTCGGTCATCGCCGTGCCGTCCGAATCATTGCCGCTCCCAACGATCACCAACCGGTCGCCATAGATGATGAGGAAAGAATGCTAGGGGACGTGCCTGGAGGTTAGCTGGCTCCCTCGACTCACCTCGAGGTTAACGGTGGTAAATTGGTGTGGGCCGCACGGATTTCGCCTTTGCCTGTTGGGTCGGCCCAACTTCTCACGGCCCAACGCGCCACTAAATCCTGGGAAACGTCAGCGAATCCCTGTTTGGGAACGAAGCAAAGGTTCAGATTAGACTGGGATCAGTGAAATCAGAGTGCCAATTTCGGGGATCATGAGTTCAGGGTTCGATTTATCTTTCATCTATGAGTTCAAGGTTTGTTTGGGACTTTTTCCTATTATGTTTGCCCTTCTTGTATTTCACAATGTAGGGAAAGATTCCATAAACTCAACCCATTTCGTGTGCCTCTTCCTCAAGTTGGCTTGACCCTCTAGATACTTCAACAAGTCATGGTCGGAGTGGATAATAAACTCCTTGGGCCAAAGGTAGCGTGTCACACTTGTAAGACAAGAACCAAAGGAAATAGCTCTTTGTCATAAATAGGATAATTGAGACGTGCACCGTCAAGTTTCTCGCTATGGTATTCAATCGGACGTCCGTTTTGCATGAGGACTCCTCCAATTCCAATACCACTAGCGTCATACTCTATTTCAAAAGTTTTTGTGAAATCCGGTAAAGAAAGAAGAGGTGCTTTGGTGAGTCTCTTTTTTGAGCTCATCGAAGGACATTTGTTGTGCTTTTCCCCAAACGAAAGGGACATTTTTTTGGTCAATTTGTTTAGAGGACAAGCAATGGTACAAAAATCTTTCACAAAACGATGATAGAAACCGGCCAAACCATGAAAATTTTGGATTTCACTAACTGTTTTTGGTATAGGCAAATCTCGTATGTCCTTAACTTTGGAATCATCAACTTCAATACCATTGGAAACGACAAAACCAATAAAAACCAATTTGTCTTTAGCAAAAGAGCACTTGGGGAGATTAGCTTAAAGCTTTTCATTGCGAAGAATTTGCAAGAATTCTTTAACATGATGAACATGTTCCTCGAGGTTTTGCTATATACAAGAATATCATCAAAGTAAACCACAACACTCTTGCCAATGAGAGATCTCAAAATATGATTCATTAATCGCTCCAAGGTGGATGGGGCATTAGACAAACCAAAGGGCATCGCCAACCATTCATAGAGACCAAGCTTGATCTTGAAAGCAGTTTTCCACTCATCAACTAACATAGATATGCCCCACGGGTGCCTAAGATTGGCCTACCTGGTTTAGCCTAGGGAAGACCCACATGACGATCCGTATTTGATGACGAAGCCCATGAAGATTTAGGTGGCCCTGACCCATGGAGGACGCGACTCCTTGGAGGATACGACAATCTCTAGATAGAAAGTTTGAGGGACAAACCCTAAACCTGTAACCGACTCGGTTATATCCTGAGACCTGGCCTCCCCATATAAAGGCCAGGAGTGAACAACGAGAAGGGCATCGCAAACCCTAGCACATACACCTGTTGGGTTACATCTGCACACCATCGCCATCAAGACACCATTGTAACCTTCGGTTCTTCCATTAATCAAGAGCAGACAAGCAGGAGTAGAGTTTTCCCTTCGAGGGCTTAAACCTGGTTAAACCACTGTGTCCCCGTATTGCTTATGTGTTAGCTGACGAAGCCTCCAACTCCTCGTTCTTCGTAAAACCCAAGTCCATAAACTATGGACATTGACGTGTTAACCCCACGTCATCACCCATGGCCATGCGTATTTGATGGTAACCACTATGGAGATCTATTTTAGAAAAGATAGTGACTCCACTCAGTTCTTCTAGCATGTCATCAAGACGTGGTATGAGATGTCTATAACGCACGGTAATAGCATTAATAGGATGACAATCCATGCATAACCGTAACATATCATTCATTTTGGGAACAAGTATCACACTTGGGTTTACGCTTTCTTGGATCAAACCTTTGGAGACGAGGTGGTGAATTTGGCATTCAATCTCCTTCGTCTTCTTTGGGTTCGTGCGGTAAGCGACGCGGTTTGGTAGAGACGCACCGGGTATGAGGTCGATGCGATGTTCTTTTCCTCAAAGTAGAGGTAGTCCATGAGGAAGCTCTTCGGGGAATACATCGTCGAATTCCTGCAAAATAACCGTTAGAGGAGGAATGTTTGATAAATCGTTAGTTTCTTGCGCCAATCCCTTGCATATGAGCACATAGTGCAAGATGGTTGGGTTTTTACTCACTTGTCTCAGCTCACGCTTGGTGGCAAGGAGAACACTTCATTTTACCACTCAAATTTGGCTTGTGGCTCTCACTCGCTTTTTGGTGGTTTGCTCACTCACCACTCATCTCACTAGATGCTTCTGTGGCTTGCACCCTTGCTAAATCTTTTGCATTGTCCGCAATTCTTTGGCTAGGAGTCTTCGGTTGCAAAACACACGTCTTATCAAGCCACTTGAAGCTATACATATTTGTGCGGCCATCATAAAGAGCACCTTTGTCAAATTGCCACGGCCTACCAAGTAACATGTGACAAACGGTCATAGGAACCATGTCGCACTCAACCGTATCTTTGTATGGACCAATAGAGAATGTGACCAAAACGGTGTGCTTAATCTTGATAGAAAGGGAGGTTGAACTTCTCACATATCTCGGTGCTTGCTAGGTTGTGGCAACGTTCTTCATCAATAATGACTTTGATGGACTTTCCATTGATTTCGGCTCTTGTTTGGAATATGTTGCATCATTGATCTTCATGCTCTTGGGCTTGTGTAGTTAAGAATCTTGTGACGACAAGTGATGGGCTAGCGTCATGCTCACACATGAGGAGATCATCGGGCTCCATGTGTTGCCTTACGAGTGCTTCCTTTACTCTTGCTTCATACTCATCTTCACTCAAGAATTCTTCCTCTCCATTGTCATTTACGAATAAGAACTTGGTATTGCCACATTGGAAGGACTTATGGCCTTGGCCTCCACACTTGTAGCATTCCACATTGCTACTTGAGGTGTCACATGTTGTTTGCTTGCCACTTGGGGGCGGTTTGCCTTATGTAGTCGTTGACTTGAAAGGAGGCTTGGAAGTACTTGAAGTGTTGCCTTTGAAATTTGTCGAAGGAGCGGTTGAAGCGGGCTTGTTGGCAAAGAACGCCTTTTGCTTGCTATACTTGAGGTCCTCTTGAACTTGATGTTCGGCCTTGGTTGCATTATGTACAAGCTCTCGGTGATGCGCTTGATAGGATAGTTCAATCTAGACAAGAATCGTGCCATGGTTTGCTCATCACGTTCTTGTATGTTGGCGTGGATCATGTGAAGTTTCATTTTCTTGCAATACTCTTCCACACTTTTTGTCCCTTGGGTAAGCTTTGGGAGCTTGTTGAAGAGGTCTCGCGTGTAGTGCGAAGGGACAAAGTGGGAGTGCATGTGTTCCTTCATTGCTCGCCATGTGTTGATGGGAGGTTCTCTTTGAGCTTCACGCGCGACTTGGATTTGCTCCCACCAGAGATTGGCATAATCGTCAAACTCAAGAGATGCCACAACCACCATCTTCACGTTGTTATAGTTATACATGCGGAAGATCTCCCACGAGAGGTACTCTTCGGGATCATTGGAAGACGTGAACTTGAGCTTTCCAAATGTTTCTTTATCTTGGCGGTCATGATGATGACGGTGTCCATGGTGACGGTGACGATGGTGGTGGTTCTCATCATCCGAGCTATCATGAGGGTCATCACCCGGGTCTCGGCCTCCTTGACATACTTGAGGTTGTTGGGGACGATTTTGTTGTTTCTTCGGTTGATGAGGAGGAGCTTGACGTTGTTGTTGCGGTTGTTGTTTGGTGGTGGTGGTGGTAGGCTTGAGGCTCATGCCTAGGTTAATGAAGAGGTCGACGATTCTCGCCATGTCTTTGTTGAAGCGCATGGTTTTGTTGAGGATGTTCCTCCTCATAATGACCATGTTGTTGGTGGACGGTCATGTCTGCGATGATGTCTTGGAGGATCTTCAAGATCTTCACGTCGACGACGTGCTTGGTATTCCTCATGCGAGTCGTCAATTGTAGTCGACTGAGGTCTTGAGGTTGATCATTGTGTTGATGGCGCACTTGAGGTTCTTCACGTGGTGGTTCCTCTTGAATCACTAGTGCTCTTGCTTGTGGACGGTGTTCTCCATGTCCTGAGTGAGGCCTTGAGGAGGAATCACCATCGTAGCTTGATGTTGTGGCATGCTTTGGAGAAGGTTGTGGCGTGCTTTGGAGAAGGTACATGTTGCGAAGAGCTTGCATGTTCGAAGAATGGTTCCTCATGTCGCCTTGGAGCACTTGCATGATGATTGTGGCAATGTGGGGAATGGTGCCTTGAAGAACTTGAACCACTAGAGTGGTGCCATGACGAGCTTGACACAAGAGAACAATGCCTTGCGTTGTTCATCGCGGCGATGGCCCGTTGGAGAGTTTCATTTTGACGGCGATCGTACGTTGGATAGCTTCATTTTGATATCCAAAATTGTGGTGCATGAGTTTCATGTGTTGGTCTAGACCATCAAAGCGACTCTCCAGCCTCTTGAACTCGACTCTTTTTTTTCAAATTGTTCATCTTGGCGCATCTCAAGAGCGTCACAACGTGCCTGGAACTCTTCTCGTATCATGAAGTGACTAGCCCTTGTCATGTATGGTCCTTCATCATGCGGAGGGGCTTCACTAATTTCTCCGATGCTATCCATCACGGCCAAAGCAAGAGTTGTATATGGAAGTGTAATTTGTGGGGAGGGTTAGTCCTTCACCTCACCTTGAAGATACATATTGAACAAGTAGCCACACTTGTGAACCAAACGACTTGCAAAGCGAAAGCGCAAAGAAACCTCACACTAAGAACGACTAAGACACTCAAAGGCGTATGGTGGATGAGTTAGGATGGTCGAAAACGAAAAAATCCAAGGAAAAAAGATGTAAAAAGTGGAGAAAATCCAAAAGAACCAAGTCAAAGGAAAAGATCCACAAAAGTTGCAGAAACCTATAACTAGAACACAAACGTGGAGATAAATAGGGTTAGCACGACTATCGAAAATGAGCAACAAACAAAATGGTTCTAACGAAGACTAATGCTCGGTGTCATGCCAACATGAGGATAGATCGTAACTCGTTTGCCAAAAGTTTGAGAATCAACGGATTTGTACACTTGCCTTGCTCTCTCTTGCGCTTTTGCTTACAATCTATGAGACTCTTTTTGCATTGGGATGTCTTTCTTTTCTTTTCTCTTTTTCTCTTTCTTTTTGATATTTTTCTTTCTTTCTATGCTATGGAGTCAACTTATGTTATTGCCTATACACTACCACTATGCAAGAGCAAGTGTACAATGCTTCGGCAAACACAAAATTAGTTACTCTCACTGGGTTAGGTAACACACAAAAGGAAGAAAAGGGGCTAACAAGGGTGGTGCAAGTTATACCGTTTGTTGATGTCGAATTTGCAACCGTTGGTGTAAGGAAGCGCTTGAGTTCCATGGTGTCGTAGAGCGCGGATGTCGTTGCGGAAGCTTGCTGTTGGTTTTAACACGCACATGAAACACAAACAACAAAAGTACGTTAGTGAAATGGAGAAGAGGCAAAAGTGGGTGATGTAGGCCGGATACTCCGGGCTCTAGGGCTAGAGACTCCGATGTCGGGGTTGACTAGACGAACTTCTTGTGTTCTTGAGCGAAAACCCTCGCCTCCAAACTTCAAATCCAGGGGATTTTGACCAAATTAGGCTATGAAAACGTAGGAAAAACTGGACCATGTATCTTGGAGCTCTTTCTTGAGGAAATTAGGCTCTTTCCGGTCTGCTGGAGTTTCCTATGTTTTCTTTGGTCAGTCTCCGGACCGGTTACTACATGGTGACCACCCGTGGGCCGGAGACTTGCGCGGAGATTTCGGTGTCACGTGGTCGTCTCGCCGGAGACTCGGAGATTCAGGTCCTGGAGCACTAGTTGCTGCAGCTTCTCATCCAACTCCTTGTCCCTCTTCCGTGGTAGCCTAGCTATGCGTTCGGGCTTCGAACCTGAGTATGTATGGAGTATTTGCATTAAGTAGCAAGCCATTCAACGGTGTATCGAAGTCATACAAGGATAGGAGCGAGTTGATCTTATCTTATAGAAGCTTAGCTCGGGCATAGGTCATGGGACTGCTAGGGGTACTTGGCGGTGTAGATGTAGGGGCGTCCATAGGACGGGCTGCATCAGGAACCCTTTCCCCTCTCGCCTAGGTCGAGGGCCTCGACCCATTGGCAAGCAAAAGTCTTAGTGTGGCCATGAGCACCAAACTTGGCACATGCCAGTTGACACTGGGTGAAGTTGTTAGAAAGAAAGGCATGTTGCCACGGCCATTCCTAGATGGACCAAAGCTCGACCACCACCCTTGTAGTCTCCAAGATGGCGCCTCCAAGAAGAGGAGCAACGTCACGACACTGCCGTCGTCCGAAAGGGGACCAAATGCAGGGGATGGTAGTGAGGTGTGGTACCTCGACGAGGCCTTCAGGAAGGAGCACGAAGTTCACGGCGTCGCCATCGTCGTGGTCAACTCTGTTGACCAAGGGATTCCCCTAGTACCAAGATCCCCAATTCCAGATCTGGTAGGAGGACGAGCAGATTAAGCTGGGAGGGGCTTCTACTTTGTATCTAGAACCAGGGCACACATAGCATCCCAGCGCCGCGACCTCCGACTGTCGACTACCCGCCGCCCGCGCGCTCCTCCGAAGGAACCAGACTGCACGCTCCACGGTTGGCACCCGTCGTAGGTTCGACGCCATCCTCATAGCCCAGGGCCGCCGCCCCAGCGTGCCGTAGCCCTCCATGCCAGGCGGAGCGGCGAGATCCCCGCCGCCACCTTCACCTGTGTCGCATGGGCTTGCTATGGAGCACCTCAGGTGGCGACGAGGGAGGGTAAAGAGGGGGATGGAGGAGGGTGGGCTAGGGTTTGCGCCCCTCGAGACGCCTTCGGAGAGACGACGCAAGGGAGGGGCAAAATAAGAAAAAGCACCGTGTTGGGGTTTAACACTTAGGGGTTGGCCTGATCTTCACGGATTTGGAGGGAAAGTCAAGGGGAAAGGTGAAGAACACGATGAGCATGATGAACTCAACACAAATGCAAGGTAAAGATACAAACAAACGCGCAAACATGATTTCAGTTTCCCTCCTTGGCCCGAACCACCAACTCAACACAAATGCAAGGTAAAGATACAAACACACGTTGGGGTTTAACACTTAGAATCCACGTGGAAGATACCGCTAGGTAGCGATCCACGATGGAAAGATCGTCTCAGAGCGGATAGAATCTTCTTGTGAAGAGATTGTAATTGATAGAGACCCAAATGGAGAGATCAACGCAATAGAGTGCACAAGATAGAATGATCTGACTCAAACGAGGAGGGACTTGTATGACCTTTAGTCTAGATCTAAAGAGAGGTCCCCCATATGGGAAAGTGGAGGCTAAGCTAATTCAGTTCAAATTCATCATAGTCTCAGATCTGAGCCACAAGGGGCTATTTATGATGGGCGAAGTGGTAGGTAGGGGGGATATTCTAGGGCATTGTTTGCACACGAGTACGTTACCGTGTACCCTCGACGCCGAGCGCGATGCGCGGCAGCACGCGGCGAGGGAGGCTCGCCAGAAGCGCGGTACGCAAGACAGTCCGGCGAGCGCTTTTGAAGACCTGAAACCCCGCTTGCCCGAGAGGGACCCCGTCAGGGCGGCGTGGCGGCTATGGGCTGCCCTAGGTCGGCCTGACCGCCCTAGAGCCTCGTAGATTTGGAGCCTCCAATCTTGAAGAACGAGAAGCAAGATACAAGGGAGAGGGATAAAAAGTAGATGAACACGAAAAAGTAGTAGATTGGTTTATTTGATTGGTGTTGGTTCAATCGGCCTTCACCCCTTATGTATATAAAGGAGCGACTAGACTTCCCATGCAAGAAAGAGGGTTGGATTCACGTCCAAAACCCTAGTTGGGGTCCAACTCGAACAGGCAAACCCGAAATTTGCGTAACAGTTTGGTCAAAAACTTGTTTATACCTTCCTGACCACTTTTGAGGTAGTAAATAAGCTTGGATCAAAATCTCGTAAAAATCAAAGTTGCTCGTCTCGAAAAGGCGAAGAACTTTGATTTTGGCCACTTTTCCATCCGACCTGATCTTGATGTTTTTTTCCCCTTATTTTCGTATCAAACTCGGATTGAGATCGAACAGAATTTAACTCAATTCGGCCATATTTTAAATCTGGAGGTAGTATACTTGCTTATTTGAAGATGGTTCTAAAATCAAAGTTCGTCTCGTAAAAATGAAGAACTTTCATGTTTTGCACTTTTTCATCCGAGTTGATCTTGGTTACCTTTTTTCAGTCGCACTGAATTAGATATATCCAGCTTGTGGGAGACCCTTTAGCAAAGCACTTGATCAGACATTGCCATCATTTATGTGTGATGAAAAGCGTAAAATAGTATTTTGGCTCCAAAATCTGCGTACTACCTCGGATCGCGATGACTCAAAAACCAAAGTTGCTTGTTTCAACAAGGCGCACAACTTTCATGTTCGACACTTTTTCATTTGGGGTCATCTTAAAGGAGTCCTAGTGAAAGCCTCCATATATCAGTCTCCGAGTCTTCTCTGAACACTAGCATAATCGTCTATTAAGCCTGATCATGGCTTGACTTGATACAGTGCCTTTTTGATGATGACTAATAATCCTCCAAGTGGACCTTTCTGAGTGTTTCTCAATATTTGCCTTGATTTGCTATGAGCCCAAAACGAGTGCTAACACATGCCTTCCTGTTTTCTAGTAGAGCTTGCGTGTCAAAAAATAACTTGCTCCACTTTTAGTCTAAGGACGATGTCAACACTCCATCGGCCACTGGTTTTCTTAGGGCGATAACTCTATATCGACCATATGTGCTACGGGCGATAAATATATGTCGGTCATTTTATGTCCAGGCTTGTTACTTACGGTAGCTTTGGTAATCTTCCCATCAAATGTTGGCGTAGTCCTCAAACTCGAGAGATGCCATTGCTACTCTCTTCTCTTCGGAGGAGTTGTGGACTCGACATTTTCTTCTCTCTTGAACTTAGGCATAACAAACTTGAGCTTTCTAAACTTGCCATCATCATGATCACGGTTGTTGTTGCGGCATTCTTGTCTAATGTCGACCTACTGCAGCAACACGGTGACCTCTTCGACGAGCCGCAGGGCCTTCCGCCCGCTCGCCCCTGTGATCATCACATCCACCTTCTGCTGGACACAACCCCTGTGGCCGTACGGCCGTACCGCTACCCCCAGCTGCAGAAGGACAAGCTCGAACGCCAGGTTGCGGTCATGCTCGCTCAGGGCATCATTCGGATCTCGACTTCGCCGTTCTCTGCGCCGGTACTCCTCGTGCGCAAGCCCGATGGCTCCTGGCGTTTCTGCATCGACTACCGCGCTCTCAACGCCAAGACATCCTAGGACAAGTTCCCTATTCCAGTCGTGGATGAGCTGCACGGGGCGCAGTTCTTCACCAAGCTTGACCTCCGCTCCGGTTATCATCAGGTGCGGATGCATCCGGACGATGTCGCGATAACGGCTTTCCGCACCCACCACGGCCACTTCGAGTTCTTGGTGATGCCCTTTGGCCTCTACAACGCTCCGGCAACGTTCCATGCACTGATGAATGACGTGCTCCAGCCCTACTTGCGCCGGTTTGTGCTTGTTTTCTTTGATGACATTCTTATCTACAGTGCATCCTGGGCGGAGCACCTACAACACGTGGCCATCTTCTTCAACGAGCTTCGAGCGCATCGTCTCCACCTCAAGCGCTCGAAGTGCTCGTTCGGTACGACGCCCGTGGCTTACCTCGGCCACGTGATCACAGCAGACGGCGTCGCCATGGATGCCGACAAGGTCGAGGCGGTCGCGGCCTGGCCCACGCCCCAGTCGCCCCGGGCTCTCCGAGGGTTCCTCGGCCTCGCCGGATACTACCGGAAGTTCATCCGCGACTTCGGCCTCATCGCCGCGCCCCTGACGCGCCTCCTTCGCCGCGATGCTTTCGCCTGGGATGCGGAGGCGACCGAGGCGTTCCAGACCCTCGAACAGGCCCTCACCACGGGTCCAGTCCTCCAGATGCCCGACTTCGACAAGCTCTTCGTGGTGGACTGCGATGCCTCGGGCGTCGGGTTTGGTGCCATCCTTCATCAGGGTGACGGGCCGCTCGCGTTCTTCAGCAGATCCTTCGCTGCTCGCCACCACAAGCTCGCCACCTACGAGAGGGAGCTCATCGGCTTGGTGCAAGCTATGCGCCATTGGCGACCATATTTATGGAGACGGCCGTTCCGCATACGCACGGATCACTATAGCCTCAAGTACTTGCTGGATCAGCGCCTCTCTACTGTGTCGCAACACCAGTGGATCAGCAAGCTCTTCGGCTTCGATTTCACCGTGGAGTACCACCCGGGACGCCTCAACACCGTCGCCGACAGGCTGTCCCACCTCAACGCCGACCTAGCAGCGGACGACGCTGTCGCCGTGGGGACGGCCTTGTGCATCCGCTCGGGGCCCTCTTTCGTCTTCATCGACGACATCCGTCGGGCCACGACCACCGCCGGGGACGCACAGCTCCTGCGGCAGCAAGCTGAGGCCGGCGAGTTGGAGGAGCCTTGGCGCCTGGAGGATGGGCTGCTCCTGCATGGGCGCAGACTCTTTGTGCCGAGCCAGGGTGACCTATGCGATCAGGCGTTAGCACTGGCTCATTCGGTGGTCATGAGGGTGTGCAGAAGACCCTTCACCGTCTCCGTGCTGATTTCTACATACCCGGTGACCGCGCGCTGGTGCGTGATTATGTCCGCTCCTGTGTGACGTGCCAGAGCAACAAGACGGAGACACTGCGGCCCGCAGGCTTGTTACAACCACTGGAGGTGTTGTCACAAGTGTGGGCGGATATCTCCATGGACTTCATCGAGGGTCTCCCCAAGGTGGGCGACAAGTCCGTCATCTTGACGGTGGTCGATCGCTTCTCCAAGTATGTGCACTTCATTGCACTTGGCCACCCTTACACTGCCGCCTCCGTGGCACGGGCTTTCTTCGATGGCATCGTCCGCCTCCACGGGTTTCCTTCTTCGATCGTCAGTGACCATGACCCGGTGTTCACAGGTCATGTTTGGCGCGATCTCTTTCGGTTGGCGGGGGTGAAGCTGCGCATGAGTACAACTTTCCACCCTCAGACGGACGGCCAATCGGAGGTGGTTAACAAGGTCATTGCTATGTATTTGCGCTGTGTGACAGGTGATCGTCCTCGGGCGTGGGTGGATTGGCTCTCGTGGGCGGAGTACTGCTACAACACCTCCTATCACTCCGCCATGCGCGCCACCCCCTTCGAGGTGGTCTATGGTCGTCCTCCGCCCATGCTGCCGTTTGAGCCCGGAATGGCTCGGACGAAGGCCGCCGGCGCCCTACTTCGCAACAGGGACGAGATTCTGGCGGAGGTGCGCCAGCATCTACTTCAAGCTCAGCAGCTGCCCAAGAAGTACTACGACAACAACCACCGTGAGGCGGAGTTTGCGGTGGGCGACTGGGTGTGGCTGCGCCTCCTGCACCGCACCACGCAGTCCCTGGATCCGCGTGCCAAGCGCAAGTTGGGTCCTTGCTATGCGGGTCCTTTTCCGGTGCTCGAACACGTGGGCAAGGTTGCCTATCGCCTTCAGCTGCCGGCCGGCGCGCGCATCCACGACGTCTTCCATGTGAGCCTGCTGAAGCCCTTCCGGGGTGAACCCCCGGCAGTGCCGCCGACCCTTCCTCCACACCTTGATGGACGTCTTCTTCCGGCTCAGGCGAAAGCGCTGAAGGCTTAGCAGAGCCGGCGCGTTTGGTGCGTTCTCATTCAGTGGGAGGGTCTTCCGATAGAGGACGCCACGTGGGAGCAGCTTGAGGAGTTTCGTCAGCATTTTCCAGACTTCCAGCTCGAGGACGAGCTGTTTGCGCAGGTGGGGAGAGATGTTATGACCGGCATAACCTACAGTCAGAAGAAGCCCATTAGTGGGCCTAATTAGAGGCTTAGCCCAGTTTATCTTTATTATATAAGGAGTTGTAATCAGATATTTGGAATTAAGCAATAACAATCTTTATTGCCGACTCCTGAAGGAGTCGGTCTTCTAAACCTAGCCGCCGCCTCTCCCGAGCCCCGCCTCCTCCTCTCGCGCGACCACGGCGCCGTCGTGCCGTCGGCCGCGTCCAGCCCCTCGCCAACCTCACTTCCACCCCTACAACCTACGCCCTAGACCTGGTAGGATAGTTGATTCTACCATGGGAGAACCGAATCGCCGTGGTCTGAGCCGGTTAGTTCGGCGGCGCCGCCACTGGCGCTTGTTTGGACGCAGACGATTCACGCCTCTTCTGTCTCCTCTTCCATGCTTCTTACATGGGGGTCTTGGCTCCTTGGGCATCCTCTGCATCTCATCTTACCTAGGCTTAAGATGGACATTTCGCTCAAGTGGGATCCCATTGAAGTCAGGACTAAAGGAGGACAGGAGATGGAAGGAGTTCACCTTAGGCCTAATGGTTGGAGTAGCATGACGTGGGTCAACGGATGACATGGTGATTGCCATATGATGGGCTGCATCAAACCATGTAGGTGGACTTAGATAGGTTTGGTACTGTTTTCTTGTTTGAGGAATTTAAGTGCTTGAATACAGAGAACCTAATAGGTTGGGTGACTGAATTGTAGGTGACACAACAACACACAGTGAACTAAAGAAGCTCCTAGGCATCAAATGTCTGATTCAGGGAAGCTTTCGAATTTAAGTGCTTGAATACAGAGAACCTATTATAGGTTGGGTGACTGAATTGTAGGTGACACAATAACACGCAGTGAACTAAAGAAGCTCCTAGGCATCAAATGTCTGATTCAGGGAAGCTTTCGAATCCCCGATAGCCATTGAATTTGACTACTTCCGCACCTTTGGATCTCCCCTCAATCCGTATTCAATCCCTTATCCATCTACAGCTGAGATGTCATGGTCCTCCCCATTCCACTACTGGCCTCTTCCCCTTTCCCTTTGACGCTCTTTCACACACCTCTCCCACCACCTAGGACTGACTCCACACAGCGCGCTGCATCCTCTCACCGCCATACCGTGTCACCCACAACCCGTCCACACACCAGTGCTGCCCTGCCCAACATCCACTCAGTGGCTTAGACCATCAATCTTCTCCTTTCTAGAAATTATTTTGTGCGTGCATTGGGTTTATGAGAAGCTGTTCATGCTATTTCATTTCCTTGGCAAGACCTGGAATTAATATTCTGCCTACAATTTTTTTTTGTTTTAACAGGTGAAATGGCTGAATAAGCATCTCAGCAAACTTTGGCCTTTTGTTTCACAAGTAAGATATTCTTTTGCTGTTTTAGCAAATCTAGAGTAACATAAAGGGTAAAGTACTTAACCAATTGGAAAATCATGCTTGCTAGTAAAGACTAATATTACTTCCTCCGATCCATAATAAGTGTCGTTGATCTAGATCGGAGGTAGTATATTCCTTTTTAGCAATTTCCATCCCTTTGTGTATGGTGTTTCATCAACCTGTGAATTGCAGACTGCTTCTTTAATTTTTTCCATATGCCAATCTGGCATTTCATGGGGTACATTCCTTGTTCTTTTAGTTTTTGTGGATTTTTTTTCGAACTTCCCATCACTAAAAGCTTGAGATTTGAGTTTTGAATAGAACAGTTTGAAATTTTCAGTTACTTTTGTTACTCTAATATGAACATTTACTAAGCATAACAAAATGGTTTTGACATTTGGAGTACCCCTGATTTTTGTTCAGTTGGTGATTAATTGTCATGAACATAGCACCTTCTATGCTATTAACATAGCCTGTTAAATGTTGACATTCGACTTAAATGCTGGTCACACCAATGGTCAAATTTGTATAGATACTATGTCTGAAGAAAGTATGTTCTATCAAATTGTTACTTACAGTTTCCTCCAGGTAATGAAATGTGCCTTAAGGCTTTTGCTTGTGGTCACTGTTAAATATCATGAGTTGTTAATAAAGTAAACTGCAGCTTTCTTTGTATTGTAAATTATAAAGTAATGCTTATATTCCATCTTTGTACTTCTAACTAGACTTCTCATTTGGTTTTAGGCTGCAACTGCAGTTGTTAAGGAATCTGTTGAACCACTGCTAGATGATTATCGACCTCCAGGAATAAAATCTCTGAAGTTCAACAAATTCTCTCTTGGAAATGTGTCACCAAAGATTGAAGGTCTCATTTTATAATTTCTGGGCTCTCTAGTATCTATTGCGTGCTTGCTCTGTGTATGCCTATTTCTTAGTTCTAAGTGAGAGAGATCTCCAGTTAATGTAAAATCTTCATATCCTGCATACATAGACCAAGCAATATGTCTAGTGATAGCAGCCATGGAAGGTCTTAGGGCCTCTTTGTTTGGGATTTTTTTTGGCTTTCCACAAAATAAGCAGGAGAAATGAAACAAAGAGCTCAGCTGTGCGTTAGGCTTTTCCAAAGCCACCACCGGAAATACACTGTCCAGAGAAAGCCCGATTCGAGGTGCTTCCTGCGGCTCCCTGCAACTTTTAACTTAAAGCTGAAGCGTTATCTTTATTTGCCCATTTCATTTGTAGTAATTCCGTCTAGACTGCCACCAAGCCCCTTCTCTCCTCAACATGGGCTGAGCCGTTTTTTCCCTGTCTCCCACCCTGTACGAGAAGAGAGGATAGGGTTTATCTGTTCCTGATCCCATCGAGCACCAGCAGGATGGTCGTCCTGCCCACGGCGATCGGCCTGTCTCTCGTGGTCTTCTGCCCGCTTGTTCCGCTGCTTGTGTGCTGCTCCTGCCGACTAGTACTGCTCTTTGTTCGCTGATGCTGCTGCAGACTAGTAGTACTAGTACTGTTGCCGACTAGTAGCACTTCTGCATGTATGAACTAATGCAAATAGCTCACGTAGTACTAGTGCATAGATCTGCTAGTGTGTATTACAATGTATATAGTGAAAAATTTGGATAAAGCAATTTGATGAATATGTATTTTGGACTATGAAAGTTATTTGATGAATTATTCGGTGTGTATATTCTTTTATAGTGATCCATTTTTTAATTGTAGTGATCTATATGTTATTTATTACACACAAGCCAGCCAAGTTGCCAAAGACTAAAACTCAGAACAGGATTGGCCCTTTTCTTTTCTGAATGTTTGTGACATCCATATGAAGGCTTTATTTCTGGTCTAAACTTTCTCTCCTTGATTTCAATTGCGACTCCCTTTCCTATGGCACATTCATCGAGTGAAACTACTATCAAATAGCTTAATGCATGCGTGTTGCTATGGAGTTAGCAAATATGACGTTTTCAGTAATTCTCAGCCAAAACATTTTTTTGTTGTAAAAAATACATTTTTGTGATGCGGTATGCATTTTTACACTATCAATATAATTCTATTAAAGACATGTTAAATTGTTTCTTCACTTTTATTTTTTATTTTTATTAGGTAAGTACAATGTAACAATTTTGTCATGTTTGAAGCATAGTTAAAGCTATGCCTCCTCTTTTTAGTTTATTTTTTATTTTAGATTTTCGCCAGTCACATGAGGTTGCTGAGCCTATAGATAGTACCTTAGGTAGATTGACAAGACATAACTGAAAGTACAGATTTACAAGGATATATCATTCCTCTACTAACCGATGTGTAGGAAACTGAAACCGAAGCAGGAAGGCAATATGCCTGAGCTTTCCCTTCTTCCGCTGCCTCTCGTCTCTTGGAGCGTTGAAGTTATCCCTAATGTCAGGGTCTCTCCTGTCTCTTTCTTTTGCAGCACTTCTCGTCTCTCTGGGTACGGCTCATGAAGTATCCAGCAAAACCACTTGCTTTAGATATACGTTTTTTTATTTCACCATGTCCAGCTGTGTGACCACTTGGTTACGATCTGCAGCCTTAGTTGTCAGGTTTGCTGTTCGAATCCTGGCAGCTGCAGATTTCTTTTATCTTGTCACTGAAGCACATAAGGTGGGAGAGGCAGATGAACCATCGTCTCCAACTCGTATTTTAAAGGAGTAAAGATAAAACCAGTTGGATATACTTATTTCAAAAGTGAGACATGTTAGATAGTCCATCCACAGCTTTTTCTCGAGAGAGGAGTTTTTCAAAATGACAAGTATCTTGTTAGTTTGAAGTGGAATAAGTTAGGGAGACTGTAAAAGTAAGGGACACAACAACTCTGCACATAGGAGAGAGATGCAAGGAAAATATGGCAAATCAGGAATATAAACGTATTGGCACTAGGCCCAGAACCGAGAATGCTGTTTCATCCCTCTTTACTCATGGCGAGCAAAGAACAATGTTATCTTTGTATAATAGTGCAAATTTGGGATGTGATTTATTTATTAGCACTTAGTTGTGCCTGTGTCGATATTCTTACTCTGATTTGGCTCTTTGTGATGCTAATGAACTTTTGTCCCTTCATGAGTTCGATATGAGTTCATGTTCCACATTTACTAATGCCTGGCTAAGCTAAATTTTAATTATGTTGCTGCTGTACTGAATACATATGACTTGAAAGACATCATGTCATCTTTTGTGAAGGCATCCGTATCCAAAATCTTCAGCCAGGCCAGATCATAATGGATATAGATTTCCGCTGGGGCGGTGATCCAAGCATAATCCTTGCTGTTGATGCTCGGGTTGCATCACTGCCTATTCAGGTTTTTACTGTTTCTTTGTCATTACTGTGGTTAACCTTGCAAATTAAGCTTGATAAATTATATTTTCTGTGAACCATCTTTCAGCTCAAGGATCTCCAGGTCTTTACCGTTGTCCGTGTTGTATTTCAACTATCAGAAGAGATTCCCTGCATCTCTGCTGTTGTTGTTGCTCTCCTCGCAGAGGCATGTATCTACTAAGCAAATTGTATTTTTTTTTTTGAGAAAACTGCCAATTTCTATTTCATTATATTTCTAGTTTGCGCAAGAGATATATGTGTTTTTGAAACAAAGATAGGAGGAAAAAGAGTACACGGTAGCTGTGGACTGGTTTGTAATTAAGACGGCATAGAGTTTTTGTTTTGTTTTGTTCCTTACATTTATTGATTGTAGTTTGTTTCGCATATAGTACAACAATAGACCAGAGCTGACCTCAGAATGGGTTGAAAACATAGAATATCATGTCAGTCAAACCTGGGAAGGCCTTAAAATTAAACCCACAAAGAATACATACTTCCTACTTGTAAAATGACGCTAATTTGTGGCTTTTCATAATGATGGTGGCAGTTTGACACTGCCAGTATTTTTTATGGGTACTTTGATACCACCTATCTTACGCGTTGATCCTGCTGGCATTTCCACGAGACAGTTTGTTGATGCAAGTTTGTGCTGCAAAGCTCCAACTAGATTTTATAGTTGAAAGGTTTTTAGTTGTAATATTTCTGTCGACAACATATCACAAGAAGAATGAGGCAATATTCTATAAATGTCATTTATGATGCTTGGAACCTCTTGCTTTTTCAAAGATGTGCATTTCCTGTATAATCCTTTATTAGGGTTTCTTTGTGCTTCAGCCAGAGCCAAAAATACAGTACACGTTGAAGGCTGTTGGAGGAAGCCTGACTGCTATTCCAGGACTTTCTGATATGATTGATGTAATGACTTGAGAAATTTTGAACTTCAATTCTGCTAACAAACTGTTAAGAACTGACATGATTCTTCTTCCTTCAATTAGGATACTGTCAATTCAATTGTCAATGACATGCTCCAGTGGCCACACAGGCTTGTTGTTCCACTTGGTGTCAATGTTGATATAAGGTGAGTTTTCTTCAATTTACTGCTGCAATGGCCAACGGATCCCGCTCTCCTGCTTGTGTGTGTTATGCCAACTCGTGTGGATTAAATTTTAACTGCAAGGTCGTGTAGAACTAGAGTATTAACATAAAACTATCACTTTAGAGACGAAATTTACCATTTGGTACCACTTTATGTTTTTGGAACAGAAATCTACCGGTTCAGACTAAGTTTTTTGCAGAAAACACACATTGCCCAGTTCTTTTTTTCGAAATGGAGGTGATACCCCCAGCCTCTGCGTAAAAAAGATGCACACGACCTTCTTTCATTATTCAACAAAACCTTACAAAGACAATACATAGATTAACCAGAAGTCACCTCTGTAACGACAGTAGTCGCAACTCGTACAACCTAGATAAAGGGGATGACCATGTCGGAGCCAGCACTCTGACCGCACACCTATGTACATCATCACAAATCCGTAGGCCCCATCTGACCTCCCAACAGCTAGTCGGGGGCACAAACCGGTCTAACAAAACCTTAGCGCGCACCATCGCACGCACTCCAGAAGTCGTCGCCACCACCATCTGCCACAAACTATCTTCGAGACAAGGATCTAGGCACCGACCTTGCTAGGTCTTCCATCGACGCCACCATGGCGCCAGAAAGCACCTCCGCCCTGCTCGAGTCCATCATGTCATGTCTGTCACCGAGTCTCCGTTGTACCATGTCGTCATCAACATGGTTGATGCGCACCAGTTCACCAGTTGCTACCACCATCAAACCGTTGCTCCAAAAATGATGCCCCAAGAGGTAAAACGACGCCAAGAGCATCACCATCGTCCGATCCAGTATACCAAATTTGGGGTTTCCCCCGGAGCAACACTGAGAAGGCGCGGGCTGCAATGGCGATGCCTTCAATAAAGTAACGGCGCGGGAAAGCTGCCATCGCCTTCCATGACCGGAGTCGAGACTCGGTTTTATCGGCATCTGCGCCTCCCAAACTCGCCGTCAAGACCAACCAGCCGACCCCCTCTAGTGGAGGAGGCAGCCACCACCACTATGCTGGGGCAGAACCCCCAATAGAAAACTGTGTGGTGAAGGCCAGGAGCGCCATCGACGTCGGAGAAGGGAAAAGAGCAGCACGCGAACCGCAGCCCGACCAAGCCCATCTGGGACAAGATCGGACCCGGCCGCCAACCACGTCGGATCAGGCCGTCACCAAGGAGAAAGACCGCTGCCACCGGACCTCCCGAGCTTCGTCGGGAAGCGCCCTCGGCGGCGGCATGGGAGGTATTGAAGGGGTTCGCAACAGAAAACAAATTTTTTCTAGCTAGCTGCTTCGTCCCCAAGATCTATCTAGGTGTAATGCTGTAACGGAGGAGGTTTCGACAACATACCCTTGTAGACCGAAAGCGATTAACGTTCGTGATGAACGTGGATGAAGCAGTCGTGCTCGTAGCCGACCTCAAGGTCGCGAAGCTCCTCGCAAGTCACCCCTGGTTCAGCCACGACAACTCCTGGTTCCACAATTGGTAGCACCCCCAAGGTCTCGCACACGTCCGGTGCTCGATGACGACTCCCGGTCTCCCTGATCTAGCAGGGATGTGGAAGTAGATCTTCAGGCTGAAATCCCCGCAGCACAACGACGTGCTGCAGAGAAGCGGTCTCTTGCGCTCGTAGTCCTTACTTGGAACCGCGGTTGCAAGAGACGAGAGAGGGGCATTTTCCTAGGAATCGTGTGTCCTTTTTTCCTCCCATATAGACCTCTCTATATAGGGGAAAATAGGCAACCCCAATCTTTAAAGTCCCGAGGTGGGATTAAACCAAGAAGGAGGTGGGAGGTGGCGTGCCCCAGGGGAGGAGAGCCAGCCGGCTGGCTGTGGTGGGCCCCAAGCGCGCACGCGTCCCAAGGCAGGCCGGGGCCAGTAGGCGAGCCCCACCCCGCGCCTGTCCCAAGGCAGCGGCGGGGGCGGGCCTACCCCACGCATGTGGCCCGAGGCGGTAGTGTTGTCAGGTGGCCCCATGGCGCTTGCCCTTTTAGCCCAAAAATTTAAAATTTAATATTAATTTGAATAATTAATATAAAATATATATTATTAAATTCCTCTCTGATCTTCAATTCACTCCGAACTTCTTTTGGAACCTCCTGGAACGATTCTAGTTTTCTTTCTTGCGGAACGCTTCCAACATTCTCATTTCTTTCTTCTACTCCGGTAAATCCAAAACGATCTCAAAACGTCATCGAACCATTAAGCGTGTTACCGTACGGTTCGGGAACATCACAAACATGATCAAGACACCTCTCATATCAATGATCATTAGCGGGACCGGGATGCCCATAATGACCCCTGTGCATTCCATAATTTCAATATCGTTTGAACCATAAACGTCGAGTCCAATTCCCTTTGTTCTTTGATAGACTTGTCCAAGATCTGATCATTGGTATCACCATATCCTGTTCAATCTTGTTACCGACAAGTGCTCTTTTACTCATTCCATGATATTATATCCTTGTGACCTAGTCACATGTTGCGCAACATTCATGGATATAATCTCACCGAGTGGGCCCTGTTTATCTTCCCGTCACACCTCTACATGTCCCTTTGGAATACCCAACATACATCTTTATGATCACCCTTTTACGGGGTGACGGTTGATGCAGTCTAAGCAGCCGTAGGTGACAGTGATTAAACATGATCTCACGGTCAAAAAAGAAGGATAATGCGTTTCTAACTATTGCAACGATGAACTTTGTGACTTGATCATGTTTCAACAATTATATTGGGTAATGTCTATCATGACATTCATCAATTTCATAACTTCATTGTCAACTGGCATAAATGCTCCATGATTAGGAAACCTTGATCATCAGTTGCCCAATGAACTAGTATAGATAGAGGCTACTAGGGACTTGGTTTATTTACATACCAAACATGTATCACCGTTTCCGCTTGATACAGTTATAGCATAGTACGAAACTATCATGAACTAATTGAGATATGATAATAAACCCATTTATTATTTTCCTCTAGGGCATATCTTCTTCAGTCTCCCACTTGCACTGGAGTACAAATAATCTAATCGCAGTTGTTACTAATTACAACATCATATCATATATGATTTTATGGTCATGCTTGCTCATGGAAAATGTCTTGTCATTGATCTGTTGACCTAGGGTGCCTCTAGTAGCTACAATCAATGAAGGTGGCCTAGGGAACAGTGTGATTCTAGGTCCGCCGGTGCGAGGAATGGCCCATCGCTGGTGGTTCGGATCGAGCTGAAAGGGGGTGGTATAGCCGGCCAACTGGAAGGGGGAGGCCGACCTTCTCGCCAGAGCTTGATGGTGAGAAAGAGGGGGGATAAGATAGGGGAAAACAAGACATCATTTGATAGGTGGGTCCCACGTCTTCCTAAGCGAATTATCATTGGTATGCCCTGCACATCCACTTAATGGTTCAGTCAAAATGTAGAAGATTTGGTGCCACGTCATCACTAATGGGTGGGCCCCACTGTTAGTTTTTGTGTCAATTCACGTTCAATTCACTTTTAGCGCTTTCTGCAAAAAACTTAGTCTGAAACGGTAGAATTCGGTCCCCAAAATGTGAAGTGGTACCAAATGGTAAATTTCACTTCTAAAGTGGTACTCCCTCCGACCCATATTAGTTGACTCCACTTTGTCAAGATACAGTTGCATCTAGACTAGATACTTAACTAGATACATATGAATCTAGACATAGTAGAGTCAACTAATATGGGTCGGAGGGAGTAGTTTTATGCTATTCGGTCTATAGAACTAACTTCTTTGGCATTGGCATACTTATGTCGGGTAATTTTGCGGCATGTGTTATGAAACTTAGTTGTGTTATGAACCAAGGCTGGATAAAGACAGGATAGAGTCGAGGCAGATAGACAAAGATGAGAGCGTAGCCTGGGATGTTTTTTTCCCGAGAAAACGCAAAAGACTTTTGGGTTTCATTTCATTGAAAAGAGAGTTTAGGTTACATTCCTCCTAGGAGGCTGGTTACAATTGTAAGAGCATCTCCAACAGATGCGCTAAATTTTGGCACTGTAAAACCACTTTCTAACGCGTTGTATCTACTTTTACCGCGCGCGGCCTTGTCAAGGTTTACCGGATGCTGTGAAATAGGGCGCGACAAACACGTTTCTCTCTACATATGTGCGTCGAACTAGATCAAACACAACGGAATAAATTTAAAATAGATAAAACATATTACATGAGCAACCCATATGCTAGCTCCATTGGAACTGCTCAAATTCACGCACGCGAGCACCACGGCTGCCTCCATCTGCCCATGTAGAGCCGCAACAGCGCATGGGTGAAACTGAAATCAACCGATCCTGCACATATGCACATGGCTGAAATCAATCAATCCTGCGCGTGTTCAACAAGCCCGATTGGGGCAGCTTCCCAGCGGAGGCCAAATCGATTTGTCCCAAAATCGATTCCCGCCAGGCAGACGGGGCAAGGCGGATGGCGACCTCGTAAGGGCGCCGGTGGGAGTGGGAGCGCGACGGCCGGCGAACGGGGCCAAGGCCGGAGGAAGGGGTCGCCCCTACGAGAGGCGTGCTGTGACGCGTGTGTCGGCTGGGAGCGCGACGGCAACGGCGCCCTCGCAGGGGCGACTACGACCTTGCAGGGGCGTCGCGGCTGAAGGTACCGGATGGTAGTTGGGACTGCGCGTGCACGGTGGAGTTTTGCAGAGCGCGAACGCGGTATATTTGGTGCGCCGGATACAGATTTTGCCGTGTGCTGGTTATTTTTTGGGGTGTGCTATTTTACGGCGTCTGCTGGAGCGCCGATTTTAGCCTCATGTGCGCTAAATTGACGATTTTTATATCGCGGGCATGATTTAGCGCGTCTGCTGGAGATGCTCTAAGAGGAAAAAACATCCGTGAAGTCCCATGTTGTTGGCAGGATAACCCTCAATCCTTTTGCGCCAGCCCTGGCCGAGAGCACAGCCTCATCCTTGATTGCTGCACTAATGCAGGTGCAGAAGGTTGGATTCTATCGAACACACAGGCATTCTGATGTTTCCAGATCATCCATGGTGTGAGCATAGCCTGGGATGTGAACTGCATTTGATATGCTAGCTTCCAATTATTACCCAAAGTAAAAGGACTACATTAAAAAGGAGAAGCAAGTTGTATGAATTTATTTATAGGAAGTGGTCGATTTTTTTAATCGGACAATCCGGTGTGCGTGTGTGGCAATCAATATTTTAGCATGCTACCACCCAGAAAGTTCGATTGGGCAACACTGTCATGGAGCTCTTCAAAATTCTATTTTGCAGCATCTTTCATCTCTCATGCCAGTCCAACCCTCTCTAGTAGACGCCAAGTCCTGCACGTCATCTCTCGAGAATCTTTGGGCAATCAAGCATATATTTTACATGGTAAAACGTTCTATGCATACACAAATCGACACAAACACTTAATTTCTTGGTTTAATTCTGCTAACTAGCTTATAAGGACTTATGACTATTCTCCTTCCTTCATATTCCATTTGGAGCTTTCCTTATGTAATATAGTGCAAGATCTCAGGGGCATCTACTAACATTTAACTCTTTGATTTCACCCCTGCTATGTTTACTTTCTATGCAGTGAGCTGGAGCTTAAACCTGAGGGGAAACTTTCTGTTACTGTAGTAAAAGCAACGTCTCTGAAGAACAAGGAGTTGATTGGTAAATCTGATCCCTATGTGACCCTGTATGTGCGTCCGATGTTCAAGGTCAAAACAAAAGTCGTTGATGACAACCTAAATCCTGAATGGAATGAAACATTTGAGCTGATTGTTGAAGACAAGGAAACCCAATCTGTCATTCTCGAGGTAATTCTATGTTGTTTCCCTCCTTTCTTTCTTGAAGATGGACTGAGCTGAGGTAAAATGTTACTTCCTTTGTTCCTAAATATACGACATTTTTGCAGCAGTTTATTTTCAACTGCCAAAACATCTTAGATTTAGGAGGGGGGGCATCAATTAAATCAAATTATTTATTTACATAAAGTGAATATATCTAGAACAACTAAATTAATCTCCGCTCATGTACCTCCAAAAAGGAAATCTTTGAAGCTCACTGAAACATTATCTGTGGTAGATTATAATCCAAATAGATGTCGATCCCCAGGCGGACTCCACGAGCCAAAGCTTGCTACCTGTCACCTCAGCGGCTGGCCCCTGTTGTGTTGGCGTGGGCCCCATCTCCGAAGGAGGTGGCAGGCTCCCCTAGGCACTGTGAAGAAGGTGGAGGTCGGCCCGTGTGGGGTGGCGCCAACAGGGAAAAGGGAGGAAGGGCTATCCTAGTGGTCTTTCCCGTTCATCTCACCAATCTCCTGCTGCCGGTCGTCCTCGATCTGACCGCCGACGAGTTATGAATGGTCTTCACGGATTGGCGCATGACGCTTCTAGACCTCTGGATCAGATATGATCCGGTCGTGCGCATCCGCAAACATCAACCCGTGTGACTTAAAGGGGGCGTGTCGCGAAGCTCTGCTTTCCGTCGACACCATGGAGCACGTCGACATTGGCATCTTCGATGCGGTCTCTATGGTGTGGGCAGAGGTAGGGAATATCTAGGTCTCGACGGCTCAAGTCTGAGTTCGAGACTGCCAAGTAATGGCGGAGGCCTCGGGTCTTGCGATGAAGACAATGCTTCACTAGCTGTTATGCGGGCATGGTTCTGCCGCAGGACGATGTTTCCATCCAAACCACACGCTTGATGCCTATGAGCCTGGTGATTGGTGATTTGCTGCAGCAGCCTTGACAAGTAGGCACGCCAACATTGGGGGACTTCATTTTTGGTGGTGCTTCTCGAGTATCGAGTCTCGATTTCTAGGGTGAAACTCCTAGGTTTGACCTTCACTGGTTGTACCTGGCAATGGCAATAGCTTCCTTGTTGAAGACATTGTCTAGAGAGCTCAGACTTTCTCTAGATTGAAAACCTAAGATTTGTTGACCGGGTGACGACAACACTTGTGCACGTTCCCTCCCTAGAGGTGTTGCTTTTGGATAACCTATTTTGTAGGTCGGGTGCTGTCATTGGTGGGTGGTTTGAGTAACTGTTGCGAGTGGTTGATCACTGTGGCAGGGTCTTTTCTTTTCTTTATTCTTTTTTTTATCTTTTTGGCTATGTAAATCCTTGATGTCTCGACTAGTTCTTGACATTATGTTGGTGCAAAGGCCGAGTGTAATTGATATGTCTGATATTAATACATTCACTTTATTGAAATAAAGATATGATAATTCACCACAGTTCTGTTGAATTGGGGCCCCGACAAGCTATAGTGGATTGGTGGCTGTCAGGTTGGTTGTTCAGTTCAAGAGTAAGGTTCAGTGAGGCCTAGGTTAAAATATTTATGCATTGGTGGGATGGCCCAACCTATATTTTTTTTGGCGCAACCAGCAGGAGCTCTGTCTATTCTTAAAGAAGAAGAGAATTGGCCAGTTTGAAGGAAAAAATTGGCCGAAACCGATACAACACACATGTCCGATTTATGAGGGAAACCAGACGAGAAAAACCAAGACATGCTGTTTTTTAGGAAAACCAGCAAAAAACCACACATGGACACACAACCTAGAAAGCTAGGTCTGGAGCGCCGTCGAACAACACCGGCACAACAACAACAGTGAGCGCTACGAGAGCCTGGTCCACGTCCCCGAAGAGTAATGTAGAGCCGAAGGAGAATGGCTAGGCCTCTCATGCTTCATGGCGAGAGGCAGGCCACAGCGAACACGCCAGCGGCACTCGCACGCCGACAAAAGCCGAAGACGTCGACTCAACTAGTAGCACAAACAACTTCGAGCGTGGCGTCCAACCCTCCAAAAAATGATGCCTCCAAGGAGGTCACGACGTCTGAAGACGCCGCCATCATCCAATACAATAGGCCGGATTTGGGTTTTCACCCTAGATGGGGAACGGAGGGGTGTTGAGACTCGACGACAACGCCTCCAGGGAGGAAGACGACACCCTCAGGCGCCGTCGTTGTCGGAACTGACCAAGTCGGGCAAGACTTCTATCCGAAGATCCACGGCCACCACCTCCACAAGAATGTGGCAAGGACAGTCCCAGCTCCCGGAAGAGCAAGCCACTGGGAAGAGAGAATAAGCCCACGCCGCTAGCACCAAAACCCCGGCGTCCATGCGGCCAAGGGCATAGTAGCACCACCACCTTGCACCCGGAGCCGCCACTTCGGCTTCCACTCGCGGCAGGGTGACACCTCACGCCATCTTGCCATCGGTCCAGCCCACCAGGATGCCACGACCAACTGTGCCTCGCCGTAGTTGAGGGTAGACCACCACAGCCCGGGACCGTCGTCCCGGCTTCCGCACGCCAGCAAGCAGGCTGGACTCCCCCACCACACATGCACCACCTCCACGCTCGCCGCCCCTGCCACCCATCCAGCCTAAGTGGTGCGAACCACGGCTTGTCCATGGCTGACGCCACCACGCCTTGGGGCCGCCGCCCTGGCTTCCGAAGGCCTGCAGCCACCGCCAGAGAAGAGCAGGCAGCACCGCACAACACCGGAAAAAGGCGCGGCCTGCCAAGCCCATCTGGCCTAGAGCGGGCCCTGGCAACTCCTACCGCCGTCACCATCCGCACCGCGCCGACTAAACCCGCTGCCCGCCGCCGAGCCGACACGCGCGCCGGAGAAGACGGAGCCAAGCCGTCGGGCAGCCTCGCGTCCACCTTACGACTTAGATGTATGACCACATTGTCCATCTTTCCTGCAGTAAGTTAAGTTTTGGACATTGCTAACTGTCAGGAATTATAGAAATAGCAAAACCTAGCGGGTCGATTTGATGGCTTCAGTCCCGATGAGTCGTTTTAATAGTCTAGGGGCCGTTGTGATAAGACCTGTCAGACCGATAGCGACAGCTCTGACCAAGAAAGTTTCCTGTGCCTGCCAGACCGATAGCGACAGCTCTGACCAAGAAAGTTTCGCGCGCGAGCTTGCTTGGACTAAACGACAAAATCAATCAGCTAAGCAGCCTTTAATGCGAAAAATGTGAAAATTCAAAATGTTTTGCACTTCAAACCATTTATCCGATTTAAAATCCGTTTTCACAGTTGGACTAGTCGTGACGAGATCTTCAAAACTAGATCCCATGATATGTTTTTTCAAAAAATATTCGGACCAAAAAGTTACCTACCTGTAACAAGTGAGTTATACAGGCTGTAGTATATAACTTACCCATACTGTAACATGTAATTACCTATCCTATGGACAGGTTGTGCGAATACGTTTTTTGCATGGGACAAGACAATATTCAAGGCGTCCTGAAAATACGTCAAACTGGGTGGACGTTTTGGAACACCGTCCCTCCTGACCAATCCACGACATGCATGGCACGCACCAAGAGCTGCCTCATGTGACACACGCGAGTATGCCCATCGATTTTCCATGTGACACATGACTAACTACATCCATTTTGCATGCTTGTAAGAGAGAGAGGAGAGAAAGTCAACCGAAGGACTTCTCTTGGTGTGTTGTGTTTAATCCCACACATAGGCACCCCTTTATATAGGCGGAGGGGGGGCGTGCCCTCTCTCTTAGGTTAGTGATATGTGACTAAAAATAAAGGAAATAACAGAAAAATCGAGCAAACAACCGGCTGGGCTCCCACGCACCAGCCCAACATCATCAAGCTGGGTGGGCCGGCCGGCTGTGCCACCACGGCCCAGCACGCGGCAATGCACAATGGCCCAGCACGCGGCAGTGCAGCGGTCCTGGGTGGGCCTCCTGCCTGCCGGATCAGCAGCGAAGCAGCAGCGCCCGACAGTGCATAGCGGCCCCGGGTGGCAAAAATCCTTCAAAGAGGATTATCGCGAACATGGAAGGTAGGATGAACATAGCTCAGGTGCCCTCGTGAACTCGATAAAGGAATAAAACCACTTGTTGAAGGAGTTTTGAAAGACGATGTATCGAGGAGAGACAGGAAGACACAACTTTAGGATTAAAGATCAACAAATGCACGTGAATATGACTGTTTGTTTCGCCGGAAGAAAAGAGCAAATTAGGAGACGTTATCAACCACTATAAAAATAGTATTGTTTCTTCCTTTAGATTTAAGAGATGAAGTTTGGAAACAATATTGCCTTCAAACAATAGAATTTCTTGATATCAACGAAAAGATTTGGGTTTAAGTGTTATCGGATAAGATTCGTCTTGCGCCGGTAAGAAGCAAAGGATCACACAATTTAGGTGCGCGGATTTATTTCCAAGAGGAGGTGGTGCTAGTTTATGGTAGAATCTTGCGGAAGAAGCTGAATATTGCAGATCTGGATGTTTATTATTTTCCTTACCCATGGAGTTATTGTAACAAATTTGCGATCGATGGCATCAACCATAATTGGCTTTACCAAGAGATAAAGAATTGACAAATGAAATCAGATATATCTTCGATCCATCTGGTTTGACGATATCGAGCTCCGCTAGACTGAATAGTATCAGGGGAAGATTTTGCGTTTGTTTCCCCAGTATTGTTGAAGATTTTTCTCCATCTTGAAATAGACGAGACCACCAACAAGAGGTTATTGATTATGTTCTTTAGAGAACACTCCGGAAAACAAGGACGGAAGTGAAAGTATCAAGAGATAAAGGCCACTTCTAACTTCCGTGTAATAAGTGAAATCATATTAAACCACCAATTCAATGTACAAGAGCGAATGATAAGAGTAGTGGTATGGTAGCTACTCCATCCGAGTAGTGGTATGGTAGCTACTCCATCCCGCATCCAGAGCATTACTTCGTACATGAATAAGAAATCATGCAACCTAACTCCCCAAAACATACCGAAGATCTTGACAAGTAGAATTCCCGAAGCTCCGTAAGAAACAGAGATTGATGCAAACGATTCCTCGGATCCAAGCAGATAAAGATGATGTTGTCATCATGTCGGAAGTCGCAAGCCATCGGAAAGATATGGATGAAGATCACGGAGATAGATAACATGTTCAACAGATAGATTAAGGATAGCACCCAAAACTTGAATAGAAGAATTACGAAAACTTTGGAAAACTTCGTGGCATCCGGCGGATTAAGGATAGAAGATCAAGCGAGAGGGTTTCAAAAGTTTCTTGACGAGTCGGAGATCAAAAGAATTTATCATCCTTCTTGAGAATATTTGAGAGATATTTGAGCGAGATTTAGTCGTCTTGAGGAAAACTTCAACAAAGCAGTCAAACCGAGGATATAGCTCTGGAGTTGGTTGGATTCTGATGATTGGTGAGGATTAACAATTGATTTAATGATTCTAGTATTGTAGAAATGTTTTTAGCAGAAGGACGTGGTCGAGATAGGTGACTTTAAAAAGTCGAAATTAATACTTTGAAAACTTTACATAGGTGCGGTGTTCTCGAAGCTTGCGAGGATGAAAAGAAGATGTTCTTCATGTTCTTCCATTGATATAGAATAGACGCGAATATTGTCAAGATATAGAATAAGGATGAAGGATTGGTGTTTAGAATGATGCATTGAAAGAATACATTATTCTAGCCCTTCGGATAAGAAAAGAGATACTAACTTGTTTATCTTGATGATCGAATCACCGGTTGAAAAGAGAAAATATCTGGATCTGGATAAGAACCGATAATAACTCATACATTTAAGCAAAGTTATCTGAGATGAAGAGATGAGATTCTCTCGTATCAAAGAGAACCTTGCAGATATAGCGTTCAAAAAGATGTGAAGCACGACAATTGGATGATAATTCACCATAATTCTTTAAGAAACCTTCGGATTGCCAAAGATACTGAATATGATATAGATATGATCACGGTATAACTCAAAATCACAAGAGATAACCGCCATCATTTGGAGAATTAGATTGATAACATTGACCATATTCCACTCATGATAAGTGTCATATAGCTATACCAAGAACTCAATTACAATTACAAGCATCGGATCGACACACGTTATGTATTTAACCCAAAAGAATTGCAGATGAAGTAAAAACTCCAGATTGAAGCGTCGGTAGCAAAAGATCGAGCTAGCATGGGCATGCCGACCAAAAGAAGGTGAAAAGTGTATCGCACACGGCTGAAAAGGAGTGTGGAAACATAGATGTATCAAAAAAAATCCGCATTTTTCGACATTAAAATACCAAGTAGATGCAAAAAAAACTTATCGGATAGAGATTAGCAACTCCACATTCTGTGAAAGCATGGAGGGAGGAAGGACGGACACCCTTAACAAGATCCCGTCGGTTTACAAAGAATCGGATAGATCGCGTTGATTTACACATAAGCCTGTCAGTATAGAATGTACTAACAGTTGATAACCAAAGGCAGATTGCGAAGCAAAGTTGGATGCAATAGATCGACAAAGAATTAACACATCCTATGATACTACGGAAAAACCCAAACATGTGAATTCTAGTTTGATTTTTTAGAAGAGGATAGATAAACGTTACACTTCCTTACCAGAATAGGGTGAGTGGAAGGGTAAGAACAAAAATGGAAGCAATCCTACTATCGCGTTTAGTTTTTCCCT
Organism: Avena sativa; assembly: GCA_916181665.1. Lineage (NCBI taxonomy): Eukaryota > Viridiplantae > Streptophyta > Magnoliopsida > Poales > Poaceae > Avena > Avena sativa. The sequence goes on from OV702280.1 coordinate 148,931,494, forward strand.
AATATACATAACTACCAAAAATATTTGCTAGACTGATAACGACCATCTTGGTTGAGACCCTGAAGGGCGGAATGACTCTGATACCAGTTGTAATACCTCGGACACTACGCTCTAAGCAACAAGCCAGGATGGAATCAAAGTGCATAAGGTGTGCTACCGCAGAGGCCCAAAGGCCACCCACGTGTAGGCCCGTCTAAGCGGAGCAGGACACGGTACTGGCCAACCACCCTATCCAATTTGCAAGAACATCGTATCAGGTGCGAGCGGCGTAGTCGATAGGCATGCAAACAAAAACATACACAAGTGTGTATGTCAGCGACATAAAACAGTACATCAAAGTTAGACCATCTAGAAGAAATAGAAATATTCAACGTCATATGGCAAGAACCAAATATCCTAGATAGAGATAATATTTTAGGATACATCCTCATACATCACACATCAGAGTATCAAGCGAAAGCGGAAAACAAGATCCGAGTACGGATAAGAAGCAAACTGGCATAAGATGCCTAGAAATAAGCACATTCCGCCCACATATCTCACGGATCTTCATCCCCGGAATCTCTACACCTGACGGTCGTTGCCGCTATCATCGGTCTCCTCGACCCAACAACCTTTCTCTAAGTATACATGTCTATCTGAACAATATTTATCATGTGAGATTCTAGGGGGCTCAACAAGTCTTTATGCATCTAAAGGGAACAACCTAAGGGTGACGCAATTGCGCGAAAATAAAGCCAAGCAGTTCTATAGACACGCTACAACATTCGTCTAACCAATGATAGACAGACGTTCGTTAAATAACCAACAGTTAATTACTGATATATCAACATAAATATCGCCCCCTTCCCGTTCCCCAAACGAGAAGGCGGAAGAACATTCCATCCGTTGGCAGTTTTATTAATCATTCCATGAATATTGCACTATTTACTAGTCATGTTTAGTCAAATTAAAGGCGGTACTTTAGTTATAGTTGTCTATGATCGAGAAACTGTGCTCCAGGTACTCCATAACCGCGGACACGGCTTTCAGAAAGATTTACCTTGCAGGGGTGCACAAATAGCAACACACGCACGATCAACCCCGGGAAGATTAACACACACATGCACGATCAGCCCCGGGAAGAACCAAAGAGGCATTTGTTAGTGGGGTGCACAAAAAGCAACGAGGCATCACGACAAAGCATTCACAAGATTCAAAGATGATTTCCGAGGGCCACCCCACTAAGATACCCGCAACGAAGTTGGCCGGCTTCAAGACGGACCTAAGGTTTGTCTTGACAGCTGTAAACGACTAGGAAACCGAAAGGGTGACTGGGCTTGTCGATACCATGTAAACGTAGTACAAGTCCTAAACAGTACAATAGTAAACGCTCATTAAGCAACAGTAGTAAATAAAGCAATAGCATGACATAAGTGCATGATAGTAATTACGCCCCAAACTAGTTTGTGGCCCCAAAAAAGAAAATATGAATCAAGCTAAGACTAAGGGGATTCATGGTCCTACATATGGATAGTGCGATAGTTAAGGAACAATAATCAAGTATTCGGGTCCTACGGGACACAAGTAAACATGAAGAACCAAATAGCAGATATTGCCCACCGGTGCCTCTTTTTTTAGTTATCCTATTACTACTCAATTTAGTTGTTTAGGTACCTCGTTATTCAAAGACTCTTCACAAACCCTACTTATGTAGTTCTATGACTCGGATGGCTCAAACAACTTGTAGTATTGGCTCATAGGATTGAGGAACAAGCTTTGGTGGGATTTAAAAGTAAAGGCTATGCAGTACTTGGGATTGCAATTTAATTCATGACGCGATTCATGATGCAAGAATAAGACAGATGCAATAGATACTATATGTAGTGCAAGCATGAGGAATTGCTTGCCTGATAGCTCAGTTGCAGAATAGGCGGGATCCAGGTAATACTCCTGAGGCTCCTGATAGTTTCCTTGCTCGGCGTCTATCCGGATAAAAACCAAACACACAAGGGGTCAAAATAAATACATTGCACAAACATATAAATCATATGCAACAAGCAAACAAGGTATGCCATGATGGAATGATGCACAATTACATGGTATAACATAGCATGGCATGGGTGAGGTGTGGGGTACAAGAATAAAGCATTTTATTAGTTGTTTAGTCATATTTTGCTCCAATAAACCTTGCTGTCCCATTAATATTTATATGATGCATGCTTCAATTTATATCATGAAATGCATAGTTAGAACGGGCTCGTCGCGCTGATCGTTTTAGACATGCATTTGTCGAATTCGGATTATAGAATTAAAGTTATGATTTTATTAAGAAAAAGGCATTTTTAGCATTTAAATTATTTCAAAATTTTAAATTACTCAAATGATATTTTAAATAGCATATTCATATTCCTGGCATTTTTCTGATTCAAAAAATATATTATTTGTATTGTTTGGAATTATAAATTTAAAGCAATATTATACTCAAAATTAGTCAAATGCGGTCAAAGTCAAAGGTTTGACTAGTTTGAATTAGTTCTGAAAATATTTGAATTCATATGCAAAAATAAACGGAAATTCTGTTTTCAGACCGGTCTAAAAATTGCAAAATCTGGCAGACTCTCGTGAACCGTTCGACCGGCCTCCTTTGCATCGTGTGGCTCTGATCCTAGTCAAACTCGTCTAAAGACAGTGTGCTCCCGATCCTCATCTCTACCGTCGCCATGGGTTCGCTCGCCAAGGGCCGCCGCCCACCACCACGCCGCCTCCGCCTGTCCGTGTTGTCGCCACATCCGCCAGACCCCGCCGCCTTGTCCCCCTTGCCGCATCCACCGACTTCCGCCTCCTACTGTCCTCCGACCAGATGGTCGTTATTGAATTCCGGCCGACGACCAGCGGATCCTCCTGAGCCAGTCGGCGTCGAGCTCGACCAGAAGGTCAGACTGCATGATCCCCGGCTTTCCCACAGGGTCGTCTCCCTGCAGCAGCTTGCCTGTGTGCCTTGCCCTCGGACGGGTGCTCTCCCTTGCCGTGACCTGCTGTTAGCGCTCCTCTTATCCTCTAGCTGTTACGTGTTGTGTGCTGGTGCAGCTACTTGGTGCTAGGTACTGCACGCTGCTGCTTTGCTCTAGATCAGTGCCTGGTCAGCTTTACTCCTCTTTATTACATGGACGTTAGATCTTCCTTGGTGCCACTGAAGTTTGGACATGTCCAGCTCCTCTGTCTTATGTCTTAATTCTTTTCTATCTTGGCTAGCAATGAGCAACAGATGGTGGACCTTAGATAGGTTGGCAAAGAGAGGACTACATCAAAGGACATCTTGCCCTCTATTCATTCAAGAACAGGAAACCTTCTCCCATTTGATGGTCAACTACTCAACAACTAAGAAAATATGGTTTTAGGTACTGGGACATCACAACTTATAGGCTCTCACCCCTGTCACTCCGAGCATACTTCCTACTGCTTGTCGGAAACATACCTCCTACTGCTTATTGTATAGTTATCACCACGATATCAATATAGTTATCATACCCTCATGCTAAATTTTATCTATGAATTACTTATGGATAATAGTTACCAAGCCAGTGCTAATGGAGTTATCCAGGTATTTAAGGTATAGTTATCAACCTAGTACGGATAGATTTACCCATATATTCAGAGCATAGTTACCAACCAATTGCACCTGGGGTTATCCAGATGTTCATGATAGGGTTATCCAGATCTTTTGACGTATAGCTATGGTCACCAAATCGATGCAGTTACCATCCTATATAGGTAATAGTTATCCACTCATTATTTATGGACTTATCCTGATGTCTAGATATAATTATCATCACCAAATCGATGTAGTTACCATACTCTCTGTAATCGTTATCCACTCATTACTTAAAAAGTTACCCATCCATTTTTTCGGTCCGGATAACTTTAGTTTCTTACTCTGGGTAACTAGAGTATATAGCCCTGATAACTACTTAATTTTCAAGGGGTAGCTTTTATACTCCCCGTTCGCCATGAAGTCTTTTTTAACATGTTAATTTGTGGGCCAAAAGCTCCATCGTTGTGGAGAATGAACCTGTGATTGGATTGGATATTTAGGAGGCTAGTGGTATCCTAGCCTACCAGAGTTCAAACCCGTTTGACGCTTAGGTGTCTGATAAAAAAGATTATTCTTTAGTTGAATAATTTCCGCATAAACTGGTGGATAACTTGTATACATATGCCTGGATAACTGCCACATAAACTGGTGGATAACTTGTATACATATGCCTGGATAACTTCCGCATAAACTGGTGGATAACTTGTATACATATGCCTGGATAACTGCCACATAAACTAGTGGATAACTTGTATACATATGTCTGGATAACTGCTGCATAAACTGGTGGATAACTTGTACATATACCTGGATAACTGATGCATATACTGTTGGATAACTTGATTTTTATACCCCATGTGTGATTTCTTATATTGCTTTTTTACTTTCTTTCTACTGTCAAGTTTTTAGTGTACTGTAACACACAACACTGCTGGATATATGTCTAGTGATGATTTATGGTGTAACTTTTACATATTAGCATGGATAACTATAGTGTTAGCTGGGTGGATAACTTGTACTCATATTTCTAGATAACTGTGGTGTTAGCTGTTGGATAACTTGTATTCATATGGTCGGATAACTGCTGTATAAACTGGAGAATAACTTTATTTTTATACCCCATGTGTGATTTTCTATCTATGATTGTGCTTTTCTACTTTCTTCCTACTATTAAGTTTTTAATGTAGTTGGCTAGTCACACACAAAACTGCTGGATATATGTCTAGTGATAATTTTATGGGATAACTTTTACATATAAGCATGGATAACTTTAGCGTTAGTTGGTGGATAACTTCATATTCCTAGATTAACTGCTGTGTTAGCTGCTAGATAACTTGTACTCATATATCTGGATACCTGTTGTATAAACTGGTGGATAACTTGATGATTATACCCCCATGTGTGATTTCCTATCTTTGATTGTGTATAAACACCGTACCTTTATTCATAACTTGCACAAACTGTGTGCGAAACATCAGCATGTTCCTCTTGTATTTCTTGGTCTGGTTCGGCATTAAGGTCGATATCCATGGTGTCTCCACTGTATAACCGAAATATGCAACATGTCAGGAATTTAGGTAGCAATAATAGGATGCCAATTTAGTAATAATACGACGACGACACTGAACTGGCTACTACTCCGAGGTCAGAGACAGCGAGAAGGAGCTCGCGACACGTCGCGTCAAGCAGGAAATCATCAACATCGCGCCCAACTCCGAGTGACCACCGACCGTGTCGCCGACGCAACTCGCGGGCTCCGGTGAGGATTTCCAGCATCGCGTTTTGGTTAGGGTTGCAGCTTTTTTTAGGATGATCCAATGTATATATGATCGACTGTACGTGATGATCCGAAGTTTGATCTGACCGTGTTCATGTTTAATTTTACCGTGAAGGCAGCGCTGTCTGAATTTTCAAAAGTTTAGTTTCATAATTCAGTACCTGTTCGTGGTGATGCATCTGCAAATGGAAAAGGTGTTTAGATTCACTCTTACATACTATAATCCGGATAACTCACGTGTTACGGGTGGATAACTTTCGGTTCCATTTCGTCAAAACATATCAACATGTGATCTAGTTTCGAAGATCTTGCCGCAACTAGACCAACAGTGAAAACGGATTCTAAATCGAACGAGCAATTTGATCTACAATACATTTTCAATTTTTGGATTAGAGTTTAGCTGACTATAATCGGTTTTGTCGTTTAGTGCCAATTCCACATGCATACAAGGCGGCTCTTGTTTTGGGTCCTACACGATACGCTGTTTTGGCTCTCGGACACGCAGCAATAGGCAATCACGGACGCAGCGGCACGTCTAGCTGTCCGATATGCCAGGTTTTAAATTTTTTAGAGCGGTGACACATGCGAAGCACGCCCATGCGCTGAGCGCTGGTCGGAGAACTGCTTGTCGGATCCCGCCAGGTTTTGCAATATATGGAACACCTGCCGGGTAGCACTGCCCAAAATAAAACATATTTCATGTTGGAAAAATATTTAAATTCGAATTTATTTGAAAGTGATGAATAATTTTGTATTTAAACAGATTATAAAAATATTTGAATTTGAATTTGGAAAATGGGCCAGGGTTTTAGTTACTCAGGGAACTCTACCCACAGTCTATGACAAGTAGGGTCAAATGAACAAGGGGGTCCATCGCGCGGGGGCTATGCAGGGTTGACACGTGGGCAGAAAGGGGAGTGTGGCTTAAGGTTTCGAACAAACCAAGGGCCTGATTGCATAAGTGTCACGGGTTGGTTGGTCTGATCGGGAATAGATATGAGGTTTTGGCAGAAAATTGGGCCGACTTCGGTTGACGATGGCGATGAAACTAGAGGAATTTTGGAGATGAAGTAAAAACGATAGTTGTAGATCTACAACTTTGAAGAAGGAACTTTCTCCAAAAGAACAATGTACACGCCGGAAAACGCCAGAAAACGTTGATGAACTCGCCGGGTTCAGTTTGCATCTGTTTGAATTTTTTAGAAAACAGAAAAAGTGGTCGGGTTCGTCGGAAGATTTCTTCGCATGTAGAGCTCCAAATTCAGCGCCGTGTGGATAGGGCATCAAGTTTGGTTTTCGGAGTTTTTGCAAAGGGATCAACAAGGAGGACGGCAAGAAAAAAGGAAGGTGGATCCTGGGAGGGTGTATGTGCGGCTGGAGTAGTCTGTGCTGGCGCTGTTCCAGCGACGAGCACGGCCACGGCGCGCGCGCGAGCGACGGCGAGGAGGGATCTTGGACGGAGGCGAGGCGGGGAGCTGCAGGGGGAAACGATGCTCACCTAGGGCAAGCGCTAGCCCCGCTAGACGCAAGCCAGGAGCGAAGGGAAGGCCGAGACAATGATGGCGTGGCGACGGCGAGCGGCATAGAGACATCGTGCACATGCTGGGCTCCTCCTTGCTCCCTGGTACCGTATAACGGCGAGGTCGACGCGCAGCTTCTCTCGGTTGCAGCTTCATCGGCGGCGCGCGAAACAACGGCAGCCAGAGGCGACGACCATGGCGTCGACAAGGGTTTTCCATGGAAGAGAAGAAAGGCGGAGAGGGAAGGAGATAAAGATGGAGTGGTTGGGGAGGATGAGCCTCTGCTGCTACTTTATGCAAGAGATAGGGACAGGGCTCGCGAAGGAACACGACTAGGGCGTGGGCGAGAGTCGGGGTGACCACACGGGGCATATGGAGGAGCGGGTCAAGCCAGCAGTGCACGGGGGTGTGGCTTGGTTGGTTCACATGGGGTGCACGCTGGGCTGGCACGGGAGGCTCCAGTGGGAAGAGGAACATGGATCAGGCTCGGCATCCAGTTGATCTGTTCGAGCCAGGCCAGAGAGGACAGGTGCAGGGTTGGTCCCTGGGGTTGCTTCGATTGAACTGGACCATGGAAGAGAAGGCAGGGTTTTTGGTTTAGGCGGTACAGTTGGTTTTTGGAGTGAAGTCAAAAGGAGAGGGTGTTGGTTGCATGGGCACACATGGCCACGGTTAAGAGAGAGAGAGTCTAGGTGTGTGTCAAAAGCTTGTAGTGTGTGTGTAGATGCATGCACATGGTGAGCTAGGGGTTTAGTGTATATCTAGGTGTAGTGTAGGATGGTTTTGGTTTGGTTCCACCCAAACAAGGGTAGGTTTGGCTTGAGAAGATAGATAGGTAGTTCGAATAGATAGGTAGATTCTTCTTTCTTTCTTTTTATTGTTTTAGATTTATTTTTGAAACAAGATTTTAAATAAGCTTCCAACTAATGTCACAAAACCAAACAAACCAAAGAATGAAGAAGAGAAGGTCGCCATTGAGGTTTCATTTGGAATGGTACTAGCTTACATGAATTCAAACCATACAAGCTTCCCCGCAAAATCCAAATGAATTCAAATAAAAGAAAAAGAAAGGGAGCTTTGCATCGGCATGCATGGTCATTAAATGCCACCACTATAATTGTAAAAACAACTATAAGTCTATATGGTCATATAATTCATACATGCATTCAAATTATTTCAATTATGGCCCCACAAAGAAAACAGCTTTCTACTCATATGGAATAGAGGAATGTCAACCATAGATGAACATAAATGGGCAATACTAGTGTGTGCACCACTAGATGATTATTTAGCCTCATATATGTGCAAACATGATTATATATTCAAATAGAAACCATATGAGAGCTATATGATTTTTTTTTGAGAAACGCAGTACAAACGCAGACGCTCAGGGATACGTATGTACACTCACCCCTATAAACACACGCACACACACCCTACCCCTATGAGCACCTCGGAGAGACTGAGTTGGCGGGTATTGAGATTGATGAAATCACCACAGACGCCTCGCTATCGACGGGAACGTCACCTCCTACTGAAAGAATATTCTGCCTTTATAAGACACCAAAGTGTCAAACCTGGGGTTGAACTCTGGTGGGTTGGAGGTACCACTGCCCTCCTAACCATCCAACCATGGGTTGGTTCTCAGCTATATGAAATATTCTACTCACATGGCATGGCCATGAGGCTCCACATATTTAGTATTGTTAAAACAACATAATCACATATGGGAGCATGTAGAAATAGAAGTGGATCCCTCCCAACACATATGAGCTAGATTTAAATACCATTAGAAATGCAATTGCTCATATATAGTTTGGATGGTGGAATTATAAGGTGGTGGCAAAGAAAACGTGGTGGAGTTGGAAGAGATATGCCCACAACTCAACTTAGGCATCAAGCATTTAATCAAGAAGCAAATACAATATATCAAGAGACAAATACAAGTAATACAATATGAATGCATATGGGATAAGAACCAAATGAAAGGGGGTTTTATATAATGCTGAAATGCAAGGTGGCATGGTGATATGAGCATGATATAATGATGATGCAATAAATGACATGTAGGAAGTAGCAATATATAGAATATGCAAGTAGCATTACAATTGGGATGCTACAGCCGTCACGCAAGCAAGGGAACAACGTGTGATGTTGTTTGCCGATCGTGCATCTGTCCCAGAATTCTTCAACGTACTTGATAGGGGGCATCCCACACCCCAGGTCCTTTGTGCCAGGTTCCTCAGAGCATGGAAGTGCAAGTGCCTGTAGAGGCCATGCCACAATGGCACGTCGTCTTTCTTTTGCTTGAGGAGTCTCACCGGCAAAGCGATCTGCAGCCGCATTGTGTACAACATGTTGCCAGTGCGGTTCACGTGTACGAGAATCTTATGTGACTTGTCGAGGATGCACATGACATCATCCTCGATTGTGATCTTGTAGCTGTTCTCGTCGAGCTGGCCGAGCAAGATGATGTTGCTGCGCCAGCTGGGGATAAGTACATGTCGCCGAGGACGCACTGTTCGCTTGTGAGGCACTTGAAGACGAACATGTCACACCTCTAGATCCCGATGACGGATCCGTCGCCGAAGCATACCGTGTCGTGCACGGATTCATCGATCGTCGCAAACATGTCGAGACACCCGGTCATTTGGCTGCTCGCACTATAGTCCAGGTACCACACACCAGTGGATAAGGGCACAAGGATCACCCTCTTGTTGAGGTTCACCTCTTGTGGCGTGTCGATGTCATTGATGTGCACACCAGCGTGTTGTCCTTGGTGCAAAAGAGATTGGCGGTCTCACCGTGCTTCTTGTGGTCACGAGCGGCCTTGCAACACTCCTTTGCCTAGTTCCCAGACTTGCTGCAGTAGCAACAGTTGCCCTTGCGGTGCTCGCCCCACGCCCCCCTCCCTACTCTGTGTCGGCATGTCCCCAATTTGTGGCTTTGGCTTGGTGGCCTTGCTGCTCTGGTTGCCGCCTTGCAGCATGGATTGGCCGCGCTGTCATTGACGAGCCGCTCACTCCTCCGCCAGAAGCAACTCTCGACACTATCGGTTGCCTTGTCGAGTTCGTAGTGACGTACCTAGGATTTCATGAAAGGGTATGCCACATAAAAATTTCACATATAATTTGAGAACATCAATCTTGCTATAAAAAATGTATGTCGAACAAATAACACATTTTAATAATTTTTATTCTAGCAAACTACGTGTTTAGGGACTAGTGTAAGCTAACAAAGAGCGCATTTTGGCATCACAACACTGCCATATCCAAATATATATGCAAATCATGGTTTTTAAGGCGTTAAGGCGAATTAAGGCGATCTAGGGGCGCTCTGACGCCTAGGTGGGCGCTTTGGACGCCTAGGCGCCTAAGCGGTCATTTTTTCAAAGCGGAGGAGGGGTGGCTGGACACCTAAGCTTTGCCTAGGTGACGCCTTTAAAACCATGATGCAGATTATAATAGAGGACATATACATTTATTTTTTTGTAGCACTTTGCAAAAAGTTGTATTCTCCTCGCTTGTTGAATTTTTTTTGGATTCGATATATAGAAAAAAATCACATTTTTTGCAAGTACATAACACATGAAAGATACATTTTTGTATTTTTTTCACCACATTATAAACAATTGTTTGTTTCCTAGTTGAGTAATCTTATCTCAACCTAGTTGTTTGTTAACATGGCATAAGCAACAAAGGTACATATATACGTAACGAGCATATAGGTAATGTCTACAGTAAATACAATACATCTCTACTAATTATGCTTAAAAAGGTAAGGAAGAAGAAGAAATTAGGCTCAAATTATAATGCTACCCAAGAACAAAACGCAAGTATAAGGTGAAAGACAAAATATCTTTGTGTTAGTTGAACAATTTTACTAGTATTTTCCTTTTATATACTCCCTCCTATCCATATTAATTGTCACTAGATTGGATGTATCTAGCACTAAAACATGTCTAGATACATGTATTTCTGCGACAAGTAATATGGATCGGAGGGAGTATATGTAATGTGCAAGGCTAGGCCCAGGGTATGCCATGGCATACCTGGCATACCCTATAGGTCCGCGCCCTGCGAGTTCATACCCTTCCTCCGTCGTTATGAGGCGGCCGCACAAATCCTTGATACTCAGATCCCCTTAAGCTTGACGACCTGCTCAATAGCCATAACCATGGGATGGCACTTATGGGGCACAATGCTTGTACTCGTCAACTAGATCACTGAGGAGCTCAAGGTTGAACCAGATCGAGAACTCCTCGATTGACTGACTTGCCAGAGCGGAATCATAGATCCTGGAATTTACGACGGTGCCTTGGCCTCCCGGATGCGCTCACACCCAAGAGGCATAGTCTTGAGCATCTCACATGCTGTCTTGGTGCAGTCTTTGGATGCCAGGGTGCGCACTAGCTCTGTCGGAACAACGTGGAGAAGTGCTGCTAGTGCCGCACGATCATCCTACTTGATGTTAGCGACGTACTTGATGACGTCCCACTGGCCCCGCATCACCAATAGCCCACTCCTTGGAGTTCAATCTCGTCAGGGTCAGGTATTGGGCAGAGCCGGTGCTCACAATGCGTTCTCGCACGACCAGCTCGCCCCCACCACGGCAAGAAGGGCTATGGCCATGTCGCCGTACCAGAGACAGGGAGGGGCGCTGCCTGGGCGCCAGCATCCTGGACCCGCTGCCTTCTTCCTGCTTCCCCCTGTTCTTCTCTGATGATTTCGACATGGCTCTGATACCAAATGTAGTTGCCGATCTCTCACTAATTTCTGACGAAACTGAAGAATGAACGTGAGAGACATTGTTTTGGTGCAGTGTTCAACTGTACTGCTTTTCTGTTTCTGTTTGTATTTATACAGAGATCCGATCATGGCTCATGCTCCTCTACTGGGTTGTGCTATCTCACAACCAGAGCATGCACATGACGATCCTACAACGTGCGGGCACAAGACTGCGCCCTCGGCAACTAACCGAAGCTTTAAAATAGCTAACTGAAAAACGACTAATTTTGAACTTACTTAAACTGAACCGTGTCAACAACAGCTGAAACGCTACAGTGGACATCGTCAGTTTTAGACCTTTATTGACAGAACTAGGTGCAGAGGGTTTGAACAACAGTGCAAACTGGGGTTCTTTCTTGAACTGAACATTATGCATGCACCGATTTAAAGTTGACCACACGATGCCACTTTCCGAGACTAATGTGTATTATTCCTGTGATGCCTGCAAGGATCAATGGAGCAGAACAATTTGGGTGGACGAACACGAGTGAGACACGAGGTTTTTTGTGCTGCGCACAACTACAGCTTTTCTGTTTTCTCCTTCACTATTTATTCAGTGCTTACAACTGCCTAGCTAAAAACTTGGATCAGAGGCCGAACTCTTTGGGTAGTGCCATCCCACTATTCCCTCCGTTTCAAAATATAAGATGTTTTAGCTTTGTGAAGCAAATGTATCTAGACTTGTTTTACTATGTAGGTTCACTCAACTTTGGGATGAATGTATACACTAAAATAAGCCTAGATTCATTTTTTTCACAAACCTAAAACATCTTATATTTTGAAACAGAGGGAGTACCACTCAGTCCATCATCCCTAACAAATCGCCACGCTGGCTAGACCGTGCCATCCCATGAGAATCCAATGCAGCGACCAGGACTAATTCTACTAAAAATATCTACTGATCAGAAGGGACGTGCACAAACACATGCTACATTCTGAATTTTATTCAGACTAGAAAAGCTAGCTATGTAAGCTGCAGTGAATTAAACAACAATCTCCCCCTAAGACAGATGCAGCTTACCTAAATTATTTCGACAACCTTGATCTTCTCGCGGAGCATCTGAATCCTGACACGCCCAAGGGACTTGGTGAGGAGCATGTCAGCGAGTTGATCTTCCGTGCCGATGATGCTGACAGTTACAGTCCCATCTTCAATGCAGCCTCTGATGAAATGATACTGCACCTCAATGTGCTTGCTTCTGTCATGGAACACTGGGTTCTTGCATAACTGAATCGCAGATTGATTGTCCACACGCATGTTAGCGACGAGAGGATGAAGAGGGGTCGCTCTCACTCCTCATGGAGATCCAGCCAGAGGACGCGGCGGTCATGTCTGTCGTCGACAACGCGCACCCATCTTCACCAGTTGTGGGGGAGCGTGTCTTTCTCAACAAAGAACACGCTTGAGTCGTGCTGCGCAAGTCCGCCTCTGACACTGACCCGACATGGTACTTGGACACCGGTGCCTCGAACCATATGATAGGCGATGCCTCTGTCTTTGCTGAGCTCAACAAGCTGGTTTCTGGCAAGGTTCGTTTCGGTGATGGATCTCTTGTTGACATTCATGGCTGCGGCACGGTGATGTTTTCTGTGGATGGTGGGTGACACAGAGCATTGACGCAGGTGTACTGGATCCCACGTCTCAAGACAAACATTGTGAGTATTGGGCAACTTGATGAACTCGGGTGTCCAACACATGTGGAGGATGGGGTGATGGTAATGCGTGATCGCCAGAAGAAGTTGATAGCTAGCGCACCACGCCTGCGGAATCGGCTGTACATGGTACATCTTCAGATCGAGAAGCCTATCTGTCTTGCTGCGCATGCCGGCGAGGATGCCTGGACATGGCATGCACGGTTTGGCCATCAGAGTTTTGAAGGACTTGAGAAGCTTGCTCGAAAGGGCATGGTCTGTGGGCTCCCTTCAATTAAGCACGTGGAGCAAATCTGTGAGGCATGCCTCACAGGGAAGCATAGGCGATCACCATTTCCACAGGTTGCCAAGTTCAGAGCAACCGCACCATTGGAGCTGGTACACAGTGACTTGTGTGGGCCTATCACACCACCAACACCCGGAGGAAAGCGCTATTTCCTTCTCCTGGTTGATGACTTCGGTAGGTTCATGTGGATCACACTCTTTCGCTCCAAGGATGAAGCAGCAGATGCGATCCGTCAGTTTCAGGCTGGCGCTGAAGTGGAGTCACAGCACAAGCTGCGTGTCTTCCGTACAGACAGAGGGGGTGAGTTCACAGCCACAGAGTTTGTAGAATGGTGTGCAGATCATGGGATCAAGAGGCATCTCACTGCCCCGTACTCACCTCAGCAGAACGGGACGGAACCAGACCGTGGTTGGGACAGCAGGCTGTATGTTGAAGGGAACAGGGATGCCAGCAAAGTTTTGGGGCAAGGCTGTCAGAACAGCTGCCTTTGTCCTGAACAGATCCTTCACGAGGAGCTTGGATGTCAGAACGCCACATGAAGCCTGGCACGACAGCAAGCCCGATGTTCACTTCCTCCGTGTTTTTGGCTGTCGAGCGTACGCCAAGGTCACCAAGCCAAATCTGAAGAAGTTGGATGATCGCAACAAGCCGATGGTTATGCTAGGGTATGAGCCCGGTGGCAAGGCATACCGGCTCTATGATCCAGAGTCTAAGCATGTCCATGTGTCCCGAGACGTCGTCTTTGATGAGGGAGCTCATTGGGACTGGAGCAGGGAAGGCGCAGCTGCAGGTGATTTCGTCGTCGAGTATGTTGTTGAGCCATCACAGCTCATGACTGAGGATCGTCCTGAGAAGGCAGTCCAAAGCCCTGCTGCAGTCCTGGTCGAGTGATGCAGACGCCCCCAAGTGGTGCAGATAGAGTGGTGTTTGCCACACCACCATCTACACCTGAGCCTGAGCTCTTCGACGCTGAAACTGATCCAGACACGCCACACAGATATCGTCGCGTCCTTGACCTCATAGAACTTGATGCTGCTGTACCAGGACAGGCCGAGCGCCTGTTGCTCACTCCTGTTGCTCACTCCCTCAGGCAAACCATCGACGTATGCCGAGGCTGAGAATGACAAACAGTGGCAAGCAGCGATGCAGGATGAGCTGGCCTCCATTGAGCAGAACAAGACGTGGACTCTCACTGATTTACCTGCTGGACACAAGCCGATTGGTCTCAAATGGGTTTTCAAACTCAAGCGAGACGCTGATGGCAATGTTCAGAAGCACAAAGCGCGATTGGTGGCTAAGGGGTATGTGCAGCTGAACGGGGATAGATTTTGATGAGGTCTTTGCTCCCGTGGCACGCCTGGACTCTGTGAGGCTGCTCCTCGCCGTTGCAGCGCAGAAGACATGGGAAGTGCACCACATGGATGTCAAGACTGCATTTCTGAATGGTGAACTTGGTGAGGAAGTTTATGTCTCACAGCCACCAGGATTTGCAAGTTCCAGCTCATCTAGCAAAGTTCTGCGTCTACACAAGGCACTGTATGGCCTCAGACAGGCACCGCGGGCCTGGAACATCAAGTTGGACAGTGTACTGCAGACACTCGGCTTCACACGCAGTCCATCAGAACATGCTGTGTGCACTCGTGGCAAAGAAGGTGAGAGGCTGCTGTTAGGTGTCTATGTCGACGATCTAATCGTGACAGGTGCATGCTCCAAGATCATTGCCAAGTTCAAAGAGGAGATGAGCACCAAGTTCTGTATGAGTGACCTGGGTCTGTTGACTTTGTACCTTGGCATTGAGGTCAAGCAGCAGCCAGGGGAGATCACTCTCAAGCAGGCTGCATTTGCCAGCAAAATCTTGGAGAAAGCTGGGATGGCAGGCTGCAATGTTGTGCATGTACCTATGGAGCCAAGACTGAAACTGTCCAAGACAAGCAAAATTCCATCAGTGAATGTCACACTGTATCGGAGTATTGTCGGCAGTCTCCGCTATCTCATACACACACGGCCTGACATTTCATTTGCAGTTGGTTTTGTCAGCCGTTTCATGGAGTCACCAACAACTGAGCATATGAGTGCTGTCAAACACATCCTGAGATACATTGCAGGCACAGTGCACTATGGCTGCAGCTACCGCACCAATGGCATTCAGGATGCTCATGTGACAGGTTACATCGATGTTGATCTTGCTAGAGATGTTGATGACAGGAAAAGCACGACAGGAACAATCTTCTTTCTTGGAATCGTGTCCAGTCACTTGGCAGTCTCAAAAGCAAAAAGTGGTGGCTTTGTCCTCCTGTCAGGCAGAATACATGGCTGCATCAACTGGAACATGTCAGGCAGTCTGGCTTAGGAGACTCATCGGCGATCTGTTCGCCAAGGACCCTGCGGTTCCAACTATGCTCGTGGATAACAAGTCTGCGATCCAACTCTGCAAGAACCCGGTCTTTCACGACCGTAGCAAGCACATTGAGGTGTGCTACCATTACATCAGGGAGTGCATTGAGAATGGGGAGATCACTGTCGAGTTTATCAGCTCCGACAACCAGCTCGCTGACATCTTCACTAAGGCACTTGGAAGGATCAAATTCCAGGAGCTTCGTGCGAGGATTGGCATCTGCGAGGTGAAATAAATTTGCAACAACTAGCTTAGAGGGAGATTGTTGGATAAGCTAGTCGTTGTACTTGTTATTTTCTTCAGTTAGACTGTTAGTTTCTTCAGTTAGCTAGTAGTTAGCGCTGCACGCGTTTTGTGCATTGTGAGTGGGTCTGCAGGATCGGGGTTGATCACGTCTCGGTCGTGGGATGACACGTCCAAGTAGGAGGCGTGGCGATAGCCACGGCATGCCTTTGTATTCTAAGGGAAGAAACAGAAAAGCAGCAAACTTTACGCTGCGCCAAAATCCTCTCGACTCCTTTCTCGTTTTGCAGTTTTCGATCTTAGGGACGTCAGGGCTTGGGGAGGAGTATGACGCTGCTGCGGTGTTCATCTTCTCTGCTGCTGCTGACGGCGACTGTGATAGCGTCCAACTCTCAATAGTGAGAGTGGTGCTGCCATTGTGCTCCCCCAATCCTAGCATGCCCCTTCGTCAAAGATGACATCCCGGGACACTACGAGGCGCTTATTCTCCGGATCATAGAGGCAGTAGGCTTTGCTCACCTCCTCGTACCCGATCGTCACCATGGGTCGGCTGCGGTCCTCGAGTTTCTTTAGCCCTAGGCGTGTTTCCTTGGCGTATGCCATGCAACCAAACACTCGAAGAAAGTGCACATTTTGCTTATGCCATGCCACCCCTTGTACGGTGTCTTGCCCTCCAAACTCCTCGTCAGAGACCTATTCAGGATGAAGACTGCCGCGGACGCTGCCTCGCCCCAGAATTCAGCAGGCACGCTCATCGCCTTGAGTATGCTCCTAGTGGCACCGATGATGGTCTGGTTGCGCCTCTCAAGCACCCCATTTTGCTGCGGAGAATAGGGGGCTGTGAGGTGGCACTTGACTCTGCGATTTGTGCATAACTCAGCAAATTCCATCGCGGTGAATTTGCCTCCATGGTCCGTGCGGAGAACGCGCAAAGATCACTGTGATTCCACCTCTGCCTGCGCCTTGAAGCGATGAATGGCCGTGACCGCCTCATCCTTGGTCCTGAGCAGAACCAGCCACATGTACCTGTTGTGGTTGTCGACGAGCAACAGGAAGTAACGCTTGCCACTGTGTGTCGCTGGCGTGATCGGGCTGCAGAGGTCACCGTGCACGAGCTCTGAGGCTGCGTCACTCGGTAATTGGCCGTTGCAGGGAACGAGGCTCGACGATGTTTGAGGGCGATGCACGCCTCACAAAGTTGCTCGACGTGGCTGATGGTGGGCAGGCCACGGACTAGGCTCTTTCTCGACAGTTTCTCCAGACTGTCGAATCTCTGATGGGCGAAGAGCAGATGCCAGCGCCACGCCTCGTCGTTAGCATGCACTGACAGGCACACCGGTTGCACTATCTGAAGATTAGCAACATACAACCGGTTTCTGGTGCGAGGTACCTTTGCGATCACAATGTGGTCTTGATCGTGAATGCTCATGAAGCCGTGCTCGGCGTGGGTGGGGAAGCCGATCTCGTCCAGCTAGCCTATGCTAACGATGTTTGACTTGACCTTCGGGATGCAGTACACCCTTGACAGCTCGTGGTGCCGGTCGTCGTCGATGGCGAACAGGACGGTGCCGCATCTGCAGATGTCAACAACCAAGCCGTTGCCAAAACGCACCTTGCCAGAGACACCCTTGTCCAGCTCCGCTCCCTGAAGACGTTTTCGTCGCCGGTCATGTGGTTTGAGGCCCTGGTGTCGAGGTACCAGGCCGCGTTGGTGTCACGCGGTGAGCGCCTGAGCACGACATGGGCACACTCCTCGTTCAGGTACACTTGCTCCCCTGTGAGCAGTGCCGCCGTGCCCGCCCCAGCGGAGGATGCGACGAGTGGAGGTGCAGCGTCCGAGAGCTCGACTATGGTGGCCATGTGCAGGCCTGGGCCTGTCTCCCCACCTTCCTCCTCATGCGTCAGATGTGCCGCCGCCGCTGCGGCCTCATCGCGCTGTTTCTTGCAACACTCGCGAGCCTAGTGGCCCTTCTTACCACAATAGAGGCATTTTTCGCGGTCAGTTTTGCCGCCAGCTTCAGTTGATGGTGTGGACTTGGACCTTTTTGCTCACTGCCGTGGGCCGCCACGGGTCTGCTTCTTCCTATCTTCCCACCGCTTCTCTGTAAGCAGGAGTTGGACACCAGAACCGGAGCCGCCTTGATCATTATTCAGCCGCTCTTCCACCGCACGGAGGTGGCCGATGACCTCAACGGTGAGCGTGGCCAGGTTCATCATAGTCTCCATCGAAAAAGCTATCTGCACAAATCGACTTGGAACCACGGAGAGGAATTTCTCACAAGTTTCCCGTCTTCGTAGGTATCGCCGAGGGAGCTGAGGGTGGCTGCGTGATTCGTGATCCTTAGGCTGAATTCGTCGATGCGCTCCCCATCCTTGAAGGTGATCGTCTCGAACTCCGTTCGGAGTCGCCACACTGGCGTGTCCCGCGCATGGTCGATGCCTTGATGCTGCAACCTGATCGCCTCCCACGCCGCTTTGGCGCTTCCCTTTCCGATTAGCATTGGGTGCATGTATGTCGGGGTGGACCGAAGCAGCGCAGCGAGCACCTTCTTGTCCTCGCGCCGGGAGACGCCGTTGTCCTCGATCGCGTCCCAAAGGGACTCGACCTGCATATTCACCTCCATCACCATAGCCCAGTTGGTGTACTCCCCTGCTTCAGCATCGGGAAGACGAGGCTCACGCCGCCGCCTCGTGCGCCACCTCGCTGCACCACGATCTCTCCGCCTCCACGCCGAGCTCTGCTACGCCCGCGCCTTGGCGAGTGTCGTTGTGGCCCTGGCGCTGGTGTCACGGATCGTCGAGGTGGTGGAGTTGCGCCGGTGCGCTGGACATGGGGTGGGGTGTTGCCGGTGTGCTGGTCACTGACATTGCTCTGCTCTATGGCTCTGATACCAATTGATGCCTACAAGGATCAATGGAGCAGAACAATTTGGGTGGATGAACACTTATGAACACGAGTGAGACATGAGGGTGTTTGCGCTGCACACGACATGACAACAACTACAGCTTTTCTGTTTTCTCCTTCACTATTTATTCACTGCTTACAACTGCCTAGCTAAAAACTTGGATCCATCCCACTACCACTCAGTTCATCATCCCTAACAAATCGCCACACTGGTTAATCCCACGAGAATCCAATGCAGCGACCAAGACTAATTCTACTGAAAAATAGCTACTATCAGAAGGGACATGAACAAACACACGCTACATTCTGAATTTTATTCAGACTAGAAAAGCTAGCTATGTAAGCTGCAGTGAATAAAACAACATCCTGGCATGTCCAATAGTCATCCTTTGTTTCAGCAATTTGTCTAGTTAACCCGAGAAAGACATCGGCACTTCCTTGGCAAGGTTCGGAGTGTTGCCTGGTGTCTTATGCATCACTTCGTTGAAATGTCCATGCAAACGCCGACGTCAAGATCAGTCTCCTTTATATCTTATTTATTTTGTCTTCTAACTGTTACCATTGCATTTTGATTTGCTGATGTCTATCAGTTTTGTACTGGGTGACAAATCTCATCTGACTTCTACAGGTTTATGATGAAGACAACCTTCAGCAAGACAAGAGGCTAGGTGTGGCTAAATTAGCAGTGAACAATATTCAGCCTGAGACTCCCAGTGAAATCACTCTGAAGCTTATGCAATCACTGGATTCACTTAAAATTAAAGACTACAGGGATAGAGGATCATTACATCTGAAGGTTAGAGTGGGTTTTCTATTTTCGACTTCAACCAATATTCTCTTCAAGCTAAAAATTCTATAGGACTCCCTCAGTCCCAAATTATAAGATGTTTTAGCATTTTTCTAAAACACATGTTTCTACACGTCTTCTAGTGTGTAGGTTCGGAGCGAACCGAGTGAACCTACACACTAAAAAGCGTCTAGATACATGTGTTTCAGAAAAATGCTACTCCCTCCTGTCCATATTAATAGTCTCAACTTTGTCTAGATACGAATGCATCTAGTCTAATACGTTTTCTAGAAAAAGTTGAATACATATTAAGAGGGAGATCATTAATATGGACCAGATGCATTCGTATCTAGAAAAAGTTGAGATCATTAATATGGACCAGAGCTAGTAAGAGGGAGTAGATGTTAATGTAAAAGAGTGTCATAATAAGCAAAGCTGGATGTCCGATGTATTTCAGCCATAATTACTACTCCCTCCGTTTCAAAATATATGAAATGAAGTGACATTGATCATATCATTTCATTTCATTTAGCAACTCCACACAAATGACAGGGTACCAAAAGGAATTAAGCTTAGGCATGAAATGAAAATTATGGAATTTGCAAATGAATTCTGTAACCAATTCCGTGGCAGCCAAACAAGTTAATTCTTGGAATCATGAATGAATTCCTTGATTCCAGCCCCAAACGACGGGAGCCAAACGAGCTCTAAGAGGTGGTTTGGCATCTAGGTATTCATTTCATTTAATAGAAAATTTCATTTATATTATGATTCCAAAAACACCCACATGTTTGGCCGCCACTGGAATTTGGAAATGAGGAGTCTGAGATAGGAATCAGGTTTACACATGGGGATATTTTCAATGGATTTGCCAAATGAAATGACGGCTTAATTCCGTGCCAATCAAACAACATAGGGATGGAATTGCAAAATGAATTCTAGAATTTCATTCCCAAATGATAGATACCAAACGACCTCTAAGATGTTTTAGCTTTGTGAAGCAAATGTATCTAGACTTCTTTTAGTATGTAGGTTCACTTAGGTTTAGAGTGAATCCACACACTAAAAAAGTCTAAATACATTTCCTTCACAAACCTAAAACATCTTATATTTTGAAACAGAGGGAGTACTACCCTTTGGCATAAAACCAACATCTACTTGTGTCCATAGCATGTGTAATGCATAAATAAGCACTGACTTGCTTTGTACTGATTGCATGAACACATGATTGCAAATGAATTTTTTTTGTGGAGAATATTGCAAATGAATTTGGTTTGACTGCAGAAGACTATAACTGATCTAGTAATATTTTTGAGTCTTCAGGTCATGTACCATCCATTTACCAAGGAAGAGCAACTGGAAGCCCTGGAGTCGGAAAAGAAAGCAATAGAGGAGAGGAAGCGGCTCAAGGAGGCTGGGGTTATTGGCAGCACAATGGATGCACTTGGTGGCGCCGCATCACTAGTTGGTTCAGGTGTTGGTTTTGTTGGTACTGGCGTTGCTGGGAGCGTTGGGCTCGTGGGCTCAGGGCTTGGTGCCGGCGCTGGGCTTGTGGGTTCTGGTATTGGCGCCGTGGGCAGTGGCCTTGGTAAAGCTGGGAAGTTCATGGGGAGGACTGTGACAGGGCATTTGGGCATGTCCCGCAAGAGCGGCAGCAGCTTTACTGCTCCTCAGCCTGATCAGCCTTCTGCATAACATGACGTACGGTTGGAGCAGCGAGTCATCTTTACTTTTGGTTTGAATCTGCCATACGTAGATCATACATAGTGATATTTTCGGTTTGCATTTTCACTGTGTATCGATGGCGCATTTTATTTTTCTGCATATGTATTATTTGCTAAAAAAAATTCGTTGTATTTTATCTGAACAATATTCCTAACAGATTTACTTTAAATTGGAGGGCCCAATCTTTATCTATATCTATATTTATATCTACTAGCTGAATGCTTGTGCGTTGCCACGGTCTATCAAATTCTTTTTTTGTCGAAATGATTATTACATATGCATATGAATTAAAAAAAATCAACTCACTATATACCTTGTTTGTTTAGGTAGATTTCGATTAGTCTTCGTGAGACGTCATTTAGATAGGGCCACATCGGTTGATTTTTCTTAAACATTGACATAATCCATCCTAGATCCATAAAAACATTGAAATGAAATATGCAATATTTGTAGTCATAAAAATTATCGCTAATGCCGTGTCCAGATAAATCCATTTTAATGAAGCCTCGTGGAGATGCCATGAACTCACACAACTGATAAAAAAACACCTCGTTGGACATAAGAAGACATGTACAATGTTGCACATTGTAGCAATGAACTAATTTGAGATTGGTCCGGGAGTATATCGAGACATAACTCGTGTGTATGTTAAAAAATAAGATCATCTTAACAAAAAACAATTAAGAGGACATGTAATTTGGTACAAACTATTGAAATACTCTAATTTTAAATATAGTATGTCAATGGACTATCGTAGCAATAAACTAATTTGGATGTCCAGTAGAGACTATAGAATACCAATTTCACAAGCAAGGACCAAAGAAGATATCGGAGCCTGCCAGAGCAGTTAGTCTTGTTAGGATGATTCAGACCAATATGCAGTACAAGCAAAAAAGGTCGCATATGTGGAGGTGACTCTGACTATCAAACCTTCCAAGCATTAGACTCGCACTATGACACCATTTTGTCCGCTGGTTGATAGTCCGCTGCATCGAATAGGTTCTTCACCTTGGACACGCCCACGCCGATGAAGAACTTGATGTTCTGCGACACGACACCGGTGAAGAACAGGACCCTGGTCTGCCCGCGCGGGCGAGCAGTGCCTTCTTGGTCTGTCTTTCTTCAGAGGAAACAACGGGAGCTGGTAGGCACTCTGGCGTCACATTGGGAAAGCCTCATACGGCGATCGACCGATGTAGGTCTCTGTTTTTTCTTATTTTTCTTGAAACGTTCACGGTATAATTGTGCAGCCATGTCATGTGTGCACCCAACCACCCACTGTTTTTGTTCTATATCATACTCAACAAAATTAGCAAGCACTGAGACAAGTTCGAATGAAAAAAATTGGGGGACCGACAAACGGATAGCAGTGGGCGAAAGAGAAGCCTCGAGGCTCCCACTTCCCTTTTTTGTGTTGCTGGAGGATCTTTGAAGCTTGCAAATGCCTATGTGCGACGGCCGCAGATAATTTCTGCAAATCCTTTTCTTTTAGCTGATTTCTGAAAATCCTGATCCTCTAAGGACCGGCATCTTTAGGACGTACTCTCACGGATCGCTCCTTATGGCGATGAAGTCGACCTAGTCCTTTGTTGAGGGTGCGCTAGATTAGCTGCTGCTCAGCTTAGCGGACGGGCCATCAAGTCCAAGGACGAGGACAGCAATGCCGATCCAAGCACCTGATTATGTCGCCATCAGCAAACTGAAATTCCAATCCACGGCCAGACGAGATCGTGCCACGGAACCATGATCTAAGTAGAGTCCCGTAATCTAGCCAAATTTCAACGGGAAGCACGCTGGATTTCACGGAACTCGTCTCGGCTGGCCTACGGAAGGAATCAATCGATCTTATGATATAGGTAATCTGATTCGAGTTAGGCTTGGAGGATGTCTTTTTATTTATACTGGGAGGAGTTCGTGCGTCACCCGGTTTGGGCGTCCCTCGTTTGTGTCAGATGCGTAGAGGAGTTTGAGTTCCTGGCAGTCTCGGACGACAGACGAAAACAACGGAAAACCAACACGAACGAAAACCACCTTAAGAGAAATTATATAGTAGAGATCTATACCTAACGAAGTGTTTTTTGCAGTTCAACTCTTTTATAGACCAATTTGCTCTTATCTATTCTGTTATAATTACCTACATGTACCACTCGTAAGTCGATATAACGATTCATTTTTGCACGTTGCCCACACGGGCTGACTAGTAGTTTGCACAGCTCATTACCTATGTCTATGGACCGTGCTACGCGTCCCCCGGGGGATATTTCCCCCTGATCCCCCGGGTCCGGAGCCGTCCGATCAACTTATATTTAACCGTCCGATCTAGTCAACCGATACACCTAGCCCCGCTTTTGCTACGTTGCAGCAAATAACGGTTCGCGCGCAGCAAGCTAGGAAACAAACCCGCAGCGGACAAGTCGCGTCGTGCGGGCGGCGCTGTGAGGACGACGAAGGCGACTGCGGCGTCGATGTCGTTCGCCGGCGCCGGAGATGAGCCATCTTCGTTCCTCCATACTCTACCCCCCTTATGGTCATCCCCACCACCTGATACCGCCGTCAATCGTCGCTTCTAGTGGTGGATCAAATCCTCTCACCCGGCGGCGCTCCGATTCAGCAAACACCGATGTCTCCAATACGATGCAACAACCTAATCGAGCCTAGCACACGAATCCCCCTGTGTTTTTCAATCAAAATCCTGAGGAAGAAGCTCCAGCTCCATCGGTAAGCTCCAGCTCCATCCTCTTAGGGTTTCCACCATTGCTGTTTCTGATTGTGCTACATGGTAGCAGCAAATACTAAACAAGGTAGCAAGTACACTAGTTAATTGGGTGGTACATTGTAGCAAATTAGGGTGCTACTAGGCAGATGGCAGGAAAACAACAAGGAAACATATTAGGGTGCTACATTGTAGCAAATTAGGAAATTAGGGTACTACACTGTAGACAGATGGTTCTACAATGGTGTTGCTAGGCAGATGGTGCTACATTGTAGAAAATTAGGGTGATACTAGGTAGGTAGTAGATGGTGCTACTAGGCAGGAAAACAACAAGGAAACAGTAGCAAAAGTAAAAAAATGTAAAAACCAATGAAGCTAAAAGTATGTAGCAAGAGTAAAAATCGAGGAATCAAAAAGTAAAAAACTTAATATTTGATTCATGTTGATATGTTGAACATTTATGCTTTGACCTGAACTTTTTCTTTTAAAATTGCAAGGGTTTTTTGTTGACAGTATACTAGAAGGATTCGACCTTAACCAGCCTGCTGATGGATACGGTCCTGAAGGATATGTTGCTGAAGGATTTGCTCCAGCATAATCTGCTTCTGAAGAGTATGCTGCTGTAGGAACGTATGGACAGAAATTTGCTATAAGAGCAGAAAGTGCAGCTAGTAGCAATGCTTCTTTTGTTGCTGAAGAAGACGGTGAAGAGATTTGCTCGCGGCCTCTTGTTCCTTATGGTGGAATGACATTTGATGACCATGAAGTGGCGAAGCAATTATACAATGACTATGCTTTCAAGCTTAGGTTTGGTACACGGATTGGTAACACCAAGTATAGCACAGTAAAAGGTGCGCCAAAAGATGCAATTCTTAGTAGGTTTTTGAGTGTGTCCATGGCGGAAAACCAGTTGAAGAAGCAAAAAATGCTACTAAGGATAGTTCTGGAGAAGGAGGTCAAATAGACATGAGCAATTTCAGTGCACAAAAGTCACGTAGCAAACAAGATGGCCTTAGGATGGATGTAGTAGATTTGAGGCAGAAGAATAGGGTGTTGCGGCATGATTGTAAAGCTAGAATGCTTGCTGGAAAGAGAAATGGGATATGGACTATAACGGTCTTCCAAGGATAGCATACACACCAGTTGGTGAAGCAAATTGGGAAAAGACGGTACTACCGGTCTCATAGGAAGGTTACTGAGGAGGACTTTCAGTTCATCCAAACTTTACACAACCAAAACATTAGCACAACTCAGATGATGGGATGCCTCGGAAGTGTGCACGGAGGCGACCCGAGGTGCCTTGGTTTTGTGAAGCGTGATGTGTACAACATAAGGACTATGCTACGCGAGGAAGTTTCGCAGCGAGACATGTCCATGACTATTGAGTACTTTGAAAGGATACAAGCTGAAAGCCCTACATTCTTTTTTGATAAGCAAGTGGATGAAAACAACGCAGTGAGAGCCCTCTTTTGGGTGGATGGCAGGACAAGGGCCTTGTACCCCAAGTACAAGGACTCGGTATTTTTCGACACTACATTTTGTACAAACAAGTACAACATGCCCTTTGCTCCACTTGTGGGCATCAACAACCACACACACACAATTGTGTTGGGTTGTGCTCTGCTACCTGATGAAACAACTGAAACATTCAGCTGGGTATTCACCAAAATTAAGGAAGCAATGAACGGTTTGGCACCATACCATATCATGACAGACCAATACCAAGCGATGGCTGCAGCAATTTTAAACATATATCCTGATTCAATCCACAGATGCTGCATCTTCCATGTGATAGGATTAGCAAGAACAAAGCTTGGTCCTCACTTGAGAGAAGGTAGCCCATTTGCTGCAGCGTTCTACTCATGCATTTATAGCACTGACACCATAGCAGAATTTGAGATATGCTGGCAGCATATGTTGGAAAATTTTGCTATGGCCGAGAACACACATTTGTAGAATATGTGGAAGAGCAGAAACATGTGGGCGCCTGTGTACTTCAGACAAAGTTTCTTTCCATTTACAAGCACAACTAGAAGATCTGAAGGCCTCAACTCGTACTTTAAAACTTTAATTCGCCCAAGTGGCTCAGTTTGAAACTTCGTGCAGCAATATGAGTTGTGCCAAAACCTGATGCTAGACAGAGAAGACAATGCAGCATTCACCATGGATACAACAACAACACCACTATGGGGAAGGTGAGATTTTCTCTTTACAGACTGAGCATTATTTTATATCTGTTGTAGCAGATTTGAAAAACTGTTGTAGCAAAATGTAACACCTAATATAGCACCACTCTGATAGTCATCAAACAAACATTTTTTGCAGCTACAACATTGAGAAGTAGGGGTTGGAGTTCTATACGAGGGAGATCTTCACAAGATTCCAAAAGATGATTGAGAGGTCTACAAGGTTTTATCCAATGCAGGTTGAGGGTGAAGGCATGTGCTTTGATCTCATTCCAAACCCTGGTTATGGTGTCAAAACCTACCAGGTGCAAGTAAATCTTGATGATGAGTGCTACAAGTGCGGATGCAACGCATTTGAGATGTGTGGCCTTATATGCCCGCATATAGTCAGGGTGATGGTGCACTTGAATGTGCAGCAAATCTAGAGAGATACATGCTACAAAGATGGTCTGCTGCAGCAAAAACGCCTGCACCTGATCCCGGGACAAATACCATCAGATTTGGGATCCCAGGAACCAATACTCTCAAGTAAAATGCTTTGTGCAGAAAGATGAATGAACTCGCTTTGGATGCTTGCTTCAGTGATGAAACATATGTTGCTGTTTCCAAGATGATTGATGAGGCGAGGCAGGTTGTTGCAAACATGAGGAACACACAACATGCTACACAACAAGGAGGGGAGCAAGAAGGAGAGCGGCAAGGAGGAGGACCAGAAAATGTTCAACCACAACAAGGTATTCCTCCACAACATGATGTAAACAATCAACATCAAGAAGACCAACGTAATGATGCTCCTAGTAGCACGCTCAAGAATCCTACGAGGGTAAAACCAAAAGGAAGACCAACTGAGAAGCCGAAGCGTAACAAACCATTTGTTAAGCTTCGTGATGAAGCAAATTCCAAGAGAAGGAAAAAAGCTCAAGAGACAAAGAAGAAGCAAACTGATGCAACACCAAAAATGAATAGGAAGACAAGAAAGCAAAAATGCCCATACTACAATGAAGAAGGTCACACCGTGAGACAACGCGTCTTCATGGAAGCACTAATTGCGGGAATGCTGCGAAAATAGAGTTGAAACTATAGAGATGAAGCTACATGTACTAGCAGAGTAGCATTTTTAATATTACTATGTAGCATACATAAAGTATAGATGTAGCATCATCTTGATGCAAGATATGAATTTTGTGATATGACAGAATATTTTTGGTAGCAAAATTATTGCCACTTTGGAGCATACATCCTGCATTTTGTAGCATTATTGTTTCTCATATGTAGCAAGAGCTAAAATTGCTACCAAAGACAAAACTTGTTCTTCTGAATGAATGTCACAGGAATATTTGCTACATTAAGTCTTCAATCAAACCTAGCAGAAAATCTTGAACACCTGGGTAGCATTACATTTCTATGCATGTAGCAATAAGGTTACACAGATGTAGCAAATTAACACCTTGGTGGCCAAAAAAATTGACAGCATGTCTAGGGAAATACTAATTTTTAGCATTTCTGCAGCATGCATGTAGCATATATAGAACTTATATTTATCAAAGCAATCACACCATTTGAAGCATCAGAAGATAATAAACAACATTCCAAACATTAAAAGATATATATAAAACCATTCCAAACATGTAGCACTTATCCATCCAACATAACTATTTGGTAGTACACGAACAAATCCACGAATACATCAGTTTGAACCATTACAAAGTGCAAAATAAGATCACAAGGACGACATCAGTTTCAACGATTACATCAGTTCCAACCTAACTACGCTTGTTTTGTAACTCTTCTTCCATCAGCTGTAGAATTGATCCTTTGTTTTGCCTTGCCTCGATCAGATCTGATGCAAGAAGTTTCCTTAGAAGTGGTATAGCATTGTTGTCGAACTCCGCCATGACCTTGTCGGTGAAGCTTTCCATGAAGAGCATGCTGAAGAATCCACAATCAAATCTGCCAAAACAACAAACATATAGATTAGGTAGCATGCAGAAACATATGTAGCAAGTGTAGGAACCTAAAGTAGCAAAAGTTGTAAACTTAGGTACCAATAAAAAAACAATAAAGTAGCATAAGTTTACTGCTAGTGATTAGGACAAGAATTGAAAAAAAGCAAAACAAAAAGAAGGAGAGCAAATCTTACATGGTAGTTTGCTGCGGGTGATCAGGATTGGTTAGCAGGTAAGTGTCGAAGTTGATATTGTCTGCTAGTTTCGATTGCTTCACAAGAATTGCAAAGTTTGTGAACTGGAAAACAAAGCAAACACAATGCATGGTTAATGATATGCAGCAATAAAAGGCCCAACTATAAAAGTAGAAAACACAATGAACAAGTGTAGCAGGATTACTCCAGATTGCATGCACAATCATCCAACACACTAGCATCTTTGGCCCCTTTCATTGAATCAAAAATATGCATCTGCTTTGCTACTAGGTTGATACAAGGAACTGCCCAATGGTTGAATTTCACAATAGGAAAGTATAGCTACATTCAAACATGAATTAATATTTAGCATTTTGTATAGAAGCATATAGCAAAAACTTGACTATATGAAAGCAAACGTGAACAAGATAGGAAGAGGATGTTAAGTCACAAGGTCATACTTGAAAATCTTGAACTTTGCATTCTGCTCTTTCAACTCATCCATGCATGCTTTAGCATTGAATACTTTTGGATCAACAACAATGATGGGGATATGCCTACCAGGGTATACCCAGCAGGACGTTTCCGACTGGCCCAGGAACTGGCGAGTGGGACTGCAAGACGGCGACTGGATCAAGGCCCGGTGTGGATTCGAGCGACTGGAAGCTAAAGGCCCAGGCGACTAGATAGGCCCAGTCGGATTAGGTTAAACGAGTACCGAAGCCTTAACTGATTCGGTTGAGATATGTAAACCCTAGGGGGAGGTGAGACTGTATAAACCTCCCTACGGGGCGTATAGAGGCACGTTCCATCATACACCCAAGCGACTCGCCGCCTAGCCGCTGAGTTCGCCCCATTGTACCACCATCATAATACAATCTAGCAGAAGTAGGTCTTTACCCTCCGGGGGGCCGAACCTGGGTAAAACCCTGTGTCTCCGCCCTCATCTCACACCGCAGATGGCTGGCCGCCCTTGCCCCTCGTTCTACTACTCGTTGCCGATTGCAGCATCTGCCGTGACCATTCCCACGACAGTGGCGCCCACCGTGGGGCCTGGCCGGTGTTCTGCGGTGAGATCCAATCTTCCCATCAACGAGACGGTCGCCACCGGCCACATGATAGCGATCGGCGAGATTCTCCAGATCTTGCCGAGCAGCTACGTCCCGGCGGCGCGACCCGTCACGCACAGCATGATCTTGCCGGTCGGCACAATCAGCCTCTTCGTCGGCCTCACCGACGTCATCACCTCGGAGGACTCGTCTCGCATCCGCGAGTCGCCGCCACGCGACCGGCTCTCCGAGAGGCAGGTCCGCACGATCCATCGTCTCGCCTCCGAGTACAACTCGGCCCACAGCAACGTGGCCGAAAACTCCGCAGCCGCGGAAGACGCGGCCCTCAACGACGACGCCGACTCAGCGACCCCGACGTCACTCGCCGGATCCATCACCGCGGCCTCACCCGCGGGCTCCATCACCCAGGTCTCCAACATGGGAGACTTCGAGGATCCCTCCATCCTTGGGATCTTCGACTTCGACTCCGGGTCGGAAAACTCCACCGATCTCCACGATGGGATCGGTCGCCACGCTGCGACCTACATGGCGACTGCACCGATCCGCCGGAGGATCCCTTCTCCACCCCGATCCCTCCTAACTCCACGGCAGCGGAGGTCGAGGAACTCCGCCTGAAGCTGGCGGAGGTAGTCCGCAAAGAACAAGCCGAGCGCGAAAAATTTCGCCTCGAGCAGGTGACGGCACAGGAGCTGTCACGCTACCACCAGCAGCGAATCAGGACGCGCCTGAACCCCACCGTAGGGGCGCGCCCTGAACTTTGACGACGAGAACGACCCGGCCCGCGTGGCCGAGCGCGCGATCTGCGAGAACGCGCCACCAAGAGGAAGCGCCCGACCCCCACCAGGGTCGACGGCGATGGGCGCCCCACCTCCACCCAACCGCACACCCCCCAGGGATCAGCCGTGGATAGTGGTCTCCTCACGGGAGCGAGACGCGAATGGCCTACCACTATTCTCCACCCCAATGGAAAACCTCGTGGCGGGCCGAGCAGCAGCCGACAACATCACGGCCACTGGTGAAGGCGCCCTACAGATCCAGTACGTCAGGGCCCTGCTCGCAAAGGCGGTCAAGCAGCAAAACGGCAGGCGCCGACTTGCAGGGTCGAGTGTACTCGCGTTCTTCGGGTAGTAGAGCGGCCTCAAGCGGCCGCCCAGTGGTGGCAAACACCCTCAACTGCCCGCCGCCAGAGCCACTACAGCTCCAACACCGACCCGCGAACGCGGCACTCTCCACCAACGACCCCAGGCCAGCGACCAACTTCGTCGCCGCCAACGGTCAGCCCGTCGACGCCCGCACCCACATCATTAACAACCAAAGCTGGCGCGCACGCCAGCCCGACGACCTGCAACACACCCTAACCAATCGCCGTGACAGCGAGCCGATGGGGTCGCTAAGCCGACTCAGGCCCAGGTGCTTCGGACCGATGATCCGAGGCGAAAAATACCCGGCGAACTTCAAGGCGCCTAAGGAAATAGAGAAGTACGACCCTTCGTACGACCCCTCCGTGTGGCTGGATACATACCTCATGCGATGGGGATCGCTGGCCACACCGACCTGCTAGCCGCCCGTTACCTCCCCTTGATGATGGAGGGGACGTGCAGGAAGTGGATCAATACCCTCCCCCAAGATAGCATCGACTCCTGGGAGGAGATGCGCGACGCCTTCGTCAGGCACTTCGAGTGCTCCTACACCCGCGCCACCACCATCGAGGACCTGGAGCGATGCGTCCAGGGACCCCGCGAGTCGACCCGCAACTGGGTCAAGCTGTGGCAAGAACTATGGTACAACGCGGTCGGCATCCACCCGGACACCGCGATCCATTGCTTCAAGACCTCGTGCCGCTACGAGCCCTTGGTCGCCAAGCTCAAGCGACACTCTCGCACGCTCGACAACATACCGGACCTCCTCGAGATCGCCAAACGGTACACGGAGGAAGACCCAAACCAGGAAACCGACGACGAGTCGGGAGGCCAACGCCGCACGAGCGACAACGACAACGGACGACGGTCTGACCTATGCTACAGCAACACTCGCCTCACTGGCAAGCGCCGCAATGACGGACGAGTCGACTTCGTCGCCAACGCCGGGCACGCGCAGCGCGAGCCCAAGAGCTTCCGCCGCGACGGAGGGCAACGCCGCGACGGCGACAACTACAAGGCGAAACCAAGGTTCGACCCCGCGGCCCTCCTTAACCAACCTTGTGTGTTTCACAGCAGGGAAGGGAAGCCCGCCACGCACACGACCGCCGACTGCCACACTCTCAGGGAGATTGAGAAGGCACGACGAGCGCGGGAGGACCCCGACAACAACCCGCCAAACGGCGGAAAATTCGGCAATGTGGCCGGCTCGCTCCATACCTTCACAGGCTTCAACACGAAGCGCGAGAAGAAGGTCATCGCCCGCGCCGTCGCCGTCAACGCGGTGGCCCAGGTGGATGTTCCCCAGTTCCTAAACTGGTCGGAGCAGCCCATCACCTGGAGCCGCCAGGACCACTCGCCACGCATCGAGTACCCAGGCCGAGTCGCCCTGGTGGTCAAGCCTAAGGTGGGCGACTACTGGCTCCCCAAGACATTGATGGACGGCGGCAGCTCCATCAACATCCTGTACCTGGACACCTTCAGGCGACTGCGGCTCCCGCAGTCGATGGTCGAGACGACCTACACCACGTTCCACGGCATCGTCCCCGGTCGGAGGGCGTACCCGATCGGCAAGGTCACGTTGTCAGTCACCTTCGGCACACCAGCAAACTTCCGCACCGAGCGGATCGTCTTCGAGCTGGTACCCTTCGACAGCCCCTACCACTGCGTCCTGGGGCGCCAGGCGTTCGCCAAGTTCATGGCAGCGCCCCACTACGCGTACACCGCGATGAAGCTCCCCGGACCGTGCGGCGTCATCACCATCAACGGCGACCCTGACATGGCCACCGAGTGCGAGTCCAAAGGAGCCGAACTCGCCGATGCCGTCATCGCGGCAGAGGCCAACCACGCCGACGAGCTCGCCAAGTACGCGAGCAGGGTCAACAACGACGACCCCACCATACTCAAGAAGCCCAACTCGGAGGGCGCAAACACCTCAGCCTTCGAGGCAACGACGCACACCCGCACCGTTGAGCTGGTCCCAGGCGACTCCAGCCAGACGGTGACGATCGGGATGGGCATGAGCCCAGCCTAGGAAGGTGCGCTCATCGAGTTCCTCCGTGAGAACAGGGACATCTTCGCATGGAAGCCCTCTTACATGCCTGGTGTCCCTAGGGAACTCGCTGAGCACAAACTAAACGCCGACCCCAAAGTGCGACCCGTCAAGCAGTCGCTGCGGCCCTTCAATGAAGAGCGCCGCCGAGCTATCGCCGAGGAGGTGCAGCGTCTACTCGCTGCAGGCTTCATCCGGCCAATCAAATACTCCAAGTGGCTGGCAAACCCAGTCTTGGTCGAGAAGAAGAATGGGACCTGGAGGATGTGTATTGACTACACAAACTTGAACAGCGCCTGCCCGAAGGAGCAGTTCGTCCTCCCGCGGATCGACCAAATAATCGACTCCACCGCGGGCTCGGAGTCGCTGTGTTTCCTCGACGCCTACTCTGGGTACAACCAGATCAAAATGGCTGTTGAGGACGAGGAAAAGACGGCGTTCATCACGCCATTCGGAGCCTTCTGCTACACCGCCATGACCTTCGGCCTCAAGAACGCCGGGGCAACTTACCAGCGGTGCATGCAGGAGTGCCTTGCGAGCCAAATTGGCCGCAATATCCACGTCTACATCGATGACGTGTTAGTGAAGTCCGCTCGCCAGGGCGATCTACTCGCCGACCTGGCGGAGACATTCGCCAACCTGCGGAAATACAAGATAAAGCTCAACCCAGGCAAGTGCACCTTCGGGGTACCAGCAGGACAACTACTGGGGTACGTCGTCTCCAAGCGCGGGATCGAGGCAAACCCCACAAAGATCGACACGATCGCTCGAATCGGCAAACCCGAGTGCCTGCGCGACGTCCAGAAACTGGCCGGGCGAGTAGCGGCTCTCAGTCGCTTCATCCCCCGCCTGGGCGAAAAGGCGATGCCCCTATACCGCCTGATGCGCAAGAACCCCACCTTCCAGTGGGACAAGGAGGCGGACGACGCGCTCCGCGACCTCAAGAAGGTGCTACTCGCAGCACCGCTACTCGCCGCCCCCGTCGACAAAGAACCCATGCTGGTCTACGTCGCGGCTTCCGAGCGCGTCGTCAGTGCCGTCATGGTCGTCGAGAGGCTAGAGGAAGGCAAGGAGCGCCCGGTACAGCGATTGGTGTACTACATCAGCGAGGTCCTCACCGAGTCGCGCCAGCGGTACCCACAATACCAGAAACTGGTACACGCAGTCTTCAGAGCACAGCGGCGACTTCCGCACTACTTCCAGGAGCATCCGATCACGGTCGTCTCCTCAGCACCGTTGCAGGACATCATCCGCAACCGCGAGGCGACTGGGCGAGTCGCCAAGTGGGCCGTCGAAATCGGCGTCCACAACATCAAGTATGAGCCGTGAAAAGCGATCAAGTCGCAGGCTCTCATGGACTTCATCGCCGACTGGGAAGAGGCCCAACAGCCGGAAAAGCTGCCGTATCTCCACTACTGGATCCTACACTTCGACGGCTCCAAAAACACGGACGGCGCAGGAGCAGGGATCATGCTGACTTCACCGAAGGGCAACAAGCTCCGCTACATCCTCTGCCTCGACTTCACCCCCTGCACCAACAACATGGCTGAGTACGAGGCACTACTCCACGGCATGCGAGCTGCCAAGGAAATGAACGTCAACCGCCTACGCTGCTACGGAGACTCCGACCTCGTCGCCGGGCAAGTCGCTGGCACCTGAGACGCCGTCTCCCCTACCATGGCGGCATACCGCCAAGCAGTGGACAAGCTGGGGGGACACTTCGCAGGCTACTCCGTCGAGTGGATCGACATGCAGAAGAACGAGGAGGCCGATGCACTCTCTCGCATCGGGTCGGCTCGACTCGCACCACCCGCCGGCGTCTTCCTCGACATGATCACCAAGCCATCAGTCTCTCCCCCAAGGGAGATCGACATTGGAGTACCGCTGCAGCCAGAAGCCGCCCTGGTCGCACTCATCGCCGAGCCAGACGACTGGACCAAGCCGTACATCGCCTACCTGGAGGCTGGCACCTTGCCGGCAGACGAGACATACGCCCGGATGGTTTCACGACGATGAAAATCCTTCACCATAATCGACGGCGAGCTCCCCAAGCGCAGCGTGACCGACGTGTTCCAACGCTGCGTCCAACCCGCCGAAGGACGCAAGATCCTCCACGACATTCACTCCGGCGACTGTGGCCACCACGCCGGCGCCCGCTCTCTGGTTGCCAAGGCTATGCGGCACGGCTTCTACTGGCCCACCGCACACGCCGATGCCGTCGACATTGTCCAGCGGTGCGCCGGGTGCTAGAAGTACGCCAACCAGACACACGTGCCGAGCTCAGCGCTCAAGACAATCCCCATCACCTGGCCATTCGCCGTGTGGGGTATGGACATGGTAGGCCCCTTCAAAAAGGCCCCCTTCGGCTTCACCCACCTCCTGGTCGCGGTCGACAAATTCACAAAGTGGGTGGAGGCCAAACCAGTCCGGAAATGCGACGGGAAGACCGCCACCAAATTCCTACGCGAGCTCATATATCGCTACGGGTTCCCAAACAGCATCATCACGGACAACGGCACCAACTTCGCCAAAGGAGCCATGGCCGAGTTCTGCGAGGAACACCACATCCGGCTCGACCTCGCGTCAGTCGCCCACCCGGAGTCCAACGGCCAGGCAGAACGGGCCAACCAGAGCATCCTCCATGGCCTGAAGCCGCGACTCCAAGTACCACTAGAGCGCACCGCCGGGTGCTGGGTCGAGGAGCTACCCTCCGTCATCTGGGGCATCCGCACCTCGGTCAATAGGTCGACAGGGTTCACCCCCTTCTTCATGGTGTACGACGCCGAGGCAGTCATGCCCACCGACCTCGAGCACGACTCGCCAAGGGTCGTCCACTACACGGAGGCTGCGAACGAACTCGCACGACAGGATGGAGTCGATCAACTCGATGAGGCACGCGACCTAGCTCGCTCACGCACCGCCATCTACCAGCAAGGACTCCGCCGCTACCACAGCCGGCGGGTGAAAACTCGCACCTTCCAAGAAGGCGACCTGGTGCTGCGCCTCATCCAGGACAAGAAGGGCATGCACAAGCTTTCCCCCCCGTGGGAGGGACCATTCGCCATCGGGCGAGTACTCGGCAACGACGCCTACTACCTCATCGACGTCCGCAGGGACGGCAAACTCGACGTCGAGCGACCATGGAATGTAAACCTCCTACGGAAGTTCTACTCCTAGAACCCCACATATGTACCCTCCAGTCGCTATGAAATAAAAAGAATTAGTTACCGCAAATTGCGCCTACTCTCTGTGTCTTGTGCCACTCGCACTCGTAATAACAGCGTCAAGCTAACTGCAGAAGTCAACCTCTGGTACAGCGATCGGCACGGCCAAGTAGTGCGTTACAAGGGCACTGGGTCACCTCAGGTCTTGTAACGTCCACGAAAAACGCCTACCCGGAGCCCCATTGGAGTCGCCCAGCTCGACTGGCTCTACGAGCCAAGACAACTGCCTTCGCTTCTCACAGCGACCATGATCCTCCGCATCCTCGACATAGCGACTCGAACGGCCAAGTACCACGCCTGGGGACTGACGACCAGTTCAGCACGAGCGGCTAGGGAAAACGCCAAGTATGAGAGCATGCCCAGGACTCGCCATGCGACTGACCCGACGGGCTAGGCAGGAGTGATGCGCTCACCCAGACGCGCCAAGTCCTCACCCACCCTCGAGTGGCGCCTAGAACAACCAAGTACCACGCTTGGGGACTCGGCCACCCGACCTCGTTCGCGCAAGGGAAAACGGTGAAGTACAGAGCACTCATGGGAGTCGCCTTGCGACTGGCTTTCCAAGCTCGGGCGAGTCGACCTCAATAACAAAACATTCAAAACCGCAAACACATAACAAACGAGGTAAACCCCATAAAAAGGGCGGACGCGCTCGGGGACTCGTTCAACCCTCAATCAGAAACACACGACAATTCACAAAACAACACGATATCTCATTATAGCATGTCGCAATTGTCACAAAATACAAGGTATGCCCAACGGCAGAACTGCTACTAACGCCCTAGGGCACAATATTCTACTCCGCAGGCTTCGATGACGACTCGCCACCACCCTTGCGACCGCGAATGAAGGGAGTGTACGGGTTCGACGGGTACGTCGTCAGCTCACCTGCCATCGCCGCACGGAAGGGTTGCTCGATCTTGAAGTCCCGGTGCTGCGGCTCAGGGTCGTTGGGTGCGACGACCGTCTCCTGATAAGGAAGGAGGTCGCCCATCGCCCAGACGCGCTCGGAGTATACCGCGGCGCGGTCCATCAACTTAAGCACCTCGGAGATCTCCACCGAGCCAGTCGACGACGGGTAGCCACTCGTCACGTCGTCCAGGTCGAAGTCCTCCGGGAAGTGAGCGAGCCCAAGGCTAAGCGCCGTCGCCGCTCAGCGTCGGAACGCCGATCGCGTCATGAACTCGACGACCGACGGCGCCTTCTCCAAGTATCGCCACACCGCGACGAGGTCGCTGGGAATCACCTCCGTGGGCGACATTTCCTGAAGATACGCCTGTATGCACGTCGCCGACAACGTGGCCGAGTCGACCAGCGTGGCCACACATTGCCGTGCGTCGAACGAACTCGCCTCTTCCGCGTTGTCAATGATTCGACCTGCGGACAGAAAGTGACAGTGAATACATCAAAGATTACACAATGCAAACGTTACATGCAGAGGAAGGCACACTCACCAATCAAGGGACGGGAGAGATCCGTGATGAAGCTCTGAAGAGTGGTGTATTCGTCTTGAAGCCCAGCAACAAGGGCGTCGGAGACCTTACGCTCCTCAGCGGCGGCTGTAACGGCAGCCTTGGCTCGCCCATCCGCCGAAGTTGCCTCCTCCTTCGCTTCCTTCAGCTCGCGCTCAAGGTCGGCGATCCGCTTCTCAGCAGAGCTCAAGGCAGTTTGAGTTGCCGCCAACTCACTCGCTGGGACAAGGCCCTGGCGGACCTCCTCTGCCTCCGCAGCAGTCGCCTGGAGTCCCTTGTTCGCCTCTTGGACGATGGCAAGTTCTTTCTCCGCGCGACGCTTCGCAGCAAGCCTGTCGGCTGACTCACGCTGCAAACCCTGCGCAAAAGACAACCAGTTAACGAAAACGAAATCCTAAGTGCCCACCCGCTGAAATACATCGCGTCGGCACTCGGGGACTGGGGATCAAAAATCCTAAGTGCCTACCCGCTGAAATTCAGCGAGTAGGCACTCGGGGACTGGAGATCAAAAAACTAAGTGCCCACCCGCTGAAATTCAGCGACTAGGCACTCGGGGACTGGACGCGATAAACAAAATAAAGACACTAAAAGAATCCGACCGCTGCAAATCAGCGGCCCGATCCTTGGGGACTGGACATACCTGGATGGCTGCGCCAAGCATGCCATGAAGCTGTATCGCGTCCACGGATGCGAGAAGCGCCGAAGTGTTCCCGCGACGCTGTTCGACCTCCGTCTCGGCGACTTCAGGCACGCGGCTCGAGGGAGTGGTGCCACTCTCCATAGCCGCTCTCGCCATGAAGCGCGGGAAGGTTGCGATGGATGCGCCGGCACCAAAAGAGGCCGGCTCGGCCACCCCAGGCGAGGGAGCACCCTCCTTGGTCGTCAAGGCTGCCTCCTCCATGGGCTCACTCGGAGCGACGGCTGTGTCGTCAGACACCGTGACGACCTCGTCGCCCTTGGTCTTCTTGGCGCCATCCGCGGGGGCAACGACCTCGTCCGCCTTCCTCTTCCGGGAAGGGTCCTCCTCGCTGACGACTGGCGGTACCTTGGCCACGGTCGGATGGCCTATCTTCTTGGCTCCAGTCCTACAAATTGATCACATGAGCAAAGTAGTCCGAGTACAATTAAAAACAAAGACAGGAGAATAAAACTCACTCGGCGACCGGTAGGAACCGCAGCCCCGTGCGGATGCCGGCCGGCTTCTCCAATTCGGGGCCCAGTCGTCGACTGAGGCCCATCTCCAGGACATCGCGTGCCCAAGACACGGACGGTTTCTTCGTTGTCGAGGCCGCGACTGGAGCTTCCGAAACATTTTCGACGGGAGCATCCCTGGGCGGCGAAGCTGCCGCGACCGGAGCGGCCCCCGACCCAGAGACTGGGGCGAACGGCAGAGGCATCGAGGCCAGAGGCACCTCACTCAGGACGACGGTGATATCCGGCGCCGCCATTGTCTGTGGAGCTTCACCCCTGGCCAGGCTGGTGGCGTCGGAGCTTCTTGGCGAATGAGGCGGAGACGCCTGTTTTGCTGGCTTCGTCTTCCTCTTTGGAGGGGCCTTCACCTCCTCCTCCTCCTCCTTCTTCTTCTTCTTCTTCTTCTTCTTCTTCTTCTTCTTCGATGGAGTAGCCTCGCGATGCGAGGTGTGCTCGGGGAGCTCGCCGTCGTCGTCATCATGACGCTCGAGGCTTTTGCTCGCTTCGAGCTCATGCTGCCGCTGTCCCCGAGTTTTCCGGACCAACGGGGCGACCTCTTCCTCGGATTCATCGTCGTCGCCACTCCCGTCACTCTCGACGCCGCCCCTTGCTGGGGGCGAGTCGCCTACCTCCTAGACGGACGAGCTCGGATTCTTGTCGTCCGCGGGCGGAAGCCACCCTTCCACCACTTGAAATAGCTGCAATAAGCATAAGACAATATCAGTATAACCGCGACAGCATTTAACTGCGACTGCGAATGATAGAAAGATGACTTACCGCTGGGGCTGGATGCTTCACGGTGTAGGGGGCGACCCCAGCCTTCGCGTCGAGGTACACCGCCTGGGTGATCTTCTTCAGCGCCAGGAGGTAATCCTCGAGTTGCCACTCGGCGAGGCAGGACTTCGTCGAGTCCTCCCGGCCCGCGTACTTGTACATGTAGTGGTCGCGGCGGGCCAGGGGGGCGAGTCGCCGCCCGAGCCAGCAGTTATACAAGTTGATGGGCTGGAGACCTTTCTTCTTCAGGCCGCGGATGGTCTGAAGCATTTCATCCACAACCATCCGCTGGTCTGTTGGAAGCTTGACGACCTGGAGTCGGCGCGGTTCTGGCCGGTCGGCGGAGTATCTTGGGATCGCCACCTCGCTGTCTGGAGTCGCCTCGGTGACATAAAACCAAGATTTCTTCCATTCACTCGCCGCCTTGGCAGGTAGCATCAGATCGAAGAAGGAAGCCTTCGATTTCAACTGAAACGTCAGGCCGCCCGCAGCGAGCATTGGGCCGTCCGGTTCTTCGCGACTGATCCTCCCGTGGAATAGGTCTTGCCACAGGGGGAAGTAGGGCCTGCAGCCCAGGTAGCACTCGCAGAACACCACGAAAATGGCGAGCTGCTCGATGCTATGCGGACCCAGGTCCGACGGCTGGATCCCGTAGAAGGCGCAGAAGCGCCGAAAGAAAAGAGATGTTGGGAATCCCAGCCCCCGTTCTAGGTGGCTGGTGAAGTAGACGAACTCTCCTTCGCGCGAGTCCGGAGTCACCTCTCCGGCCGCAGGGATGCGCCACCTACCGGCGCGCAGGATCCCGGCCTCCTTGAAGGACGCCAGTTGTGCTCTCGTTCACTTGGATCTGCCCCATGGCTCGGTGGGGGGGGGCATAGGCGGAAGGATTCGTGGGGGTCGGAGGATTTCGGTTCGGCTGGATCGCGATGCGGAGGAAAACGAAGGTGCGCGCAATCGGAGGAAATGATGAGGAGGTGGTTCTCCGATCGCCTACCATTCCCTTTATATAGCGGTTGTTAACCGCCAAATCAGGGAGCCGTTACTACGCGGTGATTACGCCAAAAGTTACCGTTGGATTACCCCAACAGCTAGTTTGACTGCGTTTTGATGGTTCAACTTCAGCCACTCGGCTCGCCGACCCGATCACTACAAACAGTGACTAAATATTTCGCCGATCCAATCGCCAAAGCTGCGACCAGAATGACTAGTTTCCTCCTTTGTTTAGGAGCCCGCCGCCGATTCGACTGGATGTCCGCGTTGAAAGCCGTATGCTCCGACTGCCAGCAACCACCTACGCCCAATCGACGACGGCCTCGGGACTACTGATGGGGATATGCCTACCGGGGTATACCCAGCAGGACGTTTCCGACTGGCCCAGGAACTGGCGAGTGGGCCTGCAAGACGGCGACTGGATCAAGGCCCGGTGTGGATTCGAGCGACTGGAAGCTGAAGGCCCATGCAAGTAGATAGGCCCAGTCGGATTAGGTTAAACGAGTACCGAAGCCTTAACTGATTCGGTTGAGATATGTAAACCCTAGGGGGAGGTGAGACTATATAAACCTCCCTACGGGGCGTATAGAGGCACGTTCCATCATACACCCAAGCGACTCGCCGCCTAGCCGCCGAGTTTGCCCCATTGTACCACCATCATAATACAATCTAGCAGGAGTAGGTCTTTACCCTCTGGGGGGGCGAACCTGGGTAAAACCCTGTGTCTCCGCCCTCATCTCGCACCGCAGATGGCTGGCCGCCCTTGCCCCTCGTTCTACTACTCGCTGCCGATTGCAGCATCTGCCGTGACCATTCCCACGACAAACAAGCTTCTCCTATTTTGTGTTGAAGATAAAAAAGAAGTTAGATGAGGCAGCATCAAAAGCAAGTAAAAATTGCTACTATCTATATTGGTCAGCAAGCACAATGTTGACAAAAGGTGGAACCAAAGACAGACTACTAAAGTAGAAAAATAATATTACTAATGTAGCGAGTAAAAGAAACAGTAATGTAGCATAGCATGAAGAAATTAACAATAATGTAGCAGAGTAGCTGTCATACATATTGAGCAAGTAAAAGATCAAGAAAAGTGCTACTTACCACAAAGTGCTGTGTAAAAGTGTACTTCCTTTTCTGTCATGCACTTTTCTTGCAAACAATGTCCGACTCGTGGTTAAATTTCTCAATCCAAACATTCATCAACTCACTATCGAGATTTTGGCGTGGCCGAAGCGATGTTTGGAAAGTTCTATAGCAGGTATAGTACCGCCCAATCTCCACAAAAACTGTCATGCACAAAGGAATGGACATGCAGTAGATAGTTTTTTACAGAAAGTAGCAAACAATTCAATGTAAAGTAGCAAAAACAATAAACTAAAGTAGAAGGCAGTTCAAGCAATAGAATAATCAATGGAAAAAAAGTTCAAGGTAAAGTAGCAGACAGTTTTGCATAGAGTAGAAAACAATTCAATGTAAAGTAGCAAACAAAATGAACTAAAGTAGCAGGTAGTTCAAGCTACAGAAGATTCAATGGAAGACTATATCCTACAAGTGAAAAAAGTAAGTAGCAGAACACATAGACACATGTAGCAATTAGCTAGATGCAAGGTAGCAAAAACATTACTTCAGAGTAGCAAAAAAATTAAACTTACGGTGCCCTATCCTTCGGATGGCTCTTGAATTTCCGACCATTCATCACAAATGTGGAGTAAGTTTGTTCTACATCTTCAGAGACCTTCATATTTTTCAACTTTGGAGGCGTGAGCTCTTCCTTGGCAACCCTCTTAAACCTTGTCTTCTT
This sequence comes from Avena sativa, assembly GCA_916181665.1. Taxonomy (NCBI): domain Eukaryota; kingdom Viridiplantae; phylum Streptophyta; class Magnoliopsida; order Poales; family Poaceae; genus Avena; species Avena sativa. The sequence goes on from OV702280.1 coordinate 148,973,896, forward strand.
CTCATGTGTCAACAGCCCGAGCTAGCATCTCACTTAACACTTGACTCAATGTTAACAACAACTGCAAACGACAAAACAATTGTGTCTTAAGAAAACAAGCGGAAGCATATCTAAGAAGCTACAAGAAATACTATAAAATGTTCATACCAGGTGCAATGGGAACAACAGGTGTCGCAGGCTCTAATGAAGCGAAAGGTGCAGGATCGACCAAAGTGGAAGGTGCTGCTTGAATACTCTCAGAGGCAGTGATCACGGCATCAGAGGCAGCGGTCAGGGCAGCAGTTGGGGCATCACAGGAAGGTGGGAGACTGTGAAATGCAAAACTCTGCATACTCATCGGTCCCAGGCTCGAACAGATCAAACGAGGGTTTGTCCGGAGCATTGGCCCAAGCTTCATCAGAAATATCCTTCCCGGGGCTGCGAATTGGAGACCTATCAGGGCTAACAACATCCGGCTTCTCAGTAGCATCAAATCCCTTGCTCGCAGAATCAATGATTATTGCAGTTTGAAGAACATCGGCATGTTTTGTTGCAACAGGAAGCTCCACAGCAGCATCTGTAGCACCACCTTGCTTCTTAGCAGCAGCTGCAACAACATCATGCTCCTTAGCAGCAGCAACACCATGTTCCTCGGGCTTCGATGTAGCACAAAGCTTCTCATCATCCTCAGTTTCTGAATCATCATCAGCCTGCAACTGATCATAATATGCTGCAGTTTTGGTTGGAAAAACAACACTTGTTCCAACTTCTTTTTTACTAGATGATTCAACATTAACCAAAAGGGCAGCCATGCGTTGATCCTACATGCGCTTTAATCCAGCAGACATGTTCTTCATTGTTCCATCAACATCTGCTTCAAAAATTGCCTTGTGCTTCTCATACAATTGTTTGAAACGAGCGGGAACCTGATAGCAAACATTAGAAGCATGCTAGTAAACCAAATACAAGATAAATGATAAAATTAAAAGCATTATTTCATAACAGTAGAAAGAGTAAACTCTAGTCTAGCGGCTCGGATTCATCGTCCGTCGCCGCGATAAGCTATCGCGGCGTACAGGCGACAAATCCTTGAAAAATATGGTGTAATAAAATTCTATTAAGCTTATTTTGCATACGGGTAGATAATTTGGGGTAACTTATCCACCACCCTCACCCTAAGTTGTCAACATACATAAAGCGTAAACTCTAGTCTAGCGGCTCGGTTTCGTCACCCGTCGCCGCTAACGTGTCGTACGGACGACGAAACCTCGAAGTGCGTCGACGACAACTCAGACTCGGTACCCTAACACCGAGGCTAACGCAGGAGTAGCAAAGTCATAAAGCTAATGTAGCAACAGTTATGTACAAAAGTAGCAAAACATAATAAATAATGTAGCAAAACAGTTCAGTTCATGTTGAAAGAACTACATTAAAAAATTCAGAGTGGTAGCAGACTAATAAAGCTAAAGTAGCAAAACCTATGAACTAAAGTAGCAATTCAAAAACAGTAATGTAGCAAACCATTTGCAATATATGTTGAAAGAAGTACATAAAAAATATTTTATAGTGGTAGCAGACTAATTAAGCTAAAGTAGCAAAATCTATAAACTGAAAAAGCTATCAAAAAATAGTAATGTAGCAAGTCAATTGTAATACATGTTAACAGAACTACATAAAACTGATTGCAAAAACAGATAGCAGAGCAATGAAGCTAAAGTAGCAAAAGCCATGCACTGAAGTAGCAAAAAAATAACAGTACAGTAGCAATTTTATACCTGCAAATCCTGGCTGCTAGGGAAATTGAGCCATTTATTCAATGAAGCAAAGGATTAACATCAACATCTTCCATAGGAGCAGATTGATTCAAATCATCATAACCAGGAGCAGTACCATAAGGTGTTGCAGACAATGGGAGGAACTACACACAATGAAAATTAATGTTAACATTAAGAGGATTAACGGAAGAAGAGAATGTTTGTGGTGCTGGAAAGAACATTACATCTCGCCTACCAAAACAGTTTTGTTCGATAAAATCTTCCTATCCGAGTCATTTTGTACAACAAAAGTGAAGTCACTGGTCTTGACAGAGCATACTCTCGGCAATGACTTATCAAACGTGTGATCGCACGGTGGGAAATCCAAATGATCCATATAAGCAATCTACAAAAAGAAGCCAAATACAAAGTTAGGCAAGCAAAACAAACGCTAAAAATCGCTACACACAAACATAAAAGAGGGGAGATAACTTACACCAAGAATTATGAATGGGCGAGTTATCCAAAATTCAAGTTTGCTACAGTCCTTTGGAAGAACAAGTCCTTGCTTCTTCTTCTTCTTCTTCTTCTTCTTCTTCTTCTTCTTCTTCTTCTTCTTCTTCTTCTTCTTCTTCTTCTGAATATTGCTCACAGTTTGCATCAACAAACCCAATAAATGCTCATCCCAAGCATACTCATCTGTTTTGGTTGGGTCAGCCATGAGACCAACATATTCCAAGTTAACATGGTTCGAGCTTTTTGGAGCAACAACAGTGGCCAGGGAAACAAGATCCCAAGTGCGAATGATGGTTTCCTCATCTGTATCAGCACACTTCTTCAAGATATCGATAAAAGTTGATAACTCTGCCCTCTTCTTCCCAGCATGGTAGAACTCTCGAATCTCATCAAGCGCTGCACCTCCAGTGATAGAAAGATCAATAGGCTTGCTCCCGTAGCGGATTCCAAACACTTTCCTCACCATATCCCTGGTAAACACCATCTGGTTCTTCCAAAGCTTGTACTCACGAAGACGAGGAGAAGTATGGGCAGCAACAAAATCCGTAAGCTCATTATGAAACCTGAACTATGCAACATTAAAAAATGGTCTAAATGCACTCTTTGACTCAATAATGTGCTTCTTGGCTGGAGAAAGGTTGTCCGCAAGGAAATGCAAACGCTTGGCACCGAAACGGTCCTTGGACATCCAAATTTCCTCCTTGACATTACTCGCTCCCTCGCCATTTTTCTTGCGGCCCTTACAAACCTTGCTCTTATCAACTGTAGCAACCTGCAGCAAAAGAAAAATAGAAATGCAAATATGGTTAACATGTGACCTAAACCTCCAAAAAGCTACATGTAGCAACCAACCAAAAAATAGAATGCAAACAAAAAAGAAGCTACATAAAGCTACATGTAGCAAACCCAACCAAAAAAACCTAGCATGTAGCATACAAACCAAAATTAGCAAACCAATCTCAAAAAGCTACATATAGCATGTCAACATATGAAAGCATAAAAGTATCAAAAATCCTACTTATAGGACACATGTAGCAAAGGGAGGCAATAAATGTAGCAAATCATAGAAGTAGCAAAAACCTGCTGAAACTGCACAAGTAGCAAATCCTACTACTGAAAAGCACAAACTAGCAAAATGCTACCACTAAATTAGCAGAAACTACCAAAGGACAACTAAATTAGCAAAATGCTACTACTAAATATTGCTACATGTGCTACTACTAAGGTAGCAAAATGCTACTACTAAACTAGCAAAATGCTACTAAATTAGCAAAATGCTACTACTGAATATTGCTAACATAACTGTACTTAGCAGAAACTTTGGTGATTGTACCTAGTAGCAAAATGCTACTACTAAACTAGCAAAATGCTACTAAATTAGCAAAATGCTACTACTGAATATTGCTAACATAACTGGTAGTTAGCAGAAACTTTGGTGGTTGTACCTAGTAGCAAAATGCTACTACTAAATTAGCAAAATCATAGTACAACAAGTACATACTGAAAATAGGAACAAGGGATCCCCACAGGTACAAGCAACAACAAAGCAAACAGAAGCAACTACTATGCAAACAGAACCAACAAATAGACATAGATCCCCCATCATCCAACTAGGCACAAGCAACAACAAAGCAACATCTATGCAAGTTCCCCACATGTCCACATAGATTCCCCACACAAGCAACATCATCTATGCAAGTATAGCAAGGCTCAACATCTATTCCCCACGGCACCGAAGCAAACAGAACCAACTACTAGGTACAACTACCAAAAATGGAAGGGAAAAGGATGAAATAGGATCACCTCAACATTTTCGCCGCCGGAGGTGCTCCCTCCTACCGCATCGGTCGTCGTCGGCGGTCCCATCACCGTGTCGCCTAGGGTTTCTGCGGGAAAATCAGAGCCGGGGAGGTTAGAGAGGGGAGAGATTAGAGAGCGGCAGGAGAGATTAGAGATGGGAGCATGAACCGAGGACGAAGGGTCAGCGGCGGCGCTCGGCAGCGGTCGCCGGTGATCGAGGATGAAGGGGTCGGAGGCGACGCGGGCGTCACACCACGGTCGCCTCTCCTCCGCTGAATCGCCAATCCCTAGGACAAACGAGCGACGCGGAACTGCCCGACTCGTGCGACTCGGAACTGTCCGACCCGTATGACGCAGAGGCGTGTAGCAACTACACGGAAGAGGACACGTGGCGCGAAACAAACTGACCGATCAAGCTTGATCCAACGGCTCACGACCAAAAGGACGCGACGACGCGATCCCCTTGGGGAGACGTATCATTTTCCTATGTCTATTCGCCCCGGGCCCAAGCACCAAAACGAGAAAAATTAGTTCATCAGTTAAACAACCAGACGAAGTGTCCACAACTATTGACTCACTATTAGTCCGACCTTGCTCGCGGAGTCCTACCGATTCATATAGCTTGCACGTTGCCTAACGTATCAGCAAGGGAATTAGCAAGCAGGGATTTACTTGGACATGACACGGTCGGCGTTTGACGAAAACATGTGAGAGAGAGGTGATGGCCAAAGATAAAAAAAGAAGCTCGATCCACACGGGCACGTCTGGCAGGAAATTTCGTGAGCTATAAGGCCACAGAGCCAACAATTTTCCACCATCAACTCATTGCTCAACTAAACGCATTGCTGCACCGCCGTCGCGCCGGCCGCGCTGCTCTACCCACACCTTGCAGGGTTGGCTCCGTCCCAAGGACCGTGCTGCCCCGGAGTCATTCGAGCTCCCGCGAGCTCCTTTCGGTCGCCCCAGCGGAGACATGCTTGTGGACGGTGCAACCGAAGGAGGAGGTGTCCAGTCAAGACCACAAACAGTATACAATAAAAAGAGTTCAGAAAAAGAGCTCCGGCGGGTGCGTGTCTAGCCCGGAAAAATGTTCAGAAAAATTGAATTACTCTTACAATTACGGGAAATCTATGTTCAGACCGGTCTGAAACCAGTAATTTTTGGCGGGCACGCACACACCGTCCAATCGACATCTGTCCGCGCGTGTACACTGTGTGCAACCTAATCAGAAAATGATAAAAATTTGCGTGGAGTGTGTTGTTGTCTGACCCACACATGTGCCACTAAACGGACAACCAGCTAAGGATCAAATTGAACGTTCAAAATGTTTTATAGATCAAACCATTTGTCCGATTTAAGATCTGTTTTCACCATTGGACAAGTCGTGACGATATCTTCAAAACTAGATCCCATGTTGATATGGTTTAATAAAAAAATCGGATCAAAAAATTATCCACCTCTAACACGTGAGTTATCCATACCATAATATGTAAGTTATCCACCCTATAACACATAAGTTATCCATCATATAAATGTGTTGTGATATGGGTCTCCTTGCGGATTTACCTTTAGGATGGCCCAATCTTCACGGATATGAGGCGGGGAGTGAGGAGAGGCACGATGAACACGATGAACACAACACAAACGCATGGTAAAAATACAAACACACACAAACACAACCCGATTCGATTTTCTTCCATTGGTTCGAACAACCAATCCAATAGAATCCTTGGCGAGAGACCGTGAGGTAGAATCGCCAAAGGAGAGATCAACAAGCGGATGGTAGAATTCAAATAAAAAAGAGAGTAGCAACCAAGTAGAATCCCAAAGGGGAGAGACCTAGCAGTACTAGAATCCTTGACAAGGAGAGAACAAACACTTAAGGAGGGTCTCGACGACTTGGAGACGAACACCAAACTCCAAGGCCTTGTACAAATCATAGATTAACTATAGAGAAGGGTTCCTATCTAGGGTTAGACACGTGCCTTATTTTATCTTCAACTCTAGGGTTTACATATGGGGGTGGGAGCATATATATAGGCTAGCCACGACCTAGGGGTAGTTTAGGCATAAATAGGGAGTTATGGGCATTACATGGGCCAAGCCCATCTTGAGGCTCGCAGGCCTGTTACTCTTGCACCAGAGACTCCGGGGTCAAGGGGCGGAGACTCCAGGGTGGCCGGAGACTCCGGTCGGGGCTTCGGTCTCTGGGGTAGTATCCGGACGACGTACAAAGACTTCCAAGCGATGGTCTGAAGTCCTGTCCGGAGTCCTTGGGACGCCAGGCCGGAGACTCCAGGGTGTAGGGCCGGATACTCCGGGGGTCTGGGGACGGAGACTCCGGTTCTTGTTCAGCAGATTCTTGTGTGTCCTCTTCTAGGCCTCTTGCTTGGTGTCTTGGCTCTTGGTTAACATTGTGCACTTGCCATTGGAAAGTGAGAGTGTGAGGGCAAATACAAAAGTTAACATAGTAGTATAGAAAGGGAGAAAAATAATAAAAAAGCAAAATAAAAATAGAAAGATACATAGTCTCCTAATACAAAGAGAATATCAAGCTTGTAAGCAAAAAGAGAGAAAAAGCGCGACCAAGGCAAGTGCACAAATCCATTGCTTAACCCGCTTTTGGAAAACGAGTTGTGGTCTCTCCTTGCGTTGGCACGACACCGAACGTAGTCTACGGTAGGACATTTTGTGCTCATTTTCATGGTCGTGCTAACCCCATTCATCTCCACGTGCGTGTTCCCTCGTGTTTTTGTAGATCGTATCCTTTTTGCTTTTGATATTTGGTTCTTTACCACCTAGAACAATAGCCTTTTCTTGGATCGTTTCATTTGGTTTTCCACAATCCTAACCTTCCACCAAAAGCTTTTGAGAGTTGTAGTTTTCCTTTTAGTGTGAGTTTTTCTTTGCGATTTCACTTTGCAAGCTTTTAGTTCTCTGGTGTGGCAACTAGTTTGATACAATCCCCAAGGTGAGGTAAAAGGATAACCCCACCACATATTACTTTCCATATACAATACTTGTTGGCTTTGCATCATGGATAGGAACGATGAGACGAACCTACCACCTAAACCTCAAGAGGATGAAGACCAATACATGACAAGGGCGACTCATTGGAAGATTCGTGGAGAATTCAACTACCATTGCGATGCCCTTGAGAAGCACCAAGATGAACAATTTAGCAAAACGCAAATAGAGTTCAAGAGCATCGACAACCGCTTCGAGGAGGTCCGAGGACAAATGCATGCAATGCAACACAACCTCGGCTACCAAAATGAAGCTCTCCAACGCGTAGTCGCCACAACGGAAGACAAGCTTCAACGTCTCATTGATGGGTTGGCAAGGTTGCGCTCTCGCGCCTCAAGCTCGTCATGACACTCCTCGAGTGCGTCAAGCTCTTCGCACCATCAAGCTTCAAGGCACAACGAAGGGCCCGTACTTCACTCCATGAGTTCTTCGCAAGCAGTACCATCTCCTCGGCACGCCGCAACGTCAATCTATGATGGTGACCTCTCCGCAAGACCTCCAAGACGTGAAGCACCACGTCTACAAGCAAGGGCACTAGTGATCCAACAAGAGCAACCTCAAGTGTAACCACAAGCTCCTCATCATCGGCATATTCTTTCTTCAACAAGTGAGGCCTCCGACTTGGATGAACAAGCTTGCTGTCGATGCGAAGCACTTGAAGACCCACCAATACGTCATCATCGACATGAGTGTCAACATCGACAACATGATCACCATGTCGAGCCTCCATGACATCATGAAGAAAGGGAGCGACCCATTACACATGCGGCACGACGTCCTCCTCGTCACGTGGCTCAAGTCGATGCTCGACCAAGTGCCAAACCAACCTCCTGAGCCCCAAGCACCTCCTCCTCGTCAACAACCGCGCCAAGAACAAGAGCAAGCTCCCCAATCTTGTCGTGAGGACCAAGTCCCACCACCGAATGTGGCACCACAACAACCGCAAGGACAACACCACCATCACCAAGCAAGACGTGAGAGCTTGGATGATGAATATGGCCACCAATATCATGGCAACCGCCGATGCCAGAACCGCAATGAAGAGGAAACTTTCGGCCAGCTCAAATTCACCATGCCCAAGTTCACCGGTTCCAATGATCCCGAAGAATATCTCTCGTGGGCACTCAAGGTTGACAAGATCTTTCGCATGCACAACTCTAGCAATGAAAATATGATGGCCATGGCATCCCTAGAATTTGATGACTATGCCAACCTTTGGTGGGAGCAAATCCAACTCGCTCGTGAAGCAAGAGAAGAGCCTCCAATCACCACTTGGCAAGATATGAAGGCTCATATGAGATCTCGCTTTTTTCCTTCGCACTACATGCATGACCTCTTCAACAAACTTCAAACACTTAGTCAAGGGACAAAGACCGTGGAAGAGTATTTCAAGCAAATGGAGCTCAACATGATCCGTGCCAACATTGAAGAATGCGATGAGCAAACAATGGCACATTTCCTTAATGGCTTAAACCATCCAATCAAGCGCATCACCGAGTTTCAAAAGTACAACAACATGGTTGAGCTTGTGCACATAGCAACAAAAGCCGAACGTCAAGTGCAAGAGGATATCAAGTACAACAAGACAAAGACGTACTTCACTTACAAGCAAGCGCCAACCACTACATCAACAACCCCAAATGGAAGCTCCTCAACTATCACCAAGCTTCCCTTCAAGCCAACACTTCCTCAAAGAAAACCGCCACCAAGTGGCAAATACACAAAGGATTATCAACCATTCAATGGTGAATGCTACAAGTGTGGAGGCAAAGGACACAAGTCGGCCACATGTGGAAACAAGAAAGTCTTGTTCATCCATGACAATGGAGATGAAGAACTACTTGTGTGTGAGCATGACGCAAGTCCATCGCTTGTTGTCACAAGGGTCTTAACTACTCAAGTCCATGAGCATGAATACCAAAGATCAACCATCTTTCAAACACGTGCCGACATAAATGGGAAATCCATCAAAGTGGTCATTGATGGAGGGAGTTGCCACAACCTCGCAAGCACGGAGTTGCGTGAGAAGCTCAACCTCACCCTCCACCCACATAAGCACCCCTACCATATACAATGGCTAAGTGACCAAGGATCCATCAATATCAAGCACACCATATCGCTAACATTCTCAATTGGACCTTACAAGGACACGGTGGAGTGTGATGTGGTTCCCATGACGGTTTGCCATATGTTGCTAGGTAGGCCTTGGCAATATGACAAGCATGCTTTACATGATGGTCACACAAACGCTCATACCTTTAAATGGCTTGACAAGACTTGTATTTTGCAACCAATGACTCCTAGCCAAATAATTGCGGACAATGCAAAGGCTTTAGCGAGGGTGCAAAGCACAACACCACCTTGTGAAAAGAGCGGTGAGAGAGAGAGAACCACCATATAGTGAGTGAGAGCCACAAGCCAAACTCGAGTGGAAAAACTTAGATGTTCTTCTTGCCACCAAAAGTGAGATGAGGGAAGTGCGGAACAACCCATCCATCTTGCACTATGTCCTAATTTGCAAGGGACTAGCGCAAGGAACTAATGACTTGACAAATGTTCCTCCTTCTTTGATGGTTGTTTTGCAGGAATTCCAAGATGTCTTTCCCGAAGAGCTTCCTCGTGGACTACCTCCTCTTCACGGAATCAAGAACCGCATTGACCTCATACCCGACGCACAACTCCCTAACCGCACCGCATACCACACGAACCCGGAAGAAACAAAGGAGATCGAACGACAAATCAACCAACTCGTCTCCAAAGGTTTGATCCAAGTAAGCACTAGCCCAAGCGCGGTACTCGTGATTCTTGTCCCAAAGATGGATGATACATTGCGGTTATGCATGGACTACCATCCAATAAATGCTATCACCGTGCGTTACCGACATCCAATACCGCGTCTTGATGGCATGCTTGATGAGTTGTGTGGAGCCACTATATTTTTGAAAATTGATCTTCGTAGTGGTTACCATCAAATACGCATGGTCGAGGGTGATGAGTGGAAAACCGCCTTCAAGACCAAAGTTGGCCTCTATGAATGGTTGGTTATGCCTTTTGGCTTATCTAATGCCCCATCCACCTTCATGCGCCTTATGAAGCATATTTTGAGATTTCTCATTGGAAAGAGTGTTGTTGTTTACTTTGATGATATTCTTGTCTATAGCAAGTCACTAGAGGAGCATGTTACAGATGTTAAGGAGGTTCTACAAATCCTTCGTCATGAAAAGCTATACGCTAATCTCCCAAAGTGTACTTTTGCCAAAGACAAATTGATTTTCCTTGGATTTGTTGTTTCTTCGAATGGTATTGAAGTTGATGTTTCAAAAGTGAAGGACATACAAGATTGGCCTATTCCTACCAATGTAAGTGAACTTCGTAGTTTTCATGGTTTGGCCGGTTTCTACCGTCGCTTTGTGAAAGATTTTTCTACCATTGCTTGCCCTCTCAACGAGTTGACCAAGAAAAATGTCACATTCGTTTGGGGCAAAGCACAACAAAAGGCGTTTGATGAGATTAAAAAGAGGCTCACCGAAGCACCACTCCTTGCTTTACTGGATTTCACAAAAAACTTTTGAGATAGAGTGTGACGCTAGTGGTATTGGCATTGGAGGTGTCCTTATGCAAAATGAGCGTCCTATTGCATACCATAGCTAGAAACTTGATGGCACACGCCTCAACTATCCGATTTATGACAAAGAGATTTTTGCCTTAGTTCACGTCCTTCAAGTGTGTCAACACTACCTTTGGCCCAAAGAATTTATCATACATTCCGACCATGAGTCGTTGAAATATCTTAAGGGTCAATCCAATTTGAGTAAAAGGCATGCTAAGTGGGTTGAGTTCATGAAATCTTTCCGTTACATTGTCAAGTACAAGAAGAGTAAAGAAAATGTGGTAGCGGACGCATTGTCTCACAAGAATACTAGCCTTCTTACACGCCTCGAAGTAAATGTGTTGGGTCTTGATGACATTAAATATTTGTATGCTTCCGACCCATTCTTTAGATAAATTTTTGCAAAGTGTTCAATAGACAAACAGGTTGATGATTTATATTTGCATAAGGGTTTTCTATTCAAACAAAACAAGCTTTGCATTCCGAAGTCATCTATCCAAATTTTGCTCCTTCAAGAGTCCCATGGTGGAGGCCTTATGGGTCACTTTGGCCGTGACAATACATATGACATGCTCTCCTCTCACTACTATTGGCCCAAGATGAAGCGCGACATGGAGCGCCACGTCCAACGATGCACTACATGTGTCCAAGCTAAGTATAAGTCTAACCCATTTGGTCTTTATATGCCATTGCCTATTCCTTATGCACCTTGGTCGAACATTAGCATGGACTTTGTGTTAGGCTTGCCTAGGTCGAGACATGGTCATGATTCTATATTTATTGTAGTGGATCGTTTTTTCAAAATGGCACACTTCATCCCATGCCATAAGACCGATGATGCTTCACATGTCGCAAATTTGTTTTCAGGGAAATAATTCGTATTCATGGTGTACCAAGAACAATCATCTCCGACCGCGACGTCAAATTCATGAGCTACTTTTGGAAGACACTCATGGCCAAGCTTGGCATTAAGCTACTCTTCTTGTCCGCGTCGCACCCTCAAACTGATGGGGAAACCAAGGTCAACCGAGGCCTTGGAACACTACTCCGCGTGTTGATCAAGAAGAACCTTAATGATTGGGAAGAATGCACCCCCACGCCAAATTTGCCTACAATTGCGCCAAACACTCAACCACCATGAAGAGCCCGTTCATGATCGTCTACGGATTCGAGCCCCTCACCGCACTCGACATACTACCTCTTCCTCTCCACGAGCGCACCAACATGGACGTCGACAAGCGTGCCCAAGCAATGAAGAAACTCCATGAAGACACAAGAGCTACGATCGAGCAAAAAGTGCTTCATCAAGCATCAAAGCTAAACAATATCAAGAAAGATATGATCTTCGAAGAAGGCGACCTTGTGTGGATACACTTGAGTAAAGACTGTTTCCCCAAGGATCGCGACTCCAAGCTCAAGCCAAGGGGCGATGGCCCTTTCAAAGTACTCACGAGGATCAATAACAACGCCTACATCATCGACATCCCAACATCAAAGTACCTTGTGATCCCGACGTTCAATGTCAAGGACCTCTCACCATTCCATGGCGAACATGATGTTGAGAAGGTTGAAGAGTCGAGGACGACTCTTTCCCAAGGGGGGGGAGATGATGCAGCCCGTCCTACGAACGCTACTACATCTCCTCCCACTAGTCCCCCAAGTGAACCAATGACCCGCGCTCGAGACAAACTCCTACAAGCCAAGGTTAACTCGCTCCTTTCTTTGTGTGATTTTGATTCACCCATGAATGGATTGCTACTTCATACCCCCGACACTGTGCATCCTCAGGTATGAAGGAAAGGACCAGAGGAATGGAGAAACCACAACTGAAGCGACCATCAGCTGTCTGATCCCGGCGGTACTATCGGTCGCAAGAACCGGTACTACCGGTCATGCGGTACTAGCGCCGCGTCACTACCGCACGAGCCAGAAGGAGTCGCCAACAGCCACCAGCCCCCAGCGGTACTACCGGCCGCAGACACCGGTACTACTGGACAAGCGGTACTATCGCTCTCCTACTACCTCATGAACCAGAAGGTTTCCGCTGAACCCCCAGGCCGCCCAGGTCCGCAAGCGGTACTACCGGGAAACCAAAGTGATACTACCGGTGAGGACCGGTACTACCGGACTCGAGTCCGGTACTACCGGTCGGTCCAGTGCCTACACGCACCAGCTCAGCCCAACGCTTGTAACCTTTACTATACTTCCTGTTTTGTTCCAAAACTACCCCTGTTTATGTGGCTGGATTATAAATATCCCCCACCCTCCATTGTAATGCTCAGACTTGGATAATTGTAATTGAAGAAACTCTAGAGGATCTATCAATTGCTAGTCTCATGCTCCTTGACAAGGGGCACCAATTATCCCCCACCTCTTGGATTTTTCCTCGTGCGTTCAAGTTGTACAAGTCCTTGGAGTCAGTGTCTCGTCTCCAAGTAGTCAAGATCTCATCAAGCCTCTCACCCTCGTTGTTGGCGGTTGGAGAGTGTCTTGCCCGACGCCGATCCTAGGGATTGTGTTGGACCGGTTGCCACTGGCATGAGCTATCGTCTTGTATCGTGTCTTCGTGTGTGTGTGTATGTGTGTTTGTGTGTGTGTGTTCATCAAGTTCTTCGCGTGTGAGTTCATGCATTTCATCCTCCCCCTCCTTCCACTCGCCTTCACCTCGATTTCCACGGGAATTCGTGAAAGATCGGGCAACACCAAGGGGTTAACCCTAACAGAAGATCATCAAGAAGGAAGGTTCAGTTCGGACAAACAAATGCTCTGAAATTGAAACGGACGTGCATTCTTCATACCAACTCTGAATCAAGAAAATAAGTACTTGTTGGGAAGATAATTTTGAGAGCTTTCTAACGAGTACTCCCACGTCTCTAGGCCCTAGATAATCCGGGGCTCATACCCCAGATAATCCGGCCCTATTTCAAATTTCTGCTAAGGACTTTGGGCGCGTCGCACTATATGGCGGGCGGATAATCCGGCCCCCCTTAAGGGCGGATAATCCGGACTCCGACGGAATGGATCCATCCATTTTTGTATCAGTCCGAGTTTACCATGACTTTTTTTAGTTTTTGGACGTCCCATCCACCCATATAAGCCCTGGGACGTTCCTATAGAGTAGTTAAGACCATGTTTAAAGTAAACCCTATATCTGTTGAGTTGCTACTTGCTTCCAATTGACTTCTTACACCAATTCTTATCGATCTGGTGTAATTTCTACTATCAATCAAGTGTGATTAACCAATTGCAAGTTTTGTGTGATCTGCTGTTCCAATGGGAATTAGAAGATCGCAATATCGCTTCGTGGTCAGCGGCTATATGCGCAAGGGTGTGAAGTTGCAAATATTTATAAGGGTTGAGATATCTTGCATTGGCATCAGTGATTGATCGAGAGGTTCATGAGCGTCATACAAGTTATCTCCATCGACTATCATCATCTACCACCCTCGCTTGCTGAGAAGATCGGGCCACCCGATATCATCTTGGTATCAGATTCCAGCGTTTCCTCGGTAAGCATCCACATATCCATCCGTAGTCTAGTTTTTTCTGTCCTATACAGAAAAAGCCATACAAAAAGATTAGGGTTAGTTTTTGCCATAGCCTAGATTGCATCGGAGTTGAGTCTTAGTTGCTGGTTGTTGTTGTGTCTTTGATCCGATCTCTTCCAGTACAAGTAGTAGTGTCTAGGTTTTTCATTGTAATCGTTTGTTCTTCATTTTTGAGTCGTCATCACCATTTCTGCAAGTTGTCATCAAATTTTCCGAGTCCACATAGCGTACCTTTTGTTTTCGTACCATAGCTATAGCCTTGGAACGTACCCACGAGACTAGTTGCTTTGCTCCGAAAGGCTGCTCATTAGGGTTTTGAAGTGCAAAATTTTCGCCCCGACAGACCGGATTATCCGGACTCCATAAAACTGGATTATCTAGCCCCTATTTTCTTAGAATTGCTGCTTTCGTTTTGCATTGTGTCATATAGTTGAAAAAACAAAAAATATTTATATATATAAGGTATACAAAAAAAAGAGAAAAGAGCTACAAGCGTGACAAAAGAAATATCAAAGTGTGCATTATTGGAGGCCTAGTTGATTATAGCACTTATAGATTGAGAAATCTTGTGCCTGTTTATTTTGAGCTATTACTAGCGTCTCTCTTGTGCATTGCAATATTCCTGTTCATAAGTTGCTTTTCCACGTTTATCTACACTATGTGAGTTTCCTTAGGTTTTTGTCACATGATCAACACTAGGATTTCCTTTGGTGTAGTTAGGTATCCATACCTACATCTCCACTACCTACTCCTGCTTTGTCGTGTGATTGTTCTTGTACCCTCGGTATTCACTCTATCATATCCATGCACGTGTCGTATCCAAGTTGGTAAGCTTTTCTATTCACTTTGAAACGGTAAGATTTACTTTTCTTGCAGTTATGAGTGAGTTGTGAGTGAGCCACCAAAATATTTTTGATTTAGTGCACTAATCTACTAATCATCTCTATTAATCCTGTTGATGTGCAAAAAGGGATGGAGATGCTACCGTTACTTGGAGCAATTGCGAAAGATTATGTGATAACCTTCAATTGATGATTACTCATACAGCTGATGACCTTAATTCACAATCCAAGTTATGCACATTAAAATGAATAAAACTACTAGACTATCAAGACAGTTCAGACACAAGTTACAGAAATTCAAACAAGTCTACATGCTTTTGACACAGTCCATGATAGCTTTGCATATTGCTATGGAGTAACATCCACAAACTCATGATGATGACGACATAAATAGCCCAGATACGATCAAAACTAGACTTATTTATCAGGTCAATTCTAGTAGTAATTATATTATATATTATTTTAATAGAAAGATCAAAATTACTACGGCTTCATTCTTAATATACAGAATTGTGGAATATCTATTCAAGACAGGTGTAAAGAAAAGAAGACGAACTAGACTATATGTATATATATACACATGTATGCTGCATGTCAAAGAGTTTGTGTCAAGCTCAAATCAAAAGAATCAGGGGGCTTTACATTCACGTTTCCATCAAGATTTTTCCATCGGTGCACAAGGAGACAACATGCATGCAAAGGTACGAGGCCCAAGGCCCTATCGGCCGTGATAGGCGACAAGAGCACCAGCCTAAAAGCAAGGATAATAGTATACCTAGCAAATTGCCTATACAAGGTTGTCATGTCATTAAGAGTTAGCTTGTATATTAGTATTGGTTATAAGGTTGGCTATTAGATTAGTATTAATTGCTATCTTCTCTCTTTCTTTTTCCTCTCATTCAATGTTTTTGCCTAGGAGCAAGTATAGAGCTGACTCTTGCATGAGAGCCAATAACTTGTATTTTTGTTTATCTCTATCCTCCACATAGACAAAAATGCGTAGTCAGCAGGCTTATAGCCCACTATTATACTTACTCTAAACGGTCTCACGCAAGGATGGTATCGACGTGGAACACAGATGGCGACACGCGACCTAGATATCTCTAATAAATAGCTATCAATAGTCTACGGTTAGACTTCGATTTTGTTTAGAGTGAAAGTTAGCCATCATTGTAACTTTGTCAAGACTTGAGTGTCGCAGATGTCTGTTGTACTTCACACCTATACAGGATTCCACCTTTTTAATAAAGCTTTCATCTTCATCCGCGATATCTTGATTGCAATATTAGTTCTTACTTCTCGATTTTAGGTAGGAATTAAGACCCTCGTTGGTAAGGCTGATCGTGCTTCTGCAAGATCAGTAACCTTGACAAGATTGGCCTAGCAATTGCAATGGCGCTCGTGCTCGTACGTGTAGTCGGATCGTCCAACTCGACCTCCACCCAAATCGACTATCACCATCTCATCGAAAAATCAGACACCTTTGCCCTATCAAGTGGTATTAGATTTCAGGTTGCTTGGTGAGATTTACAGTTTTTCTAGTGTAGATCTGTTTTTACCTACAGTCCAGAAAAATCCTAAAAAAATCCTTATCCTAAAACTAGTCTCACCCTTTTTTGCTTTGATCACTTAGTTTTGTTTTGTTCAATTTTCATTACATCGTTCGTTGAGTCGCTGGTTTTAGCGTCTGGTCTTTTAGAATTTCGAATTCTAGTCACGTTTTATCGCGTCGCTGAATCTTAATTTCATCCATAATTTGTCCCATCTTCCGCTGCACACCATTAATTCCTTGTGTTCTCATGTTAGTTTTGCATATGCTAAAAAATGCTTGTTTTGCCGCGCGCTATCTACCTATTTCCGCTGCCGCCAGACATCTTTAAATTCTACCTGATTGAATTCCAACGAGAAGTTTGTGTCAACTCAACTTGAGTAAAGACGTGATCTAGCCTTGCACTTCCTCCCTCTCTTTCCTCGTGCATTCTTTATTGATCAACACGCCATGCTCCAAATGCTTTAGTTCCTCACTCGTACTATGCCTTCTTCTCCCATGTACCTGATCATACAATAGCGCAAAGCTTAGGGAGCATACAGTTCTTATTAATTAAAACATCAGGTTCATTAAGAAACAAATTCACTTGTTATTTTAGTAGCTTAGCACGAGCTCTTGTAATAGGTCCAATTCTAATCTCATTAGACTGATCCTTCTTAGCAGCAGTTGGAACATCTTCAGTAGTAATTGGGGAAGGTGTAAGTACAGGCATGTCCTCATAATCTCCCCCCCTTCAAAAGGCATCGACCTTGACGCTCCAAGGTCTTCTCCATCATATGGTGACAAATCAACAACGTTGAATCTGTTGCTAACTCCACCAAACTCAAAAATAGGAATATCAATCGAGTAGCCATTATCATTAATCTTGGCTAACACCTTGTAAGGACTAGCACCGCGTGGCTTCAATTTAGATTGATGCAGCTTGGGAAACCTATCCTTGCGCAGATGCGCCCAAACCATGTCTCCAGGATTGAACAAAACCTCCTTTCTTGCTTAATTCCTTGTGGCAACAATGTTCTTGCCTTTCTTATCAATAGCCTCTCAAGTCTTCTCATGAATTTTCTTCACATAATCAACACATTTTGATGCCTCCATATCCACTCTTTCATCTAATGGCAGAGGCAACAAATCAAGTGGCGTCAATGGCTTGAATCCATTTTGTTCAGCACTACTTGTCAATGGCGTCAAAAGGACAAAGCTGAGTAGTCGAATGCAGAGCCCTATTGTATGCAAACTCAACATGTGGAAAACACTCTTCCCACTCCCGTAGATTCTTCTTGATCATAGTCCTCAACAATTGTGACAATGTTCTATTCACCACCTCCATTTGACCATCTTTTTGGGGATGGCAAGTAGTGCTGAACAGCAACTTCGTTCCAAGCTTCCCCCATAAGGTATTCCAAAAGTAGCTCATGAACTTAACATCACGGTCACTAACAATCGTATTTGGTACTCCATGTAATCTCACGATGTCCCTAAAAAACAGGTTAGCAATATGCGACGCATCATCGCTTTTGTGGCAGGCAATAAAATGAGCCATTTAAGAGAATCTGTCTACTACCACAAATATATAATCATGTCCCCTCTGAGTTTTAGGTAAACCTAGGACAAAGTCCATGTTGATGTCTTCCCAAGGTGTAGTAGGTGCAGACAGATGTGTATACAAACCATGACGCTTCAGCTTTGATTTGGACTTGTTGCATGTAATGCAGCAACTGACAAATCTATATACATCACGCCTCATCTTGGGCCAATAAAAATTATCAGCAAGCATGAGCAACGTCTTCTCACACCCAAAGTGACCCATCAAACCACCAGCATGTGATTCCTGCACTAAGAACAAATGCAACAACGATTCTGGAATGCATAGTTTGTTAGCTCAAAACAAATAGCCATCATGTATATGATACTTATCCCATGTGTTTTTCAAAGAACACAAGCGATATGGTTCAGAAAAATCATGATCAGATGCATAAAGCGCACAAATACTTTCTAATCGAGGAATTTTAACATCAAGATGTGTCAATAGCATGTTTTTCCTAGACAAAGCATTAGCTACCACATTCTCATTTCCTTTCTTATACTTAATGATTTAAGGAAACGATTCAATAAACTCAACTTATTTAGCTAAACGTCTATGTAAGTTTGATTGAGCTTTCAAATACTTCAATGCTTCATGATCAGAATGTATGATAAATTCTTTTGGCCACAAATAATGTTGCCAAACCTCAAAAACTCTAACAAGTGCATACAATTCTTTATCATAAACATGATAATTCAATCTAGCACCAGCAAGTTTCTTAGAAAAATATGCTATAGGACGACCCTCTTGCATCAAAATGCCACCAATTCCTATACCACTAGCATCACATTCAACTTCAAATTGCTTTGAAAAATCAGGTAATGCAAGTAAAGGTGCAGAAGTAAGCAAACGTTTCAATGTATAAAATGCAATATCTTGGGCTGCACTCCATACAAATGGCACACCTTTCTTAGTCAATTCATTCAATGGTGCAGCAATAGTGCTAAAATCTTTCACAAAGCGTCTATAGAAACCAGCTAAACCATGGAAACTACGCACTTGACTCACATTCATGGGAACAGGCCAATTCTGAATTGCTTCAATTTTAGATTGATATACTTCTATCCCATACTTAGATGCAACATATCCAAGGAATATAACTTTATCTTTTGCAAATGTGCACTTCTCAAGATTAGCATACAATTTGTTATCACGCAACACTTGCAAAACTTGTCTAATATGATCACAATTTTCAGTATCAGTGCGGCTGTATATAAGTATATCATCAAAATAAACAACCACAAAACAACCAATATGTTCTCTCAAAACATAATTCATTAATTTCATGAAAGTACTAGGTGCATTAGTAAGACCAAAAGGAATAACTAACCACTCATACAAACCAAATTTTGTTTTGAAAGCAGTTTTCCATTCATCCCCGTCTTTCATCCTAATTTGATGGTAACCACTATGCAAATCTATCTTAGAGAAAACAGCAGCACCACTCAATTCATCTAACATATCCTCTAAACGTGGAATAGGATGACGATATCTAATAGTGATGTTGTTTATTGCTCTACAATCTACACACAAGCGCCATGTACCGTCTTTCTTAGGTACTAAAATAATAGGAACATCACAAGGGTTAAGAGAAACATGAATGTACCCTTTGTCTAGCAACGCCTCTACTTGTTTCTGTATCTCCTTTATTTCTTCGGGGTTGATTCTGTAAGGCGCCCGGTTTGGTAATGTGGCGTCGGGGATCATATCTAATGCTCAATGCCATGCAATGGAGGCAATCAAGTTGGCACATATTCTGGAAACACATCACCAAAATCCTGCAAAACATTAGAGACACCAAGAGAAATAGGGGTCATGTCATTAGAAACCAAAACCTCACCCTTGTACATGAGCACAAGAGGCATGGGTGTAGGATCCTCACTAAATTCTCGCATGTCTTCTTGGGTGGCTAAAATCAAAAGATTAGGCACGCTCTCACTTTTCGTTATATCATTCTGTTTAGGCTCATTTACACCACTTATAGCTGCAACACTCTCTCTCCTAGCTATAGGTGCATCTTGCAAGTTCACTTCAATCTTCTGACGAGATTCATTCACAATCTGTTGTGGTGTCATAGGATGCAAATTAATTTTCTTGCCCTTGAACTCCAAATGATATGTATTGGCTCGGCCATTGTATTGCACATGGAGATCATAGAGCCAAGGCCGACCCAACGGTAAATGGCAACCAATCATAGGAACCACATCAAAATCAATAGAATCCTTGTATGGCCCTATCTCAAAGTTCACACACACCATATGGTTTACCTTCATCTCACCATTGTCACTCAACTTGGCCCTATCTCAAAGTGCACATTGTATGTAATATGGCTTAGGATGAGGAAAATTAGTCAAATTCAACTTGGCACATAACTCCTTGCTTGCAAGATTTCTGTAGCTACCTCCATCAATGATCCCTTTGAAAGCTTTGTTTGGGCCAACTAGTGCATTTGTTTGGAACAGATTGCAGCGCAGAGAATCAACAGGAGGCTGCACACTAAGAATACGTGGAGAAACCACAATGGTTGGTGCATGTTTAGGGAAATCACCCATGCCTTCTTCACCTTCATAACCAATGTCATCGGGACTATTTGGATTAACTTCGTCTCCACTTACGTACTCACCATGCTCATTTATTAACATTACCTTGCAGTTGGGACAATATTTCTTGAAGTGTCCTCTTCCTCCACAAGTATGGCATTCCACATCTCTTTTATGTGTTGTTGACATGTTGTAATTGGTGCTAGCAGTAGGAGCAACAAATCTCTTTGCTTGGGAACCATATGAGGCCAAAGGTGCAGGCTTGAAAGATGATGTGGAGGGGCTGCCAGCAGCAGTGTCAGGTGCAGGTGATGAGTGCAGCAACACTTAGTTGGGAGACCCCAAGAGGAAGGTATGATGAGCACAACATCAAGTTTCCCTTGGTAAGAAACCACGGTTATCGAACCAGTAGGAGGAAGGAAACGACTCAAAGGTGTTGCTAGCAACTTGGAGACCTGCACAACGCAAACTCAAGACTTTTCCCCAACGAACAGTGAGGTTGTCAATCTCACCGGTTTGATGTAACAAAGGATTAACTGTATGGTGTGAAAGGTAATGGTGGTTGGCAACAAGTAAACGGTAAACAGTGGAAGATGAATCAATGGTAAAGATCGGACTGGGGTCCATAGTTCACTAGAGGGGTTCTCCTTAGATAAACAAACATGGCATGCTGGGTAATCAAATTACATCAGGGCAATTGACAGGACTGAGCAAGGCATAACAATGCAATACTAGACATCATGATCCTATGAGATTCGATTGGGCAATACAACAATATACATAGACCGCCATCCAACTGTATCTATGACTAGAAGTCCACCTTTGGGTTATCATCCGAACCCCCTCTAGTATTAAGTTGCAAGCAACAGACAAGTGCTTTAAGCAAGGTGTGTAAGGTAAACAATCCACTTGTTCATTAACAAGAGACCGTTGTTTTCTCCCTAGTGGCAACAACACATCTACAACCTTACAGATTTCTGTCACTTCCCTTAGATTAAATAGAGGCATGAACCCACTATCGAGTATAAATACCCCCTCTTGGAGTCACTAGCAAGTACTTGGCCAAGATAGCTACTAACAACGGAGAGCATGCAAGATCACAAACAACACAGACATGATAGAATCAATAAGATAAAACCATTAATCAATCTGACATAATATCCCAATATCCATCGGATCCCCACAAACACAACATGCATGATTACAAATAGATGAGATCTTGATCATGAATGCAGCTCACAAGATCTAGACATGAAAGCACAAAGGAGGAGATACAACCATCTAGCTACTACATGGACCCATAGTCCAAGGTGGAACTACTCATGCTTCATACCGGAGGCTGGCATGATGAAGAAGAAGGCATCCGGGATGATCTCCCCTATGTTAGGGTGCCGGAAAGAGCTTCAGATCCCCCCGATGGCAGCGGCTACAGACGGTTTTGTGGAATTTTGATCAGGTACTTAGTGTTTAGGCATCGGGGTCTTCTTATAGGTGAATAGGGAGGCCGAGGGGGTGCCTGAGGCGGCTGCACCCCCCAGGCGCGGGGTGGGCCCACCCGCGCAGCCAGGGGGTGTGGCCCCCTCTAGGCCCTCCTCCGTCTCGTCTTCTGGCTCCATGTTCCCCACGGTAAAATATTGACTTTGGCTTTTGTCCCGTCCAATTCCGAGAATATTTATTTTCTGCCTTTCTGGAACCAAAAACAGAAGAAAACAGACAACTGGTAGTGTGGCATCTTGTTAATAGGTTAGTACCAGAAAACATATAAAAACACCTCAAAGTGTAGACAAGGCAAAGAAAAGTAGATACTAAACAAGCATGGAACATCAAAAATGATAGATATGTTTGCGACGTATCAAGCATCCCCAAGCTTAACTCCTGCTCATCCTTGAGTAGGTAAGTGATAAAAAGAATAATTTTTGAGGTGACATGCACCATCACAATTGTAACATCCCTAAAATCATGATTCAAAACTCATGCATATCATCCATGCATCCATGATCATATAAATTTCATTTCAAACAAATCATTTCAAAACAGAGCATATATTGCTCATTATTTTATGTATGAATACTATAGCCTTAGTGCTATCTTCCAATGAGAAGAGTACTTGTTTTGTTCAGTAAGGTTTGAATTCAAGCTTAGGCACTTTCCAAAGCTTGAGCAAAGATTTCAAAACAAAATGTGTAAATAAAACCAATATTATGCCTATAGTATATATCACATAAAGGCTTGGTTTTATTTTTATTTTCAATTGATCAAAGTGTTTTGAGTAAACAGTAGTATTTGACACACATTTTAGTACAAGGTTTGCAGTATAAAAACCTAGAGAAGTTTTGAATTCAAACTCATTTTATTTAGAGTTGAAAATCATTTCAGAAAAATCAAACAAAAAAAGGTTAAAAGGGAAAAAAATAAGCTAACAGGCGAATCTAGCCCAACTAGCCCAGCTAAGCCCAGCAACCCCACCCCGCGAACCGTTTTTCTTTACTCACACCCGCACCCGCTAGGTCACAGACAGACGGGACCCACTCCCTCTATGTTTCTCTCATTGATAGCCGCGGCCCACACGGCGTCAGCGTCTCCACCCCGGCGACGTGTTCTTCCCCAATTCACGCCATGCGTCTCCTGGTTTGATTCGCATCGTCATTTCGCGTTGATTCCTGGAGTAAATCACGCCCCCGTCTTGCCTACTTAAAGCCCCTCTGTCCCCTCTCCATTTCCCCCCAGACTCCGAGCACAGAGCGCCCCCAGGATGCCCGTAATCACCCTCGCGCCGTAGCAGACAGAGCTCACTCCGGCGACCAATCCCGGTGAGCCCTGTGCGCCCCTTCTTCTCTAGTTCTTGCAGACAGCTTCGCCACTTCCTTGCGCACATTCTGACACCATTGGTTCATCCTATACCACCCCAGGTCGTCGTCTTCGTCAAGCACAGCAAGGTTCCGATGACGTCCTCAACTCCGACGATTAAATTCGGTGAGCCCATTGTTCCCCTTCCCCTCTGAATCACACAAACATGTTCGCCGTAGTCTTGCACATCTCCTGATGCCTTTTGTTCATGCTAGGGTGACCAGGAGCGTCGCCAACGTCGTCGTCCACCCAAGCCCGACGCTGACAGCAACTCCGACGAGCCTGTGCAGCCGTGTCAATGCGCCCCTTGCCAAGCCGTCGCCAGGTTGAGCATCAGTGCATCGCTACGAGTCCGGTAAGCACCTCAGACGACCCTAGAACCCCCTGTAGCCGCCGTGCCGCCGTAGACAGAGCTCGCTGCCGCCATTTGCCACCGCCAGCGCCGCCCATCTGTGGTCGCTTGGTCGATGACCGTTGGATCTAAATCCAGCGCGTGTAAATAGATCACTTAACGAAACGGTATGGATAGATCTAGACCGTGCAGATTAAGTAGATTTAACAGCCTGTGAGCGCAATCCTGAGCGAACTGGTACGCGCCAATCAGAGCGTGACGCGTGGCTAGAGATTAGATTTAAAAACAGGATTTGAATCTATTAGTTGTTTGAAATTGTTTTAGCTATAACTTTTGATTCCCACGTTCAAATTTGAAAAAATTTATATCAATGGAATCAGGAGAACAAGCCCTTTCGAAATATGCAATGTGTTTAATGTTTTATTTCTGTTAAAATGATTTTATTTATAGAAACATGTGTAGACTTATTTTGTGTATATAAATTATTTAAGAAATGTTTTGATGTTTATATAAATGTTGTTTGGCAAGTTTTGAACTTGTTTATGAACCAATACTGTACACTTGTCTTGTTGAGTTTAGAAAATCATCACATATCATGTTGCATGCATCCATATATTTTTGCTTCTATTTATATGTATGTGACTTGTTGCTATGATTCTATGTGTAGATTTTGGTGCCAATAGTGATTGTGATTGTGAGGAGTGTAGCTACTCTCCAAACTACCAAGGCAAGTGGTGCTTCATGATATTTTTATCCCTATGTTTTCTACTAAGCATTAGAAATATTTTGCTAGTCTTGCATGTTATATTTTACTTATGCTATGCTTGGGAAATCCTAGTAGTTGTAGAAATGCTAGAAATTTTTTAAGTTAAGATGCTTATCTATGCCATGCTTAGCCTAGCTAGTAGCAACCAAGGGTGGTGAAATATACATGCTATGATAAAAATATTTCTAAGTCTTTGGACTTGTGTTTTGCCTAATAAAACAACTAAGTAAATGAAACACCTGGGTGGAATGGAAGGAATGGTTTATGTTGAGTGGTTACACAAGGCCCATTTCTATGGTTTACCTTGTGTATCTCACTTGTGGAAAGCCACCTAGGAACAAAGGGATTTGAGAGGCCAAATGTTAAGAAGCTTCTAGTGCAGCCACTTGGCAATATGGGCTCTGCCAGGATCATATAGGTTGCAATAACTTAGCCATTTGGATAGTTGGTGGTAGTGGGATGATAGGTTGGAGCGCGTCCATTTGGTCTAAGGGAAGGCTTCTGAAAGGTCCTGTCTTGGTGAAAATCAAGGCTTGTGGGGATAGTGCACAACCTCTACAGATGGAAGAATCTGGTACTTAGCCATGTCCATGGAAAAGGACAACTTGAGCATAAAGACATGGAAGCTATCAAGAATCTCATCATCCAAATTTCTAAAGTAAAACTTGAGGGTGAACAAGGGTGAAGGACCCCAATGTCTATTGGTGGTTCCTTGGGAAAAGTTTTGACAAAGAAAAACTTAGTAATTTTAACTAATAGGCAAAACCTATTTTGAGCAAAGCAAGCCTAATCTACACTTAGCCAAATTGCATATAGTATCTAGTCCACCAAAGTTATACTAAGGTATCACTTGCCAATACTATTCCAATGTATTGACCCACTGTGGCTGTAACTTGTGATGTTGCAGGTTACTCTGATGGGGATTAGGAGTCATGAGTCTACACCCAACATGTTTGCCTGTGGCACATGAAGATGAAGACTTTTATCTATTTACTTATTTAAACTCTTGTACTAGGCCTGTGGCCTTGGAGTTGTAAAGACCATGTTTGTCTCTGGAATGACTGTAATAATGACCTTTGTTTCTGTGTACTTCATCTTAAACTGTGGATGCTAGCATTGATCCAGGGACTAGCATTGCAATCACAGGGATCCTTTTCCTTTATAAAGGAGGGATCTTACAGATGGTATCAGAGCACTGTGTTGCCTGTAGGATTATGACCCTAGGATTGGAAACCACTAAGGAAAATTTTTCAACAGCTTCTACACTTGTCTATTCTTCTCGTAAACTTTTCTAATCTTCTTTCTCATCTCTATTTGTAGATGAACTCCATCAACGAAGACATAAGAAAGGGACCACTCATGACAATGACTTTGGATTGTGAGACAGAATTTCCCAAGGCTCTCAAGGACCTCATGGTTGCAATGGAAATACATGGTGCAGCTGTGTACAAAGGTTTTCCTGTGATGGATGAAGAAGTTGAATACTGGTGGGTGCAACTTCACTTGTATAAAAACAAGGAAGACAACCACAAGGAATCAGGATTCTGCATGTTCACCAATTCAGTGATGCACACTACATTCTTTGATTCAGCAAGGGATGCAGCTTCGAAGACCATCAAAGAACTTGGTGATAGAGTCAAGTGCAGAATTCTCAACATACAAAATGACCTAAGGGAAGAGAAGAAACATACCCAAGAGTTGGAGGCTACCAACCAAACCTTAAGAGGAGACATTATAGACTTAGTAATGGAGTCATGTGCTCAAGATAGAGTGATTGCTTCTAGAAATATTGTGTTAGCCAACATATCTAGTGAGATAGGATTGTAAGCGTACTTCGCTAGATGGACCACCACTTATCACCTTATTTTCCAAAAGATGTTTAAAATAAGTTGAACCTTGGTTGTTGTAATGGATCCATGTATTCCATGACTTGTGTGTTTTGTTTTCCAAAGATATGCATGTGATGCTTTGCCTTGTGTTTATCTTAAATTGTGTTGTTTCTAACTTTTTCTATCTTATAAATAGATGCCTAATGTTACCATCAGCACTGTTGAGGAGTTCTAGGGAACTCGCTTTGGTCCTCGTATTATTGAGCTCACTAGTTTGCTCAATCTCCCTCTTCCTACCATCATGGTGCTTCCCCTCACCAAGTTTGAGAGGAAAGACCTTTGGGGCTTCAAGGTCAATCAGCCCGGACGCCAGACTGAGCCTACCACGGAGGCTATCATCTTCAAGCTCATGCACGATGACAAGGAGAGAGGCCTAGAGGTAGTCATGCAGGACTTGATTGGACGTCTGTTAGGGAGACACTCTCGACAGGTTAGAGGTACTCACTTCCACGTCTTCGGTAGACGTGATGAGGATGGAGAGGCCATCGACTTCGAGGACTCTTCGAGGGAGACAGCGGAGCCGATTCGCCTATACCTCCACGACTTAGAGCTTCTTCTTAGGCACGTGGACACTGATAGGACCAACGTCATGCTTAGCAATGACGAACTCCAGGTGCAGCTTCGTGAGAAGGACAAGCTCTTCGCGGAGCAAGATGAGATAGTCAAGGAGATGGAGGCAAAGTTCGAGAGCCAGGACAGAAAGTTCAAGAGTCAAGAGAAGCGAGTCCAAGATAGGAACAAGAGGATTCAGGACATGACTGAAGAACTGCAGGCCAAGGACTTCGAGCTCGAGCATCAGCAGACTGTGATCGAGAGGATTCGTTCTTAGAAGAGGGCTCTCAAAGCCAAAGTAGAGACCTTGACCACCAATGTCGAGGAATACAAGACCACTATGGAGAATGCAGGTCTTACCTTTGTTGAGGAGGAGGTTGATGCCGAGGAGTAGTGATGACTACTCATTTATCATTTATTTATCATACTTTATTTGAGTCACAATGACCATCCAACATGTGGATGGCTTGTTATTGGTGTGTTTACTTTGCAAACTTGTTATCTTGTTGTTAAACCTTTATTATTGTGATGCATGTTTGGTGATTATTTATGTGATGTATTATGCATGAAAGCATCTATGGGTATCTCATTCTTATCTCTATTGAAAAAACCATAGATGCCTCCCCGACGTGCCAATCCCAACCCCAACAACAACAACATCACCCCTGAGATGCAGCAAATGATGACAGCTCAGACTCAGCTGATGCAAATGATGACTACGTTCATCCAAAACCAGAACAACAATAACAACAACAATAACAACAACAACAACCCAGCGGGTTTTGACATGCTTACCAGGTTCTTGAGATTGAGGCCAGCAAAGTTCTCAGGAACAACTGATCCAATGGTGGCCAATGATTGGCTACGCTCTGTGAACAAGGACTTGGTAACTGTGGGCTGTACTGATGCAGAAAAAGTCGGATTTGCAGCTCACTTATTGGAAGGGCCAGCAACCACTTGGTGGGATAACTTCCAAATCACCACTCCTATTGCAGATGTGACATGGGCTATCTTTGAAGATGGATTTCGTACTTCTCACATCTCATCCGGAGTGATGAGTTTGAAGAGGAAAGAGTTCCATAATCTGAAGCAGCGCCACCGCAGTGTGGCTGAATATATTGAGGAGTTCAACAATCTGGCGCGTTATGCACCGGATGAAGTTGACACTGATGCTAAGAGGAAGGAAAAGTTCCTTGAAGGGTTGAATGATGAACTAAACCTGCAGCTATCAGTGGCCTATGTTCCCACATACCAGTCTCTTTGTGATAAGGCTGCTATTTTGGAGAACAAAATGAAGCAAGTTGAGAGTAGAAAGAGAAAGCACTCGGATAAGCACAGCTCGGGATCGTCTCACAAGCATTCCCATTATGATGATAGTGGAAGCTCAGGGTCCCACAAGCATGGGAAATTCAACAAGCACCACAACCACAACCGTCATCATGACAACAAACATCACCGTAGTCATGAGAATGACAAGTACAAGAACCACAAGGGTGGATATAAGAGCCACCAGTGTGGAAGTGGAAGTGGCAGTGGAAGCTAGCCTGTCAAGAAGGATATTAGTCAGGTTGAGTGTTTCAAGTGCAAGAAGATAGGGCATTATGCAAATGAATGCCCGGAAAATAAAGTTGAAGGACCCAACAAGCCTAACCCTTTTCAGAAGGGACAAGTGAACCACATCAATGTGGAGGAAATCTATGAAGAGCCAGATGCTGTTGCTGGTAAGTTCAAACTCAATTCTATTCCAGCACTTGTTCTTTTTGATACTGGAGCATCACATTCATTCATATCAAAAGCATTTGTTGATAGAAATGGGTTTCCAACTGAAAACATTGGGTTTCCAATAAAAGTTAGTTTTCCAGGTGGAGATATGATAGTAAGTCTTGGATGCCGGGATCTAGTGATAGAGTTTGGAAAGCATAAATTTCCAGTGAGTCTGATAATCCTAGATTCCCAAGGACTGGATGTAATTATGGGAATGGATTGGATGGCTAAGTATGAAGGAGTACTAGATTGTGCAAATCGTATTGTTGCACTCACAACCCCGGAAAGGAAACGGATTAAATTCAAGTCTAAATTTGAATCAAAAGGGAGTAAGCTAAATTCTCTTAAGGGGGTTAGCATAGACAGTGTGCCAATTGTGAGTGAATATCCGGATGTGTTTCCGAAAGAATTACCGGGAATGCCACCAGATAGAGATGTGGAGTTCCTTATTGATTTGCTACCAGGATCTGGACCAATAGCAAAGAGACCGTACAAAATGTCAGTTGATGAACTGAAAAAACTCAAGAAACAACTTGGAGAACAGTTGCAGAAAGGATTTATTCAACCAAGTTCTTCATCTTGGGGAGCACCAGTTTTATTTGTGGAAAAGAAGGATATAAGTCAAAGGTTATGCATTGATTACCGTTCACTCAATGAGGTGACTATCAAGAACAAATACCCTTTGCCTAGAATCAATGACTTGTTTGATCAGCTAGAAGGAGCTTGTGTGTTCTCAAAAATTGATCTACGGTCAGGTTATTTCCAACTCAAGATAAGGGACCAAGACATACCTAAGACAACTTTTACCACAAGGTATGGATTGTATGAATATACCGTGATGCCATTTGGTTTGACCAATGCACCAGCATACTTCATGAATATGATGAACAAGGTGTTCATGGAATTTCTTGATAAGTTTGTTGTCTTTTTTATCGATGACATTTTGATCTACTCCAAGAGCAAAGAAGAACATGAAGGACATTTGCGTTTGATACTTGAGAAGCTTAGAGAGCATAAACTGTATGCCAAATTCAGCAAGTGTGAATTCTGGCTAAATGAAGTTGGTTTTCTTGGACACGTTGTGTCAGGAGATGGTGTAGCAGTTGATCCTGCTAAATTTTCAGCTGTAACTGAATGGGAATCTCCCAAGTCAGTGAAAGAAGTTCGTAGTTTCCTTGGCTTAGCAGGTTACTACAGAAGGTTCATTGAGAATTTCTCCAAGGTAGCCAAGCCAATGATAGAGTTGCTAAAGAAGGACAAGAAATTTGCTTGGTCTGAAGGTTGTGAACTCAGCTTTCAAGAATTGAAGAAGAGACTTATGACAACACCAGTCTTATGTTTGCTAGATTTGGAGAAGGATTTCCAAGTGTATTGTGATGCATCTCATCATGGTTTGGGTGCAGTACTTATGCAAGAAGGGAAAGTTGTGGCTTATGCCTCGAGACAACTCAAAACTCATGAGGTGAACTACCCTACTCATGATTTAGAGTTAGCCTCTATTGTCCATGCACTCAAAACATGGAGACATTATCTTTTGGGAAAGCGTTGTGAAGTGTTCACAGATCACAAGAGTTTGAAGTATATCTTCACCCAGAAAGAAATTAACATGAGACAAAGAAGATGGCTAGAACTCATCAAGGACTATGACTTAAGTTTGCAATACCACCCCGGTAAAGCAAATGCTGTAGCGAATGCTCTAAGCCGTAAGGTTTTTGTAAATGGCCTCACTAAGGGAGAACTGCCAGATGATCTGTGTGCCCAATTTAGAGACCTCAGATTGGAAATTGTGCCTGAAGGACATCTAATGTCTTTGGATGTTCAACCCACTTTGTTGGACAAGATCAAAGAAGCCCAGAAGACTGATAAGGAAATTGAAGAGATTAAGGAAAGGATTGGCAAAGGAAAAGCCAAAGGATTCCATGAAGACGAATAAGGTACTTTATGGCATGGGAAACGTATCTGTGTTCCACAAGATCCGGAGCTTCGGAAATTGATTTTGCAAGAAGCACACAACTCACCATATTCCATTCATCCGGGTAACACCAAAATGTACATGGATATGAAGGAAAGATTTTTGTGGAATAATCTCAAGAAGGACATCGCCGAACATATTGCTTTGTGTGATGTGTGTAGTAGAGTGAAAGCGGAACACCAAAAACCAGCAGGTTTGCTTCAACCACTACCTATTCCTGATTGGAAGTGGGACAAGATTGGTATGGATTTCATTACCGGATTGCCAAGGATCCGGTCAGGATATGATTCTATTTGGGTAGTAGTGGATCTCCTAACTAAAGTGGCTCATTTCATACCCGTGAAGACAACCTACACTAGTGCTAAGTTAGCCAAGATATATATGAGTAGAATTGTATGTCTACATGGAGTACCCAAGAGTATTGTGTCTGATAGAGGAACCCAATTCAATTCTCATTTTTGGAGGCAATTACATGAGTCATTGGGAACAAGGTTGGAATTCAGCACTGCTTTTCATCCTCAAACTGATGGACAAATAGAAAGGACTAATCAGATTCTTGAAGATATGTTGAGGGCATGTGCCCTAGACTATGGAGCCAGTTGGGATGAAAGTCTGCCTTACGCGGATTTCTCTTACAATAACAGCTATCAAGCCAGCATTGAGATGGCACCATTTGAGTTTCTCTACGGGAGAAAATGTACCACCCCATTACTATGGAATGGTGTGGGAAAAAGAAGTTTGTTCGGACCAGAACTTATCAAAGAAGCTGAAGAGAAGGTCAAGTTGGTTAAGGACAGATTAAAGATAGCACAGTCCCAACAGAAAAGATACACAGATCCTAAGCGTAGAGAAGTCACCTATGAAGTTGGTGATAGAGCTTATCTTAGAGTGTCACCACTTCATGGAGTGAAGAGGTTTGGAGTCAAAGGGAAGTTGGCCCCAAGATATGTTGGACCATTCAAGATTCTGAGTCATAAAGGAGAAGTTGCTTATGAAATTGAATTGCCAGAGTCTTTGTCAGCTGTTCATAATGTGTTTCATGTGAGTCAGCTTAAGAAATGTCATCCAGAAATGGAAGAAACTTCTTTGAAGGATACTATACCTTTGGAAGAGGTTCAATTGGAAAGTGATCTCACTTATGAAGAGAAACCTATCAAGATTCTTGAGACTGCAGAAAGAGTTACATGGACTAAGACTATCAAGTTCTGCAAAGTTCAATGGAACCATCATTCAGAAGAAGAAGCAACATGGGAAAGAGAAGATGATCTTCGGAAAGACCACCCTCACCTATTTGCTAGCCAATCCGAATCTCGAGGGCGAGATTCACCTTAAGGGGGTTAGATTTGTAACATCCCTAAAATCATGATTCAAAACTCATGGATATCATCCATGCATCCATGATCATATAAATTTCATTTCAAACAAATCATTTCAAAACAGAGCATATATTGCTCATTATTTTATGTATGAATACTCTAGCCTTAGTGCTATCTTCCAATGAGAAGAGTACTTGTTTTGTTCAGTAAGGTTTGAATTCAAGCTTAGGCACTTTCCAAAGCTTGAGCAAAGATTTCAAAACAAAATGTGTAAATAAAACCAATATTATGCCTATAGTATATATCACATAAAGGCTTGGTTTTATTTTTATTTTCAATTGATCAAAGTGTTTTGAGTAAACAGTAGTATTTGACACACATTTTAGTACAAGGTTTGCAGTATAAAAACCTAGAGAAGTTTTGAATTCAAACTCATTTGATTTAGAGTTGAAAATCATTTCAGAAAAATCAAACAGAAAAAGAAAAAGGGAAAAAGGGAAAAAAATAAGCTAACGGGCGAATCTGGCCCAACTAGCCCAGCTAAGCCCAACAACCCCACCCCGCGAACCGTTTTTATTTACTCACACCCGCACCCGCTAGGTCACAGACAGACGGGACCCACTCCCTCTCTATTTCTCTCGTTGACAGCCGCGGCCCACACGGCGTCATCGTCTCCACCGCGGCGACGTGTTCTTCCCCAATTCACGCCGTGCGTTTCCTGGTTTGATTCGCGTCATCAATTCGCGTTGATTGCTGGAGTAAATCACGCCCCCGTCTCGCGTACTTAAACCCCCTCTGCCCCCTCTCCATTTCCTCCCAGACTCCGAGAACAGAGCGCCCCCAGGCTGCCCGTAATCACCCTCGCGCCGCCGCAGATAGAGCTCACTGCGGCGACCAATCCCGGTGAGCCCCGTGCGCCCCTTCTTCTCTAGTTCTTGCAGACAGCTTCGCCACTTCCTTGCACACCTTCTGACACCATTGGTTCATCCTATACCGCCCCAGGTCGTCGTCTTCGTCAAGCACAGCAAGGTTCCGACGACGTCCTCAACTCCGACGATTAAATTCGGTGAGCCCCTTGTTCCCCTTCGCCTCTGAATCACACAAACATGTTCGCCGTAGTCTTGCGCATCTCCTGATGCCTTTTGTTCATGCTAGGGTGACCAGGAGCGTCGCCAACGTCGTCGTCCACCCGAGCCCGACGCTGACAGCAACTCCGACGAGCCCATGCAACCGTGTCCGTGCGCCCCTTGCCAAGCCGTCGCCAGGTTGAGCATCAGTGCATCGCTACGAGCCCGGTAAGCACCTCAGACGACCCTAGAACCCCCTGTAGCCGCCGCGCCGCCGTAGACAGAGCTCGCCTCCGCCAGTTGCCACCGCCAACGCTGCCCATTTGTGGTCGCTTGGTCGATGACCGTTGGATCTAGATCCAGCGCGTGTAAATAGATCACTTAACGAAACGGTATGAATAGATCTGGACCGTGCAGATTAAGTAGATTTAACAGCCTGTGAGCGCGATCCTGAGCGAACCGGTACGCGCCAATCAGAGCGTGACGCGTGGCTAGAGATTAGATTTAAAAACAGGATTTGAATCTATTAGTTGTTTGAAATTGTTTTAGCTATAACTTTTGATTCCCACGTTCAAATTTGAAAAAATTTATATCAATGGAATCAGGAGAACAAGCCCTTTCTAAACATGCAATGTGTTTAATGTTTTGCTTCTGTTAAAATGATTTTATTTACAGAAACATGTGTAGACTTATTTTGTGTATATAAATTATTTAAGAAATGTTTTGATGTTTATATAAATGTTGTTTGGCAAGTTTTGAACTTGTTTATGAACCAATACTATACACTTGTCTTGTTGAGTTTAGAAAATCATCACATATCATGTTGCATGCATCCATATATTTTTGCTTCTATTTATTTGTATGTGACTTGTTGCTATGATTCTATGTGTAGATTTTGGTGCCAATAGTGATTGTGATTGTGAGGAGTGTAGCTACTCTCCAAACTACCAAGGCAAGTGGTGCTTCATGATATTTTTATCCCTATGTTTTCTACTAAGCATTAGAAATATTTTGCTAGTCTTGCATGTTATATTTTACTTATGCTATGCTTGGGAAATCCTAGTAGTTGTAGAAATGCTAGAAATTTTTTAAGTTAAGATGCTTATCTATGCCATGCTTAGCCTAGCTAGTAGCAACCAAGGGTGGTGAAATATACATGCTATGATAAAAATATTTCTAAGTCTTTGGACTTGTGTTTTGCCTAATAAAACAACTAAGTAAATGAAACACCTGGATGGAATGGAAGGAATGGTTTATGTTGAGTGGTTACACAAGGCCCATTTCTATGGTTTACCTTGTGTATCTCTCTTGTGGAAAGCCACCCAGGAACAAAGGGATTTGAGAGGCCAAATGTTAAGAAGCTTCTAGTGCAGCCACTTGGCAATATGGGCTCTTCCAGGATCATATAGGTTGCAATAACTTAGCCATTTGGACAGTTGGTGGTAGTGGGATGATAGGTTGGAGCGCGTCCATTTGGTCTAAGGGAAGGCTTCTGAAAGGTCCTGTCTTGGTGAAAATCAAGGCTTGTGGGGAAAGTGCATAACCTCTACAGATGGAAGAATCTAAGTACTTAGCCATGTCCCTGGAAAAGGACAACTTGAGCATAAAGACATGGAAGCTATCAAGAATCTCATCATCCAAATTTCTAAAGTAAAACTTGAGGGTGAACAAGGGTGAAGGACCCTAATGTCTATTGGTGGTTCCTTGGGAAAAGTTTTGACAAATAAAAACTTAGTAAGTTTAACTAATAGGCAAAACCTATTTTGAGCAAAGCAAGCCTAAGCTACACTTAGCCAAATTGCATATAGTATCTAGTCCACCAAAGTTATACTAAGGTATCACTTGCGAATACTATTCCAATGTATTGACCCACTGTGGCTGTAACTTGTGATGTTGCAGGTTACTCTGATGGGGATTAGGAGTCATGAGTCTACACCCAACATGTTTGCTTGTGGCACATGAAGATGAAGACTTTTATCTATTTACTTATTTAAACTCTTGTACTAGGCCTGTGGCCTTGGAGTTGTAAAGACTATGTTTGTCTCTGGAATGACTGTAATAATGACCTTTGTTTCTGTGTACTTCATCTTAAACTGTGGATGCTAGCATTGATCCAGGGACTAGCATTGCAATCACATGGATCCTTTTCCTTTATAAAGGAGGGATCTTACAACAATCAAGTTCAAACCATTTGCAAGCATTGAAAGCTGAGATCAAAGAACTCTAAACATGAGCATGAAAGATGGAGTTCTAACAGTAAGACAAAGTAACTATGCATGCAGCATGAAAGGCTACAAACAAAGAGCATGAATAACATGCATTGAAAAATGTTTGTTTGTTTCACATACAGAAAACATAGCATAGTGACATTTTGATTGTCCCTCATGGAGTAGCAAATATATGCATAGGACACCTTCAAAGTTCATAAGAGTGACTAGATACAAATAGCACAAGAACAAGCAATATCAACAATATGCATAAATCAGTAAGTTTTGGGACAATTCACATAGAACTTAGAATGGCAACTATGCTCTCTTAATTGGTGCCTAAGGATAGAAGGTGGAGACTCAATATAATAGTGGAAGAAAGGCCCTTCATAAAAGGAAGCAGGGATTTCAAGTCTCATAAAGAGCTTCCAAAAATTATGGTACTTGTTAGCTTTTAGCTCTCATTTCCCCTATCATAAGAATCTTGAAGTGATTAAGGTTAAAGTGAACAAACTATGGAGTATATGCTTGACAAAGTATAAGTTGGTAATCTCATGTCCCTTGAGTACGAGGGCCGCTCCTCATGCTACTCAACTTTAGTCACCGATAAGTTCTTGTCATAGTAAGTACATGTGTATCATAGAGAACCGCCAATAGGGTACCCTTGCACATGATACAGGAGCTATACCATAATCAAAATGACAAGGCAAGCAGACAATGAGCATATCAACAATCTTCTTATTTACCATGGAAAAATGGTGTCTTTTCTCTCTTTCCTCTTTTCAGTATGTCTCTTTTTTTATAAGAAGAAAGCTTCATAGATTTCTCAGTATGGTGATGCTGCAAGTTTCCACCATGATTAGGCATGGCTTAGGCTAGCGGCCCAGGCGTTTCTCTAACACACATACATAACTCCATGGTCTTACAAGGTCCCTTTTATTTCACACCGATGACAT
Source organism: Avena sativa (assembly GCA_916181665.1). Classification (NCBI taxonomy): domain Eukaryota; kingdom Viridiplantae; phylum Streptophyta; class Magnoliopsida; order Poales; family Poaceae; genus Avena; species Avena sativa. The sequence goes on from OV702280.1 coordinate 149,010,331, forward strand.
CCACAAACAAAAGAGCATGATATCAACTAGGTACAATGTACAAGTGCAATATTGAAAGCGTTCCCCATGACAGCATGGTTCTGCTAATTCCAACGTATAAGTGCAAGCATATACAACATAGATGAAATAATGGTTCAAGTTTATTTAGGGGCAAGAAAAATAAAGTGTGCCATCAAGTTGTGAGATCTTTAATCACTAAGTTTCACATAACATGTTTAATTTGGAAGATAGATAAAACAAGAATATACTTGGAATGGTGTAACACACCATGCATAGGAATTTATAGTGGACACTTTGTAATAACTTGGTTTCTTGGGAGTTGGATGCATGAGTAGAGCTTACTCATACAAGTGGAGGCTAGCAAAAGACTGGGAGCGACCAACTAAGAGAGCAATAATGGCCATAATCATGCAGAGCAACAAAACATTACTAATCAAAGCATAGAGTGGTACTACAAGTCAAGGACTAAATGATCATAGAGGCTATGGTTACTTTTTCATAGTCACAACATGGTGTGAGGATGTGCCAAGTCAACCCAAACAAAGCATCAAAGGAGAATACCACAATACTATGCTTTTGTATGCTAACACAACGCATGATTCTTTCAAGGCACACTAAGCAATCCCAATTGTTTGGAACAAGTCATGCTACAACAATAATCACTAAGCATAAGGTCAAAACAACACCTAGCATGACATGCTAAAGTCTAAGTCACAGTCAAAGAAAGCTCCTCTTGCACTACTCAAGCAAGAACTATCTACTCCTTTCCAACAACGATCAACTTATTTGAAACAACACAGCGAGAACGGGGGGTCCAAACTACTTTATTCAAGCAAACTAAACAAACTAAGCAAACAAAACGAAAACTAAAACGTTCTAAGAACAACACAACAATATATGAAACAATAAAAACAAAGTGTCTAGAAAGACCTGATCTTTTTATTTATGAAGAAGGGGATGCCTTGGGCATCCCCAAGCTTTGACGCTTGTAACTCTTGGATATTTCTTGAGGTTTCACCGGGGTGGAATCCCAAATCTTGAGATTTTGTCCATTCTTCATCTCATTACATCATTCTTTCTCTACACCTGAAAATTTTCCTTCATACAAAACTTCACACAATCTTCATTAGCAACATTAGTGCATTCAAAAGATAATAGACATTTAGGCTTAGCTTTAAAACAGCAAAACTTTCACTAAAAACACAAGCTACTATAGCAATTCCCTCAAAAATCTCAATTTCCAAAAAGAACCCAAAAAGGAATCAATAAGAAGCAAATTGCAAATAATGGCAAAAATCTGTCAAAACAGACCAGCATGTAGAAACCGATTTTTTTGAACACCTTCTGTTGCTCAAATAAAAAAGTGTTGAACTAATGAAAGTTATATAACATACTGGGGGATTTATTTGTAAAATATCAGCTCAATCTGACTTACAGAGATTCCTCACGGATCTTTACGGTGGAGAAAAAATATCTGTTTTGGGATAGCAACTCCCCAAATCTTACTTCCCTCTCATTAGAGGTCATTCTTGGCAGAAAAAGCAAACAAAAAGGATAAGGAGAGGTCATTAATGAAGCAATAACTTCCAAAACTCAAGAAAACTCTTGGGTTATCTCCCAACAAGTACTTTTCCTTAATGCCTTTAAGTTAGGCACAAGAAGCAAGAATCAAGTATTTTCAAATGAAGAAGCATTAACATCAAACCTTGCTTTCAAAGGAGGAGAAAAATGCAACTTCTCTATCCTCATAGGGAAGTGTTCAATATCTTTCTTGAATGGAAATTGATATTTAATGGTGCCTTCTTTCATATCAATGATGGCCTATAATTGTTGTTACTACCAAAATTATTCCTATATGCATTGTTGTTGAAATTGTTGTTTCTAATGAAGTTCACATCAACTTGCTCTTCTTGAGCAACCAAAGAGGCTAAGGGAACATTATTTGGATATAAAGGAGCTTTCCCATTAACAAGCATAGCCATAATAACATCAATCTTATCACTCAGAGAGAAGGTTTCTTTAACAGAATTTACCTTCTTACCATGTGGAGCTCTCTCAGTGTGCCATTCAGAATAATTAACCATCATATTATCAAGGAATTTTGTTGGAGCACCCAAGGTGATGGTCATAAAGGTACCTCCAGCAGCTGAATCCAACAGGTTTCTTGAAGAGAAGTTCAAACCTGCATAAAAAGTCTGGATAATCATCCAAGCAGTAAGTCCATGAGTGGGACAATTCTTAAACAAAGATTTCATTCTTTCCAAAGCTTGAGAAACATGTTCATTATCAAGTTGTTTAAATTTCATAATATCACTTCTCATAGATATAATCTTATCAGGAGGGTAGTACTTTCCAATAAAAGCATCTTTGCATTTAATCCAAGAATCAATACTATTTCTAGGCAAGGATAGCAACCATTCTTTAGCTTTTCCTCTCAAGGAGAAAGGAAACAACTTGAGCTTAATAATATATCCATATACATCCTTATACTTTTGCATCTCACAAAGTTCAACAAAGTTATTGAGGTGGGCAACAACATCATCAGAACTAGCACCAGAAAATTGCTCTCTCACCACAAGATTCAACAAAGCAGGCTTAATTTCATAAAAGGTAGCATTAGGAGTAGGTGGAGCAATAGGAGTGCTTAGGAAATCATTGTTGTTTGTGCTAGTGAAGTCACACAACTTGGTGTTCTTAGTAGAGTTCATTTTGGCAAAAGTGGAGCAAGCCAACATCAGCAGCAACTAGAGCAGGAACTAATTTTTTGTGTGTTTTTGATAAGAGAAAGCAAACCAAACTAAACTTATTTTTTTGTAGTTTTTGATAAAAATAGGCAAACAAAACCAAGCAAAAGAAACTAAGCAAAACAAAAACAAATTAAAGAGAAAGTTCGTGGATGACTCCCCTTGTGAAGACGTCCTTAGCCTCCCCGGCAACGGCGCCAGAAAAAGGCTTGATGAGTGTAGTAGCACTTCGTTGGGAGACCCCAAGAGGAAGGTATGATGAGCACAACAAAGGTTATCGAACCAGTAGGAGGAAGGAAACGACTCAAAGGTGTTGCTAGCAACTTGGAGACCTGCACAACACAAACTCAAGACTTTTCCCCAACAAACAGTGAGGTTGTCAATCTCACCGGTTTGCTGTAACAAAGGATTAACTGTATGGTGTGGAAGGTAATGGTGGTTTGCAACAAGTAAATAGTAAACAGTGGAAGATGAATTAATGGTAAAGATTGGACCGGGGTCCATAGTTCACTAGAGGGGTTCTCCTTAGATAAACAAACATGGCATGCTGGGTAAAAAAATTACAGCAGGTCAATTGGCAGGACTGAGCAAGGCATAACAATGCAATACTAGACATCATGATCCTATGAGATTCGATTGAGTAATACAACAATATACATATACCACCATCCAACTTCATCTATGACTAGAAGTCCACATTTGGGTTATCATCCGAACCCCTTCTAGTATTAAATTTCAAGCAACAGACAACTGCTTTAAGCAAGGTGTGTAAGGTAAACAATCCACTTGTTCATTAACAAGAGACCGTTGTTTTCTCCCTAGTGGCAACAACACATCTACAACCTTAGAGATTTCTGTCACTTCCCTTTGATTAAATAGAGGCATGAACCCACTATCGAGCATGAATACCCCCTCTTGGAGTAACTAGCAACTACTTGGCCAAGATAGCTACTAACAACGGAGAGCATGCAAGATCACAAACAACACAGACATGATAGAATCAATAAGACAAAACCATTAATCAATCTGATATAGTAATCTAAATATCCATTGGATCCCCACAAACACAACATGCATGATTACAAATAGATGAGATCTTGATCATGAATGGAGCTCACAAGATCTAGACATGAAAGAACAAAGGAGGAGATACAACCATCTAGCTACTACATGGACCCGTAGTCCAAGGTGGAACTACTCACGCTTCATACCAGGGGCTGGCATGATGAAGAAGAAGGCCTCCGGGATGATCTCTCCTCCCGTAGGGTGCCAGGAAGAGCTTTAGACCCCCCCCGATCTAGGGATGATGGTGGCGGCGACAACAGACGGTTTCGTGGAATTTTGATCGGGTACTTAGGGTTTAGGCGTCGGGGGCTTCTTATAGGCGAAGAGGGAGGCCGAGGGGGTGCCCGAGGCGGCTGCACCCCTAGGCGCAGCCAGGGGTGTGGACCTCTCGGGGCCCTCCTCCGTCTCATCTTCTGGCTCCGTGTTCCCCACGGTAAAATATTGACTTTGGCTTTTGTCCCGTCCAATTCTGAGAATATTGATTTTCTGCCTTTCTGGAATAAAAAACAGAAGAAAACATGCAACTGGCACTGTGGCATCTTGTTAATAGGTTAGTACCAGGAAACATATAAAAACACCTCAAAGTGTAGACAAAGCAAATCAAAGTAGATACTAAACAAGCATGGAACATCAAAAATTATAGATACATTTGCGACGTATCAGCAGACGCGGGAGGGGGCAACATTGACCGTGCTGAAAAAGGTTGGTGGTAGGGTACCAGTGCACCTTCGATTCTTTAGCTAGTTGGGATTAATCCTTTCTTGCATGATGCAACAACTCATTCATAGTCTCATGCTTGTGATGACGAACAATGCTCTTTACGGGCAACTTCAAATTGTTAAGAAAATGATGCATAGTCATCTCAAGTGATTCATGAACTCTAGCACGCTGCATAAGCATCTCCATATCCATGTAGTACTCATCAACCGACATGGTTCCTTGCCTCAATTGTGTAAACTTGTCAAAAACTGAATGCAAATAGTTAGTAGGCACGAAACATTCCTTCATTATGTGCTTCATCCCTCTCCATGTAAGCACATGAAGTTCATTGTCGTCTCTTCTATTTTTCACAATGGCATCCCACCAACATAATGCATAGTCATCAAACTCTAACGCAACAAGCTTTACTTTTTTTATCTTCGGTATACTCATACAAACGCCACAGCTTCTCAATCTTTAGCTCCCATGTGAGGTAATCTTCAAGATCAAGTGAACCATCAAACTCGGGAATTGAAAACTTTGGTTTACCCAAGCCATCCTCAAGGACTTGTTGTGGAACACGCTAAGCACGCCCAATAGGAGCCCAACCACGTTCATGACTAGGGGGATGAGCACGTCCCTGGCCAACATTGTTCAGATTCTGAACGTCATCGGCAACTCTTCGTTCCTCATCGTCAACGGCATCATCATATGGTTGTTTCAGCCGTTGCTCAAGTGCTAGTGTCAAAGCGTCAACAGAACGTTGCGACATAGCGACATTGGTGTTGAGAGCCCTCACTTGTGTCTGAATATTGGTGACTAGGTTCTCATTTTCTCCCAATGCAAGTTGCACATCATGTACTGATTTTTCAATCCCATTTGTGGTGCTAGTGAACACACATGTCAAATGAGATCGTAAAGCTTCATATTCTCGCCAAGTAACATGATCAATATCATTCTTTTTCTGCATAACAACTTCATCACTAGTAGACAGGATTAGTAGGTTAGTGCAAAAATCAAAATCGGTTTGGTGGAACACTCACAACTCACTCCAAACTGACAAGAAATCAGATCTTACCATTCCAAAGCGAATAGTTATGCTTAACCAATTCGAAATCAACAACTAATGCACTGACGTGATGAAGTGAATATCAAGGGTATGGAGATCGATCACAGGGCACACATGTTATTTATGGTAGAGCTGTAGGTATGGTATCCTAACTACACTGAAACAAGTCCTAGTGATGATCGTGTGATAACCCAAGAAACACACATAGTGAAGATAAACGTGGCAATGCAACTATGAAAGGAGTTGCAAAGCACTGGAGAGACACTAGCAAAGCTCAAAGTAAACAGGCACAAGATTTCTCATGCTACAAGTGCACAAAGATATCACTAGGCTTCTTGCATAATTTTGCTTTTTCTTTCATTTGCTTTTGCAATGATTCTTTCTCTTTTTTCTTTCTCTTATTTCTTTTTCTTTTTCTATATCTCTTATATATCACACTATTATCAAGGCCAAATTATTAAGCACACCACCAAATTCCTAAGAGCAGCCTGTAAGAGAGAAAACTAGTTGATGCAGCCTGTCCCACGGACGCCTCTACATCTCCTCCTCCTAGTTCCCCAAGTGGATCGATGAAACGTGCTCGATCCAAACTTATACAAGCTAAGGTTAACTTGCTCCTCTCCTCGTGTGATTTCGATACACCTTTGGATGCCTTGCTACTTCATGCAAATACTTTGTGCATCCTCAGCCATGAACCCCATGAAGCAATGCCAAGAGAAGGACCCAAGGCCGCACGAGAAGGATCTCCAGGACAAACCGGCACCAGGACCGGCGGACTGGTTTCCCCATTGGAATATCCGGCTCAGCAACTGGCGGACCGGACCCATGACAGAAAATCCTGGCTACAGACTCGGCAGCATCCGACGACGACCGAAAATTCTCTCTGTATGGATGTTCGGTAGGCGACCGGAAATTCCGGCACCACCAGACTTATCGCCAGAACTGCCCAGGAACAAGTCAAATCTTGGTCTTCACCCGTGTAATCCCTGTATTTCGCCTAAACTTTACCTTTTCATACCCAAAATACCCCTATTTAATTGTCTAGCCTATAAATCGCCCCCACCTCCATTGTAATCCCTAGACTTGGATAACTGTAATAGAAGAAACCCTAGAGGATCTATCTATTGCTAGTCTCATGCTCCTTCAAGAGGAGCACCAATTATCCCCCATCCTCTTGGATTTTTCCTAGTTCGTTTAAGTTGTACAAGTCCTTGGAGTCGGTGTCTCATCTCCAAGTAGTCAAGATCTCATTAAGCCTCTCACCCCCGATGTTGGTAGTGGGATAGTGTCTTTCCCGTCACCGATCCTAGGGATTGTGCCAGACCATTTTCCGCCGACGTGAGCTATTGGTGTGTATCGTGTATTCCTGTGTTGTGTGTGTGTGTTCATCGAGTTCTTCGCGTGTTTAAAAATTTCCCCTCAATTTTTCTTCTATCCATCATAAATTTAAAAATTCCCCAAAAAAGAGACCCAAATTGCCTCCAGGTCGATCTATGTATTTGGTGAGTTTTTTGTGGTTTTGGTCCATAGATCTGTTGCCTTGGGTGTTGATCTAGATTCCTTGACCTCCCCCCAGCCCAATTTCGACGGATTTTTGACGAATTTCTTAGTTTGATTTTGTGGAGTTCGTCACAAACTGGTTTCGGCGAGAGGTCCGGCGAACCGGTTTTGCCACCGAAAATTCCGGCGAGAATTCTGGCACGACCGAACCGACCGAACCGGCGCCGCCGGTTCTTTGCCGAAATTTTTTCTTACAGCAATTTTGACAGTTTTCTTCCCATGTGTTCGTGTTTCGCTTGTGTGTGTCGCCAAAACTATCAGCAAGCTTCCGCACCTTCGTACATCTCGCTCTCATCGACACCGCGACACCCGAGCACCCTTCCCCAACACAGGTAGCAAGTCATCAACAATACCAAAGGTATAACTTGCTCCACAATGTTAACCCCATTCCATATTTTGTGTGTACCTATCCTATGAGAGCAGCTTATTTTGTGTTTGCCTAAGCATTGTGAACTTGATTTTGGAAAGTGAGAGTATGTAAAAAAGTACAGAAGTTAACATAGTAGTATAGAAAGGGAGAAAAGGATAAAAAAGTGATATGGGGTGGCCCGATTTTCTTGGCGATGATGATGATGGATGATAGATAACTATCCTATAGCTATGAACTCTTCCGCTCGAACCCTGATGCCGATGCAACAGCTCTTGAACCCTATGGGATATTCACAACACCACTCTCTTGCGCACATAGCCGTCGACCAGGAACGGTAGTTTGCAATCTACTAATTCTGATAGGACAAAGGTGTCTGATCTTTCGATGAGATGGTGATAGTCGATTTGGGTGGAGTTCGGGTTTGACGATCCGACTACACGTGCAAGCACGAGCGCCAATGCAACCGCTAGGCCAATCTCCAGCGAGGGTCTTAATTCCTACCTGAATTTCGAGAACAAGTAAGAAATAATATTGCAATCAAGATATTGCGGATTTAAGATGAAAGATTTATTAAAAATGTGGAATCCTGTATAGGTGCGAAGTATAAAAGGCCTCTGCGACACTCGAGCCTGAACAAAATTGCAATGATGACTAACTTTTAGTCTAAACAAAATCTAAAGCCTTAACCCTAAACTGTCGGTAGTGATCGTGGAGGCTATGCACCGCCGCCTTTGTTCAGTGTCAACAGACACCAGACACCATCCTTCTGACCCAGAAGAAGAAAAAAAAAAAAAAACAGACACCATCCTTGCGTGTTGTACGTGGGCCGCGCCGAATTTTCCTTCTTCTATAGCCCACGTATAGGAGCAGGTTCCTTTGCACGATTTGCACTACTACTACTTCTCCTTTTTTTTTGAGATGGAACTCCGAATTCCATTAACCGGTGAGCACAGCTCCTTGTGCGCCTGTGTGTTTGGTTTGGCCGGGTCGCTGCAAGGCTGTCTTTTTTTTTCATCTTGGGTTTGTCCACGTGATATTCCTTCTGTAACACCTCAGTTTTAGATAAATATTAATTCGGGTTTGTTTGTGCATCATGAACATCATGTTTGGAATTGTGCATTAAATAAATCATGCAAAACCCTAAAACCCTACTCTTTCTCCCTCTTGAAAATACATTCAAATGGTTTTGAATTTTGAAAATACAAAATTATTGGAGCCCAAATAGTTTCAAAGGGCCCCACATTGTTTTCAACATATTCACAAAATCCTGGTATTTTGAATTATCTAAAACAGTATTCAAATCATTACATAAAAGAGAGAAAAAGATTTCACAAAATAGAAAAGGATCTGGTTAACAAAAAAATAGATCCAGAGCTCCCTAGGCCGAGCCCATCTTGCCCCTTCTCTATTTGCTGCTCCCAGCGCAACCCGCAACCACTGCCACGGCCCATCCCCGGCCCACACGCGGCCCAGCGCCAGGCCCGTACCCCTTCGCCCTGTCTGTCGTCTTCCTCCTCCTGGAAGCTGCTCGCTGTCTCGCGCGCGGCCGCCCAATGCTCGCCGCCGCGATTCCGCCCGCCGTTGTGGTTGCCTCGCGATGATAAGGATGCCACGAAGATCGCCATCTCACACTCGTCCTCGTCCTCCCTTTTTCTCTTCCTATCGAGGTCTCTCGCCTTTTTCCCCTTTTCTCCCGAACCCTAGCCGGCCAGACGCCGCTCGTCGCCGTCGCTTCCGGCCACACCGAGCCTCGCTGAGAATCCCTGGAGCACCGCCATGATATCCTCTATCAGCTCGTAGAAGGAATCAAGCCGGGGCGCTACGAATCGACCGCATCGGGCCATCTTCTCCAACTCCGGCCATCGCCTCTCCCCGCCGTCTCAGACAAGCTCCGGCCTCACCGAGTCTACTGTTCTCTTCGCGGTGAGCTGCTGGTCCACTTGGACCACCCCACTGTCTCCCTCTCGCTTTGGTTTGGCCGCGCGTCGTAGCTCTGTCGCTGCCGCCGCATAAGCTCGCCGTTGGTCATCTCCGGTGACCACCTTTCAGCAGCGCTGCCACTTCTAGGCTCAGCGTGCAAGGTCGCGTCCAGTGCACCCCACCTCGCCGCCCCGTTCGATCCCCACCGCCGTGCCGATCCTCAACCTGGGAGGATCACCGTCGGTGACGTCACTCTGACGCCAGCCGCGGGTCAGCCTGGTCAACCCAGCCCCTGGCCCCACTTGCTTGCGTGGCTGCTGATGTGGCCTTGGGCCCAGTAGTCAGCCACTGTGGCTAGGTATGCCTGCGGTGTGAAAATTTTCAGCCTGGTTTAATAAATCTAGAAAATGATTTAATAATTTCAGAATATGTTTAAATATTGTAAAATCAATAACTAATTCATTTTAAATCAGAAAAATACAAATAATATATCAAAATGTTCAGAAAAATGAGAACTATCTAATTAAGCTATAATCATCCATTGTTCAACAACTTTGAAGACAAGTTTAATTAGAGAACTAATCAACCCCTCTCATATGCTTTCGGAGTTTCGCCGAGTTAGGGTTTATACCCCTCGGAACCCCGATTAAACTGCTGAGCATGCCTTAGGGATACATTCCGATGCAATTTAACTTGTCATATCATAATCCTTGCTTGAGCATTGCATCGGTGCCATGTGTTGATTGTTTCCCTCTCTTCCGGTGTTTGGTTCTTCCTGGTAGAATACGATATCGAGATCGAGATCAAGATTGAAGACCGAGGTCAACACCGACGAAGATCGAAGATCGACGAACAATACTTGACCAATTATAACAAGTCAAGTACAAGGCTCCCGAAGATCTGCTTATCTGTTATCAACTGGCAAAGGCAAGCATAGCCCCACCATGATATAATCCTATGATTTCGAAAGCATTTCAAATCTTGCCATGATGCATATGATTCTACTGTGGTATTTTTGATATATAAAGTATCCTATCTATTGCATTACTCCCTTTGAGCTTATATTACCTAATCCACTGCTCCTAGCATAACTAGGTTTGGCTTGTGTGCACTGCTAGAGCTTATATTTGTGTCCTGCTTAGCCATGCATAGCTGTTGAGTCTGGTCCATCCAGATGATGTATCAGATACAGATAATATAGTATGACAGGAGAATGTGATAATATGAGATAAGTGAGATGAGATTAAACATGCTAAGGCTTGTATGGGAGGCCACGGTGGGATGTGGTTTTTCTAGTCCCATGCTCGCCACCCTTAGGACCCTAGGTTCTTACCTCTTGAGCCAAGACGAGCGTACAACCACACGGGGTAAATGGGGACCCCATGATTGACTAACTTGCCTAGTAGATTCCATGATTCACATAGTTCGGGCTTTCCATTTGGCATACACATTGAAAACGTTTTCGAAAGAGGAGGTTATGGAGGTGCATCATAACAGGTAGGGAAGCGTGGACCGGGTTGCTTGGGGTAGATAGCGCCCCTGGTAAACCAACCTCGCCTCACATCTTTAAGTACCGGCTTCGGGATTTGACCCGTTGCGGCGGAACCATACTTATTCCGTGACTCATGGTCTCGACGAAAGCAAGGTAAAGGTCGTGTCCAACCACACCCTCTGTCGGCCTTCCAAGGAAGAGGGCTAATGATCTGGCATTAAGAGTCGGTTGGTATATGTGGGTAAAGTTGTACACCCCCGCAGGGTAATAATCTTTCGGAAAGCCGTGTCCACGGTTATGGACGACTTGGGAACGGATGGGAGATCATAGAGAATATGAACCTAATTGTAAAACTTGGCAACTAATGTTTGTTAAGGATGCTTCCTCATGGGTACGAGGGTGTGATCCTAGTTCAGGAGATGATGATGATTCGGTGGATATCAAAAGATGATGATCAATACTTTAGAGATGTCGCTCTCTTATCCCTTTTTAAAATACTCTGATTAGACGAGCTTCTTCTCTCTCTCTCTTGTTTTATAAACAAAGGCGGCTTTATGCAAAACAACTCCACCAGCCATAAGTCTTGCGGAGTACACCCTATACTCACCCTTGCTTTGTTGATACTTTTGGCAGAGTAAGTGTTCCCCTGAAGATCAGTTTGATATTACATCGACATCGACGAGTAGCTTGGGTTTCCCGCCCGGCAGCCTAAAATCTATGGGCTGGGACGTCATCGTTATGCTTCAGGCCTCTTAGGCCATTTGTTAAGTTTGCTATACTTAGTAGCATAATTTGCCTTCCGTTGTTTGACGTTTGTGGTCAGTGACCTCTGCTTGTAATATTTTGGTTCTTTGCTCAGTTATGAGCTTGCTGTAATAATTTTTGTGTCGTAGGGTCACTGTTGTTTTACCGATTCTTCACTAGATATTCTCGAGCTCAATGTTAAGCTTATTTCAGACGAAGGTCTAGGACTTGTTTAGCCCTGATCTCGGGGGTGTCACACCTGCATGGATTGATAGGCCCCACATGCATGGCACGATCACATCTGCTTTGATTAATTCGAAAGCATGCATGGATGTGGCATTCCAACTCCTCATTTTGACTCTTGTCTTGTTCAAATCACTGGTAATTCTGCATATTACAAATACATATGTAGTAATTCTATCGCCAATAATAGAATAATATATTTTATATTTACTACTAGAATTCACTTGATAAATAAGTCTGGAATGATTGTTTTGGTCATATCCGGGCTATTCATGTCCATATCATCCTCTCTTTCTTGAAAGTAAAGACGTCCTAAGCGATGTTTATTCTATAGACATGGTAATCAAATAGAAAAGGTGTGTGCATGGTATATGTATATGTCATCTGTTTTAACTCCTCTTGCATGCTTCATATTTTGTATTTCACAAGAACAAATCTTATAGTAGTTCATCAGTTTATTATCCATATTCCAAAAGCAAATGTTACAACCTAGTTCACGAAGATAAGTGAAAACCATACTATCATCTTGTAAATTATAATGCTCATCATTAAACCATCCCAACATTGGTAAAAAATAATTTATTGTTTCCAAATTACGAGCGGCGGCATGCTTAGATAAGAATTCATGCAACAAGCTATGTGGCTCACAATTCATACTAATTTTGGAGGTCATATCAAAATGATCAAGCATATGCACATATTTATCTTCTCGCAAATAAACTAGTTCATCACACGTGATGCAAATCCTATGCACCATAAAAACATTGTCTACGTCATAATCCCTAACCAAATAAAAAGTATATTCAGTGACATAAACACTCTTCAAATATGTGATTTCAGCAACTCTATTTCTATCAAGTGTCAAGGACATAGGAGGATCCACTGTAATAGACCACAAAGAAGTACCATCATAAAATTTATCTAACACTTCATCATATCTAACCAACAATATAATTGCCAAATCGGATATAGTATTCAGGTCACTTGGTCCATTCTCCACACTATGAACACAATTTTTATTATGTGATAGTGTATCCAACACTTCAATATTCTTAACCAAGTTTAAAGGGTCCAAATTAGATTTATTTTTCAATTCACATGGTTCGGGTTCAGCGGCAATATTTTTAGTGGGTGCACTTATCTCACTAGAATAATTCAAACCAACAATAGTTGCACTCAAAAAAGTACTCAAATAGTAGGCGTCTCAATTGTTTGATCATACAAAATGTTTAAACCAATAGCACAATCATCTACAACAAGTGTTAGAACCAAATCAATTATTGGCTCAACACATGGAATAATCATGTCAAGATGGCATTGATCAATATTATGTGCATGAACAAAGTTGGTACCTTTACTATTATCTTGTACATACGGCTTAGGTGATTGGGGTAATATTGGTGAAGGTGCATCATAATTGCAAAAGGCTTCAATCACAGCTGGTGGGGAAGCATAATAATTCACCATCTTCTTACACTTGCTACACCCATGGACACATCCCTGAATTTTCTGTTCAGCTTTCCAAGCGATACGAAATATCAATTGATAGAATAATATTGTTCATGCATAAGTATGTCCTGAATATCATGGTTTAAACCTCTCCAAAATCTATCCATAAATTCATCTTCACTTTCTTCTATGAACGAATGCAACAAGGTAGTTTCCAAAGCATCATAATATTCTCTCATGGTGTCAGTACCTTGATGTAAATGTTGCAATTTCCTAGCCGTATCACGAGTATAATATGATGGAACAAATTTATGTCACATAGCAAGTTTTAAATCATGCCAAGTAGTAGGTATATAATCAGGATATAATCGACAATATTTATTCCACCACATAGAAGAAAAATTAGTGAATGTACTAATTGCAACTTGTATTCTCTTACGCTCAGAAAATTCTGGGAGACAAATATATCATTTAACTCAAGCTCCCATTCAATGTATAAATCAGGTGTAGAATGACCATTAAATGGTGGCATAGAAACGGTAACCTAATCATGTAGTTTTACCTCTGGTAGTGGTCGTCGTGGTTTGCTAGGTGGTGGCACATCTTCAACTATAGACGATGTAACACTACAGTACTGAAAAGACTGTAGCTTCTATGCAACTTGCCAATCCCTGGATCGGTTCATTAGCTTACATAGAACTTAGATGAATAACAAAGTAAAATATCCATGTATCATAAATAACGAAGATCTAGAGTATACATTTATTACAATAAAGCTTAGCTCAAAGGCTAGCTCAAACTTATTCAAGTATCAAACATAAATAAATAAATCCTTCAATCTCCAAATTTCCCACAAGCGAACAAGTGAAGAGTGAAGCGCGACCTACCAGTTCAATCAGAGTCGGAATATCCTGCAACATAAAACATAGCAGCCCCGAAGGGTCAATACATGGAATGTATGGCATGTAGCGCTAAATAGGGAGACAATAGACTTAGAAACTTCATGCTTATTTTGCTGGTGGAGCTGTGGCTAGCTTGCATTTTTCCAAACACTTTGTCCTACTTTGTTAAACCAATTTGATTCACAACAACCCATTAAGTTCACCCATCAAGTTTTAGAAATCAAGAAATAAGGATGAGCGAGAATATGTCATAGCATCAATATCAAGCAACTCATTTGTCCATAACCGGGGACACGGCTAAGCACTTAGATCATACACCCTGCAGGGGTTTGTACACTTTACCCATGTGACTTGGACAGCCCAGCTCGTACCACCACACTCATATTGTGTAATGATAGGGAGAATCCCAAGAAGAGACCATTCGGGAAGTAGATCCCTAAACCCCACTGCGCACCGGTCCCAACCTATCATTCACTACATCTCTGGCTACGCTGGGTTCGGGTCACCACGACCTACTGAGTCCAACCAGCCACCCATTCTCACTGGCACATGGTTGCACATGTAAGCTACTAGAATAAAGACAACCAATCCTTCTCAGTACCCTGGGCGGCATTCCCCACCAGTATTCACACTCCGATGACTAATCCAGCCACTCCGCCCAGGTAGTTCATTAACATTATGTTGTTTTAGTAGAACAAAACCTTTACTTTACCAAAACATGATCCCTTCCTCGTATCTACAGCAATGCTAAGCACATCTACCATACGGGATATCAACTACAAAGGATTTCCCTACCACAATATATAGGATATAGCATAGCATAGTAATACCTACACATGGAGCTACAAAAATTCACTACAAATGCACTAGGGAAAGTAGTAGAACAATTCATGAACAAAATAGCAACTACTTTCCTTGACGGTAGGAGTCGAGAGTATAGTTCTCACAGAAGCAAGCATTTCACTCGTCACAATCTACACGATACACAATTGCAACACATAAACAATCATATACAGACATAACAATGCAAGATGCATGCAAGACAAGTCAGTACTGGAAAAACCATCTTCGGTTCGACGTGAACAACGCCAGCAGTCCCAGCCTGTCACAGCCCGCGACTAGTGGGAGCACTAGTCCCGGGCCGTGAGGCCTCTAACGGCTAGAAACGGCCGTAGTCACTAGTCCCGGGCCGGACCAGATCTTTAGTCCCGGTCCGTATTACGGACTGGGACTAATGACCTGGAGCAGGACAGCTGGTATTTTCATGGACTATTAGTCCCGGGTCGTATCACGGCCCGGGACTAGTTGTCCACCACTATATATTCAGCTTCCTGTCCTGCTGCCATAAAGCATATGGTGGCCATTTTTCTCAAAGAAGCAAGAGAGTTCATGCCATTTTTTCTCAAGATTTGTCAAGATTTAGTTTGTAACCCCTAAATCCAAAGCTTTAAAAGGTTAGAACTTCATTCTTTCATCTCTTATTGCTACTTTAGCTCTATAATGCTCTAGAAGTATAGAGATATGGATCAATGCATGCATGCTCTAGAAGTAGAAGGATTTTGATATATATGTGTAACAAATTTTGATTAGTCACATAGTTACTGAAAATTGAAATGTGTAATTTTAGAGTTTCAGAGCTTAGAATGGAATGAGGTTTTCACTGATAGAATAATAATAAAAAACTCCACATTTATCATGTTGATTGTTTTCTCCAATTCACAAATTGGTGCATGGAAATTTTTCAAAATTCAAAATTAATGTTCTAGAAGCTCCCAATATAACTTGTAATAAATTTATCATGTTGTGTAATGGTTTTTGATATACTTTTACTATAATGCAGATGGTCCGGGAATGGATGGACGGTACTGACCGACGCTCTGGCGAGTTCATTAATGGCGTGCATGAATTCATCCGTGTTGCTGATGAAAACAAGCGCAATGGTTTTGTATTCTGTCCATGTAGTGGATGTAGGAATCAGAAATATTACTCTGACTCAAAAACCCTTCACAGCGCCCTGTTGAAGTCCAGATTCATGCCCAGTTATAATTGTTGGACCAAGCACGGAGAGAGAGGGGTTATAATGGAAGACAATGAAGAAGAGGAGGAGGATGACAACTATCATGGTTTCCCTGAGTATGGAGATACTTCCATGGGGGATGCTAAAGGGGAGGATGAAGAAGAGACACATGATGAACCCGCTGATGATCTTGGTCGGACCATTGCCGATGCACGAAGAGATTGTGAAACTAAAA
Organism: Avena sativa; assembly: GCA_916181665.1. Taxonomy (NCBI): domain Eukaryota; kingdom Viridiplantae; phylum Streptophyta; class Magnoliopsida; order Poales; family Poaceae; genus Avena; species Avena sativa. The sequence goes on from OV702280.1 coordinate 149,026,840, forward strand.
AGGATAGGGATAAGTTCAATCACATGTTAGAGGATCACAAAAAGTTGTTGTACCCAAATTGCAAAAATGGTCTGAAAAAGCTGGGCAACACACTGGAATTGCTGCGATGGAAGGCTGAGTGTGCTATACCTGACTCCTCATTTGAAAATTTGCTGAAAATGATGAAGAATATGCTTCCAAAAGATAACGTATTGCCCGCCAGTACGTACGAAGCAAAGAAGGTTGTCTGCCCTCTAGGTTTAGAGGTTCAGAAGATACATGCATGCCCTAATGACTGCATCCTCTACCGTTGTGAGGAGTATGAGAATTTGGATGCATGCCCGGTATGCAGTTCACTTCGGTATAAGATTAGACGAGATGACCCTGGTGACATTGAGAGCGAGCCCCCCGGAAGAAGGTTCCTGCCAAGGTGATGTGGTATGCTCCTATAATACCACGGTTGAAACGCTTATTCAGAAACAAAGAGCACACCAAGTTGTTGCGATGGCATAAAGAGGAACGTAAGTCAGACGGGATGTTGAGACACCCCGCTGATGGGTCGCAATGGAGAAAAATCGATAGAAAGTACCCGGACTTTGCAGATGACTCAAGGAGTTTAAGGTTTGGTCTAAGTACAGATGGCATGAATCCCTTTGGGGAGCAGAGCTCCAGTCACAGCACCTGGCCCATGACTCTATGCATCTATAACCTTCCTCCTTGGTTGTGCATGAAGCGGAAGTTCATTATGATGCCAGTGTTGATCCAAGGTCCGAAGCAACCCGGCAACGACATTGATGTGTACCTAAGGCCATTAGTGGAAGAACTTTTACAGTTGTGGCACGAACCCGGCATACGCGTGTGGGATGAGCACAAGCAGGAAGAATTTAACCTCCGAGCATTGCTTTTCGTAACAATCAATGATTGTCCTGCTCTTAGTAACCTTTTAGGACAGTCAAACAAGGGATACAATGCGTGCACACACTGTTTAGATGAGACTGAAAGTATATATTTGGAACATTGTAAGAAGAATGTATACAATGCGCATCGTCGATTTATTTTGGCCAAGCATCCCTTAAGAAAGAAAGGCAAGCATTTCAACGGTCTAGCATGTCACCATACGAAGCCTAAGGAGCGTACTGGTGCTGATATATTTGATATGGTCAAAGATTTGGATCAAATGGTAACCTTTGGAAAGGGTCCTGGCGGAAAATATGTTCCGAAGGACGCTGAAGGACACGCACCCATGTGGAAGAAGAAATCTATATTTTGGGAGCTACCATATTGGAAATTCTTAGAGGTCCGCTCTGCAATCGATGTGATGCATGTGACGAAGAATCTTTGCATGAACCTGCTAGGCTTCTTGGGCGTGTATGGGAAGACAAAAGATACGCCGGAAGCACGAAAGGACCATCAACGTATGAAAGACCCAGATGGCCTGCATCCAGAATGGTTTCAAGGTCATGCTAGCTACGCTCTTACGAAACAAGAGAAGGAAATATTTTTTGAATGCTTAAGCAGTATTAAGGTCCCGTCTGGCTTCTCGTCGAATATAAAGGGAATAATAAATATGGCAGAAAAAAAGTTCCAAAACCTAAAGTCTCATGACTGCCACGTGATTATGATACAAATGCTTCCGATTGCATTGAGGGGGCTTCTACCAGATAATGTTCGAGTACCCATTGTGAAGCTATGTGCATTTCTCAATGCAATCTCTCAGAAGATAATCAATCCTGAAGATCTACCACGGTTACAGAATGATGTGATCCAATGTCTTGTTAGTTTTGAGTTTGTGTTCCCACCATCCTTCTTCAATATTATGACGCACCTGCTGGTTCACCTAGTCGAAGAGATTTCCATTCTCGGTCCTGTATTTCTACACAATATGTTTCCCTTTGAGAGGTTCATGGGAATCTGAAAGAAATATGTTCGTAACCGTGCTAGGCCAGAAGGAAGCATCTCCAAGGGCTGTGGAATAGAGGAGGTCATTGAATTTTATGTTGACTTCATTCCTGACCTTAGACCGATTGGTCTTCCTCAATCGCAGTATGAGGGGAGACTGAGTGGAAAGGGTACTCTAGGAAGGAAATCAATAATATGTAGGGACGAACATTCTTACACCAAAGCACATTACACTGTTCTACAGAATTCTATCTTGGCAGCCCCATAGATCGAGGAACACAAGAAAATCTTACGCTCCAACAACCCTGGAAAGCATGACTCCTGGATTAGAGATGAACACATGAAGAGTTTTGGCGGTTGGTTGCAACATTTCATAAAAAACAACACTCTTGGAGATCAGCTATACTTGTTGTCTAGGTCACCATCTTCGACTATATCGACTTTCCAAGGGTACGAGATAAATGGGTATACATTTTACACGATAGCCCAAGATAAAAAGAGCACCAACCAAAAGAGTGGTGTCCGCTTTGATGCAACAGACAACAATGGGTCAAAGACCACATATTATGATTACATAGAGGAGATATGGGAACTTGACTATGGATCTAATTTTAAGGTCCCCTTGTTTCGGTGCAAAAGGGTCAAGCTAACAGGAGGAGGGGTTGAGGTAGACAAGAAATACGGAATGACATCGTTGGATCTCAACAATCTTGGGTACTTAGACGAACCATTCGTCCTAGCCAATGATGTGGCTCAGGTTTTCTATGTGAAGGACATGTCTACCAAACCTAGAAAAAGAATACATCAGACGATGAGCCAAAGCGCCACATAGTTCTTTCAGGAAAAAGAAACATCGTGGGAGTGGAGGACAAGACAGACATGTCAGAACATTGTGATAAGTTTCATGAAATTCTGCCCTTCGCGGTGAAGGATGACCCAAGCATCATTTTAATGAATGAAGATGCTCCATGGATACGCTGGGATCAGAAAGGAACACACGTGAAGAAATGATGTGTAATAATAGTAACATTTTATGAGTGAAGATGCTCCATGTGTCCATTTTTATAGTGTTGTCTACAAACAATCTTGAGTGTGTTAGTCCCGTTTTATGGCTGGACCGGGACTAAAGGGGGGCCTTTAGTCCCGATTCATACTCACCATTAAGATCTGATCTCCAAACGCGTGAGGTCACATATTAGGGAGTGCCTCTATGACCAGTTTCTTGGAGATGTCGGAGGACTGGACTCCGGCGGCATCTCCCTGAAACTGGCCGTAGTGGTGTCCCTGCTCTCGAAAACTATCTTGGAGATGCCTCAAACTGGCTGGAGGACTGGACTCACAAGGATGCCTATTTATAGTACAAGCAGCTCGGCATAATGTCGACACTCACAACATAATGCCGACACTCACCCCCTATTATTAGTGCTCACTCATGTTTTGTCTCGGTTGGTGTCTCCATCTTTAGTCCCGGTTGGTGACACCATCCGGGACAAGGTACAAGCCGCACGACATAATGTCGACACTCACCCCTATTATTAGTGCTGCCTGGCCCAGTCTGCCGCAATCCCTTCAGTTGCGGTTGGTTTCTCCAACCGGGACTAAAAATGAACCCTCTCTTTATAGGCATTTCCCTCTATTTATAGGCTGCTCGATCGAGCCTGCCCGCCCTTTCCTCTATTTATAGGCCTTTTCCTCTAAATACAACATCTTCATATTTAGGTAACACTCAAGACATTTATTAATATTAAAAACCAGGACAAACCGGGACTAACTAACACTCAGGACTAAAGCCGCCCCCTTTAGTCATAATAATGCCTAGTCCTATAGTATGCAGCTTCAGGGTCTTCTTCATCATCGTCATCGTCATCGTCATCGTCACCTGCCACTCCGGGGATCCTCAGCCCAGCCATGGCATATACCAGGGGCCACTCCGGCCTCGGATTCACGGCGGTTGGGGGAGGGGTCTCCTAGAAGACGATGCCGCTACCGCCGGGCGGGGGTGGGGCCTTCTTGTGGCTCTGTGGCGGGTGGACTTATGGGCACCGCAGGCGAGGATGGTCTCCCCCGGCGATGTAGCGCATCACTCTGATGATAATACGGTTCGCCCACCACAGACGGCGGCCGGCTTCGTTGTGGTTCACCGGGGGCGGGCCATCACCCTCATACCTGGCGAGCTACCTTTCCCGCCTATTAGCGAAGAAGGCATTCCAGGTGTCGTAGTTGTCGGGATCCCACTAGGGATCCATCCGCTGCTCCGGCGTGAGCTCGTGGTAGAAGTGGTTCGTGATGGCCGCCTGGCGTGCGGAACCTTGAGGGACAGGAGGGACAGGAACCCCTCCAGTGCTTAGCATCCAGCCGGAGGGCGGCCGGTATCCCGGCGAACAAGGGTAGTTGGAGGCGCACGGCGCCTCGGTCTCCTCGAGGGTTAGAATGGCCCAGTAGGCGTTATCCATTGTTCTAAGAGAGGAAGGTGTGGATGTGTGGATAGCCATGGCGCGATCGCCCTAGATATAGAGGGAAAGGGCGGGAAAACTTGGGAAATGGCGGGAAATATCTTTAGTCCCGGTTAGTGACAACAATCGGGACTAAAAGCTCTCGTAAAAAGAAAAGTGCGGGAAAACTTGGCGGGAAGCGGTGGGAAATGGCGGGAAATATCTTTAGTCCCGGTTTGTGACAACAACCTGGACGAAATGGATATTATATTAAGATTCTTTATTTTTTTTATAATAATAGACATCTTATTTGTTTTATTTGGATTTTTACAATAAAAGATATGATTTTCCAAAGTTTTATATTTGATTTGAATTAAAAAAGAAATTTACAAATGAAATAATTTATAAATGATGCAAACAGATATATGGATATTATATTAAGATTCTTTATATTTTTCTGATAATAATAGACATATTATTTGTTTTATTTGGATTTTTACAATAAAAGATATGATTTTCCAAAGTTTTATATTTGATTTGAATTAAAAAGAGAAATTTACAAATGAAATAATTTATAATGATGCAAACAGATATATGGATATTATATTAAGATTCTTAATATTTTTCTGATAATAATAGACATATTATTTGTTTTATTTGGATTTTTACAATAAAAGATATGATTTTCCAAAGTTTTATATTTCATTTGAATTAAAAAAAGAAATTTACAAATGAAATAATTTATACATGATGCAAATAGATATATGGATATTATATTAAGATTCTTTATATTTTTCTGATAATAATAGACATATTATTTGTTTTATTTGGATTTTTACAATAAAAGATATGATTTTCCAAAGTTTTATATTTGATTTGAATTAAAAAAAGAAATTTACAAATGAAATAATTTTTAAATGATGCAAACAGATATATGGATATTATATTAAGATTCTTTATATTTTTTAATAATAATAGAAATATTATTTGTTTTATTTGGATTGTTGCAATAAAAGATATGATTTTCCAAAGTTTTATATTTGATTTGAATTAAAAAAAGAAAATTTACAAATGAAATAATTTATAAATGATGCAAACAAATATATGGATATTATATTAAGATTCTTAATATTTTTCTGATAATAATAGACATATTATTTGTTTTATTTGGATTTTTACAATAAAAGATATGATTTTCCAAAGTTTTATATTTGATTTGAATTAAAAAAAGAAATTTACAAATGAAATAATTTATAAATGATGCAAACAGATATATGGATATTATATTAAGATTATTTATATTTTTCTGATAATAATAGACATATTATTTGTTTTATTTGGATTTTTACAATAAAAGATATGATTTTCCAAAGTTTTATATTTGATTTGAATTTAAAAAAAAAGAAAATTTACAAAAAATAAACTAGTCGCGGGTTGTGGCTGGACCCGGGACTAGAGGGTGCGTGCGCGCGCGAAAACCAAGCGACCAAAAATACACATTAGTCCCGGGTCGTGGCTTAACCCGTGACTCAAGGGGGGTCTTTAGTCGCGGGTTAAGCCACGGCCCGGGACTAGAGACCCTCTAGTACCGGGCGATGGCTTGAACCGGGACTAAAGGGTGCGTCCCTATATATTCTGTGCGCCAGGGCAGGTGCTGCCCAGCACTTGGCATTCCTCGATGCAGCGAAGACGAAGCACACAGACGCATCGAAGACGACGCAGGGAGGTGATGTTTGCCGCCGCCGTGCCACTCCGCTCCGTCACCGCCGTGCCGCTCCGTCGCCGCCGCTCTGCCGTGTTGCGACGTGTCGCCGCTCCACCGACGCATTTTTCCGCATCACCGCCGCCTCGCCGCCGCGCGCCACCGCCTCGCCGCACGCGTGCCACCTCGCCGCCTCGCTGCCGCCGTGCCGCCTCGCCGTCCCTCGTCGGTGAGCTCGATCGAGAGGCCGCACGGGTGGTTTTTTTATAGTTTTTTGTTATACTTTTTTCTATAGTTTTTTTATAGTTAGGATTATTATAATTAGGATTTTTAGGATTATTATAATTAGGATTGTTATGGTTTTTTGTTATAGTTTTTTTAGAGTTAGGATTATTATAATTAGGATTATTAGGGTTTTTTGCTATGGTTTTTTTCTATAGTTTTTTTATATTAGGGTTTTTTGTTTTAGTTATTACGATTATTGTTTTACCATAAGTAATATTAGGGTTTTTTTTGTTTTAGTTATTAGGATTATTGTTTTACCATAAGTAATATTAGGGTTATTGTTTTTTGTTTTAGTTATTAAGATTATTGTTTTACCGCAAATAATATTAGGGTTATTGTTTTTTGTTTTAGTTATTAGGGTTATTGTTTTTTCTAACCTGTTTAACTCTCTTTTTGTTATAGATAATTAAGTCATGGATCCATCCGAAGATCCTGGTCGCATCGGTGAAGATTATCTTCAAGGCACGATAAGAGGTGAAATTCCTCTTAATATTACTACCGGCGAAGATATTTTGCTCGAGGAAGAGATATCCTCATATCTGAATCCATCAGGTGATGGACTAGAGGAAAACCTAATGTACCAAGGGAAGACCGGATGGATGAAGGGCAAACAAATAACAACAATAATGATGGCCCCTCGACAGGATCCGGCGAGGTACATATATATATATAAAGCCTCGTGTTACCTCTATTCATTAACTGATCTAGATATATATTAATCACTCTCTCTTCTTATTTTAGCCCACCGGATCGAAGCAATCGATAGCTCGAACAAAACGAGGGCCGAACAAAAAGTTGGATGGTAATCAGAGGTTCGCCATCAAAGAAATAGATGATGATGGTGAATCGATTGCTCCAGAAAAGCACCGGAGGATGTTTATAAATCAATGCAGGGTGCTTGTTAGGGACAACCTGCCGATCACCATCCAAGAATGGAATCAGTCAAAGAAACCCGGTGAAGAATCCAACAGCTATGTCACCGATGATGCCAAAGATGACCTTTGGCAGAAGGTCATAGCGCATTTTATACTACCTCCAGAGTATGAATAATTTGAGGTAGATGGTATTACCCCAAGGCCGGTTGGGCTTGAAAATAGAGCAAAAGTCAAGGAGTGGGCTCTGAGCAAGATGGCTGAACTGTACCGGAACCACAAGAAAAGTTTATACGAGAAATATGTCGCGAAAAAGAAAACTCCAGACTTCAAAGGAGTAAACGAGAAGTTGAGAGAATAGTGGCCCGATTTTGTAGAGTACAAGAAATCTGATAAAGCAAAGGCAAAGTCGGCAAATAACGCGTTAAATGCTTCCCAAAAGAAATACCATCATAAAATGGGGACAGGTGGCTACAAGAGTGCCGTCCCTAAGTGGGAAACTATGGAGAAGAAAATGAAGGCTAGAGGCGTCACTCCTAGTACAGATGGATGGCCCGAGAGGTCAAAGCACTGGTGGTACGGGCACGGGGGATCGTTGGACCCAGAAACAGGGAAGACATTATTTCATGAAAAAATTCTAAAACCCTCCCAAGACCTTATTCAAGCAATGAATGATGCTCAATTGGGATTGTTCCGTCCCGAGAGAGAGAGAACGACGAGCTGACACGCGCCCTAGGGAATCCTGAAAAGGGAGAAAGAACACGAGGCAAAGGCGCCGGTGTCTCGTGGAAGAAAGGGTTTCCTCAGTATGATGCCAGTTACAGAAGCCGTCAGAGAAAGAAGGACCGGGAGGCAGACCGGATCTCCAGGGTAGAGCAGGACCTAGCTGATCTGAAGAACCTCATGCATGAAATTAGCCAAAGGCCGCCATCGTCAACTCACCCGCGGGCAGATGATCCTGCATTGGATCTTAGACAGCGGAGAAGCAGCATGGCTTCCACGGAGGTCCGGGCTGATGATCAAGCACTGCTGGATGATGCACCGGCTCCTCACTACCCCGTGGATGGTGTCAGAGAGATGGCACAATGTGAGCTACATCAGCCAATGAACAAACTGTCCTTCAAGGTGGCGATCGGCACTGCTTTACCTTGTCTACCTGGAGCACTCCACCATTCATTTCCGATTCCACCAGGCTATGCTCGTGTCATGGTGGATGACATAGTGGAGGATTTTGCGGACCTAGAGATTGAAATCGCTACGCCTGAAGGCCTTACGAAACTAGGAGATGTCAAGCGCAACATCATTCTATGGAATAAGAAGTACATCAAGTTTCCAGGCTCGGCGCCAAGGCCACCGACTTCAAGGAATCCAAGTCCACTCCGCATCGAATATCGTCAACCTCCAAGTCCACCCCAACCCGATTATCGCCAACCTCCAAGTCCACCCCGCCCCACTGACGATCGCCGCAGCAGGAGTACATCAACTCGATCTCCGCCTCCTCCTCCGTGCAATACTACTACCTCGTCGAAGAAATGGAAGTTCGACGCTCCCCGCGCCCCACATCGAAGAAAGGTCAAACGGCGAAGATAGTCGACATCCCGTCGGCTCTTCCAAAGAGACATTATGACAAGACCGATGAGGAAACTAACGCGGATGTGGATGTCCAAGTTAAGGCGCATTTTGCACCCAAAAAGCCTGTGCCAAAGCCGATATATGATGAAAAAACCAAAAAGTGGGCTAAGTCCTTTCTTGAGCAACCATCCCAGATATGATGAATCTGGAATCAGACTATGACCGGTAGATTATTAAGCACAGAAGAAAAAAATCACAAGTGCAAAAAGCAGGAAGCAAGTTGCCCAGCTCGGATCACAGAAGAATCAATCGGTCGCCCCGCTCAAAGTCATTTCAGACCTCGACAAGGCCTTCAGAGCTGAAATGGATATGGACATGCAAATAATGGACCCCAGAGCCCGTAATAATGCTGCACTAATGGGAATCACTGTATCGCAGGCCAAAGCACTTGCTACCGAAGCAAAAATGTCTCTTGGTCAATATTTAGGCTATGAAGATACGCCAATGGGTCAGATAGTATGGAAGTATGTACAAGGGGAGCCTCTAGTCAGTAATGAGGAGCTCGCGTGTCTATCCACACATATGCGAAATCTGCACGAATGGTACATGTCGCAAGCAGAAAAAAAACATCAGAAAGATTGGTTTCCGGTGGACGTTAGAAAGGAGCATCACTTCAAACCATACTCGATACAGTTTCAAATGACCAAACTGTTTCAGTTATACAACCAGCGCGCCCTCGACAAATCTATTATTGGTTGCTACTATCTGTAAGTGATTTATTTTTATAATTAAGTTTGTAGCTCAGCTCATTCATTGCATTTAATATATTATCCTAACTATATATCCTTTTGTATGATGATATTATATTCTGCAGAATGAATATGCTTGAATGCAAAAGAGCTAGAAGATACGATGTTGGGTTCATTGACCCATATATCGTTAATGAATATACGTTAAAGAATTACCCCAAGGACGTGGAGGAAGACCTGTGCAGGTTCTTAACCGAGAATAATTTTGTAAAGGAAATACTATTTCCTTACAACTTCAAGTGAGTGTTTATATCTTGTACACATTTTATTTTTGCTTACTCGATGACCTATGCATGTATGCTTATGTAAACATCCGCAGATTCCACTGGATCTTGCTAAACATTCAAGTTGACAACTCCCTAGTTGAAGTCCACGACTCATTAAGTTGGGACCAAGAGCAGTGGAGCGACATGAAAGCAATGCTCCATAAGTAATTTAAATCATTATCGCATTATATCGTCCTCTTTCATTCATTTCCTGATATCAAGTAACTAATAACTCCGTTGTTCATTTTCTTTGCCGAGCAGGTGTTGGACACGGTTCAGACAAAAAATACCAGGTCCATTCAAAGAGGAGCTAACTTATAAAATGGTGAAGAGTTTACAGCAGCCACCGGGAACTCATTTATGTGGATCCTACGTCTGCGAGTACATCCGCGAGTTAACCAGTGAGCGGAAAGTTGACTCACATTATATTTATGATTTGCGGGAGAAACTAGATCCAGACCAGCGCATAAGAGCAATTCAAGAGGTGCTGGCGGGATTTATGATGAAGGAAGTCCTTGATGTACATGGAGACCATTATGCGGATGACGTGGAACTCTATTTGCCTTAGTGATCTCCATGTAGCTAATATGATATATATATATTCATCAATGACCATGTAATTTCAAAACATTTCTTCCTTTTGATATATATATAATCAATGTATGCTTGCAAGGGATCGATTAATTATATAGATGCATCAAAGTGTACTGTGTATGTAGTAGCGTAGAATATGTGTACTTAAATATATGTTTGAAATTATAGTGAAACACAAAACAAAAAAGGAACGAAATGGCAAAAAAAAGGAAATACACAATCTCTGCCGCGACAGAGAAACACACAATTTTCTGCCGCGGCAGCAAAACCTTATAGTCCCGGGTGGTGTTATGGACCAGGACTAGAGGGTTTCCACCCCCCGCGGCGCTGAAACAGCCACGTGGCTGTTATCAGTCGCGGGCCGTAGCGAGCCGGGACTAGTGTGGGGGGGGGGCTCTTGTCCCGTCTTCGCAGTCCCGGGCCCAAAACCGGGACTAGAGCCCGTTGCGGCCCGGGACTAGAGGCCTGTTTTCCACCAGTGAGTTGAACAAGGCTTCAGTAGCATACTACAACCTTGTTCAGTATACCTACTATATGCATGCATGGAAAACATTTTAAAAGCATTGAAAACAAAGCATGCAATTTTGAATGGCCAAATAATGGAGCTCTAGTCCAATTATTAAACCACTGCTATCAACTATCTTGTAAAATCGTGGAAAAATATCTACTGTGTAGGAAACCTAAAACAGAACCAGTACCAACTGGAATCACTCAAAAAGGAGTTACATAACTTTTTATATAATTAACATACTCCAGAAAGCCTTTTAATTGTTTCTGCAACTTCCAGTACAGTAAGGTTACCTTTTTAATTCAAAAACAGAATCTACTTGTTCTACTGATTCTAGGGACACCTCATTTGCAATTTTCTGAGTTGTAGAACTTTTCCATGAATTTATTACTTTAAATAGGCCATTAAACTATTTATTAATCACGGCAAAACCTTGCTGCAAAAGTCTGAAACAACTATACAACAATATTTTACGTGAAAAACTAAATCCAACAATATCTTATTTGGAATTTTTGGCCCAGTAGTTTAATTTCTACGAATTTTACAAGATTCAGCTAAATTCTGCAATTTCTAAATTTGTTAAAAAGGACTTCCACTATGCAGTCAACGCGACCAGTGGTCAGTGCTGACGTGGCGTGCCACGCGGCAGGATGCGAGTGGGCGATACCCCTTCGTGGGTTAGTTCTAATCTGGTGTGTTTGTTTCAGATCGGACGGACAGGGTTGTCTCTCTCTTACCAGGCGTCGACGGCGAGATGACGGCGGCGGTGGCGTTCGGGCGGCGTCGCTGGCGAGGGGCTCCGGCGGTCCTGGCGGCGGTGGAGTACATGGCGGTGCTCAGAGGGATGTGGCGGCCTCGAGGGTGTCCTCGGATACCTCCTTTGCTTCCTATAATGGCGGCAGGGAGCGGATGGAGGCAGCGGTGGAGCTCGGGCTCCGGCGAGCAATTCGGCGGTGTTCGGCGAGCTGCATATGGGGAAAAGGGGTTAGGCCATCGTTGTCGAGGGTGGGGAAAGTAGGGAGGTCGACAGCGTGTGAGGGGCAGCCGTTTTGACGAGAGAGAGCTCTTACCGCGAGTCAAGGTGGTGGCGGCGGGACGAGCTAGCTCGAGGGCGAGCTAGGGTTCGAGGAAAACGGAAAAAATATAACGAGGAGGTGGCAGAGGTTTATATGGGCTAAGATGTGTAGGAGGGCAAAAGAACGAACGAAATCGGCCCGATTTTCTCGTGAAATCGGTGTGGCCGCGGTGTTCTTCACGGACACGGGAGAGACAGAGGAAGGGGATGACCCGCGGGGTCCACATGGCGGTGGCAGGCGGAGGCTGACGGGCGGGGCCCACTCGCTAGTGGCGCGGTGTTAGGTGGGCAGCGCCTAGCTATTTGCCGCACGCGCGGTCGCCCGCAGCTGCTACCGCTGGCTGCAACGTTGGGGGGCCCCGGCTGGGCCGACCGGGTGGGCCGCGACTGCGTGGGCTGGCCGGCGCGTTGCTGTGCTGCTTCCTCTCTTTTTTTTATTTTCTTTTTTTCTTTTTCCTGGGTGTTTTTCCTGACTGAACTAATGTCTGAAACTTTCCAGATTTTTACCAAAAATTCAGTTCGCAATAACTTTTGAACCGTAGCTCCGATTGAGGCGATTCAAAGTGCTACGGGTTCATGTCAGAACCCTCTATGCATCTATGCCTCCCAAACAACTAAACTAATCCTTTATATCAGATTCAAGGTAGAAACCGAGAAATCAAGTGTATGTGACAATGGCATGTAAATGTGATTTTGACAAAAAAAATTGAAACTGATTTTTTTTTTTGCAATGATGCTCATGATGCAATGACATGTATGATATGCAGTACCAAATCTAAAATTTGGGGTATGACAAGACTAACCCTCTTAAGATGAATCTCGTCCCCGATATTCGACGCGGCTAGCAAATAGGTGCGGATGGTCCTCTCGGAGGTCATCCTCTCTCTTCCAAGTGGCTTCCTCTACCATGTGGTGGCTCCATTGCACCTTGCAAAACCTGATCGTCTTGGTATGGGTAAACGTCTCCGCTGTCTCCAGTATCTTGACCGGCTTCTCCTCATATGTCAAGTCACTCTCTAGTTGAAATTCCTCTAGTGGCATAGTGTCTCTGAATGGTGTATCCACCATCTTCGGATGGCACTTCTTCAGCTGGGATACGTGGAACACATCATGAATAGCGGACAGAGCCTCTGGCAACTCCAACTGATATGCAACCTCTCCCTTGTGTGCTAAGACCCGGTATGGTCCTATGAATCGAGGTGCCAGCTTACCCTTGATTCCAAACCTCTTTATTCCACACAGTGGCGATACTCTAAGGTATGCTCGATCTCCGATCTCATACGCTACTTCCTTGCGCTTGGCGTCAGCGTAGCTTTTCTGTCTTGATTGTGCTACCTTCAGCCTGTCCCGAATCAAACTAACCTTCTCCTCGGCATCCTTGATCAAATCTAGCCCAAACAGTTGACGATCACCTACACCATCCCATAGCAATGGTGTTCTGCATATTTTACCATACAACACATCGAACGGTGACGTCTTGATGCTGGATTGGCAGCTGTTGTTGTAGGAAAACTCAGCATAGGGAAAATTCTCATCCCAACTAGAGCCATGAGCCAGAGCGCAAGCTCTCAATATATCCTCCAAAATCTGATTCACCCTCTCTGTCTGTCCATCTGTCTAAGGATGGAATGATGTGCTAAATTCCAATCTAGTTCCCAATGACTCATGCAGCTAGCACCAAAAGTGAGAGGTGAATTGAGTACCTCTATCCGACATAATGGTCTTGGGCACACCATGCAAACACACAATCCTGTTCATATAGATCCTTGCTAGCTTGGCACTGGTGTAAGTGGTCTTCACAGGTATAAAGTGAGCTCCCTTGGTCAAATGATACACCACAACCCATATAGAATCATAACCAGACCTGGTCCTGGGCAGTCTTGTGATAAAATCCATCCCCACTTTATCCCACTTTCAATCCAGTACCGGCAATGGATGTAGTAATCCCGCTGGCTTTTGATGTTCAGCCTTCACTCTACTATACACATCCATAAGGAAATATGCTCGGCGATATCCACCTTCATATTGTTCCACCAGAATCTTTCCTTTAAATCCATATACATTTTGGTATTTTCTGGATGTATTGAGTATAGCGAGTCATGGGCTTCCTGGAGAATCAACTTCCTTATTTCTGGATCGTTGGGAACACACAGACGATCACCATACCACAGGGTCTCTTGCTCATCCTCGCGAAAACCCTCCGCTTTGCCCTTGGGTATGTTTTCCTTTACCCTCCTCAGCTCACTGTCCTCCTTCTGAGCTTCACCAACCTTTTCCTGAAGTGTTGGCTTGATCTCCATTGCTGCCAAATATCCCTCGGATACTACCTCTAATCTAAGATCCTTGAATTGCTCACACAAATCCCTCGGCAAATTTCCCACGCTTAGTGCATTTGCATAAACCTTGCGTCTTAGTGCATCTGCCACTACATTTGCCTTTCCTGGGTGATATTACAGACTAATGTCATAATCCCTTATGAGTTCCAACCATATTTTTTGCCTCATGTTCAGCTCCTTCTGGGTGAATATGTACTTCAAACTCTTGTGGTCTGTGAATACATCGCAGTGCTTTCCCATCAGATAGTGTCTCCATACCTTGAGTGCATGCACCACCGATGCTAATTCCAAATCATGTGTGGGGTAGTTCCTCTCATGGTGCTTGAGCTGGCGCGAGGCATATGACACCACTCTTCCATCTTGCATGAACACACTACCCATTCCTTGTCGAGATGCGTCACAATATACTTGGAAATCCTTCTGTAGACAAGGCAAGCACAGAATAGGTGCTGTCACTGTTGGAGATATGCCCTAGAGGCAATAATAAAAGTGTTTATTATTATATCTTTGTGTTTATGATAAATGTTTACATTCATGCTATAACAGTATTAACCGAAAACATTAATACTTGTGTAATTTGTAAACTAAATTAGAGTCCCTAGTAAAGGCTCTTTGTAATACTAGCTTGTTGGTTAATAGATGATCGTGGTTTCCCAATCATGAACATTGATATGTTGTTAACAACGAGATCATATCATTAGGAGAATGGTATGATGGACATACTCATATAGATAAGTGTAGCATAAAGATCAAGTCATTTTAATAGTTCATTTGCTATAAGCTTTCTGATACATAGTAACCTAATTCCTTCGACCATGAGATCATGCTAATCACCATCACCGGAAGGATGCTTTGATGACATCAAACACCACACCATAACTGGGTGGCCATAAAGGTGGCATTGAGTGTTCGGAAAGTATGTGTTGAGGCACATGGATCAAGAGTGGGATTTGTCCATCCATATGACGAATATATACTCTGGGTCCTCTCGGTGGAATGTCATCCAATTGGCTTTCAAGCATGTGACTGGCTCACAAGGGATCACATATCACAGGGACGAGAAAATAGTACTTATCGGTAACGAGGTTGAACTAGGTATGCAGAGATACCGACGATCAAAACCTCGGATAAGTAAACTATCGCGAGACAAAGGGAAATTCGTATCTTATGTAAGTGGTTCATTCGATCGCAAAGTAATCGTAGACATATGTGGGAGCCATATGAATTTACAGATTCCTCTATTGGTTATTGATCGGAGAAGTGTCTCGGTCATGTTCGATTCACGAACCGTAGGGAGACACACTTAAGGATTCGATGTTGTTTAGTAGATATGGAATGTTAGTAGGGATACTGAATGTTGTTCGGAGTCTCGGATGGGATCCGGGATATCACGAGGAGATCCGGAATGGTCCAGAGAATAAGATTCATATAAGGAAAGTCCGATTCCGGAGTTCAGGAAAGATTCCGATGTTTTCATCAGAGAGGTTCTAGAAGGGTCTAGAAGGTTCACCAGACCCGAAGGGGAATGGAACATGAATGTGTCATGGATAAGTGGAATGATTGGATCATATCATAGGTCACTTGTTTTGGGCATTTGCAAGAGAGAATTAAATCTCTAAACTGAAAGTCAAACAGGAAGTTTGAAAAGTCAAACTGGAACAATGGTTTCCTAGTGGAAGAAGGAAAGAGTCCTTCTCTCAATCCAACTTGGGTTTGGGTTTGGATTCAAACCCACCCCTCCCAAGGCTGCCCCCTCTCATAAATAGAGGGGAGGGCTGCCCCAAACACACAAGCCCTATCCCTCCCACACCCAAGCCGTCGCCGCCGCGCCTCGCCGCTGCCGCCGGTCAGTCGCCGCCGCCCTAGCCGCCGTCGACACCTCCTCCTCCTCCCGGTCTTCTAAACCCTACATCACCCGGAAACCCTAGATCCACCATAACTCACACCGGTTTAGGAGAAACCACCTCCGACACCACGCCGTCATGCTGCCGGGATCGCGAGGGGAGAACTTCAACCTCCGCTGCCTGTGGAACAAGGGAGAGGAAGGTCTTCATCGAGTACCGAACATGTGACCAATTGCGGAAGTGCTGCCGGAACGTAGCGCCGGAAGGATCGTCTACGCGATCTTGAGATCGGCAAGTGTACGACTACATCATCCACGAGAATCTGCTCTCATTAACCGCTTTGGAATCTTCGAGGGTGAGTACTCTAATCGACTCATTGCTACAATCTAGTAGATAGATCTTGGCTTGTTTGTTTGCATACGGTAGATTTTTTTTGTTTTCCATGCTACGAACCCCTACAGCGGTATAAGAGCCGTGTCTATATGTAGATCTGTTGCACGAGTAGAACACAATGGTCATTGTGGGCGGTGGTGCTTTTATTATCAATTGCTTTTTGTGTACTTTGATGGGATGAAGCGGCCCGGGCTAACCTTACATGACATTGTTCATGAGACTTGCTCCACTCTTAACATGCAACTTGTATTGCATAAGTGGCTTTGCGGGTGTCTTTCTCTCCCATCATAGTATAGATTCAATTTACAACGGGCACTTGATAGTTCAAACATCAACGTTGTGGTTCTTGTTCGTAAGTTAGAACGACACTTATTGAAAGTCCCAAACCACGTAAAATATGCAAAGAAAATTAGAGGCGTCTAACTTTGTTTTGCAAGGGTGTGCTGTGATGTGATATGGCCATGATTGTGATTATATATGATGTATGCAATGTTCCTTATTGTAAGTCAGCAACCGGCATGAGCCATATGGTTGTCTTTTAATTATGTTAAGACCTGCATGTCTATTCAAAGTAGTTGTAATAGTTGATGCTGGTGGATGACAACCATGAAGCGGCGCCATTGACCTTGATGCCATACCGGTGATGATGGAGATCATGTTCGTGCTTGAAGATGGAGATCAGAAGCACAAGAAGAAAGGCCATATCATATCACATATTATGAATTGCATGTGATGATAATCCTTTTATGCATCTTGTATTGCTTAGTTTGCGACGGTAGCATTATAAGATGATCCCTCAAGCACAAAAAAATTCAAGTTATAAAGTGTTCATCCTTAGTAAGCACCATTGCTAAAGCTCGTTGTTTCGAAGCACCACGTGATGATCGGGTGTGTTAGATTCTGCGAGTGTATACAACGTGAGCAAGCCAGATTTGCTCATGCGGAAGCTAAGGTTTGATCTTGACGAGCCTAGCATGTACAGACATGGTATCGGAACACGGATCACCGAAAGGTAAAGCATGAGTCATATAGTAGATATGATGAACATGTTGATTGTTCGCCATTGAAGCTACATCAAGTATCGTGATGATCGGTTTTGATGTGGTGGATTTGGTTCGTGTGATCACTAAAGCAATGTGAGGGATATTGTTTTGAGTGGGAGTTCACCTAGATTAATTTAACTATTAATTAGAACTCAATTTGTCATAAACTTAGTCTAAACTATGCAAATATGTTGTAGATCAATGGCGGCCCCTACCATCAATTTTAATGCATTCCTAGAGAAAGAAAAGTTGAAAAACAATGGAAGCAACTTCGCAGATTGGTTCCGCAATTTGAGGATTGTCCTCAATGATGGTAATTTGACCTATGTGCTGGATGCACCGCTGGGTGACCCGCCAGCAGCTGATGCTACCGATGAGGTAAAGAATGTTTTCCTCGCTCGGAAGAATCAGTACTCCACAATTCAGTGTGCTATCTTGAATGGTTTGTCATCAGAGCTTCAGAAAAGGTTTGAGATCCATGACCCACATGATATTGTCCGTGAACTCAAAATGATATTTGAGGCTCACGCGGCAGTTGAGAGTTATGAGGCTTCTGAAAAGTTCTTTAACTGCAAGATGGAAGAGGGCAGCTCCATCAGTGAGCACGTGCTTAAGATGTCTGGGCACACAAGCAAGCTTCAAAGCTTAGGTATAGTGATTCCTAATGCTTTAGGGATTCACCGTGTCCTCCAATCGCTACCACCAAGTTACAAGAACTTTTTGATGAACTACAATATGCAAAACATGGACAAGTCGTTGCCCGAACTCTTCTCCATGTTAAAATCTGCAGAAGTGGAGATCAAGAAAGAGCACCAAGTGTTGTTGGTCAATAAGACCACCAAATTCAAGAAGCAAGGTAAGTCTGAGAAAAAGGGAAACTTCAAGAAGGGCGGTAAGAAAGTTACCACGCCGGCGAAGAAGACCAAGGATGGGCCTAAGCCTGATACTCAGTGCTTTTACTGCAAGGGAGAAGGTCACTGGAAGCAGAATTGCCCTAAGTACTTAGCGGATTTGAAGAACGGCAACATCAAGAAGAAAGGTATATCCGATATACATGTTATTGATGTGTATCTCACTAGTACTCGTAGTAGTGCCTGGGTATTTGATACTGGTTCGGTTGCTCATATTTGTAACTCGAAACAGGTGCTGCAGAATAAACGGAAGCTAGCGAAGAACGAGGTGACGATGCGCGTTGGAAATGGATCAAAGGTTGATGTGATCGTGGTTGACACGCTACCTCTTCATCTACCATCGGGATTAGTTTTATACTTAAATAATTGTTATTTGGTGCCTGCGTTGAGCATGAACATTATATCCGGATCATGTTTATTGCGAGATGGTTACTTGTTTAAGTCCGAGAATAATGGTTGTTCGATTTATATGAGTAATATGTTTTATGCACATGCACCTTTGATAGATGGTCTATTCTTATTGAATCTCGATTGTGGTAATACACACATTAATAACATTGAAGCTAAACGTTTGAAATTGAGTGATAACTCGACCTATATGTGGCACTATCGTCTTGGTCATATTGGAGTGAAGCGTATGAAGAAACTCCATTCCGATGGACTTCTTGAATCACTTGATTTTGAATCACCTGAAAGATGCGAAGCATGTCTGATGGGTAAAATGACTAAGACTCCATTTTCTGGTATGATGGAGCGAGCTACGGACTTATTAGAAATCATACATACCAATGTGTGTGGTCGAATGAGTGTAGCATCGCGCGGTGGTTATCGCTATGTTCTTACCTTCACGGATGACTTGAGTAGATATGGGTATATCTATTTCATGAAACATAAGTCCGAAACTTTCGAGAAGTTTAAGGAATTTCAAAGTGAGGTAGAGAATCAACGTAACAAGAAGATTAATTTTTTACGATCTGATCGTGGAGGTGAATATCTAAGTTACGAGTTTGGCAAGCATTTGAAGAAATGCGGAATACTTTCACAATTGACACCGTCGGGAACACCACAACGTAATGGTGTGTCCGACCATCGTAATCGAACTCTCTTAGATATGGTTCGTTCTATGATGTCACTTACATATTTACCGCTATTGTTTTGGGGTTATGCATTAGAAACAGCCGCATTCACTTTAAATAGGGCACCATCTAAATCCGTTGAAACGACACCGTATGAATTGTGGTTTGGGAAGAAACCTAAATTGTCGTTCCTTAAAGTTTGGGGTTGCGAAGCTTATGTAAAGAAGTTACAGCCCAACAAGCTTGAACCCAAAGCGAAAAAATGCGTCTTCATAGGATACCCGAAGGAAACTATGGGGTATACCTTCTATCATTGATCCAAGGGAAAAATCTTCGTTGCCAAGAATGGAGTTTCTCTCGAAAGAAGTGACTGGAAGGAAAGTAGAACTCAACGAGGTTGTTGAACCTTGTCTCGAACTTGCGAGTAGCGCATCACTGGAAGTAGTTCATGTGGCGCCTACACCAATAAGAGAGGAAGCTAATGATGTTGACCATGAAACTTCGATTGAAGTTACTACGGAACCTCACAGGTCAACGAGAACTCGTACCACTCCTAATTGGTATGATCCCGTTATGAGTGTCATGTTGGTGGACAACACCGATGACCCTACAACATATGAGGAAGCGATGATGAGCCCATATTCCAATAAATAGCAAGAAGCCATGAAATCCGAGATTGGATCCATGTACAAAAACCAAGGATGGACTTTGGTGGACTTACCGGATGGCCGAAAGGCTGTCGAGAACAAATGGATTTTCAAGAAGAAAACAGATGCTGATGGTAATGTTACTGTCTATAAAGCTTGACTTGTCGCAAAAGGGTTTTGACAAATTCAAGGAGTTGACTACAATGAGACTTTATCACTAGTAGCGAAGCTAAAGTCTGTGAGGATTATGTTAGCAATCGCTGCATATTATGATTATGAGATATGGCAGATGGATGTCAAAACAGCGTTCCTCAATGGAGACATTGATGTAGAGTTGTATATGATGCAACCCAAAGGTTTTGTCGATCCTAAAGATGCTAACAAGGTATGCAAACTTCAACGGTCCATATATGGATTGAAGCAAGCATCCCGAAGTTGGAATCGACGTTTTGATAAGGTAATCAAAAGCTTTGGTTTTATACAAACTTATGGAGAAGCTTGTATTTACAAGAAAGTGAGTGGGAGCTCTATAGCATTCTTAATACTATATGTAGATGACATATTGTTGATTGGGAATGATGTAGACCTTCTTAATAGTGTGAAGAGTTATTTGAATAATAGTTTTTCAATGAAAGATCTTGGCGAAGCAGTTTACATATTAGGCATAAATATTTATAGAGATAGATCGAGACGCCTAATATAATTGTCATAGAGTACATATTTGGACAAAGTTCTAAAGAGGTTTGGAATGGAAGATAGAAAGAAAGGGTTCTTGCCCATGTTTCCCAATACGACCTTGAGTAAAACTCAAAGTCCTGCAACGGCAGAAGATAGAGAAAGGATGAGTAAGACTCCCTATGCCTCAGCCATAGGATCTCTCATGTATGCCATGCTATGTACTAGACCTCACATTGCATATGTTGTTAGTTTGACTAGCAGATATCAAAGTGATCCAGGAGTGGATCATTGGACAGCAGTCAAAAACATCCTTAAGTACTTGAGAAGAACTAAGGATATGGTTCTTTCTTATGGAGGTGATGAACAGCTTGTTGTTAATGGTTACACCGATGCTAGTTGGAACACCGATCCGGATGATGCTAAATCTCAATCTGGATACGTATTTACTTTGTATGGTGCAGCAGTTAGCTGGAGGAGTGCAAAGCAAAGTGTCATGGTGAGATCTTCAACTGAATCGGAATACATAGCTGCTTCGGAGGCTTCACAAGAGGCGATATGGATGAAGGAGTTCATTACAAAGCTTGGTGTGGTTCCAAGTGCACTGGACCCAATGTCTATCTACTGTGATAACATGGAAGCCATAGCCAATGCACAAGAACCAAGGTCACACAAGAAGGTGAAGCACATCAAGCTACGTTTTCACGCTATTCGAGAGCATGTCCAAGATGGTGACATAAAGATTTGCAAAGTACACACAGATCTGAATGTGGCGGATCCGTTGACTAAACCTCTCCCAAGGGCAAAACATGACCAGCACCAAACCGCCATGGGTGTTCAGTATATTACCATGTAATCTAGATTAGTTGACTCTAGTGCAAGTGGGAGACTGTTGGAGATATGCCCTATAGGCAATAATAAAAGTAGTTATTATTATATCTTTGTGTTTATGATAAATGTTTACATTCATGCTATAACAGTATTAACCGGAAATATTAATACTTGTGTAATTTGTAAACTAAATTAGAGTCCCTAGTAAAGCCTCTTTGTAATACTAGCTTGTTGGTTAATAGATGATCGTGGTTTTCCGATCATGAACATTGAGATGTTGTTAACAACGAGATCATATCATTAGGAGAATGGTATGATGGACATACTCCTATAGATAAGTGTAGCATAAAGATGAAGTCATTTTAATAGTTCATTTGCTATAAGCTTTCTGATACATAGTAACCTAATTCCTTCGACCATGATGCTAATCACCATCACCGGAAGGATGCTTTGATGACATCAAATACCACACCATAACTGGGTGGCCATAAAGGTGGCATTGAGTGTTTGGAAAGTATGTGTTGAGGCACATGGATCAAGAGTGGGATTTGTCCATCCATATGACGGATAGATATACTCTGGGCCCTCTCGGTGGAATGTCATCCAATTGGCTTGCAAGCATGTGACTGGCTCACAAGGGATCACATATCACGGGAACGAGAAAAGAGTACTTATCGGTAACGAGGTTGAACTAGGTATGCAGAGATACCGACGATCAAAACCTCGGATAAGTAAACTATCGCGAGACAAAGGGAAATTGGTATCGTATGTAAGTGGTTCATTCAATCGCAAAGTAATCGTAGACATATGTGGGAGCCATATGAATTTCCATATTCCTCTATTGGTTATTGATCGGAGAAGTGTCTCGGTCATGTCCGCATAATTCATGAACCGTAGGGAGACACACTTAAGGATTCGATGTTGTTTAGTAGATATGGAATGTTAGTAGGGATACCGAATGTTGTTCGGAGTCTCGGATGGGATCCGGGATATCACGAGGAGATCCGGAATGGTCTGGAGAATAATATTCATATAAGGAAAGTTCGATTCCGGAGTTCGGGAAAGATTCCGATGTTTTCATCGGAGAGGTTCTAGAAGGGTCTAGAAGGTTCACCGGACCGGAAGGGGAATGGACCATGAATATATCATGGATAAGTGGAATGATTGGATCATATCCTAGGTCACTTGTTTTGTGAATTTGCAATAGAGAATTAAATCTCTAAATTGGAAGTCAAACGGGAAGTTTGAAAAGTCAAACTGGAACAATGGTTTCCTAGTGGAAGAAGGAAAGAGTCCTTCTCTCAATCCAACTTGGGTTTGGGTTTGGATTCAAACCCACCCCTCCCAAGGCTGCCCCCCTCTCATAAATAGAGGGGGAGGGCTGCCCCAAACATACAAGCCCTAGCCCTCCCACACCCAAGCCGCCGCCGCCGCGTCTCGCCGCCGCCGGTCCGTCGCCGCCGCCCTAGCCGCCGCCGACACCTCCTCCTCCTCCCGGTCTTCTAAACCCTAGATCACCGGGAAACCCTAGATCCACCATAACTCGCACCAGTTTAGGCGAAACCTTGCGGGATCGTTACTCTACCTCTGACACCACGCCGTCGTGCTGCCGGAATCGCGAGGGGAGAACTACAACCTCCGATGCCTGCTGGAACAAGGGAGAGGAAGCTCTTCATCGAGTACCGAACGTGTGACCAACTGTGGAAGCGCTACCGGAACGCAGTGTCGGAAGGATCGTCTACGCGATCTTGAGATCGGCAAGTGTACGACTACATCATCCACGAGAATCTGCTCTCGTTAACCGCTTTGTAATCTTCGAGGGTGGGTACTCTAATCGACTCGTTGCTACAATCTAGTAGATAGATCTTGGCTTGTTTGTTTGCATGCGGTAGAATTTTTTTGTTTTCCATGCACGAACCCCTACAGTCACTAGGAGACGCTTCAGTTCCTAGAAACTAGCTTCACATTCCTCGGTGCATTCAAACTTCTTCTCCTTCTTCAACAATTCCGTCATTGGTTTCGCAATCTTGGAGAATTTCTCTATGAACCTTCTGTAATATCCCGCAAGTCCCAAGAAGCTCTGAATATCGCCCACATTCTTGGGCACCTCCCATTCTGTAACAGACGATACCTTGCTTGGTCAACTGCGACTCCTTCTCCCGACACCACATGTCCTAGAAATCCCACAGTGTTCAACTAAAACTGATGCAGCCCGTCCTAATCTTCGAAGCATCAAGGCTCAACAAGAACAAGAAGGAGCTAATCTTCGAAGAAGGAGATCTTGTGTGGATACACTTGAGCAAAGACCGCTTTCCCAATGATCGCGACTCCAAGCTCAAAACAAGGGGAGATGGCCCCTTCAAGGTCCTCAAAAGAATCAACAACAATGCATACATCATCGACATACCAACCTCCAAGTACCTAGTGAGCAATACGTTCAATGTCAAGGACCTATCACTATACCATGGAGAGAATCAAGATGTAAACCATGAAGAGTCGAGGACGACTCTTTCCCAAGGGGGGGAGATGATGCAGCCCATCCTACGGACGCACCTCCATCTACAACACCTAGTCCCCCAAGTGGACCAATGACTCGCGCCTGAGCTAAGCTCCTACAAGCTAAGGTTAACTTGCTCCTTTCCTCATGTGATTTTGATCTACCTTTGGATGGCTTGCTACTTCATGAAACTACGTTGTGTATCCTCAGCTATGAAGCAACATCACCGCACCAAGCCCCCAAGGAAGAAGGATCAGGAGGAGACGCTACTGGAGCACTGCACACCGGAATCTCCGGTGTACACCGGAGTCTCCGGTCCTGTACACCGGAGTCTCTAGACCATCCTCCGGTCCGGCCCTAGGAACCAAGCCAGGGACAGTCAGAAGGCCCCTCCGGAGACAGGTCCGGAGATTGACCGGAGTCTCCGGCCCAGACCAGAGTCTCCGAACACAACACCGGAGTCTCATGCCTGCTCGATGCCAAGCATGTCAAGGCCTTTTAGGCCTGGCCCATGTAACCCCCAGTTTCGCCCCAACTTCCAGTTTTATTCCTAAACTACCCCTGTTTAAGTGGCTGGCCTATATAAAGCCCCACCCCTCTATTGTAAACCCTAGACTTGGATAATTGTAGTTGAAGACACCCCTTTGAGGATCTATCAACTATTTGTCTCATGCTCCTTGACAAGGAGCACCAAATTATCCACAAACCTCTTGGATTTTTCCTAGTGCGTTCAAGTTGTACAAGTCCTTGGGATCTCGGTGTCTCGTGCCCAAGTAGTCAAGATCTCATCAAGCCTCTCACCCCCGTTGTTGGTTGTGGGAGAGTGTCTTGCCCAACGACGATCCTAGGGATTGTGTTTGACTGTTTGCCACCGGCGTGAGCTATCGGCTTGTATCGTGTTTTCCTGTGTGTGTTCATCGAGCTCTTCCCGTGTGTGTTCATGGATTTCATCCCCTTCCCCCTTCCACCGCTTTCCCCTCGATTCCCACGGAATTCGTGAAAGATCGGGCCACCCCAAGGGGGTCACCCCCTAACATATTGGTATCAAGAGAAAGGTTGATCACGAATTTCCCCTCAATTTTTCTTCTATCCACCATAAATTCAAAAATTTCCCCAAAATAGCCCCAATTTGCCTTTGGATCGATCTATCGTTTTGGAGTGTTATTTGTGGTTTTGATCCGACCAAATCTTGTCTAAGGTGTTGGTACAGCTTTTGCCTGCATTTCCCAGCCCAATTTTGGCCAAATTTTCGCGGATTTGAGGACTCTAGGCGTGAATTTCCACTCAAGAATACGAGCTGATTTCCCGCACCGGAGTCTCCAGCCCTGTGCACCGGAGTCTCCGGCCTACACCGGAGTCTCTGGCCCTGGACGCCAGTTTTGACTTTTCCTCTTGTCTGCATTGGCTAATCTGTTCGCTTGTTGTTTGTGTTCCGTGCGCGTGTCACCAACTAACAGATAGCTTCCGCAACATCGCCCGTGCTCTTCGACACCACGGACCCCAAACCCTTCCCCGCTCCATCGACACAAGATCATCATCAACAACTAAGGTATAACTTGTGTCAACCCTTCTAGCCATATCTTCCTTTGTGTGTACCTATCCTATGATAGCACTCACTTTGTGTTTGTCTAAGCATTGTGCACTTGCCATTGGAAAGTGAGAGTGTGACGGAAAATACAAAAGTTAACATAGTAGCATAGAAAGGGAGAAAAATAAAAAGAGAAAAAAAGAAAAATAGAAAGATACATAGTCTCCCAATACAAAGAGAGTATCAAGCTTGTAAGCAAAAGAGAGAGGAAAAAGCGCGCCAAGGCAAGTGCACAAATCCGTTGCTTACCATCTTTTGGCAAATGAGTTGTGGTCTCTCCTTGAGTTGGCACGACAACCGAGCGTAGTCTTTGTTAGGCCCTTTTGTGCTCACTTACATAGTCGTGCTAACCCCATTTTTCTCCACGCGTGTGTGTAGTCGTAGGTTCTCGTCACTTTTCGAGTTGGCCATAACCTTTTGACTTGAGTTTTGTTGGATCTTATCCACTTTTGACTATCCTTTTCGTTTGGTTGGTTCTTTGGTTTTCCACCCTCCTTTCCACCAAAAGCTTTTGAGAGTGTAGTTCCTTGTGTGTGAGTCTCTTTGCGATTTCACTTTGCAAGCTCTTAGCTCTCTTGTGTGGCAATTTATTTGATACAATCTCCAAGGTGAGGTAAAAGGCTAACTCTCCATGTTTCTCCTCCATATACAATCCTTGTGGCTTTGCATCATCGACAAGAATGGCGAGTCGTCCCAACCAACGCCACCTCAAGAGGAAGACGCACAATACATGACAAGGTGGGATCATTGGAAGATCCATGGAGAATTCAACTATCGTTGTGAAGCCCTTGAGCGGCGCCAAGATGAACAATTTAGTGAAACCCGAGTGGAGTTCAGGAGAATCGACAACCGCTTCGAGGAGGTCCGAGGACAAATGCATGCTATGCAACATAACCTCGGCCATCCAAATGAAGCTCTTGGTCGCGCCCTCGCCGCAACGGATGAGAAGCTTCAACACCTCATTGATGGGCTAGCAAGGCCACGATCTCGTGACTCAAGCTCGTCACGACACTCCTCAAGTGAATCAAGCGCTCCTCGCCATCACGCTTCAAGGCACCAAGATGGACCCGTCCTTCACTCCATGAGCTCTTCACAAGCGGTACCATCTCCGCGACATGCCGCGACGTGAAGCTATGATGGTGACCCCTCTGCAAGACCTCCAAGACGTGAAGCGAACCATCCACAACCAAGGGCACTCGTGATTCAACAAGAGCAACCTCACGTGGACCACCAAGCCTATCGCCAATGACATGTCCCTTCAATAACAAGTGAAGCATCCAAAGTGGACGAACAAGATCGCAGTCGGCGTGAAGCACTCGAAGACCCACCAAGGCGTCATCATCGACATGAACGTCAACATCGACAACATGATCATCATGACGAGCCTCCTCCACATCAAGAAGAAAGGGAGCATCCCATTGCGCATGCGGTTTGTCGTCCTCCTCGACACATGGCGCAAGACAATGCTCATCGTCATCAACCACGACAAGAACAAGAGAAAGCTCCCCAAGCTCGTCGTGAGGACCAACAACCTCCTCCTCGTCGTCAACCGCGCCAACAACACGAGCAAGCTCCCCAAGCTCGTCATCAAAATCAAGTTCCACCACCAAACGCGACACCTCAACAACCGCAAGGGCAACGCAACCATCACCAAGCAAGACATGAGAGCTCAGATGATGAACATGGCCGCCAAAATCATGGCAACCGCCGATACCGGAACCGCATTGAAGAAGAAACGTTCGGCAAGCTCAAATTCACCATGCCCAAGTTCACCGGTTCCAATGAACCCAAAGAATATCTCTCGTGGGAACTCAAGGTTGACAAGATCTTCCGCATGCACAACTATAGAAATGAGAAGATGATGGCCATGGCATCCCTCGAGTTTGATGATTATGCCAACCTTTGGTGGGAACAAGTCCAACTAGCTCGTGAAGCAAAAGAGGAGCCTCCAATCACAACTTGGCAAGATATGAAGGCTCATATGAGATCCCACTTTGTTCCTTCGCACTACACGCGTGACCTTTTCAACAAGCTTCAAACACTTAGTCAAGGGACAAAGACCGTGGAAGAGTACTTCAAGCAAATGGAGCTCAACATGATCCGTGCCAACATTAAAGAGCGGGATGAACAAACAATGGCACGTTTCCTCAATGGCTTGAACCATCCAATCAAGCACATCACCGAGTTCCAAAAGTACAACAACATGGTTGAGCTTGTACACATAGCATCAATAGCCGAACGCCAAGTGCAAGAGGACATCAAGTACAACAAGCCAAAGACGTACTTCACGTACAAGCAAGCATCAACCACTACTTCAACAACTCCAAGTGGAAGCTCATCAAGTACCACCAAGCTTCCTTTCAAGCCAACACTTCCTCAAGGAAAACCGCCCCCAAGTGGCAAATACACAAAGTATGATCAACCATTCAATGGTGAATGCTACAAGTGTGGAGGCAAAGGACACAAGTCGGCCACATGTTGAAACAAGAAAGTTTTGTTCATCAACGACAATGGCGATGAAGAAAACTTGAGTGAATATGAGTTTGATTCAAGGTCAAGGCCTTTTGGGCCTGGCCCATGTAACCCCCAGTTTTGCCCCAACTTCCAGTTTTATTCCTAAACTACCCCTGTTTAAGTGGCTGGCCTATATAAAGCCCTACCCCTCTATTGTAAACCCTAGACTTGGATAATTGTAGTTGAAGACACCCCTTTGAGGATCTATCAACTATTTGTCTCATGCTCCTTGACAAGGAGCACCAAATTATCCACAAACCTCTTGGATTTTTCCTAGTGCGTTCAAGTTGTACAAGTCCTTGGGATCTCGGTGTCTCGTGCCCAAGTAGTCAAGATCTCATCAAGCCTCTCACCCCCGTTGTTGGCCGTGGGAGAGTGTCTTGCCCAACGTTGATCCTAGGGATTGTGTTGGACCAGTTGCCACCGGCGTGAGCTATCGGCTTGTATCGTGTTTTTGTGTGTGTGTGTGTTCGTCGAGTTCATCGAGTTCCACCTCTTTCCCCTCGATTCCCATGGAATTCGTGAAAGATCGGGCCACCCAAAGGGGGTCACCCCCTAACAAAAACTCGCACTTGCTGAATTTGGCATATAGCTTGTGTTCCCTCAGCTTTTCCATTATCGTCCGCAAATGCTTCTCATGCTCCTCATCATTTCTGGAGTATATCAATATATCGTCGATGAACACCACCACAAACTTGTCCAAGTACTCCATAAATACCTTGTTCATCATGGTCATGAAATATACCGGAGCATTTGTTAGTCCAAAAGACATAACCGTATACTCATATAAACCATACCTAGTGGTGAAAGCAGTTTTCGGTATGTCCTCCTCCTAGATCTTTAGTTGAAAATATCCTGATCTCAGGTCAATCTTGGAAAACACCTTTGATCCTTCGAACTAATCAAACAAATCATTTATATTGGGTAGAGGGTACTTATTCTTAATAGTCACTTCATTCAGCGAACGATAGTCCACTACCAACCTCTTGCTACTCTCTCCACAAACAGAACAGGTGCACCCCATGACGACGATCTGGGCTGAATAAATCCCTTGTCCAATTGTTCTCTCAATTGCTTCTTCAACTCCTTTAGTTCATCCACATCCATCTTGTATGGCCTCTTGGCTATTGGTCCAGTCCCCGACATTAAGTCAATAAGAAACTCCACATCACGGTCCGGTGGCATCCCTGGTAGCTCCTCTGGAAACACGTAGGGGTATTCTCTCACTACAGGTACTGTGTCCATGCTAACCCCCTTAAGAGAATTCACCTCGGCACTCATAAGACGTTCTGATGATTTAAACTTAATCCTTGTGCCCCGTGGAGTTTTGAGTGAAATTGCTTTCTGTGCACAATCCACTTGGCCATCGTGCGCGGACAACCAATCCATACCTAGTATCACATCTAGTCCCTATGACTCCAAAACAACTAGGCGTGCGGGAAAACTGTGCGCTCCAATTCCCAGGGTCAAGTCACGACAACCCACACTAGCTAACATTTCTCCTCCCGATGTGCTAACTCTAATTGTCCCTTTCAGTGCCTCAGTGGGTAACTGACAAGGTTTAATCTCGCCAATGCCCATTGTTATGGACTTGGGTTTTGGAGAAGATGGGGATGCTGGAGATCACAGAACGGTTAGCAAACAAGAAACACGGGGACACGAGGTTTACCCAGGTTCAGGCCCCCGGAGGGAAAACCCTACTCATGCTTGTCTGCTCTTGATTACGGCGGAACCGAAAGTTACAGGGGTGCGCAAATGCAATTTGGCGTGGAGGTGTGTATGCGGTGGTATGCGAGAGAGCCTTCCTCGTCGTGCCCTCCTAGACTTTATATAGAGATAAGCAGGTCCCAGGCACAGATCGAGTCAGTTACAAGTTCTAGGGTTTGCCCCTTTGAATATTCTATCTACTCTAGTCTTGTTCTCCAAGGATCCGAAGGCGTCATGGGCCCTGGCCACCCGAATGTCTTCATGGGTTGGCGCATGTGCTCATGAGCCTTCCTTGGGATGGACTAGGTATGCTAAGATCATGTACCCGCGGGGTATAACCATGTTAGTAGCCCCCGAGTGTTCAGCCGAATCGTAGATTCGGCTGAGGACTCTTCAATCCTTCGGGTGCAGATATCTCTGTTTGTCTAGAGAATAATTTGAGTGTGTAGGGATTGCTGATGCATGTGCCTGACTCTCCCGACAGATCAGGGTCAGTTAACTGTCTTAGGAAAAAACAACACGATATTCTTCAGATTCGAGTCCCTTGACTCGAACCCGGAACATATGCTGGCGTAATTCGATTCATGCCGCGGGGGACTTACAGGAGTGGAATTCCAATGAATTTAAATGATGTACCCAACGCGTCCGTCGGGATTTTTCATCGCGCCTGCTGGCACGGATTTTTACTAGCAGAGCGCAGTCGTGTGCGTTACCAGGCCATCAGATGGTATATGTAGGTCTTATCTTTGCGTCGCAAACGCAGCATCCGAATGTTTATCACCGCATCGCCCTTGGGTCCTGGCATCTTGAGTAGCAGGTACGCGTAGTGCAGTACTGCCAGGAATCGTGCGAATGCCACACGTCCGAGGATGGCATGGTATTGTGATGGCCAGTCCACCACCTCGAACTCTAGTCGCTCGCACCGGAAATTATCCGGCTTGCCAAAGATGACGTCGATCCATATCTTTCCTAGGGGGAATACGCCCTTCCCTGAGACGATGCCGTGGAACTTTGTATCGGATTGTTCCAGGCTGGACAGTGGGATCCACATTGCTGCTAAGGTACTGGCGAACATCAGATTGATGTCGCTGCCACCGTCCATGAAGACACGGCTGATGTCGAACCCTCCGATCTGTGCCTCAAGCACCAGGGCAGCATAACCTGGGCAGGGGACCTGGCAAGGGTGATCCGAACGGCTGAACATGATGCAGGACTCCGATCCGCTGAGGTACTCAGGGATGGCGGGTGGAGCGATCATAGCCAGATTGATCTGACGGGTGATTTTCTTCTGCACCCTGTTTGTTCGGCGCCCTTTTTGGATCATCAGTGATCCCTTTGGCGCGGGGTACCCGTGCTCACCGTTATTCTACGCGGGTGCGATTGGGTGGTTCGAAGGTCCCGGGGTGGTGGTGGAGGAGCTCCGTGTGCGATCTCACCTGGTGCGGGTGCGTTCCCGTACCCAAGGTTCGGGGGTTGTTTCCTCATCTGAGCCATGCTTTCGCTGAGTTTCTGGAACTCGCGGCAGTCCTTGAGGATATGGCTTGACTTCTTTTTACCATCCTGCTTGTCGATGTAGAAGTTGATGGTGCATGGACCCGACAGTTTGTCGTATGCTGAGGGTCCGTCGTCACGACCGCAACGTTGCCATGACTGTGTTGGGCGTCCTCCGTCGCGGAATTTTCTTCCGCGATATCCGCCGCTGCTGCGGTTGTCGTCGTTGCGGCGGTCGGCGTAGCCAGCCACGACCATGTCAGGTCCATCGCGATCGTCGTAGATGCGTGATCTTCTCTTGCTATGGCATTCACGTCGCCGGGCGTAGTCATCTTCCTCCTCCGAGTGCGCTCGGTGGACGGAGTCCTCGCCATCGGCCCACCTGTTGGCGATGTCCATGAGGTGGTCGAGTGTCTTGGGCTTGACGCGCCCAAGTTCTTCCTTGAAGTCCTGGCGTTTGACGCCGTCCTTGAAGGAGTCGATGGCTCTCTCCTCAGAGATGTGCGTCGTGGAGTTCTTGGTGTTGGACCAGCGTAATATGTACGAGCGAATGGATTCGCCGTTTGTTGGGTGCTGGCCCGCAGCTCCTCGATCGAGGTTGGCCTCTTGCTGGTGCCCTTGAAGTTTCGGATGAAACCGTACGCTAGTTCCTTCCAGCTTTGGATCGATCCAGAGGATAGGCTACTGAGCCAGATCCGAGCTGCGCCTGTCAGCTGCAGCTGAAGGCATTGCATGGCGGTTTCCTTGTTTCCGTCGTGTAGCTTGACGGACGACAGGTGGTCGCTGAGCCATGCCTTGGGGTCATGTGTGCCGTCGAACTTCGGAGTGTCCGAAGGAAGCTTGAAGTTCAGCGTCATCCGTGTCCGCCGAACAGATCTGCTGAAGTATCGGGCTCCGCAGATTTCTCCTTCGTCGTCATCCTCCTCGGATTCGGACGAGCATACGCGCTTGGCGCGCGCTTTGTCGATCTTGTGCTGGGTTAGCTCGCTTCGAGCGTCGTAATCGCGGCTGCAATGGCGCAAGATCTTGTGCCTTCGAGGAAGGTCGTGCTCTTCATCCTCGGATGAGGGCGTGGGGCTGCGGTTGAACCTGACCGCAGCCTTCTTCTTTGGCTCCGCATGAGCTTCTCTGTGGAGCGCAGCTCCAACGAGTCCGAGTCCGGTAAGCGCGGACTTGTGCATGGCCCTTTTCGGGTCCCCCTCCGGAGGTGGATGGGACGCGAGGTACGCGGTGGCTGCCATGATCACAGCTTGCGGCGTCTTCAGGATGGTGTTGCCGTCGGCATCCATCTCCATGAAGTATGCGTTGAGGGAACGAGTCATCTCACGACGTGCCTTGGGATCCATGTTCTCCGTGCGAGAACGGTGCTTGTTGCCATGGTTGTCGTGCGAGATGGAGCCAATGCCCATGGCGGAGAGCGCAGCTCGCCACGTGCTGGATTCCAAGGCTGCTTGCTTTCTTTTTCAAGCACCTCTTGCATCTTCACCTGCTTCTTGTGCTCTTCGATTAGGAGCATGTGGTATGCCATCAGCAGGTCCCGTGAGGCACCCACATGCAGGATCTTGTTGCCTGCTACGGCTTCGCGTGCTTGAGCCCATCCTTCCTCGCTGAGTTGGATGACCCGATCGGTGTCGTCCCCGTTGGGCGGGGGGACTGGCTTCTTCTGTTCCCGCCGTTTCTACCCTGGGGGTTAGGTGGCGGGTTAGGTGCGTGATGTTCCGCGTCACTATGGATGACTACGGCGCTTTGGTAGCGCTCATAGATTGGATCGCTGCTGCCGCAGCTTTTGGATCCGGAACCGTAGGTCCCTTCCTCCGATGGTGGCTCGCACAGATCTGAGTTGCAGTTGCTGCTGTCATAGGACTCATCTGTTGATGGCGATGTGCGTAGCACGGGGTGTGGGGCCCATGAAGCGGACCTGATCGACGGCAGGGGCACCCGCTCTGGGAGGCGGAGAGTGCTGGTCTGCCCCACCTGGAAGCAAAAGCTCCCAAACAGGATCTCGAGTCTGTCGCCAACGGGCTCAAAGTCCTTCAGGGTGGCTGGTGAGTGGGCGGTGAAGTCGAAGGCGCCGAAGAGGAGATGACTCTCCGTCGCCGCGGAGTTGTAGATCGCTTTGGTTGGGACCATCACGATCGCACAATCAGCGCCCCCAGTTCCCACAGACGGCGCCAATTGACGAGGTTTAATCTCGTCAATGCCCATTGTTATGTACTTGGGTTTTGGAGAAGATGGGGATGCTGGAGATCGCGGAACGGTTAGCAAACAAGCAACACGGGGACATGAGGTTTACCCATGTTCAGGCCCCCGGAGGGAAAACCCTACTCCTGCTTGTCTGCTCTTGATTACGGCGGAACCGAAAGTTACAGGGGTGCGCAGATGCAATCTGGCTTGGAGGTGTGTATGCGGTGGTATGCGAGAGAGCCTTCCTCGTCGTGCCCTCCTAGCCTTTATATAGAGATAGGAAGGTCCCAGGCACAGATCGAGTCGGTTACAAGTTCTAGGGTTTGCCCCTTTGAATATTCTATCTACTCTAGTCTTGTTCTCCAAGGATCCGAAGTCATCATGGGCCCTGGACACCCAAAAGTCTTCATGGGCTGGCACATGTGCTCATGGGCCTTCCTTGGGCTGGACTAGGTATGCTAAGATCGTGTACCCGCAGGGTATAACCATGTCAGTAACTTATGTCTATCCACAAATGCCCTTGATATGAATGAATGCAATGCTCCAGTATCAAATAAAACAAGTGCAATATGGGAATCGACTAGGAACTTACCAATCACGAGGTCTGACTCGTCACGGATCTCTTCCACATCCACATGGTTCACATTTGCCTTCTGGTTGGGGCCAATCTTGGGTCCAACTCCTAGAATCTTCTTCGGGCAGGTGCTTGCATAGTGACCCAGCTTCTTGCACTTGTAGCACTCCACATTGCTGAGGTCCTTCTTGCTCACATAGCTGTGTCCATTGTTCCTCCCAGAGCTGCCATTGTGGTTCTTGTGACCATTGTGGTGGCGGTCGTTCCCTCCATGGTGGTGGCTGTTGGTCCTGTGTCCATCATGGCGATGTCCATTACCTCCGCGGTGGTCGCGGTAATCACCACCATGCTTGGAGTATCCATCATAAGAAGTGCGAGACTTGTGGTGAAAGCCAGAGTGGTGGTTGTTGTTCTTTCTCTTGCGATTTTCCACCTGTTTGTGCTTTCCCTCCAAGATTCTGGCCTTGTCCATAAGCTCCTGCAAAGTGGGGCAATAAACCACTAGCAGCAATACCAAGAGCTCATCACTAAGGCCATCCAGGAACCTATCTCTCCTCTTGGCATCAGTGTCAACATCCTTAGGGGCATAACGCGACAGGTTGTTGAACTCCTCTATATATTCAGCCACGGTGCGGTTGGTTTGGCGCAAGTTGCGGAACTCCTTTCTCTTTAGGCTCAGAACCCCTGAAGAGACATGGTTGGTTTTGAAACCTTCCTCAAACATGGTCCAGGTAACTATATCCAGTGGGTGGGTGATCTGGAAAGTATCCCACCAAGAAGCAGCTGGTCCCTCCAGTAGGTGAGCAGCAAACCTCACCTTTTCAGCATCTGTGCATCCAACAGTTACTAGATCCTTGTTCACTGAACGCAACCAGTCGAGAGAAATGATTGGTTCAGGTGCTGTAGAAAACTTTGCTGGCCTCAGCCTCAGAAACCTTGTAAGTGCATCACCTTGGGGCTGGTTGTTCCTGTTGTTGTTGTTGTTATTGTTATTGTTGTTGTTCTGGGCAGCCATAAACTGAGTCATCACCTGCGCTAGTTGCACCTGGGCTGCCATCAGCTGCTCCATCTCAGTGGGTTGATGGAGAGGCGGCATCTGCGGTTTAGGACAGGTAAGTTTAGAAAGAGCAACTACGAAATAAATAATCTACCCATGCATTATGATCATACAACAACAAAACAAGCACAAGCAACCACACACAAGCACCACATCAGCAAATTAGCAAACAAGCACTGTTCCAGGGGTTATCCTAACAGTATAAAACTACTAAATTAGTTTTAGAGGCGTTAGCAACAATTACAACCATAAACAGGCAAACAAAGGCACAAAACAGAAATTTGGCAGAATAGTCCAGCACTATTCACGAATTTTTCTGCCTGACTTAAACTCGTCAGAAATTTTTGCTAATTTTTGTACATATTGTAAAGGAAGTTCCGCACCAAACCCTATGTTTTAAGATTTTTCCCAGTTACCAATAAAACATGAAAAATCATACAGTACGGCAGGATCAGCAGAAAACTGCGGCAGAAAAATTCACGGATTTCAACCAAAACTTTGCGATAACTCATTTAGAAATTCGCACAAATAATCCTGGAACTTTATAGTACACAATAGAGCATCCTAAGAACTTTAAACTAATAGTAACTAAGTTTTACATTGATCGAGGCCTTAAACTAACGATGTATCCTAATGAAGACTAATTGGTGGCCATCAAACTACTTCATGAAGAGGTTGCAGTAGGTCCTTGCACTCATGTATTGACACTTCGATCCACGAACCATCCATGGTGGTGGCGTATACACCTCCCCTGAATCCTCGCTGGAGACATCAAAATCCACCTCTTCAAGGTCCTCTTCTTCCTCATCTTCTGCTGGTTCAGCAATTGCTTCATCTCCTCCACCATCATTGCCTCCGTCCTCATCATCATCATCTTCGTCCTCATCATCATCATTATTCCCTCCGTCATCATCATCATTTTTTTCCATCATATCCATTGTTGTCATCATCAGGTGGTGGATTCAACTGAGTTGGAGAGCGGCAATTTGGGCTGCCATGTCAACAATAGTCTGATCCCTTTCCTGGACGGTCCCTTGCAGCTGCTCTATGGCTTGATTATTCTCCTGGACGGTCCCATTCAGTTGTGCTATGGTCGCTTCCCTGCCAGTAAGTGCATGCTCCAGAATATCCACAACGTCGTGTAAGGTATCAATCTCCTGTCCTTGGACCACTAGACCGTTGCTGGCAAAATCAGCTATCTCCTTTACCATCTTCACCTTCTCAGCTAGAACTCCATTTTCCATCTCCATATCCTCTATGTGCCTCCGACGGGGCAGCATGTTGTTCCTATTGCCCGGGGTAATCACAACATTCCCATTCTCATCACGCCTTCCATAGTCACGGTAAGGTGAGTCTTCTGGCAGCAGGTGTCGAACAAGATGGCACTGGCGTGACAGGGCTTCATGCAGGGCCAAGTTTATTCCAAGCTCCCAGTTGCAATACCGCTTGGTGTAGACCAGATGCACAGGGTTTGGCAAGGCGAAATCCCTGAAGATGATAGTGGTGATCTCCCAGGCGTCCTCGCCATTCCATAGGTATATAGCCTTCTTCCCTTGAACATGGGCAGCGGCAGTCCCAATAAATGTGAGAGTTGTCCCAACTGTCTTGCAAATGTCCTTGGCGACTCAATCCCAGCATACTCAGTCCTGACTTCTCCCATCTATCAATTAGAAGAGGAAAGTGTGAGAATAGCAATGATAAAGATTTACGAGAGTGAAAGGCATAAGATAAAAGACGGAGTTAATATAAGCTTTAGTAATTCTATGGCTTCCTATTCCAAACCTAGGTCACGATCCTATAGTCGACACACAGGCTCTAATACCATTTGTAACACTACAATACTGAAAATATTGTAGCTTCTATGCAACTTGCCAATCCCTGGATCGGTTCATTGGCTTACATAGAACTTAGATGAATAACAAAGTAAAATATCCGTGTATCATAAATAATGAAGATCCATAGTATACATTTATTACAATAAAGCTTAGCTCGAAGGATAGCTCAAACTTATTCAAGTATCAAACATAAATAAATAACTCCTTCAATCTCCAAATTGCCCACAAGCGAACAAGTGCAGAGTGAAGTACCACGACCTAGCAGTTCAACCAGAGTCGGAATATCCTGCAACATAAAACGTAGCAGCCCCGAAGGGTCAATACATGGAATGTATGGCAAGTAGCGCTAAATAGGGAGACAATAGACTTAGCAACTACATGCTTATTTGGCTGGTGGAGCTGTAGCTAGCTTGCATTTTTCCAAACACTTTGTCGTACTTTATTAAACCAATTTGATTCACAACAACCCATTAAGTTCACCCATCAAGTTCTAGAAATCAAGAAATAAGGATGCGCGATAATATATCATAGCATCAATATCAAGCAACTCATTTGTCCGTAACCGGGGACACGGCTAAGCACTTAGATCATACACCCTGCAGGGGTTTGTACACTTTACCCATGTGACTTGGACAACTCAGCTCGTACCACCACACTCATATTGTGTGATGATAGGGAGAATCCCAAGAAGAGACCGTTCGGGAAGTAGATCCCCAAACCCCACTGCGCACCGGTCCCAACCTATCATTCACTACATCTCTGGCTATGCTGGGTTCAGGTCACCACGAACTACTGAGTCCAACCAGCCACCCATTCTCACTGGAACATGGTTGCACACGTAAGCTACTGGAATAAAGACAACCAATCCTTCTCAGTACCCTGGGCGGCATTCCCCACCAGTATTCACACTCCGATAACTAATCCAGCCACTCCGCCCAGGTAGTTCATTAACATTATGTTGTTTTAGTAAAACAAAAACTTTACTTAACCAAAACATGATCCCTTCCTCGTATCTACAGCAATGCTAAGCACATCTACCATACGGGAGCTCAATTACAAAGGATTTCCCTACCATAATATATAGAATATAGCATAGCATAGTAATACCTACACATGTAGATACAAAAATACACTACAAATGCACAATAGAAAGTAGTAGGAGAATTCATGAACAAAATAGCAACTACTTGCCTTGACGGTAGGAGTCGAGAGTACAGTCCTCACAGAAGCAAGCGTTGCACTCGTCACAATCTACACGATACACAATTACAACACATAAACAATCATATACAAACATAACAATGCAAGATGCATGCATGACAAGTTGAACAAGGCTTTAGTAGCATACTACAACCTTGTTCAGTATACCTACTGTATGCATGTATGGAAAACATTTTAAAAGCATTGAAAACAAAGCATGCAATTTTAAATGGCCAAATAATGGAGCTCTAGTCCAATTATTAAACCACTGTTGTCAACTAGCTTGTAAAATCATGGAAAAATATCTACTGTAAAGGAAACCAAAAATAGAACCAGTACCAACTGGAATCACTCAAAAAGGAGTTACAGAACTTTTTATACAATTAATATACTCCAGAAAGCCTTTTAATTGTTTCTGCAACTTCCAGTACATTAAGGTTACCTTTTTAATTCACATACAGAATCTACTTGTTCTACTGATTCCAGGGACACCTCATTTGCAATTTTCTGAGTTGTAGAACTTTTCCTATGAATTTATTACTTTAAATAGGTCATTAAACTATTTAATTAATCACGGCAAAACCTTGCTGCAAAAGTCTGAAAAAGTTGTACAGCAATATTCTACGTGAAAAACTGAATCCAACAATATCTTACTTGCAATTTTTGGCCCAGTAGTTTAATTTCTACGAATTTTACAAGATTCAGCTAAATTATGCGATTTCTAAATTTGTTAAAAAGGACTTCCACTGTCCAGTCAACGCGACCAGTGGTCAGTGCTGACATGGCGTGCCACGCGGCAGGATGCGAGTGGGCGATACCCCTTCGTGGGTTAGTTCTAATCTGGTGTGTTTGTTTCAGATCGGACGGCCAGGGCTATCTCTCTCTTACCAGGCGTCGATGGCGAGATGACGGCGGTGGTGGCGTTCGGCGGTGTCGCTGGCGAGGGGCTCCGGCGGTCCTGGCGGCGGTGGAGGACACGACAGTGCTCATAGGGATGTGGAGGCCTCAGGGGTGTCCTCGGCTACCTCATTTGCTTCCTATAACGGTGGCAGGGAGCGGATGGAGGCGACGATGGAGCTCGGGCTCCGACGAGCAATTCGACGGCGTTCGGCGAGCTGCAGATGGGGAAAAGGGGTTAGGCCATCGTTGTCTAGGGTGGGGAAAGTAGGGAGGTCGACGGCGTGCGAGGGGGTGGCCGTTTTGGCGAGAGTGAGCTCTTACCGCGAGTCAAGGCGGCGGCGGGACAAGCTAGCTCGAGGGCGAGCTAGGGTTATATGGGCTAAGATGTGTAGGAGGGCAAAAGAACGAATAGAATCGGCCCGATTTTCTCGCGAAATCGGTGTGGTCGCGGTGTTCTTCACGGACACGGGAGAGACAGAGGAAGGGGATGACCCGCGGGGTCCACATGGCGGTGGCAGGCAGAGGCTGACGGACGGGGCCCACTGGCCAGTGGCGCGGTGTTAGGTGGGCAGCGCCTAGCTATTTGCCGCACGCGTGGTCGCGCGCAGCTGTCGCTGGCTGCAACGCTGGTGGGCCCCGACTGGGCTGGCCAGGTGGGCTTGCTGCTGTGCTGCTTCCTCTTTTTTTTTTAATTTTCTTTTTTTCTTTTTCCTTGGGTGTTTTTCCTGACTGAACTAATGTCTGAAACTGTCCAGATTTTTACCAAAAATTCGGTTCGCAATAAATTTTGAACTGTAGCTCCGATTGAGACGATTCAAAGTGCTACAGATTCGTGTTGGAACCCTCTACACACCTGTGCCTCCCAAATAACTAAACTAATCCTTTCTAGAAGATACAAGGTAAAAAACCGAGCAATCAAGTGTATCTGACAAAGGCATGCAAATGTGATTTTGATAAAAAAATTGGAATTGGAATTTTTTGCAGTGATGCTCATGATGCAATGACATGTATGATATATAGTACCAAATAGGAAATTTGGGATGTGACAGACAAAGCCCAAAAACTTCTAACTTGAGAACCTGCCATAACTAGTAGAAACAAGAGACAAATAGTTGTTCCTATCTACTACTAGGATGTGGTGGCAAGTCGCTCACAAGATTGAAAATACCAAATTCTTACAAGTTCTTACCATATAGTAGACAGCGATCGGCAACCAGCAATATCAAGTAACTCCGACAATTGGACAAAGCGATTACCCAGGCGAACACCTATTGCACGGTGTAGAAATATGTGAAGCTATAGGTAGACATATTATATATGGAGAAATACGTTGCAACCACGTTAGTCAATGTAAAGCTGAAAATATGCTTAAAGCTGTCCGAGTGCTCGTTCTAGGCTAAATTGTACAAGAGACGTGAGCCTGAGACACCGATGAAATCACACGTCGAGGAGATTATTGATATGAGACGCGAAGAAGACAACCCAAAAATGACAAAGGCGTGAAAAACATCACAACTGATGCTTTGATATCAAAGGTGCTAAAAGCGGCAGCTGACAAAGCAGAACAACCAGCAAAACCAAACAAGTTTTGAGGTGATAAAGATATTATAGAGGATACCAAGTACGTATACTTCAAGACGTGCACTGTTGACGAATATTTTAACAGCAACATTGATACCTGAAACTTTCTCCTCGCTACAGTACTCACACGGACGATTTCTGGAACCCACTAGCCAATCCACCTCAACACCGACGTCTCGCCGGGTCCCTCATCCTCCGCCAGCCTCTCCGGCGGCGGGAGGGCGGGAGAGCCTCGTTTCTCTTCCGTTTGTAGTGTAGGGTTGTGTAGGTACCCGCCGGCGGCGTCAGGAAGATGGCGGCGCGGTCGATCTGGAGTTTTGGGGCGGCGGCTCTCCTCTTCGGTGGTGATGCTCTGCGGGGCGTCATCGCCGGTCACGCGCCCTTCTCTCTGCCACAGTTCCTCGGAGTTGTGGTGTGAATTCCCCGTTGTCGGAGGCCGAGTAGCGGCGGATCCGGACCAGTTGAAGTCTTGAGCTGATGTGGTTTGCTGCTTCGATGCTGGCGGCGACGCGAGGTGGAGGATCTTCGGATCTGAGGAGCGTCGACTTCCTGTCCGTACAGGGGAGCCTCCTGTTCCAAGGCCAGAGGGAAGGTGGTACGGCGGAGCGCCGGCGCAGCGTCTTGTTCGTCGTCCATGGCGTCGTGGTCCAGAAGGTCCATCTTGTAATTTGCTTCTTTGTTCTGGACTGATCCGTAAGATCGACAGTTAATCAATATCAGTTTATCGCAAAAAAAAAGTGCACCGTTGAGTTTCAAACTCCATCCGGACTCCAACCGAAACAGATATCAATAGAACAACATAATATTGTACTCCCTTCGATCCATATTAGTTGACTCAAATTTGTTTAAATTTAAATAAATCTAGACTCTATTTAGTATATAGGTTCATCTAAATTTTAAGAAATCTAAGTTAACTAATATAGATCAAATGAAGTACAAAAGTCAAGACTTTTTTTTCTGCTAAGGACAACACAGATAAGTTATAAGTTCCGAAACAAATGTGTCCACAAAAACAACCGATCAAAACTCTTCCCGTATACTTCGTCCAATCCATATTAAGATTTTGATTTGTTAAAATTTAAATAAACCTATATACGAAATAGTATCTAGATTCATTTAAATTTAAACAAATTTAATATGGACCAGAAAAAGTATTTTTTTTGTTTTGCTCTTTTGGGCAACCGGAACTCTTGCAAATAGAAGCGTGCACGACTATTTTCCTGGGACGTGATCCCGGAGCAGATCGGTTCTTCTCTCCTTCAACTTTTTTTAAAATTGACCGATCAGACTTTTCTAACAAAAAGTTACGTGAAACGATTAGGAAACAGATCTGACTTTTTTTTACCGTGAGATCTAAACCGGTTTTGCTCTTTTCATTTTTCTCTCTCTCTTCCCTTTTCCAATTAGATCTCCTTTTTTTTTTCTTTTGGCCAGCCAAGAATCCTTCTAAGATGCGACCAGATTGATCTAACGTTCCCTTGAGAAACCAAAACGAAACTTTCTCACGGGATCTAATTAAATCCCGTAGATTATAGTGATTGCTAGCGGCGGCGGAAGCAGACAGATGGCGAGCGACAGCGAGAAACAAGGATGTGAATTGGTGGGCGAACAAACGAACATGGAAACCAAGACAAAATTTATATGGATAGATGATGCAGATGCATGTAATGGCGATAACAAAGTGATAAGCGAAACAAGATAGAGACAGCGGGGGAGTAATATTATAGCGGACGGAACAAGATGCAACAACGACGTGACAAAAACGTGGCTAGAACTCGAAACTCTAGAAGACTAGACACTAAACCAACAATGCAATGAAAATTCAACTTAACAAATCTAAGTGATTAAAGAGAAAAGGATAAAGCTGGTTTTGGGACCGATTTTTTATTTTACTTTTGTAGGCTTTTTTTGGACTATAGGTAAAACAAATCTAAATTACGAAAACAGTAAATTCCACTGAGCAATCTAAAATCTGATACCACTTGATAGGGCAAAGGTTTCTAATCTTTTGATGAGAGAGTGATAATTGATCTGGGTGGAGTTCGGGCTTGACGATCCGACTAGATGTGCCAGCACGACCGCCAATGCAATTGCTAGGCCAATCTCCTAAAGGTTACCGATTTTGCAGAAGTATGATCAGTCTAACCAACGAGGGTCTTAATTTATACCTGAAATCAAGAATAAGTAAGAAGTAATATTGCAATCAAGAGATTACGGATTTAAGATGAAAGCTTTATTGAAAATATGGAATCTTGTATAGGTGCGAAGTATAAGAGGCCTCTGCGACACTTGAGCTTGGGCGAAGTTACAATAATGTCTAACTTTTAGTCTAAACAAAATCCTAAGTATTAACCCTAAATTGTCGGTCCCTATTTATTAGAGAACGTGGAGGCTATGCGCCACCGCCTTTTTTCAGTGTCAACAGTTGGGCCGCGCCCAATTTTCCTTCTTCTATAGCCCACGTATAGGACCAGGTTCCTTTGCACGATTTACACTACTCCTTCTCCTTGTGCGCCTGTGTATTTGGTTTGGGTCGCTGCAAGGTTAATTTTTTTTCTTCATCTTGGGTTTGTCCACGTGAGACCCAAATGCATGGATTGATAGGCCCCACATGCATGCACGATTACATCTGCTTTGATTAATTCGAAAGCATACATGCACGTGGCATTCCAACTCCTCATTTTGACTTGGCTTGTTTAAATCACTTGTAATTCTGCATATTACAAATACATATGTAGTAATTCTATCGCCAATAATAGAATAATATACTTTATAATTACTACTAAAATTTACCTGGTAAATATCTAGAAACAATTGTTTTGGTCATATCCGGACTATTCATGTCCATATCAAATTCTCAATGGAACAACAAATCACACTCAATTATAGTAGATAACTTGATCACAGGGTAATTTTAGAGGTTCTAATAAGAAACAACTCTAAAATAGCTTTAACGTGGTCTAACCTAATATAGAGGGCGTTCCCAGTCCAAAAAACATAAAACAAAAATGTGTCTGATATAGCCAGATCCATCCGGATCTGATGGAAACTTTTAGGGCCATATTATCCACCCTAAGTTGGGTCGGATTATCCGACCCCCATACAGTACGAAGCGCTCAAAGTCCTTAGCAGAAATTCCGAAACAGGGCCGGGTTATCCGGTGTGTGGGGGCCAGATTATTCGAGGTCTGGAGACGTGTAAGTACTCGTTGGATATCTCTCAGAATTATCTTTTTAACAAGTACTTATTTTCTTGATTTGGAGTTGGTATGAAGAATTCACGTCCGTTTCAATTTCAGAGCTTCTGTCTGTCCAAATTGAACCTTCCTTCTTGATGACCTTCTCTTACGCCTTCCTCCCACTCCTCCCTCGCGCATCGTTGGCGATCATCATGTTGGGCTCCTTTTGCAGCTCTTCTGATAAGGGGTGGCCCGATCTTCTTAGCAAGCACTTATCGATGATGATGGTAGGTGGAGGATAACTAGTCTGTATCTATAAACTCTCCTGCTCGAATCCTGATGCCAATGCAACAGCTCTCGAATCCTATGAGATATTCACAATACCACGCTCTTGTGCACGCAGTCGTCGACCACGAACGGTAGTTTGCAATCTACTAATTCCTAGTGGAACAACATATCACACTCAATTGTAGTTGGAAAAATCGATCACAAGTAATTCTAGAGGTTCTAGATAGAAACAACTCTAAAATATTTTAATATGGTCTAACCCTACTAGAGACGGCGCCCCTCTATTTAAGAATCAAGGGAGAGGCTAGGCTAAGAGTCCAAGACGCAAACGAGTACATCTAAGATACATGCCGACCCCACATAGGGCAGCCTTTAGGCGCGTAGGCCAGCTTCTGTTGTGGCAAGATAATAGGCCCGTTTCTGTGCCGCGCCATCCTGCCGTGGCAGGAAAACGTGTAGTTTCTCTACCGCGGCAGAGATCCTGCCGTGTGTTAATCTCTTTCTTTGTAGCCCCTTGCGCTTCCTCCCTCGCAATTGCTTCATTGATCAACACGCCATGCTCCATTTTTTTAGCTCCTCACCCCGTGCTATGCCTTCTTCTCCCATGTACCTGATCATACAATAATACAA
This sequence comes from Avena sativa, assembly GCA_916181665.1. Taxonomy (NCBI): domain Eukaryota; kingdom Viridiplantae; phylum Streptophyta; class Magnoliopsida; order Poales; family Poaceae; genus Avena; species Avena sativa. The sequence goes on from OV702280.1 coordinate 149,071,813, forward strand.
AGACTTAGGCATTATAAAATTCTCATTGAGTAAAACATTAGGCTCATTAAGAAACAAATTCACCTGTTGTTCTAGTAGCTTAGCACGAGCTCTTGTAATTGGTCCAATTCGGATCTCATTGGACTGATCCTTCTTAGCAGCATCTAGAACCTCTTCAGTAGTAATTGGGGCAGGTGTAAGTATAGGGATGTCCTCATCATCTCCCCCTTCAAAAGGCTCGACCTCGACGCTCCAAGGTCTTCTCCATCATATGGTGACAAATCAACAACGTTGAAACTGTTGCTAGATCAACCAAATTCAACAATATGTATATCAATCGAGTAGGCATTATCATTAATATTGGCTAACACCTTGTAAGGACCAGCACCACGTGGCTTAAACTTGGATTGGCGCAGCAATGGAAATCTGTCCTTGCACAGATGTACCCAGACCATGTCGCCAGGCTTGAACAAAACTTCCTTCCTTGCTTGATTCCTTGTTGCAGCAATGTTCTTTCCTTTCTTCTCAATAGCCTCTCAAGTCTTCTCATGAATATTCTTCACATATTCAGCACATCTTGATGCCTCCATATCTACTCTCTCATGTAATGGTAGAGGCAACAAATCCTGTGGCGTAAATGTCTCTAAACTATACAACACTTCAAAAGGACAAAGCTGAGTAGTTGAATGCACTGCCCTATTGTAAGCAAACTCAATATGTGGCAAACACTATTCCCACTCCCGCAGATTCTTCTTGATCATAGTCCTCAATAGCTGTGACAATGTTCTATTTACCACTTCTGTCTGACCATCTGTTTGGGGATGACAAGTAGTACTGAATAGTAGCTTTGTTCCCAGCTTTTCCCATAAGGTCTTCCAAAAGTAGCTCATGACTTCACATCATGGTCAGAAACAATCGTCCTTCATACTCCATGTAATCTCACGATGTCCCTGAAAAACAGGTTAGCAACATGCGACGCATCGTCGCTTTTGTGGTAGGCAATAAAATGAGCCATCTTAGAGAATCTATCTACTAGCAAAAATATAGAATCATGCCTTCTCTGAGTTTTAGGTAGACCTAGAACAAAATCCATACTAATGTCTTCCCATGGTAAAGTAGGTGCAGAGAGAGGGGTATACAAACCATGAGGCTTCAGCTTAGATTTCGACTTGTGGCATGTAATGCATCGTCTCACAAATCTATACACATCATGCCTCATCTTGGGCCAATAAAAATGATCAGCAAGCATGAGCAATGTCTTCTCATGCCCAAAGTGACCCATCAAACCACCAACATGTGATTCCTACACTAAAAAAAGGCAACGACGATTCTAGAATACAAAGTTTGTTAGCTCTAAACAAATATCCATCATGTATATGATACTTTATCATATATAGGATAGTTCAGTCTAGCACCAATAAGTTTCTCAGAAAAATATGCTATAGGGAGACCCTCTTTCATCAGAACTCCACCAATACCTATACTAGTAGCATCACATTCAACTTCAAATTTCTTTGAAAAAACAGGTAATGCAAGTAATGGTGCAGAATTAGAAAACATTTCAATGTATCAAATGCAATATCTTGGGCTGTGCCCCATAGAAATGGCACACCTTTCTTAGTCAAATCATTCAATGGTGCAGCAACAATGCTAAAATCTTTCACAAAGCGCCTTGATACGTCGGAAACGTATCTATAATTTTTGATGTTCCATGCTTGTTTAGTATCTTCTTTGCTTTGCTTTGTCTACACTTTGAGGTGTTTTTATATATTTTTCTGGACTGACCTATTAACAAGATGCCACAATGCCAGTTGCCTATTTTCTTCTGTTTTTGGTTCCAGAAAAAGTAGAAAATCAATATTCTCAGAATTGGACGGGACAAAAGCCAAAGTTAATATTTTACAGTGGGGAACACGAAGCCTGAATACGAGATGGAGGAGAGCCAACCGGGGGCCACACCCCTGGCCGCGCGGCTGGGCCCAGCCCGCGCCTAGGAGGGTGTGGCCGCCCTGGCTGCCCCCTGCGTCGCCTCTTCGCCTATAAATACCCCCTGATACCAAAACCCTAAGGACCCGATCAATATTCCACGAAACCGTCTGTAGCCGCCGTCACCATCATCCCTAGATCGGGGGGAACGGAAGCTCTTCCTGCCACCCTTCCAGAGGGGAGATCATCCCGAAGGCCTTCTTCTTCATCATGCCAGCCTCCGGTATGAAGTGTGAGTAGTTCCACCTTAGACTACGGGTCCATGTAGTAGCTAGATGGTTGTATCTCCTCCTTTGTGCTACCATGTTTAGATCTTGTGAGCTCCATTCATGATCAAGATCATCTATTTTTAATCATGCATGTTGTATTTACGGGGATCCGATGGATATTGAGATTGCTATGTCAGATTGATTAATGGTTTTGTCTTATTGATTCTATCATGTCTGTGTTGTTTGAGATCTTGCACGCTCTCCGTTTCTAGTAGCTATCTTGGCCAAGTAGATGCTAGTGACTCCAAGAGGGGGTATTTATGCTCGATAGTGGGTTCATGCCTCTATTTAATCTAAGGGAAGTAACAGAAATCTCTAAGGATGTAGATGTGTTGTTGCCACTAGGGACAAAACAACGGTCTCTTGTTCATGGAACAAGTAGATTGTTTACCTACACACTTTGCTTAAAGAAGTTATCCGTTGCTTGCAACTTAATACTGGAGGGGGTTCGGATGATAACCTAAAGGTGGATTACTAGTCATAGATGCAGTTGGATGGCGGTCTATGTATCTTTTTGTATTTCCCAATCGAATCTCATAGGATCATGAATGTCTAGTATTGCATTGTTATGCCTTGCTCAGTCCTGTTAATTGCCCTGCTGTAATTTGTTTACCCAGCATGCCATATTTGTTTATCTTAAGGAGAACACCTCTAGTGAACTATGGACCCCGGTACAATCTTTACCATTGATACATCTTCCACTGTTACTGTTTACTTTCTACAAACCACTATTACCTTCCATACCATACAGTTAATCCTTTGTTTTAAACAAACCGATGAGATTGACAACCTCACTGTTCATTGGGGCAAAGTCTTGAGTTTGTGTTGTGCAGGTTTCCAAGTTGCTAGCAACACCTTTGAGTTGTTTCCTTCCTCCTACTGGTTCGATAACCTTGGTTTCTTTCTGAGGGAAGACTTGCTACTGTGCTCATCATACCTTCCTCTTGGGGGCTCCCAACGAATCTCTACATTGATCTGAGCGCATCACGCCTATAGATACCAACTAATCCATGGAAACTATGCATTTGACAAACATTCATGGGAATAGGACAATTCTGAATTGATTCAATTTTAGATTGATCTACTTCTAATCCATGTTTAGATACAACATATCCCAAAAATATGACCTTGTCATTTGCAAATGTGCACTTCTCAAGATTAGCATACAATTTATTATCATGCAACACTTGCAAAACTTGTCGGATATGACTACAATGTTCAGTTTTGTTGTGGATATAGATAAGTATATCATCAAAATAAACTACCACTAAACGACCAATAAACTCTCTCAAAACATGATTCATTAATCTCATGAATGTACTAGGTGCATTAGTAAGACCAAAAGGCATAACTAGCCATTCATACAAGCCAATTAGTTTTGAAAGCAATTTTCCATTCATCCCCTTCTTTCATCTTAATTTGATGATAACCACTATGCAAATCAATCTTAGAGAAAATAGCAGCACCACTCAATTCATCTAGCATATCCTCCAAGCGTGGAATAGGATGACGATATCGAATAGTGATGTTATTAATATCTCTACAATCTACACACATGCGCCATGTACCATCTTTCTTAGGAACTAAAATAACAGGAACAACACAAGGGCTAAGAGAAACACAAATGTACCATTTATCCAGCAACGCCTGTACTTGTTTCTGTATCTCCTTAGTTTCTCCGGGGTTGGTCCTGTAGGGTGCACAGTTGGGAAATGTGGTGCTTGGAATCAGATCTATTTGATACTCTATGCCCCGCATGGGTGGAAGTCCAGCGGGCACATCCTTCGAAAACACATCGCCAAAGTACTGCAAAACAGTAGAGACACCAAGAGAAATAGGGGTCATGTCGTTGGAAACTAAAACCTCGCCCTTATACATGAGCACAAGTGGCATGGCTATAGTATCCTCTCGAAACTCTCTCATATCTTCCTTGGTGGCTAGCATCAACAGGTTAGGCACTCTCTCTCTTTTTGTCATATCACTCTTTGTAGGCTCTATTACATCATGTACAGCTGCAACACTCTCGCGCCAACCAATAGATGCATCCTTCAAGTTCACCTGTATCATCTGTCTAGACTCATTAACAATCTGCTGTGGTGTCATTGGTTGCAGGTTAATCTTCTTGCCCTTAAACTCCAAGTGATAAGTATTGGCACGACCATTGTGTTGCACATGGTGATCATACTGCCAAGGCCAATCCAATAACAAATGGCAAACAGTCATAGGAATCACATCAAAATCAATAGAATCTTTGTATGGCCCTATTTCAAAATTCACTCGTACCATATGGTTCACCTTCATCTCACCACTGTCACTCAAGCATTGTACGTAGTATGGCTTGGGATGAGGAAAATAATTCAAATTCATCTTGGCACATAACTCCTTGCTTGCAAGATTCCTACAGCTACCTCCATCGATAATAACTTTGCAACTTTGCTAGGGCTAACGAGAGCTTTAGTTTGGAGAAAATTGCAGCGCTGAGAGTTAACAACGGGCTACACACTAAGTATACATGGAGATACCACTATGGTAGGCGCATGCTTAGGGAAAGCGTCCATACCGTCCTCGTTGTCATAACCAGTGCCATCAACATCATGAGGATCAACATCATCTCCACTCTCATACTCTCCTTGCTCATTGACAAACATCACCTTGTGGTTTGGACAATATCTCTTGTAGTGACCTATACCTCCACAAGTGTGACACTCCACATCGCGAGTACGTGCAGTTGACATATTAGAACTCGAACTAGTAGCAGGAGCATCAGGTTTCTTAGCATTGGAACCAAAAGAGGGTGCGAGAGCATGCTTGGCCGCCGATGGAGAAGGGTGGCTGGCAGCCGCTACGGGGGGCGCCATAGGTGGTGCCGTGGCCCTGGAGAAATGGATAGTAGCTGGAAAACAAGCACGTGCCTTGGCCTCTTCCGCTAGCTGTGACTCGGCCTCTAGCATTATGCAATAGCTCGTTCACGTTCTCATACTTGTGATGACATACTATGCTCTTAATTGGTAACTTCAGATTGTTGAGAAATCGATGCATGGTCATCTCAAGTGATTCTCTAATTCTAGCATACTGCGTAAGCATCTACATCTCCATGTAGTACTCATCAACTGTCATGGTTCCTTGCTTCAATTGTGTCAACTTGTAAAAAACTGAGCGCAAGTAGTTGGTGGGTACAAAACGTTCCTTCATGATACGCTTCATCTCTCACCAAGTCATCACCGGAAGGTCATTGTCATCCCATCTATTCTGCACAAGAGCATCCCACCAATGCAAAACATAACCATCAAATTTTGACGCTGCAAGCTTGACCTTCTTTTCTTTAGTGTACTCATACAAATGATAGAGCGTTTCAATTTTCAACTCCCATGTGAGGTAATCTTCAGGATCAATAGAGCCATCAAACTTGGGAATTGAGAACTTGGGCTTTCCCAATCCATCATCAACCGGCTGGTGAGGTATACGCTGAGCACGACCAATATGGGAAAATCCACGACCATGTAGAGGTGCAGGCGCAGACGCATGAGGCCGTTCCCTGCCAAGATGTGGGGCAACACCAACAACACTCCCATCGTCATCATCTTCTAGCTCTTCATCCAATGGCTGTTGCTGCCGTTGCTCCAGTGCAACTGTCAAAGCCTCTATAGAACGCTGCAAAGCTGTGACATTGGTGTTGATATCTATCACTTGTGTCTGTATGGTAGCCACTGCCTGAACATTTTCTTCCAAAGTCACTTGCACGTCCTGAATATTCTTGTCAATGATATTTGTTGTATGGTTGAACACATGTGTCAAATGGGACTTCAATGCTTCATATTCCCGCCAGTTAACGAGCTCCTCATCCTTCTTTTTCTGTGCGACAACATCAGAATCACTAGCAGACATGATTAGTAGATTAGTGCAATAAACAAAATCTGTTTGGTGGAACACTCAAAACTCACTCACGACTGACAAGAAAGTAGATCTTACCGTTCCAAAGTAAATACTTACCCAAAACGAGATCAAGACTGATTCACTAAGGTGATGAAGTGAATATCAAGGGTATAGAGAACGATCACAAGGCACACAGGTTAGTTTTGGTGGAGCTCTAGGTATGGAATCCTAACTACACCGCAAACAAGTCCTAGTGCTGATCGTACAAAAATCCAATAAACACACATGTGGAGATAAACGTGGCAATGCAACTATGAAGGGTGTTGCACTGTGCTAGAGAGACACTAGCAATGCTCAATGTCACAGGCACAAGATTGCTCAATCTACCGGTGCACAAATAAATCACTAGGCCTCTTGCAAAATTCTCTCATTTCTCCTTTTGCTTTTATTTTGCTATATTATCTTTTTTATATACTATGAATCACACTTTGATCACGTCCAAATTATAAACACAGCACAAAATGATGTGGACATCCCATCGATTGATACAACCATTGTACCTACAGCTACACACAAACAAGGACCTATGACTCTTGCTCGTGCCAAGCAATTTAATTATCAGGTACTTTCGTTTCTTGGAACCTACGACTACATCAACCACGTTCTGTTGAATGTTCCGCTGTGCGATTTCTTCAAGGGTATGAAGATCTCATCTATCCCTCTTTTTGATTGCATCTCCTAGATTAGATCTTGGATTTCTCGTTCGCATCCGTAGATTTTTTTTGATTTACTATGCTGCAAAACCCTTCAGTGGTATCAGAGCTAGATCTATGCATAGATGTGTTTCACGAGTAAAACGCAACATGCTTGTTGCGGGCTTTGATGTTTTCTGTTGCAAGCCTCTTGTTCTATACTTCTTATGACGCGGGATAGTGAGATCGAAGCGGTCCAGGCCAACTTTACACGACCTCGTTAGACCGGCTCCGCACTTGACGTGTGGCTTGTTCCACACATGCGGCCGGTGGATGCCAGTTTCTCTCACTATAGTTGTCATGTGATTTACACCGGATGTTGGCAACCATAATATCACCGTTGTGGTTTTCCGTAGGTAAGAATCGTTCTTAGCTTGTTACTCCCATAAGCCACGTAAAACATGCAACAACAAAGTAGAGGCGTCTAACTTGTTTTTGCAGGGAGTGTTTCTTTGATATGGTATGGCCCAAGATATGATGTGTATGTTGTATGCAATGATCATGTTTTGTAATATTTCACGACTTGCATGTCGATGAGTACACAACCGGAAGGAGCCATATGGTTGTCTTTATAATTGTGTATGACCTGTGTGTCAACTTCTTATACGCCATGTAATAGCTTTAACTTTATCGCTAAGTAGTTAGCAATAGTTGTAGTTGCTATTCATGGTGGAGGCAATCATGGTGGAGTGATGGAGATCATGCTGGCACGCACAAGATGGAGATCATTGCACGGAGATTAGCTATACCATGTCACATACAATTATATGCATGTGATGTTTATCCTTTTATGTATCTTATTATGCTTAGATCGTGACGGTAGCATTATAAGATGATTCCTCACTTAAAGATCAAGATAAAACTGTGTTCTCCCCATGTATGCACCGTTGCGAAAGTTCGTCGTGTTCAAGCACCACGTGATGATCGGGTGCTATACAATCTATGTTCACATACAACGGGTGCAAGCCAGTTTTGCACACGCGGAAATACTTGGGTTTAACTTGACGAGCCTAGCATGTACAGACATGGCCTCGGAACACACAAACCGAAAGGTTAAGCATGAGTCATATGAATGATATGATCGACACTTTGTTGTCCACCATTGAAACCACATCTCTTCTCGTGAAGATCGGATTAGGTGTGGTGAATTTGGATCGTGTTCACTAAACAACTTGAGGGATGTTGAATTTAGTGGGAGTTCATCTAGTAATTTGATTAAGTTGAACTAGTTATCATGAACATAGTCTAAATTGTACTTGCAAATTTTGTAGATCAAATGGCTAAGTCCAACTTCAACTTCCACGTTTTTGCTGAGAAAGAAAAGCTTAAGAACAATGGGTCTAACTTCACCAACTGGTTCCGCAATCTAAGAATCATTCTCGCTGGCGGACAAAAGGACTATGTCCTTGAGAAAGCGCTAGGTGACGCCCCTGCTATAGATGCGCCAGCTGATGAAAAAGCTGTTTATCAGTCGTGCAAAGATGATTATGGTGTGATTAAGAGCACCATGTTGTTTGCTATGGAATCGGACCTTCAAAATCGTTTTGAGGAGTTCGTCGGGCCCTTTGATATTCTTGAGGAACTGAAAACCATGTTTCAGACTCAGGCCCGTTCTGAGAGATATGAGATCTCTGAGAAATTCTTTAACTGCAAGATGGAGGAAGGGAGTTCCGTTAGTGAGCACGCCATTAAGATGTCGGTCTACACTCAACGTCTTGAGCAACTGGACTGCAAGATTCCAGAAGAGCTCAAGATTGACAGAGTTCTGCAATCACTCCCTCCTAGCTACAAAGGTTTTGTAGTTACTCATAATCAGATTGGTTCCACTGATATGATCACTGAGCTCTTCGCGAAGCTGAAAGATGCGGAGGTGGACATCAAGAATGATAATCATGTGTTGATGGTCAACAAGCCCCCCAGCTTTAAGAAAGGTAAGGGTGCAAAGAAGTCCTTCAAGAAAGGCAGCGGCAAGCGCATTGCCCCTACTGAGAAGAAACTCAAGTCTAGCCCTAAGCCGGACACTGAGTGCTTCTATTGCAAGGACAAGGGTCACTAGAAGCGCAACTGTCCGAAGTACTTAGCGGACAAGAAGGCTGGCACCATTAAAGGTATATTTGATATACATGTTATTGATGTTTACCTTACTAGCGCTCGTTGTAGTGCCTGGGTATTTGATACTGGTTCAGTTGCTAATATTTGTAACTCGAAACAGGAGCTACGGAATAGACGATGGCTAGCAAGGGATGAGGTGACGATGCACGTTGGCAACGGATCAAGAGTTGATGTGATGGCCATCGGCACGCTCTCCTTAGTTTTACCTTTGGGATTAGTTTTAAACCTTAATAAATGTTATTATGTGCCTGCGTTGAGCATGAACATCATATCTGGATCGTGTTTATTTCAAGACGGTTATTCATTTAAATCGGAGAATAGTGGTTGTTCTATTTATATGAGTAACATCTTTTATGGTCATGCACCTGCTATGAATGGTTTATTTCTTCTGAATCTCGAAAGCAATGAAACACACATCCATAACATTGAGGCTAATAGATGCAAAGTGGATAGTGATAATTCAACTTATTTGTGGCACTACCGTCTAGGTCATATTGGTGTAAAACGCATGAAGAAACTCCATTCTGATGGACTTTTGGAGTCTCTTGATTTTGAATCATTTGACACGTGCGAGCCATGCCTCATGGGCAAGATGATCAAAACCCCGTTCTCCGGAATGATGGAGCGAGCAACGGACTTGTTGGAAATCATACATACCAATGTATGAGAAGCAATGAGTGTTTCGACGCGCGGTGGATATCGCTATTTTCTCACTTTTACTGATGACTTAAGTAGATATGGGTATATCTATTTAATGAAACATAAATCTGAAACGTTTGAAAAGTTCAAGGAATTTTAGAACGAAGTGGAAAACCATCGTAACAGGAAAATTAAATTTCTACTATCCGATCGTGGAGGTGAATATTTGAGTTATGATTTTCTCACGCATCTTAAAGCAAGCGGAATAGTTTCGCAACTCACGCCACCTGGAACACCACAGTGCAATGGTGTGTCTGAACACCGGAATCGAACTCTATTAGATATGGTGCGATCGATGATGTCTCTTACATATTTGCCGTTATCATTTTGGGGTTATGCATTAGAAACCGCTGCATTCACTTTAAATAGGGCACCATCTAAATCCGTTGATACGACACCATATGAACTGTGGTTTGGTGCGAAACCTAAGTTGTCAGTTCTTAAAGTTTGGGGATGCGAAGATTACATCAAGAAGTTGATGCCGGACAAGCTCGAACCCAAAGCAGAGAAATGATTCTTCATAGGATACCCTAAGGAAATGATTGGGTATACCTTCTATCACAGATCCGAAGGCAAAGTGTTTGTCGCAAAGAACGGATCCTTTCTTGAGAAGGAGTTTCTCTCGAAAGAAGTGAGTGGGAGGAAGGTAGAGCTAGACGAGGTTATTGAACCTTCTCTCGAGTTGGAGAGTAGTGCAGCACCTGAAATTGTTCCAGTGCCATCTGCACCAACAAGAGAGGAAGCAAATGATGAGGATCATGAAACTTCGGATGATGCTACTGCTAAACGTCGCAGGTCGACAAGGTCACGTGCCCCTCCTAAGTGGTACAGCAACCTTGTCTTAACTGTCTTGTTAGTAGACAACAGTGAACCTGCGACCTATGAGGAAGCAATGATGAGCCCAGACTCTGAGAAATGGCTAGAGGCCATGAAATCCGAATTGGGATCCATGAGCGAAAACCAAGTATGGACTTTGGTGGACCCTCCTAGAGACCGTAAGGCCGTTGAGTGCAAATGGATTTTCAAGAAGAAAACGGACGCGGATGGTAATGTTACTGTCTACAAAGCTCGATTTGTCGCGAAAGGTTTTTGACAAGTTCAAGGTGTTGACTACGATGAGACTTTCTCTCCTGTAGCGATGTTTAAGTCCAATCGGATCTTATTAGCAATTGTTGCGTTTCATGATTATGAAATATGGCAGATGGATGTCAAGACTGCGTTCCTCAATGGAAACATTGATGAAGAGTTGTGTATGATGTAGCCCGAAGGTTTTGTCGATCCTAAGGATGCTGATAAGGTGTGCAAACTTCAGCGTTCCATTTATGGACTGAAGCAAGCATCTCGGAGTTGGAACCTTTGTTTTGATCAAGTGATCAAGAGCTTTGGATTTGTTCCAAATTGCTACGAAGCTTGTATCTACAAGAAAGTGAGTAGGAGGTCAGTGACATTTCTAGTACTATATGTGGATGACATATTGATTATTGGAAATGACATTGGTATGCTTAACGATGTGAAGAGTTATTTGAATAATTTTTTTTCAATGAAAGACCTAGGAGAAGATGCTTATATATTAGGCATCAAAATCTATAGAGATAGAAAAAGACGCCTAATAGATTTAAGACAAAGTACATACCTAGACAAAGTTCTGAAAAGGTTCAAAATGGATAAGGCAAAGAAAGGTTCAGTGCCCATGTTGTCAGGTAAGATATTGAGCAAGGCTCAGTGTCCAGCTACGGTAAACGATAGAGAAACCATGAGCAAAGTGCCTTATGCCTCGGCCATAGGTTCTATCATGTATGCCATGCTGTGTACTAGACCGGATGTGTCCAATGCTCTTAGTTTGACGAGCAGATACCAAAGTCATCCAGGAGTGGAACACTGGACAGCCGTAAAGAACATCCTAAAGTATTTAAATAAGAAATGTTCTTGGTCTATGGAGGTGATGAGCAGCTCGTCGTAAAAGGTTACGTCGACGCTAGTTTCGACACCGACCCGGATGATTCTAAATCTCTGACAGGATACATTTATATTTTGAATGGAGGAGCTGTGAGCTGGAGAAGCTGCAAGCTAGCAAAGCGTGATCGCGGGATCTACAGTAGAATCGGAATACATGGCTGCTGCAGAAGCGTCAAGTGAAGGAGTTTGGATCAGGAACTTCATCACTGAGCTTGGTGTGGTTCCAAGTGCCTTGGACCCACTGGAGATATTGTGCGACAACACTAGCGCCATAGCATTGGCTAAGGAACCAAGATATCATCCAAAGACCAAGCACATCAACCGCCGATTTCATATAATTCGAGATTATATAACAGATGGAGATCTGAAGATTATAAAAGTACATACGGATCTCAATGTCGCAGATCCGTTGACTAAACCTCTTCCACGAGCAAAACATGATCAGCACCTCAATGCCATGGGTGTTAGATTGTTGCCAGATGTAAACTAGATTATTGACTCTAGTGCAAGTGGGAGACTGTTGGAATTATGCCCTAGAGGCAATAATAAAGATGTTATTGTTGTAATTCTTGTTCATGATGAAGTTTATATTCCATTCTAGAATTGTATTAAGCGGAAACTTTGATACTTGTGTGGTTTATGAACAACACCGTGTCCCTAGTACGCCTCTATGGATTAGCTCATTGATTAATGATGGTTAAGGTTTCCTAACCATAGACATGAGTTATCGATTAATAATGAGATCATGTCATTTGGAGAATGATGTGATGGACAGACCCAAATCAAGCAGAGCAATTAGATCGTGTCATCGTGTTCATCTTTGCGAAGCTTTTTCCTATGTCAAATATTGTATTCCTTAGACCATGAGATAATGCAACTCCCTGGTATCGGAAGAAAGCTTTGAGGTCATCAAACGTCATCCTATGAGAGGGTGATCATAAAGGTGTCTCTCAGGTGATCGGAAAGTACTTGTTGGGTTGTATGTATCGAGATGGGATTTTTCCCTCCCGAGTCGGAGAGATATACTTCGGGCCCACTCGGTAATCGATATCAACACCACTTGCAAGCACATGGTTAAGGAGTTAATCACAAAGTGATATCGGATTACGGAACGAGTAAAGTACTTGCTGTGAACGAGATTGAACTAGGTATGTCGATACCAACGATCGAATCTCGGGCAAGTAAAATATCGCGTGACGAAGGGAATATATATATGGGATTAATTGAATCCTAGCATCGTGGTTCATCCGATATGATCATCGATGAATATGTGGGAGTCAATATGGGTTTCCAGACCCCGCTGTTGATTATTGATAGAAGATCATGTCTGCATATTCTCAAACCCGTAGGGTCACACACTTAACGTGCTTCGACGCTAGGATAGAATGGATAATTGGTTTATGAGTTTTTGTTCGGAGTGTCGGATGAGATCCAGGACATCACGAGAGGTTCCTGAGTGGTCCGGAGAATAAGATTCATATAAAGGAAAGCAGTTTTTGGATTTCGAAATTGTTTCCGAATGTTCGGTATTGTACCAGAAGGTTCTAGAAGCTTCCGGAGTGGGACCAACGTGGCCCCACTTGTCGGAGGGGGGCGTGGGCCTACGAGGAAGTGCCCTGGCCGCATTGGGCCAGGGGCACAAGGCCCCATAGGACTAGCCTAGGGGATCTTCTAGAAGGGGGGAAGACTTGCCCCCCACTCCACCCTTGTGGCCGCCAGCCCTAGGGCTTGGAGGAGGGGCAAGGGGGCCGACCAGACCTCTATATAAAGAGGGCAGGGGCGCACCCTCCTCCCACCCCTCCTTGAACCCTAGCCGCCTACCTGCTGCCCTCCAGATCTCTCTCTCTCCCGACTGCGTGTAGGCGAAGCCCTGCCGCAGAAACTCTCCACCTTTGTACCACTCCGTCGTGTTGTAGATCCAATCTATCTCTCCACCCCACTTGCTGGACCGAGGAAGGAGGAGACATCGTGGTGCCGTACGTGTGCATCTCTCGGAGGCGTCGCCACTTGCGGCGTTAGATCGGATCGGATCGCGAGGAGGAGAAGGCTAGTACGACTACATCAACCACGTTCTGTTGAATGTTCCGCTGTGCGATTTCTTCAAGGGTATGAAGATCTCATCTATCCCTCTCGTTGATTGCATCTCCTAGATTAGATCTTGGCTTTCCCGTTCGCATCCGTAGAAATTTTTTGATTTACTATGCTGCGAAACCCTTCATCCGGGTGGTGTACGGTAGTGTCCGAACTAGGACAAAGAACATCCACACCTCTGGGCTTCTCTAGGGGGGCGGACACTCCGGTCTTGACAGGTGTTTTTTCCCTCGTCTTGATGATTTTCCCTCGTGCCTTCCTCCCGCTCCTCTCTTGCATCCTTGGGCGATCATCATGTTGTGCTCCATGTGCTTCAACTCCTCGCCCCGTGCTACGCCTTCTTCTCCAATGTACCTGATCATACAATAACACAATGACTTAGGCAGTATAAAGTTCTCATTAAGTAAAACATCAGGCTCATTAAGAAACAAATTCACCTGTTGTTCTAGTATCTTAGCACGAGCTCTTGTAATATGTCCAATTCTAATCTCATTGGACTGAACCTTCTTTGCAGCAACTGGAACATCTTTAGTAGTTGTTGGGGTAGGTATAATTGTAGGGATGTCCTCATCATCTCCCCCCTTCAAAAGGCGTTGACCTCGATGCTCCATGGTCTTCTCCATCATATGGTGATAAATCAGCAACATTGAAGCTGTTGCTAACTCCACCAAACTCAGCAATAGGAATATCAATCGAGTAGGCATTATCATTAATCTTGGCTAACACCTTGTAAGGACCAGCACCACGGGGCTTCAATTTTGATTGTCGAAGCTTGGGGAACCTATCCTTGCGCAGATGCACCCATACCATGTCTCCAGGATTGAACAAAATCTCCTTTCTTGCTTGATTCCTTGCAGCAGCAATGTTCTTGCCTTTCTTCTCAATAGCCTCTCGAGTCTTCTCATGAATTTTCTCACATATGCAGCATGTTTTGATGCCTCCATATCAAATCTTTCATGCAATGTCAGAGGCAACAAATCAAGTGGCATCAATGGATTGAAACCATACACCACCTCAAAAGGACATAGCTGAGTAGTTGAATGCACATCCCTGTTGTATGCAAACTCAACATGTGTCGAACACTCTTCCCACTCCCGTAGATTCTTCTTGATCATAGTCCTCAACATTTGTGACAATGTTCTATTCACCACTTCCGTCTGACCATCTTTTGGGGAATGACAAGTAGTACTGAACAACAACTTCGTTCCAAGCTTCCCCCATAAGGTCATCCAAAAGTAGCTCATGAACTTCACATCATGGTCAGAAACAATCGTCTTTGGTACTCCATGTAGTCTCACAATGTCCCTGAAAAATAGGTTAGCAGTATGCGACGCATTTTCGCTTTTGTGGAAGGCAATAACATGAGCCATCTTAGAAAATCTATCCACTACTACAAATATAGAATCATGACCTCTCTGAGTTTTGGGTAAACCTAGCACAAAGTCCATGCTAATATCTCCCCAAGGTGTAGTAGGTGCAGAGAGAGGTGTATACAAACCATGAGGCTTCAACTTTGATTTGGACTTGTTGCATGTAATGAAGCGACTCAAAAATCGATAGACATCACGCCTCATCTTGGGCCAATAAAAGTGATCAGCTAGCACGAGTAATGTCTTCTCACGTCCAAAGTGAACCATCAAACCTCCAGCATGTGATTCCTACACTAAAAAAAACACAAAGACGATTCTGGAATGCATAGTTTGTTAGCTCTGAACAAATAGCCATCATGTATATGATACTTATCCCAAGCATTTTTCAAAGCACACAAACAATATGGTTCAGCAAAATCATGATCAGTTGCATAAAGCGCATAAATACTCTCTAATCCAGGAATTTTAACATTAATATGTGTCAATAACATGTTCTTCCTAGATAATGCATCAGCAACCACATTATCATTTCCTTTCTTATATTTAATGATGTAAGGAAATGACTCAATAAACTCAACCCATTTAGCTAAGCGTCTATGCAAGTTTGATTGAGCTTTAAGATACTTCAATGCTTCATGATCAGAATGTATGATAAATTCTTTTGGCCACAAATAATGTTGCCAAACCTCAAGAACTCTAACAAGTGCATACAATTCTTTATCATAAACAGGATAATTCAGTCTAGCATCAGCAAGTTTCTCAGAAAAATATGCTATAGGACGACCCTCTTGCATCAAAACGCCACCAATTCCTATACCACTAGCATCACATTCAACTTCAAATTGCTTTGAAAAATTAGGTAATGCAAGCAAAGGTGCAGTAGTAAGCAAACATTTCAATGTATCAAATGCAATATCTTGGGCCGCGCCCCACACAAATGGCACACCATTCTTAGTCAATTCATTCAATGGTGCAACAATAGTGCTAAAATATTTCACAAAGCGCTTATAGAAACCAGCTAAGCCATGGAAACTACGCACTTGACTAACATTCATGGGAATAGGCCAATTATGAATTGCTTCAATTTTAGATTGATCTACTTCTACCCCATGCTTATATACGACATATCCATGAAATATGACCTTATCTTTTGCAAATGTGCACTTCTCAAGATTAGCATATAATTGATTATCACGCAACACTTGCAAAACTTGTCTAATATGATCACAATGTTCAGTTTCATTGCGGCTGCATATGAGTATATCATAGAAATAAACAACCACAAAACAACCAATATATTCTCTCAAAACATGTCATTAACCTCATGAATGTACTAGGTGCATTAGTAAGACCAAAAGGCATAACTAACCACTCATACAAACCAAATTTTGTTTTGAAAGAAGTTTTCCATTCATCCCTTTATTTCATCGTAATTTGATGGTATCCACTACGCAAATCAATTTTAGAGAAAATAGCAGCAGCACTCAATTCATCTAACATATCCTCTAAGCGTGGAATAGGATGACGATATCGAATAGTGATGTTATTAATAGCTCTACAATCTACACACATGTGCCATGTACCATCTTTCTTAGGCACTAAAATAACAGGAACAACACAAGGGATAAGAGAGACATGAATGTACCCTTTGTCGAGCAACGCCTATACTTGTTTCTGTATTTCCTTAGTTTCTTCGGGGTTGGTTTGGTATGGTGCCCGGTTTGGTAATGTAGCGCCAGGGATCAAGTCTATCTGATGCTCAATGCCACGCAATGGAGGCAATCCAGTTGGCACATCTTCTGGAAACACATCACCAAAATCCTACAAAATAGTAGATACACCAAGAGAAATAGGGGTCATGTCGTTAGAAACCAAAACCTCGCCCTTATACATGAGCACAAGTGGCATGGCTGTAGGATCCTCACTAAATTATCTCATGTCCTCTTTGGTGGCTAGTATTAATAGATTAGTCACGCTCTCACTTTTCGTTATATCGTTCTTTTGGGGCTGATTTACAACACTCACAGTTTCAACACTCTCTCGCCTAGGTGCATATTGCAAGTTCACTTCTATCTTCTGACGAGACTCATTGACAATCTGCTATGGTGTCATAGGCTGCAAATTAGTTTTCTTGCCCTTGAACTCCAAATGATATGTATTGGCTCGACCATTGTGTTGCACATGGCGATCATAAAGCCAAGGCCGACCCAATAGTAAATGACACATAGTCATAGGAACCACATCAAAATCAATAGAATCATTGTATGGCCCTATTTCAAAGTTCACACAGACCATATGTTTACCTTCATCTCACCACTTTCACTCAACCATTGTATGTAGTATGGCTTTGGATGAGGTAAATATGTCAAATTCAGCTTGACACAGAACTCCTTGCTTGCAAGATTTCTATAGCTACCTCCATCAATAATCACTTTGCAAGCTTTGTTTGGGCCAACTAGAGCTTTTGTTTGGAACAAGTTGCAGCCCTGAGAATCACAATGGGCTGCACACTAAGTATATGTGGAGAGATCACTATGGTTGGCACATGTTCAGGGAAAGCGTCCATACCTTCCTCACTATCATAGCCATCGCCATCATCATGAGGATCGACATCATCTCCACTCTCATACTTTCCTTGATCATTAACAAACATCACCTTGCGGTTTGGGCAATCCTTCTTAAAATGTCCCCTTCCTCCACAAGTATGGCACTCCACATCACGAGTACGAGCTGCTAACATATTGGAACCCATGCGAGCAGCAGGAGCAACAAGTTTCCTAGCTTGAGAACCATAGGATGACTGAGGTGTATGCTTGGAAGATGGTGTAGTAGTGTGACCAGCAGCCGCATTAGATGGAGTAACATGTGGCGGCGGTGTATACCTTGCTGAAAAGGGGCTTGTGGAAGGGTATCTTGCACGCGCCTTCGCCTCTTTAGCAAGCTGTGATTCGGCCTCCCTTGCATGATGCAGCAGTTCATTCATAGTCTTATACCTATGATGACAAACAATGCTCTTGATTGGTAGCTTCAAATTATTGAGAAATCGCTGCATGGTCATCTCAAGAGATTCATGAACTCTAGCACGCTGCATAAGCATCTCCATCTCCATGTAATACGCATCAACCGACATGGTTCCTTGTCTCAAGTTTGTCAACTTATCAAAAACTGAACGCAAATAGTTAGTGGGCACAAAACGGTCATGCATGATGCGCTTCATCTCTCTCCATGATTGCATAGGCACTTCATTATCCTCCCTTCTATTTTGTACTATAGCATCCCACCAACGCAATGCATATCCATCAAATTCTGTCGCTGCAAATTTTACCTTCTTATCTTCTGTATACTCATGCAAACGCCACAGTTTCTCAATCTTCAACTCCCATGTAAGTTAATCGTCAGGATCAAGTGAACCATCAAACTTGGGAATTGAAAATTTTGGCTTTCCCAAACCATTCTCAGGGATTTGGGGTACACGCCTGAGCATTCCCAATTGGAGCAAAGCCACGTCCATGAACAGGCTGAGGATCACGGCCACGGCCAACCTGATTTGGGTGTTGACCATCTCCGACATTACTTGCTTCTTCATTTTCATGGCATCATCATATGGTTGTTGCTGCCTTTCTCCAATTGCTATTGCCAGAGCATCAATAGAACATTGCAAAGCTGTGACATTGGTGTTGATAGCTGTTACTTGTGTATGTATGGTAGCGACTGCCTCAACATTTGCTTCCAAAGTCACTTGCACATCCTGAATATTTTTGTCAATGGCATCTGTTGTGTGATTGAACACACATGTCAAATGGGACTTCAATGCTTCATATTCCTGCAATTTGAAAAACTTGTCGTCCTTCTTTTTCTGTGAGACAACATCATCACAAGTAGACATGATTAGTAGTGCAAAAAGCAAAATCAATATGGTGCAACACTCACAACTCACTCAAACTGACAAGAAAGCAGACCTTACCGTTCCAAAGTGAATAGAGATTCTTTACCAATTCAAAATCAACAACTAATGCACTGATGTGATGAAGTGAATATCAAGGGTATGGAGAATGATCACAGGGCACACAGGTTATTTATGGTGGAGCTGCAGGTATGGAATCCTAGCTACACCGTAAACAAGTCCTAGTGCTGATTGTTATGATAACCCAAGAAACACACACGGTGGAGATAAGCATGGCAAAGCAACTTATGAACAGGAGTATTGCAATGCACAAGAGAGACGCAAGTAATATCTCAAAATAAACAAGTGCAAGATTGCTCAATCTACGAGTGCTATGATCAACCAGGCCTCCAATAATGCACACTTTGATATCACTTTTGTCACGCTTGTAGCACTTTTGTCTTTTTTATACTGAATCTCTTTTCCTTTTCTATTTTTATTTTATTTTATTCAACTATATGACTCAATGCAAAACAAATGCAGCAACTTCTGAACAAACTGGGCCGGATAGTCCGGTGAATATAGGCCAAAGACTCCGATTGCGCCGGATAGTCCGGGCGATACGGGCCGGATAGTCCGGTTTTGCATGTCGAATATTTCTGCACTTCAAAACCCTAATCAGCAGCCTGTCGGAGTAAAGAAACTAGTCTCGTGGGTATGTTCCTAGGCACGAATGCTGTAGATAGGCTGTGTCTACGGTATGAAAACAAAGGTACACTATGTGGACTTGGAAAAGTAGATAGAAAACTTGCAGAAAACGGTGATGGTGGACTCGGCAGAAAAACAAGATCAAACCCTAAACTTAAACACAAACGAAAACTAGACTCCTATGAGAAAAACCTGCAGATCGGATCTACAAGAAGACATGACCAGCAACTAAAACTTGAAAAACGATGCAATCTAGGCTAGGGAAAATCTTTTTGTATGGCTTTTTCTGCATAGGACTAAAACAGGAACTAATCTATGGATGGATTTATGGATGCTCACCGAGTAAACAAGGTAATCTGATACCAAGATGATATGGGGTGGCCCGATCTTCTCAGCAAGCATTTGTCGATGATGATGGTGGATGATAGATAACTAGCCAATAGCTATGAACTCTCCCGCTCAAACCCTGATGCCAATGCAACAACTCTCGAACCCTTTGGGATATTCACAACACCACACTCTTGCGCATGTAGCCTTCGACCATGAACGGTAGTTTGCAATCCACTAATTCCCAATGGAACAACAGATCACACTCAATTGCAGTAGTTAATTCGATCATAGGGTAATTCCAGAGGTTCTTAATAAGAAACAACTCCAAAATAGTTTTAATGTGGTCTAACCCTAACTATGGGGACGTCCCAGGGCTTATAATGGCGGCTGGGGCAGCCAGAAACCAAAACTAAGACGCAACCGACTCAAACTGATACATCTGACTCGAACTAGGTTTCTGTCGGGGCGGACAGTCCGGTTCATGTAGGCCGGACAGTCCAGTGGGGCGGACACTCCGGTTCATATAGGTCGGACAGTCCGGTCCGGCCAGAAAATTCCCGGGTAGTGTCTGAACTAGGACAAAGAACGTCCACACCTCTGGGCTTCTCTAGGGGGGCGGACACTCCGGTCTTGACAGGTTTTTTTGCCCTCGTCTTGATGATCTTCCCTGGCGCCTTGCTCCCTCTCCTCCCTCTTGCATCCTTGGGCGATCATCATGTTGTGCTCCATGTGCTTCAACTCCTCGCCCCGTGCTACGCCTTCTTCTCCAATGTACCTGATCATACAATAACACAATGACTTAGGTAGTATAAAGTTCTCATTAATTAAAACATTAGGCTCATTAAGAAATAAATTCACCTGTTGTTCTAGTAGCTTAGCACGAGCTCTTGTAATAGGTACAATTCTAATCTCATTGGAACTGAACCTTCTTTGCAGCAACTGGAACATCTTCAGTAGTAGTTGGGGTAGGTGTAATTGTAGAGATGTCCTCCTCATAGTAGCTTAGCATGAGCTCTTGTAATGGGTCCAATTCTAATCTCATTGGACGGATCCTTGTTAACAGCAGCTAGAACATCTTCAGTAGTAATTGGGGCAGGTGTAAGTATAGGGATGTCCTCATCACTCTCTCTCTCTCTTTTCGTTATATCACTCCGTGTAGGCTCTATTACATCATGTACAACTGCAACACTATATCTCCCGTCAGATGCATCCTTCAAGTTCACTTCGATCTTTTGGCGAGATTCATTCACAATCTGTTGTGGTGTCATTGGTTGCATTTAATCTTCTTTCCCTTAAACTTCAAGTGATAAGTACTAGCACGGCCATTGTGTTGCACATGGCGATCATATAGCCAAATACGACCCAATAATAGATGGCAAACAGTCATAGGAACCACATCAAAGTCAATAGAATCCTTGTATGATCCTATTTCAAAATTTACTCGTACCATATGGTTTACCTTCATCTCACCATTGTCAGTCAACCATTGTATGTAGTATGGCTTGGGATGAGGTAAATAAGTCAAAATCAACTTGGCTCATAACTTGCTTGCAAGATTCCTGCGGGTACATCCATCAATAATAACTTTGCAAGCTTTATTAGGGCCAATGAGTTCTTTAGTTTGGAACAAATTGCAGTGCTGATAATCAACAATGGGCTACACACTAAGTATACGTGGAGAAAGCACTATGGTTGGCGCATGCTCAAGGAAAGCGTCCATACCTTCCTCGCTTTCATAACTAGTGCCATCAAAATCATGAGGATCAACATCATCTCCACTCTCATACTCTCCTTGATCATTGACAAACATCACCTTGCGGTTTGGACAATCTCTCTTGTAGTGACCTCTACCTCCGTGAGTATGACTGTAGAGGTCCCAACCTTTAATAAGGTAGAGATCCCCGTGTTTACAATGCTAGTCCCTGGATCAATAGCTAGCATCCACAGTTTAAGATGTAATATCAAGAAACAAAGGTCATAGTACAACTTTATAACCAGGAATAAAATAATTCATTACATCTTTCATAGCTCATTTTGCTATCTCATTACAATGTAGCAGAAATAACTATATAACATGGAGTCCTTCATCTTCAAAGTGCCACAGGCAATCATGTTGGTTGTAGACTTGTAATCCTATTCAACACACTTCACTAACATCAAACAAACCTACAACATAATAAGTTACGACCACAAGGGTCAATACATTTGAATTGTATTGGCAAGTGATACTATGGTATAATAGTGGTATCTATCATCTATATGCATTTGGCTGAGTGGAGCTTAGGCTTGCTTTGCTCAAAATAGATTTTCCTTATCATTTGAAAACACTATGTTTTTATTTGTCAAAATCACCCAAGGCATCTACCAATCAAAGATTGAAGATCCTTTAACCCTTGTTCAACCACAAGATTTTATCTTAGAATTTGGATGAGGAGATCCTTGATAGCTTCCATGTCTTGATTCTCAAATTTTCCATTGCCGGGGACACGACTAAGTACTTAGATTTTACTCCCTCAAGAGGTGGTGCACTTTCCCCACAAGGCTCGACATGCATCGAGACAAGATCTTTCAGAAGCCTTCCCTTAGACCGAAATGGACGCACTCCAAACCTATCACCCCTACCACCAACTGTCCATCTGTCTAAGTTATTGCAACCTATATGATCCAGGCAGAGCCCATATTGCCATGTGGCTGCACTTGGAGCTTCTCAACATTTGACATCTCAAATCTCTTTGTTCCTGGGTGGCTTTCCACAAGTGAGATACACTAGGGTAGGCCATAAATATGGGGCCCTGTGTAACCACTCAACATAATCCATACAAGTCCCATTCCACCCAGGTGATTCATTCACATAGTTGTTTTATTAAACAAAACATAAGTCATTGACTTAGAAATATTTCATAGCATGAATATAATCCACCCTTGTTTTCTACTAGCCAGGCTAAGCATGATAGTAGTAAGGATCTTAACTTAGGGAAAATTCTACTAAGGCATCATCTACTAGGATTTCTCAAGGCATAGCATACTTAGTAAAATTCCATGCAAGTCCTACTCAAAATATCACTAACGCATAGTGAAAATAATAGGACAAAGTATGAAGCACCACTTTCCTTTTTGGTAGAGAATATAAGTTCAGTCCTTGATCTTGCAATAGTCACACTCTTCAAATTTCACTACAATTCAATCAAGGCACAAATTCAATTTAGCATTCAAACAATTCACCACATAAAATAAGGAAAACAAAACAATGCATGCAATCATGCAAAAGATTGTTTTATTTGGAAAGGTGGCTTCTAATAGGCTATAAACATTTAAAAACACCTATTGGTCATTTATATAAGTGGCAAAACCATTTTAAATTAAGTTGGTGAAAATGGCCACTTTAAATCATCTTTGTTTTGTTAGAATGATTTAAATCAAAGGAATAATTTATAATGTTAGCCAAAAAAATTTTAAACACCAATATTAATTTTTATGGTCAAAGTGTTTTAAAACAAATCTATTTACAAAAGGTTTCACCCAAAATCATTTTTAAATCAAAGCAACATTTTATTTTTCTAGAAATGCCTTTAATAAAAGAAATAATTCTCTAGGGTTTAATCAAATACATTTTTAAATCCAAAACTTAGTGTTTAGAGTGAGAGAGTTTAAATCAAATCATTTTCCAAAGGTTTTACTCAAAAAGCATTTTTAAACCATAATCAACATTTTTATTTAACTAGAAATGCTTTTATTCAAAGATTTATTCCTTAGTATCACAAAATATACTTTTAAATCTACAAGTTGGTTTTTATGGTCAGTAGGTTGAAAAAAAAACCATTTACAAAAGATTTTACCCCCAAAAACATTTTTAGAATAAATTTTATACACAAAATAAGCCTAAACATGTTTCTGCAAAAACAGTCAATTTTCCAGAATCAAAATACTAAACAAAGGGTATGGTTGCAAAGTATTATTTTTCCTGATTCCAATGATATAAAATTTGTAAATTTTGGACGTGTAGATTAAAAGTTATGAATTTTACAAATTTAAACATTTAATAGACAAGTTTTTGTTTTTAAAACAAATCACATGCCACATGTCTTAACCTAACTGGCGTGTACCGGTTCGGCTGGATCGAGAAGCTATAGCCGTCAGATCTATTTAAACCGCACGACACAGAAATGATCATACCCCTTCGATAAGTCATCTATTCCTATGCGTTGGATCTAGATCTAACGCTTCTGAGCACCCTAACCATGATCTGGCGGCGCTGCGACGGTGGACGGCGGCGGCGCGCTCGGGCGGTGACATTGCCGGTGATACAAGAAGCAAGAGAGAGAGAGGGGAAAATCTCACAGAGTTCTCCGTGGAGTGCTGGTGCTCGACATCGTCTTCGCAGGGACAGGGGCGCATGAGGTTGGCGTAGATTGCTCGCCGGAGTTCCTTCTGGCGACGGGCGTGCTCTGTCATTGACGATGGTGAGGCTACGACGCACGGGAAAGCGAGGCAGAGGGTTCGTTAGTCGCGCGAGAGAGAGGAAAGTGTAGGATTATCATTCAGAGAGAGAGGGGAGGACGTGGATTACGGGGAGACGTTGCCGGAATCGAAGTAGTCGTCGGCGGCGCTCTGTTGAAGTCGAAGCCGAGCTTCTGGGGTTTGCGCGGGCGAGTGGGAGGCACTGGCAGGTGCGCCTGAGGTTGGAGATCAAACTAGTGTGGGCTAGGAGGTAGGATAGGGTCGGGGCTCGCCGGAATTGGCCGAGAATGTCGTCGGAGCTGTCAACACCCGGATTTTTAATCCAGATGCCTGTTATGCCGTACATCGCAATCCCAGGATTACCATTTTTGCGAGACATAACAGATTTGGATATCACAGTACATCATCCATTACAAACCATACATAAGGTCTTACACAAATAAGGATCTCATGATCCAGTTCTTAATACAACTCAAGCAGCGGAATAATGTAATAATAAAGATAGCGTAGGCGAAGCTCCATCTTCGGGGTCACAGGCAATGCTGACGATGGGAGATGATCCTAGTTGTCGTAACCTTCCTGCGGTCCATCATCCTGGTACTCCTCTTCAAAGTCTGGGCACGAGAATAGCCAGGGACAAAGCCATGAGTACTCTTTAAGTACTTGCAAACTAATACTAACAAGTTAAGGGGGGGGGGTTGTAGTAGGACACTAAGCTCTAGGGTTGTTTTGCAAAAAGCCAGATTTACCTCTACTAAGTTCAGAAGCAAGAAAAACTAGTTGAAGTTTTATAATACCTAAGTGGGAACTTAATTTTCATATCACAACTCTATTGTGGTCAAGTCAAAGTCTTAATTCATTTCACAAGTCCTTTTGAAAACATCTGACGGGGGAACAGTATGGCCACTCCAATTCTCCATAACCGTGGACGCGGCTATTCGAATAGTTTGACACTCTGCAGAGATTGTACACTTTCACCATAACATTCGATACATCCGTCAGGAACAAATCCTGAATTCACCATACTCAGTATGCGGATAATCAATCCTAACCTTTCGATTACACGCCCTAGTATAGGCACCTCTCCTGTGAGTTTGGCCTCCCAACCATGACCAACTGTCATCTTGGGTACTGCACAGGTGGACAATCTTCAGAAGGTAGCCTCAACTCAGACCTTGGCCGTGAGGGAACCCATACTAAGGTATATAAGTTTCCAGTCAAGCCCTACCCAATTTTCGGGTATTGTGGTTGTACGGTAAAATTGGAATGGTATCGCATCCAGACAACCATCAGTTTTATAAAGGGCTAAGGCTCATGCCTCAACATTTTTATCATCAAAATCATCGGGTGTTCGGAAACACATGTCAAAACATTTCAGTAGAATGACTCATCATTCCAAGGTTTTCATAACCATTTTCACCAAGTATTCCCATCTAAAGTTGATCCAGTTTTACGCTTAGCACTAGCATCTACATGTGGGGTAAGTACTAATGAGGGGTGGTAAACAAGTGGGGATTAATTAAGTTCAGTCTCATGCCTTAGGATGACATCAAGAGTATCTAACTTAGGCCAAATTTAATGCTCTTTATGCAACCTTCCATTATCTTTCTAGTATCTACAATTCACTTAAATAAACTCTAAGAGAAAGCTTTGATAAAGAAATAAAGTAGAAAGCTTGCAAGTAAAACTAGGATTGGGTTATCAAGTGGGCATGATCACATATTCTTAAGGCATATAGTTGGCATGGTAACAAGCAAGTATTTGCTGGCATAGGTATCAGTATAAGCTTTCTAAGTTAATAGCTTGCAAGTATTGGCTTGCCTAGGTCAACTTGGTTAGTAAGGCTTGCCTTGTGCAGAGCAGCGGTTGAAGTTCTCCTCGGCTTCTTCGTAGTATCCTCCTTCCTCCTTGTATCCTTGGTCGGTACTAGCATCTATAAATAAATACGAGGTACACAATCACCAAACAGTACTTAACTATTTTCAATCATCACACAAAGGTGTTCTATAGATGATCTAGCATA
Source organism: Avena sativa (assembly GCA_916181665.1). Lineage (NCBI taxonomy): Eukaryota > Viridiplantae > Streptophyta > Magnoliopsida > Poales > Poaceae > Avena > Avena sativa. The sequence goes on from OV702280.1 coordinate 149,098,302, forward strand.
ATCACTAACATTACAAGAATAAAGCATTTGTCTTATTTATTTTAATTTGAGAAAAGTAATTTCTACTCATTGAAAAACTAATTAAGATTTAATATTCTCCAACTCAAACATGGGATCATGTTGACACAAGTCATCAACACATATTTCAGTACATGGTAATGTGATTTAAAGTGGTGTCACAATTTAATAAGGTTTAACCTTTTTATTTTAAATAATTAAAGCGACTAGAAATGCCTATGTGGCATTCTTTTATTACTTGAACATTATTTCTGTAAGTAAACCCATATGTTTTTATATATTCTGAAAGGTATGATCAAATGTGATTTTTGAGAGTTGGAATCAACTCAAAAGATATTATGGTTGAAATTTGAAAAAAATTTGAATGTAGAAAAGATTCTGACTTGTTATTTTTACCAAGGGTGATCTACAGATCAAAATGACTTGAATCCAACGGGCTTGGATTAAGCATTTCAGTAACTTTCTAACAAAATTGGTTCCATGCAATTTTGTTTAGTGAATCGAGCTGGGTTGATTTTGGAAACTAGGTACATAACTAAGTTTGAATTAAAATAGAAAAATCTAAATTTAAAAGCCTGGGCTGCGCGGGAAAGGTTAATGGGCCGGCCCAGTGTCACTCCACAGCGCGGGGCTCAGCTGACAGGGGGGTTCCACCAGTCAGTGGCTCATAACACGCGAAGCGGTACATGGCGGTGTGGTTCGTTGGATTAGAAGTGAGATCAACGTCTGAGGGTCGTCGTGGACGATGAACATGTCACCGACGAGCTTGAACCCTAGCGGCTCAGTGGGGGTGCATAGGGGGCATACCGGGGCTCCAGCGACGACGGTGAGGTGGGCAAACGAACATGTGGTCGATGGCGAGCTCAGGGATGGTCGAGGCAGCTCTGGGGGTGGTCGAAATCAACGGCTCCCTTCTTCTCCTGAGGCGGTCTGCTCCGGCGCAATTCCGGCGAACTGCTGCTCCTCGTGCTCCGGCTAGAGGGTGGAATGATCAGTGAGGTGAGGGGAGTGAAATGGTGTGCTTCAATCGGCTGGGGGTCACCTCCTTTTATAGGCTCGACGGCGAGACCGAGAGGGATGGGCAGGCGACGGTGGTGACACTGCTACGGGCGGCTAGAGGCATGGCTGCGGTTGGCGATTGACGGGCGGTCTCCTGGCGATGCTCTAGAACTTGAATGCGAGCTTAGGGGCGGTGGCAATTGGTCGGGAACGTGCAGTGCTCTGCGAGGCAGAGGCGGCGAACTCCACGACGAGCGGTGACTACGAGGTACGGGCGATGAAACGAACATGTCTAGTGGTCTCCTAGGAAAGTGGGGTGCATGCTGGCGGGCGGAAATGGCTCGAGGTGGTCGGGTTGCGTGGGAACGGCGCGTGCACTGGGGTGCACGTCGGCATGGTCGACAACGGCGCGGGCGTGGAGTTCCTGGCGGTTCTGGTCTCTGTTCTTAAGCTAGGGCTGGTCGAGAGGGGGCGGTGAGGCATGGGGTACCTCCCAGACAAGGTTGGCACAACTAGTTCTTCCTCTAGCTTGCTGTCCACACTGGGGTGACATGGTGAGGCTCAGCCTGCTCACCATTGATGGCATTTGGCAAGCTCACAGTGATGCTAGAGGTTAATAACTAAGCTAGATGATCTACTAGATGTTTGTTGTGAGCTAGAGAGGGGACAAGGTTGGCCAAAACACTGCTCAAAATAGTGTTTGTGATTTGTTTGATTTGAATCTGCAACCTATTTGATGAAATGGCCGCAAGAACTTGAGTTTTGAATTTTGAAAAGATTTTTGGTGGGTGTGCTAGGCATGTGTTGAGGATTCTGGGGGTGCTTGGGTTTTGAAAATTGAACTTGTTTGAGTGGTTTTTGAAATAATGGGATCTTCCCATATTGGATAGATTCAATTTTAAACTATCATTTAAACTTAGCATTTGAATGTTTTTGGATGATCACAAAGTGGGCCTTGGTACCTTATTATGAGTACTAACAAGGGGTGCAAAGATCCACAGATGTTTTTGTTAAGTTCTGAAAGTTAGGGATATCCAAAGTAGGCATGAGAGTTAATTTGGACAAAGTGACCATTCACTTCATTTGTTTATTTTGAGTTGTTTGTCTTTGGGAAAAGTTTGGGTATTGTTTAGATGATGTTTATTTCACCTAAGAATCATTTTACAAGAAAATAAACACAGAACCATGGCAATTCAAAAGAATCCAAATTTTAATACACACACATATGAATGCTTTCATATTCTTAGTTGGATTATTAGAGTTTGATGATTCATGTTTAATATTTTTGGGATGTTACAGGAGCCGTGGTGGTTCGGGCTTGCAATTCTTGCAGCCTAGGAGCAGAGAGGGAGCGGCAAGTGAGGGGAACGGAAGAGGGGAGAGGGGCGCTTAAATGGGCGTGATCACTAGCGGTTTAATCCCGTCATTGATGCGAATTTCATCCCACGAAATCAAAACAGAAATGGGCGAGAGAGGGGAAGGAATTGGTTGCGGGTTAAAGACGAAGAGCTGAAAGGTGGGTTTGCGTTGTCAGCGAGGGAGAGAGTTATGCGGTGGGGTCCAAGCGTCAGTGAGGTCGCGGGTTAGTTCTCGGGTAGGAAAACATTTCGCGAGGAGGGGAGAGAGTGGGCTGGCTGTTGGGCCTGGTGGGCTGGTTAGGTTGGGCTGGGTCTTTTCTTTTTTTTTCTTCTCTAAAACTTCTTCTTTTTCCATTTATATTTTTCTGTTTTGAATTCAAACTCTTATTTGAAATCAGATTTATTCATCAAATCTTTTCAAAACTTTTCAGTAGGTTTTATACTGTTTATAAATGTGACTTAAAGTCCATTTTAGAATAATTCTTTTATTCATTTATGGTTTATTATTTATTTAAATTAGGTACTTGTCTTTATTCATATAGGATTTAAATATGTTTCCAACCCACATTATTTTATTTAAATGTTTCAAACTTTATTTGAATACCAATTTTTGTTAAACCTTTTCCAGTAGGTTTTATTTATTCATTAGTGTAAATAATTCACTTTGAATTATTACAAATACTTTTAATATGATTTAAAATTTAAATTGGCATTTGTCCTTATTAAATATGGTTTTAAACCTATATATATTTTATTCAAATAATTATTTTTAAGTTAAAAAGAAAACTTTTTAATCCACTTTGGCAAATTCCAATTTATTATTTTCTCATGATTTAATTAATCATTTCTATTAGGGATTTTGTCTTCCATTTAAATATCATTTGAATATGGTTTAATCCCATATACTTTTATTTGAATATTGTTTATCCCTTTATTTTATTTGGATTTGGATTATATTTATTCTATTTGCTTATGGATTTAATTCAAGGTTTAAATTGTCTTCTAAATAATTTTCCTGGGATTTTATTATTTAGGCAATTTGTCTTTCTTTAAATAAAATTGGATAATATTCAATCCTTATGATTTTATTTAAATAATATTGTACTCTTATTTATTATTCAATAATCTTTCATTTTATTTGTTTATGGATTTGGCCAAAATTTAATTTGTCTTTTAAATATTCCTTATTTATTTATTTATTTCTTTATCTCATAAAGTCCATATCTTTTTATTTATAAATCCCAAATTGGTGATTCCAATTTGTATGATTCTATTTAATATTTGTTTATCCTTTTAAATCTCTTTAGGATTAATTTGCTCACAATTTGGTATGGATTTTAGTTAGGAGCTTTATTAGCTTTGGAAATTATTTCCTTTTATCTTAACAAATTCATAAGTTTTTATCCATGGTTCCAAATTAAGTGAAACCAATTTCTATGGTTTTATAATATTTTTTATTTTTCATTTTGATCACTTATAAATGTTTGTTGACAATTTTTTATATGGAACAAATCCATAGTCTTAGAGTAATCTTGGAAATGATCTTTCATTAGGTTTTTAGGGTTTTGGTTTACTTTTCCAAATGTTTAAATTTCAAGATACATTCATTGATGAATGCATTTCACTTGATTGAAATTTGTTGGATTCCCTTTTATTCAAAGTTTGTTCAAGAAGGGTTTTCATGTTTCCATTTAGAAATAAAAAAGTTTCTGTTCACCCTAAATTTCAACAATTATTTATTTTATTTATTTATTTTTCACATTTCAAAATTTGGAAAATTTTGGGATGTGACAATGACACTCCACATCGCAAGTACACGGGCTTGACAAGTTAGAACCCGAGCTAGTAGCTGGAGCAGCGGGTTTCTTAGCATTAGAACCAAAGGATGGCATGGGAGCATGCTTGGCCGTTGACGGGGAACGGTGACTAGCAGCCACTGCAGGTGGCGCCATAGGTGGCGGTGTAGACCTTGTAAAACGGCTAGTAGATGGAAACCGAGCACGGGCCTTTGCCTCTTCCGCTAGCTATGACCCGACTTCTCTAGCATGATGCAATAACTCGTTCATGTTCTCATACTTGTGATGACGTACTAAGCTCTTGATTGGTAACTTCAGATTGTTGATAAATCGCTGCATGGTCATCTCAAGTGATTCTCAAATTCTAGCACGCTGCATAAGCATCTCCATCTCCATGTAGTACTCATCAACTATCATGGTTCCTTTCTTCAATTGTGTCAACTTGTCAAAAACTGAACGCAAGTAGTTGGGGGCACAAAACGTTCTTTCAAGATACGCTTCATCTCTCGCCAAGTCATCATCGGATGGTCATTGCCATTTCTTCTATTCTATACAAGGGCATCCCACCAATGCAAAGCATAACCATCAAATTCTGACGCTGGAAGCTTGACCTTCTTTTCTTCAGTGTATTCATACAAACACCTGAGCTTATCAATCTTCAACTCCCATGTGAGGTAATCTTTAGGATCAATGGCGCCATCAAACTTGGGAATTGAGAATTTGGGCTTGCCCAATCCATCATCAACCGCCTGGTGAGTAATACGCTGAGCACGGCCAATAGGGGCAAAGCCACCTCCATGTAGAGGTGCAGGCACGGGGGGATTAGGCCATCCCCTACCAAGATGTGGGGCAACACCAGCAACACTCCCATCAGCATCATCATCTATTTCTTCATCCAATGGTTGTTGCTGCTGTTGCGCAAGTGCTATTGTTAAAGCTTCTATAGAACGCCGCAATATTGTGACATTGGTGTTGATAGCTATCACTTGTGTTTGTATGTTAGCGACTGCCTCAACATTCGCTTCGAAGGTCACTCGCACGTACTGAATATTCTTGTCAATGGCATCTGTTGTGTGGTTAAACACACGTGTCAAATGGGACTTCAATGCTTCATATTCCCGCCAATTAACAAGCTCTTCGTCCTTCTTATTCTATGCTACAACATCAACATCACTAGAAGACATGATTAGTAGGTTAGTGCAAAAACAAAATCTGTTTGGTGGACACTCAAAATTCATTCACAACTAACAAGAAAGCAGATCTTATGATAGGGCAAAGGTGTCCGACCTTTCGATGAGATGGTGATAGTCGATTTGGTGGAGTTCGGGCTTGACGATCCGACTACACGTGCGAGAATGAGCGCCAATGCAATCGCTAGGCCAATCTCCTGGAGGTTATCGACCCTGGTGAAACACGATCAGCCTGACCAACGAGGGTCTTAATGCCTACCTAAAATCGAGAACAAGTAAGAACTAATATTGCAATCAAGATATTGCGGATTAAGATGAAAGCTTTATTGAAAAGGTGGGATCCTGTATAGGTGCGAAGTACAAGAGGCCTCTACGACGCTCGAGCCTTGGCAAAGTTGCTATGATGGCTAACTTTATGTCTATACAAAATCCGAGTCTATATTGACGACTATGGGGAGTATTTAAGGAGGAAAAGGTGGGATTTCGGCCAACCATAGAGGTGCTGGCCGAAACCAACCCTAGAAGTCTTTTTCTCCTAAAATATGGACTCTAAAAAATGGCTATTTTAATTCCTACGAAAATTACATGGCCTGGCCCAAAATAAAAGGTGTCGCAGCACCCAACTAAGATATGGACGAAATTAGGATATAATATTATTGAATATTTCGTCGAAGCCTTCTTTCTTCATTATGGTGGCTTCAAAGTTCTGAAATCTTCATCACATGCTTACTGCCATCTCCATGCATGACCATGCTCCAATGCTTGTCCCTCTCATTCATGCTTGGTCCATTATTCCTAAGAGTAAGAAATACATCTGATTTAGGCAGCATCATATTCTCATGTATGTGAGCAATAGTTCAAAGAAACGAAAGTACCTGATAGTTAAGTTGCTTAGCACGAGCTCGAGTGATATGTCCTTGTATGTGTGTAGCTGTAGGTCCAACGGTTGTATCAATAGATGGGATGTCCACATCATCTTATAGTTCCAAAGTGAATAGAGATGCGTAACCAAACGAAATCAAGACTGATGCACTGATGTGATGAATTGAATATCAAGGGTATAGAGAACGATTATAGGGAACATAGGTTATCTATGGTGGAGATTTAGGAATAAAATCCTAACTGCACCGCAAACAAGTCCAAGTGCTGATCGTACAAAAACCCAAGAAACACACACATGGAGATAAACGTGGTAATGCAACTAAGAAGGGTGTTTCACTGCGCTAGAGAGACACTAGCAATGCTCAATGTCACAGGAACAAGATTGCTCAATCTACCGGTGCACAAAGAAATAACTAGGCCTGTTGCAAAATTCTCTTTTTTATATGATCTCTTTCTCAGCAAAATGTCCCTGAAACTAAGCAATGGAGTGTGTTTTGAGGTTTGCGCATACTAGCGTTCTTTGTGCCAAAGACTATCAATATAATCTTCTAGATGCTAAGAATGGAAAAGAAGATCCAACTGCTAGCAATGTTTGGATTTTCCAGTCTTGATCCAACGATCAATGTTTAAAGTTATCCGTACACTATACTATGGTGGTATGGTATTGTAAGAGATAGGACAAGATAAAGATGAGAAGTACTACTGCGAATGGAGGGTCTTTTGAATAGCCTTTCCTTCTCGATGTTTGGAAAGAGTGAAAATTTTGAAAACAAAAAAAATTGATTTTTTTGGCCGCCAAGGACCAAGTGGTTTCCTTCCTATGTACTACTCCTCCTACTCCACATCAATACAACTGCTAAACACGCCAGAGAAACAGAGACGCCCTCTGATGACTGCAAGTGCACAAATTGTTTGTAGCTAGTTTCGAAATAAAGATATCGATCCCACATGGAGCAGTAGGCGAAAGACTAAAATGCTTTTAATTAAAACTAAACGAAGTACTTAAGGAATATCTCTAAGATGCAAGAAAAGTAGAATTCTTTTCGGGTTTTTGGTGAAACAGTAAAGTAACATAAAGTAAAACTTAATGCAGAAAGTAGCAATCGCGTATGTAAGAAAGATTGAAACCGCAATAGGGGAAAGGCGTTCTCAGGGAGTGGTGGATACATCGCTAGAAATTTATACTAAGTGATCAAGATTATTATAACGAATATTCTCATGGTATGCATGTATGCGGGAGGAGCTCCATATATGGTTGATTAGGTAGCAACCACTGCTCACACCATCCTTCATAACCACAACTAGTAGATAAAAGACATCAATCGTATTATCCCGCTATTAAGGGATATCTCCCACGACATGGACATGGCTTAATGAGTTCTCCTTGCTTCCCCAAGTTAGTAAGTAAAGGATGACAACTAATTTATAGTCACAGTAAGTGCTATCATCCCTCCGTCTACCAACAAGTAATCCCCTTCATCGAGTCCCTATGAGAGGCAAATATTAAGGAGGTGCACAACTCCCAACATCAAGATGAAGACAATTAACACATACATATAATGATGTATAACATAATAATCCCTATTTTATCTCAATCATATACTAGGGTTTCTCCATCTCCTCAAGAACTAATTGTAACTACCTCGGTGAATTACGCTCCTAGATACAAGCCTGGATGAGCGAAAATGGTTGAAATAGTACAGTGGGGCCTAAATGCCACTCACAGGTAGACCTTTCGGCCGTCCCAACCATTTCCAATCATCGGGACAAGTATGGGCTGCGTAATCGGCAGGCGAAGGGATCAACTACATACACAAATGAGTATGTATGCAAGCCACCATACAATAGTACATCAGAGCCATTCCATCTAAAAAGAAAGGAAATATAGCAACGCCATACGGCAAGATTCAAATGCCCTAGATAGATATAATAGTTTAGGATATCTCCTCATACATCACACATCAGAGTATCAGGCGGAAGCGGCAAACAAGATCCGAGTACGGATAAGAAGCAAATAGGCATAAGATGCCCCATAAATAAGCAACATCCCGCCCACAGATCTCACCGATCCCCGTTCCCGGAATCTCTACACCGAATGATCTTTGACCACATCGTCCGTCTCCTCCACCCAGTATCCATCTCGTAGTTGTACCTATTCATCTGAATCAAACAATTTATCGTGTGAGACCCTAGGGGTACTCAGCAAGTCTTGATGCCTCTAAAGGGGACACAACCTGGGGTGACGCAATTGCAGCAAAAGATAAACCCTAACAGTTCTATAGATAATCGCTAACCATCCGCCTAACCAAAGATAGACGGATGTCCGTGAATTAATGACAACAGTTATAACAGTAATACCATCAGATCCATCCTCCTCCTCGCTTACCAACGAGGAAGCGGACGAACACCCCCCATCCGTTGGCAGTTTTATTATCCATTCCATGAGTGTTGCACGATTTACTAGTCAGTTACTTAGTCAAATTGAAAGCGGTACTTTAGTTATGCTTGTCTATGATCGAGAAACTGTGCTCCAAGTCGTCCATAACCGCGGACACGGCTTTCAGAAAGTTTTACCCTGCAGGGGTGCACAAATAGCAACACACACTCGATCAACCTCGGAAAAACCAAATCAAAACCCAACGAGGCTTTCACGACAAAGCAATCACAAGATTCTGAAATATTTCAGGGGGCCACCCCATTAAGCTACCCGCAACGAAGTTAACTGACTTCGAGACGGACTCAAGGTTTGCGTCAGTGGCTGTAAACGACTGGGAACCCGAAAATGTGACTAGGCTTGTCTATACCGCGAAAACACTCCGCTTACCTAAACAGTACAGGTGCTCCTTGCACAATCGTAAATAAAGCAGTAAAGCATGGCATAAGTACAAGATAGTAAATAAAACCTCAAACTAGTTTGTGGCCCCAAGAAAAAAGAATGAATCAAGCTCTGGCTCAAGGGGGTCCGATAAGCCTCCCGGATGTGGATAGCGCGAATAATCAAGGAACAGGAATCAAGTACTCGGGGTCCTACGGGACACAAGTGAGCAGGAAAAACCAAATAGCAGATATTGCTCACCGGTGCCACTTTCATTAGTTATCCCAGTACTACTCAGGTTAAGTTGTTTAGGTTCCTCGTTATCCATCAAACTCTCACATACCCTACACATGCTGTTCTACGACTCGCATGGCTCAAACAACTCCTGTAGTAATGGCTCATGGGATGGAGGAACAAGCTTGGTGGGGTTTAAAAGTAAAGGCTATGCAATACTTGGGATTCAGTTTAATGCAATCACGACTCAATGATGCAAGAATAAGATCGAGACAATAGGTACTATATGTATGCAAGCATGTGGTAGTGCTTGCCTGGCAGCTCAGTTGAAGCAAGAGAAGGATCTGGGTAGTGCTCCTGGTTCTCTTGGTATATTCCCTGCTCAGTGTCTATTCGAAGAAGAACCAAACAAACAAGGGCCAACATAAATAAAGTGCACAAGCATATGAATAAAATGCGACAAGCAAACAATCATGCCATGATGAATGATGCACCATTTGCATGGCATTAAAGTAGCATGGCATGGGTGAGGTGTGGAATACAAGAAATAAGCATTTTATTGAGTTTTGGCCCCATTTTATACTCCAATTAGTTGCTGCATACTTTAGTATTTATATGATGCATGATTCAATTCATGTTATGGAATGCTTAAACAGAAAGGTCTCGTCGAGCTAATCCTTTTAGACATATCATTTGTTAAATTTGGAGTTATAAAACTAAAGTTATTAATTAATTAAGGCCAAGGGCATTTTATTGTAATTTAAATAAACTTGGAATTTTAAATGTCCAAAATATGTTTTGAAGGTCATATTTGAATTCCTCATATTTTTCTGATTTGAAAACATATATTATATGTATTATTTGGATTTGTATTTTCAAAGTTATTTAAAACAGAAAAGAAATTTGAATTTTAAAACTAATTTGAATAAATTGAATTTGAACAGAAATGCAGAAATCCTATTGACACCCAGACAGACCCAGCCACGTCCAATGACGGGTGGGGCCAGAGCTGGCTCAGGGCCACATGCGCACAGAGAAACCTTCTCTACCGCGGCTGCTGCCAGCCACCGAGGCCGACGAGTGGGGTCAGAGGCTCGCGGGCCCACGTGCCAGCGGGGAAACGGCAGAGGCCAACAGGAGGGGGGTATGGGACCGCGGGTTGAGGAGTAAAAACTCCGGGAGCCTTTTCACAAAAGTGCCACCGCGGCTGACAGGCGGGACCAGGAAGGGTCGCGGGTTGACGGAAAAACAAAAGCGGGGGGGGGGGGGGAATCTGCAAAAGGTGCTCGGGTACTGTGCTTCTTCCGCGCGTGCAGAGAATCAGACAGTGCACGGCGCGGCGAGGTGGGGGTCGAACGCGGGACCTGGCGTGCGCGCTGCGAGGCGCGAGCCAGTGCGGTAGGTAGGGGGTTGTTGGGAGGAAGCAGCGGGGCGGCTAGATCTACCTAGGCGTCGACCTGGTCTGGAAACGAACGCGGTCACCGGCGCGCACAGAGCGTTCGATGGAACGTTCGGCGCGACCAGGGCACGTCCGCGTCGGAGAGGGTGTCTGGGAGGGTCGGATGCTCACCAGGAGTGTGCCAGCGTCGGTGGATCGGGTCGGGGTGCAGGGGATCGACGGCGAGGCAGGCGCCGGGGAGCTAGGGTTTTCGCGTCGGCTCGTCGGTTCTCCTCGGCCTTGGCGTTCTCCTCCTCCGTTGGCAGGGACAGGGCGACGCAGGGGAGGCTCGGGGTCTTCCTCGACAGCCCTAACACCTCGCCCGCCTCCTGGATCGACGTAGACGAGAGGGAGCCGACGGTGGTGGCCAGCGTCGGAGGATGGGTGGCGGTGGAGAAAGAGAGAGGAGAGGGGAGCGAGGGCAGGGCCCTGGGGTGGATCTGGCGAGGCAGAGAGGGAGTGAGGCAGTAGATAAGGACGGGGGAGAGGGTGGATGGCGTGGGGGAGGGGAAGGTGGCGTCGGTCACCTTTTCACCACCTCACGTGATCGGGCAGGGCAGGGGGTAGCTAGGCATGGAGGATGGGGGCTGCCAGGTGGGCCAGGGAGGAGGGAGCTCGGGGTGGGGCAGGTCATGCAGAGAGAGAGAGCAAGAAAGGAGAGGGGGTAGGCTCGGCTAGGGTTTAGATAGGTTTGGGTGGAGAGAGAGAAGAGAGTAGATGGAGTGTGGGGCCAGGGAGAGGGTGGATGGCGTGGGGCATGCATGGTAGAGAGAGGAGATGCCGAGAGGGAGGGGTAGATCTGGTGGGGTTGAGCTAGGGCTAGAAGGGGTGGTTGGGTTAGGGTTTTTAGTTTAGATTAGGGGTGGTATGGAAGATGGTGTTAAGGTTAGGTGATTAGGTTTAGGGTTTTGGAGTAGAGAGGAGGGTGTAGAGAGAGAGGGAGGTGGTTTAGGGCTTGTTTCGATAAGGTTTAAGCAAAACAAACAAGAACAAGCCAAAAAGGAGGGAGAGATGGAAAGATGATGATCCTCTCACAAATCCAATAAAAACCAAATGACAAGCAAAAGGTGGTACTTGCATGGGCCATGCATAATTAATTAATACCATGCTTATTTTGTGATAACAAGATTATTTACATGGCATTGTGCTTATGCATTCCAAAATGTGGAGTAAGGCCCAAGCAAAAGAATTTAAAAGGAAGCCCCAAGTGGACTAGATGGAGATGAGCATATTTGATTAAAATTGGGGCCTGCTAGTGTGTTTATTCCACTAGATGTTTAATAGTCCCAAAAATATCCCAACATGAACATAATTCCATAATAATCCATATGGAAGCTAGGAGAAAGGGTCCCACTCACAGGGCATGCAAAGGTGGCCATGTGGCTCTCATATATCAATAATGTGAAAACATAATGATGCCAAGATGAGAGCATGTGGAAAATAATTTGGATCCATCCCAACCCACATGAGCTAGAGGTAAACTCAATTAAAATGCAAAGCTCATATTAATTGGATGGTGGAATTATAAGGTGGTGAAAGAAAAGGTGGTGGAGTTAAATAAAAGATATGCCCCCAACTCAACTTGGGCATTTAACAATATATCAAGAACCAAATACAATATCAAGAGGCAAATACAATTTATAATGCATATGAGAGAAGAACCAACACAAACAGGGTTTTGTATGATGCTCAAATGCAAGGTGGCATGATGACATGAGCATGATATGATTATGATGCAACAATTATGTGTAGGAAGTAGCCATTATATTACTAGACCAAGTAGCATTACAGTTGTTAGACAATTGGGATACTACAACTCTCCCCCACTAAACAGGAATCTCGCCCCGAGATTCTAGGAAGAAGAAGAAGACTCAAAAAGGGTAGGATAGTTGGCACGGAGTTCATCTTCACGCTCCCAAGTGGCTTCATCAACGGAATGGTGCGACCACTGCACCTTGCAGAACTTGATGGACTTGTTGCGAGTCCTTCTTTCTGCGATCTCAAGGATTTTTGTGGGGTGTTCTTGATAAGACAGGTCTTCTTGGAGATCGATTAGCTCATGATCCACGGTCCTGCCGGGATCCTTGAAGCACTTCTTGAGTTGAGAGATGTGGAAAACATCATGGACCTTGAGTTTTTCCGGGAGCTCAAGAGCATAAGCAACTTCTCCTCTTCTACCACGAATTTTGAAAGGACCGATGTATCTAGGAGCCAGCTTTCCTTTTATACCAAAACGGTGTGTGCCTATCATGGGAGTGACACGAAGGTAAATGAGATCACCAGGGGCATACACCATGTCCGTGTGCTTCCTGTCATAATTGCTCTTCTGACGACTTTGAGCAATCTTCAGATTTTCAAGAATGATATGCACCTTCTCCTCCGCTTGAGTTACAATGTCAGGGCCAAACCATATTATTTCTCCTGCACCTAACCAACCAATTGGAGTTCTGCATTTGCGGCCATAGAGAGCCTCAAATGGTGCCATCTTCAGACTTTTCTGGAAGCTGTTGTTGTAAGAGAATTCAGCATAAGGAAGACATTCCTCCCACTTCATGCCGAAAGAGATGACGCAAGCACGAAGCATATCCTCCAGAATCTGATTGATCCTTTCAACTTGTCCTTGCGACTGAGGGTGGTAAGCTGTGCTGAAGTTCAACTTTGTTCCCAAAGCATTTTGGAAACTTTCCCAGAACTTGGAAGTGAAGATGCTCCCACGGTCTGAACTGATCTCAAGCGGAACCCCATACAGAGAGACAATTCTGTTGATATAGAGCTCAGCCAACTGAATTCCAGAAATTGTTTCCTTGACGGGGAAGAAATGAGCCACTTTAGAAAGCCTGTCGATGACAACAAAGATTGCATTGTTGCCCTTCTGCGACCTTGGAAAACCAGTGATGAAGTCCATCTCTACTTTCTCCCATTTCCATTCCGGGGGTTTCAATGGCTGTAGAAGACCGAAAGGTTTCTGGTGGACAGCTTTCACTCTGCGGCAGACATCACACTCCGAGACATACTTGGCACAATATCGTTTCAATCCCGGCCACCAATATTGTGTTTTCAAGTCCATGTACATCTTTGTGCTGCCAGGATGGATAGAAAGAACAGAATCATGCGCCTCCTTGAGAACTTTCTCTCTCAAACCCGGGTAGTTCGGAACAAACATCCGGTGTTCAAAGAAAAGTGTGCCTTGATCATCGACGTGGAAGGACTCATACTTCGGAAGCTGAAGTTTGGAGATGATCTTTTTGGTGTGCGGATCACCAAGCTGACGAGAGCGAACCTTTTCTTCCAAGAGAGGAGTAGCCAGAAGGTTCAGGAGATGCCCTTGTTCCACAATTTCAAGGTTGAGCTGACGGAATTCCTCGCACAAGAGAGGCTGTTGTTCTTCCATCATGAGGTTGTTGACATAAGCTTTGCGGCTGAGAGCATCGGCCATGACATTAGCTTTGCCCGGAGTGTAGTTGATGGTCAAATCAAAATCATTGATTTCTTCAATCCATCTCCTCTGCCGAAGGTTGAGATCAGGCTAAGTGAAGATATACTTCAAACTTTTGTGATCAGAAAAGATTTCACAACGGTTGCCAAGCAAGTAGTTCCTCCATAGCTTCAAAGCAAAGACAACTGCTGCGAGCTCGAGGTCATGTGTAGGATAGTTGATCTCATGCGTCTTCAACTGTCGAGAGGCATACGCAACAACTTGTTTTTCTTGCATAAGGACCGCACCCAATCCTTGCAAAGAGGCGTCACAGAATATCTGGAAAGGCTTGGATGTATCTGGAGGAACCAAGACTGGCGTGGAAGTGAGCTTCTCTTTGAGTGTCTCAAAGCTTGCTTGACATGCAGGTGTCCAAAGGTATTTCTTGCCTTTCTTGAGGAGATCGGTAAGAGGCTTCGCTATCTTCGAAAAGTTCTGAACGAAGCGACGGCAATAGCTAGCCAAACCAAGGAAACTCCGCACTTCTTTGACATTTACAGGAGGAAGCCATTCAACAATTGTCTTCACAGTTTCCGGGTTGACTGCAATGCCCTTGGCAGAGATGACATGACCAAGATAGGTTACTTGAGGCAGCCAAAACTCACACTTTGAGAACTTTGCATACAAGTGGTTCTCACGAAGCTTGTTTAGGACACACCGAAGGTGTTCTTCATGCTCTTCCTTTGACTTAGAATAGACTAGGATGTCGTCCAGGTAGACCACAATGAACTTATCAAGGTACTCCATGAAAACCGAGTTCATAAGCCTCGAGAAGGTAGCAGGTGCGTTTGTGAGACCGAAAGACATGACCGTGTACTCATACAGGCCATAGCGGGTGGTGAAAGCTGTTTTAGGCACATCTTCCTTGCGAATTTTGATTTGGTGATAACCACTCCTCAAGTCCAGCTTAGAGAATACCACAGCTCCAGCTAGCTGATTGAAGAGATCATTAATCCGCGGAAGGGGATATTTGTTCTTGATGGTTTTAGCATTGAGAGCCCGATAATCCACACAAAGTCTATCGGTCCTGTCTCGCTTCTTCACAAAGATTGTTGGGCTACCCCAAGAAGAGGTGCTGTGTTGAATGAAACCCAACTTCTCTTGTTCATCAAGCTGACGTTTGAGTTCAGCCAACTCAGCAGGACCCATTTTATAAGGCCGCTTGGAGATAGGAGCCGTTCCAGGTTCAAGCTCAATTACAAACTCAACCTCACGATCCGGAGGCATACCCGGCAACTCTTCAGGAAAGACATCTGGGAACTCACAGACCACCGGAACACTCTGAATAGCTTCCATAGCATCATCATTCAGAGCTGCCAAAGAGAAAAGCTGGATAGCAGGAGTCAAACTTGGAGAGAAGACTATATGGCCTTCAGGAATCTTCAGAGAAACTGAGCATTCAGCACAATCAATCACAGCTGCATTTGCTGTCAACCAATCCATGCCCAAGATGACATCAATGTCAGAATTGCCCAGAACAATTAAGGACGCCGAGAACGAAGAGCCACCAATCTCAATTTGATTGCCATGGCTGATTTTAGAAGCTGCCATCTTTGCTCCAGGAGAAAGGACCATTAACCGCTTAAGGAGAGGATCCAATGCTAACTCATTCTCATTTGCAAACTTGTGAGAAACGAAAGAATGCGATGCACCAGAATCAAACAAAACTCGTGCAGGGACTGAGTTAACGGAAAGCATACCCATCACAACTCCAGGTGCATGCTCAGCTTGAGCGGCGTTGACACAGTTGGCACGAGCAACAGTAGACCCGGGCTTGGTGTTGATGTTGAGAGCCCGAGGTGGTGGTGCACGAACCAAAGGAGAGCTTGCCGCAGATCTTGGAGGGGGTGGAGGAAGAGCTTTGTTTTTCAACGGACAGTTCCAGTTTAGATGTCCAGAGTCTCCACACGTGAAACAAGCACCAGGTGGACGTGGAGCAACGTAGCCAGGGACTCCGCCAGGCGCTCCAGGGTAGTGGTGGTTGTAGCCCCTGGGAGCAGCAGTGATGAAGTTTGGTGGCCTTTCCATGTAGCTTGCAGGTCTTGGTGGAGCCGGGAGCGACGGTGGGGTGTTAGGAACCCAGACACGCCGCTTAGAAGGAGCTGACATAGCTGAAGAGCTTGGTGCATCACGGTTGTGTTTCTTTGACTCCTCAAACACTTGCCTACTTGCTTCTTCCTGTAGAGCTATATGCTGAAGTTCCAGAAAAGATGTCAGCCTTGCATGTGTGATTGCATATTTAATCGATGCATTGAGCCCTTGCCGGAACCTCTTTTGCTTCTTCTTGTCATCGGAGATCTCATCGCCACCATAACGAGAAAGGTTCATGAAGTTCCTGATGTAGGTGTTGACATTGTCATTTCCCTGCTTGAGGTTGAGAAACGCTTCCTTCATCCTCTCCATGACAATTTCTGACAGATACTGCTCTTTGAACGCTCCAGTGAACCGTTCCCAAGTAGGATGAAAACCAGTGCAGTTTGCCTTCAGGTAATTCTCCCACCAGAGAGCTGCATCTCCCTTCAGAAGGTGAGTAGCACATTTTACCCATTCTTGCTCAGGAACATCAGCAGTCTCCAGTAGCCTTGACATATCACGCAACCAATCATCAGCATCAAGTGGTCGATCAGAAACATCAAATTGGCGAGGGTTGAACTTCAGGAAGCTTTTGATGTCTCCTCGCTTGGGAGGTGGAGGTAGTGGAGCAAACTCATTCCTCCTGACACTTTCCTCAAAGCGCTGCTGGTTCTGCTGCATTGCTGCCAAGGCATTGGCGATGTTTGACAACGCGGAACCCAGTTCAGGTGGTATGTCCTCATCGGAACGGCGTGGTGGAGCCATCCTGCGATTGATATAAAACACAAGTCAGTACTATAATGGAGAATAATAATAATCCAAAATAGTACCAAGATGGAATTAACCAAGATTAAAGGATACAATTTACTAAGATGATATTAAAATATCAACAAAGTTCAAAAGCACCTAGAAGATATTAAGCATATCGCACACGACTGAAAAGGAGTGTGGTACACAAATATATCAAAGAAAATTTTTCCACAAATTTCGGCATTAAAATACCAATAGATGCGCAAAATCACTTAACGAATCAAGATTAGTGACTCTACCAATTCAATATACAAAAGCGAATGATAAGAGTAGTGGTATGGTCGCGACTCCATCCCGCACTCAAATCATTACTCCGCAGATGAATAAGTGGAACACATATCCTAACCCCTTCTTCTCACGTTGAACCTAAAGATTGGTAACTACGGAAACGGACACCCCAAACAAGATAACATCGGATAACAAAGAGTAAGACAGATCTCAGCGGTATACAACGAATCAGATAGATCGCGTCGGTTTGCAAAAGCCTGTCGGTATGGAATGTACCAACAGTTGATAACCAAAAGGCCGATTGTGATAACAATTTGGATGCAACAGATAGACAAGGAATTACACACACACACACACACACACAAAAACACACAACCTATGGTACTACGGAAACCCAGAACACGTGAATCCTAGTTTGAACTTTTAAGAAGAGGATTGAAAACGTTACACTTCCTTACCAGAAAAGGGTGGGTGGGTAAGAAGAAAAGTGGAAGCAGTCCTACTCTCGCGTTTTGTTTTTCCCTAGTATACATAACTACCAAAATATTTGCTAGACTGACAACGACCATTTGGCTGAGACCCTGAAGGGCGGGATGGCTCTGATACCAATTGTAACTACCTCGGTGAATTACGCTCCTAGATACAAGCCTGGATGAGCGAAAATGGTTGAAATAGTACGGTGGGGCCTAAATGCCACTCACAGGTAGACCTTTCGGCCGTCCCAACCATTTCCAATCATCAGGACAAGTACGGGCGGCGTAATCGGCAGGCGAAGGGATCAACTACATACACAAATGAGTATGTATGCAAGCCACCATACAATAGTACATCAGAGACATTCCATCTAAAAAGAAAGGAAATATAGCAACGCCATACGGCAAGATCCAAATGCCCTAGATAGATATAATAGTTTAGGATATCTCCTCATACATCACACATCAGAGTATCAGGCGGAAGCGGCAAACAAGATCCGAGTACGGATAAGAAGCAAATCGGCATAAGATGCCCCATAAATAAGCAACATCCCGCCCACAGATCTCACGGATCCCCGTTCCCGGAATCTCTACACCGAATGATCGTTGACCACATCGTCCGTCTCCTCCACCCAGTATCCATCTCGTAGTTGTACATGTTCATCTGAATCAAATAATTTATCGTGTGAGACCCTAGGGGTACTCAGCAAGTCTTGATGCCTCTAAAGGGGACACAACCTGGGGTGACGCAATTGCAGCAAAAGATAAACCCTAACAGTTCTATAGATAATCGCTAACCATCCGCCTAACCAAAGATAGATGGATGTCCGTGAATTAATGACAATAGTTATAACAGTAATACCATCAGATCCATCCTCCTCCTCGCTTACCAACGAGGAAGCGGACGAACACCCCCCATCCGTTGGCAGTTTTATTATCCATTCCATGAGTGTTGCATGATTTACTAGTCAGTTACTTAGTCAAATTGAAAGCGGTACTTTAGTTATGCTTGTCTATGATCGAGAAACTGTGCTCCAAGTCGTCCATAACCGCGGACACGGCTTTCAGAAAGTTTTACCCTGCAGGGGTGCACAAATAGCAACACACACTCGATCAACCTCGGAAAAACCAAATCAAAACCCAACGAGGCTTTCACGACAAAGCAATCACAGGATTCAGAAATATTTCAGGGGGCCACCCCATTAAGCTACCCGCAACGAAGTTAGCTGACTTCGAGACGGACTCAAGGTTTGCGTCAGTGGCTGTAAACGACTAGGAACCCGAAAATGTGACTAGGCTTGTCGATACCGCGAAAACACTCCGCTTACCTAAACAGTATAGGTGCTCCTTGCACAATCGTAAATAAAGCAGTAAAGCATGTCATAAGTACAGGATAGTAAATAAAACCTCAAACTAGTTTGTGGCCCCAAGAAATAAGAATGAATCAAGCTCTGGCTCAGCGGGGTCCCATAAGCCTCCCGGATGTGGATAGCGCGAATAATCAAGGAACAGGAATCAAGTACTCGGGGTCCTACGGGACACAAGTGAGCAGGAAAAACCAAATAGCAGATATTGCTCACCGGTGCCACTTTCATTAGTTATCCCATTACTACTCAGGTTAAGTTGTTTAGGTACCTCGTTATCCATCAGACTCTCACATACCCTACACATGCTGTTCTACGACTCGCATGGCTCAAACAACTCCTGTAGTAATGGCTCATGGGATGGAGGAACAAGCTTGGTGGGGTTTAAAAGTAAAGGCTATGCAATACTTGGGATTCAGTTTAATGCAATCACGACTCAATGATGCAAGAATAAGATCGAGACAATAGGTACTATATGTATGCAAGCATGTGGTAGTGCTTGCCTGTCAGCTCAGTTGAAGCAAGAGAAGGATCTGGGTAGTGCTCCTGGTTCTCTTGGTATATTCCCTGCTCAGTGTCTATTCGAAGAAGAACCAAACAAACAAGGGCGAACATAAATAAAGTGCACAAGCATATGAATAAAATGTGACAAGCAAACAATCATGCCATGATGAATGATGCACCATTTGCATGGCATTAAAGTAGCATGGCATGGGTGAGGTGTGGAATACAAGAAATAAGCATTTTATTGAGTTTTGGCCCCATTTTATACTCCAATTAGTTGCTGCATACTTTAGTATTTATATGATGCATGCTTCAATTCATGTTATGGAATGCTTAAACAGAAAGGTCTCGTCGAGCTAATCATTTTAGACATATCATTTGTTAAATTTGGAGTTATAAAACTAAAGTTATTAATTAATTAAGGCCGAGGGCATTTTATTGTAATTTAAATAAACTTGGAATTTTAAATGTCCAAAATATGTTTTGAAGGTCATATTTGAATTCCTCATATTTTTCTGATTTGAAAACATATATTATATGTATTATTTGGATTTGTATTTTCAAAGTTATTTAAAACAGAAAAGAAATTTGAATTTTAAAACTAATTTGAATAGTTTGAATTTGAACAGAAATGCAGAAATCCTATTGACACCCAGACAGACCCAGCCACGCCCAATGACGGGTGGGGCCAGAGCTGGCTCAGGGCCACACGCGCACAGAGAAACCTTCTCTACCGCGGCTGATGCCAGCCACCGAGGCCGACGAGTGGGGTCAGAGGCTCGCGGGCCCACGTGCCAGCGGGGAAACGGCAGAGGCCGACAGGAGGGGGGTATGGGACCGCGGGTTGAGGAGTAAAAACTCCGGGAGCCTTTTCACAAAAGTGCCACCGCGGCTGACAGGCGGGACCAGGAAGGGTCGCGGGTTGACGGAAAAACAAAAGCGGGAGGGAGGGGGATCTGCAAAAGGTGCTCGGGTACTGTGCTTCTTCCGCGCGTGCAGAGAAACAGACAGTGCACGGCGCGGCGAGGTGGGGGTCGAACGCGGGACCTGGCGTGCGCGCTGCGAGGCGCGAGCCAGTGCGGTAGGTAGGGGGTTGTTGGCAGGAAGCAGTGATGCGGCTAGATCTACCTAGGCGTCGACCTGGTCTGGAAACGAACGCGGTCACCGGCGCGCACAGAGCGTTCGATGGAACGTCCGGCGCGACCAGGGCACGTCCGCGTCGAAGAGGGTGTCTGGGAGGGTCGGATGCTCACCAGGAGTGTGCCAGCGGCGGTGGATCGGGTCGGGGTGCAGGGGATCGACGGCGAGGCAGGCGCCGGGGAGCTAGGGTTTTCGCGTCGGCTCGTCGGTGCTCCTCGGCCTTGGCGTTCTCCTCCTCCGTTGGCAGGGACAGGGCGACGCAGGGGAGGCTCGGGGTCTTCCTCGATAGCCCTAACACCTCGCCCGCCTCCTGGATCGACGTAGACGAGAGGGAGCCGACGGTGGTGGCCGGCGTCGGAGGATGGGTGGCGGTGGAGAAAGAGAGAGGAGTGGGGAGCGAGGGCAGGGCCCTGGGGTGGATCTGGCGAGGCAGAGAGGGGGTGAGGCAGTAGATAAGGACGGGGGAGAGGGTGGATGGCGTGGGGGAGGGGAAGGTGGCGTCGGTCACCTTTTCACCACCTCACGTGATCGGGCAGGGCAGGGGGTAGCTAGGCATGGAGGATGGGGGCTGCCAGGTGGGCCAGGGAGGAGGGAGCTCGGGGTGGGGCAGGTCAGGCAGAGAGAGAGAGCAAGAAAGGAGAGGGGGTAGGCTCGGCTAGGGTTTAGATAGGTTTGGGTGGAGAGAGAGAAGAGAGTAGATGGAGTGTGGGGCCAGGGAGAGGGTGGATGGCGTGGGGCATGCATGGTAGAGAGAGGAGAGGCCGAGAGGGAGGGGTAGATCAGGTGGGGTCGAGCTAGGGCTAGAAGGGGTGGTTGGGTTAGGGTTTTTAGTTTAGATTAGGGGTGGTATGGAAGATGGTGTTAAGGTTAGGTGATTAGGTTTAGGGTTTTGGAGTAGAGAGGAGGGTGTAGAGAGAGAGGGAGGTGGTTTAGGGCTTGTTTCGATAAGGTTTAAGCAAAACAAACAAGAACAAGCCAAAAAGGAGGGAGAGATGGAAAGATGATGATCCTCTCACAAATCCAATAAAAACCAAATGACAAGCAAAAGGTGGTACTTGCATGGGCCATGCATAATTAATTAATATCATGCTTATTTTGTGATAACAAGATTATTTACATGGCATTGTGCTTATGCATTCCAAAATGTGGAGTAAGGCCCAAGCAAAAGAATTTAAAAGGAAGCCCCAAGTGGACTAGATGGAGATGAGCATATTTGATTAAAATTGGGGCTTGCTAGTGTGTTTATTCCACTAGATGTTTAATAGTCCCAAAAATATCCCAACATGAACATAATTCCATAATAATCCATATGGAAGCTAGGAGAAAGGGTCCCACTCACAGGGCATGCAAAGGTGGCCATGTGGCTCTCATATATCAATAATGTGAAAACATAATGATGCCAAGATGAGAGCATGTGGAAAAGAATTTGGATCCATCCCAACCCACATGAGCTAGAGTGTCACATCCCAAGATTTTCCAAATGTTGTAATGTGAAAAATAAATGAATAAAATAAAACTTTGTTTGATTTTCAGGGCCAGAAGAAACTTTTTGAATTCAAATGGAACCTCAAACCAATTTGAATCAAATAAATCCTAAAGAGATTTAAAAAGATAAACTTTTATTAAAGGAAAATAAAAATATTTAAAATACTATTTTGGATCTCTTAATAAAAGATTTGGTATTCAAAGAAAAGATGGATTTATAAATAAAGATTATTTTATAAAGCCAAATTAAAACTTGGCCAAGCTTTGGAATTAAAACATTTTATTCTAAATAAAATTAGCAAAGGTTTATTTAAAATAAATTAATAAGGATTTAATATCCAAGTTTTATTAATAAAGGTTCTATCATTTATAAACCATCAAAACTTATTTGTTTAATTTAAATAAGTTTTCCAAGTACTTTGTATTCTCAAATAAAACCTACTGAATGACTTTGGTACAATTTTAGATTCCAAAATAAAAGATTTAAATAAACAAATCCTATTTGAGTTATTTACTAAAGCTCATTTTATTTAATTATTATTGGACCCTAAAGTAAAATAATAGTTTGTTTTAAACAAGTATCCAAGTATTATTTACTTCCAAATGATTCCTACTGATTTGATTTTGAAAATATTTGGATTTCAAATGAAGATTTTATTAATAAACAACAAAAAAACTCTATTTAATTAATAAACCATGGCCTACTTATTTAATTAAGGATGGAACCTAAAAAGATTAAAGTATTATTTATTTTATTTAGGATTTTGGTTCAGGTTACTAAACAGAACCAAATTCTTAGTTACAATGTTTGGTGAAGATTTGAATTGTTTTGAATGCTTGAGAATTGTTTGAAATAACAAATTAGAAAATAGAAATAGAAAAGGAAAAAGAATTCAGACAGAAAAAAATAGAACAGCCCACCAATCTGGCCCAACTAACCCAGCAGCAGCCCACCTCTCTTTTCCCCCGAAGAATTCTTTTCTC
Source organism: Avena sativa (assembly GCA_916181665.1). Lineage (NCBI taxonomy): Eukaryota > Viridiplantae > Streptophyta > Magnoliopsida > Poales > Poaceae > Avena > Avena sativa. The sequence continues at coordinate 149,121,568 of OV702280.1, forward strand.
ACTCAAAAACTAACCCACACAGACAATGACCGGTGGACCTCCCCCTCGTTCTTTTCCCACTAACCGGTAGGCCCCTTTTCCACTGTTCTCCTTCCCCACCCCGCGACTGGTTCTTCCTCCTCTCGTCGCCGTTGCAAGCTTTCAATCGCGGCATCAATACGCCTTAACGCAGCCACCTTAACTCGCAGTGATCATGCATGTTAAATCCCCTCTTCCTCCTCTTTCATTCCGCCCAAACCCCACGCATCGAGAGCCACCAGGCTGTCGCCAATCTTTTCTGCACAGTCGCTGTCTCCGACGAGTTCTCGGCCAAATTCCGGCGGCATCACATCGCCCTTGACTTTCCAAGCAAGCAGGCAGGTTCGCCAGACTCAGGAGCACCGCTCCGTAACCTCAGCTTCCCCGCGGGCACCCCTGAGCTTCGCCAACGGCAACCCCAGCACCGCCACCGTCTGGCTCTACTCCGGCGGAACCTCTCTGGTAAATCAGACTACCCCGACCCCTCTCGTTCACGCACCCACCTTCGCCGTGTCTTGGCGCATCTGACCGTGCATTTCGTTTGCCTCCGAGCGGTCCCTAGCGCCGACCTCGACGACGACTGAGCAAAGCCGAGGCGCAGCTCCACTCCGGCGAGCAATCAAGCCCGCTCCAGTGCGCCCCTCGCCAAGACAGCAACACGTTGAGCTCCACCAGACTTCTACGATCACTGTGAGCATTTCCCCACCTTCCTTCGCTTCCTGCTTCGCTAGCGCCGCCGCCATCTGGCCGCACCGCCGCTCGCCGTTGTCATCGCGCTGCCAGTCCTTGGCCAGGCAGCAGCAGCCGTCCGATCTTGATCCAGTGGATAGGATAGAAAGTAGAGCAAAGCGGTAAGTGGTGCTCCTGTGCCGCACAATTTAACTGAAATCCAACGGCTGTCGTCGCGTGATCCAGCCGAACCGTTACCAGCGAATGACGACGTGACGCGTGGCCAGAGTTTGTGTTAAAACATATTTTTGAATCAGAATTATTTGCAAACTTCAAACCTTTGTAACTTTCAAACCACACGTCCAAAAATTACAAATTTGGTATCAATGGATTCAGGAGAACAAGCCCTAGCCAACTGTGGCCTTAGTTTAGAAAATAGTATATGTTAGTTTGCCTGAATTTGCAGATTCATTTATGAGCTTGTTTAGAGTATAAAAATTTTTTAAAATTGTTTTTAAGGTTAAAACTTTTGAAAAATGGTTTGTTGTGACCTTACTGACCCTAGGAACCAAACCTTGGTGTTAAAAATGATTTTGGTAAAATTTAGATTGGATTATTTGACTTAGCCAATTTCTAGCCAAATAAAAAGAATGGTTTTTGTTATGAAAATGTTTATGGAAAGAAAACTTTAAGAAAATGGCTTGATCAAACCCACTGACCCCAAAACACCAAGTCCTAAGAGTTAGAAACTTTTGGTGAAGATTTAAAGGTTTTAAACTTGATAAAACTAAATTTCCACCACATAAAATAATGAATGGATTTAAAAATGGTTTTTGGGCAAAACCCTCTAACTAATGACTTTGCCACTTTGGTAAATGACCAATTTGGAAGTTACAAAGTTTAGAAACCCAATAGAAGCCCTCTTTGCAAAATAAAACTATCTTGTGCATGCTCCCATGCATGACTTAGATTCCATTACTTTGTGTGTGTGAAGAATTGTTTGTTTGACTTTGGTTTGGAATGTGAATTGAATTTGTGTTTGCTTGATTGATTTGTAGTGAAGTGTGAGACTAGAAAGATCAAGGAGTGAACCACCATTCCCTACCAAAAAGGCAAGTGATGCTTCATACTTTCTATCCTATTACTTTCACTATGCATTAGTGATTTTGCTAAGTAAAACTTGCATGGATTTTGCTAAGTATAAACCTTACTATAGGAAAACCTAGTAGATGAATCCTTAGTAGGATTTTCCTAAGTTAAGATTCCTACTACTACCAAGCTTAGCCTAGCTAATAGAAAACATGGGTGGAATATATATTCACACTATGGAAAAATATTCTAAGTCTGAGGACTTAGGTTTTGTTTAATAAAACAACTAAGTTAATGAACCTCCTGGGTGGAATGGAAAGATTGGGATATGTTGAGTGGTTACACAAGGCCATGGACTTGGGTTGTGTATCTCACTTGTGGTATGCCACCCAGGCACAAAGAGATTTGAGATGTCAAATGTTGAGAAGCTTCAAGTGCAACCACTTGGCAATATGGGCTCTGCCATGATCATATAGGTTGCAAGAACTTAGCCATATGGACAGTGGGTGGTAGTGTTTGATAGGTTGGAGCGCGTCCATTTTGGTCTAAGGGAAGGTTTCTGAAAGATCTTGTCTTAGGAAACCAAGTCTTGTAGGGAAAGTGCACCACCTCTGCAGAGTGTAAAATCTAAGTACTTAGCCATGTCCCTGGTAAAGGACAATTTGAGCATCAAGACATGGAAGCAATCAAGAATCTCATCATTCAAATTTCTAAGTTAAAATCTTGTGGTTTGAACAAGGGTTGTTTGAATTCTTCAATCATTGATGGAGAGATGGCTTGGCACAAGGATCTTGAAATCTTTGATTGAGAAAAATGATTTTGTCAAGCAAAAAATTAGTATTTTCAAAATGATAAGAAAAATCTATTTTGAGCAATGCAAGCCTCAACTCCACTTAGCCAAATGCATATAGATGATAGAGTCCACTATACTACCATAGTATCACTTGCCAATACAATTCAAATGTATTGACCCTTGTGGCTGTAACTTGTATGTTGCAGGTTTGATTGTTTTTAGTGAAGATTGATTGATTAGGATTACAAAGTCTACAACCAACATCTGCCTGTGGCACTTTGAAGATGAAGGACCCATGCTTATAGTTATTCCGCTGCAATGTAATATAATAGCCAAATGAGCTATGTAAGATGTAATAATATTATGTTATTCCTGGTTATAAAGTTATATTATGACCTTTGTTTCTTGATATTACATCTTAACTGTGGATGCTAGCTATTGATCCAGGGACTAGCATTGTAAAACACAGGAGGAATCTACCTTATCAGGTTGAGGCCTCTACATAGAGGTAAACTCAATTAAAATGCAAAGCTCATATTAATTGGATGGTGGAATTATAAGGTGGTGAAAGAAAAGGTGGTGGAGTTAAATAAAAGATATGCCCCCAACTCAACTTGGGCATTTAACAATATATCAAGAACCAAATACAATATCAAGAGGCAAATACAATTTATAATGCATATGAGAGAAGAACCAACACAAACAGGGTTTTGTATGATGCTCAAATGGAAGGTGGCATGATGACATGAGCATGATATGATGATGATGCAACAATTATGTGTAGGAAGTAGCCATTATATTACTAGACCAAGTAGCATTACAGTTGTTAGACAATTGGGATGCTACACTAATGATCTACTCAGACATGGAGGCAAACAACATCATAACAATGGTAATGGAAATGATTATTGATGAATAGTTCTTGTATTAATCCATAACTAGTGCAAGAATAACAACAAGATCTAGATGGGATGGATGGAGATGATGGTGGTGATGGAGATGCAGCGGTTGATGAAGATGGAGATCGATGCCTTGGCCTCCTAGATCTGCTTAGGGCGAAGATGGATCCCTAGGGCAAGTTCCCCCTCCAGATCCCTTCCGAAGGTGAGGTTTTTGGCGATTTATGGGTGTTCTATATGTCATCTCTCCGAAATAGTTGCACGGGGTGAAACAATTTTAGGAGGCGGAGGCGGCGCCAACTATACGACCGTAACTATATGGTGGCAGCCCGTATAGTTGGTCGTTAAACATTCTGTCTCCTTTGCTCTCTTTGGGTTTTCTTCTGGTGTTATTAATATTTCCCAAATAATCAATTTACATAGTTTATGGATCCTTTTCACTCCAATATAACTGGTCCAAGAATTGTGTCCATCCATCATCTGATCTGATCCTGGTGAAAATAAACATAAAAAGAGTGTGTGAACGCCGTAATATACCAAGATCCTACATCTACAATGCAAAATAATAATATAAAACATGATGCAAATATGCACTCATCAAATTCCCCAAGCTTAGACTCTTGCTCGTCCCGAGCAAGTTTAGCTTAATGGATGTGATCCTTATTCATGAAGCTGAGTCGATAAAATAAATGAGGCAGTTGCAGCATGTGTTTATCATAAAGGATACATATAAATAAGTTCATGAATAGTACCTTACTCGAACCATCCGAATATTATTAGCATTCTTCCACACCTTTACTAATTAACAGTTCACAAAAGATTATTCTCAACATGATGTAAAAGTATTCGGTTCAACCGAATGAGTTAGTGAGGTAGTCCCAAGTGTTTTTAGGATTAACATATTCACTTGGGATTCAAAATATCAAATGTCTCTTTGTCTTACTACAATATAGTGGTATATGCCTATTTGCTCTTTGCACATTCGCTCTTTTTCTTCTTCTTCTTTCTTTTTCTTCTTTATATATATATTCCACTTCATGTAGGAATTTCAAATTTTAACGATCTCAATTACCAAATTACAAATATATATGAAGCACCTTTATAACTTGAGTATTCTACCTCAACTTGCTCTCACTCTATTTGATAGCACTTATAATTTCTCCTTTGTTTGTTTTTAATTTTAATTAGTTAGATAATCTCTCCTTTTTGTAAATCAAACTATTGACCTATAGCATATTGATCAAATTATCTTTATATGTTCCATTAATATCAATGGTGTGGAAGACTCCTATTGCTATCATCAAGTGCAAGTAAAATCATACTCAAGTCATTCATATATCCAATAGGACAAACTCAAACTCAATAATGCTCCATATATTATATAAACTTAGAATTTCATAAGAGGGATCGACTATTCCTAAAGGGAAGTCTAATCATGGAATATTTTATTTCTAAACTCGAGCTAGTTTGGAACTAAGTGTAATAAACTTATAAGATTGATTACAAGGTTTTAGAGATCTCCCCAAGCTTGGAATCAAGCCAGGCGGGATCAAATAACTCCTTGTTGGTACCTATTCCTCCTACTGCGTAGGAAGAGCATTGTATTCCTCTCCTGGGTTGCTAACTTTAGCCACGCTTGCGAGGCGGATGTTGAGCTTGGCCATGTCGTATTGAAGCTACAAAATTTTCCTCTTAAGAAATTTCTTCTCATCTGTCAACTCAAAAACAATTTTCATCAAGAAACCAAATCTACCATCGATGTCATTGACCTTTTTCTCAAGGTCTTTGCTCATCATCCAGTGGGAGTCAATCCCTTCTCCAATAGTTTCAAGACATGCCTTTGAAGCTTTTTCCAATTGATAGATCTTATCATGAATCTCATCTTGCCGCACCTTCTTGGGTTTAGAGGTGGTGGACTAAGAGGAGTTTTATAATAAGATCCTATGTTGTGACAGTAAGGATTAGGGAGATACTCATCCTTGATCCTTCCCTGATCTGATTGCCTCATCATCTCCATCCTTTGCGGGAACATGTCCTCCCAATTTGGGAGAGGCTTGATCTCCGAGATGGATGACGATGATGCTTCTTTTGGTTCCACCTCCTCGATCCTCTTCACTATCTTATCTTCCTTCTTCTTCCAAATATTGTTGACATGGAAATGCTACATGGATTTGCTACACGGATGTTGTTAGAGGGGCGTGTAGGGACATGGAGATGGTTTTTTGAGGCTGGAGGTTGTAGCTCTGCGAAAACTTAATGAAAAAGGTTGGATGAAACCGTATTTAAAAGGGAAGGTCGAAAACCTAGCCGCTAGGCTTAACGAGCAACTATACGGGCGCGGATCGTATAGATCCCACCATATAGTTGCGAACCGACTATGGATTTTTTATTATCTAAGGCGGTACCAACTATACGACCACAACTATACGGTCGGAATATTATTCCCGCCGTATAGTTGGTCGTTAAACTCTCTGTACCCTGGCATAGAAATTTTGTGATGCGGTGAATAACTATAGGCCGCAACTATATGGCTGGAATTTTTTTCCCGCCGTATAGTTGGTCATTAAGGTTACAATATACATCAAATTTTATCTGTTTCTTTAGGAATTATTTATTAGTCTGAAACTTAATGAAATATCAAGTTTTGACAGAAAAATGACAACTTCAATTTTCGACCAACATTAATAATCATTGAACTAGATTTTTATCATGACCAAATTTCATTTATTTCACAAGAGCTTCAAGTGTTTCTTTATTCAATCTCAAACTTAGCTAAAACTTACTTGAAAATTTAAAACTTACTCGTCCCTTTATTTCACATGGGTTGCCTCCCATGAAGCGCTCTTTTACGGTCTATAGCTTGACCATAGTGTAGCTCACTTCGTCTCGATCTTATCTTTCTTCCAGTTAGCATTCCTTCCATATTTTTGCTCAATCAACTCTTCAGGGGTAATTATTCATAAGGTGATTGCACTTATATCTTGTTTTGCACGATAATGCTTCAAGCGCTGTCCATTCACTATCCATGAAAGAGAGAGTGTTTTCCCCTGGAGCTTCACTGCTCCCGATGCATAAGCCTCTTAAACTATATAGGGGCCTTCCCACTTTGATCTAAGCTTCCCTGGAAACAACTTAAGGAGAGAGTTATAGAGAAAAATTTTATCTCCATTTTTAAAGACTTTATCCTCTATTTTTCTATCATGCCATATTTGTACTTTTTCCTTAAAAAATCTAGCATTTTCATAAGCCTTGCTCCTAAACTCATCTAAAGCATGTATGTCTAATAAAAGTTTTTCTCCTACTTCTTTAAGATCATAGTTTAAGTTCTTGATTGCCCAAAAGGCTCTATGTTCCAATTCTAAAGGTAGGTGGCACGCCTTACCTTATACCATTTTATATGGCATCATACCCATCAGATTTTTAAATGCAGTTCGGTATGCCCAAAGATTGTCATTAGCTTGTATGACCAATCTTTTCATGATTTATCCATCGTCTTCTCGAGTATGGTCTTCAGTTCTCTATTAGGGAGTACCACTTGACCACTCGTTTGAGGATGATATGGTGAAGCAACATGGTGAGTTACTCCATATTTGCAAAGGATTTTTCTGAAAGTTACTTTTATAAAATGAGAACCACTGTTAGTAATTAAAAATCTAGGAACTCCAAACCTGGGAAATAGGACATCCTTGATCATCTTGACGGAGGTAGCTGCATTTGCATGATTAGTTGGGATAGCTTCAACCCATTTAGTAACATAATCGACAGCAATAAGAATATGAGTGTAGCCATTTGATTCTATAAAGGGTCCCATGTAATCCATTCCCCACATATCAAATGGTTCAATTATAAGACTATAATTCATTGCCATATCTTGTCTTCTGCCTATATTACCTCTTCTCTGGCAAGCATCACAATATTCCACATACCTTTGTGCATCCTTGAACAAGGTGGGCCAATAGAATCTGGATCGAAGTACCTTTTCTGCAGTTCGTCTGCCTAATGTCCTCCATACGGGCTGCCATGATAAGCTTGCAAAATTGCATTCATTTCATGGTTAGTTACACACTTTCGAATCATTCTATCAGGTCCATGACGATAAAGAAATGGATCATCCCAAAAGTAGTGTCTGAGATCATTAAAGAATTTCATTCTTTTATTTCTTGTCATACCAGGAGGTACAAATTTTAGTGCGAGATAATTAGCATAATTTGCATACCATGGATCAACTACTTCAATTTTTGCTAAGTATTCTCCCGGAAATGACTCATTTATAGGTACGGGGTCGGTAATTATTCCTCCCATCCAAGATAGATGATCTACTACCGGATTATCCTTACCCCTCCTATATAATATTTGTAAATCATATTCTTGTAGTAATAATTCCCACCTAATCAACATGGGTTTTGCATCCTTTTTCCTAAGAAGGTGACGCATAGCTTGGTGATCTGTATGAATTATTACTCTAGAATTAATAATATAAGATCTAAATTTGTCACATGCAAAAATTATAGCACGGAACTCTTTCTCAGTAGTAGCATAATTTTTCTGAATCTTATTAAGGGTCCTACTGGTGTAATGAATAACATTTAAATTCTTCCCGGTTTGTTGTCCTAATACAACTCCTAAAGCATAGTCACTAGCATCACACAAGATTTCAAAAGGTTCATCCCACTTTGGAGATTGCATGATAGGTGCGGAAACTAATTTGTTCTTAAGATTTTCAAAAGCTCCAATGCAGTCATGATATAGATAGAACAGAGTTCTTTATCAAGAAGGTTAGTGAGAGGTATAGATATTTTAGCAAAATCTTGTATAAAACGCTTGTAAAAACCAACATGCCTAGAAACAGTTTTTAGTTTTTTAATGTCTTGGGATATGGGAAGATTTTCTATAGCAGTTATATTGGTCTTATCTATTTCTATATCTTTTTCTAAAACCTTATGTCCAAAAACTTTACCTTCTCTTTCCATGAATCAACATTGCTCCCAATTTAAAACTAAGTTTGATTACATGCCTCTCTGTAAAAACGTGGTTAAATTGTAGAGACAATTATCAAATGTTGTTCCACAAACAACGAAATCATTTGTTAGAACTTCCATAGTCTTCTCAACAAGATCATCAAAGATTTTTAAAACACATTCTTGAAAGGTTGCATCTGCATTACATAAGCCAAAAAGGATTAATCTATAAGTATAAGTACCATAATGACATGTGAAAGTTGTTTTCTCTTTGTCTTCGGGCTGTATAGCAATTTGAGAATAACCGAAATAACCATCAAGAAAACAAAAATAAGAATTACTACTTAGTCTTTCTAAAATTCTATCCATGAACGGTATAGGTTTATGATTTTTTGGTGTCTCACAATTTAGGCTTCTAAAATCAATGCACATGCAATACACAACAATAGGCCTTATAGGGACTAGCTCACCATCCTCATTCATAGCAGCATCAAGACCCCCATCTCTTCATATGCAATGAGCTGGACTAACCCACTTACTATCAGAAATAGGATATATTGTGCTGGCATCTAATAAGTGTATAACTTATTTTATTACTACTTCTTTCATTTTTGGATTAAGCTTTCTTTGTGTGTCAACTACATGTACAACATCTTCAAGAATGGTAATCTTATGTGTCACAATGGATGGATCTATTCTTTTAATATCACTTAGGGTATACCCAAATGCTTCACGATGTTTGATCAAAACTGAAATAAGTTTATTCATTTCATTTTATGATAAATTTTTACTAATAATAACAGGACAATTATTTTCATTATCTAAAAATTCATACCTCATATTGTCTAGAAGTCGTTTCAATTCAAATTGGCGGAGGTTCTTCGTCACCTTTTCTTACAAGTTCTTCATATTCATGTGGGTTTTGTGCTTCCGGAATGGAGTCAAGGTAATCATACATGTCTTCTCTTTCCTCATCATCTATTGCCTCTTCCCAATTAATTAATCTTCTTTCTAATTCATCTTGGGGAGTGCTAAAATGAATTGCGGCTAGCTCGGAAATTGTTTTCTCTTCCTTGATATCTTCTATTTCATATGGCCTCTTTTTAAGTTTGGTGGAGTGGAATGTCATTTCCTCCTCTCCGAACATCATGGAAATAGTCTCATACTTATTATCAATTTGAGCTTTGGTTATAGAAACAAAAGACCTGCCTAAAAGAATAGGACAAAAAGTATCTCGACGCATATCAACAATATGAAAATCGAGAGGGTACATGACTGGTCCAATAAAAACATAGATATTTCAAAAACACATTCCGGTTTTATATTAGTTCTATTAAACAATTTAATAGTAGTTTCCACTAGTTCCACATCTAGATTATTTAAATTGTAGCGAAGTTCCTCATAAAGTGATGAAGACATAATATTTATAGTGGAAATCAGCTCACAAATTCCGTATAAGGAAGTTTCTCCACAATATATAGGAGTCATAGGTTTAGAAGTTTCTTTACCTTGTATCTTACCTGTAATGAAGTCTTAAGTTTCAGAGTCTAGCATAACTACTTCATTTTCCATGATTCTTGCCTCCAGAAGATACTTAAATACAACAATATTTGCATTGGTAGCTTCAGGGTTCTTTTCCGGTTTCTGCAATCTTCTCCTCATACGTTATTCCTCCCTGTACTTTTTATTAATATTCTCTTGAATAGGTTCATAGGAAAATTCTACCGATGATAAGTCCTCTCTTGATCGCTTTTTTTCTTCGAGGGGTTTGTGAGGTTCCCATCCTGTAGGTACCTTTAAATGCCCTGCATAATTCTCAATAATTTTCTTTACCGAATAAGAATCAATACCGAGGGTTTTAATCATCGCACAAGTCCTTTCATCTACAAGAAAGATGTTAACACAAGCATATTCAGAAGAACTTTTCATATTGCTCTCCTCATTTTTAAGACTTTCTGTTGTTTCTTTCATTTTCATTATTAATTTCCAAGCTTCATCATAAGTATAAGATAGGAAACTACCATTAGAAGCGGTATCTAGGCTCGTTCTATTTTTATTATTAAGCCCTCCATAGAAGGTATGGGTGATTAACCAATCAGGCAAACGGTGATGGGGGCAATTGTATAGATAGCTCTTGTACCTTAGATAGCCTTCATATAAACTCTCATCCGGATTATTTTTGAAACTAATAATAATACCTCTCATCCTATGAGCTTTTCTTTCTGAGTAATATTTTGACAAGAAATTGGTTATCAAATTCGTCCACGTCCTTGGTGCTTTTGCACAAAAGGATCTATACGAGTTGCAAACATTATTAGAGAGAGTTTGTATAAACAACTAAATTTTAACCTTATCAAGGTCACAATCATCAAATATGAAGGAACCAAAAACATCTTCAAAGAATTGTAAGTGTCCATATGGACTCTCTTCATTGGTCCCTGAAAACTTCTTAGAGTTAAGTAACTCAAAAATAAAGAATGGATCTCAATACAATCAGGGTTTATGCTTCTATTGACAGTTATAAAAGCATCCATTGGAGAACGAATATTCCTAACTGCCTCAAGGTGCATTAAATGTTGAGTGTTATCCATTGTTATGGTCCTGCAACTCAAATCAAAAGTTATACAACGAAAGTAAATAACTAAAAGTAAAGTGACTTATAAAGCTAAGCTCCCTAGAACGGCGCCAGAAAATAGCTTGATGACTACAAGTGCATAGATAATTTGTATCTAGTTTCAAAATAAAGATATCGATCCCACATGGAGCAGTAGACGAAAGACTAAAATCCTTTTAATTAATACTAAATGAAGTACTTAAGGAATAACTCTAAGATGTAAGAAAAGTAGAATTGTTTTTGGGTTTTTGGCCGAGCGAAACAGTAAAGTAACATAAAGTAAAACTTAATGCAGAAAATAGCAATCACGTATGTAAGAAAGATTGAAACTATAATAGGGGAAAGGCGTTCTCAGGGAGTGGTGGATACACCGCTACCAATTTAGACTAAGTGATCAAGATTATTATAGCGTATATTCTCATGATATGCATGTATGTGGGAGGAGATCCATATATGGATGATTAGGCAGCAACCACTGCTCACACCATCCTTCATAACCATAGCTGGAAGATAAATAACATCAATCGTATTATCCCGCTATTAAGGGATCTCTCCCACTGCATGGACATGGATTAATGAGTTCTCTTTCCTTCCCCAAGTTAGTACGCAAAGGATGATAACTACTTTATAGTCACATTAAGTGCTATCATCCCTCCGTCTACCATCAAGTAATCCCCTTCATCGAGTCCCCGTGAGAGGAAAATATTAAGGAGGTGCACAACTCCCAACATCAAGATGAATACAATTAACACATACAAATAATGATGTATAACATAATAATCTCTATTTCATCTCAATCATATACTAGGGTTTATCCATCTCCCCAAGAACTAATGATCTACTCAGACATGGAGGAAAACAACATCATGACAATGGTAATGGAAATCATTATCGATGAATAGTACTTGTATAAATCCACAACTAGTGCAAGAATTACAACAAGATCTAGATGGGAAGGATGGAGATGCAGCGGTTGATGAAGATGGAGATCGATCTCTTGGCCTTCCAGATCTGCTTAGGGCGAATATGGATCCCTAGGACAAGTTCCTCCTCCAGATCCCTTCCGGAGGTGAAGTTTTCGGTGATTTCTGGGTGTTCTATATGTCGTCTCTCCGATCTAGTTGCACGGGGTGAAACTAATTGAGGAGGCGGAGGCGTCGCCAACTATACGACCGCAACTATACGGTGGCGGCCCATATAGTTGGTTGTTAAACCTTCTGTTTCCTTTGCTCGCTTCGGGTTTTCTTTTGGTGTTATTAATATTTCCCAAATAAGCAATTTACATAGTTTTTGGCTCCTTTTTCACGCCAATATAACTGGTCCAAGAATTGTATCCATCGGATCCATCATCTGATCTAATCCTGGTGAAAATAAACCTAAAAAGTGTGTGCGACCGCCATAAAATACCAAGATCCTACATCTACAATGAAAAATAATAATCTAAAACATGATGCAAATATGCACTCATCACCCTCTCAAAAAAACACCGCCTATGTACTGAGGCACACGTGCGTAGCGCCACACTGTGGACGAGGGAGAGATCATCCAGGCCGGTGCGCGAGAGGAGAGGGGTGGAGAGATGAGATGCAGCGAAGGAGAGAGAAAACACACATTTTTTGTTTGCATAGGTCTTGAAATTTACTATGTACTAGTAATAGAGTGTACACTGTAAGGCGGCAGGAGTACCTCGTGTCAGGAATCCATCATAACTATGCTCTAACATCGAACATCCTTCAACTCCTCCTCTTCTCTGCTCTCGTGTTGCCTCTCTTTTTTAAAGGTTCGCGCTGCCTCCCTTTTGTTCTTTTACTTGTGTAGCTCATGTTTTACCAAATTTCGTTAACTTGTCAAGATGCAAAATCTTAGCAAAAGTTAAACCCTTTGTCCAAACTATCGGTGGAGCACGTGCGTTGACCTGCTTTGTCATTCCATTTCACACCTTGCGACCAGCAGCACGCTGGTTCGAAAGTCAGGAGATTTTTTGGTGTGTGTGTGAAGCAAGTATAGTAGTACAAAGGGTATGGCTCACTTGCTCACTCGAGAAGGACGAGAACGCTTTTCCTTGCTTAAATTTAGGGCCCTTTGTGCTAAATTTAGGGACGTCTATGTAATTTTGTCTTTTTTAAGGTCTTTGATGTAAACCGTACTCCCACTGACCATGTCGAGTTTTAACTACAAGTCTTCTCTTAAAAAATTTCAAAATAACTTTTGAAGCCAACTAGGAATTCAATATATCTAAAACCACCGAAAATATTTTTCGTAAAACTTTCAAAGTAACATACATTTTACTTATAGTTCAATTTTGACCTAATTTCGATAAAACGGCACAAAGTCTCATTCAAGTCGCCAGAGTTAGCTAGAGAGTTTTAAAATTCACAAAACATGGGAAAATTTAGAATGTTCTTTCCTGATAGTTGGAAACTCAAACCGATGTCATCATTTATTAAAAAATGATGCACCCATCTACCTTCCAAAAGACAATTAATTCCATAGCAGTCAATCACACTTACTTGTAGCTCAAGTTTGACCTAATTTAACGTCGAGATGCAAAATCTTAGCAAGAAGTTGAACCAATTGTCAAAACTCTCAATGGTGGTTTGTGATATATTAAATGACCCCCGATGGTTAATTCCAAAAAATTGCAAAACTATCAACACAACCTACAACTTACTCGTAGTTCAAATTTGACCTAATTTTGATAAATCGACATAAAGCCATTCAAGTGGACAGAGTTAGCTAGGTCGAAGTTTAAAAACTCGAGAAACATGGGAATCATATAGGTAGTACACAACATGTCGGTTCACTATATATGCCTGATGGCTCGTGGCATTCAGATCCATATTCTTTAGACTTTCTTTGCGAAGAAGAACAATCTCGTCATCACTTGGAAAATCGATAATGTTCTTTCCTGATAGTTGGAAACTCACACCGACAACATTGTTTACTAAAAGAAGATGCACCCATCTACCTCCGAAAACACAATTAATTCAAGAGCAATCTATCTCGCTTACTGGTACCTCAGTCTGATCTAATTTCGTTAAGTTGTCAAGACGCGGAATCTTAGCAAGAAGTTGAACCTGTTGTCAAAACTCTCGGTGGTGGTTTGTGATATATTAAATGAGCCCTGATGGTTGCCTCCAAAAAATCCGCAAAACCCTCAACACAACCTACAACTTACCCGTAGATCAAATAGGACCTAATTTCGATAAATCGCCATAAAGCCATTCAAGTGGATAGAGCTAGCTAGGTCGAAGTTTTAAAACTCATAAAACATGAAAATCATAAGTACAACATGTCGGTCCAATATATATATGTGAGAAAGCTTTGCTCATGGCATTCAAATCCATATTATTTCGACTTTCTTTTCGAAAAGGAACAAATCTCGTCATCACTCGAGAAATTGAGAATGTTCTTTCCTGATAGTTAGAAACTTACACCGCGGGAATCGTTTTCAAAAACAAGATGGACGCATCTACCTTCGAAAACACAATTAATTCAAGAGCAATCTATCATGCTTACCTGTTGTCAAAATTCTTGGTGGCAGTTTGTGATATATGAAATGACCCCCCGATGGTTACCTCCAAATAAAAATAAAAAAACTTTCAAAGCAACCTACAATTTACTTTGAGTTCAAATTTGACTTAATTTCGATAAATCAGCAAAAAGTCATTCAAGTGGGTAAAGTTTGCTAGGACGAAGTTTGTAAACTCATAACATTAAACATGGTAATCATAAGTAAAACATGTTGGTCCACATAGTTAGTCAGGAAGCTTGGCTTGTGGCATTCAAATCCTTATTCTTCGGACCTTGTTTACGGAAAAGAACAATCTCGTCATCACTCAGGAAAATGAAAATGTTATTTCCAGATAGTTGGAAACTCACGTCGACGACATTGTTTACTACAATAAGATGCACCCATCTACCTCAGAAAAGACATTTAATTCAAGGGCAATCTAGTGCTCTTACTTGTAGCTCAAGTTTGACCTAATTTTGTTTAATCGGCAAGAATTCAGTGAAGTGTGTAAAGTTAGATAGGAATTGAAGCTTGAAAACTGGAACTATAAGAAACCGTGGTCCACTCTGTGTGATAATTGACGCGGTTGCATTTTCTTGTAACTATGGTAGGTCCCGTAGGAGCTAGGTGGTTCAGTTAACACGGTCTATGAAAGTACAAATTACATCAAGGACCTCATAAAAAAGCAAATTACATCCAACTCCAGTCACTTACCACAATGTCCCTGAAACTATGCAATGAAGCATGTTTGTAGGTTTGTGCATACTAGTGTTCATTGTACATGGTAAATACTATCAATAGAATCTTCTAGGTGCTAAGAATGGAAAAAGAAGATCCAACTGTTAGCAATGTTTTGATTCGCCAGTCTTGATCCAACGGTCGAAGTTCAAAGTCATCCCTAAACTATATAGTGGTATGGTATTGTAAGATATAAGACAAGATAAAGTTAAGATAATAAGTACTATTGCGAATGGCCAATATTTTGAATAACCTTCCCTCCCGATGTTTGGAAAGCAAGTGAAAATTTCAAACCGGAAAAGTTTAAATTTTTTGCCGCCTAGGACCAAGGTGGAAACTCACACCGACGACATTGTTTGTTAAAAGAAGATGCACCATCTACCTCGGAAATTACATTCAAGATCAATCCACCATGCTTACTTGTAGCTCAGGGTTGACCTAGTTTCGTTAATCAACAAGAAGTCAGTGAAGTGTGCGAAGTTAGCTAGGAAGCTTGATAAATGGAATTATTTAAGAAACCGTGGTCCACTTTTTGTGATAACTAGATGATACCCCGCGCGTTGCGGCGGAATATATTTATAGAAATAGTTGGATTATATTCTTTATGTATGTGTAGTAAATCCAACTAAAACTGCATGTTTGGTATAACATCCATAATGATGATCATATCATGATTTGTGATACAAATGTTGCAAGAGAATAATGGGATGCTGGAAGAGGCTGTTGTATAAAGTCACACCTGCTAATTGCTTTCTATAGAGTATAATTGTTTTCCTCTCTTGGTCTTTCCTTGCCAAGTCACACAAAACAGCTAAAGGAAAAACATTATGAGTTTGGATCTGAAATATCGAAACCTTTGTCTGTTTATGTTTGATAGTATTTTTTTTTTGCGTTGTTATGTTTGATAGTATGGAAAATATGATTATACCAAGAAGATGGAACGATACGGGTATTGCAGTCTGAATGGAGTACCTAGTGTTTATCCCTAAAATAATTCAATAAAAACAGTAACTACTTGGGGGCATACAAACATTTGATTCTTCATCTGAGTAACTTAGAAAGCTACTACTTCAAGAAATATATGTTCTTGTTCCATAAATCATCGAAGTTACCAAATGAAAGAAAAGCTACATTGAAGTACATAGAACATTGTTTTTATAGGGATGTTTTGTAGATGAGGAAAAACTGTACAAAAAGAAATATGCCTTGGAGAATAATCAGAAAAACATAACGCAAATAACAGGGCAATCACACCCCTAAGACTGACCCAGTAGATCATCTCGCTCCAGATGGGATATCCTGACCGGCGAAAACTTCTCACACATCGGTTTGTAACCTTCCATATATGCCAAACAATATATACAGTGTATCTTTATGATGCTTCTTGCACTTCTTTAGGCATTTCTGCCACCAGCCAGCAATATAGTTTCAGTGATAATAGGAGACCACAAACAGCTGCCAAATGATTTCTCAAACAGGCACCAAAGAGCAGGTGTGCATCAGATTCTAACACCTGATCACAGAAGCAGCAATAGGAATGATGAGGCCATCCACTTGCGTAAAACGTGTCAAAAGTCCATAAGACGATTCAGAGACAAAACCATATAAATAATCGCACTTTAGGTTCATCTCTAATGCTCCAGATTTGGCAAGATCAGGAGAATGAATGTTCCCAAAATCAGAGCTTCATGTGCACTCTTTGCTGAATACACACCAACACCAGAGAGGTTCTAGGAGACGGATTCGTGAGTGTCAACCAAAAGGGCATACTAAATCTTTTCCTATGAAGACAGAAACTGGTCTAGCTGAACTTCATTAGAAATCCTATCAGGTACATAGAACATAGTTGTTAATCAAATAATCCTTGAAACAGTGGATTTTCATTGGTTTCCCCGTCTTCATAAAAACTCCACCATATAAAATTCAAATCGAAAGGATGAACATAAGGTGCCACTAACCCTAGTTGCGTGACTGAACTTGGGTCCATTGATAGGCTCTCAGCCCAACCTATGGCATTTCCAAAACTGCAACAGATAAGACCAGAAGCAACGTCTATTTTTCATATGAGCAACACCAAGATGACTATTCTAGGAGAGCAAATTCTAGAGTATCTAACTAATTCTGTGGAGATTCCAGAGTACAAATATATGCAACCATCAAGATTATGCAAATAGAAGATGCGTGTCCTTATCCAATACATAAATTAAGAGTAAGACATGAGAATTTATGTACCGATGCAAGGAGGAACTGCTGCCCAGCGTCAGTATGCAGTAGACATGATGATATACGCTTCCTCCTAGATTCACTTGCCAGCATGCAGAGTCCAATAAATCCAAACAAATCGGGGAGCATGACCAAGCAGCACACAATCAAATCGGCTGTAGGGGCAAAACATCGAGCAGCTTTGGAGTCATATCGCAGTAACCTGCCAGATTGATAAACATTGTCAGGGGATTGAAAAATATAAAGAGGGAATTAAAATCATGAGAGCCGAGGGAATAGGTGCCAGAGGTGGTAATGCGAGAAGGCTTGGCGTGCTTGAAGCCAATGGCAGGGCATCACGGGTAGGTTTTTAACATGGAGGCATCGGCGGCTCAGTTCAATCTAGCAGTTTCTACTCGATGAATTATGGGATGCACTGATCGGTTTCATAAGCATTTGAGGCGAGGAGGCCGTGCGTCGCGGCGGCTGAGTTACTACTGGTGGTTAGTCACGGCTAGGGAGATGAATGGAAAACTGATTTTATTTCAGGACGAATGCCCAGGCCCAGTAAGTTTCAACATGGATCCACGGTCCCACATGGGTCAGCCAGCTCAGGAAGTAGGTTTCCTGTGGAAGCGATACATCGAACCTACATTCAGCCCACTTATTCGTGCGGGAAAGCCAGGAGCGACGTTGCTAGGCGTGACAGCACGAGGGCGGGACAAAAGGGGTGACGTGGAGGCACGAGAAGCCAGAAAAATCAGGTAGTGGGGGATTGCTATTTAGATATAGAAGATTGGAGAGGTTGCATTTTCTTCTAACTATGTCAGGTCCCGTAGGAGTGAGGTGCTTCAGTTAACACGGTCGATGGAAGTACAACTTACATCAAGGACCTCGTAAAAAATGAAAATTACATCCAAGTCCATGCATTTAGGAAAAGGTCACTGAAACTAAGCAATGGAGTGTGTTTTGAAGTTTGCGCTACTAGAGTTCATTGTGCCAAATATTATCAATATAATCTTCTAGATGCTAAGAATGGAAAAGAAGAGATGTTTGGATTTTCCAGTCTTGATCGAACGGTCATTGTTTAAAGTTATCCATACACTATACTATGGTGGTATGGTATTTTAAGAGATAAGACAAGATAAAGATAAGATAAGAAGTACTATTGTGAATGGCCGGTCTTTTTAATCGACTATCCCTCCTGATATTTATGAAGAGCAAAAATTTCGAAACCATAAATGTTTGAATTTTTTTGGCTGCCAAGGACCAAAGTGGTTTCCTTGCTATGTACTCCTCCTCCTACTCCACACCAACGCGGCTGTCGAACACGCTAGAGAAACAGAGCCGCCCTCTATAAATAAATAGAGCCACAGTACCAAGGAACACGTGCGCAGTGTCACGCTATGGACGAGGGAGAGATCAGCCGGGCCGGTGCGCAAGGTGAGAGGGGTGGAGAGATGATAGGCAGCTAAGGAGAGAGAAAACACACATTTTTGGGTGTATAGGTCCTCAAATTTACTACGTACTGGTAATAGAGTGTACACTGAGGAGTACCCCGTATCAGGAATCCATCATAACTATGCTCTGACATCGAACCGCCTTTAACTCCTCCTCTTTGCTTCTCTCGCACTGCCTCCATTTTGTTCTGTTACTTTTGTAGCTCAAGTTTGTAACATCCCAAAAATACTAAACTTGGATCATCAATTTCTAATCATCAAAATTAGGGTTAACAAAAACTTTGTTAAATAAAATTATGAATGCATGCATATGAGTATGCATTAAATTTGAAATTCTTCTGAACCACCTTGTTTGTGTGTTTCCTTGCTTATAAAATGTTTCTTAGGTGAAATAAACATCATCTAAACATTTCCCAAACTTTTCCTAAGGGCAAATAAATCAAAACCAATAAAATAAAGGAATGGTCATTTTGACCAATTTTAACTCCCATGCCTACTTTGGTTGTCTCAAACTTTCAAAACCTAATGGAAACTTTTCTGGATCTTTGCTCCCCTTGAATGTACTCATAACAAGGTATCAAGGCCCACTTTGTGATCATTCAGAAACTTTCAAATGCATAGTTTAAATGACAATTCAAAATTGAATCTTTATCATATGGGAAGATCCCACTTTTTCAAAAACCACTCAAACAAGCTCAACTTTCAAAACCCAAGCATCTGCAGACTCACCAGCACCAATCTAGCAAATCCACCAAAAATCTTTTCAAAATTCAAAACTTGATTTCATGCGGCCATTTCATCAAACAGGTTGTAGACACAAATCATCAAAATCCTAAACACTATAGTGAGCAGTGATTGAAGCCTAACTTGTTCCCTCTCTAGATCACAACCAGCTCAGTAGATCATCTAGCAAGATTAACTAAACACTAGCACCACTGTGAGCTTGGCATTACCATCAATGGTGAACAACCGAGGCCAACCTTGCCACCCCATAGTCGACAGCAAGATAGGAGCAGCAGCAAGCCTAGGCAGCATGTCTGGGAGGCAGCCCACCGTCCACCGCCACTCACTGCCCCAGCCGCGAGCGTTGCCAAGCCCTGGACCACACGCACGGACCGCGCTCAGACCGCCAGCGACCATGCCGAGCGTGCGCCAGAGCGCCACCCTCGACCGAAGCCCACAGACCGCGCGCCGCCCTCGCCGCGTGCATACACAATCCCCACCGACCTAGGAGACCGCCAGACATCCTCGATCGCCGCCCCGTGCCGCATAGCCACCGCTCGCTGTCGAAGACGCCGCCTCTGCCGCTCAGAGCGTCGCATGTTCCAGACCAAGCCGCACCGCCCCACGCCTCTAAACCATGTCGTTGAGCATCGCCAGGAGACACCGCACCGCCCCTACCTTCGCCCATGCCAATAGCCGCCTGTACCATCGCCCCCGACGAGCTCACCGTGCGCCCCGTCGGTCCCCTCGCTCGACTATAAATAGAGGTCACCCCCAGTCGATTTCTTCACACCATTCTACTCCCCTCTTCTCACTGATCGTACCACACCGTTCCCGGAGCAAGGCGAGCACCACCTCGCCGGAATTCCACCGGAGCCCGCCGCCTCTAGAGAAGAAGGGCGCCATCGATTTCGTCCACCCGAGGAGCTGCCGCGACCACCCCTGAGTTCGCCGTCATCTACTTCATCGTTCGCCCGCCTCGCCGACCCTCGCCTGCACCCCGGTGATCCCCCAGCACCCCTCACTGGCCGCACTAGGTTTCTTTCTCGCCGGCGTTGCCTCGCGTCGACGATGACTCCCAGCCGTTGGATTAGAATCAGATCAAACGACCCACGTTGCCCCGTACCGCTTCGCCCCTCCCTGTCTCACTGACGAGTGGGGACACCCACTTAAGCAGCCCGCGGGAGCACTGCGCTTAGCAGGCCGGCCCGTTAACTCTTCCCGCACAGCCCAGTGATTTGGATTAAACTTTTTTCACTTTATTTCAAACACACTTCTGTACCCAACTTCAAAAATCAACCCAGATCGATTCATTGCACCAAATTGAATGAAACCAATTTTGTTAGAAAGGTCTGGGAATGCTGAATCCAAGCCCGTTGGATTCAAGTCATTTGGATCTATAGATCACCCATGGTAAAAATAACAAGGCAGCAGCTTTTCTGCATTCAAACATTTTTCAAATTTAAACCATAATAGCTTTTGAGTTGATTCCAACTCTCAAAAATTACATTTAACCATAACTTTCAGAATATATAAAAATATATAGGTTTACTTGTAGAAATAATGTTCAAGTAATAAAAGAATGCTACATAAGCATTTCTAGACACATTAATTAATTAAAATAAAAGGGTAAAACCTTATTAAATTGTGACACCACTTTAAATCACATTCCCTTGGACTACAATATATGGTGATGACATGTGTCAACATGATCCCAAGTTTGGTTTGGAGAATATTAAATCTTAAGTAGTTTTTCAATGAGTAGAAATTATCTTTCTAAAAATAAAAGGAATTAAACCAAGCTTTAACCTTGTAATATTAGTGATGATGCTAGATCATCTATAGGACCCTTGTGTGTGATGATTGCAAGTAGTTAAGTATTGTTTGGTGATCGTGTACCCCGTATTTATTTATAGACGCTAGTACCGACCAAGGATACGAGGAGGAAGGAGGATTCTACGAAGAAGAAGCCGAGGAGAAATTCAACCACTGCTCTGCACAAGGAAAGCTAACACTTGCAATTTAGCAAGCTTATACTGATATTGTGCAAGCCTAATACTACCAGTGAATGTGCAAGCTAACCCTTGCAAGATACTCTACTGATGCAACAAACCCCTACTTGTTACTATGACTACTATATGCCTTAAGCATATGTGATCATACCCACTTGATAAACCAATCCTAGTTTTACTTGCAAGCTTATTACTTTATTTCTTTATCAAAGCTCTTACTTAGAGTTTACTTAAGAGTTTGGTAGATACTAGAAAGATATTTGAAGGTTGCATAAAGAGCATAAAATTTGGCCTACGTGAGAAACCTTGATATCATCCTAAGATATAAGGTGTACTTAGTTGAAACTCCCCTAGTTTACCACCCCTCATTAGTACTCACCCCCACTTGTAGATGCTAGTGCTAAGCATAAAACTTGATCAACTTTAGATGGGAATACTTGGTGGAAAAATGGTTATGAAAACCTTGGAATGATGGATCATTCTATTGAAATGTTTTGGACATGTGTTTCCGAACACCGGATGATTTTGGTGATGAAAATGTTGAGGCATGAGCCTTAGCCCTTTTTAAAACTGATGGTTGTCTGGATGCGATACCATTCCAAATTTATCGTACAACCACAATACCCGAATATTGGGTAGGGCTTGACTAGAAACTTATATACCTTAGTATTAGCTCCCTCACGGCCAAGGTCTGAGATGAGGCTACCTTGTGAAGATTGTCCACCTGTGCAGTACCCAAGATGACAGTTGGTCATGGTTGGGAGGCCAAACTCACAGGAGAGGTGTTTATACTAGGGCGTGTAATTGAAAGGTTAGGATTGATTATCTGCATACTGAGTATGGTGAATTCAGGATTTGTTCCTGACGGATGTATCGAATGTTGTGGTGAAAGTGTACAATCTCTGCAGAGTGTCAAACTATTCAAATAGCCGCGTCCGTGGTTATGGACAGTTGGAGTGGCCCTACTGTTCCCCCGACAGACTTTTCAAAATGACTTACGAAATGAATTGAGACTGTGACTTGACCACAACAGTGTTGTGATATGAAATACAAGTTCCCACTTAGGAGTTATAAAATTGTGACTAGCTTTGGAACCTAGTACAGATAAATCTGGCTTTTGCAAAACAACCCTAGAGCCTAGTGTCCTATTATCCAAAAAACCCTTTTACCTGTTAGTATTAGTTTGCGAGTACTTAAAGAGTACTCATGGCTTTTTCCCTGGCTATTCCCATGGCCAGACTATAAAGAGGAGTATCTGGAGGATGGACCCCAGGAAGGTTACGACAACTAGGATCATCTCCCATCGTCAGCATTGCCTGTGATCCCGAAGATGGAGCTTCGCCTATGCTACCGTTATTATTACGTATTCCGCTGCTTGATGTTGTATTAAGAACTAGATCATGAGATCCCTATTTGTGTAAGAACTTATGTATCGTTTGTAATGGATGATGTACTGTGGTATCCAATTCTGTTATGTCTCGCAAAAATGGTAATCCTGGGATTGCGATGTATGGCATAACAAGCATCTAGGATTGAAAAATCCGGGTGTTGACAAGTTGGTATCAGAGCCATCCTGACCATAGGAGACCCTAGTTAGACTAGACGTTTGAATCAAAAACTTAGTTTCCAAAACCAAAGAAAACAAATATTTACAAAAAATTATTCTCATTCTTATCCCTTTGATTCTTTCATGAAAATTCATGTTCCTCAAAAACTCTTGCAAAAATACATAAAATTTTGACACACTTGAAGCATTCTTTCTTGATAGTTGGAAACTCACACCGACAACATTGTTTACTAAAAGAAGATGCACCCATCTACCTCTAAAAAGACAATTAATTCAAGATCAATCTATCTCGCTTACTGGTACCTTAGTTTGACCTAATTTCATTAAGTTGTCAAGACACGAAATCTTAGCAAGAAGTTGAACCTATTATTAAAACTCTTGGTGGTGGTTTGTGATATATTAAATGACCCCTGATGGTTACCTCCAAAATAATCCACAAAACTATCAACGAAACCCACAACTTACCCGTAGTTCAAATTTGAACAAATTTCGGTAAATCGACATAAAGCCATGCAAGTTGATAGAGCTAGCTAGGTCGAAGTTTGAAAACTCATAAAACATGCGAATCGTAAGTACAATATATTGGTCCACTATATATATGTGAGAAAGCTTGGCTTGTGGTATTCAGATCCATATTCTCTAGACTTTCTTTTTGGAAAGGAACAAATCTCGTCATCACTCGGGAAATTGAGAATGTTATTTCCTGATAGTTGGAAACTCACACCGAGGGCATTGTTTACAAAAACAAGATGGACGCATCTACCTTCGAAAAGACAATTAATTTAAGAGAAATCGATCACGCTTACTTGTTGCTCAAGTTTGACCTAATTTCGTTAAGTTATCAAGATGAATAATCTTAGCAAGAAGTTGAACCCATTGTCAAAATTCTCGATGGCGGTTTGTGATACATTAAATGAACCCCCGATGGTTACCTCCAAAAAATTCACATTACTTTGAAAGCAACCTACAATTTACGTTGAGTTCAAATTTGACCTAATTTTGATAAATTGCCATAAAGTCAATCAAGTGGGTAGAGTTTGCTCAGAAGAAGTTTGAAAACTCATACCATTAAACATGAGAATCATAAGTAAAACATGTTGGTCCACTTAGTATGTCAGGAAGCTTAGTTTGTGGCATTCAGATCCATATTCTTTGGACCTTGTTTACGGAAAAGAACAATCTCGTCATCACTCGGGAAATTGAGAATGTTCTTTCCAGATAGTTGGAAACTCAGACCGACAACAGTGTTGACTACAAGAAGATGCATCCATCTACCTCAGAAAAGACATTTAATTCAAGGGCAATCTAGTGCTCTTACTTGTAGCTCAAGTTTGACCTAATTTCATTAAATCAGCACGAAGTCAGTGAAGTGTGCGAAGTTAGCTTGGAATTGAAGCTTGAAAACTGGAACTATAAGAAACTATGGTCCACTTTGTGTGATAAATGGGCAGTTGCATTTTCTTCTAACTGTGGTAGGTCCCGTAGGAGCGAGGTGGTTCAGTTAACACAGTCGGTGAAAGTGCAAGTTACATCAAGGACCTCATAAAAAATGCAAATCACATCCAAGTCCATGCACTTAGCACAAGGTCTCTGAAACTATGCAATGAAGTATGTTTTGAGTTTTGTGCATACTAGCGCTCATTGTACATGGTAAAGACTTGATGTCTACGCACTTCTATTCTTGTAGACAGGTGTTGGGCCTCCAAGTGCAGAGGTTTGTAGAACAGCAGCAAGTTTCCCTTAAGTGGATTGCCCAAGGTTTATCGAACTCAGGGAGGAAGTGGTCAAAGGTATTCCCTCTCAAGCAATCCTGCAATCAAGATACAAGAAGTCTCTTGTGTCCCCAACACACCTAATACACTTGTCAGGTGTATAGGTGCACTAGTTCGACGAAGAGATAGTAAAATACAAGTGGTAACGGTGCCAGAAAAGAGCTTTTGTCTTGTTGTTGACGTGGGGTAATGTGTGTGAGTGGCAGAAAAGAGCTTGACGGTGAGGTAAAGACTAAAGAAAGCAAACATGCAACATATCTAATAGCAAACGGTGTTTCAATGTTTAGAAACAAGGCCTAGGGATCATACTTTCACTAGTGAACACTCTCTCATATAAATATCCTCTCTTCATGATACTACTCTTAACTACTCTCCGGTTGGACACTCTAATCCACGGTAGGTCCTTCCCCATTCTAGATAACCCCACAATATCACCTTGAGTGCTAGATGGTTCCAACAAATACCAAAATTTCATAGAGACATCCAACTCCAAATATAAGTGGTAAAATACAAGTGGTAACGGTGCCAGAAAAGAGCTTCTGGCTTGTTGTTGATGTGGGGTAACGTGTGTGAGTGCCATAAAAGAGCTTGACGGTGAGGTAAAGAATAAATCAAGCAAACATGCAACATATCTAGTAGCAAACGGTGTTTCAATGTTTAGAAACAAGGCCTAGGGATCATACTTTCACTAGTGAACACTCTCTCATATAAATATCCTCTCTTCATGATACTACTCTTAAATACTCTTCGGTTGGACACTCTAATCCACGGTAGGGCCTTCCCCAATCTAGATAACCCCACACTATCACCTTGAGTGCTAGATGGTTCCAACAAACACCACAATTTCATAGAGACATCCAACTCCAAATATAACTCATAACAAATATTCAATCTAGCCAAAGTGCCACACACGGTATGGACGTTGTCACTTTCACACACGTGGGGAAAACCATAGATCTATTAAAGCACAAAGAGTATTTATGTAGACTCAAACCTAAGTGCCACCATGGTGTGCACGCTGTCACTTTCACACACATGGGGAGAGCAGAGATCTATTGAAGCACTTGAGTAGCAAGGTAGATCTACTTGATTACAAAGCTCATGACCACGAGATCATGCATAGAGAGAGAGAGAGATGAACACATAGCTACTGGTAGAGCCCTTAGCCTCGAGGAAGAACTACTCCATCCTCATCATGGGAATCAGCAACGGTGATGAACATGGCGATGGAGATCGATGGAGATGGCTCTGGGGGCACTGCCCATCCCGGCAGGGTGCAGGAACAGAGACTTTCTGTACCCCGAATCTCCCTTTCGGTGACGGCGGCGCTAGAGAGGTTTTCGTGGATTTCTTCTGGATTACCTAGGGTTTTGGCATAGGGGGGCTCTTATAGGCGCAGGAATCAAGGTCGGTGGGGGTCCAGGGGGCCCAAGCATCCCCAAGCTTAACTCCTGCTCGTTCTCGAGTAGGTAAGTGATAAAAAGAATAATTTTTGAGGTGACATGCACCATCAAAACCAAGATCAAACCATTTGCATGAATTGAAAGATGGGAACAAAGAACTCTAAAAATGTGCATGAAAGATGGAGTTCTAACAATAGGACATAGTAACTATGCATGCAACATGAAAGGCTACAAACAAAGATCATGAATAACATGCATTGAAAAACGTTTATTTGTTTCACATACAGAAAACATAGCATAGTGGCATTCATCTTGTCCCTCATAGAGTAGCAAATAGATGCATAGGACACCTACAAAGTTCACAAGGGTGACTAGAAATAAGTAGCACAAGAACAATTAATATCACAATATGCATCAATCAATAAGCTTTGGAACACTACACACAGAATGACAACTATGCTCTCTTAATGGTGCCTAAAGGTAGAAGGTGGAGACTCAATAGTGGTGGAAGAAAAACCTTTTATAAAGGATGCAGGGATTTCAAGTTTCAAAAACAGCTTCGAAAAATTATGGTACTTGTTATCTTTCATTCCTCATTGCCCCTATCATAAGCATCTTGAAGTGATTAAGGTTAAAGTGAACAAAGATGGATTATATGCTTGACGAAGTATAAGTTGGCAATCTCAAGTCCCTTGAATACGAAGGCCACACATCATGCTACTCAACTTTAGTCACCCGTAAGTTCTTGTCATTGTAAGTATTTGCATATCACTGAGAACCGCCAACGGGGTACCCCTTGCACATGGTACAGGAGCTATCCTATGACCAAGATTACAAGGCAAGCAGACAATGAGCATCTCAGCAATCTTCTTATTTACCATGGGAATATGGTGCTTTTCTCTCTCTTTCCTCTTTTCTCAATGTGTCTCTTTTTTTATAAGAAGAATGCTTCATAGATGTCACTATGGTGATGCTGCAAGTTCCCACCATGATTAGGCACGGCTTAGGCTAGCGGCCAGGTGTTTCTCTAACATAGGATACAAACTCCATGGACTTACAAGTTCCCTCTTTATTTCACACTGGTGACATCCATAGACAAAAGAGCATGATATCAACTGAGTACAAAGTACAAGTGCAATGTTTAAAATGTTTCCCGTGACAGCACGGTTCTGCTAATTCCAACGTATAAGTGCAAGCATATACAACATAGATGACATAATGGTTCAAGTTTATTAGGAGAAAAGAATATAAAGTGTGTCATCAAGTTTGTGAGGGCTTTAATCACTAAGTTTTCACATAACAAAATAGTTTTTATTGGAAGGTAGTTGAAAACAAGAATATACTTGGAATGGTGTAACACACCATGCATAGGAGTTTATAGTGGACACTTTGGAAAAACTTGGTTTCTTGGGAGTTGGAAGCATGAGTAGAGTTTACTAATACAAGTGGAGGCTAGCAAAAGACTGGGAGCAACCAATTAAGAGAGCAATAATGGCCATAATCATGCAGTGCAACAAAACATTACTAATCAAAGCAAAGAGTGGTACTACAAGTCAAGGACTAAATGATCATAGATGCTAATGGTGACTTGTTCATAGTCATAACATGATGTGAGCATGTGCCAAGTCAACCCAAACAAAGCATCAAAGGAGAATACCGCAATACTATGCTTTTGTATGCTAAAACAACGCATAATTCTTCCAAGGCACACTAAGCAATCCCAATTGTTTGGAAAAAGACATGCTACAGCAATAATCACTAAGCATAAGGCCAAAACAACACCTATAATGTCATGATAAAGTCTAAGCCACAGTCAAAACAAGCTCCCTTTTGTACCACTTAAGCATGAAGCTTTCTACTCTTTCTAACACCAAACACCTTATTTGAAACAACTCACAATGATAATAATAAATAAAGATCAATGAGCATGTCTCACAAATCCACAAAGAAGAACTAAAAAGTTCTAAGCTGAAAGCATAAGAAAACTAAGGCTAAACGCAGTGCTAGCAAATGTGAACACTCACAAAAAATAAGAGTGAAAACTAGAGTGTTCTAGGCAATGGAAACAAAGTGTGTCTCTCTCCAAAAGAAGTATGGTGTAACCAACCAACTTACTCAAGCAAACTAAGCAAACGAAAACCAAAAACAAAAACTAAGATGCTCCAAGAACAACTCAACTTGTGCACGCAACAATAAAAACGAAGTG
The DNA here is from genome assembly GCA_916181665.1 of Avena sativa. NCBI lineage: Eukaryota > Viridiplantae > Streptophyta > Magnoliopsida > Poales > Poaceae > Avena > Avena sativa. The sequence continues at coordinate 149,150,205 of OV702280.1, forward strand.
TCTAGAAAGACCTTAGATTTTTATTGATGAAGAAGGGGATGCCTTGGGCATCCCCAAGCTTTGAAGCTTGTACCTCTTGGATATTTCTTGGGGTGACACCGGGGTGGCATCCCAAATCTTGAGCTTTTTTCCATTCTTCATCTCATTACATCATTCTCTCTCTACACCTGAAATTTTTCCTTCATACAAAACTTCACACAATCTTCATTAGCAACATTAGTGTATTCAAAAGATATTAGACCTCTGGCAAAGCTTTGGAACAGCAAGTACTTTCACTAAAAACACAATCTACTGTATTAACTCCTTCAAAAATCTCAATTCCCCAAAAAGAACCCAAAAGGAATCAGTAAGAGGCAAATGCAAATAATGGCAAAAATCTGTCAAAACAGACCAGCAGGTAGAAACCTATTTGTTCGAAGACTTTCTGTTGCTCAAATCAAAAAGTTTTGAACTAACGAAAGTTATCTAACATACTGGGGGATTTATTCATAAATTTTCAGCTCAATACGAGTTACAGAGACTCCTCACAAATGTTTATGGTGGAGGACAGAAATCTGTTTCGGGACAGCAACTCCCTAAATCTTACTTCCCTCTCATTAGAGGTCATTCTTGGCACAAAAAGCAAACAAAAAAGGATAATGATAGGTCATTACTAACTTCCAAGACTCAAGAAAACTCTTGGGTTATCTCCCAACAAGTACTTTTATTTAATGCCTTTAAGTTAGGCTTGATAGTTTGAAAAGATGCTCACATAAGAAATATGAATTGAAGTAAAAGAGAGCATCAAGAAGCAAATTCAAAACACATTTAAGTCTAACCCACTTCCTATGCATAGGAATCTTGTAAAGGAACAAGTCTTGAAAGGACAAATCAACAAGCATAGGAAAGCAAAACAAGTGCAACTTCAAGACTTTCAACATAAAAAGGGGAAACTTAATATTATTGAGATGCATAAAACCATGTTTCTCTCTCATAATAACTTTTAGTAGCAATATGAACAAAATTAACAATATAACTATCACATAAAACATTCTTATCATGAGCCACATGCATAAAATTATTATTATTCTCCACATAAGCATAGTCATGCTTATTAATTATAGTGGGAGCAAATTCAACAAAATAGCTATCATTGTTATTCTCATCACCATAATCATCAAATATAGGAGGCATATTGTAATCGCAATCAATTTTCTCCTCAATAGTAGGTGGATTGAAAATATCATAATCATCATTGTAATCATCATATATTGGAGGTAAACTATCATCATAGAAAATTTTCTCCTCTATGCTCATCAAAACCAGCTTCACCAAGCTTAGACTTTTCCATAGCATCAGCAACAATGGTGTTCAAAAAATTCATACTAATAACATTGCTATTAGAATGCAAATAAAGCTCCATAGGTTTTTTAATTTCCTCTTCAAACACTTCATGTCCTAACTCAAGATAAATACTATAGAGCTCTCTAATTTTGTTGTTGTTTTCCATTAAGGATAACTAGTGAAAACAAGAAACAAAAAGACAAAACTGCAGAATCTAAAGGAAATAACTTAGAGCACTCACATCGGAGGATGTGCGTACCTTTTACCTTACCTCCCCGGCAACGGCGCCAGAAAAGAGCTTGATGTCTCCGCACTTCTATTCTTGTAGACAGTTGTTGGGCCTCCAAGTACACAGGTTTGTAGAACAGCAGCAAGTTTCCCTTAAGTGGATTACCCAAGGTTTATCGAACTCAGGGAGGAAGTGGTCAAAGGTATTCCCTCTCAAGCAATCCTACAATCAAGATACAAGAAGTCTCTTGTGTCCCCAACACACCTAATACACTTGTCAGGTGTATAGGTGCACTAGTTTGACGAAGAGATAGTAAAATACAAGTGGTAACGGTGCCAGAAAAGAGCTTCTGGCTTGTTGTTGATGTGGGGTAACGTGTGTGAGTGCCAGGAAAGAGCTTGACGGTGAGGTAAAGACTAAATCAAGCAAACATGCAACATATCTAGTAGCAAACGGTGTTTCAATGTTTAGAAACAAGGCCTAGGGATCATACTTTCACTAGTGAACACTCTCTCATATAAATATCCTCTCTTCATGATACTACTCTTAACTACTCTCCGGTTGGACACTCTAATCCACGGTAGGTCCTTCCCCATTCTAGATAACCCCACAATATCACCTTGAGTGCTAGATGGTTCCAACAAACACCAAAATTTCATAGAGACATCCAACTCCAAATATAACTCATAACAAATATTCAATCTAGCCAAAGTGCCACACACGGTATGTACGCTGTCACTTTCACATACGTGGCGAAAAACATAGATCTATTAAAGCACAAAGAGTATTTATGTAGACTCAAACCTAAGTGCCACCATGGCGTGCACGATGTCACTTACACACATGGGGAGAGCAGAGATCTATTGAAGCACTTGAGTAGCAAGGTAGATCTACTTGATTACAAAGGTCATGACCACGAGATCATGCATAGAGAGAGATGAACACATAGCTACCGGTAGAGCCCTTAGCCTCGAGGAAGAACTACTCCCTCCTCATCATGGAATCAGCAATGGTGATGAATATGGCGATGGACATCGATGGAGATGGCTCCGGGGGCACCTCCCCGTCCCGGCAGGGTGCCGGAACAGAGACTTTTTGTCCCCTGAATCTCCCTTTCGGTGGCGGCGGCACTACAGAGGTTTTCGTGGATTTCTTCTGGATTATTTAGGGTTTTCTCATCGAGGGGCTCTTATAGGCGCATGAATCAAGGTCGGTGGGGGTCTAGGGGGCCCACAACCCCTATGGGCGCCCCCAGGGCTTGCCCGCGCCTAGGGGGGTTTGTCCACCCTGTGGCCCCCCTCCGGCTCTTCTTCGTGGTTCTATGTTGCTCCGGGAAAATAATAACTTTGGCTTTTGTCCCGTCCAATTCCGAGAATATTGATTTTCTGCCTTTCTGGAACCAAAAACAGAAGAAAACAGGCAACTGGCACCGTGGCAACTTGTTAATAGGTTAGTTCTAGAAAAGATATAAAAACACCTCAAAGTGTAGAGAAAGCAAAGCAAAGTATATACAAAACAAGCATGAAGCAACAAAAATTATAGATACATGTCCGACGTATCAAGACTATCAACATAATCTTCTAGATGACAAGAATGGAAAAGAAGATCCAACGGTTACCAATGTTTTGATTTGCCAGTCTTAATCCAACGGTCGAAGTTCAAAGTTATCAGTACACTATGTAGTGGTATGGTATTGTAAGAGATAAGACAAAATAATGTTAAGATAAGAAGTACTACTAGAAATGGCCAATCTTTTAAATAACCTTCCTTCCTTATGTTTGGGCAGGAAGTGAAAATTTTGAAACTGGAAAAGTTTGATTTTTTTGCTGCCAAGGACCAAAGTGGAAACTCACACCGATGACATTGTTTGCTAAAAAGAAGATGCACCCATCTACCTCCGAACTTACATTCAAGATCAATCTACCACGCTTACTTATAGCTCAGGTTGACCTAGTTTCGTTAAATCAACAAGAAGTCAGTGAAGTGTGCAAAGTTAGCTAGGAAGCTTGAAAAATGGAATTATATGAGAAACCGTGTTCCACTTTATGTGATAATTAGAATGGTTGCATTTTCTTCTAAGTACAGCATGTCCCGTAGGAGTGAGGTGCTTCAGTTAACACGGTCGGTGAAAGTAAAAGTTACATCAAGGACCTCATAAAAATGCAAATTACATCCAAGTCCATGCACTTAGCACAAGGTCCCTGAAACTATGCCATGAAGTGTGTTTTGAGGTTTGTGCATACTAGCGTTCATTGTACATGGTAAACACTATCAACAGAACCTTCTAGATGCTAAGAATGGAAAAGAAGATCCAAGGGTTAGAAATGTTTTGATTTGCCAGTCTTGATCCAATGGTCAAAGTTCATAGTTATCGGTACACTATATAGTGGTATGGTATTGTAAGAGATAAGACAAGACAAAGTTAAGATTAGAAGTACTATTGCGAATGGCCAATATTTTGAATAAACTTCCCTCCCGATGTTTGGTAAGAAAGTGAAAATTTCGAAACAGGAAAAGTTTGAATTTTTTGCCGCAAGGACCAAAGTGGAAACTCACACTGAGGACATTATTTTCTAAAATAATATGCACCCATCTACATTCAAAATTACATTTAAGATCAATCTAAAGTGAGTTTTTTTTGTGTGTGAAGCAAGTACAGTAGTAAAAAGGGTATGACTCACCTTCTCACTCAAGAAGGACCCGACCGCTTTTCCTTGCTTCACTTTAGTTCCCTTTGTACTAAATTTAGGGAACACTTTGTAATTTTGTCTTTTTTGAGGTCTTTGATGTAAAATGTACTCCCACTGACCATGTCGAGTTTTAACTACAAGTATGGTCTTAGAAAATTTCAAAAATATTTTGAAGACAACTAAGAATTTAGTATATCGAAAACCATCTAAAAGATTTTTCATAAAACTTTCAAACCAACGTACAATTTACTTATAGTTCAAATTTGACCTAATTTTGATAAATCGGAACAAAGTCTCAATCAAGTCGGCAGAGTTAGCTAGGAAGTTTTAAAATTCGCAAAACATAGGGAAATTGAGAATGTTCTTTCCTAATAGTTGGAAAATCAAACCGGCGTCATTGTTTACTAAAAGATGATGCACCCATCTACCTTTCAAAAGGCAATTAATTCAAGAGCAGTCTATCGTTCTTACTTGTAGCTCAAGTTTGACCTAATTTATTTAAGTTGTCAAGATGCAAAATCTTAGCAAGAAGTTGAACCTATTGTCAAAAAACTCGATGGTGGTTTGTGATATATTAAATGACCCCCCAATGGTTAACTCTAAAACACGCAAAACTATCAACGCAGCCTACAACTTACTTGTAGTTCAAATTTGACCTAATTTCGATAAATCAACATAAAGCCATTCAAGTGGACAGAGTTAGCTAGGTCAAAGTTTCAAAACTCGAGAAACATGGGAATCATATAAGTGCTACACAACATGTCAGTCCAGTATATATGCCTGAAGTCTAGGCTCGTGGAATTCAGAACCATATTCTTCGGACTTTCCTTGTGGAAAGGAAAAAATCTCGACATCACTTAAAAAATTGATACTGTTCTTTTATGATAGTTGGAAACTCACACCGACAATATTGTTTACTAAAAGAAGATGCACCCATCTACCTATGAAAAGAAAATTAATTCAAGAGCAATCTATCTCGCTTACTGGTACCTCAGTTTGACCTAATTTCGTTAAGTTGTTAAGACTCAGAATCTTAGCAAGAAGTGGAACCTATTGTCAAAATACTCGGTGGTGGTTTGTTATATATTAAATGACCCCCCGATGGTTACCCCCCAAAAAATCCACGAAATTGTCAATGCAACCTACAACTTCGGGTAGTTCAAACTTGACCTCATTTCGATAAATATACATAAAGCCATTCAAGTGGATAGAGTTAGCTAGCTCGAAGTTTGAAAATCGTAAGTATTGCAATATGTTGGTCCACTATGTATTTTGTAGACTTTATTTGCGGAAAGGAATAATCTCGTTATCACTCGAAAATTTAGGAATGTTCTTTCCTGATAGTTGGAAACTCACACTGACATTGTTGTTTACTAAAAGTATATGCACCCATCTACCTCCGAAAATACAATTAATTCAAGAGCAATCTATCACACTTACTTGTAGCTCAAGTTTGACCAAATTTCGTTAAGTTGTCAAGATGCAAAATCTTTGCCAGAAGTTGAACCTGTTGTCAAAACTCCAGGTGGTAGTTTCTGATATATTAAATGACCTCGATGGTTACCTCAAAAAAATTCGTAAAACTTTCAACCCAACCTACAATTTACATGTAGTTCAAAATTGACCTAATTTCGATAAATCGACATAAAGTCATTCAATTGGACAGAGTTAGCTAGAACAAAGTCTGAGAATCCATAAAACATGGGAATCATAATTACAACATGTTGGTCCACTATATATATGTGAGAAAGCTTGATTAACTTCTGTTTCGGCAGAAATCGGGCACTCCTAGTTTAAGAAAATTAGCAAAGGTCATGCCAGATTTTTCCGGGAATTTTACTAACCATTATTTTCTTTTTATTAGTGAAAACATGTGTGACAATGATGAGGATGTCTCTTATAAGCGCATCAAAATTGAAGGAGAAGTCAGAACTCAAAATAAACAATTGTCATTCTAGGAGGAGGCCCAGCGGCTAGAAATAGGGGATGATAAAGAACACCATCCTTCCGAGAGCGACGACAATGAGATGGAAGACGCAGAGGAAGAAGAAGCCGATGGAACGACAGATGATGAAACCACTGATGGGGGCGAGGGCAGAGAAAGTGGTAGCAATCCACCTAAGAAGAAGAAGGAACGGCGCCCGAACATGATCGGCACCATTAGAGAGGAAATTATCGAAGTGTTCCCAACAGGGGTTCCTTTGGTGCTTGGCCATGTTGTAAAAGGGTACAGTGGGTAAGTGGCGGCTATCACCCGGACCGCCATCTCGATCAACACCGAGAATCTCCGGAATAAAGATAATGGTCATTTGTGCACACTCCTCTTTGAGAAGTTGCACACAAGGTACAAGTTTCCCACTCAGTATCGGAACACATATTATCATGGGAATGAAATAAATAAATCCGCCCTCACGAAGATGAGCACCTCCCTTCCCATCTAGAGAAACCGAATAAAGAAGAAGATCTTTAAAGAAGGGAAAAGTCTCGAGGAGATCCAGATGATTGACCCGCAGATCCCCGAAGATCAATACCGGGAGTTCAAGTCCAAGTCCAAATCTGAAGCATCCCAGGCTTGAGTAGGCGAGGAAAGGTGTTGAAGGCGATGAATATAGGTCACCACCATCTCAGATCTGGTGCTTATAGAGCTACAGAGTCCAAATGGGATAAGGAGGATGACGAGTATAGAGCTAAGGGGAGACCTAACCTATTTGTGAAATTCGAAAACAGGCAGCTTTGAAACTTTATCAGGGCTCGCTACCATGCGGACCCCAAAACCAAACAACTCACCGTGGATCCTAAGGTGAAGGACTTTGAGGTTATTGTGGTAAGTAATTTAATTACGATGGATCAATTTTATTGCATTATAATCAATTAAATCGAATTTCTAAATGATTCACATTACTTCTTCTGCACGAGAAGGAAATTTCTAGTCAGGGATCCCAGGGTTCCTCATCCCAGGGGTCGACGGCGGTCACCCGGTGGGATAACCCTTTTAATAGGGCGATGAACCGGGCCAAGGAAATCACGCCGGTTATGCAGAAGCTGTTGTCGACTGGCCGTCTGGCCGCTTCGGGGGTAAGAATTGGGTGGATCATTTTGGTCCACCGCCGAAGATGCGTGTGGCGGGAAGGAGAGACAAGGAAAACCATGAGGTTCAAGAACTTAAGGAAAAAGTGGCGCGGATCACGTAGATCGTCCATAACAACCTAGCAATCACCCTCACCTCCATCCTGCCTACCTTGGTGGAATCAATAGCAAACTGGAATGCGGATGGTCGATAAGGTTCGTGCCCAATTCCAAGCATGGTTAGCAGCCACTCGAACAATGCGGCGCCAGGGAATACGACAAATTATGTGTTCGTGACTCCGCCAGCTAGCACCGCTGCGCCGGAAACGTTGGTGGCTCCCCTTGCCATCATCGCGGCGCCAGACGCGTTGGCGACTCTCCTGCCATCATCGCGGTGGAACCATAGATCCATGCACCCGGTGGGGAGAATACACTGACAACCAGCACCACGCCATCAAGCAGCCCCTCCGTCTCTTTTATGCATGTCGTTGTATGTGGTGCCTCGACATTAGCCGAGCTCGACGCCATCACGGTAAACAAATTACTTTACCACCTTCCCATTTATTTACTCTGATGGCATCTCTTATGCCATACATGTTTTCCGCAAACGGATGTTCCTTGCACTCTCTTAAGCTACATGAACAACGAGATGAGCGATGTTTCCAAGAGTACCATCATTCACCCTTGAACCACACATTCCACTCAATGCCGATGCCAGATAGCGTGCATAGAGTTAAAATTATTCGGGTGCTAAGGGGCTATGACGACCTGGAACCTCCCATTCGACCCCCAGGAGCGGATGAAGACGAGCCGACTGTCCTCAGAAGTTGCTTCGGCTTATTCATGCTATGCCCAAGGATCATGATTCATTTGGGGATTGCTGGGGTCACCACCCCACAGACAACAACACCGCCTGTCGTGCCAGCGCCAAGCCATGGAAGACCCCACACCGCTACCGCCGTCACCTCCGCGTGGTGGGTCGGATGATCATATTGATGATATGCCCATGGCATAGGATCCGAACAAGGACGACGAAGACTTCGATCAGTACATCAATACTCAGTATTGCAACGACGGCCCAAATGAAGACCCAGTTGGTGGCCCCATAGAGAAATCCACTTGCAACAAGCGTATGTTTCGTTCTCAGGAAAAACCTCCAGCTTGCGCCTTCACCGAGCCAGATGATACATGCAACCGGCCCTTTATTCTAAGCCTTGACACACTACATAGGGCGTTCATAGCTCAGATTGTGGTCCCTGCCCGCTCTGCAAAAGGCAAGATAGCGAGGAAAATAAAATCTAGTAGCTCGAGCCAGCTGGTGGCGTCAACTGCAAATCCGATCGGGTTTCAGGACGGGCCACCAATACCCAAGGATATTATGTGGAGGATTCATGTGGCGGATGATCCCATGCTAACTAAGAAATTGCTCAAGATCGCCAGGTGGGAAATGCAGAGTGTGCATGACGGTGTGCTAATGGTAGAGAAACGTCTTCTTGCTGAGAAAGATCCCTCAGACCCGGTGTTCGTGGTTAAGGTGCCACCAGGATTGGGATTCATTGATAAAGTACTCGTGGATCTGTTCTTCCTGTGGTTTGATGATATCTTCAATATGTTCCACCTGTACCCGCTGCACTATATCATGGTCCGCCTATTTTCTCTCAGCCTGGCCATGCAGATCATTAGAGAGAACACCCTGGACATCGTGATAGTGGACCCCTACTACATGCATGATGGCTGCTTGGGAAGCTCTATGGAACGGCGATTCGTGGCCTCGTACCTCCAAGGAATCTTATTGGAGAACAAGACAAAGGAATATATTCGTGTGCCTTACTTTCCCGAGTAAGTATCACTCGCCGACATAACATGCTTTACTAGATTTGCATCGGTCTTTTTACAACACATTCCGTTTGAATTGTTTTGCGCAGAGATGAACACTGCACACTCATCTCTTTATTGCCGAAACATTCGCAAGTCACGTATTTCGACCCGGGGAGTCGATAAAAGTATAAAACTACTACAAGATCAAGGAAGTTTTGGATGATGATCTCACTGGCTATGCCTCAGCGGAAGGCACCACCTTCGTGCATAAGAAGGTCAAGTTCGATAGGCACGTTTTCACCCATATAACAGAATTCACCTGCGTGAAGAAGCCGGAAAATAGTCAGAAGGAATCCTACTACACACTCCATCACATGAGGGCGTTCCTACTAGAGCAATAGAATTCTACACTGTCATATCATCTCAAACAGTAGGCCGAAGCGAAGGCCAGATCACTGATTCAGATATTATACAAGATATGTATCGCATCCAGTAGCAGTTTGGGGCAATCATATTTCATGATTTCATGACTTTGGGGGGGGGGGGTCTTCTACGGAGCCAATCCCATGAATAACTGTGCCATAGTAGATAAAATAAAGATACAGGGTGACTATAGGGCGTTCATGATGAAACAAGGCGTCCTCCCGTTCCCTCAGCCGAGCCAAAAGTCTTGATGTTGGCTTAGTTGTAGTTTCGAACTATAGATGAGCTTATTACATGTAAACTTTGTCCCCAGAAGTACTTGTGTGTGTCGACAATTACATGCTACTACTTATCTTATTAGGGTTATGATCAACGCTTACTTCTTTTGCTTATTGTTAGGGTTATATATTAATCAATGCTTAGTTTCTTTGCTTACTCTTTGGTCCTTTGCTTAATTTGGTCCTTTTTTCTTACTTTGGTATTTTTCGAGATTGTAGTGGCACACTATATATGTGAATGTGCTATGAAAGGATTGTGAGCTTTGAGCTATACACAAGTCCAAGTATCTTATGCATCCTACTTGGCTCACGATCCATCATTGCATATTTCTGTTTCCAACAACCTAGTTATATACGAGGCATTATTTTTGAGTTCGGACTACTTTGGTATTTTTCGAGAATGCTGATGATTGAAATGTCATGGCACACACTATATAAGTGAATGTGCTGTGATGGGATAGTGAGCCTTGTGCTATGCACAAGTCCAAGTCTTGTGCATCCTACTTGGGTCACTGTTCCATCATAGCATATTCCTATGTCCAATGACCTATGTATATATGAGGCATACTTTTTGAGTTGGGACTACTTCCTTTTTCGAGAATGATGCACAAATCCGAGTTACTTTGGTGTTTTTTGAGAATGTCGATGAATAAAATGTCATTGGACACTATATATGTGAATGTGCTGTGATGGGTTGTCCGGCCTTGTGCTTTCCACAAGTCCAAGTCTTCTGCATCCTACTTGGCCATCCAGTTCCATCATAGCATATTTTTGTGTCCAGCAACTTAGAAATATATGAGGCATTCTTTTGAGTTGGCGCTATTTAATAAGTGTATCTTTATATGTGACTTTTAGATGTTTTTTCACTCACCAGATAATTATTATTGCCAACTTGTAGATGATGTGGTACTTCGTGTACAAGGAACGGGTTCCCGGAGTCTACGTTGATTGAGAAGACTATCGGAGACAGGTGCACATTTCAGCGGCAATAGCAACAAAGGGTACAACTCTATGGCAGAGGAGGAAGCTAGATTCACGTTCTATCTGGCGGGAGTTAGGATGAGGAACCGGATGAAGACCTATACCTTCGTCGTGGTGATGCTTATCGTCCTTGGTTGTCTATCCCGCATGTTTCTAGTTTAGATGTCTAGGCGAGCTTCCGAGCTCTAACTTGGTCGAGACACATGTATTCATGTCACTAGATACTTTGTAACTTGATCAAAATAATGTAACTTATACTGTGTATTCATGTATGTGACATATCTATATGTATTTAGCCTTTTCTGTGTATTCATATTTGTGTAAGTATATCTATGTATGTATATTAGTTGTATATTGTATATCATATGTATTGAGTATATAAAAAATGGGCCATGGCTCACATGGCCTTGGTTAGTGGCGCACTACATCTAAAGTGCACATGTGCTAGTCTTAGTGGCGCACTGCCAGTGCGCCACAGGCAACACAGTGGTAGAGCACTACATTTCACATCTATGGTGCACCGGGTAGTACACTACGTGTGGCGCCCCGCCAAAACCACTATTAGAAAATCGCTTGGTATTTTGTTTTTGTGCATCATCATGACATCATCATGCATATTATTTTTACTTGAAATTATGTTGCGAAAGACGATTGTTTTCTGAAACTAGCCCTCCTTCTATTTCAAATTAAACCCCCGGATGTTTCCGTATATTTTGTTTGTCTAAAACTAATTAGAAAATCATTTACTAAAATTAAAATAAACAATTTTTTTTAAAATAAAACTGTTTTGATCGGGGGAGGCAGCCCGGCCCGAAAAGCCAGGCCACCTACCACCCCGATCGGCCCAACCCAATCTCACCAAACCCTAATCTATTCCTATTCTCCAAACCCTAATCCCACCTACCCCAGATCCTAACCATCCCTCTACACCACCCGCCGCCGCAGCGCTTGCAGCACACACACACGTGACACACGCACCCCCACCTGCACGCATCCCACCTACCCCGCTCGCTGGAACCGCCCTTGACCCCGCTCCCGCCTGGCACACCCCCTGCCTCCCTCTGGCCCCACCCACGCGACCCCGCTCTCCACTGGCACTCCTCTCCCCTGATCCCGCCCCCCCTTTCCCCGCGCAGCCCCCACGCTCCTCTCTCTCCTCTCACCTCTCTCTGCTCACCACCGCCGCACCCTCGCTCGCCCCGCCGGAGCGCCTCCTCTCTCGCCGCGCGGCCGCCCTCGCCACCGCCGGCCCGCCTCGCCTCCTCATCCTCGGCCAACCCGAGCGCCGCCGCCCCACGTCTGGCCGTCGCCCTCCTCCCCGACGCTCCTCCTCGCCTTCCTCCCCGCGGCAGAGCTCGCCGACCGCGCGTCCTCGTGGCTCCGGTCTTCCCTGCCGCCGCCCTCCGCTCCTCGTCGGCCCCGCCCTCCATCTGCAGGCCGCGCCACCCCGAGCTCCTCGCCAGCTCGACCCTCCACCTCGCCGCCTATGGGTGTCCGCCGCCGCGGCCCTGGGTTCCCTTGCCGCTCGCGGCCCATGACCTCGCCGGCGCCGCTCTGTCGCGGACCTCCGCCCGTCGCCAAGACCCCGAGTGCGCCTACACAGATTCGATGACCGAAAGTAATCTACTCGGACGCCATGACCTCCTTCAAGGATCCGGTGGCCGAGACCCTGAACTCGGAGATCCTCTTCATGCAACACCAAGATCTACCGGCACCGAGATCGCCGAGAAACCACGCCATCTGAAGATCGCCTCTTCCACTTAGACCGCCAAGATCGCCACCGGTACGACAAGCACTTCGCCGCGGAACGCCTAGTTCTGCATCCCGAACGCCAAGACCAACCCGATACGCGGGCCCGACAAGATCTTCGCGGCGACAAGATCTACTTCCCGGACACCGTGCGATAAGATCTACTTCACGGGTTCGAAGGTTCACGGACACCAAGATCTACCTCCGTTATCTGAGAACGATCCCGCCGAGGCCGAACCCTAGATCCGGACCCTGAGACCGAACCCCGAACCCCGGAACCCCAAGATCGCCGAACCCTAATGTGTGACCCCTTTTCTCGAACCCTATTTTATAAATGATATAGACTTGTTGCATTAAGTCATACATGTTTGCATACATATTTATGTGGTTTGGGGGCCTTATGCCGATTCACCTAAATTAAATATGGGATCCATATGCGGGTAAATCTAGTCGTATATCGGTCCCACTTAAAATTTGCCTAGCGAACCGGTGCTATCTTTTGCCATGTTAAGACAACATTTAAATTGCGGGTTATATAAACAACATGAACCATCTAAATAATTATCGGGACCCCGGTTCCACTTAATATTGCCCAATTGCATCGCATCTTTGCCATGTCATGCATCATACATGCATCATGCCCGATCTTTTGCCGTAGTATTAAATAGTGCATCCGGTGTTTATTCTAGTGTTTTGGTTCTTCGCGGATAAGGCCGTTGAGTTGATGCGAGTGTCGACCCGATCTTCGGTTGAACCTTCGGCAATGTTTTCAGGCGAGCATCTCCCCCTTTCTACCTATCTTATTTTTATAGTATTTATTCCCTCCTGTTGATCTATTGCTATCTGTGTTGCCATGCTCTAGTTTTCGTACCCGTGATATCCCTTGCAGCCTTATATTGCCTTGGACACCTCCTATTACCTGTTGTTTGGTAGATAGATGGACCTGCGCGTCGTAGTCGCTTGCTCAAGTGCTGTTGCGTGTCGTCAAGTACCACAGTTGTTGGAGTATTGTCGTGTGTTTATTGTTGGAGATGATCATAACTTTAATTATTGTTTAATAACTAAAATTGAAGTAGGTGAACGCAGAGGCACCGGTGGGTGATAGATAATATTTGGTTTCCGACCGCTCACTGGTGTCCCGTAGGACCCCGAGTTCTTGACACCTGTTCCGAGATCGAGCGCGCTAACCACATGTGGGATGTATGGGCACCCCTTCGATTTAGTACCTGATTTCAAAGTACTGTACTAGGGGCCACAAGTAGTTTGGAGCTTTATTACTATTCCGTACTTATGCCATGCTTTACTGCTTTATTTAAATTGTGCGAGGTACTGCACACTGTACTGTTTAGGAAAGTGGAGTGTTTTCGCGGTATCGACAAGCCCAGTTTTGGGTTCCCAGTCGTTTACAGCCACTAGCGCAAACCCTGAGTCCGTCTCGGAGACCGGCCGACTTCGTTGCGGGTAGACTTAGTGGGGTGGCCCCCCGTGCTTTCTTTGGGTCTGGGAAACGTCATGACTTAGGCCCCGCCGACATACCGATGGGTGTATGTTAATTGATCTGGCAAAAAGGGTCGAAGTGCGTGTGGATACTTTGGTGCACCCCTGCAGGGTTAAATCTTTTCGAGAAGCCATGTCCGCGGTTATGGACGACTTGGAGCATAGTGCTTGATCATAGACAACTATAACTAAAGTTTACTGTTATAATTTGACTTGTATTCGATATGACTAGTAATCAGCTTCACTACAACGGAATGGCTAAATAAAAGTACCAACAACTGCTGGGTTTTGGGATATCTCATGCTAATTGTATCTGACTAGTAAGTGTTGCAACTACAACGGAATGGTTAACTAAAACTGCCCACTGCTTATTATATCAGGATGACTCATGCTATCTATATTTGACTAGTAATTGCCGCCACTATAACGGAATGAGTAAAAACTGCCAACTGTGTGAGTTCCGCGGTTGACTTCCTCATTTGGTCTCGAGGGGGAAATGCCAGGATGGGTATGTTTGATGGTAGTATCAGGTGGTTCCGAATAGGTCTTTCTTACCCCTCTCTGATATCCGCCAGTTATATTGAGTCTCTATAGGTTGTTTAGTGCATGCCGCGCTGCCGCTTCAGTCCACCATACCTATGTAGGCGAGGACCGCCGAATTCTAGCCTCGCCGTGTACTGGCCTCAGTACTGACCGATCTCTCTTTTTCCTTTGCCCTTTGTCGGCACCCCTTTTGTTTAAGCAGGTTTTGAGATCGACGTCGTTGGCAGGGTTACCCTTCCGGCTTGGCCTGGGCAGGGTTATGGACGCCATTGGTTATTCTTCAGGGCTCTTAGCCCCATTTGCATCTTGTCCGTAGTCGGACGCTCTATCATTTTCAAGGTGATTTGGATCTTTGTATATTATCTCTGTATTCTTGACTCATTGAGTCGATGTTATATATATATCTGTTCTATGGGTCCCATCGAGGACTATTGTGTAATGTTATTACTTCGTTTTCCACCCGCACGAAAGTGCCTGGTGGGCACCTTTGAATTGTTTCTATGCGGGTTTGGCGGGAATCGCTGAAACTTGCATAGGGTCGATTCTGAGGGTGTTACACTACGCCTATCCCAGCTAACCGTAGTGCACCCGGTAGTGTTCTACAGGCACTTTTTAGCCGCAGCGTACAGCTCGTGGCGCACTAGGGGTGCGCCATGGAAAGGGAAACGGGGTGCACCACGGACGAGCGTTTTCCTAGTAGTGGGAGAAGGAGACTTCGTTTCTAACTATTGCAACGATGAACCTTGTGACTTGATTGTATCGCAATCTTTGAGGAATGTCCATCACATCATTCACCAATGATATGACCTCGTTGTCAACTGGCACTATGACCCATGATCAGGAAACCTTGATCATTGATTGCCCAATGAACTAGTATTAGTAGAGGCTATTAGGAACTTCTATTTCATATCACACCTGTTGCAATGTTTCCACTTGATACAGTTATAGCACAACATGAAATTATTACGAACTTATTGGGATATGACAATAATAAACCCTTTTATTATTTTCCTCTAGGGAATATTCCCTTTAGGAATGACGCATGGGAAAGTAAAAAGAAAAAGGCGGCCAAGGGAATCAAACCCGCGATCTCCTGACTAGCTACCCAGGTTGGAGTCATGGCCCAAACCACTAGGCTAGGCTGCGGATTGGTGTTAGAACAAGGACGCGATTTGTTTTAAGGCAACATGGTTGGGTGCGAGTTTGCTAAAACCGCATTGATGACCTAAGACTGCGCGGCGACAGGAAAACAACCATAATCAGGCGAGGATTCCCAGCGACTCAGGGATCCGTTTGAGATGTGGTTTGTCTTGATAGCGAGCTGGTACCAAGGGCCTCATAGGAATGCAAAGAAACTTGGAAGAGGGGCTCTGTATGCAAACCATGCTTGCGATAAATTGCAGCAGAACACTCACTGACGAACCAGACTCTGCAGATCTCACTACAAGAAATGTGTGAACTTGTGACCTTCTCATAGTGGCAGAAATGAAATCGTCATAAATTTATGACGATTTCATACAATATGGTCATAGGCCATTTGAAGAGGTCAAAATCCTATTGACTTATGACGATTTGTGTAAAATCATCGTAATTTCATCATACAAAATCGTCATAACCTACACGATGCAGTTTAGAACATAATTTACATTTGACCATGACCAATTTATATCGTCATAATTTGTAAATATGATACTTTGAAATGACTGGTCGGACACATCAAAAATTACGTTTACATGTCATGTCTATATGTCAATATTTGTATACATATGTGTTGGTCAATATGGACTAGATGACATGCTGGATAAACCAACATGCCGGCCTCCTTTTCCAAAATAATGGACAAAAAGAAGCTTGGGCAGGGGTCAAACCCATGACCAACTTGACTCCATGAGCGATGGCTACCACCACGCCACACTATCATAGCACACATAACTTATTAATAAGCACTTCGACTGATGGACCTTGGCGAGGGATGAAAATTAGGTATGGCCCATGAAGCATACAAGGTATTCTTGGGGCCAGGTTGACCTTCCCGCATGGTAGATTACAGTCGGGCAAGTTCGGATGGCCGGTTAGGATTTTTTTATTTTTTCTTAGTTCTTTTGTATCTTTTTCATAAAAAGATACAAAACAATTGATTTTTATCTCTAAATGTTTATAAAATTTGGTAGATCAACTTAGGGTGTTAATTATAAATACTTTGACTATTTTAAAATAATGGACTTACTAATCATAGTAGCGACAATATCATACTATTCACAATACCATACTAATCCCATATTTGAATTAAAAATTTTGGGATTGAGTTTTGCTAAACTTACATTAGATCTCTGAAGAGATAGAATATTGTAAATCTAAAAATGATTTTTATAAAAAATCAAGAGCATCAGATCATGTACATGTAGTTGAAATCGGTCCCACTTCCTATCGATTCGGCAAGAATTTGGATTTTTCGTGAGGGGTGGAAGGAATGGTTTGAGATACCCCGGTTGGGACATTGTCCATGTAAGGTGGTCCAGTATTTTTTAAAAATGGGTGGGTGCTTTTGGAAACTTTCATTTGGTGGGTGCTTCACAAAACACGCTGTTTTTGGCACTCAGAAAATAGAAAATGGTTTTTTGTGCGACAAAATGGAAAACTTCCTCCTTCAAGATTGTTTGCCGTCACAAATTACACATGGGTGCACAATATGGGCACATTATCACAAACTATGCCACAATTCTATCCATAATATTGCTTGTTTGGCCTAAAAGCCATGAAACCTCAAATATGATAGCTCATTTTTGAGAAGGTTTTTTCGAGATGCAATCAATATACCAAGTTTGATATTTTTCCCTGAAAATATGTCACATAATATGATGCCACACAAAGGTTTTACATTGTTCAGGCCGTTTTTGATTTTTTATGCCCGTTTCAAACTATGGTCAAAACAGCTGGCATTAAGATTTGTTAGCTAGGGGCCGAGCCTCGGTAAACTTGCATTGGATATCTAAAGAAATAGCATATTGTGAATATAAATATGATTTTTACAAAAAATCACGGGCATCATATCATGTACATGTAGTTCAAGTTGGACCCACATCCTACCGATTTGGCATGAATTTGTCTTTTTTGCAAGGGGTGGATGAATGGTTTGAGATACCCCAGTTGGGACATTGTCCATGTAAGTATCAAGTCTCCAGCTGTGATGATCTAGCGATCCTTAATGATTCTATCTAGTGGTCTCTCTTTTTATGTTAAACTCCATTAAGGGTTGAACCATGTTGTAATAAACTTAAGATTGAGCCTACCTTGTGATGTGGACATCCCATCTATTGATACAACCGTTGTACCTACAGCTACACACATACAAGGACCTATCACTCGATCTCGTGCTAAACAACTTAACTATCAGGTACTTTCGTTTCTTGGAACTATTCCTCACATACATAAGAATATGATGCTGCCTAAATCAGATGTATTTCTTACTCTTAGGAATGATGGACCAAGCATGGATGAGAGGGACAAGCATTGGAGCATAGTCATGCATGGAGATGGCAGCAAGCATGTGATGATCCAAGAGAAGGCCACGGATGAAGATTTCAGAACTTTGAGGCCACTATAATGAAGAAAGAAGGCGTGGACGAAGTATTGAAGATTAATACTTCACAAATTCGTCCATAGCTTAATATGGTTCTGCGACACCTTTATTTTGGGCCAGGCCCATGTAATTTCTGCAGGATCGGTAACCTCCAGGAGATTGGCCTAGCGATTGCATTGGCGCTCGTGCTCGCACGTGTAGTCGGATCGTCAAGCCCGAACTCCACCAAATCGACTATCACCATCTCATCGAAAGATCGGACACCTTTGCCCTATCAACTGGTATCAGATTCCAGGTTGCTCGGTGAGATTTTACTGTTTTCGTAGATTAGATCTGTTTTAACTATAACCCACGAAAAAGCCAAAAACACAGTTAGAGTTTAGATCCATCCGATCACCAATCTACGCCTTGCATTATCTTTTCAGTTTTGCATTGTTGAATTTGTGTCTGCATCATCGTGTCGAGTTGCTGGTCTTAGTGTCTCGTCCCTTAGAGTTTCGAGTTCTGATCAAAGTAGTCACTGCATCACTCGCAGATCACCGCCACCATATTCCGCCGCCATACGCCCAGCCAACATAAACCCTAAAACTCCGCCATCGCCTTCCAACCGCGACACGGATTCGATCACCTTTCCTGCCGCGGCACGAGTCCGAGTTGAGTTATTGTTTCCTAGTTTATAGGGCAAATGTGTCCGATCTTTCGATGAGATGGTGATAGTCGATTTGGTGGAGTTCGGGCTTGACGATCCGACTACACGTGCGAGCACGGGCGCCAATGCAATCGCTAGGCCAATCTCCTGGAGGTTACCGATCCTGCGGAAACATGATCAATCTGACCAGAGAGGGTCTTAATTCCTACCTGAAATCGAGAACGAGTAAGAACTAATATTGCAATCAAGATATTGCGGATTAAGATGAAAGCTTTATTGAAAAGGTGGGATCCTGTATAGGTGCGAAGTACAAGAGGCCTTTGCGACGCTCGAGCCTTGGCGAAGTTGCTATGATGGCTAACTTAATGTCTAAACAAAATCCAAGTCTATGGTGACGGCTAAGGCGAGTATTTAAGGAGGAAAAGGTAGGGTTTCGGCCAGACATAGAAGTGGTGGCCGAATCCAACCCTAGAAGTCCCTTTCTCCTCAAATACGGACTCTAAAAGGGGCTATTTAAAATCCTGCGAAAATTACATGGGCCTGGCCTAAAATAAAGGTGCCGCAGCACCATATTAAGCTATGGACGAATTTGTGAAGTATTAATCTTGAATGGAGATGGCAGCAAAATTACATGGGCCTGCACCATGCATGGAGATGGCAGCAAGCATGTGATGATCCAAGAGAAGGCCACGGATGAAGATTTCAGAACTTTGAGGCCACCATAATGAAGAAAGAAGGCGTGGACGAAATATTCAAGATTAATACTTCACAAATTCGTCCATAGCTTAATATGGTGCTGCGACACCTTTATTTTGGGCCAGGCCCATGTAATTTCCACAGGATCGGTAACCTCCAGGAGATTGGCCTAGCGATTGCATTGGCGCTCGTGCTCGCACGTGTAGCCGGATCGTCAAGCCCGAACTCCACCAAATCGACTATCACCATCTCATCGAAAGATCGGACACCTTTGCCCTATCACCTTGTGTTATAAAGGTCAGGTGGGGTGGGTGGATGGGTGGATCAAGCAATATAAAACCCTAAATTTACTTTTCATGTTTCTTCCTTCTCCTGCAAGTATTATTAGCTCCGAGCCTCATGTGCTCCTTTGTTTCCCTCCCTTCTTCACGAGCCTACCGTCATGGAGCTCATCGGACCCCTGATAAGTGGTATCTAGAGCCAACGATCCTCGTCTGCTTCCTCGCAGCGGTGGCGTACGTACCTCCCTCCCTTTCCCCAATTGAGGTTTCTAGATCCTCTCTTGATCTAGCTGTAAAATCCCTTGTTCACCATGTCATCGTCTCGATCGTCTGCTAGATCTCGCTCGTCGTCACGTGAGCGGCGTCACGTTGATCCAGTGCTCCGCTCCGCCTCATCCACGAACGCAGAAATTTGGCGATTCGTGCCTAGCAATGGGCGGAACGCGACGCTCATTCCGTTGGCTGTCGTCTGCAACAACACCAAGCGGAGACGAAGGTCGCTCTTACATCCATAGAGGAACAGATGCAGCAGGTGACCATGATGATGGCATCGATGAAAAGCAGCCTCCACCGTCTGGCATCGCCGCAAAGTATGAATGGAACCCCTACCCCACCTCCTACCTCGGATCCACCCTTCGTCACACCACCACCTCGCACCCACATAGTACTATCCCCAATCCCTGAAAACCCAACCCCAGCCCCTACACCCCCAACACCAAAGCAGACTCCTTTTCCACCGAATCTTGGGAAATTTCCCCCTGATCAATTACCCGTCCCACCAAACCCTATCCTATTCGCCAAAATACCCAGGTCACCACTTATACTTCAATTATCACCACCGCTTCATCGTCAGGACACCACATTACCCAGTACACAAACCCTTCAAATCAACCACACTACTACACCCAGCCAAACACTTACAACCCAAACTAAATCCATACCAACCACTGCAACCCATCTTGATATGTCCAAAATGTATCTACTTTCCTGAACACTTTTGCTATTGTTTCTACTCTAATTTGTGTGATTTGGATACAACTAACACGGACTGACGCTGTTTTCAGCAGAATTTCTTTGGTGTCTAGTTTTTGTGCAGGAAATCAACTTTCAGGAAAAATCCCGGAAAATATTGCAAAATTCCTATTTTACCAGAAGACACACGGAGCCAGAAGATGTGACGGAGAAGGGCCACGAGGGGCCCACACCCCCTGGCCGCACGGGCCAGCCCAGGCCACGCCTGGGGGTGGTGTCGCCACCTCGGGCACCCCTTCGGTATCCCTCTTCACCTACATAAAGCCTTCTGATCTAAAAACAGAGGGGGTTCGACGTTTTTCCAGATAGAGTTCCTCTGCGTCGCCATCACTAGAAACCGCAATTCGGAACTAGAATCTTCGTTCTAGCACCCTGCTGGGACGGGGAATTGGAGGAGATCATCGCCATCATCATCACCGACACCTCTCCATCAACCATCCATGTTTCCCCCATCCATGAGTGAGTAATCCCCCACCGTAGGCTATGTGGATTGTAGGGATTGGATGAGATCTATCATGTAATCGAATAAGATTGTTAGGGCATGGTTCCTAGTATCTTTATTAGTGATATTGTAGGGATTGTTATGCTTAATGATTGTCACTAGGGCCTGAGTGCCATGATCTTAGATCTGAACATGTTATTGATTCATTATGATAGTATTATTTGTGATCTTATCTCCAAGTTGTTTACACATATTATTTTCCGGAACCAAAGGCCCCGAAGTTACAGAAATTGGGACAGCCGGAGGGGATGGCTGTGATATGAGGATCACGTGTGTTCACGGAGTGTTAATGCTTTTCTCCGATACTCTATTAAAAGGAGTACCTTAATTGCCACTAGGTAACCTTGAGGAGTACAAATGGGCTGGCAGGACAAAATATGTTGTGCAAGTTCTCATTGCGAGCACGCATGGTTTTAACTGATTTTGTTGTGCTTGAGATGCCCGAAGATGATAATATGTCTATTATTCTTGGGAGACCTTTTCTTAATACTGCAGGTGCTGTCATCAATTGCAATCAAGGAAAAGTAACTTTTAATATTAATGACAAAGAGTATACTGTCTATTTCCCAAAGAAGATTGATAAGAGCTATGGCCTGAATTCAATTGAAAATATTGAGGGCATCAAAGTTGGAGAAATATATTGTCCCATTCCATAAGAAAGTTTTGAAACTATTATGATTGGGACTATTCCTATCAAGATTGAGGTAACATAATCATTTTGTGAAATGCAAAGTTTTGTTTCATGTAAAATTGTTTTGGTAACAAGACTTGATCAACCTTGATAACAAAGGGATTTTAATGGGCAAGACAATGCTTTCACAATGATTATCCTTGCTCACTTTTATCTTTCTCCATTCCAATCTTACCTCGTCGTCTTGTTTGTCTTAGTTTTGCTAGTTGTTTGCTTGTTAGAGTGTCTTAGAACTTCTATAGTTTTAGTTTTGGTTTGCTTTTGTGTCTTTCAAAAATATTTTTCTGCGAGAAAATCAATTTTCATAACCTGAAAATTGGCCAAAAATAAAGTTTCCCGAAAAATTCCAGAAAATTCATATTAAATGTTTTCATGAAAAAAGGGGCAGAGTAGCACCTGGAGTGACCCAGGCGGACCCACCAGGCCAGCGCACCCCTTGGTGGCACAGCCAGCCCCTAGGCGCGCCTGACCCAGGTGTGGTACACCCCTAGGCCTCGAACTTGCCTCCTTCTAGCCACTTCTTTCTCTCTCCCGAAAAACACCGGAAAACTTCTCAAAGCTCGACTTCTGCTATTCTTGCTCCTGATTTTTTATCTCCTTGCTCAGCCCATCTTTGCTGCTAATTTTTGGAGGGATTGCTCTTTGGTATGTGCCTCCTCCACTTGTCCAATTAGATTTTTGATTGGTGGATTGTATCTTGAGTATTTTGCTACTGTAGGTGACAGGTTGTGTGATCTTGCATGCTTATTCTATGCTTAGAGATTTAATTTTGATGCATGTTGATCCCTTTAGCAAGTTCCTATAGTAGTTCCTCATCATTCATTTGTCTAAAAATTTCAGAAAATAAGATGAGTGCATACCAGCTGAATCAACATGAGTTAAGCGTACCGGATATTATGAAAGTCCACCACGAGGAGGTAGTTTTCTCTTCCATTTATCCATGCCCATAATTCATGAGAGCTGCAGGGATATTTCAAGATTTCCAAACTCTGATTTCTATTGCAGGGCTGGAGCATTTTGTTGGAGAAGAACCTTACCAATATGTGAAACTAACTATGTCTATGGTGCAGGACTTTTTGTTTAGTTGGTCCTTGCCTAACCCCATGGTCCATACACAATTTACAATATAGCTGTCAACCTCCCTTTTGAAGATTTTTGTGCAGCTATTAGAGTTCCATAGTGGGGTTCATGTGAGAAGATCAGGGAGAGGCCTACGCCACTCATGGACTTATATTGTCAACACTCGGATTTTTAATCCCAGATGCCTGTTATGCCATACATTGCAATCCCAGGATTACCATTTTTGTGATACATAACAGATTGGTAACATAGTTCATCATCCATTACAAACCATAATAAAGGTCTTACAAATAAAGTATCTCATGATCTAGTCCTAATACAATCAACGCAGCGGAATAATAATAAGGGTAGCATGGTCGAAGCTCCATCTTCAGGGTCACAGGCAATGCTGACGATGGGAGATGATCCGACTTCCTGTTGTCCATCATCCTGGTAGTCCTCCTCATAGTCTGGCCATAGGAATAGCCAGGGACAAAGCCATGAGTACTCTTTAAGTACTTGCAAACTATCACTAACAAGTAAAGTGGTTCAAGTAGGAATCCTAAGCTCTAAGCTTATTTGCAAAAAGCTAGGTTTATCTCTAACTGAGTTTAGAAGTAAAGAAAACTAATTTAATGTTTTACAACACCTAAGTGGGAACTTAGTTTTCACTTTCACAACCCTGTTGTGGTCAAGTCAAAGTCATGATTCATTTCACAAGTCATTTTGAAAACATCTGACGATGGAACAGTATGGCCACTCCAACTGTCCATAACCGCGGATGCGCCTATTCGAATAGTTTGACACTCTGCAGAGGTGGTACACTTTCACCACAAGATTCGATACATCCGTCAGGAACAATCCTGATTCACCATACTCAGTATGCGGATAATCAATCCTAACCTTTCAATTACACATCCTAGTATAGGCACGTCCCCTATAAGTTTGGCCTCCCAACCATGACCATCTGTCATCTTGGGAACTGCACAGGTGGACAATCATCACGAGGTAACCTCAGCTCAAACCTCTTCCGCAAGGGAACCGATACTAAGATATATAAACTTCCAGTTAAGCCCTACCCAAATTCGGGTATTGTGGTTGTACGGTAAAATTGGAATGGTATCGCATCCGAACCCAACCATCAGTTTTATAAAGGGGCTAAGGCTCATGCCTCAACATTTTCATCATCAAATCCTCTAGTGTTCATAACACATATCGAAAAATTTTCATTAGAATGACTCATCATTCTAAGGTTTTCATAATCATTTTTAGCAAGTGTTCCCATCTAAAGTGATCAAGTTTTATGCTTAGCACTAGCCACTAAAGTTGAGGGTAATCACTAATGAGGGGTGCTAATCAAGTGTGACTCTCCAAATCTAGATCTCATGCCTCAGTATGACATCTAGTTCTAACTAACTTAGGCCAAATTTTATGCTCTTTATGCTACCTATAATATCTTTCCGAAACTCAGAAAACACTAACTATAAGTAATAAAGAACCTTGATAAAGAAATAAAAGAATAAAGCTTGTAAGTAAAACTGGGATTTGGTATAATAAAGTGGTATAACTAGATATGCCTAAGGCATTGTATAGGTTAATTGGTATTGTGGGGCTTGCAAGTAGTAGCTTGCATGGTTTAGCTTAGCTTGCTAGGATGGCTTTCCTTGAGTAGTGCAGTGGTTGAAGTTCTCCTCTCCTTCTTCTTCATAGTAGTCTCCTTTCTCTTCGTATCCTTGGTCGGTACTAGCGTCTATAAATAAATACGAGGTGCACAATCACCAAATAATACTTAACTACTTCTATTAGGAACACTAGGTTCACACTATATGATCTTGCAACATCATAATCATCCCAAGGATTAAAGACTTAGTCTTACTTATTTTATTTTGGAAAAGTAATTTCTACTCATTGAAAACTACTTAAGATTAATATTCTCCAATTAAAATACGGGATCATGTTGACACATATCATCACCACATATGTTAATACTTGGGAATGTGATTTAAAGTGGTGTCACAATTAAATAAGGTTTAACATTATTATTTTAATTAATTAAAGTGACTAGAAATGCCTATGAGGCATTCTTTTAATACTTGTCCCTTATTACTACAAGTAAACCTAGATAATTTTACATATTCAGAAATATTTGGTCAAATGTGATTTTTGAGAGTTGGAATCAACTCACAAGCATTTATCGTTGATTTTTGAAAAATGTTTGAATGCAAAAAAGTCTCTGCAATTTGGTTTAGTGAATCTCTCCGAATTTCTATATTGATTTTTTTCTATAGATGATCTATAATTCCAAATGGTTTGAATCCAACGTGCTTGGATTAATAATTTCAATAAATTTCTAACAAAATTGGTTTCATGCAATTTGGTTTAGTGAATCTCTCTGAATTGATTTTTGAATCTACTGACAGAACTAGGTTTGAACTAAATTGGAAAATCTATATTTGAATTACTGGGTTGCGCGGGAGAGCTAAATGGGCCGGCCCAGCGGCACAGCACGCGTGCAGCGGGCTGCTACCAAAGCGGTCCCACGCGTCAGCGGGTCTAGCTACAGGAAGTGGTAAGTTTCAACATGGGTCGTGCCATTAGATTAGATCCTACGACTGGGGTGTGTCATCTCCGTCGGGCAGCGCCGACGAGACTGAACCATAATGCGGCGGTGGGGGTCGTGTGAGGATCACCAGGGCTCCAGCTAGTGTCGGCATTGGGGGCGAACGATGTTGTTAACGACGACGGTTCGAACAGTGGTCGCGGCGGCTCCTGGGGCGGCTCCAATCAACATCTCCGCTCCTCCTCCTCCGCGGTAGACTCCTTTGGAATTCCGGCGATGCGGAGCTCGCCTTGCTCCGGGGAGA
Source organism: Avena sativa (assembly GCA_916181665.1). Classification (NCBI taxonomy): domain Eukaryota; kingdom Viridiplantae; phylum Streptophyta; class Magnoliopsida; order Poales; family Poaceae; genus Avena; species Avena sativa. Next base: position 149,176,156 of record OV702280.1, read on the forward strand.
GGTGTGGGAGGTTCTATGAGAGGTGGGGAGAGAGATGGTGTGGCGAATTGAGGCTAGGGAGGCCTCCTTTTATAGCCGAGCGAGAGAGGCAGTGCGGCATGGGCAGACCTCGTCGGGGTCGACGGTACAACGAGCTATTGACATGGAGGAGGGTGTAGGCCGGTGCGCGGTCTCCTGGCGATGCTCAAGGGCATAATGGAGCGGAGGTGGCGGTCGAGGTTAGTCAGAATGGGCTGGTGCTCTGAGCGGCCCTGACGGCAATTTTGACGATGCATAGTGGCTATGTGTCGCGCGGTGACGAATAGGGATGTCCAAGAGCTAGCTGGTGTTAAGTTGAGTGTGTGCACGCGCGCTGAGGGCGAGGCGCGGAGTACGCGAGCTGGTCGGGTGCGATGCTCTAGAGCACTCTCGGCACGGCACAAAGACAGTGGGCGCAGCGTTTCCTCGGTGGTCTAGGGCCTGGCTGCGTGCCAGGGCTGGACAGAGGGTGGCGCTGGATGGTGAGCTGCCTCCTGGACATGGTGGACGGGCACGGCGTTGCCTCCTGCTAGCTAGCCATGGTCGGCTGGCAAGGGGGGGCTCGTGTGGCATGGCATGGTGCAAAGGGGTAGAGGGCTAGCTTCTTAATTGCACTGGTAGTCATTGGGGGAGACAAAGGGAGTGGGTTGAGGGAGATTGTTTGATCAAACACTACTCCAAACAGTATAAGTTAGGCAGTTTTTGAAACGTGTCTCTAGATGTTTGATGAAATGGCCGAAAGATTCAAATTTTAAAATTTTGAATGAAAGTTGGTGGGTGCTCTGGTCACATGCTTGGTAGTATTTGGCTTCTTGGGTTTGTCAATGTGAACTGGTTTGAGTGGTTTTTGAGAAATGGTGATCTTAGTACCTACACTTGATTCAATTTTGAATTTTCATTTGAATAGGTTCGGAAAATGTTTCTGTGGGTTTGCAAGGTGGGATTGGGTTCACTTTTACTCTAGCAAGGGGTGAAAAGAATTGGATTTATTTCTGTTAGAAAACTTGGACTAGAAACACTCAAAGTGGTCTAGTGGTTAACTCTAGTCCAAATGACCATTTTCTTATATATCTTATTTTTGATTTTCTTTTATTTGATTCTTCTTGGAAATGATATAGATGATGTTGTTTTCATATTTAAACCAATCCTTGCCATTCATAGCAATCAATCATGGCAATACAAGCATTCATGCATTCATCACATACACGCATGCATTCATATTGATTTTAATAACAAAAGTTTTTGTTAGCCCTAAACTTGGGTGATTAGAACTTGATAATCTCGATTAATATTTTTGGGATGTTGCAAACCTTCCCCCCTTAAACAAAATCTCGTCCCGAGATTTAAGAGAAAGAAAACTAGGATTTAAAGAGATCTGGAAACTCAGTCCTAATGTAATCTTGTTCCCCAGTAGTTGTTTCTTCAGTGTGGTTACTCCACTGGATCTTGAGAAACTTGATACTCCGGGTTGTGGTGGTTCTGAAGGCTTCTTCCAAAATACGAATGGGTACTTCAGGATATGTTAGGTCCTCATTGATCTCTATGGTTCTGTGATCAATATTCTAGAAAACTTTGGGCTTCTCTAGGACTTCTAGGCATTTGCGAAGTAACGAGATATGAAACACCTTATGCACGACTGACATCTCCTCCAGCAGTTCCAGTTGATATGGCACTTCTCCTCGGTGATTCAAAATCTTGAAGGGTCTGATATATTTGGGGGCTAACTTTATTTTGAGTTGGAAACATTGCATTCCTTTCAAGGGTGATACTCTAAGATACACAAAATCTTCGATATTGAAGGCAAGGTCTCAACGTATCTTGTCGGCATAACTCTTCTATCTGGATTGGGCGGTCTTAAGGTGCTCACGGATCTTGTGAACTTTCTCTTCGGCTTCTCTTAGGATGTCAGGTCCGAAAATCTGACTCTCTCCTACTTCCGACTAATTCAAAGGGGTACGACACTTCCTTCCATACATAAATTCAAATGGGGCCATTCGCAAACTGGCTTGGTAATTGTTGTTATATAAAAATTCTTTGAAAGGCAGACAGTCTTCCCATTTGGATCCATATTCTAGCACACAATCTCTCAACATATCTTTGAGTATCTGGTTTACTCGCTCCGTTTGTCCATCAGTCTGCGGGTGATAAGCTGTGCTGAAATCTAGTCTTGTTCCTAATCCTTCTTGGACTTTCTTCCAAAACCTCGAGGTAAACTGGGTTCCTCGATCCGACACAATGTTCTTGGGGACTCTGTGCAAACTGACTATCCTAGCAATGTACAACTCTGCTAGCTTCGAACTCTAATAAGTGGTCTTGACCGGTAAGAAATGAGCGACTTTGGACAGTCTATCCACTATGACCCAGATAGAGTCATTTCCCCTACTAGAGGTAGGCAAACCGTGATAAAATCCATTCCTACTGAATCCCATTTCCATTCTGGAATCTGCAATGTTGCAACAGTCCTGCGGGTCTCTGATGTCCCGCTTTGACTCTCTGACAGATATCAAATTTGGCTATATAGCTTCTGATTTCTCTCTTGATCTTATGCCACCAAAATTGCTCCCTCAAATCCTGATACATCTTGGTTCCTCCGGGGTGGATAGAATAAAGAGTATCATGGGCTTCTTGCAAAATATCTTGCTTCAATTCTGAATCTGCTGGTACACAGATACGTCCTTTGTACCACAAAACACCTTCTTCATCTTCGGTGAATCCGGGTACCTTCCCTGTACCGATACGATGTTTGATTCCGTCGATACTAGCATTTCCTTTCCGTGCCTCCTTGATCTGACTGATCAAAGTGTTGGGCCACGTGGAGATAAAACAAATTTTTCCCTCTAACGTGGTGATCCCAAGATCTTGCTGAGGTAGAAGGCCACGAGGTTTACCACTAGACGCGCAATTGCGGATTACTGATGAAGCGCGTCAGTTGATGCAGTGCAGTCCTTTGCGGTCCAATCGTCTTGGTGCTGATCGTACAACACCTCTGCTGGTATCCACACGTACAAGGGGGAGCGCCGGCGGCGAACTGCTAGATTCGTTACGGCGGCAGGACTGCTATGGAGCTAGGGTTTCCAACACATGGAATGACCTAACCGAACAATGATTAACCTTTCTGGGTTACGATGCTCCACTATATATAGGGAGTGAACGTGGGCTCTGCTCGCGCGGCCCATTCACTAAAGCCCATATAATGTTAGTCCCTGTGAGTCCAACTCACTGACTCAGTCCAAATCAGGCTCGGGTCCAACCCAACCAGATTTCCAGTTCAGATCCAATCCAAACTTGCTCCCCCACTTAAGTGTATGACCCCGCAGGCTCATGGATACTTGGACACGATTAGAGTCCGACTCTAAATCGATCAGTCGGTAGAGGCTCCTAGCAGAATGTGCCGACTCCCAAGTACCAAAGAGTCATGACGACTTGCCTTTCCAATGTGACTTGCATCCGAGTCCCTTTTGCCTCACGATATACCTTGTCAGACTATAGGCGAATATATGTCATCCCTTAAATAGTCCGAGTCTCTTCTCGATCCGAGATAAGTGATTCACCAGACTAACTCTTAGTCGATCGCCTCGGTTAACACTTAACTGAGTCATGCATGGCCATGCTTTTCGAATCATATCATCCGAAAGGGCCTAGAGAATATCTCTCCAAGTGGAGGGGCAAAATCCCATCTTGGTTATTCACATCACGCAGCTTGATTCTCAGTTGACCCGAACTCTGCCTTTATAACTGCCCAGTTATGGATTAGCGTTTGACAGAACCTAAGTCGGGGATCCTCAACTCGGACTATGCAATAAACTCAGGTCTAAGGATTACATTGATTGAGATATATAAATGACAACTTGTTCGTTGTACCTCAATATGGGTCAATCCGACTTGCTAAACTCTTTAGCCGAATCTGTGTAAGTTGGAATAGCATCTCCATGCCCAGTACAAGTGGAACCGAGTCATCAAGCCAACTTTCACATTGGTCTAAGTTGTATGTCCAGCACAACCTCAATGACCAAGGACATTTAGTACAAACAACATGAATGCATAGTTTCACAACCGAATCACATATTCAATGATACACATCAGATGTTTATACAAGGACAACTTTATATCTTTATGAATACAATGGGAAATCTCATCATAAATGATTGCCTCTAGGGCATATTCCCAACAGTCTCCACTTGCACTAGAGTCAATCTTTCAACATCACATGTCTAAGCATCTAATGCCCATGGATCTTAGGTGCGCCTCATGCTTTGGCTGGGGTAACGGCTTTGTCAACGGATCCGCAATATTTGCATCCGTGTGTACCTTGCATAACTTGATATCACCCTGATCCACGAACTAGCGAATCAGGTGGTACCGCATGAGTATGTGCTTGTTCTTCTGGTGTTGTCTAGGTTCCTTGGCTTGTGGAATAGCACCATTGTTGTCACAATACACGTCTAACGGATTGGACGAGCCCTAAACCACACCAACATCCATGAGGAAATTCCTCATCCAAACAACTTCCTTTGCTGCCTCCGAGGCGGCAATATACTCAGCCTTTGTTGCAGATGCAGACACAGTCTCTTTCTTGGAACTCTTCTAGCTCACAGCACCTCCGTTTATAATAAACACTTATCCGGATTGCGAACGAGGATCATCAGAGTCGGTAAGATAACTCGCATCCGTGTAACCCTTTACACTGAGTTCATCTTCACCACCATAAACCAAGAACATATCCTTAGTCCTTCTCAAGTACTTTAGGATACTTTTAGCCGTTGTCCAGTGGATTTCTCCAGGATCAGCCTGGTATCTGCTGACAACACTTAGAGCATATGAGACATCTGGCCCAGTACAAATCATGGCATACATGATGGATCCGACTGCAGAAGCATACGGAATCGCACTCATCCGACTTCGCTCATCAGTTGTCGAAGGACACTGAGTCTTGCTAAGTTTTACACCATGGGACATCGGTAAGAACCCCTTCTTAGACGATTCCATGTTGAACTTCTTCAACACTTTGTCCAAATAAGTACTCTGACTCAATCCGATGAGTCTCCTTGATCTATCTTTATAGATCCGGATTCCGAGAATATATGTTGCCTCACCCAAGTCTTTCATTGAGAAACTCTTTTCCAATGATTCCTTGGTTTCTTGCAACATCTAGACATCATTTCCAATCAATAATATGTCATCCACATATAAGATTAGAAAGTTTATGTTGCTCCCACTAAAATTCTTGTATAAACAAGAATCATGATCACTCTTGATGAAGCCAAACAATTTGACTACCTCATCAAAGTGAATATTCCAACTCCGAGATGCTTGCTTCAACCCGTAAATGGATTTCTGAAGTTTGCACACCTTGTCAACATTAGTCGGATCGACAAAATCCTCGGGCTGTATCATATACACGTCCTGGGTTAAATTTCTGTTAAGGAAAGCCGTTTTGACATCCATCTGCCATATCTCATAGTCGAAATAGGCTGCTATAGCTAACATGATCCGAACTGATTTAAGCATCTCTACGGGCGAGAAAGTCTCATCATAATCAACTCCTTGAATTTGTCGGAACCCCTTCGCGACAAGGCGTGCTTTATAGACGGAAACATTTCCATCCATATTAGTTTTCTTCTTAAAGACCCATTTGCACTCGACGGGTCTTGCACCGTCTGGCAGATCAACCAAGTTCCAAACTTGATTTTCATCCATGGACTTTAATCGGATCTCATGGCTCCAAGACATGACTCGGAATCAGATCCCACCATCGCTTCCGAATAATTTGCCAGCTCATCACTGTCTAACAGTAACACATCACGAACACTTCGTAATCTTGCCGATCTTCGTAGTACAGGAGCTGCTGCCGGCTCAGCTGCCACGACCGGCTCAACCTCCAAGGTTTTTTCCGACTCGCTACTAGCCGGTTCCTCTCGAATTTCTTCGAGCTGCACCGTGCTCCCACTAACTCGCCGACTGAGAAACTCTTTCTCAAGGAAGACACTGTTCCGAGCGACAAACACTTTGCCCTCTTCTCGGTTGTAGAAGTAGTAACCCAAGGTTTCCCTCGGATACCCCACGAAAATACACTTATCCGACTTGGCTGTAAGATTGTCCGACTGAAGTCTCTTGATAAATGCTTCACAACCCCAAATCTTAAGAAAAGACAAACTCGGCCTTTTGCCTGTCCACATCTCATGCGGTGTCTTCTCTACCGATTTTGATGGTACTCTGTTTAGTGTTAACGCCGCTGCGTCTAGACAATAACCCCAAAATGATAAAGGTAGATCTGTCTGACTCATCATTGATCGTACCATGTCCAACAAGGTTCGATTCCGCCTTCCCGAAACACCATTCCTTTGCGGCTTTCCTGGCGGAGTAAGTTGAGGAACTATTCCACAACTTTTAAGATGGTCATCAAACTCATGGCTCATGTACTCGCCTCCTCGGTCCGACCGAAGAAACTTTATTTTCTTGCTGAGTTGATTATGTGCTTCATTCTGGAATTCTTTGAACTTTTCAAAGGCTTTCGACTTATGTTTCATCAAGTATATATATCCATACCTACTTAAATCATTAGTGAAGGTAATGAAGTACTCATAACCACCCCTGGCTGCCGTGCTCATTGGTCCACATACATCACTATTTACTAGTCCCAACAAGTTGGACGCCCTTTCGCAACTCTTTGCAAAAGGTGTCTTGGTCATTTTGCCGAGTAGGCAAGATTCGCATGTCTCGAACGACTCCAAGTTGAACGAAGTTAGGAGTCCATCATCATGGAGCTTCTTCATGCGTTTCCAACTTATATGACCAAGCCGACAATGCCAAAAGTAAGTCATAATCAGATCATTTGGTTTCAACCTTTTAACATTTATGTTATAAACCAACTCACCATCAAGATTCAAAATAAATAACCCGTCCTGGACGGGTGCAAAGCCGTGAAACATATCATTCAAATACAAAGAACAACCATTATTATTGATATTCGACTCATAGCCTTGCCTCATCAAACATGAAGCAGAAATAATGTTTCGACTGAGCACTGGAACATAATAACAATTATTCAGTTCCATAATGAATCCAGAAGGTAAATGAAGCTGCATCGTGCCAACTTCCAACGCAGCAACTCTTGCTTTGTTGCCGACTCGAATATCAACCTTGCCTCTTGCTACGCTCCTAGTTCTTACCAGTCCCTGCAACGAGTTGCAGATGTGAATAACTGATCCAGTATCATATACCCAAGAACTATTAGGTGCATCAGCAATATATATGTCTATAACCTTGCAAACAAGTGTACCTGAGTCGGAAGTCATACCTCCACTCTTGGCTTTGTCGGCCAAGTACTTGCTGCAGTTCCTCTTCCAGTGGCCATCCGCCTTGCAGTAGAAGCAAGTGTATTCGGCTGAAGGAGATGGCTTAGTCCCCGAGGAAACGCTTGGGACCGGGTCCTGAGCCTGCTTTCCTCCTGACTTAGCCTTCTTCTTAGTCAAAGAACTCTTCTTGAACTTAGCCTTATTCTGCACCATCAACACTTGACTGGCGCCCTTTTTGAGATCCGCCTCTGCCTGCTTGAGCATCCCATGCAATTCAGTGAGCTTCTTATCCATACCATGCATGTGGCAGTTCTAAATGAACTGCCCATATGCACTAGGAAGAGAGTTCAGAATTATATCCGTAGTGAACTCTTCGCTAATGGGGTAGCCAAGCCTCTCCAGAGACTACAACCAACCATTTTGATCACATGCGGACTTAGTGGATCACCATCCTTAAGCTTGCAACTCAGCAAAGCCTGAGAGACTTGATACCTCTCAGTCTTCGCCTGAGCCTGGAACATACTTTTGAGGATTTCGATCATATCGTAGGCCTCAACATGCTCGAACTGCTTTTGCAAGTCTGGTTCCATGTGAGCAAGCATAAGACAGCTAATATCCGTGGACTCATCCTTAGCCCGACGGTAGGCATTGGTGGCAGCGACAGTCGCATTCTCATTCGGCTCATCTGGAAGTGGGTTGTCTAGGACATGGTCCTTCTTTTCTTGTTTGAGAACTATTCTCAGATTTCGATACCAGTTGGTAAAATTAGTGTCATTCAGTTTATCTTTCTCAAGGATAGTTCTCAACCCAAAACCAAATATCTGAGAGTGACTGCTACTAGGTGCCATGATCTACACCATAAAATATGCAAAACACATAAGACATGTATTCATAAAAGACCAAGCATATTAACCAACACCCCTCCGATGGTTACTTAGTGATTCAGGATCCTAAATAAGCAAGTCGGCTAGTGAGCTTTAGCATAACCGCTAGCCGCCAAGTGATCTAGGTAGACAACTCCTTGTCAATCGTATCTCATACGACTCCTGTTGGACGGGTGGCATCACATGCCCCGGCTCCCATCCGACCTTTCCCCGAGCCCCACAACCGTTGTGATAGACCCGTCTAGCTTACCGAGTTTTTCCGCAGTAAGAGTCCGACTCGAACCCACCTAGTCGGAAAGAATTGGCAGCACCTCAATTTTATGAGCCCACTACCAAAAATGTCCGACTTGTGATGGTGCAAACACTGGCGGGAAAACCGACTAGACCTTCTTTGAGGGATTAAATTTTACCGACTATCTAAAAAAGATAAAACAGAGACATAACAATAACACAAAATAAAACAATTATAATGTGAAATGGCATGGCTCTCTTCAACGCGATCTCCATCTCCACAAAGCATGTAATCCGACTCGTGCCAACTCTTGTCACTTGTCGTCTTACCCCATGTCGCCGACATGTACATCGCCTTGCATGCCATCCGGATTCTCCAAACAGCTACACTAGCTAAGTAAAATACATTACATAGAGAATCCGACACGCGGGTCGTTTATACAATAAAATGACATCACCTAGGCTCCAGCCGGATGACAAAAACCGTGATTCGCAGATCACGTATGGATTACACACATACATCACATGCACATGAGCCATACCATTCACAACTTCCCGCAAAAACAATTTATGCATAGATACAATATCTACCGACATTGTGAAACTCGCAACGACATCTAAGGTGCTACGACAGGGCGAAGCCGGCGGTCCGGACATGGATTCCGACCATCGTTCTGACTCGATCAAACTCTTTGATCTTTGATCACCGCATCTGGATTTACGTGTCACAGTCTACCCCGATGGCGGAAGCTGACCGGTAGGGGTATTTCGTTCCACGACCTCAGCAGTATGATCACGGAAATCAGATCTACCATTCTCCGAGTACAGTTGATCCAATCAACCTCGTACAAAACCGATCTATCTCATAGATCGACCACCAAAACAGCATATAGATCTCATCTACAGCCTACCGCATATCACATATGCGAGATATCGAGCCTAAAACCAGAAGCTATCGCTCTGATACCACTATTGGGCCACGCGGAGATAAAAAAAATTTCCCTCTAACCTGGTGATCCCAAGATCTAGCTGAGGTAGAAGGCCACGAGGTTTACCACTAGACGCACAGTTGCGGATTACTGATGAAGCGCGTCAGTTGATGTAGTGCAGTCCTTTGCGATCCAGTCGTCCTGGTGCCGATCGTACAACACCTCTGCTGGTATCCACACGTACAAGGAGTAGCACCGGCGGCAAACTGCTAGATTCGTTACGGCGGCGGGACTGCTGCGGAGCTAGGGTTTACAACACATGGAATGACCTAACCGAACAATGATTAACCTTTCTGGGTTACGATGCTCCACTATATATAGGGAGTGAACGTGGGCACTGCTCGCGCGGCCCATTCACTAAAGCCCATATAATGTTAGTCCCTGTGAGTCCAACTCACTGACTCAGTCCAAATCAGGCTCGGGTCCAACCCAACTAGATTTCCAGTTCAGATCCAATCCAAACCTACTCCCGCTCTTAAGTGTGTGACCCCACAGGCTCATGGCTACTTGGACACGATTAGAGTCCGACTCTAAATCGATCAGTCGGTAGCGGCTCCTAGCAGAACATGCCGACTCCCAAGTACCAAAGAGTCATGACGACTTGCCTTTCCAATGTGACTTGCGTCCGAGTCCCTTTTTCCTCATGATATACCATGTCAGACTATATGCGAATATATTTCATCCCTTAAATAGTCCGACTCTCTTCTCGATCCTAGATAAGTGATTCACCCGACTAACTCTTAGTCAATCGCCTCGGTTAACACTTAACCGAGTCGTGCATGACCATGCTTTCCGAATCATATCATCCAAGAAGGCCCAAAGAATATCTCTCCAAGTGGAGGGGCAAAATCCCATCTTGGTTATTCACATCACGCTGCTCGATTCTCAGTCGACCCGAACTCTGCCTTTATAACTGCCCAGTTACGGATCAGCGTTTGACAGAACCTAAGTCAGTGATCCTCAACTCGGACTATGCAATAACCTCAGGTATAAGGATTACATTGATTGAGATATACAAATGACAACTTGTTCGTTGTACCTCAATATGGGTCAATCCGACTCGCTAAACTCTTTAGCCGAATCTGTGTAAGTTGGAATAGCATCTCCATGCCCATGACAAGTGGAACCGAGTCATCAAGCCAACTTTCACATTGGTCTAAGTTGTATGTCCAGCACAACCTCAATGACCAAGGACATTTAGTACAAACAACATGAATGCATAGTTCCACAACCGAATCACATATTCAATGATACACATCAGATGTTTATACAAGGACAACTTTATATCTTTATGAATACAATGGGAAATCTCATCATACGTGATTACCTCTAGGGCATATTCCCAACACAAAGTGGGTTGAAGGTCTATGCTAGCCAAAAATCCTTCACTTACTAATTCCATTCTGAAATCTTCCAACTCCTTGTGCAAACTTGGTTGCTCCATCAGAATCATGGTGTTCAATCGAGATGGAAATCTACTAAGAGCATATGCTACCACATTGGCTTTGCTGGGGTGATAGTGAATGTCAAGGTCATAGTCCTTGATTAGCTCTATCCATCTCCGTTGCCTCATATTTAGCTCCTTCTAGGTGAAAATATACTTCAGACTCTTGTGATCCGAATAAATCTCACATCTATTACCCATGAGGTAATACCGCCATGTCTTCAAGGCTAAAACTACGGCTGCTAGTTCAAGGTCATGGGTAGGGTAATTTTGCTCATGTTGTTTTAGTTGTCGGGTTAGATAGGATATGACTTTTTCTTCTTGCATCAACACACATCCGAGACCAATATTGGATGCGTCACAAAACACATCAAAAGGCTTCGTGATATCTGGCATAATCAAGATTGGGGCTGAAATCAATCTCTTCTTTAGCTCTTGAAAACTTGCTTCACATTTGTCCGTCCATTCAAACTTATTATCTTTCTTCAACAATTGGGTCATGGGTCTTGCGATGCTCGAGAATCCTTCTAAGAACTTGCGGTAATATCCCGCTAATCCGAGAAATGCACGAACTTGGGTTTGAGTGGTTGGGGCTTGCCATTCTTCCACATCCTTAACCCCGGCAGCGTCGACAGCAATTCCTCCTGCCAACAAGATATGTCCGAGGAATCCTACTTCCTTTAACCAGAACTCACATTTGCTAAACTTGGCATACAACTGATGCTCTATAAGGGTTTCAAGGATGGTCCTTAGGTGTAGCTCATGTTCCTCTTCTGATTTGGAATAGATCAGAATGCCATCGATGAAAACAACGACAAACTTATCCAGGAAGTTCATAAAAAATATTATTCATGAGGTTCATGAAATAAGCGGGGGCATTGGTTAATCCAAAAGACATGACAGTGTACTCATACAGTCCATATCTAGTGGTAAAGGCAGTCTTTGGAATATCCTCTGCGTGAATCTTAAGTCGATGATAACCAGTTCTAATATCAATATTACAAAACACTTTGGATCCGGTCAACTGGTCAAACAGACCTTCTATCTTCGGCAGTGGGTACTTATTCTTAATGGTGACATCATTCAGTTTCCGATAATCCCTGCACAAACGGTTACCTCCATCTTTCTTATCCACAAACAAAAAGGGTGATCTCCATGGCGACGCACTTAGTTGAATCAGACCTATCTCTAGCATAGCATCTAGTTGCTTCTTCAGCTTCACTAATTCAGACAGGTTCATACTATAAGGTCTCTGATCTATGGGTCCAGTTCCATGGAGTAGTTCAATGATAAACTCGATATCCCGATCTGGGGGCATATCGGGCAAAACATCTAGAAATACGTCGGGGTATTCATAGACTACTCTGACTTGATCAATGGTTGGTTGGGCTAGACTCTTGTTGCACTAGAATTTACGGGGCAAGGTTTTAGATACAGGTTCTACTGATACTCCAGTGGTACTAGTCATGGTTATGGCTTTCTTGGCATAGTCAATTAATCATTTATGTTTCGACATCCAATCCATTCCTAGTACTACTTCCAAACCTTCGGTTCCAAGTACTATTAGATTAGCATAAAAATCTATCCCATGGATTCTGATAGGTACGGCCTTGCAAATTTGTCTAGCTTTGGTGGTTGAACCAGGTATTTGAACTATCATTACATGCTTCAATTTTGTTGGTTGAATCTTACTAGTGATTGCTAATTCTTCTGTAACAAACCAGTGCGATGCTCCAGAATCAAACAACACTCTTGCAACTACCGATTTAACAAAAAACATACCCAGCGTGGCATCTGGTGCTTCCTGGGCTTCTTCAGCATTCATGTGAAACAGACGGCCGTTGTGGTTGAGTGAGTTCCCTAGGGAAAATCTTCTTCCGGGATGAACACGGCGCTGCTACTGAGCTGGGGCATTCACCTTGCTGGTTGCTGCAAGCTTCTTGGGGCACTCGTTGAAGTAGTGACACTTGACTCCGCATTCATAACAAGTAACCTAAGACTTGTGTTTTCCTACAACAGGCACGGCATTACTTCCAGTCCTTGGGACAGTATTGGTGTTGTTGGTGTTGCTGTGGTTGTTGTTGAACTTGGGCGGTGCACGGTTGAAATTGTTGGAGTTTCCAGGGTTGTTGTTGTGGTTTCCTCCGGGCCTTGGGTTTCCTCCTCCACGGTTGGGATAATTCAGATGGGTCATCAGGAGTTTATTGTTTCTCGGGGCATATCCTGGAGACGGGTTGGGGCGATACTTTGGGGTATGGTGGGTTCCTGGTTGATTCATCATTCGACGCTTGAGATTCTCATTGGCTTGGTTGATGTTGCCTTCCATCTGGATTGCAGAATCCACTAAGGCTTCAATATCAGCGAATGGAATGTTGACTAATACCGTCTGAATCTCATCATGCAGACCATTCAAGAATCTCTCCTTCTTGGCATCAGTGTCAATCTCATCTGGTGCATACCTAGCTAATGACAGAAATTTGTCACGGTACTCAACTACCGTCATCCTCCCTTGCTTCAATTCTCTGAATTCATCTCTCATCCTCTTGATTAAACCCGTCGGCACATGGGTTTCGTTGAACTTCAGTTTGAATTCATCCTAGGTCATCATCTGTCCTCCATTCATGGTGCGAATGCTATTCCACCAAGCTCTTGCATCTCCTGCCAGATAATGGGTGGAAAACAGTACTTTCTCATTGGCCTCCACTCCTGCGACTTTTAAGTCGTTCTCCATGGTCTGCAGCCAGTCATCAGCATCTAACGGCTCTTCAGACTTACTAAAAATGGGTGGATTGGTGTACTGAAAGTTCTTGAGCTTGGATCCATGGTTGTCCTGGTTTCCAAGGCCTTGATTGTTATTGGCCATCTGAGCTATGTGTTGAAGGGTGGCTAAGTTGGCTTGACGTTCGGCTCTTTCAGCTTCACGGTCCAAAACCAACATTTGCAAGATTTGCAGCAATGGGTCCGAGGATGAACTGCTTCCTCCGCGAGGCATCTGAAGATTAAGATAGATCATGAGACAAGAGGGAAATTTCTAAGGTTCATGGATTTGTTTTTGAAAAGTTTTTAAACTTTGAGTTTGACTCAGGTTTTGTCAACTAGGAACTTGCTTTTCATTTATTCATTCATAGCACCCAATACAAACACACACCACACTAAGGTAACATATGGTTTTAAGAACCATTCTGTGAAGCTATGATACAGTGGAACCATATACAACTCACACCTACGATAGTGCTCAATTTCTACTACTCATCAGAATCGCTAGCTTCATCATCATCATCATCAATGAAGGCGGAATCATCATCATCGGTGTGCAAGTCCATGGCTTGGTCCACCAGGTAGTCATCATCATCACTGAGGTAGGAGCAAGGGTCTCCACGGATATCTTCCCCTGCATTCTCCCTCTCCTCAAGCTGCATGTCCTGCTCATGGTTGTTCTCCTCCAATTCTGACATCTTATGACGAAGGCGAGCACTAATGCGATCCTTCTTGACACGCAGACGACGAAAGGTCTTGCGATCCTTAGCAAGGATGGCAAGGGTCTGGTCCTTCTTGACTGCAATGGCATAGTTGTGGTTGGCGTATGCTCGGGCGTTGTCCAAGTCCTTCTGCATGTCATACATCATGAAGCTGAGATGATCCACGTGATGCTTCAGCTCCGGGTGTTGTGGCACCTCCAATGGCTATCCCATAGCATAACGCCTTGCGTAGTACTCAAAGCGAGTACCCTTGATCTGATTGATGCTTTGCCCACACAGACGGGCAAGAGCTTCCTGCATAGCCCTAACGAGTCTGTCTAGCCAGTTGTTATCTCTTAAGGTGTATTGGATTCCCTCTAAGGTGGGTGCCTCCATCTTGCCTATAAGATCAACAACAATCATCCATTGTAGTTCACCTCCTTGCTGATCATTGAGCTTTGCTCCGAAGAACTCGGGGTGCGGGTGCTCAAGAAGTTTCGAGAGTTGGTCCAAATCGCGCTCAAAGATGAGATGTCCTCCATTGCCCAACTGGTAGAACTTGCTATATTTCACCTCCATCTATAAGAATGTAGGATGAGTAAGTTAGTTGAGTGATCAAGTGTTTCAAATTTTATATAAGTTTGCAAGAATTTTTTTTGGGAGGGACATGAATTTTCATGAAAGAATCTAAGTGATAAGATTGAGAATAGGTTTTCAAAAATACTCACTTATTTTGTTTTGAAACTAAGTTTTAGATTCAAGCGTCCATTCTAACTAGGGTCTCCGGCTCTGATACCAACTTGTCAACACCCGAATTTTTAATCCCAGATGCATGTTATGCCATACATCGCAATCCCAGAATTACCATTTTTTGAGACATAACAGATTGGTACCATAGTTCATCATCCATTACAAACCATAATACAGGTCTTACAAATAAAGGATCTCATGATCCAGTCTTAATACAATCAACACAGCGGAATAATAATAAGGGTTGCGTGGTCGAAGTTCCATCTTCAGGGTCATGGGTAATGCTGACGATGGGAGATGATCCTAGTTGTCATAGACTTCCTGTTGTCCATCATCCTGGTAGTCTTCCTCATAGTCTGGCCATAGGAATAGCCAGGGACAAAGCCATGAGTACTCTTTAAGTACTTGCAAACTATCACTAACAAGTAAAGTGGTTCAAGTAGGAATCCTAAGCTCTAGGTTTATTTGCAAAAAGCCAGGTTTATCTCTAAGTGAGTTTAGAAGTAAAGAAAACTAATTTAATGTTTTACAACACCTAAGTGGAAACTTAGTTTTCACTTTCACAGCCCTGTTGTGGTCAAGTAAAAGTCATGATTCATTTCACAAGTCATTTTGCAAACATCTGACGACGGAACAGTATGGCCACTCTAACTGTCCATAATCGCGGACGCTCCTATTCGAATAGTTTGACACTCTGTACAGGTGGTACACTTTCACCACAACATTCGATACATCCGTCAGGAACAATCCTCATTCACCATACTCAGTACGCGGATAATCAATCCTAACCTTTCCATTACACACCCTTGTATAGGCACCTCACCTATGAGTTTAGCCTCCCAACCATGACCATCTGTCATCTTGGGAACTGCATAGGTGGACAATCATCACGAGGTAGCCTCAGCTCAAACTTCTTCCGCAAGGGAACCCATACTAAGATATATAAACTTCCAGTCAAGCCCTACCCAAATCCGGGTATTGTGGTTGTACGCTAAAATTGGAATGGTATCGCATCCTAACCCAACCATCAGTTTTATAAAGGGGCTAAGGCTCATGCCTCAACATTTTCATCATCAAATCCTCTGGTGTTCATAACACATGTCCAAAACATTTCATTAGAATGACTCATCATTCTAATCTTTTCGTAATCATTTTCAGCAAGTGTTCCCATCTAAAGTGATCAAGTTTTATGCTTAGCACTAGCCACTAAAGTTGAGGGTAATCACTAATGAGGGGTGCTAATCAAGTGTGACTATCCAAATCTAGATCTCATGCCTCAGTATGACATCTAGTTCTAACTAACTTAGTCCAAGTTTTATGCTCTTTATGCTACCTATAATATATTTCCAAAACTCACAAAACACTAATTATAAGTAATAAAGAACTTTGATAAAGAAATAAAAGAAATAAAGCTTGCAAGTAAAACTGGGATTTGGTATAATAAAGTGGTATAACCAGATATGCCTAAGGCATTGTATAGGTTAATTGGTATTGTGGGGCTTGAAGGTAGTAGCTTGCATGGTTTAGCTTAGCTTGCTAGGATGGCTTGCTTTGAGTAGTGCAGTGGTTGAAGTTCTCCTCTCCTTCTTCTTCGTAGTAGTCTACTTACTCTTTGTATCCTTGGTCGGTACTAGCGTCTATAAATAAATACGAGGTACACGATCACCAAACAATACTTAACTACTTCTATTAGGCACACAAGGTTCACACTAGATGATCTAGAACCATCACAATCATCACAAGGATTAAAGACTTAGTCTTATTTATTTTATTTTGGAAAAGTGATTTATAATCATTGAGAACTACTTAAGATTAAATATTCTCCAATTAAAATATGGGATCATGTTGACACATGTCATCACCACATATGTTAATACTTAGGAATGTGATTTAAAGTGGTGTCATAACTTAATAAGGTTTAACATTATTATTTTAATTAATTAAAGTGACTAGAAATGCCTATGAGGCATTCTTTTAATACTTATCCCTTATTACTGCAAGTAAACCTAGATATTTTTACATATTCAGAAAGATTTTGTCAAATGTGATTTTTGAGAGGTGGAATCAACTCAAAAGCATTTATGGTTGATTTTTGAAAAATGTTTGAATGCAAAAAAAATCTCTGCCTTGTTATTTTTGCTATAGGTGATATATAATTCCAAATGGTTTGAATCCAACAGGGTTGGACTAATAATTTCAATATATTTCTAACAAAATTATTTTCATGCAATATTGTTTAGTGAATTTCTTTGAATTGATTTTTGAATCTACTAACAGAACTAGGTTTGAACTAAATTGGAAAATCTATATTTGAATTACTGGGTTGCGCGGGAGAGCTAAATGGGCCGGCACAGTGGCACAACACGCATGCAGCGGGCTGCTACCAGAGCGGTCCCACGCGTCAGCGGCTCTAGCTATGCGAAGTGGTAAGTTTCAACCTGGGTCGTGCGATTAGATTAGATCCTATGGCTGGGGTGTGTCATCTCCGTCAGGCAGCGCCGGTGATACTAAACCCTAACGTGGTGGTGGGGGTCGTGTGAGGCTCACCAGGGCTCCAGCTAGGGTTGGCATTGGTGGCGAACGACATTGTCGACGACGACGGTTCAAACGGTGGTCACGACGGCTCCTGGGGCGACACCAATCAACGTCTCCGTGATGACCCACAAGTATAGGGGGTGTATTGTAGTACTTTCGATAAATAGGAGTGTCGATCCCAACGAAGAGCAGAAGGTGCTGAACAGTGGTATGGAGCGGGAAATCCCCGTGAATACTTAGCAAACGGATTTTTAGTGGTTTTCTGACAAGGCAACAAAACAAAGAGCAAGTAACAGAAGTAACAAACAAACGGAGCAAGTGGCCCAATCCTTTCTTAGAAAAGGACAAGACGGTGGAAATACTTATAAGGACCAAACATTCTCGAGGACACATGGGAATTCTATCAAGTGCTTTCGCTTCAAATAGATGAGTACTCTTCGCTGGTGTTTGTAAGTGTTGTGTGGATGAACCTGTGCTAACATACCGCCCTTCCTAGGACTAATACATACTTGTGATTAAACCCCCTACAAACATCCGTAACTATAGGAAAGTAATTAAGATATAAATCTAACCACAGCCTTAAACTCTGAGATCCTACGCTCCCTTGTGCAAAGGTGTCCTAACGGGGGTTCAGGTTTCTGTCACTCCGGCAACCCCACCATTAGTAGCCAAATACACAATGCATTCCCCTAGGACCATAAATGGTGAAGTGTCATGTAGTCGATGTTCACATGACACCACTAGAAGAATAGCGCCACAACTTAAATACTAAACCATTGAATAATAACTCATCACAGATTCACTACTAACAACATGACTTCTCCCATGTCCTCAAGAACTAAACGAACTACTCACAAGACATCATATGGATCAAGATCAAAGATGGTATGATAATGAATAACAATCTTAACATAAACAATAATCCAATGGTTCCACTCACAAGCATCAACTACAATAGTAATCAACACTGAGAAAGTTTCCCCTAAAAACTAAAGCCATATCCAACACAATTGTTACAGCGGGACAGAGTGGTGGTGATGGTGCTGATGGAGGTGATGGTGTGGATGGTGATGATGATGATCCCGATGAAGCCTATCTTGATGATGATGTTGATGGCGACGGTCTCCCCTCTCTGGGAAGGAATTCCCTCAGCAAAAATCTGTCTGCCGAAGATATGCTAGCCAAAAATTCTTCACTTACTAGTTCCATTCTGAAATCTTCCAAATCCTTGTGCAAAATTGGTTGCTCCTTTAGAATCATAGTGTTCAATAGAGACGGCAATCTACTAAGAGCATATGCTACCACATTGGCTTTGCCGGGGTGATAGTGAATGTCAAGGTCATAGTCCTTGATTAGCTCTATCCATCTCCTTTGCCTCATATTTAGCTCCTTCTAGGTGAAAATATACTTCAGACTCTTGTGATCGGAATAAATCTCACAGCGATTACCCATGAGGTAATGCCGCCATGTCTTCAAGGCTAAATCTACGGCTGCTAGTTCAAGGTCATGGGTAGGGTAATTTTGCTCATGTTGGTTTAGTTGTCGGGATAGATAGGATATGACTTTGCCTTCTTGCATCAACACACATCCGAGACCAATCTTGCAAGCGTCACAAAACACATCAAAAGGCTTCGTGATATCCGGCATAATCAAGATTGGGTTGAAATCAATCTCTTCTTGAGCTCTTGAAAACTTGCTTCACATCTGTCCGTCCATTCAAACTTCTTATCTTTCTTCAACAATTGGGTCATGGGTCTTGCGATGCTCGAGAATCCATCTACGAACTTGCGGTAATATCCCGCTAATCCGAGAAATGCACGAACTTGGGTTTGAGTGGTTGGGGCTTGCCAATCTTCGACATATTTCACCTTTGCAGGGTCAACGGCAATTCCTCTTGCCAACATGATATGTCTGAGGAATCCTACTTCCTTTAACCAGAACTCACATTTGCTAAACTTGGCATACAACTGATGCTCTCTAAGGGTTTCAAGGATGGTCCTTAGGTGTAGCTCATGTTCTTCTTCTGATTTGGAATAGATCAAAATGTCATCGATGAAAACAACGACAAACTTATCCAGGAAGTCCAAAAAAATCTTATTCATGAGGTTCATGAAATAAGCGGGGGCATTGGTTAATCCAAAAGACATGACAGTGTACTCATACAGTCCATATCCAGTAGCAAAGGCAGTCTTTGGAATATCCTCTGCGCGAATCTTGAGTCGATGATAACCAGTTCTAAGATCAATCTTAGAAAACACTTTGGATCCGTTCAACTGGTCAAACAGATCTTCTATCTTCGGTAGTGGTTACTTATTCTTAATGGTGACATCATTCAGTTTCTGATAATCCGTGCACAAACGGTTACCTCCATCTTTCTTATCCACAAACAAAACAGGTGATCTCCATGGCGACGCACTTAGTTGAATTAGACCTATCTCTAGCATAGCATCCAGTTGCTTCTTCAGCTCCACTAATTCAGACGGGTTCATACTATAAGGTCTCCGAGCTATGAGTCCAGTTCCATGGATTAGTTCAATGATAAACTCGATATCCCAATATGGGGGCATACCAGGCAAAACATTTGGAAATACGTTGGGGTATTCGCAGACTACTCTGACTTGTTCAATGGTTGGTTGGGCTAGACCCTTGTTGCACTAGAATTTACGGGTCAAGGTTTCAGATACATGTTCTACTGATACTCCAGTGGTACTAGTCATGGTTATGGCTTTCTTGGCACAGTCAATTTATCCTTTATGTTTCGACATCTAATCCATTCCTAGTACTACTTCCAAACCTTTGGTTCCAAGTACTATTAGATTAGCATAAAAATCTATTCCATGGATTCTGATATGTACGGCCTTGAAAATTTGTCTAGCTTTGGTGGTTGAACCAGGCATTTGAACTATCATAACATGCTTAAATTTTGTTGGTTGAATCTTACTAGTGCATGCGAATTTTTCTGTAACAAACCAGTGCGATGCTCAAGAATCAAACAACACTCTTGCAACTACCGATTTAACAGAAAACTTACCCAGCACGACATCTGGCGCTTCCTGGGCTTCTTCAGCATTCATGTGAAACAGACGGACGTTGCGGTTGAGTGATTTCCCTAGGCAAATCTTCTTCCGGGCTGAACACGGCGCTGCTACTGAGCTAGGGCATTCACATTGCTGGCTGCTGCAAGCTTCTTGGGGCACTCATTGAAGTAGTGACCCTTGACTCCGCATTCATAACAAGTAACCTAAGACTTTTCTTTTCCTACAATAGGCATGACATTACTTCCAGTCCTTGGAGCAGTATTGGTGTTGTTGGTGTTGCTGTGGTTATTATTGAACTTGGGCGATGCACGGTTGACATTGTTGGAGTTTCCAGGGTTGTTGTTGTGGTTTCCTCCAGGCCTTGGGTTTCCTCCTCCATGGTTGGGATAGTTCGGACGGGTCATTGTCAACACCTGGATTTTTAATCCCAGATGCCTGTTATGCCATACATCGCAATCCCAGGATTACCATTTTTGCGAGACATAACAGAATGGGATACCACAATACATCATCCATTACAAACCATACATATGGTCTTACACAAATAAGGATCTCATGATCCAATTCTTAATACAACTCAAGCAGCGGAATAACGTAATAATAAAGGTAGTGTAGGCGAAGCTCCATCTTCGGGTCACAGGCAATGCTGACGATGGGAGATGATCCTAGTTGTCATAACCTTCCTGGGGTCCATCCTCCTGGTACTCCTCTTCATAGTCTGGCCACGGAAATAGCCAGGGACAAAGCCATGAGTACTCTTCAAGTACTCGCAAACTAATACTAACAAGTGAAGGGGGTTTTTGTAGTAGGACACTAAGCTCTAGGGTTCTTTTGCAAAAAGCCAGATTTACCTCTACTAAGTTCAGAAACCAGAATGCTAGTTGAAATTTTATAACACCTAAGTGGGAACTTGTATTCCGTATCACAACTCTGTTGTGGTCAAGTCAAAATCTCAATTCATTTCACAAGTCATTTTGAAAACATCTGTCGGGGGAACAGTATGGCCACTCCAACTGTCCATAACCGCGGATGCGGCTATTCGAATAGTTTGACACTCTGCAGAGATTGTACACTTTCACCACAACATTCGATACATCCGTCAGGAACAAATCCTGAATTCACCATACTCAGTATGCGGATAATCAATCCTAACCTTTCGATTACACGCCCTAGTATAGGCACCTCTCCTGTGAGTTTGGCCTCCCAACCATGACCAACTGTCATCTTGGGTACTACATAGGTGGACAATCTTCACAAGGTAGCCTCAGCTCAGACCTTGGCCGTGAGGGAACCCATACTAAGGTATATAAGTTTCCAGTCAAGCCCTACCCAATTTTCGGGTATTGTGGTTGTACGGTAAAATTGGTATGGTATCGCATCCAGACAACCATTAGTTTTATAAAGGGCTAAGGCTCATGCCTCAACATTTTCATCATCAAAGTCATCTGGTGTTCGGAAACACATGTCAAAACATCTCAGTAGAATGATCCATCATTCCAAGGTTTTCATAACCATTTTTCCACCAAGTATTCCCATCTAAAATTGATCAAGTTTTATGCTTAGCACTAGCATCTATAATTGGGTGTAAGTACTATTGAGGGGTAGTAAACAAGTGGAGTTTAACTAAGTTCAATCTCATGCCTTAGGATCACATCAAGATTGTCTAGCTTAGGCCAAATTTAATGCTCTTTATGCAACCTTCCATTATCTTCCTAGAATCTACAAGTCCTTTAAGTAAACTCTAAGAAATAGCTTTGATAAAGAAATAAAGTAGAAATCTTGTAAGTAAAACTAGGAGGGGGTATCGTCAAATATGTCTAACCAAGCATGCTTAGTGCATTGCATAGGTCATCTAACTTTCATAATTGCAAGTGTTAGCTTGCTCAATCAACTAGTAGTATTAGGCTTGCAAGGTTAATAGCTTGCATATGTCAACTTGATTAGTAAGGCTTGCTAAAGTAGAGTATCTTGCAAGTGTTAGCTTGCCTTGTGCAGAGCAGTAGTTGAAGTTCTCCTCGGCTTCTTCTTCGTAGTATCATCCTTCCTCCTCGTATCCTTGGTCGGTATAGCGTCTATGAATAAATACGAGGTACACAATCACCAAACAATACTTAACTATTTTCAAGCATCACACACAAGGGTTCTATAGATGATCTAGCATCATCACTAATATTACAAGATTAAAGCTTTGTCTTATTTCTTTTATTTTTAGAAAAGTAATTTCTACTCATTGAAAAACTACTTAAGATTTAATATTCTCCAAACCAAACATGGGATCATGTTGACACATGTCATCACCACATATTTCATTACATGGGAATGTGATTTAAAGTGGTGCCACAATTTAAGAAGGTTTAACCCTTTTATTTTAAATCATTAAAGTGGCTAGAAATGCCTATGTGGCATTCTTTTATTACTTGAACATTATTTCTGTAAGTAAACCCATATATTTTTATATAGTCTGAAAGGTATGATCAAATGTGATTTTTGAGAGTTGGAATCAACTCAAAAGCTATTATGGTTGAAATTTGAAAAATGTTTGAATGTAGAAAAGCTTCTGCCTTGTTATTTTTACCAAGGTTGATCTATAGATTCAAATGATTTGAATCCAACGTGCTTGGATTAAGCGTTTCAATATCTTTCTAGCAAACTTGGTTTCATTCAATTTGGTTCACTGAATCGAGGTGGGTTGATTTTTGAAACTAGGTACAGAACTGAGTTTGAATATAAATAGAAAAAGATAAATTCAAACGAGTGGGCTGCGCGGGAAAGGTTAACGGGCCGGCCCAGTGTCACTCCGCACCGCGGGGCGCAGCTGACAGGGGGGTCTACTGGTCAGTGGCATTTTAAACGCGATGCGGTACGGGGTGATGTGGTGCGTTGGATTAGAATGAAGATCGACGGCTAAGGGTCGTCGTCGACAATGAACAAGTCACCGTCGAGCTCAAACCCTAGCGTCTCGGTGGGGGTCGCGGGAGGCTCACCGGGGCTCAGGCGAGGGTCGGCGATGCAGGAGAACGACGAAGTCGACGACGGCGATCCTCCTGGTACCGACAGCTCTTCTTGGGGCGGCTCCAATCGATGGCTTCCTTCTCCTCCAGCAGCGGTGGACTCCGGTGAAATTCTGGCGATGCACTGCTCGTCTTGCTCCGGGAATGAGATGGGGTGGTTCTGGGTGAGAGGGGAGTAGAATGGTGTGAAGAATTCGAGCGGGGGATGCCTCTATTTATAGTGGCGAGAGGGGACCGACGGGCGCAAGCTGAGCTCGTCGTGGTCGACGGTACAGAGGGCTATCGGAGTGGGCAACGATAGGGGCGGTGCTGTGCTCCCTGGCGAAGCTCAACGACGTGGTGGAGAGGCGTGGGCTGGTGCTGATCGGTCGGAACGCTGCGGTGCTCTGCGCTGGTCCGACGGAAGTTTTGATGGCGCACAGCGCGCGTGGTCCGCGCAGAGGCGAACGAGCGTGTCTGCGGGGTTGCTGGGACGGTGGTGATCACGCGTGCACGTGGCTAGGGCGGCGAGTGGTCTGTGGGCGCTGGTCGAGCGTGGCGCACGGGGCGCGCTCTCGGCATGGTTGCAGAGAAGGATGGCATGTCCTGGGCGTGTGGTCCAGTGGCTGGCATTTCTCGTGGCTGGGACAGGGAGTGGCGGTGGGTTGCTAGCTTGCTCCCAGACAAGGTTGGCGAGGCTAGTGTTGGTTGTAACTTGTTTTCGACCATGGGGTGGCAATGGTGCTCTCGGCATGTTCACCTTTGATGATAATGGCCATCTTACAGTGGTGCTAGTGATTAGTTAAGGTTGTTAGATGATCTAATAAGGCTAGTGGTGTCCAGAGAGGGAACAAGTTAGGCCCAAAACACTGTTCAACATAGTGTTTTGATTTTGTTTGGTTTGCATCTGCAACCTATTTGATGAAATGGCCGCATGAACTTAAGTTTTTAATTTGGAAAATATTTTTGGTGGGTGTCCTAGGCATGTACTGGGGAGTCCGTGGATGCTTGGGTTTTGAAAATTGAGTTGGTTTGAGTGGTTTTTGAAATAGTGGGATCTTCCCATATGAAATAGATTCAATTTTAAACTGTCATTTAAACTAAGCATTTGAATGTTTCTGGATGATCACAAAGTGGGCCTTGGTACCTTGTTATGAGTACTATCAAGGGGTGCAAAGATCCATACATGTTTCTATTAAGTTCTGAAAGTTAGAGATAGCCAAAGTAGGCATGGGAGTTAAATTGGCCAAAGTGACCATTCACTTAATTTGTTTGTTTTGATTTGTTTGTCTTAGGGAAAAGTTTGGGGATTGTTTAGATGATGTTTATTTCACCTAAGAATCATTCTACAAGCAAAGAAACACATAATCATGGCAATTCAAAAGAATCCAAATTTTAATGCACACTCATATGAATGTTTTCATATTTTAATTGGAATTTTTTTTGTTAACCCTAAATTTGGTGATTAGAGTTTGATGATTCTAGTTTAATATTTTTGGGATGTTACAAACCTTCCCCCCCTTAAATAAAATTTTGTCCCGAGATTTGAAAAAGGACAAAAAAGATTACCTAGGATTTGAAGAGATCGGGAAACTCCGTCCTGATGTGATCTTCGCGCTCCTAGGTAGCTTCCTCTTCTGTGTGGTTGCTCCACTGAATCTTGAGAAACTTGATGCTTCGGGTTCTGGTGGTTCTGAAAGCTTCTTCCAAAATACGGATGGGTACTTCGGGGTAGGTCAGGTCATCGTTGATTTCTATGGTCCGGTGATCAATATTCTTGAACACTTCAGTCTTCTCCGGGACTTCGAGGCACTTGCGAAGTAATGAGATATGGAACACATTGTGCACGGCTGACATCTCTTCGGGTAGTTCCAATTGATACGACACTTCTCCTCGACGGTTAAGAATCGTGAAGGGGCCGATATATCTGGGGGCTAACTTTCCCTTGAGTTGGAAACGCTGCATTCCTTTCAATGGCGACACTTTTAGATACACAAAATCTCCTATGTTGAAGGTGAGGTCTCGACGTCTCTTGTCGGCGTAATTCTTCTGTCTTGACCGGGCTGTCTTGAGGTGCTCACGAATCTTGTGAACCTTCTCTTCTGCTTCTCGTAGGATATCGGGTCCGAAAATCTAACTCTCTCCTACTTCCGACCAGTTCAAAGGGGTGCGACACTTCCTTTCGTACATGAATTCAAATGGGGCCATTTGCAAACTAGCTTGATAACTGTTGTTGTACGAAAATTCTGCAAACGGCAGACAGTCTTCCCACTTAGATCCATACTCTAACACACATGCTCTCAGCATATCTTCGAGTATTTGATTTACTCGTTCCGTTTGTCCATCGGTTTGAGGGTGATAAGCGGTGCTGAAATCTAGGCGGGTTCCTAAACCTTCTTGGACTTTCTTCCAGAATCTCGAGGTAAACTGAGTTCCTCGATCCGATACGATGTTCTTAGGGACTCCATGCAAACTAACGATTCCAGCGACGTATAACTCCGCTAGCTTCGAACTCTGATATGTGGTCTTCACGGGTAAGAAATGGGCGACTTTGGACAATCTGTCCACTATGACCCAGATAGAGTCATTTCCCCTACTAGAAGTAGGCAATCCGGTGATAAAGTCCATTCCAACAGAATCCCATCTCCATTCTGGAATCTGCAATGGTTGCAACAATCCTACGGGTCTTTGATGTCCTGCCTTGACTCGCTGACATATATCACACTTGGAAATATAGCTTCCGATTTCTCTCTTCATCCTATGCCACCAAAATTGCTCTTTCAAATCTTGATACATCTTAGTTCCTCCGGGATGGATAGAATAAAGAGTATCATGATCTTCCTTGGGAATAACTTCTTTCAACTCAGAATCTGCTGGTACACAAAGGCGTCCTTTGTACCACAGAACTCCTTCTTCGTCTTCGGTGAATCCGGGTACTTTTCCTGTACCGATACGACGCTTGATTCCGTCAATACTAGCATTTCCTTTCTGTGCCTCTTTGATCTGGCTGATCAAAGTGGGTTGAAGTTCTATGCTAGCCAAAAATCCTTCACTCACTAGTTCCATTTGAAAATCTTCCATCTCCTTGTGCAAACTTGGTTGCTCCTTCAAAATCATGGAGTTCAAGCGGCACGGCAATCTGCTAAGGGCATCTACTACCACGTTGCTTTACCGGGGTGATAGTGAATGTCCAGATCATAATCCTTGATTATCTCAATCCATCTTCTCGGTCTCATAATCAGCTCCTTCTGAGTGAATATATACTTCAGACTCTTGTGACCCGAATAAATCTCACAACGGTTTCCCATCAGGTAGTTCCTCCATGTCTTCAGGGCTAGCACTACAGCTGCGAGTTTGAGGTCATGGGTTGGGTAATTCTGCTCGTGTTGTTTCAGTTGTCGAGATAGATAAGATATGACTTTGCCTTCTTGCATTAGCACACATCCGAGACCGGTCTTGGATGCGTCACAATAAACGTCGAAGGGCTTAGTGATATCCGGCATGATTAAGATTGGGGCTGAAATCAATCTTCTCTTGAGTTCTTGAAAACTCGCTTCACATTTGTCCGTCCATTCAAACTTCTTGTCCTTCTTTAGCAATTGGGTCATGGGTCTGGCAATACTCAAGAATCCTTCTACGAACTTGCGGTAATATCCCGCCAATCAGAGAAATGCACGAACTTGGGTTTGAGTGGTTGGGGCTTGCCAATCTTCGACATCTTTCACCTTTGCAGGGTCAACGGCAATTCCTCCGGCTGAGACAATGTGGCCGAGGAATCCTACCTCCTGTAACCAGAATTCACATTTGCTAAACTTGGTATACAACTGATGCTCTCTAAGGGTTCCAAGAATGGTCCTTAGGTGTAGCTCATGTTCTTCTTCTGATTTGGAATAAATTAGAATGTCATCGATGAAAACAACGACAAACTTATCCAGGAAGTCCATAAAAATCTTATTCATGAGATTCATGAAATAAGCGGGGGCATTGGTTAATCCAAAAGACATGACGGTATAATCGTATAATCCATATCTGGTGGTAAAGGCAGTCTTGGGAATATCCTCTGCGCGAATCTTGAGTTGATGATAGCCTGTTCTAAGATCAATCTTAGAAAACACTTTGGCACCGGTCAACTGATCAAACAAATCTTCTATCTTGGCCAATGGGTATTTGTTCTTGATAGTGACATCATTCAACTTCCGATAATACATACACAAACGGTTACCTCCATCCTTCTTGTCCACAAATAAGACAGGTGATCTCCATGGTGATGCACTTGGTTGAATCAATCCAATTTCCAACATGGAATCCGGTTGCTTCTTCAGTTCTGCTAGTTCCGACGGGTTCATACTATAGGGTCTCTAGGCTATGGGTCCGGTTTCGGGGATTAGTTCAATGATAAACTCGGTATCCCAATCTGGGGGCATACCGGGCAAAACATCTGGAAATACATCGGGGTATTCACAGACTATCCGGACTTGGTCAATGGTAGGTTGGGCTATACACTTGTTGCACTTGAATTGACGAGGTAAGGTTTCAGATATATGATCGATTGATATTCCAGTGGTACTGGTCATGGTTATGGCTTTCTTGTCACAGTCAATCAATCCTTTATGTTTGGACATCCAATCCATTCCTAGTACTACTTCCAAACCTTTAGTTCCGAGTACTATCAGATTAGCATAAAAATCTATGCCATGGATTCGAATAGGGACAGCTTTGCAAATTTGCCTAGCTTTGGTGGTTGAACCAGGGATTTGAACAATCATAACATGCTTCAGTTTGGTTGGTTGAATCTTACTAGTGCAGGCAAATTCTTCGGTGACAAATGAATGCGATGCACCAGAATCAAACAACACTCTAGCAAGTACTGAATTAACAGAAAACATACCCAGCACGACGTCTGGCACTTCTTGAGCTTCTTCAGCATGCATGAGAAACAGACGTCCGTTGCGGTTGAGTGAATTTCCTGGGGCGAACCTCCTTCCGGGCTGAACACGACGCTGCTGCTGAGATGGGGCATTTGCATTGGGGGCTGCGGCATTCTTCTTGTTGGGGCACTCGTTGGAGTAGTGACCCTTATTTCCACAGTCATAACAAGTCACTTGCGACTTGTCCTTTGCTGCAACAGGCACAACATTGCTTCCAGTCCTCGGGGCAGTGTTGGTGTTTGTCACATCCCAAAATTTTCCAAATTTTGAAATGTGAAAAAAATAAATAAACAAATAAACAATTGTTGATTTTTAGGGTGAGAAGAAACTTTTTGATTCCAATTGGAAACATCAATACCTATTTTGATCCAATAAAATCCTAAAGGGATTTAAAAAGATAAATAAACAATAAAGTTAAAATAGTTGGAATCACTATTTTTAGATCTTTTAATAAAAAGATTTGATTTTCAAAAGCAAAGGTAGAATTATAAATAAGGATTATTTTATAGAGCCAAATTAAATCTTGGCCAAGCTTTTGAAATAAAATATTTCTATTTGATAAAAGAGTAAAGGTTTATTTAAATAAAATAATGAGGATTTATTAATATCCAATTTTATTAAAGTAAAGGCTTTTTCCTTTTTAAATAAACATTGAAACTTGTTAAAGTATTTTAAATAAGATTTCCAAGTGTTTTAGTTTTTCAAATAAAACCTACTGAAAAGGTTTTGATAAGGTTTTGTTTTCAAATAGAGTTTTTAAAATATAAATCCTATTTGAATTAAAAACTAAGGTGTATTTATTTAACACAAAGTTTGGTGGTGGTTTGATTTGAATTGTTGTTTGAATTGTTTGAATGAAAATCAAATTAGAATATTCAAACAGAAAAAGGAGAAACTTTCTGTATAAAAAAAAGTGAATCAAACCCAACCCAGCCAACAGGACCAGCAAGCCCACTCGCAGCCCAACTAGCCCACCTGCTCACCCTGCAATGAAACGTTTTTCACTGAGTAACACACCCGCGCAGTCACAGACAAGTGGACCCAGTAAACATTCTCTCTCCCTCGCTGACGTCATCGTCATCCACACGACCGTTCCTCCCGAACGTTTCTGTGATGAATTTGCAGTGTTAAATTCGCGTTGATAGCTCAGTTAATCCCGCCCACGACCACACTCGATTAATAGCCTGCTTCCCCTCTCCATTCCCCCAACCAACGCCACCAGAGAGCCACCGGGCTGCCCCAATTTCCTTTTGCACCGCCGTGGCCTCCGACGAGCTTCGCGAGTGATTCCAGCCACTCCTCGCCGCGCCTTGCCCCCTCGAACACTCGAGCTGACTCCTCATCCTAAGGCGCATCTATCGGTGGTCTTCACCTGCCCGCGCGAGCATCGTAGCCCCGGCTTCGTCATCACCTGAACGCCGCCATGTCTGCCATTTCTCCGGCGAGCTCCCCTAGTAAGCGCAGACCGTCCCGAACCCTCTCGTTGATGCTCCTATCATCTACGCACTCGCCTGCATCTAACTGCATGCCCCGTTCGTCTTAGCTCGCTCTCAAGCCTCGCCCCGACGACATCCAGAGACACCCGACGCCGCTGCACACTCCGGCGAGAAATCCCCTCCGTTCCTAAGCGCCCCTTGTCAAGCAGACCTCACCTTGAGCTTCGCCACACCTCTGCAAGCACGGTGAGCTACTCCTCTGTCTCCCTTGCGTCCTGTATCACCGGCTCCGCCGTAGGCAGAGCGTGCGCCGCCGCCAGCCGCCGCTAGCGCTGCCCAACCTTGGTCAAGAGACATAGTGCCCGTTGGATCTTAATCTTACGGCTAGGATTAGATTATAACGAAGGGGTATCGTGTGCTCTGTGCCACACGATCTCATTTATATCCAACGACCCACAGATCTCAATCCGAACGAATCGGTATCAGCCAGTAGCAAGCAGCCACGTGGCTCAGACTTTGATTTAAAACCCAAAAAATGTTCTATTAGATGCTAGATTTTGTAAAATTCATAACTTTAGTTCTACACGTCCAAATTTTGCAAATTTTATATCAATGGAATCAGAAGAACAATTACTTTGCAACCATGCACTTTGTTTAATGTTTTGCCTCTGGAAAATTGGTTGAATTTGCATAAACTTGTGTAGGCTTATTTTGAATATAAAAATTGTTCTAGATATATTATTAAGGTGAAACATTTGCAAAATGGTTTTTTTTTGAACCTACTGACCATGGGAACCAACTTATGGATTTAAAAATGTAGTTTGTGAACTTAAGGAATAAATATTTGAGTTAGCCCATTTCTAGTCAAATAAAAATATTGTTTTTGGTTTCGAATTGATTTTTGAGTAAAGCCTTTGGGAAATGTTTTGATTCAAACCTTCTGAACCTAAACACCAAGTTTTGTGATTTAGGAACATTTTTGTTGAACCATATAAAGTCATTACTTTGCTAAAAGATATTTTCAACAACATCAAATATCACCTTAGCATATTATTTGGTTTATGAGATAAAACCTTTTGCAAATGGTTTTACCACTTTAGTAAATGACCACTTTGAGCTTTAAAATGTTTAGAGCCTAGTATAAACCACTTTTGCAAATAAAACTATCTTTTGCATGCTTGCATGCATTGCCTTGTTTCAATTATTTTATGTGTGAGAAATTGTTTGAATGCTAGTTGAATTTGTGTTTGCTTGATTGAATTGTAGTGAAGTTAGAAGAGTGTGATATTTGCAAGATCAAGAAGTGAACTGTCACATCCCAAGATTTTCCAAATCTTGTAATGTGAAAAATAAATGAATAAAATAAAACTTTGTTGATTTTCAGGGCCAGAAGAAACTTTTTGAATTCAATTGGAACTTCAAACCAATTTGGATCAAATAAATCCTAAAGGGATTTAAAAAGATAAATAAACATTAAACTTCAAAATATTTAAAATTACTATTTTGGATCTTTAAATAAAAGGATTTGGTTTTCAAAGGAAAAGATAGATTTATAAATAAAGATTATTTTATAAAGCCAAATTAAACCTTGGCCAAGCTTTTGAAATAAAATGTTTGTTTTGATAAAAATAGTAAAGGTTTGTTTAAATAAAATAATGAGGATTTAATATCCAATTTTATTTAAGTAGAGGCTTTTCCCATTTTAAATAAACACTAAAACTTATTTATTTATTTTAAATAAGCTTTCTAAGTATTTTATATTCTCAACTAAAACCTACTGAAGTGTTTTGGTTTTATTTTAGATTTCAAAATAAATATTTTAATAAAACAAATCCTATTTGATTTAATAATGAGGGTCTATTGTTTTTAATTATTAATGGACCCTAAAATAAAAGGTTATTTTGTTTTAAACAAGATTTCCAAATATATTTTATTTTCAAATAAAACCTACTGATTTGGTTTTGAAAATATTTAGATTTCAAATAGAGATTTTATTAAATAAACCAAACCCTATTTGATTAATAAACCATGGTCCATTTTATTTAATAAATGAATGGATCCTAAAAAGAATAAAAATATTATTTTATTTTGGATTTTGGTTTATGTTACTGAACAGAACCAAATTCAAAGCTTCAAGGTGTGGTGAAAGTTTGAATGGATTTGAACATTGTTTGGTTGTTTGAAATTCCAAAATAGAATTGGAAAATAGAAAAAGAAAGAGGTTCCAGGAAAAAAATAGAACCAGACCCAGCCCAGCCGGCCAAGCCCACAAGCCCATCAAACAGCCCAGCTCCCCCTCCCACGACGAAACGTTTTCCACTCACTTCCAGACCCGCAAAGAGACTGACTGGTGGACCTCTCCCTCACTCCTTTTCCCACTGACGACTGGACCCCACTCTCCTGTTCATCCTCCTCACCCGCGCGACCTCTTCTCCCTCCCTCGTCGCCGTTACCTGCAGAGACTCCGCGGCCTTAATTCGTCTTAACGCGGCCACCATCACTCACCTTGACCATGCACCTTAAAGTGCTCGCCCCTCCTCTCCGTTTTCCCCTTGTCACCCCGCAGTAGCACGCCCCCAGGCCGCCCCAATTCCTTCCCGAGCACCTCTGTCTCCGACGACCTCCCTTGCCAATTCCGGCCAGCACACGCCACCTCTTGCCCCCTCGAGCACGCAGCTGTGATCAGCATCCCCCAGCGGACCTTTCTGCAGCCGCAGCTCGCTCGCGCGCATCCCTGAGCGTTGGCAACGTCTTCCTGAGCCAGCGCCGCCGTCTGCTCCAACTGCGGCGACGTCTCCCCGGTAAACCAGACCTCCCCTCTCTTCCTCGTGGACACGGTGACGATCTCCATGCTCTTGCGAATCTAACAGTGCCTCCCGTTTGTCCTAGGGTGCCCCTAGCCTCGCTGCCGTCGACGTCTCACCGCACCGAGGCCCAGAACAACTCCGGTGAGCAATTGAAGACGAACCCGTGCGCCCCTTCACCAACCAGTACCACGTTGAGCATCAGCATCGTTCAGCGAACGAGGTGAGCACCTTCCCCTCCTCCCTCGCTTCCTATTTCACCAGCGCCGCCGCCGTCTGACCTCGCCGCCGCCAGCGACCGTCGCTGCGCCGCCCGAGTTTGGTCAATGCGATGACAGCCGTTCGATCTAGATCAGGCGAGCAAGATTAGACCACTTAACCGCGAAGGGGTACGCTTTCTGGATCGCACGATTTGATTAGATCCTACGGTCTGCAGCGTGATCCACACCGAAGCGGTACCAGCGAATAGCGAAGCGCCGCGTGTCACGAGTTCAGTTTAAAAACAGATTGAAATCAGAATAGAATGTGAATTTCAAACCTTTGTAACTTTTGATCCACACGTCCAAAAATTGCAAACTTTATACCGTTGGAATCAGTGGAACAAACCCTATCCCACCATGGAATTTGTTTAGCAAATAGTATCTGTTAGCTTGTTTGAATTTGCAGAAACATTTGTATGCTTGTTAAGGATGTAAAAATTGTTTAAAAATGAATTTGGGGTAAAATCTTTTGCAATTGGATTGCTTTGAACCTACTGACCATAGGAAACACTTTGTGGACTCAAAAATGTATTTGGTAAAACAAAATAATGATTCTTTGATTTAAAACCATTTCTAGTCAAATAGAAATGGTTTATTTATTAAAAATGATTTTGAAGGAAAACCTTTGGGAAATGTTTTGTTTTAAACTCTCTGACCCCAAATACCAAGTTTTGTGATTTGAAAATGTTTTGGTGAACCCTATAGGTAAATGCCTTAGTAAAAATATTTCTACACCACATAAAATGATACTTTGTTTTGAAAATGGTTTTGAAGTGAAACCTTTTGTACATGACTTTGCCACTTTACAAAATGACCATTAGGTGTATTCAAATGTCTATGACCCATTAGGAACCACTTTTTCAAACAAAACAAAGCTTGGCATGCTTGCATGCATTACTTTAATTCTATGATTTTGTGTGTGTTGTTTTGCTTGATTGGTAGATTAAACTTGTGCCTTGCTTGATTGAATTGTAGTGAATTGAAGAGTGTGATTGTTGCAAGGACAAGGAGTGAACTTATACCCTCTACCAAAAAGGCAAGTGATGCTTCATACTTTTTGTCCCATTATTTTCACTATGCATTAGTGATTTTATCTAAGTAAAACTTGCATGGATTTTGCTAAGTATAAACCTTGCTATAGGAAAACCTAGTAGATGAAACCTTAGTGGGAATCTTCCTAAGTTAAGATTCCTACTACTACCAATCTTAGCCTAGCTAATAGAAAACATGGGTGGAATATATATTCACACTATGGAAAAATATTCTAAGTCTGAGGACTTGAGTTTTGTTTAATAAAACAACTAAGTTAATGAATCACCTGGGTGGAATGGGACTTGCTTGGTGGTTTTTGGTTGAGTGGTTCACAAGACCCATGTTTATAGTTTACCTTGTGTATCTCACTTGTGGATGGCCACCCAGGAACAAAGAGATTTGAGATGTCAAATGTTGAGAAGCTTCAAGTGCAACCACTTGGCAATATGGGCTCTGCCATGATCATATAGGTTGCAAGAACTTAGCCATATGGACAGAGGGTGATAGTGTTTGATAGGTTGGAACGCGTCCATTTTGGTCTAAGGGAAGGCTTCTGAAAGATCTTGTCTTGGGAAACCAAGTATTGTGGGGAAAGTGCACCACCTCTGCAGAGTGTAAAATCTAAGTACTTAGCCATGTCCCTGGTAAAGGACAATTTGAGAATCAAGATATGGAAGCAATCAAGAATCTCATCATTCAAATTTCTAAGTTAAAATCTTGTGGTTTGAACAAGGGTTGTTTGAAATCTTCAATCTTTGATTGAGAGATGCCTTGGTTAAAGGATCTTCAATCTTTGATTGAGAAAAATGATTTTGTCAAAGCAAAAACTTAGTATTTTCAAATGTTAAGGAAAAATCTATTTTGAGCAATGCAAGCCTCAACTCCACTTAGCCAAATGCATATAGATGATAGACTCCACTATACTAATATAGTATCATTTGCCAATACAATTCAAATGTATTGACCCTTTGTGGCTGTAACTTGTATGTTGCAGGTTTGATTGTTTGTATTGAAGATTGATTGATTAGGATTACAAAGTCTACAACCAACATCTGCCTGTGGCACTTTGAAGATGAAGGACCCATACTTATAGATATTCCGCTGCAATGTAATGTAATAGCCAAATGAGCTATGTTTGATGTAATAAACTTATGTTATTCCTGGTTATAAAGTTATATTATGACCTTTGTTTCTTGATATTACATCTTAACTGTGGATGCTAGCTATTGATCCAGGGACTAGCATTGTAAACACAGGGGGCTCTATCTTATTAAAGATTGGAACCCCTACAGATGGTATCAGAGCATTGTGTTGCCTGTAGGATTTGTAAACCTAGGATTGGACAAAAACCCTTAGAAAAATAGGAGTTGTATTTTGTTCCAAAAACTTAATTACAAACAATCTTGTAAACTCTTTCCTCAACCATTTTGGTTTCAACTCTACATCTCTTCTATTTTTAACTTGATGGAAAACCTACCCCATGACCAAAGACTACACCATGTGCAAAGGACTCCATCAACTCTAATGACTTCAACTTCTTCAACTCTAATGACTTCAACTTCTTCAACTCTAATGACTTCAACATCTTCAGCATATTCACCAAGGACTTCCAACTTGGATATCACTAAGGACTACAAGTGAGACAAGGAAATCTTGCTCAAGTTTTAGAGACTGAGGGAATGCAAAAGTTAGAAGGAGCCTACATCACTTGAAGTTTTGTGACCAAGAGTTTTTCTTAAGGAAACCATGATCCCAAGTAGGAAGAATCAAGAAGGAAGGAAAGATCACAAGTGAACCATATAGATGGACCACCATATTTTAGTTAAGTCAAAACACACCAACTTATGTGGTGTAACAAAAATATTTTTGTTGCCTAAGTTTGTGCTTGAACTTTGTTGTTTAAGTGAAAAGTTGTTTGTGATTGCTTGCACATTGCTTGTGTGAATTGTGATGTGTGATTAGAATTATTCCCTTAGAAAATATCTTGCCCATTCTAATCCCAAATCAACCCAAACAGATGACTTCTCCAAGAAACTCCAACATCAAGGTTGATGACAACAACAACAACAACCAAGAGGACAACATGAGAGAACTTATAGCAACCCAAAACCAGTTGAGCCAAGAGACAACTCAGCTTTTAGCCAACAACAATGGACTAGACCCAGCCATACAAAGGATTTTGAAACTTCAATCCCAATTGTTGCGAGGATTGGTTACTCAAATGATCAACATGAGAGAAAACTTTTCCCAAAGAGCTAATGACAACAAGGATGACAAAGATGTTATTCTAGAAGGAACCCAAGCTAGCAATACTTGTGGAGACAAAGATCATGCATCCAAGGAACATGAAGATCAATGCCTCAAGAAGAGAGAAAGATCTCCCACCTATGAAGAACATGAACTAGAAGAACTCCTAGCTTTGTAGAGACCCAAAAAGAAGAAGAAGGACATAAGCCAGTTGCAGTGCTACAATTGCAAAGAGATGGGACACCATGCTAGTGAATGCCCAGAAAAGGAGAAGAGCCAAGAAGACAAACAAAGGCTAGTGAAACCCAAGATGAGGAAGGATATTAGCCAAGTGATGTGCAAACACTGCAAGGAGTTAGGACATTATGCTTCATATTGTCCAGAGAAGCCACCTCAAGACCTCAAACTTATAACATGTTTCAAATGCAAGGAACTAGGCCACTATGCAAACAATTGTCCAGAAAAGATGAAGAACAAGTTAAACAAGTCTATGAAGGATCTCAACCTTGGCCCATGAGTCAAATATGGAAACAAAGGACACAAGGCAAATGTTTGCTTAGAGAAGTTTTCCCAGGATCCCAAGAAGGAAAATATGTAATTTAGTTTGAAAAATTTTAAGGGTGGTAGTACCCTAGTTGTTTGAGCCTATTTGTAACCCTAGCCTCCCCAAATCTCGGGACGAGATTTAATTTAAGGGGTGGTAGCCTGTCACATCCCAAGATTTTCCAAATCTTGTAATGTGAAAAATAAATGAATAAAATAAAACTTTGTTGATTTTCAGGGCCAGAAGAAACTTTTTGAATTCAATTGGAACTTCAAACCAATTTGGATCAAATAAATCCTAAAGGGATTTAAAAAGATAAATAAACATTAAACTTCAAAATATTTAAAATTACTATTTTGGATCTTTAAATAAAAGGATTTGGTTTTCAAAGGAAAAGATAGATTTATAAATAAAGATTATTTTATAAAGCCAAATTAAACCTTGGCCAAGCTTTTGAAATAAAATGTTTGTTTTGATAAAAATAGTAAAGGTTTGTTTAAATAAAATAATGAGGATTTAATATCCAATTTTATTTAAGTAGAGGCTTTTCCCATTTTAAATAAACACTAAAACTTATTTATTTATTTTAAATAAGCTTTCTAAGTATTTTATATTCTCAACTAAAATCTACTGAAGTGTTTTGGTTTTATTTTAGATTTCAAAATAAATATTTTAATAAAACAAATCCTATTTGATTTAATAATGAGGGTCTATTGTTTTTAATTATTAATGGACCCTAAAATAAAAGGTTATTTTGTTTTAAACAAGATTTCCAAATATATTTTATTTTCAAATAAAACCTACTGATTTGGTTTTGAAAATATTTAGATTTCAAATAGAGATTTTATTAAATAAACCAAACCCTATTTGATTAATAAACCATGGTCCATTTTACTTAATAAATGAATGGATCCTAAAAAGAATAAAAATATTATTTTATTTTGGATTTTGGTTTATGTTACTGAACAGAACCAAATTCAAAGCTACAAGGTGTGGTGAAAGTTTGAATGGATTTGAACATTGTTTGGTTGTTTGAAATTTCAAAACAGAATTGGAAAATAGAAAAAGAAAGAGGTTCCAGGAAAAAAATAGAACCAGACCCAGCCCAGCCGGCCAAGCCCACAAGCCCATCAAACAGCCCAGCTCCCCCTCCCACGACGAAACGTTTTCCACTCACTTCCAGACCCGCAAAGAGACTGACTGGTGGACCTCTCCCTCACTCCTTTTCCCACTGACGACTGGACCCCACTCTCCTGTTCATCCTCCTCACCCGCGCGACCTCTTCTCCCTCCCTCGTCGCCGTTACCTGCAGAGACTCCGCGGCCTTAATTCGTCTTAACGCGGCCACCATCACTCACCTTGACCACGCACCTTAAAGAGCTCGCCCCTCCTCTCCGTTTTCCCCCTGTCACCCCGCAGTAGCACGCCCCCAGGCCGCCCCAATTCCTTCCCGAGCACCTCTGTCTCCGACGACCTCCCTTGCCAATTCCGGCCAGCACACGCCACCTCTTGCCCCCTCGAGCACGCAGTTGTGATCAGCATCCCCCAGCGGACCTTTCTGCAGCCGCAGCTCGCTCGCGCGCATCCCTGAGCGTCGGCAACGTCTTC
Organism: Avena sativa; assembly: GCA_916181665.1. NCBI lineage: Eukaryota > Viridiplantae > Streptophyta > Magnoliopsida > Poales > Poaceae > Avena > Avena sativa. Next base: position 149,214,647 of record OV702280.1, read on the forward strand.
CTGAGCCAGCGCCGCCGTCTGCTCCAACTGCGGCGACGTCTCCCCGGTAAACCAGACCTCCCCTCTCTTCCTCGTGGACACGGTGACGATCTCCATGCTCTTGCGAATCTAACAGTGCCTCCCGTTTGTCCTAGGGTGCCTCCTAGCCTAGCCGCCGTCGACGTCTGACCGCACCGAGGCCCAGAACAACTCCGGTGAGCAATTGAAGACGAAACTGTGCGCCCCTTCACCAACCAGTACCACATTGAGCATCAGCATCGTTCAGCGAACGAGGTGAGCACCTTCCCCTCCTCCCTCGCTTCCTATTTCACCAGCGCCGCCGCCGTCTGACCTCGCCGCCGCCAGCGACCGTCGCTGCGCCGCCCGAGTTTGGTCAATGCGATGACAGCCGTTCGATCTAGATCGGGCGAGCAAGATTAGACCACTTAACCGCGAAGGGGTACGCTTTCTGGATCGCACGATTTGATTAGATCCTACGGTCTGCAGCGTGATCCACACCGAATCGGTACCAGCGAATAGCGAAGCGCCGCGTGTCACGAGTTCAGTTTAAAAACAGATTGAAATCAGAATAGAATGTGAATTTCAAACCTTTGTAACTTTTGATCCACACGTCCAAAAATTGCAAATTTATACCGTTGGAATCAGTGGAACAAACCCTATCCCACCATGGAATTTGTTTAGCAAATAGTATCTGTTAGCTTGTTTGAATTTGCAGAAACATTTGTATGCTTGTTAAGGATGTAAAAATTGTTTAAAAATGAATTTGGGGTAAAATCTTTTGCAATTGGATTGCTTTGAACCTACTGACCATAGGAAACACTTTGTGGACTCAAAAATGTATTTGGTAAAACAAAATAATGATTCTTTGATTTAAAACCATTTCTAGTCAAATAGAAATGGTTTATTTATTAAAAATGATTTTGAAGGAAAACCTTTGGGAAATGTTTTGTTTTAAACTCTCTGACCCCAAATACCAAGTTTTGTGATTTGAAAATGTTTTGGTGAACCCTATAGGTAAATGCCTTAGTAAAAATATTTCTACACCACATAAAATGATACTTTGTTTTGAAAATGGTTTTGAAGTGAAACCTTTTGTACATGACTTTGCCACTTTACAAAATGACCATTAGGTGTATTCAAATGTCTATGACCCATTAGTAACCACTTTTTCAAACAAAACAAAGCTTGGCATGCTTGCATGCATTACTTTGATTCTATGATTTTGTGTGTGTTGTTTTGCTTGATTGGTAGATTAAACTTGTGCCTTGCTTGATTGAATTGTAGTGACTTGAAGAGTGTGATTGTTGCAAGGACAAGGAGTGAAATTATACCCTCTACCAAAAAGGCAAGTGATGCTTCATACTTTTTGTCCCATTATTTTCACTATGCACTAGTGATTTTCTCTAAGTAAAACTTGCATGGATTTTGCTAAGTATAAACCTTGCTATAGGAAAACCTAGTAGATGAAACCTTAGTGGGAATCTTCCTAAGTTAAGATTCCTACTACTATCAAGCTTAGCCTAGCTAATAGAAAACATGGGTGGAATATATATTCACACTATGGAAAAATATTCTAAGTCTGAGGACTTGAGTTTTGTTTATTAAAACAACTAAGTTAATGAATCTCCTGGGTGGAATGGGACTTGCTTGGTGGTTTTTGGTTGAGTGGTTCACAAGACCCATGTTTATGGTTTACCTTGTGTATCTCACTTGTGGATGGCCACCCAGGAACAAAGAGATTTGAGATGTCAAATGTTGAGAAGCTTCAAGTGCAACCACTTGGCAATATGGGCTCTGCCATGATCATATAGGTTGCAAGAACTTAGCCATATGGACAGAGGGTGGTAGTGTTTGATAGGTTGGAACGCGTCCATTTTGGTCTAAGGGAAGGCTTCTGAAAGATCTTGTCTTGGGAAACCAAGTCTTGTGGGGAAAGTGCACCACCTCTGCAGAGTGTAAAATCTAAGTACTTAGCCATGTCCCTGGTAAAGGACAATTTGAGCATCAAGATATGGAAGCAATCAAGAATCTCATCATTCAAATTTCTAAGTTAAAATCTTGTGGTTTGAACAAGGGTTGTTTGAAATCTTGAATCTTTGATTGAGAGATGCCTTGGTTAAAGGATCTTCAATCTTTGATTGAGAAAAATGATTTTGTCAAAGCAAAAACTTAGTATTTTCAAATGTTAAGGAAAAATCTATTTTGAGCAATGCAAGCCTCAACTCCACTTAGCCAAATGCATATAGATGATAGACTCCACTATACTAATATAGTATCATTTGCCAATACAATTCAAATGTATTGACCCTTTGTGGCTGTAACTTGTATGTTGCAGGTTTGATTGTTTGTATTGAAGATTGATTGATTAGGATTACAAAGTCTACAACCAACATCTGCCTGTGGCACTTTGAAGATGAAGGACCCATACTTATAGATATTCCGCTGCAATGTAATGTAATAGCCAAATGAGCTATGTTTGATGTAATAAACTTATGTTATTCCTGGTTATAAAGTTATATTATGACCTTTGTTTCTTGATATTACATCTTAACTGTGGATGCTAGCTATTGATCCAGGGACTAGCATTGTAAACACAGGGGGCTCTATCTTATTAAAGATTGGAACCCCTACATGAACCATCATTCTCTATTAAAAAGGCAAGTCACACTATCATCCATGTCCTACTATTTTCATTACACTTAGTGGATTTTTGTAACATGCATGAGAAGGACTACTATATTTTATGCTATGCTAAATCCTAATAGGATACCCTTATATCTCCCTTAGTGGAAACATTGTAGTTGTAGTAAGCTTAGCCCTGCTATATATTTGGGATGGGATACATGATATGATTATATGAAGTATTGAAAATATATATGTTTTATATAATAAAACAAGTACTCAATGAACCACCTGGGTGGACAAGGATACTCAAGTTTTGGACAAGGTGGCAACAGAGGGAACCATGTTTATATGGCTATCTTTTTGTATGTGCACTATAAGAAAACCACCTAGGAACTTAGAGATTGAACATGTTTCTCGTAATAAAAAGCCTTTACTTTAATAAAATTGGATTGTAACCCTAGGATTGGACAAAACCCCTTAGAAAAATAGGAGTTGTATTTGTTCCAAAACTTATTTACAAACAATCTTGTAAACTCTTTCCTCAACCTTCTGGTTTTGATTCTACACCTCTTCCTTTTCAACTTGATGGACAAAGCCTTCACCATGACCAATGACTTCAATTTTAGTTCCACCAAAGATTTCAACTTAGACATCACTAAAGACTACAAGTGAAAACCAAAAGACATTAGATTGCCTACCAAAAACATTGATATCTTGTTAGTGTATGGATCATATTGACCTATGAGGTATGACTATACTAGGTTGATTGTTTTAAGAAAACTTGTTGTTTCCTTCAACTCATGAGTTAAGCTCATAAGTTGTTAAGTGAATAGTTGCTTGTTGATTGATTGATTGTTTGATTGAACTTGGTTGTTTTGAGTTGTGTGTTAGAACTTCCTTAAGTCTATCTGCCATTACTCAACCCTATCAACCAACAGATGCCTCCCCGTCGTGCCAACCCCAACCAAAACAACAACATCACCCCTGAGATGAAGCAGATGATGACAGCTCAGACGCAGCTAATGCAGGAGATGACCATGTTCATACATAATCACAACAACAACAACAAGAACAACAAAAACAACAACAACAACAACAACAACAACAACAACAACAACAACAACAACAACAACAACAACAACAACAACAACAACAACAACAACAACAACAACAACAACAACAACAACAACAGCAACAGCAACAGCAACAGCAACAGCAACAGCAACAGCAACAGCAATAACAACAACAACAACAATCAGAATAATCCTCCAGCACATGATATGCTCACAAGGTTTCTGAAACTTAGGCCTGCAAGATTCTCTAGAACAACTGATCCAATGGAAGCCAATGACTGGTTACGTTCAGTGAACAAAGACTTAGTGACTGTTGGTTGCACCGATGAAGAAAAAGTTAGGTTTGCATCACACCTGCTTGCAGGACCAGCAGCAACATGGTGGGACAACTTTCAGATCACCACTCCCCTTGAGGATGTGACTTGGGCTATTTTTGAGGATGGTTTCCGTACAGCTCACATCTCATCTGGAGTGATGCACTTGAAGAAAAAGGAATTCCACAATCTAAAACAACGTCACCTCAGTGTGGCTGAGTACATTGAAGAATTCAACAATCTGGCACGCTATGCACCGGATGAAGTTGATACAGATGCTAAGAGAAAGGATAAATTTCTTGAAGGACTTAATGATGAGTTGAACCTGCAGCTAGCTGTTGCCTATGTCCCAACTTATCAATCACTCTGTGACAAAGCCACCATTTTGGAAAACAAGATGAATCAAGTTGAGAATAGAAAGAGGAAGCATAAACTCAAGTATCACTCATGATCATCACAAAAGAAGAGTTCATTCAAAAAGAGCAATGAAGATTTAGAACCACATCAGTATCACCACAATAACAATGGAAGTGATAATAATGGAAATGATACTGACAATGGAGATGACCTTGGTCAGAACCAACATGACACTTTCAGGAAGAAAGATATTAGCCAGTTGCGGTGCTATAATTGCAAGGAACTTGGACACTATGCATCAGACTGTCCTGAGAAGGAAAAGAAAAAGGATGCTAGAAGAGCCAATGGAAATGACTCCAATGTGACCCAGAAAGGACATGTGAACCACATTGACGTGGATGGAAACATTGAAGAGATAGAAGAAGTGGATGTCAGGAATTAGTTAACTCAGTTGAGTCAAATAAGGATTCCTTGTCTGGATATTAAGTGTTGAACCCATAGTCAAGTGAACCATCAATGTAACCCTATGAGACTTTCTTTTAAGGGTGGTAGTACCCTAGTTGCCTTGAAGCCAACTTGTAACCCTAGCCTTCCCAAATCTCAGGACAAGATTTCTTTTAAGGGTGGTAGCCTGTCACATCCCAAAATTTTCCAAATTTTGAAATGTGAAAAAAATAAACAAATAAACAATTGTTGATTTTTAGGGTGAGAAGAAACTTTTTGATTCCAATTGGAAACATCAAAACCTATTTTGATCCAATAAAATCCTAAAGGGATTTAAAAAGATAAATAAACAATAAAGTTAAAATAGTTGGAGTCACTATTTTTAGATCTTTTAATAAAAAGATTTGATTTTCAAAAGCAAAGGTAGAATTATAACTAAGGATTATTTTATAGAGCCAAATTATGAAGATTATTTTCTTGGCCAAGCTTTTGAAATAAAATATTTCTCTTTGATAAAAAGAGTAATGGTTTATTTAAATAAAATAATGAAGATTTATTAATATCCAATTTTATTAAAGTAAAGGCTTTTTCCTTTTTAAATAAAAATTGAAACTTGTTAAAGTATTTTAAATAAGATTTCCAAGTGTTTTAGTTTTTCAAATAAAACCTACTGAAAAGGTTTTGATAAGGTTTTGTTTTCACATAGAGTTTTTAAAATATATTAAATCCTATTTGAATTAAAAACTAAGGTCTATTTATTTAATTAATAATAGATCCTAAAAGAATAAAAGAATTATTTTATTTTGGACTTTGGAATATGTTGTTAAACAAAATTAAAATCAACACAAAGTTTGTTGGTGGTTTGATTTGAATTGGTGTTTGAATTGTTTGAATGAAAATCAAATCAAAATATTCAAACAGAAAAAGGAAAAACTTTCTATATAAAAAAAAGTGAATCAAACCCAACCCAGCCAACAGGCCCAGCAAGCCCACTCGCAGCCCAACTAGCCCACCTGCTCACCCCGCAGTGAAAAGTTTTTCACTGAGTAACACACCCACGGAGTCACAGATAAGTGGACCCAGTAAACATTCTCTCTCCCTCGCTGACGTCTGGCCCCCACTGCCACGCAGTCATCGTCATCCCCACGACCGTTCCACCCGAACGTTTCTGTGATGAATTTGCGGTGTTAAATTCGCGTTGATAGCTCAGTTAATCCCGCCCGCGACCATGCTCGACTAATAGCCTGCTTCTCCTCTCCATTTCCCCCCAACCAACGCCACCAGAGAGCCACCGGGCTGCCCCAATTTCCTTTTGCACCACCGCGGCCTCCGACGAGCTTCGCGAGCGATTCCGGCCACTCCTCGCCGCGCCATGCCCCCTCGACCACTCGAGCTCACTCCCCAGCCTAAGGCGCATCTATCGATGGTCTTCACCTGCCCGCGCGAGCACCGTAGCCTCGGCTTCGTCATCACGTGAACGCCGCCGCGTCTGTCGTTTCTCCGGCGAGCTCCCCTGGTAAGCGTAGACCGTCCCGAACCCTCCCGTTGATGCTCCTATCATCTACGCACTCTCCCGCATCTAACTGCATGCCCCGTTCGTCTTAGCTCGCTCTCAAGCCTCGCCCCGACGACATCCAGAGACACCCGACGCCGCTGCACACTCCGGCGAGCAATCCCCTCCGTTCCTGAGCGCCCCTCGTCAAGCAGACCTCACCTTGAGCTTCGCCACACCTCTGTGAGCACGGTGAGATACTCCTCTGTCTCCCTTGCGTCCTGTATCGCCGGCTCCGCCGTAGCCAGAGCGTGCGCCGCCGCCAGCCGCCGCTAGCGCCGCCCAACCTTGGTCAGAGACACAGTGCCCGTTGGATCTTAATCTTACGGCTAGGATTAGATTATAACGAAGGGGTATCGTGTGCTCTATGCCACACGATCTCATTTAGATCCAACGACCCACAGAGCTCAATCTGAACGAATCGGTATCAGCCAGTAGCAAGCAGCCACGTGGCTCAGACTTCGATTTAAAAAAGAAAAATGTTCTATTAGATGCTAGATTTTGTAAAATTCATAACTTTAGTTCTACACGTCAAAATTTTCCAAATTTTATATCAATGGAATCAGCAGAACAAGTACTTTGCTACCATGAACTTTGTTTAATGTTTTGCCTCTGGAAAATTGGTTGAATGTGCATAAACTTGTGTAGGCTTATTTTGAATATAAAAATTGTTCTAGATATATTTTTAAGGTGAAAAGTTTGCAGAATGGTTTGTTTTGAACCTACTGACCATGGGAACCAACTTATGGATTTAAAAATGTATTTTGTGAACTTAAGGAATAAATATTTGAGTTAGCCCATTTCTAGTCAAATAAAAATATTGTTTTTGGTTTAGAATTGATTTTTGAGTAAAGCCTTTGGGAAATGTTTTGATTCAAACCTTCTGACCCTAAACACCATGTTTTGTGATTTAGGAACATATTTGTTGAACCATATAAAGTCATTACTTTGCTAAAATATATTTTCAACAACATAAAATATCACCTTAGCATATTATTTGGTTTATGAGATAAAACCTTTTGCAAATGGTTTTACCACTTTAGTAAATGACCACTTTGAGCTTTAAAATGTTTAGAGCCTAGTAGAAACCACTTTTGCAAATAAAACTATCTTTTGCATGCTTGCATGCATTGCCTTGTTTCTATTATTTTATGTGTGGGAAATTGTTTGAATGCTAGTTGAATTTGTGTTTGCTTGATTGAATTTTAGTGAAGTTAGAAGAGTGTGATATTTGCAAGATCAAGAAGTGAACCATCATTCTCTATTAAAAAGGCAAGTCACACTATCATCCATGTCCTACTATTTTCATTACACTTAGTGGATTTTTGTAACATGCATGATAAGGACTACTATATTTTATGCTATGCTAAATCCTAATAGGATACCCTTATATCTCCCTTAGTGGAAACATTGTAGTTGTAGTAAGCTTAGCCCTGCTATATATTTGGGATGGGATACATGATATGATTATATGAAGTATTGAAAAGATATATGTTTTATATAATAAAACAAGTACTCAATGAACCACCTGGGTGGACATGGATACTCAAGTTTTGGACAAGGTGGAAACAGAGGGAACCATGTTTATATGGCTATCTTTTTGTATGTGCACTAGAAGAAAAGCACCTAGGGACTTAGAGATTGAACATGTTTCTCGTACAGTGGCTTCCGTGTACAGCCACATGCTAAATGGGCTCTGGCTTAGTCAACTACATAGTGGAAGACCCATGCATTGGCATCTTCAGGTTAACTAGAATTGTGTAAGGGAAATTTATCCCTACATTGGTGCCTGGTTGACAAGCTAGCATTGTGTATTGGGAGGACTCCTATGGAAAGACTTTGTCACATTCTCGATCTGCCAGTACTCTATTTTGGTGAGTACTTATCCAGCGGCCACTAGTGGCGTCAAGACGAGATTGTGTCATGTGGGTAAAGTGTACAACTTCTGCAGAAGATCAAATTCTAAGTACTTAGCCGTGTCCCCGGTTATGGACAACTCTGAGCAACTAAGGCCTGAAGCTATGAAAGATCTCGACATTCCAATTTCTCAAAGTAAAACTTGATGGTGACAACATGGGATTAGAAGCACTTGGAGTTTTCCAAGAAGTTCAGAAAGATTTGACAAAAGATCAAAACTATTTTCAAAAGATAGGATAAAACTATATTGCTTTCTGCAAAAGAGCCTAAACCCTACTTAGCCAAATATGCATGTAGTGATATGATCCACTTCTTTCTATATAGTAGTGAAACTTGCCAATACGATTCAAATGTATTGACCCTTGTGGCTGCAACTTATTATGTTGCAGGTTTGTTTGATGTTAGTGAAGTGTGTTGAATAGGATTACAAGTCTACAACCAACATGACTTCCTGTGGCACTTTGAAGATGAAGGACCCCATGTTATTGTTATATTCTGCTGCATTGTATGTGATAGCCAAATGAGCTATGTAAGATGTAATGAATTATTTTATTCCTGGTTATAAAGTTGTATTATGACCTTTGTTTCTTGATATTACATCTTAACTGTGGATGCTACCTATTGATCCAGGGACTAGCATTGTAAACACAGGGATCTCTACCTTATTAAGGGTTGGGAACCTTACAGTGTTGGCGGTAGCATTGTTGTTGTTGAACTTGGGTGGTGCACGGTTGAAATTGCCAGAGTTGCCGGGGTTGTTGTGATTTCCTCCGGGCCTCGGGTTTCTACGGTTGGGATAGGTCGAACGATTCATCAGGGGTCTGTTGGTTCTCGGGGCAAATCCTGGAGATGGGTTAGGGCGATACTTTGGGGTCTGATGGGTTCCTGGCTGATGCATCATGCGACGCTTGCGGTTCTCATTGGCTTCGTTGATCTTTCCTTCCATCTGGATGGCCGAGTCGACAAGGGCTTCAATATCTGCAAAGGGGATATTGACTAACACCGTCTGCATCTCATCGTGCAGACCATTCAAGAATCTTTATTTCTTCTTGTCTTCGGTGTCGATCTCATCCGGGGCATACCTAGCTAATGACAAGAATTTGTCATGGTATTCTACTACGGTCATCCTTCCTTGCTTCAGTTCTCTGAACTCATCTCTCATTCTCTTGATCAAACCCGGTGGCACATGGGTTCTGCTGAACTTGACCTTGAATTCCTCCCAGGTCATCATCTGTCCTCCGGTCATTGCACGAATGCTGTTCCACCATGCTCTTGCGTCTCCGGCTAGATAGTGGGTGGTGAACAGAACTTTCTCATTGGCTTCCACTCCGGCTACTTCTAGGTTATTTTCCATGGTTTGCAGCCAATCGTCTGCATCTAGGGACTCTTCCGACTTAGTGAAAACAGGTGGGTTAGTGTTCTGGAAATTCTTGAGCTTAGATCCATGGTTGTCCTGATTTCCTTGGCCTTGATTGTTGTTAGCCATCTGAGCTATGTGCTGAAGGGTGGCTAGGTTGGCTTGACGTTCAGCTCTATCAGCTTCGCGGTCAGAAACCAACATTTGCAGGATATGCAACATCGGGTCCGGGGATGAACCACTTCCTCCGCGTGGCATCTGAAGATTGAGATAGATCATGAGAAAAGAGGGAAATTTCTAAGGTTCGGGGACTTTGAAAAGTTTTTAAAGTTTGACTCAGATTTTCTAGCAACTTGCTTTTTTTATTCATACATTCATAGCACACGATACAAACACACACCACAAAACAAGAAAAACAGATGGTTTTAAGAACCATTCTAGAAACTACGATACAGTGGGACCGAATACAACTCACTACGCTAGTGCTCAAGTGCTACTACTCCTCGGAGTCGATGTAGTCGTCATCCTCATCATCCTCATCGTCATCGATAAAGGCGAAGTCATCCTCATCGGTGAAGAAATCCATAGCCTGATCCTCTAGAGAATCATCATCATCCCTGAGATAGGAGTAGGGGTCTCCACGAAGATTCTCTCCGGCATTCTCCCTTTCCTCCAACTCCATGTCTCTCTCATGGATGGTCGCCTCCAAATCCGAGATACGGTGGCGAAGACGGGCAATGATGCGCTCCTTCTTGTCGAGCTGACGGCGGCGAGACTTGCGATCCTTTGCTAGCATGGCGATGTTCTGATCCTTCATCTTAATGATGGCGGACTTGTGGTTGGAGTAGTCATGGCAATTATCCAATTCCTGCTGACGATCGTACAGCATGAAGCTAAGGTGGTCCAACTGAGTCTTCAGCTCGGGGTGGTATGGGGCTTCCAGTGGTTGTCCCATAGCATCACGCCTTGGAAAGAACTCAAAGCGGGTACCCTTGATCTGGTTGACACTCTACCCACACAGACGGGTAAGAGCTTCCTGCATGGCCCTGGCAAGTCCATCGAGCCAGTTGTTCTCTCTTAAGGTGAACTGAATTCCCTCGGCAGTGGGAGGTTCAATCTTTCCTCGGAGACTTGCAACAATTAGCCACTGTAGATTTTCTCCTCCTTTATCATTGAGCTGAGCTCCGAAGAACTCGGGGTGTGGACACTCCAGAAGTTCCGAAAGCTGGTCCAAATCCCGCTCAAAGATAAGGTCTCCTCCATTCCCTAACTGATAAAACTTGATGTACTTCACGTCCATCTATAAGAATATAGGATGAGTAAGTTAGTAGAGTGATCAAGTGTGTCAAATTTTATGTATTTTGTAAGAGTTTTTGAGGAACATGAATTTTCATGAAAGAATCAAAGTGATAAGAATGGGAATAAGTTTTTGTAAATATTTTCTTTCTTTGGTTTTGAAACTAAGTTTTTGATTCAAACATCCAGTCCAACTAGGGTCTCCTATTGTCAGGATGGCTCTGATACCAACTTGTCAACACCCAGATTTTTAATCCCATATGCCTGTTATGCCATACATCCCAATCCCAGGATTACCATTTTTGCAAGACATAACAGAATTGGATACCATAGTACATCATCCATTACAAACCATACATATGGTCTTACACAAATAAGGATCTCATGATCCAGTTCTTAATACAACTCAAGGAGCGGAATAACGTAATAATAAAGGTAGCGTAGGCGAAGCTCCATCTTCGGGGTCACAGGCAATGCTGGCGATGGGAGATGATCCTAGTTGTCGTAACCTTCATGGGGTCCATCCTCCTAGTACTCCTCTTCATAGTATGGCCACGGGAATAGCCAGGGACAAAGCCATGAGTACTCTTCAAGTACTCGCAAACTAAAACTAACAAGTGAAGGGGGTTTTTGTAGTAGGAAACTAAGCTCTAGGGTTGTTTTGCAAAAAGCCAGATTTACCTCTACTAAGTTCAGAAACTAGAGTGCTATTTAAAATTTTATAACACCTAAGTGGGAACTTGTATTCCATATCACAACTCTGTTGTGCTCAAGTCAAAATCTCAATTCATTTCACAAGTCATTTTGAAAACATCTGACGGAGGAACAGTATGGCCACTCCAACTGTCCATAACCGCGAACGCGGCTATTTGAATAGTTTGACACTCTACAGAGATTGTACACTTTCACCATAACATTTGATACATCCGTCAGGAACAAATCCTGAATTCACCATACTCAGTATGCGGATAATCAATCCTAACCTTTCGATTACACGCCCTAGTATAGGCACCTCTCCTGTGAGTTTGGCCTCCCAACCATGACCAACTGTCATCTTGGGTACTGCACATGTGGACAATCTTCACAAGGTATCCTCAGCTCAGACCTTGGCCGTGAGGGAACCCATACTAAGGAATATAAGTTTCCAGTCAAGCCCTACCCAATTTTTGGTTATTGTGGTTGTACAGTAAAATTGGAATGGTATCGCATCCAGACAACCATCAGTTTTATAAAGGGCTAAGGCTCATGCCTCAACATTTTCATCATCAAAATCATCTGGTGTTTGGAAACACATGTAAAAACATCTCAGTAGAATGATCCATCATTCCAAGGTTTTCATAACCATTTTTCCACCAAGTATTCCCATCTAAAATTGATCAAGTTTTATGCTTAGCACTAGCATCTATAATTGGGGGTAAGTATTAATGAGGGGTAGTAAACAAGTGGAGTTTAACTAAGTTCAATCTCATGCCTTAGGATGACATCAAGATTATCTAGCTCTTTATGCAACCTTCCAATATCTTCCTTGAATCTACAAGTCCTTTAAGTAAACTCTAAGAAATAGATTTGATAAAGAGATAAAGTAGAAAGCTTGTAAGTAAAAATAGGAGGGGGTATCGTCAAATATGTCTAACCAAGTATGCTTACTGCATTGCATAGGTCATCTAACTTCCATAATTGCAAGTGTTAGCTTGCTCAATCAACTAATAGTATTAGGCTTGCAAGGTTAATAGCTTGCATATGTCAACTTGATTAGTAAGGCTTGCTAAAGTAGAGTATCTTGCAAGTGTTAGCTTGACTTGTGCAGAGCAGTGGTTGAAGTTCTCCTCGGCTTCTTCTTCGTAGTATCCTCCTTCCTCCTCGTATCCTTGGTCGGTACTAGCGTCTGTGAATAAATACGAGGTACACAATCACCAAACAATACTAACTATTTTCAATCATCACACACAAGGGTTCTATAGATGATCTAGCATCATCACTAATATTACAAGATTAAAGCTTTGTCTTATTTCTTTTATTTTTAGAAAAGTAATTTCTACTCATTGAAAAACTACTTAAGATTTAATATTCTCCAAACAAAACATGGGATCATCACTACTAGGAAAACGCCTGTTCGTGGCGCACCTGAAAAGGCCATCTGTGGCGCACTAGCAGTGTGCCATGGGCCTCGCGCTACGGCTATCTCCTAGCCGTGGCGCACTACCTGGTGCGCCACGGTTGTGTCGAGATAGGCGTGGCGCACATGCCAGTGCGCCACGGAAAGTAGTCTAGGTGCGCCACGCGTATGAAACGATAACCGTGGCGCACTAGGTGTTGTGCGCCACGGATATAAATTTCAAAATTCAAAAAAAAGCAGCAGATCTGGATCTCGTCGTCAGTGCCGTCGCATGTCGGTGCAGGTCGCCGTCGTCGCCTTGTTGTCGCCTCCTCGTCGTCACCTCGTCGTCGTCGTCAGAACTGCAAGGAGGAGGAGGAGAATAGGAGGAAGAGGAGGAGAAGAAGAGGAGGAAGAGGAGGAGAAGAAGAGGAGGAGGAGAAGGAGAAGAAGAGGAGGAGGAGAAGAAGAAGAGGAGGGCCTCGTCATCGTCGGAACTACAAGGAGGAGGAGGAAGAGGAGGAGAAGAAAGAGCCCGCCGTCTCGTCGTCGGAACTGCAAGGAGGAGGCCGCCGCCATCACCATCTTCACTGCAAGGAGGAGGAAGAGGAGGAGAAGGAGAAAGAGAAAGAGAAGGAGAAGGAGGAGAAGAAGAAGGAAATGAGAAAGAGGAAGGTGGGCGGGGTGGGGATTCGAAATTTGAATCCCGCCCAAGCTTATCCGTGGCGCACTAGGTGGTGGTGCGCTACGGGTAAGTCGCCCTCTATTTTTTTTCTGCAGGAAAAAACGGTCTTTTGACCGTAACTTTTTACTCTTTTCGAATTTTGAAAATCTAAAAAATCGCTAAACGACTGGTCGTTGCGATGCGAAATCTCGTTCCCGTCATTTTGGTATATTATACGATTTTTTTCGATATCGTATGCAAAAGTTACGGCATTTTTACCGTGGCATGACTTTTTTTGCAAATAAAGTCGAAACTCATTTTTGTTAATTTTACTAGAAGCTATACCACATTACCTATCTAAATATGAAAGGATTTAATTTTTTAAAGTTTTTATGATTTTCTTTTATTTTTTGCAAAGCCTAAAAAGGCGATCCACGGGGGGGGGGGGGGGGGGGGGGTGGAGCTGGTGCAAGATAGTTAGGCGTAGGGCACTAGGGCAAGGTGCCTTACTACTAAGTTTATACATCCGTGGCGCACATGCCATAGTGCGCCACGGATGTGTCTTGCCGTTTCACAGCAGAGGGGCATGCGCTTAGGCGTAGCGCACCCCCTCCATGTGCGCCACGGTTGACACTAACAACCGTAGCGCACCTACCCTATGTGCGCTACAGATGTTTGGCGTGCGGTCAACAGGGCCCTGGCCCACACATATCTGTGGCGCACTATGGTCATGTGCGTCACGGTTGTTCTAGTTACTAGTAGGGCACTGCCCATAGGTGAGCCACGCCTGTTTTAGCCGTGGGGCACTTCAACCATGTGAGCCACGGATGTGCTGATTACCTATAGCCATTTTCCTAGTAGTGCATGTTGACACATGTCATCACCACATATTTCAGTACATGGGAATGTGATTTAAAGTGGTGTCACAATTTAAGAAGGTTTAACCCTTTTATTTTAAATCATTAAAGTGGCTAGAAATGTCAATGTGGCATTCTTTTATTACTTGAACATTATTTCTGTAAGTAAACCCATTTATTTTTATATATTCTGAAAGGTATGATCAAATGTGATTTTTGAGAGTTGGAATCAACTCAAAAACTATTATGGTTGAAATTTGAAAAATGTTTGAATGCAGAAAAGCTTCTGCCTTGTTATTTTTACCAAGGTTGATCTATAGATTCAAATTATTTGAATCCAATGGGCTTGGATTAAGTGTTTCAATATCTTTCTAACAAAATTGGTTTCATTCAAGTTGGTTCACTGAATCGAGCTGGGTTGATTTTTGAAACTAGGTACAGAACTGAGTTTGAATATAAATAGAAGAAGATAAATTCAAACAAGTGGGCTGCGTGGGAAAGGTTAACGGGTCGGCCAATGTCACTCCGCAGCGCGGGGCACAGCTGACAGGGGGGTCTACTCGTCAGTGGCTCTTTAAACGCGAAGCAGTACGGGGTGATGTGGTGCGTTGGATTAGAATGAAGATCGACGGCTGAGGGTCGTCGTCGATGATGAACACGTCACCAGCGAGCTCGAACCCTAGCGGCTCGGTTGGGTTCGTGGGAGGCTCACCGGGGCTCAGGCGAGGGTCAGCGATGCGGGCGAACGACGAAGTCGACGACGGCGATCCTCCTGGTACCGACAGCTCCTCTTGGGGTGGCTCCAATCGATGGCTTCCTTCTCCTCCAGCAGTGGCGGACTCCGGTGAAATTCCAGCGATGCGCTGCTCGCCTTGCTCCGGGAATGAGATGGGGTGGTTCTGGGTGAGAGGGTTGTAGAATGGTGTGAAGAATTCGAACGGGGGATGCCTCTATTTATAGTGGCGAGAGGGGACCGACGGGCGCAAGCTGAGCTCGTCGTGGTCGACGGTACAGAGGGCTATCGGAGTGGGCAATGATAGGGGGCGGTGCTGTGCTCCCTGGCGAAGCTCAACGACGTGGTGGAGAGGCGTGGGGGTGGTGCTGATCGGTCGGAACGCTGCGGTGCTCTGCGCTGGTCCGACGGAAGTTTTGATGGCGCACAGCACGCGTGGTCTGCGCGGAGGCGAACGAGCGTGTCTGCGGGGTTGCTGGGACGGTGGTGATCACACGTGCACGTGGCTAGGGCGGCGCGTGGTATGTGGGCGCTGGTCGAGCGTGGCGCACAGGGCGCGCTCTCGGCATGGTTGCAGAGAAGGTTGGAATGGCCTGGGCATGTGGTCCAGTGGCTGGCATTGCTCGTGGCTGGGACAGGGAGTGGCGGTGGGTTGCTAGCTTGCTCCCAGACAAGGTTGGCGAGGCTAGTGTTGGTTGTAGCTTGTTGTCGACCATGGGGTGGAAATGGTGCTCTCGGCATGTTCACCATTGATGATAAATGGCCGTCTTACAGTGGTGCTAGTGATTAGTTAAGGTTGTTAGATGATCTAATAAGGCTAGTGGTGTCTAGAGAGCGAACAAGTTAGGCCCAAAACACTGTTCAACATAGTGTTTTGATTTTGTTTGATTTGCATCTGCAACCTGTTTGATGAAATGGCCGCATGAACTTAAGTTTTTAATTTTGAAAATATTTTTGGTGGGTGTCCTAGGCATGTACTGGGGATTCCGTGGATGCTTGGGTTTTGAAAATTGAGTTGGTTTGAGTGGTTTTTGAAATAGTGGGATCTTCCCATATGAAATAGATTCAATTTTAAACTGTCATTTAAACTAAGCATTTGAATGTTTCTAGATGATCACAAAGTGGGCCTTGGTACCTTGTTATGAGTACTATCAAGGGGTGCAAAGATCCATACATGTTTCTATTAAGTTCTGAAAGTTAGAGATAACCAAAGTAGGCATGGGAGTTAAATTGGCCAAAGTGACCATTCACTTAATTTGTTTGTTTTGATTTGTTTGTCTTAGGGAAAAGTTTGGGGATTGTTTAGATGATGTTTATTTCACCTAAGAATCATTCTACAAGCAAAGAAACACATAATCATGGCAATTCAAAAGAATCCAAATTTTAATGCACACTCATATGAATGCTTTCATATTTTAATTGGAAATTTTTTTGTTAACCCTAAATTTGGTGATTAGAGTTTGATGATTCTAGTTTAATATTTTTGGGATGTTACAAACTTTCCCCCCTTAAACAAAATCTTGTCCCTAGATTTGAAAAAGGACAAAAAAGATTACCTAGGATTTGAAGAGATCGGGAAACTCCGTCCTGATGTGATCTTCGTGCACCCAGGTAGCTTCCTCTTCTGTGTGGTTGCTCCACTGAATCTTGAGAAACTTGATGCTTTAGGTTTTGGTGGTTCTGAAAGCTTCTTCCAAAATGCGGATGGGTACTTCGGGGTAGGTCAGGTCATCGTTGATTTCTATGGTCCGGTGATCAATATTCTTGAACACTTCAGTCTTCTCTAGGACTTCGAGGCACTTGCGAAGTAATGAGATATGGAACACATTGTGCACGGCTGACATCTCTTCGGGTAGTTCCAATTGATACGACACTTCTCCTCGACGGTTAAGAATCTTGAAGGGGCCGATATATCTGGGGGGTAACTTTCCCTTGAGTTGGAAACGCTGCATTCCTTTCAATGGCGACACTTTTAGATACACAAAATCTCCTATGTTGAAGGTGAGGTCTCGACGTCTCTTGTCGGCGTAATTCTTCTGTCTTGACCGGGCTGTCTTGAGGTGCTCACGAATCTTGTGAACCTTCTCTTCTACTTCTCGTAGGATATCGGGTCCGAAAATCTAACTCTCTCCTACTTCCGACCAGTTCAAAGGGGTGCGACACTTCCTTTCGTACATGAATTCAAATGGGGCCATTTGCAAACTAGCTTGATAACTGTTGTTGTACGAAAATTCTGCAAACGGCAGACAGTCTTCCCACTTAGATCCATACTCTAACACACATGCTCTCAGCATATCTTCGAGTATTTGATTTACTCGTTCCGTTTGTCCATCGGTTTGAGGGTGATAAGCGGTGCTGAAATCTAGGCGGGTTCCTAAACCTTCTTGGACTTTCTTCCAGAATCTCGAGGTAAACTGAGTTCCTCGATCCGATACGATGTTCTTAGGGACTCCATGCAAACTAACGATTCCAGCGATGTATAACTCCGCTAGCTTCGAACTCTTTTGTGTGGTCTTCACGGGTAAGAAATGGGCGAATTTGGACAATCTGTCCACTATGACCCAGATAGAGTAATTTCCCCTACTAGAAGTAGGCAATCCGGTGATAAAGTCCATTCCAACAGAATCCCATTTCCATTCTGGAATTTGCAATGGTTGCAACAATCCAGCGGGTCTTTGATGTCCTGCCTTGACTCGCTGACATATATCACACTTGGCAATATAGCTTCCGATTTCTCTCTTCATCCTATGCCACCAAAATTGCTCTTTCAAATCTTGATACATCTTAGTTCCTCCGGGATGGATAGAATAAAGAATATCATGAGCTTCCTTGGTAATAACTTCTTTCAACTCAGAATCTGCTGGTACACAAAGGCGTCCTTTGTACCACAGAACTCCTTCTTCGTCTTCGGTGAATCCGGGTACTTTGCCTCTACCGATACGACGCTTGATTCCGTCAATACTAGCATTTCCTTTCTGTGCCTCTTTGATGTAGCTGATCAAAGTGGGTTGAAGTTCTATGCTAGCCAAAAATCCTTCACTCACTAGTTCCATTTGAAAATCTTCCATCTCCTTGTGCAAACTTGGTTGCTCCTTCAAAATCATGGAGTTCAAGCGGCACGGCAATCTGCTAAGGGCATCTACTACCACGTTGCTTTACCGGGGTGATAGTGAATGTCCAGATCATAATCCTTGATTAGCTCAATCCATCTTCTCGGTCTCATATTCAGCTCCTTCTGAGTGAATATATACTTCAGACTCTTGTGATCCGAATAAATCTCACAACGGTTTCCCATCAGGTAGTTCCTCCATGTCTTCAGGGCTAGCACTATATCTGCGAGTTTGAGGTCATGGGTTGGGTAATTCTGCTCGTGTTGTTTCAGTTGTCGAGATAGATAAGATATGAATTTGCCTTCTTGCATTAGCACACATCTGAGACCGGTCTTGGATGTGTCACAATAAACGTCGAAGGGCTTAGTGATATCCGGCATGATTAAGATTGGGGCTGAAATCAATCTTCTCTTGAGTTCTTGAAAACTCGCTTCACATTTGTCCGTCCATTCAAACTTCTTGTCCTTCTTCAGCAATTGGGTCATGGGTCTGGCAATACTCGAGAATCCTTCTACGAACTTGCGGTAATATCCCGCCAATCCGAGAAATGCACGAACTTGGGACAGGGAGTGGCGGTGGGGTGCTAGCTTGCTCCCAGACAAGGTTGGCGAGGCTAGTGTTGCTTGTAGCTTGTTGTCGACCATGGGGTGGCAATGGTGCTCTCGGCCTGTTCACCATTGATGATAATGGCCAGCTTACAGTGGTGCTAGTGATTAGTTAAGGTTGTTAGTTGATCTAATAAGGCTAGTGGTGTCCAGAGAGGGAACAAGTTAGGCCCAAAACACTGCTCAACATAGTGTTTTGATTTTGTTTGATTTGCATCTGCAACCTGTTTGATGAAATGGCCGCATGAACTTAAGTTTTAAATTTTGAAAAGATTTTTGGTGGGTGTGCTAGGCATGTACTGGGGAGTCTGTGGATGCTTGGGTTTTGAAAATTGAGTTGGTTTGAGTGGTTTTTGAAATAGTGGGATCTTCCCATATGAAATAGATTCAATTTTAAACTGTCATTTAAACTAAGCATTTGAATGTATCTGGATGATCACAAAGTGGTCCTTGGTACCTTTTTATGAGTACTATCAAGGGGTGCAAAGATCCATACATGTTTCTGTTAAGTTCTGAAAGTTAGAGATGAAGGGTTTCGCGGCATAGTAAATCAAAATTTTCTACGGATGCGAACAGAGGGAAAGCCAAGATCTAATCTAGGAGATGCAAACAACGAGAGAGATTGGATTAGATCTTCATACCCTTGAAGATTCGCACAGCGGAACGTTTGTCGGAACGTGGGTGATGTAGTCGTACTCGCTTCTCCTCCTCGCGATCTGATCCGATCTAGCACCACAAGTGGCGGTGCCTCCGTGAGATGCACACGTGCAGCACCTCGACGTCTCCTCCTTCCTTGGTCCAACAAGTATGGTGGAGAGATGGGTTGGTTCTACAACGCGACGGCGCGGTGCAATTGGTGGAGAATTTCTGCAGCAGGGCTTCGCCTACAAGCAGTCGGGAGGGAGAGAGGAGGGCAGCAGGGCAGCTAGGGTTGGAGGGGAAGGTGTGTGTGGTTGGTGCGCCCCCACCCCTCTTTATATAGAGGGGGGCGCAGCCCTAGCCCCTCCCCCAAGCCCAAACCGGCGGCCCCAAAGGATAAGGAGTGGGGGGCAAGGAAACCCCCCCTTCTAGAAGGTCTATCTCGAGTTTAAAACCCCCTTGGCCGGCTGGGCCCTATGGGGCCTTGTGCCCCTGGCCCAATGCGGCCAGGGCACTCCCTCATAGGCCCATTCCCCCTCCCAGAAGGTGTGGCCACGTTGGTCCCCTTCCGGAAGGTTCTAGAAGCTTCCGGTACAATACCGATTAACCCGGAACAATTCCGAACTCCAAAAACTGCACTGCCTTATATGAATCTTATTCTCCAGACCACTCCGGAACCTCTCGTGATGTCCCGGATCCCATCCGAGACTCCGAACAAAAACTCATAAACCAATTATCCAATCTATCCTAGCGTCGATACACGTTAAGTGTGTGACCCTGCGGGTTCGAGAATATGCAGACATGATCTTCTATCAATAATCAACAGCGGGGTCTGGAAACCCATATTGACTCCCACACATTCATCGATGATCATATTGGATGAACCACGATGCCAGGATTCGATCAATCCCATATATATATTCCCTTCGTCTCGCGGTATTTTACTTGCCCGAGATTCGATCGTCGGTACCGTCATACCTAGTTCAATCCCGTTCACAGCAAGTACTTTACTCGTTCCGTAATCCGATATCACTTTGTGATTAACTCCTTAACCACATGCTTGCAAGCGGTGTTGATATCGATTACCGAGTGGGCCCGAAGTATATCTCTCCGACTTGGGAGGGACAAATCCCATCTCGATACATACAACCCAACAGATACTTTCCGATCACCTGAGAGACACCTTTATGATCACCCTCTCATGGGATGACGTTTGATGACCTCAAAGCTTTCTTCCGATACCAGGGAGTTGTATTATCTCATGGTCTAAGGAATACAATAATTGACATAAGAAAAGCTTCGCAAAGACGAACACGATGACACGATCTAATTGCTTCGCTTAGTTTGGGTCTGTCCACCATATCATTCTCCCAATGATATGATCTCATTATTAATCGACAACTCATGTCCATGGTTAGGAAACCTTAACCATCATTAATCAATGAGCTAGTCCATAGAGGCGTACTAGGGACACGGTGTTGTTCACAAACCACACAAGTATTAAAGTTTCCGCTTAATACAATTCTAGAATGGAATATAAACATTATCATGAACAAGAATTATAATAATAACATCTTTATTATTGCCTCTAGGGCATAATTCCAACAGTCTCCCACTTGCACTAAAGTCAATAATCTAGTTTACATTTGGCAACAATCTCACACCCATGGAACTGAGGTGCTGATCATGTTTTACACGTTGAAGAGGTTTAGTCAATGGATCTGCGACATTCAGATCTGTATGTACTTTGATAATCTTCAGATCTCCATCTTCTATATAATCTCGGATTATATGAAACTTGCGGTTGATATGCTTGGTCTTTGGATGATATCTTGGTTCCTTAGCGAGTGCTATGGTGCCAGTGTTGTCACACAATATCTCCAGTGGGTCCAATGCACTTGGAACCACGCCAAGCTCAGTGATGAAGTTTCTGATCCAAACTCCTTCACTTGACGCTTCTGCAGCCGCCATGTATTCCGCTTCTACTGTAGATCCCGCGATCACGCTTTGCTTGCAGCTTCTCCAGCTCACAGCTCCTCCATTCAAAATATAAACGTATCCTGTCTGAGATTTAGAATCATCCTTGTCGGTGTCGAAACTAGCGTCGACGTAACCTTTTACGACGAGCTGTTCATCACCCCCATATACTAAGAACATTTCTTTAGTCCTATTTAGGTACTTTAGGATGTTCTTCACGGCTGTCCAGTGTTCCACTCCTGGATCACTTTGATACCTGCTCGTCAAACTAAGAGCATTGGACACATCCGCTCTAGTACACAGCATGGCATACATGATGGAACCTATGGCCGATGCATAAGGCACTTTGCTCATAGCTTCCCTATCATTTACCGTAGCTGGACAGTGAGCCTTGCTCAATATCCTACCTGACAACATAGGCACTGAACCTTTCTTTGCCTTATCCATTCTGAACCTTTTCAGAACTTTGTCTAGGTATGTACTCTGGCTTAAAGCTATCAGGCGTCTTTGTCTATCTCTATAGATTTTGATGCCCAATATATAAGCAGCTTCACCTAGGTCTTCATTGAAAAACACTTGTTCAAATAACTCTTCACATCGTTAAGCATGTTAATGTCATTTCCAATAATCAATATGTCATCCACATATAGTACCAGAAATGTCACCGAGCTCCCACTCACTTTCTTGTAGATACAAGCTTCGTAGCAATTTGGAACAAATCCAAAGCTCTTGATCACTTGATCAAAACGAAGGTTCCAACTCCGAGATGCTTGCTTCAGTCCATAAATGGAACGCTGAAGTTTGCATACTTTATCAGCATCCTTAGGATCGACAAAACCTTCGGGTTGCATCATATAAAACTCTTCATCAATGTTGCCATTGAGGAAAGCAGTCTTGACATCCATCTGCCATATTTCATAATCATGAAATGCAGCAATTGCTAATAAAATCCGAATGGACTTAAACATCGCTATGGGAGATAAAGTCTCATCGTAGTCAACACCTTGAACTTGTCGAAAACCTTTCGCGACAAGCCGTGCTTTATAGATGGTAACATTACCATCCGCGTCCGTTTTCTTCTTGAAGATCCATTTGCACTCAACGGCCTTTCGGTCGCTAGGAGGGTCCACCAAAGTCCATACTTGGTTTTCGCTCATGGATCCCAATTCGGATTTCATGGCTTCTAGCCATTTCTCAGAGTCTGGGCTCATCATCGCTTCCTCATAGTTCGTAGGTTCACTGTCTTCTACTAACAAGACAGTTAAGACAGGGTTGCCGTACCACTCAGGAGGGGCACGCGACCTTGTCGACCTGCGACGTTCAGTAGCAGCATCGTCCGAAGCTTCATGATCCTTGTCATTAGCTTCCTCTATTGTTGGCGCAGGCGGCACTGGAACAATTTCAGGTGCTGCGCTACTCTCCAATTCAAGAGAAGGTTCAATAACCTCGTCTAGCTCTACTTTCCTCCCACTCACTTCTTTCGAGAGAAACTCCTTCTCACGAAAGGAACCGTTCTTTGCGACAAACACTTTGCCTTCGGTTCTATGATAGAAGGTATACCCAATAGTTTCCTTAGGGTATCCTATGAAGACGCATTTCTCCGCTTTGGGTTCGAGCTTGTCCGGCATCAACTTCTTGACGTAAGCTTCGCATCCCCAAACTTTAAGAAACGACAACTTAGGTTTAGCACCAAACCACAGTTCATACGGTGTCGTCTCAACGGATTTAGATGGAGCCCTATTTAAAGTGAATGCAGCGGTTTCTAATGCATAACCCCAAAATGATAACGACAAATCAGTAAGAGACATCATTGATCGGACCATATCTAATAGGGTTCGATTCCGGCGTTCAGACACACCATTGCGCTGTGGTGTTCCGGGTGGCGTGAGTTGCGAAACAATTCCGCTTGCTTTAAGATGCGTGAGAAAATCATAACTCAAATATTCGCCCCCACGATCGGATCGTAGAAACTTAATCTTTCTGTTACGATGGTTCTACACTTCATTCTGAAATTCTTTGAACTTTTCAAACGTTTCAGATTTATGTTTCATTAAATAGATATACCCATATCTACTTAAGTCATCGGTAAAAGTGAGAAAATAGCGATATCCACCGCGTGTCGAAACACTCATCGGTCCGCATACATCGGTATGTATGATTTCCAACAAGTCCGTTGCTCGCTCCATCATACCGGAGAACGGGGTTTTGATCATCTTGCCCATGAGGCATGGTTCGCATGTTTCAAATGATTCAAAATCAAGAGACTCCAAAAGTCCATCAGAATGGAGTTTCTTCATGCGCTTTACACCAATATGACCTAGACGACAGTGCCACAAATAAGTAGTATTATCACTATCTACTTTGCATCTCTTAGCCTCAATGTTATGGATGTGTGTTTCATCCCTTTCGAGATTTAGAAGAAATAAACCATTCACAAGAGGTGCATGACCATAAAAGATGTTACTCATATAAATAGAACAACCATTATTCTCCGATTTAAATGAATAACCGTCTTGCAATAAACACGATCCAGAAATAATGTTCATGCTCAACGCAGGCACATAATAACATTTATTAAGGTTTAAAACTAATCCCGAAGGTAAAACTAAGGAGAGCGTGCCGACGGCCATCACATCAACTCTTGATCCGTTGCCAACGCGCATCGTCACCTCATCCCTCGCAAGCCGTCGTCTATTCCGTAGCTCCTGTTTCGAGTTACAAATATTAGCAACTGAACCAGTATCAAATACCCAGGCACTACAACGAGGGCTAGTAAGGAAAACATCAATAACATGTTTATCAAATATACCTTTGATGGTGCCAGCCTTCTTGTCCGCTAAGTACTTCGGACAGTTGCGCTTCCAGTGACCCTTGTCCTTGCAATAGAAGCACTCAGTGTCCGGCTTAGGACCAGACTTGAGCTTCTTCTCAGCAGGGGCAGTGCTCTTGCCGCCTCCCTTCTTGAAGGGCTTCTTTGCTCCCTTACCTTTCTTAAAGGTGGGCTTGTTGACCATCAACACATGATTATCCTTTTTGATGTCCACTTCCGCGGCCTTCAGCTTTGCGAAGAGCTCGGTGATCGTATCAGTGGAACCAATATGATTATGAGTCACTACAAAACTTTTGTAGCTGGGAGGGAGTGATTGCAGAACCCTGTCAATCTTGAGCTCCTCTGGAATCGTGCATTCCAGTTGCTCAAGGCGTTGAGTGTAGCCCGTCATCTTAATGGCGTGCTCACTAATGGAACTCCCTTCCTCCATCTTGCAGTTAAAGAACTTCTCAGAGATCTCATATCTCTCAGAACGGGCCTGAGTCTGAAACATGGTTTTCAGCTCTTCGAGAATCTCAAAGGGCCCGGGATAGTCTTCAAAACGATTTTGAAGTTCCGGTTCCATAGCAAACAACATGGTGCTCTTAATCACACCATAATCATCTTTGCGCGACTGATATACAGCTTTCTCATCAGCCGGCGCAGTAGCAGCAGGGGGGGTCACCTAACGCTTTCCCAAGGACATAGTCCTTTTGACCGCCAGAGAGAATGATTCTTAGATTGCGGAACCAATTGGTGAAGTTAGACCCATTGTTTCTAAGCTTTTCCTTCTCAGCAAAAACGTTGAAGTTGAAGTTGGACTTGGCCATGTGATCTACAGTATTTGCAAGTACAATTTAGACTATGTTCATGATAAATAATTCAACTTAATCAAATTACTAGATGAACTCCCACTAAATTCAACATCCCTCAAGTTGTTTAGTGAACACGATCCAAATTCACCAGACCTAATCCGATCATCACGAGAAGAGATGTGGTTTCAATGGTGGACAACGAAGTGTCGATCATATCATTCATATGACTCATGCTTAACCTTTCGGTTCTTGTGTTTCGAGGCCATGTCTGTACATGCTAGGCTCGTCAAGTTAGACCCAAGTATTTCCGCGTGTGCAAAACTGGCTTGCACCCGTTGTATGTGAGCGTAGAGTCTATAGCACCCGATCACCACGTGATGCTTGGACACGACGAACTTTCGCAACGGTGCATACTTGGGGAGAACACAGTTTTTATCTTGATCTTTAAGTGAGGAATCATCTTATAATGCTACCGTCGCGATCTAAGCATAATGAGATACATAAAAGGATAAACATCACATGCATATAACTTTATGTGACATGGTATAGCCAATCTTCGCGCAATGATCTCCATCTTGTGCGTTCCGGCATGATCTGCATCACTCCACCATGATTGCCTCCACCACGAATAGCAACTACAACTATTGCTAACTACTTAGCGATAAAGTAAAGCTATTACATGGCGTATAAGAAGTTGACTCGCAGGTCATACACAATTATAAAGACAACCATATGGCTCCTGCCGGTTGTGTACTCATCGACATGCAAGTCGTGAAACATTACAAAATATGATCATCGCATACAATATACACATCACATCTTGGGCCATACCATATCACAGAAAACACTCCTTGCAAAAACAAGTTAGACGCCTCTACTTTGTTGTTGCATGTTTTACGTGGCTGATGGGAGTAGCAAGCTAAGAACGATTCTTACCTACGGAGATCCACAATGGTGATATTATGGTTGCCAAACTCCGGTGTTAATCCCATGACAACTATAGTGAGAGAAACTGCATCCACCAGCCGCATGTGTGGAACAAGCCACACGTCAAGTGCGGAGCCGGTCTCGCGGACGACGTCGCATAAGGTTGGCCTGGACCGCTTCAATCTCACTATCCCGCGTCATAAGAAGAACACAAACAAGAGGCTTGCAACAGAAAACATCAACGCCTGCAACAACCATGTTGCGTTCTACTCGTGAAACACATCTACGCATAGATCTAGCTCTGATACCACTGAAGGGTTTCGCGGCATAGTAAATCAAAATTTTCTACGGATGCGAACAGAGGGAAAGCCAAGATCTAATCTAGGAGATGCAAACAACGAGAGAGATTGGATTAGATCTTCATACCCTTGAAGATTTGCACAGCGGAACGTTCGTCGGAACGTGGGTGATGTAGTCATACTCGCTTCTCCTCCTCGCTATCCGATCCGATCTAGCACCACAAGTGGCGGTGCCTCCGTGAGATGCACACGTGCAGCACCTCGACGTCTCCTCCTTCCTTGGTCCAACAAGTATGGTGGAGAGATGGGTTGGTTCTACAACGCGACGGCGCGGTGCAATTGGTGGAGAATTTCTGCAGCAGGGCTTCGCCTACAAGTAGTCGGGAGGGAGAGAGGAGGGCAGCAGGGCGGCTAGGGTTGGAGGGGAAGGTGTGTGTGGTTGGTGCGCCCCCACCCCTCTTTATATAGAGGGGGGCGCAGCCCTAGCCCCTCCCCCAAGCCCAAACCGGCGGCCCCAAAGGATAAGGAGTGGGGGGCAAGGAAACCCCCCCTTCTAGAAGGTCTATCTCGAGTTTAAAACCCCCTTGGCCGGCTGGGCCCTATGGGGCCTTGTGCCCCTGGCCCAATGCGGCCAGGGCACTCCCTCATAGGCCCATTCCCCCTCCCAGAAGGTGTGGCCACGTTGGTCCCCTTCCGGAAGGTTCTAGAAGCTTCCGGTACAATACCGATTAACCCGGAACAATTCCGAACTCCAAAAACTGCACTGCCTTATATGAATCTTATTCTCCAGACCACTCCGGAACCTCTCGTGATGTCCCGGATCCCATCCGAGACTCCGAACAAAAACTCATAAACCAATTATCCAATCTATCCTAGCGTCGATACACGTTAAGTGTGTGACCCTGCGGGTTCGAGAATATGCAGACATGATCTTCTATCAATAATCAACAGCGGGGTCTGGAAACCCATATTGACTCCCACACATTCATCGATGATCATATTGGATGAACCACGATGCCAGGATTCGATCAATCCCATATATATATTCCCTTCGTCTCGCGGTATTTTACTTGCCCGAGATTCGATCGTCGGTACCGTCATACCTAGTTCAATCCCATTCACAGCAAGTACTTTACTCGTTCCGTAATCCGATATCACTTTGTGATTAACTCCTTAACCACATGCTTGCAAGCGGTGTTGATATCGATTACCGAGTGGGCCCGAAGTATATCTCTCCGACTTGGGAGGGACAAATCCCATCTCGATACATACAACCCAACAGATACTTTCCGATCACCTGAGAGACACCTTTATGATCACCCTCTCATGGGATGACGTTTGATGACCTCAAAGCTTTCTTCCGATACCAGGGAGTTGTATTATCTCATGGTCTAAGGAATACAATAATTGACATAAGAAAAGCTTCGCAAAGACGAACACGATGACACGATCTAATTGCTTCGCTTAGTTTGGGTCTGTCCACCATATCATTCTCCCAATGATATGATCTCATTATTAATCGACAACTCATGTCCATGGTTAGGAAACCTTAACCATCATTAATCAATGAGCTAGTCCATAGAGGCGTACTAGGGACACGGTGTTGTTCACAAACCACACAAGTATTAAAGTTTCCGCTTAATACAATTCTAGAATGGAATATAAACATTATCATGAACAAGAATTATAATAATAACATCTTTATTATTGCCTCTAGGGCATAATTCCAACAAGAGATAGCCAAAGTAGGCATGGGAGTTAAATTGGCCAAAGTGACCATTCACTTAATTTGTTTGTTTTGATTTGTTTGTCTTAGGGAAAAGTTTGGGGATTGTTTAGATGATGTTTATTTCACCTAAGAATCATTCTACAAGCAAAGAAACACATAATCATGGCAATTCAAAAGAATCCAAATTTTAATGCACACTCATATGAATGCTTTCATATTTTAATTGGAAAAGTTTTTGTTAACCCTAAATTTGGTGATTAGAGTTTGATGATTCTAGTTTAATATTTTTGGGATGTTACAGTCATCAGGGGTTTATTGTTTCTCGGGGCATATCCTGCAGACGGGTTGGGGCGATACTTTGGGGTATGGTGGGTTCCTGGTTGATTCATCATTCGACGCTTGAGATTCTCATTGGCTTGGTTGATCTTGCCTTCCATTCTGATTGCAGAATCCACTAAGGCTTCAATGTGAGCGAAAGGAATGTTGACTAATACCGTCTGCATCTCATCATGCAGACCATTCAAGAATCTCTCCTTCTTCTTGGCATCAGTGTCAATCTCATCTGGTGCATACCTAGCTAATGACAGAAATTTGTCATGGTACTCAACTACCGTCATCCACCCTTGCTTCAATTCTCTGAATTCATCTCTCATCCTCTTTATTAAACCCGGCGGCACATGGGTTTGGTTGAACTTCAGTTTGAATTCATCCTAGGTCATCATTTGTCCTCCATTCATGGTGTGAATGCTATTCCACCAAGCTCTTGCATCTCCTGCCAGATAATGGGTGGAAAACAGTACTTTCTCATTTGCCTCCACTCCTGCGACTTTTAAGTTGTTCTCCATGGTCTGCAGCCAGTCATCAGCATCTAATGGCTCTTCAGACTTACTAAAAATGGGTGGATTGGTGTACTGAAAGTTCTTGAGCTTGGATCCATGGTTGTCCTGGTTTCCATGGCCATGATTGTAATTGGCCATCTGAGCCATGTGTTGAAGGGTGGCTAAGTTGGCTTGACGTTCGGCTCTTTCAGCTTCACGGTCCGAAAGCAACATTTGCAAGATTTGCAGCATTAGGTCCGGGGATGAACTGCTTCCTCCGTGAGGCTTCTGAAGATTGAGATAGATCATGAGACAAGAGGGAAATTTCTAATGTTCATGGATTTGTTTTTGAAAAGTTTTTAAACTTTGAGTTTGACTCAGGTTTTGCCAACTAGGAACTTGCTTTTCATTTATTCATTCATAGCACCCAATACAAACACACACCCACTAAGGTAACAGATGTTTTTAAGAACCATTCTGTGAAGCTACGATACAGTGGAACCAGATACAACTCACACCTACGATAGTGCTCAAGTGCTACTACTCGTCAGAATCAGTGGCTTCATCATCATCGTCAATGAAGGCAGAATCATCATCATCAGTGTGCAATTCCATGGCTTGGTCCTCCAGGTAGTCATCATCATCACTGAGGTAGGAGTAAGGGTCTCCACAGATATCTTCCCCTGCATTCTCCCTCTCCTCAAGCTGCATTTCCTGCTCATGGATGGTCTCCTCCAAGTCTGACATCTTATGACGAAGGCAAGCACTAATGCGATCCTTCTTGACACGCAGACGACGAAAGGTCTTGCGATCCTTAGCAAGGATGGCAAGGGTCTGGTCCTTCTTGACTGCAATGGCATAGTTGTGGTTGGCGTATGCTCGGGCGTTGTCCAACTCCTTCTGCATGTCATACATCATGAAGCTGAGATGATCCACGTGATGCTTCAGCTCCGGGTGTTGTGGCACCTACAATGGCTATCCCATAGCATCACGCCTTGCGTAGTACTCAAAGTGAGTACCCTTGATCTGATTGATGCTTTGCCCACACAGACAGGCAAGAGCTTCCTTCATAGCCCTGGCGAGTCCTTCTAGCCAGTTGTTCTCTCTTAAGGTGAATTGCATTCCCTCTGAGGTGGGTGCCTCCATCTTGACTCTAAGATTGGCAACAATCATCCATTGTAGTTCTCCTCCTTACTGGTCATTGAGCTGTGCTCTGAAGAACTCGGGGTGCAGGTGCTCAAGAAGTTTCGAGAGTTGGTCCAAATAGCGCTCAAAGATGAGTTGTCCTCCATTGCCCAACTGGTAGAACTTGCTATACTTCACCTCCATCTATAAGAATGTAGGATGAGTAAGTTAGTTGAGTGATCAAGTGTGTCAAATTTTATGTAAGTTTGCAAGAATTTTTTTTGGGAGGGACATGAATTTTCATGAAAGAATCTAAGTGATAATATTGAGAATAGTTTTTCATAAATACTCACTTCTTTTTTTTGAAACTAAGTTTTTGATTCAAGCGTCCATTCTAACTAGGGTCTCCGGATTTGATACCAACTTGTCAACACCCGGAATTTTAATCCCAGATGCCTATTATGCCATACATCGCAATCCTAGGATTACCATTTTTACGAGACATAACAGATTGGTACCATAGTTCATGATCCATTACAAACCATAATATAGGTCTAACAAATAAAGGATCTCATGATCCAGTCTTAATACAATCAACGAAGCGGAATAATAATAAGGGTTGTGTGGTCGAAGTTCCATCTTCAGGGTCACAGGTAATGCTGACGATGGGAGATGATCCTAGTTGTCATAGACTTCCTGCTGTCCATCATCCTGGTAGTCTACCTCATTATGTGGCCATAGGAATAGCCAGGGACAAAGCCATGAGTACTCTTTAAGTACTTGCAAACTATCACTAACAAGTAAAGTGGTTCAAGTAGGAATCCTAAGCTCTAGGTTTATTTGCAAAAAGCCAGGTTTATCTCTAACCGAGTTTAGAAGTAAAGAAAACTAATTTAATGTTTTACAACACCTAAGTGGAAACTTAGTTTTCACTTTCACAACCCGGTTGTGGTCAAGTTAAAGTCATGATTCATTTCACAAGTCATTTTGAAAGCATCTGACGGCGGAACAGTATGGCCACTCCAACTGTCCATAATCGCGGATGCTCCTATTCGAATAGTTTGACACTCTGTAGAGGTGGTACACTTTCACCACAACATTCGATACATCCATCAGGAACAATCCTGATTCACCATACTCAGTACGCGGATAATAAATCCTAACCTTTCCATTACACACCCTTGTATAGGCACCTCCCCTATGAGTTTGTCCTCCCTACCATGACCATCTATCATCTTGGGAACTGCATAGGTGGACAATCATCACGAGGTAGCCTCAGCTCAAACTTTTTCCGCAAGGGAACCCATACTACGATATATAAACTTCCAGTCAAGCCCTAACCAAATTCGGGTATTGTGGTTGTACGGTAAAATTGGAATGGTATCACATCCTAACCCAACCATCAGTTTTATAAAGAGGCTAAGGCTCATGCCTCAACATTTTCATCATCAAATTCTCTGGTGTTCATAACACATGTCCAAAACATTTCATTAGAATGACTCATCATTCTAAGGTTTTCATAATCATTTTCAGCAAGTGTTCCCATCTAAAGTGATCAAGTTTTATGCTTAGCACTAGCCACTAAAGTTGAGGGCAATCACTAATGAGGGGTGCTAATCAAGTGTTACTATCCAAATCTAGATCTCATGCCTCAGTATGACATCTAGTTCTAACTAACTTAGGCCAAGTTTTATGCTCTTTATGCTACCTATAATATCTTTCCAAAACTCACAAAACACTAATTATAAGTAATAAAGAACTTTGATAAAGAAATAAAAGAATAAAGCTTGCAAGTAAAACTAGGATTTGGTATAATAAAGTGGTATAACCAGATATGCCTAACGCATTGTATAGGTTAATTGGTATTTTGGGGCTTGAAAATAGTATCTTGTATGGTTTAGCTTGGCTTGCTAGGATGGCTTACCTTGAGTAGTGCAGTGGTTGAAGTTCTCCTCTCCTTCTTCGTAGTAGTCTACTTCCTCTTCGTATCCTTGGTCGATACTAGCGTCTATAAATAAATATGAGGTACACAATCACCAAACAATACTTAACTACTTCTATTAGGAACACAAGGTTCACACTAGATGATCTAGCACCATCACAATCATCACAAGGATTAAAGACTTAGTCTTATTTATTTTATTTTGGAAAAGTAATTTCTACTCATTAAGAACTACTTAAGATTTAATATTCTCCAATTAAAATATGGGATCATGTTGACACATGTCATCACCACATACGTTAATACTTGGGAATGTGATTTAAAGTGGTGTCACAACTTAATAAGGTTTAACAATATTATTTTAATTAATTAAAGTGACTAGAAATGCCTATGAGGCATTCTTTTAATACTTGTCCCTTATTACTGCAAGTAAACCTAGATATTTTTACATATTCAGAAAGATTTTGTCAAATGTGATTTTTGAGAGTTGGAATCAACTCAAAATCATTTATGGTTGATTTTTGAAAAATGTTTGAATGCAAAAAAGTCTCTGCCTTGTTATTTTTGCTATAGGTGATATATAATTCCAAATGGTTTGAATCCAACAGGGTTGGATTAATAATTTCAATATCTTTCTAACAAAATTATTTTCATGCAATTTTGTTCAGTGAATCTCTCTAAATTGATTTTTTAATCTACTGACAGAACTAGGTTTGAACTAAATTGGAAAATCTATATTTGAATTACTGGGTTGCGCGGGAGAGCTAAATGGGTCGGCCCAGTGGCACAGCACGCGCGTAGCGGGCTGCTACCAGAGCGGTCCCACGCGTCAGTGGCTCTAGCAATGCGAAGTGGTAGGTTTCAACCTGGGCCGTGCGTTTAGATTAGATCCTACGGCTAGGGTGTGTCGTCTCCGTCGGGCAGCGCCAGCGAGACTGAACCCTAACGCGGTGGAGGGGGTTGTGTGAGGCTCACCAAGGCTCCATCTAGGGTCAGCCTTGGGGGCGAACGACATTGTTGACGACAGCGGTTCGAGCGGTGGTCACGACGGCTCCTGGGCGACTCCAATCAATGTCTCCGTGATGACCCACAAGTATAGGGGGTGTATCGTAGTACTTTCGTTAAATAGGAGTGTCGATCCCAACGAGGAGCAGAAGGTGCTGAACAGTGGTATGGAGCAGGAAATCCCTGTGAATACTTAGCAAACGGATTTTTAGTGGTTTTCTGACAAGGCAACAAAACAAAGAGCAAGTAACAGAAGTAACGAACAAATGGATCAAGTGGCCCAATCCTTTCTTAGCAAAGGACAAGCCGGTGGAAATACTTATAAGGACGAAACGTTCTCGAGGACACATGGGAATTCTGTCAAGTGCTTTCACTTCAAATATCTGAGTACTCTTCGCTGGTGTTTGTAAGTGTTGTGTGGCTGAACCTGTGCTAACATACCTCCCTTCTTAGGACTAATACATACTTGTGATTAAACCCCCTGCAAACATCTGTAACTACAAGAAAGTAATTAAGATATAAATCTAACCACAGCCTTAAACTCTGAGATCCTACGCTCCATTGTGCAAAGGTGTCCTAACGGGGGTTTAGGTTTCGTTCACTCCGGCAACCCCACAATTAGTAGCCAAATACACAATGCATTCCCCTAGGCCCATAAATGGTGAAGTGTCATGTAGTCGATGTTCACATGACACCATTAGAAGAATAGCACCACAACTTAAATACTAAACCATTGAATAATAACTCATCACAGATTCACTACTAACAACATGACTTCTCCCATGTCCTTAAGAACTAAATGAACTACTCACAAGACATCATATGGATCAAGATCAAAGATGGTATGATAATGAAT
Organism: Avena sativa; assembly: GCA_916181665.1. Classification (NCBI taxonomy): domain Eukaryota; kingdom Viridiplantae; phylum Streptophyta; class Magnoliopsida; order Poales; family Poaceae; genus Avena; species Avena sativa. The sequence continues at coordinate 149,248,587 of OV702280.1, forward strand.
AACAATCTGAACATAAACAATAATCCAATGGTTCCACTCACAAGCATCAACTATAATAGTAATCAACACTGATAAAGTTTCCCCTAAGAACTAAAGCATTATCCAACACAATTGTTACATCGGGACGGAGTGGTGGTGATGGTGCTGATGGAGGTGATGGTGTGGATGATGATGATGATCCCGATGAAGCCTAGCTTGATGACGGTGTTGATGGCGACGGTCTCCCCTCTCCGGGAAGGAATTCCCCTGGCAGAAATCTGTCTGCCGGAGAGATCTTTCTCTCTTGGTGTTTTCCGCCCCAGAGGCGGCGGAAATCTATCTGTGGTCGCTCCCCGAGCCTTAGGGTTTCAAAGGGAATATATAGGCGAAGGGGCGGAGTCGGAGGCCGGGAAGGTGGGCCACACCTGCCCTAGGCACGGGGTCAGGTGGGCCCACGCCTAGAGGGGGTGTGGGCCCCTGAGGCCCATCTTCGTCCCTCCTTCTGGCTTCCTTCGTCTTCTGGTAAAATGATACGTTTCCATATTTTTGTGGTGTTTTTCTGCTCTTCACGAAATTGCACCGAAACGCCTTCTTTTCCATCAGAATCCAGACTCCAGCAGTCCATCCTCCAGGAATCATCCAACATGCATAAACAGATGTAAAGCCATTAGTAATACCTCATAATAAGACAAATATCAATGAATAGAGGTAAATTATGATATAGAATGGTGATGCAAATTGGGCGTATCACTCCGCTCCACCTCCTCCGCGGCAGACTCCGGTGAAATTCCGGCGATGCGGAGCTCGCCTTGCTTCAGGGAGAGGTGTGGGAGGTTCTGTGAGAGGTGGGGAGTGAGATGGTGTGGCGAACTGAGGCTGGAGAGGCCTCCTTTTATAGCCGAGCGAGAGAGGCAGTGCGGCATGTCTAGAGCTCGTCGGGGTCAACGGTACAGCGAGCTATTGGCATGGTGGAGGGTGTAGGGCGATGCACGGTCTCCTGGCGATGATCAAGAGATTAATGGAGCGGCAAGGGGCGGTCGAGGTTGGTCGGAATGGGCTGGTGCTCTGAGCGGCACCGACGGCAATTTTGACAACGCATAGTGGCTATGGGTCGTGCGACGGCGAACGGGGATGTCTGGGAGCTAGCTGGTGTTAAGGCGAGTGTGTTCACGCATGGTGAGGGCGAGGCACAGCGTACATGAGCTGGTTGGGTGCGGCATCTGGCGCGCTCTTGGCACGGCGTAGAGACAGTGGGCGCGGCGTTTCCTCGGTGGTCCAGTGCCTGGCTGCGTGCGAGGGATGGTGTAACATCCCAGCATTAGAGCTTAGAAATAATCTGAACCCAGATGTGTGCATTGCATTCATGCATAGAAAATCCGAATAATTTTTTCGCGCTTTTTAATAAAAAACCTATCAAAGTGTTTGAAGCTTCTCTCAACTTGATGGAATTGAAGTAGATCATCAAGTTGACTGTGATAAGTTTCAATATGACCTTTGCTAAAACCTTATTTTGGGTAAACATGATTTGATCTAAAGGCATATCAAATGTAATAAAATTAAACCCTAATACATTACTTAATGATTTATATTTGATCCTTAGGTGATCATATCATAGTATTCATTATAATCAATCATGAGTACCAAGTTAAGGATATAACACAAATAATAAGAATGTAACAACTATATCTTAATCTCATCTACTTATACCATGAGTATCATGGTAATACCTCACCCTACTTCTTTAGTGAGATTAAGTAGGAAAGAAACCAAGTCAAGATCATCCACCATATATCTTTCTTTCCATATCAATCTTTATCATATCTAATGAACCCTATCTTAATATCTGTTGTTCATCAAAGTTGAGTAATCAACTATTGATTTACAAATTCTTAAACTATCAATTCTTGATTTATCTACTCTTATCCTTATCATAGCATCCATTCTAAAACCTTTAGAGAATGAAGTAAGAAAAGGTAGATGATAATGCTAGTTTTAGATATCATCTATAAGATGGGAGTGATTGAAGGAAATCAAATCAATATGGTAACAAAGAAGATTACAAGGATGAATCCTGAAGATAGATACCAAGGAGTAATCCTATTGGATTAAGTAAGCATCGTCCATGAATGGCATCCCTTAATCCAATAGTGATACTAAGAAGATAATTTCAATACAACTATAATGTTGTATTGATGAAGCCTTAATTAGCCAACTGGAAACCCTAAACCATAAAGGATCAAAGAATTCCAATGATCATGCCCTACTCACCAAGATTGAATGCTTACATCATGTATAAGTAATATTGGTGGATGATTGAAACCTAGTATAGATATGTTATCCTAGGTTAGTCTTGACAAGTCACATTAACATAATGTGAGGTTGGAGTATTAGATACTGGAATCAAGTAGAGATATGATAGTATGAATAGAATGATGTTAGTGCATCATTGAATTGAAGATGTAGTATTTTCCTCTTGGGAAATACTAGACAGTTGAGGTGAAGTAGGATTTGATACATATATATATAAATCTATTAGAGTAATGTTGGTGATGGATGATTAAGGAAGAGTATGAATGTAGTTAGAAGTAACCACTTGTTGGATTGGAAGTTATCAGCAGTAGAGTGGTTGATATAACCAAGTATAGATATAAAAAGATTATGAAAGCTTTAGTGTCAAACTCATTGCATTTACAAAAGGATTTAGGAGGAGAAATTATTGATAAGAGTATTCTTGTGAAGTAAAGCTCATCATATTAACACATGATGATAGATATGAAGGAGTAGTATATTTAGGAAAGGAATTCCTTAATTAGAAGTTTAGGATTGTGAATTATGGAAGATAGGAATTCTTTGTAAACACTAAACCCTAAATCTTTAGCCAAACAAAGTGTCCATTTCATCTGATCGATATATCATCTTATTTATACAAAGCTTTATAGGAATATTTTCCTATAGCAAATTCCTCAAGTATATCTTTGACACTTTCAAAACTTTAAGTCATGTGTATCACATAATTGGGAATCAATATAAACCATTAAGCCCAATATTATATCCATATATTAATCACACTAAAGCAAGTAATGATTAGCTAGTTCCAGAAAACAACTATGCTTATTTTAAATAAGAAGAGTGGTTAGTATTTACCTGTTAGTAGCTTTTGAATAATAGAATTCACCATTTTGAGAACCCTAATAATTAAATTCTCTTATATAATGATTGTTATATAATAATAAAAATGGATGCATGCTTTGAATATATTTAACTATCTTAAACCCTTATCATTACATTCATTAGGAGGAAATAAAAAAAATCATTCTATAAGGGTATAATGTAATTAACAAACCCCTAAAACCCTAATTCTTATTTATTCCATTCAATAGATAATTTTTGATATAATTATGATCATTGGAAAATATCAACATGATTAGAGTAATCAATCAGTATAGTTATCTTTGGAATATTTAAAATATTATACAAAAATTATGGTATTTAAAACCTTGACGAAATTTGAATTGAAAACAAATTATTAAAAACAGAAAACAGAAAAGATAAGGAAAAGGAGTAGCAGTCAGCAATGGCCCACGGCGCATTTACTCTTCGCCTATTCGTCGCTCGCGAGCTGCAGCCAACCCTCTCCACTCACTTCGCCATGGCCCAGGTGAAGCCCAACAGCAGCCCATATCGTTTCGGTGGTTTTTCTCCTTTCTTCTTCCTCTCGCCAGAAGGATTCGTCGGTGAAGAAGCTACCTGGCTCGAGCTCCTCCGTCCACCGGGGTTGCCACGATTCGTGCCAAAGCTAACGTCATCCGAAGGGGATAAGAAGGACACGACGCCGCCTCGCTCGTCCTTATCTTCATTCCCTTCCTCTTCCTCTCTGTCTGTCTTAGAGGCCGAACCCTAGCTCGCCGGAGACTCTTGTCGTCGTCGCTCCATAGATCCTCTTACTTGCTTGAGACCACCACAAGAACCGCCATGTCGCCCTCGTTATTCCTGCTGAAGCACGCAGGCCGGTGAGGTCCCAGACGCTCGGATTGAGACCTCATTCTCGAAGTCCGGCCACCATCGATACCACCGAATTCGACCATGATTCGCAACATCAACCTTTTCTCTGCAAATCTGGTGAGTTACTGATGCTCACTCATGCCTCAATCGTCCTCCTTTCGCGTTTAATCGATCGCTCAATGGGCAACCGTAGCCGTCACCGCTCGACCTCACCGTTGACCAAACTCCGATGACCTTAAATGAGCGGCGTCGCCACCAATAGGTTCGTCTTGGATCCCTCTTTCGAACACGACCATCTTCGCTAGCCCGAGCACCTCAAATGCTGGCCCCGAGCTTCACCTGTGAGGATTGCCATTGCTGAGGTCACGCTGACGTCAGGGTGAGGTCACCTTTGACCTGGTCAGCCATTTGACCGGTCCATGCTGATGTGGCATGTGACGTGGTCACTGACCCCTTGGGTAGGTTTAGTTTAGGTGTAAAAAGTTCTGTGTCTATTTAGTAAATTGTTAAAACAATATTAATTCAAATATAAATATTCCAGAAATTTAAATAAAGTAATTAAATTTTGTAAAATTAATATCTTTTGTTTTATAATTCATAAAAATATGTATAATATATGAAATTTTTTAGAACAATACAATCTATAACTTAAAACTATTACCAAACATTATTATGTTAACAATTTAAATAAATATTATTTAATAAATAATTTATAAGTAATAAAACTTCGATAATTCATAATTTAATAATGGTAAATGTTAAAAATATAAATAAAATACCAAAAATCTTAGAAAAATGAGAACTATAATCCAAATCTATAATCATACATTATTATTTCACTTAATTAAATATTTGTTATTTATTAAGTATTTATAAAGTAATAAATCTTATAAAAATCATATCTTATTATTTATAAATCACAAAAATAAATGTAATATATCAAAATGATCGCAAAAATAATGTCTACATGTTAAAAATATAATATTCCACTTTCGACTTAAATAAAAAATTAAACACTTTAGTAACTTGAATTTAAAGTTATTCCTTAATTAATAATTCATATAAAGGTAAATAAAATTTGCTAATAATTCTAAAAATTAATCAATTGAGTCTAATAAATAGAATTAGTCTTAAATATTGATAGTGTGAATTCAAAATGAACTTACACACTTGAAATACAATTTTATCCAATTATCTCTCAACCATTAATGTAGATTATTTTATAAAAGGATCTTTATCCAATCTAAAATCTCCAAGAATAATTTTGTAGTGAAATAAAATCTACTCCAATACTTCAACTACAAGTTATAAACAAACCAAAACACTATATTGAATCCATAAGTAGTTAAGTAATATCATTTCCTTGTTTACAAACTATAACCACTCATCCATAAAAAGGAAAATGATTCTATTCCACTAAACAATTAGGAAACCATTATTCAAATAGAAGTGTTACCATTCTTAAAGTACCCTTAGGGAAACATTATAAAGTACACCTGGTACAAATAACATAAGCAATATGCCTTAAGCCCATCTATGTTTTTTAAAGTTAACTTTAGTCCACAAGACTTTAAATATTAAGCTAAATACTTTATTATGTGTTTTATAGTTAACTTTGATCTGTTATAATTAAGTTATAAAGCAACTTAATACCAAACTAACCAAGTTCAAAACCAAGATAGATAAGTCTCAAATACTACTAATATCATTATTCAAATAAAGCAATTCTTTCTTACTTAAAGACTATAACTTGAAAGAACACCTAATAAGGTTAACTTAAAATTTAAATACTTTCCCTTAGCTAAGTAAGATTTTCTTCAAACGTTATTATTTTAAGGAACATTATAAAGCAAGACATAAGCATTTTTATGAAAGATCTAAATGATGAACAAACCTTATATACATAGTCTACAGATACATTTCCCACTTGAGTATTCCTTTATTGTGTGTGATTTATTACACTTACATATTGTTTCACACATACTCACAAGCCTTAATAAGAAGAACATGTGTGAAACTTAATCTAAAAGGGCAACACATTCCAAGGAAACCTTTCCAGTATCCAAACCCTAGAACAACGTTACCCCGGGATTCGAGTTTATCAACTTGCATTACATTACTTATGCATAAAAAGCATCTTGCTTCTTTAAACATTAGTCCTTACCAAACCAATGATGCTGATCTCAGATATTGGATCTTATATTGTCTTGAAGACCGTGAGTGCATAATCTTCCAATCACAAAAGGCAAGTCCACACTTGCTCATGTCCTTTGTTTATTTTCTATAAAGTATTTTGCAAATCCAGTGTTGTCATCACCTGCATTTGAAAAAGGTCAGAAAACACTATTTTCGATAATAATGTGAACTATTTGTTACTGATCCAGGGTGATCAGCTAATCTATTAAATCTGGCAGTTGGAATACCACTGTTCAGGACTATATCACCTAGGATTTAACAAACAATGTCTCCAGTGATTCTTGCGCCGTATATTACGTGTTGTCCATGAGATTTGGAATGGGACAGAGAAGTCAGCTGTATCTTCTTCCTCTCGCATGTAGCCGGATGTGCAGGTCGTAGCTGTTATCACTCGTAGCATGCATATTAATTGGTAATTCGTAGAGGATATGTAGCATATGGGTGGGAACCCTCAACGTCCCACGATAGTTCTGGCATCTAACAGTCTGTACAAACCATTGCCGTAATTCAACATGTGGGTATGGTGTACACCAAGGAGGCATGTGAGGTTGCGAAGGGGGCAGTGATTGGCCTGGATCTTAGGTTGGACCTCAAACCAAGGAAGTTTGAATCGGAACATACTCCCGGCCGTGCAACAGAGCCTAAGGTCTCTCATGGGTAAAGTGACGCACCTCTGCGGAGTCTAAGAACTGTAACTTGTTACTCCCTGTTCCGGGAAGGAGCTGCGAACGCGGCGGGAAAGGAACTCCATGAAAGTTCTGGTAAACCCGTGAAGGCTGACGGACATAGCTTTTTAGAATAAAAGCAACCTTTGAAGAAATGTTTACGAAAACTTGCATTGCCTACGACCTACGGTCTGTGGCTGTAGATATAGATATAGTGAATCAAACACTCCTTTTCTAGTGAACTTGCTGAGTATTCTCGTACTCAAAGTATCTTTTTAACCCTTGCTAGATTCTGAAGCCATTAAGATGACGTCTACATCAAGTTATGCTCCAGGAATCATCATCAAAAGCTAAAGCTCTTCAATGAAGTCAAGAAAGTCAACATATACATCAACTCAAGTGAAGACAAGTTACTGAATATATAGGAATCTAAACTCTAGCCTAAAACCTAATTCTATAGTGTATTGCAATAGCAGCAATGTCAGACCATTAGTTAAGATACTAGTCTTAATTGTATGATAGTTTTGGAGTTATTTATTTCTAATTCTTCTTTGTAAGAAGTTTCTTTCTCTCTCTTTAACCTAGAGTGTTCTCTAGATCTTGTGTAAAGAGTTGAGTTGTAACCTATAATCATGTCTTGGACCTGCTGTGTTTCTGTTGTACTACTATGAGGGATGTAATACTAGTGAACGTTGTTTCATTGATGTTATGTCAACGACTATAGTGTACTACATCATGCAGTGGTATGCTGGGTCACCGCAGATGGACAGGGGGTGGCGATGGACGGTGAGCTTCCTCCTAGACATGGTGGACAGGCGCGGCGTTGCCTCCTTCTAGCTAGCCATGGTTGGCTAGCAAGGGGGGCTCGGGTGGCACGACATGGTGCAAAGGGGTAGAGGGCTAGCTTCTTAATTGCACTGGTAGTCACTGGGGGAGACAAAGGGAGTGGGTTGAGGGACATTGTTTGATCAAACACTACTTCAAACAGTATAAGTTAGGCAGTTTTTGAAATGTGTCTCCAGGTGTTTGATGAAATGGCCAAAAGAATTCAAGTTTGAAAATTTTGAATGAAATTTGGTGGGTTCTTTGGTCACATGCTTGGTAGTATCTGGCTGCTTGGTTTTGTCAAGGTGAACTGGGTTGAGTGGTTTTTGAGAAATGGTGGTCTTAATACCTACACTTTATTCAATTTTGAATTGTCATGTGAATAGGTTTGGAAAATGTTTCTGTGGGTTTGCAAGGTGGGCTTGGGTTCAATTTTACTTGGTCTAGCAAGGGGTGAAAAGAATTGGATTTGTTTCTGTTAGAAAACTTGGACTAGAAACACTCAAAGTGGTGTAGTGGTTAACTTTGGTCCAAATGACCATTTGCTTATATATCTTATTTTTAATTTTCTCTTTATTTGATTCTGCTTGGAAATGATCTAGATGATGTTGTTTTCATAATTAAACCAATCCTTGCCATTCACAGCAATCAATCATGGCAATACAGGCATTCATGCATTCATCACATACACACATGCATTCATATTGATTTTAATAACAAAAATTTTTGTTAGTCCTAAACTTGGGTGATTACAACTTGATAATCTTGATTAATATTTTTGGGATGTTACATATATGCGGAGATTTGCCAAGGATGCTCCTTCTCAAAGTAGAGTGGTAAAATTCGGAATATTCATTTTCCATCCATTCGTTATTTTGCCTATTTCATTGTCAAGTGTGTTCTTGCTAGGAAAACTGTTAGTAAATTATATTCATTTGATCTAGCTTTTATCTCAGCCGCCTTGAAATGAGATAGGACTTATAACTTGGGTGCTTTGATAGCCTTCTGTCTTGTTGCTAACTGCGAGAAATGTGGAATTTGTGGAGGTCTCATTGCATCTCGTTTATTAGCTTTGCATGGTTTAGCGCCTCATCATTCAGACTTTCAGTTTCCCATAGAGAGGCTAGATGTAAATTCCATGGTACAACATAAATCTGTTTCTTCTTGGTCTAATCTGAACGAGTTATGTTATGAAATAACCTTTGTCAAGAGTGGTTGGAGAGGGGGTAAGTCTGAGAAAGTAGTCCCTTTGCCTGCACCTGCTTTGTTTAACTTTGATACCAGGCAAGGATGGTCGCTCACGGAGGAAGAAATTGACACATACATGGCGGAGCTCTCCCAGCAAGAGGATAATGTTGGAGCGGATGCCGAAGATGATTCGGTTCCACCCTCCAACATGGGGGAGTCTTCATACCAGCACCCCTCTTATGATTGGGGCGCCTCTTCTTCTTCATCATGAGGCCCTGATTATGATCATTCCTACGATGATCCATCGGCTTGGGGCAACTACTCGTGTTTTGATTGATACCCACTTAGGCCAAAAGCCTATTCTTAGGGGGAGGTACACCGACACCACACTCATCTACATATCATGTTCCGTTGGTACTTTGTATATCCATGTTTCGCTTTGTTTTTAGTTTTTGTTTCTGCCTTCCAAAACACAAAAAGACCAAAAAGATTTTTGTTGTTTCTCTTGGTTTGTTTCTTTGCTTTTTAGCTTTGGTTTTCTTTATTAAAATCCAAAATTATTTTGCTTTGAGTGATTGCTTTAAAAAATCAAAAACCCAAAACTATTTGTTGTTCTTCTTTGGTTTTGTGAAGTTCATTGCAAGGTTCATCGATCCTCAGTGACTCCTTTGGATTTTGGTTTCATGTTATTATTCAAGCCACACAAGTGAAAGGCAATAATGATGATTTATGACAACTCGAGGTGTGGTAAGAGGCTGGTAATAAACTCTATTTGTCTTCATTTTTGTACATATACTCATCATCGTGGGCATGCTTAGTCTGTTCATTTAAGGTGTATGTATTTATTGGATGCTTAGTACTTATTGCTCTCTTATGATTAGCTCCAACTTCCTAATAGTATGTAGCATGTCACATGAATGTTTGATTGCATTGTTATATTCATAACTTGGTATGACATTGTGGTATCCTCCTCTGAATGCTTTATTTGAATCGACTTGGCACATGCTCACGCATGCATATGACTGAACCAAAGTCATTTAAGCCTCGATGATTTATTTTGCCTCAGAGTTTTTGTATCATTTTTATGCCATAATTAATTTTGTTTTGTTGCAAGCATGATTATGACAGTTATTGCTCTCTCATTTGTCGCTCCCTTTCTATTGCTAGCCTTCACTTGCACTAAGTATGAGCTCTACTCGTGCTTGCAACTCCCCAAAACCAAAATTTTCAAAAAGTGTCCACCATACCTACCTACTAGCATCGTTGCTATCTCGTGCGTATTTATTATGCCTCGTTTTCTTCCAAATAAAATGTTTGCTTGTTATGAGAAAGTTAGTTAGTAAAGCTGGGAGTTAGCAGAACTGTGCTGTCACGAGGAACGCTTTCAATACCTCTAAATATTATCCCGTTGATATGATACTCTTTTGTTTACGGATATCGGCGGTGTGAAATAAAAGGGGAGATTGTAAGTCCATGGAGTTATGTATATGTGTTAGAGAAACGCCTGGGCCTCTAGCCTAATTCATGCCTAATCATGGTGGAAACTTGCAGCATAACCATATTGAGCAATCGATGAAGCATCCTCAATAAAAACCTATGCAAATAGCAAATAAAAATATCGCTGAGATGCTCATTGTCTGTTGCCTTGTCATTTTGATGTGGGATAGCTCCTGTATCATGGGGCAAGGGGTACCCCGTTGGCGGTTCTCTATGATACGCATGTACTTACAATGACAAGAACTTACCTGTGACTAAAGTTGAGTAGCATGAGGAACGGCCCTCGTAATCAAGGGACATGAGACTTCCAGTTTATGGTCTGTCAAGCATATAAATCAAATTGGACCTCACTTTAAACCTAACCATCTAAAGATGCCTATGATAGGGGCAATGAGAGCTCAAAGCTAATGAGTACCATAATTTCAGCATTTGGAAGCCTTTCAAACTTTTCAAAACTCTTTCACTTCTTTGTTGAGTCACCACTTATTCTTTGATCACCCTCTAGAGAGCATAGTTGTTATTCTTAGTGTAATATGCTTGTCTCAAAACTTGGTTAATTATGACATAACTTTGATTCTTATATCTTTGATATCTTTACTTCTAGTCTTCACTTGAACTTCAGAGGTGCCTTGGCATTTATGTTTTGCTCCACAATCAAAGGCAAGCGAGATACCACTTTATCATACCTTCTTATGAGCATTGCAATGTTGCGTATGCTTATGTTTCACGCTTCCTACTATTATTGTGTTGGAATCTCTTCATAGCTTGCATGACTATTGAGTAGACTTAGTTGCATACTCTTTATTATGAATTTCCTAAGTATTGATTATATGTTGAGAATATATACATCACATGAAGCAAATGTGTTTGTGAAAGTTTCTTTTATCGCACTCAGTTTTCAACTGAATTGCTTGAGGACAAGCAATAAGCTAAGCTTGGGGGAGTTGATACGTCCAAAACGAATCTACTTTCCCGAACACTTTTGCTATTGTTTCTCCTCTAATTTGTGTGATTTGGATACAACTAACATGGACTGCCGCTATTTTCAGCAGAATTGCTTTGGTGTCTAGTTTTTGTGCAGGAAATTAACTTTCAGGAAAAATCCAGGAAAATATTGCAAAACTCCTATTTTACCAGAAGACACACGGAGCCAGAAGAAGGGACGAAGAAGGGCCATGAGGGGCCCACACCCCCTGGCCGCGTGGGCCAGCCCAGGCCATGCCTGGGGGTGTTGTGGCCACCTCGGGCACCCCCTCGGTCTCCCTCTTCGCCTACATAAAGCCTTCTGACCTAAAAACAGAGGGAGGTTCAACGTTTTTCCAGATAGAGTTCTGTTGCGCCGCCACCACCAGAAACCGCGATTCTGAACCAGAAACTCCATTCTAGCACCCTACCGGGACGGGGAATTGGAGGAGATCATCGCCATCATCATCGCCGACGCCTCTCCATCAACCATCCATGTTTTCCCCATCCATGAATGAGTAGTCCCCCATTGTAGGATATGGGGATGGTAGGGATTGGATGAGATCTATCATGTAATCGAATAATATTGTTAGGGCATGGTGCCTATTATCTTTATTAGTGCTATTTGACTTTGTTGCAACTTGTTATGCTTAATGCTTGTCAATAGGGCCCGAGTGCCATGATCTCAGATCTGAACATGTTATTGATTTATGATGATATTATTGTTTGTGATGTTATCTGCAAGTTGTTTACACATATTATTATCCGGAACGAAAGGCCCTGAAGTGACAGAAATCGGGACAGCCGAAGGGGATGGCTATGATATGAGTATCATATGTGTTCACGGAGTGTTAATGCTTTGCTCCGGTACTCTATTAAAAGGAGTAAATTAATTGCCAGTAGATTCCCTTGAGGCCCCACTGCAACAGGCTGGCAGGACAAAAGATGTTGTGCAAGTTCTCATTGCGAGCACGTATGACTATATGGAACATATGCCTATGATTATTTAGTACTTGGATGTTTTATCTTATTTATCTGCAAATTCCCTAGATCTTAATATTACATGAATAGTCTTGTCCATGAAACGGTCGTCCATCCATCCCTATGCCCACCGCACTCATATCCTACTGTTTGCTACTATTGTTACTACTGCCTTTGTTTTACTGCTGCTGTTACTTTGCTATTGCTACTACAAAACTGTTGCTACTGATAAACTACTGTGAGCAAGACTATTTCCAGGTGCATCTGAATTGACAACTCAGTTGTTAAGGCTTATAAGTATTCTTTGGATCCCCTTGTGTCGAATCAATAAATTGGGTTATACTACCCTCAAAGACTGTTGCGATCTCCTATACTTGTAGGTCATCAACACAAACTCAATACTTTGCCCCAACAAACAGTGAGGTTATCAATCTCACCGGTTTGATGAAAACAAAGGATTATATGTATGGTGTGGAAGGTAATGGTAGCTTGCAGAAAGTAAATAGTAACAGTGGATGATGTATCAATGGTAAAGATTGGACCGGGGTCCACAGTTCACTAAAGGTGTTCTCCTTAAGATAAATAACATAACATGCTGGGTGAACAAATTACAACGAGGCAATTGACAGGACAGAGCAAGGCATAACAATTCAATACTAGAAATTCATGTCCCTATGATATTTGATTGCGCATTACAACAATATACATAGACCTCCATCCAACTGCATCTATGACTAGTAATCCACCTTCACGTTATCATCTGAACCCCCTCCAGTAATAAGTTGCAAGCAACAAATAACTACTTTAAGAAATGTGTGTAAAGTAAACAATACAATTGTTCCATGAACAAGAGATTGTTGTTTTCTCCCTAGTAGCAACATCACATCTAAAACCTTAGAGATTTCTATCAGTTCCCCAGATTCAATAGAGGCATGAACCCACTATTGAGCATAAATACTCCCTCATGGAGTCACTAGCATATACTTGGCCAAGATAGCTACTAGAAACGGAGAACATGCAAGATCTCAAACAACACAGACATGATAGAATCAACAAGATAAAATCATTAATCAATCTGACATAGTAATCTCAATATCCATCGGATCCCCGCAAACACAACATGCATGATTACAAATAGATGATCTTGATCATGAACGGAGCTCACAAGATCTAAACATGATAGCACAAAGGAGGTGATGAGGACATCCCTATACTTACGCCTACCCTAGTTACTACTGATGATGTTCCAGCTGCTACTAACAAGGATAAGTCCAATGAGATTAGAATTGTACCAATTACAAGAGCTCGTGCTAAGCTACTAGAACAACAGGTGAATTTGTTTATTAATGAGCCTGATGTTTTACTTAATGAGAATTTTATACTGCCTAAGTCTTTGTGTTATTGTATGATCAGGTACATTGGAGAAGAAGGTATAGCACGGAGCAAGGAGGTGAAGCACATGGAGCAAGGTGTGATGATCAATGAAGCAAGCGTGAGGGAGGAGAGGGAGGAAGCGTAAGGAGCTACAAAGGAAGGGATCAACACCTGGCAGAGTCTCTGCCGCGGCAGAGAAACGATGCGAAATCCTGCCACGACAGCTGCTACGGCACATTTGCAAAAGATAAGGTCATATTTTTGGGGTATGTTGTATCTAAGCATGGGGTAGAAGTAGATCAATCTAAAATTGAATCAATTCAGAATTGGCCTATTCCCATGAATGTTAGTCAAGTGCGTAGTTTCCATGGATTAGTTGGATTCTATAGACGCTTTGTGAAGGATTTTAGCACTATTGCTGCACCATTGAATGATTTGACTAAGAAAGGTGTGCAATTTGTGTGGGGCGTAGCCCAAGACATTGCATTTGATACATTGAAACATTTGCTTACTTCTGCACCATTAATTGCATTGCCTGATTTTTCAAAGCAATTTGAAGTCGAATGTGATGCTAGTGGTATAGGTATTGGGGGCGTTTTGATGCAAGAGGATCGCCCTATAGCATATTTTTCTGAGAAACTTACTGGTTCTAGATTGAACTATCCTATATATGATAAAGAATTGTATGCACTTGTTAGAGTACTAGAAGTTTGGCAACATTATTTGTGGCCAAAAGAGTTTATCATACATTCTGATCATGAAGATTTAAAGTATCTAAAAGCTCAATCAAACTTGCATAGAAGATTAGCTAAATGGGTTGAGTTTATTGAATCTTTTCCATACATCATTAAATATAAGAAGGGAAAAGAGAATGTAGTTGCTGATGCTTTGTCTAGGAAAAACATGCTATTAACCAATCTTGATGTTAAAATTCCTGGATTAGAGAGTATTTGTGCACTTTATGCAACTGACAATGATTTTGCTGAACCATATCGTTTATGTGCTCTTAGAAACACATGGGATAAGTATCATATACATGATGGATATTTGTTTCGAGCTAACAAACTATGTATTCCAGAATCGTTGTTGCGTTTGTTCTTAGTGCAGGAATCACATGCTGGTGGTTTGATGGGTCACTTTGGGCGTGAGAAGACATTACTCATGCTTGCTGATCATTTTTATTGGCAAGATGAGGCGTGATGTGTACAAATTTTCGATTCGATGCATTACATGCCACAAGTCGAAATCCAAATTGAAGCCTCATGGTTTGTATACCCCTCTCTCTACACCAACTGCACCATGGGAAGACATTAGTATTGATTTTGTGCTTGGTCTACCTAAAACCTAGAGAGGGCATGATTCTATATTTTTGGTAGTAGATAGATTCTCTAAGATGGCTCATTTTATTGCCTGCCACAAAAGCGACGATGTGTCGCATGTTGCTAACCTGTTTTTCAGGAACATTGTGAGATTACATGGAGTACCAAGAACAATTGTTTCTGATCGGGATGTGAAGTTTATGAGCTACTTTTGGAAGACTTTATGGGGGAAGCAGGGAACGAAGCTACTATTCAGTACTACTTGTCATCCCCAGACAGATGGTCAGACAGAGGTGGTGAATAGAACATTGTCACAACTATTAAGGGCTATGATTAAGAAGAATCTGAGGGAGTGGGAAGAGTGTTTGCCACATGTCGAGTTTTCTTACAATAGGGCAGTGCATTCAACCACTCAGCTTTGTCCTTTTGAGGTGGTGTATGGTTTCAAGCCATTGACGCCACTGGATTTGTTGCCTCTTCCGTTACATGAGAGAGTTGATATGGAGGCATCAAGACGTGCAGAATATGTGAAGAAGATTCATGAGAAGACTCGAGAGGCTATTAAGAAGAAAGGCAAGAACAATACTGATGCAAGAAATCAAGCATGGAAGGAAGTGTTGTTCAAGCCTGGTGATATGGTTTAGGTACATCTGCGCAAGGATAGGTTTCCATTGCTGCGCCAATCCAAGTTGAAGCCGCGCGGTGCTGGTCCTTACAAGGTGTTAGCCAAGATTAACGATAATGCCTACTCGACTGATATACCTATTGCTGAATTTGGTGGAGCTAGCAACAGTTTCAATGTTGCTGATTTATCACCATATGATGGAGAAGACCTTGGAGCGTCGAGGTCGACGCCTTTTGAAGGGGGGAGATGATGAGGACATCCCTATACTTACGCCTACCCCAGTTACTACTGATGATGTTCCAGCTGCTACTAACAAGGATAAGTCCAATGAGATTAGAATTGGACCAATTACAAGAGCTCGTGCTAAGCTACTAGAACAACAGGTGAATTTGTTTCTTAATGAGCCTGATGTTTTACTTAATGAGAATTTTATACTACCTAAGTCTTTGTGTTATTGTATGATCAGGTACATTGGAGAAGAAGGTATAGCACGGAGCAAGGAGGTGAAGCACATGGAGCAAGGTGTGTTGATCAATGAAGCAAGCGCGAGGGAGGAGAGGGAGGAAGCGCAAGGAGCTACAAAGGAAGGGATCAACACCTAGCAGAGTCTCTGCCGCGGCAGAGAAACGATGCCAAATCCTGCCACAACAGGCTTCTGCGGCACAAAAAGTGGCTGAAATCCTGCCATGGCAGAGAGTCCTGCCGCGGCACGTTTTAGGCCCAATATGCTGCCACGGCAGGAAACATGCCTGTGTGCCTAAAGAGCTGTCCCACCTGGGTCGGCATGTATCTTAGTTGTAGTCGTTTGCGTCTTGGACTCTTAGCCTAGCCGCCCCCTCTCTCTTAAATAGACGGGGGTACCGTTTCTTTCCAGTTAGACCACGTTAAAATATTTTGGAGTTGTTTCTATCTAGAACCTCTGGAATTACTTGTGATCGAATTCTACCAACTACAATTGAGTGTGATCTGTTGTTCCACTGGGAATCAGAATATTGCAAACTACCGTTCATGGTCGACGGCTACGTGCGCAAGAGAGTGGTGTTGTGAATATCCCACATGGTTCGAGATCTGTTGCATTGGCATCAGGGTTCGAGCAGGAGAGTTTATAGCTACAGGCTAGTTATCTTACATCCACCAACATCATCAACAAGTGCTTGCTGAGAAGATCGGGCCACCCCATATAAGGAGGAGAAACAACCATCTAGCTATTGTATGGACCCATAGTCCAAGGTGGAACTACTCACGCATCATACCGGAGGCTGGCATGGTGATGAAGAAGGCCTCCGGTATGATCTCTCACCTCCGGCAGGGTGTCGGGAAGAGCTTCAGAGCCTCCCCCCCCGATCTAGGGACGATGGTGGCGGTGGCTACAGACTGTTTCATGCAGATCTGATCGGGTCCTTAGGGTTTTGGCATCGGGGGTTTATATCGGCAAAGAGGCGAGGCAGGAGGGCGGACAGGGGGCCCACACCTGCCCAGGCGCGACCCAGGGTGGTCCTGCACGTGGGGGGTGTGGCCACCCTGTGGCTCCCCTCCGGTAGACCTTTGGTCTTTATGTTCTCCTTGGTGAAATATTGACTTTGGCTTTTGTCCAGTCCAATTCCGATAATATTTCCTTACTAGCTTTTCTGAAACCAAAAATAGCAGAAAACAGGCAACTGGCACTATGGCATCTTGTTAATAGGTTAGTCCCAGAAATGGACAAAAATACCTCAAAGTGTAGACAAAGCATAGCAAAGTGGATACTAAACAAGCATGGAACATCAAAAATTATAGATACGTTTATGACGTATCAAGCATCCCCAAGCTTAACTCCTGCTCGTCCTCGAGTAGGTAAGTGGTAAAAAGAATAATTTTTTAGGTGACATGCACCATCACAATAAAGATCAAACCATTTGTAAGCATTGAAAGCTGGGATCAAAGTACTTTAAACATGAGCATTAAAGATGAAGTTCTAACAATAAGACAAAGCAACTATGCTGCAACATGAAAAGATACAAACAAAGATTCATGAATAATAATGCATTGAGAGACGTTTGTTTGTTTCACATATATAAAACATAGCATAGTGGCATTCAGCTTGTCCCTCACGGAGTAGCAAAACATAAATGCATAGGACACCTTCAAAGTTCATAAGGGTGACTAGATACAAATAGTTCAAGAACAAGCAATATCAACAATATGAATCAATCAATAATTTTTGGGAAAATGCACATTGAACTAAGAATGAAGGTGGAGACTCAATATAAAAGTGGAAGAAAGGCCCTTCAAAGGGAAGCAGGGATTTCAAGTCTCATAAAGAGCTTCCAAAAATTATGGTACTTGTTAGCTTTCAGCTCTCATTGTCCCTATCATAAGCATCTTGAAGTGATTAACGTTAAAGTGAAACAAATATGCAGTATATGCTTGACAAAGTATAAGTTGGCAATCTCATGTCCCTTGAGTACAAGGGCCGTTCCTCATGCTACTCAACTTTAGTTACCGGTAGTTCTTGTCATAGTAAGTACATGTGTATCATAGAGAACCTCCAACGGGGTACCCCTTGCCCCATGATACAGGAGCTATCCCATATCAAAATGACAAGGCAAGCAGACAATGAGCATCTCAGCAATCTTCTTATTTACCATGGTAAAATGGTGCTTTTTTCTCTCTTTCCTCATTTTTTGTCTTTTTCTTTTTTTTCTATCTCTCTTTTTTTATAAGAAGAATGCTTCATAGATTGCTCACTATGGTGATGCTGCAAGTTTCCACCATGATTAGGCATGGCTTAGGCTAGCGGCCTAGGCGTTTATCTAACACACATACATAACTCGATGAACTTACAAGCTCCCCTTTTATTTCACACCGCCGACATCCGCAAACAAAAGATCATGATATCAATTGGATAACATGTACAGGTGCAATGTTGAAAGACTTCCCCATGACATCATGGTTCTGCTAATTCCCAACTTATAAGTGCAAGCATATACAACATAGATGACATAATGGTTCAAGTTTATTAGGGGCAAGAAAAATAAAGTGTGCCATCAAGTTTGTGAGAGTTTTAATCACTACTTTCAGATAACAAGTTTAATTTGGAAGATAGATAAAACAAGAATATACTTGGAATGGTGTAACACACCATGCATAGGAATTTATAGTGCACACTTTGGAATAACTTGGTTTCTTGGGAGTTGGATGCATGATTAGAGCTTACTCAATACAAGTGGAGGCTAGCAAAAGACTAGGAGCGACCAACTAAGAGAGCAATAATGGCCATAAGCATGCAAAGCCACAAAACATTACTAATCAAAGCATAAAGTGGTAGCACAATTCAAAAACTAAATGATCATAGAGGCTAAGGTGACTGGTTCATGGTCATAACATGGTGTCAGCATGTGCCAAGTCAACCCAAACAAATCATCAAAGGAGAATACCACAATACTATGCTTTTTTATGCTAAAAAACGCATGATTCTATCAAGGAACATTAAGCAATCTCAATTGTTTGGAACAAGTCATGCTACAGAAATAATCACTAAGCATAAGGTCAAAAAAATCTAGCATGACATGCTAGAGTCTAGGCCACAGTCAAAGCAAGCTCCCTTTGTACTACTATAAGCAAGAAACTTTCAACTCCTTTCCAACACCAATCAACTTATTTGAAACAACACAGCGAAAGTGGGGGTCCAACTACTTTACTCAAGCAAACTAAGCAAAAGAAAACCAAAAAAAACTAAGACGCTCCAAGAATAACACAACTCTGCATGAAACAACAAAAACAAAGTGTCTAGAAAGACCTGAGATTTTTATTGATGAGGAAGGGGATGCTTTGGGCATCCCCAAGATTTGACGCTTTTACCTCTTGAATATTTCTTGGGGTGACAAGGGGTGGCATCCACAAGCTTGAGCTTTTGTCTCTTCATCTCATTACATCATTCTTCCCTTACACCTGAAAATTTTCCTCCATACAAAACTTCACACAATCTTCATTAGAAACATTAGTGCATTCAAAAGATAATAAACCTTTGGGTTTAGTTTTAAAACAACAAAACTTTCATTAAAGATACAATCTAATGTAGCAATTCCCAGCAAAAGTTCAATTTACCAAAGAGAACCCAAAAACAAATCGATAGAAAGGCAAATACAAATAATGGCAGAAATCTTTCAAAATAGACCAGCAGGTAGAAACCGATTTTTTCGAAGACTCTATCCTGATCAAATAAAAAAGTGTTGAACTAACAAAAGTTATCTAACAACCTGGGGAATTTATTCAGACAATTACAGCTCAATCCGACTTACAGAGATTTTTCAAGAATTTTTACAGTGGAGCACAAAAATCTATTTCGGGACAGCAACTTCCCCAAATCTTACTTTCCTCTCATTAGAGATTATTCTTGGCACAAAAAATCAAATAAAAAGGATAAGGAGAGGTTATTACAGAACTAATAACTTCCAAGACTCAAGAAAACTATTGGGTTATCTCCCAAGAAGTACTTTTCTTTAACGCCTTTAAGTTATGCTTGATAGTTTGAGAAGATGCTCACATAAGAAATATGAATTGAAGTAAAACAGAGCATCAAGAAGCAAATTCAAAACACATTTAAGTCTAACCCACTTCCTATGAATAGGAATTTTGTAAGAAAATAAATCAAAGAAGCACATAGTAACAAGAATGGGTAGATAAAACAAGAGCAACTTCAAAACTTTCAGCACATATAGAGGTGTTTCAGTACCATGAAAACTTCTACAACCATATTTTCCTCTCTCATAATAATTTTCAGTAGCCTCATGAATAAACTCAACAATATAACTATCACATAAAGTATGCTTTTCATGATCTACAAACAAATAATTTTTATCAAGCTTAAAAATAGTGGGATTAAAACCTTCAAACCCACTTTTAACAATTTTATAACAAGATGACTGATCATTTTCAAGAGGTATGGGGTTCCAAGATAAATTCAAGACCTCTCCAATCTCATTTTCAATAGTAGTACTATTAATATTATCAACCAATATAGGACCATCATCTAGAGCTTTATCATAAAAAAAATCTAAGCAAAACTCTTTAGTACCATGCATTTCGAAATTAGGCACAAATAAAGGATTATCATAGATAACAGGATCACAATTATTATCAAAAGTTTTACCCAAAGTAGATATTGCAAAAGGATCCATAGGAACATAACATTCATCCTCCTTTGGTAAGCAAGGGGGACAATCAAATAATGTAAGGGATAAAGAGTTACTCTCATTAGAAGGTAGGCATGGGTAGCTAATCCATTCTTCCTCCTATTAATCATCACTCTCCTCCTCTTTTTCATCTAATGAGCTATCAGGTTCAGTAATTTCGTCTTCCATAAGCTCCTGCAAGGCATTAGTCTCTTCTGTTTGTGGAAAGCATCTACTAATATATTCAAGAATATAGCCATTTTCTTCCCTGTAATTATCAAAGCAAAATTTAAGTATATCATAAACCTCATATTCATAAGGTGAATCATTAGTATTTTCAAGCAAACTAGCAAGTTCAAATGCACCCTTCCAAGCAATAAATTCTTCAATTTGTTCCACATCATAAAAGTCATAATTTCCTTTAATATAAGAAGATATGGTAACATTATCATTATACTCACATTGAAAGGGGAGGTGTTTATACCTCCTACAACAACAAGATTTATCACAGCAATAAGTAACATTATAAGTAGATCACATGTTTCTAGCAATGGTATTCAATTTATCAATTTGTTCCCATAAGTGTTTACTTTTTGTGACAAGCGGTGTTCCTTATAATAATATTTTTGTTCTTTCGTGAACCCACCTTGCCAATAAGAACTAGTTTCAAAGAAACCAACCATTGATAGAAAGCATGACAAAGCAAGGCAATAACAGACCAATAACTATAGTAGGAACTAATTTTTGTGTGTTTTTTATAAGAAAAGGCAAACCAAACGAAACTAATAATTTTGGAATTTTTGATAAAAAGAAGCAAGAAAAACAAAGCAAAGCAAAAGAAACTAAGAAAAAAAGTAAAGAGAATGGTTGTGAAGGAAGGAAACGAGGGAAGACTTACTGCTATGCTCATCATACCTTCCTCTTGGGGTTTCCCAACGAAGCTCTACTGTGATCTGAGCCGCATCAAGACATTTTCTGG
The DNA here is from genome assembly GCA_916181665.1 of Avena sativa. NCBI lineage: Eukaryota > Viridiplantae > Streptophyta > Magnoliopsida > Poales > Poaceae > Avena > Avena sativa. The sequence goes on from OV702280.1 coordinate 149,270,333, forward strand.
CGCTGTTGCCGGGGAGTTAAGGATGACTTCACAAGGGGAGTCCTACACAACCAATGAACAGAGGTGCACAACACAAGGGGAGTCCTTCGCATCAAGACATTTTCTGGCGTCGTTGATAAAAACTTGGAACCTGCACAACACAAACTCAAGACTTTGCCCCAATGAACAGTGAGGTTGTTAATCTCACCGGTTTGCTTAAAACAAAGGATTAAACGTATGGTGTGGAAGGTAATGGTAGATTGCAGAAATTAAACAGTAACAGTGGATAATGTATCAATGGTAAAGATTGGACCGGGGTCCACAATTCACTAGAGGTGTTCTCCTTAAGATAAATAACATAACATGCTAGGTGAACAAATTACAATGGGGCAATTGACATGACAGATCAAGGCATAACAATGCAATACTATACATTCATGATCCTATGAGATTTGATTGGGTAATACAAAAATATACATAGACCGCCATCCAACTAAATCTATGACTAGTAATCCACCTTCAGGTTATCATCCGAACCCCCTCCAGTATTAAGTTGCAAGCAACAGATAACTTCTTTAACCAATGTGTGTAAAGTAAACAATACAGTTGTTCCATGAACAAGAGATTGTTGTTTTCTCCCTAGTAGCAACAACACATCTACAACTTTAGAGATTTCTGTCACTTCCCCAAATTCAATAGAGGCATGAACCCACTATCAAGCATAAATACTCCCTCTTGGAGTCACTAGCATCTACTTGGCCAAGATAGCTACTAGAAACGGAGAGCATGCAAGATCTCAAACAACGTAGACATGATAGAATCAACAAGATAGAATCATTAATCAATCTGACATAGTAATCTCAATATTCATCGGACCCTCGCAAACACAACATGCATGATTATAAATAGATGATCTTGATCTTGAACGGAGCTCACAAGAACTAAACATGATAGCACAAAGGAGGAGAAACAACCATCTAGCTACTGGATGGACCCATAGTCCAAGGTGGAACTACTCACGCATCATACTGGAGGCTGGTATGGTGATGAAGAAGGCCTACTAGATGATCTCTCCCCTCCGGCAGGGTACCGGGAAGAGCTTCAGATCCCCCCGATCTAGGGACGATGGTGGCGGCGGCTACAGACTGTTTCATGGAGATCTGATCGGGTCCTTAGGGTTTTGGCATCAGGGGGTTTATAGGCGAAGAGGCGAGGCAGGAGGGCGGCCAGGGGGCCCACACCCTGCCCAGGCGCGACCTAGGGTGGTCCCGCGCGTGGGGGTGTGGCCACCCTGTGGATCCCCTCCGGTCGCCCTTTGGTCTCTGTGTTCTCCTCGGTGAAATATTGACTTTGGTTTTTGTCCCATCCAATTTCAAGAATATTTACTTACTAGCTTTTCTGAAACCAAAAATAGCAGAAAACAGGCAACTGACACTGTGGCATCTTGTTAATAGGGTAGTCCCAGAAAATGTATAAAAATGCCTCAAAGTTTAGAGAAATCATAGAAAAATGGATACTAAACAAGCATGAAACATCAAAAATTATAGATACGTTTACGACGTATCACCCATCTGTCAACAACAGCCACAATGCCAAGAAAATTACCACCCACCAACTTCAACCACACTATCATACGTCGTCCCACACTAGCGCAATTCCCCCTACGACACCACCTCAAGAACAAACAACAAATTCTCCCAATACCATACATCATGACCAACAACCCAACCGATTCCATACTAGCCATAACCACACAAACCAAAATGAACCACAGATGCGCACACCTCATATCGAGCTTCAAACCTTCCATGGAGACGCTCATAAGGCTTGGATCCTCGAATGTGAAGATTTATTCACCCTGGTGGGAATTACTAAGGACCAACGTGTCAAATGGGGTCTAGCACACGTACGAGGACAAGCAAAAACATGGATGAGTAGTGCAGGGATCGATTTGTAAAGGATCACCTGGTCATATTTGTGTCATGCTTTGGTGGAACGCTTCCTTCATAACTGCAATGTTGATCCAATGGAGTAGTTACAGAATCTTCGCCAATCCACCAAAGTTGACAAATACATCAATGCGTACGAGTCCTGGATGACCTTGATGAAGCGAGGAAGCGATTACCTTCCTGCTAATTTTTTCACCGATCACTTCATTAGTGGCCTTAAGGATACTCTCAAGCATATGGTGCAATGCCAGAAATCTAGCACTCTTTTGTCAGCTTATTGGTACACTTAACAGTTGAAAAATCACTGGCCTCCAATGTAACAGCCCAACGCAGGCCACCAAACTTGCATGTTCACTGCCAGGTCCAGAACAGGGAAAATCGCAACAGAAACAACGCCATTCGTCCTCGTGGCACTCACCCCTGCTGGTATTGTCTTGAAAATTGGACAGTAGGTCACCGTTGTCCTGGTATGCAAAGATCCCTCAACATGCTACTTCTGCAAGACAACTCTGATGATGAAGAAGCAGTGGCCCTAGAAATAGACCAGCTTAAACCAATTGTGCCAGTAGAGAACCAAGATGATGTAGTCAACCTTATGCAGATTTCTCAAGCAGCAGACACTGGTTCCCCTAGTGATTCCACTATCTCCTTGCTGCTCACTCTATCTGAGGGACAAGCCATTGATTTAGCTGACACTGGAAGCACAAACACGTTTTTGGATCAAGAGTTTTCCCAAGATCACAAGATTCCTATAACACCTACTCATGTGATAATTGTCAAAGTAGCTAGGGGAGGTGAACTAAAATCTGCAGGAATTGCATACAACTGTCCCTTTCAAATACAAGGCACAACTTCCAATCTGATTTCCAGATCTTGACACTCAAAGGATGTGATGCTATCTTGGGAGTCAACTGGATTACCTTACACAATCCAATGTCTTTTGATTTCATAGGAAGAACCTTGACAATAGGCCCAGAAGGTCACAGTCACACCTTTGATGATCATCTCATACCCAAGGACAAGATCCTCATCTCTGCTCAAGAATGTGCTGAATTAATCTCGGATAAGGCCACAACTTATTTCATGTACTACACTTATGATACTAGAGACTTAAAACAGGAAGCAATCCTCAAAGAGATCCCTATTACCTTCCACACCATCATCCAAGAATTTGCTAACATCTTCTCAGACCCAGTTGACCTCCCACCACATAGAGCTGTTGATCATAGTATACCCCTATTCCCTGAGGCTAAACCACCCAACATTCGTCCTTACAGAATGTCTCACTCCAGAAGAATACTATTGAGGAAATAATCAAGGAGCTCTTGCAAAAAGTTGAAATTCAATAGAGAAACAGTACTTTTTCCTCTCCTGTGATTCTAGTATGCAAGAAATATCGATCTTGGCGCCTCTGTGTGGATTTCAGAAGTTTGAACGAACTCACGATAAAGAACAAGTTTCCAATTCTAGTAATGGAAGATATATAGGATGAATTATATGGAGCCACAATATTCTCTAAACTGGACCTATGATAAGGCTACCATCAGATAAGGATGAAAGCTGAGGACATCCCTAAAACAACCTTCTCAACTCACTTGGGACATTATGAATGCACTGTAATGCCTTATGGCCTTTGTAATGCCCTAGCATCCTTTCAGCAAATGATGAACACCATATTTGCTACACAACTCAGGAAATTTGTTCTGGTCTTCTATGATGACATCCTAGTCTACAGACCTGATGAGAATCAGCACAAAAAGCACCTGGCAATGGTGTTAACTATCCTCAAACAACACCAATTAAGGCTAAGCTCAGCAAGTGCATGGTTAGAAAAAGCCAAGTAGATTACCTGGGCCACATCATTTCTATCCAAGGGGTGGCTACTAATCCATCGAAGATAACAGATACCATTAATTGGTAAACTCCAACTTCAGTCAAGAAACTTTGAGGCTTCTTGGGCTTGATAGGCTACTACCACAGATTTATCAAAGGATATGCCACAATATGCCAACCTCTGTACATAGCTCTAAATAAGGACAATTTTCAGTGGGGATTAGCACAAGAAGCAGATTTCACCCAATTGAAACAACTAATATCCACACCTCCCCTACTTATCCTACCAAATTTCTCGAAACCATTCATTCTTGAGACAGATTGATGGAGAGGTTAACCTCTTGGGTGGCCTGATCTTCACGGATCTCGTGGTCAAATCGATGGGAAAGCGAGGGGAAAGGGAGAAGGTAGCGGAAGCGAACACACACCTCGTGAAGAACACGATGAACACACGCAAAACTCACACGATACAAGGCCGATTGCTCCCGAACGGCGGCCACCGGTCCGATAGAATCCTCGCATGGAAAGATCGGTCAACGTGCTCCCTCAAATCCACATCGGAGAGGGAAGAACACCTTGGGGAGGGTCTTGACAACTTGGAGACAAGACATCGAACTCCAAGGCCTTGTTCAACGATGGATGCGTGATGCAAAGTCCAATCGAGGTTGGTGACGATAGTCGATCCCCTTGGATAAGGGGATGAGGCAAAACTAGAGATTCCACAATGGGGGTTGTCTTTAGTCTATCATCTATGCCTAAGGGATACATGAGGGGTGGGGGCTCTATTTATAGGCCAGCCACTAAACAAGGGTAGTTTAGGGATAAAACTAGGGTTTGGACGAGCTAGAGGGGTACATGGGCCGAAGGCCCAACAGGTGCGCGCAGGCACACATGACTGGTAGTACCAGACTTGGGACCGGTAGTACCGGTCGCAACCGGTAGTGCCACTCCGGGACCGGTAGTACCGCTTGCGGTCCTGGAGCGTCCGTTGGAGCCGTCAGTAGCGAGCGGTATCAGGGGGCGGTAGTGCCGCTGACCGGTAGTACCGGTTCCAGATCCGGTAGTAGAAGGAAGTCACCTTATCGTGTAGAGATAGCTCGATGAAGGGTATCCATAGTTAACTCTCTTCGGTTCTTCTTGTCAACATATAGTCCATAGAGGTTGACGTGTATGCATTTGTACCTTCATACAACAAAGACCAAGCAACATATGTTTGTGTGTGATAGAGGAGCATGTCATTTGTGGCATGTCCATTCTTGTTCACAACACGATTAGCACAACTCAAGTATAGCAAACGGAATGCATATGCATGGTCAATGTGCATGGAAATCGTTTGAACATCATCCAAATGTGGAAACTCAAAAACTCCATATAACATAGTAGTGGGGCACTCAAAGCAATCGAATAGCAATTTGATCAACATATTTGATGCAAAGTTAGGAGAATTTGGCAAAAACACAAAAGGAAGAATATCCAAAGCAACATCATTATGTGTGCAAACCAACCATTGGAAAGAGAAATTGTTCGACATGTTGGATGTCACACACAAATCATCGAAAGCAAAAATCATGGGAAAATGAGTATCCCAAGCGGAAGCCAAAGTAACGTGTTTGCAAACAAACCAAATGAAAGAGCAAGTGGTCCTTATGTTTGTTGCAACAACAAGATGAGATTCTTGGAAGCTCTCATGACAATACATGCTCTTAATGGAATTTTGGTTGCATACAAAACATCGGAAAGGTAAATTGTTCAACATTTTTGTTGCAACACACAAAGCATCATTATCTAAAAAGCAAAGAAACATGAATGTCACAAGGTGAGATAATACCATCAACATGCTTGAAATCAAACCATAGGAAAGAGCAATTTGCCAACATCAAAGATGCAAAGCATGGAAAAGGTATCAGAGCTGGGTTCGATCTTGAACTCACTTGTGGAATGCTCTCGAGAGCTCTTTTTGTCAACTCGTGCTCAACCGAGGTTGACATGATAGTGCGGGTACCTACACACATCATACACAAAAGGAAGAACGTGTGTGCATGGTAGAGATACACATCATCCATCATGACGTATCTCTTCTTGTCCACATCACCATTAATGTCAATCAAGTATGAAATAGATGCATGGTGAGTATGCAAGTGGGGAACATGCTTATCATGGCAATCATCAAAATCTCCAAAATTTGAGAAAGCTATGGGGGCCATCTCATTATAACGCATATGATCAATATTGTTGCAAGAAAAACAAGTGAAATAGCAAGCATTCATCTTATCGCATGCAACGGGAGAAATTGAATGACTAGCATGACAACGCATGTCGAAAGCAATTGGAGGATACACACAAGATGCATAGCATGGCATGTTTATGGCAATGATATCGCAATCAAACAATTCCACACAATGAATATGATGCAAAGGCAAATCATCACATGGGAATAAGTGAAGCATATGTAATGTCACAAGTATCATCCATAACATGCATATCCTCACAATTCATCATGTTCACTAGTGGGATCATGGCATCATCAACACCCTTATTGTTACCTTGTTCATACCTCTCATATGAAGTGGGTGTTGTGGAAGTAGTGGCCTCCTTGTGTACGACTTCGTCTTCTTGATGTATCCATGGCGTAGCATCATCTTCGTGCACCATGTACATCTTCTCCAATTGAGGCATCATTGCTTCATGGCTTGGCGCGTCTTCATCCATAGAACCTAGCACAACACAAGAGAATACACTAGAGGTAGAGGGTAGGTTGTTAGAATTCGAAATGGTCTCACTTGACCTATCAACTACCACTCTCAACTCACTAGGAGTATCGCTCATGCCCTCTAAGTGGAAGCACTCAATCTCACATAAGGTGGAGTCACTCATCGCACTCTTGTTCTCACTCAAGTGGGCTAAGTGGCTCTCATACTCACATGGGATTGGTACCACATCATCACTCAAGCATATGGGGGTAGGCTCGGTTTCCTCAACTCCATGCGCCTCCTTTGGTGAAGGGAAAATCCCATGCTCACCATTATTGACCTTGTCGCCTTCAAGGTTGGATGCCATAAGGTGGGAATCATCGCTCTCCTCCATGGTCGAAGGGAAAATCCCATGCTCGACCGTCTTGTGGCCATCTTGTAGTAGTGGTGGAGGTAGGCTCATGCTATCCAACTTGTCGAAGTAGAGGTCTTCATTTTCCTCGTTCATGAGGTCTTCAAATGCAAGCATAGTCGTTGAAGCTTGATGGCGTGGACGAAGGCTTGCTCTTGGTGCCATTTTGGTGGTGGCACAAGAAGTTGAAGGTGCCTTGTGATGGTGTCGACGGAGGTCATTGGCGTGCCTTGCCGATGGTTGATGTAGGTGGCACACTTGGTCATCCATATGACGCTCACGACGATGGCCCTTGACCTTGGCACTCTTCCTTGTAAGTTTTTCTAATGAGCGCAAAGCATCATTAGTCTTGGCTACCATCCTCATGTTTTTGTCGAAGTCATTGTCCATGTCCTTCTTGAAGTTGTGGAGGTCGCTTTGGAACTTGTCCATTTGATGATGGACCTTGGCGCACTCGAGTTGGAGGCTCCGTCTTGGTCGGTGCGACGTGAGGAGCTTCGCGTTTTCGTTCTTGAAGTCGTCCATGCTTGGGGAGTCATTGTTGTTGTAGTACTCCATATCACCCAAGCATGTGGAGCCATTGTTGGTGTAGTGCTCCATCATGTTATCCATGCTTGTGGAGACATAGGCATGGTGGCTCATCGTGGATTCTTCATCGAAATCATCCTTGGTTCCGGAGTCCCTAGACATGATTCACAAGACCAAGCGGTGTATATGGAAGTGGTAGAGGGTGTTAGGGATACAACGTCAAACCTTACTTTACCTTGGAAGATCATATCGTACAAGTGGCCACACTTGAGAGCAATAAACCAAGAAAAGTGAAGTTCACGCAGAACACCAAAACCAACTACTAACCAAAAACACACACACACACAGACAAGGCCTATGGTGGATAGGTATGGAAAGTGGCATGTCAAGAACCAATCCGAAATCAAGATGTTGTATTGGCAAGTAAAGAACCATAAAGATCACAAAGCAAACAAGTCAATCCACAAGATAAGAAATATGTACAAGGAAACACACACAGTGGGATAAATGGGACTTGTGCGACGGAGAAAGTGAGCTAAGAACCAAATGATTACCTAGCGAAGACTATAAGCTCGTGTCACACAAGTACAAGGAGAGACGCTAGTTCGATTGCACAAAATTGGTGGGCTACAAGATATGCACAATAAGTACCACCTATATGATGTTCATCGAGCTTGCGCTTCCTATTCTATGTGGCACATGTGTATCTCTTTTTTTTATTTTCTTTTTTTTATTTTTTTTCTTTTTGTATCACTCTTTTTCTTTTTATTTCTTTTTCACTTGCCTCTTCCTTGTGCCAACAACTATACAAGATTACTATATGAGATAGCGCCCACAATGTTTACTCGGAATCTACAAGGTATGAAATGTGCATAGCCCAAGCAATCATAAGAGGAACTAGTCTCGATAGGTGTTTGTTGCTCGCAAAGATAGTGGGGTTCAAAAAGGAATGCAAGTGGGGAGAAGTCGCGGAATGTTTATACCTTTCGTCGACGATCTTCACCCTTTATTGTTGGATTCCGCCTTGCTCACAGAATTTGGATGGAGTAGATAGCATGAACAACGTGGATGATTATGTAGTGCTCCTTCTCCTCTTCGAAACGATCTAAAGAACACCAAAATCCGAGTTCGAATGCAAAAGTTATGCTCAAAACGGTGAGAGGCTGAAATCTGGGAATCTGTTTTTTCTTTCTGTACTGGGCGGTAGTACCCGATTTTGGGTGCGGTAGTACCGGATATTTTGAGCGGTAGTACCGCTGGAGACAGAGACGCCCAGATCTGACGCGTTTTCGCGATTTTGGGGTGATTTGGGCGGAAAATCTTCAAGAAAAACACCAAATCAAAGGGGGAAATCAAGGAATTAGGCTATGGGAACGCAAAGGAAGGTAGATCAACAAGTTCAGCAAGTAATCCACGGATGAAAACCTACCAAAACGCACTCAAATCACAGATCGATCCAAAACACGAATTGGGGCTATTTTTTGTCGAATTTTCGAATTTATGGGGAAAAGACCAAATCGACGAGAAATCCGTGGCAACCAAAAGGTGCTGATACCAGATGATGGAGGGGTTAACCTCTTGGGTGTCCCGATATTCACGGATCTCGTGGTCAAATCGATGGAAAAGCGAGGGGAAAGGGAGAATGTAGCGGAAGCGAACACACACCTCGCGAAGAACACGATGAACACACGCAAAACTCACACGATACAAGGCCGATTGCTCCCGAACGGCGGCCACCGGTCCGATAGAATCCTCGCAAGGAAAGATAGGTCAACGTGCTCCCTCAAATCCACATCGGAGAGGGAAGAACACCTTGGGGAGGGTCTTGACAACTTGGAGACAAGACATCGAACTCCAAGGCCTTGTTCAACGATGGATGCGTGATGCAAAGTCCAATCGAGGTTGGTGACGATAGTCGGTCCCCTTGGATAAGGGGATGAGGCAAAACTAGAGATTCCACAATGGCGGTTGTCTTTAGTCTATCATCTATGCCTAAGGGATACATGAGGGGTGGGGGCTCTATTTATAGGCCAGCCACTAAACAAGGGTAGTTTAGGGATAAAACTCGGGTTTGGACGAGCTAGAGGGGTACATGGGCTGAAGGCCCAATAGGTGCGCGCAGGCACACATGACCGGTAGTACCGGACTTGGGACCGGTAGTACCGGTCGCAACCGGTAGTGCCGTTCCAGATCCGGTAGTACCTCTTGCATTCCTGGGGCTTCTGTTGGCGTCGTCTGTAGGGGGCGGTAGTACCGCTGGCCGGTAGTACCGGTCGCCTGATCCGGTAGTACCGCTGGAGACAGAGAGCATTTGGTGATCTGTCTTCTTCCTCCTCCTCTTCCAAGCTTCCGTCTTGTCGGGCTTGATGCTCCGGGCTTCCTCCCTTGCCTCTGTACTGGTCGGTGTGAACCTATCATGCATATGTGACGGAGTATGAAGTAGCATACCATTCAATAGGGTAGGAAGTGAGCTTGCATAGAGGAACGGATTCACCTTTGGAGTCCATGGCGACTTGGCGTAAGTTGGAGACCTTGATGTAGTAACGACCGTAGGTCGGGCTGCATCACAGATGCTTGTGGGTCTAGTATGGGAGCAGTTCTGATGTAGGAAGGTCGACCTCTAGTGTGAGATCCAAGCACATGACTTAATAGGATTGATAGGATACTCATACCAACAAGTTGCAACTTCTTTTCCGGAAGCTCATTCGAAAAGAACTCTAAGGTTAAGCGTTCTTGTCCTAGAGCAATTGTAGGATGGGTGATCGACTGGGACGTGGGTACCGGGTGCGCATGAGTGAGGACAAAGTGCGCAAAAAAGACTAGTGTTGGTCTGTGGGGCCAGTCTAGATATCCTATTAAGCTACCAGGGGTGACACCCCCGGGGCCAAGTGGACGGGGTGTTACAAGTGGTATCAGAGCCGATCCTCGCGGTTAAACGGGTGTGTGTGGGTCAATGGCGGGACATGTGGAGCATGACGCATGTGGCCTGAAGTGGAAACGGCATGACATATGTGCCAGCACTGGACGCACAGACGCGTGCCAAGAGGGAATGTTCCTGGGGTGTGCTTGATCGATGAGGGCACAGATCTTCTAAAGGGTGGGTGTATGTGAGATCCAAGCACATGACTTAATAGGATTAATAGGATACTCATACCAACAAGTTGCAACTTCTTTTTCGGAAGCTCATTTGAAAAAACTCTAAGGTTAAGCGTGCTTGGCCTAGAACAATTCTAGGATGGGTCATCGACCGAGAAGTGGGTACCAGGTGCGCATGAGTGAGGACAAAGTGCGCAGAAAGACTAGTGTTGGTCTTTGGGGACAGTCTAGATATCCTATTAAGCTACCAGGGGTGACACCCCCGGGGCCAAGTGGACGGGGTGTTACATCTAGCTTTCTATAGCCAATGCTTTGGCCCAAAAGCTATAGCACAATCTATCTATGAAAAATAATCCCTTGCCATTCTTCATGCGCTCAAGAAATGGCGTGACTATTTCCTAGGAAATACAGTGATCATCAGAACGGATCAGCAGCCCTTAAATTACTTGGGCAACCAAAGATTACTCGAGGGAATTCAGCACAAATTGATGCTCAAACTCTTGGACCAAATAGAGTACAAGAAAGGAAAAGATAATTCAGTTGCAAATGCTCTCTCTAGCAAGTTCCAAGAAAAGGAAGATGGACAAGACCCACTCAGCTATAATGCAGTCACTGTGACAGTACCCACTTGGTTATCTGAAGTCAGCAGTTCATATGAAGGAGATGCTACTTGTACCAAATTACTACAGGACTTAAATCTCGACCCAGCTAGCCACCACCACTACACCCTGCAATCAGGTATTCTGTGTTACAAGACAAGAATCTATATTGGATCATCTACTGATCTTAGAGAAAAAATCTTCCACACATTTCATTCTTCCCTCTTGGGAGGACATTTTGGAGCAAAGGGGACTCAACACAAGATGCAACAACTGTTTTGATGGCCTCTTTTCAAACAGTTCATCAAGACGCAAGTAGCTGCTTGTCCAAATTGTCAGTTGTCGAAATCAGAAAATTTCCCATACCCTGGTTTGCTCAACCCACTGCCTATTCCCAACCAGAAATGTTCAGATCTCAGTCTTGATTTTATTGAGGGTCTACCCAAGTCTCGAGGAAAAAATGTGGTCCTCGTGGTGGTAGACAGGCTAACAAAATACCCCCACTTCATAGCCCTAGCACATCCTTTTATAGCTCAGAAGGTAGCATCTTTGTTTATGGACAACATCATTAAGCTTCATGGTCCTCCTGCCAGCATGGTCAGTGATAAGGACAAAATCTTTACCAGTCATCTATGCAAAGCTATTTTCTCGGCATTCCAGACCAAGTTTAATTACAGCACTGCACACCATCCAGAGAGTGATGGCCAAACTAAATGGGTAAATCAATGCCTCGAATAGTACCTTCGTTGCATGGCATTCCAAGAGCCAAAAAATGGTCTGACTGGCTTGCAGCAGCTAAATAGTGGTACAATTGCTGATACCACTTGTTCGATACGATCTTCCAAGGTAAAGTTGTATCCCTAACTCCCACTACCACTTCCATATACACCACTTGGTCTTGTGCATCATGTCTAGGGACTCCGGAAACGAGGATGATATCTATGAAGAATCCATGATGAGCCACCATGACTACGACTCCACAAGTATAGAGGACATGACGGAGCACAACACCGACAATGGCTCTGCATGCTTTGAGGACCCGGAGCACTACACCTACGACGACTCCACATGCATGGAAGACATGGAGCTCTACGTCGACAATGGATCCTCATGCATGGAGCCTATGGAGCACTACACCGACAATGGCTCCACATGCTTGGGTGATATGGAGTACTACACCAACAACTACTCCCCAAGCATGGACGACTTCGAGTGCGACATCGTTGACGCCTCGCCAAGCATGGAGGACACGGAGAACTTCATCGACTTTGATGGCTCCTCCATGAGCCATGAAGAATTCCTCCACCGTGTGGAGATGGAAGCCTACTACGCCAAGCAAGAGGAGGCGCATCATCAAGATTCCATGACCTTCAAGGCCAAGCGTGCCACACCAAAGGGCACCACCTACTTCGATGATCCACCTCCAAGGCGACATGTGCCACCACCTAGATGGCGTCAAGCGCCACCATCTCCAAGGCACCAAGCTCCATCACCTCCAAGGCATCAAGCTCTACCATCTCCAAGGCGCCAAGCTTCATCACCGCCAAGGCGCCAAGATCCAACTCCTATCCAAAGAAGAGTGGCATCCAAACATCATATGCATCAAGAGGCGCCAAGAAACAAGACTCTTCATCGACAAACATCCTCTCATGAGCATCGCCACCATAAAGAGGATACAAGACATCGTCAAAGGCATCTTCGTCATAAAGACAAAGAATTCATGATGAGCACCAACCATAATGCTCAAGCAAGCTCAATGTAAGATCCCTCCTTTGTAAAGGAAAAGGATCCCTATGATTGCAATGCTAGTCCCTGGATCATTGCTAGCATCCACAGTTTAAGATGAAGTACACAGATACAAAGGTCATTTATTACATCCATTCCAGAGATAAAACATAGTCTTTTACAACTCAAGGCCATAGGCCTAATACAAGAGTTTTGGAATAAGTAAATAAACATAAGTCTTCATCTTCATGTGCCACAGGCAAGCATGTTGAGTGTAGACTCATGACACCTAATCATCATCGGAGTAACCTGCAACATCACAAGTTACAACCACAGTGGGTCAATACTTTGGAATAGTATTGGCAAGTGATACCTTAGTAAATTTTAAGTGGACTATTACTATATGCATTTGGCTAAGTGTAGCTTGGCTTGCTTTTCTCAAAATAGGTTTTTCCTATTAGTTGAAATCACTAAGTTTTTCTTTGTCAAAAACTTTCCCAAGAAACCACCAATAGACATTGGGGTCCTTCACCCTTGTTCACCCACAAATTTTTACTTAGAAGTTGGAGTGATGAGATTCTTGATAGCTTCCATGTCTTGATTCTCAAGTTGTCCATTGCCATGGACTTGGCTAAGTACTTAGATTTTCCATCTGCAGAGGTTGTGCACTTTCCCCACTAGACTTGGTTTCCCAAGACAAGACCTTTCAGAAGCCTTCCCTTAGCCAAATGGACGCGTTCCAACCTATCATCCCACTACCACCAACTGTCCAAATGACTAAGTTCTAGCAACCTATATGATCATGGCAGAGCCCATATTGCCAAGTGGTTGCACTGTAAGCTTCTCAACACTTGGCCTCCAAAATCCCTTTGTGCCTGGGTGGCATACCACAAGTGAGATACACAAGGTAAACCATGTCCATGGGCCTTGTGTAACCACTCAACCAAAAACCACCATTCAAGTCCCATTCCACCCAGGAGGTTCATTGACTTAGTTGTTTTATTAAGAAAAACATAAGTCCAAAGACTTAGAAATATTTTCATCATAGCATGTAGATACTTTACCAACCCTTGTTTGCTACTAGCTAGGCTAAGCATGGCATGGTAACTTAACTTAGGAAAATTTCCTAGCAATTCTACAATTCTACAACTACTTAGGATTTCCCAACATAGCACTTGGCAAAAAATAACAACATGCAAAACTTAGCAAAATATTTCTAATGCTTGTACAAAATATAGGGATGGAAATATTCATGAAGTACCACTTGCCTTGGTAATGGGGAGAGTAGCACTCTTCACAATCACAGTCACTAGCAAAATCTACACAAAAATTTGTAGCACAAAATTACACACAATTCATATACAAACAAAAATATATATGCATGCATGCAAGAATGCAAAGGGATGATTTTTAAAACTCCACCAACCAAGTGCATGATACAGAAACATAACCAAGTCAAAAACTTGCTAACTAAACTTATTTAGCACTAAAACAATTTACTAAACAAATTCTATACTCAAAATGGTCCTAAACAAGTTTCTGCATAAAAAGACATTTTAACAGAAACTTTTTACTAAACACATTGCAGATTCAGAAAGGGCTTGTCTCCCTGATTCCAACGGTATAAAATTTGCAAAAATCTAACGTGGGAATCAAAAGTTATAGCTATTTCAATTTTGGATCAAAATCTGATTTCAAATCTGTTTTTGAATCTAACCCTAGCCACGCGTCATGTTCCTACTGGCGCGTACCGATTCGCTCCGGATCACGCTCGCGAGCCGTAGGATCTATTTAAAACACACGGCCTAGATCTACCAAAAACGATTCGCTAAGTGATCTAAATCTATGTGTTGGATCCAGATCTGACGGCTCTGGATCAAACGACCAAACTCGAGCGGCGCTAGCGGCGGCGGCTGGCGGCTGGCGGCGGCGCGTCAGTCAGCGGTGGTGCTGGCGTTTTAGGTCGCCCGGGGAAGAGAGGAGATGCTTACCAGAACCGCAGGAGGCTGCTGATGCTCAAGGTGGCGATGGCTTGGGAAGGGGCGCACGGGGTCGTCGGAGATTCCTCGCCGGAGTTTGCGAACGCGTCGGGCACGGTCAGTCGTCGATGTTGGAGAGGTTCCTCGTCGCGCTAAGCCAAAATAGTGGCACTGTTAGATGCGCAAGACGATGGGGATTCCAGGCGTATCAGTCAGAGGGTAAGGGGTGGCGGCTACTTACGGAGAGAGGTCGCCGAAGTTCGTGCAGAGAACGGTGGCGGTCAGTCGGAGTCGTTGCTGGAGCTACGGATCATGCGAGGACAAACGGGGAGTGTCAATAGGTGCGCAAAGACTTGCTGAACTTGATAGCATGATTCAGAGACAGAGGGGAACACGGGGCTCACCGGAATTCGTCGGCGCGGTCGTCGGAACAGCGGCGGCGTTGAGCGAGTTGTGGGCAGCCTGGTGGCGTGAAAGAGAAATTGTTTGGGGGAAAATGGTCGCGAGGGTGTGGGGATTATATAGCCAGAGGCTCGACAAGAAACGCTCGCTGCATCAATGCAATTTACCTCGCGAAATCAAGGCAGCAACGGGCAGCGGCGGAGTTCGTGCGCGGGATTTGGGGAAGACGACGCTGACGTGGAGAGGGCCCGCTCGTCAGCGAAACGTGCAGAGAGGAGGTGGGGTCTGGTCGTCAGCGACTGCTTGGGTGTGCTTGCGCGTGCGAGAGAGAGAGAGAGGAAGGCCGGGTGGGCTAGTTGGGACAGTTCAGTTGTTGGGCTAGAATCCTGGCTCCTGGCCCTTTTCTTTTCTTTTGTCCTTTTCTTTTTCTGTTTTGATTTTCAGGAATGGTTTTGATATGAATTCAAACTCTTTTTGAATTCAAATCTTTCTGGGTTTTTGCAGTGTGCAAAAGTTTCAAATATAGGCACAAAACCATGTGGTTGCTTTGCAAAAGCTTGGTCACTCTTGGAGAACAAAATAACAGGAGCTTTGCACAAGATTTGCAAATGTTTGAAAATGGTTTTCGAACCATTTCCATTTTGTAAAACTTGGTTCAAATTTCCTCACTCAATCCATTCAACAAAGGAGACAAGCAATCTAGGTTTAAAACTTTCAAACCCTCAAATGGGGATGGCCATTTGATTTTAGTTTGCTCACATAAAATGATAGCACTATGTGCTTTGTTTTTCTGAAATGAGTTTTGAAAATGATCTCAATTCTATATGCATGCATGAATGATATGAAATCTTTGAAATCATGATTTTAGGGATGTTACACTCAAGAAGGCACCACAAGCACAATAAGAGTGCCAAGGCAAGTGATCATCATCGCGAGTGTCATGTGGACGACCAAGTGCGCCACCTACATCAACCATCGGCAAGGCACGCCAATGACCTCCGTCGACACCTTCATAGGGCACCTTCTACTACTTGTGCCACCACCAAAAGGGCACCAAGAGCAAGCCTTCATCCACGCCATCAAGCTTCAACGCCTACGCTTGACTTCCACGACCTCGCGAACGAGGAAAATGTAAACCTCTACTTCGCCAAGTTGGATAGCATGAGCCTACCTCCACCACTACTACAAGATGGCCACAAGACGGTCGAGCATGGGATTTTCCCTTCGACCATGGAGGCGAGCAATGATGCCCATCTTATGGCATTCAACTTTGAAGGCGACAAGGTCAAGAATGGTGAGCATGGGATTTTCCCTTCACCAAAGGAGGCGCATGGAGTTGAGGAAACCGAGCCTATCCCCATATGCTTGAGTGATGATGTGGTACCAATCCCATGTGAGTATGAGAGCCACTTAGCCCACTTGAGTGAGAACAAGAGTGACATGAGTGCCTCCACCTTATGTGAGATTGAGTGCTTCCACTTGGAGGGCATGAGTGATACTCCTAGTGAGTTGAGAGTGGTAGTTGATAGGTCAAGTGAGACCATTTCGATTCCTAACAACTTACCCTCTACCTCTAGTGTGTTCTCTTGTGTTATGCTAGGTTCCATGGATGAAGAAGCGCCAAGCCATGAAGCAATGATGCCTCAATTGGAGAAGATGTACATGGTGCACGAAGATGATGCTACGCCATGGATACATCAAGAAGACGAAGTCGTCCACAAGGAGGCCACTACTTCCACAACACCCACTTCATATGAGAGGTATGACCAAGGTAACAATAAGGGTGTTGATGATGCCATGATCCCACTAGTGGACATGATGAATTGTGAGGATATGCATGCTATGGATGATACTTGTGACATTACATATGCTTCATCCACTTTCCCATGTGATGCTTTGCCTTTGCATACTATTGATCATGTGGAATTGTTTGATTGCGATATCATTGCCATAAACATGCCATGCTATGCATCTTGTGTGTATCCTCCAATTGCTTTGGACTTGCCTTGTCATGCTAGTCATTCAATTTCTCCCGTTGCTTGCGATAAGATGAATGCTTGCTATTTCACTTGTTTTGCTTGCAACAATATTGATCATATGCGTTCTAATGAGATGGCCCCCATAGCTTACTCAATTTTTGGAGATTTTGATGATTGCCATGATAAGCATGTTCCCCACTTGCATACTCACCATGCATCTACGTCGTACTTGATTGACATTAATGGTGATGTGCACAAGAAGAGATACGTCATGATGGATGATGTGTATCACTACCATGCACACACGTTCTTCCTTTGGTGTATGATGTGTGTAGGTACCCGCACAAGAATGTCAACCTCGGTTGAGCACGAGTTGACAAAAAGAGCTCTAGAGAGCATCCCACAAGTGAGTTCAAGATCGAACCCAACTCTGATACCTTTTGCATGCTTTGCATCTTTCATGTGGCAAATTGCTCTTTCCTATGGTTTGATTGCAAGCATGTTAATGGTATTATCTCCCCTTGTGACATTCATATTTCTTCGCTTTTAGATAATGATGTTTTATGTGTTGTAACAAAATTGTTGAACAATTTCTCTCTCCGATGTTTTGCTTGCAACCACAATTCCATTAAGAGCATGTATTGTCATGAGAGCTTCCAAGAATCTCGTCTTGTTGTTGCAACAAACATAAGGACCACTTGCTCTTTCATTTGGTTTGTTTGCAAATATATTGTTTTTGCTTCCGCTTGGGATACTCATATTCCCATGATATTTGCTTTCGATGATTTGTGTGTGACATCCAACATGTCGAACAATTTCTCTTTCCAATGGTTGGTTTGCACACATAATGATGTTGCTTTGGACATTCTTCCTTTTGTGTTTTTGCCAAATTCTCCTAGTTTTGCATCAAAGATGTTGATCAAATTTCTATTCGATTGCTTTGAATGCCACAATAAGATGTTATATGGAGTTTTTGAGTTCCCACATTTGGATGATTTTGCAACGACTTCCATGCACTTTGACCTTGCATATGCATCCCGTTTGCTATACTTGAGTTGTGCTAATCGTGTTGTGAACAAGAATGGACATGCCACAAATGACATGCTCCTCTATCACACACAAACATATGTTGCTTGGTCTTTGTTGTATGAAGGTACAAATGCATACACGTCAACCTCTATGGACTATATGTTGACAAGAAGAACCGAAGAGAGTTACCTATGGCTACCCTTCATCGAGCTATCTCTACAAGCTAAGGTGACTTCCTTCTACTTGAGGACTCATGCTATAATCTTCATGAATTGGCTACGCTTTGAGTGTTGCTTTGCTTTTGTTGTGAGCTTTGTAGGCTTCAAGGAAGGTGAAGGAACATTGAAGTGTTGTCAAGTCAATCTTCCCGAGGACGACTATAAGGTGAACCCCAGGATCAAGAAGGTCTCTCGACCGCTTCTACTTTGTGATGAGCATGTAGAGTCGAGGACGACCCTTTTTGAAGGGGGGGGAGCTGATGTAGCCTGACCTATGTTCGTTACCACATCTTGGTCTCCAACTTACGCCAAGTCGTCATGGACTCCAAAGGTGAATCCGTTCCTCTATGCGAGCCCCCTTCCTACCCTATTGAATGGTATGCTACTTCATACTCCGTCACATATGCATGATAGGTTCACATTGACAAGTACGGAGGCCAGGGAGGAAGCCCGGAGTATCAAGCCCGACAAGACGGAGGCTTGGAAGAGGAGACGGAAGAAGACATGTCGGCAGCTGCCAGGTCCAAGCGGTACTACCGGTCGGAGGAACCGGTACTACCGGTCAGCGGTTCTACCGCCCCCTGCTACCACCCGGTACTGAAGCCTACGCCATCGCCACTGGATGCCCCGGTACTGGCTTGCGGTACTACCGCCCTCAAGCGGTACTACCAGATACCATGAGCGGTACTACCGGTGATGACCGATACTACCGGTCCTAGGTCCGGTACTACCGGTCATGTATGTGCCTACGCGCACCTCTTGGGCCACAGCCCATGTATTCCCCTTACTTACCTATTCGCCTAGTTTATCCCCAAACTACCCTTGTTTATGTGGTTGGCCTATAAATAGAGCCCCCACCCCTCATGTATCCCTTAGGCATAGATGATAGACTAAAGACAACCCCCATTGTGGAATCTCTAGTTTTGCCTCATCCCCTTTACCAAGAGGACCGACTATCGTCACCAACCTCGATTGGACTTTGCATCACACATCCATCGTTGAACAAGGCCTTGGAGTTCGATGTCTCGTCTCCAAGTTGTCAAGACCCTCCCCAAGGTGTTCTTCCCTCTCCGATGTGGATTTGAGGGAGCACGTTGACCGATCTTTCCTTGCGAGGATTCTATCGGACCGGTGGCCGCCGTTCGGGAGCAATCGGCCTTGTATCGTGTGAGTTTTGCGTGTGTTCATCGTGTTTTTCGCGAGGTGTGTGTTCGCTTCCGCTACCTTCTCCCTTTCCCCTCGCTTTCCCATCGATTTGACCACGAGATCCATGAAGATCGGGCACCCAAGAGGTTAACCCCTCCATCACCACAGCGGCAGAGCCGGAAGCGATCATCTTGGCGATGAATGAGTCTCCCAACATTTTGCCAAACACATTGTGTGCGTCCGTGCCACCGAGATGGATGGAGGAGATCCCTTTTTTGGCGCGGGCCAAGGGACCATGTCGCAATGTCGATGACATGGTGTACGAGGGAGATTTGTCGTAGGGCATGTTGATGTTGACGTTGAAGTCGGGCGGACCACGAGGTGCGGGGCAGTGGGGGAAGACCACACTAGGGTTGAATCTTCCCAGCTGGTCGCCATCAAAATTGGGGGATGCCGAGAACCTTGGCCGCAACATTATCTGGCTCTCCTAGAACAGAGCTAACGAGCACAGCGAGAAGCTCGCTGGAGATCCGACACTGGCCTAGCTTCCCTACTATACGCTGTACTTCCCGGCGTGGAGCAGCGGATGGCCCATGGCCGCTGGAGTAGCCGTCATATTGTGCTCGGTCGCCTCTTTCTCCTACATGGCCACCTGCGCCTCCTCCTCGGTTTCTAGCTTCTTAAACTTATCCTCCTCTCCCTTCGGCCCATTGTTTCGGTTTTCCTTCGCTGGCAATCCTTCTCCCAGGATGCTTCATCCCAGCCCTCTGTCTTCGGCTTCGGTGCTCTCGGCTTTCTCAGCTTTGGGTGCGCAGGATCGTCGGTGGTGGTGCCAGGATTAGTAAATTTCTTGAGCGACATGGCGGGCAGAGCTTGGGGGAATTGGCGGGAGAGGTGGCCAATAGGTGGGGAATGGGGAAGAAATGGATAAAAGGGGAAAAAGGAGGGAACACGGCCTTCGGTCCCCGACAACTCTAGTCTGCCCGCTTTTTCTCTTCATCTTGTGCCCGGGAACGCCGGATGAAAATTGGGACGAATCTGACGAAAAGAGTTGCTGAAAATGATAAGAAAAATCCTCGAAAGATCCTCCTAAGAGCATATCTAACAGTTACCATAAAAGAGGGTAAATTGAAAAATAACCGCTTTTTAAGGGTTTAGTTCAAAAAATGATGCTGACCAGTTAGTGAAAACAGGTCGATCCGATAAAAAAATTCACGGGCCATGCAAAAAACCGCACTTCGGCATATGTATTCACGGGCTGGGAGGCGACTTGAACGCCACATCCGCATAAAATGCGCACTGAAGTTTTAGCTTTCCACCCGCTCCCTCTCCTCCTTCCACATGCGGCACCAGCCTCCATTTCCGCCGCCGCCGGATTCGGCCAAATCCGCTAACGCGGAGCTCCCCTCGGTTTCCCCACATCCCTCCCCGCCTTCTCACTCACTTCCGCTGTCCGCCCGCCGTCGCGCCATCCAAATCAAGGATGAACTCGACCGAGGAGTTAAATGAGGTCGATCTATACGATTCATCCTCCTCAAACGATTCCGACATCGAGGATCTGATCCACGAGGATGACGACAACGAGACCACCATCCTCATCCTCACCGTCAAGGAGCGGGAGGACCGTGCACGGCTGCTAGGTCAGAGGCGCAACTCGTTGATGGGAAGCATGTACATCCAGCGGAACCACGCCCTTGGCTACGCTACTCTCATGGACGTCTACTTCGCGGAGGTACCGACATACCCGGGTCATCTATTACGTAGGAGGTTTCGTATGCGGCGTAGTTTGTTCATGAAAACCGCCAAGGCTTGCGATGCAAACTCGACCCTTTTTAAGAAACATAGAAATGCCGCCGGGAGATGGGTTTTAGTGCCTAACAAAACATTTCTATTGCTATGAGGGTGATTGCATATGGAGTCCATGCGGATTACACCGATAAGTATCTTTGAATTGGTAAAGATGCAACCATCGCATCCATGCATAGGTTTAACAGGATGATTATCAAGTTTTTTGGCCCAACCTATGTACGAGCACCCAATGAAGAAGATACTAAAAGATTGATGGAGGAAAATGAGAAAAGGGGTTGGCTGGGAATGCTAGGTAGTGTTGACTGTATGCATTGGGCATGGAAGAATTGTTCAAAGGCATGGCATGACATGTACTGTGACAAAAGCAAGGATCATGCAATTGTGCTTGAGGTCGTGGCATCACAAGATTTGTGGATTTGGCATTGTTTTTTTTGGATTGCCTAAAACACTCAATGACATCTATGTGTTATAAAGTTGGGGATAATGAATATACAATGGGATACTATCTAGCCGATGGAATTTATCCGAAATGGTCAACTTTTGTCAAGTCTATCAAAGATCCCTAAGATAACATAGATGCTGTTTTTGCCAAGGCACAAGAGGTAGCCCTCAAGGACACTGAGAGAGAGCATTTGATGCTTTGCAAGAAAGGTTTGCTATTGTTCGATGTCCTACTCGGTTTCGGGATTAAAAAAAACCTTGTGAACATCATGACATATTGTCTGATTTTTCACAACATGATCATCAAGGATGAGAGAGGGTTAAGATTGCCCCGTTTCTATGACAATGTTGGCACCCGAGTGCAACCCCGAAGGAATACCGACTGCATAGAATCTTTCCTTGAAACGTATCGGCAGATTGAAAACCCAGCAAACCATGCACGGCTCGTTCATGATCTCAAAATGCATCACTGGCAGCTGCATGTTCGTCGCTCATGATCTTCCCTCCCATTTATTTTTTGATCAATCCCTTTTCATGTATGTGTTAGATGAACCATTCGAAAACATTTGTTTGCTTCTTTATTTATTCGGAAAATTATTGTTGTAATTTGGTTGAGATATTGTTGTAATAATTTGAATAATTATTGTGTGGTCTGTTGTTGTATGAGTTTTGTGTTTGTGTTTTATCATTTTTTCATATGAAATCTGTGCAAAACACTGGATTTATGGGTTCAGATGCGAGTGGCGCGAAACAGAACCCGTAAACCAAGACTAAAAAACAAAATATTGTATTTTTCACTTTCGGGTGCTTTAACCCGTTTGTTTCAGGCAGACAGTCGCGGTTGGATCAAGGGCATCCGGTGCATGACAGGATGTACAAATGGAACCTTGTTTGTCTTGTTCGCTGTCAGCTGGCTGCTACTCCTAATTGCAGCTACCGGCTCCCCATCATATTTCTGAGGCCCCGATCTCTAAATACCCGAGCACAGCGTGGCCCCTCCCTCCTCCCTCCGCCAAATCCTTCGAGTCAACACACAAATCCCCTTCCCGCTCTATCTCTCTCTCTTAAATCGCCGCCCGCATTCCTCTTCCACCTCTTCCCACTTTCTCTCTTGGAGCTCCACCCTCCTCCACTCCCCGTCCTCATTCCCGTAGTGGACTCAGCAATGAGTCGAGATCTCCTCCCAATGGTAAAGAATCCCTATCTCGCTTGGATCACTGTCCTTTTGCCTCTGCTCTTCTCTTTCCTGCGAAAAATCGTTTCCGTATCCAGTCAGATCTTCCTTTCCCTTTAAAATCGACCTCGTTTGATCTCATCCTCTTTATTTCCCGTTAACGGCAGCAAATTTTCTTTTCAGAGAACCTTGGAATTTCTTTCTTTCTTTATTTATTTTTGGGATTCAACTGACTGTAACTCCACGCCTCGCGCCAGGTCGCGGGGACTCCACCATGTCAAAGACGGGAGCCTGGATCGCGTCTGGCCTTGGCGGGAACATCGAAAAGGAAGGAGTCAAATCAGCAGCCGATGAGTATGTACACCCCATGCCGTTGGCGTGATTCAATAGCTTTAGATATTTTTGTAATATTCTAGAGCAGACGATTATGTTTGGGAGTAATTAAGACATGGGAAGTTGACCCCATGAGATTTCTCCCACGCCATTTTCCTTTTCTACTTTGTGGATTTACATTTCTATGCATCTTTGCGGTACCTCAAATCTTGTTTGCAGCTGTGACTCCGTACTAAAAAAAAGCAAAACCCGTAATCGTTTGATTTGTTTATGTTCAATCTTCATTGATTGATGTGTCCTTTTCCCAGATCACAGAGCTGCTGTTAGTTTGCAGTCGCATTCTGCTTTTAGAAGAGATAATTCTTTGCCCCTTTGTTTTGAGTTGCCAGTTCACATGCTGTCGATGTGTTTGCAGTTACTAGCTTGAAGTCCAATGTTTTACTACTACTTTGGTCATTAAATTTGCATCTGAAGCTCCGTAAGACTTGTTTGGTCCCTCCCTCAGTGTATCAATATAACTCATCCGACTGGTCCTTTACTGTACCTTGCAACCATGTCAAGTTAAGCGGGTCCTTTCACATGTGCACGCTATATCTTCCAAAAAAAACATGTGCACCCTATCAATCGCGTATGCAATGACACCGTAGAATCTGCTGACTATAATCTTGTTTACTGACGTCTTCAATCCTGATAGGTAAAATTTGTACTACTCGTAGTATATATCACTTAACTTTACTTTCCTTGTCTTACCCTCATATCATATCTGGAGTAAAATAAGACATGGGAAGTTGACTCCTTTCTTTTGAGTTACAATTCCGAATTCTGAACATATTGATCGCTCTAGGGTTCCTACTTTTTAAATTCCAATGTTTTAATTTGGTTATTAAATTTGCATCTGTAGCTCCGTACGACTATCTGGCTCGTTGGTCTGTCAGTACAAGTCATCCAACTGGTCCTTTAAGATTGTACCTACTGACTGCTGCACCTTTCAACCATGTCCTGTTAAGCGGGTCCTTTCACATGTGCACAATATTTTTAGGGGAAAAAATGTGCACACTATGGAGGGTCTATCAGAATGTTAAATTTCTGTCATGTGCTGACTTTTTCTTTTGGCCTCAGCCACCCATGTTTACTCCATAATCAATGAAAAGGCAGAGCTTCTGCCTCGTTTAAATTTATTTTGCCTTATTACTGACACTGTCTGCTGAGTGTACTCTTGTTTTCTGACGTCTTCATTCCTGAGAGTTTATGTTCGTTCTCTTCTTCAGTATTTTTTGTGTTCTTGCTGTACTCTTAATTTTGGAATATTTTTTGTCTCAAGGTATGAGAAATATCATGGATACTACGGAGGGAAGGAGGAAGCAAGGAAGTTCAACTACACTGATATGGTAATAATTATCCTATGAGGGAGACAAACATACTATGTTTAGCATTTTTTGTATTTTTTGGAGGAACAGTTTCGTAGATTTGGTGACTCCCTACTAAAGTTACTAGTTTGTGAGACTGATGATTTTTCATCCATAAAGAGATGTTATTGTTTGCAAGTCTGTTTTACCTGATATCAAAGGATCTGTTTTTTCTTCCAAACATGATGGTTCAAGTAGTCAGGAACTCGACATGATGGTTCAAGTAGAAAATACACATGCATCTTCTAGGTTCCGCGGTTTAGAGTATTTGTCACTACATAACATTTTTTTTCTTAAATATCCTAAGCATATATATTGAATGGTGCCACTTTATTGTTCTTTAGAAAAGAGGTACTCCCTCCGTTTGGGATTATAGGTCACGCACGGTTAACTAGGTTGCCAATGTGACCAACAAAATATAAATAGAATACCACAAAAATTATACCATTAGAAACTTTAGATGCTATATTTTCTAATGGTATAATTTTTATGCTATATAACTTATATTTTATTAGTCAAATTAACGACCTAGGTATACACGTAGGACCTATAATCCCAAACAGAGGGAGTAATGTTTAATGTTATGAATTGAGAATGGTGACATATATTTTCTATGACGAATAACCCATGGCCATTGATAGTGGCCAACTAGGATTTGAAATTCAGGGCCTGATGCTTTGATGCTTTGTCAGGTTAATAAATACTACGATCTTTATACTAGCTTCTATGAGTACGCCTGGGATGAATATTTTCACTTTTATCATGGGTGAACACTCTTATTGAAAAACAAATAATTGATTTTCCATTAGTTGAAAAATGGATAATTTTTTCTACTCTTGAGAAAATAAATGAATAAAGGAATCTATGTATTATGGCATGTAATTCCCATGTGCCTTCATGTTTTAGGTGGAATGGAGAATCTTTAAGGGAAAGCATCAAATGACACGAGCATTTTCTAGCCCTTCAGCTAGAGTTGAAACTAGGGATGAAGGTCAGTTCTTGTACGAAGATCAAACACCCTATGTCATAATAGTTTTCCTTTACCACTGCTCTAGCTACATCAGAACATGATAATGAAACATACACTAACTTCGATGTTTGCTTCACTTCTATAGGTTTTGGACGTGGGCTGTGGAATAGGCGGACCATTAAGAGAGATTGCCAGATTTAGGTTTAGTTCCAGTTTCATTTCTCTTTATCTTAATCTTAGATTGATTGTGATGCACTTAGTTTTAGATTTCTTCACATGCATAATTAATGCATCAAAAGTGATCAATGTTTTTAATTATTGAAAAATGTAAACATGTGGTGACATGATTCTGGGGAGGCCGTCTAATATACTATTTACCTTCTCAATTTATTTATAATATGCTTTTGATAAAGGGGTTAACCTCTTGGGCGTCCCGATCTTCACGGATCTCATGGTCAAATCGATGGGAAAGCAAGGGAAAAGGGAGAAGGTAGCGGAAGCGAACACACACCTCGCGAAGAACACGATAAACACACGCAAAACTCACACGATACAAGGCCGATTGCTCCCGAACGGCGGCCACCGGTCCGATAGAATCCTCGCAAGGAGAGTTCAGTCAACATGCTCCCTCAAATCCACATCGGAGAGGGAAGAACACCTTGGGGAGGGTCTTGACAACTTGGAGACGAGACACCAAACTCCAAGGCCTTGTTCAACGATGGATGCGTGCTGCAAAGTCCAATCGAGGTTGGTGACGATAGTCGGTCCCCTTGGTAAAAGGGGTGAGACAAAACTAGAGTTTCCACAATGGGGGTTGTCTTTAGTCTATCATCTATGCCTAAGGGATATATGAGGGGTGGGGGCTCTATTTATAGCTCAGCCACTAAGGGCTTGTTTGATTCATAGGGTAGGAAAAATGTAGGGATATGACAATTGTAGGATTGGAATGACCTCTCCAATGAATCCTATGGGAATTAAAACCATGGAAATAGACACAAGTGGTTGTTTGATAGAGCATAGGAAAGCCACTGGAATTGTGAACATTATAATAGTATTGTTTGAAGTTTGAGTTTCAAACAGGTAGCCGTTACTCACAAGCCAGCCGTTGGTCTGTAGCACCACATTGTCCACATATATGCAAAAACAATATCCTTTCGTAGTATCTCTTTATTCTTCAAACTGAGGTTAGTTCGCCGCGCACGGCCGTGGAGCAGTTACAAATTTTCTAGTCAATGTGAACGACATGCAGCTCTAGTTTGAGAAAGAAGTGTTGTTCTTTTCTTCTGGCCAAGCAAAGAAGGTATGCGAACCGGTGCTTTGGCTGCAAGAGCGAGCCAGCTGCTTGCGCGCGCTTTTCTTGCTGCCACAGGAAAATTTCCAAGAGCTCAGAGCTAATGGAAAAATTCCTACGGAATAGACTAGGGAATGTCCACAGAAAGAAATCCTACAGGTTATATTCCCACAAATCAAACAGCGGTTACAGGAAAAAACCCATAGGATTGTGATCCTGTGAAAATCCTTTGGCATTCCTATGAATCAAACAATCCCTAAATAAGGGGGAGTTTGGGGATAAACTAGGCGAAAAGGTAAATAAAGGTAATACATGGGCTATGGCCCAACTGGTGCACGCATGCACTATCATGACCGATAGTACCGGTCCTTGGGTCCGGTAGTACCGGGCTTCACCGGTAGTACCGCTCTGGGTTCCCGGTAGTACCGATTCAACTTTTGACGAGCTCCAGGTGCGGTAGTACCGGTCTTGACGACCGGTAGTACCGCTCACAGGCAGTAGTACCGCAAGCCGGTATCAGGGCATCCAGTGGCGATGGCGCGGGCCTTTGTATGGGCCGGTAGTACCGGGGCGTGGTAGTACCGTTGATGGGAGCGGTAGTACCGCAGGCGCATGCCTTCTTCCGTCTCCTCTTTCAAGCGACCGTCTTGTCGGGCTTGATTCTCTAGGCTTCCTCTCTTGCATCCGTACTTGTCAATGTGAACCTATCATGACCATAGGATGGAGTATGAAGTAGTATACCATTCAATAGGGTAGGAAGTGGGCTCGCATAGAGGTATGGATTCACCTTTGGAGTCATGACGACTTGGCGTAAGTTGGAGACCTTGATATAGTAACGACCATAGGTCGGGCTACATCATCTCCCTCCTCTTCAAAAAGAGTCGTCCTCGACTCTACATGTTCATCACAAAGTATACGAGGTCGAGAGACATTCTTGATCCTAGGGTTCACCATATAGTCGTCCTCAGAAAGATTGACTTGACAACACTTCAATGTTCCTTCACCTTCCATGCAGCCTACAAAGCTCACAATAAAAACGAAGCAACACTCAAAGAGTCACTACTGCAGAAAGGCTTATAGACGCCAGGTGGTTAGCGACAGGCAAAACTGTGCCCGTCACTAGTAAGTATTACCAGCGACAGACAAAGATAAGTCTGTCACTAGTACCAAACACTAGTGACGGATATATAAAAGTGTCTGTCACTAGTATTTTTTTGTGAAGACCGTCTAAACAAAAAATTACTTAGTGACATGTATCTATAAGTGTCGGTCACTGCTAAAATCTATGATTAGTGACAGTCTCAATATGCTTGTCACTAATATATTTTTCTCCCGGCCCGTACCATCTAGACTGGTGCCAACTGCCAACCAGAAAATAAAGCTAGCCCACCGGTCGTGCACTCCTCTCCTTCGGCCGTCTCCCACTACTAGAGAAAAGCTTATGCGAGGCGCACCTAAAAGCTTATGCGAGGCGCATATCATATGCGCCTCTAACTTTGAGTCTCGGCTATTTTTTATGCGAGGCGCATATTATATGCGCCTCCTATACTTCACATATGCGAGGCGCATATCGATATGCGCCTCGAGGCGCATATCATATGCGCCTCTAACTTTGAGCCTCGGCTATTTTTTATGCGAGGCGCATATTATATGCGCCTCCTATACTTCACATATGCGAGGCGCATATCGATATGCGCCTCGCATATGTGAAGTATAGGAGGCGCATATAATATGCGCCTCGCATATGTTTCACAATGCGCCTCGTATATTTATAGTATATGCGCCTCCTATATTGTCCTATATGCGCCTCCGGTAATATTTTCGAAATTCAAGTTTTACAGACCACTATAAATAATAATATACAGATATTCAAATATACAATATAGTCCAGATACAGTATAAATAGCAAAGAATTGTCCAGAAACTTGCAATTGGCCAAAGAATAATAGAACCAACATGAATACAAGTACATTACACATCAATCGCGACATACAAGTTCATACATCAAGTAGAATCAACAAGTGCCAAGTTTTCACACAACACCAAGTGTTTGTGCCACAAGATCACACCTCCGATTACAAGTTCACAACCACATTACAACTCCGATGATGGAGTTCTAGCTAGATGAAGTAGAGCACATAACCTATCATGAAGAGCAACAAGGTGGTGATCACGAGGAAGTTCCTCCACTTCTTCCTTCTGTGCCTCCTCCACTTCTCTTCCGCCACCTCTCTACTCTCGTAGCCTAGGTAGTTGTTGCCCGAGAAGTTGTGCCAGTGGAAAGCAATAGCAGTTCATAAGATAGAATCATGCATATATATATGGGTGCAACAACATGTAAGAAATCAGGTTATAATCATCGGCATTTCGAAGAAAGACCAAAAAAAGCAAACCAAGAATGACTTGGATTAGTGCCTCATACTTAGATTGGGCACTGAAATAACAATGCTCGCTGTTCGATCTCATGCGGCAAGTAGAGTATATGCCCAAATTACTAGTCTACTTGGCACACCAGATCGAACAGCAGCATAGTCATACACATGACATCAAAACACGTTCTAATCATCGACATTTCGAAGAAAGACAAAGAAAGCAAACCACAAGAAGTAGGGCATAGACAAATAGTTACAGGTAATACTAGACCATGAAGTGGCTTCAGTGTCCCAAAAATACAAATAAGGAGTTAAAATAAAGTCTCCCACGGTTCAGATAAAATACATGGGACAGAAAAGGGCACTCTTACAGATTCTTTTTGGGAAAGGAGAGCTGTAAGCATGTGCAGCGATTCAAATTTAACTGCCGTGTGAAGAACATCAAAAAGCATAGCAAGAGAAGTCACCTGAATGGACATAGAAATTGTAGACCAAATCATCAAACTAGCAATGCTGACATACAGAGCATATAATAATTAAGGTAACACAATCCAGTGTGCCATAATGCCATCCATACCATGCTCGCCACCCCTTGCAGATTCTCCACACTCATGTTATCTGCCCGGAGTTTATGAACAAGTAACTTCATTAGGTGAGTTGCAAGCTCTAGGCACCTTGAACCTACAATGAAAAAATTGGCAACTGCATAAGAATTCAACCTAACTTTCGAAACTATGATGTGTTATTGAAAGGCAAGACTAAACGGAATCCATAAATCAACTTCTGTAAATACTTCAAACTTGGACACCAAATTCAATATACTATAGCTAGCGTTTGCAGATTTAAAGCTATCTCTAGCTACTCTCCTGGGTAGATACTTGCTTACACAAGTGTTTTTATGCTCATCTTTCTGGTATCATGTTGGTCTAGTTTGTATGGTTACTATCTGACACGTGCTCTGTTACTTGTGTCATTTTGCTAGGCATAGAGGATCCTTCTATGCCATTTGTAGAGGTGCTCCCTGCCTATCTTCGACACATCGAGAAGCAGAGGGTTTAACATTCGGAAAAGGAAAGCAGAGCATTCTTGAAAGAACTATGCAGTGATTTTTTTAATGTAACCGGTGCGAACTTCTTTTAATTTCTTTATTATCTACTCTTAATGTTGGTACACTTCTATTTTCTGCAAAAGGAGAGGAGCTGATAGGGCAAAGGTGTCCGATCTTTCGATGAGATGATGATAGTCGATTTGGTGGAGTTCGGGCTTGATGATCCGACTACACGTGCGAGCACGAGCGCCAATGCAATCGCTAGGCCAATCTCCTGGAGGTTACCGATCTTGCGGGAACACGATCAGCCTGACCAGCGAGGGTCTTAATTCCTACCTGAAATCGAGAACAAGTAAGAACCAATATTGCAATCAAGATATTGCGGATTAAGAGGAAAGCTTTATTGAAGAGGTGGGATCCTGAATAGGTGCGAAGTACAAGAGGCCTCTGCGACGCTCGAGCCTTGGCGAAGTTGCGACTATGGCTAACTTAATGTCTAAACAAAATCCGAGTCTAGGGGGTCGGCTATGGGGAGTATTTAAGGGCGAAAAGGTGGGGTTTCGGCCAGCCATGGATGTGGTGGCCGAATCCAACCCTAAAAGTCCTCTTCCCCTCAAATACGGACTCTAAAAAGTGGCTAATTAAAATCCTGCAAAAATTACATGGGCTTGGCCCAAAATAAAGGTGTCGCAGCACCATATTAAGCTATGGACAAATTCGTAAAGTATTAATCTTGAATATTTCGTCCAAGCCTTCTTTCTTCATTATGGAGGCCTCAAAGTTCTGAAATCTTCATCCGTGGCCTTCTCTTGGATCATCACATGCTTGCTGCCATCTCCATGCATGGCCATGCTCCAATGCTTGTCCCTCTCACCATGCTTGGTCCATCATTCCTAAGAGTAAGAAATACATCTGATTTAGGCAGCATCATATTCTCATGTATGGGAGGAATAGTTCCAAGAAACGAAAGTACCTGATAGTTAAGTTGTTTGGCACGAGAACTTGTGATGGGTCCTTGTATGTGTGTTGTTGTAGGTACAACGGTTGTATCAATAGTAGGGATGTCCACATCATGCTCCCCTTCTTGAATTGAAGTCGTCCTCGACGCAATCTCATCTTCCTCACCAAAGTAAGGCTTCAAATCTGCAATGTTAAACATAGGACTAACCGTACCAAAGTCTGCAGGCAACTCAAGTTTATATGCATTATCATTTATTTTCTCTAACACCTTAAAGGGACCAGCAACACGTGGCATTAACTTAGACTTGCGTAAATCAGGAAAACGATCTTTACGCAAATGTAACCAAACAAGATCGCCAACATCAAAGACAACATGCTTTCTCCCTTTATCCTCAGCAAGTTTATACTTAGCATTCATGTGTTCAATGTTATCTTTAGTAGTCTTATGCAAGTTTAATATCATTTCAGCGCGTTGTGTAGCATCCAAATTATGTTGCACCGAAGAAGGTAAAGACAATAAATCAATAGGTGAACGAGGAACAAAACCATACACAATCTCAAATGGGCACATCTTTGTGGTAGAATGCAACGAACGATTATAAGCAAATTCTATATGAGGTAAACACTCTTCCCACAATTTTAAGTTCTTCTTTAAAACAGCCCGCAACATAGTAGACAAAGTTCTATTTACTACTTCAGTTTGACCATCAGTTTGGGGATGACATGTAGTACTAAAAAGCAATTTAGTCCCCAACTTAGCCCATAAACATCTCCAAAAGTGGCTAAGAAATTTAGTATCACGATCAGAGACAATAGTATTTGGCACACCATGCAAACGAACAATTTCACGAAAGAACAAATCAGCAATATGCGCAGCATCATCCGTTTTATGACAAGGAATAAAGTGTGCCATCTTAGAAAACCGATCCACAACAACAAAAATACTATCCCTCCCCTTCTGTGTTCGTGGAAATCCCAAAACAAAGTCCATAGAAATATTCTCCCAAGGAACACTAGGAACAGGAAGAGGCATATATAAACCATGTAGATTAAGGCGAGACTTAGCTTTTTGACAAGTAGTGCAGCGTGCCACAAATCACTCATCATCTCGACGCATACGTGGCCAAAAGAAGTGTGCAACAAGAACATCCTCCGTCTTCTTGACACCAAAGTGTCCCATCAATCCTCCTCCATGCGCCTCCTGTAACAACAAAAGACGAACAGAACTATCTGGAATGCATAGTTTGTTAGCACGGAACACAAATCCATCATTGAAGACGAACTTGTTCCAAGTTCTACCATCTCTACAATTCTGCAACACATCTTTAAATTCAGCATCATGCACATATTGCTCCTTAATAGTTTCCAATCCAAATATTTTGAAGTCAAGTTGAGATAACAAAGCATAACGGCGCGACAAAGCATCAGCAATAATATTATCTTTACCCTTTTTGTGTTTGATAACATAAGGAAAAGACTCAATAAATTCAACCCACTTTGCATGACGACGATTCAACTTAGCTTGACTACGAATATGCTTCAAAGATTCATGATCAGAATGAATAACAAATTCCTTAGGCCATAGATAATGTTGCCAAGTTTCTAATGTCCGAACCAACGCATATAATTCTTTATCATAAGTAGAATAGTTCAGACTAGCCCCACTCAATTTCTCGCTAAAATATGCAATAGGTTTTCCCTCTTGTAATAACACCCCTCCCAAACCAATTCCACTAGCATCACATTCAAGCTCAAAAGTCTTAGTAAAATCAGGAAGTTGGAGTAAGGGAGCATGTGTTAGCTTATCTTTCAATATGACGAAGGCCTGTTGTTGTGCATCGCTCCAAACAAAGGGCATATCCTTCTTGGTAAGCTCATTCAGCGGCGCGGCAATTGATCCAAAGTCTTTGACAAAGCGCCTATAAAAACCAGCGAGTCCAAGAAAACTCCTCACTTGTGTGACCGTCTTGGGCTGCGGCCAATTCTCAATAGCTTCAATCTTGGCTGGATCCACTTCAATACCCTGTGATGTAACAACATAGCCAAGAAACTCCACTCGATTGGTGCAAAAGGTGCACTTCTCAAGGTTACCAGACAAACGTGCATCACGTAAAGCATTGAAAACATCACGTAAATGGTCCAAATGATCCTCTGAAGATTTGCTATAAATCAGAATATCATCAAAGTAGACTACCACAAAACGTCAAATGAAAGCACGTAAAACTTCGTTCATTAATCTCATGAAAGTGCTAGGTGCATTAGTTAAACCAAACGGCATTACTAACCACTCATATAACCGAACTTAGTTTTAAATGCTGTTTTCCATTCATCTCCTAATTTCATACGAATCTGGTGGTAACCACTACGCAAATCAACTTTAGAAAACATGGTAGAGCCACTCAATTCATCAAGCATGTCATCTAAACGTGGAATAGGATGACGATATCGAATAGTAATATTATTGATAGCTCTACAATCAGTACACATGCGCGAAGAACCGTCTTTCTTAGGTACCAAAATAATAGGAACAGCACAGGGGCTAAGGGACTCACGAATATGATCTCTGTCGAGTAGTTCCTGAATTTGGCGTTGTATCTCCTTTGTCTCCTCTGGATTGGTTCTATATGGCGCGCGGTTGGGCAACGTGGCACCAGGAATTAGATCAATTTGGTGCTCAATTCCTCTAATAGGAGGTAGTCCTGGTGGCAACTCAGCGGGAAAGACGTCCTCATATTCCTTCAAAAGGTTAGCAATAGCGGGTGGCAAAGAAGGAGGCATATCCTCAAATGAAAACAAAACCTCTTTGCAGACAATTGCATAACATTGAGTATTGTTTACATCTAGTTCAGCAATATCAATTTTATTTGCAAGCATACATGGACTCTTCAAACGAATTTCAGTAACATGTGTAGAATCATATTTAGTGTTCTTTGGTGGTATAAAATCTGCAGCAACAATCTGATTCTCACTTTTATTTTTCTCCTTAGTTTTAGCTCTACTAGCTCTAGCAAGATCATCTTTTAAAATCTGTTCGGGAGTCATAGGTTTTAGACCAATTTTCTTTCCATCATGCATAAGAGAATAGTGATTAGTTTTGCCATTATGAACAGATTCTCTATCAAATTGCCATGGTCTACCAAGTAACAAAGAATAAGCTTGCATAGGTACAACATCACAATCAACAAAATCAGAATATGTATCAATAGTAAAATGCACGCGTACCGTTCTTGTTACCTTGATCTTGCGAGAACTCTCAAACCATTGGATGTAATATGAATGTGGGTGTTGTCTTGTTGGAAGCGCAAGCTTCTCTACCATGTCAACACTGGCCAGATTATTACAACTCCCTCCATCAATGATGATCCGTATAGCTCTGTCCTTGACAACACCACGTGTTTGGAACAGGTTGTGGCATTGATCTTGCTCAGATTTGCTCAATTGCACACTCAACACACGTTGTGTAATTAAGCTCTTATATTGATCAGCAGCTTCAGCTTCCATTACCTCTGTCTCTTCATCAGCATCAAAATTATCTCCATCTCGAGCAGAAATAAGGGCTAGTGTATCTTCATCAAAGTCACTCGCTGAATCGTATTGACCATCTTCTCGCACCATCATCACATGTTGTGTTGTGCACTGTCTCTCAATATGACCAAAACCCCAGCACTTGCGGCATTGTATATCCTTTGTCTTACCCGTGGAAGCCATGGAAGATGCACTACGAGCAGGAGCATTGGATGATGGTGGAGGAGCAGCTGGAAATATTGTGGTGGCCTTGGATGTGGTTGTAGCTGGTGGCGAATCACGAGGAGGCGCTGATTGTCGGGATGTCCAAGTGGATGTGCGACCTGCAGAATTATTAGTCCTCCTCCATGGTGTTTGGCGATCCTGCACTTCACGTTCAGCTTTGCAAGCAAGATGAAACAAAAGAGTGATAGAATTATATTCCTTATAATCTAAGATGTGCTGAATGTCCTTGTTTAATCCAGCAAAGAAACGTGCAAGCATTTGTTCATTAGATTCAACAAGACCACACCGAACCATCCCCGTTTGCAATTCCTGATAATACTCTTCTACAGAATTTTTCCCTTGCTCTAAACGTGTCAGATTTTTTAGTAAATCACGTTGATAAGTGGGAGGTACAAAACGAACACGCATAGCAGTTTTTAAAGCAGTCCAAGTACTAGGAATAGTAGTAGGATTTAAACGACAATACTCAGACCACCAAAGGGAAGCAAATTTAGTAAATTCACATGTAGCAGCACTAACACGCATATTCTCAGGATATTTTAAGCATGCAAAACGTTGTTCTACTTCCATCTCCCATGTAAGATATGCATCAGGATTATATTTACCCTCAAAAGATGGAATATTTAATTTAAGCTTTGCAACATGATCATCATCACGTACCGGTGGGCGAGCGTTGCGGTAGTAATGTCGGGGACAGCCAGCAGGTACCTGTGGAGGTTGTTCAACCTCCTCGTCAAACAGATCGTCGTTGTCGGGGTCGTAGTAGTACCCGTCGTCTGTCCCCAATGTCGCAGCAGCAGCCGCGGCGGAAGTCTGAGGAGCGTCAGCCGCAGCGGTAGCCGCCGGGGGTGCGGCGGCAGCCGAACCAGCAGTCCGACCCGTGATCGGAATGCGCGGTGCGCCATGTGTGGGTGCCGGTGCGGGTGCGGGCAATCGATTCAAAAGCTCCTTGAACCGAACGTCAAGCTTGGCGTTGAAGGATTTCTCGAGTCCATCGATCTTGTCCACGGCGTTGGTGAGCTTGGTGTCAAACTTCCCGAGGCGCGTATCCACGTCTTCAGCGCGACTGACCAAGAGCGCGGAGAAGTGGGCATGTAGTTCTTCGTTCGTCATTGTGGAAGGGTTCCGTGAAGTATCTGTCATGGTTAGTCCTTAAAAAGCACAGGTATATAGTACGGAAATATGGTGAAAGTCACGCGTAATCCGTCAAGCAATATATGAAGCTCTTACAAGTTCTTACCAAACAACAGGAAAAGGCGATGTGCAACCGCGAGGATCAGTGGGTCCAGAGATTGAACCAAGCGATTACCAGGAGTCGAGACACCGCACGTGGAGAATATCTGTGGAGCTCTGGGAAGGCTTAGCAAGGGGGTTAGCAATTATCAAATCAGCAATGCAAAAGTTGAAAGAATGCTCAACGACGGTACTGTGTTGGTCCTAGGCTAGACCGTACTAGAGACGCGAGCCTAGATCACCAACGATGTCACGACGCGACACAACAAGCACTGTATGATGATATGGCACCCTGAAAAGCGAACCGAGATGCAGAAAATCACTATGATGGCGAGTGTCTAGAACTGATCTACGGGGTCTAAAAATAGGTTAGCCCCAAAAAAAAAATTCGAAATTTTTTATTTTGCTCCGGAAAGCGTGCCGGCGCCAAAAAAATATCGCTATAACGGCCGATGGAGAAAAGTGATCCCCGGGGTCGAAAACTAGTATAGCCAGAATTTTTTTTCGGAGGCGGTTCCAGACTTTTTTTTTTGCTCTCCTTCTGGACTTACGACCAGACTCTTAGCTCGACACGGACTTTAGCTTAACACGGAAACAACAAAGAAGGAAAGTAAAAAGAAATAACTAGGAAACAATAACTCTACTCGAACTCGTACCACAGCAGGAAACTGATCGGATCTGTGTCGCGGTAGGAAGGCGGTGGCGGAGTATTAGGGTTTATGGTGGCAGGGTATATGGCGGCGGAATATGGTGGCGGTGATCGGCGAGTGTGGCGGTGACTATAATGATCAGAACTCGAAACTCTAAGGGACGAGACACTAAGACCAGCAACTCGACGCGACGATGTAGATACAAATTCAACAATGCAAAAACTGAAAAGATAATGCGAGGCGTAGATTGGTTATGGGATGGATCTAAACTCTAACTGTGTTTTTGGCTTTTTCGTGGGTTATAGGTAAAAAACAGATCTAATCTACGAAAACAGTAAAATCTCACCGAGCAACCTGAAATCTGATACCACTTGATAGGGCAAAGGTGTCCGATCTTTCGATGAGATAATGATAGTCGATTTGGTGGAGTTCGGGCTTGACGATCCGACTACACGTGCGAGCACGAGCGCCAATGCAATCGCTAGGCCAATCTCCTGGAGGTTACCGATCCTGCGGGAACACGATCAGCCTGACCAGCGAGGGTCTTAATTCCTACCTGAAATCAAGAACAAGTAAGAACCAATATTGCAATCAAGATATTGTGGATTAAGAGGAAAGCTTTATTGAAGAGGTGGGATCCTGAATAGGTGCGAAGTACAAGAGGCCTCTGCGACGCTCGAGCCTTGGCGAAGTTGCGACTATGGCTAACTTAATGTCTAAACAAAATCCGAGTCTAGGGGGTCGGCTATGGGGCGTATTTAAGGGCGAAAAGGTGGGGTTTCGGTCAGCCATGGAAGTGGTGGCCGAATCCAACCCTAAAAGTCCTTTTCCCCTCAAATACGGACTCTAAAAAGTGGCTAATTAAAATCCTGCGAAAATTACATGGGCCTGGCCCAAAATTAAGGTGTCGCAGCACCATATTAAGCTATGGACGAATTCGTAAAGTATTGATCTTGAATATTTCGTCCAAGCCTTCTTTCTTCATTATGGTGGCCTCAAAGTTCTGAAATCTTCATCCGTGGCCTTCTCTTGGATCATCACATGCTTGCTGCCATCTCCATGCATGGCCATGCTCCAATGCTTGTCCCTCTCATCCATGCTTGGTCCATCATTCCTAAGAGTAAGAAATATATCTGATTTAGGCAGCATCATATTCTCATGTATGTGAGGAATAGTTCCAAGAAACGAAAGTACCTGATAGTTAAGTTGTTTGGCACGAGATCTTGTGATGGGTCCTTGTATGTGTGTTGTTGTAGGTACAACGGTTGTATCAATAGTAGGGATGTCCACATCAGAAGCTCGCCGAACTGCATTTCTCTCTCTGATACAAACTATAACTGCTAACTGTAGTACTATTCGTTGACTTAATTGTCGTACATATGGTGCCTCCAGTCCTTGTTCTTTCCTCATTACATGAATGCAGAGCATCCTCATCTACAATTCGTTTTCAGAAAATTCTAAAAGATTGGGTTATTAGCCGTTCGAAATATTATAATCCTATATCGTGGGTCAAACTTACATCAAATCACTAAGTATTTACCATTACCTTGGTCCTGTACTGTTTGGGTGTACGAGTCCCCTTGTTTTCAGCTTCCACAGAGAAGATGCATGGTATGCCACTTCAGAGACAAATGGCAATTAATTGGATTTTCCAAAC
Source organism: Avena sativa (assembly GCA_916181665.1). Lineage (NCBI taxonomy): Eukaryota > Viridiplantae > Streptophyta > Magnoliopsida > Poales > Poaceae > Avena > Avena sativa. The sequence goes on from OV702280.1 coordinate 149,308,991, forward strand.
GAATGGTGCAAGCTTATGATTGCGATAATGTAGCATCCAACTTGTCTGCAATCATTGCAATCCATGCCTACAAGGAAGAAATCATCGTATGATGAGTAACTCTGAATCAAGTTTCAGTGTCTTATGCCTGTTGTTCTTGCTTGTACTAGTATTACTAGACGGGAACTACCAAACATACTAAACAAGCTTGTATTCTTTTTTACTGTGGGGAAAACAAACTCAACTTCAGAGAAATAATATACCTGATCAAGATTAGTGAACCCCCTTATAGTGTCACCACCAATGACCGCAATTCCGTTATCACCAATTGGTTGCAGTATTAGAGCAGTATTAGAGCCTGTACACCAGAAACGACGTTAACAGCTTTGCATTCGAACTTTCAGTTTCAACAACCAATTGATTTACAGTTTCTGAATTCAAGCGTCTATAGACACGAAAGGGAGTTTATTTATGCTACTAATAAAAACAAAATGGATGAATGCTTTCAGATTCCCTGCCTCTTAAAATGATATTTTGCGCTAAAATCGTTTGAATGCAAGCTGACACAGAATAAGTTATATATAAAAATGTAATGAATTAGCACCTGTGTGTTCGGTGGCAGAAATGGCAGCTCAGTCCTTCCAGGATACAAAGCAAGATTTGCTAGATATGATTCTGCAAGAAGACCGCGATGAAATTTCTAAAAAGGAACATCAAAACTTGTGAAGAACAAGAGACACTCACGCTTCTTGGATTCATTGGCGCTGGTGTAAAGGGAACCAGGCGAGCCGTAGGTACGCCTCCCGCTCCTCCTCCTTCCCGCCCTCCACTTTCCCCAACCCTGCAGCGCGCACAGAGCAAAAATCCCCAATGAGACACAGACAAGGGCGCCGCAAACCATGAAGGTAGGCCCTAGCGATTCTCACCGGTGTTGAGGAGGCGGCGTAGGAACCGGGGCCCGACGGCGCGGTAGACCTGGGCGACGGCGGCGGCGTCGCTGGCGCGACAGACGTTGGCGGCGATGAGGAGGCCCGCCAGCTTCTGCTCGTCGCGCTCGCCGCGGAGGAGGCGGAGGCAGTCCTCGAGCGGCGGGCCGGAGGCACTGGTCGGCGCGGCGGCCGCTTCCGGAGAGGAATCCTGCAGGGAATGGGGTGGAGAGGTGAGCGAGATGAGTAACGCGCGAGGGGAAGGGGGCTAGCTGTGTGTTTTGATCTATACCGGATTATGCGAGGCGCATATCGCAAAGTGCGCCTCGTATAATATTATGCGAGGTGCATCTGGGCTAAATGCGCCTCGTATAATATGCAATCCTAGACAAATAGAGCAGTACGCAAGTTTCTGTCAACAAACACACAACATCCTAGTGGTAACATGCCTTGTCCTATTTCACTGGCCATCCAGGTTTGAATCCTAAGGTTAACAATTTTTTGGAATTTTTTTTAAAGGCCATTTTTCATGTAAAAGCATTGTCCAAACACAATATGAACTATAAAATATACTACAAATATTTCAAATATTCAAATATTGCTAAAACAACAAAAGTGAGTATTCTCAATGAATGTGTCTTGTCGATACATAATATTCTCAATGCAATATTATTATAACACACACATAATGAAAATTAAGAATGTTTTGATACATAATAGTAGGCCACACACACGACGGTTCTTGACACAAGTGAGTGGGGTGGTAGTTGGCTCCATGTGCAAAAAGCTGAAAAAAAGTGGTGCCAGGTTATAGGAGGCGCATATTGCACAATATGCGCCTCCTATAATTCAAACTATAGGAGACGCATATAGCAATATGCGCCTCGCATATGCGGCCACCTATTTCGCTCGGACCCACAGGAGTTACTTGAGGCACATATGACCATATGCGCCTCGCATATTATCAAATATAGGAGGCGCATATAACCATATGCGCCTCGCATATTCGTGCACCTACCAACACGCGGGCCCACACAGATTATGCGAGGCGCATTCTTCCCATATGCGCCTCGCCTATCTAATATATAGGAGGCGCATATGAATGGAATGCGCCTCGCATAATATGGGGCTGCTAGATTCAGTCCGTACAGGGATTATAGGAGGCGCATTCTTATCATATGCGTCTCGCCTATTTTTATACTAGAGGCGCATGGAAAAGGAGTGTGCCTCGCCTATTTTATAGGAGACGCATATGGTCTAAATGTGCCTCGCATATAAGTATGTCTCCTATAGACTTTTCTCTGGTAGTGTCCAGCGATCGATCGATCGCTCTCCTATCGACACGGAGTCCAGATCCACCGAAACTGCTCTTTATACTTCCAAATATTTTATTCCCACCAATCAGTATGGAGAATTTCCCAAAAAAAAAATGTTAGTTTACCGCGAGACCCTATCTCGTAAGTTCTTTTTTTTGGAAACCCACAACAACCTCAGAAGTTAATCTCGTTGAAACTTATCTCCTTGACCTACTTCCTTCCTCATCACACCATCAACACAGAGATCTAAGATCGCATGATATTTTCTAGCATGCGCAGTCTCCGACGACCGCGCTCCCTAGTTCATCGTCTCCCACCCACTACCGCGCCCACCTCGGTTGCTAGAGCGAATAATCCCGGCCAATCGTGTCGATCCCCTCCTAAACCAATCTATTGATCTAATGTCCTCCTCTAACCCTGGTGCTTGGAAAAAGAATCAATCGTGAAATCCAGGTCGTCTTGGTACCACGAACCAAGTCCTTGATTCTGAGCCATCCAAGTGCTAGCTTGCCTAGCTTGCTCGTGCGTGTGTGCACGCATGTCGCCAGCTGGCCGTCTGAGCCTCGCCGGCGTGCATCTCTCCGGCCGGCAACTCCGTCTGCAGCTCCGCCTTCTGGTCATCGTAGTACCACCCCGTCGATCTATCTCCCATCTGGATCTGGATGACTGTATGCCTATCCGGGACACCGGCCTGTTGGGATACAGGCTATGTTGTACAGGCCTGTCCTAGACATCATCCTATCAATCTCTTCTCACAATGAGGAGTGTTGCATGAGACTAAAATACTGGCCTGGATGCCCCATCATGGTCTCTAGCCCATTTGAGGTTTTCTGTTTTGTCATCTCGGTGGTTTGAACACCACTGCGTTCCTTCAAATTTTATGATTATTATGCTCCTCTATGTGTTCATATTCCGTGACTAACATCGTATTATGCAGCAATCTTGCGGTCATTGTTTGCAAATGCTGACCAGTAAATCTTTCTGGACAGGTTAGGTACGTCTTATATATTCTGTACTATCTCATATTGATTCCTCTGACTTGCAGTAAGTTTATTTGAATGACAGAATTGGTAAGTTTGCAAAATTGGTGAGAAATAACACATACTTTTTTTATTAGCAGATTCAGAAGATTAACTAGAAACATGAGCAATTATAAATTCAAGGCAAGGTAGTTCATACCGGAATCAAACCATGGTGCCACAACATGGTAATAGGATGCATCACTTGATGTGAATGCTACACATGATAGAGATTCTTTAGAATACCAGTATATTTGTCTAAGCATATAACATTTTGATTTTAGAACTCACTAAATGGTAGAAAATATAACCCCACTAGTAGTGCAGCATGTAAGTATTATACTTAGAAAAATATTTTTATTATATGCCAACATAGATGTGGTTAATGTGATTCGATACCACATAAAATCTTGCACATTCTGCGCACTTGTTATTATTTAGTTGTTATTCTTGCACTTGTTTAAAAAAACTTGTCGACTTTGTTGTGCCTCTTCTTAAAATTCTTCAACCATAACAAGTTACAAAAATCAGTGACACAGACATCCTAGATCTGCAAAAAAAGTTCCATCTTATACAGTCAATTAATTTCATGCTATTGGTTTTATATTTGATTTTTTTAATTGTGTACAGTTATGTTACTACATGCACAGGGCCACGCCGATTCAGCCATGTCCCACTCGTCTTCGACCACCTTGCATGTCTCCTTCTTCCGGTTGTTGCCAAGAACCGCACCGCCGCCCGAGCTACTCCCCACTAGCGGCAACGCTGGAATGTGGGGAAGGTGGCAGTAGCGCAGGGGTAGTCGAGATCCGACGGTGGCATGTTTTGCCTGTCCGAAGATGATTACTCCTCATATACATTAATTTGTTGAAGCTCATGGACAAAGGAAGAATGGGCCAGGTGTTCTTGAAGGTATCAGAGGCAATATGTAATTGAAGCCACTATTTTGTTGAATTTTAACTTTATTTGAGCTACATGTTCATATTATAATTCTGTGCAGATCGCGCCTAGAAGGAATGGCGCCAATGAGTCAAGGTCACATTTCTAGACCTCGAGTACTAGACAACTCTGGATACAAAAAATGTGATTCCGCCTAACCAGGTCGCTCAAGCTGCTAAATTGAGCCCACATATTTTCCAAACTATGGTAAGTGACAACCTCTTAGAACTGCAGCGTGCGTACCATTTACTAAAAAGTGGGATTATTACTAGGCGGAAAGGATCACTTTCCCTTTTCAGTCTCTTAGAATTGTAGACAAGGTTCCCGCTACTTTCCTCCTGTAGGTAGCTGACATTAGATTTAGCTTATTCCAGTCTTTTTCAGTTCTTCTTCAGCTTCCCAACAATTTTTTAGTTTGTCTTTGGATCCCATCACAAGCACAATGCTTTCTTTCCTTGTTGTCCCGCTATAGGTCTAGATCATTAATCTACATAAAAGAGGAGAAGTAGAATTAGATAAATAATGTTGATTGCTAAATACTACACTTCACACATTTATTTGTAAAGTAGTACGATAATCATCTATTGTTCTGTAGCAGAAAGCTTCCTCGTTCAAAGCCCAATATAAGTTCAATTTTCTTTGTTCAAAGCTAACAAAATAATCTGCTTTGTACATCGCAGGAAGGAAATAAAGGCACAGAGTGTAGAAAATGGAATTTAGTCTTGGATGGAAGCTTTCAAATTAGAATGATTACAAGAATCAAATTTGTGTTTTCTTCCGAGGATGGCTTTATCTAGTAATATTTGTTATTCAAGATATTCATGCTAAATCTTATTTGTACTACCCGCAAAAAATATCTTATTGGTAGTCCCTCCGACTCATATTAGTTGACTTAGATTCATCTAGATAAAAATCAAGTTTTAGTGCTAGATACATCCGTATGTAGACAAATTTGATTCAACTAATATGGGTCGGAGGGAGTACAACATTTTATGTGCTATTCGAAATATTCACGGCAAATGCATTTTATTTCTTATAATATCTTATTGAGCTATATGGAATATTCATGAAACCGCATTTTTTTATTATCGAAACACAAACCAGTAACATGCAGGATAATGTGGCTTGTCACTAGAAAAACCCTGGAAAGCATCCTTTGATCCCAATCAGTGACATGCATCGCTTTTGCCCGTCACTACTATACACATTCTAGTGACTGGCACATGTAAATGCATGTCACTGGTAAACATACTAGTGGACAAGACACGGTTTTGCACTTTGTCCGTCACTAATGGACATTTTGAGCCTGTCACTGATAGCCTATTCTGCAGAAAGTCACCTTAGCTTGTAGAGATAGCTCGATGAAGGGTAGCCATAGGTAACTCTCTTCGGTTCTTCTTGTCAACACACGGTCTATAGAGGTTGACGCATATGCATTTGTACCTTCACACAACAAAGACCAAGAAAAATATTTTCATGCGTGATAGAGGAGCATGTCAAAAGTGGCATGTCCATTCTTGTTCACAACACTATTAGCACAATACATGTATAACAAATGGAATGCATATGCAAGGTCAAAGTGCATGAAAATTGTTTGAACATCCTCCAAATGTGGGAACTCAAAAACTCCATATAATGTAGTAGGGTGGCACGCAGCAATTGACTAAGATATATATCATCTTTGATGCAAGAATAGGAGAATTCGGCAAAAACACATGAGGAAAAATATCCAAAGCAACATCATTATGTGTGCAAACAAACCATTGGAAATAGAAATTGTTCGACATGTTGGATGTCACACACAAATCATCAATATCCAATAGCAAAGAAACATAAATGTCACAAGGTGATATAATACCATCAACATGCTTGCAAGCAAACCATATGAAAGAGCAATTTGTCAACATGAAAGATGCAAAGCATGCAAAAGGTATCAGAGCTCGGTTCGATCTTGAACTCACTTGTTGGATCCTCTCAAGAGATCTTTTTGTTAACTCGTGCTCAACCGAGGTTGACATTCTCATGCGGGAACCTACACACATCATACACAAAAGGAAGAACGTGTGTGCATGGTATAGAAATACATCATCCATCATGACGTATCTCTTCTTGTGCACATCACCATTAATGTCAACCAAGTATGAAATAAATGCATGGTGAGTATGCAAGTGGGGAACATGATTATCATGGCAATCATCAAAATTTCCAAAAATTGAGAAAGCTATGGGGCCATCTCATTATAACTCATATGATCAATATTGTTGCAAGAAAAACAAGTGAAATAGCAAGCATTCATCTTATTGCAAGCAACGGGAGAAATTGAATGACTAGCATGACAAAGCATGTCTGAAGCAATTAGAGGATACACAAAAAATGTATAGCATGGCATGTGTATGGAAATAGTATCACAATCAAACAATTCCAAGTATGAATGAAGCATATGTAATTTCAATTTTATGCAAAGGCAAAGTATCACATGGGAATATGAATGAAGCATATGTAATTTCATAAGTATCATCCATAGCAAGCATATCCTCACAATTCATCATGTCCACTAGTGGGATCATGGCATCATCAACACCCTTATTTTTACCTTGTTCGTACCTCTCATATGAAGTGGGTGTTCTGGTAGTAGTGGCCTCCTTGTGGACGACTTCGTCTTCTTGATGTAGCCATGGCGTAGCACCCTCTTCATCCACCATGTACATCTTCTCCATTCGAGGCATCATAGCTTCATGGCTTGGAGCGTCTTCATCCGTGGAACCTAGCACAACATAAGAGAACGCACTAGAGGTAGAGGGTAAGTCGTTAGAAATCGAGATGGTCTCACTTGACCTATCAACTACCACTCTCAACTCACTAGGTGTATCACTCATGCCCTCAAAGTAGAAGCACTCAATCTCACATATAGTAGAGTCACTCATTTCACTCTTGTTCTCACTCAAGTGGGCTAAGTGCCTCTCATACTCACATGGGATTGGTACCACATGATCACTCGAGCATATAGGGATAGGCTTGGTTTCCTCAACTCCATGCGCCTCCTTTGGTGAAGGGAAAATCCCATGCTCACCATTCTTGACGTTGTCGCCTTCAAGGTTGGTTGCCATAAGATGGGTATCATTGCTCGCCTCCATGGTCAAAGGGAAAATCCCATGCTTGACCGTCTTGTGGCCATCTAGTAGTGGTGAAAGTATGCTCATGTTGTTGTCGAGAGCAGTGCTCGGATCGAATTCATCACATATGTGGCCTTGGCTTCCTCCATCTTGGAGTGTAGACATCTGTAACATACCAAAAATATTGATCAAGGTTATCAATTTCCAATCACCAAAATTAGGGTTAACAAAAACTTTTGTTAAATAAAATCATATGAATGCATGTGTCCATGTGATGATTGTATGAATGCATGAATGGACTTGTTTGATTGATGTAAATAGCAAGGAATGGTTTAAAGATGAAAACAACATCATCTAAATCAAATCCAAGCAGAAAAAAATCAAGAGAAATTCAAAAACAAACAAAATAAGAAAATGGTCATTTTTGCCAATCTTGCTCACTAGGCCACTTTAAGTGTTTCTAGTCCAAGATTTCAAACAAAAACAATTATATTTATTTTCACCCCTTGCTAGACCAAGTGAAAGTGAACCCAAGCCAACCTTTCAAACTCATAGAAACATTGGACAACTTGATTCAAATGACAATTCAAAATTGAATCTATATCATATGTTAAGATCACCAATTCTCAAAAACCAACCAAATCAGTGCACCTTGACAAAACCAACTAACCAGAGACTACCTAGTATGTAAATAGTACACCAACTAAGTTTCACTAAAAAATTCAAATTTAAATCTCTTTTGGCCATTTCATCAAACACCTTGCAAACATAAATCAAACAAAACATCAAACACTATAGTGAGCAGTGTTTATGCCTAACTTGTTCCCCCTCTAGCTCACAGCACACTCTTAGTAGATCATCTAGTTCATTTAACAAGATCTAGCACACTATAAGATGGACATTGCCATCAATGGTGAGCATGTCGAGCCCCAAACGGCCACCCCATTATCGACAGCCAGCTAGGAGCTTCTCTAGTCTCGCCAACTTGTCTGGGACACTGACCACCATCCACCGCCACCCCTTGTCCAACGCCAAAGCACTGCCAGCCCCTGGACCACCCTAGAACCACCGTGCCCTATGCCTCTATGCCACGCCGAGAGCGTGCCAGAGCGTCGCACTCGACACGCGAGCACATACCGTGCACCGCCCTCGCCGCTTGCGTGCGTGATCAACACCGCCCCAGGAATCGCCAGGACATGCCCGTTCGTAGCTGTGCGACCAGGAGAGCCCGTGCGCCATTAAAATGACCGTCGGACCCGCCCAGAGCACCGCACCGTTTCGACCAATTCACACTGCCCCATGCCTCGCGACCATGCCATTGAGCTTCGCCAGGAGGCAGAGCACCGTCGCCCAAGCCATTAGCTCACTGTGATGACGACCATGACGAGCTCCACCCGTGCCCTTTGGTGCCCTCGCTGTACTATAAATAGAGGCCACCCCCGCTTGATTTCAGCACACCTTCACACTCCCCTCTCTCTCAGGACCACCCCACCTCATCCCCGGAGCAAGGCAAGCAGCAGGTCGCCGAAATTTTGCCAGAGTCTACCGCGGAGGAGGAGAAGAGGAACCAGCGATTGGAGCCGCCCCAAGAGGAGTTGGCGGTACCAGGAGGTTCACCGTCATTGACTTTGTAGTTCTCCCCAATCGCCGACCCTCGCATGACCCCCGGTGAGCCCCGGCAGACCCCCACTGACCGCACTAGGGTTTAGTCTCACCGGCGTTTCGCGACGGAGACGACAAGCCCTAGCCGTTGGATTAGATGTTGATTGTATGGTCTAGATTGCCCCGTACCCCTTCGCACCCCCAGCCTCACTGACTGGTGGGAAGGTTCACTTAAACCCACCCCCCCCCCCCCCCCCCGCGCGCTGTGCGCTGTGGGCTGGCCCAGTTAAACTCCCGCGCGACCCAGTAATTCAAATTTAGGTTTATTAATTTTGTTTCAAACTTAGTTTTGTCTCTAGATTAAAAAATCAACCCAGATCGATTCACTGAACCAAATTGCATGAAACTAATTTTTCTGGAAAGGTACTGAAATTCTTAATCCAAGCCCGTTGGATTCAAATCATTTCGAGTTGTAGATCACCTATAACAAAAATAACAAGGCCGAAGCTTTTCTGCATTCAAACATTTTTCAAAATTCAAGCACAAAAGCTTTTGAGTTGATTCCAACTCTCAAAAATCACATTTAACCAGACCTTTCAGAATAAATATAAATATCTAGGTCTACTTGTAGAAATAATGGACAAGTAATAAAAGAATGCCCCATAGGAATTTCTAGTCACTTTATTTAATTAAAATTAAAAGGTTAAACCTTGTTAAATTGTGACACCACTTTAAATCACATTCATAAGTACTGAAATATATGGTGATGACATGTGTCAACCTGATCCCATGTTTTAGTTGGAGAATATTAAATCTTAAGTAGTTTTTCAATGAGTAGAAAATACTTTTCTAAAATAAAAGAAATAAAACTATTGCCTTAATCTTTGTGATGTTTGTGATGATACTAGATCATCTAGTGAAAACCTTGGTGTGATAAATAAAATTAGTTAAGTATTGTGTGGTGATTGTGTACCTCGTATTTAATTATAGACGCTAGTACCGACCAAGGATAAGAGGAGGAAGGAGAATACTACGACGAAGAAGCAGAGGAGAACTTCAACCACTGCACTGCACAAGGCAAGCTATCTAAGCAAGCTACCACTTTTAGTTGCTAGTGCTAAGCATAAAACTTGATCACTTTAGATGGGATTACTTGGTGAAAATGGTTATGAAAACCTTAGAATGATGAGTCATTCTACTGAAATGTTTTGACATGTGTTGTTGAACACCAGATGATTTTTGATGATGAAAATGTTGAGGCATGAGACTTATCCCTTTATAAAACTGATGGTTGTCTCGATGCGATACCATTCCAATTTTATCGTACAACCACAATATCCGAAATTTGGGTAGGGCTTGACTGGAAATTTATATACCTTAGTATGGGTTCCCTTGCGGCCAAGGTTGAGCTGGGGCTACCTTGTGAAGATTGTCCACCTGTGTAGTTCCCAAGATGATAGTTGGTTATGGTTGGGAGGCCAAACTCATAGGAGAGGTGCCTATACTAGGGCGTGTAATTGAAAGGTTAGGATTGATTATCCGCATACTGAGTATGGTGAATTCAGGATTATTCCTAACGGATGTATCGAATATTGTGGTGAAAGTGTACCATCTATGCAGAGTGTCAAACTATTCGAATAGCCGCGTCCGCGGTTATGGACAGTTGGAGTGGCCATACTGTTCCGTCGTCTGATGTTTTCAAAATGACTTATTAAATGAATCATGACTTTGACTTGACCATAACAGGGTTGTGAACATGAAAACTAAGTTCCCACTTAGGTGTTAAGGTAAATCTGGCTTTTTGCAAAACAACCTAGAGCCTAGTATTTCCTACTCAAAACCACTTCACTTGTTAGTATTAGTTTGCGAGTACTTAAAGAGTACTCATGGCTTTGTCCCTGGCTATTCCCGTGGCCAGACTATGAAGAGGACTATCAGGAGGATGGACCGCATGAAGGTTACGACAACTAGGATCATCTCCCATCGTCAGCATTGTCTGTGACCATGAAGATGGAGTCTCGCCCACGCTACCATTATTTTTACGTTATTCCGCTGCCATGATTGTATTAAGACTGGATCATGTGATCCTTTATTTGTTGTAATACCTTATGTATGGTTTGTAATGGATGATGTACTGTGATATCCAATCTGTTATGTCTCGCAAAAATGGTAATCCTGGGATTGTGATGTATGGCATAACAAGCATCTGGGATTAAAAATCCGGGTGTTGACAAGTTGGTATCAGAGCCATCCTAACCATAGGAGACCCTAGTTTAGAATGGACGTTTGAATAAAAAACTTAGTTTCAAAACCAAGGAAGTGAGTATTTATGAAAACTTATTCCCATTCTTATCATCTAGATTCTTTCATGAAAATTCATGTTCCTCAACAATTCCTGCAAACTTACATAATATTTGACACACTTGATCACTCTACTAACTTACTCATCCTATATTCCTATAGATGGACGTGAAATATAGCTAGTTCTGTCAGTTGGGGAATGGAGGAGACCTCATCTTTGAGCATGACTTGGACCAACTTTCCGAACTTCTGGAGCGCCCGCATCCCGAGTTCTTCGGAGCTCAGCTCAACGATCAGGAAGGAGAGGAATTGCAATGGCTGATTATTGCAAGTCTCCGATGAAAGATTGAAGCCCCCCACCTCGGAGGGAATTCAGTTCACCATCAGAGAGAACAACTGGCTCGATGGACTTGCCAGGGCCATGCAGGAAGCTCTTGCCCGTCTGTGTGGGCAGAGTATCAATCGGATCAAGGGTACCCGCTTTGAGTTCTGCCCAAGGCGTGATGTTATGGGACAGCCACTGGAGGCACCATATCACCCTGAGCTTAAGAATCAAGTAGACCACCTCAGCTTCATGATGTATGACTGGCAGAAGGAGTTGGACAATGCCCGTTCCTACGCCAACCATAACTCTGCCATCGCCGTCAAGAAGGATCAGACCATCGCCATGATGGTAAAGGATCGCTAGTCTCGTCGTCGTCAGCTCGACAAGAAGGAGCGCATCATTGCCCGCCTTCGCCACAGGATCACAGACTTGGAGGAGACCATCCACGAGAGGGACATGCAGCTCGAGGAGAGGGAGAATGCAGGGGAGGATATCCGTGGAGACCCCAACTCCTATCTTAGTGACGTTGATGACTTTCTGGAGGATCAGGCCATGGACTTCTTCACTGATGAGGATGACTTCGCCTTCATTGATGATGATGAGGATGATGAGGACACCGATTCTGAGGAGTAGTAGCACTTGAGCACTAGCATTAGTGAGTTGTATCCAGTCCCATTGTATCGTAGTTTCCCAGAATGGTTCTTAAAACCATCTGTTTTCCTTGTTGTGGTGTGTGTTTGTATTGTGTGTTATGAATGAATGAAAAGCAATTTGCTAGGAAAACCTGAGTCAAACTTCAAAAACTTAAAAAAAAAACCTGAACCTTAGAAATTTCCCTCTTTTCTCATGATCTATCTCAATCTTCAGATGCCTCGCGGAGGAAGCACTTCATCCCCAGACCCAATGTTGTAAATCTTGCAAATGTTGGTTTCTGACCGTGAAGCTGAAAGAGCAGAACGTCAAGCCAACTTAGCCACCCTTCAACACATAGCTTAGATGGCCAACAACTATCAAGGTCATGGAAACCAGGACAACCATGGATCCAAGCTCAAGAACTTCCAGAACACTAATCCACCTATCTTCACTAAGTCTAAAGAGCCCCTAGATGCAGATGATTGGCTGCAAACCATGGAGAACAACTTAGAAGTTGCGGGAGTGGAAGCCAATGAGTGATGGCACCCACCACTTGTCGTGGGACGCTTCGTTGGAAACCCCAAGAGCAAGGTATGAAGCAGCACAGCAACAAGTTTCCGTCATTAAGAAATCGAGGTTATCGAACCAGTAGGAGGAAGGAAACGTCACACAGGTCTTGCAAGCAACACGGAGACCTGCACAACACAAACTCAAGACTTTGCCCCAACGAATCAGTGAGGTTGTCAAGCTCGCCGGTTTGCTATAACAAAGGATTAAACGTATGGTGTGGAAGGCAATGGTTTGCAACAAGTAAACAAGTAACAGTGGAAGATGTATCAATGGTAAAGATTGGACCGGGGTCCATAGTTCACTAGAGGTGCTCTCCTTAGATAAACAGCATGGCATGAAGGGTAAACAAATTATAGCAGGGCAATTGACAGGAACTGAGCAAGGCATAACAATGCAATTAATAGTCAGAAAGATCCTTTGAGATTCGATTGGGCAATACAACAATATACATAGACTGCCATCCAACTGCATCTATGACTAGAAGTCCACCTTCAGGTTATCATCCGAACCCCCTCCAGTATTAAGTTGCAAGCAACAGACAACTGCTTTAAGCAAAGTGTGTAAGGTAAACAGTCCACATGTTCCATGAACAAGAGACCGTTGTTTTCTCCCAAGTGCCAACAGCACATCTACAACCTAAGAGATTTCTGTCACTTCCCTTGGAAACTAGAGGCATGAACCCACTATCGAGCATAAATACCCCCTCTTGGAGTCACTAGCAACTACTTGGCCAAGATAGCTACTAACAATGGAGAGCATGCAAGATCACAAACAACACAGACATGATAGAATCACAAAGACAAAACCATTAATCAAACCAACATAATAATCTCAATATCCATCGAATCCCCGCAAACACAACATGCATGATTACAAATAGATTAGGTCTTGATCATGAACGGAGCTCACAAGATCTATACATGAAAGCATAAAGGAGGAGATACAACCATCTAGCTACTACATGGACCCATAGTCCAAGGTGGAACTACTCACGCATCATACCGGATAGAAGGCCTCCGGGATGATCTCCCCTCCGGAAGGGTGCCGAGAAGAACTTCAGATCCCCCCGATCTAGGGACGATGGCGAAGGGGGAGACCGAGGAGGTGGCCAGGGTCATCAAACCCTAGCCAGGCGCGGGGCTAGGCCCAACCGCACTTGGGGTGGGTCTGTGCGGTGACCCAGCATACCACTACATGATGTAGTATACTATAGTCATTGACATAACACCATTGAAACACCGTTCACTAGTATTACATCCCTCAGAGTGGCACAACAAAAACAAAGCGGGTCCAATACATGGCTAAAGGTTACATCTCACTCTTTACACAAGATCTAGATAACACCCTAGGGTAAGAGAGAGAAAGAACTTCTTACAAAGAAGAATCAAAGATAAATAATGCACCAACTATTATACTTTTAAGACTAATATTTTAACTAAGGGGTTGGCATTGCTGCTATTGCAACGCACTACAGAAATAGGTTCTTTGGCTAGAGAGTATGTTCCTATTTACTCAGTATCTTCGTCTTCACTTGAGTTAATGTATATGTTGACTTCCTTGTCTTTGTTGAAGACGCTTAGCTTTCGATGTTGTTTCCTGGAGCATAACTTGGTGTAGACGTCGTCTTAAGGGCTTCAGAATCTAGCAAGGTTTAAGAACATACTTTGAGTACGAGCATACTCAGCAAGTTCACTAGTAAAAGAAGTGTCTGATGCACTATAGCTACCGCCACAAACCATAGGTCGTAGGCAATGCAGGTTTTCATAAACATTTCTTCAAAGGTTGATTTTATTCTGAAATGCTATGTCCGTCAGCCTTCACAGGTTTACCAGAACTTTCATGGAGTTCCTTTCCCGCAGCGTTCGCAGCTCCTTCCCAGAACAGGGAGTAACAAGTTACAGTTCTTACACTCTGTAGAGGTGCGTTACTTTTCCCATGAGAGATCAACTCCTTGTTGCACAACCAGGCAGCTTACCCGTCCACAATTCCATGTTGTGGGGCCCAGTAGATGATCCAAGCCAATCACTGCCCTCTCCGCGACCTCATATGTCTGCACGATCCTTCGGGCTGGCTCACCTTCGTTAAGCCCCCTTTCGGGCAGGCTAAAACCCTAATGAGTTTCCGAAGACTCTATGACCTGGTGTTGCCCTGGCAAGTGCCATATAAAATGGTCCATCCACTAAACACCATCCATAGATAATCTAGACACCAAAAGTGTGGGGCGTAAGGGTGCCCACCCATATGTTGGATCCGCACAAGGAATCACAATGTCATGTTAAGGTCGTCTTGCCTCCATACAAGAGGAAAAGGATACAGCTGACTTCTCCGTCCCATTCCAAATCTCATGGTCAACGCGTAATATACGACGCTAGAATCATTGGCGACATTGGTTGTTAAGTCCTAGATAATATGTTCCTTTACCACCGGAACTTTCATAGTAGGTTATTACCTCATGGTAAATAACCTATAATCATATTATTATGAAAATAGTGTTTTCTAACCTTTTTGAAATGCAGGTGATGACAACACTGGATTTGTAAAATACTTTACTAAAAATAATCAAAGGAAATGAGCAAGTGTGAACTTGCCTTTTGTGATTGCAATATTATGCACTCACGGTCTTCAAGACAGTATAAGATCCAATATCTGAAATCGGCATCATTGGTCCGGTAAGAACTAATGTTTAAAGAAGTAATATGCTCTTATGCATAAGTAATGTGATGCACTTTATAAACGCGAATCTCGGGAATAACGTTGTTCTAGGGTTTGGATACCGGTAATTGTTATTTTAGAATGTGTTGTCCCTTTTAGATAATTTTCATACTTCTGCTTCTTATTAAGGCTTGTGAGTGTGTGTGAAACAATATGTAATTACAATATCATAAAACAATGAGACACACATAAATGTGAAATGCTACTCAAGATTGTTTATATAAGAGTTGTTGTTTGAAGTGGCAAAAAGAATAACATTTGAAGAAAAGATTCCTCTTCTAAGGGCTAAACAATCTTTATTGTTAATAGGATGTGTTCAATATCCTTTGGTGTGTGATTGATTAGTTTGGACTTGAAATGTATTTTGTCTTAATTGTAATAGACCAAAGTTAACTATAAAAACATATATAGTTTATTAGACATAATGTTTACAAGCTTTGAGACTAAAGTTAACTTTAAAAACATAGATTATTTGGAAATGTAGTGCTTCCGATATTTGTACCTTGTATACCTGGTAATGTTTCCTTAAGATTACTTAAGAATGGTTTTGTTGTTACTTGTGGTTGAAACATTGGTAATAGATTTTATTAAGTCAAAATAATAATCTGGAGAATTTAATATTTGATAACTCCATTTGAATAATAATATAAACTTAATGTTGAATGATAAATTAAGTAGAATTGTATTTAAAATGTGTTGAAGCATTTTGACTTAATATTCTCAATATTTAAGACTAATACTATTTTTTAGACTCAATTTACTAATTTTAGAAATATTAACAAAATTTTATTTACCTTTATATGAATTAAACAATTCAGGAAATAGGTTTAAATTTAAATTACTAGAGTATTAAGTTTTTATTTATTTTAAAAAATGGAATATTATATTTTTAACAAGTAGACATTATTTTTGTGATCATTTTGATATATTACTTTTATTTTTGTGATTCATAAATAATAAGATATGATTTTTATAAGATTTGTTATTTTATAAATACTTAATAAATAAAAAATATTTAATTAAGTGAAATAATACTACATGATTATAGTTTTAAAGTATTGTTTTTATTTTTCCAAGATTTTTGGTATTTATTTATATTCTTAACATTTACCATTATTAAAATAGGAATTATCAAAGTTTTATTACCTTTAAAATCTTTATTAAATAATAATGATTTAAATTGTTAACATAACAATGTTTAATAATAGTTTTAAGGTATAGATTTTTTTTTCTAAACATTTTCTTATATAATACATATTTTTCTGAATTATAAAACCAAAGTTATTGATTTAACAAGATTTAATCATTTTATTTCATTTCTGGGATATGTATATTTGGATTTATATCTTTTATTCTTTCTTAAAACAGGAAATAAATTTTTACACCGCACTCACACCTAGCCCTAGTCACTGACTAGTTGGTCAACGGCCACATCATCTCTCAAGTTAAAATACATACATTTGTTACCGGCCTGACCATTACTCCTAGACAATGACAGATGGGCCCCAGGCCATGTTACCTGCCACGTGAGACAAAGACCATGTCAAACAGTGGACTGGGTCCAGGGTGGCGTCGGCATGACGTTTCTATGGCGTCAGCACGACCACCGCCGTCAGTGGGTGGTCGCCGGCGACGATCCACGGCGCCCCAGCAAGCGAAACTAACCTAGTTCGAATCAGCGCAACGCGCTGAACCCTAAAGTGGCGGCGCCGCTCGAAAATGGTCATCGGAGCCTCGGCTCCGACGAGCTCCGACGGTGGCATAAGGCGTGACGACGTTTTACAACGAGAGATGGCGATTTAGAGATACTGGAAGGTTCAGGAACTCACCCTGATTGCAGTAGTGATGTCGACGAGGACATGCATGGTCGGAAACGAGCTCTCCGACGAGGATTCCGACGAACTGCCACAAAGAGGAACAGCAAAATTCGCCCTCTCCAGTGCTCCTGTTGATGCAAGATTCCACCCAGAGGATCTACAGAGGATGGGGCTTCTCCATGGCTACTTGGAAGAGTGTGGGAAGGTGTGGCTCGACGACGAGGCGAGCTAGGGTTTTGGCACTGATGAAGAAATTGAGAGAGAGAGAGCTGCAGAGGGGGAAATGGGGATGAGGACGAGCAGACGGCGTCGTGGCGTTCTTATCCCTTCCTTCCAGGAGCGGTAGCACGCATCACAGCGCGACGGTCCATCGACGGTGGAGCTCCGGCCAGCGAGTCGCTCCCAATATGCGAGGTAGACGACGAAGACGGTTTTGCTGAAAACCCCCTGGCACTTCTTTTCTCTCAACCCGCAATCCTTCTTTGGTCCCACCCATCAGTCACAAAAGATAACGAGATGGGCTGACTGTTGGGCTTTTGTGGGCTACACATGGGTGATAGGTAAGAAAAGGAAAGTTGGGCCACGGCCAGGATTTTTTTTATCTATTTTACTTTTTTCTATTTTCTGTTTTACTTTTCAGATTTGTATTTAATCTTTAATTTGAACTTTTCTAACAAAGTTTATTTGCTGAATACTTACAGCAACAATTAGTATTGATTGATATTTATTTTGTAAACCTTAATGATAAATATTTTCTTTATATATATATTTCATTATTTTCTTTATATAAATCCCCTTTAATATTTTTTAGAAGTCTTTATTATTAATTTTCTTTCTATACTAAACCATGGCTTTATTATTTGATATTTTCTTATTTGTTTATAAAACTTAACTCTAATTAGCTCATTGTTTGAATAGAACTTTTATACATAATGATCCTATATCATTATTTGATGCACGAAATACAAAAGAAATTAATATGGTGAATACCACTTTCATTGATTTAGAAAATGGTATTATATATATTCTATTATGATAAACATAGAAATTTAGGGTTCTTAATTTACTTATATTCTTTTGTGAATGTGGTAAAGATTTAATAGCTAAGCATATTATCTTTTGTTTGTGATCTGTAATGGTATCACTTTTTAAATTAGGAAATTATTAACTAAGATTCTTTATGGAAGAGAATTGATAATAATATCTCCTAAACACATATGGTTAATACATTTGGAAATGATAAAGAGGTGATTATGTGATTTGCTATATAAAAATATTCCTATAAAGTGATATGGATACAAGATGATAGCTCAATAACATGAAATGGATAATATGTTTGGTTTGAGATTTAGAGTTAGGTGTTGATCAAGAATTTTTATCTTCCATAATTCATAATTCTGGACTTATAATTAAGGAATTCCTTTCCTAGATATCCTACTTCTTCCTATCCATCATCATGGTTAACATGATGTGCTTTACTTCATAAAAATATTCTTATCCACCTATTATTCTTCTAAATCCATTTAAAAATCCAATGAGCTTGACACTAAAGCTTTTATTGTTTTCTCATATCCATGCTTGGTTATATCCACTACTCTACAGTTGATAACCTTCAATCCAACAAGTAGCTATTTCTAAATCCACTCCTATTCTTCCATAATAGCTTTATCCACCACTAAGATTATTTCAATAGATGTATACATCAACTACCTTTCTCTAAAGCTTACTATCCTTTAAAAAGAATAACACTACTTCCCTAACTTCATGCTATATTAGCTTTAATTTAATCATACTATCTTACATTTACTTTAAGGTAATGATTCATACTCCAACCTCACATTATATTAATGTGACTTGCAATGACTACTCTAGTATAACTTAACTATGCCAGGGTTTCAATCATTTTCTTCCCACCAATATCACTTATACTTGATATAAGTATTCAGTCTTGGTGAGCAAGGCATGATCATTATAATCCTTTAATCATTTCTAACTTATATTTCCAATTTGGCTAATCTAGGCTTTATCAATACAACCTTACAATTGTCTTGAAATTATCTTCTTAGTACCTTTAATTGAATTAAGGCTGTTGTTCATGGACTATGCCCCCTTGATCCAATTGAATTACTACCGGTAACTATCTTCAGGGTTCATCCTAGTAATCTTCTTTACTACCATATAATTATATATATCCCAATAACTCTTCTATCCATCCAAGAGTGGGTTTAACTCCATCAATTATCACATTGATTTTATTCTTCTTTAATCACTCCCAGCCTATAGATGATATCTAAACTAGCATTACTATTTACCTCTTCTTAGTTATTTCTTTATAATCACTCAAGTGTAAGCTATGTTATAGTCAAGAGTTGATAGATTGAGAATTGGTGAATCAATAGTTGATTTCTCAACATTGATGAACAATGGATATTGGAATATAGCTCAATAGAGATGATAAGGATTTAGATGGAAAGAAAGATATATGGTGAATGATCTAGACTTAGTTTCATTCCTACTCAATCTCACTAAAGAAGTAGGGTTAGGTATTACCATGATACTCATGGTATAAGCAGATGAGATTAAGATATAGTCATTACATTCTTATTATTTGTGTTATATCCTTAAGTTGGTACTCATGAGTGATTATAATGAATACTATGTTATGATCACCTAAGGATCAAATATAAATCATTAAGTAATGTATTAGGGTTTAATTTTATTACATTTGATCTACCCTTAGATCAAATCATGTTTACCCAAAATAAGGTTTTAGCAAGGTCATATTGAAACTTATCACAGTCAACTTGATGATCTACTTCAATTCCATCAAGTTGAGAGAAGCTTCGATCCTTTGATAAGTTTTGTTCAAAAGAGTGAAAATTATTTGGATTTTCTATGCATGAATGCAATGCACACATCTATGTTCAGCTTATTTCTAAGCTATAATGCTGGGATGTTACAGACTCTCCCGCTTAAAATAAACTTCGTCCTCGAAGTTCACAAACTCTCATGTTTCGGAGTAAGGGATTGACTTGTAGTGGTTGGTACATTTCTCCACTCCATGGTGACCTTAAATGGAATTAATTGTAGTATTCTATAACCTGATTAGATCTCCTAATCCAACTCTTTTTATTTAATTATGGAGCATTCTTGCAATAGTATATAAGGTCTAGGAAGTCTCACTAAAACAAGTTTTAAGTTTCTATATGCCCGTGACTGTGGTCAAAAGACTAATCTTTGATGTGTCATTATATGAGTTATACTGGCACTCTTTCCAAGATTGGATTTGAACTCATTTAGTCCATACCCATTGGAATTTCTTATTCTCTACACATGCCCAATTGGATGTCCTTTATTACCACTTAGGGATCACTTAAGAGTTGTTTCCTCTAGAATTAGTCGGTTAGGATTATCCTTTTTTCACCTTCAAGCTTTTACCTTATTAGGCTTTAGATAATCTTTCATTATTACCTATAGTACTTTTTCAACTTTCATTCATAATGTCTACTCTCCCCCTTAGGGTTTACTAATAGTCTCCAAACTATATACATAGTAATCATTGGCTTTATAGTTAGCATATCGGTATTTACTTAGCTTATATTCAACCTCATTAAGGTCTTATGAAAGATTGTACGGTGTATCCACATAGTTGTGGATCTCCAAAGCAAATCTTTCAGCATTATATGTCGTACTTACTATTGGACATTTTCGCTGGGATAGGTCTGACTTTGCAAAGTATCTCGAAAGACGATGGCTTTAAATTTTTATACTTCCTTAGGTCTTACTTAACTTAGGCCAAATTTTATGCTCTTTATGCAACCATTAAGATGATCTGGTTCACTATGTCAACCACACCAGCTGCAAACAAGATACCAACTGTGGATCGGAATGCCGACTATGGATTAAATACCAACGGCGGATCATTCTAGGTGGTAGGTATTACCTTATAGTTTCCGACCTACTACTGGCATTCTCTCTGAATTGTCAGAGCTTAAATGCCATTTTAATTCCAAGGCGTCTTCTTTGTACTTATTCATGATACTCCCATGAACTTGGTACAACTACTTTATTAACTTCTTAGCATCTTACCTACTTTGAATGAGCTTTAAGATTATTACTCCTTGTTGCTCCATACATCTTCTACACTAAACTTCTTTCTTTAATCTGGCTAAGAATAGTCTATGCTTTATCTATCCTCCAAATGGTGTTAATACTCCTTATATTTTGCTTCATCCTTCAAGTAAGTCTTCCTTCTGATCTTTGAAACTCGTCACTCCCTTACACGAATTCCCGTTCCTATCTAGGTCTATAACATCAAGTCATAACTGGGTGTTACATAATGCATTTGCACACCTAATTAAACTTCATGTACAGATCTAGTCAATCAAGAAGATTCAAGAAAATCCAAAAGTCGATAAACAACAAAACATATACCATGTATTATACATAGGTTTTAAATAATTTACAAATGTACTAGATGTCCCAACGGTTTGCTCCTCACCTATATTACACAACTATCTTACAAGAACTTCCGGTTCTTTTGAGTACATCCTCACTTATTTCGGCAAACCTTCCAAACTATAATACGCATTACCCTCTATATACATTATTCAAGCACTCATCCCTTGGGATGTCGTTCCTTTCTTAATTTCATCTTCCTCTAGTGCTTCCTGGAGTTCCGTCCATGATGACGTGAAGTCCTACGACTGCCTTATGGAGCATAAGAGCATCCACGAGGTGCGTATTCTTGATTAGAAGTACCGAGACTGAGATTAGTCATTGAAAAATGACTAGAGTTGGCGTAATCTTCTATAGGATATTCCTGATTTTCTGGCAACGCTTCCTC
Organism: Avena sativa; assembly: GCA_916181665.1. Taxonomy (NCBI): domain Eukaryota; kingdom Viridiplantae; phylum Streptophyta; class Magnoliopsida; order Poales; family Poaceae; genus Avena; species Avena sativa. The sequence continues at coordinate 149,331,089 of OV702280.1, forward strand.
AAAATAAGTTGGATCCTTAGCCTTTTCTTGCATCCATTCGTACATATTGGTATAGTAGCTATCAGAATACTCTTCTAAGTTGATTGGGTTAGTATCACCCCCATATGGTCCATAAGGCTCTCTATGGTTATAGTTGGTCTCTTCTCCGATACTTGTATCACAAGGTATAGGATTTCCTATGGTTCCACCTTGAGATTCTACTCCCCATTTATACTGGTTTTGCTCAGGGTTGGTTGGAATAACTCTATTCCATTCCTGTTTTTCGGAGTTGTACTTGGTCCATAGATCTTCAGGTGGTTTGAATTCATTTTGGTAGTAGGCATAGTTTTCCGAGTTTGGGTCATCAAACTCAGTTTCCTCATACACTTCCCCTAAAGGTATGTATTTGGGATGCCTAGCTTCTTTATCTAACTTCTTCCTACGAGCCATTGCTTTATCAGGATCAGTAAAATCCTCAATGACCGTATCCAGTTCCTGAACTCAGACTTGGTGAGTGTTATGATAAGTGTTTAGCAAAGACCGATAATGATCCATATACTCTACATCTAGAGTAGTTTCAGTTTGGACTAGAGTAGAGTGATCTAACTCATGCTCTTTGTTTGAGGTTTCATGGGGTATAATGGTGTGAGTACTACCTTTTAGAGCTTGGGATTTCTGTTCTCGGATCATGGCTATGGCTGATGCTACGGCAATCTGATATGAAGATGCCATGCACCTTGCCTCTCCTGATGGCATTTATCCCTTAAGTCCTAACTTCTTGGATAACATGATCATGACACGGTATTTAGCTAATACCTGCCCATCAGAGTAACTGTAAATCTTGACCAGAAGTCTTGATTCACAATCCAAACTCCATAGAAGTTGTCGGAGATTATTTGTCCAATCCCCTCCATAGTCATTCAGTGTCCTGTTTATCACTTGAACATTCCGGGGTGGATATCGAGGTGCCATGTGGAACTGTAGATAAGAGTTATCATCAGTCACATAGAGTTAAAACTCTTGTGTAATGATCAGAATTGCCATCATACTAAAGAATTATCGCGCTAGCAACAAGACAGGATTATTCTCAAGTGAATATCCCTCATATCACTAGAGAACTCTTTATTCTTGCAAGTATAATTCCTACAGGTTCTACCCATTTACTAGGTTTCCAACCTAAGGTCAAAGCATATGCTCTGATACCAACTGCGGTGACCCAGCATACCACTGCATGATGTAGTATACTATAGTCGTTGACACAACACCAATGAAACACCGTTCACTAGTATTACATCCCTCAGAATGGCACAACAGAAACACAGAGGGTCCAATACATGGCTAAAGGTTACATCTCACTCTTTACACAAGATCCAGAGAACACTCTATGGTAAGAGAAAGAAAGAACTTCTTACAAAGAAGAATCAAAGATAAATAATGCACCAACTATTATACTTTTAAGACTAATATTTTAACTAAGGGGTTGGCATTGCTGCTATTGCAACGCACTACAGAAATAGGTTCTTTGGCTAGAGAGTATGTTCCTATTTACTCAGTATCTTCATCTTCACTTGAGTTAATCTATATGTTGACTTCCTTGTCTTTGTTGAAGACTCTTAGCTTTGGATGTTGTTTCCTAGAGCATAACTTGGTGTAGACGTCGTCTTAAGGGCTTCAGAATCTAGCAAGGGTTAAGAAGAAACTTTGAGTACGAGCGTACTCAGCAAGTTCACTAGTAAAATAAGTGTCTGCTGCACTATAACTACCGCCACAGACCGTAGGTCGTAGGCACTACAGGTTTTCATAAACATTTCTTCAATGGTTGCTTTTATTCTGAAAAGCTATGTCCGTCAGCCTTCATGGGTTTACCAGAACTTTCATGGAGTTCCTTTCCCGCAGCGTTCGTAGCTCCTTCCCAGAACAGGGAGTAACAAGTTATAGTTCTTACACTCTGCAGAGGTGCGTTACTTTTCCCATGAGAGATCAACTCCTTGTTGCACAACCGGGCAGCTTACCCGTCCACAATTCCATGTTGTGGGGCCCAGTAGATGATCCAAGCCAATCACTGCCCTCTCTGCGACCTCATATGTCTGCACGATCCTTCGGGCTGGCTCACCTTCGTTAAGCCCCCTTTCGGGATGGCTAAAACCCTGATGAGTTCCCGAAGACTCTATGACCTGGTGTTGCCCTGGCAAGTGCCATATAAAATGGTCCATCCACTAAACACCATCCATAGATAATCTAGACACCAAAAGTGTGGGGCGTAAGGGTGCCCACCCATATGTTGGATCCACACAAGGAATCACAACGTCACGTTAAGGTCGTCTTGCCTCCATACAAGAGGAAAAGGATACAACTGACTTCTCTGTCCCATTCCAAATCTCATGGTTAACGCGTAATATACAGCGCTAGAATCACTGGCGACATTGATTGTTAAGTCATAGATAATATGTTCCTTTACCACCGGAACTTTCATAGTAGGTTATTACCTCATGGTAAATAACCTATTATCATTTTATTATGAAAATAGTGTTTTATGACCTTTTTGAAATGAAGGTGACGACAACACTGGATTTTTAAAATACCTTACTAAAAATAATCAAAGGACATGAGCAAGTGTGAACTTGCCTTTTGTGATTGCAAGATTATGCACTCATGGTCTTCAAGACAGTATAAGATCCAATATCTGAAATCGGCATCATTGGTCTGGTAAGAACTAATGTTTAAAGAAGCAATATGCTCTTATGCATAAGTAATGTGATGCACTTTATAAACGCGAATCTCAGGAATAACGTTGTTCTAGGGTTTGGATACCGGTAATGGTTATTTTAGAATGTGTTGTCCCTTTTGGATAAGTTTCATACTTGTGCTTCTTATTAAGGCTTGTGAGTGTGTGTGAAACAATATGTAATTACAATATCATAAAACAGTGAGACACATAAATGTGAAATTCTACTCAAGATTGTTTATATAAGAGTTGTTGTTTGAAGTGGCAAAAATAATAACATTTGAAGAAAAGATTCCTCTTCTAAGGTCTAAACAATCTTTATTGTTAATAGGATGTGTTCAATATCCTTTGATGTGTGATTGATTAGTTTGGACTTGAAATGTCTTTTGTCTTAATTGGAATAGACCAAAGTTAACTGTAAAAACATATGTAGTTTATTAGACATAATGTTTATAAGCTTTGAGACTAAAGTTAACTTTAAAAACATATATGATTTGGAAATGTAGTGCTTCCGATATTTGTACCTTGTATACCTGGTAATGTTTCCTTAAGATTACTTAAGAATGGTTTTGTTGTTACTTGTGGTGGAAACATTGGTAATAGATTTTATTAAGTCAACATAATAATCTGGAGAATTTAATATTTGATAACTCCATTTGAATAATAATATAATCTTAATGTTGAATGATAAATTAAGTAGAATTGTATTTAAAATGTGTTGAAGCATTTTGACTTAATATTATCAATATTTAAGACTAATACTATTTTTTAGAATCAATTTACAAATTTAAGAAATATTAACAAAATTTTATTTACCTTTATATGAATTTAACAATTCAGGAAATAGGTTTAAATTTAAATTACTAGAGTATTAAGTTTTTATTTATTTTAAAAAATGGAATATTATATTTTTAACAAGTAGACATTATTTTTGTGATCATTTTGATATATTACTTTTATTTTTGTGATTCATAAATAATAAGATATGATTTTTATAAGATTTGTTACTTTGTAAATACTTAATAAATAATAAATATTTAATTAAGTAAAATAATACTACATGATTATAGTTTTAAAGTATTGTTTTTATTTTTCCAAGATTTTTGGTATTTATTTATATTCTTAACATTTACCATTATTAAAATAGGAATTATCAAAGTTTTATTACCTTTAAAATCTTTATTAAATAATAATTATTTAAATTGTTAACATAATAATGTTTAATAATAGTTTTAAGGTATAGATTTTATTTTTCTAAACATTTTCATATATAATACATATTTTTCTGAATTATAAAACCAAAGTTATTGATTTAACAAGATTTAATCATTTTATTTCATTTCTGGAATATGTATATTTGGATTTATATCTTTTATTCTTTCTTAAACAGGAAATAACTTTTTACACCGCACTCACACCTAGCCCTAGTCACTGACTAGTGGGCCAACGGCCACATCAGCTCTCAAGTTAAAATACATACATTTGTTACCGGCCTGACCGTTACTCCCAGACAATGACAGATGGGCCCTAGGCCATGTCACCAACCACGTGAGACAAAGACCAGGTGAAACAGTGGACTAGGTCCAGGGTGGCGTCGGCATGACGTTTCTATGGCGTTAGCACCACCACCGCCGTCAGTGGGTGGTCGTCGGCGACGATCCACAGCGCCCCAGCAAGCGAAACTAACCTAGTTCGAATCAGCGAAACGCGCTGAACCCTAAAGTGGCGGTGCCGCTCGGAAATGGTCATCGGAGCCTCGGCTCCGACGAGCTCCGACGGTGGCATAAGGCGTGACGGCATTTTACAATGAGAGATGGCGATTTAGAGATACTAGAAGGTTCAGGAACTCACCCTGATTGCAGTAGTGATGTCGACGAGGGCATACGTGGTCGGAAACGAGCTCTCTGACGAGGATTCCGACGAACTGCCGCAAAGAGGAACGTCAAAATTCGCCCTCTCCAGTGCTCCTGTTGATGCAAGATTCCACCCAGAGGATCTACGGAGGACGGGGCTTCTCCATGGCTACTTGGAAGAGTGTGGGGAGGTGTGGCTCGACGACGAGGCGAGATAGGGTTTCGGCACTGATGAAAAAATTGGGAGAGAGAGAGAGCTGCAGAGGGGGAATAGGGATGAGGACGAGCAGACGGCGTCGTGGCGTTCTTATCCCTTCCTTCCAGGAGCGGTAGCACGCATCACAGCGCGGCGATCCATCGACGACGGAGCTTTGGCCAGCGAGCTGCTTCCAGTAGGCGAGGTAGACGACGAAGACGATTTTGCAGAAAACCCCCTGGCACTTATTTTCTCTCAACCCGCAATCCTTCTTTGGTCCCACCCGTCATTCACAGAAGAGAACCAGATGGGCTGACTGCTGGGCTTTTTGGGCTGCACATGGGCGATAGGTAAGAAAAGGGAAGTTGGGCCACGACCAGGATTTGTTTTTTATCTGTTTTACTTTTTCTATTTTCTGTTTTACTTTTCAGATTTGTATTTAATCTTTAATTTGAAATTTTCTAACAAATTTTATTTGCTGAATACTTACAGCAACAATTAGTATTGATTGAGATTTATTTTGTAAACCTTAATGATAAATATTTTCTTTATATATATATTTATTTATTTTCTTTATATAAATCCCCTTTAATATTTTGTAGAAGTATTTATTATTAATTTTCTTTCTATACTAAACCATGGCTTTATTATTTGATATTTTCTTATTTGTTTATAAAACTTAACTCTAATTAGCTCATAGTTTGAATATAACTTTTATACATAATGATCCTATATCATTATTTGATGCATGAAATACAAAAGAAATTAATATGGTGAATACCACTTTCATTAATTTATAAAATGGTATTGTATATATTCTATTATGATAAACATAGAAATTTAGGATTCTTAATTTACTTATATTATTTTGTGAATGTGGGTAAAGATTTAATAGCTAAGCATATTATCTTTTGTTTGTGATCTGTAATGGTATCACTTTTTAAATTAGGAAATTATTAACTCAGATTCTTTATGGAAGAGAATTGATAATAATATCTCCTAAACACATATGGTTAAGACATTTGGAAATGATAAAGAGGTGATTATGTGATTTTCTATAGAAAAATATTCCTATAAAGTGATATGGAGATAAGATGATAGCTCAATAACATGAAATGGATAGTATGTTTGGTTTGAGATTTAGAGTTAGGTGTTGATCAAGAATTTTTATCTTCCATAATTCATAATTCTGGACTTCTAATTAAGGAATTCCTTTCCTAGATATCCTACTTCTTCATATCCATTATCATGGTTAACATGATGAGCTTTACTTCATCAAAAATATTCTTATCCACCTATTATTCTTCTAAATCCATTTAAAAAGCAATGAGCTTGACACTAAAGCTTTTATTGTTTTCTCATATCCATGCTTGGTTATATCCACTACTCTACAGTTGATAACCTTCAATCCAACAAGTAGCTATTTCTAACTCCATTCCTATTCTTCCATAATAGCTTTATCCACCACTAAGATTATTTCAATAGATGTATACATCAACTACCTTTCTCTAAAGCTTACTATCCTTTAAAAGGAATAACACCACTTCCCTAACTTCATGCTATATTAGCTTTAATTTAATCATACTATCTTACATTTACTTTAAGGTAATGATTCATACTCCAACCTCACATTATATTAATGTGACTTGCAATGACTACTCTAGTATAACTTATCTATACCAGGGTTTCAATCATTTTCTTCCCACCAATATCACTTATACTTGATATAAGTATTCAATCTTGGTGAGCAAGGCATGATCATTATAATCCTTTAATCATTTCTAACTTAGATTTCCAATTTGGCTAATCCAGGCTTTATCAATACAACCTTACAATTGTATTGAAATTATCTTCTTAGTACCTTTAATTGAATTAAGGCTGTTATTCATGGACTATGCCCCCTTGATCCAATTGAATTACTACTGGTAACTATCTTCAGGGTTCATCCTAGTAATCTTCTTTACTACCATATAATTATATATATCCCAATAACTCTTTTATCCATCCAAGAGTGGGTTTAACTCCATCAATTATCACATTGATTTTATTCTTCTTTAATCACTCCCAGCCTATAGATGATATCTAAACTAGCATTACTATTTACCTCTTCTTAGTTCTTTCTTTATAATCACTCAAGTGTAAGCTATGTTATAGTCAAGAGTTGATAGATTGAGAATTGGTGAATCAATAGTTGATTTCTCAACATTGATGAACAACGGATATTGGAATATAGCTCAATAGAGATGATAAGGATTTAGATGGAAAGAAAGATATATGGTGAATGATCTAGACTTAGTTTCTTTCCTACTCAATCTCACTAAATAAGTAGGGTTAGGTATTACCATGATACTCATGGTATAAGAAAATGAGATTAAGATATAGTCGTTACATTCTTATTATTTGTGTTATATCCTTAACTTGGTACTCATGAGTGATTATAATGAATACTATGTTATGATCACCTAAGGATCAAATATAAATCATTAAGTAATGTATTAGGGTTTAATTTTATTACATTTGATCTACCCTTAGATCAAATCATGTTTACCCAAAATAAGGTTTTAGCAAGGTCATCTTGAAACTTATCACAGTCAACTTGATGATCTACTTCAATTCCTTTGATAAGTTTTGTTCAAAAGCGCAAAAATTATTTGGATTTTCTATGCATGAATGCAATGCACACATCTATGTTCAGCTTATTTCTAAGCTATAATGCTGGGATGTTACAGACTCTCCCCCTTAAAATAAACTTCGTCCTCGAAGTTCACAAACTCTCACGTTTCGGAGTAAGGAATTGACTTGTAGTGGTTGGTACATTTCTCCATTCCATGGTGACCTTAAATGGAATTAATTGTAGTATTCTATAACCTGATTAGATCTCCTAATCCAACTATTTTTATTTAATTATGGAGATTTCTTGCAATAGTATATAAGGTCTAGGAAGTCTCAGTAAAACAAGTTTTAAGTTTCTATATGCCCGTGACTGTGGTCAAAAGACTAATCTTTGATGTGTCATTATATGAGTTATACTGGCACTCTTTCCAAGATTGGATTTGAACTCATTTAGTCCATACCCATTGGAATTTCATATTCTCTACACATGCCCAATTGGATGTCCTTTATTACCACTTAGGGATCACTTAAGAGTTGTTTCCTCTAGAATTAGTCGTTTAGGATTATCCTTTTTTCACCTTCAAGCTTTTACCTTATTAGGCTTTAGATAATCTTTCATTATTACCTATAGTACTTTTTCAACTTTCATTCATAATGTCTACTCTCCCCCTTAGGGTTTACTAATAGTCTCCAAACTATATACATAGTAATCATTGGCTTTATAGTTAGCATATCGGTATTTACTTAGCTTATATTCAACCTCATTAAGGTCTTATGAAAGATTGTACGGTGTATCCACATAGTTGTGGATCTCCAAAGAAAATCTTTCAGCATTATATGTCGTACTTACTATTGGACATTTTCGCTGGGATAGGTCTGACTTTGCAAAGTATCTCGAAAGACGATCGCTTTAAATTTTTATACTTCCTTAGGTCTTACTTAACTTAGGCCAAATTTTATGCTCTTTATGCAACCATTAAGATGATCTGGTTAACTATGTTAACCACACCAGCTGCAAACAAGATACCAACTGTGGATCGGAATGCCGACTATGGATTAAATACCAACGGCGGATCATTCTAGGTGGTAGGTATTACCTTACAGTTTCCGACCTAATACTGGCATTCTCTCTGAATTGTCAGAGCTTAAATGCCATTTTAATTCCAAGGCGTCTTCTTTGTACTTATTCATGATACTCCCATGAACTTGGTACAACTACTTTATTAACTTCTTAGCATCTTACCTACTTTGAATGAGCTTTAAGTTTATTACTTCTTGTTGCTCCATACATCTTCTACACTAAACTTCTTTCTTGAATCTGGCTAAGAATAGTCTATGCTTTATCTATCCTCCAAATGGTGTTAATACTCCTTATATTTTGCTTCATCCTTCAAGTAAGTCTTCCTTTTGATCTTTGAAACTCGTCACTCCCTTACACGAATTCCCGTTCCTATCTAGGTCTATAACATCAAGTCATAACTGGGTGTTACATAATGCATTTGCACACCTAATTAAAATTCATGTACAGATCTAGTCAATCAAGAAGATTCAAGAAAATCCAAAAGTTGATAAACAACAAAACATATACCATGTATTATACATAGGTTTTAAATAATTTACAAATGTACTAGATGTCCCAATGGTTTGCTCCTCACCTATATTACACAACTATCTTACAAGAACTTCCGGTTCTTTTGAGTACATCCTCACTTATTTCGGCAAACCTTCCAAACTATAATACGCATTACCCTCTATATACATTATTCAAGCACTCATCCCTTGGGATGTCGTTCCTTTCTTAATTTCATCTTCCTCTAGTGCTTCCTGGAGTTCCGTCCATGATGACGTGAAGTCCTACGACTGCCTTCTGGAGCATAAGAGCATCCACGAGGTGCGTATTCTTGATTAGAAGTACCGAGACTGAGATTAGTCATTGAAAAATGACTAGAGTTGGCGTAATCTTCTATAGGATATTCCTGATTTTCTGGCAACGCTTCCTCAAAATAAGTTGGATCCTTAGCCTTTTCTTGCATCCATTCGTACATATTGGTATAGTAGCTATCGGAATACTCTTCTAAGTTGATTGGGTTAGTATCACCCCCATATGGTCCATAAGGCTCTCTATGGTTATAGTTGGTCTCTTCTCCGATACTTGTATCACAAGGTATAGGATTTCCTATGGTTCCACCTTGAGATTCTACTCCCCATTTATACTGGTTTTGCTCAGGGTTGGTTGGAATAACTCTATTCCATTCCTGTTTTTCAGAGTTGTACTTGGTCCATAGATCTTCAGGTGGTTTGAATTCATTTTGGTAGTAGGCATAGTTTTCCGAGTTTGGGTCATCAAACTCAGTTTCCTCATACACTTCCCCTAAAGGTATGTATTTGGGATGCCTAGCTTCTTTATCTAACTTCTTCCTACGAGCCATTGCTTTATCAGGATCAGTAAAATCCTCAATGACCATATCCAGTTCCTGAACTCAGACTTGGTGAGTGTTATGATAAGTGTTTAGCAAAGACCGATAACGATCCATATACTCTACAGCTAGAGTAGTTTCAGTTTGGACTAGAGTAGAGTGATCTAACTCATGCTCTTTGTTTGAGGTTTCATGGGGTATAATGGTGTGAGTACTACCTTTTAGAGCTTGGGATTTCTGTTCTCGGATCATGGCTATGGCTGATGCTACGGCAATCTGATATGCAGATGCCATGCACCTTGCCTCTCCTGATGGCATTTATCCCTTAAGTCCTAACTTCTTGGGTAACATGATCATGACACGGTATTTAGCTAATACCTGCCATTCAGAGTAACTGTAAATCTTGACCAGAAGTCTTGATTCACAATCCAAACTCCATAGAAGTTGTCGGAGATTATTTGTCCAATCCCCTCCATAGTCATCCAGTGTCCTGTTCATCACTTGAACATTCCGGGGTGGATATCGAGGTGCCATGTGGAACTGTAGATAAGAATTATCATCAGTCACATAGAGTTAAAACTCTTGTGTAATGATCAGAATTGCCATCATACTAAAGAATTATCGCGCTAGCAACAAGACAGGATTATTCTCAAGTGAATATCCCTCATATCACTAGAGAACTCTTTATTCTTGCAAGTATAATTCCTACAGGTTCTACCCATTTACTAGGTTTCCAACCTAAGGTCAAAGCATATGCTCTGATACCAACTGCGGTGACCCAGCATACCACTGCATGATGTAGTATACTATAGTCGTTGACATAACACCAATGAAACACCGTTCACTAGTATTACATCCCTCAGAATGGCACAACAGAAACACAGAGGGTCCAATACATGGCTAAAGGTTACATCTCACTCTTTACACAAGATCCAGAGAACACTTTGGTAAGAGAGAGAAAGAACTTCTTACAAAGAAGAATCAAAGATAAATAATGCACCAACTATTATACTTTTAAGACTAATATTTTAACTAAGGGGTTGGCATTGCTGCTATTGCAACGCACTATAGAAATAGGTTCTTTGGCTAGAGAGTATGTTCCTATTTACTCAGTATCTTCATCTTCACTTGAGTTAATCTATATGTTGACTTCCTTGTCTTTGTTGAAGACTCTTAGCTTTGGATGTTGTTTCCTAGAGCATAACTTGGTGTAGACGTCGTCTTAAGGGCTTCAGAATCTAGCAAGGGTTAAGAAGATACTTTGAGTACGAGCGTACTCAGAAAGTTCACTAGTAAAATAAGTGTCTGCTGCACTATAACTACCGCCACAGACCGTAGGTCATAGGCAATGCAGGTTTTCATAAACATTTCTTCAAAGGTTGCTTTTATTCTGAAAAGCTATGTCCGTCAGCCTTCATGGGTTTACCAGAACTTTCATGGAGTTCCTTTCCCGCAGCGTTCGCAACTCCTTCCCAGAACAGGGAGTAACAAGTTACAGTTCTTACACTATGCAGAGGTGCGTTACTTTTCCCATGAGAGATCAACTCCTTGTTGCACAACCGGGCAGCTTACCCGTCCACAATTCCATGTTGTGGGGCCCAGTAGATGATCCAAGCCAATCACTGCCCTCTCGGTGACCTCATATGTCTGCACGATCCTTCGGCCTGGCTCACCTTCGTTAAGCCCCCTTTCGGGATGGCTAAAACCCTGATGAGTTCCCGAAGACTCTATGAACTGGTGTTGCCCTGGCAAGTGCCATATAAAATGGTCCATCCACTAAACACCATCCATAGATAATCTAGACACCAAAAGTGTGGGGCGTAAGGGTGCCCACCCATATGTTGGATCCACACAAGGAATCACAACGTCACGTTAAGGTCGTCTTGCCTCCATACAAGAGGAAAAGGATACAACTGACTTCTCTGTCCCATTCCAAATCTCATGGTTAACGCGTAATATACAGCGCTAGAATCACTGGCGACATTGGTTGTTAAGTCATAGATAATATGTTCCTTTACCACCGGAACTTTCATAGTAGGTTATTACCTCATGGTAAATAACCTATTATCATTTTATTATGAGAATAGTGTTTTATGACCTTTTTGAAATGCAGGTGACGACAACACTGGATTTGTAAAATACTTTACTAAAAATAATCAAAGGACATGAGCAAGTGTGAACTTGCCTTTTGTGATTGCAAGATTATGCACTCACGGTCTTCAAGACAGTATAAGATCCAATATCTGAAATCGGCATCATTGGTCTGGTAAGAACTAATGTTTAAAGAAGCAATATGCTCTTATGCATAAGTAATGCGATGCACTTTATAAACGCGAATCTCAGGAATAACGTTGTTCTAGGGTTTGGATACCGGTAATGGTTATTTTAGAATGTGTTGTCCCTTTTGGATAAGTTTCATACTTGTGCTTCTTATTAAGGCTTGTGAGTGTGTGTGAAACAATATGTAATTACAATATCATAAAACAGTGAGACACATAAATGTGAAATTCTACTCAAGATTGTTTATATAAGAGTTGTTGTTTGAAGTGGCAAAAATAATAACATTTGAAGAAAAGATTCCTCTTCTAAGGTCTAAACAATCTTTATTGTTAATAGGATGTGTTCAATATCCTTTGATGTGTGATTGATTAGTTTGGACTTGAAATGTCTTTTGTCTTAATTGGAATAGACCAAAGTTAACTGTAAAAACATATGTAGTTTATTAGACATAATGTTTATAAGCTTTGAGACTAAAGTTAACTTTAAAAACATATATGATTTGGAAATGTAGTGCTTCCGATATTTGTACCTTGTATACCTGGTAATGTTTCCTTAAGATTACTTAAGAATGGTTTTATTGTTACTTGTGGTTGAAACATTGGTAATAGATTTTATTAAGTCAACATAATACTCTGGAGAATTTAATATTTGATAACTCCATTTGAATAATAATATAAACTTAATGTTGAATGATAAATTAAGTAGAATTGTATTTAAAATGTGTTGAAGCATTTTGACTTAATATTATCAATATTTAAGACTAATACTATTTTTTAGAATCAATTTACAAATTTAAGAAATATTAACAAAATTTTATTTACCTTTATATGAATTTAACAATTCAGGAAATAGGTTTAAATTTAAATTACTAGAGTATTAAGTTTTTATTTATTTTAAAAAATGGAATATTATATTTTTAACAAGTAGACATTATTTTTGTGATCATTTTGATATATTACTTTTATTTTTGTGATTCATAAATAATAAGATATGATTTTTATAAGATTTGTTACTTTGTAAATACTTAATAAATAATAAATATTTAATTAAGTAAAATAATACTACAAGATTATAGTTTTAAAGTATTGTTTTTATTTTTCCAAGATTTTTGTTATTTATTTATATTCTTAACATTTACCATTATTAAAATAGGAATTATCAAAGTTTTATTAAATTTAAAATCTTTATTAAATAATAATTATTTAAATTGTTAATATAATAATGTTTAATAATAGTTTTAAGGTATAAATTTTATTTTTCTAAACATTTTCATATATAATACATATTTTTCTAAATTATAAAACCAAAGTTATTGATTTAACAAGATTTAATCATTTTATTTCATTTCTGGAATATGTATATTTGGATTTATATCTTTTATTCTTTCTTAAACAGGAAATAACTTTTTACACCGCACTCACACCTAGCCCTAGTCACTGACTAGTGGGCCAACGGCCACATCAGCTCTCAAGTTAAAATACATACATTTGTTACCGGCCTGACCGTTACTCCGAGACAATGACAGATGGGCCCCAGGCCATGTCACCGGCTACGTGAGACAAAGGCCAGGTCAAACAGTGGACTAGGTCCAGGGTGGCGTCGGCATGACGTTTCTATGGCGTTAGCACCATCACCGCCGTCAGTGGGTGGTCGCCGGCGACGATCCACAGCGCCCCAGCAAGCGAAAATAACCTAGTTCGAATCAGCGAAACGCGCTGAACCCTAAAGTGGTGGCGCCGCTCGGAAATGGTCATCAGAGCCTCGGCTCCGACGAGCTCCGACGGTGGCATAAGGCGTGACGGCATTTTACAATGAGAGATGGCGATTTAGAGATACTAGAAGGTTCAGGAACTCACCCTGATTGCAGTAGTGATGTCGACGAGGACATACGTGGTCGGAAACAAGCTCTCTAACGAGGATTCCGACGAACTGCCGCAAAGAGGAACGTCAAAATTTGCCCTCTCCAGTGCTCCTGTTGATGCAAGATTCCACCTAGAGGATCTACGGAGGACTGGGCTTCTCCATGGCTACTTGGAAGAGTGTGGGGAGGTGTGGCTCGACGACGAGGCGAGCTAGGGTTTCGGCACTAATGAAGAAATTGGGAGAGAGAGAGGGAGCTGCAGAGGGGGAATAGGGATGAGGACAAGCAGACGGCGTCGTGGCGTTCTTATCCCTTCCTTCCAGGAGCGGTAGCACACATCACAGCGCGGCGATCCATCGACGACGGAGCTCTGGCCAGCGAGCTGCTTCCAGTAGGCGAGGTAGACGACGAAGATGGTTTTGCAGAAAACCCCCTGGCACTTATTTTCTCTCAACCCGCCATCCTTCTTTGGTCCCACCCGTCAGTCACAGAAGAGAACCAGATGGGCTGACTGCTGGGCTTTTTGGGCTGCACATGGGCGATAGGTAAGAAAAGGGAAGTTGGGCCACGACCAGGATTTGTTTTTTATCTGTTTTACTTTTTATGTTTTCTGTTTTAATTTTTAGATTTGTATTTAATCTTTAATTTGAACTTTTCTAACAAATTTTATTTGCTGAATACTTACAGCAACAATTAGTATTGATTGAGATTTATTTTGTAAACCTTCATGATAAATATTTTCTTTATATATATATTTCTTTATTTTCTTTATATAAATCCCCTTTAATATTTTGTAGAAGTATTTATTATTAAGTTTCTTTCTATACTAAACCATGGCTTTATTATTTGATATTTTCTTATTTGTTTATAAAACTTAACTCTAATTAGCTCATAGTTTGAATATAACTTTTATACATAATGATCCTATATCATTATTTGATGCATGAAATACAAAAGAAATTAATATGGTGAATACCACTTTCATTAATTTAGAAAATGGTATTGTATATATTCTATTATGATAAACATAGAAATTTAGGATTCTTAATTTACTTATATTATTTTGTGAATGTGGGTAAAGATTTAATAGCTAAGCATATTATCTTTTGTTTGTGATCTGTAATGGTATCACTTTTTAAATTAGGAAATTATTAACTCAGATTCTTTATGGAAGAGAATTGATAATAATATCTCCTAAACACATATGGTTAAGACATTTGGAAATGATAAAGAGGTGATTATGTGATTTTCTATAGAAAAATATTCCTATAAAGTGATATGGAGATAAGATGATAGCTCAATAACATGAAATGGATAATATGTTTGGTTTGAGATTTAGAGTTAGGTGTTGATCAAGAATTTTTATCTTCCATAATTCATAATTCTGGACTTCTAATTAAGGAATTCCTTTCCTAGATATCCTACTTCTTCCTATCCATCATCATGGTTAACATGATGAGCTTTACTACATAAAAATATTCTTATCCACCTTCTAAATCCATTTAAAAAACCAATGAGCTTGACACTAAAGCTTTTATTGTTTTCTCATATCCATGCTTGGTTATATCCTGTAGCACCCCGGGTAAAACCACTACTAGAAAATCGCTATTAATTTTATTATGTGCACCATCATGACATCATCATGCATCTGTTTGTTAAAAACTATTTTACAAAGGTCTATTTTGTTTTCCCAAATACCCCTTTTTAATTTAATTAAAACCCCGGGCTTGTCCAGAGTATTTGTTTGTCTAAAACTAACCGCAAAATGTTTTGTCTAAAATAAATAGTAATAACAATAAACAAGTTTATAAAATTTTCCAGGGAGGCAGCCCAGCCTTTCAGGCCAGGCCACCTACTACCCGGCCCAAAAGAAACCTTTGTCTAACCTATCCAGAAACCCTAACCCTAACCACCTAACCAGTCTCACCATCCCTCCATCGCCGCCGCCACTCACCACACTAATCTGGCCACCGGTCCACCCCTCTGAAGCACATACGCACACATACACCTTGCCACACAGCCACAACCACCCCGCAGTCCCGCACCCAACTCATGCACACCTCGCAGCGCACGCGACCCCACCCCGCCCATGATTCCCGTCTGTTTCCATCGCTCCCGACCCCACCATCCACCTGCCTCGCACCACCACGCGCCTCTCTCCTCGATCCTCACCTTCCCCTGATGCGCCGCCGCCGGGTTCCTCTCTCCCGCCCGCTACCTCTGCTCGCCTCCCTGCTTCCTCTCTCGCATCACACTCTGCGTGACCCCCGTCGCCTTCCTCCCCTACCCTCTGCCTCGATCCCGAGCGCCGCCGTCGCCGGCGGGCCTCTCCGCGAGCGCCACCCCCAGGCGCCGCCAGGAGCCCGCCTCCGCCTCGCCGGAACCCGAGGCCCCTCTACCGTGACCCCCTCCTCCCGCATGCCTCACGCGATCCTTCGTCGCCCTCGGCTGCCCTTCCTTACCTCGACCCGCCCGTCACCATCGTCCCTGCCTCAGAGCCGGCGAACCCTGCCAGCCCCGCGCCTCTTCCACGGCTCCGCCAGCGACCGCAGGCCGCCGCCCTCTCGTCGTGCCCTGCGAGCGGTCGACATCGGCAGCGTGCTGCCCTTTCCCGAGCACGCCCTCCGCTCGACCACGTCTTCCTGAGCGACGCCGCGCGTCGCCTCGTCTACTTCGACTCATAATCTCTGTAGTGTCGAGCCCCTCCACCCGTCCTCCGGCCGCCATCCTCGTTGCCTTCTGCAAGCTTCGGTTCAGCACGTGTCTGCAACCTCCGTATGCGCCTTGTCCTTGGCCTCTGTTTTCCCTCCGTGCGTGGTCTCAGAAGATGGAGTACTTCTGATCGAGAAGTAGTGTGTGGAGAGGTTGTTGTCGCTGTAGCATCAATCTTGTGGTGTAGATGGCATGTGGTGGCGTACCAAGCTGACCTTTGTCTGGTGTTACCCCATTATCGAAGATCAACCAGTGCGTGAACCCTCCAAATCCATCATCGACACTGAAGCCCGAGTCTTTCTCATGGATCCGATGATGGAGACCCGGAGTCTGATCCCATAGTCCGAAGACCGATCCCGGCGTTCGAAGACCGATCTCCTACCCTGATCTGAACCCCGTCGAGACCCCGAACCTCCGAACCCCAAGATCTTCGGAACCGAGATGTATGACCCATTTATCCGAGACCCCTATTTTTATAATATGACATTATCAACTGTCGCATATTAATTGTTCATGCATGCATACTTGTCTGTGGTTTGGGGGCATTATGCCAATTCATCTCATAATTAAATATGGAGTCTATATGCGGGATATCTTTGTCTTATTCCGGACTCCATTTAAATTGGCATAGCGAACCGAAGCCATGTTTTGTCTTGCTAATCCAACATTTAATTTGCGGGGTAGATAAATAACTTGAACCGTTTAATTAAATGTTGGGACCCCGGTTCCGCTTAATATTGCCTAGTTGCACCACATCTGTGCCATGCCATGCATCATATCATAAGCACGCCCGATCTTCTGTCATAGTATTAAATAGTGCATCCGGTGTTTGTGCTAGTATTTTGCTTCTTCACGGACTAGGCCGATGAGTTGATGCGAGTGTTGACCCGCTCTTCGGATGAACCCTCGGCAATGTTTTCAGGCGAGCATCTCCCCCTTTCTACCTATCTTACTTTTGTAGTATTTATTCCCTCCTGTTGACCTATTGCTATCTGTGTTGCGATGCTCTAGTTTTCGTACCCGTGATATCCCTTGCAGCCTTATATCGCCTTGGACACATCCTATTACCTGTTGTTTGGTAGATAGTTGGACTTGCGCGTCGTAGTCGCTTGCTCAAGTGTTGTTGCGTGTCGTCCAGTACCACAGTTGTTGGAGTATGGACGCATGTTTAATGTTGGAGATGATCATGGCTTTAATTATTGTTTAATAACTAAAATTGAAAGTAGGTAAATGCAGAGGCACCGGTGGGTAATAGACAATATTTGGATTTTAACCGCTCACTGGTGTCCCGTAGGACCCCGAGTTCTTGACACCTGTTCCGAGATCGAGCGCGCTAACCACAGGTGGGGTGTATGGGCACCCCCATCGATTAGTACCTGATTTCAAAGTATTGTACCGGGGGCCACAAGTAGTTTGGGGCTTTATTACTATCCTGTACTTATGCCATGCTTTACTGCTTTATTTACGATTGTGCGAGGAGCACCTGTACTGTTTAGGTCCGTGACACGTTTTCGCTGTATCGACAAGCCCAGTCACACTTTCGGGTTCCCAGTCGTTTACAGCCATCTACACAAACCCTGAGTCCGTCTCGGAGACCGGCCGACTTCGTTGCGGGTAGCTTAGTGGGGTGGCCCCCATGTACTTGCTTTGGGTCTGGGAAACGTCATGACTTAGGCCCCGCCGACATACCGATGGGTGTATGTTAACTGATCTGGCAAAAAGGGTCGAAGTGCGTGTGGATACTTTGGTGCACCCCTGCAGGGTTAAATCTTTTCGAAAATCCGTGTCCGCGGTTATGGACGACTTGGAGCACAGTTCTCGATCATAGACAACTATAACTAAAGTTTACTGTTATAATTTGACTTGTATCCGATATGACTAGTAATCAGCTTCACTACAACGGAATGGCTAAATAAAAGTACCAACAACTGCTGGGTTTGGGATGTCTCAGGCTAATCGTATCTGACTAGTAAGTGTTGCAACTACAACGGAATGTTTAACTAAAACTGCCCACTGCTTATTATATCAGGATGACTCATGCCATCTTTATTTGACTAGTAATTGCCGCAACTATAACAGAATGAATAAAACTGCCAACTGTGTGAGTTCCTCGGTTGACTTCCTCGTTTGGTCTCGAGGGGGAAATACCAGGATGGGTATGTTTGGTGGTAGTATCAGGATGGTTCCGAATAGGTCTTTCTTATCCCTCTCTGGTAGCCGACAGTTATATCGAGTCTCTATAGGTTGTTTAGTGCATGCTGCGCTGCCGCTCAGTCCACCATACCTATGTAGGCGAGGACCGCCAAATTCTAGCCTCGCCGTGTACTGGCCTCAGTACTGACCGCTCTCTCTTTTTCCTTTGCCCTTTGTCGGCACCCCTTTTGTTTAAGCAGGTTTTGAGATCGACGTCGTTAGCAGGGTTACCCTTCCGTCTTGGCCTGGGCAGGGTTATGGACGCCTTTGGTTATTCTTCAGGGCTCTTAGCTCAATTTGCATCTTGTCCGTACTCGGACGCTGTATCGTTTTCAAGGTGATTTGGATCTTTGTACTGTATATCTGTATTCTTGACTCATTGAGTCGCCGTTGTATATATCTGTTGTGTGGGTTCCATCGAGGACTATTGTGTAATGATATTACTTCGTTTTCCACCCGCACGAAAGTGCCTGGTGGGCACCTTTGAATCGTTTCTATGCGGGTTTGGCGGGAAGCGCTAAAACTTGCATAGGGCCGATTCTGAGGGTGTTACATATCCACTACTCTATAGTTGATAACCTTCAATCCAACAAGTAGCTATTTCTAACTCCATTCCTATTCTTCCATAATAGCTTTATCCACCACTAAGATTATTTCAATAGATGTATACATCAACTACCTTTCTCTAAAGCTTACTATCCTTTAAAAGGAATAACACTACTTCCCTAACTTCATGCTATATTAGCTTTAATTTAATCATACTATCTTACATTTACTTTAAGGCAATGATTCATACTCCAACCTCACATTATATTAATGTGACTTGCAATGACTACTCTAGTATAACTTATCTATACCAGGGTTTCAATCATTTTCTTCCCACCAATATCACTTATACTTGATATAAGTATTCAATCTTGGTGAGCAAGGCATGATCATTATAATTCTTTAATCATTTCTAACTTGGATTTCCAATTTGGCTAATCCAGGCTTTATCAATACAACCTTACAATTGTATTGAAATTATCTTCTTAGTACCTTTAATTGAATTAAGGCTGTTATTCATGGACTATGCCCCCTTGATCCAATTGAATTACTACCGGTAACTATCTTCAGGGTTCATCCTAGTAATCTTCTTTACTACCATATAATTATATATATCCCAATAACTCTTCTATCCATCCAGGAGTGGGTTTAACTCCATCAATTATCACATTGATTTTATTCTTCTTTAATCACTCCCAGCCTATAGATGATATCTAAACTAGCATTACTATTTACCTCTTCTTAGTTGTTTCTTTATAATCACTCAATTGTAAGCTATGTTATAGTCAAGAGTTGATAGATTGAGAATTGGTGAATCAATAGTTGATTTCTCAACATTGATGAACAACAGATATTGGAATATAGCTCAATAGAGATGATAAGGATTTAGATGGAAAGAAAGATATATGGTGAATGATCTAGACTTAGTTTCTTTCCTACTCAATCTCATTAAAGAAGTAGGGTTAGGTATTACCATGATACTCATGGTATAAGCAGATGATATTAAGATATAGTCATTACATTCTTATTATTTGTGTTATATCCTTAACTTGGTACTCATGAGTGATTATAATGAATACTATGTTATGATCACCTAAGGATAAAATATAAATCATTAAGTAATGTATTAGGGTTTAATTTTATTACATTTGATCTACCCTTAGATCAAATCATGTTTACCCAAAATAAGGTTTTAGCAAGGTCATATTGAAACTTATCACAGTCAACTTGATGATCTACTTCAATTCCATCAAGTTCAGAGAAGTTTCAATCCTTTGACAAGTTTTGTTCAAAAGCGTAAAAATTATTCGGATTTTCTATGCATGAATGCAATGCACACATCTGTGTTTAGCTTATTTCTAAGCTCTAATGCTGGGATTTTACAGTCTGCTCCCCTGGCTAGCCCCTCCGGCTCCCTTCTTGACTTCTTGTTCCCCACGGAAAGTAATTGACTTTGTCCTTTGTCCCGTACAATTCGGAGAATATATCTTTACTAACTTTTCTGAACCCAAAAACAACAGAAAACAGGCATCTGGCACTGTTGCAACTTGTTAGTAGGTTAGTACCAGAAAACATGTAAAAAGCACCTCAAAGTGTGGACAAGTAAAGCAAAGTAGATACTCAACAAGCATGGAGCATCAAAAATTATAGATACGTTTCCAATGTATCAGCATCCCCAAGCTTAAATCCTGCTCGTCCTCGAGTAGGTAAGTGATAAACAGAATAATTTTTGAGGTGACATGCACCCTCACAATAAAGATCCAACCATTTGCAAGCATTGAAAGCTGGGATCAAAGAACTCTAAACATGTGCATGAAAGATGGAGTTCTAACAATAGGACATAGTAACTAAGCATGCAACATGAAAGGCTACAAACAAAGATCATGAATAACATGCATTGAAAAACGTTTGTTTGTTTGACATGCAGGAAACATGGCATAGTGGCAATCAGCTTGTCCCTCATAGAGTAGCAAATAGATGCATAGGACACCTACAAAGTTCACAAGGGTGACTAGAAACAAGTAGCACAAGAACAAGTAATAACACAATATGCATCAATTAATAAGCTTTGGAACACTACACACAGAATGACAACTATGCTCTCTTAATGGTGCCTAAAGGTAGAAGGTGGAGACTCAATAATGGTGGAAGAAAGGCCTTTTTATAAAGGAAGTAGTGATTACAAGTTTGAAAAAGAGCTTCCAAAAATTATGGTACTTGTTAGCTTTCGAGCCCTCATTGCCCCTATCATAAGCATCTTGAAGTGGTTAAGGTTAAAGTGGCAAAGCTAGAGTATATGCTTGACGAAGTATAAGTTGGCAATCTCAAGTCCCTTGAATACGAGGGCCACACCTCATGCATGCTCAACTTTGGGTCCAGGTAAGTTCTTGTCATTGTAAGTATTTGGATATCATTGAGAACCGCCAACCGGGTACCCCTTGCACATGGTACAGGAGTTTTCCCATAACCAAAATGACAAGGCAAGCAGACAATGAGCATCTCAGCAATCTTTTTATTTACCATATGCATAGCTTTTTATTGAGGATGCTTCATAGATAGCTCATTATGGTGATACTGCAAGTTTCCACTATGATTAGGCATGGCTTAGGCTAGTGGCCCAGGCGTTTCTTTAACACAGGATACAAACTCCATGGACTTACAAGTTCCCTCTTAATTTCACATCGGTGACATCCATAGACAAAAGAACATGTACAACAAGGTACAAGTGCAATGTTGAAAACGTTCCCCGTGACAGCACGGTTCTGCTAATTCCAACTTATAGGTGCAAGCATATACAACAAAGTTGTCACAATGGTTCAAGTTTATTAGGGTCAAAGAATAAAGTGTGCCATCAAGTTCGTGAGGGATTTAATCACTAAGTTTTCATATAACAAAATAGTTTTTAATTGGAAGATAGTTGGAAACAAGAATATACTTGGAATGGTGTAACACACCATGCATAGGAGTTTATAGTGGACAGTTTGGAAAAACTTGGTTTCTTGGGAGTTGGAGGCTTGAGTAGAACTTATTCATACAAGTGGAGGCTAGCAAAAGACTGGGAGCAACCAACTAAGAGAGCAATAATGGCCATAATCATGCAATGCAACAAAGCATACTAATCAAAGAAAAGAGTGGTACTACAAGTCAAGGACTAAATGATCATAGAGGCTAATGGTGACTTGTGAGAGTCATAACATGGTGTGAGCATGTGCCAATTCAACCCAATCAAAGCATCAAAGGAGAATACCACAATACTATGCTTTTGCATGCTAAAACAACGCATAATTTCTTCAAGGCACACTAAGCAATCCCAATTGTTTGGAACAACACATTCTATAGAAATAATCACTAAGCATAAGGTCAAAACAACACCTAGCATGTCATGCTAAAGTCTAAGTCACAGCCAATGCAAGCTCCTCTTGCACTTCAAGCTAGAACTTACTACTCCTTTCCAAACACCAAGCAACCTTATTTGTAAAACAACACAACAAGAACGGGGGTCCAAACTACTTTATTCAAGCAAACTAAACGACCTAAGCAAAGCAAACAAAATCTAAGACGCTCCAAGAACAACACAATTGTGCATGAAACAATAAAAAACGAAGTGTCTAGACAGACCTGAGCTTTTTATTGATGAAGAAGGGGATGCCTTGGATATCCCCAAGCTTTGACGCTTGTACCTCTTGGATATTTCTTGGGGTGACACCATGGTGGCATCCCCAAGCTTGAGATTTTGTCCATTCTTCATCTCATTGCATCATTCTCTCTCTACACCTGAAATTTTTCCTTCATACAAAACTTCACACAATCTTCATTAGCAACATTAGTGTATTTAAGAGATATTAGACCTTTGGCAAATCTTTGGAATAGAAAGTATTTTCACTAAAAAGACAAGCTACTGTAGTAACTCCTTCAAAAATCTCAATTCACCTAAAGATAACTCAAAAAAATTAATGATAAGCAAATGCAAATAATGGCAGAAATTTGTCAAAACAGACCAGCAGGTAGAAACTGATTTTTTCGAACATCTTATATTTCTCAAATCAAAAAGTGTTGAACTAACGAAAGTTATCTAACATACTGGGGGATTTATTAGTAAATTTTGAGCTCAATCCGAGTTACAGAGCCTCCTCACGATTGTTTTGGTGGAGGACAGAAATCTGTTTTGGGACAGCAACTCCCCAAATCTTACTTCCCTCTCATTAGAGGTCATTCTTGCCACAAAAAGCAAACAAAAAGGATAAGGAGAGGTCATTACTAAAGTAATAACTTCCAAGACTCAAGGAAACTCTTGGGTTATCTCCCAACAAGTACTTTTCTTTAACGCCTTTAAGTTAGGCACAAGAAGCAAGAAGAATCAAGTATTTTCAAATGAAGAAGCATTAACATCAAATATTTCTTTTAAAGGGGGAGCAAAGATCAACTTCTCTATTCTCATAGGGAAGTGTTCAATACCTTTCTTGAATGGAAAATGATATTTAATGGTGCCTTCTTTCATATCAATGATGGCACCAACTGTTCTAAGAAAAGGTCTTCCTAAAGTAATAGGACAAGAAGCATTGTATTCAATATCCAAAACATAGAAATCAACAGGGACATAAGCATTGTCAACCATGATGAGAACATCATTAATACTCCCCATGAGTTTCTTATTAGCATTATCATTGAGTGGGACATCCAAATAACAATCTTCCAAAGGTGGCAAATCAAGCATTTCATAAATCTTCCTAGGCATAATAGAGACACTAGAACCAAGATCACATGAAGCTTTGAGGTCAAAGTCATTCACTTGCATATTAATAATGGGTTACCAACTATCTTCTACTTTCCTAGGAATAGAAGCTTTGTGTTTTAGCTTCTCTTCCTTCATCTTAACAAGAGCATCTGAAATGTGTTTGGTAAAGGCAACATGCATATTACTAGCATCAAGACTTCTAGCAAGATTTTGCAAGAACATAATCAGTTCAGAAATATTGCAACCATCAATATCAAAGTCAAACTTGGCATCACTAGTAGTAGGCTCAATAGAAGTAGGAATAGGGGCTACTTGTGGTTTAGTGGTGACGGTGCACACACTATTGTTTCTATCAATTTCAGCTTCCCTTTCCCACTTAGCATGAAGTTGAGCTAACAGCCTAACATTTTTATCAATAGTATCTTGTATGGCATGAGCAGTAGCAAAGGTGTTTTCCATGGCTTCAGGTTTAGCAGCCATTTTATTAATCAAGGAGGACTGAGTTTCAGACAAAGAGGATATATTTTTCTCAACAGTTAAAAGTTTTTCCTCTATAGTCTTATTGAAAGTGGTTTGTTTACTAATAAAGTCCTTAAGCATGACTTCAAGTTCAGAGGGGGCACTTCTAGCATTATTGTAAGATCTTCCATAGGAATTTCCATTATTAGGAGGATAAGGCCTATAATTATTGTTGCTACCAAAATTGTTCCTATAGGCATTGTTGTTGAAATTGTTGTTTCTAATGAAGTTCACATCAACTTGCTCTTCTTGAGCAACCAAAGAGGCCAAGGGAA
The DNA here is from genome assembly GCA_916181665.1 of Avena sativa. NCBI lineage: Eukaryota > Viridiplantae > Streptophyta > Magnoliopsida > Poales > Poaceae > Avena > Avena sativa. The sequence goes on from OV702280.1 coordinate 149,355,993, forward strand.
CACTATTAGGATCTAGAGGAGCTTTCCCATTAACAAGCATAGCCATAATAACATCAATATTTTCACTCAAAGAGGAAGTTTCCTCAACAGAATTTACCTTCTTACCATGTGGAGATCTCTCAACATGCCATTCAGAGTAGTTAACCATCATATTATCAAGGAGTCTTGTTGCAGCACCCAAAGTGAGGCACATAAAGGTACCTCCAGCAGCTGAATCCAACAGATTTCTTGAGGAGAAATTCAAACCTGCATAAAAAGTCTGGATAATCATCCAAGCAGTGAGTCCATGAGTAGGGCAATTTTTAACCAAAGACTTCATTCTTTCCCAAGCTAGAGCAACATGTTCACTATCAAGTTGTTTAAATTTCATGATATCACTTCTCATAGATATAATCTTAGCAGGAGGATAGTACTTTCCAATAAAATCATCTTTGCACTTAGTCCAAGAATCAATACTATTTTTAGGCAAAGAAAGCAACCATTTTTTAGATTTTCCCCTCAAGGAGAAAGGAAAAAGCTTGATATTAATAATATCTCCATCTACATCCTTATACTTTCGCATCTCACAAATTTGAACAAAGCTATTGAGATGGGCAGCAGGATCATCAGAACCAGCACCAGAAAATTGCTCTCTCATCACAAGATTCAACAAAGCAGGCTCAATTTCATAAAAGGTAGCATCGGGAGCAGGTGGAGCAATAGGAGTGCTTAGGAAATCATTGTTGTTGGTGCTAGTGAAGTCACACAACTTGGTCTTCTCAGCAGAGTTAATTTTGTCAAAGGTGGGCAAGCCAAAAACAGCAGCAACAGCTAGAGCAGGAACTAATTTTTTTTGTGTTTTTGAATAAAGCAAGCAAACCAAACTAGAATAATTTTTCTGGGTTTTTTGAAAAGAGGCAAACAAAACCAAGAAAAAGAAACAAAGCAAACTAAAAACAAAGTAAAGAGAAAGGAAGTGAAGGACTCCCCTACTAAAGACGTCCTTGGCCTCTCCGGCAACGGCGCCACAAAGAGCTTGATGGCGCCTACCACTTGTCCTGGGACGCTTCGTTGGAAACCCCAAGATCAAGGTATGAAGCAGCACAACAGCAAGTTTCCCTCAGTAAGAAACCGAGGTTATCAAACTAGTAGGAGGAAGGAAACGTCAGACAGGTGTTGCAAGCAACATGGAGACCTGCACAACACAAACTCAAGACTTTGCCCCCAATGAATCAGTCAGGTTGTCAAGCTCACCGTTTTGCTATAACAAAGGATTAAATGTATGTTGTGGAAGGAAATGGTTTGCAACAAGTAAACAAGTAACAGTGGAAGATGTATCAATGGTAAAGATTGGACCGGGGTCCATAGTTCACTAGATGTGCTCTCCTTAGATAAACAACATGGCATGAAGGGTAAACAAATTACATCAGGGCAATTGACAGGAACTGAACAAGGCATAACAATGCAATTACTAGTCAGAAAGATCCTATGAGATTCGATTGGGCAATACAACAATATACATAAACCTCCATCCAACTGCATCTATGACTAGAAGTCCACCTTCAGGTTATCATCCAAACCCCCTCCAGTATTAAGTTGCAAGCAACAGACAACTTCTTTAAGCAAAGTGTGTAAGGTAAACAGTCCACATGTTCCATGAGCAAGAGACCGTTGTTTTCTCCCTAGTGGCAACATCACATCTACAACCGAAGATATTTCCGTCACTTCCTTGGAAACTAGAGGCATGAACCCACTATCGAGCATAAATACCCCCTCTTGGAGTCACTAGCAACTAGTTGGCCAAGATAGCTACTAATAACGGAGAACATGCAAGATCACAAACAACATAGACATGATAGAATCATAAAGGCAAAACCATTAATCAAACCAACATAATAATCTCAATATCCATTGAATCCCCGCAAACACAACATGCATGATTACAAATATATTAGATCATGATCATGAATAGAGCTCACAAGATCTATACATGAAAGCACAAAGGAGGAGATACAACCATCTAGCTACTACATGGACCCATAGTCCAAGGTGGAACTACTCACGCATCATACCAGAGAGAAGGCCTCTAGGATGATCTCCCCTCCGGCAGGGTGCCGGGAAGAACTTCAGACCCCCCCGATCTAGGGACGATGGTGGCGGCGGCTACAGACGATTTCGTGGATTTCTGATCGGGTACTCAGGGTTTCTGCATCGGGGTCTTCTTATAGGCGAAGGGGGAGACCGAGGAGGCGGCCAGGGTCACCAAACCTTAGCCAGGCGCGGGGCTGGGCCTACCCGCGCCTGGGGTGGGTCTGCCCCCCCCCCCTGGCTGGCCCCTCCGGCTCCCTTCTGGACTTCTTGTTCCCCATAGAACGTAATTGACTTTGTCCTTTGTCCCGTCCAATTCCGAGAATATTTCTTTACTAACTTTTCTAAAACCAAAAACAGCAGAAAACAGGCATCTGGCACTGTTGCAACTTGTTAGTAGGTTAGTACTAGAAAACATGTAAAAAGCACCTCAAAGTGTGGACAAGTAAAGCAAAGTAGATACTAAACAAGCATGGAGCATCAAAAATTATAGATACGTTTCCAATGTATCAACAAGAAAGTACTGTTTGCCACCCACTATCTGGCCAGAGATGCAAGAGCATGGTGGAACAACGTTCGCGCCATGAATGGAGGAAATATGATGACTTGGGATGAATTCAAAGTCAAGTTTAGCAGAACCCATGTGCCACCAGGTTTGATCAAGAGAATGAGAGATGAAATCAGGGAACTAAAGAAAGGAAGGATGACAGTAGTTGAGTACCGTGACAAATTTTTGTCATTGGCCAGGTATGCACCTGATGAGATTGACACTGAAGCCAAGAAGAAGGAGAGATTCTTGAATAGTCTTCATGATGAGATGCAAACGGTCTTAGTCAACATACCGTTGATAATATTGAAGCCTTAGTGGATTCTGCCATTCAGATGGAAGGAAAGATCAACCAAGCCAATGAGAATCGCAAGCATAGAATGATGCACCAACTAGGAACCCATCATACCCCAAAGTATCGCCCCAACCCATCTCCAGGATTTGCCCCAAGAACCAATAGACCTCCGATGAACCCTCCAACCTATCCCAACCATGGAGGAGGAAACCCAAGGCCCGGAGGAAACCACAACAACAACCCCGTCAACTCCAATAATTTCAACCATGCACCGCCCAAGTTCAACAACAACAATACCGCCACCAACACCAATACTGCCCCAACAACTGGAAGTAATGCCATGCCTGTTGCAGCAAAAGACAAGTCTCAGGTGACTTGTTATGAATGTGGAACCAAGGGTAACTATTCCAATGAGTGCCCCAAGAAGATTGCCGCAGCCCCCCAATGTGAATGCCTCAGCTCAGCAGCAGCATCATGTACATCCCGGAAGAAGATTTTCACCAGGAAATTCGCTCAACCGCAACGGCCGTCTGTTTCTCATGCATGCTGAAGAAGCCCAAGAAGCACTAGATGTCGTGCTAGGTATATTTTTTGTTAACTCAGTACTTGCAAGAGTGTTTTTTGATTCTAGAGCATCGCATTCATTTGTTACCGAAGAATTTGCATGCACTAGTAAGATTCAACCAACAAAACTGAAGCATGTTATGATAGTTCAAATACCTGGTTCAACCACCAAAGCTAGACAAATTTGCAAGGTCGTACCTATTCGAATCCATGGCATAGATTTTTATGCTAATCTAATAGTACTTGGAACTAAAGGTTTAGAGGTAGTACTAGGAAATGATTGGATGTCAAAACATAAAGGATTAATTGACTGCGCCAAGAAAGCCATAACCATGACTAGTATAGCTGGAATATCAGTAGATCATGTATCTGGAACCTTGCCCCGTCAATTCAGGTGCAACAAGAGTCTAGCCCAACCAACCATTGACCAAGTCAGAGTAGTCTGTGAATACCCCGATGTATTCCCAGATGTTTTGCCTGGTTTGCCCCCAGATCGGGATATCGAGTTTATCATTGAAATAATACCTGGAACCGGACCCATAGCCCAGAGACCATATAGTATGAACCCGTCTGAACTAGTGGAGATGAAGAAGCAACTGGATGCCATGCTGGAAATAGGATTGATCCAACCAAGTGTGTCGCCATGGATATCAAATGTCTTGTTTGTGGACAACAAAGATGGAGGTAATCGTTTGTGTACGGATTACCGGAAGTTGAATGATGTCACCATCAAGAACAAGTACCCATTGCCGAATATAGAAGACTTGTTTGACCAGTTGACTGGTGCCAAAGTGTTTTCTAAGATTGATCTTAGAACTGGTTATCATCAACTCAAGATTCACGCAGAGGATATTCCAAAGACCGCCTTTACCACCAGATATGGATTGTACGAGTACACTGTCATGTCTTTTGGATTAACCAATGCCCCCGCTTATTTCATGAACCTCATGAATAAGATTTTATGAACTTCCTGGATAAGTTTGTCGTTGTTTTTATCGACGATATTCTGATCTATTCCAAATCAGAAGAAGAGCATGAGCTACACCTAAGGACCATCCTTGAAACCCTTAGAGAGCACCAGTTGTATGCAAAGTTTAGCAAATGTGAGTTCTAGTTAAAGGAAGTAGGATTCCTAGGACATATCGTGTCAGCGGGAGGAATTGCTATCGACCCCGCCAAGGTTAAGGATGTTGAAGAATGGCAAGCCCCAACCACTCAAACCCAAGTTCGCGCATTTCTCGGATTAGCGGGATATTACCGCAAGTTCGTAGAAGGATTATCGAGCATTGCAAGACCCATGACCCAATTTTTGAAGAAAGATAAGAAGTTTGAATGGGCGGACAACTGGGAAGCGAGTTTTCAAGAACTCAGGAGGAGATTGATTTCTGCCCCAGTCTTGATCATGTCGGATATCACGAAGCCTTTTGATGTGTATTGTGACGCATCCAAGATCGGTCTCGGATGTGTGCTTATGCAATAAGGCAAAGTAATATCATATCTATCCCGACAACTGAAGCAACATAAGCAGAATTATCCTACCCCATGACCTTGAACTAACAGCCATAGTTCTAGCCCTGAAGACATGGAGGCATTATCTTATGGGAAACCGTTGTGAGATTTATTCGGATCACAAGAGCGTGAAATATATTTTCACTCAGAAGGAGCTGAATATGAGGCAGATAAGATGGATCGATCTAATCAAGGACTATGATCTGGACATTCACTATCACTCCGGTAAAGCCAATGTGGTAGAAGATGCCCTTAGTAGATTGTTGTGCCGCTTGAACTCCATGATTCTGAAGGAGCAACCAAGTTTGCACAAAGAGATGGAAGATTTTAGAATGGAATTAGTAAGTGAAGGATTTTTGGCTAGCATAGAACTTCAACACACTTTGATCAGTCAGATCAAGGAGGCGCAGAAAGGAAATGCTAGTATCGACAGAATAAAACGTCGTATCGGTACATGCAAAGTACCCGAATCACCGAAGATGAAGGAGTTTTGTGGTAGAAAGGACGTATCTGTCTGCCAGCAGATTCCGAGTTGAAGCAAGCTATTTTGAGAGAGGCCCATGATACCCTTTATTCTATCCACCCCGGAGGAACGAAGATGTATCAGGACTTGAAGGGGCATTTCTGGTGGCATAAGATGAAGAGAGAAATCGGAAGCTACATAGCCAAGTGTGATATTTGTCAGAGAGTCAAGGCAGGACATCAGAGACCCGCATGACTTCTGCAACCATTACAAATTCCAGAATGGAAATGGGATTCAGTTGGAATGGACTTTATCACCGGTTTCCCTACTTCTAGTAGGGGAAATGACTTTATTTGGGTCATAGTTGATTGATTGTCCAAAGTCGCCCATTTCTTACCAGTCAAGACCACCTATCAGAGTTTGAATCTAGCAGATTTGTACATTGCTATAATTGTCAATTTGCATGGAGTCCCCAAGAACACTGTGTCAGATCGAGGAACCCAGTTTACCTCAAGATTTTGGAAGAAAGTCCAAGAAGGATTATGAACCCGAATGGATTTCAGCACAGCGTATCACCCTCAGACAGATGGACAAACGGAGCGAGTAAATCAAATACTCGAAGATATGTTGAGAGCCTGTGTGTTAGAGTATGGATCAAAATGTGAAGATTGTCTACCGTTCGCAGAATTTTCGTACAACAACAGTTATCAAACCAGTTTGCAAATGGCCCCATATGAATTCATGTATGGAAGAAAGTGTCGTACCCCTTTGAATTGGTCGGAAGTAGGAGAGAGTCATATTTTTGGACCCGACATCCTACGAGTAGCAGAAGAGAAAGTTCACAAGATCCATGAGCACCTCAAGACAGCCCAATCCAGACAGAAGAGTTATGCCGACAAGAGACGTCGAGACCTCGCTTTCAATATCGGAGATTTTGTGTATCTCAAAGTGTCGGCTTTGAAGGGAATGCAACGTTTCCAGCTCAAAGGAAAGTTAGCCCCCAGATATATCGTACCTTTCAAGATCCTGAATCGTCGAGGAGAAGTATCGTATCAACTGGAACTGCTAGAGGAGATGTCAGCCGTACATAATGTGTTCCATATATCATTACTTCGCAAATGCCTAGAAGTCCCGGAGAAGAGTGAAGTTTTCAAGAACATTGATCACCACAACATAGAGATCAACGATGACCTGAAGTATCCCAAAGTACCCATCCGTATTTTAGAGGAATCTTTCAGAACCACCAGGACCCGAAGCATCAAGTTTCTCAACATCCAGTGGAGCAACCACACTGAAGAAGAAGCTACCTGGGAGCGAGAAGATTATATCAAGGCGGAGTTTCCTGATCTCTTTAAATCCTAGTTTTCTTTTTCTTCTTTCTCAAATCTCGGGAAAAGATTTTGTTTAAGGAGGGAAGGTTTGTAACATCCCAAAAATATTAATCAAGGTTATCAATTTCCAATCACCAAAATTAGGGTTAACAAAAACTTTTGTTAAATAAAATCATATGAATGCATGTGTGTATGTGATGATTGTATGAATGCATGAATGGACTTGTGTGATTGATGTAAATAGCAAGGAATGGTTTAAATATGAAAACAACATCATCTAAATCAAATCCAAGCAGAAAAAATCAAGAGAAATTAAAAATAAATAAGCAAATGGTCATTTTTGCCAATCTTGCTCACTAGGCCACTTTAAGTGTTTCTAGTCCAAGATTTCAAACAGAAAAAATTCTATTTATTTCCACCCCTTGCTAGACCAAGTAAAAGTGAACCCAAGACCACCTTTCAAACTCACAGAAACATTGGGCAACTTGATTCAAATGATAATTGAAAATTTAATCTATATCATATGTGAAGATCACCAATTATCAAAAACCAACCAAACCAGTGCACCTTGACAAAACCAACTAACTAGAGACTACCTAGTATGTGACTAGTACACCCACCAAGTTTCACTCAAAAATTCAAATTGAAATCTCTTTCAGCCATTTCATCAAACACCTTGCAAACATAAATCAAACAAAACATCAAACACTATAGTGAGCAGTGTTTATGCCTAACTTGTTCCCCCTCAAGCTCACAGCACTCTTAGTAGATCATCTAGTTCATTTAACAAGCTCTAGCACACTGTAAGCTGGACATTGCCATCAATGGTGAGAGTGCCGAGCCCCAAACGGCCACCCCATTGTCTACATCCAGCTAGGAGCTTCTCTAGCCTCGCCAACCTTGTCTGGGACACTGACCACCGTCCATCGCCACCCCTTGTCCAACGCCAAAGCACTGCCAGCCCCTGGACCACCCTAGAACCGCCGCGCCCTATGCCTCTGTGCCATGCCGAGAGCGCGCAAGAGCGTCGCACTTGACACGCGAGCACAGACCACGCGCCGCCCTTGCCACTTGCGTGCGTGATCACCACCGCCCCAGGAACCGCCAGGACATGCCCGTTCGTCGTCGCGCGACCAGGAGAGCCTGTGCGCCATTAAAATGCCCGTCGGACCCCCCCAGAGCAGCACAACGTTCTGACCAATTCGCACCGCCCCATGCCTCACGACCATGCCGTTGAGCTTCGCCAGGAGGCAGAGCACCATCCCCTACCATCGCCCATGCCATTAGCTCACTATGACGACGATCACGACGAGCTCCACCCGCGCCCTTCGGTCCCCTCGCTGCACTATAAATAGAGGCCACCCCCGTTCGATTTCATCACAACTTCACACTCCCCTCTCTCTCAGAACCACCCCACTTCATCCCCGGAGAAAGGCGAGCAGCAGGTCGCCAGAATTTTGCTGGAGTCTGTTGCGGAGGAGGAGAAGAGGAACCAGCGATTGGAGCCACCCCAGGAGGAGCTGCCGGTACTAGGATGTTCGCCGTCGTCGACTTCGTCGTTCGCGCCCATCGCCGACCCTCGCCTGACCCCCGTTGAGCTCCCGCAGACCCCCACTGACCGTGCTAGGGTTCAATCTCGCCGGCAATGCCCGACGGAGACGACAAGCCCCAGCCGTTGGATTAGATGTTGATCGTATGGTCTAGATTGCCCCGTACCCCTTCGCACCCCCTTGTCTCACTGACTGGTGGGGACGTTCACTTAAACCCACCACCGCGCGCGTTGTGCGCCGTGGGCCAGACTAGTTACACTCCCGCGCGACCCAGTAAGTCAAATTTAGGTTTATTAATTTAGTTTCTAACTTAGTTCTGTCTATAGATTCAAAAATCAACCCAAATCGATTCACTAAACCAAATTGGATGAAACTAATTTTGCTGGAAAGGTACTGAAATTCTTAATCCAAGCCTGTTGGATTCAAATCATTTGGACTTGTAGATCACCTATAGCAAAAATAACAAGGCAAAAGCTTTTATGCATTCAATTTTTTTTCAAAATTCAACCACAAAAGCTTTGGAGTTGATTCCAACTCTCAAAAATCACATTTAACCAGACCTTTCGGAATATATAAAAATATCTAGGTTTACTTGCAGAAATAATGGACAAGTAATAAAAGAATGCCCATTGGCATTTCTAGTCACTTTATTTAATTAAAATAAAAAGTTTAAACCTTGTTAAATTGTGACACCACTTTAAATCACATTCCCAAGTACTGAAATATGTGGTGATGACATGTGTCAACCTGATCCCATGTTTTAGTTGGAGAATATTAAATCTTAAGTAGTTTTTTAATGAGTAGAAATTACTTTTCTAAAATAAAAGAAATAAAACTATTGCCTTAATCTTTGTGATGTTTGCGATGATACTAGATCGTCTAGTGAAAACCTTGGTGTGATAAATAGAATTAGTTAAGTATTGTTTGGTGATTTTGTACCTCATATTTAATTATAGACGCTAGTACCGACCAAGGATAAGAGGAGGAAGGAGATTACTACGAGGAAGAAGCAGAGAAGAACTTCAACCACTGCACTGCACAAGGCAAGCTATCTAAGCAAGCTACCACTTGCATGTTACCTATGCAAGCTAACACTTGCAACTGTGAAAACTATATGATCTATGCAATGCATTAGGCATGCCTTGGTTATACCCCTTGATGACACATAATCCCAGTTTTACTTGCAAGCTTAGATATTTTATTTCTTTATCAAAGCTCCTTAGCTTGTCTATTTAGTGAATGGTAGATTCTAGAAAGATGTTTAAAGGTAGCATAAAGAGCATAAAAATTGGCCTAAGTTGGATAAATCTTGATGTCATCCTAAGGCATGAGATTGAACTTAGATAAGTCACACTAGATTACCACCCCTCATTAGTGTTTATCCCCCACTTGTAGTTGTTAGTGCTAAGCATAAAACTTGATCACTTTAGATGGGATTACTTGGTGAAAATGGTTATAAAAACCTTAGAATGATGAGTCATTCTACTGAAATGTTTTTACATGTGTTCTTGAACACCAAATGATTTTTGATGATGAAAATGTTGAGGCATGAGCCTTAGTGTAACATCCCAAAAATACTAAGCTTGGATCATCAAACTCTAATCATCAAACTTAGGGTTAACAAAAACTTTTCTAAATAAAATTATGAATGCATGCATATGTGTATGCATTGATTTTGAATTCTTTTAAAACCACCTTGTTTGTTTGTTTGTTTCATTGCTTGTAAAATGTTTCTTAGGTGAAATAAACATCATCTAAAACATTTCCCACACTTTTCCTAAAGACAAGTAAATCAAAACACATATATTAAATGAATGGTCACTTTGACCAATTTAACTCTCATGCCTACTTTGGCTGTCTCAAATTTTCAAAACCTAACAGAAACTTTTCTGGATCTTTGCACCCCTTGAATGTACTCATAACAAAGTATCAAGGCCCACTTTGTGATCATCCAGAAACTTTCAAATGCATAGTTTAAATGACAATTCAAAATTGAATCTTTATCATACGGGAAGATCCTACTTTTTTAAAAACCACTCAAACAAGCTCAACTTTCAAAACCCAAGCATCTGCAGACTCACCAGCGCCAATCTAGCAAACCCACCAAAAATCTTTTCAAAATTCAAAACTTGATTTCATGCGGCCATTTCATCAAACAGGTTGCAGACACAAATCAAACAAACATCAAACACTATTGTGAGCAGTGATTCTTGCCTAACTGGTTCCCTCTCTAGCTCACAACCAGCTCAGTAGATCATCTAGGAAGATTAGCCAAGCACTAGCACCACTGTGAGCTTGCCATTTCCATCAATGGTGAACAGCCGAGCACACCCTTGCCACCCCATGGTCGACAGCAAGCTAGGAGCAGCAGCAAGCCTAGCCAGCATGTCTGGGAGGCAGCCCACCGTCCACCGCCACTCACTGTCCCAGCCGCGAGCGTAGCCAAGCCCTGGACCACACGCACGAACCACGCCCAGACCGCCAGAGACCATGCCGAGCGTGCGCCAGAGCGCCACCCTCGACCAGCTCCCACAGACCGCGCGTCGCCCTCACCGCGTGCACACACAATCCCCACCGACCCAGGAGACTGCCAGACATCCCCGTTTGCCGCCCCGTGCCGCACAGCCACCGCCCGCCGTCGAAGACGCTGCCTCTGCCGCGCAGAGCATCGCCAGTTCCAGACCAAATTGCACCGCCCCACGCCTCAAAACCATGTCGTTGATCATCGCCAGGAGACACCGCACCGTACCCTACCCTTGCCCATGACATTAGCCGCCTGTAACATCGCCCCCGACAAGCTCACCCTGCGCCCGACGGTCCCCTCGCTCGACTATAAATAGAGGCCACCCCGCTTGATTTCTTCACACCATCTCACTCCCCTCTCCTCACTGATCGTGCCACACCGTTCTCAGAGCAAGGCGAGCACCACCCCGCCGGAATTTCACCGGAGCCCGCCGCCTCTGGAGAAGAAGGAAGCCATCGATTTCGTCCACCCCAGGAGCTGCCGCGACCACCCCTGAGTTCGCCGTCGTTGACTTCGTCGTTCGCTCGCCTCGCCGACCCTCGCCCGTACCCCGGTGAGCCCCCAACACCCCTCACTGGCCGCGCTAGGTTTCGTTCTCGCCGGCGTTGTCTCGCATTGACGATGACTCTCAGCCGTTGGATTAGAATCAGATCGAACGACCCACATTGCCCCATACCGCTTTGCCCAGCCCCATGTCACTGACGAGTGGGGACACCCACTTAAGCAGCCCGCGGGAGCACTGCGCTTAGCAGGCCGGCCCGTTTACTTTTCCCGCGTAGCCCAGTTATTCAAATTAAACTTTTTCCATTTCAATTCAAACACACTTCTGTACCCAACTTCAAAAATCAACCCAGATCGATTCAGTGCACCAAATTGAATGAAACCAATTTTGTTGGAAAGGTCTGTGAATGCTGAATCCAAGCCCGTTGGATTCAAGTCATTTGGATCTATAGATCACCCATGGTAAAAATAACAAGGCAAAAGCTTTTCTGCATTCAAACATTTTCAAATTTAAACCATAATAGCTTTTGAGTTGATTCCAACTCTCAAAAATCACATTTAACCATACCTTTCAGAATATATAAAAATATATAGGTTTACTTGCAGAAATAATGTTCAAGTAATAAAAGAATGCCCCATAGGCATTACTAGCCACTTTAATTAATTAAAATAAAAGAGTAAAACCTTATTAAATTGTGACACCACTTTAAATCACATTCACATGGACTACAATATATGGTGATGACATGTGTCAACATGATCCCATATTTGGTTTGGAGAATATTAAATCTTAAGTAGTTTTTCAATGAGTAGAAATTACTTTTCTAAAAATAAAAGGAATTAAATCAAGCCTTAACCTTGTAATGTTAGAGATGATGCTAGATCATCTATAGGACCCTTGTGTGTGATGATTGCAAGTAGTTAAGTATTGTTTGGTGATTGTGTACCTCGTATTTATTCATAGACGCTAGTACCGACCAAGGATACAAGGAGGAAGGAGGATTCTACGAAGAAGAACCGAGGAGAACTTCAACCACTGCTCTGCACAAGGCAAGCCTAATACTACTAGTGAATGTGCAAGCTATTAACCTTGCAAGATAACACTTGCAAGTTAGCAAGCTTATACTGATTTTGTGCAAGAAAATACTTGCTTGTAACTATGCCTACTATATGCCTTAAGCATATGTGATCATACCCACTTGATAAACCAATCCTAGTTTTATTTGCAAGATTCTACTTTATTTCTTTATCAAAGCTTCAACTTAGAGTGGACTTAAGTGACTTGTAGATACTAGAAAGATTCTGAAGGTTGCATAAAGAGCATAAAATTTGGCCTAAGCTAGAAACCTTGATATCATCCTAAGATATAAGGTTGTACTTAGTTGAAACTCCACTAGTTTACCACCCCTCATCAGTACTACCCCAACCTATAGATGCTAGTGCTAAGCATAAAACATGATCAACTTTAGATGGGAATACTTGGTGAAAATGGTTATGAAAACCTTGGAATGATGAATCATTCTATTGAAATGTTTTGGACATGTGTTTCCGAACACTTGATGATTTTGGTGATAAAAATGTTGAGGCATGAGCCTTAGCCCTTTATAAAACTGATGGTTGTCTGGATGCGATACCATTCCAATCTTATCGTATAACCACAATACCCGAATATTGTGTAGGGCTTGACTGGAAACTTATATACCTTAGTATTAGTTCCCTCACGGCCAAGGTCTGAGCTGAGGCTACCTTGTGAAGATTGTCCACCTGTGCAGTACCCAAGATGACAGTTGGTCATGGTTGTGAGGCCAAACTCACAGGAGAGGTGCTTATACTAGGGTGTGTAATTTAAAGGTTAGGATTGATTATCCGCATACTAAGTATGGTAAATTCAGGATTTGTTCCTGACGGATGTATCGAATGTTGTGGTGAAAGTGTACAATCTCTGCAGAGTGTCAAACTATTCGAATAGCCGCGTCCGCGGTTATGGACAGTTGGAGTGGCCATACTGTTCCCCCGTCAGACTTTTCAAAATGACTTGTGAAATGAATTGAGACTTTGACTTGACCACAACGGAGTTGTGATATGAAATACAAGTTCCCACTTAGGAGTTATAAAATTGTGACTAGCTTTGGAACCTAGTAGAGATAAATCAGGCTTTTGCAAAACAACCCTAGAGCCTACTGTCCTATTATCCAAAAACCCCTTTACCTGTTAGTATTAGTTTGCGAGTACTTAAAGAGTACTCATGGCTTTGTCCCTGGCTATTCCCATGGCCAGACTATGAAGAGGAGTACCTGGAAGATGGACCCCAGGAAGGTTACGACAACTAGGATCATCTCCCATCGTCAGCATTGCCTGTGACCCCGAAGATGGAGCTTCGCCTACGCTACCGTTATTATTACGTATTCCGCTGCTTGAAGTTGTATTAAGAACTGGATCATGAGATCCCTATTTGTGTGAGAACTTTTGTACCGTTTGTAATGGATGATGTACTATGGTATCCAATTCTGTTATGTCTCGCAAAAATGGTAATCCTGGGATTGCGATGTATGGCATAACAGGCATCTAGGATTGAAAAATCCGGGTGTTGACAAGTTGGTATCAGAGCCATCCTGACCATAAGAGACCCTAGTTAGATTGGACGTTTGAACCAAAAACTTAGTTTCAAAACCAAAGAAAACAAATATTTACAAAAACTTATTCTCATTCTTATCTCTTTAATTCTTTCCTAAAAATTCATATTCCTCAAAAACTCTTGCAAAATACATAAAATTTTGACACACTTGATCACCCTGCTAATCTACTCATCCTCTATTTTTTTAGATGGATGTGAAGTACAACAAGTTTTACCAACTTGGGAATGGAGGAGACCTTATCTTTGAGAGGGATCTGGATCAGCTTTTGGAACTTCTGGAGCATCCGCACCCCGAGTTCTTCGGAGCTCAGCTCAATGATCAAGGAGGAGAAGATCTGCAGTGGCTAATTGTTGCAAGTCTCAGATGAAAAATTGAACCTCCCACTGTGGAGAGAATTCAGTTTACCTTGAGGGAAAACAACTGGCTCGATGGACTTGCCAGAGCAATGCAGGAAGCTCTTTCCTGTCTGTTTGGGCAGAGCATCAATCAGATCAAGGGTACTCGCTTTGAGTTTTGCCCAAGGAGTGATGCAAATGGACAACCACTGGATGCCCCATACCACCCCGAGCTGAAGACTCAATTGGACCACCTTAGCTTCATGATGTATGATCGTCAGCAGGAGTTGGACAACTGCCGTGACTACTGCAACCACAAGTCTGCCATCATCAATACAAAGGATCAAACCATTGCCATGCTAGCAAAGGATCGCAAGTCTCGCCGCCGTCAGCTCGACAAGAAGGAGCGCATTATTGCCCGTCTTCGCCACCGCATCTCATCTTTGGAGGAGACCATCCACGAGAGAGACATGCAGTTGGAGGAAAGGGAGAATGTCGTAGAGGATCTTCATGGAGACCCCTACTCCTATCTCAGCGATGACGATGATTTTCTGGAGGATCAGGCCATGGACTTCTTCACCGATGAGGATGATTTCACCTTCATCGATGATGATGAAGATGATGAAGCCACAGACTCCGAGGAGTAGTAGCACTTGAGCACTAGTGTAGTGAGTAGTATTCGGTCCCACTGTATCGTAGTTCTCATAATGGTTCTTAAAACCATCTGTTTTTCTTTGTTGTGGTGTGTGTTGTACTGTGTGCTATGAATGAATGAATGAATGAAAAAGCAAGTTGCTAGAAAAATCTGAGTCAAACCTTTAAAACTTTTCAAAGTCCCCGAAACCTTAGAAATTTCCCTCTTTTCTCATGATCTACCTAAATCTTCAGATGCCACGTGGAGGAAGTGGTTTAGCCCCGGACCCGATGTTGCAGATCCTGCAAATGTTGACTTCTGACCGTGAAGCTGAAAGAGCGGAACGTCAAGCCAACCTAGCCACTCCGCAACAGATAGCCCAACTAGCCCACAACAACCAAGGCCACGGAAATCAGGACAACCATGGATCTAAGCTCAAGAATTTCCAGAACACCAACCCACCTGTTTTCACTAAGTCAGAAGAGCCCCTAGACGCCGATGATTGGTTGCAAACCATGGAAAATAACCTAGAAGTCGCCGGAGTGGAAGCCAATGAGAAAGTCCTATTCGCCACCCATTATCTAGCCGGAGATGCCAGGGCATGGTGGAACAATGTTCGCGCAATGACCGTAGGCCAGATGATGACCTGGGAGGAATTCAAGGTCAAGTTTAGCAGAACCCATGTACCACCAGGTTTGATCAAGAGAATGAGAGACGAGTTCAGAGAGCTGAAGCAAGGAAGGATGACTGTAGTGGAATACCGTGACAAATTTTTGTAATTAGCTAGGTATGCCCCGGACGAGATAGACACCGAAGCCAAGAAGAAAGAAAGATTCCTGAATGGTCTGCATGACGAGATGCAGACAGTGTTAGTCAATATCCCCTTTGCGGATATTGAAGCCCTTGTCGACTCTGCCATCCAGATGGAAGGAAAGATCAACCAAGCCAATGAGAACCGCAAGGTTCGTATGATGCATCAGCCAAGAACCCATCAGACCCCAAAGTACCGCCCCAACCCATCTCCAGGATTTGCCCCAAGAATCAACAGACCCTCGATGAACCGTCCGACCTATCACAACCGTGGAAACCCTAGACCCGGAGGAAATCACAACAACCCCGGCAACTCTAGCAATTACACCCGTTCCCCACCCAAGTTCAACACCAACAATGCTACCGCCAACACCAACACTGCCCCGAGGACTGGAAGCAATGCTGTGCTTGTAGCAGCCAAGGACAAGTCGCAAGTGAATTGTTATGAATGTGGAAATAAAGGCCACTATTCTAACGAGTTCCCCAACAAGAAGAATGCTACAACCCCAATGCCAATGTCCCAGCTCAGCAGCAGCGTCGTGTTCAACCCGGAAGAAGATTTGCCCCAGGGAATTCACTCAACCGCAATGGCCGTCTTTTTCTCATGCATGCTGAAGAAGCTCAGGAAGCGCCAGACGTCGTGCTGGGTATGTTTTCTGTTAATTCAGTACTTGCAAGAGTGTTGTTTGATTCTGGTGCATCACATTCATTTGTCACCAAAGAATCTGCATGCACTAGTAAAATTCAACCAACCAAATTGAAGCATGTGATGATTGTGCAAATTCCCGGATCAACCACCAAGGCTAGGCAAATTTGCAAAGCCGTCCCTATCCGAATCCATGGCATAGATTTTTATGCTAATCTGATAGTACTCGGAACTAAAGGTTTGGAAGTAGTACTAGGAATGGATTGGATGTCCAAACATAAAGGATTGATTGACTGTGCCAAGAAAGCCATCACTATGACCAGTACAGCCGGAATATCAGTCGAGCATATATCTGAAACCTTACCTCGCCAATTCAAATGCAACAAGAGTATAGCCCAACCTACCATTGACCAAGTCCGGATAGTCTGTGAATACCCCGATGTATTTCCAGATGTTTTTCCCGGTATGCCCCCAGATCGGGATATCGAGTTTATCATTGAACTAATCCCCGGAACCGGACCCATAGCCCAGAGACCCTATAGTATGAACCCGTCAGAGCTCGCAGAACTGAAGAAGCAACTGGATTCCATGTTGGAAATTGGATTGATTCAACCAAGTGCGTCCCCATGGAGATCACCTGTCTTGTTTGTGGACAAGAAGGATGGAGGTAACCGTTTGTGTACGGATTATCGGAAGTTGAATGATGTCACCATCAAGAACAAGTAACCCTTGCCCAAGATAGAAGATTTGTTTGATCAGTTGACCGGTGCCAAAGTGTTTTCTAAGATTGAACCTCATGAATAAGATTTTTATGGACTTCCTGGATAAGTTTGTCGTTGTTTTCATCGATGACATTTTGATTTATTCCAAATCAGAAGAAGAACATGAGCTACACCTAAGGACCATTCTTGGAACCCTTAGAGAGCATCAGTTGTATGCCAAGTTTAGCAAATGTGAATTCTGGTTACAGGAGGTAGGATTCCTCGGTCACATTGTATCCGCCGGAGGAATTCCCGTTGACCCTGCCAAAGTGAAAGATGTAGAAGATTGGCAAGCCCCAGCCACTCAAACCCAAGTTCGTGATTTTCTCGGATTGGCGGGATATTACCACAAATTCTTAGAAGGATTCTCTAGTATCGCCAGACCCATGACCCAATTGCTGAAGAAGGACAAGAAGTTTGAATGGACCGACAAGTGTGAAGTGAGTTTTCAAGAACTCAAAAGGAGATTGATTTCAGCCCCAATCTTGATCATGCCGGATATCACGAAGCCCTTCGATGTGTATTGTGACGCATCCAAGATTGGTCTCGGATGTGTGCTAATGCAAGAAGGCAAAGTTATATCTTATCTATCCCGACAATTGAAGCAACATGAGCAAAACTACCCAACTCATGACCTCGAACTCGCAGCAGTAGTTCTAGCCCTGAAGACATGGAGACATTACCTGATGGGAAATCGTTGTGAGATTTATTCGGATCACAAGAGCGTAAAGTATATATTCACTCAGAAGGAGCTGAATATGAGGCAGAGAAGATGGATTGAGCTAATCAAGGATTATGACCTGGACATTCACTATCACCCTGGTAAAGCCAACGTGATAGCCGATACCCTTAGCAGATTGTCATGCCGCTTGAACTCCATGATTTGAAGGAGCAACCAAGTTTGCACAAGGAGATGGAATATTTTCGAATGGAATTAGTAAGTGAAGGATTTTTGGCTAGCATAGAACTCCAGCCCACTTTGATCAGTCAGATTAAAGAGGCGCAGAAGGAAAATGCTATTATCGACGGAATCAAGCGTCGTATCGGTACAGGCAAAGTACCCGGATTCACCGAGGACGAAGGAGTGTTGTGGTACAAAGGACGCCTTTGTGTACCAGCAGATTCTGAGTTGAAAGAAGTTATTTTGAAGGAGGATCATGATACTCTTTATTCTATCCATCCCGGAGGAACTAAGATGTATCAAGATTTGAAAGAGCAATTTTGGTGGCATAAGATGAAGAGAGAAATCGGAAGCTATATATCCAAGTGTGATATATGTCAGAGATTCAAGGCAGGACATCAAAGACCCGCTGGATTGTTGCAACCCTTGCAGATTCCGGAATGGAAATGGGATTCTGTAGGAATGGACTTTATCACTGGACTACCTACTTCTAGTAGGGTAAATGACTCTATCTGGGTCATAGTGGACAGATTGTCCAAAGTCGCCCATTTCTTGCCCGTCAAGACCACATATCAGAGTTCGAAGCTAGCGGAGTTGTACATCGCTAGAATCGTCAGTTTGCACGGAGTTCCTAAGAACATAGTATCGGATCGAGGAACTCAGTTTACCTCGAGATTCTGGAAGAAAGTTCAAGAAGGTTTAGGAACCCGCCTAGATTTCAGTACCACGTATCACCCTCAGACCGATGGACAAACGGAGCGAGTAAATCAAATACTCGAATATATGTTGAGAGCATGCATGTTAGAATATGGATCCAAGTGGGAAGACTGTCTGCCGTTCGCAGAATTTTCTTACAACAACAGTTATCAAGCCAGTTTGCAAATGGCCCCATTTGAGTTCATGTTCGGAAGAAAGTGTCGTACCCCTTTGAACTGGTTGGAAGTAGGAGAGAGTCAGATTTTCGGACCCGACATCCTATGAGAAGCAGAAGAGAAGGTTCACAAGATTCGTGAGCACCTCAAGACCGCCCAATCCCGACAGAAGAGTTACGCCGACAAGAGACGTAGAGACCTCGCCTTCAATATAGGATATTTTGTTTATCTGAAAGTGTCGCCATTGAAGGGAATGCAGCGTTTCCAACTCAAAGGAAAGTTAGCCCCCAGATATATCGGACCTTTCAAGATTCTGAACCGTCGAGGAGAAGTATCGTACCAATTGGAGCTACCTGAAGAGATGTCAGCCGTGCACAATGTATTCCATATCTCGTTACTTCGCAAGTGTCGTCCCCGAGGAGACCGAAGTATTCAAGAATATCGATCATCGGACCATAGAGATCAACGATGACCTGACTATCCCGAAGTACCCATCCGCATTTTGGAAGAAGCTTTTTGAACTACCCGAACCCGAAGCATCAAGTTTCTCAAGATTCAGTGGAGCAACCACACAGAAGAGGAAGCTAACTGGGAGCGCGAAGATCACATCAGGACGGAGTTTCCCGATCGCTTCAAATCCTAGTTAATCTTTTCGTCCTTTTTCAAATCTCGGGACGAGATTTTGTTTAAGGGGGGAAGGTTTGTAACATCCCAAAAATACTAAGCTTGGATCATCAAACTTAGGGTTAACAAAAACTTTTCTAAATAAAATTATGAATGCATGCATATGTGTATGCATTGATTTTGAATTCTTTTAAAACCACCTTGTTTGTTTGTTTCATTGCTTGTAAAATGTTTCTTAGGTGAAATAAACATCATCTAAAACATTTCCCACACTTTTCCTAAAGACAAGTAAATCAAAACACATATATTAAATGAATGGTCACTTTGACCAATTTAACTCTCATGCCTACTTTGGCTGTCTCAAATTTTCAAAACCTAACAGAAACTTTTTTGGATCTTTGCACCCCTTGAATGCACTCATAACAAAGTATCAAGGCCCACTTTGAATCATCCAGAAACTTTCAAATGCATAGTTTAAATGACAATTCAAAATCGAATCTTTATCATATGGGAAGATCCCACTTTTTCAAAAACCACTCAAACAAACTCAACTTTCAAAACCCAAGCATCTACAGACTCACCAGCACCAATCTAGCAAACCCACCAAAAATCTTTTCAAAATTCAAAACTTGATTTCATGTGGCCATTTCATCAAACAGGTTGCAGACACAAATCAAATAAATATCAAACACTATTGTGAGCAGTGATTCTTGCCTAACTGGTTCCCTCTCTAGCTCACAACCAGCTCAGTAGATCATCTAGGAAGATTACCCAAGCACTAGCACAACTATGAGCTTGCCATTGCCATCAATGGTGAACAGCCGAGCACACCCTTGCCACCCCATAGTCGAAAGCAAGCTAGGAGCAGCAGCAAGACTAGCCATCATGTCTGGGAGGCAGCCCACCGTCCACCGCGACTCACTGTCCCAGCCGCGAGCATTGCCAAGCCCTGGACCACACGCACGAACCGCGCCTAGACCGCCAGAGACCATGCCGAGCGTGCGCCAGAGCGCCACCCTCGACCAGCGCCCACAGACCGCGCGCCGCCCTCACCGCGTGCACACACAATCCCCACCGACCCAGGAGACCGCCAGACATCCTCGTTTGACGCCCCGTGCCGCACAGCCACCGCCCGTTGTCGAAGACGCCGCCTCTGCCGCGCAGAGCATCGCCCATTCCAGACCAAACCGCACCGCCCCACGCCTCAAAACCATGTCGTTGAGCATCGCCAGGAGACACCGCACCGTCCCCTACCCTTGCCCATGCCATTAGCCGCCTGTAACATCGCCCCCGACGATCTCACCGTGCACCCCGACGGTCCCCTCGCTCGACTATAAATAGAGGCCACCCCCGCTTGATTTCTTCACACCATCTCACTCCCTCTCCTCACTGATCGTGCCACACCGTTATCAGAGCAAGGCGAGCACCACCCCGCCGGAATTTCACCGGAGCCCGCCGCCTCTGGAGAAGAAGGAAGCCATCGATTTCGTCCACCCCAGGAGCTGCCGCGACCACCCCTGAGTTCGCCGTCGTCGACTTCGTCGTTCGCCCGCCTCACCGACCCTCGCCCGTACCCCGGTGAGCCCCCAGCACCCCTCACTGGCCGCGCTAGGTTTCGTTCTCGCCGGCGTTGTCTCGCGTCGACGATGACTCTCAGCCGTTGGATTAGAATCAGATCGAACGACCCATGTTGCCTCATACCGCTTCGCCCAGCCCCGTGTCACTGACGAGTGGGGACACCCACTTAAGCAGCCCGCGGGAGCACTGCGCTTAGCAGGCCGGCCCGTTTACTTTTCCCGCGCAGCCCAGTTATTCAAATTAAACTTTTTCCATTTCAATTCAAACACACTTCTGTACCCAACTTCAAAAATCAACCCAGATCGATTCAGTGCACCAAATTGAATGAAACCAATATTGTTGGAAAGGTCTGTGAATGCTGAATCCAAGCCCGTTGGATTCAAGTCATTTGGATCTATAGATCACCCATGGTAAAAATAACAAGGAAGAAGATTTTCTGCATTCAAACATTTTTCAAATTTAAACCATAATAGCTTTTGAGTTGATTCCAACTCTCAAAAATCACATTTAACCATACCTTTCAAAATATTTAAAAATATATAGGTTTACTTGCAGAAATAATGTTCAAGTAATAAAAGAATGCCCCATATGCATTACTAGCCACTTTAATTAATTAAAATAAAAGAATAAAACCTTATTAAATTGTGACACCACTTTAAATCACATTCCCATGGACTACAATATATGGTGATGACATGTGTCAACATGATCCCATATTTGGTTTGGAGAATATTAAAACTTAAGTAGTTTTTCAATGAGTAGAAATTACTTTTCTAAAAATAAAAGGAATTAAATCAAGCCTTAACCTTGTAATGTTAGAGATGATGCTAGATCATCTATAGGACCCTTGTGTGTGATGATTGCAAGTAGTTAAGTATTGTTTGGTGATTGTGTACCTCGTATTTATTCATAGACGCTAGTACCGACCAAGTATACGAGGAGGAAGGAGGATTCTACAAAGAAGAATTTGAGGAGAACTTCAACCACTGCTCTGCACAAGGAAAGCCTAATACTACTAGTGAATGTGCAAGCTATTAACCTTGCAAGATAACAATTGCAAGTTAGCAAGCTTATACTGATTTTGTGCAAGCAAATACTTGCTTGTTACTATGCCTACTATATGCCTTAAGCATATGTGATCATACCCACTTGATAACCAATCCTAGTTTTATTTGCAAGCTTTACTTTATTTCTTTATCAAAGCTTCAACTTAGAGTGGACTTAAGTGACTTGTAGATACTAGAAAGATTCTGAAGGTTGCATAAAGAGCATAAAATTTGCCGAAGCTAGAAACCTTGATATCAGCCTAAGATATAAGGTTGGACTTAGTTGAAACTCCAATAGTTTACCACCCCTCATCAGTACTACCCCAACCTATAGATGCTAGTGCTAAGCATAAAACTTGATCAACTTTAGATGGGAATACTTGGTGAAAATGGTTATGAAAACCTTGGAATGATGAATCATTCTATTGAAATGTTTTGGACATGTGTTTCCGAACACTTGATGATTTTGGTGATAAAAATGTTGAGGCATGAGCCTTAGCCCTTTATAAAACTGATGGTTGTCTGGATGCGATACCATTCCAATCTTATCGTACAACCACAATACCCGAATATTGGGTAGGGCTTGAGTGGAAACTTATATCCCTTAGTATTAGTTCCCTCACGGCCAAGGTCTGAGCTGAGTCTACCTTGTGAAGATTGTCCACCTGTGCAGTACCCAAGATGACAGTTGGTCATGGTTGGGAGGCCAAACTCACATGAGAGGTGCTTATACTAGGGCGTGTAATTGAAAGGTTAGGATTGATTATCCGCATACTGAGTATGGTAAATTCAGGATTTGTTCCTGACGGATGTATCGAATGTTGTGGTGAAAGTGTACAATCTCTGCAGAGTGTCAAACTATTCGAATAGCCGCGTCCACGGTTATGGACAGTTGGAGTGGCCATACTGTTCCCCCGTCAGACTTTTCAAAATGACTTGTGAAATGAATTGAGACTTTGACTTGACCACAACAGAGTTGTGATATGAAATACAAGTTACCACTTAGGAGTTATAAAATTGTGACTAGCTTTGGAACCTAGTAGAGATAAATCTGGCTTTTGCAAAACAACCCTAGAGCCTAGTGTCCTATTATCCAAAAACCCCTTTACCTGTTAGTATTAGTTTGCGGGTACTTAAAGAGTACTCATGGCTTTGTCCCTGGCTATTCCCATGGCCATACTATGAAGAGGAGTACCTGGAAGATGGACCTCAGGAAGGTTACGACAACTAGGATCATCTCCCATCGTCAGCATTGCATGTGACCCCGAAGATGGAGCTTCGCCTACGCTACCGTTATTATTACGTATTCCGCTGCTTGAAGTTGTATTAAGAACTGGATCATGAGATCCCTATTTGTGTAAGAACTTATGTACCGTTTGTAATGGATGATGTACTATGGTATCCAATTCTGTTATATCTCGCAAAAATGGTAATCCTAGGATTGCGATGTATGGCATAACAGGCATCTAGGATTGAAAAATCCGGGTGTTGACACTTAGCCCTTTATAAAACTGATGGTTGTCTGGATGCGATACCATTCTAATTTTACCGTACAACCACAATACCCGAAATTTGGGTAGGGCTTGACTGGAAATTTATATACCTTAGTATGGGTTCCCTTGAAGCCAAGGTTGAGCTGAGGCTACCTTGTGAAGATTTTCCACCTGTGCAGTTCCCAAGATGACAGTTGGTCATGGTTGGGAGGCCAAACTCACAGGAGAGGTGCCTATACTAGGATTGATTATCCGCATACTGAGTATGGTGAATTCAGGATTGTTCCTGACAGATGTATCGAATATTGTGGTGAAAGTGTACCACCTCTGTAGAGTGTCAAACTATTCGAATAGCCGTGTCTGCGGTTATGGACAGTTGGAGTGGCCATACTGTTCTGTCGTCAGATGTTTTCAAAATGACTTATGAAATGAATCATGACTTTGACTTGACCACAACAGGGTTGTGAACATGAAAACTAAGTTCCCACTTAGGTGTTATAAAATATTAAACTAGCTTTCTTTTCTTCTGAACTCGGTTAAGGTAAATCTGGCTTTTTGCAAAACAACCTAGAGCCTAGTATTTCCTACTCAAAACCACTTCACTTGTTAGTATTAGTTTGCGAGTACTTAAAGAGTACTCATGGCTTTCTCCCTGGCTATTCCCGTGGCCAGACTATGAAGAGGACTATCAGGAGGTCGACCGCGGGAAGGTTACGAAAACTAGGATCATCTCCCATCGTCAGCATTGCCTGTGACCATGAAGATGGAGTCTTGTCCACGCTATCATTATTTTTACGTTATTCCGCTGCCATGATTGTATTAAGACTGGATCATGTGATCCTTTATTTGTTGTAAGACCTTATGCATGGTTTGTAATGGATGATGTACTGTGGTATCCAATCTGTTATGTCTCGCAAAAATGGTAATCCTGGGATTGCGATGTATGGCATAACAGGCATCTGGGATTAAAAATCCGGGTGCTGACAACATCCTCTTTCCGTACTCATCCAACTTGGCAAAGTAGAGGGCTTCATTTTCCTCGTTCGCGATGTCATGGAAGTCAAGCGTAGGCGTTGAAGCTTGATGGCATGGACGAAGGCTTGCTATTGTTGCCATTGTGGTGGCAATATTAGTTGAAGGTGCCTTGTGATGGGTCGAGAGAGGTCATTGGTGTGCCTTGTCGAAGGTTGATGTAGGTGGCTCACTTGGTCATCCACATGATGCTTGTGACGATGACCCTTGTCCTTGGCACTCTTCTTGTTGAGTTGCTGTAATGAGCGCAAAGCATCATTAGTCTTGGCGACCATGCTCATGGTTTTGTCGAAGTCGCTATCCATGTCCTTGAAGTTGTGGAGGTCGCTCTTGAACTTGTCCATTTGATGGTGGACCTTGGCGCACTCGAGGTGGAGGCTCCGTCTTGGCCGGTGCGACTTGAGGATCTTGTCGTTGGCATTCTTGGAGTCGTCCATGCTTGGGGATTCATTGTTGTTGAAGTACTCCATATCACCCAAGCATGTGGAGCCATTGTTGGTGTAGTTCTCCATCATGTTATCCATGCTTGTGGAGACATAGGCATGGTGGCTCATCATGCATTCTTCATAGAAATCATCCTTGGTTCCAGAGTCCCTAGACATGATTCACAAGACCAAGCGGTTTATATGGAAGTGGTAGAGGGTGTTAGGGATACAACATCAAACCTTACTTTACCCTGGAAGATCGTATCGTGCAAGTGGCCACACTTGAGAGCAGTAAACCAAGCAAAGTGAAGTTCACGCGGAACACCAAAACCAACTCCCAACTAAAAAACACACACACACAAGGCCTATGGTGGATAGGTATGTAAAGTGGCATGTCAAGAACCAATCTGAAATCAAGATGTTGTAATGGCAAGTAAAGCCCACAATGATCACAAAGCAACACAAGTCAAACCACAAGATAGGAAATATGTACAAGGAAACACACACAGTGGGATAAATGGGACTTGTGCGACGGAGAAAGTGAGTTAAGAACCAAAAGATTACCTAGCGAAGACTATAAGCTCGTGTCGCACAAGTAGAAGGAGAGAAGCTAGTTCGATTGCACAAAAATTGGTGGGCTACAAGATATGCACAATAAGTACCACCTATATGATATTCATAGAGCTTGCGCTTCCTATTCTATGAGGAACTTGTATATTTCTTTTTTTTCTTTTCTTTTCTCTATTTTTCTTTTTACTTTTCACTTGCCTCTTCCTTGTGCCAACAACTATACAAGATAACTAGATGAGATAGCGCTCACAATGTTTGCTCGGAATTCTACAAGGTATCAAATATGCATATTCCAAGCAATCATAAGAGGAACTAGTCTCAATAGGTGTTTTTTTCTCGCAAAGATAGTGGGGTTCACAAAGGAATGCAAGTGGGGAGAAGTCGCGGAATGTTTATACATTTCATCGACGATCTTCACCCTTTATTGTTGGATTCCGCCTTGCTCACAGAATTTGGATGGCGTAGATAGCATGAACAACATGGATGATGATGTAGAGCTCCTTCTCCTCTTCGAAATGATCTAAAGAACACCAAAATCCGAGTTCGAATGCAAAACATATGCTCAAAACGGTTAGAAGGTGAAATCTCGGAATCTGATGTTTTTGTTTAGTACTGGGCGGTAGTACCGGGTTCTGGAGCGGTAGTACCAGGTTTTCGGGGGCCCGGTAGTACCTTTTAGGTACCGCGGAGGTGCGGTAGTACCGGGTTTTGAGCCCGGTAGTACCGGTTGGTCCTGGGACGCCCAGATTTGCCCCGTTTTCGCGATTTTGGGGCGATTTGGGAGGAAAATCTTCAAAAAAAACACCAAATCGATGGGGGAAACAAATGAATTAGGCTATGGGAACGCAAAGGAAGGTAGATCGATAAGTTTAGCAAGTAATCCATGGATCAAAACCTACCAAAACGCACTCAAATGATAGATCGATCCAAAACACGAATTAGGGCTATTTTTGGTGGAATTTTCGAATTTGTGGGGAAAAGACCAAATCGAAGAGAAATCCGTGGCAACCAAAAGCTGTTGATACCAGATGATAAAGGGGTTAACCTCTTGGGTGGCCCGATATTCACGAATCTCGTGGTCAAATCGATGGGAAAGCAAGGGGAAAGGGAGAAGGTAGCGGAAGCAAACACACACCTCGCGAAGAACACGATGAACACACACAAAACTCACACGATACAAGGACGATTGCTCCCGAACGGCAGCCACCGGTCCGATAGAATCCTCGCAAGGAAAGATCGGTCAACGTGCTCCCTCAAATCCACATCGGAGAGGGAAGAACACCTTGGGGAGGGTCTTGACAACTTGGAGACGAGACACTGAACTCCAAGGCCTTGTTCAACGATGGATGCGTGCTACAAAGTCCAATCGAGGTTGGTGACGATAGTAGGTCCCCTTGGTAAAGGGGGTGAGGCAAAACTAGAGATTCCACAATGGGGGTTGTCTTTAGTATATCATCTATGCCTAAGGGATAAATGAGGGGTGGGGGTTATATTTATAGGCCAGCCACTAAACAAGGGGGGGGGGGGTTGGGGATAAACTTTGTGAAAAGGTAAGTAAATGTAATACATGGGCTATGACCCAACTGGTGCATGCATGCACTATCATGACCGGTAGTACCGGTCCTTGGGTCCGGTAGTACCGGGCTTCACCGGTAGTACCGCTCTGAGTTCCCGGTAGTACCGCTTCAGCTGTTGACGAGCTCCAGTTGTGGTAGTACCGGTCTTGACGACCAGTAGTACCGCTCACGGGCGGTAGTACCGCAAGCCGGTACCAGGGCATCCAGTGGCGATGGTGTGGGCTTCTGTATGGGCCGGTAGTACTGGTCATGTTGGGCGGTAGTACCGGGGCGCGGTAGTACCACTGATGGGAGCGGTAGTACCACAGGCGCCTGCCTTCTTCTGTCTCCTCTTCCAAGTGACCGTCTTGTCGGGCTTGATTCTCTGGGCTTCCTCCCTTGCATCCGTACTTGTCAATGTGAACCTATCATGACCATAGGATGGAGTATGAAGTAGTATACCATTCAATAGGGTAGAAAGTGGGCTCGCATAGAGGTACGGATTCACCTTTGGAGTCCATGACGACTTGACGTAAGTTGGAGACCTTGATATAGTAACGACCATAGGTCAGGGTGCATCAGCCTTTTCTTAGGAATGATGGAAACTGAGATGTAGAGCACCGTAATTCTTTTAGTATCAACCTTGATATATTACCTGTTAAAACATGGTAAGCAACCACTGTACAAGAGCTATCTCTGTTCCAAAATACATGATTTCATACATGGGAACAGTCTCTGAGATGAACCTTTGAAATATGAGTTATTTTTATATGAAAGTTTATGAAGATACAAAAAGAATTATATAATTCTGAAATATTTTTAATGAAAAATATAATGACATTATTTTGTGTTACTAATCTCACTAATCTATTTATATATGAATAGTTAAACATAGAGAAGTTTGACTTCATGCTTTCTAAAGTCTTTTGTTTTGGAACGAATGTAATACGTAATATAACTCTCTTTTTGTAACTGAATCAAGATGTATAAACTCCCTCTATAAGTTAGATAAGTGACTACTGTCATCTTTCATTGTCATTACATTATATACTTGCAGTCCAAAACAAGTCATCTGGCTATTGTTATCTGCAGCTCGACCTCAGTTACCGGATTGAACAACAACGACTATCAGATAACTAGGGAAAAAGTTGTTCAATACTCCAATATTTGATACTCCCTCTGTCCCGGTTTAAAGGGCCTACGCGTATATCTAGGTCATTAATTTGCTTAACAAAATATTACTTATTTAACATAAAAATTATATCATTAGAAAATTTAGATGCTATAATTTCTAATGGTATAACATTTGTGTTAAATAATTTATATTTTATTGGTCAAATAAATGATCTAGGTATACGTGTAAGCCCTTTAAACCGGGACAGAGGGGGTATGTTTAACTCCGCTGATGGCTGTGATTATTACCTTCACTTAAATGCGCATCTTTAAGTAGTATCATTATCACAAAACTCTTCTATTAATTATATTTTATTTGTACAATGCCCGCACGTTGCTGCCAAAAATACCTTATCGACCTTCCGAAAAAGTGACATGCTTCATATTCATATGGCAAACTAAATGCTCGCTTAATTGTGCCAATTAAGATATAATCATAGGGATAAAAAATCTCTCAAGTGTAGGACACATGGGAAAGCCACTTGTGCTCCGCAGATTGCAATGCAAACAAAACACAATCTTAAGCTTAGTGTATAACTTTCCCGTATAAAATTTACTGGGAAACATTTTAGGAAGTCGAGCATTACTGTGCTAATGCAAATTAAAGCTCTGGAGTAATACTTGATTGCCCCCCTTAGGCTTTGTTCGGTTGCTAGGGAATCTTTACCTATAAGGAACTAACCCCTGCGGGTATTGAGTGATCACCCAAACCCCTGTTGCGATTGAATCTCCGTCACTTACATATCCCTGTTACTAAATATTCATTCGGTTAATCCCAGCCACAAAGGGTTTATTCGTATAAAGCAATCACCATCCATACTGTGATCTATAAGGTCATCGCACCGAGTCCAGATAAATTTTTACTCCAATAATTTGAAATCATATAAGTATTTCTGAAAAATTCTGTCACAGTTTCCATACTAGAAAAATGCTTCTCACCTGGCCCAGCAAGTAAACAATGATAACCCAAATTTCAGTTTCTTGCCAGAATTTCATCACCACCAGATGGATCAAATTAGACTGACAATGAACAAATAACAAAAAATAGATACTATTCTAAGTCTTTCAATTCTCTCCGATCTTTTAGACCGCCGGCGATTTCTGTGTGGGGAACCCGTGTGCACTGTGGGCCCGTCCCGCGCATAGAAGGCCGGTCGTGCCGTGATGCACGAGAAGGTTCCACTGGCCTAGCACAACGCTGGCCTAGCACATGGCTCCCTTAGTGCCGCATGTTGCCGCCATGTCAGGGCATGCGACGCCTGGCCAGGCAAGTGTCGTCGCGCGCCATGCATGCTTCCACGGTCAGCCAGGTGGGCCTTTTAATCGGCCACTACTCTTCTTCGTTGCTGCCGGGGGCCACAGTGCACGGGGCCACCCTGATGCTACATGCTTCGCTTCTTTGTCGCGCCGTGTGCATCAAAGGAGGTACTCTAAGATGTCCACGCGCGTGCTCGCTGGCCTCGCCTTCTGCACCACCACCTTTTATCTCCTCATTGTCGCATAAGCAGGTACCGCCGAAGGATGCCCTGACATGCCTTGTCCAAACCATTGCAACATCCTCGGCCAATGCTGCTAGCAAGAGTCGCCATCCAACCGTGACACCCAACACCTAGGCCACACCATATTAGCAACAATCTACATGTAACAAAGAGCAAACAAGTGTTAACTTGAGGATCACCACTTGAGACTCCATACTTAAAGAGACATATTCTGCTAAGAATTTTGTGTGATGTAGTGCTTCTATAAGCGAATGAAAATATCAATACAAGTAAATAACGGTAGAGGCATGAACCAAATGATGATATTATTCGAGAGTAAGTGATGCTTTGCAAGATCCAATTCCTCCTGTTGTAGAGATGCTAAACGGAAGCAGGACAAAGAGAAAGCCGGTTGATGCATCAGCCAACATATTTTTAAGCATTTTCCGAATAAATTGCTGCAATACCAATATACTTCTTGACTCAGTCATACATACATCGTACAAAAATTTACAAGGAAAAAACCCAATGTTACCATCGTTGTTTGTTTGCTTGGATAATCCATTTGTATTGCTGTTTGACTATTCAGATTGACTTAACTTGTTTTCTTAATGTCAAATCCAGCCATCCAGGATCCAGGATAAATCTGCTCTTTTGATCAAGAACTTGTACTCTGAATTGAAAAATTAAGCAAGGTTCTGCGATTTTGTGAAATTGAACAACTTAAAAAGGGTTCTTCTACGTTTTTGCCAAATGAAAATTCTTTATGCACATGGCTTTGGAGAATATTTTTTTGTTCTTTCCATAAGCAGGAGTGTATTAATTGATAGAGCATCTAAATCATGATGATATGCTTACTTGAAATCAAGAAAAGTAGAACACCAAGAAAATCCGCAGGACAGAGACACCTTGCAATAGCGTGGCGACCGTCTTGTCCTTCACCTGTCCAGCTTTGTGATATAGCACCGGCAAGGTGGTAGTTTGCCGCCCTGCCGACCTTATGCAGAGTTAATGCATGTTTTTTATATTCCCATAGTCAACCAAGAACCAGATGGTGAAGCAACAACAAGATCGTTACCTTGAAGATTGTATGGAGTTATGAATGGATCAATTATATGCTACATGAAGCACTGCAATTCTGTCCCTGAAGTGACTTAAGGATTAGGAGACCAGCTTCCTGATTCTCTAATTAGCCATAGGGAAGAACTCCACATGACTGTGATTGAATCCTATGTCTGCACGAACTGAAACGTGTCCAGTTAGAACCAAAAACTAAAAACTCTCTGAACCAAGAACACTAAAAATTTAGGGGGGGGTGAAGAGGGGGGCGGGGGTAACCGGCCAGCAGGCCACCTTCGTGGAGAGGTTGAGGAAGATAGACGCCATAGATGGGATTTTTGCTCTCGCCACCGAGCTGAGGTCGCTCCACCTCCAGGCTGTAGGTCGCCTCAGAACTCAGGCCGCCGCAGATTCGTCGGGTCGCCTCAGAGCTCACGCCTACAGGAATGGGGTGCTGGAAGTACGCCGCCGCCGTTGACTCCAGGTGGTTGCGCCGCAGGTGTCGCCTCCAGGTGGTTGCGCCGCCGCCGTGGCCCAAAATCGCGCAGAGGTTGCAGGCGAAAGAGTATTTTTATGCCAACGACAGTTCGGGAAAATTTCCACGGATGACGAGACGATTTTTTTCTCCGGTGGAATGGCCGGGTTTGGAAGGGGATAGGAAGGGATTAGATTCTGACCGGGTGTAACCGAACACATCAAAATGAGCGGACAGGAAATAATACTCGTCCCGGCCGATCCACGGGGATTGGACCAGGATCCCGGCGAGGATGGGTGTAACTAAACAAAGCCTTAATATTCAGAAATACATTGCTTATCTAAAACATAACATTCCCACCATGCTTCTTATGCACAAAAAAAACATAGACAATAACAGGTGAAACAAATAGCTGAAAATTATTAGTTAATTGAAGATGATTCACCATGCTTTTGCCAGAAAAATAAAAATTCTACAGGTCTCGACAAGCATTGGCAGTTGTTCTAATTCCACTAACTGACACACACACACTTTCCCTTGGTTTAGGATTTTTTTTAGGCCAGGTTAATGCTATGATATGCACGTGGATGCTACATTAAGCAAGGAAATAATCCTTTTGTTAGGGGTGACCCCTTGGGGTGGTCCGATATTTCACGAATTCCGTGGGAATCGAGGGAAAAGCGGTGGAAGGAGAAAGAGGATGAAATCCACGAATACACACGCGAAGAACTCGATAAACACACACACGCGAAAACACGATACAAGCCGATAGCTCACGCCGGTGGCAACCGGTCCAACACAATCTCTAGGATCGGCGTTGGGAAAAACACTCTCCCACGGCCAACAACGGGGGTGAGAGGCTTGATGAGATCTTGACTACTTGGGCACGAGACACCGAGATCCCAATGACTTGTACAACTTGAACGCACTAGGCAAAATCCAAGAGGGTTGTGGATAATTTGGTGCTCCTTGTCAAGGAGCATGAGACAAATAGTTGATAGATCCACAAAGGGGTGTCTTCAACTATAATTATCCAAGTCTAAGGTTAAGGGGGTGAGGGATATTTATAGGCCAGCCACATAAACAGGGGTAGTTTAGGAACGAAATGGGAAAATATAAAGAGGGGTATAGGACGCTGGGCGAACTGACGCGAACAGGTTCAGTCAAGACCGGTAGTACCGGATGGGCGACCGGTAGTACCGGTCACAACCGGTAGTACCGGTCACAACCGGTAGTACCGCTGGCGGTCCTGGGGCTTCCGTTGGAGTCGCCTGTAGCGAGCGGTAGTAGAGGGCGGTAGTACCGCTAACCGGTAGTACCGGTTCCCGAACCGGTAGTACCGCTGGCGTCTGGGGCTTGGTTGGGTTCCTCCTAGAGCGTCCGGTAGCTGGGGCCGGTTGTGCCGCTTGAACCGGTAGTACCGGTCGTAGGGTCCGGTAGTACCGCTGGAGTCTGAAAGCGGTCGGTCGCTTCCGCTGTGGTTTCTCCGTTCCATGGGTCCTTCTCTTCGTACCTGATGATGCACAGTGTATGCGTATGAAGTAGCAAGCCATCCAGGGGCGTATCGAAATCACACAAGGAAAGGAGCGAGTTAACCTTGGCTTGTAGGAGTTTGGCTCGGGCGCGAGTCATGGGTCCACTTGGGGAGCTCGTAGGAGTAGATGTAGTAGCGTTCGTAGGACGGGCTGCATCAGCTCCCCCCCTTGGAAAAGAGTAGTCCTCGACTCTTCAACCTTTTCAACATCAGCATCTCCATGGAAGGGTGAAAGGTCCTTAACATTGAATGTTGGGCTCACAAGGTACTTCGATGTTGGGATATCTATGATGTAGGCGTTGTTGTTGATCCTCTTGAGTACTTTGAACGGTTGATCACCTCTTGGCTTGAGTTTGGAGTCGCGATCCTTGGGGAAGCGGTCTTTACTCAAGTGTATCCACACAAGGTCGCCTTCTTTGAAGATCATCTCTTTCTTGTTCTTGTTTAGCCTTGATGCTTGGCGAAGGACTTGTTGCTCGATCATAGCTCTTGTGTCTTCATGTAGCTGTTTCATTGCTTGGGCATGCTTGTCAACGTCCATGTTGGTACGGTCGTGTAGAGGAAGAGGTAATATGTCGAGCGCGGTGAAAGGCTCGAATCCATAGATGATCATGAACGGGCTCATCATGGTGGTGGAGTGCTTTGCGCGATTGTAGGCGAACTCGGCGTGTGCTATGCATTCCTCCCAATCTTTAAGATTCTTCTTTATCAACACACGTGGAAGTGTGCCAAGGCTTCGATTGACGACCTCGGTTTGTCCATCCGTTTGGGGATGCGAGGCGGACGAGAATAGGAGCTTGATGCCGATCTTGGCCATGAGTGTCTTCCAAAAGTAGCTCATGAATTTGACGTCGTGGTCGGAGACGATTGTTCTTGGTACACCGTGTAGCCGAATTATTTCCCTGAAATTTTTTTTGCTACATGTGAAGAATCATCGGTCTTATGGCACGGAATGAAGTGTGCCATTTTGGAAAAGCGATCCACTACCACAAATATAGAATCATGTCCATGTTTAGATCTAGGCAATCCTAACACAAAGTCCATGCTAATGTCCGACCAAGGTACATGAGGAATAGGCAATGGCATATAAAGACCAAAGGGGTTAGACTTGGACTTAGCTTGGACACAAGTAG
Organism: Avena sativa; assembly: GCA_916181665.1. Classification (NCBI taxonomy): domain Eukaryota; kingdom Viridiplantae; phylum Streptophyta; class Magnoliopsida; order Poales; family Poaceae; genus Avena; species Avena sativa. The sequence goes on from OV702280.1 coordinate 149,390,115, forward strand.
TGCATCGTTGGACGTGGCGCTCCACGTCGCGCTTCATCTTGGGCCAATATTAGTGAGTGGAGAGCATGTCATATGTCTTGTCACGGCCGAAGTGACCCATAAGTCCTCCACCATGGGACTCTTGAAGAAGCAAAATTTGGAGAGACGACTTCGGAATGCAATGCTTGTTTTGTTTGAAAAGAAAACCCTTATGCAAATAGAAATCATCAACCCCTTTGTCTATTGAACACTTTGCAAAAAATGATCCAAAGAATGGGTCGGACGCGTACAAAGATTTGATGTCATCAAGACCCAAAACATTTACTTCGAGTCGCATAAGAAGGTTTGTGTTTTTGCGAGACAAGGCATCCGCTACTACATTTTCTTTACCCTTCTTGTACTTGACAATGTAAGGAAAAGATTCCATGAACTCAACCCATTTGGCGTGTCTTTTACTCAAATTGGCTTGGCCCTTAAGATATTTCAACGACTCATGGTCAGACTGGATGATAAATTCTTTGGGCCAAAGGTAGTGTTGCCACACTTGAAGGACATGAACCAAGGCAAAAAATCTCTTTGTCATAAATTGGATAGTTAAGGCGTGCGCCGTCAAGTTTCTCACTATGGTATGCGATAGGACGCCCATTTTGCATAAGGACGCCTCCAATGCCAATACCACTAGCGTTACATTCGATCTCAAAAGTTTTTGTGAAATCCGGTAAAGAGAGGAGTGGTGCTTCGGTGAGCCTCTTTTTAGCTCATCAAATGCGTTTTGTTGTGCTTTGCCCCAAACAAAAGTGACATTTTTCTTGGTCAACTCGTTGAGAGGGCAAGCAATGGTAGAAAAGTCTATCACAAAGCGACGGTAGAAGCCGGCCAAGCCATGAAAACTGCGGAGTTCAGTAACATTGGTAGGTATGGGCCAATCTCTTATGTCCTTAACTTTAGAGACATCAACTTCAATGCCTTTAGAAGACACAACAAAACCAAGGAAAATTAGTTTGTCTTTTGCAAAAGTGCACTTTGGGAGATTAGCATAAAGCTTTTCATGACGAAGGATTTGAAGGACCTCCTTAACATGAGTAACATGCTCCTCTAGTGACTTGCTATAGACAAGGATGTCATCAAAGTAAACAACGACACTCTTCCCAATGAGAGATCTCAAAATATGGTTCATGAGGCGCATGAAGGTAGATGGGGCATTTGATAAGCCAAAGGGCATAACCAACCATTCATAGAGACCAAGCTTGGTCTTGAAGGCGGTTTTCCACTCATCACCTTCGGCCATGCAAATTTGATGGTAACCACTACGAAGATCAATTTTCGAAAATATAGTGGCTCCACATAACTCATCAAGCATGTCATCAAGACGCGGTATAGGATGTCGATAACGCATGGTGATAGCATTGATTGGACGGCAGTCCATGCATAACCGCAACGTATCATCCGTTTTTGGAACTAGAATCACGGGTACCACGCTTGGGCTAGTGCTTACTTGGATCAAACCTTTGGAGACGAGTTGGTTGATTTGTCGTTCTATCTCCTTCGTCTCTTTCGGGTTCGTGCGATACGCGGCGCGGTTTGGGAGTGGAGCGCCGGGTATGAGGTCGATGCGGTGCTCGATTCCGCAAAGAGGGGGTAGTCCATGAGGAAGCTCTTCGGGGAAAACATCTTGGAATTCCTGCAAAATAGCCATCAAAGAAGGAGGAACATTTGTCAAGTCATTAGTTCCTTGCGCTAGTCCCTTGCATACAAGGACATAGTGCAAGATGGATGGGTTGTTCCGCACTTCTCTCATCTCACTTTTGGTGGCAAGAAGAACACTCTTGGTTTTTCCACTCGAGTTTGGTTTGTGGCCCTCACTCACTATAGTGTGGTTCTCTCTCTCACCACTCTTCTCACAATGTGGTTTTGTGCTTTGCGCCCTCGCTAAAGCCTTTGCATTGTCCGCAATTATTTAGCTAGGAGTCATTGGTTGCAAAACACAAGTCTTTTCAAGCCATTTGAAGGTATAAGTGTTTGTGTGACCATCATGCAAAGCACGCTTGTCATATTTCCACGACCTTCCTAGCAACATATGGAAAACCGTCATGGGGACCACATCACATTCCACCTTGTCTTTGTATGGTCCAATTGAGAACGTTACTGAGACGGTGTGCTTGATCTTGACGGACCCTTGGTCACTTAGCCATTGTATATGGTAGGGATGCTTGTGCGGATGGAGGGTGAGGTTGAGTTTTTCACACAATTCCGTGCTTGCAAGATTGTGGAAACTCCCTCCATCGATGGCAACTTTGATAGACTTCCCATTGATACCGGCTCGAGTTTGGAAGATGTTTGATCTTTGGTCTTCATTCTCATTGACTTGAGTAGTTAAGACCCTTGTGACCACAAGCGATGGACTTGCGTCATGCTCACACACAAGTAGGTCTTGGTCATCTTCCAAATGTTGCCTAGCCAATGCTTCCTTGACCCTTGCATCAAACTCATATTCGCTCAAGTATTCTTCATCGCCATTGTCGTGGATGAACAAAACTTTCTTGTTTCCACATGCGGCCGACTTGTGTCCTTTGCCTCCACACTTGTAGCATTCACCATTGAATGGTTGATCATCCTTTGTGTATTTGCCACTTGGGGGCGGTTTTCCTTGAGGAAGTGTTATCTTGAAGGGAAGCTTGGTGGTACTTAATGAGTTTCCACTTGGTGTTGTTGGAGTAGTGGTTGGTGCTTGTTTGTAGGTGAAGTACGTTTTTGGCTTGTTGTACTTGATGTCCTCTTGCACTTGACGTTTGGCTTTTGATGCTATGTACAAGCTCAACCATGTTGTTGTACTTTTGGAACTCGGTGATGCGCTTGATTGGATGGTTCAAGCCATCGAGGAAACGTGCCATTGTTTGTTCATCACGCTCTTCAATGTTGGCACGGATCATGTTGAGCTCCATTTGCTTGAAGTACTCTTCCACGGACTTTGTCCCTTGACTAAGCGTTTGAAGCTTGTTGAAAAGGTCACACGTGTAGTGCGAAGGAACAAAGCGGGATCTCATATGAGCCTTCATATCTTGCCAAGTTGAGATCGGAGGCTCCTCTTTTGCTTCACGAGCGAGTTGGACTTATTCCCACCAAAGGTTGGCATACTCATCAAACTCGAGGGAGGCCATGGACATCATCTTCTCATTGCTATAGTTGTGCATGCGGAAGATCTTGTCAACCTTGAGTTCCCACGAGAGATATTCTTCGGGTTCATTGGAACCGGTGAACTTGGGCATGGTGAATTTGAGCTTGCCGAACGTTTCTTCTTCATTGAGGTTCCGGTGGCGGCGGTTGCCATGATTTTGGCGTCCATCTTCATCATCCGAGCTCTCATGTCTTTCTTGGTGATGGTTGCGTTGCCCTTGCGATTGTTGAGGTGCCGCGTTTGGTGGTGGAACTTGATTTTGACAACGAGCTTGGGGAGCTTGCTCATGTTGTTGGCGCGGTTGAGGACGAGGAGGAGGTTGTTGGTTCTCACGACAAGCTTGGGGAGCTTGCTCTTGGTCTTTTCGTGGTTGATGCCGATGAGTATTGTCTCGCGCCATGTGGCGAGGAGGACGACGAACCGCGTGCGCAATGGGCTGCTCCCTTTCTTCTTGATGTGGAGGAGGCTCATCATGATGATCATGTTGTCGACGTTGACGTTCATGTCGATGATGACGCCTTGGTGGATCTTCGAGTACTTCACGCCGACGGCGATCTTGTTCGTCCACTTCGGATGCTTCACTTGTTGTTGAAGGAACATGTCGTTGGCGATGGGCTTGGTGGTCCACGTGAGGTTGCTCTTGTTGAATCACGAGTGCCCTTGGTTGAGGATAGTTCACTTCACGTCTTGGAGGTCTTGCGGAGAGGTCACCATCATAGCTTGACGTCGTGGCGTGTTGCGGAGACGGTACCTCTTGAGAAGAGCTCATGGAGTGAAGGACGGGTCCATCTTGGTGCCTTGAAGCATGACGGCGAGGGGCGCTTGATTCACTTGAGGAGTGCCGTGACGAGCTTGAATCGCGCGATCGTGGCCTTGCTAGCCCATCAATCAGGCGTTGAAGCTTCTCACCCGTTGCGGCGAGGGCACGAACAAGAGCTTCATTTAGATGGCCGAGGTTGTGTTGCATGGCATGCATTTGTCCTAGGACTTCTTTGAAGCGGTTGTCGATGTTCTTGAATTCCACTCGGGCTTCGCTAAATTGTTCGTCTTGGTGCCGCTCAAGGGCTTCACAACGGTAGTTGAATTCTCCTCGGACCTTCCAATGATCCCATCTTGTCATGTATTGTGTGTCGTCCTCTGGAGGTGGTGGTGGTTGGGACGACTCGCCATTCCTGTCCATGATGCAAAGCCGACAAAGATTGTATATGGCTAAGAAGAACGCGGGGAATTAGCCTTTTACCTCACCTTGGAGATTGTATCAAACAAATTGCCACACAAGAGAGCTAATAGCTTGCAAAGTGAAATCGCAAAGAAAATCACACACAAATAAGCTACACTCTCAAAAGCTGTTGGTGGAAGGTTAGGATTGTGGAAAACCAAACGAAACGATCCAAGCAAAAGGTTATTGTTCTAAGTGGTAAAGAACCAAAGATCAAAAGCACAAAGGATACGATCTACAAAAACACGGGAGAACGCACACGTGGAGATTAAAGGGGTTAGCACGACTATGAAAATGAGCACAAAAGGTCCTAACAAAGACTACGCTTGGTTGTCGTGCCAACTCAAGGAGAGACCACAACTCGTTTACCAAAATAGGATAAGCAACGGATTTGTACACTTGCCTTGGCGCACTTTTTCCTCTCTCTTTTTGCTTACAAGCTTGATACTCTCTTTGTATTGGGAGACTATGTATCTTTCTATTTTTTTTCTTTTTCTCCCTTTCTATACTACTATGTTAACTTTTGTATTTTCCCTCACACTCTCATGTTCCAAAGGCAAGTGCACAATGCTTAGACAAACACAAAATGAGTTGCTCTCATAGGATAGGTACACACAAAGGAAGATATGGGGCTGTCAAAGTGGCGCAAGTTATACCTTTGGTATTGTTGACGACTTGCCACTACTAGGAAAATGGCTATAGGTAATCAGCACATCCGTGGCTCACATGGTTAAAGTGCCCCACGGCTAAAATATGTGTGGCTCACCTATGGGCAGTGCCCTACTAGTAACTAGAACAACCGTGGCGCACATGACCATAGTGTGCCACAGATATGTGTGGGCCAGGGCCCTGTTGGCCGCACGCCAGACATCCGTAGCGCACATAGGATAGGTGCGCTACGCCTGTTGGTGTTATCCGTGGCGCACGTTGGGGGGTGCACTACGCCTAAGCGCATGCCTCTCTACTCTGTAAAACGGTCAGACACATCCGTGGCGTACTATGGCATGTGCGCCACGGATGTTACTAATCCCGGTGGCGCAATGGGGCCGAGTGCGCCACGGATGTGGCGATTTTTTTGCCAGCTCCACTTTGTGCACATGTGTGATCATCCACCACCCCACACTTCACTTTCCCCTTCTTCTTCCTCCTTAGATCTAGTCGGGATCCTTCTCCTTCCCACCTCAATTTCTCCACTCATTCACCATTTTTAGCATGTAGAACTTGCCTTGGATGTTACATAAGTAATAGAGGAAACTCTCCATTCTCTCATCTCCTTCTCCGGTCTCGCGCGCACCTCTCCTTTCCGTCTTCTCGCGATTGGTCTCTCATCTCGGTAAGTTGTCCATGTAAGGATGTGTTCATGTGTATATGGATGATATGCTCATATGTATGGAGATGATCGATGCTCATGATGTGTGTATGGAGAGGATCGATGGTCATATGTGTGTATATATGGAGAGTATCGATGATGCTCATGCATGTGTGTATGGAGAGGATAATGATATGTTCATGTGTGTATGGATCGGTCTCTCTCTCTCTCTCTCTCTCTCTTGTGTTTGTATGTGAACAAGTTGCCATTTGTTTTGCCAAAATGTTGATTCATTTCCATTTTGGTAAGACTTTGGCATTTCGCAAAGGTCCTAATTTTAGGATAGGTCATGCCGAAATTTTCTATCGACCATTGCATGCATGCATTCATTATGTGGTTCTAATAGACTTCTAATTGTACCATGTACACCGTGCAGGCAAAAATGGTCCGCATAATTAGCGAAGGCATTGTGGCTAGATTTTTGAAATGTGCGACGGCCGACATGATACGAAATAACAAGACGGATATAAGATGTCCGTGCAGAAGATGCAAACTCAACTGGGTGATCGACCTAGATTCCAGGAATCTGCAGGCCACCTGCTCCGCCATGGTTTCATGGATGGATACACTCGTTGGATAAGCAATGACGAAGACGATGGAGACGGTGAAGGTGGGCAACATGACGATGATCATCATCACGGCGAGAACGGGAGAGATGATGAAGAGTCTCCTAGAGATGGTAAAGGTGCGGAAGCAGACCGGGATGATGATGATCTAGATGACGGAGGAGCAGACGACGATGGAACAACGTCAGGCTGGGTGCGGGACCCTTATGTGCAAGAGCTGCTTCTCAAGCAGACGAGTAACACCAGGGCTGCCGCTAGAGAGAAAGCCAAGCTTGCGCAACTTGAGAAAGACGCGGTAACTCCATTGTATGAAGGATGCAGGCCCGATGATACCCGGTTGAATGTAACGCTTAAGGCTATGGAGATGAAGGCAAAACACAAATTGAGCGACGCAAGCTTCGACGATATGATGGCATTCTGGCATGATCTTCTCCCGAAGGGGAACACATGTCCAACTAGTATCGAGGACGCCAAGAAAATCGTCTGTCCTCTCGATCTACCGCACGCTGGATATCACATATGCATCAACGATTGCATCATTTATCGGGGCGAGGACGCGGAGAAAACCGCATGTCCGGTGTGCGGCGTGAGTCGATACAAGAAAGGGAATAAAGCACCTCGAAAAGTGGTATGGTACTTTCCTATCACTCCTCGTCTGCAGCGCTATTTCGCGGACCCTAAGGAAGCGAAGCTCATGCGATGGAATGCGGAAAGGAAGAATCCAGGAGATGACGATGATGACCCCGAAAAGGATGAGCTGCTGACGCACCCTTCAGATGCTAGCCAGTGAAAAGCATTGGACCTCGAATTCCCAGAATTCGGTGGAGATTCGAGGAACATCAGGCTTGGTGCGAGCACCGATGGACTCAATCTGTTAGGTAGCCAGAGCAGCACGCACAACACTTGGCCCTTGTTTGTATGGATGTACAACCTCCCTCCATGGTTGTGCATGAAGAAGAAGTACATACAAATGATTATGCTAATTCAAGGGCCGAAACAACCTGGTACCGACATCAATCTGTATCTCGAGCTGTTGAAAGAGGAGCTAGCCACGTTATGGGAATCTGGAGCCAATACTTACGACGTCGTCGCACAAGATTATTTCACTATGAGAGCCACATTGGTCACTACGGTGCAAGACTATCCAGGTTGCGGGTATATCTCGGGGCAGGTTATCCAAGGATTCTGCGCATGCGTTAGGTGCATGGATAACAGAAGCTATCTCCAACTAGAGAAAGATCCAGGGTCATCGAAAACCGTGTTCATGGCGCACCGGAGGTGGCTCAGCAAGAATGATCCATAGAGAAAACGTGGAGACCTGTTCGATGGCAAATCCGAGACCCGAGGAATCCCAAAGCGTAGGAGCAGCGAAGAAGTGGAAGAGTTGCTGAAAAGCTGGAAAGATTGTCCTAAGCCTGGAAAGAAGCGAAAGAGGCAGCAACAAGACAAGCCGCTGACGAAGGTATGGAAAACAAGGTATGTTTTCTGGGAGTTGCCATACTGGAAGTTTCTCCGCACGCCTCATAGCCTCGACATCATGCATATCACGAAAAACGTGTGCGAGAGTCTGGTCGCCACCATAATCAACATGCCAGATAGGACGAAGATGGTCTGAAAGCAAGGCACGACCTGATATGCTTGGGTATCCGGAAGGAGCTTCACGGAGGACGCACTACTCCTGATGATCAGGAAGATGACGATGATCATGAGTCGGAGACGACACAAGGTCGTCGGAAGGGTAAAAAGTTCAAGAAGAACGAATATTACTGCCCTCCTTCTTGCTTCACTCTAAGCCAGGATGAGATCAAACAGTTTTCAAGTGCCTTCTAGGAGTCAAATTTCCTTACGGCTACGCGGGCAAGATAAGCAGATACCTAGACGAGGCGAAGCAGAGGTTCAGTGGCATGAAGTCTCACGACTGTGCCGTGCTAATGACGCAGGTACTTCCGGTCGCACTAAGAGGGATAATGGACGAGCACGTCCGTGAAACGTTATTTGGCCTCTGCAAGTTTTTCGACGTCATCTCTAGGAAGTCGATTGGCGTGAATCAGCTCGGGAGGCTACAGGAGGAGATCGTGGTGATACTATACGAGCTTGAGGTCTACTTCCCACCCGCATTCTTCGACATTATGGTGCATCTACTAGTCCATGTCGTGGAGGACATCGTCCAACTCGGGCTGATGTTCCTCCGCAGCATGATGGCATTCGAAAGGATGAACGGACACATCAAAGGATACGTTCGCAACAGGTCCCGTCCAGATGGAAGCATAGCCAAGGGCTTTCTGGCCGAAGAGTGCATCTCTTTCTGCACGAATTATCTAGACATCGAGAACCCTGTCGGTCTTCCCGTCAACAGGCACCTTGGCAAGCTCGGCGGATCTGGTCACCGAGAGGGTCGTCGCATACTGCATGCAGACTTCGATTTTCAACACGCAAACTTTGATCGAGCAAACCTCGTCGCACTACAGCATTTAGAACTGGTCGATCCTTGGGTACAGAAGCACAAAAGGTTAATCGAGAAGAAGTACAGTGACCGGGGCATACAGAGGACGTAGGGAGAAATAATCAAAGAGCACAACTCAGATTTCATGCGTTGGTTTAGGCAGACGCTCCTTGATAATCCCCCGCGATCGCATTCTTCTGACACGGAAAAGATCATATTCACCTTGTTGCAGGGACCGATGCAAAACCTGGTGACCTATCAGGCGTATGATATCAACGGCTACACATTCTACACGGAGGAAAAGGACAACAAGTGTGATTATCAGAACTCAGGCGTAACGTCGGAATTCTACACCGATGACAACGTGAAGGAAAGATTCTACGGAAGAATCGAGGAGATCTGGGAGCTCGACTACTATGGAGAAAAGGTGCCGATGTTCCGTGTCAGATGGGCAAAGAGCGTCGAAAGAGAAGACCGGTATTTCACAACCATGGTTATACCCGAAGCAGCCAAATCCAAGGCCGCCGGTGCGAACGTGGCCGCGAAAATGAACCGTGGGTACTGGCTACCAAAGTGGACCAATGTTTTTTCATTACCGACCCGACAAAGCCTAGCCGTGTTGTCGTGAGGAGAGGAAAAAGAAACATCATCAGAATGGATGGAGTCGCCAACAAGCAAGACTTCGACCAGTACGGTGATCCAAAGATTGAAGATGACGACGACTACGATGTAGCAACATACATCAAAAGAAGAAAAAGGACAACCCTACCCAAAAAAGGTAGCCCGTTCGAAAGAAGAAACATTAAAGTGCCGGGGCTAAATTATTCAACCGCGACAAAGAAGGGGAAAAAGATTGTAAAACGCTAGCTCAAAAAATATTGTAAAACGCGTGGTCGAAAAAGATTGTAATATTCATGGACAAATTATTATGAAATTTAGTTATACTTTGAATCATATTTGTACCACTTTTATGACATATATTATCAATTTTGGGAATTTTTGGAATATTTAAAAGTATTTTTAAAAATAAAACAAAACTTGTATGGCATATATCACCACTTTTGGGCATTTTTTGGAACATTTAAAAGTATTTTTAAAATAAAAATAAAAAATGGGGGCACCAGGATTCGAACCTGGGTGCGCACAAGTTTAGAATAGAGCAGTGGGCAGAACCAGTGGGATAGGCAAGTGTAGTTGCTAGAAGGAGTGCTGCAGCCTTGTTATAGAGTGGTTACAACCCAGATAGGCGTAGCGCACTAGCCCGAGTGCGCTACAGATATAGCGCACTCTGGCATAGTGTGCTATGCCTATCTGAGTTGTATCCACGTCATCGTTCCCAACCCCCCATCTCACACACTCATCGATCCCCATATCTCCCACAGTGCGTTCGATCCCCCTCTCCCCGCCACCGTTGTGCTCAATCCGCCAGCCGCCGTCGCACTCGATCCCCCCAGTATCCACCGCCAGCCGCCACCGCCGCACTCGAGGAGGAGGAGGAGGCCGCCCGTGTCCGAGAGGAGGAGAAGGCCGCCCGTGTCCGAGAGGAGGAGGAGGACGCCCGAGAGGAGGAGAAGGCCACCGCCGCACTCGAGAGGAGGAGGAGGAGGCCACCCGAGAGGAGGAGAAGGCCGCCGCCGCACTCGAGGAGGATCCCCGCCAGCCGCCGCCGCCTGTAACACCCTCAGAATCGGCCCTATGCAAGTTTCAGCGATTCCCGCCAAACCCGCATAGAAACGATTCAAAGGTGCCCACAAGGCACTTTCGTGCGGGTGGAAAACGAAGTAATACCATTACACAATAGTCCACGATGGAACCCACAGAACAGATATATACAACAATGACTCAAAGAGTCAAGAATACAGATATACAATACAAAGATCCAAATCACCTTTAAAACGATACAGCGTCCGAGTACAGACAAGATGCAAAATGAGCTAAGAGCCCTGAAGAATAACCAATGGCGTCCATAACCCTGCCCAGGCCAAGCCGGAAGGGTAACCCTGCTAACAACGTCGATCTCAAAACCTGCTAAAAACAAAAGGGGTGCCGACAAAGGGCAAAGGAAAAAGAGAGCGGTCAGTACTGAGGCCAGTACACAGCGAGACTAGAATTCGGCGGTCCTCGCCTACATAGGTATGGTGGACTGAAGCGGCAGCGCAGCAGACACTAAATAACCTATAGAGACTCAATACAACTAGAGGCTATCAGATAGGGATAGGAAATACCTATACGGAACCAACCTGATTCTACCACCAAACATACCCATCCTGGTATTTCCCCCTCGAGACCAAACGAGGAAGTCAACCGAGGAACTCACACAGTTGGCAGTTTTATTTATTCAGTTATCGTTGCAGCAATTACTAGTCAGGTATAGATAGTCGTCCTGATATAATAAGCAGTGGGCACTTTTAATTAACCATTTCATTGTAGTTGCAACACTTACTAGTCAGATACAATTAGCATGAGATATCCTAAACCCAGCAGTTGTTGGTACTTTTATTTATCCATTCCATTGTAGTGAAGCTGATTACTAGTCATATCGGATACAAGTCAAATTATAACAGTAAACTTTAGTTATAGTTGTCTATGATCGAGAACTGTGCTCCAAGTCGTCCATAACCGCGGACACGGCTTCTCGAAAAGATTTAACCCTGCAGGGGTGCACCAAAGTTTCCACACGCACCTACACCCTTGTTGTTAGATCAGGTAGGTACAAGATCACAAAACATACACCCAACGGTATGTCGACGGGGTTTCGGACACGACGTTTCCCAGACCCAAAGCAAGCACGTGGGGGCCACCCCACTAAGCTACCCGTAACGAAGTCGGCCGGTCTCCGAGACGGACCCAGGGTTTGTGACAATGGCTCTAAACGACTGGTAACCCGAAAGTGTGACTGGGCTTGTCGATACCGCGAAAACATTCCACATTGGTTCCAAAACAGTACAGGCGCTCCACGCGCAATCGTAAATAAAGCAGTAAAGCATGACATAAGTACAGGATAGTAATAAAGCCCCAAACTACTTTGTGGCCCCCGGTACAGTACTTTGAAATCAGGTACTAATCGATGGGGGTGCCCACACACCCCACCTGTGGTTAGCGCGCTCGATCTCGGAACAGGTGTCAAGATCTCGGGGTCCTATGGGACACCAATGAGCGGTTAAAAACCAAATATTGTCTATTACCCATCGGTGCCTCTGCATTATTTACCTACTTCAATTTTAGTTATTAAACAATAATTAAAGCCATGATCATCTCCAACATAAAGCATATGGCAGCCTGCCAACAACTGTGGTACTGGACGACACGCAACCACACTTGAGCAAGCGACTACGAGGCGCAAGTCCAACTATCTACCAAACAATAGGTAATAGGATGTGTCCAAGGAAATATAAGGCTGCAAGGGATATCACGGGTACGAAAACTATAGCACCGCAACACAGATAGCAATAGATCAACAGGAGGAAATAAAAACTATAAAAGTAAAATAGGTAGAAAGGGGGAGAATGCTCGCCTGAAAACACTGTCGAAGGTTCATCCAAAGATCGGGTCGACTCTCGCATCAACTCATCGGCCTAATCCGTGAAGAAGCAAAGCACTAGAAGAAACATCGGATGCACTATTTAATACTACGGTAAAAGATCGGGCATGATGCATGTATGACATGGCAAATGTGCGATGCAACTAGGCCACATTAAGCGGAACCGGGGTCCCAACAATTATTTAGATGGTTCAAGTTATTTAGATACCCCGCAATTTAAATGTTGTATTAACAAGTCCAACAGTGACACCAGTTCGCTACACAACATTAAATGGGGCCAATATAAGACTAGAAAAACCCGCATATGGTCTCCATATTTAATTATGAGGTGAATCGGCATAATGCCCCCAACCCACACGAGTATGTATGCATCCATGACAATTTAATATGAAACAAGTATATTATATATATATTAAAAAATATAGGGGTCTCGGGAAAAGGGGTCACACATTAGGGGTCTCGACGATCTTGGGGGTTTGAAGGGGTTCGGTTCCGTCTTGGCGTCCGTGTTGGAGTACTTGATGCTCTATGAGGGAGTTCTCAGAATGTGATGCCATCATCTTCAAGTTTCGGCGTCGAGGTTAATGTAGGCAAAGCTTCGGGTACCAACTTCATGGTCGATGGCGGACTTGAATAGACGGCACCGGTCCGATATGTCCCCTCCGGTTTGGCTTCACACGTCGGCATAGAAGATCTTGGCGTCGGTTAAACTTGACGAAAACACGGTATACAAGCACGGGGAGATTGCAAAAACGGACATCTTGGCTGGAGCGGAGGACAACTTCAGCGTCACACATAAACAAAGCATAAACGGCAGGAACCATCACAGCACCAGGGTGTGGAGGCAGCACACTACAGCACGAACACGCAACTGCATAAACACAGCGGCAGGTCGCGCGCGCTGCGCTGGGAGGAGGGAGCCATGTTCAGGAGGAAAACGGCCGAGTGGGGCTCTCCCACGGGCTGCAGACGACACGAGGAGGGGAGACAGGACCCCGGGCGGAGCCGATGGTGGCTCCTGGCGTCGGGTGGAAACCCAGGTGAGGGATTAGCCTGGCAACAGCGGGCCGAAGGGGAAGATGGCGGCAGGCGCCATGGCCGCAGGGAGGAGGGCGCTCGGGCCTGCCGTGGCTGCAGCGAGCCTGAGGGGAAGAGAGCACGACGGAAAGGGATTCTGGCGGCGCTGGGGGCTCGCGACGTTGGCGGCGCAGGGCACTGCAGAGAGGATGGCGAGCGGGGTAGGGTGAGTGTCGACGGACGCGGGCCGGGGAGGCCGGAGAGATTGTAGGCGGCGGCCAGGAGTGTCCTGGCGGCGACGGCTTGCTGCAGAGGAAGGAGCGAGCGGCGGGGGGAGGAGTTGTGAACGAGGGGAAACCACGCGGGTTCGACAGGGGGATCGCGCATGGTGGGGCCAGGGCTAGAGCGTGGAAGAGGGGTACACGGGATCACAGGCAGGTGGGGTGGGTTTGTTCGTGTGATGGGGAGAGGCGTGCGTGGTGTGGGGCGTGTGTCGCCTAGGAGCTGGCGGCGGGGTGGAGGGGAAAGTCTGGGGATAGGGTAGGTAGTTTTAGGGTTTGATCTAGGTTAGATCAAGGGCCAGGATTAGCTGGGGTGGTAGGCTGCGGCGAGATGGGCCTTGGGCCTGCCGGTGGCGGCCTCCCTCAGGGTTTTAAAATTAGTTTTATTTTATTTATAAAATTGTTTGATATAATGGCTTTTGTAAATATTTTTTAGACAAAACAATATATATAGAAAAGGCCGGGTTTGACATTTGAAATAAGGACGGGGATATTTAGAAAACAAAACTAGGCTTTTAGAGAAATAGTTTTTGGCAATTAGATGCATGATGATGACATGATGATGCACATAGGTAAATGCAGGCGATTTCTAGTAGTGGATTTACCCGGGGTGCTACAATTCGACACCACTAACAATGGATCTCTCCCTCGAGATCCGCCTCCTAGTACGAGGAAGAAGGCCGATGACCTGATTCTTCTTGCTTCGTGTAGATCATCGCGACACCACTAACAAAGATTCCTTCTCCATCTTGAAATCGGTGACACCACCAACAAGGGTCGATGCTTTCGCCAGTCGAGAGAACACTCCGGAGAAACAAAGATGAAGGTCGAGGTCTCACAATTATAAGGCCACCTCTAACTTCAGTGGAAGGGGTAAAATTGCTTGATCCACCGATTCGATGTACAAGAGTGAATGATAAGAGTAGTCGGATGGTGATCGGTCCATCGCGCACCCAAAGCATTACTCTGCACATGAATAGGGGAATTATGCAACCAACTCTCGGAATCAGACTGAAGATCTCGACAAGCGAGGTTTGAAAACAAAGGAGGGATGGAGATTCTCATCAGATCTGATGCAGATGACTTCGTCGTATCGGAAAACACCGGAGGATAGAAAGAAAAAATTTAGTGAATTTTCGGTCCACTGAAAGGTACAATAGATGAAAGATTCATCCAATAGCATGAATGCCGAATGTTGAAGCACCGTTACAATAGGATGGAAGCGAAACCCTAAAGGTACGATAGAAAACCCAACCACGAGAAATCCTGGACTCGAAGAAAAGGTAAGAGAGAAGATTCAAAACACGTCGAGATAAGAGGAGAATAGAAGAGGGGTAAGAAGTAAAAGCAGACCTAATCAGATCTATCCAACCGATTTTCCAAAAATAGTTTTGACACTCTACATCGGTCGTTAGCTAGGTTATCCAATAGGCTGGACCAGTGGGTATCGTAACTGCTGAGCTCTGATACCACTCTGTAACACCCTCGGAATCGGCCCTATGCAAGTTTTAGCGATTCCCGCCAAACCCGTATAGAAACGATTCAAAGGTGCCCACCAGGCACTTTCGTGCGGGTGGAAAACGAAGTAATACCATTACACAATAGTCCACGATGGAACCCACACAACAGATATATACAACAACGACTCAAAGAGTCAAGAATACATATATACAATACAAAGATCCAAATCACCTTTAAAACGATACAACGTCCGAGTACGAACAAGATGCAAAATGAGCTAAGAGCCCTGAAGAATAACCAATGGCGTCCATAATCCTGCCCAGGCCAAGCCAGAAGGGTAACCCTGCTAACGACGTCGATCTCAAAACCTGCTAAAAACAAAAGGGGTGCCGACAAAGGGCAAAGGAAAAAGAGAGCGGTCAGTACTGAGTCCAGTACACGGCGAGACTAGAATTCGGCGGTCCTCGCCTACATAGGTATGGTGGACTGAAGCAGCAGCGCAGTAGACACTAAACAACCTATAGAGACTCAATACAACTAGCGGCTATCAGATAGGGATAAGAAATACCTATACGGAACCAACCTGATTCTACCACCAAACATACCCATCCTAGTATTTCCCCCTCGAGACCAAACGAGGAAGTCAACCGAGGAACTCACACAGTTGGCAGTTTTATTTATTCAGTTATCATTGCAGCAATTACTAGTCAGGTATAGATAGTCGTCCTGATATAGGTCGCCCGTGTCCGAGAGGAGGAGAAGGCCGTCGTCATTCGCCCGCCAACGTCATCCTCGAGAGGAGGTTAGCCCCTCCCCCCTCTCCCTCTCTCCCTCTCTCCCTCTCTCCCTCTCTCCCTCTCTCCCTCTCTCCCTCTCTCCCTTTCTCCTGTAGTTGCCAACAGGAAAGAACCCTAGAGAGGTGGCCTGTGTGTATGTGTGTGACCGAGAGTTGTCCTCCTTGCCGCCCCGAGCAGCAGCAAAGAATGGCGTAGGAGTAGGAGTAGAGATCACTGGAGTAGGCAAGAACCCTCTCTCGCTCATCTCATCACTGGAGTAGGAGTAGAGATCAGATGGTAGGTAGTACTAGTGCCTTTACATGCATCATACTGCAAATGTACTCCAACATGAAAATACTCCACATATTGACAACATCATCAGTAGATAAAGCAACTACTACTCCATGCACACTAGTATATATAACCTCGGCTACTCCATGCACAAGTACCAAATGAAATGAGTACTTGTCCTTGCCTCATAAGTTTAGTTTATGCTTGTTGGCAAAAGATGGGACTACTAGCTAGTGCAAGAACCAGACATACTACTAGTACCCGCCAGATGGTTTGAGTACTAGTGCAAGAACCAGATAGATTACTAATTGTTGGCAAAAAGATACAACAAGCCCGTCACCCACTAAAAAATTGCAACCATTAGTGTTGCAATGTTTAAATAATACACTCCATTGAAAAAACAGTGTCGTGTTCTGTCTTGTTAATGACTGAAAACCACGATTTCTTGCAAAAAGGAAAGAAAGCTTCCTTCGAGAACATACACATCACAAGAAATCAATGCATATTGTATTACCCAAGAAATTGCAGGCTACAAGCAAAAATAATTGTAACATTGCAAGCAGCTATAGTATCTTGCCTTTAGTGTAATAACAAGCTAGGTTTCAGTCCAATGCACACACCCATGAACACATAACCATTGCACTAACATGATTGCTAGTAGGTTTTATTTACTGCCACAGGTATTCAGAGATCCCTGTAACTTTTATTGGAGAGACAACATGCAGAGATCACACCCATCAGTGCCCATTGTTTCAGTCCAATGCACACACCCATGAACACATAACCATTGCACTAACATGATTGCTAGTAAGCAGGCTCAATCCATTGCACTGCAGACTAGGCCCTTCTGATCAGGCCTTGTAATAGAAGAAGATATTTGAGGCCATACATGTTTGGTCAAGAAAATAAATTGAGATCACAACAGAGGTTTTTTGGAGATGAATATATTATGGGTACTTTTATCTGTCAATATTGATGGTTTCTACTGTGATGGGTGTAGGTTTAGATGGTTTATACTACTCAAAATGCTGGAGAACATAGTAGTATTGTATGTGCTGCTACTATATGTGCAAAGCTACTGTTTTTGCAAAGCTATCTGGAGCTACTGCTTTTGCAAAGCTACTGTATGTGCTGCTGGTTGCTACTACTATATGTGCTGCTGGATCTGGCCATTTATTTTTATATACCTAGTAATGATCTTGTGCTTGTTGTGCTGGTAATGTGCTGGTAATGTACTGGTTGTGCTTGTGCTTGTACGAAGCACTTTATTATGTCGTGTATGCAGGTTCTTGTATGAAACGAGTCCCGATTTTTGCCGGAATGTTGATTAACTTCCATTTCGGCAGAAATCGGGCACTCCTAGTTTAAGAAAATTAGCAAAGGTCATGCCGGATTTTTTCGTGCATTTAACCAATTATTTGTTTTTTATTAGTGCAAAGATGTGTGACAACGACGAGGCTGGATGTTCTAAGCGCATCAACGCTGAAGGAGAACTCAGACCTCCGAAAAACAATTGACATTCTGGGAGGCGGCCCAGCGGCTAGAAGACGATGAAGAATACCATCCTTCGGAGAGTGAGGATGATGAGATGGAAGACGCAGAGGAAGAATCCGAAGGAACGGCGGGTGATGAAACCACTGATGGCGGCGAGGGGCACAGGGAGTGGTAGCAATCCTCCTAAGAAGAAGAAGAATCCGAAGGAACAGCGCCCGAACACGGTCGGCACCGTCAGGGAGGAAATTACCGAAGTGATCCCATCAGGGGTTCCTTTGGAGCCCGCCCTTGTCATCAAAGGGTACAGTGGGCAAGTGGCGGCGATCACCCGGACAACCATCTCGATCAACACCGAGAATCTCCGGCATAAAGATAATGGCCACTTGCGCACACTCCTCTTCGAGAAGCTGCACGCAAGATACAAGTTCCCCGCTAAGTATCAGAACACAAATTATCATGGGAACGAAGTAAACAAATCCGCCCTCACAAAGATGAGCACCGCCCCGGCCAGCTGGAGAACCCGGATAAAGAAGAAGATCTATAAAGAAGGCAAAAATCTCGAGGAGATCCAGAAGATTGACCCGCAGATCACCGAAGATCAGTTCCGGGAGTTCAAGGAGAGGTGTGAATCCAAAAGAGCCCTGGACAATAGTAATCGGGGAAAGGTGCTGCAGACGATGAATATATGTCATCACCATCTCGGATCTGGTGGATACAGAACCGCGGAGGCCAAATGGAATAAGGAGGACGGAGAGTATAGATCCAAGGGGATAGAAAACCACTTTGCGAAATTTGAACCCGGGCAGGTTCGAAACTTCATCAGGGCCCGTTACCATGTGGACCCAAAAACCAAACAACTCACCGCGGATCCTGCGGTGAAGGAATTCGAGGAAATTGTGGTAAGTAATCTAATTACCGCGGATCAACTCGATTGCATTCTAATCGATGATCTAAACGATTCATTGTTACTTCTTCTGCAGGAGGAGGAAATTGTTTCTAGTCATGGATCCCAGGGTTCCTCATCCCAGGGGTCGACGGCGGCCACCCGGTGGGATAACCCTTTTAACAGGGCGATGAACCGGGCCAATAAAATAGAGCCGGTTACGAATAAGCCGTCGTCGGCTGGCCGTCTGGCCGGCCTCGGGGGTAAGAATTGTGTGGATCATTTTGGTCCACCGCCGAGGACGCATGTGGCGCCGTCGGGAAGGAGCGAGGAGGAAAACCGCGAGGTTCAAGAACTTAAGGAACAAGTGGCATGGATCCCGCAGATCGTCCAAGATAACCTGGCAATCACCCTCACGTCCTTCCTGCCTACCTTGGTGGAGTCAATAGCGAACTGGAGTGCGGGTGGTCGAGTAGGGTCGTGCCCGATTCCAAGCATGGTCAGCAGCCACTCAAACGACGCGGTGCCGACGAATCAGGCGAACTACGTGTTCGTGACTCCGCCCGCTAGCACCGCGGCGCCGCAAGTGTTGGTGAGTCCCCCTGCCATCACCGCGGTGCCAGAGTACATGTTGGTGCCCCCTGCCATCGTCGCGGCGACACCGGAGCTCCAAGGACCCGTCGGTAGGGAGAATACACCGGCGGCCAACACCGCGCCATCAAGCAGCCCTTCCGTCTCTTGCACGCCCGTCGCCGTATGCGGTGCGTCGACATTAGCCGATCTCGACGCCATCATGGTAAACAAATTGCTTTACCGCCTTTCACGCCATCTATTACTTTTATGGCATCTCTGACGACGCCGTACATGTTTTCCGCAGATGGATGTTCCTTGCACTCTCTTATGCTACATGAACAACGAGCTGAGGGATGTTGCCAAGGGTACCATCGTTCAACCCTTGCAGCGCACGTTCCACTCAAGGCCGATGCCAGATAGCGTGCATAGGGTTAAAATTAGTCAGGTGCTAAGGGGCTGCGACGACCTGGAACCTCCCATTCAACCCCTAGGAGCGGATGAAGAATAGTCGGCTGTCCTCAGAACTTGCTTCGGCTTATTCTTGCAATGGCCAAAGAGCATGATCCGTTTGGGGACGGCGGGGGCCATCACACCACAGACAACAGCACCGCCTGTCGTGCCAGCGACAAGCAGTGGCAAGGACCCCTTACCGCCCTCGCCGTCACCTCCACGCGGTGGGTCGGATGATCATGTTGATGATATGCACATGGCGCAGGATCCGGCCGAGGACGACGAAGACTGGAATGATCACTTCTTCAACACTCAGTTTAGCAACGAAGACCTATCTGGTGGCCCCAGAGAGAAAGCCAATATCACCAAGCGTCTGTTTGGTTCTCATGATACGCCTCCAGCTTGCGCCTTTATAGAGCCAGCTGATACAACCAACCGGCCCTTTATTCTAAGCCCTGACACACTACATAGGGAGGCCGGTGCTCAGATTGCGGTGCCTGCCCGCTCTCTAAAAGGAAAAAAGGGCAGGAAAAGAAAATCTAGCAGCTCGAGCCAGCCGGTGGCATCAACAACTGTGAATCCGATCAGGTTTCGGGACGGGCCACCAAGACCCGAGGGTATTATGTGGAGGATTCATGTGGCAGGTGAGCCCATGCTACCTAAGAATTTGCGGAGGCTCGCCAGTTCGGAACTGCAGAGTGTGCATGACGGCGTGCTGACGATAGAGAGACGCCTTCTATCGGAGAAAGATCCCTCGCACCCTGTATTCGTGGTTAAGGTGCCACCAGGCTTGGGCTTCGTCGACAATGCCCCTGCGGATCTGTTCTTCCTGCGGTTCAACGACATCTTCAATATGTTCCACCTATACCCGCTGCACTATACCATGGTCCGTCTGTTTTCTCTCAGCCTGGCCATGCAGATCATTAGAGAGAACACACTGGGCATCACTTTGGGTTCCCCCGCCAAACGACGTATCGTGGCCTCATACCTAAAAAGAATCCTCGTGGCGAACAAGACAAAGGAATACATTCTCGTGCCTTACTTTCCCGAGTAAGTCGTTATTCACTCGCCACCGTCGATTGGCTTTATTAGATTATCATCATTCTTTTTCCAACACATTCCATTTGAATTTTTTGCGCAGAGATGAACACTGCACGCTCATCTCCTTATCGCTGAAGCATTCCCACGCCACGTATTTCGACTCGGGGAGTCTAGAAAAGTAGAAAAACTACGACAAGATCAAGGAAGTTCTGGATGATGCTCTCACTGGCTTTGCCTCGATGGAAGGCACCACCTTCGTGCGTACGAAGGTCAAGTTCGGCAGGCACGTCTTCAACCACGTAACGGAGTTCCCCTGCGTGAAGCAGCCGGAAAACAGTAAGAAGGAAGCCTACTACGCACTCCATCACATGAGGGCGTTCCTACTTGACCAGCAGAATTCTACGCTGCCAGATCATCTCAAACAGTGGGCCGAAGCAAAGGCCAAGATCACTGATTCAGATATTAGACAAGAGATGTATCGCATCCAGCAACAGTTTGGGGCAATCATCTTTCGTGATGTCATGACTTCGGGGGGGGGGGGGATCTTCTACGGAGGAAATATCCCGAATAACCGTGGCATAGAAGATCGCCTAGAGATGCAGGGTGACTATAGGAAGTCCGTGACAAGGCGTCCTCCCGTTCCCTAAGCCGAGCCAGAAGGCTTGATGTTGGCCTAGTTGTAGTTACAAACTATAGATGACCTTCGTGTGTGTGTGGACAAGTGTACATGCTACTATACTTATATTATTAGGTTTATGAATCATCGCTTACTTCTTTTGCTTATTATTATTATATATAAATCAATGCTTGGTTTTTTTGCTTACTCTTTTATCCTTTGCTCACTTTGGTCCTTCTTTTTTCCCCTTACTTTATTAGTCTTTTTTCGAGAATAATGCCGATGATTGAAATGTCGTGGCACAATATATATGTGAATGTGCTACGACGGGATTGTGAGCCTTGTGATATGCACAAGTCCAGGTCTTGTGCATCCTACTTGGCTCAAGGTTCCGTTGTAGCATATTCCTGTGTCCAACGACCTATATATATATGAGGCATTCTTTTTGATTTACTTTGGTCCTTTTCGAGAATAATGCCGATGATTGAAATGTTGTGGCACAATATATATGTGCATGTGCTACGACGGGATTGTAAGCCTTGTGTTATGCACAAGTCTAGATGTTGTGCATCCTACTTGGCTTACGGTTCCATCGTAGCATATTCCTGTGTCCAACGACCTATGTATATATATATATGAGGCATTCTTTTTGATTTACTTTGGTCTTTTTCGAGAATAATGCCGATGATTGAAATGTCGTGGCACAATATATATGTGAATGTGCTACGACGGGATTGTGAGCCTTGTGATATGCACAAGTACAGGTCTTATGCATCCTACTTGGCTCACAGTTCCATCGTAGCATATTCTTGTGTCGAACGACCTATGTATATATATATGAGGCATTCTTTTCGAGTTACTTTGGTCTTTTTCGAGAATAATGCCGATGATTGAAATGTCGTGGCACACTATATGTGAATGTGCTGCGATGGGATTGTCCGCCTTGTGCTATGCACAGGTCCAGGTGTTGTACATCCTACTTGGTGAACAATTCCATCGTAGCATATTCCTATGTCGAACAACCTAGTTATATATGAGGCATGCTTTTTCAGTTTGGTCTTTTTGATTTAGGAGTACTTTCTATAAGTGTATCTTCATATGCGACTTTAATTATATATGTTTTTTCAATCATCGGTTAATTATTATTGTCAACTTATAGATGACGTGGTATGTCGTGTACAAGGGACGGGTTCCCGGAGTCTACGATGATTGGGAAGACTGCTGAAGACAGGTGCACCGTTTAAGCGGCAATAGCTACAAAGGGTACAACACTATGGCGAAGGCGGAAGCTAGATACACGTGCTATCTAGAGGGAGTTAGGACGAGGAACCGGATGAAGACCTACACCTTCATCGCGGTGGTGATCATGCCTATCTTCTTTGGTTGTTTATCCCGCGTTTGTGTCTAGCTAGTTTAGATGTCTAGGCGAGCTTCCAAGCTCTAACTTGTTCGATCGACACATGTATTCGCATGTCACCAACTACTTTGTAACTTGATCGAAACAATGTATAACTTATGTATTCATGTATGAGACTTATTTATATGTATTTGTTTCAATCTTGTTTTGCGAATTGTGTATTTATATATATAACTGTATATCTTATATCTGTGTGTATATCTGCCTATATAATCTGTATTGTATATCATCTGGCCCTGAAATTAAAAAAAAGACACTCATGGCGCACATGGCACAGCTTATGTGGCGCACTGCAACTAAAGCGCACCTGCGCAGCTTAGTGGCGCACTGCAACGTGCGCCACAGAAGATCTAAGGCGTAGCGCACCTACCAACATATCCGTGGCGCACTAGCAGGTGCGCTACGCCTATCTCCACATAACCGTGGCGCACCAGGCAGTGCGCCACGGCTAGGAGATAGCCGTAGCGCAAGGCCCGTGGCGCACCACTAGTGCGCCATTGATGGTCCTTTTAGGTGCGCCACAGACGACCATTTTCCTAGTAATGTGCAACCGTTGTTGTGGATGATGTTCGAGTGTCGCGGTGTTGTTGAGCGCGTGGTGACTTTGTTGCGGAAGCTTTTGTTAGAATGGCGACAAACACGTGAAACACGAACAAGCTAAAGAGGACAGTCAGCAAACAAAATTGAGGTGTCAAAAAGGAAAAGAAAAACTGTCAGTTGCGGGCGGTAGTACCGCCCGGTACGACCAGTAGTACCGGTGACTTGCGGTAGTACCGCTCGTACACTACAAAGAATCTGGCAATATATGACCCTCCATTTTCGTCACAAAATCGTCATAGTAGTCTGTCTATGACGATTTTATGACGATTTTGAGATCGTCGAAAGCTGGGCGTCGCAAATGAACTATAACGACGTTATTGGTAAAATCGTCATAATTGTCTATGACGATATTGGATCGTCATAACCGTTATGACGATCCAATATCGTCATAAGCAGTCTAGCCTGACCACGTCAGATCCTACGTGGCTTGTCCTACGTGGCAAAATTGTGACGAAATAAAATCGTCATGGTGCAAAATAAGCCCGGTCCATTTAGTTGGAATATATGGGCTGAGCCAATAATTCCAGCCTTGTATTTACTATGTCTTGGCCTTTTATGGTCCATTTCAATTTTGGGCCTTAGCCTTTTTCGAGCCTTTTTCTATTCCAGGCGTTGGCCTATCTAAGGTCCATTTCTTCATGGGCTGGTCCTACCAGCCAGATGGGTCCCACTTGTCAGACTATTCAATAAAATGATATTCCTTTTTCTACTGGTCCACTTGTTAGGTTTATTTCACCACAATCTGACAGCAATTAAACCATACATAATTTAGTCAAAACCAAAGAAATACATGAAATCCTTTTGATAACAACCATAAGTCTATTAGAATATTTCGGTTCAAATCCCATACATACAATAATAACTGCGCTATCAAAGTATTACACAAAATGGTCTTCAAGAAAGAGGCTACAACAGAATGAAGCCCAAAATGGAGATCCCCAGGACCATATCCCTACACTAGGAATAATCGATCATCAGTTGAAGCATCATCAGAACCTCCCTCTCCACCAATGCCAAGGAAACATGCCTGACTACTCCCAGTGTGCACCACTCCCTCCCGCACCACGTCCCAGCAGCTGGTCACATACCACCACTGGTCGAAGAACAAAGCCTTTGTCAGCATTCAACCATCCTGCATGATAACGACCACCAAAGGCAAATTATTCCATGGGTTTATTCTTTTACATGTGACCAAGCTATGATGCCTAAACCTGGAGCAGCTAGCTAGGTGAATGCACACACCAATACACAGTGATCAATAGTTGAGGCAAAGCTATGAATTAAGTGAATTAACAACAGTAGACTGTACACAAGAATCAATATAAGCAGAATTGAGATAAATCTCTACAGAGTAATGACATAAGGCATATGTTATTTGAGCACATGAATCTTATCAGTAGAAGTCAAAAGCAGCATTATACACAACCATGTAGTTCCATGTGTAACTCAGTGTATCAGTAATTTAGCAAGATAATACACATTGTGCAAACAAAAAGCAAGCATATACTCTAAACTTTTCAAGCAATTGGCTAGGAATGCTACAGGTCATTTCATTTCAAGTCAAAAGATTCATGACCAAAATGCTACAGGAATGTTGCATATTTAAATATCTGGACATGAATAATTCAATCGCAAGTAGATAGTAAAATATCTTAAGTTACAGAATAACATTTATTAACCATCGCAAGTACATAGTCAAATATTCCACAAAAGGACGATCACTTATCAGTAGAACAAACAAAAGGACGATCACTTATCAGTAGAACAAACCAAACAGGCAGAAAGGAAACATTCTATATGGCAAAAAGATAACTAACAAACCAAGATCTTAGCCTTCTCTTATGAACAAAAACTGGTGCTAGAGACACCTAGACAAGAACTAAGCACAATAGTAATAGAAAACATGTACCCTCATGTTTCCAATAAACTAGACAGTTCAATCTAAATGGCATTTGATAGGAATGGCTCCCACGACCTTGGAAGGAAAGAAGCATTGTATCAGTACACAATCCACAATGGACGTTGTAGTATATGATGCAGAAATGTGTGGGGAGAGCTCACTTGGCATGGATGTCGAGGAACCTGGCAGAGCTTCCAGTAACGATTATGTCATAGGTGAGGGAGACCTTGAACCCCGCGGTGATTGCAAACCCGATGACGACGATGATGATGGGATTGCTGTAGCGCTCCATCTGCTTGACGAGGTCGTTGATGTCGCCCTTGAAGATCTCCTATGATGCCTGCAGGTTCGTCTCAGAGCTGAAGATCTCCAACAAATGATATGTTTATGTTATCTATACTGTACCCATTTTATGCTATCTACTCAGGCAAAAAAAACATGCACATATCCTAGGGATGGATCCCTGTGTAAGAAACGAAGAAGTATGATAGCACATTACCACACCCGAGCCAGTCCAAGTAGACCGTGGAGATGATGGCCATCTTCCACCAGCTAGTCGCTCTGGCGTCTCCCATGTCACATCCTCTGAACAGATGCACACCAAAGCAAATGAATCAGTTTGCATGAAGAAATAAAGCGAAGAAAGTACAGAGATGTCACTTATACATATGCATGAGAATCTATATATGCACTACTCCATGATCATGTGCCACTCCTATACAGAACATGTGCCACTCCTACTAATCAAAGAAATCTTCTATTGATAAAAGAAATCTTCTATTAGAAGTATAATGACAGTACAACACTTGATCCGATAGCACAAGGCTTATCTCTACTATAACTAATTAATGACAATACAATTTTGGTCCAAGTTTGCAGCAAGCATTCTTCTACCACAAACACACAGGAACAAAAAATCTTCAAGTCTACTTGCATGGAATCAATGAAACTGTATTAGAAAGGTAGTCTGGTATTCCAATTGAAGCTAACATTTAAATACATAGTAATAAACTGAATAGGTTTATTAAGTAATCTGTAAATTCATATCAGCATGCATATATGTCCAGTTATCAAGTTTTAAAAGAATATGAATGATTACTTGATATATCTTCGCCCGTTGAACATGATATTGTCCTACACTAAATTCTTGACACAACCAGGCAACCAAATCAAACAAGGGCTACAAAACCAATAACCTTGCTAGGAGACAACATTCTACTCTATCAATTAGGACTACATACATGAATCGATAAAACATGATGGCCACCACAGCTAGTAGTATTATGATAGAGCATAATGAAGGGAACCACACAACAGGAAACTAGGACAACTACAGTGAGGGAGTGGGAGACTGTGATCAAATCACACACTTACAGAATTCGAAGAGGCAATCAGGATTCATGCAACAGATGAACAAGGTAGAGGATGCAGGGAGGAAACAACACTGGCATCGGAGGCATGTAACTACTCACCATGAGCATCTCGGGCTCGAGTAGGAAGTCCCAAAACCTGGCGTTATGGATCCGATGTATCCCTTCTTGGCCACCTCAACCTCCAACTCCTCCACGGTTATTGATTCATCACATCTCACCATCACATCTAGGGGCAGCTGTAGAGAGACAGAGGGAGATCGATAGAGAGGCCTCAAGAGAGAGAGAGGTAGTGTGGGATAGCACGAATCGTGGTTGAGGGAATCACGAGAGTTACCTTGATGTGCCCGAACTTCGCCGGATCTCGTCGTCCTTCTTCCCATCATCGAGCACCTTGTCGGATCTGCCCGAACTTCGCCATCACTGACCCAGTCGGGGTCCTCCCCACTAGTCGCCGCCAGATCTCCGCACTAGTTGCCATGCGGTCGATGTGGGCAGGTCGGATCGACAGAGCGCCGTGCACGGATGCACGCGCGTGCCGGCGAGCCAACCCACCACGACACCGTGGCTTGTTGAGGGCCGCCACCGATCTTGTCTGGTTGGGAGAGAATGTGGTGCGGGGTCGGATTAGGGTGGAGGCGGTGCATCTGGGTTGCAGGGTAGGCCTTGGCCTTGGCTGTGGCAGGGGAGGACGATACTGTGGCCTTGGTTGTGGCAGGGGAGAACGAGACCGTGGTGGTAAGGGCGGGGAGTGGCAGTAAGGGCGAGGTGAGGAGGAGGAGGAGGAGATCGCGATCTGGAAGACGAGCAAAGTGGCGGCGGGGTGCTGGGAGGGAGGAACGGAGGTCAGGGTAGGGTTAGGGTTAGGGCTGGAAACCTGGGAACCACACGAGGTGCGATGGGTTTCTGGTCGTTGGATCAGTGTCGTGGACGTCTCAGATCGTTTTTCTAGGGCTGATCCGTGGGTAGGCCAGTCCTCCCTCCTGATTGGCTGGATTTGGGTGTTTATTTTCCAAGTGCAAAAACAGTTTGTTCTGTTAAATATCTACCAAATGAATTTTGCAAAATGCCACCATTCTATTTTTCAAAAATACTAGACCAACTTATATGGACAATGTCCCAACCGGGGTATCTCAAACCTTTCCGTTCACCCCTGGCGAAAAAGACAAATTCCTGCCAAATCGGCAGGAAGTGGGTCCGGTTTGAACTACAGGTACATGATCCGATGCCCATTATTTTTGGCAAAAGTCATTTTTAGACTCACAATATCATTTTTCCTCAGAGATCCAACGCAAGTTCAACGAGGCTCAGCCCCGAGCTAAGAACCTTCGTGCTCGCCGTTTTGACCATAGTTTGAAACGGGCATAAAAAAATAAAAAACGGTCCGATCAACGCAAATCCTTCGCGTGGTGTCTTATTATGTGACATATTTGCAAGGAAAAATAACAAACTTGGTAAATTGAGTATGTCTCGAAAAACCCTTCACAAAATGACCTATCATGTTCGAGGTTTCATGGCTTTCGGGTCAAATGACCAATGTTATGGCTAGAATCAGGGCATAGTTTGTGATAATGTGCCTGTATTATGCACACATATGTATCATGGTATGGAGAACAATGTTGCAGGAGAAAGTTTTCCTTTTCGACGCACGGAAAATCCATTTTCTATTTTCCGAACGCAAAAAACGGGGGGTTTTGTGAAGCAACCACCAAATGACAGTTTTAGAATGGTATCGCCACATTTTATAGAAATATTAGACCACCTTACATGGACAATGTCCCAACCGGGGTATCTCAAACCTTTCCGTTCACCCCTGGCGAAAAAGACAAATTCCTGCGAAATCGGTAGGAAGTGGGTCCGGTTTGAACTACAAGTACATGATCCGATGCCCATTATTTTTGGCAAAAATCATTTTTATACTCACAATATCATGTTTCTTCAGAGATCCAACGCAAGTTCAGCGAGGCTCAGCCCCGAGCTAAGAACCTTCGTGCTCGCCGTTTTGACCATAGTTTGAAACGGGCATAAAAAAATAAAAAACGGTCCGATCAGCGCAAATCCTTCGCGTGGTGTCTTATTATGTGGCATATTTGCAAGTAAAAGTAACAAACTTGGTAAATTGAGTATGTCTCGAAAAACCCTTCACAAAATGACCTATCATGTTCGAGGTTTCATGGCTTTCGGGTCAAATGACCAATGTTATGGCTAGAATCAGGGCATAGTTTGTGATAATGTGCCTGTATTATGCACACATATGTATCATGGTATGGAGAACAATGTTGCAGGAGAAAGTTTTCCTTTTCGACGCACGGAAAATCCATTTTCTATTTTCCGAACGCAAAAAACGGGGGGTTTTGTGAAGCAACCACCAAATGACAGTTTTAGAATGGTATCGCCACATTTTGTAGAAATATTAGACCACCTTACATGGACAATGTCCCAACCAGGGTATCTTAAACCTTTCCGTTCACCCCTGGCGAAAAAGACAAATTCCTGCCAAATCGGTAGGAAGTGGGTCCGGTTTGAACTACAGGTACATGATCCGATGCCCATTATTTTTGGCAAAAATCATTTTTAGACTCACAATATCATGTTTCTTCAGAGATCCAACGCAAGTTCAGCGAGGCTCAGCCCCGAGCTAAGAACCTTCGTGCTCGCCGTTTTGACCATAGTTTGAAACGGGCATAAAAAAATAAAAAACGGTCCGATCAACGCAAATCCTTCGCGTGGTGTCTTATTATGTGACATATTTGCAAGGAAAAATAACAAACTTGGTAAATTGAGTATGTCTCGAAAAACCCTTCACAAAATGACCTATCATGTTCGAGGTTTCATGGCTTTTGGGTCAAATGACCAATGTTATGGCTAGAATCAGGGCATAGTTTGTGATAATGTGCCTGTATTATGCACACATATGTATCATGGTATGGAGAACAATGTTGCAGGAGAAAGTTTTCCTTTTCGATGCACGGAAAATCCATTTTCTATTTTCCGAACGCAAAAAACGGGGGGTTTTGTGAAGCAACCACCAAATGACAGTTTTAGAATGGTATCGCCACATTTTGTAGAAATATTAGACCACCTTACATGGACAATTTCCCAACCGGGGTATCTCAAACCTTTCCGTTCACCCCTGGCGAAAAAGACAAATTCCTGCCAAATCGGTAGGAAGTGGGTCCGGTTTGAACTACAGGTACATGATCCGATGCCCATTATTTTTGGCAAAAATCATTTTTAGACTCACAATATCATGTTTCTTCAGAGATCCAATGCAAGTTCAGCGAGGCTCAGCCCCGAGCTAAGAACCTTCGTGCTCGCCGTTTTGACCATAGTTTGAAACTGGCATAAAAAAATAAAAAACGGTCCGATCAACGCAAATCCTTCGCGTGGTGTCTTATTATGTGACATATTTGCAAGGAAAAATAACAAACTTGGTAAATTGAGTATGTCTCGAAAAACCCTTCACAAAATGACCTATCATGTTCGAGGTTTCATGGCTTTCGGGTCAAATGACCAATGTTATGGCTAGAATCAGGGCATAGTTTGTGATAATGTGCCCGTATTATGCACACATATGTATCATGGTATGGAGAACAATGTTGCAGGAGAAAGTTTTCCTTTTCGACGCACGGAAAATCCATTTTCTATTTTCCGAACGCAAAAAACGGGGGGTTTTGTGAAGCAACCACCAAATGACAGTTTTGTATTATGATATTGTCCCTACTATGGACTAACATGGTATTAGTAGATCCACAATTTCAAGTAATCATACTATTCATAATTAACATCCTAGTATGATCTAATGAAATTTATAAAAATTTAGAGACAAAAAACAATTATTTTGGAGTTTTTATGAGAAAGATACACAAGAATTATGGAAACACAAAAAGAAAAAAGAAAAAAAAAATAACCGGACCTTTTCTACTGCGCCCAAGGTCAAAGCCCACCCAAAATACACGTTCCCAACGAGGCCCATTAGGGGAAACCTGGCCACCAGGCCCAGTTGCGATCGAGAGTAATAGTCAAAATGTTTGAGCGCGTCTATTGGACAACAAAGTTGAGTTAGTCTGTTGGTTAGGTTCCTTCCATTTGTTGGGGAGGTCTCTGGTTCGAGCCCCACTGCAGCCCTTTTTTGCTTATTATTCCCACGCAAGCGAACGAGGGTGATAGTCAAAAGGGCTGAGCACGTGTATGGGACAACTAAATTGAGTTGGTCTGGTGGTTAGGTGCCTTCCAACTGCGGGGAGGTCTCTGGTTCGAGTCCCCTCGCCCCCTTTTTTGCTTATTATTCCCCCACGCGTGAGTTTAATTTGTTGGGTGTCCTGAAACTAAATATTGACACATAGGTATGCCTCATATGCAAAAACTGACACATAGACATGCCACATTGATGGAAATGGTGGGGAAAATGCTTCCTCATTTCAACTTTATTCTATTTTAGACGTTATGACCAATTTAAATCGTCGTAATCAGCTAAAATAAATGTCGTAGGCTACATCCACCATATTATGACGATTTTAGCTAGGGAAAATATGACGTTTTAGAGTCAAAACGTCTTAATTTTTCAAGGTTTTGACCCCTTCGAACGGCTTATGACTATCTAGTGCAAAATCGTCATAGATCTATGACGATTTTATTCATGGTCACTATTAGAAGGTCATAGTTTGCCACATTTCTTGTAGTGGTACGACCAGCAGTACCGCCTGGCGCAGAACTTGCACGCGATCAACCTGAAAACATCCTCAAATTCGTGGTAATCTGACCGAAAGGCTGGGCTAGGAACATAAAAAGGCAGTAGATCCGAAGATCTATGGTCCAAAACCACGAAAAACTCACCAAATCCAAAGATCGATCCGAAGGCGATTTGGGGCGCTTTTCTGGGGAATTTTCGATTTTATGATGGATAGAGAAAAATTTGAGGGGAAATTCGTGATCAACCTTGCTCTTGATACCAATATGTTAGGGGTGACCCCTTGGGGTGGTCCGATCTTTCACGAATCCGTGGGAATCGAGGGAAAAGCGGTGGAAGGGGAAAGGGGATGAAATCCACGAACACACACGCGAAGAACTCGATGAACACACACATGCGAAAACACGATACAAGCCGATAGCTCACGCCGGTGGTAACCGGTCCAACACAATCCCTAGGATCGGCGTTGGGCAAGACACTCTCCCACGGCCAACAACGGGGGTGAGAGGCTTGATGAGATCTTGAATACTTGGGCACGAGACACCGAGATCCCAAGGACTTGTACAACTTGAACGCACTAGGCAAAATCCAAAAGGGTTGTGGATAATTTGGTGCTCCTTGTCAAGGAGCATGAGACAAATAGTTGATAGATCCACAAAGGGGTGTCTTCAACTACAATTATCCAAGTCTAAGGTTTACAATAGGGGGTGGGGGCTATTTATAGGCCAGCCACATAAACAGGGGTAGTTTAGGAATGAAATGGGAAAATATAAAGAGGGGTACAGGGCGCTGGGCCGAACTGACGCGAACAGGTTCAGTCAAGACCGGTAGTACCGGATGGGCGACCGGTAGTACCGGTCGCAACCGGTAGTACCGCTCAGGGACCGGTAGTACCGCTAGCGGTCCTGGGGCTTCCGTTGGAGTCGCCTGTAGCGAGCGGTAGTACCGCTGTCCGGTAGTACTAGTTCCCGAACCGGTAGTACCGCTAGCGTTTGGGGCTTGGTTGGGTTCCTCATGGAGCGTCCGGTAGCTGGGGCCGGTTGTGCCGCTTGAACCGGTAGTACCGGTCATAGGGTCCGGTAGTACCGCTGGAGTCTGAAAGCGGTTGGTCGCTTCCGCTGTGGTTTCTCCGTTCCATGGGTCCTTCTCTTCGTACCTGATGATGCACAGTGTATGCGTATGAAGTAGCAAGCCATCCAGGGGCGTATCGAAATCACACAAGGAAAGGAGCGAGTTAACCTTGGCTTGTAGGAGTTTGGCTCGGGCGCGAGTCATGGGTCCACTTGGGGAGCTCGTAGGAGTAGATGTAGTAGCGTTCGTAGGACGGGCTGCATCACCTTTGGAGCATTCTCTCGAATCAGAACTTGCTCTCATGTGGTGCTGATTGTACAGAACTGCTGCTAGTATCCACAGATACGAGGAGGAGAGTCGGCGGTGGACTTCTAGGTCTAGTACGGCGTCAGGACTGCTGTGGAGCTAGAGTTTCCAACGTATGGAAATACCTAACCGTTAACCCTCCGAGATAACTGCGTCCCACTATATATAGGGAGTTAAAGTGGGCTCCACTCACTTGTGGCCCATTCACTAAATCCCATATCATTCACTGTGAGTCTGACTCGCTGACTTAGTCCAAATCCGTATCAGGTCCAACCAAAACAGATTTCCGGTTTAGATCCAATCTGAACTTTCTCCCGCTCTTAGTTGTGGACCTCGCAGGCTCATGGCAACTTGGACATGATTGGAGTCCGACTCTCAATCGATCAGTCAATAGCGGCTCCTAGCAGAGTGTGCCGACTCCTAAGTACCAAAGAGTCATGACGACATGACTTTCCAATGCGACTTATGTCCGAGTCCCTTTTGCCTCACGATATACCTTGTTGGACTATAGGCGAATAATTGTCATCCCTTAAATAGTCCTACTCTCTTCTCGATCCGAGATAAGTGATTCATCTGACTAACTCTTAGTCGATCGCGTCGGTTAACACTTAACGGAGTCGTGCATGGCCATGCTTTCCGAATCATATCATCCAAGAGGGCCTAGAGAATATCTCTCCATCTGGAGGGGCAAAATCCCATCTTGGTTATTCACATCACGCAACTTGATTCTTAGTCGACCCGAACTATGCCTTTATAACTTCCCTGTGACGGAACAACATTTGACGGAACCTAAGTCTGTGATCCACAACTTGGATTGTGAAAAAACTTCAGGTCTATGGATTACATTGATTGAGACATACAAATGACGACTTGTTATTTGTATCTCAATATGGGTCAATACGACTCATTAAACTCTTTAGCCGAATTCGTGTAAATCGGAATGGCATCACCATGCCCATGACAAGTGGAACCGAGTCATCAGCTGATTTCACATTGGTCTAAGTTGTGTGTCCAACACAACCTCAATGACCAAGGATATTTAATATGAACAACATGAATATATAGTTCCACAACTGAATCACATGTTCAATGATACACATCAGATGTTCATACAAGGACAACTTAATAACTTTATGAATACAATGGGAATTACATCATACATGATTGCCTCTAGGGAATATTCCCAACACTTGGAGGAGACATGTATGTCTCCCCAAGTTTATGACCCCAAGATGAAGGATGTCACTGTCGTGTCCAATGAAGATGTTCCGGCGACATGGAAGCGGAAGTCCTCCACCTCTGACACTGTTGCGGGAGGCAAGAAGAAGAAACGGAGAGTGGAGTATCCAAGAAATCCACCACCTCCCTGGAGGTGGAGAAAATAAAGACGGTTGGCATCCCTTTAACCAAGGCGCCAACTCTTGTGTAAGTCTATTTTCCTCCAACTTTGTCCCTTGCAACTTTAACCAAGGCATCCCTTATACTTGCCATTTTGTATGTTTCAGGAAAGAAAACTAATATTAGTTTGAAGAAGACCTCAAAGACTGCTGGGGATTCAAAAAATATCCGTGACATGATGACCCAAGCTTCTCTCGCCATTTCTCCCCTACTCCTGCCGTCCAACCCTTTATCGCTCCTGCCGGATCTCCGACTACAGTAGCATCTGAACCCTCCATCATGGAGGTGGACAATACTTACTCGCAGGAGGTCCCAGATGTTTGCGAGATGGTCGTTGTTCCCAGCGGCCAGACGAATGAATCAGGAAAACACCTCCTCCCAAGTGGCTGAAGCTCCGTCTAAGGATGCCACAAAAGAGGAAAGAAGCTGGTGGTGGGAAGTGGATCTGCGGCGACCACAACCCAGTCGGAAGCCTCCAAGCCTATAAGCCCGAAAATTGTTCCAAGGCCATCTGCCTCGGTTCCTGGTGTGGCACTGACCTCTCTGAAATTTGGTCTTGAGGAGCTGCTCAAGTAGGCAGAGATCCTCTGGCTAAACATAGTTGCTTTTAGAAAACTATACTGAGAAGCCGCCAATAACCTCAAGGTCATTGCCTTCGTAAGCATTTTACACTTTTGCATTTCACATATAATATCCCACTGTAGCCCCCAAGGACTTAGACGGAAAACCATAGGTCTTTTGGGCTGAGTGCTCTAAGAGTGACTAAGCAAGAAACATTGTACTATAGCCCCAAGTATGTAGTTTGAGTGAATAATTCCAACTAGATACTTTCAGAGTAGCATACGTAGTGTTTATAAATTTCGATATTGTAGCCCCCATGCCTCTAGTTGAAACAGAGATTGTTCCAACTAGATGCTTAAAAGAGGACTAAGCATAGCTTTGAGTTTAAAATTTCGCACTGTAGCCCCCGAGCCTCTTGGTAGAACTAAATAATTCTGGCTAGATGCTCCAGGTAGACTAAGTACTTCTATTTTCGCAGAATGAGAATTCCCGGAAGGTCTACGCCAACGAGAAGTTCGCCAATATCCACAAGGAGATGGAAGCCGAAAAGGGTAAAACCGCCTTTTTGAAGGAACAGATCACCAAAAACAAGAGTGTCACATCCCAAGATTTTAGAAATTGGGACTGGAAAAAAATTGATTTTTCATGTCTTTCATCTGCATTGCATTGCATCCATGCAAAAATTGCAAGAATTGAATTCGAAAACCCTAACCCTAATAGGTTTTGCAAATATTCCTATGAGGAATAAATAAGGGTTTTATATTTCCATTATAATTGAACTCAATAAAAAGGATACAAAAATAATCCTAAAATGATCTACTGAATATTATAAAATTTAGAAAAAGTTATTAAAGAAATATAAATCAGGAAATAGAAAAGGAAAAGAAACAGAAAAAACTAAACTACCTACCTAGGCCAGTGACCGAAGCTGGCCCAGCCCACCTTCCCTCTTCCCCACTATCTACGGCACGCCCCCATCCAAACTTTGTGGCGCGCAGTAGCCGCTGCCACTGGGCCAGCCCATTTCTTGTGCCTTTCGTGCTAGTATAGCCCGCTCTCACTCGCTCTTGCCGACATCCAAGCCCCACCGCTCATCTCCTTCCTTGCGTGCTGAGGATAAACTCCCAAGCTCGCCCTGATCCGAACCAACTGTTCCCGATTTTGCTCGATTCGGCGCTGATCCCAATACCTCCTACATGCCAAGACCCTCATATGAACCGTTGCACCCTCCCTTGTCGTCCTTTCGAAGTTTCCCCTGAAAACCTAGCTCCTGGGCAGGCTCCTGTTTATGCCGCTGCCATTGATTCGGGCCGATCTACAATCGGTGGTTCTCGTCGTCCCGAGCCTCTCCTTATCCCTCCTATGTGCTCCCCATGACCATTATCTTCTCCCTGACCTCTTTTCCCCTTGTGCAGTATGCCACAACGCCCACAATTCTTTGCTAGAGCATCGTCATCGTCCTTTATCTCCGTTCGACCAATGCCCCCGCTCTGGGAAGAAACGGTAGTTTCCAAGACTACCAGTATAAACCCCATCACCATCTTCATCTCGTCATATAGTTACCCATGCCGGAAGATCGCCGGAGGGCCTCGAAGGACAAGCATCTGCGCCACGCGCCACCGCATGTCCCATCCATTGTTGGCGTGAGCAACCTCTTGTTCCTGGGCGTCGGATCCAGGAAGAACGACTCGGATTAGATCCAACGGACAACCGGTATCGACCAATCATAGTCAGCCGTGTGGCCAACCTTGTCAGCGCAACGCGTTAGCGCCATGTCATCGCCCAGTTAGCGTCAACTAATTGCATTTTTAATATTTAAAATAAGCAGAAAATTGTGAGATCTTGTAAAATTCATATAAAATCAAATACATGTAAAAAATTAGTAAATAATATACCTATGGATTCACAAAAATATGTAGAATATTACTATGCTATTAGATATGACTTTTATAGTACATATTTACTGTAATAAATTAAATAGTTTAATGGACAATTTAGACATAATAAATCATAGTAAATTATGAGTAGATCAGAAAAATACACATAAAGTGTTTATGGATTCGTAATTTCCTTTATGACATTAATATACTATTATATACAAATTTTGCAATGTAGAATTACTGTAGTAATTTAAATAGTTTTAATGTCCTTTTGGAGTATTAAATCCATAATAAATTATTTATAGGTGGTAAAAAATATGAGTAATATGTCAAATTGAAGATAATTCAATGTGGAATAGTAATATCTGATTGGATCCCATTTTCGCATTATAGTTAACTGGTAATAATGTATTTGTTTTTAATGGTCTTTTTAGATTGTTAAATCCATTGTAAATAATTTATAGATCTAGAAAATATGAATAATATATCCCTGGGTTTACAATATCGTTTACAGATATGTTTTTAGTTTTATTGTCGACAAAGTAAACTATTTAAGTGATTTAAACTTTTTTATATAGTAAATAAATCATAAGAAACGATATACGACTCCGATTAGGGTGAATCCAATTTCCAATGGTTCGTAATAATGTCCTCTATCTAGTACACCTAAGATCTAAATTTGATATGGAAATTAGTACAGTAGTTCCAACAGAACTATTGAAACCCCTAGATTGGCAATCAAGTATTAAAAATAAATACCCTATTGCATTAAATAATTCTCCACATGCATCATATGATCTAGTAAATTATCATGCATGCATTTGTTCATCATTGTTTTGTTGTATTAATCATAATTGCAATGTTTTGAATGGTGTGTTTGTTGTGCACTTGTTTTAATCGATAGATTGCAAGGAGTGAAACGTTTTTGATTGTGATGAGTGCAATCTTGATTGATAGTTTTAATGTCCTTTTGGAGTATTAAATCCGATTGTGGGCGTTGTGATGAGTGCAACCTTGAAGATGGTGATGGGCAAGATTGATGTATACATAATTATACGCTTGGGTTTTGAAGGATTTTGGTGAAAAGGAAAGAAACTAGATCTAGGAGGATCTAGGGTTTGGTTATTTTTATGCCACCTAAAAAGGGTTGTATTTGTGAGCTCAGAGATCACCTTGGTACAAGGGAGATATGGATAGCTATACCAAGTTATATAGATGATCATGTAAGAAATAGTTGGGCTTGGTTGCATTTGAGGTGGTCTAGAAGAGATGGCAAACTTTGTTGAAAATAAGGCTGCCATAACAGATACATCATGTAGCCTCCTAAACCATGTGGGTTTAAGAAGCACAAAGCTTCAATGGGAAAAAGGGGAGTGGGGGTTGATAAGCCATGCTTAGTAGATCATATCCATGCAAAGATTTGGTCAAGGGGAGGTGGCACATTGATGTGAGCTTTTGCCAAACTAGGCATGATGATAAGATTTGCAGAAAAGATTATTATCTTGACTACAAAACCATCATGGATGAGTGGGAACCAGAATGGCTTAGCCATGGAAAATAGTGGGATTTAGTATTACTAATGAGGTAATACAACATGGTTAAAGTACATTCTCAAGAATCCACATAGGATGGAAAAGGTGGAGCTCCAAAGATTGTATTTAGATAAGAAATCCAGACAGCCATTTTGGCAGATTTAGGGTTTTAGACTAGAGTGCAAGTGTAGATGAAATTGAGGGGATGCTAGTTTCCAAACTCATGATCAAGGAGATGATGTTTAAGTGTTAAATAAGTATATAGGATCCATGCTTAGATTGGGTCTTCATTGAGTTTGAACTATTAGAAGGGATTATCCCTCATTGATCTGATTAGGAGGGGAGATGATCACCTTAGGGGCTTAGGATAGATCTAGACTTGGATGCTTGATATGAGATTGATGGTCACAAGCATAGATTAGTTCCTAAAGGATGAGCTACTAGAATAGCTCACTCTAGGTCCAAAGCAAACAATGTAATCAGTAGATCAAGGCAATTCATCAGACAGTAGATCAAGGCAATTCATCCTATCAAACCTATCCAACTACTACTAGGGTTACCATCAAGCCTAGCTTGAGGTAGGTATGGGTATTTTGAATTGGTTATGTTTTGAAGTAAGATAAGTACCTCTTGGTAATTCTACCAAGATTGGAGTGAAAAGGTTTTGAACTAAAGGTTTTGGAAAACCTAGGGGTGAGAGTAGTTGAGAGTTCTGTCTTGAAAACATAAGAAGATTATATTTTAGTTCTCCATAGTTTTGTTAATAGAACTAGTAAAAAAAATATCTTTGTTTTTTAAAAGTTATCTTGGCTCAGGTTTTGAAATGCGAGAACATTTGAGAATATGAAAGATGATCCAAGACATCTCTTTTGTAAAATAGCTTTTGTCAACTAGTGTTGAGATAAGAAGTATAGCATCTAATACACAATCAGTTGCAAGAACACAAGCAGGAAAGTAAACAAACAATGCACATGTAACAAGAAAAAGTTTTTGTTCCCCCTGATTTTTTGCCTTTTGGACAACAATTCAGGGTTGCTGAAATTGGGATGTTACAATGTCACCATGTACCCTCAGCGCCGAGCATGATGCGCGGCAACACGCGCCGAGGGAGGCTCGCCGGAAGCGCGATCCGTGAGCACCTTAACACCGCCCAATCCGGACAAAAGAGTTATGCCGACAAGAGACGTCGAGATCTAGCCTTCGCTATCGGAGATTTTGTATATCTGAAAGTATCACCCTTGGAAGGAATGCAGCGTTTCCAACACAAAGGAAATCTTGCCCCCAGATATATTGGACCCTTCAAGATTTTGAATCGTCGATTGGAAGTATCATATCAACTAGAACTGCCGGAGGAGATGTCATCCGTGCATAATGTGTTTCGTATCTCGTTACTTCGCAAATGCCTAGAAGTCCCGGAGAAGACCGAAGTTTTCAAGAATATTGATCATAGAACCATATAGATCAACGAGGACCTAACATATCCTGAAATACCCATTCGTATTTTGGAAGAAGCCTTCAGAACCACCAGAACCCGGAGTATCAAGTTTCTCAAGATCCAGTGGAGTAACCATACTGAAGAAGAAGCTACTTGGGAACGAGAAAATTATATTAGGTCTGAGTTTCCAGATCTCTTTAGTTCCTAGTTTTCTTTTTCCTAAATCTCGGGACAACATTTTGTTTAAGGAGGGAAGGTTTGTAACATCCCAAAAATATTAATCAAGATTATCAAGTTCTAATCACCCAAGTTTAGGGTTAACAAAAACTTTTGTTATTAAAATTAATATGAATGCATGTGTATTAGTGATTAATGAATGAATGCTTTCCATGCCATGTTTGATTGATATGAATGGTAAGGATTGGTTTAAAGATGAAAACAATATCATCTAGATCATTTCCAAGCAGAATCAAATAAAGATAAATTCAAATATA
Organism: Avena sativa; assembly: GCA_916181665.1. Classification (NCBI taxonomy): domain Eukaryota; kingdom Viridiplantae; phylum Streptophyta; class Magnoliopsida; order Poales; family Poaceae; genus Avena; species Avena sativa. The sequence goes on from OV702280.1 coordinate 149,429,944, forward strand.
AACAATATAAGAAAATGGTCACTTTGACCAAAGTTAACCACTAGACCACTTTAAGTGTTCCTAGTCCAAGTTTTCTAACAGAAACAAATCCAATTATTTTCACCCTTGATATACCAAGTAAAAGTGAACCCAAGACCACTTTACAAACCAACAAAAACAATTTCCAAATCTATTTAAAGGACAATTCAATTGTAGCTACTAAGATCACCATTTCTCAAAAACCTGCTAAACCATTTCACCTTGGCAAACCCAAGCAACCAGAGACTACCAAGCATGTGACCAGAGCACTCACCAAAATTCAGCCAAAAATTCAAATTCAAACTTCATGCGGCCATTTCATCAAACACTTGGTGAGCACAGATCAAACTGCCTAACTTTCACTATTCTTGATCAATGCCTTGTTCCCCCATTGCCCCCAATTCTCTCCCCTTTTCTCCCCTAGTGACCACCAGTGCATTGAACAAGCTACTAACCCTACCCTTGGACCAGTGCCATGCCACCCGAAGCCACCATTGCTAGCCGACCATGGCCAGCACATAGGAGAGAGCGCCACACCTGTCCACGATGTCCAGGAGGCAGGCCACCGTCCACCGCCACCCCTGTCGAACCCCCGAGCACAACCATGCCCTGGACCACTGAGAAAACGTTGCACCCATTTCCTCTCTGCCATGCCGAGAGCGCGCCAGCGCGCCACAGCCGACACGCTCGCACACGCCGTGCCTCGCCCTCACCGCGCATAACTATGACCGCCATGGCCCTAGCTACCCCCCATACATGCCCGTTCGCCGCCGCGCGACACGAAGCCACTATACGTCGTCTAAAACACCATCGGTGCCGCATAGAGCGTCGACCCGTTCCGACCATTCTAGACCTCCCCGTGCCGTTCCATTAAGCAAGTGATGATCGCTAGGAGACACCGCACTGTCCTACGCCCATCGCCATGCCCGTAGCTAGCTGTACTGACGTTGCCGGAGGAGCTTATTGATGGCTCAATTGATGTGGAGCCTGTTGGGAACCCCAAGATAAAGGTGTGAAGCAGCACAACAACAAGTCTTCCCTCAGTAAGAAACCGAGGTTATCGAACCAGTAGGAGGAAGGAAACGTCACACAGGTGTTGCAAGCAACGCGAAAACCTACACAACACAAACTCAAGACTTTGCCCCAACTAATAGTGAGGTTGTCAATCTCACCGGTTGCAGTAACAAAGGATTAACTGTATTGTGTCGAAGGTGATGATGGTTTACAACAAGTAAACAAGTAACAGTGGAATATGTATCAATGATAAAGATTGGACCAGGGTCCATAGTTCACTAGTGGTGCTCTCCTTAGATAAACAACATGGAATTAAGGGTAAACAAATTACAGCAGGGCAATTGACAGGAACTGAGCAAGGAATAACAATGCAATACCAGACGAAAAGATCCTATGAGATTTGATTGGGCAATACAACAATATACATAGACCGCCATCCAACTGCATCTATGACTAGAAGTCCACCTTCAGGTTATCATCCGAACCCCCTCCAGTATTAAGTTGCTAGCAACAGACAACTGCTTTAAGCAAAGTGTGTAAGGTAAACAATCCACTTGTTCCATGAACAAGAGACCGTTGTTTTCTCCCTAGTGGCAACAGAACATCTACAACCGAAGAGGTTTCTGTCACTTCCCTTGGAAACTAGAGGCATGAACCCACTATCGAGCATAAATACCCCATCTTGGAGTCACTAGCAACTACTTATCCAAGATAGCTACTAACAACAGAGAGCATGCAAGATCACAAACAACACAGACATGATAGAATCAATAAGACAAAACCATTAATCAATCTGACATAGTAATCTCAATATCCATCGGATCTCCGCAAACACAACATGCATGATTACAAATAGATTAGATCTTGATCATGAATGGAGCTCACAACATCTATACATGAAAGCACAAAGGAGGAGATACAACCATCTAGCTACTACATGGACCCATAGTCCAAGGTGGAACTACTCACGCTTCATACCGGAGAAGAAGGCCTCCGGGATGATCTAACCTCTGGCAGGGTGCCAGGAAGAACTTCAGATCCCCCCGATCTAGGGACAATGTGGCGGCGGATATAGAAGGTTTCGTGGAGTTTTTATCGTGTGCCTAGGGTTTATGTATCGGGGGCTTCTTATAGGCGAAGAGGCGAGGCTGGGAGGCAACCAGGGGGGCTACACCCTGCCTAGGCGCGGGCTAGGCCCACCCGCCCCTAGGGGGGTTTAGCCGCCCTGTGGCGCCTCTCCGTCTCTCCTCTAGACTTCGTGTCGCCCACGGTAAAATATTGACTTTGGCTTTTGTCCCGTCCAATTCCGAGAATATTGATTTTCTGCCTTTCTTGAACCAAAAACAGAAGAAAACAGGCAACTGGCACCGTGGCAACTTGTTAATAGGTTAGTTCTAGAAAAGATATAAAAACACCTCAAAGTGTAGACAAAGCAAAGAAAAGTAGATACTAAACAAGCATGGAGCATCAATAATTATAGATACGTTTCCAACGTATCACCTGCCCATGCCGCACTGCCCCTCTCGCGGGTGTATAAATAGAGGCCACCCCAGCCCTCATTCTTCACACCATCTCATTCCCACTACTCATAGAACACCCTGACCCTTCCCTGGAGCAAGGCGAGCACCATGCCGCCGGAATTTCACCGGAGTCCGCCGCTACAGAGGAGAAGGGTCGTTGATTGGAGCAACCCCAGGAGCTGCCGTGACCACTATTTGAACCGCCGTCATCGACAACGTCATTCGCCCCCATCGCCGACCCTAGCTGGAGCCCAGGTAAGCCGCCGCATACTCCCACCGTCGCCGTTAGGGTTCGGTCTCGTCAGAGCTGTTCGACAGAGACGACAAACATGAGCCATAGATCGTAGTCTAAGCGCATGACCCAGATTGAAACATACCCCTTCACTTAGACTGAGCCGCTGATGCGTGGAACCTCTCTGTTAGAAGGCCGCTGCGTGCGCGCTATGTAGTTGGGTGGCCCAGTAACATTCCCGCGCGTAGCCTAGCAATTCAAATAACCTTTTTCCATCTTAGTTCAAACCTAGTTCTGTCAGTAGATTCAAAAATCAATTCTACTGAACCAAATGACCTGATTCCAATTTTGTTAGAAAGGTATTTGAATTATCAGTCCAAGCCTGTTGGATTCAAACCATTTGAAATTAGAGATCACCTATAACAAAAATAACAAGACAGAGGCTTTTTCACATTCAAACATTTTTCAAAAATCAACCATAAATTCTTTTGAGTTGATTCCAACTCTCAAAAATCACATTTGACAAGATCTATCTAAATATGTAAAAATATTTAGGTTTACATGCAGTGATCTTGGACACGTATTAAAAGAATGCTATATGGGCATTTCTAGTCACTTTAATTATTTATAATAGTAATTTTACAACTTTATAAAATATGACAACCACTTTAAATCACATTCCCAAGTATTAGAATATGTGGTGATGACATGTGTCCACATGATCCCATATTTTAATTGGAGAATATTAAATCTTAAGTAGTTTTCAATGAGTAGAAATTACTTTTCCAAAATAAAATAAATAAGACTAGGTCTTTATTTCATGTGATGATGCTAGATCATCTAGTGTGAACCTTTGTGCGCCAAACAGAAGTAGTTAAGTATTGTTTGGTGATTGTGTACCTTGTATTTATTTATAGACGCTAGTAGCGACCAAGGCTATGAGGAGGAGGATTACTACGAAGAAGAAGAGAACTTCAACCACTGCACCAATCAAGGCAAGCTACCACTTGCATGTTACCTAGGCAAGCTATCTAATGCAAGTCCTACTTGCAAGCTAGAACCTTGCATGCTACTTATGCAAGATAACCTATGCTAGATGCCTTAGGCATGCTTTGGTTATACAACCTTGATTATACCAATCCCAAGTTTTACTTGCAAGCTTTATTATTTTATTTGTTTATCAAAGTTCTTTATTACTTTCACTTAGTGACTTATGAGTTTTGGAAAGATATTATAGGTAGCATAAAGAGCATAAAACTTGGCCTAAGTAGTTAGAACTAGATGTCATACTGAGGCATGAGATTAGATTTGGATATTCACACTTGATTAGAACCACTCATTAGTGATTACCCTCAATTTTAGTGGCTAGTGCTAAGCATAAAAGTTGATCACTTTAGATGGGAATACTTGATGAAAATGATTATGAAAACCTTGGAATGAAGATTCATTCTATTGAAATGTTTTGACATGTGTTATGAACACAAGATGATTTGATGATGAAAATGTTGAGGCATGAGCCTTAGCCCTTTTATTAAAAATTGATGGTTGGGTTCGGATGCGATACCATTACAATTTTACCTTAGAACCACAATACCCGAATTGGGGTAGGTCTTGACTGGAAGTTTATATATCTTAGTATGGGTTCCCTTGTGGAAGAGGTTTGAGCTGAGGCTACCTCGTGATGGTTGTCCACCCGTGCAGTTCCCAAGATGATAGATGGTCATGGTTGGGAGTCCAAACTCATAGGGGAAGTGCCTATACTAGGGTGTGTAATTGAAAGGTTAGTATTGATTATCTGCACACTAAGTATGATGATTCAGGATTGTTCCTGACGAATGTATCGAATGTTGTGTTGAAAGTGTACCACCTCTGCAGAGTGTCAAACTATTCGAATAGCCGCATCTACGGTTATGGACAGTTGGAGTGGCCATACTGTTCCATCATCATATGTTTTCAAAATGACTTGTGAATTGAACTATGACTTTGACTTGACCACAACAGGGCTGTGAACATGAAAACTAAGTTCCCACTTAGATGTTGCAAAACATTAAACTAGTTTTCTTTACTTCTAAACTCAGTTAGAGATAAACCTGGTTTTTGCAAATAAACCTAGAGCTTAGGATTCCTACTCAAACTACTTTACTTGTTAGTGATAGTTTGCGAGTACTTAAAGAGTACTCTTGGCTTTGTCCATGTATATTCCCATGGCCAGATTATGAAGAGGACTATCAGGATGATGGATAGCAGGAAGTCTATGACAACTAGGATCATCTCCCATCGTCATCAATGCCTGTGACCCTGAAGATGGAGCTTAGGCCATGCTACCGTTATTATTATTTCGTTGCGTTGATTGTCTTAAGATTGGATCATGAGATCCTTTATTTGTAAGACCTTTATTATGGTTTGTAATGGATGATGAACTATGGTACCAATCTATTATGTCTAGCAAAAATGGTAATCCTAGGATTGCGATGTATGGCGTAATAGGCATCTGGGATTAAAAATCCGGGTGTTGACAAGTTGGTATCAGAGCCATCCTGACCATAGGAGACCCTAGTTAGAATGGATGCTTGAATCAAAAACTTAGTTTCAAAACAAAAGAAGTGAGTATTTATGAAAACCTATTCTCATTCTTATCACTAAGATTCTTTCAAGAAAATTTATGTTCCTGAAAAATTCTTGAAATCCTACATAAAATTTGACACACTTGATCACCTCACTAACTTACTCATCATACTTTCTTATAGATGGAAGTCAAGTATATAAAGTTCGACCAGTTGGGCAACGGAGGACAGCTCATCTTCGAGCGCGATTTAGACCAACTCTCAGAACTTCTTGAGCACCCGCACCCCAAGTTCTTCGGAGCATAGATCAATGATCAGCAAGGAGGAGAACTACAATGGCTGATAGTTGCAAATCTCAGAGGCAAGAAGGAGGCACCCACCTTAGAGGGGATCCAATTCAGCTTGAGGGAGAACAATTGGCTAGACGGACTCGCCAGGGCTATGAAGGAGACTCTTGCATGTCTGTGTGGGCAAAGCATCAACCAGATCAAGGGCACTCGCTTTGAGTACTACGTAAGGCATGATGCTATGGGACAACCATTGGTGGTGCCAGGACATCCGGAGCTGAAGCATCGGGTGGATCATATTGACTTCATGCTGTATGACAGGCAGAAGGAACTGGACAATGTCTGTTCCTATGCCAACCACAACTATGCCATTGCAATCAAGAAGGACCAGACCCTCGCCATCCTTGTGAAGGAGCTCAAGTCACTTTGTCGTCTGCGTGACAAGATGGATCGCATCATTGCCCACCTTCATCACAAAGTGTCAGACCTAGAGGAGACCATCCATGAGCGGGACATGCAACTTGAGGAGAGGGAAAATGAAGGTGAAGATATTCATGGAGATCCTTACTCCTACCTCAGTTATGATGATGACTACCTGAAGGACCAAGCCATGGACTTCCACACTGATGATGATGATTCTGCCTTCATTGATGATGATGAAGCCACCAGTTCTAATGAGTAGTATCACTTGAGCACTATCATAGGTGTGAGTTGTATCCGGTCCCACTGTATCGTAGCTTCATAGAATAGTTCTTAAAACCATCTGTTAACTTAGGGTGGTGTGTGTGTTTGTATTGGGTTCTATGCATGAATGAATGAATGAATGAAAAGCAAGTTGCTAGTTGGCAAAACCAGAGTCAAAGTCAAAGTTTAAAAGCTTTTCAAAAACAAATCCATGAACCTTAGAAATTTCCCTCTTGTCTCATGATCTATCTCAATCTTCAGATGCCTCACGGAGGGAGCAATTCATCTCAGGACCCAATGCTGCAAATCATGCAAATGTTGGTTGCTTACCGTGAAGCTAGAACAGCTGAACGTCAAGATAACTTAGCCACCCTTCAATAGATAGCTCAGATGGCCAATAATAATACGGAGGGAGCAATTCATCTCAGGACCCAATGCTGCAAATCTTGCAAATGTTGGTTGCTTACCGTGAAGCTAGAACAGCTGAACGTCAAGCTAACTTAGCCACCCTTCAATAGATATCTCAGATGGCCAATAATAATCAAAGCCATGGAAACCACGATAACCATGGATCCAAGCTAAAGAACTTTCAAAACACCAATCCCCCTGATGATGCTTGATGTGGCACTTCATTGGTAACCCCAAGCGTAGTGTGTGAAGAGCAAGCAGCAAGTTTTTTGTAGAGGTCCCAACCTTTAATAAGATAGAGATCCCTGTGTTTACAATGCTAGTCCCTGGATCAATAGCTAGCATCCACAGTTAAGATGTAATATCAAGAAACAAAGGTCATTATATAACTTTATAACCAGGAATAAAATAATTTATTACATCTTACATAGCTCATTTGGCTATCTTATTACAATGCAGCAGAATATAACAATAGCATGGGGTCCTTCATCTTCAAAGTGTCACAGGAAGTCATGTTGGTTGTAGACTTGTAATCCTAATCAATAAACTTCACTAACATCAAACAAACCTGCAACATAATAAGTTACAGCCACAAGGGTCAATACATTTGAATTGTATTGGCAAGTGATACTATGGTAGTATAGTGGAGTATATCATCTATATGCATTTGGCTAAGTGGAGCTTAGGCTTTCTTTGCTCAAAATAGATTTTCCTTATCATTTGAAAACACGAAGTTTTTGCTTAGCAAAATCACCCAAGGCATCTCCCAATAGAAATTGGTGATCCTTCAACCCTTGTTCAACCACAAGTTTTTAACTTAGAAATTGGGATGAGGAGATTCTTGATAGCTTCCATGTCTTGATGCTCAAATTGTCCTTTACCAGGGACATGTCTAAGTACTTAGATTTTTCACTCTGCAGAGGTGGTGCACTTTCCCCACAAGACTTGGTTTTCACCAAGACAAGATCTTTCAAAAGCCTTCCCTTAGACCAGAATGGACGCGTTCCAACGTATCATCCCCTACCACCAACTGTCCATTTGGCTAAGTTATTGCAACCTATATGATCCAGGCAGAGCCCATAATGCCAAGTGGCTGCACTTGAAGCTTCTCAACATTTGACATCTCAAATCTCTTTGTTCCTGGGTGGCCATCCACAAGTGAGATACACAAGGTAAACCATAGAAATGGTCCTTGTATAACCACTCAACACAAACCATTCCTTCCATTCCACCCAGGTGATTCATTCACTTAGTTGTTTTATTAAAAAAACACAAGTCCTTGACTTAGAAATATTCCATAGCATGAATATATTCCACCCTTGTTTTATACTAGCTAAGCTAAGCATGATAGTAGTAGGAATATTAACTTAGGAAATTTCTACTAAGGTTTCATCTACTAGGTTTTCCCATGGCATAGTTTATACTTAGCAAAAATTCCATGCAAATCCTACTTAGAAACATCACTAATTCATAGTGAAAATAATGGGACAAAAGTATGAAGCATCACTTGCCTTTTTGGTAGATAATAAAAGTTCAATCCTTGATCTTGCAATATTCACACTCTTCAAATCACTACAATTCAATCAAGCAAGCAAGGATTCAATCTACCATTCAAGCAATTCATCACATAAAATAATAGAAACAAAGCAATGCATGCAAGCATGCCAAAAATTGTTTTATTTACCAACGTGATTTCTAATAGGTTATAAACATTCTAAAACACCTATTGGTCATTTTATAAAAGTGGCAAAACCATTTGCAAAAGATTTTTACTTATAAATCATTTTTAAACCAAATCAGTATTTTATGTGGTTGAAAATGCTTTTAGCAAAGTAATAATCTATAGGGTTCATCAATTTATATTTTTAAATCATAAACTTGTGTTTAGGGTCAGAGATTTTAAATCAAAACATTTACCAAAGGGTTTCCTCAAAAAGCATTTTTAATAAATAAAAATTATTTTTATTTGACTAGAAAGGTTCTAAATCAAAGATTTATTCTTTTGCTTCACAATATATATTTTTGAAACCGCAACTTGGTTTAGATGGTCAGTAGGTTCAAACAATCTAATTGCCCAAAGGTTTTATCACAAAAAATAATTTTAGAATGAATTTTATATTCAAATAAAGCCTACACAAGTTTCTAAAAAACACCCAATTTAACAGAAGAAATTTACTAAACAAAGTGTATGGTTGGATAGGGTTTGTCTTGCTGATTCCATTGATATAAAATTTGCAAAATTTGGACGTGTGGATCAAAAGTTATAGATTTTACAAAATCTCATATCTAATAGAAATGTTTCTGTTTTTTAAAACGAAGTCTGATCCACGTGGCGTGTTTCTATTCGCCCATACCGTTTCGCGTGGATCAACAGATGCGAGTCGTTGGATTAAAATGAGATCGTGCGACACAGGTAGCTCCATACCGCTTCGATTATGTTCTATCGTATCCGTTCGATTCAGATCGTATGGCTCTAATCGATTCTGCCAGAAAGTGGCGGCGCTGCGACGGCTGCGCGGCGGAGGTGTGTCTGGTGGCGGTGGTTCGTTGAATCAAGGAAGCGAGAATAGGAATGGAGGTGCTCACCGGGTTCGCGGGGTCGCGGTGATGCTCAAGGTGGCTGCAGGATGGACAGGGGCGCACTGAGCTAGCTCGAATCGCTCGCCGGAGTTTGTGGAACCGTCGGGTGCGCTCAGATGTTGTTGAAGAAGAGGCTTCATAGCATGCCAGAGAAAAAGGGGAGCATGGTTATATGCGCCGGAGAGTGGCGAGTACACGCGTGTGAAGGAGGAGGAGAGGGGCGGTCAGACGCTACCTGGGAAACTCGCCGGAGTTCAAGTCGAAGACGGTGGCGAATGGCGTTGAGGTTGCCGACGCTAGGAAGCTTGCGCGGCTGACCTCAGAGTACTGGGAGATGCGCCAGAGGCCAGGGAGTGTGCTCACGTGGTCGAGGGGGCGAGGCGCGACGACGTCTGGCCGGAATTCTCACCGGAAGACGTCGGAGGTAGTGGTGGTTCCAAGCAAAATCAGAGCAGCCTGGTGGCGAGCTGGTGCGAGCGAGAGAGGGGAAGTGGAGAGGGGAGACAGGCGCCTTTAACGAGCATGGTCCCGGGGAGAATTACTGAGCCATTACTCATGAATTCAACTCGCGAAATCAACGCAAAAACGTTCGGGATGAACTGGTCGTGGGGATGACGATGACTGCGTGGCACTGGGGTCGTTTCGTCAGCAAAGGAGAGAGAGGGGAGTGGGTCCAGGCAGTCAGCGAGGAAGTGGGTCTGTTCTGCGGTGATAAAACGTTTCGGGGAGGGAAGTGGGGGTGGGCTGCTGGGCTGGATTGGGCCAGGCTGGCTTAGCTCATTTTTTTGTTTTGTTTCTCTTTTCGTTTTTCCAATTCTAATATTCTATTTTGATTTTGTTTGATTATTTCAAACAACAATTTGAATTCAATTTTCTAACAAACTTTATGTATAATCCAATACTATTTTAATACATTTTAAAGTCAAATTTAGAATATTTCTTTTATTCTTTTTAGGGTCTTTTAATTATTTAAAATAGGCCCTTGCATTTATTCAGATGAGATTTAATAATGTTTTCAAACTCCATTTAAATTCTAAATCTTTCCAGTAGGTTTTATTTATTTATTAGGGTGTCAAATAATTCACCTTGAATCATTTGGAAAATATTTAATATGATTTATAAATCATTTGAATTGGGTATTTGTTTTAATTCCAATGAAATAAATTATAGTTTTAATTTCATAGTTTTTATTTAGGTGAATTCCTTGATTCCACTTTAAGTTAATGAAATGACTTTTAATTCACTTGGGTAAATTCCAAATACTATTTTCCCATGATTTAAAATAATCATTCTTATTAGGGATTTGTCTTTATTCAAATAGAAATAGAATTTGGTTAATGCCATTTTATTTAATTTGAAAATTCTTTATCCATTATTTTATTTGGATTATATTTATTCCATTTGCTAATGGATTAGGCCAAGATTTAATTTGGTCTTTAAATATTCCTCATTTAATATTTCTTTCTTTATCTTATAAAATTCATATCTTTTTATTTAAAGGTCCAAACTTGGTGATTCCAATTTGGTAAAATCTTATTTAATATTTATTTATCCTTTTAAATATCTTTAGGATTATTTTCTCTCCATTTGGTATGGATTTCTATATAGGTGCTTTATTAGCTTTGGAAATTCAATTTCCTTATCTTATTAATTTCATAAGATTGTGTTTAAGGTTCCAAATTAAGTGAAACCAATTCATATGGTTTTATATTATTTCTATTTGTCATTCTTGATCATTTTGAAATGTTTGTTGACAAATTTTTATATGGATCAAATCCATATGCTTAGAGATAACTTGGAAATGTTTTTCTTCCATTAGGGTTTTTAGGTTTTTGGTTTATTTTCCAAGTGTTTAAATTTCCAGATGCATTTATGAAGAATGCATTCCACTTGATTTGAATTTTAATTGGATTCAAATATTAACCAAGGTTTTTTCATTATGGGATTTTTAAGTTTCCATTTAGAAACAAAAAGTTTCTTTTCATCCTAAATTTCAACAATTATTTATTTTGTTTATTTATTTTTCACATTACAAAATTTGGAAAATTTTGGGATGTGATAGGCTACCACCCTTAAAAGAAATCTCGTCCCGAGATTTGGGAAAGATAGGGGTTACAAGTTGGTCAAAGCAACTAGGGTACTACCACCCTTAAAAGTTTTCCAACTAGATTACTTCTTGGCTTGCTTGGGATCTTGTTGAAATCTCTCTGGGCATACATCTGCATAGTGTCCTTTGTTTCCACACTTGAAGCATGTGACAAGGCTGAGGTCCTTCATAGGCTTTATCTTGTGCTTCATCTTTTCTGGACAGTTGCTTGCATAATGTCCTTGGTTACCACAATTGTAACATGTGACAAGATTGAGCTCTTCTCGTATCTTCTGTGGACAAGTTGATACATAATGGCCTAGCTCTTTGCAGTTGTTGCACCACACTTGGTAAATATCCTTATATTTCTTCTTCTTCTCTGGACAATCATTGGCATAGTGTCCCATCTCTTTGCAATGGCAACACTGCACTTGACTTTTGTCGTTCTTCTTCTTGGGTTTCTCCAAAGCTAGGAGTGCTTCTAGTTCATGCTCTTCATATCTTATCTCAAAGGTGGGAAAGTTTCCTGGTCTCCTTGATCTTTTACTTGGGTAATACATATGTCTCCTATTTGGTCCATCAAATTGAGTCATATTGCATGGAGGTGCAAGCTGAGATTTTCCTTTGTCTTCATCCCTCTTGGTAGAAGTTGTTCTCTCATGGAAGTCTACAATCTGTTGTTGCACTCCACCTTGTTTCCTTTGTTGAACTATGGAATAGATGGGGCATTGGATAGGGACATGATTATTTCCTTCACATAGGAAACAAGTAGCTTGAGATGTGGGGCATTGATTAGTTGGATGTTTCTCTTCACAATTGGGGCATTGATCTTCATGCTCTTTGGAAGTGTGATCCTTGTCTCCAAAAATATTGCAAGCTTGGGTTCCTTCTAGAATGTCATCCTTAACATCATTGTTATCACAAACTCATTGGGAAGGGTTATTTCCCATGTTGATCATTTGACTTGTCATCCTATGCAACAATTGGGTTTGGGTTTCCAAAAACCTTTGCATGGTTGGGTCTAAATCATTGTTGTTGGCCCAAAATTGAGTTGTCACTTGGTTCAACTGGGTTTGGGTTACTATGAGTTCTCTCATGTTGACCTCTTGGTTGTTGTTGATGTCAGATGTTGGAGTTTCTTGGAGTAGTCATCTGTTTGGGTTGGATTGGGATTAGAATAGGCAAGAGATTTCTAAGGAATTAATTCTAATCACACACATTACAATTCACACAAGCAATGTGCAAGCAATCACAAACAATCATTCCACTCATACAACAAGTTTCAAGCACATTTTTAGGCAATAAAATATTTTTGCTACACCACATAAGTTGGTTGGTTTAATTTAAACTAAACATGGTGGTCCAACTATATGGTTCACTTGAGATCATTCCATCCTTCTTAGTTGGTTCTTCTTGATCATTATATTTGTATCCTTCGAGAATTCCTTGAATCTTGGTCACAAAACTTGAAAGGTGATGATGGTTCCTTCTAAGTTGTGTTTCCTTAGTCTTCAAGTCTTGAGTAATATTTCTTGTCTCACTTATAGTCCTTAGTGATATCCAAGTTGAAGTCCTTGGTGAGACTAAGGTTGAAATCACTTGAGTTGGTGAAGTCCTTTGCTCATGTTGAAGTCTTTATTCATGGTTGAGGTTTTATCCATCAAGTTTAAATAGAAGAGATGTAGAATCAAAAAAAAATGGTTGAGGAAAGAGTTTACAAGATTTGTTTGTAAATAAGTTTTGGAACAAATACAACTCCTATTTTTCTAAGGATTTTTGTCCAATCCTAGGGTTACAAATCCTACAGGCAACACAGTGCTCTGATACCATCTGTAGAGGTCCCAACCTTTAATAAGGTAGAGTTCCCTGTGTTTACAATGCTAGTCCCTGGATCAATAGCTAGCATCCACAGTTATGATGTAATATCAAGAAACAAAGGTCATTATACAACTTTATAACCAGGAATAAAATAATTTATTACATATTACATAGCTCATTTGGCTATCTTATTACAATGCAGCAGAATATAACAATAGCATGGGGTCCTTCATCTTTAAAGTGCCACAGGAAGTCATGTTGGTTGTATACTTGTAGTCCTAATCAATAAACTTCACTAACATCAAACAAACCTGCAACATAATAAGTTACAGCCACAAGGGTCAATGCATTTGAATTGTATTGGCAAGTGATACTATGGTAGTATAGTGGAGTCTATCATCTATATGCATTTGGATAAGTGGATCTTAGGCTAGCTTTGCTCAAAATAGATTTCCCTTATCATTTGAAAACACTAAGTTTTTCTTGGCAAAATCACCCAAGGCATCTCCCAATAGAAATTGGTGATCCTTCAACCCTTGTTCAACCACAAGTTTTAACTTAGAAATTGGGATGAGGAGATTCTTGATTGCTTCCATGTCTTGATGCTCAAATTTTCCTTTACGAGGGACATGTCTAAGTACTTAGATTTTTCACTCTGCAGAGGTTGTGCACTTTCCCCACAAGACTTGGTTTTCACCAAGACAAGATCTTCCAGAAGCCTTCCCTTAGACCAGAATGGACGCGTTCCAACCTATCATCCCCTACCACCAACTACCCATTTGGCTAAGTTATTGCAACCTATATGATCCAGGCAGAGCCCATAATGCCAAGTGGCTACACTTGAAGCTTCTCAACATTTGACATCTCAAATCTCTTTGTTCCTGGGTGGCCATCCACAAGTGAGATACACAAGGTAAACCATAGAAATGGGCCTTGTATAACCACTCAACACAAACCATTCCTTCCATTCCACCCAGGTGATATATTCACTTAGTTGTTTTATTAAACAAAACACAAGTCCTTGACTTAGAAATATTCCATAGCATTAATATATTCCACCCTTGTTTTCTACTAGCTAAGCTAAGCATGATAGTAGTAGGAATATTAACTTAGGAAATTTCTACTAAGGTTTCATCTACTACGTTTTCACATGGCATAGTTTATACTTAGCAAAAATTCCATACAAATCCTACTTAGAAACATCACTAATTCATAGTGAAAATAATGGGACAAAAGTATGAAGCATCACTTGCCTTTTTGGTAGAGAATAAAAGTTTACTCCTTGATCTTGCAATATTCACACTCTTCAAATCACTACAATTCAATCAAGCAAGAATTCAATCTACCATTCAAGCAATTCATCACATAAAATAATAGAAACAAAGCAATGCATGCAAGCATGCCAAAGATTGTTTTATTTACAAAAGTGGTTTCTAATAGGTTATAAACATTCTAAAACACCTATTGGTCATTTTATGAAAGTGTTAAAACCATTTGCAAAAGTTTTTTACTTATAAATCATTTTTAAACCAAATCAATATTTTATGTGGTTGAAAATGCCTTTAGCAAAGTAATAATCTATAGGGTTCATCAAAATAAATTTTTAAATCATAAAACCTTGTGTTTAGGGTAAGAGAGTTTAAATCAAAACATTTCCCAAAGGGTTTCCTCCAAAAGCTATTTCAATAAATAAACATTATTTTTATTTGACTAGAAAGGTTCTAAATCAAAGATTTATTCTTTTGCTTCACAATATATATTTTTGAAACCACAACTTGGTTTAGATGGTCAGTAGGTTCAAACAATCTAATTGCCCAAAGGTTTTATCACAAAAAATAATTTAGAATGAATTTTATATTCAAATTAAGCCTACACAAGTTTCTACAAAAACACCCAATTTAACAGAAGCAATTTACTAAACAAAGTGTATGGTTGGATAGGGTTTGTCTTGCTGATTCCATTGATATAAAATTTGCAAAATTTGGACTTGTGGATCAAAAGTTATAGATTTTACAAAATCTCATATCTAATAGAAATGTTTCTGTTTTTTTAAAACGAAGTCTGAGCCACGTGGCGTGTTTCTATTTGCCCATACCATTTCGCGTGGATCAACAGATGCGAGTCGTTGGATTAAAATGAGATCGTGTGGCACAGGTAGCTCCATACCGCTTCGATTATGTTCTATAGTATCCGTTCGATTCAGATCGTATGGCTCTAATCGATTCTGCCAGAAAGTGGCGGCGCTGCGACGGCTGCGCGGCGGCTGCGTGTCAGGTGGCGGTGGTTCGGTGAATCTAGGAAGCGAGAAGAGGAATGGAGGTTCTCACCGGGTTCGCGGGGTCGCGGTGATGCTCAAGGTGGCCGCAGGATGGACATGGGCGCACGGAGCTGGCTCAAATCGCTCGCCGGAGTTCGTGGAACTGTTGGGTGCGCTCAGATGTTGTTGAAGACGAGGCTTTGGAGCATGCCAGAGAAAAAGGGGAGCATGGTTAGATGCGCGGGAGAGTGGCGAGTACACGCGTGTGAAGGAGGAGGAGAGGGGCGGTCAGACGCTACCTGGGAAACTCGCCGGAGTTCAAGTCGAAGACGGTGGCGAATGGCGTTGAGGTTGCCGACGCTAGGAAGCTTGCGCGGCTGAGCTCAGAGTACTGGGAGATGCACCAGAGGCCAGGAAGTGTGCTCGCGTGGTCGAGGGGGCGAGACGCGATGGCGGCTGGCCGGAATTCTCACCGGAAGACGTCAGAGGCAGTGGTGGTTCCGAGCAAAATCGGAGCAGCCTGGTGGCGAGCTGGTGCGAGCGAGAGAGGGGAAGTGGAGAGGGGAGACATGCGCCTTTAATGAGCATGGTCTCGGGGAGAATTACTGAGCCATTAATCGTGAATTCAACTCGCGAAATCAACGCAGAAACGTTCGGGATGAACTGGTCGTGGGGATGACGATGACTGTGTGGCAGTGGGGTCGTTTCGTCAGCGAAGGAGAGAGAGGCGAGTGGGTCCAGACAGTCAGCGAGGAAGTGGGTCTGTTCTGCGGTGATAAAACGTTTCGGGGAGGGAAGTGGGGGTGGGCTGCTGGGCTGGATTGGGCCAGGCTGGCTTAGCTCATTTTTTTGTTTTGTTTCTCTTTTCTTTTTTCCAATTCTAATATTCTGTTTTGATTTTGTTTGATTATTTCAAACAACAATTTTAGTTCAATTTTGTACCAAACATTGTGTATAATCCAATACTGTTTACTAATACATTTTAAAGTCAAATTTAGAATATTTCTTTTATTCTTTTTAGGGTCTTTTAATTATTTAAAATAGGCCCTTGCATTTATTCAAATGAGATTTAATAATGTTTTCAAACTCCATTTGAATTCTAAATCTTTCTAGTAGGTTTTATTTATTTATTAGGGTGTCAAATAATTCACTTTGAATCATTTGGAAAATATTTTAAATGATTTATAAATCATTTGAATTGGGTATTTGTTTTAATTCCAATGAAATCAGTTATAGTTTTAATTTCATAGTTTTTATTTAGGTGAATTCCTTGATTCCACTTTAAGTTAATTAAATGACTTTTAATTCACTTGGGTAAATTCCAAATACTATTTTCCCATGATTTAAAATAATCATTCTTATTAGGGATTTGTCTTTATTCAAATAGAAATAGAATTTGGTTAATGCCATTTTATTTAATTTGGAAATTCTTTATCCATTAGTTTATTTGGATTATATTTATTCCATTTGCTAATGGATTAGGCCAAGATTTAATTTGGTCTTTAAATATTCCTCATTTAATATTTCTTTCTTTATCTTATAAAATTCATATCTTTTTATTTAAAGGTCCAAACTTGGTGATTCCAATTTGGTAAAATCTTATTTAATATTTATTTATCCTTTTAAATATCTTTAGGATTATTTGCTCTCCATTTGGTATGGATTTCTATATAGGTTCTTTATTAGCTTTGGAAATTCAATTTCCTTATCTCATTAATTTCATAAGATTGTGTTTAAGTTCCAAATTAAGTGAAACCAATTCATATGGTTTTATATTATTTCTATTTGTCATTCTTGATCATTTTGAAATGTTTGTTGACAAATTTTTATATGGATCAAATCCATATGCTTATAGATAACTTAGAAATGTTTTTCTTCCATTAGGGTTTTAGGGTTTTGGTTTATTTTCCAAGTGTTTAAATTTCCAGATGCATTTATGATGAATGCATTCCACTTGATTTGAATTTTAATTGGATTCAAATATTAACCAAGGTTTGTTCAAGATGGGATTTTTAAGTTTCCATTCAGAAACAAAAAGTTTCTTTTCATCCTAAATTTCAACAATTATTTATTTTGTTTATTTATTTTTCACATTACAAAATTTGGAAAATTTTGGGATGTGACATTTTTCCTCAGTTGATACCGAGGTTATCGAACCAGAAGGAGGAAGTAAACGTCACACAGGTGTTGCAAGCAATGCGGACACCTGCACAATAAGAACTCAAACGAATGGTGTGGAAGGTAATGGTTTGCAGGAAGTAAACAAGTAACAGTGGAAGATGTATCAATGGTAAAGATTGGACCGGGGTCCATAGTTCACTAGAGGTGCTCTCCTTAGATAAACAACATGGAATGAAGGGCAAACAAATTACAACAGGGCAATTGACAGGAACTGAGCAAGGCATAATAATGCAATTACTAGTCAGAAAGATCCTATGAAATTCGATTGGGCAATACAACAAGATACATAGACCGCCATCCAACTGCATCTATGACTAGAAGTCCACCTTCAGGTTATCATTTGAACCCGCTCCAGTATTAAGTTGCAAGCAACAGACAACTACTTTAAGCAAAGTGTGTAAGGTAAATAGTCCACATGTTCCATGAACAAGAGACCATTGTTTTCTCCCTAGTGGCAATAACACATCTAAAACCGAAGAGATTTATGTCACTTCCCTTGGAAACTAGAGGCATGAACCCACTATCGAGCATAAATACCCCCTCTTGGAGTCACTAGCAACTACTTGGCCAAGATAGCTACTAATAACGGAGAGCATGCAAGATCACAAACAACACAGACATGATAGAATCATAAAGACAAAACCATTAATCAAACCAACATAATAATCTCAATATCCATCGGATCCCCGCAAACACAACATGCATGATTACAAATAGATTAGATCCTGATCATGAACGGAGCTCACAAGATCTATACATGAAAGCACAAAGGAGAGATACAACCATGTAGCTACTCCATGGACCCATAGTCCAAGGTAGAACTACTCATGCATCATATAGGAGAGAAGGCCTCCAGGATGATCTCCCCTCTGGCAGGGTGCCGGGAAGAACTTCAGATCCCCCCAATCTAGGGACGATGGTGGCGGCGGCTACAGACGGTTTCGTGGAGAGTTGATCGGGTGCTTAGGGTTTCTGCATCGGGGGTTCTTATAGGCGAAGGGGGAGGCCGAGGCGGCGGCTAGAGGGGGCAAACCCTACCCAGGCGCGGGGTAGGGCCCACCCGTGCCTAAGGGAGGTTTAGCCACCCTGGCACGCCTCCTCGTCTCCCCTCTAGACTTCTTGTTCCCCACGGAAAGTAATTGACTTTGACATTTGTCCCGTCCAATTCCAAGAATATTTCTTTACTAACTTTTCTGAAACCAAAAACAGCAAAAAACAGGCATCTGGCACTGTTGCAACTTGTTAGTAGGTTAGTACCAGAAAACATGTAAAAAGCACCTCAAAGTGTAGACAATCAAAGCAAAGTAGATACTAAACAAGCATGGAGCATCAAAAATTGTAGATACATTTCCGACATATCAACATCCCCAAGCTTAACTCCTGCTCGTCCTCGAGTAGGTAAGTGATAAATTTTTTTGAGGTGACATGCACCCTCACAATAAATATCCAACCATTTGCAAGCATTGAAAGCTGGGATCAAATAAATCTAAACATGTGCATGAAAGATGGAGTTCTAACAATAGGACATAGTAACTATGCATGCATCATGACAAGCTACAAACAAATATCATGAATAATATGCAATGAAAAACGTTTGTTTGTTTCACATACAGAAAACATAGCATAGTGGAAATCAGCTTGTCCCTCATAGAGTAGCAATATAGATGCTTAGGACACCTTCAAAGTTCACAAGGGTGACTAGAAACAAATAGCACAAGAACAAGTAATAACACAATATGCATCAATTAATAAGCTTTGGAACACTGCACACAGAATGACAACTATGCTCTCTTAATGGTGCCTAAAGGTAGAAGGTGGAGACTCAAATAATGGTGGAAGAAAGGCCTTTTTATAAAGGAAGTAGGGATTACAAGTTTCAAAAAGAGCTTCCAAAAATTATGGTACTTGTTAGCTTTCAGCCCTCATTTCCCCTATCATAAGCATCTTAAAGTGATTAAGGTTAAAGTGGCAAAGGTGGAGTATATGCTTGATTAAGTATAAGTTGGCAATCTCAAGTCCCTTGAATATGAGGGCCACACCTCATGCATACTCAACTTTGGGTCCAAGTAAGTTCTTGTCATTATAAGTATTTGCATATCATTGAGAACCGCCAACAGGGTACCCCTTGCACATTGTACAGGAGCTTTCCCATAACCAAAACGACAAGGAAAGCAGACAATGAGCATCTCAGCAATCTTTTTATTTACCATATGCATAATTTTTTATTGAGGATGCTTCATAGATAGCTCACTATGGTGATGCTGCAAGTTTCCACCATGATTATGCATGGCTTAGGCTAGCAGCCCAGGCGTTTCTCTACACAGGATACAAACTCCATGGACTTACAAGTTCCCTCTTTATTTCACACCGGTGACATCCATAGACAAAAGAACATGATATCAAATGAGTACAAAGTACAAGTGCAATATTGAAAACGTTCCCCGTGACAGCACGGTTCTGCTAATTCCAACTTATAAGTGCAAGCATATACAACAAAGTTGTCACAATGGTTCAAGTTTATTAGGGGAAAAGAATATAAAGTGTGCCATCAAGTTCGTGAGGGATTTAATCACTAAGTTTTCACATAAAAAATAGTTTTTAATTGGAAGATAGATGAAAACAAGAATATACTTGGAATGGTGTAACACACCATGCATAGGAGTTTATAGTGGACACTTAGGAATAACTTGGTTTCTTCGGAGTTGGAAGCATGAGTAGAACTTACTCATACAAGTGGAGGCTAGCAAAAGACTGGGAGCAACCAACTAAGAGAGAAATAATGTCCATAATCATGTAGTGCAACAAATCATACTAATCAAAGCAAAGAGTGGTACTACAAGTCAAGTACTAAATAATCATAGAGGCTAATGGTGACTTGTAAGAGTCATAACATGGTGTGAGCATGTGCCAAGTCAACCCAAGCAAAGCATCAACGGAGAATACCACAATACTATGCTTTTGCATGCTAGAACAACGCATAATTTCTTCAAGGCACACTAAGCAATCCCAATTTTTTGGAAAAAGACATGCTACAGCAATAATCACTAAGCATAATGCTAAAAAAACACCTAGCATTGCATGCTAAAAGTCTAATTCACAGTCAATGCAAGCTCCTCTTTCACTTCAAGCAAGAACTTACTACTCCTTTCCAACACCAAGCAACTTATTTGTAAAACAACACAGCGAGAACCAGGGTCCAAACTACTTTATTCAAGCAAGCTAAACAACTTAAGCAAAGCAAACGAAAACTAAGACGCTCCAAGAACAACACAACTGTGCATGAAACAATAAAAACGAAGTGTCTAGACAGACCTGGGCTTTTTTATTGATGAAGAAGAGGGTGCCTTGGGCATCCCCAAGATTTTACCCTTGTACCTCTTGGATATTTCTTGGGGTTACAACATGGTGGCATCCCCAAGCTTGAGATTTTGTCCATTCTTCATCTCATTGCATCATTCTCTCTTTACACCTGAAATTTTTCATTCATACAAAACTTCACACAATCTTTATTAGCAACATTAGTGCATTCAAAAGATATTAGACCTCTGGCAAAGCTTTGGAACAGCAAGTATTTTTACTAAAAACACAAGATACTATAGTAACTCCTTCAAAAATCTAAATTCACCTAAAGAGAACTCAAAAAAGAATCAAGAAGAAGCAAATGCAAATAATGGCAGAAATCTGTCAAAACAGACCACCAGGTATAATCCGATTTTTTCGAACATCTTATGTTGCTCAAATCAAAAAGTGTTGAACTAACAAAATTTAACTAGCATACTTGGGGATTTGTTCGTAAATTTTGAGCTCAATCCGAGTTACAGAGACTCCTCATGATTGTTTTTGGTGGAGGACAGAAATCTGTTTCGGGACAGCAACTCCCCAAATCTTACTTCCCTCTCATTAGAGGTAATTCTTGGCACAAAAAGAAAACAAAAAGGATAAGGAGAGGTCATTACTGAAGTAATAACTTCCAAGACTCAAGGAAACTCTTGGGTTATCTCCGAACAAGTACTTTTCTTTAACGCCTTTAAGTTAGGCATGATAGTTTGAGAAGATGCTCTCATAAGAACTATGGGTTGAAGTAAAAGAGAGCATCAAGAATCATCAAAGCACATTTGAGTCTAACCCACTTCCTATGCATAGGAATCTTGTAAGAAAATAAATCAAACAAGCACATAGTAACAAGAGTGGGTAGATAAAACAAGAGCAACTTCAAAACTTTCAGCATATAGAGAGGTGTTTCAGTACCATGAAAAATTCTACAACCATACTTTCCTCTCTCATAATAATTTTTAGTAGCATCATGAATAAACTCAACAATATAGCTATCACATAAAGCATGCTTTTTATGATCTACAAACTAATAATTTCTATCAAGCTCAAAAACAGTGGGATTAAAACCTCCACATGTTTTATCCAAAGTAGATATTTCAAAAGGATCCACAAGAACATAACAATCATCCTTCTTTGGTAAGCATGGGGGACAATCAAATAATGTAAGACATAAAGAGTTACTCTCATTAGAAGGTAGGCATGGGTAGATCCATTCTTCCTCCTTTTGTTCATCACTCTCCTCTTTTTCATCTAATGAGCTTCTAGTTTCAACAATTTCTTCTTTCATAGGCTCCTTCAAGGCATTAGTCTCTTCAATTTGTGGAAAACGCCTATTAAAATATTCAAGAATATAGCCATTTTCTCCCTTGTAATTGTCAAAGAAAAATTTAAGTATCTCAAAAACCTCATGTTTATAAGGTGCATCATCAGTATTTTCAAGCAAACTGGCAAGTTCAAATGCACCCTTGAAGGCAATAAATTCTTCAGTTTGTTCCACATCATCAAAATCATAATTTCCTTTGACATAAGAAGATATGGTAACATTATCATTATACTCACATTGAGAGGGTAGGTGTTTATACCTCCTGCAGCAACAAGCTTTATCAAAGCAATAAGTAACATTATAAGCAGAGCACACGTCTCTAGCAATATTATTCAACTTATCAATTTGTTCCCATAAGTGTTTCCCTTTTTGTGACGAACGGTGTTCCTTATAATAATACTTTCTTCTGTGAACCCACCTTGCCAATAAGAGCTAGTTTCAAAGAAACCATCCATTGATAGAAAGCATGACCAAGCAAGACAATAGAGACCAGCAACTAGAGCAGGAACTAATTTTTGTGTATTTTTGAATAAAGCAAGCAAACCAAACTAGACTAATTTTTTTGGGTTTTTTGAAAAGAGGAAAACAAAGCCAAGCAAAAGAAACTAAGCAAACTAAAAACAAAGTAAAGAGAAAGGAAGTGAAGGACTCCCCTTGTGAAGACGTCCTTAGCCTCCCCGGCAACGGAGCCAAAAAGTCTTGATGATGCTCGACGTGGCACTTCGTTTGTAACCCCAAGCGTAGGGTGTGAAGAGCAAGCAACAAGTTTTCCCTCAATTGAGACCGAGGTTATTGAACCAGAAGGAGGAAGGAAACGTCATAGAGGTGTTGCAAGCAACGCGGAGACCTGCACAACACAAACTCAAGACTTTGTCCCAATGAATCAGTGAGGCTGTCAAGCTCACCGGTTTGCTATAATAAAGGACTAAACGAATGGTGTGGAAGGTAATGGTTTGCAGCAAGTAAACAATTAACAGTGGAAGATGTATTGATGTAGCCCGACCTACGGTCGTTACTACATCAGGGTCTCCAACTTACGCCAAGTCGTCATGGACTCCAAAGGTGAATCCGTTCCTCTATGCGAGCCCCCTTCCTACCCTATTGAATGGTATGCTACTTCATACTCCATCACATATGCATGATAGGTTCACACCGACCAGTACGGAGGCAAGGGAGGAAGCTCGGAACATCAAGCCCGACAAGACGGAGGCTTGGAAGAGGAGACGGAAGTCGACAGGTCGGCAGCTGCCAGGTCCAAGCGGTACTACCGGTTGTCGGAACCGGTACTACCGCCCCCTGCTACCGCTCGCTACTGATGGCTCCAACTGATGCTCCAAGACCGCAAGCGGTACTACCGGTCCCAGAGCGTTACTACTGGTTACGACCGGTACTACCGGTCCTAAGTCCGGTACTACCGGTCATGTCTGAGCCTGCACGCGCCAACTCGACCCAGTGCCATGTACCGCTTACTATACTTTCCTGTTTTGTTCCCAAACTACCCTTTTTATATGGCTGGCCTATAAATAGATCCCCCACCCCTCATGTATCCCTTAGGCATAGATGATAGACTAAAGACAACCCTCATTGTGGAATCTCTAGTTTTGCCTCATCCCCTTTTCCAAGGGGACCGACTATCGTCACCAACCTCGATTGGACTTTGCATCACACATCCATCGTTGAACAAGGCCTTGGAGTTCGGTGTCTCGTCTCCAAGTTGTCAAGACCCTCCCCAAGGTGTTCTTCCCTCTCCGATGTGGATTTGAGGGAGCACGTTGCCCGATCTTTCCTTGCGAGGATTCTATCGGACCGATGGCCGCCGTTCGGGAGTAATCGGCCTTGTATCGCGTGAGTTTTGCGTGTGTTCATCGTGTTCTTCGTGAGATGTGTGTTCGCTTCCGCTACCTTCTCCCTTTCCCCTCGCTTTCCAATCGATTTGACCACGATATCCGTGAAGATCGGGCCACCCAAGAGGTTAACCCCCTTCATCATCTGGTATCAGCAGCTTTTGGTGACACGGATTTCTCATCAATTTGGTCTTTTCCCATAAATTCAAAAATTCCACCAAAAATAGCCCCAATTCATGTTTTGGATCGATCTGTCATTTGAGTGCGTTTTGGTAGGTTTTGATCCATGGATTACTTGCAAAACTTGTTGATCTACCTTCCTCTGCGTTCCCATAGCCTAATTCCTTGATTTCCCCCTCCGATTTGGTGTTTTTCTTGAAGATTTTCCGCCCAAATCGCCCCAAAATCGTGAAAACGCGTCAAAACTGGGAGTTTCTGGACCAACCGGTACTACCGGGCTCAAAATCCGGTACTACCGCACTTAACCGGTACTACCCCCCAGTACAGAAAAAAACAGCAGGTTCCCAGATTTCAGCCGCTCACCATTTTGAGCATAACTTTTGCATTCAAACTCGGATTTTGGTGTTCTTTAGCTCGTTTCGAAGAGGAGAAGGAGCTCTACAACATCATCGACATTGTTCATGCTATATACTAGATCCAAATTCCTGAGCAAGGCGGAATCCAACAATAAAGGGTGAAGATCGTCGACGAAAGGTATAAACATCCCGCGACTTCTCCCCACTTGCATTCCTTTGTGAACCCCACTATCTTTGCGAGCAACAAACACCTATTGAGACTAGTCCTCTTATGATTGCTTGGGCTATGCACATTTTATACCTTGTAGATTCCGAGCAAATGTTGTGAGTGCTATCTCATATAGTTATCTTGTATAGTTGTTGGCACAAGGAAGAGGCAAGTGAAAAAGAAAATAAAAGAGTGATACAAAAAGAAAAAAATATAGAAAAAAAGAAAAGAAAAAGAAATAGATACACATGTGCCTCATTGAATAGGAAGCGCAAGCTCGATGAACATAATCTAGGTGGTACTTATTGTGCATATCTTGTAGCCCAACAATTTTGGTGCAATCGAACTAGCGTGTAACATCCCTAAAATCATAATTTCAAAGTTTGCATATCATTCATGCATGCATATAGATTTGAGATCAAATTTCAAACTCATTTCAGAAAAACAGAAGCACATAGTGCTATGATTTTATGTGAACAAACTCAAATCAAATGGCCATCCCCATTTGAGAGTTTGAATGATTTTAAACCTAGCTTGTTGGTCTCCCTTATAGAAAGGATTGAGTGTGGTTTGAACCAAGTTTTACAATTGGAAATAATTTCAAAGACCATTTCTCAAATTTTGCAAACCAAGTGCCAAGTCTCTGATATTTTATTTTCCAAGCTTGACCAAGCCTTTGCAAAGCAACCACATGAATTTGTGCCTATATTTGAGTCTACTGCTCACTTCAAAAATCCCAAGAAGTTTTGAATTCAAATGAAACTTGAATTCATTTGAAAATTAATTCAGAAAATAGAAACGGAAAAAGAAAAAGGGAGAAAGAATTAGAAAAGGGCCGGCGCCAGGATTCCAGCCCAGCTTCAGAACAGGCCCAGTTAGCCCACCCGGGCCATTCCACTCCCTCTCGCACGCGCGAGCGTACCCACACAGCCGCTGACAGCCAGACCCCACCTCCCCTTCGCGCGCTTCGCTGACGAGCGGGCCCTCTCCACGTCAGCTTCGTCTTCCCCAGATTCCACGCACGAACTCCGCCGCTGCCCGTTGCTGCACTGATTTCGCGAGGTTAATTGGCATTGATGCAGCAAGCGTTTCTTGTCGAGCCTCTGGCTATAAAATCCCCACGTCCTCACGACCATTTCCCCTCAAACAATTTCGCCTTCGCGCCACCAGGCTGCCCACAACTCGCACGACGCCGCCGCTGTTCCGACGAGTGCGCCGACGAATTCCGGTGAGCCCCGTGTTCCCCTCTGTCTCTAGTTCATGCTATCAAGTTCAGCGAGTTTTTGCGCACCTACTGACACTCCCCATTTTCCCTCGCATGATCCGTAGCTCCAGCAACGTCGACGACTGGCCGCCACCATTCTCTGCACAAACTTCGGCGACCTCCCTCCGTAAGTAGCCACCGCCCCTTGCCCTTTGACTGATACACCTAGAATCTCCATCGTCTTGCGCATCTAACAGTACCCCTATTTTGGCTTAGCGCGACGAGGAACCTCGCCAACGTCGACGACTGACCGTGCCCGACGCATTCGCAAACTCCGGCGAGGAATCTCCGACGAACCCATGCGCCCATTCCCAAGCCATCGCCACCTTGAGCACCAGCAGCCTCCTGCGGTTCTGGTAAGCATCTCCTTCCTTCCCCGGGCGACCTAGAACGCCGGCACTGCCACTGACCGACGCGCCGCCGCCAGCCGCCGCCGCTAGCGCCGCTCGAGTTTGGTCGTTTGATCCAGGACCGTCAGATCTGGATCCGACGCGTAGATTTAGATCACTTGACGAATCGTTTTTGGTAGATCTAGGCCGTGTGTTTTAAACAGATCCTACGGCTCGCGAGCGTGATCCGGAGCGAATCGGTATCAGCCAATAGAAATAATACGCGTGGCTAGAGTTTAAATCAAAAACAGAATTCAAATCAGATTTAGATCCAAATTTCAAAAGGCTATAACTTTTGATTTCCACGTTAGATTTTTGCAAATTTTATACCGTTGGAATCAGTGAGACAAGCCCTTTCTGAATCTGCAATGTGTTTAAATAAAAGTTTCTGTTAAAATGACTTTTTATGAAGAAACATATTTAGGACCATTTTGAGTATTGAATTTGTTTAGCAAATTGTCTTAGTGCTAAATAAGTTTAGTTAGCAAGATTTTGACTTGGTTATGTTTCTGTATCATGCACTTGCTTGGTGGAGTTTTCAAAAATCATAACTTAGCATTTTCTTGCATGCATGCATTCATATTTTTGTTTGTATATGAATTGTGTGTAATTTTGTGCTACAAATCTTTGTGTAGATTTTGCTAGTGACTGTGATTGTGAAGAGTGCTGCTCTCCCCATTACCAAGGCAAGTGGTACTTCATGAATATTTCCATCCCTATATTTTTATAAGAATTAGAAATATTTTGCTAAGTCTTGCATGTTACTTTTTGCCAAATGCTATGTTGGGAAATCCTAAGTAGTTGTAGAATTGTAGAATTGCTAGGAATTTTCCTAAGTTAAGTTACTATGCCATGCTTAGCCTAGCTAGTAGCAAAAGGGTTGGTAAAGTATATACATGCTATGATGAAAATATTTCTAAGTCTTTTGGACTTATGTTTTTCTTAATAAAATAACTAAGTCAATGAACCTCCTGGGTGGAATGGGACTTGAATGGTGGTTTTTGGTTGAGTGGTTACACAAGGCCCATGGATATGGTTTACCTTGTGTATCACACTTGTGGTATGCCACCCAGGCACAAAGGGATTTGGAGGCCAAGTGTTGAGAAGCTTATAGTGCAACCACTTGGCAATATGGGCTCTGCCTTGATCAAATAGGTTGCTAGAACTTAGTCATTTGGACAGTTGGTGGTAGTGGGATGATAGGTTGGAACGCGTCCATTTGGCTAAGGGAAGGCTTCTCAAAGGTCCTGTCTTGGGAAACCAAGTCTGGTGGGGAAAGTGCACAACCTCTACAGATGGAAAATCTAAGTACTTAGCCAAGTCCATGGAAATGGACAGTTTGAGCATCAAGACATGGAAGCTACAAGAATCTCATCACTCCAACTTCTAAGTAAAACTTGTGGGTGAACAAGGGTGAAGGACCCCAATGTCTATTGGTGGTTTCTTGGGAAAGTTTTGACAAAGAAAAACTTAGTGATTTCAACTAATAGGAAAAACCTATTTTCAAGCAAAGCAATCCAAGCTACACTTAGCCAAAATGCATATAGTAATATAGTCCACTTAAAATTTACTAAGGTATCACTTGCCAATACTATTCCAAAGTATTGATCCACTGTGGCTGTAACTTGTGATGTTGCAGGTTACTCCGATGATGATTAGGTGTCATGAGTCTA
This sequence comes from Avena sativa, assembly GCA_916181665.1. Classification (NCBI taxonomy): domain Eukaryota; kingdom Viridiplantae; phylum Streptophyta; class Magnoliopsida; order Poales; family Poaceae; genus Avena; species Avena sativa. The sequence continues at coordinate 149,458,164 of OV702280.1, forward strand.
CACTCAACATGCTTGCCTGTGGCGCATGAAGATGAAGACTTATGTTTATTTACTTATTCCAAAACTCTTGTATTAGGCCTGTGGCCTTGAGTTGTAAAAGACTATGTTTTATCTCTGGAATGGATGTAATAAACGACCTTTGTATCTGTGTACTTCATCTTAAACTATGGATGCTAGCAATGATCCAGGGACTAGCATTGCAATCACAGGGATCCTTTTCCTTTACAAAGGAGGGATCTTACATAGCGTTTCTCCTTGTACTTGTGTGACACGAGCATATAGTCTACGCTAGGTAATCATTTGGTTCTTATCTCACTTTATCCGTTGCACAAGTCCCATTTATCCCACCATGTGTGTTTCCTTGTACATATTTCCTATCTTGTGGATTGACTTGTTTGCTTTGTGATCATTGTGGTTCTTTACTTGCCAATACAACATCTTGATTTCGGATTGGTTCTTGACATGCGACTTTCCATACCTATCCACCATAGGCCTTGTGTGTGTGTGTTTTTTGGTTAGTATTTGGTTTTGGTGTTCCGCGTGAACTTCACTTTGCTTAGTTTATTGCTCTCAAGTGTGGCCACTTGCACGATACGATCTTCCAAGGTAAAGTAAGGTTTGACGTTGCGTCCCCAACACCCTCTACCACTTCCATATACAACACTTGGTCTTGTGACTCATGTCTAGGGACTCCGACACCGAGGGTGATATCTATGAAGAATCCATGATGAGCCACCATGACTACGACTCCACAAGTATACATGATGGAGCACAACACCGACAATGGCTCCGCATGCTTTGAGGACCCGGAGCACCACACCGACAACGGCTCCACATGCATGGAATACATGGAGCATGACATCAACTATGGCTCCTCAAGCATGGAAGACTTGGAGCTCTACATCGACAATGGCTCCTCATGCATGGAGGATATGGAGCACTACACTGAGAATGGCTCCACATGCTTGGGTGATATGGAGTACTACACCAACAATTAGTCCCCAAGCATGGACGACTTTGAGTGCGACATCGATGACGCCTCGCCAAGCATGGAGGACACGGAGAACTTCATCGACTTTGATGGCTCCTCCATGATTGTCACATCCCAAGATTTTCCAAATCTTGTAATGTGAAAATAAATTAATAAAATAAAACTTTGTTTGAATTTCAGAGCCAGAAGAAACTTTTTGAATTTAAATGGAACCACAAACCCATTTGAATCAAATAAAATCCTAAAAAGGATTTAAAAAGATAAACATTTTAAACAAAGGAAAATAAAATATTTTGGAAATAAGGTTTTGGATCTTTTAAGATAAAAGGTTTGGTAATCAAAAGAAAAGATGGATTATAAATAAAGAATTATTTCATAAAGCCAAATTAATCCTTGACCAAGCTTTGAGAATTAAAAACATTTTTATTCTAAATAAAATTAGCAAAGGTTGGTTTAAAATAAATTAATAAGGAATTGTTATCCAAATTTTATTAATAAAGGTTCTATCATTTATAAACCATCAAAAAATGGTTTGTCTAATTTAATAAAGTTTCCAAGTATTGAATATTTCCAAATAAAACCTATTGATTTGGTTTTGAAGATATTTAGGTTTTAAATAAAGATTTTATTCATAAAAATCAAATTCTATTTCATTAAATAACTAAGGCCCATTTTATTTAATTACTAATGGACCCTAAAATAAGAGATTATTTTTGTTTTAAACAAATTTTCCAAATATTCTTTATTTCCAAATAAACCCACTGATTTAGATTTGAAAGTATTTGGATTTTAAATGAAGATTATATTAATTAAAACAAACCCTATATTACTAAATAACTAAAATATCCATTATTTAAATTAAAGAATGGATTAATAAAGTTATTATTATTTTGGACTTTTGACCATATTACTAAACAGAACCAATTTCATATTTGAAAAGCTTGATGATTGTTTGAATCATTTTGAATGTGTTTGATTGGTTGAAATTCAAAACAGAAATTCAAAATAGAAAAAGAAAAGGCATTCAGTATAAAAAAAAGATAAAACAAAGCAGCCCAGTCGACAGGCCAGCTCCAGCCCATCTAGCCCACCTCCTCTCCCGAACCGTTTTCTGCACCGCAATAGAAACCCGCCCTGAGACTGACAGGTGGACCCCTCTCCTCTTCTTTTCTTTCACTGCCAGCAGACCCCACGTAGCCAGCTCCTTCTTCTTCCTTGCGCGAACCACGCCTCTTCCCCCTCGCTGCCATTGCAGGCCTTGATACCGCGCGTTAATTCGCCTTAAAGTCGCGTTGATTCCTCGTCGTGGCCACGCCCATTTAACCACCTGCTCCTCCTCCTTCTTTTTCCCCAGACCACTCCTCCTCTCTGCCCCTAGGCTGCCTCCGATTCTCTCTATACCGCCGCCGCTCCGACGAGCTTCCTCTGTCGATTCCGGCCAAGCCACATCTTCCCGAGCCTCCCCGACCAAACTCACAACTTCCCCACTCTCAGGCGCATCTACTAGTGCCCCAAACTGAACCGCGGGTACCCTGTAACCTCGCCCTCGACAACGACCACCGTCGCCACCGTCTGCTTCATCTCCGGCGAAGCCCACAGGTAGTATCTGAACACCCCGCGCCTCCTCGTTCACACTCCCGCACTCGCCAACCCTTTCTGCATCTAACCGCATCATTGCTTTGCTTCGGGATGATCCACAGTGTCGCCCACGACCGCGGACAGAACCACCCGACGCCGACGAAGTCTCCGGCGAGCAATCGCCACCGTTCCCGTGCGCCCCCTGCCTCGTCGACCACACGTTGAGCTTCCCAAACCAACTACGACCTCGGTGAGCCTACTCCCTTCCACTCTCGCCTCCTATTTCACCAGCGCCGCCACTGACCGACCGTCGCCGCCGCGCGCAGCCGACGAGCGTCGCCAGACTTTGGCAAGCGTGTTAGTAACCGTAGGATCTGGATCTGACGGATAGGATAGAACGTTAAACGAAGGGGTAAGTGATGATCCTGTGCCGCACGATCTGACTTGATCCAACGCGCCGCAGCACGCGATCCAGACGAATCGGTATCGACCAATCACGACGCGACGCGTGGCCTGTATTAGATCTAAAACCAGATTTGAAAACAGAATAAATTGCAAACTTCAAACCCTTGTAATTTTCAAACCACACGTCCAAAAATTACAAATTTTATATCAATGAAATCAGGAGAACAAGCTCTAGCCAACCATGGCCTTAGTTTTGAAAATAGTATCTGTTAGCTTGATTGAATTTGCAGAAACATTTGTGTACTTGTTTAGAGTATAAAAATTGTTTAAAATTGAATTTAAGGACAAAACCTTTACAAAATGATTTGTAGTGATCTTACTGACCCTAGGAACCAACCCTTGGTGTTAAAAATAATTTTGGTAAAATATAAGTTGAATTATTTAACTTAGCCATTTTCTAACCAAATAAACCCCTTGATTTTATCATGGAAAAGTTTTTGCAAGGAAAACTTTGGGAAAGTGTTTTGGACCAAAACTTACTGACCCAAAACATCAAACCTTACCAAGGACAACTCACTTAGTGAAAAACCTAAAGTTTTGCTTTGATAAGAATAATTTTCACCACATAAAATGTTGAATGGATTTTAAAATATACTTTGTGCAAAACCCTCTAACTAATGACTTTGCCATTTTGGTAAATGACCAATTTGGACCTTACAAAGTTTATAAACCAAGTAGAGACCAACCTTGCAAGAAGAAACCACCCTTGCATGACTTAGACTCCATTGCTTTGTGTGTGAAATTGTTTGTTTAACCTTGGTTTGGGATGCTAGTTGATTTGGTGTTTTGCTTGATTGACTTGTAGTGAAATTAACAAAGTGTGAGACTAGCAAGATCAAGGAGTGAACCCTCATTCCCTACCAAAAGGCAAGTGACACTATCATACAAAAGTCCTACTACTTTCATTATACTTAGTGGATTTTGAAATCATGCATGACAAGATATTTTTATACTTATGCTATGCTAAATCCTAATAGGATTCCCTATACACACCTTAGTGAAAATATTGAAGTTGTACATGCTTAGCCATGCTATGTTTTGAAAAGAGATACATGTTGTGATTTTACAAAGGTTGAGAAAAGGACTTGTGTTTTACATAATAAAACAAGGACTCAATGAACCACCTAGGTGGAGGATACTTTGAATTTTGGAGAAGGTGGCAACAAAAGGGAACCATGTCTATGGCAATCACTTTGTGTTGTGCTCCAAAAGAAAACCACCTAGGAAACTTAGAGATCAAACATGTTTCTCCAATTGTGGCTTTCGTGTACAACCACATGCTATTATGGCTCTGGCTTAGTCAATTACATTAGGAAGACCCATGCATTGTCTTTAGTTACTGGACATGGGGATCTGGAATGCTTCATGGGGGCTGAAGACAAAGCTAGCAATGATGTATGGGAGGACCTTATGGAAAGACTTCGTCACATTCTCAATCTGCCAGTACTCCATCTTGGTGAGCACTAATCCAGTAGGCCACTGGTGGCAACAAGATGAGATTGTGTCATGTGGGTAAAGTGTACTCCTTCTGCAGAAGTAAATAAAATCTAAGTACTTAGCCGTGTCCCCGGTTATGGACAATACTGAGCAACTAAAGTTTGAACTATGGGAGATCTCGACATTCCAACTTCTAATATAAAAACTTGATGCCCTTGTGTGTCTACCAAGGAATTCAAAGAGATTTTGTAAAGCTTGTTGCACTTGGAGTTACCAAGGTGCTCAAGAGCATGAAGTACTTGGGGCTTTACCAAGGGATTCATGAGTTTTTGATAAAACTTGTTGCACTTGGGGTTACCAAGGTGCTCAAGAGATTTTGACAAGGATTTGAACACTTGAGTTTCTACCAAGGAGTTCAAGGAACTTGGAAAACAAATTTGACAAAAGACTTTAAAACCCTTTTGAAAAGATAGGATAAAATATTGCTTTATGCAAAGAAGCCTTAAACTCTACTTAGCCAAATATGCATATAATGATAGGATCCACTCTTATAATAACATAGAAGTGAAGCTTGCCAATACAATTCAAAATGTATTGACCCTTGTGGCTGTAACTTGTAATGTTGCAGGTTGATTGTTTTAAAATTGAAGATTGTTTGATTGACTAGGACTACAAAGTCTACAACCAACATCTGCCTGTGGCACATTGAAGATGATGGACCCATACTTATAGTTATTCCGCTGCAAATGTAATGTAGTAGCCAAATGAGCTATGTTTGATGTAATGAACTTATGTTATTCCTGGTTATAAATTTATAATATGACCTTTGTATCTTGATATTACATCTTAACTGTGGATGCTAGCTATTGATCCAGGGACTAGCATTGTAAAACACAGGAGGACTCTACCTTATTGGGTTGGGACCTCTACAGATGGTATCAGAGCATTGTGTTGCCTGTAGGATTTGTAAACCCTAGGATTGGACAAAAACCCCTTAGAAAAATAGGAGTTGTATCTTGTTCCAAAACTTATTTACAAAACAAACTTGTATACTCTTTCCTCAACCATTTTTGTTTCAACTCCACATCTCTTCTACTTCAACTTGATGGAAAAACCTACCCATGACCAAAGACTTCATCATATGTAAAGGACTTCTTCAACATCTTCAACTCTAATGACTTCAACATCTTCAGCATATTCATCAAGGACTTCCAACTTGGAAACTACTAAGGACCACAAGTGAAATGAGGAAATCTTGCTTAAGATTTAGAGACTGAGGGAATGCAAAATAAGAAGAAGCCATCAACAACTTTAAAGTATTGTGACCAAGAGTTTTCCTCAAGGAAACCAAGATCTCATACAAGAAGAATCATGAAGGAAGGAAAGATCACAAGTAAACCATATAGATGAACCACCATTTATAGTTAAGTCAAAACCACCAACTTATATGGTGTAACAAAAATATTTTGTTGCCTAAATATGTGCTTGAACCTTGTTTGAGTGAAATGTTTGTTTATGATTGCATGCACATTGTTTGAGTAAATTGTGATGTGTGTGATTAGAAATAATTCTTTAGAAGTATCTTGCTTATTCTAAAACTCCCTTCAAACCCAAACAGATGACTACTCCGAAGGACTCCAAGGTTGATGACACCAACACCAACCAAGCTGATAGCATGAAGGAGCTCATAGCAACCCAACACCAGTTGAATCAACTGACAGCTCAGTTCATAGTCAACAATAGTGATAAAGATCCAGCACTACAAAGGTTTTTGGAGGAACAATCCCAACTGATGCTTAAGGTGACTAATCAAATGATTAGCATGGAAGAAAACTATCCAAAGAGAGTTTATGATAACAAGGATGAAAAGAATATTGTTCTAGATGGAGCCCCAGCTTGCATTATTTGTGGAGACAAGGATCATACTTCCAAGGAGCATGAAGGACAATGCCCCAATTGTGAAGAAGATCATCCTGTTGGACAATGTCCTACCTCTCAAGCTACTTGCTACCTGTGTGAAGGAAGTGATCATACTCCAGGTCTATGTCCCATCTATGCCATGGTGGAACAAAGGCTACAAGAAGGATCCAAGTCTACCAAAGGAAAAGGACCATTCATACCTCCAAACAAGACAACCCAATTCAAAGGATCAAGGAAAATCAAGAAGCCCAAGCAAGACATGAGCCTTGTGCAATGTCGTAAATGTAAAGAAATGGGACACTACTCCAGTGGATGCCCAGAAAACAAGAAGAATAAAGAGATTGACCAAGTGTGGTGCAACAACTGCAAGGAACCAGGCCACTATGTAGCAACTTGCCCACAAGAGCAACGCAAAGAACTCAAGGACATTAATTGTTTCAACTGCAAGAACCCAGGACATTATGCAAGCAACTGTCCAGAAAGGATGAAAAACAAGTTGAACAAGCCTATGGAGAAACTCAACCTTGGCCCATGAGTCAAGTGTAGTAATAAAGCAAAAGTTTGCTTAGAGAAACTTTCCAGGACCCAAGAAGGCCAATATGTAATTTTTGGTTTGAGAATTTTTAAGGGTGGTAGTACCCTAGTTGTTTTGAACTTGCTTGTAACCCAACCTTCCCAAATCTCAGGACGAGATTTATTTTAAGGGTGGTAGCCTGTCACATCCCAAGATTTTCCAAATCTTGTAATGTGAAAATAAATTAATAAAATAAAACTTTGTTTGAATTTCAGAGCCAGAAGAAACTTTTTGAATTTAAATGGAACCACAAACCCATTTGAATCAAATAAAATCCTAAAAAGGATTTAAAAAGATAAACATTTTAAACAAAGGAAAATAAAATATTTTGGAAATAAGGTTTTGGATCTTTTAAGATAAAAGGTTTGGTAATCAAAAGAAAAGATGGATTATAAATAAAGAATTATTTCATAAAGCCAAATTAATCCTTGACCAAGCTTTGAGAATTAAAAACATTTTTATTCTAAATAAAATTAGCAAAGGTTGGTTTAAAATAAATTAATAAGGAATTGTTATCCAAATTTTATTAATAAAGGTTATATCATTTATAAACCATCAAAAACTGGTTTGTCTAATTTAATAAAGTTTCCAAGTATTGAATATTTCCAAATAAAACCTATTGATTTGGTTTTGAAGATATTTAGGTTTTAAATAAAGATTTTATTCATAAAAATCAAATTCTATTTCATTAAATAACTAAGGCCCATTTTATTTAATTACTAATGGACCCTAAAATAAGAGATTATTTTTGTTTTAAACAAATTTTCCAAATATTCTTTATTTCCAAATAAACCCACTGATTTAGATTTGAAAGTATTTGGATTTTAAATGAAGATTATATTAATTAAAACAAACCCTATATTACTAAATAACTGAAATATCCATTATTTAAATTAAAGAATGGATTAATAAAGTTATTATTATTTTGGACTTTTGACCATATTACTAAACAGAACCAATTTCATATTTGAAAAGCTTGATGATTGTTTGAATCATTTTGAATGTGTTTGATTGGTTGAAATTCAAAACAGAAATTCAAAATAGAAAAAGAAAAGGCATTCAGTATAAAAAAAAAAGATAAAACAAAGCAGCCCAGTCGACAGGCCAGCTCCAGCCCATCTAGCCCACCTCCTCTCCCGAACCGTTTTCTGCACCGCAATAGAAACCCGCCCTGAGACTGACAGGTGGACCCCTCTCCTCTTCTTTTCTTTCACTGCCAGCAGACCCCACGTAGCCAGCTCCTTCTTCTTCCTCGCGCGAACCACGCCTCTTCCCCCTCGCTGCCGTTGCAGGCCTTGATACCGCGCGTTAATTCGCCTTAAAGCCGCGTTGATTCCTCGTCGTGGCCACGCCCATTTAACCGCCTGCTCCTCCTCCTTATTTTTCCCCAGACCACTCCTCCTCTCTGCCCCTAGGCTGCCTCCGATTCTCTCTATACCGCCGCCGCTCCGACGAGCTTCCTCTGTCGATTCCGGCCAAGCCACATCTTCCCGAGCCTCCCCGACCAAACTCACAACTTCCCCACTCTCAGGCGCATCTACTAGTGCCCCAAACTCAACCGCGGGTACCCTGTAACCTCGCCCTCGACAACGACCACCGTCGCCACCGTCTGCTTCATCTCCGGCGAAGCCCACAGGTAGTATCTGAACACCCCGCGCCTCCTCGTTCACACTCCCGCACTCGCCACCCCTTTCTGCATCTAACCGCATCATTGCTTTGCTTCGGGATGATCCACAGTGTCGCCCACGACCGCGGACAGAACCACCCGACGCCGACGAAGTCTCTGGCGAGCAATCGCCACCGTTCCCGTGCGCCCCCTGCCTCGTCGACCACACGTTGAGCTTCCCAAACCAACTACGACCTCGGTGAGCCTACTCCCTTCCACTCTCGCCTCCTATTTCACCAGCGCCGCCACTGACCGACCGTCGCCGCCGCGCGCAGCCGACGAGCGCCGCCAGACTTTGGCAAGCGTGTTAGTAACCGTAGGATCTGGATCTGACGGATAGGATAGAACGTTAAACGAAGGGGTAAGTGATGATCCTGTGCCGCACGATCTGACTTGATCCAACGCGGCGCAGCACGCGATCCAGACGAATCGGTATCGACCAATCACGACGCGACGCGTGGCCTGTATTAGATCTAAAACCAGATTTGAAAACAGAATAAATTGCAAACTTCAAACCCTTGTAATTTTCAAACCACACGTCCAAAAATTACAAATTTTATATCAATGAAATCAGGAGAACAAGCTCTAGCCAACCATGGCCTTAGTTTTGAAAATAGTATCTGTTAGCTTGATTGAATTTGCAGAAACATTTGTGTACTTGTTTAGAGTATAAAAATTGTTTAAAATTGAATTTAAGGACAAAACCTTTACAAAATGATTTGTAGTGACCTTACTGACCCTAGGAACCAACCCTTGGTGTTAAAAATAATTTTGGTAAAATATAAGTTGAATTATTTAACTTAGCCATTTTCTAACCAAATAAACCCCTTGATTTTATCATGGAAAAGTTTTTGCAAGGAAAACTTTGGGAAAGTGTTTTGGACCAAAACTTACTGACCCAAAACATCAAACCTTACCAAGGACAACTCACTTAGTGAAAAACCTAAAGTTTTGCTTTGATAAGAATAATTTTCACCACATAAAATGTTGAATGGATTTTAAAATATACTTTGTGCAAAACCCTCTAACTAATGACTTTGCCATTTTGGTAAATGACCAATTTGGACCTTACAAAGTTTATAAACCAAGTAGAGACCAACCTTGCAAGAAGAAACCACCCTTGCATGACTTAGACTCCATTGCTTTGTGTGTGAAATTGTTTGTTTAACCTTGGTTTGGGATGCTAGTTGATTTGGTGTTTTGCTTGATTGACTTGTAGTGAAATTAACAAAGTGTGATACTAGCAAGATCAAGGAGTGAACCCTCATTCCCTACCAAAAGGCAAGTGACACTATCATACAAAATTCCTACTACTTTCATTATACTTAGTGGATTTTGAAATCATGCATGACAAGATATTTTTATACTTATGCTATGCTAAATCCTAATAGGATTCCCTATACACACCTTAGTGAAAATATTGAAGTTGTACATGCTTAGCCATGCTATGTTTTGAAAAGAGATACATGTTGTGATTTTACAAAGGTTGAGAAAAGGACTTGTGTTTTACATAATAAAACAAGGACTCAATGAACCACCTAGGTGGAGGATACTTTGAATTTTGGAGAAGGTGGCAACAAAAGGGAACCATGTCTATGGCAATCACTTTGTGTTGTGCTCCAAAAGAAAACCACCTAGGAAACTTAGAGATCAAACATGTTTCTCCAATTGTGGCTTTCGTGTACAACCACATGCTATTATGGCTCTGGCTTAGTCAATTACATTAGGAAGACCCATGCATTGTCTTTAGTTACTGGACATGGGGATCTGGAATGCTTCATGGGGGCTGAAGACAAAGCTAGCAATGATGTATGGGAGGACCTTATGGAAAGACTTCGTCACATTCTCAATCTGCCAGTACTCCATCTTGGTGAGCACTAATCCAGTAGGCCACTGGTGGCAACAAGATGAGATTGTGTCATGTGGGTAAAGTGTACTCCTTCTGCAGAAGTAAATAAAATCTAAGTACTTAGCCGTGTCCCCGGTTATGGACAATACTGAGCAACTAAAGTTTGAACTATGGGAGATCTCGACATTCCAACTTCTAATATAAAAACTTGATGCCCTTGTGTGTCTACCAAGGAATTCAAAGAGATTTTGTAAAGCTTGTTGCACTTGGAGTTACCAAGGTGCTCAAGAGCATGAAGTACTTGGGGCTTTACCAAGGGATTCATGAGTTTTTGATAAAACTTGTTGCACTTGGGGTTACCAAGGTGCTCAAGAGATTTTGACAAGGATTTGAACACTTGAGTTTCTACCAAGGAGTTCAAGGAACTTGGAAAACAAATTTGACAAAAGACTTTAAAACCCTTTTGAAAAGATAGGATAAAATATTGCTTTATGCAAAGAAGCCTTAAACTCTACTTAGCCAAATATGCATATAATGATAGGATCCACTCTTATAATAACATAGAAGTGAAGCTTGCCAATACAATTCAAAATGTATTGACCCTTGTGGCTGTAACTTGTAATGTTGCAGGTTGATTGTTTTAAAATTGAAGATTGTTTGATTGACTAGGACTACAAAGTCTACAACCAACATCTGCCTGTGGCACATTGAAGATGATGGACCCATACTTATAGTTATTCCGCTGCAAATGTAATGTAGTAGCCAAATGAGCTATGTTTGATGTAATGAACTTATGTTATTCCTGGTTATAAATTTATAATATGACCTTTGTATCTTGATATTACATCTTAACTGTGGATGCTAGCTATTGATCCAGGGACTAGCATTGTAAAACACAGGAGGACTCTACCTTATTGGGTTGGGACCTCTACAATGATCCATGAAGAATTCCTCCACCGTGTGGAGATGGAAGCCTACTACGCCAAGCAAGAGGAGGCGCATAATCAAGATTCCATGACCTTCAAGGCCAAGCGTGCCACACCAAAGGGCACCACCTACTTCGATGATCCACCTTCAAGGGGACAAGCGCCACCACCTAGATGGCGTCAAGCGCCACAATCTCCAAGGCGCCAAGCTCCATCACCTCCAAGGCGTCAAGATCCACCATCTCCAAGGCGCCAAGCTCCATCACCTCCAAGGCGACAAGCTCCACCTCCTATCCAAAGAAGAGTGGCGTCCAAACATCATATACATCAAGAGGCGCCAAGAAACAAGAATCTTCATCGACAAACATCCTCTCATGAACATCGCCACCATAAAGAGGATACAAGACATCGTCAAAGGCATCTTCGCCACCAAGACGAAAAATTCGTGATGAGCACCAACCATAATGCTCAAGCAAGCTCAAGAAGGCACCACAAGAACAAGAAGAGTGCCAAGGCAAATGATCACCGTCGTGAGTGTCATGTGGATGACCAAGTGCTTCACCGACATCAACCATCGGCAAGGCACGCCAATGACCTCCGTCGACACCATCATAGGGCACCTTCAACTACTCGTGCCACCACCACAATGGCACCAAGAGCAAGCCTTCTTCCACGCCATCAAGCTTCAACGCCTATGCTTGACTTCCACGACCTTGCGAACGAGGAAAATGAAGACCTCTACTTCGCCAAGTTGGCTGAGTTTGGCAAGAGGATGTCTACACTCCAAGATGGAGGAAGCCAAGGCCACATATGTGATGAAGTCGACCCGAGCACCGCTCTCGAAAACACCATGAGCCTACTTCCACCACTACTACTAGATGGCCACAAGACGGTCGAGCATGGGATTTTCCCTTCGACCATGGAGGCGAGTGATGATGCCCATCTTATGGCATCCAACTTTGAAGGCGAAAAGGTCAAGAATGGTGAGCATGGAATTTTCCCTTCACCAAAGGAGGCGTATGGAGTTGAGGAAACCGAGCCTATCCCCATATGCTTGAGTGATGATGTGGTACCAATACTATGTGAGTATGAGAGCCACTTAGCCTACTTGAGTGAGAACAAGAGTGAGATGAGTGACTCCACCTTATGTGATATTGAGTGCTTCCACTTGGAGGGCATGAGTGATACACCGAGTGAGTTGAGAGTGGTAGTTAATAGGTCAAGTGAGACCATTTCAATTTCTAACAACTTACCCTCTACCTCTAGTGTGTTCTCTTGTGTTGTGCTAGGTCCCATGGAGGAAGACGCGCCAAGCCATGAAGCAATGATGCCTCAATTGGAGAAGATGTACATGGTGCACGAAGATGATGCTACGCCATGGATACATCAAGAAGATGAAGTCGTCCACAAGGAGGCCACTACTTCCACAATACCCACTTCATATGAGAGGTATGAACAAGGTAACAATAAGGGTGTTGATGATGCCATGATCCCACTAGTGGACATGATGAATTGTGAGGATATGCATGTTATGGATGATACTTGTGACATTACATATGCTTCATCCACTTTCCCATGTGATGCTTTGCCTTTGCATAATATTGATCATGTGGAATTGTTTGATTGAGATATCATTGCCATAAACATGCCATGCAATGCATATTGTGTGTATCCTCCAATTGCTTCGGAATTTCCTTGTCATGCTAGTCATACAATTTCTCCTATTGCTTGCGATAAGATGAATGCTTGCTATTTCACTTGTTTTGCTTGCAACAATATTGATTATATGCGTTATAATGAGATGGCCCCCATAGCTTTCTCAATTTTTGGAGATTTTGATGATTGCCATGATAAGCATGTTCCCCATTTGCATACTCACCATGCATCTATTTCATACTTGATTGACATTAATGGTGATGTGCACAATAAAAGATATGTCATGATGGATGATGCGTATCTCTACCATGCACACACGTTCTTCCTTTTGTGTATGATGTATGTAGGTACCCGCACTATCATGTCAACCTCAGTTGAGCACGAGTTGACAAAAAGAGCTCTTGAGAGCATCCCACAAGTGAGTTCAAGATCGAACCCAGCTCTGATACCTTTTGCATGCTTTGCATCTTTCATATTGGCAAATTGCTCTTTCCTATGGTTTGATTGAAAGCATGTTGATGGTATTATCTCACCTTGTGACATTCATGTTTCTTTGCTATTGGATATTTATGCTTTGTGTGTTGCAACAAAAATGTTGAACAATTTCTCTTTTTGTTGTTTTGTGTGCAACCATAATGCCATTAAGAGCATGTATTGTCATGAGAGCTTTCAAGTATCTCTTATTGTTGTTGCAACAAACATAAGGACCACTTCCTCTTCCATTTGGTTTGGTTGCAAACATGTTGTTTTTTCTTCCGCTTGGGATACTCATATTCCCATGATATTTGCTTTCGATGATTTGTGTGTGACATCCAACATGTTGAACAATTTCTCTTTCCAATGTTTGGTTTGCACACGTAATGTTTTTGTTTTGGATATGCTTCCTCGTGTGTTTTTGCCAAATTCTCCTATTTTTGCATCAAAGATGTTGATCAAATTTCTATTCGATTGCTTTGAATGCCACAATAAGATGTTATATGGAGTTTTTAAGTTCCCACATTTGGATGATTTTGCAAAGATTTCCATGCACTTTGACCTTGCATATGCATCCCGTTTGCTATACTTGAGTTGTGCTAATAGCGTTGTGAACAAGAATGGGCATGCCACAAATGACATGCTCCTCTATCACACACAAACATATGTTGCTTGGTCTTTGTTGTATGAAGGTACAAATGCTTACACGTCAACCTCTACCAACCATGTGTTGACAAGAAGAACCGAAGAGAGTTACCTACGGCTACCCTTCATCGAGCTATCTCTACAAGCTAAGGTGACTTCCTTCTACTTGAGGACTCATGATATAATGTTCATGAATTGGCTACACTTTGAGTGTTGCTTCACTTTTGTCGTGAGATTTGTAGGCTTTATGGAAGGTGAAGGAACATTGAAGTGTTATCAAGTCAATCTTCCCGAGGACAACTATACGGTGAACCCCAGGATCAAGGATGTCCTTCGACCTCTTCTACTTCGTGATGAACATGGAGAGTCGAGGACGACTCTTTGTGAAGGGGGGGGGAGATGATGCAGCCCGACCTACGGTCGTTACTACATCAAGGTCTCCAACTTACGCCAAGCCATCATGGACTCCAAAGGTGAATCCGTTCCTCTATGCGAGCCCCCTTCCTACCCTATCGAATGGTATGCTACTTCATACTCCGTCACATATGCATGATAGGTTCACACCGACCAATACGGAGGCAAGGGAGGAAGCCCGGAACATCAAGCCCGACAAGACTGAGGCTTGGAAGAGGAGACGAAAGAAGACAGGTTGGCAGCTGCCAGGTCCAAGCGGTACTACCGGTTGTCGGAACCGGTACTACCGCCCCTGCTACCGCTCGCTACTGACGGCTCCAACTGATGCTCCAATACCGCGCGGTACTACCGGTCCCAGAGCGGTACTACCAGTTACGACCGGTACTACCGGTCCTAAGTCCAGTACTACCGGTCGTGTCTGAGCTTACACGCGCCAACTCGGCCCAGTGCCATGTACCCCTTACTATACTTTCCTATTTTGTTCCCATACTACCCTTGTTTATGCGGCTGGCCTATAAATAGAGCCCCCACCCCTCATGTATCTCTTAGGCATAGATGATAGACTAAAGACAACCCCCATTGTGGAATCTCTAGTTTTGCCTCATCCCCTTTTCCAAGGGGACCGACTATCGTCACCAACCTCGATTGGACTTTGCATCACGCATCCATCGTTGAACAAGGACTTGGAGTTCGGTGTCTCGTCTCCAAGTTGTCAAGACCCTCCCCAAGGTGTTCTTCCTCTCCGATGTGGATTTGAGGGAGCACGTTGACAGTCTTTCCTTGCGAGGATTCTATCGGACCGGTGGCCGCCGTTCGGCAGCAATCGGCCTTGTAACGTGTGAGTTTTGCGTGTGTTCATCGTGTTCTTCGCGAGGTGTGTGTTCGCTTCTGCTACCTTATCCCTTTCCCCTCGCTTTCCCATCGATTTGACCATGAGATCCGTGAAGATCGGGCCACCCAAGAGGTTAACCCCCTTCATCATCTAGTATCAGCAGCTTTTGGTTGCCACGGATTTCTCATCAATTTGGTCTTTTCCCCATAAATTCGAAAATTCCACCAAAAATAGCCCCAATTCATGTTTTGGATCGATCTGTCATTTGAGTGCATTTTGGTAGGTTTTGATCCATGGATTACTTGCAAAACTTGTTGATCTACCTTCCTCTGCATTCCCATAGCCTAATTCCGTGATTTCCCCCTTCGATTTGGTGTTTTTCTTGAAGATTTTCCGCCCAAATCGCCCCAAAATCGTGAAAACGCATCAAAACTGGGAGTTTCTGGACCAACCGGTACTACCGGGCTCAAAATCCGGTACTACCGCACTTAACCGGTACTACCTCTCAGCAAACCGGTACTACCCCCCAGTACAGAAAAAACAGCAGGTTCCCAGATTTCAGCCGCTCACCGTTTTGAGCATAACTTTTGCATTCAAACTCGGATTTTGGTGTTCTTTAGCTCGTTTCGAAGAGGAGAAGGAGCTTCCACGTTGTTCATGCTATCTACTACATCCAAATTCCTGAGAAAGGCAGAATCCAACAATAAAGGGTGAAGATCGTCGATGAAAGGTATAAACATCCCGCGACTTCTC
The DNA here is from genome assembly GCA_916181665.1 of Avena sativa. Taxonomy (NCBI): domain Eukaryota; kingdom Viridiplantae; phylum Streptophyta; class Magnoliopsida; order Poales; family Poaceae; genus Avena; species Avena sativa. Next base: position 149,474,344 of record OV702280.1, read on the forward strand.
CCCACTTGCATTACTTTGTGAACCCCACTATCTTTGCGAGCAACAAAACCCTATTGAGACTAGTTCCTCTTATGATTGCTTGGGCTATGCACATTTGATACCTTGTAGATTCCGAGCAAATGTTGTGAGAGCTATCTCATATAGTTAGCTTGTATAGTTGTTGGCACAAGGAAGAGGCAAGTGAAAAAGAAAATAAAAGAGTAATACAAAAAGAAAAAATATAGAAAAAAAGAAAAGAAAAAGAAAGAGATACACATGTGCCTCATTGAATAGGAAGCGCAAGCTCGATGAACATCATCTAGGTGGTACTTATGGTGCATATCTTGTAGCCCAACAATTTTGGTGCAATCGAACTAGCGTCTCTCCTTATACTTGTGTGACACGAGCTTATAGTCTTCGCTAGGTAATCATTTGGTTCTTAGCTCACTTTCTCCATCGCACAAGTCCCATTTATCCCACCGTGTGTGTTTCCTTGTACATATTTCCTATCTTGTGGATTGACTTGTTTGCTTTGTGATCATTGTGGTTCCTTACTTGCCAATACAACATATTGATTTCGGATTGGTTCTTGACATGCCACTTTCCATACCTATCCACCATAGGCCTTGTGTGTGTGTTTTTTGGTTAGTAGTTGGTTTTGGTGTTCCGCGTGAACTTCACTTTGCTTGGTTTATTGCTCTCAAGTGTGGCCACTTGCACGATACGATCTTCCAAGGTAAAGTAAGGTTTAACGTTGCGTCCCCAACACCCTCTACCACTTCCATATACAACACTTGGTCTTGTGACTCATGTCTAGGGACTCCGACACCGAGGGTCCATGATGAGCCACCATGACTACGACTCCACAAGTATAGAGGACATGACGGAGCACAACACCGACAATGGCTCCGCATGCTTTGAGGACCCGGAGCACTACACCGACAATGGCTCCACATGCATGGAATACATGGAGCATGACATCAACTATGGCTCCTCAAGCATAGAAGACTTGGAGATCTACATCGACAATGGCTCCTCATGCATGGAGGATATGGAGCACTACACTGACAATGGATCCACATGCTTGGGTGATATGGAGTACTACACCAACAATTACTCCCCAAGCATGGACGACTTCGAGTGCGACATCGATGACGCCTCGCCAAGCATGGAGGACACGGAGAACTTAATCGACTTTGATGGCTCCTCCATGAGCCATGAAGAATTCCTCCACCGTGTAAGGTAAACAATCCACTTGTTCCATGAACAAGAGACCGTTGTTTTCTAGTGACAACAACACATCTACAACCGAAGAGACTTCTGTCACTTCCCTTGGAAACTAGAGGCATGAACCCACTATCGAGCATAAATAACCCCTCTTGGAGTCACTAGCAACTACTTGGCCAACATAGCTACTAACAACGGAGAGCATGCAAGATCGCAAACAACACAGACATGATAGAATCATAAAGACAAAACCATTAATCAAACCAACATAATAATCTCAATATCCATCGGATCCTCGCAAACACAACATGCATGATTACAAATGGATTAGATCTTGATCATGAACGGAGCCCACAAGATCTATACATGAAAGCACAAATGTTAGGGGGTAACCCTGGGGTTGGCCCGATCTTTCACGAATTCCACGAGAAACGAGGGGAAAGCGGTGGTCGGAGGATGAAATCGAGGAGGGAGATGAAAACCACGAACACACGCACACCAAAACACGATACACGCCTACTCCTCACGCCGGTGGCAACCGGTCCAACATAATCCCTAGGATCGGTGTTGGGCGAAGCTCGTTCTCCACGCCAACAACGGGGGATGAGGTGCTTGGTGAGATCTTGATGACTTGGGGGCGAGAAACCAAGAACCCAAGGCCTTGTACAACTTGAACGCACTAGGCAAGATCCAAGAGGGGGGTGGATAATCCGGTGCTCCTTGGTAGGAGCATGAGACCAATAGATATAAGTCCTCAAAGGGTTTCCTTAATATCTATTATTATCCAAGTCTAGGGTTTACAATGGAGGGTGGGGGCTATATATAGTCCAGCCACAAAATAGGGGTAGTTTCGAAACGAAAAGGTAAATTATAGGTAGGGTTACAAGGCACAGGGCCGAATTCAGGCGTTCAGGATCAGTCAGGGCCGGTAGTACCGGTCCGGCAACCGGTAGTACCGGTGGTAACCGGTAGTACCGCTCCGGGAGCGGTAGTACCGCTTGAGGGCCTGGAGCTTCCGTCGGAGGCGCCTGTGGCGAGCGGTAGGAGGGGGCGGTAGTACCGCTGTCCGGTAGTACCGGTTGCTGGGCCGGTAGTACCGCTTGCGTCTGGGGCGTGGAGTGGTGCTTCCTGGAGCGTCCAGTAGCTGGGGCCGGTAGGACCGCTTGGAGCGGTAGTACCGGTCGGCTCAACCGGTAGTACCGCTTGCGTCTGGCAGCGACTGGTTGCTTTCCCTCCGTTCCTTGGGTCCTTCTCTTCGTACCTGATGATGCACAGTGTATGTGTATGAAGTAGCAAGCCATCCAAGGGTGTGTCGAAGTCACACAAGGAGAGGAGCGAGTTCACCTTAGCTTGAAGGAGTTTGGCTCGGGCGCGAGTCATGGGTCCACTTGGGGAGCTCGTGGGAGTAGATGTAGTAGCGGTCGTAGGACGGGCTGCATCAGCTCCCCCCCCTTGGGAAAGAGTCGTCCTCGACTCTTCAACCGTCACAGCTTCCTCTTCGCCATGGTAGGTTGAGAGGTCCTTGACATTGAATGTCGAGCTCACAAGATACTTCGATGTTGGTATATCGATGACGTAGGCGTTGTTGTTGATCCGCTTTAGCACCTTGAATGGTCCATTGCCTCTTGGCTTTAGCTTGGAGTCGCGTTCCTTGGGGAAGCGGTCTTTACTCAAGTGTATCCACACAAGGTCGCCCTCATCAAAGATCATCTCTTTCTTGGTCTTGTTTAGCCTTGATGCTTGGCGAAGGACTTGTTGCTCGATAGTAGCTCGTGTGTCTTTGTGGAGTTTCTTCATTGTTTGGGCACGCTTGACAACGTCCATATTGGCACGTTCATGAAGTGGAAGTGGAAGGATATCGAGCGCGGTGAGAGGCTCCAAGCCGTAGACGATCATGAACGGGCTCCTCATGGTGGTGGAGTGCTTGGCGCGGTTGTAGGCGAACTCGGCGTGTGGAATACATTCCTCCCAGTCTTTAAGGTTCTTCTTTATCAACACCCGGAGGAGTGTGCCAAGACTTCGATTGACGACCTCGGTTTGTCCATCGGTTTGAGGATGTGAGGCGGACGAGAAGAGGAGCTTGATGCCGAGCTTGGCCATGAGAGTCTTCCAGAAGTAGCTCATGAATTTTACGTCGCGGTCGGAGACGATTGTTCTAGGCACACCGTGTAGCCGAATTATTTCCCTAAAAAACAAATTGGCTACATGTGAAGCATCATCGGTCTTATGGCACGGAATGAAATGTGCCATTTTAGAAAAGCGATCCACGACTACAAATATGGAATCATGACCATGTTTAGATCTAGGCAAACCTAACACAAAGTCCATGCTAATGTCCGACCAAGGTGTATGAGGAATAGGCAATGGCATATAAAGACCAAAGGGGTTGGACTTAGACTTAGCTTGGATACATGTAGTGCATCGTTGGACGTGGCGCTCCACGTTGCGCTTCATCTTTGGCCAAAAGTAGTGAGTGGAGAGCATGTCATATGTCTTGTCACGGCCAAAGTGACCCATAAGGCCTCCACCATGGGACTCTTGAAGAAGAAAAAGTTGGAGAGACGATTTCGGAATGCAAAGCTTGTTTTGTTTGAAAAGAAAACCCTTATGCAAATAGAAATCATCAATACCTTTGTCTATTGAACATTGTGCAAATATTTGTCCAAAGAAAGGGTCAGACGCGTACAAAGATTTGATGTCATCAAGACCCAAGACATTGACTTCGAGTCGTGTAAGAAGGCTTGTGTTTTTGCGAGACAAGGCGTCCGCTACCACATTTTATTTGCCCTTCTTGTATTTTACAATGTAAGGAAAAGACTCCATGAACTCAACCCATTTTGTGTGCCTTTTACTCAAGTTGGCTTGGCCCTTAAGATACTTCAACGACTCATGGTCGGAATGGATGATAAATTCTTTGGGCCAAAGATAGTGTTGCCACACTTGAAGAACTCGAACCAAGGCAAAAAGTTCTTTGTCATAAATGGGATAATTGAGGCGTGCGCCATTAAGTTTCTCACTATGGTAAGCAATAGGACGCCCATTTTTCATAAGGACGCCACCAATGCCAATACCACTAGCGTCACATTCAATCTCAAAGGTTTTTGTGAAATCCGGCAATGCAAGAAGTGGTGCTTCGGTGAGCCTCTTTTTGAGCTCATCAAAAGCCTTTTGTTGTGCTTTTCCCCAAACGAACGTGACATTTTTCTTGGTCAATTCGTTGAGGGGGCAAGCAATGGTAGAAAAATCTTTCACAAAGCGACGGTAAAAGCCAGCCAACCCATGAAAACTACGAAGTTCACTAACATTTGTTGGGATGGGCCAATCTCGTATGTCCTTGACTTTTGAGACATCAACTTCAATGCCATTAGAAGACACAACAAAACCAAGGAAAATCGGCTTGTCTCTTGCAAAAGTGCACTTTGGGAGATTAGCATAAAGCTTTTCATGACGAAGGATTTGAAGAACCTCCTTAACATGAGTAACATGCTCCTCTAGTGACTTGCTATAGACAAGGATGTCATCAAAGTAAACAACTACACTCTTCCCAATGAGAGATTGCAAAATATGGTTCATGAGACGCATGAAGGTAAATGGGGCATTAGATAAGCCAAAAGGCATAACCAACCATTCATAGAGACCAAGTTGGTCTTGAATGCGGTTTTCCACTCATCACCTTCAGCCATGCGAATTTGATGGTAACCACTACGAAGATCAATTTTCGAAAATATAGTGGCTCCACATAACTCATCAAGCATGTCATCAAGACGCGGTATAGGATGTCGATAACGCACGGTGATAGCATTGATTGGACGGCAGTCCATGCATAACCGCAACGTATCATCCGTTTTTGGGACTAGAATCACGGGGACCGCACTTGGGCTAGTGCTAACTTGGATCAAACCTTTGGAGACGAGTTGGTTGATTTGACGTTCGATCTCCTTCGTCTCTTCCGGGTTCGTGCGATACGCGGCGCGGTTTGGGAGTGGTGCGCCAGGTATGAGGTCGATGCGGTGCTCTATCCCACAAAGAGGAGGAAGGCCATGAGGAAGCTCTTCGGGAAATACATCCTGGAATTCCTGCAAAATAGCCATCAAAGAAGGAGGAACATTTGTCAAGTCGTTAGTTCCTTGCGCTAGTCCCTTGCATACAAGGACATAGTGCAAGATGGATGGGTTGTTCCGCACTTCTCTCATCTCACTTTTGGTGGCAAGAAGAACACTCTTAGTTTTTCCACTCGAGTTTGGCTTGTAGCTCTCACTCACTATGGTGTGGTTCTCTCGCTCACCACTCTTCTCACAAGGTGTTTTTGCGTATTGCGCCCTCGCTAAAGCCTTTGCATTGTCCGCAATTATTTGGCTAGGAGTCATTGGTTGCAACACACAAGTTTTATCAAGCCATTTGAAGGTGTAAGTGTTTGAGTGACCATTATGCAAAGCACGTTTGTCATATTGCCACGGCCTTCCAAGCAGCATATGGCAAACCGTCATTGGAACCACGTCACATTCCACCGTGTCCTTGTAGTGCCCAATAGAGAACGTCACCGAGACAGTGTGCTTGATCTTGACGGATCCTTGGTCACTTAGCCATTGGATATGGTAGGGGTGTTTATGCGGATGTAGGGTGAGGTTGAGTTTCTCACACAATTCCGTGCTTGCAAGGTTGTGGCAACTCCCTCCATCAATGACAACTTTGATGGACTTCTGTAACACCCTCAGAATCGGCCCTATGCAAGTTTCAGCGCTTCCCGCCAAACCCGCATAGAAACGATTCAAAGGTGCCCACCAGGCACTTGCGTGCGGGTGGAAAACGAAGTAATATGATTACACAATAGTCCTCGATGGAACCCACAGAACATTTATATACAACAACGACTCAAAGAGTCAAGGATGCAGATATACAGTACAAAGATCCAAATCACCTTGAAAATGATACAGCGTCCGACTACGGACAAGATGCAAATGGGGCTAAGAGCCCTGAAGAATAACCAATGGCGTCCATAACCCTGCCCAGGCCAAGCCGGAAGGGTAACCCTGCTAACGACGTCGATCTCAAAACCTGCTTAAACAAAAGGGGTGCCGACAAAGGGCAAAGGAAAAAGAGAGAGCGGTCAGTACTGAGGCCAGTACACGGCGAGGCTAGAATTCGGCGGTCCTCGCCTACATAGGTATGGTGGACTGAGCGGCAGCGCAGCATGCACTAAACAACCTATAGAGACTCGATATAACTATCGGCTACCAGAGAGGGATAAGAAAGTCCTATTCGGAACCAAACTGATACTACCTCCAAACATACCCATCCTGGTATTTCCCCTCGAGACCAAACGAGGAAGTCAACCGAGGAACTCACACAGTTGGCAGTTTTATTCATTCCGTTATAGTGGCGGCAATTACTAGTCAAATATAGATAGCATGAGTCATCCTGATATAATAAGCAGTGGGCACTTTTAGTTAACCATTCCGTTGTAGTTGCAACACTTACTAGTCAGATAAAATTAGCATGAGATATCCCAAACCCAGCAGTTGTTGGTACTTTTATTTAGCCATTCCGTTGTAGTGAAGCTGATTACTAGTCATATCGGACACAAGTCAAATTATAACAGTAAACTTTAGTTATAGTTGTCTATGATCGAGAACTGTGCTCCAAGTCGTCCATAACCGCGGACACGGCTTCTCGAAAAGATTTAACCCTGCAGGGGTGCACCAAAGTTCCCACACGCACCTACACCCTTGTCGTCAGATCAGGTAGGTACAAGATCACAAAACATACACCCAACGGTATGTCGACGGGGTTTCGGACACGACGTTTCCCAGACCCAAAGCAAGCACAGGGGGCCACCCCATTAAGCTACCCGCAACGAAGTTGGCCAGCTCCAAGACGGACTCAAGGTTTGTGTGGACGGCCGTAAACGACTGGGAACCCGAAAGTGTGACTGGGCTTGTCGATACAGCGAAAACGTGTCACGATCCTAAACAGTATAGGTGCTCCTCGCACAATCGTAAATAAAGCAGTAAAGCATGGCATAAGTACAGGATAGTAATAAAGCCCCAAACTAATTGTGGCCCCCAGTACAGTACTTGGAATCAGGTACTAAATCGATGGGGGTGCCCATACACCCCACCTGTGGTTAGCGCGCTCGATCTTGGAACAGGTGTCAAGAACTCGGGGTCCTACGGGACACAAGTGGACGGTTAACAACCAAATAACATCTATTGCCCACCTGTGCCTCTGCATTACCTACTTTCAATTTTAGTTATTAAACAATAATTAAAGCCATGATCATCTCCAACATTAAACATGCGGCAATACTCCAACAACCGTGGTACTGGACGACACGCAACAGCACTTGAGCAAGCGACTACGACGCGCAAGTCCAACTATCTACCAAACAACAGGTAATAGGATGTGTCCAAGGCAATATGAGGCTGCAATGGATATCACGGGTACGAAAACTAGAGCATCGCAACACAGATAGCAATAGATCAACAGGAGGGAATAAATACTATAAAGCAAGATAGGTAGAAAGGGGGAGATGCTCGCCTGAAAACATTGCCGAAGGTTCATCCGAAGATCGGGTCGACACTCGCATCAACTCATCGGCCTAATCCGCGAAGAAGCAAAACACTAGAAGAAACACCGGATTCACTATTTAATACTACGGCAGAAGATCGGGCATGATGCATGCATGATGTATGACATGGCAAAGGTGCGATGCAATTAGGCAATATTAAGCGGAACCGGGGTCCCGACAATTAAATATATGGTTCTAGTTGTTTAGATACCCCGCAATTTAAATGTTGTCTTAACATGGCAAAATATATCACAGGTTCGCTACACAAATTTAAATGGGGTCAATATAAGACTAGAAAAGTCCGCATATGGACCCCATATTTAATTATGAGGTGAATCGGCATAATGCCCCCAAACCACACCAATATGCATGCGAGATGAACAATTATTATGCAACAGGTTTTATATATAGCATTTATAAAATAGGGGCTCAGGAAAAGGTTCACACATCTGGGGTCAAAGGTCTTGGGGGTTCGGAGGGGTTCCGGGGTTCGGTCTCAGGGTTCGACGGGGAAACGATGAAGTTCGGACTCGCGATGGCGAACTTGAGTAGATCGGGTACCGGGGTCTTCGGATCTGGGAAGTAGATCTTGTCGTACGGGCGTCAATGCTTCCGGGAAGGAGAACTTGACGTGGCGTCGGGTTCAGGATCGGTCTTGGCATCCGAGATGAAGAGCTCGTCGTCCGGTGTCGAGGTCTTCGAGGAGCACCTTGCATATTCTTCAGCATCAAGCTGGTCTTGTCGGCCTTGCTGAGATACTCGTCAAACTCGTACGACGGAGGTCGCTGGAATCAAAGCATCGCCACTGACCCATCTTCACAATATCAATGCCAAAACAAGGCATAAGAGCAACCCCACTGGTACTAGAGGAAACCTGCACTAGCACCGCAACAACACGATAGCAGCATAGGGATGATGTTGGGGATGCGCAGATGAGAACCGTGGCAAGGCCAGGGAAACGATGATGTGCTACAGGGAGACGACGCAAAGGTCGAGAGGGCACAAGACGGAGAGACGGCCGCGAGCTCGGGCACGGGGAGGCTCTGTCGCGCTACAGGAAAAACAATCAAGAGAAGGTCGTAGGAGGACGGGCCCGGGGCCATGGACGGTCGGAGTGGTGACGTGTGGGGAGGGAGCACCGGGCGGTGGTTCCTACAGAAAGCGGCCGACGACCTGCAGCTTGGCGACGGGTTGCAGGGACGACGACGGGGTCGAGCCCGGGGACGACCGGCTCTGGGCCAGAGCAGGGGAGGTGGCGATGGAGAGCTCTGCGGCTCGAGCGGGCGGTCGCGACGAGGCGAGGAGGCGGTGGACACGGTGATCTCGTCGGGGAGGCGGGCTGAGCGGAGGTGCTCGGATGGCGATCATCAGGGAATATGGGGTCCGAGGCAGGGCACGATGGAGGAGCCTGGCAGCGAGGAGAGGAGGTGTCCACGGCGGCGGGCTTCGGGGAAGTAGGCGCGTCTGCTTGCGGGCGGGGTCCGGCGGCGGCCGTGCCAGGGACTATGGGCCGGGGTGGGGAGAGGAACACGAGAGGGAGAGGCGAGAGGAGGGTCGCGGGCGAGTGGGGCAGGAGGTGGGGCCAGGGTGCAGGCGGGTAGGCGGCTGCGCGCGTGTAACATTGTGGTGTGTGTGTGTGCCGCTGTGGTGTTGGTGTAGGGACGTGGCGGGAGTGTGTGTGGGGTGTAGGGTGAGGTGGAGGGAAAAAAGGGTGGGGGTGGTGAGGTGGCGGCATGGGATTGGAGGGAGTGAGGTGGCTGAAGGGTGGGTAGATAGGCTGGGTAGGTTATTTGGTAGCTTAGGTTTTGGGTGTTCTGGGGTAGGTAGGGTTTTTGTCTGGAGGTGGCCGGCTGGGCTTTCGGGCCTGGCTGGCTGCCTCCCAAAATAATTTAAATATTTTATTTATTAAAAACGAGGCGTTTGTAAACCGTTGGCAGACAAAACAAAACATTCTGGAGACCCGGGTTTTGGTTTTGAATTAAAGACGGGGCGTTTAGAAAACAAAACCAGGCTTTTCAAAATAGTTTTATGCAAACAAATGCAAGATGACATGACGATGCCCAAATGCAATGTGGCATGATGACATGAGCATGCGGTCATGATGATGCAATGCACAAAAACACAGCGATTTTCTAGTAGTGGTTTTTGCGGGATGCCACAACTTCCCATTAATTCCGGCACGAGTTTGGAAGATGTTCGAGCGTTGGTCTTCATTTTCATTGACTTGGGTAGTCAAGACCCTTGTGACCACAAGTGATGGACTTGCGTCATGCTCACACACAAGAAGTTCTTGGTCCTCTTCCAAATGTTGCCTTGCCAAGGCTTCTTTGTCCCTTGCATCAAACTCTTCTTCACTCAAGTATTCTTCATCGCCGTTGTCATGGATGAACAAAAATTTCTTGTTTCCACATGAATTCGACTTGTGCCCTTTGCCTCCACACTTGTAGCATTCACCATTGAATGGTTGATCATCCCTTGAGTGTTTGCCACTTGGGGGCTGTTTTCCTTGAGGGAGAGTTGGCTTGAAGGGAAGCTTAGTGGTACTTGAGGAGCTTCCACTTGGTGTTGTTTGAGTAGTGGTTGGCGCTTGCTTGTAGGTGAAGTACGTCTTTGGCTTGTTGTACTTGATGTCCTCTTGCACTTGACGCTCGGCCTTTGAAGCGATGTGCACAAGCTCAACCATGTTGTTGTACTTTTGGAACTCGGTGATGCGCTTGATGGGATGGTTCAAGCCATTGAGGAAGCGTGCCATTGTTTGTTCATCTCGCTCTTCAATGTTGGCATGGATCATGTTGAGCTCCATTTGCTTTAAGTACTCTTCCACGGTCTTTGTCCCTTGACTAAGCGTTTGAAGCTTGTTGAAAAGGTCACGCGTGCAGTGTGAAGGAACAAAGCGGGATCTCATATGAGCCTTCATATCTTGCCAAGTTGCGATTGGAGGCTCTTCTTTTGCTTCGCGAGCGAGTTGGACTTGTTCCCACCAAAGGTTGGCATACTCATCAAACTTGAGGGATGCCATGGCCATCATCTTCTCATTGCTATAGTTGTGCATGCGCAAGATCTTGTCGACCTTGAGTTCCCAAGAGAGATATTCCTCGGGCTCATTGGAACCGGTGAACTTGGGCATGGTGAATTTGAGCTTGCCAAAAGTTTCTTCTCCATTGCGGTTCCGGTTGCGATGGTTGCCATGATTTTGGCGGTCATCATCATCATCCGAGCTCTCATGTCTTGCTTGGTGATTGTTGCGTTGCTCTTGCGGTTGTTGAGGTGCCGCGTTTGGTGGTGGAACTTGGTTTTGACGGCGAGCTTGGGGAGCTTGCTCGTTTTGTTGTCACGGTTGAGGACGAGGAGGAGGTTGATGGTCCTCACGACGAGCTTGGGGAGCTTTCTCTTGTTCTTGTCGTGGTTGATGCCGATGAGAATTGTCTTGTGCCCTGTGGCGAGGAGGACGTCGAGCCGCATGCGCAATGGGCTGCTCTTCTTGTTCTTGATGTGGAGGAGGCTCGTCATGACCATCATGTTGCCGACGTGGACGATCATGTCGATGATGACGCCTTGGAGGATCTTCGAGTGCCTCTCGTCGACGGTGATCTTGTTCGTCCTCTTCGCATGCTTCACTTGTTGTTGAAGGGGCATATCAACGTCGATGGCCTTGGTGGTCCATGCGAGGTTGCTCTTGTTGAATCACAAGTGCCCTTGATTGTAGCCGGTTTGCTTCGCGCCTTGGAGGTCTTGCGGAGAGGTCACCATCATAGCTTGACGTTGCAGCGTGACGCGGAGATGGTACCGCTTGCGAAGAGCTCATGGATTGAAGAACGGGTCCATCCCGGTGCCTTGAAGCATGACAGCGAGGTGCACTTGATTCACTTGAGGAGTGCCGAGATGAGCTTGATTCGCGCGAGCGTGGCCTTGCGAGTCCATCAATGAGGCGTTGAAGCTTCTCATCCGTTGAGGCGAGTGCACGACCAAGAGCTTCATTTTGATGACCGAGGTTGTGTTGCATGGCATGCATTTGGCCACAGACTTCTTCGAAGCGGTTGTCGATGTTCTTGAATTCCTCACGGGCCTCGCTAAATTGTTCATCTTGGCGCCGCTCGAGAGCTTCACAACGATAGTTGAATTCTCCTCGGACCTTCCAATGGTCCCATCTTGTCATGAATTGTGTGTCATCCTCCGGGGGTGGTGGTGGTTGGGATGGCTCTCCATGCCTGTCCATGATGCAAAGCCAACAAGGGTTGTATATGGAGAGAAAGGGTGCGGAGAGTTAGCCTTTTACCTCACCTTGGAGATTATATCAAACCAATTGCCACACAAATTAGCGAAATGCGTGCAAAGTGAAATGGTCAAGAAACTCACACACAAATATGCTATAACTCTCAAAAGCTTTTGGTGGAAGGTTAGGATTGTGGAAAACCAAACGAAACGATCCAAGCAAAAGGTTATTGTCCTACGTGGTAAAGAACCAAAGATCAAAAGCAAAAGGATACGATCTACCAAAAACACGGAAAACACACACGTGGAGAAAAACGGGGTTAGCACGACTATGAAAATGAGCACAAAAGGTCCTAACGAAGACTACGCTCGATTGTCGTGCCAACTCAAGGAGAGACCACAACTCGTTTGCCAAAAGAGGATAAGCAATAGATTTGTGCACTTGCCTCGATGCGCTCTTTCTTCTCTCTTGTTGGCTTACAAGCTTGGTATTCTCTTTGTATTGGGAGACTATGTATCTTTCTATTCTATCTTTTTATTTTCCCTTTTTTTTGATTCTTTTCCTTTTTCTCCCTTGCTATGCTACTATGTTAGCTTTTGTATTTGTCCTCACACTCTCACTTTCCGAAGGCAAGTGCACAATGCTTAGACAAACACAAAATGAGTTGCTCTCATAGGATAGATACACACAAAGGAAGATATTGTGCTGTCAAGGTGGTGCAAGTTATACCTTTGGTATTGTTGACGACTTGCAACCGTTGGTGGGGGATGATGTTCGAGTGTCGCGGTGTCATTGAGCGCGTGATGACTTTGATGCGGAAGCTGTTGTGAAAATGGCGACAAACACGCGAAACACGAACAAGCGAGGTGGAAAAAGTCAGCAAACGAAATTGAGGCGTCAAAGGGCAGGAAACACGGTCAGAGTCGAGCGGTAGTACCGCCTGCAACAACCGGTAGTACCGCTTGTACTACCGGTAGTACCGGTTACTTGCGGTAGTACCGCTTGCACGGCCGGTAGTACCGCTTGGCACAGAACTGGAACGGGATGAACTTGCCGAAAACCTCAAATTCGTGAAGATCTGACCGAAAGGCTGGGCTAGAAACAATAGGGGCTATAGATCGACTCCCAAAGCAACAGATCTATGGACCAAAACCACGAAAAACTCACCAAATCCAGAGATCGATCCGAAGGCAAATTGGGGATCTTTTTGGTGGGATTTTTCGATTTTAAGGTGGATAAAAGAAAAATTGGGGGGAAATTCGTGATCAACCGTGCTCTTGATACCAATATGTTAGGGGGTAACCCTAGGGTTGGCCCAATCTTTCACGAATTCCACGAGAAACGAGGGGAAAGCGGTGGTCGGAGGATGAAATCGAGGAGGGAGATGAAAACCACGAACACACGCACGCCAAAACACGATACACGCCTACTCCTCACGCCGGTGGCAACCGGTCCAACATAATCCCTAGGATCGGTGTTGGGCGAAGCTCGCTCTCCACGACAACAACGGGGGATGAGGTGCTTGGTGAGATCTTGACGACTTGGGGGCGAGAAACCGAGAACCCAAGGCCTTGCACAACTTGAACGCACTAGGCAAGATCCAAGAGGGGGGTGGATAATCCGGTGCTCCTTGGTAGGAGCATGAGACCAATAGATATAAGTCCTCAAAGGGTTTCCTTAATATATATTATTATCCAAGTCTAGGGTTTACAATGGAGGGTAGGGGCTATATATAGTCCAGCCACAAAACAAGGGTAGTTTTGGAACGAAAAGGTAAATTATAGGTAGGGTTACAAGGCACGGGGCCGAATTCAGGCGTTCAGGATCAGTCAGGGCCGGTAGTACCGGTGGTAACCGGTAGTACCGCTCCGGGAGCGGTAGTACCGCTTGAGGGCCTGGAGCTTCCGTCGGAGGCGCCTGTGGCGAGCGGTAGGAGGGGGCGGTAGTACCGCTGTCCGGTAGTACCGGTTGCTGGGCCGGTAGTACCGCTTGCGTCTGGGGCGTGGAGTGGTGCTTCCTGGAGCGTCCGGTAGCTGGGGCCGGTAGGACCGCTTGGAGCGGTAGTACCGGCCGGCTCAACCGGTAGTACCGCTTGCGTCTGGCAGTGACTGGTTGCTTTCCCTCCGTTCCTTGGGTCCCTCTCTTCGTACCTGATGATGCACAGTGTATGCGTACGAAGTAGCAAGCCATCCAAGGGTGTGTCGAAGTCACACAAGGAGAGGAGCGAGTTCACCTTAGCTTGAAGGAGTTTGGCTCGGGCGCGAGTCATGGGTCCACTTGGGGAGCTCGTGGGAGTAGATGTAGTAGCGGTCGTAGGACGGGCTGCATCAACAAAGGAGGAGATACAACCATCTAGCTACTACATGGACCCATAGTCCAAGGTGGAACTACTCACGCATCATACCAGAGAGAAGGCCTCCAGGATTATCTCCCCTCCGGCAGGGTGCCGGGAAGAACTTCAGATCCCCCCGATCTAGGGACGATGGTAGCGGCGGCTACAGACAGTTTCGTGGAGATTTGATTGGGTGCTTAGGATTTCTGCATCGTGGGATTCTTATATGCGAAGGGGGAGGCCGATGCGGCGGCCAGAGGGGCTAAACTCTACCCAGGCGCGGGTAGGGCCCACCCATGCCTAGGGGGTGTTTAGCTACCCTGGCACACCTCCTCGTCTCCCCTCTAGACTTCTTGTTCCCCATGGAAAGTAATTGACTTTGATGTTTGTCCCGTCCAATTCCGAGAATATTTCTTTACTAACTTTTCTGAAACCAAAAACAGCAGAAAACAGGCATCTGGCACTGTTGCAACTTGTTAGTAGGTTAGTACTAGAAAACATGTAAAAATCACCTCAAAGTGTAGAAAAGCAAAGCAATGTAGATACTAAACAAGCATGGAGCATAAAAAATTATAGATACGTTTCTGATATATCACCCCCCATATTTAGTAAGTCTGAAGAGCCATTAGATGCTGATGAATGGCTGCAGACCATGGAGAAGAACCTAGAAGTCGCAGGAGTGGATGCCAATGAGAAAGTACTGTTTGCCACCCATTATCTGGCAGGTGATGCAAGAGCTTGGTGGAATAGCGTTCGTACCATGAATGGAGGACAGATGATGGCTTGGGATGAATTCAAACTCAAGTTCAGCCGAACCCATGTGCCACCCAATTTGATTATGCGGATGAGGGATGAATTCGAGGAGCTGAAGCAGGGAAGGATGACTGTGGTAGAGTACCGTGACAGATTTCTTTCTCTGTCTAGGTATGCCCCTGATGAGATTAGTACTGAAGCCAAGAAGAAGGAGAGATTCCTGAATGGTCTGCATGCTGAGATGGAGACGGTGTTAGTCAATATCCCGTTTGCTGATCTTGAAGCCTTAGTGGATTCTTCAATCCAGATGGAAGACAAGACCAACCAAGCTAATGAAAATCACAAGCGTGGAATGATGAATCAACCAGGATCCCACCATACCCCGAAGTATCGCCCCAACCCGTCTGCAGGATATGCCCCGAGAAACAATAGACCCCCTATGTCCCGTCCGAACTATCCCAACCGTGGAGGAGGAAACCACAACAACAACCTTGGCAACTCCAACAATTTCAACCGTGCACCTCCCAAGTCCAACAACAACAACAACCCCAACAACAACAATACTTCCCAAAGGACAGGAAGCAATGTCGTGCCTGTTGCAGGAAAAGACAAGTCTCAGGTTACTTGTTTTGAATGTGGATTCAAGGGTCACTACTCCAACGAGTGCCCCAAGAAGCTTGCAGCAGCCAATGTGAATGCCCCAGCTCAGCAGCAGCGCCGTGTTCAGCCTAGAAGGAGGTTTTCCCCAGGGAATTCGCTCAACCGCAACGGTCGTCTGTTTCACATGAATGCTGGAGAAGATCAAGAAGCGCCAGATGTCGTGCTAGGCATGTTTTCTGTTAACTCGGTACTTGCAAGAGTGTTGTTTGATTCTGGAGCATCGCACTCGTTTGTTACAAAAGAATTTGCATGCACTAGTAAGATTCAACCAACAAAATTGAAGCATGTTATGATAGTTCAAATACCTGGTTCAACCACCAAAGCTAGACAAATTTGCAAGGCCGTACCTATCAGAATCCATGGAATAGATTTTTATGCTAATCTAATAGTACTTGGAACCAAAGGTTTGGAAGTAGTACTAGGAATGGATTGGATGTCGAAACATAAAGGATTAATCGACTGTGCCAAGAAAGCCATAACCATGACTATTACCACTGGAGTATCAGTAGAGCATGTATATGAAACTTTGCCTCATCAATTCAAGTGCAACAAGAGTCTAGTCCAACCCACCATTGACCAAGTTAGAGTAGCCTATGAATACCCCGACGTATTCCCAGATGTATTGCCCGGTATGCCCCCAGATTGGGATATCAAGTTTATCATTGAACTAATCCCTGGAACTGGAACCATAGCTCAAAGACCTTATAGTATGAACCCGTCTGAATTAGTGGAGCTAAAGAAGCAACTGGATGCTATGCTGGAGATAGGTCTGATTAAACCAAGTGCGTCGCCATGGAGATCACCTGTTTTGTTTGTATAAGAAAGATGGAGGTAACCATTTGTGCACAGATTATCGGAAGCTGAATGATGTCACCATTAATAACAAGTACCCACTTCCGAAGATAAAAGATTTGTTTGACCAGTTGACCGGTGCCAAAGTGTTTTCTAAGATTGATCTTAGAACTGGTTATCATCAACTCAGTTGGAATGGATTTTATCACCAGTTTGCCTACATCTAGTAGGGGAAATGACTCTATTTGGGTCATAGTGGATAGACTGTCCAAAGTCGCCCATTCTTACCGGTCAAGACCACTTATCAGAGATCAAAGGTAGCAGAGTTTTATATTGCTAGGATAGTGTAGAGGTCCCAACCATTAATCGATGGAGGGGTTAACCTCTTGGGTGGCCCGATCTTCACGGATCTCATGGTCAAATCGATGGGAAAGCGAGGGGAAAGGGAGAAGGTAGCGGAAGCGAACACATACCTCGTGAAGAACACGATGAACACATGCAAAACTCACACGATACAAGGCCGATTGCTCCCGAACGGCGGCCACCGGTCCGATAGAATCCTCGCAAGGAAAGATCGGTCAACGTGCTCCCTCAAATCCACATCGAAGAGGGAAGAACACCTTGGGGAGGGTCTTGACAACTTGGAGACGAGACATCGAACTCCAAGGCCTTGTTCAACGATGGATGCATGATGCAAAGTCCAATCGAGGTTGGGGACGATAGTCGGTCCCCTTGTAAGGGGATGAGGCAAAACTAGAGATTCCACACAAGGGGGGTTGTCTTTAGTCTATCATCTATGCCTAAGGGATACATGAAGGGGTGGGGGCTCTATTTATAGGCCAGCCACATAAACATGGGTAGTTTAGGGATAAAACTAGGGTTTGGACGAGCTAGAGGGGTACATGGGCCGAAGGCCCAGCTGGCGGCGCGCAGGCCCATCGTGTAGGCCGGAGACTCCGGTGTCGTCTCCGGAGTGGCGTACTGACTATCCCCGGGTCGGTTGCTGGGGTCGGTCCGGAGATCGGTTCGGAGACTCCGGTGCGCAGGACCGGAGACTCCTGTGTAGCAGGATTGGAGACTCTGGTGTAGGCCGGAGACTCCGGTGGTTCAGCTGTGGCTTCTTCCGCCTCCTCTTCCAAGCCTCCGTATTGTCGGGCTTGATGTTCCGGGCTTCCTCCCTTGCATCTGTACTTGTCGGTGTGAACCTATCATGCATATGTGACGGAGTATGAAGTGGCATACCATTCAATAGGGTAGGAAGTGGGCTCGCATAGAGGAACGGATTCACCTTTGGAGTCCATGACGACTTGGCGTAAGTTGGAGACCATGATGTGGTAACGACTGTAGGTCAGGCTGCATCATCTCCCCCCCTTCAAAAAGAGTCATCCTCGACTATACATGTTCATCACGAAGTAGAAGAGGTCGAAGGACATCCTTGATCCTGGGGTTCACCATATAGTCGTCCTCGGGAAGATTGACTTGACAACACTTTAATGTTCCTTCACCTTCCATGAAGCCTACAAAGCTCACAACGAAAGCAAAGCAACACTCAAAGCGTAGCCAATTCATGAACATTATCGCATGAGTCCTCAAGTAGAATGAAGTCACCTTAGCTTGTAGAGATAGCTCGATGAAGGGTAGTCATAGGTAACTTTCTTCGGTTCTTCTTGTCAACCCATGGTTGGTAGAGGTTGACGTATATGCATTTGTACCTTCATAGAACAAATACCAAACAACATATGTTTGTGTGTGATAGAGGAGCATGTCATTTGTGGCATGTCCATTCTTGTTCACAACACTATTAACACAATACAAGTATAGCAAATGGAATGCATATGAAAGGTCAAAGTGCATGGAAATCGTTCGAACATCCTCCAAATGTGGGAACTCAAAAACTCCATATAACATAGTAGTAGGGCACTCAAAGCATTGGATCCAAATTTCAAACATCTTTGATGCAAGAATAGGAGAATTTGGCAAAAACACACAAGGAAGAATGTCCAAAGAAACATCATTATGTGTGCCAACCAACCATTGGAAAGAGAAATTGTTCAACATGTTGGATGTCACACACAAATCATCGATAGCAAATATGATGGGAATATGAGTATCCCAAGCGGAAGCCAAAGTAACGTGTTTGCAAACAAACCAAATGAAAGAGCAAGTGGTCCTTATGTTTGTTGCAACAATAAGACGAGATTCTTGGAAGCTCTCATGACAATACATGCTCTCAATGGCATTATGGTTGCACACAAAACATCGGAAAGTGAAATTGTTCAACAATTTTGTTGCAACACACAAAGCATCAAAATTCAATAGCAAAGAAACATAATTGTCATAAGGGGAGATAATACCATTAACATGCTTGCAAGCAAACCATAGGAAGGAGAAATTTGCCAACATGAAAGATACAAAGCATGCAAAAGGTATCAGAGCTGGGTTCGATCTTGAACTCACTTGTGGGATGCTCTCAAGAGC
The DNA here is from genome assembly GCA_916181665.1 of Avena sativa. Classification (NCBI taxonomy): domain Eukaryota; kingdom Viridiplantae; phylum Streptophyta; class Magnoliopsida; order Poales; family Poaceae; genus Avena; species Avena sativa. The sequence goes on from OV702280.1 coordinate 149,493,346, forward strand.
TCTTTTTGTCAAATCGTGCTCAACCGAGGTTGAAATTCTTGTGCGGGTACCTACACACATCATACACAAAAGGAAGAACGTGTGTGCATGGTAGAGATACACATCATCCATCATGACGTATCTCTTCTTGTGCACATCACCATTAATGTCAATCAAGTATGAAATAGATGCATGGTGAGTATGCAAGTGGGGAACATGCTTATCATGGCAATCATCAAAATCTCCAAAAATTGAGAAAGCTATGGGGGCCATCTCATTATAACGCAAATGATCAATATTGTTGCAAGCAAAACAAGTGAAATAGCATGTATTCATCTTATCGCAAGCAACGGGAGAAATTGAATGACTAGCATGACAAGGCATGTCCAAAGCAATTGGAGGATACACACAAGATGCATAGCATGGCATGTTTATGGAAATGATATCGCAATCAAACAATTCCACATGATCAATATTATGCAAAGGCAAAGCATCACATGGGAATGTGGATGAAGCATATGTAATGTCACAAGTATCATCCATAGCATGCATATCCTCACAATTCATCATGTCCACTAGTGGGATCATGGCATCATCAACACCCTTATTGTTACCTTGTTCATACCTCTCATGTGAAGTGGGTGTTGTGGAAGTAGTGGTCTCCTTGTGGACGACTTCATCTTCTTGATGTAGCCATGGCATAGCATCATCTTCGTGCACCATGTACATTTTCTCCAATTGAGGCATCATTGCTCCATGGCTTGGCGCGTCTTCCTCCATGGAACCTAGCACAACACAAGAGAACACACTAGAGGTAGATGGTAAGTTGTTAGAAATCGAAATGGTCTCACTTGACCTATCAACTACCACTCTCAAATCACTAGGAGTATCGCTCATGCCCTCCAAGTGGAAGCACTCAAGCTCACGTAAGGTGGAGTCACTCATCTCACTCTTGTTCTCACTCAAGTTGGCTAAGTGGCTCTCATACTCACATGGGATGGGTACCACATCATCACTCAAGCATATGGAGATAGGCTCGGTTTCCTCAACTCCATGCGCTTGAGTTGAGAGTGGTAGATAGGCTCGGTTTTTCCCTTTGGTGAAGGGAAAAACCCATGATCACCATTCTTGACCTTGTCACCTTCAAGGTTGGATGCCATAAGATGGGCATCATCGTTCTCCTCCATGGTCGAAGGGAAAATCCCATGCTCGACCGTCTTGTGGCCATCTCGTAGTAGTGGTGGAGGTAGGCTCATGCTATCCAACTTGGTGAAGTAGAGGTTTACATTTTCCTCGTTGGCGAGGTCGTGGAAGTCAAGCTTAGGCATTGAAGCTTGATGGCATGGAAGGCTTCCACGTGGTGCCATTGTGGTGGTGGCACGAGTAGTTGAAGGTGCCCTATGATGGTGTCGACGGAGGTCATTGGCGTGCCTTGCCGATGGTTGATGTTGGTGAAGCACTTGGTCATCCACATGACGCTCACGACGGTGATCATCACGAATTCTTCGTCTTTATGGCGAAGATGCCTTTGATGTTGTCCTGTATCCTCTTTATGGTGGTGATGCTCATGAGAGGATGTTTGTTGATGAAGAGTCTTGTTTCTTGGCGCCTCTTGATGTATATGATGTTTGGACGCCACTCTTGTTTTGATAGGAGGTGGAGCTTGGCGCCTTGGAGGTGATGGAGATTGGCGCCTTAGAGATGGTGGAGCTTGACGCCATCTAGGTGGTGGCACTTGATGCCGTGTCGATGGTGGCGCTTGTCGCCTTGGAGGTGGATCATCGAAGTAGGTGGTGCCCTTTGGTGTGGCACGCTTGGCCTTGAAGGTCATGGATTCTTGATGATGCGCCTCCTCTTGCTTGGTGTAGTAGGCTTCCATCTCCACGCGGTGGAGGAATTCTTCATGGCTCGTGGAGGATCCATCAAACTTGATGAAGTTCTCCGTGTCCTCCATGCTCGAGAGGCGTCGTCGATGTCGCACTCGAAGTCGTCCATGCTTGGGGAGTAATTGTTGGTGTAGTACTCCATATCACCCAAGCATGTGGATTCATTGTCGGTGTAGTGCTCCATATTCTCCATGCATGAGGAGCCATTGTCGACGTAGAGCTCCATGTCTTCCATGCATGTGGAGTCGTCGTAGGTGTAGTGCTCCGGGGCCTCAGAGCATGCGGAGCCATTGTCGGTGTTGTGCTCCGTCATGTCCTCTATACTTGTGGAGTCGTAGTCATGGTGGCTCATCATGGATTCTTCATAGACATCATCCCCGGTTTTGGAGTTCCTAGACATGATTCACAAGACCAAGTGTTGTATATGGAAGTGGTAGTGAGTGTTGGAGATGCAACGTCAAACCTTACTTTACCTTGGAAGATCGTATCGTGCAAGTGGCCACACTTGAGAGCAATAAACCAAGCAAAGTGAAGTTCACGTGGGACACCAAAACCAACTACTAACCAAAAAACCCACACACACAAGGCCTATGGTGGATAGGTATGGAAAGTGGCATGTCAAGAACCAATCCGAAATCAAGATGTTGTAATGGCAAGTAAAGAACCACAATGATGACAAAGCAAACAAGTCAATCCACAAGATAGGAAATATGTACAAGGAAACACACACAGTGGGATAAATGGGACTTGTGCAATGGAGAAAGTGAGCTAAGAACCAAATGATTACCTAGCGAATACTATAAGCTCGTGTCACACAAGTACAAGGAGAGACGCTAGTTCGATTGCAATTAATTGGTGGGCTACAAGATATGCACAATAAGTACCACCTATATGATGTTCATCGAGCTTGCGCTTCCTATTTTATGAGGCACATGTATATTTCTTTATTTTTTATCTTTTTCTTTTTTTCTATATATATTCTTTCTTTTCTTTTCTTTTTCTTTTCACTTGCCTCTTCCTTGTGCCAACAACTATACAAGATAACTATATGAGACAGCGCTCACATGTTTTCTCGGAATTCTACAAGGTATGAAATGTGCATAGCCCAAGCAATCACATGAGGAACTAGTCTCAATAGGTTTTTGTTGCTCGCAAAGATAGTGGGGTTCACAAAGTAATGCAAGTGGGGAGAAGTCGCGGAATGTTATACCTTTCGTCGACGATCTTCACCCTTTATTGTTGGATTCCGCCTTTCTCACGGAATTTTGATGTAGTAGATAGCATTAACAACGTGGATGATGATGTAGTGCTCCTTCTCCTCTTCAAAACGAGCTAAAGAACACCAAAATCCGAGTTGAAATGCAAAAGTTATGCTCAAAACCGTGCTGCAGTTTTTCTGTCTGCAGGGAGGGGCGGAGACTCCGGTCTGGAGGTCCGGAGACTCCGGTCTGGAGCTCGAAAAGTCCGGAGACTCCGGTCTAGGCCGGAGACTCCGGTCCGGGTGATTCCAGAGCGTCCAGAACTCGAACGGGACGCGTTTTGGGCGGAAAAACTCGAACCAAAAACTCAGATTGATGGGGGAAATCAAGGAATTAGGCCATGGGAACGCAGGGGAAGGTAGAACAACAAGTTTAGCAAGTCATCCATGGATCAAAACCTACCAAAACTCACTCAAATCATAGATCGATCCAAAACACGAATTGGGGCTGTTTTTGGTGGAACTTTCGAATTTATGGGGAAAAGACCAAATCGAAGAGAAATCCGTGGCAACCAAAAGCTACTGATACCAGATGATGGAGGGTTAACCTCTTGGGTGGCCCGATCTTCACGGATCTCGTGGTCAAATCAATGGGAAAGCAAGGGGAAAGGGAGAAGGTAGCAAAAGTGAAGACACATCTCGCGAAGAACACGATGAACACACGCAAAACTCACACGATACAAGGCCGATTGCTCCCGAACGGCGGCCACCGGTCCGATAGAATCCTCGCAAGGAAAGATCGGTCAACGTGCTCCCTCAAATCCACATCGGAGAGGGAAGAACACCTTGGGGAGGGTCTTGACAACTTGGAGACGAGACATCAAACTCCAAGGCCTTGTTCAACGATGGATGCGTGATGCAAAGTCCAATCGAGGTTGGTGACGATAGTCGGTCCCCTTGTAAGGGGATGAGGCAAAACTAGAGATTCCACACAAGGGGGGTTGTATTTAGTCAATCATCTATGCCTAAGGGATACATGAAGGGGTGGGGGCTCTATTTATAGGCCAGCCACATAAACAGGGGTAGTTTAGGGATAAAACTAGGGTTTGGACGAGCTAGAGGGGTACATGGGCCGAAGGCCCAGCTGGCGGCGCGCAGGCCCATCGTGAAGGCTGGAGACTCCGGTGTAGGCCGGAGACTCCGGTGTCGTCTCCAGAGTGGCGTACTGACTGTCCCCGGGTCGGTTGCTAGGGTCGGTCCGGAGGTCTGTCTGGAGACTCCGGTGCGCAGGACCGGAGACTCAGGTGTAGCAGGACCGGAGACTCCGGTGTAGGCCGGAGACTCCGGTGGTTCAGCCGTGGCTTCTTCTGCCTCCTCTTCCAAGCCTCCGTCTTGTCGGGATTGATGTTCCGGGCTTCCTCCCTTGCCTCCGTACTTGTCGGTGTGAACCTATCATGCATATGTGACGGAGTATGAAGTAGCATACCATTCAATAGGGTAGGAAGTGGGCTCGCATAGAGGAACGGATTCACCTTTGGAGTCCATGACGACTTGGCGTAAGTTGTAGACCATGATGTGGTAACGACCGTAAGTCGGGCTGCATCATTAATAAGGTAGAGATCCATGTGTTTACAATGCTAGACCCTAGATCAACAGCTAGCATCCAGAGTTTAAGATGTAATATCAAGAAACAAAGGTCATAATACAACGTTATAACCAGGAATAAAGTATTTCATTACATCTTACATAGCTCATTTGGCTATTTCATTCCAATGCAGCAGAAATAACTATAGCATGGGGTCCTTCATCTTCAAAGTGCCATAGGAAATCATGTTGGTTGTAGACTTGCAATCCTAATCAACACACTTCACTAACATCAAACAAACCTGCAACATAATAAGTTACAGCCACAAGGGTCAATACATTTGAATTATATTGTCAAGTGATACTATGTTAGTATAGTGGTATCTATCATCTATATGCATTTGGCTAAGTGGAGCTTAGGCTTGCTTTGCTCAAAATAGATTTTCCTTATCATTTGAAAACACTAAGTTTTTGTTTGGCAAAAATCACCGAAGGCATCTACCAATAGAAATTGGTGATCCTTTACCCTTGTTCAACCACAAGTTTTTAACTTAGAAATTGGGATGAGGAGATTCTTGATAGCTTCCATGTCTTGATGCTCAAATTTTCCATTGTCGGGGACACGGCTAAGTACTTATATTTTACTCTCTCGAGAGGTGGTGCGCTGTCCCCACAAGACTCGACATGCATCGAGACAAGATCTTTCAGAAGCCTTCCCTTAGACAAAAATGGACACGCTCCAAACCTATCACCCCCTACCAACCTATATGATCCAGGCATAGCCCATAATGCCAAGTGGCTGCACTTGAAGCTTCTCAACATTTGACATCTCAAATCTCTTTCTTCCTGGGTGGCTTTCCACAAGTGAGATACACTAGGGTAGGCCATAAATATGGGGCCCTGTGTAACCACTCAACATAAACCATTCACACCATTCCACCCAGGTGATTCATTCACATAGTTGTTTTATTAAACAAAAACACAAGTCATGGACTTGGAAATATTTCATAGCATGAATATAATCCACCCTTGTTTTCTACTAGCTAAGCTAAGCATTATAGTAGTAGGGATCTTAACTTAGGGAAAATTCTACTAAGGCATCATCTACTAGGATTTCCCATGGCATAGCATACTTAGTAAAAATTCCATGCAAGTTCTACTTAGAAATATCACTAATGCATAGTGAAAATAATAGGATAAAAGTATGAAGCACCACTTGCCTTTTTGGTAGAGAATATAAGTTCACTCCTTGATCTTGCAATAGTCACACTCTTCAAATTTCACTACAATTCAATCAAGGCACAAATTCAATCTAGCATTCAAACAATTCATCACATAAAATAAATAAATCAAAACAATGCATGCAATCATGCAAAAGATTGTTTTATTTGGTAAGGTGGTTTCTAATAGGTTATAAACATTTTAAAACACTTACTGGTCATTTACAAAAGTGGCAAGGTCATTTGAAAACAAGTTAGTGAAAATGGCCACTTTAAATCATTTTTGTTTTGCTAAAAATGATTTAAATCAAAGTAATAATTTCGAGTGTTTGCCAAATATATTTTTAAACACAAATGTTAGTGTTTATGGTCAGAGTGTTTAAAAACAAAATCATTTGCAAAAGGTTTCATCCAAAATCCATTTTTAAATCAAAGCAACATTTTATTTTGTTGGAAATGCGTTTAAACAAAGTAATAATTTTCTAGGGTTCACCAAATATATTTTAAAATCCCAAAACTTGGTGTTTAGGGTCAGGGAGTTTAAATAAAATCATTTCTCAAAGGTTTTACTCAAAAAGCATTTTTAAACCATATTCAACATTTTTATTTAACTAGAAATGCTTTTATTCAAAGATTTATTCCCTAGTGAGACAAATTATACTTTAAATCTACAAGTTGGATTCTATGGTCAGTAGGTTTAAAACAATCCATTTACAAAATATTTTACCCTAAAAACATTTTTAGAATAAATTTTATACTCAAAATATGCCTACACATGTTTCTGCAAAAACAACACATTTTACAGAAGCAATTCATTAAACAAAGGGCACGGTTGCAAATTTTTCTTCTTGCTGATTCTATTGATATAAAATTTGCAAAATTTGGACATGTAGATTTAAAGTTATGAATTTTTCAAATCCAACCATCTAATAGACAAGTTTCTGTTTTTAAATTAAAACACAGTCCATGTGGAGCAATCCTATTGGACGGTACCGCTTCGGTTGGATCGACTAACACAGAGCGTTGGATCTAATGGAAATCGTGCGACTCAGAGTGCTTGATACAGTTTTAGTTAAGTCATCTATCTACGCCGTGCGATCGTGATCTGACGGCTGATGAGCGAGTGACCAAAGATGGGCAGCGCTGGCGGCGGCTGTGTGGCGGCGGCGCTCTGGCGGTGGCGTTGCCGACGATTTAAGAAGCACGGGAGGGGGAGGAGATCGTTATCGAACTCGCCGTGGCATGCTGAAGCTCGAGATAGTCGTTGCAGGGGCAGGGGCGCACGGAGTCTTCGTGGATTCCTCGCCGGAGTTGCTGCTACTGCCGGGCTCATCTGTTCGTCGACGGAGGCGAAGATTTTCGGCATGCTAAGACAAACGTAGGGCACCGTTAGGTTTATAAGAGAGTCGCGAGCATGTGAGTATCAAAGAGAGGGGAAGGGGAGGTCTGGGCTCACCAGTAGAGCTTGCCGGAGAAGTGGCAAATGGTGGCGACATGCTATCGTCGAGGTTGCCGATGATGTGGAGCGCGCGCGGGCGAGCTGGTGCTACGAAATATTCACAAGGAGATGGGGAGTGTCCTCGTGTAAACTAGGAGGCAAGGGGTGGTGAGGGACGGCCAGGATTCGCCGTTATGCTCGTCAGAGGCAGAGGCGTTCGCAAGCGAAATTGCGGCAGTCCAGTGGATCTCTGGCAACGGAGTGTGAGGGGAAAGGGAGAGGAGACATGAGCGCTTAAATGGGCGAGATTACTGGGCGAGTTATGCGCGCATTAAAGAGAATTTAAGCAGAGGAATCAGCGCAGCAAACGGCGGCGAGGTTGGGGATGAACTGGTCGCGGTGGGGAAGAAGGTGAGCTGGCAGGTGGGGCCTGGTGTCAGCGAGGTTAGGGTGGTGCGCGTGGGGTCAGACGGTCAGTGGCTGACGGGGTAAACGTTCTGGTGCGAAACATTTTCTGCGGGGGAGAAAGAGAGAGATGGGCTGCGAGTTGGGCCTGGGGCTTGTTGGGCTGCTTTTTTTTCTTCTCTGTTTCTTTTTCTGTTTCTTTTATTTTGTTTTGAATTTATTCAATTGATTCAAATACTTGTTTGAATTCAAACTTTTCCCAAACTTTTAGTAAGTTTCTATAATGTTTAAACATGTATTTTAAAGACCATTTTTGGAATAATTCTTTTATTCATTTATGATTTATTATTTATTTAAAATAGGCACTTGCCTTTATTCAAATAATATTTTAATTATATTTTCAAACTCTTATTTGAATTCTAAATTTCACCAAAACTTCTTCAGTAGGTTTTATTTATTCATTAGTGTGAATATTTCATTTTGAATTATTTAGAATATGATTTATTAATCATTTAAATTGGGCAATTGTCTTTATTCAATAAAATCAAATATGGTTTTAATCCCATATTAATTTTATTCAAATAATTCTTTGATTCCATTTAAGTTAATTAAATAACTTTTATTCCATTTGGGCAATTTCCAATTTATTATTTTATCATGATTTAATTAATCATTTTCATTAGGGATTTGTCTCCATTTAAATATAATTAGAATATGGTTTAATCCCAAATGTTTTTATTTGAATATTCCTTATCCGTTTATTTCATTTGGATTTGAATTATCTTTGTTCCATTTTCTTATGGATTTGGTCAAGATTTAATTTGGCTTTTAAATATCCCATATTTAGTTTCTTTCTTTCTTTATCTTATAAAATCCATATCTTTTTATTTATAGAACCAACATTGGTGATTCCAATTTGTAGAATTTTATTTAATATTTGTTTATGTTTTTAAATCCTTTTTGGATTATTTTACTCACAATTTGGTATGGATTTAAGATAGGAGCTTTATTAGCTTTGGAAATTATTTCCTTTTATCTTATTAAATTCATAAGTTTTTATCCATATCTCCAAATTAAGTGAAACCAATTTCTATGGGTTTATAATATTTTTATTTATCATCTTTGATCATTTATAAATGTTTGTTGCTAAATTTTTATATGGATCAAATTCATATTCTTAGGGAGATCTTGGAAATGTTTTATTCCATTAGGGTTTTAGGGTTTTGGTTTATTTTCCCAAGTTTAAATTTCAAGATACATTCATTGATGAATGAATTTCACTTGATTGAAATTTTGTTTGATTCCCTTTTATTCAAATTTTGTTCAAGATGGGTTTTGATGTTCCCATTTGGAAACAAAAAGTTTGTTTTCACCCTAAATTTCAACAATTATTTCTTTTGTTTATTTATTTTTCACATTTCAAAATTTGGAAAATCTTGGGATGTGACAGCCTACAACCCTTAAAAGAAATCTTATCCCGAGATTTGGGAGGGCTAGAGTTTACAAGTTGGCTTCAAGACAAATAGGGTACTACCACCCTTAAAAAGTTTTCCACTAGATTACATCTTGGCTTACTTGGTATCTTGATGTAACTTGTCTGGGCACTTGTTGGCATAATGGCCTAGCTCTTTGCATTTGAAACACATCTGTGGGCTAATATCTTTCTTCTTTTCTGGACAATGTGATGCATAGTGTCCCATCTCTTTGCAATTGTAACATTGCACTTGGCTACTGTCCTTCTTGTTAGAATTAGGGAATTTCTTCTTCTTCTTCTTCTTCTTCTTGGGTCTCTCCAAAGCTAGGAGTTATTCTAGTTCATGCTCTTCATATCTCACCACAAAGGTGGGAAATATTTCTCTCTTCTTGGGGCAGTTACTAGAGATATGACCTTCTTCTCCACATGAATAGCAACACTTGGTGGTCACTTTGGATGTGGCTCTATAAGGTATGGTTCTGACTTTGTCCTTACTCTTCTTGGTAGAAGTTGTTCCCTTATGGAGGTTTCCAAACATTTTATGCATTCCATCTTGATTCATTTGTTGAACTATAGGATAGATGGGGCATTGGATAGGGACATGATCATTTCCTTCACATAGGAAACAAGTCACTTGAGGTGTGGGGCATTGATTAGTTGGATGTTTCTCTTCACAATTAGGGCATTGATCATCATGCTCTTTGGAACTGTGTTCCATGTCTCCACAAATATTGCAAGCTTGAGTTCCTTCTGTAATATCATCCTTGATTTCATTGTTGTCACAATCTCCTTGGGAAGAGTTGCTTATCATGTTGATCATTTGATTGGTCATCCCTTGTAATAATTGGATTGGGTTTCCAAAAACTTTTGCATGGTTGGGTCTAACTCATTGTTGTTGGCTAAAAACTGAGCTATCACTTGATTCAACTGGCTTGGGTTGCTATAAGTTGTTCTCTCATGTGCATCTCTTGGTTGTTGTTGTCACCATCCTTGATGTTGGAGTTTCTTGGAGAAGTCATCTGTTTGGGGTTGGATTGGGATTAGAATAGGCAAAAGATTTCTAGGAAAGAAGTCTAATCACACACAACAATTCACACAAGTAATGTGCAAGCAATCACAATCAAACATTCCATTCAAATAACAAGGTTCAAGCACATTTTTAGGCAACAAAGTATTTTTGCTACACCACATAAGTTGGTGTGTTCAACATGTGATCTAAGCTAAACACTAATATGGTGGTCCAACTATAGGTTTCACTTGAGATCATTCCATTCTTCTTAGTTGTTTCTTCATGAATAAGATCATTGTTTCCTTGGAAAAACTCTTGAATTTTGGTCACAAATCTTCAAAGATGATGATGGTTCCTTCTAATTTGTGTTTCCTTAGTCTTCAAGTCTTGAATAACATTCTTGTCTCACTTGTAGTCCTTAGTGATGTCCAAATTGAAGTCCTTGGTGAAACTAAAGTTGAAGCCATTTGAGTTGGTGAAGTCCTTTGCTCAAGTTGAAGTCTTTGCTCATGTTGAAGTCTTTGCTTCTGTTGAGGTTTTGTCCATCAAGTTGAAATGAGGGAAGATGTAGAATCAAAACAAAAATGGTCGAGGAAAGAGTTTACAAGATTGTTTGAAATTTTTTTTTGGAACAAATACAACTCCTATTTTTCTAAGGGGTTTCGTCCAATCCTAGGGTTACAATCCTACAGGAAACACAGTTCTCTGATACCATCCGTAGAGGTCCCAACCTTTAATAAGGTAGAGATCCCTATGTTTACAATGCTAGTCCCTGGATCAATAGCTAGCATCCACAGTTTAAGATGTAATATCAAGAAACAAAGGTCATAATACAACTTTATAACCAGGAATAAAATATTTCATTACATCTTACATAGCTCATTTGGCTATTTCATTACAATGCAGCAGAAATAACTATAGCATGGGGTCCTTCATCTTCAAAGTTCCACAGGCAATCATGTTGGTTGTAGACTTGTAATCCTAATCAACACACTTCACTAACATCAAACAAACCTGCAACATAATAAGTTACATCCACAAGGATCAATACATTTGAATTGTATTGGCAAGTGATACTATGGTAGTATAGTGGTATCTATCATCTATATGCATTTGGCTAAGTGGAGATTAGGCTTGCTTTGCTCAAAATAGATTTTCCTTATCATTTGAAAACACTAAGTTTTTGTTTGGAAAAAATCACCCAAGGCATCTACCAATAGAAATTGGTGATCCTTTACCCTTGTTCAACCACAAGTTTTTAACTTAGAAATTGGGATGAGGAGATTCTTGATAGCTTCCATGTCTTGATGCTCAAATTGTCCATTGCCGGGGACACGGCTAAGTACTTAGATTTTACTCTCTCTAGAGGTGGTGAACTTTCCCCACAAGACTCGACATGCATCGAGACAAGATCTTTCAGAAGCCTTCCCTTAGACCAAAATGGACGCGCTCCAAACCTATCACCCCCTACCACCAACTGTCCATCTAGCTAAGTTATTGCAACCTATATGATCCAGGCAGAGCCCATAATGCCAAGTGGCTGCACTTGAAGCTTCTCAACATTTGACATCTCAAATCTCTTTCTTCCTGGGTGGCTTTCCACAAGTGAGATACACTAGGGTAGGCCATAAATATGGGGCCCTGTGTAACCACTCAACATAAACCATTCACACCATTCCACCCAGGTGATACATTCACATAGTTGTTTTATTAAACAAAAACAGAAGTCATGGACTTGGAAATATTTCATAGCATGAATATAATTGTCACATCCCAGGATTTTAGAAATTGGGACTACAAAAAAAATGTTTTTACATGTCATTCATGCATTGCATTGCATCCATGCAAAAAAATTGCAAGAATTGAATTCAAAAACCCTAATCCTAATAAGATTTGCAAATATTCCTACAAGGAATAAATAGGGATTTTATAAATCCAATATTTTGAATAGGCAAAGAAATGGAAAACTACCACCCAATAATGATATACTGAATATTATAAAAATTTAGAAACAAATTTGAAGTCATTTGGAGTTATAGAGAAAAGTTATAAAAGAAATAGAAAACAGGAAATAGAAAAGAAAAACAAGAAAAAAAACTAGCTAAAATAACCTAGCCACGGACCGGCCAGCTTCAGCCTACCCGGCCAGGCCAACCAGCCCAGCCGCTGCTACTCCCTGCCGCTCACCCCCGCACGTGAGCGACGCATAGTGGCAAGCGCAGCAGCCACGCAGGCCAACAAGCAGCAACCGCAGCCCACTCCCTCTCTCCTCTCTGGCGCTGACAGCCGGGGCCCGCGTGTTATCTCCCACCTCCCGTCTCGAGCGTGTCCAGGACGAACTCCTGCATCTGCTGATCGATTGCCCCTGCCGTCTCGGTTCCGATCTCCTGCCCCCTCCTGCTCGGAAACTACTCCATATAAACGCCCTTTCTCGCCCCGTGCGGTTTTTCTCCCTATCGCAAGCCCTAGAGCCCCATCTAGAAGCTCCCAATCTCGCCGACACCGGACTTCTCCAGATCGTTCTTGCATCGGTGGTATCCGTCGCCCCCGCACCTTCCTTTTCCCCTGGGTACCTTCCTTTTGAAGCACTGATTCGCCCTGACCCCCCTTCCCCCTCTGTAGATCGCCGCAGAGCCCATAATTGCTCGCCGGAGTCCGCGGTTGGCCGAGCCGCTCCAGCCGCTCATCACCGCCGCCCCAGGAAGAAAACGATGGACCCAGGAACACCATGGAACCCGTCGTCCTCGTCCAGTCCTCGTCCGGTCCTCGTCCGACACCTCCCGACGCCAAGGACTCGCCATAGGCACCGCCATCGATGCCACCTGCGCGTCACCGCCGTCGGCCGCCATCAGCCCACCGTTGTGGAGGAAGCAACCTTTCCCGTCGATCGGATCTACTCTGGACGCCTGAGATTAGATCTTCCTTCCAAACCGGTATCAGCCAACCCAAGCACGCCACATCGCCAGCCTCGTCAGCAATGCACGTTAGCAGCCTAGTCAGGTGCCACGTCAACGCTGACCTAGCCTGTGGCCAACCAAATCACGCCATGTGTCGACCTTGTCTGCTGATTAGGTAATTCTACTTAAAAATAGCAGAATATTGTCATATCTTGCAAAATTCATAGAAAAATAACTGCATGTCCAAAAATTATTTATAATATACGATTGGATCTAATGTTTGCAGTATATATTTTTTGTAGAGAATTAATTGGTTTAATGGACATTTTAGACTCAATAAATCATAGTAAATTATCTGTAGATCAGAAAAATACAAATAAGGTATCCATGGATTTATAATTTCATATACAACATTAATATACTATTGTATCCAACTTTTTCAGTGTAGAATTGCTGTAGTAATTTAAATAGTTTTAATGGCTTTTTAGAGCATTAAATTCATAGTAAATAATTTATAGATCATAAAATTATGAATAATATGTCCCTGGAATCACAATCTCGTGTATATTACAGATATGGTTTTAGTTATAATTTTAGACCAAGAAAACTATTTAAGCGAATTAAATTCTATTAAACACTATTTAAGTTATAGAAAAAGATCTACAACTCCGATTAAGGTGAATCCAATTGCTACTGGTTCATGTAACATCCCTTATCCAGTACACCCCAGAACCAAATTTAATACGACAACTAGAGCAGAAGTTTTAATAGAAATATTAAAACCCCTATACTGACAATTAAGAATTAATAATTAATATTCTATTGCATTAAATGATTTGCCACATGCATCATATGATCTAGTAATGTTCAGAGAACTAATTACAACCATTGTGACATATTAAATTGTCATGCATGCATTTATTCATCATTGTTTTGTTGTATTGTGCATAATTGCATTGTTTTGAATGGTGTGTTTGTTGTGCACTTGTTTTGATCGATAGATTGCGAGGAGTGCAACGTTTGTGATTGTGACGAGTGCAATATTCTCTATTGTGAGGATTATATGAATGACTACATCGACAACAAAGGCAAGTAGAGCTATCATAAATATCCTATAATTTTTTCCTATGCATGTAGTATGATTTTTTAGTAGTGATGCATGAGTAGGTGTTTTTACTACTATGCTATGCTATGACACCCAGGCATGATTGCCATACTTCCATGACTCGATTCCTTTGAGCCATCGTATTGTAGTTGCTTAGCCATGCTTATTAGATGCGCAAAAGGGAATTCATGAATGATTATGTTTTGTTATAATGAAAACAATTGGAATTTAATGAATCTCCTAGGTGTGATGGATTGATGTTTTTGGATGGTTTATTGCGGAAAGCACACCTAGGCTTCAGAGATTGGACAGGTTTCTTGCGTAGTAGATTCCAGTACAGCCGCATGTCATTATTTGTCTTGACTTAGTAAGTTGTGGGAATCTGACCCGACGTGACTAGAAGATGTAGGGGATGTAGGTTGGTATGGGTCCGTCCTGAGGTCTCAGGGTTTTGCTTCCGAAAGGTTTCGTCTTGATTTTCTCCCTACCATGGCACAAAATGAGTGTAATGGTAAGAGCGGGTTGACTGGGTCGTGCGGGTAAAGTGTACAACTCCTATAGGATGTCTAAACTAAGTACTTAGCCGTGTCCCCGGTTATGGACAACTATGAGCAACTGGGCCTGGAACTGTTTGGAAGATCTCACTCATCCCAATTTCTTAATTACTAAAACTTTATGGGTGAACATGGGTTTAGGAGCATACGAAAGGTGAGCTGTCTTGTTTCTACATGGGTTTATGCTGGTATGTCCTTGGAAGATTGTTTTGAAGAAAGAAAAGTATTTTAAAAGTAGGGAAAACATAAATTCCTTTTTCCAAATGAGCCTGAACTCCACCTAGACAAATAAGAATGTAGTTGATAGATCCTTTGTACTCATTAGTTCTACTTGCCGATACATTTAAAGTATTGACCATTCGTGGCTGCAACATTTCATGTTGCAGGTTGTTCTGTTCTGAGTGATCGTTCATAGGTCGCGAGACTCCACTCAACGATTCTTCTCCTATGGCACATTTGAAGAATGGATATCTACCTTGTTATTGTTTCCGCTGTGTACTTGGATGATATAATGTAAATTCTAGATCATATTCATTGTATTTCTGATGCATAGTTATATTTGTTACCATTTTATACTATGTGTGCCAATGAACCGATCCAGGGATTGGCACTATACACATAAACTCAGCCTTATTAGGCGAGGGTGTTACAAGATGGTATCCGAGCTCTGCGTTGGCTGTAGGATCGTGACCTAGGAATGGAATAGGAAATCCATAGGAATTATAAACACTATTTCATTCTATCTTATCTTCATATGCTTCACTCTAGTATCTTCTTATCACTTCAATTCTAGTATAGAGAACCATATCATGCAATTGATGAGAGTAGTTAGAATTATGCCTACCATCTAGTTCTTCATTAGGACGTCGATATCACTTTGCTATTGATCATATCAAAACTGTTGGTATATCAATATTATTGATTAGGGTTATTTGTTTGTTTTGCTTGTTTGTTGTTTCAATATGTTGTGTATGGGTAGGAAAATACTTCTCTTAGTCCTCTTATATCAATACTCATCTATGTTGTCCCAAACAGATGCCAACTTTAATTCTCTTAAGGGGGTTAGCCTCGAGATGTATCCATAGTGATATAATCCACTTATAAGCTAGAAGATGATTATCGAGAAAACACCCCAAACCTTGCTAGCCATTTCGAATATCGGGACGAGATTCATCTTAAGGGGGTTAGTCTATCACATCCCAAGATTTTAGAAATTGGGACTACAAAAAAAATGTTTTTACATGTCATTCATGCATTGCATTGCATCCATGCAAAAAAAATTGCAAGAATTGAATTCAAAAACCCTAATCCTAATAAGATTTGCAAATATTCCTACAAGGAATAAATAGGGATTTTATAAATCCAATATTTTGAATAGGCAAAGAAATGGAAAACTACCACCCAATAGTGATATACTGAATATTAGAAAAATTTAGAAACAAATTTCAAGTCATTTGGAGTTATAGAGAAAAGTTATAAAAGAAATAGAAAACATGAAATAGAAAAGAAAAAGAAGAAAAAACTAGCTAAACTAACCTAGCCACGGAGCGACACAGCTTCAGCCTACCCGGCCAGGCCAACCAGCCCAGCTGTTGCAACTCCCTACCGCTCACCCCCGCACGCGAGCAACACATAGTGGCAAGCGCAGCAGCCACGCAGCCCAACAAGCAGCAACCGCAGCCCACTCCCTCTCTCCTCTCTGGCGCTGACAGCCGGGGCCCGCATGCTATCTCCCACCTCCCATCTCGAGCGTGTCCAGGACGAACTCCTGCATCTGCCGATCGATTGCCCCTGCCGTCTCGGTTCCGATCTCCTTCCCCCTCCCGCTCGAAAACTACTCCATATAAACGCCCCCTCTCGCCCTGTGCGATTTTTCTCCCTATCGCAAGCCCTAGAGCCCCATCTAGAAGCTCCCGATCTCGCCGACGCCGGACTTCTCCAGATCGTTCTTGCATCGGTGGTATCCGTCGCCCCCGCACCTTCCTTTTCCCCTAGGTACCTTCCTGTTGAAGCACTGATTCGCCCTGACCCCCCTTCCCCCTCTGTAGATCACCGCAGAGCCCATAATTGCTCGCCGGAGTCCGCGGTTGGCCGAGCCGCTCCAGCCGCTCATAACCACTGCCCCAGGAAGAAAACGATGGACCCAGGCACACCATGGAACCCGTCGTCCTCGTCCGGTCCTTGTCTGACACCTCCAGATGCCAAGACTCGCCGTAGGAACCATCGTCGATGCCACCTGCGCGTCACCGCCGTCGGCCACCGTCAGCCCACCGCTGTGGAGGAAGCAACCTTTCCCGTCCATCGGATCTACTCTGGACGCCTGAGATTAGATCTTCCTTCCGAACCGGTATCAGCCAACCCAGGCGCGCCACGCCGCCAGCCTCGTCAGCAATGCGCGTTAGCAGCTTAGTCAGGTGCCACGTCAATGCTGACCCAGCCTGTGGCCAACCAAATCATGCCATGTGTTGACCTTGTCTGCTGATTAGGTAATTCTACTTAAAAATAGCAGAATGTTGTCATATCTTGCAAAATTCATAGAAAAATAACTGCACGTCCAAAAATTATAAATAATATATGGTTGGCTTCATCAAATTGTGTACAATAAGAATATATGATTGGATCTAATGTTTTACAGTATATATTTACTGTAGAGAATTAATTGGTTTAATGGACATTTTAGATTAAATAAATCATAGTAAGTTATCTATAGATCATAAAATACAAATAAGGTATCCGTGGATTCCTAATTTCATATACAACATTAATATACTGTTGTATCCAACTTTTTTAGTGTAGAATTGCTGTAGTAATTTAAATAGTTATAATGGCTTTTTAGAGCATTAAATTCATAGTAAATAATTTATAGATCGTAAAATTATGAATAATATGTCCCTGGAATCACAATCTCGTGTATACTACAGATATGGTTTTAGTTCTAATTTTGGACCACACAAACTATTTAAGTGAATTAAATTATATTAAACACTATTTAAATTATAGAAAAAGGTCTACAACTCCGATTAAGGTGAATCCAATTGCTACTGGTTCATGTTAAAATCCCCTATCCAGTAAACCCCAGAACCAAATTTAATACGACAACTAGAGTAGAAGTTTTAACAGAACTATTAAAAAACCCCTATATTCACAATTAAGAATTAATAATAAATATTATATTGCATTAAATGATTTGCCACATGCATCATATGATCTAGTAATGTTCAGAGAACTAATTACAACCATTGTGACATATTAAATTGTCATGCATGCATTTGTTCATCATTGTTTTGTTGTATTGTGCATAATTGCATTGTTTTGAATGGTGTGCTTGTTGTGCACTTGTTTTGATCGATAGATTGCGAGGAGTGCAACGTTTGTGATTGTGACGAGTGTAATATTCTCTATTGTGAGGATTATCTGAATGACTACATCGACAACAAAGGCAAGTAGAGCTATCATAAATGTCCTATTTTTTTTCCTATGCATGTAGTATGATTTTTTAGTAGTGATGCATGAGTAGGTGTTTTACTACTATGCTATGCTTTGACACCCAGGCATGATTGCCATACTTCCATGACTCGATTCCTTTGAGCCATCGTACTGTATTTGCTTAGCCATGCTTATTAGCTATGCAAAAGGGAATTCATGAATGATTATGTTATGGAAAGTTATGTTTTGTTATAATGAAAACAACTGGAATTTAATGAATGTACTGGGTGTGATGGATTGATGTTTTTGGATGGTTTATTACGGAAAGCACACCTAGGCTTCAGAGATTGGCCAGGTTTCTTGTGTAGTAGCTTCTAGTACAGCCGCATGTCATTATTTGTCTGGACTTAGTAAGTTTTGGGAACCTGATCCGACGTGACTAGCAGATGTAGGGGATGTAGGTTGGTATGGGTCCGTCCTGAGGGCTCAGGGTTTTGCTTATGAAAGGTTTCGTCTTGTTTTTCTCCCTACCATGGCACAAAATGAGTGTAATGGTAAGGGCGGGTTGACTGGATCATGCGGGTAAAGTGTACAATTCCTGCAGGATGTCTAAACTAAGTACTTAGCTGTGTCCCCGGTTATGGACAACTATGAGCAACTGGGCCTGGAACTGTTTGGAAGATCTCACTCATCCCAATTTCTTAATTACTAAAACTTTATGGGTGAACATGGGTTTAGGAGCATACGAAAGGTGAGCTGTCTTGTTTCTACATGGGTTTATGCTGGTATGTCCTTAGAAGATTGTTTTGAAGAAAGAAAAGTATTTTGAAAGTAGGGAAAAGATAAATTGCTTTTTGCAAATGAGCTTGAACTCCACCTAGCCAAATATGCATGTTGTTGATAGATCCTTTGTACCCATTAGTTCTACTTGCCGATACATTCAAAGTATTGACCATTCGTGGCTGCAACGTTTCATGTTGCAGGTTGTTCTGTTCTGAGTGATTGTTCATAGGTCGCAAGACTCCACTCAACGATTGTTCGCCTGTGGCACATTTGAAGAATGGAGATCTACCTTGTTATTGTTTCGGCTGTGTACTTGGATAATATAATGTAAATTCTGGATCATATTCATTGTATTTATGTTGCATAGTTATATTTGTTACCATTTTATACTGTGTGTGCTAGTGAACCGATCCAGGGATTGACACTATACACATGAACTCGGACTTATCAGGCGAGGGTGTTACAATAATCCACCCTTGTTTTCTACTAGCTAAGCTAAGCATGATACTAGTAGGGATCTTAACTTAGGGAAAATTCGACTAAGGCGTCATCTACTAGGATTTCCCATGGCATAGCATACTTAGTAAAAATTCCATGCAAGTCCTACGTAGAAATATCACTAATGCATAGTGAAAATAATAGGATAAAAGTATGAAGCACCACTTGCCTTTTTGGTAGAGAATATAAGTTCACTCCTTGATCTTGCAATAGTCACACTCTTCAAATTTCACTACAATTCAATCAAGGCACAAATTCAATCTACCATTCAAACAATTCATCACATAAAATAAAGAAATCAAAAAAAATGCATGCAAGCATGCAAAATATTTTTTTATTTGGTAAGGTGGTTTCTAATAGGTTATAAACATTTTAAAACACTTATTGGTAATTTACAAAAGTGGAAAGTTCATTTGAAAACAAGTTAGTGAAAATGACCAGTTGATAGGGCAAAGGTGTCCGATCTTTCGATGAGATGGTGATAGTCGATTTGGTGGAGTTCGGGCTTGACGATCTGACTACACGTGCGAGCACGAGAGCCAATTCAATCGCTAGGCCAATCTCCTGGAGGTTACCGATCCCGTGGAAACACGATCAGCCTGACCAGCGAGGGTCTTAATTCCTACCTGAAATCGAGAACAAGTAAGAACTAATATTGCAATCAAGATATTGCGGATTAAGATGAAAGCTTTATTGAAAAAGGTGGGATCCTGTATAGGCGCGAAGTACAAGAGGCCTCTGCGACGCTCGAGCCTTGGCGAAGTTGCTATGATGGCTAACTTAATGTCTAAACAAAATCCGAGTCTATGGTGATGTCTAAGGCGAGTATTTAAGGAGGAAAATGTAGGGTTTCGGCCATCCATAGAAGTGGTGGCTGAATCCAACCCTAGAAGTCATTTTCTCCTCAAATACGGACTCTAAAAAGTGGCTATTTAAAATCCTGCAAAAATTACATGGGCCTGGCCCAAAATAAAGGTGTCGCAGCACCATATTAAGCTATGGACGAATTTGCGAAGTATTAATCTTGAATATTTCGTCCACGCCTTCTTTATTGATTATGGTGGCCTCAAAGTTCTGAAATCTTCATCCGTGGCCTTCTCTTGGATCATCACATGCTTGCTGCCATCTCCATGCATGGCCATGCTCCAATGCTTGTCCCTCTCATCCATGCTTGGTCCATCATTCCTAAGAGTAAGAAATACATCTGATTTAGGCATCATCATATTCTCATGTATGTGAGGAATAGTTCCAAGAAACGAAAGTACCTGATAGTTAAGTTGTTTAGCACGAGATCGAGTGATAGGTCCTTGTATGTGTGTAGATGTAGGTACAACGGTTGTCTCAATAGATGGGATGTCCACATCATGCTCCCCTTCTTGAATTGAAGTCATCATCGACGCAATCTCATCTTCCTCACCAAAGTAAGGCTTCAAATCTGCAATGTTAAACGTAGGACTAACCGTACCAAAGTCTGCAGGCAACTCAAGTTTATATGCATTATCGTTTATTTTCTCTAACTTAGACTTGCGTAAATCAGGAAAATGATATTTTCGCAAATGTAACCAAACAAGATCTCCAACATCAAACACAACATGCTTTCTCCCTTTATCCCCAGCAAGTTTATACTTAGCATTCATGTGTTCTATGTTATCTTTAGTAGTCTTATGCAAGTTTAATATCATTTCAGCGCGTTGTGTAGCATCCAAATTCTTTTGCACCGAAGAAGGTAAAGGCAATAAATCAGTAGGTGCACGAGGAACAAAACCATACACGATCTCAAACATGCACATCTTTGTGGTAGAATGCAGCGAACGATTATAAGAAAATTCTATATGAGGTAAACACTCTTCCCACAATTTTAAGTTCTTCTTTAAAACAACCCGCAACATAATAGACAAAGTTCTATTTACTACTTCAATTTGTCCATCAGTTTGGGGATGACATGTAGTACTAAACAACAATTTAGTCCCCAACTTAGCCCATAAACATCTCCAAAAGTGGCTAAGAAATTTAGTATCACAATCAAAAACAATAGTATTTGGCACACCATGTAAACGAACAATTTCACGAAAGAACAAATCAGCAATATGCGCAGCATCATCCATTTTATGACAAGGAATAAAGTGTGCCATCTTAGAAAACCGATCCACAACAACAAAAATACTATCCCTCCCCTTCTGTGTACGTGGCAATCCCAAAACAAAGTCCATAGAAATATCCTCCCAAGGAACAGGAAGAGTAATAGATAAACCATGTGGATTAAGGCGAGACTTAGCTTCTTGAAAAGTAGTGCAGCGTGCCACAAATCTCTCAACATCTCGACACATACGTGGCCAAAAGAAGTGTGCAGCAAGAACATCCTCCGTTTTCTTGACACCAAAGTGTCTCATCAATCCTCATCCATGTGCCTCCTGTAACAACAAAAGACGAACAAAACTATCTGGAATGCATAGTTTGTTAGCACGGAATACAAATCCATCATTGAAGACGAACTTGTTCCATGTTCTACCATCTCTACAATTCTGCAACACATCTTTAAATTCAGCATCATGCACATATTGTTCCTTAATAGTTTCCAATCCAAATATTTTGAAGTCAAGTTGAGATAACAAAGTATAACGGCGCGACAAAGCATCAGCAATAATATTATCTTTACCCTTTTTGTGTTTGATAACATAAGGAAAAGACTCAATAAATTCAACCCACTTTGCATGACGACGATTCAACTTAGCTTGACTACGAATATGCTTCAAAGATTCATGATCAGAATGTATAACAAATTCTTTAGGCCATAGATAATGTTGCCAAGTTTCTAATGTCCAAACCAACGCATATAATTCTTTATCATAAGTAGAATAGTTCAGACTAGCCCCACTCAATTTCTCACTAAAATATGCAACAGGTTTTCCCTCTTGTAATAACACACCTCCCAAACCAATTCCACTAGCATCACATTCAAGATCAAAAGTCTTATTAAAATCAGGAAGTTGGAGTAAGTGAGCATGTGTTAGCTTATCTTTCAATATGACGAAGGCCTGTTGTTGTGCATCGCCCCAAACAAAGGGCACATCCTTCTTGGTAAGTTCATTCAGCGGCGCGGAAATTGATCCAAAGTCTTTGACAAAGCTCCTATAAAAACCAGCGAGGCCAAGAAAACTCCTCACTTGTGTGACCGTCTTGGGCTGCGGCGAATTCTCAATAGCTTCAATCTTGGCTGGATCCACTTCAATACCCTATGATGTAACAACATAGCCAAGAAACGCAACTCGATTGGTACAAAAGGTGCACTTCTCAAGATTACCAAACAAACGTGCATCACGTAAAGCATTGAAAACAATATGTAAATGGTCCAAATGATCCTCTAAAGATTTGCTATAAATCAGAATATCATCAAAGTAGACTACCACAAAACATCCAATGAAAGGACGTAAAACTTCGTTCATTAATCTCATGAAAGTGCTGGGTGCATTAGTTAAGCCAAACGGCATCACTAACCACTCATACAAACCGAACTTAGTTTTAAATGCTGTTTTCCATTCATCTCCCAATTTCATACGAATCTGGTGGTAACCACTACGCAAATCAACTTTAGAAAACATGGTAGAGCCACTCAATTCATCAAGCATGTCATGCAAACATGGAATAGGATGACGATATCGAATAGTAATATTATTGATAGCTCTACAATCAGTACACATGCATGAAGAACCATCTTTCTTAGGTACCAAAATAATAGGAACATCACAGGGGCTAAGGGACTCACAAATATGATCTCTGTCGAGTAGTTCCTGAATTTGGCGTTGTATCTCCTTTGTCTCCTCTGGATTGGTTCTATATGGCGCGCGGTTGGGCAACGCAGCACCAGGAATTAGATCAATTTGGTGCTCAATTCCTCTAATAGGAGGTAGTCCTGGTGACAGCTCAGCGGGAAATACGTCCTCATATTCCTGCAAAAGGTTAGCAATAGCGGGTGGCAAAGAAGAAGGCATATCCTCAAATGAAAACAAAACCTCTTTGCAGACAATTGCATAACATTGAGTATTGTTTACATCTAGTTCAGCAATATCAATTTTATTTGCATGCATACATGGACTCTTCAAACGAATTTCAGTAGCATGTTTAGAATCAGATTTAGTGTTCTTTGGTGGTACAAAATCTGCAGCAACAATCTGATTCTCACTTTTATTTTTCTCCTCAGTTTTAGCTCTACTAGCTCTAGCAAGATCATCTTTTAAAATATGTTTTGGAGTCATAGGTTTTAGTCCAATTTTCTTTCCTTCATGCATAAGAGAATAGTGATTAGTTTGGCCATTATGAACAGATTCTCTATCAAATTGCCATGGTCTACCAAGTAACAAAGAACAAGCTTGCATAGGTACAACATCACAATCAACAAAATCAGAATATGTACCAATAGTAAAATGCACATGTACCGTTCTTGTTACCTTGATCTTGCGAGAACTCTCAAACCATTGGATGTAATATGAATGTGTGCGTTGTCTTGTTGGAAGTGCAAGCTTCTCTACCATGTTAACACTAGCCAGATTATTACAACTCCCTCCATCAATGATGATCCTTATAGCTCTTTCGTTGACAACACCACGTGTTTGGAACAGGTTGTGGCGTTGATCTTGGTCAGATTTGCTCAATTGCACACTCAACACACGTTGTGTAATTAAGCTCTTGTATTGATCAGCAGTTTCAGCTCCCATTACCTCTGTCTCTTCATCAGAATCACAATTGTCTCCATCTCGAGCAGAAATAAGGGCTAATGTATCTTCATCAAAGTCACTCGCTGAATCATATTGACCATCATCACGCACCATCATAACACGTTGTGTTATGCACTATCTCTCAATATGACCAAAACCCCAGCACTTGCGGCATTGTATATCCTTTGTTTTACCCGTGGAAGCCATAGAAGACGCACTACGAGCAGGAGCATTGGATGACGGTGGAGGAGCAGCTGACGGAAATCTTGTGGTGGCCTTGGATGTGGTAGTAGCTGATGGAGAATCACGAGAAGGAGGCACTGATTGTCGGGATGTCCAAGTGAATTTGTGACCTTCAGAATTATTAGTCCTCCTCCATGGTGTTTGGCGATCCTGCACTTCACGTTCAGCTTTGCAAGCAAGATGAAACAAACGAGTGATGGAATTATATTCCTTATAGTCTAATATGTGTTGAATGTCCTTGTTTAATCCACCAAAGAAACGTACAAGCATTTGTTCAGTAGATTCAACAAGACCACACCGAACCATCCCCGTTTGTAATTCCTGATAATACTCTTCTACAGAATTTTTTCCTTGTTCCAAACGTGTCAGATTCTTTAGTAAATCACGTTGATAATTGGGAGGCACAAAAAGAACACGCATAGCAGTTTTTAAAGCAGTCCAAGTACGAGGAATAGTAGTAGGATTTAAACGACAATACTCAGACCACCAAAAGGAAGCAAATTTAGTAAATTCACATGTAGCAGCACTAACACGCATATTCTCAGGATATTTTAAACATGCAAAACGTTGTTCTACTTCCATCTCCCATGTAAGATATGCATCAGGATTATATTTACCCTCAAAAGATGGAATATTTAATTTAAGCTTTGCAACATGATCATCATCACGTACCGGTGGTCGAGCGTTGCAGTGGTAATGTCGGGGACGGCCAGCAGGGTGTGGAGGTTGTTCAACCTCCTCGTCAAACAGATCGTCGTCGGGGTGGTAGTAGTACCTGTCGTCTGTCCCCAATGTCGCAGCAGCAGCCGCGGTGGAAGTATGAGGTGCCTCAGCTGTAGTGGTAGCCGCCTGAGGTGCGGCGGAAGCCAGACCAGTAGTACGACCCATGATCGGAATGCGCCGTGCACCATGCCGAGGTGCCAATGGAGCGGGTGCGGGTGTCGGCAATCTGTTCAAAACCTCCTTGAACCGAGCGTCAAGTTTGTCGTTGAAGGATTTCTCGAGTCCATCGATCTTGTCCATGGCGTTGGTGAGCTTGGTGTCAAACTCCTCTAGTCGTGCATCCACATCTTCAGTGCGACCAACCAAGAGCTCGGAGAAGTGGGCATGTAGTTCTTAGTTTGTCATTGTGGCAGGGTTACGCGAAGTATCTATCATGGTTAGTCCTTTAAAAAGCACAGGTATATATGCCTATAACTACGGAAATATGGTGGAAGGCACGCGTAATCTGTCAAGCAATATACGAAGCTCTTACAAGTTCTTACCAAACAGCAGGAAAAGGCGATGTGCAACTGCGAGGAGCAGTGGGTCCAGAGATTGAACCGAGCGATTACCAGGAGTCGAGACACTGCACGTGGAGAAATCTGTGGAGCTCAGGGAAGGCTTAGCAAAGGGGTTAGCAATTATCAAAATAGCAATGCAAATGTTGAAAGAATTCTCAACGACGGTACTGTGCTGGTCCTAGGCTAGATCGTACTAGAGACGCGAGCCTAGATCACCAAAGATGTCACGACGCGACACAACAAGCAATCTAGGATGATATGGCACCCTGAAAAGCGAACCGAGATGTTGAAAATCACTATGATGGCGAGTGTCTAGAACTGATCGACGGGGTCTGAAAAACAGCTTAGCCCCAATTGTTTTTTCAAAATTTTTGTATTATGCTCCAGAAAGCGCGCAGGCGCCAAATAAATATCGCAATAACGGCCGATGGAGAAAAGTGATCCCCGAAGCCGAAAATCAGTATAGCCAGAAAAAAATTCGAAGGCGGTTCCAGACTTTTTTTGCTCTCCTTCTGGACTTACGGCTGAACTTCTAACTCGACACGGACTTTAGCTCAACAGGGAAACAACAAGGAAGGAAAGTAAAAAAACTAGGAAACAATAACTCAACTCGGACTCGTGCCGCGGCAGGAAAGGTGATTGGATTCGTGTCGCGGTAGGAAGGCGATGGTGGAGGTTTAGGGTTTATGGTGGCTGGGTGTATGGCGGCGGAATATGGTGGCGGAATATGGTGGCGGTGATCTGCGAGTGTGGCGGTGACTACCGTGATCAGAACTCGAAACTCTAAGGGATGAGACACTAAGACCAGCAACTCGACGCGATGATGCAGACACAAATTCAACAATGCAAAACTAAAAAGATAATGCGAGGCGTAGATTGGTGATGGGATGGATCTAAACTCTAACTGTGTTTTTGGCTTTTTTGTGGGTTATAGGTAAAATAGATCTAATCTATGAAAGCAGTAAAATCTCACCAAGCAACGTAAAATTTGATACCACTTGATAGGCCAAAGGTGTCCGATCTTTCGATAAGATGGTGATAGTCGATTTGGTGGAGTTCGGGCTTGACGATCCGACTACACGTGCGAGCACGAGCGCCAATGCAATCGCTAGGCCAATCTCCTGGAGGTTACCGATCCTGCGGAAACACGATCAGCCTGACCAGCGAGGGTCTTAATTCCTACCTGAAATCGAGAACAAGTAAGAATTAATATTGCAATCAAGATATTGCGGATTAAGATGAAAGCTTTATTGAAAAAGGTGGGATCATGTATAGGCGCGAAGTACAAGAGGCCTCTGCGACGCTCGAGCCTTGGCGAAGTTGCTATGATGGATAACTTAATGTCTAATCAAAATCCGAGTCTATGGTGACGGCTAAGGCGAGTATTTAAGGAGGAAAAGGTAGGGTTTCGGCCATCCATAGAAGTGGTGGCCGAATCCAACCCTAGAAGTCCTTTTCTCCTCAAATACAGACTCTAAAAAGTGGCTATTTAAAATCCCGCGAAAAATTACATGGTCCTGGCCCAAAATAAAGGTGTCGCAGCACCATATTAAGCTATGGACGAATTTGTGAAGTATTAATCTTGAATATTTCGTCCACGCCTTCTTTCTTCATTATCGTGGCCTCAAAGTTTTGAAATCTTCATCCGTCGCCTTCTCTTACATGCTTGCTGCCATCTCCATGCATGAACATGCGCCAATGCTTGTCCCTCTCATCCATGCTTGGTCCATCATTCCTAAGAGTAAGAAATACATCTGATTTAGGCAGCATCATATTATCATGTATGTGAGGAATAGTTCCAAGAAACGAAAGTACCTAAGTTGTTTAGCACGAGAACGAGTGATAGGTCCTTGTATGTGTGTAGCTGTAGGTACAACGGTTGTATCAATAGATGGGATGTCCACATCACCACTTTAAATCATTTTTGTTTTGCTAGAAATGATTTAAATCAAAGTAATAATTTTGAGTGTTTGCCAAATATATTTTTAAACACAAATGTTAGTGTTTATGGTCAAAGTGTTTAAAAACAAAATCATTTGCAAAAGGTTTCATCCAAAATCCATTTTTAAATCAAAGCAACATTTTATTTTGTTGGAAATGCATTTAAACAAAGTAATAATTTTCTAGGGTTCACCAAATATATTTTAAAATCCCAAAACTTGGTGTGTAGGGTCACGGAGTTTAAATCAAATCATTTCTCAAAGGTTTTTACTCAAAAAGCATTTTTAAACCATATTCAACATTTTTATTTAACTAGAAATGCTTTTATTCAAAGATTTATTCCCTAGTATCACAAAATATACTTTTAAATCTAAAAGTTGGTTTCTATGGTCATAAGGTTCAAAACAATCCATTTACAAAATATTTTACCCTAAAAACATTTTTAGAGTAAATTTTATACTCAAAATATGCCTACACATGTTTCTGCAAAAACAACAAATTTTACAGAAGCAATTCATTAAACAAAGGGCATGGTTTCAAAGGTTTCTTCTTGCTGATTCTATTGATATAAAATTTGCAAAATTTGGACGTGTAGATTTAAAGTTATGAATTTTTCAAATCCAACCATCTAATAGACAAGTTTCTGTTTTTAAATTAAAACATAGGCCACGTGGAGCAATCCTGTTGGACGGTACCGCTTCGGTTGGATCGACTAACACAGGGCATTGGATATAATGGAAATCGTGCGGCTCAGAGTTCTTGATACTGTTTCAGTTAAGTCATTTATCTACGTCGTGCGATCGTGATCTGACGGCTGAGGAGCGAGTGACCAAAGGTGGGCGGCCCTGGCGGCGGCTATGCGGCGGCGGCGCTCAGGGGGTGGCATTGCCGATGATTTAAGAAGCGCGGGAGAGGGAGGAGATCGTTACCGAACTCTCTATGGCATGCTGAAGCTCGAGATGGTCGTTGCAGGGGCAGGGGCTCACGGAGTCTTCGTGGATTCCTCGCCGGAGTTGCTGCTACAATCGGGCTCGTCTATTCGTTGATGGAGTCGAAGATTTACGGCATGCTAAGACAAACGGAGGGCACCGTTAGGTTCGTAAGAGAGTCGCGAGCATGTGAGCATCAAAGAGAGGGGAAGGGGAGGTCAGGGCTCACCAGTAGAGCTTGCCGGAGAAGTGGTAGACGGTGTCAACGTGTTGTCGTCGAGGTTGCCGATGATGTGGAGCGCGCGCGGGCGAGCTGGTGCTACGGAAAGATTTGCAAGGAGATGGGGAGTGTCCTCGTGGAAACTAGGAGGCAAGGGGTGGTGAGGGACGACCGGAATTCGCCCTTGTGCTCATCGGAGGGAGAGGCGTTCACAAGTGAAATTGCGGCAACCTGGTGGCTCTCTAGCAACGTAGTGTGAGGGGAAAGGGAGAGGATACATGGGCACTTAAATGGGCAAGATTACTGGGCGAGTTATGCGCGCATTAAAGAGAATTTAAGAAGAGGAATCAGCGCAGCAAACGGCAGCGAGGTTGGGGATGAACTGGTCGCGGTGGGGAAGAAGGTGAGCTGGCAGGTGGGGCCCGGTGTCAGCGAGGTTAGGGGGCGTGCGCGTGGGGTCAGATGGTCAGTGACTGACGGGGTAAACCTTCTGGTGCGAAACGTTTTCTGCGGGGGAGAAAGAGAGAGATGGGCTGCGAGTTGGGCCTGGGGCTTGTTGGGCTTGTTGGGATGCTTCTTTTCAAAAAAAATTCTTCTCTATTTCTTTTTCTTTTTCTGTTTCTTTTATTCTGTTTTGAATTTATTCAATTGATTCAAATACTTGTTTGAATTCAAAATTTTCCCAAACTTTTAGTAAGTTTCTATAATTTTTAAACATGTATTTTAAAGACCATTTTTGGAATAATTCTTTTATTCATTTATGGTTTATTATTTATTTAAAATAGGCACTTGCCTTTATTCAAATATGATTTTAATTATATTTTCAAACTCTTATTTGTATTCTAATTTTCACCAAAACTTCTTCAGTAGGTTTTATTTATTCATTAGTGCAAATATTTCATTTTGAATTATTTAGAATATGATTTATTAATCATTTAAATTGGGCAATTGTCTTTATTCAATAAAATCAAATATGGTTTTAATCCAATATAAATTTTATTCAAATAATTCTTTGATTCCATTTAAGTTAATTAAATAACTTTTATTCCATTTGGGCAATTTCCAATTTATTATTTTATCATGATTTAATTAATCATTTTCATTAGGGATTTGTCTCCATTTAAATATAATTAGAATATGGTTTAATCCCAAATGTTTTTATTTGAATATTACTTTTCCCTTTATTTCATTTGGATTTGAATTATCTTTGTTCCATTTGCTTATGGATTTGGTCAAGATTTAATTTGGATTTTAAATATCCCTTATTTGTTTTCTTTCTTTCTTTATCTTATAAAATCCATACCTTTTTATTTATAGAACCAAAATTGGTGATTCCAATTTATAGAATTTAATTTAATATTTGTTTATGTTTCTAAATCCTTTTTGGATTATTTTGCTCACAATTTGGTATGGATTTTAGATAGGAGCTTTATTATCTTTGGAAATTATTTCCGTTTATCTTAGTAAATTCATAAGTTTTTATCCATAGCTCCAAATTAAGTGAAACCAATTTCTATGGGTTTATAATATTTTTATTTATCATCTTTGATCATTTATAAATGTTTGTTGCTAAATTTTTATATGGATCAAATTCATAGTCTTAGGGAGATCTTGGAAATGTTTTATTCCATTAGGGTTTTAGGGTTTTGGTTTATTTTCCCAAGTTTAAATTTCAAGATACATTCATTGATGAATGCATTTCACTTGATTGAAATTTTGTTTGATTCCCTTTTATTCAAAGTTTGTTCAAGATGGGTTTTGATTTCCATATTGGAAACAAAAAGTTTCTTTTCACCCTAAATTTCAACAATTATTTCTTTTGTTTATTTATTTTTCACATTTCAAAATTTGGAAAATCTTGGGATGTGACAGATAGTCAGTTTGCATGGGGTCCCCAAGAACATTGTGTCGGATCGAGGAACTAAGTTTACATTAAGATTTTGGAAGAAAGTCCAAGAAGGATTAGGAACAAGACTGGATTTTAGCATAGCTTATCACCCATATACTGATGGACAAACGGAGCGAGTAAACCAGATACTCGAAGATATGTTGAGATCTTGTGTGCTAGAATATGGATGAAAATGGGAAGACTGTCTTCCTTTCACCGAATTTTCATACAACAACAGTTATCAAGCCAGTTTGCAAATGGAACCATTTGAGTTCATGTATGGAAGGAAGTGTCGTACCCCGTTAAATTGGTCGGAAGTAGGAGAGAGTCAGATTTTCGGACCCGGCATCCTAAGAGAAGCCGAAGAGAAAGTTCACAAGATCTGTGAGCACCTTAAGACTGCCCAATCCAGACAAAAGAGTTATGCCAACAAGAGACGTCGAGATCTAGCCTTCGCTATCGGAGATTTTGTATATCTGAAAGTATCACCCTTGAAAGGAATGCAGCGTTTCCAACTCAAAGGAAATCTTGCCCCCAGATATATTGGACCCTTCAAGATTTTGAATCACCGAGGAGAAGTATCATATCAACTGGAACTGCCGGAGGAGATGTCGGCCGTGCATAATGTGTTTCATAGCTCGTTACTTCGCAAATGCCTAGAACTCCCGGAGAAGACCGAAGTTTTCAAGAATATTGATCACAGAACCATAGAGATCAATGAGGACCTAACATATCCTGAAGTACCCATTCATATTTTGGAAGAATCCTTCAAAACCACCAGAACCCGAAGTATCAAGTTTCTCAAGATCCAGTGGAGTAACCATACTGAAGAAGAAACTACTTGGGATTGAGAATATTATATTAGGACTGAGTTTCCAGATCTCTTTAGTTCCTAGTTTTCTTTTTCTTAAATCTCGGGACAAGATTTTGTTTAAGGAGGGAAGATTGTAACATCCCAAAAATATTAATCAAGATTATCAATTTCTAATCACCCTAGTTTAGGGTTAACAAAAACTTTTGTTATTAAAATTAATACGAATGCATGTGTGTGAGTGATTAATGCATGAATGCTTGCCATGCCATGTTTTATTACTATGAATTATAAGGATTGGTTTTTAAAGATGAAAACAATATCATCTAGATCATTTCCAAGCAGAATCAAATAAAGAGAAATTTAAATATAACAATATAAGCAAATGGTCATTTTGACCAAAGTTAACCACTAGACCACTTTGTGTGTTCCTAGTCCAAGTTTTCTAACAGAAACAAATCCAATTCTTTTCACGCCTTGCTAGACCAAGTAAAAGTGAACCAATTTCCAAATCTATTTAAAGGGCAATTCAAAATTGAATCAAGTTTAGGTACTAAGATCACCATTTCTCAAAAACCAACCAAACCAGTTCACCTTGGCAAACCCAAGCAACCAGAGACTACCAAGCATGTGACTAGAGAACTCACCAAAATTCAGCCAAAAATTCAAATTCAAACTTCATGCGGCCATTTTATCAAACACTTGGTGAGCACAGATCAAACTACCTAACTTTCACTATTCTTGATCAATGCCTTGTTCCCCCATTGCCCCCAATTCTCTCCCCGTGTCTCCCCAGTGACCACCAGTGCATTGAACAAGCTGCTAACCCTACCCTTGGACGAGTGCCATGCCACCCAAAGCCACCATTGCCGGCGACCATGTCCAGCACGCAGGAGAGAGCGCCACCCCTGTCCATGATGTCCAAGAGGCAGGCCATCGTCCACCGCCAGCCCATGTCCAACCCTCGAGCGCAGCCAGGACCTGGACCATCGAGAAAACATCGCGCCCATTTCCTCTCTGCCATGCTGAGAGCACCAGCGCGCCACAACCGACATGCTCGCACACGCCGTGTCTCGCCATCGTCGCGAATAACTATGATCGCCATGACCCTAGCTACCTCCCATACATGCCCATTCTCCGCCGTGCGACACGAAGCCACTTTACGTTATCTAAAATGCCGCCGGTTCCGCACAGAGCGTTGTGTTGTTTCGACCATTCTCGACCGCCCCGTGCCGTGCATTAAGCCAGTGATGATTGCTAGGAGACACCACACAGTCCTACGCCTGTTGTTATGCCCGTAGCTCACTGTACTGACGTCGCCGGAGGAGCCTGCCCATGCCGCATTGCCCCT
This sequence comes from Avena sativa, assembly GCA_916181665.1. Classification (NCBI taxonomy): domain Eukaryota; kingdom Viridiplantae; phylum Streptophyta; class Magnoliopsida; order Poales; family Poaceae; genus Avena; species Avena sativa. Next base: position 149,526,180 of record OV702280.1, read on the forward strand.
CTAGCCAGTGTATAAATAGAGGCCACTCCAGCCCTCATTTTTCACACCATCTCATTCCCCACTCCTCACAGAACACCCCTGACCCTTCCCCGGAGCAAGGCGAGCACCCGGCCGCCAGAATTTCACCGGAGTTCACCGTTGCAGAGGAGGAGAAGGGTCGTTAATTGGATCTACCCCAGGAGCTACCGCGACCACCGTTCGAACCGCCATCATCGACAACGTCATTCGCCCCCATCATCGACCCTAGCTGGAGCCCTGGTAAGCCGCCGCGTACCCCACTGTCGCTGTTAGGGTTCAGTCTTGTCGGAGCTGCTCGACGGAGACGACGAACGTGAGCCGTAGATTGTAGTCTAATCGCACAACCCAGATTGAAACATACCCCTTCGCTTAGACTGAGCCGCTGACGCATGGGACCTTCCTGTTAGCAGCCCGCTGTGTGCGCGCTATGGATTTGGGCCAGCCCAGTAACATTCTCGCGCGTAGCCCAACAATTCAAATAACCTTTTTCCATTTTAGTTCAAACCTAGTTCTGTTAGTAGATTCAAAAATCAATTCAGAGAGATTTACTAAACCAAATGACCTGATTCCAAAAATTTTAGAAAGGTATTGAAATTATCAATCCAAGCCCATTGGATTCAAACCATTTGAAATTATAGATCACCTATACCAAAAATAACAAACAAAGGCTTTTTCACATTCAAACATTTTTCAAAAATCAACCATAAATTCTTTTGAGTTGATTCCAACTCTCAAAAATCACATTTGACAAGATCTATCTGAATATGTAAGAATATTTAGGTTTACATGCAGTGATCTTGGACTAGTATTAAAACAATGCTATATGGGCATTTCTAGTAACTCTAATTATTTAAAATAGTAATTTTACAACTTTATAAAATATGACCACCACTATAAATCACATTCCCAAGTATTAGAATCTATGGTGATGACATGTGTCCACATGATCCCATATTTTAATTTGAGAATATTAAATATTAAGTAGTTTTCAATGAGTAGATATTACTTTTCCAAAATAAAATAAATAAGACTAGGTCTTTATTTCATGTGATGATTGTGATGATGCTAGATCATCTAGTGTGAACCTTTGTGTGACACATAGAAGTAGTTAAGTATTGTTTGGTGATTGTGTACCTCGTATTTATTTATATACGCTAGTACCGACCAAGGCTATGAGGAGGAGTACTACGAAGAAGAAGAGAACTTTAACCACTACACCAATCAAGGCAAGCTACCACTTGCATGTTCCCTAGGCAAGTTATCTAATGCAAGTCCTACTTGCAAGCTAGAACCTTGCATGCTACTTATGCAAGATAACCTATGCTAGATGCCTTAGGCATGCTTTGGTTATACAACCTTGATTATACCAATCCCAAGTTTTACTTGAAAGCTTTATAATTTTATTTATTTATCAAAGTTCTTTATTACTTTTACTTAGAGACTTGTGAGTTTTGGAAAGATATTATAGGTAGCATAAAGAGCATAAAACTTGGCCTGAGTAGTTAGAACTAGATGTCATACTGAGGCATGAGATTAGATTTGGATAGTCACACTTGATTAGCACCCCTCATTAGTGATTACCCTAAATTTTAGTAGCTAGTGCTAAGCATAAAAGTTGATCACTTTAGATGGGAATACTTGGTGAAAATGATTATGAAAACCTTGGAATGAAGATTCATTCTATTACAATGTTTTGACATGTGTTATGAACACAAGATGATTTGATGATGAAAATGTTGAGGCATGCGTCTTAGCTCTTTTATTAAAAATTGATGGTTGGGTTCGGATGCGATACCATTCCAATATTACCGTACAACCACAATACCCGAATTTGGGTAGGGCTTGACTAGAAGTTTATATATCTTAGTATGGGTTCTCTTGCGGAAGAGGTTTGAGCTGAGGCTACCTCGTGATGATTGTCCACCTGTGTAGTTCCCAAGATGATAGATGGTCATGGTTGGGAGGCCAAACTCATAGGGGAGGTCCCTATACTAGGGTGTGTAATTGAAAGGTTAGGATTGATTATCCGCATACTAAGTATGATGATTCAGGATTATTCCTGACGGATGTATCGAATGTTGTGGTGAAAGTGTACCACCTCTGCAGAGTGTCAAACTATTCGAATAGCTGCGTCCGCGGTTATGGTAAGTTGGAGTGGCCATACTGTTCTGTCATCAGATGTTTTCAAAATGACTTGTGAATTGAACTATGACTTTTACTTGACCACAACAGGGTTGTGAACATGAAAACTAAGTTTCCACTTAGATGTTGTAAAACATTAAACTAGTTTTCTTTACTTCTAAACTCAGTAAGAGATAAACCTGGTTTTTGCAAATAAAACTAGAGCTTAGGATTCCTACTCAAACTACTTTAATTGTTAGTGATAGTTTGCGAGTACTTAAAGATTACTCATGGCTTTGTCCCTGGCTATTCCTATGGATAGACTATGAAGAGGACTATCCGGATGATGGACAGTAGGAAGTCTATGACAACTAGGATCATCTCCCATCGTCAGCATTGCCTGTGACCCTAAAGATGGAGCTTTGACCATGCTACTGTTATTATTATACCGCTGTATTGATTGTATTAAGACTGGATCATGAGATACTTTATTTGTAAGACCTTTATTATGGTTTGTAATGGATGATGAACTATGGTACCAATCTGTTATGTCTCGCAAAAATGGTAATCCTAGGATTGTGATGTATGGCATAACAGGCATCTGGGATTAAAAATCCGGGTGTGGACAAATATCATGCTCAGCATCTACGCCAATAATGAAATGAAAGACAATTTGGCCTTTTATAGATTTTAAAGATTTATAAGCCAAATTATCAACACATAATCAAAAGCACAATTACTATGCATACCTTGTGTCGGTCTCCAATAGAAAACCACATCGGCCATGATTGTATAATGATCTCAGGGCGATAGAATAAATATCGTCCATATATCTTTGCCCCAATGGGCATGCATAATCCATCCACCAACGTATGTATAGCCGAAGTAAAAAAACAACAAATCTTATTATGAACTTAAAGTATTCGGCTTCTTGGGTTAGCAACAAAATTGCAACTACTCAAATGAGTAATGGTTTGGTAATACCCTTTCATGATGTATAAAATTATGATGCATCCAGGGATCAAAATAAAACCATGGTGGCTAACCAATCATACCTGGGAATGAATTCCATGGCACAGGAATTAATGGCGAAGTAGAATAACATGGATGATGTGCTGGCCGAAGTTTTTGATAGTGATACCGAATTATTTGGCCTGATTGCTTGTTGGCTTTATTCTTTTTGCTCTTTGTTTTTCCTGTCCTTCTTATGATAGGATTCAGCACATCTTCCTTGCCTTGATGATTTCCTTTGGGAACCCATGCCATGTTTATTTTCTTCAGCTCCTCAGCTCTAAGCTAATATAGCTTCCTCTCTTGCCAATTTGATAAACCGAGTGAGCATATCGGCTGTGGTTTTGTTTCACACAATGGCACAACTTTATTAATCTTAGGCACTTTCACCTTGACTTGTTTGGATTTGACGATTGGGATTTTGAAAGTTACTTGCTTCACTTCTTTTCCCTTAGTATCTAATGTTAATTTTACTGGCTTTTCATTATTTTGAGTTGAGTCTGAAACAGCACACTTGCGTCCATCCTTTTTGATTCGATATACTTGCTTGACCACTTGTTTCTTTAACCATGAACTTCGGACTGATTTTTCTATTGAAATGGTCTTTGACATGTGACTGTTGATCAATTTACCTTTTTGGAGCTGCATAATTTGGGTGAGATGATCTAGTATTAGATGGATAACGTGCCCATGAATCATACCTTTCCCATGATGGATATGAACAAAAATTATCATAGGGAGGTATCCATGACATTGGCATTGGTGGCCCAAAAGGAAGATATGAATTTGTTGCATTGAATTTCTCCTTTTGCCAATCCCTGTCTTTAGAACTTTGCATTGGGGGTGATCTTGATGCTTTTCCACTACTTGGCTGATAAGAACATTTTGCTTCACTCTCTTTTTTATATTTTTCCAGGAACTATGCAAAAGTGACTTTTGGTTTGCTACCCTTGTTCTTATTACGGCCTTTGTTTTTTTGATTTTTGCACGCATTGATACGCACAATTTGCATCAGCATTCTAAATCATAATTTACCTCTATTCATTGATATTTGTCTTACTATGAGGTATTACTTATGGCTTTTCATCTGTTTATGCATGTTGGATGATTTCTGGAGGATGGACTGCCGGAGTCTGGATTCTGATGGAAAGAAGGTGTTTCGGTGCAATTTCACGAAGACCAGAAAAATATGGAAACATATTATTTTACCAGAAGACAAAGGAAGCCAGAAGGAGGGACGGAGATGGGCCTCAGGGGGCTCACACCCCCCTAGGCGCGGGCCCACCTAACCCCGCGCCTAGGACAGGTGTGGACCACCTTCCCGGCCTCCGACTCCGCCCCTTCGCCTATATCTTCCCTTCAAAACCCCAAGGCTCAGGGAGCGACCACAGATAGATTTCCGCCGCCTCTGGGGGTAGAAAACATGGAGAGAGATCTCTCCGGCAGACATATTTCTGCAGGGGGAATTCCTTCCCGGAGAGGGGATACCGTCGCCATCAACACTATCATCAAGATAGTTTTCATCGGGATCATCATCATCATCATCATACACACCATCATCTCCATCAACACCATCATCACCACTCCGTCCCACTGTAACAATTGTGTTGGATATTGCTTTAGTTCTTAGGGGAAACTTTCCCGGTTTTGATTACTATTGTAGTTGATGCTTGTGAGTGGAACCATTGGATTATTGTTTATGTTAAGCTTTTACTATTTTAGTTCATGAAGACATGGGAGAAGTCATGTTGTTAGTAGTGAATCTGTGATGAGTTATTATTCAATGGTTTAGTATTTAAGTTGTGGTGCTATTCTTCTAGTGGTGTCATGTGAACGTCGACTACATGACACTTCACCATTTAAGGGAATAGGGGAATGCATTGTGTATTTGGATACTAATTGTGGGGTTGCCGGAGTGACAGAAACCTAAACCCCCGTTAGGACACCTTTGCACAAGGGAGCATAGGATCTCAGAGTTTAAGGCTGTGGTTAAATTTATATCTTAATAACTTTCCTTTAGATATGGATGTTTGTAGGGGGTTTAATCACAAGTATGTATTAATCCTAGGAAGGGAGGTATGTTAGCACAGGTTCACCCACATAACAGTTACAAACACTAGCGAAGGGTACTCAGCTATTTGAAGCGAAAGAACTTGACGGAATTCCCATGTGTCCTCGAGAACGTTTGGTACTTATAAGTATTTCCACCGGCTTGTCCTTTGCTAATAAAGGATTGGGCCACTTGCTCCGTTTGTTCGTTACTTCTGTTACTTGCTCTTTGTTTTGTTGCCTTGTCAGAAAACCACTAAAAATCTGTTTGCTAAGTATTCACAGGGATTTCCTGCTCCATACCACTGTTCATCACCTTCTGCTCCTCGTTGGGATCAACACTCCCATTTATCGAAAGTACTATGATACACCCCCTATACTTGTGGGTCATCAAGACTATTTTCTGGCACCATTGCCGGGGACTGAAGGGCTATTGAAGAGTGGAACTGGTAAGGGAAACTTTTACTGTGAGTATTGCTTTTGTTACTGCTTGTTACTTTGTTTCCAATATGGATAACCCACTTGGTTTTCTGTTTGGGAAAACTACTACCACTACTAGGATAGTAGATGAACCACCTCCTGTTGAGATAGATCCTTTTAAGATACCTACAAGTATTGTTAATCATGTTATGGATAATTATTATTTTGGGGATGGAACTGTCCATCCCGGTGATCACTTGCTTTTTTATCCATGAATTATGCGGGTTGTTTAAGTGTGCAGGTATCACAACTGAATAGGTGAAGAAGAAGTTACTCTGCATATCCTTGAAAGGGAGAGCTGAAGAATGGTATAAGCTGCTGAAGAATGGACAATCCATGGAATGGGAGGAGATGTCATCTCTCTTTTACTCTAAATTTTATCCTCCCAGTGAGATTCATATGGATAGAAAATCTTATATATAACTTTTGGCCTCTTGATGGAGAAAGTACAGCTCAAGCTTGGGGGAGATTGAAGTTACTAATGCTTAAATGTCATATTCATGAACTCCCTAACAATATTATTCTCAATAACTTTTATGCTAGGCTTTCTCTTCATGATAAAGATTTACTAGATGCTTCTTGTGCTGGATCATTCACACGTATGAAGGAAGAAGCTAAATGGGATCTTCTAGACCGTATTCAAGAGAACACTGAAGCTTGGGAGAATGACAAAGGAAGAAAGTCAGGTATAAACTATGATTATGAATGCATTAAATCTTTTATGGGTATTGACAACTTCCGTGATATTAGCAATGGGTTCTTGTAAAATGCTTTAATGCCTTTGCCTCTTATATTGAAATTCCCAAGAAAGAGTGGGACAAGTACCATGCTCCTTATAAAGACATTGTCACCCATGTTCCTGCCAGCACGGAGGTTTGTACTATTGATCCTATTTTGCCTGAACCTTATGTTGAGAAAATCCCTTTTACCTCCAAGGTAAAGGAGCATTCTATTATGGCTAATGTGGTTAGCAAAAGCGCAAAGAAAACTGTAGGGTCCGAGGATCTTATTGATATTGAGCCTATGGTACCTATTGTGAAAGATCTTGTCACTAGAAATATAGAGGATGAGCATATTGTATTCTGTGAAGACGCTACTAATATTGTTTCTCATCCTAAGAAAGTTAGAAAAGCTAGTGTCCCTGTGCTTTCTGTTAAAATTGGTAGTCATAGCTATTATGGTTTATGTGATATTGGTGCTAGGTCTAGTTCTATCCCTTATGAGCTTTACAGGGAAATTATGCATGAGATTGGTCCTTGTGAGCTTGAGGACATTGAGGTGGGTATTCACCTTGCTAATAGATAGGAAGTGTGCCCCATTGGCATTGTAAGAGATGTGGAGGTCCTTTGTGGTAAGATTAAATATCCTGCTAATTTTCTAGTACTTGGTAAAGAAGCTAGTAAAACCTATCCTATTATCTTTGGTAGACCCTTTGTGAACACTTGTGGGGCTATCATAGATTGTAGGAAGGAAAAGTTAAAGTTTCATGGAGATTCTTATGAGTTTAACTTTTCCAAATTTGCTAAAGCTCCTTGTGAAAATAGCTTGCCTAATAAAGATTTTAGGATGGAACAACTTGCTTCTATTGATCCAGTCTATGACCTTGGACCTCTTTTTGGTGACTGTAAGTATGCTTATTCTGATGGTAAAGTTGTTTCCAGTGACATTTATATTTTCAACTTTATTCGAAGTGCTACTGAAAGTTATTTTGAGAGAGGGAAACATGGTTTTATGCATCTCAATGATGTTAAGTTTCTCCGTTTTATGTTGAAAGCTTTGAAGTTGCATTTGTTTTGTCTTCCTATGCTAGTGGCTTTTTTTCAACAATTCGTTTTATCATGATACCCCCATGCATAGGAAGTGGGTTAGAATCAAGTGTGTTGGTTATTTGCTTCTTGATGCTCTCTTTCACTATATATATATATATATATATATATATATATATATATATATATATATCCTATGCGAGCATCTTTGGAAGTTTCAAGCCTAACTTAAAGGCATTAAAGAAAAGTACTTATTGGGAGATAACCCAAGAGTTTTGTCGAGTCTTGGAAGTTATTACCTCTGTAATAACCGCTCCTTATCCTTTTTTTTTGGTTTTTGTGTCAAGTTCAACTACTTTTGTGAAGTAGAGAAGTTGTGAAAAGTGGCTGTCCTGGGACAGTTTTTTGTGCTGCATTGTAAAAATTCGTGAGGAAGCTCAGTACTTCGGATGGAGCTGCATCTTTCCGAGCTTGTTCTCCAAGTTGTTATCCAACTTTCATCAGTTCTGCACTTTTTGATTTGAGCAACAGAAGGTCTTTGGAAAAATCAATCTTTACCTGCTGGTCTGTTTTGACATATTTCTGCCATCATTTGCATTTGCCTCTTACAGAAGCTTTTGTTTTGATGAGTTTTCAGTTGAAGTGTGCACAAAAGGTTTATTGTTTTTGCTTACACTAATGTTGTCTTTGATTTTGTGCAAGGGTTTTTGTAAAAAGGAAATTTTTAGGAGAAAGAGAAAAGGAATCTGCAGAGTTCGTCTTTGAATAGGGAAAAGTGGTGAAAACAGAAGGTTCGTGAAACCCCAATATTTTTATATTTTTGATGTTTTTAATACATAAGGTAAGTTACGAGACGAAACTGAAGAGGAAACGGAGCCCAGGGTGGACAAACCCACCCCAGGCGCGGGCCCAGCCTGGCCGCGCCCGAGCGGGGTGTCTCCCCCTCGAACTCCGAATCTGCCTCGTTTCCATGTCAAAACCTTCCTTATGCATTGAAACTTCGTAATATATAACCCCCCGGATCCCCCGAGGTTCGTGCATCATGTTCTCGTCATGTTTTCATTTCGATCTGTTTCTGTCAGGAAATCTTCTCAAGTTTAGAGCACCATGGCCTCCGCCAACGACAAAGGCAAGAAGCCCGTGAAGATAGATTTGGAAGAACAAACCGCCACAGGGACAAGGGGAAGGAAACCTACTTTTGTAGGAGCAATTAACGCTGCGGATACTTTTTCTCGTCACATGTAGGGAATCATAGCCTTCGGTCCAGAACTCATATACTGCCCTGAGGCAGCAGAAGCCCTTTGAACCACCAATGAGTTTTGTGATAAGTACCGTGCTTTGAGGATGAAGGTGGATATGCTTCAAGAGGAAAATAATAGGCTTCGTAAGATGATGGAAGATTTCCTGACCCATGAAAAGAGAACACCACCACCGAAGGAGTAATTCGTCATCAGGTTTGGCATCCCCTTGGCTTGTTCCAAGCTTGGGGGAGTGCCGCGTTATCATCACCATTATCTTTTATCTTTTACCTTTTTAGTGGATTCATATTTGTGGTAGAGAGGTTATCTTATAGTTTGGTTTGCATGTGGAAGTATCTCTCCTTTATTTGATTATATATGTATCCCTTGGTGTGAGTGCCTTTATTGGAATATTAATGAGAAGTCTCATCTTTTACGTTTTGCACTTCTTATTTTAGTTGCAATCTCTCTTATATGATGGATCTTGTTGTTCAGTATTGGCACCACTTTGGGATCATCAAGTGGATCTAAATTGGTTTTGGCAAACCAAGTTTTGGTCAGTGGCTTTAGTTTGAAAGAAAAAGAAAGAAAGAAAAATCTTACAGGTATTTGGTATCATTTGTTTTCTTTCTTGTTGGCTCATAAGCTTAGTATTCTTTATTTAAGATTCTTTTGTGTTTTCAAGGAATATTGCATGTTTGGCTTTATTACTTGTATGTTTGCTTATTTCTTTCAACTCTCTTGCTTGCTACCCAGCCTTGCTAGCCAAAAACCTATTTTGAGAAGGCATACTTCTCATGTTTCCAAAATCCTTTGAACCAAAACTTTTGCCACTTGTGTCCACCATATCTACCTAGTAGCTTTTGCTATTACAAGCAAATTCTCAAGCTTCATCTACCTTTCGAATTAAAAAGTATTTTTTTTATGTGAAACCTAGTTAGTAAAGCTCCCACGAACTTGATGGCACACTTTATTACTTGCCCCTAATAGACTTGAACCATTGTGAACATCGAAGTTGTATACTCTTGCATCTATACGTTGGAATTAGCAGAACCGTGCTGTCATGGGGAACATTTTCAACATTGCACTTGTACTCTGTACACATTTGATATCGTGCTCTTTTGTCTATGGATGTCAACGGTGTGAAATAAAGAGGGAACTTGTAAGTCCATGGAGTTTGTATTATGTGTTAGAGAAACGCCTGGGCCGCTAGTCTAAGCCATGCTTAATCATGGTGGAAACTTGCAACATCACCATAGTGAGTCATCTATGAAGCATCCTCAATAAAAATATATACATATAGTAAATAAAAAGATCGTTGAGATGCTCATTGTCTGCTTGCCTTGTCATTTTGGTTATGGGAAAGCTCCTATACCATGTGCAAGGGGTACCCCGTTGGCGATTCTCAATGATATGCAAATACTTACAATGACAAGAACTTACCTGGACCCAAAGTTGAGTGTGCATGAGGAGTGGCCCTCATATTCAAGGGACATGAGATTGCCAACTTATATTTCGTCAAGCATATACTCCATCTTTGTTCACTTTAACCTCAATCATCTCAAGATGCTTATGATAGGGGCAATGAGGGCTCAAAGCTAGTAAGTACCATAATCTTTTGGAAGCTCTTTATGACTTGTAATCCCTGCTACCCTCTAAGAAGGGACCTTTCTCCTAGTTACCAGTTGAATCAGTAAACCTACTTCCTCTCTATCTCCAGCAAGCTTTTGAGTTGTTGTGTTTCAAGCATTCATATGGTGATTTATTCAATCATGTTCTTCATCTTCCTTGTTTGCACAAAACTCTTATCTATTGAGTATTACTTTGAAAGCCTTCACTTGTGAAAAACCTTTTTGAGCAAAGAGTGCTCTTGTTTTGAAACTTCTACAAAAAGCTTTTATGAAACTGTTTGCCAGGTGTTCTCTGACCAAGAACAAGTTTGCCAATTCCAATTATGATTTATATTTATGCATCTCTATTGTGACTGTTGTACTTGGTTGCAAGCTAAGTTATATAATGGTGAGTTGCTCTCTTCTATGAGTTATGCAATGGTAAGTGTGATGCTTCTTGTTCATATTCTTTTATCGACACTTCACTCCATAAACATGTGCACATGTTTACTAAGCTCAGTTTTTGCTTGGGGACAAGCGAAGTCTAAGCTTGGGGGAGTTGATATGCCCAATTTGCATCACCATTCTATATCATAATTTACCTTTATTCATTGATATTTGTCTTATTATGAGGTATTACTTATGGATTTTCATTTGTTTATGCATGTTGGATGATTCCTAGAGGATGGACTGCCGGAATCTGGATTCTGGTGGAAAAGAAGGCGTTTCGGTGCAATTTCGCGAAGATCAGAAAAATACCAGAAAAATATGGAAACATATTATTTTACCAGAAGACGAAGGAAGCCAGAAGGAGGGACGGAGATGGGCCTCAGGGGCCCACACCCCCTAGGCACGGGCCCACTTGACCCCGCGCCTAGGGCAGGTGTGGCCCACCTGCCCGGCCTCCGACTCTTCCCCTTCGCCTATATCTTCCCTTCAAAACCCTAAGGCTCGGGGAGCGACCATAGATAGATTTCTGCCGCCTCTGGGGGGCGGAAAACACCAAGAGAGAAAGATCTCTCCTGCAGACAGATTTCTGCCAGGGGAATTCCTTCCTGGAGAGGGGAGACCGTCGCCATCAACACCATCATCAAGCTAGGATTCATCGGGATCATCATCATCATCCACACCATCATATCCATCTGCACCATCATCACCACTCCGTCCCGCTGTAACAATTGTGTTGGATATTGCATTAGTTCTTAGGGGAAACTTTCCCGATGTTGATTACTATTGTAGTTGATGCTTGTGAGTGGAACCATTGGATTATTGTTTATGTTCAGATTGTTATTCATTATCATATCATCTTTGATCTTGATCCATATGATGTCTTGTCAGTAGTTCGTTTAGTTCTTTAGGACATGGGAGAAGTCATGTTGTTAGTAGTGAATCTGTGATGAGTTATTATTCAATGGTTTAGTATTTAAGTTGTGGTTCTATTCTTCTAGTGATGTCATGTGAACGTCGACTACATGACACTTCACCATTTATGTGCCTAGGGGAATGCATTGTGTATTTGGCTACTAATTTTGGGGTTGCCCGGAGTGACAGAAACATGAACCCCCGTTAGGACACCTTTGCACAAGGGAGCGCATGATCTCAGAGTTTAAGGTTGTGGTTAGATTTATATCTTAATTACTTTCCTATAGTTATGGATGTTTGCAGGGGGTTTAATCACAAGTATGTATTAGTCCTAGGAAGGGCGGTATGTTAGCACAGGTTCACCCACATAACACTTACAAACACCAGCGAAGACTACTCAGCTATTTGAAGCAAACACACTTGATAGAATTCCCATGTGTCCTCGAGAACGTTTGGTCCTTATAAGTATTTCCACCGGCTTGTCCTTTTCTAAGAAAGGATTGGGCCACTTGCTCCGTTTATTCGTTACTTCTGTTACTTGCTCTTTTTGTTTCCTTGTCAGAAAACCACTAAAAATCCGTTTGCTAAGTATTCACAGGGATTTCCTGCTCCATACCACTGTTTTGCACCTTCTGCTCCTCGTTGGGATCAACACTCCTATTTATCGAAAGTACTACGATACACCCCCTATACTTGTGGGTCATCACGCATCGATCTTTGAGTTTTGTTGTTCCCCCCAGTGCTTGATGTCTTCACGGTAGCTTAAATGGAACTCCCTCCTTCAAGAACATTTGCAATATGCTCTTCAACAATCTGTTTGCTTGAAAGCTTGATCCCATCTTCTTCCTTGTGTACCTGCTCATCATTATATGAATCGACCAGAGGTAGCCGATGCAATATCATTTGGCCATCAAGACCAATCAAAATATATTGGTCACCAATTTGTGTTTCAGCAAATTTCATTTGTCCCTTATTAACAGCCGATTGTACTAGTTGATGAAACATGTTGCAACTCTCTATACTATGCTCGAATGAATCATGCAACTTCAATACACTCGTCCTTGTAATGATCAATAATTCTAACATAATCGATTTTCAACAATGTATCAAAGATATGATCACACATACTCAAACTTTAGGTACACCTTTTATCTTCTAACCGATCTTGTTGCGAGAACGGCTTTGGAATTGACCAACCGAATTGTTCAGATTTCACATCATCCTATTCGGCTATGCATTGTTTTTTGCACTTCTCTTCTGATGTATTTGTATACAAAGTTATACTAGCATCGACTTTCTTAAGAGACAATAACCTAGGCTTTAGGTTTTTGAAACTAAAAAGATTAAAACACATATGTCTCACTTGAGACCAAATGTTAGCCAAGTATGAAATAAACAAAGCTACCCATGTATATATAAAATGTAAATGAAACAATGGGGAAAACTTTGGTTGTAATAATTAGTTACTATCTGTCTCTCTAAATGGCACACTATGTTGACCGATATTTTTTGTGACAATTATATTGCTAACAAATAATTTACCTTTCATGATTGGTATTTCAAAGTTTTTGATAATAATATTGCTAATAAATGCATCAATGATATAGTTTTGACCAAATCGAAATATAAATAAATTATCTGCTGGATGTACCTCTTTGAAGACGTTGTAAGCATATGATGGTCAGATGTCCTAAACAGTATCTTGCTTGGCCTCTAGAGAATTCTCCAACGCCTTGTATTCTTCCCTTTCTAGATTTGTTCCTTCTTCACATTGATGTTCTTTGTCAACCGAACATTGTTAGGCTATATATTGCTATTGTTGATGTTCAGATATTTCTGTTGCACCAAACTCATAGGGTAACATGAGTTCCCTTACATCCAGAAAAGTCAAGCATGCTAGTTTTGTTAAGCTTTCCATGCTCTTGATCAACGAAGCTTGATTCTTCTAATTCGATAGATTCAACATATGTATTTTCTGATTTGGCTTTTTCAATAACCGAATTAATCATCCTAGTTTAATCATTGATGTTTTCTTCATGAAATTCACTAGAGAGAAAAGCTTCTTATTTTTGCCTTCTTGTAGAAAAGGGTTCAACTTGATTGCTGCGTGGAGGAGATGAATTGATTCCTTTAACTTGAGTAGTATTGTCTTGATGGTCCTTTCCCAGACTTGCAAGAAATCCTGCAGATCTTCCTCTTCATGTTTTTTCTTATACGCTTCATGATCTTCTTTCAGCTTCTTTTCAAGCGCATCAAAATCCTCATCACGCTTCTTCTTGAGTGCCACGAATAACTGGTGATGTTCCTCTGATAAATCATCAAACGTAATGACATTATCAGCGTTAACCTCAGCAATACATGATTCCCCCAATGCTTTTAATTTCTTTCGGCAATGTAGTGTTGTCGAAACTTAGCAATTGAGAAGGGGAAAACCTGATATTGTTTTCCTTGCGCTCGTCTTCACGCTTCTTGTTGTATGCCTCATAAGCTTGTATTGTAGCAAGATCATGGGGCCTCTCTTCTAGTTCTTGGTGAAGAGAATTGAGCTTTTTGAACTCAACTACAAGTCTTTCCTTCCGGTCATTTTTTCCAGCATAAGAATGCCCCCAATACTTTTTGTATCTTTCGGCAATGAGGTATCACCGAAACTTTCCAATTGTGCGGGGGACGTACCATATGCTATAGTACTATATGAAGGCACATTAGCTTCTACTGACTTTTCACTTATTCGGCTATAACCATTGTAAAGGTGTGGAGCCGAATTATGAATATCACTAGTTGCATACGGTGCTGAAACATTACTAACATAGCATATGATGATTGAGAGTAATTGAGAAAATGACTAGTTGTAGCATGTCCAATTTCCCTATCCATCGGCATGTTTGAAGATGAATCTAAAGATTGCAAGTTATTTACCGATGAATATAAAGATGAAACACTTGGTTACATGCCATTGAAATTTCTAAAATCAGGTGTTTCATACGGATTAACAGAATTCATCATGCTTTTCATCGGAATATGAATTTCTGGGTTTGCCGATGCATGAGAATTCGAATTTACATGTTGCAAGTTACTCAGATAAGTCGAAGCTTCTAGGTTATTTTGCATCAGCTTTTGAAACATCACAAAAACTAGGGCTATCCGATACAGTACACATATCAAAAGATCTAGCAACATCAACATAAGAGTAATATGCATCTACGTAGGAAGATTGAGGATTCATGATACTGTTGTAGATTGCAGCCTCTTGATGATGTTCTCTTCGTAGCAAGAATGGGCTGGAGACCATTCGAAGTTTCATCCCCAACGGAGTCACCCAAAAGTGTGTTCGCACACGAACACGTCACCGTGTACCCTCGGGGCCGAGCGTGATGCACGGCAGCACGTATCGAGGGAGGCTCGCCAGAAGCGCGATACGCAAGATAGTCCGGCGGGCGCTTTTGAGACCTGAAACCCCGCTCGCCCGGGAGGGACCCCGTCAGGGCATTGCGGCGGCTATGGGATGCCCTATGTCGGCCTGACTGCCCTATATCCGCGTGTATTCACAACTTCCAATCTTGAAGAACGACGAAGCACAAGAAGAAAGATACAAGGAGAGAGGGATAAAAGTAGTTGAACATAGAAAAGTAGAAGATTTGTTTGTTCGATCGGTGTTGGTTTCAATCGGCCGTCACCCCTCATGTATATAAGGAGTGTCTGGACTTTACGTGCAATAAAGAGGGTTGGAATCGTGTCCAAAACCCTAGTTAGGGTCAATTCGGATAGTCTGGTCCAAACTTTCCATACATGTTTGACCAAAAACTCGCATTTACATTACCGACAAATTTTGAGGTAGTAAACGACCTCAAATAAAAATCTCGTAAACAAAATTTGTTCGCCTAAAAAATACGAAGAACTTTGATTTTGGACACTTTTCCATTCGACCTGATATTGATGGTCTTTTCCTCTTATTTTCATATCAAACTCGGATTTGATCGAACGATTTTAGATCTGTTTGGTCATATTTTTAATCTAGAGATCGTATACTTTCTCAACTGAAGATGGCTCCAAAATAAAAATTGTTCATCTCGAATAGGCGAAGAACTTTCATGTTTGTGATTTTTGATCCAAGTTGATCTTGACTGCATAAATTAAGTCATAAGCAGATTGACCGAATTAGGAAGTTTTCTGGGTCATCCGGTCCTTTTGCTCTCGCCTAAGCTGAGATACGGTCTGGTGTCCGGCGACCCCGGTTTCGTGCTAATTAGGCTTCTGGCAGTATTTTGGCTCTTACTTTTGCATACTAACTCGGATCGAGATGATTCAAAAAAAAAGTTTCTTGTTTCAACGGGGCACAAATTTCATGTTCGGCACTTTTTCATTTGAGGTAATCTTGAAAGAGTCATAGTTGAAGTCTCCATATATTAGTCTCCAAATCTTCTCTGAACACTAGCATAATAGGCTATTAAGTCTGATCATGGCTTGACTTGATATGGTGCCTCTTTGATGATGATTAATATTCCTTGTAGTGGACTTTTCCGAGTGCGTGTCTCTCGCCATTTGCCTTGATTAGCTACGATCCCAAAACGAGTGCCAACACATGCCCCCCTGTTTTCTGGCAGATCTTGCGTGCCAGAAAATAACTCGCTCTACTTTTAGTCTAAGAACGATGTCAACAATACATCAGCCACTGGTTGTCTTAGGGCGATAACTCTATATCGGCTATATGTGCAACGGGTGATAAATATATATCAGCCATATAACTCTATTTCACTTTCTGACTACTCATTATGCTTCTTATTCCTCCAACCTAGAGAAGTGGTTGCCAAATCCAAGGACATTGCCGAGCAATCCAAGCATATTCAGGAGCTCAATAGTGAGATTAAAATTTTGAAGCAGGAGAGGTGTCAACACCCGAATTTTTAATCCCAGATGCCTGTTATGCCATACATCGCAATCCCAGAATTACCGTTTTTGCGAGACATAACAGAATTGGATACCATAGTACATCATCCATTACAAACCATACATAAGGTCTTACACAAATAAGGATCTCACGATCTAGTTCTTAATACAATTGAAGCAACGGAAATACGTAATAACAGTAGCGTAGGCGAAGCTCCATCTTCGGGGTCACAGGCAATGCTGACGATGGGAGATGATCCTAGTTGTCGTAACCTTCCTGGGGTCCATCCTCCAGGTACTCCTCTTCATAGTCTGGCCATGGGAATAGCCAGGGACAAAGCCATGAGCACTCTTTAAGTACTCGCAAACTAATACTAACAATTAAAGGGGTTTTTGGTAGTAGGACACTAAGCTCCAGGGTTGTTTTGCAAAAGCCATATTTACATCTACTAAGTTTAGAAGCAACGAATGCTAGTTGAAGTTTTATAACACCTAAGTGGGAACTTGTATCTCACGCCAGAACTCTGTTGTGGTCAAGTCAAAATCTCAATCCATTTCACAATTCATTTTGGAAACATCTGACAGGGGAACAGTATGGCCACTCCAACTGTCCATAACTGCGGACGCGGCTATTCGAATAGTTTGACACTCTTCAGAGATTGTACAATTTCACCATAATATTCGATACATCCGTCAGAAACAAATCCTGAATTCACCATACTCAGTATGCGGATAATCAATCTTAACCTTTCAATTACACGCCCTAGTATAAGCACCTCTCCTGTGAGTTTGGCCTCCCAACCATGGCCAACTGTCATCTTGGGTACTGCGCAGGTGGACAATCTTCACAAGGTAGCCTCAGCTCAAACCTTGGCCGTGAGGGAACCAATAATAAGGTATATAAGTTTCCAGTCAAGCCCTACCCAATTCTCGGGTATTATGGTTGTACGGTAAAATTGGAATGGTATCGCATCCAGACAACCATCAGTTTTATA
The DNA here is from genome assembly GCA_916181665.1 of Avena sativa. Classification (NCBI taxonomy): domain Eukaryota; kingdom Viridiplantae; phylum Streptophyta; class Magnoliopsida; order Poales; family Poaceae; genus Avena; species Avena sativa. The sequence goes on from OV702280.1 coordinate 149,543,714, forward strand.
AAGGGCTAAGGCTCATGCCTCAACATTTTCATCATCAAAATCCTCTAGTGTTTGGAAACACATGTCAAAACATCTCAATAGAATGATCCATCATTCCAAGGTTTTCATAACCATTTTCACCAAGTATTCCCATCTAATGTTGATCAAGTTTTATGCTTAGCACTAGCGTCTACAAGTGGGGGTGAGTACTAATGAGGGGTGGTAAACAAGTGGAGTTTCAACTAAATACAATCTCATGCCTTGGGGTGACATAAAGATTATCTAGCTTAGGCCAAGTTTTATGCTCTTTATGCAACCTTCAATTATCTTTCTAGTATGTACAATTTACTCAAGTAACTCTAAGTAATAGCTTTGATAAAGAAATAAAGTATAAAGCTTGCAAGTAAAACTAGGATTGGTTTATCAAGTGGGTATGATCACAAATGCTTAAGGCATATAGTTGGCATGGTACAAGCAAGTATTTTCTTGCATATGTCAACTTGATTAGTAAGGCTTGCTAAAGTAGAGTATCTTGCAAGTGTTAGCTTGCACATTCAACTAGTAGTATTAGGCTTGCCTTGTGCAGAGCAGTGGTTGAAGTTATCCTCGGCTTCTTCTTCGTAGTATCCTCCTTCCTCCTCGTATCCTTGGTCGGTACTAGCGTCTGTAAATAAATACGAGGTACACAATCACCAAACAATACTTAACTACTTTCAATCATCACACAAAAGGGTCCTATGGATGAGCTAGCTTCATCACTAACATTACAAGATTAAAGCTTGGTTTAATTTCTACTATTTTTAGAAAAGTAATTTCTACTCATTGAAAAACTACTTAACATTTAATATTCTCCAAACCAAACATGGGATCATGTTGACACATGTCATCACCACATATTTCAGTACATGGGAATGTGATTTAAAGTGGTGTTACAATTTAATAAGGTTTAACCTTTTTATTTTAAATAAAATAAGTGACTAGAAATGCCTATGTGGCATTCTTTTATTACTTGAACATTATTTCTATAAGTAAACCCAAATGTTTTTATGTATTCTGAAAGGTATGATCAAATGTGATTTTTGAGAGTTGAAATCAACTCAAAAGCTATTATGGTTTACATTTGAAAAATGTTTGAATGCAGAAAAGGCTCTGCCCTGTTATTTTTACCAAGGTTGATCTATAGATTCAAATGATTTGAATCCAACGGGCTTGGATTAAGCATATCAATATATTTCTAACAAAATTGGGTTCATTCAAATTGGTTCACTGAATCGAGCTGGGTTGATTTTTGAAACTAGGTACACAACTGTGTTTGAATGAAAATGGAAAAATCCAAATTCAAACGAGTGGGCTGCGCGGGAACTGTTAACGGGCCAGCCCAGTGTCACTCCGCGGCGCGGGGCTCAGCTGACAGGGTGTTCCACCAGTCAGTGGCTCTTTAAACGCGAAGCGGTACGGGGCAATCTCATCCGCACGATCTAAGTCTAATCGAACGGCTGCTACTCATCGTCCACGTCGGGCGGCGCCGGCGAGACAGAAACCTAACGCGGCAGGTGGGGGTCGTCGGAGGCTCACCGGGGCTCCGGCGAGGGTCGGAGAGGCAGGCGAACGACAAAGTCGACGACGGCGAACCTCCTGGTACCAACAGCTTCTCCTAGGGTGGACGAAATCCATGGCGCCCTTCTTCTCCAGAGGCGGCCTGCTCCGGCCAAATTCCGGCGATGCGCTGCTCGCCTTGCTCCGGGAACGGGGTGGAACGACCAATGAGGAGATGTGAGTGAGATGGTGTGAAGAGTTTGAGTGGGGGAGGCCTCTATTTATAGTCTCGACGACGAGACCGAACGGTATGGGCAGGCGACGGTGGCGACATGGCCACGGGCTACTAGAGGCATGGCCGGCGGTGGCGATCGATCGGTGTTCTCCTGGCGATGCTCTATGGCTTTAATCCGCGTGTAGGGGCGGTGGCAAATGGTCTGGAACATGTGATACTCTGCGCGGCAGAGGCGGCGTCTTCGACGGCGAGCGGTGGCTGTGAGGCATGGGGCGGCGAACGGGGATGTTTGGCGGTCTCCTAGGATGGTGGTGATTGCGTATGCAGGCGGCGAGGGCGGCGCGCGGTCTGTGGGCGTGTGTCGAGGGTGGCGCTCTGGCGCACGCTCGGCATGGTTGACAGAGGCACGGGCGTAGCGTTCCTGGGTGCTCTGGTCGATGTCTTCAAGGTAGGGCTGGTCGAGAGGGGGCGGTGAGGCATGGGTGATCTCCCAGACAAGGTCAGCACGGATAGTTCCTCTCCTAGCTTGCTGTCTACACTGGGGTGGCATGGGTGGCTTCGGCTGTTCACCATTGATGACATTGCCAAGCTTACAGTGGTGCTAGACATTTACAAATGAGCTAGATGATCTACCAAAGCCTAGTTGCAACCAGAGAGGGAACAAGTTAGGCTCAAATCACTGCTCCAAATACTGTTTGGATTTTATTTGATTTGCATCTGCAAGGTGTTTGATGAAATGGCCGCATGAATTCAAGTTTTGAATTTTTAAAAGATTTTTGGTGGGTGTGCTAGGTTGGTGCTGGTGAGTCTGTAGATGCTTGGGTTTTGAAAGTTGAGCTTGTTTGAGTGGTTTTTGAAAAAGTGGGATCTTCCCATATGATATAGATTCACTTTTGAACTGTCCTTTAAACTATGCATTCAAATGTTTTTGGATGATCACAAGGTGGGCCTTGATACTTTGTTATGAATACTATCAAGGGGTGCAAAGATCTAAACAGGTTTCTGTTAAGTTTTGAAAGTTATAGACAGCCAAAGTAGGCATGGGAGTTAATTTGGCAAAAGTGACCATTCCTTTATTTTGTTTGTTTTGATTTATTTGTCTTTGGGAGAAGTGTGGGGATTGTTTAGATGATGTTTATTTCACCTAAGAATCCTTTTACAAGCAAAGAAACACATAAACAAGGCAATTCAAAATAATCCAAATTGGAATGCATAGACACATGCATGCTTTCATATTTTTATTTAGAAAAGTTTTTGTTAACCCTAATTTTGAAGATTAGAGTTTGATGATCCATGTTTAGTATTTTTGGGATGTTACAAGAGGGCTGATGAGCTCAAAATTCATGAGGAGGCACTGGCGGCCGTGAAAGAATCTGCCAACACGGAGATAAACAACGGGAAGGAAGAGATTGAACCCCTCAAGGAGCAGAAGAAAGCAACCGATGAGAAAAATGCGTGCAACCTTAAGGCGTACAAGACTCTCCGACAGGAACAGGACTCCTTGTCGGAGGTATGCCAACAATCCGAGAGCAGCATCTTTGGTAAGCTTTCCCCGTCTTCATTTTCTGCAATCCAGGTACTTTGAACTAATCTTGTTGAACTCATGACTTCTATGTCTTTGTCGGAAATGCAGATCCTATTGTCTTAGCCAACTTGGGTGAAAATGCTCCACCGCCAAAGGAGTGCATGGTTCTTGCCGGCAACTTCATCAACACTGCCATCGCCCAGAAAAAAGAGATTGCCAAGCCCTTGGACATCAACATCAAAGCAGTGGACTCAGTGATGAAGCACTCGGAGATCCTCCGCCGAGCTCCCGAGCATATTTTAAGTTAGAAAACTTCTTGTACTCGGGATGGCGCTAGGATGGCCTTGGCTTTGGTCAAAGCTCACTGGGACGACACCGACATCGACATGGTGACCGCTGGTATACCTGACGTGGACGTGGAGGGACACAAGATCGATAACGATGCAATTTGGTCCTCACTCACAAGCTACAATAGCATGGTCGCCCAGTTGGTCAAGGCGGATGTCTTCATGCCTTTGGAGATCATTGGCAATGACCAAGAAGCCTACGAGTCCTTAATAACCATAGACTTTGTTGATGAACAAGATGGCTCTCCTATCTTCGATGATGCAGCCTTGAAGTCTCCTACACAAGAAGAATGAAAAACTCTTTGCATTATTTGTCTTCTGGTTATGTAATATGTGGAAAACAATCATGTTGTAAGGCGAAAAACTTGGCTTCGAGCCTCCAGCTAATTATAATCTAGCTCCAGCATGTATAGTTGTATATTTTTAAGAAACTGCTGGCTTATCCATTATTTTGGTTTTTATGCTTGACCTTTCATGAGTCGGAAGACCCTTAGCCAGATATGCGCTCAGTCAATGATGCGTAATGGCACCATCAAGAACCTAAGCACAAAATCACTGACTTAGAGTGCCGAAAGTTAGTACTCCAGAATCCACATAAAAACAATAGAAAACGTGTATACCAGAAAACTTAAGCTAACGCCCATAGGCGGAATTTTCACAAGTGCAATTTCAAAGCTTGTGCATAAATGGTTTTACAATATCCAAAAATGAACACTAAAGGAGGTAAAAGTCTTAGGCATATGAGTGAACCAAATGCTTTATTTCATTGATCATATAAAGGTACATAGTATATAACAAAATATGCTAAGTGTAAAAGGGACGTAGTTGTGCTATGTTCCATGGCCGATCAAGCTCCGGGTAGTCATCATCCGGGTCACATCTCTTATGCTTATGATCCTCACTTGGCCTATCTTTCAACTCACGATTATCGATGAGGTAATAGGAACCATTGAGTAGCGCCTTGCTTATCATGAATGGTCCTTCCCATGGCGGGGATAATTTGTGTGACTTTTCTGCTTAAGTCGGAGCACTAGATCCCCCTCTTTAAATGATCGATGCCTAACACGGTGACTATGGTATCTGCATAGATTCTGCTTGTAGATGGCGGATCTCTAGCATGTCGGAACGCGTTCCTCCTCTAGAAGGTCCACATCTAAGCATCTGGATTATTCAATGTCATCCTCTCCATAGGTGGCGAATCTTGGTGCATTGTGGAGGATGTCAGAGGGTAGGACTGATTCTTCTCCATATACCATGAAGAAAGGGGTGTAGCCGGTAGATATGTTGGGAGTAATTCGTAAGCTCCACAAAATAGATGGCAATTCCTACGCCTAGGCGTCTAGGTGCTCTATGTAGCGATGCTTCTAGACGTGGCTTTATTCCCTGCAAAATCAGTCCATTGGCCCGTTCAACTTGACCGTTAGATTGTGGGTGTGCCACCGATGGTAGGTCAAGGCAGATGCCTTTCTTGTGACAGTAAGCCTCGACTTCTCCGAGCAATAAGTTGTTGTCATTGTCGGTGATGATGCTATGTGGGAGACCAAATCTCACCACTAGATCCTGGACAAACCTAAGGGTTGTTGCCCCATCGAGCTTTCTAATGGGTTTAGCTTTTATCCATTTAGTGAATTTATCAACTACTACGAGCAGATGCGTAAACCCACAAGGTGTCATCTGTAGTGGCCCAACCATGCCAAGCCCCCAGACTGCGAACGACCAAGTTATTAGTATAGTCTGCAATTCTTCAGCTAGAACATGTGGTTGCCGTGTATAATACTGAAACCCAATGCATGTTTCGACCAGATTGTGGGCGTCCGCCTTCGCGGTCATCTAGTAGAATCCTTGTCGGAAGGCTTTGGAGACCAACGATCAAGGAGCGGCATGATTCCCGCAATCTTTGACATGAATCTCATGAAGGATATACATACCTTGCTGCTAGGAAACGCACTTTAGGAATACTCCTGTGGTGCTTATTTTGTAGAGTTGCCCATTTATTATGGTATAGCCCTTTGATCGACGTACTATTTATCGGCTTTCGACTTTGTCGGCGGGCAAAGTTTCGTATTTCAGGTAGTCCATGAACGGTTTCTTCCAAGCCGGACGGACTATTGTTACTGTATTAACAAATGATTCAACTCTATCCGGATTCTCTGGATCCGCTCCCTTCACGGATGGAGTCTGTAGATTCTCCATGACAACGCTTGGCGGAATTGGTTTCTGAGCGAATCCAAGCTTTGACAGCGGATCTGCGACCTCATTTTCCTCCCTCTTGACGTACTTGACTTCGTAGCCTTTGAAGCACTTGCCGATCTCGTCTACTTCATCTCGGTATGCCACCATAATAGGGTTCCGCGTGTTCCAGATGCCAGCCACCTGCTAGGCAACCAAGTCAGAATCTCCACATCAAACTATGCACTTGATGCCAATATCCTTGGCTACGCAAAGTAAGTGAATGAGTGCTTCATATTCCACCATGTTGTAGCCTCGAAGTGGATTTGCAGGACATATTGTAGCTTCTCTCCTGTTGGTGATTGCAATAACACAGCAGCCCCTGATCCATTGAGTAGCTTTGATTCGTCAAAGTGCATTACCCAAAATTCTGGTTTTGGCACATGAGTATATTCTGGCAGCTCCGTCTAATCTGCAATAAAATCCGCCAATGCTTATGATTTGATAGTGTTGTGTCTTTTGTAAGTGATTTAGAAGGAGACAAGCTCAATTCCCCACTTTGCCACTCTTCCTCTATCGTCGTTGTTGTTGATGATGTCGGCCAGTGGAGCCTTGCTCACTACTATAATTGGGTGCTCTTGGAAGTAGTGCCTTAGCTTCCAAGAACCAAGGAAAACTCCATAAGCCAGCTTCTGGTAGTGCGGGTAACGTTGCTTGGACTTCGTCAAGGCCTCACTTACATAGTAAACTAGTCATTGTACGCTGTACTCGTGCGTTGGTTCCTTCCGCTCCACCACGACGACGATGCTGATAACCTGGTTGGTGGTCGCCATGTAGATTAACATAGGCTCCATCGACTCAGGTGCTGCGAGTATAGGTGAGGATGAAAGTACCATCGTCATATCCTATAGTGTTGCGCTTCCTCGTCCATCCATATGAATAAGTCCGCCTTCTTCAGCAACTTGTACAATGGCATGGCCTTCTATCCAAGTCGGTTGACGAACCGGCTTACTGCTGCAACATAGCCTGTGAGCCATTGGATGTCCTTTAGGCATGTCGGATACTTGATTTTGAGTATGGACTTGATTTTCTTCGGGTTGACCTCGATTCCACGATGAGAAACAATAAAGCCTAACAATTTGTCGACAGGAACCACGAAGACGCACTTCGGGTTAAGCATCATGTTAAACTTTCAGAGGTTATCAAAGGTTTCCTTTAAGTTGGCGATGAGGTCATTTGATTTCTTTGACATAACCATGATGTCATCCACATAAGCATGAATGTTTCGACCAATTTGGTCGTGAAGGAAATGCTGCATTGTCCATTAGTACATAACACCTGCATTTTTCATCCCAAAGGGCATCATGATGTAGCAAAAAGTGGCATAGGGTGTGGTGAACGAAGTGGCCAATTGGTCTGACTTTCGCATCTTGATATGGTGGTATCCTGAGTATGCATCTAGGAAACGCAGAAGTTCCGAGCCAGGCATCAAGTCAATGACTTGGTAAATGCGAGGCAAAGCAAATGGATCCTTCGAACACGCTTTTCTCAAGCTAGTGTAATCAACACACATTCTTAATTCTTTGGTTCCCTTTTTGGGCACAAGTACAGGATTGGCCACCCATCGGGTGTGAAGTACTTCTCGGATAAAACTAGCCTTAAGTAACCAAGCTATCTCTTTGCCTATGGCACATCTCTTCTCGTCCCCTAAGCATCATAGAGGTTGTTTCACCTGTTTGCATTTAGTACCAATGTTTAAGCTGTGCTTGGCAAGTTACCTAGGTACACCTTTCATGTTTGTAGGTTGCCAGCCAAATATGTCCCTATTGTCAAGGAGGAACTCGCTGAACACTCTGTCCTATTTGCGATCCAGGTTCGTCCTAGTGGCGGTGGTTGGAGGCATCGCCTACCACAAGTTCCACTGGCTTGGTCTCGATGGCGGCCTTGAATGCGGGATTGGAGGCAGAAATCTTCTTCTTCAATGCCAGCATCTCTGAGGCATCAACCTGGCGCTAGATCTCCTTGAATTCTTTGTCGTAGAGGATGGTGATACGTCGGAAATGTATCTATAATTTTTGATGCTCCATGCTTGTTTAGTATCTACTTTGCTTTGCTTTGTCTACACTTTGAGGTGTTTTTATATCTTTTTCTAGAAGTAACCTATTAACAAGTTGCCATAGTGCCAGTTGCCTGTTTTCTTCTGTTTTTGGTTCCAGAAAGGCACAAAATCAATATTCTCGGATTTGGACGGGACAAAAGCCAAAGTAAATATTTTACCATGGGCGACACGAAGTCCAAAGGCGAGACGAAGAGGAGCCACAGGGCGGCCAAACCCCCCTAGGTACGGGTGGGCCCAGCCCGTGCCTGGGCAGTGTGTGGCCCCCCTGGTTGCCTCCCAGCCTTGCCTCTTCGCCTATAAGAAGACCCCGATACAGAAACCCTAGGACCTGATCAAAACTCCACGAAACCTTCTATAACCACCACCACCATCGTCCCTAGATCGTGGGGATCTGAAGTTCTTCCCGGCACCCTGCCAGAGGGGAGATCATCCCGGAGGCCTTCTTCTCCGGTATGAAGTGTGAGTAGTTCCACCTTGGACTACAGGTCCATGTAGTAGCTAGATGGTTGTATCTCCTCCTTTGAGCTTTCATGTATAGATCTTGTGAGCTCCGTTCATGATCAAGATCTAATCTATTTGTAATCATGCATGTTGTGTTTGCGGGGATCCGATGGATATTGAGATTACTATGTCAGATTGATTAATGGTTTTGTCTTATTGATTCTATCATGACTGTGTTGTTTGTGATTTTGCATGCTCTCTGTTGTTAGTAGCTATCTTGGCCAAGTAGTTGCTAGTGACTCCAAGAGGGGGTATTTATGCTCGATAGTGGGTTCATGCCTCTAATTTCCAAGGGAAGTGACAGAAATCTCTTCGGTTGTGGATGTGCTATTGCCAGTAGGGAGAAAACAACGGTCTCTTGTTCATGGAACAAGTGGATTGTTTACCTTACAAACTTTGCTTAAAGCAGTTCTCTGTTGCTTGCAACTTAGTACTGGAGGGGGTTCGGATGATAACCTGAAGGTGGACTTCTAGTCATAGATGCAGTTGGATGGCGGTCTATGTATATTGTTGTATTGCCCAATCGAATCTCATAGGATATTTTTTTCTGGTATTCCATTGTTATGCCTTGCTCAGTTCCTGTCAATTGCCCTGCTGTAATTTGTTTACCCTTCATGCCATGTTGTTTATCTAAGGAGAGCACCTCTAGTGAACTATGGACCCCCGTCCAATCTTTATCATTGATACATCTTCCACTCTTACTTGTTTCCTTGCTGCAAACCATCATCACCTTCCACACAATACAGTTAATCCTTTGTTACAGCAACCGGTGAGATTGACAACCTCACTATTAGTTGGGCAAAGTCTTGAGTTTGTGTTGTGCATGTTTCCGTGTTGCTTGCAACACCTGTGAGACGTTTCCTTACTCCTACTGGTTTGATAACCTCGGTTTCTTACTGAGGGAAGACTTGCTGCTATGCTGCTTCACACCTTGCTCTTGGGGTTCCCAACAGGCTCCACATCAATTTAGCCATCAACAAGTTTTCTAGCGCCGTTGCCGGGGAGGCTAAGGACGTCTTCACAAGGGGAGTCCTCCTCAACATTTCTCTTTACTTTGTTTTTAGTTTGCTTAGTTTCTTTTGCTTGGTTTTGTTTGCCTATTTTCAAAAACTCCAAAAAAACTAGTTTAGTTTGGTTTGCTTTCTCTTATCAAAAACACAAAAAAATAGTTCTTGCTCTAGTTGCTGCTGCTGTTTTTGGCTTGCCTACCTTTGTCAAAATGAACTCTGCTGAGAACACCAAGTTTTGTGACTTCACTAGCACCAACAACAATGATTTCCTTAGCACTCCTATTGCTCTACCTACTCATGATGCTACCTTTTATGAAATTAAGCCTGCTTTGTTGAATCTTGTGATGAGAGAGCAATTTTCTGGTGCTAGTTCTAATGATGCTGCTGCCCATCTCAATAACTTTGTTGAACTTTGTGAGATGCAAAAGTATAAGGATGTAGATGGGGATATTATAAAGCTCAAGATATTTCCTTTCTCTTTGAGAGGAAAAGCTAAAGAATGGTTGCTATCCTTGCCTAGAAATAGTATTAATTCTTGGACTAAGTGCAAAGATGCTTTTATTGGAAAGTACTATCCTCCTGCTAAGATTATATCTATGAGAAGTGAAATTATGAAATTTAAACAAATTGATAATTGTGACACCCCCGGGATTAAGGCTAGACAAATTCCAGACCTCCGTCTAAACATAAGCCTAACCTAATATCGAAAGCATACAGAGAGAAAATTGGTAACACAACAGTGACCCTACGACACAAAAAATATTACAACAAGCTCATAATTGAGCAGAGAACCAAAATATTACAAGAAGAGGTCACTGACCACAAAAATCAAACAACAGAAGGCAAATTATGCTATTAAGTATAGCAAACTTAACAAATGTCCTAAGAGGCCTGAAGCATAACGATGACGTCCAATCCATAGATCCCAGACTGCCGGCTGGGAACTCAAAACTACTCGTCGATGTCAATGATGTGAAGAAATCATCTTCTATGGTAACACTTACTTTGCTACAAAAGTATCAACAAAGCAAGGGTGAGTACAAGCTGTATTCCGCAAAACTTATGGCTGGTGGAGTTATGTTGCATGAAGCTATCTTTGTTTGTAAAACAAGAGGGAGAAGAATCTCGACTAATCGGAATATTTTAAAAGGGGATAACAGAGTGGTATCACTAGCTTTGATCATCTCTTGATATCCACCGAATCATCATCAGCTGAACCTATCTAGGATCACCCCCTCGATCCCTGAGGAAGCATCCTTAATCACACATTACTTAACTTGCCAAGTTTTACGATTATTTTCAGGTTCTCTATGATCTTCACGTTCATTCCCAAGTCGTCCATAACCGCGGACATGGCTTTTCAAAAAATTAATAACCCTGCAGGGGTGTACAAATTTACCCACATGTACTAACCTTCTCTTAATGCCACTAGATAAGCCCTCTTGATTGGAAGGCCGGCAGAGGGTGGTTAGGCACGACCTTTACCTTGCTTTCGCCGAGAAAATGAGTCACGCACTAGGGAGATGCCGCCGTAATGGGTCGAGTACCGAAGTCGGTACCTAATGATGTGAACAGGGTTTGAGATTACGGATGCCGGGCATCTCCCATTCCCTTCCACGCTTACCTACCTATATGAATGCACCTCCTTCACCTCCTTCGAGAAGATCCAGAATGCGTATGTCGAATGGAACGCTCGAACTATGTGACTCATGGAATCTACTTGGCAAGTTAGTAGGTCAAGGGGGTTTCCAGGCCCTCGTGTGGCTGTATGCTAGTCTTGGTTCAAGAGGCAAGAACATCGGGTCCTAAGGGTGGCAAGTATGGGACTACAAAAACCACAATCCACTTTTTCCTCCCATACAAGCCTTAGCATGTTTAACTTTTATCGCTGAACTTACCACGTCATCCTGTCATACTAGGTTCATTCGCAGCTCTGATTCATCAACCGGATGGACCAGTGGTAATAGCTAAGCATGGCTAAGCACAACAGATATAACAGCTCTAACAACGGATCACAAGCCAAACCCTAGTTATGCTAGGAGCAGTGGATAAGGGAATATAGGCTACAAAGTGAAGATGCATCAGACATGATTACTCTATCCATCTATAAAAGACTTTGGAATCCTATGCACATGGAAGGAATGAAATATTTTGAAAACATAGGATTATATCATGTGTGGGGTTTCGCTTGACTTTTCCAGTTGATAACCAGAAAATAAAGCTTCGAACATCTGGTACTTTACTTGATTACAGTTGGTCAAGTATTGGTCTTCGAGCTTCGACGGTGTTGATCTCGGTCTTCAGTCTTGATTTCGATTTCGATATCATATTCTACGAGAGAAGCCAAACACCGGAAAGAAGGGGAAACAATCAACACATGGCATCGATGCAATGCTCAAGCAAGGATGATGATATGACAAGTTGAATTATATCGAAATGTAACACTAAAGCATGCTCGACCATTTAATTGATGTTCCGAGGGGTATAAACCCTAATTCGGGGAAACTCCGGAATCACCTGTGAGGGTCACTATGTTTTTCTAATTATACTTGTCATGTAAGTTGATTGTCAATGCATGATTATAGTGTAATAATATAGATCTCATTTTTCTGAACATTTTGGTATATTATTTGTATTTTTTTGACTTATAAATAATTACTTATTGAATTTACAAGTTTATATTCACTTTCTAAAATTATATAAACCAGTTGAAACATTTACTGCGTCATTATGACCTCAGAAGACCATAACCTAAACTTTTTGCACCGGAGAGCATCTACCCTCTATGGCTGACAGGTGGGACCTGGGCCATGCGGGCACCACACGGTAGCCACGCGAGCACCACGTCACCACGACGGCGGCGCGGTAGATGGTGGTCGACAGCGACGCTGGAGAGCACGCGGGGCTTCGAGGCTACGCGCGTTTGAACCAGAGCAACGAGTGGAGCCTAAAAGGGGCGGCGCCACTGCGTATTGGTCGCCGAAACAGTGGCTTCAACGGCGCGCGGCGGCGGAGCTTGCGGGCAGACGACGGGCGGCGGCTATAGAGGGGTAAGGAGGATTTGGAGGGGTCTGCGAGGTCCGCGAGCTCACCCTGGGAATGTTGGTGGCGACGGTGAGATGAGGTGAGGTCGGTAGCAACGACGATTGACGACAACGGCGGTCGTCGGGCTTGAGGAAGACGGCGACTGTGGCAAGACTAGCGTCTCCTCATCTCGATTCCTTCAACGAGGTTTCTCACAACAGAGAGGCGGAGCTCCCAGGAGCGACGGCGAGGCTCGGGACGGCCTCTAGCGGTGGCGCTAGACGACTAGGGTTTCGTCCAGAGAGGAGGAACGCGAGAGGGAGGTCGCAGGAGAGAGCGGGAGGGGATAAGGATGAGTCAGGGGATCGCGGGGCTTCTTATCCACTTCCTGGAGCTCGGCGGACGGCGGGGAGCGAGCGGCGGAGATCAACGGCGGCGGCGCGGGCACGTAGCAGGTTGCCGACGACGAGGAAGAAGATAAGAACAAGAACAAAGCGGTATGGGCCGGGGTGGGCTGCGGCTGGGCCAGATGGGCCGCGAGGGAGGAAGAGAGAGGGAGGGCTACTTCTGCGCTGAGCGACAAAGAAGAGAAAGGAAAGATGGGCTCGGCCTAGGGAGAGAGAGATTGTATTTTTCTTTCTGAAATCTTTTCTATTTCTGTTTTTGACTTTCTCTCCTTTGTGAATCCATTTGAAAACTGTTTTGAATATTTTCAGAATACAAAAACTTTTGCAAACATATTAAATTAATGCAGGGGCCCTTTTAACTATTTGGGATCCAGATATTTTGAGGTTTTCAAAATTCAAAAGCCATTTGAATTGATTTCAAAGAAGGAGCAAATTAGGGTTTAGGGTTTTATGATTATTTCTTCCATGAATTTTTAGGATGATGCTCATGAATGCACATTCAAACCCTAATTACCATTTAATAAAACTAGGGTTGTTACAATTCTATCCCCCTTAAAAGAATCTCGTCTCGAGATTCCTAGATAGGAAGATAGAAGGAACAGGGTTGCACTAATCTTCAACGATCTTCTTCGAAGAGGTTGATCCATGCCACCATGATGAGTGGACAAAGTGCGTCATAATCTTCGAGGTGGCTACTCACACTAAAGAGGAGAGGGAATGACACAGAACCACGAGCTGAGTATCTCATGGTTAACTCATGGATAGATGTTTCACAAACATCTCTAAAGCCAACAAAACATGAAACACATTAAGGTAATAGAGGGAACAAAAGGAGAAGGTTTCAAGGTGACATGTAATTGGTCTTCATAAGGATTGAGACCATGGAACTTTCAGAAGAGGGTAAACTTCTGAGGAAAGGAGACTTCCCACAGATGGAGAAAGTTACGCAGACTTCGGGAGGTAAACCTCTACTAAACAACTTAAGTAGAGCTTTACAGGTAGAAGAGATAGATATCAACAAAACCAAGTTGTTGAACTATTTTTGACACAGAAGGGTCATTCTTTCATTCAACAGAAGGTCGGGACAGAAAGGTGTTTTGGTGGAGAGGACTCGTAGGAGTCACAAGGGACATGTAACAAGAGAAACTATTGATTACCAAAATCATAATCGCTCTTCGAACATGTTTAAGAAAGAGAGAAGGAAACTCTTTATTCATCCAGAACTTATCAAAATCCTTGCCAAAGATCATGATATCACTTTATACCACCAAGATGAATAGTTTAGAAGATTCCTGACGACACGAGAAGAAAGAAACTTCATTCTCAGACTCCAAGTACTTGGCATAACATGATGCTTGCCATCATAAGAGGGTCTGGAAAATCGACCGAGAGACATTTAGCAACTCTACTTTAAATGTTCTCCTTGATGTTCAAGATACTAATATCAAACTTTTGACAAGCCTTCAATTAGTCATCAAGTAAAGGTCAGACTTCGTTTACAAAGGAAACCATAAGCACAACTCTTACAATAATTCATAGGATATGCCTCATGAGCAATGGTTGTTATTGCTGATTCAAGATAATTTGAAAATAGGTCTTCCGGCTAATTGTGACAACCATAACATCAATATTTCCAGAGTTACAATAGACCTACGTCGTAACCTTGAGGAACACCAACCATTATTGCTGCTTGAGATTCAGCTTTTGTTAAGCGCAGAGATACTTCAGACTCAGCATGTCCGAATAGAAAAGCTGAAACATGTACACAGAGGTAAAGTCACTAGATTCTCAAGACATGGACTACAATGTCAAGCTCCAAAAAAATGATCTAGATTGCGTAACCCATGTGATAGCAAGTTATCAAAAGATAATTGCATCTATATGAATTGTTTGCAATGAAACACAACTGAATCCTGTTTAGGAAACATTTAGGAGGATATCAAAGTTTTGTTAGACTTCTTATCTTCCGTGAACAAATCAATCAGTGGCTTGGTGTGCTTGGAGGATCTTCTCGAGATGTGAAGGTATCAACCTACCATATCAAGAATACCTCGCACATGCTTGACTAACTTGGAATGATTCCTGAGGAGACAAATATAACTCTACTCGAATCCACAGCGACAACCTTCAACATTTGCACGTGAACTAGACAAAGTCACTTCTGACATCCAGATCATGCTTCGAGATAGCACGAAGATGGTTCTCAAAAGTTTCCAACATTATTGTCAACTGTTCCATATGAGTCTGATATAACATGGAGAAGTTAAGAATGTTCTTCGATGGGCTCAATAACAAACTTATCTATACACTCCAAGATGACGGAGTCACATGTTGTATGAACAAGGCATAGACATTGGTCAGACCAGATGACATGAAGATGCACTTAGGTAAGACATCACAAATAAATACACCACCAGACAGTCCTTGGAACTAAGTTTGATTTGACGATTGCCCAAATCAAATCAAAGGAGGGAAGATAACATATCCAAAAGGACATACTATCTTACTTCAGCACGAACAAAACTAGACATCCCTTGAAGGAGGAACAAAGTTGGATAGAACTTTTGTCTTACAACTCTCCAAGTTGTTGTTTAAGCTCAGCCAACTAGTTTAGGGGTATCCAGTACGGATCCTTGGAGGAAGAGAAGTTTATAGCACTTGCTTGCTCAAAAACTTGACAACATGGTCATGTGGCAACATAGTGATACTTCTAGTAGACATCTAGAATATCACGAACCACCGATATGCCACTTAGATCGAGAGGAAACTTGCTTTATAAGGCAAGAAGACATAGTCTCAAAGCTTCGGCACGAGCCTAACTCTTTGACCGAAGAGAGTACACTAGAATAACAGACTTGATAGCACAATCATCCTTTGCTTAGTGATAGGGTTAACCAGTCATGCTAAGAATGATACAAATGTCCTTTGAGTTCAAAGCAATAAAAATTATATTAAGCTAAGAATCTTAGATGGCCACATCAATATGCACACGCATCATTCCTGAGCGCAAAAACTCAGAGGAAGGGTGGGTAATATGTGTAAGAGCACCACTTCATTAAGAGGGTCATGAAACTCAGCACGACCTCTTAGTATAGAAAGGGTGTGATACTTTAGGGTAGAACAGAACATAAGCTAATCAACACTTATTGATCTGTGGATTACAACACTTTGACCTGGTCTTAGAAATGACGAGGTACTAGAGTTTGTTTCTCCTAGACAACCCAAAATGGTTTTCATGATGGACCATAAGAGTATCTTGCATCGGAAGACACCAATGCACATTACTACTTGGCTACCAACTGGTAGACAAAGGTCGGAAAAGAACAAGGGTAAAGAACATGCTCAGGTTAGAATCCCGAGATGTGGATGCATAAGTCAACATTCTTCCGAAAACCAACGCAGAAAAGGAAAGGTGTGGCAGAGTCACAAATATAGATGTGAGACTCGCGAGGAGTGCTCTTTTCGTGATCTATTTGGTTCCATTAAAGAACATCTGCCATAGCTAGTGGTAGGACAAGTCCTTTATCGTCACTTTTCAATAGCGACAATTTCCACAAGCTTGAAGGCTATCTAGAAGGTATTATCCATCTTGGGGTAATGTTTGAACATTAACCACAGGGGTCAATTAAAATGGATCTTGGGTTAAAGGTGAGCTTCATGTACAAGATTCACAACACCGGAATCCAGCACAATCGGGGATCCTAAGTTCAAGTCCGAGGGTTAAAGCTTAAAGAAAGGAGTAACTACTACTTGAGTGACAAAGCGTACACTACAAGATAGTATTCACGAGTAACTTCCAAAGGAAGAAATGACTTCTGAAGTACCCAAACAAATAAAAAGGAGGCACACGAGATGAAAGGAGACTTCGAGGCCTAGAACAGAACTTTATGGATCCTACAATATAATATTGTGGGTCCAAAAGATAGAGAGATCATGATAGAAAGGAATCTCTCAGAAGAAACAGAACAAAAGGAAACAGGGAACACACACAACTGACTCTAGAGAACTCAACACTAGGTCAAATGGTTGAGAACCGACATGCCTGAGAAGGCACCTAAGCTTTGAAGGAAGAAACGAGATAGCAAAACTTTTCAAAGTCAAAACAGGACAAGATAACCCAGAGCTAGAATGAAACTGGATAAGAAGAAAAAGAAGCATACCAGAGTTTTCACATATAATTTTCATCTTAGAAAATAGTTTTCACAAATACTAGACTCAACATCGACCAATAGAAAGGTTTCCTACAGTCAGTACTGCTCTGATACCTAAACATGTGACACCCCCGGGATTAAGGCTAGACAAATTCCAGACCTCCGTTTGAACATAAGCCTAACCTAATCTCGAAAGCGTACAGACCTAAAATCGGTAACACAACAGTGACCCTACGACACAAAAATTATTACAGCAAGCTCATAATTGAGCAGAGAACCAAAATATTACAAGCAGAGGTCACTGACCACAAAAATCAAACAACGGAAGGCAAATTATGCTATTAAGTATAGGAAACTTAACAACTGGCCTAAGAGGCCTGAAGCATAACGATGACGTCCAATCCATAGATCCCAGACTACCGGCTGGGAACTCCAAACTACTAGTCGATGTCGATGCCGTGAAGAACTCATCTTCTATGGTAACACTTACTCTGCTGCAAAAGTATCAATGAAGCAAGGGTGAGTACAGGGTGTACTCCGCAAGACTTATGGCTGGTGGAGTTATTTTGCATGAAGCCATCTTTGTTTGTCAAACAAGAGGGAGAAGAATCTCGACTAATCAGAATATGTTAAAAGGGGATAAGAGAGCGGTATCACTAGCTTTGATCATCTCTTGATATCCACCGAATCATCATCAGCTAAACCTATCTAGGATCACCCCCTCGATCCGTGAGGAAGCATCCTTAATCACACATTACTTAACTTGCCAAGTTTTACGATTAGGTTCAGGTTCTCTATGATCTTCACGTTCGTTCCCAAGTTGTCCATAACCGCGGACATGGCTTTTCGAAAAGATTAATAACCCTGCAGGGGTGTACAACTTTACCCACACGTACTAACCTTCTCTTGATGCCACTAGATAAGCCCTCTTCCTTGGAAGGCCGGCAGAGGGTGGTTAGACACGACCTTTACCTTGCTTTCACCGAGACCATGAGTCACGCACTAGGGAGATGCCGCTGTAACGGGTCGAGTCCCGAAGTCGGTCCCTAATGATGTGAACAGGGTTTGAGATTACGGATGCCGGGCATCTCCCATTCCCTGCCACGCTTACCTACCTGTATGAATGCACCTTCTTCACCTCCTTCGAGAAGAGCCAGAATGTGTATGTCAAATGGAACGCCCGAACTATGTGACTCATGGCATCTACTCGACAAGTTAGTTGGTCGAGGGGGTTTCCAGGCCCCCGTGTGGTTGTACACTCGTCTTGGTTCAAGAGGCAAGAACATCGGGTCCTAAGGGTGGCAAGTATGGGACTGCAAAAACCACAATCCACTGTGGCCTCTCATACAAACCTTAGCATGTTTAACTTTAATCTCTGAACTTACCACGTCATCCTATCATACTAGGTTCATTCGCAACTCTGATTCATAAACCGGATGGACCAGTGGTAATAGATAAGCATGGCTAAGCACAACAGATATAACAGCTCTAACAACGCTTCACAAGCCAAACCCTAGTTATGCTAGGAGCAGTGGATCAGGGAATATAGGCTACAAAGTGAACATGCATCAGACAGGATTACTCTATCCATCTATAAAAGACTTTGGAATCGTATGCACATGGCAGGAATGAAATATTTTGAAAACATAGGATTATATCATGTGTGGCGTTTCACTTGCCTTTGCCAGTTGAAAACCAGAAAGTAGAGCTTCGGACATCTGGTACTTGACTTGATTACAGTTGGTCAAGTATTGGTCTTCGAGCTTCGACGGTGTTGATCTCGGTCTTCGGTCTTGATTTTGATTTTGATATCGTATTCTACGAGAGAAGCCAAACACCGGAAAGAAGGGGAAACAATCAACACATGGCATCGATGCAATGTTCAAGCAAGGATGATCATATGAATAGTTGAATTATATCGAAATGTAACACTAAAGCGTGCTCGACCATTTAATCGGTGTTCCGAGGGGTATAAACCCTAATTCGGGGAAACTCCGGAATCACCTGTGAGGGTTACTATGTTTTTTTAATTATACTCGTGATGTAAGTTGATTATCAATGCATGATTATCGTGTAATAAGATAGATCTCATTTTTCTAAACATTGTGATATATTATTTGTATTTTTCTGACTTATAAATAATTACTTATTGGATTTACAAGTTTATATTCACTTTCTGAAATTATTTAAACCATTTAAAATGTTTACTACGTCATTATGACATAAGCAGTCCCTAACCTAACTTTTTGCACCGGAGAGCATCTACCCTCTATGGTTGACAGGTGGGACCTGGGCCACGCGGGCACCACGCGGTAGCCACGCAAGCACCACGTCACCACAACGACGGCGCGACAGATGGTGGTCGACAGCGATGCTGAAGAGCACGCGGGGCTTCGAGGCTACGCGTGTTCAAACCAGAGCAACAAGTGGAGCCTAAAAGGGGCGGCGCCGCTGCGGATTGGTCGCCGGAACAGTGGCTTCAACATTGCACGGCAGCGGAGCTTGTAGGCAGACAACGCGTCGCGGCCACAGAGGGGTAGGGAGGATTTGGAGGGTTCTGCGAGGTCCGCGAGCTCACCCTGGGAACGTTGGTGGTGATGGCAAGATGAGGTGAGTCGGTAGCGAGGGCGATTGACGATGACGGCGGTCGTCGGGCTCGATGAAGACGGTGAACGTGGCGATGACTGGGGGCTCCTCGTCTTGATTCCTTCAACGAGGTTGCTCACAACGGCGAGGCGGAGCTCCCAGGAGCGACGACGAGGCTCGGGACGGCCTCTAGCGGCGGTGCTAGACGGCTAGGGTTTCGGCCAGAGAGGAGGAACGCGAGAGGGAGGTCGCAGGAGAGAGCGGGAGGGGATAAGGCCGAGTCAGGGGATCGCGGGGCTTCTTATCCACTTCCTGGAGCTCGGCGGACGGTGGGGAGCGAGCGGCGGAGATCAACGGCGGCTGCGCGGGCACGCAGCAGGTTGCCGACAACAAGGAAGAAGACAGGAACGAGAACAAAGCGGTACGGGCTAGGGTGGGCTGCGGCTGGGCCAGATGGGCCACGAGGGAGGAAGAGAGAGGGAGGGAAGCTGCTGCGTTGAGCGACAAAGAAGATAAAGGAAAGATGGCTCGACCCAGGGAGAGAGAGATTATGTTTTTCTTTCTGAAATCTTTTCTATTTCTGTTTTTGACTTTCTCTCTTTTGTGAATCCATTTGAAAATTGTTTTGAATATTTTCAGAATACAAAAACTTTTTCAAACATATTAAATTAATGTAGGGCCCCTTGTAACTATTTGGGATCCAGATATTTGAGGTTTTCAAAATTCAAAAGCCATTTGAATTGATTTCAAAGAAGGAGAAAATTAGGGTTTAGGGTTTTATGATTATTTCTTCCATGCATTTTTAGGATGATGCTCATAAATGCACATTCAAACCCTAATTAACATTTAATAAAACTAGGGTTGTTACAATAATGAACATGTTGCTCAAGCTTGCGAAAGAATGAAATCTTTGGTTAAGGATTGTCCCACTCATGGACTCACTGCTTGGATGATTATCCAGACTTTTTATGCAGGTTTGAACTCTCTTCAAGAAACCTATTGGATTCAGCTGCTGGAGGTACCTTTATGGGCATCACTTTGGGTGCTGCAAAAAAATCCTTGATAATATGATGGTTAATTACTCTGAATGGCACACTGAGAGGGCTCCACATGGTAAGAAGGTAAATTCTGTTGAAGAAACCTCCTCTTTGAGTGATAAGATTGATGTTATTATGGCTATGCTTGTTAATGGGAAAGCTCCTTTAGATCCAAACAATGTTCCCTTAGCCTCTTTGGTTGCTCAAGAAGAGCAAGTTGATGTGAACTTCATTAGAAACAACAATTTCAATAACAATGCCTATAGGAATAATTTTGGTGGTAACAACAATTATAGGCCTTATCCTCCTAATAATGGAAATACCTATGGAAACTCCTATAATAATGCTAGAAGTGCCCCCTATGAACTTGAAGTCATGCTCAAAGACTTTATTAGTAAACAAACTGCTTTTAACAAGAGTGTGGAGGAAAAACTTTTAACTGTTGAGAAAAATATTTCCTCTTTGTCTGAAGCATAGTCCTCCTTGATTAATAAAATGGATGCTAAACCTAAAACCATGGAAAGTACCTTTGCTGCCACTCATGCCATACAAGTTACTATAGATGAAAATGTTAGACTGTTAGCCCAACTTCATGCTAAGTGGGAAAGGGAAGCTGGAATTGATAGAAACAATAGTGTGTGCACCATCAATAACATCAAAGCTTCTATTCCTAGGAAAGTAGAAGATAGTTGGGAACCCATTATTAATATGCAAGTGAATGACTTTGATCTCAAAGCTTCATGTGATCTTGGTTCTAGTGTCTCTATTATGCCTAGGAAGATTTATGAAATGCTTGATTTGCCACCTTTGGAAGATTATTATTTGGATGTCCCACTTGATGATAATGCTAAGAAGAAACTAATGGGAAGTATTAATGATGTTCTCATCATGCTTAACAATGCTTATGTCCCTGTTGATTTCTATGTTTTGGTTGTTGAATACAATGCTTCTTGTCCTATTACTTTGGGAAGACCTTTTCTTAGAACTATTTGTGACATCATTGATATGAAAGAAATCACCATTAAATATCAATTTCCATTCAAGAAAGGTATTGAACACTACCCTATGAGGATAGAGAAGTTTCTTTTTGCTCCTCCTTTGAAAGCAAGGTTTGATGTTAATGCTTCCTCATTTGAAAATACTTGATTTCTTGCTTCTTGTGCCTAACATAAAGGCGTTAAAGAAAAGTAATTGTCTACCCAAGAGTTTCCTTGAGTATTGGAAGTTATTAATTCAGTAATGACCTCTACTTATCCTTTTTGTTTGCTTTTTGTGCCAAGAATGACATCTAATGAGAGGGAGGTAAGATTTGGGGAGTTGCTATCCCGAAACAGATTTCTGTCCTCCACCAAAAACATTAGTGAGGAGTCTCTGTAAGTAGGATTGAGCTTAAAATTTACGAATAAATCCCCCAGTATGTTAGCTAACTTTCTTTAGTTCAACACTTTTTTATTTGAGCAACAGAAGATTTTCTAAAAAAATCGGTTTCAACCTGCTGGTCTGTTTTGACAGATTTCTGCCATTATTTGCATTTGCTTCTTATTAATTCCTTTTTGAGTTCTCTTTTGGGGAATTGAGCTTTTTGAAGGAGTTTCTACAGTAGCATGTGTTTTTAGTGAAAAAAAATTCTGTTCCAAAGCTAAACCCAAAGGTCTATTATCTTTTGAATACACTAATGTTGCTAATGAAGATTGTGTGAAGTTTTGTATGAAGGAAAGATTTCAGGTGTAGAGAAAGAATAATGTAATGAGATGAAGAATGGACAAAAGCTCAAGCTTGGGGATTCCACCCCGGTGTCACCCCAAGAAATATCCAAGAGGTACAAGCGTCAAAGCTTGGGGATGCCCAAGGCATCCCCTTCTTCATCAATAAAAAACTCAGGTCTTTCTAGACACTTCATTTTTATTGTTTCATGCACTATTGTGTTGTTCTTGGAGCATCTTAATTTTTGATTGCTTTGCTTAGTTTGTTTAGTTTGCTTCAAGAAAGTAGTTTGGACCCCCGTTCTCGCTGTGTTGTTTCAAATAAGTTGCTTGGTGTTGGAAAGGAGTAGAAAGTTCTTGCTTGAAATAGTGCAAGAGGAGCTTGTTTGACTATGACTTACACTTTAGCATTACATGCTAGGTGTTGTTTTTACCTTATGCTTAGTGATTATTTTTGTAGCATGTCTTGTTCCAAACAATTGGGATTGCTTAGTGTGCCTTGAAAGAATTATGCGTTGTTTTAGCATGCAAAAAATAGTATTGTGGTATTCTCCTTTGATGCTTTGTTTGGGTTGACTCGGCACATGCTCACACCATGTTATGACTATGAACAAGTCACCATAGATTCTTGATCATTTAGTCCTTGACTTGTACTACCACTCTATGCTTTGATTAGTAATGTTTTGTTGCTCTGCATGATTATGGCCATTATTGCTCTCTTAGTTGGTTGCTCCTAGTCTTTTGCTAGCCTCCAATTGTATGAGTAAGTTCTACTCATGCTTCCAACTCCCAAGAAATCAAGTTATTCCAAAGTGTCCACTATAAATTCCTATGCATGGTGTGTTACACCATTCCAAGTATATTCTTGTTTTTAGCTATCTTCCAATTAAAAAGTATTTTGTTATGTGAAAACTTAGTGATTAAAGCCCTCACAAACTTGATGGCACACTTTATATTCTTTGCCCCTAATAAACTCGAACCATTGTGTCGTCTATGTTGTATATGCTTGCACTTATACGTTGGAATTAGCAGAACCATGTTGTCATGGGGAACGTTTTCAACATTGCACTTGTACTTTGTACACAGTTGATATCATTCTCTTTTGTCTATGGATGTCACCGCTGTGAAATAAAGAGGGATCTTGTAAGTCCATGGAGTTATGTATTTTGTGTTAGAGAAATGCCTAGGCCGCTAGCCTAATCCATGCCTAATCATTATGGAAACTTGCAGCATCACCATAATGAGTTATCTATGAAGCATCTTCAATAAAAATCTATGCACATAGTAAATAAAAAGATCGCTGAGATGCTCATTGTCTGCTTGCCTTGTCATTTGGTTATGGGATAGCTCTTGTACCATGTGAAAGGGGTACCCCATTGGCGGTTCTCTATGATACGCATGTACTTACTATGACAAGAACTTACAGCTGACTGAAGTTGAGTAGCATGAGGTGTGGCCCTCATATTCAAGGGACTTGAGATTGCCAACTTATACTTCGTCAAGCATATACTCCATAGTTTGTTCACTTTAACCTTAATCACTTCAAGATGCTTATGATAGGGGCAGTGAGGGCTGAAAGCTAACAAGTACCATAATTTTTGGAAGCTCTTTTTGAAACTTGAAATCCATGCTTCCCTTTATGAAGGGCCTTTCTTCCACTATTATATTGAGTTCCACCTTCTACCTTTAGGCACCATTAGGAGAGCATTGTTGCCATTCTGTGTGCACTGTCCCAAAACTTATTGATTGATGCATATTATGATATTACTTGTTCTTGTGCTATCTGTATCTAGTCACTGTTATGAACTTTGAAGGTGTCCTATGCATCTATTTGCTACTCTATGAGGGACAAGCTGAATGCCACCATGCCATGTTTTCTATATGTGAAACAAACAAACGTTTTTCAATGTATTTTATTGATGATCTTTGTTTGTAGCCATTCATGTTGCATGCATAGCTACTTTGTCTTATTGTTAGAACTCCATCTTTCATGCACATGTTTAGAGTTCTTTGATCCCAGCTTTCAATGCTTGCAAATGGTTTGATCTTGGTTTTGATGGTGCATGTCACCTCAAAAATTATTCTTTTTATCACTTACCTACTCGAGGACAAGTAGGAGTTAATCTTGGGGATGCTTGATACGTCGGAAACGTATCTATAATTTTTTGATGCTCCATTCTTGTTTAGTATCTACTTTGCTTTGCTTTGTCTACACTTTGAGGTGTTTTTATATCTTTTCTGAAACTAACCTATTAATAAGTTGCCACAGTGCCAGTTGCCTTTTTTCTTCTGTTTTTGGTTCCAGAAAGGCAGAAAGTCAATATTCTCAGAACTGGACGGGGCAAAAGCCAAAGTCAATATTTTACCGTGGGCGACACAAATTCCAGAGGAGAGACAGAGAGGCGCTATAGGGCGGCCAAACCCCCTAGGAACAGGTGGGCCCAGCCCGCGCCTAGGCAGGGTGTGGTCCCCCTGGTCGCCTCCTAGCCTCGCATCTTCGCCTATAAGAAGCCCCCGATATAGAAACACTAGGACCTGATCAAAACTCCACGAAACCTTCTGTTGCTTCCACCACCATCGTCCCTAGATCGGGGGATCTGAAGTTCTTCCCGGCACCCTGCCGGAGAGGAGATCATCCCGGAGGCCTTCTTCTCCGGTATGAAGCGTGAGTAGTTCCACCTTGGACTACGAGTCCATGTAGTAGCTAGATGGTGGTATCTCCTCCTCTGTGCTTTCATGTATAGATCTTGTGAGCTCCGTTCATGATCAAGATCTAGTTTATTTGTAATCCTGCATGTTGTGTTTGCGGGGATCCAAAGGATTTTGAGATTACTATGTCAGATTGATTAATGGTTTTGTCTTATTTATTCTATCATGTCTGTGTTGTTTGTGATCTTGCATGCTCGCCATCGTTAGTAGCTATCTTGGCCAAGTAGTTTCTAGTGACTCCAAGAGTAGGTATTTATGCTCGATAGTGGGTTCATGCCTATAGTTTCCAAGGGAAGTGATAGAAATCTCTTCAGTTGTAGATGTGCTATTGCCACTAAGGAGAAAACAACGGTCTCTTGTTCATGGAACAAGTGGATTGTTTACCTTACACACTTTGCTTAAAGCAGTTGTCTGTTGCTTGCAACTTAATACTAGAGGGGGTTCGGATGATAACCTGAAGGAGGACTTCTAGTCATAGATGTAGTTGGATGGCGGTCTATGTATATTGTTGTATTGCCCACTCGAATCTCATAGGATCTTTTTGTCTGGAATTGCATTGTTATGCCTTGCTCAGTTCCTGTCAATTGCCCTGCTGTAATTTGTTTACCCTTCATGCCATGTTGTTTATCTAAGGAGAGCACCTCTAGTGAACTATGGACCCTGGTCCAATCTTTATCGTTGATACATCTTCCATTGTTACTTGTTTACTTGCTGCAAACCATCATCACCTTCCACACAATACAGTTAATCATTTGTTATAGCAACCGATGAGATTGACAACTTCACTATTAGTTGGGGCAAAGTCTTTAGTTTGTGTTATGTAGGTTTCCGTGTTGCTTACAACACCTGTGTGACGTTTCCTTCCTCCTATTGATTCGATAACCTCGGTTTCTTACTGAGGGAAGACTTGCTGCTGTGTTGCTTCACACCTTGCTCTTGGGATTCCCAATAGGATCCACATGAATTGAGCCATCAGATGGCTTCGGAAAAGGCTACTTCTCCTATTTCACAGTCTCGTGCCTTTGTGAAACTTCCAGCAATGGTGATGAGACCATGTGGTCTGGGTATCTTGAGTTTGTTGTAGAAAAAACATGGTTTTTCCATGAAGGAGTGGAAGATGTCGTGTTCAAATATGGTGTGGTACACGCTCTTGAAGGGGACCACTTCAAACGACATGCGCTCTTGGCGGTAATTGTTGGCATTAGCAAAGGCGACCGGAAGAGTGATGCATCCAAGGGACTGAGCCTCCCGGATAGGAACTACGCCATGAAAAACAATGTTGATCTGCCTTAGGTTGGTCTCCGTTAACTTCCTCTTGTGCGGTGTATCTAGGTACATGATATTGATGCTACTTCCACCATCCACAAGGCACTTGGTGAACTCGTTGCCGTCAATCAGGGGGTTGATGACCATGGCATATTGGTTCTCTGTTGGAACAAGGTCGGGGTGATTGTTCATGTCCCAAGTGATTGGAACTTCTGACCAGCGCATGTACTAGGGAACTGGGGGTAGGGTGGCCTTCAGTATCCTCAGTGAGGTTTTCTGTGCCCGTACGATTAGGGTGCCAATTAAAGTGTGGTTGATGGGGGCCTTCTTCTCGAAGGGGTTCTTGCCTTGCCATCGCCCTTGTCGGCGTGCTTGGGTTCTACGTCCTCGTCCATGTCACTTGAATCCTTGGAATCCTCTTCCTTCTTCTTAACTTTTCCCTTGCCTCGCATTCGGTTCTTCCAGCTTCGCTTGTAGCCGGACTCTAGGTCTTCCTTGAGATCATTGACAAACTTGCATTGAAGGTTGGTGTGAGTGGCTTTGCCATTAGCGTCAAGGTGTATGAAGCATGACATATCGCGGTACTCCTCGTACGTCTAGGGAACATAGGGTGTTACTGGTGTAGTTTCTCTACCACGCTATTCCCCACAAACATCCTCCCAGACTTGTCCAAGCTGTCTGCATTTGCCTCTGCTCGCGAACATCATTCGACCATGTCAAAAGCTGGCTTTTCTTCTGGTGGACTCTTCCACTTGTTGTTGTTGTTCCTCTTGGCTTGGGTTGGTATAGATATTGCCGGCAAAGAGCTGCGAGCATCTTCATTGGCGGCCGCGAAATCACTGGATAAGGAGATCATCTAATTGAGATCCAGCTTATGGTTGTCCTGCAGGTGCTTCAATGTATGCCAGAGCAAAGTTCCCTTTTCCAAGCGGTCAATAAGGCGGACATAGTCGTCTAATCGTGCACTCCCACACAGGAATTTTTCATGTCCATCCAACAAGAGAGGTAGGCTCGAGATGAATCGTCTTTTTCCTGGATGCACCACTGTAGGTCATCGATAGTGCAGGGACGTTTATACGTACCCTCAAAATTCTTGGTGAACGCTTCATGCATGTACAACCAATTGCATATGTACTTCTCCGCCAAGTCATCAATCCATTGGCGGGTAGTGCCCGTCAACATCAGTAGGAGGTACTTGACGGCGTGATTGGGGTTTCCCCCTATGATTTCCACCGCTTCACTGTAATCCTGTGACCATGTAGCTAGCCTGATAGTGCTGTCATAGGGCTTGATCGTCTGGTCAATCCGGAAATCCTTCGGGTAAGTTGCGGCCCAAAACACTGGGCCAAAGCAACATGGTCCCAAGTATTGTCCTTCCCGGGCCTCGTAGATCTTTTCCAAACAAGAACGTGCATTATACAACTTCGGGTTTCCTGTTCTTGTCGCTGCCATGGGAAGGGCCGAGTGAATGACGCGGTCCTCCTCCGCCATGGTGGCGATGGTGGTGGAGGCAGCGGTGGGTTAGTCTTCTTGTTGTTTTCATCCTGTGACCCCTCACGCCAGTCGTGGTTGCTTGTCGGACGCGGAGGGTCATTGTGCGACCTGCTCCTATGCACGTGGTTGTCATTGCACTCTCCATCATGTCGAGGCTGCTCCACATTATTGCATATAACGATGTCACCCTGGGGCATCTAGGTGAAGGCATGCTCGTGCGATGGTGAGTCTTTGGGTCTTTGTGATGTCGAGGATGATGAGGAGGTGGGGGCGAATGCCGAGGATGAGCCTTTCCTCTGTGGTCGGGGGATATGGGGATATCATCAATCATGTTGTGTGTCTGCCTCCGTCCTCGCTGTAATGAACCCATTTGAGATCAGACATCGTGAGGAGATCTTGCCCTAGGCTTCCTGGGCGCGCTATACTGACAATATGCTGGGTCAGACTCCAGCCTCTGAGAGGTGGCCTTTTCTGGCTGTTCCACAGCCTTGGCGATGAGGTCATAGACCTGGTCCAGAGCTTCGGGCAATCTATCCTGCTCCAGTAGAGTCTTGTCAATGGCCATGTTGAGGGAAGACATTGGCATGACTTGTTTTCCCTCCTTGTCAATGTAGGGCTTAGCTTGTGCCAGCTTCAAAGGAGCCCACCCCAAGTTACACCATATGCCGGGATCGTTGATGACGTGTTCTGGAGATTTCTTGTTCTTCTACTATTTGAGCAGGTTTTTGTACTACATCTCCATGGCCTTAGTCGCCTCGATTAATTTTTGTTCCTTGGCCAGATCTCGATCTAGCTTTTCGCCTTGCTTCACGATGGCATGCGCCTCCTCCAGTAGTTGATGGCTCTTCTCATCGAGCTAGACAATGTTCCGGATATTAGCCATGGTCATGGTCTCGAAAGAAAGTTTTCGTACATCACTCTATCAACTGGAGTGATTTGGGCAGCCGTAGACGTAGATGGAGGTGCCAGTAGATTTGCAGGATTAGCGTTGTTGGGCCTAGTGGCCAGTTCCTGCCGATGCTGTGGGGTAATAGCTAGAGGGGGCATATCCCTTGGCGGAGGATCATTAGCGTTGTCGACTGGTCCCTTCCCTGTGTCATGTGGCTTTGGCGGAGCTACTACACTTTGTTGATCTTCTTCTATCATACTCCCAATGGTGACTAACACCTAATGGGAAGTGACGATCTTGTCGGTGCGCTCCTCGCGGTTGATATCCTCTTCCATATCCTGCATATAGGTGTCAAGTTCTTCCGTGTTGACGTCAATTTCCTCTGACTCCACGCTGATGTCGGCTTAGAGCATGTCTAGAACAAAGTCAGAGGGAGTGGGAGCCTCTTCGATGGTGGAGGACGATGCTAAGGAAGCGGGGCCATTGGGAGGTGGCGGCGATGGCCCGGGTAAGGTGACGGGGCCGGCCTAGGCATGCTCATTAGAAGCGGCGAAACTGTTGATAGTGTTGACCATCTGATCGAGAGTAAGGTTCCCTGCAACCTACTGCCTCCTGAGCGTCTGCCGCAGAAGTGTGCCGCACACAAGCCCTTCGACGAAGTGGTAGATTGCGTCACTGCTGGGATAACCCTCCAAGTCGGCCCGCAGCCGGAGCCATCTGGCAAGGTAATCTCAGGGGTTCTCACCATCTCTTTGAACGCAACGAGCCAAATCGAAGTTGGTCACGACACTAACAAAGTGTGAACGATGCTTTCCAGATACACGGGGCAACCCGACGGATTTGCATTGGTCTTCAACCTTTATACCCTTCACAGTGGCGGTATGGGTGGGCCTTGAATTGTTTTGATCTAAGCCGACAAACTCCAAAGAGAGATCCGACTTCAATCCTTCCACGAACGTGTCCTGCTAGGAGGTGGTCCATGTGGGGCTTGACGATCCTCTGACTTCCTACGAACTAGTGCCCGAGACGGTTTCGCTGATGAAGAGGTGGATGTACCTGATTTGGACAATTGAGCAGCAGGTGGGGTTCATCTTCGCCTGGATCCAGAACTCTTCGGGAGGGACGATCGGAATGTTGACGGAGAAGAGAACATGCCCGATGGCTGCAGTGTCGTTGATTCCTGTGAAGAGATTGGACCTTGCCTGGTGTAGAGCTTGAAGCACCTCTTGCCCCATGGTGGGCGCCAACTGTCGTGCTATTGCCGACGAGTACGCCATGGAGGGGTCCTCACAGAGCGTGTTTAGAGAGGTGGGTGTTTAGTGCATATTTGCATCATGTTTTACATTATTATTTTGCATTGTAGTAGTAGGATGTTGGTATTTTACGGTGTTCGCGCACACCTTTTATGTTTATTTTCACCAGGATCAGGACAGATGATGGATACGATGGACACAATTCTTGGACCAGTTGTATTGGAGCGAAAAGGAGTCAACAACTACGTAAATCGCTAATTTGGGAAATATCAATAACACCATAGGAAAACACAAAGCGATTGGAGGACACATAAGATTTAATGACCAACTATACGGCAGGAATAATTTTCTGGCCTTATAGTTCCTGTCGTACAGTTGGCGCCGCCATCGCCTCCTCAAATAGTTTCACACCGTGCAACTGGAACGGAGAGACGACATACAGAACAACCAGAAATCGCTGAAACCTCACCTCCAGAAGGGATCTGGAGGGGGAACTCATCCACCAGGGATACATCTTCGCCCTACTCAAATCCGGGAGGCTAAGGCATCGATCTTCATCATCAACCGCTGCATCACCACCATCTCCATCCATCCCATCTACATCTTGTCTAGATCTTGTTGTAATTTCCATACTCGTTGTGGATATATACAAGTACTATTCATCTATGATAGATTCCATTATTTTTTCCATGATGTTGATTGCCTCCATTTCTGAGTAGATCATTAGTTCTTGGGGAGATGGAGAAACCCTAGCATGAGATTGAAATAAGATAAAGTTTATTATGATATTCATCATTGTGACCATGTGTTAGATTGCCTTCATCTTGATGTTGGGAGAAGTCGACCTCTCAATATTTGCCTCTTGTGGGGACTTGATGGAGGGAACTACTTGTTGGTAGACGGAGGTGTGTTAGCACTTATAGTGACTATAAAGATGTTGGCACTCCTTACGAATCAACTTGGGAACCGAGGAAACTCACGGAACACTATCCATGCCATGGGATACGTCCTACGGGATCAATTCCCTTAATAGCGCAGTAATTCGATTGATGTTGATTGCTGTCTGCTGTGGTTATGAGGATGATGTGAGTAGTGGTTGCTGCCTATTTATCCAAATGCGGAGTTCCTCCCCCACATACATAGTTGAGAATGTTCATGATAATAATCTTTACCTTATCCCCTTTATAAATGCTAGAGGTGTATCTGCTACTCCCTGAGAACTCTTTTCCCCATTGTAGTTTCAAATCTCTTTTACATACGCGATACTTATTTTCTGTATTCAGTTTGTTTTAGTTTACTTATTGTTCTCTTATACCAAAAACCCAAAAACACATTTTTACACAACACTCGCATTTTATCTTGTTACTTAGAACTTTATTTTAGCATTTCTATTTTAGTATCCTTCAAGAGTTATTTCACTTCAGACTCCTGCTCCTCGTGGGATCGATATCTTTATTTCGAAACTAGATACAAACGATCTGTGCACTTGCAGTCATCAAGATATTTTCTGGCGTCGTTACCGAGGAGCTAAGCATTGTAGGTCTTATAGTTTTTGCTTATCTATTTTAGTCTTGCTAAGTTTTGTTTTGAGTTACAGGTTTCCACCAACATGATGGAGTTTGAGCGTTTGACTAGTGCTAACCCACTCAGCCACTTTGGGAAGCCCTATGATATTAAGAAAAGAGAAAACTCCGACGAGAAGACAAGGGGTTTGAAATAAATCCTCTACTACATGGTATTCTATATAAGAAGCAATTTACTAGAGATTAAGAAGATCCTGATCCATATGAGCATATTGCATGTTTCAAAGATATATGTGGCACTTTCCAATTACCGGGGTATACTGCTAATGAGGTAAGGCTGAAACTCTTTATACAGACTTTGACCAGCACATCTCTCTCATGGTATAGATCTTTACCCCCAGAAACCACTACTACCGGGGATAATTTATCTTGTGAGTTTCTAGGAAAGTATTATCCTCTATCAAAATCTTTTGGAATCAGGCGTCTTATAATGACTTGGAGGAACCGTCCTAATGAAGGACTAGTAAGAGCTTATATAAGATTTAAAGATTTACTTAATCATTGTCCTCATCATGATTTGCCTGAATGATATTTATTGCATATCTTTTATGGCGGTTTAATTGAACCTAATAAAATTGAACTAGACTCTAGCATGAGAGGAGATTTTATGAATCTTCCCATAACTAAAGCTTGGGCTTTACTTAAAAGAATTCGAGATCATAGAGTTTCATGGAATTTTGGTCTAGAAAGCGAAGGAGGCATAGAAATAGATTATGATTGTATTCATAACTATAATAAAGAAGGACATGTTAATGAATTATCTAAAGAAACTTTACTGGTATTCAGATCTTGTGCGACATGTAGTTAAAGCTTTTACAGAACACATCAAATCTCCAAAAGAGCGTTCGGTCAAGTATGATCCACCACCCGAACCTAAAAAGAAAAGAGAATTAAAGAAACACTTGCCTCCCTAGAACCAATGTATGAAATACCTTTCCCTAACACTGCGCAAAACCATATTTTGGAATATGAAAAGGTCAAAGCAATACAGGAAAAGAAGGAAGAGGAAAGTGTGCCAGAAGTTGAAGAACATCTGGATGAAACAAAATATGAAGAGGTAACCAAGGAAGCAATTATGGCTATATATGCACATTGCAACATAGTTGAACTTGATGAAGATACTTCCGTATTGGTTGAAGGTAAAACTAAGGTAAAAGATGTGGGTAAGCCTATTCTTCCCTGCATATTTAAAGAAACCTCACATTATGGTTTATGTGATCTTGGCACCAAAGTTCATGTTATATCTTATGATTTGATTTAGAGATAAAATAAGAGATAGTACCGGCTATAATAGAAAATACTAATATGACAATCATGTTAGCCAATAGAACTCTTAGAATTCCAATGGGAGTAGTTGAAGATGCAACTGTCACAATTAGTAATAAAATTTTCCCTATCGATTTTGTAGTTGTTGATATGTTGCCCAATTATATTTGGAAGAAACTTTTTGAGTGATGTAGGTGCCAAAGTTGATTTCAAAAAGGAGATTGTGTCTCTTAAGCTTGGGGAAGCGGAAAAAGAATTCCACTTTTCCAAATTTAAAGACAAACCTCTACATATACAAGAAGAAGAGAAAGAAAAAACTATTGAGGAGATGGCAGCTCTTTTCTTTAGTAATCAAGAAGAAGAAGCAAATGAAGACTCAAATTAGGAAGAAATAATTATGTAGGACAGGTCCTTAGAAGAATTAGAAAGTGAATTCGATTCACTTCCCATTTTAGGAACTCCAACTGATGAGGCATTTGAAGAGCCAGAAAAGAGAGGGGATGAGGAATTACCACCCCCAGAATTAAAAACTTTACCAGATAATCTTAAATAAAGATTTTTGGACAATACTAATAAATTCCCTGTTATTATTAGTGCTAAACTTTCTGGGGATGAAGAAGAAGAACTCATGAAAGTACTTAAGGAGCATCGCAAGGACTTTAGGTACTCGATGGATGATTTGAAGGGCATTAGTCTCATGAGAACCGTCCATCGAATATTCATGGAGGAAGGTGCTAAGCCAGTTGCAGAATTCAATAGACGGCTGAAGCCTGAGATGTAGGAAGTGGTAAGAAAAGAAATAGTATCTTACTAGATGTAGGTATAATCTATCTTGTAAAAGAAAGTGAATGGGTAAGTCCTGTTCATTGTGTTCCCAAGAAGGGCGGTTTTACTGTTGTTTCTAATGAAAACAATGAATTGATACCTACTAGAACTAATGTTGGACATAGGATGTGTACAAATTTCAGGAAATTGAATAAAGAAACTAGAAAAGATCACTATCTTTACCGTTCATAGATCAAACTTTAGAGAGCTTAGCAAACCATACTCATTTTTGCTACTTGGACGGATACTCTGGTTTTTCCCAAATAGTTGTTCATCCTGATGACCAACTTAAAACAACTTTCATTAGTCCTTATGGTCTACATGCTTACCGACGGACGCCTTTTGGTTTATGTAATGCTCCAGCTACTTTTCAAAGATGCATGGCTGCTATTTTTGTGGATTATATAGAATTAATAATGGAAGTATTTATGGATGACTTTTCTGTCTATGGAACTTTGTTTAGTAGCCGCTGATTCATGTGAAGAGATTGGACCTTGCCTGGTCTAGAGCTTGAAGCACCTCTTGCCCCATGGTGGGCGCCAACTGTCGTGCTATTTCCGACGAGTACGCCATGGAGGGGTCCTCACAGAGCGTGTTTAGAGAGGTGGGTGATTAGTGCATATTTGCATCATGTTTTACATTATTATTTTGCATTGTAGTAGTAGGATGTTGGTATTTTACGGTGTTCGCGCACACCTTTTATGTTTATTTTCACCAGGATCAGGACAGATGATGGATATGATGGACACAATTCTTGGACCAGTTGTATTGGAGCGAAAAGGAGCCAACAACTACGTAAATCGCTAATTTGGGAAATATCAATAACACCAGAAGAAAACCCAAAGAGATTGGAGGACACAAAAGATTTAATGACCAACTATACGGCAGGAATAATTTTCTGGCCTTATAGTTCCTGTCGTATAGTTGTCGCCGCCACCGCCTCCTCAAATAGTTTCACACCGTGCAACTGGAACAGAGAGACGACATACAGAACAACCAGAAATCGCCAAAACCTCACCCCCAGAAGGGATCTGGAGGGGGAACTCATCCACCGGGGATACATCTTCGCCCTACTCAGATCCGGGAGGCTAAGGCATCGATCTTCATCATCAACCGCTGCATCACCACCATCTCCATCCATCCCATCTACATCTTTGTCTTCACAATTTATAATTCTGAAATTTTTACCTTTGAATACCTCTTGTTTTTCTGAAGTTATTGAGGGGTTTTACTAACTATACGGGCACAACTATACGGCCGTAGAAAAATATCCCGCCGAATAGTTGGTCTCTAAAGGTACTATATCCCCTTGACGAAATATTTTTCAGCCTCCAGAAACTATATGACCAAACTATACTGCCGGAGAGAAAACCTCTCGCCATATAGTTGGTTATTAAACCTTCTGGATGGTCCACCCTTTTTCCGTTTTTAATCATCAAAAAAAGGGTTTTGTCGGTTCCAAGTCGGTAACTTAATGGACCTGGACTCGAGATATTTGGAATTATCTGCCCGGAACCAACTATACGGCCGAAGCTATATGTGCCGCGACCGTATAGTTGGTCGTTACATAGCATGACTTCTCTAAATCCGTGATTTAGAGCCCTATTTCGTTAAGCTTATTTTCTTGGGCGTGAATTTGGTGTTTCTCGCGAGTTTTACCGACCTCTGACCCCTCTTATATACTGCCATTGTGTATCAGTCATAATCACTAGTAAGCAATCTACCTCTTGTTCTTACGTGAGGCGAGGGCCGGGAAGCCAAGGAGAAAAGTTCCTATGGAGGTTGGGAGCAATAGCAAGCAAGACAAGGAGATCAAGGTCGTCCTTATGGAGTTTTTCGAAGCCGACCATGGACCTCAGAAGAGGGAGTTGAAAGCTCTCGAGCTAAAGATTGCAGAGATGCATAAGGAGGTGTCAGGGACACCCAGGCATCTTTGGTGGCTGCGATTTTATCTTGATAAACTTGATGAAGATATCAAGTAGACCACCGAAGCAGGTTTTTATATGAGTCTTATGGAAATACAAATCCTCCAAAATAACAATGAGCTCATTAAAGAACAAGTGAAAGTGCTGGAGGGGAATAATATTTTCTACAAGCTGCGTATTAAAGAACTGGAGGTTGTCAATCAATCCCTCTGTATCAGGCTGGCCCGTGAAGAGAAGATGTAACATCCCAGCATTAGAACCTAGAAATAAGCTGAACTCAGATGTGTGCATTGCATTCATGCATAGAAAATCCGAATAATTTTCGCGCTTTTAAACAGAACTTGTCAAAGTGATGGAAGCTTCTCTTAACTTGATGAAATTGAAGTAGATCACCAAGTTGACTGTGATAAGTTTCAATATGACCTTTGCTAAAACCTTATTTGGGTAAACATGATTTGATCTAAGGATAGATCAGATATAATAGAATGTTACTCATATTACATTATTTAAAGGATTAATATTTGATCCTTAAGAGATCCTATCATAATATTTAGCCAACAACTTATAAATGCCAATTTAAGATTATCACTAAAGTAATCTAAATGTAATGACTAATCCTAACTATCTTATTCTTCTCTATTCTTACTATGAGTATCATAGTAATACTTAACTTTAAACTCTTTAATGAGTTGGAGTTGGAAAGAGACTAAGTCAAGATCATTCATTATATATCTTTCTTTCTATGGCAATCTTTATGGAACTTATCTTAATATCTATTGTTCATAAATGTTGAGTAATTCTCCATTGATTCACAATTCTTTAACTATCAATCCTTCATCTACTATTTCTTGATCTTATCATAACATCTACTTAAATCTTTTAAAGTGGACATAGTCCATAAATAACCTTAATCCAATAGAAGATACTAAGAAGATAATTTCAAGACAATGGAAAAGTAGGAATGATAAAGCCTTGCTTATCCAACTAAGAACTTAAGTAATAAATGATTAAAGGAATATAATGGTGATGCTTTAGCCACCAATATTGAATGCTTATATTTAGTATAAGGAATACTGGTGGGTAGAACATGATTGGAACCTTAGAAAAGATAAGTTATCCTAGAGTAGTCATTGCAAGTCACATAAATATAAGTTAGGGTTGGAGTAAAGTGAATATAGGATGATATTATTCAATTAAAGCTAGTATAGCATGGAGTTATAGAAGTGGTGTTATTCATTTTAAAGGATGGTAAACTTTAGAGAAAGGTAGTTGGATACATACAACTAATAGAGATTCATTAGTAATGAATGGTTAAGAAGATTATGAGTAGAGTTTGAAGGAACTATTTGTTGGATGGAAGGCTATCAACAGTAAAGTAGTGGTTATAACCAAGCAAAGATATGAGAAAACTATGAAATACTTTAGTATCAAACTCATTGGATTAATCCATGAGTTTAGAAGATTAAAAGGTGAATAAGAACATTCTAGTGAAGTAAAACTCATCATGTTCATCATGATGATAAATAGAAAAAGGTAGTTTACTTAGGAAAGGAATTCCTTAATAGGAAGTCTAGAATTATGAATTATGGAAGATAGTAATTCTTGGTAAACCATCAACTCTAAATCTTAAAACCAAGTATAATATCCATTTCATATTAAGAATTCCTCATCTTATATCTATATCACTTGGTAGGAACATTTCCCTATAACAAATCACATAAACACATCTCTGACAATTCCAACCATTAGAATTAAATGTCCTTAGGAGTATCTTTATCAATTCCTTTCTATAAAAAATTCAAGATATAACTTTCAAGTACTAAAGGTGATGTCAACAAATATCCCAAACAGAAAACAATATGCTTAGTTATTGAATCTTTAAACACATCCATAAAGGAGTCTAAGTACATTAAGAAAAACCCTAAACCCTAGAGTAATTAATCATAATCCAAAATCCTAAACCTCTTTGTTTATCATAATAGAATAGATACAATTGCCATTTTCCAAATCAATGGAAGTAGAAATGAACATATTCATTTCTTTTCTATTTCATGCATCAAATAATGATATAGGATCATTATACATATAAAAATTTATATTCAAACTCTAAGCCAACTAGAGTTAAGTCTTATAAACAAATAAGAATACATCATTCAAGAAATCCATAACTAGAAGAGGAGATAAAAATAATAAGAATTTTTTTTTAAATTATTAAAAGAGATTCATATTGAATAAATAAAAGAAATACAAAAATTTATATAACAAAAATTTCACAAATGATACTAAATATACTTTAGTATTATTGCAATTATCTAGAAAATAAATCCTACAAAGAAAAGTTCAAAATATAAATCAAATTCAAATCTGAAAAGGAAAACAGAAAATAGAAAAAAAGGTAAGACAAATAAAAACATTACCTGGCCGTGGCCCAACATCTTTTTCTTTATTTAACGCCTATGTGCAGCCCACAACAGCCCAACAGCCAGCCCAGCTCATTTCCATCTGTTATTGACAAATGGGGCTAGGGAAGGATTGCGGGTTGAGAAGAAAGAAACGCTAGGGGGGTTATCCACAAAACAACATGTCATCGTCATCCTCACGCACACAGAT
Organism: Avena sativa; assembly: GCA_916181665.1. Lineage (NCBI taxonomy): Eukaryota > Viridiplantae > Streptophyta > Magnoliopsida > Poales > Poaceae > Avena > Avena sativa. The sequence goes on from OV702280.1 coordinate 149,581,863, forward strand.
AGCTCGCTGGAGGAGCTCGCTGCCGCTCTATGCCATCATCGTCGTCCTTGCGCCAAGATCAACAACGCCATCGCCAGGAGGGGGATAAGAAGGCCACCGCAACGCCCTGCCTCAATCCCTATCCACAATCCCTGATAGAGCAAAGGTGTCCGATCTTTCGATGAGATGGTGATAGTCGATTTGGTGGAGTTCGGGCTTGATGATCCGACTACACGTGCGAGCACGAGCGCCAATGCAATCGCTAGGCCAATCTCCTGGAGGTTACCGATCTTGCGGGAACACGATCAGCCTGACCAACGAGGGTCTTAATTCCTACCTGAAATCGAGAACAAGTAAGAACTAATATTGCAATCAAGATATTGCGGATTAAGATCAAAGCTTTATTGAAAAAGGTGGGATCCTGTATAGGTGCGAAGTACAAGAGGCCTCTGCGACGTTCGAGCCTTGGCGAAGTTGCTATGATGGATAACTTAATGTCTAAACAAAATCCGAGTCAATGGTGATGGCTATGGGGAGTATTTAAGGAGGAAAAGGTGGGGTTTCGGCCAGCCATAGAAGCGGTGGCCGAATCCAACCCTAGAAGTCCTTTTCTCCTCAAATATGGACTCTAAAAAGTGGCTATTTAAAATCCTGCGAAAATTACATGGGCCTGGCCGAAAATAAAGGTGTGGCAGCACCATATTAAGCTATGGACGAATTTGTGAAGTATTAATATTGAATATTTCGTCCAATCCTTCTTTCTTCATTATGGTGGCCTCAAATAAAGTTCTGAAATCTTCATCTGTGGCCTTCTCTTGGATCATCACATGCTTGCTGCCATCTCCATGCATGGCCATGCTCCAATGCTTGTCCCTCTCATCCATGCTTGGTCCAACATTCCTAAGAGTAAGAAATACATCTGATTTACGCAGCATCATATTCTCATGTATGTGAGGAATAGTTCCAAGAAACGAAAGTACCTGATAGTTAAGTTGTTTGGCACGAGATCTTGTGATAGGTCCTTGTATGTGTGTAGCTGTAGGTACAACGGTTGTATCAATAGTAGGGATGTCCACATCATGCTCCCCTTCTTGAATTGAAGTCGTCCTCGACGCAATCTCATCTTCCTCACCAAAGTAAGGCTTCAAATCTGCAATGTTAAACATAGGACTAACCGTACCAAAGTCTGCAGGCAACTCAAGTTTATATGCATTATCATTTATTTTCTCTAACACCTTAAAGGGACCAGCAACACGTGGCATTAACTTAGACTTGCGTAAATCAGGAAAACGATCTTTACGCAAATGTAACCAAACAAGATCGCCAACATCAAAGACAACATGCTTTCTCCCTTTATCCTCAGCAAGTTTATACTTAGCATTCATGTGTTCAATGTTATCTTTAGTAGTCTTATGCAAGTTTAATATCATTTCAGCGCATTGTGTAGCATCCAAATTATTTTGCACCGAAGAAGGCAAAGGCAATAAATCAATAGGTGCACGGGGAACAAAACCATACACGATCTCAAACGGGCACATCTTTGTGGTAGAATACAGCGAACGATTATAAGTAAATTCTATATGAGGTAAACACTCTTCCCACAATTTTAAGTTCTTCTTTAAAACAACCCGCAACATAGTAGTCAAAGTTCTATTTACTACTTCAGTTTGTCCATCAGTTTGGGGATGACATGTAGTACTAAACAACAATTTAGTCCCCAACTTAGCCCATAAACATCTCCAAAAGTGGCTAAGAAATTTAGTATCACGACCAGAAACAATAGTATTTGGCACACCATGTAAACGAACAATTTCACGAAAGAACAAATCAGCAATATGCGCAGCATCATCCGTTTTATGACAAGGAATAAAGTGTGCCATCTTAGAAAACCGATCCACAACAACAAAAATACTATCCCTCCCCTTCTGTGTACGTGGCAATCCCAAAACAAAGTTCATAGAAATATCCTCCCAAGGAACACTAGGAACATGAAGAGGCATATATAAACCATGTGGACTAAGGCGAGACTTAGCTTTTTGACAAGTAGTGCAGCGTGCCAAAAATCTCTCAACATATCGACGCATATGTGGCCAAAAGAAGTGTGCAGCAAGAACATCCTCCATTTTCTTGACACCAAAGTGTCCCATCAATCCTCCTCCATGCGCCTCATGTAACAACAAAAGACGAACAGAACTATTTGTAATGCATAGTTTGTTAGCATAGAACATAAATCCATCATTGAAGACGAATTTATTCCATGTTCTACCATCTCTACAATTCTGCAACACATCTTTAAATTCAGCATCATGCACATATTGTTCCTTAATAGTTTCCAATCCAAATATTTTGAAGTCAAGTTGAGATAACAAAGTATAACGGCGCGACAAAGCATCAGCAATAATATTATCTTTACCCTTTTTGTGTTTGATAACATAAGGGAAAGACTCAATAAATTCAACCCACTTTGCATGACGACGATTTAACTTAGCTTGACTACGAATATGCTTCAAAGATTCATGATCATAATGTATAAAAAATTCTTTAGGCCATAGATAATGTTGCCAAGTTTCTAATGTCCGAACCAACACATATAATTCTTTATCATAAGTAGAATAGTTCAGACCAGCCCCACTCCATTTCTCACTAAAATATGCAACAGGTTTTCCCCTCTTGTAATAACACACCGCCCAAACCAATTCCACTAGCATCACATTCAAGCTCAAAAGTCTTATTAAAATCAGGAAGTTGGAGTAAGGGAGCATGTGTTAGCTTATCTTTCAATATGACGAAGGCCTGTTGTTGTGCATCGCCCGAAACAAAGGGCACATCCTTCTTGGTAAGTTCATTCAGTGGCACGACAATTGATCGAAAGTCTTTGACAAAGCGCCTATAAAAAACAGCGAGGCCAAGAAAACTCCTCACTTGTGTGACCGTCTTGGGCTGCGGCCAATTCTCAATAGGTTCAATCTTGGCTGGATCCACTTCAATACCTTGTGATGTAAAACATAGCCAAGAAACGCAACTCGATTGGTGCAAAAGGTGCACTTCTCAAGATTACCAAACAAACGTGCATCACGTAAAGCATTGAAAACAACACGTAAATGGTCTAAACGATCCTCTAAAGATTTGCTATAAATCAGAATATCATCAAAGTAGACTACCACAAAACGTCCAATGAAAGCACGTAAAACTTCGTTCATTAATCTCATGAAAGTGCTGGGTGCATTAGTTAAACCAAACGGCATCACTAACCACTCATATAAACCGAACTTAGTTTTAAATGTTGTTTTCCATTCATCTCCCAATTTCATACGAATCTGGTGGTAACCACTACGCAAATCAACTTTAGAAAACATGATAGAGCCACTCAATTCATCAAGGATGTCATCCAAACGTGGAATAGGATGACGATATCGAATAGTAATATTATTGATAGCTCTACAATCAGTACACATGCGCGAAGAACCATCTTTCTTAGGTACCAAAATAATAGGAACAACACAGGGGCTAAGGGACTCACGAATATGATCTCTGTCGAGTAGTTCCTGAATTTGGCGTTGTATCTCCTTTGTCTCCTCTGGATTGGTTCTATATGGCGCGCGGTTGGGCAACATAGCACCAGGAATTAGATCAATTTGGTGCTCAATTCCTCTAATAGGAGGTAGTCCTAGTGGCAATTCGGCAGGAAAAACGTCCTCATATTCCTGCAAAAGGTTAGCAATAGCGGGTGGCAAAGAAGGAGGCATATCCTCAAATGAAAACAAAACCTCTTTGCAGATAATTGCATAACATTGAGTATTGTTTACATCTATTTCAGCAATATCAATTTTATTTGCAAGCATACATGGACTCTTCAAACGAATTTCAGTAGCATGTTTAGAATCAGATTTAGTGTTCTTTGGTGGTACAAAATCTGCAGCAACAATTTGATTCTCACTTTTATTTTCTCCTCAGTTTTAGCTCTACTATCTCTAGCAAGATCATCTTTTAAAATCTGTTCGGGAGTCATAGGTTTTAAACCAATTTTCTTTCCATCATGCATAAGAGAATAGTGATTAGTTTTGCCATTATGAACAGATTCTCTATCAAATTGCCATGGTCTACCAAGTAACAAAGAACAAGCTTGCATAGGTACAACATCACAATCAACAAAATCAGAATATGTACCAATAGTAAAATGCACGCGTACCGTTCTTGTTACCTTGATCTTGCGAGAACTCTCAAACCATTGGATGTAATATGAATGTGTGCGTTGTCTTTTTGGAAGTGAAAGATTCTCTACCATGTCAACACTAGCCAGATTATTACAACTCCCTCCATCAATGATGATCCTTATAGCTCTTTCCTTGACAACACCACGTGTTTGGAACAGGTTGTGGCGTTGATCTTGCTCAGATTTGCTCAATTGCACACACAACACACGTTGTGTAATTAAGCTCTTGTATTGATTAGCAGTTTCAGCTCCCATTACCTCTGTCTCTTCATCAGAATCACAATTGTCTACATCTCGAGCAGAAATAAGAGCTAATGTATCTTCATCAAAGTCACTCGCTGAATCATATTGTCCATCATCACGCACCATCATAACATGTTGTGTTGTGCACTGTCTCTCAATATGACCAAAACCCCAGCACTTGCGGCATTGTATATCCTTTGTTTTACCCGTGGAAGCCATAGAAGATGCACTACGAGCAGGAGCATTGGATGACGGTGGAGGAGCAGCTGACGGAAATCTTGTGGTGGCCTTGGATGTGGTAGTAGCTGGTGGAGACTCATGAGAAGGAGGCGCTGATTGTCGGGATGTCCAAGTGAATGTGCGACCTGCAGAATTATTAGTCCTCCTCCATGGTGTTTGGCGATCCTGAACTTCACGTTCAGCTTTGCAAGCAAGATGAAACAAACGAGTGATGGAATTATATTCCTTATACTCTAATATGTGTTGAATGTCTTTGTTTAATCCACCAAAGAAACGTGCAAGCATTTGTTCAGTAGATTCTACAAGACCACACCGAACCATCCCCGTTTGCAATTCCTGATAATACTCTTCTACTGAATTTTTCCCTTGTTCCAAACGTGTCAGATTCTTTGGTAAATCACGTTGATAAGTGGGAGGCACAAAACGAACACGCATAGCAGTTTTTCAAGCAGTCCAAGTACGAGGAATAGAAGTATGATTTAAACGACAATACTCAGACCACCAAAGTGAAGCAAATTTAGTAAATTCACATGTAGCAGCACTAACATGCATATTTTCAGGATATTTTAAACATGCAAAACGTTGTTCTACTTCCATCTCCCATGTAAGATATGCATCAGGATTATATTTACCCTCAAAAGATGGAATATTTAATTCAAGCTTTGCAACATGATCATCATCACGTACCGGTGGTCGAGCGTTGCGGTGGTAATGTCGGGGACGGCCAGCAGGGTGTGAAGGTTGTTCAACCTCCTCGTCAAACAGATCGTCATCGTCGGGGTCGTAGTAGTACCCATCGTCTGTCCCCAATGTCGCAGCAGCAGCCGCGGTGGAAGTCTGAGGTGCCTCAGCTGCAGCGTTAGCTACCTGAGGTGCGGCGGCAGCCGAACCAGCAGTACGACCCATGATCGGAATGCGCCGTGCGCCATGCTGTGGTGCCAATGGGGCGGATGCGGGTGCGGGTGCCAGCAATCTGTCCAAAAACTCCTTGAACCGAGCGTCAAGCTTGTCGTTAAAGGATTTTTCGAGTCCATCGATCATTTCCATGGCGTTGGTGAACTTGGTGTCAAACTCCTCTAGTCGTGCATCCACATCTTCAGCGCGACCGACCAAGAGCTCGGAGAAGTGGGCATGTAGTTCTTGGTTCATCATTGTGGCAGGGTTACGCGAAGTATCTGTCATGGTTAGTCCTTTAAAAAGCACAGGTATATAAGCCTATAACTACGGAAATATGGTGGAAGGCACGCGTAATCCGTCAAGCAATATACGAAGCTCTTACAAGTTCTGACCAAACAGAAGGAAAAGCGATGTGCAACCGCGAGGAGCAGTGGGTCCAGAGATTGAACCGAGTGATTACCAGGAGTCGAGACACCGCATGTGGAGAAATCTGTGGAGCTCTGGGAAGGCTTAGCAAAGGGGTTAGAAATTATCAAAACAGCAATGAAAATGTTGAAATAATGCTCAACGACGGTACTGTGCTGGTCCTAGGCTAGACCGTACTAGAGACACGAGCCAAGATCACCAACGATGTCACGACGCGACACAACAAGCAATGTATGATGATATGGCACCCTGAAAAGCGAACCGAGATGTCGAAAATCACTATGATGGCGAGTGTCTAGAACTGATCTACGGGGTCTAGAAACAGGTTAGCCCCAATTTTTTGTTCGAAATTTTTGTATTATGCTCCGGAAAGCGCGCAGGCGCCAAAAAAATATCGCTATAACGGCCGATGGAGAAAAGTGATCCCCGGGGCCGAATATCAGTATAGCCATAATTTTTTTTCGGAGGCGGTTCTAGACTTACGACTGAACTTTATAACTCGACATGGAATTTAGCTCAATACGGAAACAACAAGAAAGGAGAGTAAAAAAGAAATAACTAGGAAACAATAACTCTACTCGGACTCGTGCCGCGGCAGGAAAGGTGATTGGATCTGTGCCGCGGTAGGAAGGCGGTAGCGGAGTTTTAGGGTTTATGGTGGCTGGGTGTATGGCGGCAGAATATGGTGGCGGAATATGGTGGCGGTGATATGCGGGTGTGGCGGTGACTACTATGATCAGAACTCAAAACTCTAAGGGACGAGACACTAAGACCAGCAACTCGACACGACGATGCAGAAACAAATTCAACAATGCAAAACTGAAAAGATAATGCAAGGCGTAGATTGGTGATAGGATGGATCTAAATTCTAACTGTGTTTTTGGCTTTTTCATGGGTTATAGGTAAAACAGATCTAATCTACGAAAACAGTAAAATCTCATCGAGCAACCTGAAATCTAATATCACTTGTTAGGGCAAAGGTGTCCCATCTTTCGATGAGATGGTGATAGTCAATTTGGTGGAGTTCGGGCTTGACGATCCGACTACACGTGCGAGCATGAGCGCCAATGCAATCGCTAGGCCAATCTCCTGGAGGTTACCGATCCTGCAGGAACACGACCAGCCTGACCAACGAGGGTCTTCATTCCTACCTGAAATTGAGAACAAGTATGAACTAATATTGCAATCATGATATTGCGGATTAAGATGAAAGATTTATTGAAAAAGGTGGAATCCTGTATAGGTGCGAAGTACAAGAGGCCTATGCGACGCTCGAGCCTTGGCGAAGTTGCTATGATGGCTAACTTAATGTCTAAACAAAATACAAGTCTATGGTGACGACTATGGGGAGTATTTAAGGAGGAAAAGGTGGGGTTTCGGCCAGCCATATAAGCGGTGGCCGAATACAACCCTAGAAGTCCTTTTCTCCTCAAACACGGACTCTAAAAAGTGGCTATTTAAAATCCTGCAAAAATTACATGGGCCTGGCCCAAAATAAAGGTGTCATAGCACCATATTAAGCTATGGACGAATTTGTGAAGTATTAATCTTGAATATTTCATCCAAGCCTTCTTTCTTCATTATGGTGGCCTCAAAGTTCTGAAATCTTCATCCGTGGCCTCCTCTTGGATCATCACATGCTTGCTGCCATCTCCATGCATGGCCATGCTCCAATGCTTGTCCCTCTTATCCATGCTTGGTCCATCATTCCTAAGAGTAAGAAATACATCTGATTTAGGCAGCATCATATTCTCATGTATGTGAGGAATAGTTCCTAGAAATGAAAGTACCTGATAGTTAAGTTGTTTGGCACGAGATCTTGTGATAGGTCCTTGTATGTGTGTAGCTGTAGGTACAACGGTTGTATCAATAGATGGGATGTCCACATCAATCCCTCCTTATCATCTCTGATTTGAATGGGACCGAAACCCTAGCTCACCGGAGCCATACCTCGTCATCGAACCACATCTCCCCACACCCTTCCAAGCAGCCATGGAGAAGCGCCGTCCTCCGTAGATCCTCTGAGAGAAATCCTACATCAAGGGGAACACTGGAGTGGATGAATTTGGCCGTTCTTCTTTGCGGCAGTTCGACAGAAATCTTGTCAGAGAGCTCGTCTCCGACCGCGGATGTCCTCTCCGACCTCTCTATCATCATCAGGGTGAGTTCCTGAACCTTCCAGTATCCTTAAATCGCCTTATCTCGATGTGAATCACCATCTCACCGTGTTCCATCGTCGGCCATCGTCGGAGCTCATCGGAGCTGAGGCTCCGATGACAATTTCCAAGCAGCGCCGCCACTTTAGGACTCAGCACGATGCACTGATTCAAACTAGGTTCATTTCGTTTGCTAGGTCGCAGAAGATCGTCACCGGCGATCAACCACTGACAGCGGTGGTGGTGTTGATGCCATCGTTATGTCCTGCCGATGCCACCCTGGACCCAGTCAGCTAGTTTGACTAGTCTTTGTCTCGCGTGGCTGGTGACATGGCCTTGGGCCCATGTGTCATCGACTGAGAGTAGAGAGAGGGTCAGTAACAAATACATTTTCTAAACCCGAGAGCTGAGGTGGACAATGGCCCACTAGTCAGTGACTGAGGCTAGTTTTAGGTGCGGTGTAAAAAGTATTTCCTGTTTAAGAAATAGATAAAATATTATAAACTTAATTATTAATATTCCAGAAATCAAATAAGTGCTTAAATCTTGTTTAATTAATAACTTTTGATTTATAATTCAGAAAAATGTGTATAATATATGAAAATTTTCAGAAAAATAAAATATACAACTTAAACTAATTATCCAAAAAAATATGATGATTATTTAAATAAATATTATTTAACAAAAGTTTAAAAGTAATAAAACTTGATAACTCATATTTTAATAATGGTAAATGTTAATAATATAAATAAAATACCAAAAACCTTAGAAAAATAAAAATTATAATTTGAAACCATAATCATGTATTATTATTTCACTTAATTAAATATTCATTATTTATTAAGTAATTGTAAATTATTAAGAATTATAAAAATCATATCTTATTATTTATAAATCACAAAAATAAATGTAATATATCAAAATGATCACAAAAATAATATCTACATGTTAAAAATCTAATAATCTACTAGTGAGTTAAATAAAAACTTAAATATTTTAATAACTCAAAATTAAACTTATTTACTTCATTAATAATTCATATAAGGATAAATAAAATTTATTAATATTTCTAAAATGAGTCAGTTAAGTCTAATAAATAGTATTACTCTTAAATATTAATAATATAAAGCCATAATGGTTTAGAACATTATAAATACCCTTTTGTTTAAATTATCCTCAACCTTGAGGGAAGATTATATTCTCAAAGGATTCCAATTCACGATAAAAACCTTAAAGAATAACTTGTGAATAAATCAGATCATTCCTATCTACTTTAACCACCAGATTACAAAAACTACCACCACACTATAATAAATTAAGTAATATTATATTTTGGTTTATAAACTATAACCACTCATTGATAAAAGTTAAATGATACTACTCCATTATAAAAATCAAGCAAACACTACACTAAGTAAAAGAATCACCAATATTGAGTAACCTAAAGGAAACATTCCAGATACACAAGATACAAACATTATAAGTATCATACTATCAAAACTATCTATATTTTAAAGTTAACTTTAGTCTACAAGAATCTAAATATAACACTATAAACATTATTATATGTTTTAGAGTTAACTTTTGTCTGAACTAGTTAAGCTCTAAAGCATTTCAAGCTAAAACTATTCAAGCAAACACAAATAACATCGAACACCACTAACTAACCACAAAGATTGTTTAAACCTTAGAAAAGGAATTTATTCTTCAAAAGTTATTCGTTTTGCCACTTCAGACAATGTATGACAAATAATCAAGATCACCTTACTTCATACTTCACTCGTATACCTAGGAGCGATAACACTTAAGCTATTTTTAAATGACTGTACTTATAAAGTCAAGTTTGAAGATAAACAATTAAAATATAAACAATCTTGAAGAGCATTTCATAGGTGTATATTCTATTTCTACATAAATATGTGTTATTCACACACACTCACAAGCCCTAATAAGAAGAACAAGTGTGAAACTTATCTAAAAAGGACAACACATTCTAAAGTAACCATTTCCGGAATCGAAACCCTAGAACAACATTATTTCCGTGATTCGCATTTATAACGTGCATCACATTACTTATGCATAAAAGCATATTGCTCCTTTAAACATTAGTCCTTACCGGACCAATGATGTTGATTTCAGATTTTGGATCTTATACTGACTCGAAGACCGTGAGTGCATAATCTTGCAACCACTAAAGGCAAGTTCACATGTCCTTTGTTTAATTTCTGTAAAGTATTTTACAAATCCAGTGTTGTTATCACCTGCATTTGAAAAAGGAATAAAAACACTATTTTCAATAATAATGTGAACTATTGGTTACTGATCCAGGGTGATCAGCTAATCTATTCAATCTAACAGTTAGAATACCACTGTTCAGAACTATATCACCTAGGACTTAACAACCAATGTCGCCAGTGATTCTTGCACCGTATATTACACGTTAACCATGAGATTTGGAATGGGACGGAGAAGTCAGCTGTATCTTCTTCCTCTCGCATAAAGCCGTATGTGCAGGTCATGGCTGTTATCCTTGTAGCGTTCATATTAATTGGTAATTCGTAGAGGATATGCAGCATATGCGTGGGGACCCTCATCGTCCCATGATAGTTCTGACATCTAACGGTTTGTACAAACCATTGCCGTAATCCCATATGTGGGCATGGTGTACACCAAGGAGGCATGCGAGGTCGTGAAGGGGGCAGTGATTGGCTTGGATCATCTTCTGGGCCCCATATCATGGAATTGTGGACGGGAATAAGCTGCCCGGTTGTGCAACAAAGAGTTGATCTCTCATGGGTAAAGTAACGCACCTCTGTAGAGTGTAAGAACTGTAACTTGTTACTCCTTGTTCCGTGAAGGAGCTGCACACGCGGTGGGAAAGGAACTCCATGAAAGTTCCGGTAAACCCGTGAAGGCTGACGGACATAGCTTTTCAGAATAAAAGCAACCTTTGAAGAAATGTTTATGAAAACTTGCATTGCCTACGACCTACGGTCTGTGGTTGTAGTTATAGTGCATCAAAAACTCCTTTTCTAGTGAATTTGCTGAGTACGCTCGTACTCAAAGTATCTTCTTAACCCTTGCTAGATTCTGAAGCTGGAGTAGATAACGACCACATCAAGTTATGCTCCAGGACTTATCATGCAAAGCTAAAGCTCTTCAATGAAGACAAGGAAGTCAACATATACCTCAACTCAAGTGAAGACAAAGCTACTGATTAGATAGGAATATAATCTCTAGCCAAAGAACCAAATTCTGTAGTGCATTGCAATAGCAGCAATGCCAACCCTTTAGTGAAAATACTAGTATTAGTAGTATAATAGTTCTTGCGTTGTTTATATTTTATTCTTCTTCGTTGTTTAATAGTTCACTGAGGGGATTGGACAGACAATCTCCGACAACTTCTATGGAGTTTGGAATGTGAATCGAGGCTTTTGGTCAATATTTACAGTTACTATGATGGGCGGGTATTAGCTAAATACCGTGTCATGATCATGTTACCCAAGTAGTTAGGACTTAAGGGAGAAATGCCATCAGGAGAGGCAAGGTGCATGGCATATGCATACCAGATTGCCGTAGCAGCAGCCATAACCATGATCCGAGAACAGAAATCCCAAGCTCTAGAAGGTAGTACTCATACCATTATACCACATGAAACCTCAAACCCAGAGCATGAGTTAGATCACTATACTCTAGTCCAAGCTGAACCTACTCTAGCTATCGAGTATATGGGTCATAACACTCACCAAGTCTTAGTCCAGGAACTGGATACGGTCATTGAGGATTTTACTGATCCTGATAAAGCAATGGCTCGTAGGAAGAAGCTAGATAAAGAAGCTATGCATCCTAAATACATACCTTCAGGAGAAGTGTACGAGGAAACTGAGTTTGATGACCCAAACTCGAAAAATTATGCCTATTACCAAAATGACTTCAAGCCACCTGAAGACCTATGGACCAAGTACAACTCCGAACAACAGGAATGGAATAAAGTTATTCCAAATAACCCTGAGCCCAACAAGTATGGACGGGAAATAGAATCTCAAGGTAAAACCATAGGAAATCCTATACCTTGTGATACAGGTATTGAAGAAGAAATCAACTATAACCATAGAGAGCCTTATGGACCATATGGAGGTGATACCAATCCAATCAACTTAGAAGAGTATTCTGATAGCTACTACACTAATATATATGACTGCATCCAAGAAAATGCTAAGGAACCAACTTACTATGAGGAAGCGTTGCCAGAAAACCCGGAATATTCGGTGGAAGATTACGCCAACTCTAGTCATTTTTCAATGACTAATCTCAGTATCAGTACTTCTAATCAAGAATACGCACCTCCTAGATGCTCTTATGCTCCATAAGGCAGTCGTAGGACTTCACGTCATCATGGACGGAACTCCAGGAAGCACTAGAGGAAGATGAAAGTAAGAAAGGAACGACATCCCAAGGGATGAGGGCTTGAATAATGTATATAGAGGGTAATGCATATTGTAGTTTGAAGGGTTTGCCGAAATAAGTGAGGATATATCCACAAGAACAAGAAGTTCTTGTAAGATAGTTGTGTAAATAGGTATGGAGCAAACCGTTGGAACATCTAGTACATTTGTAAATTATTTAAAACCTATGTGTAATACATGGTATATGTTTTGTTGTTTATCAACTTTTGGGTCTTATTGGATCTTATTGATTGACTAGATCTGTACATGAAGTTTAATTAGGTGTGCAAATGCATGATGTAACACCCAGTTATTACTTGATGTTATAGACCTAGATAGAAACGGGGAATTCGTGTAAGGGGGTGACGAATTTCGAAGATCATAAGGAAGACTGACTTGAAGAATGAAGCATGATATAAGGAGTATTCACACCATTTGGAGGATAGATCAAAACATAGACTATCCTTAGCCAGATTCAAGAAAGAAGTTTGGTGTAGAAAATGTATGGAGCAACAAGAAGTAATACATTTAAGGTCCATTCAAAGTAGGTAGCATTGCGAAGAAGTGAATAAAATAGTTGCACCAAGTTCATGGAAGTATCATGTAAACGTACAAAGAAGATGCCTTGGAACCAAAAGGGTATTCAAGCTTTGACAATTCAGAGAGAGTGCCAGTTGTAGATCAGAAACTGTAAGGTAATACCTACCACCCAGAATGATCTGACTTTGGTACTTAATCCCTAGTCGGCATTCTGATCCCTAGTCGGTATTTTGTCCGTAGCTGGTATTTGGTTGACATAGTTAACCAGATCATCTTAATGGTTGCATAAAGAGCATTAAATTTGGCCTAAGTTAAGTAAGACCTAAGGAAGTATAAAAATTTGAAGGTGATCGTCTTTCAAGAGGCTTCGCAAAGTTAGTTTTATCCCAGCAAAAATGTCCAATAGTAAGTACGACATTTAGTGCTGAAAGATTTCCTTCGGAGATCCACAACTATGTGGATACACCGTATAATCTTTCATCGGACCCTAAACCAGTAAAATATAAGTTAAACAGGAACCAACATTCTAGTTTAAGAACCAATGGTCTCTATGTATGTAGTTTAAAGACTATTAGTAAAACCTAAGGGGGAGAGTAGACATTATGAATGAAAGTTGAAGAAAGTACTATAGGTAATAATGAAAGATTATTTAAACACCTTAAGAAGGTATAAGCTTCAAGGTGATAAGGGATACATTTAACCAACCAATTCTAGAAGAAACAACCCTTAAGAAGTATTAGAGAACACACAACTGGACAAGTATTGAGAATAAGAAATTCCAATGGGTATGAACTAAATGAGCTCAAATCCAATCTTGGAAGGAATACCAGTATCAACTATACTATGATATGAATAGAAATATAGACTTTTGACCATAAACAATGGGCATATAGAAACTTAAAACTTATTGTAGTGAGAATCTCTAAACTGTACTTAAAATAGTAATAAAGTTTGATGATTAAATAAAAAGAATTGGATTACGATATCTAATCAGGTTATGGAATACTACAATTAATTCCATTTAAGGTCATCATGGAGCTCTTGCACGAGAGGAGATTTTATGAATCTTCCCATAACTAAAGCTTGCGCTTTACTTAATAGAATTCGCGATCATAGAGTTTCATGGAATTTTGGTCTAGGAAGCAAAGGAGGCATAGAAATAGATTATGATTGTATTCATGACTATAATAAAAAAGCCCGGGTTAATGAATTATCTAAAGAACTTTACTTGGATTCAGATCTTGTGTTGCATGTTGTTAAAGCTTTTACATAACACATCAAAGCTCCAAAAGAGGGTTCGGTCAAGCATGATCCACCACCCGAACCTAAAAAAAGAGAAGTTAAAGCAACACTTGCCTCCCTAGAACCAATGTATGAAATACCTTTCCCTAACACTATGCAAAAGCATATTTTGGAATTTGAATAGGTCAAAACAATACAGGCGAAGAAGGAAGAGGAAAGTGTGCTAGAAGTTGAAGAACATCTGGATGAAACCAAAGATGAAGAGGTAAACAAGAAAGCAATTATGGCTATGTATGCACATTGCAACATAGTTGAACTTGATGAAGAGACTTCCATATTGGTTGAAGGTAAAACTAAGGTAAAAGATGTGGGTAAGCCTATTCTTCCCTGCATATATAAAGAAACCTCACATTATGGTTTATGTTATCTTGGCACCGAAGTTAATATTATATCTTATAATTTTTATTTGGAGATAAAAGAAGAGATATTACCAACTACAATAGAAAATACTGATATGACAATCATGTTATCCAATAAAACTCTTAGAATTCCAATGGGATTAGTTGAAGATGAAACTATCACAATTAGCAATGAAAATTTCCCTATCGATTTTGTAGTTGTTGATATGCCAGCTGACACTCTTTAACCAATTATATTTGGAAGATACTTTTTGAGTGATGTAGGTGCCAAAGTTGATTTCAAAAAGGAGATTGCGTCTCTTAAGCTTGGGGAAGTAGAAAAAGAATTCCACTGTACCGACCTCGGATCGATAAAGATCCTAAGTCCCTGTGATTAACATGCTAGTCCCTGGATCAATAGCTAGCACTCACAGTCGATGAAATATCATGTAAAACACAAGTCTTTATTACATGAATCAAATAATCCAGATTTTACATTATTACAACAGAAGCGATATAAATATAACTTGAGTCCCATCAATGCCATAGGCAGGTTGAGTGAAGACCCACGATCCTAGCGCACCTTTCAGCGATCTCCAAATTCTGCACATGAAACATGCAGCCAACAAGTTGGGTCAATACTTTGAATGTATTGGCAAATTACACCAAGGAAAGAATAAGGCTAACTCTACATGCAAGGCTGAGTAGGCTTTGGATTTCATTTGCATAAAACCATTTTTCTCTAAGTAAGAAGAAAAGAAGAAGAGTTTTATCCTACTTTGTAAACATTTGTTTGAGTAAAATATGGTCGAATGGCACACGAGGATATTGCTCACCAAGTGTCCAAACAACCAAACACTTGGATATTACTCACCAAGTGACACTTGGATATTTCGCACCAAGTTCCCAAAATCCCTCCCATTGGTGATATTACTCACGCCATGGGGTTTCAAAACTTTGTTTATAAAAGAGAGAGGAAGATCCTTCAGAGGCTCCATCCTTCAGATGCTCAATGTTGTTCTGTTTCCGTGAACATGGCTGATCGATCAGATTGCAATACTCTCGAGAGTTTGTTCACTTTACCCACAATCCACAATCAAGTTCTTTTACAGACAAGACCATGGCGAGGCTTTCCCTTAGTAGCCCCTCTACCTTCTGGATCCAACCGTTCCAAGAACCTCCAAATGTTGGTACCCACGTGAGGTTTCCCACTAAGTACTAGGCCAAGACATAGCCCATATGTATTGTGGTTGCCAGACTTCTTTGATTCCTGGGCGGCCGTCCTCCACCAAAATCTCACTTGTTGACCCGACAACCATTCCGTCCAGAAGAAAACTAAGTTTTATTTTGAAGTGGCTTTGAGAAGAAAAGATCGCTCAATAGAGCCTTTATACTTAGAAAATTCCTTGTCTTTCGTGCCCCTCCAACGGTAATTTATATATATAGCATAGCAAGCAGTACTTAGCAAAAACAGGGTTAACCTATTAGGAAGGAAAATTTCCTAAGTATAGAGGTACTCATGGCAAAAATCAACGCACTTGCAAAATAATACTAAGAAATTCTACTAGAACATCCTACACATGCATACTATAGACTTTGAAGATCTAATCATGCATAGAATAAAAACTGGGACAAAAATATGAACAAGTGGTGTAACTTGCCTTATGTTGATAATATGGTTGATGATTGTATTTCTTCGCAGCAATCGCACTCTCCGAACAATCTATCGCGAGGAAAAACAATTGCAAACTTAGCAACAATACAAACATACAACAAAACAATGGGGATCATATGCATGAATGATGATTTACAATGTCACACTGGTTGTATTTTAGTATTCTTAACACTATAATAACACATGCAGCATATTAAAAACATTTAATGCATAAAACAATTTATTAATGAACTATATTGATTTAAACAGGGTTTAAGTCACTTTACTCAAATTCTGGTGTTTTCGTATTATTAAATTGTGAATTAAATACCACTTTATAGGTATCTCAAATTAGAGCCAGTAGCAATTGGAATCACGCAAAATGGATCTATAAATATTTTTGTAGGATTTAATTACTATAACAATGCAATTTAGACTTTCTATAGGATCATCTGATAAAACAACGCCAAATAATTTTGTGTTTACTTTTACTGGATAGATATGATCATAACTAAACAATAAAAATTGTTTTTTTTTACTAAATTTGGAGTTATAAATCATTTTCTATGATTTAATTACTATTTAATAGAGTTTAACTCATTCAAACTATTTAATTCACCATAAATTATATCCAAGACCAGATCTGTGTTCTGCTTGAATTGTGAATCTAGAGACATATTATTTATATTTTTCCAATCTATAAATAATTTATTATGAATTTAATAATTTAAATGGCCATTGATCTAATTAAATTACTACAACATTTTTGACATTTCAAAAATTGTATCTAAAAGCATATTAATGTCTTATATGAAATTATGGATCCATATATACTTTATTTGTATTTTTTGGAGCTACAGATGATTTACTATGATTTATTTAGTCTAAAAAGACTATTAAACTAAACAGATTATTACAGTGAATCTGTAGGGTAAACGTTAGATCTAATATCATATTATTATTCTAAACAATTTTCTGAATCTGTAGATATATTCTTTATAATTTTTGGACTTGTAAATATTTTTATATGATTTTTGCAAGATTGCACAATTTTCTGTAATTTTAATATTAGATCTATTATTTTTATTGCGTCAGCGTTGACTAAGCGTGGGGTCTGACCTGGCCGAGGACGTGGCACTGGTGGGGCACACTGACAAGAATGACACGTGGCGCGATCTTGTTGGTTGGTACCGGTTCGGGAAAGCTTCTAATCTGCACCGTTCTTCTCGGATCTGACGATCGCGAATAGAAGCCTCCTGGCCTCTGCGGCGATGACGTCACCGGCGGCGGTGTGGTTCCAGGTGGTGACGGTGGCGGCGATTCTGGCGGTCAGCGGAGACGGAGGGGTAGGCGATGGGGTGCGGGGGATCCCTGCGAGGTCGATGGTGTCTTCTTCGTCGTTGCTCGCTTCTTGAGGGGCGACTGCGAGCGGCTGGTGGTACCGGGAGGTGGCGCAACTCCGGCGAGCTCCTACGCTCGTTCTGGTGTTCCTGCGGATAGGGAAACAACATGGAGTGAAGCGGGATTGAGTGGGGAGAATAACCAGAGGAAAGAGGAGGCTCGGGAGTTATGGAATCGAGCTCATCCTCGAGCTCCTCGTAGCGGTAATGGCGGCGACGACTCTAGATCAATCTGGGGCGACTAGGGTTTCTGGATGGAAAAATTTCGCTCGGGAAAAAGGGGAGGTGGTTTATATGGGGAGGATTTCGTGCAGAGGGGGCAAACAAATCGAACCGAATCGGCTGATTTCGCGGGATTAGGATCGGACACGATGAACTCGTGGGGATTGAGGTCTCTGGCTAGGGAAAAGAGATGACAAGTGGGCCCGGTCTGTCGATGACTACGAGAAAAAAACAAAGGGAAGGGGTTTTCTCTTAGCGGGATGCGGCGTCTGTTGCTCTGGGCTGGCCCACCGTGCTATGCGCTGCTCGCTGGTTGGGGGCGGCGACAAATAGAGGGTAGGAGGGAGTGGGCTGGGCCGGGGTGGTCCGCGGGTAGGTTAGTTTTTTTGTTATTCTTTTCTCTTTTTCTATTTTCTTATTTCCTTTATATCTTTTTCATATGATCACCAAATGAGTTGATTCTTGTCTCCAAAATTTTCTAAAATTATGTAGATCATCATAGGATCCTTTATAGCAATACTTTTCATATTTAAACAAATAGATTCATAAAACCTTGTTTGTAGTCTTGTAGGAGTATTTTTGGTAATTTCAAAATAGGGTTTTGCAAACGGTGATTTAACTTAAGAACTTGTATTAATGGAAGGATCATGGATGAGAAATCAAACAATTGTCTTGGATTTGTTCAAAACTTGGTAGTCATAGTAATCCTCTTATTTTAAGGTGGCTTAGTAAAATATCAAACAACAACAAAAGTTTCTTTTCATTCAAAATTTCAACAAGATTAAACAATCCAATCAACTTAATAATTTTATTTTAACATTCCAAAATTAGGAAAAAATTCGGGATGTTACAGACTACCACCCTTAAAAGGAATCTCGTCCTCGAGATTCGAGAAGGCTAGAAAGAAATAGGTTCGGGTTACACTAGGGTACTACCACCCTTAAAAGATTGTAATTGTTGGGTTCTCCTGGTACAATGATTTGCAATATTAACTCATACTAACATAATTCATCGTAGCCTGATGGATGAATTGGGCTTCTTTCCATTGACATTTCCTTTGCCACCGCCATTCTTCTGTTTCTAAGGACAATTTGACGTGTAATGCCCTGTTTCACCATACTTGTAGCATGTCACCTGGCTAGAATCTTCCTTGGTCTGCTTGTTGCTGCATCTATTACCATTACCATCATTGTTTTCATCCTTTCCAGCCACATTATCCTGTTCTCGACAATCAACAACATAATTCCTAGGATTGTGACACTTGAAGCATATGACTTTTCTTAGATCCTTCCTCTTCCTTGGTAAGGATAACATGCCATGGCGCATTCCATCTCTAACTTGTTGATTCACTTGTTGTACAATTGGGTAGAGGTGACATTGAGAGGGGTTGTGGTTGTTTTCTTCACACAAGAAGCATGTAACCTGAGAGGTGGGACATTCTTCTGATGGGTGCATTTCTTCACAATAGGGGCACTGATCACGATGCTCCATGGAGGTATGTCCTATTTCTCCATAGATCGTGCAAGCTGAATGTTTTGGACTTCAACTTCTTGGGGTTTTGGTATATGAGTGACGAGACGAGATTGCAGTAGAACCTCTTTAAATTCTTCCCAAGATATCATCCCTTGATGATCATTAATGGCGTGTTGCATCTTCCACCAGGTTGCAGCCTCGTCCTTTAGGAATTGGGTGGCATAATGAACCATTCTATTGGCTTCAATGTTGGAATCCTTCATTCTTTCTTCAACCTGGTGCATCCACTTCTTTGCATCGACGTGGCTCTTACGCTTGGTGAAGTTGAGTTCCTTGTCTTCCTTATTGATATGGTCCATCTGTCGAGTTGACCAAGGTTTGGGGTAGGAACAAATGGAGTATAGAGAAGAAAAACCCATACATTATTTAGAAAATAGGTTTTCATTAGCTAAGGTAATAAAACCATACAAGATAGCAAACAATTAGTCGCATCTATATTGTAGCGAAATCTATCCATTTTGGTCCCTAATAGGTCCCCTAGAATCTTTGAGGCTTCGAGACTTCAATGTCTTCATGATCTTGAAAATTTTCACGATCTTCGATCTTTCAAGGCTTTAGTTAATAACCTTGACTTAAGGCCTTTGAAGTCTTCGGTACTTGTAGCTTTCAAGGCTTCGATTCTTGTATCATCAGTCTTGGAACGTCTTTTGCGAAGGTCTTCAAGTCATGACTTGGGGGAAACATTGAGAAGATCTTCATCGGAAGGGTAATCTTGAGATAAGTTTCTTCTTGAAGTGACTAGTGGTTATTTCTAATGTTGAAAAGAAGAGACTTAAGAAATTTTAAAACTCCAAAGATAGATGATGAGAAGTATGAGAGTCTTCTGAAATAACTTAGAAAATATTACTCCTAAGGCTTTTCCGAGGCTAGGGTCACGATCTACAGTCAACTTATGCTCTGATACCATCTATAGCGACCTCGGATCGATAAAGATCCTAAGTCCCTATGATTAACATGCTAGTCCCTGGATCAATAGCTAGCACTCACAGTCGATGAAATATCATGTAAAACACAAGTCTTTATTACATGAATCGAATAATCCAGAGTTTATATTATTACAATAGAAGCGATATAAATATAACTTGAGTCCCATCAATGCCCTAGGCAGGTTGAGTGAAGACCCGCGATCCTAGCGCACCTTTCAACGATCTCCAAATTCTGCACATGAAACATGCAGCCAACAAGTTGGGTCAATACTTTGAATGTATTGGCAAATTACACCAAGGAAAGAATAAGGCTAACTCTACATGCAAGGCTGAGTAGGCTTTGGAGTTCATTTGCATAAAGCCATTTTTCTCTAAGTAAGAAGAAAAGAAGAAGAGTTTTATCCTACTTTGTAAACATTTGTTTGAGTAAAATAGGGTCGAATGGCACACGAGGATATTGCTCACCAAGTGTCCAAACAACCAAACACTTGGATATTACTCACCAAGTGACACTTGGATATTACGCACCAAGTTCCCAAAATCCTTCCCATTGGCAATATTACTCACGCCATGGGGTTTCAAAACTTTGTTTATAAAAGAGAGAGGAAGATCCTTCAGAGGCTCCATCCTTCAGATGCTCAATGTTGTTTTGTTTCCGTGAACACGGCTGATCAATCAGATTGCAATACTATCGAGAGTTTGTGCACTTTACCCACAATCCACGATCAAGTCCTTTTACAGACAAGACCATGGCGAGGATTTCCCTTAGTAGCCCCTCTACCTTCTGGAACCAACCGTGCCAAGAACCTCCAAATGTTGGTACCCAGGTGAGGTTTCCCACTCAGTACTAGGCCAAGACAGAGCCCATATGTATTATGGTTGCACTGGAAGCTTCTGAATTTTGAAACATGGAAGAATTCTTTGATTCCTAGGCGGCCGTCCTCCACCAAAATCTCACTCGTTGACCCGACAACCATTCCGCCCAGAAGAAAACTTAGTTTTATTTTGAAGTGGCTTTGAGAAGAAAAGATCGCGCAACAGAGCCTTTATACTTAGAAAATTCCTTGTCTTTCGAGCCCCTCCAACGATACTTTTTATATATAGCATAGCAAGCAGTACTTAGCAAAAACAGGGGTAACCTATTAGGAAGGAAAAGTTCCTAAGTATAGATGTATTCATGGCATACTACAAAAATCAACGCACTTGCAAAATAATACTAAGAAATTCTACTAGAACATCCTACACATGCATACTATAAACTTTGAAGATCTAATCATGCATAGAATCAAAACTGGGACAAAAATATGAACAAGTGGTGTAACTTCCCTTATGTTGATAATAGGGTTGATGATTGTATTTCTTCGCAGCAATCGCACTCTCCGAACAATCTATCCCGAGGAAAAACAATTTCAAACTTAGCAACAATACAAACATACAACAAAACAATGGGGATCATATGCATGCATGATGATTTACAATGTCACACTGGTTGTATTTTAATATTCTTAACACTATTATAACACATGAAGCACATTAAAAATATTTAATGCATAAAACAATTTATTAATAAACTATATTGATTTAAGAAGGGTTTAAGTCACTTTACTCAAATTCTGGTGTTTTCATATTATTAAATTGTGAATTAAATACCACTTTATAGGTATCTCAAATTAGAGCCAGTAGCAATTGGAATCACGCAAAATGGATCTATAAATATTTTTGTAGGATTTAATTACTATAACAATGCAATTTAGACTTTCTACAAGATCATCTGATAAAACAACGCCAAATAATTTTGTGTATACTTTTACTGGATAGATATGATCATAAATAAACAATACAAATTGTTTTTACTAAATTTGGAGTTATAAATCATTTTCTATGATTTAATTACTGTTTAATAGAGTTTAAATCATTCAAACTATTTAATTCACCATAAATTATATCTAAGACCAGATCTGTGTTCTACTTGAAATTGTGAATCTAGAGACATATTATTTATATTTTTCCAACCTATAAATAATTTATTATGAATTTAATAATTTAAATGGCCATTAAATCTAATTAAATTACTACAGCAATTTTGACATTTCAAAATTTGTGTATAACAGCATATTAATGTCGTATATAAAATTATGGATCCATATATATTTTATTTATATTTTTTGGAGCTACAGATGATTTACTATGATTTATTTAGTCTAAAAAGACTATTAAACTAAACAGATTATTAAAGTGAATATGTACGGTAAACGTTAGATCTAATATCATATTATTATTCTAAACAATTTTCTTAATCCATAGATATATTATTTATAATTTTTGGACTTGTAAATATTTTTATATGATTTTTGCAAGATTGCACAATTTTCTGTAATTTTAATATTAGATCTATTATTTTTATTGCGTCAGCGTTGACTAAGCGTGGGGTCGGACCTGGCTGAGGACGTGGCACTGGTGGGGCACACTGACAAGGACGACACGTTGCGCGATCTTGTTGGTTGGTACTGGTTCGGGAAAGCTTCTAATCCGCACCATTCTTCTCGGATCTGACGGTCGCGAATAGAAGCCTCCTAGCCTCTACGGCGATGATGTCACCGGCAGCGGTGTGGTTCCAGGTGGCGACAGTGGCGGCGATTCTGGCGGTCAGCGGCGATGGATGGGTAGGCGACAGGGTGTGGGGGATCCCTGCGAGGTCGATGGTGTCTTCTTCGTTGTTGCTCGCTTCTTGAGGGGGCGACTGCGAGCGGCTGGTGGTATTGGGAGGTGGCGCAACTCCGGCGAGCTCCTACGCTCGTTCTGGTGTTCCTATGGATAGGGAAACAACATGGGGTGAAGCGGGATTGAGTGGGGAGAATAACCAGAGGAAAAAGGAGGCTCGGGAGTTATGGAATCAAGCTCATCCTCGAGCTCCTGGTAGCGGTAATGGCGGCGACGACTGCAGATCGATCTGGGGCGACTAGGGTTTATGGATGGCAAAATTTCGCTCGGGAAAAAGGGGAGGTGATTTATATGGGGAGGATTTCGTGCAGAGGGGGCAAACAAATCGAACCGAATCGGCTGATTTTGCGGGATTAGGATCGGACACGATGTAACTCGTGGGGATTGAGGTCTCTGGCTAGGGAAAAGAGATGACAAGTGGGCCTGGTCTGTCGGTGACTGTGAGGAAATAAAACAAAGGGAAGGGGTTTTCTCTCAGCGGGTTGCAGCGTCTGTTGCTCTGGGCTGGCCCACCGTGCTATGCGCTGCTCGCTGGTGGGGGCGGCGGCAAATAGAGGGGAGGAGGGAGTGGGCTGGGCTGGGGTGGTCCGCGGGTAGGTTAGTTTTTTGTTTATTCTTTTCT
Source organism: Avena sativa (assembly GCA_916181665.1). NCBI lineage: Eukaryota > Viridiplantae > Streptophyta > Magnoliopsida > Poales > Poaceae > Avena > Avena sativa. Next base: position 149,605,720 of record OV702280.1, read on the forward strand.
CTTTTTCTATTTTCTTATTTCCTTTATATCTTTTTCATATGATCACCAAATGAGTTGATTCTTGTCTCCAAAATTTTCTAAAATTATGTAGATCATCATAGGATCCTTTATAGCAATACTTTTCATATTTAAACAAATGGATTTATAAAACCTTGTTTGTAGTCTTGTAGGAGTATTTTTGGTAATTTCAAAGTAGGGTTTTGCAAAAGGTGATTTAACTTACGAACTTGTATTAATGGAAGGATCATGGATGAGAAATCAAACAATTATCTTGGATTTGTTCAAAACTTGGTAGTCATTGTAATCCTCTTATTTCAAGGTGGCTTAGTAAAATATCAAACAACAACAAAAGTTTCTTTTCATTCAAAATTTCAACAAGATTAAACAATCCAATCAACTTAATAATTTTATTTTAACATTCCAAAATTAGGAAAATTTCGGGATGTTACATCCACTTTTCCAAATTTAAAGACAAACCTCTACATATACAAGAAGAATAGAAAGAAAAAACTATTGAGGATATGGGAGCTCTTTTCTTTAGTAATCAAGAAGAAGAAGCAAATGAAGAATCAAATTATGAAGAAATAATTATGAAGGATAGGTCCTTAAAGGATTAGAAAGTGAATTCGATTCACTTCCCATTTTAGAACCTCTAACTGATGAGGCATTTTGTAGAGGTCCCAACCTTTAATAAGGTAGAGATCCCTGTGTTTACAATGCTTGTCCCTGGATCAATAGCTAGCATCCACAGTTAAGATGTAATATCAAGAAACAAAGGTCATAATACAACTTTATAACCAGGAATAAAATAATTTATTACATCTTACTTAGCTCATTTGGCTATCTCATCACAATGTAGCAGAATATAACAATAGCATGGGGTCCTTCATCTTCAAAGTGCCACAGGCAGTCATGTTGGTTGTAGACTTGTAATCCTAATCAATAAACTTCACTAACATCAAACAAACCGGCAACATAATAAGTTACAGCCACAAGGGTCAATACATTTGAATTGTATTGGCAAGTGATACTATGGTAGTATAGTGGAGTCTATCATCTATATGCATTTGGCTAGGTGGAGCTTAGGCTTTCTTTGCTCAAAATAGATTTTCCTTATCATTTGAAAACACTAAGTTTTTGTTTGTCAAAATCACCCAAGGCATCTCCCAATAGAAATTAGTGATCCTTCAACCCTTGTTCAACCACAAGTTTTAACTTAGAAATTGGGATGAGGAGATTCTTGATAGCTTCCATGTCTTGATGCTCAAATTGTACTTTACCAGGGACATGGCTAAGTACTTAGATTTTACACTCTGCAGAGGTGGTGCACTTTCCCCACAAGACTTGGTTTCACCAAGACAAGATCTTTCAGAAGCCTTCCCTTAGACCAGAATGGACTCGCTCCAACCTATCATTCCCCTACCACCAACTGTCCATTTGGCTAAGTTATTGCAACCTATATGATTCAGGCAGAGCCCATAATGCCAAGTGGCTGCACTTGAAGCTTCTCAACATTTGACATCTCAAATCTCTTTGTTCCTGGGTGGCCATCCACAAGTGAGATACACAAGGTAAACCATAGAAATGGGCCTTGTGAACCACTCAACACAAACCATTCCTTCCATTCCACCCAGGTGATTCATTCACTTAGTTTTTTTATTAAACAAAACACAAGTCCTTGACTTAGAAATATTCCATACTATGAATATATATTCCACCCTTGTTTTCTACTAGCTAAGCTAAGCATGATAGTAGTAGGAATCTTAACTTAGGAAATTTCTACTAAGTTTTCATCTACTAGGGTTTCCCATGGCATAGTTTTTACTTAGCAAGAATTCTATGCAATTCCTACTTAGAAATATCACTAATGCATAGTGAAAATAATGGGACAAAAGTATGAAGCATCACTTGACTTTTTGGTAGATAATATAAGTTCACTCCTTGTCTTTTCAATGATCACACTCTTCAAATCACTACAATTCAATCAAGCAAGGCACAATTTCAATCTACCATTCAAGCAAACATCACATAAAATAATAGAAACAAAACAATGCATGCAAGCATGCCAAAGATTGTTTTATTTGTAAAAGTGTTTCCTAATGGGTTATAAACATTCTAAAACACCTATTGGTCATTTTATAAAAGTGGCAAAACCATTTGCAAAAGATTTTACTATAAACCAATTTTAAACCAATTCATTATTTTATGTGGTTGAAAATGCCTTTATCAAAGTAACAATCTTTATAGGGTTCACCAAATACATTTTTAAATCATAAAGCTTGGTGCTTGGGGTCAGAGAGTTTAAATCAAAACATTTCCCAAAGATTTTCCTTCAAAAAGTATTTTTAATAAATAATCATTACTTTTATTTGACTACAATGCCTTAAATCAAAGATTTATTCTTTGCTTCACAAAATATATTTTTGAAACCACAAATTGATTTTATATGGTCAGTAGGTTCAAAAAAAACCATTTGCCAAAGGTTTCATCTCAAAAATCATTTTACAACAATTTTTATATCCAAAACATACCTACACATGTTTCTTCAAAAACAACCATTTTATTAGAAGCAATTCACTAAATAAAGTGCATGGTTGGATAGGATTTGTCCTGATGATTCCATTGATATAAAGTTTGCAAAATTTGTACGTGCAGAACTAAAGTTATGAATTTTACAAGTTTGCAAAACTAATAGATCAAATTCTGGTTTTAAAACAACACACTGGCCACGCGTCGTGATTCTATTGGTTGAAGACGTTTCGTGTGGATCGACAGACACAGACTGCAGGATCTGACTTGATCGCACGGCACAGATCGCATACCCCTTCGTTTTAAGTGAATCTATCTATGTCACAGGATCGAGATCCGACGGTTGCTATGCGTTTGACCGTAAGCGAGCGGCGCTGGCGGCGGCGACTGGCGGCGGCGCGCTCGGCTGCAAGCTTGCCAGTGATGCAGGATGCTAGGAAGAGAGAGAGAATGCTCACTGGGTTCGCGGAGTGACGCTGAAGCTCAACGTGGTCTCGGCAGGGACATGGGTGCACGGGGTCACTGGTGATTCCTCGCCGGAGTTCCAGACGGCGTCGGTTGTTCTCTGTCGTCGTCGAAGGCGAGTATTCAGTCCACACCACAACAAACAAATGATGCAGTCAGGTTCGCGCGAGAAAAGCGAGCACGAGAGTATCGATCAGAGGGGATGGGGTGGTCAGTAGTTACCAGGGGGTGTCGTCGGAGTGGAAACAGATGGCGGCGGTGACGGTCTTGGTCGTTGTCGAGGCTATGGGTCAAGCGCGAGCAAGATGAGGCCACTGGGAGGTGCGGTGGTTGATGGGGAACAAGTTAGCGTGGTCAAGGAGGCAAGGGGCGGCGAGGTGTGGCCGAAATCTTCGTCGGAAGATGTCGGAGACAGCGGCAGTGCAAAGCAAATTGGAGGCAGCCTGGTGGCTCTCTGGCAGCGGGGTTTGAGGGGAAAGGAAGAGGAGATGGAGGGGATTTATCAGGCGTGATCGCGAGGATTAACGTCGAGCCATTACCGTGAATTTACTCCGAGGAGTTAACGGCAGAAAAACGGCCGGGAGGGCATGGTTAGCGCGCGCGGGTGAGGACGATGACGACGTGGCCGTGGGCCTGGTTAGTCAGCGAGAGAGGAAGAGGGGAGATGGGGTCCACGCGTCGGTGACTGAGCGGGTGAGTTTGCGCGTGAGAAAAGAAACGGCTCGGGGGAGAGAGATGGGCTCCTGCTGGGATAGTGGGTCTTGCTGGCCTGGGCTGCGGTCCATTTCGTTTTTTTATACCGAAACTTTTCCCTTTTCTATTTCTATTAATCTATTTTGATTTTGTTTAAACTTTTTAAACAACAATTTGATTTCAAACTTCAACCAACTTTAAGTATAATCAAATATTGTTTAATAGTTCATTTTAGAGTCAAATTTAGAATAATTCAATTATTCTTTTTAGGGGATATTAGTTGATTAAAATAAGCCCTTGTATTAATTCAAATAAGATTTAAATAATGTTTTTCAAACTCCATTTGAATCCTAAATCTTTCCAAATCTTTTCAGTAGGTTTTATTTGTTTATTTGGATGTCAAATAATTCACCTTGAATTATTTGGAAAATATTTAATATGATTTATAAATCATTTGAATTTGGGTATTTGTCTTTATTCCAATGAAATTAAATATAGTTTCAATTCCATAGATTTTATTTTGATCTTATTTAAGTTAATTAAATAACTTTTATTCCACTTGGGTAAATTCCAAATATTATTTTCCCATGATTTAATTAATCATTTCTAATAGGGATTTTATGTTTATTCAAAATAGAAATAGAATTTGGTTAATGCCATTTTAATTAATTTGAAAATTCCTTATCCATTATTTTATTTGGATTTGGATTATATTCATTCCATTTGCTTATGGTCTTGGACAAGATTTAATTTGGCTCTTTAAAATAATCCTTATTTATATTTCTACTTATGCTTATCAAAACCATATCTTTTTATTTATAGATCCAAACTTGGTGATTCCAATTTGTAAAATATTATTTAATATTTATTTATCCTTTTAAATATCTTTAGGATTATTTGCTCATCATTTGGTATGGATTTCTAGATGGTTGCTTTATTTATCTTGGAAATTACTTTTCCTTATCTTATTAAATTCATAAAATTTTACTCATGGCTCCAAAGTAAGTGAATCCAATTTATATGGTTTTATAATATTTCTAATAGTCATTCTTGATCAATTTGAAATGTTTGTTTGACCAATTTTTATATGGATCAAATCCATAGTCTTAGAGATAACTTGAAAATGATTTTCTTCCATTAGGGTTTTAGAGTTTTGGTTTATTTCTCAAGTGTTTAAATTTCCAGATGCACTTATGAAGAATGCATTTCACTTGATTTGAATTTAGTTGGATTCAAACTTTACTCAAGTTTGTTCAAGATGGGATTTTAAGTTTGCATTTAGAATCAAAAAGTTTCTTTTCACCCTAAATTTCAGCAATTATTTATTTTTCACATTAGAATATTTGGAAAATCTTGGGATGTGACACATTTGAAGAGCCAGAAAAGAGAGAGTATGAGGAATTACCACCCCCAGAATAAAAAACTTCACGAGATAATCTTAAATATATATTCTTGGACAATACAAATAAATTACCAGTTACTGTTAGTGCTAAACTTTCAGGGGATGAAGAAGAAGAACTCATGAAAGTACTTAAGGAGCATCGCAAGGACATTGGGTACTTGATGGATGATTTTAAGGGCATTAGTCCCATGATAACCGTCCATCAAATATTCATGGAAGAATGTGCTAAACCAGTTGCGGAATTCAATAGACGGCTTAAGCCCGAGATACTTTTACATATGCGATGCTTATTGCAGAATTCAAAATAGACGGCTGAAGCCTGAGAATTCCCCATTGCAGTTTCAAATCTCTTTTACATACGCGATACTTATTTTATATATTCATTTAGTTTTACTTTACTTATTGTTCTCTTATACCAAAAACCCAAAAACACCTTTTTACACAGCACTCACATTTTATCTTGTTACTTAGAACTTTATTTTAGCATTTCTATTTTAGTATTTACTTCAAGAGTTATTAGACTTCAGACTCCTACTCCTTGGGGATCGATATATTTATTTCGAAACTAGCTACAAACGATCTGTGCACTTGTAGTCATCAGTGGGGGAATACGACGAGTTGGCAGGTGTGAGGTAACACAACTTACCTAGGTTCATATCCACAACGATGGCGGAATCCTACTCCTACTATAAATCACTATAATGGCAATACGTCGAGTTACTGGGATTGGTTCGAAGTGCGAGGTGTGTTAATTGATCTGCCCTAAAGGCTCCCAGAGGTCCGGCTTATAAAGGCTCCAGATCCTAGGGTTATAGGGAAAGTCCAGACCGGAAAGGTTACAAATCCTACACTAATACTAACTAGTCTTTTTGTCTTGCCCTCCAAGGATCCAGGTTGGTCAGTGACTGCACCGTAGCCTTCCATTATCCGGTATGGGCCTCCCTTCTTGATCCGTCTAACTGGGCCACCCAGCAGGCCATGGGCCTTTCTACCAACTATAGGCCACCCGGGTTAGCAGGACATGGGCCTTTCTACCTGTTGTTGGTGGCCTATTGGGGATCTTTATCTACTACTACATGCCCTTCTGGTTTCGGTGACTTCTCCTCCTTGACCTGCTCCTGCTACACTTCTTGTGCTACTAGCCTGCTCCTCCTTGTTTTGTTGGCCTGCTCCTTATTGACCATCTTTTACTACTTATTGTTCTCCTCTTGATCTATTTCCTAAGCTTTCTATTGGCTGAGTTGATTCTAGTGGTTTTTGTGATGAACTGATAAAAAATGGCAGTGTCCTTGATAGATTGTGGTGAAATAAAATGGGATGGACATGGGGCTCATATAGCTGCTACTTTTCCTTTGTATTTATGGTTTGTACTGTGTGGTGATGACAACACACCACATGCATGTGATGAGGATGCTGCTTGGAGGTGGACACTCACCTTGTACAGGTTATCAAACTGACTTTCTCCTCCTTGTGCAAGACACGGCTAGTGTGATGATATTATTCAGTATTGACTGCTTTTCCTTGTGTTGCCACGTTATTCACTTATTGGCTAATTTAGTTGATACTACATAGTTACTTATGATAACTATGATTACTAGGAGGATCAATTGAATGCTTGAATCATCTTGAATGTTAATGTCGAGATAGATTCCTTTATTTTCTCTTTTAGGATTTTATTTAATCTAGTAAAATTAGAGGGTGCCATAGCTTGCATGTTTAAATATTGGGGCATATACAAATATGCAACCTTGTCCAAAATATGCATCTCTGAACTCCAAGTGTATAGAATCAAGTGATCCCTACCCTAAAGGTTGTCTAGATTTGGTGATGCCCTCTAGTTTTAAATAGGATTTTAGGAGTTCTTCCTAAAGTCCTTAAACTAGATTAAAATATTAATCAGCCTCACTTTTGGTGAGGCAAACACCTTAAATTTGGGAAATCTTTGTTTTTGTTTTATTGCTTCCTAATTTGCATGATCTAGATCAAGAAGAAGATCTTCAGGGCATGAAGATATAGTTTAGGATTTCTTTTATTACACTTGTTGTATTATTCCTTTTGTTCATAATTGTAAAAACAATGTAATATTGTGTGAGATAAATAAAATAGTTTTTATCCATTCTTGTTTATTATTTCTTTATTGTAATATCATATTACATTCCTTAATTATTCATTTCATTTATGTAAGTTATTTTTTATCATTCTTACTTTATAGCTGTATATCATTTATTTATTCTTTATAATCTAATCTCCATTGTTTTTAAATTCAAATATATCATTTAAATATTAAAATTTTAATTTCTTTCCCCCAAAACACAAAGATTCGATAGATGTTATGTCGAAATTCATTGCACTTGCCCTAACTTTTCACCAGAACAAGATAACCCTCGATCCCTTTATGCCTCTTTTAGTTTTGCATGAAAATTCCCTGGATTTTCTTACGCATGAATGCAATGCACACACATGTGTTCCAGCTATTTCTAGCTGCTGATCCTGGGATGTTACAGTCTCTCCCTCTTAAACTAAACTTCATACCCAAAGTTCGAACTCACTTATGTTTTGGAAGGTAGGACTGACCTCTTTAGACCATAGTGGCTCTCCAACTCCATGATGAAGACAATTTGTGCATCTTCATTCAGACCTTTCCTTGAATCCTCTTTTGATTTGAAATTTGCCAACTAATAATCCCATTTGATATAGGGATTTCTTTTGAATTCAACACTTCTGCCCTGATCAGGTATATTCGAGTGTCTTCGGATTGGGACATCTATTTGAGAAGTGTCTAAGTTTTTAGAAAGTCCTTACTAAGATAATATTTTGGTTTATACTTCATCCAACGATAACCTTGGCTCTATTATTAACCTATTTATGGTACACTTATTTCTTATGGATTACTTACTAAGAATGTTTTGGACTCATTTAATCCAAACAATTCGTAGTTTCCTATTCCTTGCTATAGGTCTATTTTGGTACTCTATATCCAAACTAAAAGTAATTTGCATTCTGATTACCTTCTATTAGGGTTTTCAATGTTAAACTACCTTATATTTTTCGAGCATTTAATCTTATTAAGATTCTGTAGATTTATTGATGACTTCTTTAGTACTTATCCAACTTCCTTTTATTTATTAACTAAATATCTATCATTTACTATCCTGAGATATAAACCTCAATTTGCATCTTGTATACTTTCGATGGTCCCATTAACCTTATGAAAACTAGGTCTACCTGAACATAGTTTAGAATTTCTCCTTAACTTTACTCAAGATATGGAATCTCGATACTTTTAATTCATTTTTCACTCTCCCCCTTAGGATTTTGTAATACTCTCTAACTCCATGTTTACGACCATTTGATTTCCTTGGTTAGGAGATTGCACTAAACATTCCTTACATTTACACCTCTATATTATTTCACAAAGAAAATCAGCAGTGTACCCACACAATTGTGGATATCCGAGGTGAATTCTATAAACCAATATTCATATGTAAAGGTTCTTCATCTCTTTTAAAGGTAATTATCTTACCTAAGAGATCTTAAAATAACTGACACTAAGGCTCATCCATCATTATCTGCATTACTTTCAACTTTTAGGACACTCATACTTTGGCAAATCCAACTTCACAAAGCATCATGGAAGATGGTTACTCCAACTTAATACTTCTTTCTATATAATTTAACATAGGCTAACCTTCACGCTCTTTAAGTCATACAAAGATGACCTGGTTAATTTAACTAATAAGGTATCACCTGCGAATCCTCCTAGGGTGTATGGACTATGAATTACCTTATAGGATTTTAAATTTCTAATAGTATTCTCTCTGAGATTTCAGAGATTGAGTGCCATTATTATTCCAATTCTTTTTTGCACCATTTCATCATACTTCCATGACCTTGTTATTACTACTTCATCAGATCTTTAGCAATATCACCTACTTTGGGTGAACTTAAGTTCATCAATTTAAGTTGCTCCATACCTTTACAACATTAGTATTCCTCCTTATGACCAACCAATAATGACCTGAACTTGATCCATTCCTCAAAGTACCTTATATTTTACTTCACTCTTCATGCAAGTTTTCATCTTGGCACTTAGAACTCGTCACTCCTTTACACGAATTCCCTTATCTATCTAGGTATATAACATCAAGTAATAACTTGATGATGCAACATGCATTTGCACATCAAGTCAAACTTCATGTATAGATCTAGTCAATCAAGAAGATCCAAGAAAAAAATTCAAATATGGTACATATAACACACATTATTCTAAGCCCATAATATAGTAGTTGAGTAAAACATCTCTAGAATTCAGGCTTAGTTGTGTAGTATATGACACCTCCTAGTATAGGTTTACGTTGTAATACTTAGCACTTAGGGGTCAAACTATTCTTTGTCTCAATATTTACCCAAATTGCTCAATTGCAACATGATAATTTTAAGCAAAGTGATCTTAAATTGGCTTTGACTAACTTATTATCTTCCTTTAGATACTAAGTTACCACTAACCTTCTAGTTTATGGTAAACTAACCTCACATGATCTCTCTATACGGATATCAACATTCTATTACTTCTATCATGATTCTACACTATTCTTTTCTTGCTTCTATTTCAAGATTATTTACTAAGTACTTGTCAAATTGTACATTCATCATGGTTTCAGACCTAATCTCATCATGATAACTCTTCTTCTTATCTTGCATTTATTGATTCCTAACAAATTACACTTCATCACCTAGAATTCTCAAGTGAATACCACATGATATACTTCCCATTAATTAAAACTATACATGCTCTAATGGTCTTCATTATGTTATATTTTGTTATTAACTAACAATAAGATTTTACTATCTTAGTTGAATTCTATGGTTAGAATACACCATTTGAACTACTTCATATAATATCCTAAACTTATTCATAATCTACTTCGATGTTTTAACTTAGTTAAGACATATTGAGGGTCTTATACCTTCTTAGAAATATCACTATACCAAGAAAAGATGGATAACTGCTCCTAAGAAAGATGACCAAAGCATCCAACTTAAGTGTGACAAGGTTATCCTCAAGTGGATACCCATCACAAGTCATAAGAACATTTGGTTTAGATAAGATGGCTTCTTATAGTCACTATCCAACCTACAAATCTCCTAAAAGGGTTTTAATCCTAAGGTCAAAGCGTATGCTCTGATACCAGCTGTGGTGACCCAGCATACTACTGCATGATGTAGTACACTATAGTCGTTGACATAACACCAATGGAACACCGTTCCACCAGTATTACATCCCTTATAGTGGTACAACAGAAACATAGCAGGTCCAAGACATGACTATAGTTTACAACTCGACTATTTACAAAAGATCTAGATAACACTTTAGGTTATAGAGAGAGAAAGCAACTATTACAAAGAAAAACTAGAAATAACAACTTATAACTATCATACTAATGGACTAGTATCTAAACTATTTGGCTTGAAAATGCAACTATTGCATTGCTCTATAGAAGTAGGTTCTATGGCTAGATATTATGCTCCTATCTAATCAGCAACTTCATATTCACTTTAGTTGATGTATATGTTAACTTCCTTGACTTCATTAAATAACTTGAGATTTTGGTGAAGATTCTCTTGGGCATAAGTTTATGTAGACATCATATTTATTAGCTTCGGAATCTAGCAAGGGTTAAGAAGATACGGTTGAGTACGAGCATACTCAGCAAGTTCACTAAAAAGAGTGTATGATGCACTATCTATAGCCATAGACCTTAGGTCATAGGCTATGCAGGTTTTCGTAAACATTTCTTCAAAGGTTTTTTTATTCTGAAAAGTTATGTCCGTCAGCCTTTAGAGGTTTACTAGAACTTCGTGGAGTTTCTTTCCTGCCGCATTCGTAGCTCCTTCCCGGAACAGGGAGTAACATGTCACAATTTTTACAATCTGTAGAGTTCCGTTACTTTATCCATAAGAGACCTTATCCTTGTTGCACAACCAAGTCATGAGCTTGTCCACACTTCCTTGGTATGTGGCCAAGTCTAAGATCCAAGCCAATCGCTGCCCTTCTTCACAACCCCGCATACCCCGCAATTGTTGTACTATCAGGACTCAATGTAGACTTTCCCCCGGTAATACGGCTTTACGTTAGTATGATACGCTTGACAACCATAAACACTAGAAATATGTCTTTTATAAGCCTAGATCCATGGTAGGATTTTCCCCGAATACATAGCTTTACCCAAGATCTGCAACTTATAAAATGCCCAGAATAGTGTCTGTGGCATGCGAAAGGAAGAAGATCCAGATGACTTTCCCGTCACATTCGAAGTATTATGGTCAACGCATATTATACAACACAAGAATCATAGGCGACATTGGTTGTTTAAGTCCTAGATAATATGTTCCTTTACCACCGGGACTTCCATAGTAGGTTATTACCACTTGGTAAATAACCCATAATCATATTATTACGAAAATAGTGTTTTTTGACCTTTTTGAAATGAAGGTGGTGACAACACTAGATTTTCAAATACTTTATAGAAAATAACAAAAGGACATAATCTTTGTGATTACAAGATTATGCAATCCCGGTCATCGAGACAATATAAACTCCAATATCTAAAAACATCATCATTGGTCCGGTAAGGACTAATGTTTAAAGAAGCAATATGTTGGTATGCATAAGTAATGCCATGCATTTTGTAAAACCCCGGAGTAATCCCTAATATGGTGCGTGGGTTGAGTTTAGGTGATTTCCTAAAAGTTTGGTTTATCTTCAAGTTGACTTCACAATCAAAGTATCAACACATAATATATAAGAGTAAAATACAATAACAATAGATGATTGATGTTGATTGACACCTATTTAACTGTTCTGAAAGGTCATGCTTTTAAGTTGTTAAGACTTTAAAGAAATAACATAAGATTTTCTGTTTGATGTAGGAAAAAGAATAACTTTTGAAGAAAATATTTCGTATACTTAATTAAGTAATCCTAAAAGGTTATCACGGTGTAATATATTGGTATTTGCATAGATCTAAGGATTTTTGATCTAGCATGTATATTACAGGAATAATACATGACTAAGGTTAACTATGAAGTATGAGTGAACTCAAGATCTAGGGTTACTTAGAGTAATAGCAAGTTCTAGGGTTTTACTAGGCATGGTTAAAGATGTGTAATATTCAACTCTTAATTTAATTGGATGATGTCACAAGGTTGAATCATAAGTCCTTGACTTACACTTGTTTATATGATTTGGAAATACTAGTACTTAAGCAAGGATGATCACTTAAGTTCAATCATAAACTATGGTTATGGTCTACGTGTAGGTATATGGATCTTATCCATTAAGGCCCTCCATAGCGTAGTGGTTTATCGGTGCCCAAAACGTTTTGGAGGCTCTGGGCACCGGTGCCCCACGTTGCACAGCCGGTGCTCGAACAAAAATCCAGGGAACCGGAGCATCTAGTTGCTCCGATGCCCACTTCATTTTTTCAATAAAATACTGTATTTTTAACTGCCAAGACAATTAACTTGGATTTCACATTCGACTGTTGTATCAACAAAATATGATAGTTTGAGATAAATCTATATATTGCATACATCTCACTCATACAAACATTGCAAATTTTTCTCATACAAACATTGCAAATTTTGTCCAGCAACTAGTGCATTGGATGAAATCACCAAGCAGAAACGCATTAATCTTTGTCAAAAGAATCCGTACAACAGCAATTCTCCCAACGATTTGTAATGAAAATAAAAGAGGTAAAGAGCCGGACACCTATGCTGCCTCCGGCGTTGCTGCAAAGCCAAGATGAGCTGGTCCAGGGTAGACCAGGTGCTCCTGCTACGCTTAGATCCGTGATCGCGCTGAGGATCCGGCCCTGATCCGCTATGATTTGCGCTCGTACCGGAAGGATCCGCCACGATTCCGACAGCAGGCAACGGCGCTCGGACAAGCCCGCTTTTCTCCGGCCGGATCCGTGGAGCTCGCCTACCGCAACAGCCAGAACTTCTTCCAGGAGTCGGAGGCGACAAGGAGTGAAAAGGGATCGCCGTAGAACTCGCGCGAAGGGGATCGCTGGTAGTTGGCTCGGAGGATTGTGTTTATCTAAACGTGGGTTTTATTTTTTTGGACACCGCCACGCTGTGAGACCGGTGCCTGGAATATTTATCATGGCATCGACTGACAAGCTTGCCCACTTTTCACTATTTGGGCATCGGACAGGCTGTGGAAGGCCTAAGAGGCTAATATTACTAAATGGTAAAAACTTAGTTGATTTGAAAGAGTAATGATGTCCCATGATGACTTAGTTTGATATCATGATCCTAAGGTTATACTATTGGCTGGTTTAATGGGCAAGGTGCTGCTAATTTCTAGGATAAGAGTTAATATTGAATTTATGATGAGTGTCTATCATAATAGAGTAAGTAACATATGATCTTGCTATAACCTCCTAGTGAGGTGCTATGCGTAAGGTTTGTTTACATGGAAATGGCACATACGGTTATGTATATGAAGTCAAACAAGTTGATTTGATTTGGAGTTTGTGTGAGAATAGGACTTTAAGTGTTGTTGGAGTTCTAAATATTTTCAAATATGAGTCCAAACTCTTGATTTTTTTTTTGCGGATTGATCTATAGAAATTCCTATTCAATTGGATTTATGTAAAAAAGGTTAAGGCTTTTAGGAATTTCCTTTGGAGTATTTATAGGAATATAAACAATGAGTAGAAAATGATTTATAAATATATTTTTTCTTAAAGTAAGTAGAATTGGATTTACTTGAATGTGGTTTCTTTAAATAAAAATTAAAGTTTCACTCGATTGATATTCATAAAAGTTTTGGAATTTGAAAAGTCGTGTTTAATTATTTTAAAATATTAATTTGTATTTTTTAAATAGGTTTTGAAACTTTAATATTAGCTATATAAAAAATAAACACGCACAAATACACACGTACACGTACTAGACTAGTTAAAGCTAGATTTAATTGGGGTCAAATGGCACACGCCTACATGGTACGTCTAAATTATATTAGACCCGGTCAAAGACTCATGTAGACAACGTAACACACGCACCCAACACAACGCACGCACACAGCACACGAACGCACACACTCTTTTTGGTTGGACCAAAACTATTGCATACGCACGTACACATCTCCATTTTGCTCCTGTAGGATTTTCATTCCTCTTCTTCTCCTCACACGTATGCTACCGTCTGCAGCTACCCTGGTCATCGCTGGCTGCATCCGGCGGAACCACTTGCTGGTGCTATTTCTCCACCTCCTCCTTCTTTTCCTTTTCCCCTGTCGACTGGGCTCGATCGCGGCCTCGCGTGTACCTGGCTGAAACCCTAGCTCCGGCTTGGCACGGTCGTCGGCGTGATTCTGGTGCCGACGCGGCTCCGACTGCTCCCCCTTGTCGATGTGCCTTAATAGGGCAAAGGTGTCCGATCTTTCGATGAGATGGTGATAGTCGATTTGGTGGAGTTCGGGCTTGACAATCCAACTACACGTGCTAGCACGAGCACCCATGCAATCGCTAGGCCAATCTCCTGGAGGTTACCGATCCTGCGGGAACACGATCAGCCTGACCAGCGAGGGTCTTAATTCCTACCTGAAATCGAGAACAAGTAAGAACTAATATTGCAATCAAGATATTGCGGATTAAGATGGAAGCTTTATTGAAAAGGTGGCATCCTGTATAGGTGCGAAGTACAAGAGGCCTCTGCGACGCTCGAGCCTTGGCGAAGTTGCTATGATGGCAAACTTAATGTCTAAACAAAATCCGAGTCTATGGTGACGGCTAAGACGAGTATTTAAGGAGGAAAATGTAGGGTTTCGGCCAGCCATAGAAGTGGTGGCCGAATCCAACCCTAGAAGTCATTTTCTCCTCAAATACGGACTCTAAAAAGTGGATATTTAAAATCCTGCGAAAATTACATGGGCCTGGACCAAAATAAAGGTGTCACAGCACCATATTAAGCTATGGACGGATTTGTGAAGTATTCATCTTGAATATTTCGTCCAAGCCTTCTTTCTTCATTATGGTGGCCTCAAAGTTCTGAAATCTTCATTTGTGGCCTTCTCTTGAATCATCACATGCTTGCTGCCATCTCCATGCATGGCCATGCTCCATTGCTTTTTCCTCTCATCCATGCTTGGTCCATCATTCCTAAGAGTAAGAAATACACCTGATTTAGGCAGCATCATTGATGTGGACATCCCTACTATTGATACAACCGTTGTACCTACAGCAACACACATACAAGGACCCATCACAAGATCTCGTGCCAAACAACTTAACTATCAAGTACTTTCGTTTCTTGGAACTATTCCTCACATACATGATAATATGATGCTGCCTAAATCAGATATATTTCTTACTCTTAGGAATGATGGACCAAGCATGGATGAGAGGGACAAGCATTGGAGCATGGCCATGCATGGAGATGGCAGCAAGCATGTGATGATCCAAGAGAAGGCCACGGATGAAGATTTCAGAACTTTGAGGCCACCATAATGAAGAAAGAAGGCTTGGACGAAATATTCAAGATCAATACTTTACGAATTCGTCCATAGCTTAATATGGTGCTGCGACACCTTTATTTTGGGTCAGGCCCATGTAATTTTCGCAGGATTTAAATTAGCCACTTTTTAGAGTCCGTATTTGAGGGGAAAGGGACTTTTAGGGTTGGATTCGGCCACCACTTCCATGGCTGGCCGAAACCCCACCTTTTCGCCCTTAAATACGCCCCATAGCCGACCCCCTAGACTCGGATTTTGTTTAGACATTAAGTTAGCCATCATAGCAACTTCGCCAAGGCTCGAGCGTCGCAGAGGCCTCTTGTACTTCGCACCTATTCAGGATCCCACCTTTTCAATAAAGCTTTCATATTAATCCGCAATATCTTGATTGCAATATTAGTTCTTACTTGTTCTCGATTTCAGGTAGGAATTAAGACCCTCATTGGTCAGGCTGATCGTGTTCACGCAGGATCGGTAACCTCCAGGAGATTGGCCTAGCGATTGCATTGGCGCTCGTGCTCGCACGTGTAGTCGGATCGTCAAGCCCGAACTTCACCCAATCGATTATCGCCATCTCATCGAAAGATCGGACACCTTTGCCCTATCAAGTGGTATCATATTTCAGGTTGCTCGGTGAGATTTTACTGTTTTCGTAGATTAGATCTGTTTTTACCTATAACCCACGAAAAAGCCAAAAACACAGTTAGAGTTTAGATCCATCCCATAACCAATCTACGCCTCGCATTATCTTTTCAGTTTTTGCATTGTTGAATTTGTGTCTACATCGTCGCGTCGCGTTGCTGGTCTTAGTGTCTCGTCCTTTAGAGTTTCGAGTTCTGATCATAGTAGTCACCGCCACACTCGCCGATCACCGCCACCATATTCTGCCGCCATATACCCTGCCACCATAAACCCTAATACTCCGCCACCGCCTTCCTACCGCGACACGGATCCGATCACCTATCCTGCCGCGGCACGAGTCCGAGTTCAGTTATTGTTTCCTAGCTATTTCTTTTTACTTTCCTTCTTTGTTGTTTCTGTGTTTAGCTAAAGTCCGTATCGAGTTCAGAGTCCGGTCGTAAGTCCAGAAGGAGAGCAAAAAAAAAAGTCTCGAACCGCCTCCGAAATTTTTTTCTGGCTATACTAGTTTTCGACCCCGGGGATCACTTTTCTCCATCGGCCGTTATAGCGATATTTTTTTGGCGCCGGCGCGCTTTCCAGAGCAAAATAAAAAAATTCGAAATTTTTTTTTGGGGCTAACCTATTTTTAGACCCCGTAGATCAGTTCTAGACACTCGCCATCATAGTGATTTTCTGCATCTCGGTTCGCTTTTCAGGGTGCCATATCATCATACAGTGCTTGTCGTGTCGCGTCGTGACATCGTTGGTGATCTAGGCTCGCGTCTCTAGTACGGTCTAGCCTAGGACCAGCACAGTACCGTCGTTGAGCATTCTTTCAACTTTTGCATTGCTGTTTTGATAATTGCTAACCCCCCTTGCTAAGCCTTCCCAGAGCTCCACAGATATTCTCCACGTGCGGTGTCTCGACTCCTGGTAATCGCTTGGTTCAATCTCTGGACCCACTGATCCTCGCGGTTGCACATCGCCTTTTCCTACTGTTTGGTAAGAACTTGTAAGAGCTTCGTATATTGCTTAACGGATTACGCGTGACTTCCACCATATTTCCGTACTATATACCTGTGCTTTTTAAGGACTAACCATGACAGATACTTCGCGGAACCCTGCCACAATGACGAACGAAGAACTACATGCCCACTTCTCCGCGCTCTTGGTCAGTCGCGCTGAAGACGTGGATACGCGCCTCAGGGAGTTTGACACCAAGCTCACCAACGCCGTGGACAAGATCGATGGACTCGAGAAATCCTTCAACGCCAAGCTTGACGTTCGGTTCAAGGAGCTTTTGAACCGATTGCCCACACCCGCACCCGCACCCACACATGGCGCACGGCGCATTCCGATCATGGGTCGGACTGCTGGTTCGGCTGCCGCCGCACCCCCGGCGGCTACCGCTGCGGCTAACGCACCTCAGACTTCCGCCGCAGCTGCTGCTGCGACATTGGGGACGGACGACGGGTACTACTACGACCCCGACGACGACGATCTGTTTAACGAGGAGGTTGAACAACCTCCACAGGTTCCTGCTGGCCGTCCCCGACATTACTACCGCAACGCTCGACCACCGGTACGTGATGATGATCATGTTGCAAAGCTTAAATTAAATATTCCATCTTTTGAGGGTAAATATAATCCTGATGCATATCTTACATGGGAGATGGAAGTAGAACAACGTTTTGCATGCTTAAAATATCCTGAGAATATGCGTGTTAGTGCTGCTACATGTGAATTTACTAAATTTGCTTCCCTTTGGTGGTCTGAGTATTGTCGTTTAAATCCTACTACTATTCCTAGTACTTGGACTGCTTTAATAACTGCTATGCGTGTTCGTTTTGTACCTCCCCCTTATCAACGTGATTTACTAAAGAATCTAACACGTTTAGAGCAAGGGAAAAATTCTGTAGAAGAGTATTATCAGGAATTGCAAACGGGGATGGTTCGGTGTGGTCTTGTAGAATCTACTGAACAAATGCTTGCACGTTTCTTTGGTGGATTAAACAAGGACATTCAACACATATTAGACTATAAGGAATATAATTCCATCACTCGTTTGTTTCATCTTGCTTGCAAAGCTGAACGTGAAGTGCATGATCGCCAAACACCATGGAGGAGGACTAATAATTCTGCAGGTCGCACATCCACTTGGACATCCCGACAATCAGCGCCTCCTCGTGATTCGCCACCAGCTACTACCACATCCAAGGCCACCACAAGATTTCCAACTGCTCCTCCACCATCATCCAATGCTCCTGCTCGTAGTGCATCTTCTATGGCTTCCACGGGTAAGACAAAGGATATACAATGCCGCAAGTGCTGGGGTTTTGGTCATATTGAGAGACAGTGCACAACACAACGTGTAATGATGGTGCGAGAAGATGGTCAATACGATTCAGCGAGTGACTTTGATGAAGATACACTAGCCCTTATTTCTGCTCGAGATGTAGACAATTCTGATGCTGATGAAGAGCCAGAGGTAATGGGAGCTGAAGCTGCTGATCAATACAAGAGCTTAATTACACAACGTGTGTTGAGTGTGCAATTGAGCAAATCTGAGCAAGATCAACGCCACAACCTGTTCCAAACACGTGGTGTTGTCAAAGATAGAGCTATACGGATCATCATTGATGGAGGGAGTTGTAATAATCTGGCCAGTGTTGACATGGTAGAGAAGCTTGTGCTTCCAACAAGACAACACCCACATTCATATTACATACAATGGTTTGAGAGTTCTCGCAAGATCAAGGTAACAAGAACGGTACGCGTGCATTTTACTATTGGTACATATTCTGATTTTGTTGATTGTGATGTTGTACCTATGCAAGCTTGTTCTTTGTTACTTGGTAGACCATGGCAATTTGATAAAGAATCTGTTCATAATGGCAAAACTAATCACTATTCTCTTATGCATGATGGAAATAAAATTGGTCTAAAACCTATGACTCCCGAACAGATTTTAAAAGATGATCTTGCTAGAGCTAGTAGAGCTAAAACTGAGGAGAAAAATAAAAGTGAGAATCAGATTGTTGCTGCAGATTTTATACCACCAAAGAACACTAAATCTGATTCTACACATGCTACTGAAATTCGTTTGAAGAGTCCATGTATGCTTGCAAATAAAATTGATATTGCTGAACTCGATGTAAACAATACTCAATGTTATGCAATTGTCTGCAAAGAGGTTTTGTTTTCATTTGAGGATATGCCTCCTTCTTTGCCACCCGCTATTGCTAACCTTTTGCAGGAATATGAGGACGTCTTTCCCGCTGAGCTTCCACCAGGACTACCTCCTATTAAAGGAATTGAGCACCAAATTGATCTAATTCCTGGTGCCACGTTGCCCAACCGCGCGCCATATAGAACCAATCCAGAGGAAACAAAGGAGATACAACGCCAAATTCAGGAACTACTCGACAGAGATCATATTCGTGAGTCCCTTAGCCCCTGTGCAGTTCCTATTATTTTGGTACCTAAGAAAGATGGTTCTTCGCGCATGTGTACTTATTGTAGATCTATCAATAATATTACTATTCGATATCATCATCCTATTCCACGTTTAGATGACATGCTTGATGAATTGAGTGGCTCTACCATGTTTTCTAAAGTTGATTTGCGTAGTGGTTACCACCAGATTCGTATGAAATTAGGAGATGAATGGAAAACAACATTTAAAACTATGTTCGGGTTATATGAGTGGTTAGTAATGTCGTTTGGTTTAACTAATGCACCTAGCACTTTCATGATATTAATGAACGAAGTTTTACGTGCTTTCATTGGACGTTTTGTGGCAGTCTACTTTGATGATATTCTGATTTATAGCAAATCTTTAGAGGATCATTTGGACCATTTACGTGCTGTTTTCAATGCTTTACGTGATGCACGTTTTTTTGGTAACCTTGAGAAGTGCACCTTTTGCACCAATCGAGTTGCGTTTCTTGGCTAAGCTGTTACATCACAGGGTATTGAAGTGGATCCAGCCAAGGTTGAAGCTATTGAGAATTGGCCGCAGCCCAAGACGGTCACACAAGTGAGGAGTTTTCTTGGCCTCGCTGTTTTTTATAGGCGCTTTGTCAAAGACTTTGGATCAATTGTCGCGCCACTGAATGAGCTTACCAAGAAGGACGTGCCCTTTGTTTGGGGCGATGCACAACAACAGGCCTTCATCATATTGAAAGATAAGCTAACACATGCTCCCTTACTCCAACTTCCTGATTTTACTAAGACTTTTGAGCTTGAATGTGATGCTAGTGGAATTGGTTTGGGAGGGTTTATTACAAGAGGGAAAACCTGTTGCATATTTTAGTGAGATATTGAGTGGGGCTAGTCTGAACTATTCTACTTATGATAAAGAATTATATGCGTTGGTTCGGACATTAAAAACTTGGCAACATTATCTATGGCCTAAAGAATTTGTTATACATTCTGATCATGAATCTTTGAAGCATATTCGTAGTCAAGCTAAGTTGAATCGTCGTCATGCAAAGTGGGTTGAATTTATTGAGTCTTTTCCTTATGTTATCAAACACAAAAAGGGTAAAGATAATATTATTGCTGATGCTTTGTCGCGCCGTTATACTTTGTTATCTCAACTTGACTTCAAAATATTTGGACTAGAAACTATTAAAGAACAATATGTGCATGATGCTGAATTTAAAGATGTGTTGCAGAATTGTAGAGATGGTAGAACATGGAACAAGTTCGTCTTCAATGATGGATTTGTGTTCCGTGCTAACAAACTATGCATTCCGGATAGTTCTGTTCGTCTTTTGTTGTTACAGGAGGCGCATGGAGGAGGATTGATGGGACACTTTGGTGTCAAGAAGACGGAGGATGTTCTTGCTGCACACTTCTTTTGGCCACGTATGCGTCGAGATGTTGAGAGATTTGTGGCACGCTGCACTACTTGTCAAAAAGCTAAGTCTCGCCTTAATCCACATGGTTTATATATGCCTCTTCCTGTTCCTAGTGTTCCTTGGGAGGATATTTCTATGAACTTTGTTTTGGGATTGCCACCAACACAGAAGGGGAGGGATAGTATTTTTGTTGTTGTGGATCGGTTTTCTAAGATGGCAAACTTTATTCCTTGTCATAAAACGGATGATGCTGCGCATATTGCTGATTTGTTCTTTCGTGAAATTGTTCGTTTACATGGTGTGCCAAATACTATTGTCTCTGATCGTGATACTAAATTTCTTAGCCACTTTTGGAGATGTTTATGGGCTAAGTTGGGGACTAAATTGCTCTTTAGTACTACATGTCATCCCCAAACTGATGGTCAAACTGAAGTAGTAAATAGAACTTTGTCTACTATGTTGCGGGCTGTTTTAAAGAAGAACTTAAAATTGTGGGAAGAGTGTTTACCTCATATAGAATTTGCTTATAATCGTTCGCTGCATTCTACCACAAAGATGTGCCCATTTGAGATTGTGTATGGTTTTGTTCCTCGTGCACCTATTGATTTATTGCCTTTACCTTCTTCGGTGCAACATAATTTGGATGCTACACAACGCGCTGAAATGATATTAAACTTGCATAAGACTACTAAAGATAACATTGAACACATGAATGCTAAGTATAAAATTGCTAGGATAAAGGGAGAAAGCATGTTGTGTTTGATGTTGGCGATCTTATTTGGTTACATTTGCGTAAATATCGTTTTCCTGATTTACGCATGTCTAAGTTAATGCCATGTGCTGTTGGTCTCTTTAAGGTGTTAGAGAAAATAAATGATAATGCATATAAACTTGAGTTGCCTGCAGAATTTGGTACGGTTAGTCCTACGTTTAACATTGCAGATTTGAAGCCTTACTTTGGTGAGGAAGATGAGATTGCGTCGAGGACGACTTCAATTCAAGAAGGGGAGCATGATGTGGACATCCCTACTATTGATACAACCGTTGTACCTACAGCAACACACATATAAGGACCCATCACAAGATCTCGTGCCAAACAACTTAACTATCAGGTACTTTCGTTTCTTGGAACTATTCCTCACATACATGAGAATATGATGCTGCCTAAATCAGATATATTTCTTACTCTTAGGAATGATGGACCAACAATGGATGAGAGGGACAAGCATTGGAGCATGGCCATGCATGGAGATGGCAGCAAGCATGTGATGATCCAAGAGAAGGCCACGGATGAAGATTTCAGAACTTTGAGGCCACCATAATGAAGAAAGAAGGCTTGGACGAAATATTCAAGATCAATACTTTATGAATTCGTCCATAGCTTAATATGGTGCTGCGACACCTTTATTTTGGCCAGGCCCATGTAATTTTCGCAGGATTTTAATTAGCCACTTTTTAGAGTCCGTATTTGAGGGGAAAAGGACTTTTAGGGTTGGATTCGGCCACCACTTCCATGGCTGGCCGAAACCCCACCTTTTCGCCCTTAAATACGCCCCATAGCCGACCCCCTAGACTCGGATTTTGTTTAGACATTAAGTTAGCCATCATAGCAACTTCGCCAAGGCTCGAGCGTCGCAGAGGCCTCTTGTACTTCGCACCTATTCAGGATCCCACCTTTTCAATAAAGCTTTCATCTTAATCCGCAATATCTTGATTGCAATATTAGTTCTTACTTGTTCTCAATTTCAGGTAGGAATTAAGACCCTCGTTGGTCAGGCTGATCGTGTTCACACAGGATCGGTAACCTCTAGGAGATTGGCCTAGCGATTGCATTGACGCTCGTGCTCGCACGTGTAGTTGGATCGTCAAGCCCGAACTCCACCAAATCGATTATCGCCATCTCATCGAAAGATCGGACACCTTTGCCCTATCAATCATATTCTCATGTATGTGAGGAATAGTTCCAAGAAAGAAAAGTACGTGATAGTTAAGTTGTTTGGTACGAGATCTTATGATAGGTCCTTGTATGTGTGTAGCTGTAGATACAACGGTTGTATCAATAGATGGGATGTCCACATCATGCTCCCCTTCTTAAATTGACGTCTTCCTCGATGCAATCTCATCTTCCTCACCAAAGTAAGGCTTCAAATCTGCAATGTTAAACGTAGGACTAACCGTACCAAAGTCTGCAGGCAACTCAAGTTTATTTTTTCTAACACCTTAAAAGGACCAGCAGCACGTGGCATTAACTTAGACTTACGTAAATCAGGAAAACGATCTTTACGCAAATGTAGCCAAACAAGATCTGCAACATCAAACACAACATGGTTTCTCCCTTTATCCCCAGCAAGTTTATACTTAGCATTCATGTGTTCTATGTTATCTTTAGTAGTCTTATGCAAGTTTAATATCATTTCAGCGCATTGAGTAGCATCCAAATTATTTTGCACCGAAGAAGGTAAAGGCAATAAATCAATAGGTGCACGAGGAACAAAACCATACACGATCTTAAACGGGCACATCTTTGTGGTAGAATGCAGCGAATAATTATAAGCAAATTCTATATGAGGTAAACACTCTTCCCACAATTTTAAGTTCTTCTTTAAAACATCCCGCAACATAGTAGACAAAGTTCTGTTTACTACTTCAGTTTGTCCATCAGTTTGGGGATGACATGTAGTACTAAACAGAAATTTAGTCCCCACTTAGCCCATAAACATCTCCAAAAGTGGCTAAGAAATTTAGTATCACGATCAGAAACAATAGTATTTGGCACACCATGTAAACGAACAATTTCACGAAAGAACAAATCAGCAATATGCGCATCATCATCCGTTTTATGACAGGGAATAAAGTGTGCCATCTTAGAAAACCGATCCACGACAACAAAAATACTATCCCTCCCCTTCTGTGTACGTGGCAATCCCAAAACAAAGTCCATAGAAATATCCTCCCAAGAAACACTAGGAACAGGAAGAGGCATATATAAACCATGTGGATTAAGGCGAGACTTAGCTTTTTGACAAGTAGTGCAACGTGCCACAAATCTCTCAACATCTCGACGCATACGTGGCCAAAAGAAGTGTGCAGCAAGAACATCCTCCAATTTCTTGACACCAAAGTGTCCCATCAATCCTCCTCCATGCGCCTCCTGTAACAACAAAAGACAAGCAAAGCTATCTGGAATGCATAGTTTGTTAGCACGGAACACAAATCCATCATTGAAGATGAACTTGTTCCATGTTCTACCATCTCTACAATTCTGCAACACATCTTTAAATTCAGCACCATGCACATATTGTTCCTTAATAGTTTCCAATCCAAATATTTTGAAGTCAAGTTGAGATAACAAAGTATAACGGCGCAACAAAGCATCAGCAATAATATTATCTTTACCCTTTTTGTGTTTGATAACATAAGGAAAAGACTCAATAAATTCAACCCACTTTGCATGATGACGATTCAACTTAGCTTGACTACGAATATGCTTCAAAGATTCATGATCAGAATGTATAACAAATTCTTTAGGCCATAGATAATGTTGCCAAGTTTCTAATGTCCGAACCAACGCATATAATTCTTTATCATAAGTAGAATAGTTCAGACTAGCCCCACTCAATATCTCACTAAAATATGCAACAGGTTTTCCCTCTTGTAATAACACACCTCCCAAACCAATTCCACTAGCATCACATTCAAGCTCAAAAGTCTTATTAAAATCAGGAAGTTGGAGTAAGGGAGCATGTGTTAGCTTATCTTTCAATATGACGAAGGCCTGTTGTTGTGCATCGCCCCAAACAAAGGGCACATCCTTCTTGGTAAGTTCATTCAGCGGCGCGGCAATTGATCCAAAGTCTTTGACAAAGCGCCTATAAAAACCAGCGAGGCCAAGAAAACTCCTCACTTGTGTGACCGTCTTGGGCTGCGGCCAATTCTCAATAGCTTCAATCTTGGCTGGATCCACTTCAATACACTGTGATGTAACAACATAGCCAAGAAACACAACTCGATTGGTGCAAAAGGTGCACTTCTCAAGATTACCAAACAAACGTGCATCACGTAAAGCATTGAAAACAGCACGTAAATGGTCCAAATGATCCTCTAAATATTTGCTATAAATCAGAATATCATCAAAGTAGACTACCACAAAACGTCCAATGAAAGCACATAAAACTTCGTTCATTAATCTCATGAAAGTGCTGGGTGCATTAGTTAAACCAAAGTCATCACTAACCACTCATACAAACCGAACTTCGTTTTAAATGTCGTTTTCCATTCATCTCCCAATTTCATATGAATCTGGTGGTAACCACTACACAAATCAACTTTAGAAAACATGGTAGAGCCACTCAATTCATCAAGCATGTCATCCAAACATGGAATAGGATGACGATATCGAATAGTAATATTATTGATAGCTCTACAATCAGTACACATGCGCGAAGAACCATCTTTCTTAGGTACCAAAATAATAGGAACAGCATAGGGGCTAAGGGAATCACGAATATGATCTCTGTCGAGTAGTTCCTGAATTTGGCGTTGTATCTCCTTTGTCTCCTCTGGATTGGTTCTATATGGCGCGCGGTTGGGCAATGTAGCACCAGGAATTATATCAATTTGGTGCTCAATTCCTCTAATAGGAGGTATTCCTGGTGGCGGCTCAGCGGGAAAGACGTCCTCATATTCCTGCAAAAGGTTAGCAATAGCGGGTGGCAAAGAAGGAGGCATATCCTCAAATGAAAACAAAACCTCTTTGTAGATAATTGCATAACATTGAGTATTGTTTACATCTATTTCAGCAATATCAATTTTATTTGCAAGCATACATGGACTCTTCAAACGAATTTCAGTAGCATGTTTAGAATCAGATTTAGTGTTCTTTGGTGGTACAAAATCTGCAGCAACAATCTGATTCTCACTTTTATTTTTCTCCTCAGTTTTAGCTCTACTAGCTCTAGCAAGATCATCTTTTAAAATCGGTTCGGTAGTCATAGGTTTTAGACCAATTTTCTTTCCATCATGCATAAGAGAATAGTGATTAGTTTTGCCATTATGAACAGATTATCTATGAAATTGCCATGGTCTACCAAGTAACAAAGAACAAGCTTGCATAGATACAACATCATAATCCAAAAAATCAGAATATGTACCAATAGTAAAATGCACGTGTACCGTCCTTGTTACCTTGATCTTGTGAGAACTCTCAAACCATTGGATGTAATATGAATGTGTGTGTTGTCTTGTTAGAAGTGCAAGCTTCTCTACCATGTCAAGACTAGCCAGATTATTACAACTCCCTCCATCAATGATGATCCTTATAGCTCTTTCCTTGACAACACCACGTGTTTGGAACAGGTTGTGGCGTTGATCTTGCTCAGATTTGCTCAATTGCACACTCAACACACGTTGTGTAATTAAGCTCTTGTATTGATCAGAAGTTTCAGCTCCCATTACCTCTGTCTCTTCATCAGAATCACAATTGTCTCCATCTCGAGCAGAAATAAGGGCTAATGTATCTTCATCAAAGTCACTCGCTGAATCATATTGACCATCATCACGCACCATCATAACATGTTGTGTTGTCCACTGTCTCTCAATATGACCAAAACCCCAGCACTTACAGCATTGTATATCCTTTGTTTTACCCGTGGAAGCCATATAAGACGCACTACGAGCAGGAGCATTGGATGACGGTGGAGGAGCAGCTGACGAAAATCTTGTGGTGGCCTTGGATGTGGTAGTAGCTGATGGAGAATCACGAGAAGGAGGCGCTGATTGTCGGGATGTCCAAGTGGATGTGCGACCTGCAGAATTATTAGTCCTTCTCCATGGTGTTTGGTGATCCTGCACTTCATGTTCAGCTTTGCAAGCAAGATGAAACAAATGAGTGATGGAATTATATTCCTTATAGTCTAATATGTGTTGAATGTCCTTGTTTAATCCACCAAAGAAACGTGCAAGCATTTGTTCAGCAGATTCTACAAGACCACACCGAACCATCCCTGTTTGCAATTCCTGATAATACTCTTCTACAGAATTTTTCCCTTGTTCCAAACATGTCAGATTCTTTAGTAAATCATGTTGATAACTGGGAGGCACAAAACGAACACGCATAGCAGTTTTTTAAGAAGTCCAAGTACAAGGAATAGTAGTAGGATTTAAACGACAATACTCAAACCACCAAAGGGAAGCAAATTTAGTAAATTCACATGTAGCAGCACTAACACGCATATTCTCAGGATATTTTAAACATGCAAAACGTTGTTCTATTTACATCTCTCATGTAAGATATGCATCAGGATTATATTTACCCTCAAAAGATAGAATATTTAATTTAAGCTTTGCAACATGATCATCATCACGTACCGGTGGTCGAGCGTTGCGGTGGTAATGTCGGGGATGGCCAGTAGGGTGTGGAGGTTGTTCAACCTCCTCGTCAAACAGATCATCATCGTCGGGGTCGTAGTAGTACCCGTCGTTTGTCCCCAATGTCGCAGCAGCAGCCGTGGTGGAAGTCTGAGGTGCCTCAGCTGCAGCGGTAGCCGCCTGAGGTGCGGTGGCAGCCGAACCAGCAGTACGACCCGTGATCGGAATGCGCTGTGCACCATGCCGAAGTGCCAATCGAGCGGGTGCGGGTGCCGGCAATCTGTCCAAAACCTCCTTGAACCGAGAGTCAAGCTTGTCGTTGAAGGATTTCTCGAGTCCATCGATCTTCTCCATGGCGTTGGTGAGCTTGGTGTCAAACTCCTCTAGTCGTGCATCCACATCTTCAGCTTGACCGACCAAGAGCTCGGAGAAGTGGGCATGTAGTTCTTGGTTCGTCATTGTGGCAGGGTTACGCGAAGTATCTGTCATGGTTAGTCCTTTTAAAAGCACAGGTAATATGGTGGAAGGCACGCGTAATCCGTCAAGCAATATACAAAGCTCTTACAAGTTCTTACCAAAAAGCAGGAAAAGGCAATATGCAACCGCGAGGAGCAGTGGGTCCAGAGATTGAACCGAGCGATTACCAGGAGTCGAGACACCGCACGTGTAGAAATCTGTGGAGCTCTAGGAAGGCTTAGCAAAGGGGTTAGCAATTATCAAAACAGCAATGCAAATGTTGAAAGAATGCTCAACGACGGTACTGTGCTGGTCCTAGGCTAGACCATACTAGAGACGCGAGCCTAGATCACCAATGATGTCACGACGTGACACAACAAGCAATGTAGGATGATATGACACCCTAAAAAGCGAACCGAGATGTCAAAAATCACTATGATGGTGAGTGTCTAGAACTGATCGACGGGGTCTAGAAACAGGTTAGCCCAATTTTTTTTGAAATTTTTGTATTATGCTCCGGAAAGCGCACAGGCGCCAAAAAAATATCGCTATAACGGCCGATGGAGAAAAGTGATCCCCGGGGCCAAAAATCAGTATAGCCAGAATTTTTTTTTGCTCTCCTTCTGGACTTACGACTGAACTCTTAGCTCGACACGGACTTTAGCTCAACACGCAAACAACAAGGAAGGAAAGTAAAAATGAAAAACTAGGGAACAATAACTCAACTCGGGCTTGTTCCGCGGCAAGAAAGGTGATCGGATCCGTGTCGTGGTAGGAAGGCGGTGGCGGAGTTTTAGGGTTTATGGTGGCTGGGTGTATTGCGGCGGAATATGGTGGCGGTGATCTGCAAGGGTGGCGGTGACTACTGTGATCAGAACTCGAAACTCTAAGGGACGAGACACTAAGACCAGCAACTCGACGCGACGATGCAGACACAAATGCAACAATGCAAAACTGAAAAGATAATGCAAGGCGTAGATTGGTGATGGGATGGATCTAAACGCTAACTATGTTTTTGGATTTTTCGTGGGTTATAGGTAAAACATATCTAATCTACGAAAACAGTAAAATCTCACCGAGCAACCTGAAATCTAATACCACTTAATAGGGAAAAGGTGTCCGATCTTTCGATGAGATGGTGATAGTCGATTTGGTGGAGTTCGGGCTTGACGATCCGACTACACGTGCGAGCACGAGCGCCAATGCAATTTCTAGGCCAATCTCCTGGAGGTTACCGATCCTGCGGGAACACGATCAGCCTGACCAGCGAG
The DNA here is from genome assembly GCA_916181665.1 of Avena sativa. Lineage (NCBI taxonomy): Eukaryota > Viridiplantae > Streptophyta > Magnoliopsida > Poales > Poaceae > Avena > Avena sativa. The sequence continues at coordinate 149,634,913 of OV702280.1, forward strand.
GGTCTTAATTCCTACCTGAAATCGAGAACAAGTAAGAACTAATATTGCAATCAAGATATCGCGGATTAAGATGAAAGCTTTATTGAAAAGGTGGGATCCTATAGATGTGCGAAGTACAAGAGGCCTCTGCGACGCTCGAGCCTTGGCGAAGTTGCTATGATGGCTAACTTAATGTCTAAACAAAATTCGAGTCTATGGTGACGGCTAAGACGAGTATTTAAGGAGGAAAAGATAGGGTTTCGGCCAGCCATAGAAGTGGTGGCCGAATCCAACCCTAGAAGTCCTTTTCTCCTCAAATACAGACTCTAAAAAGTGGCTATTTAAAATCCTGCGAAAATTACATGGGCCTCGGCCAAAATAAAGGTGTCGCAGCACCATATTAAGCTATGGACGGATTTGTGAAGTATTAATCTTGAATATTTCGTCCAAGCCTTCTTTCTTCATTATGGTGGCCTCAAAGTTCTGAAATCTTCATCCGTTGACTTCTCTTGAATCATCACATGCTTGCTACCATCTCCATGCATGGCCATGCTCCATTGCTTGTCCCTCTCATCCATGCTTGGTCCATCATTCCTAAGAGTAAGAAATACATCTGATTTAGGTAGCATCATATTCTCATGTATGTGAGGAATAGTTCCAAGAAATGAAAGTACCTGATAGTTAAGTTGTTTGGCACGAGATCTTGTGATAGGTCCTTGTGTGTGTGTAGCTGTAGGTACAACGGTTGTATCAATAGATGGGATGTCCACATCACGCCTCCTCTACATCGTATACGGCTTCCACAATGACTCCTGGAGCTCCTTCTCTCCCCTGCCCCAACACGTACGAGCTCGACCACCAACTGCTACTCCTTCCCGGGCTATCCGTGGCCTCCCCATCTTGGTGATGTAGTAGGCTCGGCTGGCCCCCTCTCCTCCTTCATCTACTTCAGCTAGGCTCGGCTATGCCTCTGATTTTGCAAATGCAGGTATGATTCATCCTTTGTCTACTCTTTCTTTTTGTACTATATAGGATTTCGTAGATGTGGCGTGGTGTTGATCTCCTGCTCATCATAATATGATGAGTGGTAGCCTGTCACATCCCAAGATTTTCCAAATCTTGTAATGTGAAAAATAAATGAATAAAATAAAACTTTGTTGAATTTCAGGGTGAGAAGAAACTTTTGAATCCATTTGGAAACTTTCAAAACCTATTTGGATCAAATAAAATCCCAAAGGGATTTGAAAAGTTAAATAAACAAGAAACTTCAAAATATTTAAAATTACTGTTTTTTTGGATCTTTTAATAAAAGGTTATGGTTTTCAAAAGAAAAGGTGGATTTATAAATCAAGATTATTTTATAAAACCAAATTAAACCTTGGCCAATATTTTGAAATAAATGTTTTGTTTTGATAAAAATAGTAAAGGTTTATTTAAATAAAATAATAAGGATTTAATATCCAAATTTTATTAAAGTAAAGGCTTTTCCCATTTTAAATAAACACTAAAACTTATTTATTTATTTTTAAATAAGTTTTCCAAGTATTTTATATTCTCAAATAAAACCTACTGAAGTGTTTTGGTTTTATTTTAAATTTTCAAAATAAAGATTTTAATAAAACAAATCCTATTTGAATTAATAACTAAGGCCCATTTTATTTAATTGTTTATGGACCATAAAATAAAAATGTTATTTTGTTTTAAACAAGATTTCCAAATATATTTTATTTTCAAATAAAACCTACTGATTTGGTTTTGAAAATATTTGGTTTTCAAATGGAGTTTTTATTAAATAAATCAAACCCTATTTGATTAAATAACTAAAGGGCCATTTTATTTAATTAATAAATGGATCCTAAAAAGAATAAAAATATTATTTTATTTTGGGATTTGGTTTATGTTGATAAACAGAACCAAAAACTCATCACAAGTTTGGTGATTGTTGAATTGTTTGAATGTTTGGTTTATTGTTTGAATTGTTGAGTGATTTGAATTTCAAAACAGTAAATAGAAATAGAAAAGGAAAAAGATTCTGTACAAAAAAAAAGAAACAACAGCAGCCCAACAAGGCCCAACTCGCAGCTCACCTCCTCTTTTCCCTGAAGCGTTTTCCCTCACTCGCGAAACGACCCGCACAGTCACTGAACACTGGCCCCCACCTGCACTCCCTTTCTTTCACTGCCAAGCGGACCCACCCCTCCTGTTCATCGTCCTCACCCGCAGCGACCACTTCCTTCCCCCGTTTCTGCATTGATCTCGCGGGAGTAATTCTCGTCAATACAGCGAGTAATGGCTGTCTTAAATCACGCTCAGTAACTCGCCTGCGTTCCCTCTCTCTTTCCCCTCTCTCGCCCGACCCTCTCTGCCTCAGAGCTGTCCCAATTTGGAGCCACATCACCTCTGACTCCGGCGAGCTCCGCGGGAAATTCTAGCCACACCTCGCCGCCCCTCAACTGCCTCTGCACGCGAGCTTGTTCTACATCGCCTGGCGAACCTCCCAGCGTCAACCGCTTGGCCGCGACCACACCAGACGCTCGGCTTCGTCAACTTCTGAGCACCACCGACGTCGCGACTACTCCGGCGAAACCTCTCGGGTAAACCAGACAACCCCGACCCCTCTCGTTCACGCACACACCTTCGCCGTGTCTTGGCACATCTGACCGTGCATTTCGTTTGCCTCCGAGTGATCCCTAGCGCCGTCCTCGACGACGACTGAGCAAGGCCGAGGCGCGGCTCCACTCCGGCGAGCAATCAAGCCCGCTCCAGTGCGCCCCTCGACTAGATGGCACCACCTCGAGCTTCCCCACGTCCTTGCGAGCACGGTGAGCATGTTATTTTCCTTCCTCGCTTCCTGTAGCATCGATTCCGCCGTCGTCTGACCGTCGCCGCCACCAGCCACCGTTGAGCGCCGCCGGAATTTGGTTAGTGAATCAGGAGCCGTAGGATGCGAAACGTCTGGCTAAGATTAGATCCAATCGAAGAGGTACGCGTCCATCTGAGCCGCGCGATATCAATTAGATCCAACGGCCTGCGTCGCCTGATTCGCACGAACCGTTTTCGACGAATCAGAACGCGTCGCGTGTCACCAGATGAATTAGAAATAGAATTTGAATCTGATTTAAGTTGCAATTTGAAAACCCTATAACTTTTGATCCACACGTCCAATTTTTGCAAACTTTATATCGTTGGAATCAGTGGAACAAACCCTATCCAACCATGCCTTTAGTTTAGCAAATAGTATCTGTTAGCTTGTTGGTTTTTGCAGAAACATTTGTATGCTTGTTGGGAATGTGAAAATTGTTTAAAAATGAATTTGAGTTTAGAATCTTTTGCAATTGGATTTATTTGAACCTACTGACCCTAGGAATCACTATGTGGACTGAAAAATGTATTTGGTGAAATAAAATAATAATTCTTTGATTTAAAACCATTTCTAGTCAAGTAGAAATGTGGTTTATTTATTAAAAATGGTTTTGGAAGAAAACCTTTGGAAAATGTTTTGTTTTAAACTCTCTGACCCCCAAACACCAAGTTTTATAGTTTAAAAACATATTTGGTGAACCCTATAGATTAATGCCTTAGTAAAAAATATTTCTACACCACATAAAATGATACTTTGTTTTGAAAATGGTTTATGAAATGAAACCTTTTGCGAATGACTTTGCCTCTTTACAAAATGACCATTAGGTGTTTTCAAATGTTTATGACCCATTAGGAACCACTTTTTCAAACAAAACAAAGTTTGGCATGCTTGCATGCATTATCTTAGTTCTATGATTTTATGTGTTGTTTTGCTTGATTGGTAGATTGAGTTTGTGCCTTGTTTGATTGGATTGTAGTGACTTGAAGAGTGTGATTGTTGCAAGGACAAGGAGTGAACCCAAACTCTACCAAAAAGTCAAGTGATGCTTCATACTTTCTATCCCATTACTTTCACTATGCATTAGTGATTTTGCTAAGTAAAACTTGCATGGATTTTGCTAAGTATAAACCTTACTATAGGAAATCTAGTAGATGAAACCTTAGTGGAAATCTTCCTAAGTTAAGATTCCTATTACTATCAAGATTAGCCTAGCTAATAGAAAACATGGGTGGAATATATATTCACACTATGGAAAAATATTCTAAGTCTGAGGACTTGTGATTTTGTCTAATAAAACAACTAAGTTAATGAATCACCTGGGTGGAATGGGACTTTCTTGGTGGTTTTTGGTTGAGTGGTTCACAAGGCCCATGTTTATGGTTTACCTTGTGTATCTCACTTGTGGATGGCCACCCAGGAACAAAGAGTTTTGAGATGTCAAATGTTGAGAAGCTTCAAGTGCAACCACTTGGCAATATGGGCTCTGCCATGATCATATAGGTTGCAAGAACTTAGCCATATGGACAGAGGGTGGTAGTGTTTGATAGGTTGGAACGCGTCCATTTTGGTCTAAGGGAAAGCTTCTAAAAGATCTTGTCTTGGGAAACCAAGTCTTGTGGGGAAAGTGCACCACCTCTGCAGAGTGTAAAATCTAAGTACTTAGCCATGTCCCTGGTAAAGGACAATTTGAGCATCAAGACATGGAAGCAATCAAGAATCTCATCATTCAAATTTCTAAGTTAAAAACCTTGTGGTTTGAACAAGGGTTGTTTGAAATCTTCAATCTTTGATTGAGAGATGCCTTGGTTAAAGGATCTTCAATCTTTGATTGAGAAAAATGATTTTATCAAAGCAAAAACTTAGTATTTTCAAATGTTAAGGAAAAATCTATTTTGAGCAATGCAAGCCTCAACTCCACTTAGCCAAATGCATATAGATGATAGACTCCACTATACTATTATAGTATCACTTGCCAATACAATTCAAATGTATTGACCCTTGTGGCTGTAATTTGTAATGTTGCAGGTTTGATTGATTTTAGTGAAGATTGTTTGATTAGGATTACAAAGTCTACAACCAACATCTGCCTGTGGCACTTTGAAGATGAAGGACCCCATGACTATAGTTATTCCGCTGCAATGTATTGTAATAGCCAAATGAGCTATGTAAGATGTAATAAAATTATGTTATTCCTGGTTATAAAGTTATATTATGACCTTTGTTTCTTGATATTACATCTTAACTGTGGATGCTAGCTATTGATCCAGGGACTAGCATTATAAACACAGGGGACTCCACCTTATATTGTTGTAAGGTTGGGACACTCCCTCTACAGATGGTATCAGAGCATTGTGTTGCCTGTAGGATTTGTAAACCTAGGATTGAAAAAAAAAACCTAGAAGAATAGGAGTTATATTTTGATCCAAAACTTAATTACCAAAAACACTTGTAAACTCTTTCCTCAACCATTTTGGTTTCAACTCTACATCTCTTCTATTTCAACTTGATGGAAAAACCTACCCCATGACCAAAGACTACACCATGTGCAAAGGACTTCTTCAACTTCTTCAACTCTAATGACTTCAACTTCTTCAACTCTAATGACTTCAACATCTTCAGCATATTCACCAAGGACTTCCAAACTTGGATATCACTAAGGACTAAAAGTGAGACAAGGAAATCTTGCTCAAGATTTAGAGACTGAGGGAATGCAAAAGCTAGAAGGAGCCCACCTCACTTGAAGCTTTGTGACCAAGGAGTTTTTCCCAAGGAACCATGATCTCAAGTAAGAAGAATCAACCAAGAATGATGGAAAGATCACAAGTGAACCATATAGATGGACCACCATATTTTAGTTAAGACAAAACCACCAATTTATGTGGTGTAACAAAAATATTTTGTTGACTAAGTATGTGCTTGAACCTTGTTTGAGTGAAATGTTTGCTTGTGATTGCTTGCACATTGCTTGTGTGAATTGTGATGTGTGTGATTAGAATTGAGTCCTTAGAAATATCTTGCCTATTCTAATCTCCCTTCAACCCAAACAGATGACTCCTCCAAGAGACTTCAACGTCAAGGTTGATGACACCAACACCAACCAAGAGGACAGCATGAAAGAACTCATAGCAACCCAAAACCAGTTGAGCCAAGAGACAACTCAGCTATTAGACAACAACAATGGACTAGACCCAACATTTGGGAACTAACGAAGGGTAGATTTAAGAATTTGGAATGTTGCATGCATTCATTTGTGAAAATGTGGGTAAATTTTTCGCCAAATAAAAACCTAAAGTGATCAAGGTTTCTTTCATGCTTTGAGAATAGGTTTAGTCTTGAAGGACGATTATTATAGACTTTGATATGATCTTTGTGGATTTATGTGTTTTGGGGAAATGGAATTTGAATTTAGAAACTTGAGTGTTTGAATTGTAGTTCAAAATAATTTTGAATAATGTTTGAATATTTGATTCAATTAAGAGTTAACTAATAATAACTCAAATTTTATATAAAGAAGGTATTAAAATTAAGAATCTCCATTTTATATTTTCATTAAATAAATAAGTTACAAAAAAATGTAAATTATTGAAATCATTCACAATCATTACAATAATAAATAAATAAACAATAATGTTTCTTTATTGATCATAGCATAATCTTTATTAAAAAATACTAAAATAAAGATTACAAAAGAATAGAACTAAAATTACAAACGAATAAAGAATATTACATTGGACTATTCTAAATAGAAAAATGAACTAAAATCTTCATCTTCAAATCTGTACCTGCAAAATAAACAAAAACTGAATAGGAAAAAGAAAGTTAGGATTAGTATTGTTTTACTCTCAGGCTTGTCAGTGAAGTGCACTAATCAAGGTTCATCATGGAGTAAACTTATAAAAGGGGCAAGTTTCACCAATATGAAAGAATGTATCTTCCATAATTTTAACCCAGAAGTCAAATGACAGCAAGGAGGGGCAAGTTTCACCAGCCAAGTAAAAGTAACCAGATAACAGTAACTCTCAAATTCAGAGCATATCCACAAGTTGCACAGCAAGCACACATGCAGGACACACACCAAATTGCATGGTGTGTGCTGTCAGCACCTTAGCAACAACCCAACAACACAAAACTGCTCAGCACAGCTATGGAGAGGCACTAGTGCATCTCTTCACTGCTCACACACACAAGAATCGCTAGCTTAGCCAGAGCCAAATAAACCAGCCACACCATCTCACATCAGATCAAGCCACATATCACCTGATGGTGACATAAGGAGGAGAAGGATCAGGTGAATAGCAAGGCCAAGATCACAAGAGCTAGGAGGAGCAGAGTTCCTCAAGGCCAAGCACAAGCATCAAGGGAATACAAGAACATCATCAAGGGGAGAGGAACTGGATCAGACCAGCAACACCACCAGCACATCAAGCCATCACCAACATAGTTTTTGTGGTGAGCATCATAAACAACCATGTGATATGTTTATCTTATCCCAAGCAAAGTATATATGCTGATGCATAAGGCAACCTCTCAATAATCACCCAAGTGGGGTGAAGCTATCCTAGAGGTTTTAAACATAAAGAACAAGATCAAACTCTTTTAAAAACACCAAATTCTCAGACCAGCCTCACAGAATTGGTGATACCAAAGGCAACCTTTATATTCTATCATTTGTTCTTACAAAATCTGGGCACATCTCCAAGAAGGAGTAGCACCTCAGATTTTATTAGCCACAAACAAAACCATATATATTAACCAACTAGGATCTAAGATCTAGTAAGCAGTTGATGTCTTAAACAATTTGGAAAATGACAGAAACATAGAACCTTAGTTCCTAGAACCTCAGACCAGCATCACTGGCTAGGTCAAACAATAAGTTTCCCAACTTATCTATTAACATCCATCAAGTCCCATAAATTACTGTAAGCCTAGTCAGTAACAAGATCTACTTATGTACCATCTTAAGAAGGTTTCATAAGCACTGACCTTATCACAAAGACAATCAAATAGTCCAATCTTCACAAATCATCTATCAAATCATCTACCTGGAATTAGATACAGGGATCATATCCTAATTATTTATTCATGATCAAAGAATCATTAGATTCTACTGAATAAAATTCAGAACAAGCATCATTGCCAGTATCAAGATACTAACAATAGATAAACACATCAATTCACTAGAGTACCAGTCATAGGCAATAATATGCAACCCTAGCATTTAATCCAACCTTAATCACACATCAACAATAGCATCACACAATCAAATGGTGGTGATCACTAACAATGAGGTGCAGAGCATCCCAAATTCCCATTAAACAGCACAACCAGATCATAGGAGCATCTTACAAGTATTAGACATGAACCCTAAATGGAATAAATCATCTTAATCAGGACAAGACAGTAACCAGAGAGGTCACTACCAACATCTAGTATAGGATGAGCGAGCACAGAGAGCACAAGGGGGAGAGGAAAAAAACTCACTAAAGGTCCTCGCTGGAGACTAGAAGAGGAAGCAGAGGTGGCCGACGACCATGGCGGCACGGGGAGCACCCCCAGGGGGGCTCTGCGACCCATACAACGCCACAGCGGCGACCATAGCCACGCCTAGAGGCTAGGTGAATCACCACGACGCACGATAGCAGCGGCGGCGCGAGGATCCATGCCAACCCCAAATCCTAGGGTTCGGGACGGCATTGATCCGTCGCAGGAGAGCTCCATGCCCAAATCCAGATGGACAGGAAGGAAGAGCGGAGTCGACAACCTCCTCCTGCACCACGGTGGAGATCCAGAACGGTCCACGACAGCGGGAATCATCGGCGACGACATCACCGACCACTGGGTCAGGGATGGAGGAGGAGAGGAGTGTGCTCGAGGGTGAGAGACAGCGAGTGGGTGGGCTAACTTGGGCCAGAACCCTTCAGGGTGGATGTTTTGATTATGCCTAATGGGCCACAAGGGCCCAATAAGAATAAGCCAGCCCAAAAAACTTTAAGGCTTGTTTTAAGAAAATAGGAAAAGACCAAAATGCCCCTGAATTTAATTAAATTCTAGAAAATAAAATAAAATTCCAAATATTATAAATAAAATATTTCTGGATTCACAAAAATCCAAACTATCCAAGTAAATTAAGATATAAAATTTTGGACATTTAAATTTTATTAAGAATTTTGTAATTTATATATTCCTTATGGAATTTTACAAAATTATTGAAAGATGATAAAAATAAATACAAATCACTTTCATTATATATTAATATTGTAGTATTTTAGAAAAATACTAAACAAATATTTAATAACAATTTTTGACATTTAAGTGATAATTCTTAAAAGAATTGTTAAATCAATAAAAGTCAAATAAAATAAAAGAATACAATATTCTATTATAAATATTAAAAATTAATATTTATAACTCCTTTATTATTTAAATATAATTTTTATAATAATGGGGAGAATGCATATAAAATTAAATGATGCATTACATTACTTTGCATAATCATTTTGCTTCTTTAAATATTGTCCTTACCGAGCAATAATGATGTTTTTGTAGACATAAAATCTCAAGGTCCAGTGCAAGCATCAGACTTCACTACCTTGCAATCACAAGGCAAGTTCATCACTTGCTCCTGTCCTTTCAAGAGTCTTTATCAAGTTATTTGCAAATTGTGTGTGATCATCTATACTATAGAAAAAGAAAACACTATTTTCTCAAGATACTAAATCTTAGGTATCATCCTAAGTGATGATATGACGGAGCAATAGAACTTAGAGTTCTACTTGCACTAATGATGAACAATTAGGAATTAATAAACCATGACATCAGTGATTCTAGCGCTATATATTACGCATTAACCATGAGATTTGGAATGGGACAGAGAAGTCATCTGTATCCTTTTCCTCTTGTATGGAGGCAAGACGACCTTAACGTGACGTTGTGATTCCTTGTGCGGATCCAAAATATGGGTGGGCACCCTTACGCCTCACACTTTTGGTGTCTAGATTATCTATGAAGGGTGTTTAGGGAGATAGTCCATGTAAATGGTACTAATCCGGGCATCACTAGGTCATAGAGTCTTCGGAAACTCATCAGGGTTTTAGCCTGTCCGAAAGGGGGCTTAACGAAGGTGAGCTAGCCGAAGGATCGTGCAGACATATGAGGTCACGGAGAGGGAAGTGATTGTCTTGGACCAACTACTGGGCCCCACATCATGGAATTGTGGATGGGAAAGTACGCCCGGTTGTGCAACAAGGAGTTGATCTCTCATGGGAAAAGTAACGCACCTCTGCAGAGTGTAAGAACTGTAACTTGTTACTCCCTGTTCCGGGAAGGAGCTACGAACGCAGCAGGAAAGGAACTCCATGAAAGTTCTGGTCAACCTATGAAGGCTGATGGTCATAGATTTTTATAATAAAAACAATCTTTGAAGAAAGATTTACGAAAATTTCATAATGCCAAAGACTGATAGTCTGAGGTGGTAGATAGAGCATCCAACTTCCTACCTTTCATATAATGAACTTGTTGGGTAACGCTGTTACTCATCCTTTCCTTTGAATCCTTGCTTAGACTCTGGGAATCTCGAAGGTACTCCAATGTACGCATCTGAGAATCAAGAGGAGGTCTTCTATGAAGAGACCAACTTGTATGGAGCTGTAGAAGGGGGGATTACGACATCGTCTACGGAGGAGAGTTCCAGGAGTCCGAATAAATACTATAGTTCTAGTAACCACTTGAGCCGAGCATCATGAACAATATATAGCAATAAGTTGCTGAGCTCAATTTGGAGTTTAAGTTTTAAATTTGAAACTTCCGCTGAAACACTTATATTTTGTTTTGTAAGCTGAATATTTTGGAAGTCTTGCACTTCCGGTATTGTAATAATAATAACGTGCGTATGTTTGTAATATGGACCCGCAATGTTTCTGTTGTACCACTCTAAGGGATGTGATATTTACGGAACGGTGTTCCGTGGATGTCATGTCAACGACTATAGAGTACTACACATGCAGTGGTATGCTGGGTCACCGTAGTTGGTATCAGAGCAAATTGTTTTGACCTTAGGTTGGAAACCTAGTAAAGGGTATTACCTGTAGGAAAGCTTAGCAACAATAAAGAATACTCTAAAAGTAATATAATGGGTATTCAAATGAGAATATTCTGTTATATATTTTAGTGCGATAATTCTTTGTTATGATGCAATATATTATTGGTTACTAATCAAAACTATTTTTCTGATATACAGAGCTATGGCACCAAAGTTTCCAAAATGGACTTTGGTAAGGAAAGAGGAGACTCTTGATGATTATCAAGGATCATTCACAGACCAACTTTGTCAACTTTTAAAGATCTTTAGTTGTCCACCTAGAATTCTAGTAAACACTATCTCTTACCTCGATGGACGGATGTTATCCAAGTATCGTGTGAGTATCCAACTCCCATAGGAGCTTGGATTATATCACGATCTACCTATAGGAGAAGGTGGGAGTCATTTAGCAGCATATCATGTTGCTGTTGTGGAGGCGATAACTAATATCTGGGAGCATAAAACCAAGGAGTTAGAAGGTAGCACATTCTCTGTGATACCTCATGATTCTATAGACTCGGAGCCTATACCGGATCATCTTACTTTGGTTAAGAAGCATCCTAAATTACCTTCCAAGTTTATGGATAGGTACCGAACACTCATTGCGTATTTTTACAAGACACATCAAGTGATTGTTGAAGATAAGAATGGCATATTAGAGGATCTAACTGATCCGGAAAGGAGGAAGCAGTTAGCATTCCAGTTAGAGAAGGAAGCAAGTAGTAGTGCAACACCTATCTTTAAGGATATACCTATAGATCCTAAATCTTTTATACCATATCCTTATTCACCAAGACCGGAACCTATACATGATCCTATTTTAGATATGAGGTATGCAGTACCACAAGGCTCAAAGGATGGTTCTGATTTGGAACTTCCTATTGAGAATTCTGATGGTTGGAGAAGGGGATCATATGAAGGATCTCATGAACACCAGATGTCCACAGATGGTTCTGACAGAAATGTTGAACAATCTAGCTGGATGGGTGCAAGGATTAACCCTAGTAACAGTAGTAGAAATGCCATGTCGACAGATAATCAGGAGGAAGAAGAAGAAGATCCCGAGGAGAGAGTGTTTGAATCATCAACATCTTCTCAAAACCCAGGGGATATACATTATCCAGTGTTTAACTATCTTGCCCAAAGGAGCGCCTGGGAAGCAGCAGGATCTGCGTATCCTGTTGACAACTCAAGGAATAAAGCTCAGGAGATGCAGGCGGGAGGTAATGTTGAATATGTTTCTGAATACTTTTCAGTTGAGCTGGAGGGAGTCAATGCGCTCAGGTTGAGTAATGACTCAAGTCCTGACACTTTAGATACAGAGTATGTTCCTTTGGAAGGCCATTTGTTCCACAAACTGTGCGACGAACAACACGTCATCACGGTTGGACATTAGGCATGTATGATGAGCATAGTTACTACTAGAAGGAGGCAACTAGTTAGATGAATAAGGTAGTTTTGTGATTATATCTATATGGTATATGTTATAATGACTTTGTCTTATTATAATATTATGTATATTATGTGAAATGCATATTTGGATTTTCTCTGGATCTTCATTGTGTGACTAGTTCTGTGTGTAAAGTCAAGCTCAGAACACATGTGCATGATATAATTATGAGTATTCATGTTATGTTGTAGGACTAGAGGGTCATGGATACGGGTGTAGAAATGGAAACTGAGCAGCAGCGGATGGAGCGAGAGGCCAAGGAGAAGGCCGATGCAGATGCATCAAATCAAGGAGCATTACCACCACCACCAATGAGGCCGTTAATGGAGCAGAACTTTATGCAATGCATGCAAATGATGCAAGAGACCCAGAATAATTTCATGGAAGAACTGTTGGGACGAGCAAATCAGAGGGCACTTGCAGGTGGAGGAGTAAGTCTATCTGATTTCTATAATGCAAGGCCGTTACCTTTTGCATCAGCTCCTGAACCAATGGATGCAGAAGATTGGCTAGCAGATACAGAAAGAAAGCTGAAGACTGTAGGTTGCCATGAGGAGGAGAAATTGAGGTATGCAACTCATCTTCTGACAGGACATGCAGCATCTTGGTGGGAAAATCAGTTGGCCATGCAACAACCAGGAAGGGAGTATACCTGGGAAGAGTTTAAACAGAGATTCCATGAATATCATGTTCCGGAGAGTGTTATGGAATTGAAGCGGGGAGAATTTGAGGAGCTGCAGCGGGGATATACAAGTGTTATGAACTATATCTGGGTGTTTAGTCAACTATCTCGTTATGCTTACGAAGAGTTTAACACAGAGGAAAAGAGGAAGAAACGTTTCCTACGTGGATTAAATCCATTTGTGAGGATGCAGTTGAGGTTGGCTAATAAGCAAGCTTATCAGCAGTTGCTAGATGCAGCTATTACCTTCGAAGATGACTACAAGAATGTCCAAGAGGATAGAAGGAAGAGAGCTAAGAAGGAAACCAAGAGGATACAAGCAAGTAAGCCCAAGCCCAATCTGGAATTCAAACCAAGGAATAGGCCTTATAACAACAACAATCCCAATCGGAGTGCAAATCCAAATGCAAAGAATATTATATGTCACAATTGCAAACTCCCAGGGCATATTAGTAGGGATTGCCCGAAACCAGTAATTGTATGTCACGCTTATGGTCAGAGAGGTCACATCAAGCCCAATTGTCCAAGCAAACCACAAGGTGGTTGGCAAACTCGATATGGAAGGCAAGCCAGTGGAGGAAATGGACAGCCCAATAAAGGAGGAAATAATGGCAAGAACAACAATGGTAAGAGGAACATACCTACCGGGAAACTGAACTGTGCAACCCTCGAGGAGGTGGATAATTCGGAGCATGAAGTGATAGGTATGCTCAATATCCTTACCAATCCCGACAAAGTTCTATTTGATACTGGTGCAACTACTTCATTTATTTCTGAAGAATTCTGTGATAAGTTTGGGATTAGAAGGGCAACGTTAGAAAAACCTGTGACCATAGTTACGGCAGAGGAAATGTGATTGTACGCCACATTAAACAAGATCAGGTTATCTCGATCTGTGGTTGTACATATTTCGCAGACCTTTATGTGATTCCTTTGAAGGGAATTGCAGTAGTGCTGGGGATGGATTGGATGATGGAACACGGAGCTCAGATTAATTGTGAGGAGGAAACTGTCTCAATCAAAACTCCAAGTGGAGCAAGGATAGTTTACCAAGCAGATAAGCACAGTCATATCATGGTGGATCTGTAGTTGAACTCAATGAAAGAGGTCAAATTGGAAGATATTCCTATAGTAAATGAATTTCAAGATGTTTTTCAAGCAGAGCTACCGGGAATGCCACCAGATCGGGAGATAGAGTTCACTATTGACCTAATTCCTGGTACAACACCAATAGCTCAAGCACCATATAATATGGGACCCAAAGATTTAAAAAAACTCAAGGAGCAAATTGATGAGTTATCCCGAAAAGGATTTATTCAGGAAAGTGTATCTCCATGGGGAACACCAGTAATCCTTGTGGATAAGAGAGATGGTGGTAGAAGGATGTGTGGAGATTATAGAAATCTGAACAATGTTACTATCAAGAATAAGTATCCTTTACCAAGGATCCAAGATTTGTTTCATCAAGTGAAAGGATCTAGGGTATTTTCAAAGATCGACCTAAGATCTGGATACCATCAAATCAAAATCAAACCAGAATATGTTCCAAAGACAGCATTTGTCTCAAGATATGGACACCATGAGTATCTGGTCGTACCATTTGGTTTGACCAATGCACCTGCAATATTCATGAATTTGATGAACAAAATCTTCATGCCATATCTGGATAAGTTTATCATAGTCTTTATTGATGATATTCTGATATATTCCAAGGATAAGGAAGAGCATGCCGATCATTTGCGAATAGCATTGCAGACTCTAAGGGAACATAAACTTTATGCGAAGTTTAGTAAGTGTGAATTTTGGCTATATAAGGTAGAATTCCTCGGTCATGTGATCAATAAGATGGAATTGTTGTTAATCCATCTAAAGTTCTATCAGTATTAGAATGGACTGCACCAACCAATGTGAAGCAAATTCGAGGTTTCATAGGAATGGTTGGTTATTATCGGAGATTCATTGAAGGTTTCTCCAAAATAGCTGGACCAATGACCAACTTGCTAAGAAAGAATACACCATTTAATTGGGATGAGAAGTGTGAAGCAAGTTTTCAGGAGTTGAAAACCAGATTAACCACAGCTCCAATCTTAGCAGTTCCTGAAATAGGGAAGGACTTCACGGTATATTGTGATGCATCTAAAGAAGGTTTATGTTGTGTATTAATGCAAATCGGAAAGTCATTGCTTATGGTTCAAGACAACTAAAACCACATGAAGTCAACTATCCAACTCATGATTTAGAGTTAGCAGCACTAGTTTTTGCGCTGAAAGGATGGAGGAATTTTATTTATGGAGCTAGATGTGAGTTATACACTGACCATAAAAGTCTCAAATATTTCTTCACTCAAAAAGAGTTGAATATGATATAGAAGCGTTGGTTGGAATTAATCAAAGATTATGATTTAACAATCAACTATACTCCAGGAAAAGCAAATGTTGTAGCTGATGCTTTAAGAAGAAAGAGTGCAAATATTCAGCCTAGTAATCGGGAGTTACCAAAAGAGTTACAAATGGACTTGGAAAGATTAGAGCTTCAATTCATCAGAACAGAGGTTCTTGGGGGACTAGATACTATGCAGGTAGTTGCAGAGCAGGACAGTGATCTTAATCAAGAAATTTTTAGACATCAAGTAGAAGATCCTTTTATTGCTGAGGAAATTCGGAGGATATCTCAAGGTAAAAAATCCATTTTTCGCCTTGGAGATTATGAGTCATTATGGTTTCAAAACCTTCTTTGAGTTCCAGATGTGACTGAGATTAGAAATGTCATACTCAGAGAAGCACATGAAACACCTTATTCTATACATCTAGGAAGTACTAAAATGTATATGGATTTGAAAGAACTATTCTGGTGGAATAACATGAAAAGAGATATTGCTAAATATGTATCTGAATGCCATACTTTCCAAAGGGTGAAGGCTGAACATCAAAGTCCAACAGGACCATTACAACCTTTGGAAATTCCTGAGTGGAAGTGGGAGGAAATAGGTAGGGACTTCATCACAGGATTGCCCATGACACCTAAATGGAAGGATATGATATGGGTAATTGTGGATAGACTCAATAAGAGTGCATATTTTATTCCTGTAAATCAGAAAGATAATGCCGAGAAGCTAGTTGAAGTCTACGTCAAGGAGATAGTAAGTAAGCACGGAGTACCCAAGAAGATCGTAACTGATAGGGGATCCGTGTTTACTTCAGCATTTTGGAAGCAATTGCATGAAGCACTTGGTTCAAAGTTAGATTTCAGCACAGCATATCATCCTGAGATAGGAGGTCAAACTGAAAGAACAAATCAAATACTAGAAGACATGTTAAGAGCTTGTGCACTAGATTTTGGAGGTACATGGGAAGATCATCTACCATTGGCAGAGTTTTCCTATAATAATAGCTATCAGAGTAGTCTGAAAGCAGCTCCATACCAAGTTCTGTATGGAAGGAAGTGTAGATCACCAATATGTTGGTATGAGCCTGGAAGCAGCAAAGAATTTGTGCCAGATTATATCAAGGAAGGACAAGATATCATTGATAAGATCCGGGATAGACTGAAAATAGCTCAGAGTTGGCAGAAAAGTTTTGCGGATCAAAGTCGAAGATCATGGCATCGAGAAGTGGGAGATATGGTATATTTGAAAGTAAGTCCAATGAAAGGGGTGAAAAGGTTCAGAGTTAAAGGAAAATTGAGTCCAAGATACATCAGGCCATTTAAGATATTGAGTCAGAATAGAACTATAGCTTATGCTTTAGAGTTACCATCAAGATTAGCTCAAGTGCATAATTTTTTTCATGTGTCACAACTTCGTAAATGTTTGAAAGTTCCGGATGATGCAATCACACACCAAGAGATCGAACTACAAGCAGACTTGACCTATATTGAAAAGCCCTGTAAAGTTTTGGAAGAAAACTAGAAAAGGTTGAGGAATAGAGCAATCAAGTACTGCAAAGTAAAGTGGGAACATCACCCTGAAAGGGAAGCTACTTGGGAGAAAGAGGAGGATTTAAGAAAAGCCTATCCAGAACTATTCAGGTACATCTTAACAAACTTCATTTAAGGGGGGAAGTCTGTAACATCCCAACATTTATGAACTAACGAAGGGTAGATTTAGGAATTTGGAATGTTGCATGCATACATTTGTGAAAATGTGGGTAAATTTTTCGCCAAATAAAAACCTAAAGTGATCAAGGTTTCTTTCATGCTTTGAGAATAGGTTTAGTCTTGAAGGATGATTGTTATATACTTTCATATGATGTTTGTGGATTTATGTGTTTTGGGGAAATGGAATTTGAATTTAGAAAAACTTGAGTGTTTGAATTGTAGTTCAAAAGAATTTTGAATAATGTTTGAATATTTGATTCAATTAAGAGTTAACTAATAATAACTCAGATTTTATATAAAGAAGGTAATTAAAATTAAGAATCTCCATTTTATATTTTCATTAAATAAATAAGTTACAAAAAAGTAACTTATGGAAATCATTCACAATCATTACAATAATAAATAAATAAAGAATAATGTATCTTTATTGATCATAGTACAATCTTTATTACGAAATACTAAAATAAAGATTACAAAAGAATAGAACTAAAATTACAAACGAATAAAGAAGATTACATTGGACTATTCTAAACAGAAAAATGAACTAAAATCTTCATCTTCAAATCTGTACCTGCAAAATAAACAAAAACTGAATAGGAAAAAGAAAGTTAGGATTAGTATTGTTTTACTCTCAGGCTTGTCAGTGAAGTGCACTGATCAAGGTTCATCGTGGAGTAAACTTATAAAAGGGGCAAGTTTCACCAATATGAAAGAATGTATCTTTCATAATTTTAAGCCAGAAGTCAAATGATAGCAAGGAGGGGCAAGTTTCACCAGCCAAGTAAAAGTAATCAGATAACAGTAACTCTCAAATTCAGAGCATATCCACAAGTTGCACAGCAAGCACATAGGCAGGACACACACCAAATTGCATGGTGTGTGCTGTCAGCACCTTAGCAACAGCCCAGCAACACAAAACTGCTCAGCACATACGTGGAGAGGCACTAGTGCATCTCTTCACTACTCACACACACAAGAACAACTAGCTTAGCCAGAGCCAAATAAACTAGCCACACCATCTCACATCAGATCAAGCCACATATCACCTGATGGTGACATAAGGAGGAGCAAGGATCAGGTGAATAGCAAGGCCAAGCTCACATGAGCTAGGAGGAGCAGAGTTCCTCAAGGCCAACCACAAGCATCAAGGGAATACAAGAACAGCATCAAGGGGGGAAGAACTGGATCAGACCAGCAACACCACCATCACATCAAGACATCACCAACATAGTTTTTGTGGTGAGCATCATAAACAACCATGTGATCTGTTTATCTTATCCCAAGCAAAGTATATATGCTGATGCATAAGGCAACCTCTCAATAATCACCCAATTGGGGTGAAGCTATCCTAGAGGTTTTAAACATAAAGAACAAGATCAAACTATTTTGAAAACACCAAATTCTCAGACCAGCCTCACAGAATTGGTGATACCAAAGGCAACCTTTATATTCTATCATTTGTTCTTACAAAATCTGGGCACATCTCCAAGGAGTAGCACCTCAGATTTTATAAGACACAAACAAAACCATATATATTAACCAACTAGGATCTAAGATCTAGTAAGCAGTTGATGTCTTAACCAATTTGGAAAATGACAGGAACATAGAAGCTTAGTTCCTAGAGCCTCATACCAGCATCACTGGCTAGGTTAAACAATAAGTTTCCCAACTTATCTATCAACATCCATCAAGTCCCAGAAATGACTTTAAGCCTAGTCAGTAACAAGATCTACTTATGTACCATCTTAAGAAGGTTTCATAAGCACTGACCTTGTCACAAAGATAATCAAATAGTCCAATCTTCACAAATCATCTATCATATCATCTCCCTGGAATTAGATACAGGGATCATATCCTAATTATTTATTCATGATCAAAGAATCATTAGATTCTACTGAATAAAATTCAGAACAAGCATCATCTGGCAAGCCAACAATAACTAAGTCAGTAAATTCTCACTGACTAGATCATTGCCAGTATCAAGATACTAACAATAGATAAACACATCAATTCACCAGAGTACCATTCAGAGGCAGTAATATGAAACCCTAGCATTTAATCCAACCTTAATTACACTTCAAAAATAGCATCACACAATCAAATGGTGGTGATCACTAACAATGAGGTGCAGAGCATCCCAAATTCCCATTAAACAGCACAACCAGATCATAGTAGCATCTTACAAGTATCAGACATGAACCCTAAATGGAATAAATCATCTTAATCAGGACAAGACAGTAACCAGAGAGGTCACTACCAACATCTAGCATAGGATGAGCGAGAACAGAGAGCACAAGTGGGAGAGGAAAAGAACTCACCAAAGGTCCTCGCTGGAGACTAGAAGAGGAAGCAGAGGTGGCCGACGACCATGGCGGTACGGGGAACACCCCCAGGGGGGCGCTACGACCCTGTTAAACCCCTCCTTTGTAAAGGAAAGGATCCCTGTGATTGCAATGCTAGTCCCTGGATCAATGCTAGCATCCACAGTTTAAGATGAAGTACACAGATACAAAGGTCGTTTATTACATTCATTCCAGAGATAAAACATAGTCTTTTACAACTCAGGGCCAAAGGCCTAATACAAGAGTTTATGGAATAAGTAAATAAACACAAGTCCTCATCTTCATGTGCCACAGGCAAGCATGTTGAGTGTAGACTTATGACTCCTACTCATCATCAGAGTAACCTGCAACATCACAAGTTACAGCCACAGTGGGTCAATACTTTGGAATAGTATTGGCAAGTGATACCTTAGTAAATTTTAAGTGGACTATATTACTATATGCATTTTGGCTAAGTGTAGCTTCGCTTGCTTTGCTTGAAAATAGGTTTTCCCTATTAGTTGAAATCACTAAGTTTTTCTTTGTCAAAAACTTTCCCAAGAAACCACCAATAGACATTGGGGTCCTTCACCCTTGTTCACCCACAAGTTTTACTTAGAAGTTGGAGTGATGAGATTCTTGTAGCTTCCATGTCTTGATGCTCAAGTTGTCCATTGCCATGGACCTGGCTAAGTACTTAGATTTTCCATCTGCAGAGGTTGTGCACTTTCCCCACCAGACTTGGTTTCCCAAGACAGGACCATTCAGAAGCCTTTCCTTAGTCAAATGGACGCGCTCCAACCTATCATTCCCACTACCACCAACTGTCCAAGTGACTAAGTTCTAGCAACCTATATGATCATGGCAGAGCCCATATTGCCAAGTGATTGCACTGTAAGCTTTCTCAACACTTGGCCTCCAAATCCCTTTGTGCCTGGGTGGCATACCACAAGTGAGATACACAAGCCAAGTCCATGGCCTTGTGTAACCACTCAACATAAACCAATCTTTCCATTCCACCCAGGAGGTTTATTGACTTAGTGGTTTTATTAAGAAAAGCATGAGTCCCCAAAGGACTTAGATTTATTTCACCATAGCATGTACATATTTTACCAACCCTTGTCTTCTATTAGCTAGGCTAAGCATGGCATAGTAACTTAACTTAGGAAAATCCCCTAGCAATTCTACAATTCTACACTACATAGGATTTCCCAACATAGTATTTGGTAAAAGTAGCATGCAAGACTTAGCAAAAATAATTCTAATGCTAGTACAAAATGTAGGAATGAAATATTCATGAAATATCACTTGCCTTGGTAATGGGGAGAGTAGCACTCTTCACAGTCACAATCAATAGCAAAGTCTATACAAAAATTATAGCATACAATTACACACAATTATATATACAATAAAAAATATGAATGTATGCATGCAAGAATTTACTAAGTGATGATTTTTGAAAAACCCTACCAAGCAATTGCATGTTACAGAAATATAACAAGTCACAAAGTTTGCCAATCACACCTATTTGGCACCAATACAAATTACCGAAATAAATCTATACTCAAAATAGCCTTAAACATGTTTCTGTATAAAACGCCATTTTAACAGTTACTATTTGTTAAACACATTGGATATTCAGAAAGGTCTTGACTCACTGAATCCAACGGTATAAAGTTTACAAAAATCCAACGTGTGGATCAAAAGTTATAAGCATTTGAAATTTGGATCAAATTCTGATTTGAAATCTGTTTTTAGATCCAACCCTAGACACGCGTCGCGTTGTTACTGGCGCGTACCGATTCGCACCGGATCGAGCTCTGCAGCCGTAGGATCTAATTAAATCGCACGGCTCTGAACGCATACCTCTTCGCTGATAAGTGAATCTATCCTATCGCTTGGATCTAGATCCAACGGTGCTCGAGCACGCGACCATGTCCTGGCGGCGCGCGGCATCAGTGAGCGGCGGAGCGCTTAGTCTACGGCGGCGCTAGCGTTCCAGGTCATCCGCGAGAGGGAGAAGGGTCATACCAGATTCGCAAGAAGCTGCTGAAGCTCAAGGTGGCGTTGGTTTGCGAAGGGGCGTGCTGACTCGGCGATGATTCCTCGTCGGAGTTGAGTCTGGCGACAGGTGGTTCTGTTCGAGGTCGAAGACGACGTTGTAGATCACTAGGAGGCAAACGGAGGGTGTGGTCAGATGCAGAAGATCACGGAGAACACGCGTGTGTGAAAGACAAGGCTTGGGGCGGTTTGGACTTACCACTGGAGGTCGTCGGAGTTGAAGCCGAAGACGGTGGCGGCCAGTCGTCGACGTTGCTGGAGCTACGGGTCATGCGAAGGTAAGTGGAGTGTGTCAGTAGATGCGCCGAGACTCACTGAACAAGATAGCATGAATGAGAGGTAGAGGGGAACACGAGGCTCACAGGAATTTGCCGGTGCGGTCGTCGGAGCAGCGGCGGAGTCGTGCGAGTCGTGGACAGCCTGGTGGCGTGAAGGCAAAATTGACTGGGGGGAAATGGTCACGAGGAAGGGGGATCTTATAGCCCGAGGCTCGACAGGTAACGCTCGCTGAATCAATGTCAATTAAGCTCGCGAGATCAGCGCTGCAACGGCCAGCGGCGGAGGTTGTGCGCGGAATCAGGGGGAAGACGATGCTGACGTGGAGAAGGCCCGCTCGTCAGTGAAGTGCGCGAGGTGGAGGTGGGGTCTGGCTGTCGGCGACTGAGTGCGTGCGCTCGCGCGTGAGAGAGGAAAAGAAAACCCCCGGGTGGGCTAACTGGGCCTATTCAGAAACTGGGCTGGAATCCTGGCGCACGGCCTTTTCCTTTTGTTTATTCCTTTTCCTTTTCTATTTCGATTTTCTGAATAGATTTTCAAATGAAATCAAGTTCAATTTGAATTCAAATTTTTCTGGGATTTTTGCAGTGGGCAGTAGTCTCAAATATAGTCATAAAGTCATAGGGTTGCTTTGCAAAGGCTTGGTTAAGCTTGGAGAACAAAGTAACAGAGACTAGGCACTTGGTTTGGAAATGTTTGAAATAGGGAATTTGGAATTATTTCAAATTTGAAAACTTTGGTCTAAATTCTACACACAAACTTTTCAACAGTGAAGGTAAGCAACCAAGTTCCTAAACTTCCAAACTTTCAAATGGTGTTGGTCATTTGAATTAAATCTGTTCACATAAAATCATAACATCAAATGCTTCTGTTTTTCTGAAATGAGTTTGAAATTTGATCTCAAATCTATATGCATGGATGAATGATATGCAAGCTTTGAAATCATGATTTTAGGGATGTTACAGACCCGTACAGCGCCACGGCGGCGACCATATCCATGCCTAGAGGCGAGGTGAATCACCACGACGCACGACAGCAGCGGCGGCGCCAGGATCCACGCCAACCCCAAACCCTAGGGCTCGGGACGGCATTAATCTGTCGCAGGAGAGCTCCATGCCCAAATCCAGATGGACAGGAAGGAAGAGCGGAGTCGACAATCTCCTCCTGCACCACGGTGGTGACCAGAACGGTCCACGACGGCGGGAATAATCGGCGGCGACATCACCGACCTCGGGGTCGGGGATGGAGGAGGAGAGGAGCGAGCTCGAGGGTGAGAGACAGCGAGTGGGTGGGCTAACTTGGGCCAGAACCCTTCGGGGTGGCTGTTTTGATTATGCCTAATGGGCCACAAGGGCCCAATAAGAATAAGCCAGCCCAAAAAACTTTAAGGCTTGTTTTAATAAAATAGGAAAAGACCAAAATGCCCCTGAATTTAATTAAATTCTAGAAAATAAAATAAAATTCCAAATGTTATAAATAAAATATTTCTAGATTCACAAAAATCCAAACTATCCAAGTAAATTAAGATAGATCTTCTTCTCACAGCGAGCACTTGATTACGGAGTTAAAATTTTAGACATTTAAATTTTATTAATAATTTTGTAATTTATATTTTCCTTATGGAATTTTACAAAATTATTGAAAGTTGATAAAAATAAATACAAATCACTTTCATTATATATTAATATTGTAGTTTTTTAGAAAAATACTAAACAAATATTTAATGATTTTTTTTTGATATTTAAGTGATAATTCTTAAAAGAATTATTAAATCAATAAAAGTCAACTAAAGGAAAATAAAATAAAAGAATATAATATTCTATTATAAATAAAAATTAATATTTATAACTCCTTTATTATTTAAATAGATTTTTTATAATAATGGGGAGAATGCATATCAAATTAAATGATGCATTACATTACTTTGCATAATCATTTTGCTTCTTTAAATATTGTCCTTACCAGGCAATAATGATGTTTTTGTAGACATAGAAGCTCAAGGTCCAGTGCAAGCATTAGACTTCACTACCTTGCAATCACAAGGCAAGTTCATCACTTGCTCATGTCCTTTGAAGATTCTTTATCAAAGTATTTGCAAATTTTGTGTGATCATCTATACTATATAAAAAGAAAACACTATTTTCTCAAGATACTAAATCTTAGGTATCATCCTAAGTGATGATATGATGGAGCAATAGAACTTAGAGTTCTACTTACACTAATGATGAACAATTAGGAATTAATAAACCATGAAATCGGTGATTCTAGCGCCGTATATCACGCGCTAACCATGAGATTTGGAATGGGACAGAGAAGTCAGTTGTATCCTTTTCCTCTTGTATGGAGGCAAGACGACCTTAACGTGACGTTGTGATTCTTTGTGCGGATCCAAAATATGGGTGGGCACCCTTACGCCCCACACTCTTGGTGTCTAGATTATCTATGAAGGGTGTTTAGGGAGATAGTCCATGTAAATGGTACTAATCCGGGCATCACTAGGTCATAGAGTCTTCGGAAACTCATCAGGGTTTTAGCCTCCCCGAAAGGGGGATTAACGAAGGTGAGCTCGCCGAAGGATCGTGCAGACATATGAGGTCGCGGAGAGGACAGTGATTGTCTTGGACCAACTACTGGGCCCCACATCATGGAATTATGGACGGGAAAGTACGCCCGGTTGTGCAACAAGGACTGGATCTCTCATGGGAAAAGTAACGCACCTCTGCATAGTGTAATAACTGTAACTAGTTACTCCCTATTCCGGGAAGGAGCTACGAACACAGCAGGGAAGGAACTCCATGAATGTTCTGGTCAACCTGTGAAGGCTGATGGTCATAGATTTTTATAATAAAATAATCTTTGAAGAAAGATTTACGAAAATTGCATAATGCCAAAGACTGATAGTCCGAGGTGGTAGATAGAGCATCAAACTTCCTACCTTTCATATAATGAACTTGTTGGGTAACGCTGTTACTCATCCTTTCCTTTGAATCCTTGCTTAGACTCTGAGAATCTCGAAGGTACTCCAATGTACACGCATCTGAGAATCAAGAGGAGGTATTCTATGAAGATCCGAACTTGTATGGAGCCATAGAAGGGGAGGATTACAACATCGTGTATGGAGGAGAGTTCCAGGAGTCCGAATAATTACTATAGTTCTAGTAACCACTTAAGCCGAGCATCATGAACAATATATAGCAATAAGTTGCTGAGCTCAATTTGGAGTTTAAGTTTTAAATTTGAAACTTCCGCTGAAACACTTATATTTTGGTTTGTAAGTTGAATCTTTTGGAAGTCTTGAACTTCCAGTATTGTAATAATAATAACGTGTGTATGTTTGTAATATGGACCCGCAATGTTTCTGCTGTACCACTCTGAGGGATGTGATATTTACGGAACGGTGTTCTGTGGATGTCATGTCAATGACTATAGTGTACTACACATGCAGTGGTATGCTGGGTCACCACGTTTTACTTGGTTGTTATGTTGTGAGCTAATACGAAAAGGTGTTGCATGATCTTAGTTTATATTCCTCATGGATTTCTACCTGTTTTTGGTGGCTTGTTGGGGATCTTGATCTACTACTACTTGCCCTTCTGGTTCTGGTGACTTCCCCTCCTTGACCTGCTCCTGCTCCTCTTCTTGTTCTATTGGCCTGCTCCTCCTTGTCATGTTGGCATGCTCCTCCTTGTGATGTTGGCATGCTCCTTATTGACCATATTTTACTCCTTCTTGTTCTCCTCTTGATCTATTTCCTAAGTTTTCTGTTAGCTGAGTTGATTCTAGTGGTTTTTGTGATGAACTGATAAGAACAGGCAGTGTCCTTGATAGATTAGGGTGACCTAAAATGGGATGGACATGGGGCTCGGCTGGCTGCTACTTTGCCTTTGTATTGATGGTTTCTACTGTGTGGTGATGACAATACACCACATGCATGTGATGAGGATGCTGCTTGCAGGTGGACCCTCACCTTGTATAGGTTATCAAACTGACTTTCTCCTCCTTGTGCAAGACACGGCTAGTGTGATGATATTATTCAGTACTGACTGATTTTCCTTGTATTGCCTAGTTATTCACTTATTGGCTAATTTTGTTGCTACTACATAGTTACTTATGATAACTATAATTACTGCGAGGATCAATTGAATACTTGAATCATCTTGACTATTAATATCAAGATAGATTCTTTTATTTTTCTCTATTAGGATTTTATTTAATCTGGTAAAATCAGAGGGTGCCATAGCTTGCCTGTTTAAAGATTGGGGCATATACAAATATGCAACCTTGTCCAAAATATGCCTCTCTGAACTCCAAGTGTACATAATCAAATTGTAACATCCCAAAAATACTAAACTTGGATCATCAAACTCTAATCTTCAAAATTAGGGTTAACAAAAACTTTTCTAAATAAAAATATTAAAGCATGCATGTGTGTATGCATTCCAATTTGGATTATTTTTAATTACCTTGTTTATGTGTTTCCTTGCTTGTAAAAGTATTGTTATGTGAAATAAACATCATCTAAACAATCCCCACACTTTTCCCAAAGACAACTAAATCAAAACAAACAAAATAAAGGAATGGTCACTTTTGCCAAATTAACTCCCATGCCTACTTTGGCTGTCTCTAACTTTCAAAACTTAACAGAAACTTGTTTGGATCTTTGCACCCCTTGATAGTACTCATAACAAAGTATCAAGGCCCACCTTGTGATCATCCAAAAACATTTGAATGCATAGTTTAAAGGACAGTTCAAAATTGAATCTATATCATATGGGAAGATCCCACTTTTTCAAAAAC
Organism: Avena sativa; assembly: GCA_916181665.1. Classification (NCBI taxonomy): domain Eukaryota; kingdom Viridiplantae; phylum Streptophyta; class Magnoliopsida; order Poales; family Poaceae; genus Avena; species Avena sativa. The sequence goes on from OV702280.1 coordinate 149,661,514, forward strand.
CACTCAAACAAGCTCAACTTTCAAAACCCAAGCATCTACAGACTCACCAGCACCAACCTAGCACACCCACCAAAAATCTTTTCAAAATTCAAAACTTGAATGCATGCGGCCATTTCATCAAACAGCTTGCAGATGCAAATCAAATAAAATCCAAACACTATTTGGAGCAGTGATTTGAGCCTAACTTGTTCCCTCTCTAGATGCAACTAGGCTTTAGTAGATCATCTAGCTCATTTGTAAACGTCTAGCACCACTATAAGCTTGGCAATGTCATCAATGGTGAACAGCCGAAGCCACCCATGCCACCCCAGTATAGACAACAAGCTAGGAGAGGAACTATCCGTGCCAACCTTGTCTGGGAGATCACCCATGCCTCACCTCCCCCTCTCGACCATCCCTGCCTCGAAAACATCGACCAGAGCACCCAGGAACGCTGCGCCCGTGGCTCTGTCAACCATGCCGAGCGTGCGCCAGAGCGCCACCCTCGACACACGCCCACAGACTGCGCGCCGCCCTCGCCACGTGCATACGCAATCACCACCGTCCCAGGAGACCGCCAGACATCCCCGTTCGCCGCCCATGCCTCGCAGCCACCGCTCGCCGTCGAAGACGCCGCCTCTGCCGCGCAGAGCATCACATGTTCCAGACCGTTTGCCACCGCCCCTACACGCGCATTAAAGCCATAGAGCATCACCAGGAGACCACCGATCGATCGCCACCGCCGGCCATGCCTCTAGCAGCCCGTAGCCATGTCGCCACCATCGCCTGCCCATCCCGTTCGGTCTCGTCGTCGAGACTATAAATAGAGGCCTCCCCCGCTCAAACTCTTCACGCCATCTCACTCCCCTCTCCTCATTGGTCGTTCCACCCCGTTCCCGGAGCAAGGCGAGCAGCGCATCGCCGGAATTTGGCCGGAGCAGGCCACCTCTGGAGAAGAAGGGAGCCATCGATTTCGTCCACCCCAGGAGAAGCTGTCGGTACCAGGAGGTTCACCGTCGTCGACTTCGTCGTTCACCCGCCTCGCCGACCCTCTCCTGAGCCCCAGTGAGCCCCCGACGACCCCCACCTGTCGCGTTAGGTTTCTGTCTCGCCGGCGCCGCCCGACGTGGACGATGAGTAGCAGCCGTTCGATTAGACTTAGATCATGTGGCCGATATTGCCCCGTACCGCTTCGCGTTTAAAGAGCCACTGACTGGTGGAACCCCCTGTCAGCTGAGCCCCGCGCCGTGGAGTGACACTGGGCCAGCCCGTTAACAGTTCCCGCGCAGCTCACTCGTTTGAATTTGGATTTTTCCATTTTCATTCAAACACAGTTCTGTACCTAGTTTCAAAAATCAACCCAGCTCGATTCAGTGAACCAAATTGAATGAAACTAATTTTGTTAGAAATATATTGAAATGATTAATCCAAGACCGTTGGATTCAAATCATTTGAACCTATAGATCAACCTTGGTAAAAATAACAAGGCAGAGCCTTTTCTGCATTCAAACATTTTTCAAATTTAAACCATAATTGATTTTGAGTTGATTTCAACTCTCAAAAATCACATTTGATCATACCTTTAAGAATATATAAAAACATTTGGGTTTACTTATATAAATAATGTTCAAGTAATAAAAGAATGCCACATAGGCATTTCTAGTCACTTATTTTATTTAAAATAAAAAGGTTAAACCTTATTAAATTGTGACACCACTTTAAATCACATTCCCATGTACTTAAATATGTGGTGATGACATGTGTCAACATGATCCCATGTTTGGTTTGTAGAATATTAAATCTTAAGTAGTTTTTCAATGAGTAGAAATTACTTTTCTAAAAATAAAAGAAATTAAACCAAGCTTTAATCTTGTAATGTTAGTGATGAAGCTAGCTCATCTATAGGAACCTTTTGTGTGATGATTGAAAGTAGTTAAGTATTGCTTGGTGATTTTGTACCTCGTATTTATTTATAGACGCTAGTACCGACCAAGGATACGAGGAGGAAGGAGGATACTACGAAGAAGAAGCTGAGGAGAACTTCAACCACTGCTCTGCACAAGGCAAGCCTAATACTTCTAGTTGAATATGCAAGCTAACACTTGCAAGATACTCTACTTTAGAAATCCTTACTAATCAAGTTGACCTATGCAAGCAAATACTTGCTTGTTACCATGCCAACTATATGCCTTACGCATATTTGATCATACCCACTTGATAAACCAATCCTAGTTTTACTTGCAAGCTTTATACTTTATTTCTTTATCAAAGCTATTACTTACAGTTACTTGAGTAAATTGTAGATACTAGAAAGATAATTGAAGGTTGCATAAAGAGCATAAAACTTGTCCTAAGCTAGATAATATTTATGTCACCCCAAGGCATGAGATTATATTTAGTTGAAACTCCACTTGTTTACCACCCCTCATTAGTACTCACCCCCACTTGTAGATGCTAGTGCTAAGCATAAAACTTGATCAACATTAGATGGGAATACTTGGTGAAAATGGTTATGAAAACCTTGGAATGATGGATCATTCTATTGAGATGTTTTGACATGTGTTTCCGAACACTAGAGGATTTTGATGATGAAAATGTTGAGGCATGAGCCTTAGCCCTTTATAAAACTAATGGTTGTCTGGATGCGATACCATTCCAATTTTACCGTACAACCATAATACCCGAGAATTGGGTAGGGCTTGACTGGAAACTTATATACCTTAGTATTGGTTCCCTCACGGCCAAGGTTTGAGCTGAGGCTACCTTGTGAAGATTGTCCACCTGTGCAGTACCCAAGATGACAGTTGGTCATGGTTGGGAGGCCAAACTCACAGGAGAGGTGCTTATACTAAGGCGTGTAATTGAAAGGTTAAGATTGATTATCCGCATACTGAGTATGGTGAATTCAGGATTTGTTCCTGACGGATGTATCGAATATTGTGGTGAAAGTGTACAATCTCTGCAGAGTGTCAAACTATTCGAATAGCCACGTACGCGGTTATGGACAGTTGGAGTGGCCATACTGTTCCCCCGTCGGATGTTTTCAAAATGACTTGTGAAATGGATTGAGATTTTTATTTGACCACAACAGAGTTGTGGCGTGAGATACAAGTTCCCACTTAAGTGTTATAAAACTTCAACTAGCATTCGTTTCTTGTAAACTTAGTAGATGTAAATCTGGCTTTTGCAAAACAACCCTAAAGCTTAGTGTCCTACTTCCAAAAACCCCTTTAATTGTTAGTATTAGTTTGCAGTACTTAAAGAGTACTCATGGCTTTGTCCCTGGCTATTCCCATGGCCAGACTATGAAGAGGAGTACCTGGAGGATGGACCCCAGGAAGGTTACGACAACTAGGATCATCTCCCATCGTCAGCATTGCCTATGACCCCGAAGATGGAGCTTCGCCTATGCTACCGTTATTATTACGTATTTCCGCTGCTTGAGTTGTATTAAGAACTGGATCATGAGATCCTTATTTGTGTAAGACCTTATGTATGGTTTGTAATGGATGATGTACTGTGGTATCCAATTCTGTTATGTCTCACAAAAATGGTAATTCTGGGATTGCGATGTATGGCATAACATGCATCTGGGATTAAAAATCTGGGTGTTGACACAAATGATTCCTACCCTAAAGGTTGTCTAGATTTGGCGGTGCCCTCTAGTTTTAAATAGGATTTTAGGAGTTCTTGCTAAATTCCTTCAACTAGATTAAAATAGTAATCTGCCTTAATTTTGGTGAGGCAAACACCTTAACTTTGGCAAATCTTTGTTTCTGTTTTATTGCTTCATTATTTGCATGATCCAGATCAAGAAGAAGATCTTTAGGGCATGTAGATATAGTTTAGGATTTATTTTATTACATTTGTTGTATTATCCCTTTAGTTTGTAATTGTAAAAACAATGTAATATTGTGTGAGATAAATAAAATAGTTTTTATCCATTTTTTAATATTATTTATTTATTGTAATATAATATTAAATTACTTAATTATTCATTTTATTTATGTAAGTTCTTTTCTTATCATTCTTACTTTATAGTTGTATCTCGTTTATTTATTATTTAAAATCCAATCTCCATTGTTTTTAAATTCAAATATATCATTTAAATATTCAAATTTTAATTTCTTCTCCCCTCCCCCCAAACACAAATATTTGATAGAGATCATGTGGAAATTCATCGCACTGGCCCTGACTTTCCACTAGAACAAGAAAACCCTTGATCCCATTATGCCTCTTTTAGTTTTGCGCAAAAAATCCCCTGATTTTCTTATGCATGAATGCAATGCACTCACATGTGTTCCCACTATTTCTTGCTGCTAATCCTGGGATGTTACACCAGTCGATCCTCTAACCAGAATACCATGGGACCGACACCATGCCGCGTTTTATACACACTCTCGAGAGGGGCACTACTTTTCCCACAAATGATCTTAAGCTTGAGTGCATAAAAGGTACACCTTCTTATTCACACTTCCTTGGTTCAAAGCTCAGTTAAAGATCCAAGCCAATCTCTGTCCTTCGCTAGGACCCCACAGTTCATCTTTTGTAACGAGTTTCAGTCGCGGGACCTACTCTTAGTTACCATCCATTCAAATATCCTAAGATGTTATTCAGTAGCACAGAATAGGGACTTTACAGAATCCCATATGTTGATCTCTACTTTGGATTACAACTCGGCTTATGATACAAGGACTTGCGAAAGGAAAAGGGTACAATTTACTTTCCCTGCCTAGAACAGAACTTGTGGTCAGCGCATTTTCTATAGCGCAAGAATTACTAACTACATTGGTTGTTAATCCTATTATAACTTTCTTATACAATGGAATCACAACCACATGATTTTTTAGTCATGCAAACCATCCATGATTCCATTATGGATTTTACCCAGCTACCCTGAGCCGCCTGATGCATGTAAAATGCATACACAAACTTTGTAGTTTATTAATACATGCTCCCACATATTTGCAACTTATATGATATTATATTCATGCTTTACATTGATTTATGGGGATTTACCAATGATCCTCTTTATTTTTTTTATTACTCTCTCAGAAATAAAACCAAGTTTTGTGTATTTTTATGTTTCAGGGACCTAAAAATGGACCTAGGATTTTTTGAGGAGTATTTTTTCACAAATAGAAGCATATGGATCAGAAGAACCACGAGAGGGGAGGCTTGATGACCCACAAGTATAGAGAGTGTATCGTAGTACTTTCGATAAATAGGAGTGTCAATCCCAACGAGGTGAAGAAGGTGTTCACTAGTGGTTTGGATCAGGAATTCTCTATAAATGCTTAGCAAACGGATTTTTAGGGGTTTTTAATAAAGCAAGGAAATAAAGTGCAAGCAAATAAAAGACAATAATAATAATTGCAGCGAGTGGCCCAATCCTTTCTTAAGCAAAGGACAAGCCGGTTGTATTACTTATGAGGACCAAACATTCTCGAGGACACATGGGAATACTATCAAGTGCTTTTGCTTCATATAATTGATTAATCTTCTTTGGTTGGATAAGTGTTGTGTGGGTGAACCTATGCTAATGTACCGAACTTACTTGGACTAATACATACTTGTGATTATACCCCTTGCAAGCATTTGCAACTACAAGAAAGTAATTAAGATAAAAACATAACCACAACATTAAACTCTGAGATCCTACACTCCCTTGTGCAAAGGTTTCCTAAAGGGGGTTCAGGTTTCTGTCACTCCGGCAACTCCACAATTAGTAGCCAAATACACAATGCATTCCACTAGGCCCATAAATGGTGAAGTATCATGTAGTCGACGTTCACATGAAACCACTAGAAGAATAACACCACAACTTAAATATCAAACCATTGAATATTTCTCAACACAATTCCACTACTAACAACATGACTTCTCCCATGTCCTCAAGAACTAAACGAACTACTCACGAGACATCATATGGATCAAGATCAGAGATGATATAATGATGAATAACAATATGAACATAAACAATAATTCAATGGTTCCACTCAATAGCATCAACTACAAAAGTAATCAACACCAGGGAAGTTTCCCCTAAGAACTATGCACGATTCAACCAAATTGTTACAGCAGGATGGAGTGATGGTGGTGATGGTGCTGGTGGAGATGATGATGAGGATGATGATGATGACCCCGATGAATTCTAGCTTGATGGCGGTGTTAATGGTGACGATCTTCCCTCTCCGGGAAGGAATTTCCCCGATAGAAATCTGCGTGCCAGAGAGCTCTTTCTATCTTTGTAGTTGCCACCCCATAGAGGCGGCGGAATCTTTCTGTGGTCGCTCCCCCCCAGTCTTAGGGTATTAGGGGGAAGTTATAGGCGAAAGGGCGAAGCCAGAGGTCGGCCAGGGTGGCCACACCACCTGGCAGCGTGGCCTAGGGGCTTCACCACCTGGCAGCGTGGCTTAGGGTATTAGGGGGAATCTTTCTGAAATTTCCCGATTTTCGCGAATATTGCATCTAGACACCGCTTTTTCCATCAGTATCCTGACTACGGTAGTTCATCTTCCAAAAGTCATCAAACATGCAAAATAGATGAAATAACATAAGTATCACCTCTTAATATGAAATATATCAATGAATAATAGTAAATTATTATATAAAATAGTGATGCAAAATGGACGTATCAACTCCCCCAAACTTAGACCTCTCTTGTCCCCAAGCGGAAGCTGAACTCAGTAAACATGACCTCATGCTTATGGAGTGAAGTGTCGATAAAAAATACGGACAAGAAGCATCACATTTATTAATACACAAATCATAATAGAAAACAACTCACTATTATATAACTTAACTTGGAACGAGTATCGGAGTCACAATACAGATGCATAAAGACAATCATAGTTGGTAATGGCAAACTTTGTTCTTGGTCAGAGAACAGTTTACAAATCATGCTTAGTTTTAAGCAAAGCTTTTGTAATGAAGTTTATAACAGGAATCTTTTGCTCAAACATAAAGGGTTTTTCACAATGATAGCTTTCAAAGTAATATTCATTCAGATAAGAGCTTTGTGCCAAAGAAGGAAGATAAGAAACATGATTGAATAAATCATCATATGAATGAATGAATCACAACAACTCAAATGCTTGCTAGAGATAGAAAGGAATAGGTTTACTGACTCAACATAAAAGTAAAAGATAGGACCTTCATAGAGGGAAGCAGGGATTTCAAGTTTCATAAAGAGCTCCCAAAAGATTATGGTACTTACTATCTTGGATCTCTCATTGTCCCTATCATAATCATCTTGAGGTGATTAAGGTTAAATTGAACAACTATGGAGTATATGCTTGACAAATCATAAGTTAGCAATCTCATGTCCCTTGAGTACGAGGGTCGTTCCTCATGCTACTCAACTTTAGTCACAAGAAAGTTCTTTTCATTGTAAGTATATGTGTATCATAGAGAACCGCCAACGGGGTACCCCTTGCCCCATGATACAGGAGATATCCCATATCAAAATGACAAGGAAATAAACAGTGAGCATCTCAGCGATCTTTTTATTTGCTATTTGCATAGGTTTTTATTGAGGATGCTTCACATATTGCTCACTATGGTTATGCCATCAAGTTCATTAGAGCTTGAATCACTAGTTTTCACATAAAAAAGTTTTTAATTGGGAAGATAGATAAACCTTGATAATTTACTTGGAATAGCAATAGATCTAATAGTTTGATATGGTGGACACAAATGGCATAGGTTTTGGTTCAAGGATTGGATGCACGAGAAGAATTCCCTCTCAGTATAGGTCTTTGGCTAGCAAGGTTGGGTAGCAAGCATAAGGGTTGGAGGAAACAAGCAAACATACAAGTGATAGAAACAATCATGCAATCTTCTTTAAAAACACAAAAGGATCTGAACTAAAGAATACTAAGCTTATGAGCCAATCAAGAAAGAAAGAAAATAATATAATATCCATAAGTACTTTTCTCTTTTTCCTCTCAATCATCAAAATAATATTCCTACTGACCAAAGCTAGGTATGCCAAAACCAACTAAATTTACTTGATGCTCCCAAAGTGATACCAATACTAACAACAAGATCAATCATATAACATAGATTTGCAAACTAAAATAAGACATGCAAAAAGTAAATGATGAAACTTCTCATTAATATTCCATAACGGCACCCACACCAAGGGATACATAGATAACCAACTAGAGGAGAGAAATATTCCAATGAGAAAATTTCAACCATGGAATTCTGAAAAATTTCAACTAAATGATGAAACTTCTCATTAATATTCCAATGAGAAAATTTCAACCATGGAATTCTGAAAAAAAAAGCATGGATAGGGAGAGAAACATACCGATCTATCGATTCTCCCACTCAAACGAACGAAATCCGCGAAGAATTAAGAGTTCTTGAGAGATTTAGAGAGAGAGGTTGAGAGAAATAATGAGGGGAGGAAGAAGATTGCCCTGCCTCGACCCGTTTAAGTGGTCGGACCAAACTATACGGCGGGAACTATACGGTCAGGCCGGGTAGCTCCTGTCGTATAGCTGTGGTGGCGGCGAGGGTTAGGGTTTCCCTTCACCAGATCACAACTATATGGCCGGACCAGATGGTCCCTCCATATAGTTGGTCGTCAACCTTTATGTATCCAAACCCCAACTATTGAGAATTTTGTCGATAACTATACGGTCGCAACTATACGGCGGGAATTTTTATTTCGGCTGTATAGTTGGTCGTTAAACCTTCTATAGCATGCTTTTTAATCAAAAAATTTAGAGATGCATATTTTTATTTAGACAATAATATTGAGCTAGTTTCTACAGATAAAACTCAAACTTTATTTTCTACTCTAGTTCTATGCTTGTTCAGTCGGTATTTCTGCTACTTTTTGATAAATGCATTTTTACGAGCGTGCTTCCATAAAAATGTCTGTGAAAAAGTTGTAGGAATGCGATGAACAACTTTATTATTTAATTTTTATTTATTTTATTGATAGAATGGGTTGAATCCCATTAAGCATTTTATTGAGAGTGACTGAATATTTCAACCTCTTTTCTGTTCTCGAATTCTTACCTTCGCTTGCCCTTTATCAAAGGCACTTACCACATGAACTCGTTTTGCTGGTGGAACATACCTCTCTCCTGCTTCTAGTTTCTTTGGAAAATACCAGATTATTTTAGCATCATAAACATTGAAGATTATTTTCCCTACAGCACAATCAATTGATGCTCCTGCAGTACTAAGAAAAGGTATTCCAAGTATTATGGATAATCTTTCATCCTCCGTCATTTCGAGAATAATAAAATCAGTGGGAATAACATTATCATCTATTCTAAGTAGGACATCCTCAATCATACCAACAGGTTGTTTGGTGGATTTATCAGCCATCTGTACAGTGATAGAAGTGGGGAAGTATTCCCCTAATTCTAGATTTTTATAGAGGGATTATGGCATTACACTAACTCCTGCACCTAAATCACATAAAGCATTATGAATATCAGTTTTGCCTATTGAACATGAAATAGTTGGTATACCGAGATCTCCTGACTTAGACAATAATCTCCCATTAGCAGGGTAACTAGTCACCATGGTAATACTTTCAGTTATCTCTTTCTTTCTATTAAGAATATCACGAAGAAATTTAGAATAATCAGGCACTTTTATTGCATCCGCAAATGGAATTTCTAGACGAAGTTTATTAAGTGCCTTTGCGAAGAATCATAAATTACTAGATCCGATGCTTTCTTTTGCTATATGGGAATGGAAGTTTCTTACCTTTTGTGGAGGATCAGGCTCTTTAGTAGCTTTCTTTTGCTGTTTCTTATCGTTCTTCTTTTTCTCTATTGCAACAACTTCATCTTCTTTGATTGTGTATTTTTCTTCTTTTGGATCGACATTTTCTACATTAGAATTATAACTCTCATCATGTGCATCATTTTCTCTTCCGAGGTTTGATCTTGTGTGTCTTGAGCAGTCTCATCTTGAGGATCCACCAATGTATCATCTTCCTGACTAGCTTTATGTAAGGCTTTTTCTTTTCGATCTTTTTCAGCTTCATATTCTGGTGGTCCTAATGGTCCTTTAACAATTGCACCTCTTCTTGTAACAACATTCGTAGAAACATAAATATTTGTATCATCATGAAGAAAAATTTGATAACCATACACTATTTGTTCACATTGGGTTTCAATCATACTGAGGTACTTGTTAAACAATTTTATTTCTTGGCCAATTTCCTCATAATTTTCTGTAAGTTCGGCCAAAATATTGTTATGTTTTTGAAATTTCTTATGCAAGTTATTATAAGACTTTGTTTGTCTATGTTTCAATTCTTGAAATACTTTTCTAGTTTCATCTTCTTAAGTTAAAACTTGTAATAAATCTACTTTGTTTTCCTTGACAAGCTCTAAAGGTATACCTTTTTCTTTCATGGATTTACGCACTTCAGGCATAAGATCAGGATTTATACAAAGTATTCCCTTTTCTGTCTTAGTGCCAAAATCAGGATTATATAAAGAATCATTCTTAGCCCTAGTAGCCATTAATTCCAAACATGCTTTAATAGTTAAAGTATTTATCGATCCTCCTGTCGATGAATCCAGCAATTCTCTGCATTGGTTATTAAGACCGTGGTAAAATATGTGGCAAATAGTTGACTCGGAATAGCCATGATTAGGGATACTATTGATCATTCCAAAAAATCTTTTCCAAGCTTGTGGATAGTTTTCTCCCACGTTCTAACTAAAATTGCCTATATTCTTTCTAAGTTTCGTTACATTTGCAAAAGGATTAAACCTATTTATGAATTTGACGATACAGTTTTCCCAATATTTAATATAATGGCGAGGCAGAGAATATAACCAATCTAGAGCTTTACCTTTGAGAGACCAACAAAATAATTTCAGTCGAGAGAATTCTCTTGGCAAACCTTTTGGTCCAAGTGATATTATCACATCGTCGAACACTCTAAGATGCCTTCCTGGGTCCTCATCTTCCCTTCCACTGAAAGATTTTTCCTGCAAGATTTTAATAATTTCACTGTCAAATCGATATTCCCTAACTCCAGGATTAAGAAATTATATTGGTTGTTTAAGAAATGCAGAGTTTGGATCACTATATTCTCAAAGAGTCTTCTCAGGTTTCTTGGGTGTTGTCCTATGAATGGACATTATTTCCATGAAGTCACTTAGGTTGTTAACTTCAACTCTGTTTGATCTTAAAAGTTTTTCAATAATTTCCACGCGCCTCTAAGTAGGCACGCGTTCAAAATAGTCTGGTAGATAATCCCTACCAGAGTGTGTAGACCCTTTGTCTCCTAACGAGAACATCTTTTAATAGTAACACCTGAAATGTCAAGAGACAAAACACTTAGCGCTTAGCTCCCCAGCAACGGCGCCAGAAAATAGCTTGATGACTACAAGTGCACATATCGTTTGTAGCTAGTTTCGAAGTTCAGAAATCGATTTCATAGGGACCCCAAAGGTAAATGTTTATTAGTGAAGTCTCTGTCGCACCCGAAGTTGTCACATGTCTTCGAGTAAATTGACTGCAAGTGTTGATAATAAGAATGGAATTTGGGTGTAAATGGAAGTTCTTAAATAAAACTAAAATGTAAACTTATGAAATAAAAAGCATAAAAAGTAAAGAACAATTTGTTTGTTGTTTTCTGCAGATGATGAAGTAGGCGCGGGGAGTTTCAGTTCATAGTGATACTGAATGTACCGTTAAATGAGTGATAAATGTAAAAATTATAATCTTATAAGTATGTATGTAGGCGAGCAACCCATAATTAGCCAGAACTTCTCTTGGTAGATTTCATTTCAACTTCAATAATCCTACTAGCCTATTTACCACAACCATGGCCAGTCGCTAGACGATTAAGATCATTCGGGTTGCTTAGCAATTAAGATCCTTGGATCAGACTAATGCAATAAGCTCAGTGGTTACCCGTTATCCTCAAGTCAAACTAGTTTTCCATTGATATCCCCGTGTTACTCAAGGGTCGCCGGTTTGCTAGCAAACAAGATTCTATCTATGTAGAACAAAGCATCAAGTTGTCTGGGCCCTTAATTGGACAACATGCATTAAGCATCCCATATATAGTCAAGCACACATAATATAGTAATTATAATTAACCACAAACTTGATGGAAATTATGTAGGAACATCACATATCACCAATCTCCTACATCTCCCACACCCAAGGGAACTTACTCATACATGAGAGAAGAAAGCATCATCAATATAATTAAATAAACGGAGTTATTCTCGATATTACCGTGGAGATCCACAATAATAAATAGAAACAAATCCAACACAATTCAGGATAGGAAGAACAATCTCAAACCCTAATCTTGCAAAGTGGAGATCTCTCTCTCTCTCTCTCTCTCAAGTACAAGTAATGGATATGGAGGTGTGGTGGCTAGGAGATCGAAGATCGTGGAGCGAGATGAAGAACGTCTTCCCCTTCTTCTCTGGATAACTTCTTTCTCCCTTTTGGATGGTATGGTGTGTTGTGTGTTCTGTTTTTGACCTTGGACTCTTCATGAAAGTTGTCCCTTTTAATAAGACGAAGGACATGGCAACTATATGGCGGCAACTATACGGCGGCGGCCCATATAGTTGGTCGTTAAACTTGCAGTGAATTCCCCTCGGTTGCTTCCAAAAAAGGGACTTGCTTGTTTTTGCCTGAATATTGTGTTTTTGCTGTTAAATCCCTCTGTTGACGTACAGAACCTGAAACACACATTAAAAACCAAGTTTTCTTTGCTTTCGAAGTATTAGTGTTAGGTAAAGCTAGAAAACCATCAATGATGTACTGAATATTTATATATAAATAAAATGGAATGTTCGAATTGCAATGAGATTAGCAATGTAATTCAGTTATTATTAATGCAATTAACTTTCAGCAATGCCAGATGGTGTAACACGACAAATAATGCGCAGTTAGGTGGCACTAAATTTCCTCCATATTAATTAATGTAGTGAGTCACATCCACTGCCGCATCGCAGAAGCGCTAGCTCGGCGGATCACGTTGTGCCGAGCCAAAAAAACCATAGTGGATGCACAATCCCCGACAGAGTTATCCCTGGCGGCTTTTTTGCTATGCCAGTGTGAGCGCAGCAACTAAGGTTGTGCCTCAGCATCAATAAGCGCCAAGGGCTGAACTTCATGTTATAGTGTAGTGACATCCCGTGTGATCTTGTATGTTCAAGGTATCACATTTGTTATTCAAACATCGTGTCAAAGTACCTAAAGCTATACTATATTTGTTCTTAATTCTAGATTGCTTGGAGTTTCCCTTTCTAGAGGAGTATAAGTGAGATATGTTGCATCATATTTAAGATAGGATGCCCATATGAGTGCTTATCATACACGTAATGAAGTTTTCATCAATATTGTATGACGTATGAGTTGTTTTATGTCAATACACTTTATGAGAGAATAGACAAGTGAACCCATGAAACCCCGGTCCAACTTTTATCATAAGAAACAACTTCCATTTACTTTTATCGCTATTATATTGTTTGCACCAATTAAATCTTAAAACACAAAAACACTTTTACTATCAGCAAACACAAACAAAAACCTAAGACATTTACTTTATTGCTTTTACTTTCTTGTCTACTTATAGATTGATTTTACTTTTATTTATTTATAGTTTATTTTAGTTTTACTAATAAGAAACCTTGTGCTTGACAACCACATGGTCGATTTGGGGACACAAGGAAAATACTTTGTGTTATAGATTGCTTGAAGAAGAAAACGGGAGAAGTCTCTAAGCCAATTCCCCAAGAGTTTGATATAAACCGTTGAGTCACCCTTGTGGGGAAAAGACGCCTCCTACAACACTCTGTACTTGGAGTCTCAATGAGTAGGTACACACGAATTTGTTGCCATAAAGAATATTTTCTAGTGTCATTGCCGGGGAATTGCAAGATACATATCATAATGGTTGCATGTAACATCCCAGTTTTTAGAACGGGAAAGTTTCATAGGATTCATGTGCATCACATCATTAGTATGGGGCCCCAGATTTTTCCTCCATCCCTGTTATGCATACACCACGATCCCATGATCAGTCTATCGTCGCACAAAACCGACCAGTATCAAAGTAAACATCCATTACTTAAGGGAATATATGTCAAACCTTATTTGCCATTATGGCTACACCAATCATGATGTAGCCCGACCTACGATCGTTACCACATCAGGGTCTCCAACTTACACCAAGTCGTCCTGGACTCCAAAGGTGAATCCGTTCCTCTATGCGAGCCCACTTCCTACCCTATTGAATGGTATACTACTTCATCCCCCATCCTATGACCATGATAGGTTTACACCGACAAGTACGGAGACGAGGGAGGAAGCCCGAGGACTCGCGCCCGACAAGACGGAGGCTTGGAAGAGGAGACGGAAGAAGATCCAGCTGGAACCGGCGATAGGACCGGCGAACCGGAGCCACCGCCGGAGTTTCCGGTGACAGCCCCGGCGAACCGAGCTCACCACCGGAATACCCGGCACCAGGACCGATTGACCGGAACCACCGCCGAAAACGCTTACAGAGAGCCTGTTCGGCGAGCGACCGGAAATTCCGGCACTAGATCCGGCGCAACCGGACTCACCGCCGGAATCCCCTGCCTGCGCGCGGATCTGGGTTTATGCCCTAGAATATTCCCTTTACTTACCCCTTTGCCTAGTTTATTCCCAAATTACCCCCTTGTTTAGTGGCTGGCCTGTAAATAGAGCCCCCACCCCTCATGTACCCCTTAGGCATATATCATAGACTAAAGACAACCCCCTTGTGTGGAATCTCTAGTTTGGCCACAGCCCCTTACCCAAGGGGACCGACTATGGTCACCAACCTCAATTGGACTTTGCATCACACATCCATCGTTGAACAAGGCCTTGGAGTCCATTGTCTCGTCTCCAAGTTGTCAAGACCCTCCCCAAGGTGTTCTTCCCTCTCCGATGTGGATTTGAGGGAGCACGTTGACCGATCTTTCCTTGCGAGGATTCTATCGGACCGGTGGCCACCGTTCGGGAGCAATCGTCCTTGTATCGTGTGAGTTTGCGTGTGTTCATCGTGTTCTTTGTGAGGTGTGTGTTCGCTTCCACTACCTTCTCCCTTTTCCCTCGTTTTCCCATCGATTTGATCACGAGATCCATGAAGATCGGGCCACCAAAAAGGTTAGCCCCTTCATCATCTGGTATCAGCAGCTTTTGGTTGCCACGGATTTCTCATCGATTTGGTCTTTTCCCCATAAATTCGAAAATTTCACCAAAAATAGCCCCAATTCGTGTTTTGGATCGATCTGTGACTTGAGTGCGTTTTGGTAGGTTTTGATCCGTGGATTACTTGCTAAACTTGTTGATCTACCTTCCCCTGCGTTTCCATGGCCTAATTCCTTGATTTTCCCCTCAGATCTAAAGTTTCCCATAGAGTTTTTCCGCAGAAAATCGAGTTTTCGTGTTTCTGAACTCGTTCCGGTGCCAGATTCGGCGAACCAGAGCTCCCGCCGGAATTTCCGGTCAAAATCCCAGTCAAACCGGACCTACCTCCGGAATTTCCGGCGATAATTCCGGTCCCGCCGACCTGGTCGCCAACAGATTCAGCTCCTCACGGTTTTGAGCATAACGTTTGCATTCGAACTCGGATTTTGGTGTTCTTTGCTAGTTTCTAAGAGGAGAAGGAGCTCTACATCATCATCCATGTTGTTCATGCTATCTACTCCATCAAAATTCCGTGAGCAAGGCGGAATCCAACAATAAAGGGTAAATATCATCGACGAAAGGTATAAACATTCCGCGACTTCTCCCCACTTGCATTGCTTTGTGAACCCCACTATCTTTGCGAGCAACAAACACCTATTGAGACTAGTTCCTATTATGATTGCTTGGGCTATGCACATTTGATACCTTGTAGATTCCGAGCAAACATTGTGAGCGCTATCTCATATAGTTATCTTGTATAGTTGTTGGCACAAGGAAGAGGCAAGTGAAAAGAAAAAGAAAGAAAAAGAAAAAATATATATAGAAAAAGAAAAAGAAAAAAATATACATGTGCCTCATAGAATAGGAAGCGTAAGCTCGATGAACATCATATAGGTGGTACTTATTATGCATATATTGTAGCCCACCAATTGTGTGCAATAGAACTAGCGTCTCTCCTTGTACTTGTGTGACACGAGCTTATAGTCTTCGCTAGGTAATCATTTGGTTCTTAGCTCAGTTTCTCCGTCGCACAAGTCCCATTTATCCCACCGTGTGTGTTTCCTTGTACATATTTCCTATCTTGTGGATTGACTTGTTTGCTTCGTGATCATTGTGGTTCTTTACTTGCCATTGCAACATCTTGATTTCAGATTGGTTCTTGACATGCCACTTGCCATACCTATCCAGCATAGTCCTTGTGTGTGTGTGTTTTTTGGTTAGTAGTTGGTTTTGGTGTTCCGCGTGAACTTCACTTTGCTAGGTTTATTGCTCTCAAGTGTGGCCAATTGCACAATACGATCTTCCAAGGTAAAGTAAGGTTCGACGTTGTATCCCTAACACCCTCTACCACTTCCATATACAACACTTGGTCTTGTGAAGCATGTCTAGGGACTCCGGGACCGAGAATGATATCTATGAAGAATCCATGATGAGCCACCATGACTACGACTCCACAAATATAGAGGACATGATGGAGCACATCACCGACAATGGCTCTGCATGCTTTGAGGATCCGGAGCACTACACCTACGACGACTCCACATGCATGGAAGACTTGGAGCTCTACATCGACAATGCCTCCTCATGCATGGAGACTATGGAGCACTACACCCATAATGGCTCCACATGCTTGGGTGATATGGAGTACTACACCAACAATTACTCCCCAAGCATGGACGACTTCGAGTGTGACATCGACGACGCCTCGCCGAACATGGAGGACACGGAGAACTTCATCGACTTTGATGGATCCTCCACGATCCATGAAGAATTCCTCCACCGCGTGGATATGGAAGCCTACTATGCCAAGAAAGAGGAGGCGCATCGTCAAGAATCCATGACCTTCAAGGCCACGCGTGCCACACCAAAGGGCACCACCTACTTCGATGATCCACCTCCAAGGCGACAAGCGCCACCGTATCCATGGCGTCAAGCGCCAGCATCGACAAGGCATCAAGTGCCACCACCTAGATGGCGTCAAGCTCCACCATCTCCAAGGCTCCAAGCTCCATCACCTCCAAGGTGCCAAGATCCACCTCCTATCCAAAGAAGACTGGCGTCCAAACATCATATACATCAAGAGGCACCAAGAAACAAGAATCTTCATCGACAAACATCCTCTCATGAGCATCGACACCATAAAGAGGATACAAGACATCGTCAAAGGCATCTTCACAATAAAGACGAAGAATCCGTGATGAGCACCAACCATAATTCTCAAGAAATCTCAAAAAGGCACCACAAGCACAAGAAGAGTGCCAAGGCAAGTGATCATCGTCGCGAGTGTCATGTGGATGACCAAGTGCGCCACCTACATCAACCATCGGCAAGGCACGCGCATGACCTCCGTCGACACCTTCATAGGGCACCTTCTACTACTCGTGCCACCGCCACAATGGCACCAAGAGCAAGCCTTCCCCCACGCCATCTAGCTTCAACGCCTACGCTTGACTTCCGCAACCTCGTGAACGAGGAAAATGAAGTCCTCTACTTCACCAAGTTGGCTGAGTTTGGCAAGAGGATGTCTACACTCCAAGATGGAGGAAGCCAAGGCCACATATGTGATAAAGTCGATCCGAGCACCGCTCTCGACAACACCATGAGCCTACTTCCACCACTACTATGATATGGCCACTAGACGGTCGAGCATGGGATTTTCCCTTCGACCAAAGAGGCGAGTGATGATGCCCATCTTATGACATCCAACCTTGAAGGCGACAAGGTCAAGAATGGTGAGCATGGGATTTTCCTTTCACCAAAGGAGGCGCATGGAGTTGAGGAAACCAATCCTATCCCTATATGCTTGAGTGATGATGTGGCACCAATCCCATGTGAGTATGAGAGCCACTTAGCCCACTTGAGTGAGAACAAGAGTGAGATGAGTGACTCCACCTTATGTGAGATTAAGTGCTTCCACTTGGAGGGCAAGAGTGATACTCCTAGTGAGTTGAGAGTGGTAGTTGATAGGTCAAGTGAGACCATTTCGATTTCTAACAACTTATCCTCTACCTCTAGTGTGTTCTCTTGTGTTGTGCTAGGTTCCATGAATGAAGATGCGCCAAGCCATGAAGCAATGATGCCTCAATTGGAGAAGATGTACATGGTGCATGAAGATGATGCTATGCCATGGCTACATCAAGAAGACGAAGTCGTCCACAAGGAGGCCACTACTTCCACAACACCCACTTCATATGAGAGGTATGACCAAGCTAACAATAAGGGTGTTGATGATGCCATGATCCCACTAGTGGCCATGATGAATTGTGAGGATATGCATGTTATGGATGATACTTGTGACATTACATATGCTTCAATCATATTCCCATGTGATGCTTTGCCTTTGCATAATATTGGTCATGTGGAATTGTTTGATTGCGATATCATTGCCATAAACATGCCATGCTATGCATCTTGTGTGTATCCTCCAATTTCTTCAGACTTGCCTTGTCATGCTAGTCATTGAATTTCTCACGTTGCTTGAGATAAGATGAATGCTTGCTATTTCACTTGTTTTGCTTGCAAAAATATTGATTATATGTGTTATAATGAGATGGCCCCCATAGCTTTCTCAATTTTTGGAGATTTTGATGATTGCCATGATAAGCATGTTCCCCACTTGCATACTCACCATGCATCTATTTCATACTTGATTGACATTAATGGTGATGTGCACAAGAAGAGATACGTCATGATGGATGATGTGTATCTCTACCATGCACACACTTTTTTACTTTTGTGTATGATGTGTGTAGGTACCCGCACTATCATGTCAACCTCAGTTGAGCACGAGTTGACAGAAAGAGCTCTTGAGAGCATCCCACAAGTGAGTTCAAGATCGAACCCAGCTCTGATACCTTTTGCATGCTTTGCATCTTTTATGTTGGCAAATTGCTCTTTCCTATGGTTTGATTGCAAGCATGTTAATGGTATTATCTCACCTTGTGACATTCATGATTTTTCGCTTTTGGATAATGATGCTTTGTGTGTTGCAACAAAAATGTTGAACATTTTCTCTTTCTGATGTTTTGTGTGCAACCACAATTCCATTAAGAGCATGTATTGTCATGAGAGCTTCCAACAATCTCGTCTTGTTGTTGCAACAAACATAAGGACCACTTTCTTTTTTCATTTGGTTTGTTTGCAAACATGCCGTTTTTGCTTTCGTTTGGGATACTCAAATTCCCATGATACTTGCTTTTGATGATATGTGTATGGCATCCAACATGATGAACAATATCTATTTTCAATGGTTGGTTTGCACACATAATGATGTTGCTTTGGATATTCTTCCTTGTGTATTTTTGCCGAATTCTCCAATTCTCGCATCAAGGATGTTGATCAAAAATCTAGTCAAGTGCCTTGAGTGCCGCACTAAGACATTATATGGAGTTTTTGAGTTCTCACATTTGGATGATGCTCAACCGATTTCCATGCACTTTGACCTTGCATATGCATTCCGTTTGCTATACTTGAGTTGTGCTAATAGTGTTGTGAACAAGAATGGACATAAAACAAATGACATGCTCCTCTATCACACACAAACATATGTTGCTTGGTCTTTGTTGTATGAAGGTACAAATGCATATACGTCAACCTCTACCAACCATGGGTTGACAAGAAGAACCGAAGAGAGTTACCTATGGCTACCCTTCATCGAGCTATCTCTACAAGCTAAGGTGACTTCCTTCTACTTGAGGACTCATGCGATAATGTTCATGAATTGGCTACTCTTTGAGTGTTTCTTTGCTTTTGTTGTGAGCTTTGTAGGCTTCATGGAAGGTGAAGTAACATTAAAGTGTTGTCAAGTCAATCTTCCCGAGGACGACTATATGGTGAACCACAGGATCAAGAAGGTCTCTCGACCTCTTCTACTTTAGCATGTAGAGTAGAGGACGACTCCTTTTGAAGGGGGGAGCTGATGTAGCCCGACCTACAATCGTTACCACATCAGGGTCTCCAACTTACGCCAAGTCATCATGGACTCCAAAGGTGAATCCGTTCCTCTATGCGAGCACACTTCCTACCCTATTGAATGGTATACTACTTCATCCCCCATCCTATGACCATGATAGGTTCACACCGACGAGTACGGAGACGAGGGAGGAAGCCCGAGGACTCGCGCCCGACAAGACGGAGGCTTGGAAGAGGAGACGGAAGAAGATCCAGCTGGAACCGGTGACAGGACCGGCGAACCGGAGCCACCGCCAGAGTTTCCGGCGACAGTCCCGGCGAACCGAGCTCACCACCGGAATACCTGGCGGCAGGACCGGTTGACCGGAACCTCCATCGAAAACGCTTACAGAGAGCCTGTTCGGCGAGCGACCGGAATATCCAGCGGCGAACGGAAATTCCGGCACCAGATCCGGCGCGACCGGACTTACCGTCGGAATCCCCTGCCTGAGCGCAGATCTGGGTTTGATGCCCTAGAATATTCCCTTTACTTACCCCTTTGCCTAGTTTATTCCCAAACTACCCCCTTGTTTAGTGGCTGGCCTATTTATAGAGCCCCCACCTCTCATGTACCCCTTAGACATAGATGATAGACTAAAGACAACCCCCTTGTGTGGAATCTCTAGTTTTGCCTCATCCCCTTACCCAAGGGGACCGACTATCGTCACCAACCTCGATTGGACTTTGCATCACGCATCCATCGTTGAAAAAGGCCTTGGAGTTCATTGTATCATCTCAAAGTTGTCAAGACCCTCCCCAAGGTGTTCTTCCCTCTTTGATGTGGATTTGAGGGAGCACGTTGACCGATCTTTCCTTGCGAGGATTCTATCGGACCGGTGGCCGCCGTTCTAGAGCAATCGGCCTTGTATCGTGTGAGTTTGCGTGTGTTCATCGTGTTCTTCGCGAAGTGTGTGTTCGCTTCCGCTACCTTCTCCCTTTTCCCTCGCTTTCCCATCGATTTGACCACGAGATCCGTGAAGATCGGGCCACCCAAGAGGTTAACCCCTTCATCAAATCATCATCAGCGGAACTTTATTAAAGTGTAGACTCCGAGCCCTGCCTTAACCTGCTGACTGGAAGAACATCCTATCTCACATAGTCGTCAACGTCACCTTCTTCTCGATATCTGACCATGTTAATAGCCAGGGACAATGCCAGTGAGTAATTTGAATGTACTCGCAAACCACCTTAAGATAATAACAATAAAAGGATATGCAATATGGTTGTGGTAGTAGGAGGGCTCCATGAGAAGTTTTTTTTTCTAAAATAGGTTCTCTTGTAGATGTAGCATCTACAAGGTTTTGTTGAAGTTTTTTGTATAACATTTTGAAAGTCCTTTTGAATTTTTTTGGAAAACACTAGGGTTGGGTCAACCATTTTTGTTTCTTTCCGGTCATCATGACCAAACTTCTTTCCTTCCTTTCTGACCATCCCATGGTCAAAATGCTTTCAAGCCTTTCCTTTTCCGAAATCCTTTTTGAAAACAAAACCAGCACTGCTCTACAGTAGTTTGTCCAACCTGTCCATAACCACGGACATGTCTATTCGAATAGATTTACACTCTAGAGAGGTTGTACACTTTACCCACACCATCTGGGTACCCTTCCCTGATCTACACCGATCGTGGGTCGAGTAACTAGTCAAGACCTTCAGATTCCCACTGAAATATAAGTGCCTACCCTATGAGAGTAGATTCCCCTCAACACCAGGATGCCCTATATAGTTACAAAGACAACCGCGAGTCCTTTTCCACTTCACCAAGTGTGAGCTTTCAATAAGAGGCTCATAGTAACGTGTGGAGGCCCATAGACCCTTCGTTCCTTCTCCCAGGTGCTAAAGTACACTCTAGGAACCCGAAGAAGGCCCACCATCTAGGACATATAAATCCCTTGTAGTAGTTGTGAGGCAGCTTATACCAGAGTAAACAAACATCAATTCCAACCATATCCCATTCAAGAGTAATGTGGTTGCACGGGTTAAGTTGTTATAGCTAAAGCTGCAAAGAACCGGGTGTGTTTTCGTAAACATTTTTCCTCCTTCTCCACTTCAACAAAATTTGCAAAATCAAAACCTTTTTCTCTCTCAAACTCTCTTGGCAGGTCCAACCTTACCAAGGTTTTCTCATAAAACATTTTTGTAAACCTTTCTCCGGGGTCTTCCCCTCCTATAGTTTTGCTTCGGCTAAAGCGGGTCTCCAAAGGGATACGGTGTTGTACACCATCTACCATAGTTGGGGCAAGTAGGTGTAATCAAGATGGGGTTGTACTTATTAGTACAAAATGGCATTGGCTAGAGGATCCAAGCCACTACTACGTATAAAACATTATACATTAAAACAATGCAATTTTTCCTAAACAGGTGAGTAGAACATGCATGAGTAAAACAATAGGATGATGGCTGTGAAATATATCCATCCACATCCGCATTTAAACTATTCATATATTTGATGAAATATCTCTCTAAAACCTGCCACTAATGCCTAATGATCAAAGGGGTATGCAATCCTTTCTTGCTATTTTGCCTGCGTAGATAATGACGTATTATGATGGTAATCACTACATAAATGCCAAAGATACGAGATTTCCAACACGCCAAAGAAACCAGGAGCCGTGAAGAGATTACTGCGAGCTTAACGACCAACTATACGGCCCTCCGCCATATAGTTGTCGTCGTATAGTTTGCACCGACCTCATTAGGTCAAACAGAACAACTTTCGTGAAGGGACCCCTATATAAAGAGGCTTTAGGCGATGAGAAACAAGCCCTCGACTCCACAATCTCGCTTCTTTTCGACCCCAACTCTCCCTTCCGCCACGCCAGAGGAATAGATCTAAATATAAACCTCTAAACCCTTCTCCACCACCATAGCCATCTTCCACAACTTGTAATAGTAGATCTCATCTCCAATTGGCAACATTGTAAGACTATTTTCTATCAATCTTATGATCTCTATTGCAATGTTTATGATTGTCAATTTCATCTCTATGTGTGAGTAATCCTCTTTGGGCTAAGGGCTTCGGCCTAGCCATGTAGCTTTTATGCATGTTATTTATCATAGATGGGATCAAGTATTAGTTTGTATGACATGATGATTGTAGTACCCTCTCTTGACTCAATCTAAGGACTTGTCAAGTACCCAAAACCCCGAGGATTGATCTAGGTAAAGGGAGTGTGAGTAAAGGCTGATCTGCATGATAGGAACCCAGTGACAGAAAGGGTATTACGGCTGTATGTGAGGAACTTACTTGGGATTAACGGTGACATCACGATGCTTATCATTAGTTCTGTTTCTTATATGGATGAGACTAGTAGTTTATTGCTATAAGCGGTTGCGGAGGCGATAACATTTATGGATGCACTGCCCACATATAATTATCTTGCTCTAACAATTACATGAGTACTTTATTATTATCTATTATTCCCATCAGATGTTTTGCACAGCTACTAGTGAAAACCGAAGACCCTAGGCCCTCTCTCTCTCCATCATCATCAACAATAACAAGATCACAAACTCTTGGTCCAGTGAAAACGCAATAGGAATTCTAAAACTCTCGAAGGTCCGTTTAAGTAAACTCACTTTGCTTTCTGCTTCTCGAGGATTCGATAAACCTAGGTCTACTAGGGAAAAAGAGCTATACTACATCCGTAATCCGGATCAAAGGTATCATAGGACAAGGCTTAAGAGCAAGAAGGTGGCTTGCATGTGATCAACAAACTGGAAATATATGTCCTAATAGAAGGTGCCTTATGAGCTATACTACATCCGTAATCCGGATTGAAGGTATCAACCCTTTTTCTGGCGCCGTTGCTAGGGAAGCAATATCTACCCTGGTGAGGTTAGTAGGAACCTTGCTAGTTTTAATTCTCATTTTTTATTTTTTTTATTTTGCTTTCAGTTTTTATTTAAAAAACAAAAAAAATAGTTATTATTTTAATTTTGCTTTATCACCATTAGTACTTGTTTAAGAAAGTCCAAAAACATAGGAAGTATTGCTGGAAACAAACTTGGGGAGTTTGCAACTCCTAACAATGATTATTTGTGTACTCCTATTACTCAACTAGCAATCGCTGCTGAAGATTATGAAATTAAACCCCACTATTTAAGTTTGGTTCAACAGAATCAATTTGGAGGCACTGCTGTAGAAGATGCAAGTATGCACTTAAATACTTTCACTGAAATATGTGATATGATGCGCAACCCCGATGCGGCCAAGTTGCGTTTATTTCCTTTCTCTCTTAGAGGAAGAGCAAAATAATGGTTGCTATCTTTGCCAAGAAATAGCATTGCATCATTGGTGGAATGTACTTCTTTATTTATGACTAAATTCTTTCCACCTACAAAGACTATGCAACTCAGATCCAATATTACTGGTTTTAGACAGGAAGAGCGCGAGCCACTAGCACTTGCATGGGAGAGAATGAAAGAATGCATGAGAAACTGTCCCATCCATGGGATGGAAGATTGGTTACTTCTCCATTTAATTTACAATGCTCTTAACCCGATTTCTAAGTGTATGCTAGATACTGCAACTAGAGGAACATTTATGGGTAAACAAATTACCGAAGCAAAGCAGCTGTTGGACAATATGCAAGACAACCATGCTCAATGGCATGTGGAAAGTTCAAACACAAAGAAGGTGAACTCCGTCACACCTCAAGAAAATGAAGAACTCAATGCTAAGTTGGATGAGCTCATATTAACCGTTAAAGGTAAGGACGGTAAGAGCTACTCCCGAACCAACTATTCAAAAAGTAGACTTCTGATGAGTGCATATTTGCATCATGTTTTACATTGTTATTTTGCATTGTAAATGTAGGATTTGGGTATTTTACGGCGTTCACACGCACTTTTTATGTTTATTTTCACCAGGATCATATCAGATGATGGATCCAAAGGACACAATTCTTGGAGCAGTTGTACTGGAGAGAAAAATAGCCAAAAACTAGTAGGTTATTGCTATAAGCGGTTGCGGAGGCGATAAAATTTATGGATGCATTACCCACATATAATTATCTTGATCTAACAATTACATGAGTACTTTATTATTATCTATTATTCCCATCAGATGTTTTGCATAGCTACTTGTGAAAACCGAAGACCCTAGGCCCTCTCTCCCTCCATCATCATCAACAACAAGATCACAAACTCTTGGTTTGGTGAAAATGCAATAGGAATTCTAAAACTCTCTAAGGTCCGTTTAAGTAATCTCACTTTGCTTTCTGCTTCCCGAGGATTTGATAAACCTAGGTCTACTAGGGAAAAAGAGCTATACTACATTCGTATCTGGATCGAAGGTATCATAGGAAAACACTTATGAGCAAGAAGGTGGCTTGCCTGTGATCAACAAAATGGAAATATATGTCCCTGGACTTCTTCTAGAATACCATAATAATCAAATATAACCATCATCTTTGGGTCTTTGATATAATCGCAACTATCATCGTTATGAGGAGTACATGTAAACAAGAAATTTCCACAATCAGCACAAGGAATGCAAGCATCAATGCAATACAGCAAGCAAACATAGAACACATTATTATTCAGTAGGTTTTGATAGATTGAGTTCATAACATTTGGAAATACTTTAATTGCTTTTATGGATTTTATTTTATGATTTACTTGTCAAATACCACCTAAAGAAGGGGTTTTGAACTGAGGCTTGGGTCTGTATGATATCAATGTACAAAAATGATATCAACAGATATGTATTGACAAAATGAAACGAACAAAAGTGGTTTCACTATTTTATCATTTTTCTTTGATTTACTATGAATTTCCTATTGATAAAAGCTCCAGTTTTAGGAAATAATTCACAAGAAATGATATAAAGGTCCAAAATGATTTCCTCTTAGGGTTGCGTAGGTAATGATGGATTGGTTCCTTGGGAGTTTGAATCACTTCAAGATAATTAACAAAATGCCCTTGGGAATGTTCCAAAGTCAGTTTTGCAAGAAATTTTCTTTTTATTTAGATTTAATCTACATATCAAATTGACATGATACCAATGGCATTGGATAGGTGTTGGAGTTACCTTCTAGCAGAAATTGGATTTACCATTTGTGGAGTTATAAAATCTTCTGAAATGATTTATCTAGTGAAACAGCTATAGGTAGAGATGTTTAAAACATTAAATTTCAATCAGATATCAATAAATATTGAGATCCTAGGTTTTGATAGGTGTGGGTATAGTTCACCAGTGAGGGGTGGAAATAGGTCAAAATCCATTTTATATTGACCTAGATAAATTCCTAAAGTAAGATCTAGATGGATTTTGTCACTTTTTCTGTAGGTGAACTGTAGCTCTTAATGACAGGAGACTAATGCTCATAGATGGGTATTTCAAATACAAACCAGGGGAAATTGGATTTACCCTATTTGGGATCCCAGAATGATTTATTTAAAGAAAAGGACATACATTGGTAGTTCAATTACTAGAAAACAACTGATGGTTATTCTGATGCAATTTTTATTCTGCATGTTAGAGAAAGCCTTGTAGAACAGGAATAAAATTAGGTTTGGGCAACATTTGTTTTGATTTAAATTTGGCCACTATTTTTTAGATATGGTAATATAAATAGAAAAAGGAAAGCAGAGCAGTGAGCGGGTTGTGCTACGGAGATAGATTGGTCGAGCTAGGCGGATTTGGCCCATGAGGGCAGTGCATCGCGCGGGATGCGCTGCTTCAAGGCAGCCTAGCCAGGGCCCACCCATCATAGAAAGGGGAGGGGCGAAGGGATACCAAAAGAGCTGGGCCGTCTGATTAGAGATCGATCGACGGCCTCGGGTCGTCCTCCTTGCGGGAGACGACGGTGAGGGCAGAAACCCTAGGCATGGCTGGGAGGCACGAGGAGGGCTTACCAGCGGCAGAGAGGCACTGGCGAACGTGTAGGTTGACACGGCTGGGGGAGACGGTCCTGAAGATGGGCAACGGTCGTGGTTCCACGTCGGGAGGGTGCTCGCGTGATGCCGCCCGATGAGAGCTCATCAGAGCTCGGTGGGGAGGCTGGTATTGGTGGTCCTGGACCAAAATAAGAGCAGGGTTTGATAAAGGAGGTGGAGGGGGTCACGGCTTGGTGACATGTAGAGGGAGGGGAGCAAGGGAGAGTGGGTCTTGCTCATCTTCTTAGAAATGGCCAAAAGGCCATATTTTTTCTCCTGTGATCAGGGCGGAGTAGGGGAGAGGATGGGTTGCTCAGGGAGAGGTATGTGGGATGGAGGGGGAGCAAATGACGACAGATAGAGGGGTTCTAGGGGCCTCAAGTCCTTTTATTGCTAGAGAATATACTAATGGAGGAAATGTCCATTTTGGACATGGGGTAGGGTAGGGTTTGCTTGGGTTGCCGTCAGGTGGAGGAGAGGATGGTAGTGGGGTGTCCTGGTCGTGCTGGGGCAGAGATAGGGAGGGGTAGTGTTGCTAGGGCATTAAAAGATGGGACAAGGCAAGGAGGCATTGTCTCCTTCTCAAACAAATGCAAAAGGACAAGCGATGAAGGGT
The DNA here is from genome assembly GCA_916181665.1 of Avena sativa. NCBI lineage: Eukaryota > Viridiplantae > Streptophyta > Magnoliopsida > Poales > Poaceae > Avena > Avena sativa. The sequence continues at coordinate 149,689,115 of OV702280.1, forward strand.
GCTACAGTGCATAGCTATAGTGGTGGTCGACCAGGGGTGTGAGGTGTGTTGTACAAGTTTGGTGGATCAGGTTGGGGAAGGTTTTGTACAGAGACAAGGTTTCTTCAATAGAGGAAGTTTTTAAAGATTTTGCAAGGGAAGGGAAATAAATAGTTTTAGGGTCAAATTAATCATGAAAAAAATTGATAAACCTTTATAATCAAGGTAGATGATTTCAAGATAATATATCCATCATTTGCACCTTGGGTTTTGGAAATCCAACTTGAGTTTTGAAAGAAACTAGAATTGGATGATCTAGGGCACTAATGTTTTTATACCTATTAAACTTGGTTGTATTAGGGAGCTCAGAGTTCACCTTGATGCAAGGGATATATCGATGGATAGACCAAGTGATGTATATCACCATGGTATAGAAGGCTGGGGTTGATCATGATTGGGCTTTCCTAGAATTGAAGCCAAATTTTGAGTAAAATAAGGCTTCCAAGGCAGATTATCAATTAGCCTCAAACACCATGAGGGTTTAAGAAGCACAAGGATCCATTGGAAACAAGGGAAATGGGGGTTGTTGTACAATGGTTAGTATATCACAAACATGCAAATAGTTGGTCTAAAGAAGATAACATGGGGAAGTGAGCTTCTGCCAAAGTAGGCATGATGATGTGATTTGCAGGAATTATTATTTTATCGCTTGCAAAACCATCAAGAACAAGTGGGTCAAAGGATGATTGAGTCAAGGGAAAGAGTGGGATTTGGAAGTACTTCTGATGTTCTACAATATGGTTCAAGTGCATTTCCAAAAAGGTACAAGGGTTGAGGAATGCAAGGACTCAAAGATGTGATGTTGAGAGCATTTCCCAAACTTAGCCATTTTGGCATATTTAGGGTTTTAGACTAGAATACAAGAGTATATGATTTTGAGAGAATTCTATGTTCCAAACTCATGATAAAGTGGATGATGTTGATGGGTTGATTCAGTAGAAGGGTCCATGCTTGTAGTTGGTCTTCATTTCCTTGGTTGCTGATAGAAAGGATTAACTCTAGATTGATCTGGTTAAGAGGGGAGATGGTGTAGCACCCCCCGGGATTAGGGTTAAACTAACATCAGATCACCATCTGAGGTAAGCTCAACTCTAAGCACGGAAGATCGCAGTAAGATTCGGTAACATTATAGAACTCGGGGATTCAACAACATAAGTTTAAACTCTTAACAGAGTACGATATTAGAGTTATTACAAACCAGAGGTCATAGACCCAACATTACATCACACAGCAAAAGCAAATTATGTTGTTCTACACAAAAACATAGCAAAGGGCCTAAGAGGCCATAAACAAAAGCGATGTCCATCCTTTAGTCCTCAGGCTGCTACCTGGGACCCCCAAACTACTCGTCGATGTCAACATAGAAGCCACCTTTAGTCGCAACTAGATCATCTATAGAAAAACAACAATGGCACAAGGCTGAGTACGAGAATGTACTCCCCAATACTTAGATAATCTAGTATCTACATGCTCTGGCTAGAAAGGCTTTCTCTGGATTTTTCTTTTGCGTAAAGCAATCTTTATTTGTAAACAAGAGAGAGAAGAGGCTCGTCTACTCAGAATCTTTTAAAAGAGATAAGATAACGACTTATTCTTCTTGTTCATCAAATCTTGACAACCACCAGCTTCATCAGAACCTCCTATCTAGGATCACCCCGTCGACCCAAAGGAAGCATCCTTAAGCACACATAGATCAACAAGTTTTATAGTGGTTAATGTTATCTATGATCTTAGAATCTAGTCACCAAGCGTTCATAACCGTGAACACGACTTTTCGAAAAGATTTAACCCTGCAGGGGTGTACAACTTTACCCACACGTATGTAGGGGTTCATAGCATGGAAAAAAAAATTCTACCGCATGCACACAAACAAGCCAAGATCTATCTACTAGATTGTAGCAATGAGTCGATTAGAGTACTCACCCTTGAAGATTCCAAAGCTGTTAATGAGAGCAGATTCTCGTGGGTGATGTAGTCGTACACTTGCTGATCTCAAGATCGCATAGACGATCCTTCTGGCGCTGCGTTCCAGCAGCGCTTCCGCAGTCGGTCACACGTTCGGTACTCAATGAAGACCTTCCTCTCCCTTGTTCCAGCAGGTAGCTGAGGTTGTAGTTCTCCCCTCGTGATTCCGGCAGCACGACGGCGTGGTGTCGGAAGTAGAGGGAAAATCCTGCAGGGCTTCGCCTAAGCCGGAGCAGGTTATGGTGGATCTAGGGTTTCCGGCGATCTAGATTTAGAGGGCCAGAGATGAGGAGGTGGAGTCGGCGGCGGCTAGGGAGACGGCGACGAGCCGGCGGCGGCGCAAGGTAGGGAGGGCTGGTTGTGTGTGTCTCCTTGGGGCACCCCCTCCGCTCTATTTATGAGAGGGAGGGCAGCTTGGGAGAGGGGAGTTTGAATCCTTCCCCAACTCCCTCTCCTTGTTGGCTTGTGGTGGAGGGAAAGAAGGTTTATTTCCTTCCTCCACAAGGAAACATTGTCTCAGTTTGACTTTTTAAACTTGCCTTTTGACTTTCAATTTGGAGCTTTATTTCTTTCTTGCTAATGCCCAACCAAGTGACCTAGGGCATGATCCAATCATTCCACTTATCCATGACACATTCATGTTCCCTTCCCCTTCCGGTCTGATGAACCTTCTAGACCCTTCTAGAACCTCTCTGATGAAATCATCGGAATCATTCCCGCCCTCCAGAATTGGACTTTCCTTATATGAATCTTATTCTTCAGACCATTCTGGATCTCCTTGTGATATCCCGGATCCCATCCGAGACTCCGAACAACATTTGGTCTCCCTACTTACATTCCATATCTACTAAATAACATCGAATCCTTAAGTGTGTCTCTCTACGGTTCGTGAATTACGCGGACATGACCGAGACACTTCTCCGATCAATAACCAATAGAGGAATCTGGAAATTCATATGGCTCCCACATATTTCTACGATTACTTTGATATCGAATGAACCACTTACATACGATACCAATTTCCCTTTGTCTCGTGATAGTTTACTTATCCGAGGTCTGATCGTCGGTATCTCTACCTACCTAGTTCAACCTCGTTACCGATAAGTACTATTTTCTCGTTCCTGTGATATGTGATACCTTGTGAGCCAGTCACATGCTTGCAAGCTAATTGGATGACACTCCACCAAGAGGGCCCAAAGTATATCTATCCGTCATATGGATGGACAAATCCCACTCTTGATCCATGTGCCTCAACACATACTTTCCGAACACTCAATGCCACCTTTATAGACACCTAGTTACGGTGTGGTGTTTGATGTCATCAAAGCATCCATTCGGTGATGGTGATTAACATGATATCATGGTCGAAGGATTTTGGTTACTATGTATCTGAAAGCTTATAGCAACTGAACTATATTAAATGACTTGATCTTTATGCTATGCTTAACTATAGGAGTATGTCCATCATATCGTTCTCCTAATGATATGATGTTGTTGTTAATAACATCTCAATGTTCATGATCAGAAAACCATGATCATATATTAACCAACAATCTAGTTTAATAAGAGGCTTTACTAGGGACTCTTTTATGTTTACAAATCACACAAGTATTAATGTTTCTGGTTAATAAAATTATAGCATGGTATGTAAAAATTTATCATAAGCATGAAGATATGATAATAACCACTTTATTATTGCCTCTTGGGCATATCTCCAACAACGTACCAACCGACTCTTAGTGCCAAATTATTAGCCCTCTTCCTTGGAAGGCCGGCATAGGGAAAGTCCAGACCGGAAAGGTTATAAATCCTACACTAATACTAACTAGTCTTTTTGTCTTGCCCTCCAAGGATCCAGGTTGGTCAGTGACTGCACCATAGCCTTCCGTTATCCGGTATGGGCCTCCCTTCTTGATCCGTCTAACTGGGCCACCCAGCAGGCCATGGGCCTTTCTACCAACTATAGGCCACCCGGGTTAGCAGGCCATGGGCCTTTCTACCTGTTGTTGGTGGCCTATTGGGGATATTTATCTACTACTACATGCCCTTCTGGTTTCGGTGACTTCTCCTCCTTGACATGCTCCTGCTACACTTCTTGTGCTACTAGCCTGCTCCTTATTGACCATCTTTTACTACTTATTGTTCTCCTCTTGATCTATTTCCTAAGCTTTCTATTGGCTGAGTTGATTCTAGTGGTTTTTGTGATGAACTGATAAAAAAATGGCAGTGTCCTTGATAGATTGTGGTGAACTAAAATGGAATGGACATGGGGCTCGTATAGCTGCTACTATGCCTTTGTGTTTATGGTTTGTACTGTGTGGTGATGACAACACACCACATGCATGTGATGAGGATGCTGCTTGGAGGTAGACACTCACCTTGTACAGGTTATCAATCTGACTTTCTCCTCCTTGTGCAAGACACGGCTAGTTTGATGATATTATTCAGTATTGACTGCTTTTCCTTGTGTTGCCACGTTATTCACTTATTGGCTAATTTAGTTGATACTACATAGTTACTTATGATAACTATGATTACTGGGAGGATCAATTGAATGCTTGAATCATCTTGAATGTTAATGTCGAGATAGATTCATTTATTTTCTCTTTTAGGATTTTATTTAATCTAGTAAAATTAGAGGGTGCCATAGCTTGCATGTTTAAATATTGGGGCATATACAAATATGCAACCTTGTCCAAAATATGCATCTCTGAACTCCAAGTGTATAGAATCAAGTGATCCCTACCCTAAAGGTTGTCTAGATTTGGTGATGCCCTCTAGTTTTAAATAGGATTTTAGGAGTTCTTCCTAAAGTCCTTAAACTAGATTAAAATATTAATCTGCCTCACTTTTGGTGAGGCAAACACCTTAAATTTGGGAAATCTTTGTTTTTGTTTTATTGCTTCCTGATTTGCATGATCTAGATCAAGAAGAAGATCTTCAGGGCATGAAGATATAGTTTAGGATTTCTTTTATTACATTTGTTGTATTATTCCTTTTGTTCATAATTGTAAAAACAATGTAATATTGTGTGAGATAAATAAAATAGTTTTTATCCATTCTTGTTTATTATTTCTTTATTGTAATATCATATTACATTCCTTAATTATTCATTTCATTTATGTAAGTTATTTTTTATCATTCTTACTTTATAGTTGTATATAATTTATTTATTCTTTATAATCTAATCTCCATTGTTTTTAAATTCAAATATATCATTTAAATATTAAAATTTTAATTGCTTCCCCCCAAAACACAAAGATTCGATAGAGGTTATGTCGAAATTCATCGCACTTGCCCTAACTTTTCACCAGAACAAGATAACCCTCGATCCCTTTATGCCTCTTTTAGTTTTGCGTGAAAATTCCCTGGATTTTCTTACGCATGAATGCAATGCACACACATGTGTTCCAGCTATTTCTAGCTGCTGATCCTGGGATGTTACAGTCTCTCCCTCTTAAACTAAACTTCATACCCAAAGTTTGAACTCACTTATGTTTCAGAAGGTAGGACTGACCTCTTTAGACCATAGTGGCTCTCCAACTCCATGATGAAGACAATTTGTGCATCTTCATTCAGACCTTTCCTTGAATCCTCTTTTGATTTGAAATTTGCCAACTAATAATCCCATTTGATACAGGGATTTCTTTTGAATTCAACACTTCTGCCCTGATCAGGTATATTCGAGTGTCTTCGGATTGGTACATCTATTTGAGAAGTGTCTAAGTTTTTAGAAAGTCCTTACTAAGATAATATTTTGGTTTATACTTCATCCAACGATAACCTTGGCTCTATTATTAACCTATTTATGGTACACTTATTTCTTATGGATTACTTACTAAGAATGTTTTGGACTCATTTAATCCAAACAATTCGTAGTTTCCTATTCCTTGCTATAGGTCTATTTTGGTACTCTATATCCAAACTAAAAGTAATTTGCATTCTGATTACCTTCTATTAGGGTTTTCAATGTTAAACTACCTTATCTTTTTTGAGCTTTTAATCTTATTAAGATTCTGTAGATTTATTGATGACTTCTTTAGTACTTATCCAACTTCCTTTTATTTATTAACTAAATATCTATCTTTTACTATCCTGAGATATAAACCTCAATTTGCATATTGTATACTTTCGATGGTCCCATTAACCTTATGAAAACTAGGTCTACCTGAACATAGTTTAGAATTTCTCCTTAACTTTACTCAAGATATGGAATCTCGATACTTTTAATTCATTTTTCACTCTCCCCCTTAGGATTTTGTAATACTCTCTAACTCCATGTTTACGACCATTTGATTTCCTTGGTTAGGAGATTGCACTAAACATTCCTTACATTTACACCTCTATATTATTTCACAAAGAAAATCAGCGGTGTACCCACACAATTGTGGATATCCGAGGTGAATTCTATAAACCAATATTCATATGTAAAGGTTCTTCATCTCTTTTAAAGGAAATTATCTTACCTAAGAGATCTTAAAATAACTAACACTAAGGCTCATCCATCATTATCTGCATTACTTTCAACTTTTAGGACACTCATACTTTGGCAAATCCAACTTCACAAAGCATCATGGAAGATGGTTACTCCAACTTAATACTTCTTTCTATATAATTTAACATAGGCTAACCTTCACGCTCTTTAAGTCATACAAAGATGACCTGGTTAATTTAACTAATAAGGTATCACCTGCGAATCCTCCTAGGGTGTATGGACTATGAATTACCTTATAGGATTTTAAATTTCTACTGGTATTCTCTCTGAGATTTCAGAGATTGAGTGCCATTATTATTCCAATTCTTTTTTGCACCATTTCATCATACTTCCATGACCTTGTTATTACTACTTCATCAGATCTTTAGCAATATCACCTACTTTGGGTGAACTTAAGTTCATCAATTTAAGTTGATCCATACCTTTACAACATTAGTATTCCTCCTTATGACCAACCAATAATGACCTGAACTTGATCCATTCCTCAAAGTACCTTATATTTTACTTCACTCTTCATGCAAGTTTTCATCTTGGCACTTAGAACTCGTCACTCCTTTACACGAATTCCCTTATCTATCTAGGTATATAACATCAAGTAATAACTTGATGATGCAACATGCATTTGCACATCAAGTCAAACTTCATGTATAGATCTAGTCAATCAAGAAGATCCAAGAAAAAAATTCAAATATGGTACATATAACACACATTATTCTAAGCCCATAATATAGTAGTTGAGTAAAACATCTCTAGAATTCAGGCTTAGTTGTGTAGTATATGACACCTCCTAGTATAGGTTTACGTTGTAATACTTAGCACTTAGGGGTTAAACTATTCTTTGTCTCAATATTTACCCAAATTGCTCAATTGCAACATGATAATTTTAAGCAAAGTGATCTTAAATTGGCTTTGACTAACTTATTATCTTCCTTTAGATACTAAGTTACCACTAACCTTCTAGTTTATGGTAAACTAACCTCACATGATCTCTCTATACGGATATCAACATTCTATTACTTCTATCATGATTCTACACTATTCTTTTCTTGCTTCTATTTCAAGATTATTTACTAAGTACTTGTCAAATTGTACATTCATCATGGTTTCAGACCTAATCTCATCATGATAACTCTTCTTCTTATCTTGCATTTATTGATTCCTAACAAATTACACTTCATCACCTAGAATTCTCAAGTGAATACCACATGATATACTTCCCATTAATTAAAACTATACATGCTCTAATGGTCTTCATTATGTTATATTTTGTTATTAACTAACAATAAGATTTTACTATCTTAGTTGAATTCTATGGTTAGAATACACCATTTGAACTACTTCATATAATATCCTAAACTTATTCATAATCTACTTCGATGTTTTAACTTAGTTAAGACATATTGAGGGTCTTATACCTTCTTAGAAATATCACTATACCAAGAAAAGATGGATAACTGCTCCTAAGAAAGATGACCAAAGCATCCAACTTAAGTGTGACAAGGTTATCCTCAAGTGGATACCCATCACAAGTCATAAGAACATTTGGTTTAGATAAGATGGCTTCTTATAGTCACTATCCAACCTACAAATCTCATAAAAGGGTTTTAATCCTAAGGTCAAAGCGTATGCTCTGATACCAGCTGTGGTGACCCAGCATACTACTGCATGATGTAGTACACTATAGTCGTTGACATAACACCAATGGAACACCGTTCCACCAGTATTACATCCCTTATAGTGGTACAACAGAAACATAGCAGGTCCAAGACATGACTATAGTTTACAACTCGACTATTTACAAAAGATCCAGATAACACTCTAGGTTATAGAGAGAGAAAGCAACTTTTACAAAGAAAAACTAGAAATAACAACTTATAACTATCATACTAATGGACTAGTATCTAAACTATTAGGCTTGAAAATGCTACTATTGCATTGCTCTATAGAAGTAGGTTCTATGGCTAGATATTATGCTCCTATCTAATCAGCAACTTCATATTCACTTTAGTTGATGTATATGTTAACTTCCTTGACTTCATTAAATAACTTGAGATTTTGGTGAAGATTCTCTTGGGCATAAGTTTATGTAGACATCATATTTATTAGCTTCGGAATCTAGCAAGGGTTAAGAAGATACGGTTGAGTACGAGCGTACTCAGCAAGTTCACTAAAAAGAGTGTATGATGCACTATCTATAGCCATAGACCTTAGGTCATAGGCTATGCAGGTTTTCGTAAACATTTCTTCAAAGGTTTTTTATTCTGAAAAGCTATGTCCGTCAGCCTTTAGAGGTTTACTAGAACTTCATGGAGTTTCTTTCATGCCGCATTCGTAGCTCCTTCCCGGAACATGGAGTAACATGTCACAATTTTTACAATCTGTAGAGTTCTGTTACTTTATCCATAAGAGACCTTATCCTTGTTGCACAACCAAGTCATGAGCTTGTCCACACTTCCTTGGTATGTGGCCAAGTCTAAGATCCAAGCCAATCGTTGCCCTTCTTCACAACCCCGCATACTCAATTGTTGTACTATCAGGACTCAATGTAGACTTTCCCCCGGTAATACGGCTTTACGTTAGTATGATACGCTTGACAACCATAAACACTAGAAATATGTCTTTTATAAGCCTAGATCCATGGTAGGATTTTCCCCGATTACATAGCTTTACCCAAGATCTGCAACTTATAAAATGCCCAGAATAGTGTCTGTGGCATGCGAAAGGAAGAAGATCCAGATGACTTTCCCGTCACATTCGAAGTATTATGGTCAAGCATATTATATAACACAAGAATCATAGGCGATATTGGTTGTTTAAGTCCTAGATAATATGTTCCTTTACCACGGGGACTTCCATAGTAGGTTATTACCACTTGGTAAATAACCCATAATCATATTATTACGAAAATAGTGTTTTTTGACCTTTTTGAAATGAAGGTGGTGACAACACTAGATTTTCAAATACTTTATAGAAAATAACAAAAGGACATGAGCAAGTGTGAAATTGACTTTGTGATTACAAGATTATGCAATCCCGGTCATCGAGACAATATAAACTCCAATATCTAAAAACATCATCATTGGTCCGGTAAGGACTAATGTTTAAAGAAGCAATATGTTGGTATGCATAAGTAATGCCATGCATTTTGTAAAACCACGGAGTAATCCCTAATATGGTGCGTGGGTTGAGTTTAGGTGATTTCCTAAAAGTTTGGTTTATCTTCAAGTTGACTTCACAATTAAAGTATCAACACATAAGATATAAGAGTAAAATACAATAACAATAGATGATTGATGTTGATTGACACCTATTTAACTGTTCTGAAAGGTCATGCTTTTAAGTTGTTAAGACTTTAAAGAAATAACATAAGATTTTCTGTTTGATGTAGGAAAAAGAATAACTTTTGAAGAAAATATTTCGTATACTTAATTAAGTAATCCTAAAAGGTTATCACGGTGTAATATATTGGTATTTGCATAGATCTAAGGATTTTTGATCTAGCATGTATATTACAGGAATAATACATGACTAAGGTTAACTATGAAGTATGAGTGAACTCAAGATCTAGGGTTACTTAGAGTAATAGCAAGTTCTAGGGTTTTACTAGGCATGGTTAAAGATGTGTAATATTCAACTCTTAATTTAATTGGATGATGTCACAAGGTTGAATCATAAGTCCTTGACTTACACTTGGTTATATGATTTGGAAATACTAGTACTTAAGCAAGGATGATCACTTAAGTTCAATCATAAACTATGGTTATGGTCTACGTGTAGGTATATGGATCTTATCCATTAAGGCCCTCCATAGCGTAGTGGTTTATCGGTGCCCAAAACGTTTTTGAGGCTCTGGGCACCGGTGCCCCACGTTGCACAGCCGGTGCTCGAAAAAAAATCCAGGGAACCGGAGCATCTAGTTGCTCCGATGCCCACTTCATTTTTTCAATAAAATACTGTATTTTTAACTGCCAAGACAATTAACTTGGATTTCACATTCGACTGTTGTATCAACAAAATATGATAGTTTGAGATAAATCTATATATTACATACATCTCACTCATACAAACATTGCAAATTTTTCTCATACAAACATTGCAAATTTTGTCCAGCAACTAGTGCATTGGATGAAATCACCAAGCAGAAACGCATTAATCTTTGTCAAAAGAATCCATACAATAGCAATTCTCCCAACGATTTGTAATGACAATAAAAGAGGTAAAGAGCCCGTCACCTATGCTGCGTCCGGCGTTGCTGCAAAGTCAAGATGAGCTGGTCCAGGGTAGACCAGGTGCTCCTGCTACGCTTAGATCCGTGCTCGCGCTGAGGATCCGGCCCTGATCCGCTACGATTTGCGCTCGTACCGGAAGGATCCGCCGCGATTCCGACAGCAGGTGACGGCGCTCGGACAAGCCCGCTTTTCTCCGGCCGGATCCGTGGAGCTCGCCTACCGCAACAGCCAGAACTTCTTCCAGGAGTCGGAGGCGACAAGGAGTGAAAAGGGATCGCAGTAGAACTCGCGCGAAGGGGATCGCTGGTAGTTGGCTCGGAGGATTGTGTTTATCTAAACGTGGGTTCTATTTTTTTGGGCACCGCCACGCTGTGAGACCGGTGCCTGGAATATTTATCATGGCATCGACTGACAAGCTTGCCCACTTTTCACTATTTGGGCATCGGACAGGCTGTGGAAGGCCTAAGAGGCTAATATTACTAAATGGTAAAAACTTAGTTGATTTGAAAGAGTAATGATATCCCATGATGACTTAGTTTGATATCATGATCCTAAGGTTATACTATTGGCTGGTTTAATGGGCAAGGTGCTGCTGATTTCTAGGATAAGAGTTAATATTGAATTTATGATGAGTGTCTATCATAATAGAGTAAGTAACATATGATCTTGCTATGAAGTCAAACAAGTTGATTTGATTTGGAGTTTGTGTGAGAATAGGACTTTAAGTGTTGTTGGAGTTCTAAATATTTTCAAATATGAGTCCAAACTCTTGATTTTTTTTTTGCGGATTGATCTATAGAAATTCCTATTCAATTGGATTTATGTAAAAAAGGTTAAGGCCTTTAGGAATTTCCTTTGGAGTATTTATAGGAATATAAACAATGAGTAGAAAATGATTTATCAATATATTTTTTCTTAAAGTAAGTAGAATTGGATTTACTTGAATGTGGTTTCTTTAAATAAAAATTAAAGTTTCACTCGATTGATATTCATAAAAGTTTTGGAATTTGAAAAGTCGTGTTTAATTATTTTAAAATATTAATTTGTATTTTTTAAATAGGTTTTGAAACTTTAATATTAGCTATATAAAAAATAAACATGCACAAATACACACGTACACGTACTAGACTAGTTAAAGTTAGATTTAATTGGGGTCAAATGGCACACGCCTACATGGTACGTCTAAATTATATTAGACCCAGTCAAAGACTCATGTAGACAACGTAACACACGCACCCAACACAACGCTCGCACACAGCACACGAACGCACGCACTCTTCTTGGTTGGACCAAAACTATTGCATACACACGCACGTACACACCTCCATTTTGCTCCTGTAGGATTTTCATTCCTCTTCTTCTCCTCACACGTATGCTACCGTCTGCAGCTACCCTGGTCATCGCTGGCTGCATCCGGCGGAACCACTTGCTGGTGCTATTTCTCCACCTCCTCCTTCTCTTCCTTTTCCCCTGTCGACTAGGCTCGATCGCGGCCTCGCGCGTACCTGGCTGAAACCCTAGCTCCGGCTTGGCACGGTCGTCGGCGTGATTCTGGTGCCGACGCGGCTCCGACTGCTCCCCCTTGTCGCTGTGCCTTAATAGGGCAAAGGTGTCCGATCTTTCGATGAGATGGTGATAGTCGATTTGGTGGAGTTCGGACTTGACAATCCAACTACACGTCCTAGCACGAGCACCCATGCAATCGCTAGGCCAATCTCCTGGAGGTTACCGATCCTGCGGGAACACGATCAGCCTGACCAGCGAGGGTCTTAATTCCTACCTGAAATCGAGAACAAGTAAGAACTAATATTGCAATCAAGATATTGTGGATTAAGATGGAAGCTTTATTGAAAAGGTGGGATCCTGTATAGGTGCGAAGTACAAGAGTCCTCTGCGACGCTCGAGCCTTGGCGAAGTTGCTATGATGGCTAACTTAATGTCTAAACAAAATCCGAGTCTACGGTGACGGCTAAGACGAGTATTTAAGGAGGAAAAGGTAGGGTTTCGGCCAGCCATAGAAGTGGTTGCCGAATCAAACCCTAGAAGTCCTTTTCTCCTCAAATACGGACTCTAAAAAGTGGATATTTAAAATCCTGCGAAAATTACATGGGCCTGGACCAAAATAAAGGTGTCGCAGCACCATATTAAGCTATGGACGGATTTGTGAAGTATTCATCTTGAATATTTCGTCCAAGCCTTCTTTCTTCACTATGGTGGCCTCAAAGTTCTGAAATCTTCATCTGTGGCCTTCTCTTGAATCATCACATGCTTGTTGCCATCTCCATGCATGGCCATGCTCCATTGCTTTTCCCTCTCATCCATGCTTGGTCCATCATTCCTACGAGTAAGAAATACATCTGATTTAGGCAGCATCATTGATGTGGACATCCCTACTATTGATACAAACGTTGTACCTACAGCAACACACATACAAGGACCCATCACAAGATCTCGTGCCAAACAACTTAACTATCAGGTAATTTCGTTTCTTGGAACTATTCCTCACATACATGAGAATATGATGCTGCCTAAATCAGATATATTTCTTACTCTTAGGAATGATGGACCAAGCATGGATGAGAGGGACAAGCATTGGAGCATGGCCATGCATGGAGATGGCAGCAAGCATGTGATGATCCAAGAGAAGGCCACGGATGAAGATTTCAGAACTTTGAGGCCACCATAATGAAGAAAGAAGGCTTGGACGAAATATTCAAGATCAATACTTTACGAATTCGTCCATAGCTTAATATGGTGCTGCGACACCTTTATTTTGGGTCAGGCCCATGTAATTTTCGCAGGATTTTAATTAGCCACTTTTTAGAGTCCGTATTTGAGGGGAAAAGGACTTTTAGGGTTGGATTCGGCCACCACTTCCATGGCTGGCCGAAACCCCACCTTTTCGCCCTTAAATACGCCCCATAGCCGACCCCCTAGACTCGGATTTTGTTTAGACATTAAGTTAGCCATCATAGCAACTTCGCCAAGGCTCGAGCGTCGCAGAGGCCTCTTGTACTTCGCACCTATTCAGGATCCCACCTTTTCAATAAAGCTTTCATCTTAATCCGCAATATCTTGATTGCAATATTAGTTCTTACTTGTTCTCGATTTCAGGTAGGAATTAAGACCCTCATTGGTCAGGCTGATCGTATTCACGCAGGATCGGTAACCTCCAGGAGATTGGCCTAGCGATTGCATTGGCGCTCGTGCTCGCACGTGTAGTCGGATCGTCAAGCCCGAACTTCACCAAATCGATTATCGCCATCTCATCGAAAGATCGGACACCTTTGCCCTATCAAGTGGTATCAGATTTCAGGTTGCTCGGCGAGATTTTACTGTTTTCGTAGATTAGATCTGTTTTTACCTATAACCCACGGAAAAGCCAAAAACACAGTTAGAGTTTAGATCCATCCCATAACCAATCTACACCTCGCATTATCTTTTCAGTTTTTGCATTGTTGAATTTGTGTCTACATCGTCGCGTCGTGTTGCTGGTCTTAGTGTCTCGTCCTTTAGAGTTTCGAGTTCTGATCATAGTATTCACCGCCACACTCGCCGATCACCGCCACCATATTCTGCCACCATATTCCGCCGCCATATACCCTGCCACCATAAACCCTAATACTCCGCCACCGCCTTCCTACCGCGACACGGATCCGATCACCTATCCTGCCGCGGCACGAGTCCGAGTTCAGTTATTGTTTCCTAGCTATTTCTTTTTACTTTCCTTCTTTGTTGTTTCTGACTTTAGCTAAAGTTCGTATCGAGTTCAGAGTCCGGTCGTAAGTCCAGAAGGAGAGCAAAAAAAAAAGTCTCGAACCGCCTCCGAAAAAAATTTCTGGCTATACTAGTTTTCGACCCCGGGATCACTTTTCTCCATCGGCCGTTATAGCGATATTTTTTTGGCGCCGGCGCGCTTTTCGGAGCAAAATAAAAAATTTCGAAATTTTTTTGGGGCTAACCTATTTTTAGACCCCGTAGATCAGTTCTAGACACTCGCCATCATAGTGATTTTCTGCATCTCGGTTCGCTTTTCAGGGTGCCATATCATCATACAGTGCTTGTCGTGTCGCGTCGTGACATTGTTGGTGATCTAGGCTCGCGTCTCTAGTACGGTCTAGCCTAGGACCAGCACAGTACCGTCGTTGAGCATTCTTTCAACTTTTGCATTGCTGTTTTGATAATTGCTAACCCCCCTTGCTAAGCCTTCCCAGAGCTCCACAGATATTCTCCACGTGCGGTGTCTCGACTCCTGGTAATCGCTTGGTTCAATCTCTGGACCCACTGATCCTCGCGGTTGCACATCGCCTTTTCCTACTGTTTGGTAAGAACTTGTAAGAGCTTCGTATATTGCTTGACGGATTACGCGTGACTTCCACCATATTTTCGTACTATATACCTGTGCTTTTTAAGGACTAACCATGACAGATACTTCGCGGAACCCTGCCACAATGACGAACGAAGAACTACATGCCCACTTCTCCGCGCTCTTGGTCAGTCGCGCTGAAGACGTGGATACGCGCCTCGGGGAGTTTGACACCAAGCTCACCAACGCCATGGACAAGATCGATGGACTCGAGAAATCCTTCAACGCCAAGCTTGACGTTCGGTTCAAGGAGCTTTTGAACCGATTGCCCGCACCCGCACCCACACATGGCGCACGGCGCATTCCGATCACGAGTCGTACTGCTGGTTCGGCTGCCGCCGCACCCCCGGCGGCTACCGCTGCGGCTAACGCACCTCAGACTTCCGCCGCAGCTGCTGCTGCGACATTGGGGACGGACGACGGGTACTACTACGACCCCGACGACGACGATCTGTATGACGAGGAGGTTGAACAACCTCCACAGGTTCCTGCTGGCCGTCCCCGACATTACTACCGCAATGCTCGACCACCGGTACGTGATGATGATCATGTTGCAAAGCTTAAATTAAATATTAAATCTTTTGAGGGTAAATATAATCCTGATGCATATCTTACATGGGAGATGGAAGTAGAACAATGTTTTGCATGCTTAAAATATCCTTAGAATATGCGTGTTAGTGCTGCTACATGTGAATTTACTAAATTTGCTTCCCTTTGGTGGTCTGAGTATTGTCGTTTAAATCCTACTACTATTCCTAGTACTTGGACTGCTTTAATAACTGCTATGCGTGTTCGTTTTGTACCTCCCCCTTATCAACGTGATTTACTAAAGAATCTGACACGTTTAGAGCAAGGGAAAAATCCTGTAGAAGAGTATTATCAGGAATTGCAAACGGGGATGGTTCGGTGTGGTCTTGTAGAATCTACTGAACAAATGCTTGCACGTTTCTTTGCTGGATTAAACAAGGACCTTCAACACATATTAGACTATAAGGAATATAATTCCATCACTCGTTTGTTTCATCTTGCTTGCAAAGCTGAACGTGAAGTGCAGGATCGCCAAACACCATGGAGGAGGACTAATAATTCTGCAGGTCGCACATCCACTTGGACATCCCGACAATCAGCGCCTCCTCGTGATTCGCCACCAGCTACTACCACATCCAAGGCCACCACAAGATTTCCAGCTGCTCCTCCACCATCATCCAATGCTCCTGCTCGTAGTGCATCTTCTATGGCTTCCACGGGTAAGACAAAGGATATACAATGCCGCAAGTGCTGGGGTTTTGGTCATATTGAGAGACAGTGCACAACACAACGTGTGATGATGGTGCGAGAAGATGGTCAATACGATTCAGCGAGTGACTTTGATGAAGATACACTAGCCCTTATTTCTGCTCGAGATGTAGACAATTCTGATGCTGATGAAGAGCCAGAGGTAATGGGAGCTGAAGCTGCTGATCAATACAAGAGATTAATTACACAACATGTGTTGAGTGTGCAATTGAGCAAATCTGAGCAAGATCAACGCCACAACCTGTTCCAAACACGTGGTGTTGTCAAAGATAGAGCTATACGGATCATCATTGATGGAGGGAGTTGTAATAATCTGGCCAGTGTTGACAAGGTAGAGAAGCTTGCGCTTCCAACAAGACAACGCCCACATTCATATTACATACAGTGGTTTGAGAGTTCTCGCAAGAGCAAGGTAACAAGAACGGTACGCGTGCATTTTACTATTGGTACATATTCTGATTTTGTTGATTGTGATGTTGTACCTATGCAAGCTTGTTCTTTGTTACTTGGTAGACCATGGCAATTTGATAGAGAATCTGTTCATAATGGAAAAACTAATCACTATTCTCTTATGCATGATGGAAAGAAAATTGGTCTAAAACCTATGACTCCCGAACTGATTTTAAAAGATGATCTTGCTAGAGCTAGTAGAGCTAAAACTGAGGAGAAAAATAAAAGTGAGAATCAGATTGTTGCTGCAGATTTTATACCACCAAAGAACACTAAATCTGATTCTACACATGCTACTGAAATTCGTTTGAAGAGTCCATGTATGCTTGCAAATAAAATTGATATTGCTGAACTCGATGTAAACAATACTCAATGTTATGCAATTGTCTGCAAAGAGGTTTTGTTTTCATTTGAGGATATGCCTCCTTCTTTGCCACCCGCTATTGCTAACCTTTTGCAGGAATATGAGGACGTCTTTCCCGCTGAGCTGCCACCAGGACTACCTCCTATTAGAGGAATTGAGCACCAAATTGATCTACTTCCTGGTGCCACGTTGCCCAACCGCGCGCCATATAGAACCAATCCAGAGGAGACAAAGGAGATACAACGCCAAATTCAGGAACTACTCGACAGAGATCATATTCGTGAGTCCCTTAGCCCCTGTGCAGTTCCTATTATTTTGGTACCTAAGAAAGATGGTTCTTCGCGCATGTGTACTGATTGTAGAGCTATCAATAATATTACTATTCGATATCGTCATCCTATTCCACGTTTAGATGACATGCTTGATGAATTGAGTGGCTCTACCATGTTTTCTAAAGTTGATTTGCGTAGTGGTTACCACCAGATTCGTATGAAATTAGGAGATGAATGGAAAACAACATTTAAAACTAAGTTCGGTTTATATGAGTGGTTAGTAATGCCGTTTGGTTTAACTAATGCACCTAGCACTTTCATGATATTAATGAACGAAGTTTTACGTGCTTTCATTGGACGTTTTGTGGTAGTCTACTTTGATGATATTCTGATTTATAGCAAATCTTTAGAGGATCATTTGGACCATTTACGTGCTGTTTTCAATGCTTTACGTGATGCACGTTTTTTTGGTAACCTTGAGAAGTGCACCTTTTGCACCAATCGAGTTGCGTTTCTTGGCTATGTTGTTACATCACAGGGTATTGAAGTGGATCCAGCCAAGATTGAAGCTATTGAGAATTGGCCGCAGCCCAAGACGGTCACACAAGTGAGCAGTTTTCTTGGCCTCGCTGGTTTTTATAGGCGCTTTGTCAAAGACTTTGGATCAATTGCCGCGCCACTGAATGAGCTTACCAAGAAGGATGTGCCCTTTGTTTGGGGCGATGCACAACAACAGGCCTTCGTCATATTGAAAGATAAGCTAACACATGCTCCCTTACTCCAACTTCCTGATTTTACTAAGACTTTTGAGCTTGAATGTGATGCTAGTGGAATTGGTTTGGGAGGGTTTATTACAAGAGGGAAAACCTGTTGCATATTTTAGTGAGAAATTGAGTGGGGCTAGTCTGAACTATTCTACTTATGATAAAGAATTATATGCGTTGGTTCGGACATTAAAAACTTGGCAACATTATCTATGGCCTAAAGAATTTGTTATACATTCTGATCATGAATCTTTGAAGCATATTCGTAGTCAAGCTAAGTTGAATCGTCGTCATGCAAAGTGGGTTGAATTTATTGAGTCTTTTCGTTATGTTATCAAACACAAAAAGGGTAAAGATAATATTATTGCTGATGCTTTGTCGCGCCGTTATACTTTGTTATCTCAACTTGACTTCAAAATATTTGGACTAGAAACTATTAAAGAACAATATGTGCATGATGCTGAATTTAAAGATGTGTTGCGGAATTGTAGATATGGTAGAACATGGAACAAGTTCGTCTTCAATGATGGATTTGTGTTCCGTGCTAACAAACTATGCATTCCGGATAGTTCTGTTCGTCTTTTGTTGTTACAGGAGGCGCATGGAGGAGGATTGATGGGACACTTTGGTGTCAAGAAGACGGAGGATGTTCTTGCTGCACACTTCTTTTGGCCACGTATGCGTCGAGATGTTGAGAGATTTGTGGCACGCTGCACTACTTGTCAAAAAGCTAAGTCTCGCCTTAATCCACATGGTTTATATATGCTTCTTCCTATTCCTAGTGTTCCTTGGGAGGATATTTCTATGGACTTTGTTTTGGGATTGCCACGAACACAGAAGGGGAGGGATAGTATTTTTGTTGTTGTGGATCGGTTTTCTAAGATGGCACACTTTATTCCTTGTCATAAAACGGATGATGCTGCGCATATTGCTGATTTGTTCTTTCGTGAAATTGTTCGTTTACATGGTGTGCCAAATACTATTGTCTCTGATCGTGATACTAAATTTCTTAGCCACTTTTGGAGATGTTTATGGGCTAAGTTGGGGACTAAATTGCTCTTTAGTACTACATGTCATCCCCAAACTGATGGTCAAACTGAAGTAGTAAATAGAACTTTGTCTACTATGTTGCGGGCTGTTTTAAAGAAGAACTTAAAATTGTGGGAAGAGTGTTTACCTCATATAGAATTTGCTTATAATCGTTCGCTGCATTCTACCACAAAGATGTGCCCATTTGAGATTGTGTATGGTTTTGTTCCTCGTGCACCTATTGATTTATTGCCTTTACCTTCTTCGGTGCAACATAATTTGGATGCTACACAACGCGCTGAAATGATATTAAACTTGCATAAGACTACTAAAGATAACATTGAACACATGAATGCGTATAAAATTGCTGGGATAAAGGGAGAAAGCATGTTGTGTTTGATGTTGGCGATCTTATTTGGTTACATTTGCGTAAATATCGTTTTACTGATTTACGCATGTCTAAGTTAATGCCATGTGCTGCTGGTCCCTTTAAGGTGTTAGAGAAAATAAATGATAATGCATATAAACTTGAGTTTCCTGCAGACTTTGGTACGGTTAGTCCTACGTTTAACATTGCAGATTTGAAGCCTTACTTTGGTGAGGAAGATGAGATTGCGTCGAGGACGACTTCAATTCAAGAAGGGGAGCATGATGTGGACATCCCTACTATTGATACAACCGTTGTACCTACAGCAACACACATATAAGGACCCATCACAAGATCTCGTGCCAAACAACTTAACTATCAGGTACTTTGTTTCTTGGAACTATTCCTCACATACATGAGAATATGATGCTGCCTAAATCAGATATATTTCTTACTCTTAGGAATGATGGACCAAGCATGGATGAGAGGGACAAGCATTAGAGCATGGCCATGCATGGAGATGGCAGCAAGCATGTGATGATCCAAGAGAAGGCCACAGATGAAGATTTCAGAACTTTGAGGCCACCATAATGAAGAAAGAAGGCTTGGACGAAATATTCAAGATCAATACTTTACGAATTCGTCCATAGCTTAATATGGTGGTGCGACACCTTTATTTTGGCCAGGCCCATGTAATTTTCGCAGGATTTTAATTAGCCACTTTTTAGAGTCCGTATTTGAGGGGAAAAGGACTTTTAGGGTTGGATTCGGCCACCACTTCCATGGCTGGCCGAAACCCCACCTTTTCGCCCTTAAATACGCCCCATAGCCGACCCCCTAGACTCGGATTTTGTTTAGACATTAAGTTAGCCATCATAGCAACTTCGCCAAGGCTCGAGCGTCGCAGAGGCCTCTTGTACTTCGCACCTATTCAGGATCCCACCTTTTCAATAAAGCTTTCATCTTAATCCGCAATATCTTGATTGCAATATTAGTTCTTACTTGTTCTCGATTTCAGGTAGGAATTAAGACCCTCGTTGGTCAGGCTGATCGTGTTCACACAGGATCGGTAACCTCCAGGAGATTGTCTAGCGATTGCATTGACGCTCGTGCTCGCACGTGTAGTTGGATCGTCAAGCCCGAACTCCACCAAATCGATTATCGCCATCTCATCGAAAGATCGGACACCTTTGCCCTATCAATCATATTCTCATGTATGTGAGGAATAGTTCGAAGAAACAAAAGTACCTGATAGTTAAGTTGTTTGGTACGAGATCTGATGATAGGTCCTTGTATGTGTGTAGCTGTAGATACAACGGTTGTATCAATAGATGGGATGTCCACATCATGCTCCCCTTCTTAAATTGACGTCTTCCTCGATGCAATGTCATCTTCCTCACCAAAGTAAGGCTTCAAATCTGCAATGTTAAACGTAGGACTAACCGTACCAAAGTCTGCAGGCAACTCAAGTTTATATGCATTATCGTTTATTTTTTCTAACACCTTAAAAGGACCAGCAGCACGTGGCATTAACTTAGACTTGCGTAAATCAGGAAAACAATCTTTACGCAAATGTAGCCAAACAAGATCTCCAACATCAAACACAACATGATTTCTCCCTTTATCCCCATCAAGTTTATACTTAGCATTCATGTGTTCTATGTTATCTTTAGTAGTCTTATGCAAGTTTAATATCATTTCAGCGCGTTGAGTAGCATCCAAATTATTTTGCACCGAAGAAGGTAAAGGCAATAAATCAATAGGTGCACGAGGAACAAAACCATACACGATCTTAAACAGGCACATCTTTGTGGTAGAATGCAGCGAATAATTATAAGCAAATTCTATATGAGGTAAACACTCTTCCCACAATTTTAAGTTCTTCTTTAAAACATCCCGCAACATAGTAGACAAAGTTCTATTTACTACTTCAGTTTGTCCATCAGTTTGGGGATGACATTTAGTACTAAATAGAAATTTAGTCCCCAACTTAGCCCATAAACATCTCCAAAAGTGGCTAAGAAATTTAGTATCACGATCAGAAACAATAGTATTTGGCACACCATGTAAACGAACAATTTCACGAAAGAATAAATCAGCAATATGCGCATCATCATCCGTTTTATGACAGGGAATAAAGTGTGCCATCTTAGAAAACCGATCCACGACAACAAAAATACTATCCCTCCCCTTCTGTGTACGTGGCAATCCCAAAACAAAGTCCATAGAAATATCCTCCCAAGAAACACTAGGAACAGGAAGAGGCATATATAAACCATGTGGATTAAGGCGAGACTTAGCTTTTTGACAAGTAGTGCAACGTGCCACAAATCTCTCAACATCTCGACGCATACATGGCCAAAAGAAGTGTGCAGCAAGAACATCCTCCAATTTCTTGACACCAAAGTGTCCCATCAATCCTCCTCCATGCGCCTCCTGTAACAACAAAAGACAAACAAAGCTATCTGGAATGCATAGTTTGTTAGCACGGAACACAAATCCATCATTGAAGACGAACTTGTTCCATGTTCTACAATTCTGCAACACATCTTTAAATTCAGCACCATGCACATATTGTTCCTTAATAGTTTCCAATCCAAATATTTTGAAGTCAAGTTGAGATAACAAAGTATAACGGCGCAACAAAGCATCAGCAATAATATTATCTTTACCCTTTTTGTGTTTGATAACATAAGGAAAAGACTCAATAAATTCAACCCACTTTGCATGATGACGATTCAACTTAGCTTGAGTACGAATATGCTTCAAAGATTCATGATCAGAATGTATAACAAATTCTTTAGGACATAGATAATGTTGCCAAGTTTCTAATGTCCGAACCAACGCATATAATTCTTTATCATAAGTAGAATAGTTCAGACTAGCCCCACTCAATATCTCACTAAAATATGCAACATGTTTTCCCTCTTGTAATAACACACCTCCCAAACCAATTCCACTATCATCACATTCAAGCTCAAAAGTCTTATTAAAATCAGGAAGTTGGAGTAAGGGAGCATGTGTTAGCTTATCTTTCAATATGACGAAGGCCTGTTGTTGTGCATCGCCCCAAACAAAGGGCACATCCTTCTTGGTAAGTTCATTCAGTGGCGCGGCAATTGATCCAAAGTCTTTGACAAAGCGCCTATAAAAACCAGCGAGGCCAAGAAAACTGCTCACTTGTGTGACCGTCATGGGCTGCGGCCAATTCTCAATAGCTTCAATCTTGGCTGGATCCACTTCAATACCCTGTGATGTAACAACATAGCCAAGAAACGCAACTCGATTGGTGCAAAAGGTGCACTTCTCAAGATTACCAAACAAACGTGCATCACGTAAAGCATTGAAAATAGCACGTAAATGGTCCAAATGATCCTCTAAATATTTGCTATAAATCAGAATATCATCAAAGTAGACTACCACAAAACGTCCAATAAAAGCACGTAAAACTTCGTTCATTAATCTCATGAAAGTGCTGGGTGCATTAGTTAAACCAAAGTCATCACTAACCACTCATACAAACCGAACTTAGTTTTAAATGCCGTTTTCCATTCATCTCCCAATTTCATATGAATCTGGTGGTAACCACTACGCAAATCAACTTTAGAAAACATGGTAGAGCCACTCAATTCATCAAGCATGTCATCCAAACATGGAATAGGATGACGATATCGAATAGTAATATTATTGATAGCTCTACAATCAGTACACATGCGCGAAGAACCATCTTTCTTAGGTACCAAAATAATAGGAACAGCATAGGGGCTAAGGGAATCACGAATATGATCTCTGTCGAGTAGTTCCTGAATTTGGCGTTGTATCTCCTTTGTCTCCTCTGGATTGGTTCTATATGGCGCGCGGTTGGGCAACGTAGCACCAGGAATTATATCAATTTGGTGCTCAATTCCTCTAATAGGAGGTATTCCTGGTGGCGGCTCAGCGGGAAAGACGTCCTCATATTCCTGCAAAAGGTTAGCAATAGCGGGTGGCAAAGAAGGAGGCATATCCTCAAATGAAAACAAAACCTCTTTGCAGATAATTGCATAACATTGAGTATTGTTTACATCTATTTCAGCAATATCAATTTTATTTGCAAGCATACATGGACTCTTCAAACGAATTTCAGTAGCATGTTTAGAATCGGATTTAGTGTTCTTTGGTGGTACAAAATCTGCAGCAACAATCTGATTCTCACTTTTATTTTTCTCCTCAGTTTTAGCTCTACTAGCTCTAGCAAGATCATCTTTTAAAATCGGTTCGGGAGTCATAGGTTTTAGACCAATTTTCTTTCCATCATGCATAAGAGAATAGTGATTAGTTTTGCCATTATGAACAGATTCTCTATCAAATTGCCATGGTCTACCAAGTAACAAAGAACAAGCTTGCATAGGTACAACATCATAATCCAAAAAATCAGAATATGTACCAATAGTAAAATGCACGCGTACCGTTCTTGTTACCTTGATCTTGTGAGAACTCTCAAACCATTGGATGTAATATGAATTTGTGCGTTGTCTTGTTAGAAGTGCAAGCTTCTCTACCATGTCAAGACTAGCCAGATTATTACAACTCCCTCCATCAATGATGATCCTTATAGCTCTTTCCTTGACAACACCACATGTTTGGAACAGGTTGTGGCGTTGATCTTGGTCAGATTTGCTCAATTGCACACTCAACACACGTTGTGTAATTAAGCTCTTGTATTGATCAGCAGTTTCAGCTCCCATTACCTCTGTCTCTTCATCAGAATCACAATTGTCTCCATCTCGAGCAGAAATAAGGGCTAATGTATCTTCATCAAAGTCACTCGCTGAATCATATTGACCATCATCACGCACCATCATAACATGTTGTGTTGTGCACTGTCTCTCAATATGACCAAAACCCCAGCACTTGCAGCATTGTATATCCTTTGTTTTACCCGTGGAAGCCATAGAAGACGCACTACGAGCAGGAGCATTGGATGACGGTGGAGGAGCAGCTGACGAAAATCTTGTGCTGGCCTTGGATGTGGTAGTAGCTGATGGAGAATCACGAGAAGGAGGCGCTGATTGTCGGGATGTCCAAGTGGATGTGCGACCTGCAGAATTATTAGTCCTCCTCCATGGTGTTTGGTGATCCTGCATTTCATGTTCAGCTTTGCAAGCAAGATGAAACAAACGAGTGATGGAATTATATTCCTTATAGTCTAATATGTGTTGAATGTCCTTGTTTAATCCACCAAAGAAACGTGCAAGCATTTGTTCAGTAGATTCTACAAGACCACACCGAACCATCCCCGTTTGCAATTCCTGATAATACTCTTCTACAGAATTTTTCCCTTGTTCCAAACATGTCATATTCTTTAGTAAATCATGTTGATAACTGGGAGGCACAAAACGAACACGCATAGCAGTTTTTAAAGAAGTCCAAGTACGAGGAATAGTAGTAGGATTTAAACGACAATACTCAGACCACCAAAGGGAAGCAAATTTAGTAAATTCACATGTAGCAGCACTAACACGCATATTCTCAGGATATTTTAAACATGCAAAATGTTGTTCTATTTACATCTCTCATGTAAGATATGCATCAGGATTATATTTACCCTCAAAAGATAGAATATTTAATTTAAGCTTTGCAACATGATCATCATCACGTACCGGTGGTCGAGCGTTGCGGTGGTAATGTCGGGGATGGCCAGTAGGGTGTGGAGGTTGTTCAACCTCCTCGTCAAACAGATCGTCGTCGTCGGGGTCGTAGTAGTACCCGTCGTTTGTCCCCAATGTCGCAGCAGCAGCCGTGGTGGAAGTCTGAGGTGCCTCAGCTGCAGCGGTAGTCTCCTGAGGTGCGACAGCAGCCGAACCAGCAGTACGACTCGTGATCGGAATGCGCTGTGCACCATGCCGAGGTGCCAATCGAGCGGGTACGGGTGCCGGCAATCTGTCCAAAACCTCCTTGAACCGAGCGTCAAGCTTGTCGTTGAAGGATTTCTCGAGTCCATCGATCTTCTCCATGGCGTTGGTGAGCTTGGTGTCAAACTCCTCTAGTCGTGCATCCACATCTTTAGCTTGACCGACCAAGAGCTCGGAGAAGTGGGCATGTATTTCTTGGTTCGTCATTGTGGCAGGGTTATGCGAAGTATCTGTCATGGTTAGTCCTTTAAAAAGCACAGGTAATATGGTGGAAGGCACGCGTAATCCGTCAAGCAATATACAAAGCTCTTACAAGTTCTTACCAAAAAGCAGGAAAAGGCGATATGCAACCGCGAGGAGCAGTGGGTCCAGAGATTGAACCGAGCGATTACCAGGAGTCGAGACACCGCACGTGTAGAAATCTGTGGAGCTCTAGGAAGGCTTAGCAAAGGGGTTAGCAATTATCAAAACAGCAATGCAAATGTTGAAAAAATGCTCAACGACGGTACTGTGCTGGTCCTAGGCTAGACCATACTAGAGACGCGAGCCTAGATCACCAATGATGTCACGACGCGACACAACAAGTAATGTAGGATGATATGACACCCTAAAAAGCGAACCGAGATGTCGAAAATCACTATGATGGTGAGTGTCTAGAACTGATCGACGGGGTCTAGAAACAGGTTAGCCCAAATTTTTTTAGAAATTTTTGTATTATGCTCCGGAAAGCGCGCAGGCGCCAAAAAAATATCGCTATAACGGCCGATGGAGAAAAGTGATCCCCGGGGCCGAAAATCAGTATAGCCAGAATTTTTTTTTGCTCTCCTTCTGGACTTACGACTGAACTCTTAGCTCGACACGGACTTTAGCTCAACACGGAAACAACAAGGAAGGAAAGTAAAAATGAAAAACTAGGGAACAATAACTCAACTCGGGCTCGTGCCGCGGCAAGAAAGGTGATCGGATCCGTGTCGCGGTAGGAAGGCGGTGGCGTAGTTTTAGGGTTTATGGTGGCTGGGTGTATTGCGGCGGAATATGGTGGCGGTGATCTGCAAGGGTGGCGGTGACTACTGTGATCAAAACTCGAAACTCTAAGGGACGAGACACTAAGACCAGCAACTCGACGCGACGATGCAGACACAAATGCAACAATGCAAAACTGAAAAGATAATGCAAGGTGTAGATTGGTGATGGGATGGATCTAAACGCTAACTGTGTTTTTGGCTTTTTCGTGGGTTATAGGTAAAACATATCTAATCTACGAAAACAGTAAAATCTCACCGAGCAACCTGAAATATGATACCACTTAATAGGGAAAAGGTGTCCGATCTTTCGATGAGATGGTGATAGTCGATTTGGTGGAGTTCGGGCTTGACGATCCGACTACACGTGCGAGCACGAGCGCCAATGCAATTTCTAGGCCAATCTCCTGGAGGTTACCGATCCTGCGGGAACACGATCAGCCTGACCAGCGAGGGTCTTAATTCCTACCTGAAATCGAGAACAAGTAAGAACTAATATTGCAATCAAGATATCGCGGATTAAGATGAAAGCTTTATTGAAAAGGTGGGATCCTATAGATGTGCGAAGTACAAGAGGCCTCTGCGACGCTCGAGCTTTGGCGAAGTTGCTATGATGGCTAACTTAATGTCTAAACAAAATCCGAGTCTATGGTGACGGCTAAGACGAGTATTTAAGGAGGAAAAGATAGGGTTTCGGCCAGCCATAGAAGTGGTGGCCGAATCCAACCCTAGAAGTCCTTTTCTCCTCAAATACGGACTCTAAAAAGTGGCTATTTAAAATCCTGCAAAAATTACATGGGCCTCGCCCAAAATAAAGGTGTCGCAGCACCATATTAAGCTATGGACGGATTTGTGAAGTATTAATCTTGAATATTTCGTCCAAGCCTTCTTTCTTCATTATGCTGGCCTCAAAGTTCTGAAATCTTCATCCGTTGACTTCTCTTGAATCATCACATGCTTGCTGCCATCTCCATGCATGGCCATGCTCCATTGCTTGTCCCTCTCATCCATGCTTGGTCCATCATTCCTAAGAGTAAGAAATACATCTGATTTAGGTAGCATCATATTCTCATGTATGTGAGGAATAGTTCCAAGAAACGAAAGTACCTGATAGTTAAGTTGTTTGGCACGAGATCTTGTGATAGGTCCTTGTGTGTGTGTAGCTGTAGGTACAACGGTTGTATCATTAGATGGGATGTCCACATCACGCCTCCTCTACATCGTATACGGCTTCCACAACGACTCCTGGAGCTCCTTCTCTCCCCTGCCCCAACACGTACGAGCTCGACCACCAACTGCTACTCCTTCCCGGGCTATCCGTGGCCTCCCCATCTTGGTGATGTAGTAGGCTCGGCTGGCCCCCTCTCCTCCTTCATCTACTTCAGCTAGGCTCGGCTATGCCTCTGATTTTGCAAATGCAGGTATGATTCATCCTTTGTCTACTCTTTCTTTTTGTACTATATAGGATTTCGTAGATGTGGCGTGGTGTTGATCTCCTGCTCATCATAATATGATGAGTGTGGGGGTATGCTCTATTTCTAGGTGGTAGTGGTGTTTGTATGATGCTAGTAATGAGATATAGGTTCTGTTTGTAATGATCAATGGTCTGCCGATGAGCCATATTGTTCATTTGTGGGATTTTTGGTTGTGCTAATTAAAGGTTATGGTGTTGATATCTTGATACGAATAGGATTAGCTAATTATTTGTACACAATTAAAACTAGTTTTTGCTCTATATGGGAATGTATGTTCAAATGAATATAGTTTAATATATCTTGTGTATGTAGGTCACGCACAAGTTGTTTTATAAACCCTTGTTCATCAGAGATGAATTTCGATGTATATATCATGTGGTATGGTATATTAAATACTCTATTATATGTCGATGGTCCATCAAGTGTAACTATGACATGTACACAATATTTTGATCAAACTATTGTATATGTGAGGTGCTGAAATGAGTACACAGAACAAACCTGTGTTGTGGCATAAATCAACTCTTTAGTTTCCCCATTATTTGTGAGATCAAATACTTTTTCAAAAACATGCAAATAAATGGTATACTATTCTTCTACTTGTTGTTTTAAATTTTTTGCTATCCTAAATCGGATCTTGTATTGTTTTGCATATTTTACTAGTTCTTGATGATCAGAAATAGATTTCCTAATATAAACATACTATTTGGAAAAGTATAGATGTGTAGACTTGTTGTAATTTATTTATAGATAGATGGTTTGGTGTTCTAGATGATCATAAGATCATCTGAAGATATGAGATCTCTTCTATATCAAGAAATTCCTTTGCTTGTGAATATTTAATGGTTTTGGATGATCATGCTTCCTTCTCCAATTTCTTGTGTGTTTGATTAATTTTATTGTATGAACTTGACAATACTAGATACTATACTTGTATCTAGGCTCTGCCGATGATGCAAAGGTTGAGGCACTAATATCCATAAGAACAGATACTTGCTTGGTTGCTTTCTAACTCTCTATAATGAATTTGCATAGCACTTCTATGCAATTCTGAGAGATAAACTATTCTCCTAACTCTCCTAGATAGATTCTAGTTGCAGAGTAAATGAATTTGGAGGGAGTTGTATGTTAGCCATTATTTTATGTAACATCCCAACATTTAGGAACTAACGAAGGGTAGATTTAAGAATTTGGAATGTTGCATGCATTCATTTGTGAAAATGCGGGTAAATTTTTCGCCAAATAAAAACCTAAAGTGATCAAGGTTTCTTTCATGCTTTGAGAATAGGTTTAGTCTTGAAGGATGATTGTTATAGACTTTGATATGATCTTTGTGGATTTATGTGTTTTGGGGAAATGGAATTTGAATTTAGAAACTTGAGTGTTTGAATTGTAGTTCAAAATAATTTTGAATAATGTTTGAATATTTGATTCAATTAAGAGTTAACTAATAATAACTCAAATTTTATATAAAGAAGGTAATTAAAATTAAGAATCTCCATTTTATATTTTCATTAAATAAATAAGTTACAAAAAAAATGTAAATTATTGAAATCATTCACAATCATTACAATAATAAATAAATAAACAATAATGTTTCTTTATTGATCATAGCATAATCTTTATTAAAAAATACTAAAATAAAGATTACAAAAGAATAGAACTAAAATTACAAACGAATAAAGAAGATTACATTGGACTATTCTAAACAGAAAAATGAACTAAAATCTTCATATTCAAATCTGTACCTACAAAATAAACAAAAACTGAATAGGAAAAAGAAAGTTAGGATTAGTATTGTTTTACTCTCAGGCTTGTCAGTGAAGTGCACTGATCAAGGTTCATCGTGGAGTAAACTTATAAAAGGGGCAAGTTTCACCAATATGAAAGAATGTATCTTTCATAATTTTAGCCCAGAAGTCAAATGACAGCAAGGAGGGGAAAGTTTCACCAGCCAAGTAAAAGTAACCAGATAACAGTAACTCTCAAATTCAGAGCATATCCACAAGTTGCACACCAAGCACACAGGCAGGACACACACCAAATTGCATGGTGTGTGCTGTCAGCACCTTAGCAACAGCCCAGCAACACAAAACTGCTAAGCACAGCTATGGAGAGGCACTAGCTCACACACACAAGAACCGCTAGCTTAGCCAGAGCCAAATAAACCAGCCACACCATCTCACATCAGATCAAGCCACATATCACCTGATGGTGACATAAGGAGGAGAAGGATCAGGTGAATAGCAAGGCCAAGCTCACAAGAGCTAGGAGGAGCAGAGTTCCTCAAGGCCAAGCACAAGCATCAAGGGAATACAAGAACATCATCAAGGGGAGAGGAACTGGATCAGAACAGCAACACCACCAGCACATCAAGCCATCACCAACATAGTTTTTGTGGTGAGCATCATAAACAACCATGTGATCTGTTTATCTTATCCCAAGCAAAGTATATATGCTGATGCATAAGGAAACCTATCAATAATCACCCAAGTGGGGTGAAGCTATCCTAGAGGTTTTAAACATAAAGAACAAGATCAAACTCTTTTAAAAACACCAAATTCTCAGACCAGCCTCACAGAATTGGTGATACCAAAGGCAACCTTTATATTCTATCATTTGTTCTTACAAAATCTGGGCACATCTCCAAGAAGGAGTAGCACCTCAGATTTTATTAGCCTCAAACAAAACCATATATATTAACCAACTAGGATCTAAGATCTAGTAAGAAGTTGATGTCTTAAACAATTTGGAAAATGACAGAAACATAGAACCTTAGTTCCTAGAGCCTCAGACCAGCATCACTGGCTAGGTCAAACAATAAGTTTCCCAACTTATCTATTAACATCCATCAAGTCCCATAAATTACTGTAAGCCTAGTCAGTAACAAGATCTACTTATGTACCATCTTAAGAAGGTTTCATAAGCACTGACCTTATCACAAAGACAATCAAATAGTCCAATCTTCACAAATCATCTATCAAATCATCTACCTGGAATTAGATACAGGGATCATATCCTAATTATTTATTCATGATCAAAGAATCATTAGATTCTACTGAATAAAATTCAGAACAAGCATCATCTGGCAAGCCAACAATAACTAAGTCAGTAAATTCTCACTGACTAGATCATTGCCAGTATCAAGATACTGACAATAGATAAACACATCAATTCACTAGAGTACCAGTCATAGGCAATAATATGCAACCCTAGCATTTAATCCAACCTTAATCACACATCAACAATAGCATCACATAATCAAATGGTGGTGATCACTAACAATGAGGTGCAGAGCATCCCAAATTCCCATTAAACAGCACAACCAGATCATAGGAGCATCTTACAAGTATCAGACATGAACCCTAAATGGAATAAATCATCTTAATCAGGACAAGACAGTAACCAGAGAGGTCACTACCAACATCTAGCATAGGATGAGCGAGAACAGAGAGCACAAGGGGGAGAGGAAAAAACTCACTAAAGGTCCTCGCTGGAGACTAGAAGAGGAAGCAGAGGTGGCCGACGACCATGGCGGCACGGGGAGCACCCCCAGGGGGGCGCTGCGACCCATACAACGCCACAGCGGCGACCATAGCCACGCCTAGGGGCTAGGTGAATCACCACGACGCACGATAGCAGCGGCGGCGCGAGGATCCATGCCAACCCCAAATCCTAGGGTTCGGGACGGTATTGATCCGTCGCAGGAGAGCTCCATGCCCAAATCCAGATGGACAGGAAGGAAGAGCGGAGTCGACAACCTCCTCCTGCACCACGGTGGCGATCCAGAACGGTCCACGACAGCGGGAATCATCGGCGGCGACATCACCGACCACGGGGTCAGGGATGGAGGAGGAGAGGAGTGTGCTCGAGGGTGAGAGACAGCGAGTGGGTGGGCTAACTTGGGCCAGAACCCTTCGGGGTGGCTGTTTTGATTATGCCTAATGGGCCACAAGGGCCCAATAAGAATAAGCCAGCCCAAAAAACTTTAAGGCTTGTTTTAATAAAATAGGAAAAGACCAAAATGCCCCTGAATTTAATTAAATTCTAGAAAATAAAATAAAATTCCAAATATTATAAATAAAATATTTCTAGATTCACAAAAATCCAAACTATCCAAGTAAATTAAGATAGATCTTCTTCTCACAGCGAGCACTTGATTACGGAGTTAAAATTTTAGACATTTAAATTTTATTAAGAATTTTGTAATTTATATATTCCTTATGGAATTTTACAAAATTATTGAAAGTTGATAAAAATAAATACAAATCACTTTCATTATATATTAATATTGTAGTATTTTAGAAAAATACTAAACAAATATTTAATAACAATTTTTGACATTTAAGTGAGAATTCTTAAAAGAATTGTTAAATCAATAAAAGTCAAATAAAATAAAAGAATACAATATTCTATTATAAATATTAAAAATTAATATTTATAACTCCTTTATTATTTAAATATAATTTTTATAATAATGGGGAGAATGCATATCAAATTAAATGGTGCATTACATTACTTTGCGTAATCATTTTGCTTCTTTAAATATTGTCCTTACCGGGCAATAATGATGTTTTTGTAGACATAGAATCTCAAGGTCCAGTGCAAGCATCAGACTTCACTACCTTGCAATCACAAGGCAAGTTCATCACTTGCTCCTGTCCTTTGAAGAGTCTTTATCAAGTTATTTGAAAATTGTGTGTGATCATCTATACTATAAAAAAAGAAAACACTATTTTCTCAAGATTCTAAATCTTAGGTATCATCCTAAGTGATGATATGACGGAGCAATAGAACTTAGAGTTCTACTTGCACTAATGATGAACAATTAGGAATTAATAAACCATGACATCAGTGATTCTAGCGCTATATATTACGCGTTAACCAAGAGATTTGGAATGGGACAGAGAAGTCAGCTGTATCCTTTTCCTCTTTTATGGAGGCAAGACGACCTTAACGTGACGTTGTGATTCCTTGTGCGGATCCAAAATATGGGTGGGCACCCTTACGCCTCACACTTTTGGTGTCTAGATTATCTATGAAGGGTGTTTAGGGAGATAGTCCATGTAAATGGTACTAATCTAGGCATCACTAGGTCATAGAGTCTTCGGAAACTCATCAGGGTTTTAGCCTATCCGAAAGGGGGCTTAACGAAGGTGAGCTAGCCGAAGGATCGTCCAGACATATGAGGTCGCGGAGAGGGAAGTGATTGTCTTGGACCAACTACTGGGCCCCACATCATGGAATTGTGGATGGGAAAGTACGCCCGGTTGTGCAACAAGGAGTTGATCTCTCATGGGAAAAGTAACGCACCTCTGTAGAGTGTAAGAACTGTAACTTGTTACTCCCTGTTCCGGGAAGGAGCTACGAACGTAGCAGGAAAGGAACTCCATGAAAGTTCTGGTCAACCTGTGAAGGCTGATGGTCATAGATTTTTATAATAAAAACAATCTTTGAAGAAAGATTTACGAAAATTTCATAATGCCAAAGACTGATAGTCTGAGGTGGTAGATAGAGCATCCAACTTCCTACCTTTCATATAATGAACTTGTTGGGTAATGCTGTTACTCATCCTTTCCTTTGAATCCTTGCTTAGACTCTGGGAATCTCGAAGGTACTCCAATGTACGCATCTGAGAATCAAGAGGAGGTCTTCTATGAAGAGCCCAACTTGTATGGAGCTGTAGAAGGGAGGATTACGACATCGTCTACGGAGGAGAGTTCCAGGAGTCCGAATAAATACTATAGTTCTAGTAACCACTTGAGCCGAGCATCATGAACAATATATAGCAATAAGTTGCTGAGCTCAATTTGGAGTTTAAGTTTTAAATTTGAAACTTCCGCTGAAACACTTATATTTTGGTTTGTAAGCTGAATATTTTGGAAGTCTTGCACTTCCGGTATTGTAATAATAATAACGTGCGTATGTTTGTAATATGGACCCGCAATGTTTCTGTTGTACCACTCTGAGGGATGTGATATTTACGGAACGGTGTTCCGTGGATGTCATGTCAACGACTATAGAGTACTACACATGCAGTGGTATGCTGGGTCACCGTAGTTGGTATCAGAGCAAATTGTTTTGACCTTAGGTTGGAAACCTAGTAAACGGTATTACCTGTAGGAAAGCTTAGCAACAATAAAGAATTCTCTAAAAGTAATATAATGGGTATTCAAATGAGAATATTCCGTTATATATTTTAGTGCGATAATTCTTTGTTATGATGCAATATATTATTGGTTACTAATCAAAACTATTTTTCTGATATACAGAGCTATGGCACCAAAGTTTCCAAAATGGACTTTGGTAAGGAAAGAGGAGACTCTTGATGATTATCAAGGATCATTCACAGACCAACTTTGTCAACTTTTAAAGATCTTTAGTTGTCCACCTAGAATTCCAGTGAACACTATCTCTTACCTCGATGGACGGATGTTATCCAAGTATCGTGTGAGTATCCAACTCCCATAGGAGCTTGGATTATATCACGATCTACCTATAGGAGAAGGTAGGAGTCATTTAGCAGCATATCATGTTGCTGTTGTGGAGGCGATAGCTAATATCTGGGAGCATAAAACCAAGGAGTTAGAAGGTAGCACATTCTCTGTGATACCTCATGATTCTATAGACTCGGAGCCTATACCGGATCATCTTACTTTGGTTAAGAAGCATCCTAAATTACCTTCCAAGTTTATGGATAGGTACCGAACACTCGTTGCGTATTTTTACAAGACACATCAAGTGATTGTTGAAGATAAGAATGACATATTAGAGGATCTAACTGATCCGGAAAGGAGGAAGCAGTTAGCATTCCAGTTAGAGAAGGAAGCAAGTAGTAGTGCAACACCTATCTTTAAGGATATACCTATAGATCCTAAATCTTTTATACCATATCCTTATTCACCAAGACCGGAACCTATACATGATCCTATTTTAGATATGAGGTATGCAGTACCACAAGGCTCAAAGGATGGTTCTGATTTGGAACTTCCTATTGAGAATTCTGATGGTTGGAGAAGGGGATCATATGAAGGATCTCATGAACACCAGATGTCCACAGATGGTTCTGACAGAAATGTTGGACAATCTAGCTGGATGGGTGCAAGGATTAACCCTAGTAACATTAGTAGAAATGCCATGTCGATAGATAATCAGGAGGAAGAAGAAGATCCCGAGGAGAGAGTGTTTGAATCATACACATCTTCTCAAAACCCAGGGGATATACATTATCCAGTGTTTAACTATCTTGCCCAAAGGAGCGCCTGGGAAGCAGCAGGATCTGCGTATCCTGTTGACAACTCAAGGAATAAAGCTCAGGAGATGCAGGCGGGAGGTAATGTTGAATATGTTTCTGAATACTTTTCAGTTGAGCTGGAGGGAGTCAATGCGCTCAGGTTGAGTAATGACTCAAGTCCTGACACTTTAGATACAGAGTATGTTCCTTTGGAAGGCCATTTGTTCCACTGTCACATCCCAAGATTTTCCAAATCTTGTAATGTGAAAATAAATTGAATAAAATAAAACTTTGTTTGATTTTCAAGGCCAGAAGAAACTTTTTGAATTTAAATGGTACTTCAAACCCAATTGAATTAAATAAAATCCTAAAGGGATTTAAAAATATAAACATTTACTAAAGGAAATTAAAAATGTTTTGGAATTATTATTTTGGATCTTTTAAAAGATTTGGTATTCAAAAGAAAAGATGGATTTATAAATAAAGATTATTTTATAAAACCAATTAAACCTTGGCCAAGCTTTTAAATTAAAACATTTTATTTTAAATAAAATAGCAAAGGTTTAATTAGTAATAATAAAGGATTGTATAAGTAAAATAATAAGGATTTAATATCCAACTTTATTTAATAAAAGGTTTTACCAATTTAATTGAAAAATCAAAACTTATTAAATTATTTAAAATAAGTTTTCCAAATGTTTGTTAATCACAAATAAAACCTACTAAAGTGTTTTTGCTTTATTTTAGATCTAAAAATAAACATTCTCAATAAAACAAACCTTAGTTGATTTAAATAATGAAAGACTATTATATTTAATTAATAATGGACTCTAAAATAAAATGTTATTTTGTTTTAAAACAAGTTTCCAAGTATTTAATATTTCCAAATAAAACCTATTGATTTGGTTTTGAAAATATTTGGGTTTCAAATAAAGATTTTATTTATAAAATCAAACTATATTTTATTTAATAACTAAGGCCTATTTTATTTAATTATTAATGGACCCTAAAGTAAAAAAAATTATTTTATTTTAAACAAGTTTTCCAAATATTCTTTATTTCCAAATAAAACCTACTGATTGGGTTTTGAAAACATTTGGATTTTAAATGAAAACTTTATTAATTAAACCAAACCCTATTTTATTAATAAACCATAGTCCATTTTATTTAATTATTAAATGGATCCTAAATTAAATATAAAAATATTATTTTGTTTTGGATTTGGATTATGTTGATAAACAGAACCAAATTCAAATGAAAAGTTTGTTGTTTGTTTGAATTGATTTGAACCTTGTTTGATTGTTTGAATAATTGCTTGAAATAACAAAACAGGAAATAGAAATAGAAAAAGAAAAAGGAATCAGACAGAAAAAAAAGAGAAAACAGACCAGCCCAACAATCTGGCCCAACAGCCCAACTCGCAGCCCACCTCCTCTCCAGCCCGAATCGTTTTCTTTCACCCAGCAACTTACCCACCGAGAGACTGACTACTGGCCCCCACCTCCACTCCCTTTCTCTCACTGCCAGAGGACCCCACACCTCGCCCCCTTCTTCCCCACCCCGCGACTGGTTCTTCCTCCCCCACGTCGCCGTTGCTGCCTCTAAATTTCTCGCATCAATTCGAGTAAATGACTGAGTGAATGCTCCTGGTAACCTCACCCATTTAATCGTCAGTGTCTCCTCCTCCATTTCCCTCTGCCTCCTTCCCCGAGCACGCCCCCAGGCTGCAGTATTTCGCCAACCACTCTCCCTGTCTCCGACGAGGTCCATTGACGATTCCATCCAAACCGGACCACCCCATGCCACACTGAGCACACGAACAAGTTCCCCACAACCAGACGCATCTCCCAGCATCCTCCTTTCAACCGCGGGCGCCCCAGGAAGCCGTCTTCGACAAAAATTCTGAGCGCCGCCGTCTGTCTCGCCTCCGGCGACATACTCCGGTAATTCCAGACCGCCCCGCGCCCTCTCGTTCACGCACACAGCGTTGCCTTGACCTCACGCATCTGACCGCGCCTCCGTTTTGCCTTAGGGTGATCTCCAGTGACGTCCTCGACCTCGACCAGAGCCGCCCGTCGCCAGTAGCAACTCCGGCGAGGGATTCTGCTCGTCCCCGTGCGCCCCTTCATCAACCAGTGGCAGGTTGAGCATCCCCGTGCCACGACGAACACAGTGAGCCCCCTCTCCTCCTTCCTCGTTTCCTGTTTCGCTAGCACCGCCGCCAACTGGCCGCTCCGCCGCTCGCCGTTGTTATCGCGCCGCCAGTTTGTGACCGTTTGATAGGAGCCATCCGATATCAATCGAGTGGGTGAGATAGAACGACTTAAACGCGAAGGGGTACTCGATCTGAGCCACTCGATCTAACTAGATCTAACGTTCCACAGAGCCGATCCGGCCGAACCGGTATCGACCAATGAAACAGTGCCGCGTGTCACCTGTCTGTTTAAAAACAGAAATTGAAATCAGAATTTGATGCCATTTTCAAACCCTTATAACTTTTGAACCACACGTCCAAATTTGGCAAATTTTATATCAATGGATTCAGGAGAACAAGCCCTAGCCAACCATGCCCTTAGTTTGACAAATAGTATCTGTTAGCTTGTTTGAATTTGCAGAAACTTTTGTGAGCTTGTTAAGAGTATAAAAATTATTTAAAAATGAGTTTTGAATTAAAACCTTTGCAAAATGGTTTGTTGTGACCTTACTGACCCTAGGAACCAACCCATGGGTTAGAAAATGAATTTGGAAAAGTTTGGAATGGATTAATTAGTTTAGTCCATTTCTAGCTAAATAAAATTGTTGATTTTCTTATAAAAATGTTTATGAAAAGAAAACTTCAAGGAAATGTTTTGGACCAAACCTATTGACCAAAAAACACCAAGTTTTGCAATAGCAACTCATTTGGTGAACCCTATAGGCTAATGCCTTAATAAAAATATTTCCACACCACATAAAATAACACTTTGTTTTGAAAATGGTTTTTGAGTGAAACCTTTTGCAAATGACTTGACCACTTTAGGAAATGACCATTAGATGTACCCAAATGACTATGACCCACTAGGAACCACTTTTTCAAACAAAAACAAAACTTGGCATGCTTGCATGCATTTCTTTGACTTTGTTATTTATGTGTGTTGTTTTGCTTGATTGGTAGATTGAGTTTGTGCCTTGCTTGATTGATTTGTAGTGACTTGAAGAGTGTGATGGTTGCAAAGATCAAGAAGTGAACCTATACCCTACCAAAAAGGCAAGTGATGCTTCATACTTTCTATCCCAATACTTTTATTATGCATTAGTGATTTTGCTAAGTAAAACTTGCATGGATTTTGCTAAGTATAGATCTTGCTATAGGAAAACTTAGTAATGAATCCTTAGTAGGATTTCCTAAGTTAGAGATTCCTACTACTACCAAGCTTAGCCTAGCTAATAGAAAACATGGGTGGAATATATATTCACACTATGGAAAAATATTCTAAGTCTAAGGACTTGTGATTTTGTTTAATAAAACAACTAAGTTAATGAATCACCTGGGTGGAATGGAAAAGCTTGGTGGAGAATGGTTGAGTGGTTCACAATGCCATGGACTTGGATTGTGTATCTCACTTGTGGAATGCCACCCAGGAAACAAAGAGATTTGAGATGTCAAATGTTGAGAAGCTTCAAGTGCAACCACTTGGCAATATGGGCTCTGCCATGATCATATAGGTTGCAAGAACTTAGCCATATGGACAGTGGGTGGTAGTGTTTGATAGGTTGGAACGCGTCCATTTTGGTCTAAGGGAAGGCTTCTGAAAGATTTTGTCTTGGGAAACCAAGTCTTGTGGGTAAAGTGCACCACCTCTGCAGAGTGTAAAATCTAAGTACTTAGCCATGTCCCTGGTAAAGGACAATTTGAGCATCAAGACATGGAAACAATCAAGAATCTCATCATTCAAATTTCTAAATTAAAATCTTGTGGTTTGAACAAGGGATTGTTTGAATTCTTCAATCATTGATGGAGAGATGGCTTGGTACAAGGATCTTGAAATCTTTGGTTGAGGAAAAATGATTTTGTCAAACAAAAACTTAATATTTTCAAAATGATAAGAAAAATCTATTTTGAGCAATGCAAGCCTCAACTCCACTTAGCCAAATGCATATAGATGATAGACTCCACCATAATATCATAGTATCACTTGCCAATACAATTCAAATGTATTGACCCTTGTGGCTGTAACTTGTATGTTGCAGGTTTGATTGTTTTTAAGTGAAGATTGATTGTTTAGGATTACAAAGTCTACAACCAACATCTGCCTGTGGCACTTTGAAGATGAAGGACCCACGACTATGTTTATTCCGCT
Organism: Avena sativa; assembly: GCA_916181665.1. NCBI lineage: Eukaryota > Viridiplantae > Streptophyta > Magnoliopsida > Poales > Poaceae > Avena > Avena sativa. The sequence goes on from OV702280.1 coordinate 149,728,716, forward strand.
GCAATGTAATGTAATAGCCATATGAGCTATGTAAGATGTAATAAATCTATGTTATTCCTGGTTATAAAGTTATATTATGACCTTTGTTTCTTGATATTACATCTTAACTGTGGATGCTAGCTATTGATCCAGGGACTAGCATTGTAAACACAGGAGGCTCTATCTTATCTAAGGTTGGGACCTCTACAGATGGTATCAGAGCATTGTGTTGCCTGTAGGATTTGTAAACCCTAGGATTGGACAAAAACCCTTAGAAAAATAGGAGTTATATTTTGATCCACAACTTATTTACAAAAACACTTGTAAACTCTTTCCTCAACCATTTTGTTTTCAACTCTACTTCTTCTCTACTTCAACTTGATGGAAAAACCTACCCCATGACCAAAGACTACACCATATGCAAAGGACTTCTTCAACTTCTTCAACTCTAATGACTTCAACATCTTCAGCTCTAATGACTTCAACATCTTCAGCATATTCACCAAGGATTTCCAACTTGGAAACTACTAAGGACCACAAGTGAAACAAGGAAATCTTGCTTAAGATTTAGAGACTGAGGGAATGCAAAATAAGAAGAAGCCATCAACAACTTTGAAGTATTGCAACCAAGTGTTTTTCTCAAGGAACCATGATCTCATACAAGAAGAATCATAAAGGAAGGAGAAATCACAAGTAAACCATATAGATGGACCACCATTTATAGTGAAGTTAAACCACCAACTTATGTGGTATAGCAAAAATATTTTGATTGCCTAAGTTTGTGCTTGAAACTTGTTGTTTGAGTGCAAAGTTGTTTGTGAAATGTTTGTTTGATTGCTTGCACATTGTTTGTGTGAATTGTGATGTGTGTGATTAGAAATATTCCCTTAGAAATATTTTGCCTATTCTAATCCCAATCCAACCCAAACAGATGACTACTCCAAGAGACATCAACACCCACCAAGAAGACAACATGAGAGAACTTATAGCAACCCAAAACCAGTTGAGCCAAGAGACAACTCAGCTTTTAGCCAACAACAATGGACTAGACCCAGCCATACAAAGGATTTTGAAACTTCAATCCCAATTGTTGCAAGGATTGATTACTCAAATGATCAACATGAGAGAAAACTTTTCCCAAAGAGCTAATGACAACAAGGATGACAAAGATGTTATTCTAGAAGGAACCCAAGTTAGCAATACTTGTGGAGACAAGGATCATGCATCCAAGGAGCATGAAGATCAATGCCTCAAGAAGAGAGAAAGATCTCCAACCTATGAAGAATATGAACTAGAAGAACTCCTAGCTTTGGAGAGACCCAAAAAGAAGAAAAAGGACATAAGCCAAGTGCAATGTTTCAATTGCAAAGAGATGGGACACTATGCCAATGAGTGCCCAGAAAAGAAGAAGAGACAAGAAGACAAACAAAAGCTAGTGAAACCCAAGATAAGGAAGAATTTTAGCCAAGTGATGTGCAAATACTGCAAAGAGTTAGGACATTATGCAAACTACTGTCCTGAAAAGATGAAGCATAAGATAAACCAGCCTATGAGAGATCTCAGCCTTGTCACATGTTTCAAATGCAAGGAACTAGGCCACTATGCAAACAATTGTCCAGAAAGGATGGAGAACAAGTTAAACAAGTCTATGAAGGATCTCAACCTTGGCCCATGAACCAAGAATGAAAACCAAGGATACAATGCAAATGTTTGCTTAGAGAGATTTTTCCCAGAATCCCAAGAAGGACAATATGTAATTTTTGTTTGAAAATTTTAAGGGTGGTAGTACCCTAGTTGTTTTGAACCAACTTGTAACCCTAGCCTCCCCAAATCTCGGGACGAGATTTATTTTAAGGGTGGTAGCCTGTCACATCCCAAGATTTTCCAAATCTTGTAATGTGAAAATAAATTGAATAAAGTAAAACTTTGTTTGATTTTCAAGGCCAGAAGAAACTTTTTGAATTTAAATGGTACTTCAAACCCAATTGAATTAAATAAAATCCTAAAGGGATTTAAAAATATAAACATTTACTCAAGGAAATTAAAAATGTTTTGGAATTATTATTTTGGATCTTTTAAAAGATTTGGTATTCAAAAGAAAAGATGGATTTATAAATAAAGATTATTTTATAAAACCAATTAAACCTTGGCCAAGCTTTTAAATTAAAACATTTTATTTTAAATAAAATAGCAAAGGTTTAATTAGTAATAATAAAGGATTGTATAAGTAAAATAATAAGGATTTAATATCCAACTTTATTTAATAAAAGGTTTTACCAATTTAATTGAAACATCAAAACTTATTAAATTATTTAAAATAAGTTTTCCAAATGTTTGTTAATCACAAATAAAACCTACTAAAGTGTTTTTGCTTTATTTTAGATTTAAAAATAAACATTCTCAATAAAACAAACCTTAGTTGATTTAAATAATGAAAGACTATTATATTTAATTAATAATGGACTCTAAAATAAAATGTTATTTTGTTTTAAAACAAGTTTCCAAGTATTTAATATTTCCAAATAAAACCTATTGATTTGGTTTTGAAAATATTTGGGTTTCAAATAAAGATTTTATTTATAAAATCAAACTATATTTTATTTAATAACTAAGGCCCATTTTATTTAATTATTAATGGACCCTAAAGTAAAAAAGTTATTTTATTTTAAACAAGTTTTCCAAATATTCTTTATTTCCAAATAAAACCTACTGATTGGGTTTTGAAAACATTTGGATTTTAAATGAAAATTTTATTAATTAAACCAAACCCTATTTTATTAATAAACCATAGTCCATTTTATTTAATTATTAAATGGATCCTAAATTAAATATAAAAATATTATTTTGTTTTGGATTTGGATTATGTTGATAAACAGAACCAAATTCAAATGAAAAGTTTGTTGTTTGTTTGAATTGATTTGAACCTTGTTTGATTGTTTGAATAATTGCTTGAAATAACAAAACAGGAAATAGAAATAGAAAAAGAAAAAGGAATCAGACAGAAAAAAAAAGAGAAAACAGACCAGCCCAACAATCTGGCCCAACAGCCCAACTCGCAGCCCACCTCCTCTCCAGCCCGAATCGTTTTCTTTCACCCAGCAACTTACCCACCGAGAGACTGACTACTGGCCCCCACCTCCACTCCCTTTCTCTCACTGCCAGAGGACCCCACACCTCGCCCCCTTCTTCCCCACCCCGCGACTGGTTCTTCCTCCCCCACGTCGCCGTTGCTGCCTCTAAATTTCTCGCATCAATTCGAGTAAATGACTGAGTGAATGCTCCTGGTAACCTCACCCATTTAATCGTCAGTGTCTCCTCCTCCATTTCCCTCTGCCTCCTTCCCCGAGCACGCCCCCAGGCTGCAGTATTTCGCCAACCACTCTCCCTGTCTCCGACGAGGTCCATTGACGATTCCATCCAAACCGGACCACCCCATGCCACACTGAGCACACGAACAAGTTCCCCACAACCAGACGCATCTCCCAGCATCCTCCTTTCAACCGCGGGCGCCCCAGGAAGCCGTCTTCGACAAAAATTCTGAGCGCCGCCGTCTGTCTCGCCTTCGGCGACATACTCCGGTAATTCCAGACCGCCCCGCGCCCTCTCGTTCACGCACACAGCGTTGCCTTGACCTCACGCATCTGACCGCGCCTCCGTTTTGCCTTAGGGTGATCTCCAGTGACGTCCTCGACCTCGACCAGAGCCGCCCGTCGCCAGTAGCAACTCCGGCGAGGGATTCTGCTCGTCCCCGTGCGCCCCTTCATCAACCAGTGGCAGGTTGAGCATCCCCGTGCCACGACGAACACAGTGAGCCCCCTCTCCTCCTTCCTCGTTTCCTGTTTCGCTAGCGCCGCCGCCAACTGGCCGCTCTGCCGCTCGCCGTTGTTATCGCGCCGCCAGTTTGTGACCGTTTGATAGGAGCCATCCGATATCAATCGAGTGGGTGAGATAGAACGACTTAAACGCGAAGGGGTACTCGATCTGAGCCACTCGATCTAACTAGATCTAACGTTCCACAGAGCCGATCCGGCCGAACCGGTATCGACCAATGAAACAGTGCCGCGTGTCACCTGTCTGTTTAAAAACAGAAATTGAAATCAGAATTTGATGCCATTTTCAAACCCTTATAACTTTTGAACCACACGTCCAAATTTGGCAAATTTTATATCAATGGATTCAGGAGAACAAGCCCTAGCCAACCATGCCCTTAGTTTGACAAATAGTATCTGTTAGCTTGTTTGAATTTGCAGAAACTTTTGTGAGCTTGTTAAGAGTATAAAAATTATTTAAAAATGAGTTTTGAATTAAAACCTTTGCAAAATGGTTTGTTGTGACCTTACTGACCCTAGGAACCAACCCATGGGTTAGAAAATGAATTTGGAAAAGTTTGGAATGGATTAATTAGTTTAGTCCATTTCTAGCTAAATAAAATTGTTGATTTTCTTATAAAAATGTTTATGAAAAGAAAACTTCAAGGAAATGTTTTGGACCAAACCTATTGACCAAAAAACACCAAGTTTTGCAATAGCAACTCATTTGGTGAACCCTATAGGCTAATGCCTTAATAAAAATATTTCCACACCACATAAAATAACACTTTGTTTTGAAAATGGTTTTTGAGTGAAACCTTTTGCAAATGACTTGACCACTTTAGGAAATGACCATTAGATGTACCCAAATGACTATGACCCACTAGGAACCACTTTTTCAAACAAAAACAAAACTTGGCATGCTTGCATGCATTTCTTTGACTTTGTTATTTATGTGTGTTGTTTTGCTTGATTGGTAGATTGAGTTTGTGCCTTGCTTGATTGATTTGTAGTGACTTGAAGAGTGTGATGGTTGCAAAGATCAAGAAGTGAACCTATACCCTACCAAAAAGGCAAGTGATGCTTCATACTTTCTATCCCAATACTTTTATTATGCATTAGTGATTTTGCTAAGTAAAACTTGCATGGATTTTGCTAAGTATAGATCTTGCTATAGGAAAACTTAGTAATGAATCCTTAGTAGGATTTCCTAAGTTAGAGATTCCTACTACTACCAAGCTTAGCCTAGCTAATAGAAAACATGGGTGGAATATATATTCACACTATGGAAAAATATTCTAAGTCTAAGGACTTGTGATTTTGTTTAATAAAACAACTAAGTTAATGAATCACCTGGGTGGAATGGAAAAGCTTGGTGGAGAATGGTTGAGTGGTTCACAATGCCATGGACTTGGATTGTGTATCTCACTTGTGGAATGCCACCCAGGAAACAAAGAGATTTGAGATGTCAAATGTTGAGAAGCTTCAAGTGCAACCACTTGGCAATATGGGCTCTGCCATGATCATATAGGTTGCAAGAACTTAGCCATATGGACAGTGGGTGGTAGTGTTTGATAGGTTGGAACGCGTCCATTTTGGTCTAAGGGAAGGCTTCTGAAAGATTTTGTCTTGGGAAACCAAGTCTTGTGGGTAAAGTGCACCACCTCTGCAGAGTGTAAAATCTAAGTACTTAGCCATGTCCCTGGTAAAGGACAATTTGAGCATCAAGACATGGAAACAATCAAGAATCTCATCATTCAAATTTCTAAATTAAAATCTTGTGGTTTGAACAAGGGATTGTTTGAATTCTTCAATCATTGATGGAGAGATGGCTTGGTACAAGGATCTTGAAATCTTTGGTTGAGGAAAAATGATTTTGTCAAACAAAAACTTAATATTTTCAAAATGATAAGAAAAATCTATTTTGAGCAATGCAAGCCTCAACTCCACTTAGCCAAATGCATATAGATGATAGACTCCACCATAATATCATAGTATCACTTGCCAATACAATTCAAATGTATTGACCCTTGTGGCTGTAACTTGTATGTTGCAGGTTTGATTGTTTTTAAGTGAAGATTGATTGTTTAGGATTACAAAGTCTACAACCAACATCTGCCTGTGGCACTTTGAAGATGAAGGACCCACGACTATGTTTATTCCGCTGCAATGTAATGTAATAGCCATATGAGCTATGTAAGATGTAATAAATCTATGTTATTCCTGGTTATAAAGTTATATTATGACCTTTGTTTCTTGATATTACATCTTAACTGTGGATGCTAGCTATTGATCCAGGGACTAGCATTGTAAACACAGGAGGCTCTATCTTATCTAAGGTTGGGACCTCTACATCCACAAACTGTGCGACGAACAACACGTCATCACGGTTGGACATTAGGCATGTATGATGAGCATAGTTACTACTAGAAGGAGGCAACTAGTTAGATGAATAAGGTAGTTTTGTGATTATATCTATATGGTATATGTTATAATGACTTTGTCTTATTATAATATTATGTATATTATGTGAAATGCATATTTGGATTTTCTCTGGATCTTCATTGTGTGACTAGTTCTGTGTGTAAAGTCAAGCTCAGAACACATGTGCATGATATAATTATGAGTATTCGTGTTATGTTGTAGGACTAGAGGGTCATGGATACGGGTGTAGAAATGGAAACTGAGCAGCAGCGGATGGAGCGAGAGGCCAAGGAGAAGGCCGATGCAGATGCATCAAATCAAGGAGCATTACCACCACCACCAATGAGGCCGTTAATGGAGCAGAACTTTATGCAATGCATGCAAATGATGCAAGAGACCCAGAATAATTTCATGGAAGAACTGTTGGGACGAGAAAATCAGAGGGCACTTGCAGGTGGAGGAGTAAGTCTATCTGATTTCTATAATGCAAGGCCGTTACCTTTTGCATCAGCTCCTGAACCAATGGATGCAGAAGATTGGCTAGCAGATACAGAAAGAAAGCTGAAGACTGTAGGTTGCAATGAGGAGGAGAAATTGAGGTATGCAACTCATCTTCTGACAGGACATGCAGCATCTTGGTAGGAAAATCAGTTGGCCATGCAACAACCAGGAAGGGAGTATACCTGGGAAGAGTTTAAACAGAGATTCCGTGAATATCATGTTCCGGAGAGTGTTATGGAATTGAAGCGGGGAGAATTTGAGGAGCTGCAGCGGGGATATACAAGTGTTATGAACTATATCTGGGAGTTTAGTCAACTATCTCGTTATGCTTACGAAGAGTTTAACACAGAGGAAAAGAGGAAGAAACGTTTCCTACGTGGATTAAATCGATTTGTGAGGATGCAGTTGAGGTTGGCTAATAAGCAAGCTTATCAGCAGTTGCTAGATGCAGCTATTACCTTCGAAGATGACTACAAGAATGTCCAAGAGGATAGAAGGAAGAGAGCTAAGAAGGAAACCAAGAGGATACAAGAAAGTAAGCCCAAGCCCAATCTGGAATTCAAACCAAGGAATAGGCCTTATAACAACAACAATCCCAATCGGAGTGCAAATCCAAATGCAAAGAATATTATATGTCACAATTGCAAACTCCCAGGGCATATTAGTAGGGATTGCCCGAAACCAGTAATTGTATGTCACGCTTATGGTCAGAGAGGTCACATCAAGCCCAATTGTCCAAGCAAACCACAAGGTGGTTGGCCGACTCGATATGGAAGGCAAGCCAGTGGAGGAAATGGACAGCCCAATAAAGGAGGAAATAATAGCAAGAACAACAATGGTAAGAGGAACATACCTACCGGGAAACTGAACTGTGCAACCCTCGAGGAGGTGGATAATTCGGAGCATGAAGTGATAGGTACGCTCAGTATCCTTACCAATCCCGACAAAGTTCTATTTGATACTGGTGCAACTACTTCATTTATTTCTGAAGAATTCTGTGATAAGTTTGGGATTAGAAGGGCAACGTTAGAAAAACCTGTGACCATAGTTACGGTAGGGGAAATGTGATTGTACGCCACATCAAACAAGATCAGATTATCTCGATCTGTGGTTGTACATATTTCGCAGACCTTTATGTGATTCCTTTGAAGGGAATTGCAGTAGTGCTGGGGATGGATTGGATGATGGAACACGGAGCTCAGATTAATTGTGAGGAGAAAACTGTCTCAATCAAAACTCCAAGTGGAGCAAGGATAGTTTACCAAGCAGATAAGCACAGTCATATCATGGTGGATCTGTAGTTGAACTCAATGAAAGAGGTCAAATTGGAAGATATTCCTATAGTAAATGAATTTCAAGATGTTTTTCAAGCAGAGCTACCGGGAATGCCACCAGATCGGGAGATAGAGTTCACTATTGACCTAATTCCTGGTACAACACCAATAGCTCAAGCACCATATAATATGGGACCCAAAGATTTAAAAAAACTCAAGGAGCAAATTGATGAGTTAGCCTGAAAAGGATTTATTCAGGAAAGTTTATCTCCATGGGGAACACCAGTAATCCTTGTGGATAAGAGAGATGGTGGTAGAAGGATGTGTGGAGATTATAGAAATCTGAACAATGTTACTATCAAGAATAAGTATCCTTTACCAAGGATCCAAGATTTGTTTCATCAAGTGAAAGGATCTAGGGTATTTTCAAAGATTGACCTAAGATCTGGATACCATCAAATCAAAATCAAACCAGAATATGTTCCAAAGACAGCATTTGTCTCAAGATATGGACACCATGAGTATCTGGTCGTACCATTTGGTTTGACCAATGCACCTGCAATATTCACAATTTGATGAACAAAATCTTCATGCCATATCTGGATAAGTTTATCATAGTCTTTATTGATGATATTCTGATATATTCCAAGGATAAGGAAGAGCATGCCGATCATTTGCGAATAGCATTGCAGACTCTAAGGGAACATAAACTTTATGCGAAGTTTAGTAAGTGTGAATTTTGGCTATATAAGGTAGAATTCCTCGGTCATGTGATCAATAAGGATGGAATTGTTGTTAATCCATCTAAAGTTCTATCAGTATTAGAATGGACTGCACCAACCAATGTGAAGAAAATTCGAGGTTTCATAGGAATGGCTGGTTATTATCGGAGATTCATTGAAGGTTTCTCCAAAATAGCTGGACCAATGACCAAATTGCTAAGAAAGAATACACCATTTAATTGGGATGAGAAGTGTGAAGCAAGTTTTCAGGAGATGAAAACCAGATTAACCACAGCTCCAATCTTAGCAGTTCCTGAAATAGGGAAGGACTTCACGGTATATTGTGATGCATCTAAAGAAGGTTTAGGTTGTGTATTAATGCAAATCGGAAAGTCATTGCTTATGGTTCAAGACAACTAAAACCACATGAAGTCAACTATCCAACTCATGATTTAGAGTTAGCAGCACTAGTTTTTGCGCTGAAAGGATGGAGGAATTTTATTTATGGAGCTAGATGTGAGTTATACACTGACCATAAAAGTCTCAAATATTTCTTCACTCAAAAAGAGTTGAATATGAGACAAAAGCGTTGGTTGGAATTAATCAAAGATTATGATTTAACAATCAACTATACTCCAGGAAAAGCAAATGTTGTAGCTGATGCTTTAAGCAGAAAGAGTGCAAATATTCAGCCTAGTAATCGGGAGTTACCAAAAGAGTTACAAATGGACTTGGAAAGATTAGAGCTTCAATTCATCAGAACAGAGGTTCTTGGGGGACTAGCTACTATGCAGGTAGTTGCAGAGCAGGACAGTGATCTTAATCAAGAAATTTTTAGACATCAAGTAGAAGATCCTTTTATTGCTAAGGAAATTCGGAGGATATCTCAAGGTAAAAAATCCGTTTTTCGCCTTGGAGATTATGAGTCATTATGGTTTCAAAACCTTCTTTGAGTTCCAGATGTGACTGAGATTAGAAATGTCATACTTAGAGAAGCACATGAAACACCTTATTCTATACATCCAGGAAGTACTAAAATGTATATGGATTTGAAAGAACTATTCTGGTGGAATAACATGAAAAGAGATATTGCTAAATATGTATCTGAATGCCATACTTTCCAAAGGGTGAAGGCTGAACATCAAAGTCCAGCAGGACCATTACAACCTTTGGAAATTCCTGAGTGGAAGTGGGAGGAAATAGGTAGGGACTTCATCACAGGATTGCCCATGACACCTAAATGGAAGGATATGATATGGGTAATTGTGGATAGACTCAATAAGAGTGCATATTTTATTCCTGTAAATCAGAAAGATAATGCCGAGAAGCTAGTTGAATTCTACGTCAAGGAGATAGTAAGTAAGCACGGAGTACCCAAGAAGATCGTAACTGATAGGGGATCCGTGTTTACTTCAGCATTTTGGAAGCAATTGCATGAAGCACTTGGTTCAAAGTTAGATTTCAGCACAGCATATCATCCTGAGACAGGAGGTCAAATGGAAAGAACAAATCAAATACTAGAAGACATGTTAAGAGCTTGTGCACTAGATTTTGGAGGTACATGGGAAGATCATCTACCATTGGCAGAGTTTTCCTATAATAATAGCTATCAGAGTAGTCTGAAAGCAGCTCCATACCAAGTTCTGTATGGAAGGAAGTGCAGATAACCAATATGTTGGTATGAGCCTGGAAGCAGCAAAGAATTTGTGCCAGATTATATCAAGGAAGGACAAGATCCGGGATAGACTGAAAATAGCCCAGAGTTGGCAGAAAAGTTTTGCGGATCAAAGTCGAAGATCATGGCATCGAGAAGTGGGAGATATGGTATATTTGAAAGTAAGTCCAATGAAAGGGGTGAAAAGGTTCAGAGTTAAAGGAAAATTGAGTCCAAGATACATCAGGCCATTTAAGATATTGAGTCAGAACAGAACTATAGCTTACGCTTTAGAGTTACCATCAAGATTAGCTCAAGTGCATAATTTTTTTCATGTGTCACAACTTCGTAAATGTTTGAAAGTTCCGGATGATGCAATCACACACCAAGAGATCAAACTACAAGCAGACTTGACCTATATTGAAAAGCCCTGTAAAGTTTTGGAAGAAAACTAGATAAGGTTGAGGAATAGAGCAATCAAGTACTGCAAAGTAAAGTGGGAACATCACCCTGAAAGGGAAGCTACTTGGGAGAAAGAGGAGGATTTAAGAAAAGCCTATCCAGAACTATTCAGGTACATCTTAACAAACTTCATTTAAGGGGGGAAGTCTGTAACATACCAACATTTATGAACTAACGAAGGGTAGATTTAGGAATTTGGAATGTTGCATGCATACATTTGTGAAAATGTGGGTAAATTTTTCGCCAAATAAAAACCTAAAGTGATCAAGGTTTCTTTCATGCTTTGAGAATAGGTTTAGTCTTGAAGGATGATTGTTATATACTTTCATATGATGTTTGTGGATTTATGTGTTTTGGGGAAATGGAATTTGAATTTAGAAAAACTTGAGTGTTTGAATTGTAGTTCAAAGGAATTTTGAATAATGTTTGAATATTTGATTCAATTAAGAGTTAACAAATAATAACTCAGATTTTATATAAAGAAGGTAATTAAAATTAAGAATCTCCATTTTATATTTTCATTAAATAAATAAGTTACAAAAAAAGTAACTTATGGAAATCATTCACAATCATTACAATAATAAATAAATAAAGAATAATGTATCTTTATTGATCATAGTACAATCTTTATTACAAAATACTAAAATAAAGATTACAAAAGAATAGAACTAAAATTACAAACGAATAAAGAAGATTACATTGGACTATTCTAAACAGAAAAATGAACTAAAATCTTCATCTTCAAATTTGTACCTGCAAAATAAACAAAAACTGAATAGGAAAAAGAAAGTTAGGATTAGTATTGTTTTACTCTCAGGCTTGTCAGTGAAGTGCACTGATCAAGGTTCATCGTGGAGTAAACTTATAAAAGGGGCAAGTTTCACCAATATGAAAGAATGTATCTTTCATAATTTTAAGCCAGAAGTCAAATGACAGCAAGGAGGGGCAAGTTTCACCAACCAAGTAAAAGTAATCAGATAATAGTAACTCTCAAATTCAGAGCATATCCACAAGTTGCACAGCAAGCACATAGGCAGGACACACACCAAATTGCATGGTGTGTGCTGTCAGCACCTTAGCAACAGCCCAGCAACACAAAACTGCTCAGCACATACGTGGAGAGGCACTAGTGCATCTCTTCACTACTCACACACACAAGAACAACTAGCTTAGCCAGAGCCAAATAAACTAGCCACACCATCTCACATCAGATCAAGCCACATATCACCTGATGGTGACATAAGGAGGAGCAAGGATCAGGTGAATAGCAAGGCCAAGCTCACATGAGCTAGGAGGAGCAGAGTTCCTCAAGGCCAAGCACAAGCATCAAGGGAATACAAGAACAACATCAAGGGGGGAAGAACTGGATCAGACCAGCAACACCACCATCACATCAAGCCATCACCAACATAGTTTTTGTGGTGAGCATCATAAACAACCATGTGATCTGTTTATCTTATCCCAAGCAAACTATATATGATGATGCATAAGGCAACCTCTCAATAATCACCCAATTGGGGTGAAGCTATCCTAGAGGTTTTAAACATAAAGAACAAGATCAAACTATTTTCAAAACACCAAATTCTCAGACCAGCCTCACAGAATTGGTGATACCAAAGGCAACCTTTATATTCTATCATTTGTTCTTACAAAATCTGGGCACATCTCCAAGGAGTAGCACCTCATATTTTATAAGCCACAAACAAAACCATATATATTAACCAACTAGGATCTAAGATCTAGTAAGCAGTTGATGTCTTAACCAATTTGGAAAATGACAGGAACATAGAAGCTTAGTTCCTAGAGCCTCATACCAGCATCACTGGCTAGGTTAAACAATAAGTTTCCCAACTTATCTATCAACATCCATCAAGTCCCAGAAATGACTTTAAGCCTAGTCAGTAACAAGATCTACTTATGTACCATCTTAAGAAGGTTTCATAAGCACTGACCTTATCACAAAGATAATCAAATAGTCCAATCTTCACAAATCATCTATCATATCATCTCCCTGGAATTAGATACAGGGATCATATCCTAATTATTTATTCATGATCAAAGAATCATTAGATTATACTGAATAAAATTCAGAACAAGCATCATCTGGCAAGCCAACAATAACTAAGTCAGTAAATTCTCACTGACTAGATCATTGCCAGTATCAAGATACTAACAATAGATAAACACATCAATTCACTAGAGTACCAGTCAGAGGCAGTAATATGCAACCCTAGCATTTAATCCAACCTTAATCACACTTCAAAAATAGCATCACACAATCAAATGGTGGTGATCACTAACAATGAGGTGCAGAGCATCCCAAATTCCCATTAAACAACACAACCAGATCATAGCAGCATCTTACAAGTATCAGACATGAACCCTAAATGGAAGAAATCATCTTAATCAGGACAAGACAGTAACCAGAGAGGTCACTACCAACATCTAGCATAGGATGAGCGAGAACAGAGAGCACAAGGGGGAGAGGAAAAGAACTCACCAAAGGTCCTCGCTTGAGACTAGAAGAGGAAGCAGAGGTGGCCGACGACCATGGCGGTATGCAGAACACCCCCAGGGGGGCGCTACGACCCATACAACACCACGGAGGCGACCATATCCATGCCTAGAGGCGAGGTGAATCACCACGACGCACGACAGCAGCGGCGGAGCCAGGATCCACGCCAACCCCAAACCCTAGGGCTCGGGACGGCATTAATCCGTCACAGGAGAGCTCCATGCCCAAATCCAGATGGACAGGAAGGATGAGCGGAGTCGACAACCTCCTCCTACACCATGGTGGTGACCAGAACGGTCCACGACGGCGGGAATCATCGGCGGCGACATCACCGACCTCGGGGTCGGGGATGGAGGAGGAGAGGAGCGAGCTCGAGGGTGAGAGACAGCGAGTGGGTGCGCTAACTTGGGCCAGAACCCTTCGGGGTGGCTATTTTTATTATGCCTAATGGCCACAAATAAGCCAGCCCAAAAACCTTTAAGGCCTGTTTTAATAAAATAGGAAAAGACCAAAATGCCCCTGAACTTAATTAAATTCTAGAAAATAAAATAAAAGTCCAAAAGTTATAAATAAAATATTTCTGGATACACAAAAATCCAAACTATCCAAGTAAATTAAGATATAAAATTTTAGACATTTAAATTTTATTAATAATTTTGTAATTTATATATTCCTTATGGAATTTTACAAAATTATTGAAAGATGATAAAAATAAATACAAATCACTTTCATTATATATTAATATTATAGTTTTTTAGAAAAATACTAAACAAATATTTAATGATTTTTTTGATATTTAAGTGATAATTCTTAAAAGAATTATTAAATCAATAAAAGTCAAATAAAAGGAAAATGAAATAAAAGAATATAATATTCTATTATAAATAAAAATTAATATTTATAACTCCTTTATTATTTAAATAGAATTTTTATAATAATGGGGAGAATTCATATCAAATTAAATGATGCATTACATTACTTTGCATAATCATTTTGCTTCTTTAAATATTGTCCTTACCGGGCAATAATGATGTTTTTGTAGACATAGAAGCTCAAGGTCCAGTGCAAGCATCAGACTTCACTACCTTGCAATCACAAGGCAAGTTCATCACTTGCTCATGTCCTTTGAAGATTCTTTATCAAAGTATTTGCAAATTTTGTGTGATCATCTATACTGTAGAAAAATAAAACACTATTTTCTCAAGATACTAAATCTTAGGTATCATCCTAAGTGATGATATGATGGAGCAATAGAACTTAGAGTTCTACTTACACTAATGATGAACAATTAGGAATTAATAAATCATGAAATCGGTGATTCTAGCGCCGTATATTACGCGCTAACCATGAGATTTGGAATGGGACAGAGAAGTCAGTTGTATCCTTTTCCTCTTGTATGGAGGCAAGACGACCTTAACGTGACGTTGTGATTCTTTGTGCGGATCCAAAATATGGGTGGGCACCCTTACGCCCCACACTCTTGGTGTCTAGATTATCTATGAAGGGTGTTTAGGGAGATAGTCCATGTAAATGGTACTAATCCGGGCATCACTAGGTCATAGAGTCTTCGGAAACTCATCAGGGTTTTAGCCTGCCCGAAAGGGGGATTAACGAAGGTGAGCTCGCCGAAGGATCGTGCAGACATATGAGGTCGCGGAGAGGGCAGTGATTGTCTTGGACCAACTACTGGGCCCCACATCATGGAATTATGGACAGGAAAGTATGCCCGGTTGTGCAACAAGGACTGGATCTCTCATGGGAAAAGTAACGCACCTCTGCATAGTGTAAGAACTGTAACTTGTTACTCCCTATTCCGGGAAGGAGCTACGAACGCAGCAGGGAAGGAACTCCATGAATGTTCTGGTCAACCTGTGAAGGCTGATGGTCATAGATTTTTATAATAAAAACAATCTTTGAAGAAAGATTTACGAAAATTGCATAATGCCAAAGACTGATATTCCGAGGTGGTAGATAGAGCATCAAACTTCCTACCTTTCATATAATGAACTTGTTGGGTAACGCTGTTACTCATCCTTTCCTTTGAATCCTTGCTTAGACTCTGAGAATCTCGAAGGTACTCCAATGTACACGCATCTGAGAATCAAGAGGAGGTCTTCTATGAAGAGCCGAACTTGTATGGAGCCATAGAAGGGGAGGATTACAACATCGTCTATGGGGGAGAGTTCCAGGAGTCCGAATAATTACTATAGTTCTAGTAACCACTTAAGCCGAGCATCATGAACAATATATAGCAATAAGTTGCTGAGCTCAATTTGGAGTTTAAGTTTTAAATTTGAAACTTCCGCTAAAACACTTATATTTTGGTTTGTAAGTTGAATATTTTGGAAGTCTTGAACTTCCAGTATTGTAATAATAATAACGTGTGTATGTTTGTAATATGGACCCGTAATGTTTCTGCTGTACCACTCTGAGGGATGTGATATTTACGGAACGGTGTTCTGTGGATGTCATGTCAATGACTATAGTGTACTACACATGCAGTGGTATGTTGGGTCACCACGTTTTACTTGGTTGTTATGTTGTGAGCTAATACGAAAAGGTGTTGCATGATCTTAGTTTATATTCCTCATGGATTTCTACCTGTTTTTGGTGGCTTGTTGGGGATCTTGATCTACTACTACTTGCCCTTCTGGTTCTGGCGACTTCCCCTCCTTGACCTGCTCCTGCTCCTCTTCTTGTTCTACTGGCCTGCTCCTCCTTGTCATGTTGGCATGCTCCTCCTTGTGATGTTGGCATGCTCCTTATTGACCATATTTTACTCCTTCTTGTTCTCCTCTTGATCTATTTCGTAAGTTTTCTGTTAGCTGAGTTGATTCTAGTGGTTTTTGTGATGAACTGATAAGAACAGGCAGTGTCCTTGATAGATTAGGGTGACCTAAAATGGGATGGACATGGGGCTCGGCTGGCTGCTACTTTGCCTTTGTATTGATGGTTTCTACTGTGTGGTGATGACAATACACCACATGCATGTGATGAGGATGCTGCTTGCAGGTGGACCCTCACCTTGTATAGGTTATCAAACTGACTTTCTCCTCCTTGTGCAAGACACGGCTAGTGTGATGATATTATTCAGTACTGACTGATTTTCCTTGTATTGCCTAGTTATTCACTTATTGGCTAATTTTGTTGCTACTACATAGTTACTAATGATAACTATAATTACTGCGAGGATCAATTGAATACTTGAATCATCTTGACTATTAATGTCAAGATAGATTCTTTTATTTTTCTCTATTAGGATTTTATTTAATCTGGTAAAATCAGAGGGTGCCATAGCTTGCCTGTTTAAAGATTGGGGCATATACAAATATGCAACCTTGTCCAAAATATGCCTCTCTCAACTCCAAGTGTACATAATCAAATTGTAACATCCCAAAAATACTAAACTTGGATCATCAAACTCTAATCTTCAAAATTAGGGTTAACAAAAACTTTTCCAAATAAAAATATTAAAGCATGCATGTGTGTATGCATTCCAATTTGGATTATTTTTAATTACCTTGTTTATGTGTTTCCTTGCTTGTAAAAGGATTCTTATGTGAAATAAACATCATCTAAACAATCCCCACACTTTTCCCAAAGACAAATAAATCAAAACAAACAAAATAAAGAAATGGTCACTTTTGCCAAATTAACTCCCATGCCTGCTTTGGCTGTCTCTAACTTTCAAAACTTAACAGAAACTTGTTTGGATCTTTGCACCCCTTGATAGTACTCATAACAAAGTATCAAGGCCCACCTTGTGATCATCCAAAAACATTTGAATGCATAGTTGAAAGGACAGTTCAAAATTGAATCTATATCATATGGGAAGATCCCACTTTTTCAAAAACCACTCAAACAAGCTCAACTTTCAAAACCCAAGCATCTACAGACTCACCAACACCGACCTAGCACACCCACCAAAAATCTTTTCAAAATTCAAAACTTGAATTCATGCGGCCATTTCAGCAAACAGCTTGCAGATGCAAATCAAATAAAATCCAAACACTATTTGGAGCAGTGATTTGAGCCTAACTTGTTCCCTCTCTAGTTGCAACTAGGCTTTAGTAGATCATCTAGCTCATTTGTAAACGTCTAGCACCACTGTAAGCTTGGCAATGTCATCAATGGTGAACAGCCGAAGCCACCCATGCCACCCCAGTATAGACAACAAGCTAGGAGAGGAACTATCCGTGCCAACCTTGTCTAGGAGATCACCCATGCCTCACCGCCCCCTCTCGACCATCCCTGCCTCGAAAACATCGACCAGAGCACCCAGGAACGCTGCGCCCGGGCCTCTGTCAACCATGCCGAGCGTGCGCCAGAGCGCCACCCTCGACACACGCCCACAGACTGCGCGCCGCCCTTGCCACGTGCATACGCAATCACCACCGTCCCAGGAGACCGCCAGACATCCCCGTTCGCCGCCCATGCCTCGCAGCCACCGCTCGCCGTCGAAGACGCCGCCTCTGCCGCGCAGAGCATCACATGTTCCAGACCGTTTGCCACCGCCCCTACACGCGCATTAAAGCCATAGAGCATCACCAGGAGACCACCGATCGATCGCTACCGCCGGCCATGCCTCTAGCAGCCCTTAGCCATGTCGCCACCATCGCCTGCCCATCCCGTTCGGTCTCGTCGTCGAGACTATAAATAGAGGCCTCCCCCGCTCAAACTCTTCACGCCATCTCACTCCCCTCTCCTCATTGGTCGTTCCACCCCGTTCCCGGAGCAAGGCGAGCAGCGCATCGCCGGAATTTGGCCGGAGCAGGCCACCTCTAGAGAAGAAGGGAGCCATCGATTTCGTCCACCCCAGGAGAAGCTGTCGGTACCAGGAGGTTCACCATCGTCGACTTCGTCGTTCACCCGCCTCGCCGACCCTCGCTTGAGCCCCGGTGAGCCCCCGATGACCCCCACCTGTCGCGTTAGGTTTCTGTCTCGCCGGCGCCGCCCGACGTGGACGATGAGTAGCAGCCGTTCGATTAGACTTAGATCATGTGGCCGATATTGCCCCGTACCGCTTCGCGTTTAAAGAGCCACTAACTGGTGGAACCCCCTGTCAGCTGAGCCCCGCGCCGTGGAGTGACACTGGGCCGGCCCGTTAACAGTTCCCGCGCAGCTCACTCGTTTGAATTTGGATTTTTCCATTTTCATTCAAACACAGTTCTGTACCTAGTTTCAAAAATCAACCCAGCTCGATTCAGTGAACCAAATTGAATGAAACTAATTTTGTTAGAAATATATTGAAATGATTAATCCAAGCCCGTTGGATTCAAATCATTTGAACCTATAGATCAACCTTGGTAAAAATAACAAGGCAGAGCCTTTTCTGCATTCAAACATTTTTCAAATTTAAACCATAATAGATTTTGAGTTGATTTCAACTCTCAAAAATCACATTTGATCATACCTTTAAGAATATATAAAAACATTGGGGTTTACTTATATAAATAATGTTCAAGTAATAAAAGAATGCCACATAGGCATTTCTAGTCACTTATTTTATTTAAAATAAAAAGGTTAAACCTTATTAAATTGTGACACCACTTTAAATCACATTCCCATGTACTGAAATATGTGGTGATGACATGTGTCAACATGATCCCATGTTTGGTTTGGAGAATATTAAATCTTAAGTAGTTTTTCAATGAGTAGAAATTACTTTTCTAAAAAAAAAGAAATTAAACCAAGCTTTAATCTTGTAATGTTAGTGATGAAGCTAGCTCATCCATAGGACCCTTTTGTGTGATGATTTAAAGTAGTTAAGTATTGCTTGGTGATTGTGTACCTCGTATTTATTTATAGACGCTAGTACCGACCAAGGATACGAGGAGGAAGGAGGATACTACGAAGAAGAAGCTGAGGAGAACTTCAACCACTGCTCTGCACAAGGCAAGCCTAATACTGCTAGTTGAATGTGCAAGCTAACACTTGCAAGATACTCTACTTTAAAAGCCTTACTAATCAAGTTGACCTATGCAAGCAAATACTTGCTTGTTACCATGCCAACTATATGCCTTAAGCATATTTGATCATACCCACTTGATAAACCAATCCTAGTTTTACTTGCAAGCTTTATACTTTATTTCTTTATCAAAGCTATTACTTACAGTTACTTGAGTAAATTGTAGATACTAGAAAGATAATTGAAGGTTGCATAAAGAGCATAAAACTTGGCCTAAGCTAGATAATATTTATGTCACCCCAAGGCATGAGATTATATTTAGTTGAAACTCTACTTGTTTACCACCCCTCATTAGTACTCACCCCCACTTGTAGATGCTAGTGCTAAGCATAAAACTTGATCAACATTAGATGGGAATACTTGGTGAAAATGGTTATGAAAACCTTGGAATGATGGATCATTCTATTGAGATGTTTTGACATGTGTTTCCGAACACTAGAGGATTTTGATGATGAAAATGTTGAGGCATGAGCCTTAGCCCTTTATAAAACTAATGGTTGTCTAGATGCGATACCATTCCAATTTTACCGTACAACCATAATACCCGAGAATTGGGTAGGGCTTGACTGGAAACTTATATTGTAGGGTTCGCAGCATAGAAAACAAAAATTTTCCTACGATGGGAACAACTATGTACCAAGATCTATCTACTAGATACAAACAACGGGCGGATGTATATCCGTAGAGAACATACCCTTGAAGACCGACAAAGCTTAACGAGTCCAAACTCGTGGTTGATGTAGACGATCTCTTGCCGATCTCAAGATCGAGAGGAAGTCCTAGCGCCGCAAAACAGCAGCGCATCCGTGCTCGCACACACGTTCGAGGCACCGAGCAACCTCCGCCTCCTCGCTCCAGCGATGCAGCGGAAGCACAACTCTTTCTTGCCGAATAGCCACCGGGAACATGTATCTCGCTAGTCCGAGACCATGGGGATAAATTCTAGAGGGGGAGAGAGATCCTTCACGAGGAGGTGTGAGAGACAAGTGAGGAGGGGGGCTCCTTTTATAGGAGGAGGGGGGAGCACCCAAGGGGTGGCCGCCGGCCATGGGGGGCAGCCCCTTCCCCTCCTTCATTCATGTGGGTGGACACTCCACTCACAAAATGCCCTTTAAATTTCCTCCACTCAAAAGTCCACTCAAATTCCCATTAAATTTCCACCAAATTTAATGCAAACTCTCATTAAATAAAACTCTTTTATTTTATTCAGAATTTTGTCAATTACTTTAATGACAAACATTCACAAATAACCCCTTGCTAGAATTCTATTTCACATGCATAACCACTTTATGCAATTTCACCCGAAAACCTGTTTCGGTATCTAGTGAAATAAATTCCTGCGCTTGTTCATTCTTTCGGCATGAAACATTTGCTCCAATTGGATGTCGGTGTCTCTTAAGTGTGTCACCCTACGGTTCGTGAATAATGCGGACATGATCGAGACCCCTCTCGGATCAATAATCAGAAGCGGGATCTGGAGACCCATACTGACTCCCACACATTCAACGATGACTTTCTTGTGATCGTCGGAACCTTTTACGCTAGTATATCTTAATCCTTTTGTTTCGCGATATATTACATGTCCGAGATTCGATCATCAGTATCTCCATACCTAGTTTGATCTCGTTACCGACATGCACTCTTTTCTCGTTCCCGTGATATAACATTCTAGTGATAAAATCACTTGCTTGCAAGCTAATCAATGTGATATCACCGAGAGGGCCCAGAGCATATCTATCCGTCATCGGGATGAAAAAATTCCACTCTCGATCCATGGGCCTCAACATAACACTTTATTAGTTCTGAATCCATCTTTATAATCACCCTGTTACGGTGTGACGTTTGATGTTATCAAGAAACTCTTCCGGTGTTAGTGATTGACATGATCTCATGGTCTAAGGATTAGGATCACTTCGTAAGTTGTTATAGCAATATAAACTCAATGACTTTGATCGTAATGCTATACTTCGGATGAATGTTCATCACACCATTACACTAATGTTGTGATCCCGTTATTAACAACATCCAATGTCCATGATCAGGAAACCTTGATCATCTTGTTAATCAACGAGCTAGTTTATGAGAGAGGCATAACTAGGAACTTTCTGTTTGTTTATTAAACACACATGTATTAACGTTTCCGTATTAATACAATTATAGCATGTAAAATAAACATATATCATAAATAAGGAATACGATAATAACCACTTTATTATTGCCTCTCGGGCATATTCCCTTCAGTCTCCCACTTGCACTAGAGACAATAATCTAGTTTGAAAACTTTGCGTATTGAATA
The DNA here is from genome assembly GCA_916181665.1 of Avena sativa. Lineage (NCBI taxonomy): Eukaryota > Viridiplantae > Streptophyta > Magnoliopsida > Poales > Poaceae > Avena > Avena sativa. The sequence goes on from OV702280.1 coordinate 149,750,320, forward strand.
CCTATGGCTTTCCGGTGTTCCATATACGCAATTGCAAGTGGTTAACATAATCTACGGATCTGACACTTTCAGGTCCGTGTGTATCTGCATGTCTTTGCGTCTTCACGCATCACTCATTCTCCAATGAGACGGCATTGTATAAATTTGGTCTTTTGGTGAGACCTTTAGTTCCTTGGGGTTAAAACACATTGATACTATTGTCATACAATATATCTTTAGTGTTAGCCCATTGCGAACCACACCTTAGTTTGATAATAAACTACTTGACACAAATTCCCTCCTTTGCTGCTACTATAGCAGTCATATACTTAGCCTTTTGTTGTAGTATTCGTCACAATGTCTTAACTTTGGAACTCTTCCAAATCCATCATGGAATCTCCTTTCCATTACATTGTGCCACCCATAGTTTAAATTGAGATAAACTTAATTTGTATCTTGTGACAAACCTAGTATCAATGTAACGCTTTACAATGAACTATGTGTAATTGTTTGTCACCTCTACACAAATATATTCTTAGTTCTTCCAAAGGATCATAAGAATATCCTTACTATCGTCCAATGATCATTTTATGATTCATTCTGGTATATGCTCATAACACTTAGAGCATAGGACATATCTGGATGTGTACATATCATGGTATGATTAATCAAAACATTCTCGTGATTTCACTCATCAAGTGTCAAAGCACTTGAATCTTGTTTCACTTATCAAGTGTCGATACACTTGAATCTTGATTCAATTTCTTTTCCATGCGACAAGAACCGTTTCTAGTCGTTTCTATATTGAACTCCTTCAATATCTCATATATGTACGTTTGGCACAACCATATTAGCGTCACAGTCTATCCACTATAGACATTCACGCTAAATATTCGGGTTTTGCCTAAGTCTTTCATCAAAATGAAATTCTTAACCTTTGTCAATAAAAGATACATCATTTCCAATCAACAAGATGTCCTCCACATAATGTATTAGAAATATGTCTCAGCGCTCCCACTTAATTTCTTGCAAATGCAAGCATCTTCATCGTCTCCTGATGAAAACTCCTTTTCATTAAGGTGAAGATTCCAACTCCGCGATGCTTACTTCAACAATTGAAGTTTGCATGCCCTTTTTAGCATCCTTTGAATTAACAAAACCCTTTGGATCGTGTCATGTACACGTCCTAGGTAACCATTCTATTAGAAGAACTTTGTTTTGTTTATTCATCTACCATATAACAGATTATATGTAGTGGTTGCTACTTTAATCCGTCCAGACTAAATATCGCTATGAAAGATCAAATCTTGTCATAGTCAACTCCTTGAACATTGTCATAAAATACTTTACGACATGTCGACTATTTCATAGATGTGAAACATCCATGTCTATTTCTTTATAGATCCAAATACGACCGATAGGTTTTTACACCTTTCCGGAGGGTCTTCCAAGTTCAAAACTTGATTTCTCGTGTATGGAACTATCACGGATTTTATGGCTTCAAGCCATTTGACGGAGCCAGGGCCCATCATCTCTTCTTTGCATATAATCGGTTCATCATTGTCAAACAATAATGATTTACTCTCAAATCTTAGTATTTGATTGTTTATTCGACCGACTTGGTTCAATAGGAACTTAGATCTCTGTGACCGCAACATTTGAGGCACATAATCCATGAGCATTCTGGCTGCCTCCGGAACATCTTCCGGCGCTGCGCAACTCAGCATATTTAGTTAAGGTTCGTTAACCTTATCAAAGTTCTATTGTCCTCCCACTTAACTTTTACGAAAAAATTCCTTTTTCAAGAAACTTCACGTTTCAAGCGACAAACCCTTTTGTCTTTGGTGTTATGGAGGAATAACCAATTGTTATTCGAAATAACCTACAAAGACATGCTCATCCGACTTCGGTTGTAAACATCTTACTTATGTTTAGCATACCAAAATTTAAGAAATGACAACTTGGGTTTTACCCCAAACCATAACTTCCATGGTGTCATTTCACCGGATCAAGATGGAGCTCTTTTCAGTGTAAAAGCAGTAGTCTCTAAAGCTTTAATCTTTTAAAACATAATGGCAGTTTTATAAATAACACCTTTGATCCAACCATGTCAAACAAGGTTTCATTACAAATCTCAAACACTCCATACTCCTATGGTGTTTCGGGAGATGTAAATCTAGGTGTTTTGCTAAACTTGCAACTCAAATAAATCCCTTTATGATAAAATCATAATTCATTTATTTTCTTGTTACACTTGTAACTCAAACAAATCCCTTATGATAAAATCATAAACCATTTATTTTCTTGTTTAAAATGATTTTGCACTTCATCTTGAAAGTCTTTGAAACATTTTCAAATATTTGATACTTCTCTCGCATTAAGTGAACATTCACTCAAATTTTCGGAGAAAGCATATGAAGTTGAAATCCATCACTTACGACTACACATAATGGACTACATACATCGATATGTATAAATTCCAATATTTTAGTCGTTCGTTCTTCTTTGGCCTTTCAACGAAGTTTTAATTATCCCGAGGAAAGTCTCACAAGCGTCACTTGATCAAATCAAAGACTCCAAAAATCCATGAAAATGGAGATTCTTCATGTTTTCTTTCCAATATAATTTAAACGGCGATGTCACTTCGTAAGTGATCTTTCAATCATTTGTCTTGCGACATTTTAGCATTAGGTTTTATCGATGTGATTTCTCCAACTAGATTTGTAAATCATCCATCTTATATGGAATACGGTAATTATTTGAACAACCTTTGTTCTTATAATACCTGATTCAAATAACAATTATTAAAACAAATCTTGAAGTCAAGCTTTGATGTCAACGAGAAATACAAACAACGGTTTGTTTGTTTTCGATGAACATCATCACATATTCTCTTGCTAGTTACTTAGGCCATTGTGGTTCATGAATTGCGTCGTTCCGTATGAAATTTCATACCAACCAATTCGGTATCCAATACCCAAGAACCACATTGTTTAACAAGCAAAGAATACAACCATAACATGTATATCATCCATATACCTAAATTGGATATTTCCAATCTTTTCTTTTCTGCCAAATATATTTTATAGATTCTCTTTCAGCATTTGCTTTTCCTTTTAAAAGAATCTATCAACATCAAAAGTGGCGCCATATACATGACACATAGTCCAAAGCGTGTATATTCAAATAATAATACCTTTGGACTTGCACTTTGAAGTAGATCACCATCATCAAAATGATCGGTATTCTTTCAAAATCCATTCTTTAGCAATCTTTTAGTGTAGTAAACACTTTACATACATATTCTATTCATCCTTATCATGACGACTTTCATGATCAAGCCAATTTAGCTTATAAAGGAGAATCGTGAGTATAACATTACTTTCCAAAACCCTTTTGGATGATTAGGATGTCTAGCATCTCCAACCTTCGTAAATTCTCATCCAATATGAGAACATATATTATACTCTATCATATTGCAACCAAAACATTGTTTTAGATATCGTTATATCTGCCACACATGATGGTTTCTGAAACAATTCTTTCAGCTCCTAGATAAACTTGATATTTAAATCAATCAAGAATCGTGGAGGCAAACATGATACTTAAGATACTAACACTGGAATTGTTACTCTCGATTTAATACCAATTATTAAATTTCACGGAGTAAATAGAGTTTGCTGAAAGTTTGCAATAGGACTTTAAACTTTTATTGACACTCAACACAATACGATACCAGTTCGTAAAGTATATATCCAGAATTCTATAGTTCTATTATCTCAATTATAACTAAGCATAAGGCGGTGAACGAATGCCAATGACTACAACAAATTATGCAAATTCACTTTGATTTAATTTATGATAAATTGAGTTCTACTAATCCAAATTAGAAATAAACTCCCACTCAAAAACGACATCCCTCGTGTCTTTTTGGTGATTACATGAACCAAATCCACTACACCAAGTCCGATCATCACGTGAGTCGGTATAGCTTCAAAGGCGAGCATCCATATGGTCATCATATCAAAACATATGACTCATGCTTAACCTTTTGGTCCGTGTTCCGAGGCCATGTCTGTACATGCTAGGCTCGCCAAGTAAGAACCTTAGTATTCGCGTGTGTAACTGTCTTACACCCGAGATATGCTTGTGGATTCAAGTACACCCGGTCATCACGTGATGTCTTGAAGCGACGAAACATTGTCGGTGCATACTTAAGGAAGAACACATTCTTATCTTGATATTTAAATGAGGGATCATCTTATTATGCTAATAAAATGCCAAATAAGCAATATAAGATGCTATCAAACATCACATGTTTATAAGTGAAATGATATGGTTCCCGCATATGATCTCCATCATGTGCACCGTGGTATGATCACTATCATACCTATATGTGTAAGTCCAAGGTCTATGGAGATTACACGTTATGTGTGTTGTAAGAGTATCATCTCATACTTCTACTTACAACATCACCATATCATAACACTAGCCCAGCAACAATCTAAACTAGACGCCTCTAATTTAACCATTGCAAATTTTACGTGGCCTAGGGCTTTCGAGATAGAACCGTTCTTACCTACGAACATGAACCACAACGAGGATAAACAAATTGTTGACAACTCGTTGCAAATTAGATATTGACTATAGTAGGAGAGACAGACACCTGCTAGCCACTTATGCAAAACTAGTTGCATGTCAAGCGTGGAACAGGTCTCATGTGCGAGGACATGTAAAGTTTGTCCGGGCCGCTTCATCCCACTATGCCACCAATATCCAAAGTACAACAAAGAAGCAATAAAATGATCATCATCGCCCACATACTCATATGTGTACTACCCGTGCAAAGCATCTACGCATAGATCCGGCTCTGATACCACTGTAGGGTTCGCAGCATAGAAAACAAAAATTTTCCTACGATGGGAACAACTATGTACCAAGATCTATCTACTAGATACAAACAACGGGCGGATGTATATCCGTAGAGAACATACCCTTGAAGACCGACAAAGCTTAACGAGTCCAAACTCATGGTTGATGTAGACGATCTCTTGCCGATCTCAAGATCGAGAGGAAGTCCTAGCGCCGCAAAACAGCAGCGCATCCGTGCTCGCACACACGTTCGAGGCACCGAGCAACCTCCGCCTCCTCGCTCCAGGGATGCAGCGGAAGCACAACTCTTTCTTGCCGAATAGCCACCGGGAACATGTATCTCGCTAGTCCGAGACCATGGGGATAAATTCTAGAGGGGGAGAGAGATCCTTCACGAGGAGGTGTGAGAGACAAGTGAGGAGGGGGGCTCCTTTTATAGGAGGAGGGGGGAGCACCCAAGGGGTGGCCGCCGGCCATGGGGGGCAGCCCCTTCCCCTCCTTCATTCATGTGGGTGGACACTCCACTCACAAAATGCCCTTTAAATTTCCTCCACTCAAAAGTCCACTCAAATTCCCATTAAATTTCCACCAAATTTAATGCAAACTCTCATTAAATAAAACTCTTTTATTTTATTCAGAATTTTGTCAATTACTTTAATGACAAACATTCACAAATAACCCCTTGCTAGAATTCTATTTCACATGCATAACCACTTTATGCAATTTCACCCGAAAACCTGTTTCGGTATCTAGTGAAATAAATTCCTGCGCTTGTTCATTCTTTCGGCATGAAACATTTGCTCCAATTGGATGTCGGTGTCTCTTAAGTGTGTCACCCTACGGTTCGTGAATAATGCGGACATGATCGAGACCCCTCTCGGATCAATAATCAGAAGCGGGATCTGGAGACCCATACTGACTCCCACACATTCAACGATGACTTTCTTGTGATCGTCGGAACCTTTTACGCTAGTATATCTTAATCCTTTTGTTTCGCGATATATTACATGTTCAAGATTCGATCATCAGTATCTCCATACCTAGTTTGATCTCGTTATCGACATGCACTCTTTTCTCGTTCCCGTGATATAACATTCTAGTGATAAAATCACTTGCTTGCAAGCTAATCAATGTGATATCACCGAGAGGGCCCAGAGCATATCTATCTGTCATCGGGATGAACAAATTCCACTCTCGATCCATGGGCCTCAACATAACACTTTATTAGTTCTGAATCCATCTTTATAATCACCCTGTTACGGTGTGACGTTTGATGTTATCAAGAAACTCTTCCGGTGTTAGTGATTGACATGATCTCATGGTCTAAGGATTAGGATCACTTCGTAAGTTGTTATAGCAATATAAACTCAATGACTTTGATCGTAATGCTATACTTCGGATGAATGTTCATCACACCATTACACTAATGTTGTGATCCCGTTATTAACAACATCCAATGTCCATGATCAGGAAACCTTGATCATCTTGTTAATCAACGAGCTAGTTTATGAGAGAGGCATAACTAGGAACTTTCTGTTTGTTTATTAAACACACATGTATTAACGTTTCCGTATTAATACAATTATAGCATGTAAAATAAACATTTATCATAAATAAGGAATACGATAATAACCACTTTATTATTGCCTCTCGGGCATATTCCCTTCATATATACCTTAGTATTGGTTCCCTCACGGCCAAGGTTTGAGCTGAGGATACCTTGTGAAGATTCTCCACCTGTGCAGTACCAAGATGACTGTTGGTCATGGTTGGGAGGCCAAACTCATAGGAGAGGTGCTTATACTAAGGCGTGTAATTGAAAGGTTAAGATTGATTATCCGCATACTGAGTATGGTGAATTCAGGATTTGTTCCTGACGGATGTATCGAATATTGTGGTGAAAGTGTACAATCTCTGCAGAGTGTCAAACTATTCGAATAGCCACGTACGCGGTTATGGACAGTTGGAGTGGCCATACTGTTCCCCCGTCGGATGTTTTCAAAATGACTTGTGAAATGGATTGAGATTTGATTTGACCACAACAGAGTTGTGGCGTGAGATACAAGTTCCCACTTAGGTGTTATAAAACTTCAACTAGCATTCGTTGCTTCTAAACTTAGTAGATGTAAATCTGGCTTTTGCAAAACAACCCTAGAGCTTAGTGTCCTACTACCAAAAACCCCTTTAATTGTTAGTATTATTTTGCGAGTACTTAAAGAGTACTCATGGCTTTGTCCTTGGCTATTCCCATGGCCAGACTATGAAGAGGAGTACCTGGAGGATGGACCCCAGGAAGGTTACGACAACTAGGATCATCTCCCATCGTCAGCATTGCCTATGACCCCGAAGATGGAGCTTTGCCTATGCTACCGTTATTATTACGTATTTCCGCTGCTTGAGTTGTATTAAGAACTGGATCATGAGATCCTTATTTGTGTAAGACCTTATGTATGGTTTGTAATGGATGATGTACTGTGGTATCCAATTCTGTTATGTCTCACAAAAATGGTAATTCTGGGATTGCGATGTATGGCATAACAGGCATCTGGGATTAAAAATCTGGGTGTTGACACAAATGATTCCTACCCTAAAGGTTGTCTAGATTTGGTGGTGCCCTCTAGTTTTAAATAGGATTTTAGGAGTTCTTGCTAAATTCCTTCAACTAGATTAAAATAGTAATCTGCCTTAATTTTGGTGAGGCAAACACCTTAACTTTGGCAAATCTTTGTTTCTATTTTATTGCTTCATTATTTGCATGATCCAGATCAAGAAGAAGATCTTTAGGGCATGTAGATATAGTTTAGGATTTATTTTATTACATTTGTTGTATTATCCCTTTAGTTTGTAATTGTAAAAACAATGTAATATTGTGTGAGATAAATAAAATAGTTTTTATCCATTTTTTAATATTATTTATTTATTGTAATATAATATTAAATTACTTAATTATTCATTTTATTTATGTAAGTTCTTTTCTTATCATTCTTACTTTATAGTTGTATCTCGTTTATTTATTATTTAAAATCCAATCTCCATTGTTTTTAAATTCAAATATATCATTTAAATATTCAAATTTTAATTGCTTCCCCCTCCCCCCAAACACAAATATTTGATAGAGGTCATGTGGAAATTCATCGCACTGGCCCTGACTTTCCACTAGAACAAGAAAACCCTTGATCCCATTATGCCTCTTTTAGTTTTGCGCAAAAAATCCCCTGATTTTCTTATGCATGAATGCAATGCACTCACATGTGTTCCCGCTATTTCTTGCTGCTAATCCTGGGATGTTACACCAGTTGATCCTCTAACCAGAATACCATGGGACCGACACCATGCCGCGTTTTATACACACTATTGAGAGGGGCACTACTTTTCCCACAAATGATCTTAAGCTTGAGTGCATAAAAGGTACACCTTCTTATTCACAGTTCCTTGGTTCAAAGCTCAGTTAAAGATCCAAGCCAATCTCTGTCCTTTGCTAGGACCCCACAGTTCATCTTTTGTAACGAGTTTCAGTCGCGGGACCTACTCTTAGTTACCATCCATTCAAATATCCTAAGATGTTATTCAGTAGCACAGAATAGGGACTTTACAGAATCCCATATGTTGATCTCTACTTTGGATTACAACTCGGCTTATGATACAAGGACTTGCGAAAGGAAAAGGGTACAATTTACTTTCCCTGCCTAGAACAGAACTTGTGGTCAGCGCATTTTCTATAGCGCAAGAATTACTAACTACATTGGTTGTTAATCCTATTATAACTTTCTTATACAATGGAATCACAACCACATGATTTTTTAGTCATGCAAACCATCCATGATTCCATTATGGATTTTACCCAACTACCCTGAGCCGCCTGATGCATGTAAAATGCATACACAAACTTTGTAGTTTATCAATACATGCTCCCACATATTTGCAACTTATATGATATTATATTCATGCTTTACATTGATTTATGGGGATTTACCAATGATCCCCTTTATTTGTTTTATTACTCTCTCAGAAATAAAACCAAGTTTTGTGTATTTTTAAGTTTCAGGGACCTAAAAATGGACCTAGGATTTTTTGAGGAGTATTTTTTTCACAAATAGAAGCATATGGATCACAAGAACCACGAGAGGGGAGGCTTGATGACCCACAAGTATAGGGAGTGTATCGTAGTACTTTCAATAAATAGGAGTGTCAATCCCAACAAGGTGTAGAAGGTGTTCACTAGTGGTTTGGATCAGGAATTCTCTATAAATGCTTAGCAAACGGATTTTTAGGGGTTTTTGATAAAGCAAGGAAATAAAGTGCAAGCAAATAAAAGACAATAATAATAATTGCAGCGAGTGGCCCAATCCTTTCTTAAGCAAAGGACAAGCCGGTTGTATTACTTATGAGGACCAAACATTCTCGAGGACACATGGGAATACTATCAAGTGCTTTTGCTTCATATAATTGATTAATCTTCTTTGGTTGTATAAGTGTTGTGTGGGTGAACCTATGCTAATGTACCGAACTTACTTGGACTAATACATACTTGTGATTATACCCCTTGAAAGCATTTGCAACTACAAGAAAGTAATTAAGATAAAAACATAACCACAGCATTAAACTCTGAGATCCTACACTCCCTTGTGCAAAGGTTTCCTAAAGGGGGTTCAGGTTTCTGTCACTCCGGCAACTCCACAATTAGTAGCCAAATACACAATGCATTCCACTAGGCCCATAAATGGTGAAGTATCATGTAGTCGACGTTCACATGAAACCACTAGAAGAATAACACCACAACTTAAATATCAAACCATTGAATATTTCTCAACACAATTCCACTACTAACAACATGACTTCTCCCATGTTCTCAAGAACTAAAAGAACTACTCACGAGACATCATATGGATCAAGATCAGAGATGATATAATGATGAATAACAATATGAACATAAACAATAATTCAATGGTTCCACTCAATAGCATCAACTACAAAAGTAATCAACACCGGGAAAGTTTCCCCTAAGAACTATGCACGATTCAACCAAATTGTTACAGCAGGATGGAGTGATGGTGGTGATGGTGCTGGTGGAGATGATGATGAGGATGATGATGATGACCCCGATGAATTATAGCTTGATGGCGGTGTTAATGGTGACGATCTCCCCTCTCCGGGAAGGAATTTCCCCGATAGAAATCTGCGTGCCAGAGAGCTCTTTCAATCTTTGTAGTTGCCACCCCATAGAGGCGGCGGAATCTTTCTGTGGTCGCTCCCCCAGTCTTGGGGTATTAGGGGGAAGTTATAGGCGAAAGGGCGAAGCCAGAGGTCGGCCAGGGTGGCCACACCACCTGGCAGCGTGGCCTAGGGGCTTCACCACCTGGCAGCGTGGCTTAGGGTATTAGGGGGAATCTTTTTGAAATTTCCCGATTTTCGCGAATATTGCATCTAGACACCGCTTTTTCCATCATTATCCTGACTACGGTAGTTCATCTTCCAAAAGTCATCCAACATGCAAAATAGATGAAATAACATAAGTATCACCTCTTAATATGAAATATATCAATGAATAATAGTAAATTATTATATAAAATAGTGATGCAAAATGGACGTATCAACTCCCCCCAAGCTTAGACCTCGCTTCTCCCCAAGCGGAAGCTGAACTCAGTAAACATGACCTCATGCTTATGGAGTGAAGTGTCGATAAAAAATACGGACAAGAAGCATCACATTTATTAATACACAAATCATAATAGAAAACAACTCACTATTATATAACTTAACTTGGAACGAGTATCGGAGTCACAATACAGATGCATAAAGACAATCATAGTTGGTAATGGCAAACTTTGTTCTTGGTCAGAGAACAGTTTACAAATCATGCTTAGTTTTAAGAAAAGCTTTTGTAATGAAGTTTATAACAGGAATCTTTTGCTCAAACATAAAGGGTTTTTCACAATGATAGCTTTCAAAGTAATATTCATTCAGATAAGAGCTTTGTGCCAAAGAAGGAAGATAAGAAACATGATTGAATAAATCATCATATGAATGAATGAATCACAATAACTCAAATGCTTGCTAGAGATAGAAAGGAATAGGTTTACTGACTCAACATAAAAGTAAAAGATAGGACCTTCATAGAGGGAAGCAGGGATTTCAAGTTTCATAAAGAGCTCCCAAAAGATTATGGTACTTACTATCTTGGATCTCTCATTGTCCCTATCATCATCATCTTGAGGTGATTAAGGTTAAATTGAACAACTATGGAGTATATGCTTGACAAATCATAAGTTAGCAATCTCATGTCCCTTGAGTACGAGGGTCGTTCCTCATGCTACTCAACTTTAGTCACAAGCAAGTTCTTTTCATTGTAAGTATATGTGTATCATAGAGAACCTCCAATGGGGTACCCCTTTCCCCATGATACAGGAGATATCCCATATTAAAATGACAAGGAAACAGAAAGTGAGCATCTCAGCGATCTTTTTATTTGCTATTTGCATAGGTTTTTATAGATGATGCTTCACATATTGCTCACTATGGTTATGCCATCAAGTTCGTTAGAGCTTGAATCACTAGTTTTCACATAAAAAAGTTTTTAATTTGGAAGATAGATAAAACTTGATAATTTACTTGGAATAGCAATAGATCTAATAGTTTGATATGGTGGACACAAATGGCATAGGTTTTGGTTCAAGGATTGGATGCACGAGAAGAATTCCCTCTCAGTATAGGTCTTTGGCTAGCAAGGTTGGGTAGCAAGCATAAGGGTTGGAGGAAACAAGCAAACATACAAGTGATAGAAACAATCATGCAATCTTATTTAAAAACACAAAAAGATCTGAAATAAAGAATACTAAGCTTATGAGCCAATCAAGAAAGAAAGAAAATAATATAATATCCATAAGTACTTTTCTCTTTTTCCTCTCAATCATCAAAATAATATTCCTACTGACCAAAGCTAGGTATGCCAAAACCAACTAAATTTACTTGATGCTCCCAAAGTGATACCAATACTAACAACAAGATCAATCATATAACATAGATTTGCAAACTAAAATAAGATGTGCAAAAAGTAAATGATGAAACTTATCATTAATATTCCATAACGGCACCCACACCAAGGGATACATAGATAACCAACTAGAGGAGTGAAATATTCCAATGAGAAAATTTCAACCATGGAATTCTGAAAAATTTCAACTAAATGATGAAACTTCTCATTAATATTCCAATGAGAAAATTTCAACCATGGAATTCTGAAAAAAAAAGCATGGATAGGGAGAGAAACATACCGATCTATCGATTCTCCCACTCAAACGAACGAAATCCGCGAAGAATTAAGAGTTCTTGAGAGATTTAGAGAGAGAGGTTGAGAGAAATAATGAGGGGAGGAAGAAGATTGCCCTGCCTCGACCCGTTTAAGTGGTCGGACCAAACTATACGGCGGGAACTATACGGTCCGGCCGGGTAGCTCCTGTCGTATAGCTGTGGTGGCGGCGAGGGTTAGGGTTTCCCTTCACCAGATCACAACTATATGGCCAGACCAGATGGTCCCTCCATATAGTTGGTCGTCAACCTTTATGTATCCAAACCCCAACTATTGAGAATTTTGTCGATAACTATACGGTCGCAACTATACGGCGGGAATTTTTATTCCGGCTATATAGTTGGTCGTTAAACCTTCTATAGCATGCTTTTTTATCAAAAAATTTAGAGATGCATATTTTTATTTAGACAATAATATTGAGCTAGTTTCTACAGATAAAACTCAAACTTTATTTTCTACTCTAATTCTATGCTTGTTCAGTCGGTATTTCTGCTACTTTTTGATAACTGCATTTTTACGAGCGCGCTTCCATAAAAATGTCTGTGAAAAAGTTGTAGGAATGCGATGAACAACTTTATTATTTAATTTTTATTTATTTTATTGATAGAATGGGTTGAATCCCATTAAGCATTTTATTGAGAGTGATTGAATATTTCAACCTCTTTTCTGTTCTCGAATTCTTACCTTCGCTTGCCCTTTATCAAAGGCACTTACCACATGAACTCGTTTTGCTGGTGGAACATACCTCTCTCCTGCTTCTAGTTTCTTTGGAAAATACCAGATTATTTTAGCATCATAAACATTGAAGATTATTTTCCCTACAGCACAATCAACTGATGCTCCTGCAGTACTAAGAAAAGGTATTCCAAGTATTATGTATAATCTTTCATCCTCCATCATTTCGAGAATAATAAAATCAGTGGGAATAACATTATCATCTATTCTAAGTAGGACATCCTCAATCATACCAACAGGTTGTTTGGTGGATTTATCAGCCATCTGTACAGTGATAGAAGTGGGGGAGTATTCCCCTAATTCTAGATTTTTATAGAGGGAGTATGGCATTACACTAACTCCTGCACCTAAATCACATAAAGCATTATGAATATCAGTTTTGCCTATTGAACATGAAATAGTTGGTATACCGAGATCTCCTAACTTAGACAATAATCTCCCATTAGCAGGGTAACTAGTCACCATGGTAATACTTTCAGTTATCTCTTTCTTTCTATTAAGAATATCACGAAGAAATTTAGAATAATCAGGCACTTTTATTGCATCCGCAAATGGAATTTCTAGACAAAGTTTATTAAGTGCCTTTGCGAAGAATCATAAATTACTGGATCCGGTGCTTTCTTTTTGCTATATGGGAATGGAAGTTTCTTACCTTTTGTGGAGGATCAGGCTCTTTAGTAGCTTTCTTTTGCTGTTTCTTATCGTTCTTCTTTTTCTCTATTGCAACAACTTCATCTTCTTTGATTGTGTATTTTTCTTCTTCTGGATCAACATTTTCTACATTAGAATTATAAATCTCATCATGTGCATCGTTTTTCTCTTCCGAGGTTTGATCTTGTGTGTCTTGAGCAGTCTCATCTTGAGGATCCACCAATGTATCATCTTCCTGACTAGCTTTATGTAAGGCTTTTTCTTTTCGATCTTTTTCAGCTTCATATTCTGGTGGTCCTAATGGTCCTTTAACAACTGCACCTCTTCTTGTAACAACATTCGTAGAAACATAAATATTTGTATCATCACGAAGAAAAATTTGATAACCATACACTATTTGTTCACATTGGGTTTCAATCATACTGAGGTACTTGTTAAACAATTTTATTTCTTGGCCAATTTCCTCATAATTTTCTGTAAGTTCGGCCAAAATATTGTTATGTTTTTGAAATTTCTTATGCAAGTTATTATAAGACTTTGTTTGTCTATGTTTCAATTCTTGAAATACTTTTCTAGTTTCATCTTCTTAAGTTAAAACTTGTAATAAATCTACTTTGTTTTCCTTGACAAGCTCTAAAGGTATACCTTTTTCTTTCATGGATTTACGCACTTCAGGCATAAGATCAGGATTTATACAAAGTATTCCCTTTTCTGTCTTAGTGCCAAAATCAGGATTATATAAAGAATCATTCTTAGCCCTAGTAGCCATTAATTCCAAACATGCTTTAATAGTTAAAGTATTTATCGATCCTCCTGTTGATGAATCCAGCAATTCTCTGCATTGGTTATTAAGACCGTGGTAAAATATGTGGCAAATAGTTGACTCGGAATAGCCATGATTAGGGATACTATTGATCATTCCAAAAAATCTTTCCCAAGCTTGTGGATAGTTTTCTCCCACGTTCTAACTAAAATTGCCTATATTCTTTCTAAGTTTCGTTACATTTGCAAAAGGATTAAACCTATTTATGAATTTGACGATACAGTTTTCCCAATATTTAATATAATGGCGAGGCAGAGAATATAACCAATCTAGAGCTTTACCTTTGAGAGACCAACAAAATAATTTCAGTCGAGAGAATTCTCTTGGCAAACCTTTTGGTCCAAGTGATATTATCACATCGTCGAACACTCTAAGATGCCTTCCTGGGTCCTCATCTTCCCTTCCACTGAAAGATTTTTCCTGCAAGATTTTAATAATTTCACTATCAAATCGATATTCCCTAACTCCAGGATTAAGAAATTATATTGGTTGTTTAAGAAATGCAGAGATTGGATCACTATATTCTCAAAGAGTCTTCTCAGGTTTCTTGGGTGTTGTCCTATGAATGGACATTATTTCCATGAAGTCACTTAGGTTGTTAACTTCAACTCTGTTTGATCTTAAAAGTTTTTCAATAATTTCCACGCGCCTCTAAGTAGGCACGCGTTCAAAATAGTCTGGTAGATAATCCCTACCAGAGTGTGTAGACCCTTTGTCTCCTAACGAGAACATCTTTTAATAGTAACACCTGAAATGTCGAGACAAAACACTTAGCGCTTAGCTCCCCAGCAACGGCGCCAGAAAATAGCTTGATGACTACAAGTGCACATATCGTTTGTAGCTAGTTTCGAAGTTCAGATATCGATTTCATAGGGAGCCCAAAGGTAAATGTTTATTGGTGAAGTCTCTGTCGCACCCGAAGTTGTCACATGTCTTCGAGTAAATTGACTGCAAGTGTTGATAATAAGAATGGAATTTGGGTGTAAATGGAAGTTCTTAAATAAAACTAAAATGTAAACTTATGAAATAAAAAGCATAAAAAGTAAAGAACAATTTGTTTGTTGTTTTCTGCAGATGATGAAGTAGGCGCGGGGAGTTTCAGTTCATAGTGATAGTGAATGTACCGTTAAATGAGTGATAAATGTAAAAATTATAACCTTATAAGTATGTATGTAGGCGAGCAACCCATAATTAGCCAGAACTTCTCTTGGTAGATTTCATTTCAACTTCAATAATCCTACTAGCCTATTTACCACAACCATGGCCAGTCGCTAGACGATTAAGATCATTCGGGTTGCTTAGCAATTAAGATCCTTGGATCAGACTAATGCAATAAGCTCAGTGGTTACCCGTTATCCTCAAGTCAAACTAGTTTTCCATTGATATCCCCGTGTTACTCAAGGGTCGCCGGTTTGCTAGCAAACAAGATTCTATCTATGTAGAACAAAGCATCAAGTTGTCTGGGCCCTTAATTGGACAACATGCATTAAGCATCCCATAGATAGTCAAGCACACATAATATAGTAATTATAATTAACCACAAACTTGATGGAAATTATGTAGGAACATCACATATCACCAATCTCCTACATCTCCCACACCCAAGGGAACTTACTCATACATGAGAGAAGAAATCATCATCAATATAATTAAATAAACGGAGTTATTCTAGATATTACCGTGGAGATCCACAATAATAAATAGAAACAAATCCAACACAATTCAAGATAGGAAGAACAATCTCAAACCCTAATCTTGCAAAGTGGAGATCTCTCTCTCTCAAGTACAAGTAATGGATATGGAGGTGTGGTGGCTAGGAGATCGAAGATCGTGGAGCGAGATGAAGAACGTCTTCCCCTTCTTCTCTGGATAACTTCTTTCTCCCTTTTGGATGGTATGGTGTGTTGTGTGTTCTGTTTTTGACCTTGGACTCTTCATGAAAGTTGTCCCTTTTAATAAGACGAAGGACATGGCAACTATACGGTGGCAACTATACGGCGGCGGCCCGTATAGTTGGTCGTTAAACTTGCAGTGAATTCCCCTCGGTTGCTTCCAAAAAAGGGACTTGCTTGTTTTTGCCTGAATATTGTGTTTTTGTTGTTAAATCCCTCTGTTGACGTACAGAACCTGAAACACACCTTAAAAACCAAGTTTTCTTTGCTTTCGAAGTATTAGTGTTAGGTAAAGCTAGAAAACCATCAATGATGTACTGAATATTTATATATAAATAAAATGGAATGTTCGAATTGCAATGAGATTAGCAATGTAATTCAGTTATTATTAATGCAATTAACTTTCAGCAATGCCAGATGGTGTAACACGACAAATAATGCGCAGTTAGGTGGCACTAAATTTCCTCCATATTAATTAATGTAGTGAGTCACATCCACTGCCGCATCGCGGAAGCGCTAGCTCGGCGGATCACGTTGTGCCGAGCCAAAAAAATCCATAGTGGATGCACAATCCCCGACAGAGTTATCCCTGGCGGCTTTTTTGCTATGCCAGTGTGAGCGCAGCAACTAAGGTTGTGCCTCAACATCAATAAGCGCCAAGGGCTGAACTTCGTGTTATAGTGTAGTGACATCCCGTGTGATCTTGTATGTTCAAGGTATCACATTTGTTATTCAAACATCGTGTCAAAGTACCTAAAGCTATACTATATTTGTTCTTAATTCTATATTGCTTGGAGTTTCCCTTTCTAGAGGAGTATAAGTGAGATATGTTGCATCATATTTAAGATAGGATGCCCATATGAATGCTTATCATACACGTAATGAAGTTTTCATCAATATTGTATTACGTATGAGTTGTTTGATGTCAATACACTTTATGAGAGAATAGACAAGTGAACACATGAAACCCCGGTCCAACTTTTATCATAAGAAACAACTTCCATTTACTTTTATCGCTATTATATTGTTTGCACCAATTAAATCTTAAAACACAAAAACACTTTTACTATCAGCAAACACAAACAAAAACCTAAGACATTTACTTTATTGCTTTTACTTTCTTGTCTACTTATAGATTGATTTTACTTTTATTTATTTATAGTTTATTTTAGTTTTACTAATAAGAAACCTTGTGCTTGACAACCACATGGTCGAGTTGGGGACACAAGGAAAACACTTTGTGTTATAGATTGCTTGAAGAAGAAAACGGGAGAAGTCTCTAAGCCAATTCCCCAAGAGTTTGATATAAACCGCTGAGTCACCCTTGTGGGGAAAAGACGCCTCCTACAACACTCTGTACTTGGAGTCTCAATGAGTAGGTACACACGAATTTGTTGCCATAAAGAATATTTTCTAGTGTCATTGCCGGGAAATTGCAAGATACATATCATAATGGTTGCATGTAACATCCCAGTTTTTAGAACGGGAAAGTTTCATAGGATTCATGTGCATCACATCATTAGTATGGGGCCCCAGATTTTTCCTCCATCCCTGTTATGCATACACCACGATCCCATGATCAGTCTATCGTCGCACAAAACCGACCAGTATCAAAGTAAACATCCATTACTTAAGGGAATATATGTCATACCTTATTTGCCATTATGGCTACACCAATCATGATGTAGCCCGACCTACGATCGTTACCACATCAGGGTCTCCAACTTACGCCAAGTCGTCATGGACTCCAAAGGTGAATCCGTTCCTCTATGCGAGCCCACTTCCTACCCTATTGAATGGTATACTACTTCATCCCCCATCCTATGACCATGATAGGTTTACACCGACGAGTACGGAGACGAGGGAGGAAGCCCAAGGACTCGCGCCCGACAAGACGGAGGCTTGGAAGAGGAGACGGAAGAAGATCCCAGCTGGAACCGGCGATAGGACCGGCGAACCGGAGCCACCGCCGGAGTTTCCGGTGACAGCCCCGGCGAACCGAGCTCACCGCCGGAATACCCGGCGCCAGGACCGATTGACCGGAACCGCCGCCGAAAACGCTTACAGAGAGCCTGTTCGGCGAGCGACCGGAAATTCCGGCACTAGATCCGGTGCAACCGGACTCACCGCCGGAATCCCCTGCCTGCACGCGGATCTGGGTTTGATGCCCTGGAATATTCCCTTTACTTACCCCTTTGCCTAGTTTATTCCCAAATTACCCCCTTGTTTAGTGGCTGGCCTATAAATAGAGCCCCCACCCCTCATGTACCCCTTAGGCATATATCATAGACTAAAGACAACCCCCTTGTGTGGAATCTCTAGTTTGGCCACATCCCCTTACCCAAGGGGACCGACTATCGTCACCAACCTCAATTGGACTTTGCATCACACATCCATCGTTGAACAAGGCCTTGGAGTCCATTGTCTCGTCTCCAAGTTGTCAAGACCCTCCCCAAGGTGTTCTTCCCTCTCCGATGTGGATTTGAGGGAGCACGTTGACCGATCTTTCCTTGCGAGGATTCTATCGGACCGGTGGCCACCGTTCGGGAGCAATCGTCCTTGTATCATGTGAGTTTGCGTGTGTTCACCGTGTTCTTTGTGAGGTGTGTGTTCGCTTCCACTACCTTCTCCCTTTTCCCTCGCTTTCCCATCGATTTGACCACGAGATCCATGAAGATCAGGCCACCAAAAAGGTTAGCCCCTTCATCATCTGGTATCAGCAGCTTTTGGTTGCCACGGATTTCTCATCGATTTGGTCTTTTCCCCATAAATTCGAAAATTTCACCAAAAATAGCCCCAATTCGTGTTTTGGATCGATATGTGACTTGAGTGCGTTTTGGTAGGTTTTGATCCGTGGATTACTTGCTAAACTTGTTGATATACCTTCCCCTGCGTTTCCATGGCCTAATTCCTTGATTTTCCCCTCAGATCTAAAGTTTCCCATAGAGTTTTTCCGCAGAAAATCGAGTTTTCGTGTTTCTGAACTCGTTCCGGTGCCAGATTCGGCGAACCAGAGCTCCCGCCGGAATTTTCGGTCAAAATCCCGGTCAAACCGGACCTACCTCCGGAATTTCCGGCGATAATTCCGGTCCCGCCGACCTGGTCGCCAACAGATTCAGCTCCTCACGGTTTTGAGCATAACGTTTGCATTCGAACTCGGATTTTGGTGTTCTTTGCTAGTTTCTAAGAGGAGAAGGAGCTCTACATCATCATCCATGTTGTTCATGCTATCTACTCCATCAAAATTCCGTGAGCAAGGCGGAATCCAACAATAAAGGGTAAATATCATCGACGAAAGGTATAAACATTCCGCGACTTCTCCCCACTTGCATTGCTTTGTGAACCCCACTATCTTTGCGAGCAACAAACACCTATTGAGACTAGTTCCTATTATGATTGCTTGGGCTATGCACATTTGATACCTTGTAGATTCCGAGCAAACATTGTGAGCGCTATCTCATATAGTTATCTTGTATAGTTGTTGGCACAAGGAAGAGGCAAGTGAAAAGAAAAAGAAAGAAAAAGAAAAAATATATATAGAAAAATAAAAAGAAAAAGAAAAAAATATACATGTGCCTCATAGAATAGGAAGCGTAAGCTCGATGAACATCATATAGGTGGTACTTATTATGCATATATTGTAGCCCACCAATTGTGTGCAATAGAACTAGTGTCTCTCCTTGTACTTGTGTGACACGAGCTTATAGTCTTCGCTAGGTAATCATTTGGTTCTTAGCTCAGTTTCTCCGTCGCACAAGTCCCATTTATCCCACCGTGTGTGTTTCCTTGTACATATTTCCTATCTTGTGGATTGACTTGTTTGCTTCGTGATCATTGTGGTTCTTTACTTGCCATTGCAACATCTTGATTTCGGATTGGTTCTTGACATGCCACTTGCCATACCTATCCACCATAGTCCTTGTGTGAGTGTGTTTTTGGTTAGTAGTTGGTTTTGGTGTTCCACTGAACTTCACTTTGCTAGGTTTATTGCTCTCAAGTGTAGCCAATTGCACGATACGATCTTCCAAGGTAAAGTAAGGTTCGACGTTGTATCCCTAACACCGTCTACCACTTCCATATACAACACTTGGTCTTGTGAAGCATGTCTAGGGACTCCGGGACCGAGAATGATATCTATGAAGAATCCATGATGAGCCACCATGACTACGACTCCACAAATATAGAGGACATGATGGAGCACATCACCAACAATGGCTCTGCATGCTTTGAGGATCTGGAGCACTACACCTACGACGACTCCACATGCATGGAAGACTTGGAGCTCTACATCGACAATGCCTCCTCATGCATGGAGACTATGGAGCACTACACCCATAATGGCTCCACATGCTTGGGTGATATGGAGTACTACACCAACAATTACTCCCCAAGCATGGACGACTTCGAGTGCGACATCGACGACGCCTCGCCGAGCATGGAGGACACGGAGAACTTCATCGACTTTGATGGATCCTCCACGATCCATGAAGAATTCCTCCACCGCGTGGAGATGGAAGCCTACTATGCCAAGAAAGAGGAGGCGCATCATCAAGAATCCATGACCTTCAAGGCCACGCGTGCCACACCAAAGGTCACCACCTACTTCGATGATCCACCTCCAAGGCGACAAGCGCCACCGTATCCAAGGCGTCAAGCTCCAGCATCGACAAGGCATCAAGTGCCACCACCTAGATGGCGTCAAGCTCCACCATCTCCAAGGCGCCAAGCTCCATCACCTCCAAGGTGCCAAGATCCACCTCCTATCCAAAGAAGACTGGCGTCCAAACATCATATACATCAAGAGGCACCAAGAAACAAGAATCTTCATCGACAAACATCCTCTCATGAGCATCGACACCATAAAGAGGATACAAGACATCGTCAAAGGCATCTTCACCATAAAGACGAAGAATCCGTGATGAGCACCAACCATAATTCTCAAGAAAGCTAAAAAAGGCACCACAAGCACAAGAAGAGTGCCAAGGCAAGTGATCATCGTCGCGAGTGTCATGTGGATGACCAAGTGCGCCACCTACATCAACCATCGGCAAGGCATGCCAATGACCTCCGTCGACACCTTCATAGGGCACCTTCTACTACTCGTGCCACCACCACAATGGCACCAAGAGCAAGCCTTCCCCCACGCCATCTAGCTTCAACGCCTACGCTTGACTTCCGCGACCTCGCGAACGAGGAAAATGAAGTTTCTACTTCACCAAGTTGGCTGAGTTCGGCAAGAGGATGTCTACACTCCAAGATGGAGGAAGCCAAGGCCACATATGTGATAAAGTCGATCCGAGCACCGCTCTCGACAACACCATGAGCCTACTTCCACCACTACTACGATATGGCCACTAGACGGTCGAGCATGGGATTTTCCCTTCGACCAAAGAGGCGAGTGATGATGCCCATCTTATGACATCCAACCTTGAAGGCGACAAGGTCAAGAATGGTGAGCATGGGTTTTTCCCTTCACCAAAGGAGGCGCATGGAGTTGAGGAAACCGATCCTATCCCTATATGCTTGAGTGATGATGTGGCACCAATCCCATGTGAGTATGAGAGCCACTTAGCCCACTTGAGTGAGAACAAGAGTGAGATGAGTGACTCCACCTTATGTGAGATTAAGTGCTTCCACTTGGAGGGCATGAGTGATACTCCTAGTGAGTTGAGAGTGGTAGTTGATAGGTCAAGTGAGACCATTTTGATTTCTAACAACTTACCCTCTACCTCTAGTGTGTTCTCTTGTGTTGTGCTAGGTTCCATGAATGAAGATGCGCCAAGTCATGAAGCAATGATGCCTCAATTGGAGAAGATGTACATGGTGCATGAAGATGATGCTATTCCATGGCTACATCAAGAAGACGAAGTCGTCCACAAGGAGGCCACTATTTCCACAACACCCACTTCATATGAGAGGTATGACCAAGGTAACAATAAGGGTGTTGATGATGCCATGATCCCACTAGTGGCCATGATGAATTGTGAGGATATGCATGTTATGGATGATACTTGTGACATTACATATGCTTCAATCATATTCCCATGTGATGCTTTGCCTTTGCATAATATTGGTCATGTGGAATTGTTTGATTGCGATATCATTGCCATAAACATGCCATGCTATGCATCTTGTGTGTATCCTCCAATTTCTTCAGACTTGCCTTATCATGCTAGTCATTGAATTTCTCACGTTGCTTGAGATAAGATGAATGCTTGCTATTTCACTTGTTTTGCTTGCAACAATATTGATTATATGTGTTATAATGAGATGGCCCCCATAGCTTTCTCAATTTTTGGAGATTTTGATGATTGCCATGATAAGCATGTTCCCCACTTGCATACTCACCATGCATCTATTTCATACTTGATTGACATTAATGGTGATGTGCACAAGAAGAGATACGTCATGATGGATGATGTGTATCTCTACCATGCACACACTTTTTTCCTTTTGTGTATGATGTGTGTAGGTACCCGCACTATCATGTCAACCTCAGTTGAGCACGAGTTGACAAAAAGAGCTCTTGAGAGCATCCCACAAGTGAGTTCAAGATCGAACCCAGCTCTGATACCTTTTGCATGCTTTGCATCTTTTATGTTGGCAAATTGCTCTTTCCTATGGTTTGATTGCAAGCATGTTAATGGTATTATCTCACCTTGTGACATTCATGTTTTTTCGCTTTTGGATAATGATGCTTTGTGTGTTGCAACAAAAATGTTGAACATTTTCTCTTTCTGATGTTTTGTGTGCAACCACAATTCCATTAAGAGCATGTATTGTCATGAGAGCTTCCAACAATCTCGTCTTGTTGTTGCAACAAACATAAGGACCACTTGCTTTTTTCATTTGGTTTGTTTGCAAACATACCGTTTTTGCTTTCGTTTGGGATACTCAAATTCCCATGATACTTGCTTTTGATGATATGTGTATGGCATCCAACATGATGAACAATATCTATTTCCAATGGTTGGTTTGCACACATAATGATGTTGCTTTGGATATTCTTCCTTGTGTATTTTTGCCGAATTCTCCAATTCTCGCATCAAGGATGTTGATCAAAAATCTAGTCAAGTGCCTTGAGTGCCGCACTAAGACATTATATGGAGTTTTTGAGTTCTCACATTTGGATGATGCTCAACCGATTTCCATGCACTTTGACCTTGCATATGCATTCCTGTAGAGGCCTCAACCTGATAAGGTAGATTCCTCCTGTGTTTTACAATGCTAGTCCCTGGATCAATAGCTAGCATCCACAGTTAAGATGTAATATCAAGAAACAAAGGTCATAATATAACTTTATAACCAGGAATAACATAATATTATTACATCTTACATAGCTCATTTGGCTATTATATTACATTGCAGCGGAATAACTATAAGCATGGGTCCTTCATCTTCAAAGTGCCACAGGCAGATGTTGGTTGTAGACTTTGTAATCCTAATCAATCAATCTTCACTAAAAACAATCAAACCTGCAACATACAAGTTACAGCCACAAGGGTCAATACATTTGAATTGTATTGGCAAGTGATACTATGGTAGTATAGTGGAGTCTATCATCTATATGCATTTGGCTAAGTGGAGTTGAGGCTTGCATTGCTCAAAATAGATTTTTCTTATCATTTTGAAAATACTAAGTTTTTGCTTGACAAAATCATTTTTCTCAATCAAAGATTTCAAGATCCTTGTGCCAAGCCATCTCTCCATCAATGATTGAAGAATTCAAACAACCCTTGTTCAAACCACAAGATTTTAACTTAGAAATTTGAATGATGAGATTCTTGATTGCTTCCATGTCTTGATGCTCAAATTGTCCTTTACCAGGGACATGGCTAAGTACTTAGATTTTACACTCTGCAGAGGTGGTGCACTTTCCCCACAAGACTTGGTTTCCCAAGACAAGATCTTTCAGAAACCTTCCCTTAGACCAAAATGGACGCGCTCCAACCTATCAAACACTACCACCCACTGTCCATATGGCTAAGTTCTTGCGACCTATATGATCATGGCAGAGCCCATATTGCCAAGTGGTTGCACTTGAAGCTTCTCAACATTTGACATCTCAAATCTCTTTGTGCCTGGGTGGCATACCACAAGTGAGATACACAACCCAAGTCCATGGCCTTGTGTAACCACTCAACATATCCCAATCTTTCCATTCCACCTAGGAGGTTCATTAACTTAGTTGTTTTATTAAACAAAACCTAAGTCCTCAGACTTAGAATATTTTTCCATAGTGTGAATATATATTCCACCCATGTTTTCTATTAGCTAGGCTAAGCTTGGTAGTAGTAGGAATCTTAACTTAGGAAAATCCTACTAAGTATTCATCTACTAGGTTTTCCTATAGTAAGGTTTAGACTTAGCAAAATCCATGCAAGTTTTACTTAGCAAAATCACTAATGCATAGTGAAAGTAATAGGATAGAAAGTATGAAGCATCACTTGCCTTTTTGGTAGGGAATGGTGGTTCACTCCTTGATCTTTCTAGTCTCACACTTCACTACAAATCAATCAAGCAAACACAAATTCAATTCACATTCCAAACCAAAGTCAAACAAACAATTCTTCACACAGACAAAGTAATGGAATCTAAGTCATGCATGGGAGCATGCACAAGATAGTTTTATTTTGCAAAGAGGGCTTCTATTGGGTTTCTAAACTTTGTAAGTTCCAAATTGGTCATTTACCAAAGTGGCAAAGTCATTAGTTAGAGGGTTTTGCCCAAAAACCATTTTTAAATCCATTCATTATTTTATGTGGTGGAAATTTAGTTTTATCAAGTTTAAAACCTTTAAATCTTCACCAAAAGTTTCTAACTCTTAGGACTTGGTGTTTTGGGGTCAGTGGGTTTGATCAAGCCATTTTCTTAAAGTTTTCTTTCCATAAACATTTTCATAACAAAAACCATTCTTTTTATTTGGCTAGAAATTGGCTAAGTCAAATAATCCAATCTAAATTTTACAAAAATCATTTTTTACACCAAGGTTTGGTTCCTAGGGTCAGTAAGGTCACAACAAACCATTTTGCAAAAGTTTTAACCTTAAAAACAATTTTAAACAATTTTTATACTCTAAACAAGCTCATAAATGAATCTGCAAATTCAGGCAAACTAACATATACTATTTTCTAAACTAAGGCCACAGTTGGCTAGGGCTTGTTCTCCTGAATCCATTGATACCAAATTTGTAATTTTTGGACGTGTGGTTTGAAAGTTACAAAGGTTTGAAGTTTGCAAATAATTCTGATTCAAAAATCTGTTTTAACACAAACTCTGGCCACGCGTCACGTCGTCATTCGTTGGTAACGGTTCGGCCGGATCACGCGACGACAGCCATTGGATTTCAGTTAAATCGTGCGGCACAGGAGCACCACTTACCGCTTCGCTCTACTTTCTATCCTATCCACTGGATCAAGATCGGACGGCTGCTGCTGGGTTAGTTGGGCCAGATTGGTGGGCTGTTCTATTTTTTTCTGTCTGAATTCTTTTTCCTTTTCTATTTCTATTTTCTGATTTGTTATTTCAAACAATTCTCAAGCATTCAAAACAATTCAAATCTTCACCAAACATTGTAACTAAGAATTTGGTTCTGTTTAGTAACCTGAACCAAAATCCTAAATAAAATAAATAATACTTTAATCTTTTTAGGTTCCATCCTTAATTAAATAAGTAGGCCATGGTTTATTAATTAAATAGAGTTTTTTTGTTGTTTATTAATAAAATCTTCATTTGAAATCCAAATATTTTGAAAATCAAATCAGTAGGTATCATTTGGAAGTAAATAATACTTGGATACTTGTTTAAAACAAACTATTATTTTACTTTAGGGTCCAATAATAATTAAATAAAATGAGCTTTAGTAAATAACTCAAATAGGATTTGTTTATTTAAATATTTTATTTTGGAATCTAAAATTGTACCAAAGTCATTCAGTAGGTTTTATTTGAGAATACAAAGTACTTGGAAAACTTATTTAAATTAAACAAATAAGTTTTGATGGTTTATAAATGATAGAACCTTTATTAATAAAACTTGGATATTAAATCCTTATTAATTTATTTTAAATAAACCTTTGCTAATTTTATTTAGAATAAAATGTTTTAATTCCAAAGCTTGGCCAAGTTTTAATTTGGCTTTATAAAATAATCTTTATTTATAAATCCATCTTTTCTTTTGAATACCAAATCTTTTATTAAGAGATCCAAAATAGTATTTTAAATATTTTTATTTTCCTTTAATAAAAGTTTATCTTTTTAAATCTCTTTAGGATTTATTTGATTCAAATTGGTTTGTGGTTCCATTTGAATTCAAAAAGTTTCTTCTGGCCCTGAAAATCAAACAAAGTTTTATTTTATTCATTTATTTTTCACATTACAAGATTTGGAAAATCTTGGGATGTGACAATTCCGTTTGCTATACTTGAGTTGTGCTAATAGTGCTGTGAACAAGAATGGACATGCCACAAATGACATGCTCCTCTATCACACACAAACATATGTTGCTTGGTCTTTGTTGTATGAAGGTACAAATGCATATACGTCAACCTCTACCAACCATGGGTTGACAAGAAGAACCGAAGAGAGTTACCTATGGCTACCCTTCATCGAGCTATCTCTACAAGCTAAGGTGACTTCCTTCTACTTGAGGACTCATGCGATAATGTTCATGAATTGGCTAATCTTTGAGTGTTGCTTTGCTTTTGTTGTGAGCTTTGTAGGCTTCATGGAAGGTGAAGTAACATTAAAGTGTTGTCAAGTCAATCTTCCCGAGGATGACTATATGGTGAACCACAGGATCAAGAAGGTCTCTCGACCTCTTCTACTTTAGCATGTAGAGTCGAGGACGACTCTTTTTGAAGGGGGGAGCTGATGTAGCCCGACGTACAATCGTTACCACATCAAGGTCTCCAACTTACGCCAAGTCATCATGGACTCCAAAGGTGAATCCGTTCCTCTATGCGAGCACACTTCCTACCCTATTGAATGGTATACTACTTCATCCCCCATCCTATGACCATGATAGGTTCACACCGACGAGTACGGAGACGAGGGAGGAAGCCCGAGGACTCGCGCCCGACAAGACGGAGGCTTGGAAGAGGAGACGGAAGAAGATCCAGCTAGAACCGGCGACAGGACCGGCGAACCGGAGCCACCGCCGGAGTTTCCGGTGATAGCCCTGGCGAACCGAGCTCACCACCGGAATACCTGGCGGCAGGACCGGTTGACCGGAACCACCATCGAAAACGCTTACAGAGAGCCTGTTCGGCGAGCGACCGGAATATCCAGCGGCAACCAGAAATTCCGGCACCAGATCCAGCGCGACCGGACTTACCGTCGGAATCCCCTGCCTGAGCGCGGATCTGGGTTTGATGCCCTGGAATATTCCCTTTACTTACCCCTTTGCCTAGTTTATTCCCAAACTACCCCCTTGTTTAGTGGCTGTCCTATTTATAGAGCCCCCACCTCTCATGTACCCCTTAGACATAGATGATAGACTAAAGACAACCCCCTTGTGTGGAATCTCTAGTTTTGCCTCATCCCCTTACCCAAGGGGACCGACTATCGTCACCAACCTCGATTGGACTTTGCATCACACATCCATCATTGAAAAAGGCCTTGGAGTTCATTGTATCGTCTCAAAGTTGTCAAGACCCTCCCCAAGGTGTTCTTCCCTCTTTGATGTGGATTTGAGGGAGCACGTTGACCGATCTTTCCTTGCGAGGATTCTATCGGACCGGTGGCCGCCGTTCTGGAGCAATCGGCCTTGTATCGTGTGAGTTTGCGTGTGTTCATCGTGTTCTTCGCGAAGTGTGTGTTCGCTTCCGCTACCTTCTCCCTTTTCCCTCACTTTCCCATCGATTTGACCACGAGATCCGTGAAGATCGGGCCACCCAAGAGGTTAACCCCTTCATCAAATCATCATCAGTGGAACTTTATTAAAGTGTAGACTCCGAGCCCTGCCTTAACCTGCTGACTGGAAGAACGTCCTATCTCACATAGTCGTCAACGTCACCTTCTTCTCGATATCTGACCATGTTAATAGCCAGGGACAATGCCAGTGAGTAATTTGAATGTACTCGCAAACCACCTTAAGATAATAACAATAAAAGGATATGCAATATGGTTGTGGTAGTAGGAGGGCTCCATGAGAAGTTTTTTTTCTAAAATAGGTTCTCTTGTAGATGTAGCATCTACAAGGTTTTGTTGAAATTTTTTGTATAACATTTTGAAAGTCCTTTTGAATTTTTTTGGAAAACACTAGGGTTGGGTCAACCATTTTTGTTTCTTTCCGGTCATCATGACCAAACTCATTTCCTTCCTTTCTGACCATCCCATGGTCAAAATGCTTTCAAGCCTTTGCTTTTCCGAAATCCTTTTTGAAAACAAAACCAGCACTGCTCTACAGTAGTTTGTCCAACCCGTCCATAACCACGGACATGTCTATTCGAATAGATTTACACTCTATAGAGGTTGTAAACTTTACCCACACCATCTGGGTACCCTTCCCTGATCTACACCGATCGTGGGTCGAGTAACTAGTCAAGACCTTCAGATTCCCACTGAAATATAAGTGCCTACCCTATGAGAGTAGATTCCCCTCAACACCAGGATGCCCTATATAGTTACAAAGACAACCGCGATTCCTATTCCACTTCACAAAGTGTGAGCTTTCAATAAGAGGCTCATAGTAACGTGTGGAGGCCCATAGACCCTTCGTTCCTTCTCCCAGGTGCTAAAGTACACTCTAGGGACCCGAAGAAGGCCCACCCTCTAGGACATATAAATCCCTTGTAGTAGTTGTGAGGCAGCTTATACCAGAGTAAACAAACATCAATTCCAACCATATCCCATTCAAGAGTAATGTGGTTGCACGGGTTAAGTTGTTATAGCTAAAGCTGCAAAGAACCGGGTGTGTTTTCGTAAACATTTTTCCTCCTTCTCCACTTCAAGAACATTTGCAAAATCAAAACCTTTTTCTCTCTCAAACTCTCTTGGCAGGTCCAACCTTACCAAGGTTTTCTCATAAAACATTTTTGTAAACCTTTCTCCGGGGTCTTCCCCTCCTATAGTTTTGCTTCGGCTAAAGCGGGTCTCCAAAGGGATACGGTGTTGTACACCATCTACCATAGTTGGGGCAAGTAGGTGTAATCAAGATGGGGTTGTACTTATTAGTACAAAATGGCATTGGCTAGAGGATCCAAGCCACTACTAGGTATAAAACATTATACATTAAAACAATGCAATTTTTCCTAAACAGGTGAGTAGAACATGCATGAGTAAAACAATAGGATGATGGCTGTGAAATATATCCATCCACATCCGCATTTAAACTATTCATATATTTGATGAAATATCTCTCTAAAACCTGCCACTAATGCCTAATGATCAAAGGGGTATGCAATCCTTTCTTGCTATTTTGTCTGCGTAGATAATGACGTATTATGATTGTAATCACTACATAAATGCCAAAGATACAAGATTTCCAACACGCCAAAGAAACCAGGAGCCGTGAAGAGATTACTGCGAGCTTAACGACCAACTATACGGCCCTCCGCCATATAGTTGTCGTCGTATAGTTTGCACCGACCTCATTAGGTCAAACATAACAACTTTCGTGAAGGGAACCCTATATAAAGAGGCTTTAGGCGATGAGAAACAAGCCCTCGACTCCACAATCTCGCTTCTTTTCGACCCCAACTCTCCCTGCCGCCACGCCAGAGGAATAGATCTAAATCTAAACCTCTAAACCCTTCTCCACCACCATAGCCATCTTCCACAACTTGTAATAGTAGATCTCATCTCCAATTGGCAACATTGTAAGACTATTTTCTATCAATCTTATGATCTCTATTGCAATGTTTATGATTGTCAATTTCATCTCTATGTGTGAGTAATCCTCTTTGGGCTAAGGGCTTCGGCCTAGCCATGTAGCTTTTATGCATGTTATTTATCATAGATGGGATCAAGTATTAGTTTGTATGACATGATGATTGTAGTACCCTCTCTTGCCTCAATCTAAGGACTTGTCAAGTACCCAAAACCCCGAGGATTGATCTAGGTAAAGGGAGTGTGAGTAAAGGCTGATCTGCATGATAGGAACCCCAGTGATAGAAAGGGTAGTACGGCTGTATGTGAGGAACTTACTTGGGATTAACGGTGACATCACGATGCTTATCATTAGTTATCTTTCTTATATGGATGAGACTAGTAGTTTATTGCTATAAGCGGTTGCGGAGGCGATAACATTTATGGATGCACTGCCCACATATAATTATCTTGCTCTAACAATTACATGAGTACTTTATTATTATCTATTATTCCCATCAGATGTTTTGCACAGATACTAGTGAAAACCGAAGACCCTAGGCCCTCTCTCTCTCCATCATCATCAACAATAACAAGATCACAAACTCTTGGTCCGGTGAAAACGCAATAGGAATTCTAAAACTCTCGAAGGTCCGTTTAAGTAAACTCACTTTGCTTTCTGCTTCCCGAGGATTCGATAAACCTAGGTCTACTAGGGAAAAAGATCTATACTACATCCGTAATCCGGATCAAAGGTATCATAGGACAAGGCTTAAGAGCAAGAAGGTGGCTTGCATGTGATCAACAAACTGGAAATATATGTCCTAATAGAAGGTGCCTTATGAGCTATACTACATCCGTAATCCGGATTGAAGGTATCAACCCTTTTTCTGGCGCCGTTGCTAGGGAAGCAATATCTACCCTGGTGAGGTTAGTAGGAACCTTGCTAGTTTTAATTCTCTTTTTTTTTGCTTTCAGTTTTTATTTAAAAACAAAAAAATAGTTAGTATTTTAATTTTGCTTTATCATCATTAGTACTTGTTTAAGAAAGTCCAAAAACATAGGAAGTATTGCTGGAAAGAAACTTGGGGAGTTTGCAACTCCTAACAATGATTATTTGTGTACTCCTATTACTCAACTAGCAATCGCTGTTGAAGATTATGAAATTAAACCCCACTATTTAAGTTTGGTTCAACAGAATCAATTTGGAGGCACTGCTGTAGAAGATGCAAGTATGCACTTAACTACTTTCACTGAAATATGTGATATGATGCGCAACCCCGATGCGGCCAAGTTGCGTTTATTTCCTTTCTCTCTTAGAGGAAGAGCAAAAGAATGGTTGCTATCTTTGCCAAGAAATAGCATTGCATCATTGGTGGAATGTAATTCTTTATTTATGACTAAATTCTTTCCACCTACAAAGACTATGCAACTCAGATCCAATATTACTGGTTTTAGAGAGGAAGAGCGCGAGCCACTAGCACTTGCATGGGAGAGAATGAAAGAATGCATGAGAAACTGTCCCATCCATGGGATGGAAGATTGGTTACTTCTCCATTTAATTTACAATGCTCTTAACCCGATTTCTAAGTCTATGCTAGATACTGCAACTAGAGGAACATTTATGGGTAAACAAATTACCGAAGCAAAGCAGCTGCTGGACAATATGCAAGACAACCATGCTCAATGGCATGTGGAAAGTTCAAACACAAAGAAGGTGAACTCCGTCACACCTCAAGAAAATGAAGAACTCAATGCTAAGTTGGATGAGCTCATATTAACCGTTAAAGGTAAGGACGATAAGAGCTACTCCCGAACCAACTATTCAAGAAGTAGACTTCTGATGAGTGCATATTTGCATCATGTTTTACATTGTTATTTTGCATTGTAAATGTAGGATTTGGGTATTTTACGGCGTTCGCACGCACTTTTTATGTTTATTTTCACCAGGATCATATCAAATGATGGATCCAAAGGACACAATTCTTGGAGCAGTTGTACTGGAGAGAAAAATAGCCAAAAACTAGTAGGTTATTGCTATAAGCGGTTGCGGAGGCGATAAAATTTATGGATGCATTACCCACATATAATTATCTTGCTCTAACAATTACATGAGTACTTTATTATTATCTATTATTCCCATCAGATGTTTTGCATAGCTACTTGTGAAAACCGAAGACCCTAGGCCCTCTCTCCCTCCATCATCATCAACAACAAGATCACAAACTCTTGGTTTGGTGAAAATGCAATAGGAATTCTAAAACTCTCTAAGGTCCGTTTAAGTAATCTCACTTTGCTTTCTGCTTCCCGAGGATTTGATATACCTAGGTCTACTAGGGAAAAAGAGCTATACTACATCCGTAATCTGGATCGAAGGTATCATAGGAAAACGCTTATGAGCAAGAAGGTGGCTTGCCTGTGATCAACAAAATGGAAATATATGTCCCTGGACTTCTTCTAGAATACCATAATAATCAAAGATAACCATCATCTTTGGGTCTTTGATATAATCGCAACTATCATCGTTATGAGGAGTACATGTAAACAAGAAATTTCCACAATCAGCACAAGGAATGCAAGCATCAATGCAATACAGCAAGCAAACATAGAACACATTATTATTCAGTAGGTTTTGATAGATTGAGTTCATAGCATTTGGAAATACTTTAATTGCTTTTATGGATTTTATTTTATGATTTACTTGTCAAATACCACCTAAAGAAGGGGTTTTGAACTAAGGCTTGGGTCTGTATGATATCAATGTACAAAAATGATATCAACAGATAGGTATTGACAAAATGAAACGAACAAAAGTGGTTTCACTATTTTATCATTTTTCTTTGATTTACTATGAATTTCCTATTGATAAAAGCTCTAGTTTTAGGAAATAATTCACAAGAAATGATATAAAGGTCCAAAATGATTTCCTTTTAGGGTTGAGTAGGTAATGATGGATTGGTTCCTTGGGAGTTTGAATCACTTCAATATAATTAACAAAATGCCCTTGGGAATGTTCCAAAGTCAGTTTTGCAAGAAATTTTTCTTTTTAATTAGATTTAATCTACATATCAAATTGACATGA
This sequence comes from Avena sativa, assembly GCA_916181665.1. NCBI lineage: Eukaryota > Viridiplantae > Streptophyta > Magnoliopsida > Poales > Poaceae > Avena > Avena sativa. Next base: position 149,783,468 of record OV702280.1, read on the forward strand.
TACCAATGGCATTGGATAGGTGTTGGATTTACCTTCTAGCAGAAATTGGATTTACCATTTGTGGAGTTATAAATCTTCTGAAATGATTTATCTAGTGAAACAACTATAGGTAGAGATGTTTAAAACATTAAATTTCAATCAGATATCAATAAATATTGAGATCGTAGGTTTTGATAGGTGTGGGTATAGTTCACCAGTGAGGGGTGGAAATAGGTCAAAATCCATTTTATATTGACCTAGATAAATTCCTAAAGTAAGATCTAGATGGATTTTGTCACTTTTTCTATAGGTGAACTGTAGCTCTTAATGACAGGAGACTAATGCTCATAGATGGGTATTTTAAATACAAACCAGGGGAAATTGGATTTACCCCATTTGGGATCCCAGAATGATTTATTTAAAGAAAAGGACATACATTGGTAGTTCAATTACTAGAAAACAACTGATGGTTATTCTGATGCAATTTTTATTCTGCATGTTAGAGAAAGCCTTGTAGAACAGGAATAAAATTAGGTTTGGGCAACATTTGTTTTGATTTAAATTTGGCCACTATTTTTTAGATATGGTAATATAAATAGAAAAAGGAAAGCAGAGCATTGGGCGGGCTGTGCTACGGAGATAGATTGGTCGAGCTAGGCGGATTTGGCCCATGAGAGCAGTGCATCGCGCGGGATGCGCTGCTTCAAGGCAGCCTAGCCAGGGCCCACCCATCATAGAAATGGGAGGGGCGAAGGGATACCAAAAGAGCTGGGCCGTCTGATTAGAGATCGATTGACGGCCTCGGGTCGTCCTCCTCGCGGGAGACGACGGCGAGGGCAGAAACCCTAGGCATAGCTGGGAGGCACGAGGAGGGCTTACCAGCGACAGAGAGGCACTGGCGAACGTGTAGGTTGACACGGCTGGGGGAGACGGTCCTGAAGATGGGCAGCGGTCGTGGTTCCACGTCGGGAGGGTGCTCGCGTGATGCCGACCGATGAGAGCTCATCAGAGCTCGGTGGGGAGGCTGGTATTGGTGGTCCTGGACCAAAATAAGAGCAGGGTTTGATAAAGGAGGTGGAGGGGGTCACGGCATGGTGACATGTAGAGGGAGGGGAGCAAGGGAGAGTGGGTCTTGCTCATCTTCTTAGAAATGGCCAAAAGGCCATATTTTTTCTCCTGTGATCAGGGCGGAGTAGGGGAGAGGATGGGGTGCTCAGGGAGAGGTATGTGGGATGGAGGGGGAGCAAATGACGGCAGATAGAGGGGTTCTAGGGGCCTCAAGTCCTTTTATTGCTAGGGAATATACTAATGGAGGAAATGTCCATTTTGGACATGGGGTAGGGTAGGGTTTGCTTGGGTTGCCGTCAGGTGGAGGAGAGGATGGTAGTGGGGTGTCCTGGTCGTGCTGGGGCAGAGATAGGGAGGGGTAGTGTTGCTAGGGCATTAAAAGGTGGGACAAGGCAAGGAGGCATTGTCTCCTTCTCAAACAAATGCAAAAGGACAAGCGATGAAGGGTGCTACAGTGCATAGCTATAGTGGTGGTCGACCAGGGGTGTGAGGTGTGTTCTACAAGTTTGGTGGATCAGGTTGGGGAATGTTTTGTACAGAGACAAGGTTTCTTCAATAGAGGAAGTTTTTAAAGATTTTGCAAGGGAAGGGAAATAAATAGTTTTAGGGTCAAATTAATCATGAAAAAAATTGATAAACCTTTATAATCAAGGTAGATGATTTCAAGATAATATATCCATCATTTGCACCTTGGGTTTTGGAAATCCAACTTGAGTTTTGAAAGAAACTAGAATTGGATGATCTAGGGCACTAATGTTTTTATACCTATTAAACTTGGTTGTATTAGGGAGCTCAGAGTTCACCTTGATGCAAGGGCTATATCGATGGATAGACCAAGTGATGTATATCACCATGGTATAGAAGGTTGGGGTTGATCATGATTGGGATTTCCTAGAATTGAAGCCAAATTTTGAGTAAAATAAGGCTTCCAAGGCAGATTATCAATTAGCCTCAAACACCATGAGGGTTTAAGAAGCACAAGGATCCATTGGAAACAAGGGAAATGGGGGTTGTTGTACAATGGTTAGTATATCACAAACATGCAAATAGTTGGTCTAAAGAAGATAACATGGGGAAGTGAGCTTCTGCCAAAGTAGGCATGATGATGTGATTTGCAGGAATTATTATTTTATCGCTTGCAAAACCATCAAGAACAAGTGGGTCAAAGGATGATTGAGTTAAGGGAAAGAGTGGGATTTGGAAGTACTTCTGATGTTCTACAATATGGTTCAAGTGCATTTCCAAAAAGGTACAAGGGTTGAGGAATGCAAGGACTCAAAGATGTGATGTTGAGAGCATTTCCCAAACTTAGCCATTTTGGCATATTTAGGGTTTTAGACTAGAATACAAGAGTATATGATTTTGAGAGAATTCTAGGTTCCAAACTCATGATAAAGTGGATGATGTTGATGGGTTGATTCAGTAGAAGGGTCCATGCTTGTAGTTGGTCTTCATTTCCTTGGTTGCTGATAGAAAGGATTAGCTCTAGATTGATCTGGTTAAGAGGGGAGATGGTGTAGCACCCCCCGGGATTAGGGTTAAACTAACATCAGATCACCATCTGAGGTAAGCTCAACTCTAAGCACGGAAGATCACAGTAATATTCGCTAACATTATAGAACTCGGGGATTCAACAACATAAGTGTAAACTCTTAACAGAGTACGATATTAGAGTTATTACAAACCAGAGGTCATAGACCCAACATTACATCACACAGCAAAAGAAAATTATGTTGTTCTACACAAAAACGTAGCAAAGGGCCTAAGATGCCATAAACAAAAGCGATGTCCATCCTTTAGTCCTCAGTCTGCTACCTGGGACCCCCAACTACTCGTCGATGTCAACATAGAAGCCACCTTTAGGCGCAACTAGATCATCCATAGAAAAACAACAATGGCACAAGGCTGAGTACGAGAATGTACTCCCCGATACTTAGATAATCTAGTATCTACATGCTCTGGCTAGAAAGGCTTTCTCTGGATTTTTCTTTTGCGTAAAGCAATCTTTATTTGTAAACAAGAGAGAGATAAGGCTCGTCTACTCAGAATCTTTTAAAAGAGATAAGATAACGACTTATTCTTCTTGTTCATCAAATCTTGACAACCACCAGCTTCATCAGAACCTCCTATCTAGGATCACCCCCTCGACCCAAAGGAAGCATCCTTAAGCACACATAGATCAACAAGTTTTATAGTGGTTAATGTTATCTATGATCTTAGAATCTAGTCACCAAGCGTTCATAACCGTGAACACGACTTTTCGAAAAGATTTAACCCTGAAGGGGTGTACAACTTTACCCACACGTATGTAGGGGTTCATAGCATGGAAAACAAAAAAATTCTACCGCATGCACACAAACAAGCCAAGATCTATCTACTAGATTGTAGCAATAAGTCGATTAGATTACTCACCCTTGAAGATTCCAAAGCTGTTAATGAGAGCAGATTCTCGTGGGTGATGTAGTCGTACACTTGCTGATCTCAAGATCGCGTAGACGATCCTTCCGGCGCTGCGTTCCAGCAGCGCTTCCGCAGTCGGTCACACGTTCGGTACTCGATGAAGACCTTCCTCTCCCTTGTTCCAGCAGGTAGCTGAGGTTGTAGTTCTCCCCTCGTGATTCCGGCAGCACGACGACATGGTGTCGGAAGTAGAGGGAAAATCCTGTAGGGCTTCGCCTAAGCCGGAGCAGGTTATGGTGGATCTAGGGTTTCCGGCGATCTAGATTTAGAGGGCCAGAGATGAGGACCGGCGGCGGCTAGGGAGACGGCGACGAGCCGGCGGCGGCGCAAGGTAGGGAGGGCTGGTTGTGTGTGTCTCCTTGGGGCACCCCCTCCCCTCTATTTATGAGAGGGAGGGCAGCTTGGGAGAGGGGAGTTTGAATCCTTCCCCAACTCCCTCTCCTTGTTGGCTTGTGGTGGAGGGAAAGAAGGTTTATTTCCTTCCTCCACTAGGAAACATTGTCCCAGTTTGACTTTTTAAACTTGCCTTTTGACTTTCAATTTGGAGCTTTATTTCTTTCTTGCTAATGCCCAACCAAGTGACCTAGGACATGATCCAATCATTCCACTTATCCATGACACATTCATGTTCCCTTCCCCTTCCGGTCTGATGAACCTTCTAGACCCTTCTAGAACCTCTCCGATGAAATCATCGGAATCATTCCCGCCCTCTGGAATTGGACTTTCCTTATATGAATCTTATTCTTCAGACCATTCCGGATCTCCTTCTGATATCCCGGATCCCATCCGAGACTCCGAACAACATTTGGTCTCCCTACTTACATTCCATATCTACTAAACAACATCGAATCCTTAAGTGTGTCTCCCTACGGTTCGTGAATTACGCGGACATGACCGAGACACTTCTCCGATCAATAACCAATAGAGGAATCTGGAAATTCATATGGCTCCCACATATTTCTACGATTACTTTGAGATTGAATGAACCACTTACATACGATACTAATTTCCCTTTGTCTCGTGATAGTTTACTTATCCGAGGTCTGATCGTCGGTATCTCTACCTACCTAGTTCAACCTCGTTACCGATAAGTACTCTTTTCTCGTTCCTGTGATATGTGATACCTTGTGAGCCAGTCACATGCTTGCAAGCTAATTGGATGACATTCCACCAAGAGGGCCCAAAGTATATCTATCCGTCATATGGATGGACAAATCCCACTCTTGATCCATGTGCCTCAACACATACTTTCCGAACACTCAATGCCACCTTTATAGACACCTAGTTACGGTGTGGTGTTTGATGTCATCAAAGCATCCATTCGGTGATGGTGATTAACATGATATCATGGTCGAAAGATTTTGGTTACTATGTATCTGAAAGCTTATAGCAACTGAACTATATTAAATGACTTGATCTTTATGCTATGCTTAACTATAGGAGTATGTCCATCATACCGTTCTCCTAATGATATGATCTTGTTGTTAATAACATCTCAATGTTCATGATCAGAAAACCATGATCATATATTAACCAACAAGCTAGTTTAACAAGAGGCTTTACTAGGGACTCTTTTATGTTTACAAATCACACAAGTATTAATGTTTCTGGTTAATAAAATTATAGCATGGTATGTAAAAATTTATCATAAGCATGAAGATATGATAATAACCACTTTATTATTGCCTCTTGGGCATATCTCCAACAACGTACCAACCGACTCTTAGTGCCAAATTATTAGCCCTCTTCCTTGGAAGGCCGGCAGAGGGTGGTTGACCACGACCTTTACCTCGCTTTCGCCGAGACCATGAGTCACGCCCTAGGGATGGTTCCACCGTAATGGGTCAAGTCCCGAAGCCGGTCTCTAAAGATGTGAGGCGAGGTTGGTTCACCAGGGGCTCCATCGACCCCAAGCAACCGCGGCCACACTTCCCTACTTGTTATGATGCACCTCCATCACCTCCTCTTTTGAAAACGTTTTCAATGCGTATTCCAGATGGAAAGCTCCAACTATGTGACTCATGGAATCTACTAGGCAAGTTAGTTCCTTGTGGGGCTTTCCAGGCCCCGTGTGGTTGTACGCTCATCTCGGTTCCAGTGTCAAGAAATCCGTTCCTAGTGGTGGCGAGCATGGGACTACAAAAACCACACCCAACGTGGCCTCCCATACAAGACTTAGCATATTTATTTATCTCCATCGATGATACCTCCACATCCTACCTTTCTAGATTCTCCGGCATCTCTGATTCATCATTCTCATGGATCAGACGTTGTTACTATGCATGTCTAAGCTGTCGGTAGTAAAAGCTCTAGCAACGATCAAATGCCAGACCTAGGTATGCTAGAAGTAGTGGAACAGGAGTACAGGGGTACAAAATGGAAACTATGCAGCAGATAGGTAACACTAGCTACTGACAAAAAGACCACATTGGAATCGTGTGCATCATAGCGAGAAAGCAATATACTTTGTAAAAGTACCTTCAGAATGAAAGGCTATGCTTGCCTTGTCCGTCAGTAGACAGGTATGGATCTTCGGTGTTGTTGACTTCAGCCTCGGGCTCGGATCCCATCGCGAAGAACCAATACCGAAAAGAAAGGCGACAATTCAAGACATGGCATAATGCAATGCGCAAACAATATGTATGACATGACAAGTTAAGTAGTGTTGAAATGAACCATAGAACATGATTGGTTAGTTTAAACGTGGTCCGAGAGGTCCAAACCCTAGAACACCTATGGGGTTCAATTGATTCCTCTAATTAAAATTGTAATGAAAGTTGGTTAACAATGTATGATTATATTGCTATTGTAAAACTCTTATTTTTTTGAACATTTTGATATATTATTTGCATTTTTCTGATTTAAAATGAATTAGTTATGAATTTATCCAATTTTAATTCATTTTTGGAATATTTAAATTATTTTCCAACTTGGGCCGACATGTCAGACTTTTATTAATTTCAGAAATAATTTACAAAAAGAATAAAACCCTGACAGATAGGGTCCACCTGTCAGCATTTTATAGAAAAAATATTTACAGAAAACATTTAAACAAGTAAAAGATTACTGCATCATGGTGACGTCATCAATGGCGAATCTTCTTAGATCGAGAGTGGGGCGAGCGATTGGCTGCGTCTGAGGATGCGCGGGTGGGATTGCTGGAAAGAGGAGACCGAGGTGGGCAATATAGTGGCGGTGCCTCCTCGGTATGGTCACCGGAGCGACGGAAGAGACTACGAACAACGGCGGTGGCGGCAGGTGTTCGTCGGGGCAGCGATACAACGAGAGAGGGAGGGAACGGAGGGGTCCAGGAGGTCCGCTAGCTCACCACGAGAACGACGGTGAGGTCGATGAAGCGAGGGGAAGCCGGGCGGAGGGGAATCGACGATTCGACTGCGGTGGCCCGAGTTGAGGTCGAGCTTGATTCTGTTCAAACGACGTCCTTCCAACTTGTGTGGCTTGACAGAAATGACGAGGGCGACACAACGCTTCTCCCAGACTACTCCACGACGCACGGGGCGGCCGGAGACGGTGACGAAGCTTGGCTAGGGTTCGGCTAGAGAGGGGGAAAACGCGCGCGAGGGGGAGAAAGAGGGTTAGGGTTCTCCACTGCGGCAGCCAGGGGTCCTTGTAGGTGCCAGCGTCGTCGGTGGCGTGAATCTTGGCGCACAGCACGCCGGCGGACGGCGAGCGCAGCACTAGCGAGCTGCTTCTTCATCGGGACAAAGACAACGACAAACTGCCTGGGCCGAAGCGGTACAAGGCCGCTTGCGGGCTGGCGTGGGACGGTTGCTAGGCCGCGGAACTTTGTAATTTTCCAGAAGCTGTTTTATTTTCCAGAAGCTGTTTTCTTTTTCTGATTTTGTTTCTCTCTTTGTAATTTTCATTTGAAATCTGTTTTGTATATTTCAAAAATACTAGGGACTTTGTAAGATATAGGAAATAATGCTGGGGCCCCTTTTTTCATTTGGGCTCCAATGTTTTGGTAGTTTTCAAAAATATTCCAAACCATTTGAATGTGTTCATAGAGAGAGGAAAATTATGGTTTAGGGTTTGCATTACTCAAAACTTGCTCTCATGCATACTCTATTAATTTTAACACATGTAATGCTTAAGGTACTAATTACATATATTACAAACTTGGGTTGTTACAGCTCTACCCCCCTTACAAGAATCTTGTCTCGAGATTCCTAAGTTTTAGAAAAGAAGGCAGGGTACTCAGATCGAAGACGATCTTGTTGTTCCCAGGTTGCTTCATCCTCAGAGTGATGAGACCACTGAACTTTCAGGAACTTGATGTTTTGACGACGAGTCTTGCGCTTGGTTTCATCAAGGATACGAATAGGATACTCATGATAAGTAAGATCCTTCTGGAGATCGAGAGTTTGGTGATCAACACCACGGACAAGGTCTTTGAAGCAACGCTTGAGTTGTGACACATGAAATACGTCATGTACCTCAGGGAAGTTGGCAGGCAACTCCAATTTATATGCGAGGTTATCTTGCCTGGACAGAACACGAAAAGGACCAACATAGCGAAGAGCCAGTTTGCCTTTGATGCCGAAACGATGGACACCCTTTAAAGGAGTGACCCGAAGATAAGCTTGCTCACCAACCTTATATTCAATATGTTGATGATGACGATCATGATAGATTTTCTAGCGAGATTGAGCAGTTTTCAAACGATCTCGAAAGATACAAACTTGATCTTCTGCTTCCTGGATCATATTCGGTCCAAAGAACTTTCTTTCGACGGTTTCTGACCAGTTCAAAGGAGTACGATAGGTTCTTCCATATAAGAACTGGAATTGTGCCATTTCTATACTAGACTGATAACTGTTGTTGCAGGAGAATTCAGCAAAAGGAAGGAATTTCTCCCAGTCCTTGCCAAAAGATATGACACACGCTCTTAGCATGTCTTCAAGGATTTGATTCACTCTTTCAGTCTGACCACCGGTACTAGGATGGTAAGCTGTACTAAAGGACAGACGGGTTCCCGTAGCTTGTTGGAAACTTGTCCAGAACCTTGAGGTGAACAAACTCACTCGACCAGAGACGATTTTCTTTGTAATCCCATGAAGGACAACTATTCGAGAGATATATAGATCTTCTAACTCACTAGCATTAATACTCTCGCGAATAGGTAAGAAGTGAGCAACCTTAGACAGATAGTCTACGATTGCCCATATGGCATCATTTCCATTTTGAGTCTTAGGTAGACCAGTTATAAAATCCATACCAACTTCATCCCATTTCCATTCAGGGATTCTATGTGGTTGCAGGAGACCAGCGGGTCTTTGGTGTTGAGCCTTTACACGACGGCAAACATCACATTCAACAATAAAACGAGCGATATCCTTCTTCATACCAGACCACCAGAATCTTTGACGAAGATCCCAATACATCTTGGTCCCTCCAGGGTGGATAGAAAGAGGTGATTCATGAGCCTCTCGGATAATTAAATCCCTCAATTTTGTCCTCTTTGGCACTACCAGATGGTTACCAAAGTAGACTATACCTTGATTATCAATGGAGAAACACTTAGCAGTCCCGCTAGCAATGTTTCCTTTGATCTTATCAACTTCAAAATCATTCTTCTGAGCATGCTTGATGTCATCATTTATAGAAGACTTCACTTAAAGGGTAGAAAGGAATCCATGAGGAACTACTTCAAGATTCAATGGAGCAAATTCCTCAAGAAGAGAAGGTTGAGCTTGTTTGATCATCAAGTTGTTGCAGTAAGACTTACGGATCAGCGCATCAGCAACAACATTGGCTTTGCCAGGTTGATAGTTGAGACCCAAATCATAGTCTTTGATGAGTTCCAACCATCTTCTTTGTCTGAGATTCAGATTAGGTTCTGTGAAAAGATACTTCAGACTCTGATGATCCGAGTATAACTCGCAACGGCTACCAAGGAGGTAATGTCGCCATTTCTTAAGAGCATGAACAACAACTGTAAGATCAATATAATGAGTTGGGTAGTTGTTCTCATGTGGTTTTAGCTGACAGGAGGCATAAGCCACCACATGCCCATCTTGCATTAACACACATCCGAGACCTTGGTGAGAAGCATCGCAGAAGACAACAAAGTCTTTGCTGGTGTCTGGGAGAACCAGTACCGGAGCAGTTGTCAACTTGGTTTTCAACATCTGGAAGCTTTCTTCAACCTTATCAGACCATTCAAACTTCTTATCCTTCTTAAGAAGATCAGTCATCGGCTTTGCAATCCTAGAGAAGTTCTCGATGAACCGACGGTAATAACCAGCCATCCCGAGAAAACTTCGGACATCCTTAACGGATTTTGGAGACTCCCGGTTGAGGATAGTTTGGACCTTATCTGGAATAACAACAACCCCTTGGGCAGAAACAACATGACCAAGGAATACGAGCTCTTGTAACCAGAACTCACATTTGGAGAACTTGGCAGAGACGATGTTCTCGAAGTTTTGTCAACACCAAACAAAGATGTTCAACGTGCTCTTCTTCAGTTTTGGAATAGACCAGAATATCATCGATGTAGACCACGGCAAACTTGTCAAGATACTCCATAAAAACAGAGTTCATAAGCTGCATAAAAGTGGTTGGAGCATTGGTAAGGCCAAATGACATGACGGTGTACTCGTAAAAACCATAACGAGTGGTGAAAGCAGTCTTTAGAATATCTTCCTTACGAATCTTTATGTGGTGATACCCTGACCTCAAATCCATTTTGGAAAAGACGGTAGCACCACTTAACTGATCAAAGAGATCGTTGATCCTAGGGAGAGGATACTTATTCTTGATAGTCACAACATTGAGTGGGCGATAATCCACAACCAGACGCAGTATATTGGTATCCCGCTTCTTAAAAAAATGGTAGGGCATCCCCAAGAAGATGTGTTGGGCTGAATGTATTCTTTTCCTTCTAAATCCTCTAATTGCTTCTTAAACTCCACAAGCTCATGAGGAGGCATACGATAGGGTCTTTTAGAAACAGGAGCAGTTCTAGGAACTAACTCTATGACAAACTCCACACTTCGATCAGGTGGCATGCCAGGCAACTCCTCGGGAAAGACATCCTGGAATTCACAGACCACGGAATCATCTTGAATCTCTAGTGGAGGTAGAACTTCAAGAGCATACAACTCTTCTTCAGGAATAGAAACAACTGAAGGAGATAGTGACCATACGGTCCAATATTTGACTTTTATGCCAGCAGAACTAGTCAGAGTCACAAACTTGGTTGTACAATCTAGGATAGCTTGATAGCGGGTCAACCAATCCATGCCCAAAATGATGTCAATGTCAGTTGACTTGAGGGAAATCAAAGAAGTGGGGAAAAGTTGAAATGCAAGTTTGATTAGATTCCCATGACTAACCATGGTGGAACGCCAACTAGAACCAGGAGATAGAACCACAGAGGAACAGATAACCCCTCAAAACTTATCCCATGCATTTGAGCAAAAGCTTGTGATATAAATGAATGCGATGCTCCAGAATCAAACAAAACTTTAGCTGGAATTTGATTGATACAAAGCATACCCATGATGACGCTTAGATCTTCCTGAGCCTCCTCAACAGAGATATGGTTTAGGCGACCTCTTCCAGCACCTTGGTACTTATCATTCTTCTTTGGTGGTGGTGCCTTCTCAGTAGCACTCTTTTGAGGACACTCCTTTGCATAGTGGCTAGGCTGGCGATAGTTGAAACATATAAAACCTGATGCATTGCCTGCATGAGGGTAGTTTGACCCACCAGCATTGTTTGGAGTAGCATTTGGATAGAGCATATCCGGAAGAACTTGAGGTGTAAGGAGCACGTGGCACAGCACTATAAGGTACGAAGACACGATGCTTCTTATTGCTAGAACAAGCCTTGTTGTACCCCTCCTGAGGACGCTTATGGGTTTCCTCATACTCCACTTTTCCACTCTCAGCCTTCATGGCCTTGTTGACAAGACCTTGGAAGTTACCAAAGTCCATGAGATGGATAGCACGGCGAACCTCAGGATCCAGTCCCTTGCGGAATAGAGCTTGCTTCTTAGCATCAGTGGAGACCTCTTCAGTAGAATAGCAGGCAAGACGATTAAAGTGGCGCTGGTAATCACACACGAAACCAGTGCCCTGCTTAAGCTTGAGGAACTCCTCCCTCTTCCGATCCATCAGACCCTCCGGAATATGGTAAGCTCGGAAGGCTTCGGTGAACTCTTGCCATGTAACAACATGTTGAGCTTCTTACATTGCCAAGAAATTTTCCCACCAGGAGCCAGCTGCTCCCTCCAGATGATAGGCAGCAAAATTCACCCAATCAGCTTGAGCAACATGACCAACCTAGATTTTGTGCTCCATAGTGTGAAGCTAGTAGTCCGCATCAAGTGGCTCAGTGGAATAGCTGAAAACTGGCGGAGTGAGACGTGTGAAGTCCTTGATACCAACTTGATTGTTCTGGCATTGACCAGTATTGCGCTCAATCCTTTCAAGGAGCCTCATGTTGTCAGTACAGTTGGTTTCGTACATGGCCATGAGTTGAACCATGGACGGCAGTGGAGGAAGGTTGGAAGATTCACCCTCATTTGTAGCACCACGAGCATGAGCACGGGTACGGGTGTCACCCATAATGAAAGTATAAGAAGAGTTAGACAAGGGATTCAAAGGAACAAGACGGAAAGATGAACAATGAGTACTTGATATAAAGGTATCATCTTATCAAGCATGGTAGTATCAAAGCATACTAATGTATACACTAACCAGCTGACTTACAAACCATGACAATGGAATGCTAAGATGTTACACACCAAGAAAAAACTGAGATATCTTGGAATTCTGAGAATAGCAACCAAGTACAGAGTACTTTAGAAAAACAACCCCAAAACCACGATCCTAAAAGTTTTGAGATATGAGATAAGAGATGAAAACCTTTTCAAACCAAATAGGGTAAGGAAAACTCCAGCATCAGAAACACAGCAGAGAAGGAGTAAAAAGAATCCTAGTCAGAGTTTCTGCAAATAATTTTTAATTTTCAAATAGTTTTATCAACTTCTAGACTCCACATCGACCAGTAAAAGGGTTTTCTACAGGCAGTCCTGCTCTGATACCAAAACCTGTAGCACCCCCTGGGATTAGGGTTAAACTAACCTCAGATCACCATCTAAGGTAAGCTCAACTCTAAGGACAGAAGATCACAGTAAGATTCAATAACATTACAGAACTCAGGGATTCAACAGCATAAGTTTAAACTCTTAACAGAGTACGATATTAGAGTTATTACAAACCAGAGGTCATAGACCCAACATTACATCACACAGTGAAAGAAAATTATGTTGTTCTACACAACAACTTAGCAAAGGGCCTAAGAGGCCATAAACAGAAGCGATATCCATCCCATAGTCCTCAGGCTGCTACCTGGGACCCCCAACTACTCGTCAATGTCAACGTCGAAGCCACCTTCAGTCGCAACTAGATCATCTGTAGAAAAACAACAATGGCGCAAGGCTGAGTACGAGAATGTACTCCGCCAGACTTAGACAATCTAGTATCTACATGCTCTGGCTAGAAAGGCTTTCTCTGGATTTTCTTTTGCGTAAAAGCAATCTTTATTTGTAAACAAGAGAGAGAAGAGGCTCGTCTACTCAGAATCTTTTAAAAGAGATAAGATAACGACTTCTTCTTGTTCATAAAATCTTGACAATCACCAGCTTCATCAGAACCTCCTATCTAGGATCACCCCCTCGACCTAGAGGAAGCATCCTTAAGCACACATGGATCAACAAGTTTTATAGTGGTTAATGTTATCTATGATCTTATAATCTGGTCACCAAGCGTTCACAACCGTGAACACGGCTTCTCAAAAATATTTAACACTGCAGGGGTGTACAACTTTACCCACACATACCAACCGACTCTTAATGCCAAATTATTAGCCCTCTTCCTTGGAAGGCCGGCAGAGGGTGGTTGACCACGACCTTGACCTTGCTTTTGCCGAGACCATGTGTCACGCCCTAGGGATGGTTCCGCCGTAAAGGGTCAAGTCCCGAAGCCGGTCCCTAAAGATGTGAGGCGAGGTTGGTTCACCAGGGGCTCCATCAACCCCAAGCAACCGCGGCCATGTTTCCCTACCTGTTATGATGCACCTCCGTCACCTCCTCTTTCGAAAACGTTTTCAATGCGTATGCCAGATGGAAAGCCCGAACTATGTGCTCATGGAATATACTAGGAAAGTTAGTTGCTCGTGGGGTTTTCTAGGCCCCGTGTGGTTGTACGCTCGTCTCGTTTCTAAAGGCAAGAACTCCGTTCCCAGTGGTGGTGAGCATGGGACTACAAAAACCACACCAACATGGACTCCCATACAAGCCTTAGCATATTTATTTATCTCCATCAATGATACCTCCACATCCTACCTTTCTAGATTCTCTGGCATCTCTAATTCATCATTCGGACGGATTAGACGTTGTTACTATGCATGGCTAAGCTGTCAGTAGTAAAAGCTCTAGCAACATTCAAATGCCATACCTAGGTATGCTAGAAGCAGTTGAACAGGAGTATAAAGCTACAAAATGGAAACTATGCAGCAGATAGGTAACACTAGTTACTGACAAAAGACCACATTGGAATCGTGTGCATCATAGCGAGAAAGAAATATACTTTGTAAAAGTAGGTTTAGAATGAAAGGCTACGCTTGCCTTGTCCGTCAGTAGACAGGTATGGATCTTCGGTGTTGTTGACTTCAGCCTCGGGCTCGGATCCTAACACGAAGAACCAATACCGGAAAGAAAGGCGACAATTCAATACATGGCATAATGCAATGCGCAAAAAATATGTATGACATGACAAGTTAAGTAGTGTTGAAATGAACCCTTGAACATGATTGGTTAGTTTAAACGGGGTCCGAGTGGTCCAAACCCTAGAACAGGGGGCTCCTCGAAATCACCTATGGGGTTCAATTGATTCCTCTAATTAAACTTGTCATGAAAGTTGGTTAACAATGTACTTGTCACGAAATCTATTTTGTATATTTCAAAAATACCAGGGACTTTGTAAGATATAGGAAATATTGCTGGGGCCCCTTTTGTCCATTTAGGCTCCAATGTTTTGGTAGTTTTCAAAAATATTCCAAACCATTTGAATGTGTTCATAGAGAGAGGAAATTAGGGTTTAGGATTTGCATTATTCAAAAACTTGCTCTCATTCATACTTTATTAATTTTAACACATGCAATGCTTAAGGTACTAATTACATATATTACAAACTTGGGCTGTTAAAGATGGTCACTCTAGTGACTAAATATCAGATAAAGCTTAGAGGACTTGCTTTGGATTTGTAATCTTGATTTAGCTTTATCCTAAAGGATGAGCTCCTAGAGTGTCTCATGCTACTTCCTAAGCAATCAAATCAATCAGTAGATCAAAGCAATTAATGAAACATAAGATCAAGGAAATTCATCTTAACAACTACCCAAACTGCTACTGAGGTTACCATTGAGCCTGGCTTGAGGTAGGGATGGGTATTTTGAAAAGGTTGCATTTTGAAGTAAGATCCTCTTGATATTTCTAACAATAGTATAGTTCAAAAAGGTTTTATAAAAGGTTTTGGGAAAACCTAGAGGTAAGAGTAGTTCAAGTTTTATCTTGAAACATAAGGAGATTATATCTTATAGTCTCCATAGTTTTTTTATATAGAATCTAATAAATAATTGTTGTAAAAAGGGCATCTTGGCTTAGGTTTTGAAATACCAGAACATTTGAGAATATGAAAGATGAGCCAAGACAGTTTTGTTAAATAGCTTTTGTCAACTGGGGGTTGAGGTAAGGAGTATATCATCTACTTCATCATAAGATGCATAAGCACAAACAAACACGCAAGCAAACATTTGCATCATTAAACAAGAAAAAGTTTTTGTTGCCCCTGATTTTTGCATTCTGGACAACAAACCAGAGTTGCTGAAATTGGGATGTTACAATTAGCATCATGCAAACCCTTTTTCCCAAAAGCCTTTTTTTGTCAAATTCATCGAAAATCCTATATGCATATATTAGGGTTCATTTGAAATATATGTATGATTGTATTTTGAATGGATAGGAATATATTCCCTAGTAGTCCTGAAAAGTGATGTAAAATTTTATAACTATTTTGAGACAAGTTTGACTCATTTTGGAGTCCTACATAAAAAAGATACAACTAAATAAGGAAAAGAATTAAAAGAAAAGAAATAGAAAAAAATGAACCTTAAACCTACCCAGCCGGCTGAGTCAGACTAGCCCAACCGGCCAACGCTCCTCCTACATGTCGCATGCGCAGCGCATGGCACCAGTAGGCCCAGCAGCAGCCTAGTGCACCACCGGCAGAGCCTACCCCCGCAGAGCCCCTATTCCCTCTGTTTTTTATTCTTCTGACAGGTGGGGTCCATCCCCTTCTCCTTCATCCGGCCGGAGCCCGTGCTCCACGCTACTGCGCCCCAATCACCCATGATTTTCATTGTTTTTGTTCTGAATCCTTTCCCTCTGCAAGCCATCATCCCTATTTAAACCCCGGCCTCTGAATCGACTTGTTTTTTTGGAAATCGCCACAATCGAGCATGCATGTTGAGCCGCAGATCAATCTTGGACCAGAGGTTCCCGAGACACCCTCGCCTCCCTTCCTCCTCTAAACACTGCCACATTCTATACCACATCGTCTTGTCCCGTTTTCCCCTCACCTCTCATAGTACAACGCCTAGACAACCTCGTTGGAGCACCGGCGACACCGCACGTCTCTAGCCACCATTCACGCCGCCTAAGGAAGCAATGAATGAAGACTATGCTACCAGGAATCTCACCGACATCGCTCGCGTCACGTGGCCCCTTCGCCGCCGACGAGGACCACCGGGACGCCGCCATGTCACCATCCGAAGCTGCCGCCACCGCACACGCCATCCCAGTGACCACAAACCTTTCGTTCGTGACCGTCGGATAGATCACCAGCCCGCGAGATCAAACAGGCCACCAAACCGGTACCGGCTATTGACATCGCGCCGCATGGCCGTCCAGTCAACGCCACATTAGTGCCACGACATGTGTTGTCAAAGCGTAGCACTAAGTCTGGCAGAATATTCTAGGGAATGTTCCCTCGGATTTTTGGTCTGTAACTATTTTTACCTGAAGCCTTTTGCATTGGGTGCTAAATTTAAAATATCTATCCAGGAGTATTTTACCAAGAATTAACCATATTTTTTATAATAGTAGCTTAATTATTATGTAAAAAATCTTATTAAGTGGGTTTAATTAATGCTTTAATTGGTTTTGATGCATTAAATGTTTTCCATGCATCATCTGATATAATAATGTCGAGCGAACTAAATACAACCATTGTGACCTATTAAGTCATCATCATGCATTGTTCATCATTGTTTTATTCTATTGTTGCATATGTATTTTATTTTTTGTCTTGTTGTTGATTGTGAATCATTTTTATCGTTTAGAGTGCGAGAAGAGTAAATATTTTTCTGGAAAAGAGGGTGTGAATGACATCAACAAATAAGGCAAGTGAAACTTGCTTATTTACGTTTCATTTATTGTTCTATGCATGTGGTGTGTATTAGCAAAGCTACATATATATATAAGTAATTGTTGTTTTGTGCTTTGACTGTGGTCTAGTGGAAAGGGGTGTGTTTTGGTATGCTATGTCTAGGGTAGCAAAAGAGATTGTTCTTTGATTTGATGGAAGAAATATAATTGTTAGATGGATGGAACTAAAGATATAGTTTGAGTGTCAAGGTAAGGGCCAAGGCCTGACTTACTGACATGTTCACTTGTCGAGGTTGAGTGCCATGGTAGGGACATTGAACCTGACTACTGACATGAGCATTGCATGTTTGGTTGAATGCCATGGTAGGGACGATGAACCTGACTACTAACATGAGCATAGCCTAGTTGTTTGATGAGATGCATGGAAAGGGCTGATACGCGCAATTTGCATCACTATTCTATATCATAATTTGCCTCTATTCATTGATATATTTCGTATTAAGAGGTGTTACTTATGTATTTTCATCTGTTTTTGCATGCTGAATGATTCTTGAAGGATGAACTGCCGGAGTTAGGATTCTGATGGAAAAAAGCGATGTTTTGATGCAATTTTGCGAAGATCAGAAAAATACCAGAAATACTAAGGAAAATCCTATTTTCTCAGAGGACGAAGGAAGCTAGAAGGGGAGAGGCGGAGTTGGGCCACAGGGGGCCCACACCCCCCAGGCGCGGGCCACCCTAGGTCGCGCCTACATGGGGTGTGGCCGCCCTGGCCCACCTCTGGCTTCGCTTTATTGCCTATATCTTCTCCCCGAAACCCTAATACACCGGGAGCGACCACAGGAATATTCCGCCGCCTCTACGGGGCGGAAAACACCGAGAGAGAAAGAGCTCTCCGGCAGACAGATTTTTGCCGGGGAAATTCCTTCCTAGAGAGGGTAGATCGTCGCCATCAACACCATCATCAAGCTAGAATTCATCGGAATCATCATCATCATCCACACCATCATCTCCACTAGCACCATCATCACCACTCCATCCCGCTGTAACAGTTGCGTTGAATCTTGCATAGTTCTTAGGGGAAACTTTCCCGGTGTTGATTACTATTATAGTTGATGCTTGTGAGTGGAACCATTGAATTATTTTTTATGTTCAGATTGTTATCCATTACCATATCATCTCTGATCTTGATCCATATGATGTATCGTGAGTAGTTCGTTTAGTTCTTGCGAACATGGGAGAAGTCATGTTGTTAGTAGTGGATTTGTGTTGAGGTATTATTTAATGGTCTAATATTTAACTTATGGTGCTATTCTTCTAGTGGTGTCATGTGAACATCGACTACATGATACTTCACCATTTATTGGCCTAGGGGAATGCATTGTGTATTTGGCTACTAATTGTGGGGTTTCCGGAGTAACAGAAACCTAAACTCTCGTTAGGAAACCATTGCACAAGGGAGTGTAGGATCTCAGAGTTTAAGGCTGTGGTTAGGTTTATATCTTAATTGATTTCTTGTAGTTGTGGATGCTTGCAAGGGGTTTAATCACAAGTATGTATTAGTCCAAGTAAGGTCGATACATTAGCACAGGTTCACCCACACACCACTTATAAAACCAAAGAATACTACTAAACTATATGAAACGAAAGCACTAGACAGTATTCCCATGCATGTGTCCTCGAGAAAGTTTGGTCCTCATTAGTATTTCCACTGGCTTGTCCTTTGCTAAGAAAGGATTGGGACACTTGCTGCAATTACTTGCTATCTTTATTTACTTGCACTTTATTTTCTTGCTTTATCACAAAACCCCTAAAAATTCGTTTGCTAAGTATTTACAGAGATTTGCTGCTACATACCACTAGTCAACACCTTTTGCTCCTCGTTCGGATTGACACTCCTATTTATCGAAAGTACTACGATACACCCCCTATACTCGTGGGTCATCATGACTATTTTCTGGCGCCATTGCCAGGGAGTGAAGCGCTATTCAAGAGTGGAACTGGTAAAGGAAACTTCTACTGTGAGTATTGCTTTTTATTTCTGTTTGTTACTTTGTTTCCAATATGGATAACCCACTTGGTTTTCTGTTTGGGAAAACTACTACCACTATTAGGGTAGTAGATGAACCACCACTTGTTGAGATAGATCCTTTTAAGATACCTACAAGTATTGTTGATCGTGTTATAGATAATTATTATTTAGGGGGGTGGAACTGTCCACCCTGGTGATCACTTGCTTTTTATCCATGAATTATGCGGGTTGTTTAAGTGTGCAGGTATTGACATGTTTATACCCTACGGGTACGTGACTTCGGCATACCTGGTCCAGCCCAAGGAAGGCCCACAGCGGATATACGCTGGCCCATGAAGATTTTCGGGTGACCAAGGCCCATGACGCCTTTGGATCCTTGGAGAGCAAGACTAGTATAGATAGGAAATTCAAAGGGGTAAAACCCTAGAACCTGTAACCGACTAGGACTATGCCCGGGACCTGCCTAAGTCTATATAAAGGCCAGGAGGGCACGTCCTAGATCTCTCGACTCATACTTTCGCACGCACCTCCACGCCAGATCAAACATGGTCGCGGCTGGCTACGCCGATCGCCGCAACGACAACAGCCGCAACATCGGAGGTTACCACGGGGGAAATCTCCGAGACAGCGGACGATCATCACAATCGTGGCAACGCCGCGACCGCGACAACGGACCCTCAGCATTCGAAAAACTTTCGGGTCCATGCACCATCCACTTCTACATCGACAAGCAAGATGGCAAAAAGAAAGCCAGTCACATGCTCAAGGACTGCCGCGAGTTCCAGAAACTCAGCGAAAGCATGGCGCAGATGAGGCAACAAGCCCCAATCCCTGTGTTCGGAAACGCACCCGCGCAAGGAGAAATAGCACACAGAGCTCCTCCTCCGCCACCTATTGGAGGCCCAAACCAACAAGTCGCACCAGCGCAAAACAACGCCGGGGTCGTATACCCCCCACCAAAGGGAGCACTAAACATGATCCAGAAGGGACGCCCCACAAACAGGGTACAGAAGAAAATCACCCGACAAATCAACTTGGCCGTGGCAACTCCACCTGCAATCCCTGAGTACCTCAGCGGATCGGAGTCCTGCATCACGTTCACTCGCGCGGATCACCCTTGCCAGATCCCTCGCCCAGGTCATGCTGCCCTGGTGCTGGAGGCGCAGATCGGAGGCTTCGAGATGAGTCGCGTCTTCATGGACGGTGGCAGTGGCATCAACCTAATGTTCGCAAGCACCCTGGCAGCTATGCGGATCCCGCAATGCAGCCTGGAACAATCAGACACAATGTTCCACGACATTGTACCAGGAAAGGGTATATTCCCCCTGGGCAAAATAGGACTTGACGTCATCTTCGGAAAGCCGGACAACTTTCGGCAGGAGCGACTTGAATTCAAAGTGGTGGACTGGCCGTCACAATACCACGCCATCCTGGGACGTGTAGCATTCGCAAGGTTCCTAGCCGTCCCACACTATGCATACCTACTACTCAAGATGCCAGGACCAAGGGGCGTCATCACAATCCATGGGAGCTTCACCCGATCCGAAGCCATCGGCAAGGAAATCAATAGACTACTCGCTACAGACTTCATCAGGGAAATCAAAGAGAGCGAGTGGCTTGCAAACACAGTGATGGTCTCGAAGAAGGACACGGACATCCTGCGGATGTGCGTGGACTTCACGTCACTAAATAAGCACTGCCCAAAGGACCACTTCCCTCTTCCACGGATCGACCAGATTATTGATTCGACTGCAGGTTGCGAGAAACTCTCCTTCCTCGACGCCTACTCAGGCTATAACCAGATTCGGCTCAAGGTCGAAGACCAGGAGAAAACAACGTTTATTACACCGTTCGGAGTATTCTGTTACAACACAATGCCCTTCGGGCTAAAGAACGCGGGTGCCACGTACCAGCGATGAATGCAGGCCTGCCTCAAGGACCAGATTGGTCGCAACGTCCAAGTTTATGTCGACGACATAGTAATAAAAACCAGAGAGGCAAGGACACTTATTGACGATCTCCGCAAGACGTTCGACAACCTCGATCGCTACAGGATCAAGCTCAATCCCGAAAAGTGCGCCTTCGGCGTCCCATCAGGTCAGCTCCTCGGGTACTTCATCTCTCAATGAGGGATCGAGGCGAACCCGAAGAAAATCAAAGCCATCATGACGATGGAGAAGCCGAAAAACCTCAAGGGCGTCCAGCAGCTCGCAGGACGAGTAGCGGCGCTAAGCAGGTTCATCAGCCGTATGGGCGAGAATGCCCTACCATTCTACCAGCTGCTGCGTAAAGCAGACAAGTTCGAGTGGACACCAGAAGCCAACGACGCATTCGAAAGCCTCAAGCGGCTCCTTTCCACCTCGCCCGTTTTGGTCACGCCAAAGGAGCGCGAGCCCTTGCTGCTGTACATAGCAGCCACACATCAGGTGGTCAGCACCGTACTCGTGGTCGAACGACTCGAAGAAGGCAAGACCCACGGGGTCCAGCGCCCAATTTACTACCTCAGCGAGGTACTGACACCAACAAAGCAGAGGTACCCTCACTACCAGAAGCTAGCCTACGGCGTGTTCATGACGGCTCGACGGTTGATCCATTACTTCCAGGAACACCAGGTGATGGTCGTCAACGAAGCACCCCTGAACAGCATCCTAAATAATCCAGAGGCCACAGGATGGGTGGCCCTGCGGGGCATCGAACTATCACCCTTGGACATCGTCTACGAAGCGACACGCAATCAAATCTCAAGTCCTTCCGGACTTCCTGGTGCACTGGATGGAGCTGCAGTTGCCAGATACCCCAGACATGTCGTAGTCCTGGACAATGCATTTCGACGGTTCCAAGCGCGAAGCCGGAGCAGGGGCAGGGGTCATACTGACCTCCCCGCAGGGTGACAATATGAAGTACGTCCTTCGGATGAAATTCAGGGCCTCCAACAACGAAGCCGAATACGAAGCCCTCATCCATGGCATGAGGATGGCAAAGATATGCGGCGCAACGCGCCTGGTCATCTACGGTGACTCCAACCTCGTCGTCCAGCAGACGATGAACGAGTGTGACGCACACGCCAAAAACATGATCGCGTACCGCGCGCTCTACAACGCACTCGAAGGAGAATTCGACGGCTGCGAACTTCGGCATGTTGGAAGAGAGAGCAATGAGGAAGCCGATAGACTCGCCAACATCGGCTCCACTTGCGCAAAGGTACCACCAGGTGTGTTCCTCGAACAAATCTGCGTGCCATCCATCAAGCGAAAATTCCCCAAGGGCTCACCCGAAGAAGCAGAACACTCGGGGGCTACGCTACCCGAAGGACATGAAGGACCGGATAAACTGGACACGGAGGTCGCTATGGTCAACCTGATGCAGGTCATGGCAGTCGAAGAATCCTGGACACGACCGTACCTCCAGTTCTTGATAACCGAAGAATTGCCCGACAGCCCGACAGCCCAACAGACGCCCGACGCATATCTCGCCGGTCCAAAGCCTTCACCATCATCAACGGAGAGCTGTACAAGCGCAGCATCACGGGTATACTCCAAGACATCCACGAAGGCATCTGTGGCCACCACGCAGGTAGCCGCTCCCTTGTCGCCAAAGCTCTACGAGCAGGATTCTACTGGCCAACGGCCATGGGCGACGCAAAGGACATCGTCCGAAGATGCAACGGATGCCAACGGTTCGCCCACAAACCGCACGCACTCGGGTCCGAGCTCAGGCCCATACCTATAGCTTGGCCTTTCGCTCAATGGGGCCTCGACATGATCGGCAAATTGCCAAAATCCTCGAAAGGAGGACACGTCTTCCTCCTGGTTGCAGTCGACAAATTCACCAAGTGGATCGAGGCCATGCCGGTCACCAACCAAAAAGGCAAAACTGCCGTCAAGTTCTTCGAGTCCATTGTCTACAGGTTCGGCGTACCACACAGCATCATCACCGACAACGGATCGAACTTCATCTCCGAAGAATTCCAGGACTTCTGCGAAGGCCTTGGGATCAACATCACATATGCCTCAGTGGCACACCCGCAAACGAACGGACAAGTGGAAAAGGCCAACGGCCTAATCAGAGCCGGCATCAAGAAGCGCCTCATGAGCTCACTCGAACACAAAGCTGGAAATTGGACAAAGGAGCTACCCTCCGTCCTGTGGAGCTTACGAACTACGCCAAACAGCTCCACCGGATACACACCGTTCTTCATGGTACACGGAGCCGAAGCCGTGCTACCAGCCGAAGTACGCCATCAGGCCCCACGGGTCGTCGCCTACAGTGAAGCTGAATCCACGGCTGCACTCGAAGACGCTGTCGATACACTCGACGAAGCACGGGATATAGCAGCAGCTCGATCAGCGGTGTACCAGCAGAGTCTCCGCAACTACCACAGCCGCCGGCTGCGCCCAAGGTCCTTCGTCGAAGGAGACCTCGTCTTACGACTCAAGCAAAAGCGACCGAATAAATTCGAGTCGCCATGGGAAGGACCCTACGTCATCACGGAAGTCATCCCAGGTGGCGCATATCGCCTCAAGCACATGGAGTCTGGAGTCGCATACTCCAACCCATGGAATATCTCGCACCTGCGACGGTTCTATCCGTAGCAACCTACCCCCTTTTTTTACTTTCAATAAAGCTTCCAGCCAAGGCTACTCAGCTGAACAATGTATCTCCTCCATTACGATATAAATAAAGCTAAGTATCTCGCCCCAAAACTTCGTTTCACTGTTTTCTGCAAAATATACTATATGCTACAAGCACACTCGGGGGCTCCCCCACCTCACGATTTCATCGACTGAGGGCCAAACGTGTACACCTGAGTAGCTGACAACGTCAGGCAAACGCAAAGGACACGTATCCAATTAAAGCACTGCGTGCTCACATACAAACAAACGTTTACAACAAAGGGCACAACACGCCCAGCCGAAATATACAAATTTTACATCTCTCCCTTTTTACAGGTACTACCTATGTTGAAGAATAACCTGGGCACGCTGCTCAAACAAATCTACAATCTGTTCGGCATACTGCCTTACAGCCGCGTAATGCGGACGCATGTCCCACTCGCCACCATCAGGGCGAAGAGGTGGCCCAGCAGCCACGGCAGCCAAATCCACGTCAGGCCGGTGCAGCCTCACAAGAGACAATGCAGCTTTCACTCTGTAATACCCTCAGAATCGGCCCTATGCAAGTTTCAGCGATTCCCGCCAAACCCGCATAGAAACGATTCAAAGGTGCCCACCAGGCACTTTCGTGCGGGTGGAAAACGAAGTAATACCATTACACAATAGTCCACGATGGAACCCACAGAACAGATATATACAACAACGACTCAAAGAGTCAAGAATACAGATATACAGTACAAAGATCCAAATCACCTTTAAAACGATATAGCGTCCGAGTACGGACAAGATGCAAATTGAGCTAAGAGCCCTGAAGAATAACCAATGGCGTCCATAACCCTGCCCAGGCCAAGCCAGAAGGGTAACCCTGCTAACAACGTCGATCTCAAAACCTGCTTAAACAAAAGGGGTGCCGACAAAGGGCAGAGGAAAAAGAGAGAGCGATCAGTACTGAGGCCAGTACACGGCGAGGCTAGAATTCGGCGGTCCTCGCCTACATAGGTATGGTGGACTGAAGCGGCAGCGCGGCATGCACTAAACAACCTATAGAGACTCGATACAAATAGCGGCTATCAGAGAGGGGTAAGAGAGACCTATTCGGAACCAACCTGATACTACCACCAAACATACCCATCGTGGTGTTTCCCCCTTGAGACCAAACGAGGAAGTCAACTGAGGAACTCACACCGTTGGCAGTTTTACTCATTCCGTTATAGTTGCGGCAATTACTAGTCAAATATAAATAGCATGAGTCATCCTGATATAATAAGCAGTGGGCAGTTTTAGTTAACCATTCCGT
This sequence comes from Avena sativa, assembly GCA_916181665.1. NCBI lineage: Eukaryota > Viridiplantae > Streptophyta > Magnoliopsida > Poales > Poaceae > Avena > Avena sativa. Next base: position 149,808,397 of record OV702280.1, read on the forward strand.
TGTAGTTGCAACTACTAGTCAAATATACGATTAGCATCAGATATCCCAAAACCCAGCAGTTGTTGGTACTTTTATTTAGCCATTCCGTTGTAGTGAAGCTGATTACTAGTCATATCGGATACAAGTCAAATTATAACAGTAAACTTTAGTTATAGTTGTCTATGATCGAGAACTGTGCTCCAAGTCGTCCATAACCGCGGACACGGCTTTTCGAAAAGATTTAACCCTGCAGGGGTGCACCAAAGTATCCACACGCACTTCGACCCTTTTTCCCAGATCAATTAACATACACCCATCGGTATGTCGGCGGGGCCTAAGTCATGACGTTTCACAGACCCAAAGCAAGTACATGGGGGCCACCCCACTAAGCTACCCGCAACAAAGTCGGCCGGTCTCCGAGACGGACTCAGGGTTTGCGTCAGTGGCTGTAAACGACTGGGAACCCGAAAATGTGACTGGGCTTGTCGATACCGCGAAAACACTCCGCTTCCAAAACAGTACAGGTGCAGTACTTCGCACAATTTTAAATAAAGCAGTAAAGCATGGCATAAGTACAGAATAGTAATAAAGCCCCAAACTACTTGTGGCCCCCGGTACAATACTTTGAAATCTGGTACTAATCGATGGGGGTGCCCATACACCCCACATGTGGTTAGCGCGCTCGATCTCGGAACAGGTATCAAGAACTCGGGGTCCTACGGGACACTAGTGGGCGGTTAACAACCAAATAACATCTATTGCCCACCGGTGCCTCTGCATTTATCTACTTTCAATTTTAGTTATTAAACAATAATTAAAGCCATGATCATCTCCAACATTAAACATGCGGCAATACTCCAACAACTGTGGTACTTGGCGACACGCAACAGCACTTGAGCAAGCGACTACGACGCGCAAGTCCAACTATCTACCAAACAACAGGTAATAGGATGTGTCCAAGGCAATATAAGGCTGCAAGGGATATCACGGGTACGAAAACTAGAGCAACGCAACACAGATAGAAATAGATCAACAGGAGGGAATAAATACTATAAAAGTAAGATAGGTAGAAAGGGGGAGGTGCTCGCCTGAAAAACATTGCCGAAGGTTCATCCGAAGATCGGGTCGACACTCGCATCAACTCATCGGCCTAATCCGCGAAGAAGCAAAACACTAGAAGAAACACCGGATGCACTATTTAATACTACGGTAGAAAATCGGGCATGATGCATGTATGATGTATGACATGGCAAAGATGCGATGCAATTAGGCAATATTAAGCGGAACCCGGGGTCCCGACATTTATTATTAGGTTCGAGTTATTTATCTACCCCGCAAATTAAGTGTTGGGTTAACAGGGCGGAACATGGCATCGGTTCGCTACACCAATTTAAATGGAGTCCGGAATGAGACGCAGATATCCCGCATATAGACTCCATATTTAATTATGAGATGAATTGGCATAATGCCCCCAAACCACACAAATATGTATGCGACATGAATGATTTAATGCAACAAGTATATATTATATATTATAAAAATACGGGACTTGGACAGGGCATCACACATTATGGTCGGAGGTCTTGGTTCGGAGGGGTTCAAGGGATCGGTCTTCGGGGTCTCGGCGAGATTGTCCTTCCGACTCCGGGAAGGATCACTTGTCGCACCGGGGTCTCGGTGTCCTCGGATCCGAGAGGGAGAACTTGGCGGGTCGGGTTCGGTCTCGATCTTCGGACTCCGGGCACGGGTCTTCAGGTCCATGAATGAGACCTTGGCGTCGGTAGATCTTGAGAGCGACACAACTCGTCGCGACCGTACTTGTCACATGGTACATGCTGTGGCTGATTTTGCCGATGGGGAAAAAGTCTTCGACAAGCTTGCAAACGATGAAGGCGACGAGGCCACGGCAGGGCGCTGGGCTCCAATAGGACAGCGACACCGGGGAACTCACAGGAGGGTCAATGTCGGCGGTGGTCAACCGAGCGGTGGAGCACAGAGGGCGGGCGACCTCAGGGCAGCGGTGTTGCGCCGCTGCGGAGGACGGCCGGCGGCGGCTCGGGAGATAGAGGCGACGCGGGGCTCAACAGGTCGGAAGCAGAGAGGGGGGGCGCTTGTAGAGGTGGTCGGCGAGGCGGTCGACGAGGCGGTGCCGGGCGAGGTGGCGGTGGAGCTTGGCGACGGAGGGCCGTTGAGGAAGGTCGTGGGCGAGGGCGGTCAAGATGGCATCGACGGCGGCGCAGAGAAGCTCGGGGGGGAAGGGACTCGCGGTAGGTGGGGAACGGGGTGCTAGCGAGGTGGTGGGGCCGCGCTGCAGGCGTGCCAGGCGGGGGAAGCAGGTGGGGGGGTGTGTGCTGACCGCGTGGGGCTGATGGTGGCATGCGGCTGGGTCAGTGGGGTAGGGTGAGGTGGCAGGTGGTGGTTGGGTGGAAGGAGGGAGGAGAGGTGAGGTGGCGGGTGGTGATTGGCCGGGGTGAGGTGGAGGGGGCTGGGTAGGATTAGGTGGGGTAGGTTAGGGATTAGACTAGGTTTTAGTTTAGGGCTTGGAGGTGGCCGGCCGGGCTTTCGGGCCTGGCGGGCTGCCTCCTAAAAACAAAATAAAAGTTTTATTATTTAAAACAGGGCATTTGAAATCCGTTGGTAGACGAAACAAAATAATCCGGAGACCCGGGTTTCAATTTGAATAAGACGGGAATATTTAGAAAACAAAACTAGGCGTTTCGAAAATAGTTTAGACAAAAAACCATGCAGGATGATGACGATGCTCAAATGCAATGTGGCATGATGACATGAGCATGGGGGTCATGATGATGCAATGCACAAAAACAACGCGATTTTCTAGTAGTGGATTTACCCGGGGTGCTACAATTCGACACCACTAACAATGGATCTCGCCCTCGAGATCCGCCTCATGGTACCGGGAAGAAGGGCGGCGATCTGAATCTTCTCGCATCGTGTAGATCCTCGCGACACCACTAACAAGAGGTCGTTGTCCGTGATCGTCGAGAGAACACTCCGGGAAACAAAGGCGAAGGTAGAGGTATCAACAAATAAAGCCACCTCTAGCTTCGATGGAAAGAGGGAACCGATGCATTCTCATCCACTTCAATGTACACAAGCGAATAGAGTGAGTAGTCGGCATGGGGGCCAATCCATCACGCACCCAAACTATTACTCTGCACAATCAGTAGAAAAGCGTGCAACCATTCTCGAAATCAGACTGAAGATCTCGACAATCGAGGTTCAGAAACAAAGGAGTGATGCAGACTCTGCATCGGATCTAGCGTAGATGATGTCGTCGCGTCGGAAAACACCGGAAGGCACAAGAAGGAACAAAGAGAAGTCCACCAGACGAAGGGTTCCTCGGTTAGCATGAAGACCAGATGTAGCAACACCGTTACCAAAGGAGGAAGCGAAACCCTGAAGGTACGATGGAAGCCAACCACGAGAAATCCTGGACTCGAAGAGAGAGAAGAGAGCGGATTCAAAACACGCAGAGGTGAGAGGAGAGCAGCAGAGGGGTAAGGAGTAAAATCAGACCTAATCAGAACTATCCAACCGATTTTTCAAAAATAGTTTTGACACTCTACTTCGGCCGTTAGCTAGGTTATCCTACAGGCTGGACTTGTGGGGTATCGCAACTGCTGAGCTCTGATACCACTCTGTAACACCCTCAGAATCGGCCCAATGCAATTTCAGCGATTCCCGCCAAACCCGCATAGAAACGATTCAAAGGTGCCCACCAGGCACTTTCGTGCAGGTGGAAAACGAAGTAATACCATTACACAATAGTCCACGATGGAACCCACAGAACAGGTAATAGGATGTGTCCAAGGCAATATAAGGCTGCAAGGGATATCACGGGTACGAAAACTAGAGCAACGCAACACAGATAGCAATAGATCAACAGGAGGGAATAAATACTATAAAAGTAAGATAGGTAGAAAGGGGGAGGTGCTCGCCTGAAAAACATTGCCGAAGGTTCATCCGAAGATCGGGTCGACACTCGCATCAACTCATCGGCCTAATCCGCGAAGAAGCAAAACACTAGAAGAAACACCGGATGCACTATTTAATACTACGGTAGAAAATCGGGCATGATGCATGTATGATGTATGACATGGCAAAGATGCGATGCAATTAGGCAATATTAAGCGGAACCCGGGGTCCCGACATTTATTATTAGGTTCGAGTTATTTATCTACCCCGCAAATTAAGTGTTGGGTTAACAGGGCGGAACATGGCATCGGTTCGCTACACCAATTTAAATGGAGTCCGGAATGAGACGCAGATATCCCGCATATAGACTCCATATTTAATTATGAGATGAATTGGCATAATGCCCCCAAACCACACAAATATGTATGCGACATGAATGATTTAATGCAACAAGTATATATTATATATTATAAAAATACGGGACTTGGAAAGGGCATCACACATTATGGTCGGAGGTCTTGGTTCGGAGGGGTTCAAGGGATCGGTCTTCGGGGTCTCGGCGAGATTGTCCTTCGGACTCCGGGAAGGATCACTTGTCGCACCGGGGTCTCGGTGTCCTCGGATCCGAGAGGGAGAACTTGGCGGGTCGGGTTCGGTCTCGATCTTCGGACTCCGGGCACGGGTCTTCAGGTCCATGAATGAGACCTTGGCGTCGGTAGATCTTGAGAGCGACACAACTCGTCGCGACCGTACTTGTCACATGGTACATGCCGTGGCTGATTTTGCCGATGGGGAAAAAGTCTTCGACAAGCTTGCAAACGATGAAGGCGACGAGGCCACGGCAGGGCGCTGGGCTCCAATAGGACAGCGACACCGGGAAACTCACAGGAGGGTAAATGTCGGCGGTGGTCAACCGAGCGGTGGAGCACAGAGGGCGGGCGACCTCAGGGCAGCGGTGTTGCGCCGCTGCGGAGGACGGCCGGCGGCGGCTCGGGAGATAGAGGCGACGCGGGGCTCAACAGGTCGGAAGCAGAGAGGGGGGGCGCTTGTAGAGGTGGTCGGCGAGGCGGTCGACGAGGCGGTGCCGGGCGAGGTGGCGGTGGAGCTTGGCGACGGAGGGCCGTTGAGGAAGGTCGTGGGCGAGGGCGGTTAAGATGGCATCGACGGCGGCGCAGAGAAGCTCGGGGGGGAAGGGACTCGCGGTAGGTGGGGAACGGGGTGCTAGCGAGGTGGTGGGGCCGCGCTGCAGGCGTGCCAGGCGGGGGAAGCAGGTGGGGGGGTGTGTGCTGACCACGTGGGGCTGATGGTGGCATGCGGCTGGGTCAGTGGGGTAGGGTGAGGTGGCAGGTGGTGGTTGGGTGGAAGGAGGGAGGAGAGGTGAGGTGGCGGGTGGTGATTGGCCGGGGTGAGGTGGAGGGGGCTGGGTAGGATTAGGTGGGGTAGGTTAGGGATTAGACTAGGTTTTAGTTTAGGGCTTGGAGGTGGCCGGCCGGGCTTTCGGGCCTGGCGGGCTGCCTCCTAAAAACAAAATAAAAGTTTTATTATTTAAAACGGGGCATTTGAAATCCGTTGGTAGACGAAACAAAATAATCCAGAGACCCGGGTTTCAATTTGAATAAGACGGGAATATTTAGAAAACAAAACTAGGCGTTTCGAAAATAGTTTAGACAAAAAACCATGCAGGATGATGACGATGCTCAAATGCAATGTGGCATGATGACATGAGCATGGGGGTCATGATGATGCAATGCACAAAAACAACGCGATTTTCTAGTAGTGGATTTACCCGGGGTGCTACAATTCGACACCACTAACAATGGATCTCACCCTCGAGATCCGGCTCATGGTACCGGGAAGAAGGGCGCCGATCTGAATCTTCTCGCATCGTGTAGATCCTCGCGACACCACTAACAAGAGGTCGTTGTCCGTGATCGTCGAGAGAACACTCCGGGAAACAAAGGCGAAGGTAGAGGTATCAACAAATAAAGCCACCTCTAGCTTCGATGGAAAGAGGGAACCGATGCATTCTCATCCACTTCAATGTACACAAGCGAATAGAGTGAGTAGTCGGCATGGGGGCCAATCCATCACGCACCCAAACTATTACTCTGCACAATCAGTAGAAAAGCGTGCAACCATTCTCGGAATCAGACTGAAGATCTCGACAATCGAGGTTCAGAAACAAAGGAGTGATGCAGACTCTGCATCGGATCTAGCGTAGATGATGTCGTCGCGTCGGAAAACACCGGAAGGCACGAGAAGGAACAAAGAGAAGTCCACCAGACGAAGGGTTCCTCGGTTAGCATGAAGACCAGATGTAGCAACACCATTACCAAAGGAGGAAGCGAAACCCTGAAGGTACGATGGAAGCCAACCACGAGAAATCCTGGACTCGAAGAGAGAGAAGATAGCGGATTCAAAACACGCAGAGGTGATAGGAGAGCAGCAGAGGGGTAAGGAGTAAAATCAAACCTAATCAGAACTATCCAACCGATTTTTCAAAAATAGTTTTGACACTCTACTTCGGCCGTTAGCTAGGTTATCCTACAGGCTGGACTTGTGGGGTATCGCAACTGCTGAGCTCTGATACCACTCTGTAACACCCTCAGAATCGGCCCAATGCAAGTTTCAGCGATTCCCGCCAAACCCGCATAGAAACGATTCAAAGGTGCCCACCAGGCACTTTCGTGCGGGTGGAAAACGAAGTAATACCATTACACAATAGTCCACGATGGAACCCACAGAACAGATATATACAACAACGACTCAAAGAGTCAAGAATACAGATATACAGTACAAAGATCCAAATCACCTTTAAAACGATATAGCGTCCGAGTATGGACAAGATGCAAATTGAGCTAAGAGCCCTGAAGAATAACCAATGGCGTCCATAACCCTGCCCAGGCCAAGCCGGAAGGGTAACCCTGCTAACGACGTCGATCTCAAAACCTGCTTAAACAAAAGGGGTGCTGACAAAGGGCAGAGGAAAAAGAGAGAGCGGTCAGTACTGAGGCCAGTACACGGCGAGGCTAGAATTCGGCGGTCCTCGCCTACATAGGTATGGTGGACTGAAGCGGCAGCGCGGCATGCACTAAACAACCTATAGAGACTCGATACAAATAGCGGCTATCAGAGAGGGGTAAGAGAGACCTATTCGGAACCAACCTGATACTACCACCAAACATACCCATCCTGGTGTTTCCCCCTCGATACCAAACGAGGAAGTCAACCGAGGAACTCACACCGTTGGCAGTTTTACTCATTCCGTTATAGTTACGGCAATTACTAGTCAAATATAAATAACATGAGTCATCCTGATATAATAAGAAGTGAGCAGTTTTAGTTAACCATTCCGTTGTAGTTGCAACACTTACTAGTCAAATATACGATTAGCATGAGATATCCCAAAACCCAGCAGTTGTTGGTACTTTTATTTAGCCATTCCGTTGTAGTGAAGATGATTACTAGTCATATCGGATACAAGTCAAATTATAACAGTAAACTTTAGTTATAGTTGTCTATGATCGAGAACTGTGCTCCAAGTCGTCCATAACCGCGGACACGGCTTTTCGAAAAGATTTAACCCTGCAGGGGTGCACCAAAGTATCCACACGCACTTCGACCCTTTTTGCCAGATCAATTAACATACACCCATCGGTATGTCGGCGGGGCCTAAGTCATGACGTTTCACAGACCCAAAGCAAGTACATGGGGGCCACCCCACTAAGCTACCCGCAACAAAGTCGGCCGGTCTCCGAGACGGACTCAGGGTTTGCGTCAGTGGCTGTAAACGACTGGGAACCTGAAAATGTGACTGGGCTTGTCGATACCGCGAAAACACTCCGCTTCCAAAACAGTACAGGTGCAGTACTTCGCACAATTTTAAATAAAGCAGTAAAGCATGGCATAAGTACAGAATAGTAATAAAGCCCCAAACTACTTGTGGCCCCCGGTACAATACTTTGAAATCTGGTACTAATCGATGGGGGTGCCCATACACCCCACCTGTGGTTAGCGCGCTCGATCTCGGAACAGGTATCAAGAACTCGGGGTCCTACGGGACACTAGTGGGCGGTTAACAACCAAATAACATCTATTGCCCACCGGTGCCTCTGCATTTATCTACTTTCAATTTTAGTTATTAAACAATAAATAAAGCCATGATCATCTCCAACATTAAACATGCGGCAATACTCCAACAACTGTGGTACTTGGCGACACGCAACATCACTTGAGCAAGCGACTACGACGCGCAAGTCCAACTATCTACCAAACAACAGGTAATAGGATGTGTCCAAGGCAATATAAGGCTGCAAGGGATATCACGGGTACGAAAACTAGAGCAACGCAACACAGATAGCAATAGATCAACAGGAGGGAATAAATACTATAAAAGTAAGATAGGTAGAAAGGGGTGGTGCTCGCCTGAAAAACATTGCCGAAGGTTCATCCGAAGATCGGGTCGACACTCGCATCAACTCATCGGCCTAATCCGCGAAGAAGCAAAACACTAGAAGAAACACCGGATGCACTATTTAATACTACGGTAGAAAATCGAGCATGATGCATGTATGATGTATGACATGGCAAAGATGCGATGCAATTAGGCAATATTAAGCGGAACCCGGGGTCCCGACATTTATTATTAGGTTCGAGTTATTTATCTACCCCGCAAATTAAGTGTTGGGTTAACAGGGCGGAACATGGCATCAGTTCGCTACACCAATTTAAATGGAGTCCGGAATGAGACGCAGATATCCCGCATATAGACTCCATATTTAATTATGAGATGAATTGGCATAATGCCCCCAAACCACACAAATATGTATGCGACATGAATGATTTAATGCAACAAGTATATATTATATATTATAAAAATACGAGACTTGGAAAGGGCATCACACATTATGGTCGGAGGTCTTGGTTCGGAGGGGTTCGAGGGATCGGTCTTCGGGGTCTCGGCGAGATTGTCCTTCGGACTCCGGGAAGGAGCACTTGTCGCACCGGGGTCTCGGTGTCCTCGGATCCGAGAGGGAGAACTTGGCGGGTCGGGTTCGGTCTCGATCTTCGGACTCCGGGCACGGGTCTTCAGGTCCATGAAGAAGACCTTGGCGTCGGTAGATCTTGAGAGCGACACAACTCGTCGCGACCGTACTTGTCACATGGTACATGCTGTGGCTGATTTTGCCGATGGGGAAAAAGTCTTCGACAAGCTTGCAAACGATGAAGGCGACGAGGCCACGGCAGGGCGCTGGACTCCAATAGGACAGCGACACCGGGGAACTCACAGGAGGGTCAATGTCGGCGGTGGTCAACCGAGCGGTGGAGCACAGAGGGCGGGCGACCTCAGGGCAGCGGTGTTGCGCCGCTGCGGAGGACGGCCGGCGGCGGCTCGGGAGATAGAGGCGACGCGGGGATCAACAGGTCGGAAGCAGAGAGGGGGGGGCGCTTGTAGAGGTGGTCGGCGAGGCAGTCGACGAGGCGGTGCCGGGCGAGGTGGCGGTGGAGCTTGGCGACAGAGGGCCGTTGAGGAAGGTCGTGGGCGAGGGCGGTCAAGATGGCATCGACGGCGGCGCAGAGAAGCTCGGGGGGGAAGGGACTCGCGGTAGGTGGGGAGCGGGGTGCTAGCGAGGTGGTGGGGCCGCGCTGCAGGCGTCCCAGGCGGGGGAAGCAGGTGGGGGGTGTGTGCTGACCGCGTGGGGCTGATGGTGGCGTGCGGCTGGGTCAGTGGGGTAGGGTGAGGTGGCAGGTGGTGGTTGGGTGGAAGGAGGGAGGAGAGGTGAGGTGGCGGGTGGTGATTGGCCGGGGTGAGGTGGAGGGGGCTGGGTAGGATTAGGTGGGGTAGGTTAGGGATTAGACTAGGTTTTAGTTTAGGGCTTGGAGGTGGCCGGCCGGGCTTTCGGGCCTGGCGGGCTGCCTCCTAAAAACAAAATAAAAGTTTTATTATTTAAAACGGGGCATTTGAAATCCGTTGGTACACGAAACAAAATAATCCGGAGACCCGGGTTTCAATTTGAATAAGACGGGAATATTTAGAAAACAAAACTAGGCGTTTCGAAAATAGTTTAGACAAAAAACCATGCAGGATGATGACGATGCTCAAATGCAATGTGGCATGATGACATGAGCATGGGGGTCATGATGATACAATGCACAAAAACAACGCGATTTTCTAGTAGTGGATTTACCCGGGGTGCTACACACTCCTGCGACAAGCTGCTGCCGCACCAACTCCTTGACATTGCTTACATTCCGAAATTTCGACAGAAGACCCGCAAGGCTTGTTGGCACGGCATCCAAAGGGAACATGACATGCAGCACCGAGGAAAGCGATGTCTGCACCTGGCGGAGCACCCGTGAAACTTGATGAACACGATCCTGCACCGTCGCCAGGGCTACGGCGCGATCACGATCCATCCAGAAGAAGCCGCCGGCCTCCATGTCCTGTTGAGTCAAGCAATTGACCCGAACAGCGACACGCTCTTTTTCTTCCCTCGGAGCAAGATTTGCACCTGCAACGATCGGACAACATAAGAGTAAGGCCAGCAGGCTTACCCGAAGAACAGAGTTACAACTCGATCAAGGAACAACTTACATTGCAGTTGCTCGGACAGCCGGACCAACTCCGCCATCAAGTACTCCTCTCTGGCTGCACCACGATCAGCCTTGGACTTCCAAACGTCGGCATGACCGCATAACCCGAGCAACTCCCTCTCCAGACTACGCACACGATCCCGAAGGAAAGTGAGCTGCGAGGAATCATCCAAGGATGGTCGCAACCGCGTGGGGCTGATGGTGGCGTTGCGGAAGGAACGCAAACATTCAGCCAAGGATGGAGCACAACTCAGAGAAATTCATTGAATATATAAAGCCACTACGTGGCACAAGGATGGTGTTCTTCAAGATATTTACAACAAAAACAAACTACAAACTAGCCTACATTTACTACGCCTAAGATGCAGGAGCCTGAGTTGCTTCGGAGCCAGACTGCCTAGATTTGGCCCCACCCTGCTGCCGCAGTGCATACTCAGACAGCAAATCAATGAGCTTGGGCCCATATCGCCGGCAGCGAGCAGAATAGGCAGCAAAGGCTACCTCGGATCCATCCGCAGCCGTCGGCATCCGAGAAGTGATCTGGGGCAGATCCAGCTCCGCTCCAGCCGCCATGGCCATCGCCAGCCCGACGGACGTGCCGATGCCCTTCTGCTTGCGTTTGTACGCCGCAGGCGCTTCGGCTGACAGAGCCTCCGCCAGAGCATCCACATCGTTAAGGGCTGCGCCCTTCGAGACAAGCTCCTTGTAGAAACGACCAAGGAATTCTTTCGCCTTGGCAAGGGAGTTGACGACGGTGCTGCAGCGGTCTTCGACCGCCACAGTGGCATCATCTAGAGCACTCCCGTGCTCCAGAGCACCGCAGTCGAACTCGATGCCTGCGGCATCTGAGACAAAAAAGAAGAAGGAAAAATGAAGAAAAGCAGCATAGAAGAAGACCCGAAGAAAAAGAAACAAGTGCAAAACTAGCACTCACCCGAAATGGCCTTGGCAGCAGCCATGAGCTTTGTCGCCACCTCCTTTTCACGAGCAGCCGCAACGGTGGCCAGCTGCTCCTCACGATCCACGGCCTCCTGCTGCAGCCGCTCTTTCGCTTCGGCTGCCTTAGTCAGCTCTAGCTCGAGGCGCTCTTTCGTACCAACAGCGGTTTCAGCCTTCTGCTCCGATTGACCAAAGCTCTTTTTGAGAGCATCGACCTCACGGAGGGAATCGTTATGCTCCTCTGCATTTAACACAAGCAAGCGTCAAACAACAGAAGCAGGATACATAATAGAGGCGTCAAGAGGCAGACAGGTACCTTGAAGCTGCCGAAGTTTCGCTTCCAGTGCCAAGCGCTCCTCCACCAGTCGCCTGGCCTCCTGCACAAAAGGCTGAAGAAAAAGATGGCAGTAAGAAAAGGACTTGGGGGCTGTGCCCAACACAAAGGAGTAAAAACAAAATTCGCACCCGAAGATACTCGGGGGCTCCCCCCGTGATATGAAGCAGCAAACTTACATGCTCTGATGGTGACCCCGAAGGACCACCTGCGAAATTCTGAGGCGCAACCACCTGCACCTCCTGCAACGGAGGATCCGGAGGCGCGCCACCCGAAGTCGCCACCCTCTGAGGGGGAGGAGACGCAATCTTCGACTCCCCCATCATCTCCCATTAACCATCACTAGAGGAATCATGGGAGGATTGCCTGCATACAAACCAATCAGCACAAGTGCAAAAATCACAAATGAACATGGACAACAGTATAACAAGAAAACTTACGAGCCCAATGCGCTCAGGTCGAAGATAGGAGAAGCCCTTCGGGCCCTGAACTCCTCTTTCTTCTCTTCCTTCTTCTCCTCCTTCTTTTCTTCCTTCTTCCGCTTTGCTGGCGGATGCGGCGCTACAGCCCGCACAGGAATGGCAGGAATAGGAGAGGAAGAGCCTCCATGACCATCATCATGACGCTCAAGGCCCAAAGGGTTTCTGGGAGTCGGAGGAGTCGAGGCATCCGAAGACTCGCTGGAGCTCCGCGACCGCTTTCGCGTATGGTCCTCACTCGACTCGTCCGCATCCTCTGCTGGAGATCGCGCTGACGGTAGCTCGGACACGGAATCAACCACTTCATTATCCGGGGCATTCGGATACCTTTCGGGGAATGGTGGTACCATGCCCGGCACCTTGAAGCTCTGCAAAATCAGAAGGAACTTTGTTAGCAAACAAAGGAAACAAATACACAACCGACAAAAAAAAAAGGAGAGCACTACGTGCGCAAATCTACACCTTCGGTACGACCAACGTCAAAGAAAAGGGAGGAGTCAGCGACTTCCCCGGGATTTCTTCTTCGGCCTTGAACTTCAACAGCGCGCGAAGAGCCTTGTCAAGATCCCCCTCGGAGATTTTCTCACTCGAAACCCTCGTCGGATCACGGCGCCCAGAATAAAGAAACATCGGGTGCGCCCTCGCTTGGAGAGGCTGCACCCGACGCTCAAGAAACGTCCGGATGATGTCCACACCGTTCACCTCCTTCTCAGGAATAAGTTGGAGATCCTCCACCTGATGGTACAGGGCCTCTATCTCCGCCACCTCACCGTCTAAGATTTGGTTTTTCCAAGACCTTTTCTTCTCAATCATTTGGGAGGGGTCAAAGTGAACAAGACCAAAATCTTGCCCGGGCACTACGGAGTCACGGATATAGAACCATCGCCTCCGCCAGTACTGGACAGATTCGGACATGGAAAAGGAAAAGAAGAGCAGATTGGGACTAAGAGAGATGATGAAACCCCCAATGGGATATACACCATCCGAGATTGCCTCTTCACGGAATAGAGCTTCCGGAAGAGGCCAAAGTGCGGCTCAATGCCAAGCCAGCACTCGCAAAAAGTGATAAAACAAGCAATGTGGAGAAGATAATTGGGAGACAGATGATGCAGCTAAACCCCATAGAAGAAGAGCAGTCCACAAAGGAAGTCATGGACTGGATACGAAAACCCACGCAAAACGAAGGCGAGAAACATAACCCGATACCCAGATGGGGGACGGGGGATTACCTCATTGCCGGGGAGTTTTATGACCTCCCTGTCCTTCGGGATCAAGCCCCGCTCGTGCAGTTTGCGGAGATCGCTCTCCCGCGTCTCTGATTGCCGCCAGCCACCATCGGTGACGCGAGCAGCGGCGGTGCCCTTTTTTCCTCCGGCGGCGCTAGTCCCAACCGCAGATGAAGATTTCTTTGGTTTCCCCATCACGCTACGGCGGCGCCGGCGATGAAAACGTACAAAGGACGACGGAAATGTGGAAGTAAATCTCAGCGCGAAGCATGAATTGCTCGAGCGCAAGAAGGCAGTGAAACACAAGAACTGGTGCGGTGAAAACAAACCACGGTTCCCCTCAGTGATTATAACAGCGAAGACGACGCATGGCAGCCGTTCATCCAGAAGACCTAACGCCAACGGCAGATCTGGCCGTACACGTGTCAACACCACAACGAACCGTCGTTACCACGCCGTCCACTGCGCGCGGAAATCGAGGAGACACCGTAATTATCTCCACGCCCCGCGTGACCGGTCAATTCAAAGTCATCAAGTGGGACCCATGTTCGACCAGTCAAGTCATCTCTGGCGTAGCAGACGCTTGAGGTCATTGATCGTCAGCACTGATGTCATCAAAAAGCTATACTAGCACCAACTACAATTCTTCGGCTCCACACCTAAGAGCTAAGAGTACTCACTCGAATCTTCGATTCGACTAAATACTCGGGGGCTACTCCTATCAGGAGCGCTGGCCGTGCACCCGGAAGATGAATAACGACAAAGTATTTCTTCGAGTCCTACGTCGAGTCTGCGACTCCACTACTGACTCGGGGGCTACTCCCATAGGGAGGATGGATTTAATCATCCGAAATTTTTTGAGTCCTACGGACCTAACAACCGAATAAATGCTTGAACTAAAGTCTCTGCTCGAGTCTATGACTCGAACAGACACTCGGGGGCTACTCCCATAGGGAGCGCTGGTCGCGCACCCTATGAATTCTTCGACTGTGATCTTTCGGATCAGCACGCAAAAAAACTTTTTGGCATCTCTGCCCCAAAAAAATGCTGAGTGAGCAACGATATCCTTGGCCACCCGAAACACCTCCGCGGTGACAAACATTCGGATGTTGTGTCTGCGACATAAAGATAAGACCTGCAGATATCATCTAAACGGCCTGGCAACGTACATGACTACGCTCTGCTAGTACAAATCCATGCCAACAGGCATGATGAAAAATCCCGACGGACGCGTTGGGTACGTTAATTAAAATCACTGGAATTCCACTCTTGTAAGTCCTCCGTGGCCTGAGTCGAATTGCCCCAGCATATGTTCCAGGTTCGAGTTGAGGGACTCGAACTTGAAGAAGATCGTGTTGTTTCGTCCTAAGACAGTTAACTGACCCTGATCCGTCGGGTGAGTCAGACACACGCGTCAACAATCCCTACACACATATATTATTAAAAACATAATTGCACCCGAAAAATGGAAGAGTCCTCAGCCGAATCTATGATTCGACTGAACACTCGGGGGCTACTAACATGGTTATACCCTACGGGTACGTGACTTCGGCATACCTGGTCCAGCCCAAGGAAGGCCCACAGCGGATATACGCTGGCCCATGAAGATTTTCGGGTGACCAAGGCCCATGACGCCTTCGGATCCTTGGAGAGCAAGACTAGCATAGATAGAAAATTCAAAGGGGTAAAACCCTAAAACCTGTAACCGACTAGGACTATGCCCGGGACCTTCCTATGTCTATATAAAGGCCAGGAGGGCACGTCCTAGATCTCTCGACTCATACTTTCGCACGCACCTCCACGCCAGATCGAATCTGCGCACCCTGTAACCTTCGGTTCCGCCGTAATCAAGAGCAGACAAGCAGGAGTAGGGTTTTCCCTCCGGGGGCTGAACCTGGGTAAATCTCGTGTCCCCTGGTTGCTTGTCTGTTAACCGTGCCACGATCTCCAGCATCCCCATCTTCTCCAAAACCCAAGTCCATAACAATGGGCATTGATGAGATTAAACCTCGTCAGGTATCACAACTGAATAGGTGAAGAAGAAGTTACTCTCTATATCATTGAAAGGAAGAGCTGAAGAATGGTATAAGCTGCTGAAGAATGGACAATCCATGGAATGGGAGGAAATAGTACCTCTCTTTTATTCTAAATTCTATCCTCTGAGTGAGATTCATAAGGATAGGAATATAATATATAACTTTTGGCCTCATGATGGAGAGAGTACAGCTCAAGCTTGGGGGAGACTGAAGTTATTAATGCTTAAATGTCCTATTCATGAACTCCCTAACAATATTATTATCAATAACTTTTATGCAAGGCTTTCTCTTCATGATAAAGATTTACTAGATGCTTATTGTGCTGGATCATTCACACGTATGAAGGAAGAAGCTAAATGGGATCTTCTACACTGTATTCAGGAGAACACTGAAGCATGGGAGAAAGACAAAGGAAGAAAGTCAGGTATAAACTGTGATTATGAATGCATTAAATATTTTATGGGAACTGATGACTTTCGTGATATTAGTAATGAGTATGGTCTTGATTCTCAAGTTCTTGCAAAATGTTTTAAGGGTTTTGCCTCTTATATTTAAATTCCCAAAAAGGAGTGGGACAAGTACCATGCTCCTTATAAAGATATTGTTACCCATGTTCCTGCTAGCATTGAAGTTTGTACTATTGATCCTATCTTGCCTGAACCTTATGTTGAGAAAAAACCTTTTCCTGCTAAGGTAAAGGAACATTCTATCATAGCTAATGTGGTTAGCAAAAGTGCAAAGAAAACTGTGGAACCTGATGAGCAAATAAACATTGAACTTGTGGTAGCTATTGTGAAAGATCTTGTCACTAAAAATATAGATGATGAGCACATTGTCCTCTGTGAAGATGCTTCTAATATTGTCTCTCATCCTAGAAAAGTTATAAAAGCTAGTGTCCATGTGCTTTCTATGAGAATTGGTGATTATTGCTATTATGGTTTATGTGACATTAGTGCTAGTTCTAGTGCTATTCCTTATGAGCTTTACAGGGAAATTATGCATGAAATTGGCCCTTGTGAGCTTGAGGACATTGATGTGGTTATCCACCTTGCTAATAGAGAGATAGTTTGTCCAATTGGCATTATAAGAGATGTGGATGTTCTTTGTGGTAAGATTAAATATCCTGCTGATTTTCTAGTGCTTTGTTCTGAAGCTAGTAAAACCTG
This sequence comes from Avena sativa, assembly GCA_916181665.1. NCBI lineage: Eukaryota > Viridiplantae > Streptophyta > Magnoliopsida > Poales > Poaceae > Avena > Avena sativa. Next base: position 149,825,086 of record OV702280.1, read on the forward strand.
TCCTATTATCTTTGGTAAACCTTTCTTGAATACTTGTGGGGCTATTATAGATTGTAGAAAGGAGAAAGTTTTGACTAAGTTTGATGGAGAATCATATGAGTTTAATTTTTTCCAAATTTGCTAAAACTCCTTATGAAAATGAATTGCCTAATGAGGATTTCAGGGTTGAACAACTTTCTTCTATTTCTCTTGCTCCTAACAATGCCTTGCAGCAGTTTATGGAAGATCATGAAAGCAAGGTCTTCAGGAAGGAAAGAAATGAGATTGACGAGGTTTTCCTTCGTCAACGTGAGTTACTTAAGCATAATCTACCTGTGGAAGATTTGGGTACCACACTACCACCTAAAGGGGACCCTGTTTTCAAATTAAAACCTCTACCAGATGATCTTAAATATGCTCTAGATGATAAGAGAATATATCCTGTTATTATTAGTTCTAAACTTTCAGGAAAGGAAGAGGAAAGGTTATTGGAAATATTGAAGAAACAGCGAAGATCTATGGGGTATACTCTTAATGATTTAAAAGGGATTTATCCTACTATATGTTAGCATGCTATTAATATAGAACCTGATGCAAAACCAGTTGTTGAACACCAACGCCGTTTAAATCCTAAGATGAAGGATGTGGTAAGAAATGAGGTATTAAAACTCCTTGATGCTGGTATTATTTACCCTATTGCTAATAGTCAATGGGTTAGCCTTGTTCATTGTGTTCCAAAGAAAGGAGGAATCACTATTGTGCCTAATGAAAATATTGAGCTTATACCTCAAAGAGTAGTGGTTGGTTATAGGATGTGCATTGATTTTAGAAAGGTTAATAAAGTTACTAAGAAAGATCATTATCCTCTGCCTCTTATCGATCAAATGCTAGAAAGATTGTCTAAAAAGACTCACTTTTGTTTTCTTGATGGTTATTCTGGGTTCTCTCAAATTGCTGTGAGAGCACAAGACCAAGAGAAAACTACCTTCACTTGTCCTTATGGAACTTATGCTTATAGGCGTATGCCTTTTGGTTTATGTAATGCTCCTGCGACCTTTCATAGATGTATGTCTGCTATATTTCATGGTTTTTGTGAACAAATTATGGAGGTTTTCATGGACGATTTCTCTATCTATGGAACTTCTTTTGATAATTGTTTGCACAACCTTGATAAATTTTTGCATAGATGTGAAGAAACTAACCTCGTTCTTAATTGGGAAAGATGCCACTTCATGGTTAATGAAGGGATTGTTCTTGGACACAAAATTTCTGAAAGAGGTATTGAAATAGACAGAGCCAAAAATGAAGCATTTGAGAAGATGCCTTGCCCTAGGGATATAAAAGGTATTCGTAGTATCCTTGCTCATGCTGGTTTCTATAGGAGATATATTAAAGATTTATCCAAAAATTCAAAGCCCCTTACTAATCTTCTTCAAAAGGATGTACCTTTTGTTTTTGATGATGTTTGTAAGGAAGCTTTCGAAACTTTCAAGAAAGCTTTGACTACTACTCCTATTGTTCAACCACCTGATTGGAATTTACCTGTTGCAATTATGTGTGATGCTAGTGATTTTGTTGTGGGCGTTGTCCTTGGGCAACGTGTTGATAAAAAATGAATGTTATTCATTATGCTAGCAAGACTCTATATGCTGCTCAAAAGAATTATTCTACTACTGAAAAGGAGTTTTTAGCTGTAATCTTTGCTTGTGATAAGTTTAGGCCCTATATTGTTGATTCAAAGGTTACTATTCATATTGATCATGCTGCTATTAAGTACCTTATGACAAAGAAAGATGTTAAGCCTAGGCTTATTAGATGGGTGTTGCTTTTACAAGAGTTTGATCTGCGTATTGTAGATAGGAAAGGTGTTGAAAATCATGTTGCTAATAATTTGTCTCGTTTGGAAAACATTTCTTTTGACCCTATGCCTATTAATGATAGTTTTCCAAATGAACAGTTGGCTTCAATAAGGGTAAGCCCGCATGAGAGACCTTGGTATGTTGATTATGCTAACTTTATCGTTTCCAAGTATTTTCCTCCAACCTTTACAACTCAGCAAAGAAGGAAATTCTTTTATGATCTAAGGCATCAATTTTTCGATGACTCACATTTATATAAAGAAGGAGTAGATGGTATTATGCGCAGATGTGTCCCAGAATATGAACAATAAGATATATTAAGAAAATGGCATAGCAATGCTTATGGAGGACATCATGCTGGGGATAGAACTGCACAAAAAGTATTACAATATGGATTTTATTGGCCTACTCTTTTAAAGGATGCAGGGAAGTAATTTTTATCATGCGACGAATGTCAAAGAGTTGGTAACATTTCTAGATGCAATGAAATGCCTATGAATTATTCTCTTGTTATTGAACCTTTTGATTATTGGGGATTTGACTTTATGGGTCCTTTTCCTCCTTCAAAAGGGTATACTCATATTCTTGTTGCTGTTGATTATGTTACACAATGGGTAGAGGCCATACCTACAAACAACGCCGATGGTAAGACCTCTTTAAAAATGCTTAAAGATGTTATTTTTCCTAGGTTTGGTGTGCCTAGATATCTCATGACTGATGGAGGTTCTCATTTTATTCATGGTGGTTTTAGGAAGACTCTTGCTAAATATGATGTTAACCATAGAATTACTTCATCTTATCACCCCAAATCCATTGGGCAAGTAGAACTTTCTAATAGAGAAATTAAATCTATCTTGCAGAAGACTGTTAATAGATCTAGGAAGAATTGGGTTAAAAAGTTGAGTGACGCTCTATGGGCTTATAGAACTGCATATAAAATCCTATGGGAATGTCTCCTTACAAAATTGTTTATGGGAAAGCTTGTCACTTGCCTCTAGAATTAGAACACAAAGCTTATTGGGCAGTGAAAGAACTGATTAGAGATTTTAAACTTGCTGGTGAGAAAAGATTGCTCGACTTGAGTACCTTAGATGAGTGGAGAAGTGAAGCTTATGAAAATTCTATACTCTTTAAGGAAAAAGTAAAAAAGATGGCATGATAGGAGAATTCTCAAAACGGAGTTCCATGTTGGTGAGAAAGTTCTTTTGTATAGGTCTCGTCTCAGATTTTTTGCATGGAAACTACTCTCAAAATGGGAAGGACCTTTTGTTATTGAGGAGGTGTATCGTTCAGGGGCTATTAAAATATCCTTATTGAGGGACAACACTAACAGGTGGTGAATGGTCAAAGGCTCAAACATTATATTTATGGAGATTCTTACAATGAAGACGTTGGTATTATTCAAATGGTAACTCCGGAAGAATTTATTAGAAACCAAACTCCAGAATCAGCAGAGTCCGTCTTTGAATAGGTAAAAGTGTTGCAAACTGAAGGTTCGTGAAAACCTTATTTTTTTTATATTTTTGATGTTTTTATTACATACGGAAGGTTACGAGACGAAACAGAGGAGGAAACGGAGGCCAGGTGGGCCACATGCACCCTAGGCGTGGGCCCCAGCTGGCCGCGCCTACAGGGGGTGTGAGCCCCCTGGAGTCCGTCTCCGCCTCATTTTCGCATAGTACCTTCCTTATGCATTTAAACTTCGTAATACATAACCCCTCAGATCCCCTAAGGTTCATATATCATGTTCTCGTCGTGTTTTTGTTTCGATTTGTTTCTGTCAGGCAGATTCTTAGTTTTGGAGCCACAATGTCTTCCTCTGGATCACCCATGGAGGATTCCTCCACGAGTGCGATCAACCCATACATGTATGAATTGAAGATTCATCCTAAGGAGTTAATTCTCAAGGATGGGAAGGTGCAGATGAAAGAAGTTCAAGACCCTAAAGGAGAAGACAGTCTAGAAGACAGGATGGAAGAATTGGAGCAGAAAGTTTTTAGGTACAAGAAGATGGCGGAATGCGAAGTGGATGTCATCCATAAGATAAGTTCAGAACTCATCGCCAAGCACAAGGAGGAGGTTGCTGAGCTTCGATACGAAATCCTCTCACTTCATCAGAACACCAACCAATTACAAGCACAGCTCTATGACATACAAAATCAAAACTGTGAGTATGAGGCTAGATTTAAACGCAAAAGCTCTGCTGTTAGTTTCAGGATTGCGGAAACCAAGACATCCTTTGTGGATGGGGATACTTTACCTTGGAAGTCTAATGATGACAAGGGAACACCATCATCACCGAAGGAGTAATTCGTCATCAGGTTTGTCATCCCCTTGGCTTGTTCCAAGTTTGGGGGAGTTCCGCGGTATCACATCATTATCTTTTATCCTTTTACCTTTTTAGTAGATTCATATCTTGGGTAGAGAAGTTATCTTATAGGTTGGTTTTCATATGGAAGTATCTCTCCTTTAGCTGGTTATCTATGAATCGCTTGGTGTGAGTGCATTTTTGGAATATTAATGAGAAGTTTCATCTTTTAATTTTTGCACTTCTTATTATAGTTTGCAATCTCTATTATATGATTGATCTTGTTGATCAGTATTGGTATCACTTTGGGAGCATCAAGTAGATCTAAATTGGTTTTGGCAAACCAAGCTCTGGTCAGTAGCAACAACTTTTTGGGGTTTGAAAGGAAAAGAGAAAAGGCTTACAGGTATTTTATATCATTTATTTTCTTTCTTGATTGCCTCATAAGATTAGTATTCTTTATTTAAGATCTTTTGTGTCTTCAAGGAAGATTGCATGTTTGGCTTTATTACTTGTATGTTTGCTTGTTTCCTTCAACTCTTTTGCTTGCTACCCAGCCTTGCTGGCCAAAAACCTGTTTTGAGAAGGCATACTTCTCATGCATCCAACCCTTTAAATCAAAACCTGTGCCATTTGTGTCCACCATATCTACCTATTAGCATTATTGCTATTCCAAGTAAATTATCAAGCTTCATCTATCTTTAAAATTAAAAATTATTTTGTTATGTGAAAACTAGTTAGTAAAGCTCTCATGAACTTGATGGCACACCTTATTTTCTTGCCCCTAATAAACTTGAACCATTGTGTCATCGAAGTTGTATATGCTTGCACCTATACGTTGGAATTATCAGAACCGTGCTGTCATGGGGAACTGTTTCAACATTACACCTGTACATTGTTTACAGTTGATATCATGCTCTTTTGTTTGAGGATGTCGTCGATGTGAAATAAAAGGGGATCTTGTAAGTCCATGGAGTTATGTATGTGTGTTAGAGAAACGCCTGGGCCGCTAGCCTAATCCATGCCTAATCATGGTGGAAACTTGCAGCATAACCATAGTGAGTAATCTGTGAAGCATCCTCAATAAAAACCTATGCAAATAGAAAATAAAAAGATCACTGAGATGCTCATTGTCTGCTTGCCTTGTCATTTTGATTATGGGATAGCTCCTGTATCATGTGCAAGGGGTACCCCATTGGCGGTTCTTTATGATACGCATGTACTTACTATGACAAGAACTTACCGGTAACTAAAGTTGAGTAGCATGAGGAGCGGCCCTCGTACTCAAGGGACATGAGATTGCCAACTTATATTTCGTCAAGCATATACTCCATCTTTGTTCACTTTAACCTTAATCACCTCGAGATGCTTATGATAGGGGCAATGAGAGCTCAAAGCTAGTAAGTAACATAATATTTTGAAATCTCTTTATGAACTTGAAATCACTGCTTCCCTCTATGAAGGCCCTTTCTCCTACTTCTAAGTTGAGTCAGTAAACCTACTTCCTCTCCGTCCCCAGCAAGCATTTGAGTTGTTGTGTTTCAAGCATTCATATGATGATTTATTCAATCATGTTTTTTATCTTCCTTGTTTGCACAAGACTCTTATCTAAATGAGTATTACTTTGAAAGTTATCATTGTGAAAAACCTTTTATGTTTGATAAAAGAGTACTCCTGTTGTAAACTTCTACAAAAGCTTTATTTGAAAACTGTTTGCCAACTATTCTCTGACCAATAACAAAGTTTACCAATCCAAATTATGATTTATCTTTATGCATCTTTATTGTGACTCCCATACTTGTTGCAAGCTAAGTTATATAATGGTGACTTGCTTTCTACTATGAGTTGTGTATTGGTAAGTGTGATGCTTCTTGTCCGTTTTCCTTTTATCGACACTTCACTCGATAAAACTGTGGACATGTTTACTGGGCTCAGTTTTCGCTTGGGGACAAGCGAGGTCTAGGCTTGGGGGGAGTTGATACGTCCAATTTGCATCACCATTCTATATCATAATTTGCCTCTATTCATTGATATATTTCGTATTAAGAGGTGTTACTTATGTCTTTTCATCTGTTTTTGCATGTTGGATGATTCTTGAAGGATGAACTGCCGAAGTCAGGATTCTGATGCAAAAAGCAGTGTCTTGATGCAATTTCGCGAAGATCAGAAAAATACCAGAAAAACTATGGAGAATCCTATTTTCCCAGATGATGAAGGAAGCCAGAAGGGGAGGCGGAGTTGGGCCACAGGGGGGCGTACACTCCCCCAGGCGCGGGCCACCCTAGGCTACGCCTACAGGGGGTGTGGCTGCCCTGGCCCACCTCTGGCTCCGCCCTCTCGCCTATATCATCTCCTCTAAACCCTAATACACGGGGAGCAACCACAGAAAGATTTTGTTGCCTCTACGAGAAGGAAAACACCGAGCGAGAAAGAGCTCTCCAGGAGATAGATTTCTATCGGGTAAATTCCTTCCCAGAGAGGGGATATTGTTGCCATCAACACCATCATCAAGCTAGACTTCATCGGGATCATCATCATCCACACCATCATCTCCACCAGCACCATCATCACCATTCCATCCCGCTGTAACAATTGCGTTGAATCTTGCATAGTTCTTAGGGGAAACTTTCCCGGTGTTGATTACTATTGTAGTTAATGCTTGTGAGTGGAACCATTGAATTATTGTTTATGTTCAGATTGTTATCCATTACCATATCATCTCTGATCTTGATCCATATGATGTCTCGTGAGTAGTTCGTTTAGTTCTTGAGGACATGGGAGAAGTCATGTTGTTAGTAGTGGATTTGTGTTGAGGTATTATTCAATGGTCTAATATTTAAGTTGTGGTGCTATTCTTCTAGTGGTGTCATGTGAACGTCGAATATATGATACTTCACCATTTATGGGCCTAGGGGAATGCATTATGTATTTTTCTACTAATTGTGGGGTTGCCGGAGTGACAGAAACATGAACCCCCATTAGGAAACCATTGCACAAGGGAGTGTAGGATCTCAGAGTTTAAGGCTGTGGTTAGGTTTATATATTAATTGCTTTCTTGTAGTTGCAGATGCTTACAAGGGGTTGAATCACAAGTATATATTAGTCCAAGTAAGGTCGGTACATTAGCATAGGTTCACCCACACAACACTTATAAAACCAAAGAAGACTACTCAGCTATATGAAACGAAAGCACTTGACAGTATTCCCATGTGAATTCGAAAATGTTTGGTCCTCATTAGTATTTCCATCGGCTTGTCCTTTGCTAAGAAAGGATTGGGACACTTTGTCACATCCCAAAAATTTTCCAAATTTTGAAATGTGAAAAATAAATAATTGTTGAAATTTAGGGTGAAAAGAAACTTTGTGTTTCTAAATGGAAACATCAAAACCCTTCTTGAACAAATTTTGAATGAAAAGGGAATCCAACAAAATTTCAATCAAGTGAAATGCATTCATCAATGAATGTATCTTAAAATTGAAACTTGGGAAAATAAACCAAAACCCTAAAACCCTAATGGAAGAAAATCATTTCCAAGATCTCCCTAAGACTATGGATTTGATCCATATAAAAATTCATCAACGATCATTTTAAAATGATCAAGAATGATAAATAAAAATATTATAAAACCATAGAAATTGGTTTCATTTAATTTGGAGCCATGGAGAAAAACTTATGAATATAATAAGATAAGAGGAATTAAATTCCAAAGCCAATAAAGCTCCTAGCTAAAATCCATACCAAATCATGAGCAAAGTAATCCTAAAAGGATTTAAGAAGATAAAAAAATATTAAATAAAATTATACAAATTGGAATCACCAATTTTGGATCTTTAAATAAAAAGATATGGATTTTATAAGGCAAAGAAAGAAATAAATAAATAAGGAATATTTAAAAGCCAAATTAAATCTTGGCCAAATCCATAAACGCACGGAATAAATATAATCCAAATAAAATAAAGGATAAAGAATATTCAAATAAAAGTATATGGGATTAAACCATATTCTAATTATATTTAAATGAAGACAAAATCCCTAATAATAATGATTAAATAAATCATGGGAAAAATAAGTGAAATTACCAAAGAGGATTAAAAGTTATCTAATTGACTTACAAAGAATAAAAGAAATTATTTGATTAAATAATATGGATTAGAACCATATTTAAATATTATTTAAAATAAATACAAGTGTCTATTTTAAATAAATAATAAACCATAATAGAATAAAAGAAATATTCTAAGATGGACTTCAAAATACAATAATAAACAGTATTAAAATATACTGAAAGTTTTGGAAAAGATCTGAATAAACAATCTGAATTCAAAAGGGTGTTTGAATTTGAAAACAGAAAATAAAATGGAAAAAGAAAAAGGGAACAGAAGAAAAAAATAGAAAACAGAAGAAACCCAGCCAGCCCAGGAAATCCTAGCCCAACTTGGCCCAGGGAAGCCCATTTCTTTCTCCCCGCGGAAAATGCTTCACACCGCCCAGTGTACCTACTCACCCACTGACATGACGACCCCACGCATAACCTTTCACCTCACTGACAACCAGGCCCCACACTGCCAGTCGTCGTCTCCACCCTGCGACCCGTTCCCCCGCTCCCTCACTGTCGTTCACTGTCGTTTAATCCTCGCGTTAATTTGCGTTGAAAGCAGACGTAAATCTCGCTAGAGACGATGCCCTCATAACCGCCCACGTTCCCTCTACCTTTCCCCTCACTTTCCCCTCCCTCTCTGCCACCGGGCTGCGAGAATTTCTCGCCAACACATCCTCTGCTCCGACGAGCCTCCGTCCAAATTCCGGCAGCATCAGCCACCCCTTTTCCCCCTCGACCACATGAGTTTGATCCCCAGTACCAGGCGCACCTCCCGGTACCTCCCTCTCGCCCGCGCGTGCCTCACAATGTCGGTAGCGTCGACGCTAGAGCGCCACCGCCTCCTGCTCTAACTCCGGCGGCACCCCCTAGTAGCTTCTGATCACCCCCTCCTCTCTGATTTATACTCGCTTGTTCACCTTTCTTGCGCGAATCTAACGGAACTGTCTATCTGTCTTAGCACGCTCTGTACCCTCACCTCTGTCGACGACTGTGCCCACCCGACGCAGACAAGAACTCCAGCGAGCAATCCCCATAGAACCCGTCTGCCCCTCAACCGACAGAGGATACGTTGAGCATCTACACGCTTCGGCGAATCTGGTAAGCCCCTCCATTTTTCCCCTCGCTTCCTAGTTTCATCGGAAACATGACGGCCTGAGCGTCGTCGCCGCCAGTTCCTGGTCGATGCGCTGATAGCCGTTGGATGCTGATCATAGAGCCACGATAGATCATTTAATCGAAAGGGTATGTTTGATTCTAAGACGTAAGATGCACTTTAAATCATGCGGCCTGTGTCAGTCGATCCCAGCGAACCGGTACCAGCGAATAAGAATAAGACACGTGGCCTGCGTCTGTTTGATAAAATCCAGAAAATTATTTTGTTTGTTTAAACTTGCAAAAATGATAACCATTGTTCTGCTTGGACAAAATTTTACAAATTTTATATCATTTGAATCACAAAAATACAAACTTTGCAACCATGCCCTTACTTTAGTATTTTGCTTCTGTAAAATTGGTTGTTTTTGCAGAAACATATTTGGGCTTATTTTGTGTATAAAATTTATTCCAAAAATGATTTTAGGGTAAAATCTTTTGTAAATGTTTTGTTTTGAACCTACTGACCATAAAAACCAACTTTTAGATTTAAAAGGATATTTTGTGACACTAAGGAATTAATCCTTGAATAAAAGCATTTCTAGTTAAATAAAAATGTTGATTATGGTTTAAAAATGCTTTTGGAGTAAAACCTTTTGAAAATGGTTTGATTTAAACTCTCTAACCTTAAACACCAAGTTTTAGGATTTAAAAATATATTTGATGAACCCTAGTAAATTATTACTTTGTTTAAGGGCATTTCTAGCAAAATAAAAGTATTGCTTTGATTTAAAAATGGAATTTGGATGAATAATTTTGAAAATGGATTAGTCTAAAACACTTTGACCTTAAAACATTAACATCTGTGTTCAAAAATATAATTGGAAAACACTAGAAATTATTACTTTGATTTAAATCATTTCTAGCAAAACAAAATGATTTAAATGGCCTATTTTCACAAACTTAATTTTAAATGGTTTTGCCACTTTATAAAATGACCAATAGGTGTTTTAAAATGTTTATAGCCTATTAGAAACCACTTTTCCAATTAAAACAATCTTTTGCATGCTTGCATGCATTGCTTTGTTTTTATTATTTTATGTGGTGAATTGTTTGAATGCTAGTTTGAATATGTGTTTGCTTGATTGAATTGTAGTGAAATTTTAAGAGTGTGACTATTGCAAGATCAAGGAGTGAACCTATATTCTCTACTAAAAAGGCAAGTGGCACTATCATCCAAGTCCTACTATTTTCAATACACTTAGTAGAATTTTTGTAGTATGCATGATAGGGCTACTATATTACTATGATGTGCTATGTCCTATTAGGATATCCTTTATATCTTCCTTAGTGAAAACATCATAGTTGTAGTATGCTCAGCCCTGCTATAGACTTGGGGTGGATTACATGTTATGATTATATGAAGTGTTGGAAAAATATATGTTTTATATAATAAAACAAGTACTCAAAATCACCTGGGTGGAATGTGGATAAGGTGGCAACGAAGGGAACCATGTTTATATGGCTATCTTTTTCGTATGTGCACTAGAAGAAAACCACCCAGGGGCTTAGAGATTGAACATGTTTCTCGTAGAGTGGCTTCCGTGTATAGCCACATGCTAAATGGGCACTGGCTTAGTCAATTACATAGTGGAAGACCCTTGCATTGGCACCTATTCAGGTTAACTAGATTCATGTATTGGAAGTATATCCTTACATTGGTTCCTGGTAGACATGCTAGCATTATGTATTGGGAGGACTTCTATGGAAAGACTTTGTCACACTCTCGATCTGCCGGTACTCCATTTGGTGTGTACTTATCCAGCGGCCACTAGTGGCATCAAGATGAGATTGTGTCATGTGGGTAAAGTGTACAACTTCTGTAGAAGATCAAATTCTAAGTACTTAGCCGTGTCCCCGGTTACGGATAACTCTGAGCAACTAAGTCCGAAGCTATGGAAGATCTCAACATTCTAATTTCTCAAAGTAAAACTTGATGGTGTCAACAAGGGATTAGAAGCACTTGGAGTTTTCCAAGGAGTTCAAAAAGATTGCTAAAAGATCAAAACTATTTTGAAAAGATAGGATAAAACCATATTGCTTTCTGCAAATGAGCCTAAACCCCACTTAGCCAAATATGCATATATTGATAGGTTCCAACTATTTTCCACATAGTAGTGAAACTTGCCAATACAATTCAAATGTATTGACCCTTGTGGCTGTAACTTATTATGTTGCAGGTTTGTTTGATGTTAGTGAAGTGTGTTGATTTGGATTACAATTCTACAACCAACATAATTGCTTGTGGCACTTTGAAGATGAAGGACTCCATGCTATATAGATATTTCTACTGCATTGTAATGAGATAGCCAAATGAGCTATGTAAGATGTAATGAATTATTTTATTCCTGGTTATAAAGTTGTATTATGACCTTTGTTTCTTGATATTAAATCTTAAATTATGGATGCTAGCTATTGATCCAAGGACTAGCATTGTAAACACAGGGATCTCTACCTTATTAAAGGTTGGGACCTCTACAAATGGTATCAGAGCACTGTGTTGCATGTAGGATTGTAACCCTAGGATTGGACAAAAGCCCTTAGAAAAATAGGAGTTGTATTTGTTCCAAAAACTTATTTACAAACAATCTTGTAAACTCTTCCCTCAACCTTTTTGGTTTTGATTCTACTTCTCTTCCTTTTTCAACTTGATGGACAAAGCCTCCACCATGACCAATGACTTCAACTTTAGTTTCACCAAGGACTTCAACTTAGACATCACTAAAGACTACAAGTGAGAACCAAGAGACATTAGATTGCCTACCAACTATCTAAGACATTGATAACATGTTAGGGTATGGATCATACTAACCTATGAGGTATGACTATACTAGGTTGATTGTTTCAAGAAAACTTGTTGTTTCCTTCAACTCATGAGTTAAACTGATAAATTGTTAAGTGATTAGTTGCTTGTTGATTGTTTGATTGAACTTGTTTGTTTTGGGTTGTGTGTTAGAACTTATTTAGATCTATCTATCATTACTTATCCCTATTAAACCAACAGATGCCTCCCCGTCATGCCAACCCCAACCAAAACAACAACAACAACAACAACATCACTCCCGAGATGCAGCAGCTGATCACATCTCAAGCTCAACTAATGCAGATGATGACACAGTTCATGCAGAATCAGAATCACAACAACAACAATAACAACAACAATCAGAATAATCCTCCAGCATTTGACACGCTCACCAGATTTCTGAAACTGAGGTCGGCAAGGTTCTCTGGAACAACTGATCCAATGGTAGCTAATGAATGGTTACGATCAGTGAACAAGGACTTAGTGACTGTTGGCTGCACTGACGAGGAAAAAGTCAGGTTTGCAGCACATCTGCTCGAAGGACCAGCAGCAACATGGTGGGACAACTTTCAGATCACCACTCCCCTTGAGGATGTGACTTGGGCTATTTTTGAAGATGGTTTCCGTACAACTCACATCTCATCCGGAGTGATGAACTTGAAGAAAAAGGAGTTCCACAACCTGAAACAGCATCACCGCAGTGTGGCTGAGTACATTGAGGAGTTCCACAACCTGAAACAGCATCACCGCAGTGTGGCTGAGTACATTGAGGAGTTCAACAATCTGGCACGCTATGCACCGGATGAAGTGGATACTGATGCTAAGAGGAAAGAGAAATTCCTCGAAGGACTCAATGATGAATTGAACCTGCAGCCGTCTGTTGCCTATATCCCAACTTATCAATCACTCTGTGACAAAGCCACCATCTTGGAAAACAAGATGAATCAAGTTGAGAACAAAAAGAGGAAGCATAGACTTGACAAGTATCACTCAGGATCATCACAAAAGAAGCGTTCATTCAAAAAGAGAAATGGAGATTATGGACCACATCAGCATGAAGGAAATGGACACACTCATTATAAGAATCACCACAACAACAATGGAAGTGATAATAATAATGGGAATGATATTGACAATGGAGATAACCTTGGTCAGAACCAACATGGCAATTCCAAGAAGAAAGACATTAGCCAGTTGCAGTGCTATAATTATAAGGAACTTGGACACTATGCATCAGACTGTCCTGAGAACAAAAATATAAAGGATGCTAGAAACTCCAAGGGAAGTTATTCCAATGTGGGCAAGAAAGGACATGTGAACCACATCGACATGTATGGAACCCTTGAAGAATTAGATGATGTGGATGGCAGGATTTAGCTAACTCAGTTGAGTCATATAAGGATCCCTTGTTTGGATATCAATTATTGAACCCATAATCAAGTGAACCATCAATGTAACCCTACAAAATTTTATTTTAAGGGTGGTAGTACCCTAGTTGTCTTGAAGCCAACTTGTACTCGAAAGGATTCGGACACTTTGTCACATCCCAAAAAATTTCCAGTAGTATTTCCACCGGCTTGTCCTTTTCTAAGAAATGATTGGGACACTTTCTCACATCCCAAAAAATTTCCAAATTTTCAAATGTGAAAAATAAACAAACAAAATAAATAATTGTTGAAATTTAGGGTGAAAAGAAACTTTATGTTTCTAAATGGAAAGATCAAAACCCTTCTTGAACAAATTTTGAATGACAAGGGAATCCAACAAAATTTCAATCAAGTGAAATGCATTCATCAATGAACGTATCTTGAAATTTAAACTTGGGAAAATAAACCAAAACCCTAAAACCCTAATGGAAGAAAATAATTTCCAAGATCTCTCTAAGACTATGGATTTGATCCATATAAAAATACAGCAACAATCATTTTAAAATGATCAAGAATGATAAATAAAAATATTATAAAACCATAGAAATTGGTTTCATTTAATTTGGAGCCATGGAGAAAAACTTATGAATATAATAAGATAAGAGGAATTAAATTCCAAAGCCAATAAAGCTCCTAGCTAAAATCCATACCAAATCATGAGCAAAGTAATCCTAAAAGGATTTAAAAAGATAAACAAATATTAAATAAAATTATAAAAATTGGAATCACCAATTTTGGATCTTTAAAAGGCAAAGAATGAAATAAATAAATAAATAAGGAATATTTAAAAGCCAAATTAAATCTTGGCCAAATCCATAAACACATGGAATAAATATAATCCAAATAAAATAAAGGGATAAAGAATATTCAAATAAAAGTATATGGGATTAAACCATATTCTAATTATATTTAAATGAAGACAAAATCCCTAATAAAAATGATTAAATAAATCCTGGAAAAAATAAGTGAAATTACCAAACAGGATTAAAAGTTATCTAATTGACTTACAAAGAATAAAAGAACTTATTTGAATAAATAATATGGATTATAACCATATTTAAATCTTATTTAAAATAAAGACAACTGCCTATTTTAAGTAAATAATAAACCATAATAGAATAAAAGAAATATTCTAAAATGGACTTTAAAATACAATAATAAACAGTATTAAAATATACTTAAAGTTTTGGAAAAGATCTGAATAAACAATCTAGATTCAAAGGGGTGTTTGAATTTGAAAACAGAAAATAAAATGGAAAAAGAAAAAGGGAACATAAGAAAAAAAATAAAATCCCAGATGTCTGTTATGCCATACATCGCAATCCCAGGATTACCATTTTTGCGAGACATAATAGAATTGGATACCATAGTACATCATCCATTACAAACCATACATAAGGTCTTACACAAATAAGGATCTCATGATCCAGTTCTTAATACAAATCAAGCAGCGGAATAACGTAATAATAAAGGTAGCGTAGGCGAAGCTCCATCTTCGGGGTCATAGGCAATGCTGACGATGGGAGATGATCCTAGTTGTCGTAACCTTCCTGGGGTCCTTCATCCTAATATTCCTCTTCATAATCTGGTCACAGGAATAGCCAGGGACAAAGCCATGAGGACTCTTTAAGTACTCGCAAACTAATACTAACAAGTGAAGGGGGTTTTTGTAGTAGGACACTAAGCTCTAGGGTTGTTTTGCAAAAAGCCAGATTTACCTCTACTAAGTTCAGAAGCAAGAAAATCTAGTTGAAATTTTATAACACCTAAGTGGGAACTTGAATTTCATATCACAACTCTGTTTTGGTCAAGCCTAATTCTCAATTCATTTCACAAGTCATTTTGAAAACATCTGACGGGGGAACAGTATGGCCACTCCAACTGTCCATAACCGCGGACGCGGCTATTCGAATAGTTTGACACTCTGCAGAGATTGTGCACTTTCACCACAACATTCGATACATCCGTCAGGAACAAATCCTGAATTCACCATAGTCATTATGCGGATAAGCAATCCTAACCTTTCAATTACACGCCCTAGTATAGGCACCTCTCCTTTGAGTTTGGCCTCCCAACCATGACCAACTGTCATCTTGGGTATTGCACAAGTGGACAATCTTCACAAGGTAGCCTCATCTCAGACCTTGGCCATGAGGGAACCCATACTAAGGTATATAAGTTTCCAGTCAAGCCCTACCCAATTTTCGGGTATTGTGGTTGTACGGTAAAATTGGAATGGTATCGCATCCAGACAACCATCAGTTTTATAAAGGGCTAAGACTCATGCCTTAACATTTTCATCATCCAAATCATCTAGTGTTCGGAAATACATGTCAAAACATATCAGTAGAATGACTCATCATTCTAAGGTTTTCATAACAATTTTCCACCAAGTATTCCCATCTAAAGTTGATCAAGTTTTATGCTTAGCACTAGCATCTACAAGTAGGGGTGAGTACTAATGAGGGGTGGTAAACTAGTGGAGTTTTAACTAAGTACAATCTCATACCTTAGGGTGAGATCAAGATTATCTAGCTTAGGCCAATTTTAATGCTCTTTATGCAACCTTCAATTATCTTCCTAGAATCTACAAGTCACTTAAGTAGACTCTAAGTAATAGCTTAGATAAAGAAATAAAGTAGAAAGCTTGCAAGTAAAACTAGGAGGGGTTATCATCAAATATGTCTAACCAAGCATGCTTAGTGCATTGCATAGGTTATCTAACTTTCATAATTGCAAGTGTTAACTTGCTTAATCAACTAGTAGTATTAGGCTTGCAGAGGTCAACTTGATTAGTAAGGCTTGCCTTGTGCAGAGAAGTGGTTGAAGTTCTCCTCGGCTTCTTCTTCATATTATCCTCCTTCCTCCTCCTATCCTTGGTCGGTACTAGCGTCTATGAATAAATACGAGGTACACAATCACCAAACAATACTTAACTACTTTCAATCATCACACAAAAGGGTTCTATAGATGATCTAGCATCATCACTAACATCAAGATTAAAGCACTTGCATTATTTATTTCTTTTTAGAAAAGTAATTTCTACTCATTGAAAAACTACTTAAGATTTAATATTCTCCAAACCAAACATAGGATCATGTTGACACATGTCATAAACACATATTTCAGTACATGAGAATGTGATTTAAAGTGGTGTCACAATTTAATAATGTTTAACCTTTTATTTTAAATAAAATAAGTGACTAGAAATGCCTATGTGGCATTATTTTATTACTTCAACATTATTTCTGTAAGTAAACCCATATATTTTTATATATTCTGAAAGGTATGGTCATATATGATTTTTTGAGAGTTGGAATCAACTCAAAAGCTATTATGGTTGAAATTTGAAAAATGTTTGAATGCAACAAAGCTTCTGCCTTGTTATTTTTACCAAGGGAGATTTATAGATCCAAATGATTTGAATCCAACGGGCTTGGATTAAGAATTTCAATACCTTTCTAACAAAATTGGTTTCATTCAATTTGGTTCACTGAATCGAGCTGGGTTGATTTTTGAAACTAGCTACAGAACTGAGTTTGAATATAAATAGAAAAAGCAAAATTCAAACGAGTGGGCTGCGAGGGAAGGGTTATTGGGCCGGCCCAGTGTCACTCCGCAGCGCAGGGCTCAACTGACAGGGGGGTCTACTGGTCAGTGTCTCATAAAACGCGAAGCGGTACGGGGCGATGTAGTGCGTTGGATTAGAAGTGAGATCAACGGCTGAGGGTCGTCGTCGATGATGAACATGTCACCGGCGAACTCGAACCCTAGCGGCTTGGTGGGGGTGCATAGGGGGCATACCAGGGCTCCAATGACGACGGCGAGGCGGGCAACCGACGAAGTCGACGACGGCGAACTGAGGGGTGGTCGCGGCAGCTCCGGGGGTGGTCGAAATCAACGGCTCCCTTCTTCTCTAGATGCGGCCTGCTCCGGCGCAATTCCGGCGAACTGCTGCTCCTCGTGCTCCGGCTAAGGGGTGGAAGTATCAGTGAGGTGAGGGGAGTGAGATGGTGTGAACAAATCGAGCGGGGGTCGTCTCCTTTTATAGGTTCGACGGCGAGACCGAGAGGGATGGGCAGGCAACGGTGGCGACACGGCTACGGGGGGCTAGAGGTATGGCCGAGGTTGGCGATCGACGGGCGGTCTCTTGGCGATGCGCTAGAGCTTAAATGCGCGTGTAGGGGCGGTTGAAAATGGTCGGGAACGTGCGGTGCTCTACGAGGCAGAGGCGGCGAACTCCGCGGCGAGCGGTGGCTACGGGGTATGGGCGGTTAAACGAACATGTCTGGTGGTCTCCTGGGACGGTGGGGTGCATGCTGGCGGGCAGCAAGGGCTCGAGGTGGTCGGGTTGCATGGGAACAGTGCATGCTCTGCGGTGCGTGTCGGCATGGTCGACTGCAGCGCGGGTGCGGTGTTCCTGGCGGTTCTGGTTGCTGTCTTCGAGCTAGGGATGGTTGAGAGGGGGCGGTGAGGCATGGGCTGCATGCTAGACAATGTTGGCACGGCTAGTTCTTCTCCTAGCTTGTTGTCCACACTGGGGTGACAAGTGTGCTCTCGGCCTGCTCACCATTGATGGCATTGTCAAGCTCACAGTGGTGCTAGAGGTTAGTTAAGGTTGCTAGATGATCTACTAAGGCTAGTTGTAACCAGAGAGGGAACAAGGTTGGTCCAAAACACTGCTCAACATAGTGTTTTGATTTTGTTGATTTGCATCTACAACCTGTTTGATGAAATGGCCGCATGAACTTGAGTTTTGAATTTTGAAAAGATTTTTGGTGGGTGTGCTAGGCATGTTTTGAGGATTCTTTGGATGCTTGGGTTTTGAAAATTGAGCTTGTTTGAGTGGTTTTTGAAATAGTGGGATCTTTCCATATGAAATAGATTCAATTTTAAACTGTCATTTAAACTAAGCATTTAAATGCTTTTGGATGATCACAAAGTGGGCCTTGGTACCTTATTATGAGTACAATCAATGGGTGCAAATATCCATACATGTTTTTGTTAAGTTCTGAAAGTTAAGGATAGCCAAAGTAGGCATGGGAGTTAATTTGGCCAAAGTGATGATGTGGACATCCCATCTATTGATACAACCGTTGTACCTACAGCTACACACATAGAAGGACCTATCACAAGATCTCGTGCCAAACAACTTAACTATCAGGTACTTTCGTTTCTTGGAACTATTCCTCACATACATGAGAATGTGATGCTAAAGTCCGTTTCAAGTTAGAAGTTCAGTCGTAAGTCCAGAAGGAGGGCAAAAAAAAATATGGAACCGCCTCCGAAAAAATTTTCTGGCTATACTGATTTTCGGCCCCGGGGATCACTGTTCTCCATCGGCCGTTATAGTGATATTTTTTTGGCGCCTGCGCGCTTTCCGG
The DNA here is from genome assembly GCA_916181665.1 of Avena sativa. NCBI lineage: Eukaryota > Viridiplantae > Streptophyta > Magnoliopsida > Poales > Poaceae > Avena > Avena sativa. Next base: position 149,844,098 of record OV702280.1, read on the forward strand.
AGCATAATAAAAAAATTTGAAATTTTTTTATTGGGGCTAACCCGATTTTAGACCCTGTAGATCAGTTCTAGACACTCGCCATCATAGTGATTTTCAACATCTCGGTTCGGTTTTCAGGGTGCCATATCATCATACATTGCTTGTTGTGTCGCGTCGTGACATCGTTGGTGATCTAGGATTGCGTCTCTAGTACGGTCTAGCCTAGGATCAGCACAGTACCGTCGTGGAGCATTCTTTCGACATTTGCATTGCTGTTTTGATAATTGCTAACCCCTTTGCTAAGCCTTCCCAGAGCTCCACAGATTTCTCCACGTGCACTGTCTCGACTCCTGGTAATCGCTCGGTTCAATCTCTGGACCCACTACTCCTCGCGGTTGCACATCGCCTTTTTCCTGCTGTTTGGTAAGAACTTGTAAAAGCTTCGTATATTGCTTGACAGATTACGCGTGTCTTCCACCATATTTCCGTTGTTATAGGCATATATACCTATGCTTTTTAAAGGACTAACCATGACAGATACTTCGCGGAACCCTACCACAATGACTAACCAAGAACTACATGCCCACTTCTCCGAGCTCTTGGTCGGTCGCGCTGAAGATGTGGACGCACGACTAGGGAAGTTTGACACAAAGCTCACCAATGCCATGGACAAGATCGATGGACTCGAGAAATCCTTCAACGACAAGCTTGACGCTCGGTTCAAGGAGGTTTTGGAAAGATTGCCAGCACCCGCACCCGCACTCGCCCCATTGGCACCTCGGCATGGTGCACGGCACATTCCGATCATGGGTCGTACTGCTGGTTCAGCTGCCGCCGCACCTCCGGCGGCTACCGCTGCAGCTGAGGCACCTCAGACTTCCACCGCGGCTGCTGCTGCGACATTGGGGACAGACAACAGGTACTACTACGACCCCAACGACGATCTGTTTGACGAGGAGGTTGAACAACCTCCACACCCTGCTAGCCGTCCCCGACATTACCACCGCAACGCTCGACCACCGGTACGTGATGATGATCATGTTGCAAAGATTAAATTAAATATTCCATCTTTTGAGGGTAAATATAATCCTGATGCATATCTTACATGGGAGATGGAAGTAGAACAATGTTTTGCATGTTTAAAATATCCTGAGAATATGTGTGTTAGTGCTGCTACATGTGAATTTACTAAATTTGCTTCCCTTTGGTGGTCTGAGTATTGTCGTTTAAATCCTACTACTATTCCTAGTACTTGGACTGCTTTAAAAACTGCTATACGTGTTTGTTTTGTGCCTCCCACTTATCAACATGATTTACTAAAGAATCTGACACGTTTGGAACAAGGGAAAAATTCTGCAGAAGAGTATTATCAGGAATTGCAAACGGGGATGGTTCGATCTGGTCTTGTTGAATCTACTGAACAAATGCTTGCACGTTTCTTTGGTGGATTAAACAAGGACATTCAACACATATTAGACTATAAGGAATATAATTCTATCACTCATTTGTTTCATCTTGCTTGCAAAGCTGAACGTGAAGTGCAGGATCGCCAAACACCATGGAGGAGGACTAATAATTCTGCAGGTCGCACATCCACTTGGACATCCCGATAATCAGCGCCTCCTTCTCGTTATTCTCCACCAGCTACCACCGTCATCCAATGCTCCTGCTGCAAAGGATATACAATGCCGCAATTGTTGGGGTTTTGGTCATATTGAGAGACAGTGCACAACACAACGTGTTATGATGGTGCGTGATGATGGTCAATATGATTCAGTGAGTGACTTTGCTGAAGATACATTAGCCCTTATTTCTGCTCGAGATGGAGACAATTTTGATTCTGATGAAGAGACGGAGGTAATGGGAGCTGAAACTGCTGATCAATACAAGAGCTTAATTACACAACGTGTGTTGAGTGTGAAATTGAGCAAATCTGAGCAAGATCAACGCCACAACCTGTTCCAAACATGTGGTGTTGTCAAGGAAAGAGCTATAAGGATCATCATTGATGGAGGGAGTTGTAATAATCTGGCTAGTGTTGACATGGTAGAGAAGCTTGCACTTCCAACAAGACAACGCACACATACATATTACATCCAATGGTTTGAGAGTTCTCGCAAGATCAAGGTAACAAGAACGGTACGCGTGCATTTTACTATTGGTACATATTCTGATTTTGTTGATTGTGATGTTGTACCTATGCAAGCTTGTTCTTTGTTACTTGGTAGACCATGGCAATTTGATAGAAAATCTGTTCATAATGGCAAAACTAATCACTATTCTCTTATGCATGATGGAAAGAAAATTGGACTAAAACCTATGACTCCCGAAGAGATTTTAAAAGATGATCTTGATAGAGCTAGTAGAGCTAAAACTAAGGAGAAAAATAAAAGTGAGAATCAGATTGTTGCTGCAGATTTTGTACCACCAAAGAACACTAAATCTAATTCTAAACATGCTACTGAAATTCGTTCGAAGAGTCCATGTATGCTTGCAAATAAAATTGATATTGCTGAATTAGATATAAACAATACTCAATGTTATGCAATTGTCTGCAAAGAGGTTTTGTTTTTATTTGAGGATATGCCTCCTTCTTTGCCACCCGCTATTGCTAACCTTTTGCAGGAATATGAGGACGTCTTCCCTGCTGAGCTGCCACCAGGACTACCTCCTATTAGAGGAATTGCGCACCAAATTGATCTAATTCCTAGTGCTACGTTGCCCAACCGCGCGCCATATAGAACCAATCCAGAGGAGACAAAGGAGATACAACGCCAAATTCAGGAACTACTCGACAGAGATCATATTCGTGAGTCCCTTATCCCCTGTGTTGTTCCTATTATTTTGGTACCTAAGAAAGATGGTTCTTCGCGCATGTGTACTGATTGTAGAGCTATCAATCATATTACTATTCGATATCGTCATCCTATTCCACATTGGAATGACATGCTTGATGAATTGAGTGTCTCTACCATGTTTTCTAAAGTTGATTTGCGTAGTGGTTACCACCAGATTCGTATGAAATTGGGAGATGAATGGAAAACATCATTTAAAACTAAGTTCGGTTTGTATGAGTGGTTAGTGATGCCGTTTGGTTTAACTAATGCACCCAGCACTTTCATGAGATTAATGAACGAAGTTTTACGTGCTTTCATTGGATGTTTTGTGGTAGTCTACTTTGATGATATTCTGATCTATAGCAAATCTTTAGAGGATCATTTGGACCATTTACGTGCTTCTTTCAATGCTTTACGTGATGCACGTTTGTTTGGTAATCTTGAGAAGTGCACCTTTTGCACCAATCGAGTTGCGTTTCTTGGCTATGTTGTTACATCATAGGGTATTGAAGTGGATCCAGCCAAGATTGAAGCTATTGAGAATTGGTCGCAGCCCAAGACGGTCACACAAGTGAGGAGTTTTCTTGGCCTCGCTGGTTTTTATAGGCGCTTTGTCAAAGCCTTTGGATAAATTGCCGCGCCGCTGAATGAACTTACCAAGAAGGATGTGCCCTTTGTTTGGGGCGATGCACAGCAACAGGCCTTCGTCATATTGAAAGATAAGCTAACACATGCTCCCTTACTCCAACTTCCTGATTTTACTAAGACTTTTGAGCTTGAATGTGATGCTAGTGGAATTGGTTTGGGAGGTGTGTTATTACAAGAGGGAAAACCTGTTGCATATTTTAGTGAAAATTTGAGTGGGGCTAGTCTGAACTATTCTACTTATGATAAAGAATTATATGCGTTGGTTCGGACATTAGAAACTTGGCAACATTATCTATGGTCTAAAGAATTTGTTATACATTCTGATCATGAATCTTTGAAGCATATTCGTAGTCAAGCTAAGTTGAATCATCGTCATGCAAAGTGGGTTGAATTTATTGAGTCTTTTCCTTATGTTATCAAACACAAAAAGGGTAAAGATAAAATTATTGCTGATGCTTTGTCGCGCCGTTATACTTTGTTATCTCAACTTGACTTCAAAATATTTGGATTAGAAACTATTAAGGAACAATATGTGCATGATGTTGAATTTAAAGATGTGTTGCAGAATTGTAGAGATGGTAGAACATGGAACAAGTTCGTCTTCAATGATGGATTTGTGTTCCATGCTAACAAACTATGCATTCCAGATAGTTTTGTTCGTCTTTTGTTGTTACAGGAGGTGCATGGAGGAGGATTGATGGGACACTTTCGTGTCAAGAAAACAGAGGATGTTCTTGCTGCACACTTCTTTTGTCCACGTATGCGTCAAGATGTTGCGAGATTTGTGGCACGCTTCACTACTTGTCAAAAAGCTAAGTCTCGCCTTAATCCACATGGTTTATATATGCCTCTTCCTGTTCCTAGTGTTCCTTGGGAGGATATTTCTATGGACTTTGTTTTGGGATTGCCACGTACACAGAAGGTGAGGGATAGTATTTTTGTTGTTGTGGATCGGTTTTCTAAGATGGCACACTTTATTCCTTGTCATAAAACGGATGATGTTGCGCATATTGCTGATTTGTTCTTTCGTGAAATTGTTCGTTTACATGGTGTGCCAAATACTATTGTTTCTGATCGTGATACTAAATTTCTTAGCCACTTTTGGAGATGTTTATGGGCTAAGTTGGGGACTAAATTGTTGTTTGGTACTACATGTCATCCCCAAACTGGTGGACAAACTGAAGTAGTAAATAGAACTTTGTCTACAATCTTGCGGGCTATTTTAAAGAAGAACTTAAAATTGTGGGAAGAGTGTTTACCTCATATAGAATTTGCTTATAATCGTTCGCTGCATTCTACCACAAAGATGTGCCCGTTTGAGATCGTGTATGGTTTTGTTCCTCATGCACCTATTGATTTATTGCCTTTACCTACGTCGGTGCAAAATAATTTGGATGCTACACAACGCGCTGAAATGATATTAAACTTGCATAAGACTACTAAAGATAACATAGAACACATGAATGCTAAGTATAAACTTGCTGGGGATAAAGGGAATAAGCATGTTGTGTTTGATGTTGGAGATCTTGTTTGGTTATATTGTGTAAGGATCGTTTTCCTGATTTACGCAAGTCTAAGTTAATGCCGCGTGCTGCTGGTCCCTTTAAGGTGTTAGAGAAAATAAACAATAATGCATATAAACTTGAGTTGCCTGCAGACTTTGGTACGGCTAGTCCTACGTTTAAAATTGCAGATTTGAAGCCTTACTTTGGTGAGGAAGATGAGATTGCATCGAGGACGACTTCAATTCAAGAAGGGGAGCATGATATGGACATCCCATCTATTGATACAACCGTTGTACCTACAGCTACACACATACAAGGACCTATCACAAGATCTCGTGCCAAACAACTTAACTATCAGGTACTTTTGTTTCTTGGAACTATTCCTCACATACATGAGAATATGATGCTGCCTAAATCAGATGTATTTATTACTCTTAGGAATGATGGACCAAGCATGGATGAGAGGGACAAGCATTGGAGCATGGCCATGCATGGAGATGGCAGCAAGCATGAGATGATTCAAGAGAAGGACACGGATGAAGATTTCAGAACTTTGAGGCCACCGTAATGAAGAAAGAAGGCTTGGACGAAATATTTAAGATTAATACTTCACAAATTTGTCCATAGCATAATATGGTGCTGCGACACCTTTATTTTGGGCCAGGCCCATGTAATTTTCGAAGGATTTTAATTAGCCACTTTTTAGAGTCCGTATTTGAAGAGAAAAGGACTTCTAGGTTTGGATTCGGCCACCACTTCTATGGCTGGCCAAAACCCCACCTTTTCCTCCTTAAATACTCCCCATAGCCGTCACCGTAGACTCGGATTTTGTTTAGACATTAAGTTAGCCATCATAGCAACTTCGCCAAGGCTCGAGCGTCGCAGAGGCCTCTTGTACTTCGCACCTATACAGGATCCCACCTTTTCAATAAAGCTTTCATCTTAATCCGCAATATCTTGATTGCAATATTAGTTCTCACTTGTTCTCGATTTCAGGTAGGAATTAAGACCCTCGCTGGTCAGGCTGATCGTGTGCCCGCAGGATCGGTAACCTCCAGGAGATTGGCCTAGCGATTGCATTGGCGCTCGTGCTCGCACGTGTAGTCGGATCGTCAAGCCCGAACTCCACCAAATCGACTATCACCATCTCATCGAAAGATCAGACACCTTTGCCCTATCAAGTGACCATTCACCTAATTTGTTTGTTTTGACTTGTTTGTCTTTGGGAAAAGTTTGGGGATTGTTTAGATGATGTTTATTTCACCTAAGAATCATTTTACAAGCAAAGAAACACAGAACCATGGCAATTCAAAAGAATCCATATTTTAATACATACACATATGAATGCTTTCATATTTTTAATTGGAAAAGTTTTTGTTAACCCTAATTTTGATGATTAGAGTTTGATGATCCAAGTTTAGTATTTTTGGGATGTTACAAACCTTCCCCCCTTAAAAAAACTCGTCCCGAGATTTGAAAGAGGACGAAAAAGATTACCAAGGATTTGAAGAGATCGGGAAACTCCGTCCTGATGTGATCTTCGCGCTCCCAGGTAGCTTCCTCTTCTGTGAGGTTTCTCCACTGAATATTGAGAAACTTGATGCTCCGGGTTCTGGTAGTTCTGAAAGCTTCTTCCAAAATATGGATGGGTACTTCGGGATAGGTCAGGTCATCGTTGATTTCTATGGTCCGGTGATTGATATTCTTGAACACTTCAGTCTTCTCTGGAACTTCGAGGCACTTGCAAAGTAATGAGATATGGAACACATTGTGCACGGCTGACATCTCTTCGGGTAGTTCCAATTGATACGACACTTCTCCTCGACGGTTCAAAATCTTGAAGGGGCCGATATATCTGGGGGCTAACTTTCCTTTGAGTTGGAAATGCTGCATTCCCTTCAATGGCGACACTTTCAGATACACGAAATCTTCTATGTTGAAGGCGAGGTCTCGACGTCTCTTGTTGGCATAACTCTTCTGCCTTGACTGGGCTGTCTTGAGGTGCTCACGGATCTTGTGAACCTTCTCTTCTGCTTCTCGTAGGATATCTGGTCCGAAAATCTGACTCTCTCTTACTTCCGACCAATTCAAAGGGGTGCGACACTTCCTTCCATACATAAATTCAAATGGGGCCATTTGCAAACTGGCTTGATATCTGTTGTTGTATGAAAATTCTGCAAATGGCAGACAGTCTTCCCACTTAGATCCATACTCTAACACACATGCTCTCAGCATATCTTCGAGTATTTGATTTACTCTCTCCATTTGTCCATCGGTCTGAGGGTGATAAGCTATGCTGAAATCTAGTCAGGTTCCTAAACCTACTTGGACTTTCTTCCAGAATCTCGAGGTAAACTGAGTTCCTCGATCCGATACGATGTTCTTGGGGACTCCATGCAAACTGACGATTCTAGAGATGTATAACTCCGCTAGCTTCGAACTCTGATATGTGGTCTTGACGGGTAAGAAATGGGCGACTTTGGACAATCTATCCACTATGACCCAGATAGAGTCATTTCCCCTACTAGAAGTAGGCAATCCGGTGATAAAGTCCATTCCAACGGAATCCCATTTCCATTCTGGAATCTGTAATGGTTGCAACAATCCAGCGGGTCTTTGATGTCCCGCCTTGACTCGCTGACATATATCACACTTGGCGATATAACTTCTGATTTCTCTCTTCATCTTATGCCACCAAAATAATTCTTTCAAATCTTGATACTTCTTCGTTCCTTCGGGGTGGATAGAATAAAGAGTATCATGAGCTTCCTTCAGAAAAACTAACTCAGAATCTCCTAGTACACAAAGGCGTCCTTTGTACCACAGAACTCCTTCTTCTTCTTCGGTGAATTCGGGTACTTTGCCTGTACCGATACGACGCTTGATTCCGTCGATACTAGCATTTCCTTTCTGCGCCTCTTTGATCTGGCTGATCAAAGTGGGTTGAAGTTCTATGCTAGCCAAAAATCCTTCACTCACTAATTCCATTCGGAAATCTTCCATCTCTTTGTGCAGACTTGGTTGCTCCTTCAAAATCATGGAGTTCGCGCGGCACGACAATCTGCTAAGGGCATCTGCTACCACGTTGGCTTTACCAGGGTGATAGTGAATGTCCAGATCGTAATCCTTGATTAGCTCAATCCATCTTCCCTGTCTCATATTAAGATCCTTCTGAGTGAATATATACTTCAGGCTCTTGTGATCGGAATAAATCTCGCAACGTTTTCCCATCAGGTAATGCCTCCATGTCTTCAGGGCTAAAACTACGGCTGCGAGTTCGAGGTCATTGATTGGGTAATTTTGCTCATGTTGTTTCAGTTGTCGAGATAGATAAGATATAACTTTGCCTTCTTGCATTAGCACACATCCGAGACCGATCTTGGATGCGTCACGATACACGTCAAAGGGCTTCGTGATATCTGACATGATTAAGATTGGGGCTGAAATCAATCTCCTCTTGAGTTCTTGAAAACTCGCTTCACATTTGTATAATCCATATCTGGTGGTAAAGACAGTTTTTGGAATATCCTCTGCACGAATCTTGAGTTGATGATAGCCTGTTCTAAGATCAATCTTAGAAAACACTTTCGCACCGGTCAACTGATCAAAAAAATCTTCTATCTTGGGCAATGGGTACTTGTTCTTGATAGTGACATCATTCAACTCCCGATAATCCATACACAAACGGTTACCTCCATCCTTCTTGTCCACGAACAAGACAGGTGATCTCCATGGTGACGCACTTGGTGGAATCAATCCAATTTCCAGCATGGCACCCAGTTGCTTCTTCAGTTCTGCTAGTTCAGACGGGTTCATACTATAGGGTCTCTGAGCTATGGGTCCGGTTCCGGGGATTAGTTCAATGATAAACTCGATATCCCGATCTAGGGGCATACCGGGCAAAACATCTGGAAATACATCGGGGTATTCACAGACTATCCGGACTTGGTCAATCGTAGGTTGGGCTATACTCTTGTTGCACTTGAATTGACGAGGTAAGGTTTCAGATACATGCTCGACTGATATTCCAGTTGTACTGGTCATGGTTATGGCTTTCTTGGCACAGTCCATCAATCCTTTATGTTTGGACATCCAATCCATTCCTAGTACTACTTCCAAACCTTTAGTTCCAAGTACTATCAGATTAGCATAAAAATCTATGCCATGGATTCAGATGGGGACGGCTTTGCAAATTTTCCTAGCTTTGGTGGTTGAACCGGGGATTTGAACAATCATAACATGCTTCAGTTTGGTTGGTTGAATCTTACTAGTGCATGCAAATTCTTCGGTGACAAATGAGTGCGATGCACCAGAATCAAACAACACTCTAGCGAGTACTGAATTAATAGAAAACATACCCAACACGACGTCTGGCGCTTCCTAGGATTCTTCGGCATGCATGAGAAAAAGACGGCCGTTGCGGTTGAGAGAGTTCCCTGGGGCAAACCTTCTTCCTAGCTGAACACGATGCTGCTGCTGAGCTGGGGCATTTGCATTGGGGGCTGCAGCATTCTTCTTGGGGCACTCATTGGAGTAGTGACCCTTATTTCCATAGTCATAACAAGTTACTTGCGACTTGTCCTTTGCTGCAACAGGCACAACATTGCTTCCAGTCCTCGGGGCAGTGTTCGTGTTGGTGGTGGCATTGTTGTTGTTGAACTTGGGTGGTGCACGATTGAAATTGCTAGAGTTGCCGGGGTTGTTGTGATTTCCTCCGAGCCTTGGGTTTCCACGGTTGGGATAGGTCGGACGGTTCATCGGGGGTCTGTTGGTTCTCGGGGCAAATCCTGGAGATGGGTTAGGGCGATACTTTGTGGTCTGATGGGTTCCTAGCTGATGCATCATGCGAGGCTTGCGGTTCTCATTGGCTTGGTTGATCTTTCCTTCCATCTGGATGGCAGAGTCGACAAGGGCTTCAATATCAGCAAAGGGGATATTGACCAACACAGTCTGCATCTCATCATGCAGACCATTCAAGAATATCTCTTTCTTCTTGGCTTCGGTGTCAATCTCATCCGGGGCATACCTAGCTAATGATAAGAATTTGTCACGGTATTCCACTACGGTCATCCGTCCTTGCTTCAGTTCTCTGAACTCATCTCTAATTCTCTTAATCAAACCCGGTGGCACATGGGTTTTGCTGAACTTGACCTTGAATTCCTCCCAGGTCATCATCTGTCCTCCGGTCATTGCACGAACGCTGTTCCACCATGCTCCTGCATCTCCGGCTAGATAGTGGGTGGCAAACAGAACTTTCTCGTTAGCTTCCACTCCGGCGACTTCTAGGTTGTTTTCCATGGTCTGCAGCCAATCATCTGCATCTAGGGGCTCTTCCGACTTAGTGAAAACAGGCGGGTTGGTATTCTGGAAATTCTTGAGATTAGATCCATGGTTGTCCTGATTTCCTTGGCCTTGATTATTGTGGGCCAGCTGGGCTATCTGCTGAAGGGTGGCTAGGTCGGCTTGACGTTCAGCTCTTTCAGCTTCGCGGTCAGAAACCAACATTTGCAGGATCTGCAACATCGGGTCCGGGGATGAACCACTTCCTCCGCATGGCATCTAAAGATTGAGATAGATCATGAGAAAAGAGGGAAATTTCTAAGGTTCAGGGACTTTGAAGAGTTTTTAAAGTTTGACTCAGATTTTCTAGCAACTTGTTTTTCATTCATTCATTCATAACACACGATACAACACACACCACAACAAAGGAAAAACAGATGGTTTTAAGAACCATTCTGGAAACTACGATATAGTGGGACCGAATACAACTCACTACGCTAGTGCTCAAGTGCTACTACTCCTCGGAGTCGGTGTAATCATCATCCTCATCGTCATCGATGAAGGCAAAATCATCCTCATCGGTGAAGAAGTCCATGGCATGATCCTCCAGAAAATCATCATCATCGTTGAGATAGGAGTAGGGGTCTCCACAAAGATCCTCTCCGGCATTCTCTCTTTCCTCCAACTGCATGTCTCTCTCGTGGATGGTCTCCTCCAAATCCGAGATACGGTGGCGAAGACGAGCAATTATGCGCTCCTTCTTGTCGAGCTGACGGCGGCGAGACTTGCGATCCTTCGCTAGCATGGCGATGGTCTGATCCTTCGTCTTGATGATGGCGGACTTGTGGTTGGAGTAGTCACGACAATTGTCCAATTCCTGCTGACGATCGTACATCATGAAGCTAAGGTGGTCCAACTGAGTCTTCAGCTCGTGGTGGTATGGGGCTTCTAGTGGCTGTCCCATAGCATCACGCCTTGGAAAAAACTCAAAGCGGGTACCCTTGATCTGGTTGATACTCTGCCCACACATACGGGCAAGATCTTCCTGCATGGCCCTGGCAAGTCCATCGAGCCAGTTGTTTTCTCTTAAGGTGAACTGAATTCCCTCGGCAGTGGGAGGTTCAATCTTTCCTCGGAGACTTGCAACAATTATCCACTACAGATCTTCTCCTCCTTGATCATTGAGCTGAGCTCCGAAGAACTCGGGGTGCGGACGCTCCAGAAGTTCCAAAAGCTGGTCCAAATCCCGCTCAAAGATAAGGTCTCCTCCATTCCCCAACTGATAAAACTTGTTGTACTTCACGTCCATCTATAATAATATAGGATGAGTAAGTTAGTAGAGTGATCAAGTGTGTCAAATTTTAGGTATTTTGCAAGAGTTTTTGAGGAATATGAATTTTTATGAAAGAGACAAGTTGATAAGAATGGGAATAAGTTTTTGTAAATATTTTCTTCTTTTGGTGTTGAAACTAAGTTTTTGATTCAAACGCCCAGTCTAACTAGGGTCTCCTATGGTCAGGATGGCTCTGATACCAACTTGTCAACACCCAGATTTTTAATCCCAGATGCCTGTTATGCCATACATCGCAATCCCAGGATTACCATTTTTGTGAGACATAACAGAATTGGATACCACAGTACATCATCCATTACAAACCATACGTAAGGTATTATACAAATAAGGATCTCATGATCCAGTTCTTAATACAAATCAAGCAGCGGAATAACGTAATAATAATGGTAGCGTAGGCGAAGCTCCATCTTCGGGGTCATAGGAAATGCTGACGATGGGAGATGATCCTAGTTGTCGTAACCTTCCTGGCGTCCTTCATCCTGATACTCCTCTTCATAATCTGGCCACGGGAATAGCCAGGGACAAAGCCATGAGTACTCTTTAAGTACTCGCAAACTAATACTAACAAGTAAAGGGGTTTTTTGTAGTAGGACACTAAGCTCTAGGGTTGTTTTCCAAAAAGCTAGATTTACCTCTACTAAGTTCAGAAGCAAGAAAAGCTAGTTGAAATTTTATAACACCTAAGTGGGAACTTGAATTTCATATCACAACTCTGTTGTGGTCAAGTCAAATTCTCAATTCATTTCACAAGTCATTTTGAAAACATCTGACGGGGGAACAGTATGGCCACTCCAACTGTCCACAACCGCGGACGCGGCTATTCGAATAGTTTGACACTCTGCAGAGATTGTACACTTCCACCATAACATTCGATACATCTGTTAGGAACAAATCCTGAATTCACCATACTCAGTATGCGGATAATCAATCCTAACCTTTCATTTACATGCCCTAGTATAGGCACCTCTCCTGTGAGTTTGGCCTCCCAACCATGACCAACTGTCATCTTAGGTACTGCACAGGTGGACAATCTTCACAAGGTAGCCTCAGCTCAGACCTTGGACGTGAGGGAACCCATACTAAGGTATATAAGTTTCCAGTCAAGCCCTACCCAATTTTCGGGTATTGTGGTTATACGGTAAAATTGGAATGGTATCGCATCCAGACAACCATCAGTTTTATAAAGGGCTAAGACTCATGCCTTAACATTTTCATCATCCAAATCATCTGGTGTTCGGAAACACATGTCAAAACATCTCAGTAGAATGACTCATCATTCTAAGGTTTTCATAACCATTTTCCACCAAGTATTCCCATCTAAAGTTGATCAAGTTTTATGCTTAGCACTAGCATCTACAAGTGGGGGTGAGTACTAATGAGGGGTGGTAAACTAGTGGAGTTTTAACTAAGTACAATCTCATACCTTAGGGTGAGATCAAGATTATCTAGCTTAGGACAATTTTAATGCTCTTTATGCAACCTTCAATTATCTTCCTAGAATCTACAAGTCACTTAAGTAGACTCTAAGTAATAGCTTTGATAAAGAAATAAAGTAGAAAGCTTGCAAGTAAAACTAGGAGGGGGTATCATCAAATATGTCTAACCAAGCATGCTTAGTGGATTGCATAGGTTATCTAACTTTCATAATTGCAAGTGTTAGCTTGCTCAATCAACTAGTAGTATTAGGCTTGCATAGGTCAACTTGATTAGTAAGGCTTGCCTTGTGTAGAGCAGTGGTTGAAGTTCTCCTTGGCTTCTTCTTCGTAGTATCCTCCTTCCTCCTCGTATCCTTGGTCGGTACTAGAGTCTATGAATAAATACGAGGTACACAATCACCAAACAATACTTAAATACTTTCAATCATCACACAAAAGGGTTCTATATATGATCTAGCATCATCACTAACATTCAAGAAGCATTTGCATTATTTATTTATTTTTAGAAAAGTAATTTCTACTCATTGAAAAACTACTTAAGATTTAATATTCTCCAAACCAAACATGGGATCATGTTGACACATGTCATCACCACATATTTCAGTACATGAGAATGTGATTTAAAGTGGTGTCACAATTTAATAAGGTTTAACATTTTATTTTAAATAAAATAAGTGACTATAAATGCCTATGTGGCATTCTTTTATTACTTGAACATTATTTCTATAAGTAAACCCATATGTTTTTATATATTCTGAAAGGTATGGTCAAATATGATTTTTTTTGAGAGTTGGATCAACTCAAAAGCTATTATGGTTGAAATTTGAAAAATGTTTGAATGCAGCAAAGCTTCTGCCTTGTTATTTTTACCAAGGGTGATCTATAGATCAAAATGATTTCAATCCAATGGGATTGGATTAAGCATTTCAATACCTTTCTAACAAAATTGGTTTCATTCAATTTGGTTCACTGAATCGAGCTGGGTTGATTTTTGAAACTAGGTACAGAACTGAGTTTGAATATAAATAGAAAAAGCTAAATTCAAACGAGTGGGCTGCACGGGAAGGGTTATTGGGCCGGCCCAGTGTTACTCCGCAGCGCGGGGCTCAACTGACAGGGGGGTCTACTGGTCAGTGGCTCATAAAACGAGAAGCTGTATGGGGCGATGTGGTGCGTTGGATTAGAAGTGAGATCAACGGCTAAGGGTCGTCGTCGACGATGAACATGTCACCGGCAAGCTCGAACCCTAGAGGCTCGGTGGGGGTGCATAGGGGGCATACCGGGGCTCCAGTGACGACGACGAGGCGGGCAAACGATGAATTCGACGATGGCAAACTCAGGGGTGGTTGCGGCAGCTCCGGGGGTGGTCGAAATCAACGGCTCCCTTCTTCTCCAGAGGCGGCCTGCTCCGACGCAATTCCCGCGAACTGCTGCTCCTCGTGCTCCGGCTAAGGGGTGGAAGTATCAGTGAGGTGAGGGGAGTGAGATGGTGTGAATAAATCGAGCGGGGGTCGTCTCCTTTTATAGGCTCGACAGCGAGACCGAGAGGGATGGGCAGGCGACGGTGGCGACATGGATACGGGCGGCTAGAGGCATGGCCGAGGTTGGCGATCGACGGGCGGTCTCCTGGCAATGCGCTAGAGCTTAAATGCGCGTGTAGGGGCGGTGGAAAATGGTCGGCAACGTGCGATGCTCTGCGAGGCAGAGGCAGCGAACTCCGCGGCGAGCGGTGGCTACGGGGTACGGGCGGTTAAACGAACATGTCTGGTGGTCTCCTAGGACGGTGGCGTGTATGTTGGCGGGCGGCGAGGACTCGAGGTGGTCGGGTTGCGTGGGAACAGTGCGTGCTCTATGGTGCGCGTCGGCATGGTCGACTGCGGCACGGGCGCGGCATTCCTGGTGGTTCTGGTTGCTGTCTTCGAGCTAGGGCTGGTCGAGAGGGGGCAGTGAGGCATGGGCTGCATGCTAGACAAGGTTGGCACGGCTAGTTCTTCTCCTAGCTTGCTGTCCACACTGGGGTGACAAGTGTGCTCTCGGCCTGCTCACCATTGATGGCATTGGCAAGCTCACAGTGGTGATAGAGGTTAGTTAAGGTTGCTAGATGATCTACTAAGGCTAGTTGTAACCAGAGAGGGAACAAGGTTGGTCCAAAACACTGCTCAATATAGTGTTTTTGATTTTGTTGATTTGCATCTACAACCTATTTGATGAAATGGCCGCATGAACTTGAGTTTTGAATTTTGAAAAGATTTTTGGTGGGTGTTCTAGGCATGTGTTGAGGATTCTGTGGATGCTTGGGTTTTGAAAATTGAGCTTGTTTGAGTGGTTTTTGAAATAGTGGGATCTTCCCATATGAAATAGATTCGGTTTTAAACTGTCATTTAAACTAAGCATTTAAATGTTTTTGGATGATCACAAAGTGGCCTTTGGTACCTTATTATGAGTACTATCAAGGGGTGCAAAGATCCATACATGTTTCTGTTAAGTTCTAAAAGTTAAGGATAGCCAAAGTAGGCATGGGAGTTAATTTGGCCAAAGTGACCATTCACCTAATTTGTTTGTTTTGAATTGTTTGTCTTTGGGAAAAGTTTGTGGATTGTTTAGATGATGTTTATTTCACCTAAGAATCATTTTACAAGCAAAGAAACACAGAACCATGGCAATTCAAAAGAATCCAAATTTTAATACATACACATATGAATGCTTTCATATTTTTAATTGGAAATTTTTTTGTTAACCCTAATTTTGATGATTAGAGTTTGATGATCCAAATTTAGTATTTTTGGGATATTACAAAAACAGAAGAAACCCAACCAGCCTAGGAAATCCTAGCCCAACTTGGCCCAGCGAAGCCCATTTATTTCTCCCGGCAGAAAACGTTTCACACCGCGCAGTGTACCCGCTCACCCACTGACATGACATGACGACCCCACGCATAACCTCGTGCCTCACTGACAACCAGGCCCCACACTCCCAGTCGCCGTCTCCACCCTGCGACCCGTTCCCCTCTCCCTCACTGCCGTTCACTATCGTTTAATCCTCGCGTTAATTCGCGTTGAAAGCAGACGTAAATCTCGGTAGCGACGACGCCCTCATAACCGCCCATGTTCCATCTACCTTTCCCCTCACTTGCCCCTCCCTCTCCGCCACAGGCTGCGAGAATTTCTCGCCAACACATCCTCTACTCCCACGAGCCTCCGTCCAAATTCCGACAGCATCAGCCACCCCTTTGCCCCCTCGACCACACGAGTTTGATCCCCAGTACTAGACGCACCTCCCGGTACCTCCCTCTCACTCGCGTGTGCCTCACAGCGTCAGCAACGTCGACGCCAGAGCGCCACCGCCTCCTGCTCCAACTCCGGCGACACCCCCTGGTAGCTTCTGACCGCCCCCTCCTCTCTGATTTATACTCGCATGTTCACCTTTCTTGCGTGAATCTAACGGCACCGTTTGTCTGTCTTAGCACGCTCTGTACCCTTGCCTCTGTCGACGATTGTGCCCACCCGACACAGACAAGAACTCCGGCGAGCAATCCCCATAGAACTTGTGCGCCCCTCAGCCGACAGAGACTACGTTGAGCATCTACGCGCTTCGGCGAATTTGGTAAGCCCCTCTGTTTTTCCCTCGCTTCCTAGTTTCGTCGGAAACATCACCGCCCGAGCGTCGCCCCGCCAGCGTCGCCGCCGCCAGCGCCGCCAGTTCCTGGTCGATGCGCTGATAGCCGTTGGATGCTGATCGTAGAGCCACAATATATCATTTAATTAAAAGGGTATGTTTGATTCTGAGCCGTACAATGAACTTTAAATCCTGCGGCCTGTGTCAGTCAATCCCAGCGAACCGGTACCAGCGAATAAGAATAAGACACGTGGCCTGAGTCTGTTTGATAAAATCCAGAAAATGATTTTGTTTGTTTAAACTTGCAAAAATCATAACTATTGTTCTGCTTGGACAAAATTTAGAAATTTTATATCATTGGAATCACAAAAATACAAAATTTTAAACCATGCCCTTACTTTAGTATTTTGCTTCTGTAAAATTGGTTGTTTTTGCAAAAACATATTTGGGCTTATTTTGTGTATAAAATTTATTCTAAAAATGATTTTAGGGTAAAATCTTTTGTAAATGTTTTGTTTTGAACCTACTGACCATAAAAACCAACTTTTACATTTAAAAGTATATTTTTTGACACTAAGGAATTAATCCTTGAATAAAAGCATTTCTAGTTAAATAAAAATGTTGATTATGGTTTAAAAATGCTTTTGGAGTAAAACCTTTTGAAAATGGTTTGATTTAAACTCTCTGACCTTAAACACCAAGTTTTAGGATTTAAAAATATATTTGATGAACCCTAGTAAATTATTACTTTGTTTAAGGGCATTTCTAGCAAAATAAAAGTATTGCTTTGATTTAAAAATGGAATTTGGATGAAACCTTTTGCAAATGGATTAGTCTAAAACACTTTGAACTTAAACCATTAACATATTTGTTCAAAAATATAATTGGCAAACACTAGAAATTATTACTTTGATTTAAATCATTTCTAGCAAAACAAAAATGATTTAAATGGCCTATTTGCACTAAATTAATTTTAAATGGTTTTTCCACTTTATAAAATGACCAATAGGTGTTTTAAAATGTTTATAGCCTATTAGAAACCACTTTTCCAAATTGAACAATCTTTTGCATGCTTGCATCCATTTCTTTGTTTTTATTATTTTATGTGGTGAATTGTTTGAATGCTAGTTTTAATATGTGCTTGCTTGATTGAATTGTAGTGAAATTTGAAGAGTGTGACTATTGCAAGATCAAGGAGTGAACCTATATTCTCTACTAAAAAGGCAAGTGGCACTATCATCCAAGTCCTACTATTTTCAGTACACTTAGTAGAATTTTTGTAGGATGCATGATAGGGCTACTATATTACTATGCTATGCTATGTCCTGTTAGGATATCCTTTATATCTTCCTTAGTGAAAACATCATAGTTGTAGTATGCTCAACCCTGCTATAGACTTGGGGTGGAATACATGTTATGATTATATGAAGTGTTGGAAAAATATATGTTTTATATAATAAAACAAGTACTCAATGAATCACCTAGGTGGAATGTGGATACTCAATTGTGGATAAGGTGGCAATGAAGGGAACCATGTTTGTATGGCTATCTTTTTCGTATGTGCACTAGAAGAAAACCACCCAGGGACTTTGAGATTGAACATGTTTCTCGTACAATGGCTTTCGTATATAGCCACATGCTAAATGGGCACTGGCTTAGTCAATTACATAGTGGAAGACCCTTGCATTGGCACCTATTCAGGTTAACTAGATTCATGTATTGGAAATTATCCTTACATTGGTGCCTGGTAGACATGCTATCATTATGTATTGGGATGACTTCTATGGAAAGACTTTGTCACACTCTCGATCTTCCGGTACTCTATTTGGTGTGTACTTATCTAGCGGCCACTGGTGGCATCAAGACGAGATTGTGTCATGTGGGTAAAGTGTACAACTTCTGCAGAAGATCAAATTCTAAGTACTTAGCCGTGTCCCCGGTTACGGACAACTCTGAGCAACTAAGGCCTGAAGCTATGGAAGATCTTGACATTCCAATTTCTCAAAGTAAAACTTGATGGTGTCAACAAGGGATTAGAAGCACTTGGAGTTTGACAAGGAGTTCAGAAAGATTGCTAAAAGATCAAAACTATTTTCAAAAATATAGGATAAAACCATATTGCTTTCTGCAAATGAGCCTAAACCCCACTTAGCCAAATATGCATATATTGATAGGTTCCAACTATTTTCCACATAGTAGTGAAACTTGCCAATACAATTCAAATGTATTGACCCTTGTGGCTGTAATTTATTATGTTGCAGGTTTGTTTGATGTTAGTGAACTGTGTTGATTAGGATTACAAGTCGACAACCAACATGATTGCCTGTGGCACTTTGAAGATGAAGGACTCCATGCTATATAGATACTTCTGCTGCATTGTAATGAGATAGCCAAATGAGCTATGTAAGATGTAATGAATTATTTTATTCCTGGTTATAAAGTTGTATTATGACCTTTGTTTCTTGATATTACATCTTAAACTGTGGATGCTAGCTATTGATCCAGGGACTAGCATTGTAAACACAGGGATCTCTACCTTATTAAAGGTTGGGACCTCTACACACTTGCTGCAATTACTTGCAGTCTTTATTTACTCGCACTTAATTTCATTGCTTTATCAAAAAAACCTAAAAATCCGTTTGCTAAGTATTTACAGAGATTTCCTGCTCCATACCACTAGTCAACACCTTCTGCTCCTCGTTGGGATCGACACTCCTATTTATCGAAAGTACTACGATGCACCCCCTATACATATGGGTCATCAAGGGCATTGATCCTGACTTACTTACATGTACTTTAGAAAAGTTGGAGTATGGAATTTATCTAGTGGAGTGGGAGGTTTAGAACTTGAGTTGGAAAAGTAGGACAAGACAATGTGTGCCTTCTATGAAATATTATGGTACATTACGGATATGTTATCATTGCTTAGTGACACTTGCCAATACATTCAAAGTATTGTCCATTCGTGGCTACAACCTTTCATGTGGCAGGTGTCACATCCCAAGATTTTCCAAATCTTGTAATGTGAAAAATAAATGAATAAAATAAAACTTTGTTGATTTTCAGGGTGAGAAGAAACTTTTTGAACCCAATAGGAAATCTTCTAACCAATTTGGATCAAATAAATCCTAAAGGAATTTACAAAGATAAATATTTAATAAAAATATTTGGAATTACTATTTTGGATCTTTTAAATAAAAAGATTTGGTTTTCAAATGAAATAGAAGTTTTACAAATAAGGATTATTTTATAAGCCAAATTAGAACTTGGCCAAGTCTTTGAAATAAAATATTTCTATTTGATAAAAATAATAAAGGTTTATTTAAAATAAATTAATAAGGATTTAATATCCAAGTTTATAAATAAAGGTTCTACTATTTTAATTAACCATCAAAACTTATTTATTTAATTCAAACAAGTTTTCCAAATATTTTATATTTTCAAATAAAACCTACTGATTTGGTTTTGAAAATATTTAGATTGCAAATGGAGTGTTTAAATAAATTAAAACTCATTTGATTTATTAACTAGTGTCCATTTTATTTAATTATAAATGGACTCTAAAATAAAATATTATTATATTTTTGTAATTGGTTTATGTTGTTAAACAGAACCAAATTCAATTGCAAGGTGTGTTGAATGTTTGAATGTGATTTGAATGTATGAATGTTGTTTGAAATTCAAAACAGAAATTGAATTTGGAAAAAGAAAAAGATTCAGGAAAGAAAAAAATATAGAAGTGAACAACAGCCCAACTGGCCAGCCCAGCAAGCCCAGTCCAACCCACCAGCTCTTCCCCACGCGGGAAGCATTTTTCACTTAAAACCGCACCCGCAGAGCAACTGACCGGTGGCCCCTCTTTCCCTCTCACTTCCTCACTGCCAGGTAGACCCCACCGCCAGCTCACCTGTCTTCAACCACGCGACCAGTTCCTCCTCCCCTCTCTCTCCCGTTTCTGCGATGAATTCGCGAGCATCAATTCGCGTTAACGCAGCAGTTAATCGCTCCTGCAACCACGCATTCTTAAACTCCATACTCCTCTCTCCCTTTCCCCTCAAACCCCGCTACCAGAGAGCCCCTAGGCTGCCTCGAATCAACCTTGCACCGCCGCTGCTCCGACGGCACTCCGGCAACAATTCCGACCGAACCGCGCCACCCCTTACCATTCCGACCAAGCTCACACCTTCCCCACCCCCTGGCGCATCTTCCTGTACCCTCCATTCAACCGCGGGCGCCCCAGAATGCCGTCTTCGACAAAGCTCTGAGCGCCGCCGCGTCTGTTTTCTTCTCCGGCGAACTTCCCTGGTAAGAACTGACCACCCCGCGCCTTCTCGATCATGCAAGCATCTTCGCCTTGGTCTTGCGCACCTAACCATACCCTCTGTTTGCCTTCTCGTGATCTACAACGTTGACCCCTACCACGAACAGAACCACCCGACGCCGTTCTCTACTCCGACGAGGAATTGCTGCAGTCCCTGAGCGCCCCTCGACCAACCGACCACGCCCCGAGCATCACCACGTCCTTGCGATCACGGTGAGCATCTCCACTTTGTTCTTTGCTTCCTAGAACTGCCGCTAGCTCCTCGCCTGACCGTCGCCGCCGTCTGCCGCCGCGCAGCGCCGCCAGTTCTTGGTTGTGTTGCTGCGGACCGTAGGATCTAGATCGAACGAACGAGATAGATCACTTAAGCGCTGAAGGGGTACGCGTTCTGAACCGTGCGATCTATTTAGATCCAACGCCCCGCAGAGGCCGATCCGCCCGAATCGGTATCAACCAGTAGAATTGCGACGCGTGGCCAGACTTTATTTAAAACAGAATTTTGAAAACAGATTTAGATGCAAACTTAAAACCTTTGTAACTTTTGATCCACACGTCCAAAAATTACAAACTTTATATCGTTGGAATCAGTGGAACAAGCCCTAGACAACCATGCCATTTGTTTAGTAAATAGTATCTGTTAGATTGTTTGTTTTTGCAGAAACATTTGTATGCTTGTTTAGTTTAGAAAAATTGTTCAAAAATGTTTTTGAGGATTGAAATCTTGGAAAATTAATTTGTGGTGAACTTACTGACCCTAGGAACCAACCCATGGTTTTGAAAATGGATTTGGTGAAGTTTAGGATGGATTAATTGGTTTAGTCCATTTCTAGCCAAATAAAAATAATGGTTTTGTTATGAAAATGTTTTTGGAGTAAAAACTTTGGGAAAATGTTTTGGATCAAACCTACTGACCCTAAACACCAAGTTTTGAGAAACAACAACTTATTTGGTGAACAACTTAAAGTTGTTGCTTTGATAAAAATATTTTCCACCACATAAAATAATGATTGGATTTAAAAATGGTTTATGGACAAAACCCTTTTGCAAATGACTTTGCCACTTTGGAAAATGACCAACTTGAACCTTACAAAGTTTAGAAACCTAGTGGATACCATCTTTTCAAACAAACCTATCTCTTGCATGCTTGCATGCATAACTTAGATCCCATTGTTTTATGTGTGTGAATTGTTTGATTGACTATTGGTTTGGAATGCTAGTTGATATTGTGTTTGCTTGATTGATTGTAGTGAAGTTAGAAAAGTGTGAGACTAGCAAGATCAAGGAGTGAACCAACATTCCCTACCAAAAGGCAAGTGACACTATCATCTAAAGTCCTACTATTTTCATTATACTTAGTGGATTTTGAAACATGCATGAAAAGAATTTCTATACTTATGCTATGCTAAATCCTAATAGGATACCCTATACATTCCTTAGTGAAAACAATGTAGTTGTTACATGCTTAGCCATGCTATATTTTGAAAAGAGATTCATGTTGAGATTTTATGAAGTTGAGAAAAGGACTTGTGTTTTTATTATAATAAAACAAGGACTCAATGAACCACCTGGGTGGACAAGGACTTTGAGTTTTGGAGAAGGTGGCAACAAAAGGAACCATGTCTATGGCAATCTCTTTGTGTTGTGCTCCAAAAGAAAACCACCCAGGAAACTTAGAGATTGAACATGTTTCTCCAATTGTGGCTTTCGTGTGCAACCACATGCTATTTATGGCTCTGGCTTAGTCAACTACATTGGGAAGACCCATGCATTGTCTTCAGATTACTGGACATGGGGACCTGGAATCCTACATGGGTGCTGAAGACAAGCTAGCAATGGTGTATGGGAGGACCCTCTGGAAAGACTTCGTCACATTCTCAATCTGCCGGTACTCCATCTTGGTGAGCACCAATCCAGTGGCCACTGGTGGCAACAAGATGGGATTATGACATGTGGGTAAAGTGTACTACTTCTGCATAAGATAATAAAATCTAAGTACTTAGCCGTGTCCCCGGTTATGGACAATACTGAGCAACTAAAGTTTGAAGCTATGGGAAATCTCGACATTCTAATTTCTAAAAGAAAACTTTTAAAGACTTGATGCACTTGGGGGTACCAAGGATCTCAAGAGATTTTGATGAAAACTTGATGCACTTGGGGTTACCAAGGAGCTCAAGAGATTTTGATAAAACTTGATGCACTTGGGGGTACCAAGGAGCTCAAGAGATTTTTGACAAGGACTTGAATACTTGGGGATACCAAGGAGTTCAAGGGATTTTGATAAAGATATTTGACAAAGGAAACAAAACCATTTGAAAAGATAGGATAAATTATTGCTTTCTGCAAAGAAGCCTAAAACCCTACCTAGCCAAATATGCATGTAATGATAGGATCCACCTATATTCTACCTAGTAGTGAAACTTGCCAATACAATTCAAATGTATTGACCCTTGTGGCTGTAACCTATAATGTTGCAGGTTTGATTGGTTTTAGTGAAGATTGATTGATTAGGATTACAAAGTCTACAACCAACATGTCTGCCTGTGGCACCTTGAAGATGAAGGACCCCATGCTTATAGTTATTCCGCTGCAATGTAATGTAATAGCCAAATGAGCTATGTAAGATGTAATAAAATGTTATTCCTGGTTATAAAGTTATATTATGACCTTTGTTTCTTGATATTACATCTTAACTGTGGATTCTAGCTATTGATCCAGGGACTAGCATTGTAAACACAGGGGACTCCACCTTATATTAAATAAAGGTTGGGACACTCCCTCTACAGCAGGATATTCTTATGACAAGGTTATCATTTAGGTTGTGAATCTCCACTCAGCGCGTTACCTGTGGCGTGATGGAATCTTTATTAATTGTTTATTTTTTGAACTATGTTATTTGAGCTAGCTATGAGCTAAGAAAACTTTGTAATGATTATATTCTTGGATCAATGTTGTAATATTGCGACGCATTGATACTCTTTTATTCATCGAAATGTGTGTGCTAGCTAATCAATCCAAGGGACTAGCACTATAAACACAGGATCCAATCTTTAACAGGTTGGATCACTTCATATGGTATCAGAGCATTGCTTTGACTATAGGTTCGTGACCTTAGAAATGGTTTAGAAATAGGTGACCTCTATTAGGAGAACTATCATATTTTCTACTTATTAGGATTCTTGCAATTCTAGATCTTTCTTTACTAAATATCTCGTTGTTCAAAACTTGTAGATGTCCATTATTTTGACTCGTATGAGAGTTGTCCTACAAGTAAAATAACAAAAGGTGACACATATGAATATCTCATCAAGTTTGGTTAGGTTTGGACCATGATATTTTATCTCTTCAGAATTCATCGCTATCGTGTTAGCATATTGATCTTACCAACTTATGTGGTATAGAAATATTATTTGCTTTCTTGGTTGTATTGAGCCATATTGTGTGATGTCCTATTTAGGATCGTTTTTTTACTCTAAATTTCTAGATTTTTCGTGAGGTTTTTAAATTATTTTAATGGTGTGATTTGAGTAAAATTAGTGAGATTACTGATGTAGTTTTCTGCTTGACCTGTTTTACCAAACGAATTTTCATTCCTTACTGGTAACTCTAAAAAATCTAAAAAATAGGATCTGAAGTGTAATTAATTGTAGTACATGCACAAAATTGGATAAATTCCTGGTGAGTTTAAGTCGGTCAAAAAAATCCGTGAAGCCTGCAGTACTGTTTTCACAGATTCTATTTATTGCATATAGGTTGATCTATCTTATCTTAGTATTGTTTCCAACATTCTTAAAGTATTGTGTGGATGTATACCACTAAGATTAAACTTCTAGAACCATTTTATGTGTGTGTTTGCTTTTGTGCTGGTTGCTTGTGGTTGAGTGTTTATATGACTATCATTGTAAGAATTTGTTTGCATGGGTAGGTGATGGCTTGCAAGTGCACATGTTCATCATTGAATGTTTTTGCAGAAGTATTAGTTCCAGTTTTTGTATCGATCCCAACAAGGAGCTTCGGTAAGTACTTTTAGGCGGCGTTTCTGTCACACCCAAGGTGTCACAAGTCTTGAGTGAATTGACTACAATCGTTTATGGTGGAGGGTTGTGATTAAAAGATAGAGGAAACTTGCGTAGGAAATAAATAAGGAGTAAATCTCATAAAAGTAAGACTAGAAATGAGAGTGGAGTTCCTCAAGATGAGAAATTAGGCACGAAGAGAAATAGTTCATGATGATAGTGATCATGCCAAATGGATAAAGCGGAATAAGTAATTGTGATATTTCTTATTTGTAAGTGAGTAGGCAACAAACCCATATATCGACTAGGAGTCCTCATGGCCAATTCTCCCTAGTCTCAAAGATCCGTCTGTCTGTTACCACGGCAATGGTCAGCACATCATTTAAGGTCTTGTGACCAGATCAAGGATTTAGTCTTGATGGTTCATTGTTATCCTCGAGTGATGCTAACTTCTCATGGATATCGGTTGTGTCACTCGATGGTCACAAATTCATTAGCACACATGTTCATACCTATGATATCTTTAGATCATGTTACCTAGGCCCTTAAATTAGATAACAAGCTTTAGGCAAACATGGATAATCATTGTCATAGATTAATAATCACTACAACAATCACAAATGTATTGATAGAAAAGAGGCATGACGCATCTCACCAATTCCAAATACATCTCCCATGCCTATGGGGATTTACTTAGACATGAGAGGGAGACAAATCAAAGGAATAATTGTATTGCAACCACAAATCATCTAAAAGTTATTGTTGCAAACCATAATAGTACTTGAAGATCAAATCAAATACAAACCAAAGGTAGATCAAAGTATCAAACCATAATCTTACAACTGCCAATATATTTATATCTCTCTCTAAATGATGATGGGGGTGATGATGGCGTGTATGTTGGAGAGGTGGAGATCGTAGAGGAACAAGGGGATGTTCTTCTCCTCTTCCAAATCTAATCTCTTGAGTTTTGTGGCGGTTGTGTTCTCTTTTTCGGTCGCTCCCCTTCATGAAAGTTGCTTCTATTGATATAGTGGAGCCGCTGGCAGGTAGTACGAGTGGGAGGTACGGGTGCGTTCTGACCGTACCGTCGGTCGTTACGCGCACTGCACGCCTCAAATTAAAAAGTCTCTAATTGGGGATTTGCTTATTTTGGTGTAATTAGCTCATAAATGCCATTAGATCTTCAATAAATGTTTATTACCTGAAAACCACCACGATAAACCAAGGATTCGCTAATCGCGACATTAACATTAGTGGAAAAGGCAATCTTTAGTGAAATCCGACAATAAACAAGAGGAAAATCAATTGAAAAAGCCATGAAATTGGGAGCTATCAACATCCCCAAGCTTAGCTGTTACTTGCTCTTGAGTGACAAAGCTATAATGAATAATAGCAAGGAATTGAATCGAGGAAAAAAGGCTTACAAGTTCGAGATTGTATCATATTCCTTTGTCTCAAATATTGCAACCATGATCATGAGCATAATATATCTGAACAGTTGAACTCAAGTACAATCTCTAGACGCAAATAACTTGATAGCTAATAATTCTTAGAGACCCAAATGAGATTGTAAAAAATTTGGCTACGCTTGTAGATAAATATTTCTTCAGCGCCTCTCTTGTTATGAGAGTAAAACATTTATAAGCAAGGTCGCTTTGTGTCAAATTTACGGATGCACAAGTAGATGTCAAAAGAAGGATAATCTTAGAGCTTTTTCATTAACACCCACTTCGATAATCGCGGCTATCAAACACCTCTTCTTTTCCTTGTTTTTGAATAACTCTAATTATTCATTTTAGGTGGTGAGGTGATGCCAACGCTCTAGCAAAGTACATAATATTTTCAGCTCATATCTTTCTTCTCCTTTTCAAGGATCAATGATTATTTGCTTTTTATAAAATGCTTACACAATCTTTTGAGAATACTAATACTTTTGCCCCTATAGCGACACATGTGCCACTCATGTCATCAACTCATAGCCGAAATCCGGGGTTATACCATAGATCGTTTGTAGGCCAGCGGAGTTGTTAGTATCCCAAAGGTGTCTATGAGAAACATAGAATTGTTTCTTCTCTCTATTTTTCAGCAGGGTCAAATAGATTTTAGCATCTCCCACTCCCACCATAAAAAGTTCATTCCATCAAACAATTCTTTTTCAGAAGGTATCATCAAGTAAACGATCAGTATGTGGGGTTGAGTACTACTAAGATTAAGCCCTTAAGACAAAAACATGGAACCAATTGTCTCAAGTCTTAACTATAGTAGTTACAAAAACTTTTGAGCTCAAGCCTTAAAATATAACTAGTTACGCGCGTATTAGGACTCAAGTGCAATCGAACAAACATAAAATGTTCAAGAATAAACTTACAGGAAGAGGGAAAACAAGAATGTGATACCTCCTCTTGCTTGATTGCTCCTTGCTTGAGCCGACTCATCGTGTTCATCTTTATAGCTGAGTTACTAGGGACGAATAACCTGCAGAAGAACGAGCGAGAGCATAGATAAATTTGCACAAGTGAAGATAAAATCTAGTCTAATTTTTTTTATTTTTCTTTTGTCAATGCAAAACTGAAAAGAAACATGCAAAGAGAATGAAAATAAATAAAAGGAAAAATGGAAAATCTGAATGCAAAAGGTGGGAGCAATCAATCATCCCCATGCTTAGGCTCTTGGCCTATCTGAATCAATAGTTGCCACCGTCTCCGGGTGGAGGTTACTGGTATGGGAAGTTTGGGTAGTGGTTCGGAAAACTAGTCATAAATGAAGTGAAATTATGAGTGAGATCAACTGTGTTGGCATTCACATCGTGCAATGTATTTTAAATATTTTCGATGCGATGTACCACCTGGTCAAAATCACTCCTCGGGACATAGTTGAATCCCGGCTGTGGTTGAGGCATACCTTGTTCCTACTGAGGGAAAGGATTACTGTGGTGGTGCTACTGGCCATAGTCGTTCCAGCCTCCTGTGTTCCATTCCTCTCCTACTTTCCCTTGTTGTTGTTGGACAGTTGTTGCATCTTCCCAATTGGGATGACCTCCTAGCGGTGCAATCCTCCCTGAGAGGATCAGTGCCTGCTAGAATTCCTCCACTGTGAGGACTCTACTCTGTTTGCCTGGCAAACTAAAATCTTGGACAAAAGGAAGCAAAACTTGGTGGATATCACCATTAGGCTCAAAATAAAACTGATAAGCACGAAGGGGGTGTTGGGGTCTATAGACCCCCCATGAATCTGGTGCTATCCATGTGAATATCATCCAGCATCTTACTTACGGCTATGGCCCTTTCCTGTGGCATGACAAAACCACTTGTTTAGGAGATCTGAGTGATCAAGCCTCCATAGTGGATGTCTCCAGAGGAAGCAGCATGTTGCCGGCGAAACTGTTGGATGAGTAGAGCACCCAAGTTTACCTTGTGCTCCATCTCGGGGTGAAGGGCCATATGTATTACGCTTATTTCGGGACCTACCATTGCCCCAACATCTCCTTTCCCAAAAATAGAATTCACTAAGAAAGTGTGAAAATAACGGATAGTGGGATTCTATATGGTTGCCCTCTTTTTGTGCAAGAAGTTAGTGTTTCTGTGAACATAAATCTTCTCCCAATATTGCATTGCCTCCATATGCACATTGTCATTAATTCCAAGTTATCCCTCATAGGATAACCCGAAACAATCACCAAATTCATAAAAGGTAAGGTTGCAGAGTTGCCCATTGAGCACAAAACTTACAGTGCAATTTCGCTCCTGGGCTTCGAGATCATCATGGAATGATGAAAATAACTCGAATGTGGCGAGCTTGAAGGTGTTGACGGTGATGTGGGAGAAGACGACCATGCCTGCATGCTCATCCATCCGCTCGAAGTCCTCCATGAGCCCTTGGTGGGAGAGAAACTTGCGATTTGCCCACTTGGTGGGTACAACATTGTGCTTGCTCACCCTCTCAAAGTCTCGTCTCATATCGGCCCTCAAGTTATCCGCCTTCAAACACCTCTTTTTAGCCCGACGGTGCAGAGGAGCCTGAGGCCCTTGCCGCTCCTTTGCCCTTGTGGAGGATTCTTCCAATGTTATGCATTGTGCCACAAAATTTGCGAGGGAAAACATGGGTATAAAATTTCTATCACATAAACAAACGATTACATGCAGTAGTTATCAATCCTAATGTGAGGAATCAAAAATCATCTCATAATATGATGAACTCATCTAGATAGTCAATGTGAGGAATTTAACCATGGATTTCAGAAAGTAAAGCGTGGATCGGATGAGAAACATACCGATGTGAAGATTTCCCCACTCAAAAAAACGAAATCGATGAAGAATCAAGGGTTCTGGGTGATTAGGGTTTGAGGCGGAGAGAGAAATAACTAGGGAGAAAGGAGGAGGAAGAAGGAGGAGGCTGGCTGATACGTCCAATTTGCATCACCATTCTTTACCATAATTTGCCTCTATTCATTGATATATTTCATATTAAGATGTGTTACTTATGTCATTTCATCTGTTTTTGCATGTTGGATGATTCTTGGAGGATGAACTGCCGGAGTCAGGATTCTGATGGAAAAAAGCGGTGTTCTGATTCAATTTCGCGAAGATCAGAAAAATACCAGAAAAACTACGGAAAATCCTATTTTCTCAGAAGACGAAGAATGCCAGAAGGGGAGGCGGAGATGGGCCACAGGGGGCCCACACCCCCCAGGCGCGGGCCACCCCTAGGCCGCGCCTATGGGGTTTGGCCCACCTGGCCCACTTCTGGCTCCGCCCTCTCACCTATATATTCTCCTTGAAACCCTAATACATGGGGAGTGACCACAGAAAGATTTCTCCGCCTCTACGGGGCAAAAACACCGAGGGAGAAAGAGCTCTCCGGTAGACAGATTTCTGCCAGGGAAATTCCTTCCCGGAGAGGGGAGATCGTCTCCATCAACACCATCATCAAGCTAGACTTCATCGGGATCATCATCATCCACACCATCATCTCCACCAGCACCATCATCAGCACTCCATCCCGATGTAACACTTGTGTTGAATCTTGCATAGTTCTTATCTCGGTGTTGATTACTATTGTAGTTGAGGCTTGTGAGTGGAACCTTTGGATTATTGTTTATGTTCAGATTGTTATTCATCACCATATCATCTTTGATCTTGATCCATATGATGTCTCTTGAGTAGTTCATTTAGTTCTTGAGGACATGGGAGAAGTCATGTTGTTAGTAGTGAATTTGTGTTGAGATATTATTCAATGGTTTAGTATTTTAAGTTGTGTTGCTATTCTTCTAGTGGTGTCATTTGAACATCGACTACATGATACTTCACCATTTATGGGCCTAGGGGAAAGCATTGTGTATGTGGCTACTAATAGTGGGGTTGCCGGAGTGACAGAAACCTGAACCCCCGTTAGGACACCATTGCACAAGGGAGTGTAGGATCTCAAAGTTTAAGGCCGTGGTTAGGTTTATACCTTAATTGCTTTCTTGTAGTTGCAGATGCTTGCAAGGGTTTAATGACAAGTATGTATTAGTCCAAGTAAGGTCGGTACGTTAGCACAGGTTCACCCACACAACACTTACAAAACCAAAGAAGATTACTCATCTATATGAAGCGAAAGCACTTGACAGAATTCCCATGTGTCCTCGAGAATGTTTGGTCCTCGTAAGTATTTCCACCGGCTTGTCTTTTCTAAGAAAGGATTGGGACACTTGCTGCAATTGTTTGCTGTCTTTATTACTTGCACTTTATTTCTTTGCTTTATTAGAAAACCCCTAAAAATCCGTTTGCTAAGTATTTACAGAGATTTCCTGCTCCATACCACTAGTCAACACCTTCTGCTCCTTGTTGGT
Organism: Avena sativa; assembly: GCA_916181665.1. NCBI lineage: Eukaryota > Viridiplantae > Streptophyta > Magnoliopsida > Poales > Poaceae > Avena > Avena sativa. The sequence continues at coordinate 149,874,919 of OV702280.1, forward strand.
ATCGACACTCCTATTTATCGAAAGTACTACGATACACCCCCTATACTTTGGGTCATCAAGACTATTTTATGGCGCCGTTGTCGGGGAGTGAAGCGCTATTGAAGAGTGGAACTGGTAAGGGAAACTTCTACTGTGAGTATTGATTTTTATTTCTGTTTGTTACTTTGTTTCCATTATGGATAACCCACTTGGTTTTCTGTTTGGGAAATCTACTACCACTGTTAGGGTAGTAGATGAACCACCACCTGTTGAGATAGATCCTTTTAAGATACCTACAAGTATTGTTGATCGTGTTATGGATAATTATTATTTAGGGGGGTGGAACTGTCCACCCTGGTGATCACTTGCTTTTTATCCATGAATTATGCGGGTTGTTTAAGTGTGCAGGTATCACAACTGAATAGGTGAAGAATAAGTTATTCTCTATATCATTGAAAGGAAGAGCTGAAGAATGGTATAAGCTGCTGAAGAATGGACAATCCATGGAATGGGAGGAAATAGTGCCTCTCTTTTATTCTAAATTCTATCCTCCCAGTGAGATTCATAAGGATAGGAATCTGATATATAACTTTTGGCCTCGTGATGGAGAGAGTACAACTCAAGCTTGGGGGAGATTGAAGTTAATAATGCTTAAATGTCCTATTCATGAACTCCCTAACAATATTATTATTAATAACTTTTATGCTAGGCTTTCTCTTCATCATAAATTTTTACTTTTTGCCTGATAGAGAGGACTTCGTTGGGAACCCCAAGAGCAAGGTATGATGATCACAACATCAAGCTTTCCCTTAGTAGAGACCGAGGTTATCAAACCAGAAGGAGGAAGGAAACGTCACACAGGTGTTGCCAGCAACGCGGAGACCTGCACAACACAAACTCAAGACTTTTCCCCAACTAATCAATGAGGTTGTCAAGCTCACCGGTCTGTCGTAACAAAGTATTAAACGTATGGTGTGGAAGGTAATGGTTTGCAGCAAGTAAACAAGTAACAGTGGAAGATGTATCAATGGTAAAGATTGGACCGGGGTCCATAGTTCACTAGAGGTGCTCTCCTTAGATAAACAACATGGCATGAAGGGTAAACAAATTACAGCAGGGCAATTGACAGGAACTGAGCAAGGCATAACAATGCAATTACTAGTCAGAAAGATCCTATGAGATTCGATTGGGCAATACAACAAGATACATAGACCGCCATCCAACTGCATCTACGAATAGAAGTCCACCTTCAGGTTATCATCCGAACCCCCTCCAGTATTAAGTTGCAAGCAACAGACAACTGCTTTAAGCAAAGTGTGTAAGGTAAACAGTCCACATGTTCCATGAACGTTGTTTTCTCCCTAGTAGCAACAACACATCTACAACCGAAGAGATTATTGTCACTTCCCTTGGAAACTAGAGGCATGAACCCACTATCGAGCATAAATACCCCTCTTGGAGTCACTAGCAACTACTTGGCAAAGATAGCTACTAACAACGGAGAGCATGCAAGTCACAAACAACACAGACATGATAGAATTATAAAGACAAAACCATTAATCAAACCAACATAATAATCTCAATATCCATCGGATCCCCACAAACACAACATGCATGATTACAAATAGATTAGATCTTGATCATGAACGGAGCTCACAAGATCTATACATGAAAGCATAAGGAGGAGATACAACCATCTAGCTACTACATGGACCCATAGTCCAAGGTGGAACTACTCACGCATCATACCGGAGAGAAGGCCTCCGGGATGATCTCCCCTCTGACAGGGTGCCAGGAAGAACTTCAGATCCCCCCAATCTAGGGACGATGGTGGCCGCGGCTACAGACGATTTTGTGGAGATTTGATCAGGTGCTTAGGGTTTCTGCATCGAGGGATTCTTATAGGCGAAGGGGGAGGCTGAGGAGGCGGCCAAAGGGGACACACCCCTCCCAGGCGCGGTCCCGCCCCTAGCCACACCTAGGAGGGGGTCTGGCTGTCCTGGCCCGCTTCTCTGTCTCCCCTCTGGACTTCTTGTTCCCCACAGAAAGTTATTGACTTTGACGTTTGTCCCGTCCAATTCCGATAATATTTCTTTACCAACTTTTCTAGAACCAAAAACAGCAGAAAATAGGAAACTGGCACTATGGCAACTTGTTAATAGGTTAGTTCTAGAAAACATGTAAAAAGCACCTCAAATTGTAGACAAGCAAAGAAAATTAGATACTAAACAAGCATGGAGCATCAAAAATTATAGATACGTTTACGACGTATCAATTTACTAGATGCTTCTTGTGATGGATCATTCACACGTATGAAGGAAGAAGCTAAAAGGGATCTCCTAGACCGTATTCAAGAGAACACTGAAGCATGGTAGAATGAAAAAGGAAGAAAGTCAGGTATGATTATGAATGCATTAAATCCTTTATGGTAACTAATGACTTCTGTGACATTAGTACTGAGTAAGGTCTTAATTCTCAAGTTCTTGCAAAATGTTTTAAGGCCTTTGCCTCTTATATTGAAATTCCCAAAAAGGAGTGGGACAAGTACCATGCTCCTTATAAAGACATTGTTACCCATGTTCCTGCTAGCATTGAAGTTTGTACTGTTGATCCTATTTTGCCTGAACCTTATGTTGAGAAAATCCCTTTTTCTGCTTAGGTAAAGGAACATTCTATCATAGCTAATGTGGTTAGCAAAAGTGCAAAGAAAACTGTGGAACCTGATGACCAAATAAACATTGAGCATGTGGTAGCTATTGTGAAAGATCTTGTCACTAAAAATATAGAGGATGAGCACATTGTCCTCTGTGAAGACGCTTCTAATATTGTCTCTCATCCTAGTAACTTATGAGCTTATGAGCTTATTGGTGCTAGTTCTAGTGTTATAACTTATGAGCTTTACAGGAAAATTATGCATGAAATTGGTCCTTGTGAGCTTGACGATATTGATGTGGTTATTCACCTTGCTAATAGAGAGACGGTCTGTTCAATTGGCATTGTAAGAGATGTGGAAGTTCTCTGTGGTAAGATTAAATATCCTGCTGATTTTCTACTTGGTTCTGAAGCTAGTAAAACTTGTCCTATTATCTTTGGTAGACCTTTCTTGAATACTTTTGGGGCTATCATAGATTGTAGGAAGGAAAAAGTTTTGAAGTTTGATGGAGAGTCTTATGAGTTTAATTTTTCCAAATTTTCTAAAACTCCTTATGAAAATGAATTGCCTAATGAGGATTTCAGGGTTGAACAACTTTCTGCTATTTCTCTTGCTCGTAACAATGCCCTGCAGCAGTTTATGGTAGATCATGAAAGTGAGGTCTTCATGAAGGAAAGAAATGAGATTGATGACGTTTTCCTTTGTCAACCTGAGTTACTTAAGCATAATCTGCCTATGGAAGACTTGGGTACCACACTACCACCTAAAGGGGACCCTGTTTTTGAATTGAAACCTCTACCTGATGATCTTAAATATGCTTATCTAGATGACAAGAAAATATATGTTGTTATTATTAGTTCTAGACTTTCAGGGAAGGAAGAGAAAAGATTATTGGAAATACTGAAGAAGCACCGAGGAGCTATGGGGTATACTCTTGATGATTTAAAAGGGATTTCTCCTACTATATGTCAGCATGTTATCAATATAGAACCTAATGCAAAACCAGTTGTTGAGCACCAACGCCATCTAAATCCTAAGATGAAGGATGTGGTAAGAAATGAGGTATTAAAACTCCTTGATGTTGGTATTATTTATCCTATTGTTGATAGTTAATGGGTTAGCCCTGTTCATTGTGTCCCAAAGAAAGGGGGAATAACTGTTGTGCCTAATGAAAATAATGAGCTTATACCCCAAAGAGTAGTGGTTGGGTATAGGATGTGCATTGATTTTAGAAAGTTTAATAAAGTTACTAAGAAAGATCATTATACTTTGCCCTTTATTGATCAAATGCTAGAAAGGTTGTCTAAACGACCCACTTTTGTTTTCTTGATGGTTATTCTGGGTTCTCTCAAATTGTTGTGAGAGCACAAGACCAAGAGAAAACCACCTTCACTTGTCCTTATGACACTTATGCTTATAGGCATGCCTTTTGGTTTATGTAATGCTCCTGCTACCTTTTAGAGATGTATGTTTGCTATCTTTCATGGTTTTTATGAAGAAATTGTGGAGGTTTTCATGGACGATTTCTCCGTCTATGGAACTTCTTTTGATAATTGTTTGCAGAACCTTGATAAAGTTTTGCAGAGATGTGAAGAAACCAACCTTGTTCTTAATTGGGAGAAATGCCATTTCATGGTTAATGAAGGGATTGTTCTTGGACACAAAATTTCTGAAAGAGGTATTGAAGTAGACAGAGCCAAAATTGAAGCAATTGAGAAGATTCCTTGCCCTAGGGATATAAAAGGTATTCGTAGTATCCTTGGTCATGCTGGTTTCTATAGGAGGTTTATTAAAGATTTCACCAAAATTTCAAAGCCCCTTACTAATCTTCTTCAAAAAGATGTACCTTTTGTTTTTGATGATGATTGTAAGGAAGCTTTTGAAACTTTGAAGAAAGCTTTGACTACTGCTCCTACTGTTCAACCACCTGATTGGAGTTTACCTGTTGAAATTATGTGTGATGCTAGTGATTTTGCTGTGGGCGCTGTCCTTGGCAACATGTTGATAAGAAGTTGAATGTTATTCATTATGCTAGAAAGACTCTAGATGCTTCTCAAAAGAATTATGCTACTAATGAAAAGGAGTTTTTAGCTATAATATTTTCTTGTGATAATTTATACCCTATATTGTTGATTCAAAGGTTACTATTCATACTAATCATGGTTCTATTAAGTACCTTATGACAAAGAAAGACGCTAAGACTAGGCTTATTAGATAGGTGTTGCTTTTACAAGAGCTTGATCTGCATATTGTAGATAGGAAAGGTGCTAAAAATCCCGTTGCTGACAATTTATCTCGTTTGGAAAACATTTCTTTTGACCCATTGCCTGTTAATGATAGTTTTCCAAATGAACAGTTGGCTGCAATAAGGGTAAGCCCGCATGAGAGTCCTTGGTATGCTGATTACGCTAACTTTATTGTTTCCAAGTATTTGCCTCCAACCTTTATAGCGCAGCAAAGAAGAAAATTCTTTTATGATCTGAGGCATTTATTTTGGGATGACCCACATTTATATAAAGAATGAGTAGGTGGTATTATGCGAATATGTGTTCTAGAGTATGAACAACAAGAGATATTCAGAAAATGTCATGGCACTCCTTATGGAGGACATCATCCTGGGGATAGAACTGCACAAAAAAATTTACAATCTCGATTTTATTGGCCTACCCTTTTTAAGGATGCAAGGAAGTTTGTTTTATATTGTGACGAATGTCAAAGATTTGGTAACATTTCTAGACGCAATGAGATGCCTATGAATTATTCTCTTGTTATTGAACCTTTTGATTGTTGGGGATTTGACTTTATGGGTCCTTTTCCTCCTTCAAAAGGGTATACTCATATTCTTGTTGTTGTTGACTATGTTACAAAGTGGGTAGAAGCCATACCTAAAAACAGCGCTGATGGTAAGACCTCTTTAAAAATGCTTAAGGATGTTATTTTTCCTAGGTTTGGTGTGCCTAGGTATCTCATGACTGATGGAGGCTCTCGTTTTATTCATGGTGGTTTTAGGAAAACTCTTGCCAAATATGATGTTAACCATAGAATTGCTTCAGCTTATCACCCCCAAACCAGTGGGCAAGTAGAACTTTCAATAGGGAAATTAAATCTTTCTTGTAGAAGACTCTTAATAGATCTAGGAAAAATTGGGCTAAAAATTTGATTGACGCTTTATGGGCTTATAGAACCGCTTATAAAAATCCTATGGGAATGTCTCCTTACAAAATGGTTTATGGGAAAGCTTGTCACTTGCCTTTAGAATTAGAACACAAAGCTTATTGGGCAATGAAAGAATTGAATAGAGATTTTAAACTTGCTGGTGAGAAAAGATTGCTTGACTTGAGTACCTTAGATGAGTGGAAAAGTGAAGCTTATGAAAATGCTAGACTCTTTAAGGAAAAAGTAAAAGGATGGCATGATAGGAGAATTCTAAAAAGGGAGTTCCATGTTGGTGAGAAAGTTCTTTTGTATAGGTCTCGTCTCAGATTTTTTGCAGGGAAACTACTCTCAAAATGGGAAGGACCTTTTGTTATTGAGGAACTTTATCGTTCGGGGGCTATCAAAATATCTTCTTTGAAGGACAACACTACACAGGTGCGAATGGTCAAAGGCTAAAACATTATATTTCTGGAGATTCTGATAATGAAGATGTTGATATTATTCAAATGGTGACTCCGGAAGAATTTATTAGAAACCAAACACCAGAATCTGCAGAGTCCGTCTTTGAATAGGTAAAAAGTGTTGCAAACTGAAAGTTCTTGAAAACCTTATCTTTTTATCTTTTTGATATTTTTATTACATACAGAAAGTTACGAGACGAAACAGAGGAGGAAACGGAGGCCAGGGTGGCCACACCCACCCTAGGCGCGGGCCCCAACTGGTCGCACCTGGAGGGGGTGTTATGCATTGAAACGGAACTCCATCTCTGCCTTGTTTTCGTAGAATACCTTCATTATGCATTGACACTTCATAATATATAACTCCCCCGGATCCCCCGAGGTTCGTGTATCGTGTTCTTGTCGTGTTTCTGTTTTGATCTATTTCTGCCAGGCAAATTCTCAGTTTTGGAGCTACAATGTCTTCCTCTGGATCACCCATAAAGGAGGAGGTTGCTGAGCTCCGAGACGAAATCCTCTCACTCCTTCAGGCCACCAACCAATTACAAGAACAGCTCTACGACATACAAAATCAAAATTGTGAGTATGAGGCTAGATTTAATGGCATAAGCTCTGCTGCTAGTTTCAGGATTGTGGAAACTAAGACATCCTTTGTGGATGGGGAGCCTTTACCTTGGAAGTCTGATGATGACAAGGGACCACCACCACCTAAGGAGTAATTCATCATCAAGTTTGGCATCCCCTTGGCTTGTTCCAAGCTTGGGGGAGTGCCGCGGTATCACATCATTATCTTTTACCTTTTTAGTAGATTCATATCTTGGGTAGAGAAGTTATCTTATAGGTTGTTTTGCATTGTGGAAGTATCTCTCCTTTAGTTGGTTATCTATGTCTCCCATGGTGTGAGTGCCTTTATGGAATATTAATGAGAAGTTTCATCTTTTACTTTTTCACTTCTTATTTTAGTTTGCAATCTCTATTATATGATTGATCTTGTTGATCAGTATTGGTATCACTTTGGGAGCATCAAGTAGATCTAAATTGGTTTTGGCAAACCGAGCTCTGGTCAGTAGCAACACTTTTTGAGATTTGAAAGGAAAAGAGAAAAAGCTTACAGGTATTTTGTATCATTTATTTTCTTTCTTGATTGGCTCATAAGCTTAGTATTCTTTATTTAAGATCTTTTGTGTCTTCAAGGAAGATTGCATGTTTAGCTTTATCACTTTTAGGTTTGCTTGTTTCCTTCAACTCTTTTGCTTTCTACCCAGCCTTGCTAGCCAAAAACCTGTTTTGAGAAGGCATCCTTCTCATGCATCCAACCCCTTTGAACCAAAACCTGTGCCATTTGTGTCCACCACATCTACCTATTAGCATTATTGCTATTCCAAGAAAATCTCAAGCTTCATCTATCTTTCGAATGAAAAAATTATTTTTTTATGTGAAAACTAGTTAGTAAAGCTCTCACGAACTTGATGGCACACCTTATTTTCCTGCCCCTAATAAACTTGAACCATTGTGTCATCGAAGTTTTATATGCTTGCATCTATACGTTGGGATTAGCAGAACCATGCTATCACGGGGAACGCTTTCAACACTTATGGATACTTATCCACTTCATATCATGCTCTTTTGTTTGCGGATGTCGTCGGTGTGAAATAAAAGGGGAGCTTGTAAGTCCATGAAGTTATGTATATGCGTTAGAGAAACGCCTAGGTCGCTAGCCTAAGCCATGCCTAATCATGGTGGAAACTTGCAGCATAACCAAAGTGAGCAATCTATGAAGCATCCTTAATAAAAACCTATGCAAATAGGAAATAAAAAGATCGCTTAGATGCTCACTGTCTGCTTGCCTTGTCATTTTAATTATGGGATAGCTCCTATATCATGTGCAGGGGTACCCCATTGGCGGTTCTTTATGATACACATGTCCTTACAATGACAAGAACTTACCGGTAACTAAAGTTGAGTAGCATGAGGAGCGGCCCTCGTACTTAAGGGACATGAGATTGCCAACTTATATTTCGTCGAGCATATACTCCATCTTTGTTCACTTTAACCTTAATCAACTCAAGATGCTTATGATAGGGGCAATGAGAACTCAAAGCTAGTAAGTACCACAATCTTTTGGAAACTCTTTATGAACTTGAAATCCCTGCTTACCTCTACGAAGGGCCCTTCTTCTACTTCTAAGTTGAGTCAGTAAACCTTTTTCCTCTCTATCTCCAGCAAGCATTTGAGTTGTTGTGTTTCAAGCATTCATATGATGATTTATTCAATCATGTTCTTTGTCTTCCTTGTTTGCACAAGACTCTTATCTAATGAGTATTATTTTGAAAGCCATCATTGTGAAAAACCTTTTATGTTTGAGCAAAGAGTACTCCTGTTGTAAACTTCTTTACAAAAGCTTTACTTGAAAATTGTTTGACAGTTGTTCTCTGACCAAGAACAAAAGTTTGCCCATCCCAATTATGATTTATCTTTATTGTGACTCCCATACTTGTTACAAGCTAAGTTATATAATGGTGACTTGCTTTCTTCTATGAGTTGTGTATTGGTAAATGTGATGCTTCTTGTCCGTTTTCCTTTTATCGACACTTCACTCCATAAACCTGTGGACATGTTTACGGAGCTCAGTTTTCGCTTGGGGACAAGAGAGATCTAAGATTGGGGGGAGTTAATACATCCAATTTGCATCACCATTCTATATCATAATTTGCCTCTATTCATTGATATATTTCGTATTAAGAGGTGTTACTTATGTCTTTTCATCTATTTTTGCATGTTGGATGATTCTTAAAGGATGAACTGACGGAGTCAGGATTCTGATGGAAAGCGGTGTTTTGATACAATTTCGCGAAGATAAGAAAAATACCAGAAAAACTATGGAAAATCCTACTTTCCCAGAGGATGAAGGAAGCCAGAAAGGGAGGCGGAGTAGGGACACAGGGTGCCCACACACCCCTAGGCACCGGCCACCCTAGGTCGCGCCTACAGAGATTGTGGCCGCCCTGGCCCACCTCTGGCTCCGCCCTCTCGCATATATCTTCTCCTCGAAACCCTAATACACGGGGAGCGACCACAGAAAGATTCCGCCGCCTCTGCGGGGCGGAAAACACCGAGAGAGAAAGTGCTCTCCGGCAGACAGATTTCTGCCAGGGAAATTTCTTCCCGAAGAGGGGAGATCGTCGCCATCAACACCATCATCAAGCTAGACTTCATCGGGATCATCATCATCATCCACACCATCATCTCCACCAGCACCATCATCACCACTCCATCCTGCTATAACAATTGTGTTGAATCTTGCATAGTTCTTAGGGGAAAATTTCCCGGTGTTGATTACTATTGTAGTTGATGCTTGTGAGTGGAACCTTTGGATTATTGTTTATGTTCAGATTGTTATTCATCACCATATCATATTTGATCTCGATCCATATGATGTCTTGTGAGTAGTTCCTTTAGTTCTTGAGGACATGGGAGAAGTCATGTTGTTAGTAGTAGATTTGTGTTGAGATATTATTCAATGGTTTAGTATTTAAGTTGTGGTTCTATTCTTCTAGTGGTGTCATGTGAACGTCGACTACATGATACTTCACCATTTATGGGCCTAGGGGAATACATTGTGTATTTGTATACTAATTGTGGGGTTGCCGGAGTGACAGAAACCTGAACCCCCGTTAGGACACCATTAAACAAGGGAGTGTAGGATCTCAGAGTTTAAGGTTGTGGTTAGGTTTATACCTTAATTGCTTTCTTGTAGTTGTGGATGCTTGCAAGGGGTTTAATCACAAGTATGTATTAGTCGAAGTAAGGTCGGTACATTAGCATAGGTTCACCCACACAACACTTACAAAACCACAGAAGACTACTCAGCTATATGAAGTGAAAGCACTTGATAGAATTCCCATGTGTCCCCGAGAACGTTTGTTCCTCATAAGTATTTCCACCGGCTTATCCTTTGCTAAGAAAGGATTGGGCCACTTGCTGCATTTGTTTGCTATCTTTATTACTTGCACTTTATTTCTTTGCTTTATCAGAAAACCCCTAAAAATCTGTTGGCTAAGTATTTAAAGAGATTTCCTGCTCCATAACACTAGTCAACACCTTCTACTCCTCGTAGGGATGGACACTCCTATTTATCGAAAGTACTATGATACACCCCCTATACTTGCGGATCATCACTGGCTGGAGCCAGCTGATGTCTACGCACTTCTATTCTTGTAGACAGGTGTTGGGCCTCCAAGTGCAGAGGTTTGTAGAACAACAACAAGTTTCCCTTAAGTGGATTACCCAAGGTTTATCGAACTCAGGGAGGAAGTGGTAAAAGGTATCCCTCTCAAGCAACCCTGCAATCAAGATACAAGAAGTCTCTTGTGTCCCCAACACACCCAATACACTTGTCAGGTGTGTAGGTGCACTAGTTCGGTGAAGAGATAGTGAAATACAAGTGATATGGATGATTATAATACAACGGTGCCAAAAAAGAGCTTGGCGGGAGGAAGATACTAAAGGCAATCTGAAATAAAGATGGAAGTAAGCAAACATGTAACAGATCTAGTTGCAAACGGTGTTTCAATGCTTAGAAACAAGACCTAGGGATCATACTTTCACTAGTGAACACTCTCAATAAATATATTCTCTTCATGATACTACTCTGAACTACTCTCCGGTTCGACAACTCTAACCCACGGTAGGGCTACAAAAGCACTCCTTAAAGTTTGAAATCCCCATATAGATAACCCCACACTGTCACCTTGAGCGCTAGATGGTTCCTTCAAACACCACAATTTCATAGAGGCAACAAACTCAAAATATAACTCATGACAAGTATTTATGTAATCTATATCCCAAGTGCCACACGGAGTGCATGCTGTCACTTCCACACACGTGGGGATGGCCGGAGATTGATTAAAGCACTTGAGTAGCAAAGTAGATCTACTTGATTACAAAGCTCATGATCACAATATGATCATGCATAGAGAGAGAGATGAACACATAGCTACAGGTAGAGCCCTTAGCCTTGAGGAAGAAATACTCCTTCCTCATCATGGGAATCAGCAACGGCGATGGATATGGTGGTGGAATCGATGGAGATGGTGGTGGAGATCGAAGGAGATGGCTCCGGGGCACTTCCCCGTCCTGGCACGGTGCCGGAACAGAGACTTCTATCCCCCGAATCTCTCCTTCGGTGGCGGCGGCGCTGTGGAAGTTTTTGTGGATCTATGCTGATTCATCTAGGGTTTTCTCCTGGGGGGCTTCTTATAGGCGAAGAGGCGAGGCAAGGAGGCATCCAGGGGGCCACACCCCTGGTGGCGCCACCAGGGTGGGCCCGCGCCACCCTAGAGGGTGCCCACCCTGTTGCCCTACTTCGTCTCTGCTTCGCGTTTTCGTATTGCCCTGGGAAAAATAGGCAGATTGGCTTTTGTCCCGTCCAATTCCGAGAATATTCATTTTTTAGCTTTTCTAAAACCAAAAACAGCAGAAAATAGGAAACTGGTACTGCGGCATCTTGTCAATAGGTTAGTTCCAGAAATTTTATAAAAATACCTCAAAGTGTAGACAAAACATAAGACAAATGATATAAAACAAGCATGGAGCATCAAAAATCATAGATACGTTTACGACGTATCAAGCATCCCGAAGCATAACTCATGCTCGTCCTCGAGTAGGTAAGTGATAAAAATAATAATTTTTGAGGTGACATGCACCATCACAATCATGATCAAACCATTTGCAAAGCATTGAAAGCTAGGATCAAAGTACTCTAAACATGAGCATGAAAGATGTAGTTCTAACAATAAGAAATAGCAACTATGTTGTAACATGAAAGGATACAAACATAGATCATGAATAACACTGCATTGAATGTCGTGGGAATGGTCACAACAGATGCTGCAATCGGCAGCGAGTAGTAGAACGAAGGGCCAGGGCGGCCAGCCATCTGCGGTGCGAGATGAGGGCGGAGACACAGGGTTTTACCCAGGTTCGGCCCCCCGGAGGGTAAAGACCTACTCTTGCTAGATTGTATTATGGTGGAGGTACAATGGGGCGAGCTCGACGGCTAGGCGGAGAGTCGCTTGGGTGTATGATGGAACGTACGTCTACACGCCCTGTAGGGAGGTTTATATAGACTCACCCTCCCTAGGGTTTACAAATCTCAACCGAATCTGTTAAGGTTTCGGTACTCGTTTAACCTAATCCGACTGGGCCTATCTACTCTCCTGGGCCTTCAGCTTCCAGTCGCTTGGATCCACGCCAGGTCTTGATCCAGTCGCCGTCTTGCAGGCCCACTTGCCAGGTCGTGGGCCAGTCGGAAACGTCCTGCTGGGTATACCCCGGTAGGCATATCCCCATTAGTAGTCCCCGAGGCCGTCGTTGATTGGGCGCAGGTGGTTGCTGGCAGTCGGAGCATACGGCTTCAATGCGGACATCCAGTCGAATCAGCGGCGGGCTCCTGAATAAAGGAGGAAACTAGTCATTCTGGTCGCAGCTTTGGCGAATGGGTCGGCGAAATATACAGTCACTGTCGTAGTGATCGGGTCGGCGAGCCGAGTGGCCGAAGTTGGACCGTCAAAACACAGTCAAACTAGCCGTTGGGGTAATCCAACGGTAACTTTTGGCGTAATCACCGCGTAGTAACGGCTCCCTGATTTGGCGGGTAACAACCGCTATATAAAGGGAATGGTAGGCGATCGGAAAACCACCCCCTCGTCATCTCCTCCGATTGTGCGCACCTCCGTTTTCCTCTGCATCTCGATCCAGCCGATCCCAAATCCTCTGACCTCCACGAACCTTGTCGCCAATGGCTCCCTCCACCGAACCATGGGGCAGGTCCAAGTGCACGAGAGCGCAACTAGCGTCCTTCGAGGAGGCCGGGATCCTACGCGCCGGCAGGTGGCGCATCCCTGCGGCCGGAGAGGTGACTCCAGACCCGCGCGAGGGAGAGTTCGTCTGCTTCACCAGCCACCTAGAGCGGGGGCTAGGATTCCCAACATCTCTTTTCTTCCGACGCTTCTGCACCTTCTACGGGATCCAGCCGTCGGACCTGGGCCCGCACAGCATCGAGCAGCTCGCCATTTTCGTGGCGTTCTGCGAGTGCTACCTGGGCTGCAGGCCCTACTTCCCCCTGTAGCAAGATCTGTTCCACGGGCGGATCAGTCGCGAAGAAGCAGGCGGCCCGATGCTTGTCGCGGGCGTCCTGACGTTTCAATTGAAGTCGAAGGCCTCCTTTTTCGATCTGATGCTACCTGCCAAGGCGGCGAGTGAATGGAAGAAGTCTTGGTTTTACGTCACTGAGGCGCTCCAGACGGCGAGGTGGCGATCCCAAGATACTCCGCCGACCAGCCCGAACCGCGCCGACTCCAAGTCGGCAAGCTTCCAACAGACCAGCGGATGGTGGTGGATGAAATGCTTCAGACCATCCGCGGCCTGAAGAAGAAAGGTCTCCAACCCATCAACTTGTATAACTGCTGGCTTGGGCGGCGACTCGTCCCCCTAGCCCGCCGTGACCACTACATGTACGAGTACACGGGCCGGGAGGACTCGACGAAATCCTGCCTCGCCGAGTGGCAACTCGAGGATTACCTCCTGGCGTTGAAGAAGAACACCCAGGCGGCGTACCTCGACGCGAAGGCTGGGGTCGCCCCTACACTGCGAAGCATCCAGCCCCGACGGTAAGTCATCTTTCTATCATTCGCAGTCGCAGTTAATGCTGTCGTGGTTATACTGACATTGTCTTATGCCTAGTGCAGTTATTTCAAGTGGTGGAAGGGTGGCTTCCGCCCGCGGACGACGAGAATTCGAGCTCGTCCGTCCAGGAGGGGGGCGAATCGCCTCCAGCAAGGGGCGGCGTAGAGAGTGACAGGAGCGGCGACGACGACGAATCCGGGGAAGTGGTCGCCTCGCTGGTCCAGAAAACTCGCGGACAGCGGCAGCGTGAGCTCGAAGCGAGCAAAAGCCTCGAACGTCATGACGATGACGACGACGAGCTCCCCGAGCACACCTCGCGTCGCGAGGCCACTCCATCGAAGAAGAAGAAGAAGAAGAAGAAGAAGAAGAAGGAGGAGGAGGTGAAGGCCCCTCCGAAGAGGAAGACGAAGCCAGTGAGACAGGCATCTCCGCCTCATTCGCCAAGGAGCTCTGACGCCACCAGTATGGCCAGGGGTGAAGCGCCATAGACGATGGCGGCGCCAGATATCACCACCGTCCTGAGCGAAGTGCCTCTAGCCTCGATGCCTCCGCCGTTCGCCCCAATCTCTGGGTCGGGGGCTGCTCCGGTCGCGGCGGCTTCGCCGCCCAGGGAAGCTCCCGCCGAAAACGTTTCGGAAGCTCCTGTCGCGGCCTAGACGACGAAGAAGCCGTCCATGTCTTGGGCGCACGATGTCCTGGAGATGGGCCTCAGTCGGCGACTGGGCCCCGTACTGGAGAAGCCGGCCGGCATCCGCACGGGGCTACGGTTCATTCCATTCGCCAAGTGAGTTTTATTTTCCTCCTTTATTTTTCCTCATAGTCGAACGACTTTGCTCATATTCTCGATTTGCAGGACTGGGGTGAAAAAGATAGGCCATCCGTCCGCGGCCAAGGTGCCGCCAGTCGTCGCCGAGGAGTACCCCTCTTCATGGCCAGAGCGGCCACGGCGAGTGGTACCACGCCATCGAGCCGCGCACCTGGGGTCGCCGAGACGGAGGTCGAGCAACGTCGCGGGCATACTCCGGCTCTTATCACCTCCATGGACGCACTACAACTTCATCGCATGCTGGGCGCGGCCATCCAGGTATGTCCACTCCCCGAGGATCGGGCCACTGAATTGCAGTGGTCAGATTCTTTTAGTGTTGTACTTTTATTTCTTGCGCCCAGTCCCCAAGTGCGCATTCGCTGAGTTTCAGCGGGTGGGCGCTCAGTATTTTTGATCGCCAGTCCCCGAGTGTCTAGTCGCTGAATTTCAGCGGGTAGGCACTTAGGTTTTTTTTATTGCCAGTCCCCGAGTGTCCAGTCGCTGAATTTCAGCGAGTGGGCACTTTAGGATTTCGTTTTTGCTAATTGTTTCACTTTTGCACAGGGTTTGCAGCGTGAATCAGCCGACCGGCTGGCTGCGAAGTGTCGCGCAGAGAAGGAACTTGTCGCCGTTCAAGAGGCGAACAAGGGACTCCAAGAGATTGTTGTGAAGGCAGAAGAGGTTCGCCAGGGCCTTGTCCCGGCGAGTGAGCTGACGGCGGCACAATCGGCGTTGAGTTTGGCAGAAAAGCGGATCGCCGACCTTGAGCGCGAGCTGAATGAAGCGAAGGAGGAAGCGACCTCGGCGGATGGGCGAGCCAAGGCTGCTGTTACGGCCGCCGCTGAGGAGCGTAAGGTTTCCGACGCCCTTGTTGCTGGGCTTCAAGATGATTACTCCGCTCTTCAAAACTTCATCACGGAGCTCTCCCGCCCTTTGATTGGTGAGTGTGCCTGCCTCTGCCTGTAACATATGCATTGTGTATTTTTTATGTATTCACTGTCACCTTCTGTCCGCAGGTCGGATCATTGATAGCGCGGAAGAGGCGAATTCGTTCGACGCACGGCAAAGTGTAGCCACGCTGGTCGACTCGGCCATGTTGTCGGCTACATGCATACGGGCGTATCTTCAGGCGATGTCGCCCACGGAAGTAATTCCCAGCGACCTCGTCGAGGTGTGGCGATACTTGGAGAAGGCGCCGTCGGTCGTCGAGTTCATGACGCGATCAGCGTTCCGACACGGAGCGGCGACAGCGCTTAGCCTTGGGATCGCTCACTTCCCGGAGGACTTCGACCTGGACGACGTGACGAGTGGCTACCCGTCGTCGACTGGCTCGGTGGAGATCTCCGAGGTGCTGAAGTTGACGGACCGCGCCACGGTGTACTCCGAGCGCGTCTGGGCGATGGGCGACCTCCTTCCTTATCAGGAGACGGTCGTCGCACCCAACGACCCCGAGCCGCAGCACCGGGACTTCAAGATCGAGCAACCCTTCCGTGCGGCGATGGCGGGTGAGCTAACGACGTACCCGTCAAACCCGTACACTCCCTTTATTCGCAATCGCAAGGGTGGCGGCGAGTCGTCGTCGAAGCCTGCGGAGTAAGATATTGTTCCCTGGGGCGTTAGTAGCAGTTTTGCCGTTGGGCATACTTTGTATTTTGTGACGATTGTGACATGCTATAATGAGATATCGTGTTGTTTTGTGAATTGTCGTGTGTTTCTGATTGAGGGTTGAGCGAGTCCTCAAGTGCGTCCGCCCTTTTTTATGGGGTTTACCTCGTTTGTTATGTGTTTGCGGTTTTGAATGTTTTGTTATTGAGGTCGACTCGCCCGAACTCGGAAAGCCAGTCACAAGGCGACTCCCATGAGTGCTCTGTACTTCACCGTTTTCCCTTGCGCGAACGAGGTCGGGTAGCCAAGTCCCCGAGCGTGGTACTTGGTTGTTCTAGGCGCGACTCGAGGGTGGTGAGGACTTGGCGCGTTAGGGTGAGCGCATCACTCCTGCCTGGCCCGTCGGGTCAGTCGCATGGCGAGTCCTGGGCATGCTCTCATACTTGGCGTTTTTCCCTAGCCGCTCGCGCTGAACTGGTCGTCAGTCCCCGAGCGTGGTACTTGGCCGTTCAAGTCGATGTGTCGAGGATGCGGAGGATCATGGTCGCTGTGAGAAGCGAAGGCAGTTGTCTTGGCTCGTTGAGCCAGTCGAGCTAGGCGACTCCAATGGGGCTCCGGGTAGGCGTTTTTCATGGACGTTACAAGACCTGGGGTAACCCAGTGCCCTTGTAGCGCACTACTTGGCCGTGCCGATCGTTGTACCAGAGGTTGACTTCTGTAGTTAGCTTGACGCTGTTATTACGAGTGCGAGTGGCACAAGACACGGAGAGTAGACGCAATTTGCGGTAACCAATTCTTTATATTTCATAGCGACTAGAGGATACATATGTGGGGTTCTAGGAGTAGAACTTCCGTAGGAGGTTTACATTCCATGGTCGCTTGACGTCGAGTTTGCCGTCCCCGCGGACGTCGATGAGGTAGTAGGCGTCGTTGCCGAGTACTCGCCCGATGGCGAATGGTCCCTCCCACGGGGGGGAAAGCTTGTGCATGCCTTTCTTGTCCTGGATGAGGCACAGCACCAGGTCGCCTTCTTGGAAGGTGCGAGTTTTCACCCGCCGGCTGTGGTAGCGGCGGTGTCCTTGCTGGTAGATGGCGGTGCGTGAGCGAGCTAGGTCGCGTGCCTCATCGAGTTGATCGACTCCATCCTGCCGTGCGAGTTCGTTCGCAGCCTCCGTGTAGTGGACGACCCTTGGCGAGTCATGCTCGAGGTCGGTGGGCATGACTGCCTCGGCGCCGTACACCATGAAGAAGGGGGTGAACCCTGTTGACCGAGGTGCGGATGCCCCAGATGACGGAGGGTAGCTCCTCGACCCAGCACCCGGCGGTGCGCTCGAGTGGTACTTGGAGCCGCGGCTTCAGGCCGTGGAGGATGCTCTGGTTGGCCCGTTCTGCCTGGCCGTTGGACTCCGGGTGGGCGACTGACGCAAGGTCGAGCCGGATGTGGTGTTCCTCGCAGAACTCGGCCATGGCTCCTTTGGCGAAGTTGGTGCCGTTGTCTGTGATGATACTGTTTGGGAACCCGTAGCGATATATGAGCTCGCGTAGGAATTTGGTGGCCGTCTTCCCGTCGCATTTCCGGACTGGCTTGGCCTCCACCCACTTTATGAATTTGTCAACCGCGACCAGGAGGTGGGTGAAGCCGGAGGGGGCCTTTTTGAAGGGGACTACCATGTCCATACCCCACACGGCGAATGGCCAGGTGATGGGGATTGTCTTGACGCTGAGCTCGGCACGTGTGTCTGGTTGGCATACTTCTGGCACCCGGCGCACCGCTGGACAATGTCGACGGCATCGGCGTGTGCGGTGGGCCAGTAGAAGCCGTGCCGCATAGCCTTGGCGACCAGAGAGCGGGCGCCGGCGTGGTGGCCGCAGTCGCTGGAGTGGATGTCGTGGAGGATCTTGCGTCCTTCGGCGGGTTGGACGCAGCGTTGGAACACGCCGGTCACGCTGCGCTTGTGGAGCTCGCCGTCGATGATGGTGAAGGATTTGCATCGGCGTGCAACCATCCGGGCGTCTGTCTCGTCTGCCGGCAAGGTGCCAGCCTCCAGGTAGGCGATGTACGGCTTGGTCTAGTCGTCTGGCTCGGCAATGAGTGTGACTAGGGCTGCCTCTGGTTGCAGCGGGACTCCGATTTCGATCTCCCTTGGGGGAGAGACTGATGGCTTGGTGATCATGTCGAGGAAGACGCCGGCGGGTGGTGCGAGTCGAGCCGACCCGATGCGAGAGAGTGCGTCAGCCTCCTTGTTCTTCCGCCTGTCGATCCACTCGACGGAGTAGCCTGCGAAGTGTCCCCCCAGCTTGTCTACTGCTTGGCGGTATGCCGCCATGGTGGGAGAGACGGCGTCGCAAGTGCCAGCGACTTGCCCAGCGACGAGGTCGGAGTCTCCGTAGCAGCGTAGGTGGTTGACGTTCATCTCCTTGGCAGCTCGCATGCCATGGAGTAGTGCCTCGTACTCGGCCATGTTGTTGGTGCAGGGGGTGAAGTCGAGGCAGAGGACGTAGCGGAGCTTGTCGCCCTTCGGTGAAGTCATCACGATCCCTGCCCCTGCGCCGTCCGCGTTCTTGGAGCCGTCGAAGTGCAGGCTCCAGTAGTGGAGGTATGGCAGCTTTTCTGGCTGCTGGGCCTCTTCCCAGTCGGCGATGAAGTCCGCTAGAGCCTGCGACTTGATCGCTTTTCGTGGCTCATACTTGATGTTGTGGAGGCCGATTTCGACGGCCCACTTGGCGACTCGCCCGGTCGCCTCGCGGTTGCGGATGATGTCCTGCAACGGTGCTGAGGAGACGACCGTGATCGGGTGCTCCTGGAAGTAGTGCAGCAGGCGCCGTTGTGCTCTAAAGACCGCATATACCAGTTTCTGGTACTGCGGGTATCGCTGGCGCGACTCGGTGAGGACCTCGCTGATGTAGTACACCGGTTGCTGTACCGGGCGCTCCTTTCCTTCCTCCGGCCGCTCGACGACCATGACGGCGCTGACGACGCGCTCGGAAGCCGCGACGTAGACCAGCATGGGTTCTTTGTCGACGGGGGCGGCGAGTAGTGGTGCTGCGAGTAGCACCTTCTTGAGGTCGCGGAGCGCGTCGTCCGCCTCCTTGTCCCACTGGAAGGTGGGGTTCTTGCGCATCGGGCGGTATAGGGGCATCGCCTTTTCGCCCAGGCGGGGGATGAAGCGACTGAGTGCCGCTACTCGCCCGGCCAGCTTCTGGACGTCGCGCAGGCACTCGGGTTTGCCGAGTCGAGCGATCATGTCGATTTTGGTGGGGTTCGCCTCGATCCCGCGCTTGGAGACGACGTACCCCAGTAGTTTCCCTGCTGGTACATCGAAGGTGCATTTGCCTGGGTTGAGCTTTATCTTGTATTTCCGCAGGTTGGCGAATGTTTCCGCCAGGTCGGCGAGTAGATCGCCCTGGCGAGCAGACTTCACGACCACGTCATCGATGTAGACGTGGATATTGCGGCCAATTTGGCTCGCGAGGCACTCCTGCATGCACTGCTGGTAGGTCGCCCCGGCATTCTTGAGGCCAAAGGTCATGGCGGTGTAGCAGAAGGCTCTGAATGGCGTGATGAACGCCGTCTTCTCCTCGTCCTCAACAGCCATTTTGATCTGGTTGTACCCAGAGTAGCCGTCGAGGAAACACAGCGACTCTGAGCCTGCGGTGGAGTCGATTATTTGGTCGATCCGCGGGAGGACGAACTGCTCCTTCGGGCAGGCGCTGTTTAAGTTTGTGTAGTCGATACACATCCTCCAGGTCCCATTCTTCTGCTCGACCAGGACTGGGTTTGCCAGCCACTTGGAGTATTTGATTGGCTGGATGAAGCCTGCAGCGAGTAGACGCTGCACCTCCTCGACGATAGCTCAGCGGCGCTCTTCATTGAAGGGCCGCAGCGACTGCTTGACGGGTCGCACTTTGGGGTCGGCGTTTAGTTTGTGCTCAGCGAGTTCCGTAGGGACACCAGGTATGTCAGAGGGCTTCCATGCGAAGATGTCCCTATTCTCACGGAGGAACTCGATGAGTGCGCCTTCCTAGGCTAGGCTCATGCCCGTCCCGATCGTCACCGTCTGGCTGGATTCGCCTGGTACCAGCTCGACGGTGCGGGTGTGCGTCGTTGCCTCGAAGGCTGAGGTGTTTGCGCCCTCCGAATTGGGCTTCTTGAGTATGGTGGGATCGTCGTTGTTGACCCTGCTCGCGTACTTGGCGAGCTCGTCGGCGTGGTTGGTCTCTGCCGCGATGACAGCGTCGGCGAGTTCAGCTCCTTTGGCTTCGCACTCGGCGGCCATGTCGGGGTCGCCGTTGATGGTGATGACGCCGCACGGCCCGGGGAGCTTCATCGCGTTGTACGCGTAGTGGGGTGCTTCCATGAACTTGGCGAACGCCTGGCGTCCCATGACGCAGTGGTAGGGGCTGTCGAAGGGTACCAGCTCGAAGACGATCCGCTCGGTGTGGAAGTTTGCTGGTGTGCCGAAGGTGACTGGCAGCGTGACCTTGCCGATCGGGTACGCCTTCCGACCGGGGACGATGCCGTGGAACGTGGTGTAGGTCATCTCGACCATCGACTGCGGGAGCCGCAGTCGCCTAAAGGTGTCCAGGTACAGGATGTTGATGGAGCTGCCGCCGTCCATCAATGTCTTGGGGAGCCAGTAGTCGCCCACCTTAGGCTTGACCACCAGGGCGACTCGGCCTGGGTACTCGATGTGTGGCAAGTGGTCCTCGCGGCTCCAGGTGATGGGCTGTTCCGACCAGTTGAGGAACTAGGGAACGTCCACCTGGGCCACCGCGTTGACGGCGACGGCGCGGGCGATGACCTTCTTCTCACGCTTCGTGTTGAAGCCTGTGAAGGTATGGAGCGAGCCGGCCACATTGCCGAATTTTTCGCCGTTTGGCGGGTTGTTGTCGGGGTCCTCCCGCGCTCGCCGTGCCTTCTCAATCTCCCTGAGAGTGTGGCAGTCGGCGGTCGTGTGCGTGGCGGGCTTCCCTTCCCTGCTGTGAAACGCACAAGGTTGGTTAAGGAGGGCCGCGGGGTCGAACCTTGGTTTCGCCTTGTAGTTGTCGCCGTCGCGGCGTTGCCCTCTGTCGCGGCGGAAGCTCTTGGGCTCGCGCTGCGCGTGTCCGGCGTTGGAGACGAAGTCGACTCGCCCGTCACTGCGGCGCTTGCCAGTGAGGCGAGTGTTGCTGTAGCGTAGGTCGGACCGTCGTCCGTTGTCGTTGCCGCTTGTGCGGCGTTGGCCTCTCGACTCATCGTCGGTTTCCTGGTTTGGATCTTTCTCCGCGTACCATTTGGCGATCTCGAGGAGGTCCGGTATGTTGTCGAGCGTGCGAGAATGTCGCTTAAGCTTGGCGACCAAGGGCTCGTAGCGGCACGAGGTCTTGAAGCAATGGATCGCGGTGTCCGGGTGGATCCCGACCGCGTTGTACCATAGTTCTTGCCACCGCTGGACCCAGTTGCGGGTCGACTCGCGGGGTCCCTGGACGCACCGCTCCAGGTCCTCGCTGGTGGTGGCGCGGGTGTAGGAGCACTCGAAGTGCCTGACGAAGGCGTCGCGCATCTCCTCCCAGGAGTCAATGCTATCCTGGGGGAGGATTTTGATCCACTGCCTGCACGTCCCCTCCATCATCAAGGGGAGGTAACGGGCGGCTAGCAGGTCGGTGTGGCCAGCGATCCCCATCGCCATGAGGTATGTATCCAGCCACACGGAGGGGTCGTATGAAGGGTCGTACTTCTCTATTTCCTTCGGCGCCTTGAAGTTCGCCGGGTATTTTTCGCCTCGGATCATCGGTCCGAAGCACCTGGGCCCGAGTCGGCTTAGCCACCCCATCGGCTCGCCGTCGCGGCGATTGGTTAGGGTGTGTCGCAGGTCGTTAGGCTGGCGTGCGCGCCAGCTTTGGTTGTTGATGATGTGGGTGCGGGCGTCGATGGGCTGACCGTTGGCGGCGACGAAGTTGGTCGCTGGCCTGGGGTCGTTGGTGGAGAGTGCCGCGTTCGCGGGTCGATGTTGGAGCTGCAGTGGCTCTGGTGGCGGGCAGTTGAGGGTGTTTGCCGCCAATGGGCGGCCGCTTGAGGCCGCTCTGCTGCCGGAAGAACGCGAGTACACCCGACCCTGCGAGTCGGCGCCTGCGTTTTGCTGCTCGACCGCCTTTGCGAGCAGGGCCCTGACATACTGGATCTGTAGGGCGCCGTCACTAGTGGCCGTGATGTTGTCGGCCGCTGCTCGGCCCGCCACGAGGTTGTCCATCGGGGTGGAGAACAGTGGTAGGCCATTCGCGTCTCGCTCCCGTGAGGAGACCACTATCCACGGCTAATCCCTGGGTGGTGTGCGGTTGGGTGGAGGTGGGGCGCCCATCGCCGTCGAACCTGGTGGGGGCCGGGCGCTTCCTCCTGGTGGCGTGTTCTCGCAGATCGCGCACTCGGCCACGCGGGCCGGGTCGTTCTCGTCGTCAAAGTTCAGGGCGCGCCCCTGGACGGTGGGGTTCAGGCACGACCTGATTCGCTGCTGGTGGTAGCGTGACAGCTCCTGTGCCGTCACCTGCTCGAGGCGAAATTTTTCGTGCTCGGCTCGTTCTTTGCGGACTGCCTCTGCCAGCTTCAGGTGGAGTTCCTCGACCTCCGTTGCCGTGGCGTTAGGAGGGATCGGGGTGGAGAAGGGATCCTCCGGCGGATCGGTGCCAGTCGCCATGTAGGTCACGGCGTGGCGACCGTTCCCGTCGCGGAGATCGGCGGAGTTTTCCGACCCGGAGTCGAAGTCGAAGATCCCAAGGATGGAGGGATCCTCGAAGTCTCCCATGTTGGAGACCTGGGTGATGGAGCCCGCGGGTGAAGCCGCGGTGATGGATCCGGCGAGTGACGCCGGGGTCGCCGAGTCGGCGTCGTCATTGAGGGCCATGTCTTCCACGACCGCGGAGTTTTCGGCCACGTTGCTGTGGGCTGAGTTGTACTCGGAGGCAAGGCGATGGATCGTGCGGACCTGGCTCTCGGAGAGCCGGTCGCGTGGTGGCGACTCGCGGATGCGAGCCGAGTCCTCCGAGACGATGACGTCGGTGAGGCCGACGAAGAGGCTGATCGTGCCTACTGGCAAGATCATGTTGTGTGTGATGGGTCTCGCCGCCCGGGACGTAGCTGCTCGGCAAGATCTGCAGCATCTCGCCGATCGCTATCATGCGGCCGGTGGCGACCGACTCGTTGATGGGCAGATTGGATCTCGCCGCAGAACACCGGCCAGACCGGCCAGGCCCCACGGTGGGCGCCACTATCGTGGGAATGGTCACGGCAGATGCTGCAATCGGCAGCGAGTACTAGAACGAAGGGCAAGGGCGGCCAGCCATCTGTGGTGCGAGATGAGGGCGGAGACACAGGGTTTTACCCAGGTTCGGCCCCCCGGAGGGTAAAGACCTACTCCTGCTAGATTGTATTATGGTGGAGGTACAATGGGGCGAGCTCGACGGCTAGACGGCGAGTCGCTTGGGTGTATGATGGAACGTACGTCTACACGCCCTGTAGGGAGGTTTATATAGACTCACCCTCCCTAGGGTTTACAAATCTCAACCGAATCTGTTAAGGTTTCGGTACTCGTTTAACCTAATCCGACTGGACCTATCTACTCTCCTGGGCCTTCAGCTTCTAGTCGCTTAGATCCACGCCAGGTCTTGATCCAGTCGCCGTCTTGCAGGCCCACTTGCCAGGTCGTGGGCCAGTCGGAAACGTCCTGCTGGGTATACCTGGTAGGCATATCCCCATCATTGAAAGACGTTTGTTTGTTTCACATACAGAAAACATAGCATAGTGGTATTCATCTTGTCCCTCATGGAGTAGCAAAACATAGATGCATAGGACACCTTCAAAGTTCATAAGGGTGACTAGATACAAATAGTTCAAGAACAAGCAATATCAACATTATGAATCAATCAATAAGTTTTGGGACAATGCACATAGAACTAAGAATGACAACTATGCTCTCTTAATTGGTGCCTAAGGATAGAAGGTGGAGACTCAATATAAAAGTGGAAGAAAGGCCCTTCATAAAGGGAAGAAGGTATTTCAAGTTTCAAAAAGAGCTTCCAAAAATTATGGTACTTGTTATCTTTCAACTCTCATTGCCCCTATCATAATCATCTTGAAGTGATTAAGGTTAAAGTGAACAAAATATGGATTATATGCTTGACAAAGTATAAGTTGGGCAATCTCATTTCCCTTGAGTACGAGGGTCGTTCCTCATGATACTCAACTTTAGTCACAAGCAAGTCCTTGTCATTGTAAGTATATGTGTATCATAGAGAACCGCCAACGGGGTACCCCTTGCCCCATGATACAGGAGCTATCTCATATCAAAATGACAAGGCAAGCAGACAATAAGCATCTCAGCAATCTTCTTATTTACCATGGTAAAATGGTGCTTTTTTCTCTCTTTCCTCTTTTCTCATATCTTTTTTTATATCTCTCTTTTTTTATAAGAAGAATGCTTCATAGATTGCTCACTATGGTGATGCTGTAAGTTTCCACCATGATTAGGCATGGCTTAGGCTAACAACCCAGGCATTTCTATAATACACATACATAACTCCATGAACTTACAAGCTCCTCTTTTATTTTACACCGCTGACATCCGCAAACAAAAGATCATGGTATCAACTGGGTAACATGTACAGGTGCAATGTTGAAAGCGTTCCCCATGACAGCAAGGTCCTGCTAATTCCCAAGTTATAAGTGCAAGCATATACAACATAGATGACACAATGGTTCAAGTTTATTAGGGGCAAGAAAACTAAAGTTTGCCATCATGTTTGTGAGAGCTTTAATCACTAATTTTCACATAACAGGTTTAATTTGGAAGATAGATAAAACAAGAATATACTTGGAATGGTGTAACACACCATGCATATGAATTTATAGTGGACTCTTTGGAAAATCATGGTTTATTGGGAGTTGGATGCATGAGTAGATCTTACTCAATACAAGTGGAGGCTAGCAAAAGACTGGGAGCGACCAACTAAGAGAGCAATAATGGCCATAATCATGCAAAGCAACAAAACATTATCAATTAAAGCATAAAGTGATATCACAACTCAAAAATTAAATGATCATAGAGGGTAAGGTGACTGGTTATAGTCTTAACATTGTGTGAGGATGTGTCAAGTCAACCCAAACAAAGCATCAAAGGAGAATACCACAATACTATGCTTTTGTATGCTAAAACAACGCATGATTCTTTCAAGGCACATTAAGCAATCTCAATTGTTTGGAACGAGTCATGCTATAGAAATAATCACTAAGCATAAGGTCAAAGAAACATCTAGCATGTCATGATAAAGTCTAAGCCATAGTCAAAACAAGCTTCCTTGTGTACCACTATAAGCATGAAACTTTCTACTCTTTTCCAACACCAATCAACTTATTTGAAACAACTCACAAAGATAATAATCAATACAGATCATTGATCATGTCTCACAAATCCACAAAGAAGAAGTAAAAAGTTCTAAGCAAAACATAGAAAAAAACTAAAGCTAAACGCAGTGCTAGCAAAGGAGAACACTCACAGAACAATAAGAGTGAAAACTAGAGTGTTCTAGGCAATGAAAACGGAGTGTGTCTCTCTCCAAAAGAACTGTGCTAGGATACAACCAACTTATACAAGCAAACTAAGAAAACAAAAAACAAAAACAAAAAAGAAAACAAAAACTAAGACGCTCCAAGAACACCACAAAAGTGCATGAAACAATAAAAACGAAGTGTCTAGAAAGACCTGAGATTTTTATTGATGAACAACGGGATGCCTTGGGCATCGGGGATGCCTTGGGCATCCCCAAGCTTTGACGCTTATACCTCTTGAATATTTATTGGGGTGACATGGGGTGGCATTCCCAAGCTTGATATTTTTTCCATTCTTCATCTCATTACATCATTCTTTCCTTACACCTGAAAATTTTCCTTCATACAAAACTTCACACAATCTTCATTAGCAACATTAGTGCATTCAAAAGATAATAAACCTTTGGGTTTAGTTTTAAAATAGAAAATTCAATTAAAGACACAAGCTACTGTATAAATTCCCTCAAAAATCTCAATTTACCAAAAATAACCCAAAAGGAAATCAATAAAGAGGCAAATGCAAATAATGGCAGAAATCTATTAAAACAGACCAGCAGGTGAAAATTGATTTTTTTCGAAGACATTCTGTTGCTCAAATAAAAAAGTGTTGAACTAATGAAAGTTAGCTAATAAACTGGGGGATTTACTCAGAAAATTACAGCTCAATCCTACATACGAAGATTTTTCACGAATTTTTATAGTAAAGAACAAAAATCTGTTTCGGGACAACAACTTCCCCAAATCTTACTTATCTCTCATTAGAGGTTATTCTTGGCACAAAAATCAAACAAAAGGATAAGGAGAGGTTATTACAGAAGTAATAACTGCCAAGACACAAGAAAACTATTGGGTTATCTCCCAAGAAGTACTTTTCTTTAACGCCTTTAAGTTGGGCTTGATAGTTTGAGAAGATGCTCACATAAGAAATATGAATTGAAGCAAAAGAGAGCATCAAGAAGCAAATTCAAAACACATTTAAGTCTAACCCACTTCCTATGCATAAGAATCTTGTAAAGAAACAAGTCATGAAAGCACGAAGCAACAAGCATAGGAAAGCAAATCAAGTGCAGCTTCAAAATTTTCAACATAAAGAGGGGAAACTTAATATTGTTGAGATACATAAAACCATGTTTCCCTCTCTCATAATAACTTTCAGTAGCATCATGAATAAAATTAACAATATAACTATCACATAAAACATTCTTATCAGATACATGCATAAAATGATTATTACTCTCCACATAAGCATAGTCATTCTTATTAATCGTAGTGGGAGCAAATTCAACCAAATAGCTATCATTATTATTCTCATCACCATAGTCATCAAATATAGGAGGCATATTGTAATAATAATTAATTATTTCCTCAATAGTAGGTGGACTGAAAATATCATATTCATCATTGTAGTCAGCATATATTGGAGGTATATTATCATCATAAGCAATAGAATAGCTATCTTCCAAAGTGTGTTCATTTGTAAACATATCATCATTGGAAGGAACATGGATAGTACTAATAGTACAACAATTATTAATATCATCATTTTCAGAATTGGTACCAAAGAGATTTTCAATATCAAAAGTAGTGTGCTTTTCCCAATCATGATCACTACTATAGGTAACAGGCATAGGAACATCATCTAGTTTAGACTCATCAGTAAAAACTATCATATGAGCAACATGCTTAGGGGAAGATACCGTTTCCTCTCTCCTTGTACTCCTCCTCTTCCTCCTCTTCTCCTCTTTAGGAGGGAGAGGCTTGAATAGAAGCTTCTCCACATACCCTGGCTTATTGTTAGAGACAATAGAAGAAACTTTGGAGGATTCCTCCTTTTCATTAATAAGAACAAAACTCATATAAGTCCTGTCATATTTTGGTAAAATGTCATCTTTTATAAGATTTTGTATGTAAGTATTTGCGTGGAAATTATCAACACAATAAAGATGACAACCATGCAGGACGCTATTCATATCAAAAGCACCCATGTCTACCAAAGAAGTTTTTCTTGATAACTCTTCACACCCCAAAAATAATGTAAGTTCATCATGTTGATTATTGGTGATCACGTTATCACAATACAAACTTGCATTACTATTATGGCCTGAGCATTGAAAATTGAAATGACCAACTTCAAAGCAAAGTTCACAAATAAAAGGATAGAGGGCACAAACTTTTTTACCAAGATCATTTAGAGCCTTATACCACGTTCTAGTTTTTTCATTCCAGTGGGTAATACAATATTCTTCTTCGATTTGATTCTTATCACAAGGTCTATGTATTCCACAAAAATTAACATGCTTATAAGAAATAGTACTTTTAGAAGTTTGAGCATGTTTATTGCAATCATTAATAATAGTTTCATGTTTCATGCAAGTGTCTTTAAAAGGTTCATGATACATGTCCCGCTTTTCTTTAGGAGCATTAATATGGGAAGCAAAGGCTATACAATATTTAACAAGAATTTGAGGATCAAGACCATATTTAGCACTAAGCTCTTGAAAATCAGCAGTTTCAGCAAAAGACTTAATGCAATCATGCTCATAGTTTATACCTGGTTCTTTACCTTTGTCGTTATCCCAATCTTTGATATTGCTTTGAATTGTTTCAAGGAGATCCCACTTAGCTTTGACCTCCTTACTTGTGAAGGATCCCTCTAAACACGTATCTAGATAGTCCTTGTAATGTCTTGAAAGCCTTGCATAAAAATTATTGATAATAATATTACTGGGGAGCTCATGAATGGGACATTTGAGCATTAGTGACTTCAATCTCCCACAATCTTGGGCAATACTTTCTCCATCATGAGGGTGAAAATTATAAATATAATTCCTATCTTTATGGATTTCATGAGGAGGATAAAATTTAGAGTAAAAGAGAGATTCGAGTTCCTTCCATTCCAAATGATTAGGATCATCTAGTGACTTATACCACTCCCTTGCTTTGTCCCTAAGTGATAAAGAGAATAGCTTCCTCTTAAGTTGGTCCATTGAAATACCTGCACACTTGAACAACTCGCATAATTCATGTATAAAGAGTAAATGATCACCGGGATGGAAAGTTCCATCTCCAAAATAGTAGTTATTCATAACACGTTCAATAATTCAATAGGTATTTTAAAAGGGACACTTTCAGTATGTGGATTTAAAATATCACAAGTATCATTAGAATTACCACATATGGGAGATAAAGTATCATAAGAGCAAATTTTCTTCCCTAAAGCTAGGGAACTAAAAAGATCTTTTTCATAAAAACTAGCTTCCCCAAGCTTAGACGTTTCCATAGCATTAGGAACAATGGTGTTCAAGAAATTTATACTAATAACATTGCTATTAGTATGCAAAGAAAGTTCCATAGGTTTTTTAATTTTCTTTTCAGACCATTCATGTTCTAACTCAGGAAAAAGAGTAAAAAGCTCTCTAATTTTTTTGTTGTTTTCCATTAAGCCTAACTAGTGAAAACAAGAAACAAAAAGAAAAAATTGCATAATCTAAAGGAAATAACTTCGAGCACTCACACACTAGCAATAGCCAGAGGATGTGAGTACCTTTTACCTTACCTCCCCGGCAACGGCGCTAGAAAAGAGCTTGATGTCTATGCACTTCTATTCTTGTAGACAGTTGTTGGGCCTCCAAGTGAAGAGGTTTGTAGAACAATAGCAAGTTTCCCTTAAGTGGATTACCCAAGGTTTATCAAACTCAGGGAGGAAGTGGTCAAAGGTATCCCTCTCAAGCAACCCAGTAATCAAGACACAATAGAAGTCTCTTGTGTCCCCAACACACCCAACACGCTTGTCAGGTGTATAGGTGCACCAGTTCGGTGAAGAGATAG
This sequence comes from Avena sativa, assembly GCA_916181665.1. Taxonomy (NCBI): domain Eukaryota; kingdom Viridiplantae; phylum Streptophyta; class Magnoliopsida; order Poales; family Poaceae; genus Avena; species Avena sativa. The sequence goes on from OV702280.1 coordinate 149,904,666, forward strand.
TGAAATACAAGTGATATGGATGATTATAAGACAATGGTGCTAGAAAAGATCTTGACGGGAGGAAGATACTAGAGGCAACCTGAAATAAATATGGAAGTAAGCAAACATGTAACAGATCTAGTTGCAAATGGTGTTTCAATGCTTAGAAACAAGGCCTAGGGATCATACTTTCACTAGTGAACACTCCCAATAAATATATTCTGTTCATGATACTACTCTGAACTACTCCCCGGTTGGACAACTTTAATCCACGGCAGGGCTACAAAAGCACTCCTTAAAGTTTGCAATCCCCATCTAGATAATCCCTCACTATCACCTTGAGCACTAGATGGTTCCTTCAAACACCACAATTTCATAGAGACAACCAACACAAAATATAACTCATGACAAGTATTTATGTAATCTATAGCCCAAGTGCCACATGGTGTGCACGCTGTCAGTTTCACACATGTGGAGATGGCCGGCAATTGATTAAAGCACTTGAGTGGCAAAGTAGATTTACTTGACTACAAAGCTCATGATCACAATATGATCATGCATAGAGAGAGAGAGATGAACACATAGCTACTGGTAGAGCCCTTAGACTTGACGAAGAACTACTCCCTCCTTATCATGGGAATCAGCAACGGCGATGGAGATGGTGGTGGAGATCGATGGAGATGGTGGTGGAGATCGAAGGATATGGCTCCGGGGGCACTTCCCCGTCCCGACAGGGTGCCGTAACAGAGACTTTTGTCCCCCGAATCTCCCCTTCGGTGGAGGCGGTGCTGCCGAAGTTTTTATGGATGTATGTCGATTCATCTAGGGTTTTCTCCTCGGGGGCTTCTTATAGGCGAAGAGGCGTGGCGAGGAGGCAGCCAGGGGGGCCACACCCCCTGGCGGCGCCACCAGGGTGGGATCGCGCCACCCTAGGGTGTGCCCACCCTGGTGCCCTACTCCTTCTCTGCTTCGCGTTTACGTATTTTGCTCCGGGAAAATAGGCATATTGGATTTTGTCCCGTCCAATTCCGAGAATATTTATTGTTTAGCTTTTCTGAAACCAAAAGAGCAGAAAACAGGCATCTGGCACTACGACATTTTGTCAATAGGTTAGTTCCAGAAAGTGTATAAAAATACCTCAAAATGTAGACAAAACATAAGACAAATGATATAAAACAAGGATGGAACATCAAAAATTATAGATACATTTACAACGTATCAGCAGCCACCATTGGTATTTACCGAGCGACACACGCTGTAAGGGCGCGTGGTATGGGTGGGTCCTGCCCGTACCGGTGGTCGCCACTGTTGGATCAACATTAGGGTTTCGAGATCAAACATGGGGTACTTGGTACGGGCGGACGGTACGGACGGGTCGCGCCCATACCGTAGCTCATTATGGGTACTGAGATTGTCGTCGATGTTGTTGAAGTTCAGTACGGGCAGGCGGTACGGGCGGGTTGGCTCGTACCGCTTCTTGTCACATGTACGGTGAACCGTGTCTATTTCATCGATGACTCGGTACGGGCGCGAGGTACGGTCACGTGGACCGTGCCGTCGCTCGTTACCAGCACTGTAGACTGTAAAATTTTGTTCTTCAATTTTCTCTTGTTTCTTTAATTTCTCTAGGGTAGGTCCTCTGAAATAATCAACACTTAAAACAAATTTATTAGTTCAAACAAAATAAACATAAACTAAAGGATATAATAAAGATCAAATTCTAATTGATTAAGAATGGGGTTAGCTCCCATTAAATATTTTATTTTGGAGTTTTGGTTATCAACCAATTCCCATTCTATCAGCATTTACTTCAACCTGTTCTTCATCTCGTGTCCTTGTTGCTTGAACACGCTTGGGTGGAGTAACATATTTTCCATCAGGTTCCGGTTTCTTAGGGAAGTACCAAACAATTGATCATCATATATATTAAAGATAATCTTACCACTAGAGCAGTCTGCGTTAGCTCCTTCTTTGCGAAGAAGTGGTCTTCTAAGGATGATAGAAAGTTTGTCATCCTCAGGAACATCAAGTATAATAAAATCAATGGGTATAATATGTTGGTCTATTCTAAGTAAAACATCTTTGATCATACCGACAGGTTGTTTAGTTGTTTTATCCGCCATTTGTAGGGTAATTGAAGTAGGGGAATACTCTCCTAAGTTCAATTTCTTAAATAGGGAATAAGCCATAACACTAACACCTCCTCCTAAATCATAAAGAGCATTGAATATATTAGTTTTCCCAATCGCACAGGAGATAGTTGGTATACCAGGGTCTCCAAGCTTAGCAGGCAGCTGATACCTTTGATCCGGATTACTGATGTAGTATAGCTTCTTTTTCCCTAGTAGACCTCAGTTTATCGAATCCTCGGGAAGCAGAAAGCAAAGTGAAGTTACTTAAACGGACCTTCGGGAGTTTTAGAATTCCTTTTGTGTTTTCATCGGACCAAGAGTTTGCGATCTTTTTGTTGTTGTTGACGATGGAGAGAGGGAGGGCCTAGGGATTTTGGTTTCACCAGTAGTTGTGCAAAACATCTGATGGCAATAAAAGATAGTAAGAAAGTATGCATGTAATTTTTAGAGCATGATAATTATATGTGGGAAGTGCATCCATAATTGCTATTGCCTCCGCAACCACTTATAGCAATAACCTACTAGTCTCATCCATAGAAGAAAGAGAACTAATGATATGCATAGTGATGTCACCGTTAATCCCAAATAAATCCCTCACATACAGCCGTACTACCCCTTCCGTCACTGGGGTTCCCAACCTGCAGATCAGTAATCACTCACACTCCCTATACCTGGATCTATCCTTGGGGTCTTGGGTACCTGAAAAGTCCTTAGATTGAGGAAAGAGAGGGTACAATAATCATCATGTCATACAAACTAATACATGATCCCATCTATGATAAATAACATGCACCAAAAGCTACATGGCTAGGCCGAAGCCCTTATGCAAGGAGAATTACTCACACATAGAGATGCAATCAACAATCATAAACATTGTAATAGAGACCATAAGATTGATATCAAATAGTCTTACAATGTTGCCAATTGGAGAAGAGATCTACTATTACAAGTGGTGGAATATGGCTATGATGGTGGATAAGGGTTTGGAGATTAAATCTAGATCTATTCCTCCGGCATGGTGGCTTCTGGTGGCAGGGAGAGTTGAGATTGAAAAGAAGGGGGTTTTCTCGTCGCCCCAAGCCTCTTTATATAGGGGTCCCTTCACGAAAGTTGTTCTATTTGACATGGCGATGTCGGTGCCAACTATATGGCCGGAACTATACAGAGGGAATTTTATTACGGCCGTATAGTTGGTCGTTAAAGGCACTGGATCCACTTCAGGGCTCCTGGTTTCTTTGACGTGTTGGAAATCTCATATCTTTGACTTTAATGTAGTGATTCCCATCATCAAACGTCATTATCTGCGCAGGGAAAAATGGAAAGAAAGTATTGCATACCTCTTTGATCATTAGGCATTAGTAGTAGGGTTTAGAGATATATTTCATCAAATATATGAATAATATCTAGTTTAAATATGAGTGTGGATGGCTATATTTCATAGCCATCAGCAGATTGTCTCCAAAGCTTGTCATTACTACCATAGTCTTAGTTACCTTCTTTTTTCTATTAAGGATTTCTCGCATAAACTTTTTATAAGTAGGAACTTGAATAGCATTAGTTAAAGGAAGTTCTAAGCAAAGGCTTCCTAATGCCTCGGCAAAAGAATCATAAATAGATTTATCCGGTTAATATTGAACCCGATTAGGATAAGGAATTTTATTTTTGTTGGTATTACCTTCTCTTTTACCTTTGGCACTGGAGGAGTGTCTTTCTTAGTTTTTCTTGTTGCTGACTTTTGTTTATCAACGTGATCTTCCCATGATGTGACAACTTTCTCTTCTTGTTCCTTTATAAGATCAGCTTCCTCCCTTAAGTCAATCGTCTCAGCATTTGAATCATATAGTTTATGCTTATCTCCTGCTTCATCTTCCTCTTGTTGTGTCTTGGAAGCTTCATGCTCTTTTTTCTGAGCTTCATAGTCTATGTCATCTTGAGGATCCACAAGGTTCTCTTCTTCTTGACTCATCTCTTGAGTCTCTCTTGCCTTGCGGGCTTGTTCCTCTTGATACCAAGGTGGTCCCTATGGTTCCTGTGTTTCTGTACCACGTCTAGTGACAATGTTAGTAGAAACTGTATCGAAATTTCCTTGGTTCAAAATAAAATTTTGGGTTTCAATAATTTGATCATATTATGTTTTAACCATGATTATATATTTATCTAAGTGTTTTGTAGCATGACCCAAGTCATCAAAGACTTCGGTTAGGTCCCTTATATTATTTTCCCGTGTCATAATATGTTTATAATTTTTCTCACGAAACTGATTCTGTTGGTACCTAAACTTTTGCATTACAAGATTTATATCATATTGTATTACATAAGTTTGAAGAATGTCAACTCTAGTTTCTTTAACTAATTCCGAGGCTATAACTTTTTCTTCCATGGACTTTTTAACTTCAAAAATGAGATCAGAGGGTATATGGATCATACGTTTTCGTGTTTCAACATCCTCAACTGGATTATATTGTTTGTCATTGAAAGATCTTACCTTGAAAATCTCTACACATTCTGGCAATGTTAAGTTACATATAGCTCCCCCTGCAGATAGATTAATCATCTCCTTTGTTTTGTCATTAAGCCCATTGTAAAAATATTGGATAACCAATTGTTCTTTAAAACCATGATTTGGGACTTTCATAATCATTTCATAAAACCTATTCCATGCTTGATAATAGTTTTCTCCAACTGTTTGGAGAAAAAAATTTATGCTACGTTTAATCTGCATGATTTTTGAGAATGAACAATATTTATGCATGAATTCTCAAATGCAATCTTCCTAGATTTGTATAGTATGATTGGGCAATGATTGT